>BSBN01000895.1:0-5000000 GCA_027924645.1 Cunninghamia lanceolata
ATTTTCAGTGGATTCATTTTGTTTTGACTTTGCATTATTTTTTAAAATGTTTTTTTATTACATCTTACAATGGATAGATTGTGAATCTTAATGTATGCACAAATAGAAAATTTAAATGAAAAAATTCTAGTGTTTATAAATAACTTGAAGAGGCCAAGATGAAAGTGGAAAAAAATTATGGTTTCTAAGATTAAATTCATAATGAAACATGTTTTAGTTTGATGACAGTGAACCAAGTTAGTTTTTTAAAAAAAATATTGGTAGAATGTGAGAAGTAGGATAGCCCATTACAGACATGAAAAAGAAATTGTTCTGCATCATGAATAAAATAGGTAATGTTTCAATAAAATTATATTTGGTGCACTCTTTGCAAGTGAAGCACCACAAACTCTGAATGGTCATAAGGAAATTTGGAAAACCTTTGCATGTTTCTACATTTCCAAATGTTTAATATTTATTAATGCGTAACCTGAAACCTTTGAAATGTTCAAAATTTTAACAAACTCTATTAAAACTGAAACCTTTGAAAATAGAATGCAATCATCATTGAAATGTTTGAAATGTTAACAAACCTTTTTAAAATTGAAACCTTAGAAAATCTAAAAAGAAAACTTACACTAGAACATAATAAACGAAATCACAATCCCTACAGCCAGAAAAATTCCATCCTCAGACACCATTACAAGTACACAAATAGAGAGGAAGCATTGTATTGTAGGCTTACATAGGTTACTGATAACTACGAATTTTATCTTTGACAATGATCTTTTCTAGAGGAGGTGAAAGAAAAATGCAAAGACAACACCAGAAATCCCTAAGGTGAAAGAGAGTTGAATCATTGAATGAGTGTTTGTGTATTCAAGATCTTTAATTAGACATAGAAATATTTAGGGAAAAGTAATAAATTAGACTTGAATAAATGTTTGTGTATTCAAAATAAATATAGAAATATTTAGGAAAAAATAAGAAAGTAGACTTCAATGATTGTCGATGTATACAGAATGAGTATAGAAAAATCTTTAGAATTATAATCAATCAAAGGGATGTTTTGTAATAGCTTCAATTTTGTTTGGAATTGCGATCCCCGATCTCCTTTTTTCTTTCAAAAGAGAATGACCTTTTTGCTTAGGGAACTCCTCCAATGACTGAAAAGGAATTAGAATAAAAAAAACTCTTAGGTGAGGAATGTTTAGAATTCTCTTTTTTTTATATAGAGGGAGCCAAAGAGGACCGTGCTACAAGGTAGGGCCAAATGGAATAGATGGATAATTATCCATCCAACTAGAATAGGTGACAAAGAAAGGGGTTAGAAAAGACAACCTACTGAACAAATAATCTAGATTGTAACCTCTGGCCTTTTGGTTGAATTGGAGGAAGGTGGATATAGAATTGGAGCAACTAGTCGAATTCCTCCAGTTGTAGAGAGGAGATCGATCGAAAGGAGATGGATTCCTATTGGGTCGGCTGGGGTTGAACGTGATAATTAAAAAAAATGCTTTCAATTGATGGGTGAGAGGCTTGCCCGCATACATGTAGCCCATTCACTTTACTAGAGCAAAATAGCCCTACTTTCCTCATAACCTTATTTTCAAGGTCATCATTGACGGGAGGAAGTTGTCTTTCTTTATTTTTCTATTCAAACATAAAATCTTAAAAGTCAAATAAGTATAGTGGGATGCAAAGTAAAAGATTAAAAAAAAATCAAGAGAACGAGCATTAGAAGTCCATGTCCATGGGTGATGAATCATATAATACCATTGATTAAATAACATTGATACTATTTGGGTGGTTGCTCCTCAAACATCTAATGCTAAAAGGGAAATAAAAAGTAGAGGTCAAAACCCCAACTGTGGATTGAGTAAGCCATCTATGAATTGAATAAGTACCTCTTAATTTGGCAAGGGCGCACGATTTCATTCATGCTTGACAAGTTGAGGAAGCCCTAAAAGCCTTGCCACGCGAAGGCAGATATGAGGGGTCAGTTGTACCAACCGAGTGTCAGGGATCCATTATTTTCTTCTACAGTGAAGCACTCTCCAGAGAACAAGGTCAAGAGCATATTAGCCTATTTGAGGGCATTGGAACTCAAGTGTGTCAACCTAAAGCTGGCAGTGCCTAGCCACATTCTCCATTATGAAAGAGGCTCATGTCTTTCTACTCGAAAAGGACCTTCATAGGCCACTCTATTGTAGATCACTTTCTCTTACTATCCATTGAATTTGGGATTTTGGTGTAGAGAGAGGCATTGGGGACATATAATATGTGGCAGTGGGTCTAGAGTGAAAACTACGGCTCTTGTAATTTCGCGTAGAGAAAGAGTTAAAATATTTTTTTTAAACAATACAAAATTTTATATTTTATATACAATATTTATACATTTTTTATTTAATTTAATATAGTATTTAATTTTAATATTTATATATATTTAATATTTAATGTGTATACATTTTAATAGACAATATTATATATTTTATTTTAATATTTATATATTTAATATATACAAATATTTAAAATATATATAATATTATATATTAAAATGTATATACATATTAAATATTAAAAATTATATAAATATAAAATACTTACATATTTTAAAGGTCTATATCAAATATAAAGTATCTCTATCTCCTCTTCTTCCTCTATCTCTCCTCTCTATAAAATTAATTTATATAGAGAGCACTTAATTTACAGACACGGCTTAAATTATGCCCCATATTTTAAATTGTCATCTTCGAGAGCTTTCATTATATATATATATGCAACGCTTAAAATAATCCAGGAATACCATCTTAATGAGCTCTCACCTACTTATGATAAATATATCTTAATTATATCTCTACTAAAAATTATATTTATCATAAGTAGGTGAGAGCTCATTAAGATGGTATTCCTGGATTATTTTAAAGCGTTGCATATATATAAATTGTCCTCTTCTTAACTTTCATTATAGATATAATTTTATAAGAAATTATTATATTTCAATTAAACAATGATGAAAGTCTACAGTGCTCTATGGAACGAGTATGTTATATTTATTTCAATTAATATATCTCCATATTTCTTTAGAGAACATTGATCAAGCATATGGTTTGCAATACGAGAGAGATCATAAATAAATTTATATATACATAGTAGATTATTCTTAAGTTAATACTATGGGGTGGAAGCTTGCAGGATTCAAGAGAATTGAACATGGTGGGAATAATAGTGCAAGGCTTCAGTGAACCTGTCCAGAAAGAGTGGAGCATTGTTGTTGGCCTCCTGCTCAACAACTGTCACAATTTTGGGCTTGAGGCTCCTGGTGGACTTGAGCATGTCATCAATGGGAGACAATCTGGAGGGGTCACTGTAAAGTAAACAATGTAGTTGGAGAATGGAATTGACAACAATAATTTCTCTGCTAGTGTTTTTCATCATTATTTGAATCTCCTACACTATGTTGCTTCCCATATTCAAATCATTTGACTGAATAGCCTCAATGCATGCCATCAGTAGATGTGCCAAATGAAGGCCCAACTCCTGAGTGTCCTCGTCATCGTTAACCATGGTGGGCACCTATTCTACGAGCCCCCACTGCATCACACTTGAACCCTCGTCCTCACTCTTGCAGGTGATGGAAAACGATGGTGCTTGGTTGCGACAGGATGGAAATGATTTATAAAGATTCTAAGTAAGGAGTATAGATTTTATGAAGGTGTTTTTAAAGTTTTGGAGGAAACATAATTCTAGGCACCATGTGATACAAACATCTCTAGGTAAGTGTAGTCAAGCATTTAGTTTATTTTGATTTATAGGCTTTATTTTTTATGTATTGTTTCCTTATATTTTTTAATACAATTGTCCTTTTCCATTCTTATTTTTAAGGGATTTTGAGATATTTGAGTAGTTTCTTTTTTTCTTTCCTTTGTTTTCTTATTGTCGTGCTTTCCTATCCAATACTTTAATATAAGACAACAATTGTTTTGAAGCAATGCAATCTCTTTCATCTTGCCTCTATCAAAATTTGATCTGAAAAAAATTGGTCCCACCATATTTAAGTGGACCAATAGGCATACAACATGTGGCATCCCTAGAAAGCCACCCCTTTTATCATCCCCTCATTTGTTCATTGCTATAATTTATTGTCTAATGCTCCAAAATATGTTAGCAAGTATCTTAAAGCAAGGAATCTCCTAATTTTTTACTCTATCTCAATGTGATCTCAAAGGGATTGGTTCCACCACATGTATCTAGGTGGACCAATAGACATGTGCCATGTGTCATTCCTAGAAATACATTCCTATAAATTGAATCTTAATTCATTTTGTGTACATGAGACAATGAGCATGAAAGAGAACAAACTAAAACCATACGAGTCTATTCTACTCATAATCAAATGCAACCTCATGTTTGAGCATAAAGGGAATGCATATAACAAATGAAGCTAAACTATGAACCTCAAATACAAACATTTGTTCTTTGGACGTGCTCCTTGATGTTGGATTGTTGATTTCTCCTCAAATTAATGGCATAACCTTGCATTTCATAGAGTCTTGAAAATGGCTTGGGTTGATGGCTATTTATAGATTTTTGAGATGAAAGATGGAGGGCTAGGATTAATTTGGGAGATCAAGGGTTGAGAATGATTGAGAGACTTGGATTGATGAGAGACCACCAAGTGGCACAATTTGATTAGAGAATAAAGATGGTCCTTGGATTAAGGAAAGATCAAGGGTGGAGGATAGTCTTGAATAAAGTGGATGGAGAGGATCAAAGGAGGACAAAAGGACCTTTTGTACAAAGGGCTTGCCCATGCCTTTATAAGAGACACATGTGGTCATGTACAAGAGCCCATGTCTTTGTACACTTTGGAGGATGTGAGGGATTTGAATAGGTTAATGATGGGTTAGGAATGTGCAACCATGTGATTAAGTGGATTAGTCAACTTAATCAAAAGTTCACAAAATAGGGAATTAAATAAATAGAAATATTTATTTAATTCATGGAATGGAAAAGGGATATTAGATAAATGAATTTTTATCTAATGTTGGACCTATAGAAGATGGATGATAAATGATTAAATAGTCATTTATGCTAGGAAAAGGTACAGATGAGGGTACAAATGAATAGTGAATAGTACATGAATAATGATTTCACTAATAAAATATTATTTAATCACTGTCGAAAGAGGAATTGGATGATTAACTATCTAAACATGTGTTTATTCAATTAATCATGGAAGAAAGTGGTTTAGGGATGTCCTGATTGTAGATGAATAGTGACAAGATGGTGAGTGGACATTTCAGTGTCTACACATTTAACTTGGTATGTGAGAAAAGAAGTAGCTCTAGATATTAGTGATGAGAGTATATTTTAGATTGGAAATATTTAATCTCAAGTCAAACTAAATATGCATAGTCCTCATCCTTGTTAAGAAATTGCAATTAGGGTATACAAGGGACTGAGTATTAGAGTCTGAGAAAAAAGTGCAAAAGGTTGAATTTTGGAATGGTAGAAGAATGGGCAAAGCCTAACTCATTCTCACCTCCTTACATTTGAAGGGTGACATTGTTAGTGTAAATAAGGTCACATTATATCTACTTAGGATATCACCTCTCTAAGATTGACCTATTCACAATTAGCTTAAGTTTACTTAGACTTTTTAGGAGATTGTCTCAACTCATATGGTTGAGATATGTGTCCTCATGCTTTTGAGACATCTCTTGCATGTTTACTTACCGCTTGCATGAGCACTTGTCATTTGAGCTCACAAGTGTCACATCTTATGAGGGTTAGTTAGTCTTTGAATTCGACCATCCTACCTCCTCTCTCATGCCTATTTATACAAGGCATCTATGTACATTTTACTTATCTCTTGAATATATCAAATAGGCTTATTTTGTGCTTATAGCTTTGTGGAAGTGATTCTAGTTTTTGTTGGTTGATCTTAGCTGCTCCAATAGAGATATTATCTCATTCTTGTGATATGTGGAATTTAAATATTGGGTTTTCTATTTAACTATAAAAAGAAAACATTTGTCATAACAATAATTTATAACTTGTACCTTCATTCTTTATAAATTTACATATATTTTTATTAAATATATTTTGATGCATCAAATCAAAATATAATCCAATCTATAGAGTTATTAAAGCAAAAAAAAATATCGTGTAGTTTTTTTTTTAAATGCACCTGGTAAACTTTTTAACGTGACCGGCAATGTTGGTGCGACACGTCCTTTGGCTCCACGTGAATGCTTTTGCCTGGAGCAATGAACCAGTGAGGCCACAACACGGGGGACCTCATCCCCTAGCAAGAACACTTCAAACTTGTGAGCTCGTTGGCCCAGTGGGGGTTTGAATTTTGGTGGCCGCCACTACAACCAAGCGACTTAACCACCAAACCACGCCCTTATTGGCAAAAAAATATCGTGTAGTTGATGTGATGTTGCATTGGTAATTTGATTAAAAAGTAAATATAGAAATAAATGCAAACAATACTGTTGTTTTGAATAAATATATTATTATATTCAATAATCTTAAGTTGAAATAGATTATGAAACTAACAATGTCTTGCAAAGAAGAGAATGGCAACATTAAAACATTTGGAAATATTGTTCATAATAATCCTAGTAATAAAAATAACATTGCAAAAAAATATAGAGAGATCAACTTTCTACTTATAAGACCTTTGTTTCAAAGAATAAATACAATAAAATTAATAACTCTACTTCAAATGATATAATTCATTTTAAAAAATTATATAATCAATTAAAAAAACACTGAAATGTATTTTTATTTATTTTCACTTTCCCTTTACAAATGATATATAGTTCATTTAGTAAAATTCTTGATATTTAATTAACATATATGTATAATTTGAACATATATTATGATCTTTTTAAACATTTATTTGATTATCGCTTAATCAACCACTTATATTATAATAATTATATTAATGATAGACCCATGTTTATCATACATTGACTATGCCTCATTTTTTAATTGCAAATACAACCAAAGGGGGAATTACTTCACTATGCAAGGGAGAGGAAAGTGGGTAGCATGATCAACTTTGATTGGTTCCTATTTGTCGTATGTATCCAAACACCTATATTACTAGTAAAAGCACATAAAGGTGTTATCAAATGGCTAATAAGCATAGATAATGTTTAGATTTTTTTGGCAAAGCAGTGCACATTTATTATTTTTAGAGTAATTATATGCATTACTTAGTTGAAAATGTCTTAAATATTTGTGTGTGTCAACTATTTGATATCACTCTTAGGTATATTTGACCATTTCTAACCCCTATTATGAGTTGTGAATTTTCTCCGATGACTTTTCATTCACTAAATAAATCACATTGAAATGTAGCCAAGAAAATTATTAGACATGTGTGGTGTCCTATCAATCCCTCAATAAACCTAATGCAGCTAAGGCTTGCATACAACTCAATGGATGTCCTCATCCCATATCAAGTGGCTTAGTGAGTGATGACATACTACACTTACTTTATCAATCTAGGGATGTGTTTTCTTGGTATGGTGTCAGTACTGTGTGTACAACTAAAAATTTCTAGGATTGAAACAATATAGTTGTGTATAGATGGAAAATGATGTTCTTTGCAAAATAAGAAAGGAATGTAATGCTACAGTATAATATATATTATAGCATCTAAAGCTAATTGTATTAACTACTAACTGAAATAGACTAACAAACTGAAACATAATCAAACAAATCTAGTTATGTTTGTAAAGATCTAATGCTAATAGGTTGTAGTCCACCTCAAGTGGGCCCTTACTTAGATTGACTGTGCCCTTTTTCTTCCTTTTATCAACTACTTAATCAAAATCAGTCTCTCAATGGATTTCATATTCTAGAGTAAAAACTATTTAAGATGGAAAACTTTGTTTTCTTATTGACTACAACAATCTAGTACATTCATGAGAAGAATCTAACTATCCTAAATATGTTGGATCAAAACAATATATACACAACCAATAAGAGTTCATACATTTATGACCAGTAGGCCACTTCCCATCATATGAGGGAAGGGCTCTTATTTTTAGAAAAGCAAAACCAAACTAGGAAACTAAACTTAAAACAACTAAAGAGGAATACTTCTAATAGGACTATGATACAAGAAAGTTAATTAAGAAACATAGGAATGATAACCAAACTCATTCAATCCCTCCACATTCCTTACTAAAGGATAGGCATTTACCATCTGTTAAATGCCCCTTTTATTTCTATTTCTAAAGTTCATCCTTATTTGCCAAGAAAGAGTTAATCACTGCTAGACAATTGTAAGTGGCCATAAGCTTTTCTAGAGGAGCTAGTCCTTTGGTTGCAAGAAACTGATCCCTTGGTTGCAAGTTCGCTACAACTTTGGCTATAGGTTATTGATGCAGGAGCATCACTTTCAATTAACCCCAAGAGTCTAATGCAGGAGCATCTGGCAGATAAGGGAGTCATTTCTTTTGGTTTGGATTATTTGTTATCACTGTGTGTTGTGTTTTAGGTTACCGAGGATGCCACGGGAGACTACTTCATTCTACCCTAGTTGAGTGAATGGCCTCATAGTTTGGAGAGTACGTAAAACAAGGAAGGTGACATGATAAATCCAAGTTTCATAAGTTATGGATCACTTCAAAGATATCTAGAAGTGTCTGAGTCAAGATTGTGTGACTGGTTTGCATGAAGGATACTTGTGTCAAAGTTTGGGAGCTTGTGCTAGCAAGAGAAATTGTGAGGAGGTGAATTGGGACTAGTATAGCTTATGGTGTGAACCACATAAAGATATTTCATTCCTACATTATCGCATAGGGTTTGGAGCTGACGTATGTATGCAAGGCCGACTACATGTTTCATGTGTCATAGAGTTATGCACCACCCTAAGGCTAACATAATTGATCTAAGAAACTGACGTAGATGATTGGGAGGCTTTTAGATGATATATAAGCATGACCTAACATTGTTTCAAAGTAGCGAAGGAGATAAGGGAAGGAAAAGAAGGAAGAGGAGAGAAGCGAAGGAAGTGCTAGAGGGAGGGCTAGGAGAAAGAAGAAGAATGGATGAGGGAGAGACTATGATAACAGTGGAATAACAAAGTTGGTGAATTAGCATGGAAAGCAAGAGGAGTAAGAGATGCAAGCAATGATAGAGGAAGAGAGGAGAAGAAAGAGGAAAGTTAGGTAAGGAAAGGCAAAGGAAGGAGAAAGGAAAAATGTATCAAAAATAGGATAGAGAAGGAAGGTCGGGAGAAGACTCACCTTGGCCTATTTGTTACCACATTTTATTTTGGAATATGTTAAGTCCTCTTTTGAGGCAGATATGTAATCTCTTGTATGCATACCTTGTTGTGGCAGAGAGTAAGAACATGACGATGTAATATTACTGAAGATCTAATATATATATGAAGCAATCTTTTGGAGGTTGGGTTTTTCCCCTCATTGAGGGTTTTCCCAAGGTAAATCTATTGTTAAGTGGTTATGGATCTTGTGATATGTAATTATTCTTTGTGTGTTTTCATTATGCTTCTAGTGTGATTGTGAGATTGAATGTTTAAAGATACATGGTTGGATAGTCCTTCATTGGACCCTCCATCCATGACTGCATCAAGTGGTATCAGAGCTGGTTGTGAATCTTTTGGGAAGGTAGAAAGTGTTGGAAGAATGTGTGGTAACCTAAAGTGTAGTAAGTGCCACCATAGATGGAGAAGAACCACCACAAATGGAGAGAAACCATCGCAAATGGAGAGAAAGTGCCACAAATGAAAAGGAACCATCGCAAAGGAAGAACTTGAGGCAACTTACAAAGAGGACTTGTTCAGACTAACTACCATTGAGGCAGTGCAATGATTTGTAAGCAGAGCACCAAACTTACATCACCACAAATGAGAAAGAACTTAAGGTAGTCCACAAAGAAGAGTTGTACTGAACACTGACTTTGAGGCAGTGCAGTGATTTATGAATAGATTGTCAAACCTATATGAGGATTGAGGCAGCTTGCAATTTTTGTCAACAAAGTGCCGACTTGAGGCAACCTGCATTTTTTGTCAACAGAGCGTTGACTATGAGGAAGTTGCAATCTTGTAGACAAATCACCAAATTGAGGCAGTTGCAAGGATTTGGGAGCAAATCGCCGAACTTATCAACTTGATGTGCAAGTAGACTACCACATGAGAGACAACAAAAGAGGAGCATCACTTTCAATTAACCCCAGGAGTCTGATGCAGGAGAATCACTTTCAATTAATGCTAGGAGTCTGATGTATGAGCATCCAATAGGTAAGGGAGTCATTTCTTTTGGTTTGGATTATTTGTTATCATTGTGTGTTGTGTTGTAGGTTACCAGGGATGCCATGGGATACTACCGCATTTTACCGCAGTTGAGCGAATGGCCTCGCAGTTTGGAGAGTACATAATATAAGAAAGGTGACATGATATATCCAAGTTTCAGAAGTTATGGATCACCACAAATATATCTAGAAGTTTCTGAGTCAAGACTGTGTGACTAGTTTGCATGAACAATACCTATGTCAAAGTTTGGAAGCTTATGCCAACAATCATAAGAATGCGCCAGTAAGAGAAATCATGAGGAGGTGAATTGGGACCATTAGAGATTATGGTGTGAACCACATAAAGATGTTTCATTCCTACATTACCACATAGGGTTTGGAGCTGATGCATGTATGCAAGGCCGACTACATGTTTCATGTGTCATATGTAATGCCCTATGGGCGAGACAATTGATCTAAGAAGCTAATGTGGATGATTTGGGAGGCTTGTAGATGATATATAAGCATGACCTAACATTGTTTCAATATAGTGAAGGAGATAAGGGAATGAAAAGAAGAGGAGAGAAGCAAAGGAAGAGGAGAGAAGTGAAGGAAGTGCCAACGGGTAGGATAGGAGAAAGAAGAATAATGGATGAGGGAGAGACTATGATAATAGTGGAATAGAAAAGTTGGTGAATCAATGTGGAAGGCAAGAGGAGTAAGATACATGAGTAGCGACAGAGGAAGAGAGGAGAAGAAAGAGGAAAGTGAGGCAAGGAAAGGCAAAGGAAGTGTTGGAACTGAAAATTCCAACTATTTTTTGCAAAATATTTCAGGCTTTTTTGTATGCAAAATGCCTTACAGTGGTGATTGCAAATTTTTTTACTCTTTCAATGCCATCAATAATATGAAGGTAATCTGGCATCATTTCATTTGTGGGGATTTCTTTTATTATGGGGTTTGCATTAGGGCTGCCTGTTATTTTCTCTGCCTTGGCAATGCCATTTTTTGAGATGGTAGACAATTGTCTCAAAAAAAGAGTATTCTACTTGCATTTGAAATGGGAGAGTTCCATTTCATGTCTATTTCTTCCCATTGTTAGTGCTACTTTCATGGATGATTGCAAGGTTGGTTTTTGTTTTCAAACTGATGCTATAATTTAAAATGTTGTTTGTAGCCTTAGTTTCGTGCAAGTACCTCTAGAATCATTTAGCTCAAAAGCTCAGTATTTATACTTGAAATGTTCTCAAGGCTGATATGATATGTTAATAGGTTTTCTAGAACAGTAGTTGCAGCCTCTACTGTTCAAGCTAAGTAGCATTCCTCTGTTATTGCTTGGGTAGGATATTATATTATATACCTGATGATAGGCTAGTCTTCACGTTTAGTATGACTGATATTCTACAAAGGGGAAATTGTGATATTTTTAGGGAGTGGCTGTTCCAGATTATTAACTGTTGATGTGCTTTTACTAGATTGGAATAATGGAGCTGATAATTTTTTTTTTTTGCAGAGAAATTTGTCAGAACAAGTTCTTTCTAATTGAAACATTTGTGCAGATTAATCCAATCTTGTGCATAGAGGGTGGGGAACATATTATAGTTATTTCTGCATCTCCTTGAATGTTATTTGACACAATCTTTACAGGCTAGTCTAGGAATTCAGAAGATTAAGATTACAAGATAATTCTTATGTTCTTAAACCAATCCCATTGAAATTTTAGTCAAAGTGATCCCTAAGTCTTTGATGATGATCCACTGTTTGAACTTCTTTCTTGCTGTGAGCTGTAGGATATTTGTCGATAAGGAGCTTGTGCCTTGCTGATAAGAAATGATGTAGTGTTTGTAGAAAGGAGATACATTTGGCGTCTCCCTTGATCAGGATGGGAACAGTCTTTGGACTTTCCATTCACACATGGTCAAGGCAATCTGCCACCGAGCTGCTCAAGGAATTTGTTTTCAGTTGACAATAAACAATTCACCATTTTAAACTCATGGATATTGACAAGACAGACTTAGTTGTTGGAGGAGTTCATTGTTGTACAGTGATGGATATTGATCAGATTCACTTAGACATTAGAAATGATGATCTACACAAGGTACGTGATGATATTTCAGATGGTGAATTACTAGAAGATGATAGTTCTAGAAGCCCAGATGAGTCAAGTGAAACAGATCCCAAACAAGAAACACTAACCACAACTATTGACAGCAGTAGATCACAAATATCACAATAGACACCAGCATCAAAGTTGCGAACCTCTAAACATGCTCCGGACAGGAAAAGTGAAGGAAGTTTGGTGAAAAGGCTTTTTCCTAAGTAATGTTTTAGAGCCTTTCCTATAAAATATAACATAAAGTTTAAAACATTTAAATAGTTATGGCCCATTACAGATAACATCTTTCTAGAACAGAAATGGATGAGATAATCATAATTTACAAGTTCTAGATAGTAATAGGCTTCATCTCCAATCCTCTCTAAGCAAACACCTTCAATAGTAGATCATTTTGAGTGATACTGGGTACAAAAACATTGCCATTAAAACATGAAACACCATCAATGATTGTGCCTCCAAAAGCTGCACAAAAATCATTCTTTGACTGCCAGAGTTTAGTAAGCTTTGCATGCGTTATATTCATCGGCAATCCCGATGCCCCTCCTTTCAATAAAGGTGCAAATGGAAAATTTGCTATAGAAACATTTTGGCATGCTTTCCACAGACGGGAACAATAGCCTTGTTCGAAGGTGTCGTTCGTAGCCCACTTCTGCATTTCTTTCACATAAAATGTTCTACCACTGTCTTAACCAATCCCTTATCCCTCAGAAAATCCATAAGATTAGGTACAAACATAGAGAATACATTAGAGTTTACCATGCTACGAACTTTCCCTCCTAGAAAATTGGAGCCAATCACTGTCTTAAAAGCACTCTCCATAGTCCTATTCTGTATCAGAAACGTGTTCACTAGGTGCAGATCTGAGATAGGACTGTAAAAGGCAATCTCCCATTTGCCTCCATAAAGATGGTTGGGATCCATTGCTATTGATAGAGTAAACTGTAGACAAAGGAGAAACGTGTCGTAACACCCAGCCTCAGGGCTTAATAAAAAGCCATCCAACACTTGCCATGGATCCTCCACCACTAGACAAACCATAGATAATAAACTTGAAGATTTAGAATTTAAACAATCATCAATTTGTGAGGATTTTCATTTCCAGATTCTTTTACGTCCTACAGGTATACTGTCTACACAGTGTGCAACCATCTCTTACAAACCATACTGTCAAATTAAAACAACCATCAGCCAATTACCCTAAGCATACGGCTTGTAGCACCACGTCCACACAATCTTTTCAAATTTCAAAGGATGTGGCCTATAGACAGTAGATTCTTCAATGAAGTAAGTGAATGGTGGTCTACCACCACCAAACTTAGCGGGCACCCCACGTTTAGGTTCGATAATAAGTTAGAGTTTTTGAGATACCAATTGATATAATGGAACAATTCTGATTTTGGCAACATCTTTGACAATCTACGCATCATTTCAAGAACAATTGGAGCCTCTTTAAAATAGGAATAGAAAGAAAGATTGAAAAAAGAAAATGTATTAATGTGCACAAATGACCAAAAATAGATCAAAGGGATTGGAAAGTACGGCAGGTACAATAGCAAAGGACTAGGTCAAAAAGAAGCCCTAGACATGAGGCAAGAAAAGAGATTTTGATACTATGAACATCATTTCTAACACACCGGGTGATAAAATTTAAGTCAGTAAGGATACTGCCAATGTGTCAAAAGCATCTACAAAGAAGTTTGGTGAAAAATCTCACTTAAAAATCACTATTAAAGGGCATGATTATTATTTTAAAGAGTAAAATTAAGAAGGAAGAAATATTATTTTAATGAAAAGAAATAAAATATTCTTACTAAGGGGCATAATGAATCTACGGAGTATATAGTTTTCAATGACGGAGATAAAATATTTTGGAAGCAATTAACCAAACGAGTGAATTTTGTTTTACCTGAAATCAACTAAGAGGGATTTTATTTAAGAATATCTTTCACCCAGAGTATTTCAGAGGAGTTGATCAAAACAATAAATAATTGCTCTTACTTGAAAATATTTTCATTGTGTGGAAATAAAAATCTGGGAACACATATTTACCCAACAGGTTAAAATGGGAATTATTTTTACCCAAACAAATTCTTCTTGGACAAAGGTAAAACATGTTGAGAAGTATAATTGGAAAGATGGATTAAAGTATTAAGAAGTACTTTATTTCTCGCTGGGTTAATTAATTTTATCCACGAAAAATAATTAAACAAAAGGCTGCAACCAAAATGTCACATGAAGAGGCCAGAATAAAAAGGGGAATGTTAAAGTATTGAGGAATATTTTATTTCGTGACGGAAAAAGATTTGAAATTATTGCAGCCCTAAAAGGATGTTGAAGAAATTTATTATTAAAACATTTGAGTATAATAAAGTGATAATCGGCAACAGAAAACCCTAAATACTCGTTAATGATAAAATATACAACAATACCGCACGCCACAAGTCCAAGGCTCACCTCAATATAAATTATATGTTTATATAATGTTTATCTAATGATTAATTTGTTTTCTTTGCAGGATTAGGGTTGTATTGAATACAAATCAAGTGTCTCTCAACGGGAAGATTAAATATTTTATTTTAGCCGGAGATGAAAGAATGCAGCCGGATGATTAATTATTTTATGTCAAGTGAAATCATATATCTGTTATATCAATTATTTAAACTGCAAAACGAATGTAACGGGTCTGAGGCTTGTTGCATCTCTTTAAATAGAGATCCCAGGACCCGGAAGAAAAGAGTTAGAAAGGGAGTTAGAATTAGGTTAGAATTAGATATTTTTACAAAAGACAATTCAAACATTTTAGGATTAGATTAGGTTGGATTTGATGCAATCTGAGGCCAATTTGATCCTTCTATGCAAATTTCATTCTGAGAAAGGCTATGGTGCATGATACATTCTCAGGCAGCGTTGTTGAGGATTCAAATTCGAAATACATTGTGACGGTATCATCTGTTTGTTGTTTTCAATTCAATCAATTTAATTATCTCCATGTCATTCATTTTCTGATTATTCAATTTGAATGTGTTAAGGATATGTTCAAATTGTCTGATTACATTTGCTATTCCAGTATAGTTGATTTGATTGGTTTCTCAGAGAGAATTAAATCCTTTCTCATCAATTATAGTAATCTTAGAATGTTGAATGGATTATTAAGTATGATTAACTGATTAGGGTTATTAATTTGTCTCCAGAGTTGATCTAATTTATTATGTTGCAAAGTTAAATTGGTTCTTCCCGAGAAGATTAAAATCCTTTTAATATTTTGCATTTAATACAATCATGTCCTTCGGATTATTAAGAATGAGTTAATAATTTCTTCCTTGCACGTTTGTACAAGTTGCAAATTGTTGTATGTGCCAATAAGATCGAGTTATTACCTGATACAAGTTATTTGTTTTTGACATCCTGACTCCGTTGCCCGAATAGACAAAGCACCAGTCTAACTATTGATTCATCTTATAATTAAAATCTTTACATTGTTTTATCGCTATAGTTTAGATTCATTTCATGATTAATTGTTATTTATTTCTATTAGAATTTAGATTAAATCATTTGCTTTGTTTAGAAATAGTTTACAATATCTCATCTGATTTACAAATATGCCATTGTAATCAGATAAACTAGCAGCAAACCAACATCGATTTAATCATACAACCTGCTTTGAAAATCAAAGGTTCACCCGCCTAGGTTGTAGCAGGACCTAAAGCACAAGGAGAAGTTGATCATTAAGGTCAAACTCCAGTCATTGGCTCAAAAACGTTGTAGATTTGACCATAGGGCTTGGCATCCCCTTAGAATCCACAACCTGCATTTTTGAGACCCAACAAATTGGCGACTCCGCTGGGGAGTCAAGTGAAAGTATTAGCCAGAAATTCTGAAGTTTTTCCCATCCGAGTCGCAACCAATTGGCGACTCTACTAGGGACAGTTTTCCTAAAAATCTACAGCCATTTGTCATAGAGTCAATCTTAAGTTTTAATTAAAAGACTCCGCTGGGAAGAAAAGTATTTTAATTTTCCTCTTCTCACAAGAGGTGGCGACTCCAAAATAAAATCGATGAAACATGGAAAAATTTAACATACCCCCTTTAGATGCATTCTTTGAACCAAGGAGACATGAAGGAGAACCATTAAATGATGGGTATACAAATGAAAATAATGACTATAATAGCCCACATGATGAGGAGAAGCTTATTGATCAAACTATTGTTGACCTTAATAGCATGACTGATCAGGAATTAGAAATGTATTTAGAATGGGGAGAACAACAACTCAGGAAATTACAGATGATACAAAAAAGCAAAGAACTGGATAGACAAATAGTAGTATTGGATAGACAGCTGGCACAATTGGGTCTCCAGGTACTGGAACCACCAAAACCTATCCCTCCACGTAAACAAAGTGGTGATGTCAATTCACATGCACCCTCTTAGAACACTTATGCTCCACATACTCTGAGTTTACCTCATGATCCATACCATAACCCTATCTAGCATAATAAGCCACCACAAGAGCCCTAGCTTATAAATGCAAGTAACATTCCTTAATACTATTCACCACTAGGACAACATTATACCCCGCAATACCAACAATATATGCCGCATCGCAATGCTTACTATCAGTCTTTATATAAGATAGAGCTTTTACCCACCCACCCACTGCCATATATGGATCAGCAGTGTTGGGAGGAAGAGGAAAATAACCAACAGTGTTGGGAAGAAGAGGGGAATGAGTATTTGCAATCAAGACAAGATGACAATGAGGAGGAAATATACATGTCTGAGGATAATTTTCAGGTTTGTTCAAATCCATTGTATGATATCATAGTAAAAGAAGATGAGGTGATACTTTGCCAAGATATTCCTGAACAAGAATTTCATGTGCATTCAGATCTAAATTATGAGAGGGATGAAGTGCCTTCAGATAACCAAAGTGATGTGTCATCTTGTAAACATGCTGACAAAATAGGTGTATCTAATTTTAATGATCTTGAGCATTGTGGTAATGTTGAAAGAGATGAAGAAAATGTTGGAAACATGATGGATGGAGAGGCATATTCACTTGATAGTGATCAAATCTCACAGTTACTCACCATAGAATATCAAAAATATGCACATCGGGGTGATTTGAAAGTTTCATGTCCATCATACATATGCTTTGACAGTGAGGATACTTTGCATGATAGTAGACCATACGATTGGCGTGAAAGGATAACATCAGGATCATATTCAGTTGAGGTAGAAACATCTAGTGATTATGAGTTTCATAGCAAAGATTGTCCAGAGATAAGTTCTATCAAACCTTGTAATAATGAAGTCTGGGTATCACAGTTGTATGAGGAAAATACATATAGTGTTGAAGGTAGTGGTGACCACTTTGAATCTGATATAATACCATTAGATGATGCTAACATTGAAAAAAGTGAATATCAAATACAATTTGATTTTGCCTGTTTTTAAGTTCATATAGAGAATTATCATTTGGGGGATGATAGTGAATATTGTTACTTAAAATATCATGACAAAAATGGGTTTGACCTATCATTTGGGAGTTCTCAGATTGCGTATGATTTTCAGATGCATAATCATGAAGAATATAGCAACATCAATGAACTATCGTTAAAAAATATGGATATGTTCAATCATCTAAATCTTAGTAATATGATTAGATTTGTGTCATTACAGCATGAAGAAAACAAAGTATATGACAGGGGAAAATATAAACCTCTCTTTTTCTGATGGCCTTGAGCCATCAGTTATGATATGGTTTCTCAGAACCATATCATTTTAGGGCAGAGAGAATAATTGGACTCTGTCGCCCAATGGAGTAGGCACTTGTTTTCTCCCCCAGAGATCTAGGGATCTTGCTATGCCCACAAGGGGCATGCATCCTCAGACAGAGCCACTGTTGGAACTGAAAATTCCAACTATTTTTTGCAAAATATTTCAGGCTTTTTTGTATGCAAAATGCCTTACAGTGGTGATTGCAAATTTTTTTACTCTTTCAATGCCATCAATAATATGAAGGTAATCTGGCATCATTTCATTTGTGGGGATTTCTTTTATTATGGGGTTTGCATTAGGGCTACCTGTTCTTTTCTCTGCCTTGGTAATGCCATTTTTTGAGATGGTAGACAATTGTCTCAGAAAATGAGTATTCTACTTGCATTTGAAATGGGAGAGTTCCATTTCATGTCTATTTCTTCCCATTGTTAGTGCTACTTTCATGGATGATTGCAAGGTTGGTTTTTGTTTTCAGACTGATGCTATAATTTAAAATGTTGTTTGTAGCCTTAGTTTCGTGCAAGTAACTCTAGAATCATTTAGCTCAAAAGCTCAGTATTTATACTTGAAATGTTCTCAAGGCTGATATGATATGTTAATAGGTTTTCTAGAACAGTAGTTGCAGCCTCTACTGTTTGAGCTAAGTAGCATTCCTCTGTTATTGTTTGGGTAGGATATTATATTATATACCTGATGATTGGCTAGTCTTCACGTTTAGTATGACTCTGATATCCTACAAAGGGGAAATTGTGATATTTTTAGGGAGTGGTTGTTCCAGATTATTAACTGTTGATGTGCTTTTACTAGATTGGAATAATGGAGCTGATAATTTTTTTTTTTTTGCAGAGAAATTTGTCAGAACAAGTTCTTTCTAATTGAAACATTTGTGCAGATTAATCCAATCTTGTGCATAGAGGGTGGGGAACATATTATAGTTATTTCTGCATCTCCTTGAATGTTATTTGACACAATCTTTACAGGCTAGTCTAGGAATTCAGAAGATTAAGATTGCAAGATAATTCTTATGTTCTTAAACCAATCCCATTGAAATTTTAGTCAAAGTGATCCCTAAGTCTTTGATGATGATCCACTGTTTGAACTTCTTTCTTGTTGTGAGCTGTAGGATATTTGTCAATAAGGAGCTTGTGCCTTGCTGATAAGAAATGATGTAGTGTTTGTAGAAAGGAGATACATTTGGCGTCTCCCTTGATCAGGATGGGAACAGTCTTTGGACTTTCCATTCACACATGGTCAAGGCAATCTACCACCGAGCTGCTCAAGGAATTTGTTTTCAGTTGACAATAAACAATTCACCATTTTAAACTCATGGATATTGACAAGACAGACTTAGTTGTTGGAGGAGTTCATTGTTGTACAGTGATGGATATTGATCAGATTCACTTAGACATTAGAAATGACAATCTGCACAAGGTACGTGATGATATTTCAGATGGTGAATTACTAGAAGATGATAGTTCTAGAAGCCCAGATGAGTCAAGTGAAACAGATCCCAAACAAGAAACACTAACCACAACTATTGACAGCAGTAGATCACAAATATCACAATAGACACCAGCATCAAAGTTGCGAACCTCTAAACATGCTCCGGACAGGAAAAGTGAAGGAAGTTTGGTGAAAAGGCTTTTTCCTAAGTAATGTTTTAGAGCCTTTCCTATAAAATATAACATAAAGTTTAAAACATTTAAATAGTTATGGCCCATTACAGATAACATCTTTCTAGAACAGAAATGTATGAGATAATCACAATTTACAAGTTCTAGATAGTAATAGGCTTCATCTCCAATCCTCTCTAAGCAAACACCTTCAATAGTAGATTCATTTTGAGTGACACTGGGTACAAAAATATTGCCATTAAAACATGAAACACCATCAATGATTGTGCCTCCAAAAGCTGCACAAAAATCATTCTTTGACTGCCAGAGTTCAGTAAGCTTTGCATGCGTTATATTCATCGGCAATCCTAATGCCCTCCTTTCAATAAAGGTGCAAATGGAAAATTTGCTATAGAAACATTTTGGCATGCTTTCCACAGACGGGAACAATAGCCTTGTTCGAAGGTGTCGTTTGTAGCCCACTTCTACATTTCTTTCGCATAAAATGTTCTGCCACTGTCTTAACCAATCCCTTATCCCTCAGAAAATCCATAAGATTAGGTACAAACATAGAGAATACATTAGAGTTTACCATGCTATGAACTTTCCCTCCTAGAAAATTGGAGCCAATCACTATCTTAAAAGCACTCTCCACAATCCTATTCTATATCAGAAACGTGTTTACTAGGTGCAGATCTGAGATAGGACTGTAAAAGGCAATCTCCCATTTGCCTCCATAAAGATGGTTGGGATCCATTGCTATTGATAGAGTAAACTGTAGACAAAGGAGAAACGTGTCATAACACCCAGCCTCAGGTCTTAATAAAAAGCCATCCAACACTTGCCATGGATCCTCCACCACTAGACAAACCATAGATAATAAACTTGAAGATTTAGAATTTAAACAATCGTCAATTTGTGAGGATTTTCATTTCCAGATTCTTTTACGTCCTACAGGTATACTGTCTACATAGTGTGCAACCGTCTCTTACAAACCATACTGTCAAATTAAAACAACCATCGACCAATTACCCTAAGCATACAGCTTGTAGCACCACGTCCACACAATCTTTTCAAATTTCAAAGGATGTGGCCTATAGACAGTAGATTCTTCAATGAAGTAAGTGAATGGTGGTCTACCACCACCAAACTTAGCGGGCACCCCACGTTTAGGTTCGATAATAAGTTGGAGTTTTTGAGATACCAATTGATATAATGGAACAATTCTAATTTTGGCAACATCTTTGACAATCTACGCATCATTTCAAGAACAATTGGAGCCTCTTTAAAATAGGAATAGAAAGAAAGATTGAAAAAAGAAAATGTATTAATGTGCACAAATGACCAAAAATAGATCAAAGGGATTGGAAAGTACAGCAGGTACAATAGCAAAGGACTAGGTCAAAAAGGAGCCCTAGACATGAGGCAAGAAAAGAGATTTTGATACTATGAACATCATTTCTAACACACCGGGTGATAAAATTTAAGTCAATAAGGATACTACCAATGTGTCAAAAGCATCTACAAAGAAGTTTGGTGAAAAATCCCACTTAAAAATCACTATTAAAGGGCATGATTATTATTTTAAAGAGTAAAATTAAGAAGGAAGAAACATTATTTTAATGAAAAGAAATAAAATATTCTTACTAAGGGGCATAATGAATCTACGGAGTATATATTTTTCAATGACGGAGATAAAATATTTTGGAAGCAATTAACCAAACGAGTGAATTTTGTTTTACCTGAAATCAACTAAGAGGGATTTTATTTAAGAATATCTTTTACCCAGAGTATTTCAGAGGAGTTGATCAAAACAATAAATAATTGCTCTTACTCGAAAATATTTTCATTGTGTGGAAATAAAAATCTGGGAACACATATTTACCCAACAGGTTAAAATGGGAATTATTTTTACCCAAACAAATTCTTCTTGGACAAAGGTAAAACATGTTGAGAAGTATAATTGGAAAGATGGATTAAAGTATTAAGAAGTACTTTATTTCTCGCTGGGTTAATTAATTTTATCCACGAAAAATAATTAAACAAAAGGCTGCAACCAAAATGTCACATGAAGAGGCCAGAATAAAAAGGGGAATGTTAAAGTATTGAGGAATATTTTATTTTGTGACGGAAAAAGATTTGAAATTATTGCAGCCCTAAAAGGATGTTGAAGAAATTTATTATTAAAACATTTGGGTCTAATAAAGTGATAATTGGCGACAGAAAACCCTAAATACTCGTCAATGATAAAATATACAACAATACCACACGCCACAGGTCCAAGGCTCACCTCAATATAAATTATATGTTTATATAATGTTTATCTGTAATGTCCCCTTCTAGTGAGTCCAAATTTTTTCTTTGACCTTACACAATTCAACTCACAAAAGAGAACATTAGAGTTCCATTTTCTTTTCATTTCATCATATTAACAATATAATCATTATTCATCTATATTCAAGTTGTATATTCATGTCCTTATATAATGTTTCCAACTTATCATTTGTTCATACACTTAATTGTCTAAGGATTTTAGCTATCACATTCATTGAATTACAACATTCATTTCATTGTATTCAATTTAAGAATGTTCACATCTATATCCATATTCCATTCATATATGTATGGAGATTTACCTTATTTCTACACTCCTATTTATTCTCATATTATTATACCTATTCTATATTCATACTTATACAGAGAATGTATATACATCATTGATGGTAATATATTCCAATTATTATCCTGATATAAGCAGTATTCATTTATTTATATTCATATTATTCTTCTACAACATTTATATCGCCTAAGCTATTAATAAGGAAAGTGCACGTACCTCTTTATGCTGCTTGTCTTGTTGAATCTGTTCATTGGATTCTATTCTCTTTCACCTATTCTTTAATATTTATATATTATAGTATTTGTTATAATATTAATAATCTCTCTCTCTCTCTCTCTCTCTCTCTCTCTCTCTCTCTCTCTATATATATATATATATATATATATATATATATATATATATATATATATATTTACTTGAATAATTCTTCCCTATATATATTTATGATATCTTTCCTACTTATGACCCAGAAATATATATATAAATATCATGTAGATCTAATTATATTTATTTATGGGATATTCTTTTTATTTATTTATTTCCCATATCTTAGATTCACATCATTATCTTATAGTTTATATCATTCCTATTTACTTTCACGCATGAAACAATTAACTAATAGTTAATTTTACTTCTAATCATAATTCATTTACTTCTGTCATAATTATATTATTACATCATTACATTTCTTATTTATGATCATGAAATCAGTTCATTCTATTGATATATCTTTATTTATTTAACTTTATTCATTTCTGAATCCACTTTACACAGTCTATACTAGAATATTACAAATATATATTATATTCTATATTTAAATACTTAATGAAAAACATACCTGATATAATTGCAGACTTACCTTGTCTATCCCGTATCTTCCTTGTAATTTCTCTTTGTTGTGTCTTTGATATTGATAACTCTCAATGCTGTTATTCTTTATTGTTTATTGATCTGCTATTTTTTTCTTTTTCTTAGACTGCCTTTTTTTTTCTCCTTTGCTGCTCCTCCATATATATCTGATTATGATTCCCTATTTAAGTGTTTGATGGGCTTATACCCAACCGTCACCACTATTGGTGATAATAATTACCATTAATATATTTGCTCACTTAATTTGTTAAACACCATTTACTAAGGAATCGGTGTCTCTTTTAAGAGGCCCAATCCTCACATATATATAAAGTGCCTTTTATAATATGCAATGAAAATATATATTTATTATTTATGTTTATATTTATTATCATATTAATATATTATATGTTATATAATTTATATTTAGATTTGATAATTATAATCATAATATTATCTTATGATAATTATGATTAAATTGCTATTATTTCTTTTTATATTTTAAAATATTCATATAATAATAATATTATTTTAATAATATATATTATTTCGAATTGATATTTACTACGGTAATTTAGTTGTTTTCTTTATCGGGATGTTTAAATCTTTAATTTAAACAATGCCTTAATATGGGGACATGACATTATCTAATGATTAATTTGTTTTCTTTGCAGGATTAGGGTTGTATTGAATACAAATCAAGCGTCTCTCAACAGGAAGATTAAATATTTTATTTTAGCCAGAGATGAAAGAATGCAGCCGGAGATGAAAGAATGCAGCCGGATGATTAATTGTTTTATGTCAAGTGAAACCATATATCCATTATATCAGTTATTTAAACTGCAAAATGAATGTAACGGGTCTGAGGCTTGTTGTATCTCTTTAAATAGAGATCCCAGGACCCGGAAGAAAAGAGTTAGAAAGGGAGTTAGAATTAGGTTAGAATTAGATATTTTTACAAAAGACAATTCAAACATTTTAGGATTAGATTAGGTTGGATTTGATGCAATCTGAGGCTAATTTGATCCTTCTATGCAAATTTCATTTTGAGAAAGGCTATGGTGCTTGATACATTCTCAGGCAGCATTGTTGAGGATTCGAATTTGAAATACATTGTGACGGTATCATCTGTTTGTTGTTTTTAATTCAATTAATTTAATTATCTCCATGTCATTCATTTTCTGATTATTCAATTTGAATGTGTTAAGGATATGTTCAAATTGTCTGATTACATTTGCTATTCCAGTATAGTTGATTTGATTGGTTTCTCAGAGAGAATTAAATCCTTTCTCATCAATTATAGTAATCTTAGAATGTTGAATGGATTATTAAGTATGATTAACTAATTAGGGTTATTAATTTATCTCCAAAGTTGATCTAATTTATTATGTTGCAAAGTTAAATTGGTTCTTCCCAGGAAGATTAAAATCCTTTTAATATTTTGCATTTAATACAATCATGTCCTTTGGATTATTAAGAATGAGTTAATAATTTCTTCCTTGCACATTTGTACAAGTTGCAAACTGTTGTATGTGCCAATCAAATCGAGTTATTACCTGATACAAGTTATTTGTTTTTGACATCCTGACTTCGTTGCCCGAATAGACAAAGCACCAGTCTAACTATTGATTCATCTTATAATTAAAATCTTTACATTATTTTATTGCTATAGTTTAGATTCATTTCATGATTAATTGTTATTTATTTCTATTAGAATTTAGATTAAATCATTTGCTTTGTTTAGAAATAGTTTACAATATCTCATCTGATTTACAAATATGCCATTGTAATCAGATAAACTAGCAACAAACCAACATCGATTTAATCATACAACCTACTTTGAAAATCAAAGGTTCACCCGCCTAGGTTGTAGCAAGACCTAAAGCACAGGGAGAAGTTGATCATTAAGGTCAAACTCCAGTCATTGGCTCAAAAACGTTGTAGATTTGACCATAGGGCTTGGCATCCCCTTAGAATCCACAACCTGCATTTTTGAGACCCAACAAGAAGGAGAAAGGAAAAATGTATCAGAAACAAGATAGAGAAGGAAGGTCGAGAGAAGACGCATCTTGGAGGTTTGTTACCGCATTGTATGTTGGAGTATGTTAAGTCCTCTATTGATGCATATCTATAATCTCTCGTATGCATACCCTGTTGTGAAAGAGTGTAAGACATGTCGATGTAATATTATTGAAGATCTAATGCATATATGAAGCAATATTTTAGAGGTTGGGTTTTTTCCCTCATTGAGGGTTTTCCCAAGGTAAATCTGGTATCAAGTGGTTGTGGGTCTTGTGATATGTAATTGTTCTTTGTATGTTTTCATTATGCTTCTAGTGTGATTGTGAGATTGAATGTTTAAAGCTACATGGTTGGATAGTCCTTCATTGGACCCTCCATCCATCACTGCATCAGTTATTACACTTGGTTGATGCAAGGAGTCAGTCCCATAGAAAAATCCCTACTCTTCAAGATTATCATAAACAAACTAATCATACCGCATTATATTTGAAAATAACTATATTAACACATAGACATTCATTAAAACATATTACAATTTATCATCGTGCTTTGTCTGGATATTAATTAAAGTCTTAGCTTAAAATATGGAAATCTGTAGAAATGTGATTTTAAAACAAGAAACATAGAGATTATAAAAGGCAAATATGGCACTCATCAACATGTCAGAGGCACATTACATAATGGGCTTAGTTTTGAGTACATATTTTAGACTTCATAATACAAACTACACTAATAGTATCAATGATAGGATACCCACCATTAGTTATGTCTTTATTGTGTTCCTCAATTTTTATTCTTGGAGTGGAAAGAATAACCAATTGTTACAATGTTTTTTGTTGAACTTGCATCAAATACTCTTTCTGACCTACATTTTGGAAGTACATGATAGAAAATACTTCAATTTAAGTTTTTTCAAATCTAATTTTATATATATGTAATGTTCTCATATTCTCTCTTCATTTAATTAAAAACAAAATAAATTACTTCAAGTTAATGTCATTACACTACTCTTCATTAAATTGGGAGCAAACCATTTCTCCATATCAAACTATGCATATTTATGTTTAGAATATGAGAGTAAGTATCAACACAATTTTTTTTGTGTCTTAGCTTCTGTTATGTGCACATACCCATCTTAACATATATATGATATGTGAAAAAAGATATCCAAAAGACTCAAAGTGTCAACCCATATGGTCTTACACGTATGTTGTGGCAATTACATCAAAGCCTTTGGATACCTCTCTGCACATAGTAGGATCAAGTTGATGTTTAAATGTGATACTTTCTTTAGAAGGTTTTCTTACTACTATTATAAGTTGCATATGTATATCAATTTTGTCCTATTGTGTTCCTCACACGTCCAACCACCCAACACTTACTAAAAGTCAAGTTGTAATCTATAAAATGTGCCTTAGCACAAATTGTTTGTTTAGTTATTAAAACTTCCTTGTCAAAAATAAATAAAATTAAAAGTAGCATTTTCAAGAGAAATATAGATATCTTACAAATTCAAAGTGAAAAAATTTGTAGAGGTACAACATAAAACAATAGAAGAATATGCTACCATTTTATATGAGTAGTATTAGGTCATTTAAGAAGTATCATAAGTACTGATTTTATTTTTACAAGAGCAGTCCCCTCTAGTTATAAAGAAAGTCAATTATTGCACCCAATGCCATAGTTACCAAAAAATGACATTATTAGATGGTAAAAACTTCTTGAAAAAAAAAAAGAAGATACAAACATAAACTTTTGGTTATTTCAACATATAAGTTTTCTTGATGGAAACACTAACCTACTATTTTCTTATTGCAACAACTTCCATGAACACCATGTTATGCCATAAACTATTTATTGTTGCAATAGCTCCCACGAAGCCCAAGTTATGCTACAAATTCTTTGGTATAGACCCATCCATTCTCACAATGTTTTCTCGACCCCTACCATTAATGATGCTCATTTGTAAAACCTATTTTCACACTTTGCCTCCTCCAAATTTAACATGATTGAGGTTGATATCACTTAGATATTTAAATTGGCTCTCTACTTGTAGAAGCTTCAAACTCTACACAGCATAGATTAGTTTTTTCATATGTTCAACAAGCATGGCTACATTAAAGTGCAAATTATCAATAAAATGGGGACTCAACCAATAATTATTAGCTTAAGTGTAAAAAGAATATTAGAACCTATATACTCTAAAATGTGACTCAAACACAATGTGGATGAGTCAGCCTCGATATCGCACATGAACCCTCTCCTTACTATGGATGACCTCCAAGTCACTCTCACTCTCATGGAAAGAGCCAATCGAGTGAAGGTGAGACCTAGGGGTGGTTTTGTTCATGTGGAAGCAGAACGTCGTAGAGAGTGGTTGGCCGATCTATAGGCCTAGTATGGATTGCTATATGACAAGCTCATTCTGGGACTGTTGTGGCTAAGATATTTATATGACTTGAAGGGGACTAGGTCTTATGTTTTGATTTCTCAAATTCCAAAGCCTAGTGGGTGGAACGTTTTTTCTCATTGATGAGTCTAGCGCATTATAACCTATCCTCATTCATTTAAATGTGTTGTTGTATGACATCTCTCTATTGGAAGATCCTAAGAACATGTTCTTGCTCTTCTATGGTTTGTTGTGTGTGTTGTGGTCCTGGGTGGACTTTGTCTATCTCTTCGAGAATAGCCTTGATCCAATTTCCTCTTATCCCCGGGCACATCAAATGCTTGGGAGGGAGTTTGTTGACTAAGTGTTGACCTAGTTTGATTTTGCTTGACTTTACTTGACTTTTACACAAGGTCAAAAGTTTGTTTCACCTTTTGATTGAATGTTGGGTGTGACTTGTACCTTGTGATGCAATCAAGGGTTTGAACTCATTTAGAATGAAATGTACCTCGTGATGTGATCAAGGGTTTATTTTTCCTAAGTTCCTATTATTTTGTATTTTTGTATGAATGCAACTAATATGAATGCAAAATGATTTTTTTGGGTCTTTTTCCAATTTGAATAACAAAAGTGATCTATTTAACTAAGAATTGGAATATGGATGCAATTTTAATATGAACTTTCCAAATGCAATCTAAACTATGTTTTATTGGTATTTTGTGAGAGGATTTGTGAATCTAATCTAGGAATTGAAATTGCTTGAATGAAATAACTTGAATTGAAATCTAATCTATGAATTACAATGATTCTAATCTAATCAGTGCTAATCAAACCAAATCTAAACCTATCAAGGAAAAATCAAACATGAATATTACTTCCTCTAAGAGTAAATTTGTGATTTAATCAACTATGAAAGCATATAAATAAATTGGATTTATCTTTGGTGCATGATCCTAGCATATCCTCAAAAGTCCTTATGGCAACCTCCTTTCCTCTGCAGTAGTGGTGAACTCATATTGGCAACAAAGATGAAGTGCAATTGATTGAATGATTGAGATATTGAAGCTATGATTGATTGAATTGAGCTATTTGAAGCTATTAAACACTATGGCTTAGAAATTTGTGAGTGTAACAACACTATTGAATATTTTGAAATCTTGGCAATTATACTAAGAAAAAAAAGGCTTATACATCCTACGAAGAGCATGAATATTCTATGGAGAACAAAAAAGCAAAGATGAGAAAGAGTCTGCAACAATGAATTTGCCTCCCATAATGCATATAATAGGGAGGTATTCATAGGTTGGGAGAGATCACAAGAGGTGGGATCGATTGAAGAGTTAGCTCAATTGATTGATGAGTTAATAGGATTGATTGAGGAGTGAACATGTCTGATTAGGGAGTGAACTGAGCTTGATAGATTATCACTCATTGAGGAAGGAGAGTTAGCACAAGAAGAAAGGGAGATAATAATAGCTTTGTTGGAGCTAAGAATAGAGTGATTGGGAGTGGAGAGGGATTTAAAAATAGACTAGGCTCAGTTAGGATCGAAGAGCCATGCAAATTAAAGGAAAAATGGAGCTAAATTAGGCCTAAACTGAAGAGAAAATCATGTTTTAAAACATGATGGGGTTGCCTCATTTAGTAGGGTAGATCACCTAGGGAGATTCAATATGCAAAAGGGGTGGCCTAGAAAGATAGGGTTCTATAGGTGGTTTCAGTGGCTGAGAATGGTCAGAGGGGACTAAAGATGAACTTAAGACCTAGATATTGATTGAAATACATGAAGAGGGTGGGTCTCCCCTTTTTATAGGGAATATTTCCTAGGGAGATACTGGGTCACCCTTAGGGAGATTTAGGGTCACCCAGGAGATCTAGAAATAATAGAGGATGACCCAGAAAAGAAGAATAAAAAGACAAAATTGATGGAGGGAGTGATTTGGGAGGTCAATTGGAGGCCTCTAAAAGGTTTAAATGGATTAAAGGGGACTAAGGAAAGTGAATTTCCCATCTTGTGATACTGGTTAGTCAAAACAACAAGGCTAGAAAGTGAAAGAATTGAATTGTCGACAAGGAGTGAAAGATGAAGAAATAGGACCTAAGAGAGTTAGCTAGGAGATTGGGGAAACACAAACAAGATGAAAAACTCTGATCCACGTGTCACCAAGAATAATACTATTGAGAGGTCATAACTACACACTTACATGTATGTGATTAGGACTATAGCTCATCTTCGTATTACCATGTAGGCCTATGTGATTTTTTAGTACTTACATATTTGCCCCCTCAAGGATGGTAACCTACATGAAGGGTAGGTGCCATTCCTAAACTAGGCCTTGCTTATTGTCATTATCCCACAATTGTACTTGAAATAATGAGTATTAGTTTGATATTAATGATATTCAAATAAGTACTTAAAATAGAAACAAGGAAACATATTGTCGATTTGTGAGTTGTAAGTATACCTGAGTCACCTCACTTCACCATAGGGACCTATAAGAATGAAAGAAAACAAAACAAGGGTGCAAGAGCACTACAAATGAAAAATTACTCCTTTAAATGCATTCAAATTAACTAAGCTAAGAGAAGGGGGGAGAGGAGAAATTAGAAGAAACTAGGTCAAACAATGACCGAATCATGCACAGAAGCAATCAACAAACAACTATCATCGAGGAGATCAGGAAGATAGAGGCTAACCTTTCTTATGTTGACAATTGGGTATGAAAAATGATAACCCTAGTTTTTTTTTTGAGTTTTACTCAAATGAATCGATTGTTTTCTAGTTTTGTCATTGTATTATCTTAGTTTTCTTGTTTTAGTCTATTTGTAACTTTTCGTTCGTTGAATTTCGGTCATTTCTTGTGGTTTCTATGAGTTTTTTACCCTCCCAAGGTGTGGGTTAGGGTCACCCATTTTGATAGGGTAGGTCACCTAGGGAGATCCAGGGTCACCCCTAGGGTAGATTCAGAGTCACCCAAGGAGTTTTGCCCTAGTAAAAGGGGTGACCCAACCAGAATGTTTTTGGATGGAATCTTCAAAAATTTGGTGCATCTAACGCTCTATTCTGTCTATTTCTTTATACTAACCTCTTCAATTTATTATAATTTTTCTAATGATATATACTTTTTTGTGAAACTTTGTCATGTTTTATGCTTTTTTTTATGATTTTCTAAGTTTTTGGAGATCTAATCTTGACATCTCTTATTTGTAATAGGATGGATGCATTTGATGGAATGCAACATGTGATCAACATTGGTTTGTTGATGCCTATGGGCTTTATCTTCTAGGGATCATGCTACTCTTAGGAAGGTGGGTTTGGATCTAGTGGCTCGAGTCCTAGTTTTCATCCTTCACAAATTTGTTGTGACATTCTGACATATTGGGATGCAGACAAGAACACTTTCATGTCCCCACAGGTAGCAGGAGAGTGGACCATTACTTTATGTGATGTGTATCACATACTGGGTGTTCTTCTAAGAGAAGAGCACCTTTAGCTCTCTGAGAGCGAATTTGAGAGGGAGCGACTGTCTTGGGCCGCTATCATGGGGATCACTCATCCTGGAGATCAGTTAGGTGTTCAACTTGTTGTAGTTCCTGATCTCACTATTTCACCTTTACAAACATTTCTCATCAGATTGATTTCTTCTAGACTATCAGGGGATAAGGGAGCCTCAAGGCTTAGATGGTGTTGGGCAGCAATCATCCAAAGACCTAAGCAAGGTACAATTTTTACATGGGGGATTGATATCCTTACCATGGTCTATCGAGACCTGTATCATATTTTGAGGTGAGGGGCACTTTCTTTCAATCATCCTTCTCTGATCACATCATGGATTTATGAGCACATTATACTATATCAGAGAGACATGCCACTCCTAGATCCTAGAATGTCGAGTGATATGCGATGGGACCATATGCGAAACTTTGATGCTTCCACATGCACCGTAGCTACTCTTACTAATACATATTTTGTTTGTGATCTTTACAATAACACAAAGGGTCTATGGCATTCGGGTTGAGTCCCATCACATCGATTGAGTCCTTCAACAGTATGGCAAGGACTTTCCAAAGGACTTGCCCCCTATTGAGACTTACTATAGATCTATACAAGAGATGGATGTTCAACACAGGGCATCTGTCTAGATCCTTTTGACTCCTGGTGTTTTGATTATGAGGCATGTTTGTGGACTGAGATAGAGATGTGTGAGGCCATACTTTTCTTAAGGATTAGTGGCCATTAAGGAGGAACTTGAGGATTCTACAAATGAGGATTACAATCTTGAGGGAGAAGAGCACGACAAGGTCAACATAGGAGGAGATAAAGAGATTCCTTCAGATGAGGAGGAAGCCACACCACCCACACATGGTACTTTGTTAGATGATACTATGTGGTAAGCTGGTGATCCTCATAAGAAACCTTTCCTCTACTTCTTTCATTGTTTACTATTTTGTTTTTATGAACTTTAATCCTTGACCAATGTTTCCTCTTCTCACTTCTTCTTAGGTACTGCTAAGGGATGGAGGGAGCTCTTTCATGATGCTTCATTAGATATTCTAGTCCCTACCATTGGCCATTCATGAGAGACTTTAGTTATTGATGCTCATGTACCTTCTTTAGCAGGTTGTGACACGAACATCCTAGATCGTACTTATTATGTGGGTCAGGAGATCACTTCCCAATGAGCTAGGATTCTTACACTTGAGACTGAAGTTGTCATGCTTCAAGAAATGGCCAACCTTGGGATCTATAGATAGGATTCATGAGATGATACAACTAGTCCTTTGCATGCTTCTAGTAGGGTTCCTTGTTCTCACAAGAGTCATAGGGATTCTTATTTAGTTGGTAGTTGTAGGAGACCTAGGAGTAGGAGCCCCAGAGCCTCTATTGGTTAAAATCATCCTTGATGTACTAGAGAGTCTTAGTCTTCTATTTTGCCCCTTGAATGGGGAGACTTACATGCTTGAGTGCACTTTTTGCTTATGAACTTAGACTTTTTGGAATGTATTATAATTCTTCTTTAGTTTAATATCGCGTGCCCCCATCTTCTATCTCTTTTGCACTCGGAATGTTTAAGACTTTTATTATTGACTATAGAATGATAATGCAATGTTTTTGATCTTTTTTGAAATGCATAGATGAAAGGACACATGAAAGTATGAGTGTAACACATTTCTATCTCTATACAATGTCATGAGCTATGACATAAAATTATTGCTTTTGATTTTCTCTTTTGATATGATGTATGCAGATGGAACGAACAATGTGACTGCTCTTAAGTAAGATTTTTGACTTAGGGGATTGCGAGTTGACTTGGTATAGCACCTGGAGACCTATTGACCTTTGGGATAGGATTAGGGACTCAAGTGGGAGAGGGGAGGAGATGGAATGTTCCTAATTTGGGGCTTTGCAAAAGGCTAAACACTGATCCTTATCTAGACAAAATATTTTGACAAGATTTTAACTTAGACAAGCAACAAGTTTTATTAGTACCTTCTAGAATTAGATAAAACATGACCAACAAGATATACCTGGGTTAAAGTAAGGGATCCAAAGAAGAATATGGCCCTAAGGACAATTAGACTCTTGGCTTTGCTCAGCTAGTGCATGTGCGTGCTTTGTACCTTTCTTTTTATTTCCTCTAATAGATGTCACTCTCATAGCTTCAAGCTTAGATTTATCTCCACTCGAGAGTACGGACATAAGAAATATTCTCTTTCGTACTCTTTTCTGTGTTTCTCTTTTTTATATTTTCTCTCTCTTTTTTTGTATTTTACAATGCCTTTTCTAATTCTCTCATTCTTTTGATATTTTTGATGTTTTTTACTTTTTGGTTTCTCTAGTACTTTCTCTCTTATAATCTCTCTTTTTCTTCTCTCTCACACTCTTATTCTTTTTATCTCTCATATTTTATTCACTCGTATTTTTTTGATTGCTTTCTACAGAGTTATGATCCCTTGGAATTTTTGGCTAGGAAAGATAAGGGGTTGAGTGCCACCTAGGGTTTGCACTATCCGATCAGACTTCCCTTTTACTAAGGAGGAATGGGGAAGGTCTACTTGCAAGATTCTATTGAGTACTGTAGGTTTGAATGCTAAGTTTACTTAGACCCAACATCATGGTTTGTTAAGACCAGAATCAGTGTGAATATAAGAGCTAGGATTTGATTAGGACTCATTGGGAAGTGTGATAGGGGAATAGTAATAAGTGGTAAAACATGATTATTAGGGATCTTAAAGAAAGGGTCAACCTATACCTAAGCAACCTTAGACTCCTTACTAAGATGAAAATTAAACAAGAGCTTGTTATTCACAAAAAGCATGGTGAAATAGAATGAAGAATACAAATTTTTTACCTTTTGATGATTTTATATATATTTTTTAATTTTTAGAGTATTTGATATTTTTGGATTTTTCTATTTTGTGATTTTTATGATTTTTTAGACATAATATTTCTTAAAGTGGAAGGTGTTAACCATCTCACCAAACTCTTCACCTTACACAGTGCGCAAAAGATACACACCATTTCCAACATCTTCTTTGACCATATAAGGGCCTTTCCAATCTCCATGAAATTTTATTTCTTCCTGTGTTTCTTGTTCTTGGTACTTCCTTTCCTAAGGACAATTTCCCTTACTTTGTAAGGTCTTGAAGGGTTATTTTGTTCTTACGGATTTGGCTCCATGACTTCTCGAGGTAATGTGATATGAGCCAAGGATTCAAAGGTTTTTTATGAGAGGAAGTCCAATACAAAACTCCATCATAATTTAAAAGTTCAGTGAGTAAGTCAAATTCATCTTGCAAGTAGACTTTGACTTCATTATGCTCCTGGACACTTTGTAGAAATTGAAACAACTCAAGAGGAGTTTATGGCTCCCTTTTATCATCTAGAGGAACAGAGCTTATACTTGTCTTTCCATTTGGTTCTAGTCATAATTCCATTGAATATCCAATATACTTCTCAAGTAGTTCAAGGATAATAGAATCCTCTACTCCTATGGTTATTTGTAATTTGTGCTCTTTGTGAAATTCTCCTTCACTTACTTCATCTTCGTTGGGGAATCTTTCAGTCATTTCCATTTGAACTAGGGGTGCTTCACGTGTATCAATATCATTAGATTGTATTGAGGTTGAAGTAGAAGGTTATTTTGGAGGTTTGGGAACTATAAATGCTCTTGATAAAACCTCTAAAGCATTTGTTGATTCGTTATCAAACGAATTGACTTCTTCATGGTTATTAGATTCCACTTGTATTGGAGGTGTTCATGGTGTATAAGTATCTTTAGAGGGTGAATGTGGATCATGAGGATCACTTTCTTCCTGAGTTTGAGGTACATATGACTCACTTGATGTTTCTTTTAGAGGTGTCAAAGGAGCATAACTTTTTGATGTTTCTTCCTCAGGGTCTGAGAAGGCGTGTGGATCTACCTCTTGCAAATCTAACATTTTAGTTTCAAACTCAAGCCAATTCATCTAAATTGGGGAACTTCACCTATACATGGGATGGTTTGATTAATCCTTTCTTGTTCATATTTGGGAAATACATTGATTATGAAGACATCCAAAGGAAATTGAATGGGATCATCCTTTTCTATCCATTCCATGATTTTAGTAGTTGTTTCTTTGGACTATCTCTTTTTGTTTCGATGACTCTCCTATCTCAAAGTTTTTTATTTTTGCGTTGTTTACTGTATCACTGAGTGGTTTTATCTTCTTCATGTGTATTGATTGCAAGGTTGGATCTAGAACAAAGATTTTGTTTGTTGATAGCTCATAATTGATAGCAATTATTATATTCTACTTGGTTGTGTATGTCTTAATCATACTGAAAGGTTCAATATCTCCCTTTACAATATATTTTTCTAAGATGTAAACATGAGCCTCTTGGAATAATGTGGAGGGTACCACCTTCATTCTATGTATCCATGGTCTTACCAACAACAAGTTATAACTGGTGTCCTTATCAATGACATAGAATATTGTGGGAATAGTTTTAGGTCTTACTGAAACTGATAGTTGATCTTTCCAATCGTAGCTAATTTTAGATTGTTGTAACCTCTGAGGGTATCTTGGCATGCTGTGATGTTCATGTGTCCATACCCCATCATTTCTAGTAGATAAAATGGGACTATATTCATAGAAGCTCCGTCATCAATCAATGTTCTTTTTATACATGTGTCATATAGATCCATACTTGTAGATATAAGTTTGGATCCCCTTTCTTGGTCAATTCAACCTTAGAAGGCATTTTTTCAAGTCAAAGAAGAATCCTAAATTTTTTAACTCTGCATTTGGTAGGTTCATTTCGAGATCAACTTGATTGATCCATTTTCTAGGAGGTGGGGTGATTTAATCTAGATATTTCGATCCTATCACTTTTAAAAGGGTTGATTGATGCAACAACAAATTCTTAAGGATGTCTATGAAGGGGATGTGAGCATAGGTCTTCTTTAGATATTTGATTAATTTGTATGGTCTAATTGTAGCAAGTGTTGGTTCTACAACTGATACTATTCCTTCATGAAGTTCCATTTTTTGTTCATTGTTGAGTTTAATGTCTTCCTTGTGTAATATTTCTACTAATCCTAACATCCTTGCCTCTCCCTTTGGTCCCAATTGCATGGGTATATTTATCTCCAAGGCTTTAGGAGGATTACTTGACCCTGAAGTTGTCATGTCGTGATTGTTCATTTCATTATTCCTATGTACCAGGAAGGGGTCTTGGAAAATTCATATCCGCATTCTATGGTGTGATAGGTTCTTGTGTCGATTTACTATTGTTATTTTCCATGACCTCTTGTGGATTTAGAAAAATTCAATGAATAATTGTTGGTGATCCTTAGGCAATCTTGTGATGAACCTGTTATAATCTCTGCATGACTCGGTGCTATGACCCCTTGTTCTATGGAAAGAACAAAATTGTATTCATAAGGAGGGCATTTGTATCTGTTATCATTTGGATAATTTTGATTCTATGATTCTATGATTGTTGATTATCTCTTTGATAGCATCCATTATTACGAGGTCGATCTATTATGTTAACATTGGGAGGAAAATAGTCTATTTCATTGTAGTCATCCTTCATTTTGTTTCTTATAGGGGGTTGATCTGTTACCTTGGATATGTGGTCGCATTTATGTTGTTATTTAAAATTTTTATTGTGGAGCCATTGTTTCCTCCATTGTCACTTGTTTGTGTTAACAGTTGTCCATTCATGTCATAGGTCCTTTGCCCATTGTCAATTGTGGCTTGATCAATTTGCAACGCACTTTCTAGTGCTTCCTCATAGGATTTGTAGGGTAATTTCTTTACTTCCTCTTGAGTATCCCTATTAAGTGCATGCAAGAAAAGGCTGCACAATTATCTGTGCTCCATATTTAGGGCATTAGTCGATGAGTAGAGCACTTGTCTCCATTGTGTTACAAAGTGTGCCATTGATTCATTTGTGTCTTGTTTAATAGTTAGGAATTCATGAATCCCTATTTTTATAAGTTTATTTATGTCAAAAGCCATGACAAACTCTCCTATAAGTTGGTCAAAGGAATGAATTGAAGCCTTAGGTAATCGATAACACCAATCCAAGGTGATTCCTTATTTAGTGTTTTCAAAAAAATTATTTCGACAACTCCATCCCAAGGATGAAGTTCTCTTATTGTAGTTGTGTACGCCTTGATGTGAGAGTTCGGATCTCCCTCACCTTTGAACTTTGGCAAGTTAGGGAGGGGTCATGGTAGCAACACATTTCATATGACATGTTCAAGGGGTTCTTTTAGGTATTCAAGATATGTTCCTAAGAATGCACTTTGAGATTGCGAGGTAGAGAGCATCAACCCCATTGGTGCATTTTGATATCCAAGTGTAGCAACGTGATTTGGTTGATAATTCTAAATGGTTTGTAGTTTTGCATCATATGATTTCCATTTGGGAAGGTCTCATTACTTCCATTTCATGAGTAAAAGTTTAAGTATGGGGGTTTTGAGATGCCCCTGGTCTTGTTCCATTCTATTCTTGTGAGTATTGTCACGAGTTTTTCTTTGTTTGTCTTCAAGAGGTTGCTCCATCGCTACTACCTCTAATGTCCTAATTCTTTGAACTAGTGTAGCTATGAGGTCTGTAGAAGTAGCACCTCCTATTCTTTGTGTTTCTCCATTTTGTGGATTTTCATGATTTACTCCACTTAGTTGCTCCCATAGAGTGTTCTCTCATTGCTCTTCTTGGCAAGCAATACACAAGGATTCTTAAGCCTCTTTAGCCTCTTGCAAATGTCTTTCAAGGCATCTTACTTCATCATATAAATGTATCGATGTGTTACTTGTTGAAGATTGATCCACTTAGTGGATTCTTTTTATCTCACTAGTACCTTATGTGCTCTAGAGTGTGTGGGTTGAATTATCGTGCCTTGTTCCCATGTGGGATTGTTAAATGTGAGAGAACGACATGGTTCTCTTCCATCAGTTTCATAATCATATTCTTCATAGTCAAAGTAGTTGGTGATTGGTACCATTGGGTCATGTGGCACATACCTGTCAAAACATGGTGTTTTGAGTTCTCTAGAGGGAAGATTTCCTAGGTTGGCTCTAGATTCCATCATATTCAGGGGTACCTTAAACACCACAGAATAAATGGAATGAATGATAAAGGTGAGAGTGATAATAAATGTGATGGTAATGAAAGAAAATGGATATGAAATTGATATGAAAGAAATGATGATGCATGGTTAGAAGTTTTTGTTTTTTCACGTTGGGTTCACCAAAATATGTATGCTCTGAAATGTGACTCAAACACAATGCAGATGAGTTGGCCTCAATATCACACATGAACCCTCTCCTTTCTATGGGAAACCTCTAAGTCACTCTTGCTCTCATGACAAGAACCAATTGAGTGAAGGCAAGACCTAGGGGTGGCTTTGTATACGTGGAAGCAAAATGTCATGGAGAGTGGTTGGTTAGTCTGTGGGCCTAGTATGGATTGCTATATCACAAGCTCTTTCTAGGACTATTGTGGCTGAGATAATTATATGACCTGAAGGGTCTCTAGTCCTAGGTCTTTCGTTTGGATTTCTCAAGTTCCCATGCCTAGTGGGTAGAATATTTTGCTCTTTGATGAGTCTAGTGCATTGTGACCTACCCTCATTCATTTGAATGCATTGTTCTATGGCTTCTCTCTATTGGAAGATCCTAAGAGCATGTTCTTACTCTTCTCTGGTTTGTTGTGCATGTTGTGGTCTTGGGTGGATTTTGTCTATCTCTTTGAGAATATCCTTGATCCAATTTCCTCTTATCATTAGGAACATCAAATGCTTGGGAGAGAGTTTTTTGACTAAGTGTTGACATAGTTTGACTTTGCTTGACTTTACTTGACTTTGATGCAAGATCAAAGGTTTGTTTCACCTTTTGATTGAATGTTGAGTGTGACTTGTACCTTGTGATGGAATAAAGGGTTTGAACTTGTTTATAGTGAAATGTACCTTGTGATGTGATCAAGGGTGTAGTTTTCCTAAGCTCCTAATATTTTTGTATGAATGAAAAACATTTTTTTTGGTTTATTTTCCAATTTGAATAACAAAAGTGATCTATTTAACTAAGAATTAGAATATTGATGCAATTTTAATATGAATTTTCCAAATGCAATCTAAACTATGTTTTTTTGGTATTTTGTCAGATGATTTTTGAATCTATTCTAGGAATTGAAATTGCTCAAGTGAAATAACTTGAATTGAAATCCAATCTAAGAATTACAATGATTCTAATCTAATCAGTCCTAATCAAACCAAATCTAAACCTATCAAGAAAAAAGCAAACATGAAGATTACTTCCTCCAGGAGCAAATTTGTGATTTAATTAACTACGAAAGCATATGAAGAACATGGATTTCTCTTTGGTGCATGAGCCTGACGTATCCTCAAAAGTCCTTGTGGAAACCTCCTTTCCTCTACAGTAGTGGGGAACTCCTCTTGGAAACAACAATGAAGTGCAATTGATTGAATGATTGAGCTATTGAAGGTATGATTGATTGAATTGAGCTATTTAAAGCTATCAAACACTATGTATTGGAAATTTGCAAGCATAACAACACTATTGAAGATTTTGAAAGCTTGAAAACTATACTAAGAAAGAAGTCCTACAAAGAGCATGAATATGCTATGGAGAACATAAAAGTAAAGCTAAGAAAGATTCTGCAACAATGAATTTGCCTCCCATAATGCATATAGGAGGGGGTATTTGTAGGTTGAAAGATATCACAAGAGGTGGGATTGATTGAAGAGTTAACTCAATTGATTGATGACTTAATAGGATTGATTGAGGAGTGAACAAACTTGATTAGGGAGTGAACTAATCTTGATAGCTTATCACTCATGGAGGAAGGAGAGTTAGCATGAGAAGAGAAGGAGATAAGAATAACTTTGTTGGAGCTAAGAATAGAGTGATTGGGAGTGGAGGAGTTAAAAATAGACTAGGCTTGGTTAGGGTTAAAGAGCCATGCAAATTAGAGGAAAAATGGAGCTAACTTGGGATCAAACTGAAGAGAAACTCATGTTTTAAAACATGACAAGGTCACCCTTTTTAGCAGGGCAGGTTGCTCAGGGAGATTCTGGGTCACTCATGGAGATTTAGGATGCAAAAGGGGTGACCTAGAAAGATAGGGTTCCACAAGTGGTTTCAAGGGCTAAGAATGGTCATAAGGGGCTAAAGATGAACTTAAGACCTAGAGATTGATTGAAAGACATGAAGAGGGTGGGTCACCCATTTTAATAGGATGGGTCACCCATTTTAATAGGATAGGTCACCCAAGGAGATTCTAGGTCACCCCTAGGGGAGATTCAAGGTCATCTAGGTAGATCTAGATGTTGAAATTAAGGAACACTGAGAGGGGGGTGAATCAGTGTTCTATAGAACTTATTATTATGTTCCTTTATTAATTTACCACATACATTCAAAAGAAAGAAACATGAACTCAAGAACAACAACAACAAGATCATCACACGTGAACACTAGGATTTTTACATGTAAACCCGGTTAAGGGAAAAACCACAGTGGGGGTTAACCCACAAGATTTTATACTCTGTTAAAAGTATTACAAATGGGAAGGCACACTACCCAGAGATCACTGCACAAAGGAGGCTCACTGCCTACATGATTAATTACAAAGAGTTCACTAGAATACTTGAACTAAAGAATAACATCTAACAATGCAAGATTACAGTTTTGGTTAGGATCAATATACCAACTTCACACACTTCATCTCTCACTGCCTTGTTTTACTATTCTGCCATAATCTAAACCTTAGATCTCTGCTTTGCACTTTATACTGCCACACTTCACACCTCTCATCTCATATTTACACAACCATGCCTCTAAGTGCTTGAACCCATTGATTATATATCTGCAACATGTAATTTCATCAACTGCAGTCGGCCTCAAGAAAACTTAGAAATGTTTTCAAGATCACTGTTCTGTTGGTTGAATCCATGTACAAACATCAATGCAAACCAAAAATCTCTATATTCAAGTCACCACATGTCAGAAAATACCACTAGATCTCATAAATAACTCAACCAACCACTTCTCTTAATCCACACAAGGATCAAACACCAAGTCGGCCTGTTCTTCACCAGACTGAACTGTCTAACCAAAACCCAATACTCAAATGCTTGTAACTTTCAATCCCTTCATCACCGGAGGCTAAAAATTTGGATTTAGGTAGCCTTGACATCCCTTAACATTCCCTCAAATTTGTAGCACAATATGGTTACCTATGGAGAAATGCGAACTAAAATGCTAAACCCTGTCATATGCTCTGTTCCTGTCTATCTGGACTTAGACAACTCTGCAAACTGACTTCCGGTATGATCAAATGATATAATGCAGATGTGTAAGATAGATTTAGTTGCCATCAATGACAACACCTGACATGTCTAGTAGTGTCTCTTGCCAACAATCTCCCCCTTTTGCATTGATGGCAACACTTAGTGAAAAATGACTAAGTGTTAGAACAACTCCCCCTTACTATGTGCACTTGTGATTTCCAATTCCCCCCCTTAGATGAATTCCTCATTTTTCACTGCATTCCACTCCCCCTTTGACATCAATGGCAAAGGCTAGGATCCGTAGATCAAAATTCATGCAAAAACTCTATGTACATGGGTGCATATAATATAAAAAAATCCTTATGTCTTGTCTACATGAACTTAAACACATCACCAAAAATGTTTCTCAACAGTGCCAATTCATTGTCCCAACTTTTCTTCATGCTACCCAAAACTGAAATATGACCATTGAATAAAAATTCATGTGACTCTGCCTTCTGTAGATCAGTGGGATCACTTGTCAGAGCAGCAACTTGAGCTTCTGTCAATGCATTAAACATTGTTTCTAACTTAGGGAAAATCAGTCCTCAGAGTTCACACATCCTTGCCACAATGTTTTCTTTTTCTTTCACCAATTTCTTTATTTCATCAATCAAGCTAATTACTTGGCATTCTTGACTCACTGCAGATACTGTCAAAGGATCAAAGGATTGAGATACATTTGACAATTTTTGCTCGGACTCCTTTATTTTCTTCTCAATATCCTCTACAACTTTTGACCAAGATAAACAAAATTTGTACACATCTCCTCCTTCAGTGAGGGCATTTTGAATTCTCTTTGCACTAGTATCCAATATAATTCTATCATTGTCAATTATTCTTTTCAGTTCACTAAATCTTTTATCATTAAATTCATTCCAGACTTTAACTTCTGTTGACTTCTCAAAAGACTCAAAGTGAGTACTTACAGATTTTATTAGACTCTTCAACTGACCGGAGGAGGATACTAATGAATCCTTCTGAAATGAAGCCATGATTTTCTCCAAAATGTTGGATACAAGATCAAGCAACTCACTGTCTTCTATATGGAACTTCAAGATTTCCTCTTTGGCCTTAGCTTGTGCAAAAGAGACTAGCTTCATCTTTTGTACCAGTGATAAAGTATCAAAATTGATTGGACCTTGTATTATATCTGAATCTTCTGCAACTTGTTTGTCTTTCTTCAAAAAAAATTTCACTACTTCTATAGTGTCTCTTGCCTAATATGATGTTTTAGTTTTATGCTCTTTAGGGCCTGCATCCTCTCCCTTTCCGGAGTCAACCACATTGTCTTGCTTATCATTTTTATTATTTTTCTCTTCTTCTGCTCTCTCTGCATCATCAATAGAGGCATTCTTCTTTTTATCTTTATCAGAAATGTCTTCTGCATTCTTTTTTGAAGGATTTTGTGTATCCTCAGTAGCAACATTATCAAAATCCTCAACATCCAGAATGGAGGAATCAATTCCATCATCAGTTTCTTCTTCTTGATCTTCCTTGTCTTTAACTTCTGCTTTCTGCTCTTTATTCTTCTCAGAATAACCTTTTGTAGGAGCATTTGTTTCCATATTCATCTCTATATTTTCTTTACTAGATTGGTCTAGAGGAATTTGAGTATCCTCTGCACAATCAAAATTATCTTCCTTCATCATCTCTTCATCTCCTTTATTCAATATTTCCTCTTCCGAAATAGAGAAACCATCTGCCTTAGCTCATTGATCATTTTCCTTCAACTCTTCATCATTTGGAATGGATGTATCAGCATCAGTAGGTTCTTCAGTGACCACATAGAACTTATTCTTGTCCAAGGCTTTCTTTAGAATTTGTTCTATTTCTTTGACAACTTCATCAATGTCTCCAATCATTAGCTTATTCATCCTAATTTTGCTTTTGAATTCATCTTTAACTTCTTTGAAGATTTTATTTGCTTCCTTCCTAGAGATTACCAGACACAGACTAGACAACACATGTTCTCTTAGCTCCAAATCCTTTGCCTTAGCAGCTTCTTTTCTCATCTCCAAAATGTCACTTAGACTCTTAGGGATTTTTGACAAAATTTCCACAAGTGCTTTGTTGAATGTATTCAAGTACTTAACAATAACATCCTCCAAAATTTTCTTGTTGACATTATCAAAGTTGTCATAATATTTTGTTATAGGCTTCAAATTCCCATGAATAGTTACTGCATTCACAATATTTTCAACTGACAGGGTGGATTTTTCAACATGAGTTTCAGTCTTTTGTCTTTTGCTTACCCTTATACTTCCAGAGGGCTTGTCTTTGGCAACCCTTGATGCTTCTGCTTTCTCTAAATTTATGCTTCTGAAGGGCTTGTCCTTAGACACTTTAGCATCCTTAGTGCTTGAGGCCTTCAACTCTTTAACCTCACCATTTGACTCAATCTCTTCTTCATCCTCCTTCTCTACACTAACATATGACCTTTTTCCCTTTACTTTTGTCCTTTTTCCTTCCTTACCAGTAGGTTTTTCTTTGAATTTCTCTACCATAGGAGAAGGTGATGCACCAAAGGTTAAACCAAAACTCCAAGTAGTCCTTGACTTAGAAGAGGGTTCTACCATAACACTTCCCTATTCCCTTTCCTGCTTCTTCTTCTCAACTTTCTCTATCCTTTCCCTATTTTGTCTCACAACTTCTTTGGTTATTCCAATACTTTCTACATACATTTCAACTTGCCTTTGCATCTTTCTCTCAGATTTAGGTCTCCAAAGCTCAACATGTAATTTTAAATTAAGCTCATCATATGTACCGAATCTCTCAACTGAGGTATCTTTTGGTTTGCTCAGAAGGTGTTGAGCATACATTTTTAGTATTTGTTCATCAACTTCATACCCCATGGGCATGATCCATATAGTCCTTGGTTCAACTGCTACCATCAAGTATTGATCTATTTCACCATGAAACAAATTGTATCCTTTTACTTTTCCACCATAGACTTAGGGATTCTTTCCCTTGATTGCATCATATTCTAAAAATTCTTGAAATATCCCTAGAGAGCAATCCTTTGGGCATTAGAGTCACCAATATTGTGCAAGTTCTCTCTTATTTGTATGTCAACAGGCTTGTCACTGGTCCAACACTGTCTTTTCTTCCCCAACAACTCATTCATGAAGTAAAAGAACAAGCACAGGACCAACGTACCATACTTGAATGTATTCTTCTTATCCTTCTTAATCTTTTCAGATTCTCCATTAGCTAGTTTTGCAACAGCTCACACAAGTCATAGTCAACATTTTCTTTTAACATCTAATAAGCAACATAAATGGCTATACCGGACACTGAGTTTTCCCTGCTGGAGTGGTATATCTTATATCCAATCACCATAGATGCAAATTTGACATCTGGATTAGTTATATCATTTATTGTCATTGCCCTCTTATCAAACTTTGAGCCTGTAGTATCAGTTACAATTTGATTCTTCACTGACCTTAACATTGGTAGTCCACCAGATGACTGTTATAGCCTTGATGGCATCCTTGGTGATCTTAAAGGGTTTCATAAACCACATGAATTTAGCATGCATCTGACTCAGTACATATCAGACGCACTTGTCCTCATCGAAGGATGGGAATCCAATAACCAGAATGAAATGTTTGTCTTGTAGTGCCTTATACTCAAGTTTAAGACCATAAATCTCACCCCTCGGGTGATTCTTAAACAAATCCACTAACTTTGAATCCCCAAACTCATCTACATGCAACACTTCATATCTTCTACATGCAACACTTCATGTGAAACATTAGAAAGGGAAACTAACAGATCGACCTCTACAGATTTGTGTGGATGCTTTTTGAATTTAGGTCCAGGCCTTTTGGTGATGTCAACAACCAATGGAGTAGCCATTTCAAAGAGATCACAAGTTCAAAGATTCACAGAAAAATACCTTTTTCTCCACAGGATTAGGGTTAGCTATCAAATTAAATTTTTGCACTCCAAATCTTTGAAATCTCAACTCATGCACTCTTCTCCTTGTTCTCTTCCAATGTAAAGTGATTCAAATGTTGAATGAATAACCTTTTATCCTCTATAAAACCTAATTCACCATTGTAATAAATGCTTTGCCCTAATTCATCTGGTTACTTTATTTCTCAAAACAATTAATCTTCAATTACTCCACAATCAACTCATTAGCTTCTTTTCTTCCAAAATTTGCTTCAACAGATCTGCAATAGGCTTCTTTATCCTCATTCATTGTGCCAAATTTAGGCACCCACTTACTGGCAGGGGGAATTAGATTTTCAATGCAGCTCCCCCTGAGCCGAAGCTCCTGTTTCAATTCCTGGAGGAATTATCAGTACCGGATTCTAGTGCGGACCCATCACCATCATTCATTTCATCTTTCTTCACCCATGTTTTGCTCATTTCATTCTAGATCTCATTCACATCTACTTTACCCTTGCCTTTATCTTGTCTCTGCATGTTTTGGTTTCTATTTACCAGACCTTTTCTATCATCATTCCTGCTTCTACAGAATCTTGCAATATGACCAGATCTGTTGCAATTAAAGCACACAACATTTCTTTGTTCATTTACTTGATTTCCTCTTGATCTACACTAATTAGCCATGTGTCCAAATCTATTGTATGCAAAACATTTTCCATTGAAAGAATTGACATTTCCTCTATTGTTAGAGTAGTTCATCATCATACTTCTGCATTCATTGGATCTATGACCATACCTTTTACAATTGAAGCATTGACCAGAGAAAGATGGACCACTTTGATTCACTCTACTTCTGTACTGAGTAGCTCTATGACCAAATTTATTGCAATTGAAACAATTTCCATTGAAAGATGGATGCCTTTGAGCATTAGGTTCTTACCGGAGGCCTTCTAGGATTCCTTCTTGGATTTCTTCCTTTAAGATTTATTCGACTGTATCCAGAGCTTTCACCTTTCTCATATCCCAGACCATGCTTATCATTTGCCTTCTTCTGACTATCAAGCAGCACCTCAAGTTTAACTGAGCTTATCTTGCACTTCTCTTTGCATTAATTTGCAGCTTCTAGGTCATGTTTGAGAATAACAATTTGCCTTTCAAGTTGTTCCTCATTATACCTAGTTTCTTGAAGATTAGACTCTAGATGGCCAATTATTTTGTCTAATCTGCAACACTTTTCTGTTCTTTCTTTTAGAGATTGATTTAGGTTTTCCTCAGTCTTCTTGATTTCCTCAATTTCCTTGGTTAGTCTCATCACCCCGGATTCCATGTCATGTTTTAGGACAACTTCTTTTGCCATCTTCTAACATTCCTTTGTCTTGTCCTTTAGAGCCTCATCCATGTCATTGTCTTCATTCTAATTTGCTAACCACTGAAGTAGCTCCTTCCTCTTTTCCATAGATTTGCTCAATTGCCCTTTTAAAGTCTGAATGAAATCCTCAGTATCTTTAAGGTTCTCTTTTAGTTCTTTGACTTCTGCTCTGGACGGATCAAGATCTTCTAAAGCAACTTGAAGTTGTTTATTGATGCCATCAGAATACCTGAATGAACCCATTGAAATACCTTCCCAGATCTTCCTCAAGCTGTTAAACTTCTTTTGAGGAACCAGGCTCTGATACCAATTGTTGAAATTAAGGAACACTGAGAGGCGGGTGAATTAGTGTTCTATAAAACTTATTATTATGTTCCTTTATTAATTTATCACATACATTCAAAAGAAAGAAACATGAACTCAAGAACAATAGTAACAAGATCATCACACATGAACACCAGGATTTTTACGTGGAAACTCGGTTAAGGGAAAAACCATGGTGGGGGTTAACCCACAAGATTTTATACTCTGTTAAAAGTATTACAAATGGGAAGGCACATTCCTTCAGGCACACTGCCCAAAGCTCACTACTCAAAGGAGGCTCATTACCTATAAGATTAATTACAAAGAGTTCACCAAAATACTTGAACTAAAGAATAGCATCTAACAATGCAAGATTATAGTTTTGATTAGGATCAATATACTGACTTCACACACTTCATCTCACTGCCCTGTTTTACTATCCTGCCATAATCTGAGCCTCAAATATCTACTTCACACTTGATACTGCCACACTTGTCACCTCTCATCTCATATTTGCACAACCATGCCTCTAAATTCTTGAACCCATCGATTATATATATTCGCAACATGTAATTTCATCAACTACAGTCAGCCTCTAGAAAACTTTAAAAAATTTTCAAGATCATTGTTCAGTCGGCTGAATCCATGCACAAACATCAATACAAACCAAAACCTATGTATTCAAGTCACCAAAAATGTTGGTCAATACCACTGGATCTCATAAATAACTCAACCAACCACTTCTCTTAATCCGCACAAGGATCAAACACCAAGTCAACCTATTCTTCACCGTATTGAACTGTCTAACCAAAACCCAATACTTAGATGCTTGCAACTTTCAATCCCTTCATCACCAAAGGATAAAACTTTGGATTTAGGTAGCCTTGACATCCATTAACATTCCCTTAGATCCGCAGCACAATTTGATTACCTGTGGAGAAATACGGACCAAAATGCTGAACCCTGTCATATGCTCTGTTCGTGTCTATCCAGACTTAGAAAACTCTGCAAATTGACTTTCGGTATGATCAAATGATACAATGCAGATGTGTAAGATAGATTCAGTTGCCATTAATGTCAACACCTAACATGTCTAGTAGTGTCTCTTGCCAACACTAGAAATAACAGGGTGTGACCTAGAAAAGAAAAATAGAAAGATAGAATTGATGGAGGGGACTGGTTTGGGAGGTCAATTGGAGGCCTCTAAAAGGTTTAAATGGATGAAAAGTGCATAGGGAAAGTGTATTTCCCATCTTGCTACACTGGTTAGTCAAAATAACAAGGCTAGAAAGTAAAAGAAATAAATTGTCAACAAGGAGTAAAAGATAAAAAAACAAACCTATGAGGGTTATTTTGTGGACTAGGGAAACACAAACAAGATGAAAAACTTTGATCAACATGTCACCAAGAAGAATACTATTGAGAGGTCATAATTACATGCTTATATGTATGTGATTAGGACTATAGCTCATCATCGGATTACCATGTAGGCCCATGCACTTTTTTAGTGCTTACAAAACCCAATATCAAATTGTTGGAAGATTTTAGCTTTGAGGGCAAACTCTAATGAAGCTTTTGATGATAAATCTACACATCTTGATCCATAACCTCAAGAAAAACCTTTGTCTTGTAGAGTCGTTAATATTGTGCGCTCACAATTACATGTTGTATTTCATGCTCGCTTTAGTGCCCGTACCCTTAGCGTGTTTTAGGATCATTTCCAACCTTGGCCTTACACTTGACCCATGAGATGTGCCTTTATTCTGCTTTGACCCTCTCTTCTTATCATATCTAAAAACCATAAAAGTGCCTAAACCCTGGCTCTATCCCAAGTTAACTAGACCTTTCAAGAATTGGAATAGAAAAGACTCTAGCACTTAGCGCAGACATTTGCGCGACACGTAGATATCCTAAAAGTGTCTGCCAGTCTTGCAATCATTTTTAGAATTTGTATCTTGACTCGTATGATACATCAATATTTTATGGATGCTTATCCACACCAAAACAACTCCTTTCCTTGATTTTTTACCTTTTCCCTCTTTATTTAAGCAAGTAGATTTTCCATTGAAAAGGATCGATTTTCTTTCATAGCAAAGGTCTATTGAAATTGAGAACCATCATTACTACAATTCATTTTATCAAGATTATATTAAACTCTTGTTCATGAGTTTGATTCAAAGTACTCTTGTAATTGAAGTGTTATGAATCCTAAAGGATTTTAGTTGGGACCACTACCTTCCAAGTGGCTTTCACTTCCTCATTGTGAGGTGATTAAGTTTCAATCAATCCTCACTTTCGTACTTTGTATTACAATCCATTCTTGATATATTGCATATCTTTGTGGGTTGAACATATTTAATGCTTTTCCCTATCATGTAGGATTGTTTTGTGAATCCACTTAAAGTCATTGAGTAGGTTTCATTTATTAATATTGCATTATCGCTTGTCACTACTCATAACAATTCTAGATATAGTTAGAATTAGAGCACACACTTTTTTTATCAATCAATCAATATCTTTGGTTGTCATTGAGGTGGAAACACTAAAAATGGGGTTTGACTAAGGCAAAATCCTATACATACCAACCCTCTTTTTGTTGAACACACCAAGATACTGAGAGGGGGGTGAATCAATATCGAAACAATCTTCAATTTTAACAACATCAACTTATCCAGAGCAGATTTAAAACTTAATCATCATAGCATTAACACGAGCATGAAAGATTAACACAATGCACATCAACACATAACACCAGATATACATGGAAAACCCTAGAAGGGAAAAATGATGGTGAGGATTAACTCATAATATATGGAGCTCAAATAATAACTTTGTTTTAGAGGCTATAACCCAAGGAAGCTGCTACTCCCCAAGTAACTTTAATTTAGGGTCACTCCCAAGGAAGCTTCTACTCCCTAATGAATTTATTTAAGGGTCACTCCCAAGGAAGCTACTACTCCCTGAAATGAGAATACACTTACAAAAGATTACATTATGACAATCTTTCTACTGTCTGAAAACTGACATTGAAACTCACACTTTTAATGATTATACTTTTGCCTCTTCACACTTTCTTCTGAAGATCTGATCAGTTGGGCACACTCTATACTTGATCACTTTCACAAATATGTCTTCAAGATGAATCTGGACAACATCAACAACTTCTTCTCTTTCTCCTTCAGTCGCACATCAATAATGCATTTATTCTACTTTTTATCTGCTTGCAAACTTTTCAATCAACTTACAATCACACTTCTCCTCACTCAATTTGATTCACTATTTATACATGATATTGCATTGATTACATTGCTTGTCTGCCATATACAACACAAAAAATACATTTACAAGTCAGCTAGACAACACACAATATGAAATGTGTAGAAGATAGGTCCTAAGTGAAACCACACGTTACACCAGTAGAAGATCCAAGCCTTGCGGACACCAACACTTGCTTAACTAGGTCCAAAACATCCTTCACAACTTCAAACACCAAGGAATTACATCCGCACACTCTACTCATTTGGAAATAGGACAACTTTAAGGAAAACACATGAAGACTTGAAGTATAACGGCCACATCAACTTGAAAACCTTGTGTGGTACTAGAAACAAGAAAGATCTTGGTGAAACTTTTCTAGATGAGTCCACATGACTCATAAAACATCCCCAAACACTCCTTTGCCACCACACATCAGATAATTGTTTTGCATAGCTTCAATCATTAACTGTGAGAACACCCTATCATTCGAAACACACTGCAACATGTTGTCATTTGAAAAATTGAGTTGTGGACCACCAAGGACCTTGAAACTGCAAGGAGACATGCAATTCACATATATAAACATGTCCTTAAAACTGCAAAGGAAATCATTCATTTGCAGAGGAATGTGGAGCATTCCAACAGGCCTTCATCACTAGATTACTCTTCCAGAACACATGTCGGTACTCTATCATGCATAACTTTCACAGCGGAAGGACAAATGATCTCAAAACTTGGTATTACCACCTTCACTACACCTTGAACACAATTCCAAAACTGTATGCCCATATTTGCAAATGCGGAGGAATGCGAAGCATTCCATTGTCTTGTACAGAATGCCTTCATAGAGGTGACACTGTCTTCAAACAATCAACAACAAAATACTCTTTAAATAATGCAATCATCATGGAACTTGGAACATACATACTATAGGCAATTAGTAGCATCAACAACACATTTGATCATCTTTGTTCTTCTAATTCCCATATTAATATAAACTATATCTTCTCCCTTCTCTTGTTGGATGGGACATGACATCCAACCATGAGTCATATCTTCTTCTCTTGCTAGATGAAACATGACATCCAACCATGAACACCATCACACCACCATGATAGTGTTGACATCAAGGACAAAGGGAAATCACTGCCTCAATTAGAGACCACATACCTGCACATTCTTTCTTAGGTCATGAATTCTTCTTACAACAAACAAGCTCTCCCTAACATTAGCAACCACTACTTGCTCCCCTAAGAGGTAGCCACCATCAGTCTAGGAACAAGATATAGCATGAACTCCCCCTTGACAGATGCACCACTATGCATCTAGCAAGGAGGGGCAATTACCCCTAACCTCTGTTAGAGATCCTCAGAAGTACCCTTTGCAAGTTCCTTTATGAAAATATCTACTATTTGGTCCTTTGTTGGAACATATTCCAACTTCGCTTCCTTATCTGAAACCTTCTCTCTCAAAAAGTGATACCTAATTGCTATATGCTTGGTTCTAGAATGCATCACTAGATTCTTAGAAATATTGATAGCACTTGTATTGTCACACAAGATAAGAATAGGCTCATCATAAAATACCTTGATGTCCTTCAGGGTTTGCTTCATCCACAAAACTTGTGTACAATAGGATGCTGCTGCAATGTACTTTACCTCTGTAGTAGATAGGGACACTGAATCTTGCTTCTTGCTCTACCATGAAACCAATCCACTTCCTAGAAAGAAAGCACCACTTGTACTTCTTTTATCATCAACACAACCAGCCCAGTCAACATCAATGTAAGCACTTAAATCAAAGTCATTACCTCTTGGGTACCATATGCCATAGTCTAGAGTTCCTTTCAAGTATCTAAATATCCTTTTCACTACCTTCTCATTCGTTTGCTTTGGATTGGATTGATATCTGGCAACCACACATACTACATGTATAATATCAAGTCTAGAAGCAGTCAGGTATATTTGTGCTCCAATTATAGACCTATAGACAATCTGATCCACCTCTAGAGACTCATCATCTTTTCTCAAGTGACATCTAGTGACCATGGGAGTACTCACTAGTTTTGAATCCTCCATACCAAACTTCTTCAACAACTCTTTGACATACTTAGCTTGAGAAATAAAGATACCACCATCTAGCTGAGAAATTTGAAGTCCAAGGAAGAAAGACATTTCACCAATCACAGATATCTCAAACTCTTTTTGTATCTCCTCTGCAAACCTCTTACACATATCATCATCTCCACCAAAGATGATGTCATCAACATATACTGCAACTATCAATTTCATGTCTCCTTCTTCCTTGATGTAAAGATTGCTATCTATAGTACCTTTCTTGAAACCCTGCTAAAGTAAGTACTTGTCTAACCTAGCATACCAAGCTCTAGGTGCTTGCTTAAGACCATAAAGAGCCTTCTTGAGTCTGTACACCATGTTTGGATCTTCTGATATTTGGAAACCAATTGGTTGTTCAATATAAACCTCTTCTTCTAGGTCACCATTTAGAAATGTTGACTTAACATCCATCTGATATACCTTGAATTTATTATGAGCAACAAAAGCAAGGAACATTTTGATTGCCTCCATCCGTCCTACCGGAGCAAAATTCTCCTCAAAATCAATACCTTCTACTTATGTGTATCCTTTACATACTAGTCTTGCCTTTTTCCTTACAACTTCACTTTCTTCATTTAGTTTGTTCCGGAACACCCATTTTGTTCCCATAACATTCTTAATTGTTGTTCTAGGAACCAATTCCCATGTCTGATTCTTCTCAATCTGATCCAATTCTTCTTCCATGGCTTTTATCCATCCATCATCATTGCTGGCTTCATCAAATTTTTTGGGTTCCACTCTTGATAACAAACACAAATTTACTTGCTCATGTGTCTTAGCAAGCCTTCTCCTTGTCTGCATACCTTCATTTTTATCTCCAATGATTTGATATGCTAGGTGGTTCTTTTGAACATACTTTGCAGAGTCTTAGGCATCTGCTCTGGTTCTTGTTCCTTTTCTTCTTTCACTTCTTCTTCATCTACAATGCATGGAAATATATCATATTCAGAGTCCTCTGATTCATGTGAGATCTGATATAGGTCTTCATCTACCTTGACATTTGTTCTTTCAATAATCTTCCCCAACCTCTTGTTGTAGCATCTATAAGCCTTGCTTCTGGTTGAGTAGCCAAGAAAGAATCCTTCATCACTTCTTTAATCAAACTTTCCTAGGTCTTCTTCATCTCTTCTGATATAGCATTTGCTATCGAAGATCCTGAAGTATCTAATTGTGGGAGATATTCCATACCATAGCTCATAGGGGGTCTTAGTGTTGTTGACCTGTTGATGTATAAAATCACGCGGATTCCAGCACCAACATGGGAAGTTTCAAGAATATGGAACTTGACACTTGAAACAACCTCTAGATTTTTACAGAAACTGGCTCTTCCTATTTCAATTGGGGTTTAGGTAAAGGGAAGAAAAAACAAGATTACAGATACAATAAATAGAGCTTCTAATTCTATGGTGATGTGCCTGATTTAAATGTATTTCAGTAACTTAGCACAGTGATCAAATTCTCATGATTTGACTATATTAAAGAGAAAATGTTGCATGATTAACATAGACAGATTGTAAATGAATTTAAAATCAAAGGCCAAACTTAGAAGATTGATATCGAGACACAGAAAATACCACCAATGGCACATAATAGAGCTTCTTTCATTAACAATTTGGCAAACACAAAAGGCACATAAACATGCACAGATATATCAGCTTCCTTCTCAGAAACAACTAAACTAAGGCAAAATGATATAATCTGATCACCTCAAAAATCTCTGGATCCTTAATCAATAATGTATATCACTGTGTTACAAAACTTCTCTACTTATAGCCATGAAATTTGACTCAAGATCACCTCTAACCATTAGGATCTCAATGGCTTGAACAGAACTGGAACTCTTCTGGGACTTGAACTGACACTGAGAATCTCCTCGAATCTGCAACCATCTTTCCCTATGCACTCATTAGTTGAGTGATAAAATACGTGGCACTGTAACTCATAGTTCTATTGCTACATGTGGCATCACCCGTGAGTTCCCAAATGGCTCCAAAACTGCTATGCGACACTTTTCACTAAATGCTTAGCTCTCTTTCCATTCAAAAGGGACACACTGAATACCGCCACTTGTTGCCATCTGCCATTCTTGAAACTTGATACATGGCAACACCCTTTAAACAAAACTGGGACACTTGGCATTCTCCACTGATCTTAAAAGCTACTTACTTTATGCCTTAAACACCCGCGGTAATGACACATGTCACTCACCGTATCACTTATAAACTATGACTTTACTTTGCGAGACCCACCGTATATTTCTTTACTTCCCAAAATAGAGACACAATATGGTGACACGTGGTGCCATCCACATAAAGCAACAATAGGAACATGGAACCCTCCACTTGCTTCTAAAGATTAATAAAAAGAGCCTCCCGAAGCCATTCAGAGATGACACTTGTCACTCTCCGCATACAACTAAAACTATGTTGTAACATCCCTCAGGCCCACCACATGTGTCTCGGTGCCCGAATCTTAACAAAATGGATACACGTGACAACGTCTGCTATTGCAACAAAAAAACAATTGGCAACTTCCGTGCATAAGCTGTATCAAAAGAAACTTTTCACCAAGGCCCGCGACAATAACACGTGGTGCACTCTGTGCTTAGGAAATAACTTCAAAGAGAAATATAGAAACTGGATACGTGGCACGTTCTGACAACATCTAGAAATTGCAAAGCATAAAGAAATTATGCAGCACCATTTGTGACAATTATAAATTATTATAACTTCTCTGAAATTCCATCCCACGTGGCAATATCTGCATTACTTAGAGCATTTCTTTGTGGTGACATGATACGGGAAACAAACATCAACAGAAACTGAAGAAACTAAGCAACAACTGAAAATGAAATACTGAGCTGCAATAAAATAGAAAATCAAAATGTAGAGTTTGACTCTACAGTTCTTGGCGACTACATGGACCTCTGCACCTGCTCAGAGAGAACTCCAGAATCAACAGAAAAAGCTCCAAAAATAAAATTGTACTGCCACTATCAAAGAATCTCAATTATAATTTCTGTAACGCGGCCTGATATATAGACCACTCTGAATCTGACAATCCTTGTCTACTCTGCAAATCCTGGAAAGCAAAATCTAAATTAATGATGTCCTTATGAGAAAAGGACTGCAAAATTTGTACCACAATATGTAATTAAAATTCAAGTTGAGCCATTAGAACTAGGACTACTTCCACTTCTTCCACACTAGAAGAATCACTTAGACCTTGGAAAACGGTCTGATCATTTTGTTTAGTTAGCAGCAAAGCCTTTACAGCATCAGTCATTAAAATTGTATTGTCATCAAGAAAAGGAGAAGGCAAACCTAATTGTACCAATTCCTTAATGTGTCTCTTCATATTCTTAACACCCTCCTTTACTACATCAAGTAGTGCCTTGCAACTCATGGAAGCAGAATTACAACTCAAAACTTCATTTACTTTCTTTGCAGCAATCATCCTGTCACTTACACCAGTAGCTAACAAAGTTTCATCAGCTGTATCATACAGTTTCTACAATAAAAGCTGGGATTATGAAACCCTCAAAGAAACAATAGACAATGTTGCCTCTATAGAGGACTCTACTTTTTCACACAATTGTTGTGCATTTAACAAGAAGGTGAGGGAAGGCTTGAGTTGAACAATCTCTTCAGAAACTCTCTTTCATGCAGATGAATAAATGTCCTTTACCATATTCAAGACCCCTACATTTTATGGCCGTTGTGCTAACTCAATTGTTAACTAATTGGTCTTGTGCTGTTAAACCATAAATTGGGCTTGAGCGACACTACTTAGATTTTGTTCCTTTGAAAGGGTCTGCTGCAACTATGACACCTCCTACATCAACCACAGTGGCTTTCTCTTGTCTTAATGCAGCAATAGCAGCTTTCTCCTGTGCTAACTCAATTTTCAAGGCTGCTACCTGAGCTTGTGACGCTTGATGTATCTGTAAAGATACAGTAGACTGCAAATCTTTATTTAAAGTGTCAATCTCCTTACCCTTAGCTTGTATCTCTGACATCAAGATACTATTATTAGCCTTTTCTTGTGCTAAGTCAGATTCAACTTTCTGCAACCTTTTTGACATCTTCAAATAATCAATAGTAACAACTGAAGCAGTTTCATTCATTAATTATAATCTGTCTTGTGGCCTGAAATGAGTCAGATCCATGGCCATTGCATTCATTGTATAATCTTGTGATTGCATTTGCTCCACAGGTTTGATCACATTTGGGGCTAAATGGGTAACAATCAAAGATTGTTGAATAGGATCAAACAAGGATTTCACGTGAGAAACAATAGGGCTCTTATTCTCTTTCTTTCTCTTCTTTTCCATTCAAGCCTCTCTTGCTTTCCTTGTTGTGTCAGCTTGTGCTTGAAAAGTAGGAGGTGAGGCAATGTGTCCACTAGCAAATGGATAACCTTGGGGCAAGCCATAAGGAATGGTACTTATTTTCTAGCTTGGGTCAAACCAAGGCAAAGCTTGCTTGGGCATTGATGGAGAAAATAGGGGTAAAGATGTGGCTTGTGATGACATGGCTGGTGAATTGGCAATTGGGGCAAAAGACTGAAGTGGCATAGTAGAGGTGGTAGGGAGCATGGAAGAATGGGTTACTTGGGCAGCCACCCCTATATGAGAAGAAACAAAAGAAGGGGAAAAGGGAGAAGAAATGCTAACCTGGCCCACTGATGAAGTCATAGGAGCTTGTTGTTGCTGGGCACCGATACATCTTCTTCCTCTTCTTCTAAAACCAATTTACATTTTCTTTTCAAAAGCCTTTCCTCTATGCTTTTAGGATCTTCTTCTAAATCAATTAAAATTTGTTGAAAAGATGCCGCTTTGAGACCCCCCGATGCCAAAGCTATTTGGGTCTCACTAGATGGCGATGCTATCTCCTTTTGTTTCTGTAAGGTGCTGAGAGATGGAGGCAATGAGACTCTAGAAATTTATGCCACTACATATTTTGTTTCTTCAAGCTCTTGAGCTCCCTTTGATGTTCCTCTTCTACTCTTGAATCTCTTGGAATGTTACTCATGTTAGGGCTTGACACTGGAGTCATATGAAACTCATCCCAGACCATTTCCCATTCTTCATCAGTCTCAACATCTCCAAAAGTATGGGTAATCTTAGAGATTTCTTGTCTATATTTCTAGTAAGTAGCAATTTTCTCTGCATTCCAATCTTTCTTCTTTAAAGTAGCTTTGAGCCCTGGAGTCATCAGCTTCTTAGGGTCATATTCCTGTATCTTCTTATAAAAAGTATCCCATGGCTTGGGAGCTTCATCTGGCAGGTCTTTCAATTCAACATAAACTGCAGGATCATCTTGCTTTGGTGATCTCCTCTTCTCCCAAAAAGGGTGTCTCTCATGAATGAATTTTGCAGAAAATTTATTATTGACAATCCAAGAAGCTAAGAAACTATTTGGATCATACTTCCACTTATCTTCAACTATCAAGAAACCATAAGATGCTAATTTCCTTAATAGGAGGTTTTCATTTTCTCTCCTCTCAATTGTTATTTTCTCTCTAGTCCAAGGAACATCATACATTTTCTTCTTCCTCTTTTTATGACCAAAATTGTTATCAATGATAGATATTTGCTGACCCACTTCTAAAAATGTAACCCTGGGAGTCAAAAACTTTGGGAGTAGAAAAGGCTCTCTGGAAAAGCCATGAAGTCTAATAATAGTTGTATGGGCTCCAAAGAAGTAATCACAAGGAATTTTCAAGTTCATTAAGAAACCTCTGAGACTTTATGTCATTCTATTTTCCACAGGCTTAGACCCTAATTTGTTAAAAACTGGTGCAATAAAACACTCTACAAATTCATAGGGATATGAGGTGTCTGAGAGAACATGGGTCCATGCAGACATTGGGATTGTCCTACTACTACTGGACTCAGGGTCATACATACTTAAAGGCATATATTGTTGAAAGAGACCAAAATTTTGATACATCATTAAGTGAAATAGATAGGCTGAATACCTGAAAACATGATTCTGAGAGAAGTTTGTGAGCTGGTCCACCATAGCTGCAGAGATTTGTTTTGAAAATTCAAGATGGTACTACTGAGACTTGTCCATAATTTTAAGTCTAAAAATTACTGCGGGTTGCCAATCATGTACGGTTGAATCATCATACTGGCCAAAGATAAAAGACAACATGGCAAGAGCATCTTGAAAATTAGGATTAAACTAAGCTCGACCTATGGGCAATGGAGGCAACTAGGTATTGTCATCACCTAAACGCATTTTAGTGTTTAGGAACTTTACCCTACTATGGAGATTTCCCCATGTAGCCTACAACTTGGGAATCGTAGGAAATGTAGCTGTCCTATCATGTTGCAAACCCAGCATATCCTGAATTGCTTTAGGAGTTATCTGGACCATGAAGGGGCCACATTGAATAGAGGCAATTGGAGGATGAAACAATTCTGCACATATGTCAATCAATTCCAAATATGGATGAACAACAGGAACCACAAACTATGCCAATTGCGACGTCTAGACCCTCATTCCAAAAGTTTCTGACTACCCTTTTGCAGCTCGAATGAGGCACCTCTGATGAGCTTTCTCCCAAATATTTTTTGGGTTCTTCTGTATATGTGTGTAAAAAATGCCATCTGCGTAGTCTTTTACTTGTGTAGAATCTGCACTCACCCCCGTATCCAAGACCCTTGTCCTCAGATAACTCACTTTTGGTTGTGCTGGTGTAGATGCATAAGATTTACTGCCCTTTAATTTATTGGATAGCTCAAAGAGCCCTAGCCCTTCTTGTGGTGACTGTGGCTCTGACATTCTTGTATCTCTTTTAAAAGCCTTAGAAACTCTTGACATAGAAAGCAGGCAAGAAATTATAAATGAACTCGACCTTAGCTAGAATTGCAGGAGAGGAATGAAACTTTCGACGCAAACAACAACTTAGAGAATGTAGAATAAGGAAATAACAAATGCAACAATCTGAGGGATTCAAGACTTAGCTTAACAAGGTGTAAGGAAGCATTAATGACCCATCATGTCTTATTAATGGCATTAACGCCAAAAAGATGGTTAGTGTATCTTTTAAAATCTGTATGGGATGGTGTGTCAAGTCAGTATTAAAGTGGTGATCTTCTGAAATGATCAGGTACTTCCTTAAAGTTTAAGGAACCACCGAACAACCTTAGTAAATGCAATTGCTAACAAAAAGGGGCCATTGTGCTACGGACATGTGTTCTCAGAACACTTATTTGAAAAGGAAAAAGTAAGAAAGCAAGAAAAAAGTAGGAAAGGAATTAAAAGACACCTAATTAACTATGATACATGGTAGATATCAAGACTATGTAAAATGTTTCAAAAAGATAGCATTCATAGGAGTCCTTTTAGGTTCCCCTTCCATATTCTCAAGCTTGAATGCATTCTATTGCTTACAGGCACAAACCTTCAAAGGACATATCCACAATGAGTCAAACTTACTGTGCTAGCCTGGTTTAGCAGATCTCTCATCTCATTTCAGCACCAAAGACCCAACTTCAAATTTTGGATTGGAGGTCTTTCTGTCAAACCAATTCTTTATCATCTGCTAATGCTTCATCAATGACTCATGTGCCCTTTATCTCTTCTCTTGAACCTCTAGTAACTCAGCCAGCCTCACCTGCATTGAGCCATTTTCTTCTATCTCCAATTGTTTAACTAATTGTAATGCGGGAATTTCTATGTTTAGTGGCATTACTACACTTGTGCCATAAACTAACTCATATGGAGACATCCTAGGCACTTGCTTTGGTGTAATTCTATCTGCCCACAATGTTGAATTGAGGAACTTATGCCAATCTCTCTGATGATCATTCCCCATTCTCTTGATAAGCCTAGTCATGTTCTTATTTGTAGACTCTGCGAAGCCATTGCCTTGTGGATAGTAGTTAGATGATGTTTTCAGATATATTCCATTCTTTAATACATACTCTGATAGTTTGGTTCCTAAAAATGCTTTAGCATTATCTGATATGATGGTGCGAGGAGGGCCAAAACAGGTAGTTATACCCTCAAGAAACTCTAAGATTACCTTTTCAGTAGCTTCTTTGAGTGGCACTGCTTCACTCCACCTTGTAAAGTAATCTGTTGCAATAAGGATCCACTTGTATCCCATATTTGACACTGGATTAATCATTCTAATAAAGTCTAAACCCCACTGAGCAAAGGCTTCTTCCACTATAATGGGACTTAGAGGCAATGCTGCATTTCTTCTCTTTCCAGTGTAAAACTGACAAGCTTGACACTCTTTGACCATCTGATAGCAATCTGCAAACAACATTGGCCATAAGTAGCCAGCTTGTGTAATTTTAATTGTAGTAGTTCTTGCTGAAAAATGCCCCCCTGAGGCTCCATGATGGAACTCATGAAGTATTTTTTGAGCTTCATCATTTTCAACACATCTTAACAGTATTCCATCAAAAAAATTTCTAAACAAAATATTATCAATTAGTACAAAATGAACTCCCTATTGTCTATAGTATCTTTTCTTATTAGGGGAGAGTTCATTAGGGAAAATACCAGTTCTCATGAATTGTATTCTATCACTTACCCAAGAATCTTGATCAACTTCTTAGAGTTCAACACTATTTCAACTTCTATTTCTTCAGGCCTTGACTTTTCTATGTCTTGAGTAATACATTGGCATAGTCCCCTGCCTCTAACCAATTTAGTAGGCTTTATCTCTACATCATATTCTAAGATTTTAGTTATCCAATTGGCTCTCTTTTCAGTAATGTCACCTTCCATGATATACTCTCTTACACTAGGGTGAGCTACTAATATTAGAATCTTATTCCCTGTCACTAAATGCCTGAATTTTTTAAGAGCTTTTACCATAGCATAAGTTTTCTTTTAACAAAATTATACCTAGATTCATACTCCCTGAGTGTTCTGGAGAAGAACACAATTGGATGTTCTCCTTCTTCCTTGTCATCTTTCTGGGTCAGAGCAGCTGCAACATTGTGTTCTCCTCCATATACATACATTATAAAGGGCTTAGAGAAATCTAGATTTCTCAGTACTGGTGCAGTAGAAATGGCTTTCTTGACTTCTTCAAAAGCTTGTCTCCCTTTAGTAGTCCATTTGAAAACTAAATCCTTTTTCAACATTAGAGTGATGGGCCTAACTAGCCCTACAAAATCATATATAAATCGACTAACAAAATTGATCTTACCCAAGAAAGATTGAACTACCTTTTTGTTGACTGGCAAGGATAAATTCAGTATAGTTGTGACTCACTCTGGGTCGATGGAAATTCCATCTTTTGAAGCAATGTGTCCCATAAGTTTCCCTTGGGGCACAACAAAAATACACTTCTTAGGGTTTAGGGAGATCCCAAACTCCTGACAATTTTGAAAAATAGCTTCCAAATGTTCAAAGTGATCTTTGGCATCTTTGGTAAATATGGTAAGGTCATCCAAATAGATCAAAATGATCTTATTTATAAGGTCCCCAAATGCTATATCCATGGCATGCAGAAAAGTAGCTCCAACATTTGAAAGACCAAATGGAATTTTGGCATATGCGAAGGTTCCCCACTTTGTAGTGAATGTTGTCTTATATTGGTCTTCATCAACTAACCAAATCTGATTGTACCCTGAGAAACCATCAAGCACAGAGAACCTCTCTGATCCAGCCACAATTTGCAAAATCTGTTCCATGGATGGCAGGGGGTAATGATCCTTCAATGATGCTTTATTCAAGTCTCTAAAGTCTACATAGTCTTATGTCCCTGCTCTTTTATCTTACTGGCATGAAGTTAGACACCCAAGTTGAGTGTTTGATTGGAAAAATAATTTTGGATTCTAGAAGCTTTTGTAATTCATCCACCATTAAAGGCTCAATCCTAGGATTCACTGGTCTTTGTTTCTGACAAACTGGTTTTGACCCCTCAGCAAGTTCTATGGCATGTTGAATGATGTCTCTATTATAACCATGAAGGTCATCATAGGTCCATGCAATTACTCCATCATACTTATTACACAAAGAAATTAGCTTATCCTTTTCCTCTTGGGTAGTAGCATTGCCTACCTTCAACTTTCTTCCTTCATTGACTTGAATCTCAGAATAATCATCTTTGCTTGCTTTAATCTTCCTTTTATCCAGGCTTACATCATCTAGGTCAAAAAGATTTTCTAGTATGATCAATCCCTTTGGGAGTTTATTAGACTTCAATTGGATAATTTGATCACCATATGCTTCTTCACTCTTGGGCTGTTATTGATTAGCAAATTCTCCTGACTCCTATAGAAACAAAAGCACCTAAGGATCATTATCAAAGACTTGCTAGTTCTAGACATTGTCTGGGATTGCTAGTCTCACTATCACCTTTACTAGCTCACTGTTAATGAGCAAGTCACTCATTGGGTTAAATTGGGAACCAATTTGTGCCATTCTGTTTGCTTCTGTGTTTTGGGTTGTAGGGACAACTGCTATGTTAAAAGCATCAAAACCATCTATTAGATCCCAGATTTTGTGGCGATAAGATCTCATTCTAATATTCTTTGCCACAACTTTCTCTCTGATTTGTTTCACAACCAGTTCTACATCTCCCTTGACTACTAGATTATTTATGCCTTTCTTCTTGGCCAGCATAAGACCATGCACCAAAGACTCATACTCAACATCATTATTTGTGCAAGAAAATTGAAAGCATATGGCTCTAAGAATTTTCTCACCATTTGGAGAGGTAAGACATATACGTGCTCCAACACCATTTTTGTTCCTAGCCCCATCAAAATTTAAGGTCTAGATTTATGAGTCTCTGTCAGGGTCTTCCTTTTTAGATATTTCTTTTCTGATAATATTTGGTATTTCTTGGCTTTCTTTAAAAATAACATAAGTGCCCAAACCAGTAGAGTCATAATTCCCATATGGGTCACTCTGCATCATGGTCATCAACTGGTTGTTTTCTTCTTCTTGTTGATCATATTCAGTCCAATCTCCTATTTCCTCAACAAAGACTCTCTCTTCCCTATTCATCATAGCATGGGATGCTTCAATTCTTGGAGTTGGTTCCTCAGTAATATGGTCTTTAGATAGAGGTTTAGACACCACCTTCATCTTTGTTCCATACTTAGTTTGCAAAATTAGATGTGACCAATCAAGTGACATGTATCCTCCTATCTTAGCTATGAATCTCTAGTTAGGCATAGACCAAAGACAAGGGGAATATCTATAACCATTATGTCTTGTAGGACAGTGATATTTGGGCAAGTATATAGTTGCAATGGGAGTTGTTTAATCCTTCCTATGGTTTGGATAGACTTCGCATCTAATTGCATGATCCCTTTAGCTAGTGTCTCATATTTTATCTTTAAAGCATCTGCTATCTATTTTGGCATGACTGTTACTAGCCCCTGAATCTATCATTGAATTATACAGCAGTTTCTTACCCACTATTAAAGTTAGATAAAATAGCTTAGGCCTAGATCTAATTACTTCTGGTGCAATATTTAGCAGAGTGGCTATTTGCAGAGGTGGAATGTCTTTGCTTTGAGTCTTCCCTTTATTAGTGCCTCCTTTTATATTGACAGGTTTGGGGTCAACCTGAATCTGTAGTGCTTCTTGCAATAGTGTCTTTTTCTCAGGAATGGCCAACATATCCCATATTGACACATGGGCAAGAGTTTTATTTAGCTTCTCTACCACATTCATAGGTCCCAATGTCTGCATCTTAGGGTAATAAGGGTACTTTGCTCTTTCTAGTACAGGGTTAGAGACTGCTTGATTCTGGGCTGGCTGAGATATTTCTTGCCTTGAAGCTCGATTATAGTGAGTCTGGAAAGAAGGGACCCTGGTAGCTTCATTATTTTGAGCCTCAGGCTGTTCCATCATCCTCCTCTTTGATTTGGTATAGTAATCAGACTATACTAAGGGTTTCTTAGAGGTAGATGCTTCATTCAAGAATACTGAATCTTCGTCTTCAATCCATGAAAACAAAGCATGTTTCGGGGCAATCTCTTCCTCTTGTTGAATAGACATTCCTTGCATCTGAGCCACCATTACTACATTCTGGACTCCAGGTGACTGATATGGAGGAACATAAACACCGTAGCTTGACTTTCCATCCTTCTCTATTCTACTATCTTTTGCTATAAATTGCCTCTAGGGCAATCTCTGGGCATATGGGCATTATTGCAAGGAAAACACCAAGCATTGGCATCTTCTACTAAACTATTTTGTCCAAGGACTATTTCTCTACCTGGGTTAGGAGGGATAGCTTGCAAAGGTGTGGGAACCGTGACCAACTAGTTTGAAGGTTGAGGATTATTTGGTCTTTGAGCACCTTGGTATTGGTTTGGCTGATATGGGGGTCTATTTCCTTGTAAGCCCTGGTAAAGAGGATTTGGGTAAGAATTCTATTGCCTCTTGAGATTAATAATCTCATTTGAAAAGGTCCTAAGGATGTTCTTGACATCATCCATTTCAGATGGAGGGGCAGAGGGTACTGACACAGTGGGTTGTTGAGATGTTGAGAAGGTGTACATGGATATAGGCACATATGGTGGATTAGGGACTTCTTGAGGCAAGGGGATAGAAATTTCTAGGAACATAGGCATAGGAGGCCTTGGAGGCAATTTTCCAGCATCTATCAAATTATTCTTAGCTCTTACAACCAATTCATATGCATCTGGTAGGGTCTGCCCTCCTAGGGACTAAATCATCACAGAGATATTAGAATTTAAAGCTTTAAGGTAGAACACAATAGCCATACCTGATGGTGGTCTAGTTGTAGCAGGGATTCTATCCCAGGTCTTTTGAAACCTAGTGTTCAAGTCAGTTATAGCTTCTTGCGGTGCCCTCTTTATAGTGATCAATTGTTGTAGCAGGGAGGATTTATCACCCTTTTCGCCGAATCTTGCAAAGAAGGCATCCCCAAGCTGATCCCAAGTAGATATTGAATTTGGGGTCAAAGATCTATACCAATCTAGAGACTTCCCTTTGAAAGAAGCCACCAATACCCTGATAGCTACATTTTGTATAGTAATAACATGTACTGCACACACATCTGAAACATCTTGGAGATGCTCCCCTGGTGTCTTGGAGTCTTCTCCACTGAATTTGGGTAAAGCTTTCAAAGAATTAGTTGGAATTGGATCCCAAGTATCTGGTGGTGTTGGAAGAATGAGAGGACTTCTATTGTTCCAATTTGCATAGTTTCATGGAGGTACAGGTGCTCATTTGTTTGCTCTTGATGCTATTGCTACTTGATTTATTCTTCTTCTTGGAGTGACAACTAATGGTGGTAATAAAATCCCCAGATTATTAGTTGACTGTGCTCTTCTTATTGGTCCATAGCTCTGACTCCTCGATGCTCTCTGGTTCATACGATCTTGATCAGAATTCAAGAAAGGTCCCACCGAGCGTGCAAAAACTATTGATGTATAAAATTACACAGATTCCAGCACCAGCATGGGAAGTTTCAAGAATGTAGAACTTGACACTTGAAACAACCTCCAGATTTTTACAGAAATTGGCTCTTCCTATTTCAATTGGGGTTTGGGTTAAGGGAAGAAAAAACAAGATTATAGATACAATAAACGGAGCTTCTAATTCTATGGTGATGCATTTGATTTAAATGTATTTCAGTAACTTAGCACAGTGATCAAATTCTCATGATTTGACTATATTAAAGAGCAAATGCTGCATGATTAACATAGACAGATTGTAAATGCATTTAAAATCAAAGGTCAAACTCAGAAGATCGATATCGAGACATAGAAAATACCACAAATGGCACAGAATAGACCTTCTTTCATTAACAATTTGACAAATACAAAAGGCACAGAAACATGCACAAATATATCCGCTTCCTTCTCAGAAATAGCTAAACTAAGGCAAAATGATATAATCTGATCACCACAAAAATCTCTAAATCCTTAATCAATAATGTATTCACAGTGTTACAAAACTTCTCTACTTATAGCCATGAAATTTGACTCAAGATCGCCTCTAATCGTTAGGATCTCCATGGCATGAACAGAACTGGAACTCTACTGGGACTCGAATTGACACTAGGAATCTCCTCGAATCTGCAACCATCTTTCCATGTGCACTCATTGGTTGAGCGATAAAATATGTGGCACTATAAATCATAGTTCTATTGCTACATGTGGCATCACCCGCGAGTTCCCAAATGGCTCCAAAACTGCTATGCGGCACTTTCCACTAAATGCTTAGCTTCCTTTCCATTCAAAAGGGACACACCGAATATCACCACTTGTCATCATCTGCCATACTTGAAACTTGATACATGGCAACACCCGAGAAACAAAACTAGGACACTTGACATTCTCTACTGATCTTAAAAGCTACTTACTTTATGCCTTAAACACCCACAATAATGACACATGTCACCCTCTGTATCACTTATAAACTGTGGCTTTACCTTGCGGGACCCACCATCTATTTCTTTACTTCTCAAAACAGAGACACAATATGGTGACACATGGCGCCATCTGCATAAAGAAACAATAGGAACGTGGCACCCTCCACTTGCTTCTAAAGCTTAATAAAAAGAGTCTCCCGAAGCCCCGCGGAGATGACACTTGCCACTCTTTGCATACAAATGAAACTGTGTCGTAACATCCCTCGGGCCCACCACATGTGTCTCGGTGCCTGAAGCTTAACAAAAGGGATACACACGGTAGCGTCCGCTACTACAACAAAAAGACACTTGGCAACTTCCATGTGTAAGCTATATCAAAAGAAACTTTTCACCAAGGCCTGCGGCAGTAACACGTGGTGCACTCCGCGGTCAGGAAACAACTTCAAAGAGAAATATAGAAACTGGATACGTGGCACATTCTGGATGTTGCAAGTATGGGCCTAACTAGTGTTGTCATTGATGTCAACATAGTCCTGTTGCATTAATGATAAGGATTGGATGCACTGTTTGCTGAGGATATTGAGGAAATTGGTCATATCAGGAACAAAGAAGAATAGTGAAGACAGTAAGGTAAAGATCGAAGATAAGATGAGGATCAAAGGATACGGTTCAAAGGGTTTGTAGATATGTGTCTTAAGATGATCCAGTAAAGATTTCAGAGGTTCACATGATGATCTGAAGAAGTTGTGGCCACTCAAGTAAAACTGGTTCTGGCAGGTGTTTAGAGGTGACATAGTGTTATAGATAGGTCCAGTGAGATCCAGAAATGCATTATCCTATTCTACGGATTTGATGGAATGTTTAGGAAGTCCATGTGGAGTGACAACTCAAATGGTTCATGATCTAGAGGTCCGTAAGCATCTATTCCATTGTGACAGTGATGACAGACTGTGTTCTTGAGGTTCTGGATGAAGGAAAGAAGGATTTAAGTAAGCATATGTAGTGTGGATGTTCTTGGTGATTCAGGCTAGCTTGTGGAGGTCTTTGGATCGTGTCCAATTTGTGTTGGTGGTCCGCATTGGAGTTTGAGCTCACAATTGAAGAATTACTTCCGGATGATGGTGTTCTTCCTAAGTTTGGCTGACCAGATGAGTTACACATCCTGCGGATGATCTTAAAGATGTTGTGTGAAGATTGGCGTGTTCCTAGAAGAAGATTGAAGTCTCAGATCTGTGTGGCTGATAATGTGTTGATCTACGTGAAGTCTTTTGTTATTATTCATGGTGTATTTATGTATTTGCTCTGTAATGTTTGCCAACTTAGATGATCATTCCTAAGTCGATGTATTGTATAAATGAGGAATTGTAATGTCATTTTAAGGGGTATCTTATGGAGATGAGAGTGTGGTAGCGAGGAGAAGAGCGGAAAGTAGAGAAGAAGTATTGGACTTAAATAGAACTGATTCAAGCATGGTGAAGATGCTATTCTTCAGTTCAAGTATGTGATACTTATTCTTTTGTAGACAGTGTGTCTCTTGTAGGCAGTGAGCCTCTTGTGAGTAGTGTGCTCAGGCAGTGAGCCTTAATTGGCATGTGCCATTTGTTCTTTCTATTCTTCTAACAAAGAATACATTCTTAGGTTAGTCACCACGTGGTTTTTCCCTTAACAAGGTTTTCCACGTCAAAATCTTGGTGTCTCATGTGTTAATGTGTTTCTGCTCTTGATTTAATGCATTGTGTTTCCATGATTGATTTATTATTATGTTGCTGAATTACAAAGTGGATTTAAATGTTTAATTGGAAGAAAGTTTTGGACAACTAATTCACCCCCCTCTCAGTTGTCTATCCTAAATCTAACAATTGGTATCAGAGCTAAGTTCCTCTAAAAAGGCTTAACTGCTTGAGGAGATCTAGGATGTCATCCTAAAAGAAGGATAGTCTGAAGTTTGATGGAACCAATTTTAACCTTTGAAAAAGTCACATGCAATGTCACTTGCAATATATGGGAATGCAGTACTAGACCATGGCTACAATGAAGTATACTCCTCCACAGAATGGCCCGGAAACCGCAATTGAAATCATAGATGCTGAAAATAATCTATGGACTAACGAAGCTCTTCTAAGTGCCTTGTCTAATTTAGAGCTGACAAATGTTGTTGACCTATAAACTGCTTTTGAGATTTGGAAAAAACTGGAACTTCTGCATGAAGGAGACAAGTATGTTAAATGTGCAAGGTTACAAAGTCTAAAAGGAAAATTTGAAAATCTAAAGATGAGAGAAGATGAAAATCACTACTTTTATGCCAAGAGTAAATGAGCTTGTTTGTGGCATTAGATGTGCTGGTGGAGTCTTGGATGAAGATGAGATCGTTGGAAAAGTTCTCAGATCCCTTCCTACTTCTTACAAATACAAGGTTGTTGCAATTGAAGAATTCAGAGCCCATTCAAGTGTCACAAGAGATCAATTGGTTGGTAAATTGGCTGCATTTAAATTGACCGAATTTGGAGATGCACCCCCCAAGACTAAATCTGCATTCAAAGCCAGTGACTCTGTAAAAGGTAAGCAAAGGTTTGATCCGGGAGAGAACTCTTCAAGGAAACCATCATGGTATGAAAAAGAAAGAAAAGACCTGGAAGAAGAAGTAGAAACTGTTCAACTTGAAGCCCTTATTGCAAAAAGACTGCCAAGAGGATCTGGTAAGTATGAAGGAAAATTGCCTTTTAAGTGTTTTAACTGCAATAAGATTGGTCATTTTGCCTCAAGGTGTCCAGAAAGATTTTCAAGGCCAAATCTTAATAGATCAAGGTTCCAAAAGAATTGTTACTACGTTCATGAAGAAGATGATAATGAAGGAGTAATAGATGATGAATCAAAGATAGGAAACAAATCTGAAAGTGATTGGATGTTTATTACCATCAAGGAAGAAGATCCAATGCCCTTTGAATCTATCAATTATAAAGTTGTAGAAAGAGCTCTGGTTGCCCAAGTTGAAGAAAAGGATGATTGGGTCATTGACAGTGGATGCTCTCACCATATGACAGGTGACAAAAATAAGTTCATAGATTTGGAAAGGTATGAAGGAGGAGTGGTAAAGTTTGGTGATAATTCTACTGGTAGAATCAAAGGTAGAGGAACTATTTCTTTTGATGGAAGGAACAAAATTGGTAATGTACTGTATGTTAAAGGATTGAAGCACAATCTTCTCAGTGTTGGATAGTTGGTGGACAAAGGCTATGATCTCCAATTCAAGAATGGAAAATGCAAGATCTTTGAAAGTTCTGGAACAAAGATTGCATCTAGTACTCAAACAAAAGGTAATATCTTCCAGTTGGTTGGTACTAGTAAAAGTTGTCTATTTGTTCAAATTGATCAGAGTTGGTTATGGCATAGGAGAATGTGTCATGTGAATTTTGATAACATCATCAAGATAAGAAAAACTTAGGCTGTAAGAGATCTTCCTAGACTTGTGAAACCTACTAATAGCTTGTGCAAAGAATGTCAGTTAGGTAAGCTGAGTAGAATCACATTCAAGAGTAAGGAACTATCTTCTACCAGATTATTAGACTTAGTTCATACTGATTTATGTGGTCCAGAAAGAATCAGGAGTGTACAAGGTGATAGATACTTCATGTTATTAATTGATGACTACTCCCGGATGATGTGGGTAACTTTTATGAAAGAGAAATCAAAAGCTCTTGAGAAATTCAAAATATTCAAGGCTATGGTAGAGAATGAAACTGGATTAAAATGAAAATGTCTGAGGTTTGATAGAGGTGGAGAATTCACATTCGGTGAGTTCATAGAATTTTGTGAGAAACATGGAATAAAGAGACAATTGTCTACTCCTAGGACTCCACAGCAGAATGGAGTAGTGGAGAGAAAGAACCGGACCATCTAGGAAGCATCTAGAACCATGATGATGGAAGCAAATGTTCCTCAGATCTATTGGAGAGAAGTTGTAATCACTGTAGTCTATACTCTCAATCAGGTACAAATCAAAAGCAATACCGGTAAGACTCCTTATGAACTTTGGTTTGGCATCACTCCTACTGTGAGGTATTTTAGAGTTTTTGGTAGCAAATGTTACATCAAGAGAGATGAAGATTTAGGAAAATTTGATGCTAGAAGTGATGAAGGAATATTCTTGGTTTATTCTACTTAAAGCAAAGCATACCAGTGTTATAACAAGAGACTGAGAAAGATTATAGATAGTACAAATGTGAAGGTTGATGAAGGAATTGAAAAACCTCAAGGTTTTATGAATATGATGAAGATGATCAGAATGATGTTCTGATTCAAGGAGTCCAAGCCCCTTCTGAAATACAGATTCAGACTGATCTGATAAATCAGGAAGAAGAGATAAGTGTGATTGAACCTATTCAAGAATCAGAAGTGCAAGAAACTCCCAAAGTTCCCAGGTATGTAAAACTAAACCACTCTGAAGATTAGATCATAGGTGATAAAAGCAAGGTGTACAAACAAGAAGAAGGTGTTGGATCTAGGGCATACAACTGAGAGGGGGGGGGTGAATCAGTTGTATATAAAACTTCTTCTTATTTCAAACACTTGATTCTTTGTTATCAGTTAGCAGCATATCAAATAATCATCCATGAAAGCATAATACATAAACACAAGAGCAGATAAGTATCAACACATTGAACACCAAGATTTTGACGTGGAAAACCCGGTTAAGGGAAAAACCACGGGGTGATTAACCCAAGAATTATTCTCTGTTAGAAGAATAAAGAAAAATGAATGGCACATGCCAATAAGGGCTCACTGCCCGAGCACACTGCTCACAAAGAGGCCCACTGCCTACAAGGAGACACACTGTCTACAAAGTGATAAAAATCACAGTCTTGAACTGGAGAATGACATCTCTACCATGTCCGGATCAGTTCCAATTAAGCCCAAAAACCTTTGCTCTGCCTTTCGCACTTCTCTTCGCTATGCCACACTTATCCACACACCACACACCTTGAAATGAACTCACAAACCGTTATTTATACAAGACATCAACTTAGGAACAAACATCTAAGTCGGCAAACAACCATAAGAACATCCGCAAGATGAATAACACATCCGGTCGGCCACCATAAGAACATTCGTAGGATGAACAACTCATCCGGTCAGCTAAACAGGGCAAGAACTTCATCCGGAAGAATATCTTCAATTCCGGGTTCTACTATCAATGCGGACCAGCAACATAACCTCAACATGATCCAAGAACCTTCACAGGCCTGCCTGAACGATTGGATACATCCGCACTTCCTTTACCTACTGGAATCTCTTGTCTTCCTCATCCGGAACTTCAAGAACACAGTCTGTCACCATTGTCATAATGCAAGAGATACTTCCGGACCTCCAAGTCATACAAAAATCAATGCGGACCTACAACACAACCTGAACATGATCTAATAACCTTCACAAGCCTGCCTGAATGACCAGGTACGTCCGCATTTCATTTTCTTACTGAAATCTCTTATCCTCCTTATCCAGAACTTCAAGAACACTGTCTGTTGCTACTGTTATAATGCAAGAGGTACTTCCGGACCTCCAAATCGTACAAAACTCGAGTTGGCATATCACAAGGATATCTAAAACACTCGTTCCAATCCGCAGATTAGGAGTGTACAATTCCGGACCTCACCGGACCTTTCTGTGATCCTTTGTCACCTCTGAACACTTGCCGGACCCGGTTCCATATAGACAGCCATAACCTCTTCAGATCTTCATGCGGACCTCTGAAATCTTGGCTGAAGCATCTCAAGACTCATATCTGTAAACCCTTTAATCCGCATCCTCCGGTTCTCAACCTATACAATACATTTGCCTTCTTCTCATCACTGTTCTTCACTGTTCCTGACTGAGGCTAATTTTCTCAATATCCTCAGCACACAGCTCATCAAATCCTTCTTGCCAATGCAATATGAGTATGTTGACATCAATGACAATACTGGCTCACCTCATACTTGCAACAATCTCCCCCTTTGTCATTGATGGCAACATATGATGTGAAAAACCATCAAGACAAGAACTTCTCCATTCTGTCACAGCTCCCCCTATCAACAACAACTTTTCACATGTCTTCTCTTCCTTTACTGCTCCCCCTTTGATCATCAACCACTTGTTTTTCACATGTCTTCTCTCCCCCTTTGACATCAATGGCAAAGGGCTCATACTTGCAATTCTAATGCATCAGAATCATACCAGCTACTCCCCCTTAGTAGCAGCTCCCCATCATCAATCCGGATCACAAGATATGACTGTGATATCCACCGGACTGATGCACATTAGTGCATCTTAGTTCATCACCGGAGGGGCCATGACCCCTAACTTCTCCCGGAGATATTCAAAAGAGTCCTTGGGAAGAGGTTTTGTAAAGATATCTGCAATCTGATCCTTGGAGGGAACATACTCCAATCTGACTTCTTCCTTGTTTACTTGTTCTCTCAAAAAGTGAAATTTGATAGATATGTGCTTCGTTTTAGAATGCAATACCGGATTCTTGGAGATATTAATTGCACTTGAATTATCACAGAAAATTGTGATAGGCTCCTCATATTCAACTTTGATGTCTCTTAGCATCTGCTTCATCCATAAGATTTGAGTGCAACTACCTGCTGCTGTAATGTATTCTGCTTCAGTTGTAGACAGAGATATTGCATCTTGTTTCTTGCTTAGCCAAGAAACCAATCTCTTCCCCAAAAAGAATGCTCCACCACTAGTGCTCTTCCTGTCATCCACATCTCCTGCCCAATCTGCATCTGTGTAAGCATGAAGAGAGAAGTCCGGATCTCTAGGGTACCATAGACCATACTCCACAGTTCCTTTCAAGTACCTAAAAATTCTTTTGATTGCCATAACATGAGATTCTCTAGGATCAGCCTGGAATCTTGCCACAAGACCAACAGCCTGCATTATATCTAGTCTAGTTTGAGTGAGGTACAACAATCCACCAATCATTGATCTATACTTTGTCTGATCTGCCTTTAGAGAGTCATCATCTTTGCTTAACTTACATCCGGTTGCCATAGGAGTGTTCATAGACTTTGAGTCTTCCATACCAAATTTCTTTAACAGTTCCTTCACATATTTGGTCTGAGAAATGAAGATCCCTTCTTTTGTTTGAGTAATTTGCAGATCCAAGAAGAAATTCATTTCACCAAGCATAGACATTTCAAATTCACTTTTCATCTGATTTGCAAAAGTTTTGCACATACTATCTCTTCCTCCAAAAATGATATCATCCACAAATACTTCAACAATTAAAATATTTTCATGATCAATTTTGAAATATAAGTTACTGTCAGCAGTACCTTTGTTGAATCCAATTTGCACAAGATGCTTATCCAACCTTTCATACCATGCTCTTGGGGCTTGCTTCAATCCATACAAAGCTTTCTTCAACTTGCAGACCATATCATCATTATCAGACAATTGAAAACCATCCGGTTGTTCAATGTAGACTTCTTCTTCCAGATCACCATTTAGGAAGGCAGACTTGACATCCATCTGATATACCTTGAAGTCTTTGAAGGCAGCAAATGCAAGAAGTAATCTGACTGCTTCAATTCTTGCCACCGGAGCAAAAGTCTCTTCAAAGTCAATTCCTTCTATTTGAGAGTAGCCTTTGCAGACCAATCTAGCTTTGTTTCTGATTACTTCACCAGCTTCATTTAGTTTGTTCCGGAAGACCCACTTGGTTCCAATTACATTCCTGTCTCTAGGTCTGGGAACAAGATCCCAAGTATGATTTTTCTCAATTTGCATCAATTCATCTTCCATTGCTTTGGTCTAGTTTTCATCATTGCAGGCTTCATTTATTGTTTTAGGTTCAATCTTTGAAATCAGACAACATTCATTCTGATTTTGAGCAACATTCCTTCTAGTTTGTACACCTTTGCTTCTGTCACCTATGATTTGATCTTCAGAGTGGTTCAGTTTTACATACCTTGGAATTTTGGGAGTATCCTGCACTGCTGCTTCTTGATCAGGCTCATTCAGACCTAACTCTTCTTCCTGATTTACCAGATCAGGCTGACTCTGTCTCACCGGAGAGGATTGAGGTCTTTGAACACTTTCTTGGTCATCTTCATCAATCTCATAAAATCTTGAAGGCTTCTCAATTCCTTCATCAACTTTCACATTGGTGCTTTCTATCATCTTCCTCAATCTCTTATTGTAACACCGGTATGCTTTGCTTTGAGTGGAGTAACCCAAGAAAATTCCTTCATCACTTCTAGCATCAAACTTACCTAGGTCTTCATCTCTTTTAATATAACACTTGCTACCAAATACTCTGAAATATTTCACAGTAGGAGTGATGCCAAACCAGAGTTCATAGGGGGTCTTACCGGTGTTGTTTCTGATTTGAACTCGATTGAGAGTGTAGACTGTAGTGCTGATAGCTTCCTTCCAAAACATTTGAGGAACATTTCCTTCCAACATCATTGTCCTGGCAGCTTCCTGGATGGTCCGGTTCTTTCTCTCAACTACTCCATTCTGCTGTGGAGTCTTAGGAGCAGACAACTGTCTCCTTATGCCCTGTTTCTCACAAAAGTCAATGAATTCACCAGATGTAAATTCACCACCTCTATCAGACCTTAGGCACTTTAGTTTCAATCCGGTTTGATTCTCCACCATAGCTTTGAAGGTTTTGAACTTCTCAAAAGCTTCTGATTTTTCTTTTAGAAAGGTAACCCACATCATCCGGGAATGATCATCAATCAACAACATGAAATATCTATCACCCTGCAGACTCTTGATTCTTGTTGGACCACATAGATCAGTATGTACTAATTCCAACAATCCGGTAGAAGACTGATCTTTGCTTTTGAAAGAGACTCTGCTTTGTTTACCTAGCTGGCATTCTTTGCACAAACTATTTGTAGGTTTCATCAATTTTGGAAGATCTCTTACAGCCTGAGTATTGCTTATCTTGATGATGTTATCAAAATTTACATGACACATTCTTCTATGCCATAACCAACTCTGATCAATTTGAGCAAACAAGCAACTTTTGTTCGAACCAACCAGATGAAAGATATTACCTTTTGTCTGAGTACCGGATGCAATTTCAGTTCCGGAGCTTGTAAAGATTCTGCATTTTCCATTCTTGAACCGGAGATCATAACCTTTGTCCACTAACTGACCAACACTGAGAAGATTGTGCTTCAATCCTTCAACATACAGTACATTTCCTATTTTGCTCTTACCATCAAAGGAAATAGTTCCCCTACCTCTGATTCTGCCAGCAGAATTGTCACCAAACTTTACCATTCCTCCTTCATATCTTTCCAAATCTAAGAACTTATTCTTGTCACCAGTCATATGGTGAGAACATCCACTGTCAATAACCCAATCATCCTTTTCTTCCACTTGAGCAGCCAAGGCTTTTTCAACAACTTTGTGATTGACAGATTCAGAGAGTATTGAGTCTTCTTCCTTGATGGCTATAAACACCCACTCATTTCCGGATTTGCTTCCTAGTTCTGATTCATCATCTGTTACTCCTTCATTGTCATCTTCTTCATGAACATAATAGCAATTCTTTTGAAACCTTTGTCTGTGAGTATTAGATCTTGCAGATCTCTCCGGACATCTTGAGGCAAAATGACCAATCTTATTGCAGTTGAAACACTTAAAGGGTAGTTTTCCTTCATACTTACCGGATCCTCTTGGCAGTCTCTTTGCAATGAGGGCTTCAAGTTGAGCTGTTTCTGCCTCTTCTTCTTCCATGTCTCTTCTTGCTTGATCATACCATGTCATTTTCCTTGATGAGTTTTCACCCGGATCAAATCTCTGTTTGCCTTTCACATAGGCACTGGCTTTGAAAGCAGATTCAGTCTTGGGAGGATCATCTCCAAACTCGGTCATTTCAAATGCAGCTAGTTTGCCAGCCAGTTGTTCTCTTGTGACAGTTGTGTGGGCTCTGAATTCATCAATGGCAGCAACTTTGATTTTGTAGGCAGCAGGAAGGGATCTTAGGATTTTGCAGACAATCTCATTTTCATCTAAAGTTCCACCAGCATTTCTGATTCCACATACCAGCTCATTTACTCTTGGCATGAAGGTAGTGATGTTTTCATCATCTCTCATTTTCAATCTTTCAAATTTCCCTTTCAGGCTTTGTAACCTTGCACTTTTGACAAACTCATCTCCTTCATACAGAAGTTCCAGCTTAGTCAGGATCTCATATGCAGTTGGTAGGTTAATAACATTCGAGAGATCTGAGTCATTCAATGCGCTTAGAAGAGCTTCCTTGGTCCGCAGATTGTTTTCAGCTTCTGTGATTTCTTTCAGAGTTGTCGGACCACCTTGTGGAGGTACATATGGTTTTGAAGCCATATCCAAGTATGCTTTTCCCATACATTCCAAGTGACACTTCATGCGACCTTTCCAGAGAGTGAAGTTGGTTCCATCGAACTTCGGACTATCCTTCTTGTATGACGACATCCTGGATCTCCTCAAGCGGTTAAGCTCCTGTCAGAGGAACTTATCTCTGATACCAATTGTTGGATCTAGGGCATACAACTGAGAGGGGGGGTGAATCAGTTGTATATAAAACTTCTTCTTATTTCAAACACTTGATTCTTTGTTATCAGTTAGCAGCATATCAAATAATCATCCATGAAAGCATAATACATAAACACAAGAGCAGATAAGTATCAACACATTGAACACCAAGATTTTGACGTGGAAAACCTGGTTAAGGGAAAAACCACGGGGTGATTAACCCAAGAATTATTCTCTGTTAGAAGAATAAAGAAAAATGAATGGCACATGCCAATAAGGGCTCACTGCCCGAGCACACTGCTCACAAAGAGGCCCACTGCCTACAAGGAGACACACTGTCTACAAAGTGATAAAAATCACAGTCTTGAACTGGAGAATGACATCTCTACCATGTCCGGATCAGTTCCAATTAAGCCCAAAAACCTTTGCTCTGCCTTTCGCACTTCTCTTCGCTATGCCACACTTATCCACACACCACACACCTTGAAATGAACTCACAAACCGTTATTTATACAAGACATCAACTTAGGAACAAACATCTAAGTCGGCAAACAACCATAAGAACATCCGCAAGATGAATAACACATCCGGTCGGCCACCATAAGAACATTCGTAGGATGAACAACTCATCCGGTCGGCTAAACAGGGCAAGAACTTCATCCGGAAGAATATCTTCAATTCCGGGTTCTACTATCAATGCGGACCAGCAACATAACCTCAACATGATCCAAGAACCTTCACAGGCCTGCCTGAACGACCGGATACATCCGCACTTCCTTTACCTACTGGAATCTCTTGTCTTCCTCATCCGGAACTTCAAGAACACAGTCTGTCACCATTGTCATAATGCAAGAGATACTTCCGGACCTCCAAGTCATACAAAAATCAATGCAGACCTACAACACAACCTGAACATGATCTAATAACCTTCACAAGCCTACCTGAATGACCAGGTACATCCGCATTTCATTTTCTTACTGAAATCTCTTATCCTCCTTATCCGGAACTTCAAGAACACTGTCTGTTGCTACTGTTATAATGCAAGAGGTACTTCCGGACCTCCAAATCGTACAAAACTCGAGTTGGCATATCACAAGGATATCTAAAACACTCGTTCCAATCCGCAGATTAGGAGTGTACAATTCCAGACCTCACCGGACCTTTCTGTGATCCTTTGTCACCTCTGAACACTTGCCGGACCCGGTTCCATACAGACAGCCATAACCTCTTCAGATCTTCATGCGGACCTCTGAAATCTTGGCTGAAGCATCTCAAGACTCATATCTGTAAACCCTTTAATCCACATCCTCTGGTTCTCAACCTATACAATACATTTGCCTTCTTCTCATCACTGTTCTTCACTGTTCCTGACTGAGGCTAATTTTCTCAATATCCTCAGCACACAGCTCATCAAATCCTTCTTGCCAATGCAATATGAGTATGTTGACATCAATGACAATACTGGCTCACCTCATACTTGCAACAGAAGGATTGTTCAAGATTCAGAAGAGTATTGTCTGATTTCAAAGATTGAACCTAAGATAGTGAATGAATCTTGCAATGATGAAAACTGGACTAAAGCAATGGAGGAAGAGCTGATGCAAATTGAGAAAAATCACACTTGGGATCTTGTTCCCAGACCTAGAAACAAGAATGTGATTGGAACGAAATGGTTCTTCCAAAACAAACTTAATGAAGTTGGTGAAGTAATCAAAAATAAAGCCAGATTGGTCTACAAGGGTTACTCTCAAATAGAAGGAGTTGATTTTGAAGAAACTTTTGCTTCGATGGCAAGAATTGAAGCAGTCAGATTATTTCTTGCTTTTGCTGCCTTCAAGGATTTCAAAGTATATCAGATGGATGTCAAATCTGCCTTCCTGAATGGTGACTTGGAAGAAGAAGTATACATTGAGCAACCGGATGGATTTCAATTGTCTGATCATGGTGATATGGTCTGCAAGTTGAAGAAATCACTGTATGGACTAAAGAAAGGTCCAAGAGCCTAGTATGAAAGATTGGATAAGCATCTTTTGAAGATTGGTTTCAACAAAAGTACTGCTAACAATAATTTGTATTTCAAAATTGATCATGAAAACATCTTGATTGTTAAAGTGTTTGTTGCTGATATCATCTTTGGAGGAAGAGATAGTATGTGTAAAACTTTTGCAAATCAAATGAAAAGTGAATTTGAGATGTCCATGCTTGGGGAAATAAATTTCTTCTTGGGTCTACAAATCACTCAAACAAAGAAAGGAATCTTCATTTCTTAGACCAAATATGTGAAAGAATTGTTGAAGAAATTTGGGATGGAAGACTCAAAACCAATGAATACTCCCATGGCAACTGGATGTAAATTGAGCAAAGATGATGACTCTCCTAAGGTTGATCAGAAAAAGTATAGGTTAATGATTGAAGGATTATTGTATCTCACTCAAACTAGACCTGACATTATGAATGTTGTTGGTCTTGTTGCTAGATTCCAAGCTGATCCTAGAGAATCTCATGTCATGGCAATCAAGAGGATTTTTAGATATCTAAAAGGGATAGTTGAGTATGGATTGTGGTATCCTAGAGATCATGATTTTTCTCTTCATGCATATACAGATGCGGATTGGGCAGGAGATGTGGATGACTAGAAGAGTACCAGTGGTGGAGCATTCTTTTTGGGGAAGAGACTAGTTTCTTGGCTAAGCAAGAAACAAGAGGCAATATCTTTGTCCACTGCAGAAGCAAAATATATTGTAGTAGTAGGTAGTTGCACTCAAGTTTTGTGGATGAAGCAAATTCTAAGAGACATAAGAGTGGAGTATGAGGAGCCTATCACAATCTTCTGTGATAATTCAAGTGCAATAAATATATCTAAGAATCCGGTGTTGCATTCAAATACTAAACATATATCCATCAAGTTTCACTTTTTGAGAGAGCAAGTAAACAAGAATGAAGTCAGATTGGAGTTTGTGCCTTCCAAGGATCATATTGCAGATATCTTTACTAAACCTCTACCTAAGGACTCTTTTGAGTATCTTAGGGAGAAGTTAGGGGTTATTGCCCCTCCAGTGATGAACTAAGGTGCATTGATGTGCATCAGTCCAGTGGATATCATAGTCATATCTTATGGTCCGAACTGATGATGGAGAGTTGCTACTCAGGGGGAGTAGCTAGTATGATTCTGAAGTGGTGGAGTTGCAAGTATGTGCCCTTTGCCATTGATGTCAAAGGGGGAGAGAAGACATGTGAAAAATGAGTAGTTGTTGATCAAAGGGGGAGTAGTAAAAGGAGAGAAGACATGTGAATGGTTGTTACTAATACAGGGAGTTGTGACAGTGAGGAGAAGTTGCTGTCTTGATGGTTAAAATAGTTTTTCACATCATATTTTGCCATCAATGACAAAGGGGGAGATTGTTGCAAGTATAGGCTTAACCGGTGTTCTCATTGATGTCAACATACTCCTATTGCATTAATGATAAGGATTGGATGAATTGTTTGCTGAGGATATTAAGGAAATTGGTCATTTCAGGAATAGAGAAGAACATTGAAGACAGTAAGGTAAAGATCCAAGATAAGATGAGGATCAGAGGATGCGGTTCAAAGGGTTTGTAGATATGTGTCTTAATATGATCCAGTAAATATTTCAGAGGTCCGCATGATGATCTGAAGAAGTTGTGGCTGCTCAAGTAAAACCAGTTTTGGCAGGTGTTCAAAGGTGACAGAGTGTTACAAATAGGTCCGGTGAGATCTGGAAATGCATTATCCTATTTTGCAGATTTGGTGGAATGTTTAGGAAGTCCATGTGGAGTGACAAATCAAATGGTTCATGATCTGGAGGTTCGCATGCATCTATTCCATTGTGACAATGATGACAAAATGTGTTCTTGAGGTTCCAGATGAAGGAAAAAAGGATTTAAGTAAGCAAATGTAGTGTGGATGTTCTTGGTGATTCAGGCTATCTTGTGGAGGTCTTTGGATCGTGTCTAGTTCATGTTAGTGGTCCGCATTGGAGTTTGAGCTTGCAATTGAAGAATTACTTCTGGATGATGGTGTTCTTCCTAAGTTTGGCCGATCAGATGAGTTACACATCCTGCGGATGATCTTGAAGATGTTGTGTGAAGATTGGTGTGTTACTAGAAGAAGATTGAAGTCTTAGATCTATGTGGCCGACAGTGTGTTGATCCGCATGAAGTCTTTTGTTATTATTCATGGTGTATTTATGTATTTTCTTTGTAATGTTTGCCGACTTAGATGATCATTCCTAAGTTGATGTCTTGTATAAATGAGGAATTGTAAAGTCATTTCAAAGGGTATCTTGTGGAGATGAGAGTGTGGTAGCAAGGAGAAGAGTGAAAGGCAGAGAAGAAGTATTGGGCTTAAATAGAACTGATTCAAGCATGGTGAAGATGCTATTCTTCAGTTTAAGTATGTGATACTTATTCTTTTGTAGATAGTGTGTCTCTTGTAGGCAGTGAGCCTCTTGTGAGCAGTGTGCTCAGGCAGTGAGCCCTAATTGGCCTATGCCATTTGTTCTTTCTATTCTTCTAATAGAGAATACATTCTTGGGTTAGTCACCCCATGGTTTTTCCCTTAACCGAGTTTTCCACATCAAAATCTTGGTGTCTCATGTGTTAATGTGTTTCTTCTCTTGATTTAATGCATTGTGTTTCCATGATTGATTTATTATTATGCTACTAAATTACAAAGTGGATTTAAGTGTTTAATCGGAAGAAAGTTTTGGACAACTGATTCACCCCCCCTCTTAGTTGTCTATCCTAAATCTAATACTGGCAACATCTGGAAATTACAAAGCATAAAGAAAATATGCAACACCATTTGTGACACTTAGAAATTATTATAACTTCTCCAAAACTCCATCCCACATGGGAGTATCTGCATTACTTAGAGCATTTCTTTGTAGTGACATGATACAGGAAACAAACATCAACAAAAACTAAAGAAACTGAGCAAAAACTAAAAATGAAACACTGAGCCACAATAAAATAGAAAATCAAAATGTAGAGTTTGACTCTACATGACCCTTAGTTGCACTCTGTTAATTAGATAGACAACAATATGAACTATATCCTTCCAGTACATATCAGGTAGATTTGCATCTTTCAACATTTCCCTAGACATCTCTTGCACAGTCCTTTTTTTTCTTTCCACTACCCCATTTTGCTGATGGGTCCTAGGAGATGATAGATGTCTCCTAATACCATTATCTTCACAAAAATTTCCAAATTCATTTGAAGTAAACTCACCTCCTCAACCAGAACTCAAACATTTAATCTTGATATCTACTTCATTCTCAACCATAGCTTTGAACACTTTAAATTTATCAAGGGCATCTGATTTTTCTCTTAAGAAAGTAACCCAAGTCATTCTAGAATAACCATCAATAAGCAACATGAAATACCTCTCACCTTGTTGACTCTTTACTCGTGTAGGACCACATAGATCAATGTGAATCAGCTCTAATGGATTTGAAGAAGAATACTCCTTGCTTTTTAAGTTTGTCTTTGTCTTCTTTCCCATTTGACATTCTCTACATACTGCATTTGTAGGCTTGATTATCTTAGTCATATCTCTCACTGCATGAGTAGAACTGATCTTTACCATATTATCAAAATTATTGTGTTCCATTCTCTTATGCCATATCCAACATTCACTGAATTGAGCTAACTGACATGTTCTTCCATTTACCTCCTTCAAGTGATAGATATCATGATATGTCTTTATACCTTTTGCAACTAGTTTTCTAGTGGAACCTACCTTCCTAATCTCACAACCTTCGACATGAAAGGTGAGATTATACCCTTTGCTGCACATCTGACTGACACTAAGAAGATTGTGTTTTAGCCCTTTGACATAGAGAACATCCTCAATCCTATTCTTCCCATCAATAGTTATAACACCTTTTCCACAGATCTGTGCTGACTCATCACCACCAAAATGGACAGCACCACCATCCCACTTCTCAAGGCTAATAAACTTCTCCTTGTCACTAGTCATATGATTTGAGCATCCACTGTCAATTACCCAAGCCTTGGATTCTTCTTTTGCATGAAAGACAGTCCAGACAACCATTGATCTTTCATTGTTTTGATTTGTTTGCAAGGTATCAGTCTTCTCACATGTTTTAGCATCATCCTTTTTGTTACCAACACTCAGAGCCATGAAAAGTGTTTTATCATTTGAATTATCACAATCCTCATCTTCTAAAGAATAATTGCTTTCTATGGAATACAAACTTCTCTTGAACTTGTCTCTTCTGTTACTACCCCTTGATTCTTTGAAAGGACATTTAGAAGCAAAATGACCAACTTTTCCACAATTGAAACATTTGAAGGGTAACTTACCTTTGTAGTTGCTAGTGCCTTTCTTCAATCTTCTCACAAAGTTTGCTTTAACTTTATCAAAGCTCTCATCTTCATTAGCAACTTATTCTTTGGTCTTCATACCAGTTTTGAAAGCAACTTCTTTCTTTATTGTATCACTACCAAATTCTATCATTTCAAAGGTAATAAGGGTACCAAACAATTTGTCTACAGTGTAAGAATCCAAGTTTGTAGTCTCCTCAATGGAAAATACCTTATGACTGTAAGATTTGGGAAAAGATCTCAGAAACTTTTTCACAACCTCATCTTCTTTCACTTCTCCACAAAGACCTTTAATGGCATTGACCACTTCATTCACCCAAAGCATGTATCCAACAATGTCCTCATCCTCTGACATTTTTAGGTTTTGAAACTTACTCTTGAAGATCTGCATCTTGTCTTGCTTTAGTTTTTTATCTCCCTCATAAATGGTTTTAAGTTTATCCCAAACTTCTTGAGCAAAACTGCAACTCATTACCTTTGAAAGTTTCGAATTAGCTAACCCACTCATGATAGCAAACTTTGCCTTGGTATTGTTATCATACTTCTTAGCTTCATTTGCATTTGTAGGAATAGTAGCAGGAATAGTGTAACCTAACTTGACAGATTCCCAAACACCACACCCTAGGGAATTGATATAATCTTCCATCCTTAGCTCCCAAAAAACATAATTTGTTCCATCAAACCTAGGAATCTTGTTGGATCCATTCTGTGCCATCCTAGACCTTCCTCAAGTGGTTAAGCTTGCCTCAGAGGAACTTAGCTCTAATACCAATTGTTGAACATACCAAAATAATGAGAGGGGGGTGAATCGATATCTAAACAATCTTCAATTTTAACATCAACTTATCCAGAGCAAATTTAGAACTTAAGCATCACAACATTAACATGATCATGAAAGATTAACACAATGCACATCAAAACATAACACTAGATATATGTGGAAAACCCTAAAAGGGAAAAACCACGATGAGGATTAACTCACAATATATGAAGCTCAAATAATAAATTTGTTTTAGGGGCTATAACCCAAGGAAACTGCTACTCCCTAAGTAACTTTGATTTAGGGTCACTCCCAAGGAAGATTCTACTCCCTAATAACTTTATTTTAGGGTCACTCCCAAGGAAGCTACTACTCCCTGAAATGAGAACACACTTACAAAAGATTACAGTAGGACAGTCTTTCTACTGTCTAAAAATTGATATTAAAACTCACACTTTTGATGATTGCACTTTTGCCTCTTCACACATTCTTCTAAATAACTAATTGGTTAGGAACACTCTATAATTTATCACTATCACAAATATTTCTTCAAGATGAATCCAAACAGCATCAACAACTTCCACTCTTTCTCCTTTAGTCGCACATCAATAATGTATTTATTCCTCTTTTTATCTGCTTGCGAACTTTTCAATCAACTTACAATCACACTTCTCCTCACTCAATTTGATTCACTATTTATACATGATATTACATTGATTACATTGCTTGTCAGCCATATACAACATGAACAATACATTTACAAGTCAGCCAGAAAACACACAATATGAAATGTGTAGAAGATAGGTCCTAAGTAAAACCACACGTTACACCAACAAAAGATCCAAGCCTTGTGGATACCAACACTTGCTTAACTAGGTTAAAAACATCCTTCATAGCTTCAAAAACCAAGGAATTACATCGACACACTCCGCTCATTTGGAAATAGGACAACTTTAAGGAAAAAACATGAAGACTTGAAGTATAACGACCACATCAACTCGAAAACCTTGTGTGGTACTGGAAACAAGAAAGATCTTCATGAAAATTTTCTAGATGAGTCCACATGACTCATAAAACATCCTCAAACACTCCTTTTCCACCACACATCAGATAATTGTGTTGTACAGCTTCAATCATTAACTGTGAGAATACCCTACCATCTGAAACACACTGCAACATGTTGTCATTTGAAAAATTGAGCTGTAGAACACCAAGGACCTTGAAACTACAATGAAAAATGTAATGCACATCCATAAACATGTCCTTAAAACTATAAAGGAAATCATTCATTTGCAGAGGAATGCAGAGCATTCCAACATGCCTTCATCACTACCTTACTCTGCCAGAACACATGTCGGTACTCTATCATGCATAACTTTCACAGCGGAAGGACAAATGATCTCAAAACTTGGTATTACTACCTTCACTGCACCCTAAACACAATTCCAAAACTGTATGCCCATATTTTCAACTGTATGCCCATATTTTCAAATGCAAAGGAATGTTAAGCATTCCATTGTCTTGTACAGAACACCTTCACAGAGGTGACACTGTCTTCAAACAATCAACAACAAAATACTCTTCCGATAATGCAATCATCATGGAACTTGGAACATACATACTACAAGCCATTAGTAACATCATCAACCATTTGATCATCTTTTTGCTTCTAATTCCCATCTTAATATAAACTATATCTTCTCCCTTCTCTTGTTTGATGGGACATGACATTCAACCATGAGCTGTATCTTCTTCTCTTGCTCTTCTTCTCACTGTATCTTCTTCTCTTGCTCTTCTTATCTTGTTGGATGAGACATGACATCCAACCATGAACACCATCACACCACCATGATAGTGTTGACATCAATGACAACCCTAAGAACCATACGTGTAGCACTTTTTTGGTCTGTACATTGCTAGGTTTCGTCAAGAAGCTCGATAGCACGAGGAATGGTTGAAAACACTGACATGAAAGTTGAGATGACAAATCTATACTATATCTACACTATATAGACTACAACATGATGCATGAACATCCTTGTGGCATGTTGTCATCCTAGATAATGAGATTCATCCTTTGGTGCCAGGTTCTTTGTCATTTTGCTTTTCTATTTCTACATTCCATTTTATAAAATATCCTATTAATTCCTTTATTTTCCTAGTTTTATTCGTTCTAGTTAATATTAGTTACCCATTTTTCATTCTATTTTATCTTAGACATTCTCACTCTTCCAAATTGGATAGTAGTGAGATACACGTCTTCATTGGCTAGAATCCTAATGTTTAGATAGAAGATTGTTCTAATTATAAATAATTTAATTAGAGTCAATTTTCCTATTAAACATTTTGGTGAACCTGATGTGAATCTTCTTGCATATTGACTCCTTTTAAATTCTGTAAATTTCTTTTCATTTTTAGTTTGGCAAGAAGCAAGTGTTAGATTATGTTTGACCTCTTCCTCGAAATCTTTCATGCTTTTGATGAACCATTTAGTAATGATTATTTTGACATGCTATATGAAGCCCTTGATGACTTCATCTCTATAAAATATCCCTCTTTGGTTCCCCAAAAATCTTTATCTAAGTGATTGCTAAACATGATTTACAATTTTGATTCCCAACAAGAACCTGTGAAACCAAAAAATGTTGTTCATCTTTATTCCAAAACACCACAAACTTCTAAACTAGTAATCATTGTTTGAGGTGCTCCAAACCCACCTTAACCTTTGAATTACTTCACCAATATTGTGAAATCAATCACTTTGAACATGTCGCAGCCACCTCAATATCATGCAGTCGCTCACATGTATAACACTAGACATAATAAGCAATACAAAAAGACTTCATCTGCTCCTATTTCCCTACCCGTTTCTACACCTCCACACCCTCTAGTTCCTCATCTTTATCAAAACATTGGAAGAGAGTATGATCTAGTAGAGTAGCTGCATGCTACTCCAACCAAGATCTCTCAATAGGAATTAGTTCATACTTCATTGGCATACCACAAAATTCTCTAGGAAGCTTTATAGAAGGTTGTAGTTCCACCTTCTGTCAGGTCGAATGATGTATCAGCCTTGTTGGATTGTATGCATGTGATTGCTTCAGATATTGTTTTTCAACAACATGAATTACCTTCCCTAGAAGTTCAACAACAAAATGATCCCCTTCTGATCATTGTTGTTATTAATAATTGTGGAGTAAAACATACCCTTATCGATAACAAATCAGGTCTCAATGTTTGTGCGATAGGCCTATTGCACAATCTTGATATTGATGTGTCTGCTCTTTCCCCTGATACTCTTTCCATCCATGGATTTGACAATGTTGGCAGACAAACTTTGGGCATGATCACGCTATTGATTGCATTGGGGCCCTATTGTTTTTCCTACCATAGTACACATCATTCTTGGTACTCTTTCTTACAATCTTCTTCTTGGTAGACCATGGATTCATGCCATGGGCATAGTTTCGTGTATCCTTCATGTTTCAATAAAATTTGTTCACAATCACAAAACATATACAGTTAAGGCTAATCCAAATCCAATATATTGTCAACAAGTGGATCTTGGGCATCAATCTACTATCTCTCAAACACTTCAAAATTTAATTTTGTCTTCATCTATAAAAGATGATTTACTATCCCCCACTACTGATAGTAGTGTTGGTAAGGAGTGTGATTCGTCTTCAAATGTGTATCTAGGTGATGATTGGGGTTCATTGGATTTTACGCCCTCCTTTATTGGAGAGTATAAGATCACATAATCTAAACCTGATATTCCAATAGTTGCTTCTAAGAAACCTAAGAATTCTATTCCTTCTAAGAAACCTAAACTTTCTATTCCTACTTCTTCTCCTTTAGATTCTTGTGACTATACTTATAACATTGACTATGCCACTAACGGTGATCCATCACCTTTGATAGAAATGGAATCAATTTATGGTCGTGTCTTTCATATTCTATCTCAAATTGGGTACAAAGGTAATGGATGTGGCATAAAAAAGGGTATCAATATCCCCTTGGAACCTAATCTGCACAACTTCTTAAAGGGTCTTGGATACAATCCTTCTAAGCCCTCTAGAACCTCTCGTCACCCTTCTCTCAATGTTAACATGATAAATACATCTTCAAATTCTTCTTCACTTTCTCTGGTTTATCATGAGTTGATCGAAACAAGTTCTAGTTGTAGCACATTTTCTCTTGACTCTTTCTTGCCAAATAAGGCTTTGTCTAAATTCCTAGGTGTATATGAGCATATTCCTAGATGTCATCATGATCGAGGTTTCCCTTATTGTTTAAATGCTCAGGCATACTTTGGAGAAACCGCTAGTTTATCGAATGACATCTTGACATCTCATGATACCCTTCAGGAATCCACTCATCTACCTGATATTCCAGACCATAACACCCTCCTAGTTGGAGATATTGTCAACGTCTCGATGGATCAAGTTAATTCAGAAAAGGTCATTCAAATAGGAAAATGTTTGCCTTCTAAGGAATAGCAACATCATTCTTCTCTCTTGCAAGATTTTCCTAAAAAAATTGCCTGGTCATATACAAACATGCCTGATATTGACCCATAGATTGTGACACACAATATCGTGTTATATCCCAATGCCCAACCCATGAAACAAAAGATTAGAAAGATGAATCCCAAGGTTGCATTAATGGTCAAAGCTAAGATAGACAAGATTTTACAAGTTGGTTTTATCTGTCCAATTGACTATTCACCTTGGATTTTGAATATTGTTGTTGTCACTAAACCCAACAATTGTATTTGAATATGCATTAACTTTTGTGATCTTAATAAGGCATCCTTAAAAGATGATTTTCCTCTTCCAAACATCAATATGATAGTTGATTCTACCACTAATCATGCCTTACTCTCATTTATGGATGGCTTCTTTGGTTATAACCATTTTGTCATAAATCTCCAAGATCAATACAAAACTGCATTCACATTACCTTGGGTTAATTTTTTTTGAGTGGTCATGCCATTTGTTTTAAAGAATTTGCTAGTGCAACCTACTAATGATCCATGACCCTTATCTTTCATGACTTCATTCACAATATATGGAGGACTATGTCGATGACATTTTGACCAAATCAATTTTATGCTAGGATCGTATCAAGATCCTTTGGCGTATCTTTGAACATATTCATCTCTACAACATGTGCTTGAATCCCCACAAATATGTATTTGGTGTTGATAGTGGCAAATTGTTTGGGTTTATTGTCTCGTGTCGTGGTATTGAGGTCAATATAAAGAAGATCGAGGCTATTGTGAATACGCCACCTCCAAGAAATATTTCTCATCTCTAAAACTTACAAGGAAATCTTTAGGATATCCACTGATTCATTTCACAACTGGTGGATCAGACTCTCCCTTTCACTCATCTTCTCAAAAAGAATGTTCATTTTGACTGGAACAAGGATTGTCAAAAATTCTTTGAGGATCTTAAAGACTATTTGGCTAATCTTCCTATCTTAATGCTATCTATTTCTGAACATCCTTTTTTGCTCTATACTTCTATATCTCCTCATACCCTAGCTACTTTTCTGGCTCAACATGACAAAAAAGGCAAGGAATGTTTTGTATACTATATCAGTCAAACTTTGCTTAAATATGAGACTCGATATTCTACAATAGAGAAATAATGTCTTGCTCTCATATTCACAATGCAAAAGCTGAGACATTATCTTCTTCATGTTGAAACACATGTCATCATAAAATTTGATCCTTTAAAACATTTGATCTCAAAAACTGATCTCTCAAGACGTTTAGCTAAATGGGTTATGTTGTTGACAAAAATTAACCTTAAGTTTGTCTCCTAAAAGGCAATGAAAGTTCAAACATTAGCCGACCACTTAGCCGATGCTCCTTCTCCTTTCTCCATTCCACATTAAGAATCTTCTCCCATGCTAATATCCTTTCTTTGGATACCGATCAGCCATGGGATGTATTCTTTGATGGATCTAGTTGTTGAATTGGCTCCAGTAATGGTGTCATACTAGTACCTCCTACTGGTAAGTCAATTCCCCTTTCCTTCCATATAAATTTTCTTTGTACAAACAACATTGTTGAGTACGAAGCCCTTATTGTTGGTTTGTGTGTCATGTTGTCACTTAATATCTGTACTCTTCACATATTTGGCGATTCACAGTTGATCATAAATCAAGTTACTCGATCTTATCGAGCAAAGCACAATAGGTTATTTCAGTATCGTGACTTAGCTTTATCACTGTTGAATCGCTTCTCTTCTTTCACTATCAACGTAGTCCCAAGAAAGGACAATCAGCATGCAGATGCAATGGTGAGCAATGCCTCCCTTTACCCCTTAAAGATTCTCTTACCAATTATTAATTCATAATTCACGCTCTTTCTTCACTAGCTATATCCAAAAACTCCTAAGAAGCTTTTTCCTATTACAACATAGATTCAGAAGAATTGTACTCCCATATATTCAATTATTTGCACAATAGGACCTTTTTGAATGAGTCATCCAAAAATTCTTGAGCTCATATTCGTAACCTTGCTGCGCAATATATCATTATTTCTAATGTTCTCTACCACTAAAGTTACAATGACCTCCTTCTCTATTGTTTAACTAAAGTAGAGATTCCCATTGCCCTTGAAGAAGCCCATTTAGACACCTGTGGGGTTCATTTTGGTGGAAGATCTTTATTTCAAAAGATACTTCTCATGGGTTACTATTGGTAAAGCATGGAACGAGATTCCTACGCCTTCATTAAAAAGTGCCCTTAATGCCAATAACATAACAATTTGATCTGAGCTCCTGCCCAGTAACTTTATGCCTAGGTATCCCCTTGGCCATTTTTTGTGTGGGGTTTAGATCTTATTGGAAACTTTTCTCCTTCTTCTTCCCAAGGTCACACCTTTATCATCACCACCACATATTAATTTACAAAATGGGTCAAAGTTGTTCCACTTTGATCAACAACTATTGAAGTAATATGTCGCTTCATTCTCAATAAATCATTTCTCAATTTGTTCTCCCTTCCGCTTTGGTTTTTGATAATGGTTCTGTTGACTTTTTCCCAGACTGGATGCTTATTCCTAGATTTCCCTACAAGGTAGCCATCGGTGATCAACAGGATCTCTGGGCCAGGGGCCAACAGTGTAGGAGATAGACTCTGTATTTTATCTCCTCTTCTTCTTCAGACTATGCAAGACCTAGGGGGTATTCCCTATTCAACATCCATGAGGATATGCATACAAGGCTGGGATGCTGACAGAAAACAGATAAGTCCTCCTGTAAGTAGACCAAAACTGAAAGATAAGAGCAAAGGGGCTAGCTTTGGGCCTATTTGCAGTTGTAGACAGAGGACTGAGGATCCTAAAACTAATTCTAATGTCCTAAAGGTTGTTTTAGATTTTGATTTGGATTTTAAGTTTGGATGCAAAGCTGGACATGGTTGTAACACAAACACACAGCAAGATTGGTGCCTATCCCGGGCCTGGAGTCAGTAGACATACACCTGTGAATGATCAGCATAAACAGCTAAAACCGGATTTCAGGGGGATATATGTGATACCTGCCTTACAGATATCTCCCAATACAGAGTGTTAAGTTATCTCTACTTATGGCATCCCTACTGCAGTATACCCTTCCCAATGTTCAACCTGAAAACAGTTTAATCTACCCCTTGAGCAGAAGTTAAAAGGTCAGACATTCAACATAGGAATTCTATGCTCTAGAATCTAAACATTACCCAAATATCCAGATTCAGAAGAAGAATACATGCAATACTGGAGACAGAATTAACAAAACACATGCTAAGATAGCATTTCTCATATAAGATTAATCATGAAATCAGTGGGTTCATGCCAAAACATACAACAAGAGATACATAGACTCACAGGTTAAGCTGTACAGAACAACCAGATCAGCTTGTTTTGAATTACAGAGCCAAAAATCTTCAACTTTCAACAACCAAAAATGAGTAACACTTCCTGCTTATAACAGCTAGGTAGTGTACCACAGCAATTAATTACATGGTTGACCAAAAATCCTGCCAGATACACAGTATCAGAAAAATGGCGCTCAACGCATTACCAGATTGGTGCCCAAACATGAATGCAGTAGGTAGGGGAGGAGACAAGAAGAAACCTCGAGCCCTGCGCCACTGTCCGTTGATGTACACCTTCAATCGGGTACCAGATCCGTCCATACCTCTGCAACCTTCGCCATTAATGGCGAACCAACCCGCGGCCTTGGGAAAAACATCAACTGTGCATCGCAACCACTTCCCGACAAGATTCATCGTCATGATATTTCAAAATATGCAGGGTCGAATTATCCCACATGCACCCTACGGCGACCTTTTCAACACTTTATATACTAGGCCATGAGCATATATAATGTCGGTGCTTTTGCTCCTGACGACACTAGTATAAGACTTCATCATCATTATCCAGCAGCATGATATCCTGTTGCTTGAAATATCACCCTGACGTCAGCATCATATCGCAACATCACCTACATGATAATCGCCTTCATCGGCACGACCTGATGCATCGGAGGAAGATCCTCCTGCTTAGCCGATACCAAAATGTCTGGCCGATGAACATCCTGATGACGTCACCGTCATATCCTGCTAACGTCATCAGCATATCTGCCTACTGCGCACCTCCTCATATCCGGATGACGTCATCATCATATCGACATCAGGATGATATTCGGAAGATAACCGGATATTTGGAAATATCATCCTGATGCACAAATATCATGCTGCACTGTAGCTCCACTATAAGATCGGGGTGATATATGAATATGTGACTGATATTTGAAATGATCACCCCCATTGGACAATGCATGAAGCCGACAGGCGAATATCTCCCTTCGAAAATATCATGATGCAGACAGGTAGAAAAATAGATATCACCCTGACATAAGAATGACATCAGCATCATCAGGATGATAAAACAACGAACATGAAGTGATACAACAACATCAGGATGATATTGACTAAGATCATCCTGACGTTCAAAATATGATGACCACGATGATTATCGGGTCACACTTAGAACTTTACAGCAACATCATCAGGATGATCTTAACAAAGATCACCCGATGTTAAAATATCACCTCGCAAAAAATCATGCAGGCAGAAAATATGATGACCCTCGCAAGCAACATGGCGATAACTGGAAATATGATGATGATGATGACGACCCTTAAGAAAAAACAAGTCGGGTCGAACAACTCAGAAAATAACCCCTTCAGAAGATTAGGTGATATCATCATCATAAAAGGGCAAGGTGATATTTGGAAAATCACCAGATACTTGAAAAATCACCCCCGCAAGCAAATCAGGGCACACTGTAGCTCATCAGCAGGATCGGGATGATATCCAAACATCACCCGATATTGAAACATGATGATCCTGATAAAAAACGGTTGAAAGAAAACATGATGATGATGACCTCCTGCTCAGGAAAATATGATACTGCAGCTGAAAAATGCCGAGGAGGTCCAACACTTAGGAAAATGGGCAAGAAGATACAGGGTTCAAATGAAGAAACCCCCTAAACATGAAAAATCAACCTCCAGGTCAAAATGAGTGCTAACAGGTTCCTCATTTAAGAATAAAGATGTGAAGCATTACTTAGATAAATTTCACATTCAACATCTTATTTATGCCATATTATCCATAATAAAATGGCCAAGCAGAAGCTTCCAACAAAATTACCAAACAAATTCTCTAAAAAATTATCAACAAACATCATAAAGATTGGCATACTCAACTCTCCTATGCATTATGGGCCTATTGCATGAGCATTTGTATGGCTATAGGTATTACCCTGTACAATCTCATGTATGGTGTCGATGTAATTATGCCTTTAGAGTTGGAAATTCCTTCATTGCAGATTTCCCTCCATAGCCTAATCGATGATAACACTTATAGAGAACAAAGACTTCAATAGCCTGAAATGCTCAATGAACATTGCATTCACACTCTCAAACATCTCCAAGTCTATCAAAAGAATCTCATATGCAGTTATAATGAGTATGTCATTCATCACTTGTTTGAAGTTGGTGACTTGGTTCTCTACAAAAATAAGCACAACGTCAATGCTCCTCTAGGTACAAAAGGGAAATTCAATCCAAATTGGTTAGGACCCTACATCATCATTGAAGTATATGGATAAAGTGCATATAGACTTTCTACAACAAATGGTAAACCTCTCAAAGAGCCTATTAATGCTATGCACTTACGTAGATTCTATGCTTAGTTTACTTTAATATCTTGTTTGTGTTTTCAAATACTCATATTCCTTTCTATATAGTATGCTAGTTATCTTTTCATTAAAACACATTGCATAGGATAAGTTTAGTATTTAATACTTAACTCTTCTTTATTTACGCTTTGTAGCTTCCTTCTTGACACAAATGTAGTTTTCATGAATCGTTAAGTAGTTTTCCTTGTTAGTGAAAATTGCTTTCATTTTCTTACCATGTTGTTCTAGTTAATTATAGATGCAATTAATTAGTCCTTTTTCATTGTTCAGTTAGATCTTGTATAGCATTTAATTGAGCAATTCTATCTTCATAGCATTTAGATTACAATCTTTAATGTATCAAGAAAACTATTTTACCATGTTTGATTAGATCATTGTTGTATTGAATTAAACAATATTATTATATTGTTTAGTCAAATCACAATTGCATTGAGATAAACTTTTCTATGTTTTAAAAAATCATTGTCGCATTTAATTAAACAATGTAACCAAGTTGTTTAATTAGATCACAATTAATTTTCACTAAACATTTCTATCTCATCACTACAAGTTTAATTAGATCATTGTTGCATTTATTAAACAATCTTATTAAGTTGTTTAATCACATCACAATAGTATTTAGTTAAACATGCATATGACACATCACATGATTTAATTAGATCTTTGTATTATTTAATTAAACATTTTAACCAAGTTGTTTAATTAAATCACAACAACATCTAATTAAAACCATCCATAACACATAATGTAAACACATAACACAATGATATCGATCAAAATCATAGAAAGCTCGTATATACATCATAGTCTCAATACATGGTATAAAAAACCACCACTATGACAAAATGTAGGGCATCAAAAACTACATATTCAATATATCAAATCACTCCCCAAGGCTGTGACTTTCAGATCCCTCTGGCCCTAGTGGTGGTTGTTTCATAGATGGCTCTTTTTGTGAGGCCGCAGACCATGATTGAGTCCTAGACCCACTCCATGTTTGTAGGTTGTTATCACCTAAATATGTACTCTGACTAATTTGTAGAAATTAGTCTATTTGATGAAACATGGGAAAACCTCTAAAGCTATGGGTAACTTGTAACTAAAGGTTAACCTCCGAAGAAGGCTAGCTTCCTATGGTGTCACCTAAACTACTGCCTTTACTGGGAAAAGGATAAAGAAATAAAACATGAAAATAAAACCTACTCCTAAAGGTGATGCACCAAAACATTAACTAGACCTGCAAACAACTTGCATACATAGTTTATCAACTCCAAGCTTGATGTACACAACTCAATATTGATATGCCTTTGCATCAATACTTTGTAAGAAGGCTTCAATGCACAATCCTAGAAGGGAAGAAAACTTTCACAACTTGAATCAAGTGCAACACAACACAACCTACAACCTACAACTACATATACTTTCTGTTCAAAGATGCCATTGATGAGACACAAAGCTAAGAAAGATAAAATTCACAAGTCATTGCATCAAATCATCCAAATACATACAACAAAACAAAAAATGAGAAGGCAAACTACTTATCATTGATATTTCAGGTATGAACTGTCGTACATGTCCAAATGTGAGTTACAAACTGTCACAATCTGAGCAAGGATTATCAAAATCACAAAACTCTAGAAACTGCATGGTAAGAACTGAGTACAATAGAGTCACAAAAGTGACTATATCCACCACTATCCAAGTGGTTCCACAATTGAAGGAATCTCCAACTGACTGGGGTCAGATGCCCCCCAAAAGCCTAAAATATAGGATCTATAGCCTCTCCAAAATTGTCCATAATGTAAGAAAAAGTCCATCAGGACTTAGTCAAACACAAAGAGTCATGAAAACAAGCCTAAAAAGGACTCTAAGAGCAATAAAAACTCCTAGATACCCTCTCCAAAACAAAACAACTACTAATTGCTCTCAAGACCTAGTAAAACCTTCTCTCCTCCAAAGCAAAACAAGAAGCTAGATATTTGGCATGTGTCTGCCAACTCCTCCGTACTTCACTATATGCTTGCAAAAGCACTTGATTCATACCAACTTCTCCTATTTCCTTTTGCACAATTAATTAACACTAAATAAGGTGATTTATAATTGTATCACCTTACTTAATGTCTTACACTCAAGGAAGTGTGCAAAATAAACTATTACAACTCAAAGCAATACATACAGAGGAAAATGAGAAAAAGATCTCAAAAGGGACACATCCTAGTGTTATATGAAAGAGACATGATTGAGGTATTAATTTTGTCATTCAAAGTGATAAAAGAAAGCAAAAAATACCTCTTTGCCTTCATCGGCCACTTTAGGGTTGAAAACCCTAAGTCAAAACAAGCATAGAAACCCTCATTTCACTTCATCTTTGCATGTTTCCCTGCATCTGGAGCTCTGCCACATGAAGGTTTCAATGTTGCTTCCATCAATTTCTTCTTGTGCATCAATCTGTATCTCATCATATGCTATACTCATGCAATGAGATGTAACTATGCTTTTTTTTTGTCTTTTTGTATGATTTACATAGCACAAAACAATGAATATCTCATTCTTCTACATGACTGTGAAGTCATATTTTCAGCATATTGTATACTTCTTATTTTCTTGACAAAATCATGAAGTAAAATGGGATAGTGACTGTATTTTATGTGTATTCTAATGTATGCACTTGCTCCATTTTGGGACTGTGACTTTCTCTTCAATGCAAATGAGACTTCCTTGTGACTATGAGCAAGGTGAGATCATTCTCCAACTGTTACCCCATGCTTTCTATCTCCAATAACTGTAGTGACTGTTATGATGTCTATAATCAATGTCTTTATTTTGGACTGATGGCAGTCACTATATATGAATTCTATTGGTGTTTTGACAATCATATAATGACTAACCCTACTATCATTTTGATGACTAATTCTTCAACCCTCTGTATTGCCATGCCCTTGACATTAGTGACTCTTATAGTCATTCTTTATAACTATTCTAAAACAATGAACCTCCTTCCAAAATTACTTCATTATGTGGTCTTTTCACTATCTCCTTTAGCTATCCTCATGACTCTCTGTCAGGTTATAGTGCAGGTTTCTTGCATGGTTTACATGCTATCCTGAGTCACCAACCTTGGCAAAAAGAACCAAAAGATTTATTAGCCCTCTTTGTTGACTGTCTGCCCAACACTTCTTGACTTTTTAGACCTCTGCTTGTTTCCTGCACTTCTATTTTGGATCCTCGATGCTTTTGCTGCCATCATGTTGGTTTATAGGACATGTGTCTCTTGAAGTTTGACTACACCCTTTTCATGTCTTGGAAACATTTCATCAATATCTTTACTTAACTATTTGGTAGGGTACTCTGTATTAGTAGTAGTGGGTTGTGTTCATCATAAATACTTTGTAGATCTCCAAAGTTATTGATTTTTTTTGCAACACTTCATCCTCTGTCGAAGTCTTTCATTATCCTATCATGAGTCTCATTTCTTGATCACTGTGTGAGCCTCTTTTGACTATATCTCAGACATATAAACACTTAATAAAGTTCTCTAACAACATTTAGGTTATCCTTGGCTTGGTTTGATCTCAAGAAAACTTATCAGGATTCAATACACCTTAGGTACCTTTCAATACACTTTTCATATTGTTTTGGATTGTCTTGAGACTATTTATCATTGTGTAGGCTTTTTAGAGAAATGATGAGGTTTTAATACTAAACACAGACCTTAAAAGTCTTTATGAAATCACTTTTGCACTGCCAAAGCACTTGGCATTCAATAGTAGTCTAAAAGCACTCACAAGATCTAAGCATAACAGTCCTCTGTCTGTGTCTTGGTTCTTTCATTTTCATGTTCCTTAGGATATTTATCAGCTCAATGTCATTTCTATTTACAACCTTAGAATCATCAAGAGGGTCTTCACCATGCACACTGCCCTCTTCATCTATGTCAGCACTGTTGACTATCACTAAAGACTACCCCAAGTTAAAACTCACTGTCTTACTGCTTTTTGCTTGTCTCATTGAACAACCTCATGCACTTTTCTTCCATGGACTCTCCCTTACTCTTCATCATTGTACAGTTACTAACATTTTTTTTGACCTGACTGCCCTTTGTTTTAACAGGTGCTGACTATTTTTTTTTGTATTCTATGACTATTTTATCTTTCAACAGTCCTTTGTACCTCTACTTTGTTTGACCATTATCCTCTGTGGTAGTCTCATAACTGTCTTCCAAACTGTTATGATAGATGTTTGACTATCTCTGTTTCTTTTATCATACATTCTCGCACATCATATCCTTATACTGTCTTTCATTGTACTCTATTTTATAGTGTTAAGACCCTTGTAGCACCTTGCTTGCATTATCAAAGGTTTCAAGCATGACTATTATTTGTTGTCCATTTCACTATTTAAACATTCCTCCTCCCAATACTCTCATGACTGGTATGGCTTTCTATCATTTCATGACTGTCCCTATATGTTAATTGTTCAATCTCAATGATGATCTAGGATGGTTAAGACATAAAAACTTATAGTAGCCCCCCTTTTATTGACATCATGAATCCCAAACCTTAATGACTTATTAAACCCAATTGGTCTGAGTTTAGAAGGACATGTAAATGCAACAGGGTTCTCTTGTACATGACATTCTCAAGATGCACTGTAATAGTCCTTGGCACAATTGTTTTCCAATTCACTGTCATAAATCTTATTTTGAACACCAAACAAGAATCGTAAACTACATTGTAAGCTTCCTTCTTACTGGTAACCTGGACATTGATTGTTTTCTTACCACTATACATGCACTGTATGCTTACATATACTGCCTTATTCTGGTCACTATACTCTTGAGGTCACTGTGAGATTGCTTTATAGCTAACATTGCTCTTTGTTATGTAGCTCTTGTTGTTACCTTGCATACAGACTGTCCAAATGATCATTTCTTAATCTTAAAACAGATCTTTACAACCTTTGTTGATGGAGCAATTTTTTAGGGTTTCTCATTTCAAAACATGAAAAACCCTAAGCATAGTCATCATATCCTTATACCTCTATACATTGATATCTCTAAAAGGGTTGCTCAAAGACTCTGTATATGCTTTGCATTTTAGTAATAGTATTTCTTTAAAGCATAACCTTGTTAGTCCATGCATATTTTCTGTAAAAAGAGACTACACCATCTTGAAAACATTCATCTATAATCCTTAAGGCACTAGAAACATTAAGGGGCTCTTAACTGTCTATAATCACCATCTGAGCCCTTGTAGACCTTCATCCTCTTAGTCATCCCTCCATAGTCATCTCATAATAGTCTGTTGCTTTGAGAGATTTATGACTGCCCTCCTTTGACCTAACATGGTCTACAAAACCATGGACAAAAACCTACCTCTCCTAGGTGACTGTTGTTGCAAACATACAATATGTTGTCATAACAATGCCCTTGACTTCTGTGACAGTCATTAATGATTGTTCTCATTTCAGCCTCTGTTCTCAAAGTAATTGACTATCTTATACATTAAATGATTGTTCCTACAGATGCTTATGAAAGATGTTATTCATTTCTCATGTGACAGTCATTAATGACTGTCTTCTAGGTCATGAGCTGACTGTCCTTAATATTTCAGCATGCTTTGACTGATGATGCCTACACACTGTCTTTCAATTGACCTTTCTACTTATGAAATGTCTATACTCTACATCTGATGAATACATATGAAATGCTTCTATAATAACTATGAGCTGGGCTCAACCCTTGTGGGAGCCACATTTTCCCCACTCATAATATAAACTAATGAATTACTTAGAAACACAATTTCACTTGTATCTGCACATGAAACAAACTTGTTAGAAAAACAAATGTATACTTTGGATGTGTTTGATGACTTGCTTATTTTCTAGGACATCCAACATATACATTTCTTGTTTAATCCATTTGAGGAGCAGTTTATGCATGCATAGGTACTTGTTCATGTCAGGTTTGAGACCATTCATTGCTTAGAGTATTGCTCTAACATCTCTCTTTTGTCAGATACAGGAACTAGAGATGACATGAACCTAGGAAGGATAAGACAACATGGGGCAACACACCTGAACCAGAACCGGTCATTCTTAGCAAATGATTGGCCTCTATCCTTACATGCACTTTTACTTTGATTTACTTATTCATGTATAAATTGTTTCTTCAATTTCATTGATTAAGAAAGTTAATCTCACAACTTGTGTGAGATAATGTACATTTTACATTCAATAAAGATTATTTATTTGTTTAGAAAAGATTTGTATAAATCTTTCTTATGTTACATGCACTTGGATAAATGTAGTAATTTGATAATCATAATCTTTTAAATTGTTTCATTTATGCACTTGAATGTAATGTAATAAGGATCAGATAAAATGTACCTTTTAAACTTTGAATCAAAGCTCTACCTAAATGAGCTATAGTGAAATTTAGGTAACATTTTTGGTGACATCTGCTATATGTTTGCTTGCTAAACATTAGACTAGTTGCCCAAAGCTTATTCATTGGGCATAGGGTCACTCTGAGACTTCTAAAACACTTTAGACAAACAATTTTAACTTCTGTAACTTAGCAGAACATCAGTGAAAGACACCTACTCACATAAGCAAAAGCAAAAACTGTAGAAAGGAAACTAACTAACTGTGTTGAACAACACTTAGGGAATTGAAAAATATATCAGGAAACCTATTCTAACCTATCCTAACTAGCAAAGAAGTTGGTAAAAAAAAACCATCGACTGGCTCGGTGAAATAACACCCATTTCTAATCAACAATTGATGCATTACATTATCATATATTGTTGAAAGAACATGAAACACATGCAAATATTCAATGGATTGTTGCAATGTTTCATGAAAGATGCAAATAGACTCACTCACACCTGGATTTTGATCATGCCTATTGCTGTCCTAAACTGAACAAGTGAGCTGAATTTGATCACTTTTAGTTGGAACTCCAAAATCAATTTCTTCTTCAATTGCATCCTCAAACTTGGGAGTAAGTATGACCTCTAGTACTTCAGTGGCCTCCATACTAGCTAAATATCTGATTGGATAGCCCCTAGAATGGATAAAACTTGAACTTTCATTATTGGCTACTTCACATTCTTCCTACTGCTCATGATTGTCCTACTTCGTGACTAAATTTGAACCATAATAAACTGGATGCTTAGAAAAAACAACATTACCTTCACCTTGCATAATAAGTTGCCATGTTGATTCCTCCTCAATAGTCAATGGAAAATCCTCTTCCACTAGGGTGTCTAATAACTCATTAAAGCTATCAACTCTTGGAAGGCTTTTAGAGACAATTGGTTCAAGCTCAAAATCCTCATTACCACTCAAGGAGGTACACTTTAAATCAGGAGTTTCTTCTTCAATGAAGGATGGCAAAAACTCAAACATTGATGTAGCCTCTTGAAGCAAACTTTTAGTTGATTTATCAACCTTGAGCTCTTTCAAATAGTAGAAACGAATCTCCTCCAACCAGCTAAGAGCTTGCAAATTAGATTCATGAGAAGTTTCTTGACTTGAGAGAACGAACTCCTCTCTTTCAGGACCATACTCCTCCTGTTGCTTCAACACTTGTTCAAGCTTATGAACTTGCTATTCTAGTTCATCATGGTTATCAACTCCTAAAAGGTCTGATTCCCTATCCTCCAACATTGAACAAAACTTCTCAATTATGCCTGTGCACATTTCTCCAAAAAGCTCAACATTAGCTTTCTCATGCATAACCTGTTCAAATATATCAAAGCTCCTAACCTGAAAAATAGTGTCAAGTTCAGATTTATGCTCTTCTTCATGGTCTTAGGCTCTATTTTCATATTGATTATTGTCAAACAACAACTCCTCAGATTGTTTGATGTCCTCTTGATGTTCTGAAACTCCTGTTGAAGTAGAAAAGCTCACACGTTCTCCATTCACAGGATGATTCAACTTTACAGGAAGAGTTGTGCTAAAACGAGGAATAGAAAGGGTTGCCTAGGTTTCACACCCTTTTTGGCATTGATAATCTGAGTAATCTTGACTACTTTGCACCTGAGCAGACAAAAGCTTCATTTGCTCCTTTTTAGCAGCTATGTCTCCTTCAAGATTTCTTTCAAACTATATTCTTTTTGTCTCCCACTCTTGATTATAAACAACAGATTGCTCAACCAACTCTTGCTACTGCAAGATAATCTCTTTTTACTTCTCAATTTTAACCAACATCCAATACATGTGTGAGAACTCCTTACTAATATCACTGATCTTCATCTGTTCAAGCTTTTGGCTCAAATCCCTCAAAACACAGTCAAACTTTTGGATCAGATCCAACACATTCTGGTAAGGGTGTTCTTGAGGTTGATTGTGTGAATAATCATGCCAGTTGACATAAAAAAACCTCTTCTTGGGGTTGAAATTTATTATATATCGGTTGATATTGAGATTAAGCAGGGATGGGAGGGTGGAAAACATGACATGACTGCTGGTAATTTACTATTAAAAATCATTTGGAATAAAACCAGCAAGTTGTTATGTGCGATATGGTTGGTAAGAGGGCATATATGCATGATTTTCAAGGAATGGAGGTGAAAAACCATCACAATACTGATAACTAGACATTGCAAGAGTAAAACATGAAACATAGGCAAGTCTAGATAATTGATTTGGAATGTATATAGGCAACAAGGTCTTGAAACACTAAGAAATGAGTTATAACACCAAATAGAGTCACCAAGTGCTGAGAAAATATTTTCAAATGGTAGAAAACTAACAAGTAGCACCAACCTCATTAGTTGCTTATACCTGGACTGCTAAAACCAGCTAATTATTCACTTGTAGAGTCGCCAGGTGTGTGAAAATTACCTCCAAAGGCTGATGTTGTTGACATACACACCAAGTATCAAATATGAATAGAGGACTTGTGGACTATGATAGTCCAATCCCTCCCATCAGGCATGCCAAAAATTGTTATCACCTAAATATACATCCTGACTAATTTGTAGAAATTAGTCTATTTGATGAAACATGGGAAAACCTCTAAAGTTGTGGGTAACTTGTAACTAAAGGTTAACCTCTGAAGAAGGCCAACTTCCTATGGTGTAACCTAAACTACAGTTTTTACTGGGAAAAGGATAAAGAAATGAAACATGAATATAAAAGCTACTCCTAAAGGTGATGCACCAAAACATTAACTAAACCTGCAAACAACTTGCATACATAGTTTATCAACTACAAGCTTGATGTAGACAACTCAATATTGATATGCCTTTGCATCAGTACTTTGTAAGAAGGCTTCAATGCACAATCCTAGAAGGGAAGAAAACTTTCACAACTTGAATCACCTGCAACACAACACAACCTACAACCTGCAAACTACATATGCTTTCTGTTCAAAGATGCCATTTATGAGACACAAAGCTAAGAAAGATAAAATTCACAAGTCATTGCATCAAATCATCCAAATATATATAGTAAAAAAGAAAATGAGAAGGTCAAACTGCTTATCATTGATATTCCAGGTATGAGCTGTCGTACATGTCCAAATGTGAGTTACAAACTGTCACAATCTGAGCAAGGATTATCAAAATCACAAAACTCTAGAAACTGCATGGTAATAACTTAGTACAATAGAGTCACAAAAGTGACTATATCCACCATTATCCAAGTGGTTTCACAATAGAAGGAATCTCCAACTGACTTTGGTCTGATGCCCCCCAAAAGCCTAAAATATAGGACCTATATCCTCTCCAAAATTGTCCATAATGTAAGAGAAAGTCCATCAAGACTTAGTCAAACACAAAGAGTCATGAAAACAAGCCTAAAAAGGACTCTAAGAGCAATAAAAATTCCTAGATACCCTCTCCAAAACAAAACAACTAATAACTGCTCTCAAGACCTAGTCAAACCTTCTCTCCTCCAAAGCAAAACAAGAAGCTAGATATTTGGCATGTGTCTGCCAACTCCTCCATACTCCACTATATGCTTGCAAAAGCATTGATTCATACCAACTTCTCCTATTTCCTTTTGCACAATTTATTAACACTAAATAAGGTGATTTATAATTGTATCACCTTAATTAATGTCTTACATTCAAGGAAGTGTGCAAAATAAAGTATTACAACTCAAAGCAATACATACAGAGGAAAATGAGAAAAAGATCTCAAAAGGGACACATCCTAGTGTTATATGAAAGAGACATGATAGAGGTATTAATTTTCTCATTCAAAGTCATAAAAGAAAGCAAAAAATACCTCTTTGCCTTCATCGGCCACTTTAGGGTTGAAAACCCTAAGTCAAAACAAGCATAGAAACCCTCATTTCACTTCATCTTTGCATGTTTCCCTGCATCTGGAGCTCTGCCACATGAAGGTTTCAATGTTGCTTCCATGGATTTATTCCTGTGCATCTTTTTGTATCTCATCAAATGCTATACTCAGGCAGTGAGAGGTAACTATGCTTTTTTTTGTCTTTCTGTATGATTTACATAGCACAAAACAATGAATATCTCATTCTTCTACATGATTGTGAAGTCATATTTTCAGCATATTGTATACTTCTCCTTGTTTTCTTGACAAAATCATGAAGTAAAATGGGATAGTGACTGTATTTTATGTGTATTCTAATGTATGGGCCTACTCCATTTTGGGACTGTGACTTTCTCTTCAATGCAAATGAGACTTCCTTGTGACTATGAGCAAGGTGAGATCATTCTCCAAATGTTACCCCATGCTTGCTATCTCCAATAACTGCAGTGACTGTTACGACATCTATAATCAATGTCTTCATTTTGGACTGATGGCAGTCACTATATATGACTGCTATTGATGTTTTGACAATCATATAGTGACTAACCCTACTGCCATTTTGATGACTAATTCTTCAACCCTCTGTATTGCCATGCCCTTGACATTAGTGACTGTTATAGTCATTCTTTATAACTATTCTGAAATAGTGAACCTCCTTCTGAAATTGCTTACTTATGTGGTCTTTTCACTATCTCCTTTAGCTATCCTCATGAATCTCTATCAGGCTATAGTGCAGGTTTCTTGCATGGTTTACATGCTATCCTGAGTCACCAACCTTGCCAAAAAGAACCAAAAGACTTATTAGCGCTCTTTGACTGTCTGCCCAACACTTCTTGACTTCTTAGACCTCTCCTTGGTTCCTGCACTTCTATTCTGGATCCTTGATGCTTTTGTGGCCATCATGTTGGTTTATAGGACATGTGTCTCTTGAAGTTTGACTACACCCTTTTCATGTCTTGGAAACATTTCGTCAATACCTTTACTTAACTATTTGGCAGGGTACTCTGTGTTAGTTGTAGTGGGCTGTGTTCATCATAAATACTTTGTAGATCTCCAAAGTTATTGATATTTTTTGCAACACTTCATCCTCTGTCGAAGTCTTTCATTATCCTATCATGAGTCTCATTTCTTGATCACTGTGTGAGCCTCTTTTGACTGTATCTCAGACATATAAACACTTAATAAAGTTCTCTGACAACATTTAGGTTATCCTTTGCTTGGTTTGATCTCAACAAAACTTATCAAGATTCAATACACCTTAGGTACCTTTCAATACACTTTTCATGTTGTTTTGGATTGTCTTGAGACTATTTATCACTGTGCAGGCCTTTTAGAGAAATGATGAGGTTTTAATATTAAACACAGACCTTAAAACTCTTTACGAAATCACTTTTGCACTGCCAAAGCTCTTGGCATTCAATAGTAGTCTAAAAGCACTCACAAGATCTAAGCATAACAGTCCTCTGTCTGTGTCTTGGTTCTTTCATTTTCATATTGCTTAGGATATTTATCAGCTCAATGTCATTTCTCTTTTCAACCTTAGAATCATCAAGAGGATCTTCACCATGCACACTGCCCTCTTCATCTATGCCAGCACTGTTGACTATCACTCAGGACTACCCCAAGTTAAAACTCACTGTCTTACTGCTTTTTGCTTGTCTCATTGAACAACCTCATGCACTTTTCTTCCATGGACTCTCCCTTACTCTTCATCATTGTACAGTTACTAACATTTTTTTTGACCTGACTGCCCCTTTGTTTTGACAGGTGCTGACTATTTTTTTTGTATTCTATGATTGTTTTATCTTTCAACAGTCCTTTGTACCTCTACTTTGTTTGATCAATGTCCTCTGTGATAGTCTCATAACTATCTTCCAAACTGTTATGATAGATTTTTGACTATCTTTGTTTCTTTTATCATACATTCTCGCACATCATATCCTTACACTGTCTTTCATTGTACTCTGTTTTATAGTGTTAAGACCCTTGTAGAATCTTACTTGCATTATCAAAGGTTTCAAGCATGACTATTATTTGTTGTCCATTTCACGATTTAAACATTCCTCCTCCCAATACTCTCATGACTGGTATGGCTTTCTATCATTTCATGACTATCCCTACATGATAATTGTTCAATCTCAATGATGATCTAGGATGGTTAAGACATAAAAACTTATAGTAGCCCCCCTTTTATTGACATCATAAATCCCAAACCTTAATGACTTATTAAACCCAATTGGTCTGAGTTTAGAAGGACATATAAATGCAACAGGGTTCTCTTGTATATGACATTCTCAAGATGCACTGTAATAGTCCTTGGCACAATTGTTTTCCACTTCACTGTCATAAATCTTATTTTGAACACCAAACAAGAATCGTAAACCACATTGTAAGCTTCCTTCTTACTGGTAACCTAGACATTGATTGTTGTCTTACCACTATATAGGCACTGTATGCTTACATATACTGCCTTATTCTAGTCACTGTACTCCTGAGGTCACTATGAGATTGCTTTATAGCTAACACCGCTCTTTGTTATGTAGCTCTTGTTGTTGTCCAAATGATCATTTCTTAATCTTAAAACGGATCTTTACAACCTTTGTTGATGGAGCAATTTTTTAGGGTTTCTCATTTCAAAACATGAAAAACCCTAAGCATAGTCATCATATCCTTATACCTCTATACACATATATCTCTAAAAGGGTTGCTCAAAGCCTCTGTATATGCTTTGCATTTTAGTAATAGTATTTCTTTAAAGCATAACCTTGTTAGTCCATGCATATTTGCTGTAAAAAGAGACTACACCATCTTGAAAACATTCATCTACAATCCTTAAGGCACTAGAAACATTAAGGGGCTCTTGATTGTCTATAATCACCATCTAAGCCCCTGTAGACCTTCATCCTCTTAGTCATCCCTCCATAGTCATCTCATAATAGTCTGTTGCTTTGAGAGATTTATGACTGCCCTCTTTTGACCTAACATGGTCTACAAAACCATGGATAGAAACCTACCTCTCCTAGGTGACTGTTGTTTGAAACATACAATATGTTGTCATAACAATGCCCTTGACTTCTATGATAGTCAATAATGATTGTTCTCATTTCAGCCTCTGTCCTCAAAGTAATTGACTATCTTATGCATTAAATGATTGTTCCTACAGATGCTTATGATAGATGTTATTCATTTCTCATGTGACTGTCATTAATGAATGTCTTCTAGGTCACGAGTTGACTATCCTTAATATTTCAGCATGCTTTGACTAATGATGCCTACACACTGTCTTTCAACTGACCTTTCTACTTATGAAATGTCTATACTCTACATCTGATGAATACATATGAAATGCTTCTATAATAACTATGAGCTGGGCTCAACCCTTGTGGGAGCCACATTTTCCCCACTCATAATATAAACTAATGAATCACTTAGAAACACAATTTCACTTGTATCTACACATGAAGCAAACTTGTTAGAAAAATAAATGCATACATTGGATGTGTTTGATGACTTGCTTGTTTTCTAGGACATCCAACATATACATTTCTTGTTTAATCCATTTGAGGAGCAGTTTATGCATGCATAGGTACTCGTTCATGTCAGGTTCAAGACCATTCATTGCTTAGATTATTTCTCTAACATCTCTCTTTTGTCAGATACAGGTACTAGAGACGACATGAACTAGGAAGGACAAAGACAACTCTGGGAAACACACCTGAACCAGAACCAATCATTCTCAGGCAATGAATGGCCTCTATCCTTACATGCACTTTTACTTTCATATACTTATTCATGTATAAATTGTTTCTTCAATTTCATTGATTAAGAAAGTTAATCTCACAGGTTGTGTGAGATAATGTACATTTTACATTCAATAAAGATTATTTATTTGTTTAGAAAAGATTTGTATAAATCTTTCTTATGTTACATGCACTTGGATAAATGCAGTAATTTTATAATCGTAATCTTTTAAATTGTTTCATTTATGCACTTGAATGTAATGTAATAAGGATCAGATAAAATGTACCTTTTAAACTTTGAATCAAAGCTCTACCTAAATGAGCTATAGTGAAATTTAGGTAACATTTTTGGTGACATCGGCTATATGTTTGCTTGCTAAACATTAGACTAGTTGCCCAAAGATTATTCATTGGGCATAGGGTCACTCTAAGACTTCTAAAACACTTTAGACAAATAGTTTTAACTTCTGTAACTCAGCAGAACATCAGTGAAAGACACCTACTCACATAAGCAAAAGCAAAAACTGTAGAAAGGAAACTAACTAACTGTGTTGAACAACACTTAGGGAATTGAAAAATATATCAGGAAACCTATTCTAACCTATCCTAACTAGGAAATAAGTTGGTCAAAAAAACCCATCGACTGACTTTGCAAAATAACACCCATTTCTAATCAACAACTGATGCATTACATTATCATATATTGTTGAAAGAACATGAAACACATGCAAATATTTAATGGATTGTTGCAATGTTTCATGAAAGATGCAAATAGACTCACTCACACCTGGATTTTGATCATGCCTATTGCTGTCCTAAACTGAACAAGTGAGCTGAATTTGATCACTTTCAGTTGGAATTCCAAAATTAGTTTCTTCTTCAATTGCATCCTCAAACTTGGGAGCAAGTATGACCTCTGGTACTTTAGTGGCCTCCATACTAGCTAAATATCTGATTGGATAGCCCCTAGAATGGATAAAACACTAACTTTCATTATTGGTTGCTTCACATTCTTCCTACTGCTCATGATTGTCCTGCTTCATGACTAAATTTGAACCATAATAAACTGGATGCTTAGAAAAAACAACATTACCTTCACCTTGCATAATAAGTTGCCATGTTGATTCCTCCTCAATAGTCAATGAAAAATCCTCTTCCACTAGGGTGTCTAATAACTCATTAAAGCTATCAACTCTTGGAAGGCTTTTAGAGACAATTGGTTCAAGCTCAAAATCCTCATTACCACTCAAGGAGGTACACTTTAAATCAGGAGTTTCTTCTTCAATGAAGGATGACAAAAACTCAATCATTGATGTAGCCTCTTGAAGCAAACTTTTAGTTGATTTATCAACCTCGAGCTCTTTCAAATAGTAGAAACGAATCTCCTCCAACCAGCTAAGACCTTGCAAATTAGATTCATGAGAAGTTTCTTGACTTGAGAGAACGAACTCTTCTCTTTCAGGACCATACTCCTCAAGTTGCTTCAACACTTGTTCAAGCTTATGAACTTGCTATTCTAGTTCATCATGGTTATCAACTCCTCCTAAAAGGTCTGATTCCCTATCCTCCAACATTGAACAAAACTTCTCAATTATGCCTGTGCACATTTCTCCAAAAAGCTCAACATTAGCTTTCTCATGCATAACCTGTTCGAATATATCAAAGCTCCTAACTTGAAAAATGGTGTTAGGTTTAGATTTATGCTCTTCTTCATGGTCTTAGGCTCTATTTTCATATTGATTATTGTCAATCAACAACTCCTTAGATTGTTTGATGTCCTCTTGATGTTCTGAAACTCCTATTGAATTAGAAAAGCTTCATTTTCTCCTTTTTAGCAGCTATCTCTCCTTCAATATTTCTTTCAAACTATATTCTTTTTGTCACCCACTCTTGATTATAAACAACAGATTTCTCAGCCAACTCTTGCTATTGCAAGATAATCTCTTTTTAATTCTCAATTTTAACCACATCCAATACATGTGTGAGAACTCCTTACTAATATCACTGATCTTCATCTGTTCAAGCTTTTGGCTCAAATCCCTCAAAACACAGTCAAACTTTTGGATCAGATCCAACACATTCTGGTAAGGGTGTTCTTGAGGTTGATTGTGTGAATAATCATGCCAGTTGGCATAAAAAACCTCTTCTTGGGGTTGAAATTGAGATTGAGTAGGGATGGAAGGGTGGAAAACATGACAAGACTGCTGGTAATCTGCTGTTATAGGATCATTTGGAATAAAACCAGAAAGCTGTTATGTGTGATATGGTTGGGAAGAGGGCATATATGCATGATTTTCATGGAATGGAGGTGAAAAACCAACACAGCACTGATAACTAGACATTGCAAGAATAAAACATGAAACATAGGTAAGTCTAGATAATTGATTTGGATTGTATATAGGCAACAGGGTCTTAAAACACTAAGAAACAAGTTATAACACCAAACAGAGTCACTAGGTACTGAGAAAATATTTTCAAATGGTAGAAAACTAACAAGTAGCACCAACCTAATTAGTTTCTTGTACCTGGACTGCTAAAACCAGCTAATTCTTCACTTGTAGAGTTGCCAGGTGTGTGAAAATTGCCTCCAAAGGCTGATGTTGTTGACATACACACCAAGTATCAACAATGAATAGAGGACTTGTGGACTATGATAGTCCAATCCCTCCCATCGGGCATGCAAAAAATTGTTATCATCTAAATATGTATCCTAACTAATTTGTAGAAATTAGTCTTTTTGATGAAACATGGGAAAACCTCTAAGGTTTTGGGTAACTTGTAACTAAAGGTTAACCTCCGAAGAAGGCCAACTTCCTATGGTGTAACCTAAACTACAGTTTTTACTGGGAAAAGATAAAGAAATGAAACATTAATATAAAATCTACTCCTAAAGGTGATGCACCAAAATATTAACTAGACCTGCAAATAACTTGCATACATAGTTTATCAACTACAAGCTTGATGTAGACAACTCAATATTGATATGCCTTTGCATCAGTACTTTGTAAGAAGGCTTCAATGCACAATCCTAGAAGGGAAGAAAACTTTCACAACTTGAATCACGTGCAACACAACACAACCTACAACTTGCAACTACATATACTTTCTGTTCAAAGATACCATTGATGAGACACAAAGCTAAGAAAGATAAAATTCACAAGTCATTGCATCAAATCATCCAAATACATATAGTAAAATAGAAAATGAGAAGGTCGAACTTCTTATCATTGATATTCCAATTATGAACTGTCGTACATGTCCAAATGTGAGTTACAAACTGTCACAATCTGAGAAAGGATTATCAAAATCACAAAACTTTAGAAACTACATGGTAAGAACTGAGTACAATAGAGTCACAAAAGTAACTATATCCACCACTATCCAAGTGGTTCCACAATTGAAGGAATCTCCAACTGACTTGGGACCGATGCCCCCCAAAAGCCTAAAATATAGGACCTATATCCTCTCCAAAATTGTCCATAATGTAAGAGAAAGTCCATCAAGACTTAGTCAAACACAAAGAGTCATGAAAACAAGCCTACAAAGGACTCTAAGAGCAATAAAAATTCCTAGATACCCTCTCCAAAACAAAACAACTACTAACTGCTCTCAAGACCTAGTCAAACCTTTTCTCCTCCAAAGCAAAACAAGAAGCTAGATATTTGGCATGTGTCTGCCAACTCCTCCATACTCCACTATATGCTTGCAAAAGCATTTGTTTCATGCCAACTTCTCCTATTTCCTTTTTGCACAATTGATTAACACTAAATAAGGTGATTTATAATTGTATCACCTTACTTAATGTCTTACATTCAAGGAAGTGTGCAAAATAAAGTATTACAACTCAAAGCAATACATACAGAGGAAAATGAGAAAAAGATCTCAAAAGGGACACATCCTAGTGTTATATGAAAGAGACATGATCGAGGTATTAATTTTATCATTCAAAGTGATAAAAGAAAGCAAAAAATACCTCTTTGCCTTCATCGGCCACTTTAGGGTTGAAAACCCTAAGTCAAAACAAGCATAGAAACCCTCATTTCACTTCATCTTTGCATGTTTCCCTGCATCTGGAACTCTGCCACATGAAGGTTTCAATGGTGCTTCCATGGATTTCTTCTTGTGCATCAATCTGTATCTCATCACATGCTATACTCAGGCAGTGAGAGGTAACTATGCTTTTTTTTTCTTTCTGTATGATTTACATAGCACAAAACAATGAATATCTCATTCTTCTACATGACTGTGGAGTCATATTTTCAGCATATTGTATACTTCTCCTTGTTTTCTTGACAAAATCATGAAGTAAAATGGGATAGTGACTGTACTTTATGTGTATTCTAATGTATGGGCCTACTCCATTTTGGAAAATGAGACTTCCTTGTGACTATGAGCAAGGTGAGATCATTCTCCAACTATTACCCCATGCTTTCTATCTCCAATAACTGCAGTGACTGTTACGACATCTATAATCAATGTCTTCATTTTGGACTGATGGTAGTCACTATATATGACTGTTATTGGTGTTTTGACAATCATATAGTTACTAACCCTACTACCATTTTGATGACTAATTCTTCAACCCTCTGTATTGCCATGCCCTTGACATTAGTGACTGTTATAGTCATTCTTTATAACTATTCTGAAACAATGAACCTCCTTCCAAAATTGCTTACTTATGTGGTCCTTTCACTATCTCCTTTAGCTATCCTCATGAATCTCTGTCAGGCTATAGTGCAGGTTTCTTGCATGGTTTACATGCTATCCTGAGTCACCAACCTTGGCAAAAAGAACCAAAAGACTTATTAGCACTCTTTGACTGTCTACCCAACACTTCTTGACTTCTTAGACCTCTCCTTGGTTCCTGCACTTCTATTCTGGATCCTTGATGCTTTTGTGGCCATCATGTTGGTTTATAGGATATGTGTCCCTTGAAGTTTGACTACACCCTTTTCATTTCTTGGAAACATTTCATCAGTATCTTCACTTAACTATTTGGCAGGGTACTCTGTATTAGTAGTAGTGGGCTGTGTTCATCATAAATACTTTGTAGATCTCCAAAGTTATTGATATTTTTTGCAACACTTCATCCTCTGTCGAAGTCTTTCATTATCCTATCATGAGTCTCATTTCTTGATCACTGTGTGAGCCTCTTTTGACTATATCTCAGACATATAAACACTTAATAAAGTTCTCTAACAACATTTAGGTTATCCTTGGCTTGGTTTGATCTCAACCAAACTTATAAGGATTTAATAAACCTTAGGTACCTTTCAATACACTTTTCATGTTGTTTTGGATTGTCTTGAGACTATTTATCATTGTGCATGCTTTTTAGTGAAATGATAAGGTTTAAATATTAAACACAAACCTTAAAACTCTTTAAGAAATCACTTTTGCACTGCCAAAGCTCTTGGCATTCAATAGTAGTCTAAAAGCACTCACAAGATCTAAGCATAATAGTCCTTTATCTGTGTCTTGGTTCTTTCATAGTCATGTTGGTTAGCATATTTATCAGGTCAATGTCATTTCTCTTTTCAACCTTAGAATCATCAAGAGGGTCTTCACCATGCACACTGCCCTCTTCATCTATGCCAACACTATTGACTATCACTCAGGACTACCCCAAGTTAAAACTCACTGTCTTACTGCTTTTTGCTTGTCTCATTAAAAAACCTCATGCACTTTTCTTCCATAGACTCTCCCTTACTCTTCATCATTGTGCAGTTACTAACATTTTTTTGACCTAACTGCCCCTTTGTTTTGATAGGTGCTTACTATTTTTTTAATTTTATGATAGTTTAATCTTTCAACAGTCCTTTGTACCTCTACTTTGTTTGATCATTGTCCTCTGTGATAGTCTCATAACTGTCTTCCAAACTATTATGATAGATGTTTGACTATCTCTATTTCTTTTATCATACATTCTCGCACATCTTATCCTTATACTGTCTTTCATTGTACTCTATTTTATAGTGTTAAGACCCTTGTAGCACCTTGCTTGCATTATCAAAGGTTTCAAGCATGACTATTATTTGTTGTCCATTTCACTATTTAAACTTCCTCCTCCCAATACTCTCATGACTGGTATGGCTTTCTATCATTTCATGACTATCCCTACATGATAATTGTTCAATCTCAATGATGATCTAGGATGGTTAAGACATAAAAACTTATAGTAGGCCCCTTTTATTCACATCATGAATCCCAAACCTTAATGACTTATTAAACCCAATTGGTCTGAGTTTAGAAGGACATGTAAATGCAACAGGGTTCTCTTGTATATGACATTCTCAAGATGCACTGTAATAGTCCTTGGCACAATTGTTTTCCACTTCACTATCATAAATCTTATTTTAAACACCAAACAAGAATCGTAAACCACATTGTAAGCTTCCTTCTTACTGGTAACCTAGACATTGATTGTTGTCTTACCACCATATAGGCACTGTATGCTTACATATACTGCCTTATTCTGGTCACTGTACTCCTGAGGTCACTGTGAGATTGCTTTATAGGTAACACTGCTCTTTGTTATGTAGCTCTTGTTGTTACCTTGCATACACACTGTCCAAATGATCATTTCTTAATCATAAAACAAATCTTTACAACCTTTGTTGATAGAGCAATTTTTTAGGGTTTCTCTTTTCAAAACATGAAATGATTCACAAACCCTAAGCATAGTCATCATATCCTTATACCTGTATTCATTGATATCTCTAAAAGGGTTGCTCAAAACCTCTGTATATGCTTTGTATTTCAGTAATAGAATTTCTTTAAAGCATAACCTTGTTAGTCCATGTATATTTGTTGTAAAAAGAGACTACACCATCTTGAAAACATTCATCTGCAATCCTTAAGGCACTAGAAACATTAAGGGGCTCTTGATTGTCTATAATCACCATCTAAGCCCTTGTAGACCTTCATCCTCTTAGTCATCCCTCCATAGTCATCTCATAATAGTCTGTTGCTTTGAGAGATTTATGACTGCCCTTATTTGACCTAACATGGTCTACAAAACCATGGACAGAAACCTACCTCTCCTAGGTGACTGTTGTTGCAAACATACAATATGTTGTCATAACAATGCCCTTGACTTATGTCATAGTCGTTAATGATTTTTTTCATTTCAGTCTATGTCCTCAAAGTAATTGACTATCTTATGCATTAAATGATTGTTCCTATAGATGCTTATGAAAGATGTTATTCATCTCTCATGTGACAGTCATTAATGACTGTCTTCTAGGTCATGAGCTGACTGTCCTTAATATTTTAGCATGCTTTGACTGATGATGCCTACACACTGTCTTTCAACTGACCTTTCTACTTATGAAATACCTATACTCTGCATCTGATGAATACATATGAATTGCTTCTATAATAACTATGAGCTGGGCTCAACCCTTGTTGGAGCCACATTTTCCCCACTCATAATATAAACTAATGAATCACTTAAAAACACAATTTCACTTGTATCTGCACATGAAGAAAACTTGTTAGAAAAATAAATGCATACTTTGGATGTGTTTGATGACTTGCTTGTTTTCTAGGACATCCAACATATACATTTCTTGTTTAATCCATTTGAGGAGAAGTTTATGCATCCATAGGTACTCGTTCATGTCAGGTTCGAGACCATTCATCGCTTAGAGTATTTCTCTAACATCTCTCTTTTGTTAGATACAAGAACTAGAGAGGACATGAACTAGGAAGGACAAAGACAACTCGGAGCAACACACCTGAACCAGAACCAGTCATTCTCAGGCAAAGACTAGCCTCTATCCTTACATGCACTTTTACTTTCATTTACTTATTCATGTATAAATTGTTTCTTCAATTTCATTGATTAAGAAAGTTAATCTCATAGCTTGTGTGAGATAATGTACATTTTACATTCAATAAAGATTATTTATTTGTTCAGAAAAGATTTGTATAAATCTTTCTTATGTTACATGCACTTGGATAAATGCAATAATTTGATAATCGTAATATTTTAAATTGTTTCATTTATGCACTTGAATGTAATGTAATAAGGATCAGATAAAATGTACCTTTTAAACTTTGAATCAAAGCTCTACCTAAATGAGCTATAGTGAAATTTAGGTAACATTTTTGGCGACATCTGCTATATGTTTGATTGCTAAACATCAGACTAGTTGCCCAATGCTTATTCATTGGGCACAGGGTCACTCTGAGACTTCTAAAATACTTTAGACAAATAGTTTTAACTTCTGTAACTCAGCAAAACATCAGTGAAAGACACCTACTCACATTAGCAAAGGCAAACACTATAGAAAGGAAACTAACTAACTGTGTTGAACAGCACTTAGGGAATTGAAAAATATATCAGGAAACCTATTCTAACCTATCCTAACTAGCAAAGAAGTTGGTCAAACGAAACCATCAACTGGCTTTGCGAAATAACACCCATTTCTAATCAACAACTAATGCATTACATTATCATATATTGTTGAAAGAACATGAAACACATGCAAGTATTTAATGGATTGTTGTAATGTTTCATGAAAGATGCAAATAGACTCACTCACACCTAGATTTTGATCATGCCTATTGCTGTCCTAAACTGAACAAGTGAGCTGAATTTGATCAATTTCAGTTGGAACTCCAAAATCAGTTTCTTCTTCAATTGTATCCTGAAACTTGGGAGCAAGTATGACGTCTGGTACTTCAGTGGCCTCCATACTAGCTAAATATCTAATTGGATAGCCCCTAGAATGGATAAAACTTGAACTTTCATTATTGGCTGCTTCACATTCTCCCTACTGCTCATGATCGTCCTGCTTCGTGACTAAATTTGAACCATAATAAACTGGATGCTTAGAAAAAACAACATTACCTTCACCTTGCATAATAAGTTGCCATGTTGATTCCTCCTCAATAGTCAATGGAAAATCCTCTTCCACTAGGGTGTCTAATAACTCATTAAAGCTATCAACTCTTGGAAGGCTTTTAGAGATAATTGGTTCAAGCTCAAAATCTTCATTACCACTCAAGGAGGTACACTTTAAATCGGGAGTTTCTTCTTCAATGAAGGATGGCAAAAACTCAAACATTGATGTACCCTCTTGAAGCAAAGTTTTAGTTGATTTATCAGCCTCGAGGTCTTTCAAATAGTAGAAATGAAGCTCCTCCAACCAGCTAAGAGTTTGCAAATTAGATTCATGAGAAGTTTCTTGACTTGAGAGAATGAACTCTTCTCTTTCAGGACCATACTCCTCCTATTGCTTCAACACTTGTTCAAGCTTATGAACTTGCTATTCTAGTTCATCATGGTTATCAACTCCTCCTAAAAGGTCTGATTCCCTATCCTCCAACATTGAACAAAACTTCTCAATTATGCATGTGCACATTTCTCCAAAAAGCTCAACATTAGCTTTCTCATGCATAACCTGTTCGAATATATCAAAGCTCCTAACTTGAAAAATGGTGTTAGGTTTAGATTTATGCTCTTCTTCATGGTCTTAGGCTCTTTTTCATATTGATTATTGTCAATCAACAACTCCTTAGATTGTTTGATGTCCTCTTACTGTTATGAAATTCCTGTTGACGTAAAAAAACTCACACCTTCTTCATTCACAGGATGATTCAACTTTACAGGAAGAGTTGTGCTGAAACTAGGAATAGAAAGGGCTGCCTAGGTTTCACACCCTTTTTGGCATTGATAATTTGAGTAAGCTTGACTACTTTGCTCCTAAGCATAAAAAAGCTTCATTTGCTCCTTTTTAGCAGCTATCTCTCCTTCAAGATTTCTTTCAAACTATATTCTTTTTGTCACCCACTCTTGATTATAAACAACAGATTGCTCAGCCAACTCTTTCTACTGCAAGATAATCTCTTTTTACTTCTCAGTTTTAATCAACATCCATTACTTGTGTGAGAACTCCTTACTAATATCACTGATCTTCATCTATTCAAGCTTTTGGCTCAAATCCCTCAAAACACAGTCAAACTTTTGGATCAGATCCAACACATTCTGGTAAGGGTGTTCTTGAGGTTGATTGTGTGAATAATCATGCTAGTTGGCATAAAAAACCTCTTCTTGGGGTTGAAATTGGTCATATATTGGTTGATATTGAGATTGAGCAGGGATGGGAGGGTGGAAAACATGACAAGACTGCTGGTAACCTGCTGTTACAGGATCATTTGGAATAAAACTAGAAAGTTGTTCTGTGGGATATGGTTGGTAAGAGGGCATATATGCATGATTTTCATGGAATGGAGGTGAAAAACCATCACAGTATTGATAACTAGACATTGCAAGAGTAAAACATGAAACATAGGCAAGTCTAGATAACTGATTTGGAATGTATATAGGCAACAGGGTCTTGAAACACTAAGAAATCAGTTATAACACCAAATAGAGTCACCAGGTTCTAAGAAAATATTTTCAAATGGTAGAAAACTAACAAGTAGCACCAACCTCATTAGTTGCTTGTACTTGGACTGCTAAAACCAGCTAATTCTTCACTTGTAGAGTCGCCAGGTGTGTGAAAATTACCTCCAAAGGCTGATGTTGTTGACATACACACCAAGTATCAACAATGAATAGAGGACTTGTGGACTATGATAGTCCAATCCTTCCCATCGGGCATGCCAAAAACTATTATCACCTAAATATACATCCTGACTAATTTGTTGAAATTAGTATATTTGATGAAACATGGGAAAACCTCTAAAGTTGTGGGTAACTTGTAACTAAAGGTTAACCTCCGAAGAAGGCCAACTTCCTATGGTGTAACCTAAACTACAGTTTTTACTGGGAAAAGGATAATGAAATGAAACATGAATATAAAAGCTACTCCTAAAGGTGATGCACCAAAACATTAACTAGACCTGCAAACAACTTGCATACATAGTTTATCAACTACAAGCTTGATGTAGACAACTCAATATTGATATGCCTTTGTATCAGTACTTTGTAAGAAGGCTTCAATGCACAATCATATAAGGGAAGAAAACTTTCACAACTTGAATCACCTGCAACTACATATACTTTCTGTTCAAAGATGCCATTGATGAGACACAAAGCTAAGAAAGATAAAATTCACAAGTCATTACATCAAATCATCCAAATACATATAGTAAAATAGAAAATGAGAAGGTCAAACTTCTTTTCATTGATATTCCAGGTATGAACTATTGTACATGTCCAAATGTGAGTTACAAACTGTCACAATCTGAGCAAGGATTATCAAAATCACAAAACTCTAGAAACTACATGGTAAGAACTGAGTACAATAGAGTCACAAAAGTGACTATATCCACCACTATCCAAGTGGTTCCACAATAGAAGGAATCTCCAACTGACTGGGGTTCGATGCCCCCTAAAAGCCTAAAATATCCTCTCCAAAATTGTCCATAATGTAAGAAAAAATCCATCAAGACTTAGTCAAACACAAAGAGTCATGAAAACAAGCCTAAAAAGGACTCTAAGAGCAATAAAAACTCCTAGATACCCTCTCCAAAACAAAACAACTACTAACTACTCTCAAGACCTAGTCAAACCTTCTCTTCTCCAAAGCAAAACAAGAAGCTAGATATTTGGCATGTGTCTGCCAACTCCTCCATACTCCACTATATGCTTGCAAAAGCATTTGATTCATACCAACTTCTCCTATGTCCTTTTGTCCAATTAATTAACACTAAATAAGGTGATTTATAATTGTATCACCTTACTTAATGTCTTACATTCAAGGAAGTGTGCAAAATAAAGTATTACAACTCAAAGCAATACATACAGAGGAAAATGAGAAAAAAATCTCAAAAGGGACACATCCTAGTGTTATATGAAAGAGACATGATCGAGGTATTAATTTTATCATTCTAAGTGATAAAAGAAAGAAAAAAATACCTCTTTTCCTTCATCGACCACTTTAGGGTTGAAAAACCTAAGTCAAAACAAGCATAGAAGCCCTTATTTCACTTCATCTTTGCATGTTTCCCTGCATCTGGAGCACCGCCACATGAAGGTTTCAATGTTGCTTCCATGGATTTCTTCTTGTGCATCTTTTTGCATCTCATTGCATGGTATACTCAGGTAGTGATAGGTAACTATGCTTTTTTTGTCTTTCTCTATGATTTACATAGCACAAAATAGTGAATATCTCATTCTTCTACATGACCGTGAAGTCATATTTTTAGCATACTGTATACTTGTCCTTGTTTTCTTGAAAAAATCATGAAGTAAAATGGGATAGTGACTTTATTTTCTATGTATTCTAATGTATGGGCCTACTCCATTTTTGGACTGTGACTTTCTCTTCAATGTAGACGAGACTTCATTGTGACTATGAGCAAGGTGAGATCATTCTCCAATTGTTACCCCATGCTTTCTATCTCCAATAACTACAGTGACTGTTATGATAGCTATAATCAATGTCTTCATTTTAGACTGATGGCAGTCACTGTATATGACTCCTATTGGTGTTTTGACAATCATATAGTGACTAACCCTACTACCATTTTGATGACTAATTCTTCAACCCTCTATATTGCCCTTGACATTAGTGACTATTATAGTCATTCTTTATAACTGTTCTAAAACAGTGAACCTCCTTCCAAAATTGCTTCCTTATGTGGTCTTTTCACTATCTCCTTTAGCTATCCTCATGACTCTTTGTCAGGTTATAGTGAAGGTTTCTTGCATGGTTTACATGCTATCTTGAGTCACCAACCTTGGCAAAAAAAACCAAAAGACTTATTAGCCCTCTTTGACTGTCTATCCAACACTTCTTGACTTGTTAGACCTTTGCTTGGTTCATGGACTTCTATTCTAGATCCTTGATGCTTTTGTGTCCATCGTGCTGGTTTATAGGACATGTGTCTCTTGAAGTTTGACTACACCCTTTTCATGTCTTGGCAACATTTTGTCAACATCTTTACTTAACTATTTGGCAGTGTACTATGTATTAGCAGTAGTGGGTTGTGTTCATCATAAATACTTTGTAGATCTCCAAAGTTATTGATATTTTTTCCAACACTTCTTCCTCTGTCGAAGTCTTTCATTATCCTATCATGAGTCTCATTTCTTGATCACTGTGTGAGCCTCTTTTGACTATATCTCAGACATATAAACACTTAATAAAGTTCTCTAACAACATTTAGGTTATCCTTGGCTTGGTTTGATCTCAACAAAGCTTATCAGGATTCAATATACCTTAGGTACCTTTCAATACACTTTTCATGCTATTTTGGATTATCTTGAGACTGTTTATCATTATCCAGGCTTTTTAGAGAAATGATGAGGTTTTTATACTAAATATAGACCTTAAAACTCTTTACGCAATCACTTTTGCACTGCCAAAGCTCTTGGCATTCAATAGTAGTCTGAAAGCACTCACAAGATCTAAGCATAACAGTCCTCTGTCTATGTCTTGGTTCTTTCATTTTCATGTTGCTTAGGATATTTATTAGCTCAATGTCATTTCTCTTTGCAACCTTAGAATCATCAAGAGGGTCTTCACCATGCACACTGCCCTCTTCATCTATGCCAGCACTGTTGACTATCACTCAGGACTACCCCAAGTTAAAACTCACTATCTTTCTGCTTTTTGCTTGTCTCATTGAACAACCTCATGCACTTTTCTTCCATGGACTATCCCTTACTCTTCATCACTATACAACTACTAACATCTTTATTGACCTGACTACCCCTTTGTTTTGACAGGTGCTAGCTATTTTTTTTAATTCTATGACTATTTTATCTTTCAACAATCCTTTGAACCTCTACTTTGTTTGATCATTGTCCTCTGTGATAGTCTCATAACTGTCTTCCAAACTATTATGACAGATATTTGACTGTCGTCATTTCTTTTATCATACATTCTAGCACATCATATCCTTATACTATCTTTCATTGTACTATATTTTATAGTGTTAAGACCATTGTAGCACCTTGCTTGCATTATCAAAGGCTTCAAGCATGACTATTATTTGTTGTCCATTTCACTATTTAAACATTCCTCCTCCCACTACTCTCATGACTGGTATGGCTTTCTATCATTTCATGACTGTCCCTACATGATAGTTGTTTAATCTCAATGATGATCTAGGATGGTTAAGACATAAAGACTTATAGTAGCCCCCCTTTTATTCACATCATGAATCCCAAACCTTAATGACTTATTAAACCCAATTGGTCTAAGTTTAGAAGGACATGTAAATGCAATAGGGTTCTCTTGTATATGACAGTCTCAAGATGCACTGTAACAGTCCTTGGCACAATTTTTTTCCACTTCACTGTCATAAATCTTATTTTCAACACCAAACAAGAATCTTAAACCACATTGTAAGCTTCCTTCTTATTGGTAACCTAGACATTGATTATTGTCTTTCCACTATACAGGTACTATATGCTTATATATAGTGCCTTATTCTGGTCAATGTACACCTGAGGTCACTGTGAGATTGCTTTATAACTAACACTGCTCTTTGTTATGTAGCTCCTATTTTTACCTTGCATACAGACTGTCCAAATGATCATTTCTTAATCTTAAAACGGATCTTTACAACCTTTGTTGATGGAGCAATTTTTTTGGGTCTGTCATTTCAAAACATGAAATGATTTACAAACCCTAAGCACAGTCATCATATCCTTATACCTCTATACACTGATATCTCTAAAAGGGTTGCTCAAAACCTCTGTATATGCTTTGCATTTCAATAATACTATTTCTTTAAAGCATAACCTTGTTAGTCCATGCATATTTGCTGTAAAAAGAGACTACACCATCTTGAATACATTCATATACAATCCTTAAGGCACTAGAAACATTAAGGGGCTCTTGACTGTCTATAATCACCATCTATGCCCTTGTAGACCTTCATCCTCTTAGTCAGCCCTCCATAGTCATATCATAACAGTCTGCTACTTTGAGAGATTTATGACTGCCCTCTTTTGACCTAACATGGTCTACAAAACCTTGGACAAAAACATACCTCTCCTAGATGATTGTTGTTGCAAACATACAATGTGTTGTCATAACAATGCCCTTAAATTCTGTGACAGTCATTAATGATTGCTCTCATTTTAGCCTCTGTCCTCAGAGTAATTGACTGTCTTATGTGTTAAATGACTGTTCCTACATATGATTATGAAAGATGCTCATTTCTCATGTGACATTCATTAATGACTGTCTTCTAGGTCATGAGCTGATTGTCCTTAATATTTTAGTATGCTTTGACTAATGATGCCTACACACTGTCTCTCAACTGAGCTTTCTACTTATGAAATGACTATACTCTGCATTTGATGAATACGTATGAAATGCTTCTGTAATAACTATGAGCTGGGCTCAACCCTTGTGGGAACCACATTTTCCCCACTCATAATATAAACTAATGAATCACTTAGAAACATAATTTCACCTATATCTACACATGAAGCAAACTTGTTAGAAAAATAAATGCATACTTTGGATGTGTTTGATGACTTGTTTGTTTTCTAGGACATCCAATGTATACATTTCTTGTTTAATGCATTTGAGGAGGAGTTTATGCATGCATAGGTACTCGTTCATGTCAGGTTAGGGACCATTAATTGCTTAGATTATTACTCTAATATCTCTCTTTTCTCAGATACAGGAACTAGAGACAACATGAACTAGGAAGGACTCAGACAACTCAGGGCAACAGGACAACACACCTGAACCAGAACCGGTCATTCTCAGGCAATGACTTGCCTCTATCCTTACATGCACTTTTACTTTCATTTACTTATTCATGTATAAATTATTTCTTGAATTTCATTGAATAAGAAAGTTAATCTCACGGCTTGTGTGAGATAATGTATATTTTACATTCAAGAAAGATTATTTATTTGTTGAGAAAAGATTTGTATAAATCTTTCTCATGTTATTTACACTTGGATAAATGCAGTAATTTGATAATTGTAATCTTTTGAATTATTTCATTTATGCACTTGAATGTAATGTAATAAGGATCAAATAAAATGTACCTTTTAAACTTTGAATCAAATCTCTACCTGAATGAGCTGTAGTGAAATTTAGGTAACATAGGCCACATTAGTGCCTCTCAACTTTACCTCTTAACTCTACTACCTCTACTATGAGATCCATCTCACACTATCATAGCTGAGCCACCTCTGTCAATTAGTGCCTACACATGAGGATGATAAATAGTGGTTGTTAGCACTATCTGGGCTCCCTGTGAATCCACTACAGTGAGATTTAACTGCCTATGTAGAGCATCATGTGCCTACTCTGTGATGTATGCTCTTAAGGTGGCCTAATCTCTCTCTTAGTTGTGAACCACCCCAACTATAACAAACCATTCTCTTGAAGTTGTGTAACGTGCTCAAAGATATCCACGTGTCTCCCAATAGTCTGCAATGACCCACACCAACTACCTGAGCTACACACTTGGTACCATCTCTACAAAAACTCAACCTATAAAGTCAAGGCACACCTGTGTGCTAACTACAAAATCAAATAAGGATCATGTCATATCTCCCATCACATATTATATATCAAAACCATAAATGCATCTAGTATTCTACTCAAGACATAAACATAAATAAAGTCTCACCAGGATCTTTATCCTACCAATCAGGATCTATAGGGGCAACCTACTGTGCTGGCCTGGTGTTGGGTGCACTGACCATTGTAGTAGTATTAGTTATTGTTGATATTGAAGGGGGCACTGAAGTGGTGACATCACTAGACTTCCCTCTCTCCCGCTGACCTAGCACACCATTGGCTGATGGAAGTGGTCATGACACTTGAGGTTGGGCCCTAGGCCTCTCCTTTGTAATGCCACTACCCTCATCCATGCATCTATGCCTCTTGACTGATGATGGTGCTAGCTCCTCCTCCTCCCCCTTCTTCTCTTTCTTGTCATCTCCCTCCTCATCAGAAGGCTTCTCACCACTACTAGCCTCATCCAATTGACCTTGATCTACCAAGGGTCTTAGATCTCCAAGGAGGTAGTCTATTGGGTAGATGGGCGCAAGTTGAGATGCAACCCACCATGATATGTATGCTAGGGTGGCCCTCACATCATTCATTGTAGGCACAAGTGTTGCATCCTTGAACTCATCATCTGAGTCACTCAAGAAAACATCTACCATAGTTGATCAAGGCCTATCACTAGGCCTCACTGCACTATGGTGCGAATGCATGTAGGTGGGCACAACTCTAGGTATCCCCTACACCTACCCAAACTGCCTAGTGACCTGATCATAGAAGAATGACACTATGATGTTATTGAGGAAACTGACAAAAAGTAGATACCTTTGCATCTGTGCAAGATATCATTTCTACCCCATCCATGGCTTCATACCTATGTAGGGCCTCCATGTCACATTAGCATTTTGCAATCTTTTAAAATTTTGTTGCTAGTGCAGTAGATCTCCAAACTTTCATAGCCTCCTTAGTGTTGGGAATTAAGGTGTCTCAACCTTGGTAATTCCTTACATTATTAATGTTTGCATTTATTATTTAATTGCCTATGTTGTAAATATTTGTAAATTCCATATTGTCATATTGTGGGATGTGGCACGGTGATGTGTCGATCCTACATGGAATATGACAACTTGTAATTTTTTCCTCACATGAGGAGATAGGCATCCCACTTTGTGGTAAGAGCATTTTTCCATGTGTCGGCATCTTCCATGTTGTGTAAGGTAATATTGACCGAAATGGTTATGATGGATTCCTATGACAGAATCTATGACATGTAAGAGTCAGAAATAGAAGTTTTGAAGATAGGTAAGGACATGTGTCATGAAGTATCTTTGATTAAGGCATATTTGGGCACCCCAAGGTGGACTATGAAATGTTGTAAGAGAATATGCTATTTATAGCATGTGTATGATAGATTCTCTTACAGCTGTAAGTTGTAACCGCTATGACAGATTCTATGATGATCTTAAGTGTCATAAGAGCATCTGTCATAGTCCATTTTGGAAATAGGTGACCTCTTTGGGATGGGAGTTGTGGACAAGTGTTAGGCACATTTTACAATATTGACCAAGTGTCCTTAGGTGTGGGTTTTGGTCCATGAATCTATGTTGGATGCCCATCCCAAGATAGGTCCAATATTGCTTTGTATTTCCTATATAAACAGGTGCTTGGAGATGGAGTTTGTATCACAGGTTTATAGGTACTGTTATGCTACCGGATTGACTCCAGACATGAGTGTCAAAGACCATTGAATCTTGCATTACAAGTGTATTGTAAACAACTTTTAGATTTGTTAATACATTGTGCAGGTTTCTGAGTGTGGGGTTTTTCACCCAATAAGGGTTTTCCCCACCGTATATCTTTGTCTCTCTTCTTCTGTCTTCTTTCTGGTTCTTGTGTATTTCTATAATAACTCTATTAGATGTTGCATATTTCTGTAGTGATAAGAATTAAATTGAATTTGTATAGCTCTTCCCTCATTAGATTAGTGTAGGAAGTAATTTCTGCACACCTAGCTTCCTTTTAGTTGGTATCAGATCCTGGCCAGTTTTGGTCTTAGCTATTGGGTAGGGTTTTTTGAGTTGATCTTAAGTTGAGTGGGAGTCTATGTAGAGTATTTTGATTTCTAATGTAGCAAGAAGATGAGAAGTACATCAAGAAGGTTTGAAGTGGAGAAGTTCAATGGTAGTAATTTTGAGCTGTGGAAGCTCAAGATGGAAGACATGCTTGTTGACCGAGACCTTTGGGAAAGTATTAATGGAACTAAACCAACTGCAATCTCACAAGATGACTGGGATCACAAGGATTAGAAGGCTAAGGGTCTCATAAGACTTAGTCTTGTTGATTATGTATTGTTAAATGTCCATGAGGAGAGTACTGCAAAACTACTTTGGAAGAAGTTGGGAGATGTGTATCAAGCAAAATCCCTAGTTAATAAACTTTTTCTAAGAAAGAAGTTGCATTCTCTTCGAATGGAGGATGGAGGATCCATTGCTGAACATATGAATGCTTTTAATATGTTGGTTGCACAATTGACATCTATTGGTGTAAAGATGGAGGAGGAGGATCAATGTATGACCTTGCTTTGTTCTTTGCCAGACTCATGGGATCATCTTATCATGGCTATTGGAAGCACCACATCCACATTCAAAATGGAAGAAGTGGTTTCTTTGTTGTTGTCTGAAGATATGTAGAGAAAGTCTTCTGAGGCAGCTAAAGAGGCCATTGCATTTTATGGAAGACCCAAGGAGAAAGGGAAGAAGAAGGACAAGAAAGCTGAGAAGGGTAGATCCAAATCTCCTGGAAAGTCCAAGGCTCTTTGTTGGAACTGTGGCAAAACGAGGCATTTTTGAAAGGAATGCAAAGAGGAGAAGAAGAAGAAGAAGAAAGCTCCTGATTCAAATTCTGATAAGTCACAAGATGATGGTGATGCTTTCATCACAGCCCTAGCAACCCATGCATCTGACGATGTGTGGCTAATCGACTTTGGTGCATCTTTCCACATGACCTCACATCAAGACTAGTTTACTAAGTATGAGAAGTTTGATGATGGAAAGGTGTATCTGGGTGACTACTCTCATCTGAAGATTGTTGGTCATGGAAGAGTCTCTATCCGATTCCCTGATGGTCGAGTGAAGGGGATCTCTGGGGTTATGCACATCCCAGGCTTAGCATGGAACCTACTTTCTGTAAGTAGTTTGAATGATGCAGGTGTGCAGGTTGTCTTTTCAAAAGAAGGATGTAAGATGACTAGAGGAGCTATGGTGTTTGCTAAGGGTACTAGGAGAGGTACTCTGTTTCAGCTGGAGGCATGCATTTCACAATGCAATAGTTCTTCTAACTCAAGGAAGAGGGAAGCAATCACTTCATTCCCACAATTTAAACGAGCAGTGAAGAAATCTCTTGTTTCTAGTCTTGATGGTTGTAATTGTGCATTGGAAGTTAAACTTTGTATTGAAAAGACAATGTTATGGCATAAGAGATTTGGCCACATTGGTGAGAAGGGTCTGTGTACCCTAAAAAATAAGAACCTTATTAAGGGGTTAGATGATTGTAATCTTGAGTTCAACTTTTGCGAACATTGCATTTATGGAAAACAAAACTGTGTTCAGTTTTACTCGAGTTCTCATAAGTCTTATGGTGTGTTGGACCTTATTCATTCTGATGTGTTTGGTCCTATTAATGTTACTTCATTATCAAAGTTTGTATATTTTGTATCTTTTATAGATGATTACAGTAGAAGGACATGAATTTACTTTATCAGAAGTAAATTTGAAGTCTATAGAAAGTTTAAGGAGTTTAGGGCCTTTGCTGAAAATTAGACTGGTAAAAAGATTAAATGTTTGAGAACTGACAATGGTGGTGAGTTATGTTCTACAGAATTTGATAAATATTGCAAGGATCTTGGGATTGAAAGACATACGATAACTCCATACACCCCGCAGCAAAATGGAGTTGCAAAGAGGATGAACAAGACACTAATGGAGAAGGCTAGGAGTATGCTTAGTGGAGCTGGCCTAGAACAAAATTTTTGGGCTGAAGCTGTTGCCACTGCTTGCTATCTGGTAAACAGATCTCCTACATTAGCTCTTGTTGGAAAGACACCCATGGAAGTGTGGTCTGGTAGAAAGCCTTCAATAAGGCATCTTTGTGTTTTTGGTTGTGAGGCATATGCACATGTGCCTAGGGAGAAGCGGTCAAAGTTGGAGAACAAGGTTGTTCAGTGTATCTTCATTGGCTATGGTGTTGGTGTGAAAGGATACAAGCTTTGGGACCCCGTGGATGAAAAAGTTTTGTATAACAGAAGTGTCATCTTCAGAGAGATTACACCTTCTTCCACTATTTTGTAGCCAGAAGAAATAGTAAAGAAAGAGGATGTTGTTCAGTTTCCTGCTACCCCTGAGAAGATTGAACAGAAAGATAATGTTGGACCTGATGATGAGGAGAGCTCTGGCAGCTCTAAAAGGTCAAATGAAGAAGCTAAACATCAACCTCAACTCTTGAGGAGGTCTACATAGATAAGAAAGCAACCTAAAAGGTTTGGTTTTACATTGCTTGATTCTAGTTGTGCTTATGCTTTGGTTACTAATATTGATGAACCTAGAACTATATCAGAGGCTATGTACATGAAAGATGCAGGTTCCTGGAAGGAGGACATGGAGGATGAAATGGCTTCTTTGGAAAAGAATCAAACTTGGGACTTGGTGCCTTTGCCTCCTGGATGGAAACCCGTTGGATGCAAATGGGTGTTCAAGAAGAAATTTGGTGCAGATGGCAGTGTTGAGAAGTATAAGGCCAGATTGGTTGCAAAGGGGTATTCACAAGTGGAGGGTATAGATTATGGTGAGATCTTCTCTCCCATTCCAAAGCTGACATCCATTTGATTCCTGTTGTCTCTCGCAGCAGCTTATGACTTGGAGGTAGAACAGATGGATGTGAAGACAATTTTCCTTCATGGTGACTTGGAGGAAGAAATCTACATGTCACAGCCAGAGCATTACATGGTGAAAGGTAAATAAATTTTGGTTTGCAAACTTAAAAAGTCTTTGTATGGTTTGAAGCAATCCCCTAGGAGATGGTACTTGAAGTTTGATGCCTTTGTGTTGTCAATTGGATTTGTGAGATCGAAATCAGGTCACTGTGTGTATTATAAATTTGATAGTGATTGTATTCTCATTGTTGCACTATATGTTGATGATATATTGCTCATTAGGAAGGGTAAAATATGATTTCTAATTTTAAATCTCAGTTGTCAGCATAGTTTGAAATGAAAGATTTAGGGGCAGCCAGGTACATTCTAGGAATGGAAATTAGAAGAGACAGAACCAATAAAAAACTTTGGTTAAGCTAGAGTAAGTATGTGAAGACCGTGTTGGACAGGTTCAACATGGCAGATTGTAAACCATTGTGTGTTACCATTTCTTTGGGGACAAAGTTGTCTATTGAGGATTGTCCAAAATCTCCTAGTAAGGTGGAGGACATGAGTAGAGTACCTTATGCTAGTGTTGTTGGTAGTTTGATGTATGCTATGGTCTATACAAGACCAGACATTGCCCAAGCAGTGGGAGTCCTTAGTCGATTTATGGCAAATCCTGGACGGGTTCATTGGGATGCAGTTAACTGAGTGTTCAGATATTTGAGGGGTACTTCTAAGTATTCCATTTGCTATCATGGTAATGTTTCAGGAGCTCTGCATTATGTTGATATTCGTGGATTTGTGGATTCAAATTGGGCAGGTGACATTGACAACAGGATATCCACCAGTGCTTATGTGTTTACACTATTTGGTGATGCTATTAGTTGGATGAGTAAGCAACAACCTGTTGTTGCTTTGTCCATGAAAAAAGATGAGTATATGGCAGAAACTCATGCTTGTAAGCATGCCATTTGGTTTAAGAGATTGTGTTCAAATATTGGTGTTGATGTAGGTTAGATCATGATCAATTGTGACAGTTAGAGTGCAATTTGCTTTGCAAAGAATCCAACTTTCCATGCTAGAACAAAGCACATTGATGTTTAGTTTCACTTCGTGCGAGACATGGTTGAGGATGGAAAGGTAAATTTGGAGAAGGTAGATACTTTGACGAAAGTTGCAGATGCATTGACGAAACCAGTGGGCATAGAGAAGTTTAGATGGTGTTCAGAGTCTATGGGCCTCTCGGCCTATAGCAGTTAAATTCTATTTTTCTATTGGCTCTTACAAGGTGTTTGACAAGTGGGAGAATGTTGGGAATTAAGGTGTCTCAACCTTGGTAATTCCTTACATTATTAATGTTTGCATTTATTATTTAATTGCCTATGTTGTAAATATTTGTAAATTCCATATTGTCATATTGTGGGATGTGGCACGATGACGTGTCGATTCTACATGGAATATGACAACTTGTAATTTTTCCTCACATGAGGAGATAGGCGTCCCACTTTGTGGTAGGATAATTTTTCCATGTGTCAGCATCTTCCATGTTGTGTAAGAGAATATTGACCGAAACGGTTATGACGGATTCCTATGACAGAATCTATGACATGTAAGAGTTAGAAATAGAAGTTTGTAAGACAGGTAAGGACATGTGTCATGAAGCATCATTGATTAAGGAATATTTGGGCACCCCAAGGTGGACTATGACATGTTGTAAGAGAATATGCTATTTATAGCATGTGTTTGATAGTTCTCTTATAGCTATAAGTTGTAACCGCTATGACAAATTCTATGACGGTCGTAAGTGTTATAAGAGCATCTGTCATAGCCCATTTTGGAAATAGTCAACCTCTTTGGGATGGGAGCTATGGACAAGTGTCAGGCACATTTTACAATGTTGTCCAAGTGTCCTTAGGTGTGGGTTTTGGACCATGAAGCCATGTTGGACGCCCATCCCAAGATAGGTCCAATATTGCTTTGTATTTCCTATATAAACAGGTGCTTGGAGATGGAGTTTGTATCACATGTTTACAGGTATTGTTATGCTATTAGATTGACTCCAGACATGAGTGTTGAAGACCATTGAAGCTTGCATTTCAAGTGTATTCTAAACAACTTTCAGATTTGTTAATACATTGTGCAGGTTTCTGAGTGTGGGCTTTTTCACCTGATAAGGGTTTTCCCCATAGTATATCTTTATCTCTCTTCTTCTGTCTTCTTTCTGGTTCTTATGTACTTCTATAATAACTATGTTAGATGTTGTATGTTGATGTAGTGATAAGGATTAAATTGAATTTGTATAGTTCTCCTCTCATTGGATTAGTGTAGGAAGTGATTTCTGCACACCTAGCTTCCTTTCACTCAGGGCATAGGCATGTGCTCATGGCACCGACTAGATAGTCACTATCAGTACCCCTGCAAGGCCATGTGCATCTAATATGCTTGAAATCCCACACTTGAAGAAGCATCCAGGTCATCAATCCATGAGCCTCATAATACACATAGTGCCCACGATAATGATATAAGTTGGCAAGCATGCTTCGTCCCCACATGAAGACTGTCCTCTGATCCCCCATCACTCTAATGGTGTGGACAAGTCCACCGTGAAGGTGAGTGCCTCACTTGTCTTGCGTAATACATAGAGTGACGATACTAATTAAGATGGGACACACAAGTGGTGTGACCACCATGCCCTTTTCAAACCATCTAATGCAGATGTGCCTCAAGTCATTCGTTGGCACAATCTAGCCTAGCTAGTAAGTTTGTCATGCTTGGACATATGATGCTAATGACTGTTCAATGATCATAACAGTGCAAAACTGCATTGGAAGCTGAAGGATCTAGTACACGTCCTCCAGAGTCACTGTCATCTATCATGTCAATAGATGTAAGGTAGAGGTGTTAGCGTCCCATCTCTCCATGAGTGCCATCAACATTTAATCATGGAAGTGCATCATAGGTATTGTATAAACCTAGTAGACCCTGACATATCACAAGAGACCAAGCTCTACCAATGTAAGTGTGCTCTTGTGACTTCACAACAATGTGTATATGTGCCCTCCAATGTGATCCCACATCGTTGGGGGATACTGCAATCACATCAATAAAAATCTCACCACTAACATATCATCAAAAATCAAATTCAAAATTCAAATACTAAAAAAATTGTTATGGCATTGGCTATGGAAACACAGTTTAGGTAGAAAGTTCACCATATGGATGTCAAGAGCACCTTCCTTAATGGAGATCTCATGGAAGAAGTCTACATGACTCAACCAGAGGGATACACTACACCTAGGCAGCAACACAAAGTATGAAAACTCATCAAATCCCTCTATAGACTTAAATAGGCCCCTCGAGCTTGGTATATAAAGATTGATGAGCATCTCCTTAAATATGGATTCATTAGAAATCCATATGATTCCAATCTCTACCTCAAAGAGCAAGGGGGAGATTGTAATTGTGATTGTATATATTGACAATCTGGTCATCATGGGGAGTTCTCCACAAATGATTGATGCAACAAAGAATGATCTCAAATGATCATTTGACATGACAGATCTTGGGCTCTTGCATTATTGTCTTGGACTTGAAGTGTGGCAATAGAAGAATTAGATCTATGTTTCTCAGATGAAGTATGCCAAGACACTACTCAAGAAGTTCAACATGGAAGATTGCAAACTGATGTTGACTCCCATGGAGACAAGTTTGCAACTTTCCTACCATGATCCATCTCCTCAGGTGAATGCTAATCTTTATTGACAGTTGATTGAGAGTCTCATCTACCTAGCATATACTAGGCTAGATATCATCTATGATGTCATCTATCTCTCTAGGTTTATGCAGGAACATAAAGTTGTTCATTGGAAGGCAACAAAGTGGGTTTTGAGATACATTTGTGGTACAGTGACATATGGCCTGGAGTACAAGCAGAATGTAGATTTTTCTTTGTATGGATACACGGATGTGGACTATGTAGGTTTTGTGGATGACAAGAAGTCAACTTCAAGCTTCAATTTCTTTTTGGGATATGGTCTGATTTCTTGGGGGAGCAACAACAAAGCCACTATTGCTTGCTCTTCCATAGAGGTATAATATTGTGTTGTAGGGGGCTGTCTATGAGGTGATATGGTTATGTCACATTTTGACTGGCATGGGTGTTCCTGAGACAGGTCCTACCACTTTGTTCTACAACAATCAAATTGTGTTGAAGCTTGTTTGTAATCCAATTTTTCATGAGTGTACCAAGCATATTGAGGTTCAGTGCCATTATATCTGTGAACATGTTCAACAACAAAAAATTTAGCTCCAATTTTGTTCAACTCAAGAGCAGCGTGCAAACATATTTACAAAATCACTTGCAATTGTGAAGTTCGAAGCCTTTTGAACTTTCATTCTTTCATATCTTGGGCATAGGATGTAATAAGGGGGGATGTTAGATTTATTTTATTTTATTACATCATTGTATTTCCAACTAATAACTATTTTATAGTTATAGTTGGTTGGTCGGGTATGACCAACCTTGGTGGTTATTTAACCATCATACATTTGTATATATTTGTTGCTCATCTAATAATACAATTTTTCATTGCATTGCTCATCAATAGTTCACTATGTCAATTAGAGTGCAATCATCTTGACAAAGAAACTGACCTTTCACATGCATATAAAGCACATTGATGTTTAGTATCATTTTATCTGTGACATGATGGACGATGGGAGGATGTGGCTACAGAAAGTAGATACTTTGGAAAATGTTGTGTATGCTTTGATAAATCTAGTTAGCATAGAGAAGTTCAGATGGTTTAGTAAATCTATGAGCCTCACATCCCTTAGAAGTTAGTTGATAGTGTTGGTGTCATCTTGTGCTCTTTGAAGGTATATGACAAGTGGGAAATGTTGGAAAAAAGTGTCACAAACCTTGCATCCTAATGTTTGTGATTGTTGAATTATTATTTATAATTATTTATTATTATAGCCCACATGGAAAAAGGGTTGTTGCACTTTGAGGCGGCATCCTTGGCCACATGTCAGATATATCATGACATGTGTAGGAGGCTATATAAGAGCATCTATGTTATAAGAACATATTATGACATTGTAATATGTAAAGGATTCTTATTATGAAATCTATGATGCATAAGAGCATGTAAGAAGGGAATTGCATTTTTTACCAACTTATGATGTCGAAGAATGACATGTTATAAGGCATCTTTGGATGGAGATAATGGAGCACCCAAGTTAGTGGAGCAACTATGAAAAGATATGACAAGATTATGACATGTTAGAGAATTTGCTAGAAATAGTTTGTTAACTCATCATGGTAATATGGTGTCAAAATTTGGGACTTGCTTTTGGAGCCAATTTTGGGTCACAGATTTGGCTAATGGTTTTGGAAAACCATTATTGGTTTATGTTTTGAGATCCTTTTATTTATTTGGTGCTTGCGATAGAGGCTTCATTGTTTGTATTGTAGGTATTGTTATGTTGCTAAAATATATTTAGATCTATATGTCTGGTGTAATCTTTTATCAAGGCTTGGGCCTTATTTGAATTGTAACCATAGTGGTGTTGTTGATAATACAATTGGTTTGAGTTTTATAGGCTAGGTTTTTTTATAAGGGTTTTCATAGGGTACATCATTGTGTTATGGTTGTGCATTCAGTCTTTCTCAATTTAAACTATATAATATTTTGTTTTTGCACTTCTCCTCTTTTAGATTAATTGTGTAAGTTCTATCCTACTGTTGGAATAAGGTGCCATTAAACTTGTAAATTCCAATATTGTATTTTATTCCATTTATTATTTTGTTATTTGTAATTACCCATAAGGGAATGAGGTAGTCTCATTGATAGTTGTAATTTCAGAGTTATCAGCAGCAGTTACGAAGTGACATTTACTATTGGCAAATGTAAAAACTCATAGTAAATGAGGATAGGCATGCTCCCTTGAGGAATATACTATTTTTGGCATGTATGACAACTGTAATAATGTTTGGTGAGTGAATCTATGATAGCTGCAAGTTGTCATAAGATTCTAAGATTCTATGATGCATATGATGGATATGTTAGTTGTATATTTGTTATATTTAGCCCAAGCTTCCTATCTTGGAAAGATACTCTTTTCTTGGAATCTATGATGGTTATGACACATCATAAGATGCTATAAGAGGCTAGATTTAGTCTTGGGAGCCCAACCTTTGCATGATTGTTTTTGGACAAGTGTAAGATGGTAATTAATGTTTATGGGTTGGAGAATCTTAGGAGAGAGAAGGTGAATGCCTAAGATGAGTTAGAAAATGTTCTATAAGTATTTTCCATGTATTAGTTGCTGCAATACATATTTTAGGTACTCGGATACTGCTAGAATGTTGTCAAATTGAAGACTGGTGGAGAGAGTTGAAGTGTTGTTGTAATGTAAATCATTTTCAGATTAATACAAACATTGGGCCTCTTTCCTGTGTGGAGTTTTTTACCCAAAAGGGTTTTCTCCACATTAAACATTGTGTTATGTGTTCATATTTCTGATTTTGCATTTCTATGAAGCATAGATTTGTTTCTATGTTACAATCTCCATTAATAACACACAGTTAAAGATTGCAGAAATTTATATTGAATCAGATTTCTATTGAAGTAGTGTTTCTTTCATTTCTAACATTTGGTATCAGAGCCTGGCCAGCTTTGACTCTTGGGTGGTAGTGTGGAAGCTGTAGCTGCAGTGGGAGATTTGGTTGTGTTTGTTTTGTAGTTCTTGTGTTGTTATTATGGTTGCATCAACCTCTCGATTGGACATTGAGAAGTTCAACGGAATGGGGTATGAGTTGTGGAAGCTGAAAATGGAAGATTTGTTGGAAGAAAGAAACCAATGGTTTGTTGTTCAAAAAGAGAAGAAACCTGATGATGTCTCTCAAGATGAGTGAGATAGGCTCGATAAGAGGCATGGGGAACCATCTGATTATGTCTTTTAGATTCTGTTCTGTTGAATGTCACAAAGGACGAGACTGCATACAAGTTGTGGAAATAGTTGGGTGAGATCTATCAAGCCAAGAGTATGGTAAATAAACTTTATTTCAAAAGAAAATTGTTTTCCATAAAAATGTGAGGAGATGAATCAGTTGCAGAGCATTTAAATTCTTTTAATTTGTTAGTGAGTCAGCTTGATTCAGTAGATGTTGAGGTTAGTGAGGAAGATAAATGTATCTTACTTCTTTGTTCTTTACCTAAGTCTTGGGAGAATGTTATCCTTGCTATCACTACTAACCTCGTGGATATGAAGTTGGATGCTCTTGTTTCAGTGCTACTGTCACAGGAATTAAGGAAGAAGAGTTCAGATAGTTCAGGGGATGCTCTCAGTGTTAGGGGAAGGTCTAAGGAAAGAGGACCTAAAGGAGATCATAAAGGGGCCAAGGACAAGTCCAAGGGCTGGTCTAAGACTCCTAGTAAAAAGAACAGAGTTAAGTGTTGGAACTACTGTAAAAGGGGACATGTGAAGGAGTGCAGAAACCCCAAGAAATAGTAGGAGAGTACTTCGGATAAGTCCTCGAATGCAGGTGAAGATGTTTTACTTTCTTGCATGTAATGTTGTTTCTGATGAAAACTAGTTGGTTGACTTAGGATGCTCATTTCATATGACCATGCATAAGGAATGGTTCTCCTCATATGAAGAATATGATGTAGGTATTATCTACCTTGGTGACAACTCTACATATCCAATTATCAGGAAAGGAAAGGTATTGTTGTGTTTCAGTGATGGGAGGATTAAAACCCTCCCTGGTGTTTTGCATGTTCCTAGATTATCTAGAAATTTGATTTCAGTTTCGAAGTTGAATGATTTGGGAATGCATGTGACATTTGACAAGCATGGTTGCAGATTAGTGAGAGGGAACTTGGTGGTAGCGAAGGGGAAGAGATTCAGAAGCTTGTTCAAGCTTGAAGCCACTATAGTTTATAATGCCTCCTATGTATTTGAGGCTAATACTAAAAATGCATGTATGTTGTGGCACCATAGATTGGGCCACATGAGCAATAATGTATTAAAAACTATTAAGAATAAAAATTTGTTGGATGGTTTCTCCTATTCTGATGAGTAATTTGATTTCTGTGAGCATTGTGTGTTTGGTAAACAAAACAGAAAGTCATTTCCTTTAGGAAGCAATAGAGCAAAAGAGAAGTTAGAAATTATTCATACAGATGTGTTTGGACCTGTGGATAATGAATCTATCAAAAAATCTCATTATTTTGTAACCTTCATGGATGATGTATCCAGATTTACATGGATTTATTTTATGAAGCATAAATCTGAAGTTTTCACTAAGTTTAAGGAATTCAAAGTCTTAGTAGAGAACCAATCAGGATTAAAGATAAAAATATTAAGATTTGACAATGGAGGGGAATATTGTTCTAAGGAATTTGATGAGTTTTGCAAGCATGCGGGTATAATCAACTTCATATACACCATAGCATAATGGTGTTGCAGAAAGGATGAACCGAACAATTATGGAAAGGGCCAGAAGTATGCTTAGTGATGCACAATTGGATAAATTCTTTTGGGCAAAGGATGAGTGTACTGCTTGCTACTTGATAAATAGATCTCCTTGTAAGGCTCTTGATTCGACACCTTATGAAGTGTGGACAGGTAAGAAACCTTCTGTTTCACATTTAAGGGTTTTTGGCTGTGAGGATTTTGTTCATGTGCCTAAGGAAAAGTGATATAAGTTGGATCCAAAGGCTAAAAAGTGTACATTCATTGGATATGGTGACAATGTCAAAGGTTATAAGCTTTGGAATCCACTAACCCACAAGATTTTCTTTTCTAGAGATGTTATTTTTAGGGAACTTAGAGCTATTTATGAACCTGAGCAGCCAAAAGAAAAAGATGAAAAGGTAAAGAAGGTGCACTTTGATATAGAGTAGCAAGATGCACCTTAAGAAGAACAGAATGATGGATTGGGGGGTGAAGAAGAAGAAGAAGATTCAAGTAGTTCTGATGAAGATGAGTCTGTTGTTACAGAAGAAGTTGATGCAGATGATCATGCAGAAGAACAATTAGAGTCTCTTACTCCACCCTTGAGGAGATCCACAAGATAAGGGAATCTAGTTGACAGGTATAGCCCACCAGATTTCCGTTGTGTATATGCTTTACTGAGTAATAACGATGAACCTAGATCCTATAGGGAAGCTATTTCTACAGATGATAGTGAGTCTTGGCAGCTAGCCATGTAGGAGGAGATGATAACTTTAGACTCTTGTAACACCTGGGATCTTATTTGTTTGACCAAAGGAAGAAAGGCCATAGGATGTAAGTGGGTCTTCAAGAAGAAGTTTGGAGCGGACAGGTAATTGGAGAAGTACAAGGCTAAACTGGTAGCCAAGGGCTACTCCCAGAGAGAGGAAGTTGATTTTGGTGAGATATTCTCTCCTGTTGCTAAATTGACTTCTATTAGATTTCTCTTATCCATTGCTATAGCTTATGATTGGGAGATTGAGCAAATGGATGTTAAGACTGCATTCTTGCATTGAGATCTTGAAGAAGAAATTTATATGCAACAGCCTACAGGTTTTGAGGTAAAAGGAAAAGAATATTGGGTTTGCAGGTTAAAGAGGTCTCTTTATGGTCTAAAACAGTCCCCCAGAATGTGGTATCAAAATTTTGATTCATTTGTTTTGAAATTGGGTTTTGTTAGAAGAGAGGAGGATCATTGTGTTTACATTCATTGTGTTGATGATTCTATATTGGTTATTGCTTTGTATGTTGATGACATGTTTTTCAACAATACTAAGGGTATGGTCAGTGAGCTTAAAGCCCAACTTTCAGGGGCATTTGAGATGAAGGATCTTGGTGCTGCAAGGTATATTTTCAGAATGGAGATTAGGAGGTTCAGAGTTAATAGAAAGCTTTGGTTGTCACAAAGTAAGTATGTCAATACTATTGTGTAGAGGTTTAGTTTGCAAGAGTGTAACCTAGTTAGAGTTCCTTTACCCATTGGTACTAAGCTTTCATTAGATATGTGTCCAAAGATTGAAGATGATCTTGAGGATATGTCTAATGTACCATATGCTAGTGGTGTAGGGAGTTTGATTTATGCAATGGTTTGCACTAGACCAGATATTGCCCAAGTAGTGGGAGTTTTAAGCAGATTTATGTCTAACCCTGGTAGACAGCATTGGAACTATGCGAAGAGGGTGTTTAAATATCTTGCAGGTACTCCTGATCATTGTTTGGTTTATTCTGGTACTGATAGTGCTGATAAATATTTGGACATACAGGGTTTTGTTGATGCAAAAGGTGACTTGGATAGTCAAAGGTCCACTAGTGGCTATGTGTTAACTCTGTTTGGAGGTGTAGTGAGTTGGATGAGTAAGAGGCAGCCCACAGTTGCTTTGTCCACCACAGAAGCAGAGTATATGGCTGCTACTCAAGTCTCTAAGGAGGCAGTTTGGTTGAGGAGACTATGTACAGGTATTAGTTTTGATTGTAGGATCATTCAGATTGGTTGTGAGAGCCAGAGTGCTATCTGTTTGGCCAAGAATCCCATGTATCAAGCTCAGACTAAGCATGTTGATGTTCAGTATCACTTTGTTTGAGAGTTGGTTGCAAATGGAGAGATTGAGCTAAAGAAGATAGACAATCAGGAGAATGTTGCAAATTCATTGACCAAGCCTGTGAGCACAGAGAAGTTTGTATGGTGCAGAGAGGCCATGGGCCTTGTTTCTAGTGCTTGATTATTTTTCATTTGTTTTCCTATGGGTTGATTTACAATGTATAATGTCAAGTGGGAGAATGTTGGAATAAGATGCCATTAACCTTGTAAATTCTAATATTGTATTTTATTCCATTTATTATTTGTTATTTGTAATTACCCATAAGGGAATGAGGTAGTCTCATTGACAGTTGTAATTTCAGAGTTACCAACGGTAGTTACGAAGTGACATTTACTGTTGGCAAATGTAAAAACTCATAGTAAATGAGGATAGGTGTGCTTCCTTGAGGAATATACTATTTTTGGCATGTATGACAACTGTCATAATGTTTGGTGAGTGAATCTATGATAGCTGCATGTTGTTATAAGATTCTAAGATTCTATGACGGATATGTTAGTTGTATATTTGCTATATTTAGCCCAAGCTTCCTATCTTGGAAAGATACTCTTTTGCTAGAATCTATGATGGTTATGACACATCATAAGATGCTATAAGAGGCTAGATTTAGTCTTGGGAGCCCAACCTTTGCATGTTTGTTTTTGGACAAGTGTAAGATGCTTGTAAGATGGTAATTAATGTTTACAGGTTGGAGAATCTTAGGAGAGAGAAGGTGAACACCTAAGATGAGTTAGAAAATGTTTCTATAAGTATTTTCCATGTATTAGTTACTGCAATACAGATCTTAGGTACTCGGGTGCTGTCGAAATGCTATCAGATTGAAGACTGGTGGAGAGAGTTGAAGTGTTGTATTGTAAATCATTTTCAGATTAATACAAACATTGGGCCTCTTTCCTATGTGGAGTTTTTTACCCGAAAGGGTTTTCTCCACATTAAACATTGTGTTTTGTGTTCATATTTCTGATTTTACATTTCTGTGAAGCATAGTTTTGTTTTCGTGTTACAATCTCCATTAATAACACATAGTTAAAGATTGCAGAAATTTATATTGAATTAGATTTCCATTGAAGTAGTTTTTCTTTCATTTCTAACACCTACTTCCTTTCAAGTTATGGAAAAGTGTTCTGTAATTTGGGAAGGACATCATGGAAAAACTACATTAGAAGGTTGTTTGGGGGCACATCAAGAGGCTTGTAATAATTGCTAAACCCAAAGATATAGGTGAAGTATTTTCCCAATCACACTATATAGAACTAGACAAGAAGAATTTATCTTCATCTTAGAAAAAGTAATGGGATAAGGGGCAACAACAAAAACATGGAAAAAACAAAGACAATGAAAACGTTAAATCCAATAATTGTGCTAATACTTTAGTCTAAGATAAGGAAAAAAGTAAGGAAAAGGGGGAATTCCATTATTCATGTTGTGATAAGGATAGAGATTTGGATGGGAAGTGTTGGAGACTATACCTAGAGTTAACGACCTCATGGAGGAAGAAGAAAGATGTAAACACTACCTTCATGAGTAAAGGTGAGGATATTGATAGCAAATCTAATTATGCTGCTAAGATATCATGTGTGGTGTAAGAGGAAGCATTTGTAGTAGGTGACAACTCTAAATCCAAGGAGGAAGACAAGTTCACCAAATTATTCCATATCAATATCTAAATTAAGGACAAAAAAGCAAATTATTTTTTTGACACATGCTCACAAGCTAATTAAAATTTTTATAAGCTAGTGAGTGAATTCAAGTTATAAAACATGGATCTTGACCTAAACCATCTTCAGGCTCAAGCAAGGAGTGCATATATTAACCAATAAGTAATTTAAGTTATCTTTTTGCATATGAGTGCATATATTAACCAATAAGTAATGTAAGTTATCTTTTTGCATAGGAGTTTATTTTGAGGATTAGGTGTTGGTAGATACCACTCCTCTTGATGTGTGTGAGTTTATATTTGGGATCCCTTACTTGAATTTAAGGGATGATGTCTATTTGAGGAGGCTTAATTAATATAGGTTTGCATTGTTTATATTACCATAAACCTTGAATACATCCATGAGGAAGGCAAAAGTTACCATGGTGAGTGCCACACAAGAAGTGCATGATCAATGCTAGTAAGAAATTCACTATGTTATTGATAAGAGAAAAAGAGAGCATGAAGTGGTAAAAATTAAGATGATTAATGGAATACATACTCATCATTAATGACATGGAATAGGTGAGTTGGTGTAGTAGTTTTTATATTTGTTCTTGGAACCAAACGGGTTGTCCCCTAAGTGCATAATAGAGTATGAAATTTAATTGTTACTAGATTATCCTTTACCCAACACTAGGTTGTACTAGCAAAGTGTGATAGAGGAGGAATGATGTGAAGGTTAACTAAATAAGTTGTTAGAATAATGGGTGATAAGGACAAGCACATCCCCTTTCATTTCTCCAATGGTAATAGTGCCTAAAAATGATGGTACATGGCACATGTGTGTAGATTATTGAGACTTGAAATTATAATAAAAAATAGGTATCCACTTCCTTGAATTGATGATTTGATAGATCAACTCTAACACAACAATTTATTCATTAAATTAGACCTGAAATTAGGATATCATCAAGTTATTTAATCAAGGAGGAAGACATATGGAAGACATCGCCATTCAAGACTAAGCAATATATTTTTGAGTGGCTAGTTCTACCTTTTGGATTGAGTAATGTTCTATCCATATTTATGTGCTTGATAAATGAGGTATTGAGGCCTTTTATTTATTCATGTCATAGTCTACTTAGATGATATCCTAGTGTTAGGTAGGACTTGCAAAGAATATATAAATGTTATCTTGAAAAAATTGTATCAAATGCTCAATGAAAACAAGTTGCTTTTAAATGATAACAAGTGTGAATTTGCAAATAATTAATTGATGTATCTTGGTCATGTTATGAAAAATGGATAGATAAACATATATCCCTCCAAGATTGAATTTTAGCCAAATCCCAACATTGTTTGAAATAGAAGCTTTATTAGATTTATACACTACCTCCATAATTTTGTCAAATATTTTTTAACATAGTTGCTTTTTTGCATTCAATCATGGGAAACAGTAATAAGTTTCATTGGGGAATAAAATAGTATTGTTCTTTTGAGGATCTCATGCATAAAATTATAATGGAACCAATTTTAGCACTCCCTAACCTAAAATAACCATTACTGTAAAAATAGATGCAAGTGATTGTGCCAAGGGTGTGATCTTGTTACAAGGAGGTAGGCCTATTTGTTACCACTCAAAAATATTCAAAGGTGTTGTTCTTAATTACAATACATAAGACAAGTAGTTCTATGATTTGGTTTCAATGGTGAAGCAACAAAAGAACTATCTCATGAGCAAAGATATAATGGTGCATACTGGTCACCAACCTTTGTAATACTTGCAAGCATAAACAAAGCTGCAAAAATCATGTTATTGAAAATGGATTGCCCCAAGTTCTTGCAAAAATTTTCTTTTAATTAATTACAAGCATGGTGTTATTGTTGACGTGTATGTTACTCACATCGAACATAGATAGAAATTATTTACAAAAGAACACTTATCTCTCTTGAAATACTTTAAATTCACAAAGAATTTGTAATCCCAAGGATCTAGTAGTCAGGTCTTGATGTGAGTGTTGTCACTCAGGGTTTGTTGTATCTTGTTATTTTCTCAAGGGGTCTATGGTAGCTCTGATCTCACAAAGTTGACAAATCTTCAAAGGATCTTTACATACCTGCAAATATTGTCAAGATTCCAATAGATCTGCACTTATTTGGTTAAAGTCTACAATTATCTCGTTAGATTTTTTAAAGGAAAAGATAACTTTGATCAATTAGCTTGATTTGCACTTATTTCTAACAATTTTGATAAAGAAATGAAAAAGATAAGGGAAGAGAGAGAAAAGGTTCTAAGAAAGTTAAATTTTCAGCGATCACACATGTATATTTTACCAAAATCATGAACTAAGACAAATCAACTTGTACTTCACCAGAATTCTTCACACCTACGTATAAGTGATGCAAATCTTCAAAGGAAATTGACAAGAATATGAATACCATCAAATGCACTCTAAATCGAACATAGTAATTTGATATTCCATTACTATTGATCAATATATAGTCACTTGAGATTTACCATGGACATGCCCAACAATTAGCCTCACATTCATAATTCTGAGCAAAATATACAAATGTTCTCACTGAGTGTGATAAGAAACCATGAATCAAGTGAGAAGTTATAAGTTTTTACATTTCAAGATTGACAAATATCAACAATTTCATCCCCCTAAAATTACATGGCTCAGGTCCTTTTATTGAATAAGGATACCCCAAAGTCAGTTACAAAATCAACTGTTCAGATTCCATCCAAAAGGATCAATGGCAAATATTTATTGCACGTGAATTAAAGTTGAAACTTTGGTATATGCCTATAGGACCTGGAAGATTTTAACATTTGTCATGACATGGCACTTGGTTCTGGTTGAACAAAACAATATCCTGAACTATTTCTGGAACCATTTCCACTTTATCTAATTGACAAAACAATAAGAAGCATGCAAAATAATAAGATTTATTTAGTCTCAGTACTTGTACCTTCTTCAATTATATAGGTCATTGCCTCTTAGGTTTTATAATCACTATATGATATCAAAACTACAGTTATCCTTTTTTTATCATATGCTTCAACCTTGTTTTTGATGAATTCTTGTATCTCAAAATTAATCTTAATTGTCAACTTCTTGTTTAGTCTAGACTTTATCTGTTTCTTATATAATTTTATCTTTATATTCTTGTCCATCATCTCATTTATGACATTGATGTAGGAGCATCCCTGGTTCAAGAGCAATCTTGCATCAACCAAAAAAATTTGCATTTCAGTTTGTTTTCTTCATTTTCCAGTTCAGTTTAGTCAGTAGCAGTTTCAATATTTTGGTCCGCATTCTACCGTAGTTTCATGTTAGACTTTGTGAAGCTAGACTTAGAATCTAGACACATTCATGCACATCATATCCAAATTTCAAATCATTTGGATCAGGAACTAGAAATATATTGCTATCAGAAGATTGACTATTTTCTCTAAATAGAGCATTGTGACAGTCTCAAATAATCAGCTTAAGGAGAAGACTTGCAGAGCACTTTCATGACTTGTGGAGCTAAATGACATAGCATACAATGTTGTTTGGATAGTGGCCAACCTTTCCTGAGATCTTCATGCTAATCCATTCATTTGTGGAGGAGTTCTATATGATTAGGTCTGACCTATCTGTGTACACACATTACAACTCTTCATTTGAGTTTGTGATCTTCCTTGGCACGCAGAGGAATCTTACATTCCAGAGATGATATATAAACATGTAATAGATGCCTAGGAAAGTACTCAATCAATAGTCATTGATAGGATTCATATAGAGATAGTTTGATAGTTGAATTCTTGTGAAGGAGCTTCAAAGTTATATCTTGTGCATATTCTGTAATTGAGGAATCAGGCCTGTTAGCCCTAATTGTATGCCCGCACATTGCCAACCAATTTGTATTTGGAATCTATGATATACTGAATGACTGAATCTACATTTGACTTATATCTTTGAGTTGTTTCCGTTGTGTTTACTCTTGTTGCATGGTCTGAATTGTTCACTCTATGGACCCTCCTAGCCATGACTACACCAAGTGGTATTAGAGAAAAGTTTCAATATTTGGGAGTGAATTAAGCGAAATTAATGAAGGAATTCTATAAGATCTTATTGTGAATAGATCACCAAATCCTAGGCAAACTACTTGTGTTATCAACCGATCGCCGATTGTGAGGCAGTTGTCACCTTGTAGCTGGATTGCTGAACTTGAGGCAATTGCACTTGATGCTAGGAAGAATGCCACCAAGGAGAATACCTGTTGTTGGTACTATGGTTGGAAGAATGGATGAGATGATGGAAATGATAAAAACCATGTGAGTTCACCTAGATGTTGTTGAAGAAGATCAGAGAAGAGGTCTTATAGCTCAACCTAATGTTGAAAGTGATGATGATGAAGAATTTCAATCTGCTGATCAAAATGAAGTAACCCTAGGAGATGAAGAAGAATCAGATCAAGTCAAGATGTTACAAGCTATTTCAAAGATTGGGAAAAGACCTAGAGTTGATGTACCTAACTATACTAGCAATTTGAATCCTAAAGAACTAATTGACTGGATAAATGACCTAGAAGTACAAAGTGGGACAGAATGGTGACAAAATTGAAGAATCAGTTTATACCTACTGACTATGAGTTAGAACTATTGAAGAGATTGCAAAACCTAAGACAAAAAGAGAAATCTGTGAAGGTGTATACTAAAGAATTTCATAAGATGATCATAAAGACATGACATAGTGAAGCAAGGAGAAAGTGGTAAGGTACATCAATGGACTGAGATTGAATATTCAAGAAGAACTAAGTTTGGTAAGAATGACAACATTAGAAGAAGCATATCAATTTGCCCTGAAGGTTGAGGAAAAGTTGAACAAGAGGCATGATCAAAGACAGAGAGGTAGAGGAGGTAAATTTTAGAGGGGTAGAACATTTTTTGGAGGAAAGAAATCATATGCAGAGCAAAACAGACAAGAGAACACATTCAAGAAGGAGGACAGAGATAATAATGCATACCAGAGAGATGAAATAGCTTTCTACCGCAGAGGAAACCCTAGTCCATATCGGAGTGAAGGATACATAAGAGAAGGAAGAGGATCTAATAGGAAAACATTCAAAGGAACCTATTTTAAATGTGGGGGTGAAGGACATAGAGCATTTGAATGTAATCAAGGAAGTACAAGTAAGAGGACAGAGAACAATGGAAGAGCAACCTATGTGGAAGAAGAACCTGTTGGATCACCTAGTTCAATTGGTAAACCTAAGAAAGGAGAATCACTCGTCATGAGGAGAGCACTATTTCAAGTAGAGTCAAATGAAGAAGCACCGCAGAGGAAAATTTTGTTTAGAACCAGACGTAAATCAGGAGGTAAATGTTGTAAGGTTGTAATTGATAGTGTTAATTTAGATAATTTGGTTTTAGAGGAAATGGTGACTAAGCTGAGGTTGGAAATATTGAAACACCCTAAGCCATATTAGATAGCATGGATTTAGGATGATCATAAGGTACTGGTGAGTGAACAATGTTTGGTGAAATTTCATATTGGATCTTATCATGATGAAGTATTATGCGATATTATGCCCATGGATGTTTGTCATATTTTGTTGGGTAGACCATGGCAGTATGATAGAAAAGCTATACATGATGGGGGAAAGAATACATACACTATAACATCAAATGGAAAGAGAATTAATTTGATTCCTTTGGAAGATGATCCTAAGAGTGAAGTATGTTAGAATTCTAGAATCTATTTGATGGAAGAAAATTTATGGATGGTTTGAGACATGAGAATATGTGTTATGCTTTGATCTTAAGAAACCTAAAAACCTGAAGATAGAGACTTAAGAATCACAACCAAAGGAGATAACTGAGTTGCTGACATCATATCAGATAATGTACCTGAAGGATTACCACCAATCAGGAGTATCAGTCATCACATGGATCTTATACCTGGAGCTAGTTTGCCTAACAAAGCAACACACAGAATGACACCGGTAGAAAATGAATAATTAAATAGGCAGATACAAGAGTTGTTAAGGAAAGGTTTGATTAGAGAAAGTTTGAGCCCTTGTGCAGTACTCACAATATTGGCACCAAAGAAAGATGAGAATGGAGAATGTGTACACACTCTAGAGCAATAAACAAGATCATAGTTAAGTATAGATTTCCCTTACCTAGGATGGATTATATTATGGATTGTTTGAGTGGAACAAAATATTTCACAAAGATAGATTTGAAGAGTGGATACCATTAGATCAGAATCAGAGAAGGAGATGAATGGAAGACTACTTTTAAGACAAATGAAGGATTGTATGAGTGGTTAGTGATTCCTTTTGGATTGACAAATGCACCGAGTACTTTCATGAGATTGATGAATGAAGTTTTGAAGAAATTCTTGGGTAAGTTTGTTATTGTATATTTGGATGATATCCTAATTTTCATTAAGACAAAAGAAGAACATTTGTGGCACCTGAGACAAGTATTGCAGAGGTTGAGAGAAGAGAAATTGTTGATAAACATCAATAAATGTAGTTTCATGAAGGAAGAATTGGTATACTTGGGATTTGTGATTTCTACAAAAGGATTGAAGATGGACCCTAACAAAGTAAGAGCAATTGTTGAATGGCCTACACCTAAGAGCATTGGAGAAGTTAGATCATTTCATGGATTAGCTAGTTTCTACTGAAAGTTCATCAGAAATTTCAATTTAGTATGTAACCCTATGATAGAGACAATGAGATGTGACAAAAAAGACTTTAAGTGGACATCAAAAGAAGATAAAAGTTTTGAATTGTTGAAGCAGAAAGTGATAGAGCAACCTATGTTGGTATTACTAGATTTCAATAAGGTATTTCAAGTAGATTGTGATGCAAGCATAAATGCAATAGGAGCAGTGTTAAGTCAAGAAGATAGACCTATAGCATATTTCAGTGAGAAGTTGAATGATGCAAGGATAAGATATTTAGTTTATGATCAGGAGTTCTATGTCATAATTCAAGCCTTGAAGAAGTGGAGAGATTACTTGTTTCCTAAGGAGTTTGTGTTGTATACCAATCATCAAGCTTTGCAATATTTGAACAGTCAAGGAAAGTTGAATTAGAAACATATTAGATGGGTAGAGTTCATGCAAAGTTATACTTTTGTGTTGAAGCATAAAAGTGGAAAATCAAACAAAGTTGTAGATGCCTTGAGTAGGAGAAGGAACTTGCTAACAGAGATGAGAGTTGAAGTCTTGGGATTTGAAGAATTGAAGAACATGTATGAGGAAGATCTTGATTTTGCAGAACCTTGGAAAGCATGTAAGGAACCTATTATGACAGATAGAAGTAAGTAGCTAGATTATTTCATTTAGGAAGATATATTGTTCAAAGGAAACTAGTTATGCATACCTAGGAGTTCAATGAGAGACAGTTTGATCAAAGAGAAGGATAGTGGTGGATTGGCAGGACATTTTGGCATTGATAAGATAGTGGCTTTGGTAAGTGAAAATTACTTTTGGCCTCAGATACACAAGGATGTTAGGAAATTTGTGCAGAGTTGTAGAACATGTCAAGTTGCAAAAGAGAGTAGTTAGAACAATGGATTGTATAAATATTTGACAGTACCAGAGAGACCTTGGGAAGACATGAGTATGGATTTCATAATAGGATTGTCGAAGACATAGAGAGGACATGATTCTATATTTGTAGTGGTGGACATATTTTCAAAGATGGCACATTTCAAACCTTGTAAGAAGACAAATGATGCAGTGTATGTTGCTCACGTATTTTTCAAGGAGATTGTAAGATTGCATGGATTACCTAAGAGCATAATTTCAAACAGAGATACAAGATTTCTTGGATACTTTTGGAAGACACTTTCGAAGAAGATGAAGACAGACTTGAAGTTCAGTTCAATATTTCATCCATAGACCGATGGATAGACAGAGGTAGTGAATAGGAGTTTGGGAGACTTATTGAGATGTTTGGTTGGAGAGAAGGCAGGAAGTTGGGATATGATTCTATCACAAGCAGAGTTTGCATATAATAACTTAGTGAATAGGAGTACCAGAAGAACACCATTTGATATTGTGACAAGAACTAACCCTAGAGGAGTAGCAGAGTTGAGAGACATTAGTATGGAAGAAAAGAGGAGTGCATAAGTAGAAGAATTTGTAGGACACATGAAGATATTTCATAATCATGTGAAGAAGCATTTGCAGGAGATGAATAGTAAGTATAAAGAGCAAGTAGATGAGAAAAAGAGACACAAAGAATTTCCAGTTAGAGATGAAGTGATGGTGTATTTAAGAAAAGAAAGATTTCTAGTTGGGACATATTTAACAAGTTGAAGATGAAGAAGTTTGGACCTTGTAGGATACTCAGAAAATTTGATTTAGGGAATGCATATGAAGTGGAGTTACCGGAGATGTTGGGTATATCACCTATTTTCAATATTGTAGACCTATATTAGTATCATGAAGTAGAGTTCAGTGACAACTTTACAGAATACTTGAAGAAGTAGTTACCACAACAAGCATCGGAGCAGATTGAAGACATCTTGGACAACAAAATTAGATGTAGCACCAGAGGAAAATAATACAAAGAATATCTTGTGAAGTGGAAAGGCTGACCGGAAGAAGACTCATCTTGGATCTCTCAGGCTGAGGTGGACCGTCTTGGTTTCCCTCCAGCCCCAACAAAGTGAGGTACTCACTTTTTCAACAACCTTGAATGTCTGATGCAAGAGCATCCCTAGTTCAAGAGAAATCTTGCATCAACCAAAAACATTTGCATTTCAATTTGTTTCCTTCATTTTCCAGTTCAGTTCAGTCAGTAGAAGTTTCAGTATGTTGGTCCGCATTCTACCGCAGTTTCATTCTAGACCTTGCAAAGCTAGACTTAGCATCTAGACACATTCAAGCACATCATATCCAAATTTCAAATCATTTGGATCAGGTACCAGAAAGATATTGCTATTAGAAGATCGACTATTTTCTCAAAATAGAGCATCCTGACAGTCTCAGATAATCAGCTAAAGGAGAAGACTTGCAGAGCACTTTGATGACTTACGGAGCTAAATGACACATCATACAATGTAGTCTGGATCATGGCCAACCTTCCTTGAGATCCACATGATATTCCATTCATTTGCAGGGGAGTTCTATATGATTAGGTTTGACCTATCCGTGTACACACGGAACAACTCTTCATTGGAGTTTGTGATCTTCCTTGGTCGACGCATAGGAATCTTATGTTATGGAGATGATATATAAACATGTAATAGATGCATAGGAAAGTAGTCAATCGAGAGCCATTGATATGTTTCATATAGGGATAGTTTGATAGTTGAATTCTTGAGAAGGAGCTTCAAAGTTATATCTTGTGCATATTTTGTAATTGAGGAATCATGCCTGTGAGCCCTAATTGTATGCTCGCATGTTTCAGGCCAATTTGTATTTGGAATCTATAATATACTGAATGATTGAATCTACATTTGCCTTATATCTTTGAGTTGTTTCCATTGTGTTTACTCTTGCTACACGGTCTGGATTGTTCACTCTGTGGACCCTCCTAGCCATGACTCCACCAAACATCTTTGGTGAAATGTTGTATAGGATCATCAAGTATCTTTTGAAAATTGCTATTGAACTCCTCAAGCTAGATGCACATCATATCTAGCTTCTACTCCAACCAGATGTCCTACCAGATCCTCCAAAATTTCAACTTCTTATGTCAATAGTTCACAAGCCTTCAAGTTTCGATCATCCATCTTCTCTTAACTCTCTCTGAGGAGGTCCCTTTCAAAATTGAGCTCTCTAACCCACAAAGGAAGCAATGGTAGGGTTCTATCAATCAAAATCCCCTTATTAATCAAGATGTTACTAGTTGTATCCTAGATTGATTTTAACCTAATTAATTCAATATCATTATGCTCCAATCTCTCATTGCATTCTTTTTTTAAGGATGTGATCTTATCCTATAAGGGAGCTATGGCATTCCAATTGGAGATAGCCATCATTATTATCTCTTCTCCTGCAACCAAAAAATTCCCAACCCATTGTTCCATTACATCTACCTCATGCTTCTTGACATCCAACCCTACAATTTAATCTTGAGTGACCAAAGTAAGACTGTATGGAACTTCAGGCATTATTTGACTAGGCGTCACTAGTCCTTTGATGAAGTTTTGTAGTTGGACAATTTTTCCTTTCAATTCTCTTTTCCTCTTCTTATCCTTATGGATCCTGGCTACCATTGCCTCTACATTTCCCCAGAGCTCATCAATTTCTCTCTCCTGAGTAGTGTGACACAAATTAATGGTCATTATCTTGTATTATTCTAGACTTATTTCTCCTTTCCCTTTGTCATCGATAGGAGTAGCTAATTTGGGCTATCCTAGATCCGGTTGCATCTCTCCTTATGGAGGACATTATTCTAGCCTTTCTCTTTGGCTTAGAAGGCTCCTACTCTTGAAATATAATTTTGAAATCTAGTGGAATTAATTGAATTCGCTAAGGCAATTGTACTTCTAATGCTAACCAGTTAGCAATTTCCTTTTCTTGTTGCTCTTCTTGTTCATTGTGCCTAACCCGATGTTGCTCATCCATGGGCACATCTTGTCGGTTTTGTTCCTATTGTTGTTCCTTATGTTGGCCAATTGGATGTTATTCTTTCATGTTCACATCTTGTTCCATATGTTCCTCTTCATCTTGATCTTTTTCTGGACCCTTGGGTTGATCCTGTTCTAGATGCTTTTCCTCCTATTTATCTTTTCCTCAATCTGAATCCTCAAGTTGATCCTGTTCCAGATGCTTTTCATCTTGTTCAACCTAATGTTGTGAAGCATCTAATTGAATATCATCTTGTTGGAGAGTATCTTCCTTTTAAAAAGTATCTTGAATGTTATATGGATGTGGAACATCCTATTGAGCATTTGTATTTGGTTGAAAGATATCCTATTGGAGAATATCTAGTTGCTCCTCAAGTGATACATCCAATTCTTTTGCATGTGGTATATTTGGTTGTGAACCATCCAGATGAGGAACTTCTAATTGTGAAGCATCTGGATGTGGAAAATGTTGCAAATATGTGCCTAAGTGGGTTGTCATTGATGTCAACATATCCTTGTTTCCATTGGTGTCAACTGTATCCTATTTTTTTGTTTGCATAGAAGACCAGACTGTTGAGGATATTGAGAAAATTAATGACAATCAATGTATGCAGATCATGTGGCTATGTAGAGGATTGTCAAAGATTTCTCTAGTTAAGATTTGAGAAGTCCGCATGAAGATTTGAAGGAGTTATGGCCATCTGAGTAGAACTGGTTCCTGCAATACTTAGGAAAGCTAGAGTGACAAGAAAGAGGTCCGGATTGCTCTGGTAATATAAAATTGTGATCTGTGATCTGAAGGGATGTTTGGGAAGTCAATGTGTATCATCAACACCAGTGGTTCATGGTTTGGAGGTCCACAAGCTATTCTTCTAGTTTCATAGTCATGGCAGAGAGTGTTCTTGAGGTTCCAGAGGAAGATTCAAATGCTTCTGATAATTTGGCTTAGAATAGAGGTTACTGGTGAATTCAATGTGCTTGTGGAGGTCTCTGGATCGTATGGCTACTATGTTAGAGGTCCGCATTGAATTTTGAGCTTTTTGATTGAAGATTTCTTCTTTGAGGTTGATGTTCTTCCCAGCCTTGGCCGACCAGATGTTCCTAGCCTATTGTGGATGCCTTAAGAGTATTTTTATGAAGCGTGGAGTGGTTGTAGAAGAAGATTCAATTCTTAATTGTGTTTGGTGGATAGTGTGATGATCCGTGTCAAGTTTAGCCGACCTTGTTGATCATTCCAAGGTTGATGAAGTATATAAATACTTGTTGAAGAGGTATTGAAATTATCCTTGTGCAAAATAGAAAAAATATGAAGAAAGGATCAGGAGCAAAGCAGAGAAGAAAAGGAGCTAAAGCAGTATAGAGTGTGAAGAAGAGTTTGGGGCAAAGTGAAAGTTCTTGAACATTCATTAAAACTGAATCAGGCATGAAGTAGATGCTATTTCTCAGTTAATTCTTTCTAAATAAATTTTGTAGGCAGTGAGCCTCTCTTTTGAGCAGTGAGCTCTAGGAAGTGCACTCGAAGGCATGTGCCTTCTATTTTATTAAGTACTTTTAATAGGGTACGCATTTTGTGGGTTAACCCCTGTAGACACCCAAATTTGTCCCAACTTTGTTCATGTCTAGCAACACCTTGTCAAAAATATTAATCCTAGACATCATGTAGCATTTTGTCCTAAATCCCACTCTTAATCCCACTTATCCCATTAAGCCAATTAATTAAATAAATTTTATTTATTTAATTAAAACGCCTTTTAATCCCATCCTTATCATACTTAGCCAATTAATTAAATAAATTTTATTTATTTAATTAATTTCCACATCATATCCTAATCCCACTATCTAATTAATTAAATAAATCTTAATTTATTTAATTAATATCCAACTCATATCCCAACTAATTTAAATATTTTATTTGAATTAAGTTCTCATCATAAGCTGACTTTCCAATTAATTAAATAAATTTTATTTATTTAATTAATTTATCTTATCATTTAGCCGACATGTGTGCCTCTTTCATTTAAAAAAGATAAGTGGTACTACAGCCTTTTATTTAATATCTTTTATATGTAGTATTTTTTATGTACACAAACACACATGAGCCCTATCCTCCTTGACACTTGTCAAATGACTACAGCTCCCTTGAAGAGTGGGAATACCTAATCAATCCTAGCCATCCACATCAATCAATTAGCTTTTTAATCTCAACCATCCATTTGAACCAAGCCTTTCCTATAAATCAACCCCCTCATAAGCCATTAACGATGCATTGAGCTTCAAGTAACATTATTCTGCCAAATTATCATTAGCATGCATTGATCCTCAAGTATCCACATGCTGTTGAAATATCATTAGAGCCTTTGCATCCTTCATCTATCATTCATTCTAGCATCTTCATCTTAATGTTATGCTGCAAAAGTGAGCACCCAACATTCTTCCAACAATAATCCTTCAAAATCTTGCATGCTCATGCGAGGTGGAGAAGAGCAATGGAGATAAATCAAGCATAGCGTGGAAATCGGTTTGCATTTACATTTGTTATTTTGATTTTCATGTTGTCTTGTGCTTCATTGTGCATTGGTAGGGTTTTATCATTGTTGTTTATTCATTTGCCTTGATTTGCAATTTTACCCTAACTACATTTGGCACGCCCGGTGGGACTCACTTCGCTTGATCTTTTTTGCAGGTTTTTGTAGTAAAAATTTGCATTCATATAACCCCCATTGTTGAGTTTTGCAGGTTTAATTAACTTTTTGTTGCAGATCTGCTACTTTTTGGACAAAACCCTAGGTTTTAAAGATTTCATCATATCTTCCAAACGGCTATGGATTTTTCTACAAGATTTTAGCAGAAGTTTGTCCATGATATAAGGAAGCTACAGAAGAAAAATTTTGGGTTTATCATGATTTTTGCGGGATTTATCAAGTTTTTATGTTTTTTCATAAAATCACAATTATGGGAGCAAATCAGTGAATTTTTTGAAAATTTTTACATTTCTGGAAAGCCCTTGAAATTCTAATTGGGGTCTATGTTTTGCAGATTTAATTTGGAGGTCGTTTATGATGTGAAAAAATCAAATCTTTGCTGACTGTACCATTTCCATAAATCCGCATTTCTGGGCGCAAAATAGGGAATGTTTTTGATTTCTTTACATTTTCGGAAAGCTCTCTAAAAATTAATAGGGGTCTCTTCTTTGATTTTTTAATTTTCGAACCAAAAATATATCGAAATAATCAAATCTAATTCGGCTATGCATCTGAAATTACAATTTTCCTTGCCTGATGAGCCTATTTTTTATGCCTGCATTATAATATCATTTTTTTTTATGTTGTAGGTGATCATAAGGAGCTGGAGCAACATTGACATCAACATCTACAGCAATTTGGATAGTGAATCAACCAGGTGCAATCATTTCATTTCTCATCTTCTAATCATTGTTTGCAAACACATTTAGATTTTGGGCATAAAAAGAACAATTGTTTGCTATCACACCATTGAAAAATTGGACTAAAATAAACCATTGTCTTTCATCACATTTGGATTTGGGTTTTAAAAAAAACAAGTGCTTGCATTGTCTTCCACACATTGAACTTCTAAGGTTAATGAACCCCATGCGAGTGTGACCAAGTAAATGTGTATGCTCTCTCCTCGCGTCCCAACACAAATTTGGAGATCAAAAACATTTACTTGTGTTGCTTTTGTTTAGCCTTAGAGAGGCCTGCCTTGGTATCCACCCCAAGGGAACGACCTCAAGCGGTACTTTCATCCAGTCCGCTATAAAAATCAGAAGATAAGGCGGAAGCCATGTCTAACCGGTATTAGCGCTCACCATACAGTGCTAACTTGAAAGGAGGTGTACCTTTGTGTATATTAAAACTCCTAGTAGGGTTAGTTAAAATCTTAAGTGGCTTGCTGGATGCTCGTGGGGTGCCGGTCCCCCAGATTTTCATTAGAACCTCCTTGTGATAGTGGCCTTGTCTTGACTAGGACTTGTTGAAGTGTCTTCACGTGCTTGCTTAACCAACATCACATTTTTCCAAACTAACAACTTGCTTATGTGTCTTGTGTGAGTGATTCATGTGTGTATATGCATAATCATTTGTTTGAATATTGCCACATCAAGCTCTAAACACCCAAACACATAAAAACAAGTCATCCTACACATTCTTTTAATAACATTCAAACCCAATCACTTTCATCCCAAACATAGCCTAGTCATCATCCAAACAAGCCACATCATCATCCAAATCCCTAAACAAGCACTTGCTAAAAGGACTTAAGACAAACACTTGGTGACAACATGTCTACACTAGAGGACCTAGAAATCAAATTCCAAAGATTCCTCCAAAATCTTTATCAAGGATCACAACCCCTAAACCAAGACGCCATTGAAATATTACAATTCTTCATCCAAAGAGCTCAACCCCATGCAAGCCAATCATCTCAATTGCAACACTTCATAGCCCAAGTCCAACACCTTTTAGCCACTAGTCAAGCTCAACAAGTACATCAATCCTTAGCCACTCCATATCAACCTAATCCACCTCATAGCCACATGTTATATCCATCCACTTCCTATCAACTTAATCCACCTACCCACCAAGTCAATGCCACATCAACCTATCAACCTCCACCTCAAGCTTATTCAATCTCTCATGCCACCATTCCAATGCACTACCAAGCCCATCCACAAGGCAATCAAGTGATATCACAAGAACAACATGCAAGTCCAAATAGCCCTTTGTACATAAATCAATCAAGTCCAAGTACACCTTTTCAACAAGACCACCAAGCACCATTGATAGACCTAAGTCCACCTTTGCAACAAGAAGCACATGCAAATCTAAGTGGTCCCTTGTACATAAATCAAATGAGTCCAAGTTATCCTATGCAAGACTTAATTACCTTTGACAAGGGAGATACCAATCTAGAATGGCCTCCACCATCCAATCACATGCTAACACATGAGCCAACCAATCCTATCCCAACACCACCATGTGATCCTACCCCTAGTCCATTAATCCCTCTACCTTCCAAACCACCAAGCCCTTCATTACCTTCATCACCATGTCATTCTAATCCTTCACCAAAGGATGCAGCTGAGATAGTTTTACAAAGAATGCTTGAAGCAAAACTCATTGAACTTCCTGAAGTCAAACCATGTGAAGAAAGTCCATATGATGAACATGATTATTGTGCATACCATAGGACCAAAGGCCATGATACAAATACATGCCCAATATTTGTTTCAATTGTTTACAAGGTGTACCTACCTACCATAAGAAATCATGCCACATCATCCCAATCCCATGTGTCACACCCATCTAGTCCAAATCCTAATCCACCCAATCCAATTAGCCCCCAACCTAATCCTAGTCCTAAGCCTACAACATCATCTACTATTATTGCTCATCCATTATATTGCCCATCTACACATACCCTTGCAAAGGATGTGATCCATTGGCTACTAGCTAGGAATAAACTACCTCCATGTCAAACATCTATTCAAGAGTCCTACACCATGCCTAGCCCTTCAAGCCCATCATGTGACATACAAGCCATCAAGCCTATCTGCAAACCTTCTATCATTAATCCAAGTCAAGAGTCATCATGTTCTCATGTTGTTGACCAAGAGCCTATCCAAGAGCCTTCCAATTCCATTCAAGCAACCCAAGAGGTATGTCAAAGGTTTAATCCTAAGCATGTGGAAACATTAAGCCCTAGTACAACTCAAGATCAAATCACTTTTATGCAACCCATCCATAACATGTACCTTCTTTATGATCAAGATGATACCTATAAAGAAGCTATCCATGAACACCTTGATCCTATCCATAATCTTATATCCATCCATGAGTGAGATATCAAAATTGCTCCTAGTCATATGCCATCTAGCCCTATCCATAATGAGCAAACATCCACTTGTCATGATGAGACACTTGTCCCCCAAGTAAGCACAGAAGATCAAACAAATAACTTGGATCTTAGTGAACACAATGCTAATCAAGATCCTAATGATCCTCCTTCCACATCTACCATCGATCCCATTTCAAATCCATCATGTCCTATTGGTCTTACCACCCTCATCCATGAGTGTTCCTCCTTAGGACAACAATGACCTTTATCCACTTCACCTTCTCCATCTAATAACAAACTCAAGTCTAGTGTTCAAACTACACCAAGTCCTATAGTCAATCGCATACTCCAAAACATGAACTACCAAGGCAAAGGTCTAGGTCTTTATAAACAAGGTATTTTGGAGCCAAACCATGTCAAGGTCCCTCCATGCTCATATGGCCTTGGATACACACCCCAAGGTAAACAAGCTAAAGATGTTGGTAATCCCTTCATGCATCCTAAACCTACCACTTTCCATCACACCCCCCATCATCTACCCAAAACATATGTTGCCATTTCACCTCCATCATCCTATAAATGTCAAAAGCATGTGACCGTACACCTTCCGCCATCCACTTTGCCTCCACTTTTACCAACTCCAAATATCCCTCCATCCACCTTGCCACCGTTGCTTCCAACACCTAACATACCTATCATTCACAAGTATCCTTACATCCCTAATCATGGCCAACAAAAGCACACACCGCCTAAGCATAAAGCTTCCAATCATTCCATCCACTCCACCCACCCCATGGGATTCAAAAGCAAAAATTTTGATGCCTCTACCTATAAAGCTAAAAATCCTACCAAAAATCCTAAAGGTCTTCATACCTTAGGACATAAAGAATCAAACTCAAAGCAAAGTTCATCTAAGCAACCATCTAAACCCTTACCTCCAAAAGCAAAGCCCAAAAGCAAAATGGTTTGGGTTCCTAAGCAAAAAACTAGCAAAGCGAATGAGGCATCCTCATCCACATTTCAAGAATCCCAATCACCTATATCTATCCAAGAGCCTATTTCCATCCAAAACTTCCATTCTCTTCAACAATCCCACAAGCAAAGAAAAAACACTAAAAATACTAAATCTATGTGGGTTCCTAAATCACTTCGTCAACCATCTCCCAAGCAAACAACCCCATTGCTTCCTACACCACCATCCAATCAAAAGCTTCAATGTTTATCACGGTGTGTGCAACTATTGGTCATGGTTCCCTTCCATTCCAAAACATTCCCACATGCCTCCATCTCCCCATCCTTCATCCATTATCCTACATATCTCCTCAATCACCTTCCTATGGTCCATGCTTTTGCATAAGCCTACATAATCCACATCATAGTCCACTGTCCCCATCCATCTATCCTTGCATGAACCTTCCATAATCCACATCATAATCTATTATCTACCTACTCCATCTCCCATCTATGCAATCCCTTATCAACATCTATGAGCATAATGACATGGTCCATGCAAAGACATCATCAATCTCTAAAGGGACACTATTGACCTTCATAGCACTAGCCACTTGAGTCCCTCCTATCCATTACCATGGTAAAAACCTGGCAAACAGGCGCCATGTGTAATTGTCAACCCATCTAAAAGCAAAAGAAAAAAAAAATACAAAAAAAAAAGAAATCAAAATAGTAAAGAGAAATCCCTTCGTCCAACGGTGAAAACCTGGTAAACAGGCGCCTTGGATAAGTACCATGATGAAAACCTGGCAAACAGGCATCATGTGTAGGTTGATCTTCTATGTCACTTACACTTGGGGGCACATTGTCTTATCCAACCTATCCATTTCCAAACTATTACCATACCATCCTGCCATCCTTAGCCATTACATAAACATGCCTATCCTATTGAACCCATTTATCCATCCTTCTTCCTTTTGATCTTGATGAAGACATAGGGGAAAAATGTTGAAATATGCTTTGGATATCTCTTGGTATACCTCATACCTTCCTAATCAATCCATCTTATCATTATCCACCTATCATAAGCCTTGTCATGTAAAATCTAAGAATGTCATCCCTTGGTCATGAACTTTGTCATGCAAAATCCTAAGCATTACCACCTAGAATGGGGCAAGTTCCTCCTATGCAACATAGCCTTTGGAGATCAAATCCTAGCTCCCCTATGATCCATCCACTATGATGTATCCTTATCATGAGCTTTCCATCTTATAGCTTATCCCCATCCATTTATCATGAGCTTTCCACTATAGCTTACCTATCCATTTATCATGAGGCATGCATCCATCCCCTATATGGCCTATCCTCTCTTATCTATCCATCCAACTCTCATGAACCTTCCATCCCATCCAACTCTCATGAACCTTTCATCCCATTTACTATGAGCCCATCCTTTTACCCATCCAATCCCATTCATCCATCTTTGCACCTAGACTTGGTTTTCCCTTGTCATTGGTATCTAGCACAAAGGCTACCCAAATTGTAAATCCATTGGCGTTTTCTAAAATATTTCAAAAAAAAGTCTAAAAAAAAAATCAAAATATCCCCAAAAATCCAAAAAAATCAAAATATGTCGAAAAATCCAAAAAATCAAATATCCAACAACAAATACAAGCAATAAAACCAATCACATCATCCAAAACAAAACAACTCCATCAACATTCAATCAAAATCAAATCATCATTATCACCATCAATTCTTCCTGTCAATAACATTCATTCATCCATTTCAATCAATCACTTTTTCCAATCATATCAATCAAATCAATCTAAGCAATGATCTTAAATAATAATCCATATCAAGCAAGTTAATGAATCAAGGAACATTATCCAATCAAATCAATAGGTTTTGATCCTAATCTTGTCATGAGCCAAATCAATCATCATCAATGGGATATAGCGTTCCCACATCCTTGTGTTGATCTAGGGATATAGCTTTCCCCGCAATGACAACACTATCTATCATCATCAATCAAACAATCAATCATTGGTTTATGACTTGACAAGGGTAATACCTTGTTTGTTTTACATCCTTTGAGCACACTGAGAACACTTGCTTATGCTTAGATTGAGTGGACACTCTAATCATCACACCATCACTATCATCATTCAAAACAATCCAATCATCAAAACAATCAACCCAGCAACAACAAACATCACAACAAAGCACATCAAGCTAGCCATCAAAACAAATCCAATCACTTTAGCAAATCAAAATCACATCAATCCACCACATATCATCACATCATCAACATTTTATCAATCCCAATCAATCCATTTTCATCATCTCATCAATAAAACATCAGAACTACATCTCATTTCCATCGTTAAGTGCCTTGATCTCATGGATATAGGGTATGTAGGTAGTCTGGAGTACGAAGGAAGTGCCCAGATTCAGGCACAAGCAATTTTCCTTTTTCTCCTCTCATCATTTCTTCTATCATCTATCTTCTACATCATCACTAAACAACTTCTTCCAATCAATCAATCTATTTCCTTCAAATCAATCATCAACATTTCATCAATCCAGTCATCCTTTCATCCAATCAAATCAATCCAAAGAATCCAAGCAATGATCTAAATGCAAGCCCATCCTTAAGCTATACCAATCAAGATAATCAATCAAGCCAAGTTATCCAAACGCAATCCATGGTCTTGATCCTAGCCTTGTTGTAAGCCAAATCAATCAATCAACCAGCCAACCAACTCAACAAACAACCTTGTGTTGATCTAGGGATATAGCTTTCCCCACAATGACAACACTCTCAACTATCATCAAATAACCAATCATTGGTTTACAGCTTGACAGGGGCAATACCTTGTTTCTTTTTGAATCATTTGTGCATGCTTGCTTGCTTGCTTGTGTGTGTTATCATTTTATCTTGCATTTGTATCAAATCCTTATCTTTCCAGCTAATATTCATATCTTGTGTATGTTGGAATAGCTTTTTGCACTATCCTTTGCATCTAAGGTCATATTATACCTTTTATGCATTAGGACTTTAATGCTCTAAGTTTACTTCCTCATACATTAGACAAGATTGTATTACGCTGGGGCACGAAACACATCATCACCCTGGTTCCTTATACCTTGGTGCATAACGTCTAGTGCTATATCAAACATCATGGTTGCTCACATTCATTGCAGCATAACACATCATCATTTTTTCTATCCATTCCCTTATCTTTCTTTCTTGACCAAGCCATTTCTTTTCGAGAGCATACCCGTGCTTGTCCAACACGCATATCCTCTCGAGGGGGCATCATCAACCTATCATTTCTATCTTCCCATCATCACTATCCTTTTTCTCTATCCATACCTTAGCTTCTTTGAAATGATGTTACTCGACATAAAGCTTATCATCTCGAACATCATCTCAAAGAGGGGCAAAATGTAGACACCCAAATTTGTCCCAACTTTGTTCATGTCTAGCAACACCTTGTCAAAAACATTAATCCTAGACATCATGTAGCATTTTGTCCTAAATCCCACTCTTAATCCCACTTATCCCATTAAGCCAATTAATTAAATAAATTTTATTTATTTAATTAAAACCCCTTTTAATCCCATCCTTATCATACTTAGCCAATTAATTAAATAAATTTTATTTATTTAATTAATTTCCACATCATATCCTAATCCCACTATCTAATTAATTAAATAAATCTTAATTTATTTAATTAATATCCAACTCATATTCCAACTAATTTAAATATTTTATTTGAATTAAGTTCTCATCATAAGCCGACTTTCTAATTAATTAAATAAATTTTATTTTTTTAATTAATTTATCTTATCATTTAGCCGACATGTGTGCCTCTTTCATTTAAAAAAGATAAGTGGTACTACAGCCTTTTATTTAATATCTTTTATATGTAGTACTTTTTATGTACACAAGCACACATGAGCCCTATCCTCCTTGACACTTGTCAAATGACTACAGCTCCCTTGAAGAGTGGGAATACCTAATCAATCCTAGCCATCCACATCAATCAATTAGCTTTTTAATCTCAACCATCCATTTGAACCAAGCCTTTCCTATAAATCAACCCCCTCACAAGCCATTAGCAATGCATTGAGCTTCAAGTAACATTATTCTGCCAAATTATCATTAGCATGCATTGATCCTCAAGTATCCACATGCTGTTGAAATATCATTAGAGCCTTTGCATCCTTCATCTATCATTCATTCTAGCATCTTCATCTTAATGTTATGCTGCAAAAGTGAGCACCCAACATTCTTCCAACAATAATCCTTCAAAATCTTGCATGCTCATGCGAGGTGGAAAAGAGCAATGGAGATAAATCAAGCATAGCGTGGAAATCGGTTTGCATTTACATTTGTTATTTTGATTTTCATGTTGTCTTGTGCTTCATTGTGCATTGGTAGGGTTTTATCATTGTTGTTTATTCATTTGCCTTGATTTGCAATTTTACCCTAACTACAACCCCCACTGTTGTTTTTCCCTTAATCGAGTTTCCATGTCAAAATCTTGTTGTCAAGTGTGTTGATTATGTTTCTGCTCTTATGTTGTTGATCTATGCTTTAATGTTCACATCATTAATCTGATAGTAAGATAATAAAGAAGGTTAAAGGAAGAAAATTTTTATTGTGGGACAACTGATTCACCCCCCTCTCAGTTGTCTAGTTCCAATAATTAGTATCAGAGCCAGATCCTCTCATAAAAGCCTAACCGCTTGAAGAGATCTAGGATATCAACCTACAAGAAGGATAGTCCAAGATTTGATGGACCAAATTATTCTGTTTGGAAAAATTGCATGGAGTGCCATTTGCAATGCATGGGTGATGCTTATTGGGCAATAACTAGACTTGAGTATAAACCTCCAGAGAAAGGTCCTTCAACTCCTGATCAAATCAAAGATGATGAAAATAATCTTCGAGCTAAAGAAGCCTTGTTGAGTGCCCTAACTGATTCAAAGATGACCAATGTCTTTGGTCCAAAAATTGATTATGAAATCTGGAAAAAGTTGGAGTATCTATATGAAGGTGATAAATATGTCAAATGTGCAAAGCTGCAAAGTATGAGAGGAAAATTTGAAACTATGAGGATGAGCGAAGATGAAAACATCACAATCTATATGCAAAAGATAAATGAACTTGTGTGTAGCATCAGGTGTGCTGGTGGAACTTTGGAAGAATTAGAAATTGTATCAAAAGTACTTAGATCCTTACCAGATTCATACAAACATAAGGTTGCAGCTATAAAGGAGATCATGACAGTCTCAGAGGTCACAAGAGATCATCTGGTTGGCAAGATTTTAGCTTTCAAATTAAGTGAGTTTGGTGATTCCCTTCCCAAGTTTGAATCTACATTTAAGGCTAGTGTGCATGGAAAACAAAGATATGATTCAAGTGAAAGATCTTCTGTAAGATCAAACAGATTTATGAAGACAAGAAAGGATCTTGAAGATGTTGAAATAGAAACAACAGATCTTGAATCTCTTATTGCCAGAAGAATGCCAAGAGGATCTGGTAAGTATGAAGAAAAATTACCACTCGAATGTTTTGCATGTAATATGATTGGTCATTTTTCATCAAGATGTTCAGAAAAGGTTTTCAAAACCAAACCCTAACAAGTATAAAGGTTGGAAGAAATATTACTGTCCAAGAAAATGGAGAAGAAGGGGTAACAGATGATGAATTTGATCATGGAGGCTTGATGCAGGAGCATCCAGTGGTGTAAGGGCAATCTTGCATCACCCAAAAAAGAAGTTAATTTAAAATCATTGTAGTTGTTTTCATTTCTTTCCACAATTAGTGTTTCTGGTTCCATAATATCTAGAATAATGATGTAGGACTTTCAGTTTTTTTCCAAAATGCTAAAATAGCAACCTGCCTATTTTGGAAATTCAACTTGCTATTTTTGGAAAGTTTGCAGTAGGGCACGGATTGAAGTGAAAACTTGTAGAAAGTTACTAAATGGAAATATAAGACCTTTGGTGAAGGAATTAGGAAAAGATCATTTGTGAGCTGAAAGATATTAAAGTTTTTGTTTTCTGAAAAACCCCTAAAATTTTTTGAAACTAGATATGAGGCATTAAAACTTTCCTAAACATCCTGAAAAGTTGACAAAAATCTGTTTACGGATTTCTAGTATGATAGTTCACATCGCGATCTTTCTGACGCCTAAAACGGTTCGTCAATCGGACACCCGGATCAAAAGTTATGCTTCCCGGAAGTTGACCTACTTTTGGAGGGAGTTGTAAATTTTGAAATTTAGCTGGAGGCCGCCAAAAGGTGTTATTTATGGCTATTTGGGGACCCTGGGCAGTGGTAGAGTAAAGGGGGCAAGTGTAGAGTCAAGAATAGGCAGGAAAAATAGAAACCCTAGTGGGTTTGGGGCTACAAAAGGCTGAAGATTCTAGAGTCTAGAGGTTGGGAAGCTATAATGTGTTGCAGCCGGTAGGGGATTCATCCTCTGATTGTAATTGGGATTCAGTAATGTAATGAGTTATCCAGATCAATAAAAAGAAGTTCTATTTTCTGTGTTTCATTTCTATTGTTGTGTGTTTTGTGATTTACCCCCTTCATCAAGTGGTATCAGAGCAAGGGTTCCTGAGTGTGTAGATAGATCGCCGACTGTGAGGCAGTTTGCACCAGGACCTAAGGTTGTGGGTTTGCTGTGGAGACCAAGATGCCTCCACAAATAAATCGTGTTGGGAGGAATGCTTTGACAGAAGAGGGTTTTAGAGCCTTGTAAAGGCAAATCGATGCATTGCAAGAGGAGCTATGAAGAGGGTTTGAGCCAAGGATAAGAGACGAAAGCGAAGATGAAGCTGAAGAAGAACTATCTGAGGAAGAACAAGAAGCTGCCAGAGATCCTGCAGAAGTTAGGTTGTTGAGGGCTATTTCGAATATCGGAAAGAGGCCCAAGATCGAGGTTTCCACATATTCTGGGGATTTGAACCCATAATAGCTTATTGATTGGATCAATGACATGGAGGAGTATTTCGAGTATGAAGATGCGGAGGACCCAGATCGGGTCAAGTTTGCAAAAACAAAGTTGAAGGGCCACACCAATATTTGGTGGAAGGAGGTTCAACTAGAGAGGAATAGAAGAGGAAAAAGAAAGATCACCAGATGGGATCAGATGGTGGAGAAACTAAAGAAGCAGTTCATTCTTGTGGACTATGAGATGGAGTTACTGAAGAAGTTGCAAGGACTGAAGCAAGGTAACAAGTCTGTTAAGGAGTATACAGAAGATTTTTATAAGATCACTATCAGGACAGGCCATGGAGAGACAACAAGGAGAAGGTGGCCCGTTACATTAATGGGTTGAGGCCAAGTATTCAAGAAGAGTTGAGCCTGGTCAGAATGACCACCATAGAAGATGCATACCAGTTTTCCCTGAAAGTGGAAGAGAAGTTGAATAAAAGATTCGACAGCAAGCAAAGGGGAAGAGGTCAAGGCAGAAGGACTGGTGGAAGACCCTATGGGGGCTGAAATGAAGATGCAAATAAAAGTGAAGAAGCTGGAACCAGTCAAAATTAGAGAGGAGATAATACCTACCGCCCTCGTGACCAGACTAATGGTGAGCAAAGAGGAAGAGGAAGAGGTAGACTTGGGCAAGGACCTGGAAGAGGAGGTTTCAGAGGAACATGTTTCCAATGTGGAGAAGGACATCAAGCATATGAGTGTCCGCAACATCAAGGAAGGACAAATAGAAGACCTGAAGGCAATGCACGAGTTGCACATGTAGATGAAGATGCACATTCTGAGCATTCTAAAGATGCTGAAAGGGGAGAAACCCTATTTGTCAGAAGAACCTTGTTGAATGAGGAAAAAGAACCCAATCAGAGGAAGAGTTTATTCCGCACAAGGTGTAAATATGAAGGTAAGTGTTGTGATATTATTATTGACAGTGGAAGCACTGATAATCTTGTTTCAGAGGAGATGGTTGACAAGTTGAAGTTGACAAGAAGAAAGCATCCACATCCATATCTGATTGCATGGTTGCAGAAGGACCACCAAGATTTGGTCAATGAGCAGTGTTTAGTGAAGTTCAAGATTGGGGACTACCATGATGAGGTGTTGTGTGATATCATACCGATGGATGCATGTCATATGCTGTTGGGGAGGCCATGGCAGTATGATAGGAGTGTTGTCCATGATGGTCGTGCAAACACATATTCCCTAACAAAGGATGGAGTTTGTCATAAGTTGAAGCCCTTGAAGGAGGTGGAAGAAAAGGTATGTAGTACTGCTAGAATTTGCTTGGTAGGTGGTAGGAAATTTTTGGAGGGTATGAAGCATGAGCGTCATTGCTTTGCATTGATTCCTAAGATTAATCAAGAGAACTGTGAAGATGTACCAATAGAAGTTTTAGATATGTTGGAAGAGTTCCAGGACATTATCTCTGATAATGTACCAGATGGTTTACCACCAGTAAGGAAGATAAGTCATCAAATAGATTTGATACTAGGAGCCAGTTTGCCAAACAAGGTAGCCCATAGAATGACCCTTGTAGAGAATGAAGAGCTGAATAGACAAGTTCAGGAGTTGTTGAGGAAGGGACTAATAAGGGAGAGCCTAAGTCCATGTACGGTACCTGCAGTACTAGCACCAAAGAAGGATGGAGAATGGAGGATGTGTACAGACTCTCGAGCCATCAATAAGATAATGATCAAGTATAGATTTCCATTGCCAAGAATGGATGACATCATGGATTGTTTGAGTGGAGCCAAGTACTTCACGAAGATTGCCCTAAAGAGTGGGTATCACCAGATCTGTATCAAAGAAGGAGATGAGTGGAAGACAGCCTTCAAGACAAAGGAAGGTTTGTATGAGTGGTTAGTCATGTCATTTGGGCTAACCAATGCACCGAGCACATTCATGTGGCTCATGAACGAGGTATTGAAAGAGTTTTTGGGAAGTTTTGTTATTGTTTATTTGGATGATATTTTAATTTTTTGTAAGACTTGGGATGAGCATCTGATGCATATCAAAAGAGTTCTGGAGAATCTTAGGGAGGAGAAGTTGCTGACTAATCTGAAGAAATGTAGTTTTGCAAAGAAAGAGCTGGTATACCTGGGATTTGTAGTCTCAGAGGAAGGTCTTAAGATGGACCCAGAAAAAGTAAGGGCTATCATTGAATGGCCTACGCCAAGGAGTGTAACGGAGGTAAGATCCTTTCATGGTTTGGCAAGTTTTTATAGAAAGTTTATTAGGAATTTTAGTAGCATTTGTGCACCCCTAACTGAGACAATGAGAGGGGATAGAAAAGAGTTTAGATGGACTAAAGGAGCAGACAAGAGCTTTGATACATTGAAGCAGAAAGTTGTAGAACAACCTATTTTGGCACTTCCAGATTTCAATAAGGTATTTCAGGTAGATTGTGATGCTAGTGGTAGTGGTATAGGAGCTATTTTGAGCCAAGAAGGTAAGCCCATTGCCTATTTTAGTGAGAAGCTTAATGATGCCAAGAAAAAGTATTCTATTTATGATCAAGAGTTTTATGCAATAGTTCAGGCTTTGAAGAAATGGAGACATTATTTGCTGCCAAAGGAGTTTGTTTTATATATTGATCAGCAGGCTTTGCAGTATCTTAATAGTCAAGGAAAGTTGAACCAAAGGCACTTAAAATGGGTTGAGTTTTTGCAGAGCTATACTTTTGTTTTGAAGCACAGGAGTGGGAAGTCCAACAAAGTTGCAGATGCCTTGAGTAGAAGGCAAAATTTGTTGACAGAAATGAAGATAGAGGTTGTTGGGTTCGATGAGCTTAAAAGTTTGTATCCTGAAGATCCATATTTTGCGGAGGCCTGGAAAGCTTGTATGGAACCTGTTTCTTTGGACAGGACAAAATGGTTGGATTTCATAATCCAAGATGGCATGTTATTTAGAGGAAATCGGTTGTGCATTCCAAGGAGTTCCATGAGAGAGAACCTGATTAAGGAGAAGCATAGTGGAGGATTGGCTGGACACTTTGGTCGAGATAAGACCACTACTATTGTTGGTGAAAATTATTATTGGCCACAGTTACAGCAGGATGTGCAGAGTTGCAAAGTATGTCAGATGGCAAAAGGAGCAAGTCAGAACACAGGTCTATATCAGCCATTACCTGTACTAGAGAAGCCATGGGATGATATCAATATGGATTTTGTTTTGGGTTTACCAAGGACATAGAGAGGACATGATTCCATTTTTGTGGTGGTGGATAGATTCTCGAAGATGGCACATTTTATTCCTTGCAAGAAGACTAATGATGTTGTTCATATTGCTGAATTATTTTTTAGAGAGGTGGTGAGACTACATGGTCTACCAAAGAGCATAGTTTCAAATCGTGATACCAAGTTCGTTGGTTATTTCTGGAGGACATTATGGAAGAAGTTGAAGACAGATTTGAAGTTTAGTTCTGCACACCATCCACAGACTGATGGACAAACCGAAGTGGTGAACAGGAGTTTGGGTAACCTACTATGGTGCTTAGTAGGAGATAAGCCCAAGGGATGGGATTTAATTTTACCACAGGTAGAATTTGCTTACAACAATTCTGTCAATAGGAGTACTGGTAAATCACCATTCCAAGTTGTATATGGCAATAGCCTGAGAAATGCTTCTGAGTTAAGGAAGCTGGACAAAGGAGAAAAGACAAGAGCTGAAGCTGAAGACTTTGCAGAACATCTGAAGAATTTGCATGAAGAGGTGAGAAAGCACATTAATAGGATGACTATTTAGTACAAGGCTAAGGCAGATTAGAAGAGGAGATATAAGGAGTTCCAGGTAGGAGGTGAAGTCATGGTTCACTTGAGAAAAGAAAGGTTCCCAATTAGAACATACAATAAGTTGAAAATGAAGAAATTTGGACCATGCAGAATCTTGAAGAAGCATGATTCAAGAAATGCATATGAGGTAGAGCTGTCGAATGGGATCAATATTTCTCCTATTTTCAACATTGCTAATTTATCAAAATATCATGAAGGTGGAGTAGAGGATGGACCAACAGAAGTGCAGTGGAGTATTCCAGCATCTACTTCAATGAATGAGATAGAAGAGATCTTGGATAGCCGTGTGGGAAGAAGTACTCGGAACAAGCAATATGAAGAATATCTGGTAAAATGGAAAGGAAGGCCTATTGAAGATTCCTCTTGGTTATCTAAGGCAGAGGTTGACCATTTGGGTTTCCCTCATGCCAACATCTGAAACGTGACAGGGTCACTTCTCAAATTACCCTGGGTGTCTGATGCAGGAGCATCCAGTGGTGTAAGGGCAATCTTGCATCACCCAAAAAAGAAGTTAATTCAAAATCATTGTAGTTGTTTTCATTTCTTTCCACAATTAGTGTTTCTGGTTCCATAATATCTAGAATAATGATGTAGGACTTTCAGTTTTTTTTCCAAAATGCTAAAAATAGCAACCTGCCTATTTTGGAAAGTCGAACTGCTATTTTTGGAAAGTTTGCAGTAGGGCACGGATTGAAGTGAAAACTTGCAGAAAGTTACTAAATGGAAATATAAGACCTTTGGTGAAGGAATCAGGAAAAGATCATTTGTGAACTGAAAGATATTAAAGTTTTTGTTTTCTGAAAAACCCCTAAAAATTTTTGAAACGAGATATGGGGCACTAAAACTTCCCTAAACGTCCCGAAAAGTTGATGGAAATCTGTTTACAAATTTTGAGCATGATAGTTTACATCGCGATCTTTCCGACGCCTAAAAGGGTTCGTCAATCGGACACCCGGATCAAAAGTTATGCTTCCCGGAAGTTGACCTACTTTTGGAGGGAGTTGTAAATTTTGAAATTTAGCTGGAGGCCGCCAAAAGGTGTTATTTATGGCTATTTGGGGACCCTAGGTAGTGGTAGAGTAAAGGGGGCAAGTGTAGAGTCAAGAATAGGCAAGAAAAATAGAAACCCTAGTGGGTTTGGGGCTACAAAAGGCTGAAGATTCTAGAGTCTGGAGGTTAGGAAGTTGTAATGTGTTGCAGCCAGTAGAGGATTCATCCTCTAATTGTAATTGAGATTCAGTAATGTAATGAGTTACCTAGATCAATAAAAGGAAGTTCTATTTTTTGTGTTTCATTTCTGTTGTTGTGTGTGTCATGATTTACCCCTTCATCAAGGCTCCTCTGAAAATGATTGGGTGTTTATTGCTATCAAAGAAGAAGATCCTATGTCTATTGAATCTAATAGCTATGGAAATGTGGAAAGTGCCTTAGTTTCTCAAGTTATTGAAAAGGACGAATGGGAGATTGATAGATGTTCCCATCATATGACTGGTGACAAGAGTAAGTTTGTGAATTTTGAAAACTATGAAGGAGGACTTGTGAAATTTGGAGAGAACTCAGCTGGTAGAATCTGTGGTAGTGGATCCATCTCTTTTGATGGCAAGAACAACACCAATGATGTTCTGTATGTGGATGGACTGAAACATAATCTTCTCAGTGTTGGATAATTGGTTGACAAGGGCTATGATCTTCGTGTTGCAAGTATGAGGTGAACCAGTGTTGTCATTGATGTCAACATACTCATATTGCATTGACAAGAAGGATTCGATGAGCAGTGTGCTGAGGATATTGAGAAAATTAGCCTCAGTCAGGAACAGTGAAGAACAGTGATAAGAAGAAGGCAAATGTATTGTATAGGATGCGAACCGGAGGATGCGGATTAAAGGGTTTGTAGATATGAGTCTTGAGATACCTCAGATAAGATTTCAGAGGTCCGCATGAAGATCTGAAGGAGTTGTGGCTATCGGTGTGGAACTGGTTCCGGCAAGTGTTCAGAGGTGACAGAGGATCACAGAAAGGTCTGGTGAGGTCCGAAATTGTATAATCCTAATCTGCGGATTGGAAGGAGTGTTTGGGATGTCCTTGTGATGTGTCATCTCGAGTTGTGCATGATTTTGAGGTTTGGAAGTGCCTTTTACATTGTGACAGTGGTGACAGACTGTGTTCTTGAAGTTTCAGATGAGGAAGAGAAGAGATTCCAGTATGTAGAGAAAGTGCGGATGTACCTGGTCATTCAGGTAGGCTTGTGAAGGTTCTTGGATCATGATGAAGTTGTGTTGTTGGTCCGCATTGATGGTAGAGCCCAGAATTGAAGTTATTCTTTCGGATGAAGTTCTTGTTCCGACTAGCCGACCGGATGAATTGTTCATCCTGTGAATGTTCTTATGATGGCCGACCGGATGTGTTATTCATCTTGCAGATATTCTTATGGTTGATTTCTGACTTAGATGATTGTTCCTAAGTCGATGTCTTGTATAAATAAAGGTCTATGAGTTCATTTTGCTGTGTGGATTGTGTGAATGAGTGTGGTATAGCGAAGAGAAGTGCGAAAGGCAGAGCAGGGGTTTTTGGGCTTAAATGGAACTGATCCGGACATGGTAGAGATGTCATTCTCCAGTTCAAGACTGTGATTCTTATCACTTTGTAGACAATGTGTCTCCTTGTAGGCAGTGGGCCTCTTTGTGAGCAATGTGCTCGGGCAGTGAGCCCTAATTGGCAAGTGCCATTCTTTTTCTTATTCTTCTAACAGAGAATAATCCTTGGGTTAATCACCCCGTGGTTTTTCCCTTAACCGGGTTTTCCATGTCAAAATCTTGGTGTTCAATGTGTTGATGTTTATCTGCTCTTGTGTTTGTGCATTATGTTTCCATGGATGATTAATTGATATACTGTTAACTAACAAAGAAGAATCAAGTATTTAAAGTAGAGCAGGTTTTTATACAACTGATTCACCCCCCCTCTCAGTTGTATGCCCTACATCCAACAATTGGTATCAGAGCCAAGTTCCTCTGAAAGGAGCTTAACCGCTTGAGGAGATCCAGGATGTCGTCATACAAGAAGGATAGTCCGAAGTTCGATGGAACCAATTTCACTCTCTGGAAAGGTCGCATGAAATGTCACTTGGAATGTATGGGAAAAGCATACTTGGCCATGGTCTCAAAACCATATGTACCTCCACAAGGTGGTTAGACAACTCTGAATGAAATCACAGATGCTGAAAACAATCTGCGGACCAAGGAAGCTCTGCTAAGTGCATTAAACAACTTAGATCTCTCAAATGTTATCGACCTACCAACTGCATATGAGATCCTGACTAAATTGGAACTTCTGTATGAAGGAGATGAGTTTGTCAAAAGTGCAAGGTTGCAAAGTCTGAAAGGGAAATTTGAAAGATTGAAGATGAGAGATGATGAAAACATCACTACCTTTATGCCAAGAGTGAATGAGCTGGTATGTGGAATTAGAAATGCTGGTGGAACTCTGGATGAAAATGAGATTGTTTGCAAAATCCTCAGATCCCTTCCTGCTGCCTACAAAATCAAGGTTGCTGCCATTGATGAATTTAGAGCCCACACAACTGTCACAAGAGAACAATTGGCTGGCAAACTAGCTGCATTTGAAATGACCAAGTTTGGAGATGACTCTCCCAAGACTGAATCTGCTTTCAAAGCCAGTGCCTATGTGAAAGGCAAACAGAGATTTGATCCGGGTGAAAACTCTTCAAGGAAGATGTCATGGTATGATCAAGCAAGAAGAGACATGGAAGAAGAAGAAGCAGAAACAGCTCAACTTGAAGCCCTCATTGCAAAAAGACTACCAAGAGGATCCGGTAAGTATGAAGGAAAACTACCCTTTAAGTGCTTTAACTGCAATAAGATTGGTCATTTCACTTCAAGATGTCTGAAAAGATCTGCAAGGACTAATACTAACAGACAAAGGTTTCAAAAGAACTGCTATTATGTTCATGAAGAAGATGACAATGAAGGAGTAACAGATGATGAATCATAACTAGGAAGCAAATCCGGAAATGAATGGGTGTTTATTGCCATCAAGGAAGAAGATTCAATACTCTCTGAATCTGTCAATCACAAGGTTGTGGAAAAAGCTTTGGCTGCTCAAGTGGAAGAAAAGGATGATTGGGTTATTGACAGTGGATGTTCTCACCATATGATTGGTGACAAGGATAAGTTCTTGGATTTGGAAAGGTATGAAGGAGGAATGGTAAAATTTGGTGACAATTCTGCTAGCAGAATCAGAGGTAGGGGAACTATTTCCTTTGATGGAAAGAGCAAAATAGGTAATGTACTATATGTTGAAGGATTAAAGCACAATCTTCTCAGTGTTGGTCAGTTAGTAGACAAAGGCTATGATCTCCGGTTCAAGAATGGAAAATGCAGAATCTTTACAAGTTCTGGAACTGAAATTGCATCCGGTACTCAGACAAAAGGTAATATCTTTCATCTGGTTGGTTCAAATAAAAGTTGTCTGTTTGTTCAAATTGATCAGAGTTGGTTATGGCATAGAAGAATGTGTCATGTAAATTTTGATAACATCATCAAGATAAGCAATACTCAGGCTATAAGAGATCTTCCAAAATTGATGAAACCTACAAATAGTTTGTGCAAAGAATGTCGGCTAGGTAAACAGAGCAGAGTCTCTTTCAAAAGCAAAGATCAGTCCTCTACCGGATTGTTGGATCTAGTACATACTGATCTCTGTGGTCCGACAAGAATCAAGAGTCTACAAGGTGATAGATATTTCATGTTGCTAATTGATGACCATTCCCAGATGATGTGGGTTACCTTCCTAAAGGAGAAATTAGAAGCCCTTGAGAAGTTCAAAATCTTCAAAGCTATGGTAGAGAATCAAACCGGATTGAAATTGAAGTGTCTAAGGTCTGATAGAGGTGGTGAATTTACATCTGGTGAGTTCACTGACTTTTGTGAGAAGCAGGGTATAAGAAGAGAGTTGTCTGCTCCTAGGACTCCACAGCAGAACGGAGTAGTTGAGAGAAAGAACCGGACCATCCAGGAAGCTGCCAGGACAATGATGTTGGAAGCAAATGTTCCTCAAATGTTTTGGAAAGAAGCTATCAGCACTGCAGTCTACACTCTCAATTGAGTTCAAATCAGAAACAACACTGGTAAGACCCCTTATGAACTCTGGTTTGGCATCACTCCTACTATGAAATATTTTAAAGTATTTGGTAGCAAGTGTTATATTAAAAGAGATGAAGATTTAGGAAAGTTTGATGCTAGAAGTGATGAAGGAATTTTCTTGGGTTACTCCACTCAAAGCAAAGCATACCGATGCTACAATAAGAGATTGAGGAAGATGATAGAAAGCACTAATGTGAAAGTTGATGAAGGAATTGAGAAGCCCTTAAGGTTTTATGAGTTTGATGAGGATGACCAAGATGGTATTCAAGTTCAAGGAGCTCAATCCTCTCCGGTAAGTCAGAGTCAGCCTGATCCGGTAAATCAGGAAGAAGAGATAAGTCTGAATGAGCCTGATCAAGAAGCAGCAGTACAGAATGCTCCCAAAATTCCAAGGTATGTAATACAAAACCACTCTGAAGATCAAATTATAGGTGACAGAAACAAAGGTGTGCAAACTAGAAGGAATGTTGCTCAAAATCAGGATGAATGTTGTCTAATTTCAAAGATTGAACCCAAAACAATAAATGAAGCTTGCAATGATGAAAACTGGACCATAGCAATGGAAGATGAATTGATGCAAATTGAGAGAAATCATACTTGGGATCTTGTTCCCAGACCTAGAGATAGGAATGTGATTGGAACCAAATGGGTTTTCCGGAACAAACTGAATGAAGCTGGTGAAGTAATCAGAAACAAAGCTAGATTGGTCTGCAAAGGCTACTCTCAAATAGAAGGAATTGATTTTGAAGAAACCTTTGCTCCGGTGGCAAGAATTGAAGCAGTCAGATTACTCCTTGCATTTGCTGCCTTCAAAGACTTCAAGGTATATCAGATGGATATCAAGTCTGCCTTCCTAAATGGTGATCTGGAAGAAGAAGTTTACATTGAACAATCGGATGGATTTCAATTGTCTGATAATGATGATATGGTCTGCAAGTTGAAGAAAGCTTTGTATGGATTAAAGCAAGCCCCAAGAGCATGGTATGAAAGGTTGGATAAGCATCTTGTGCAGATTGGATTCAACAAAGGTACTACTGACAGCAACTTATATTTCAAAATTGATCATGAAAACATTTTGATTGTTGAAGTGTTTGTGGATGATATCATTTTTGGAGGAAGAGATAGTATGTGCAAAACTTTTGCAAATCAGATGAAAAGTGAGTTTGAAATGTCTATGCTTGGTGAAATGAATTTCTTCTTGGGTCTGCAAATTACTCAAACAAAGAAAGGGATCTTTATTTCTCAAACCAAATATGTGAAAGAATTGTTGAGGAAATTTGGTATGGAAGATTTAAAGCCAATGAACACTCCCATGGCAACCGGATGTAAGTTGAGCAAAGATGATGACTCCCCAAAGGCAGATCAGACAAAGTATAGATCAATGATTGGTGGATTGTTGTATCTCACTCAGACTAGACCAGATATAATGCAGGTTGTTGGTCTTGTGGCAAGATTCCAAGCTGATCCTAGAGAATCTCATGTTATGGCAATCAAAAGAATTTTTAGGTACTTGAAAGGAACAGTTGAGTATGGTCTATGGTACCCTAGAGATCCAGATTTCTCTCTTCATGCTTACACAGATGTAGATTGGGCAGGAGATGTGGATGACCGGAAAAGCACCAGTGGTGGAGCATTCTTTCTGGGGAAGAGATTGGTTTCTTGGCTAAGCAAGAAACAAGATGCAATATCTCTGTCCACAACTGAAGCAGAATACATTGTAGCAGCAGGCAGTTGCACTCAAATCTTATGGATGAAGCAGATGCTAAGAGACATTAAAGTTGAATATGAGGAGCCTATCACAATTTTCTGTGATAATTCAAGTGCAATTAATATTTCTAAGAATCCGGTATTGCACTCTAAGACTAAGCACATATCTATCAAGTTTCACTTTTTGAGAGAACAAGTGAACAAGGAAGAAGTCAGGTTGGAATATGTTCCCTCCAAGGATCAGATTGCAGATATCTTTACTAAACCTCTTCCCAAGGACTCTTTTGAATATCTCTGGGAGAAGTTAGGGGTCATGGCCCCTCCGACAATGAACTAAGATGCACTGATGTGCATCAGTCCGGTGGATATCACAGTCATATCTTGTGATCCAGATTGATGATGGGGAGCTGCTACTAAGGGGGAGCAGCTGGTATGATTCTGATGTGTTAAAATTGCAAGTATGATCCCTTTTCCATTGATGTCAAAGGGGGAGAGAAGACATGTGAAAAACAAATGGTTGTTGATCAAAGGGGGAGCAGTAAATGAGGAGAAGACATGTTGCTGACAGGGGGAGCTGTGACAGAAAGGAGAAGTTCTTGTCTTGATGGTTTTTCACATCATATGTTGCCATCAATGACAAAGGGGGAGATTGTTGCAAGTATGAGGTGAACCAGTGTTGTCATTGATGTCAACATACTCATATTGTATTGACAAGAAGGATTCGATGAGCAGTGTGCTGAGGATATTGAGAAAATTAGCCTCAGTCAGGAACAGTGAAGAACAGTGATAAGAAGAAGGCAAATGTATTGTATAGGATGCAAATCAGAGGATGTGGATTAAAGGGTTTGTAGATATGAGTCTTGAGATGCCTCAGATAAGATTTCAGAGGTCCACATGAAGATCTGAAGGAGTTGTGGCTGTCGGTGTGGAACCAGTTCCGGCAAGTGTTCAGAGGTGACAGAGGATCACAGAAAGGTCCGGTGAGGTTTGAAATTGTATAATCCTAATCTGTGGATTGGAAGGAGTGTTTGGGATGTCCTTGTGATGTGTCATCTCAAGTTGTACATGATTTTGAGGTCTGAAAGTGCCTTTTGCATTGTGACAGTGGCGACAGACTGTGTTTTTGAAGTTCCGGATGAGGAAGAGAAGAGATTCTAGTATGTAGAGAAAGTGCGGATGTACCTGGTCATTCAGGCAGGCTTGTGAAGGTTCTTGGATCATGATGAAGTTGTGTTTTTGGTCCGCATTGATGGTAGAGCCCAGAATTGAAGTTATTCTTCCGGATGAAGTTCTTGTTCTGACTAGCCGACCGGATGAGTTGTTCATCCTGCGAATGTTCTTATGATGGCCGACCGGATGTGTTATTCATCTTGCGGATATTCTTATGGTTGATTGCCGACTTAGATGATTGTTCCTAAGTCAATGTCTTGTATAAATAAAGGTCTGTGAGTTCATTTCGCTGTGTGGATTGTGTGAATGAGTGTGGTATAGCGAAGAGAAGTGCGAAAGGTAGAGCAGGGGTTTTTGGACTTAAATGGAACTGATTCGGACACGGTAGAGATGTCATTCTCCAGTTCAAGACTATGATTCTTATCACTTTGTAAACAGTGTGTCTCCTTGTAGGCAGTGGGCCTCTTTGTGAGCAGTGTGCTCAGGCAATGAGCCCTAATTGGCAAGTGCCATTCTTTTTCTTATTCTTATAATAGAGAATAATCCTTGGGTTAATCACCCCGTGGTTTTTCCCTTAACCGGGTTTTCCACGTCAAAATCTTGGTGTTCAATGTGTTGATGTTTATCTACTCTTGTGTTTGTGCATTATGTTTCCATGGATGATTAATTGATATACTGTTAACTAACAAAGAAGAATCAAGTATTTAAAGTAGAGCAGGTTTTTATACAACTGATTCACCCCCCCTCTCAGTTGTATGCCCTAGATGCAACACTTTGGTTCAAGGATGGAAAATGCAGAATCTTGGAAAGCTCCAGAACTGAAATTGTGTCCGATACTCAAACCAGAGGTAACATCTTTCACTTAAGTAGTTCTAGGAAAAGTTGTTTGATTGCTCAGATAGATCAAAGTTGGCTATAGCATAGGAGGATGTGTCATATGAATTTTGACATTGTCAAAGTAAGTTCCACTCAAGCTGTAAGAGATCTTCCAAGACTTGTGAAACCTAATAACATATGTAGAGAATGTCAATTGGGTAACAGAACAAAATTTCATTCAAGAGTAAGGAACAAGGTTCAAGTGAGAGATTGGAATTGGTACATACTGATCTCTATGGTCCTGCTAGAATTAGGAGTGTGCAAGGAGATAGATATTTCATGTTGCTAATTGATGATTACTCCTAGATGATGTGGGTAACTTTTCTGAGAGAAAAATCAAAATCCCTTGACAAGTTTAAGTGTTCAAGAAGATGGTTGAAAATGAGATTGGTGAGAAACTAAAGTGTCTGAGATCTAACAGAGGTGGAGAATATACCTCCGGTGAGTTTGATGCTTTCTATGAAAAGCATGGAATAAAAAGATAGTTATATGCTCCTAAGACTCCTTAGCAAAATGGAGTTGTGGAAAGAAAGAACTGGACCATTCAAGAAGCTACCAGAACCATGATGATGGAAATAAATGTTCCTCAAGTTTATTGGAGAGAAGCCATGAGTACTGTTGTCTACACTCTTAACCAGGTGCAGATCAAAAGAAATTCTGGTAAGACTCCTTATAAACTTTGGTTTGGTCATCCTCCTACTGTGAGATACTTCAAAGTCTTTGGTAGTAAATGTTATATCAAAAGAGATGAGGATTTAGGTAAGTTTGAGGCAAGAAGTGATGAAGGAATATTTTTGGAATACTCAACTCAAAGTAAAGCCTACCGGTGCTTCAATAAAAGATTGAAGAAGATTGTTGAAAGTACGAAGGTTAAAGTTGATGAAAGTAAAGAAGGACATTCCAGGTACTTTGGATATGATTCAGATGATCAAGATGAAAGTCAAAATCAAGGAAGGCAAGTTCAAGTTCAGACTCAAATTCAGTTTGAACTGGTAACTCCAAAGATTAACACAGATGATGAGGAACAAGTTCAAGAAATAGAAACTCAAACAATCTTCAAAACTCCTAGGTATGTAAGGTTAAATCATCCTGAAGATCCGATCATAGGAGATAAGAGCAAAGGTGTTCAAACTAGGAGAAAAATGTCTGAAGATCAAGAAGAGATTTGTTTGATTTCAAGGATTGAACCTAAATCAATAAGTGAATCTTGCAATGATGAAAACTGGGTCAAAGCAATGGAAGAGGAATCTACATTGAGCAATCGGAAGGATTTCAGTTGTCTGATCAGGGAGATATGGTTTGTAAATTGAGAAAAGCCTTGTATGGACTCAAGCAAGCTCCAAGAGCCTAGTATGCCAGATTGGATAAGCATTTGCTTAAGCTAGGATTTAGCAAAGGTAGTACTGATAGTAATCTCTACTTCAAAATTGATCATGAGGACATTCTGATTGTTGAAGTTTTTGTTGATGATATCATTTTTGGTGGAAATGAATGCATGTGTAAAGCATTTGCTGATCAAATGAAAAGTGAGTTTGAGATGTAAATGTTTGGTGAGATGAATTTCTTCTTAGGTCTACAGATTGTTCAATCAGATAAAGGTATTTTGATATCTCAGTCCAAGTATGTAAAAGAATTACTAAAGAAATTTGGAATGGAAGACTCAAAGCCATTAGATACACCTATGGTAACTGGATGCAAGCTAAGCAAAGATGACGACTCTCTAAGACAAATCAGAAAAGATATAGATTAATGATTAGAGGACTGCTTTATCTAACTCAGACCAGACCTGACATCATGAATGCAGTTGGACTTGTTGCCAAATTTCAAGCTGATCCAAAAAAATCCCATGTTATGGCAGTCAAAAGAATTTTTAGATATCTCAAGGGGACAATTGATTATGGACTGTGGTATCCAAAGGACAATAACTTCACTCTTCATGCATATACAGATGTTGATTGGGCAGGATATGTGGATGACAGAAAAAGTACTAGTGGTGGTGCATTCTTCTTGGGGAGAAGATTGGTCTCTTGGATAAGCAAAAAGCAAGAGGCAATATCTTTATTTACTGCAGAAGTAGAGTACATAGCATCAGCAAATAGTTGCACTCAGGTTTTGTGGATGAAGCAAATGTTGAAGGACATCAAAATTGTGTTTGAGGAGCCATTCACAATTTTCTATGATAATTCTAGTGCAATAAGCATCTCAAAGAATCTGGTATTGCATTCAAAGACAAAGCATATATCTACCAAGTTTCATTTCCTGAGAGAGAAAGTAAATGAGAATGAAGTTAAGTTGGAGTTTGTGCCTTCCAAAGATTAGATTGCAGACATCTTCACTAAGCCTCTTCCCAAGGATACTTTTGAGTATCTCAGAGAGAAGTTAGGGGTCATTACCCCTCTTGAGCAGAACTAAGATGCACTAAGGTGTATCAGTCTGGTGGAATATACATTCATATCTTGTGATCCAAATTGATGTTAAGAAGGTACTACTCAAAGGGGGAGTAGTCAATATGCAAATTTTGGGATCAGTCTAAAGCAAAAAGGGAGAAAAGATAGCAAATATGTGCCCTTTGCCATTAATGTCAAAGGGGGAGAGAAGTCGTGTGAAAAACTAGTTGCTGATGTAAGGGGGAGTAGTAAAGTAAGTAGTTGCAGAAGTGAGAAGAGAAAGGGGGAGAAGTTCTTGTCTTGATGGTTAGATTCAATTTTTCACATCATATGTTGCCATCAATGACAAAGGGGGAGATTGTTGCAAATATGTGCCTCAGTTCATTGATGTCAACATATCCTTGTTGCCATTGGTGTCAACTGTATCCTATTTTGTTGTCTTCATAGAATACCAGACTGTTGAGGATATTGAGAAAATTAATAACAATAAATGCATGTGGATCATGTGGTTGTGTAGAGGATTGTTAGAGATTGCTCCAGTTAAGATTTGAGAAGTTCACATGAAGATTTGAAGGAGTTATGGCCATCTGAGTAGAACCAATTCCTGCAATACTCAGGAAAGATAGAGTGATAGTAAAGAGGTCCGGATTGCTCTGGTAATATAAAATTGTGATCTGCGGATCTGAAGGCATGTTTGGGAAGTCAATGTGTATCATGGTTTGGAGGTCCGCAAGCTATTCTTCTAGTTTGACAGTCATGGCAGAGAGTGTTCTTGTGGTTCCGGAGGAAGATTCAAATGCTTCTAATAATTTGGTTTAGAATGGAGGTTACTGGTGATATCAATGCACTTGTAGAGGTCTTTGGATCATATGGCTACTATGTTAGAGGTCCGCATTGAAGTTTGAGCTTGTTGATTGAAGATTTCTTCTTTGAGGTTGATTTTCTTCCTAGTCTTGGCCGACCTAATGTTCCTAGCCTGTTGCGGATGCCTTAAGAGTATTTTTATGAAACGTTGAGTGGTTGTAGAAGTAGATTCAAGTCTCAATTGTGTTTGGTAGATAGTGTGGTGATCTGCGTCAAGTTTAGCCAACCTTGTTGATCATTCCAAGGTTGATGAAGTATATAAATACTTGTTGAAGAGGTATTGAAATTATCCTTGTGCAAAATAGAAAAAATCTGAAGAAAGGATTAGGAGCAGAGTAGAGAAGAAAAGGAGATAAAGTAGTATAGAGTGTGAAGAAGAGTTTGGGGCAAAGTGAAAGTTCTTGAGCATTCATTGAAACTGAATCAGGCATGAAGTAGATGTTATTTCTCAGTTAATTTTGTAGGCAGTGAGCCTCTCTTTTGAGCAGTGAGCTCTAGGTAGTGTGCCTTCTATTTTATTAAGTACTTTTAACAGGGTGCACATTTTGTGGGTTAACCCCCACCATGGTTTTTCCCTTAACTAGGTTTCAACGTCAAAATCTTGTTGTCAAGTGTGTTGATTATGTTTCTGCTCTTATGTTGTTGATCTATGCTTTAATGTTCACATCACTAATCTAATATTAAGATAATAAAGAAGGTTAAAGGTAGAAAAGTTTTATTGTGGGACAACTGATTCACCCCCCCTCTCAATTGTCTAGTTCTAATAGAACATCTAGATGTGAAGTATCTTATTGCTTCTATTTTGCATCATCAACAACTTCTTTATTATCCCCTTGGGATTGTGTCTCAGAAATCATATTATATTTTTCCAACTCCTCAACCTGTTTAATGTGAATGGTGGGAGCTTCTTGACTAATAGAAATAATTTCATCAGAAATAGGGTCATTCTCAGCAATGGTCAAGAATGATGTAGGAGTAGAAGTTGTTGTGTGCAAAATGGTACCCATGTCTATCCCATTTGTAACTTCATCACTAAAGAGTTATACCACTTATGTCAATGCAAACTATGTAGTTGTAGTAGTGGTCTGGGCTCTTACCTCCTCAACCATCTCCTATCTTATTTTGATAAAGCTTTGGACTTTAGCTGTCTATTGTGAATCAACATGACCTTGTTGTGCTAATGGAAGATGCTACTTGATGTAAATCTTCATGTGATTGGGATGGTGTTACAATCGTACCTGTTATAGATGTCACTTTCTCCTTCACTTTGAGCGATATGTCCAATTGTCCCATTACTACTATGGACATTACTGAACCAATAAAATTCAATGGTATAGCCTCCAACGGTTGATTTGGATTTGCAGAGGTCAGGGTCACTAATATGGATTTCAATGGTTGATTTGTTGTAGGAGATGTAGATGCAACACTTATACCTTCAGTGGTTAACCCCTTCTTTGGTGGTTTGGATGTTCTGGCCTCTGCCAACCTAGCTTCCTGATTCTTTCTCTTCTTTATTAAAAATTCATCATATTCTATATTATCTCTATCCTTCCTCTTACCCTTCTTACCTGGGTAAGTGATAAATAATCCTTTGGCCTTCAGTGCCTGAACGTATTGATCTAACCATGCCTTACTTCCATCCAGTACACCCTTTGATATTACATCCAAAGATGTCTCTTTTATCTTTATCCAATCTGGATCACTTAATGTTTTCTTGAATACCTCATTCAACTCATAGCTCAGGTGCAATATCTTTCTCTCATCCTCTTTTATTTGAGGAGGTACCTCATGTGAACCCAAAGTCTTCATCTAATCAATAGTGAGCCTCTGGTACTACCTCTTCCTAACTTCATGGTCATCCATGCAGTTTTCCTAGTAGTCCTCTAGATGAGGTTCATGTACCTTTTTGTTGATATGTTTCTAGATCCTATTGTAAGGATCATATATCCTCTTCAAGTTGAAGGATTGCAAGTGGAGCGCTTGCAACTCCTTATCAGATGCCTTTGCATTTGTGAGGGAATTGCATCTATACCATCCAATGTCAATAGATAAATCAATGTTTCCATGCCAAAATTTAGCTTGGAAAGCCTCATATGACTATTATTTGCCTTGAAATCTCCAACAGGATGACCTTGTCAATTGGATATCTTGGTAACATGTAGGGAACTCTGGTGAAACCTTCCATCTAGATGTATGTGAATGTGGGGAATTGGATGAACCAGCTACCATTTGGATCAATAGTATTATGTGCATCTATGGATATCCTCTTGGCTTTGTCTCCTTCCATTATCCAGAAAAGCCACATACATGGATTCCATCATTTACCCTCTTGTAGTCCATCATAGACCTATTTCTCTCTAGTTGTGGGTAGTATTTGTACACAGGGTTTTGCCCTAGTTTGTTACCCAGTGAACCTACCCTTTCCAATCCATTGAACTATGCTCTGACTACACATGAGTACACCAGATAAGAAGACATGTGGAAAATTCTAGTCTTCTTGAATCTAAGAATTTGAAAGTGAATGGCATCACCAATGGCCTAAGCCAAATGAATCATGCCTGTATATTCCTTGACAATTTTGATCAGTTCGTACATCCATGGCTCAAATGTGTCTAATTTTGACATCCCCACAAGCCTGCTCAATAACATGATCATGTATCTGAATTCTTCATTGAAGTCACTTCTGTATAAAGCTTGTGCCATTTTGGACATGGCCTTGGGTTTCTTGTTATCTTCCAGTTATGATGCAAAAATGACCTTTTTGCATGCTTCCTCATTTTCTTTATATTCGGTGACCATCTTGTCCTTCTTAAACTTGTGTATTTTGGTCTACATTGGTAGGTTAAACGTGCAAGTTATGCCCTTAGGAGATAGTTCTGCATATACCCTGCCTTCACTAATCACCTTTGGTTGTTCACATCATACTTTTTTATGCATTGGATAACCACCTCCTGAGCCTCCATTACTATATGAAAACCAATGGCCTTGAATAATCCACTCTTTACTATATTGCACTGGCTAACGGGCTCAAGTCAAGTGCAATGATTCTTTGTTCATATTCACCTAGGTCAAGTTACTTTAGATTTGTATTAGCAATGAATCTAAACTTTGGCTAAATCTCTGTGGTGTAACCCACCACCTTGAACTCTTCCCTCATCTACTTCAAGTGTCATCCATGAGAAAACATGAATTACCCTAATTGCAATTACCTAGGGTTTACCGTTAATTTCCTTTCCTCTAGGTTTGAATTTGTCTCTTATGCAAGATAACAACTTCACTATAGTACAAGATACAAATCCACTATGGTAAGAAATGTGAATTCAATTTTACTCTTTTAGTGAATTTGAATTAATTTAGTTTAAACAACTTACTGTAATTTGAGATTAGGGTTATTAAATTTTGTACATACCTAATTACCGTGCACTCTTCACCTTTATACGAGTAAAATATACTATCTAGATATCCAATTCAGTTGTCATTGTTATTGTCACTTTGAATTCACCTTCAGATCATAAATTCACCTTGCAATTTGTCTGCTCTATAATTTACCTTGCAAATTTGCTCTTTGTTTGCTCGATTGCTTTGATAATGAATAATGAAATGAAATCTACTTTTAAACAAGCAAAATTCACTAAGTATAAGTTGCATTTAATACAACCTACAGTAGGTGAGCATTAATGGTGGGAAGCGGGAGAGTATATCAATTTCAACATGTGCTTTTCCCTTTTTGAAATTTAAATCCAAATGGATAATCTGGTCACCTTTACAGTTGATAATGAATTGCTTCAACCAGATGTGGAACAATCAAAATTGTAGTATTGGGTTCAGTTGGAATTTCTAATTGGAATGTCCAGTTGGAAATGGTAGGTTTGATTGGAATGTATATATTGGGTACATAACATCAAGTAGGATTCAGTATGTTAGATGTTGTCATGATGACTTATCAAAACATTACCGGATGTAAAGTTATGGGAACAAGGAAATGAACCAGATTTATGTTTTGTAAGATCAAGTTTTGTCTATAGTGTATAACCCACTATACCATGGAAAATGTCTGGTTGGAAGGCTTTGCTAGCCAACTGGATGTGGATGTGAATTTTCAACTGAATTGGATCGTTAGATTGTAAGATCAGGTTAGGTTGAAACATCATGTTTAGTCAAAATATTAGGTTGCTAACGTTAAACTATATTTGAACTTGGGGTCAGATTTGGGGTAACTTCTTCTAGTTATTTCAAATACTTAGGGACCATTTCCAATAGGATATTTCAACATGACATTTGAGAGGATCTTCATCCAGATGTGGATGTGGATTGTTAAGTTTACCAATGTCATGTCCGGTTAGAATGTCTGGTTAGAATAACTTGCTTATTTCAACAAATTTTTAGGAAATTCCAAAGGTGACCCTAGCTAAAATTTGATGCTCTATCAATATAAGACCTTACATGGGATTATTAAGGTTTAGAATTTTTGTTTCTCGATAACCTCACATTTTGCTTTTACCACCAAACCAACACAAAGGGGAAAACACAAGCAAAAGAAAAAAGATAGTTGGGGTCCTCATTTTTCTAGGACCAAAATGGGGAATTTTGTGAGACTACACAATAAGTATAAATGTTGACAAACCTTTTTGAAACATGGAATTGATGGTGAGGAAAACATTTCAGATGTTAATGATGTTAATTGTTAGCAAGGCCTTGTTACTGTATGGGATGAAATCCCCCTTCTCAAAAAAATTTTTGATGTGTTTTAGGATCACACAAGTGCAAACTTAATGATGAGTGGCTATATTATGTTGGGAAATTTACTAGGTTAATCAAACCATTTCCTACATAACCCTATGAGATAAAATTATGCACACAAGCTTACAAAATAACCATAATTTAAAGATCAAAGACATATCATAGGATTACACAAGATATACCCTAGGAAAACCCTCAAGAGAGGAAAACCCAACCTCCAAAAGCATCCACACCCAATGTAATATTTAGCAATGAAAACATTACAATACACTTATAGAGTCTCCATGAACACTTTTGAAACATCAAGCTCCTCTAGTGCATCTTCCATGTGTCCAATCATAATAGCTTACTATGCAACCACACATCCCATGCCATGCTTCACATATGTACTCTACAAGAAAGCTCAATACAACTGACAACCAACCTCAAACCACTAAACATGTGCTTGCTTTATAGAATCAAGTGTTGCAAGTATGTGCCTAATCAGTGTTGTCATTGATGTCAACATATCTGTGTTGTCATTGGTGTCAACTATGATCTTACTTTGTTGAGGATATTGAGAAAATTAGCCCATCTGGTGATAACAATGTGTTGCAGTAGAAATAGTGCATTACATGCAGAAGAACAGTCCAGAAGAATGCTCCACATTTCTTGTAGAATAAATATCTTTATGTATGGATTAGAATTTATTTAGAAGCCTGTCTAAAGATGTTATATTCCAAGTTTGAGCCTCCAGTGTGAAGAATTGAGTGAGTTATGTTCACCAGAGTGAAAACATATTTTTCTGTGTGTTTGGTGGTGACAGGGAGAAAGTGTTTTGCTCCGCATTCCTCCACATTGAAGTATTTTGGTCTGTGGTTCTAAAAGTAAGTTTGTGATGATTTTAAATGCCTTCAAGTGTAATGGTTTCTGATTTGGTGGTCTGTAAGCTATCTTTTACTCATGACAGTGGCTGGAAGTGTTGTTCTTGTGCTACAGTTTGAAGAATCTTACTGATAGAGTTGTTAGAGATTGTGCGGTTGTTCCTGGTGATTACAATGTGCTTGTGGATGTCTTCTGATCATGCTCCTACATTTAGATTGGTCCACAAGGTGTAATTCAGATTGTGCATGAAGCGTGTTCTTGAGAATACTTGTGTTAACATCAGTCTTGGCCGACCTAGTTGAACTCATCATTTGCAGAGATGCATCGAAGATTGTGATAGCGTGTTGTAGTGTGGAAGATTGTGTTTGAGTCCCAACTAAGGCATGGCATGATCCACATACATTCTTACATATTTTCCTTAGCTAAATTTGTATTAGGTCCAGACCTATTTTATGTATGTTTGTAATGCCGACCTTGGAGATTGTTCCAACAGTTGATGATTGTAATGCCGACCTTGGAGATTGTTCCAAGGTTGATGAAGTGTATAAATACTTGTAATTGAGTCATGAAAATGTATCCAAGAGTGAAGATATGAAGATAGAAGCGAAGTAAGGTAGTAGAGCAGAGTAGAGGTGTTTTGTGCTTCAATGGAATTGATCCTTGGCATAGAGTAGATGTTGTTATCTTAGTTCAACCTTTTGGTAGTGATCCATCCATAGGAAGTGAGCCTTTCTTTGCAGTGAGCAATTTGGACAGTGAGTCTTGTAGGCAATGAGCCTCTATTTTTTGGTATTGATATAACTTATATATTTCTGTGGGCTAACGTCCACCGTGGTTTTTCCCTTTTAGGGTTTTCCACATAAAAATTAGGTGTCTCCTGTGTTGTTTATGCTTTTGTGTTGGGCTTCTCATTTGATGTTTTCATGATTATATTTGAATATAAGTAATTGATAAGTTGATGATCATATTTGGTTAAAAGTTTTAGGACAATTGATTCACCACCCCCCCTCTCAGTTGTCCGGTGCAGTTCAATAATTGGTATTAGCGCAGGTTCCTCTGAAGAAAGCCTAACTGCTTGAGGAAGATCCAGGATGTCTTAGAACAAGGAAGCTCCACATTTTGATGGGACAAATTATGCTCTTTGGAAGGTGTTGATGGGTGTTTTTACACTTAACAACGCAAGTGTGATTGTTGGTTTCACACCTCTCTTGAAAAGTATCCTACCCTAGGTAAGACTACTCCAAGGTATCTACAGCTAGGTCTTAGCTTGCTTAGAATCTCTCAGCTAGAATGTTCTAGCTATACCGACAAGGGGTCTTACATGCAATTTACAGATTTGAACGGTTTGAACAACTCACGTAAACCCTTTTATGATTTCAGTTGGTAAGACAGTGTGAAATGCTACTGAAATTCCTAAACTAGCAATTATTTTCAAAGAAAATGTAAAAAGGAATAGGGTTCAAAGAAATCCTAAGTGACATTCACAATGTATGGATTGCTAAAAATAGATAAACACTCTAAAATTTAACCAATTTTCTGAGTTACCAAATCGAAAATGAATGTTACAGTACTGCAGAAAATGATGCTATCTTCAATGGAATCAAAAGATTTTCTAACTACATTCATTCATTAAACACCCAATAGATGGCATAATTTAACTCGTGAAATGCAATTGAACTTAAGCACAAATGATCATCCAGACTAACTTTACATAGTCATCTACCATTAACAAATAACTAAAAGTATGGACTAAGAGTATGCATGAGATACTTTTAGCAAACCATGAACAAAATAAAAGCATGACTAACTATAGGAGAGCAAGAAGTGAACCATGAAAACCAAGTAAGCACAAAAATACACAAATTCTCAGAACAACTGTAGAAACTTGCTTTGTATCACTTCAATTGGCAGAATGTCAACAATTTAGCTTCAAGAATTCTCCCTTAAACAATGGAAATGGTAGCCCTTTATATAGGAGAAGTAGCATACAAAATTTTTGAATGGATGGTGGAGATTAACTCAACACCAACGGTCTAAATTACATCATTAAATGGATTCATAATAGCTCATAACAAATCTTGGATTACATTTTGTCCTTTATGAAAAAGACAAAAAATAGCCCCAGATACATTGAATCTAGACATTTTGACTACCCAACTGAATATACATATAGAAAGGCTCATTTTTTAGGCATAATAAAGACAAAATAGCATCACATGTCACTCTAAATATAGCAATTTACAGAAATGACGGGATTACATTTCAAAATGTTCAAAAGAACACACTAAGACTCTTCATCCAAATTTATTTTGTCTTCTTCTGCCAGCTTGTTGCGATAGTCGAGCCAAGCTTAAAGTGTTGGATTGATGTCTAAAGGCTCCAGGTTCTTAAGGTGATTAACTTGATATCTAAACATTTCCATTTCTCGGTTCTATTGATTGTATATCCTTTCTATTTCTACCTTTGCCTTGTGAAATGCATTAAACTCAGCTCTGAGGTCACTGATTCTATCCAACCTGGCCTCTACATCCAACTCAGCATCCTCAAAAATTACCTTATGCAACTTATTTTTGCTTCCTTCCACATCATATGGTGCCAAATCATTGTAATCCATTTCCAGATAGTCTTTCAGAGTATTATTTATGTAATATATCAAAATTGCCAATTCATCATTTACTGGTTTGGAGGCTTCCTTGATACTGTCAAAAACTTCTTTTCTCAGCTTTATCTACTGATACCATTCAGTTGCTTTGTACAATTTGTCACCAGTCAAAATATTCTTAGCCAATAGTGTTTGGGCTAGCAAATCTCTAATAGCTTTAACCTGAGGAAATATATTAGAGAAGTATTCATCAAAAGAATCACATTGTTCCTACAAGTCTCTCCATTGCTTAAGAAGCCCTTCTCTAGGACCGCTAGGCATATTTCTTTTCTTTGAAGCCCTTGTTCTTGTAGAGGGAGGCATTTGTTTCTTCATGGTCTTTGTAGTGGCCCTCTTGCTTTTCTATGCTTTGGCCTTTTCTGCCAAGGTTGTGTGGTCTTCATTGTCTGATTTCTGTCCCTGAGCTGGCTCAGCCTCATCAGTGATTTCTATGGGGTTATCTTCTTCTCCTTCATACTCCTTTTTTGATTCAAGTGTCGTGTAGGTAAGTTGTATTCCCTGTCCCTCCAAGGCATCAATTCAACCTCTTACCCAAGCTTTGCTCAATCTAATTGGTTCTTTCATTATAACTTCAAGGGAGCTCTCTTCAGCATTTGCCCAATTAGGTAAGGGAATTGGCTGGTGATATTGTGCCTCCCAGGCTCCTCTATGCATAACATTGTCATCATCTTATAATTGATTAGGAACTGCAATGATGTGGAATTTCCTTATGAATTCCAGAGATAATCTAGAATGGCCTTTCTTCATGACCTCATAGTCATCCATACAATTTGCCCAAAAGTCTTCCATATGCATTTTGTGGAACAACTTATTACATACCTCTCCATCACCTTGTTAGGATCAAAATGATATCTTCTGTCGTAATAATGAAGGTTAAGAAGTTGGAGCTCTTTGTCAGAGTGCTCAACTGACACCAGTGAAGGACATGAATAGTTTCCCCTGCCTAATTGGATGGGAAATTAGACATTTGTTGTATGCAGGTGCTTAAGTTTCTTAGCACAAGTTATTAGCTGCCTAGATAATTCTAAGAGCAATACTTTATCTGTCAGGTACCGAGGAAGTCTGTAAGCCATTCTAGTGAAACCCTGTATTCTTAGATATGTGAACTTTTCAAACTAAATATACCACCTCCCATACTTGGTGATTTCATTCATGGTTTCTGTGGATATTCTTAAAGTTGTATTGCCTTACAACAACCTGGTTATGTACATGGTAAAAGCATCATTTACCCTCTTGTAATGCATGAGAGATTGTGACAATGAGAGTTGGGTATAGCATTCATAAACTTTGATATGAGTTTGTTCATTGTTTCCTACTTCCCCCACCTTGGATAGACGAGCATAATGGTTCCTCCTTGCCAAAGAATAAACAACATAAGATGTCCACCCAAAGAACCGTTTCTCTTTAAAGTTGTTGAATGCTTCATGGATGTTATCACTCAAAATTTGTGACCAATGGAACTTAGTTCCTTTCAATATCTCTTCAACTATGACAAACATCCATCCCTCAAAGGTTGAGGCTACTGACAATCCATATATTCTACTCAAGAAAGTTACTAAGTCCCCTATTTCATCATGAAAGTCACTTCTGTGTAGTATTTGGGGGAACTTAACCAAGGCAGACCTTCTATTTGTTGCCCAGTGTTTATTCATATGTTTTCTACATCCACTTTCATCTTTCTTGTAGGTGTCCTCTGATGCTACCTTATCTGGCATGGTCATCAATGCATGCCATGGAATATCAAAGGTTTCAGCCAAGGATGGTCGGCTGAGGTCAGCTAAAACATCTCCATTGGCAGTTTATATTGTCCTTGTCATGACATCATACCTATCTACACAACCAACTATAAGTTCAGCACATTGGACAGATGTAGGGAAGGCAGTAGCTTGTGCAATCCCACTATCCTTCACTTTCTTGTCTCTTGGGGTTGGATTTGGGCCAAATACTCTAGTTCTAAAATCATCAAGGTCAATGTGACCCAAGTCTGTATCTCTGATGTCCTTCCATCCGGTTGCGATCTTCATTTATATAGGAATGCCTTTGAATTAGTACCTCATGATTTGAACTCGTGCAATCATCTAACCTGCAGGACTAGACCTTATAAGTTTGATGCCTTAAAGGTTTTCTAACTCCTATGTTTAAAGTTTATGATTATCAAGTTGACTACTACACCATCAAACCATGTTATAACCAATGAACTTATAGTGAATCTACTAAGTTACCTATATGTGCTTATGATGACCACAGTCTAAAACTTACTAACTATTGCATTCACCACATGTTCAAATAATAAGCAATCCTATATTAGTGCATGTAATAAATACCCAAAGATTGGAAAAAAATCCCATTCAAAGCATGCAAAACATCATCATTTATTTATTACAATCATTATTACATCCCATCAAACACTTCTCCTTTTGAAAATTCTTTAAAAATAGTTATTTTTCTCAATTTGCACTAAATAAGGGGTCAACTGTCCTACAAAAAGAAAAGCGCTACTTTTGAGGTCAACCGACCTCAGCGGGGAAATTGGGTCTATCCGACCAACTGGTCTTTCAATGTTGATGCGTTCACAGGGTTTTGCACGGTTTTCATGATTGACTGACCTGCGCATATTTTGGAGGGGACTGACTTAAATTAGTCGTTCAAGTTAGTCAGTCAAAAATTCAGTGCAAGGAGATTAGGACAATCTTCATTACCTTTGCGTGGAATTGGCTACCTGCGGGGTTTTTAGAGTCAACCGACTAAGTCGGTGATGGCACATTTTAGCACAAGGTTGAATGAATTTGGTTATAGCACAAAGTGCTTTCTCGTTACTTTGCCAGAGGTTCCAGCCATTACCGACTTGTGGGATATTCTTATGCATCCGACCTATGTCGAAGAAAGGGTCATTTAGCGCAAGGTCGGATCAATTGGAAATTAGCGCAAAGCAGACCTAAAGGTTATGTGGGACTTCGTTGTTTGCCTGACTGAGTCAGTCAAAGCAATAAACAACGCAAAGTCAAAGAGTTAGGTTTTCAGCGCTAAACGAGTTATGAGTCTCAGAACGGTTTTTTAAAGCTGCCGACTAACTGGATTGGATTGGTCATGAGGTTTTTGCAAGTTAGTTGGACACACCCTTAGTGCAAACTCATTTTATTTGTAGCTTGAATCAAAGTGTTTTATGTATTCTCTGTCTGCTAGGGTTTGGTAGTTTATTTAGTTTAGTTGTGCCCAAAAATGTGGTTTTCATCAAGGATTAAGCTAGGGTTTATAAAATCAAATAGTTCAAACTGAAACCCTAGGTCTCGTGCCCAAATTCATATGCTCACAGTGTTCTTGAAAACAAACCTGTTGTGTGGTTACACAACACGCCCCATTTTGACTTGACAAACAGGGACCCAACTTTTTGCTGCTTTGGCTTGTGTTGTTTTTCTGCTCTTCGGCGGTCTGGTAAAAGTAAGTCATGCAAGTGATCCTGCATAAGGGAAGTGGGCAAGTCATCATGATGAGGTCAGTTCGTCAAAGTTAATATTTCATATCAATAACCTCATGGTTGAAAAGAGTATAAAATTTCTTGCAGGTTTGCCTTTTGGATCACCCTGATATTCCTTAGGGAATGAAAGTTATGACAAGTTAAAGTCCTAGTCAAACCTGATATTCCTGGGGGGGTCATATTCCTTAACATCAGTCACCTTATGTTAGATCACCCTGATGCCAGTTTATCACCCAATAATCATTTGGTCCGTGAACTCCAGACATCAATTTTAGGTAATAACTATATTTGCCCATCAAATAGCTTCATATATTTTGCGGGGGTCATATTTCAAATATCACCTGATCTTGCGAATATCACCTAATATTTCAAATATCACCCTACCGCAGAATATCACCCCAGTACCAATATGCTGATGACGTCAGCTTATTCCATTCCACAAAGGACCTAATATGATGATGACATCATCAATCGGCTTGAACTCCGAAGGTCATCTAATTTCTAACATCCGTCATCTTTTCTAATATGACTGATCTTTCCTAACATGACGGTGCTATCATTCTGACCTGATATAAAAAGCTCGACATGACCGTGACATCATCTTATTCGAAGGGTGATATTCCTCAATATCAGGGTCATATTTCTTAACATCCTGATTTCCTTCAGTATGACCATGACATCAGCCTTTCACATTTTAACGAAGCCCGTCCATGATGATGACATCATCATCATATCTCGATCTATGAAGAGAGTCATATTAGTTAATATCCCTCATATTAACTAATGTGCATACTCAGACCTGATAGTGTTATTCAATGGAATTTAGTGAACAAAAGCGCATGTATTGCATATGCATGATCTTATGCATGCGATATACACAGAGAGATACAAAATTGAAAATGTAAGATATTGGTCTAGACAATACCTAGTGCTAAGCCTGTGGTATTGTAATGCAATAAAATAAACAAAGAAGAATTGAGTTTCTGCAAATGGGCAAACTTGTTGAGAGTTGTGAATTGCCTCCAGAAAATTGATTTTTATTCACTTCCATTTGAAATATATAGGCTTGCATATCATATGAAGGGTCACATCACCCTTGGAATACAAAAGGAGATACTACAAGGTGAAACTATTTGCAAAAAATTCAAAGAAACTCAAGAAATTAGGAAAATTTTGATCTTCTCCTTGGCAGGGTCATAACTCCTAGCTATTTTGTCAGAATTTAAACTTTTTGGACTCATTGGAAAGATAAACTAATTATCTAGTTTGAGTTGCTTGATAATTTGGCATTAAGTCTTGAGCCCTAATTCCGCTCCTAAGGCCTCTGAAAATGCAATTTACTAAGATGTAGAAAACACAAAAAGTTACATTTTTGATATTTTTATCAAAAAATCACTTAAATGACCCTAGCCCTGATCAGATATTGAAGCCATTTTAGGGCCTGATAGCATGTTTTCCAGTCAACGATAGTCGATCGGACCCTCTTGATTACCTATGGACATTTACATACATAAATTTTCATAGATGCTCAATATTCATAACCTAATATATATATATATATATATGTTTGCACATTCACAACCTGGTAAAATATAAATGTTTATTTTCCTGCTAGTTTATAGAATGATGATGCTTAATTCCTATCTGTTTGTTGCAGGAGGTTGAAGATGTTTGGAGTTTGGCTGAAAATTGTAGAGTTGCGGACGTAGAGGCAACATGAACCTAAGTTGAGGAGGATATTGTCAAATGCGTTGTTTGCCAGCTGGAGGATGGACCAGGCCGAAGATGCTGGAATATTCTGTGCCAGCTGTGTAATTGCCAACTGGTAGGCACGTGTTGTTCATCTGGACCATTGAATGTTATGAGAGGATCTAGATCATTGGATCAATGTAATTGTTTTATGGCCTTTGTTCTATAAAAGGGCCAGAACTTGTCCAAATTAAAGAGGGAGAATATCTGGCAAAATAAGGCCAATTACTATAGAATTAAGAAGAGATCGGATTACCGAGACTAATGAGGAATGAATTGTTGAAATGTCAAGGTTCTTTCTTCAGATCATTGTAAATGTATGTGTTCTAAAGCATACTTAATGGAGATGAAGCTTCAGATTACATCCTGATTGTAAACTTACGTAATCTTCAAGTTGATTTCTGGATATGTAATGGTGAATGTTGTGTTCAACTGGAAGCGCTTTCATTTTATTGCATGTTGTTAACTTTTCCTTTGAAGATTTGCACTAGATCATGCAGATTTGTGGAATGTCCTGGTGAAGTATGATTTCTAGTTTTCTTCTCTTCATTGCTGTATGGGAACATGTATGTGGATCAGTGATCTCAGTCAAGTAATTTTGGGAATCTCATTTTCTAACCCTTTTCCTCATTTTAATTTCATAGAAATCACTTCCATAACTGCAAATCATGATAAATAATAAGCAAAACAGAGAAATATGCTGACATCTCGTAGATAACTGAATATCCTTAGCATATTTGAGGTAGATGCATGTAATGTTGAAAATATCATGCAAAGAATCATAAATAGTGATAGAAATCATGCAAATATCAGCCTGTAGGCACATTATTTGAGTAAATTCATAGTGCAGAGGTAGAATTGTTGGAGATTTATGCAGAGAAGATATAAAGGACAGGATATCTGGGGAAATACTGATGAACTTTGTAGAAATTACTAAAGAACATAAGGCCCCTGAATGATTAACAGCAACACACATCAGCCACTGAGTAACGTTAGTAGATTATGAACTAATTAACGAAGACTTGGGATCATGAATTCTTTGAGTTCATCGTATCTTTCAAGATGAGTAAAGGTTGTTGTGTAACTTTTATTCTATGTTTGTTTATGACTAACATCATGATCAATAAAACCCTACCCAAAGAAAATCCTAAGTGAGGGTTGAGCTCCTACTTGGTTGCTGAGATGAAAAATTGAGACTTGCAAGCACACAGGAGGTCTTCGGATTGAATTTGCGGGCTCGTGCAGGGAAATTGCTTGCAATGTCATGAAAAATCTCTTCAAAGATTTATGAAATGTAAAAATGAGCTTTGAAATGATGAAAAATCCCCTTTTTGTCCTCCTGGTTAATCGCCATAAATGCAGGACATACGTAGCATTTGTCAAGAGATTCTGCAGAAGATTTAAGGTTTGCATGAGATTCAGTATATTCTAACTTGGAGGGGTTTTGGGATGTCACTAACTTGGTTGACGGATGACACTTTTATCACAAAGACCAGCAATCTGATTACATGCATTTTGCAAGGATTTGGGTTTCCTTAGACCAGTGGAGATTTCGGCACCCTTTGACTTGGTTGGTGAACAAGCGATGCAGTGCAAAGTCAGCAGCAATTAGTTTTAGCATTGAGGTCCGCGAATGCAAAAAGTGGTGCTAGGGTCAATTAGGTAGTAAGATAGCATCGGGGTTAGATGGAAAATATTTTAGTGCAAAGGTCGAATGAAGGATATTTTAGTGCTAAGGTTAATTGCAAGCAGTTTTAGTGCAAAGGTCGGTTACAAGCAATTTTAGCGCAAAGGTCGGATAGGGTCAATTTTTGCAAAAAAAGATAATCATACCCTCTAGATGAAATACAAAGACCTTGACTTAGTAGATTTTGGAATGATCTTTCAACATCAAACTTCTAACATGGCAAAAGTGTACTTCGACTGCCTAACTACCTAGGAGATGAAAAAACCTACTTGACACTCTAAGCCAAGATTTGAAAGAGGGGGTCCCTATTTTTGAAATGGGGCATGTGTGCAAGGCACAACAAATGGCGACTCTATTGAGAAATGCTCTAGAGAATTTCAAAGATAAACTATTAGTTCAAACCCCAGAATCCCTATTTTTCCCACATATTAAACAAGAAAGCATGATATCCTATCAAAGAATCAAAGACCACTAACCGATGCAACCTTCCATATCCTAAAAACCTAAGTGTGTGCAATTGCATTCATTCCCATCCTTTAACAATTAAGTTCATCCAAGATCCTTGACAATAAGCTATGAAGTCAGGATAATTTTACCACCAAGAGAATGCTCTAATGTTGAGATAAGATGAGCCTTGAGAGAAGCAGATAGCAATTTTTCAGCAATATTTCTGATGCAATGATATTTCATGCTGATTATATATAGACAATATCCATCATGTAGGAATTGTTTTAAAAGGACTATCTTCATATAGATACTTGTAGTGGGTTTGGTGTTGAAAAACACCTTTTATTTTTACCCAATATAGGCTAGCAGTACTTAGTACCACATGCCATCTTCATCTAGATCCATAGTAGCGGTATGGGTGGTAAAATGGGAATCTAAACCTTTTCACTTATCACAAGATCACCTAGACTTGCTTAGCTGCATCAGGATTATTTAAAGTGTGAAAGATATATGGTTAGAAAACACTTCAAGTGCACCAACTAATGACTCATTTTCATGAACATACATCATACTCCCTGGTATAACAGCGAAACCCACAGGAAGACTTAAGCAGAACCTTGGCTTCTCAAAGAAAGACTTTAAATAATTTACCCAACTAGGAAGCATTTGCAGGTCCGTATAACTGCCACCACATTCTAGAAACAAGAATCCCGCGCAAAGCAAGCGCATCAAACAAAAGCAAAACTAAAAAGACAACTAACTAAATGAAAGCAGGAAAGCAAACCTAGTCTAATAGCAACCTAATCTAACTAAAGCAAACAAGAAACCTAGCTATGTACACTAAGGGGAGGCATGACTACCTCTCAAGCCTGGAAGTAGTGCTTTAGGAATTGGCCATTGACGGGCAATGGGAGCTCCTCACTAGTAAGGCTCTTAAGTCGATATGTGTTATCACCAAGGATCTCATAGATCTGATATAGACCCAACCAAAGATTATCAAACTTACCATGTTCACCTTTCTTCTCATGGGCTTTATCCCAATACAGGACCAAATTAGAAATGCGGAAGGCTTTTACCTTGGCTCTCTTGTCGAACCATCATTTCACTACACCCTGGTGCTTAGCAAAGTTTTATATAGCAGTGTCATGTTTCTCTCCAAGGTACAGTAATTGGGCTAATCAGGAAGATAGTTGATCATCAGTTTCAAGACATTCTTGCATGAATTGCAAAATGGGAATACTCAAGTGAATAGGAAAGATAGGCTCGGTTCCGTAAACTAAATGATAGGGCATGTGCCCAAGGTAGCTTTGTATCAAATTCTATCAGCCCATAAGGCAAATTTGAGTTGAGTGTGCCAGTCCCTAGGGTTTTTGTCTAACAGTTTCTTAATGACCTCAAGCAAATATTTGTTCGTTGATTCAGCTACCCCATTCCCTTGTGGATAGTAATTAGATGAGAACTTCAAAATGACTCCATAATCAAATGCCCAGTTAGAGAAATGCAATGATGAAAAGGCCAAACCATTATCACAAACTAAAGAAAATAGACATCCAAACCTGATGATAATATGCTTTTCAACGAATTCAATGACTACTTCTATGGTGCATTGTTTACAAGCTATTGCCTTAGACCAACGAGTGCAGTAATCAGTAGCGGTCAGAATATGCCTGTGTCCTGAAGAGGAGGGTGGATTGATCATACCGATAAAGTCAAGGCCCCACTCGGTTGTACCTTTATAACTGGTTGTAATGGCATGGTAGCATGTCGCTCTCTATGTGCCATAGTTTGATAGGTGTGGCAGGTTCTTACATGTAAGTAGGCATCTTTGAATAATGTAGGCCAGTAACATCCAGCACAGAGAATCTAATTAGCAGTTGAGTGAGTTGATCCATGACCTGTCCCAAATTTCTTGTGAAAACTAGTTAACACCTGATCCACTTATGTCTTGTCCAAACATCTCAAGTAGATCCCCTCATGGTTCTTCTTATAAAGGACTGATCCCTTTATCATATAGCTATTACTTTTCAGTCTTAGTGCTCTTCTTTGAACTGAACTTAACTAAGATAGACAACGTTGATTGAGCAGGTAAAATATGATGTCTCCATACCATTCATCCTTCGAGATATCTTCTAACATATACTGCTAGGAGACTAAGCCTGGCTCTACTTTTGCCATAGACTTGGTCAATGCTTGCCCTCTAACTAGCTTCATGGGTTGTATATCTATATCAAATTCCTATAGGATAGTCACCCACTTGCCCCTTCTTTCTCCAAGTTCACTTTGCATCAGTAGGGCTTTAACAACTGCATCGAGGACTATAGAAATCACTTGACTCCTTAGGATATAGTGATGAAATTTCTTGACTGCCTTCACCAGACCATATGCTTGCTTCTCCGCGTTGGGATATCTTAACTCTGTGTCTTTTAATGGAGTACTCATGAAAGCGATGGGCCTTTTGTCATTGACTACTTTCTCCTGGGTTAACATTGTTGCACAAGTGTGTTTAGATGCAAAGGAGTAAATGTGGAATGGTAGTGTGTAATCCAGACTTACCAATACTGGAGCATTGGCTATGGCTTGTTTGATTTCTACAAAGGCAGTCTTGGCTTCTAGGGTCCAATCCATCGTAGCATATTTCTTCAATATTGCATTGAGTGGTCAAATGATTTTAGAAAAACCAGTGATGAACTTGCGCACAAAGTTAATTTTCCCAAAATATGACTTAAGCTCTTTCTTACTAGTCAGGGGTGGTATCTTGAGGATTGTATGTACTCGGTCAGGATCAATGGATATGCTTCACTCAGAGATTACATGTCCCAATAACTTTCCTTCGGTCACTCCAGATATGCACTTCTTAAGGTTGAGTGAAAATCCATAATCCTTACATTGTTGTAATACTTTCCTTAAATCAGCCACATGATCCTCTCACCTTTTTGAAAACACGGTAAGATCATCCATATAGATTATTATGTATTTTCCAACTAATCCCTTAAAGGCAATGTCCATAGCTCATTGAAAGGTGGCACCAACATTTATTAAACCAAATGGAATTTGACGATATGCATAGGTGCCCCATTTACATGTGAAAGATGTCTTCAGTCTATCTTTGTAGTCAACCATTACCTAGTTATAACCTGAATACCCATCCAGAAAAGACATTATCTATGATCCATTAACAATATGTAATACTTCATCCAACGATGGAAGTGGGTAATTATCTTTTTCAAATGCCCGATTTAAGTTTTGAAAGTTGACACAGAGTCTGATTTCACCATTTTTCTTTCTGACTGGAACCAGATTTGCCACCCAAGCAGAATGTCTGACAGGAAATATTATTCTTTTTGATAGTAGTTTCTGTACCTCTTTGAAGATTAGAGGTTCCAACAGGGCGTTCACTAGCTGTTGCCTTTGTTTGAATGGCTTTGCTCCAAGCTTCAGCGGAATGGTATGAGTAATTATCGATGTGTCATACGTCTTGAGGTCTTCATAGCTCCATACTATAACTTCATGATAGTCTCTTAATGCATGAATGATGTCGGCCTTCTCTTCTTTAGTACTAGCCTTCCCCAATTAATACATTCTTAATCTCTTCATCTGTCCCCAAATTAAAAGGCTCACTTTGCCCTCTGGGAGATTCTCCTTCTTTTCTCTGGGTTCCTAGGTTGTCTGAATCGAACAGTCTTTCCAACTCTACCATTCCCTTTGGAATTGTGTTTGTTTTTAGGTTAAGCACTCCTAAATCCATCTTAGTAGGTTCCCTTTCCTCTTCATCTATTATTTGAGCAGTGAAAACATCTGATGAAGTAAGGAAGTCAATTATGTGTTTATCGTCATCAAAGACTTGGAAATTCATGACATTATCTGGTATTGACGAGGTGGCAACAAATTCAACAGAAAACTTCTTTAGTCCTACCACGGCTGTTGGTTCTAACATGCTTGTTGTCTGAGCTAAAGTATCTGCAACATGATTATGTTTTCTAGGTATCAGCTAGATATTGAAACCATCAAAACATTCAATTAAATCCCATACTCAGTTTCTATACCTATTTAGCCTCTTATCGTTACATGAGTATTGCTTCCTTACTTGTTTCACAACTAATTCTGAATCACCGAATACCTGGAGAATTCTGACTTTCTTCTGAAGTACCATCAACAATCCTTGTACTAGAGCCTCATACTCAGTTATGTTATTCGTGCATGGAAATTGTAGTCTATACGATGCTAGATATGAGCTTCCAGTGGGGCTAATCAATTCAACACCTACCCCAGACCCTTGTCTGCATCTCAATCCATCAGACCTCAAAGTCCAAAGGCAAAAATCTTTACTACCATCATCCTGTTTTGCTGATCTTTTCTCATTAGTTGGAGGCTTTGGTCCTTCTTTCTTCATGGCAGCTGGATGTTTCTTTGAAATAACTGGCACTTTTAGTCATCGCTACACTTGCTCTACTGTCTCCTGATAGAGCTAACATGTAAACTTAGAGTACAACACATCATATTTATGGCACCAATTTGGTAACAATAACTCCTCCATCTGAATCAGCTTCCCTACAGTAGCTTGATCTTTTACAAATTTGGCTACAAAATCCTGGAATCCTTCGAATATCCCTGGTTCTTCTTCTTCTAAAGAATTTCCTAAATCTGATTGCACATATGCTTTTGTACTTTCTAGTTTTTCTACAAGTGGAGGATCAAGAAATCTGTTGCAGCTTAGCATAAGAATCTCCTCTATTTGATCAACATGGGGAAGGTAAACTCCCAAATCAACTTCTAAAAACAAAATTTCATTGGTCCGGTTATACTCTGTAATCATATATTTCATTTTTGGTTCTCTTTCAATACATATCTTGTTTGCCAATCCCTTCCATGGTAGCCACATATCAGAAAAATTAGTTGCCATATAACCATTCAAAGTTCTGGACCAGTCCCTGCTTAGGAGCATGCCATACTGATCTGGGATATCTACTACTTGAATGTCTATATATTGTTGCACTCTTGGATCAAAATCCAGCTGCATATGTATCCTATTCAATTCACCCACTACATTCACCTTAGTCTTGTCTAGCTATGTTACTTTCCTGGAAGACTTGGTTGGAGTAAGACCTAATGCTTTACAAACTGATAATGGCATTACGTTAGTGGAGGCACTAGAGTCTACCAAATAGTTGTGAAGATTTCTGTTGAATATCCTAAGTGTTAAGAGGAAAAGGGGTCTCTCCATCTTATCCTTGTACAACGTCATCTTTTTCTCAACATTAGTCACATGCACTCTTTCCTTTGCTTTATCAGTATTATCTTTCACAGGTACCTCCTTTTGAGAAGAGTCCATTTTACTACTTACACCCACGTCTTGGAAGAAAGTTGTCCTAACTTTAGGTATCTTTAGTAACTCATAAACAAACTAACTAACCTTCATCTTCTTGAGTTCTTCGGCAACATACTACCCCATTTTAGTTATGTCAGATCATTGAGACTTCTCAGCAACAACCCCTTGATATACTGGTTGAGGTGTGACTTTTGGAGGTTCAGAATTATTAGAAGCTTTTAGATCTGGGGAAATTTGGTAATTGTTTGGAGGAATAGAAGTGGCGAAAGGACCTTTGGGTTTACTACTTCTAAGGTTGTATGGAGTTTTATTATATTGCTGATAAGCATTGACCTCCTCAAACTCTTCTTCCTCAGGCTGATTGTCATCTCTAAATGGAAATGTATAACTATCAAGTACTAGGGTAGTATCATACCTTTGTGAAGGAACAAGTTCATACCCAGTCGATGGATTCTCCTAAGTTTTAGAATTTTAGATTTCTATTTGGAAGATACTGAATGCTATCTAAAATTCTGGATAGTCTAGCTCAGAGTGAGCATTTGTATTGTGTAGTCTGAACCAGGTAGATAAAGTTGCCTCAACTAACATCATGCAGCCAGGAGGTCTGGTATCATTGTTCTGATTCTCCAATGGTGATGGCACTCCTCCATTATTGGGCTATGTGTTCCAAGATTGATTTGATCGCTGCTGATAATTCTGATTTTGATACTGGTTTTGGTTATGATTCTGAAATTGGTTCTGGTTTTGGAATTGATGCTAATTTTGATTCCTCTGTTGTAGATAAGCATTTTGATTCCTTAGGTGAGTGACTTCTACCATGAGTTTCTTCATATGTTCGGCTAACTCTCTAATGTCATCTCTATCTTCTTTTGCCTTAGCTGCCTTTGAAGATTGGAGAAAGGGCATCTATGCAAGAGGCATTTCAGCTATTGGGTTTCATGGATGGACTACCAAAGCTTGAGTTGCAGCTGGGTTAGGAATTGGATTCATTACCGAGGTATGGTTGGCCAAGTCTTGATTAATCATAGGTATCTGATTAGGCATGGCAATAGGTCCTATGTAGTTTAGTGGACCAGTGGTTGTTTGTCCTAGTTGGGTGCTTATGGTAATAGCTATGGTATATGTCTGGGCTAAGGTAGTGGGAATTGGATTGGCTCTTCGTATGAACATGGATGTAAGTTTATCCAGGGTTGCATAATAGATTGGCAAGGCTGCAGCTTGCCCTATGGCATAAGGGGCTTGTAAGCGGCTGAAGGCTTTTTGAAATCTATTGTTGAAAGAACTTATCAACTCACCTTCACCTTGACAAATTTCCACAAAAGAGCAATATAGATTAGCTGGAGTAGTGGGCATTCAAAATTGATCTAGAAATGCATTTTTCAGTTCAACCAAGAGTCTTTGGATGTTGCAGGGAGGTTAGCAAACCAATAATAAGCCTCATCTTGTAAAGAATAAGGAAACAATTGGCATACCACATATTCATGTTGTACTTGCAGCATAAACATGTTGTTTTCAAAGATTTTGATATGCTCATCTATAGTTTTATCTGGATCATTCACCCTAAATTTGGAATAGAACATGTCAGGTTTTTTAGCATATCATGGTAGTTATTGAATTGAAATGGGGACTGGTTGTTTTCTATGAAGAAGGCCATGACTGGAGGATTGAAAGGAGCTGTGGTAGAGTTTCTTAGGGGTGACTGAGCTCTTGGTGCTCTTGGTATCCCCTAATCCCTTCTTGTTAGCCTGAATTCTATCAAAGACAACAACTCTTCTCCAGCTAAGATGGATCTGGTATGTCTCTGTATGGTCCCCAAACTTGCTGATTTTTGTAGAGGGTAATAGTTTTCAGCTCGGCCCTCCTTCTAGCGCCAATTCTGTTGATGGGTGTTTTTGCACTCAACAATGTAGGTGTGATTGTTGGTTTCACACCTCTCTTGAAAAGTATCCTACCCTAGGTAAGACTACTCCAAGGTTTCTACAGCTAGGTCTTAGCTTTCTTAGAATCTCTCAGTTGGAATGTTCTAGCTGTACTGACAAGGGGTCTTACATACAATTTATAGATTTGAACGGTTTGAACAACTCACGTAAACCCTTTTATGATTTCAGCTGGTAAGACAGTGTGAAATGTTGTTGAAATTCCTAAACTAGCAATTGTTTTAAAAGATAATATAAAAAGGAATAGGGTTCAAATAAATCCTAAGTGACATTCACAATCATTCTTATTTATATTTATATAAGCACAAATGATCAACCCAGACTAACTTTACACAATCATCTACCATCAGCAAATAACTAAAAGTATGGACTAAGAGTATTCATCAGATACTTTTAGCAAACCATGAACATTATAAAAGCACGACTAACTAACTATGGGAGAGAAAGAAGTGAACCATGAAAACCAAGTAAGCAAAACAATACACAAATTCTCAGAACAACTGTAAAACCTTGTTTTGTATCACTTCAATTGGTAGAATGTCAACAATTTGGCATCAAGAATTCTCCCTTAAATAATGGAAATGGCAGCGCTTTATATAGGAGAAGTGGCATACCGAGTTTTTCAATGGATGGTGGAGATTAACTCAACACCAACGATCTAGATTACATCATTAAATGCATTCACAATAGCTCATAACAAATCTAGGATTACATTTTGTCCTTTATGAAAAAGACAAAAAACAGCCCCCAGATACATTGAATCTAGACATTTTGACTACCCAACTGAATATACATATAGAAAGGCTCATTTTTAAGGCATAATAAAGACAAAATAGCATCACATGTCACTCTAAATATAGAAATTTACACAAATGATGGGATTAAATTTCAAAATGTTCAAAAGAACACACTAAGACTCTTCATCTAAATTTACTTTGTCTTCTTCTGCCAGCTTGTTGTGGTAGTTGAGCCAAGTTGAAAGCGCTGGATTGATATCCGAAGGCTCCAAGTTCTTAAGGTGATTAACTTGATATCTGAACATTTCCATTTCTCAGCTATATTGATCATATATCCTTTCTATTTCTACCTTTACCTTATGAAATGCATTAAACTCAGCTCTGAGGTCACTGATTTTATCCAACCTGGCCTCTACATCCAACTCAACATCCTCAAAAATTACCTTATGCAACTTATTTTTGCTTCCTTCCACATCATATGGTGCCAAATCATTGTAATCCATTTCCAAACAGTTTCTCAGAGTATCATTTATGTCATATATCAAAGCTTCCAATTCATCATCTGTTAGTTTGGAGGCTTCCTTGATATTGTCAAAAACTTCTTTCCTCAGCTTTATTTGCTGATACCATTCAGTTGCTTTGTACAATTTGTCACCAGTCAAAATATTCTCAGCCAATAGTGTTTGGGCTGGCAAATCTCTGATAGGTTTAACCCGAGGAAACATATCAGAGTAGTATTCGTCAAAAGAATCACATTCTTCCCGCAAGTCTCTCCATTGCTTAAGAAGGCGAACCAAACTCTTTTGTGATTCAGCTGCAGCATCAATTGTATCACATCCTTTCTCACATACCTTGATCATCCATTTTTTGGTGCCTTTTGAGAAGGTTCACACTTCACCCAACTGAGACATCTTATCTTTTGACAAAAAGGTGGGCACTGTCCTTATTTCTCCTCCAGAATCTACTTGTTTGATCATAAACTGAAGGCACGTCTAGAGCTCTTCATTTTGTTGCTTCAGTTCTTTCTTTGAAATTTCATCCTTATCTAGTTGTTCCAAGATTGAAGTAACAGACCCTTTAAATTCATCAACTCTTTGCGCTTGTGTAGTTGGTCCCAGATTTAAGGTTGTTACAAGGTAATCTTCTGCTCTGACTTGTTCTCTTTTGGCATCAGGTGGTGGGACAGCTACTTCAGCTATTCGAGCTCCAGTTTCATCCTTGTAGATTCTAGATTACATCTTTGCCTTCTTTTGTTTCTTTGGCTTTTGAGCCTGTGACAAAATTGTACTCAAGTCTAATTTCATTACCTCCACTTGAGGCTTTGGGTATGCCACTCTGCTTTGTAGCCATTCAGGTGCTGAAGAAGAGGGCTTACTTAATTCATCAAGATTTTCACTATCGGTTCTAGGAGGGCCTTCAATTAATCCATGTTCCTGCTTTGATCCCTTATCTTTATCTCCCTCATCTGAGAGGTTTCTCCAATTTACCATCACATTCTCCTGAGCTGCTTTGAAGATTTCCTCTGTCTAACCTTTCTCTAGAGGACTGTCTAATATTTCAATTATCTCTGCGCTGACTGTCTTAGCCAATGGCTCATCAAGTACCTCAATGTCTGCTTCATCAATTCCATCTTTCTCTAGTTCTTGTTCTTCCAGGCCCAATTCAGCACATACCTGTTGATTGGTTTGTGATGTCAGTCACAACCAAGTACACAAAACAAAAGTCACATAACAACCCTTGTTTATCCTGAAAGATACGATGAATTCTAAGAATTCATGATCCCAAGTCCCCGTCGATTAGTTCATAATCTGCTGATGTTACTATGTGGTTGATGTGTATTGATGTTTTCCATTTTGGGGCCTTACATAGATTAGTAGATTCTGTTCCTGCAACAATGCTATATAGGGAGGTTACTCTACACAGCATATATCTCCAAATGATGTGTCTAAGTTCTACCCTTATTTGTGATTCTCTGCATGATATTTTCAACAGTGCATGCATTTAGCTCAAAATATGCTAATGATATTCAGTTCTCTTCGGGATGTCAACATATTTTTCTATTCTGCTTCTGATTTATCATGATGTGCAGTTATGAAAGTGATTTCAATGAAATTAAAATGAGAAAAAAGGGTTAGAGAGTGAGATTCCTAAAATTACTTGACTGAGATCATTGATCCACATACATGTTCCCATACAGCAATGGAGAGAAGAAAACTAAAATCATACTTCACCAGGACAGTCCACAAATCCGCATGATTCAATGCAAATCTTCAAGGGAAATGAAAGCGCTTCTATAGAACACAGCATTCACTAGTACATATCCAGAAATCAACTTGAAGACTACTTAAGGTTTACAATCAGGGTATAGTCTGAAGCTTCATCTCCATATAGTATGTTCATAAAACAGGTACATTTACATTGATCTGAGGAAGGGACCTTGATTATTTCAACAATCCAGACCTCACTAGTCTCAGTAATCTGATCTCTCCTAAAACTATTACAGGTCTGATTTTTTTTGTATTATTGACCTCCTCCTTTTTTTTGTACAGTACAGGGGCTCAATATATATATCTCTAGTTTTTTCCCAATCTGGCACCCAAAAACCCTAGGAGATCAACGGTCAACATCTTGAAATGCAGTATCCAATAGTGAGAAATGAATCCCGCCAAGAATTCGAGTAGCATACCCAGACAGGGTGCCGCTCCTTCAATAATGTTTCCATCTGTAAACTCCCCTGCATTGAAAGCTTCGTCTCCTTCCGGTGTGTTTGGCTTCTTGAGATTTGGCCCACCACCTGGGACGTCATCATCATTTAAAACCCCGCCTTTATGTTCACCTGCACACCGTTACTATGTCAGCAACTCTGCTTCTTCCCAGCTACTCCAACAATCTACAATAAACAAGCAGGAATTAGCACCATCGTTTAATAAATCAGCAGGAAAAATGAACATCTACATTAAATCAGGCTCCAAATGCATAAACACAACCATCAGGCTCAAAAACCATGGAAAATGCGCATCAAAATGCCTATACAGCATTAAAACCAGTCGGGTCAACCATCGTTGACCAAAAATATGCATTCAGGCTTCAAAAATAACTTCAAAATTTCTATCGCTTCGCTCTCCCGTGCATTTCCTGTTTAAATCCATGTATATTGATATACATGTCAGGCGCGATACAACGAATTAACCGCTTTTAATTTGCCTCTGAGTTCTGCAATGTATATTTCGTTGTATGCTGAGCAATGTATATCAATATACATTGTGGATGTGATACATTGATTCAATTGGATTTCAATCTTTTCAATTCCGCGGCCTGTATGCTTCCTTTGTATATTTTGTTTGTATATCACGACATACAAACGCAAAATATACAAGCACTTATCCCCGTTTCATAACTTTTCAATTATGTGGCTTGTACATTTCGTGATGCATCTTGGCTTGTATGTATCGAAATATACAAAGCACGAACATACAATGAATTAACTTCTTTTAACTTTCTGTAGCATCCGTGGTATGTATATTTCCATTGTATCTTTAGACATACATTTCGGGCTCAATACAAGCATTTAATCGGATTTAAATCTGCCCTTGGATTCCGTGTTGTATGTATATATGCAATGCATATTGGTTTGTATATCGCAATATACAAACACCAAAATATACAAGCAAATAACTCCATTTCATAACTCTTTTGAGTCCGCTCAATGTATAAATGCATTGCATCTTTTAGATTACTCAATTCAGACACGATACAAGCATTTAACGAAACTTAACCTTTCGCGGAGATCCGCCTTGTATATTCCTTGCAATGTAATAATATGCAAGGCGTGAAATATACAAGAACTTTTCGTTATTGCATAACCATTTCAAGTCCGCCCCTTGTACATAACGTTTGTATGAATCCTCCGATATACAAGTCGGATGCGATACAAAGTATTAATCAAATTCCAACCTCTTTTGGGTTTCGATTTGTATATTTCGAAATGTATGTATATGTTGTATGTCTCACTTTGTATATTCTAAAACATGCAAGGATTTAACCCCATTTAAACAACTCTTTAGGTTCGCGACTTGTATATGGATGTTGTATGTTCCAAAGGTATGCATAAATATACAAGTCTGAAATGTACAATGAATTAACTTCGGTTCAATAACTTTTCAAGTCTGCACAGTGTATAAATGCATTGTATGTAACTCAAACATACAAACCCACGGATATACAATAAATTCTCTCTTGTTTATAACTTTTGGATTCCGCGTTATGTATAAAATGTCTTGTACATTTACTTGTATGTTGCAACCTGCCAAACATACAAACGTTAGATATACGCGACGGAATTCAAACCCTTATTCACTTTTACTCTAAAACGGTTTCAGATCCATCCTGTATGTATAAATAAAGCTTTTATTTAAAACGCATACAAGGTAAAAAGAATATACAATCGACCCAACCATGAAAATAACAATGTATATGAGCCCGACTACAAAAAGCGATTAAGTATAGAAAGGACTTTGCACATACAAAGGACTTTGTATATGCAAAGCGATATACAAACCTGAATGTACATTTTACCAAAATGATCATAACTTGCAAAATATGGTGAATTTTAAGATGGTTCAAAAAGCAACCCTAGCTCATTTTTCACAAGGAATCCAACCATATCATGCCCTGGTACTGAAAATGCATTTTTTCTTCATTTTTAACAAGGTTTGCAATTTTAACCCCCCTTTTTCCCTTTACCACCAAGCAAAACAACAGACACAAAAGCAAAAGCAACAGCCACAACAGGGGTCCTCATTTTGCTAAGGAGCAAAATGGGGCGTGTTGTGAACATCACAACAACTAGCAACCAAACAAAACAATTAAATTTAAAGGACTAAGGAAACTAAGTGAAATAAATCCATAACTTACAACTATCTTTCATGTAAATTATTATTCAACTTGAGACCTAAGGTATTCAATAAGAGTGCATGAATTTTTATTTTTAATTTAAGTATGTGCACGTGATTAATAAGCCTCATCTTGAAGATTAGTTGAACAAACCAGTGACTGATAGTAGACTATGTAGGTGAGGACATTCCCTCATAGCCAACCGGATAGAGTCTTGCTGCCAGTGAGTGTCCATAGCCCCGGCAAGGTTATCGTTACAATTCTCCTAAGTAGAGCCCCACTGCCAGCGAGCGTCTATAGCCCCGGTAGAGTTACTTAGATGGCTTAATCTATATTTTTAGTATAATCTGCTTTATTCATTTTATATTTTATATTTTATTGATTTTTGAAAGAGATTTCACAAGATATTGCAGTTGTAACTTCATGATGCAAGGAGTGAACACTTGCTAAAATTAAGCTGAGAATTGTAATGGTAGCAAGGGTGACCTCAGATTTTTCACCTAATATCTACATTGGTAGGTTCAACAAACCCAAGGATTTTAGGTGTGTCATTGTGAGAAACCTTCCTTGAATTCTCAATCACTATTATTGAATACTAAATTTTAGAAGCTAAACAACCCTCTACATTCATGACAGTCACAACAAGTTATGTATAAATTGCAAATAATTAACCTAAACATTCTAAATTTTATACTGTTTTCAATGGTTGTTAGCTTGCTCCTTAATACTCCAAGTCAAAAGAAAGATCCCTACTGAGGAAACAAAGCAACCAAAACAAAACAAGCAAAACAAAGCCACTATACAAACAACTATACAAAGAAAGTACACTATGATACACATGACTATCATGATGCAACCCTCAAGCCTAAAAATAGTGTTTGAGGAACTGTCCATTAACTGGTAATGGAACATCCTCACCTATTAAGGACTTGAGCCTGTAGGTGTTGTCTCCTAGAATTTTAGAAATTTGAAAGGGGCCTATCCAAAGTTTGTCAAATTTACCATGATTACCCTTCCTTTCATGTGCTTTGTCCCACATCAGGACCAGATCTGAGATCCTGAAAGCCTTGATTCTATCCTTTTTGTCAAACCAGCGCTTGACAACAGCCTGATGTTTAGCAAATTGGTTAATTGCTACACTTCTTTTTTCCTCTAGGTGCATTAGTTGTAGCAATCTAACTTCCTGTTTATTATCTATGCCTAAGTACTCTTGTGCAAACTACAGCGTAGGAATCTTTAAGTTGATAGGGAGGATGGGATCCACCCCATATACTAAGTGAAAAGGTGAATTTCCTAATGCAACTTTATTCCTAGTTCTATCTACCCATAAGGCATATTTCAATAGAGTGTTCCATTCCCTTGGGTTCTTATCTATCAGCTTTTTTAGGATGTTCAATAGGTTCTTGTTTGTGGATTCTGCTAATCCATTCCCTTGGGGGTAGTAATTTGAGGAGAATTTTAAAATGACCCCATGATCGAAAGCCCAACTTGACAATTTAATTGAAGCAAAAGCAGGCCCATTATCACATAACTCCATACCTGGTCACTATATTGGTTTCCAAAAACCTAATAACATCCTCAGTATTGCATGTCCTACTGCTGACAGCCTCAGTCCACCTGGTATAGTAATCAGTAATAGTTAAAACATACCTGTGACCTAAGGATGAGGGAGGATTGATGGGTCCTATGAAGTCCATTCCCCATTGAGAAAAGGGGCGCATCTCCATCACTGGCTATAAAGGTTGAGCAGCATATTTCTCTCTATTGGCAACAACCTGACACATATGATAGTGTTTGATGTGTCCAACTGTATCCTTGAAAATTGTGGGCCAATAATACCCTTCCCTAAGGATAGCATGAGTGGTGGCTAAGGACGACCCATGTGCAGTCCCAAAATTATCATGTAATTATGTTAGCACCTTATCTGCTTCTGATCTCTCTAAGCATCTTAGGTATATCCCCTCATAGTTTTTCTTGAAAAGGACCCCTCCTTTTAACATAAATTTCAGCGACCTTATCTTCAGGGCTCTCCTCTGTGAGGCCTGTAGTCTTGAGGGACATCTCCCAGTGGTCAAGATGTGCCTAATGTCTGAGTACCATTCTCTATCATCTTTTGCATTTATAATGTACTACTAGCTCAGGATATTGGGATCAACCTCTGATATCATCTGGCTTAATGCCTACCCTCTTACCAGCTTCATAGGGGTAATGTCCATATTGTATTCCTGGAGGACAGTGATCCATTTATCCCTTTTCTCACCTAGTTCACTTTGCATTAGCAACATTTTCACTGCTGCATCGGGTACAACAACAATCACCTTACTTCTCAGGATGTAGTGCCTGAACTTCTTGACTGCTCAGACCAAAGCAAGCGCATGTCTTTCAATGTCCATATACCTGAGCTTTGCGTCTCTGAAAGGGTAGCTCATGAAGGCTATAGGCTTTTCTTCCTTTTCTTCATTTTTCTATGTCAGTACTGTTGGATCTAGGGCATACAACTGAGAGGGGGGGGGTGAATCAGTTGTATATAAAACTTCTTCTTATTTCAAACACTTGATTCTTTGTTATCAGTTAGTAGCATATCAAATAATCATCCATGAAAGCATAATACATAAACACAAGAGCAGATAAGTATCAACACATTGAACACCAAGATTTTGACGTGGAAAACCCGGTTAAGGGAAAAACCACGGGGTGATTAACCCAAGAATTATTCTCTATTAGAAGAATAAAGAAAAATGAATGGCACATGCCAATAAGGGCTCACTGCCCGAGCACACTACTCACAAAGAGGCCCACTGCCTACAAGGAGACACACTGTCTACAAAGTGATAAAAATCACAGTCTTGAACTGGAGAATGACATCTCTACCATGTCCGGATCAGTTCCAATTAAGCCCAAAAACCTTTGCTCTGCCTTTCGCACTTCTCTTCGCTATGCCACACTTATCCACACACCACACACCTTGAAATGAACTCACAAACCGTTATTTATACAAGACATCAACTTAGGAACAAACATCTAAGTCGGCAAACAACCATAAGAACATCCGCAAGATGAATAACACATCCAGTCGGCCACCATAAGAACATTCGTAGGATGAACAACTCATCCGGTCGGCTAAACAGGGCAAGAACTTCATCCGGAAGAATATCTTCAATTCCGGGTTCTACTATCAATGCGGACCAGCAACATAACCTCAACATGATCCAAGAACCTTCACAGGCCTGCCTGAACGACCGGATACATCCGCACTTCCTTTACCTACTGGAATCTCTTGTCTTCCTCATCCGGAACTTCAAGAACACAGTCTGTCACCATTGTCATAATGCAAGAGATACTTCCGGACCTCCAAGTCATACAAAAATCAATGCGGACCTACAACACAACCTGAACATGATCTAATAACCTTCACAAGCCTTCCTGAATGACCAGGTACGTCCGCATTTCATTTTCTTACTGAAATCTCTTATCCTCCTTATCCGGAACTTCAAGAACACTGTCTGTTGCTACTGTTATAATGCAAGAGGTACTTCCGGACCTCCAAATCGTACAAAACTCAAGTTGGCATATCACAAGGATATCTAAAACACTCGTTCCAATCCGTAGATTAGGAGTGTACAATTCCGGACCTCACCGGACCTTTCTGTGATCCTTTGTCACCTCTGAACACTTGCCGGACCCGGTTCCATACAGACAGCCATAACCTCTTCAGATCTTCATGCGGACCTCTGAAATCTTGGCTGAAGCATCTCAAGACTCATATCTGTAAACCCTTTAATCCGCATCCTCCGGTTCTCAACCTATACAATACATTTGCCTTCTTCTCATCACTGTTCTTCACTGTTCCTGACTGAGGCTAATTTTCTCAATATCCTCAGCACACAGCTCATCAAATCCTTCTTGCCAATGCAATATGAGTATGTTGACATCAATGACAATACTGGCTCACCTCATACTTGCAACAATCTCCCCCTTTGTCATTGATGGCAACATATGATGTGAAAAACCATCAAGACAAGAACTTCTCCATTCTGTCACAGCTCCCCCTATCAACAACAACTTTTCACATGTCTTCTCTTCCTTTACTGCTCCCCCTTTGATCATCAACCACTTGTTTTTCACATGTCTTCTCTCCCCCTTTGACATCAATGGCAAAGGGCTCATACTTGCAATTCTAATGCATCAGAATCATACCAGCTGCTCCCCCTTAGTAGCAGCTCCCCATCATCAATCCGGATCACAAGATATGACTGTGATATCCACCGGACTGATGCACATTAGTGCATCTTAGTTCATCACCGGAGGGGCCATGACCCCTAACTTCTCCCGGAGATATTCAAAAGAGTCCTTGGGAAGAGGTTTTGTAAAGATATCTGCAATCTGATCCTTGGAGGGAACATACTCCAATCTGACTTCTTCCTTGTTTACTTGTTCTCTCAAAAAGTGAAATTTGATAGATATGTGCTTCGTTTTAGAATGCAATACCGGATTCTTGGAGATATTAATTGCACTTGAATTATCACAGAAAATTGTGATAGGCTCCTCATATTCAACTTTGATGTCTCTTAGCATCTGCTTCATCCATAAGATTTGAGTGCAACTACCTGCTGCTGCAATGTATTCTGCTTCAGTTGTAGACAGAGATATTGCATCTTGTTTCTTGCTTAGCCAAGAAACCAATCTCTTCCCCAAAAAGAATGCTCCACCACTAGTGCTCTTCCTGTCATCCACATCTCCTGCCCAATCTGCATCTGTGTAAGCATGAAGAGAGAAGTCCGGATCTCTAGGGTACCATAGACCATACTCCACAGTTCCTTTCAAGTACCTAAAAATTCTTTTGATTGCCATAACATGAGATTCTCTAGGATCAGCCTGGAATCTTGCCACAAGACCAACAGCCTGCATTATATCTGGTCTAGTTTGAGTGAGGTACAACAATCCACCAATCATTGATCTATACTTTGTCTGATCTGCCTTTGGACAGTCATCATCTTTGCTTAACTTACATCCGGTTGCCATAGGAGTGTTCATAGACTTTGAGTCTTCCATACCAAATTTCTTTAACAGTTCCTTCACATATTTGGTCTGAGAAATGAAGATCCCTTCTTTTGTTTGAGTAATTTGCAGACCCAAGAAGAAATTCATTTCACCAAGCATAGACATTTCAAATTCACTTTTCATCTGATTTGCAAAAGTTTTGCACATACTATCTCTTCCTCCAAAAATGATATCATCCACAAATACTTCAACAATTAAAATATTTTCATGATCAATTTTGAAATATAAGTTACTGTCAGCAGTACCTTTGTTGAATCCAATTTGCACAAGATGCTTATCCAACCTTTCATACCATGCTCTTGGGGCTTGCTTCAATCCATACAAAGCTTTCTTCAACTTGCAGACCATATCATCATTATCAGACAATTGAAAACCATCCGGTTGTTCAATGTAGACTTCTTCTTCCAGATCACCATTTAGGAAGGCAGACTTGACATCCATCTGATATACCTTGAAGTCTTTGAAGGCAGCAAATGCAAGAAGTAATCTGACTGCTTCAATTCTTGCCACCGGAGCAAAAGTCTCTTCAAAGTCAATTCCTTCTATTTGAGAGTAGCCTTTGCAGACCAATCTAGCTTTGTTTCTGATTACTTCACCAGCTTCATTTAGTTTGTTCCGGAAGACCCACTTGGTTCCAATTACATTCCTGTCTCTAGGTCTGGGAACAAGATCCCAAGTATGATTTTTCTCAATTTGCATCAATTCATCTTCCATTGCTTTGGTCCAGTTTTCATCATTGCAGGCTTCATTTATTGTTTTAGGTTCAATCTTTGAAATCAGACAACATTCATTCTGATTTTGAGCAACATTCCTTCTAGTTTGTACACCTTTGCTTCTGTCACCTATGATTTGATCTTCAGAGTGGTTCAGTTTTACATACCTTGGAATTTTGGGAGTATCCTGCACTGCTGCTTCTTGATCAGGCTCATTCAGACCTAACTCTTCTTCCTGATTTACCGGATCAGGCTGACTCTGTCTCACCGGAGAGGATTGAGGTCTTTGAACACTTTCTTGGTCATCTTCATCAATCTCATAAAATCTTGAAGGCTTCTCAATTCCTTCATCAACTTTCACATTGGTGCTTTCTATCATCTTCCTCAATCTCTTATTGTAACACCGGTATGCTTTGCTTTGAGTGGAGTAACCCAAGAAAATTCCTTCATCACTTCTAGCATCAAACTTACCTAGGTCTTCATCTCTTTTAATATAACACTTGCTACCAAATACTCTGAAATATTTCACAGTAGGAGTGATGCCAAACCAGAGTTCATAGGGGGTCTTACCGGTGTTGTTTCTGATTTGAACTCGATTGAGAGTGTAGACTGCAGTGCTGATAGCTTCCTTCCAAAACATTTGAGGAACATTTGCTTCCAACATCACTGTCCTGGCAGCTTCCTGGATGGTCCGGTTCTTTCTCTCAACTACTCCATTCTGCTGTGGAGTCTTAGGAGCAGACAACTGTCTCCTTATGCCCTGTTTCTCACAAAAGTCAATGAATTCACCAGATGTAAATTCACCACCTCTATCAGACCTTAGGCACTTTAGTTTCAATCCGGTTTGATTCTCCACCATAGCTTTGAAGGTTTTGAACTTCTCAAAAGCTTCTGATTTTTCTTTTAGAAAGGTAACCCACATCATCCGGGAATGATCATCAATCAACAACATGAAATATCTATCACCCTGCAGACTCTTGATTCTTGTTGGACCACATAGATCAGTATGTACTAATTCCAACAATCCGGTAGAAGACTGATCTTTGCTTTTGAAAGAGACTCTGCTTTGTTTACCTAGCTGGCATTCTTTGCACAAACTATTTGTAGGTTTCATCAATTTTGGAAGATCTCTTACAGCCTGAGTATTGCTTATCTTGATGATGTTATCAAAATTTACATGACACATTCTTCTATGCCATAACCAACTCTGATCAATTTGAGCAAACAAGCAACTTTTCTTCGAACCAACCAGATGAAAGATATTACCTTTTGTCTGAGTACCGGATGCAATTTCAGTTCCGGAGCTTGTAAAGATTCTGCATTTTCCATTCTTGAACCGGAGATCATAACCTTTGTCCACTAACTGACCAACACTGAGAAGATTGTGCTTCAATCCTTCAACATACAGTACATTTCCTGTTTTGCTCTTACCATCAAAGGAAATAGTTCCCCTACCTCTGATTCTGCCAGCAGAATTGTCACCAAACTTTACCATTCCTCCTTCATATCTTTCCAAATCTAAGAACTTATTCTTGTCACCAGTCATATGGTGAGAACATCCACTGTCAATAACCCAATCATCCTTTTCTTCCACTTGAGCAGCCAAGGCTTTTTCAACAACTTTGTGATTGACAGATTCAGAGAGTATTGAGTCTTCTTCCTTGATGGCTATAAACACCCACTCATTTCCGGATTTGCTTCCTAGTTCTGATTCATCATCTGTTACTCCTTCATTGTCATCTTCTTCATGAACATAATAGCAATTCTTTTGAAACCTTTGTCTGTGAGTATTAGATCTTGCAGATCTCTCCGGACATCTTGAGGCAAAATGACCAATCTTATTGCAGTTGAAACACTTAAAGGGTAGTTTTCCTTCATACTTACCGGATCCTCTTGGCAGTCTCTTTGCAATGAGGGCTTCAAGTTGAGCTGTTTCTGCCTCTTCTTCTTCCATGTCTCTTCTTGCTTGATCATACCATGTCATTTTCCTTGATGAGTTTTCACCCGGATCAAATCTCTGTTTGCCTTTCACATAGGCACTGGCTTTGAAAGCAGATTCAGTCTTGGGAGGATCATCTCCAAACTCGGTCATTTCAAATGCAGCTAGTTTGCCAGCCAGTTGTTCTCTTGTGACAATTGTGTGGGCTCTGAATTCATCAATGGCAGCAACTTTGATTTTGTAGGCAGCAGGAAGGGATCTTAGGATTTTGCAGACAATCTCATTTTCATCTAAAGTTCCACCAGCATTTCTGATTCCACATACCAGCTCATTTACTCTTGGCATGAAGGTAGTGATGTTTTCATCATCTCTCATTTTCAATCTTTCAAATTTCCCTTTCAGGCTTTGTAACCTTGCACTTTTGACAAACTCATCTCCTTCATACAGAAGTTCCAGCTCAGTCAGGATCTCATATGCAGTTGGTAGGTCAATAACATTCGAGAGATATGAGTCATTCAATGCGCTTAGAAGAGCTTCCTTGGTCCGCAGATTGTTTTCAGCTTCTGTGATTTCATTCAGAGTTGTCGGACCACCTTGTGGAGGTACATATGGTTTTGAAACCATATCCAAGTATGCTTTTCCCATACATTCCAAGTGACACTTCATGTGACCTTTCCAGAGAGTGAAGTTGGTTCCATCGAACTTCGGACTATCCTTCTTGTATGACGACATCCTGGATCTCCTCAAGCGGTTAAGCTCCTGTCAGAGGAACTTATCTCTGATACCAATTGTTGGATCTAGGGCATACAACTGAGAGGGGGGGGTGAATCAGTTGTATATAAAACTTCTTCTTATTTCAAACACTTGATTCTTTGTTATCAGTTAGCAGCATATCAAATAATCATCCATGAAAGCATAATACATAAACACAAGAGCAGATAAGTATCAACACATTGAACACCAAGATTTTGACGTGGAAAACCCGGTTAAGGGAAAAACCACGGGGTGATTAACCCAAGAATTATTCTCTGTTAGAAGAATAAAGAAAAATGAATGGCACATGCCAATAAGGGCTCACTGCCCGAGCACACTGCTCACAAAGAGGCCCACTGCCTACAAGGAGACACACTGTCTACAAAGTGATAAAAATCACAGTCTTGAACTGGAGAATGACATCTCTACCATGTCTGGATCAGTTCCAATTAAGCCCAAAAACCTTTGCTCTGCCTTTCGCACTTCTCTTCGCTATGCCACACTTATCCACACACCACACACCTTGAAATGAACTCACAAACCGTTATTTATACAAGACATCAACTTAGGAACAAACATCTAAGTCGGAAAACAACCATAAGAACATCCGCAAGATGAATAACACATCCGGTCGGCCACCATAAGAACATTCGTAGGATGAACAACTCATCCGGTCGGCTAAACAGGGCAAGAACTTCATCCGGAAGAATATCTTCAATTCCGGGTTCTACTATCAATGCGGACCAGCAACATAACCTCAACATGATCCAAGAACCTTCACAGGCCTGCCTGAACGACCGGATACATCCGCACTTCCTTTACCTACTGGAATCTCTTGTCTTCCTCATCCGGAACTTCAAGAACACAGTCTGTCACCATTGTCATAATGCAAGAGATACTTCCGGACCTCCAAGTCATACAAAAATCAATGCGGACCTACAACACAACCTGAACATGATCTAATAACCTTCACAAGCCTGCCTGAACGACCAGGTACGTCCGCATTTCATTTTCTTACTGAAATCTCTTATCCTCCTTATCCGGAACTTCAAGAACACTGTCTGTTGCTACTGTTATAATGCAAGAGGTACTTTCGGACCTCCAAATCGTACAAAACTCGAGTTGGCATATCACAAGGATATCTAAAACACTCGTTCCAATCCGCAGATTAGGAGTGTACAATTCCGGACCTCACCGGACCTTTCTGTGATCCTTTGTCACCTCTGAACACTTGCCGGACCCGATTCCATACAGACAGCCATAAGCTCTTCAGATCTTCATGCGGACCTCTGAAATCTTGGCTGAAGCATCTCAAGACTCATATCTGTAAACCCTTTAATCCGCATCCTCCGGTTCTCAACCTATACAATACATTTGCCTTCTTCTCATCACTGTTCTTCACTGTTCCTGACTGAGGCTAATTTTCTCAATATCCTCAGCACACAGCTCATCAAATCCTTCTTGCCAATGCAATATGAGTATGTTGACATCAATGACAATACTGGCTCACCTCATACTTGCAACAAGTACTGCTGTAGAGGTATGTTCTGAAGCAAATGAATAGATGTAGAAGTCCTTGGTGTAATCTGGACTAATCAGGACTGGAGCATTGGATATGGCCTTTTTAATGTCTTCAAAAGCTACTCTATCTTCCGGGGTCCATTCAATTTTAGCGTCCTTCTTGAGCATGGCATTCAAGGGCCTGACTATCTCTGCAAAGCCAGTGATAAATTTCCTAACAAAATTAATCTTACCAAAGTAAGATTTGAGCTCTGTCTTGCTTCCAGGTAGTTGTATCTTCATGATGGATTTTATTCTGTCAGGATCAATGATGATCCCGTCTTCAGTTATCAAGTGGCCTAGCAATTTCCCCGTGGTCATCCCAAATATGCACTTCTTGGGATTCAAGGATATCCCGTACTACTCGCACTTCTTCAACACCTTTCTTAGGTCCTCTACATGGTCCGCTCTATCTTTGGAGAACACCGTTAAGTCATCCATGTATATTACTATGCACTTACCAATCAAGCCTCTGAAGGCTATGTCCATTGCTCGCTAAAATGTGGCTCCAGCATTTATCAATCCAAATGGTATGCACCTGTAGGTGAAGATCCCCCATTTCGTGGTAAATGCAGTTTTCAATCTATCAATTTTGTCCACCATCACCTGGCTGTATCCAAAGAAACCGTCCAAGAAGGACATCATCTTAGCGCCGTTCACAATTTGTAGGACTTCATCTAGAGAAGGCAGAGGATAATTATCCTTTTCAGAAGCTCGATTGAAGTTCCTGAAGTCCACGCACAGTCTGATGTCACCATTCTTCTTTCTCACTGGGACCAGGTTTGCCACCCACGTGGAGTGTCTCACAGGAAATATGATCCTGGCATCGAGTAGCCTTTTAACTTCTTCAAAAATGATTGGCTCCAGTAGAGCGTTGACGGGTCTTTGCTTTTGCCGAAAAGGCTTGGCGTCTGACTTCACAGGTATCATATGAGTGATGACTGATGTATCAAAAGTTTTAAATTCGTCATACGTCCAGGCAATGACATGGATGTAATCTTTGAGGGCCTGAGTTATCCCTTTCAACTCTTCTTCTATACAAACCTTCCCAATCAGAACATTTCTTCTTCTATCACCTTGCCCAAGGTCGACCTGTGAATACTGTCCCTCATTAGCCTTTTGAAGATCCCTTTGTTTCAGCATGTTGTCCAAATCAAATGCTCTCTCCAGCTCTATCATTCCCCTAGGGATTTTGTTACTTGGCAGCTCCAAGATTTCTTCTTCCTCCCAGACATGATCTTCTAGATTCTTTTCATCAATGATCTGTGCCTCAAAAACATCTCTATTGGAAATAAAATCTAATATATGCTGATCATCTTCAAATACTTGGAGATTAGTTACATTATCAAGTACTGAAGGCACTGATACTAATTCATCTGAGAATCTTTTTAAACCTGATATGGACAGCGGCTCTAGAGTACTGGCAGCCTAGGCCAAGGCATCTGCTCTGTGGTTTTTCTCTCTAGGTACATGGGTGATATTGAATGCATCAAACTCTTCTATTAAGTCCCACACCCTATGTCTGTAATTGGATAGCCTCCTGTAATTGCAAGAGTATATACCTCTTACCTATCTGACAACTAATTCTGAGTCCCCATAGACATGTAGAATTTTCACCTTCTTCCTAAGAGCGAACAGTATTCCATGAATTAGAGCTCCATATTCTGTCACATTATTTGTACATGGGAACTGCAATCTGTATGCTGCCAAATAGGATTTTCCAGATGGGTCAATGAGGTCTATTCCTACTCTAGCTCCTTGTTTTGACTTGGATCCGTCAAATCTGAGGATCCATGGCTCATCCTTAGCTAAAAGCTTGTCTGGTGCTTCCTTCTTTCTTTTGGCTCTGGCAGCCGCACCACTGGATATCCATTTTAGCCTTGGTGTCCCAGTTTTCTCAGACACCACCTCATCGGCTTTATGGGGAGCTGATACTTCTTCTTTTCTCTTATCACCAAGAGGAACATTCTTTGGACCAGGCAGCATATGCCTTCTCAAGATATGTAGGCACAATGAGCAAGATGTCTCCGAGTGAGGTGCCTCATGCAACTTGCACCACTTCTCAATCAAGGCATCCTAGGGAGGCCTATGCTGTTGCGTCATCTTTTGGATTTCTTTTGACAGAAACTCCTCAAACTTGGACAGATTGTTGCCACTATCCTCGTCAGATAACTCATAATCTGACTCCACTAAACAATCACTCCGAGGGGTGATTTTCTTCTTGTTCTTATCATTACCCCCGTTGCATACCAGTATCTCTTCTGTCATCTGGACAGAACCTTCATCCTTCTATGTGCATCCTCCTGTTCCTACAGGAGACAAACATAAATCAGTATCACTATTGTTATCCGTGGAACTCACTGTGGGTGAAGATGCTTCGCCATATGCTTGTTCCAACTCCAACATGTCTAAACAAGCATCACAAGTTTTTTCAGAATGAGCCTCATCATGTAACCTGCACCATCCATCAATCAAAATATCGTGAACAGGAACACTTAATAATTGACATCGTTTCACCTGTCTAAACAAATGCATCTCAAATTTCTTGAAATGATCCAGTTCTATTTTATTTCCAAGGTTACAATCAGGCTCTGAATTTATTTCATCACTCCAAAGGTCACCATTATGATCATGTATGTCAAGCAACAGGATTTCTTCTATGCTGGCGGTTTGAGGTCTAATGGAGTAAACTCCAGGTTCCACATCCACATACATGATTTCATTAGTTCTGTTATATTCGGTGATCATGTGTCTCATGCGAGGTTCAGCTTCGATCTTTATCTGATTTGGTACACCCTTCCAAGGTAGCCACATATGGCTGAAATCAGTTGACATGTATCCGTTGAGGGTTTTTGACCAGTCTCTGTTGAGTAACATTCCATATGTATCAGGTATATATCTACTACCTGAATATCAATATAGTGCTGGATTCTGGGATCCGATGCTAGCTGCATGTGAATGTGGGTCAGTTCTCCTACCACACTTATGTTTTGTCCAATTGTGTTACCTTCTTCAATGATTTAGCAGGATGTAACCCTAAAGCATTGCATATGGATAGGGGCATTACATTGGTAGATGCTCCTGAGTCTACTAAGCAGTTGTGCAAATTTTTACCAAACATCCTTGTGGTAAGGAGGAAGGGAGGTGACTCACTCTTGTCTTTGTTCAAGGTCATGTGGGAGGTATCTGCAGCTTGAACAGTAGCCGGGGTTTTAGGTTTGACGTTAATGTCCTTGGCAGCATGATCTTTATTTCTAAATTGGCCCGGGGTATGGCTATCTTCCTTTTGAGTAGAATCATCCAATGATTTCATGAAAGCATTCTTGATAGCAGGGGTTTTAAGCAACTCTGACATTGGCAGGCTGATCTTTACTTTTTTCATTTCATCTGCTAGATATGTAACCAATTTGTCAGATTCAGGAAGTGGATTTGCAGCTTTTGATGTTGTGTTATGTAGTGTCAGATATTGAGCATCGACCTTGGGGAGTCCAGGGTTATTACTTGCCTTGGGATCAGGTGGAGTATTGAAATTGTTTGGAGGCAATGAGGTAGTCAAAGGATTGGCAGATCTGTTTGAGTTATTCCTTAAGTTGTAGTTATGCCTACCCTGAGGTTGCTGTTGATAAGCATTGACTTCCTCATGCTCAATTGATGGCTCATTCTCATCCTCAAAGGGGAAAACATAGTTAGACTCAAAAGCCATGGCTGATTCCTCACATGTTGAAGTGTAATCTTGATGTGATGATATTGTCTGCTGATAAGGACAATGCATGAAGCTTTCTAGTACTAGGGCAGAATCATACTCACAGGGGATAATTTCATTTCCCTCTGCATAAGGTGGGTTACCTAAGGTACTGGTCACTTCAACTTGGAATATGCTAGCAGCAATCCTGAATTGAGGACAGTCCAACTCTGCATGAGCATTGGTGTTATGTATTCTGCACTAGTTCGTAAGTGCTGCCTCTGCAAGGTTTACTCTGGTGGTCTGCCTAGGTTCACCAAGAGGCTGATTGTCTAGGGGTGATGGCAAGGAACCATTGTTACGCCTGGTGTTCCACACTCTAGGTTGTCTAGGAGGATTATTGTTGCCATTGTTGTTATTGTAATTGTTGTTGTACCCCTTGTCAGGATAATTAGGTTTGTCATTGGCATAACCTCTGTTTTGACTAGGTTGAGAGTAGAAATTCTAATTTCTTAGATGAGTGACCTCAGTAGTAAGTTTTCTTAACTGAGCTGATATTTCTTTGATTTCTTCCTTCTCTTCCTGAACCTTGGCCATCACATTCTCTGTCTGGGGCTTGAAAAAGGAAGACCCATTGTTATTGTTGGATTGTTCTACACCCTGAGGCACTTGTGTTTGATATGGTAACATCCGGTTACTCCCACTTGGTGGGGGCATGACACTGAGTGGTGGTATTTGCAAAGGGGTTGGCATCACAGCTGAAGGCATCATGGCTCCATTGGTCTATTGGTGGACAGGATATGTAAGATAACTAGGAAGTGTAGGGAAAGCAATATTTGGTGTGGGAGCAGGAGCCAATTGCTAACTAACTTTGATAGCTTCCTCAAAAGCCTGTGCTAAAGTTGTTACACCAGGGTGTGTCCTTCTGATAAACATGGAGGTCAGGGGATCTAAAGTTGAATAATAAATACTCCTAGCAGCCTCATCTGCTACAACGTAGGGAGCAACCAGTTTAGACATCTTCTGGAATCTAGCGTTGAAGTTTGCAATGGGTTCTCCTTCGCACTTCTTGATGGTGGCAAATAGATGATAGTTCATTGAAGGATCTATAGGCACCTTGAACCTATCCTTTAAAGCTTTCTCTAAGGCATCCCATGAACGGACTGAACCCTGACCTAGACTGGTATACCAGTTATAGGCCTCTTCCCCTAAGGAGAATGGAAACAATCTGCATACCACATCCTCATACTCAATTCTGGCCCTACAATAAGCTTCCTTGAAGGTCCTGACATGATCATGAGCATCTTGATACGGATGGTACCTAGGACAAATTTTATCTGGATTTTTAGGCAAAGCATGATACGCATTGAAGGCAGCGGTGACTCTGCTGTGAAAAATGACATCGCAACCGGTGGAGGTTGGATCTGGGGTACGACAGGCTGAGGCTGGGCCTGAGGTGTGATAGGTGGTCTCATGGGTATTTGAAAGCCAATAGGGGTTACAGGAGCATGCTTTGGTGAGGCTTCTGTTGCACTAGAATCAGGAGTGTGATGAATGTCCACAGTCCTAGGTCTAAATCCCCTAATAGGCTATTCTTCGAAGAGTCCACTAGATCTGGACCTGGTATTTGGCCTGAAAGCCAGGATTTCTCAATTTTTTAAGGCAAAATGGCGAGTTTATGGCCCGAATTCAAACCGCCAGGATGTTTAAGCAATGTATGCAGGAATCTATGGTTTCCTTTGTCAACGGCCCTCCTTCTAGCGCCATTTTCCTATTGATTGGTTTGTGATGTCAGTCACAACCAAGCACACAAAACAAAAGTCACATAACAACCTTTGTTTATCCTAAAAGATACGATGAATTCCAAGAATTCATGATCCCAAGTCCCCGTCGATTAGTTCATAATCTGCTGATGTTACTATGTGGTTGATGTGTATTGTTGTTTTCCATTTTGGGGCCTTACGTAGATTAGTAGATTTTGTTCCTGCAACAATGCTATACAGGGAGGTTACTCTACACAGCATATATCTCCAAATGATGTGTCTAAGTTGATATTTGCATGAGTTCTACCCTTATTTGTGATTCTCTGCATGATATTTTCAACAGTGCATACATTTAGCTCAAAATATGCTAATGATATTCAGTTGTCTTCGGGATGTCAACATATTTTTTTGTTCTGCTTCTGATTTATCATGATGTGCAGTTATGAAAGTGATTTCAATGAAATTAAAATGAGAAAAAAGGGTTAGAGAGTGAGATTCCTAAAATTACTTGACTGAGATCATTGATCCACATACATGTTCCCATACAGCAATGGAGAGAAGAAAACTAAAATCATACTTCACCAGGATAGTCCACAAATCCGCATGATTCAGTGCAAATCTTCAAGGGAAAAGTTGACAACAAGATGCAATGAAATGAAAGCGCTTCTATAGAACACAGCATTCACCAGTACATATCCAGAAATCAACTTGAAGACTACTTAAGGTTTACAATCAGGGTATAGTCTGAAACTTCATCTCCATACAGTATGTTCATAAAACAAGTACATTTACAATGATCTGAGGAAGGGACCTTGATTATTTCAACAATCCAGTCCTCACTAGTCTCAGCAATCCGATCTCTCCTAAAACTATTACAGGTCTGATTTTTTTTGTATTATTGACCTCCTTTTTTTGTACAGTATAGGGGCTCTATATATATCTCTGGTTTTTTCCCAATCTGGTGCCCAAAAACCCTAGGAGATCAATGGTCAGCACCTTGAAATGCAGCATCCAACGGTGAGAAATGAATCCTGCCAAGAATTCAAGCAGCATACCCAGACAGGGCGTCGCTCCTTCAATAATGTTTCCATTTGCAAACTCCCCCGCATTGAAAGCTTCGTCTCCTTCTGGTGTGTTTGTCTTCTCAGGATCTGGCCCGCCGCCTGGGACGTCATTGTCATTTAAAACCTAGCCTTTGCGTTCACCTGCACGCCGTTACTGTGTCGGCAACTCTGCTTCTTCCCAGCTACTCCAACAATCTGCAATAAACAAGCAGGAATTAGCACCATTGTTTAATAAATCAGCAGGAAAAATGAACATCTACATTAAATCAGGTTCCAAATGCATAAACACAACCATCGGGCTCAAAAACCATGGAAAATGTGCATCAAAATGCCTATACAGCGTTAAAACTAGTCGGGTCAACCATCGTTGACCGAAAATATGCATTTGGGCTTCAAAAATAACTTCAAAATTTCTATCGCTTCGCTCTCCCGTGTATTTCCTGTTTAAATCCATGTATATTGATATACATGCCAGGCGCGATACAACGAATTAACCACTTTTAATTTGCCTCTGAGTTCCGCAATGTATATTTCGTTGTATGCTGAGCAATGTATACAATATACATTGTGGATGTGATACATTGATTCAATTGGATTTCAATATTTTTAATTCCGCGTCCTGTATGCTTCCTTTGTATATCGCGACATACAAACGCAAAATATACAAGCACTTATCCCCGTTTCATAACTTTTCAATTCTGTGGCTTGTACATTTCATGATGCATCTTGGCTTCTATATATTGAAATATACAAAGCGCAAACATACAATGAATTAACTTCTTTTAACTTTCTGTAGCGTCCGTGGTATGTATATTTCCATTGTATCTTTAGACATACATTTCAGGGTTGATACAAGCATTTAATCAAATTTAAATCTGCCCTTGGATTTTGTGTTGTATGTATATATGCAATGCATATTGGTTTGTATATCGCAATATACAAATGCCAAAATATACAAGCAAATAACTCTATTTCATAACTCTTTTGAGTCCGCTCAATGTATAAATGCATTGCATCTTTTAGATTACTCAATTCGGACGCGATACAAGTATTTAACGAAACTTAACCTTTCACAGAGATCTGCCTTGTATATTCCTTGCAATGTAATAATATGCAAGGCGTGAAATATACAAGGACTTTTCGTTATTGCATAATCATTTCAAGTCCGCCCCTTGTACATAACATTTGTATGCATCCTCCGATATACAAGTCGGATGCAATACAAAGTATTAATCAAATTTTGACCTCTTTTGGGTTCCGGTTTGTATATTTCGGAATGTATGTATATGTTGTAGGTCTCGCTTTGTATATTCCGAAACATGCAAGGATTTAACCCCATTTAAACAACTCTTTGGGTCTGCAACTTGTATATGGACGTTGTATGTTCCAAAGGTATGCATAAATATACAAGTCTGAAATGTACAACGAATTAACTCCGGTTCAATAACTTTTCAAGTCTGCGTGGTGTATAAATGCATTGTATGTAACTCAAACATACAAACCCGCGAATATACAACGAATTCTCTCTTGTTCATAACTTTTGGATTCCGCGATATGTATAAAATGTCTTGTACATTTACTTGTATGTTGCAACCTGCCAAACATACAAACGTTAGATATACGCGACGGAATTCAAACCCTTATTCACTTTTACTCTAAAACTATTTCGGATCCATCATGTATGTATAAATAAAGCTTTTATTTAAAACACATACAAGGTAAAAAGAATATACAATCGACCCAACCATGCAAATAACAATGTATATGAGCCCGACTACAAAAAGCGATTAAGTATAAAAAGGACTTTGTATATGCAAAGAGATATACAAACCTGAATGTACATTTTACCAAAATGATCATAACTTGCAAAATATGGCGAATTTTAAGATGGTTCAAAAAGCAACCCTAGCTCATTTTTCACAAGGAATCCAACCATATCATGCCTTAGTACTGAAAATGCATTTTTTCTTCATTTTTAACAAGGTTTGCAATTTTAACCCCCCTTTTTCCCTTTACCACCAAGCAAAACAACACACACAAAAGCAAAAGCAACAGCCACAGTAGGGGTCCTCATTTTGCTAAGGAGCAAAATGGGGCATGTTGTGAACATCACAACAATACCTTCTCAATACCTGGTAGCAATGGCACAACCAAGGAAGTTGAATTCTAGTCCATAGGTATTAAAGAGATAGGAACAATAGTGGATATAGGCATTGCAACTAAAGACAAGTCCACTTGTGTTAAACTGGTAAGCAATGCTGACCCCAAGGCTAGTGGGATAGAAGAAGTTGGCAAGATGGAGGAAATGACAATAGGGGAAGAAATAGACAAAGAAGGTAAGGGAAGAGAAGGTGAAAGGATTGAAGAAATAGGAGGTAACACAAGGGGAGTAGATAGAAGTGGAAGATATGGAAGGTAAAGATGTGGTAATGATAGAGGAACATGAGGTGGTAGTAATGGAGGAGATGGGACTGCTAGGAGTGCTAGAAGATATTGTTAATGAACACGAGACAGTTGAAATAGCAAGTTAGGAGGTAGTAGAAACAACTTCCTGAAAAATGGTTACCGAGGTCATAGGTGTAGCAGTGATAGCAATAGAGGGAGATGTAGTAGAAGAAACTATTGGAGAGGACACATTACCATTCACATCCAAGGTAGAAGGAGATGGAGAAGTTGGCAAACTAGTATCATTGTGAGTAGCAGCAGTCTTTGTAGTTTGCCTAACAACCTTCACCCTAGTTTTCTTTGTTTTAGATCCTTCTCTGGGACCACTAGGCATATTTCTTTTCTTTGAAGCCCTTGTTCTTGTAGAGGGAGGCAATTCTTTCTTCACGGTCTTTGTAGTGGCCCTCTTGCTTTTCTGTGCTTTGGCCTTTTCTGCCAAGGTTGTGTGGTCTTCATTGTCTGATTTCTGTCCCTGAGCTGGCTTAGCCTCATCAGTGATTTCTATGGGGTTATCTTCTTCTCCTTCATACTCCTTTTTTGATTCAAGTGTCGTGTAGGTAAGTTGTATTCCCTGTCCCTCCATGGCATCAATTCAACCTCTTACCCAAGCTTTGCTCAATCTAATTGGTTCTTTCATTATAACTTCAAGGGAGCTCTCTTCAACATTTGCCTAATTAGGTAAGGGAATTGGCTGGTGATATTGTGCCTCCCAAGCTCCTCTATGAATAACATTGTCATCATCTTCTAATTGATTAGGAACTGCAATGATGTGGAATTTCCTTATGAATGCCTGAGACAATCTAGAATGGGCTTTCTTCATGACCTCATAGTCATCCATACAATTTGCCCAAAAGTCTTCCATATGCATTTTGTGGAATAACTTCTTACTTACATACCTCTCCATCACCTTGTTAGGATCAAAATGATCTCTTTTATCATAATAATGAAGGTTAAGAAGTTGGAGCTCTTTGTCAGAGTGCCCAACTGACACCAGTGAAGAACGTGCATAGTTTCGCCTACCTAATCAGATGGGAAATTGGACATTTGTTGTATGCAGGTGCTTAAGTTTCTCAGCACAAGTTATTAGCTGCCTAGATAATTCTAAGAGAAATACTTTATCTGTCAGGTACTGAGGAAGTCTGTAAGCCATTCCAGTGAAACCCTGTATTCTTAGATATGTGAACTTTTCAAACTAAATATACCACCTCCCATACTTGGTGATTTCATTCATGGCTTCTTTGGATATTCTTAAAGCTGTATTGCCTTGCAACAACCTGGTTATGTACATGGTAAACCGTTTCTCTTTAAAGTTGTTGAATGCTTCATGGATGTTATCACTCAAAATTTGTGACCAATGGAACTTAGTTCCTTTCAATATCTCTTCAACTATGACAAACATCCATCCCTCAAAGGTTGAGGCTGCCGAAAGTCCATATATTCTACTCAAGAAAGTTACTAAGTCCCCTATTTCATCATGAAAGTCACTTTTGTATAGTATTTGGGGGAACTTAACCAAGGCAGACCTTCTATTTATTTCCCAGTGTTCATTCATATGTTTTCTACCTCCACTTTCATCTTTCTTGTAGGTGTCCTCTGATGCTACCTTATCTAGGATGGTCATGACTGCATGCCATGGAATATCAAAGGTTTCAGCCAAGAATGGTGGGCTGAGGTCAAGTAAAACATCTCCATTGGCAATTTGTATTGTCCTTATCATGACATCATACCTATCTGCACAACCAACTATAAGTTTAGCACATTGGACAGATGTAGGGAAGGCAGCAGCTTGTGCAATCCCATTGTCCTTCACTTTCTTGGCTCTTGGGCTTGGATTTGGGCCAAATACTCTAGTTCTAAAATCATCAAGGTCAATGTGACCCAAGTCTATATCTTTGATGTCCTTCCATCCAGTTGCAATCTTCGTTTCTAGAGGAATGCCTTTGAATTTGTTCCTTATGATTTTAGCCTGTGCAGTCATCTAACTTGCAGGACTAGACCTTATAAGTTTGATGCCTTAAAGGTTTTCTAACTCCTACATTTAAAGTTTATAATTATCAAGTTGACTACTACACCATCAACCATGTTATAACCAATGAACTTATAATGAATCTGCTAAAATACCTATATGTGCTTATGATGACCACAGTCTGAAACTTACTAACTATTGCATTCATCACATGTTCAAATAATAAGCAATCCTATATTAATGCATGTAATAAATACCCAAAGACTAGAAAAAATCCCATTCAAAGCATGTAAAACTTCTGCTTTTGAAAATTCTTTAAAAACGGTCATTTTGCTCAATTTGTGCTAAATACGGGGTCAACTAACCTACAGAAAGAAAAGTGCTACTTTTGAGGTCAACCGACCTCAGCAAGGGAATTGGGTATGTCTGAATGACTGGTCTTTCAATGTTGATGCGTTCACAGTGTTTTGTGCGGCTTTCATGATCGACTGGCCTGTGCAGATTTTGGAGGGGACCGACTAAAATTAGTCGTTCAAGTTAGTTGGTCAAAAATTTAGCGCAGGGAGATTAGGATAATCTTCATTACCTTTGTATGGGATTGGCTACCTTCCAACCTTGTGGGGTTTTCAGAGTCAACAGACTAAGTCAGTGATGGCATGTTTTAGCACAAGGTCGAATGAATTTGGTTTCAGTGCAAAGTGCTTTCTCATTACTCTGGCGGATGTTCTGGCCATTATTGACTTGCAGGATATTCTTATGTATCCGACCTAGGTCAGAGAAAGGGTCATTTAGTGCAAGGTCAGATTAATTGGAAATCAGTGCAAACCAGACCTAAAGGTTACACGAGACTTCATGGTTTTCCTGACTAAGTCGGTCAAAGCAACAAACAGCGCAAAGTCAGAGAGTTGGGTTTTTAGCGCTAAACAAGTTATGGGTCTTAGCATGGATTTTTAAAGCCGCTGACTAATTGGATTGGATTGGTCATGAGGTTTTTGCAAGTTAGTCGGACACGCCCTTAGTGAAAACTCATTTCATTTGTAGATCGATTCAAAGTGTTTTATGTATGCTCTATCTGCTAGGGTTTGGCAAGTTATTTAGTTTCGTTGTGCCCGAAAATGTGGTTTTCATCAAGGAATAAGCTAGGGTTTATAAAATCAAAGAGTTCAAACTAAAACCCTAGGTCTCGTGCCTAAATTCATATGCTCACAGAGTTCTTGAAAACAAACCCTAATTGAAGAAAATCCTAAGTGAGGGATGAGCTCCTACCTGGTCGCTGAGATGAAAAATTGAGACTTGCAAGCACACAGGAGGTCTCTGGATTGAATCTACGAGCTCGTGCAGGGAAATTGCTCACAATGTCATGAAAAAGCTCTTCAAAGATTTATGAAATGTAAAAATGAGCTTTGAAATGACAAAAAATCCCCTTTTATTCCTCCCAGTTAATCACCATAAATGCAAGACGTATGTAGCATCTGTCGAGAGATTCTGTAGAAGATTTAGGGTTTGCATGAGATTCGGTATCTTCTGACTTGGAGGGGTTTTGGGATGTCACTAACTCGGTCGGTGGATGATGATTTTAGCACAAAGACCAGCGGTCTAATTGCATGCATTTTGTGGGGATTTGGGGTTCCTCAGATCGGTGGGGATTTCGGCACCCTCTGACTTGGTCAGTGAACAAGTGATGCAGCGCAAAGTCGGTAGCAATTAGTTTTAGCGCTGAGGTCCACGGATACGAAAAGTGGCACTAGGTTCGATCAGGTAGTAAGACAGTGCCAGGGTTAGATGGAAAAGATTCTAATGCAAAGGTCAGATGAAGGGTATTTTAGCGCTAAGGTCAGTTGCAAGTAGTTTTAGCGCAAAGGTCGGTTACAACCAGTTTTAGCACAAAGGTTAGATAGGGTCAGTTTTAGCACAAAAGGATAATTAGACTCGCTAGATGAAATACAAAGACCTTGACTTAGCAGATTTTGGAATGATCTTTCAACATCAAACTTCTAACATGGAAAAAGTGTACTTCGACTGCCTGACTACCTAGGAGATGAAAAAACCTACTTGACACTCTAAGCCAAGATTTGAAAGAGGGGGTCCCTATTTTTGAAATGGGCATGTGTGCGAGGCACAATAGAAGGTACAAATGAAAAGCCATCTTCTTTGTCTTGGTTATAAAGTATGGAAAGCTACAGAAGAAAAATATACCATGCCTCCAAATGGTTTGATGACTTAAGATGAAATCAAAGAATATGAGGTGGATGTCAAAGAAAAGGATGCTCTGCTAAGTTCCTTAAGTGACTCAGTGTTGACAAAAGTTGTGGACCTTGAAACTGCAAATGAGGTATGGGAGAAGCTGAAAAATCTATATGAAGGAGATGATTTTGTAAAAGAAGCCAAGCTACAAAGTCTAAAAGTGAAATATGAGGGTTTGAAGATGGATGAAGATGAAAACATAACAACCTTTATGCAAAGAGTTGATGAACTTGTTAGTAGAATAAAGGGTATGGGAGGAACTCTCAGTGATAAGGAAGTTGTGATGAAAATTCTCAGATCACTACCAAAGTCATATAGTCACAAGGTAGCTGCAATTGAAGAATTCATGACTATGAAAACTATTGATAGAGATCAGTTACTTGGAAATCTTACAGCCTTTGAGATGAGAGAATTTGGTGATGTCCTGCCTAAAGTTGAATCAGCTTTTAAAGCCAGTACTTCAGAAGAGATCTCCAGAGCTAAGAAATACAAGGTGGATGATGACTTTGATGAAATTGAAGCTAACTTTGTTGACAATCTACAAAGAGGCTCTGGTAAATTCAAAGGTAAATTACCTTTCAAATGTTTCTCTTGTGGTAAAGTAGGTCATTATGCTTCTGGATGTCCTGAAAGAATTGAAAGAAATAAGAAGAAACATGAGAACAGGCCTAGAGTTCCAAAGAAATGCTACTATGTCAGAGATTTTGATGATGAAGGGGTGACTGATGATGCTAATACTAGTGCAAATGAATTCTTGTTTATTTCTATTAAAGAAGATCATGTGTGTACTAATTCTGCTAGTTGTGTGAAGGATGAAAAACTAGTAGAAGAAAGTGCTTTGGCTATTTAGGTTGAGAAAGATAAGGATGAATGGATTATTGATAGTGGATGCTCACATCACATGACCAGTGACAAAAGTAAGTTTGTAAGTTTGGAAAAGTATGATGGAGGACTGGTTAGGTTTGGAGATAATGCAACTGGTAAGATTTGTGGAAAAGGATCTATTTCATTTGATGGAAAGCATAATACTGACAATGTTCTATATGTGAAGGATTTGAAGCATAATCTTTTGAGTGTTGGTCAGATGTGTGACAAAGGATATGATCTAAGATTCAAAGATAATGGGTGCAAGATCATGGAAAGTTCCAGAACTTTGATTGCTACCGGAAAGAAAAAAAAAGGTAATATCTATCAATTGAGAGGAACTGATGATTATTGTTTATTGGCTCAGGTAGATGAAAGTTGGTTAAGGCATAGAAGGATGTGTCATATAAACTTTGATAATCTGGTAAAGATAAGTTCAAGTTAGATTGTGAGAGATTTACCAAAACTTGTAAAACCCTCCAACTAAATTTGTAAGGAATGTCAGTTGAGAAAGTAGACAAGGACAAGTTTCAAGAGCAAAGAATAATTTTCTACTGGTTTGCTGGATCTAGTGCATACAGATATCTGTGGTCCTACAAGGGTGAGAAGTCTACAAGGTGATAGGTACTTCATGTTTCTTATTGATAATTATTCTAGAATGACTTGGGTTACTTATCGAAGAGATAAATCAGAAGCCCTAGAGAAGTTCAAATCTTTCAAGGAAATGGTTGGGAATGAAATAGAGTTGAAGATCAAATGCTTAAGATCTGATAGAGGAGGTGAGTTCACATCAAATGAATTCAACATTTTCTATGAAGAGCATGGGATAAAGAGATAGCTATCTACACCTAGGACTCCTCAACAAAATAGAGTTGTGGAAAGGAAGAACAAGATAGTTCAGGGGGGCTACTAGGACAATGATGAAGGAAGAAGGTCTACTGGAAGTCTTTTGGAAAGAAGTTATTCACACTGCTATCTACATCCAAAATAGAGTTCAAGTGAAAGGTAACGGTACTAAAACTCCCTATGAATTGTGGAATTGAAGAATTCCCACAGTAAAATATTTCAAAGTCTTTAGAAGCAAATTCTATATCAAGAGAGATGAAGATCTAGGAAAGTTTGATGCAAGGTGTGATGAAGGAATCTTTCTTGGATACTCTACCAAGAATAAATCTTATCAGTGCTACAACAAAAGGCTAAAAAAGATTGTTGAGAGTGCAAATGTGAAGGTAGATGAAGGCAAGGAAAGAATATCAGACCTGAGTTGTTATGAACCAGATGAACCTATGACTATAGTAATTGAAGATAAAGATAAGCAAGCAGACAGTCAGGATGAAGAAGAGGCTCTGGAAAGTGTTGTTAAGACTCCCAGGTAAGTAAGGATCAATCATTCTGAATATCAGATTATAGGTGACAAGAACAAAGGTGTGATAACAAGAAGAAGAGTTGCAAAGGAACAAATCAATTACCGTTTGCTTTCAAAGATTGAACCAAAAATTGTGAATGAAGCATGTAATGATGAAAATTGGGTAAAGGCAATGGAGGAAGAACTATTGCAGATAAAAAAGAATAAAACTTGGGAATTAGTTCCTAGACCTACTGACAAAAATGTTATTGGAACAAAATGGGTCTTCAAGAACAAGTTGAATGAAAATGGAGAAGTTGTAAGGAATAAAGTAAGACTTGTATGCAAAGGATATTCTCAAATTGAAGGGATAGATTTTGAATAAACCTTTGCCCCAGTAGCTCAGATTGAAGCAATCAGAATGTTTCTAGTGTTTGCAACTCACAAAGATTTTAAGGTGTATCAGATGGATGTGAAATCTGCCTTCCCAAATGGTGAATTAGAAGAGGAAGTATACATTGAGCAACCAGAGGGATTCCAATTATCAAATCAATGTGATATGGTATGCAAGTTGAAGAAAGTATTGTATGGACTCAAACAAGCTCCTAGAGCCTAGTATGCAAGCTTAGACAAGTTTATTACAATTGGGATTTAGTAAAGGTAGTGCAGATAGCAATCTGTACTTCAAAATCAATGATGATCAGATCTTGATTGTTGAAGTCTTTGTTGATGACATTATCTTTGGAGGAAATGACGATATGTGCATAAGGTTTGTCGGTGAGATGAAAAGTGAATTTGAAATGTCCGTGAAATGAATTTCTTTTTGGGTCTACAAATTAATCAATCAGATAAAGGAATCTTCATATCTCAGTCTAAGTATGTGAAAGAGTTGTTGAAGAAGTTTGGGATGGAAGACTCTAAATCGGTATGTACTCCCATGGTGACTAGTTGCAAGTTGAGCAAAATTGATGAATCACCTAAGGTTGATCAGAAAAAATATAGATCCATGATTGGAGGATTGCTTTATCTAACTCAAACTAGACCTGATATTATGCATGCAGTTTGTCTTGTTGCAAGGTTTCAAGCTGATCCAAGAGAATCACATTTGATGGCAATTAAGAAAATTCTGAGGTATTTGAAAGGTACTTTGGATTATGGCTTATGGTATCCAAAGGACAATGATTTCACTCTCAGTGCTTATACAGATGCAGATTGGGCCAAAAATGTTGATGACAGAAAGAGTATAAGTGGAGGTGCCTTCTTCTTGGGTAATAGATCGGTCTCATGGTTGAGCAAGAAATAAGATTCAATATCTTTGTCAACTGCAGAAGCAAAGTATATTGCAACAGCATGTTGTTGCACTCAAGTATTATGGATGAAGTAGACTCTGAAGGATATAAGAGTTGTGTATGAAGATCTAATTGCAATCTTTTGTGAAAATACAAGTTCCATAAACATTTCAAATAATTCAGTGAGGCACTCAAGAACAAAGCACATATCAATAAGGTATCACGTTTCGAGAGAGACGGTGACAGAGAATGAAGTAAAGTTGGAATATGTGTCCACAAAGGATTAGATTACAGACATTTTCACTAAGCCTCTGCCTAAAGATACCTTTGAGTATCTCAAAGAAAAGATAGGGGTCATTACCCCTCCTATCCTGAACTAAGATGCATAGGAATGCATCAATCCAGTGGAGCTCAAAGTGTCATTCCTTGATCTAGATTGATGTTCTGAAGGCTACCTCTCAAGGGGAGTAGCTAAATGTTTTGGGTAAAGTAAATGGATCAGAGTAGTAGCATGCAAGTATGTGTCCTTTGCCATTGATGTCAAAGGGGGAGATAAATCATGTTAAAAACTTAGGGGGACAAAGAATGTAGATGTGTAAAGAGAAAGGGGGAATTTTGTCTTGGTAGTCTTTCTAGTTTTTTACATCATATGTTGCCATCAATGACAAAGGGGGAGATTGTTGCAAGTATATGCCTAATCGGTGTTGTCATTGATGTCAACATATTTGTGTTGTCATTGGTGTCAATTGTGCTTACTTTGTTGAGGATATTGAGAAAATTAGCCCCTCCGATGATAACAATGTGTTGCAATAGAAACAGTGCATTACATGCAGAAGAACAGTCTAGAAGAATGCTCTGCATTTCCTGTAGAATAAATATCTTTACCTATGGACTGGAATTTATTTACAAGCCTATCTGAAGATGTTATATTTTAAGTTTGAGCCTCTGGTATGAAGAATTGAGTGAGTTATGTTCACAGAGTGAAAACAACTTTTTTTGTGTGTTTGGTGGTGATAGGAAGAAAGTGTTTTGCTCTGCATTCCTCTGCATTGAAGTATTTTGGTTTGTGGTTCTAAAAGTAAGTCTGTGATGATGTTAAATGCCTTCAAGTGTAATGGTTCATGATTTGGTGGTCCGAAAGCTATCTTTTACTCATTACAATGGTTGGCAGTGTTGTTCTTGTGCTCCGGTCTGAAGAATCTTACTGATAGAGTTGTTAGAGATCATGCGATTGTTCCTGGTGATTACAATGTGCTTGTGGATGTCTCTTGATCATGCTCCTACATTTAGATTGGTCCACAAGGTGTAATTCAGATCGTGCATGAAGCATGTTCTTGAGAATACTTGTGTTAACATCAGTCTTGGCTGACCTGGTTGAACTCATCATTTGCAGAGATGCATCAAAGATTGTGATAGCGTGTTGTAGTGTGGAAGATTGTGTTTGAGTCTGAGTTAAGGCATGGCATGATCTGCATACATTCTTACATCTTTTCCTTAGCTAAATTTGTATTAGGTCCAGACCTATTTTATTTATGTTTGTAATGCTGACCTTGGAGATTGTTCCAACAGTTGATGATTGTAATGCCGACCTTGATGATCATTCCAAGGTTGATTAAGTGTATAAATACTTGTAATTGAGTCGTGAAAATGTATCCAAGAGTGAAGGTATGAAGATAGAAGTGAAGTAAGGTAGTAGAGTAGAGCAAAGGTGTTTTGTGCTTCAATGGAACTGAACCTTGGCATAGAGTAGATGTTGTTATCTCAGTTCAACCTTTTGGCAGTGAGCCTTCCTTTGGTAGTGAGCCATCCATAGGAAGTGAGCCTTTCTTTGCAGTGAGAAATTTGGCTAGTGAGCCCTGTAGGCAGCAAGCCTCTATTTTTTAGTATTGATATAACTTATATATCTCTATGGGCTAACACCCACCATGGTTTTTCGCTTTTAGGGTTTTCAACGTAAAAATCAAGTGTCTCCTATGTTGTTTATGCTTTTGTGTTGGGCTTCTCATTTGATGTTTTCATGATTATATCTGAATATAAGTAATTGATAAGTTGATGATCATATTTGGTTAAAAGTTTTAGGACAACTGATTCACCCCCCCTCTTAGTTGTCCAGTGCAGTTCAACATCAAGCTCACACAAAACCACTAAATGGTATTGACTAAGCCATGTGTCCAAAACCATGACAACACAAAACCATTAACCCCAAAATTAAATATTTCCCACAAATATTAAATAGTTGTCCTATGTCTCCCACACATAAAATATCTAACCAATGTTACAATACAACTTTACAAGTGGAACCAAATAAATATTTTATGTGTCTAAACACATCTCCAAAGATGCACCACAAATAAATATTTACTTTACATAATTAAAATAATTTATTCTTGTGCAAGGTGTACAATACCCTTTTTCTAACATATTACATGGTGTTTGGGGGTCATACACACCACCCTTTCTTTCTATTGTACTTTCATATAGACTAGTTTGTTTGACAAAATCTCCTTTTTGTTGGAATTAGTCTAGACAACTAAGAGGGGGGGTGAATCAATTGTCCCTAAATTTTAACCTTTTCTGCACTTTAATCTTCTTTCTTAATTTACAAACAAATTAATGATGTAAACATTTAAGCATGAATCAACACATAAGAAGAAACAACATGAACACTCAACACCAGAATTTTTGATGTGGAAAACCCGGTTAAGGGAAAAAGCATAGTGGGAGTTAACCCACAAAAATGTGTACCCTATTAAAAGTACTTAAGAAAATAGAAGGTACATGCCTTCAAGCGCATTACCCAGAGCTCACTTCTCAAAAGGAGGCTCACTGCCTCTAAGAAATTATGATTTACATAGAGATAATGAACTGAGAAATAGCATCTACATTCATGCCTAATTTAGTTCCTTTAAAGGCTCACAAAACTTCTGCTTCTATCTTCAAATTCTTCTTTATTGACTCATCACTCTAAACTCCTTTCGATCCTCTTCTTCTCTGCTCTACTTTAGATGCTTTCTTTAGATTTAATTCATTTTGTACAAGGATGATTTTCAACAACTCTTTAATAAGTATTTATACGCTTCATCAACCTTGGAATGATCAACAAGGTCAGCTAAACTTAGCGTGGATCATTACATTGTTGACCAAACATAACTGAGACTTGAATCTTCCTCTACTAACTCACCACGCTTCATAAAATGCTCTTTAGATCATTCGCAACATGCTAGGAACATCCGGTCGGCCAAGACTGGGAAGAACATCAACCTCAAAGAAGAAATCTTTAACAACAACCTCAAACTTCAATGCAGACCTCCAACAAAGTAGCCACACGATCTAGAAACCTCCACAAGCACATTAAATTCACAAATAACATCCACTCTATACCAAATTACCAAAATCATTTGTATCTTCCTCCGGAACCTCAAGAACACTGTCTTCCATGATTACCAAACTAGAAAGATAACTTATAGACCTCTAAATCATGAACCACTAGAGTTGATGATACACACTAACTTTCCAAACATGCCTTCAAATCCATAGACCATAATATTTCACTATGGAGAAATCTGGAGCAACTTACTATCACTCTATCTCTTCTAAACACTGCAAAATCTAGTTCTACTCAGATGGCCATAACTTCTTCAAATCTTTATGTAGACTTCTCAATTCTTGACTGGAACACCCTCTAACAATCTTCTACACAACCATATGGTCCACGAGCATTGAATCTTCATTAATTTTCTCAATATCCTCAATATTCCAGTCTCCTGAATAGGCAACAAAATAAGGCACAGTTGACATCAATGACAACACCGCTTAGGCACATATTTGCAACAATCTCCTCCTTTGTCATTGATGGCAACATATGATGTGGAAAACTAATTCAACCATCATGACAAGAACTTCTCCCCCTGAGTTCTACAACCACTGTCTTCATTGCTCCTCCTGTCATCAACAATTAGTTTTTCACGTCTTCTCTCCCCCTTTGACATCAATGGCAAAGGGTACACATTTGCAATCTTTACTCCCCATTTTTATTTCAGACTACTCTCCAACATTTGCATACTGACTACTCCTTAGAGTAGTATCTTCTCAACATCAATCCGGATCTCAAGATATGACTGAGAATTCTACCAAACTGATCCACATAAGTGCATCTTAGTTCTGATCAAGAGGGGTAGTAACCCCTAACTTCTCTCTGAGATACTCAAAAGTATCCTTGGGAAGAGGCTTAGTGAAGATATCTACAATCTATTCTTTGGAAGACACAAACTCCAACTTGACTTCATTCTCATTTACCTTCTCTCTCAATAAATGAAACTTGATAGATATATGCTTTGTCTTTGAATGCAACACCAGATTCTTTGAGATACTTATTGCACTAGAATTATCACAAAAGATTGTGACTGGCTCCTCAAACACAATTCTGATGTCCTTCAACATTTGCTTCTCCATTCACAGAACCTGAGTACAATTATTTGTTGCTGCTATATATTTTGCCTCTACAGTAGACAAAGATATTGCCTCTGCTCTTTGCTCATCCAGGAGACCAATCTTCTTCCCAAGAAAAATGCACCACCACTAGTACTTTTTTTGTCATCCACATCTCCTGCCTAATCAGCATCTGTATATGCATGAAGAGTGAAGTCATTGTCCTTTAGATACCACAATCCATAATCAATTGTCACCTTGAGATATCTAAAAATTCTTTTGACTGCCACAACATGGGATTCTTTTGGATCAACTTGAAATCTAGCAACAAGTCCAATGGCATTCATGATGTTAGGTCTAGTCTGAGTCAGATAGAGTAATCCTCCAATCATTGATCTATACCTTTTCTAATTTGCCTTGGGGGAGTCATCATCTTTACTTAACTTGCATCTAATTACCATAGGTGTACCTACTGGCTTTGAGTCTTCCATTCCAAACTTCTTCAATAATTCTTTCACATACTTGGACTGAGATATGAAGATACCTTTATCTGACTAAACAATTTATAGACCTAGAAAGAAATTCATCTCTCCAAACATTGGCATCTCAAATTCACTTTTCATTTTATCAGCAAATCCTTTGCACATACATTCATTTCCACCAAAAATGATATCATCAACAAAGACCTCAACAATCAAGATGTTCTCATGATTAATCTTGAAGTAAAGATTACTATCAGCAGTACCTTTGCTAAAACCTATCTTAAGCAAATATTTATCCAATTTTGCATACCAGGCTCTTGGAGCTTGCTTGAGTCCATACAAGGCTTTTCTTAGTCTACAAACCATATCTCCCTGATCAGACATCTGAAATCCTTCTAATTGCTCAATGTAGACTTCTTCCTCTAAATCTCCATTCAAGAATGTTGACTTGACATCCATCTGATACACTTTACAATCTTTAAAAGCAGTAAATGCAAGAAACAATCTAACTATCTCTATCCTTGCCACCAGAGCAAAAGTTTGTTCAAAATCAATTCCTTCCACTTGAGAATAGCCTTTGCATACAAACCTTGCTTTGTTTCTTACAACTTCACCATCTTCATTTAGTTTATCCTGAAAGACCCATTTGGTTCCAATCACATTTTTGTCCTCAGGTCTAGGAACAAGATCCCAAGTGCGTTTCTTTTCAATTTGCATTAATTCTTCTTCCATTGCTTTTACCCAGTTTTCATCATTGCAGGCTTCACTTACTGATTTAGGTTCAATCTTTGAAATCAAAGAAATCTCTTCTTGATCTTCAGCAACTCTTCTCCTAGTTTGAACACCTTTATTTCTATCTCCTATGATTTGATCTTCAGGATGATTCATTCTTACATACCTAGGGGTTTTGGGAATTGCTTGACCTTTTGTTTCTTGAGCTTGTTCCTCATCATCTGCACTAACCTCTTGAGTTACTAGAGTTACTGGATCAATCTAGATCTGAGTCTAACTTTAGACTTGGCTTTCTTGACTTTGATTTTCATCTTGATCATCTGAATCATATACGCAATGCCTGGAATGTCCTTCTCTGCTCTCATCAACTCTAACATTAGCACTTTCAACAATCTTTTTCAACTTCTTGTTGAAGCACTGGTAAGCCTTACTTTGAGTAGAGTATCCCAAAAATATTCCTTCATCACTTCTTGCATCAAACTTGCCTAAATCCTCATCTCTTTTGATATAGGATTTACTACCAAAAACTTTGAAATATCTCATGGTAGGAGGATGACCAAACCATAGTTCATAAGGGGTCTTACCAAAATTTCCTTTGATCTAAACCCAGTTAAGAGTGTAGACAATAGTACTTACAGCTTCTCTCCAACAAACTTGAGGAACATTTGTTTCCATCATCATGGTCCCGGCAGCTTCTTGAATGGTCTGGTTGTTTCTTTCCACAACTCCATTTTGCTGAGGAGTCCTAGGAGCAGATAACTATCTTTTTATTCCATGCTTTTCAAAGAAAGCATCAAATTCTCCAGAAGTAAATTCTCCACCTCTGTCGGATCTTAGACACTTTAATTTCTCGCCAATCTCATTTTCAACAATCACCTTGAATGCCTTAAACTTGTCGAGAGCTTCTAATTTTTCTTTTAGGAATGTTACCCACATCATCTAGGAGTAGTCATCAATCAGTAACATGAAATATTTGTCTCCTTGCACACTCCTAATTTTAGCAGGACCACAAAGATCAGTATATACCAGTTCCAATCATCCACTTGAAGCTTGTTCCTTACTTTTGAATGAAATTTTGTTTTGTTTACCCAATTGACATTCTCTACATATGCTATTAGGTTTCACAAGTCTTGGAAGATCTCTTACAGCCTGAGTGGAACTTATTTTGAAAATGTTATCAAAATTCACATGACACATCCTCCTATGCCATAACCAACTTTGATCTGTTTGAGTAATCAAACAACTTTTGCCAGAACTACTTAAATGAAAGATGTTACCTTTAGTTTGAGTACTAGATGCAATTTCAGTTCTAGAACTCTCTAAGATTCTACATTCTCCATCCTTGAATCGAAGATCATAACCCTTGTCAACCAACTGTCCAACACTGAGAAGATTATGTTTCAGTCCTTCCACATATAGAACATCATTGGTGCAATTCTTACCATCAAAATACATGGATCCTTTGCCACAGATTCTACCAACTGAGTTGTCTCCAAATTTCACAAGCCCACCTTCACATTTTTCAAAACTCAAAAACTTACTCTTGTCACCAGTCATATGATGAGAACATCCACTATCAATCACCCATTCATCCTTTTCAACAACCTGAGCAGCCATGGCACTTTCCATATTTACACAACTAGTAGATTCAGTAGACACCGGATCTTCTTCCTTGATAGCAATGAACACCCAGTCATTTTTAGTGGAACCTCCATGATCAGATTCATCATCTGTGACTCCTTCACCAGCTTCTTAGACATAGCAACATTTTTTCTGACCTTTATATCTGTTAGGGTTTGGTTTTGAAAACATCTCCAGACATCTTGAGGCAAAATGACCAATCTTATTACAAGCAAAACATTTGAGCAGCAACTTTCCTTCATACTCACCGGATCCTCTTGGCAATCTTTTTGCAATAAGAGCTTCAAGATCTACAGTCTCAATTTCATCATCTTCAAGATCCTTGTCTTCACAAATCTGTTTGATCTTCCTGTTGTTCTCAAAATCAGCTATGCTCATTTTTGTAGACAACCCCTATGAAACTTGTTTGTTTCATAGCCTACACTCTAAGTTTGCAAATCGAGACAAGTTCTCTTGGCCTCGTGCGAAGTCATCTAACACTATAGAATAGCTCGTGACACTTCCCTGATCTAATTTCTCGAGATTCGTGAAAATCAATTAAGTTACAAGCTCGTCAAAATATCATTTTTGATCATTTTAAAGTGTTAGATAAATTTTAAGTCTTCATTTGTAGATTCGGTCAAAATTACCGCTCTTACATGTTTTTGAGTCATAATGTGCGTAAGTGGTTAAAATTACCACTCTTACATATCATTCATGTTTTAATGTGTGGTGTCAACTAAAATCGCTGCTCATACATTTTTTGACTTGTTTGTCCTCCATGCAGGGGCGGTTAAATATGTTGCTCATGCATGTTCCTTTGTTAGTTTTAAATATGCTTGGGTAGTTAAATCTGCCACTCATGTTGAACTTTAATGTGTATAAGAAGCCGTTTTGACTGATGAAGCATATCTTGCTGGGATCTTCGAACTACGGTGGCATTTAATGCTACTCGTGTTGGCATTAATGCTTTCATTTTGAACCTTTTTTTAAATCATTTTAAATCTATTTTGTTTGCTAAACTCTTATTTTTGAAACCTCAAACAAACTGTGAAGTCTCCTTGAGATCTTTTGGTCGTGCGAAATTTGGATTTGGGTGGATTTTGGGTCTCTGTGATAGAGTTTAGGGTTCTAGCTTATCGTTAGAGGTAAGTTTTTATTTCCATTTCATTTCTCTTTAAAAAAAAACTAGGGTTTTTTATGTATTGAATGGGTTTTATTGCCATAACTAGGGTTTGGTCTTAATTCCTAGTTTTCATTTTTCATGGCTTTCCTGACTGTGTTTTGGTTTCTCTTTTAAAAACTTGTGTTTTGTGTTTTTGATCCCCTACCTCTGCATTTATCAGATAGTGCATCGGCAGTTAAAGTCATCGCCAATACACTACCCTTGTCATTCTACCCTATGTAAGGGTGGTCAGATTCACCATCTTTACATTAAACCTTGAAACCTTGCATCGGTGACTCATATATGCAGTGGCAGTTCTTTTTGTTGACATTGCATATATATATAGAAGCTTTTCCCTCATGTAAGGGTGGTCATTTTGACCGCCTCTACATCAAACACACTTTCCCTCATACATGCCGTGGTAGTTCTTTTCGTCGACCTTGCACATCAATTTTTCCTTCAAAATGCGTCAGCGGTAATTTTCACTGCTTCCACATATTCTATCAAACTTGCAAATCCATCCTCGTGCATAGGCGCCAAATTTTGCTACTCGAACATACAAAATTTTTTCCAACATGTAGGGTCAGCAAAATTTTCCGCCCTCACACTTGCAATACATCCCTCTAATGCAAGGGCGACAAATTTTGTCACCCATGCATTCACTCTCTCAATTTTTTCTAACTCTAAGAGATTTTCAATTTTGCTTCCTGGGCCCACTTTCATCCATTTTTTGACCCACTTGCGCTCTAGTCCTTTCAAGCATATTCCCGTAGTCATGATCATCAACATGCAATTTTCCCAAATAACCAGTATTTCCCCTAATTGCATGATCATGGATTTTTGTTGCAGTTCCTTCTACAGATTTTCTCTCTTCACCGACATCCTTCTGGTGTTAGCTTTTTCAAATGACTGAGTTGTCTCCAAAGAATTCGAAAGCAATGAAGTATAAGTATCGGGTGTTTTTCTAATCACCTCTGTTACTTCCAATGTTGATGACATTCAGGATATAGAGATTGGCCATGTGGACATGGCAGAGTTTGTGGAAAGAACCAAGTCTGATAACCCTAGTTCTGCAATGAAGAAGATTGTCGATAGCAACATTCATTTGGTGTCATCTTTCCCGGTGGCAGCTCATAATACAGAGTTTGTTCTTCAATGCGCTTAGTTCTACAACAGAGACACTAGGGCAGTGGTGGATACAAATGGTAATGTGATAATCAGATTAGATTCAGAATTCATTGATAAAGTTTTCGTGTGTCCTACTGTTACAGAAGTTATAAAACTAGATTTTGCTAAATCTCAAAGAGAATATGACAAAAATTTTGAGAAGGCCAAGAAGATAATCAACACTAAATGGCTTAAGACTTCAAGGTCAAACTTATCCAGGTGGCCTAGGAGTTTTCCCAGAAGTGATTTTATCAAAGAAGTTGGTGATCTCATAACTCTTCTTAGCAGGATAAGGGGGTTGTCTTCTTCCTCACTTTTTCATGAGTGGATGTACCCTTTTATCAAGGTTAGACTTCAAGGCAAACAAGCCATTTTTGGGGGTGAACAAATCAGCAATGCTCTGCACAAGCAATTGACTAAGGTATCCACTACTTTCAAATTCTATATGACTTCTTACCTTGTGTATATAGCAGCCTCCATGAGGATCTTTCCTAGTTTGACATCCGAAGGAGATAGGAGAGTGGTTCCTGTATATCAGTTCTATCCTCAACTAACATTGAAAGGTTCTATCCACCACTTTAGGAGGGTAAATGATTCTTTCTTCGCAGTGTTCTTGTGTCTTTTTGACCCTCATCTAGAGCAAAGAAGAGTTTCAGATGAAGCTTGGTCAGTGGTGAATGATTATGGATGCATCTTCTTACAATTTCCTACTTTCTCATATTTAAGGGTTGGTTTTTTCCAAGTTTATCCTTATATGTTACCAAGGTTCCCTTCAGACAAACTTGTTCTAATGGAATTATGTAGACAAATGATTGTCATACATAATAAGCAAATGGAGCTCAAGAAACCAGGATTCAGATTTCTAGTTAAAATTGGCAAGTTTTCAGTATCAACTGTTGCAAAGGCTAGAGCCATGGAAACTGAAATGCAGCTAGTAACCATGAAATAGTTCAAACGAAGACCAAGGTTCGATTACAGGGGTGTAAAATACAAGATCAAGAGGAAGACCCAGTTTCATGAACCAATGGTGGAAGACATCTGGGTGGAATTGAGGATAGAAGAAGATATCAGAAAATTGGACTATAGTAGGTTATCTCTAGAACAGATTGAATATCTAGGATTGGCTGATATCCCTAAAGACCTGTGGATGATGAAGAGTTGATTGATTCTAGATATAACACTGAACAAGTTGTTGGTTCTCCTCTTCCTCCTATCCAATGGTCTCAAAAAGAATTGAATTCTCTAAGGAAAAGGTTTGAACCTATATTGGTTAACACCAACAAGTGGTTAGTAGATAAGGGAATTGCTTTAAAAGAATTCCTTACAGGATCAAAGACTGAAATCCAAGAATAAATAGGTAAGAAGGTGGAGAATAGGATGAAGAATAAGAGTGACATTCCCTCTTCTTCCAAACCATAAAAAACCAAGATCAAATTTGTGACAAAGAAATCAAAGGCTGTAGAGAAAGAATCTAAGGCAGAAGATATGGAAATTGAAAAACAAAATATTGATGAGCTAGCTACCGAGGAAATGGAGGTTGAAAATAGATCGACAGAAGGACAAGGAGATGAAGTTTTGTCTCCACAAGAAAATGTACAACAAAAAATGGGAGTCTCTTCTCCTTTGTCTGGCATACCTATTTCAGTTCCTCTGTCTATTTCACCCATTGACACCCCCTCTTCTGACTCTCCATCACCTTCAAAAATAATTTTTGATAATCCTCAAACTAATTTTGATAATGTTCTTCGTTCTTCTGGGTCTATTCCTAGTCTGTCCTCCTCATCTTTTGATATTAGAGATTCTTCGATATTTGATCACTTTGTAATGGGTTCTGAACAAGTTTCTAATATGAATGTGTCAGGTGCAGTGTTTACTAATACTCCACCTATTGTTTCTACTTCCAGTGCCAATGCAATCCCAGTAACACCAACAATGGAAACGGACCCTAATGTGAGTACTTATGTGCTTCCTGTTGATAACTGAGAGGGGGGGTGAATCAGTTATCCTAATTATTTCCCTTATTAAACTTTCCTTTTAATTGAAGCAGCATAAAATCAAACACAAAACATTAACCATGAAATAAGAAACACATGACACAGTATTTTTGACGTGGAAACCCTGTTAAGGGAGAAAACCACGGGGTGATTAACCCAAGAATTATTCTCTGTTAGAAGAATAGGAAATTACAAAAATGGCACTTGCCAATTAGGGCTCACTGCCCGAGCACACTGCTCACAAGAGGCTCACTGCCTACAAGAAGACACACTGTCTTACAAAGTGATAAGAATCACAGTCTTGAACTGATTGGAAGCATCTGCATATGCTGGAGTTCAGTTCTGGTTAGGTTCAGTATACTGATCTGCTGCACTTCATCTTTCCTCTGTTCTTTAGTCTGCTGTCCTTTCACATACCGGATCTTTCTTGCTACTTCTGCTCTACTCTGGACTTGTTCGCATATACTCTCGCACACTTCACACTCTTTACAACTAAATCCATCCTCTATATATATCCGCACAAGTAATTTCATCACCTTTCTAGTCGGCATCCGGAACAGTCTATTTTCTTACAAACTTAGTTCTGTCGGCTGAATCCTTGCTCACCAAGCAATGCGGATCAAGCATATACTTGTAGATATCATCAATTATGTCGGCCAAACATGATTCATGCCTCCGCAACCTTTATCATCATCTGTAACACATCCGGAAAGTAGTTTGATACTCAGTCAGTCAGTTCTTCCTCTGTTTTCACTGTCTCTCAGGAATCCGGTACTCAACTATTCATATCTTTTTCTTTGTCCATCTCCGGAGGCTAAATCCTTGGAATATACTACTCAAGATAGTCCTCTTGACTTCCCCAGATCCGCACTGTGCCAAGACACTTCCTCTGAGAGATCCGGACCAATCTGTCGGACCTTGCCACATGCTCTGTTCTTGTTCACCGGACCACAACAATCTTCAATCTGACTTCCGGTAGAGATATATCATGACTTGCGGATATGTGGGATGACCTTTGTTGCCATCAATGACAACAACCATGAATCCATATAGTGTCTCTTGCCAACAATCTCCCCCTTTGGCATTGATGGCAACACTTAGTGAAAAATGACTAAGTGTTTACACTATGCTCCCCCTTTGCTGATGCTCTGTCTTTATATACAATTTCCGGAACTCCCCCTGAGTTGGATTCCTCATTTTTCACTGCTCCTCACTCCCCCTTTGACATCAATGGCAAAGGGTAGGGTCCGCACACCAAAATTTTCAAAAATTTTCTATATATAGCCGCATATTTACATACTCACATATACTGCAGAATGTCTGCAAAGGATGTCTGCAGTTGAACCATTTCAGTAGCCCAACTTAGCTTCATTCTGTCCAAGATTGAAATGTGACCACTCAACAAAAATGCAAAAGCTTCTGCCCGCCTGAGATCTGTCGGATCTTTTGTATGGGCGGTGGTCTGGGCATCACTGATGGCCTCATGCATAGTTTCCAACTTAGGGACTATAATCCTTCTAAGTTCTCCCATCCGGTTGGTAATGTTCTTCCTCTCCTTCTCAAGATTCTTTATTTCATTCAAGACTGCAATAGTCTGACATTCTTGATTTATTATAGAGGAAGAGAGAGGATCAAAACTTTGAGATAAGCTTTGAAGCTTGTCCTGTTCCTCTTTTATTTTCTTGTCAATTGCTGCTGTTGCCTTTGACCAAGATATACAAAATTTGTAGATGTCACCGCCATCCTTAAGAGCATTTTCTAAGCTCTTTATTCCAATGCTTACAATCTTCCTATCCTTAGAGATTAATTCTAATATTTCAGAAAATCTCTTATCCAAAAATTCCTTCCGGACCTTTTCTTCAGCTGATTTTTCTAGAGAATTAAAATGTGTATCAATACTGCTGACTAAGGTTTTTAGATTACCGGAAGTGGAGGCTGTCGGATCTATTTGGATTGATGGCATGATCTTTACAAGTACTCCGGAGGCAGCCTCTATCAACTCACAGTCTTCCATATGAGACTTCAGGAGCTTTTCATTTGCCTTGGCATTTGCAAATGAAGCTATCTTCATTGTTTGTACCGGAGAGAGAGAGTCAAAATCAAATGGACCTTTTAGAAGCTCCGGTTCATCAATCTCTAGAGTTTCTTTGCTCAAAAATTGTTGAACAGTTTGTGCAGTGTCTCTTGCCGGAGACAGATGTTTCTTTTCTTCTACAGTCTTAGAACTGTCAACCTCTTTGTCTGTCACCACTGCTTCCTTCTCCTGCAATTGCTCTTCTTCTTTGGATCCGGAGACTGTAGGGGAAACCGGAGGAGAGATGCTTGCTTGTTCATGGGCCACTTCTTCTGGAGCAGAGGGTCCCAAGTCCTCACTTGTCTGTTCATGGCTCACTTCTTCCGGAACAGAAGATTCCAAATCAGCAGCTGTTTCTGCACCTAAGTCCTCTACAACAGGAAGATTGAACCTTTTGAAGGCCTTCCGGAGGATCTCTTCTGTCTCTTGTGCCACTTTGTCAGTCTCACCAAGCATGAGCTGATTCATCCTGGCTTTACTTCTGAACTCATCTCTGCAGTCCTTGAAGATCATGTTCATTGTCTTGGGATCAATTTGAGGATATAGCTGAATAGCTATCTGCTCCCGGATCTCAAGATCTTTGGCATGAGCATTATTCTTTCTTACTTCCATTTCCTTCTCTAGGCTTTTAGGAATGAGAGATATGATCTCAATGAAAGCCTTATTGTATGTGTTCAGATATTTAACTGTGGCTTCCTGCAGAGTCTTTTGGTCTGCCTCACTGAAGTCATCATAGGATTCAGTCATTGGTTGAAGGTTTCCATCCACCGTGACCGACTTGATTATGCTCTCTAGTGACAGAGTGGGCTTTTCAACAGTTACCTCTGCCATTTCCTCCTTGTCTTGGCCTGTGGAGGGCTTACCGGATCCTTTCTTTTTCTGTTTCTTTACTTCTCTTACTCCTTCATCTGATTTTGTCTCCTCTTCATCCTTTTGGCTTCCATAAGCCCTTGTGGCTTTTGCCTTTGATCTCTTTCCGGATGCCTGGACTTCCGGTTTTGAACTTTTGGTTGAGGGAGGTGCAGATCTCTTTGATGATCTGGTCCGGGTGGGGGTTTCAACCGGAGCACTTTCTTTGCTTTTCTCTTCTTCCTCAGCCTTTCTCCTCTTTTCCCGGCTGGCATCAAGTGCCTCTTTTGAGATGCCTAGGCCTTGAGCAATGTGCTCTACTTCTTTTCTCACTTTTCTCTTAATCTCAGGTTCCCTGAGTTCTACATGTAATTTCACACTCAGCTCCTCAAAGGTTCCAAACCTTTCTGCCTTAGGATCTTTGGGCTGACTTAGCATGTGTTGAACATGCAGCTCTACTATCTGTTCATCAACTTCATACCCCATGGGCATGATCCAGACAGTCCTTGGCTCCACTGCCTCCATTAGGCACTGATCAGTGTCAACCATAAAACATACTGAGTCCTTGTATTTCTCAATGAGAGACTGGGGAATTCTCTCTCTTGCTTGCATCATGCTCTGAAAGTTTTTGAAGTATCCCCATAGAGCTGTATTTCTCGCTTTTGCATCCCCAAGTCCATGCAAATAGTCTCTTATCTGGACTGCAACAGGTTTGTCATTCTGCCATACCCATCCACTTGTTCCGGGTAGCTCATTCATGAAGTAAAAGAATAGACATACAATGAGAGTACCATACTTAAAGGAGTTCTTCTTGTCTTTCTTGATTTTCTGTACATTTTCCATTAATTGGCTTAGTAGTAGTTCACAAAGATCATAATCTGCATTCTTTCTTAGCATTTCATATGCTGTGTATATTGCAGTTCCGGATACAGAATTCTCCCTGCTGGAGTGATAGATCTTGTATCCTATTATCATTGATGCATATTTGATATCCGGATCCGAAATATCTTCAATGGTCATTGCCCTCTTATCATATTTTGATCCGGTGGCCTCAGTTACAACGTTGTTCTTGACAGATTTGAGGATAGGTACCCCCCCGGAAGAGTATAGACCAGTTACTACTCTAATTGCTTCTTTTGTGATCTTACAGGGTCTATCTAGCCAAAGGAAGTTGTCATGCATCCTGCTCAGTACATACCGGACCCATTCATCTTCTTCAAAGCTAGGGAAATGAATGAATTGCTCAAATTGTTTCTTCTGGATACCCTTATACTCTGGTTTGAGCTCAAAAGCATTGTCTATCAGTTGCTTGTGATAGAGGTCTCTTAATTTGAATTCCCCAAATTCCTCAATGTTTGCGTGTATGTAAACCCTAATATCTTCAGTATGTAAGACTCCGTGGGGAACACTAGAGAAGGCTCCTAGTGGATCTACCTCCAATTATTTGTAGGGATGTTTCTTGAATGAGGGGCGAGGTCTATCAGAGATCTTAACTATGTTTGGAGTAGCCATTCTTCAAAGATTTGCAGTGAGGCAATGAAAAACGAAGAATACCTTATGCGCCTTCGGTTTGCACGGAGTGGTTGGATTGATTTCTTTATGCAATAGCTTCGGCAGGAGATCCTTGGTGTGCTTGATGAACCTTGTTGCAGAGCTCCACTATTCGCTTCTTCTCAAGTGTAGAATGAGCAGATAACTTTTGAGAAATCCCTTATATTGCTCCGCAAACCCTAATATCTGTCTGCAATAAATGCTTCACCTGCATTATTCCGGTTTACCATGTCTGGACAGCTTGGAGTATCCCGGATTAGTCCTGATCACTGAATATCATCCGGATCTTTAAATCATGAATAAATCTAGGTAACATATTACAAGAACATCCCAAACACTCTGTCCAATCCGCAAGACAAGATCGTGCACTTCCGGATCGGACCTTTTTGTAATCCTTTATCATACCGGAGCACTTTCTTTGAACAGGTCTAACTTAATCGAACACAGCTTCTTCATAACTCCATGCGGACCTCTGAAAACTTGACTGAAGCATCTCAGGACTTATATCTACAAACCCTTTAATCCGCATCTTGTGCCACATCCGGCACAACTTGTTTGGCTGGGGGAACAGAATCTTCTTTGAGTCTCCCCCTGAGCCTGAGCTCATTTTTTAATTTCCGGAAGAAATATCAGCACCAGAATCTGGTGCGGATCCAACCCAAATCTTGCTCATCTGATTCCTAACTTCATCCGCATTCATCTTTTGTTTACCCTTGTCTTGATTCTGATTATACACCGGACCTCTTTTGTCCTGATTCTTGTTTCTGCAGACTTTAGCATTATGACCGGACCTATTGCAGATTTGGCAAATAACATTTCTTTGCATATTTAACTGATATCCCCTTGATCTGCATTGATTAGCCATATGACCTACTCTATTGCATGTAAAGCATCTACCTTTGAATGATTTGTTTACTTGCATAATTCTGCATTCATGGGATTTGTGTCCATACCTTTTGCAGTTGAAGCACTGTCCGGAGAAGGATGAATTAATCTGATTCATTCTCATTCTGCACTGATTAGCTTTGTGACCAAAATGGTTGCAGCTGTGGCAGTATCCATTGAAGGATGGATATTTTTGAGCATTTGGCTGTCTTACCGGAGGTCTTCTAGGCCTGCTCCTTGGATTTTCTGATCCAAGATTCCTCTGACCGGATCCGGAGCTTTCTCCTTTCTCATATCCCAAACCATACTTGTCATCAGTCCTCTTTTGACTTCCAAGAAGAACTTCAAGTTGAGCAGAACTTATCTTGAATTTCTCTTTATATTCATTTGCTGTTTGAAGATCTCTTTTGAGAGAGGTAATTTGATCCTCAAGTTTTTCTTCATTATCTTTGGCATCTTCAAGATCAGATTCAAGATGTCTGATAATCCTGTCCATCTGGTGGCATTCTTCTGATTTTTCCTTAAGAGATTGTCTTAGATTGTCTTCAGCCTTTCTTTTTTCTTCAATCTCTTGAGTGAACTTTATAGTTCCTGATTCCATTTCATGTCTTAACATAATGACTTCTTTTGATAACTTTTCACATAACTTGGTTTGCTCAGTCAATTCTTCATTTGTATTGCTTTCTTCACTTTGTCTTGCCAACTGTTGGAGCAGCTCCTTTCTCTTTTTCATAGAGAGACTTAATTTGTCTTTTAATTCCCTCATGAATTCATCAGCCTGTTTGAGTCTTTCTCTTAATTCACTGACTTCAGAATTTGACTGTTCAAGATCCTCAAGGGCAGTCTTGAGTTGCTCCTTTAAACCATATGCATCCATTTGAAATCCCAGATCTTCCTCAAGCTGTTAGGCTCTATTAGGAGGAACTTGGCTCTGATACCAATTGTTGATAACTGAGAGGGGGGGGTGAATCAGTTATCCTAATTATTTCCCTTATTAAACTTTCCTTTTAATTGAAGCAGCATAAAATCAAACACAAAACATTAACCATGAAATAAGAAACACATGACACAGTATTTTTGACGTGGAAACCCTGTTAAGGGAGAAAACCACGGGGTGATTAACCCAAGAATTATTCTCTGTTAGAAGAATAGGAAATTACAAAAATGGCACTTGCCAATTAGGGCTCACTGCCCGAGCACACTGCTCACAAGAGGCTCACTGCCTACAAGAAGACACACTGTCTTACAAAGTGATAAGAATCACAGTCTTGAACTGATTGGAAGCATCTGCATATGCTGGAGTTCAGTTCCGGTTAGGTTCAGTATACTGATCTGCTGCACTTCATCTTTCCTCTGTTCTTTAGTCTGCTGTCCTTTCACATACCGGATCTTTCTTGCTACTTCTGCTCTACTCTGGACTTGTTCGCATATACTCTCGCACACTTCACACTCTTTACAACTAAATCCATCCTCTATATATATCCGCACAAGTAATTTCATCACCTTTCTAGTCGGCATCCGGAACAGTCTATTTTCTTACAAACTTAGTTCTGTCGGCTGAATCCTTGCTCACCAAGCAATGCGGATCAAGCATATACTTGTAGATATCATCAATTATGTCGGCCAAACATGATTCATGCCTCCGCAACCTTTATCATCATCTGTAACACATCCGGAAAGTAGTTTGATACTCAGTCAGTCAGTTCTTCCTCTGTTTTCACTGTCTCTCAGGAATCCGGTACTCAACTATTCATATCTTTTTCTTTGTCCATCTCCGGAGGCTAAATCCTTGGAATATACTACTCAAGATAGTCCTCTTGACTTCCCCAGATCCGCACTGTGCCAAGACACTTCCTCTGAGAGATCCGGACCAATCTGTCGGACCTTGCCACATGCTCTGTTCTTGTTCACCGGACCACAACAATCTTCAATCTGACTTCCGGTAGAGATATATCATGACTTGCGGATATGTGGGATGACCTTTGTTGCCATCAATGACAACAACCATGAATCCATATAGTGTCTCTTGCCAACACTTCCTCCATGGTTGTCAGCATATACACCTAAAAGAAAGAAACAAGCCATCTCTCCAGATGACTTTGATTTTAGTAAGTTGGCGCCTACTAAGGCTAAGACCCCAAAGAAGCCAAAAATTCTTTCAAGAATGTTGGGAGACAAAGGGTACAAATTTCTGGAGATTACAAGGCCCCCACAGGATGCCACCATAGAAAATTTTAGTATGAATGATTACTCTATTTCTAGGGTTGAGCTAGGCAAAATAACACATGAAAGTGCAAAGACTGACATGTAGTCAGCTATGGATATTCTGATTCAGAAGTTTGACAAAGAAAAAGAGATGAAGGATCATTATAAAGCAATGGTAGAACAATTGACTGCAGTGGTAAGGAAGATTACTTTGAATTCAGAATCAATGACTCCTGAGGCCATTTCTGTAGATCCTATCATCCAGAAAGCTAAAAAGACTCATCTTAAGGGAAGAGTGCTTGAAGAATATTTGGAAAGGATGCGCACACAAGGAATCTCTCTTCTTACAAAGCTAGCTAAGAAAACAGGCAAAATGGAGAAAATCAAAGTAGAACTTGATGATTTGATTGATGTTATTTCTTAGGATATTGATTGTTTAGAACATAATCATGATAAGTGGATAGAGATGAGGAAGCTAAAAATAAGTGCTCTAATATCAATTGGTGTCATTCCAAATAGGGATTCATATACTGAAACTAAATAGGCATTGACATATCGAAGCCGTGTGCTAAAAGATCTAATTAATGACCTAGAAACTGCAAGGAAGCTGAGTGACCAAAATCATGTTAGTCTCTTGCACAAGTTGGAGGAGCTGCCGTGCAATTTGGTGTCACAAGATAATCAATTTCTTTATGTAGAAGAGATGGTCTAGGAACTTGAGAATATGTTTCAGAAGGAGTTTGAGGATAAAATATTTTCAATAGCCTCCGTGGATAATATTCTTGATAATCAGTTAACTTTGGATAATCTGAAGGCCAAGTTAACTAGCCATGCAAAATCAATTACCATGGTCAGAGATGCAATAGTTAGAGCCTGGATGATTTTCAAGAACACAATTAGTCCAAACAGTCTTGGGATGCAAGCAGCGTTCACCATGTATGATTGCCACATGAAGAAAGAAGGCGGTGCAAGTTGAAGCAGCTTTTTCATTACTTAGTTTATTTTCTACTTTTCAAATGTACTATTGAAATAATTTTGGACATATTTACATGTACTTTTCTCATATGTAATTACATGTAAAAACATTGGAAGTCCTAAATCAAAAAGGACTCCTTTGTTGAATAAGTCATAGTTAGTTTTTCTTTTCCTATGTTTGCTCTCGGTTTCTCTTATAAATAAAGAGGACCTCCATTGTAATTTTTATCTTTTAGTTATTACAGCAAAACTCTGCCAAATTGAAGAGCATTTTGAGACTTTGTGTTCAAATTGAAAATCATATTTTATCAAGTGAATAGAAAAGCAAGCGATCTTTCAATCTTTGCATTGGAATAACTTGTGGCGTATTGGAAATTGTTCTTATGTCTTTTTGCTTATACTATCTTATCTACTTGATCAAATTGTAGTGTGAGTGTGAATAATTTGGGAGATGTTCTAATCCTAATTTTGGAGACTTTGTGCTACAACAATTATCTTTAGTTTGTGATTTTATGTTTGAAGTAAAAGATATTGGAAAGACTTTGAGTTGCTATTATCTTTTGTGATCGTATGTGTTATCGTAGCATTCGGTGAAGACTGTGAGCTACACCTTATCCTACTTAGTTCTAAATTGTAAATCAGTAAAAGGAGCAATGATAAACTTTGTGCTCTCATGGGTTTCTTGGTTATTCAGATTTGTATTGTGAAAGTGCTTTTTTATATTGTAAACATCATATCTAAAAAAAGAGAAATGAATGATATGGTCTCACCCTGAAGTTAGTATTTAGTGTAAATAAGTTTGTAATAGTTAATAGGGAACCTCCCCTTGCTGAGAGGAGAGATTTATCTCATTACACTGTGGTTGATATAACTATTTTGCCTTCAGTTAGTTGAAGACAAAATATTCACCCAGCACTTCCTAAAGAACTTTCTCCCAGATCATATCTTTGCTTTCCATACACACTGGCCTTGAATGCAGATTCAGACTTAGGGAGAGAATCATCAAACTCACTCATTTAAAATGTCAAAAGCTTACCAACTAACTGATCTCTTGTGACAGTTGTTACTATCCTAATTTCTTCAATGGCTACAGCTTTATGCTTGTATGCTGGAAGTAAGGATTTGAGCACTTTGGCAATAATTTTTGATTCTTCCAATACTCCACCTACATTTCTGATACCGGTCACAAGTATATTTACTTTCTACATGTAGGAAGTAATGTTTTCATCTTTCCTCATTACCAATCTTTCATATTTACCCTTTAGGCTTTATAGCTTGGCACATTTAACATATTTGTCACCTTCATACAAATTTTCCATCTTTTTCCAAATTTCATGGGTAGTTTTCAAATCCAAGACATTTGCCAATTCTGTATTAGACAGGTCACTCGATAAAGCTTCTTTGGCTTGAATATTACATTCAGCTTCCCTGAGTTCATTTAGAGTAGTAGGGATATTCTTCAGAATCTTATACTCATTCTTTGTTATCGTCCAAAATTCATTACCAATACATTCCAAATGACACTGCATGTGTAAATTCCAAAGGGAGTAATTTGTTCCATCAAATCTCAAACTTTCCTTCTTATAAGTCAACATCTTGGATCTCCTCAAGCGGTCAAGCTTATTTTATAGGATCTGGCTCTGATACCAATTTTTGGAATTAGTCCAGACAACTGAGAGGGGGGGTGAATTAGTTGTCCCTAAATTTTAACCTTTTCTGCACTTTTAATCTTCTTTCTTAATTTATAAACAAATTAATGATGTAAACATTTAAGCATGAATCAACACATGAGCAGAAACAACATGAACACTCAACACCAAAATTTTTGACGTGGAAAACCTGGTTAAGGGAAAAAACATGGTGGGGATTACCCCACAAAAAAGCGTACCTTGTTAAAAGTACTTAAGAAAATAGAAGGCCTTCAGGCGCATTTCCCAGAGCTCACTGCTCAAAAGGAGGCTTACCGCCTATAAGAAATTATGATTTACACAAAGATAATGAACTGAGAAATAGCATCTACATTCATGCTTGATTTAGTTCCTTTGAAGGCTCACAAAACTTCTGCTTCTATCTTCAAATTCTTCTTTACTGACTCTTCACTCTAAACTCCTTTCTCTCCTCTTCTTCTCTGCTCTACTTTAGATCCTTTCTTCAGATTTAATTCATTTTGTACAAGGATGATTTTTAACAACTCTTCAACAAGTATTTATACACTTCATCAACCTTGGAATGATCAACAAGGTCGGCTAAGCTTAATGTGGATCATTACACTATCGGCCAAACATAACTAAGACTTGAATCTTCCTCTACTAACTCGCCACGCTTCATAAAATGCTCTTTAGATCATCTGCAACACGCTAGAAACATTCAGTCAGCCAAGACTAGGAAGAACATCAACCTCAAAGAAGAAATCTTCAACAACAAGCTCAAACTTCAATGTGGACCTCCAACACAGTAGCCACACGATCCAGAAACCTCCAAAAACACATTGAATTCACAAATAACATCCACTCTATACCAAATTACCAAAATCATTTGTATCTTCCTCTGAAACCTCAAGAACATCGTTTGCCATGATTGCCAAACTAGAAAGATAGCTTGCAGACCTCCAAATCACGAATGACTAGAGTTGATGATACACACTGACCTTCCAAACATGCCTTCAAATCTACAGACCATAATATTTCACTGCGGAGCAATCCAGAGCAACTTACTATCACTCTATCTCTTCTGAACACTGCAAAATTTGGTTCTACTCAGATGGCCATAACTTCTTCAAATATTTATGTAGACTTCTCAATTCTTGACTGGAGCACCCTCTGACAATCTTCTGCACAACCATATGGTCCGCGAACATTGAATCTTCATTAATTTTCTCAATATCCTCAATATTCTAGTCTCCTGAATAGGCAACAAAATAAGGCACAGTTGACATCAATGACCACAAGAGTATGTTGACATCAATGACAACACCGCTTAGGCACATATTTGCAACACTTTTCCCTTCAAGCCAAATGGAGCTATGTACTTTCTTGACCAAGAAAATTTGACAGATGACCTTTTTGAGAGATATAATAAATGTAAGAATTAAAAAGGTCTTTTCATTTCAAGGTGGAGATATCTACAATGATATCAAAGAAATTATAGGGTGGGATTTTGTATAAGAAGTTAACCACCACCATGTTGATTTCAATATCTCTTAAATGTTTGTCTCCAAGATTTTCAACATCACGAAGGACAAGGAAATAGTGAAAACTTTGGGATGACACTACATAAGGGGAAAGCACTTGGGGAATTTTGGTTTTTAGTCCATAGTAAGGTGCTTGTCTCTAGGGATTTTCTTATTGTTATGGGTACAAAATTTAGTGGTTTGGCCTCTATTGGAACTATTCGGGAGGTGGAGGCTCATCTATAATATTTGGTTTGGGAGGTGGAAATCATATAGGTATTTTATCTAGGAAGGATGGTTTCTACACCCCAAAAATGGATGCAATGGAGTTGTGTACCCCTTTCAAGAAAACTTCAAGTCTTGAGTGTTTCAATGTCACAAGGGTAGAGAAGACCATTAAATTTTGGCTACAATGTATTGGTCTAGTTAAATTGCCTAATGGTTCTTTGGGATCCAAGGTGATTGAGCTCAAGGATGATGATGAATAATAGATGGTTTAGTGTTTTTTCCCCGATTCATTAGGGCTTGTATATGAATATAGTAAGTTTACATGTTTTTATAATGTTTTCTCACTATTCAATAGATTTGATCTACTCTTCAACCTATTTTGTATCATCTTAGTCTACATGGATGAGATGTATATACTCTTCCCCATTAATAGGGTGAAGTAACAAAATGTATAACACACACATAATGGAAGAGGGCGCTTACCCCTCACCTGACTAATTAAAAAATATATAGGTCACCTCTTCCTTCTATGAATAGTATGGTTAACATGTTTGAACCCTTAAAAAAGAGGTGTATGTTGAATATTGCATGCATGCCAATAATTTCAATGAGGTATGCCAGTTAGAAAAAAGAGGTTCGATTCTTAACTTGACTACTATCCCATTAATGGGTTTCTATACAAGGTGGGGAAATTGTGTTCCAAAATAACATAGATTGTTGTTCATGAGAGGTGCACATACATCATGAGTTGCAAGACACTTTGGTGTCACCAATATGGTTGCAAATCTTTAGTAGTACGTACATTAGACCTATCTACAAGTAGATGTTGCCAAGTTTAAAAAGTGTTGTCAATTGTGTAGCATGAGTAAACCCAACAATAAGAATCTTAGACTATACCAACCTTTACTTGTGTCTAAGAGGCCATGGAGAACATCTCCATGGAATTAAAGGGTGGATTGCCAAATAAAAATCATGGGCATGACTACATATTTGTTGTAATAGACCATTTTAGTAAGAAGTGTATTTTGACAACTCGCAAAAAGAGTCTAATTGATATTGTTACAACTGAGTTATTCTTCAAGCATGTATAGATTCAATTTGAGCTTCTAGAGAGCATCATCTCTAATATTTTTGGTATAGAGTAAAATGTGTACCCTTGCTAATTAGGACCTATTTTGACACCTTTTGGAACAATAAACAATTAAATCTTGATCCCGATGAATAAACACAATAAAATAAACTTAGGACTGGTCTAGCCCCGCCTCATTTGGCACTCTTTGGAATTTGTGGGGCTAAAGGACCAGGGTACTAGATGTTAGCCCCGACCCTATTTTTGTGGTGTCAACCTAGAACACCTCCTTTGCTTATCCTTGTCAACCCCATTTGATTTTATTCATTGTTAGTGAGTGGAAATGCATATAAGGAGTTTTATTAGTCATTTTACACCTAGCTTGTTAAGAGAAGATTAGAAGTAATTACCTTATGCTTTTATGAATTGATCTCCTATGATCAAGTGTTCTTCATGGTTGGAATAGTTCTTTGTGTGGATTTTATGATGCTTAATTGCAGGTCTTGAAGGAAGTTCAAGTCTTCATCTTCTATCTCCTTGTTAGTGCGTGGTCTTGCTTCACCTACTCTAACTAGGGTTTAATATCTTGTGGTAACCTTTATCATTTACATTCATTCTTTCATAATTTATTACAGATCTTGCCTCTACCCTCCTAGGGAACATACTATTGGATCTCTAATCATTGTTGTAGTGGAGGTGGAAACATCAACACAAGGTTTGACTAAGGCAAGCCCCTAAACACAACACAACCTTTTCCCTTCTTGTTTGTGTGCAAGTCACATCCGGAGGAATTAGACGACAAGTGACAGGAAGGAGGAAGACACATAGGTGAAAGCACCTAGATCCTGGCATTCTACAAAACCCTAATTTGGGTCTAGGGCACCCAGCGCTCTAGTACTTCTCTACTCCTAAACTAAGGTTTTGATTCTCCTTTGTTCCCTAATCTCTGCTATCACTTTAGAATTCCTATATTTGTTTTTGAAAGTCATTTATTGGTTAATCTTGCTCAATTAGGGTTTCATGCTTTGTCCTAGTTTGGTTGGTTGAATTTGGTTGACACTCCTTGATAGAACAAAGGGACAAAACCCTTGTAGTTTGGTTCTCCTTCAAAGGTAGAAGCTAAACTTGGTTTGTGTTCCAATGTCGATAGAAGAGGATTTTATCTAGTTTAACCTTTTAAACTAAGTCTCTCTTTTCCATCTAACATTTTGGTCTTGAAGCCTAGGGTTTGTGTTTAAGGTCTTGTTTCAAATTTTGCCAATGTTAGTTTCTCATCAAATCTGAGTTTACATTGCTTTAGCATATCATAAGCATCATATTGTATTGAAATTTGAAAGAAAAAACATTATTGAATTGTTATATGTTGATTTAGTGAAAAAACATTAGATTTAGGGTTTGATTTGAGTATTAGCATTGGTTAAATTTAATTGAGCTTGAGTAGAGTTGAATTTGATAAAGGGTTTATTATTGCATTATAGTTGTTTACATTTAATTCAAAAAGAGCAAAACATTGATTCATTTAAACAAAAAGTCAAAGACTCTTCTCTTATCACATCATTCATTTCTTCTACTTATGCATTTTGTGTGTCACTAGAGCTTGTAAACACTTTATGAGTTTTGTGACCCAGTGCCCCAATTCTAACATCTTTGTGTGAAGAAGTCATAGAATTATGAGTTTTGTGACCCATGAGGCCTTCTCACTAATAATCAATACTTCAAAACCCCAATTCATGAATCCAATCATACCTGAGGTGCCATCACCTCTTCATGATATTCCTATTTCACATATCCTAGAAGTATCAACTTTTCATGAATCCACCAACATAGAGGACCTCGTGGCTCGTGTTCATGAAGCTCAAATTCAAAAATTAGACACTGAGTTGGCTAATTTTCAACAATTTGTAAGCTTGGAACATATAGCTAAGGGGGTCATCCCTATTGTTGAGAGTCTAAGAAGTTTATTTCTTGAAGGACAAGAAGGAATAGAAGTCTTTTGTGACCTAGCTCACATAGTGCATAATAACATTATGTCAGCGGTTAGTTGTGCCGAAATCATCACTAATGTGACTTCTTTGAATCAAATAGGGACTTAAGTGTCGACACCCATACCAACACCCCTATTCCTACATACACTTCTTCTATTCTCACTACAACTACGCAACCAAGTAATAGTGCTACCACATGTGTTGGGTTATCTATCGGGAACCTCATTCATCATTATAGTACCATTCCATTCAATTATCTGAATACTACACTTGGTGTCACCCTGCCAACATCAAATCAAACTAAGCCTAGTATCACTTTCCAAAAATCTAATCCCACAATGTTGCAACCAATGAGTAGCCCTATCCATTGTTACCAATCTCAACCTAGTTCACTTTCTGACCCCATCATTAACCAACTTTTGCAAAACATGAATTCCATCCAAAAACAGTTAGCAAACATAAACCAAAGTCCCTTGAAACCCACTATGACATCACATTATATTTGCATCCCATTATCTTATCCAATCTTAAGAGCTCAAATGCCTAAAAAATTTGAAACCCCTCGCTTTGAGAAGTATAATGGGAAGGGAGACCCTAACAATCATGTGGTGGCCTTTACAACTATGTGTATTGATTTCTTCTTCAAATATACAATATTGGATAAACTCTTTCCTAGGTCACTCAAAGACTCGTCCTTGGATTGGTTTTGCTCCTTGCCTCCTAATTCAATCACTTCTTTCTCACAACTAATCAATAAATTTCTTCGACACTTTCAAGCAAACATTGGACCTCAAGTCTCTTTGACTGACTTGGTCCATTGTAAACAAGGCATAAAGGAAAAAGTAATTGATTTCATGGGGAATTATCAAGCCCTCTTCTCACAAATTCAATATTCTATTCCAGATGTTGATGTACAAAGAATCTTCATTGGAAATTTACAACCTCACATCTGTGACAAAATCTTGTTGATGCATTATGACTCTTTCACTAATCTTTGCACGACTATCCACAATTATCAACTATTAGTTAGTCAGTACAAGAATAATCACTCATTAGATCCAGTTGGTCAATCTGAAGCCCCATGCACTCATTCATTTAAAAAACACAACAAAAATTGAATCATCAAAATTAATGCAATATCATCAAATCACATTCAAAAACACGTAGCGGTTGCAACATCTTCTGCTCCCGCCCCATATAAACAGTTGTGCATATTTTTGCACACCATTTCAAAACTTTTGATTGCATGGTTTTATGGTAAAGATTAAGGTAAATCAACCTTTTCTAAAAGGAGTGCTTAGCTTAAAGAGTCAAAGGTACTAGATTATGATATGGCGTAGCACTTTGCTATCAAAGGTGCATATATCAAACACAAGCAATGCTAAATAGTGCTCCAAGCATATCAATGGTGCAGATTAAAAAAGGTGCAAGCTTGTTGTTAATAAAGCACGGCCTGAAGATTAGGAATCAAGGTAGAACATTATAAGTATGAAATCGGCCTATAGAATAGTGCTCATCCAACAAAAAGAAATAGGCACATACTGTGAGATCATAGTGTAGGTTTATAAAAGGAATGATGCATCATATAGAATGGAGACTCATATACCATCTAATGGAAGAAAATCTAATGGCTGGCATAATTTCCAGAAGTGACAGAGATATTTGTTTCCAAAGAGAACGCCTGAGCCCCACGTGGCAGTTTCATATGTTTCTAGAAGCTCACTAGTAAAGATTATAATATTTATTTTAATCTTTTATTGTTATAAAGATTAAGGTGAGTCTTAAGATAAAGATTAAAGTGAGTCTTAAGATATATGTTAAGTGAGTCAGTGCTGAGTCATATTAAAATGGTGGTGGGTCCCAAAATAAATAAAGCTAAAAGCTTTTTTTAAGAATCACATCCTTTTATGGACTCACAGGAGGATAAGAGATAGGTTTCATTTTAAATAAAGGAAACTTTATTAAAAAAAGAACTCTACAGCAAGGTAAAATAAAGTGAAAGCTTTATTTTTTTACATGCCTTATAAACATGAAAAGCTACAGCAAACTACAAGTATGGCAAACATGCAGCAATTAGAGGCTTTTTGAATGGACAAAAAGATAGAAAATTAAGGAGCCAACTGGAAGTTAAGCATGCAACATAAAGAAAGATAGATATAGAGGGATTTATTCTCCTTTATAATCTGAGTTAACACAGTAGAGATAGATTTAATAATGAATAAATGAATAGAGGAGAATAATTACACAAATGTGTAGATACAGAGAAGAAGAATCATCAACAGTAGAAAAAATTTTAGGCCTTTTATGGTAGGTTTTCTCCAAATCAAACAAATCTAATGCATTATGCTTCAGTACCTTTCGTTTCTTTGTTTTGATTCACCCATGAAGGGAAAATGGTATTTTTGTGACATTATTTTCTACTGAAGTGTTTCTTATTTTCTTGTCTCAGATTTATGGCCTTCATTTGTAAATCTGAGACTATCAAACCTTATCCAACTGAATGACAATGTGATTGTCACTTTTTGTTCATCATATTTGTGCTTATTTTATCTCTTATTTTCAAATCATGTGCACAATTAAATCCTTTGCAAGTTGGAAAATTGTGTTTGGTGTATCTTCATGTTAATTAGTTCATTTGCAAGTTTTCCTTCTTTTCTTTTCTCCAAAAAATATGAAAATAAGTTAATTGAAGACCTTACGAAGAGTCAGCTTCTAAAATCTCAGAGGTCATCTCGCAAGCCATGTCCCACATTTGCAAGATTTCCCATTGTTGTTAGTTTAATGCAAATTTTACTATCAACAGTTTTTGGCATGCCTAGTGGGACTTGAATCAGAGACTTTGGTATATGTTTCATTGATCTTTGTTCTACATTTTGTGATTTTGGTGGAAAATCACAAAATTATTTGCTCGTAGGAGCATGAATCTTCCATCTAGTAACTTTATTGGTGATTTTATCTTAGATCTTCACTACAATAGATCATGGTAGCCCATAATATTTATGTGCATCTCAATATTCCAGCAAGAAACTTACCATTTGTGACTTGGGATATAAGTGGTCCTCTTCTACTTTAGCAGCAAGGTCAGGTTCTTGAAGTAGCATTGAAAGCATTACCCCATTTTTATGGAGTTGGCTTTGTTTTCCCTCCAGATCATATTCAAGATATTGCAAATTTGTGCACTATTCACCATGTCACAACTGAAAATGTAGCTCTTCTATTACTTGTACTTTCTCTCAAAGGCAAAGCACGAGAATGGTATAGAAATTTGTAACCTGGTTCAATCACGGAATGGGATCAACTTAGGGAGCTCCTTTACAATCAATTCTGAGAGAAGGAAAATGTTAGTTCCCTCATTCAAAATCTCATCACGATCAAGAGGTATCCTGCAGAATGCATGCATGATTTCAATGCAAGATTTGATAAGGTATGGAAAACTTTTTTAGTAGATGCAAGACCTCCTCCAAGTTTTGCATTTCTATATTATTTGAAAGCTTTAGATCCTAAGATTTCAATTATGATACAAGTTTTAGGAGGTGAAACTTTACCTCAATCCTATGATCTCTCCATTAGAACTGAAATGAACCTCATAGAAGCTGGTAAATTGTCTCCCTTGCCTTTAAAACCACTAATGCCTCATGCAAGTGTCTCATCCCAAGCTATCATATATATTCAAATGCAGACCTATCCTAATCCACCCACCCTCCCTGCTGATTTGATAAATCATAAGGAGATGCTTGAAATAAAAGAGCTTGCAGAATCCTTCTCCCATGAGCTCAATGAGCTAAGAGATCAAGACATGTATCAGGTTGATCCAGGTTTTATGCCTCAAGGCTCTCATGAACAATTATATGAATGCAATCAGTTTGTAGAAGAGATCCTTCCTCATGCACAAAAGATACCCAATTATTTTAAAAATTGTGCTTTTCAAGCTTCTATGGTTTCAAAGCCAAAATTTCAGCCTATGGAAACAACAGATCAAGTTTTTTGTCACTTTGATATCTAAGGAGAATGTAATAAAGATTCTAGTATCAAGGATCAAAATGCAAATAATGAAGTTGTTCCTATTTATCTAGTGTACTCAACTAATTCTGATCATCATGCACATATGGTAACTTTTGATTCAAAGATACAATCAAGTGAAGAAGAGGATGAGGATGTTGATGACGGCTTGATTCCTTTTGAAGTTGAAAAGTACTTGGAAAAGAGTTTTGAAGCTGAAAAGTAATGGGCAAAGGATGATACAAAATATTTACCTCAGCTTGAAGAAGAAGTTGTGAAGGAAATTTTTACAGAATCTACAAAAAGTGAGTGCATTTATTTATGTAATGAGTTTTCACATCTGCAGGGGATAATGTTGAGATGGTTAAGCATGATGAAGAACAAATCAGGGATTTATTCTCAATTATTCAACAAGGATATCAGCTTCTTGATGAAGGATATTCCATCATTAAGCAAGTGCATGGTTGATTTTCAAAGCCTATTTCTAATGATCATGAAGAAAGCATAAGTAAGGTATGTACAAGTTTTGAAGAGTTAGATCTATTTTCTATTTTTGAGGATGGGTATTCTCTCCTTATTAAGGAGCATCTTCCAATGTATGTGCAACCTTATTGTAATGATGCATTAAAGGATATTGTCGATAATGAAGAGTTGCATCATACTCCATTTTTCATTCAAGAAGAGATGTCGATCAGATTCAAAATAGTTAGGGCAGCTCCGTCACTTGCAAACCATATTTTGGTACTATTTTGGGTCTTGATCATGCAAAGGAACATGCAAAAGAGGTCACTAATGAGGTCAAGTTAACAAATACCTCATGTAAGAAAAAATGTGAGCTTCAATGCTTGGAATTTCCTTCCCACCCTTCACTAAATGAAGAGCAATATGTAGATCAACATGAATGGTATTTCAATACCAAAAGAGAGTCTCTGGAATGCAAGAAAGCAAAAGGGTACAAGTTTTTGATATATTTCTTCATGCATTTTATTTGATCTATTGTTAGTTCAATGTGGATCACATGGAGAAGCATCATCTGATATGGGAGTTATTTTGCCATTCATGTGAATGGGCATGTCCCTATCAGTTTAATTTGTATGTAGTTTAGTTTCTATGATTCAGAAATAAGTTGTAGCTGCAACATTAGTTTCAATTTTTAGTTTTGTTTTTCAATAAGACTCAATGGCATTAGAGGTTTGCAAATATGGTCATCAGGGTCATCAGTCTCTAGTTTGTGGATAAGTTACAGATTGTGTCAATGGTTAAGCAATATTTCAGTTGTAGCTTCAATGGCTCCGCTTGGCAGTTTGTATCAGGTTTTGATTGTAGATGGTTTGTTTGTGTTCAATATATTTTTTGACCCCTTTGGCCAATGGATTCAAGGCCTTTTCTTTTGGAGTTTGGTAGGTGTAGACACACTTTCCCAGCCATTCACCAAGAACTATTGTGCATATTTTTGCACACCATTTCAAAACTTCTGATTGCATGGTTTTATGATCAAGATTAAGGGAACTTGGCCTTTTCTAAAAGGAGCACTCAGGTTAGAGAGTCAAAGGTACCAGATTATGATATGGCACAACACTTTGATATCAAAGGCACATATATAAAACACAAGCAATGATAAATAGTGCTCTAAGCAAATCAATGGTGTAGTTTAACAAAGGTGCAGGCCTATTTTTAATAAAGTGCAACCTGAAGATTAGGAATCAAGGCAAAACATTATAAGTATGAAGTTGGCCTATAGAATAATGCTCAGCCAACAAAAAGAAATAGGCAAATACTATGAGATCATAGTGCAAGTTTATAAAAGGCACGATGTGTCATATAGAATGGAGACTCAGCTACCGTCTGATGGAAGAAAATCTAATGAACAACACAATTTCTAGAAGTGACAGAGATATTTGTTTCTAGAGGGAGCACCTGAGCCCCACATGGCAATTTCATATGTTCTTAGAAGCTCACCAATAAAGATTATAATCTTTATTTTAATCTTTTATTGCTATAAAGATTAAAGTGAGTCTTAAGATAAAGATTAAAGTGAGTCTTAAGATATATGTTCAGTGAGTCAGTGCTGAGTCATATTAAAATAGAGGTGGGCCCCAAAATAAATAAAGCTAAAATCTTTATTGAAGAATCACATCCTTTTATGGACTCACGAGAAGATAAGAGATAGGTTTCATTTTAAATAAAGGAAACTTTATTAAAACAAGAAAGCTACAACAAGGTAAAATAAAGAGAAAGCTTTATTTTTTCTCACGCCTTATAAACATGAAAAGCTACAAAAAACTACAAGTATGGCAAACATGCAGCGATTAGAGGCTTTTTGCATGGACATAAAGGTAGAAAATTAGGGATCCAATTAGTAATCAAGCATGCAATAGTAAGAAAGGCACTTTTAGAGGGATTTATTTTCCTTTATAATCTGAGTTCACATAGCAAAGATGGATTTAATAATGAATCAATGAACAGAGGAGAATAATTACACATATGTGCAGATACAGAGAAGAAGAATCATCAACAATAGAAAAATTTTCAGGCCTTTTATGGCAGGTTTTCTCCAAATCAAACGAATCCGATGCATTATGCTTCAATGCCTTTCATGTCTTTGTTTCGATTCACCCATGAAGGGAAAATAGTATTTTTGTACCATTATTTTCTATTGAAGTGTTTCTTATTTTCTTGTCTCAGATCTGTGGCCTTCATTTGTAAATCTAGGACTATCAAACCTTATATAGCTGAATGACTATGTGACTGTCACTTTTTGTTCATCATATTTGTGTTTATCTTGTCTCTTGTTTTCAAATCCTATGCACAATTAAATCCTTTGCATGTTGGAAAGTTGTGGTTGGTGTATCTCCATGTTAATTAGTTTCATTTTCAAGTTTTCCTTCTTTTCTTTTCTCCAAAAAATCTGAAAATGAGTTAATTGAAGACCTTACAAAGAGTTGGCTTCTAAAATCCCAGAGGTCATCTCACAAGCCACGTCCCACATTTGCAAGATTTCCCATTGTTATTAGTTTAATATAAATTTTACTATCAACATAAACTAAAACCAAAAACTAGACAATTCACACCATTATTGGAATCTCTTTATTCCATAATGATGCAACTTTTAAACAACATTCTCATCAAACTTCCACCCATTCGACTTCTCGATCCAAACAAGATGCAAGCATCTTGTTTCGATTCAAAGGCCTTTTGTCAATTTCACTACACCGGTGGTCATGATACTGAAATATGTATGCATCTTAAACATGAAGTTCAAGACCTCATCAATTCTAATATCATCCAGGTTGCTGGTGTAAATGAAAAAGGAAATAAATCGGTGGCTCCACCTAATCAAAACTTGCAAATATATAAAAATCCATTACCTCATCATGAAGCTAACATTGTGGATCCATCTCAAGAGATGCAATATACTTATAATCATCAAGAACAAGTAGAACTTGAACAAGCTATATCTTTCACTCCTCATGATGCTACTACTGAAGCTTCTGATGGACCTTTACACATCACCATTTGAATTAATTATAAACCCTTAAGGGGTGCTATGATTAATCCTGTTTGCATGGTAAATATTGTAACTGAAGAGTTTCTTTGCATGCATGGTTTACACCGCGATAACTACGATGTATCACAAATCAAGATTAAAGCACACGATGATTTTATTCTTCCAACTCTTGGTGTCTTGACCCTTGCCATCAAGGTTAGCCCAAGAACCTTGGATGTTACTTTTGTTATCATTCCAACAACAGACTTATTTCATATGAAGTTGGGTCATCCATGGCTCTACTCCATGAAGGCAATCCCCTCTATGGTTCATAAGTGCTTAAAGTTTTCATTTGAGGGACATGTACATGCTAAACATCATAGTCAATTCTAGTCCGTAGCTCATCATGGACACTTTACACTTGACTACTTTTGGCCAAAACTAGTTGGAGATGCTCAAACTAGAGAGTATCTAATCTTTTTATCATATCAAAAATAGAAGGCATAGAAAATTGTTGAATTGTTGAATAGAAACATACATTCTAGTGATGTCCCTAGACCCTCTCGATCTTCTGAGGCTACGACAATAGTTCCCCTTGCCTCGCAAGTGGTGAATGAAGCTAAGCCCGAATCAAAGGTTCCTTCCTGTCCCTGAGCATCTGGTAGATATGTTGAGGTTCCTCCTCTGCCATCCCTTCAAGGACAATGAGGCAATCATCTAGCACAAATAGACCTCCCCTCAATCACAATATTACTTTTGTCCCACCTGCCTCTATCGAGACTAGTGAAAAGTAATTGATTGCACATAAATTATTTACCAAGGTTTCTCAAATGCTTGTGGATGCTCAAGTATCTCCACCTATTTCACAAGTTGAGAGGGAAGAGCAGCCCACATAAAGGAACCCTCACCCTGTGGTCTCTCAACCTTTGGTGGTTCTTCTCATTTCTTCTAATATTCCTGAAGCAAAAGAAGAAAAGGAACTCACGTTGGAAGATACTGTGGTTCCACTAACAAATATCACAAACAAACTAAGCAAAATCAAATTGCAAGAGAACAAAAGAAGCATCATCATGCTATGTCTCACCTTATTGTAGGAGAGGAGAATCTCCTTCCTCACAAGCGTCAGTCATCGACAAATGCAAAGGAGATATCTACTAGTGTTTTGTCTCCCCTAGAGAAAGACAGTACTTCACAACCCGCAACGAAACCTATTGTCCTATATTCCAACAGTGAATCCAAAGGTAATATTGATACAAATATGCTCTTATTCCTTGCACCACAATAGCTGTGGTTCCTCTTGCATCTTGTCCACCATCCCTAAATGGTGATGAGTAAGATTAGGAGGATGATTTGCTTTAGGCCAAATCGTGAGTGTGGCCCCTCTCTCTTGTGTCATAAGTGTATGTGATTGTTTTCCCCTGTATTGTGTTGCTTGATGTGTTATTTATGTTTGTTAATCTCTCTTTGGATGACCCTTGATATCCTTGTTGGTATAAGGATACAAAGGGACCGAAATTTGTTGTGACATTCTCTCTATTTGTATCATCATTCCTCTATATGTTGTAAGTTACATTTTATCATTGTTTCTTCCCTTGGGTATGATGCAAAGCCTAGGATGATTTAGTATCCTTCTTTGTTGACCCAAGGTTTTATATTTGCTTTCATGTGATATTTCCTCCTTTGTCTCCATATTTCTACCGACTAACAGATGATGATAGTTCCAAATATTTATAATCATGAGATATCTCCTATTATACAACCATTCATATACTGACACCAATTAGGTACATCCCCATGTGTTATTATTTTATATTAGTCACTCTAACTTGATATTACTTAGATGATTTGATTTACGTGGCACCGTGTTTCTATGCTCGGCATCATACCATGACTACACAATCCATTGTGTATCATGCTCGTAGCATCACCTTAGTTTGCCTTGTTTGAGGAAAACCCCTTATTGCAATGTAGTTTTGGGAACACATATCATGTGGGCATATGTTTCCAGAAAGCTCTTGTGCCTTTCTTGTATTGTATTCTACCTTAAAGCGATTGCTCTCCAAGGAAGTAAGCAATCACTTTAAGGTGGGGGCATACATCGCACTATGCTCTTTTGATTCTAAACTTAATAATTATGATTGACATGGAACTCATCTAGTGATTCAAAGGTCCTTACTAGCCTGGGATGTTTTTATTTTGTTGTTGGTCCATGAGCCACCTCTAGTATAATGAAGTTTGCTAGCCTGTGTGCTTCATGTGACTTGTCATGGTCACCTAGTAACTTGGCAGTCCTTACTAGTCCATGATCCATGAGAGCACTTCTCCTCACATGACCCCTAGCGACAGAGCAAGCTAGTGTCAGAGTCATGTTGCTTGTGTGTTTGTTTCTGTGTTTGTTTCTATGTTTTTTTATGTGATGTATTGTTTGAAATTATATTCTCTTAATGATTCTATGTGTTTTGTGTGTCTTCATCATGATTTCCATGTGTATGTTTTGTGCCCTATGTGTATACTTCATGTCAAGTGTGTATACATTGTGTATGGCATATATTACCTTTGTGTATTGTATGTCTTTCACATGTATTCCTTATATATGTTTGTAGTATTCCATGTATGTGTGAATTATGTTACAATATCTTGCGTGTTTGCACACAAAGAACTATTCCAACCATGAAGAACACTCGAGCATAGGAGATCAATTCATCAAAGCATAAGGTAATTACTTCTAATCTTCTTTTAACAAGATAGGTGTAAAATAAATAATAAAACTCCTTCTTAAATGCATTCCCGCTCACTAACAATGAATAAAATCAAATGGGACCGACAAAGAAAAGAAAAGGAGGTGTTCTAGGCTAACACCACAAAAATAGGGTTGGGGCTAACATCTAGGACCAGAGCACTAGGCATCTTGGTCCTTTAGCCACACAAACTCTGGAGAGTGCCAAATGAGGTGGGCTTAGACTAGTCCTAAGTTTATTTTGTTGGGTTTATTCATCGGGATCGAGACTTAATTGTCTATTGTTCCAAAAGGTGTCAAAATAGGTCTTGATTAGCAAGGGTACACATTTTACTCTATAACATTTAGCCCCACTTTAGCGTGGGTATTAACTTATGTTTGAACTCACACTAAAGTAAGGAGAAAACATATTTCCAACATGAAAACATAGAGGCCAAAAGAATTCCGCCAAGTTGTGGACTATAGTAGCCCCCAAGCTTAGGATTCTAAGGTTGCAAACACACAATATATTTATGTTAAATGATTATACAAGCCTTTCAGATAACATTGATTGTATCCACAAAATAACTATATCAATGTTCTATGCACAATCTCATAAATAAATTGGTATTTTTCACTTTAAAATTGAAAAAGCATTTTCAAAAACTATCTGGAAGCTTACTATCCTAAATATTACATTCTTAATACTTATTGCATTTAAAAGTTTCAAACCCTATCTTTGTTTGGAATTACCAATTCATTACTAAGCCATATTTGATGATTGATTACAATCTACAACATTTGCATTGGATTGATTTCTCAATTAAAAATAGTCTCAATAAATGTTTTATAATTTTCTCTTTGTTTTACATATTAAGTATTCTCACACAATGTCAAAAATATGAAATAAAAATACGATCAAAAAATTCAAAGAACTTTGATAGGATTTTGGGGCCAAAAATTTGTCATCTTCCAACAAATCAAATTGATAATGTGAAAAATCAAATCTTCCCACAAATCAAATCTTTGTCATCTAAATATATGAAATCATATTAATGCATCTAAGTTACAAATATCATTATTGGGACAAATGAAATCTTCAGTTACTAATATCATTATTGTGAAAAATCAAATCTTAAGTTACTAATATCATTATTTTCCTATCTTTGAAACCCTTGCACCTCTTAAAGAGGCAAGTTCTAGTATTTATTATGAACTATTTTATAGTATCATTTAAAAAATATATCATTATGTTTTAGTTTTTATATACAATTAACATTTAATCATCAATTAAATTTAAGTATTTTAAATTGATATATTCTTCGAAAATATTTATATAACTTAAAAAATATTTTTATTAAATTCATTCACATTATCTACATATTACATTGTTTTAACTTAGTAATGCAATCTATAAATATTTAACATATAAACATACCATTTTCTTTATATCTTACTTTTTATTAAATTATTTTTAAATTAATATTATTTTTTTGATTAAGGAGTTTTTTTTAAAAGGACCTAATATTAATATTAGTATTAATTTATAAAATATAACATTATAATAATATATTTTTAACTACCGATAAGGGCATGGTTCGGTGGTTAAGTCGCTCGGTTGTAGTGGCGGCCACCAAAGTTCAACCCCCCGCTAGGCCAACGAGCTCATAGGCTTTACACCTTTGTTGGGCCAACGAGCTCGCAAGTTTGAAGTGTTCTTGTTAGGGGATGAGGATAACATTATAATTTAATTTTACATAATTATTTTAAAAAACTTTTCTTATAATAATAAATTAACTAAAAGCTATTTTAAAATAATTTAAACCATACTAAATGAAAACAAAATACATGTTGACCACCTACATTTATTTTTAGTATTTTCCTTATGAACCATTAAAAAGGACATAAAATAAACTAAACCTAAGAGTTTTTATGATTAGTTATTCCTTCAATTTTTTCCTATATTTACCATTATTTTTTTCCTATATTTATGTTTATTACTAGTAAATTTATATTTTAAAAAATATATCTAAAGTACGCCAAGGGATGTCTCTTTTCCATAGTTTATTTGAAAAAGAAATTAGAAAAAATAAAAAATAAAAACCAAAAAAAAAATTGAAAATAAGAAAATCACAAAAACTATTGAACCAAAAAAGAAATTGGAAAAAATAAAAAAAATAAAAACTAAAAATGAAATTGGAAAAAAAAAACTAAAAACTAAAAAAGGAATTGGAAAAAATAAAAACTAAAAATCAAAAAAGAAATTGAAAATAAGAAAATCACAAAAACTATGGAACCAAAAAAGAAATTGGAGAAATTTTTTTTCCAATGAATCTTATTTACATGAATTTATTTATTTAAATATTTTCTAATTTTTGTTTACAGAATCTAAATGTTTATAGGAATCTAAATCTTTCAACCCTTGCTGTGAGTGTAGATCGCCTTTCGACATAATTATATTATTATATTATATTATATTATGTTTATTATTATATTATTATATAATATTATTATATTTATGTTTATTATTATATTATTATATTATTATATAATATTATAATATCAATTAATATAATATATCAACACGTGTTATAATAAATATTAATAATATCATTCATATTATTATTAATCTCGCGACTTCCCCATAACAACACATAGTCCATTAGAAACAAAAGCTTAACGTTGTATTCAACTACTTAATTTCTAACTTTCCAAGATATTGTATTCAACTAATTCATTTACACTTTTTGGATTGCCATTTCTCTATACAACAAAAGTCTAATCTAACAAATATATTACAACTAAAACATATACTTTTTAAACCAATGGTAAAATTATTTGAATTGTCTTCCATGGTCGTGGAGATTTTTTGACCATTGATTTTTTTTAAAAGAAGAGGGTAAAAACTTTATTAAATCAAGAGAGCAATACAAAGTGGAAGAACAAACCCAACAAGGGCACCAAAACAACACAAAATTAAGTTACACCCAAGAAGCACCTCATATCTTCCATAACCAAATCTTCAAGAACAAGGGACAAATCTTTAGGAAGATTGCCCCAATCAACCACATTCCAAGTCCCCATTTGCTTAGAAGCCCACCTAGCCAAGCCATCAGCCACCTTATTCCACTCCTGAGGGACATGAAAAAAAGTAACCAAGTCTATTAGTGTGTTAAATTTGACATAGGGATAATTAGTTTTTCCGTTAGGGTGGTTTTTTTCCTGTAGCGGGTAGTTTTCTCACCCTTCACATATTTCTTACCTTTATAAGGCACTATTGTACATTATGTATCTCATTTCAATATTTTCATTTCTAGTGAAAGAGCCTTGTGTTGCTTCTCTCGTCTGTGAAGATATATTTGTAGGTTGTGATCCTGGGCTCGGTGGTTGACACCAACATGGTATCAGATTTTTTTCCCATATCGAGTAGTTTTCTCACCTGTCACATATTTCTTACCTTTATAAGGCACTATTGTACATTATGTATCTCATCTCAATACATATTCTCATCTTCGGTGAAACGTTTATCTCTCCCTATGAAGGTGTATGGCAGATTGGTGCTCTTGGGAGTTTGTTCACTCCAACACAGTCCAAAGTAGTGCTCAAAGTAGCAATTTGCTTGACCACCACCGCCAGCTGTCAGTTCACCTCCTCAAACTACCTCTTATTCAAAAGATCAATAACAACCTAAGAATCGGACTCACAAACAATCTGCCTCCACCCCAAAGCACAAGCCTGTTCTAACGCCAAGAGAATAGATAAAGCCTCCATGAAGTTATTAGTATGCTGACCTCTATAAATAGAAAAGAAAAACACCACCACTCTTGAACTATCTCTGCCAATGCCACCAACACCAGTGTGCCCACAATTACCTCTAGAAGAGCCATCAATATTAATTTTAAACTCCCCCAGAGCAGGGGGTCTGTTCTTTGTATTTTTATTTTTGGATCAAAAAACATTACCAAATAATTGGGCTTAGTTTGACTTTCTAAAAAAATTGAAATTGCAATCTTGTGAAGAACATATCTTTAATATACATCTATTTTGTTGCATCATAACATTAATTTCTGATCTTTATAGGAGTTTATTATAATTTCTAATACCTTTTCTTGTAGCAAAATCATTCATCCAAGATTATATTTCAAACTACAAATGTATTGTGTGTAGCACCGCTTGTCAAAGATCAAATGTATCAAACTACTAACAAGTGTGGTGCAGGTTTTCATTTGTCAAAGACATATATTTTGAAACCTTGTGTTTTCTTTGTTTGGTGGACTTGATTGTGACTTTGGGTGTGTATGCTCTTCCCTTGCACTTAGTGTCATCTTGGGAATCAAAAGCATCCTCTAATCACTTTCATTTTCACGCACACATCATTTTTCTAAGGGTTAATTTTTCTTGTTTGTGTGGACCAAGTGTATGCATATTCTCTCCTCCCACACCACTAAGTGATCTGGAGGATCAAAAGTATCTATTGATTCACTTTTGTCACCCAACATGTGTTAAGTTGTGTATGATCTCTCCTTGCACTTCGTGCAAGCTTGGAGATCAAAAGCACTTAACATCCTTTTTCCCTTAGGAGGTCTGTTTGGGGATTTCATCACCCTAAGGGATGAACTCAACCACATGTTCCTATGGGGTATATCAAAGGGTGGATAATGGTACCTCAATCTAGCCATGTTATCATTGGCACATCCTTGGGGCCCTGGGTGATTCCAAACACAAGGTGAAGTGATGTTTTCTTAATTGCTTATGTCGCATACCTTCAATGGACTAGTGTTCACAGACTTGGACCCCATGTACCTTGAGTATTAAATGAGACTTCCTAGAGAGCTTGTACATACTAGCTTAAGACATTTCAGTTGTATTCTAGTGTGGTTCAAGGTTCAATAACAAGCCTAAAGATACTCACCATGTACATCCTTGAGTAGAGATACAAGGATTCTTTGGGAAAGGTATCAAGACCTCTAAAGAAAGGGATATTAGGTGCAACGCCTTTATCCCTCACTATCCACTCTTAGTGAAGTATTCCTAGTTAGGTAGGAATATGGATATGTATTCTATTGTGTGGGCCTACACTATGAAGACACACCTATTTGAATAATCTAGAGTGTTGTTATGCTTTGCATGTGTGTTCATTTGCATAAACCAATCCAAATCTAAATCTTTTGCAAACATATGCATGTATGTGGGAAATCTATTGTTTGCAAATTGCCTAAGGTCAATTTTTATGCCATCAACCTCATCTCCTAATCATCCATATCATTCCCAATCATCCTAATCACCTCATCCCAATCTCATTCAACCTTGTCTTCATCAACCATTTTATCCTAACCACCCATCTTAATCATCCCTAATCATCCTAATTGCCCTATCCACATCATCCCAATCTATCCTCAATCTAATCCAAGCCATCATTTAGGACCCCGATCCTAATCAAGTTATCCAAATCTAATCAAGGTCCTAATTCTAATCAATTCTATCCACCTAATCCACATCATAATCGACCATTCATCATAATCCCATCCTTGAGCCTAACCCAATCCCTATTCTATTACCTTTCACCCATTGTCATCCTTAGTGCATGTTATAATCCAATCCTCATTGTCAAAATGGTTCTAACAATAAAAAAGCCTACTAAATTCATAATCAATAGGACACCCGAACTCATCATAGGAGGCCTCAAATTTGGTACCAATGATTATGAGGTCCTTATAGATCATGATGCATATTTTGAACAAGAGGACCTTATAGATCGTGACGTCTATTTTGAACATATTCAATCTAATGTGAATGTCATACATCCAACCCAACCCATATCCCCACCAACCTCTTACCAACCTTTATCCTATTATAGGGACATACCATCACAACCACTCTATCCATCCTATCAAACTACTCCATCAATACCTCAATATTCTCCAAACATTCCTTATATATACTTCATCTCAATTCACTACATCTCCATCATATACCCCATATCAATCCAATCCTACATCAACCTATCCCATGAATATTCCTCAACATCCATATCAAGCTCCCTCAAAACAAGAACATGCTAGCACTAGCTACCCCTTTAGCCACAATCCAACATCCACGAGTCCTCCTCATGCTACCTTTGACAAGGGAAATCAAATTCATCCACCATCCTATCCTTTATCATCCCCTTAATCTAATCCACCATCAACTCCTCGTCCTAAATTTAAATCACCTCTCTTAAATGATCTCTATAGACTCATTGAACAACATTGCAAAAGCAAACCTATAGAGTCATCCAACTCCACCCATCCAATATCACCCCTCTCTAGCATAAGCACTCCTAATCCTTATATGTTTCCTTCTATTATTCATCCACCTGATCCTAATCCTAATCCTGCAACATCCACCCTTATTGTCTATCCATTATATTATCCATCCACCCATATACTTATGAAGGATATGATCTAATGGCTATTAGAAAGGAATCAAACACCATCATGCATTCAAATATATTTCCTTATGCCTATCAAAGAGCTTCCATGTATCATGCCTATTCCTCCATTACCATCCCCTAGCCTAATGTTTATAATGCCTCTTGAAAAACCTCTTACCATAAATGCAAATCAAAATCTCTCATGCAATCACATTGTCAATGATACACAGCCTATCACGTACATCCAAGAAACCCAAGAGCTATGTCAAGAGTCAAATCCAAAACATGATCAACCTTGTTCCTCACCAAGTTAAGATCAAACCATCCAAGCTCCTCAAGATCACATTACCCAACCCAAAACCAACTACTTCATCCCCTTCCCCTCATGGTTATCCTAGTAATAAGAGTGAGAATGGAAGTCTTGTTGATCAACTTGAGCACTCACCCTGCTTCATGGCCTTTCTTTGAAGCAAAGAAACTTCTCCTTCTATCCATAATCCCACCAACACTAGTACTATCCATCCTCCAACTAATCCTATCCATCATCCAACAATATCCACTTCCCAAGATGAGACACTTGGTCCCCAAGAAAACACAAACAATATACATGTTAATGAGCATAATGTTAATTGAGATCCTATTGATCCTTCACCATCTCCCATCGTCCCTTTACCATCACCTATTGATCCCATTCCAAATCCATCATCCTATCCTCTTGGACCCAACACCTTCATCTATGGTGGCTCTCTTGTAGGAGATGAACAAACTCTATCCACCACCCATCCTCCCTCATCTAATAATGGAGTCACATCTTGTATCCTAAATAATAAACATCCCATCGCACATCGCATACTTCAAACCATAAACTATCAAGGAAAAGGTTTAGGCCTTCATGAACAAGGTATCTTGGAGCCCATTCATGTCAAAATCCATTCACGATCACATGGACTTGGATATACAACCCAAAGAAAATAATCTAAAAATGTTGGTACCACCTCCATGCCTTCTGAATCCACTTCTTTTAATCCCAAACCCAGTGCATCCTATCGCACCTCCAAATCATATGTCATCGTCCCTCCTTTATCATCCTACAAAACACAAAAGCATGTGACCATACACCTCCTTCCTTCCACTCTTTTTCCACTCCTGCCAACTCCCAATATCCCCATCCTCGCATCCCCTCATCCTTTCATCCACAAGTCTAATAATCCTTCCATCCATAAATCCTGCTCCCTTAAATCCCCTAACATTTCTAACCATGATCAATCCATGTACACATTGTCTAAACCTGAAGCTATCACAACACTCATGGGATTCAAAAGTAAAAATTTGGATGCCTCCCCACATAAAGAAAAAAATCCATCAAAATCTAAGAATGATCATGACACAAGGCATCAATCCCTAACGTCAAAGCAAAATTCATCCAAAAAGCCGCAAAAACCCACACCTCAAAAAACATAAGAAAAAACAAAAGAGGTGTGGGTCCCCAAGTAAAAAGCAATTAATACAAGTGGAGCATCCCAATCCCATTCCACCCCAACATCCTAACAATCCTGCACCCCATAGAAAAATCATAAACATCCTTAGTCCATTTGGATCCCTAAATCCCCAAATTGACAATCCCACAAATCCAAATCTTCATTACGTCCTAAACCTCCTCAGAATCAAAATCTTCAACATACTTCATGGTGTGTCCAATTGTCGGTCTTGGTTCCTCTCCATTCCACGACATTCCCACAAACCTCCATATCCCCATTTTATATCCACTATCCTACATATCTCCCCCATCACCTCCCTATGGTCCATGCTTTTGCATAATCGTTTCTTCCATCTCCATGCATGTATCCATCTACCAGTCATACTATCTACCCTATCCATTCCATCATCCCCCATTCATCATAATCCACTATCCTTCCATAATTCACATCATAATCCACTATTCCCTATCTAATCCATCTCATCCAATCACTTACCAACATCCATGCACATGTCAATGACACTCGACATGGTCCATGTATGACATCCATCTATAATGAGACACTATCACCTTGCTATGGAAACAGATGCTTGATTCCCCATCCTCCATCTAAATATCTCTTTCCCCTATCCACCTAACCCATCCAAAAAGGCAAAAAAAAAATAGTAAAGAAAATTAATTTGTCCAATGGTTAAAACCACCTTAGTGGTGCCTTGGATAAGTACCATTATAAAAACCCATTTATGGGTGTCATGTGTAGATTGATTATCTAGGTACCTGGCACTTGGGAGCAAGTTGTCTCATCTATCCCATCCTACAATTTTTCTCCTATCATCCTCATCCATTACATCCGCATACCTAGATCTAATTGTACCAACCCATCTTCCTCTCCTACATTTGATTTTGATAAGGATAGGAGCAAAATGTTGAAAAAAAATTTGGACATATCTTGACATACTTGATCCTTTATACCCACCTCTATCACCTTATCATCATAAGTATCATTCATGCAAAGTCCTAAGTATAATATCTAAAGTGGGGTGCATTCTTCCTATGTGACATAGTCCTTGGAGATCACATCCTAACCCCCTTCCTCCATCCATTATGTATCCCCCATCCTTCTCATCTCTCATCCATAATCCTTTTGTCCATCCATCCATTCCTTATTTCATCCTTGTCCTTTGACTTGGTTTTCCCTTGTCATTGGTATCTAGTATCTAGGCTATCCAAACAACAATCCAATGCCATCCCATAAAAACATTTCTATAAAAAAATCAAAATATCCAAAAATCCAAGCAATAAATCCAAATGCAATCCATCCTTAATACATAGCAATCTAGTCAAGCAATCTAGCCAAATCATCCAATCACATCCTTGGTTTTGTTCCAACTTTTCTGTCAACCCAATCAATCAATCATCATCGGGATATATCATTCCCACATCCTTGTTTTGATCTAAGGATATATCATTCCCCACAATGAAAACACTATCCTTATCAATCAATCAATCCATCATCGGTTCATAGCTTGATAAGGGCAATACCTTGTTTATTTTTGAATCATTTGTGCATGCTTGATTGTGTGTGTTATCATTTGATCTTGCACTTGTATTAGTCATTGCAACATATTTCTACAATGACATCATGGTTTTCCATAACATGGTGCCCAATGGCATATGTTTTCTCATGACCTTTTATCTTTTTGAGTCTATCCTTTCATGCATGCAATACATCGTAACGTTGGTCTTTATAGCTTGATGCATAATGTCTAGTGCTATATCAAACTATATGGTTGTTCACCTAATACAACATAACATTCTTTTCATCCATTTCCTCCATCCCTTTCTTTACCTAATCCATTTCATGCATTTTGAGAGCATACTCATGTTCTTCAAACCCGCTTATCCTCTCAAGGGGGCATCCCATCCGTACGCCATTCCTCCTTGTCACTCCTTCAAGTTTCTAGGGCATCCTGTTCCCTCCATCCATACCTTATCTTCTTTGAAACTATTTTACTTCTCTTAATCATAGTTCATCATCTCAAAGAGGGGCAAAATGTAGACATCCAAAATTGACCATGTCCTCATAACCCTTTGACAGCACCTAGACATTCATCTTGCAACATAGTGTCCCTTAATCCCTTTCCCAATTTTTTTTGCTTAGTAAACTACTACCTTGGGGGCAGTTCCCTTTTGTATTGATTTGAACATTAATACAAAACACCATTAAAACTTCTGCATTAACAAAAAGAGTATCAAAAACCAGGACTCCATTTCTTCCTGGACTGGAAATTCTAAAACTTCTCCTATCCACTACACCTATATAACCATTTATCTATATCCTTTAAACAACAATATTTCTTACAAAATGACTGAAACAGTCTCCAATTTAAACCCTAATTATCCATAACTGTAACATCATATATTCAATATCATTTTATATCCAAAAATTCAAACAGAAAACAAACTACATCACGCATTCGAGTCTGTTTGGTAATAAAAGTTAAGAAAACAATTCATCCATTCATACCCCTCAATCTTCCCCATCAGCTTCTTTAATAAACCTGCTCTTATTGCCACCCTCCACTTCCTCCCTTGTTCCACAACAGCTCTCGACACCTTCACGAAAGGATGTCAGTCCACATTGCCTCCCTTTTCATTCATCCTATGAAAATTAGTTGTAATTGGGATCCCCGCTCTTGGTTTAGCCACAACCAGCACTTCATCTAAACCCACCGACCAATCATTAAACACAAATTCCCTCACCATATCACCATATTTGCTTTGCTTTCTCCAATATCCAACAGTGAACCCACAAACATAGCCACTACATCAGAGTTCACTCTATACATGTTTGCCTTCTTCATGTATTTATCCCCTAAGATGCATTCAATAGCAAAAAGGACTATGCCACTTTTCATCCTAAAGATCTTCATCATCCTCTACTCTGTTATCTCACCACAAAAAGCCATTTGTCTTTTAATACCTTTCAACAAGATTAGTGTATCCATATTTTCTCTCCTCTATTACTTCACAGGATGCAATGAAAAATGTTAGGAATTCTCTGTATTTAACTAACCCTTGGCTTCTACATTCTTTCATTTTTGAAGTCGTTCGCCAACTCTTCACATGAATGAACTTACTCTAACTCTTCGCAATGAATTTCTCTCCTTTTGGCACCAATGTTATCAGTGGAATGATTACCTTCCATAATATCTCTACACCACAATCTAATAATTCATTTGCCAAGGCATCTGCTTCCATATTGCACTCTCTATACACATGGTTTATAGTAAAACCCTCCAATTTATTTAGAAAGACTAAGGCTTCATCTAAAAGCAATTTGAATTTCCAATTTACAATATCCTATCTCCTCACCGCATTGACCACCAATTGGGAATCACCCTCTATCTCCAATCTCCTTATACCCATCTTCTCACAAAATTTTAATCCAAGAATCAAAGCTTGAAATTCGGATGTATTATTAGTTCCTAACTCAAGACACTTAGCAACCTTACCCACCACAACTCCTCTCCAATCCTTTATGACACAACTCACACTATAATCCCCTGGATTGCCTCTAGAGGCTCCATCAAAGTTAAGTTTCATCCACCCTTCCTTTGGTGGTAGCCACCTAGCCTCCAATCTCCTTTTTTTAGCCTTATCATCACCAACCCCATTAACGAGGGAATCCCTTTCCCAAATTAATTAAATAAATTATATTTATTTAATTAATCCATTTCCTCTATCACCTGAATTAATTAAATAAAATATATTTATTTAATTAATCTATTTCCCCCTTTTAGCCAAATTAATTAAATAAATTAAATATTAATTTAATTAATATTTTCCTACATCATCCCTCTCCAATAATTAATTAAATAATTTTATTATTTGATTAATTATTCTTTATTTATCCTTATCCTTGTCACCCTTGTCCAATAATTAATTAAATAATTGTATTATTTAATTAATTGTTGAGAGTCACATCACTTGCCACAAATAATAAATGAGTGTCTTAAAAGTCAAATCAACTTTATATCCTAGCCACTCATTTCATACTACATCTCCAAATCCTAGCCATTCAAATAAGGATTCCCTAGAAGCTTCATCCTTATCCCTAATTTATCTCATCAAATCTGAGCCATCTATTTGATCTTCCACCTCTTAATCTTAGTCATTCACATTACCTCTTAATCTCAACCATCCATTGCACCTCTTAATCCTAGCCCTTCATCCTATCAATCAAGAATCTATAGATCAAATATCAACCAAGTCATAATATCAAGTCTTCATATGATAAAGTTATGCTACAAGATTGAGCAACTAACATATACAAATCTCTATCAAAATATAATTGGAGCAACAAGGTGCAAAAAGAAGGCTATTGTGCTAATAGTGTTTATTGGTTTCTATTTCATTTCTTTATTCCTATGCATCTTGACTATCTTAAGTATGGAATAGGTGCTTGTATTGTTCCTTATTTGCATTCCATATTTCTGCATACACAAGTGACTTGGAAGAGCTAGAGCTAGGGAGAGCATGGAGCTTAGTTGTAGGTAGTTGTGGCATGTTCTTGAGAAGGAATGGAGTGGGGTGTATGGTTACATGGAATTTTAATAGTTTCCATGTGCTTTTGGATTGATTACATGAATGAGGGCAAAAGATAGTGGCTTGAGAGCTTGGAAGTAGGTGTGAGGGGTTGAGAAGTTGTTGGAATACTACTGAAGTTCTTCAAGAGTAGATGGCATGGTACAAACTCAATTTAGTTGAAGGTATCACTATATTTACAAGCATGTTGTTTAGTGTTAATATAGTGAATGAAGCTAATTTTGTGGCTAATTTTTTTTCCTTTGAGGGTTTTCTTAGGATACACATGGTTTTATGTGTGTAAATATGTTGCTTTATTTTTTATTTGTTTTATTTTTAAATCAAATTTATTTTGTTATATCATTGATTTATAACATCGTAAATCAGATTTAATATCACTCTTAGTGTTTGATGCAGGAGCATCCTTGATTCAAGAGCAATCTTGCATCAACCAAAAAACATTTGCATTTCAGTTTGTTTCTTTTCATTTTCTAGTTCAGTTCAGGCAGTTCAGTCAGTAGTAGTTTCTGTATTTTGGTTCGCATTCTACTTTATTTGCATTTTAGATCTTACAGAGCTGGAATTAACATCTAGATTCATTCATACACATCATATCCAAATCTTAGATCATTTGGATCAGGTACCGGCAAGTTATCGTTATCTGAAGATCGATTATTTTCTCAAAATAGAGCATCCTAATAGTCTCGTATAATCAGCTAAAGGAGAAGACCTGCGAAGCAATTAACAACTTGCGGAGTTAAATTACACATCATTCAATGTTGTTTGGTTGATGGCTAACCTTCCTAAGGTCCGCACACAATTCTATTCATTCATGAAGGAGTTCTATTCAATTAGATCTAACCTATCTGTGTACACACATTACAACTCTTCATTGGAGCTTGTGATCTTCCTTGGCCGACGTGGAGGAATCTTAGGTTCTAGAGATGATATAAAATGATGTAATAGATGCCTAGTAAAGAAGTTAACATAATTTACAAGTTGGATAGTTTGAATTTCTTGCGAAGGAGCTTCAAAGCTATATCTTGTGCATATTTTATATCTGTGAAATTCAGGCCTGGGCACCCTAATTGTACGCCCGCATGTTTCCAGTCAATTTGTAATTGAATCTATGATATATTGAATGAATGAATCTTCATTTTCTTTATGTCTTTGAGTTGTTTCCGTTGTGTTTACTCTAGTTGCACGGCCTAGACAGTTCACTTTGTGGACCCTCCTAACCGTGACTACACCAATGTTCCTCCAATAAAATTATTTATAATTCGTAATAAGTGGCATTAGAACCTAGTTGTTGTGGTTGGTACAAAGGATGAGGAGGACACCTTCTTTTTGACGTAATATAGGTTTTGAGTGGAAGTGTTCTTAAGATGATGAAATTTAGATTTGAAGAAGAAGACGACAAGAACATTGAAAATAGAAGATATTTAAATTTTAAGGGGAAACATATAAGGATTTATTCCTCTTGATTTGATTTTGCAGGTGTTTTTACAAAATTACTTGTTGGAGCAAATAGGTGTTTAGATGTTTGTCTTCAAATTTTTAAGACATGGAACTTGTTTCCATGATAAGATCTAGATCACATGTAGTGGGAGCTTTGTGTAGGGATAGAACTATTTGTGGATCTTTCAATTAGATCTACAAATCATCTTTTGGTTTTTTAGATGTTAACCACGGTGCCATGGGAAGCTCTTGGACCATGTAGTATTAGTGTAGTAGGAATTTTGGCTATGATTTGGTTGTGAAATATATTGTTTGTAGGCACATGTTCATCTACTATTAATGACTTCAACCATTTTGTTATGGTGAGCTCTTGGATCTTGTGGTGTTATAGTTAAAATTTTTGGCATGATATGGTTGTTCTTATATCTATTGGTTTCTAATAGAAAAATCTTCATAATATTGAAGATGTGAGCCATGCTACAATGGGAGTTGTTATTGGGAACATTTTCTTAAAGAAGGTATTTAAGGATTCCGTGGGTGTTGTTGATTTTATGAAGAATCTAGTAAATAATGGTTTTTGTGTAGGAAAGTTGTGGGTAGGATTGCCCCAAACTTTTTTTTTCTTTATTGAACCCCTTTTTAATATATAAAACAAGTGGGAGAAGGTTGAAAAAGTGTGGCATACAATTTGTATAATTATTGTATTGTTGGTTTCATTAGGAGGCATGTTGTGAACCTCATAAGTACCATCAACTATTTATTGTTGGTTGTGGTGCATTTAGGGTTGGGGGACACCAAACATGGAGGGTCCTTACATATGTTGTTAACAAAATTTGTGCTATATGTGAAATGAGAAAGCACATTTAGGTTATAGTAATTTTTCCCCTTGGTATTTGTTTTATGTAGCATTGGATCATGTACCAATACATATTAAGCACCTAGATTGAATAGGAGAGTATATGGGTTTGCCTAGGAAGTTGTAATGATCTCTTGATGATGAGTCAAACTAGGGCATCCACCTTGGGAAATGACAATTAGAGGTAGTAAGTTTTCATACTATGTTTTATTATTGAGTTTCCATAGTAATATTTTTTTTTGGTCCTTATCTATAAGTGTAATGCTTGGAATAATGGCTTAGAAGAGCTAGAGTTAAAGACTGTGAGAGCTTGTGAGAACTTGGAGCGTGGTTGCAGGTTGTTGTGATATGATCTTCAAAATACATGGAGTGGGATGTATGGGTACATGTTGCAACAAGTTTCTACATGGCTTTAGATTGTTTACATGAAAGAAAGTAATAGATAGTGGCTTGAGAGCTTGGAAGTAGGTGTGAGGGGTTGAGAAGTTGATACAATGTTTTTGAAATTATATTAAAAGCAGGGGATGGTACAAATTCAATGTTGTAAAAAGTATTATTGAATTTATAAGCACATTTGGTGTTAATATAATTAGTGGACTTGATTTTGTGGCCAATTTTTTCCCTTTTATGGATTTTCTTAGGATACATATGGTGTTACATGTATGAATGTGTTGCTTTATTTCTATTTTTAAAGCTCTAAATCTAATTTGTTTTCAATTTTATTATTAATTTATAATAGTCCTAAGTCCAATTTAATATCTATCTTAGTACTCCTCCAATAAGCTTATATGTAATTCCTAACAAATGGTATTGTAACCTAGTTATTGTCATTGGTACAAAGGAGGACAAGGATGCCTTCTTTTTGTGGTAATCTTGGTTTTGAGTAGGAGTGTTGTTAAGAGGCTAAAATCAAATTTAGATAAGAATATGGAAATCATGTTGAGAATAGAAGTTAGAAAATGCAAGGGGCAAAAAAATGTAAGGTTTTATTCTTCCTAATTTAATTTTGTATGTATTTTTGTAAAATGACTTCATTGGTGCAAACATGTGTTTCAAATGTTTATCTTTAGGTTCTTGAGGATGTGAAATTTTGTACCATGATATTCTCTTGATACCATATTGTGGGAGCTTTGTGTAGGGACATAGTTGTTTACATATTTGTTAGTTAGAGACAAATGATCATTTGATTTTGAAGATGTTAACTATTGAAGCTTCGAGATCTAAAGCATTATTTTAGTGGGATTTTTAGTTGTGAAATTTCTTGGTTGGAGACACATGGTCTTCTTGTGATGAGGATAATGATCATTTTTCCATGGTGAGCTCCTAGATCTCACGGTGTTGCAGTTTGAGTGTTTTGGCAATAGATGGTTGTTCTTGTATCTATTGGTTTTTGGTAGATAGATCTTCAAGGTATTGAAGATGCGCTCCATGCTACAGTGTGAGTTTGTTGTAGGTACAGATGGTGAAGGAGGTATTGGTGGATGGCATGGGTGTTGATACCATGAAGAAGTTGGTGAAGAAGGTTTCTTGGTGCAAGAAAGTTGTGGGATTGCCCTTCATTATTTGTGTTTGCTTTGTTTAATTCCTTATGCAATGTATATAATAAGTGGGAGAATGTTGCAAAGGTCTGTTGTACACCTTGCATAATGTCATTGTAATTTTGATGTTGTTAGGAGGTGTGTTGTGATCCTTGCTAATAACATAAAATGTTTGTTGTTAGATGTGGGGGATGCCACACTTAAAGGGTCATAACATTTGTTTCTATGGCAATTTTTGTACCATACATGAACTAGAGCCCCACATTTAGGGTATATAAGTTTTTCTCTTGGATTTTGTTGTATGTAATATTGGATCATGTTCCAAGATATGTTAACCACCTAAATTAAATAGGAAGCCATGGATTTGCCTAGCAAATTGTAATGACCCCTTGACAAGGAATTAAAATTGGGCACCTACCTTGAGAACTACAATTAGCGGTAGTAAGTATTGTGATACTAAGTTTTCTTAGTGAGTTTACATAGTAAGTTTTCCTTTTGGTCATTATGATCTATAAGTAGAGTGCTTGGAATAGTGGCTTAGAAGAGCTAGAGCTAGAGCTAGTGAGAGCTTGGAGCTTGAATGCAGGTTGTTGTGATAGGTGTGAGGGGTTGAGAATCTATTGGAATGCTATTGAAAGTATACCAAGAGTAGGGCATGGTATAAATTCAATATTTTTGAAAGTTTCATTGTATTTATAAGCACATTTGGTGTTAATAGCTAATTTTATGGCTAAATTTTTTTCCCTCTAAGGATTTTCCAAGGATACATGAGTTGTTATGTATATGGATGTTTTGTTTTATTTTTGATTTTTTTAATCTCTAAATCTTATTTATTTTTAGTTATATTTTCAATTTATAATAGTCCTAACTTTGATTTAATATGACTCTTATTACTCCTTCAATAAGATTATATGTAATGGCTAACGATATGAGCATAATTTAAGAAGACAAAAGATTTAACATATAAGTATGCACTTATATATCCCCTAAAATAATCATAGGATATTTAATGATACATGCACTAAAAATAATGGGATCTAAAAAATCGTGGAAAATTGAAACATTTGTAACATTTCTATCACTATTGTTTGTTACTTGAGAAGAATGATCATCATTATGAAACAAATAAGTATCACATGAGGGGGACACAAGAAGTGTGCATCACATGAGAATGCACCATATACCTCATCGTTATGTATATCACGAAATGAGGGAAAAATGCTTAAAGGTAAAACATCACTACTAGGCATGTAAAGATCATCATTGGGCTCATGAATAGTACTATCAATAGTCAGAAGAGAATCATATTAAATGTGTAAACAAGTAAACTAAGTGTGTATAAAGGGGGAGGGAAAGAAATGACCAACTCTATGAGGGATGAAAGATCACATACCCAATGAATCAACACCTCCACAAAGTATTCATCACCATCTATATGGTAGAAGGACACAATGTCATTTAAGTATTGAAGGATCATATATAACAAGTTGTAAGAAACATCAAAATCCTTTAGACATGCATGGATATAAGCTAAATATGAGAGTTATGGGAGTCCATGGTGAAGGATATGGCTCTTACCAAATAGTGGATGATGGAAAGGCTAAACTAAGTTAAAAACCTAAGTGAAAGGAGAATTTAGGCAATGGAGATATAAATGAATTTCATATATGAAAAGAAGATAAATGCAATAAAAAGTTTTAGATCTAAAATCAACAAATATAGAAAGATAAACATAAGGCAACACCCTAGGGTATGTAGGATCCAAAAGGTAGCAAACAAGTAGGGGTCAAACACTAGGTGAAGCACTAAATGTACAATGGAGAATCAAATGTAAAAAACAAGGGAAAAATTTAGAGAAATCAAGTATTAAATTTATAAAATTAGAAGATTAGAAGATCTAACACTAAAGGCTAGGCATGCAAGTTACAGTTTCGCCAAATGAAATAATTTCAATAAAAGCATGCCCTACAAAATATATAGAGTAAAAAATTAACTTTGAATGAAAACCTTAGATATATGGACTTGAGTGTGATAGATGAATTGAAGTATGATAACATATATTGAAAATAAACATGCACTAAATTGAAATGGGAGGTGATTAGGGTTGTGTACCTTGAAATGTGTATTACATGATGGTACAATGTAATTGAGGATTGATTTATAAAGTTTGAGACTAGATTATGGATCTAAAGGTTGAGATGATTAAATTTTAAATATTTGAGTATTTGAGATGGAATCACACTAGTGAGAATGTCTTTCCAATTTGCACTCCCATCTAAAATATATTATGTTGTCTTAAAAATTACAAATCCTATCTGAGTGGAAGTGGGTCTTTGATGTTAGATTTAGAGCAGACAACTGAGAGGGGGGTTGAATCAGTTGTTCAAAACTTTCTTCCAATTAAGAACTTAACTTCACTTTGTAATTCAGTAGCATAATAATAAATCAATCATGGAAACATAATGTAATGAGTCAAGAGAAGAAACACATTAACACATGAGACACCAAGATTTTGACGTGGAAAACCCGGTTAAGGGAAAAACCACGGGGTGATTAACCTAAGATTATATTCTCTGTTAGAAGAATAGAAAGAACAAATGGCACATGCCAATTAGGGCTCACTACTCAAGTACACTACTCACAAGAGGCCCATTGCCTACAAGAGACACATTGTCTACAAAGAAATAAGTATCACATACTTGAACTGGAGAATAGCATCTTCACCATGCTTGAATCAGTTCCATTTAAGCCCAATACTTTTGCTCTGCCTTTCGCTCTCCTCCTTGCTACCACACACTCATCTCCACATGAACACCTTTAAAATGACTTCACAATCCCTTATTTATACAAAACATCAACTTAGGAATGATCATCTAAGTCGGCAAACATCAACAAGATCATTCGCAGGATGTGTAACTCATCTAGTCGGCCAATCTCAGGAAGAACACCATCATCTGAAAGTTATTCCTCAATTTTGAGCTCCAACTCCAATGCGGACCATCAACATGAACTGGACATAATCCAAAGACCTCCACAAGCTTTCCTGGATCACCAAGAACATCCACACTTCATCTGCTTACTGAAATCCTTCTCCCCTTCATCTGGAACCTCAAGAACACAGTCTGTCATTACTGTCATAAAGGAATGGATGCTTACGGACCATCCAACCATGAGCCAATCAAGTTGACACTTCACAAAGACTTCCTAAACACTCCCTCAAATCTGCAAAACAGGATACTGCATTTTTGGATCTCATCGGACCTATCTGTATCACTCTGTCACCACTGAATATCTGTCAGAACCAGTTTTACTTGAGCGGCCACAACTTCTTCAGATCTTCATGCAGATCTCTAAAATTTCTAGTGGACCACCTTAAGACACATATCTACAAACCCTTTAATCTGCATCCTTTGATCCTTATCCTATCTTAGACTTTTACCTTACTATCATCACTGTTCTTCACTATTCCTGATTGAGGCTAATTTTCTCAATATCCTCATCACACAGCTCATCCAATCCTTATCATTAATGCAATAGGAGTATGTTGACATCAATGACAACACCGGTTAGGCCCATACTTGCAACAATCTCCCCATTTGTCATTGATGGCAACATATGATGTGAAAAATTGTTTTAACCATCAAGACAAGAACTTCTCCTCACTATCACAACTCCCCCTATCAACAACAACCATTCACATGTCTTCTCTCCCTTTATTGCTCCCCCTTTGATCAAAAACCACTTGTTTTTCACATGTCTTCTCTCCCCCTTTGACATCAATGGCAAAGGGCACATACTTGCAATTCCACCACTTCAGAATCATACCTGCTGCTCCCCCTGAGTAGAAGTTCCCCATCATCAATCCAGACCACAGGATGTGACTGTGATATCCACCACATTGATGCACATTAGTGCACCTTAGTTCATCACCAGAGGGGCAATAACCCCTAACTTCTCCCTGAGATACTCAAAAGAGTCCTTAGGTAGAGGTTTAATAAAGATGTCTACAATCTGCTCCTTGGAGGGTACAAACTCCAATCTGACTTCATTCTTTTTCACTTTCTCTCTCAAAAAGTGAAACTTGATGGATATGTGTTTAGTCTTTGAATGCAACACCGGATTCTTAGATATATTTATTGCACTTGAATTATCACAGAAGATTGTGATAGGTTCCTCATACTCCACTTTGATATCTCTTAACATCTGCTTCATCCATAAAACTTGAGTGCAACTACCTGCTGCTGCAATATATTCTGCTTCAGTTATAGACAGAGATATTGCCTCTTGTTTCTTGCTTAGCCAAGAAACCAATCTCTTCCCTAAAAAGAATGCTCCACCACTGATACTCTTCTGCTCATCCACATCTCCTACCCAATCCACATCTGTATATGCATGAAGAGAGAAATCATGATCTCTAAGATACCACAGACCATACTCAATTGTCCCTTTTAGATATCTAAAAATCCTCTTGATTGCCATGACATGAGATTCTCTAGGATCAGCCTGGAATCTAGCAACAAGACCAACAGCCTGCATAATGTCAGGTCTAGTTTGAGTGAGATACAACAGTCCTCCAATCATTGACCTATACTTTGTCTGATCAGCCTTAGGAGAGTCATCATCTTTGCTCAATTTACATCCAGTTGCCATGGGAGTATTCATTGGTTTTAAGTCTTCCATCCCAAAAATTTTCAACAATTCTTTCACATATTTGGTCTGAGAAATGAAGATTCCTTTCTGTGTTTGAGTGATTTGTAGACCCAAGAAAAAATTCATTTCACCAAGCATGGACATCTCAAACTCATTTTTCATTTGACTTGCAAAAGTTTTACACATACTATCTCTTCCTCCAAAAATGATATCATCAACAAACACTTCAACAATCAAGATGTTTTCATGATCAATTTTGAAATATAAATTACTGTCAGTAGTACCTTTGTTGAAACCAATCTTCAAAAGATGTTTATCCAATCTTTCATACCAGGCTCTTGGGGCTTGCTTTAGTCCATATAGTGCTTTCTTCAACTTGCAGGCCATATCACCATGATCAGACAATTGAAATCCATCTGGTTGCTCTATGTACACTTCTTCTTCCAAGTCACCATTCAAGAAGGCAGACTTGACATCCATCAGATATACCTTGAAGTCCTTGAAGGTAGCAAAGGCAAGAAATAATCTAACTGCTTCAATTCTTACGACCAGAGCAAAAGTTTCTTCAAAATCAACTCCTTCTATTTGAGAGTAACCCTTGCAGACCAATCTGGATTTATTTCTGATTACTTCACCAACTTCATTCAGTTTGTTCCAGAAGACCCATTTTGTTCCAATCACATTCTTGTTTCTAGGTCTGGGAACAAGATCCCAAGTGTGATTTTTCTCAATTTGCATCAGCTCTTCCTCCATTGATTTAGTCCAATTTTCATCATTGCAAGCTTCATTCACTATCTTAGGTTCGATCTTTGAAATCAGACAATACTCTTTTGAATCTTGAGAAATTCTCCTTCTTGTTTGTACTCCTTTGCTTTTATCACCTATGATCTGATCTTCAGAGTGGTTCAATCTTACATACCTGGGAACTTTGGGAAATTCTTGCACTTTAGATTCTGGATCAGGCTCATTGAAACTCATCTCTTCTTCCTAATTTACCGGATTAGTTTGGATCTAACTTATAGAGGAGGCTTGGACTCCTTGAATCAGACCACCATTCTGATCATCTTCATCATATTCATAAAACCTTGAGGGTTTTTCAATTCCTTCATCAACCTTCACATTTGTACTTTCAATTATTTTTCTCAGTCTCTTGTTATAACACCGGTAAGCTTTGCTATGAGTAGAGTAACCCAAGAATATTCCTTCATCACTTCTAGCATCAAACTTTCCTAGATCTTCATCTCTTTTAATGTAACACTTGCTACTAAAGTCTCTGAAATACCTCATAGTAGGAGTGATGCCAAACCAAAGTTCATAAGGAGTCTTACCAGTATTGCTTCTGATTTGTACTTGATTGAGAGTATAGACTGTAGTACTAACAGCTTCTCTCCAATAGACCTAGGGAACATTTGCTTTCATCATCATGGTCCTAGATGCTTCTTGGATGGTCTGGTTCTTTCTCTCAACTACTCCATTCTGCTATGGAGTCCTAGGAGCAGACAGTTGTCTCTTAATTCCATGTTTCTCACAGAAATCTATGAACTCACTGGATGTGAGTTCTCCACCTCTATCAGACCTCAGACATTTCAATTTTAATACAGTTTCATTCTCTACCATAGCCTTGAATATTTTGAATTTCTCAAGAGCTTCTGATTTCTCTTTCAAAAAGGTTACCCACATCATCCGGGAATAGTCATCAATTAGTAACATGAAGTATCTATCACCTTGCACACTCCTGATTCTTGCTGGACCACAAAGATCAGTATGAACTAAGTCCAGTAATCTGGAGGAAAATTGTTCCTTGCTTTTGAATGAGACTCTGCTTTGTTTTCCCAATTGACATTCCTTGCACAAACTATTTGTAGGCTTCACCAATTTTGGAAGATCTCTTACAGCCTGAGTATTGCTTATCTTGATGATATTATCAAAATTCACGTGACACATTCTTCTATGCCATAACCAACTCTGATCAACTTGAACAAATAAACAACTTTTACCAGTACCAACTAAATGGAAGATGTTACCTTTTGTTTGGGTCCAGATGCAATCTCTATTCTGGAACTCTCAAAGATCTTACATTTCCCATTCTTGAATCTGAGATCATAGCCTTTGTCCACCAACTATCCAACACTGAGAAGATTGTGCTTCAATCCTTCAACATACAGTACATTACCAGTTTTGTTCCTTCCATCAAAAGAAATAGTTCCTCTACCTTTTATTCTACTAGCAGAATTATCACCAAAGTTTACCACTCCTCCTTCATACCTTTCCAAATCTATGAATTTACTTTTGTCACCTGTCATATGGTGAGAGCATCCACTGTTAATGACCCAATCATCCTTTTCTTCAACTTGGGCAGCTAGAGCTCTTTCTACAACTTTATGATTGACAGATTTAGAGGGCATTGGATCTTCTTCCTTGATGGCAATGAATACCTAGTCACTTCCAGATTTGTCTCATGTCTCTAATTCTTCATATGTTACTCCTTCATTATCATCTTCCTCATGAACATAGTAACAGTTCTTTTGGAACCTTGATCTGTTAGGATTTGGCCTTGAAAATCTTTCCGGACACTTTGAGGCAAAATGACCAATCTTATTGTAGTTAAAACACTTAAAAGGCAATTTTCCTTCATACTTACCGGATCCTCTTGGCAGTCTTTTTGCAATAAGGGCTTCCAGTTGAGTAGTTTCTGCTTCCTCTTCTTCTAGGTCTTTTCTTGCTTTTTCATACCATGAGAGTTTCCTTGAAGAGTTCTCTCCTGGATCAAACCTTTGTTTACCTTTCACAGAGGCACTAGCTTTGAATGCAGATTCAGTCTTAGGAGGGGCATCTCCAAACTTAGTCATTTCAAATGCAGCCAATTTACCAGCCAATTGATCTCTTGTGATAGTTGTATGGGCTCTGAATTATTCAATGGCAGCAACCTTGATTTTGTAAGAAGCAGGAAGGGATCTGAGAATTTTGCCAACAATCTCATTTTCATCCAAGACTCCACCAACATTTCTAATTCCACAAACAAGCTCATTTACTCTTGGCATAAAAGTAGTGATATTTTCATCTTCTCTCATCTTCAGATTTTTGAATTTTCCTTTCAGACTTTGTAACCTTGCACATTTAACATACTTGTCTCCTTCATGCAGAAGTTCCAGTTTTTCCCAAATCTTAAAAGCAGTTGGTAGGTCAATAACATTTGAAAGCTCTGAATTAGATAATGCGCTTAAAAGAGCTTCTATAGTCTGCAGATTATTTTCAGCATCTGTGATTTCATTTGGGATTTTCAGACCACCCTGTGGAGGTGTATACTTTGTTGTAACCATGGTCCAGTACGCCATTCCCATACATTGCAAGTGACATTTCATGCGACCTTTCCAAAGATTAAAATTGGTTCCATCAAACTTCAGACTATCCTTCTTATAAGACGTCATTCTGGATCTCCTCAAGCAGTTAAGCTCCTTTTAGAGGAACTTGGCTCTGATACCAATTGTTAGATTTAGAGAAGGCAACTGAGAGGGGGGGTGAATCAGTTGTTCAAAACTTTCTTCCAATTAAGCATTTAACTTCACTTTGTAATTTAGCAGCATAATAATAAATCAATCATGGAAACATAATGCAATGAGTCAAGAGCAGAAACACATTAACACATGAGACACCAAGATTTTGACGTGGAAAACTTGGTTAAGGGAAAAACCATGGGGTGATTAACCTAAGATTGTATTCTCTATTAGAAGAATAGAAAGAATAAATGGCACATGCCAATTAGGGCTCACTGCCCAAGCACACTGCTCACAAGAGGCCCACTGCCTACAAGAGACACACTGTCTACAAAGAAATAAGTATCACATACTTGAACTGGAGAATAGCATCTTCACCATGCTTGAATCAGTTCCATTTAAGCCCAATACTTCTGCTCTGCCTTTCGCTCTCCTCCTTGCTACCACACACTCATTTCCACATAGACACCTTTGAAATGACTTCGTAATCCCTTATTTATACAAGACATCAACTTAGGAATGATCATCTAAGTCGGCAAACATCAACAAGATCATCCGCAGGATGTGTAACTCATCTAGTCGGCCAATCTCAGGAAGAACACCATCATCTGGAAGTTATTCCTCAATTGCGAGCTCCAACTCTAATGCAGACCATCAACACGAACTGGACATGATCCAAAGACCTCCACAAGCTTTCCTGAATCACCAAGAACATCCACACTTCATCTGCTTACTGAAATCCTTCTCCCCTTCATCCAGAACCTCAAGAACACAGTCTGTCATTACTGTCATAAAGGAATGGATGCTTGCGGACCTTCCAACCACAAGCCAATCAAGTTGACACTTCACAAAGACTTCCTAAACACTCCCTCAAATCTGCAGAACAAGATACTGCATTTCCAGATCTCACCAGACCTATCTGTATCACTCTGTCACCACTGAATATCTACTGGAACCAGTTTTACTTGAGCTACCACAACTTCTTTAGATCTTCATGTGGATTCTAAAATTTCTACTGGACCACCTTAAGACACATATCTACAAACCCTTTAATCCACATCCTCTGATCCTCATCCTATCTTGGACTTTTACCTTACTGTCATCACTGTTCTTCACTGTTCCTGATTGAGGCTAATTTTCTCAATATCCTCATCACACAGCTCATCCAATCCTTATTATTAATGTAACATGAGTATGTTGACATCAATCACAACACCGGTTAGGCCCATACTTGCAACATTTGATACTTGTAAAAAAGGTTCATCTAGATGATATCTGAAGTAAGGAAAATAACAATGGTGCTAAGGAGGATTGTGGAGTTTTCTAGGATAGGGCATGGAAGTGTACTAACTCCCCCTTGTGTGTTGGTCAAGCTCCCAAGTTGATTTTATAGTACAATAAAAGAGATAACGAAATAAGAAATGCATGCCTATGTGTGGATGTCAATGGTTGTCATTGAGATTGTCACTAATTGTTGATGTAAGTTAACATGTGCTTTGTATAAGAGTGTAGCTTGAAATGTGTTCTTGACAATGGATGTCAATTGATATAAAAGTTGGTCACTTCACTAATGTATGATAGTGGTAGATCAGTGTACTTGAAAAAGGAGAAGAATGCTTTCAATACTCTATTAAAACATGATCTACATAATTATTCTCTTTCATGTGTAATTGACCTAGGATGATGTCTTAAAATACACAACTCTAAGTGTATTGAAATTCAATTTTTTTCTCCCACACCAATAAGTAATAGTCAAATTTTAGTATTTCAACCTTAGAATATATAATTTCAAATTTTAAAATAAGAGGACAAAATCACACTAGCGATCTTGTCTAAGGATAAGATCACACTAATGATCTTGTCCAAGGAAAATATTGCACTAAAAATCTTGTCGAGTGTGGATAAGCTATCGGGAATAAAGTGAAGAGGGTAAAAAAGCATATTAGAATAGTATGTTAGGTTTGGGGTCAACAAGCACACCAAAATAATCAAATCATGCATTAAGATTATGCATCCAAGAAATTGACCCAAAATAATTAGAAAGGAAAAGTGTTAAAATATACACTTTTATGCTCTTATAATGACATTGCCAAATTACAAAAATAGTAGAAATTGACCCATTAGCCTCTCCCCCTTGCCTCCCTCAAATTGTTTATCTCATTGATTTGTGCAATGTGAGTGAGTTTGTAAAAGGCCTTATTGCTTCCAACAAGACCAGATCTTAGTTGATAGGGGTAGTGCCCTTTTCTCACCATGCACGGGAAACAAAACCAAACCCTTATTTTCATTCCTTAGGAGGCTTCTCAAATTATATCTATATTATAGGGTGGTCCCATGCAACTACTTATTTAGGTTTGTTGCTTAAATTTTAATAGCATAGTGGTCTCATGCAAATTTTGAATTAAACATTAAGGATAATTTGAAATCTTCTCCTATAAGAGCAGAATTGCTATAATTTAGGGATTGAAAATAAGCTATGCAAAAATATAGGATTAAAATTATGTAGCCACTATAATGAAAACTATGCCACATGGTTACACAAATTTCCTTCCCCCTTTTTACACTTCCCTTCAAATTTTACTTCCAAAATTTTCCTTATTAACACAAATATATACATATATCTAAATTTTAAAAAATAGCAATCACACCTTATTGTGCAATCGGTACGCTAAGAATGGTTGTGGAAAGAAGCAATCAATATTTTGCATCTAAATTTTTTTAAAGTATTTTCTTTTATATTGATCCATTGGTAAGTGCAATAAATAGGGGGCATATTTGTAAGAGTAGTAAAGTGGTTTCCTTTTTTGTTTTTATTTTCGGTCCATTTTGATTTGTTGATTCTCGCTCATAATTTGAACATTGAAAGCATGTAAGGATGTTTGTTGTTGTTCTGCATTGGAAAATGAAATGTAGTAAAATAAAAATGTATACATGGTTGTAAATAATTTTGGTAGTGAATAAAAGAAGAGAGCTTTGAAGGTCAAGTAACAAATAGTTGTATAAATGACAGACCTTTTTTTATCTTTATTTTTTTCAATCATCTGTTTGCACTTGAAATTAATTTTAATCGCTCCTCTTCTTGCTTTCTTAGTGCAACAAATGGACTATGTTGCATGCATACATATATTTGGAATGTGAAGCTCGAGCATATTTGAAGGCTTTCAAGGTTGCACACTCTTGATATTGTTGTGAATGTTGTTCTGCATTGGAAAATGAAATGTAGTAAAATAAAAATGTATACATGGTTGTAAGTAATTTTGGTAGTGAATAAAAGAAGAGAGCTTTGAAGGTCAATTAAAAAATAGTTGTATAAATGACAGACCTTTTTTTATCTTTATTTTTTCCAGTCATTTGTTTGCACTGTAAATTTTAATCGCTCCTCTTCTTGCAATCACTCCTCTTCTTGCTTTCTTAGTGCAACAAATGGACTATGTTGCATGCATGCATATATTTGGAATGTGAAGCTCGAGCATATTTGAAGGCTTTCAAGGTTGCACACTCTTGATATTGTTGTGAATGTTGTTCTGCATTGGAAAATGAAATGTAGTAAAATAAAAATGTATACATGGTTGTAAGTAATTTTGGTAGTGAATAAAAGAAGAGAGCTTTGAAGGTCAATTAAAAAATAGTTGTATAAATGACAGACCTTTTTTTATCTTTATTTTTTCCAGTCATTTGTTTGCACTGTAAATTTTAATCGCTCCTCTTCTTGCAATCGCTCCTCTTCTTGCTTTCTTAGTGTAACAAATGGACTATGTTGCATGCATGCATATATTTGGAATGTGAAGCTCGAGCATATTTGAAGGCTTTCAAGGTTGCACACTCTTGATATTGTTGTGAATGTTGTTCTGCATTGGAAAATGAAATGTAGTAAAATAAAAATGTATACATGGTTGTAAGTAATTTTGGTAGTGAATAAAAGGAGAGAGCTTTAAAGGTCAATTAACAAATAGTTGTATAAATCACAGACCTTTTTTATCTTTATTTTTTCCGGTCATCTGTTTGCACTTGAAATTAATTTTAATCGCTCCTCTTCTTGCTTTCTTAGTGCAACAAATGGACTATGTTGCATGCATGCATATATTTGGAATGTGAAGCTCGAGCATATTTGAAGGCTTTCAAGGGTGCACACTCTTGATATTGTTGTGAATGTTATACCTTGGTGATCAATGTTGTCTATGTCAATTGTTGCCCTTTGAAGTGTTAGACCCTATGATTTTATGTATTGTTAATGTCCAAGCCATTTTTAGAGGAATTTGATGGTGACCTCCATGACTTATTGGGACAATTGGCACATTTTTTTTATTGTTGTGATCCTAAGGTGGGCCTATGTAATTCTTAAATTGTACCACAAAAAAATAATGGAAGGTCAAGGGGTTTGTGTCCATCTTGATATTCAATTATTTGAACCTAGCCCAATGCACCATTTACAAGGCTTGCTTCCACCCACAAATTACAACTTAGCATAACTTATTGGACAATGCACAAGAGAATGTTTTCTTCAAGTTGTTCATCATTTGGATTCTTGAATGATGTCCCCTTAAGTTGCTTTGCGGTGGATCTTGCAATGGGCATTGACAAATTATTTTGGAGCATACATTTATTATGTAGTGAAATTAAATCATTTGTTGCAAATAAATGTATTTAGGAAGAAAATTTTGACTACTTTGTAGAGTTAAGTGCTGAATTTGAATGTGATATTAGAACCTCCCAAACTTCAAGTGTTGGCTTTACATTTCTTATATTTAATAGAAGAGTACAAAATGGAATTTGTGACGGTTCTTCTTTGATCTAGCAAAATATCTTGTTTAGTGTTACTAATGTGCCAAAGCTTCACTAGAGTGTTGCCCCATATGGCATTCCAACATACATAGGAATGTCTTTGATTAGGGGGAGCTACCCCAAATCATCGAAGAGAATGATTGAACGAGCACCAAATGAGATGTGATTATGATTGGGAAATGCTTCCCGCAACCTGTTGTTAATGCGTTCCAACAACCTTGGGCCTATGAAGCTCATTTCATCTATTATAATATAATGAATGAAATACATGATTTTTTGGAATGTTGCTAATGTTTTTCCTTGCAATGGGTTCATCTCTTTTATTGGTATGCACAATGTTGAATGTATGGTGGATCCCTGTATGTTGAACATTGCAACTTCAGTTGGTGCAAGCAATAACAATGGTGATGTGCCATTGGTGTTGTTCCCGTTAGTGTAGATTTGATGTTTATTATCAAGTGTGATTTTCCTATTCCTACCATTCCTTGAATGATAATTTTAAGTGGTGGTTGTTGTTCCATGGCAAAAGAGTGCGAAACAATTATATCATATGATTTTTTTTTGCTCAGTAGAGAAATTGTTTGGTGTAGGTTGATTGCTAACATGTGGGACATGGAACATTAGATGATTGGCTTCAATAAAACTAACTACTTCCATTTTTGAAGGTTGATTAATGGTTGTTTTATCCCAGTTGTGGCTATTATCAATCTAACATTGTCCAAGCATTTCAAGCTCATTCAATTGAATAAGCAAGCTTGGATGCAATCCTAACAAGATTTGCCATTCATCAAGACTAACTTCTTGCATTACATTATCCTTGTTAGGAGATTCATCATCAGTGTCTGTTAGTGGGTTTGCAAGTATACAATGTACATACCGTGAGTGGTAGGTGGTAGAAATGTTCTCCCAGTTGTTCACAATATCTTCCTTTGATCTATCAATATCATTGTCTATGTTTTAGAAGGCATGGTACAATATTAGTTCACTCCAACAAAATGTTTCAAAACATGCATCATATTTTATTAGGATGGTTGTGAATCTATGGGAGACTCAAATAATAGCTAGTGTTAAATGCTCTTTCGACTTGTTGGTTCTGCGAGAAGCTGAAAATGTCCATTTTCTTACGACTTTGATAAGTGGCATTGTTTCTAGTGTTGCAAGATGCACCATGTATGCATTAATGAAGATTGAAGGTGAGGCACTATCATCATTAGAGATAGGTATCCATTGGAACTACTTTTGATTTACATTCAAACAAACAAATGACCTGCTAGATACTGAGAGGTAGTTTTAACAATAAGTGGCAAGTTTCCTGTGCACTTATATCATGATAAAAAATACTCTCTACAAGGAGCTTTCTGAATGCAAATGGGGTTGGTTTTTCAGATTCAATGCTGGTTGATATGCGAGTTAGCATATTGTGGTATGTTTTAGACTTATTCTTAGCCTTGTATGTATATTTTGCAATATATTTGAGAACTACACTTGTTGAAAGAGCATGTTGACAATCTACATTTTCTCTCTAGAGGGAAAGGATAAGAGGGTTGTGCACATTTAACCAATCATCATTACGAGTAGGTACGTGTTGAGGTTGACCATTCTTAGCAATTTTTAGAGTTTATTTTTCTTGTAAGGTCCAAGGGGCTTTGTAACGACATGCAAGAGATGCTCCTTTTCTTTTCAAGCATGTTTGCAAGGTACACTTTGTATGTCATTACACATGATTGAGGAGCTCAATGTAATCAATGGACGGGGTTGTAGCATCAATCATTCTTGTGTCCATAAGGCATGGGTCATCAAGGATTGATCTATTCAAAGTATGATTTCTTGATTCAACACTTCATGGTTCCAAGCAGAGACATAGCTATCAATGTAGTCAAGTGCTTTTGTATAGACTCTTGGTTATTCCACTATAACTTGCTAATGTCGAGTGCATGCTAGAGCCAAAGGAAACCATGAATATGTCTAAAGCCTCTATGCTACCATTCATACTTGTTGATGTATATTATTACTAAGCAATTATTGAAAGTTTGGCAAAAAAGATTTTGTCATTCAAAGGTTGTAGAAGTTTGCTTACCTATACCAATAGTCATTTGCACCAAGAAGCTTTTGTAAGACCTCTTCACGAAAGGTTGTGAATCTATGGTGCATGTAGAGTATAACAAGGTGTGGGTTTTGAACTATATTTTGTATTCTCACTTTGAAGCTTGTTGTGGATCTGAAGGGTGTGCAGTTGGCATAATACTATGCAAATTTGGCCACAAATATGTACTCATATTGTGGATATTCAAATAGTATTATGCAAACAACCCTTTAGTAGTGTACTCATTTATTATGAGTACACTACTGAAGGACTATTTGCATAATACTATTTGTGGCCAGTCTAGCATATTGTGGTTATTCAAATCTCTTCCACCTCTCTACATCCAGGTGGGAGGTTTTCCACAAATGAAGTTGTGTTATGCACGTGTTGATTGAGCAACTCACTTTCTGCTAGATTTGTGGATGTTGTGTCAAAGTGTATATGATCTAGATTTGAAGTTGTACTATGCAAAAGGTTGGTTATGCCAGTAGTGGTTTTGGGTAAAGATGACAAGGCAACTTCATCAAGTTTCACGTCATTATAGTATGGATCGTTAATGATCTTATACTTCAAGGCATCGTGAACACGAGCTTTACTAACATAGAAGTTATTTTTTTGTTAGCCATTATTTTTTGGTTTACAATTATGATGTCCAATTCATTTAAATGTCTAGGCAAGTACCTTGCAATTGTAGAAATATCTTGCAGAAAACATATAGTGTGTCCACTATATTTTAGTTGACCTCCTCTTGCATAGGTTACCTGAAGGATTGGGTTAACCCTTGTGATTAAAATTTCTTCAATTTGGGTCAATTCTTGCAAACAAGTAGGCTAAGTGTGCTAGGGTTCATGCTATTCCATTGTGAGAAATGGTTGCCATTCTTTTTGAGGCACATCTATAGAAAGTAGGGAATCCATTTGATATCTTAGTTTTAATTCCTGAGAATCTTTCTAAGCAAACTAAACATATTGCCATAATTGAAAGGCAATCTAGCTTTGACTTAATTTTTTTTAGCCATGTAGTAATTGTTAGGAAAAATTGGAGGGGAATGGGCTGGTGCAGGTGGGGTGGTTTGTATGTTACTTTGCAATTGATATGCATATGTTTGTAGGTGATGATAGTAATGTGAAGAAGATGGTGTACATGTGGAGGCATTATCAACAACAAAATGTTGTCTAGCTCTTCTTTGGTTAATACTATTTTTCTTTGCATGGTATTGATTGCGTTGCATTTTATTTTGATGGGCCCTTTTTTCTTCTACACTTTGCATGGTATGGAATGAGCACAAATGATCTGTGCACAAAGAGCATGGAAACATATATTGATTTTTAAAAAAAATGTTCAAGATAAACACTATATAAAGAAATAGTAATTTATAGTTATCTTTGTAAATATTATAAATAAATGTATATCTGTGTAACAAAATATTATAAAATAATATATATTATAATTTTTAATAAAAGTTCAAGATAGACATTCTATAAATAAAAAAATTATTTATAGTTATTTTACAATAACAAAATATTATATTTATCTTTAAAAATATTCTAAATTAATATATATTTCTATAACAAAATTAAGGATTAAGTTTTTTAATATATATTTTTATATGTTCAAGATAAATATTCTATAAAAAAAAGATCATTATAGTTATCTTTGTAAATATTGTAAATAAATGTATATTTCTATAACAAAGTATTATAAAACAAGCATTCATAATCAACAAATGCATAGGTGCATTTTGTTAGAAATGAAAGCAACACTACTTCAATGAAAATCTGATTTGAGACAAATTTCAGCAAACTTTAACTATGTGTTATTAATAGAGATTGTAATCAAAACATAAACCCACAATACAAAAATATACTAGAAGCAGAATGAAGCACATAACACAAGTGTTTAACGTGGAGAAAACCCTTTCGGGTAAAAAACTCCACCAAGAAAAGAGGCAAAGTTGTATTATCTTCACAAAAGGAGATTACAAATACATTCACTTCCTTTGTCCTCCAACCTTCACTCCGGCAGAACCTGGGTACCTGTAAACTATTATATGCATCTCATCTACTATGCTATGGTTTTTATAGAATTTACACAACCTCAAGACATTAAATGACTTCTTACAAGCCCATAACACTTGTCAAGAGTCAACAATACAACCTTGGGCGTCCATAGCCAAGAATAGGCTCTTACGGGGTCATAAATGTTGTCATACATGCATCCTACACTTAGAAAAATGTTCCCATGCAAGCTTGAACAACTTGGGGCCAAAAATAGCCACTTACAACATCTTATGACGTGTCATATGCTATTATTAGTGTCATAGATTCTTATGACAACTTACAGTTGTCATAGATTCTTATGACAACTTACAGTTGTCATAGAACCTCTTACATCTTCTTATAGCATCTATGATGTGCGTCATAAACTAAAAATAGATTATTCCTCCACATGTGCACCCCACTTTGACTAATTACCATTTACCATAGTAAATGACATCTCGTAACTACTGCCAGTAACTCCGGGACTTACCGTGCAGTAACTTCGTAATTACCGTGGACAGTAAATAATTTTTACCACTGCCGGTGAAACTTGTACATCCCTTATGGGTAATTACAAATAATAAATGGAATAATACAATAATGGGATTTACAAGGTTAATGGCACCTTATCCCAACACATTTGATATATTCTGATATAATATCAATGTAATGCATTCAAAAGACTGCCTAGTTAATACGAGGGGAAAAATCAGACATTATTTATAATGAGGTTTGAGTTTTAATGAGGTTGGTAATAGGTATATGTTGTGATGAAGATTGGAAGAAATTAAAATTGCCATCTTGGAGTTTTGCATTGACAAATGAAATGTATTTGTGCAAATTCATAATATGAAAATCATCATCAACAAAGAACTTGCAAAAGCTAAAATATCAGGAATTTATGTATCATTTGGAGATATCTTATCAATCAGGATTCCTGAATCTATATGCAGGCAAACTCTGCTTATTGATGGCAGGTGAATTCTATAGTTTGTATGCAAGATATTAACATAAATGATAAAACAAACTAAACCAAACAAAAGAAATTGACAGAGGGTTAACCATGCCATTCCTAGGCTAAGATAATCCCCAACCTGTTCTAGCTGGTGGATCTCTTTGGGTAAGGTTTTCCTAGATGTATTATTACATGTGCCTCTTAGAGAGGTAGATCCCATATCTTTCTCATAAAGGAGTTTGGATCTTTGCAAAATGGACTCATCAAACAAATTGAGATGAGTAAGGTGGCAACCGCCATTTAATAGATGGGTTGTTGTCCTTGGCTTGCCCTTTATCAAGGCCAAGAGTGGCTTCCACTAAGCTTTTGAGCTTTAGATTTATCCTCTTCAATCAAGACTTGGATAGTGTATAGTGTGTTGCCTGAACAAGCAATAAGAGCCTGAATGTGTTTTAACTCCAAAGTTGCCTTCTTTGCAAACATAAAAGATATGAGAATTTATCAAATGTTATGGCTGTGAATGCCATGGCAGACCTACACATTGATATGGAAACATATAAAAGGGCATGTGAAAATGAGATGATGTTTAAGTAAAGCTATGGGCTCATAATTGAACGATCATGGGAGATTTGGAAAGTAAATCATGTGTGGTGGAGATGGGTATTAATTCACCTTTCATTTCCCTTAGTCTATGTATGTGGGGAAGCCCTTATCTGGACAACAATGTTAGCTCATTTTCCCAATTTGATTCTCTTTGTTTGGGTTGTAGCTTTTTGTTCACAGGTAAAGGATATGGCTAAGCAAGGTACATACTACAGGAGCAATCTAAGATCCCTACCTTAAAAATACCTTTTGTAACCTAACTTTTGGAAACGTTGGAATTCATCAAATGAATCCTTGGCTTAGAAGGAATTATTTGCAATTCATTTTGCGAACGAGATTGCAATAGAGTGACTTGGAATGGAAATCAAACATTGAAAACAAGAACTTTAAACAAACCCTTAAGTATTACTGTAGAGTTCAAGATCAAGTTGCTCCTACATCGTTTCTAAACAAGACTATCCTTACTTGTTATTACATAGTTCATCATCAAGCCTCTCTCCTGTGACTTTTGTATATTTTGGAAACACTAGGATTAAGTTAAGTTACATGGATCCTTCCATATGATATGTGGTTAACATTTTGTATAGCATAAAACAAGAAAAACAAATCATAAAATTTACTTTATGCTAGAACATTACCTTCAGTTCCAGATGATACTGTTAAATGCCCCTTTAGTTCCAAACATAAACATTCATGAAAAATAAATCTAGTCTAAGATTTTGGATATCAATTTAAATTTAATAACAAGATTTCTTTGTTTGAAAAGAAATATTCTCTACACATGCTTGAACAATATAGTGTGACAAAGAGTAGAATAAAGAACAATTTTATCATGAACCTTTTAGTCAAAAAGTAGCCAAAAGTGGAGGCCCCACAAAGCCCACTATGCACCATCAAATAATAGTAAGCGGACACCAATATGTAGACATATGCAATAACTTTGCAATAATGTTTTTATTGCATATCACTTACATTTTTTTGTTGTATTCAATAATTTTGGGAGTCCAATCATGGACTATTTGAAACATGCAACTAAATAGTCAAAAGCCATCAATCCCACAAAAAATTAAAAATTGCATCACTTTAACAATAGTTCAAACAATTAGAAACTCAATTGGTGATGTCATGCTAATAAGACTATTGCACACTGTTCTCAATTGGTGATGTCCAACAATTTTAATTTTGCTCTCATTGGTCGATTGACTTAAAATTAATTAAACTTACATGGATGGATGCATGAGTATATGTGTGTGCTATGGAGGAACTAATAATATATATTATAAATAAGAATACTACATTATAATTATTATTTTTTAAATAGTATTTCACTTTTAAAATGAAATTTGTAAATGTGCACTTGTATTTGGTATATATAGGAAAAAAATTATTAAATTGATATTTAAAAAAATCAAGATAAACATTTTTAAAGAAAATGATTTTAATATATTGGAAAAGAAATTGAAAAATAATATACATAAGGAAATTTAGTCCAACAATTTTAATTTTGCTCTCTTATTGGTTGATTGACTAAAAATTAATAAAACTTACATGGATGCATGAGTATATGTGCTACGGAAGAACTAATAATATATATTATAAATAAGAATACTACATTATAATTATTAATTTTTAAATAGTATTTCACTTTTAAAATGAAATTTGTAAATGTGTACTTGTATTTGGTATATATAGGAAAAAAGTTATTAAATTGATATTTAAAAAAATCAAGATAAACATTTAAAAAATAAATAAATAAATTTTTTTAAAAAAATCATTATCATTTATTGTAAATTAATCTATATTTCTATAACAAATTAGTTTTTTAGTTTTGCTCTCTCATTGGTTGATTGACTAAAAATTAATAAAACTTACATGGATGTATGAGTATATGTGCCTACCAAAGAACTAATAATATATATTATAAATAAGAATATTACATTATAATTATTATTTAAAAAATAAATAAATAATTTAAAAAAACATTTATTGTAAATTAATCTATATTTCTATAACAAAGTAGTGAACGCTTTTAACCGGAGCTATGAACCTGGGAGGCCACAGGCATCCCCAAGTAGATCCCAAGCATGAACACTATGGGATTTGAACCTTGGTGGCCGCCACTATAACCAAGTGACTTAACCACCCAACCATGCCCTTAACAATTGTTAGTATTGTATAATTTGGTATATATATAAAAAAGTTAACTAAATTGATGTTTAAAATCAAGATAAACGTTCTTAAAAAATCATTTATATATTTTTTAAAAAAATATTATAAATTAATCTATATTTCTATAATAAATTTTATTAAAAATATTTTAATTTAATATATATAAATATATATTTTTTGGCCAATAGGCCATTCTATATGTGCACACATCTTGTAACTGCCAAAAATTTGGTAGTCCTATTTTTTTTGGTCGTCCAAAATTTAAAAAAAAAAATTGGTCGTCCAAAAATAATTTCTTTTTAGTTATCAAGAAATAAATTTAAGAAAGGGTGTAAAGGCCTAAAAAGGGTGTACATTTTTAATGCACAAGAAATAAATGGAATGTATACGCCTTGCCTCCTCAAATGCATCCCCTGATCTCACAGCAATTTTTGTCGAGCATAGCACAAGGGGACTGTAATGGCATTTCAGGAGGTAGTGGATGCAGTAAGAACATAACTTAGCCTTTAGGAAATGGATTGACATGGTGAGGGAAAAAAAGCTGGTGACTTTGCTATTGTCTAATACTTGTGCTTAGCAATTTCAAATTTAGGCCATATATGATTGAAATAAATAGATACTGGCCACATGCAATACAGATAAATTGGTTTTGGTCATATAAGGTTTACATAAATGGATGTCAATGATTTTATGGTTCAGGCCAATGGGCGTAAGCCATTTTGCCTTTCAGATAAATGGCTATAGGTAGAGGCCAAATTCTGATTCAAATTAGATCATTGGGTATGGGACATTTGCCATGGAGACATATTGGTATGGAACTTATGTGATTTAGATAATTAGTATTGGGATTTTGATTTTATGATTGATAGACCATTTTGTGATTTGGATATGGGTATAGACTATATGTGATTCAGATTAATAGGTGTAAGCTATTCTATGAATTGGATAAATGGGTATAGGTCATATGAGATGCAGATTAATGGGGTATAGCTCATACATTTTGTTGGATATCCATACCTTATTTGGAATCCCCCTTCCTAGCATAGCTCAAGAAGTTACTAACAGAATACATGGACTAGATAATCCACTTGTGAATGGTGTTGCAGCCTTTCTTTTTGATCCGTTCATTAAAAAAAGAGATCAAAGAACAAAATTTTCTTTTCTGAAAATAAAAATAAAATTTATAACAAATAAATTGAAAAAATAGAAGATTATTTTTTATGACTTAGGCCACAGGGGGCATAGACCCATTATGAAGCCATAGCCCACAGAGGGGCATGACCCCATTCTAGGGCACCACTTCCATAACCAGGCTGTTAGCACCTTGCAAGGGTGTGTTTTTTTCCTTTCTAATCAAATAAATGGGCATGGACCATTTTGTGATTCAGATATATGAGTATAGCCGATTTTATTATTCAAGTAAATGGGCATAGGACTTGTGTGATTCAAATGATAAAAAGGTACACTAACAAGGAAAAAGAGGAGGTGATGCTATCTACTTAGTGGGGGAAAATAGATGGGTCAAGACTCAATAACGAGTAAGTTTACATTATCTTATTCTATTTCTGCAAAAAAAGTTCAAGTTTATGGATTAACTATTTGAAATATATGATTCAAGTATAGGGGAAATGTATGTACTGAATTCATAAGGAAAGAAGGAAATTGGGATTTATTAAAAATGGGTGAGTAACCTGTATCATACTTGATTGTACTCATGTAATGTTGTCTTATTGGTTTAAAAATGTGCCCTATATAGATTAGGTTGGCAAAAGTTCCTCATAAAAGTTAGGGTTATGAGCATTCCAACAATCTAGAATTTCAAATTTCTAGTTTTGTCAAGCCCAAACAATCAATATCCTTAATCTACAATGTGACTTACTTCAAAATTCTTTTCTTTAAGAAAACTAAAATTGTGTTATACTTATAGTTGATTTGGTGGTAGAATTTTCTTTTTTCTTTGTGAATTATTTAGTTGATTTCAATGGGTATTCTATCCATATTATTTCCTAATGGTGAATATCAATAAGCTGATACAGGAAAATAACTATGCATCAAGTCTTGTCTCCATTATGTCATCAATAGAGCTAAGCCCTTCACCCTCAACAATGCATTGCCTACAGTGTTGTGTATATTGCTTTCCCTCCAGTGTTTTTTCATAGTAATAGTATGATCCTTTGCAAAGAGGAATAGTAATATCAACTTCTTGCATTCATGCTCTTAAATCTTTGTGAAGCTCCTCTTGCAATTGTTTTGTAGTTGTAGTAATACAAAAAGCAAGAAAGTGTGATGAATTTCAAAATTATTTACATCAAATAAAATAGGTTTATAAACAAAGGACTACCTGTAAATGTTGGAAGAAGTCACAGGTATGAAGCCACATTTCAGGTAGTATAAAACATGACAAGTGTCATGTTTTTTTTCTATTTATTTCTAAACTTTTGTATTCACTTTCACGAATCTCTCACCCAAATTACACAGACATTCTGTATGGGGGTAAATGCAAGAAAAGATAGATAAAACTTATTTCAAATATATGTTTTAAAGATCTCTCCAAATAGGTGAGATATAATCTCTTATGATATTAATGATTTTATAGCTCAAGAAATTAAAGCATTATTTTAGATGATAATTTTTAGATAGACAATGACATGAGTTGGTATTGAAACCACTGATGAATGGAGACTAACAATTGAGTTAAATGCATCAAGCATCTGATATGTATAATGACTCTCTTGTTTGAACCTCCCATCATGTGCAATGGAACACCCATAGATGTGTAGTTCATAAGATCAGCAAAATTTAACATAAGTTATTTAAAATATCAGGAAACTACCAATTATTAGACATAACTATTATTGCCTTGATTTATTATTGTTGAATGGTAACATAATTTTAGTGGTAGGATTTAGTAGTTGGTGATTTCACAGGTATGTAGTTGTCACTCTTCATGTATTCACATTATGATTAATTAGATACACTACTTTGAATCATCTTGATTGATTATTTATTTCGTGATAATATTTTTTCTTATTTCAAATATAATCATACCCGTAATACTTATCATTCAAAAAGACCATTCTAACTTATCATAACATAAGGAGTTCATCATTGTTGCTTTGTTTTCAGCTAGCATGTGATTAAATAATGTATTAGGGGTAAATAGGAGCAATTGGAAGCTAAGTTGCTCTAGAAGAAGCAGCTTAATATTTCTGTTGTGTTTTCAGCTAGCCTAAGATTAAATTTGGAGTAAATAGGGGAAACTGAGAGTAATTTGAGGTACACAGAAGAATTTAGGTCATGCTGCTTTGCTTACAGCTAGTGTTTGAATAAATATTAGGGATGAATGTGGGCAATTGGGATTAATTTGCAGTACGCAGGGAAAAACTTTGTCATTCCTGTTTAGCTTTCAGGTAATGGTTTAATAAATATTGAGATAAATGGTGGTGGTTGGAGCTAATATGAGGTATACAACAAAAGTTTGTCATTGCTGCTTTGCTTTCAAGTAAAAACTATTTTTATATTTTTTTGGAAAGTGAGATGAAAAACTATTTACAGATGGTTTCATGAGGGAATTTAGTAACATGGATTTTCTATGATCCTACATTATTTAGGTAATGTGGTTTAATTAATGTCTTGATTGCTTATAATGTATTTAGGGGATGCCTTTGGGGGCACTAGTAGATATGCCACTTCTTCTTGGCTAAATGAGAGGCCATAGTTCTCTAATGGTTTGCTCATTATTTAGTTCTTTGATAGTTTGTTCATGATTTAGTTCATGTAGTTATTCATTTAATACTTACTCCATTAATGTAAAAACATAATTGAATTTCTCTATTAAAATTAAAATTAGGATTAAAATCTTTTTAGTGATTTTTGGATTTAGTTTCAAATGGTATTTTATAGATTATCTCTTTATAGAAGCATTTTTCTGACCACAAAGCACTTAATAAATATTTTTAATGAAGAAAATAGTTATAGTATTTATAGCCTTATCCACTAAATACTACACGTAATGACTTATAAATAAAAATATAAATGTATACTATTTAGTGATAGGCCTATAAATATTTGTGCCTATCAGCCATTTGATAGCACCTTTGGTGCTTTTACTAGTTATAATTTGGCCAATAGGCCATTCTATATGTGCACACATCTTGTAACTGCTAAAAAATTAGTAGTCCCACTACTTTCGTCGTCCACAAATTTAAATTTTGGTAGTCCTTCATTTTTTGGTAGTCTTTCAATTTTTTTTCTCCAAAATTTAAAAATAAAAATAAAAAACCTGCTACACATACATCCATTAATTTTAGTGGAGCTAATTTTAGTTTATGAGAATATGGATGATGGAAATGGAAGTGGAAGAGTCATGGTGGACATTACAAGGAGAGATAATGGAATGTTCATTTCTATATATTTTCATGTTTAGCCAATGGAATAGGAGGCAGATTTGGGAAGGCTTATGTTTGGGAATATGAATTGTGCAGGTTTTGCATGATTAATCTAGCATCAATTCCATAGCGGATACAAGGTAACTTGCTTTGCTTGCCCTCTTGAATACTTTCATTCATTTCTCTGTAACTTGCTTTGTTGCACCTATACTATGATCATTGCATGAGATGATGTCTCCTTGAGACATTTTGTCAAATCAAGTCACAAGCCTTGTGTGTGTTTTCACGGCATCAGTAAATTTCTTGAATCTTAGTTTTCTCTTCCATGGCATTAAGTAAATGTTTTAATGTTGCCTTTGCAAAATATGATGGATCTCCTTTAAAAATCTCTTGAAAATCGGTCTCTAGATGCTTTAAAACAATAAAAAATCACCTTCTTCCAAGTTGAACCTGCACAAAAACGGATGCTTCTCTTTGAAATATCTCCAAAAACCTCTTTTATATGGCTGGAAGTGATGAATTTTGCCTCTGTATAATCTAAACATGCATAAAAATCTTTCAATTTCTCTTTCTAGATGCTCTTTAATGCCAAGAATGTGCCTTCTAGCTGCATATATATGTTCTAGATCATTAATGGTGGATAAAATCAAGGTTTAATGTGAAAAATATCTCCACAAAGTGAAGCGCTGCCCTTGCCAACTCCCAATCTGCCTTTCAAATGATAAAATCCAAGCACAAATGCCTCTTTATAATAGAGCATTGCCTTCTAGGTCTTCCATCTGCTTTTTTAATTTTTAGAATGCTTTTTATGATTTTGGAAACATGCAAAAAAAAAGGAGTTAGGCTGAACTGAAGTTATCCTCCTCTATTTATATGTAAAAAGCATAAATAACTGAAGTGTTGTGTCCCTATTTCATGCAAAGTCAGCTTGTGTTAAAAATAGAAGTGTTTTATTTTAGTTTGAGCGCCTATTTTATGGTACCCATTCGTTGTATGATTATGGAAGCTATATTAATATTTCCCTTCTTGAATTCAAAAACAAAATCCATTATTATATACTGAATTTTATAATAGTATACCAAACTTTAACACACAATTTCTGCCAAATATGCTTGACTCATATTTTTTATGAACGTGTTGAGTTTACAACTTTGTTTGTAAACATACAACTCCTACACCATGTATAGCGTCATGATTGAACAAATCAATTTTAATTTTTTTTTTACTTCCACGATTTACATATCTCATATGCTTAAATCATTCTATATTTTGAACATCTTAATGTATGACTTCATGTGCTACCTTACATCCAAATTGATGTCAAAAGTGGCAAGACTCAGAAGTGATGACAGTTGACATCAAGCAAATCAAGCCAGGTCAAAATAATCTCTCAGCAGCATGAAAGTCACAAAGACTTGAAGACAATTAAATGCAATAAATTCCTTTCAGTTTCCTCCATTCCTTTGCTTCAGGGATAGGCAAGATGATGTCAAGGTTGAAAAAATTTATCTGTCATTTTAGGTTTCCCAATATCATTAATTAGATTTCTCTCCGTCCAGACATTTGCATCTAGGTATCCCAACTCAAAAAGTTGATCTAGAACATCATCGTTAGCTGGCTCTAATGCCCAATTAAAATGCTACAAGAGCCAGAGAGTGTCAGAGTTGTATGGAGAGACTAAAACTTGTTATAAAAACTTCTTTGTTGATTTTTCAAATGACTTCTAAAACGATAGATATTTTTAGAAAATCATAATTTTACTATACCTGCCTCATTGATGCCCTATTTTTTGGATTACAATCTGGGCTGATTCCAATGCCTTGCAACCCCAATTGGCTTATAGGAAAAGCACAAACCCTGACCTGCATCAAAATACCAACTACTTAAATATAGTATAACTATATATTTCATCATTACAACATGCATAATTGCAAATAAGTTTAAGACCTACTCCAATCATGCTTCATATATTCCCACTAACAAATAAAGATAATAACAAGTTTAGTTGCATTAACTCATTTTCTTCCAACTACTGCTATAAAAATTAGATTAATTTTTATTAAATTTTCTAGATAAAAGCCACATGAATGACAATATAAACAATAATACAATTTCCACAAATAAGTAATGTCTAAAGTTCAAACACACTTCAAACAAATAAAGTTCAAAGACACTTCGAATAAACAATCAATGGATATCAAAATTTAAACACACACACACAAAGTAAATGTCAAAGCACAAACACACACTTCACACAAACAATAAATGCAAACAAAGTGAATTCAATTTTAAACATAGGACATGAAACACATATAAGTCAATGCTAAAGTTCAAACCCATGCTTCACACAAACAATAAATATATCAAATTAGAGAGACAAAATGAATTCAATTTTAAAAATACAAAGTGAAACAAATATAATTCAATTCTAAAGTTCAAACCCGTAATTCCACAAACAATAAGTATATCAAACTAAAGTGAATGCCAAAGTTGCTCTTCACACAAACAATAAATATATTCCAAAGTGAAACACCCTAAATAAATGTGTTTAAAATATAACTTCCTAATAATATAACACTAATTATGACAATGATAATATATTTCATTGTGGTTGAATGGGAGGTCATAGTTCTCTAATGATTTCTTTATGATTTATTTCTTTTAATGGTTCATTCACAATTTAGTTCATGTTGTTATTCATTTAATATCATTCCATTATTTTTATTTGCCAAAAAATAATTGAATTTCTTATAGTATTTATAGCCTTGTCCACCAACTACTACATTTAATAAATTTCCAATAAAAATATAAATATAAACTATTTAGTGATAGGCCTATAAATATGTGTGCCTATCGGCCATTTGATAGCACCTTTGGTGCTTTTACTAGTATTATAAAATGATATATTATAAATAAGAATACTATGGATTTTTAGTGTTGCCTTCGGCAGTACTATTGCAATCAATGTGGCTTATCTAGTAATTAATCTAGCAAGAGAAAACCAATCAAAACATAGTATAAATTTTCTTGTCGGGCAAATTTGAATTAAATTTGAACTTTTCCTCTGTGAACATGAGAAAAATTTTTAAAAAAAAATTGGAGAAATTATTTATCTCTATTGTGATTGGCTAAAAAAATTATTTATCTCTGTATATGCCTAAAAATGACACGACTCTGTCCAAATAAATATTCTTAATATTTATTTCATTTTAATTCATCTATCAATAAATAAATAAACAAATTTATTTATTTGATTCATATTCCTCTAAATTAATTAAATATCAAAATATTTAATTACCTCTTCTAAAGTCAAAATTGAATAAAATCATTTATTTAATTAAATTCTTCCAAACAATTAAATAATTCTTAATTATTTAATTAAGTCAAAATCATTCTTCCAAATTTGAATAAATCAAATGAAATTTATTTAAATCCTCTTGATCTCTAAAAAATAAAATATAATCAAATATTTTATTTATTCTTCCAAATCATGCACAACAATTAAATAAATTTATTTATTTAATTAGCTTTCTTATCTTTTAATTCTTTCAATATCTTTTAAATCTTCTAAAAATAAGTCTTCTTCTTCATGCACACAAAATTAAATAATTTATTATTTAATTTCTCTCAAATCATGCAAAAGCAAATCTTAAGTTGAGTTCACTGACTCAACCAACCTTGTTTTTATCAATATCTCTTAAATTAGAAAAAAGCTTTATAATTTATGAAAAGCATGTCTTATCTTTAGAAAAGAAAGTGGTTAACTTGAATAAAACAGCTTTTGTGTGACACTTGTCTTCTTCTTATTCACGCACGTTCCTCAAATGTTCTATACCGTTGATCTTTTCATTCTTTCTATACCATTGATCTTCTTTCCCAAGTCTATAAATTGAACCCTCTTCTTCCATTTTATTCATCCAAGCTTTTAGTATTGTTACTCTACAGGAATTACAGCGCGCCTTTGGCACCAATTCCTTCATTGCTTGTGATCACACTTGTTACCATACTACTATCATTGTTGTGAAGCTCATCTTCATTACAAAGCATTATCATAGCCATTCTCCATTGACAATCTTGGAATAGTAAGGAAGTGTACTCTCTAAGGGACTTATTCATACATGTAAGATCGATTGAGATAGACAACCAACGGAAGCTATGAAGCTTTGAGGTTTGCAAAGGTTTTTTGAAGTTCTTTGTTTGATTAATCTCTTTGTTTCTGTATTTCATTGAGTTTTAGGTATTTTGATATTGATATATTGATTATTAATTTAGATCCAATTTTCCCTTAACCTTTTTGGAGCCCACCGTGGGGCCTAGCCCCAATTTAACCCAAAAATTGAGTTTTTATGTTTTAGAAAGTCGTACATAGGTAGAAATCGTACATCTGACACATCCTAACATGCATCTGCTATCTGTTACGGTGCATATGTTCCTTCGGTGCATACAATCTCTGATCTAGCGCACCTATTGTCTGTCCCGGTGCATACATTATTTCGACGCATACAGACTCTATTCCGATGCATCTATCCTTTGATACGACACATCTGTTAGTTCAACGCATATACATTATTTTCCTGTGCTTTTGACCTCTATCTTAGCGCATATGTACTGTAGGGCTTATGAGCTATGTTTCTGCGCATTCAGTCTCTGAAGCTGCGCATTTGACCTAGGCAGTGGTTTTTAGGGTTTCCTTGAAGTTTTTGCTAATGCTGACGTCTCTTTGCAGGAACACTTTTGATCTGTTTTGCAGGCTAGGTACTAGTTTAGAATCATATAGTTGCACTTATTAACTCACACTTCGATTTCTAATGGGAAAGTAAATGGATGCTCATGCAAATCTCACATAGTTTTAACTAGGAAAGTGGTAATTGAATCATTGCTATCTTGCATATCATTGAATCATTACTATATTGCTATCTTGCAAAGTTAAACTCATTGCTATCTTGGTAAAATTAGACCATTGCTATCTTGTTATGACTTCAAAGTTAACAACTCATTGCTATCTAGATAAAATTGAACACATCATTTCTATCTGGGTAAAACTGAACCATTGCTATCTCGATCATCACTTCAAAGTTAACAAATTCATGCTATCTGGGTAAAAATTGAACACATCATTTCTATTTGGGTAAAACTGAACCATTCCTATCTCGATCATCACTTAAAAGTTAACAAATTCATGTTATCTAGGCTAAAATTGAACACATCATTGCTATCTTAGTAAAACAAGACCATTGCTATCTTGTTATCACTTCAAAGTTAACAAATTTCTGTGCTTGCCCAAGTAGATAGCTCATCTAGTTTTTCTCATTTTAACTAGGGGAAAAGAACCACTGTATTCTGTGTTTTAGGAATGACCAAGCCTATGCTCTCCCCTATCTTGGGTGACCAAAATGCCATACATATCATTTTTGCATGTGTTTTTCCTTTAGAGGGGCCTGCTCTTGGATACCGTTCATCCAAGTAGGAACGACCCTAAGTGGTAACATGCTAGACACCAAGCCCTACCAAGCCACTATAAATAAATTGTGTTTGGAGCGAAAGCTTCAAACAACGAGTGCAGTTGTGTTATACCAACAGCCAACCTCCCCCAAAACCCTCCAAGGTGCAACCCTTGCAGGCTGGGAGACTCCATAACGAAGAGTAGTGCTGCCACATGTATAACCACTCTAACAATTGCCTTTATTACACATCCTTTGTTCTTAGTGTCCAAAAACCCCTATAATCCAGTGCAGGGAAGGGTGATTATCACCTCCCGAAGATGCTTCACTAAAGATAGTGAGAATTCAGTTTTATACTGTCATTTGAAACCTAGGATTGTACTTGCTTTCTTTTAGTCCAAAAAGAGTCAAAAAATACAAAAAAAAAAAAAACCATAAAAACATTCTTTGTGTTTGATGTGTCTTCTTGCCATAATTTCATAAAATTAGATCAAAAACACCTTCTTGCAACCAAAGATACCAAAAACATCAGAAAATTACTAAAAACTTACAAAAATCACTAAGAAAACCAGAGTGGTGCATTAGTCCTCTTTTGTTGCGCATTTGTGCCAACCTGCAGCGCATCTGTATTGACTTACAGTGCTTTTACAACCTATTACGGTGCATTTGGTATTTACCAGTGCTGCGCTTTTTCGTTGACTTTCTGCACATTTACCAATTTGTGAGGCGCATCTGTTCCGACGCATGCACAACAGTGAGCACGTCCACAGTCTTTGAGAGAAAAATTTTATCATTTCTGGGTACCCATTCAACCTAGTTCCAAATTCCAAGATCAGATCTTACCTTGCAGTCACTTTTTCGTCCATTCCATAGCATACCCCCTCTTTCGTTGGTCATCTCATTCACCTTCTATCAGGTCTTCCTAGTCCAAAGTCAAAGTATCCCATATTAGATCAGTGTAGACCCCTTTTTCATATCATTTTGGATTCAAGTAACCCTAGTAAGTTACAGAACTTTGCTAGTGGTCTTGGTGCACGACTAGTCCCTACACAGTAAGATAGGTATCGAGTACCCTTACTAGTGGCTATCGTCTTGTATCGGCTGTCTTACTTGGAATCATTGATTGAAAGTGTCCCTTGTCCAAATCTTGTCATAAGTATTCTATTCTCAGCAATCTCCATCGCCACCTTGCCAAAATCTCTAGTTTCATCCCACCGCATCCCGCATCACCTTGCATGGTTCTTACTAGATCTCAATACCAAAAGCAACTTGAAATGGCCGGAACATCTGACCATATTGTCACCCCTCATGATAGTGATGAGGAAATTTCTCATGAAGATTATCAAGGACACCTCCAAGATCAGAAATTCCAATGCTTACTAGAAAAGTGCTCCATGAGGACCCTCACAAGTACTTTTATCATCTTGCGAGTCTTGGAATTAAGCTCCCCGCTGACTTTGATCTAAGAAAATTCAAAGGGACCGTAGAGGATAATCATGAACACCACAATGACAAAGACAAAGGAAAGAAAGTCATAGACCCAAACACACCTATGGAAGAAATGAGGAAACAAATCGAGGGTCTAACGCAACAAATGACGGATCTCAAGACGGGTACAAACACTAAAACCTACTCCTTGGAAGATATTGCACCGTACCCCTTTGATAAAAGTTTGAACATGATACCATTCCCCTTTCGATTCGAGGTTCCTAAGTTTGACAAGTACAAAGGGAAAGGGGACCCTAGAGATCACACTAAGGAATTCAACACAGCATGCATGGAAGTAGCTCACAATGAGACTTTCTTAATGAGACTATTCCCTAGATCTCTAGGTAGTCAAGCCATGGAGTGGTTCTCACGACTTCCACCGGGCATCAAAACGTTTGATGAGTTAGTCAACAAATTTATCACACACTTCTCCTACAATATTGAGCACGAAGTCTCCATGCTTGATTTATGCAATACCAAGCAAAGAGTGGCGAATCATTCGCCTCCTTCCTACAAAGGTGGAGACAACTAGCAAGTAAATGCTCATATGATGTACCCAAGAAGCAATTAATGGAGATGTTTGTCCACAACTTCAACTCTGATCTAAGCTATCAAATACAAATTCAATGCCCTACCTCATTCTCGAAGGTCATTGAAATGGGATTGTTCATTGAGAAAGCTATGATCGCCAAGGAGCAAATCAAGTTATACAAGGACACACCTACCTCCAACTACACGACTAACAAATCAAAGTTTTGGACTAAAAACAAAAATGTCGTCAATGATGGAGTAGTTGATGCCAAGGTGGTGGATCCCAAACAACAACCGATATTCACTCTCAAATGAGAGGCAAGCAATGTTACACCCAACAAAACATTCTCTCAGGAGCCAAGACCGTGGTTCAACTCAAATCCAAGGTGAAAGTTCACACCGCTAGGTGAGTCCCAAGAATCCGCATTAAGGAAGCTATTGGCCAACAATGAAATCTCTCTACCGCTAACAAGTGATTACAAACCTCAAATAAAACCTCACTATTGGAAAGACACTGACTATTGTGAGTATCATAGAGGAAGAGGACATACAACCAACAATTGTATCCATCTCAAACATGTTATTCAAGATGTACTTGATCAAAATCAAGGAGGTGCTCAACAACATACTTCTAATGAGACGCATGTGGCTTACAAAGATCCACTTCTCAATCATGACAGGTCATACAACAACAACAATGGCCACAACAACAACAACAACCGCAAAAGGCAAAATTAGAATAATGGGAATAGTAATGCCAATTATGCAAGTGTGCCATTCGATCATACCATCAATTGCATATCAAAGCATGTCCCACAAATCAATGTAGTTACGCCGAACCAACAATCTGAGCCCAACAGGATTAATTGCAGTATCATCACCCGCGGTGGTAAGGTCACATTAAATAACATTCCTCCAAGGTCGTCACCTTCTCAATCCAATTTCCATCAATATAGTGTCATAGACCAACTACGAAAGACTCCTGCCCACATTTCTATCTTAGAGTTGTTGCGTCTATCTCCTTCCCACAAGGAGATTCTTAATAAAGCCTTAGTGGAAACCATTGTCCCCACTAACTTGGCCCAAGAGAAGTTTCAAGCCATGGTAGGTAATATGACCTCCTCAAGTACCATATCATTTACCAAACAAGATGACCTCTTAGTCTCTCAACCTCATAACACTCCTTTGCACATTGTCGCCTTCATCCATAAGCACCGCATCAAGAGGGTTCTCATTGATGGGGGAACCGATTTAAATATTTGCACATTGAAGCTAGTCCTTACATTGGGGTTCTCTGAAAATGTAGTTGACCCAAGAAGAAGATTACTATCAAAGCCTATGATGAAGAGGAGAGAACTACCAAAGGAATTGTGGTATTACCCATACAAGTGGGACCGGTGATAAAAGACGTTGTGTGCCAAGTCCTAGATAGGGAGCTCACCTATAATATTCTTCTAGGTAGACAATAGATTCATGCCATGAAAGTTGTGCCTTCCACCTATCACCGATGCATAAAATTCCCTCATAATGGCAAGCAAGTCACCATCCAAGGTGACCTTGACCCCTTTCCACATTGCAACTCTATCCTTTCAAAACCCGATTGCATCATACCAAACAATAGAGCATCTACATCCCCTACCCCACAGCATGAGTCTACCTCTGAAGCTTCCTCATCAAAGCCCAAAGAGCAAAAAATTACCATCAAAGAAATAGGAGTAGGGGAATACTCCATTGAGCACAGCCTCAATCTAGCCAAAATGCCTTTATCTCCTAGATCCTTTGGGTGACCCAAGCACTTTCTAAATCCATCTGCTCCTCCTACACCTCCCACAACTCCCTTTGTAAAATGGGGGACCCTATCAGATGAAACAAAGGAAAGAGATATCCTACAATGGCTTTACACTAAAGAAGAAGAAAACATACAACAAGAACCACCTAAGCTCCCAACGGAAATCTATGGGTGAGGTAAATCTATCCTACATAGAATGGGTTACGAAGGACAAGGCTCTATCGGCCTAAGAAAAGAAGGAATTATAGAACCCATTCAACCTTCTTCATCCTCATTGGCTAGAACTACAAAAGGTCTAGGATATAAAGATAAGGGAAAAGCTAAAGCAAATGCTTGCCTTGTGGAAATGATCCATACACTTCAAGATGACAGTGACATAGATTCCAATGAATATGAGTGGGATGAGCTGACAGAGCATTCCTATGACGACAAAGAGGTTGATACCATTCAAACTTATAGCCCCTACCATGAGGGACAAACACTACCGCATAGGCCACTAGAGTGTGATTTGCCTATCCCTGAGATTACGACTTTCGAGGAAGGTTCGAGTTCTATCGCAATAAACAACTTGGCGCAATAAACAACTTGGAGGAAAGTACCATCCTAAACACTCTCCCTACTAATACTCCTAGTATATCCATTCAAACTATCAATGAATCAGATCTATCCTCCAACTCCCTCCCCCTTGTGCATCCTGAGCTTATTGACTGGGATCTACAAGGATCCCCTCAACTAGATATGTTCCAAAATGATGATGCCTATATTGACTATATGGAACTTAGGGACCACCTACCTAAAGGAGATCATAAAGCTGGCTTCGCTATTGAAGTTAATATTGTGGCTTATTTTAGAGAGGGTACCAAGCCTTCTAGTCACAAAAATATCAAAATAAAAACTGGATCTGATGGTGAAAACCGCTCCGCGGCAGTGTCAGATCCTAAAATAGTAAAAAGAAAGGATGCATCTAAAGGTGAAAACCCAACTGTGGCACTTAATGATGGAAGGCTTGACACTCTCCCTGATGACATGCACCAGGAGAAGTCTCAGATTGTAGTGGAACCTACAGAACCTGTTAACATTGGAACAGAGGAACAACCTAAGATCATTCACTTTGCTAAGTCTCTAACCCCACAAGAGAAGACTAAGTTTGTACCATTCTTCAAGAGAAAGCAAGTCAATTTTCTTGGTCATACGCAGATATGCCGGGGTTAGATACAGACTTAATTCTACATCATCTTCCCTTAGATCCAAGATTGAAACCAGTGAAATAGAAGCTTAGAAAGATGCATCCACACATTGCACTGCTTGTAAAAGAACTCAAGAAACTACTGGATGTAGGGTTCATCAGAGCTATAGATTATCCATAATGGGTCTCCAACATAGTACTAGTGTCCAAACCTGATGGCTGAGTCAGACTATGCAATGATTTTAGAGATCTAAACAAAGCTTACCACAAGGATGATTTTCTGTTACCAAATATAGATATCATAGTCGACTTAACAGCAGGGCATACCATGTTATCTCTCATGGATGGCTTCTCAGGATATAATCAGATTAGGACAGCACCAGAAGACTAGCATAAGATAGCTTTTACTTGTCCATGGGGCACTTTCTACTGGAATGTCATGCCATTTGGGTTAAAAAATGTAGGAGACACATATCAACGTGCTATGACCACTATATTCCATGATATGATGCACGTCACCATGGAAGACTATGTAGATGATATCCTCGTAAAGTCACTCACAAGAGAATCACACCTGGATGTGTTAGAGAAGTCTTTCCGAGACTGGAACAATTCAAAGTTAGATTGAACCCAAAGAATTGTGTGTTTGGAGTCACCTTAGGCAAGCTCTTAGGCTTTATTGTATGAGCAAATGGAATAGAGGTAGACCCTACTAAAGTCAAGGCTATTATGGACATGCCACCACCAAGGAATCTTACCCAACTAAGATCTCTATAGGGCAACCTACAAGCAATCCGTAGGTTCATATCACAACTGGCAGACAAGTGTCAACCCTTTAGTCATCTCCTACATAAGAACATTCCATTTAGGTGGGATGAGAAATGCGAAGAGGCATTCAACAAATTAAAAGAGTATCTTATGAATCCACCTATTCGCATGCCTCCTATCCAAGGGAAGCCATTGTTACTATACATATCTGATACACCAACAGCTCTTGGGGCCCTTCTAGCACAACAAGATTATGAAAATAAAGAAAGAGTTGTCTACCACATCAATCGACATTGGTGGGCTATGAATTGTAATACTCTCAGATAGAAAGATCATGTCTTGCGGTAGTTTTTTCTTCCCAAAGACTCTCACATTATATGCTAGCACATCCAGTCAAACTTATTGCAAAAATAGATCCACTGAAATACCTACTAAGCAAAGCAGCTCTAACAGGTCGCCTAGCCAAATAGGTAATGCTCCTAAGTGAATATGACATTGAGTATGTAGATAAAAAGGCTATCAAAGGGCAAGTCATTGTTGATCAGTTAGCAAATGCACCACTACAGGAAACCACACCAATGCAATTTAAAATTCTAGATGAATCCTTATTCAATATATCAACACATTCCTGGAAACTCTACTTTGATGGGTCCTACACAAACCATGGATCGAGGGCAAGAATCTTGTTTGTAACTCCTCATGGCGACACCATATCGAAGTCTTACCATTTGTTATTCCCATGCACCAACAACATAGCAAAATATGCAGCCTTGGTCATTGGCCTCAAGATGGCAACAGAGTGGAAAATTAAAGACCTACATGTCTATGGTGATTCTCAACTAGTGATCAATCAAGTCAATGACGACTACCAAACCAAAGATGAGAAGCTTGTCCCATACAAGCGGATGGTCGAGGACTTTAAAGAATACTTTGTGATCATCTCTTTTGAACAGATACATCGCATTGAAAACAAAGCAATAGATGCCATGGCAACCATTGCCTCTCTTCTCAAAATACCAGAGAATGAGTCACGGTATGAGTTCTTAGTGGAATGAATTCAGCAACCAGCTTATGATCTTCCTGAAACCCATTCCATATACCTATTAGTTAGATCTGATTCACCTTTGTATGGTAAGGTTTACACTTACCTCAAGGACAACACCCTCCAACCTGACTTATCTTTAAACCAATGACAAACCTTTATACGCCAGACCTCTCGTTATACCATTATTGCCAACACCTTATACCGACATGGTCTAGATGGTACTTTACTCCGTTGTTTAGAATGAGAAGAATCCCAAACCACCTTACAAGATGTACACGAAGGGATCTACGGAACACAATCTAGTGGTCCTTCCTTAGCTAAGAAACTCATGTGTTTGGGTTATTATTGGCCGAACATGGAAACATATTCATATCAATTTGTGAAGAAGTGCAAGTAGTGCCAGATACACAGGAACCTGATACATGCACCAGTTCAAGAGTTGAGACCTTTAACGACACCTTGGCCCTTTTGTCAATGGGGAATCGACCTTGTAGAAAAATCCATCCACCCTCATCCTACAGCCACAAATTCATAATGACCGCCACTGAGTACTTTACCAAGTGGATTGAAACCATCCCCCTCACCACCATCACAGGTAAACAAATCTCCTCATTCATCCTCAATTATCTCATCTGTATATATGGAATTCCCTCATCCATTATCACGGATAACGAAAGACCCTTCAAAAACTAGGATGTCTAAGAACTCTGTGACCGATTCAAAATCCAACACCATTTCTCCACACCCTATTACCCCTAAGACAATGGCCAAGTAGAAGCATCCAACAAGACCATCTTGAAACTCCTCAAGAAGACAATCAACAATTTTGGCCGTGACTAGCACATCCAACCAAATCCCACTCTGTGGGCCTACAAAACTAGTATACGCACTCCCACAAGTGCTACGCCCTACGCCCTTGTCTATGGCTTAGAAGCTATCCTCCCCATCGAGGTCGAGTTACCATCTCTCAGGGTGTCGTTAAAAGGTTTCATAACAGATGAAGAGTATAGAGTTTCCAGATTGCAAGAACTAGAGTTGCTAGAGGAAAGGAGACAGAAAGCCTTTGATCATCTCAAGGCATATCAACAAATGATGTCATGAAGCTACAACCACAGAGTCCGCCCAAGAGTCTTTAAAGTTGGAGATCTAGTACTTAAGGAGAATCCTCGCAATCAACAGGATCAAAAAAAGAAAGACAAGTTCAAACCCAGCTGGCTTGGGCCTTATGTGATCGTAGCTGCTTATGGATCAGGGGCATATCAGTTATCAACATCAAAGGGTGAGATGTTCGATAACCCAATCAATAGTATGCATCTTTGTCGGTTCTATACCTAAGAGAACCCCAATGTAAGGGGGGCATAAAATACAAAAAATAAAAAACTAGAAAAATACAAAAAAATCAAAAAATCAGAAAAATACAAAAAAAAAAATCCTTTGGTGAAAACCTGGCAAACAGGTGCCTTGGATAGGTATCATGATGAAAACCTGGCAAATAGGCGTCATGTGTACTTTCTATCTTTCGTGCAAATAAAAGTAAGTGGTGAAAATTGGGTAAACATGTGTTACTTGTGATAAACCACTTCATCTTTGGGAAACCAATCACCTTGTGTCCATTCTTCCTTCACTCATGTCCCATTCGACCCATATCTGTTCCATAATAAAAACCTAACGATAACCTATCATGGCTTGATACTCTCTCTTTGTTGCCTTGTCAACCAAGGTTTTATCCCATATCCTATCCATAGTGTCAGCCTAGCATAGCATCTGTCATTAGTATCTGCATGGTCTAGGTCCATGAACTATGTTGCCTCTGCATTGTCATGTAGGCCTCAAAAGCACTCCCGAGGCCCCATTGTCCCATCCGTCGCATGTCTAGTCCTTTTATCTATCTGAGTCCACACCACTTTCTATCACTTAGGTCTTAGGTCCGTTAGGGTTTACCCCAAACTACGTTGCTTCTGCGTCGTCACGTAGGCAAGGCCATTTAGCAATGAGTCGCTGAGGCACTAGGTCAGTCCCTTAGGGTCCGTCTCGCCAATAAGGATTGTGGAACCTTCTCACTAGGCAAGCAAGCGCAAACAAAACCCGCTCTTTTCAAGTAGAAATCTTGATGCAAGACATTAACCTATCTGGAGCAAAGCAAGCAAACACCTAAGACACTCTAAATGATTTTACCTAAATTATGGCAAGAAGCAAACACAATTAAATGCAAAAATATTTTGTGAATTGGAATCATGGTTAAGTTACGGAGTCCTGATTTCTACTATCATGTCTTTCTATGCTACTCGAGGATGCCAAAAGCTAGAAATGCTATGATGGGGGCATGATTCTTTTCTTTGTTTGTTGTTTATGCATTAAACTTCAGTAATGTGATGCCTTGTCTAACGACATGATATGCAAAAGATCATCGAGGACATCAAAGGTCTAACATGAACGGGGGCAATCCTTGTCTGTTGATACGCAAGAAATAATCAGGTCATCTCGGTTCAATTATACCTAGATGCTTGTATTAACTTGCTAAATCAAAATCCATGTAAGCGATGCTCAGGTCATCTCAGTTCAATTATACCTAGATGCTTGTATTAACTTACAACATTGGGAAAAAGTACCCAAAAAAATCGCCCAATGATGAAATAAGCACTTCAAAATACTTGCACCATCAAGATGTCAAAATCAAAGCATCCATTATACATCCATACATCCATATCCCATGCAATAAAAGATCCAAACAATGCAGAGTATCAATACAAAATGAGGCTTGTGAGTCTTTTTATTGAGTCATTCTTTCAATCAATCTTCTATCTACCATTATGTCATTTCTGTGTCGATAGAGTATGTTTTGACATCATAAAAACATAGCATACAGTTGCATATCATATCACATGAGATAGTCATTTACATGATTAAATCAGTTGCATACATAGTAAGTGCATCAAGTCATCCATATACATTTTTGCAATCATCACTTAGTGTCAACAAGAAAAAAATCAAAAACATAGATAAGTGCATCGCATAAACTGCATAATCATATAGATACCATTTGCATTTGCATATTAGAGGCATATCAAGTAAAACATCTAAATCTGCATTCGATCATATAGCATCACATAACATCAAGTAAACATCTAAGTCTGCATTAGATAAACATGTGTATCACATCATACAACAGAAATGCATCATAATTCATAAATATAGAGAGCATCAAATAGCTGCATCATCATATAAATATCATAAAAATGTGTCCAAATGTACAATATCACAGGGTCCATCCTTGAGTCAATGTCATATACAATGAATACATCTCAAGGATAGTGATACATGTCTCAAAATACAAAAGCGGTACATATACATATTCAACTATCTAAGTTATCAAAAAGTGTACGTAGGATCCAAAATTTGCGCAAGTGTCTGCTAACCCTGCTGCTATGAACTGCTGCTCCCAGCAGTGTCTCCTGAGTCCCCTCCTCCACTGGCCCCAGACTACTGTGGGCCCACCACAGAGGCTTCTGACCTCGATCCACCTGCTCTCTGGGAGGCCATAGACTGGCTCCTGTAGCTTGGAGCCCTTTGACTAACTGGCATAGCACCATGGTATAAACCCTGATAGTACTATGTTTGAGTCTGCGCTCTGGCAAGCTCACCCTGTACCTGCGGTAACTGCCCCTGCACTTGTGCCAACTGTGTCTATGTCTGTGCTAGCTATGTCTATGCCTGTGCTAGTTGTGCCTACACCTGGTGCACCTGTCCAACCAAAAAGCTACTGGTGGCATCTGTCCCAAGGGCTGTCACTGCTGTATCCCGCTCTACTCGGATAACTCATATCTACGCCTCTACCATATCTCACTCTCTAGTGAGCCCCGAGATAACCTCTGCATCTATCTCCCGCCAGGCCTTGGCCATCCTAAGTTGTGCTCGTAGCTGTCTAACTTGTCCTCTCAGCATCGCAATGGCTCTCTCCTGGACATCTAGTTGTGTTGGACCCTGAGGTGCCTGTCCCTGTCCCTGTGGCTGGGGTACCTACTGCTGCGCCACCTGCTAAGGTGGTGGCATCTGTGCCTGCTATGCAACCTACAGCTGCACTACCTACGGAGCATGGGAAGGTCCCTCCCCAGCTCTCCTCCTCTGCCTAGGCCTGTCTCCATCTCCACCACCTCCCCCTCCTCCACCATCTCCACCATCTCTCTGTCCTCCTCTCCTCCTCCTGCCAACCTGGCCCTCATTGTCTGAATCCGCCTCATCTATACAAGGAACTAGCTCTCTAGGCCTAGAGTACCTAGGAAATGGGTGCTCTGCAAACCACTCCTCATAGTCCTGAGTCATCCCAGCATCTATAATCTCTCTCCTCATCTCCCAGGCATCATAAGGAGTCTGTTGAAACTCTGCCACTGCCTCCTCATAGGACGCCACTAGCCCCCATCTAAATCTCTCAGCATGAGTCCGTGCAAACAAAGCTTGCCCCTGTGGCATGCCCTGTCTCCTCCCAAACTGTCTCTGAACTTGGCTGACAATCTGTCTCTCTAGAATAAGTCGCATCTGGCCTATCAGCCACTGAGTCTGATAACAGTACGATAGCTTGTCCGCCTCGTCCTCCCAAGACTCACAATCTATATATGGTTGCTAGACGACCACATCTACCCCATCCAATGCATGCCTCCAATACTCGAGCTTCCCCAGCCTATGCTGGGAAATCATTCTTGCATGGCCGTAACTATAAGGCTCTCCCCTCTGCCTCTAGAAAACACAAGTCAGTCTAGTGATGGCAATGTGCTTCCATAGCCAAAACTATAGTAGTGAGACACCTGCTAATAAACTCTCACCCCTATGGTATACCACCTGATGCATGTCGCGGTATAGGTGTGCCAAAATGCAGACATCCCAAGCATAATGGGTGCCCTCTGTGACCATCCTCTCCATGATCCGTCCCCATCCAATCAGGAACCCATGCGATCTCCTATCAGGGCATACAACGCCTCAGATTAGTCCTGTAACTATCCCAAGGATATAGTCATAGTAGTCATGAATGTCCTGCCAGGAGATGACCTGTCCTACCAGCTCAGGGTCATCAAATACCTGCCTACACTCTGCAAGTCCTGCGTCCTACTGTGGATCATACTCCACAAGCTCTCCCTGAATAGGCAAGTGGAGTATCCTGATACGTCCTCCAAGGTCACGGTCATCTCGTCAGTCAGGAAGTGGAAGGTCTCGTCCTTGCTATGGAACCTCTCTACTACTGCAATTAGTAAGTCGTAGTTCACTCAAACATCTGGCATAAAGCAAACATAGTCCAATCCCATCGCGTCGAGCGCCTCTCGATCCATCTCTATCAACATGTCACTGCAACATCGACATGGGAAACTACTCCCTAGACATTAATGTATCTCGTATGTCCTCCTGCAAGCACGTAAAGCAAGGCATCAACCTAAATCTGCAAGTACCATGCTTAACATGTCTAGAGAAACATATCAACTACCTTAACATATCAAATTGATCTAAATAGCATACTACATCTCTTGACTAGATTCCTGTAATCTCAGAGATAACTTATTGATTGACGCGTCAAACATAATGCCAATCGAGTCAATTTGGTTAAGTAAATTGACTATCTATATCATATGCGCCGTAATAGAAGGTACATGTGCCATTTCTTATCAAATGCGCCACTTCTGACACATGCGCCACAAGATTTCATGCATGCATCATCCTATACTATAAATGAGCCGCCCAGTTGCATGCGCCGACTCATACCGTAAAAGTGCCGCCAAATCATGCATGCGTCAACCTTACTCATGCATGCACATCTTGCATGTATGTGCTGTTTCATATCTTAGATGCGCCATAGTTTGATAGATGCACAGTTTCTCATGCCAAATGCGCCAAACTACGATCTAGTGCATTTGTCTAGCCTAATTTCTCCTAGCATTTATTGCGCTAAAAAATGACTCTAGGTAAAAAAATTTGAGATACATACCGGAGGTCCTGCCTCTACTGGCCAGTCAAATCGTCGGACTCGCTCAAAGCGATGCTCCTCATGCGGAATGTCCATCCTCGTGCTGACTGCTCTATGCTCTCCTAAGCTCTCAAAACCAAATCAAACAAAGCCAAGTGTGCAAATGAATTATCTTGTGGACCCAGCTCCTATATATAGCATACAAACCCTAAACTAGCTATGTAGTGACTATGACTACTTCCCGCACCCGTTTCTCCCTATTTTCTTCCCGTTTCTCTGAAATGTAGCCTATTTTCTTCAGTCCTAACCTAGTTTTCCCTTCTTCGTGAGATTGTCCATCTCACGCCTTTTTCCTTTTTCTCATCCAATCTCCTGAGGGGCATCTTATCGTCATAACCTGTACCAGGGGCAAACTGGGGCATGTATCATTATCAAACAATCAATTCTTTGAAGCAACACCGTAAACTGCATTGCATCAAAGAGGGGCAAAATGTATATGCCTAAAAATGACACGACTCTGTCCAAATAAATATTCTTAATATTTATTTCATTCTAATTCCTCTATCAATAAATAAATAAACAAATTTATTTATTTGATTCATATTCTTCTAAATTAATTAAATATCAAAATATTTAATTACCTCTTATAAAATCAAAATTGAATAAAATCATTTATTTAATTAAATTCGTCCAAACAATTAAATAATTCTTAATTATTTAATTAAGTCAAAATCATTCTTCCAAATTTGAATAAATCAAATGAAATTTATTTAAATCCTCTTGATCTCCAAAAAATAAAATATAATCAAATATTTTATTTATTCTTCCAAATTTAAATTTATTTATTTAATTAACTTTCTTATCTTTTAATTCTTCAAATATCTTTTAAATCTTCTAAAAATAAGTCTTCTTCTTCATGCACACAAAATTAAATAATTTATTATTTAATTTCTCTCAAATCATGCAAAAGCAAATCTCAAGTTGAGTTAACTGACTCAACCAACTTTGTTTTTATCAATATCTCTTAAATTAGAAAAAAAATTTATAATTTATGAAAAGCATGACTTATCTTTAGAAAAAAAAGTGGTTAACTCAAATAAAACAACTTTTGTGTGACACTTGTCTTCTTCTTATTTGCGCACATTCCTCAACCGATCTATACCATTGATCTTTTCATTCTTTCTATACCGTTGATCTTCTTTCCTAAGTCTATAAATTGAACCCTCTTCTTCCATTTTATTCATCCAAGCTTTTAGTATTGTTACTCTGCAGGAATTATAGCGCGCCTTTGGCACCAATTCCTTCATTGCTTGTGATCACACTCGTTACCATACTACTATCATTGTTGTGAAGCTCATCTTTATTACAAAGTATTATCATAGCGATTCTCCATTGACAATATTGGAATAGCAAGGAAGTGCACTCTCTGAGGGCCTTATTCATACATGCAAGATCGATTGAGATAGGCAACCAACGGAAGCTATGAAGCTTTGAGGTTTGCAAAGGTTTTTTGAAGTTCTTTGTTTGATTGATCTCTTTGTTTCTATATTTCGTTGAGTTTTGGGTATTTTGATATTGATATATTGATTATTCATTTAGATCCAATTTTCCCTTAACAATTTTACATAATATTGTGTAAAATTATGTTTATATATGAATAATTTGTAGGATTTTTTTATAAGTGAAATAAATAATATTTTTCGTGAAAGTCTATGCAATATTATTATAATATAATATAATATAACAAAAAATTTCATTTATATTGATATAATTTACTTTTAATAGTTATTTTATTCTTTTATGTATAAATAATAGAAACAACCAGAGCTCCCAATACTAACAAATTGATATGTTTAATTAAATTATGCAAGTGACTAAGATAAAATATTGTAGTGATCTAAATATGAATATGTTATTATTATTATATTGTGTAATATTATATTATATTTATGTTCATATTAATATAATTGTTTAATTTGTATTGAATAGAATAGTAAACTTAATAATAATATTATAATATTAACAATAATATTTATATCAAATTATTGATTATTCATATAAATAGAATTATGATTATTGTATTTATATTTATATTTTTGATTAGATTAGCTAGAAAAAGGGTCTAGAACCCTGTACAAAGCTGCCCCTAGGGCAAAGCAAGGCCTTAGACGGGCCAGAAACAACACATTAACAGCACATGGACAAAATAGCTACAGCAAGGCAGTGAGGGAGAACTAAGCAAAAGCAAAACCAGACCTAGCAGGTTGAACACCTTTGGCCCAAGAATGGGTCAGAGAAACATGCTTAGGAAGACCTTTCTTCCTTCTTTGGACCACAATCCAAAAGACTTCATCTTCTCCAATAGCAGAGGTAGGAGAAGAAGGCAGAGAAACATTTGCCAAAACCTTCGAAGAGGGAGGAGTAAAACTAGTCCCCATAGTGGTAGCCCCAATAACCAAAGGCATCCCAACATCAAAAGAGGGAGTCCCGATTGCAGAAGCTGAAGCCGAGCTTGGAGAAGGTAGAACTGACGAGTCTAAAGCCAGAATGGGACAAATCCTGCCTGAAGCAGGAGTCAACACATGAATAGAGGAGTGATCAGAAGAGTCCAAGGAATGCGATGGAATTGAAGCAGCAACCACCCTCGCAGGAGTATACTCAACAAGGAGCTCATCCTTCTCAGAGGACTCACCCGTCCGAGAAGCATAGTCCTCCTGTGAATCACTAATAGTCAAGTGCTCTAAGAAAGCCCCCTTCCACCACATTGTAGTAGCACCCTTGCAACGCGTGAGAGGACAGCCAAAGGCCAAGTGGCCGGTAGCAAAACACCTTCTACATCTGAAAGGGATGCCCTCATAATCTAATAGTCATTTCCAAGGTGTTTCCCCTACCATCAAAACCACATCTCCATGAAAAGGTTTGGAGATGTTGATGTCCACTAGGATGCGAACACTCGTGGAATGTCCCATGAAAGAAGTAGTATAATCAACCTTGAGGAAATGACCAATAGCATTATCGATACCCTCGTAGCAGGAATCCTCCCAAAATTGGAGAGGGAGATTTGGGAGGTAGACCCAAATAGGTCTGACATTAAGTGCCTCAGTAAAAGGATTGAAAGACAAAGTCCAAGGTTTGATAGAAAGGGAATGCTCACCCCACAACCAAACCTTTCCATCGAGCACTAAGTCTCATTGCTCCGAGGAAGCAAAAGTCACAATAAAGAACCCTCTAGCACAAGGAAACAACTCAATCTTACCTTTAACAAGTGGCTTCCATGACTCTGAGACCCATTTGTGGAGGCTAGGCAGAGAGGGCCAAAGTCCATTAAATCTGCATACCACACCCTTGTTGGGATAGTATTCCTCATTCTCTGTGACCTCCAGGCCAAACACCACAACAAGGGACCCTCGAGCACAAGGGATTGGCCAAGAGCCATGTTGTGGACAAATCCCAAAGCCAGTCATAGTAGTAGCGAAGGAATGAGGCCCCCAGGAGCCCAAAGCCCCGCAGCACTGCCACCATTACCATCCTCTCCTGCAGCAGCGTCGAAGGATGCTTTTTCTTCACTATTCTTGTCCCTAACCGCAACACCAACAACACCTATGGGAGACACCCGATCAGAACCGGCCCCACACAACCCCAAGCCATTGTCTAGAGGCACGTGAGAAACATCCAGACAAAGCTTCTCCCCACCCTCTACAACTAGCCCCTCGACCGTAGCAGGCGAAACCCCACACGCAAGCACATTTGAATTGCACATTCCCGCTCTCCTTCAATTTTCTTGTATTTATATTTATGTTATATTATACTAAAAATGAAATATTGATATATATTTTGTATATAAGTATTAAATATTAATATATTTTAGATGTAAATATTAATGTATTGTATTGTGTAATAATTAATATGATTATTTTATTTTTGAAAAGTAAGAACAAAATTGTTTGAAGCTATCGGTACAAAGTTAGTTATCTTTCTGAAATTACAGGATTAATATTCTATTTTGGTATTACTCTTCAGTTTCTATTTTTCTCTCATAAATATGATATTCATGTGCAATTTGGGGCTGCGAATTGAAACATTAGGTTTGATGCAAGGAAGTTTATGGGTGAACTATGAAGTGGATTCCCATTTAGGGATTTAAGTGGCTTAGGGTTCATGGTTTAGTGTGTGGGTTTAATGGTTTGTCTCTGATCAAGATCAGCATCGATGGTTATGTTTATGCTTTACAACTTTTGGTCTTACATTCTTTCATGGCTATTGAGTAGGTGGGTTTTAAGAGATCATAACTTAAAAAGTTTGTGATAGTTTGATTTTGGTTGTGTTACAGGCCTTTCGTATGTGGTGGATGATCAGACACTCAAAGATTCCTTTTCTACTTTTGGGGGAAGTTATAGATAGTATGTATGTGTGTTTAGTCTATTATTCTTCTATTCAATGTTTGAATTGTGCTTTTGGGTGTGGGTTATTGGTTGTATTACATATTATTTTATGAGATAATGATGTTTGGAGCAAGGATCATCAATGATCAAGAGACTAGGAGGCCAAGAGGCTTTGGCTTTGTCAGCTTTAGTTCCAAGGAGGAGGCCAATGCCGCTATAGAGGCGATGGATGGAAAGGTATACTTTCTTTTGTGGCTTCATTTATTTGTGAAGAGGATGTGGCATCTGAAAGCTATGTTTAATGCTTGGTTTGTAACTTTCATTAGATGTTTGCGCCTCTATTTGTATGGCTTTCCTTGACTAATGTTGCATTCTATGTTTGGACACTGATCACTTCTCATGGCGTGCGCATCTTGTTTCAAAGGATGTGCCATATTTGGAGGTGGCACTTTGTTTTGATATTGGCAGCGTTGAAGACACACCTTCATTTGATATAACGTGCATACCATTTGGAATAGCAGCGCCTTCATTTGATATACCATACCATACTTTGGATACCCAATCTGTCCTCATTTATATATGAGACTGTGCCTTGCGTGGAATATGTCGTGGCTTGTTCTTTGAGTTGAACCTCTATTGTATTCTTCACCTTTGGTCTCAAGGCTTGCACAATCTTTTAACACTTGCACTCCACTGATATTATTTGCACTACATCTAACATAGGCTAATGCCTTGAATTTTTAATGGGAGTAACTTGTTATATAGCTTGTGCCATGTTCAATAGGTAGTGTGCTTTCTTTTATAGTGTGCCTCCATTCTAAATGGTTGCGCCTATGACTCAGGCTATGCGTTGCCTTTATGGGCTTGTGCTATGTGTCTCAAAGGCCGAGCTTCCATAATACTTATGTTGTGTTGGAGTTTCATATCTACACCATACTCTATTTCCCTTTCCAAGAGTGTGCCATTATTGAAGTGGCCCGTGAGCTTCTCTATTTTAGATAGCGCCTCATTTTCATCGTTGCTGCTGTGAATCTATTTGTAGTGGATAAGACTCCATATAGAGGCTGCTCCATCATTTTCATCTGTTGGGCATTGATCTTTTGGACTGTGCCTATATTTGGATAGGTAGTGTGCTTCATTTTGACTGTACTTCTTTGGACCATATAGGCCCCGTGCCTTTCTTTGAAAGGTGGTACTTTTGTTTATATATGGATGATTGTGACAATTAGAAGTGTTGTGATTGAGTGCTTCTCTTTCTCTTTTTATTCTCTTCTCTTGCCTACATCATTTTTATTCTCTTCTCTTGCTTTTTTTCTCCTGATGATGGATCACGAAGCATGATCCGAAACGTTGAGAGAAAAATCTTGATCACAATCAAATCCATAAGCACTCAATCACAACACTATGGACTGTGGAAAAATAATGAATTCCAATTAGAAGTGTTGCCGATGAGATTTTAAGTTGTGCCTTGATTATCTATGCGTATGCCTGAGCTTTTCTTGAAGTGGCTGACACCTTCATCTATGCCTCACCTTTGAATCTCAGAGACTGAGCCTTTGAAATGGCTTGTGCCTATTTTATTGTGCCTTGTCTAAATCTCTGTAGACTCAATCTCAATTTGACATTGAATTCAAAATACGATTAAAAGAATTTTAATTGTTTGATATGCTCTGCCCAAACTTCTAAACTGCTAATGCTCTTTTTGGTTTCTAGGAGCTTCATAGGCGTATGATACGAGTTAACTTGGCACAAGAACAGACTTTTGGTGGTGGTGGTGACGGCTTTGGTGGAGGAGGGGGTTATGGTGGAGGGGGCTATGGTGGTGGAGGTGGCAGATTTGATGCTGGTGACAGCAGTGCTAGTGGTGGATATTGAGTCTGATTTTGATTTTTGATGATTTAATTCATATAATAATGAACAAGACACTTCAATCCTTATGTTTCTTTGATAGTGTTTTCTGAGTGATATTTTGCTTTGATTTGGCAACTATTTGAATTACCAATTTTGTTTTGGCAACCAAGGGTTTTTGCCTCAGAAAAACTAGGGTTTTAATTTTTTTTTTGTAATACTGAGGTTTTAAAAAGTTTGTGATAGTTTGATTTTGGTTGTGTTACAGGCCTTTCGTATGGGGTGGATGATCAAACACTTAGAGTTAAGCTTAAAAGATTGTTAATTCTTATTTAAGGTTTATATAGGGATTAAAGCTACAACTTTATTTACAATTTTAGTTGTAATAATCATTAACTTATAGTTTTTATATTATTGTTATTATTTTTTTTTTGCAGTATTATGCTTGTGAGATAACCATTTATGATAATGTTATGAAAATATATGGCTTTTTACAATGATCACATTTATTTAAAGTAAAATTTCATGTAATTTACTAAAATTTACAAATTTGTAGAAATTAGAAGAATCCATAAATAAATTGGTATTTTTCACTTTAAAATTAAAAAAGCAATTTCAAAAACTATCTGGAAGCTTACTATCCTAAATATTACATTCTTAATACTTATTGCATTTAAAAGTTTCAAACCCTATCTTTGTTTGGAATTACCAGTTCATTACTAAGCCATATTTGATGATTGATTACAATCTACAACATTTGCATTGGATTGATTTTTCAATTAAAAATAGTCTCAATAAATGTTTTATAATTTTCTCTCTATTTTACATATTAAGTATTCTCACACAGTGTCAAAAATATGAAATAAAAATACGATCAAAAAATTCAAAGAACTTTGACAGGCTTTTGGGGCCAAAAATTTGTCATCTTCCAACAAATCAAATCGATAATGTGAAAAATCAAATCTTCCCACAAATCAGATCTTTGCCATCTAAATATATGAAATCATATTAATGCATCTAAGTTACAAATATCATTATTGGGACAAATGAAATCTTAAGTTACTAATATCATTATTGTGAAAAATCAAATCTTAAGTTACTAATATCATTATTTTCCTATCTTTGAAACCCTTGCACCTCTTAAAGATGCAAGTTCTAGCATTTATTATGAACTATTTTATAGTATCGTTTAAAAAAGATATCATTATGTTTTAGTTTTTATATACAATTACCATTTAATCATCAATTAAATTTAAGTATTTTAAATTGATATATTCTTTGAAAATGTTTATATAACTTAATTTTTTTTTTTATTAAATTCATTCCAATTATCTACATAATACATTTTTTTTAACTTAGTAATGCAATCTATAAATATTTAACATATAAACATACCATTTTCTTTATATCTTACTTTTTATTAAATTATTTTTAAATTAATATTATTTTTTTGATTAAGGAGTTTTTTTAAAAGGACCTAATATTAATATTATATTAGTATTTAAATTTATAAAATATAACATTATAATAATATATTTTTAACTAACATTATAATTTAATTTTACATAATTATTTTAAAAACTTTTCTTATAATAATAAATTAACTAAAAGCTATTTTAAAATAATTTAAACCATACTAAATGAAAACAAAATACATGTTGACCACCCACATTTATTTTTAGTATTTTCCTTATGAACCATTAAAAAGACATAAACTAAACTAAACGTAAGAGTTTTTATGATTAGTTATTCCTTCAATATTTTCTTATATTTACCATTATTATTTTTTGTTTATTACTAGTATATTTATATTTTAAAAAAATATATCTAAAGTACGTTGAGGGATATCTCTTTTCCATAGTTTGTTTGAAAAAGAAATTGAAAAAAATAAAAATAAAAACCAAAAAATAAATTAGAAAAAATAAAAAATAAAAACCAAAAAAGTAATTGGAAAAAATAAAAAATAAAATTGGAAAAAATAAAAAAATGAAAACCAAAAAAGAAATTGAAAATAAGAAAATCACAAAAACTATCGAACCAAAAAAGAAATTAGAAAAAATAAAAAATAAAAACCAAAAACGAAATTTGAAAAAAAAAAAACTAAAAACTAAAAAAGGAATTGGAAAAAAAAAAACTAAAAATCAAAAAAGAAATTGAAAATAAGAAAATCACAAAAATTATGGAACCAAAAAAGAAATTGGAGAAGAATTTTTTTCCAATGAATCTTATTTACTTGAATTTATTTATTTAAATATTTTCTGATTTTTGTTTACAGAATCTAAATGTTTATGGGAATTTGAGTGTAGAACGCCTCTCCGCATAATTATATTATTATATTATATTATATTTATGTTTATTATTATATAATATTATTATAATATTCTAATATCAATTAATATAATATATCAACAAGTGCTATAATAAATATTAATAATATCATTAATATTATTATTAATCTCGCAACTTCCCCATAACAACACATAGTCCATTAGAAACAAAAGCTTAACATTGTATTCAACTACTTAATTTATGACTTTCCAAGATATTGTATTCAACTAATTAATTTACACTTTTTAGATTGTTATTTCTCTATACAACAAAAAATTAATCTAACAAATATATTACAACTAAAACATATACTTTTTAAACCAATGGTCAAATTATTTGAATTGTCTTCCATGGTCGTGGAGATTTTTTGACCATTGATTTTTTTTTAAAGAGAAGAGGGTAAAAACTTTATTATATCAAGAGAGAAATACAAAGTGGGAGAACAAACCCAACAAGGGCACCAAAACAACACAAAATTAAGTTACACCCAAGAAGCACCTCATACCTTCTATAACCAAATCTTCAAGAACAAGGGCCAAATCTTCATGAAGATTGGCCCAATCAACCACATTCCAAGTCCCCATTTGCTCAGAAGCCCACCTAGCCAAGCCCTCAGCCACCTTATTCCACTCCCAAGGGACATGACAAAAGGCAATAGAGTCTGTTAGTGTGTTAAGTTTGACATGGGGATAATTAGTTTTTCCCTTAGGGTGATTTTTTCTCGTATCGGGTAGTTTTCTCACCCGTCACATATTTCTTACCTTTATAAGGCACTATTGTACATTATGTATCTCATTTCAATATTTTCATTTCTGGTGAAAGAGCCTTGTGTTGCTTCTCTCGTTTGTGAAGATATATTTGTAGGTTGTGATCTTGGGCTCGGTGGTTGACGCCAACATGGTATCAGATTTTTTTCCTGTATTGGGTAGTTTTCTCACCCATCACATATTTCTTACCTTTATAAGGCACTATTGTACATTATGTATCTCATCTCAATACATATTTTCATCTTCAGTGAATTGTTTATCTCTCCCTGTGAAGGTGTATTGCAGATTGGTGCTCCTGGGAGTTTGTTCGCTCCAACAGAGTCCAAAGCAGTGCTTAAAGCAACAATTTGCTTGACCACCACTGCTAGCTACCAGTTCACCTCCTTAAACTGCCTCTTATTCAGAAGATCAATAACAACCTGAGAATCAAACTCACAAACAATCCGCCTCCACCCTAGAGCACAAGCCCATTCTAACGCTAGGATAATAGCTAAAGCCTCCATGAGGTTATTGGTATGTTGACCTCTATAAATAGAGAAGAAAAACACCACCACTCTCGAACTATCTCTACCAATGCCACCAACACCAGCATGCCCAAGATTGCCTCTAGAGGAGCCATTAGTATTAATTTTATACTCCCCCAGAGCAGGGGGACACCAGTGACTAGTACGACCAACTCTCTCCCTCCTGCACCCATGACGAACAGTCCTCAAATTTCTTTTTCCCCCCAGAGAAAGACCTAAAGCACCAACAACTCCAAGATCACCAGGATCCATAGGAACCAACAAGTTGCACTTAGCAGTCAGAGTTTCCTGGAGGACCCCCAAAATTCTCAACCAGAGCTGACCAACCAGTATCTTCCTATCCAGAAAAATTCTACGATTGCGTTCCAACCAAATATGCCAAATTATCAGACTAGGGCCAATAACCCAAGCAATCAGAAGAAAAGAAGTCTTAATCGAAGGAGACCCTTGATTTTTCCAAAAATCCTTCAACGAAGAAACATGTATGCATGACATGTGCCAAAGATTCCACCAAAAGTGCCAAATGACTTTCGTAAAGGAGCATTGAAAGAAAAGATGAGAAATACACTCTTCATGCCTAGCACACATAACACACATAGAACCCTGGAAACCACACTTCCAAAGATTCTCCCAGGTAAGACATCTTCCTTGCACCACTAACCAAGAGAAGAAATTACACTTAGGCCATGCAAACTTATTCCAAACCTTCTTCCACCATGGGACCTTGATACTCCCAAACAACTGCTTATCGAGAACTTGGTAGCCTGAAGCAACATAAAATCTACCCTTTGGATCAGAACCCCAAGCCAACACATCTCACCCAAAGAGGGAACTGCAAGCATGACCCAACAAAATCCCTGCAAGCTCCTGACGATCCCCAACCACACCACCAAGAGGCCATTCCCACGAGTCCTTCCACCTAAAAACTTTAGCCCACCCTAGAGTTTGATGAGTTTTGAAATCAGCCACATGGCACCAACCAACATCAGTGAAATGCTGACACAAATTCTGCAAATGAGGATGAGTAGCTAGAATGGGAGGATATCCATCCCAGGAGTCATGCCAGAAAAGAGCATCCTGGCCCTCATTGCAAATCCAAAACAACCCCTGCTTGACCAACTTGGCACCCCTTTTAAGAGTGCCCCAAATCATAGAGCCCTTCCCCTCCAAGCTAAAGCGAGCCACATTAGCACACTCAACCTCACCAAGATATTTTAAGGTAAGGATTTTAGCCCACATCTGATGCTGCTGAGAACACCACCGCCAATACAATTTAGCAGCTAAAGCTTGCCCATTCAAATCAGTCATGTGTAACCCCAACCCACCTTCCTGCTTCGATCTACAGATGACATCCCACTTAACTAGGCTCCACTTACTATGAAGAAGATTGCCTAACCAAAGGAATTGCCTAGACAATCTTTCAAAATCTTTAATAAAACTGGAGGGTGCATAAAGAACAAAGCATCTGTACACAGGAAGAGCCTGCACCACAAACTTCAAAAGGGTCACTCTGCCAACAAAAGAAAGCCACCTGCAAGTCCAATGGCTGACCAGATGTTGGAACTTATCAATAATCCCCTGCCAAAACAATTTAGGAAGCGAACGAATAGAAAACAGGATGCCAAGATAAACAAAAGGAAGAGTGCTAATCTAAAAATAAAGAATAGTATCAATCCTCCTTTGAATAATCTTAGGAATATTGAAGAAATAGATAAAAGACTTCTCTTCATTGATACGTTCCCCTGAAGTAGCCAAGTAACAATCCAAAATGCTATGACATCTGATAACCTCCTCAACCTTGGCACAACCCATGAGAGCAGTATCATCCACAAACTACAAATGAGATTGGGAGGGAATATTAATTCCCCAATTCCACCCTTGGATTAGGCCACACTCCACCCGAGATCTTATAAATCTCCTCAAGCCTTCAACAAGCAAAATAAACAAGTAGGGAGACGAAGGATCCCCTTGTCTGAGCCCCTAGAAGCCTCGAACAACTGAGAAGGCTCACCATTAATCAGCATCGAAAAGGATGACAAAGTGACACAGCTCTTGACCCACTCAATCCAATCACCAGCAAAACCAAATGCTCCCAAAATCTTAAATAAGAAGGCCCATTTAACATGATCATACACTTTAGCCATGTCCAACTTAATAAACATGGCTTTTTCTTTAGAGGACGCCATAGAATGAATGGTCTCAACAACAATAATGACTCCATCCAAAATCTGCCTACTAGCAACAAAGCCTCCTTGTTCCTCTGAAATTAGCCTACATAACCAAGGTTTCAGCCACTCTGCAATCAGCTTTGTAATTATTTTATACACCACATTACACAGTGCAATAGGCCTAAAATTGTCCAAAGTATTAGCCCCATCCTTCTTTGGTATGAGGGCTAAAAAAGTAGCATTCATAGATTTCAACATTTGTTTGTTCCTAAGAGACTCCTTAACAACTACCAAAAGGTCCAACTTAATCACTTCCCAAAACTCCTGAAAGAATTCAGCAGGAAACTCATCAAGCCCTGGGGCTTTTCCTCTTTTCATCTGGAACACAACATCTTCAAGCTCTGAAAGAGAGATAGGACTAAGCAATGCTTCATTCATTTCTCTAGTGACCAAAGGCGGTATGCTACCCAGAATCAAAGCTTCATCCTCTTCTACAAGAGGGGAGTCCTCAGATAACAAAACAGAAAAGAAACAAATAGATTCAACAGAAATAGAAGCAGAAGAAGAAAAAATCTCTCCATTCTCCGCCAAAAGAGAAGAGATAACATTACCTTGCCTTCTATCCTTCACCGAATTGTGAAAAAAGGAAGTATTTCTGTCTCCAGCCTAGAGCCACTCAATTCTAGACTTTTGTTTTGAAAAATTCTCTTCCCTTAACTCCCATTCTTCCACTTCCTTCACTGCAACAACTTCCAACAAACCAAGCTTCTCTATGAGACCTTGGTCACGAATATGCCTAGTAATCAAATCTAATTGAATCTGGGCATTCTGCTTTGCTTGGAAAACATTACCAAAGTGTTGTCTATTCCAACACTTCAACTTATGCTTCACAAACCGAAGCTGCTTAGAGAAGGAGTACATAGTAGTGCCATGCGTCAACTTCCCAAGACACCACCAGCCAGGAAGCAAGTCATGGAGAGAATCATCCCTGACACACATAAGCTGAAACTTAAAAAACTGCTTTATACATCAGCGGGGTAACGTAGCCACAAGCTTGATTAGCCAATGATCAGAACCCTGACCATCCAAAATCTTAGAGCTAGTCACCCACCTATCCCCTATCCAGAAATCTATCCAGTCTTTCAAAAATAGCCGCTTCCCAACTTCTCCTATTACTCCAAGTAAAAACCCCATTAGCAGGCTTGATATCAACCAGGTTCAAGAGCGCAATATTATCCTGCAAGAGCGTCGAAGAAGGATCCAGGTGGGCATTGCCTCCCCTCTTCTCCTCCATAGAGATGACGACATTGAGATCCCCAACCAGAATCCAAGGAAGATAAGGATCCAAAGACCTCACATATCTCACATGATCCCACAACAAAATCTTACCCTGAAAGTTAGTCGAAGCATACATGTTTGAGAAGAGAATTCTCTCCCTTGACTCAAGATGAGTAGCCACACAAGAAATCAAACCTCTGCAAGAGAGCCACCAAATTGGTCTAACTCTACGTGGGTCCCACAAACAAACCACCCCACTAGAGCTACCAGACACCCCAACACATTGGCACTGACCCCGACCCCAAATCTTCGAAGGTTCTATGACAGGTGAAGACATGTGTCACAAGGCATCTTGGAAGAAGGCACCTTTGGGTGTCCCAAGGAGGGTTATGACATGTTGTAAGAGAATATGCTATTTATAGCCTGTTTATGACATATTCTCTTATGGCTATAAGTTATGACAACTATGACAGATTGTATGACAACCGGTTGGTGCGTAAGAGCATCTGTCATTGCTCAAAGTGGAAATAGGTGACTATATTGGGATGAGGTGATATGACAAGTGTCATGACCATGCTGCAATGTTGGACAAGTGTCCCTAGGCATGGGTTTTGGGCGATGAGGCCAAGTTGGATGCCCATTCCAAGATATGTTCAGTTTTGCCTTGAAAACTTCACTATAAGCAGGTGCTTGGAGAGGAGATGGAGTATGTGATTAATAGGTGTTGTTATGCTACCGGTTTGTCTCCAGATATGAGTGTCGAAGACTCCTGAGAGCTTGCATTGCAAGTGTATTGTAAACCATTACAGTTTTGATAATACATTATGCAGGTTTTGGAGTGTGGGGTTTTTTTCACCCGATAAGGGTTTTCCCCACGTATATCTTGTGTCTCTTCTTTTGTCTTACATTCTTATGTGGTGCATTGCTACAATATCTCTGTTGTTGTTTTAAACATTCTGTAATTGTAGAGGTTAAAATGAATTTGCACTCTTCTCTCCTCATTAGATTAGTGTAGGAAGCGTTTTCCGCACGCCTTGCTCTTGTTTTGATCAAAGACACACGAGAAATCCACCATAAAGAAGTTATTTGTAGCCATCAAAATATCAAAATCTCCTTCTGGGTTCCATGTCTTACGAATCCAAGTATCAAGAAATGGGGGAGAAACCCTCATCCCCATGAACTTGCAAATCAAAACATGATTACAATAGTAATCAATATCCTCAGCTACCGACTCCAATTGTATTACGAAAACCGACCACTCTTGGGCCCTCTCCAAGCATCCATTTACCTTTTGTAATTTAAGGGCACCATTTCGAACCACACCCGATGCAGAAGAAGACTGAATGGGAATTCTAACATCCACCCCAGCCATAGAAGAATCATTACCCACCATATCCAAGGGCACATGAAATGCCATTTATACTAAAAGAGTGGGGGCCCTAACTGCCCCCCCACACCAAGCCGAATCCAAAGTAAGGCCCAAAACGGGCGCTCAAACACAGGGACAACGATCGAATGGAAGAAGAAAGACCCCTCCCCAAACGTGCAACAAGCACAAACCAAAGGGCGCACAATAAATAGAAGACTTACGGCTTTTGAACCCACGAACCCTGCACCCATCACCGGATCCAACGAAATGCCACACAACCTGCAATAGACAGAAAAAAGAAGAAACAAAGAAGCAAAATCCAGTCCCCTTGACCCCCCGCAGACATGCAAAGACCCTTGTGCACAGAAAAACACCAACCTACAAGCTAGGGCTCGGGTGCCCTAGCTCGTTCGCCCACACACGCCGTCGCCATCCTCAATTATTATACTTATTTTCATTTTTTGACTATTGATTTAAAATATATTATATAATTTTTTATTTATTTTATGATCAATGTAAAAATATATTATATTAAAAAAAATTTAAAATAATTGTTCAAAGTAAAAAGAAAAATAAATAATCATCATAAAAAATTTGAGTAATGATCGCTAAACAGGCACAAGCAACATTGCCCTTGCAAAGCATAACAGTTACGTTGATCTATACTAAGGCAGCGATATGATTTCCTGCAAAACCCAGCCTCCTGTAAATAAGCTACATTTAAACTTTTCCATTTCGAGCCAAATTTTTAGTTCGTAAGCACGGTACATGAAAAATGTCAGTAGCAGACTATAAGACACCAGGAGAGATAGTGGGTAAATCAAATGACTATATTCCAGGCCCTGGAACATATCTCCATGACAATACAATCTATGCCTGTGTTGTGGGCATCAGGCGTCTCATTCCCTCACCACCAAAAGCTGAAGACAAGGTAGCCTGCTTATGTTCCTTAGCTATTAATGACATTTCTCAGTCTATTTGCAAAATTGAATTCTTTGAGATTTCGATTATATGAATGTTATGTATCCGTGGGTTTCCTTGGAAGCTCACCATTCAAGTAGTGAGAAGGAAGCCTAAGCCTACCATTCAAGTAGTGATTGAGAAGGACTATAATTTCTAGGTCCTTGCGCAAAATTGAATTCTTTAGTTTCGGATTTGTGTTTGGGTGTCTGAAATTTATGCATTTGCGGGTTTTACCGGGAACCCACCATTGAGGTAATGAAAGAGGAGCACTGTCAGTCTAATCACACGATTCATTTCATTTTGTTTTTTTGGTGTCTGAAACGTGCGCATTAATGGGTTTTCACGGAAACCCGAGAAAAAATATTATTTCTCATTCTCTCTGCAAAATTTAATCTATTTTATTTTTGGATGTCCGAAAGAAATGTATGATACGTATTTGTGGAGGGTTTTCTGAGAATACCACTGCTGAAGTGGTGGAAGAGCAATAATACAATTTCTCATTCTGTTTCTGACTTTGCATGCATTCTGTTTTTTGATGTCTGAAAAATATGTATTTGTGGGTTTTCTTAGAGACACTATTGAAGTGGTGAAAGAGAAGAAATTTGTTTCTCAATCTATTTGCAAAATTTATATATTTATTATTTTTACTTTTGATTGTCTAAAAATATGTATGTCGTGAAAGAGAAGGAATACTGTTTATCATTCTCCTCTCAACATTGAATTCATTTAGTTTTTGGTGTCTGAATTATATGTATTTATGGGTTTGAGAAGACTTATCATTGAAGATTGAAGAGGTGAAAGAGAAAGAAAGAAACCGTTTCCCATCCTCTCGGGAAAAATTAATTTATTTTGTTTCCAGGTTTCTCAAACATATGCATTTGTGAGTTTTCAGTGTTCACAGAGACCCACCATTGAAGTGATGAAGAAGGAATGTTATTTCTCATTCTTCTGCAAACTCTAATTTATTTATTTTTTGTATCTGAAATACGTGCATATGTGGATTTTCTCAGAGACCCACTGTTGAAGTAGTGAAAGAGAAGGAGCATGGGCCTGTGCCTGAACCAGGAGCCATTATTACTACTAGAGTATGGTTCCTATCTGCCTCATTTTTATTTTCGGGGAAATTCGATTTTAATCCTAATTTATGTTTTTGGTGCTTGTGAGGTTATGGGATTCCTTTATTGTGGTTTAGAGTAAAGTTGGATAACATTCATAAGTTTTATAAACATGGGTCAGAGTAGAATGTACCTCCTAATCGCTGCAGAACCTTCACTACATGTCTGTTATGTTGAAGGGATTTGATCTCGGTCACTCTCTTATAAATGTCTCCAGTAACCATTATACCACAACACGTAGTAGCCATATCCATGAAAAAGAATGCGAGAGGTCCAAAATAATATGTTCTAGCAAAAATATTTTGGGGAAAAGACCAGGAAAAATAACATATAGAAATTTGCAAGGGAATATCTCAAAGTATGACGCAGTCCAAGATCAAGACCCCATTGAAGGGTTGTTGATCCAGGCAGCTTACCAAATAAAATAAGAGAACTGAAGAATATAACAAGTACCATTCACTAAATATATTCTGAATTAATAAGGATAACAGAAGTATTTATTCAAATCAGATACATTCCTCTAAACAGTTGCTAACTTCCAGAAGATGAACACTGTCAACATACATGCTTCTCCTCCTTCATTGACTGACTCAGTGGACAAATCTGAGTCAAACTGTATTAACAGCACTTTGAGACTCTTCAAAACATTGAAAACAACTATTATGATCCAGATATCAGAATTCCTCTAGCAAAACTCCTAAAGACACCATACTTTTGCAGCGACTCAGATTTTTGAATACTAGAGACTAACAAAGCAAAGCGACTCAGCATTATGGCTATGGCTCAACAACCTTTCAACTTTATTCATAGCAAGAATTATTTAATACACCGGTGACTATAAGCAGCTACATGACTCTAACATTGACTCAGCACAAAGATTGAATCCAGCAACCTATCGACTTCATACTTAGCAGAAATTATCTTCTTTATCTATCAAAAAGACTCAATACTTAATCCCATGATTTCAACTTGTCGCCCAGGATGATCTTCCTACGTGGAGAGAATTCCTCTAAATAATCAAATGCCCCAAGAATAGATGCTTCCACTACCGCTGCCACGACCAATATAGATAAAAGTAATTATTCTGATGTGGTCGCCAGATCAGTAACTGCCACCCAAAGATAGAAGAATAGTCAGAATTAAAAGCCGTCAGTTATTTATAGCTGACACCTCAGCTAAAGACAGGAGTAATGCCTACCAGGTGGTCTGCTACTTATTAAAAAGACACCACCAACAGCAAAAAATGAAGGTAACATCTTCCAGGTAGAATCCTGAAATGTAAAAGGTAGAAGTAAACCATCTGGACCTGCAAACAAAATTAAGCAGAAGATCCAACAGCAAAAATTTATGCAAGATTATTAGTTCCAGGTATGCCCCTGCATCAGGCACCCTAGGAAAAGAAAATGTCACGAGTCTGAAAAGTCATGAACTTTTAAAGTACTCTGGGATTGGAATTCCATGTTTGGCCATCTCTGATTCCTGCATCCAAGTTGCCTCTTCCATCGCCTTGTTCTTCCACTTGATCAAATATTCCCTATATTCCTTTCTTTGTGTTCTCTTGGTTGTCCAGAAATCGATGACAGCTTCAACTTCTTCCTTTTCTTTTGCAAGCAATTGTTCTAACCACTCCTCTTGTTGTTCTTCAGAACCTCTACCTTGATTTGTACTATTTGGCTCTTGGTAATAAGGATACAAATCAGTAACATTAAAAATCGGAGAAATATCAATACCTTCTGGAAGTTCAATCTCATAGGTATTTGCTGAAAATTTCCTTAAGACCTTGAATGGTCCAGTCTTCTTCCATTTTAATTTATTATAAATATAAGTTCCTTGAGGAAATCTCTCCTTTCTCAATGTACCAACACAAGTTCTCCAACCTGGAATTCTTGTTCTCTTTTTCTCTGATCAGCATACTCCTTATATTTCATTGCACTCTTCTCCAAATTCTTCTTAACTTCTTGCTGTAGTTGATGTATGTAATCAGTAGAATCTTCTGCTGCTGCACTTTTCCTGCCTATTTCAGCAGTATCTCTCAAGGTATCTACTTCCCTTGGGGGTGGTTTCCATAAATACTCTGGAAAGGAGTCTTTGCTGCACTTTTGTTGACTGAATTGTTACAAGCAAATTTAGGTTGAGCTAAGACTAAATCCCATTGTGTAGGCTTTTCCCCAACTAAACATCTCAGCAAATCACCCAAACTTCTGTTAACAACTTGTTTGTCCATCCATTTGTGGATGATGGGATGGACTGAAACTTAGCTTAATGTCTAATTTCTTCCATAATGTTCTCCAGAAATGGCTCATGAATTTGGTATCTCGATCTGAAACTATACTTTTTGGTAAACCATGAAGTCTCACTATTTCTCTAAAGAATAAACTAGCAATATGGGAAGCATCATTCTTTTTCTTGCAAGGAATAAAATGAGCCATTTTAGAAAATTGATCAACTACAGTAAAGATTGAATCATTATCACTCTGAGTTCTTGGTAGCCCAAGAACAAAATCCATGCTTATCTCTTCCCATGGCCTTTCAGGAGTGGGTAAAGGCTGATAAAGTCCGATATTTTGATTCCTTCCTTTTGCAAGTGGGTAGATTCTACATTGTTGCACTAGATGTTGTACATCTTTGCTCATTTTGGGCCAATAATAACTTTCTTTTATTTATGCCAAGGTCTTGTCTACACCAAAATGTCCAACCAACCCCCCACTATGTTTATCTCTTATTAAATTCTCTCTCATGGATTCTTGAGGTATGCACAAACATTTACCCTTGAAAAGCAAACCTTCTTGAATAAAGTAATTGAGCCATGGAGTTCTATCTTGATCCATTGGGTTTTTACATGCAGCCCGAGCTTCTTTGAAATGTGCATCCTCCTCATATAACTCCTTGATTGCTTCAAATCCAGTGACCTTAATTCTCATTTCAGTTAGTAAGAATTTTCTTCTACTTAAAGCATCTTCTACTTGATTAGTCTTTCCACTTTTATGCCTTAAAACAAAAGAATAACTTTGCAAGAATTCTACCCATTTCACGTGTCTCTAATTGAGCTTACCTTGGCTGTTAATGTACTGTAGTGCATGATGATTAGTATATAGAACAAACTCTTTGGGAAGCAAGTAATGTCTCCATTTCTTCAATGCTTGAATGATAGCATAAGATTCCTGGTCATAGACAAAGTACCTTCTCTTGGCCTCATTTAGCTTCTCGCTGAAATAAGCTATGGGTCTTCCCTGCTGACTTAAAACTCCTCCTATGGCTGCTCCACTTGCATCATAATCTACCTGAAATACTTTGTTAAAATCAGGTAAAACTAGTATAGGTTGTGCTGTTAGTAGTTACCTTTTCTTTTAGGAGCTGAAAATTCCTTTCTGCTGCTGCTGTCCATTGAAAATCAGACCTTTTTCCTTTCATAGTTTTTGTTATTGGCGCATATACACTGCTGAAATTTCTTATAAACTTTCTATAAAAGCTAGCTAAACCATGAAAACTTCTTGCCTCGAATGCGCTCTGTGGTGATGGCCACTTCACAATGGCTCTTACTTTTTCTGGATCCATTTTCAACCCTTCTTGAGAGATCACAAAGCCTAAATACACTAACTCTTCTTTCATAAAACTGCATTTCTTCAAGTTAATCAGCAACTTTTCTTCTTTTAGTTTTTGTAAGATTAGTTGCAAATGTTTCATATGCTCCTCCTTTGTTTTACTAAAAATTAGAATGTTATCAAGATAAATGATCACAAACTTACAAAGGTAGGGCTTAAGCACTTCGTTCATTAGCCTCACAAAGGTACTTGGTGCATTCGTCAACCCAAATGGCATGACCAGCCACTTGTACAGTCCATCTTTGGTCTTGAAAGCAATCTTCCATTCATCACCTTCTCTGATCCGGATTTGATGGTAGCCACTCTTCAAATTGATATTTGTGAAATACCTTGCACCACTCAAATCATCCATCAGATCGTCCATTTGTGGCAAGGGAAATCTATACTTGATTGTGATTTTATTTATGGCATGAGAATCAGTGCATATTCGCCATTCTCCACTCTTCTTTGGTGCTAGTACTGCTGGAACAAGGGCTCAGACTTTCTTTGATCAATCCTTTACTTAATAATTCTTGAACTTGTCTTTTGACTTCGTCGTTCTCTTTAGGGGTCATCCTATATGCTGCCTTATTTGGTAGACTTGCTCGAGAGATTAAATCTATATGGTGACTAAATCTATACAACGAACTCAAGACACATGCCATGTTGTCTGAAACATTGGTTAGGTGGGTTAAGAAACAAAATTCATTAGAAAACAAATGGGATGCCAAACTCACAAGAGGACAAATTGATTAAGGTGTTGGGTAAGAGGAATCACCTAATTTGAGCTAGTAGGTGAGATGTGCAAGTGACTACTTTGGACTCATCTTGGAATAGGCAAAGAGAGTGTTCGAATTTGTGCCACCTCATTTAAACAAACTTAGTGAGTTGTCATGTGTATGCCCATGGTTTTGGAAACCACTAATGGTTTCTAGGTCAACCTCTTGCCTATATAAACAAGTCATGAGATAGTGGTTTATGCATCTTGAATATCACAGGTTTGAAGAGTGGGGACTAGTTTCTGCATTTTTTAGAAGTTCAGAAGATTGCTGCTGTAGGGTTATGTGGCTGGATTGTTTTTTGAGTTGAAAATTGAAGATCTACTAAGAAGTGGTCATCTTTGAGATTGTATTGTAATATTTTTGTTACTGGTAATACATTGAGACTCTCTTCTTGTTGAGTTTTTTACCTAAGAGTTTTCTAAGGTTATATTTGTTGTCATGTCTAGTCTGTTCTATCTTTTCTCTACTTCCATTTCATGTTTAATTTTCATGAAGACTTATTTCTGATTTAGTGCAGCAAGATTCAATTCATTTTTATGTTCCTAATTGACGAATAAACATAGTAAGACCAACATAAACCATCTTCAAATTTATAGGCTCCAAATTGGTGTTTTTTCTCAACTAGTTAGCTTTTCTCACTAACATCTGGGTCTAGATCAGTAGATTTGATTTTGATAAGTTTGGACACTGAACTGCTCAAATTTTTTGTACCACATAATTAAGAATGGATTCAACTTGTTCGTCTAGCACATGATTATTAATGTCCATGCCTTTTAGTAGGACTACCTCAATTTTAATTGTCACAGGGTCAAAGATATATTTCATAACTATTGTTTGGTTCTAGGACATTATTATTTAATAGGACATTTAGACTTTCTTCTATACATTCCCCTGTAGGTGAATTGCCTTTTTAGACTACAAACCCTAGCCAAAATTTCTTGATATGCTTCAAACCTTTTGTTGATGCCCCAAATTTTGCTATTATGATCCCATTTTCAAACAAGAGCTTTGTGATGGGTTCAACCTCGACAGATTTGCCCCTACACTCCGCATTATCAAAAGGCATGTTCTTAAAAGTCAACTTGCCAGGGCCTTATCTCCTTAATTAGTTCTCTTTCTTTTTATTGCGACCCCATTATAGAAATTCAAACTACATGGCAGGTCCAGTCGCCATGGCTTCCCCTTCTACCCTGCTCACCATTCTCTTGGAAATTGGATATTTTTTGGGTCTCTCCCAACTCACATTTTGGTCATCACAAATTTGATCATTTTTAAAAATCATATGGAAGGAGTCATTTGGATGCAACCAGAGCCACTGAGTTGCTTAGTATGCTTCCTTGACATTGCAAAATAAGAATTTGCCCTCCTAGAATTTTGTCGCAGGCTATCACCCGGATGAGGATCAGACCATTTGTTACCTTTGTTTTCCACCACTTGAATTGGAAATTGAGCTTTATCCCCTAAGATTGAGTTTATGAGATTCTTGCACCCAACTTATTGTTTTTTCACTTCGTTTCCCCATATTTCTAAAGTCATGTAAGTCTTTTTGTTCATTAACCTCACCAATCTTCCGCTTTTAGATTTCCCCTCCTCTCCTTTCTATGGTATCTCATCAGTCCCTGAAATCTCTTGCTGTATCACATTTACTCTTCATGTCTCTCATCTCTAGTAGTGACAGATCCCACATTAAGTACATCCTAGGCACACAAACCTAATTAAAAAACATATTTCCTTTTTCTTCAGCACACACAAACCTGCTATAGTAGATGCAAGGATCTCAAAGCACAAAGTGGCAAGAGCAGAAGGGAATAGATTGGAAAATGAAAAATATAATGATTACTATGAGAGGAGGGCAAGAATGAAATAGGAAACATGATGGTTTTGAGTCAACCACGATAGCTAACTTCGGTGGACGGATAAAGGCCCAAAAAGGTGGGAATCTAATTGCCATCGAGTGTTGGCTAATGCAATGGGGCATTTATGCTTGTTGATGAATGGGAAAGCATACTAATGCAGTACTTGCTGGATGGTTAGTGGATTGATTGATGGATTGAATAAGTTTAGGGACAGGGTATTCTTGATAATTAGAGAAGTTTAAAAGCTTGTGATTCTGCTGAACTGTGGAGTAATCTTGCATGTAAGTTGATGGAAATGTATTCTATATTCATTTTCCACCTTTCAAATTGAAATTTAACTGAAGTGACTTTTACAGATTACAAAGGTGATGGTTAGAATGGCTTCAGCAGATATTATCTGTGTTGGGACGAGGGCAGTCAAAGAAAAGTTTACAGGTATCGTCAGGTAAGTTTTATTATGCCATTCGCTTAAATTTTAATTTGTATTCTGTTCCTTTTTCCCATATCATGCTGCACTACATGTTTTATTTAAAATCTAAAACATTGTGTGCAGTATGTGACTAGTTATCAACTTTATTTGCTTCTAATATTTGTATTTTCCTTTTTGTATAACTATAAACTGGTAAACTATATGAAAAAGGTGCAGTTTAGGCTGTTTCTAATTAAGGAAATTTATGACTGCATTTGTGCTGCCCATTGACAGACAGCAAGATGTACGGGCGACAGAGATTGACAAGGTTGATATGCATATGTCATTTCGCCCAGGGGATGTAGTCCGAGCAGAAGTTGTATCCCTTTCATATATCTAGTATGAAAACCCTTGCATTTGTTTTCATTATGATTTGTCTTAACAATGCTTCTTGTTTTTAAATTATCTGGTTACGGTATTCACCTCAGATAGGGAATGTCAAAGGTCCTTGCTTCACTGCTTCTGTTTGTTCCTCTTAATTGTGCGTTAAGTTCCTGTTCTTACTGTTATCTGGATATGGTAGGGAAAATACAATTGTTACCTTTATAATTTGAAAGTGGTTTCGGACAAAGTATATTATAAAACACTGTACATGTTTGTCCCATTCTAACATCAATGTAATGGAATTTAACTGATAGATCCATGTTCCTACAGCCTTTATTACTTTGGTTGAGATCAGAATAGGTGGGTAATTGTATATGGCGGTTTTGATAAATGCTTATTTTTTTGAAGGACAAATTTTGTTGACAAATAAATGAGGCAAAACCTTCTACATGATGACATTTACCAGTTGTAATCTCGTGCAATTAAATAACATCCAGTGTGCCTCCATGTTTCTTCTATAGAACAGTTGCTGAGTGTAGTTGGGCTATATGCAACAGATCGATCCGAAGATAAGATTGGAATGAACATGGTAGGCAATGCATGATATGATATCTACCTGCATGAATAACCGGCCTCTGATGATCAACATCTGCTTCATCATATTAATTGTCATCTCGCCCTGACTTCTAAAAGCCATGACCAAGGTTGCAGGATAGTCCCCCCTTTCCCCAGGTATGTGTACTGCTGTACCTGGTACAGATACAGGTACAATACAGCAAGGATACAGCTCAAATACTGTGCCCTACTATACCCAAATTTAAGGTAAATTTCAAGCCCTGCCTGATATGTCCAGAATCGATATCCTAAAAAACAGTGACTAATGGTAAAATGTAAAAAACAACACTCTTGAGTTGTTTTTTCCTGTGTTTTCCTCTGCCTGCGCGCGCCATGACCCATGCTCTGCCCATGATGAAATTGTGATGAAATCCATGTGCAGTAAGATACCGATGAAATTATGAAAACATTATGTGAGATGTCTTCTCTGTGCATGGTAAACTAAGTCCTGGCGGCTAATAGAAAGCCCACTTGTCACGTGTAAAAATGAACAACCTGTTAGATAATTTTAGCTTGGTCCGTAGCTCTTAGCCTTCAACCTGTTTGATAAAAACGAGCAACCTGTTAGATGAAAAATGAGTATCCATATTAGGGGTCTTGAAAAATAGCCATATCCATATCCATATCCTTATCCGTATCTGTATGCATCCATGCAACCTTGGTTGTGACAATTTACCACCAGTATCAAGCAAAAGCTTCATTGTGTGATATTTATTTTACGGCAAGAAAAAAGAGAATGTTTAATTCAACACTGACGGGCAGTTGCAACTCTAATTTGTTTTTCAGGTTGTACAAAAGTAAAAGGTGATAGACTGATAGTCATTGTTTCCAAGCAGGAAGCTCCTTGATCCAAAAAAAAACTTTTGGCATGTTAGGCTTTCTCGATCTGCTTCTGCAGAAAACATTTGATCCCACAGAGTAATTTGTATCGTCTTTTATGACAACCTTGGCAAGCCCGTCTTCCAGAGTTGGTAAGAATTGAAATTTTACTAATGTCGTCAGATGACCAAAGACAGTCAAAGAGGCTGAAAGATATATCAGCATGTAGAAATGCAATGAATGATGGAATTCCTATATACCTTGACCCCTGATACTTGTCCTCTACCTTGAAAACATGTCCCAATCTCAGACACACTTATGGGGATGTCTCCAGACAACAAAGAACCTGGGCTGATGTCTTTAGATGCCTCTTGAAAATCAGGAATCCACCTATACAATATTCTTAAATGTTTTTGAATACTCTATTTTTCTTTCTGCTAATGATTTGTTTAAAGAGAGTGAAGAAAAAAATAGGTATATAATCTGCTTGAAAATATACAGGCATATTTTGTACGAGAGAAATTTGTCATGCATGTCCAAAGCATTATTAGTAAGAAGATAAAACAATAAGAAGGGTTAGGATGTCCATGAATAGAATTTTTATCAAGTGATTGAATTGCGAAAGAGCAGTTTCCGTGCTAGTAGCTTGGGCTGCTAAACTATATTGTTGGCTGATTTGCATTTGCAATTTATTTTAAATAACAAATACAAGATAAAAGCTTTTGTAAAAATGTCTTCAAGACCATCCATTGATCGTTAAGGATATCAAGATTATCCATTCATTGTCGACAATAAAGGTTAAGTAGGGCTGTCCCATACAATGAAGTGTGGGAGCAAATATTAAATAACTGTTTTGAACAATCGCAGACACATGATGAGTAAAACTATGGATTACATTGTCCCTGGAAACCTTATGTAAGGTTTTTACTTGATCTTGTTTGAGAGTTGATCAACTATTTTTTTTTCTTGTACCCTATTCATATGTTGGGTTCTCTGATTTATAAACTATTATGAACTTCTGAATTTGATTTGCAAATCTTGTAAATATTTTCATCTTATTAAATTTTATATACATGTAAAAGTTTGTATTATGGTGCTTCCCTATACATTTGTATCCTGATTTTTGGAAAATGTTGTTCCTATTCTTGTATCCTGTACTGGAGATGTCACTCTCCTCTAAGTGACTATGCAACTTACTGTACAAATTTTAGCTTATGAAAGAAAAACTTATTATGTAAGAAAACAAATTAGTTGTTATTAGGTACACATCACGCCCTTTCTTCTTGATCCAAGTGGCATTTATCTCCACCAATACCACCCAGTCCATTTTCATGGACAGCAGTGCTACCAACTCATTTTCTATGGTCTATGGTAACATACAACCACCTCCCATGGTCGGTGCTGCCTCCACCATCACAATTTCACTTTAACTAAATAGCAAATACTACATCCACAGTTCCAGACAACAGTCATGCAGGGCATTCTTGGAAGATTGGATGTGGCACCATCCAAGTGCACACCACATCTCATGTGGCACACGCCATTGGACACATCATGATCTCAGCTACCTATGATCCAAGCTGCTTTGCACAACTCTACATGTGGTACCATTGGGTGATGACAGTGTTGCAGTTAAGAACATAATGTTTTCATAATCCATGAAAATATGAGAACAAAACTTCAAAAAAAATGGCATGAAGATTTTAACATCAATTATGTTGTTGTTCCCATCCTTCATGATGGGCAAGATTTGACCATTACATTTTGAAGTGGCTCAGTCTAACCAATGGAAGATTAAGAATCACCTGTGGAAGAGCAACTGTTTCATCTTCCAAAATGGTTCTCTGCTTTTTGCGGCATTGTATAATTATGTTACATATCTACATAGATAGCTAACATAGGAAGACTGAGCCAGATTAAGACAGCCATACATCTCTTCAAGTGTATGCCTCATGCAGGTTCAGATTAATGCAATTTATGTTACAGCTCTAATGTCATTACTGTGCATCATTCCATGAATGTTATTTATTGTATATGAATACTTGTTTAATATTTGTTTATGCATATAACACATTTAGGTTCAAGCAATTTAGAGTGTTGCCCTTTAGATATTAATTAAGATCTGGATCACTCTTGGGATCATTTGTCCCCAGAACAAGAGGAGCTCACCACTGAACTGTGTGCAAAAATTGTTGTCAGCAGACTGAACTAGAAAGCAGGATAGATGTTGCAAACTTGCAATATACACCCAAACTACTCAATATCATTGCTCAACATTGAACAATGCAGAAAAATGCCTGCTAATCTGAACAGAAGGTTGGATTACTGAAATTCTTCCCTGCCTCACCATATGGCCTCCAACATCTTTCAACCCAAAATGCATGAAATTCAATATAGTGACTGATCTGGAGAAAACAGGATGCAGACTGGCCCTGGTATCAGGAATATCTGAGCAAGAACGCTACAGAAGCCAATAGTCACTCTTGTACAAATTATAACAACGAGAATGGAGAATATTGGAAGACTAAATCTTGTGTGGACAATCATAGGTATTATAATATTATTGAATACCTTTTAATGTGCAATACTTTAAATATTATGAGTGCACATTGTTTTAGAGCTTTCTACTTTAGCCATCAGTAAGGAGCTTCTTAAACAGCTCATAACAAAAGACTGGAAAGTGTTGCTTTCCTTACCTGAACTGTAATCAGGGTGGATATTCTACAGCTTGATTAACAATTTGAATCCTTTTCTTCCCTAATGTATCTTGATTGCATAGGTTGGTGTTCCTAACGTAGAAATAAGGAAAAACAATCCCTATAATTGCATCTTAGAGGATGGAACAATATAATAAGTACATATACTATAAACAAAGAGGATAAACTAAAACAACAATAAGAATGATAAAAACCACTATTTCAAGAGCTGCTACAATTTTTTTTGGGTCTAAATCAAGGCTTACAAGGACTTCCTCTTGCCTACAACAGCAATGTCTCACTCCATACAACTCTCTAATGCTCTCACACTCCCTAATCCTATGCTACACTCTCAGAGGCTCATAAGCTGTGAGCAACAGTGCTTTACAACCAGTATTCTTTAAAAAACACTAAAGAATTGATCCCTTACAATGACCTCTCTTGGAGGTTTTATAATAAAAAGAAATACAATTGAGTCAAAGAAGTTAATGCCATAGCTACCAAAGGAATCTTTTGGATACAACTTGGAGCTCTTAGACCCTACATATGTTGCCATTGTTGCATCTGTGAGGTGTTCAACTGTGGTCAAACCTGCTTTGCTTGTCCACTTTTTGACAGGGACAGTTTTGACCGCTATCAAACAAGTTAGATGTGCTCGATTGGGGTCAAAGCTATCAGATCTGCCTTTCACTTTGTCAAGTTCCCCTGTGTGTTCAGGTTCTTCAATTACTTCTTCCTTTGTGCTTTTTGAACATCAGCTTCTGCTATTTGACTTATGTGTCATTTTTTCAGGAATGAGCCTTCATGGTGTGCAAGATGTATGGATTACCTTCAATGAGACCATAAGTAAATAAGCTAACCTCTTTGACGAACGTAACTGATTCAATTTTGGATCATTACCAAGAAACATAATCTTCAAAATAAGTTTTTAAAAGCAAGGACTTTATTTATTTCACACTGAAGATTAATTTCATTCCGCAGTTGACAAGAAAGTCATGTTTCACGCCATCTGCATTGAAAAGAAAAATGATACTCAATGCAACAGGATGCTTGTACACTTTCCTTTGCACCCTTACTACGGTCATGACTGGTACTTGGTTGCCTTATTTATTTATTATATCTAGTTTAATTTCTAGATTTTCAGTACATTTTATTTTTAAGGTATGCAATTTGCCACACCTCATACCTGTGCACCTAGATTTTAAAAGTACAGCACTTGATGACTGCAATCATAACTCCATCAGAAATGCGCGGTCACAACACGCATCACACGTGTCATGTCCACATGTGTCATGTGGTCATGACACAAAATATCAAAATTTTTCCCACGCTTCCCTAGAAACCCTCTTGCACGCATAAGCATGCTCGGTGGCGTACGCTTAAGGCATAACAAAACAGTTGTTAGCGGGTAACACACACACCGCGTCGCGAAGACCCCCTTGTTGGCCTTCTTCCCATGCGGTCACAACACGCATCACACGTGTCATGTCCACATGACACGTGTGATGCGTGTTGTGACCGCATCGGAAATGTGGGACACAATAGTGTTTGGGAGGAAGAGTGAGGAGGTGACAAGTGTCACCTCCCCATTCCTCTAAGCTCATGGGTGGGGCTATTTTAATCCCACTTGGGATAGGGAGAAGGGTTGTTGAATTTTGGAGATTTTTATTATTGGAAATTGTTTTTTGGGAGAAAGAGGATAGAGGGAGTTTGGTGGCTAAGGTTGGAGGAGACTTTAGAGGAGCTCTATATCAATTTCATCCATTAAAGGGCTTTTTAAGGTTGAATTTCAAGGTCTCCTTTGTATTTTCTATTTGTTGCATGATGGATGTGTGAAATGCATTTTTGCATGTGTTTTTTTTTTTTTTTTTTTTTGTTATTGTGGGGAATTTATTATTGGGTTGTTGACAGAGCTTCTTCCACTTGGGGGAAATGCTCATCAAGTGTGGGGTAGGGGAGGAGTGATCCTCCTCGAGGTCATTGCCTTGTTTTGGGATGTTGAAAGCCTTGAGGGCATTTGAGTAATTTGAGAAAATTTGTCATATGGCTTGAGAGCCAAAATATGATCTTCTTGGAATTTTTGGTTTACTTGTTTGGCTTGAGGCCGTGAGGAAAATTTGTGTTGAAATATTGTTAAAGGGTGGCACTCTAGAGTTGAGTGTGTCCACTCTCCTACCCCTCTTTGACTCACTTGAGTTGTGTTGTGTAACTATCCAAGGGTGTAATTGTGTTTTGGGATGTTGTATTGCTTTGTTGTGGAGTGGATTTTGGAATACCCTAGGTGTGTGGATGATCTCCCTAGCTCGGGGGTGACCCTCTTGCGGGTCTACGGTAGGGAGGAGAGCAAGTTGAGTGGTGTTTTCTCCCCTTGTGTGATATGTAGGTTCTTGGAGCTTATTGTAAAGCTTGGAGAAGATTATTTGAACTTGGGAAATATTTTATTTTCCTTAAGTCTTAAGGGAAGCTTGGTCATTTAATAGCTTCATCCTTGTTGATTTGCCAAGAGGAGAACATTCTCTCTCTTTTGTTGTAAATATTGGTATTTTGGAGTTATGAGAAAATCCTACCTTAATGTGTTGATAGTTTTAATTTTTGTATTTTTGAGTTAGGAGGAAATCCTCTTCATTGTAATTATAGTTTTATTTATAGTGTTTATTACATTTTGTTGCCATCTATGAAATGATTAAGAAAAGAAAATTTGTTTTTAAAAGGATGTTAGAATTGTTTATTTCTTTCTTCACCTATCTGAAAGTTTGTAAATTAGTTATTGATGTAAACAAAGTTGTTTAAATAGATTTCATTGTAAACTAGTGAAAATATTAATTTTATAAATTATGTGAAGTTGTAATTTTGTCATTTGGAAAATAAATGAAATTGGGGTTATAGTTATGCTTTCGAATTTTTTTGCAAATAATTAAATGCTTACTATATTTAGATTTGAACATTTGACTTGGAATTGAAAATGAATAAAGAGAAAATTCAATTTAATTGATCTTGTAGATTACTTTATATTTATAATTTTTGTTTTGAATTGCAATTGAAAAATAAGTTTGAAAGGAAAATTCAATCTAAATATTATTTCATTTTTCTGCCCCTTCAAAATTAAGTGACAGTAATTGTTTCAAAATTATATATATATTCTGTAATATACAAATGCTGGTTTATTTTTTTTTTTTTAAAATATAAATTTAAATGTGATGTTGAGAGAATGCTGTGTATATATAAATATATATATATATATATTTTATTTTATATTTTAAATAAATACAACGGGGAATAAATTTATGCTCGCTGATTTTTGGCTGTATTGCAAAACACAGTCAAAATAATATAAAAAAAAAAAGTTAACAATGGTGGGGGTTCGAACCCCCACCGTGAGAATTACAAAGGGTGTGGGGAGGGGTGGAGCCCCCACCCACACCCCCCCACCATCAATAAACCCTCCCGCGGATAGTTAACCCCGCGGGAGACTCTGATCCGCCGCTCGTGACCCGCAGATCGCCACAGCCGCGCCCAGCGGCCTTCCTCCGTCCGACCACGCTGCGGCCATCCTCCACCGCGAACCACCACGCCGCCGCCGATCCTCCCCTCTACGACCACACTCCCATATTCTGCCGCCCTTCCACCACTCTTCTCCCTCCTCTGTGCTCTCCATCATCCGTGGCCCTCACTCAGATCCGCCTCCACCATTGCCGCCGCCATCCATTGGTCCCTGCCATAGCCATTCAAAACAAAGAAAAAAATGTTAGGGTTTTTCTCCCAATGGAATTCAAAAGCAAATAATGAATGGGAATATAACAATACTCTATGTTATATATATATATATATATATATAAGGTTAAAATAAATTATATATATATATATATATATATATATATAAGGTTAAAATAAATAATTTATATATATATATATAAGTTATTTGTTTGCTAATAATTTTGTAAATTCATTTAAATAATAATATATATATATATATAGGTATATATATAAGTATATTATCTATGGGTAATTTTGCAAAAGGAATAAATAAAATAGGGCTTAAATTTTTGACAATAATATATATATATATTTATATTAATTCAAACTGTAGGAAATTGCGCTTTCGGAATTTAATAATTCTTATTTAAAAATATCAAGAAAACGAAAAGAAAAATATACCTATCTGTATAAATGCAAATAAGCATATATATATATATATATATATATATATATATACCTTATATATATGTTTATTTGCATTTATATAGATATGCGTATCTTTATAAATGCAAATAAGCCATCACAGGCATTCCATATGTGGCCATTGTAAACTAAACCTAGAGATTGAGAAAATGTCAGTTTGAGTAAACGTCCAATTGAGAAAAATGAGAGAGAAAGAGAGAGAAAAGTTAACCGTGAAAACAAAGAGGAGAAAATGTGCGGCATTTCCAAACTGGGCTAAGAGAACTAAGTAAGTTTGACCTACCGTTAGTCTTGATTAGGGACATAATTCAAATATTGAGATAAAACCTAGTGCGGAAACCTAGGAGACTGTGTCAAACGAAGTTAGTAAACCTTGTTTAAGTGATTTGGTTTACCAAGAAATTAGGAATAATGTAAAGGATGTAGTGATAACTCTGATTGATAGAGAACGGGAAGAAAAGCAGGATAAACATAAAGAAACCTTACAAAACGGAAAGAGAATGTGATAGAAATACAATCAAAATTAAATTTCAGAGAAACGGAAGAGAGGGCAAATGTGCAGGCTTTGTTGAAAATGCTAAGTCAGAAGGAGGAGAAATTAATATTAAATTTTAACAAAAGTGAAAGAGAACAGATGATCGGACTTTGTTGAAAAAAATGCCCCATTAACTTAATCCACTGTTTTACCAATGTAATTAGTGAAATTAACCCGAGTTAGGAAACCACGTGATCAAGATTAGTGTTTGTGTAATAAATCCCACTCACGCCCGTAAGGCGTTATGTTGCTGGATTCTTCTGGAATCTACGGTTTAGAAGCTTAGAAAGTTCAACCCTTGTAGCGACGCCAACTTCGTTGCAAAGACCCCCTTGTTGGCCTTCTTGCATTTGGGTATGCACACGTGTGTGTGTTACCCCGCTAACAACTGTTTTGTTTACGCCTTAAGTGTAAGCCACCGAGCACGCTTACGCGTGCGAGGGGGTTTTTAGGAAAGCGTGGGAAAATTTTTGATATTTCGTGTCATGACCACATGACACATGTGGACATGACACGTGTGATGTGTGTTGTGACCGCATGGGAAATGTGGGCATGACATGCGCCCACACCCATAAAACCAAGGTACTCTGTTTATACTTTGCAATAAGTTATAAAATAAAAAAGATATGAGCATTTTCTTAGAATTACAGGGAATGCAGCAGAAATGGTTTACTGCCCTAGGAAACTGATTGTTTTGCACCTTCACTTTTTATACTGCAGGTAAGAAATGCTTTAGAGAGGCTGTTCTTCTCTTTCTAGATAATGATAATACTTTCATTGAATTTCACAATGTCCTTTTAAGTGTTAACTATTGAAAAGGACTTATTATTTCAAGTGGAAAAAATCTCATAATTTGTTATGCAGAAGCCTATTACATAAATCATGATCTTTTATAGCCTATTTGTTTTTTCCTATTGATTTGCTGACAAAGGGTATGAGTTAAATTTTAAGAAATATGGCAATTTTCGACGAGTACTATTTATATCTCTAATTGTAAGAACCTTTTCTTTTTGGCAAACAAGATTATGGCATCTTTCTTAATACCAACTGCAATGCTGTAGTCGTATTTTCCTTACTATTTTTGGACTAGTTCCGTATGTGGAAGTATCGGGACCTTAATCCTAAACATTAGCTCTCTCTTGGGGATGCACGTGCATATTATCTCTCCACGGCAAAGAATGAGCTGGGTGTTGTATCTGCAGAAAGCATTTCCGGTAAGATACAAATTTCTTTGTTATATGTGTCTGCTCTATCAATAAAGATAAATTTTAAATTAGTTAGTATCCTGGCTGTTTCATACATTCATCTTCTCTTTGTAGAATTGAGCTGTTCTTGTTTTGCTTAGCAGAAAATATTTCCACTGAAACTTTTTTGGCATGGTTTAGTTCCTCATTTAACATGTGCAGATTGCAAAATAATTTTTGTTGTTGATCTGAGTCATATTCTTGCATTTCTTGAAGCTATCTATCTATGAAATTTAGATTTTGAAGACCTAGGTTTAGATTTGCAAAAAATAATTTGTTTTGCTCTTGGGCCTGTTATGATATTACCTGAAAAATTCGTTATGATTCTAATTTCTGTTTGCTTTGTAATATACTGACAGTAAGGACCTCTTGTGCACACAGCATCTTTAATAACATAGTTTCCCAATAGAACATGCAGTTCACTACATATTATGTTGTGTGCAACTTTTTTCCGGACATTCTCATTTAGGGAGCAGTCTATGATTCTTACAGTTAGCCAGATGTAACTTACCATCATTTTCCCCTGCCATTTTTACATAGATAATAAACAAGCCTTGGCTTGTAGTTGTTTATACTTGGAACATCATTCCTGAAAAGGTACCAAGCAATTTCTCTGAAATGTTTCAGGTACAACAATGGTTCCACTCAGCTTTACAGAGATGCAGTGCCCTTTGACAGGTCAAATAGAGCGGCGAAAGGTTGCTAAGGTGGTCTGATTTCTAGCAAGGAAGGATTTTTGTTCCCTTTCCTCCACAATTCAGTGGATTTGTTATTTTACCCAATTTCATACCTTTGTATCCATGTGGGTCTGCACTCATTTCAGTACGAGAGGATGAATATTTGAATGTTGCATGTTACACTTTTAAAGTTTAGACTGTTCAAATTGTTTATTTTGGAGTTGAAATGAATTTGAGACACAAGTTTCTGATCTGGCTTTTGGCTGTGAATGTTGTCTATTTAGTTACATACTTACGTCGAAAAGTCATCTCTATAAAGTTGGATGGTTGGCATTAGATGACTGTAATCAAATTCATAGTATACAACTAGAAAGTGGAATGAAAGCTGTGTACAGTCTTATGGTACTCTAAGAATGTGTTATTTTGTTTGCTCTGTGACTGAAATTTTTCTTGAGTCATTCTTTTTGAGGGGTAGACTAATGGACGGGTATTATTCTGTTTGCTCTGTGACTGAATTTTTGATCGAGTCATGCTTATTGATGGATAGATTAATGGATGGGTCTCATTACAGTTTGTTTTATGAATCAACGTTATCATTTAATTTAGAATGTTGCTTGTTATATGAATTTTGGATATTTATTTGGGGTTTCATTTAGTTGGGTTTGTCATCTATAACTCTGGTGAACAAATTGCAATAGGTCCAACTATAACTGTGCATCCAAGTATATAACTGAAATACAGTCTTTCAATTTTATTTGTAGTTTGATGATGATGCTAGCCAAATTATTGGGTTGCCACCAAGTAGGATATCTCACTGAACATTGTATTTATTTGTTGGCTCCATAAGTTTTCACATAAGAACTTCAAAGAAGGACAAGGATACAAGATTAAGATTTCTATAACTGCCCTAAGCAGCATCAGGAAGTGTACCATAAGCATCAAGAAATGCTGATATGTTTGTATGCATGTCTAAATTAGGTATGGCGGCTGGCATAGCTATCAAGCCACCAACTGCCTTCGTTACTCAAATAAATTAATGACACTTGGGTACATCGTATAATAATTTATGAAGGTGATTCTGTTATTTTATTAGGCATGTTTCTTATTATGGCCTGTACAGTGATGACCAAGCTAAGCTCTACATTTATCCTTACTCTAGAATTATTACCACCCTCAGTGACTCGTATAAGTGGAAGTATAGGGAGTGGAAAGTTGGCAGTGGTTGGCAGAACTGATGTAGAAGTCGATGATTCAATATGAAGCTAAACTGAGACTGAAGCGTAAGGTGTTGCTAGAACCGAGATGTTACCCCCATTTGCTCCTAATTTATCTTTAATGTCTAGTACATCTTCTGTGCTGTGATAACTCGTATTGCTAGCTTAATTTTTTTGCTTCTACTATGTTCGCAAGATTTGATTTTAGACACCACTCTCTCTTTATTTTCTATTCTGCTACATCCCATCTCAAAAGACAGCCTTTGATTTCCAATAATGGAAGTTGTAAGGCCCACCTTCATTAATCCTTGACTTGTGATAACTCCAGCGTAAGGTGTTGCTAGAACCGAGATGTTACCCCCAATTGCTCCTCATTTATCTTTAATGTCCAGTACATCTTCTGTGCTGTGATAACTCGTATTGCTAGCTTAATTTTTTTGCTTCTACTATGTTCTCAAGATTTGATTTTGGTCACCACTCTTTCTTTATTTTCTATTCTGCTACATCCCATCTCAAAAGACAGCCTTTGATTTCCAATAATGGAAGTTGTAAGGCCCACCTTCATTAATCCTTGCCTTGTCTTGGTCTTGCATTAATGCTTAGAATGAAGCATGTTTAAGACTTGGTTGATTGGGGTGGATGAAGGACTTCTATGTCCAGTTTTGAGCAATGTTGTGCTCATGATTATATGCTTATGTTGGTGGCTTATGTTATTTCATGATTGAAGCTATGTGGCTTATTTGGTTTCACTGTTTTTTTAAATTATTGTACTAGTTCAACTTTATGAGTGGATTTAATGATCTAAAAGGATCTGAAAAACATATGAAAACAAAATAGAGAATGAGTTTCAGATACAAGGACAAATGTTTGACAGTACTACAAATTGAATCAGACAAACGATAGTGCATGTGTGCTAGTGTCCACAACTGTATCAACATCGAACTCAAAATTCAAACCGTACATGCATTGGTTCAACATCCAGTGACTGTTGTTCTTCACATAGGGCTTGAGAAAACTCAACTATGCATTGGAAAAACTATAAATAAGGTTTGTATGGGAGCATTTAAATCATTGAAAGTTGGAGAAGTTGTGTTTTATTGTATGTTCTATTCTTGTATGAGAATTAAGCAGAAGGCAAGATGCTGTAATAATTTCTTTGCAAAGTAATAAAGGGGGGTAGCAAGGTACATTGCCAGTACTAAATTTGTTTTTTTTCCTCCGCATTGGAGGTTTTCTAGGATAAAATCTGCATGTTGAGGTTTTTTTTTTTATAGCAAGTAGGAGAGTATTGAATAATTTAATTGGTATCTAAAATCCAAAGTAGAGTTAATAGATCAAATTTGGTATGAGAGTGGTTTAATCTTTTGTGGATTTGTAGAAGGATTTGCATGACTGTAACAAGAGCTCAAAGTGCAGCCATGGAGGAGTTGAATGCATGGGTGACAACACTAAAAGGTCATGTGAGAGGCATCATGGAAAATCAGGAATGGTTGAAGCAACAACAAGAGTACATGAGTAGGCAACAAGGTAAAATGGAAGAACAAACTTCCACTAGTGAGTTGGTTAAAGCTATGGCAAAGAAATTTGGTATCATTGCAGATGATGTGCAACACGAAGATTTTTTAAATGAGCCTAATATAGAAGCAAATAATGTGAGTCCATTTAAGATTGAGACAAAAGTAAAAATTAGGCTTTTTAATAGACAAATTAATGCGGAAATATTGGATACATGGATTAAGCAATTAGAAGTCTATTTTAATGTGCATAAAATCTAAGTTGCCAATTCTGGTGTGGGTTCGGCCAAAATTTTTTTTTGGGGGTTGGGTTCGTTTTTGGGTTTGTTTATATATATATATATATATATATATATATATATATATATATATATATATATATATATGCAAAAAAATTAAACATAGAAACAAGAATTAAGTGTAGAAATGCAAGAAGAACACCACATAGCATCATATAATATAATAATCAACAAAACCACCATCAACTTGAATATCATAAAACATAAAACTTGAACTTCAAGTTCAATAACAAGATTCAAAATAATAATATCATGTTCAACAATCAATTTTCATTGTTTCAATGTCAAATGACAAATGTCAATCATCATATGGATTTGCTAAATCTTCCACATCATCATCATCATCTTGGACATTAGCAGGATCATTTGAAGAACCACAACCAACACCACTCCCACTCGTTGAAAAAGTGTGCTCGCTTTCTGATCCCTAAAGTGCAACATGTTGGGATTGGGAAGTAGAAGCATCCATGTCAATTTGCTCTAGCTCCACATCCCACAACTTTGATTCCCCTTCCTTATAGTCTTTCTTTTTGTGCAAAAGGAGGCGCAAGTTAGAATGCACATACACTAAATTCTCCGCCTTTTTGGAGTGCAATCGGTTGCGCTTGATCGAGTGGATAAAAGAGTACGTGCTTCAATTCTTCTTAGATGCAGAGGAACTAGCAACCTATGAAGACAAAGTAGAGAGAGAGAGAGAGTTAAAAATAAAAACTTAAAATTTAAAAAGTTAAAAGTTAAAAGTTATAAAATTTATAAAAATAAAAAATTATGAAACTTCAAAGTTTAAATTTTTAAAAATCTAAGATAAATCATAAAAACATAGAAATTTAGTAAACTTACTTGTGATAAAACTTTGATTGCAGGAGGTTGTAGGCACTGGAATTGTTGGCCATGAAAGTACCACCAATTGTGAGCATCTTTCTTGAATCTATCATGAAGAGCCTCAATGCTTAGACCATTGGAGTGTACAAAATCAGTGAACTCATTAGTGACTATATCATGCAAATTTGGATCAGGGAAGAGTCTACGAAATGCTGCCTTGTACCCATCAAACACTTCTAAATCTCTCCACGGGGAACCCTATTTGGCACTGAAAGAATCTCACTATTGTAATATTTTGGAGTTAATGCAAATGCAAGAAGATGCAACGGGGTTGTCATTGTGTTCCATCTAGCCTCAATAATTTCATGCACCTAGTTGAAGAGAATTTCTTGAGGATCTTTCTCCTTCTCATTTATGATGTTCTTTATTTTCTCTATCATTGAATCAATGCCATCATATATCTCCCCCATGCAAGGCTTGTCCATGTCCATATAACGAATCATGTTCAAAATGGGCTCAGTGAAACTAAGGAGATACTGCACACGATCCCACCAATAGTCATTTAGGATCAACCCCTTAACATTTGTTGCCCTATCAGTGTTGCTTTGCCTCCATACAGACCAAGTAGTGCTTGTTACCATGTTGATAAGAGCCTGTTTGACCTTCACAAGTCGTCTCAAGGCAATTGTGTTTGAGGCAAAACGGGTCTCAGCTACCTATTGAAATATCAAAAATAAAAAGTACAATAATTAAAATTTAATTTAAACATTTAAAAAATTAAAAACAAACTTTAACTTTTAAGAAGAAATAGAATATGTGAAATTAAAAATTTAAAGCACTATGAAAAATTTAAATTTAAAAATATATTGTTTCACTTACCTTCAAGAACTCCAATGTAGAAAATGATCTAAATATGCTTTGGGACATGTGGTGGTTGGTGACGAACATTCGTATCTCCTCAGCCTCTGCATACAACTCTCTAATCCAATCAATTTTTTCCCAATCTTTTGTAGCATTAGATTGAGAAAAGATACGTGAATATCGTTCCTCAACCAACAACCCAGCAGCTCTACAATTTTTTGCGTTGTCCGTTATCACTTGAACAACATTACGAGGTCCCACATCCTCAATGGCTGCAATGAGGATCTTAGCAATAAATTCACCATCCTTCACCTGTCCCTCACAATCCACAACTCTAAAAAACATTGCCCCTTTAGGGGACACTGCAATGACATTGATCAAAGGCTGAATTCTTGCATCTTTCCATCCATCAAAGACAATCGACACCCCTATCTCACTCCATGAATCCCTTAAGGGCTTCAATGCATCTTCTATACTCTTGACCTCATTCCCCAATAAGGTGCCACACACCTTCTCATAACTTGGGCTCTTATACCCTTTTGGAGCCTCATTAATTTTTCTCACCATCTCTTGCCAATATGGTGAGTGAACAACATTGAATGACAAACCATTTGCATAAATGCATCTGACTATATGTTGGTTAACAATATCTCGAGCCTCATTTTGAAATGATGTTTCCAAAGGTCCCTTTGGTCTCTTGTTTTTAGTGCTTATGGGTTGCTCTTGAGGAGTGACCAAAAATGGGTGGCTCTCTATCACAACATTGGAACTAGGAATAGATGGAGGCTCCATTCCTTGATTTCTACCTCTTTTCCTTGACATGTTTGCTACTGATTTACGACCTGTTGCTTCATCTGCTACTTCTTGTTCCATGACATATGCCAGCACTTGCTCTTGTGGTATAGGTTTTTTATTCTTTCCTGGGCAAGCTTTGATCCCCATCCTAGGGATGTTACACAAATGGGCTTTCACTTGACTATATGAACTATTATATTGCACATCACAACCTTTGCATTTCCAAAGGTAACCCCACCACCTGATTGTTGTTGAATCATTTCAACATGCCTCCAAAGAGGTGAGTGGATCGATTTTGAATTTTGATTGTGATACTGAGCTAGAACTAGCTGCCATTGTGATTCTTGTCACCTGTGGGTGTGGCAATAAGTTTTGTAAACAAAATAGAAACAATGAAAACTTTCAAGAATCAAAACAAAAACAAAAGCATGGTGATACATTTATGATTCATATAAATAGTTTAAAAAAAAAACAAGTTGAAAAGAATTTGTTTGGTGTTAAAAAATACAAAAAAAAAAAGAATAGAAAACCTACCTCTTTGCAAAAATCTCCTCCTTTGATTTTCTTGGAAGCCTCTAAACCATTGGAAATGAGTAGGAATGGTGGAGCAATAGATTTCCAACCTTCAAGATTCAATCTTCAAGCTTCTTTCTTCAACCACAATTTTTTTTTGAGTTCAGCCACAATGGAGAGCTTTTGTGTTTTGGAATGAAATAAATGAGTTGAAATGGCAAAAAGATTGTGTTTATAATGTCTTTTTAGGATTTTATTTGCTTTTTAGAATGAATAAAAAATTATAAAAATGAGTTTTAAGTGAAAAAAAAAAAATGAGTTTGGGCATGGGTGCGTTCCGGGTGCACCGCGAGTACTTCATTTTCAGTCCGGGTGCGAACCCGGACAACCCAGGTGCGTCCGGGACACACCCACCCCAATCCTCACGCGTCCTATCTGCACCCACAGAGGCACCTGGCCGCACCCGCACCTGACCTGAGATGAACCGCACCAGCACCCAGGGGCCAGGCAGGCGAACTCTGCAACATAGCATAAAATAAATGGAGCTCAAAATTTTATATATTTTTTTGCATGCCTTGAGATGATTGATCATGCTTTTGAATGGTGGGAAGCATATAATAAAAGGAAAAAGCCAATAGTTGATAAATGAAAGAATTTATAGAACTAATAAGAAATAATTTCTATCCCATAGGACATAAGGTTGATAAAAAAATAAAATGGATGTATTACAAATAACAAAGTGGTCAAAGAAAGGGAAACATAGATAAAATTTAGAAATAACACTCCCTTTTGTTTTTACATCCTTATCGTTGCATTCACTTGAGATTTCTCTGTTGCTCTCCTCTGGCAGAAATGTGGTCGTTGTTGGTATCAACAGCAATGGCTTATCTCTAATGCCCATTGATTCCCTTGTGCGATTGCTCTTGGAGGTAATTTTGGGGTCACTGTTAGATCTCCTACTACTTGTGGCCGTGACATGGGTTCCCCTATTTGCGTTATTGTTGGTGGCGAGGAGCTGAATGGAGATGCTTTGGATGGTGCAATTGGTTTGGGTCATCGTTTGTCTTACATGAACATGACTAGGTTGGGGATTCCTTCTTCTCAACATCCTTTATGTTGCAAAGCTCGGCCCTTGCCCTATTCCCAAACCTCCCCAGTTGTGGTTTGTGGATAGGATGTGAATGATAATGAAGCTTGTTATGCTCGTTGAGGTCTAATTGGTAGATTTAACTGCATGTGGCCTTCTCTTCTAAACTAGCATCGATGGATTTTGGAGTCAAAAATTGAGCTATTTTCTTGTGTTAGGGGCTTCTTTATAGCGGGATTTCAATCTTCTAACGATAGAAAGAGGTGCTGGAGGATAGGTCTTGGATGTGGGGTGAACATTCCCTCTCACTCAAGTTGTGGTTCCCTCTTTCAACCCTATCACAAAATTGTTAAATACTATGTCTATTTGGGTTAGATTGTCTAATCTCCCTCTCAAGTTCTGGGAAGGCCTCTGTTTTGAGGATATTGAAAATACTATTGGTTAACTTCTAAAGGTGGATTCTACCATTTCTAACATTGGTCACACTACCTTTGCCCGTCTTTTAGTGGACATCAACATCTCCAAGGCTCTTCCTAGGGATATCATCTTGATGGTGGAGAATAGACTATGGAATCAATCGCTTGATTATAAGGGTATCCCCTTTTGTTGCAGACGATGCTTAGCTACTGGTCATCTTGCCTTTGACTATTCTCGTTCTTGCCACAAGAATGTGGGCTCAATTACATGGTGGCATAATGCCCTGCCCGACCATTTGACTGTTGGTGATTTTGTTGATTCATCTACTCTTAGTATGACGAGCCTTCTAGTCTTGTTCCCCCAACGACAAATCTTGATGTGGCCTTAGAGGCTCATTCTATGGTGGTTCCCTTTGGGGTTGGTGTGGGCCGTGTGTTATCCTTGGTCCTTGCTTGGACTTCTTTAGACCTAGTTTTGACAGGTTCTTTGACATATCCCTTTGCTCTCTTGGCGGATTGTGGGGGGAACCTTGCTCCTTCTCAGCCTATGAATTATGTGCAGCATTTGACATCTTTGGCTAGCCATTCTTCCTCTTCGAGAGAGGTGACTTAGGTTGAGGCGACAATATAGGATTCTTCTCTTCTTTCTACTTGGTCTGAAGATTTAGATAATGGCGTGTCTTGGACAATTGCTCAAAGAAGGAAGAAAGGTCTTCCAAATTCTGTTTTGGATTCCCATACTTGGGATAAGGGTGTGCAGATTGCAAGGACAGAGTCAAGTGTTGTGTAGGTTGTTGACCTTTCTGATGATGTTCTTTTGTGGCAGCTTGGCTACAGTTGTTCTATAGAGTGGCTCTCTTTGTAGCCATTGCTTTGCACTTGTATAATTCTGTTGTTTTTGGCCGTTTTGGTGGTTCCATTTCTTGTGGAACTTGTTTCTCTCACCTTATGGCTTTCTTTGTAAAAGGGTTTGAGCCCTTTCAAAAACTCATTTGTTACTAATATAAAAAACAAAGTGGTCAAAGAGTGTAGTATTACAACATGGAATTTCGATGACAAGTTATGGTGAATGGCATGGATCTCGATGAGGACATGATGACAAATATCTCAGCATACTCCATACTCACATACGAAGAAGGATGGTCACCACTAACATGAAGGACTTGGACGAGGCTTGTGTTCAAGCATGCTATGTAGAGGAGAAAAATAGGTATGAAGATGAGACTTCTAAATTCAAATAGATCATAAGAAAAAATGAAAAACAAAGAAAACTAATATAGTAGTTGTAGACATTATTATTTTTACCTAATTATCTCCTAATTATCCCTCATTATTCCTTGTCATAATTTTTTTTACAGTGAAAGAACTTGAGAAGTTTAATCATGCTTCTTATTCATGCAAAGGAGATTTTTGCTTCATGCTCTTGCAGCTTATCTTGCTTAGTGTCTAAGGTTTATTGAAGGCATCAGAAAATAGTGACAATTTTTTTTTAGGGTCTGTATATGCAATTAGAGTTAGTGATGTCCTAAACCTAAAACCCTACTTTCTAAACCCTAAACCTTTATGCCTAATGCATCTTATTCTAACCCGTCATATCATCTAGATTACTTTTTGTTATAATTTATCGTTGACCTTCTGTCATAGGTCACACCACTTAAGTACGACCGTTCAAAGGGTTTAGAAACATAAACTTTCACCGGCTCTTTGTCTATCGGCTCGAAAGGTCTATTGGGCACCTTGAATTAAATCAAAGGCTTAGCTTTAAAAATGCAAAGGCGTAAAAGCCACAATCAACGGTCCTTATTTAAAGTAAATTCAAATTATAACGGAACGTTGTTATACCTAAATTTGATGGTTGGATTCCTTATGACAGTTCAACTTCTTTACAACTAACTTTGTAACGAATAGTGAGGGCCAGGAAATAAGATTGTGGATTTGGTATGATGTTTGGTGTGATGACCATTGGAGATCTAAGTTTAGTTAAATGACATCTACATGCTTATATGAAAATTGTCATGATTCTGGCAGAATAAGAGATGATGTACAAAATTTTTCTTTATTATTAAGATGACAAAATAACGAATTGAGAGATGTTTCTGATATAGAGGATCAGTTTCTTGTGCTCCAAAAAGATATATCTTCTTATACATGTAAGCAATGTGTGATTTGATTGATTAAAAATTATATTTATGAATGGTTCAAAGTTGAAGTATCATGCATGAGAGAGGGTTTTTGAAGTTTGCAATAAGATGCTTTGTCTGCTGAGGAGATATGCAAAGGTTATAAGATGTTTGCAAGATGACCACAACACATAATTGATGACAATAAGAAAGTATGATAAAAGAAGAGAAATGAGAATGGTTACAACATTCATTGCAGAGTTATTTTACAAATTGCAGAGGTGTGACAGAAGGGGTTTGTTTGCAGAGATGTTGAGTTTATTGTAGGGTTGTGATTTGATATTCACTCTATCACTATGTTTGTAAAGGCTATGTTTAAAGGATGTGTTGATTGGAAGAAGACAAGGATTTGCAGGAAATACTAACAAGTTTTGCAGGAAGATTGAAGTGGTATGAAATCATTGATAGATAATGTTGTTTGTATGATGAAGGTTGAGTTAGTTGATGCTTTGCAGAGAATCAAGGTAACCCCCTGAGTTGTTTCAATTTGTATCTAAGGTGATTGTATCAGCCAATGAGGCATTCATCAGCCAGTGAGGCATTTTGTAAAGCCAGTGAGGCTTTCTTGGTCAGTGAGACCTATTTGTAACCAATGAGGTTTTTAGTTAAGCCAGTGAGGCATTTTCGAGTGGTTTTTCTTCCCCTTGAGGGTCTTCCACTCATGAAATTTAATGTGTCATGGTCTCAATTGATGTGTGATCCATTTGTCTTTCATGCTTGAACATTCAGTCTTATTTGTTGTTTAGTACTTGATTGCTTACTTTGGTAAAGTACACTGTCAGTATCACTACTTTCTATTTTCAAGTTTGAAAAGAAGTAAATGAATTGTTTTTGTCTACAATATTGATTCCCCCCCTCTCAATGTTGTCTATACTCCAACAAGTGGTATCAGAGCATAGGTTCCCTATAGAAGTCTAACCGGCTTGGGTAGGTCCTGTTAGTGGAGTACCATGGGAAAGAGTAGAAGAAATAGAGAAAAGAAAGATGCCAAGCAAACGGTTGTACATCGAACCCCAGTCAAGTCATGTGATGAGTTGTTGCATGAGTCTCCCCTAAATGATGATAAAAAGAATGATTTTGCTGTTGAGATCAATGACACAGAAGGAGACCTCTTTGTGGATGAAAATGAATAGGAGTTTGATGAAAATGATTGTGAAGTTGATTTAGAAGGTGAACTCTTGTGTGCCTTAGATCAGATCAAGCAACTTAAAAAGGAGAATCGAAGATTAGAAGACCAACTTCAACAAGAAAAAGATTCCAAAGATAAGGTATGTTAAAATTTTGCAAAAGTTTCTTTAGAACTTGAAGAGTCAAATAAACTAATTCTCAGTCTAAAGACAAAAATAGAAGAAGCTAAAAGGGTTGTTGATTTTTCCAAATCTAATCTTGAAGTCGAGACTAGTGAATGTCTAAAATTAGAATCAGAAATAGTCTCTTTGAGAAAGGAATTGGAAGAAGCATCTTCTAAGTTGCACAAGAATCTTCTGTTTGAAAAGAGTACTGATTGTTTGAATGACATATTGAGCAAACAAAAGCATCACAAAGACACCACAGGGCTAGGTTATGAAGGAGAGTGTTCAAAAGTCAGAAATACTCCTAGGCAGAAGATAGACCTAAATAAACATTCTGTTGCTCTTGAGGAAGACAAGAAAGCAAAGATAAAGTTGTTGATGTCGGAAGAAGAAGAACAAATAGGTCACCTATCAAGCAATATTGTTCAATAAGGTACAATTATTCTTAGTTCCATGGTTATTGCTATTCATGTCATGCTTATGGTCATAGGGCTAGAGACTGTAGAACTCATTCCAGAAATGGCTCTGGATGGAATAATGATGAGAATTCTTATAGTTTGTTAAATCAGAACTATAATAGTTTTTGTTATAACTGTAATAAAGTTGGTCACATAGAAAGGGATTGTTGGATGCATGCAAGAAAAATGAGATATAATAAGAACTCCTTTGAATGGATGAATAGAAGGAACAAAATCATTTGCTTTAATTCTCATAAGTTTGGACATAAAATAAAGCATTGTAGCAGCAAGTTGAACAAATCCTCTGAGAACATAAGAGGTAATGAAATGTTCAAGAAAAAGAGGAAATCTATTCAGGTATGGAGAAGAAAGCAAGAGATAGGAGAACAAAACTCTAATCTTGTGCATATTGCACAAGAGACATCACTAAGTGCCTGAAAGGTAGCTTGAAGTAAGGGGGAGCAAGTTAGTGTTTTATCTATTTCCCCAAGGAGTTTTAGGAGGTCTGTTGATGTGATAGAACACGTTCTTTCAGTGTTGAAGTAGGTCATCAAGACTTCAAAGGTTCTCTTTGGCATGTGTGAAATCAAATAAAATTATTATAGTATCTCTCTGAAAAGGACAGTTGTGGTTCATGTGTCTTCATGTTCTTCATGGTTTAGGTGATCAATTGTGGCCCATCTTCTCATGTCCTTGTGATTCTTCAAAGATCATCTGCATGTTTCATGGTGTCAAAGGAGATGTTCAATGTCAAATCTTATTTAATCTATGAATCAAGAAATGTAGTTGCCAAATGTAATAGTTGCAAGTGTCCTAATAGCCGTGAAGACAATATGTAAGTGTTGCAGATGTTATAGTATGGTCATGGCAGACTTAATTGCAGACCTTGTGAGGTGTAAAAGCAGACTTCTTCATTTTTTCTAGCATGTTCTTTGTATAGGAGTGGACATACATCAAAGCATAGTTGAAAGAGGTACAGTGTTTTGACTATGTTGATAGTCTAATTTGAACAGAGACAATAGAAGTTAAATGTGGAGATCTCTTTATGTAGTGAACTTGAAACATTGGAGGTGTTTTTTGACTGAGAATCAAGATGAAGTTAAAATATGTATGATTCTTTGATTTGAATGATGGTGTTTTTGGCAGGAAATATACAGAATCAGTTTGATTGAAAAAGAGATTTATTTGGTTTGTTATGTTTGAGAAAAGAATAAGGACAGAGCAATATGTAATAGAAGAATGATATGTGTGTCTTCATAGTGAATTATGCAGAGAAAGAAATAATGTCATGTATCTTCTTGTGAGAAATACCAAACTGATAGAGACAGAGAGTATTGCAAGATGATGACAGAGTATAACAAAGATAAGACATGCAGTGAAATGACTTCTTGCAGAGTTTTTCATGCAACTTGATATCAGAAAGAACAATGGGAAATGTTTTTTTCAAAAGTTTTTTGTGGCATTGATACTTGATGGCCTTTATTCATCAACAAAATGCTATCTTCATAAGTCAGGTGTTATTAGCATTTTTTAAACAATATTTTGCATTTCAGTCAAAGTTTGTCATTACATCCATGGGTGCATGAAAAATGGTGTTGAGAAAATCTTGTTGCTCAGAACATCATACATCACTTTATTATTTATAATTAATGCCTCTTCCATCTAGTGTTGTTTGTGGAGTATTGAAGGTGTTGTAGGCAAGTAGTTTCACCAAGAAAAGTAGGACAATCAAGCTATGAATTGTGAAGCATTCTTGTATTTTTGGGATGTTTTGGAACAGGGTATGTGTTTCATCAAAGAATAAAGACATGATTTGTTGTCAAGTGTTCTAGTTGCAAATGCCCTATAAACATGCATGCAATATATATATAAGAGGCAAGTTTTCTTAATCTTTGGTGTAGTAAGTCAGTCATTGTGCTTTGCTTCACTTTCATTCATTCACTATTATGAGGGATCTTCCAAGTTCATCAGAGAAGTAAGTTTGAATTACCATGACAACAAAGATATGAGAATGAGTTTGTATCACTCTATTTGTTAATGCACATTGAGGTTGACATGTTTTTGATTTGACAGATGACAGTGGTATTTTGTTGAATGTGTTTGCATTAAACATTGATCTTTTATCTCAGTGTTTTGACAATTTGTAGTAATGCCTAGTGATAAGGCAGTGGTTTTGACAAATTGTTGCAATGGAAACAATTTAAGTTTAGTGTTTTGTAGTGATGCCTGCAGTAATGCCTTGATTGCCTTAATCCGATTTTGATAGTAGTTTTTGTGTTGCTTTATGAGACTTTTGTTGCAGGTATCTCAGTCACTATAGAGCACTAGTTTGATGCTTACATAAGTGCTTTCTCAGTCATATAAGACAATGTGTATTCTCTTCATTTCTTTGTCATAGAGATTGGACTATATCTTCTTCAACAATTATATTTTCTTTGAGAAACACGAGCAGTATGCAAACAGTACAAGGGTTGCATTTAATGAGATCTATGATAGTGAATTAGTGAAGTCTCTTCCATGATGTGAATGATTGTAATGTCCACCTACTTAGCTACAGGAATATGGCGTCAGGGGTACAGTAGTCTTGGGGTAGTGATTTTGGCTTTTTTTTCTTCTTGTCTTCTTATATTTGGTGAAATGGTTGTTCACTTTGAATGTTCTCAGTGTTCAGTATATTTTACTGATTGTCAAAATATCATGACAATCTTGATCATGTTGAAGTAATGGAAAGTGATTAAAAGGTTAGTGATGTGAATGGTCAAGAGTTGCTGGTTGGTGCATAATGCAAAATCTTGCCATGTTTACTTGTAGCTTGTCTTGTTTAGTGGTCTTGGTGATTTGATGATTTGTGCAAACTTTTGACATGCATCAAGAAGCAGATATGCAAATATTTAAACTTTCTTATGTAAGGCATCTAAGTGAAACAGTGGTGTTGCAGTGGGTTGTGAATTGCTTGTCGGTGTTGGAATAGTATGGTAAAGTAAGTGAATTAAAGTGGCTTTGAGGTGAATTATCATATATAGACATAGTGACTGGTTTGTTAGTGTGTTCTTTGTCATCATTTATACCACTCTGATCTCATTCTTAAGGAATACAATGGTATGTAATAGCTTTATCTTCACAAGGGGAGTGATTGCTTGGTGATATCAGTCCCTTTGTCATTATTGTCAAAGGGGGAGAGAAAAAGAGCAAAGGGTGCAAATAAGGTGCAAAACTGGGGAAGTTGACATCAATGCCAAAGGGGGAGTTTGTTGGGCATTGATTTGTCATTGATGTCAAATGTGTATTAAATGGAGTTTGAGTTTGTGATGTGAGATCTTGATGTAAATTTATGGTGGGTCATATGGTGTGGGTCATATTTGTTTATGGTGAGTCTCAGGAGATTGATCAAAAGAGATGTGTTCATATCTTCAATGTTTATGATTCATTTTAGAGGAGTTTACAAGAGTTTACCTAGTTCAAGATCCAGTTGTTACTTCAAGAATCTTCTTGCTTCATAATGCTCTTGCTACATATTATGTTTCATTTTTATCATGTTGAGGATTCATTCAGAGTGTCATCTTCAGTGCTTTGTGACAACTGGCTAATGGTGTTGATTCTAGATACAGTCGAAGGATTTGTAGAGTTGTCTTGAGACTCAAATTTATAGTTGAAAGAACTTGAGAAGTTAACTTGAGAAGTTTAATCACGCTTCTTATTCATGCAAAGGAGATATTTGCTTCATGCTCTTGTAGCTCATCTTTATTGCTTTGTGTATGAGGTTTATTGAAGGCATCAGAAAATAGTGACAATTTTTTTAGGGTCTGTATATGCAATTAGGGTTAGTATGTCCTAAACCTAAAACCCTACTTTCTAAACCCTAAACCTTTATGCCTAATGCATCTTATTCTAACCTGTCATATCATCTAGATTATATTTTTTTATAATTTATCACTGACCTTCTATCATAGGTCACACCACTTAAGTATGACCGTTCAAAGGGTTTAGAAACATAAACTTTTACCGGCCCCTTCCTTTGTCTATTGGCTTGAAAGGTCTATCGAGCACCTCGAATTAAATCAAAGGCTTAGCTTTAAAAATGCAAAGGCGTGAAAGCCACAACCAACGGTCCTTATTTAAAGTAAATTCAAATTATAACGGAACATTGTTATACCTAAATTTGACAGTTGGATTCCTTATGATAGTTCAACTTCTTTACAACTAACTTTGTAACGAATAGTGAGGGCCAGGAAATAAGATTATGAATTTGGTATGATGTTTGGTGTGATGACCATTGGAGATCTAAGTTCACTTAAATGAAATCTACATGCTTATATGAAAATTATCATGATTTTGGCAGAATAAGAGATGATGTACAAAGTTTTTCTTTATTATTAAGATGACAAAGAGTAGATGCATATAGAAGATGGATGAGATGGGCCAAAGAAATTAAAATAATGAACTGAGAGATGTTTCTGATGTAGAGGATTGATTTCTTGTGCTCCAAAAAGATATATCTTCTTATACATGTAAGCAATGTGTAATTTGATTGATTAAAAAATATATTTATGAATGGTTCAAAGTTGAAGTATCATGCATGAGAGAGTTTTTAAAGTTTGCAATAAGATGCTTTGTCTACTGAGGAGATATGCAGAGGCTATAAGATGTTTGCAAGATGACCACATCACATAATGGATGACAATAAGAAAGTATGATAAAAGCAGAGAAATGAGAATGGTTACAACATTCATTGTAGAGTTATTTTCCAAATTGCAGAGGTGTGACAAAAGGGGTTTGTTTGCAGAGATGTTGAGTTTATTGTAGGGTTATGATTTGATGTTCACTCTATCACTATATTTGTAAAGGCTATGTTTAAAGGATGTGTTGATTAGAATAAGACATAAGGATTTGTAGGAAATACTAACAAGTTTTGCAAGAATATTGAACTGGTATGAAATGATTGATAGATAATGTTGTTTGTATGATGAAGAAGGTTGAGTCAGTTGATGCTTTGTAGAGAATCAGGGTAACCCCCTGAGTTGTTTCAATTTGTATCTAAGGTGATTATATCATCTAGTGAGGCATTCATTAGCCAGTGAGGCATTTTGTAAAGCCAATGAGGCTTGCTTGGTTAGTGAGACCTATTTGTAACCAATGAGGTTTTTAGTTAAGCCGGTGAGGCATTTTTGAGTGGTTTTTCTTCCCCTTGAGGGTTTTCCACTCATGAAATTTATTGTGTCATGGTCTTAATTGATGTGTGATCCATTTATATTTCATTCTTGAACATTCAATCTTATTTGTTGTTTAGTACTTGATTGCTTACTTTGGTAAAGTACACTATCAGTATCACTACTTTCTGTTTTCAAGTTTGAAAAGAAGTAAATGAATTGTTTTTGTCTACAACACTGATTCACCCCCCCTCTCAGTGTTGTCTGTACTCCAACAATTAGGTGTTCCTACATTGGCGTTGAAGGAGATTCCAATTTGTGGGCTTGAACAAGATGCCATTGGCCATTGACCTTAGGTAGATTAAGCATTATTTTCAAGTGTATTTGATTGTGTTGAGACCTATGGAAATTTGGCCTTAAGGGGCTATTGAACATACACATAACACTTATACTACTTCCTATCAAACATTTGGCCATTGTGTTTTTGTGCTTTAAGTGTATTCTTGTCAGCATCCTTCATACAACAAACAAAAACTTATCAAACAAATGAAAACAAGCAAAACTATCCCTTCTCACCTGTCCATTGTTCTTGAATAGAGAAGTAAAAACACAGCCTTATCCCTCTTTTGGGCATCATTCTTCAAATTCTAATCTTCTAGTGTCCCAGTCAGTCATACACACTTGCATATCCATCATTGTTCAAACAAAATTCTTAGTTTGCATCTAGGTTGCTCTCTTTGGTCTTCAATCAAAACATTTGGCTATCATATTGCTTTTACCACTTGAGGTCTATCATACTTGAGTTGGGAAACATATCAGCATCTTAGGATAGGGTAACTTGCTTGGAGTTTATCATCTCCTACTTTAGCATACCCTCTCTTGATCATTGTCCTTGTGTCTATCCATCATAACACAAGTAATCATTGCCTACATAATCATTGTAAGACCTAGAGTCACCTTGATCTATTTCAGAGTCGTCATCAACCCCCTTGAAGTTTAGTCACATCATACTCATTTAGGTTGTCTTCATATCCTAAAGTTTGCATTACATTACAACCTTTCATCCTTATATCTTGTTATATCACTCATCTTAAGTCAAAGATCAGAATTATCACACATTCCCCCTAAGACAAGATTTCAAACAAGAAGAGAAATGGAAGAAGAAGCAGAAAGACATCATGAGAATCTTGATGAGGAAGAACATATTAGTGTTGGAGATGAGGAAGATCAAAAAAATGCAAGTGATGATGAAGAAATATCCCAAGAACATATAAAGGAAGCACACAATAATCGAAAGTTTCTCAAACTCTTTAAAGAAATGGTCAAACTAAATCCAAAACCTTATTTTAAAGCCATTGTTGATGAAGGGATAACTGATGATTTTGATGCATCTTTATTCATAGCAAATGATAAATAAGGATCTAGTGGATCTTAAAATACCAAGACACACAATGATGACAAAGTGAAGAATCATAGACCTTTTTATTTGCAACCAAGCTATAAGAGTTCTACAAAGGTATCAAAGCCACCACCTACAAATGATCCCATATTAGACAAACTTATAGCACTAAGACAAGAATTGGACACTATAAAAAATGCTAAGACATCATCCCAAAAGTTTTCTATTGAAGATATATGCCCTTACCCTTTTGATCCAAGTATACCAATGCCACCATTTCCTAGTAATTGGGAGATACCAAAACTTGACAAATATAAAGGAAAGGGAGATCCTAAAGATCATTTGAGAGTTTTGTTGTGCTACCTTGGAATTTGTTGTGGAGGAAACATACCTTATGAGATTATTTCCTCGTAGTCTTGGAGGAAGTGCAATGGAATGGTTTTCTCGATTACCACCAACTATCAAAACATTTCAAGAATTGGCAGATAAATTTTTTGCACATTATGCTTATAACTGTGAACATGAAGTGACCATGACAAACCTCTTTAACACCAAACAAAAACAAGGGGAATCCTTTGTCTCATTTTTACAAAGATGGAGGCACTTGACTAAAAGAGCACCTTACAACATACCTGACAAGCAACTAGTTGACCTTTTTGAACAAAGAAATTGGAAAGGAATTTTGTCTTAAATGCCTAGATTCTTTTGAAGAAGAAATAGAAATGGGAGTTCAAATCGAACAAGCTCTTATTGATGATTGCACTATCAAGATACATAATGACAAAGACCATAAAGGAAATTCTAGTTCAAGTAACAACAAGACACCCTTTTGGGCTAAAAATAAGAATGTGGTAAATGATGGAGTTGTCGATGCAAAAATGGTTAAAACCACACAACCAATTTACAATCTCAAAGGGTTGTCTTTAGACAAAGGAAAAGAGAAACAAAAAATATTTCCTAAACAAAATTTTACACCATTAGGATAGCCACTTGAATCAACATTGAAAGAACTTCTTGAAAATAATCTTATAACACTGCCATAAATAAGGGAATATAATCCACTAGTCAAACCCGCGTGGTGGAATGATAATCATTTTTGTGATTATCATCAACACAAAGGACATATGACTAACAGTTGTAATTGGCTCAATCATGTGATACAATACCTTATTGATGATGGTAAGATTGTAGTTGATGGACATACTCCTAGCAATTTTGACCGCAAGGTGTTTAAAGATCCTCTCCTTAGGCATGAAAAGGATAAAGGGAAGGCCACTATATTTGGTGATGGTGTAAACTATACCAATGTTCAACATGACTATAGCATAAATCACATTAGTGAAGTAGATAACCATGTAAACACCTTCATCATAAAAGGTAAAGAACCTGAATGTAATGTCACCACACATAGAGGCGCGGTTACCCTTCGAAGTCCTAAGTCTAAGCCTACTCCATTTACTCTTCAAGGTCCTAATTCTAAGCTCACTATATCAGCCACACAATATAACATTATAGAGAAATTATGAAAGACTCCCACACAAATTTCTATACTTGAGCTTTTATGTTTATCTATTGAACATAAATCCATCCTTGACAAAGTGCTTTCCAATGCCACTGTGCCTACAGACTTGCATGTAGATCAATTTCAAGCCATGGTGGGACATATTGCTTCCCCTCACACCCTCACTTTCACAGAAAATGATGATTTATCCATGCACCAACCACACAATGCATCCTAATACATTGAAGCTTTCATCCATAAAGTTAAGATCAAGTAAGTTTTTATAGATGGAGGAACATGTCTAAATATTTGTGCTTTGAAAGTAATCAAGGAATTAGGCTTTTCTGAGAATGCAGTGGATCTGAAAAAGAAAATTACTATTAAAGCCTATGATGAAGAGGAACGCTCATCTAAAGGGTCAGTTACATTACCAATCATGGTTGGACCTGTGGTGAAAGATGGGGTTTGCCAGGTTCTTGACCTCCCTTTGACTTACAATATTCTCCTTGGAAGACCATAGATCCATGCAATGCAAGATGTACCTTCTACATACCATGAATGTATAAATTTTTTTGTATAATGGTGTTGAAATCACTATACCAGGAGATCCAAACCCCTTTATGTACTACAATAATCTAAATCCTAAAGTTGAATCCACAATTCCAAGCAACCGTGAAGCACCTTCTCAAAAATATGTTAATTCTGAATCCTTAAGAGCATCTACTTCCAAGTCCAATGAGATTGAGTTCAAAATACAAGTAAAAGAACAACGAGTAGGAGAATATACTATGAGCTGTGCTCTTTGCATTGGAAAACTACCTTTGTCTCCTTGAACATATGGCAAACCACAAATGAATGAAACCACATCAGATACCACTACTATTTCCTGTAAATCAACTACTTTTACAAGATGGGGAGCCTTATATGATAAGATAGAAGAAGATCTCCTACATTGGTTGTACAAAGATGAAGATATAGAAAAAGAACAAAATTAAAAACCAGAGGTTAAGCTACCTGTTGAATGGTACGAAAAAGGATTCGAGCTTCTGAAACAAATGGGATATGATGGTAAGAGTCATCTTAGTTTACAAAAATAGGGTATCTTAGAACCAATACAACCTACTAGTGCATGAAAAGTCCTTAGCTTAGGTCATGATACGCAGAAAGATAAGACCTTGAGTACTAAGAGTCATTAAAGTAAGGTAGAAGAGTCCTCTAGTGCAACACAGGCTAATGAGGAAGGTACCATCAATGAATTTCTAGACATATATGCATATGATAACATTTGTACCCTTGAACCAATCCATAATCTTGAGCTTGATCATGATCCTTTACCCCTTGTCCATCCCCAACTTATTGATTGGGATCAATAAGGACCACCACAATTTGACACATTTCAAAATGATGAAGCAATAGTAAAATTTCTCTGACCACAAAGTGGCATACCCTTTGGGGACCATAGAGTTGGTTTCACTATAGAACTTAACAATGTAGCTTACTTTAGAGAGGGTGCCAAGCCTTTCAGTCGTAAAATTATAGAAAATATAAATAGGTCTTCTAGTGAAAACCATTTTACGACACTATTAGACTTAGAAAAAAGTAAAAATAAAGGATGTATCCAAGGGTGAAAACCTCTCTGAGGCATCCAAGGATGGAAGGCTTGACACACTTCCCTGAGCATCATCTCATGAAAAATCATCCATGCTAGTTGAGAAAACATTGCCAGCAAATTTGGGTACAGAAGAACAACCAAAAATCATACATCTAGCAGAATATTAATACCCAATGAAAGAGCAGCATTTATACAGTTTTACAAGGAAAGATAGGTTAACTTTGCTTGGTCCTACACTAATTTGCCAGGAATCGATCCTAATCTAGTCATGCATCACTTGCTTTGCCACCAGGGGCAAAACCTGTCAAACAAAAATTGAGAAAAATGCACCTGCAAGTTGCGCTATTAGTAAAAGCTAAGCTACAAAAATTATTGGATGTTAGATTTATAAGGCCCGTTGCTTACACGGATTGGATTTCAAATCTAGTACCTATTTCAAAACCTGATGGGAGTGTTCGTGTTTGCACAAATTTCAGAGATTTAAACAAAGCTTGTCCTAAAGATGATTTTCCACTTCCAAACATTGACATGATAGTAGATTTAATGGCAAGACACGAGATGTTATCACTCATGGATGGCTTCTCGGGTTATAACCAGATTAAAATTGCTCTTGGGGATCAAATCAAGGCAACATTCACCTATCCTTAGGGAACCTATTGTTGGAATGTCATGCCCTTCGGATTGAAAAATGCCGAAGCCACTTATTAGTGTGCAATGACCACTATATTTCATGATATGATGCATACATATTTGGAAGATAATGTGGATGATTTATTGGGAATATCTTTCACTAGAAAAGGACATTTAGAAAGCATGGATAAAATCTTCACTCGGTTAGAAGAATACAAAGTGCGATTGAATCCAAAAAAATGTGTCTTTGGGGTGACTGGGAAACTCCTGGGATACATTGTCTCTGCTAAAGGAATTGAAGCTGATCCATCCAAAGTGAAAGACGTACTAGAGATGCCTCCGCTGAAGAACATTAGCTAGTTGAGATCATTACAAGGGAAGTTAAAATCTATTCGTCATTTTATAGCATAACTTGCAGATAAATGTCAACTGTTCCAGCACCTGTTATGTAAGAATGTTCCATTCATATGGGATGACAAGTGTGAACAAGCTTTTCAAAAGATTAAGGAATATTTGATGTCACCACCAGTGTTAGTACCTCCTATAGATGATAAGCCCTTGCTTCTTTACATATCAACAACTACCACAACATTAGGGGCACTTTTGGCACAACATGATTAAGAAGGAAAAGAACAAGCTATATACTATATCAGTCAGACTCTAGTAGGATATGAGTTGAATTACACTCCTATTGAAAAAGCTTGTCTTGCCGTAGTTTTTGCTTCGCAGAAGCTACGACATTACATGCTTACACATCAGACAAAACTCATTGTAAAAATTGATCCTCTTAAGTACCTTTTGACTAAACAAGTTCTTACAAGACGGCTGGCTAAATGGGTAAAGATTCTTAGTGAATTTGACATTAAGCATGTAGAAAGAAAAGCAATAAAAGGACAAGCTATAGCAGATCAACTTGCAAATGCTCCTATGATAGATAATCATCCACTTGTTGCCAAATTACCTAATGAATCAATATTTACTATAGAATCTACACACCTTTGGAGTTTATATTTTGATGGTTCTTACACACAAGGTGGCTCTAGAGTTGGCATTCTCTTTGTCACACCGCAAGGGGATTGTATACCTAAAGCTTACAAGATACATTTTTAGCGCACCAATAATGTCGCATAATATGAGGCGTTGATTAATGGACTTCGTATGGCTGTATAATGGAAGATTCTTGAGTTACGTGTTTTTGGTGACTCTCAATTGGTGATCAGACGGGTTAATGATGATTACAAAACAAAGGATGACAAATTGCCACCTTATAAAATAATGGTGGATGATTTTAAACCTTATTTCACATTGATTACCTTTGAATAAATTCCCAGAGATAATAACAAAGCCGTCGATGCAATGGCCACAATAAGGTCCCTTATAGAAATGCCAAGTAATGTTGCATACTGTGAGTTTTTGGTGGAACCTCTCTTGGAACCTACCTATAATGTACCACAATCTGAGATGATGTTTTATCATTGGCCCTGATTCCCAATGGTATGGAGACATTTATACCTATTTACATGACAATACTTTTCCACCTGACTTATCAAATAAATCCCGTAAGACCTTCATCCATTGAACCTCTCGCTATGTCATTTTAGCTGATGCCCTTTACTGAAGAGGTCTCAATGGTACCTTAGATGTCTTGAGCGTGACGAGGCCAACACTACCTTATGAGAAGTGCACAAAGGTCTATGTGGGGCACATTCTACCGGTCTTACCTTAGCTAAGAAACTCTTGCGTGTTGGTTATTATTGGCCTATTATGGAAACAAATGCCTATCATTTTGTCAAGAAATGCAAGCAATGCCAGATACATGGAGACTTGATACATGTGCCTGCACAAGAATTACAACCAATTGCTACACCTTGGCCCTTTTGTCAATGGGGACTCAACCTTGTGGGAAAAATCCATCCACCTTCCTCCAATGGCCATAAATTTATTATGACTGCCACAGAATATTTCACAAAATGGATTGAAGTTGTTCCCTTAATGCATGTCACCGGTAAACAAATCGCTACATTCATTCTTAACTACATCATATGCTGATATGGTGTTCCCCTTTCTATTATCATAGATAACGGTCGTCCTTTCAAAAATTAGGATGTCTGTGAACTTTGCGAGAAGTTTCATATTCAACACCATTTTTCTATGCCTTATTACCCTCAAGGTAATGGCTAGGCTAAGGCCTCTAATAAAACTATCCTCAAAATACTCAAAAAGATGGTCAATGAAGCTGGTCATGACTGGTATATTCAGCTTAATCCAGCCTTGTGGGCTTATCGCACAAGTGTTTGTACTCCCATAGGCAATACTCCATACGCCCTTGTCTATGGCTCTGAAGCTATCTTGCTCATTGAGGTTGAGTTACCTTCCTTACGAGTCTCTTTGCATAATTTGATTAGTGGTGAGGATTACAGAGTCTCTCGCTTGCATGAGTTAGAACTGTTAGATGAAAGACGATAGACTGCTTTTAATCACCTCACAGCATATCAATAGCGTATGTGTAGAAGTAATAATCATCGAGTGAGATCACACACATTTGAGGTTGGTGATCTTGTCCTTCGAGAAATTCCCAAAAATTAACAAAATACAGAGAACAAGGGCAAGTTTGAACCTAATTGGCTTGGTCCATACATTATCACTACTGTATATGGATCAGAGGCATATTACTTAGCTACTCTAGAAGGTGAATCATTTGCCGATCCCATTAATAGCATGCACCTTCATAGGTTTTATACTTGAATTAAAAAAAATAAAAAATAAAAAAAATCTTAAAAAAGTAAAAAAGAAATAAATTCGTTCAATGGTGAAAACCACTTCAGTGGCACCTTGTCAATTACACCATTAATCCACATTGTTCCATCCTTGCTCCGTAATAAAAACATCTAGTTTGTAGATTGAAGTACATTTGTAGATAGACACAACTTTGAACTCAAACAAAATTATGATACAACACGATTGACAATCAAACAGACATTATAATATTTCTATCAACTTATCCAAACTAAACACACAAATTGTAACAAGAATCATTTTAGCATGAAGCATGATGACTGTTTGTTTGTAGGTCTTTGATTGTTTTCTGATTTTTTAATCTTTGGTGACATGTCTTTTAGCTTCTCCAGGATGTCTCTAACTAGAGAGGTGAGGATGGGGCATGTTCACTTATTTGTTGTTTGTGGATTGTTCCTTATTAACATGGTGACTCGTCTTAGGACTGATTGTCTAAGATTATCAAGGACATATGGGTCTCATGTGAAATGGGGCATTCCTTAACTGTTTGATGTGTATTTCCATTTGCAATTGGTATGTTCATTTATCTTGTCATAATACCCTCAGTAGTCCTGCATTGAGTGACTGAGTACTATGACACACCAAAAACATAGAATTATCCTTGCATTAGCTGCATACCCTACACATCCACATGTTCGTTATGCATATCATATCTCATCTTGTGTTCATTACATATTACCATCCATAAGCATACTCATATACATTGCACTATAGAAACATAGAATACATGTCATATAGAAGCATCTTGTGATCACACAGCATAATCATGTAGTGAATTTCATATGCACACATCATTCCACATCATAACATTGCATCATAAGGAATAAACATCATCACATCAAGCTATAAAGCATTTAGCCAAGTTGCATCCATCACATTTTATAGAGCCATAATTGTATCATATAGAATCTTACGATCATCATATAAAATGCATCATCATAGAATCCTCAGCATAATAGAGTCTTGCATACATATTACTTCGCCAAATCATATAAGTGTCAAAGTACAATGATGTCAATATACAAAATGGCTACTATCAAGCCTCACATACATCATCAAGCTCTCAAGCATCGCTATATCTAGCTGATACATAGGGCACTGACAAAGTCATGTTGTATTGCCCCTATCTTGATTTGCACAACCTTGGTCCCGATTAAGCCCTCCATCAGTCTTGTTCCCAACCTTGTTGAAAATATCAATCATCTTAATCCAATCAAATCCTCATTCGAGATATATTGTTCCCAATCCTTGTGTTGTTCTCAGGATATATCGTTCCCATATCAACAACACAATCGTCACGTTGTTTTTGGGATAAATCATTCCCACATTAACAACACTATCGATCATCATCATCATCACTGGGATATATCATTCCCCACCATGATAACACTATCCAACCCAATCGACATCAATCCAATGGATGATGAGTTTTCAGATTACCTAGGGGCAACATCATGTTTGTCTATGTTTTTTGTATCATCTTGTATGCATGCTTGCTTGCTTTGTTGGTGTGTGTGTGTTATCGGCCTTGCAACATACCTGCCACAACGTCATCATGGTCTTACATATCATGGTGCCATTGGCCTATGCTTTCTCGCGACTTTACTCCTTTACGCATTTGACACATCGTCACCTTGGTTTTATATCATGGTGCATAACTGTTGTCCTATTTTCCTCTGTCCAGAGTTAAATAGTTCACCTTGTATATTCCTTGAATATCCTTTAGAAAATGACCCTACAAGGCTTAAATCCTTCAAATAATCATGCTGTGCCTTGCAAAAAATTCCCAAAAATCTCACCTTGAGAATCCTTGCAGAAAACCTAGAAAAACCCAAAAATCTTTTTGTGTTCAAGTGCTTTCCATTGCAGGGATTTCTTAGTTTCATACTTAGCATTTCTGTATGCATTTTTGAATGTATATTCACATATACATTCGCCATTGTATGTTTGCATATACAAAGGCAGATACATGAGAAAGATGCAAAGATTAGATACAAAGACAATATACAAAGAAAAGATGCAAGAGGCGGAATATACAAAGGAAATGTACATCACCAAGATACAAAGATAGAACGTATATCAGGAAGATACTATGCAAACATACAAAGGGGGAGATGCAATTGGTGGGGTCCGCAATTGTGCAAAGGTGATTGTATCTCATATACAAGTCACATTATATATGCGATATACAAGGCAATGATACCAAGAAAAGATGCAAAGGTAATATACAAGGAAACATACAAAAGATACAACTGGTGGGGTCCACTTTTTGCATATACAATGGAATATGCATCTCAAACATACAAAGCCCGGACTCGAAAGATATTGCATTTTGGTTCATACAGGCATAAGTGTTTGTATGTCTTCTTTGCATGAATGTACGCATTGTATGTTTAGACATACAAGGGTCATATACAAAGCAATATACAAAGGTCACATATATATGCCGAAATGAAATGTTTGCATGTACAGGTTTGTATGTAGTTTTCCTTTGTATATTTCGAATTGTATATGCGATATACAAAGGTCAGGTACAAAGGCAATATACAAAGCGGACCCAATTGGAAAATGAAAATTGGCAGATACAAAGTTGAGCTCTGCAGTTTGTATGTTAAGTGCATTGTATATGCCAAAATGCAAAGAAGAAAAGATACAAGGGCCAGACCTGTTCTAAAGTTTCATTCTAGTTGATAATCTCCTGAGTTCCGCATTGTATGCATGGTTGATTGTATCTCAGATACAAGCATATACAAAGGCACATGCAAGGGGATTTTCTCTGACGGCCAATAAAGAGGATGCAAATGCTTAGTGATTGGTCCCAAGTTTGACTCAACGATAAATCAGATAGTGCCACGTGTCAAAACTAATCAAAAGGCTGATTCAAATGCAGCGAATAAGGGAGATTCAAAAGGTAAAAAGGGGCCCATTTTGTGTGTAGCCATTGTATTGTATGTGCAAATGCATATAAAAATGAAAGATACAAAGGCAATTTTCAAAGACCGTTTAAAATGCAGAAAAGCAAAAGCACATACAATGAACTTTTCGGCAGGACGCTGCATATCGGTGACTCAGTTGGAGATCACCCCGATAAACCGATACATACAAAGCAGTTTGCATGTGCAAAGGCAGATTTCAAAGGGTTATTCAGATGGTGATACAAGTGTAGATATGCAAAGCGATATGCAGATATAGATGCAGTTTGACCATAACTTTGACCGTGAATATCTTGTGCATCTTGGCGAATTTCAACATGCTGCAAAAGGCAAAAGTGCCTATTTTTGCCTCCTCTTTCATTTGGCGAGATTTTGAAAGAAATATTTTCACTTTCAAAATTTGGATCTAGATTAGCATGCTTGATCGACTGGACATTTCAGCGACCAATTTGAGATATGTAGATGTAGATATTTGTGGCATTTATGGGTGCAGACTGATGATTCAATAGCTTACATTGAAGACTCAAAATATCTTCCATCTGCCCCTGTTCCAGATATTTTGATGCCACGAATTCTTGCAAATGGACCTCCCTTCAGATGTAGATATTTTCCTGACTCAGCCCATGGGGTGAATTTATTGTAGCCGCCTTAGGTCGAATTGTAAATGCTATATATGCATTGGAATGAGAAGTATGAAGGGTTGGAAATTTTTTAGCATTCTGTCTTTCTGTTTCCAAACAGAACTTTCCTCTACTGTAACTATGCCTTCTTATTGAATATATGTAAGTTATTTTTACCTCTTTCACTGATTTTTAGTTTAGTGTGAATCTACATGTGATTGTCTGTGAACAACTTTGTTCCTCTCAATCATTTTGTTTCTTACCTTTACTAGAATCATCTAAATCTGTGTATATCTACTTGCTATATCTGGTTATGTTGTGCATTTTCTCAGTTATGTGAAGATTCTTTTACTCAATTTGGTGAATCACCCTTTATGTTTCAAGTTTTCTTGTTCCATCTTTTATTTTAAAAGCATTCCTTCTCCCTTTTCCCTTGCAAATTCAGTAGATTTTAGGTGATAACCAGTTAAGGAAGCCGACCTTCTCCAGAGGTTCTTTCCAAACACAGGTGACCCATAGACCTTGGAAAGATCCCATGTTTCTCCAGATTGCTAAAGTTTTATAACTGCAGCAAGGGTGCAAGTCTGAGAGACGACAATTTTTGGCACGCCCGGTGGGACTCTACAATCATTTTGCTGGTTATGATATGCTACTAGCATTATCAGTCTTTTAAGAGGCAATTTTCTGCATATTTGGTGACTCATACTAGAGAAGAACAAGTAGATCAGTGCTGCTATCACATTTTAGGAGAAAAATTCAAACTTAGAGTTCGAGTTCATTTGATTACTTGTAGGTATCTCCGCCTAGAAGACAGAGTAGAGCTATGGTAAGGACTCTAGTTTCTAAAAGAATACAATCAACTCCACCAAGTTTCAGGCCAGCAGTTCTTGTAGTTCATGTACTGTTTCAAGCAAACCTACCTCCAGCTTTTCTAATGGCAAGAAATCAGCCATTTGTGCTTTTGATGGGGGCAGCCCATTGAATTTGACAGTACATGACAACATACCCATGGCAGCTTTGAAGAGCCTGTCCTATTTCACAGGGGAGGATCAAACTACCCTAATTGAGCACATTAGAGACGTAGCTTCTTTATGTGGAGTTCATCTTGTAACCCAAGAAAATGTAGCCATCAGGTTGTTGGCTGCCTCATTCAAAGGAAAAATATTACTGTGGTTTAGGAGTTTACCAGTGCAAACCATAGGAACCTGGGATGATCTGGGTGATAAGTTAAACAAACAATTTTAAGATAAGTCAGATAACTTATCGCTGGTTGAACAAACAACTACAATAAAGAGAGCTCCCCAGGAGCAAATGATGGATTTCAACTTCTGATTTCAGAAGACATGGGGCAGAATTCCTGCCATGGTAAGGCCTCCATCAGAATATGCATTCTTGTATTTTTTGAAATCCCTAAATAGTGATATTTCAGTGATGATATAATCATTAGGAGGTACTAGTCTACCTGATGCATATGAAATAGCTATTAGAGCAGAAAACAACCTGATCCAGGCTGGGAAAATAGCACCTAGACCACCAATGCCTATTTTCCTCAAGATCCAAGCTTAAATGCCTTTGCCAATCCCATATTTTGCCCCTTTACCTGCTGTAGCAACATTGCCAAATACTGCCAATTCTGAAACTACTGCTTCGAGCTCATCACAAGAATTAAGGGAGATTTAAAATAGTTAACAAAAAATACAGAACATCCTACAAAATTTTGGGAATGAGTTGGTAAACATAAAAAAGCAGCAATCCCAGAACATACAACCTTATCAACAACCCAGCCAAGGGTAGAATTAGCCTTATCAAGGGCAAAATCAGCCATACCAGGCTAATAGGCCACCTTATCAAAGCAATTACTAGGGTACCAGGCAGAATGTGAACCAGAGGCCTTTCCAGCCTTACATTCATGTACGCATTAATGCAGTTAAGAACCTTGTCTCTGTTCAGAATAACCTTGCTGCCGAGTATGCGTGGTGTTTTCCATGTAATCAGCCACATAGTCAGGCAACTTGTTCAAATAGAGTGATAAATCAGGCTTTAATGGTGCAAAATGTTGTAGTTTCACAGCCAAACACACCCAATGATGGGACTGCACAGCAACAAGAGTAGACTTAGAACAATTTTGCCTTCATAAATTGGCAAGGAGATGAATTATGTGGCGTAAACATAGATGATACCTCAGTTGCAGCAAATAGATGAGCTAAAAAGAGAGGTTATGAGATAGATCAAGTAGTAAATAAAGGAAAAGGACCTGCTGATCCTTCTGCATCCCAGATTCCCCATATTTGCAAAGGAATGCTCAAGCAACTGCCAGAGAGTAGCCTCATTTGCAGGCTGATATTGCTGCTGCAAAGTCACACCAGAAGGTAAATGTTACTCTGCCTTTTAATATCATTGAAAATATGAAGAATATGACTGTGACGATGTCTATGTGGGATTCCTTAGCGATCCCAAGTCAAAAGGACATGTTACAATCTACCTTATCTAGTTTAAAAGTGTCAAATGATGCAACTGTTGACCCAACTAGGGCTGTTCTTACCAATTCACCCTAGGATAACAATAAGCAACCAATTAAGAGTGCTAAACCACTTCCATTTTTTGTGTCATTGATAATTAGAGACAAGTTAGTACATAACTGTATGGTGGATAGTGGTGCAAGTAGTTCTGTAATGCCAAAGCATATTGCAGACCAATTAGGATTGAAATACCAGCCCCTTGAGAAGGGTGTGCTCTAGCTAGATGGCATAGCTGTTAACACTATAGGTGTGATAAAAGACTTAGGTCTCACTCTGCATACCTATCCCAATGTTTCCATTTCTCTAGAGGTGTTCATCATAGATTTATCTCCTCATTTTGCCATGCGTTTGTCAAGAGAGTTCACAACCAAGATAGGAGGATATTTATCCTCAAACTAGTCCCACATGTTCTTCAGGACCCGATATGGCACAAAAGTGACCCTAAAATCTGAATTGCTTGCCAAATATCACATAGAGCCTTATGTTCCAAGTGCTGTTAATGTGAATTGCATTATTTCTGATGATCCTGAGCTTGTTGCTACTCAAGAATTGCAAGCTGAAAGCTTACCAGAAGTGCTGTTAAAGGAGTGGGCCTTAGAAAATATGGTAGATGATCCTAAAGGACACATACAAGAAACTGGTATGGGGGTTTACATACTGCATGAACCTGAAACAAAAATTCCAAACCTTGTAAAGAATGCATAACAACAGATAGAACAACAAGATGAAGTATGGAGAATGTACTTTGATGGCTCTAGGAATAGGAATGGATCTGGTGGTGGTGCAATGCTTGTGTACCCACAAGGTGGCAGCTATTATTCTTCTTTTTGTTTTTCTTTTTCATGTACAAATAATACTGCTGAGTATGAAGGGTTGATTCAAGGTTTGTAGTGGGCAAGAAAGAGGAAAATTGGCTGTCTGTAGGTGTATGGGGACAACAAACTCATTGTAAATCAAGTGAGGGGACTACATGTCACAAAAAATGATGTTTTGAAATGCTATAAACATATGGTATGGGATATGATTGAGGAGTTTGATACTTTCAATCTAATCTCTATTCCAGGAAATTAGAACAATCATGCAGATAGGTTAGCTGCAATTGGGGCTCAGTTTGATATCCTCAGTGACATTCAAAGAGAGAAGGTACAACCTCATGTGCAAATAGTTGCTAGGCCATCTATCCCTGACAATAACATTCATTGGCAAGTTTTTGAGAGTGATGAGCAAGTTCCGTGTTTCTTGTTAGAAGAGGATGAGTTTTCTGTGGGTAATCAGAGCAAACTCAAACAACAATATGATGATCAAGTTGTTCAGTTAAGGACTAATAAGCTGCCCAAAGGATTGGTAACCTTGGAATCCATTTTTGGTACTAATGATTAGCTGAAAAAGGGCAAAATCGGTATGTAGGTCAAAGAGGAACATTATGAGGAGCTGGAAATTTTTAAAGGTAAGCTTCTCAAAATTGGTAAAATCTGTTCACCTGAGGATAGGAAAACTTTTATTGATCTTTGCCAAGAATTTGAAGATGTGTTTGCTTGGGATTACTTAGACCTAAAAGGATTTGACCCTCATTTCGCCCAGCATACTATAGAATTAGAGCCAAGTACAAAACCTGTGAGGCAGAAACAAAGACCTTTAAATCCAAAACTTGAGCCTCTAATGATTAAATAATTAACCAAGCTAATCGAGGGAAGCATCATTTTTCTAATCAAGCATACTTCTTGGGTCTCTAATCTTGTTCCTATGAGGAAGAAGAATGGAGAGATTAGGTTTTGATTTTAGAGACCTTAATAGAGCCTCTCTGAAGGACCACTACCCGCTGCCCTCAATGGAGCAAATTCTGCAAGCAGTGGCTGGTTCAGAAAGATTCTCCTTACTTGATGGTTTTTCTGGTTATAATCAAGTATTAGTCAAGGAGGAAGATTAGTTTAAAACTACTTTTACTACCAAATGGGGCACCATGGCCTACAAAAGGATGCCTTTTGGTCTGTCAAATGCTGGCTCTACTTTTCAGAGAGCTATGGATATGGCTTTCAAAGGTTTGCTTTATAAATTGGTACTTGTGTACCTAGATGACATCACAATTTTCTCTAAGGATGCATCTGAACATTTATTTCACTTGAGGCAAGTATTTGAGAGATGCAAAGAGTTTGGGATATCTCTTAATCCCAAGAAAACCATTTTTGTTGTCCATGAAGGCAAGCTTTTGGGGCACATTATGTCAAAGGAGGGCATTACCATTGATGCAGAAAGGGTAAGAGCTATTTTGGAGCTGCCTTTACCCAGTCACAAGAAGGGGCTGCAAAGTTTTATTGGCAGAATTAATTTTTTGTGAAGATTTATACCTGACATTGCAAATTTATTGAAGCCATTGACCTCTATGCTAAAGAAAAATACAGTTTTCAGTTGGACAAAAGAGGCCAAACTCAACTCTGAGTCCATAAAAGAGGCGTTATTGGCTGCACCAACTCTGGTAAATCCTAATTTCTCCAAAGATTTTATTTGTATGCTTATGACGGTCTAGATGCAATTTCTGCAATTCTGGTACAACAGCAAAGTGAAGGCTTTGAGTAGCCAATCGCTTTCTTTAGTCAAGGACTGGAGGAGTATGAACAACGATATAGTTTCATTGAAAAGCATGTCCTTGCAGTGGTAAGAAGTCTCAAGAAGTTTAGACATCTTATTTCTAACAATAAGGTACATTTGATGGTTGTTCACTCTGGCGTAAAAGAGTTTCTATTGGGAAATGATGCTAATGAGAAAAGGGCTGGTTGGATTACCAAAGTAATGGAATATGACGTAGATATCAAGATAACCAAGCTCGTCAGAGGTAGAGGACTCAGTGAACAACTTGCTACTAGTTCTGAAAATGAAATAGATAAAGAAGAAGAGGTGCTTTTGACCATTGAAGATGAACATCAAGATGATACAACAGTGGGCACATGTTGGGTTAATAACATGTCTCATTTTTTGCAAACTGGTGAATGTCTAGTAGGTTTAGATAGAACCAAGAGAAGATATTTTAGACTGTAGTCTATTCCATATGTTTTAATAAATGATATCCTTTTCAGAAAAGATTTTAATGGTGTGTTGTTAAGATGCATTGATAATAATCAAATTGACAAGGTGTTGCATGAGTTTCATGATGGAACAACAGGGGGTCATTTTCCCCCAAGGACTACTACTTGGAAAATAATGAGAGCTGGCTATTACTGGCCTAGCTTATTGAAGGATGACCATGCATGGGCCATAAAGTGTGTAAAATGTGCCATTTTTGCAGGTAAAGAAAGGCTGCCAGCTTTACCTTTGCAGCTAATTCAAGTAGAACAACCCTTCATGAGATGGGGCATTGATTTTATAGGTCCCATTAACCCACCGTCAAGTGCAGGCCACAGATGGGTACTTACAACAATAGACTATTTCACAAGGTGGACTGAAGCAATGGCTCTAAAGCAATCCAATGAGAATGTTGTTTTAAACTTCTATCATGATTTGGTATCCAGATTTGGAGTACCTAAGTCAATCATCTTAGACAATGCTTTAGCCTTTGTTGGATTGAAGATAACTGACTGGGCTGTGAAGAATGGGGTCTATCTGAACACTTCATCAAATTATTACCCACAAGGTAATGGTTTGGCTGAATCTACAAATAAGAACCTCATAAGGATTATCAAAAGATCAATGGAGGACAACCAAAGAGTCTGGCACACCAATCTAAAATCTGCCTTATGGGCAGATAGAATACTCCCAAGAGGTCTATTGGAAACTCTCCATATGTGTTAGTTTATGGAAAAGAGGCAAGATTGCCTGTGTTTGTGGAGCTACCAGCACTGGATATCATGAATCTGCTGGATATGTTTGAAGAAGAAGATCCTATGGCTGTCAGATATGCTCAACTTATGGAGCTTGAAGAGATCAGAGATAAAGCTATGAAAGATATGAAGTATCATCAGCTTCAGACAAAAAGAAATTTTGATAGGAAAGCCACTCCCAGAATTTTTAGGGAAGGTGATATGGTACTCAAATGGGATTAGTTGAAAAGCAGGCCAGGAAAACACTCCAAGTTTGACAGCATGTGGAGTGGTCCATTTATCATTACTGAATGCAAGGAGCACAATGCATTTCAGTTATCAAACATCGATGGAGAAAAGCTGCCTATCCCAGTCAATGGGATACACCTAAAGAGATGTTTTGAGGTATGACTTACCTTGTAAATCAGTAGATTAGGGTTCTTGCTTTCAATAAGTGTTGTTGTACGATAGTTTAGATCCCTGTTTATTTCCCTAAGTGCTGCCTAACACAGTTCAATGAGTGGCTTTCAACATTTTGTTTTGGTTTTGGCCTCTAAGTGTTCTTCATTGCTGATATGCTGAGTTACTAGGGTTTGGTTTGGTTATCAAAGGTTTATTTTTTAAGTCTCTGTGTGACTCCATGCCCAATGGATGCTTAAGGTCACTAGTCTATTTGTTTAACAGGCAAACATCCCATAGAAGTCACAAAATGTTGTCCTATTTTCCTCTGTCCAGAGTTAAATAGTTCACCTTGTATATTCTTTAATATCCTTTAGAAAATGACCCTACAAGGATTAAATACTTCAAATAGTCATGTTGTGCCTTGCAAAAAATTTTCAAAAATTTCACCTTGAGAATCCTTGCAGAAAACCCAGAAAAACCCAGAAATCTTTTTGTCTTCAAGTGTTTTCCATTGCAGGGATTTCTCAGTTTCATACTTAGCATTTCTGTATGCATTTTTGAATGTATATTTGCATATACATTCACCATTGTATGTTTACATATACAAAGGCAGATACATGAGAAAGATACAAAGATCAGATACAAAGACAATATACAAAGAAAAGATACAATAGGTAGAATATACAAAGGAAATGTACATCGCCAAGATGCAAAGACAAAATGTACATCAGGAAGATACTATGCAAACATACAAAGGGGGAGATGCAATTGGTGGGGTCCGCAATTGTGCAAAGGTGATTGTATCTCATATATAAGTCACATTGTATATGTGATATACAAGGCAATGATACCAAGAAAAGATGCAAAGGTAATATACAAGGAAACATACAAAAGATACAACTGGTGGGGTCCACTTTTTGCATATACAATGGAATATGCATCTCAAACATACAAAGCCCAGACTCGAAAGATATTGCATTTTGGTTCATACAGGCAAAAGTGTTTGTATGTCTTCTTTGCATGAATGTTTGCATTGTATGTTTAGAAATACAAGGGTCATATACAAAGCAATATACAAAGGTCACATGTATATGCCGAAATGAAATGTTTGCATGTACAGGTTTGTATGCAGTTTTCCTTTGTATATTTTGCATTGTATATGCGATATACAAAGGTTAGGTACAAAGGCAATATACAAAGCGGATCTAACTGGAAAATGAAAATTGGCAGATACAAAGCTGAGGTCCGCAGTTTGTATGTTAAGTGCATTGTATATGCCGAAATGCAAAGAAGAAAAGATACAAGGGTCGGACCCGTTCTAAAGTTTTATTCTAGTTGATAATCTCCTGAGTTCCACATTGTATGTTAGACTTAGGGCATACAACTGAGAGGGGGGGTGAATCAGTTGTGTGAAACTTTCTCTTTTTAAACATTTGAATCTTCTTTAGTGATTAGCATAATATTAATCATGAACCATAATGCATTCAAATCAAAAGCAGAAACATATCAACACACATGACACCAAGATTTTGACATGGAAAACCCAGTTAAGGGAAAAACCAAGGGGTGATTAACCCAAGAATGTATTCTCTGTTAGAAGAATAGAAAGAACAAAATGGCACATGCCAATTAGGGCTCACTGCCCGAGCACACTGCTCACAAGAGGCTCACTGCCTACAAGAGACACACTATCTACAAAGGAATAAGTATCACCTTTATGAACTGGAGAATAGCATCTTCAGCATGCTTGAATCAGTTCCATTTAAGCCCAATACTTCTGCTCTACCTTTCGCACTTCTCTTCGCTACCACACACTCATCACCACAAGACACACTTCAAAATGAATTTACAATCCCTTAATCACTAGCAGAATTATCACCAAACTTTACCACTCCTCCTTCATACATTTCCAAATCTATGAACTTATTCTTGTCACCTGTCATGTGGTGAGACCAACCACTGTCAATGACCCAATCATTCTTTTCTTCAACTTGGGCAGCCAGAGCTCTTTCTACAACTTTATGATTGATAGATACAGAGGATATTGGTTCTTCTTTCTTGATGGCAACAAACACCCATTCACTTCCGGATTTGTTTCCTGTCTCTGATTCATCATCTGTTACTCCTTCATTATCATCTTCTTCATGAACATAGTAACAATTCTTTTGGAACCTTGATATGTTAGGATTTGGCTTTGAAAATCTTTTTGGACATTTTGAGGCAAAATGACCAATCTTATTGCGGTTAAAACACTTAAAAAGTAATTTTCCTTCATACTTACCAGATCCTCTTGGCAGTCTCTTTGCAATGAGGGCTTCAAGTTGAGCAGTTTCTACTTCTTCTTCTTCCAAGTCTTTTCTTGCTTTTCCATACCATGACAAATTCCTTGATGAGTTCTCTCTCGGATCAAATCCTTGTTTACCTTTCACAGAGGCACTGACTTTGAATGCAGATTTAGTTTTGGGGGGATCATCTCCAAATTCGGTCATTTCAAAAGCAGCCAGTTTGCCAGCCAATTGGTCTCTTGTGACAGTTGTATGGGCTCTGAATTCATCAATGGCAGCAACCTTGATTTTGTAAGAGGCAGGAAGGGATCTGAGAATCTTACCAACAATCTCATTTTCATCCAAGACTCCACTAGAATTTCTAATTCCACAAACCAACTCATTCACTCTTGGCTTAAAAGTGGTAATATTTTCATCATCTCTCATCTTTAGTTTTTCAAATTTCCCTTTTAGACTCTGTAACCTTGCACATTTAACATACTCATCTCCTTCATGCAGAAGCTCCAGTTTAATCCAGATCTCATAGGCAGTTGGTAGGTCAATAACATTAGAGAGCTCTGAGTCAGTTAATGCGCTTAGAAGAGCCTCTTTGGTCCGCAGATTGTTTTCAGCATCTATGGTTTTATTTAGGGTTGTCGGACCACCCTGTGGAGGAGCATACGCTTTTGTGACCATGGACCAGTACGCCTTTCCCATACACTGCAAGTGACATTTCATACGACCTTTCCAAAGAGAAAAGTTGGTTCCATCAAACTTCGGACTATCCTTCTTGTATGACAACATCCTAGATCTCCTCAAGCGGTTAAGCTCCTTTTAGAGGAACTTAGCTCTGATACCAATTGTTAGACTTAGGTTATACAACTGAGAGGGGGGGTGAATCAGTTGTGTGAAACTTTCTCTTTTTAAACACTTGAATCTTCTTTAGTGATTAGCATAATATTAATCATGAACCATAATGCATTCAAATCAAAAGGAGAAACATATCAACACACATGACACCAAGATTTTGACGTGGAAAACCCAGTTAAGGGAAAAACCACGGGGTGATTGACCCAAGAATGTATTCTCTGTTAGAAGAATAGAAAGAACAAAATGGCACATGCCAATTAGGGCTTACTGCCCGAGCACACTGCTCACAAGAGGCTCACTGCCTACAAGAGACACACTATCTACAAAGGAATAAGTATCACCTTTATGAACTGGAGAATAGCATCTTCAGCATGCTTGAATCAGTTCCATTTAAGCCCAATACTTCTTCTCTGCCTTTCTCACTTCTCTTCGCTACCACACACTCATCACCGCAAGACACACTTCAAAATGAATTCACAATCCCTTATTTATACAAGGCATCGACTTAGGAACAATCATCTAAGTTGGCAAACACCTACAAGAACATCCGCAAGACGTGTAATACATCCAGTCGGCCAATCTCAAGAAGAACACCAATATCTGTGGTTATTCTTCAAATGCAAACTCTAACTTCAACGTGGACCACCAACATTAACTGGACATGATCCAACTATCATCATAACCTTCCCTGAATCACCAAAAACATCCGCACTTTATCATCCTACTGGAATTCTTCTCTCCTTCATCCAGAGCTACAAGAACACAGTCTATCATCACTGTCACAAATGAATAGGCTCTTCCGGACCTTCAACCCACGAACTAATCTAGTTGATACTTCACAGGGACATCCTCAACACTCCCTCAGATCTGCAGAATGGGATAATGAAATACCAGATCTCACCAGACCTATCTGTGGCCCTCTGTCACCTCTGAACACTTGCCAGAACCAGTTCTACTTGAGTGACCATAACTTCTTCAAATCTTCATACGGACCTCTAAAATCTTGACTGGAGCATCTCAAGACTTATATCTACAAACTCTTTAAACCGCATCCTCTGATCCTCAACCTATTGAGGACTTTTACCTTCTTGTCATCACTATTCTTCACTGTTCCTGATTGAGACTTATTTTCTCAATATCCTCAGCACACAGCTCATCTAATCTTTCTCATTAATGCAACATGAGTATGTTGACATCAATGACAACATCGGTTAGGCCCATACTTGCAACATTATATACATGGTCAATTGTATCTCAGATACAAGCATATACAAAGGAACATGCAAGGGGATTTTCTCTGATCGCCAATAAGGAGGATGCGAATGCTTAGCGATTGGTCCCAGGTTTGACTCAACGGCAAATCAGATAGTGCCACGTGCCAAAACTAATCAAAAGGCTGATTCAAATGCAGCGAATAAGGGAGATTCAAAAGGTAAAAAGGGGCCCGTTTTGTGTGTATCCGTTGTATTGTATGTGCAAATGCATATACAAATGAATGATACAAAGGTGATTTTCAAAGGTTGTTTAAATGTAGAAAAGCAAAAGCACATACAATGAAATTTTCTGCAGGATGTTGCATATCGGTGACTCAGCTGGAGATCACCTCGATAACCTGATACATACAAAGCAGTTTGCATGTGCAAAGGCAGATTTCAAAGGGTTATTTAGATGGTGATACAAGTGCAGATATGCAAAGCGATATGCATATACAAATGCAGTTTGACCATAACTTTGACCGTGAATATCTTGTGCATCTTGGCAAATTTCAACATGCTGCAAAAGGAAAAAGTGCCTATTTTTGCCTCCTCTTTCATTTGGTGGGCTTTTGAGGGAAATATTTTCACTTTCAAAATTTGGATCTGGATTAGCATGCTTTATCGACTGGACGTTTCAATGACCAATTTGAGATATGCAGATCCAGATATTTGTGGCATTTATGGGTGCAGATTGATGATTCAACAGCTTACATTGAAAACTCAAAATATCTTCCCTCTACCCCTGTTCCAGATATTTTTATGCCATGAATTCTTGCAGATGGATGTCCCTTCAAATGCAGATATTTTCCTGACTTAGCCCATGGGGAAAATTTATTGTAGCCGCCTTAGGTTGAATTGTAAATGCTATATATGCATTGTAATGAGAAGTATGAAGGGTTGGAAATTTTTTAGCATTCTGTCTTTTTGTTTCCAAACAGAACTTTCCTCTACTATAACTATGCCTTCTTATTGAATATATGCAAGTTATTTTTATCTCTTTCACTGATTTTTAGTTTAGTGTGAATCTGCATGTGATTGTCTGTGAACAACTTTGTTCCTCTCAATCATTTTGTTTCTTACCTTTACTAGAATTATCTAAATATGTGTATATCTACTTGCTATATCTAGTTGTGTTGTGCATTTTGTCAGTTTTGTGAAGATTCTTTTATTCAACTTGGTGAATCACCCTTTATGTTTCAAGTTTTCCAGTTCCATATTTCATTTTAAAAGCATTCCTTCTCTCGTTTCCCCTGCAAATTCAATAGATTTTATGTGATAACCAGCTAAGGAAGCTAGCCTTCTCTGGAGGTTCTTTCCAAACACAGGTGACCCACAGACCTTGGAAAGATCCCATGTTTCTCCAGATTGCTAAAGTTTTATAACTGCAGCAAGGGTGCAAGTCTGAGAGACGACAATAATGTCAGGTGTTATATCAAACATTACGTTGCTCAAAGTTTAATCCGCATAACTCCACCACCTTCCCTTCATTTCCCTTTTCAAGAGCATATCCATCTCCTTCGTCCCTGCCTATCATCTTGAGGGGGCATCATCTATCAATCCTTCATTTTTATGAGCCCCATTTGAGTTTGAGCCCCATTCTACCCAAAATCTGAATCCAAAACCTATGTTTTAATCTTCTTTGAACCAACATTGCTTCACAACATCGTCTCAAAGAGGGGCAAAATTTAGACATCAAAAAATTGACCTAATTATCCCCTAATTATCCCTCATTATTCCCTGTCATCCCCTAATTATCTTTATCATTAATTAATCCTTAGTTCACCCTTGTCCTAATCCTTACCCTTATCTATGAGATTTAATTAATTAATTAAATTAATTAAATCTCCACTTTATTACCATACCGTAAATAATAAATTAAAGTTAAATAACTTAATTTATTATTTACTAAAACCTAAATCTAAAACCTATTCATAGAGAAATTAAAAATAACAATTACCCTTCACATAACTAAAATCCCATTCAACTACCTTTTACCTACATTTTTTTTGTTCAACCACTCAAACCACTTTTGCCCAAACTTTATAAAATCAACCTCATTTTTCATTCATCGGCCCCTAACAAAATTTACAAAGGAGTTATGCAATCTTTCGAGCAACCACATTTCAATTTGTTGGGTAACATTTATAGTTTTCTATAGTTGGTCTTTAATCTTTATTTGTGTGTTATCATTCAACTTTGTTTGGTGCATTAGATATGGATTTTTAGGGTTTTCAATAGTTGCAAATCCTTTTGATAAAAATTCATATTTTATGCAACAGTAGTGCAAAATGATAATAAGAAAAATGATGAAAAAATGACACAAAATCTTTAGTCATTGTAATCTAGATGGGCATGTACATTCAAAATGTTGGAAGATTCATCTTGAACTACATCCTAAGAATAAAAATAGGGGTAACGAAAAAGATACCAAAAAATTTATGTTAACTATTCATGAAGGTGAAATGGAAATAGAGGATAGTTTAGATGTATGTAACAAACTTGGGTGCATGGCCACTAAGGAAAATGAACTTGAGATGAACATACTTTTTTTTTGAAGTTACAAGGTAAAAAGGACAAAATTAATGCTTTGGTAGATCTAGGGTCACAATGTAATTTTATTTTAGAAAATTTGGTTAAAAGGCCTAGGATTAAAACAAAGGAACGTCCACATCCATACCCATTGGGGTGGGTTAAAAGAGGTGTATAGATACAAGTAAATAAAAAGATGCAAAGTAAGATTTGAGATAAATTCATAATATATAGATGAGATTGAGGCATCCCCTTTGATGCTTTTAATATTGTTCTTGGTAGTCCATATTTTTATGTCAAATATACTATATTCATGAGAAGAGATAATATGTACAAGTGGGTCAAGAATGGAGTCAAATGTATAATCAAATGATATTGGAGCAAGGCTAAAGTAGCTACCATAAGTGTTAATAAAGCAATTAAATTAATTCAAGAAACTATTGTTTTTCTTACTTTTGCTTAAAGATAAGAATTAAGATGAGATTGACATTTGTACCATGACTAGCACAAAATTGAAAGTCTTGGATAAATTCTTGTCATCTTTTTAGGAAGTGTTTGTAGAGCCAAAAGGGTTACCATCAAGAAGGGAGGTGGAGCACGAGATTCAATTACTACTGGAGTCTTCTCTACCAATCATTGGCTTGTATTGGAAGTCCTTATTTGAAAGCAGTGAGATCAAGAGGTAAGTACAAGAACTATTGGAACAAGGGGTGATTCACCCTAGCACTTTACCTTGTGGGTCACCATTAGTGATGGTGTGGAAGAAAGCTAGTTCTTGGAGAATGTGCATAAATTATCAATTTCTTAATATAATTAGTATTAAGAATAGATATCCTCTCTCGAGGATAGATGGTTTGTGAGACCAACTTAGACATGCTAAGTATTTTACTAAATTGGATCTTAAGTCTAGTTACCATTAGATGTGGATGAAAGAAGTGAATACTTGGAAGATTGCTTTCAAAACTAAGCAAGGACTTTATGAATGGTTAGTACTTCCTTTTGGCTTGAGAAATGCACTTATTACTTTCATGAGATTGATGAATGATGTTTTAGGGGAATTCACATATAGCTTTGTAATAGTCTATCTTGATAATATTTTAATAATCAGTACTAGATGAGAACAACACTTAATCCACATTAAGCAAGTTTTGTAGAGATTAAAAGAACAACTACCATGCAATCTAAAGAAATGTGACTCCAACAAAGAATCATTGATATATTTAGGGCATGTTGTAGGAGGAGAATTAAGAATGGATCCATCTAAAGTTGAAGCAATTGTAAATTGTCCTACACTAAAGAATAGTACATAAACTAGGAGTTTTGTAGGGGCTACACAATTCATGAGAAACTTTACTTTCTTTTTCCTACATAGCTGCATCTTTACATCAAATTGCATCACAAGGGAAGAACTTTAATTGGGGTAATGAACAAAATAAAGCATTTGAAATATTTAAGTAGAAAATAAGTCATGCTCTTGTTTTAACTCTTTCTAACATACAAAAGCCATTTGAGGTAGAAATAGATGATAGTGAATATATAATGGGTGCCATCTTACTTCAAGGTGGTAAGCCTATATGATATCATTTCGAGGTTCTTACTTATAGTTAGGGGTTATGCAACTTATGATAAGGAATTATATGTACTAGTTGAGGCTATTAAAAATGGACAATATTTATTTGGTAATGAGACTATTTTGCATATTGATTATTAACCTCTACAATATTTGCAAGCACAAAGTAAGTTACAACAAACAAGACACTACACACTGATGGATTTTCTTCAACAATTTCATTTGGTAATCAAATGCAAAAAATAGACTATCTTGTGGCAAATATGTTATCTAGGCCACCTATTTCAACAATGGTTATCATAACTCACTTGGAGACCTTCACAAAGGGGGCTTATATTGAAGAATATGAACATGATAAAGACTTTATTGAAAAATATAAAGAACTTCTAAATCATAGGAAATTGTAAAAAGTGAAGTTCATACTTATATCTTCAAGATGGGTTGCTATATAAGGTAGGAAAATTATGTTTGCTAAGAGCACAAAGGTTTATTTGATGAGGGAGGCATATACCTCAAAAATGGTGGGTCACTTTAGCATAGGCAAAAGAGTGGCTCATTTTAAAAGGTATGTGTTTTGACCCAAAATACAACACGAAGTAGCAAGGTTTGTTAGAACTTTTAAATTATGTTGCACAAGCAACCCTAAAACAAGAAAATAAGGAATGCATATGCTTTTTCCTATTTTTACAAGACCATAGGAAAATATTTCTATGGATTTTGTAGGGGGATTTCCTATGAGTAGACATGGGAATGATTATTTATTTGTGGTAGTTGATAGGTTTAGGAAAATGTGTATTCTAATAGCTTGTAAAAATACTACCACATGCAAAGGAGCAACTGAATTATTCTTTAACAATGTATGGGTACATTTTGGGCTACCTAAGTCCATTATTTTTTATAGGGATGCACAAATTGTTGGTAAGTTTTGGTCTATACTATGGAGTATGATTGACACCAAGCTAAAGAAAAACATAACCTTTCACCCACAAATAGATGGTTAATAGAACTTTGGTACAACTTATTAGGGGGTATAATAGTAAGTATCCCAAAATATGGGATGAATCTCTTCCATACACTTAACACTTATAATAGAGCATTGTATTCTTCTACTAATAAGTTGCCATTTGAAACATGTTTGAGATATTTGCCTTCTAGTACACTTGATGTAGCTTTTGATAAGAAAAATGAACAAATAGGGAAAGATGATGAGATGACTAAAGCATCTAAATTTGTTGAGAGGATTAGACAAATCTAACTCAAAGTAAAAGAACACTTGGAAAGAACTCAACAAATGTATAAAGAAAGACATGATCAACATAGAAAGGAGCACAAACTCAAAGTGGGGTTTGAATTTCTTTGGGTAAGGAAAGACTCCAAGGACAAGCAAAGAAAATTATACCATTAAGATATGGACCCTTTACAATTTTGGAGGCCATAGGTGAAAATGCATTCAAACTTGATCTTCCTCCTATTATGAAGATACATTCAATTGTAATTTGTGAGTATTTACAACTTCATGAGCCCTCCATGCTAGATGAGGATGAAGAACAAGTACTACCCTTTTTGGAAGACTTGGGTCTGGAAGAAAGAATCATACTCCATGAAGATGTGATATTAGAAAGGAAAACAAGGGAAACGAGAAATAGAGTTTAGGAAATTTGGAAGATTGGATGCAAAGATTACAAAGTAAGCCAAGCTAAGTGGTACTCTAAGGAGAGAGTGGGAGAATTTTTTTCTCATTTGATGTCTCATTAAGATTTTGTGGGACCAATATTCTTCTTAAGAAGGGAGTGTGATGCAAGAAGATTTAGAAAACATAAGAAAACAAGAAAACAAGAACAAAGAACAAGTTCCAGATACAAGGACAAGTGTTTGACAGTGTTGCAAATTGAACTAGGCACAAACAATAGCGTGAATGAGTAGATGATAACATAGGTGAACTAGTGTCCATGGTTGTACCATCAAGCTCAGAGTTTGAATTGTATAGGGACCGGTTCAACATTTAATGACTTTTGATCTTCACCCATGGGAAAACTCTATGCATTGGAAAAACTATAAATAAGTCTTATATGGGAGCATTCACTTCATCAATAGTTGTTGAAGTTGTGAATTATTGTATGTTTTATTCTTGTAGGAGAAATAGGCAAAAGTAGAAGGAAAGTTTGCCCACTTGCTATAATAATTTCTTTGTGAAGTAATAAAGAAGGGAAGCAAGACACATTGCCACTACCAAAATTAGTTTTTTTCTCCACATTTGAAGTTTTTTCCAGGCTAAAATCCATGTGTTGTGAGTTGTTTCATGTTTATTTATGTTCAAAGTATAATAATTCCTTCTCTTAACAATTTGAACTTTTCATTTGCATAACAAGTAGGAGAGTATTGAATAATTTAACTAATTTTTAAATTTTAAAGTAGAGTATAGATTATTTAATGGTTGTATGTGAATTGATTAAATACACATCTTTTGTATTTAAGTCATGTTTATTGTAAATGATTTTCAATAAGATGTGGTTATAAGATTAAATATGATTTGATTGGTGTCACATTTTGAAATTATGATGTGTGTAGAGTAAAAAACTCTACATTTTGTATCAGTCGCAGTGCACCCGCGGGTTACAGTTTCGTGTCTGTAAATGTTTCTGAGAGTGGCTACGAGGGTTTCATTTTTCCAGAGCCGCGGAACCTGCCAAGTGTCAAGCCCCAGTTCAGGCCACACTTTTGTTTCTAAGTTATAAATTTAACGTGGAGCGTGCCACGTAGCGGAAATGTTTCAATATTGTTTCTAAGTTACAACCCTATGAAAGGCACCATGTGTCATCAGCGGAGGCGCTACCTAAATGTTTTAGTGTGAGTGCGGAAGGTGCCATGTGTCTTTTGTAGTAGCTGCAGAACTTGCCAAGTGTTAGCTTTTGCAGGTTGGTTTCTATATGTTTTGATGTTAAGTAAAGGATGGTGGTGGACCACAGTCTAAAGTATTGGTGATGCGGAGAGCACCGTGTGGTGGATGCGGCTCCAAAGATAAAGGTTTTGTCCCTTTCTCTGGTGATATTAAATGTTTCTCAAATAATGTGGAGCCCGACATGTGTCAACCTCCACATAAGTCTCAAAAGGTTTCTAATGTTTCAAGAAGTAGTGCGGAAGCCGCCACGTACCAGTTAGTTGTTGCTGTAGAAGCTGCCATCTGTCCCTTTTGAAAGCTAATGAGCGGAGGGTTGTGGGTCCCATTTCTTAACTGTGTCTTAAAGCTTCAATGCTACGGATCACGACAGTTGTCATAGGCGGAGTTCCCCTGAATACAAAGACACAGTTAAGTATCAAAGCTGCGGATAAAGACACATATTATTTCTAGTTGTTGCAGAAGCTGCCAAGTGTCAGTTTCTTGTTTCTTCTGAGAAACGAAAGAGTTTCAAGTTGTGTGCACGGACACTGCCATCTATCACAGAGTTTAATGTTTCAAGAGTGCAGAAGCTGCCAAGTGTCTGTTCCTTATAAGAGGAGGTATGCCACATATATTTTGACACAACCAATGGGCTTGCAGAAGGAGTAACTATCATAGATTCGAAAAATCTTTAACTATCAGAAACTTCTAGTTACCTCCAGTTCAGTTGGGCCGTTGGGATTCGACTGTTGCAGGCAATCTAGGGTCGATTTTGGGCTATAAATATGTAACATTCGTAATGATCAAGAGTGAGTTGTTCAAGTTAGAATTCTAGTTTCTGATAGAGAAATTCATACTAGTTTTCAGAGTTTTCTGTCAGAGATTTAAGAGAGAAGTTTGAGACTTTTGCTGTGACCAGTGAATATCATTTGCCTTTATTTTGTTGTTCTTGATTCAGAAAGTGAATGTAACTGTGCATGTATCTATGCCTCTTATGTTGCTGGTAAATTAATGAGAAACACTGAGTTCTATGCCTTGGTTGATATTTTCTGTGTCATTACAAATTGTCTGGTTGTGAGCCTTTGATTTTATTCATTTCATCTATTTATGTTAATCATGCAGAATCTACTCTTTAATGTGACTGAATCTTGATGATAGTTTCACTATGCTTGGTTGAGAGAAACACTTTATTCAAGTGCATCGCCATAGATAGATTTATTTTCATTGTATCTATAATTCAATTAGTTTCTACCCTTTTCCCCAGAACCCATTTAAGAAAAAGAAGAGCCAACTTCTTTAAAATTTGGAGGTTGTTTCAGGTATCAAGTCCCACATTCCTAAAACTTCCCATGTTGGTGCTGAAACCTGCGCAATTTTACACATCAATAGTTTTTGGCATGCCCGATGGGACCATTTCTTGAAGTTTCTGTCAATATTGTATGAGCGAAGAAGCTACAAGGAGTCAGAGATGTGGACTTGTAACAAGAGTTCAATCTGCTGCTAGACCATGCATTCTTTTTCCACCACTGGTAGCTAATCCAAGGAGAAGAGTGAATCAGTTTGTAGCAACACCAAGAGTAAATATGGGAGCACCTATAGCCCCAATAAATTATGCAAACTGGAACACTGGTAGTCCTCTAATTCTTCTGATACCACCAACCACTTGGGATGCTATTCCTGCTAATGCTCTGAAGGCTCTGCCCAAATTCAGTGGGGAAGATTTCAAGACACCTGAAGAGCATCTACAAGATGTATCTGATGTATGTGCAGTACATGTTATCACTCAACAGAATGTGGCTATAAGACTGTTGGCAGCTTCTTTCAAAGGGAAGGCTCTGGACTGGTATAGATCTTTAACCCCAAACACTATATCTACATGGGATCAACTTGGTGATGCTTTCTTTGAAAGATTTAAAGAAAAGGGTGATAAATCTTCTTTGCTGCAACAATTGATCACTATCAAAAGGGCACCTCAAGAGGCAATGACTGATTTCAACTTAAGATTTCAAAAGACTTGGGAAAGGATTCCTACTACAGCAAGACCATTACTAGGTAGGGCTATTGTATTTTACCTTAAATTTTTAAACTCAGATATATCAGTGATGATCCAGTCCCTTGGAGGTCAAACACTACCAGAAGCTTATGAGTTGGCAGTCAAGGTTGAAAATAACTTAATAGATGGTGGAAAGTTGCCCCCAAGGCCTCTTATGCCCATGTTCCTAGAGATCACCTTACCTTTGCCTCAAGAAGTTCCTAATCCTACAACCCCACCTGTGTCTATGTATGCATTCCCTCAACAACCTGCCAAGACAGCCACCCCTGTTCAATCATCTGAAATGGATGATGTCAAGAACATTTTAAGGACCTTGAATGAGATAATTAATCTAAAGAGACAATAAAATCCTTATCCAAATCCCTCTTATCAAGGTTACTAGGGAAATAGACCTCCCTTTAAGCCAAATCAATATCAAGGCCCTCAAAGGCAAGCTAATCCTCAGCCATCAAATCAAGTAGTCACAGTCCCTACACCTCTAAGCTGTTCCTCCTAATCCCAACAGGGGAATTGTTCCAGGGCAAAATAATTTTGCAAATGGCACAAATGCTTGGTGTTTTCCTTGCAATAATGCCTATATGCCTAGAGACTGCCCTAGAGGAAATTTACAGCAGAAGAGAGCAGAACAAAGAGGATTAGAAGGACAATTTGTAACTTCTAACACTCCACAATATCAGTCTCCTGGTGTACAAAATGTAGTCCTATTGGCCCAGATGCAAGGAATGTCCTTACAACAGGAAGAGGAAATAGCCCCTGAGCATGCTTTATTTTCATGGATTGAAGAAGATTCGATGTTCTTAAATGAAGCATCTACTTCCAAGAAGCCATTGGTACAATTAGATTACTATACCAGAGCAAAGATGAGAATGATGGAACAACTTGGAGTCACTAGTAATGAGATCATGGGAGCTCCTCCATTTCAGAATCATTAGAACACAGTCACTAGACAAGAAATGTCTCAACCTGTATAGACTCAAGTAGTCTCAGAACAAGTTCAAGAAAAGTCAAGATACCCTTATTACTCAAAGGCCCAGGCATTAGGACCTATGAATGTGGTGGATCAGTTAAAAATAACTCCAACACATGTATCAATCTGGGACATGTTAGCTATTCCTAAGTAGAAGACACTGTTGCAAGAGGCTTTGCAAGGCTAAGAAGTTCCTAAACAGACTGGTGCTAAAGGAGGATCTGCTGATAAAGAAAAGCTACAACTCAAAGATACTATACCTTTGCAGATAACAATGCTGTTGAATAATGCACATGAGGTAGGTAAACCTAAACTAGATCCCTTTTACTTAACTCTAATAGTTGGGAAGAAGTTATTGCATAATGTAATGATAGACTCTGGGGCTAGTACTACAGTAATGCCAAAGCAAATAGCAGATGCTTTGAAGATAAAATATGAGCCACTTACAAGAGGGGTTATGCAGTTGGATGGGAAATCTGTGCAAACAATAGGGAAAATTAAACAATTCCCATTGCAATTATATACTTGCCCCAATATAATTGTAAATCAGGATGTGGTAGTCATAGATATTCCCCTTGTATTTGGTCTATGCTTATCTAGAGATTTCATAGCCAAGATAGGAGGTTACATGTCATTAGATTGGTCACACCTCATTCAGAGAACCAAATATGGGACAAAAATGAAAATATTGTCTAAACCATTATCAAAAGACCATATCACAAATGAACCAACCCCAAAATTAGAGGTAGCCCATGCTATGCTAAATAAAGAGGAGATAATCTTTGTTGAAGAGTTAGGTGACTGGACTGAGCATGACCAACAAGAAGAAGAGAATAATCAGTTGTTGACTATGATGCAAAGTGATCCCTATGGAAATTATGACTCTATAGGTCTAGGCACTTATGTCATATTTGAAGAAGACCAAGAGATTCCTAATGTTTTAAGGAAAGAACCTAATCAGACTCAAGAATCTGAAAATGACTCAGAAATCTGGACTCTAAATTTTGATGGGGCTAGAAGTAAGAATGGAGCTGGAGCAGGAGTTTGCCTTACTATCCCAAATGGTGAGAAAGTTTCAAGATCCATTCACTTTCAGTTTTCCTGTACCAATATGTAAGGAAAGCAAAGGTGCGGAAAACAGCTTCCCAAATGCTAATTCCAAGGGGACAGTGCAAACAAGTAACTTTTAAATCTAAATAACTCAGATGAGTACACGAGAGAAACCAAATAGACAATATTCACAAAACAGACACACAGTATTCCGTGGGAAAACCCTTACGGGTAAAAAACCCACCACCACAGAAGAACCCTCTTTATTTTAGTAAACAGAGATTACAAATAAAAATTTTTAGCTCTTCTGTTCAGGTATCGTTCTCCAAATTATATTCAGTTCACTATCTCTGCACATTCTATAGAATGAACCATATATTTGAAACTCTTCAACTACACATCACTCGATGACTCCATCAGATTTTTATATTTAGTTTGCAAGTGCAGAACCGTTTATTAACATCTGCCCTAACCGTTTCATCTGACTTCTCCAGCATCGATTTTAGCCAACTGTCACAACTGTTCACATTCTGGTGTGACCAATAGTCCCACATGCATCAGGATAACTTGGACACATTAGTTTATAAGCCCAAATGAACAGTAAGTCTATCGTCGGCAATTTTGTTGCCGAGGATAATAGTCAACAGCTCATTGGGATAACTTTCACCATCTGACGCCAACACAAACCTTCATTGGAGTGACCATTGTGCATCGGCCTAAAGTCTTTAAGCTACACCGATAGATGTCCTCTCACTGATCATTAGAAGAAAACATCATCGGTGAGAGATCTCCCATCGAAAAGACTCCACAAGGCTCGACTGATAGTAGATCTCACACTGATAGGAAAAGGTCATCACTGAGACATCAACCATCAGACAAAGCCTTCAATGTCTCTCCGATCACTAGACTCGCGCTGATAGGATACATCCATTAGTGAAACCATTAGCATCGGATAGACTGTCAACACTTACTCCGACGAACCCTTGTCTCACCAACGCCAACACAACTCCTTCATCGGAGTGACCACTGTCCATCAGCCCAAAGACATAAAGCTTCTCTGATAGTCTTCGTCTCACCGATGGTCTCTCATTTTTGGTATGGAACAAGTCATTGGTAGTCTTCAACAAAGTCCTGCCAATAGCACTCCGTCACAGCAATGATTGAACTCCTTGAACTTTGAACCCATTGAACTCATGAAAGGTTCAACAAAGGACAACAATGAATCAGAGGTTCAAGCAGTAAAATTGAGACACAAGTTCTCTTCAATCTCCCACTTGTCGAAGAGATTACTGCTACCTCTTAGTCCTCTTTAGATTATTGAGAACTATGGGCCCGTAGACCCATTTCATCTGAACACCATTTGAACTTGGCCATGCTCACTAGTTTAGTTAAGGCATCCGCAACATTTTCCAAAGTGTCAACTTTCTTCAGCTTCACCTTCCTGTCTTCCACCATATCACGAACAAAGTGATATTGGACATCAATATGTTTTGCCCTAGCATGGAAAGTAGGATTCTTCACCAAACATATAGCACTTTGACTATCACAATGAATTTGTATCTGCCCTACATTAAAACCAACATCAGAACATAACCTCTTCAACCAAACGGCTTCTTGGCATGCATGAGTAGCTGCCATGTACTCTACCTCTGTTGTGGACAAAGTGACTACAACTTGCCGCTTGCTCATCCAACTGATAGCACCACCATTTAACATGAACACATATCCATTGGTGGATCTTCTGCTGTCAATGTTCCCTGCCCAATCAGAATCAACATACCCTTGAATGTTGATAGATCTCTGTGATCCAAATAAGTTTCCATGATAACAAATAGCATAATCAGAAGTTCTCTTCAAATACCTCATAACTCTTTTCACAGCATCCCAATGTGATCTACCTAGATTCACCATAAACCGGCTCAAAACTCCCACTACTTGGGCAATGTCTCGTCTGGTATAGACCATTGCATAAATTAGACTACCAACAACACTTGCATAAGGTACCTTTTCAATATTGTCTACTTCATTCGAAGATTCTGGACAATCTTCAACAGATAGTTTCATTCCCTGCATTACTGGAACAACTAATAGTTTAGAATCAGACATATTAAACTTATCAAGAACATTAGTAATATACTTGATCTGGCTGAGCCAAAACTTTCTCTTAGATCTGTCCCTTTTGATCTCCATTCCCAAAATGTACTTTGCTGCCCCCAGATTCTTCATTTCAAATTTCAAGGACAACTAAGATTTAAATCTGAGATCATTCCTTTACCATTGCCAATGAACAACATATCATCCATATACAGTGCAATTATAAGAATCCAATCACCATCAGTTTTATAATAGACACAATGATCAGATTTAGATCTCACATATCCTAAAGATAACACATATGTATCAAACTTTAGATACCACATTCTAGGAGATTGCTTTAAACCATAAAGAGAGTTTTTAAGTTTACATACCAGATGTTCTTTTCCTTTTACCACAAAATGCTCTGGCCGGGACATATAAATTTCTTCTTCAAGGTCCCCATGAAGAAAAGCTGTCGTCACATCCATCTGCTTAATTTCAAAGTCATACGCTGCTGCAAGTGACAAAAGAAATCTAATGGATGTTAGCTTAGCTATAGGAGAAAAGATTTCTCCATAATCAATACCTTCCTTTTGGGAATAACCCTTAGCAACCAGTCTTGCCTTGTACTTATCAATACTACCATCTGGACCATATTTCTTTTTGAATACCCTCTTACAGCCCACAGGTTTTCTACCTTCAGGCAAGGGTACCAGATCCTAGGTTCCATTTTTCTCCAATGATGTCATTTCACTATCCATGGCTTCCACCCAAGAATCTGAATCAGGTAAGCTAATAGCTTCTTTTACAGTCCTAAGTTCATCAATATCAGTAAGTAAGGCATAGGCACAACTTGAATCAAGTACTGAAAATCCATACCTATCTGGTTGTCTTCTTTCACATGTAGACCTCCTCACTGGCTGAGGTGCAGGTTCAGGTTCCTGCTCTGGATCAGAATCTTCAGAGCTACTCGAACTCTCATCTGAACCATCTACACTTGGTGTTTGTTATTCCTCTTTTGTAGGGATCAGAGGAATATTCACAATAATTTTTCCTTTCTTCTCTTCTATCTTTTCTAGCTGAGGATCAATAACCAACGGTTTCAGCTCTCTAAAAATTACATTCCTAATGTAGATTACCTTTTTAGTTTCTGGATTCCAAAGCTTGTACCCTTTAATACCGACTCCATAGCCAACAAAGATACATTTAACTGCCTTGTTATCCAACTTAGATCTTTTAACTTCAGGAATATGAGCATATGCCTCACAGCCAAAGAATCAAATATGTCTTAGAGAGGGCTTCTTACCAGACCATGCTTCCATAGGTGTCTTATCAACCAATGCTGAAGTAGGAGAACGATTCAGCAAGTAACAAGCTGTAGCAACTGCCTCAGCCCAGAACCTCTGTTCAAGACCAGCATAACTCAACATACTTCTTGCTTTCTCCATCAACAATCGATTTAACCTTTCAATAACTCCATTCTATTGTGGAGTATAAGGTGTAGTTTTATGCTTTTAATTCCATGGTCTACATAATACTTATCAAAATCTGCATTGCAATATTCACCACCATTATTTGTTCTCAAGCATTTTAGTTTTCTACCAGTCTGATTTTCCACAAGAGTTTTAAATTCTTTAAATCGACTGAACACTTCTGATTTATTTTTCAAAAAATATACAAATGCCCTTCGCGAATAATCATCAATAAACGATACATAGTATCTTGACTTAGATAAAGAAGGAACATCAACTGCACCAAAAACATCAGAATGTACATGGTCCAGAACACTAGAAGATTTATGAGAACTAGAATAAAAAGAAACATGGTTTTGTTTTCCATATACACAATGTTCACAGAAATCAAACTCCAGATTACAATCAATCAGCCCATCTACCAGATTTTTGTTCTTCAAGGTTTTTAAACCTTTTTTACCTATGTGACCAAGTCTATGGTGCCAGAGCATTGTTTTCTCTGCAGGAAGTTTAACTTCCATAGAGTTTGCATCATGTGTCACAATAGTAGCTACATTAAGTTTTACAGAGACATTGTTACACACTGGTTTTGCATCTAACCCATACAGAGTTCCAATGCGTTCACCCTTTGCCAGTACAATAGACCCTCTAGTCATCTTACAGCCACCATTCACAAAAGTAACTTGCACTCCAACATCATTAAGCTTACTAACAGAAAGTAAATTTTGAGCCAGAGCTGGTATATGAAGAACTCCATTCATTCCCTTTATTCTGCCATCCAGGAACTGGATTCTGACTCGACCTCGGCCAACAATTTCCAATGTTGAATCACTAGCCAGGAACACCTTTCCACCAGCATAGGGTTCATACTTAGTGAACCACTCTCTATGAGATGTCATATGAAAAGATGCTCCTGAATCAACCAACCAAACATCTTCAGATGCAGGCGTTGCTAGAGCAGCAATGAAAGCATCAGCACCACTGTGTGAAGACTTAGAGTCAGAGAAGTTCTTCTTCTTCTTTTTCTCCTCTTTGCAGTCTTTCTTGATATGACCTTTCTGTCCACAGTTCTCGAACTTCACCTTGGACTTCTTGCCAGGAGATTTTGATTTCCCCTCTGATTTGGACTTAGACTTCTTGTCCTTCTTCTTGCCTCTTTCCTTTGATCTACCATGAACTGACAGAGCCTCTTTGGCCATTCCAAAAGACTTCCTCCACATCTCTTCAGACAACAGTGAGGCAACAATAGTTTCTATTGAAAATGTAGTTGTTGTACTTCCAATAGCCATCACCAAATGGTCCCATGAGTCAGGTAAGGAACATAACAGAAGCATACAACGATCCTCCTCTTCTATTTTTACACCTATAGATATCAACTGATCAACAATTGTATTGAATGCACTCAGATGTTCTGCTACAGATGCACCTTCATCCATCTTCAGAGAATATAGTTTCTTTCTGAGGAAAAGTTTATTCACCAAGGACTTGCCCTGATAAATATTATTCAACTTCTTCCACAAATCACTTGCAGTCTTCTCCTCATGGATGTTCAATAGAACAGAGTTAGATAAACTCAATCTTATCAGTCCTTTGGATTTTCTATCTGCCAGCACCCAATCTTCTTGCTTCATGCCTGTAGGTTGAATTCCAGACATAGCAACCCAAAGATCTCTATAGACTAGCATGTCTTCAACTTTAAGTTTCCACAACTCAAAGTCTGTGCCATTAAATTTCTCAATGTCTATTTTGTCTAATGTACTTGCCATCTTTATTTAATTTAAAATAACTCTCTGCAGAACTCCCACTTATAGATTTAACACAAAAAACCCAAACTACCGACAAGGATAGCACAACTGGCCAGGCTCTGATACCACTTGTAAGGAAAGAAAAGGTGTGGAAAACAGCTTCCCAAATGCTAATTCCAAGGGGACAGTGCAAACAAGTAACTTTTAAATCTAAATAACTCAGATGAGTACACGAGAGAAACCAAATAGACAATATTCACAACACAGACACACAGTATTACATGGGAAAACCCTTAAGGGTAAAAAACCCACCACCACAGAAGAACCCTCTTTATTTCAGTAAACGAAGATTACAAATAAAATTTTTCAGCTCTTCTGTTCAGGTATCGTTCTCCAAATTATATTCAGTTCACTATCTCTGCACATTCTACAGAATGAACCATATATTTTAAACTCTTCAACTACATATCACTCGATGACTCCATCAGATTTTTATATTTAGTTTGCAAGTGCAGAACCGTTTATTAACATCTGCCCTAACTGTTTCATCTGACTTCTCCAGCATCGATTTCAGCCAACTGTCACAACTGTTTAATTCTGGTGTGACCAATAGTCCCACATGCATCAGGATAACTTGGACACATTAGTTTATAAGCCCAAATGAACAGTAAGTCTATCGTTGACAATTTTGTTGCCGACGATAACAGTCAATAGCTCATTGGGATAACTTTCACCATCTGACGCCAACACAAACCTTCATCGGAGTGACCACTGTGCATCGGCCCGAAGTCTTTAAGCTACATTGATATATGTCCTCTCACCAATCATTAGAAGAAAACACCATCAGTGAGAGAGTTCCCATCAGAAAGACTCCACAAGGCTCGACCGATAGTAGATCTCACACCGATAGGAAAAGGTCATCGCTGAGACATCAATCATTAGACAAAGCCTTCAACGTCTCTCTGATCACCAGACTCATGCCGATAGGATACATCCATTGGTGAAACCATTAGCATCGGACAAACCGTCAACACTTACTTTGACGAACCCTTGTCTCATCGACGCCAACATAACTCCTTCATCGGAGCGACCACTGTCCATCGGCCCAAAGACATAAAGCTTCGCTAATAGTCTTTGTTTCACCGATGGTCTCTCATTTTTGGTATGGAACAAGTCATCGGTTGTCTTCAACAAAGTCCTGCCGATAGCACTCTGTCACAACGATGATTGAACTCGTTAAACTTTGAACCCATTGAACTCATGAAAGGTTCAACAAAGGACAACAATGAATCAAAGGTTCAAGCAGTAAAATTGAGACACAAGTTCTCTTCACAATAATGATGCTGAGTATGAATCCTTGGTGCGTGGACTCATGTTGGAAAAGAAAAAAGGAGTAAAGAATCTGATAGTAAGAGCTGATTCAGAACTAGTGGTGAAACAAATCAGAGAAAAGGCAGTAGCCAAAAATGTAAGAATGAGATCCTATAGGCACAGAATTTGGGACCTAATAGATGGTTTTGAAGCTTTCAATATTGAAGTAGTTCCTAGAGCCCAAAATTCTGAGGCAGATAGAATGACACATATTGGTTCATAGTTTGATCCAACAACTGATCTACTAGTCAACAATGAGTCAGTCAAAATTATAGTAAGACCAACTATCCCAGACAATGACCAAAATTGGCAAGTTTTTGAAAATGATTTCCAAGTACTCTCATTTTTGCAACAGTCGAGAGAATTTGCTGATCAGTTGCAACCTAAAATTGAAGAAGCATATGGTGACCAAATTATTCAATTGAAGTCAAATAAGCTCCCTAAAAGACTGATTATCTTAGAAAACCTATTTGACCCAGAAGATGTAAGCCTGGAGAAGAAGAGGTTTCAAGCAAATAAAGAAGATTATTTTGAAATCCAAGTTAGTGAAGGAAGAAAATTGAAGATTGGCAATTCTACAACCCAGCAAGAAAAGGAAAGATTGATTGATTTATGTGAAAGATATGATAGGGTGATTGCCTGGACCTATGAAGACCTCCATGGCTATAATAGAGACATCATTCAACACACCATAGAGCTGACTGAAGGATCTAAACCAGTTAGACAGAAGCAAAGGCTAGTGAACCCTAGAATTGAACCTCTAATGGTGGATGAGTTGCAAAAGCTCTTAGAATCAAAGATTATTTTTCCAATCAAGCACTCAACCTGGGTATCAAACCTAGTGCCAGTAAGAAAAAAGAATGGTGACATAAGACTGTGTGGATTTCAGGGATCTAAATAGAGCATCTTTGAAAGATCATTATCCCTTGCCCTCTATGGAACAAATTTTACAGACTGTAGTTGGATCAGAGAGATTTTCCTTGCTGGATGGCTTCTCTGGATACAATTAGATTTGGTTGGCTGATGAAGACCAACATAAGACTGTATTTACTACAAAATGGGGAACATTTGCATATGCTAAAATGCCTTTTGGTCTTTCAAATGTTGGAGCTACTTTTCAGAGAGCCATGGATGTAGCATTTGGGGAACTTATAAACAAAATCATCTTGATTTATCTAGATGACCTCACTATTTTCTCTAAAAATGTTGTAGATCATTTTGACCATTTAAAGGCTATTTTTAAGAAATGCCAAGAGTTTGGAATATCCCTGAATCCCAAGAAGTGTATCTTTGCAGTACCTTAGGGTAAACTGTTAGGGCATATAGTGTCAAAAGGAGTCTCTATTGATCCAAAGAGAGTCACTGCCATAATGAATCTATCTCTGCCAGTCAATAAGAAAGCAGTTCAATCCTTTCTAGGGAAGATCAACTTTTTTAGCCAGTTCATATTTGACTTTGCAGGTCTAATTAGACCTATGACACTATTGCTAAAGAAAGATCTGGTTTTCAAATGGACTACAGAGGGGAGGCAAGCTTTTGAAGAAGTCAAAAGAGCCATTTCAACAGCCCCAGTACTCATAAACCTAGACTTCTCTAAGTCTTTCATAATGTATGTATGGAGGAGAATTTAGTGTCGCTACTGTTTTAACTCAGAAAGATGAATAGCAAGGAGAGCACCCAATAGCCTTTTTCTCTAGGACTCTCAGGGAATATGAGGCTAGATACAATTTTGTGGAGAAAAAGGCATATGCCATGGTAAAATCCCTTAAGAAATTTAGACATATGGTCATAGGGAATAAGATTCTGATATTAGTGGCTCATCCTAGTGTAAGAGAATACATTACGGAGGGTGAGATCACTGAGAAAAGAGCAAACTGGATAACAAAGATCCTTGAATATGATGTGGAGGTTAGACCCACTAAGTTAGTAAGGGGCAAAGGATTGTGCCAATATATGGCTCAGGACATGGAGAGAATGATGACACAAGAAATAGAAAGTGAAAATGTATTAAAAATACAAGAGGTTGATCAAGATTCTTGGGTCACAAACAGAATACAATTCATGAAGCATGGGATTTTCCCAAATGAGCTCTCCCATGACAAGAGAAGGTATTACAGGCAGCAAGGGGCCCACTTTGTACTAATTGACCATGTTCTATTCAGAAGAAATGTTGATGGCATACTTCTGAGATGTATAGAAAAAGATGAAGCTCAAAGAATACTACATGAGTTACACCATGGAGCCTCAGGTGGACACTTTTAAGTAAGGACCACAACAATCAAAGTGACTCAAGTAGGATACTTCTGGCCCACTCTATTCATAGATTACTATCAGCTGGTTAAGGAATGCTAGGCCAGTCAGTTTTATACAGGAAAAAGAAGAAATACAGTAATGCCCCTAAGCCCCGTAATTGTGGATGAACCCTTTGCCCAATGGGGTCTTGATTTTATTGGTATGATAAATCCAGTGTCAAGTATGGGACACAAATGAATTCTTATAGCCACAGATTACTTTACTAGATGGAGTGAAGCAGTACCACTCAAGGAAGCAACAAAAAAGGTAATATTAGACTTTCTGGAAGGCATCACTGCTCGGTTTGGTCCTCCTCGTACCATAATATCAGATAATGCTAAGGCATTTTTGGGAACAAAAATATCTGAGTTTGCATTGAGGAATGGAATTTATTTGAAGACTTCTTCAAATTATTACCCTCAAGGTAATGGTCTGGCAGAGTCTACTAACAAGAACCTAATCAGACTCATTAAGAGGATAGGGACAAATTATCATAGAGAGTGGTACAAACTACTTAATACAACACTATGGGCTGACAGGATCACACCTAAGCAAGTGACAAAAATGTCTCCATATGAATTAGTTTATGGTAAACCAGCAGTAATACCACTGAGCTTGGAGATCCCTACCTTGCAATTATTGAAACAAATAGAGATTGAAGAGAATGGCCCCATGCAAGTCAGACTTACTGAACTGCTGGAAGTACAAGAGAAAAGAGAAAAAGCACATGAGTCACTGATGAAACACCAGAAAATAGTCAAGGACTATTTCGATAAGAAGACTTCAAATCCTTTTTTTGAAGTTGGCTCAATAGTGTTGAAATGGGATGAGAGAGCTGCCAAGCCAGGTCGACACAACAAATTTGAATCACTGTGGATTAGCCCTTACAAGATTTGTTCCTGTAAGCAGCAAAATTCTTTTGAACTGGAGACTATGGATGGTGATCCTAAAGAGATTCTTGTTAATGGGATCTATTTGAAACATTTCAATTAAGCAGGGACTCTTATGTACTATAGTTAGTTAGTTTCCCTTTCTTGCTTTCCTTTTTTCCGCTTTCCTTTTCAATAAGTGTTCTGTGAACACGTGTCATCAGTGCAAGCCCCTTTCTCTTTTTGAAATCTCGCATTCATTAAGGTTTTTTCCAATCCCCAAAATTCCTAAAAGTACACACTTTTGCATCCACTCTCATAATGTTTCTGACACTCCTTTCCACGAGGATTTGGAAAGATACACTAATGGTTTCTTGGTGTTAATGCCATTTATAAGACATGATGTGTCATTAAAGCCCCATTAATAAGAGGTAAATCCAAAAATGCGGCTCTCATTTTTATCCCACTCTCCACTGTGAAATCACTGTTTCCTGCAATTCCCATCCCTAGTAAACGCTTCCTAGCTGAGTGTCATTTCTGTTACGCAGTGTCTGTTTTTGTTGTGTCAAAGCTACCCACATTCTCCCCGTAGATACAGATATGATTGAAGCATAGTCTTCTTAGGAGGGACTCAGAATTTACGAATCAATTGACAGGCTTCTAAGTAGTAAGTCATATGGCTCAGCGCCTGCGCAGCCCAAGAGAAACTATCCAAGAACGAGGGTTCCTGAGGTAGGGTATTTTGTCAACCCAGAGAAGGTTAAGGATTTCGTAGATGATATCTTTGACCCAGCCCTTCAAAAACCTACCAAGACTCTTCCAGAAGGGGCACATTAGAGATGCATTCAAAAGGCTAAAAGTAGACAATCTGAAACTTTTGGAATGAGGATTTGGACCTCACAGTTGGCTCAATTCATGGTTCCAAATGTGCACCTATGTCCTAACCTAATTGATATATGTGCGGAGGTATTACATGCACCCTCAAGCACCATACAACATGGTCCCTTTATATTGCAAATTACACCCAAAGCCATAAGAGACATGCTGGCCCTGTATCATGATCGAACAACCACATTTCCCACTATTGCTAAAATGCAAAAGACATGGTCAAATGTCAATAACCAGATTAGGTTCCTCAACTCAGAATTGTAGTTGGTAGAGGAGAACACACAGATGCCCATATTACCTACAGGAAGGGCACAATTCAGTCAAGCTAGTCAAGAGGCACTGTCACTGATATCTTTCATTTTTGGGATGAAGAAAGACAATACAGTCTATGACTGGCAAATTGCCATCCTTTTCAGATTGAAGACTGTTGACAAGTCACAGGAATACCAGCTGGAATTTTTAGAACAAATTACCTACTCCATGGCCGATCAACTCATAAATTTCAAATCCAAATGAGTTTTCAGGTATTCCGCTTATCTATTTCATTTAATGTTATATCAGAACCATAGTATTTTTGTACAATATATGCAATTGAACATGTATGACCCAAATTTTGGGCAAAATAGAACTATTCCTGTGTCTGCATGGACACATGTGCTATCTGAGGCATCAGACGCTTATGAGTTCTGGGAACTTCTTGTTGCCCCTGCCTTTTGCCATTTGAGCCCTGAGCCTATAGAACATAGGTTGACACAGAGTATTAGGGGTTTCATGACCAGTTGCCGAATCCCATGTGATTATTTCTTTGGGGTCCAATATACTATCATTAGGGTCCATGGCTTCAATGGAGAACCTATGCTGCTACCCAAAGAGTAGCATTTCTAGAAGTAACCCGACAGGTGTCCGTGGTTGACAATGAGTTCGGCACCAAGAGGAAGAAGAAGAAAATGTATGATATCCCATGGGTCAGAAAGAACATGGCCCTAGAATTCAGAGATGCCGAACACCTGTTTCTACAAAAGTTAGCTCTCTTGGGGTTCTTTATCATTGAAGACAAATGGAGGTATGACCCAAACAATTTTATAGCCTCCTGAGTTAGAAGCAACAAGGTCGGGGCTAAAATAGTACATGAGGGTCGACCCTTTTGGGAGGATAGAAGAAACCCTAAGGAAGATACCCCAGACTTGTATGTGGAAATAGTAGACTTGCCCTTTGAGGGGCCTAGGCCATGGGAGACCTTTTATGTTAAATAGAAGGCCTTTGACCCTAAGTTACGAATGACCACCGATCTGAGAAGGGCATTGAAAAATAAAGAATGGAAGCCAGAGAAGATTGAGGCATATTGGAAGTATAGGCAAGAAATCACAGAGATCACCCATTCATTCAAAAATGTTGATACTAATGAAAAATGGGAGTCTATCTGGGATGAGTGGCATCCCTCTCCAGTTTCTAGCCCTGATACAAGCATAATCCATAAGAAAGGTGAAGAGTCTGAAGAGGAGGTTGAATCAACCCATACAATGCATGCAACAGGCTAGGCCTCATCTACTGCCCCTGTATCTTCCTGGCCCCAATCCCTCAGTACTCTAGAGAAACAAAAGGGTGTGGTGTCATCACCAACCAGAGAAACATTAGTTTTAGCTACTGGGGCTTCTAGTTTTGTACCCTTGCCACCTCCAGTGGTGGTGAAAGTGGCAGAGAAGGAATCAGAAGAGGACATAGGAGAACAACCAAGGAAGCATAGAAAAATGCGCCTACAGGTAGAGTCAGATGAAGAAGCAGAATCCCTAAAATAGCAAATACCAGTCACATCCACTGCTCCTCAGGTAAGTGTTTCTTCTCCTTTTTCTTCTGTCTCTTTCTTCTACCTTAGGGGTGGCAATCCCAACTGGCCAAACATTAGTATCCCCTTCCACCTCTGCTGTGCCTATATCACTACTTGCCCCAACTGCCAATCCTCAGGCCATGTCTTCACATGCTACCTCATTGCCACTCTTTTCCCCTTCTGTTCCAAAAAGAGCCCCTCCCCAAATTTCCCCTAGCCAACAATCATTGGCTATACCTTATGGTTTACCTCAGGGTCATCCCTTTGCTGGGGGATATATTTCTTCACCTCCCACTTCCCAAGCTCAGGCAGATACAACAAAGAAGGCTAGAGAAGCCAGGATAGATAAGAAAAGAAAGAAAGAAAATAAAACACTGGCTATGCCACACATGAGGTCACTTTTTGACCCTATTCAACAGCAACTGACTACCACACATTTATCCCCAAATCTGGTGAAGCCAAATGAACAGATGCAGCCTCAAGACTTTGCAATGAATGCAGTAGCCATGGACACGTCCCTTTTCAGACCACAAGATAGGGTTGAACTACTCAATGAGACCACTTCTGCTATTGCAACTGATTATTTGAAAGTGTCCAGGAAGTTGCAGAAGGTTGAAAATGACTTAGTACAAGAAAAGACAAATAGTGGCAACCTTGCTGAAGAGTTACAATCAAAGAAAGATGAAATAGAGAATCTGAATAAACAGTTGCAAAATACTATTTCTTGTCAGATTTATCAAGCAACTCAAGCCCAAAATGCTTCTCTAAAAATGAAGCTAGCTCAGGAGAAAGCTACAGTAAATATTCTGAAGCAAGAGAAGGCCACATTGGAAAAGAAGTATCAAGACAAGCTGCAACAAGCCACACAATTTCAACAAAAGTTGTTGAGTGAGCAGAATGCTGCTGCTGCAATGCAGGCTCAACTCCTAGCAAAGCAACAAATGACAAAACAACTAACACTTGAGTTAGCTAATAGGCCACAGAATGCTGGAGTCCTGAATTTGGTCAAAGAGCTATATGTTTTAGTTTGGAAATGAATCTCTGAGGAGATTGTCTAGCTAAGGCCATCATTGACATTCTTGTTAAATGCACATCAGTTGTGTGAGAAGGTGGAAGCTTCAGTTCAGGCCACTCTATCTACTATTTCTTTGAGGGTTTCTGACTCTCAACTGTTGCTAAAGAAGCTATATGACACAACAAATGAAATATTGTCAGCACAAGGGATCAGTGACAGAATGATAGCTGCAAAGAAGGTAAATGAAGTTCTAAGTTGTAACTCAGCTGCCACAAACTACCAGGAGCCCCTAGATACTGTCAAAGAAGGGGTCAAGCACATGAAGAGACACATAGAGGATTTGGTGCAGTTGGGTCTTCCATCACCATTTCTAGATAATAATATTGTACTAATGATTGATGATATCAAGACCCTGCTTTTAACAAGGCAAAATGATCAAACTATTTTTCAAGGTTTAAGTGATTCTTCATTAGTACAGGAGGTGGAAGCTGTCTTGATACCAATGGCCCAGTTGGAGTTTCAATTAAAGGCCACGGTTCAAATTTTGTAGACATTCTCCCACAAAGATATAATAAATATTGATTTTGCCTTTCAAGATTTATAGAGGAAGCAGGGACTCTCTGATTCAGAATGGTCTGTTTACAAGATAGCTTTGTAGAATTTGTGACCCTGTGTTGTATTTTAAATACTACATTTTTGCCAAAGTTTTGGGTTCTTTTTGAGCAAGCTCAAAAGTCCTAGGGGTCGCCAAGAACTGTAGAGTAAAAAGCTCTACATTTTGTATCAGTCGCAGTGCACCCGTGGCTTACAGTTTCGTGTCTGTAAATATTTCTAAAAGTGGCTGTGAGGGTTTCATTTTGCCAGAGCCGCGGAACCTGCCAAGTGTCAAGCCCCAGTTTAGGCCGTACTTTTGTTTCTAAGTTATAACTTTAATGCGAAGCATGCCACGTAGCGGAAATGTTTCAATATTGTTTCTCAGTTACAACCCTACTAAAGGCACCATGTGTCATCAGCAGAGGTACTCCCTAAATGTTTCAGTGTGAGTGTGGAAGGTGCCATGTGTCTTTTGTAGTAGCTGCAGAACTTACCAAGTGTCAGCTTCAGCAGGTTGGTTTCTATATGTTTTGATGTTAAGTAAAGGATGGTGGTGGGCCATAGTCTAAAGTAGCGGTGATGCGGAGAGTGCCACGTGGTGGACGCGGCTCCAAAGATAAAGGTTTTGTCCCTTTCTCTGGTGATATTAAATGTTTCTCAAATGATGCGGAGCCTAACATGTGTCAACCTCCGCGTGAGTCTCAAAAGGTTTCTAATGTTTCAAGAAGTAGTGCGGAAGCTGCCACATACCAGTTAGTTGTTGCTGCGAAAGTTGCCACCTGTCCCTTTTGAAAGCTAATGAGTGGAGGGTTGTGGGTCCCATTTCTTAACTGTGTCTTAAAGCTTTAATGCTGCGGATCGCGACAATTGTCACAGGCAGAGCTCCCCCGAATACAAAGACACAGTTAAGTATCAAAGCTACGGATAAAGACACGTATTGTTTCTAGTTGTTGTGGAAGCCGCCAAGTGTCAGTTTCCTATTTCTTCCTGAGAGACGAAAGAGTTTCAAGTTGTGCACGTGGACACTACCATTTGTCATGGAGTTTATTGTTTCAAGAGTGCGGAAGCTGCCAAGTGTCTGTTCCTTATAAGAGGAGGTATGCCACATATATTTTGTCACAACCAATGGGCTTGTAGAAGGAGTAACTGTCATAGATTCGAAAGATCTTTAACTATCAGAGACTTCCAGTTACCTCCAGTTCAGTTGGGCTGTTGGGATTCAACTGTTGCAGGCAATCTAGGGTCAATTTTGGGCTATAAATATGTAACATTCGTAATGATCAGGAGTGAGTTGTTCAAGTTAGAATTCTAGTTTCTGATAGAGAAATTCATACTATTTTTCAGAGTTTTTTGTTAGAGATTTAAGAGAGAAGTTTGAGACTTTTGCTGTGACCAGTGAATATCATTTGCCTTTATTTTGTTATTCTTGATTCAAAAAGTGAATGTAACTGTGCATGTATCTGTGCCTCTTATGTTGCTAGAAAGTTAATGAGAAACACCAAGTTCTGTGCCTTGGTTGATATTTTCTGTGTCATTACAAATTGTCTGGTTGTGAGCCTTTGATTTTATTCATTTCATCTGTTTATGTTAATCATGTACAATCTGCTCTTTAATGTGACTGAATCTTGAGGATAGTTTCACTGTGCTTGGTTGAGAGAAACACTTTATTCAGGCGCATCGCCATAGATAGATTTGTTTTCATTGTATCTATAATTCTGTTAGTTTCTACCCTTTTCCCCAGAACCCATTTAAGAAAAAGAAGAGCCAACTTCTTTAAAATCTGGAGGTTGTTTCAAGTATCAAGTCCCACATTCCTAAAACTTCCCATGTTGGTGTTGGAACCTGCGCAATTTTACACATCAACAATGTGATTGCAAGATGGAAGAGTATTCTTATTTTGATTACATGTTCTCATTAGGTATTATGTTGTGCTTCAATTATCTTGTATTGTGTAGATACCCCTATGTTTTAATTGAGTGTGTAGGCATAGGTTCCCCAACGGTGATTAGTTCATAGATGACCAATTTGGATATATGTTTATAGGTTAGAGTTTCTTATCTCACTCGGTTGCGAGTTATGTGATGTGCCTTTTTCTACCCTGTGAACCATGATTCGAGTCCATGTTGATATTAGATTCATATGTTATGTTTAAACATGTAAAGTATGTGTGTGAGTGCTTTACATAAGTTTTCCTAGTTTTCATATGTTTCATTTTCTTGGTTTTCGATATGTGGGTATAGTGCTTTTGAAGTAATTATACTTTTCCATGGGTTGAAAAAAAGATTTAATTATTAAATGCTTTAGTGAATAAAGTGGTGTGCAATTTAATAAATTGTAGTATTGATAAAGAAATTGGAAAAGGTTATGTAGTTTTATTTAAAAAGGAAATGCATGTCTTTTAAATAAAATAAAATAGTTATTGGAATGACATTAGTCATTTTGAAATGAAACTGTCTATTTTGCAAACATCTAGTTCTAGTGGGAATTGGAGGAAAAGTCACTTTTGGGTTAAGAGTTTAAACAAAAGGAAAAGATAGTATAATTTCATATCACTTCTTCATTCTCATTTTTACTCTTGCTTGTGGATTGCTTCAAAACCCTTGTGTTGAATTTGGAGAAAAGCTAAGGATTGGAAGGAGCTTGTTTGTTTTTGTTTGGAAAAGGATTACTTGTGTTCGATTGTGAATTGCAGTCAAAGAAGAATCTCCATTAGTAAAAGCTTGCACATTTCATAATGTATTTCAGTTTTTGTAAAATAATGTACTAATTTGAAAGAAATTCTTGTTTTCCATACTCCACCTCATGTGGATTTACATATGGATTCATTGAGTAGGTTCATTTTAAAGATTAAAAATGAATTTAGTTTTGTTGTGCAAATTCTATTGTAGATTTTCATTTTTTAAAATTATGACTTTGTGTTAAAATTATGACATTTTTTCAAAATTTAGTGATTGAAAAAGTGTGATTTTGATGACTCTCACACCTACGCTCTAATATCAAATTCATACAAAGAGATCTAATTGGAACAAGAGAAGGGTAATGCAGCACTAGGATAAAACAAACTAAATGGTTACCATTGTTGTTATATGGAGCCTAATCAGACTTAGAGGTTAAATTTTCCCCACTTTTGTCGGCACGTTTTCCCCCCAAATCAATTAATAGGAATTATTGCCTATTACTTTATAAAGGCATCGACAACTATTTTTCTATTGGCCAACATATAAAAAAAACTATTTTTGTAACCGACATAAGTCTTGATAAAAAGGCTAAGGGTTAGGGTTTTCATTGATATTGTGTTGTAGCATTTTGCAACAGTATTGAGTTGCATGAGATTGCTGGTTGTAATCGGTTCTATTTGTTGGATAATAATATTGGACTTTCTGTTGGTGGATAAAGCCCGAGTTTGGGTGAACCACATTAAAATTGTCTCTTGTTGTTTTATTTCTGTGTATTTTTCATTCCTCTGTTTAATCTTTATATGCATTTAATTGATATCTTCTGCATGCTATTCCTAACAACCATTGTATTCAAATCATAGACTTGTTGGTGATCGTTTTGATGCAATCACAACAATAAGTTAAAATTCACATATAATGAACTGAAACTATACTTGAAAGATAAGAAGGAATCATTTAAGATTCAACTAATCCCAAGTCTACAATGGTTCAGTTGGTCAAGTTCAGTTGGTCAATGTGAAGCTGTAATGTTCAAGGGGCCTTACGTAGTTTAGGTTTCTTTGGTGGTTTACTGGGCTAAGAATATACAAAAAGGTCATGAGATATGTCAATACCTTTCATTCCTTTGCATAAAAGTACTATTGTGCTGCAAGTTTTGGATGGTTTTCTTGATTTATTGCAGATTTCTTCCTCATGTACTTATGAAAACTGTCTACTTAAACTCTGTTATGCATGCTTCTTCAAATTTGAGACCATTTCCTTTAGATTTCTGCGTTTTCAGCTAAATATTTCAGATGGGTTGGGAAAAGTTAGAAAGACCTAATCTATACCTCATTTAATCTACTAAAGGATCTAATTGTTTCTGTTATGCACTATGTAAATACCACAGTAATTTGATCAAATCCACAGTAAAAACCCTAAATGTAAGTTCTGAGCATTTTCACAAACATACATTTAAAATTGCAAGCTCTCAAAGAAGATATTTCAAAACACAAAGAAGAGCAGGAGAACACTCAGAAGATAGATGCAGAACTCCAGATTCTATTGTATTAGAAACGAATAGTCATACATGATTTATAATGTAGGAATGACTCTTAGTTTCATTGATCATACTACAGAGAACTTACAAACTTTACAGATACAGTAAGGCAGCCAGACATTCCACGCGCACCTTACTGCAGACAAACAGGCGACCTCCTTCTTCTACCTCTAAACTATGCTAAGCTAACTTGCTGTATGTTCCTAAAAGAAAATCCTGCTGTAGCCACTACTGTTTTCCTAAAATCCCTGTTGTAAAGTATTACAGTGTAGAGAGGCACAATATAAAGACATCATGATTGTCCTCACTACAACAAAAACCTAACTAAACCCCTGGTTCAAACCTCTGGTTACAGCAATAAATACAGGTGAACCAGTTCTTCAAAAAATATCTCTGAGCAGTGTCAAATCTAGGCGAAATATTGCCCCTTCTGAGAAGTTCCAGCAGCTGGGTAATAACTTCTGTTTGTCTGTTGTAGTAATACCTTCAGCTGCAACTCTGTCCTTTACTTGAATGGCCTTGACTTTTAGCACTTCATCTTTATCTTCCTGCTCCTGAGATCAGATTTTCTTTCCTTCATGAGGTCACTGTGTTGACCTTCCAGCTGCTTCCTCAACTGCAAGCCTGCAAGACAAGACAAGCAATAAGTATTTCATTCATCACATAAACAGTAGGAAACTAAAATAATCGTTTAAATTCAGGTGACTGCGCAAAATCGTGGAAATCGGATCTAAAATACTCTTCAAACGCGCCCAAAATGCGTTCAGACTGCTCAAAATTCATCGGGTCAACTATTGCTGACCGGGAGAATGCCACAGGCGCCAAAAAAAACACTTTAAAATTCCACCGCCTCATTTCCCGCCCATCGGCATGACCATTGCCATCGGTGTGTCAGAAAAATGCATGGCAGATATTCACTTGTTTGGCCGATCATATTTCCATCGGGAAGACAACCCATATCGGCGGGAGAAAAACGAACTTGGCCAATAGATAAAACCATGCCGATGAAAACTTAGCACTATCGTCATCATGATATTCCAGAAATATGATGCTCACCTTTCCGAAGGTCCAGATAATGTTATCATGACATATCGCTTCTGGATATTGGGGAAAAGAACGTCATCATCATCATCTTCATGTCGAAGGAAAATAGGAGGATATGAAATATGATCCTGCTGCTGAGGAAAGGAAAATGATGGTGACGTCATCGTCATGTTCGGGCTTCGTTAAAATGCAAAAGGTGACGTCATCGTCATGTTTAGTTAAGATCAGGGGATAATTGTAAAATCAGGTCACCTAAGGAGCATGATCAGGATGATGATTTGTAAAATGACCCCTTTGCTGCCAAGGTAATCCTCTCGAAAGATCAGGAGGATGATGATCATCAGGATATTTGGTTTTTCGTTTATCAGATTGAGATGATGTCATCATGATATTTGGGGCCTTTGTTAAACTGAAAACATGACGTCATCAGGATATTTCGCTTCCGGGTCATTCTTTGGAAAATATCCTGACGAAGGGAAATCAGGATGATAAGGATGATCATCAGGATATTTGCAAAAGGTCTTACTTCATCGGCAGGAGGACTTTACGAAATATTGGGTAGACAATATGACAGGATAAAAATATATGATGAACCTCCTCATCGAATATCATGATGACGTAATCATCATATTCCATTTTCGAAGCGTGAGGATGAGTTGAGGTCATCATCAGGTTAGCGCTAGGGTGATATTCAAAATATGATCATGCTGTTTGAGAAATGGAATATCACCTTTGCTTTAAAAGATAGGGTGATCATCTGGATGTTTCAAAAAGAGATCAGGAGGATACGAAGTTGATGATCCTCTTTATCGAATATCATGATGACGTCCCCATCACTTAGCGAATTTTAGCAAAATACGACCCTCTTGTGAAAGATCAGGATGATGAAGATCATCCGATTGGATTTGAACATGCGCATGCAAATATGCCGATGGTGGATTTTCTAAGTCAGGGTGATCTTATAATGTCAGCATGATATTATGATATCAGGTAATGTTTAAAATATCAGCATGATGCTCGCGATACAAAAGACCGCTCGACGGGGAAAACTGACTATGACTTAAAGTTGACGTCCGGATATTTGAACCTCAGGATATTATCGGGGGGGGGCGCTTCAGATATGATGATGATGTTCCTTATACAGCAAATCCGAGTTTGTAAAATATGACCCTTCTAAAATCATGATGCTCATGATGCGCATAAGGCCACTTGACGGGTAAAGGGCACTACCACCTAAGATTGATGTCCGGATATTGCGACTGCATGATTTTATCAGGTGATAGATCAAGATCATGATGACCTTGACAACATGACTTAGGATATAAAAATATGATGATCCTCTTGCGAATATCAGGTTTGACCAAAACTTTGACCGTGCATAACTTCCACATATGGACGAATTTTCAAGTGAAGTAAAAGGCAAACCAGCATGGAATTTCAAGCTCTTTCTAAATATGAGGTCACAGAAACAAAACAGGAACCTTGACAAACTGACCTCATGATGATGACCTACCTTATCCAATATCATGATGATGATGCACCTGACTCATTTTTACCAAACCGCCAGAAAGAAGAAAGACACAAGCAGAAGCAAAAAGCAAAACATCAGCAGGGGTCCTCGTTTTGCTAAGGAGCAAAATGGGGCATGTTGTGAACATCACAACAAGACTAATTTAGAGCCGCTGAGGATCCCAACTAATAATCCAAACTAAGATACAGGAACATATACAAAACTCATTCATAAGCGACAGACACAAAGAAAACTTCCCAATAGTATAATATTAATGAGATCTGTTATGTGTTAAATTACAAATCATTTAACAAGACTCTTACATTTGGTAGACACCAGTTCAACCATACTTCAAGACTACACATTCAATGAATCAGAGACAACATACTTTGTTATTCCAGACTACCAATCTCTCAAACTGATTCCTCTCTTCCGTTTACTACTACTACAATTCTCTTCACACCATGTTTTCACACTTCTATCTACCTCCCTGCTGAGACGTCCCTCTGTTAAAATAGTCCCCATAAAAATAGGCCTAATCTTGGTCCTTTATTCCCATTCTGTTATTTTGGTAGTTTCTAACTTCTTGGCCTGTTGTGGCAGTTTCATTCTTTCTTCCTTTGTTAGGCAACAAGGAGAAAACCATTCTCCAAACATGATGGCATCAGGAACTTCTTCAATGTCCCCCAACGTCCTTCTTTAACCCACATGTAATAGCTTCTACAACAACTTAACACAAACTAAAACAACAATTAATCAAAAGCCATAATTTGACGATGCTCAACCAGAATTTGATGATGCTCCTACATTAGATTTCCTCATCCTTGTGCTCTAAATAGTATAGTTAGATTTTGGAAATTTTGTATTTTAAAATTTCAAGAACATCTAAGGTGTGTTAATGGTGGAATTGGATTGCATGGTTCTTGGTGTGTTTTCTAAGAAACAAATTATTTGAAATTTAAACCATGTTAAACATTTTAATCTTACGAGACACAAAGTTGCCTTATGGAAATGGTTTTATTTATCATCTAGCAATGTGTGTCATAGTCTCATTTTTCATGCCAAGGCCATATTTTGTAATTGATATTTTAGAATTTTGACCTTGTCAATTTATTTTATTTTATGGATTGATGGATTTACCCACCTAATAGAGATGATTTAGGATTTGACCATGTATGTCGTTGCTTAAACCTTGATTCACATTCCTAAGGACCATTTTAGTATATTTTTAGTTTGAGTGTGTTCAATTGTTGTATCCAATTGGTGTTTATGGAATGAACTACAAAGCCTCTAATTCCCTATATGAGACATAGGTAGGGCCACTTTAGTTGGTGCCTCGAAGAATAGGTCTAGGTCTAAGGCCTTGTCCTAATTTCTATTTAACTTGAGAACCATCTGTTATGGATATGAATGTACCCTTAACTTCCACTTAGTTTTGGATAAGCACGATGATACCACTTCTTGGTCTTATGACCCATACCATCTTCATATTGTTGTCACATTGTGTTATATTTGATTTGAGTATGAGATGAGTGTGTGTTCACATGGTTTGTATTGGTTGTTAGCGCCATTATCATTGTATGTAATTAGTGGTTGTCACCATTCCCATTGTATGTCATTAGTTGGTATTGTGATTGCAATGTGTGTGCTTATTAGATGTATTATGTATGATTTACTTATATCATACTTGTCTTGTTTTACATGCATTTATATGGTTGTCTAATTAGTTGCCTCCTAGTTTAGAGGAGTGGGCATCAAGGTCCCACATGGTTGGGTGGTATGGATCACCATTGGTGCTTATTGGATCATTGACGGGGCTTTCGAAAGTGTGTAGAGTTCTCTTGATTCTTGTGTTTTTGTAGATCATAATTGTTAAATTATTGAGAAATTATAATTGAGGACATTTGTAACCTTATGGTTCCAGTTGTATAAGTATTATGAACTATCTTTGTAATCTTATGTAAACTATCCTCACATGGGATGAGAGTACCACATAGTAATCTTGCATGGATCATCTCATGGGTTGAAATAATATCTTGTTTTAACATGGAATCCTACAATGTGTTAAGTCCTAATTTTAGGATGTGTAGATCTAATTTACAATTAAATTGAAATGAAACTTTTTTTTTGATCAGTGAATGGGGGATTTTTAGCTTGTGATGTAGGGGCATCACTCTCCATCAAATTTTGGTTTGTGTTTTGTTTCAGTTTCAATAGTTTGGGTTTTTTTTGGGGTATTTTTGGTGTGGTTGTAGTTTCCTGTCACTTCAGCATTTTTTTTTTCTCATTGAGGAACCAGTGGTTGGACTTACTGTTGATGTTCGATAGTTACACAATGCATGGAAAAGAAAGTAATTGTCTCCAATTCTTGGCTGGATTCAACACTTGGATGATGATTGAGGCTCGACTATTTTGGGGGTCGTCGGTTATGGAAATGAAGTGGTTGGCATTCGGGTGAGTGCGATGGTGAAAGAGAAGACAGATAAAAAATATAAAATGCATTGTATTGAAGGTAGGAGGTTGGTCGAGTGAAACTAAACAGTTGAGGCCAATGAAGTGGCCAATGAAATATTTAGGGGTGGTCTGTGTATAAAAGAGAAGGTTGATAAATGAGTGAAGACACAGTCGGGGATAGGAAGAAGGAAAAATCTGCAGAAGGAAGTAGATGGTAGAGTGTCGAAGACCACAATAGAGTATGTGATGAAACATTGTAAGAAGGAAAGGTCTGCTAATAAAAATTCTTTGTTTTGTTTGTTCTATCGCATACAATAATCTACAAATTAATGAATCGAATGTTGTTACACTACGGTGATTCTTGTTCCTATTGAATTCATTGAATGGTTAGCTGTTTATAAGTAAACATTTTCAGTATTTAGTAGTTCCCTATTTGTGAGTGCATGTATGAATTCATAATCTAAACTTCCTATCATTATTGTGGGATTTGTGTTAGTAGTGATTCTTGTGTGAGTTTGAATCTATTGACTCTCTACAAATTGAAACTTTCAGCAAGGTCGCCATCAAGTGGTATTAGAGCTTAGAAGGTTCTGAGTGCTTGGGTAGAGCGCCGATAGTGAGGCAACCTATGCTAGGATTGGTGGGTGTGGGAAAAGAGTCAAGTGGTTGTGTCTAAAGTAAACCCTAGGAAATTTGTTGCAAGAAAGGGGAGACCTGTAACTGCAGAGGGTAGAGAAGGAGGCACAAAAGATCGGTTGCAGAGTGCAAGTTGGCAAAGTATTGCAACAGTGAATAGGATGAAGATTATAGTTAGAAGACCCATTGTAATACCATCTTGGGATAGATATTGGGATGGTGTGGAGAAGAGAAACCTATCAATTGCAAAAGATCTCAAGTCAAATGGATGCATTAGAAAAGTATTATTTTCCTAATCCTATGGTGATTGCAGGACATTCGAAGAAAGCCAAGGAAAGAGAGCCTGAAGCAGAGCCAAGTCATGAAGAAGACATTACAAACATAGATGATGATAATGAACATTTTGTCAATGTTAAGGAAGAAGATCATCAAGTGACAAGAAATGACAAAAATGTAGATTCTTAGAGGTTCAAAATTGATCATTTTGATACTCAAGGTAATTCTGAGTTCGATGCTGGGGAAATTATAGTTCATGCTTTTATTTTTGAAGATGACAACTAAAATTAAGATGAAAAGAAACCCATGTTTGCAAAAGAGGATGAGCAATTAGAAGTGTAGAACAATTTGAAAAGACATTTGGAAGGTGGAAGTGTGGACGTGGTAAAGTTGATTACAACAGAGAAAGAAAACACCGAAGTTTCAATTAATATTATAGTGGACAAACTGACAGATGGAGAAGGTTTAGATGATTTATTAGTTGCAATAGTAAAGATTCTGGAGGTAATTTCTTTTACACAAAACAAGGATGAAGTTTTGTTTTCATTTGAGATGATGCCAGTGGAAGACTGTGACGATGAGTCAAAATGGTGGAGATTTGAAGTTGATACAGAGAATCAACGGAGGAAGTATGCACAGAAAGAAAGAAGTAGATGAATGCAGATTGAGAAACATCAAAGGCAAAAATACAAGTGTGTGTATCAAGAATCGTGAAGGCTAAACAACTAGAAGATGAAGAAAAAGAAAGTAGAATTAAAGTTTCCATCATGGATTTCATGTGCAGGAGCCCATGAATTTTTAGTCTCCTGGGGAATCCGATGTAGGGGCATCGCTCTCCATCAAATTTTGGTTTGTGTTTTGTTTCAGTTTCAACAGTTTGGGGTTTTTTTTGGTATTTTGGTGTGGTTGTAGTTTCTTGTCGCTTCAGCATTCTATCTTTCTGTTACTGAGGAACCAATGGTTGGACTTCTTGTTGATGCTCGGTAGTTACACAATGCGTGGAAAAGAAAGTAACTGTCCCCAATTCTTGGTTGGATTCGACACTTGGTTGATGGTTGAGGCTCAACTGTTTTGGGGGTCGTCGGTTATGGAAATGAAGTGGTTGGCATTTAGGTGAGTGCAATGGTGAAAGAGAAGACAGGTAAAAATTATAAAAAAATGTATTTTATTGAAGGTAAAAGGTTGGTCGAGTGAAATTGAATAGTCAAGCCCAATGAAGTGGCCGATAGAATATTTAGGGGTGGTCTGTGTATAAAAGAGAAGGTTGATAAATGAGTGAAGACACATCTGAGGATAGGAAGAAGGAGAAATCTGTACAAGAAAGTAGATGGTAGAGTCTCAAAGACCATGTAGAGTATGTGATGAAACATTGTAAGAAGGAAAAGTCTTCTAATAAAAAGTCTCTATTTTGTTTGTTCTGTCGCATATAATAATCTGCATATTAATTAATCGAATGTTGTTACACTACAGTGATTCTTGTTCCTATCGAATTCATTGAATGGTTAGCTATTTATAAGTAAACACTTTCATTATTTAGTAGTTCCCTATCTGTGAGTGCATGTATGAATTCATAATCTAAACTTCGTATCATTATTGTGGGATTTGTGTTGGTACTAATTCTTGTGTAAGTCTGAATCTATTGACTCTACAAATTGAAACTGAAGTTTTCAGCAAGGTCGCCATCAGCTTGGCCCTTCTAGGTTAGATGAATCACTTTTGACCAGAGCTATGAACCAATGAGGCCACAACATAGGGGACCTCATCCCCGATGTTCCCACTTGGCATGAACAACTATATTAATGTTGGAGGTTCAAACCTATGAGCTCATTGGCCCAACGAATGCTAACTGCTTGTGAGCACAACAACCAAGTGAATGCATGAATCATGCAAGCACATTATTCCAATGAAGGCGCGAAGCCTACGAGCTCTTTGGTCCAACAGGGGTTTGAACCTTGGTGGCCGCCACTACAACTGACAACTTAACCACTGAACCACGTCCTTAATGGCAATTGAAATGAAATTTATTGATTATGTTATGTTAACATTTTTATGCCTGATTAAGTTGAAATTATTAGTGGAATAATTGTCGTACTTATCCCTAAAGATTAGGATTTATGAATAATCATGCATGTTTCTTGTCACATTATTAGGAAAAGAACATTTGCTTATGATTAAGTACTAAATTTGGTTAAATATGAATTATGAAATTTGTGGATTTTGATCATTTCATATTGAGACTCAGTAATGTTAAAACTCAATGGTCCAATCTATATTATAATAACACTTTAAACGTGAATGCTACAACATGTTTGGTGTTAGACTCTTTTGGCTTGCATTAGCTCATCCATGCACTAAGTTTCAAACTTGTGAACCTTGTCTTTCTTTGGGAGGTTGAACTTAGTGTTAAAGGTCAAATGTGTTAATAGTCTTGTATAGGACCACATATTTGATGTTAAATTTGGAGTCTTTGAGAACCATGTTGTTCATTTGAGGCCTTGTGCGCTATTCAAAATTATTATTTTACTTGGGGTAATTATACTAATGATAGGGATAATACTACTAATGATAGGGGTGATCTTAGTATTGCAATGGGTGATTCTATACTGGTAATAAGGGTGATTTTAATCAAAAGTAGTGATTTTGAGACAGTGGATAGTTCCTAACCTTTTTTAAAAAAGTTTCCTAAAGAAAGACCGATTGTTGGGGTTTGGCTTATCTACCTATCTACCTAATTTAATGGTGTTTCATACATTCATTATTAGATTTTTTCCCATTTGTGTCGTAAAATGTATCTTGTGAGGAAATAATTAGTTTCTTAGTGAACTAGGTTGAGATAGTGAATCTCCCTAATGTGCAACATCCTAGTTAGACATTCCATGTGGTTTGGATGTCGTTTCCATACTATTTTTGATGTGTGGTTGTGTTAGTTTGTTTTGATGGATGAAATGATGCTCAGGTTTCATTGGACTAGGAAATGGAGGTACATTCTTATTTTATCCTTACTTATTCATGAGGGACAAGGTTAGTGGTATAGTACTATATCCTCTATCACCATGGTTAGTGAAAACTCTACTCTTTTACATGGTCACCATGGTGATGTCATCACACAACTGTGTTAAGACTTCCACTTGTACAATCATGCTTTATGCACCAATGTTCCAAGTGTGCCATTTCACTTATTTTGCAAGTCAAAGAATTATTTGATGTGCTTGTTGCTCTATTCTTGTTCAACTTGGTTATGATGAAATCTTATTGGGCCTCTTTACGCAAGCATGTTAATTGATTGATAAAATTTTGTACAGTGGCAACCTAAACGTTTGTACCTATAGTATTGCCTACCCGTATACAACTTCTTCAACATAATCTCATGCTAGTATTATTTTTCTTAAGAGAAATCCTATATAATGCTAATCCCTCTTCTATTATGTAGCCATATAAACTAATTATATTTCATCCATTGAGAAATTGGCATTACCACTTTGAAACGTGGATTATGAATTTATCGTATGCTTCTATGAAATTTAATTCTATAGGCATTCCCTCAAAATCCCTAATTAAATAATCAAAAATTCACGGCTTGAATATTTAGGTGTATCCCTCCCCCAAAGAAATAAACAAAGTGTTCATTGCTTTTTTTCCATGCTTTGAATGGTTACTAATGCATGACCTTATCATGGGTTGAGTATCGCACGGTGAAGGATTTGGACTAGTATGGGATGCATAAAATAATCTAGTTGTATAAGGTAATCATGAGTCTATAGGAAGTTTAGGAACCTTAACACATTAGTTTGAAGCCACCCATGACTATACACATTATCCATAGTTTGGCCTAGAATGTGATCTAGTCATATCTTGTTCAACATGTGACAACCAACCCATCATTAACTTATGAAAGAAGTAACTAATTATAATAATTTTAGCATAAATATAACTTTAGAATTATTACGCCGAGAGGTGTTCTACACTCACAGCAAGGGCTGAAAGATTCAGATTCCCATAAACAATTAAGTTTTAGATTCCATGTAAACAAAATTCATAAAATGTTTAAATAAATAAATTTGTGGAAGCTAAATGGATAGAAAAATAGAAAAACTTGGGCAATTATGGAGTGAAATCTTTATCACGTTAAACAAAAAAATAAATAAATTTGTGGAATCCAAATGGATAGAAAAATAGAAAATCTTGAGCATTTATAGAATGAAATCTTTATTATGTTTGAAGAATATGAAAAGTCTTGCAGCATAGTCTCTTTAAATTAACTCATGTGAGCATATCAAATATTCTAATTGTAAGTAATTTATAAATGCCAACAAATTGGAAGATATCTCTCAACGTACTATAGATATATTTTTTTAAATATAAATATACTAGTAGGTAGATGAACCATAAATAAATAGGAATATATTAAGAAACATATTTTGAATAAAAATAATTTACTAGTTGGATGATGTGAGACATATACTGGTTACATTAGAGATCAGAGAACCATTTTTTTACACGTTATTAAATAAGAAGGTAGACATTTGTGAGGAGCCTTTTTCTTACACGTTATTAAATAAGATGGTAGCATTTTGTGAGGAAATATAGTTAAAAATGGTAGCAATATTTGTGAAGAGATGTTTTTCGTTGAAGCTCTTTATTTTTCTATATATTTTTTATATTTTCATTCAAATGATAATTATTTTAATAAAATGAAAAATAAAAAGTAGAAGATGAAGTGATTTGACTTGAATATGAAAAGCCAGGGCTTCTTCGAGAATTTGAGAGGATTTATCATGATTTAAAACAAATCATAATGGAAGGCTTTGGGTTTTCAATTTTTTTGCAAATATTTTTGTGTTTTCAATTTTGGAGTAGATATTAGGGGTCAAACAACAACCTCCTTTTATCATGTAATACACATTCTAAGCTTTCCAATGCATTTTGATTGGAATCATGTCAAGCCATGGTTGTAATGTTATACCTTAAGTAGAGTGATGTACATGTAGCAATATTTTATAAAAAGATTGCACCAAACTATAACATTGGATTAATTCTCTCTTTAGAAGAAGTACCCTCATTGTTCCTAATTCTGATGTCTGATGAATATAAGAAATTCTTAATGCATAAGTGATCTTTTCCACTTGATTAGGGTGATCAATAATAATTTTTACTAAATTTGAAGACCTTTGAGTAGGGATGTCATAAACTAACATGCAAAACTATTTTGGTTGCACTTCTCAAATAATTCACAAGGATGAAGATTCCAATATTATTTAGATTCATGGCCTCTTCTATGAGAACAATTATAAATATTAGGATAAAACAAATATCTTGTATTTATACGATTGGAATGCTTTGATTGTTTTGTATAATTATGTGTACATGCTCACTCTCATAAAAGTGGAACATATTGTGGATTAGGAAAATATTCCTTGGTGTACCTAATACCAAAATTTTGGGAACTTCTTTTTTTTGAAAGGTTTCTTATTCCATTAAGACCATCTAAGTTAATACCTTGTTATTGGATCCCATTTTGTTTAATATAGTATCAACTCCTTGTGTGCTTTTTAAAAACTAGAAATATATACAAAGAATGATCAAATTGTGAATTAGGAATAAAATAGCATGCTTTCATATGCTTTTATCTGCACAACTATGACATGCAATTTCTTGTCTTTCATATCTTCAAATTCATCTTATGGTATTGCTAAGTCTTACTGAATTTTATCACAAAAAACTTGTTTAACTCACTCTTGTTGATGTTTATGCATAACTAGTTGAACATTTCCTTTGCTCAAAGTAATCCTTCCACATTAGGGTTTTCAAGTTGGGAGAGATTCTTCTAAATTTTGATTATCCACTCCAAGATGATGTTGAGGTTGGTTCACAACCTCTATTTATCATCCTCTTGTTAGCAAGACAATTGTTGTTGTACCAAAAGATTGACTTGTTAATGCCTGATACAACTGCTAGAGATAATGAATCCACAGGAGGCCGTTAAGCCTTGTCACGAACCCAAGAGATGCATTGCACAACACAAGGAGACCAAGGGCACACATCTTGCAACACCTCTAACCATTTAAATTCTTTAAGGAGTGACTCGTACTCATTTTGGAGTGTTAAAAATGGATGCACAACTTGAATTTGTTTCGCTCTAGAAAATTTGTATTACACCATAATATTAATATACTTGGTGAAATAAATATTATTAGGAAATCATATTAAATAGGTTTAAATAATAATATAATCCTATTATAGTTTTTTTGTTTGGGGTTGTTAATCTAGAAAAACATTCACATAAAAATTAGAAGAGGTAAGTGGAATTTCAGCTTAAAAATATGGGGTGTGTCCTAGAAAATAGGATCATAACAAATTCTTTGTAATGGATAAATTTTTCACTTTATGCCAATAAAATAAGTTCATATATGTTTAATGTTGTATTTAAAATAATATTGGTATCTGAGTAATGGAGGATACATGAGAGCCTACGAAAAATTCTTTAAGAGTCTGTGGGTTAGAATTATTGCCTTAGTGATTGTGCTAGATAGAATTTTGTGGAATAAAATGAAAGGAGGTTTAATTATGTTATGTTTGGTTTATTTTAATCTTTAGTTCACATTCTATAAGCATTATTAACCAAACATTCTATCACAATTTTTGCTTCTATTCATTAAGATCATTCTAGATATTTGTTCTTATTTTGGTCATATCTTAACTCATAAATCCCTATTGAATGGAATTTTATTTTCTAGAAAGAGGAAGATGAGATCTTCAAAATGATAGATTGAAGCCTAGGATTTGGATGAGTGAATTCCATCCAAAAATAAACATAAATCATAGGCACTTGAATGGGTTATTGTAGAACCATATTGTAATTCTAAGGCATGAAGAAGAGTAAATCATGAGACAACCACAAGGAGAATGGAAGGAGCGTGTTAGAATAATCAATACTAGTAATATCATTGATTAAGGAGAAATAGTAAATACACAGTTCTAAGCTAAAGGAGAAGTACAACTTTATACAAATCCTAACATAAAGTTCTATACACATTTTATATTGTTTTATATTTTATTAAAAATTAAGGCTTATTTTTTAAAACATTAAAAAATGGGCTTTATCATTTTTATATAGTTTAGACTATTTAAATTGGCAAATGTCTCTTAACTTTCCTAAATGACTAGTTTTAATTGAATATCTTTTAATTTGATAGGTAGATTTTGATAGAACTTTATTTCTACGTGAATAATGCATTGTAAACCATCCCTAACATGAATTTTGTTTCAACTTTCATAGGTTGTGAGAAATAATTTTTTTTGTCAAAGAGTGTGTTGCTATTGGTTCTAAACACTCTTTGTGATATAAAGGGGAATGATGCAGAGTGGGACGCAACGGAGGCTAACTAACAGGAAGGAGTAGCCAACAATACAAACAGCATGATAAAATTCTCTATCGGCTGAACAGCATCATCACATTTCAACAACATCATCATATTTCGGATGATCGCAAATATCCTCCTGTCGACTACTATTTACCTCCTCCGTTTGTCGCCTATCATCATCATCATGATAATCAACGGGCGCAAACATCCTCCGGTTGCACTGTTCATTGGGTGCCAAATACAAGCGGCATCATCATGATATTCAATATCACCTTCGTCAGCAGGATATCCAAATATCCGGTTGTTCCAAATATCCTGATGACGTTGCACTTCAACAACTTGCCTTCGATGCTCCACTGCCCGACGATACAAGCAACAACATCATGATATTGTTCATCCGGTTCCTCGAAACCTCCTGATGATGCTACTACAACTTCCTGCCTACGCCGATACCTTACCACTTAGTGACAACAGGATAAACTCGCATAGAGGGATTTCTTAATATCCTGATGACGATGACGTCACACATCATCTTGATGAACTCTTCAACACTTAGCCAAAAAAACTTAACTTTCACACCCGCATCTGCTAGCGATACGCGGATGATGAGCTTCTCCGAGAGATGATCCTGACTGCGATATATACACTGAGTATATATCCAACTCAAAACATCCTGATGCACTTGCAACATGCAAACTTCAACAACTTCATGACCCGATCCTGATGGCGATGGATCCGCAGATGATGATGCGGCTCGTTCCGACTGGAAACGCACATGCAGACTCCTGTGTATCCATCCGCTGCATGTAAACACTCAGAACCGCATAATTACACAATTACAATATGACGATCGGGCCGGATCACCTTCAAACCAAAGTCTAACAACTTATCTTTCTATACCTAGCACATGAGGATGCTAGGCTGATTTACAACATGCTCCTAACTGATCTCCTGAACAATGCAATGCATAAACAGAAAACACAAATGCAAACTAAACTATGATACAGGACCATTCCACCGATTTGCAGGTTCAACCGGTGGAAGGGTTGAAAGTACCCATCAACTTGCAAACAGAAAGGAAATCAACACAGATACAACTGATACAACCAGATACTGCAAAAGATGAGATCTTATTCAATTGAAATTCAAAAGTCCTGAATACAGATTCACAATGTCTGAACTGCTCTCAACTCCACACAACACCAATACATCTATCAACAGCAATCTCAATATCAATATGAACTGTCTTTACGAACTACCCATATATCTAAACCCTAACAGATCGAAGGTATATATCACAAATCCTTCGAGTACTACCAACTTCACTTCCCAGCGGCTGGGAGCTTCCAAGCGGCTGGGAGAGAGGACAACTCAGACTATCTTATCCCGATCTCTAACTGCCTACACATACTCCTAGGCTGAACTAATACATAGCATCGGTCCAATGGACCTTATTACATGATAAAGTCAAACATACTAAAAATAGCCTACTGCCCTGTCATCATGCGGACAATTCACCTATATCCTGATCATGTTATCCTATATCCTGATCCTGTATGTCATCATGCGGACCTATAACAAACTAACTGCCTCAAGGAGGCCAGCTGTTAGGTAGGTGCTTCTGCACCATACTCCCCAAAAGAAAATAACTCATGTCCCATGAGTTAGGATATGGAAGTCCTCCACCTTTACACTTTGCCTGTGCAATGTGCTGCCCTGTTCCAGCTTTGTCTGCTGCTGTCTCTTGGCTGCTCCAAGACTTCTGAACTGTAACTTGCTTTCTGGCAAGTAAATCCTCATGCCTGTCAATGTAGGCTTGTCTCTCACATACCTTGTGTTTGTCAGGTTGCCTGACCAGAACCTCTTGCTGAACTGCCTCTTGAACTTCTGAAATGTCCAACTCTATCTTCCTTTCAATCTTTATAGGACAAGCAATAGTCCCAACTATGACAACATCCTTGTCATGCCTCTCAACTGGTTGCTGTTTACACACCTGTTTCTGAACCTGCTGCTGACCTCTGTCAGTCACAACTGAAACTTTCTTCAGCTTGTTGTATTTCACAACTCCTTTCCTTGCAGTGTCTTCAACTGCCTGCCTGCCTGCTCCTATAGGCTTCTGCACAAATTCCTTCTTTCCCATTAAAATGACTTTGGCTGCCTTCTGTGCTGCAGCTGCTTCCTGTAATGGCATCAACTTAATAGTCTTTCCATCTTTCTGGATGGTGTAGGTATTAGCATACCCATCATACAGTACCCTCCTATCAAATTGCCATGGTCTACCCAACAGTAGGTGACAACATTCCATGGGCAAAATATCACACAAAATTCTATCCTGATATGCTCCAATCTGGAAATCAACATATGCCTGTTCAGAGACAAAAAGTGAATGCCTTTCACTCACCCAAGATGCCTTGTAAGGGTGTGGATGTGGAATCCTTTCCAAATGCAGTTTATCCACCATCTCTTGAGATACCATGTTGTCTGTTGAACCAATATCAATGACAACCTTACATACTTTACCTTTGCTCTTGCATGTGGTTTTGAAAAGAGCTCTTCTTTGCATCCTATCCTTTGATGCCTGCAAACTAATTCTCCTTATCATCAATGATTCTCCACTCTCTGGATATCCAACATTATCAGCCTCCTGATCCTTTTGATAAATGTTTGGACTCTGCACACTTTTCTCTTCTTTCTCTTCTTGCACAAGTTGTACTCTCTTGTCACTTATTCTATCATTTCTAGATGATGAACCTGTGTTTTCTGGACATTTGAAGGATGGATGACCAAACTCACCACAGGTGTAACATTTCCCTGAAAATGTAGTAGAACTTCTACCACCTCCAAATCTTCCTTTACTACCTTTCCATCCACCTCTGAAATCAGACTGTCCCTATCCTTTACCAGTATCTTCTTGACTTTCATTGGTTTGCTTTGTTCTATGGGCTGATCCTCTTCCTCTGTTGTTCTGATCTTGTTTTCTCTTCAGCTTTTCTTCCACTTTCAATGCCAACTGGAAACATTTCTGCACTGTATCTGGGTTATGCAGACTTAGATCATCCTGAATATTAAACCTCAATCCATTAAGGTATCTGGCTACCTTCTCTTCTTCACTTTCTTTCACCTTGGTCTTCATACAGAGTTTCATGAACTCTTCTGTATATGAGCTGACATCTAGCTCCTTCTGCTTCAGGTTTTGCTTCCTCTTGTGTAACTGGATACTGTAATCCAAAGGAATATAAGCTTCCTTTACCAATTCCATCATCTTCTTCCATGTGGCAACTCTACGTTTTCCCTCCTGTACTCTATCATCCTAAACAAAGTTCCACCATGTCAAGGCAGCTTCTTTCATCTTTGACTGTGCTATCTTCACTCTCTGCTGTTCTGGTATCTCCTCTATTACAAAGAAATTGTTCAAACAATCTATCCATTCCATTACTGAATCAGGGTCCATCTTACCTGTAAACACTGGCAAATCCAGCTTCACATCCATGGTTCTCCTCTCCATGGCCTTGAGGGCGTTCAACAGCGGTCTCTGGTCTGCAGGAACGACCTCCTCGCTCCAATTAGGGATATCTTCTTCTTCCCTATCATCTTCTCTACCAGAACCTACTTTACTCCTCAACTTTGCTAACTCATCTTTCAACTCCTGATTCTGAGCCTTCACGGCCTTGCTTTCTGCAATCTGTTTCTTCACCAGAACTGCCAACTCAGCGTTGGTCATCCTTGCTGGAACCTCAGATGTTCCTTCTTCGTCTGACATCCTGCTTATCTTTTCCAGAAGATCCTAACCTTTGCTCTGATACCACTATGATGCAGAGTGGGATGCAACGGAGGCTAACTAACAGGAAGGAGTAGCCAACAATACAAACAACATGATAAAATTCTCTATCGGCTGAACAGCATCATCACATTTCAACAGCATCATCATATTTCGGATGATCGCAAATATCCTCCTGTCGACTACTATTTACCTCCTCCGTTTGTCGCCTATCATCATCATCATGATAATCAACGGGCGCAAACATCCTCCGGTTGCACTGTTCATCGGGTGCCAAATACAAGCGGCATCATCATGATATTCAATATCACCTTCGTCAGCAGGATATCCAAATATCCGGTTGTTCCAAATATCCTGATGACGTTGCACTTCAACAACTTGCCTTCGATGCTCCACTGCCCGACGATACAAGCAACAACATCATGATATTGTTCATCCGGTTCCTCGAAACCTCCTGATGATGCTACTACAACTTCCTGCCTACGCCGATACCTTACCACTTAGTGACAACAGGATAAACTCGCATAGAGGGATTTCTTAATATCCTGATGACGATGACGTCACACATCATCCTGATGAACTCTTCAACACTTAGCCAAAAAAACTTAACTTTCACACCCGCATCTGCTAGCGATACGCGGATGATGAGCTTCTCCGAGAGATGATCCTGACTGCGATATATACACTGAGTATATATCCAACTCAAAACATCCTGATGCACTTGCAACATGCAAACTTCAACAACTTCATGACCCGATCCTGATGGCGATGGATCCGCAGATGATGATGCAGCTCGTTCCGACTGGAAACGCACATGCAGACTCCTGTGTATCCATCCGCTGCATGTAAACACTCAGAACCGCATAATTACACAATTACAATATGACGATCGGGCCGGATCACCTTCAAACCAAAGTCTAACAACTTATCTTTCTATACCTAGCACATGAGGATGCTAGGCTGATTTACAGCATGCTCCTAACTGATCTCCTGAACAATGCAATGCATAAACAGAAAACACAAATGCAAACTAAACTATGATACAGGACCATTCCACCGATTTGCAGGTTCAACCGGTGGAAGGGTTGAAAGTACCCATCAACTTGCAAACAGAAAGGAAATCAACATAGATACAACTGATACAACCAGATACTGCAAAAGATGAGAGATCTTATTCAATTGAAATTCAAAAGTCCTGAATACAGATTCACAATGTCTGAACTGCTCTCAACTCCACACAACACCAATACATCTATCAACAGCAATCTCAATATCAATATGAACTGTCTTTACGAACTACCCATATATCTAAACCCTAACAGATCGAAGGTATATATCACAAATCCTTCGAGTACTACCAACTTCACTTCCCAGCGGCTGGGAGCTTCCAAGCGGCTGGGAGAGAGGACAACTCAGACTATCTTATCCCGATCTCTAACTGCCTACACATACTCCTAGGCTGAACTAATACATAGCATCGGTCCAATGGACCTTATTACATGATAAAGTCAAACATACTAAAAATAGCCTACTGCCCTGTCATCATGCGGACAATTCACCTATATCCTGATCATGTTATCCTATATCCTGATCCTGTATGTCATCATGCGGACCTATAACAAACTAACTGCCTCAAGGAGGCCAGCTGTTAGGTAGGTGCTTCTGCACCAGGGAAGTTCATTTCCATTGAGAAGACCAACAACATTGAGGATTCAACTAATGCTATCGATTGCATAGTTTGTAGTCCACTAGACCATTTGGATGAAGGTACCCGAGTAACATGAAATTTGTAGGAGGTTAGATGATCACATGAGGATAGAGGAAAACTTTCAATCTAGAGTTGGATACTAACTCAAAGATTGTATTTTTATATTCTTATCTTTGAGATTAGAAGAAGGTTGTTTAGTAAGACCAAGACCAACCAAAGACCAATTTTGTTGTCAATTTCACTTGAAGGAGTGAGGCCTAGTCCAACTACTTTGTTTTATGAATAGTGTGTCCTTGTTCACATATGGATTTCTTTGTTATGAACAACCGTCTATATCCCTATTCATATAATTATATCAAATCCATTATCATTAAAGAAAAATAGTGACGTCATTCCCAGTGTTACTTAGTACGAATAGTTGAGTATGTCCATATTTGTACCCAAATTGTTCTATAGTAAACAATTGAGTGTGCCTCTATTTACTTGGGTGTATGTATGGACTATAGTGTGTGCCAAGTGGTTCATTCATTATGGGTGTTTTTGTTGGCAAGAGACACTGTGTGGCTTCATGATTGTTGTCATTGATGGCAACAAAGTCTATCCCACACATCCGCAGCACATAGTATGCCCATACTGGAAGTCAGATTGAAGATTGTTTTGGTCTGGTAAACAAGAACAGAGCATGCAGCAAGGTCTGACAAACAGGTCCGGATCTCTCAGGTGATGTAACTCAGCAAGTTGCAGACTTGGAGAAGTAAAGAGGAGTATCATGACTACTATATTCTAGAGATTGAGCCTCTGGTGATAAACCATGGAAAATATATGAGGATCTCAGTATTGGGTTGCAAACAGGTAGAGTAGACTGAGGAAGAATTGACTGGCAGAGTATCAGAGTTTAATCTGGATGAGTAATTGATGTTGATCAAGCTATTTGAGGGATCATATAATATTGGCTGACATGATTGATGAATTCAATGTCTATGATTTTGATACGCATCACATATCAAGCATGGATTCAACTAACAAATCAGTAAGTTGTAGATATCTTGAGTATTCCGGTTGCTGACTAGAAAGTTGTTGAAATCTTTGGTGCGGATATATATATCTGATGGATTCTAGTATGAAGGTGTGTGTGAATATAGATGTGATGAAATAAAGTGTGAAGAAAGGTAGAGATAAGTGTGGAAGCAACAATACAAATCCAGTATGTGATAGAGCAGAAGCACTAGAGCAGAGGAAGAATGAAGTGCATTAGATCAGTATATTGAGCCTAACTGGAATTGAACTTCAGCATCTGTGGATGCCTCTCATCAGTTCAAACACCTGGTTACCTTCTCTAAACTTTGTAGACAGTGAGTCTCTTATAAGCAGTGTGCCCCTTGTGAGCAGTGTGCTCGGGTAGTGAGCCCTAATTGGCAAGTGTCATTTTGTACTTCTTATTCTTCTAACAGAGAATACAATCTTGGGTTAGTCACCCTGTGGTTTTTCCCTTAACAGGGTTTCCACGTAAAAATCCTTGTGTTATGTGTGTTGATCTTATTTTTGCTCTCATGTTTATGTATGCTTATATGTTTTGATACTGCACTAATTATAAAAGAAGAAAAGAAAGTTAAGATATTTATGATAACTGATTCACCCCCCCACTCTCAGTTATCTGCCTTGTTTCCAACAATTGGTATCAGAGCCAACTTCCTCTAAACAAAGCCTAACAGCTTGAGGAAGATCTAGGAATCTCAATGGATAAGTATGGTATGAAGAAACAATTTCAGTCTACCCTAGATGATCTTGAACAATCACATTCTGAAGTCAATAGTTTGAGAGAAAGACTCAAAGAAGCTGATGATTTCATAAATGAGCTAAAAGAAAAACTCAGTATCTCTGTGAAAAAGAGAAAGGAACTGCTTCAAAAATTAGCCAATCAAAGTGAAGACAATGATACTAATGAAGATCTAAATGAGAAAAACAAGCTATGTGAGAAGCTATCAAAAGAGGTCATTATGGTAAGGAATGAGATGGAATCAGGGGTAATGAGATTCACCCAATAAATTGAAGAGAAAAGGAAAATTGAAGATAATCTAAAACAATCCCTCAAGGAGAAAATAGATGACTGCCACAAAATGGACAAAATAATTAGGCATCTTGAATCTGATCTTGAAGAAGCTAGAGATAATGAAGAACAACTTGAGAATCAGATAGACACTCTTAAACAAGATCTTCAAACAACAAATGAATATAAAGAGAAATTCAAGATAAGCTCATCTCAACTTGAAGTTCTTCTTGAAATCCAAAAGAGGGTAGATGACAAGCGTGGCTTGGGATATGAGAAAGGTGAAAGCTCTGGATCTGGTTAGAAGAATTTTGGATCAAGAAATCAAAGAAACAGGCCTAGAAGACCTCCGATAAGGCAACCAAATGCTCAAAGATATCCATCCTTCAATGGATACTACTTCAATTGCAACAACTTTGGTCATAAGGCAACTCAGTGCAGAAGGAGAATGAATCAGACCAATCCATCCTTTTCTGGATAATGTTTCAACTACAAAAGGTATGGTCACAAATCGCATGAATGCAGAAATATGCAAACAAAAAATTCATTCAATGGTATATGCTTTGCATGCAATAGAATGGGACATATGGCTAATTAATGTAGATCAAGAGGATATCAGTCAAATATAGAAAGAAATGTTGCTTGTTACAATTGCAATAGATCTGGTCATATTGCCAAATTCTGCAAAAGTAAAAATTAGGATAAAAGGGGTCCGGTGCATCATAATCAAAATCAAGATAAGGGAAAAGGCACAGTGAATGTGGATGAAATTCAAAGGGAGATGAGCAAGATTTGGGTGAAGAAGAGTACATAAAATGTTGGGGATGGATCCGCACTAGAATCTGGTGCTGATATTCCTTCCAGAAACTAAACAGATGAGCTTTGGCTTAGGGGGAGTCACAAAGAAAAATAAATTCCCCCAGCTAGTGAATTGGTGCCTAAATTTGGCACATGGAATGTTGCAGATTAAAGGGTTCTCAGAAAATTATCCAAATAACCTTTGGTGAAAATATGAAAGATCCGCATGGAGGTTTGCAAGAGTTTAATCATCCAAGATTGATCTAGTTTGACAGCCATCCGGTAAAGCAGGATTTTCACAGACAGATCTAGTATGATTCAAAATTAAGATATCTTGATCTGCGGATCAATGGTATGATTGGAGGAAAGAAGATACATTGTCAATTTTCACTAAAAATGATTCTAAGTGCATCTCAGTAATTTGAAAATATCTCTCTCAGAACAAGGCAACTGAATGACTTAAGTTGTACATTTATTGCAAAAGGAAATTAGGGTTTGCGCAGAGATAAAAGGGTTCTTTTACTCATCATTTGCACATTTGCATTCGAGAAGAAGAAAAGAAGAGCTATGTATCAAGTTTTTACAACTTTCTCAAAGATCAACCGCATAATCTGATTCAACCAGCGATTTGTTCCGGCTCTTTTTCCTGAACCCTGAAGCGTAAAAAGGTACTTCCATTTTGAATATCTCTCTCTGAATCTTGTGCAAATATGGCTACTCCAATGGTTGTTAAGATCACTGATAGGCCACGCCCAAAGTTCAAGAAACACCCCTACAAATCCCTAGAAGTTGATCCCTTAGGCACTTTTTCTAGCATTCCGCATGGGGTTCTGCACGTAGAAGATGTTAGGGTTTACATCCATGCCAATATTGAGGAATTTGGAGAGTCTAAGTTGATGGACATCTACCATAAACAATTAATAGATGAAAGTTTTGAACTCAAACCTCAAAACAAGGCCCTCCGGGATAAGCACTTTGGACATTGCATCCACTTTCTCTATTTTGCAGAAGATGATTGGGTCTGGTATGTTATTAATAGAATACATGACAATTTCATGTGGTTAATGAAGCCCTTCAAGATAACAAAAGATGCTATTAGGGCAGTAACTGGGTTGCACTCATCTGGTGGGTTACTTGCACTCAAATCTGTCAAGAACCAGACAGTAAGTGAAGCTATCGGATCCAAGTTCGACAAGAGAGCTATGACCATAGAAGACATCACAGATTAAGATATCAAATTTCCCTCTATGATAATTGGTTATAAAATCTATCATTCCAGCAGGGAGAATTCTGTGTCTGGGACTGCAATATATACAACATATTAGATGTTAAGGGAAAATGTTGATTATGATCTATGTGATCTTCTTCTAAACCAACTATTAGAAAACTTGCAGAAAATCAAGAAGGATAAGAAGAACTCATTCAAGTATGGTTGTTTAATACTGTGTCTGTTCTTTTACTATATGAATGAGCTACCCAGATCAAGTGGTTGGGTATGGAAAAATGACAGACCAGTTGCCATACAAATTAGAGACTATATGTATGGACTTGGTGATGCTAAGGCACAAAGCACAACACTCCGGGGGTACTTTAAAAACTTCCCAAGTATGATGCAGGCCAGAGAAAGAATTCCTCAATCCATAGTTGAAAAATACAAGGATACAGTGTGTTTTATGGTAGACACTGATCAATGCCTAATGGAGGTAGTTGATCCCATAACAGTTTGGATTATGCTAATGGGATATGAGGTTGATAAGAAAATCTTGGAGCTGCATATCCAACATTTGCTGAGTCAGCCTAAGGACCCTGAGGTAGAAAGGTTTGGAACCTTTGAAGAATTAAGTGTAAAGATACATGTTGAATTGAGACAACTGGAGATAAAAAGAAAAGTTAGAGGGGAAGTAGAGGAAAGTGCCAAAAGATATGGCATATCAAAAGAGGTAGTTGATGCAAACAGAGAGAAAATAGAAAGAGCTGAGAAAGAGAAACAAGAAGCAGAAAAAGGGAGTGTTCCAATACAAGCCTCCTCCCAGACTAGATCCTTCAAGAGTTCTGCACTTGCCACCCCTAAGAGCTCAAGAGCCTCAAAACCGAAAGCCAAGACATCTAGAAAGGGAGAAAAGAGAACGAAAACAAAAGCCACAAGGTCTTACATAAGCCAAAAGGATGATGAAGAAACATAGTCTGATGAGGAAGTTAAGAAAATGAAGAAGAAGAAGAAAACATCTGGGGAATCCTCTCTCGGTAAAAATAAAGAAGAAGAGGCAGAAGAATTTGTTGAAAAGCCCACTCTTTCTATTGATGATATCATCAAGGTAGTCATGGTGGATGGGAATCTGCAACTAGTAATAGAATTTTATGATGATTATAGTGATACTGACAAGAGGATATTGGAAGAAGCTATAATCAGGTACTTGAATATTTATAATAAAGCATTTATTGAAATCATTTCATTAATTTTCAAAATTCTAGATAAGGTACTTGAACTAAGAAAGGAGAATGCTAAGGCAAAGGACTTAGAGATCTGAGAATAGATTGCTATTCATCTCTATCCTTCCATTACTCCAAAGCAAATTAACATGATCTTTAAGGACTGCAAGGATGAATTCTGGAGCAAAGCAAGAATGAACAAACTAATGCTTGGAGAGACTGATCAAGTAGCAAGAGAAATAAAAGACATCCTCCAAAATGCCTTCAAAAGATTCAATCTTCCTATTATAGAGGAAATAGATGAAGAACCTTCTACCATGGATGTCAAAGGCTTAAATGCATCAAAAGAAGAATCTACTGAGAAAAATGTAGAAGGGCCAAAAGAGATGGATGAGGAGAAGTCTAAGGACTTGGATTCCTCTATTCTGGAAGAGGAAGTTCATGAAGAAGTTAACATATCTCCTCCGGATCCCACTGCAGATTCAAGAAATGAAGGAGAAGGAAGAAAAGAGGAGAAAGTGAGTCAAGAAGAGGAGTTAAAGGGAAGAGAAGAAGAACAAACAAAGAAGATCTCTGATGACAGTTTAGAGATTCCAAAAGAAAAGAAGACTTAATCTCTAGCAAGAGACATTGCAGAAGCAGTGAAGAAATTCTTGAACAAAGAACTGATTAAGATAGATGAACCAGAACTATTCCAAAGACCTCTACATTTTGATTCTCTCTCTGGTCTAGACAATGAAAATAACATCTTTTGCTCAAGCTAAGGCAAAAGAAAAACTTCTGAAGTCTCACATGGAAGACTGCGAGCTATTAGAGATTGCATCCAGTATGTTGGAGAAGATCATGCCATCATTTCAAAAGGATCCTTCGGCCTCTCCATCCGGTAACTTGAAATCTCTAGTAAACTCTGTTAGCACCGATTTTGATTCTTTAGAGAAATCAGCAAAAGAAAAAGTTTGAAAAGAGTTTTTGGGAAAGAGATTTACTGAAGTACAGGGACTCATAGCTAATGATAGGAGGACCTTAGATATTGGGATAAAGAGCCTTGAAAATGCTCTTAAAGATGGTGGGGACATGTACAAATTTTGTTTATCTTGGTCTAAAGTAACAGAGGATATTGAAAAGAAGGTGAAAGAACAAGAAGGTAAACTGTCAAGTTTATCTTAGAATTTTGATCCCCTCACTACATCCATAATGAATCAAGAATGAAAGGCAATTGCCATTATAAATGAAATAAAGAGGGTGGATAAAGAGAAGAATAATATAATAAATAGTTAGAGGCAATGCATGAGGCCTTAACAGATGCTCAGACCACAACCCAGACCAGTGATCCGACAGACTTAAGAAGGGCAGAAGCTTATGCATTTTTGTTCAGTGGTCACATCTCTATTTTGGATAGGATGAAGCAGAGCTAGACAACAGAATTTGTGCAATTGAAGGCCACATTTACGGATATACTTAAGTATATGTAAGTATAAACATGTCTATATACTTATGCAGCTATGTATAGGTTAATTTTTGCAAATTTTGGTGTGAGGATTCCTCCCTTTGCCATTGATGTCAAAGGGGGAGTGAGGAGTAGTGAAAAATGTGGAATCCAGCTAAGGGGGAGCTCTGGTAAAATAGTACACAAGACAGAGCATTGGCTAAGGGGGAGTTTGCTACGATACTTAGTCATTTTTCACTAAGTGTTGCCATCAATGCCAAAGGGGGAGATTGTTGGCAAGAGACACTATGTGGCTTCATGACTGTTGTCATTGATGGTAACAAAGTCTATCCCACACATCCGCAGCACATAGTATGCCCATATCGGAAGTCAGATTGAAGATTGTTTTGGTCTGGTAAACAAGAACAGAGCATGTAGCAAGATCTGAAAAATAGGTCCGAATCTCTCAGGTGATGTAACTCAACAAGTTACGGACTTGGAGAAGTAAAGAGGAGTATCATGACTACTATATTCTAGAGATTGAGCCTCTGGTGATAAAACATAGAAAAGATATGAGGATCTCAGTATTGGGTTGCAGACAGGCAGAGCAAACTGAGGAAGAACTGACTGACAGAGTATCAAAGTTCAATCCAGATGAGTAATTGATGTTGATCAAGCTATTTGAGGGATCATACAATATTGGCCAACATGATTGATGACTTCAATGTCTATGATTTTGATACGCATCACATATCAAGCCTGGATTCAACCGATAGATTAGTAAGTTGTAGATATCTTGAGTATTCTGGTTGCTGACTAGAAAGTTGTTGAAATCTTTGGTGTGGATATATATATCCGATGGATTCTAGTATGAAGGTGTGTGTGAATATAGATGTGATGAAATAAAGTGCAAAGAAAGGTAGAGATAAGTGTGGAAGCAACAATACAAATCTGGTATGTGACAGAGCAGAAGCACTAGAGCAGAGGAAGAATGAAGTGCATTAGATCAGTATATTGAGCCTGATCAGAACTGAACTTCAGCATCTGTGGATGCCTCTCATCAGTTCAAACACCTAGTTACCTTCTATAAACTTTGTAGACAGTGAGTCTCTTGTAGGCAGTGTGCCTCTTGTGAGCAGTGTGTTTGGGTAGTGAGCCCTAATTGGCAAGTGCCATTTTGTACTTCTTATTCTTCTAACATAGAATACAATCTTGGGTTAGTCACCCTGTGGTTTTTCCCTTAACAGGGTTTCCACGTAAAAATCCTTGTTTTATGTGTGTTGATCTTATTTTTGCTCTCATGTTTATGTATGCTTATATGTTTTGATGCTGCACTAATTATTAAAGAAGAAAAGAAAGTTAATATATTTGTGATAACTGATTCACCCCCCTCTCAATTATCTGCCTTGTTTCCAACAGTATCTTGATAAATTATGAGTTTATCCAAATTCATTAATTAGATGTAAGTTTGTGCAATTGTATATATTAGTCCAATGTGAAAAATGTTCTCTCCAAGTCTTAGGACTATATTGTAATAGGTGGGAATGTTAGGGAATTTGTATTACACCATAGTATATTTAATATATTTGGTGACTGTTACACCCCAAAATTTTCTTTCCCAAGCCTTGTATTTTTCATTGTTTTTGGCCAAGTCTCGATGGTTTGTCTTTCCTTTGGTTGCCTTAGCTAACTTTAAAAGTCGTGTGTGTTAGAGTTTTTTAACCTAGTCACTAAATTCCTGAAGTTCACAACCCTTGTCACATGGTTATAAAGTTCTCGAACCCGCCGACTTCCCGACCATGTATTGCATAGCCGAGTCTTAATCTTTACTCTTGTGGTTGCTAGGTCAGAGGTTTTTGAAACTTCAAAACCCCTAACCTAAGGTTCTAAAGTTCTAATATCTCACGACTTCGCGACAAGAAGTTGGTCAACAGTTCCCAAGGCTCATAATGATCGTTAAAAGATGGGCACGACACACGAAAGGAATGTCTTTTTAAAATTTTTGGGAATTGGGTAAATCTAAAGGCTACGACCTTGAGGCATGCATTGAATGCCATGTTTACTCAGCATTTAAAATACTTAGTAATTTCCCTCCAACACATGCAGTCTCTTTCATTTTATTGTGGAGTTTTCTTTAAGTAATGCAGCCACCATTTCTCCCGTACTCTGCTACTGTCCCTTCTATACTTAGTTGTTCTCTACTCTATAGCGATAATGAAATTTAAATACTAGGGAGTTCCCCATAATTCTAGAATTGAAAATATTTGGTCTAGTATTAGTGATACTAAGCTTGGTCACATTGATTTAGAGGAGTTCCGGTCTCGTCTGCAACCAAAGGATAAGTCATCACTTGCAGAGAAAATACTACAAAGTGGTCTAGTGCATGCAAGATGATTCAAGGTCTCTGTGTAGAGTGAAGAGATAGTCATGGCTTGCATGAGGAGATACGTCCTAGAAACTTCTGAAATCAAGGTTGAAGATGGGACTGTGTTGGGAAGAATTAATCCAGAAAGCATTATTCATGCATTGAAAATTCCTGAAAGGCAAGAGTTTGAAGAAATGTTTGTGGCTATTGCAATGGATTTCTTTCAAGCTAATGAAGACTGGTGCAAGAACTCCATTGTGCAGAATTAGTTGAAGTCAGAGAAGAAAGGTAAGTCTCAACTGCCTCAAAAACTTAAAAGAGCCCATTTCAAAGATGAAATTTTAGATATGATTACTTTGCTGCATAGAGTAGTAGGAAGTGAAAATATAGATTCTTTTGAGGAGTGGATGTGCCATTTCATTTTGTTAATTTGCAGTGAAGATAAATACATAAATTAGGCGGAGATTATCAGTTTTCATTTGAATAAGTAGTTAATGAGATTTCAGGAGACTTTGACCTTTCATACGTGTTCATACCTGGTTTACATTCTGGCCAGTCAAGAGGTTGTTTGGGCTGGGTTGAGACCACATGGGTCTTTAACTTCAAGCACACCTGTGTTCAGTTATTTTTCTCAATTGAAAAGGGATGTTGGAATGAAAGACTACCACCATGTAAATGATGCTTTTCTGATGTATGTAGTGAGAAAACTAGATGCAAACCCTAAACTAAGGATTTCACCAAAATTTGCTTCCCTAATCATGCAATATGGAAGTTTCTATATTCAGTTTGATAGGTTTACTTGTCTAAGAGTAGGGGGTTATTAAAATGCTCCAACCAAATTGCCAAGATACCCCAGTGATTTTGTCATTTTTCTAGAGGTATGCAAACAAATGTTTGTAGTGAATGTTAAGTATTGTAGTATGAAGAAGAAGGGGTATGATTTTCCATTGAAATTATCCTCCTACTCATGTAAAACAAATGAAGTTGCTAGGGGAGAACATGTTTTGGCTGAATTCAATTTGTATACTTTGTCAATGAGATCCAATTTTGATAGTAAAAACTATGTGAAGCAGAATTTTCATGGCTTTGGTTCCTATGAGCATCGCCCGACTCTAGAAGATTTTTGGGAAGATTACATAAATGATAGGGAATTTTAGAGGAGGAACTATATGAGACTCACTTTGAGTCAAATTTAGGTTTTTGGTCTCTCTATTTACATCCCAGAAGGGGTAGAAGAAAATTCTGAAATCATTGATGAAGAGTATCAAGCCCTGGTGACTAAACCTCTTCCCTAAGTCAATTGGTCTGAAAAAGAAATTGTGTATTTGAGGGTTCACTCTACCGCAGTAATAAAAAGAACTGAAGATTGGCTGGCTGGGAGATGGCATGGGAATGTTGGTTCACCTCATGATCAAGGGAACCCTAGAGCTAGTGATCAGAGACCTACACAGAGTTCTGGTGCACGCATTACCTCAAGGAGACAAAAAGATTTACAATCTAATTCTAATTCTCAATCTGGAAGAGATGGAGAAAGGCCTGATGAAGCCCTAAAATTGAAATCAATCTATGAATTGGATAGCCTTCCTTCGTCCACTTCTACCAAGAAAAGTACTCCAGCCAAGCCACTGCTTGTGTCTTCCGATCCAATTTTTCCACATTATTGATGATGGTTCTTTCCCACCATTTTTGGAGATTCCTTCTTCCCCCACTGCCGAAGAGGTATCTATTTCTATTTCCATGGATAATCAGGTTAATGTTGTTTCTAACAATGTCAGTACTGGTTTGGTATCATCTTCACCAAGTTGGTTGAAGAAGGTTGTAGATAAGAAGAGGAAATCTGTGCCCATTGTTGCAGTCGAGGTAGATACAGTTACCAAGTTGCTACAGACCACTTCTAAGCCCAAAAAGGCTAGGAGAATGTCAAGAATGGTCAATGACACTACCAATGGACACCAGATGCTAGAGATTGTGGATCCTGTAAAGGATTTGAATGAAGAGGAGGTTACTGAAGCTAATTATAAAATAAGCCACATTGATTTGGGTCCTTCTACTTTGGAGGCAAATTCATATCATGCTAATTTTCTATCAATGCTTTAATTAAAAGAGCTAAAGAAGGAAAGACAGAGAATATAAAGCTTCATTCTCAAATTTTGTCTTTAAGCAAATTCATTCAATCCATTGTATCACCCACATCACAGGAAGCATCCAACTTAGAGGTGATTGGAATTGATGCCAGCACTGTTCAACAAATTAAAAAGAATCAAAACTTTCCTAAGGGTGTTACAGAGTGGGTGGAAAAGTTATCGTGTGATATGTTATTTTTCTTGACCAAGATGATACAAAATTACTCCTAGGTTCAAAAAAAAAGAAAGGAATTGATCAGTGAGCTCCAGCAGGTGAGGAAGGAACAAGGTAGTACTTATGTGATTTCAAAAGAAGTTGCTGAATTAATAGCCTTCGATCCTATAACACTCATGAAAGAAAATTTAGCTTATGTGATTTCAAAAGAAGTTGCTGAATTAATAGCCTTCGATCCTATAACACTCATGAAATAAAATTTAGCTGATGATCCCCGTGAGCTTGACCCATCTTGGACTGATTAGTTGGATTGGAAGCTAAATATTATGATAATCTTATAGAGAAGATTAATAAAGCTTTGCAAGATTATCTAGATCTAATGATTGGTATTCTGTTGGACATTGGATGTGAATATTCTAGATGAATTTGGAGAAAATCTACAGGATCCTAAGGAGATTACTATGGAGGCCAAAGACATGCTTCACAAAGAACTTGCTGATCCTGAGATTGTTTCTGGTGAATCACTAGGTAAATTTGATTTAATTCATGTTTATCTTAGAGGTTTCAGAAACATAGATGAATTCATTTAGGAAACTATAGTAGGAGTAAACAAAACTTTGGCAAAGTTTAGAACCAGGCTACAGATCACCTCAACACCGGGGAGTAAGAACATCATAGCTATCATCACCAAATATCAGGAGTATAGGCTAAGAGTAAAAGTACGTGAAGAAATGGTTGAGGACCAAGGTGGTGAGAGTGTCGAAGACCCCAAAGAAGGTGAGGGGGTGGCGAGTTGACTTTATTTTCTGTCATGCATTTCTAATATTTGGCTCTTGAACTTCTTTAAAAGACTTTATTTTAAAACAGTTGTCCCCAAGAAACCGTTCGATTTCTAAAGATAGTTATTATGTGAACATTATAAATATGCTATAGGTGACATAGTATGTATCTTTTCTTTTTGGGAAAACTTTGATTTTCTCAATTAAGTTAGATACTTATAATACTTGTTTCAATTTCTATCTCTTTCAATATAGAAAAGATATACTGTTAAATGGTTCGAGCATATATGGTCTTTGTGTTGTGGTGTTTTGGATCATCATTCTTCTTATGTCGAATGTTATGTCAATGGTTTTCTTTCTTTATATTGGAATTTTCAGTTGGTGATCTTATTGTTGTGGATATCTATCTTTTAATAAATACATCATGGTGATGGGAATTTGAATTCTTTATTTCGGTTGATGTTTGAAGTCTTTGAGCTTAATATAGTCATTTAATTCATTTAGATGTGTGGGATTTCCTTTTAAATCTTTTTGGTTAAAAGCACTACCCTTACTTGCTTTCTGGTTAAAAGAAACATATAATTTAATTCATTGTATATCATTCAAAGGTAGCTACCACCTTGTAAAATAAGCAGAGAGTTAGTTATAAAACACCATTGTAACTGACTCAACTGTGGTTACATTTGTCATTGTTTGGGTGAGAGAATATAGAGTTGAATGATAAATATGTCAACCAATAGATTTTTGGTGACTCTACTGGGGAATATTATTAGATATGAGTTGTGAGTTGTTTTAATGGTTCTTCAGAGGTGTAACGCTCCAATCCTTCAGCCTAACGTAGATTGTCTTGTAGGTGACCATGAAGATATTGTTATTGGTCTAGGATTACTTGCTTGGCAACATAGAAGAACCAACTTGCAATATCATCAAGTTAACGAAGTATTAGAAGAAGAAGAGGAACTTGGTGAGATCATAAGAGATAATGCTAGACATTTTGAGAATGCTCAAGAAATTGTTTTTATTGAGGTTGTAGTACCTGTGCCATGAAGAGAAAGTGTTTTTCCTGTCCAAGTACTTCCCAACAACAGGCCTAGAAACCAAGTGGCCAACCAAAGAAACCAGTTGAACAATCAACAAAAGCCTCCATGAACTAACCAGTAAGTGAAGTTGGCAACTCTATAATCTTAAGTTTTTATTGTTTAAATCTAGCTTCAAAAAGGTATACTAGAGGAGATAGAAAGAAAGGGATTTGGGACAAAGATTTTGCATTACTAGAAGTTAGTAACTTCTCTTCTTTCCCACTTATTCGAAAGGTTAAGTCTAAGTCCATCAGTAGACCTCCATCCCCTCCTCCTAGTCAAAGCTCTACAAACACTTCAACCACATCTTTTCAGGCACTTCTATTGCACTGGATTGCCCTCCCTTTACAAGTAAACTTTCCTATTCGTAATCCTCAAATCATGGCTCAGCCTCCACCTATCCCATGGGAGCCACCATAGGTCCACTCAATCTTGGAGCCCAATTACATGATTTGCCTAAAGGCTCAAGGAAAATCATACCTAAATTTAGAGGAGATGGGAAAGTAACTCCAGAAGAACACATGCAATCCTTTTTCGCTGCCTCTTCTATTCTTGTTGTACAAGATGAAGATGTTGTTGTGAGGCTTTTTGTAGAATCCCTAACTGATGCTGCTGCTAATTGGTTTTATCACCTTCCCAATAGCTCTATCAATGGCTAGGATACTCTGAAAACAAAGTTTGAAAGTAGGTTCTATTGCAAATATGTGCCTATGATGTGTTGTCATTGATGTCAAAATATCCCTTTGTCAGAAACAGGGGAAACAATGTAGATCACTGAAGTAGATTGCTCTGCATTTCCAGAGGAATGAAGAATAAAGTACATGGACCATATGGTTGTGTAGAGGATTTTTTGAAGTAGCTCCAGTTAAGATTTGAGAGGTCCACATGAAGATTTGAAGAAGCTATGGCCATTTGAGTAGAACCAGGTTTTGCAATGTTCACAAGAGACAGAGTGACATGAAATTGGTCTGGATTGCTCCGCAATGAAAACTTATGATCTATGGATCTAGAGGAATGTTTGGGAAGTTAGCATGTATCCTCAACTTAAGTGGTTCATGGTTTGGAGGTCTACAAGCAATCTTTCTAGTGTAACAGTCATGGCAAATAGTGTTCTTGAGGTATTAGATGAAGATGCAAGTGATTATGATGATTTGGAGTAGTGTGGATGTTATTGTTGAATTCAATGTGCTTGTGGAGGTCTCTGGATTGTGTGCCTACTGTGTTGGAGGTCTGCATTGAAGATTGAGCTCGTTGTTGAAGATTTCTTCCTTGGTGTTGTTCTTCCCAATCTTGGCTAACTGGATGATTCAAGCATGTTGCAGATGATCTAAGAGTAATTCTCTAGAGCGTAGCGTGTTGATCGAAGAAGATTCAAGTCCCAGCTATGTTTGGCCAATAGTACAGTGATCCGCATTGAATCATGCTGACCTTGATGTTCATTCCAAGGTTGATGAAGTGTACAAATACTTGTGGATGAGTTGTGGAAAGTTGTCCTTGTGTAAAAATGATAAAATCCTAAGAAAGGTACAGAGGCAAAGCAGAGAAGAGGAGGACCAGAGGAATAAGAGCAGTAAGGTATGAAGAGATAGTGGAGAAATGTTTGGGGGTAGAGTAGAAGATTTGTGAGCTTTCAATGGGATAGAACCAGGGATGAAGAAGATGCTATTTCTCAGTTCATTCTTCCTATACTAAACATAACATCTTGTAGGCAGTGAGCCTCTTTGAGCAATGAGCTTTGGGAAGTGCACCCTAAGGCAAGTGCCTTCCCATTTCTTTTAAGTACTTTTAATAGGGTACCAATCTTGTGGGTTAACTCCCACCGTGGTTTTCCCTTAACCAGGTTTGCACGTAAAAAATCTGGTGTTATGTGTGTACATTTTGTTTCTGCTCATGTGTTGTTAATTCAAGCTTTAATGTTTACATCATTAATTTGTTTGTAAGTTGTGAAAGAAGATTAAAAGTAGAAAAGGTTAAAGTTGTGGACAACTAATTCACCCCCCTCTTAGTTGTCTAACCTAATTCCAACAATTGGTATAAGAGCCGATTCCTCTAAAAGAAGCTTGACCACTTGAGGAGATCCAAGATGTTGATTTACAAGAAGGAAAGTTCAAGATTTGATGGAAAAAATTACTCCCTTTGGAAGGTGTGCATGCAGTGTCATTTGCAATGTATGGGTGATGCCTTTTGGTTGATAACTAAGGATGAGTATAAGATTCTAGAGAAAGGCCCTTTAACTCTAGATGAACTCAAGGAAGCTGAATACAATATTTAAGCTAAAGAAGCATTGTTGAGTGCCTTGACTGATACAGAAATGACAAATGTCTTGGAATTGAAAACTGCTAATGAAATTTGGAAAAAGTTGGAAACTTTGTATGAAGGTGATAAATATGTCAAATGTGCCAAGCTACAGAGCCTGAAGGGTAAATATGAAAGGTTGATGATGAGTGAAGATCAAAAAATTACTTCCTACATGCAGAAGGTGAATGAACTTGTGACCGGTATTAGGAGTGCTAGTGGAACATTGGAAGAATCAAAGATTGTTGCCAAAGTGCTCAGATCCTTACCTGCGGCATACAAGCATAAAGTTGTTTCCATTGAAGAGATCAGGACTATGACAACTATTACAAGGGATCAGTTGGTTGGTAAGCTTTCAACATTTGAAATGAGTGAATTTGGTGATTCTCTTCCTAAGTCTAAATTTGCATTTAAGGCCAGTGTTTATGGAAAACAAAGATATGATCCGAGTGAAATCTCTTGAAGAAGATCAAACAAATTTGAGAAGGCAAGGAAGGATCTGGAAGATGATGAAATTGAAGTTGCAGAACTTGAAGCCCTTATTGTCAAAAGATTACCAAGAGGATCTGGTAAGTATGAAGGAAAGTTGCCTTTCAAATGTTTTGCTTGTAATAAGATTGGTCATTTTGCCTCAAGGTGTCCGGAGAGGGTTTAAAAGCCAAAACCTAACAGATCAAGGGCTCAGAAGAAATGTTACTATGTCCAAGAAGATGATGAAGGAGTCACAGATGATGAATCTGATATGGGAAGTACCTCAGGAAATGAATGGGTGTTCATTGCCATCAAAGAAGAAAATCTGGTGTCTACTAAATCTACTAGCTATGTGAATGTGGAAAGTGCCTTGGCTTCTTAGATTGAAGAAAAGTATGAATGGTTGATTGACAGTGGATGTTCTCATCATATGTATGGTGATAAAAGTAAGTTCATAAGTTTGGAAAGATATGAAGGTGGAATCGTGAAGTTTGGAGACAATCCAGCTTGTAGAATTCGTGGCAGAGGATCCATCTCTTTTGATGGTAAGAATAACACTAATTATGTTCTGTATGTAGAAGGATTGAAGCATAATATTCTCAGTATTGGATAGTTGGATGAAAAAGGATATGATCTTTGATTCAAGGATGGAAAATGCAAAATCTTAGCAAGCTGCAGAACTATGATTGCATCAAGTACACAAACTAAAGGTAACATCTTTCATTTAAGTCGTACTGGCAAAAGTTGTTTGATTGCTCAGATTGATCAGAGTTGGTTATGGCATAGGAGAATGTGTCATGTGAATTTTGATAATATTGTGAAGATAAGTTCTACTTAGGCTGTGACAGATCTTCCAAAACTTGTGAAACCTGCTGATAGCATGTGTAGAGAATGTCAATTGGGTAAACAGAATAGAACTTCATTCAAGAGTAAAGAACAATTTTCAAGTGGACTATTGTGTGAGGCCTACCTTTTTCATTCCCATTCATTTGACTATTTACTTTACTGTTGCTGATACATTTAGACTTGTGGGACTGTTGATCCCGAATTCCTGAACTATTAGACTTTATGATGTTAAAGGAAAACTAATTAGGTGATGTTAGATGGATGCTTTATATTATGATGTTAAAGGAAAACTAATTGGGTGATGTTAGATAGAAATTAGTTTATATTATGATGTTAAAGGAAAACTAATTGGGTGATGTTAGATAGAAATTGGTTTATATTATGATGTTAAAGGAAAACTAATTGGGTGATGTTAGATAGAAATTGGTTTATATTATGATGTTAAAGGAAAACAAATTGGGTGATGTTAGATAGAAATTGGTTTTGTAATTTAATCTTGGGAATGGATGTTTGAAATGTAGAAATTAGGGTCTAAATTGTAATGTGATTTCCTTAATGCTTAAGCAAATTTGTGATATTTTATGCAGTGTATGTTCTTAATTTTCCTCAGCTATTATTTATATATGTGGAAATTAACTTTGCAATTGAGTGCACAAGTATTTATAACAAACCACAAAAATTGGAGATCATCCCACACTCGATGTTGTAATTCCTTGTGAAACTGATCTAGTTCCACGAGGAACTAAGATCAACCCTGTGCATGATGAAAATTCTATAATATTGATTTGCTTGTTGTTAATTGGGTTAAGTCTACCCTCTTTTAATTTGAATTATAATTTGTGTTGTAAGAATTTTGTCTTTGAATTTTATTTTTAAATTCTAATTTTGGAGACCCTTTTCATGTGTTTTAACTTGACCCTGGGTGCTCTAACTAGGCTAAACTTGACCCTGGGTTAAACCCCATGGGTCTAGGGACCTTTTTGACTTAGATAACCCTTGGTAAACCTCCATATGGTCACCTTAACTTCACACTGAAGTTAAGTGATTAAATTGGAGGCATGGGAGGGAGAGGATGAGTGGTACCAACACTCAAACCCATCCCTTTTCACTTCCCAAGGTTGGAGATGACTCCAAGACCCACCAATTGTGGAGGACTTGACTCCAAGTCTCTCTCACAATTGGTGAGAGTACTCTTGGAGTTGTGTGGTCCCTCTTGAGAGGAAAGGAAGGGGACACATGTGTCACCCTTTCCCTCTTTAACTCCTTTTTTCTCTCCCACATGTTGGAGAGAGGACAAGTGGTAAGGGGTGAGGGAGACTTGGGGATGGGTGAGTGACATGTGTCAACACCCATCTCTTGGGACAAGCTTGTAGTGGGGAGGAAGAGTGAGGAGGTGACAAGTGTCACCTCCCCATTCCTCTAAGCTCATGGGTTGAGCTTATTTTAATCCCACTTGGGAGAAGGTGAGAGGTTGTTGAATTTTTGAAAATTTTAATTGCTTCAATTTTAATTTGGGGAGAAAGATAGAGGGAGTTTGGTGGCTTATGTTGGAAGGGAATATGGAAATAAGAAAATAAAACAATATACATATATTTATATAAAGGAAACCTAATACATGAACTCAATAATATATATATATATATATATATATATATATATATATATGAAGCCATCTTATATATTTCATAAGTGGCCATTTTAACCTGCAACAACATGAGAAAATGACAAATTGAGAAAATGAGAAAAAAAGAGAGAAAAAGAGAAAGAAAGATAAAAGTGAAAACAAAGAGGAGAAAATGCACGACTTTTCCAAAATAGGGCTAGGGTTTCTTGGCATAGAGAAATTAATATTTTATTGGAGGAATTCAGGGCTAAGAGTATTATTAAAAATTTAATATTCCTTTAATCATGATTGGGGCAATTAAATTAATGAAATTGAATTAAAACGTGAAGGAGAACAAATGATTGGACTTTGTTGAAAAATAATTTAAATTTTAGAAAACATGAAGGAGAACAAATTAATATTAAATTTCAGAAAACGTGAAGGAGAACAAATGATCAGACGTTGCTGAAAAATGATTTAAATTTTATAAAACGTGAAGGAGAACAAATGATCGGACTTTGTTGAAAAATGATTTAAATTTTAGAAAACGTGAAGGAGAACAAATGATTAGACTTTGTTGAAAAATGATTTAAATTTTAGAAAACGTGAAGGAGAACAAATTAATATTGAATTTCAAAAAATGTGAGGGAGAACAAATGATTGGACTTTGTTGAAAAATGTTTTAAATTTTAGAAAACGTGAAGGAGAACAAATTAATATTAAATTACAAAAAACGTGAAGGAGAATAAATGATCAGACTTTGTTGAAAAATGTTCATTATCTTAATCAACTATATCACCAATGCAATTAGTGAAATTATTAATCCAAATCAGGGAACCTCTTGATCAAATTTAGTTTTAGTACAATAAACCCTACTCACGCCTGTGAGGCGTTATGCTGCCAGATTTTCCTAGAATTTAGGGTTTGGTTAGGTTAGTGAAGTTTAACCCTATTGGCGACGTTAACTGCATCGCGATGACCCCCTTGAAGGGCTTTTTGCGATTGGTATACACACGGGTACATATTACCCCGCGTTCATCTATTTTGTTCACGCATTAAACATACGCCACCGAGCACGCTTACACGTGCGAGGGGGTTTCTAGGGAAGCGTGGAATTTTTTTGATATTTTGTGTCATAACCACATGACAAATGTGGACATGACACATGTGATGCGTGTTGTGACCACATGGGAGGGCATGACATTTAGTATCAGAGCCCAAGTTTAAACACTAGACGTATTAGGGCACGTTACTTATTCTGCAACTTTAATTAATTAGTGCCTACCTTGTTTTGTAGGATGCCTCCTTGATGTGTTCAATGAGTGCGATCACGCAACACTGCATCTGTTGAGGTGCACAGTGATTCCTCTACAGACGGACATGCACCCGTAGCCATAGCAGATCATCTAGTACCATAGGCACCACCAGTACTTGACATAGGTCCTCAGATTTTACAGACATTACAGGCCATGTTAGAGAGGCTACCGCCAATTATACCAAAGCCATGTGATGAGCCTCACGTTGATCCACGAGAGGAGCCACGTACTGAGTCGCATGCTGAGCCACGTGTAGAGCCCCATGTTGATCTGTGAGAGGTGCCAAGTATGGAACCTTTTGTAGAGATACCTGATACTACAGTGGAGGAGGTAGGGTCAGCTTACAGAGCACAGAGTAGGAGTCCTCCACGGCACTAGAGATGAGATGAGACTGTGAAGGTAGAGTAGGTACATCATGGGCCTTATGAGTATGGTTTGGATGAGCCGGTTATAGGACTTAGAGATAGAAGAGATCCCATCAGAGACCTACTTAGGCTTAATCCACCTACCTTCGCAGGAGCTACAGAGGGAACCGAGGCTGAGGCATGGCTCATCAGTTTAGACAGGTTCTTCACATTGAGACCTTATGGGAGCAACATGAAAGCACGAGTGGAAGTACACCTTCTGAGAGATGCAACAGCTACCTAGTGGTGCACTGAGGAGTGGAAGCGCCAATTATCCTTAGATACACTCACATGGGACATATTCATAGAACACTTTAATGCACATTACTTGTCAGATCATTATAGACAGCATCGAATAGATGAGTTCCATGACTTATAGCAGAGAGGATCACGGTTGCTCAGTATGAGAGCTGATTTATTGAGCTTTCTCATTACATAGAGTATCTCCAGGATGAGAAAATCCTAGTGCACAAATTTATCAGAGGACTGAATCATGGGATAGCAGGACCGGTGCATATGGTAGACCCCCAGACTATGAGTGAGGCTGTCGAAAAGGCTTATATTGCAGAGGAAATTTAGGGACAAGGGCATAATTCACGCTCGTAGTTTCAGGACTGTAATCACCAGCAACAACAGAACTTTCGTAGACCATAATCCACACCACAGAGAGGAGGATTCAACTCTTCATCATTACCTCCTAGGCCTCCATAGAAGCAGTAGCAGCAGCATCAATAGAGGTCTAGACCCCAGCAGAGGGCTCAAGGAGGACAGAACCATGGTTGGCAGCAGCAGGGCCCGCATAGGGATCAGAGACAATAGGGATCATCTGCGGGACCCGCAAGGTCTCAGCAGTCTTATAGGGGTCCACATGATGGACTGGATAGCAGCAGTCAGGAAGGACTCAGTCAGGACAGTTGCAGGCTAGGGGCCCATTATGTGGTGGGGTAGGGCATTTGGCCAGAGAGTGTCCACAAGATTTTACAGCAGAGAGACAACCCTGTTCAGGAGGATCTGAGCAGACTATAGGATATGTGGGCAAGTCCCACCGCATGTTTGCAGCAGTTGAAAACCACCAGGCTGACTTCTAGGCCTCAATTATTGAGACAACAGGTATGATTGAGGATTTCCCCATCTCTATTCTTTTGGACTCTGGAGCTACCGACTCTTTTCTGTCTACATCGTTAGTGGTATGTTGTAGGATGGTTGCTTCTAGGTAGGACATTAGGTGGGAGGTTGAGTTGGCCTCTGGGGCTAAGATGTCAGTAGATACCTTGGTTAGAGATTGCGAGATCTCCTTGGGTTTCTTCACTACATTATGTGCCCTTAGGGTTATGCCATTAGGATCCTACGGTGTAGTTTTGGGTATGGACTGGCTTGTAGCTCATAGAGCCAAGTTGGATTGTCGCCAAAGGATGATTAGTTGTTTAGATGATCATGGCTCACTAGTTGAGATAGTGGGCATATAGAAGCCCGTGGCAGTATGTATGATATCTGCTCAGCAGCTTAAGCGCTGCATGCGGAAGGGGTGTTAGTTGTTCACTATCACGGTCAGTGACAGATCAAAGGATGAGCCTGAGGCTTCATTGGATGATCACCCTATCCCAAGAAATTTTGTCGACTTGTTTTCGTCAGAATTACCAGGTATGCCTCCATGTAGAGAGGTAGGTTTTCACATTGATCTAGTGCTAGGTGCAGAGCCAGTGTCTCGTGCACCCTACAAGATGACTACACATGAGCTTACAGAACTCAAACTGCAGTTAGAGGAGTTACTTGAGAAGGGGCACATCTGACCTAGTGTTTCACCATGGGGCGCACTAGTTATCTTTGTGAAGAAGGATGGGTCTCTTCGATTATGCATGGATTACAGGCAGTTAAACAAGGTGATAGTGAAGAATCGTTATCCTCTGCCTAGGATTGATGACCTTTTTGACCAGATGCAGGGAGCCAGAGTGTTCTCAAAAATTGATCTGAAATCCAGGTAACACCAATTGCGCATCACAGAGGTAGATATTCATAAGACTAGTTTTTGAACTTGATATGGACATTATGAGTTCACAGTGGTACCCTTCGGTTTGACGAATGCCCCTGCAGTGTTCATGAGTCTCATAAATAGGGTGTTCTGCACTTACTTGGATTGGTTTCATGATTATTTTTCTCGATGATATTTTGATCTATTTGCAGACTGAGGAGGAACATGTGGATCATTTGCGTCAGGTTTTGCAGTGCTTATGTGAGCACCAGCTTTAAGGAAACCTAGTGAAGTGTGCCTTCTTCAGGACAGAGGTGCAGTACTTGGGACACATCCTATCAGGTGATGGCATCTCCGTAGATCCATCAAAGATTAGGGTAATTTAAGATTGGCCAGCACCCACCAGTGTGACTGAGGTCAGGAGCTTCATGGGATTAGCTAGTTATTACCATAGATTCGTCGAGGGATTTTCTAGAATAGTGCATCCCATCACTTCCCTTCAGTAGAAAAGGAAGGGTTTCACTTAGACCGAGCAATGTGAGAGGGCCTTTAGAGTCCTCAAGGAGAGTCTTACTAGTGCTCCCATATTAGCGGTTCTAGATCCTGTAGAGGATTTTTTTATTTGTATAGATGCATCACTAGAGGGTTTGGGAGCCGTGCTTATGCAGGGTGGTAGAGCGATTGCATACGAATCGCATAAGCTCAAGACATATGAACTAAACTACCCTACTCATGATTTAGAGATCACAATAGTTATTCATGCTCTTGTTGGTTGGAGACACTTCCTTTTGGGTCGACGCTTTGAGCTTCATTCAGACCACCATAGCTTGCAATACAATTTCACACAGCCCAATTTGAACATCCGCCAGCGGCGTTGGATGGAGTTCTTATGCGAGTATGACTTTGATGTCCACTACATCAAAGGGAAGGAGAATGTGGTCAGTGACACTTTGAGTCGAAGGTGCCACGAGATCCTGACCTTGACATTGAGGGTGGACTTGAGAGAGCGTATCTTACAACATCTGCCTGAGGATGAGTGGTTTCTTGAGGTGCGGTAGGAGATCTAGAAATAGAGGGCCCTTAAGGGCAGATTTGCAGGATATTCCCTTGAGTCTAATGGTTTATTTAGACATCGACAGTGCATCTATGTACCCCGTGCGGGTGAACTTCGTGCAGTGATTCTTTCAGAGGCTCATAGAGCACCTTATGCAGCACACCCAGGGGTGAAGAAGATGCATGCTAATTTGCAACAGTTATACCATTGGGCTGGGATGAGACAAGACATTGCAAATATGTTGCTCATTGCCTTGAGTGCTAGAGGGTCAAGGCCGAGCATTAGCATCCAACAGGACTATTGTACCCTCACGAGATACCTGAGTGGAAATGGGACACCATTTCCATGGATTTTATTGTTGGTCTACCTATGTCATCACATTGCCATGATGCCATCATGGTGATGGTTGACAAGTTGACCAAGGTGGCACATTTCTCACCTATATGCACGACGTACAATGCACCATCTGTGGAGAGGGTATTTTTAGATCAGATTGTTAGACTTCATGAAGTACCTCGCTGTATCATCTCTGACAGAGACTCAGTATTCACTTCAGCTTTTTGGAGAGCTTTACAGCAGGTGTTAGGCACACAGCTCAACTTCAGTTCAGCTTACCATCCTGAGACCGACAGATAGACAGAGAGAGTTAATCAAGTGTTGGAGGATATGCTTCGTATGTATGTTATGGACCATCAGTCTAGATGGGAGGAGTATCTATATCTGGTTGAGTTTGCCTACAATAATGGGCATCACAGCTCATCGGGTATGCTTCCTTTTCAGGCTTTATATGGCAGACCATGCAAGACACCATTGAGTTGGGATCGGATAGAGGATAGGGTTTCCATTGGTCTAGAGATAGTTTAGGATATGGAGCAACAGGTCGCACTGATTAGACAGAGACTTCAGGAGGCACAAGATAGACAGAAGAAGTATGCTGATGCTAAGAGAATTGATTGGAGCTTCTCAGAGGGCGACATAGTGTTTTTGAGAGTGCGACCGCACAAGAGTCCAATCCATTATGGAAAGGGCTCTAAGCTCACACCTTAGTTTGTAGGACCTTTTGAGATCTTGGAGTGGATAGGACCTGTAGCCTATCATCTAGCCTTGCCACCTAGCCTGTTGCGTATCCACGATGTCTTTCATATTTCAATTTTACGACGTTACATCTCTGACTTATCTCATGTATTGGATTAGAGTGATCTTCAGGTAGAGGCAAATGGTCAGCTGGCTTTGGAGCCAATTTGCATATTGGCTTATCAGACGTTGGGCCTTTGAGGTCGAGAGCTGGACCAGGTTAGGGTCCAGTGGGACATGTATGACGGGGTCACTACGACATGGGAGGATGCAATGAGATTGATGACTCTTTATCCTCACCTCTTTGATGACGTCTAGGAGGAAGTACAGTCTTAGGGGGAGGATGTGAGGCCTACCTTTTTCATTCCTATTCATTTGACTATTTACTTTACTGTTGCTGATACATTTAGACATGTGGGACTGTTGAACCCGAATTCTTGAACTATTAGACTTTATGATGTTAAAGGAAAACTAATTGGGTGATGTTAGATAGATGCTTTATATTATGATGTTAAAGGAAAACTAATTGGGTGATGTTAGATAGAAATTGGTTTTGTAATTTAATCTTGGGAATGGATGTTTGAAATGTAGAAATTAGGGTCTAAATTGTAATGTGATTTCTTTAATGCTAAGTGAATTTGTGATATTTTATGCGAGTGTATGTTCTTAATTTGCCTCAGCTATTATTTATATATGTGGAAATTAACTTTGCAATTGAGTGCATAGGTATTTCTAACAAACCACAGAAATTGGAGATCAACCCACACTCGATGTTGTAATTCCTTGTGAAACTGATCTAGTTCCACGAGGAACTAAGATCAACCCTTTGCATGATGAAAATTCTGTAATGTTGATTTGCTTGTTGTTAATTGGGTTAAGTCTACCCTCTTTTAATTTGAATTATAATTTGTGTTGTAAGAATTTTGTCTTTGAATTTTATTTTTAAATTCTAATTTTGGAGACCCTTTTCATGTGTTTTAACTTGACCCTAGGTGCTCTAACTAGGTTAAACTTGACCCTGGGTTAAACCCCATGGGTCTAGGGACCTTTTTGACTTAGGTAACCCTTGTTAAACCTCCATGTGGTCACCTTAACTTCACATTGAAGTTAAGTGACAAAATTGGAGGCATGAGAGGGAGAGGATGAGTGGTACCAACACTCAAACCCATCCCTTTTCACTTCCCAAGGTTGGAGATGACTCCAAGACCCACCAATTGTGGAGGACTTGACTCCAAGTCTCTCTCACAATTGGTGAGAGTACCCTTGGAGTTGTGTGGTCCCTCTTGAGAGGAAAGGAAGGGGACACATGTGTCACCCTTTCCCTCTTTAACTCCTCTTTTCTCTCCCACATGTTGGAGAGAGGACAAGTGGTAAGGGGTGAGGGAGACTTGGGGATGGGTGAGTGACATGTGTCAACACCCATCCCTTGGGACATGCTTGTAGTGGGAAGAAAGAGTGAGGAGGTGACAAGTGTCACCTCTCCATTCCTCTAAGCTCATGGGTTGAGCTTATTTTAATCCCACTTGGGAGAAGGTGAGAGGTTGTTAATTTTTTGGAAATTTTAATTGCTTGAATTTTAATTTGGGGAGAAAGATAGAGGGAGTTTGGTGGCTTATGTTGGAAGGGAATTTGGAGAAGCTCTACATCAACTTTCTTCCATAATAGGCTTTTAAAGGTTGGTTTTCAAGGCTAAGGCCTTCCCTTTGTATTTTAGTTTGCTTGCATGATGTTTATGTGTTGAGATGTATTTTCTTGAGTTGTATTTTGTGATTGTGGATAAATTTTGTAGGGTGTTGTAAGAGTCTCTCCCACTTGGGAGAAGATGCTCAACAAGTGTGGGGTAGGGGAGGAGTGATCCTCCTCAGGGTCATTACCTTGTTTTTTGTGGTGTTGCAAGCCTTGAGGGCAATATATGTGATTTTGAGCAATTTGAGACATGGCTTGAGAGCCAAAATATGGAAACTTGTGAAAATTTTGTTCAATGTGTTGGCTTGAGGCCATAAGAGAAATTGTGTTGGGATATTTTGTAGGAGTGTCACTCTTGAGTTGAGTGTGTCCACTCCCCTACCCCTTTCAACTCACCTTGGTTGAGTTCATGTGTTGTGATTACCTATGGGTGTAAAATTATGTTTTTAGATGTGTGTGTGCCTTGTTGTGAAGTGGAATGAGACCCTAGTTGTGTGGATGACCTCCCTAGCTCGAGGGTGACCCTCTTGCGGGTCTATGGTAGGGAGGAGAGCAAGATGTGTGGTTTTCTTCCCCCTTGTTGTGATATGCAGGTTCAATGGAGCTAAATGTGAAGTTGGAGAAAATCCTTGTGCTTGGAGTTCATATTTTATTTTCCTTTACTCTTTAAGCTCTTGAGAGAGAGCTTGGTCTTCTTAGGAGATTTTGCCATTTTGTTAGTTGTCAAAGATGAGAACTTGGTTCTCTCTTTTGTTGTAAAATTATATTTTTTCAAGTAGTGTGTAAGCCATTTTTCATAGAAATGAAAGTTATATATTGTTGAATTATTTCTTATCCTTCAAAAAGTTGAATGAAGAAAATTTGTTTATAAGTTAATTCAATTGTATGAAAATTTTAAGCAATTGTCAATTAGTAAGGTTGTGGTTTTTATTTTGTGTTAAAGGTGAAAATTGCATATTATAATTGTGGCAAAAGAGAAAATTAGTTGTTGTTATAGATTTGAACTATCTAAATTATTTGTATTATTCTTAGCTTTAAACAAAAAAAAATGTGATTATCAATATTACAATGAATATATTTTTGTTGGAAAATATGGATATTTGTCTTATTGAAAGTTTGATAAAAAAATATATATAGATACAAATCTTTGCTTATTGTTTAAAAAAAGAAAATTTGAAAGTGAATTGAAGGAAGGTTAAAGTTGAAAACATATAATTATATATATTGTGTGTGTTTTAAATGAATGTATTTTCATGATTTTATAATGTAAACTAAATTTCATTAATTTTGTAAAAAAAAGAATTTTGAAACTACATTATATATATGCAATAATATATATATATATATATATATATATATATATATATATATATATATATTGTCAAATTTCATTACTAAGTAAACTGTAATTCTGAGTGGAACTGAGAAATATATATATATAAACCCCAAAATGGAATGTTGTCTTAAACATGAATAAAAGACTGAGTATTCGTATCACAGTTCATTGTGGTGTTATTTTAAAAGAAATTGTGTTATGTTTTGGGGGGGTTCGAACCCCCCCCACTCTCGTCGCAACTTATACATTAGGTGTGGGGAGGGGGCGGAGCCCCCACCTACACCTCACTCTATGGGATGTGGGTGGGGGCTCCGCCCCCTCCCCACACCCCTCACTAACTCTAAAACTACCGCGGCTCATTTCCTTCCCACGGCCTCCCTTAAACTCCGCCCCCCCTCTGTACTGCGCCGGTAGTCCGCCCTCCACCAGTCATCCACCCGTCGCTTGGCTCCTCCTTCGTGGCCTCCCCTCTCTGTACCTCCACCACTTTGCGGCCATCAGCACTGCAATGCCACCCATCCTCTGCCACGGACCCTCCTCCATACGACGTCGCTGCCGCCCGACCCTTTCTCCACAATTTCCTCCATCTCAAAGCTACCAATCAAACAATAAAATTTAGGGTTCTGCCAATGGGAAAACAAAACAAAACAAAATAAATAAATTAGGGATCAGCAATTTTCAAATGGAAATAAGAAAATAAAACAATATACATATATTTATATAAAGGAAATCTAATACATGAACTCAATAATATATATATATATATATATATATATATATATATATATATATATATATATATATATATATATATATATATATTTATAATTATATGAAGCCATCTTATGTATTTCATAAGTGGCCATTTTAACCTGCAACAACATGAGAAAATGACAAATTGAGAAATAAGAAAAAATGATAGAAAAAGAGAAAAAATGATAAAAGTGAAAACAAAAAGGAGAAAATGCATGACTTTTCCAAAATAGGCTAGTGTTTCTTGGCATAGAGAAATCAATATTTTATTGGAGGAATTCAGGGCTAAAAGTATTATTAAAAATTTAGTATTCCTTTAATCATGATTGGGGCAATTAAATTAATGAAATTGAATTAAAACATGAAGGAGAACAATGATCGCACTTTGTTGAAAAATGATTTAAATTTTAGAAAACGTGAAGGAGAACAAATTAATATTAAATTTCAGAAAACATGAAGGAGAATAAATGATTGGACTTTGTTGCAAAATGATTTAAATTTTAGAAAACGTGAAGGAGAACAAATTAATATTAAATTTTAGAAAACGTGAAGGAGAACAAATTAATATTAAATTTCAGAAAACATGAAGGAGAACAAATGATCGGACTTTGTTGAAAAATGATTTAAATTTTAGAAAATGTGAAGGAGAACAAATTAATATTAAATTTCAGAAAACATGAAGGAGAACAAATGATCAGACTTTGTTGAAAATGATTTAAATTTTAGAAAACATGAAGGAGAACAAATTAATATTAAATTTTAAAAAACGTGAAGGAGAACAAATGATCAGACTTTGTTGAAAAATGTTTTAAATTTTAGAAAACGTGAAGGAGAATAAATTAATATTAAATTTCAGAAAATGTCAAGGAGAACAAATGATCAGACTTTGTTGAAAAATGTTTTAAATTTTAGAAAACGTGAAGGAGAACAAATTAATATTAAATTACATAAAACGTGAAGGAGAACAAATGATCAGACTTTGTTGAAAAATGTTCATTATCTTAATCAACTGTATCACCAATGTAATTAGTGAAATTATTAATCCAAATTAGGAAACCTCTTGATTAAATTTAGTTTTAGTACAATAAACCCTACTCATGCCCATGAGACGTTATGCTACTAGATTTTCCCAGAATTTAGGGTTTGGTTAGGTTAGTGAAGTTTAACCCTATTGGTGATGTTAACTGTGTCACGATGACCACCTTGATGGCCTTCTTAGGATTGGTATGCGCACGGGTACGTATTACCCCGCATTCATCTATTTCGTTCACGCCTTAAGTGTACGCCACCGAGCATGCTTACACATGCGAGGAGGTTTCTAGGGAAGCATGGAATTTTATTTGATATTTCATGTCATAACCACATGACAAATGTGGACATGACATGTGTGATGTGTGTTGTGACCACATGGGAAATGTGGGCATGACATATTAGAACTTGTGCATACTGATCTATGTGGTCCTTCTAGAATTAGAAGTATGCAAGGAGACAGATATTTTATGTTGCTAATTGATGATTACTCCCAGATGATGTGGGTAACTTTCTTGAAAGAAAAATCAGAAGCTCTTGACAAATTCAAGATGTTCAAGGTTATGGTGGAGAATGAGATTGTTGTGAAGATAAAGTGTCTAAGATCTGACAGAGGTGGAGAGTTTAGCTCCAGTCAGTTTAATACATTCTGTGAAAAGCATGGAATAAAAAGACAGTTATCTGCTCCTAGGACTCCTTAGCAGAATGGAGTTGTAGAAAGAAAGAACCGGATCATTCAAGAAGCTTCTAGGACCATGATGATGGAAGAAAATATTCCACAAGCTGTATACACTCTTAACCGGGTGTAAATCAAAGGCAACTCTAGTAAGACACCTTATGAACTATGGTTTGGTCATCCTCCTGCTGTGAAATATTTCAAAGTTTTTAGTCGTAAATGCTATATCAAAAGAGATGATGATCTAGGTAAGTTTGATGCAAGAAGTGATGAAGGAATATTTCTAGGTTACTCTACTCAAAGCAAGGCATACCGGTGCTTCAACAAGAGGTTGAAAAAGATTGTTGAAAGTGCTAATGTCAATGTTGATGAGAGCAAAGAAAGACCTTCCAGGCCTTGTGGATATGATTCAGATGATCAAGATGAAAATCAAAGTCAAGGAAAGCAAGTTCAGACCCAGATTCATATCCAGAGTGATCTAGAAAATCTAGTGACTCAAGAAGTTAGTGCAGATGTTGAGGAATGAGCTCAAGAATCAGAAGTTCAAGAAACTCCCAAAACCCCCAGATATGTAAGGTTGAATCATTCTGAAGATCAAATCATAGGAGACGAGAATAAAGGTGTTCAAACTAGAAGAAGAATTGTTGAAGATCAAGTAGAGTATTGTTTGATCTCAAAGATTGAACCAAAATAGTGAATGAAGCTTGTAATGATGAAAATTGGGTAAAAGCAATGGATGAAGAATTAATGCAAATTGAAAAGAATCATACTTGGGATCTTGTTCCTAGACCTGAAAACAAAAATGTAATTGAAACCAAATGGGTCTTCTGGAATAAACTGAATGAAGATGGTGAAGTTGTGAGAAACAAAGCAATATTGGTATGCAAAGGATATTCTTAAGTAGAGGGAATTGATTTTGAAGAAACATTTGCTCCGGTGGCAAGAATTCAAGCAGTCAGATTATTTCTTGCATTTGTTGCTTTCAAAGATTTCAATGTTTACCAGATGGATATCAATTTAGCATTCCTGAATGGAGAGTTAGAGGAAGAAGTCTACATTGAGAAACCGAAAGGATTCTAGTTGTCTGAGTAAGAAGATATGGTCTGCAGATTGAGGAAAGATTTGTATGGACTTAAACAAGCCACAAGAGATTGGTATGCAAGATTAGATAAGTATCTACTAAAGCTAGGATTTAGCAAAGGCACAGCTGACAGTAATCTTTATTTCAAGATTGATCATGAGCACATCTTAATTATTGAAGTATTTGTTTATGATATGATTTTTGGTGGAAATGGAAGCATGTGTAAGAAATTTTCTGATCAGATGCAAAGTGAATTTGAGGTGTCCATGTTTGGTGAAATAAATTTTTTCTTAGGTCTACAAATCACTCAGTCAGATAAAGGTATCTTCATATCTCAGTCTAAGTATGTGAGAGAAATGTTGAAAAAGTTTGGAATGGAGGACTCAAAACCAGTAAGTACTCCTATGGTAACCAGATGCAAGTTGAGTAAAGATGATGATTCACCTAAGGCAGATCAGAAAAGGTATAGATCAATGATTGGAGGAATGCTTTATTTGACTCAGACCTGACCTAACATTATGAATGTAGTTGGACTTGTTGCTAGATTTCAAGCTGATCCTAGGGAATCCCATGTTGTAGAAGTCAAAAGAATTTTTAGATGTTTTAGTAGATGTGGATGACAGGAAAAGTACTAGTGGTGGTGCATTATTCTTGGGAAGGAGATTGGTTTCTTGGTTGAGCAAAAAGTAGGAGGCAATAGCTCTGTCTACTGCAGAGGTAGATTATATAACAACAACAAGCAATTGTACTCAATTCTTTTGGATGAAGAAAATGTTGAAGGATATCAGAATTGTGTTTGAAGAGCCTGTTATAATCTTTTGTGATAATTCAAGTGCAATAAAATCTCAAAGAATCCGGTGTTGCATTCAAAGACAAAGCACATATCCATCAAGTTTCACTTCTTGAGAGAAAAGGTAAGCGAGAATGAAGTCAGATTGGACTTTTTTTCTTCAAAGGATCAGATTGCAGATATATTCACCAAGCCTTTCCCTAAGGATACTTTTAAGTATCTCAGAGGGAAGTTAGGGGTTATTACCCCTCCTGTTAAGAACTAAGATGCACTAGTGTGCATTAGTCCGGTGGAATTTGCAATCATATCTTGTGATCCGGATTGATGTTAAGGAGATATTACTCAGGGGGAGTAGTCAGTATGCAAATTTTGGAGATCAGTCTGAAACAAAAAGGGGGAGAAAAGATTGCAAACATGTGCCCTTTTCCATTGATGTCAAAGGGGGAGAGATGTCATGTGAAAAACTAGTTGCTGATGAAAGAGGGAGCAGTGAAGAAAGTGGTTACAGAAGTGATAAGAGAAAGGGGGAGAAATCCTTTTCTTGATGGTTGAATCAATTTTTCACCTCATATATTTCCATAAATGACAAAGGGGGAGATTGTTGCAAATATGTGGCTATGATTAGTGAAGTAGATTGCTCTGCATTTCCAAAGGAATGAAGATCAAAGTACGCAGACCATATGGTTGTGTAGAGGATTGTCTGAAGTATCTCCAGTTAAGATTTGAGAGGTCCACATGAAGATTTGAAGAAGCTATGGCCATCTGAGTAGAATCAGGTATTGCAGTGTAATCTGAGTAGAATCCGGATTGCTCTGTAATGAAAACTTATGATCTATGGATCTAGAGGAATGTTTGGGAAGTTAGTGTGTATCCTCAACTCAAGTGGTTCATGGTTTGGAGGTTTGCAAGCAATCTTTCTAGTGTAACAGTCATGGCAGACAGTGTTCTTGAGGTATCGGATGAAGATGCAAGTGATTCTGATGATTTGGAGTAGTACAGATGTTATTGTTGAATTCAATGTGCTTGTGGAGGTCTCTGGATCATGTGCCTATTGTGTTGGAGGTCCGCATTGAAGATTGAGCTCATTGTTGAAGATTTCTTCCTTGGTGTTGTTGTTCTTCCTAGTCTTGGCCTACCAGATGATTCAAGCGTGTTGCGGATGATCTAAGAACAATTCTTTGGAGCATAGCATGTTGATCAAAGAAGATTCAAGTCCCATATATGTTGAGGTGATAGTACAATGATCTTCATTGAATCAAGCTAACCTTGATGTTCATTCTAAGGTTGATGAAGCGTATAAATACTTGTGGATGAGTTGTGGAAAGTTGTCCTTGTGTGAAAATGATAAAATCCTAAGAAAGGTACAGAGGCAGAGAATAGAAGTGGAGGAGCAAAGGAACAAGAGTGGTAAGGTATGAAGAGATAGTGAAGAAATGTTTGGGGGTAGAGCAGAAGTTTTGTGAGCTTTCAATAGGACTAAACCAGGCATGAAGAAGATGCTATTTCTTAGTTCATTCTTCCTGTACTAAATATAAAATCTTATAGGCAGTGAGCCTCTTTGAGCAGTGAGCTCTGGGCAGTGCACCCTAAGGCAAGTGCCTTCCCATTTCTTTTAAGTACTTTTAATACCCACCATGGTTTTCCTTTAACTAGGTTTCCACATAAAAATTATGTTGTTATGTGTGTGCATTTTGTTTCTGCTCATGTGTTGTTAATTCATGCTTTAAAGTTGTGGACAACTAATTCACCCCCCCTCTTAGTTGTCCAACCTAATTCCAATAGGTTCAAATCTACTGAGAATGAACATACTCTTGTCACCCAATTGGCTACAATGAAGAAAGAAATACACGAGCCGATGAGGGAATTTGTTGCCAAATTCAATAAGATGTACAATAGAATACCTGAGAATATGAGACCTGGGGATGAGCTATTGAAGTGTTTCTTTATTAATACTCTTCCTCTAGATGTCAGTTTTACCATTAAAAGAGAGAGAGAAGCTGATGTGAATGCAACTCAAGAGAGAGCCATATCAATAGAGGATGATTTAATCATAACCAAGAAATGAAAAAAGGAGTTATAAACTGGCAAACTTTCTGCTGTAAATTCTACTGATCCATTTATACAAAGGTTGGCCAATGACATAATCACCTTAAAGAGGCAAATGCCAAAGTGACAATATCAAGATATACCAAGGAAAGATTATGTTCCTCCGGGTAGTTACAACAAAACTTTGCCTTTAACTAGTCCCTCACAAAGGCTCGCTATTGAAAATGGACCTTCTACCAGTAAAGGTAATATGATGTGTAATTTTCATTTGACTTTAGATCATGATGGATCCACTTGTCCCGAGATGGTTCGGTTTATGCAAATGCTCTCTACCAATGAACATAATGAAGTACCATATGTAGAAGAACCCAGCCAGTCTCATGATGCCAATGTAAACTTTTTTGAGTATGAATCAAACACTGAGGTTGGAGAAGATGTTTATACAGAAATTGATCCAAATTGTGTAGTCTTCACAAGGGGTCAGTGGGCCCAGAAAGGGACAGACCCTAAGGGGCAAACAAGTGGCTCACCTTTTACTCTAAAGTATATTCTATCTAGGCAAGCCACTTCCAGTTCCAAGAAGTCTGAAAATGCTACACCCAAGAATACATCTACAGAGGTACCATCTGCTCCTTCTCTTGATACTCTTGTTGCTAGTTCATTTGATATAATTGAGTCATGTAAAAACACTAAGATTCAAATCTCCCAAGATGAATATCTTAGACTCAATCCATTTGAGTTAGACTGGTTAGTGAGATATATCAAACAAGAACCTTCTTCATCCCAGAGTAATACTCAAGTGTTTAGTATACCTGTCAATGAGCAAGTTTTCTCAAATTCACATGAATTAGATCCAGATCAGCAAAACCCTTTTTCTAAACCAGAACCATTTTATGTATCCTTTTATATAGCTAGTTTTAGATTAACAAATTGTGTGATTGATTATGGTGCTTCTGATAACGTGATGCATGCTCAAGTGGCTAGATCTCTAGGGTTATCTTACACTTCCTCCCATGGCAAATTTTTTTCTATGGATGGTTCACAAGTCCCAATTTTAGGACAAATAAAGGATGCTCATGTTGCTTTAGTTGCCTTTCCAAAAAAGAGGTTGAAGCTAACCATCCTTATTGCTGATATCCCTGCTAGTTATGGTATGCTTTTGAGTAGAAGTTTATGTAGAGACCTGGGTGGGGAGATACAAATGGATTGGTCTCATGCCATAATACCACTAGAAGGAAAGAAAGTGCACCTCAACCCAGAGCCCAAAGCTAAGTTCACAGTGTTAAAGTTAGGGGATCCAAGGGCAAATATTTTGTTTGTAGAAACTGGGCCAGGTACTTATATGTGCACATCCTCAGAGGAAGAATGTTCTAGCCTGATCAGTCTTGATGCAACAGATGAGTTATGGACATTAGAATTTGATGGAAGTTGCTCTAGTATTGGTTCTGGTGTAGGAGTTGTTCTAATTTCCCTAGATGGCTATAGTTTCCCTTATGCTTATAAGTTGGAATTTGAAAATATAAACAATACTATAGAATATGAAGCACTTCTACTTGGTCTAACCTTAGCTAAAGAAAGAGGTATAAAACAACTGAAGGCTAGAGGATATGCAAAATTGATTGTTAAGCAAGTCAGGAAGCAATATACTATGAAAAATAGCAAGCTGAGACATTATAGAAATAGAATTTGGGATTGCATTAAGGATTTTGATGCCTTTCTATTGAAGCCATGCCTAGAGACCTTAATGCCAGAGTGGATTCACTAGTTGTGTCTGCATCTTTGCTATTGCCTCACCTAGACTTTAAAGATAAACCTTATAGAATTGAAGTAGTGTATCTCCCAGGTGTTCCTGATAATGTGAACCATTGGCAAGTGTTCAATAGTGATAGGTAGATTATTGCATTCCTGGAGAAGGCTGAGGCCTTTGCCAACATCTTCATTGAAGGAAGTGATGATGTGAGTAATGATGTCTTAGAAGGACATAACAATACCCCTGATGGTGAGAAATCTAAGATGATTCAATTGAAAGGTAACAAGATACCTGGCACTGCACCTTATAGGCAGAAACATCGAACATATAATCCAAAGATAGTAGAGGCCATTTTTAATGAGATAGATAAAATGCTCAAGGCCAAGATTATCTATCGCATTCATCATTCTACATGGGTAGCAAACATTGTTCCTATTAGGAAGAAAAATGGAGAAATAAGGATTTGTGTTGATTTTAGGAACTTAAATCAAGCTTCATTGAAAGATAACTACCCATTGCCTATCATGGATCATGTTCTGCAAACTGTCGCTGGTTCCGAGATGATGTCAATGTTAGTTGGATTCTCATGTTATAACCAAATTGAAGTAGCCCCAGAAGATCGGCATAAGAGAGAATTCACTACTCCCATTGGTGTGTTTGCCTACAATAGAATGGCATTTGGTCTTATTAATGCAAGTGCCACTTTTCAGAGGGCTATGGATCTTTCATTTGGTGATCTGAAAAACAAAATCATTGTGGTATATTTAGATGATTTAACAGTATTCTCAAAAAAGAGGGTCAATCATGTTCATGACCTGGAAATTATGCTACAACATTGTAGAGAATAAGGAATCTTGTTAAATTCCAAGAAGTCTATCTTTACTGTTACAGAAGGAAAACTTTTAGGACATATCGTCTCAAAGGATGGCATCAAGGTTGATCCTAAAATGGTGAGACCTATTATGTAATTGGGATTGCATGCAAAAAAAGATAGCACTAGGTCATTCTTTGGCCATGTGAACTTCCTGAAGAGGTTTGTACCTAAGTTTGCCAAGTTGATAAGACCCATAGATGATATGATGAAGAATAATCTGATCTTTAAGTGGAGTAACAAAGGGAAGAAAGCATTCAAAGATATAGAGGTTGATATTGCCAATGCACCCACTCTGGTATGTCCTAATTTCAATAAATATTTTGATATATATTGTTATGCATCATAACATACTTTATCAGCTATCCCAATGCAAAAAAATGAGCAAGGTATAGAAGCCCCTATCTCCTTCATGAGTACTCCTCTCAAGAATTATGAACTCGAGTATTCCCCACTCGAAAAAATGCTTATACTATTGTTAGAGATTTAAAAAGTTTGAGGTTCTATATCTTGCATTCACATACCATTGTCTTTGTCCCTAAAAGTGTTGTCAAGAGTATCCTCATGCAACAGGAAGTTGGATGTAATAAATGGGGGTCTTGGATAGCAAAAGTGCAGGAGTATGATGTAGATATCAAGCCTACCAATTTGGTTAGGGGCAAGTGTCTATGTAAACTGATTGAAAAAATAAAATTGATGAAGAAGAATAGTTGACTTTAGTCCTTTTCACTAGCACAACTGATGAGTGGTTTTCAGATGTTGCATATTTCTTAACCTATGCTGACTACCCTACACACTTGTCATCCAATGAAATAAGGAATTTAAAACTTAAGGCAAGTAAGTATGTTCTTTGGGAGGGAAATGTTGGAAAGAGACACTGCAAGGTATGTCATGTGTTGTCAATGATGGAAACTAAGTCCATTCCACACATCCCCAGTGTAGTATCAGATCATACCGGAAGTCAGTTCCAAGATTTGACAAGTCTGGATACATAGGAATAGGGTATGGCAGAGTTTAGTATTTTGATTAGCGGACCTCTCCAATTAATCATTGTGTGTTACAAATTTGAGGAAGTGTAGATGAATGTCAAGACAATCTAAATCTAAGATTTCAGCCTCCAGTGACAAAGGGATTAAAAGTTATGAGCATCTGAGTACCGGGTCCTAATATGACAGAACAGTTTAGTGATGAACAAGCCAACCTGTGTCAGAATCTTTTGCGGATATAGTAGAAGTATTTTGGTGAGTTGCATATGGGATATAAGGGTAGTGGCTGACATGTATGGTGACATGTAAGTGATATTTTTGGTACGCATCAATATTGATGTATGGATTCAGCTGACAGAATAGAGTACTTGTATTGTTTGTTAAATTCTTCATAAGGCCGACAGATAAGTGATTGAATTTGTTGATGCGGATATATATAACCAATGGATTCAAGTGTTGTGGCATGTGATAGTGGTGCAAATATGGAGTAAGTGTGAAAAAGAAGAGATCTAAGGTCTAGATTATGGCAAAGCAGTAAACAGGGTAGAATAAAGATGAAGTGTGTAAAACTCGTATTTTTTGCTTAACCGAAACTGAATTCTTGCATTGGCAGATGCTACTTATTATTTCAAACAATCTGTAATCCTTTTGTAATCATTCTTGTAGGAAGTGAGCCTCTCTTGAGTAGTGAGCTCTGGGCAGTGAGCCTGAAGGCATGTGCCTTCCCCTTTGTAATACTTTTAACAGAGTATAATCTTTGTGGGTTAACCCCCACCGTGGTTTTTCCCTTAATCAGGTTTCCACATCAAATCTTGGTGTCAAGTGTGTTGTTTATGTTTCTACTCATGTATTATTAATTCTTGCTTTTCATGATTATGTCATTAATTTGTTAAGAAGTGGTAAAGAAGAATTAACTACAGCAAGCTTTAAAAGTTTTAAGACAATTGATTCACCCCCCTCTCAGTTGTCAGCCCTAATTCCAATAATTGGTATAAGAGAAAGGTTCCTTGAAAGAAGCCTAATAGCTTGAGGAGGATCTGGGAAGGAGTTTCGAAGGGTTCATTTAGAGAACAACTTCAATTTGCTTTAGAAGATCTTGATTGGTCCAAAGTAGAAATAGATGATCTGAAAGAAAACCTTAAGGATGTTGATGATTACCTCGACTTGCTAAAAGATAAACTAAAGAAATCAATGGAAAAAAAGGAAAGAACTACTTCATCAGCTAGCTCATCTTACTTAAGAAACTGACATGAATAAGGCTTTAGAAGAAAAGACAAAGGAATGTGAGAAGCTGACAAAAGAAGTTTCTATTCTAAAATATGAGATGGAATATGGGGCAATGAGGCTAACCAAAGAAATTGAGCAAAAGAAGATTGAAGAAGACCTAAATCAAACTCTAAAAGAAAGAACTAAAGAATGTTGTAGATTGGATAGAATGGCTGGCCATCTAGAGTCTAATCTACAAGGAAGCAGAGACAATGAGAGAGAACTTGAGAGGCAGATTGTCATTCTCAGACATGACCTAGAAGTTGCCAATGAAAACAAGGAGAAGTTCAAGATAAGATCGGATAACTTGAAGCACTACTTGAAAGTTAGAAAAAGGCTAATGACAAGCATGGTCTTGGATATGAGAAAGGTGAAAGCTCCAGATCTGGACAAAGAAATTTTCAACCAAGGAATGGGAGAAACAGACCTAGAAGACATCCTTTGGTAAGACAGCCTAATGCTCAGAGATATACATCATTCAATGGAAATTGTTTTAATTGTAATAAATTTGGTCATAGAGCTACTCAGTATAGAAGAAGAGTAAATCAAAATGGTCCATCCTTCTCCAATCAATGCTTCAAGTGTAAGAGGTATGGTCATAGATCAAATGAATGCAGAAGTATGCTAATGATTAACTCTAACAATAGAGGAAATGGCAACTCTTTCAATGTTTACTACTTTACTTGCAATGGATTTGGACACATGGCTAATCAATGTAGATCAAGAGGAAATCAAGTATATAAGCAAAGAAATGTTGTGTGCTTTAACTGCAATAGATCTGGTCATATGGCAAGATTCTGCAGAAGTATGAATAATGAAAGAAGAGGTCCGATAAACAGAAAACTGGATGAGTAGAGACAAGACAAAGGCAAGGGAAAAATTGAGGTGAATGAGATCCAGAATGAAATAAGCAAGACATGGGTCAAGAAAAGTGTTGTGAATAATAGTAATGGGTCTCCACCAAAATTTGATGCTGATAATTCCTCCAGGAATTGAACTAGGAGCTCTAGCTCAGGGGAGCTACAATAAAATCTAAAATCCCCCAGCCAGTAAGTGGGTGCCTAAATTTGGCACAATGAGAGAAAATAATTTGGATTATTATACATCATTTGAAAGGATTTTCAGAAGATGAAAAGTGGATATGACAATTTGTAGAGAAAATTGAAGATCGACTATATGCAGAAACAATATAACTGGATGTGTTAGGGTAGAGCATTTATTACAAAGGCAAATTAGGTTTTTGTGGAGCATAAAAAGGTCGTTCATTCTTCATTTGAATCACTTTGCATTCAAAAATAGCAAGAAGAAGAGCATCTGACCTAAGATTTCAAAGGATTTGAAGTACAACTGACAAATTTGTCTGCTAACCCTAACTCTGTGGAAGAAAAAGGTATTTATCTGCAAAGCCTTGAATTTGAAATCTTTTGCAATGGCCACTCCTCTTGTTGTTGATATTACTAAAAGGCCCTAGCCAAAATTTAAGAAGCATCCATACAAGTCAATCAAAATTAAACCTTTAGGAGCATTTTCTAGTGTCCCATACAGAATTTTACATGTTGAGGATATTAGGGCATACATCCACTTTAGCATAGAAGAATTTGAAGACCTGAAACTCTTGGATTTGTTTAACAACTACCTAAGGAATGATAGCTATAAATTGAAACTAGAATATAAAGCACTAGAGAGCAAACATTTTCTGCAAGTCATTAAATTTCTAACATTTGATGAGAATGAGTGGGTTCGATATATCTTGAGTCAAATGAATGATGAGTTCATATGGCTATTAAAACCATTCAATATTGCAAAGGATGTTATCAAGATTGTAACTGGGTTAAATTCAACTGGTGGATTACCCATGCTGAAAGCCATGAAAAACTAGATAGTGACTAATGCTACCGGTGCCAAGTTTGACAAAAGGGCAATGACCATCAATGATATTGTAGAACCAGATGTTAAGTTTACATCTATGGTGATTGGTTACAAGATTTACCACTCTAGCAGGGAGAATTATGTCTCCAGAACTGCCATATATGCAGCGTATCAAATGTTGAAGGAGAATGCAGATTATCACCTATGTGAGCTATTACAAAACCAACCAATTGATAATTTAAGAAAAATAAAAAAGGATAAGAAAAACACCTTCAAATATGGTTCCCTAGTTATATGTTTGTTCTTCTATTTTATGAATGAAGTGCCTAGTGTATAAGGTGTACATTGGACAAATGACAGGCCAGTTGCTTGGCAAATAAGAGATCATCTACTCAGCATTGGAGACTCAAGTGCATAGAAGACTGCAATCTAGGGTTACTTTAAAAAAATTTAGAATTTTATGTATTCTAGGGAAAGAATCCCCAATTCAATAGTTGAAAAATACAAGGATGGAATCTATTTTATGGTAGACACTGATTAGTGCCTAATGGAAGTTGTGGAACCCAGGACTATATGGATTATGCCTATGGGCTATGAGGTTGATGAGAAGATCTTGGACATGTATTCTCAACATCTCCTGAGCAAATTAAAAGACACCTCTGTTGAAAGGTTTGGAACGTATAAGGAGCTAAGTTTAAAACTGCATGTTGAGCTCAGGCAACCAGAGATCAAGAGAAAAGTTTAGAGGCAAGTTGAAAGGTATGCCGAAAGCATTGGCCTAACCAAGGAAGCAGTGAAGCAAAATAGAGGAATAATTGAAAAGGATAAAAAGGAGAAATAGGATAAGAAATAAGAAGACGCTCTAGTGGAACCATTCTCCACTTCAAGGACTACTAGAAGCTCTGCTGCTATCTTTGTTCCCCTTAAACTTGCAAAATAGGAATACAAATCATCCGGTAAGGAAATGAAAAGAACAAAAGTAATGGCAAAAAGGCCATATGGAAGTTTGGAAGAAATGGATGAAGAGAAGATAGATACAGATGATGAACTTAAGGGGCTAAAGGCCATAGGTGCTAAAGCTATTAAAGTATCTGAAGAAAAGCCTTCCAGAAGCAAGAAGACAATAAAGAGACAAAAATTAGAAGCTGATACTGAGAAGAAAATTCCCTTTGTGAAAAATATGGTCACGAAAATCACTGTTGATGGGAACTTAAAATCATTAACTAAATTCTATGATCTCTGTAGTAATGCTGACAAAAGACTCTTGGAAGAAGCTACTATCAAGTACTTGAATGTGTTCAATCGAGCACTGGTAGAAATTTTGTCTGAAGTTCCAAAAGATCTGAAGGATATATTAGAAATTAGGAAAGAAGCTGCCAAGGCAAAAGATATGGAGTTAATAGAACATGTACTGACCACTCTATGTCCGATAATCTCCAACAAAGAAGCAGAAAAAATCTTCAAAGAAGTCAAAAATGAATTCAGGTGCAAGAAGAGAATGAATAAAGTGATGAATGGAGAGATAGATGAAATAGTTCAAGAAATTGAACAAATTTTGAGAAAAGTATTAGACAAGAACAAGTTCTTCGTTGTGTCAGATGAGCCTATTGATGACACACCAGTCTCAGATGAAGAAGAGCAGTAGAAGGATGAGAAAAAATATGGAATAGATGACTCCTCTGCTCTGGAAATGGAGCAAATAAACAAGGAAGACACAGAGATGGTGGATAAAACTGATGATGTAGGAGATACTCTAACTCCTCTTGATCAATCCAGAAAAGAAGACAATGATGAGAATACTACTGCTACACAAGATCCTCTAGAACATATCTCAATTGGTGAGGACAAAGGAAAGAATCCCCCTGCAGATGACACAGAGAAAGGTGAAGTAGGGAAAGAAGAAGAAGTCAAAGGTAAGGAAGATAAAACAGAAGAAGATGGTGCAAATGTTGATGCACCCAAACAAAATAGTCCTTTCACTGAGAAAAGCCAAGGAAAGGAAGGTGGTCCAGAAATTATGGCAAGAGACACTGCAGATGCAGTGAAGAGCTTTCTGATTAAGAGATACTAGAGTTTGATGAACCAAAATTGATTCAAGGACCACTCAACCTAGATACTTTCTCTCCGGTCTAATTGATGAAGATAACATCTTTCACACAAACCAAGGCAAGAGAAAAGTTATTGAAATCTCACATAGAGGACAATGAGTTGCTAGGCCTTGCATCTGGTATATTGGAGAAGTTAATGCGAACGTTCCAGAAGAATCCATCTGATTCTCCCTCTGGAAATCTGAAGAGCCTTGTAAATTCTGTAAGTACTCACTTTAAGTCCTTTGAAAAATCTGCAGAAGTTAAAGTTTAGGATGAATTTAATAGCAAAAGATTTGATGCACTGAAAGGCATGATTGGGATAGACAGATTAGTGCTAGATAACAGTATAAAGAATATTCAAAATGCTCTTTCAGAAGGAGGCAGTATATATAAGTTTTGTTTATCTACTCCTGAAGTCATAGAGAATATAGAAGATAAAATAAAGGACTCCAAATAGAAATTGTCAAGTATGTCCCAAGCTTTTGATCCATTGATAGTATCAGTGGCAAGTAAGGAGTGTCAAGCAATCAGTCTGATAGAAGAAATAAAGAAATTGACAAGAGAAAATGAGAACATTGAAGCAAGAATGGGTGAGCTCCGGGGATTCATTTCCCCTAAGATAGAAGCTATGTTCAATGTTGTAACAGAAGCCCAAACTTCTACTCAAACAAGTGATCCCATTGACCTCCAGAAAGCTGAAGCACAATCATTTTTGTTTAATGGCCACATTACAACTTTGAATAGTATGAAGAAGGGTTGGGATACAGAGTTGGCCCTGCTAAGGAATATTTTTGGAGATATAATTAAGTATATGTAAATATAACTTAAGGATTGGTTGTACATATGCAGCATTGTATATAGAATTTTTGGGTGAATTTTGGATTGCAGATTCCATCCTTTGCCATTGATATCAAAGGGGGAGTGAAGAGTAGTGAAAAATGAAAGAAAATGAAGAATCCATCAAAGGGGGAGCAGTGGAAGAATATATAAGTGTACACATTAGGGGGAGTCAGTCATGACACTTAGTCATTTTTCACTAAGTGTTGCCATCAATGCCAAAGGGGGAGATTGTTGGCAAGAGACACTGCAAGGTATGTCATGTGTTGTCATTGATGGAAACTAAGTCCATTCCACACATCCGTAGTGTAGTATCAGATCATACCGGAAGTTAGTTCCAAGATTTGACAAGTCTAAATAGATAGGAACAGGGTATGGCAGAGTTCAATATTTTGGTCAGCGAACCTCTCCAGTTAATCATTGTGTGTTACAAATTTGAGGAAGTGTAGAGGAATGTAAGAAAATGTAAATCTAAGATTTCAAGCTCTGGTGACAAAGGGATTAAAAGTTATGATCATCTGAGTACCGGGTCCTAATATGATAGAACAGTTCAGTGATGAATAGGCCGACCTGTGTCAGATTCTTTTGTGGATCTAGTAGAAGTATTTTGGTGAGTTGCTTATGGGATATAAGGTTAGTGGCCAACATGTATGGTGACCTATAATTGATATTTTTGGTATGCATCAATATTGATGTATGGATTCAACTGACATAACAGAGTACTTGTATTGTTTGTTAAGTTCTTCATAAGGTTGACAGATAAGTGATTGAGTTTGTTGATGCGGATATATATAACCAATGGATTCAAGTGTTGTGGCATGTGATAGTGATGCAAATATGGAGTAAGTGCAAAAAAGGTAGATAGAAGTGTAAAAAAGAAGAGATCTGAGGTCCAGATTATGGCAGAGCAGTAAACAGGCCAGAATAAAGATGAAGTGTGTAAAATTAGTATTATGTACTTAACCAGAACTGAATTCTTGCATTGGCAGATGCTACTTATCAGTTCAAACAATCTGTAATCCTTTTGTAATCATTCTTGTAGGCAGTGAGCCTCTCTTGAGCAGTGAGCCCAAAGGCATGTGCCTTCCCCTTTGTAAAAATTTTAACAGAGTATAATCTTTGTGGGTTAACCCCCACTATGGTTTTTCCCTTAACTGGATTTCCACATCAAAACTTGGTGTCAAGTGTCTTGTTTATGTTTCTTCTCATGTATTATTAATTCTTTCTTTTCATGATTATGTCATTAATCTATTAAGAAGTGGTAAAGAAGAATTAACTGCAGCAAGATTTAAAAGTTTTAAGACAACTGATTCACCCCCCCTCTCAGTTGTCAGCCCTAATTCCAACAGGAAACCTATATAAAAAAGGAGTAGATGGAACCTTTCTCAGATGTGTTGACAAAGAACAACAAAGAAGATTGTTGAAAGCTTTTCATGACGAAGCATGTGGGGGACATTTCTTTGAATCTATGACAGCCTTTAAAATCTTGCGCCAATGTTTTTATTGGCCCGACATGTTTAAAGATGCTCATGAGTGGGTATCCAAATGTGAAAAGTGCTTGAAATTCGTTGGCAGACCTCATCTTGTAGCCTTGCCTTTGAAGCCCGTGGTGATTGATAAACCCTTCCAACAATGGGGATTAGATTTTATTGCCCCTGTTAATCCTAGTTCAAGTGCTAGACATACACACATTCTTACTGCTACTGATTACTTCACTAAATGGGTAGAGGCTATTCTAGTAAAGCAGACTACTTCAGAGGTTGTGTGCAATTTTTTGAAAGAGAACATCATAGTAAGATTTGGCATTCTAAAGAAAATAGTCATGGATAATGCTATCTCTTTTTCATCCTCTAAAATTACTCTTTTCTACTATGAGTATGGCATTAGTTTGGGGTATTCTTCTTATTATTATCCTCAAGGTAATGGGCAAGTTGAATCCAGCAATAAAAACTTGATTTCCATTGTTAAGAAGTTGGTAGATGAAAATTAGAAGGGTTGGCATAAGAAATTATATGATGCTATGTGGGCAGATAGGATCACTTATAAGAGATCCATAGGCATGTCACCTTTTCAATTGGTGTATGGGGTTGATCGCACTATTCCTGTCTCTTTAGAGCTTTCAGCTTTGGATTTACAGAAGGCTATAGAAAATGAAGAATTCCAATCTGCAGTTGAAAAGAGGGTCATGTATTTAAACAAGCTAGAAGAGGAAAGAGAAATAGTTGTAGACAGAATAGCCAAGCATCAACAAATGGTTAAAAGGAATTTTGATAAGAAGGCTAGACAAAGAAGTTTCATTGTTGGTCAATACTTCTTTGGGATAGAAGGTGAGAACCAAAAGGGGCACACAAAAAGTTTAATTCTTTGTGGAGAGGTCCTTTCTTGATCAAGCAAGTTATTGGTGACAATTCTTTTCTACTGACTTATCCAGATGGTGCTCCTTTACCTCTTGTCTATAATGGGCAAGATCTAAAAATGTTCAATTGGTAGCAGTCTCAAGTATTCCCCTTTGTATCATAGTTTCTTTTGTTCTTGTATGTTGTGTTGTTTTTCCTTTGTTTGCCCCATGAATAAGGCTTTTCAGAGCCAGTTGTTACACCCCAAAATTTTTGTTCCCAAGCCTTGTATTTTTCATTATTTTTGGCCAAATCTCGATGCTTTGTCTTTCCTTTGGTTGCCTTAGCTAACTTTAAAAGTCATGTGTGTTAGAGTTTTTTAACCTAGTCTCTGAATTCCTAAAGTTCATAACCCTTGTCCCATGGTTATAAAGTTCTCGAACCCAACGACTTCCTGACCGTGTATTGCATAGCTGAGTCTTAATCTTTGCTCTTGTGGTCACTAGGTGAGAGGTTTTCAAAACTTTGAAATGTTGCAAGTATGAGGTGAACCAGTGTTGTCATTGATGTCAACATACTCATATTACATTGACAAGAAGGATTGGATGAGCTGTGTGTTGAGGATATTGAGAAAATTAGCCTCAGTCAGGAACAGTGAAGAACAGTGATGAGAAGAAGGCAAATATATTGGATAGGTTGAGAACCAGAGGATGCGGATTAAAGGGTTTGCAGATATGAGTCTTGAGATGCTTCAGTCAAGTTTTCAGAGGTCCGCATGAAGACCTGAAGAAGTTATGGCTGTCTATGTGGAACCGGTTCCGGCAAGTGCTTAGAGGTGACAGAGGATCACAGAAAGGTCCGGTGAGGTCCGGAATTGTACAATCCTAATCTGTGGATTGGAAAGAGTGTTTGGGATGTCCTTGTGATGTGCCATCTCGAGTTGTGTATGATTTGGAGGTCTGGAAGTACCTCTTGCATTATGACAGTGGCGACAGACTGTGTTCTTGAAGTTCCGGATAAGGAGGATAAGAGATTTCAGTAAGTAAAGGAAATGCGGACGTACCTAGTCATTCAGACAGGCTTGTGAAGGTTCTTGGATCATGTTGAGGTTGTGTTGTTGGTCCGCATTGATAATGTATGATTTGAAGGTCCGGAAGTACCTTCTACAGTGGCGACAGACTGTGTTCTTGAAGTTCCGGATGAGGAAGACAAGAGATTCCAGCAAGTAAAGGAAGTGCGGATGTATCCGGTCATTCAGGCAGGCTTGTGAAGTTTTCCAGATCGTGTTGAGGTTGCGTTGTTGATCCGCATTGATAGTAGAGCCCGGAATTGAAGTTATTCTTCCGGATGAAGTTCTTGCTCTGTTTAGCCGACCGGATGAGTTGTTCATCCTGCGAATGTTCTTGTGGTGGCCGACCGGATGTGTTATTCATCTTGCGGATACTCTTGTGATTGTTTGCTGACTTAGATGTTTGTTCCTAAGTCAATGTCTTGTATAAATAACGGTTTGTGAGTTCATTTCAAAGTGTGGTATATGTGGATGAGTGTGGCATAGCGAAGAGAAGTGCGAAAGGCAGAGCAGAGGTTTTTGGGCTTAATTGGAACTGATCCGGACATGGTAGAGATGTCATTCTCCAGTTCAAGACTGTGATTTTTATCACTTTGTAGACAGTGTGTCTCCTTGTAGGCAGTGGGCCTCTTTGTGAGCAGTGTGCTCGGGCAGTGAGCCCTAATTGGCATGTGCCATTCATTCTTCTTTATTCTTCTAACAGAGAATAATTCTTGGGTTAATCACCCCGTGGTTTTTCCCTTAACCGGGTTTTCCACATCAAAATCTTGGTGTTCAATGTGTTGATGCTTATCTGCTCTTGTGTTTATGTATTATGCTTTCATGGATGATTAATTTATATGCTGCTAACTAACAACAAAGAATCAAGAGTTTGAAAGAACAAGAAGTTTTATACAACTGATTCACCCCCCCCCTCTCAGTTGTATGCCCTAGATCCAACATGAAACACCTGACTTAGGGTTCTAAGGTTCTAATATCTCGCGACTTGACAACAAGAAGGTGGTCAACTGGTTCTCGAGGCTCATAATGATCATTAAATGATGGGCATGACACATGAAAGGAATGTCTTTTCAGAATTTTTGGGAAGTGGGTAAATATAAAGGCTACATCCTCGAGGCATGCATTGAATGCCATGTTTACTCAGCATTTAAAATACTTAGTAATTTCCCTCCAGCACATGCAGTCTCTCTCATTTTCTTGTAGAGTTTTCTCTAAGTAATGCAACCACCATTTCTCCCATACTCTACTATTGTTCCTTCTATACTTAGTTGTTCTCTACTCTATAGCAGTAATGAAATTTAAATACCAGGGAGTTCCCCATAATTCTGGAATTGAAAATATTTGGTCTGGTATCAGTGATACTAAGCTTGGTCACATTGATTTAGAGGAGTTCCAGTCTCATCTGCAACAAGAGGATAAGTCACCATTTGCAGAGAAGATACTACAAAGTGGTCCAGCGCATGCAGGAGGATTCCTAGTCTCTATGTATAGTGAAGAGTTAGTCATGTCTTGCGCAAGCAAATACATCCCAGAAACTTTTGAAATTAATGCTGAAGACGGGACTGTGCTGGGAAGAATTAATCTAGAAAGCATTATTCACACATTGACATTTCCTAAAAGGCAAGAGTTTGAAGAAATGTATGTGGCTATTGGAATGGATTTCTTTCAAGATAATGAAGACTGGTACAAGAACTCCATTGCGTGGAATTGGTTGAAGTCAGAGAAGAAAGGTAAGTCTCAACTGCCTCAAAAAATTAAAAGAGCCCATTTTAAAGATGAAATTTTAGATATGATTACTTTGCTGCATAGAGTAGTAGGAAGTGAAAATATAGATTCTTTTGAGGAGTGGATGTGCCATTTCATTTTGTTAATATGCGGTTAAGATAAATACATAAATTGGGCCGAGATTATTAGTTTTCATTTAATTAAGTAGTTAATGAGATTTCAGGAGACTTTGACCTTTCATATGTGTTCATACTTGGTTTACATTCTGGCCAGTCAAGAGGTTGTTTGGGTTGGGTTGAGACCCCATGGGTCTTTAACTCCAAGCACACCTGTGTTCAATTATTTTCCTCAATTGAAAAGGGATGTTGGAATGAAAGACTACCACCGCGTAAATGATGCTTTTCTGATGTATGTAGTGAGAAAACTAGATGCAAACCCTGAACTAAGGATTTCACTAGAAGTTGCTTCCCTAATCATGCAATGCAAAAGTTTCTATATTCAGTGCAATAGGTTTACCTATCTCAGAGTAGGGGCTTATGAAAATGCTCCAACAAAATTGCCAAGATACCCCAGTGATTTTGTCATTTTTCTGGAAGTATACAAACAAATGTCTGTAGTGAATGTTAAGTATCATAGTATGAAGAAGAAGAGGTATGATTTTCCATTGAAATTATCCTCCTACTCATGTAAAACAAATGAAGTTGCTAGGGGAGTAGAACATGTTTTGGCTGAATTCAATTTGCATACTTTGTCAATGAGATCCAATTTCGATAGTAAAAACTATGTGAAGTAGAATTTTCATGGCTCTGGTTCCTATGAGCATTGCCTGACTCTAGAATATTTTTGGGAAGATTGCATAAATGATAGGGAAGTTTAGATGAGGAACTGTATGAGACTCACTTTGAGTCAAATTCAGGTTTTTGGTCTCTCTATTTACATCCCAGAAGGGGTAGAATAGAATTCTGAAATCATTGATGAAGAGTATCAAGCCCTCGTGACTAAACCTCTTCCCTGAGTCAATTGGTCTGAAAAAGAAATTGTGGATTTGAGGGTTTGCTCTGCCGCTATAATAAAAAGAACTAAAGATTGGCTGGCTAGGAGATGGTGTGGGAATGTTGGTTCACCTCATGATCAAGGGAACCCTAGAGCTAGTGATCAGAGACATGTATAGAGTTCTGGTGCACACATTACCTCAGGGAGAGAAGAAGCTTTACAGTCTAATTCTAATTCTCAATCTGGAGGAGATGGAGAAAGGCTTGATGAAGCCCTAAAATTGAAATCAATCTGTGAATTGGATAGCCTTCCTTTGTCCACTTCTACCAAGAAATGTACTCCATCCAAGCCACTGCCTATGTCTTTTGATCCTATTTTTCAACACATTGTTGATGACGGTTCTTTCCCACCTTTTTTGGAGATTCATTCTTCCCTCACTACTAAAGAGGTGTCTATTTCTATTTCCATTGATAATCAAGTTAATGTTGTTTCTAACAATGTTAGTATTGGTTTGGTATCATCTTCACCAAGTTGATTGAAGAAGGTTGTAGATAAGAAGAGAAAATTTGTGCACATTGTTGTAGTTGAGGTAGATACAATTGCCAAGTTGCTACAGACCACTTCTAAGCCCAAAAAGGCCAGGAGAATGTCAAGAATGGTCAATGACGCTACCACTAGACACCAGATGCTAGAGATTGCGGATCCTGTAAAGGATTTGAATGAAGAGGAGATTACTGAAGTTGATTATAAAATAAGCCACATTGATTTGGGTCCTTCTACTTTGGAGGGAGATTCATATCATGCTAATTTTTTTGTCAATGCTTTAATTAAAAGAGCTATAGAAGAAAAGAAAGAGAATATAAAGCTTTAGTCTCAAATTTTGTCTTTAAGAAAATTCATTCAATCCATTGTATCACCCACATCACAAGAAGCATCCAACTCAGAGGTGATTGGAATTAATGCCAGCACTGTTCAGCAAATTAAAAAGAATCAAAACTTTGTTAAGGCTTTTATGGAGTGGGTGGAAAATTTATCTTGTGATATGTTATTTTTCTTGACCAAGATGATACAAAATTACTCCAAGGTTCATAACAAAAGAAAGTAATTGATCAGTGAGCTCCAGCAGGTGAGGAAGGAACAAGGTAGTACTTATGTGCTTTCAAAATAAGTTGCTGAATTAATAGCCTTGGATCCTATAACACTCATGAAAGAAAATTTAGCTAACAATCCCCGTGAGATTGACCCATCTTAGGTTGATTCGTTGGATTGGAAGTTAAATATGTATGATAATCTTATAGAGTAGATTAATAAATCTTTGCAAGATTATCTAGATCTAATGATTAGTATTCAAAGGGATTGCCAGACATTGGATGTGAATATTCTGGATGAATTTGGAGAAAATCTGTGGGATCCTAAGGAGATTACTATGGAGGCCAAAGACTGGGTAAATTGGGTTTAATTCATGTTTATCTTAGAGGTTTCAAAAACATAGATGAATTCATTCAAGAAACTATAGCAGGAGTAAACAAAACTTTGGCAAAGTTTAGAACTAGGCTATAGATCACCTAAACACCAGGGAGTAAGAACATCACAACTGTCATCACCAAATATCAGGAGTACAGGCTAAGAGTAAAAGTACATGAAGCAATGGCTGAAGACCAAGGTGGTGAGAGTGTCGAAGACCCCAAAGAAGGTGAGGGGTTGGTGAGTTGATTTTATTTTCTTTCATGCATTTCTAATATTTGGCTCTTGAACTTATTTAAAAGACTTTATTTTAAAATGGTTGTCCCCAAGAAACCATTCTATTTCTAAAGATAGTTATTATGTGAACATTATAAATATGCTATAGGCGACATAGTATGCATCTTTTCTTTTTTTGGGCAAACTTTGATTTTCTCAATTAAGTTAGATACTTCTGATACTTGTTTCAATTTCTATCTCTTTCAATATAGAAAAGATATATTGTTTAATGGTTCAAGCATATATGGTCTTTGTGTTGTGGTGTTTTGGATCATCATTCTTCTTATGTTGAATGTTATGTCAATGGTTTTCTTTCTTTATATTGGAAGTTTCAGTTGGTGATCTTATTGTTGTGGATATCTATCTTTGAATAAATACATCATGGTGATGGGAATTTGAATTCTTTATTTGGGTTGATGTTTGAATTCTTTGAGCTTATTATAGTCATTTAATTCATTTAGATGTGTGGGATTTCCTTTCAAAGCTTTTTGGTTAAAAGCACTACCTTTTCTTGCTTTCTAGTTAAAAGCAACATATAATTTAATTCATTGTATATCATTCAAAGGTAGCTGCCACCTTGTAAAATAAGCAGAGTTAGTTATAAAACACAATTATAACTAACTCAACTGTGGTTACATTTGTCATTGTTTGGGCGAGAGAATATAGAGTTGAATGACAAATCTGTCAACCAACAGTGGCATAAATAAATAATATTGGGGGGTCATATTAGACATGTTTAATAATAATTTAAAATATTATAGTTTGTTTGTTGAGAGTCATTGAGTTGGAACAACACACACATAAAAATTAGAAGAGGTAAGTGGGATTTGAACTTAAAATAAACGTGTCCATCCTATAAAATACAAGCATAACAAACCCTTTATAATTTATAAATCTCAATTTACTAGTCAATAAAATATGCTAGTACATGCTTATTTTTGTATTTAAAATAGAATTCCTCTTGTTTTTTCTTTCTTATCTTCCCTATGTTTTCCACATAATACTTGCAAGATAAATGGTGCAGGTTAGGGTCCAAGGGTCTTGATAAACTATTGAACTAGGCAACAAAATAAAACAACACATAACAATAAAACAAAAAACTCTTTATTCATTTGCAACTAGAGTTAAAGAAGTTTAAAATGGCATTACAGTCTTCCATGCCTTGGCATAAGCCTTACAACATTCATGGAATTGAATCAAATCAACCATTCCAACCTTCACTTGAAACCCTATCTCTTACAAAAGAGACTACAGCAAAAGAAGTCAACCTTTCAACATGAATTCTTATACTTTAAATATACTTTCAGGATGTTTGAGATGGGTTCCAGATCCATAGGATTTCATATGCAAATTCTAGAATTTTGACGTTCCACTAGATGTCAAACTTAGCCAAATCAGGGCTTCAGGAACATGTATCAAGGTGAAAGCTTATTGACCCCTTAGTGAAATCTATTGGAATTTGACATGATTTTGTAACTGTAAGATCTGGAAACTAAGAATTTTAACATGACACATCATGCAAAAGCAATCTCAAGGGCAATATCCAATGACATGGGGTTTTGGAGCAAAATACAGTAACACCCAATTTCAATGCAGAGGGCAACAAATGGCAATCTTTTAAGCACAAGACCACTCAAGACACTCCTAAATTAATCATGAAAGACATCAAATGACTCCAAACACGCAAAATACCAGATTTGAAGAAAATCCTACATTCTAAGCACACATCCACCTTCTCATCATCATAAATAACAAAGGTTCAAGACTCCAAGACAAAGCAAAAGAGGGGGTCTCCATTTGGCAAAATGGGGCGTGTGTGCAAGGCACAAAAAATGGCAACTCTGCTAGGAAAATGCTCCAAAGCATTTGAAAGATAAACGTCATTTTCAAACCCAGAATCTCTATGTTTCCCACATATCAAATGAGAAAGCATGATACCTTATCAAAGAATCAAAGACCACTAACTAGTGCATCCTTCCATACCCTGAAAACCTGAGTGTGTGCAATTGCATTCATTCCCATCCCTTGGCAACTAAGTTCACCCAAGATCCTTTGTGCTAAGCTATGAAGTTGGGATTATTTTACCACCAAGAGAATGCTCTGATGTTGAGATGTGATGAACCTTCAAATAGTAATCTTTTTGCCATGATATCCTTCTTGATAATGCTTTTGATGATCTCTGATGCTAATAATCTTCAGGTAATAGTCTTCATGTGAGAGTCTTCAAATGATAATCTTTATATTGATACTTTGCAGTGGGTATGGTGTTGAAAAACATCTTTTATTTTTACCTAGTAGGCTAGCAGTACTTAGTACCGCCTGCCACTCTCATCTGGATCCACAAAATTGGTGTTGGTGGTAAAATTGGGGGACCCAAACTTTTCACTTACACAAGATCACCCAGACTCACTTAGCTACTTCATGATTATTTAAAGTGTGAGAGATATATGGTTAGAAAATACTTCAGGTGCACCAACTAATGACTCATTTCCTATGAACAGACATCATACTCCCTGGTATAACAGCGGAACCTACGACAAGATCTAAGCAGAAACCTTGGCTTCTCAAAGAAATATTCCAAATTACTTACCCAACAAAGAAGCATTTGCAGGTCTGCACAACTGCCACCACATTTGAGAAATGGAGAACCCAAGCAAAGAAAGTACAGAAGCAAAAAGCAAAGAAAACAAGCAACTAACCTAAACAAAGAAAACTAATCTAACCAAAGAAAAACATGCAAAAAGCAACAACTAACTAAAAACTAAAGAAAAGACAAAGCAGAAACTAAACTAGAAAAGCAAACTACTAACTAAAACCTAACTAGAAACAAGCAAGACCATGTACAAAGACCTTGGACAACAGGTATTTACACTGCCCCATGACCTATTTCTTAGGACATGCAGGAGTAACAAGGTGTAGGTCAATGTCCTAAGTCTAGCAAATTCATCTTTGTACTCTAAAAAGTAAGTTGAGGGCATGCTATGTTCATGTTCATGGTACCAGTCATGCAGAATCAGAATTATTGGGGCAACTCAATAGGGCCATGGTCAATCCAAATGCAAGTTTTCTTACCTAAATCACCATAATCAAATTGATAATTGAAATTGTTGAAACTGTTGAAACTAAGTGGAGAAAGGGAAGATACAACCTGACTTGCAGTATCATCAATCAGAGATGTGAGTTCATCACCCTATTGCATCGTGCCACCAAATATATTCTCATCTTCGGGAGGTCTCAACCCATGTTTAGCCATATCATGTGCATCTGATACCTTTGGATCACTGAATGCTACAACAATCTCCCAAGCAAATAGGAAGTCTGGACAACTTTCTTCAGGATGTGGATCATCTAGATGAATTCTACATGAATTGGTCAAACCAAAGTCTAATATATGTGGTGAATTTCCATGCAGCAGCATATCTTTACTCATTCTTGACACCAACTCAATGATCTGATCAAGTGAATGAGATGAAAATGCTTCCAAGCCATCACTTTGCATGACAGTTTGATTTTTATTCTTGGATTGCAGATTTTTACTTTCATTTCTTATCGTTGGATCAACATCAACCATGTGGAGATATTCTTTTATGCAAGTATGAATAGGATCAACTTGATAAATACATGATATACTTGAATCAACTTCATCTAGATCGGTCATATGTTCTGAAAAAACTTCCTCTGTGCCAATCAACAGCCTTCCTGTTTGGACTGCATATCCATTGTCTGCAGTAGCAACATGATCTCCTTCTTATGGCATGATTTGATCCTTGATGTCAATGCTGCCTTGAAATGATGCATTTTTCTGATTTTCTCCATTTGACTCAGCTAAAAACTCTATGGGAGTAACTACAGTGATCTGATATGACTGATCTTTGTAGTCCAACATATTGATATACTCAGAAGCTTGATCATTTTTCATCAAACAAACTGATTGTGGCTCAAGTGTGTCAATTGGAACAATTTTTTACATTGCTGTCCATGAATGTTCTTCATTTGGAGGACTGATTTCTTCTTTTTCTTGCACACATCCGATGTGATCTAACTTTTGTTCCAACCTAGAATTCTCAGCCACCTGCAAGGGACTGTTGTCCTGCACCTTTGTAGCAACAAATTCAGTCTTACAACTTGATGTCTGTGAAACATTTGATTGTTGATCTGCATCTTCAACAAGACTATTCATGAGGGTTGATTCATCATTTATCTTGTCAATATTCTTAGTAGCAAAAATTTGATCTTGTGCATTGCTTTGTTCATTGTCCTGTGACTGAGAACTAGGCTTCAACTATGCTGGGACTATATTTTCAAAGTCCAATAGATGAAAACTAGGTTTTAACCAGTCAGGGATTGTATACTCCTTAGTTGGGTGACCTACAGGCCACAAGCATTGACTACCATCATCATCTAGATATGTACTTTGATGAACAACTTGAATTTTTTCCATATGTAGACTGCCCTCTTTACTATGATCAACTATGAATGGTGGATTTATAGCTTCTACAACCTCAACTCTTTGTATGTTCTTAACTAAGACATGATCACATACACATGCATCTATCCATTTTGTAACTCCTTGTGAGGTCTTACTCTGAATATGTCTGTCATACCCACATCTTTCTTCAGGCTTGTAAACTTCAAGAATAGGAAGCAATCCCTTCAAATGCATATCCAATCTTTGGAGAAAAGTCAAATAGTCAATCATGTCATGCAGCTCTCTAGGATGTACAGTACAGACCTAAGGTGAACTAAAATTGAGCAGTGTTAGTGGATGATACTTCACTCTGATCTGCCTATCTAAAACTTCTTTGAAAAGTGGGATGTTCACTTGAAAGTTTTCTTCATGATATGACTGCTGAGATGGTCCTCTGAAGAATGAAGGGATTTCATGACTTAAACCCTTATGTGTACTCATTAGAACTGAATCTCCTGAATAGTCAATTCATTTTAGCATGTGTAGTGAACCAATAAAATTGAAATCCTGCATAAAATCTTTGTTTAGCCCTCCTTCTAGCACTAATTCTGTTGATGAGTGTTTTAGCACGCAGCAACGCAAGTGTGATTGTTGGTTTCACACCTCTCTTGAAAAGTATCCTACCCTAGGTAAGACTACTCCAAGGATAATACAACTAGGTCTTAGCTTTCTTGGAAACTCTTAGTTGGTGTGTTCTAGTTGTGCCTACAAGGGGTCTTACATGCAATCTATAGATCTTCAAGTTGAAGTAGCAAATACACATAAACTCTTTACGATTCAGCTGATAAAACTATGTCAAATGCTGTTGAAATTCTTAATCTAACAATGGTTTTTTAAGAAAATGCAAAAGGTATAGGGTTTAGGGGAATCCTAAGTGACATTCACAATGTATGGATTATACTTTAAGTAGACAAATGCTCTAAAATTTAACCAGTTTTCTAAGTTACCAAATGCAAAGTGATGTTACACTATTGCAGAAAATGGTGCTATCTTCAATGGAAATTTAAAGATTTTCATATTACATTCATTCATTAAATACCCAATGACTGGTGCAATTTAACTCATGAAATGCAATTGAACTGAGCACAACTGATTAGTCTAGACTAACTTTACACAACTATCTACCATCAGCAAATAACTAAAAGTATGGACTATAGCATTCATCAAATACCTTTAGCAAACCATAAACATTATAAAAGCACAACTAACTAACTATGGGAGAGAAAGAAGCGAACCATGAAAACCAAATAAGGAACACAATACACAAATTCTTAGAATCACTGCAGAAACTTGCTTTGTATTACTTCAAATGGCAGAATGCCAACAATTCGGCATCAAATTCTCTCTTGCAAATGAGAGAAAAGGATGGCCCTTTTATAGGCAAGGCACCATACCGAGTTTTTCAATGGATGGTGGAGATTAACTCGACACCAATGAGCCAGATTACATGGCATTTAATGAAGTACAGCAGTTTGTTGCATTTTTGGATTTGCCTTTGTCTTGTAGGAAAAAGACAAAACACAACTTGCAAATACATTGAATCTAGACAAAATGGATACCCATTTGGTTGTACATGATGAAAAGTTAATTTTTAAGGCCTCATAAAGCCAAAATAGAGTCACATGACACTTGAAAACTTAAGCTAATGTGAATTCACATGATTCCAAGTGCTAACTGGATCAAAAGAAGCATTTTGGTGAAGGTATATCCATCTAGATGCTTGTTGGACTAATTCTTGATGACTGGATAGATGGGACAACTCTAAACAAGTCTTGGACATTGGACTGGAACTGCAGGAACAATAATGAAAGAAGCATGATCTTCAATGTCTTCTATCTCCTAAGACTCATCTCCATCATCTTGGACATCATACTGACTTTCTCTTATAGGTGCAGCAGCAATTTGGTTGATAGAATGTCGATTCTGCATTTTTGGGTCAACAGGGTACCTCTGTGTGTTCATCCTTCCAAGACGGCTCCAACAAGCTCCTATGTCCTCCAAGACCTACAATTCACAATGCAAAGCATCAATTTCATCTTAACACATCATTTTTCATCAATTTGGATCAAAACATGTCCATTTGTAGTCATGGATCAGTAAAAAATAGCTCATTGTCAATGTCACTTTTCTATGAACAACCTCCTAAATCTAGTGAGTTTCACATAAATGTTTTGCATTTTTTTACCATTTTCAAGTACCCATTTGGCCTATATATTGATCTAGGAAGTTTTTGTAGTCATTAGGATCCATTTGCAGACTTTTATTTCATATTTTTCTAGTTTTTTCTGTAAAAAGCGAGATTTTTGGGGGTCACGGACTTTTCATGTGCAGTGGCATTAATTGTCATAAAATGTGCCAAGAATCCACACAAACTTGATAAAATATTCCCCATGATGTGACAAATAGATATGCAATTCAAATCCATCAGGAAAATCTAATTTGCTCCTTGAAAAACTCAATTTCTAAGCCAAAATGTCAAAAAGCGCGGGTTTTGGGTGTCACAGACTAAAAGTTGGTGGAGGTCAAATTTAGCATAGATCCATGAGTTGCAATTCTAGCACAAAATGGTTTTGGTGCTGATTTGGGGTCCAACCAACCTTAGCACGAACTTTAGGTCCAACCGACTAAAGTCAATGAAGGTAGTTTTCAGCGCAAGTCCGTGAGGCCTATTTTTAGCACTAACTTCAATGGCGAGGATTTTCAATGCAACCGACTAGCGCGGATTTCTCTATCTACCGACCAAGTCAGTGAGGGCACATTTTGGTGAAATTCGGTTGAAGCTTGTTTTAGTGCTTTTCTTTGAAATTGTCTCGGCAAGGATTTTTGGTCCGACTGACTTAGCGGTAGCTTGGAGGGAGGTCAGTCAGAGGTGAATTTAGTGCTAAGGTCAGTAGAAGGCATTTTTAGTGCTTTTTGTAGTTGGGGTCATTTTTAGCGCCAGATTTGGAAATGTCCAGGGTGAAAGTATATTTAAAGATATATTTAAGTATAAGAATTCTTATACTTTAAATATTTTTAAATATATTTTCAAGATGTTTGAGATGGGTTCCAGATCCATAGGATTTCATATGAAGATTCTAGAATTTTGAGGTTCCACCAGATTTTAGACTTAGCCAAATTAGGGCTTCAGGAACATGTATCAGGGTGAAAGCTTATTGACCCCTTAGTGAAATCTAATGGAATTTGACATGATTTTGCAACTGTAAGATCTAGAAACTAAGAATTTCAACATGACACATCCTGCAAAAGCAATCTCAAGGGCAATATCCAGTGACATGGAGTTTTGGAGCAAAATACAGTAACACCCAATTTCAATGTAGAGGGCAACAAATGGTAATCTTTTAAGCACAAGACCACTCAAGACACTTCCAAATCAATCATGAAAGACATCAAATGACTCCAAACACGTAAAATACCAGATTTGAAGCAAATCCTACATTCTAAGCACACATCCACCTTCTCATCATCATAAATAACAAAGGTTTAAGACTCCAAGCCAAAGCAAAAGAGGGGGTCTCCATTTGACAAAATGGGGCATGTGTGCAAGGCACAACACTAGGCACTTAGGAGAATCCTTTCATGACCAAGTGAGCCTTATGCTTATCAATCGACCCAACTGTAAAAAATTTTGTATGATAGATCCACTTGTATTGAACAAGTTTCCTTCCCTTAGGAAGGGGGACTAAATCCCAAGTATGGTTCCTTTCCAAGGAACTAATCTCTTCCTGCATAACTACATCCCACTCAGGGACACCAAAAGCTTCCTGAAAGGACTGTGGATCGAAATCTAAGGAAATAAAGAGATGTGGAGCCTGCTCGAACTATGACCTTGTTCTTCTAGAATCTGAAGGATGACCAACCCAATCACCTATTGACTCCAATGTCTGACAAGCCCAAAGAGACCCAATAGGATAATCTAGAGGAGAATCATCACCCTCTGAATGATGAATAGGAGTAGAGGAAGATGAATCCTCATCATCATTGTTGCCATATGAAGTGGAGGAAGAAGACTCCTCATCAAGAGTAAGAGGATTAAGATCCTCAAAAGAAATATCATCATGTTGAAATGTCTCCAAAGTGATTGTACATGGAGAAGTGGTAGGAGAAGAAATGGAAATGTCCTCATCAAAATGAACACTCCTCTCGATGAACAACTCATGAGTTGTGGGATGGAGAAGCCTGTAGCCTTTGACACCATCTGGGTACCCAACAAATATGCAAGGCTTGCTCTGCAAATCTATAGACTTATGTTTCTCTCCTAGAATGTGGGCCCATCCAGAAGAACCAAACACTCGAAAGTACTTTATCATGGGTTTCTGATTAGTCCAAGCTTCAAAAGGAGTGACCCCCTTCGTAGCTCAATGAGGAACCTAAATTTGGATCTAACACGCATAGTTGATGGCCTCTACCCAATAATGAGGTGCCATGGACCTAGAGTGAACCATACAACTAGCCATCTCTTTCAAGGATGTATTCTTTTGCTCTACAACACCATTCTATCATGGACTACAGAGGACTGTGTGTTGAATATCAATGCCCTTTAAAACACAAAACTGTTCAAACCTCTAGTTGAAATACTTTCCCCATTATTTGTATGCAAAATCTTGATGGACTTCCCCAACTATTTCTTTGCAAAATGTTTGAAGTCCTAAAAAGACTCAAAGACCTTAGACTTTTGTTTGAGAAAATAAACCCACGTGTATCTAGAAAGATCATCAATGAATATTAGAACATATCAAGCCATGTTAAAATAAGGATGTGGAAATGGTCCTACCAAGTCACTATGTACTAACTCCAGAATTTGTGTGGCCCTCCATGCTTTGCCTTTATCAAATTTCTCTTCAAGATGCTTACCAAGAATGCATCCTTGGCAAACACCATCAAAAAACCAAATAGAAGGTAACCCTAAAACCATGTCCTGTTGATTGAGTTGTTGCAAGTAGCAGTAGTTCAAGCAGCCAAACTGGTGATGCCACAAACAACTCGCCTCATCTGAGTGAGTGAACAAAGCAAGTGAAGGAGAATTAGGAACAAAGTGAGAAAACTTATATAGTCTGGACTAAGGATCAACTTTTCCCACAGCAACTATAGACCAATTGTGCAGTTCACTGATTACCACTGTGTCTGGAGTGAACTCAACCCACTTGTCAGAGCCAGCGTGAGTGCTCTTATAGATAGATAGGAGATTAGTTGACAAAGATGGGACACAAAGAACATAATTAAATGTTTCTTTGTCCACGTCAATAGATCCTCTCCCATGCAATACAACATGAGTGTTACCACCCATGACTATAGATGGCATAGAACATGGCTCCAAAGAGGAAAAATCATCTTGTGATGAAGCCATGTGGTACAAAGCACTCAAGTCAATGATCTAGGTATCGGGATATGAAGCAATAGCAACTAGGGCCTTTCCATTTCCCCTTACTTTTATTCATGTCCTTTGAAGATTCTTGAGATGAACTATGTTTGAATAAATCAAGCACCTTGATATTATTCTTCTCAAGATGATGTGTCAAGTGATCAATTTGCTTCTTAAGACACTTATGTTCATCATGACCAGCTTTCTTACAATAAGCACACTTTTCCTTCTCCTTCTTAGGCTTGTCGTCTTTGGAAGAAGAGGCATGATTAGCTACTTTTGGAGTAGCTAGTTTCTGATCTTGTTTCTTCTCTCCTTGATTTTGTTGTTTCTTATTCTACTTACCAGATCCTTTTTTATATTTAGTGCCTTGGTTTGCAACCAAGGCATGAGATTTATAGAGCTTAATTGTGCCCATTTGAACTAGTTTATCTTGCTCCTTTGTGAGGTCATTTACAAAATCGTCAAGAGAAGGTACTTTTAGTTCCATAAAATGTAGAAACAAACACAAAATAGTTAGGACCAAGCTTGGAAAAAATACTTAAAATTAATTGAGAGTCTTTCTTCTCAATCCCACATTGTTTAAAATATAATCTTATGGCCTTTAGCTTAGTGAAGAAGTCCTAAATAGTATCAAAATTGGTAGGAATTAACCCTATGATCTCATTCTCCAGTAGATGTCCTCTTATTTCATCTTGCTTACCAAAGAGATTTTCTAAATTGGTCCATGCATCATTTGGTGTAGAAACATATTCAATGTGAAAAATCAAATCTAGAGATATAGACATACACAAGATTCCAAAAGGTTCATCCAACTTATTAAACCATTTTGGCTTTTCTGCAATTAATGATGGTTCAGTTTCAAGACCCATTGTTACTCGATATAGCCCTTGCTTCTTAAGATAGTCATTTTGGACTTCCACTCAATAGTTATAGGGTGTGACTATTATTACTATTGTTTGATCCATTTTATGTAGAAAAGAAGATTGTTTGTTGTAGAACTGTGTAGAAAAGAGAATGTAGAAACTCAAAGAAAGCACACAAGACACCCCCCTTTCACTCAATAAAAGAACTCCCCCAAGAAAATATGATTTTGAACTTTATATTTAGTGTGATTATAATTACCACTAGTAAGAAATGCTAAGTGGATTTAATATCAATGCTTTACAAAGTCTCAGCAAATGAGTATATGCTCAAAGTACAACCTTGGAATAAAACCAAGTGAAACCAATAACACCGTTGTGAAGTACTCCAAAAATCATGCATTTTTTAAAAAAGAAGTACCTCAATCTGAGGTCGTATGTGAAGGTTATGAGTCTTTCCAAAAATGGGAACTGTGTAGTAACACCTGTAAGGACCTTCAATTTCTAGAAAATATGTACACCAAAATCACACAAAAATTGCACTAGTGCATAGAGCACAAAAAAATAGCCCAAATAAAAAAATTGTACTGAAAACAGAGGTCATGAGCTCAAGTTATCAGCCTTCAAAGTTTGTCTTCAAAAATAAAAATGCCAACAGAAAGGGATCTAAGTGCAAAAAATGCCATGCCACCAAAATAAGAGGTTTGCCAAGTTTAGAAAATCACCAGATGGTTTAGGACTCTACCAAAAATGGAAGATCTCCAACTGAATTTAGAGGTTTGCCAAGTCTGGAGGACCCACCAAAAAACCACCAAAGTTAAAGGTACTGCTAGAAATAGTAGACTCTACTAATAATAGTGATTTTCTAACTTTAGTAAAATGCCAGAAATGGTGCTAAAATTGGCTCAAGGGCCAAAATTTGGGGGCACGGGATTCAAGGCCAAAGGAGGGCCGAATCATAATTTGTAGGCTAAAAAACATTAAACAGGCCAAAGGAATTTGAAGTCAACTCAAGGTTGAATGAAGAGGGGTATGTGGGGGGTCAAAGTCACTCCCCACACCCACTTATAAGGGGTATGTGGCCTCTGAGTGGGTCACTCCCTTTTATGAGGGAGATTGATCCCCTTAAAGGAGGTTGAGGCCCCTTTATGATAGTGCTTGAAGCGTTAAGAAAATATTTTTTATAATGTGTAGATTTTTTACAATAAATTTGCCTCATAAAGTGTGTTGCAGAGCTAAAATAGCCTTCTGGAAAAAAAAAATTGCCTCATGGATGCTCTTGGCATCGAAATTGGGAAAATTATATATGAAAATATATTTGTGAAGCCTCCTAGACACAATGGCAAGGTTCTTTTGGCCTAAAAATGCTCCAAATAGAAGTTGACCTCCAGATCTAAGCTTGAAACCCATGTTCTACAATTGTGTCAAACGATCTCCAAATCAGATGAAATGAAAGCCAATCTTGACTTTCTTGAAACTCTTAAAACTAAAGCTCTAATACCATGTTATAAATCTTGAACAAGATTGATAACCTAGGAACTTTCTAAGAGAGATTCTAAGCTACATAAACTAGAAAATGCAAAGTAAAAGCAAACCAGCAATTCTAAGAGACGCAAATGTCAATGTGATAAAATTGCATTAAGATCTCAAAGATTCATACAAATAATGGAAAAGTAACTAGACAATGCATTTAAGATGATAAAAGATACAAGCTAGGTAGTGAGTTTATATAGACCAGGGGGAGGGGAGAGGTGGCAAAAATGACCAATAGGGAGAGGCAACCATATGGGCTAAAGATAGCAAGAGAATCTTCCCAAGATAGCAAATGTCACCTCCCTTGTAGGATGTCAATGCCTCAAATCACCCACCCACTAATTAAACTTACTTTATTTAACCTAAGAAAGCTTAATAAAAGTGTTGGAAAAACCTAGGAAATAGAGAAAATAACTAACCCACTATGAAAATAAAAACGTACACTAACAAATTTCACCAAACTTGAACTATGAGTACCTATTTGGCTCCTCAACAAGATGGACCCCTCAAATTTGTTGTGAATCCTTAGGAATTTCTTCAAAATTTGATCACCAACTCCTGCAAGCAAAAACAAGGAAGAAAACAAACAAACAAACAAACAAAGCAAATCTTTTTGGTTGATGTAGGATTGCTATAGTACTCAGATGCTCCTACATTAATAAATAGAATGCTTAATCTAGTACCATAAATCTAGATTGGATTAAGAATCCACTAGACAACACGTAAATTTGTAGGAACTTAATCAATTATATAAAAAAATGATTAATTACAACAATTGTAGCATAAAGATAATTTCAAAATTTCTACAAAATAGATAAAATGTTCATTCTAACACTAATAATCTATATTATATCAAGATTCTAATTGACAACACAAAATTGTAGGAACTTAATTAATCATAAGAAAAAGTGATTATTTACAAGAAATTATAGTGTAACGATAGTTGCAAAATTATAGCTAAGTGAACCATAAATAAATGGAAATAAAATGTACATATAGGTAATAAATTCTAAATCAAAAGAAATTCATTATTTATTGATGTGAGAGGTATGTGTAGCTATATTTGAGAAGAGATGCAAGCAAATATTTACAAAAAGAAGATGGGTATCTTTTAAAAGATATGTGAAGCAATCACTCTTTGTTCTTTACATATTAAAAATGGTAGGAATTCTTGTTTAGGAGATTTTTATCTTTGAAACCATAATTGTCTCTCTATCTTATATATCATTACATTGAAATCAAAATTTCTTTATATCTATTATCTAATGCTCATAAAATCTACTAAAATAAAAAAAAACTAGTAAAAATAGTTAACAATTTTATTAGGTGTATATATAAAGGTAGGAAGGAAGGGGTTGTGTCATGAGCAACAAGTGTCATCACTAAGTGTAAGGAATGATGATACAACCATGTCACACAAGAGGGAAAAGTTAAAAGTTAGTGGTCAAAGGGTAACACATGGAACACACCCCAATTAAACCCCACACTCAACCCATGACAAGAAGATAACTCCAAATCAACTCCTCGAGTGTCACAACTGGTTTGGTTACCTTTTAGAAAGGGGGTCAAGGGTGCTATGTTAGGTATGTGGCGTACAACTTACAAGGCTTGTAAACATTATCACTCAAACTTAGGATAGATAACGTGAATGCATTTCTCTAGCATATTATTATTGAGAGGTAGATTTAATTAATCCTACTTAATTGTATGAATTGGGGCTCTCAATTTGCATAATTGATTAATGAATTTTGGCTATAAATCTAATGTTGGGTTTAGAGTTAGTATTATAGATTTTGAAGTAGGTAATTGTTACCAGATTACTCCATGAAGTTGGTGGTTGTGATGTTACTTGAATCTTTTGCATGTTAAAGATCTTCCAAATAGAAAATGCTTGATTGTTATTACAGTTTAATATTTTCTTAGATGTAATCATGGGGTTTCTATAGGGGCCCCCACCCTTGATATAAAGAGCCAATCACATAAAATGCATGGATATACTCATATGGATATACACCTAACATATACCAAGAATCTATGGGCCATACAAAGTCCATAGAAAAACAACTACATAGATACAAAAACACTAGACAAAATACACACCTAAAACTAGAGATCTAGCATATACGTAGAACTAAAAAACAAGCAAAAGACCAACATAATTTTGGACCACCCCCAATGATCTCAAGCTATCGATGCATGAATAGTATCCACAACCTCATCCACCCAAGGCTTGACCTCATTTATAGGTTGACCTTTTCTATTACCTACTAACAAAGGAAAACACACCCCATAACAAATATTCCTCCACCATTTAGACTCATTCAAAGAAAGGCCATAAAAAAGTGAGATGGTATAATCATTGCTAACTTCAAGTCATCCCTAACAATGATGGACATGCAAGTTGGCCATGACTTTTTGACATATCCGTAGAAGGCATGCAAAACCCTAACTTTGTTGCTCATCTTTGTAAAAGCTTCAACCAAACCTGAATGCAGAGGAGTAGAAACTAAGCCTTCCACCTCCACCCTAGTTACCATTAATTCTTGACCAGCCTCCATAATATATTCCATAGACACACCAAAGAATTAATCTAGAAAAAAAAGTTGCAGAAGCCATAAACAAATAGACTCATCTAAAAGGAAAAACATAAGATTAGTAATGCAATTGCTGCATATGGATGCCTTGAAATGATGCCCAACCAATAATGCATGACCATATGGGATACCCTTAACAAATCCTAGGGTAGTAGCAAACTGGCAAGAAATGATGCATTACAAACATCTATCTAATATTTTACCTTGTGACACATGAACACTATTACACACCTATTGCAATTGTTCCTCCATAGGTAACTTAAAAATGAGAGTATAACTCTAAAAACCATCTATCAAAACAAGGCCCTCACCTCACCACCTTATCATTACTTGATTTACACAATCAAGGCAATACTGTAATGTCCCCATTTTTAGGCCCTCATACAATTTGGATGGTGTTGGCTTCTGGGGTGGTTCCAGCACAACCAGAGCAGAGTTTTTGTTGCTCAGTAGGGTTTAGATGGACAATTGGAGTTGATTGACACTTTCTGCACCTAATTCAGACAACTTGTCCAAGACTTGCTATTTTAGTATGTCCCTATTTTTTAGGATGTGTGGGATCGGGCCCTGTTTGACCAGTTGGGAGTTCCTATTTTTTAGGGATGTTTCTTTTGTTAGTGGTTCCTACTTTTTAGGAGTTACTATTTATAGTAACCTGCTATTTTGGGACTTTGTTTCAAATGACCCTCGTAGGCTAGAGAAGATAGTTAGGGGGTCTTATTTTGGCAGTATTCGGTGTGGCTTCACCTCCAGTGATCAGTGAGAGTTCATGTTTGACCTTTGTTGGACTCTATTTGGCACACTTACTATTTATAGTAAGTTACTTTTTCAAGGAGTTGGGGTTTCTATTTATAGAAGGGCACCTGGACAAGTCTCAAATACAATGTCAACCAATGTTTGGGCCTTTGCAGATGTTTCAGGACTCAGTGTTGCATACTTACTATTTATAGTAAGTCAGCTATCAGAAGTTGCTATTTGTGACAGGGTGCCTAGTCATTCAGTGTTTGGCAGTTTTGACATTGGTTTCAGTTGGCATAGCTAACTGATGGATTTTTAAGGAGATATTAATATTTTAATGTGTCATTAATGATGTTAATTAAAAGTTTATAATATAAAGGTATATTTTGACTTTATATTAAATGGGGGCCAATGACACATGATAAAGTGCAATTAATTATATTAATTTATTATGGGCACAATAACCAAGGTAATTTTGAGGCAACAAAAGCAAATAATAAAATATTATTTTAAAAGCCAAAAAGCACATGGGGATTCGTGCCTTTTTTAGGGGGGTATAAAAGCTTTTTCAAAAAAGCAAATAGATTCATTCAATCATTTTGATCATTCCACACTTATGATTTTTGAAGAAGCTTTGGCTTGTGAGAGAGAACTTAGGGTTTTCTGCAGATTTGGCATTGGAGAGCATAGCATCTTCTTTGTATCAGCTTCCTGAGGGTGTGTAATATCATCTGAAGGTAGTTTTTCCAGGTGGCTGCAAATCAGTGGTCATATTTGAGCAGATTGGAGAAGTTTTCTAAGAGTTTGAAGAGATTTTCATTGAAAAATCTAAAGGGCATTGATTGTTGTTTGCATTTATGGAAGATTGTTCATTGCTGGGTCATACCATAGCATAAGGGAAGCATGATAGTGTGATGCTGATTATTTTTCCTTCCTTATTTTGATTGTTTTGTATTTCAGTTGATGGCATTATCAGACTTTTAGAGACTATGGTTTCATTATGCAGATTTGATTATATCTCTTGATTTTGATATGACATTGATTTGACATATGGTGATTTGATTTGATCATATTTTGATGGTATGTTGAGACTAGACATGAAAGATATATTAGATGATGTTTTGTGATGTGACTTCTAGTTCTTTATGAGATGATGTTTATGTGACATTTGATAGAAAAATGCAGTTTAATTCAGAATTATGTTATAGATGATTATTGTTGTATTCAATGGGATGAATTTAATTCCAGTTGCTTCGGCTATGATTATTCACGATATGATTGACACTTGATCAAGATGTGCAGGATTACATTCCCAGGCCACGGGAAATTGGAGGTAGAATTCACACATATGTTATTCCTTGTGAAACTGATCCATTCCCAAGAGGGATGAGGATCACGTTTGAATTGAGTATTGATTTAAGTACTTGTTTAATTTTATAATTTTGGCCTAGTACCCTTTGTTTAGATTAATTATATCATGTGTTGTATAATTTTTATTGATTTATACCACTTGGTATTGTTTTTATTTTTGAGGCCATTTAAAGTGGATTTATGACTCCCTAGGTGAACCTTGGTGTCCCAAAATTTACCCTAAGTGGTTACCCATGGGTCTAGGGTCAATTTTGACTAACTAAACCTTGGGATAACTCACTTTTGGTCACTCTAAACTAAGGTTTAGTTAAAGTGACGAAATTTGAATTAGATAAGGGTGGGAGATGAGTCATGCTTTGGGAAAGACTCATCTCCCTTCCCAATGTTTGGGAATCCCTTCACTAAGGAGACTTGGGAGGTCTCCAAGACTCCCAAGTGTGTGGGATCTTCCTCCAAGGCTCTCACACATGTGTGAAAGCATCTTGGAGGGAGATGGCTCTCTTAGAGAATAAGAGGATGCCATATGGCATCCCTTATCCTCATGGAGGCTTGAAGGGGAATGCCACCTCACCACTTGTTCTCTCACACATGTGTGAGAGCACAAGTGGATAAGGTGACAATTGAGATGGAATTGGAGGATGACACTTGTCACCCTCACATTTCCTCTCCCTTGCAAGTGGCAGAGGAGGAGGAAGGAGAAGGTGACAAGTGTCACCTTCTCATTCCTTTAGGCCAAATTAGAAGGCCTATATTACCTCATCTTGTTGAGGAGTGTGGGGTTCTTGCATTTTGGAGATTTCTTTCTATTTTAGAGCAATTTTTTTGGGGAAGTTAGAGAGATTTTTGGACATTGGAAGGTTTGGAGAAGCTTGGAGCTCATCACCAAATGTGCTTCCATTATAGGGCTTTTGAAGGTAATCTCCATGACTATGTTCTTTACCCTTGCATATTTTATTGTGATGTGTTTGTAGATTTGTTGTTTGTTGTTTCATTTTTTGTGTGGGCTGGGAGTTTGGTGAGAGCACCTCCATTTGGAGGTAAGGCTCAACTTGTTTTGGGTAGGGGAAAGGAACCTCCTTGAGGTCACTCCCATATTTTGTGTTATTTATGGCCTTGAGGGCTTTTTACTTGGTGTTGAGATTATTTGGATGGCAAGAGTACCATGGAAGTTATTTTTGAGGTATTTGGAGAGTTGTGGTTTTGGAGGTTTTGGCTTGAGGCCATGAGACTTGGTATTTGGTATTTTTGGTGTGGCCTTTGAGTAGAGGGGTCCATTCCCTACCTGCATCAAACTCATTCTCATGAGTTGTGTTATGTGTTCATCCTTGGGGTTAATTTTTGTGTTGTTGTTGCTTTGATGCTTGTTGTGGTGTGTTGTAACTATGTGAATCCCTACCTCCCTAGCTCAAGGGTGACCCACTTGCGGGTCTACAGTAGGGAGGAGGGCACTTCGATGTGGCTGGGTTTCCCTTTCTATTGTGTTTTATTTGCAAGTTCTTATTGAAGAAATGGAGCTTTAGAGAAGTCCATTTTTGTGTTGCCTTGGTCATTTGTTGTTGGTTGTTTAAGGCATGGCCTTTGTGGCCCTATTGTAAATTTTGACAAGTTATTCTTTCCATCATGTCGTTGTTATAGAGAAAAGTGAATGTGAAGTATTATTTAATGAAACATGGGTTAAATTTATTTATAATCTTTTGAGTTGTGGATGTAAGAAGATACATGTTATATTTTTGTTGTTTATTCTCTATGTTGTGGAGTTTATGGTTTGAGAAATGCATATGAAATTATATGTATTTTCTGTCATTGTTCTTTAAAAAAAATATGCATCAGTTGTTATATATAGTTTATTGCATACAAAAGAAAGAAAGAGAAATTATTAATATTAGTTTCTGTTTAATTGCATTGAAAGTTTATATTAATAGTTGCTGTTATGAAAATGGTTTGTTAGATTAAATGGAACTGTAATTATCTTACCTTAAAGGCTTTATCAAAATATATATATATATATATATATATTTTGTGTAGTTGAACTGCTTAAAAAAAAAGAATATTTCTGAATAGTATATTTTCATGGAAAAATGCTTTTATGCTCAAGACAGAAAGTTAGTATTTTATGTTAAATCAAAATTAGTGTTAATGAAAAGTTAGTTTAAGTGTATATATAAATATACATAAATATATGGAATATATATGTATATAAATATATATATTTTTTCATTTTCTTTTAATCTTATTGCTGTTCATTTTTTGATTTATCACTGTATATACACAGAGATTAGAAGAGAAACTAAATCATACATAAGTTCTGTATATATATTAAAATATAAATATATATATATATATAACAGTCAATAAACATTTAATATGCCACAAACAAAATACGAAATAGCATACAATGAACGAAACTATTGGCGAACTATTACACAGCGCAAGGTTTTGAGTTGTAAAAATATTGGGGTGGGGTTGTGGTGGGTGGCGCCCACCACAGACCCCATCGTTGCCTTAGTTTAAATAAAGGGTGTGGGGAGGGGGTCAAAACCATCACCCACACCCAAGGGTGTGGGTGGGGGTTTTGACCCCCTCCCCACCGTTCTCCATTTACTAAACAGCGCTCAACATTTAACAGCGCCCTCACCATCCACTCCCTGGTATTTACTAAATAGCGCTCAACATTTAGCAGTGCCCTCACCATCCACTCCCTGGTACCTCCGCCAGCAAACACCCCACCGTGACACTTAGGCTTCACCTCACCCAAACCCTAGCACGCCATCTTCCCCGTGGTTCCACTCTCCTGCGTCGTTTCGTCCCTCCTCCGCGGTGGCAGCGCTATGTAGACTACTTCAACTCTGCAGCAAGAAAATAAATTTTTAACACATACATTATATATATATATATATCACTCAATTTTTTAAAAAAAATAGAAATTTGTATTAACTCTGTTGTGTATACCTCCATGAGAGGTAGCAACAAGCTCCACCCATGGCTTCCATTTTTTTTTCAAACCCTAACCTGCATAAGCAAAGAAGAAAATAAAACAACAAAAAAATAAAGGAGGAAAGATTGAGATAGAGAAGTTAGGGCAACAAGGAAAACAATAAAATAAAAATTAGGGCTTCTCAAATTTGAAGACCAATATCTTTTCTTTTAATAGGAGAGTGTGAGAAAAATTGTTTTATTCTTATTTTTAAACTCTCTATTTTTGCCTTGTCTTTTTATTTCTTGTGTCTCATTTAATTTTGTTTAAGTTTTTAATTGGGAGGATGAATTTTTGAATTATTATTTTGGGAATGGTATTTTTAAGGGGAGGGATTTTTTTTTGTTATCATGTGAAGTGTATTCCCTTCACTTTTAATTCATTTTAATTAGGGCATTATTTTATTTCCTAGAGTGCTTTAATTATTTTATTTGTTTATCAATTTCATTATTATTTTACGGGAAAGAGTGTTTTAATCTTTCCCCCTCCTCTATTAATTCTCGAGTTAGTTAATAAATATAATGTCAAAATTATATTTATTAACGGACTCAATTTTGAGATTTAATTTGGTGTAACTTAATTATTTTATTATTTTATTTCAAATTTTAATATTTTATTGCAGGTCAAGTTATTTGGAATTGGTGAAGTATTTAAAATTTTATTTGTTCTTAAGTTTAAATTTTAGTCTTAAATTTTGTTTACTTTCTCATTGGAGTTTTATTTTTAAATTTTTAATTTGTTTATTGAAAACGTGTTATACTAGATTTCTAGGGTTTTAATTTTACAATATTTTATTAACTTTTATTTTACCATTCCACTTTATCATGCGTCCATCATGCCATTCTTTCTTAATCATTATTTCAATTTCATTTTTGTTTTGAGTTAGGGTTAAGTTTCGAATATGATGAAATCCCCTTCTCACCTAAGAAACTTAGGGTTAGGATTAAAATTGTTCTAACCCTAGAAGCGACACCCTTCGTGTCGCATACCCCCTAGACGGCTATCATCACGTAGGGGACTGCGTGGGACAATGCATCTCCCCGAATTACGTTGACATGTTTACGCCTTATGTGTATTGCAACCAAGCACGTAGACGCATGCGAGGGGGTTCCTATGGATAGGTAGAAAAGTTTTTCGTAATTCGTGTCATGACCACATGGCAAATGTGGACATGACACGAGTGTTGTGTGTCGTGACCGCATAGAAAATGTGGGCATACTCTCATACTCTTAAGTATTTTTATAGCATTCTTGATAATATTCCTTGGCTTTCTACAATGTACAATGAAGTTGTGTTATTTCCTTCAAAGTTTATGTGATCAATCTTCAAGTTTTATCACCTTTGTAGCATTTTGTGGAACCACTATCTCCTACTGGGCTCTTGTTGGTGCCTTGTCATTGGTTGCATAGTATTCATCTTCATGTTCTTGAGGTGATTATGTTCCATTTGGCCCTATTTTGCTTATTCTTGGTATTAATACACTCTGTGTGTAGAATTTTGTGGGTTCTCTCATTCTCATTTCATTTCTAAATTGCTTACTAGTTTGCTTTAGCTTGAATTGATTTAGCTTTAACATTCATAGTTTTATCATTTTCACTGTTATTATTTTTCCTAGATACACCTTAGAAATAAGAGCACACACATTAATTTTTATATTCTCCAATATTGGTTGTTTGTGGAGGTTGAAATACCTACATAGGGGCTTAACCTGAAGGCAAGCTCCCAAACAACCCCAGTATTTCCTTGTTTCCTTGCAACTTGTAGATTTGGAGGAGAAGGTTTCCAAAAATAGACTAGTTTTGTGGACATCTCATTTGTCTTTCCTTATTTTGTTTATTTTATTTCAGTTTATAGATAATATTTATTTATTTTTAGCTTCTAATGGTGCCCAATTTTTCTAGCTCCCAGACCTGCAAAATTATGCCCAAAATCTCCAAAGAATCCTTAGCTTTCGCCCTTGTGTTTTATCATATTCCCAGTGCCTTCAAAAATCCTCTAAAAACCTAAAAAAGCTTCAAAAATCGCTAAGTTGGCCTTTGTCATCCATTTTGGGACTACTAGGAACAATTTCAGTGAGTTCCTGGTGACCAAAAACTTGTTGGTATGTGGTGACTGATCATGCAAGTATTGTACACAAGTTATGTATCCTCACCAAGGTTCAGGGGTGCAACCCCCGAGAAAAAAAATTTCCCTCTTTTTTGCATGATCGGAGTTGGTTGTTAATTTTTCGTTAACTGACAAAAGAAAAATGACATTGCAAAACCCTAATTCTAGAAGCTTCCTAAAAGCTTGTTATAAGCGGTTGGGATGTATGGTATAGTGTAGTATTCACAAGATTGTAATCTGTTTTGCACTGGATAATAAAATCATTGGATGGTTGAGTTTCTGTGGATGTAGCCCATATTGGGTGAACCACGTTAAATTTTTATGTTGATCTCTTTTGTGTTATTCCTCATTGTTATATTTGGGTTATTTAATCTGCATTTAATTGTTAGTGTTTATTGCTTTGATCTTCCCTAACCCTAATAACTGGTATCAGAGTGGGTTGTGTTTGATTATCGTCTGTAGGAAGGTCTCACAGTTGAGTGGGAGTCTCATGGTTAAGTGGGAGCAATGGCGGATGAGGGTAAATTGAAGGTAGATAAATTCAATGGGCAGAACTATCAATTATGGAAGATGCAGATGGAGGATTATCTCTATCAGAGGGATTTATGGAGGCCATTGGAAGGAGTAGCCAAGAAATCTGTAGCAATGACTAATGAGGATTGGGAACTTTTGGATAGAAAGGCACTAGGAACCATTCAGTTGTGCCTGGCACCATCTGTGGCATTCAATATAACAGAAGTGAAGACAACAAGTGAACTAATGAAAGCTTTGGCCAAATTGTATGAAAAACCCTCAGCCTCTAATAAGGTATTTCTCATGAAGCATTTGTTTAATCTGAAAATGATTGAAGGTGTATTTGTGTTAGATCATTTAAATGAGTTTAATACGATTACCAGTCAGTTAACTTGTGTAAAAGTGAAATTTGATGAAGAGGTAAGGGCTCTCTTAGTTTTATGTTCTTTGCTAGAAAGGTGAAATAGCTTGGTAATAGTTGTAAGTAACTCTGTCTCTAGTTCAAATACTTTGAAATTTGATGATGTTGTTGGTGTTATCCTTAGCGAGGAAATGTGACGGAAAAGCACAAGTGAGGCTTCAACATCTAGTAATGTTTTGACTGTAGGGAATAGGGGAAGAACAAAGGAAAGAGGAAAAAGCCCTACAAATCATGGGAAGTCACAAGAAAAGTTGAGGAAAGGCAGATCTAAATCCAGAGGAAGAATGGATTGTTGGCACTGTGGAAAGTCAAGACACTTGAAGAAGGATTGCTGGTCTCGAAAGAACAAACAAGGAGATGGACAACATGATGACAGTAAGGAAGCTAATGTTGCAAGTAATAAATTACAAGATGCTTTAATTCTGTGTTTAGATAATGTTAATGATTCTTGGGTAATAGATTCAGGGGCTTCATTTCATGCCACACCCCATAGGAAATATTTTGTAGATTATGTTCAAGGTGATTTTAGACATGTATATCTGGGTGATGATGAACCCTGTCAGATTGTTGGAAAAGGAAAGAAAAAAATCAAGTTAAAGAATGGAAATGAATGGTTGCTACAAGAGGTAAGACATGTTCAAAATTTGAGAAGGAATTTAATCTCTGTAAGACAACTGGGTAGTGAAGGCTATATAGTTACCTTTTCAGATAAAATTTGGAAGGTCACCTAAAGGTGCATTAGTAGTAGCTAAAGGTGAAAAGGTAGGCACATTGTATTTGTGTACTGGTAATACTTATTCTACCTTAGCTGCTACAGAAATAGTTGCTATTGAGATAGTTATAACACTTGTTGTAGGGACAGAAACATAATTGTGGAAGCATAGACTTGGGCACATGAGTGAGAAAGGGATGAAGATCCTTCACTCCAAAAATTTGATACCAGGTCTAAGGAAGGTTGACTTGGAGTTCTGTGAAAATTGTGTTTATGGAAAATAGAAAAGAGTCTGATTTCTCAAAGTTGGGAAAGAGAAGAAGAGTGAGAAATTAGAGCTTGTGCATTTAGATGTATGGGGACCAGCTCAGGTATCTTCTCTTGGAGGCTCTTGATATTATGTTACTTTTATTAATGATGCAACTAGGAAAACATGGGTGTATTTCCTAAAACAAAAATCAGAAGCATTTGAAACTTTTAAAAAGTGGAAAGCTTTGGTTGAGAATGAGACAGGAAAAAGGTTGAAGTGTCTCAGATCTGATAATGGAGGCAAGTATTCCAGCAAAGAATTTGAGAATTACTATTCATATAATGGGATCCGCAGGCAGAAAATAGTTTCTAGAACCCCACAAAAAATGGTATGTCTGAGAGGATGAATAGGACCATTATGGAGCATGCAAGGAGCATGAGATTGCATGTTGGACTACCCTTACACTTTTGGGAAGATGTTGTACATAGTGTTGTTTATTTAATAAATAGGGGACCTTCAAATCCTTTGGATGGTGGCATTCCAGAGGAGGCATGGATGGGAAAAAAGGTAAACTATTCATTTCTAAAAACCTTTGGTTGTGAAGATTTTGTCCATGTTGATATTGAAAATAGAACCAAGCTTGAGGCTAAGTCTAAAAAATGTACCTTCATTGGATATGGAGTAGATGAATTTGGTTATCGGTTATGGGATTATGAAAATCATAAAAACATTAGGAGCAGAGATGTTATATTCAATGAGAAGGTCATGTATAAGGATCAGCTGCAGGAAAAGAAGCATGAATAGGCCAAAAAGGAATATGTGGTGCTGGATGAGATTCCAGAAAATAAAATGTCAGTGGTACCTGATGCTCAACAACAACAAGTTATCCCACAGACTCCTGCAAGTGTTAGACGTTCTACAAGGATAACTAGACCTCCTGAAAGATTTTCTCCATCATTATATTCTATATTATTAACTGATTCTAGTGAACCTAAAGGTTATGAAGAAGCAATGCAGGTAGATACCAAAAAGCAGTGGGAGCTAGGCATGAAAGAGGAAATGGATTCCTTGCTGTAGAATCAGACTTGGGACTTAGTTCAATTGCCTGCAGGTAAAAGAGTATTGCCAAATAAATGGGTTTACAGGTTGAAGGAAGAATATGGAGGCAAGAAAAGATATAAGGCCAGACTTGTGGTAAAAGGTTTTGCACATAAAAAAGGTATAGATTTTGATGAAATATTTTCTCTGGATGTAAAGATGACTTCTATTAGAACAATTCTAAGTATTGTGGCTGCAGAAGACTTGCATCTTGAACAACTAGATGTGAAAACAACATTTCTCCATGGGGATTTAGAAGAGGAAATATACATGCAGCAACCACAGGGATATGAGGTCAAGGGTAAGGAGGATTTTGTGTGCAAGTTAAAGAAGAGTTTGTATGGCCTGAAACAAGCACCTCGGCAATGGTATTTGAAATTTGATAGCTTTATGGCTGAACAAGGTTACAAAAGATGTCATTCTGATTATTGTGTTTATTTCAAGAAATTGGGTAAGGGCAACTATATTATCCTGTTGCTTTATGTTGATGACATGCTTGTTGCCAGGTCTAACATGCAGCATATTAATGAACTTAAGAAGAAATTAGCAAATTCATTTGCTATGAAGGATTTGGGTGCAGCAAAACAAATCCTTGGTATGAGGATCACACAGGATAGGACAAACAGAAAATTATTTTTGTCCCAAAGTGAGTATGTAGAGAAGGTGTTGAAAAGGTTTAACATGCAGAATGCAAAAGTAATTAGTACACCTTTGCCTAGTCATTTTAAGTTGACTAAGGAGATGTGTCCAAAGACACAAGAGGAGGAAGACAAAATGTCTAAGATACCATATGCATCAGCAGTTGGTAGCTTGATGTATGCAATGGTACACACAAGGCCAGATATTGCACATGCAGTGGGAGTTGTGAGCAGGTATATGAGTAATCTAGGAATGGAATATTAGAATGTTGTAAAATGGGTTCTCTGATATTTGAGAGGTACTACTTCAAAGAAACTATGTTTTGGAGGAACAAATTCTGCTCTAAAAGGATATGTTAACTATGATCTAGCGGGTGATATTGATAGCAGGAGGAGTACTACAGGGTATGTTTTTACTGTAGGAGTTACTGTAGTTAGTTGGATTTCAAGGCTACAAAAGGTTGTTGCGCTTTCAACCACTGAAGCTGAGTATGTTGCTGCTACAGAAGCTAGCAACGAGATGATTTGGTTACAACATTTTCTAGAGGAATTGGGGCAACAACAAGATGATATCCCTTTGTACATTGATAGCTAGAGTGTGATTCATCTTGCAAAGAACTCAGCTTTGCATTCAAAAACTAAGCACATATAGCTTAGATACCACTTCATCCGGTCAGTTTTGGAGGATGGGCAGTTGAAGCTAGAGAAAATTCACACAAGTGAGAATCCTATAGATATGTTCACAAAGGCAGTTACACGGGAGAAATTGATTTCCTCTTCTGTTGGCCTTCATGACTAATAATGGTGGACTTAAGAAACCAGCTAGGTCTATAATCCAGTGGGAACTGCAAGCACATCGGTGTCATCCAAGATCAGTCTCCAAGTGGGAGATTGTTTGGTGTGGAGCCTGATCAGTCTCCAAGTAGGAGATTGTTGGTATGTGGCGATTGATCATGCAAGTACTATACACAAGTTATGTATCCTTGCTAGGGTTCGGGAGCGCAGCCCCCGAGAAAAAAATTTCCCTTTTTTTTGCACGATCAAAGTCAGTTGTTAATTTTTTGTTAACCGACAAAAGAAAAATGACATTGCAAAAGCCTAATTCTAGAAGCTTCCTAAAAGCTTGTTATAAGCGGCTGGGATGTATTGTACAGTGTAGTATTCATGAGATTGTAATTTGTTTTGCACTAGATAATAAAATCATTGGATGGCTATGTTTCTGTGGATGTAGCCCATATTGGGTGAACCACGTTAAATTTCTATGTTGATCTCTTTTGTGTTATTCCTCATTATTATATTTGGGTTATTTAATCTGCATTTAATTGTTAGTGTTTATTGCTTTGATCTTCCCTAACCCTAATAGAACTCACTGAAAGGGTTCTTAATGTTGGAATTAGCCTGGACAACTGAGAGGGGGGGTGAATCAGTTGTCCCTAAAATTTCTCTTTTCTTTTCTTTTAATCTTCTTTCACAATTGGCAAGTTGATTACTGATGCAAACATTAGAGCATATAACATCAACACATAAGCAAAAACATAATCAACACACTTGACACCAAGATTTTTGATGTGGAAACCTAGTTAAGGGAAAAACCATGGTGGGGGTTAGCCCACAAGATTTGTACCCTGTTAAAAGTACTTAAAAAGAATGGGAAGGTACTTTCCTTCAAGCTCACTGCCTAGAGCTCACTTCTCAAAAGAGAGGCTCACTTCCTACAAGAAATTTGAGTTTAATACAGAAAGAACAAACTGATAATTAGCATCTCTTCATGCTTGGTTTAGTCTCATTAATGCTCACCAAAAACCTCTTCTTCTATCTCCAAATTCTTCTTTTCTGATTCTCCACTCTATACTACTTTTGCTCCTCTTCTTCTTTGCTCTGCTTCTAATCCTTTCTTCAGATTTAATCCAATTTGCACAAGGATGATTTTCAATAACTCTTCAACAAGTATTTGTACGCTTCATCAACCTCGGAATGATCAACAAGGTCGGCTAAACTTGACGTGGATCATTATACTATCAACCAAACATAACTGAGACTTGAATCTTCCTCTACAAACATGTCATGCTTCATAAAATGCTCTTAGATCATCCCCAATATGCTAGGATCATCCGGTTGGCCAAGACTAGGAAGAACATTAACAATGAAAAGGAAAATCTTCAAAAGCAAGCACAAACTTCAATGCAGACCTCCAACACAGCAGCTACACGATCCAGAGATCTTCACAAGCACATTGAATTCAACAGAAACATCTACACTCTTCCAACTCATCAGAATCACTTACATCTTTATCCGAAACCTCAAGAACACTATCTGCCTTGATTATCAAACTAGAAGGATTGCTTGCAAACCTCCAAACCACGACCCACTTGTATTGATGATACACACTAACTTCCCAAACATGCCTCTAGATCCACAGATAATCATTCTACATTACCGGAGCAATTTGGACCACTTCCCTGTCACTCTGTCTCTCCTAAGTATTGCAGGAACCGGTTCTACTTAGATGGCCATAACTTCCTCATATCTTAATGTAAACTTCACAAATCATAACTGGAGCTTCTTCAAGTAGACCTCTACACATCCATATGGTCCGCATACATTTATTGTCATTAATTTTATCAATATCATCAACAATCCGGTCTTCTATACATACAACAAAATAGAATACAGCTGACACCAATGGCAACAAGGATATGTTGTCATCAATGACAACACCACTTAGGCACATATTTGCAACAATCTCCCCCTTTGTCATTGATGGCAACATATGATGTGAAAAATTAAATTCAACCATCAAGACAAGAACTTCTCCCCCTTTCTCTTATCACACTTGCAACCACTTTCTTCACTACTCCCCCTTGCATCAGCAACTATTCACTTCCAAGTTTTTCACATGACTTCTCTCCCCCTTTGACATCAATGGCAAAGGGCACATATTTACTATCTTTTCTCCCTTTTTGCTTCACATTGATCCCAAGATTTGCATACTGACTACTCCCCCTTGAATAGTAAATCCTTAACATCAATCTGGATCACAAGATATGAATGTGAATTCCACTAGACTGATGCACCTTAGTGCATCTTAATTCTGATCAGGAGGGGTAATAACCCCTAATTTTTCTCTGAGATAGTCAAAAGTATCCTTGGGAAGAGGCTTAGTGAAGATATCCACAATCTGATCTTTGGAAGACACAAACTCCAACTTGACTTCATTCTCATTTACTTTCTCTCTCAAGAAATGAAACTTGATAAATATATGCTTTGTCTTTGAGTGCAATATCGGATTCTTTGAAATGCTTATAGCACTTGAATTATCACAGAATATTGTGACTAGCTCCTCAAACACAATTCTGATGTCCTTCAGCATTTGCTTCATCCACAGAACTTAAGTACAATTATTTGATGTTGCTATATACTCTACCTCTGCAATAGATAGAGATATTGTCTCTTTCTTTTTGCTCATCCAAGAGACCAATCTTCTTCCCAAGAAGAATGCACCACCACTAGTATTTTTTCTATCATCCACATCTCTTGCCCAATCAGCATTTGTATATGCATGAAGAGTGAAGTCATTGTCCTTTGGATACCACAGTCCATAATCAATTGTCCCCTTGAGATATCTAAAAAATCTTTTGACTTCCACAACATGGGATTCTTTTGGATCATCTTGAAATTTGGCAACAAGTCCAACTCCACTCATGATGTCAAGTCTAGTCTGATTCAAATGGAGCAATCCTCCAATCATTGATCTATACCTTTTCTAATTTTCCTTGGGGGAGTCATCATCTTTGCTTCGCTTGCATTCGGTTACCATAGGTATACCTGTTAGCTTTGAATCTTCCATTCCAAACTTCTTCAATAATTCTTTCACATACTTGGATTGAGATATGAAGATACCTTTATTTGACTGAACAATTTGCAGACCTAGGAAGAAATTCAGCTCACCAAACATTGACATCTCAAACTCACTTTTCATTTGATTAGCAAATGCTTTGCACATACATTCATTTCCACCAAAAATAATATCATCAACAAAAACTTCAACAATTAGAATGTCCTCATGATTAATCTTGAAGTATAGATTACTATTAGCGGTACCTTTGCTTAATCCTAGCTTAAGCAAATGCTTATCCAATCTTGCATACTAGGCTCTTGGGGCTTGCTTAAGTCCATACAGTGCTTTTCTCAGTCTGTAGACCATATCTCTCTGATCAGACAACTGAAATCCTTCTGGTTGCTCAATGTAGACTTCTTCCTCCAACTCTCCATTTAGGAATGTTGATTTGACATCCATCTGATAAACTTTAAAATCTCTGAAAGCAGCAAAAGCAAGAAATAATTTGACTGCCTCTATCCTTGCCACCAGAGCAAAAAGTTTCTTCAAAATCAATTCTTTCCACTTGAGAATAGCCTTTACATACCAACCTTGCTTTGTTGCATACAACCTCACCATCTTCATTTAGTTTATTCCGGAAGACCCATTTGGTTCCAATCACATTTTTGTCCTCGGGTCTAGGAACAAGATCCCAAGTGTGATTCTTTTCAATTTGCAACAATTCTTCTTCCATTGCTTTAACCCAATTTTCGTCATTGCAACCTTCACTTACTGATTTGGGTTCAATCTTTGAAATCAAACAAATCTCCTCTTGATTTTTAGAATTTTTTCTCCTAGTTCAAACACCCTTATTCTTATCTCCTATGATCTGATCTTTAGGATGATTCAACTTAACATACCTAGGAGTTTTGGGAATTGTTTGAACTTCTATTTCTTGAACTTGTTACTCATCATCTACACTAACCTCTTGAGTTACTGGAGTTACCAGATCAATCTAGATATGAGTCTGAGTTTGAACTTGGCTTCCTTGACTTTGACTTTCATCTTGATCATCTAAATCATATCCTCAGTACTTGGAATGTCCTTTGCTTTCATCAACTTTAACATTAGCACTTTCAACAATCTTTTTCAACCTCTTGTTGAAGCACTGGTACGCGTTACTTTGAGTAGAGTATCCCAAAAATATTCCTTCATCACTTCTTGCATCAAACATGCCTAAATCCTTGTCTCTTTTGATATAGCATTTACTACCAAAAACTCTGAAATATCTCACAGTAGGAGGATGACCAAACCATAGTTCATAAGGAGTCTTACCAGAATTTCCTTTGATCTACACCCGGTTAAGAGTGTAGACAGCAATACTCACATCTTTCCTCCAATAAACTTGAGGAACATTTATTTCCATCATCATGGTCCTGGAAGCTTCTTGAATGGTCCAGTTCTTTCTTTCCACAACTGTATTTTGTTGAGGAGTCCTAGGAGTAGATAACTATCTTTTTATTACATGCTTTTCACAGAAAGCATCAAACTCACTGGAAGTAAATTCTCCGCCTCTGTCAGATCTTAGACACTACAATTTCCCACCAATCTCATTTTCAACCATCATCTTGAACACTTTAAACTTATCAAGAGCTTCTAATTTTTCTTTTAGGAAAGTTACCCACATCATTTAGGAATAATCATCAATCAACAACATGAAATATCTATCTCCTTGCACACTCCTAATTCTAGCAAGACCACAAAGATCAGTATGTACCAGTTCCAATCACCCACTAGAAGTTTGTTCCTTACTTTTGAATGAAATTTTGTTCTATTTACCCAATTGAAATTCTCTACATATATTGTCAGGTTTCATAGTCTTGGAAGATCTCTTATAGCCTGAGTGGTACTTATTTTGACAATGTTATCAAAATTCACATGACACATCCTCCTATGCCATAACCAACTTTGATTTGTCTGAGCAATCAAACAAATTTTGCCATAACTACTTAAATGAAAGATGTTACCTCTAGTTTGAGTACCAGATGCAATTTTAGTTTTGGAGCTTTGTAAGATTCTACATTTTCCATCCTTGAATCGGAGATCATAACCTTTGTCAACCAACTGTCCAACACTGAGAAGATTATGTTTCAGTCCTTCCACATACAAAACATCATTGGTGCAATTTTTACCATCAAAAGAGATGGATCCTTTGCCACAAATTATACTAGTTGAGTTGTCTCCAAATTTCACAAGCCCACCTTCATATTTTTCAAAACTCACAAACTTACTCTTGTCACTAGTCATATGATGAGAATATCCACTATCAATCACCCATTCATCATTTTCAACAACCTGAGCAGCCAAGGCACTTTCCACATTTGCACAGCTAGTAGATTCAGTAGACATTGGATCTTCTTCTTTAATAGCAATGAACACCCAATCACCTTCTCCGTGATCAAATTCATCATATGTGACTCCTTCTTCTCTAGCTTCTTGGACATAGTAGCAATTCTTATGACTTTTGTTTCTATTAGGGTTTGGTTTTGAAAACCTCTCTAGACACCTTGAGGCAAAATGACCAATCTTATTACAAGCAAAACATTTTAATGGTAACTTTCCTTCATACTTACCAGATCCTCTTGGCATTCTTTTGGCAATAAGAGCTTCAAGATCTGCAGTCTCAATTTCATCATCTTCAAGATCCTTCCTTGTCTTCACAAATCTATTTAATCTTCCTAAAGAACTTTCTCTCGGATCATATCTTTGATTTCCATATACACTGGCCTTGAATGCAGATTCAGACTTAGAGAGAGAGTCACCAAACTCACTCATTTCAAACGCTGAGAGCTTACCAACTAACTAATCCCTTGTGACAGTTGTTACTATCCTGATTTCTTCAATGGTTGCAGCTTTGTGCTTGTATGTTGCAGGTAAGGATCTAAGCACTTTGACAACAATTTATGATTCTTCCAATACTCCACCTACATTTCTGATACCAGTCACAAGTTCATTTACTTTCTGCATATAGGAAGTAATGTTTTCATCTTCATTCATTACCAATCTTTCATATTTACCCTTTAGGTTTTGTAGCTTGGCACATTTAAGATATTTGTCACCTTCATACAAATTTTCCAACTTACTCCAAATTTCATGATCGGTTTTCAAATCAAGGAAATTTGCTAATTTGGTATCAGACAGGGCATTCAACAGTGCTTCTTTGGCTCGAATGTTGTGTTCAGCATCTTTGAGTTCATCTATAGTTGAAGGTCCATTCTTTAGAATATTATACACATTCTTGGTTATTAACCAAAAGGCATCACCCATACATTCCAGATGATGTTGCATGCATACCTTCCAGAGGGAGTAATTTGTTCCATCAAATCTCAAACTTTCCTTCTTGTAAGATGACATCTTGGATCTCCTCAAGTAGTCAAGCTTCTTTTAGAGGAACTTGGCTCTGATACCAATTGTTGGAATTAGCCCGAACAACTGAGAGGGGGAGTGAATTAGTTGTCCCTAAAATTACTCTTTTCTTTTCTTTTAATCTTCTTTCATGATTGGCAAGTTTATTAATGATGCAAACATTAAAGCATATAAGATCAAGACATAAGCAAAAACATAATCAACACAATTGACACCAAGATTTTTGACGTGGAAACCCGATTAAGGGAAAAACCACGGTGGGGGTTAGCCCACAAGATTTGTACCCTGTTAAAAGTACTTAAAAAGAATGGGAAGGCACTTGCCTTTGAGCTCACTGCTCAAAAGAGAGGCTCACTGCCTACAAGAAATTTGAATTTAATACAGATAGAACAAACTAATAATTAGCATCTCTTCATGCCTGGTTTAGTCTCATTAATGCTCACCAAAAACCTCTTCTTCTATCTCCAAATTATTATTTTTTTATTCTTCACTCTATACTTCTTTCGCTCCTCTTCTTCTCTGCTCTGCTTCTGATCCTTTCTTCATATTTAATCCAATTTGCACAAGGATGATTTTCAACAACTCTTCAACAAGTATTTGTATGCTTCATCAACCTTGGAATGATCAACAATGTTGGCTAAACTTGACGTGGATCATTATACTGTTAGCCAAACACAACTGAGACTTGAATCTTCCTCTACAAACATGTCATGCTTCATAAAATGCTCTTAGATCATCCCCAATACGCTAGGATCATCTGGTCGGCCAAGACTGGGAAGAACATTAACAATGAAAAGGAAAATCTTCAAAAGTGAGCACAAACTTCAATGCAGACCTCCAACACAGCAGCTACACGATCCAGAGATCTTCACAAGCACATTGAATTCAATAGAAACATCTACACTCCTCCAACTCATCAGAATCACTTGCATCTTTATCTAGAACCTCAAGAACACTATCTACCATGATTGTCAAACTAGAAGGATTGCTTGCGGACCTCCAAACCACGACCCACTTGTATTGATGATACACATTGACTTCTCAAACATGCCTCTAGATCCACAGATCATCATTTTATGTTACCAGAGCAATCCAGACCACTTCCCTATCACTTTGTCTCTCTTGAGTATTGCAGGAACTGGTTCTACTCAGATGGCCATAACTTCCTCATATCTTAATGCAAACTTTTCAAATCATAACTGGAACTTCTTCAGGCAAACCTCTACACATCCATATGGTCCACACACATTTATTGTCATTAATTTTCTCAATATCCTCAACAATCTGGTCTTCTATATAGATAGAAAAATAGAATACAGTTGACACCAATGGCAACAAGGATATGTTGACATCAATGACAACACCACTTAGGCACATATTTGCAACACTTAATTCCTAGTTAGGCCCTGATCGCCAAAATGCTCAAAGTGATGGAACATTTCAACAATTTCCTTAGTTCTTGGAACCAAGGAAATTGGAAAAAGTGTTCCCTATTCTTAGTTGACCCTCAATCGTCGAAATGAAAGGGTTACAAAGAAAAAAGGAAGAATCAAAGAGATTTCAACAAGTTCTTGGTGGTCAGGTACTTGCTGACAAGTTGATAGAAAGCAATAAGGGGAACCTTTTAGTGATTCCCTTGGTTCCTAGAACCAAGGAAATTGTTGATGAGTTCCCAGTTCCTAGTCAGGCCCTGACTCCCGACAAACAAGGCAGAGAAGGAAGAAAAAGTTTCTAAGGAAGATAAAAAGAAAGAGGAAAAACAAATGTGATTTTGATGAGTTCCTACTCAGCAACAACTCACCAGCAAAGAAGAAATGTGAAATAAGGGGGAGTTTCGGTGAGTTCCCAGTGGGTTGGAACTCACCGATAGAGTTCCCAAAGGATAATGAAAGTAGGGTGGATAATGAAAATGACTAAGGCATGCAAAGGTAAAGTGTTTCCAAGGATAGAGATATGAAAAATGGCTAAGGCACAAGGAAGACAAAGTGAAGAATGAAGCAAGGAAGAAACAAAGATTTTGACAAGTTCCCAGTGGGTTGGGACTCATCAACAATGTAAAAAAGTATGAAGAAAGAAGGTTTAGACAATTTCTTGGTGGCTAGGAACTCATCAAAAAAGTTTCTTATGGGCTTGTTGTTTCCCAAAATGACTACAACCCAAAACCCTAAAACATTTCAAAATCACCTAGGCCAGGGGTGTCATCAAGGTGATTGAAAGAAGTTTATCAATAGTTTAAGGGAAATTTTGGCTAACTTACAGGAGTGGGTAGACTCCTCTACACTTCAGGCTCAGCTAGACCTAGGAGGGCTATTCCTATAGGCATGAAATAGAACACAAATAAACATTCACAGCCATGCCCAATGTACACTTGACCCCCAAAGTTGTCACTAGGTCAAGACAAACAAATGCATAGGCCTCTAACTAAGCTTTTCAAACATCTTGCACATGTGCCCATAGATGCCACATTTATATTCCCATAAGATGAATCCATTTGATAATCTACATAATGGCAAGATGCAAACATACATGATCATGATTCCAAAAGATTAAAATAGTTTTGCATCACTTCATATTTATCCTTGGTTCTTACATTGAATCATAAGCAACATGTGAACTAAACTAAACCTACTCCTATTCCTACAACTAATAGGATGAGGGTTTGATTAAATAGGAGGTGATTGATCCATCCACAAATTCAACCGGTGCCTACTCCAATGGGCAATAAATTTGTGAGCAACAAGGAGGAAGGAGATACACAACAACCATCAATAGAATTGTGAAGTGTATTCACATACAAATCCAAAATATATGAATCATACAAAAGAAATACTTAGTAATCTCTAGAAAAACTGCAACAATCCAAATGCAACAAAATGGAGACCAATACAAAGCCTTTATATTACTTTAGAATATTGTCACACATTAATATTAACTCTGTTACAACATACCAACAAGTGTGGTATGAGAAAATACATAGTTGGGTTCATATATTCTCTTGAATCATCACAATCTGCCATGGAGACATACTTTTGCATGAAGATGTTCATTGAACTTTCCTATGAACTATTGGGTGTATTCCTTCATTTGCAGACCTGACTAGCATGGTTTGATGCCCTAAAATCCTCCTGAGACATTTTCCAGATCCAAGATGGCTCAAACACCAACCCTTAAAACATCTCTAAATCATGTATATATAGCATTCTCTTACTTTTGCATCTAATAGGAAATAACTACCCTACCTGAATAACTAAGAGGGGGGGTGAATCAGTTATCCTAATTATTTCTACTTTCTGAACTTTCTTAATAATTAATGCAGCATTAATTCAATAAGCAAACATAACCATAAATGGAAATACACATGACACAATATTTTTGATGTGGAAACCCTGTTAAGGGAGAAAACCATGGGGTGATTAACCCAAGGATTATTCTCTGTTAGAAGAATAAGGAAAAACAAAATGGCACTTGCCAATTAGGGCTCACTACCCGAGCACACTGCTCACAAAGGAGGCACACTGCCTACAAAGAGACACACTGTCTACAAAAAGAATGTTATACAATACTTGAACTGATTGGAAGCATCCACATATGCTAGAGTTTAGTTTCAGTTAGGCTCAGTGCACTGATCTGCTGCACTTCATCTTTCCTTTTCACTTATGCTGCTTTCCCTTCACATACTGGACCTTTTTTACTGCTTCAGTTCTGCTCTTCTACTTTTATTCACACATCCACAACAACAACAACACTCTTCATAATCAAATCCATCATGTATATATATATATCCACACAAGTGATTTCATTACTTTTCTAGTCGGCACCTGAAATAGTCAATCTTTTCACAAACTTTGATCTATCGACTAAATCCTTGCTTACCAAGCAATGCGAATCATGGATATACTTGTGAAAATCATTAATCATGTCGGCCAAACATAATTCATGCCTTCATAACCTTTACTACCATCGGTAACACATCCGGAATAATGTCTGATGTTTTGCCAGTCAGTTCTTCCTCTGTTCATACTGTCACTCAGGAACCCGGTACTCAAGTATTCATATCTTTTTCCTCATCTATCACCGGAGGTTAAATCCTTCGAATCTATCACTCAAGGTAGTCCTCTTGATGTCCCTAAATCCACACTACACCAAGATATTTCCTCTGAGAGACCCAGACCTGTCTGTCGGACCTTGCCACATGCTCTGTTCTTGTTTACCAGACCACAACATTCTTCAATCTGACTTCCGGTGGAGACACACCATGTCCTATGGATGTGTGGGATGAACTTTGTTGCCATCAATGACAACAATCATGACTCCATATAGTGTCTCTTGCCAACACTTTCCTATGAACTATTGGGTGTATTCCTTCATTTGCAGACCTGACTAGCATGGTTTGATGCCCTAAAATCCTCCTGAGACATTTTCCAGATCCAAGATGGCTCAAACACCAACCCTTAAAACATCTCTAAATCATGTATATATAGCATTCTCTTACTTCTGCATCTAATAGGAAATAACTACCCTACCAACCACCATAACTCCTACAATCAATCTGACCTACCTTGCCACCAACCTGTATAACATCTAAAGTTTTGCATTCATGGTGTCCAAGGATAGATCAACATTTAAGAATTTAAATGCCCATCAAAATTGTGTGTGTAAATCTTTTACAACACTTTAAAATATTTTAAACTATCACAATTACTACATGCTTTACACTAAATTTGATTTTTATTTTTCCTTTTGGTGCATCTCTTTTGTCATGAACCTTGGAACCATCCTCCCCTTTCCATTCTATCTTTTCTTGGCACTTTCTCCTTCCTTGTCACTAACACACCTCATCTGCAAACCTAAAGATCAGTGAACCTCAAGGTTTGTGAACTTCCACCTCCACCAAAAATCTGCCATGTCTTCTTCCTTTGTCGACAATTTTGTCTATCGACGAACCTCACTTGATGCGAACCATCCACTTCATCTTTGTTTTCTTTTGTCGGTGACTTGGGCCATCGAAAAACATTTTGGTTCATGAACCATCCATGTCACTGATGAAGGCTTCCTTTCTCTCTTTTCTTCATCCTCGTCTCTATCTTTCCTTGGTTGGATGATCACTTAGCTTTTCAATGAAAAATCATGTCAGTAAACTTCCAAGTTCACCGACAAGCACCTTACAACTCTTCGTCGGTAATTTTTCACTTTGTCAACAACTTGGGCCATTGGCGAACCTTTCAGTTCGCAAACCACCCACTTCGCCAATAAAGATTCTACAAAATAGAATGAAAGGAAATCAGCATATCGGCAGGTTTGTGAACTTTTGAACTTGCCAACAAGGCAACACTTAGGCATTTTCAAGGATTTTTATGAGATGAAACACTTAGTTAAAAAAATATGAAGGCCACCCATTAAAATAGTCTATGATTAGATATAAATGATGGGTTAGACAACAAAGGCACATATTAGGATTTTTTTATGGATTTAGGGAAAGATAATGCAAGTTTGGAAATTGATTTTTTCTAGTGCCAACACTGGCTCTGGTTGGAGATGTGTGGCAAACTTGGCACAACGAGAACCAACAATCTCTAGGTAGACCAAAAGGGAAAAAATGAATAGGAGAAACAACATATTTACAAAGCACCACAATTGAGATATATATAACAGGTCAATGCAGCCATTGGCATGAAAGAACAAACACTAAAGGTATTGGTTGCAAATTAAAATTTTAACATGCTATAGGTTAAACCTGCACAAGATGACTGAAACTACTTGCCTTTGTTGAAGACTACCTGAATGAAGGAGTTCATCTACCTCAAACCAAAATAATTTTCATCACCCGGCTGGAACAAATGAAGTCTTTCATCTACATGTACCAACCTATAATTACTGTGGCTCCACCAATGAAATCATTATTGCAAGGAAACCATAAGAAATAGGTGCTTGACCTATTCCAATCCATATCATGCACTTTCATAATAGCAAGGGGTGTAAAATCAAGAATCAGGTCAGCAGCAAAAGAAATAAATGAAGACAATCCTCCATTATCAATTGCCTAGCTATCATACCTACTAACTTATTCATGTGAAGTGAGAGAAAAGGAGAACACCTCTAATTCACATGGAAAGGAAAATTGTTCTTGAATGCATTGTTGATCCACAAGAGAAGACACTTCATCTTGCAGAGAAAACTTGAAAGATTCCTACTTAGGTACATCTTTTAGTTGGGTTGCAACATGTTGAAACTCAGGCATACACATGCCTCATTTCTCATTCGTATCAATGTCCCATACAAAAGAATCAACCTACACTACAACACAAACACATTCAAGAACTAATAAACATGCCACATCAAAGTGGAAAGACTCGTATTCATTTGCGTTTCCACCAAGCTCTTGAACACAACTTTCAATTTATGAATCATATGCATGGCTTAGACTGCAATCCAAACCATCAGCACACAAAGCAAGATCATGAGACACCTCAAGTGAAAAAATAAGTTCTTCAAATTGTATCTTTCTTTCAAGTCCACTTTGGCAATATGTTATGTCATACTCATTGTTGCAATAAGACTAATGACACACTTCTTCCACATTCATTTCTCTATCATTTCTCAATGGCTCAGATGAAGCACACTTTGCATGAGGAAGACAACATACCTTGTACCACATAAATAAGTTCTCATATGTGTCCACATGATCATCGTCTTCACAATCCAGGGCAGGTTCATCAAACTAAAATTTTATGACTACACTGACATCTATCTCTGATCAGTTATCATCATGTGCAGCCACCTCTACATCAACCTCATGCAAGAAAATATTGATTGCTTCATCATCACAAATAGGAACAAAGGAGGGCATCAAATTAAACAAGAAACCAATGCCTTGCTTACCCCAAGTTTTACTTACTTGGGCATACTTTAACATGATCAACCTTGCAAGTTGATCCCATTGATTGTTCATCCCTATACACAACATCCTCATTGTTCATCGAGCCACATACCTCAACATTAGGTTGGAAGTCATCATTGTATCTTTCATTATCATTTTCAACTGATGAACTATCCAATAGAAGGTTGGTCAATACAATAATTTCATCATCTGCATCACTGTTATATAATGCACCACCTTCATTTTCTACCCTTCTAACTACATAATCATCATAGTTTGATGATGCATTCATCTGATTGCCTGTATCCACACTACTATTATTCATATCAGCATGTTTATTACTAAACGTACACACACTTGCGGACATCAAACCCTTTATGTAGTCATCTCTTGTCTTCTCCATGGAATCTAGGGTAAATTATGTCTACTACATACCTATTATTTTGAAATCTTCTCATTCATAACTTAGTCCAGTTTCATATGCTTCAAAAAACATATCAATGCAAGTAGGAATGTTAGGTCTAAAATCATTTGGAATATGGGAAAGAACAATAGCAAACTTGAGACCAAAATCTTTGCTTGAGTCTCCTTCTTGTCTTTTAATTTTTTCCAACTCTATGACAAGATTAGTAGGGTCAAGACCTTTAGCAAATTTATTTTTAAACTTTTCCACAAGTTCATTCCATGAGGCAAAGAATTGCCCTGGAAATTTTTGGATCCATTCTTTTGCCTTAACATGCAATGACCTAACAAAAAATCTTATGTACATATCATCATCCTCAAATTGAAATTTTTCCATAAATTCTAAGAATACATAAATATGTGTCCCCTTCCCAAATATTATACCCGTCAAACTTGGGCAACTAGTTGTAGACATTGGTTGGCACACCTCATGCTTTATAGTTAACCCAAGAGAGGTCTAACTAGTTGTAAATCAGATCTAAAGGAAGAGAAAGAGATTGAGGAAACTAAATTTTAGGGCAGCAAGGAATGCATTGGGCTGCACCCTAGACTCTAGCAACCTTACATGTTTTTCAATTTCTTCTTCCTACTGCAATAGAGATTCTAGCAGCTATTTAGTTTTATCAATTTCACATTGTTGCATTGCTAAGTCATTTTGATTTTGCATGGGTGCATATAAGTTTCAGTTTGTATAGCATGCAGAGCCATGACTAGAAAATGCATTGCCAGAATGGTCATGGTAATCCACTCCAATATAGTTCTTAGGGTCTGATACACATGAAGATGTTTGTGAAGGAACATCCCTAGGGTATCCATGTTCATACCAATTGGCCATGACTAAATCATCATCCTACAATGTAGGGAGGAAAAGAGAGGTACATAAATTTGTTCCTTCAACATGACAAGAACTGCACAAACTTCAAAAGGTAGGAAGAAAACCATGCACCTTTATTAACCAACCATTGTAAATTGAGATGGAGCATTCAAATCACCAATAGCAACTAGGGGGTAGCAGTAACAAACTTTTCTTCTTTAATAGAGAGTCGCCACCTCTTCCAAAGAGGAATTCCTTGAACTGTGACCAAACTCCAAGGCATAAACTGATTTTGGGTTCATCTCACTAGCAGAGTCTCCAAATTTATTTTATCCCAACAAACTTGAGTTGGCATCCCATTAACTTTTACCAACAAGATTTCATTCCCTGACAACAGTGCCAGAATGTTGGCGTAAGTTGATGAGAGGCCAAACTTACCCAAACACACTGAAATGCAAACCATAGACTTATTGTTACCAAGGCCTTGAAATTTCTCAGCCTTTCAATTTGTCCCTAGCAACGATGCTAGAATGTTGGCATAAGTTGATGGGAGGCCAAACTTACCCAAACACACTGAAATGCAAACTATAGAGTTATTGTTACCAAGGCCTTAAAATTTCTCAACCTTTCAATTCATCCCCAACAATGGCGCCGGAATGTTTCCCAAAATGATTACAACCCAAAACCCTAAAACATTTCAAAAATCACCCAAGCCAAGGGTATCATCAAGGTGATTGAAAGAGGTTTATCAATAGGTTAAGGGTAATTTTGGCCACCTTATAGGAGTGGGTAGACTCCTCTACACTTCGAGCTCAACTAGACCTAGGAGAGATATTCCTACATGCATGAAATAGACTACAAATAAAGATATACAACCATACCCAGTGTACACTTGACCCCCAAAGTTGTCACTAGGTCAAGACAAACTAGCTGCATAGGCCTCTAACTAAGTTGATGAAACATCATGCACATGTGCCTATAGATGAAAACATTTATATTCCCGTAAGATGAATCCATTTGATAATCTACACAGTGGAATGATGCAAACATACATGATCATGATTCTAAAAGATTAAAATAGTTTTGTATCACTTCAGATTTATCCCTAGTTATTACATTGAATCATAAGCAGCATGTGAACTAAACTAAATCTATTCCTACTCCTATAGCTAGTAGGATGAGGGTTTGATTAAATAGGAGGTGATTTATGCATCCACAAATTAGACTGGTGCCTACTCCAATAGGAAATAAAGTCATGAGCAGCAAGGAGGAAGGAGATACACAGTAGCCATCAATATAATCATGAAGTGTATTCACATACAAATCCAAAATATATGAATCATACAAAATACATACTTAGTAATCCTGAGCAGCATTGCAACAATCTAAATGCAACAAAATGGAGACCAATACAAAGCCTTCGTATTGCTTTAGAATGATGTCACACATTAATCTTAACTATGTTACAACATACCAACAAGTGTGGTATGAGAAAATACATAACTAGATTCATATATTCCTCTAAATCATCATAATCTACCATGGAGACATACTTTTGCATGAGGATATCCGTTGAAGAACTTTCCTATGAACTACTAGGAGTATTCCTTTATTTACAGACCTAACTAGCATGGTTTGATGCCCTAGAATCCTCTTGAGGCATTTTCCAGATCCAAGATGGCTCAAAGACCAACCCTTAAAACATCTCTAAATCATGTATATATAGCAGTCTATTTACTTATGCATCTGGCAAGATTATCTCTATGAAGTAGCCAACTTTAATACTCAAGACTCTCATATCAGTGGTCAACAAACAGAAGACAATAACCTTTGACCCTTTCTGTGACTATTTCATAAAGACTTATCATACTCTATGTCAAGTCTTGGGCCAAGATGCAAAGGAAAAAATGCCTATTCCTATCATGTTTATCACTTACATTATGTTGGTGTTTCCAACTGATTTATTGATTATCTCTATGAAGTAGCCAGCTTTAATACTCAAGACTCTCATATTAGTGGCAAACAAACAGGAGACAATAACTTTGTTCTCCTCTACACTTTAGGCTCTGCTAGACCTAGGGGGTATTCCCTCACAACAATATCAACTAATTTAACTCTAATCACAAAAGGATATTGTAAAAGCAGAAATGTTCTCATAAATATGAACCAAGGCTATAAGATAAACTCAAAAGTGGCTAATTTCTTAGAGACTAAGTCATTTATGGATTTTAGAACATATATCAAAATAAATAAAACAACATACAAAGGAAAATAAAACAAAAATATTCAAATGATTTGTCTTTTAAGTTTATGGTTTTGGATTTTTGGACGAGATGAACTTTTGATCAATGCCTTTCTAAGGTATAGAATCAAATTTTTGCCTGCAAGTGCCTCTTTCTGATATCCAAACTTCCAACTCAAAGGATAGACCTTATCATTGCCTTACAATAACACATCCAAGAAAGAATGTGTTGGTTTCCAAATCAACAACGGGTTTGCCACTTCCTATGCTCAGGCAGATTTAGCTAACAAAGACAAGAGATTGTGTGAATTGTCTCCCCTTCACTTTAGGTTCTGTTGCACCAAGGGGGTATCCCTATAACAAAAGATTTAACTCTGACTCTCTTATAACAAAAGATTTAACTCTTCAATATTAGGCAGAATGCTCTCATGTATGGACCAAAACATGGAAGATAAACCTAGATTGGCAATGTTCTTGTACTATCTAACTGGTTGAGGATGAGAGCCTCGCAAGGTCCTAACCTACTCCTACAAGCTAACAGGCTAAGATTTTGAAATGATTTTGATTTATGTGTTTGGCTACAAAACTTGGCCTTTGAATAACAAACTCAATAGTAGGGCAGATTGGTGCTTATCTCAGGGCATGGAGTCAAATAGATGTATGTATGTGAATGATCCTCACAAGAAACACTCAAGTTCCAAGGGGTTTGACCAACATTTGCCTTACAAATACTACCCAAGAATGAGTATTCGGTCAACTCTACTTACATGCATCCCTGCTACAATACATTCTTCCCCACACTTAACCCAGAACATTTAATTTATTCCTTGAATAAAGGTAGAAGATTAAGCATGCAATATAGTAAATCTATATTCTAGAACCTAAAATAACCCTTAGTTATCTGATTCAGAAGAAGAAATGCATACAGCCATGGAGACAATTAACTAAACACATGTATTTTGCATTTTTCATATATATCGACATGAAACTAAATAACATTTGTGTAGAGATACATTCAACAAACAAATCATAAACTTACAGCACAAGAAATTAAGCAGACCAGAAGACCTTGTATTTTATTTACTCTTCAAGAATTTTCCCAAATTTTCAACAACCATAAAATGAGAGCCCAACTCTCTTTTTATGTTCACACCCAGTTGCCCTAGAAATTAATTGCATATGGAGGTAGGTGAGATGTCTCTTTAAACACTTTTCCCTCTAATATGACATTTGGAAAAAAATATTACAATATATTAAAAGAGGAGAGAAAAATAAAAATACAATAATATCCCTCTTTTAATTTTTCACTTTTTTTAATTTCTCCAAATTTCCATCACAACAGTTGAAAACTTCAAACTCCTCTGCAATAAGACCTCTGAGATCTCATATCCAACTTCATAATCGCATTCAACCTCTCAAAAATCACTGCAGCAGCATTCAAATCTAATTTTTGCCCAATCAAAACATTCTGGGTCGTTTCTAGCAAAGCAAAGGCATTTTCACCCATTCCGGCACTCAAAAATCAATGCAAATGGTCAAAAAACTTCTAGTAGTGCATGAGGAATGATCGTGGGAGGATTTTGCAACCTGGTACAGCAACCTTGGGCTAAAAAATGCCTTCAAAATTACCCCGAAGAAAAAAAATGTGACTATTGTTCGAATCAGCAACATATCCGTTTGAGGGTGCCAAAAATCCATCAAAAAATGACCACAAACTTGGAGGGAAAGCATCACTAACGGCCTGCAGAAGAGAGTGGGAGGCAAGAAATACCCCGCAATAGGCTTATCGCACCGTTGCGGGGGTCTGATGATGTTCAAAAGACAGGTTATGATGGTGCGATGGGTCGTACCAATGCACCCCATATACTTTTCATATATTTCATAAGCTTTATAAAAAGCTTTTAACCTTTAAAACTTTGACTTTTCCTTTTCAAAAGTCACATTCAACTTTATATGACCTTTTAAAATACCTTTTAATATTTGATTTTCATATATTGCACTTCAAAAACTTTTAAAATTTCATGTAATTTTTAATTCTTCCTTCAGGCATTTTGGCACGATCTCACTACGGGCGACCGACAATTATGACAATTTGTGCAGGGGCATAATCAATTATTATAAGCCAACCCATTTGCTCGGATATCATTTCGCAAATCAATTTCTGGTACTTGCTTTGTAAACTAGCCCACCTAGTGAATCAGCCGCTACTGAAATGAAATAAAATAATGCATCAAACGGTATCCAATTTTGATGAAATTGAAACTGGAGACATTTGAGACCAAATTAGGAAATGGGTCGCCCTCAGAATTACTAAATTTGAAACTTTTCAGGAAGCCAAAAATTTTTGGATTGTAGTCAGAGAGCAATTAAAAGACCCATCAAAACTCATCCCAGGAGCATGAAATCGGACAGGCATGTTCTTATATGCACCAAAAAAAATTTTACCAAAGAGATTTGCAAGATGATGCCTAAGTTGAAAAAATTTAATTGTCGAATGTGGCCTTCGGGGTAGATTGTGTAGCTTGTCGACTTAACCTCTGTCGACATCTCGAAACAATTTTGGGCACATCAAATTTGAAAAATTTGAGGGTGCCACAAGAATGTATTCCTCAATTCTTCTTACAAATCATTAATGCAATACATAACTCTTCATATCTCATTGAAAGCATTTTAATCCATTACTTGAATAGAAGCAACAAACAAGACATACAATGCAGTAAATGTGCACAAATAAACTCGAAAACCCTTGATTCCTTTATTTATAAGAGTAATGAGTACATTCAAGGAGACAATTGCAAAAGACACACGCTATAAGTGTTTCTCATAGAACTGGATTTGAATTGAAAATATGACATAAAGAGATTTTTCACTTACATGCAAGATTATATCTGTAACTCAAAATATTCTTCTTTAACAAAAACATCCACCCAAAAAAATAATTCTTGAATCTCTTACAATAATACCACAAGTTCTTTATAAAGAAAAATATGAACATGTTAGCCTAGGACCTAATTATGACTTTTCGATTACATTTTTTGATATTTCATTTAATATTTGTGGCACAGGTACTTGCACCCATTACAATATATGATAGTTACTAAAATAAGCTCATCATGCTACATGTAACTATTGAAAAAGGTCAATCCTAATGTTGACGCCGCCTCTTGAAACTGCCACTACCAATATTAGATCACCTGCTAACCTGGATTCCAACTATCAAGGCACAGAGACCGATTGTAATGAAAATACGTCTTAAGCTGAAAGCAAGCTAGGTGTGTGGAAATCACTTCCTACACTAATCTAATGAGGGGAGAGCTATACAAATTCAATTTAATCCTTACAATTATAGCAACATAAAACATATAACAGAGATATTGCAGCAATACACATAGAACCAAAAAGTGTTGAGTACATGTGTCTCAGATTTATAGCAATCGGCAAGAGTCTTAGCGATCTCATTGTTCATAGTGGGTTGTTCTTTGTATCGGCAAGATGTGAACTATCGATGTGATCTGAGAGACTATCACCGATGGCGTTGTGTTACTCTGATAGTTGGACGTTGGCATGACAAACCTTATCGGTGTGCTATGGATATATCCTTCTGATGAGTTGGGTCACTCTGATGGAGGTTAGGCATCGGTGAGACATGTGACATCGGCCCAGCCTGGAGATGTCACTCCGATGTTAACTATCTTTCCGATGAAGGGTTGGCAAAGCATTGGTGTCGATGGGACAAAGAACTATCAGCATGGATTGGAATTCTCTCTCTGATGTGCTGTGTTACTTTGATGGAGGCCTGGCATCGGCATGAATATAACTATTGGCATGGTCTTAGGTCTCTTCTCCGATGTGCATTGATCACACTGATGAAGGATGAAGGCTTGGATCAGCAAGACCGTTACTATCGATGTATCTTTGAAATGTTGCTCCGACAGCTTGTGGTCACTCCGATAAACGACATCGGCTAGGGTCTTTCTGATGGTCGGTGAATGGTAGACTGATTGGTCTTGTCAGTAAAAGTGTTAACGGTTATCATACATGGGGTCGTATATATAAACTAGAAAATTGATCGATGACGGATGCATGTGGGACTAATGAGTTCTCACGAATGCAAACTATCAAATGGCAGTTTGGACGATTGGACTGAGCGTAACTGAATCGATTGGTTGCTCGAATGGTTAGACAAGTTTGGAGATGGACAATCTTGGATCGATAGAGTTAGATTGTAAGTTAAATCTTGTGAAGTCTGTATTCTTTTTTGGGGAAGTCCTATGCTGTATGTTGTACGCAGCATGATAACAGTATGTGAAGGGACTGAACCGAAAAAAAGGAGAAACAGAGGTCGAGAGGAGAGCGAGAACAGAGTTTGGGTGTAGGGTGATGTCCTGTACTATATGCTATTTGTGGCATGATAACAGTATGAAGGACTAACCTGAGTGCTAGAGAACTTTGTATAGGGTTATGTTGTCAGTTATTCTTCTAGAGAAGCAAGATGTAAATCTCCATGAAAGGCTTAGTGCCAGATTTGTATTGCAACTGTATTTTTTGTTGCTAAATAATACAATGGCGATCTGGGCTTTTGGAGTGTGGGGTTTTTTACCTGTAAGGGTTTTCCCCACATATATCTGTGTCTTATGTTCTATCTTTTGTTTTAGCATTTCTGTTGTTGAAATTAGATTTTGTTGCTTGTATTTCCTCTAAGGGTCAATGTTGGAAATGAACTATGTCTGTTTCTACTTTGTGGCATAGTTGTGCATGTTTTTTGAAGCAATTGAAAAGAATTTAAATATGTCGAAGACACCACTGTTCTTATAAATACGTTCTATGATGCTCTCATTTCCTTACAAGTGGTATCAGAGCCTTCTTCTGGAATCTACTTTGTTGCTCACATATGTACGTTTGTGTGCTGCATGTGTTTGCATGTAAGAGTTCCTGGTGTATAAGGTCTGGGTATTCCTTCTGTGATGATTTCTTAGTGTGACAAGCTTGAGGAAATCTAAAGGAATCGTCTGATATTTGATCCTTGTTTTGATTGAAGTCTGGTAGTTGATCTTGTTTTTCTATTTCAATAGTGCATGAAGGATTGTGAAGATGAAGAGACTGGAGCTGGTCATGATGTGACCTGAGGTTCTTAGTTGACAGTGTATAATCCTATTGCTTGGGGTAGAATTTTGCTTTGTGGTTGTGTTGCTGCAGTAACTTTCATATTGGGTGTCTGTGTGAGAGGCTCTCTGATGATATGAAGAAGTTTGTGTTGCTGCTCAGCCATGGAGTATTGTGCTTATGCTAGGATTTGTTCCTGGTATTGGAAGGTGCTGATTTTGTGATGCCCTGGTTGCATTTTGGTTATGGAGTTGATCCTTTTGAGGTCTGGAAGCTTTTGATATAACCTGACTTTCTCTCTCAGATGTTTGTACATGATGGTGGTCTTGGAATTGGTCTGAATTAGGCTTGCAGTTCTTGGATTTTCTTAATCCTTGTGGTTGTTTTGTACTTGCGTCGAAAGGGTTTAATAGATTTTCCTTAAAATCTATGATGCTCATCTATGTTAATCTTTTTCTGGTTTGAACTATTATGGTGTTTTGGTTTCTAACTATAGAATCTACCAGATGTTAAGAAGGTATGGATGTACATAAACGGTTTTGCAGGTTTTACATGGTCAAGAGAAAAACTTGTGGTTTTGTGAAGCTGCAGTTAAGCTATTTCTAGACCCTGGCTTTTGGGGTGTTGCTGGATGATATAGTTGCAGTTTTGCATGCATGCTCTGTGCATGGTGTGAGGAGGTAAAATGCTTTCTCTGCATGGGAGTACTGGTAAGTGATAGGTCACTTAGTATTTCTATGGTAATGCTTCTGGTTTCTTGACTATGCTGCTCAGGTTTTGGACATGTTTGGCTAATCAGATTTGTAAGTAATCTGGTGCTTGAGTCATGTTGTCTACATTGTTATCTATTCCTTGAGATCTTAGTTTTGCAGTTTCTAGTGCAATAGTGGGTTTGCATGTTTCAGTATATTTAGATCTATGAGTTATGCAGTTCTTTAGGTGTGTACATCCTATTGACTGCAGTGGGATAACCTAGAAGTGGACGGTCTATATCCACAAGATTGATTATGTGATTGTGCAGACTTGTTAGCTGGCCTTGTCTGTGGTCACTTGTGCATTGGTGTGACTATTTTAGAATGAGAGGATGGATGTTGTAGAGTACTTGAATAGTTAGTTATGGAGACCTGTAGTATGTGTATCATGATGTCATGAATATCTTGGATTCATAGGTTTGTGTAAGCTATTGACAATGATAGAGTATTTCATTGGTTTGGAGATATTGGTGTCACTTGGTTTTATTGTCACATGGACATGTTAATGTGTGGACCTGGAGGATTTTCAGATTAGGAGATGTTTGGTCATGATGCTTGGAAATCTCGGTTGCCACAGTTCAGTGGGAGCTTAAGTAATGACTGTAGATTCATCACTTAGTGGTGAATGATCTTCTTTAGTGTTACAGATGTTACTAGGAGGAGCTCTAAGATCCTGTTGCTGTAGAAGGGTTCTTTCGCATTTGCAGGGGCACTATTTGAGGATGTGTAACATCTTCGAGTCATGGAGGATTCATGAAATCCTTGGCTGAGGTGTTGGTGGTGCTTGACAGGTGATGTTGGTTTAGAGTTTGGTTTGTTTCATGTCATGGTGTTTTCTTGAACTCTGCTTTTGAGTTTTGGCATGATACATTGCTCTTCACACCATGGTTATGTTCACTTGAAGCATGGAATATCCTAAGGGAGATAGTAAGATCATGATGTCATGATAAGTTCCTGATTTAGATGATTGGAGCTTTAACAGTGGTCTGGAGATTCTCTGTGTGTTGGATGCATTGATCTTTTACTTGATTACTTCATGTTGGTGCAGTGATGCATTTGGAGTTTAGCATGAAATGATTGTTCGTAGGTACTCATGGATACATGGAGAATAAGGTGAGACTGTATATGATGTACTTATTCAGATTTTGTAGCAAGAAGTCTGATGAGTCTTTACCTTGGTTGGACGTGAGTTCAACAGAGACCTATGAGGAGATTGTTCTTGGAGAAAGTCATTGGGACTTGAATATCTTGGAAGAACATTCTCATTCCCCACTCATGGTCTACTTGGCAGTTTATCACTTGAGAGGTATTGCCCATTGTTTCTCTCAAGTGTTTTATGCTTTCTTTCATAGATATGGATATTGAACTACTGATATATGGTTCTGGAGGATTCATTGTGAGAGATGAATAGCATGATTATCTCCTTTTGCATTTGAGTTTAAGATATCGTTCATTGATGAGGACAGTTAGGAGATGGTTTATGGGTTGTTTTCCTGAAATGGGAAATGGATTAGTTTGATCTTCTTAGAGAAGCTTACATCCATATTTTGTAATTACATAATATATATGTTGTGTTTGATCTTGGAGATTGAATGGGTGGGTGTTGTTATGTTGTTCTCTTTGGGGTTTTAAGAAGGAGATCATACTTGACACAGTTGGCATTTAGAGGTGTATGTAGAAGGATTGTCTACAGGTATATGATGTGCAGTGTTTCTCTTGATGGTGTGTTTCACATTACATTGTTTTGAGGTTTTGTTTAGAGCTGAAGTGATCACTAGTTCGTGGTCATGTGCTTTAACTTATGTTCTTGGGTGATAGCATGAAGGTTCTGTTATCTCTTTCATTGTTGGGTGTGAAGAACTTGAGAGATTTCTGGACTAGTGGTGAGATGTACAAGTTATTGATTTATAGTTTTTGCATATCATGGTGGATGTTTCCTTGGTACTACATGATGATTACACTTTCTATGTGATGCTATTGGTGGACTTTGTATGCCATGATCTTTTTTAGATCTGCATTATCCATGTAGTGGGAGTTCTTGGATGTGTTTGGTCTTTTTCGACTGGTTGACACATGGAGCTTGTATTTGTAGTTGATGGGTGTATATGTAGGTGGCATGAGTCTATTGATGTTAACACCTTCAAGGTATGAGTGATTGGATGGTTTAGCACTGGCTATGTGTGCTATTTTCAGTCACGTGGGTTTCTTTTTTGTTCAGTTGGATGGAAGCAGTCAGCTTTCTGATTGTTGTTCTAGCTGATGTTCTATCTTGTTTCTGGAGGATGATTTCATGGTTGTGTTTTGGAAGCTTTGAAGTTGGTTATGTTGGAGCTTCTGTGTATCTTGTGAGCATAGTAGATTGAAGGCAGTATCAGCTTTGGTTCTGTGACTTGGAGCATTGATGGGTTCCTGTAAATCCTCCGTCAAGTGGGAGAATGTTGAGTACATGTGTCTCAGATTTACAGTGATCGGCAAGAGTCTCAGCGATCTCATTGTTCATAGTGGGTTGTTCTTTGTATCGGCAAGATGTGAACTATCGGTGTGATCTGAGAGACTATCACTGATGGTGTTGTGTTACTCCGACAGTTGGACGTCGGCGTGACAAACCTTATCAGCGTGTTGTGGATATCTCCTTCTGATGGGTTGGGTCACTCCGATGGAGGTTAGGCATCGATGAGACATGTGACATCGGCCCAACCTAGAGATGTCGCTTGGATGTTAACTATCTTTCTGATGAAGGGTTGGTGAAGCGTTGGTGTAAGTGGGACAAGGAACTATCGGCATGGATTGGAATTCTCTCTCCGATGTGTTGTGTTACTCCAATGGAGACCTGGCATCAGCATGAATATAACTATCGGCATGGTCTTAGGTTTCTTCTCTGATGTGCATTGATCACACCGATGAAGGATGAAGGCTTGGATCGGCAAGACCGTTACTATCGATGTATCTTTGAAATGTTGCTCTGACAGCTTGTGGTCACTCCGATAAATGACATCAGCTAGGGTCTTTCCAATGGTCGGTGAACGGTAGACTGATTGGTCTTGTTAGCAAAAGTGTCGACGATTATCATACATGGGGTCGTATATATAAACTGGAAAATCAACCGATGACAGATGCATGTGGGACTGAGTTTTCACGAATGCAAACTATCAGATGGTAGTTTGGACAATTGGACTGAGCATAACTGAATCGATTGGTTGCTCGAACGGTTAGACAAGTTTGGAGATGGACAGTCTTGGATCGATAGAGTTAAATTGTAAGTTCAATCTTGTGAAGTCTGTATTCTTTTTTGGGGAAGTCCTATGATGTATAATGTATGCAGCATGATAACAGTATGTGAAGGGACTGAACCAGAAAAAAGGAGAAACAGAGGTTGAGAGGAGAGCGAGAACAAAGTTCGGGTGTAGGGTGATGTCCTATACTGTATGCTATTTGTGGCATGATAACAGTATGAAGGACTAACCTGAGTGCTGGAGAACTTTGTGTAGGGTTATGCTGTCAGTTATTCTTCTAGAGAAGCAAGATGTAAATCTCCATGAAAGGCTTAGTGCCAGATTTGTATTGTAACTGTATTTTCTATTGCTGAATAATACAATGGCGATCTGGGCTTTTGGAGTGTGGGGTTTTTTACCTGTAAGGGTTTTCCCCATGTATATCTGTGTCTTCTATTCTATCTTTTGTGTTAGTATTTCTGTTGTTGAAATTAGATTTTGTTGCTTGTATTTCCTCTAAGGGTCAATGTTGGAAATGAACTATGTCTATTTCCGCTTTGTGGCATAGTTGTGCATGTTTTTTGAAGCAATTGAAAATAATTTAATCTGTTGAAGACACCACTGTTCTTAGAAATACATTCTATGATGCTCTCATTTCCTTACAAAAAGAAGACAGAAGAAGAGAGACAAAGATATAACATGGGGAAAACCCTTATCGGGTGAAAAACCCCACAATCAAGAAACCTGCACAATGTATTATCAAAACTGAATATGGTTTATAATACACTTGCAATGCAAGCTTCAATAGTCTTTGACACTTGTGTCTGGTGTCAATCCGACAGCATAACAGTACATGTCAATCACATACTACATCTCCTCCTCCAAGCACCTGTTTATATAGAATATACAAGGCAAAATTGGCTCTATCTTGGAATGGGCGTCCAACTTGGCCTCATGGCCCAAAACCCACACCTATGGAGACTTATTCAACATTGTAGAATGTTCTTGACACTTGTCCACATCTCCCATGCCAAAGAGGTCACCTATTTCCAAAATGAGCTATGACAGATGCTCTTATGTCCGTCATAGAATCTGTCATAGTAGTTACAACTTACAGCTATAAGAGAATCTGTAATACGCAAGCTATAAATAGCATATTCTCTTACGACATGTCATAGTCCACCTTGGGACGTCCAAAGATGTCTTGTTCAAAGATGTTTCATGACAGATGCCTTCACCTGTCTTACAAGCTTCTATTTCTGACTCTTACATGTCATAACTTCATCATAGGAATCTGTCATAACAGTTTCGGTCAACATTCCCTTACACAACATCCAAGATGCTGACACATGGCAAAATACTCCTACCACAAAGTGGGATGTCTACCTCCTCATGTGAGGACAAAATTACAAGTTGTCATCTTTCATGTAGGATTGCACATCACCTTGCCACATCCCACAAAATGACAATATGGAATTTACAATTAATTTACAACATAGGCAATGAATAAATAAATACATTCATAAATAATTCAAGGAATTACCAAGGTTGAGACACCTTAATTCCCAACATTCTCCCACTTGATAAGTAGGAGGTATTTTTTGCAGCATATCAAATTATGATATTTTATTTCAGGGTTTAACTGTGTAGTTTTTGAGTCAAACACATGACCCATATTTCATGAGTAGTGGTTCACATGAACCCATCTCTCATGTTAATGAATGGTCTGTTAGTGTATGTTTTTATTTCCTAGATGGGTTATTTATTTTTCCTATATTCCTAGGTTTTTCCTACACTCTATTAATCTCGCTTAGGTTAATAAAGTATGTCTTATTAGGTGAGTGGTTGCGAGGTGTCACCTTCCTACATGTAAGCATCCATTAGCTATCTTGGGAAGATACTTTGTTATCTTTAGTCCGATAGATGGTTGCTCCTCATTGGTCGGTGTTGCCACCTCCTCTCTCTCCTTGGTCTATATAAGCATGCTACCTGGCTTGTATTTTGCATCTTTTACTTTTGCATCCTCTTAATGCTATTTTGCTTCTAGCATTTGCATTACTCTCTCGGAGACTAACTCTGTGTTGCTATTTTGATTTCATATCATTTGCATTCATAGTTTAAATATCTATTCTTTGCACTAGTTTTCTGGGTTATTAATCTTTTCAGATTCTAACATGGTATCAGAGCTATTCTATGTGCAAGAGTAGATTTTAGTTTCCATATTTGAGAGATTCAGGGGGGGCTAATAAATCTTATTACAGTTTTTTGAAGAACCCAGTATGCTCTTCTCTTGCATCTTCGGATGATCTTGAGAATCAGAAAAGTTTGATGGAAACTTTTTTAATCTCTGGGGTTTGCACATGTGTTTTATAAAATCTGAGTGATTGCAGCATTTCTAGTTATACTGGCAGCACTTCTAGCTGTTCCAACGCATCCAGAAGGCTTGAGAAAGTCAGATTTGGCTTTCGTTTCACTGAAATCGGAGATCGTCATACACAGTTGCGGAACCGAGGTTTCGAGCTCAAATCTGACAACCAGCTTGCATATTTGGTCTTTTGAATCAATATTGCAGGCTCCAGCATCTGATTCAGCCTTTGCATGTCATTTTTTGGTTGTTGGGGTCATTTTTTGTAGCTAAAGGCGTTCTATTTACACTGGAGCAACATCTTCTGTGCATTTGTAAGAAAAACGCCTTCTAGGTTTTGTTCGCAACACAGAAAAACCATCTGGGTATCTTTCTATTTTTGCATGTAGTCTGTATATTTTATAGAAATGCACTTAGAAAGCTACAGCAGGACCCCTCTCCGTTGGCAGCTGCAGTTTTGAAGATAGTTTTCAAATGCTCCGTTCTTGCTCATACGGGCTCCTTTTCCCATGAATTTTTTTTTAATTTTAGCTATTTTTTCATGCTCTATGCACTAGTCCAGTCATTTTTTAATTTTGATGCCAAGAGTTTTCAAAAATTGCAGATTCTCAGTTGTGACATTGCACAGTTCTCGTTTTGGGAACTTCGGAGGATCATAACTTTCACATAAAACCACGTATCGAGGTGATTCTTTTTTTGAAAGTGCATGATGTTTTGAGTAGATCGCAGTGGTGCTATTTATTTCTCTTGATATTATGCCAAAGTTGTATTTTCAGCATATGCTCTTCATGAGGGTTTTGTAATGCATTGAAATCAAGACCACTTAGTATTTATTGCTAGTGGTAGTTGTAAACGCACTAATATAAAGTGCCAAATCATATTTTCTTGGGGGGGTTCTTTGATTGAGTGAAAAGGGGGGGGTTGTCTTGGTTGGGTTCTCTTCTTTTCGACACTTCTCTGCATTTCTTCATCATGGATCAAACAAATCTGCCTATCCTAACTCCATACAATTACTTTGAGTGGAAATCACGCATGACAATTCACTTAAGGAAAGCTGGATTAAATAGGATAACTATGGGACTTGAAACTGAACCTGCTAAAGATTAAGATAAGCCTAAGTGGTTTAACAAATGTGATGAGGCATATGGAACATTGTGTTTGTCTGTTTCTCCTGATTTGTTCTTTCACATTGAGTCTTTGAATACACCGAATGAAATTTGGACAAAGCTAGAAACACTATTTGACACACAAGATTCAATGAGGGGTCATATGTTGGAAAATGAACTTATTAGTTTAAGTCCAGGCAATTTCAACACAATCCAAGATTTCTTCACCAAATTGAAATCACTAAGGCTGCAGTTAAAACAATGTGGAATTCAAAAGAAAGATGAACAACTGATTCTTAGTATTGTCTCTAAGCTAAGTTCAAAATATTTTGTGTTTGTTTCTACTTTCTATGCTACTAAGGGTGCACTTGGTACTCAATTCACCATGCCATCTTTAGATGATTTTGTTGTCAATCTCACTCGAGAACAGGACAAGCTAATCCAGATGGGCACTCTTAAGTCCTCTAAGTCACATGCCTTGGCTGCCAACCAAGGCACAAAAGAACAAAAAGGACAAAGTAGTAACAACAATAGTAAGGATAAGAAACAAAAGAATAGCAAGGAGAAGAAGGATCAGATAACGGTTGCTTCAAAAGCAACTAATGAGACCCAATATTCCAAGGGCGACAAGCCTAAGAAAGAGAGGGTCCAATGTGCCTATTGTAAAAGACCTGGTCATGACGAACATAAATGTCTGAAGAAACAAATTGATCACTTGACACACATTCTTGAGAAGAATAATATCAGTGTTCCTGAGTCTATCAAACAGAGTTCTAATGAGGGGTCTAATAAGGCAAAAGAAAACAGCAAGGGAAAAGGAAAGGGCAAGGCCCTTGTTGTAGTTGCTTCTTCACCATCCACTTGGGTTCTTGATTCAGGTGCTTCGCACCACATGGCTTCATCTAAGGAAGAACTTGCATCCTTGGAGCTGTGTACTATGCCTTCTATTTTGATGGGTGATAACACTCCTGTTGAGGTGTGTGGGAGAGGGTCTGTTGATGTGGGGGATGGCACATTCCATGATGTTCTTTGTGTGCCCTCATTATCAACTAATCTCCTATCGGTATACCAGATTACTCACACAGGTTCAGGCAAGCGAGTTGAGTTCACTCCTGATTCAGTGGAGATTCGTGAGTTGCACAGTGGTTCTACAGTTGCAGTTGGGAGAGCAAATCATTAGTCACAGCTCTATCTATTTTCTCACTTTGTTCCTGATCCTCCTTCGACTGTTTTGCTCACTCATTCTAATGATGTGAGTAGAATTATGGCATGAGCGGTTTGGCCATCTTAACTTCCGCTACTTGCAGTAGCTCAACCAGCAGAGCATGGTCACAAGGTTGCCTTCAGTTCAGTTTTTAGGTGGTGTTTGCCAAGGTTGCATTCTTGGTAAGCATCCTAAGGAAACGTTTGACAAAGGTAAGGCATGGAGAGCTTCACAGACATTGGAGTTAGTTCATAGTGATTTGGCTGGTCCATTTCAGCATCCTTCTTTCAGCAGGGCTAGATATGTCCTCACATTCATTAATGACTTTTCTCGAAATACTTGGGTGTACTTTCTCAAACAGAAGTCAGAGGTATTTGATCATTTTCAGGACTTCAAGACTTTTGTAGAGAAGCAATCCGGGAAAGCCATCAAAGTTTTGTGCACTGACAATGGTGGTGAGTATGTCAACCATCGGTTTGAGAGGTTTTGCACTTCAGAGGGGATTCATTTGCAGCATTCAGTTCCATACAATCCTCAGCAGAACGGTGTTGCAGAACGGAAGAATAGGTCCTTGAAGGAAATGGCGAACTGCATGATTCACTCCAGATCTCTTGCACCACAGTATTGGGCAGAGGCCATTAACTGTGCTTGTTATATCCAGAACTGTGTTCCTCACTGAGACTTGAAGGGAGTCACTCCTTTTGAAGCTTGGAGCGGTCGAAAACCATCAGTTAAGCACTTTCAAGTTTTTGGTTCTCCTGCATGGGCCCACATTCCTACAGAGAAACGCAAGGCCTTGGATCCGCAGAGCAGACCTTGCATATTTGTAGGTTATCCTGATGGTGTGAAGGGTTATCGGTTGCTCCACCCTACTACACATGAGTTGTTCAATGAGAGGCGTGTTCAATTTGAGGAGGGCTCTTCGAGCTCACTTTCTATCACTTCTCAAACTCCTTCTACTTTGACATTGGAGTCACTTGGGATACATGATAGATCTTCTGATGAGTCAAATTCACCTGAGCAGTCTTCTACCTCCACTTCTGATGCAGAGAGCGATTCAGAGGACTCACCTCCTTCCTCTCTTAGTCATCATTCAGAGGTTGATGATTCTCCTCCAGATTCTCCATCTTCTGGTCCACTTTGGGCTAGACAGACCTTGCAGTCTGCAGGTGATCGGGTTGGGGATCCATCAGACACCAGGCAGACTCATTCACAGTTCCAGGATGCTCCACATGTATTCATTGCTACTGCCTCAGATCCACAGTCTTTTCATGAGGCTTCTGGTATTCCTGAGTGGGATACAGCTATGCAGGAGGAGTATAGTTCCTTGATGAGGAACCACACTTGGGATCTTGTCCCTCTTCCTAAGGGAAGAAAACTTGTTCGATGTAAGTGGATCTATCGGACAAAATTTGCAGCAGATGGGTCGGTTGACAAGTATAAGGCTCGCTTGGTCGCCAAAGGATTCTCCCAGGTTCCTGGGATTGACTACTCTGAGACTTTTGCGCCAGTTGCCCGAATGAATTCCATCCGACTTGTTCTTGCCATTGTTGCAGCTAATCGTTGGGAAGTACACCAGATGGATGTGAAGAGTGCTTTTCTTCATGGTGACCTTCAGGAGGAGATCTACATGGAGCAGCCACAGGGGTTCCTTCAGGATTCTTCACTTGTGTGCCGTCTTCGGAAGTCTCTCTATGGCCTCAAACAAGCTCCTCGGGCCTGGTATGCCAAGATGGACTCCTTCCTTCTATCAGTTGGCTTCACTCGGTGCCATTCTGATCCCAATGTCTACATTCTGCAGCAGGATGATTCACTCCTATTTCTGGTTCTGTATGTTGATGACTTGCTGATCACAGGGAGTTCTTCATCCAAGATTGGGGCTGTCAAAACTGCCCTTCATGACAGGTTTTTGATTACTGACTTGGGCTTGTTGCATTACTTTCTCGGGATTGAGATCTACCAGTCTTCTTCTGGGATCACCATCACACAGTCCAAGTATGCTCTAGATTTGCTCTCGAGGTTTCATATGGCTGACTATAAGCCTGCTCTGACTCCCTTTCTCTCTGGAGTCAAACTTGAGGCTCAGTGTTCTTCTCCACTTGTCGATGGCACTTTGTACCGACAGCTTGTTGGGAGTCTCATTTATCTAACTCATACGAGACCTGACATTTCATATGCTGTAGGCATGGTCTCTCGATTCGTGCAGGAGCCTCATGAGCTGCACTGGAAAGCAACCAAGCGGATCCTTCACTACATTTAGGGTACTCACAGTTTTGGGATTCACTATGCAGTGGGCATTGAGCTTGACTTGGTGGGCTACACAGATTCAGATTGGGCGGGCGATTCTTAGGATCGCAAGTCTACTTCAGGTTACAGCTTCTCACTTGGTTCAGGTCTTGTTTGTTGGTCGAGCAAGAAGCAATCTGCTATTGCTCTATCTTCTACTGAGGCCAAGTATCGGGGGGCTGTGAATGCCTCTACTGAGGCCATTTGGCTTCAGAATCTTCTCACTAAGTTTGGCATCCAGATCAGACGGCCATCAGTCATATTTTGTGACAACCAGAGTGCCATTCAGATCTCACGGAATCCGGTTCATCATCAGCGGACCAAACACATAGAGGTTCACATGCACTACATCCGGGAGCTCATCCATGGCTACGTCATCGACCTTCGCTACTGTCTGACTTCCGAGCAGGTTGCTGATATCTTCACCAAACCCTTCACTGAGAGCAAGTTCCTTCATTTGTGAGCTTTGCTGGGGGTGCAGGATGCTTCATCTTTTGGGGGGGCGTCTTCCTCTCACTCAGAGTCCTGACTCTCTACTTTTGGGGGGGTCTCTTTTCTCTCTCTTTGGGGGGGAATTTTATGTACATGGGTACCTCATTAGGCTTGATTTGCCAGGACCCATTTCTACATCCACCTAAGCTTCGCTTATGGGGGGTGTTAGTGTAGGTTTTTATTTCCTAGATGGGTTATTTATTTTTCCTATATTCCTAGGTTTTTCCTACACTTCTATTAATCTCGCTTAGGTTAATAAAGCATGTCTTATTAGGTGAGTGGTTGCGAGGTGTCACCTTCCTACATGTGAGCATCCATTAGCTATCTTGGGAAGATACTTTGCTATCTTTAGTCTGATAGATGGTTGCTCCTCATTGGTCGGTGTTGCCACCTCCTCTCTCTCCTTGGTCTATATAAGCATGCTACCTGGCTTGTATTTTGCATCTTTTACTTTTGCATCCTCTTAATGCTATTTTGCTTCTAGCATTTGCATTACTCTCTCGGAGACTAGCTCTGTGTTGCTATTTTGATTTCGTATCATTTGCATTCATAGTTTAGATATCTATTATTTGCACTAGTTTTCTGGGTTATTAATCTTTTCAGATTCTAACATGGTCCACTTAGCACTCATTGCATCTAGGTGATGCACGCAGGGGTGAAGCATCAGGACTTCCCAGGAGGTCACCCATCCCAGTACTACTCTGACTCAAGCACACTTAACCATGGAGTTTCCCCCAAGATCAAGCCCACTTAGCTTGCTACCCCATTTGCAAAACCTTCAGCAAGTGTTGTGACCTCCCGGGAAGTCCTGATGCTTCACCCCTGCGTGCATCACCTAGATGCAATGAGTGCTAAGTGGACCATTCATTAACATGAGAGATGGGTTCATGTGAACCACTACTCATGAAATATGGGTTATGTGTTTGACTCAAAAACTACGCAGTTAAACCCTGAAATAAAATATCATAATTCTCCCACTTGTCAAACACCTTGTAAGAGCCAATACAATAACAAGATTTAACTGCTATAGGCCAAGAGGCCCATAGACTCCGAACACCATCTAAACTTCTCTATTCTAACTAGTTTTGTCGGTGTATCTACAACATTCTCCAAAGTATCTACCTTCTCCAAATTTACCTTCTCATCCTCTACCATGTCTCGCATGAAGTGAAACTAAACATCAATATGCTTTGTTTTGGCATGGAAAGTTGGATTCTTCGCAAGGCAAATCACACTTTGACTGTCACAACTGATTGTAATCTGACTTGCATCAACACCAATATCTAAACACAATCTCTTAAGCCAAATGGCTTCCTTACAAGCATGAGTTGCTATCATATACTCAGCTTCTGTCATGGACAAAGCAACCACAATTTGTTTCTTACTCATCCAACTACTAGCACCACCAAATAGTGTAAACACATAAGCACTAGGATCTCCTGCTGTCAATGTTCCCTGCCCAATCTGAATCCACAAATCTATGAATATCAATAGAATGCAGAGGTCCTGTAACATTACCATGATTGCATATGGAATACTTGGAGGTACCCTCAAATATCTAAACACTCACTTAACTGCATCCCAATGTACCCATCTAGGATTAGCCATAAATCGACTAACGACTCCCACTGCTTGGGCAATGTCTGGTCTTGTGCAGACCATAGCATACATCAAACTGCCAACAACACTAGCATAAGCTACTCTGCTCATGTCCTCCACCTCACTAGGAGACTTTGGACAATCCTCAATAGACAATTTTGTCCCCAAAGAAATAGGAACACATAATGGTCTACAATCTGCCATACTGAACCTATCCAACACGGTCTTCACATACTTACTCTGTCTTAACCAAAGTTTTATGTTGGCTCTATCTCTTCTAATTTCCATTCCTAGAATGTACCTAGTTATCCCTAAATCTTTCATTTCAAATTGTACTGACAACTAAGATTTAAAATCAGAAATCATATTCTTACCCTTCCCAATGAGCAACATATCATCAACATATAGTGCAACAATGAGAATACGATCACCATCAAACTTAAAATACACACTGTGATCTGATTTCAATCTCACAAATCTAATTGACAACATAAAGGCATCAAACTTCAAGTACCACCTCCTAGGAGACTGCTTCAAACCATACAAAGACTTCTTTAACTTGCAAACCAAATTTTCTTTACCTTTCACCATGTAATGCTCTAGCTACGACATGTAGATTTCTTCCTCCAAATCACCATGAAGGAAAGTTATCTTCACATCCATCTGCTCTACCTCTAAGTCATAAGCTGCTGCAAGAGATAATAGGAATCGAATGGATGTCAGCTTTGCAACAGGAGAGAAGATCTCACCATAATCTATACCCTCCACTTGTGAATACCCCTTCACAACCAATCTAGTAGTATACTTCTCAATACTGCCATCTACACCAAGTTTCTTCTTGAACACCCATTTTCATACAATGGGTTTCCGTCCAGGAGGCAAAGGCACCAAGTCCCAAGTTTGATTCTTTTCCAAAGAAGTCATTTCATCCTCCATGGCCTCCTTCCAGGAACCTGCATCTTTCATATCCATAGCCTTTGATACAGTTCTAAGTTCATCACTGTTAGTAAGCAAAGCAAATGCACAACTAGAATCAAGCAATGTATAACCAAACCTCTCAGGTTGCTTTCTTATTCGTGTAGACCTCCTCAAGGGCTAAGGTTGAGGTTTAGCTTCTTCATCTGGGCTTTTAGAGATGCAAGAACTCTCCTCATCATTAGGTCCAACATTGTCTTTCTGTTCAGTCTTCTCAAGGGTAGCAGGAAACTGAACAACATCCGCTTTCTTTTCTATAAAACAGTGGAAGAAGGTGTTAGCTCTCTGAAGATGACACTTCTTCTATACAACACTTTTTCAGCCACAGGGTCCCAAAGCTTGTATCCTTTCACACTGACACCATAGCCAATGAAGATACACTTAACAACATTGTTCTCCAATGTTGACCACTTCTCCCTAGGCACATGTGCATATACCTCAACCAAATACACGAAGATGCCTTATTGAAGGCTTTCTACCAGACCACACCTCCATGGGTGTCTTTCCAACAAGAGTTGATGTAGGAGATTTGTTTACAAGATAGCAAGTAGTGGCAATAGATTCAGCCCAAAACTTTTATTCTAGGCCAGCTCCACTAAGCATACTCCTAGCCTTCTCCATCAACGTCTTGTTCATCCTCTCTACAACTCCATTTTTCTATGGGGTGTGTGGAGTTGTCTTATGTCTTTCAATCCCAAGTTCCTTGCAATATTTATCAAAATTCTGTAGAACAGAACTCACTACTATTGTCAATTCTCAAACATTTAATCTTTTTACTAGTCTAATTTTCAACAAAGGCCTTAAACTCCTTAAACTTACTATAGACTTCATATTTGCTTCTGAGAAAATAAATCCATGTCCTACTGTAGGCATCTATAAAAGATAAAAAATATACAAATCTTGATAATGAAGGAATATTAATAGGACCAAATACATCAGAATGAACAAGGTCCAACACACTAGAAGACTTATGAGAACTCGAGTAAAACTGAACATGGTTTTGTTTTCCATATATGCAATGTTCGCAAAAGTCAAACTCAAGATTACAATCATCTAACCCCTCAATGATGTTCTTATTTTTCAGGGTACATAGACCCTTCTCACTAATGTGGCCAAATCTCTTATGCCATAACATTGTCTTTTCAGCAGGAAGCTTAACTTCCAAGGCACGATTACTGAAAGGAACCTAGGTGTGCGGAAACGCTTCCTACACTAATCTATTGAGGAGAGGGATATGCAAAATTCAACTTTATCCTAACTATTATAATGATGTTAAACTAATAACATGAGATATTGCAACAAAACACAAGAGCCAGAAAGTAGACAGAAGAAGAGAGACAAAGATTTACGGTGGGGAAAACCCTTATCAGGTGAAAAACCCCACACTCAGAAACCTGCACAATGTATTAACAAATCTGAAAGAATGTTTACAATACACTTGCAATGCAAGCTTCAATGATCTTTGACACTCGTGTCTGGAGTCAATCTGATAGCATAACAATACCTGTAAACCTGTTATACAAACTCCATCTCCAAGCACCTGTTTAAATAGAACATACAAGGCAATTTTGGACCTTTCTTGGAATGGGCGTCCAATATGGCATCTTGGACCAAAACCCACGCCTAGGGACACTTGGTCAACATTGTAGAATGTGTCTGACACTTGTCCACAGCTCCCATCCCAAAGAGCTCACCTATTTCCAAAATGGGCTATGATAGATGCTCTTACGACACTTACGACCGTCATAGAATCTGTCATAGCGGTTACAACTTACAATTGTAAGAGAATCTGTCATACACATGCTATAAATAGCATATTCTCTTACAATAGATCATATTCCACCTTGGGGCACCCAAATATGCCTCATTCAAAAATGCTACATGACACATGTCATCTTCTATTCTCGACTCTTACATGTCATAGATTCGTCATAGGAATCCGTCATAACCGTTTCGGTCAAACATTCCTTACACAACATAGAAGATACCGACACATGGCAGAATATTCCTACCACTAAGTGGGATGCCTATCTCCTCATGTGAGGACAAAATAACAAGTTGTCATAATCCATGTAGGATTGACACATCACCATGTCACATCCCACAATATGACAAAGTGGAATTTCCAATTATTTACAACATAGGCAAATGAATAATAAATACAAATATTACAAATGCAGAGAATTACCAAGGTTGAGACACCTTAATTCCCAACATTCTCCCACTTGTCAAACACCTTATAAGAGCTAATAGAAAAACAGGATTTAACTGCTATAGGCCGAGAGGCCCATAGACTCCAAACACCATCTGAACTTCTTTGTGCCCACTAGTTTCATCAATGCATCTGCAACATTCTTCAAAGTATCTACCTTCTCCAAATTTACCTTTCCATCCTCAACCATGTCCCTCACGAAGTGAAACTGAACATCAATGTGCTTGGTTCTAGCATGGAAAGTTGGATTTTTTTGCAAGGCAAATTACACTCTGACTATCAAAACTAATCGTGATCTGACCTGCATCAACACCAATATCAGAACACAATCTCTTAAGCCAAATGGCTTCCTTACAAGCATGAGTTTCTGCCATATACTCAACTTCTGTCATGGAAAAAGCAACAATAGGTTGTCACTTACTCATCCAACTAATAGCACCACCAAACAGTGTAAAAACATAAGCACCAGTGGATCTCCTGCTGTCAATGTCACTTGCCCAATCTGAATCCACAAATCCACAAATATCAATAGAATGCGGAGGTCCTGAAACATTACCATGATAGCAAATGGAATACTTAGAAGTACCCCTCAAATATCTAAACACTCGCTTAACTACATCCCCATGAACCTATCCAAGATTAGCCATAAATCGACTAAGGACTCCCACTGCTTGGGCAATGTTTAGTCTTGTGCAGACCATAGCATATATCAAACTCCCAATAGCACTAGTATAAGGTACTCTGCTCATGTCCTCCACCTCACTAGGAGATTTTGGACAATCCTCAACAGAAAACTTTGTCCCCAAAGAAATGGGAACACACAATGGTCTACAATCTGCCATGTTGAATCTGTCCAACACGGACTTCACATACTTACTCTGGCTTAACCAAAGTTTTCTATTGGTTGTGTCTCTTCTGATTTCCATTCCTAGAATGTACCTGGCTTCACCTAAATCTTTCATTTCAAACTGAGCTGACAACTGAGATTTAAAATCAGAAATCATATTCTTACCCTTCCCAATGAGCAACATATCATCAACATTTAGTGCAACAATGAGAATACAATCACCATCAAACTTATAATAAACACAGTGATCCGATTTCAATCTCACAAATCTAATTGACAACATAAAGGCATCAAACTTCAAGTACCATCTCCTAGGGGATTGCTTCAAACTATATAAAGACTTCTTAAGTTTGCAAACCAAATTTTCTTTACCTTTTACCATGTAATGCTCTGGTTGTGACATGTAGATCTCTTCTTCCAAGTCACCATGAAGAAAAGTTGTCTTCACATCCACCTGTTCTACCTCCAAGTCATAAGCTACTACGAGTGACAATAGGAATCGAATGGATGTCAGCTTTGCAATGGGAGAGAAGATCTCACCATAATCTATACCCTCCACTTGTGAGTACCCCTTCTCAACCAATCTAGCCTTATACTTCTCAACACTGCCATCTGCACCAATCTTCTTCTTGAACACCCATTTGCATCCAATGGGTTTCTGTCCAGGAGGCAAAGGCACCAAGTCCCAAGTTTGATTCTTTTCCAAAGAAGCCATTTCTTCCTCCATGGCCTCCTTCCAGGAACCTGCATCCTTCATATCCAAAGCCTCTGATACAGTTCTAGGTTCATCACTGTTAGTGATTAAAGCATAAGCACAACTAGAATCAAGCAATGTAAAACCAAACCTTTCAGGTTGCTTTCTTATCCATGTAGACCTCCTCAAGAGCTAAGGTTGAGGTTTAGCTTCTTCCTCTGAGCTTTCAAATCTGCTAGAGCTCTCCTCATCATCAAGTCCAACATTGTCTTTCTGTTCAGTCTTCTCAGGGGTGAGAGGAAACTAAACAACATCCTCTTTCTTTTCTTTTTCTTTTGGCTGTAAAATAGTGGAAGAAGGTGTCAGCTCTCTGAAGATGACACTTCTGCTATAAAACACTTTTTCATCCACGGGGTCCCAAAGCTTGTATCCTTTCACACCAACACCAGAGCCGATGAAGATACACTTAATAGCTTTGTTCTCCAACTTTGACCGCTTCTCCCTAGGCACATGTGCATATGCCTCACAACCAAAAACATGAAGATGCCTTACTAAAGGCTTTCTACTAGACCACACCTCCATGGGTGTCTTTCCAACAAGAGCTAATGTAGGAGATCTGTTTACCAGATAGCAAGCAGTGGCAACAGCTTCAGCCCAAAAATTTTGTTCTAGACTAGCTCCACTAAGCATACACCTAGCCTTCTCCATCAGTGTCTTGTTCATCCTCTCTGTAACTCCATTTTGTTGCGGTGTGTATGGAGTTGTCTTATGTCTTTCAATCCCAAGTTCCTTGCAATACTTATCAAATTCTGTAGAACAGAACTCACCACCGTTGTCAGTTCTCAAACATTTAATCTTTTTACCAGTCTGATTTTCAGCAAAAGCTTTAAACTCCTTAAACTTGCTATAGACTTCAGATTTGCTTCTGAGAAAATAAATTCATGTCCTTCTACTGTAATCATCTATGAAAGATACAAAGTATACAGATTTTGATAATGAAGGAACATTAACATGACCAAACACATTAGAATGAATAAGGTCCAACACACCAGAAGACTTATGAGAACTTGAGTAAAACTAAACATGGTTTTGTTTTCCATAAATGCAATGTTCACAAAAGTCAAACTCAAGATTACAATCATCTAACCCCTCAACGAGGTTCTTATTTTCTAGGGTACGCAGACCCTTCTCACCAATGTGGCCAAATCTCTTATGCCATAACATTGTCTTTTCTGCAAGAAGTTTAACTTCCAATGCACGATTACAACCATCAAGACTAGAAACAATAGATTTCTTCACTACTCATTGAGATGGTGGGGATGAAGTGACTACTTCCCTCTTCCTTGAGTCAGAAGAACTATTTCATTATGCAATGCATGCTTCTAGCTGAAACAGAGTACCTCTTCGAGTACGCTTAGCAAGCACCATAGATCCTCTAGCCATCTTGCATCCTTCTTTCGAAATGACAACCTACACACCTGCATCATTCGAACTACTTATAGAAATCAGGTTCCGTGCTAAGACTGGGATGTGCATAACCCCAGAGATCCCCTTTACTCGACCATCATGGAATCGGATAGACTCTTCCACGACCAACGATCTTCAGATGAGAGTCGTCACCTAGATACACCTTTCCACCATCAAACTCCTCATACTTAGTGAACCAGTCTTGATGCGAGGTCATGTGGAATGATGCATCAGAGTCGATTAGCCACACATCATCAAATGCATGGGTTTCCAGGGCTATGATGAAAGCATCACCATCATATTGTGATTTGTTAGAATCTGAATCAGAAGCTTTCTTCTTTTTCTTCTTCTCCTCTTTGCATTCCTTTCGGAAATGCCCGGTCTTGCCACAGTTCCAACAAAGAGCCTTGGACTTTCCAGGAGATTTGGATCTCCCACGGGATTTGGATCTACCCTCTCAGCTTTCTTGTCCTTCTTCTTCCCTTTCTCTTTGGGTCTTCCACAAACTGCAAGGGCTTCTTTGGCTACCTCAGAAGACTTTCTCTACATCTCTTCAAACAACAATGAAGAAACCACTTCTTCCATTTTGAATGTGGATGTGGTGTTTCTGATTGCCATGACAAGATGATCCCATGAGTCTGGTAGAGAACAAAGTCGGGTCATACACTGATCCTCCTCCAGTTTTACACCAATAGATGTTAATTGTGCAACCAACATATTAAAGGCATTCATATGCTCAGCCACGTATCCTCCATCCTCCATTCGAAGAGAATACAACTTCTTTCTCAAGAAAAGTTTATTGACTAGGGATTTAGCTTGATACACATCCCCCAACTTCTTCCAAAGGAGTTTTGCAGTAGCCTCCTCATGGACATTTAACAACACAGAATCAGCAAGACTAAGTCTTATGAGACCACTAACCTTCCGATCCTTAAGATCCATTTTGAGCTTCCACAGCTTGAAATTACTGCCATTGAACTTCTCTACTTCAAATCTTCCTGATGTGCCTACCATCTCCTTGCTGCAATAAGATACAGAATGCTCTGCACAGACTCCCACTCAACCTAAGATTAGCTCAAAAAAACCCTACCCTACAACTAGGACCAAAGGTGATCAAGCTCTGATACCAACTGAAAGGAAGCTAGGTGTGCGTAAATGCTTCCTACACTAATCTATTGAGGAGAGGGCTATGCAAAATTCAACTTTATCCTAACTATTACAGCGATGTTAAACCAATAACATAAGATATTGCAGAAAAACACAACAGCCAGAAAGTAGATAGAAGAAGAGAGATAAAGATTTACGGTGGGGAAAACCCTTATCAGGTGAAAAACCCCACACTCAGAAACCTACACAATGTATTAACAAATCTGAATGAATGTTTACAATACACTTGCAATGCAAGCTTCAATGGTCTTCAACACTCATGTTTGGAGTCAATCCAGCAGCATAACAGTACCTGTGAACCTATGATACAAACTCCATCTCCAAGCACCTGTTTAAATAGAACATACAAGGCAATTTTGGACCTTTCTTGGAATGGGCATCCAATATGGCATCTTGGACCAAAACCCATGCCTAGGGACACTTGGTTAACATTGTAGAATGTGTTTGAAACTTGTCCACAGCTCTCATCCCAAAGAGGTGACCTATTTCCAAAATGGGCTATGACAGATGCTCTTACGACACTTATGACTATCATAGAATCTGTCATAGTGGTTACAACTTACAGCTGTAAGAGAATCTGTCATACACATGCTAAAAATAGCATATTCTCTTACAACACATCATATTCCACCTTGGGGCACCCAAATATGCCTCATTCAAAGATGTTACATGACACATGTCATTACCTATCTTACAACCTTCTTTTCTCGACTCTTACATGTCATAGATTCGTCATAGGAATCCGTCATAACCGTTTCGATCAAACATTCCTTACACAACATAGAAGATGCCGACACATGGTAGAATATTCCTACCACTAAGTGGGATGCCTATCTCCTCATGTGAGGACAAAATAACAAGTTGTCATAATCCATGTAGGATTGACACATCAATGTGCCACATCCCACAATATGACAAAGTGGAATTTCTAATTATTTACAACATAGGCAATTGAATAATAAATACAAACATTACAAATGTAGAGAATTACCAAGGTTGAGACACCTTAATTCCCAACAATTACAACCATCAAGACTAGATATGATAGATTTATTCACTGCTCGTTCAGATGGAGGGGATGAAGTGACTGTTGCCCTCTTTCTTGAGTCAGAAGAACTATTGCATTGTGAAATGCATGCCTCCAACTGAAATAGAGTACCTCTCCTAGTACCCTTAGCAAGAACCATAGCTCCTCTAGTCATCTTGCATCCTTCTTTCAAAAAGACAACCTGCACACCTGCATCATTCAACATACTTACAGAAAGCAAGTTCCATGCTAAGCCTAGGATGTGCATAACCCCAGAGATCCCCTTCACTTGTCTATCAGGGAATCTTCCACCCCCAACAATCTTCAAATGAGAGTTGTCACCCAGATACACCTTTCCACCATCGAACTCCTCATACTTGGTAAACCAATCTCGATGCAAGGTCATGTGGAATGATGTGCCAGAGTCAATCAGCCACACATCATCAAATTCATGTGTTGCCAGGGCTGTGATGAAAGCATCACCATCATCTTGTGACTTGTCAGAATATGAATCTGGGGTCTTCTTCTTCTTTCTTTTCCTCTTTGCATTCCTTTCAAAAATGCCCAAATTTACCATAGTTCCAACGAAGAGCCTTGAACTTTCCAGGAGATTTAAATCTCCCATGGGATTTCAATCTACCCTTCTCAACTTTCTTGTCCTTCATTTTCCCCTCTTTGGCTACCTCAAAAGACTTTCTCTGCATCTCTTCAGACAACAGCGAAGAAACCACTCCATCCATTTTGAATGTGGATGTGGTGCTTGCAATAACCATGACAAGATGATCCCACGAATCTGGCAGAGAACAAAGCAGGGTCATACACCAATCCTCCTCCTCCATCTTCACACCAGCAGATGTCAATTGTGCAACCAGCATGCTGAAAGCATTCATATGTTTTGCAATAGATCCTTTATCCTCCATTTGAAGAGAATACAACTTTCTCAGAAAAAGTTTGTTAACCAGGGATTTGGCTTGATACACATCTCCAAACTTCTTCCAAAGCAAGTTTGTAGTAGCCTCCTCATGGATATTTAACAGGACAAAATCAGCAAGACTAAGTCTTATGAGACCCTAAGCCTTCTGATCCTTGAGATCCCAATCAGCTTGTGACATTGCAGCTAGTTTTGTTCCACTAATAGTTTCCCAGAGGTCTCGATCAACAAGCATGTCTTCCATCTTGAGCTTCCATGGCTTGAAATTAGTGCCATTGAATTTCTCCACCTCTATCCTTCCATATGTGCTTTCCATCTCCTTGTTGCAATAAGATTTAGAATACTCTACACAGACTCCCACTCAACTTAAGATTAGCTCAAAAAACCCCTACCCAACAACTAGGACCAAAGGTGATCAAGCTTTGATACCAACTGAAAGGAAGCTAGGTGTACGAAAATTTCTTCCTACACTAATCTAATGAGGGGAGAGTTATACAAATTCAATTTAACCCTTACAATTACAACAACATGAAACATATAACAGAGATATTGCAGCAATACACATAGAACCAGAAAGAAGACAGAAGAAGAGAGACAAAGATATAACGTGGGGAAAACCCTTATCGAGTGAAAAACCCACACTCAGAAACCTACACAATGTATTATCAAAACTGAATATGGTTTGCAATACACTTACAATGCAAGCTTCAATAGTCTTTGACACTCGTGTCTGGAGTCAATCTGGTAGCACAACAGTACCTATCAATCACAGACTGCATCTCCTCCTCCAAGCACCTGTTTATATAGAATATACAAGGCAAAATTGGCTCTATCTTGGAATCCAACTTGGCCTCATGGCCCAAAACCCACACCTATGGACACTTGGTCAACATTGTAGAATGTTCCTGACACTTGTCCACAGCTCTCATCCCAAAGAGGTCAGCTATTTCTAAAATGGGCTATGACAGATGCTCTTACGACTCTTATGACCATCATAGAATCTGCCATAGCAGTTACAACTTACAGCTGTAAGAGAATCTATCATACATAGGCTATAACTAGCATATTCTCTTACAACATGTCATAGTCCACCTTGGAGCACCCAAAGATGTCTTTTTCAAAGATGCTTCATGACACATGCCTTCACCTATCTTACAAGCTTCTATTTTTTACTCTTACATGTCATAACTTTGTCATAGGAATCCATCATAACCGTTTCGGTCAACATTCCCTTACATAACATCCAATATGCTGACACATGGCAAAATACTCCTACCACAAAGTGGGATGCCTATCTCCTCATGTGAGGGCAAAATTACAAGTTCTCATCTTCCATGTAGGATGAAACATCATCGTGCCACATCCCACAAAATGACAATATAAAATTTACAATTAATTTACAACATAGGCAATGAATAAATAAATACAATCATAAATAATGCAAGGAATTACCAATGTTGAGACACCTTAATTCCCAACATAATCAATATACTTCTCTATCCATGATGCACACATCTTCTCTGAAGGCCACTGGAAAGGGAGTATCTTAGTCACTTTGTCATTATTTATAACATATTTTGTGTCCAAAATTACCCTAGTTTCTTTGTTGAAACTACCAAAATTCACTTCTAGGGTAAATAATTCACCTAATGTAGTATTTAATAATCCCATATCAAGATCATCATTTGCACATATAGAAGATGAAAGATTTGATGCCAATGTATTAAATTTCTCCTTCCACTCTTCTAAAGGTTTAACTTGTTTATCATTATCCAAAATACCTGGCATAATCCTTTTATCTATTGTTTCCAATAAATTCAATTTATCACTTACCTTCTTATCAAGCATCATCATATATGCAGCAACTTCTTCAAGCATCTCTACAGGGACTTTTGGATCAAATCTGGCACACTTGTACACTTGCCTTATTACTATAGTCCTTGGTATCCATCTATCAAGTATTCCTTTTAGATTATCCTTATCTTGCATATGTTTGACAAAAGTTGCTTTTAAATCTGAATAGGCCTTCCAAGTGTCATCAACTTTATTCATTATTTTGGTTATCCTATGATTTATCAAATCAATAACCAATTTTCCAATTATCGTCATTTTATCTTCTTTGGCTCCTTTTAAATGTTCTTTCAATTCCTTGATTTCTGCCAATAAAGCTTCCCTATCTAATGGAAATAGCTCTACAGAACTAGGTGTGGAAATGATCAGTATGATGTTCTTGGAGATGAAAGTTGAAGAGACCTAAGATGGTTCAACTCAACCATAGCCTTCATGTACTATTCATTTAACCTATCATAATCTAATTGCAACTTCATAATTCTTGCCTCAGTGAAAAGAGTTGTGTTCACATTCAAAGATGTAGCTTGTGGGGCAGGTGTATCAGATAATCTTTTGATGATCACATTCCCTATCAAATCATGAACATTATATTTACCACCCTTGGCTTGTTAGTGTTTGGAGCCATTGCCCATATTGCCAAGGTCTCAAACTTAGGACTAAAACCTGACCCAAATAAATCCTGCTCAGCTTGCTCCTCTGTTGCAAATACTTCTTCATCTTGCCTCCTTATTGTATCAAGATCAAGTGCAGTGGATATGTCCCAATCAGGAAGAAACAACAAACCACTATTTTGCACCAATTTTCTTCCTTCTTTTGGGGTAATCTTGTTGATGTCAAGGTTAACCTCCTGCAATACTTTTTGAGTAACCTCTTCATATTGCTCAGGGTTTGCTTTATTTTTTGCTTCATCAACCTTCTTTCAAAAATTTTCACTTTTTAATCTCAATACAAAACCTTTGAACTCATGGGTCTTTATAAATTCATCATTAGTCATAAATTGTGCACAAGCCAAAGCTCTTATGTCATTAGTATCATCATCACTGTATTTAAGATTTATCTCCCTCCTACTCCTTGGTACAATGATGACCATGATCCTTGGAGTTGAGGGCATGGGTTGATTTACCTTTGGGTCTTCTCCAAGCACATTCTCTGCAATTTCCTCTATCTCAACTACCTCAACTTTTATCTCTCCTCCCTCTAGATCAATAATATTCCTTTTCTTTGTAAGTAGCTATGAGGGGGCACCAATGGATTGAGACTACTCATGAGTAGTAGATTCACTTGTTGTAGAAACATAAGGTGGAGCAAGAATATTGGGATCTCTTTGATATATATGCCTCTCCTCTACAAAAGGAGCCTTTCCAATCAATGTCTCTACATTTTCTAACATTTTATGCATCCTAAGTATAGGATCTCTTTCTTCTACAAAGACACTAGGGTAGTTTGCATGCATCTTGCTCCTTTGTTATTCCTCCTTCATGATGCTATTCCATTTAGTCCTTTTATCATTCACCTCCTCAATTGTAAAGCATGTCTTATTACATCTTCCACATATAAAAACTCATGCATAAATGCAAGCCTTTTGATGCTCAGCCTGACCTGGTTTATGAATTCTTTAGGATCAAATATCCTTGTAGATTCTAAGCCCATTCTATATAATTGTAGAATTCGATAAATTTGATCCAATCCCTCCTTGTTTATAGCCCAGAAATCAAAACTGTTGGTAGAAGTAGGGAAGAAAGATCCCTTCTTTTGCCCCCTCAAATGGGCTTTATTTGATTCATTCAACTGCCAAATTACCTCTAAAAAGGCCAATCTTCTTGGAACATATTTTGGTAGTACATGAGGGATTACCCTACACCCATATATGCTTATGGTAGTGGTATTGGTATGCAACAACCAATCTCCCCAATTATGTTGGAGGGCTTTTATCCTTGTCTCAAGAAATCCATGATTTCTTTTGGCAATTTGCTCTATTTTGTTTCAAAGAAATTTAGGATTCTTCTAATGAAACATTCTTCAAAAATCACATAATTAGCATTCTCAAAATGCTTGTCCCAAACATGAGTCCAACACTGGATAGAGAGAGGAAAACCTACATCATCAAAAACCTTTCCCTAAAGAGACTTGTGCCATAACCCTCTCCCTGCATATAGAAACATATGACACAACATGGAATACCAACTAAAAACAACATTTTCCTCGTTTACCCTGATGGCCACCAATTTCTCGTGCATTTTTTCTACAATGAAAGTAGCATAATCATACTCACTATTCAATATTAGGTCTTGGACATCTGTTGTCATAAACATGATAGGAATAGGCATTTTTTCCTTTGCATCTTGCCCCAAGACTTGACACGGAGTATGATAAGTCTTTATGAAATAGTCACAGAAAGGGTCAATGGTTAGAGACTCCTTTTCAATCTGAGAAATCTTGATTGGCCTGTTATCCAATACTCTCAACCTGTTCTTGGGAAGAAGCATTATGCTGTAATTGTTCCTATTTATCTTATATTTATCATTGAAATATTTATAATTAATGACTTTATTAAGAGCAAGATTTAATCCCAAAAACCTTGGAAACATATTATTTTGTCAAGATAATCATCTCTACACCATTACCTGCCAAAACCATTTTATTATGTGCATTAAACCTCTTGGCCACAGCTCTAATGAAGTTAGCATTCACAGACATTTGGCATCATGGGCTTTGCCAAATCAAGAGTCCAATCATTTAACAGTGGAGCCCTAGACTGTCATTTTTTATACCAATGCTCGAATAGAGAACACCTAGTTACAAGAATGTCAACATCTCTGCACTCTTTGACATTATCAAGTAACCTATCTTCAATACCATCTGGACCATAAACATTTACAGGCCTTCATGAAGATCTGGGAAATTGAATGAGTAAATCCTCATCTAATGCCCTCTTCGAGGTAGACGGTTGACCGATTGATCGATTCACTTTATCAAATTACAAAGTTTTAGGGCTTTCGTTAAAATAGGGGTTTATGTAATTCCTTGACTTCAATGCTTTTCCCTTCGCAATTCAAGCTTATGCGAGCACAGACAAAATTCAAGAATAAAAAACAAAGAGCAATTTGACAAATTTTAGCTCAGAAAGACCACTTACTTGAGTTTCACTCACAAACCCTAGTTTTCACCAGAAAACAGTGGAGAGCTTAAAATTCTTAAAAATTATTCATGTGGCAAAAAGTAATCATTGTAGCGACCCAAACAAACTATTTATTCACTTCAAATAGCTCATAATCAGATTGGTAACAGTCACTTCTGCCATTACTTCTTGTGTGCTCAAACAAAGTGTTTACAACGAACCAATTCAAAGTTGGAATGCACACCATTGATTATGGGCTCATCGCGGTAAGACCAATAGTTTACAATGTCTCGAAAGGATTTAAAAAATCCACCCTGTGTGTTGAAAAGTCTCGGCCAATCATCTTATACCTCGAGAGAAAAACTATCCACTTCATCATACTGACCACATACATCAGATTTGACCTTTAACATGTGTTGTTATATTACGTGCTCGCACTCCATGCAGGGTCCCTTCTAACACCACGAGCTTACACGTGATCACCAAGTGGATTGCACTACCCTCCTTCTATCAATATCAGTGGGTCCAAGACATGTGGCATCAAACTGCAACAGCACAATGCCTACTAGGATCTGACAACCTATCCTCTGTAGTAGCAAGTGACCAATCAAGAGCTACTGAGCTAGATATCCTTCATTTTGACTCTGATGAAGACTCGGGCCTGCTAGACAGGTGGCAGCATAGTGCGGAAGCATAGCTCTAACAAAGTACAGATCTTTGGAACATGTGAGCATGTGTTAAGCTGCCAAGTGTCATCATTGCATGGCACTGCTCATAACTTTAGACATAGGCATTAATCTATTCAAATATTTCACGAACATTTTGACCGGTTACCTAGACCAAAGGGGCAGGTGAGAACAATGACTTAAAGGGCTCAATTTATAACTCGACTGACTGGCAACCAAGACTAAGGGGTCAACAATGAAACATAAAATAAAGTGACTAGGCAATCAAAAGAAATTTTAGGGCATGAAACAAGCCTGATAGATATAACAAACCCTAGAAAAATTTAAAGACAATCCAAGGGATTTTGACAAAACCCTAAAAATTTTGCAAAGGATACCACATTACATTTGACTTTCATATTTGATTATCACATTTGATTTTCATTTTGCCTTTCGGTGCCTCTCTTTTTTCATGAACCTTGGAACCATCCTCCCCTTTCCTTTCTATCTTTTCTTTGCACTTTTTCCTTCCTTGTTAGCAACACACCTCATCAACAAACATGAAGATCAGCGAACCTCAAGGTTTGCGAACTTCCACCTCCACCGAAAAGTTGTCATTTCTTTTTCTGCCTTGTTTTCTTCGTTTGTCGACAATTTTGTCTATCGGTGAACCTCACCCAGTGTGAACCATCCACTTCATCCTTGTTTCCCTTTGTCAGAGACTTGGGCCATCGATGAACCTTTCAGTTCATGAACCATCCACTTCACTGATGAAGGCTTCATTTCTCTCTTTTTTTCATCCTCTTATCTATCTTTCCTTGGCAGGTCGATCACTTAGCTTTTCAGTGAAAAATCTTGTCGGCGAACTTCCAAGCTTGCCGACAAGCACCTTGCAACTCTTCGTCAGTGATTTTTCCCTTTGTCAGCGACTTGTGAACCTTTTGGTTTGCAAACCACCCACTTCTTCAACAAAGACTCTACAAAACAAAATGAAAGAAAATTAGCATATCGGCAGGTTCGTGAACTTCAAAACCTATTGACAAGGCAACACTTAGGCATTTTAAAGGATTTTTCTGAGATGAAACACTTAGACAAAAAATATGAAGGGCACCCATTAAATAGTCTTTGATCAGATATAAATGATGGGTTAGATAGCAAAGGCACAAATTAGAATTTTTTTATGGATTTAGGGTAAAATAATGCAAGTTTGGAAATTAGTTTTTTCTAGTGCCAATAGGGCTTGTAAGTGCAAACAATGCAAAAATAAAATTTTAAAGTGTTGTAAAAGAATTGTAAACACATTTTTTCATGGTTTTGTCTTTGTAAACACATCGCTACCTCCCAGAAGATGTCATTAATGCCTAGGATATGCAGTTGGGGGTATATGAAGAATTGAATGCATTAGGTACAAGTAGGTGATATTAATTGTTGTCAATGGGTGCCCTAATGGTTTTCCTGCTCAAAATCATGTTAAGTCAACAAGAGGGAAATGTAATGATATATTCATGAAACATAGATGTTTTAAGGGTTGGTCATTGAACCATATTTTGAGATGCCTATGTTGAAATTAGGGCAGAGAAATGAGAGGGGGGGTGAATCAGTTGTCACAAAACTTTATCTTTTGTTGCATTTAATCTTCTTTACCACTTATTAATAGATTAATGGTATAACCATGAAAGCATGAATCAACAACACATGAGCATAACCACAATTAACACACATAACACTAGGATTTTTACGTGGAAACCTGGTTAAGGGAAAAACCACAGTGGGGGTTAACCCACAAGATTTATTCTCTGTCAAAAGAATAAAAAATGGGAAGGCACCTACCTTCGGGCACACTACCCAGAGCTCACTACTCCAAGAGACTCACTATCTACAAAAACATTCACATGGTTAACACTGAAAGGTTGAACTGAGAAACAGCATTTTCTCCATGCCAAGGTTCAGTTCCATTGATACTCACAACACCTCTACTCTGCTCCCAAACACTTCCTCGCTACCTCCGCATCTTTACACATATGGGCACATTTATACAACCTCATTACACTTATTTATACATGACATCGACTTTGGAATGAACATCAAAGTCGGCCTTACAATCATCTATCTGGAACATTCTCCAAGATAGGCATTACAAGCAATTACAATCACAATACTTGACTTAATACAAAATGCTACATACGGACCACTACACTATTGACCAAACATAGCTGGGACTCAAATCTTCCTCAAAAAACATGCCACTCTCCATAGAACTTCTCTTAAATCATCTGCAACACGCACGAATCATCTGGTCAGCCAAGACTAGAAAGAACAGCAACACCCAAGGAGAAATCTCCACCTACAAGATCAATCCTCAATACGGACTACCAACACAATAGGCACATGATCCAAAGACCTCCACAAGCACAATGAAATCAACAAGAACAACCGCACCACCTCAAATTACCAGAATCACTTGCATCTTCATACGAGAACTTAAGAACACTAATTGTCATGATTGTCACGCTAGAAAAATTGTGTTTGGACCTCCAAACCACAAACCACTTGAGTTGAGGATACACACCAACATCCCAAACATACTTCTAGAATAGTAGACCATAATATTCCAATGCGGAGCAATCCGGACCAAATTCCTGTCACTATGTTACCTCTAAACAACTGCAAAACTTGGTTCTACTCAGATGGCCATAACTTCACCAATCTTCCATGCAAACCTCTCAAATCTTAACTAGAGCAACTTTAGACATTCCTCTACAAAACCCTTAAATCCACAGACTCTAATCTTCGTCTCACTAGGAATGTGGAGCAATCTACTTTACTGAATTGCACTGTCTTCACTGTCTTTGACAAAGAGATATGTTGACATCAATGACAACACATCATAGGCACATATTTGCAACAATATCCCCCTTTGTCATTGATGGCAACATATGATGTGAAAAACTAATTCAACCATCAAGATAAGGACTTCTCCCCCTTTCTCTTATCACACCTGCAACCACTTTCTTCACTACTCCCCCTTTCACCAGCAACTACTTACTTCTGAGTTTCTCACATGACTTCTCTCCCCCTTTAACATCAATGGAAAAGGGCACATATTTGTAATCATCTCTCCCCCTTTTTATTCCTTAGATAAAACCAAACTAAACTCTAGAGTTAACATACTGACTACTCCCCCTAAGTAGCATCCCCTTAACACTAATCCAGATCACAAGATATGACTGTGAGTTCCACTGGACTGATGCACACTAGTGCACCTTAGTTCTGAACAAGAGAAGTAATAACCCCTAGCTTCACTCTAAGATACTCAAAAGTGTCCTTAAGTAGAGGCTTAGTGAAGATATCTGTAATCTGGTCCTTTGAAGGAACAAACTCCAATATGACTTCATTCTCATTTACCTTCTCTCTCAAAAAGTGAGACTTGATGGATATGTGTTTTGTCTTTGAATGCAACACCAGATTCTTTGAGATGTTTATTGCACTTGAATTATCACAGAAGATTGTAATAGGCTCTTCAAACATAATTTTGATATCCTTCATCATTTGCTTCATACACAAAACTTGAGTACAATTACTTGGTGTTGCTATATACTTTGCCTCTGCAGTAGACAGAGATATTGCCTCCTACTTTTTGCTCAACCAAGAAACCAATCTCTTTCCCAAGAAAAATGCACCACCTCTATTCCTCTTCCTGTCATCCACATCTCCTACCCAACTAGCATCTGTATATGCATGAAGAGTGAAATCATCATCCTTAGGATACCATAAGCCATAATCAGATGTCCCCTTCAGATATTTGAAAATTCTTTTGACTGCTACAACATGAGATTCTCTAGAATCATCTTGAAATCTAGCAACAAGGCCAACTGCATTCATAATATCAGGTCTAGTTTGAGTCAGATAAATAAGTCCTCCAATCATTAATCTATACCTTTTCTAATCTACCTTAGGTGAATCATCATCTTTACTCAATTTACATCTGGTTATCAAAGGAGTACTCACTAGTTTTGAATCCTCCATTTCAAACTTCTTCAACAACTCTTTCACATATTTAGAATGAGATATGAAGTTGCCCTTATCTGACTAAATGATTTGCAGACCCAAGAAGAAATTCATTTCACCAAACATGGACATCACAAATTCACTTTGCATCTGATCAACAAATTTTTTACACATGCTCTCATTTCCACCAAAGATGATATCATCAACAAATACCTCAACAATCAAGATGTGTTCATGATCAATTTTGAAATAAAGATTATTGTCAATTGTGCCTTTGCTAAAACCTAACTTTAGCAGATACTTATCTAATCTTGCATACTAGGCTCTTGGGGCTTGTTTAAGTCCATACAATGCTTTCATCAATCTACAAACCATATCTCCTTGATTAGACAACTGGAATCCTTCTGGTTGCTCAATGTAGACTTCTTCTTACTCTTCATTCAGGAATGCTGACTTGACATCCATCTGGTAAACTTTGAAATCTTTGTAAGAAGCAAAGGCAAGAAATAATTTGACTGATTCGATTCTTGCCACCAGAGCAAAAGTTTCTTCAAAATCAATTCCCTCTACCTAAGAATATCATTTGCACACCAATCTTGCTTTGTTTCTCACAACTTCACCATCTTCATTCATTTTTTTCCAGAAAACCCATTTAGTTCCAATTACATTTTTGTTTTCAGGTCTAGGAACAAGATCCCAAGTATGATTCTTTTCAATTTGTATTAATTCTTCTTCCATTTCTTTTACCCAACTTTCATCATTACAAGCTTCATTCACTGATTTTGGTTCAATCTTTGAAATCAAACAATACTTCACTTGTTCTTCAGTAATTTTTCTTCTAGTTTAAACACCTTTATTTTTATCTCCTATGATCTGATCTTCAGAATGATTCAACCTTACATACCTAGGAGTATTGGTATTTTCTTGAACTTCTGATTCTTGAACTTGTTCCTCAACATTTGCACTAGCTTCTTGAGTCACTGGATTCTGCAGAGCAATCTAAATCTGAGTTTGAGTTTGAACTTGCTTTCCTTTATTTGGACTTTCATTTTGATCATCTGATTCATATCCACAAGACTTGGAAGGTCTCTCCTTACTTTCATCAACCTTGACATTAGCACTTTCAATAATCCTTTTCAATCTCTTGTTAAAGCATCAGTATGCTTTGCTTTGGTTAGAATAACCCAGAAATATTCCTTCATCACATCTTGCATCAAACTTGCCTAGATCTTCATCTCTCTTGATATAGCATTTACTGCCAAAAATACTGAAGCATTTCACAGTAGGAGCATTACCAAACCACCATTCATAATGTGTTTTACCAGTATTACCTTTGATTTGCACCCAGTTAAGAGTGTAGACAATAGTACTACAGCCTCTCTCCAATAGACATGTGGAATATTTGCCTCCATCAATATGGTTCTAGTGGCCTCTTGAATAGTCCAGTTCTTTCTTTCCACAACTCCATTCTGTTGAGGAGTCCTATGAGCAGATAACTGTCTTCTTATTCCATGCTTTTCACAAAATGCATTAAACTCACTGGAGGTAAAAGATCTCAAACACTTTATCTTCACACTAATCTCATTCTCCACCATAGCTTTGAACACCTTGAATCTGTCAAGAGCCTCTGATTTCTCTCTCAAGAAAGTGACCCACATCATCCGGGAGTAATCATCAATCAGTAACATAAAGTATATGTCTCCTTACAAACTCCTAACTCTGGCAAGACCACACAAATCAGTGTGCACAAGTTCCAACAATCCATTTGAAAATTGTTCTTTACTTTTAAATGTAGCTATGTTATGTTTGCCCAACTGAAATTCCTTACACATGTTATTAGCAGGTTTCACAAGCTTTGGAAGATCTCTCACAGCCTGAGTAGTATTTATCTTGACAATGTTATCAAAGTTTATGATGAGTGCCAAGTAGCACCCACGAAATACATCTTTTCACCTCTCTTTTTCTCCTTTTTGATTCCATCTTCTTGATGACTGCACCTGAATAGGCTAGCAAGATTGTTCTAAATAATGATTAATAGGAGATGAATTACTTAAGATCATGATTTCTAATTAAAGGACTAATGTGCATGGAATTGATGGAAATATGCAGAAAAACTTCTCTTTTTGAATCAACAGGTGCAGATGTTTGGGTTGGCAATTTTATGCATCTCTGGAGGTAGTCCTAATGATCTCTAGAGACAATATCAAAATACCACGATATCAGAAGTTTTAGAATGAAGAGGAAAAGCATCTCCGGAGCTGAGCAAGAAGGCCACAATTACATCTCCAAAGTTGTAGACAGAGACTTACATCTCAAGTGCCTCTTTAGTAGAGAGAAGATTTCTAGCATAGTTGTTGATCAGACACTTTTAGCGATGATTGTGATACCCCTGATCTATTACTCAAATCATCACCTAAGTGATTAAGGGCCATCTATAGTTAACTGCTAAGAGTTTTTATCTCTTTTAAGTTTTTGCATGAGTTACTAATAAAACTGATTTAATAGCCATATTTTTAGGGCCTCGCTACCCAAGTGTATTAAGACTAAAACTTAGATTTAGAGTGGACTTCTGTTCCAATCAATCTATTTTTATTGCATGGTTATTTTCCATAGTTAGACATCTAGTATAATAAAGAGATGGATGTCATTTCATAGAAGAACTGATAGATAAGATAAGTGATATCTCATCACTAATTTTATATATACTTACAAAAGAAGCAAAAAAAGGACAGTGACTATTTCTTCTGATTTATGTAATCTTATTTTGATATTAATATTTTGCAAAATACAAAGCTGATGGAATTGAACTAAATTGAGTTGTGATATCATTCTCTTGTGTTGATTCTTTACTTTAGTCTTCAGTCCTAAGGGTGTGGAGCAAGGGCCCACTCTCACCACCAAGGCAAAAGGCTAGTACTGTTTTTGTTTTGTTGTTTCAGATTTTGCTTTAGAAAATATTTATTGTTTTCGTAGATAGATCCATGTTTCAATTTATAAAATTGCTTTAAGTAATTTGTTGTTCAGTTCTATTCTCAATATTCTTGGAATTCATTTTGTAGCAGATAGATCAGTTCCTTTAAATCAGTAGAAGTCATTAGAGTTAGATAAAACTGGAAACTATAGGATTCCTAATTGTAGATAGCCAAGGACACAGCCCTAGATTTGACAAAAAAAATATGATTAAATGATAAGGTACAACGACCCTTGTCATTTTTGGTGCCATTGCCGAGGATGTTGTGTTAATTAGGGAAACTTAGCTAAATAGTTAAGGATAGATCTGTATGGTTAGAGCTAGAGATTCAAAAGGAAGATACATAAAATAGACACCCCATCAGCAAACTATAGGAGAAAGCAGTGAGGTGGCACAAGATCTTGTTGAAGAAATAAACCTAGAACCTACCTTGGAAGTTGCACCTCAAATCAATAATCCCTTAAATCCTCCAAATCTCCCACTCGCTGATTATATCCAAGAACTACAAAAAAAAGTTCCAAGCAAATCCTTTAATAGAACCTAATTTCCTAGAACCTCAGAGAGAAGAACCAATACTAGACATGGATGATACTAATGATAATCATGAAGAGGAGGAAAATCAGGCTCCAAGAACTTTCTCATATCCCATTCTTCTGGCTATTGGAGACAATGCTCCTATGAAAAATATTTCACCAGCACACTTGCCAAATTTTAGAGGTCTTTCTTCTGAGGATCCAAATCAGTTTTTATTTGAATTTAAGGTGGTATGCCAAACTTATGATTATGGATTAGATAACCAAAAACTCAAACTGTTCCCTTCAGCCCTAAAAGATTTTGCAATGAGATGGTTTATGGGTTTACCCCATAACCCTATCCATTTTTGGGATTAGATGGAAATAGAGTTTTTAGGAAAGTACCAAGATTGTTGTAGAGTTAGTAATAAAAATGAGGAATTGTTCAAAATTAAACAAGGGGAGGAAGAGACCTTAGAGGACTATGTGGACAGGTTTAATTTCACCTTGAGAAGGTATGGCAACCTAGTAAATCACTCTTTGGCCAGAACCCTGTTTGTAAAAGGATTGGATAAAGAATCAAAACAAGCACTGGATCTAATGGGAAAAGGAAATATCAACAAAATGGATATACCTGCTATAGAAAAACTTTGCAGGAACTATTCTAGAACCCAAGAAGGAGTGAGATCATCCAAAACCTTCAAAGGGAAGAATGAAATAAGACAGTTAATGGAAGAGATTGCAAATCTAAAAATAGATATTTTGGTCCAGCTAAATACCACATTGGATGGGATTTAGGCAAAAACTAGAACTATTGATCAAAATAGAACAACTGAACCACTCTCCATCTATTGTCCTAGGTGTAGAAACAAGCATCTGTTGAGAGAATACCCTTTAGACAAATCAGAGATTTGTCAGATTTGTGACAAGAAACATCCTACCAGTCAATGTAGTCAACTTCCAACCTTAAAAGGGTTGAGTAAGAAGAATGCCATTATAGAAGAAGAATTGAACTATGTGGGACAAAAACAGGCTAGAAATTTCCCTTATAATCAGTATCCAAACCAGCCTTCTTACAGGGGTCCTTCTAATTGGGGAAATAATCAATGGAATCTAACATGGCATGGGCCTCAAAATAATCCTCCTTGGGGACAGCAGGATTGGCCAAATCAACATTGGCAAAACCAAAATTGGCAAAATCAGCACTGGGGGAATCAACAGTGGCCACCACAGTTTGGATCACAAAACATGCAACCTCAATGGGGTTCTCAACAGAGGACAACCTAGACGTTTTCAACCTCAACAACAAGCATTACTAACTAGACCCTCTAACACACAAGGTCAGTCACAAAATGAGCCATTTAGCCAACCACCCTTACTAGCTCAACCTATACCAAATCCACGAAATAAACAGGGAGCAGCTATTTACATGACAGAACAAGAAAACATGGCTGGTATTAATGCTATATATCCAAATAATCTCCAGCTGCATTCTAAGAAAGCATTCCCAAGACCATCTCCTCCAACTATAGTTGAAGTAACAAATGATGAGGAACCTGAAGATTCATCCACTCAACTTCTAGAGGAGATACTACTGAAAATGTGCTAAAAGAATCATCCTTGGATAACTCCAGAGCTCCTCCTAAAAGACTGACTCCGGAGAACATTCCTAGACACACTTCTAATAAAAGCTCTAGAGATGGAAAAACTAGTACCATACCCAGAACAGCTCAAACAACATGTTCCCTAGAAAAAGATCTTACAAAAACAAGTCCAATCTAACCTGGAATCAAAATTTTTACAAGAAATCAGGCAACTGAACATTGAAATTCCACTCCTCCAAGCAATCAGAGATGTGCCAGAACTGAATCAATTCATTAAACAGCATTGTGTCAAAACACAGGGCAGGAAGAAAAACTTTCCTTCTACAATCCAGGTGGAAGGGAAAGTAGTAGATCTATTGATGGGAGAAATGCTCCTCCCAAAATATGGAGACCTTGGAAATCCTGTCATAACTATTTTCATCTCAGGGGTAGAAATTTCAAATGTTTTGGTTGATCTTGGAGCAGCAATTAATGTGATGACAGTTCATACAATGGACAAATTAGCTCTAACAGGTATCCAATCCACAACTACAATCATTTAACTTGCTAACCAGTCAGTAGCTATTCCAAAAGGAGTAATTACTGATGTTCCAGTTGTAATAGAATCATGGGAATTTCTAGTAGACTACCTGATATTAGAACCGAGAAACTAGAGAAATGCTTATCCACTGATATTAGGAAGACCATGGTTGGCTATAGCAGCAGCATCTATTGATTGTCGAACTAGGGATATGGTCATTTCTAATGGGATAGATTTGAAGAAAATATCTCTATATCCTCCATCTAAACCATCAATATATTATACAGGAAGAGTATGGGTGGATGAGCCAGATAACATGGACAACAGTGCCTCAATAGCTATGGTAACCATCAAGGAACATTTGGGAGAGTTGGAAGAAGAAATCTAATATGATACAACAGAAGACATTACCCACATCCTAATCAATGAGGATGTGATGAAGCTTGCCCAAGATTCTAGGAGAGAACTTCTCACTTCTACTCATTGTACCCTAGCAAATATCATTCCTTGTGGGGAGACCTTTTACAGAGACCTAGCCACGTTCCACATGTTTCTTCCACATTCTTGTCCCCTCAATACCATGACTCCAGTGTATGGATTAACTACGTCCATGGATCAAATCATGAAACAGGTCATGATTTTACCAGGGAAAACACAATATCAATACTCAGTTAACAGCGAATCAAGAAGAAAAACTTATCTAACTTTTGATTTCCCATTCAGCAGTGTTTTCTTGGGAATACAAAGATATGAAGGGCATCCCTCCTGAGATCTATACCCATCATATCTACACTAAGGATATCAAACCTGTCAGACAACCCCAAAGAAGATTGAATCATGCTTTAAAAGACATTGTTAAGACTGAAATAGAAAAATTACTGCAAGCAGGGTTTATATATCCAATCTAAGATAGTCAATGGATCTCACCCCTAGTCATAGTGCCTAAAAAGAATGGGAAATGGAGGGTGTGTATTGACTATAGGGAGCTAAACAAAGCTACAAAAAAGGACTACTTTCCCTTACCATTCATTGACCAAGTGTTGGACAACCTTGCTAGGAGAAAGTATTTTTCTTTCCTAGATGGGTTCAGTGGGTTTAACCAAATCCAAGTAGCACCTAAAGATCAGGACAAGACCACTTTCACCTACTTTTGGGGAACTTTTGCTTACAAAGTTCTTCCATTTGGACTATGCAATGCCCCAGCTACATTTCAGAGGCTTGTTTTAGCCATTTTTGTTGAATTAGCTAATGAATTCATGGAGGTCTATATGGATGACTTTACTGTGTATGGGGACAATTTTGAAGAAGCTCTCACAAACCTTAAAAAGTACTAAAATGCTGTGAGAAAAATCAATTATCCATGAGCCATGAAAAGTGCTTCATGATGGTGGAGGAAGGAATTGTATTGGGACACCACATTTTAGAAAATGGTATCAAAGTGGATCAAAACAAGATAGAAGTGATCAGACAATTACCTTCACCCAAAAATCAGATAGATGTTAGAATTTTTTTGGCTCATGCAGGCTACTATAGAAGATTCATAGAAAATTTCAACAAAACAGCTGCCCCTCTGTTTACTCTACTTAACAAAGATAGAATTTCTATGGACAGAAGACTGTCAATCAGCATTTGAAACCCTAAAAGAGAAGCTTACTATCAGACCAGTTTTGAGAGGACCTAATTGGACTTTACCATTTCACATACAAACTGATGCTTCAAATGAGTCCATTGGGGTAGTTTTAGGATAGAAGGAGGAAGGAGAGAGTATGCATGTCATTTATTACATAAGAAAAAACCTTACCTCTATAGAAAGAAATTACACCACAACTGGAAAAGAATTCTTGGCAGTCATCTATGCTAGAAACAAATTCAAGCCTTATATCACTGGCTATAAAATATATGTACATACTAATCATGCAGCCATCAAGTACCTAATGAATAAGCCAGTAGTAGGTGCAAGGATCATTAGGTGGTTATTGCTAGTGAAGGAATTTCACATTACCATAGTTGATAATCCAGGCAAGTTTAATTTGGTTGTTGATTTTCTGTCGAGATTGCATACAGGAGGAGAAAACTAGCCAGTGGAGGACAGGTTCCTAGATGAACATCTTTTTGCTATCTCCTCTATTGTACCTTGGTTCGCTAACATAGCTAATATTTTAGCTACAGGCTTGTATCCATCCCATTTTACCTCAAAAAAGAAAAAATGCTTAGTTAAGGAAATCTTATCTTACAAATGGTTAAATAGATTGCTATTTAAATGTGGTCCTGATTTCATTTTACGCGGGTGTTTAAAAGTTGATGAAATTTTTGATGTGTTCAGAGCATGTCATGATGAGCCATTTGGTGGGCATTATTCTTCCCACAGAACTATCCACAAGATCCTAGGAGCTAGTTACTACTAGCCCACCATTCATAAGGATACTAAGAAGTATGTACAGCAGTGTGACCAGTACCAAAGGATGGGACAGCCAACCTTCACCTAGGAGATGTTACTACATCCTCAAGTGATGATGGAGTCATTTGAACAGTGGGGTCTAGACTTTGTAGGACCAATTTCTCCACCATCATCAGGCAAGGAATATATTCTGGTATGCATAGACTATGTGACTAAATGGGTTGAGGTTCAAGATTTGCAAGTTGCAAGAGAAGATAAAGTTGTTGATTTCCTTTATAATAAATATTTCTAGAGGTTTGGAGCCCCAAGATCCATAGTTTCAGACAAAGGACCTCAGTTTACTTCCTAGGTAATCAAAGCATTCACAGATCTATATCAAGTCAAGCATAGAAAATCTTCACCTTACCATGCTCAATCCAATGGGCAGGTAGAGGTGACTAATAGGGAACTTGAGAATATTCTGACAAGGATAGTGGCAATGAATAGAAAAGATTGAGCTAATAGATTACTTAAAGTAGTTTGGGCTTACAATACCACTTGCAAGTCCACAACAAAGTTCTCACCATATGAATTAGTTTGTGGGAAAAAGCCTATTCTGTCTATATAATTTGAACTCTAGACACTTAAAATTGCATTGGATATTGGTCTACCATTGTCCATAGCCCAACAGAATAGAATTCTTCAACTCAATGAGTTGGATGAATTCCGGACAGAGGCCATTCAGCAAACAGAACTAGTTCAGTATCAAAGGAAACAATGGCATGACCAACACATCAAGAGGAGGACATTTCAACAAGGTGATTGGGTTCTTCTTTATGATTCTAAATTCAAGGAGTTCAAAGGAAAATTACAAACTCATTGGATGGGTCCTTATCAGATAAAGGAAGTTCTTGAAAATGGAACAGTACTGTTGGAACCTATTGATGGAAGCACAGACACATTTTTAGTAAATGGCCACTGAATCAGACTCTATAAAAGGCCATCCACTAAAGAAGAGTTCCTCAAAGATTTGTGTTTTGATACAGGGGACACCTCCTCTGTCACAATTTTGGACTAATTGAAAAATGAAAAAAAAGAAGGTTGAAAACCAGTAAACAGCGGCCTTCTGAAAAAAAAAGAAGGTTGAAAACTAGCAAATGGTGGCCTTCTAAAAAAAATAGAAGAAGATAGAAAACTAGTAAATAGTTGTCTTTCTCGACCAAGGGGATTGAAAACTAGCAAATGGCGGTTCTCTTCTTCATACTGGATAAGAATAATCAAGCTACAGAGGTGATTAGGTGTCGGGAGTTACTCAAACACACCTCCGGTGCTCGCAAACTAAGAGCACCTCTGATGCTTCACAAAATAGGAGCACCTCCGGCGCTTGAAAACTAGGAGCACCTCTGGTGCTCCACCAATAAAGAGTTATTCACAACCATAATAAGTGGGATCGGACCCACCTCTCTAGGCAATAAAGTAGAGATGTCATTCGACGAAGTCATCATGACTCATCCTCCACTTTATGGCAGGAACAAAGATGAAGTCAACATGCATCTCAGGAGAAATTATTACTCTCATTTGCATGAGTACTTACAAGGACTGCACTGACGTCACCTAGATACATGGATTCTCAAACCACTCAGTAGGAATGATTACAGGTTGCGTGACAATAAAGATGATTGATGTCATTCCAAACCACAAAAAGTTGCTCAGGTGCCACGTCGCATCCAATCTCATCAACGCCGCAGCATCTCAACCAAGTAGATCGCACCCTCTTCATTAAGAATGGTTCAGGTAATTCTCTCTTAATTAAGCATTAATTAGCAACTATCTTGTCATTTCTATTTTTGGGTGCCATCATTGACACGTCCTCCTGCCATTATTTTCCTTTCCAAATTCATGCATGTCGCCATCTTTGTTGTACTATCACCATGCCTACAGAGTGTCCCATCACTCTGCTTCAATTATGATCACATAAGCACTCTAATCAATTTTAAGTTCTTTTTCCATAAGCCTCAGCCGTTAAATGAATTGACATAATAATCCTCATTCAAAACTGCAAAATACCCTGAAGAATAGAGCCAGCTGATACAGTTGTTCGGAGCCTACGAAGTGAAGAAGAATTGTAAGCACAGAGGATAGAAAAAGAATTTAGAAATGGGGGTTAAGAAGAAATTAGAGCCAGAAAGTGCTACAGGCCTTTTGTAAGATGATGTTGCAGTAGACATTTTGAGGAATGCAGGATAGTTGGAGTTTCTAGAAAAGTTTGAGGGGTTTCAAGAAGATATTGTTGATGATTTCCTAAGAAACCTGAAGGACAACTAGACAGTTGTAAGAGGAGTTCAAATCAATCTCTCTGCAACCACCTTCAGTCATATTTCTAGGTTGCTTGAACAAGGTTAGAGGTTCTACCATCTGAAAACTTTATATACTGATTTGATTAGAAATTTCTCTGTTAAAGGTGAACCTGCAATACAATTGCATTTAAATAAAAATGAGGTTAAAGGGATTCTTAGGTCCTCACTTCCAAACCTTTGGCAATCTGTAGCTACATGGTTGATGAAATATTTCACATGTGATGGTCAATTTTCCTTACTTCTAGGACCAATAATGAAAATGTTGATTTTTTTGAGGCATGGGAATGGACACCCTGAATTCAACACAAACATTTCCAACTTTTTGTACTCTGCCATTAGGGCAACTGCAGAAAAGTATCAACAAAATAATGGTCCTATGAAACATCATGGCCTCATTTTTCTGATAGTTAAACACCACTTTCTGTCTCAAGCTAATGGGGAAAAATTATGGAAAACATTTCTTGAACAAAAACCGCAGGACAGAGAGCCAGAGAGGGCACAGGAAGAGGGTGAGGGTTCCTCTACCTAGCAAGAAGAAGAGACAGAACCTTCAACCTCCTCTCCATCTGTTGAAAAAGATAGAAAGTCCTCACTAAAAGCAACTTCATCTGCTACTCCTGTTTCTGATAGGAAGAGGAAAGGCAAGGAAGTTAAAGAGCTTGTTCTTGAGCAAACTCCATACATGACTCACCCAGCCAGGAGGAAGATGACTCTGGCTGAGGAGTCTTCTCCTAAGGGACTAATACAGGAGAGGTCAAGGCAGAAAGCAAAGAGAATCCCAAAGAAAGATGACTATAGAATACACTATTGGGCTTAAGAAGCATCTCATCATTCTGATGAGATCCCTCTAGTGAGAAAGAAAAGATAAAGAGAAGTTTCCCTAGAACCATCTGTCCATCTGGATTCAATTCCAACTTTAGAACAATCTTCTGCTCCGGAGACAAAACATAGGCAGACTTTTACTATTTCCTCTAATTCTGAGGATGAGATACCTGCTCCGGAGGCACCTGCCCCATGAAAGGAAGCTAGGTGTGTGGAAATCACTTCCTACACTAATCTAATGAGGAGAGGGCTATGCAAATTCAAATTAATCCTTATGACTATAGCAATATGAAACACATAAATGAGATATTGCAGCAATACACATGAACTAGAAAGAAGACAGAAGAAGAGAGACAAAGATTTACTGTGGGGAAAACCCTTATCGGGTGAAAAACCCCACACTCAGAAACTTGCATAATGTATTAACAAATCTAAAGAATGTTTACAATACACTTGCAATGCAAGCTTCAATGGTCTTTGACACTCGTGTCTGGATTCAATCCAATAGCATAACAATACCTGTAAAACCTGTAATACAACTCCCTCTCCAAGCACTTGTTTATATAGAAAATACAAGGCAATATTGGACCTTTCTTGGAATGGGCATCCAACTTGGCCTCATGGCCCAAAACCCATGCCTAAGGACACTTGGTCAACATTGTAGAATGTGCTTGACACTTATCCATAGTTCCCATCCCAAAGAGGTTGCCTATTTCCAAAATGGGCTATGACAAATGCTCTTACAACTCTTACAACTGTCATAGAATCTATCATAGCAGTTACAACTTACAGCTATAAGAGAATCTGTCATACACATGCTATAAATAGAATATTCTCTTACAACATGTCATAGTCCATCTTGGGGCACCCAAATATGCCTTTTTCAAAGATGCTTCATGACACATGTCCTCACCTGTCTTACAACCTTCTATTTCTGACTCTTACATGTCATAGATTTTGGCATAGGAATCTGTCATAACCGTTTCGGTCAAGATTCACTTACACTAGTCAAGATGCCGACACATGGTAGAAAACCTCTACCACACAAAAGGGACGCCTATCTCCACATGGAGTGAGTTGACCATCCTAGTCACCTTACAAGAGGAGTGACAACTCATTGTGCCACTTCGCACTAGATGACAAAACAGGATGTGCAACAAAATTGCAACATAAGCTAAGTAAATAAATTACATTACAATAATAAATGAAAGGAATTTACAAGGTTGAGACACCTTAATTCCCAACATTCTCCCACTTGTCAAACACCTTGTAAGAGCCAATAGAATAACAGGATTTAACTGCTATAGGCCGAGAGGCCAATAGACTCTGAACACCATCTAAACTTCTTTGTGCTCACTGGCTTCGTCAATGCATCTGCAACATTCCTCAAAGTATCTACCTTCTCCAAATTTACCTTCCCATCCTCTACCATGTCTCGCGCAAAGTGACACTAAACATCAATATGCTTTGTTCTAGCATGGAAAGTTGGATTCTTCTCAAGGCAAATCGCACTCTGACTATCGCAACTGATCGTTATCTGACATGCATCAACACCAATATCTGAACATAATCTCTTAAGCCAAATGGCTTCCTTACAAGCATGAGTTGCTGCCATATACTCAGCATCTGTCGTGGGCAAAACAACCACAGGTTGTCGCTTACTCATCCAACTAATAGCACCACCAAACTGTGTAAACACATAAGCACTGATGGATCTCCTACTATCAATGTCACCTGCCCAATCTAAATCCACAAATCCACGAATGTCAATGGAATGTGGAGGTCTTGTAACATTACCATGATAACATATGGAATACTTAGAAGTACCCCTCAAATATCTGAACACTCACTTAATTGCATCCCAATGAACCCGTCCAGGATTAGCTATAAATCGACTAAGGACTCCCACTGCTTAGGCAATGTCTGGCCTTATGTAGACCATAGCATACATCAAAATGCCAACAACACTAGCATAAGGTACTCTGCTCATGTCCTCCACCTCGCTAGGAGATTTTGGACAATCCTCAACAGATAACTTTGTCCCCAAAGAAACAGGAACACACAATGGTATACAATCTGCCATGCTGAACCTATCCAATACGGTCTTCACATACTTACTCTGGCTTAACCAAAGTTTTTTGTTTGCTCTGTCTCTTTTGATTTCCATTCCTAGAATGTACCTGGCTGACCCTAAATCTTTCATCTCAAATTGTGCTGACAACTAAAATTTGAAATCAGAAATCATATTTTTACCCTTCCCAATGAGCAACATATCATCAACATACAATGCAACAATGAGAATACGATCACCATCAAACTTAAAGTACACACAGTGATCTGATTTCAATCTCACAAATCTAATTGAAAACACAAAGGCATCAAACTTAAAGTACCACCTCCTAGGAGACTACTTCAAACCATACAAAGACTTCTTTAATTTGAAAACCAAATTTTCTTTACCTTTCACCATGTAATGCTTTGGCTGTGACATGTAGATTTCTTGCTCCAAATCACCATGAAGGAAAGTTATCTTCACATCCATCTGTTCTACCTCCAAGTCAAAAGCTATTGCAAGAGACAACAAGAATCGAATGGATGTCAGCTTTGCAATGGGAGAGAAGATCTCACCATAATTTATACCCTCCACTTGTGAATACCCCTTCGCAACCAATCTGGCCTTATACTTCTCAACATTGCCATCTACACCAATTTTCTTCTTGAACACCCATTTGCATCCAACAGGTTTCTGTCCAGAAGGCAAAGGCACCAAGTCCCAAGTTTGATTATTTTCCAAAGAAGTCATTTCATCCTCCATGGCCTCCTTCCAGGATCCTACATCTTTCATGTCCAAAGCATCTGATACAGTTCTAGGTTCATCACTATTAGTGAGTAAAGTATAAGCACAACTAGAATCAAATGTAAAACCAAACCTTTTAGGTTGCTTTCTTATCCTTGTAGACCTCCTCAAGGGATGAGGTTGAGGTTTAGCTTCTTCATCTGAGCTTTCAAAGATACTAGAGCTCTCCTCATCGTCAGGTCGAACATTATCTTTCTATTCAATCTTCTCAAGGGTAGCAGGAAACTGAACAACATCCTCTTTATTTTCTTTTTCTTCTGGCTATAAAACAGTGGAAGAAGATGTAAGTTCTCTGAAGATAACACTCCTGTTATACAACACTTTTTCAGCCACAGGGTCCCAAAGCTTGTATCCCTTCACACCAACACCATAGCCAAGGAAGATACACTTAACAGCCTTGTTCTCCAACTTTGGCCGTTTCTCCCTAGGTACATGTGCATATGCCTCACAACCAAAAACACGAAGATGCCTTACTGAAGGCTTTCTACCAGACCACACCTCTATGGGTGTCTTTCCAACAAGAGTTGATGTAGGAGATCTGTTTACCAGATAGCAAGCAGTGGCAACAACTTCAGCCCAAAACTTTTGTTCTAGGCCAACTTCACTAAGCATACTCCTAGCCTTATTCATCAGTGTCATGTACATCCTCTCTGCAACTCCATTTTGCTGCAGGGTGTATGGAGTTGTCTTATGTCTTTCAATCCCAAGTTCTTTGCAATATTTATCAAATTCTGTAGAACAGAACTCACCACCATTGTCAGTTCTCAAACATTTAATCTTTTTACCAGTCTGATTTTCAACAAAGGCCCTAAACTCCTTAAACTTGCTATAGACTTCAGATTTGCTTTTGAGAAAATAAATCCATGTCCTTCTACTGTAATCATCTATAAAAGATACAAAATATACAGACTTTGATAATGAAGGAACATTAACAGGACCAAACACATCATAATGAATAAGGTCCAACACACCAAAAGACTTATGAGAACTCGAGTAAAATTGAACATGGTTTTGTTTTCCATATATGCAATGTTCACAAAAGTTGAACTAAATATTACAATCATCTAACCCCTCAACAAGGTTCTTATTTTTCAAGGTACGCAAACCCTTCTCACCAATGTGGCCAAATCTCTTATGCCATAACATTGTCTTTTCAGCAGGAAGTTTAACTTCCAATGCACGATTACAACCATCAAGACTAGATACAACAGATTTCTTCACTGCTCGTTCAGATGGTGGGGATGAAGTGACAGCTGCCCCCTTTCTTGAGTCAGAAGAACTATTGCATTGTGCAATGCATGCCTCTAGCTAAAACATAGTACCTCTCCTAGTACCCTTAGTAAGCACCATAGCTCCTTTAGTCATCTTGCATCCTTCTTTCGGAAAGATAACTTGCACACCTGCATCATTCAACATACTTACAAAAAGCAGGTTCCGTGCTAAGCCTGAGATGTGCATAACCCCAGAGATCCCCTTCACTCGCCCATCAGGGAACCGGGTAGACTCTTCCATGACCAACAATCTTCAAATGAGAGTCATCACCCAAATACACCTTTCCACCATCGAACTCCTCATACTTGGTAAACCAATCTCGATGCGAGGTCATGTGGAATGATCCACCAGAGTCAATCAGCAACACATCATCAGATGCATGGGTTGTCAGGGTTGCAATGAAGGCATCTCCACCTTCTTGTGACTTGTCAGAATCTGAATCAGGAGTTTTCTTCTTCTTTTCTTCTCCTCATTGCATTCCTTTCAAAAATTCCCAGTTTTCCCAGAGTTCCAACAAAGAGCCTTGGACTTTTCAGGAGATTTGGATCTCCCATGGGATTTGGATCTACCCTTCTCAGCTTTCTTGTCCTTCTTTTTCCCTTTCTTCTTGGGTCTTCCATGAACTGCAAGAGCCTCTTTGGCTGCCTCAGAAGACTTTCTCCACATCTCTTCAGATAACAGTGAAGATACCACTTCATCCATTTTGAATGTGGATGTGGTGCTTCCACTAGCCATGACAAGATGATCCCACGAGTCCGGCAAAGAACAAAGCAAGGTCATACAACAATCCTCCTCCTCCATCTTCACACCAACAGATGTCAATTATGCAATGAGCATGTTAAAGGCATTCATATGCTCAGCAACAAATCCTCCTTCCTCCATTTGAAGAGAATACAACTTCTTTCTTAGGAAAAGTTTGTTCACCAGGGATTTGGCCTAATAAACACTACCCAACTTCTTCCAAAGGTCTTTTGTTCTCTTCTCCTCGTGGATATTCAACAGGATAGCACTAGCTAAATAGAGTCTTACGGGACCCTTAGCCTTCTGATCCTTTAGATCCCATTCATCTTGTGACATTGCAGTTGGTTTTACACTGGATACAGTTTCCCATAGGTCTCGGTCTACAAGCATGTCTTCCATCTTGAGCTTCCACAGCTCGAAATTAGTGTCATTGAATTTCTCCACCTCTATCCTTCCAGATGTACTTGTCATCTCTCTGCTGCAATAGATTCAAAATACTCTACACAGACTCCCACTCAACTTAAGATCATCTTAAAAAACCCCTACCCAACAACTAGGACCAAAGGTGATCAAGCTCTGATACCAACTGAAAGGAAGCTAGGTGTGCAAAAATCGCTTCCTACACTAATCTAATGAGGAGAGGGATATGCAAATTTAAATTAATCCTTACAACTATAGCAATATGAAACACATAAATGAGATATTGCAGTAATACACATGAACCAAAAAGAAGACAGAAGAAGAGAGACAAAGATTTACGGTGGGGAAAACCCTTATCAGGTGAAAAACCCAACACTCAAAAACCTGCACAATGTATTAACAAATCTAAAAGAATGTTTACAATACACTTGCAATGCAAGCTTCAATGGTCTTTGACACTCGTGTCTGGAGTCAATCCGGCAGCATAACAGTACATGTAAAACCTGTAATACAACTCCCTCTCCAAGCACCTATTTATATAGAAAATACTAGGCAATATTTGACCTTTCTTGGAATGGGCATCCAACTTGGCCTCATGGCCCAAAACCCACACCTAAGGACACTTGGTCAACATTGTAGAATGTGCTTAACACTTGTACATAGCTCCCATCCCAAAGAGGTCACCTATTTCCAAAATGGGCTATGACAGATGCTCTTACAACTCTTACGACAGTCATAGAATCTGTCATAGCAGTTACAACTTACAGTTGTAAGAGAATCTATCATACACATACTATAAATAGCATATTCTCTTACAACATGTCATAGTCCACCTTGGGGCACCCAAATATGTTTTTTTCAAAGATGCTTCATGACACATATCCTCACCTATCTTACAACCTTCTATTTCTGACTCTTACATGTCATAGATTCTGTCATAGGAATCTGTCATAACTGTTTCGGTCAAGATTCACTTACACACTAGTCAAGATGCTGACACATGGTAGAAAACCTCTACCACACAAAAGGGATGCCTATCTCCACATGGAGTGAGTTGACCATCCTAGTCACCTTACAAGTGGAGTGACAACTCATCGTGCCACTTCGCATTAGATGACAAAATAGGATGTGCAACAAAATTGCAACATAGGCTAAGTAAATAAATTACATTACAATAATAAATGAAATGAATTTACAAGGTTGAGACACCTTAATTCCCAACACCCCACCTATCCTACAGAGAAGCAAAAGGAAAAGGCAGCTCTCCCAAACTGAGAAAGATACTGCTCCCCTAGTTGAAGTGCTTCTGGGTTTCAAAACTTCAGAGGAAAAAGTTGGGCCTTCATTAGTGCCAGCAGAAACAAGGAAAACCTAAGAAGAACCTCAGGATAGGGAGGCTACATGGATAGATGAAATAGAGCAATTGGGTGCAACTGACAGTGCAGGACAGATGGCTATGGAAGATCCTGATGTGCAGCAGATAGAAGACGAAACAAGAACTTTCTCTCACCCCTCTAATCAAGAGGATATTGAGATTTCAAAAGAGCAGCAAATGTTGGAAGAAATTGATAATCTCAAAAGATTACTTTGGGGGAAAAATCAGATTATCACTGACCTCAAGAAGGTCAGAACGGAGATAGAGATGGTGCAAAAACAAGTAATTGAAAAATTGCAAACAGAGCTCCAGAGAAAAAACTAGATAATTTAGGAGAAGGAAGCGGAATTAGAAGCTCAGAAGACTGAGACAACTCAAATCATGAAGGAAAAGGAGATAGAGGCTGTACAAAGCATTTCTGATCTTACCAAGGCTAGAGACAATGGCCTCATGATAATTGCAGCATTAATTGAGAAAGTACAGAGCCAAGATAAACAACTGACTTGGGCCAACAACAAAATAGATGATCAAGAGGAATATATTCATAGGTTAGCTAGCCTAGGGGCAACCAGTGAACAGGAGGTACAGACAGATCCCTATGTGGGTCCAATCCCCATTGATATTCCTAAAGCCTTGTTCAACTGGGAAAGGAGATGTTGCAATTACAGAGGGCAGTGACTGCCATCACAAAAAGAGTAGAAACCCTGGAGGAAAAAGTCATTCAAATGGCCTCCATTTATTCTGAAATCCTATCTTGCAAGCCTCTAAGTGCTAGTTATGTTATGTTTTTTATAGGAAAGAGTCATGTAGAGGAAGTTATCCTTAATCCTATCTGATCTAATTGAGAATACAGAGACAACAAAGGGGTTCATGGAAGCATATACAAAGAGCTCTAATGAAGACAAAAAACATTTGTGTGAATTATATCTGCATGGTTTCTATGTTGACGATATGACCTTCATTCTTAATTATTTTGTGGGGGAATGCTAACTCAAAGCATTCATGTCAATGATGAGGAATCATCAGATTTGGAATGAGTGAATGGAGGCTCACCTCAAGAAGGATACAAAAACAAATATTTTCATCGGAAAGGAGTGTCCAAACCCTTATGCTTTTGAGGTTCAATTTAGGACATATGTCTATCACCCTGAAAGTCAGAACAAAATTTTACCATTGTATTTGAAAAATCTACAAGAGTGCTCTGTTGATTTTGGTTTTTTTATGAATAATTCAGCTAATCAAGTGCTTGCAATAGCTAAGAAAAGGTGGAACATTCTGACCTTAGACAAGAAAATGAGAGAAGTGGTAACCCCTGCTAACTTAAGGTTATTTATGAGGAAGGCAAGGTTAATATCCAAAATGATGGATAAACACAAACAAGAATGGATAGGTGGGCATTTCAGGCCCCCTCTCATAATTGAGCCACTACCTGTCTGGGCTGAGCAAATGGAAGATGATAAGTTGCAGGAGTGGTTGAAATAGGTTGATCAGTACAAGGGAAATAGTAATACCAACTGCACCACTTGGACTATCTATGCACAAGACTACAGCTTAACTGACAGTCTACTCCACCAGAATAAGTCTGGATTGTGAAAAGCAGGAGGACCTGCTAAACCTTAAGTCTAGGGGGGTGATGAGTGCCAGGTAGCACCCATGAAATACATCTTTTCACCTCTCTTTTTCTCATTTCTAATTCCATCTTCTTGATCACTGCACCTGAATAGGCTAGCAAGATTGTTCTAAATAATGATTAATAGGAGATGAATTACTTAAGATCATGATTTCTAATTAAAGGACTAATGTGGAATTGATGGAAATATGCAGAAAAATTTATCTTTTTGAATCAACAGATGCAGATGTTTGGGTTGGCAATTTTGTACATCTTCGAAGGTAGTCCTCGTGATCTCCGGAGACAATATCAAAATACCACGACATCAGAAGTTTTGGAGTGAAGAGGAAAAACATCTCCAGAGCTGAGCAAGAAGGCCACAATTACATCTCTGGAGCTACAGACAGAGACTTACATCTCTGGCACCTCTTTAGTACAGAGCAAATTTCCAGCACAGCTATCGGTCAGACACTTTCAGTGATGATCGTGATACCCCTGATATTACTCAAATCATCACCTGAGTGATTAAGGGCCATCTATAGTTAACTGCTGGGAGTTTTTATCTCTTTCAAGTTTTTGCATGAGTTACTGATAAAACTAATTTAATATCCATATTTTCAGGGCCTCGCTGCCCAAATGTATTAAGGTTGAAACTTAGATTTAGAGTGGACTTCTATTCCACTCAATCTATTTTTATTGCATGGTTATTTCCGTAGTTAGACAGCTAATATAATAAAGAGATGGATGTCATCTCATAGAAGAACTGGTAGATAAGATAAGTGATATCTCATCACTAATTTTATATATACTTACAGAAGAAGTAGAAAAAGGACAGCGATTATTTCTTCCTGTAATCTCATTTTGATATTAATATTTTGAAAAATACAAAGCTAATGGAATTGGACTGAATTGAGTTGTGATATCATTCTCTTGTGTTGATTCTTTACTTTAGTCTTCATCCCTAAGGGTGTGGAGCAAGGGCCCACTCTCACCACCAAGGCAGAAGGCTAGTGTTGTTGTTGTTTTGTTGTTTTAGATTTTGCTTTAAAAGATATTTACTATTTTCATAGATAGATGCATGTTTCAGTTTATAAAATTGCTTTAAGTAATTTACTATTCAGTTTTGTTCTCAATATTCTTGGAATTCATTTCGTAGTAGATAGATCAGTTCCTTTAAATCAGTAGAAGTCATTAGAGTTAGTTAGATAAAACTGGAAACTATAGAATTCCTAATTGCAGATAGTCAAGGACACAACCCTAAATTTGACAAAAGAAATATGATTAAATGATAAGGTACAATGACCCTAGTCAGTTTACATGACACATTCTCCTATGCCATAACCAACTTTGATCAATCTGAGCAATCAAACAACTTTTACCAGTACCACTTAAATGAAAGATATTACCTCTAGTCTGTGTACCAGATGCAATCTTAGTTTTGGAGCTTACCAAAATTCTACATTTTCCATCCTTGAATCAAAGATCATACCCTTTGTCAACCAACTATCCAACATTGAGAAGATTATGCTTCAACCCTTCTACATACAAAACATCATTAGTGTTATTCTTACCATCAAGAGAGATGGATCCTCTGCCACGGATTCTACCAACTAAATTGTCTCCAAACTTCACAATTCCACCTTCATATCTTTCCAAACTTACAAACTTACTTTTATCACGAGTCATATGATGAGAACATCCACTGTCAATCACCCATTCATCCCTTTCTTCAACCTGAGCAACCAAGGCACTTTCCACATTCACACAGCTAGTAGATTCAGTAGGCACCCGATCTTCTTCTTTGAAAGCAATGAACACCCATTCATTTCCAGAGGTACTTCCCATATCAAATTCATCATCTGTGACTCCTTCATCAATAGCTTCTTGGACATAGTAGCATTTCTTCTGAACCCTAGGTCTGTTAGGGTTTGGCTTTGAAACCTTCTCTGGACATCTTGAAGCAAAATGACTAATCTTATTGCAAGCAAAACATTTGAAAGGCAACTTTCCTTCATACATACCGGATCCTCTTGGTAATCTTTTGGCAATAAGGGCTTCAAGTTCTTCAAGCTCAGATTCATCTTCTTCAAGTTTCTTCCTTGCCTTCTCATATCTGGTTAGTCTTCTTGAAGAGCTTTCACCTGGATCAAATCTTTTCTTTCCAAAAACACTAGCCTTAAATGCAGATTCTGATTTGGGAAGAGAATCACCAAACTCACTCATTTCAAATGCTAAAAGCTTGCCAACCAACTAATCCCTTGTAACATCTGTCACAGTCCTGATCTCCTTAATAGCAGCAACTCTATGCTTGTATGAAGCAAGGATCTAAGCACCTTGCCAACAATATTTGATTCTTCCAGTTTTCCACCAGCACATCTGATACTGTACACAAGTTCATTCACCTTCTGCATGTAGGAAGTGATGTTTTAATCTTCACTCATCCTCAAACATTCGTATCTACCCTTTAGGTTATGTAGCTTAGCCCATTTGACATATGCATCACCTTCATACAGAGTTTCCAACTTCTTCCAGATTTCATGAGCATTTTGCAATTCCAAGACATTTGTCATTTCTGTATCAGTCAGGGCACTCAACAATGCTTCCTTAGCCTGAATGTTGTATTCAGCTTCTTTGATTTCATCTGGAGTTGTAGGACCATTCTTCGAAGGAGTATACTCATTCTTAGTTATTAACCAATAAGGATCACTCATGCATTGCAAATGACACTCTATGTGATTCTTCCAAAGAGAGTAATTTGTTCCATCAAATCTCGGATTGTCCTTCTTATATGTCGACATCCTAGATCTCCTCAAGCGGTCAAGCTTCTTTTAAAGGAACCAGCTCTAATACCAATTGTTGAAATTAGGGCAGACAACTGAGAGGGAGGTGAATCAGTTGTCACAAAACTTTATCTTTTGTTGCATTTAATCTTCTTTACCACTTTTTAATAGATTAATGATATAACCATGAAAACATGAATCAACAACACGAGCAGAAACACAATCAACACACAAAACACTAGGATTTTTACGTGGAAACCCGGTTAAGGGAAAAACCATGGTGGGGGTTAACCCACAAGATTTATTCTATGTTAAAAGAATATAAAAATGGGAAGGCACCTACCTTCAGGCCACTGCCCATATCTCACTACTCCAAGAGACTCACTGTCTACAAAAACATTCACATGGTTAACATTGAAAGGTTGAACTAAGAAACAACATCTTCTCCATGCCAACGTTCAGTTCCATTGAAGCTCACAACACCTCTGCTCTGACCCCAAACACTTATTTGCTACCTCTGTATGTTCACACATATGGGCACATTTACACAACTTCATTACACTTAATTATACATGACATCGACTTTGGAATGAACATCAAAGTCGGCCTTACAATCATCTATCTGGAACATTCTCCAAGATAGGTAGTACAAGCAATTACAATCACAAGACTTGACTTAATACAAAATGATACATGCAGACCACTACACTATCGGCCAAACATAGTTGAGACTCAAATCTTCCTCGAACAACATGCCACACTCCATAGAACTTCTCTTAGATCATCTGCAACACGCACGAAGCATCTAGTCGGCCAAGACTGGAAAGAACAGCAACACCCAAGGAGAAATCTTCAACTACAAGCTCAATCCTCAATGCGGACTACCAACACAATAGGCACATGATCCAGAGACCTCCACAAGCACAATGAAATCAACAAGAACAATCGCACCACCTCAAATCACCAAAATCACTTGCATCTTCATACGATAACTTAAGAACACTAACTGTCATGACTATCACGCTAGAAAGATTGCTTGCGGACCTCCAAGCCATGAACCACTTGAGTTGAGAATACACCAACATCCCAAACATACCTCTAGAACCGCAGACCATAATATTCCAATGCGGAGCAATCTGAACCAAATTCTTGTCACCCTGTTACCTCTAAACAACTACAAAACCCAGTTCTACTCAGATGGCCATAACTTCACCAATCTTCCATGCAGACCTCTCAAATCTTAATTGGAGCAACTTCAGACAATCCTCTACAAAACCCTTAAATCCGCACTCTGATCTTCATCTCATTGGGAATGCGAAGCAATCTACCTTACTGAACTACATTGTCTTCACTGTCTCTGACAAAGAGATATGTTGACATCAATGACAACACATCATAGGCACATATTTGCAACAGCCTACAGGTGCTAAGGACTTTCTAGGGTTCCAAATCATGTTAGTTCATTCTATTTAGAGCAACATGTTTGTAAATCATGGGGAGATTTGTAATGTAACTGATATTTCAAGTAATAGAATGTATCCATGCCCATTTGTAAGTTTTCAGAGAAGCTCTAGTCTCGATTGTGTTTTCTCTTGCCACATTTGTTGGCTTGATTGTAATGTAGATTTGATGAATGTTGTAGCATTTCAATTCATTGCAAGCTTTGTGATGGCCATTTCTACATTTCAAATGGATTCTTACTGTATGGGAATGGATTAATAAGCATGCTATGTTATTTGGTGACTAACATTTGGTGTATGTTTCATGCATAGCTCATATACCTTTTGGTTTCAACTTGTTATTTCCTATTGGTCACTTGGACTATGTTACCCACTAGATAAGCACCAGTCTTGGAAGTTCTTAGCCAATCATATGCTTTCAAATGAGAACATCATTCACCAGTAGCTTGGGAGTAGATTGGTAGATTAGTTTAGGTTTTTCCTACATTCACAAACTAGCATTGTTACCTTTGTCACATCCTGAGAGAAACGGTGTCAAATAAATGTTTAAAGGTTTGTGCATGTAGGAGTTCGACCCATCATTGCAACCCATTGTCTTGCAAATGGATATATCAGGTGAGATGGGGTCAGATAAACATGTAGAGGGATGTAATGATGTGAAATCATGCTATAAGTGTGTATATAATGATAAGGGGATTCATCTTCAGTGAGTGAAATTGGTTATATTTGGGACCTACACTTATATGCTTGATTATTATCTGTTGTTAGTGAGGTCTCATGGGCTTGTTCTTGACTGCCATGAAGGCATGGTAGTCAAATCCCTATTCCAGATTGCTTCCATGTACTTAGACCTAAACATAATACCCCCTAGGTATTGTAGAGCTTGAAAAAGAAGAGGATCCACCCTATCCTATATGTTGGACAAAATCACCCTCTCTTTGTTGATAAATCACTCTCCCTACTATTGATATTTGTTTCCCCTTTGTGTTACTCTTAGAGCTGGTGTTAGAGGAAAGCACTTACATTTTTGGGAGCCAACATTTTAGCAACTCTGCTGGGGAAATTTTTTAGAATTTATTCTTATCCTAGGTAATGACATTTTAGAAACTCTGCTAGTAATTGGACCCAAACATTTCTTAACCTTGGTGGTTCTATTGCTCTAAGGATTTCCTCATTTAGTGAGGTGGCGACTTTGCAACATTATTCAATGTGTTTTCTATTGTTGATTCCTACTGGTGGTGCAACAATTTTCATTCATCTAGTGCAGCAATAGGTTAAAGGTACTTAAGGTTTTTTTCTCCTCTCCTTGTTTCATGTCAAATTTGTTGTGCAAGGTCATATTTTTGGAGAAGTAGCATTCTTGTTTCAGCATGATGTATAATGTATAATCATGGATCATTGGTTTAAAGATGAGTCAAGATCATTCATTTGATTCATACTATATTAGAAGTACTTGTAGTTATGCTCATGAATATGATCCTGATTATTATAGTGATACTCCATCCAAGTGCACAAATGATTGTGCATATAAATTTCAAAATGATGAACCAGTTGTGCATTCCTCTAACCCATCTAAACAAGAGCTTATTGACATGGTGATCCACATAAACATGCTAGACTTAGGCACTAAGCAATTCCATAATCAATCTACATCTACAAGTGCACAAGAGATTACAAAAATAGTGTTTGAAGATGAACAAGATGATTTTATTATTGATTTCAATGACTTAGATGCAATTGTATTTAACCCTAATTCCCTTTCCCAATATTTGGAAAGCCTTAGGAGGTGGGGTGGTGAATTTGTTTCACACTTTCATGATAGGTTTGCTACTACATTCAATGCCCTTCTAGATGAATGCAAACCTGATGAAATTATATGCATAGATGTGTATTGTGAGGCGTTCTATCTTGGTGCAAGACAGCTTCCCCTGGAATATAAACCAAAAAGTATAAAGGTGGCATTTCAGTGGGCCAGCACTACCTAGTTAGCACTTGACAGTACTTTTCCATCTCTCAATGTTGAAAGGGATAAGGTTGCAACATTGGATCAGTTTCAAATTGTTTGCACCAAAAATTATCTAACAAGTATCCCTAGGCCAACTAAGATCATTTCAAATTATTTGCACTCGAAAACATTAAATAAGGCCCCAAAAGATCTATAAAAGAAGGCTATTTTCTATCATTTTAAAACCACCTACACACTACAAGCATACTTCACTCATAGCATGTACAAGAAATTCTTCTTGAAATTTTAGCATTTTGGAGCCTCTGATCATATAGGTTTGGATCCCATTCATGCAGGATTTTGGAGCTATGGAATGGCTTTTGGGTTATATTCCTCTCGTAACCTTCCTTGTTCCTTCCAATTTATTTGCTAATCCACTCTATGTTTTTCTAATTCTCTATTTTCTCCTTCCCATTCCATCCTCTTTAGATCCATATCATTATTGTATCCATCTTGTCCCCCATTTCCTTTCCCACCAAGCCCTAGTTTTGCTTCTCATTTTCTTGTCGTTAGCACATTAGTGTTTATGTTAATGTTTATGTTTTTCATTTCAATTTGTAAGTTTATTTTAGATTGAATTTCAGTATATTATTCCATTATCATTATCATGTGGATTTGTGTTTGAATTACCTAGAAGGTGGATGATCGAGGAAGCTTCTCCTTTGACCTAACCACCTTATATGATTTCCATCACAAAATTTGACTTGCAGGTGATTTGAAGTTCTTGAGCATTTTGGATTATCAAGATAGTTAGAAGAAGTGATTAGGAGGTCAAGACATACAGTCCCTAAAAAATTAGGTTATTATGAGAACCTTCACCAGCACCCCTTGGGTCAATAAACCAAAGACCCTACCCTGTACCAGTGCATTTGTTTCTACTAAAATATCAACCATACAATCTTCAAATTCACTGGGGAGTTTTCTAACATGTCGACAAGCCCATTTTCTTATTCTCTTTTAGTTTTATTAGATCTAGGGTTTTAATTATTGATTTCCTTTCTCCCACTTGAATGTCTTCTCCTTCATTAATTTACACAAGGTTTTCATAACTTATTTATAATATTTTCTCTATTTTTTATATTTACAGGTGCCTAGACTTAGTGGATTTAGCATCTCTGACATTATGTTTGATAGATCTAATAATCTCATTAGATTTTGTTGTAGGTCATCGAACAGGTACCCATACACTAGCACCAACATTAAGGGTGAAATTTTCATCCCACCAGAGTGGCATGCAGGCAAATCGCCTCATGGACATGTGGCTGTTTGATCGTGAGTAGGTCCCATCCTTGGGTACACGCCTAGCGAGAATCTGCACCATTGCCACATTTAGGTCGGGACATCACATGTTAGAGAAAAGTATATGCATAAGAGCTACATGTAATTAAACTAAGTGTATCTATCATGAATGTGGATTCTATTTAAGAAGATAGATAAAGTTTCTAATACAAAGCTAAAAAATAATTTATACTCAGAAGAATTGCTACAAGTAAATAAGTTAGCACTCATAAACAATTCAACTGCAAGTAAATAATCACACTCATAAATAACTTAGCTACAAGTAAACTGTCGGCTAGCTTCACACACAAAGCAATTTTAAAACATTGAACCACAAGAATTAAAACATTTATACTAATAATCTTACCACACAACTAAAACATAATAGTTACCAACATATTGGCTAGAAAGTGGGCCCTTTCTCACTCTCTTATTTTAGGCAACTACCTTAGAAAACTCTTCTTAAAACAACACTATGGTTTGTATCGGCATATATTTAGAAATATTTTGAGCTCATACTACAATATTATATATCATAACAATTGATTGGACCCATAGTTATACAAGTATTACAAACAAACAAGTGCTTTTAATAACAATATAGTTCTAATAAATTTGTCACATCTAAAGGACAACCTTACAAAATAAAATAGAAACTACTATTTTTAGCGCCTTCTTGTTTCTCTTGTATGTTAATTTGTAGAATATTTTGAGGGTTATCTTTGTGGAAATGAAATTCCAGTGTACAATCGTTTATAATAATTTCTAGTTGTAGATTATCAGCTATCAACTATATTTTGTCCAATAGTTGTAATTGATCAATATTCTTGCAAGTGGACTTGCAACAATCTACAAATAACCTCAAAACTAGTATAACGTGTTGCACTTTGACAACTTCACCAACCACTTTGTACTAGTTCTTTCCTACCACACAAGTTCCTTTCTCTTGACAAAAATACTACAAGTCAGTGTATACCAAGAACACATAATTAATGGTAAATTTAACATGTAAAATCCTTGTTTTTCTACAGCGTATTCCTTTAAGCATAATTATGCAATTATAATGCTTATAAATGATTTCAATAGCACAACCATGATTTCAAGGTGTGAAAAGAAAGGAAAAATGTAGAATGAAAGAGAAAAATGAGGACTATTAGAGGGATCATCATCAGGACCCAATTCACTTAATTACACATCCCTATGTAATTCAAAGTCCAGGGGTGCCTATGATGTGGGTGAGATTATGAGGGATTGTCTGAGATCCCTCCATTGGTGTGTAATGTCATTTGTTCTTAGAGTATTCTTCCATACTCTCAGTTATTCTTATTATAGTTTGATTTTGTCACCAACCAAGAATAGGGGACCAAATTATTGAAGGAAATCACTTCAAGCCTACCCATCAAACCCCTACTTCTTCTGTGAGCCTCACATAATACCTAATTCTAGATTTAGCCAATTGGTAACTTGGGCATCCTAAGGATTCTTTCCTTTTTAACCTTGGGGTCAGCTCATCTCATCTGTCCTTGCAATATTAATGTTGATCTTCTGGCGTACTCGAGAAGATTTCCTTGGCCACTTTGATCACCTTAGCTTGTGTTGATTTAATTAGCTATTTTTTTCTAATTTTGCCACAAATTTATACAAATTTGTTCCAATGGCCTAACCAAGAGTGTGTTAACCTCTAACAAGGATGTCTACATTTCTTTCTCTAGTATCATACCTATTTTTCTCTTTTCCCCACTAAATATGAATTTGAACACAAGATAGAACATCCCCCACATATGGGTTTGGATTTCATTCCAAATCATCTAACAATATTAAATTATGGAAATGTGCTTCATAGATTTGATTTTTTTACTTTTTCATCATCACTTTCCAAAGCAAAATGCCTCTAGGGCATCAAAATTACTTAAAGAATCAACAATAATTCATTATATTTGAAGCTTATAACATTGTTCCTACAAATATAGGGTGTAGACTATTGGTGGAGGTCTCTGCTAATCTGTAGGCAATGAAACAAAAAATTTAAATAGTTTCTTTTGAAGCTTTAATTTCCTCCTACTATTTTTGGAATGCTTTTAACTATTCTCTCAAAAATTTCAACTTTTCCTTATGATTGGTGTAAATAATATAGCATTCTTCTCTCATTTTGATATCTTGAGTCTTAGGAATCATATATCCTAGTTCTTTTTTTCCTTTCCTTTTCTTTGGTTATTGTTGCCTTAAAACAAACCATTCTTTCCCTCAATAGTTTTAACTCTACCTCCTAAGCATGTATCAATTCCCGAGCTTCCATCAATTCTTGCATATCACTCGATACTACAAGTAGTTGTTGATGAGGCATGCCATCTTTTAACTCTTCTACTTTCTATCTCTCATCCTTTTCCTCAACAATAGGTACATCTTCTATATCCAATTGGGTTTCATGCAACAATAACCAAAGAAGGGCTTCCTATAGACCCTATATCCTCATTATTTGCATGCATATGGGCTTCAAGGGAAGGTTCTTATGGGACTTCCCCTACCTATAAAGGGTTTTATTGGTCTTCTAGGAAAGGTTCTTGAGGGACTTCTCCTACCCATTGAGATCTTTCCCTTGTAGCAAGTTCTCCAAGGATTTCACTATCACCACTATCATGATGTGTCATTTGATCATGAGGTCTCATTAATAGACATTCCTCTATAATCCCCACCTTGAAGTCGATATGTTACTCTTTGGCTACAAGTATACTTCCATCTTATGCAAGTTTTGTTAGTCTAGAGGTGGAGCAGAGCCACCATTTGGGCAATTGAGCAAAGGTTTGGGCCATTTGTCCTCGTCCCCTGAGTTAGGTGGAAGAACCAATCTCCTTTGTCTTAATGGCCTACTAAGGTCTACCTCATCATAGGTCATGAAAGCATGTGCATGTGTGGACTATGAGCTATTATCTTTAGCATTATCTATGGTAGCCTTTATATCCCATTTCTATAAGAATGTTTTCGAGGTGACGAGGGGTATCTACCTCCTTGACACCTCCACAATTAATTTGATAATACCATGATGGGCTAGATTCTGAATTTTACCATACTCAACTTCAATAAACATTGTCTTTAACACTCGAAGAAAAAGAAGGGCATAATCATTATTCTATCATGCCACAAATAGGGCATCAAATGGAAATGGGTGTTGAACACATTGGAATGCCTACCTTTGCTTTATACCTATTCTCCTAATAGCAACAAGGCTCAATGATATTCTTCAATGTTGGGTTTGACAAAAAAATCACTCCTCGCCTTGAGATATCAATTTAGCGGCAGTTGCAAGTGGGTCAATATCAACCAAAAAGTGAGCCCCCATAAATTGACACGATCATTGTGGAAACTTTGTGCAAACTCCATTGCAACATACTCAAAAAACATAAGCCATCCTTTATTTTGGACAATAGCATATGCCTACAAATATTTAAGCACCAATTCGGTCTCAAAGGGCTCCTTATATAAATTCCATCCATATCGATTACAGCTACAACTAAAATGAATCTAGTGTAAGTTGTAACGAAAACCCTAAAAACTTAGTCTACAAGGAAAATGCAATCTGCAACGACTACGTGTGAAATAATGAATAGCATATCATCCAAACTCCAATAATATCCATTGTCACCCTTTGTTCTTGTGAAAAAATGACACCAAACTGTCACAATAGATGATGTATCACCACAAATCAAATATAAGATGAGTCATCGTCGGCAAGTATGATAAATGTGTAGTTAAAGTTCAAAAAGTATAATGAAAGGACAAAAAATAATGGCAAAGAGGGATGGGTGGGGTTGGGTGGCGGATGACAATTGTGAAATTGGGGTGGTAAGGTTATGCTATTAAGGATGTAGATGTTGTAAGTGACATAATAAGCACAAAGATAGATGTTGCAAGTGACATGGTGACTTTGTTTTCTTTTTTAAATAATTAGTGGTTATCGGTGACTCAATTTTCAACACACTAACTATCTAGCAATGTCACAAGGGTTTTCATTATTAGGTTATTGAATGTAATAGTAATTTGTTAAAAAATTGATTTTCAAATCACTAAATTGTCCAATAGTATTCAAAAAGGTTTTTGTTATTAGAATTATTATTTAAATTTTTAAATAACAATGAAATCAAGGGAGTGGAGTACCCTCTCCGGATGTTGAACTAATTCCATCTAAATTCTGGAGGTCCCCTAACTCCACAAGAAAGTTCTCCTTAGAATATGGTTTATGATATAATTTCAACCTATGACCATCGGCAATCAAGGCCATTCTTTCAGAATCCACTACACATAACTTGACTACTCCATTGTTGAAGACATGCTATATCTCATACTTGGGCCCAACCATCTAGTATGAAACTTACCCTTGAAATTCTAAAAGTGAGTCATATAAGAATTCCCAATCTTCTTGGTGGAATAACCATTTTTTAATGAAACAATCATGCCACAAGATATGCTACTATTGGACAACCTTTGTGTGAAACAAAGCATATCTTCACAATTCATCCAAAGAACACAATTACTCAATCCTTTGTTTTTGTGCCTTAGTAAGATACATGCCCAAAGCTAAAGTTGTTCTAACAATTTTAATTTCAATCTCAATTGGTAGAATGACTCTCTTACCATAAACTAGATCATAAGGAGTGAGCCCCATTATGATCTTCCAAGTGAGTGGGTAGGCCCAGAAAGCTTTAGTTAGGTAATCAACTCATCTTTATGGTAAAATGACATGGTCTTCATAAAAAAAAATCAAGATTTATGTTAATTGCTTCAACATGATCATTTTCTTGAGGATGATATGGGGGAGACTTTCAGTGTCATATTTTATATTACTCTAATAAAGTAGTAACTATTTTAGATATGAATTGTGGTCCTCTATCTATTACAATCACATGTGGTGGTCCATAACTTGCAAGAAATTCTTCACATGGGAACTCGACTACTTTCTTGTCTTGTGTGTGCTTCAATGCCTTGACTTCCACCCACTTAGTGACATAATTTATACATACCACAATATATTCCTTCTAATTAGAGGATTAATGAGACCTATAAAGTCCATTCCCCACTTTTCAAAAGGCTCTATAGAAATTTGTGGGCATAATGATCTAAACACATGGGATGCATTGACACTTAGCACACTACCAAATAAACTTTTCAACATCCATGTGTAGAGTTAGCCAATAGTAACTAGCGTGCAATACCTTGGTAGCAATGTAGCAAACAACAAAATGTCCCCCACAAGGTTTAGCATGACATGCTTGAAGAATATTAAAGACCTTATATTCATTGACATGTCAATCACATTATCAATATCTATATGGAATAAAATCTCACTTATCCATGAGAATTTCTTACTTTGCATAACTAACTTTTAACATTTTTAGGAGAATGATAAGGAGGAAATTTAGTTGCAACCAAATAGCTAGCAATATCTACAAACTATGAGATTTTAGTTCAAATTGCAAAGAGGTGTTCATCTAAAAAGGAATCATCAACTAAACTTGTTCTGAGTTACCTAGCAATCTAGATAAGAAATCTGCTCTACATTTTCACGACCAAATTTATCAAGTATAATAATGTCAAATTCTTGTAAGACAAGCATCCATCTAATAATCCTACCTATACTAATAATCCTACCTATGCTAGGTAGCTCTTATTTATAAGAAATCAAATGGCAGAATTATTTGTATGGACATAAACTAGATAACTACCAATATAAATGTTGGAATTTGCTGATGAAATAAACAACTACTAAGAATATTTTTTTTATTACTATGTAATTGAGTTAAGCACAAGTCAATTTTTTACTAATCTAATAAAAAGCATAAGAATCCTTACCTTCCTTTTGAGCGAAGGTAGCCCCTATATTTGTATCTAATGCATCTATGTAAATGTGGAAGAGTAGTGCCCAATTAGGTTCACGTAGAACACAGACGGTGGCAAGCTTTGATTTTATCATATCAAAGGCATTTTGGCATTCCGTTGTCCACTTGAGATTGGCATCTTTTGTCAACAAAGAAAAGAGAGGTAAGGCAATTTTACTAGAATCTTATATAGAATGATGGTAATATCTTGCAATTCCTAAAATCATCAAAAAAAAAATTCCTTGTAGGAAAATCTTTTGATTACACCTACCTTAGCCAAGTCTACCTCGATAACTTTTTTAGACATATAGTGGCCTAAAACATTTTTTTAGTCATGAGCATGTGGCACTTTTCATGACCGATGGACAAATTTGTATCTTCACATCTTTGGAGGACTCTCTCATGGTTAGATTTAGCCTCTTACAAATGAATCGACATAAATAGTGAGATCATCCATGTATAACTCTACACAATCATGGATTAGATTAAAAAAATAAACTTAGCAATCCTCGTTAAAATGTTCCAGATGTGTTACAAAGTCTAAAATAGAGAACATTATAGGTAAATGTGTTGTATAGTTTCCATGTTTAATAGTTAGGGTGGGATCAGCCTCACAAGTTGACTCTGATTTTTTTTTTGAGAAAATTTTTTTGGTGTTATTTTGGGTTTTTTATTTTCGCCCATGTTTTAAAGCACTCATGTTTAGCTTTTGCCACGTTTTCATGCAATGTGTAAAACCACTTTTGATGTGCCTATTTATATCCACACATGCTTAAGGGTGAAGTAAGAGATATTCATTATTGTATTGGAGAATGGTTGAGATTTTGCAACAGTTAAGATTTTACTATGCTCGGTTTTCTACATGAAAAGGTTTTCCCATGTGAAAATACTACATATTGTCTTTGCTTTCATTAAATTTTCGCCCATGTTTTAAAGTATTCGTGTTTAGATTTTGCATGCTTTCATGCAAATTGTTTAAAACCACTTTTGATTTACCTATTTATATCCACACATGTTTAAGGGTGAAGTAAGAGATATCCATTATTGTATCGGAGAACGATTGAGTTTTTGCAATAGTGAATTTTTTTACTATGCTAGGTTTTTTACACGAAAAGGTTTTCCCAAGTGAAAATACTACATATTGTCTTTGCTTTCATTATTCCATTTTTTGTTTCAAATTGTATATGCCCTACTTCTATTGTACAGGTTTATCAGATTTCTTTTTCACTACAAAATGTTCCCTAGGGACACACAAAAGTAGTTTTGTCCAACACCTAATCAATAAATAGTAAAGGAAAATGGTCTTTATGAGTAGCAGCATTTAAAGCTCTATAATTTACACAAATCTTCCATTTAAATTTTTTCTTTAGAACACCTACTAAAGGGGAAAACCATTGACTATTTGAAATGGGATAAATAAAACCAACATTTAACAATTTTTGCAATTCAGTTTTGACAATGTCATAAAGGATGGGATTCATCTATCTGTAAGGTTGTTGCACTCTTGAACAAGCATCCCTTATATAAATGTGATGAGTACACATGTTAGGATGTATTCCTCTCATATCTTGATCCTCCCATGCAAATGAGCATGATAATGTCATAGGATGGAAAGTACTTCCAACTAAGAAGAATGAAGATGTGGATTAACATTGAATGTTCTATTAGGTGAGACTTATATGATCTAAGATCCAAATGAAGTACTCTAGATTCTACAAGCAAAATGGACTATACTTACAATCATGGGGAAGTAACTGGTGGAAGGTTATAAAATCCTGACATGGGAAGTAACTGGTTAAAATCCTAACATGTATTGTCTATACATCCATAAAATAATAATCTTTCCAATGTAACACTTAAAGGATGAACATTTTGAAAATATTTTGAAATAATACTATCCTCAAACACTTCTTGTAAAACTAGACTTCTATCTATGGTGAGTATCAGAAGTTGATCCCCATTTTCCCCATCAACCCACAAACACTCTTCTATTTCCCAAAAAAGGGCTAGAGGATATAAGCTAAGCTTCTTAGTTTGATTACCATTAGAAATCACCATGTTAGTAGATCTACAATGCATTAGTTATTGTCAATCATTGTCACCCAAGTATTAAGGAATAAACCCCCAACGTTATTTTGGTTTCCAATACCATAAATTCCACAAGGTACTCCCATGGAAATGATAATACTTCAATCATCCCCTCCAATTTGACTATAGATTGGTCAATTTGGAGAGTGGTAAGAGTTTGATGTAATCCTTGTTAATGTATATTTTTCATGGTTTCTTTAGTCATCACATTAATTGTAGCTCCCAAATCAACCAAAGTATCTGAAATTAAAGTTTTCCCAATACAAACACATATAATAGGACTTCTGAGATTAGAACACATTGGAATAACAACATTATCAAGCATGAGATCAACCAGATGACCAACCACTTTTACAATATGTGAATCATGTTTCTTTGTTCCTATCCTCTTACAGAACTCCTTAGTTGTTTCATTGTGAATAGGAACATTTGTAATTGCCAAAAGAGTGGAATTTAAATGTGTACATTTATGAGTTCATTCAAAAAGTCAAATTCCATTTTATGTTCAATCTTTTAAATACTAACATTTATAGATATGGAGGTGTTGAGGGTTTAAGAGGGGGTGCTTCTAAAATATTGTGTTGAGAGTCAGCAACTTGGTTGGTATGCTCGTCTAGCTTTGTGATAATTGGGATAGATGGTCCCTTAATAGTTTTATCATAGCAAAGTTGTAGCTCATTAATACCATCCGTGTTGATGGGATACTATTGATATTCAATAATTTCATTGTTGTAGACTAGCTAAGGCAATTTATTATTGAGATTGGGAGCCAATTGAGCAGGCATATTTGTTGATCAAGGTAGTTGTGTTGATGTAGATGGTTGATTAAGGTTGAGACATTGGTGGTGGAAAAAGATTTTGTGGTTTTGTGGGTATGGATACATATTAGGTTATTGTGGATCAGGGAAACAAGATGGATAGGATGGTGGTCCATTTCACCATAATTGTTGCCATGACTAAGATTGAGGTTACGAGTATTGATTTGGCCATTGTTGATAGTATGGAGGTTGTTGAAAACTCTCATACTAGTTCAATGGGGGTGTATATTGTCCCATGGTTCCTTGTAGATCAATTTAAAGTCATTAGGAGGCATAGCTTAAGAGTTGGTTAAGGCTTCCAAGGACATTTTTGGACCATATAATACACATGCGCATTATTATCCTCCAAATCAAAATTCAAAGAATTTAAAAGATTTAAAGTAGTAATAGTAGGAAGATTGTTTTATCCTATCGAAAGAACATTGCTTAATAGAATGTCATTTCTGACAAGTGGGACAAAACATTGCAAGAGCTTTATCAACATCTTCCTACTACTTGTGTGCATATAAAGTGCCTAACTATTTACCCATATGACTCAAAAGATCAATTTTAAGATTGTCCAACACATTACCTAATTTTCTTTTGGTAAGACTTGTAGATGAAGCTTGACCTCCTTTTCCTGAATATGCCTTTACATTCCTAGATCTACAATAGTTCCTATGAATGTCACCTACTAATCAAAAGTCAATTGGGAGATATCACCTCCTCTAATGAGATTTAGGGCTTCAATACAGTCATCATTAACTCCATTAAGAAAGAGCATCTCAATTGCCTCAATTCCAAACAAGTTTGCCTTGCATGTTAAAAACTAAATAAGGATTGTCTCAGCATCTTTATGTGTTCATCCTCAAAATTTTGTCTCGCACTACTTTTGGCCTTGCAATAGTCTTGATATTTCTTTAGGAAATTGTCTTTCATTTCATCTCATGAATGAACGATGTGTTGACCAACTCCCACGTACCAACATAATGCCACATCTTTTAATGTTGTAGAAAATAATTTTAGTTTTTAGATATTAAATTATTAGTCATAGCTACAACACAAAACATCAAATTCAAACAAAAACATACCAAGATCCTTTAATGGAAGAGTTGAATGCAAAATATTTTTAAAGTGCATCACCGTCAAGAAATTCAATGGGAAATTCAAAGGTAATAGGAACATTATTGGATAATGCTCATTCTTCCTCATTGTTTACTACTCAATCTACTACCATAGTTGATTTTGCAGCCTCTACCCAAGGAGTATAATGAATATTGAATAAAGAGGACAAAGGCTTAAAACGTTTTGGTGGCATCGGCTGAAACCTTCCCTTTAGTAATGTGTAAGAAGCTCGAAAGGTAGCTCCAAAATCAAGATCTAAACAACTTAATGGTTTCCATTTTGGGTTGAATTGCACTTTAGCTTCACTACCTTCATCTTTTGTAAATGGCGAAGTTACATGTGGTAGAGACTCTAGTTCTTGTTCAGTTTGTTCTCCACCCAACTCCAACAGAACCTCAACAAGTTCTATCACACACCTTAGCAAGTCTAGTCGAAGTGGTGGAATCTCTTTTGGTGTGTGTATTGATCACAACCTCAAAAAATTAATAGAACTCCCTCGTTTAGATATACCTACACTACGGCTCACAATAGGCTGTTTGGAAACAAATCTAACCTTATCGTCTCTAGGTCAACTCATGCATCAAAATACCCTATCTAAACAACATAAATCAAAGTTGCTTCTAAGCAATCTAGTGTTTGCTCAGACTTCCAATTGGGTGTGTTTGTCCTAACTTAATTCAACTAGTTTATTAATCTTTTGACACCATCCATAGCAACGACACCAAAATGATTGGACTAAATTGAGCATGTGTTTACCTTAGTTCTAATTTTGTACAATGATTAAAATCCAACTCAAGGCCCTTTTTCAAGTTCTCTAAAGATGATGATTAGCAAAGCCCTATATCAATCTAGGGATGTATACTTGTGATCTTGTCTAAACAAAGTATATGCATAAGAGTTGCATATTATTGAATTAAGTGTATATATCATGAATGCAAATTCTATGAAGATCCATAAGATTTCTAATACAAAGCTAAAAAAGAATTTATACTCAAAACAATTGTTGCAAGCAACTAAGTTAGCACTCAAACAATTCAGCTACAAGTAAATAATCATTCATAAATAACTCAGTTACAAGTATCAACTTCACAATAATTTTAAAATGGTGAACAACAATAATTAAAACATTAATACTCACACCACATGACTTCAACAATACTTAACCAACAAATGGGCTAATGAGTGGGCCCTTTCTCACTCTCATGTTGCAAGCAACTACCTTAGAAACTCTTATTAAAAGAGCACTATGATTTGTATTGAAATATGTTTAGCAATATTACGATCTCATACTACAATGTTGTATATCCTAACAATTGATCGAACCCATATTTATTTTTATTACAAACAAGTGCTTGTAATAACAATATAGTTCCTATAACTTAAAAGACCGAGAATCTACACGATGAGTGCAGAGCGGGAATCTACACGATGAGTGTAGAGCGGGAATCTAAAAATTTGAATCACGATGAATGCAGAGCGCGGAGCACTGAAGGCGGGTTTGCAAGTTCTACGCTCATGCCCGAGTCGGTAGGGGGCAGCCTGGTGGTTTGGCCGCCTCTATTTTGGCTGAGGATGGTTTCGTGGCTGCTCTGGTTGGGCAGGGGCTTGGCCCCGTGGACGTTGGTCTCGGGGGTCTTTCTTCTAACCCTAGCTTTGGTGCCGATGGTTTCTCCACTATGGTTAATGCTAGTGGTGGTCCTGCGGTGGGGTTTCGTGCCCCGGGAGGCCCCAAGAAGACTTTTTCTGCTGTTGTTGCCGGATCTGGTGCTCAGACCTCTTCCTGGCCCAATTCTTGGCTGATCCCTTGTGCCCGTGAGCCGCCTATTGTGGTTTGTGGTTCGGAAGTCGCTGAGAACAAAGATTTTTACCACAACACTGGAGTGATATACAGATTTAATAGTTTATGGCCCTCCTTGCCCAATCTTCACCATTGGGTCTTGGAGTCTTGGAAGCCACTAGTTGAGGGTAAGATTGAATTGTTTCACTGTGCTAGAGGGTTCTTCATAGTGACATTTGCTTCTTCTGAGTAGAGAGACTTAGTGCTTGATGGTAAAGTTTGGTTGTGGGGGGGAGCATTCCCTCTCCATCAAGCCCTAGACTCTCTCCTTCAATCCCCTCATGGAGCCGCTCAACATCAGACCTATTTGGGTCTGTCTCCCTAATCTCTCTCTATAGTTTTGGGAGGATTCGTGCTACGAGGGCATCGGCAATGCCATTCATGGGGCACTCCACGATAGCGCGCATTTTAGTGGATATTGACATATCTAAACCTCTTCATGGGGATGTGATCTTGATGGTAGGGGAAAGGCCCTGGAAACAAATATTGGATTATGAGGGTATTCCTTTTAGATGCAGAAGGTGTTTTGCTATAGGTCATCTGGCCTCTGGTTGTCCCCTCTTGCATCGTAAGGGTGCTCCTACTTGGTGGAAAGATGCTCTCCTGAATCACCTAACTATCAGCGCTTCGGAGGATGACGGTTTGTCTCAGGGGGATGTTTCCTCTGGTGATGCTGACCCTTTTGTGACTGCTACTAAGGGTGTGGTGTCGGTTGCTGTTGCGGTTCCCTCTCATTCTCTAAATTCTTCTGACCACTTGGTTGCTCATCTATCGGCTCCTCCTGTTTCGGGTAGGCTTGTTTCTTCTATTCCTGATTCTACTGCTTTGGTTTTGCCCTCTTCAAGCTCGGCTTCCCCTCATGGGGCTTCGATGGTGTTGTTTGGGGTTCATCGTGAGCCCTCCTTGCTTGTGGTTTTGGGGGAGTCTCCCCTCTCTCCACGTGTTGTTGATCCTAGTTTTGAGCCCTCTTGGACAGTGGTTCAGCGTAGGAAGAAAGGTCCCTTGCCCCCTTGTGGCAAGGGTGTTAGGGTGTCTAGATCGAGATCTGATGTTGTGTAGATCCTTGATGTTCTCCAGCTAGGCTGCGGTGCATGTGTTGTCGGTCTGTCGTTCCTAGTCTATTGCTTTTGGGATCAAGCTCTCTTGGCTTTTTCCCCTGTTCTTCTGCCCTTGTGGCCTTGTTTTTTGCCCCTTGTTCTATTTCTAGGCTTTTTTGTAATCGGGTTCAGCTCCCTTGTTTAGCCACTTATCTTAATAAAAAACAATATAGTTCCTATAAATTTGGCACATCTTAAGTACAGTGTTACAAAATAAAATAGAAACTACTATTTTTATTTGCCTCCTCCTTTGTTGCTCTTGTGCATTGATTTATAGAATATTTTGAGGGTTATCTTTGTGGAAATGAAATTCCAAGACATGGGTTTATACTAGTTGTTAGCGATAAATTGTTATTTGCCAATTGTATTTTGAACGTCAGTTGTTGTTGCGGTTTTGCAACAATCTACTAATAACCTCAAAACCAATATAACATGTAGCACTTTGATAGCTTCACCAACCACTTGATAACGATTATTTCCTACCACACAAGTTCCTTTCTCTTGGCAAACAAACTGCAATTTATTATAAACGAATAATAGTTGATATTAAATTTAACATGGAAAATCCTTGTTTTTCTATCATTTGTTTCTTTAAGCTTAATTAAACAATTAGAATACTTATAAATGATTTCAATTGCATACCCATGATTTCAAAGCAAAAAGAAAAAAGTAGAATGAAAGAAGAAAATGGGATCTATTATAGGTCTCATCACGAAGTTTATTAAAGGATGCAAGGTATGTTATATTTGCAAATCCAAGATATGAAAGGAAGAATTGTACACTTCTCTTTTGGTGCCTACTAGACTACAATAATGTGTTTCCATGGATTTTGTGGGTGGATTGCCATTGAGCAAGCATGGGAACAAGTATCTATTTGTTGTTATGGATAGGTTTAGTAAAATATGTATTCTGACCCCACGCAAGAAAACAATAACCAGAGAAGAGCCTACATGTCTATTTTTTTCCCATGTGTGGTGCCCTATAGGTTACCAAGGTCAATTATTTCAAATGTTGGTAAGTTTTGGTCCACTTTGTGGGAGAAGATAGTTACTAAGCTCCAAAAGAGTACTACCTACCATTCCCAATCAAACAAGCAAATAAATATAATAAATGGAATTTTGGTAGAGGTCATAAGAGGTTGTGACAACGGGTTTCCAAAGGACACTTATACAACAAAGCAATCTAATCCCCTATAGAGTAGTCACATTTTGAAATATACCAATTGATGTTGCATTTCAACAAGGTAAGCAAGAAGGATTTGACTCATAGGTGGCAAAAGCAACAAAATTCATTGAGAAGATTCACCGAATCCAACTCCAAATGAAGACACAATTAGAAAAGACTCAATTGACTACAAAGAAAGGCATGATCGCCATCTTGTGGACAAGTATGTCCCTAGGAAAAGAGTGGATTCAAGGACAAACCAAGAAGACTAATCCTCTAAGGTATAGGTCATTCACCACCTTACAAGCAATTAGAGAGACCATTGATAGAAGTTTCAAGTTAAAATTCATGAAACTCCATATGGTGATTCATAAATTCTACCTTATAAGTTTTGGGTTAAAATTCAAAAAAAAACATTGTATGTGTGAGAACATTGGTTTCTTGGACACATGTGAAGCAATGCCACTAGTGTCTAGATTTAATTTGAAATCTTAAGATTCCAACCATAGATCCTATCCTAAACCTAGAAACTTCCTAATACATTTTCTAACAATAAATCAAGCTTGAAATGCAAATAAAAGCCTATTAGATCATTTGAAAACAAAATGAATCATATCATGTTCTCTCAAACTTACATGTACTACGTTTTCTTCTACAACACACTTTAATGGCATTTTGGAACCCTCATATTGAAGAATCTACATAAATAGCCACATAGCACCTCCCCCAAGCCTTATGTGTTCCCACCTCTCATATCATAATTACATTATTCCTTGTTCATTGGTATTTCTCTTCATATCCATCCTACAAGTGCATTCACAACCAATGCATGTGCCCTAGTTTGGTGTCTAAGGAGGGCAAGTGAACCCATCACCAATGTTGATGTCCTTACAAGATGTCTAGGAAGGGCAAGAGCACCACCCATGGGTGGTGATGGTGTCTTGCAAAGCTATCCGTAGCCAATAGGAGTGTCCCCAAATAGTGCTAGTGACTTACAAAGGTGTCTAGTTCTAATGCAAGTGACCCTCTTTATCCTCCAAAGCTAAGAGTTTTCCAAGATGCTTGTTCCAAACTTGTGCTTTCAAGTCATTTAGTCAAAGCAACCTCCTCTTTATCCTCCAAAGCTAGAATTTTCCAAGATCCTTGTTCCAAACTTGTGCTTTTCAATCATTAAGTCAAAGCAACCTTATAAATAATATCCAAGAATGCACTTTCTTATCTTTCTTTGCCGTTTACTAGCCTACATTTCCCAACTCTAGCACTTTTTCTCACTTGTTCTATTTGAATGCAAATCTAATATTTGATATCTCACTATTGAATTTATTTTAACATTTTAGCTTGTAATCAAATTTCAAGTAGAGATTAGTTTAAAGAAAGAGAGTGGAATCCTAAGTTGTATATTGTTTAATTTGTACAACACAAATAACTTTAGGGTTTCCAAATTTAATCTTCCACTACGAGGTGGCAAGCTCATTTGCTATCATTCAAAGGTCTTAAGTTCAATGAGAAGGGGATATCCAGTGTACAATGGAGAGCTTAAAGCAATAGTCTAAACCATTAAGGAAATGGGTACACTTCCTACTTGGCAAAGAGACTACTGTACACACAAACCAAAAGACTTTACAAAACTTGTAGGCTCAAAACAATTTGCAACAAGCATGCATTACAAATGGATAGACCTTCCATAGCATTTTCATTAGGTGATCAGATACAAGGGAAGTGCCTATTTCAAAGCCCATATTAGCTCATGCTATGATTACACGGTCAAAGCCTTTCCCTAAAGAAGCCTATGGTGGAGAATATGGACAAGGCTCAAATTTTGGGGAGAAGTATAATCCGGTCCAAAACAAGAAGTTAAATAAGATTACAAAAATTGTACCTCGACAATAGGTTGTTCGGTAGGTTAGGCAAATTGTGTGCCAAAGCCCCAAAAACTTCCACTCATAAAAGATGCACATACCTCTAAAGTGGTAGAACATTTTGGTGTTAGAAAAACAATGACCTATTTACAAAGGTACATGTATCTCCCTAGAATGCAAGTAGTAGTAGCAAAGTTCATTACAAAATGCAAGTTATGTTGCACTTGAAGATCCAAGATGAGAAGGGAAGGATTGTACAATCGTCTTCTCCAGACCACGGGAAAATGTTTCAATGGATTTTGTGGTTGGATTGTTGTTGAGAAAGCATGGGAACAATTATCTTTTTGCTGTTGTAGATAAATTCAGCAAGATGTGTATTCTAGCCCCATGCAAGAAAACAATTGTCAAAAAGAGACCACAAATCTATTTTTTACTCATATGGGTTTACACTATGGATCATCGAGGTCAATTGTTTTAGATAAAGACACCCATTTTGTTGGTAAGTTTTGGTCCAAGAGTGTTGCCTCCCATTACCAATCAAATGGGCAAATAAAGATAGTAATAAGAATCTTTGTGCAACTCACAAAAGCTAAAACAATAGGCTTTCACAGGCTTGGAATGAATTTTTGCCTTCAATCCATTCCTCTACAAAGCGTCCACCTTCCTCTACAAAGCAACTACCTTTTGAAATGTGATTACGTAAACCAGTCCACTTGATGTTGCACTTGAACAAGGTACACAAGAATAATTGGAAGAGGTGGCAAAAGCAACAAAAGCCGAATCCAACTCATGGTAAAGACACTCGAAAGAACTCACCGGATAAACAAGGAGAGGCATGCTCAGCATTACGCATAATATGGTCTTAAGGTTGAGTATTGTTACCCCTAAAAAAGAGCAAATGCAAGAACAAGACAAGAAGACTAAACCTCTAAGGTTGTGGGCCATTGGAGCTCAAAGGACAAACAATCAACCACAAACAATGGTGTTCTTCAAGGAGGTGCATCTTTTGGGACCAAAAACCTCACTGAAAGGAGGTATGATCTGAAAAGGATCAAAGTGAATTAAAGAACAAGAAAACATGTTTCACTCAAAATATGAAGATGTGCCCATTGTTTTATGACAAACAAATTTACTGCATGGCAAAAACAAATAGTGTGGCAGTTGCAGATTTACCACACGTCTATCTACCACAACAATTGCACGTCTACTGCAGCTAATGATCATAACTATGCAGCAAACGATAAAATACCCTACTGAATGCAAAAATACCACTATTTTCTTACCGTTGCATGCAGCCAATTCACTATGGCACAGAACAGTTAGTGAACTCAAATGGACATGACTTTTGATGCTTCATTTCCAATCTTGTAGGTCTCCAGTGCACCAATAGGAAGAAGTGTCATTAAGGCTAATCTTGTAGGTCTCCAGTGCACTTATCAAGCTAGGTCTCCTCCACATTGATGGTTTCCCTAGGTGAAAACTTATCTTTTAAAAGTGTATATGCTTGTGTCTTGCATTAATTTCTAAATTATGTGAGCATAGTTTAGCTCCGAAAGAATAAAATAACAGTTCTAAACAAGAGCATAAGTAGTTTTGTTGATTCATAATTCATAATCCACAAAGCATAGTTTTGTAGACAATTACAGATGGCCGAACATTTGACAGTTTAACAAACCTTAATCAAGCACATTACCGTAACATGTAACGTTTTGGTCTTTTGACCAGATAATTCAGTTAAGTTGAATAGATTTCAACGAAGGAAATACTTGATTTGTGAAGACTTTGATAATCACTTAATAACTTTTAACCAGTGTGTTGAATCAACGAGACATGTTGTACACAAGGTGGGCTGGGATCTCAGATGAATAAAACCATTTCCATGTGATACAGTGTCATATATCTTGTCCACTTTCCAGTATATTCCCTACCATAATATAGATCACAATAATAATCTAATTCCAAATACGGCACACAAAAACAGTATCAAAATGCAAAATTATTCTTTGATCACACTCCTCAAGGAAACTTGTCATCTAATGTCTTAATGAAACAAGTTCATACTACAGCCTTTTGGTGGTTAATGAAGATTCAAACCTTAAAAAGAATTATTTTCACAAGGTAAGCTGCATTTTGACAGAGTGGCTCATTAAAATCAGATAATTATTATGTTGTGAAACAAATCAATATCTAGCAAGCAACACTAGGTGACATGTAAAGCCCCAAATATTCATAACTCTAATTGTAAACAAGCAAACCCATCATCAATAGGTAAATTTGGAATAATCAGTAATAAAAACTAGTTAAATGCTCAAGGAACTCACAATGCCCAGTATACAACAAAAGTGGTTTGATGGACAAGCTACCATTGTGTGCACATAATTGGATGTAACAAATAGCAAGGTTGTGCAAAGGAAAATGTGAAGAAAAAGAGATAAAGAAGTCACTTAGGAAAGGATAAAAAAAGCTGGATAGAGGTTGTGCAAAGGAAGCTGTGGACAAAAAGAGTTGAAAGGATGCAGATAAAACAAGATAGAGAAACTAAGAAAAAATAGAATAGATATGTTATGCAAAGGAAAATGTGAACAAAAAAGCGAAAGAAAAGGAACTTGAAACTGGAAGAAAAAACTCTGTAAATAGAATAGATAGAAACTGCTAAGGTGCCTGAAGATCAACTGCGATTAAACAGGTATTCCTTTCTATGGCTGAAAAGAGAAGATATGGAAAAACTTAAGAGCATTTATGTTTTTATGGCTCAAACAAAAAACATGTTTATTACTCTACCCTGAAATAAGCCAATAACTCCCAAGTTTTATTTGCAAAAAATACTAGGTATTGAATTTCCATGAGAGCACAACACACAACAGAAACAGAACTAGAAAACTGGAATGGAAATGGCTTACTGATATAACTATTTTTCAAGCATGCCTGAAATGCAACATATCTCAGGAGAATGGTTGAGAGCTTGGGAATCAATTGCATACTAAGATCTGGAGATTTTATGCAAAAGAAGCACACCTTGCCCCATAAAACCAAAACTACATAAAAATAACCAACCAATCTCTCAAATAAAATGTCAGGTGAAAAAGGCAAATGCCTAAATGCAGACACGCATATTAAGAATATACAAATTTTATTTAAATGTACAGCAAGTAAATATTAAATTATAACTCATAAAATTATTTTAAAACAAGCACGCCATCTTTAGAACAAAGCACCTTCAACTCTAACAACAATGCACAACCAATAGGATATCAAAAGAAGCAAGAAATAAATATTTACTAAACACTCCCAAGCTCAAAAAACATGTGCACTCAAGGTAACATCCCTAGTAATTTTTCAGCTGATCATTTAAAAGACATAAATATTCCAAATAAACATGAACTGTTACATACAATGGAAGATAAGTGGCTACATTCAAATGGCATATTGAGGACAGTTAAATGCTTCAATGTAATCAGAACAAAGCCCGCAAGGTAAAAAAACAAAAAAATTGAAACTGAATTGCTACCTTTGAGAAGGTCAAAAACAAAATACCTAATTGTAGTCTCATACAAAATCATGCTATATTCCAAGAAATTTGTTTGTTTGCTACACTCAATAAAAGGTTCTACGGGCAGGGCATCTTAAGTGTCAAGATGCACTATGAACCAGCTACTATCACTCAAGAATCATCTCCTTTGTGAAGGATATAGCATAGTTGGACTTCATCAAATAGAGAAAAGGAATGAAAATAGACAGCCCCTCTATATTAGCAAATATTCCACCATTCTTACTCTTGAAATCCTGAGGATCCAGTGCCAGCCCCATAACTTCCACCTCCACCAAATCCACCCCCTCCACGGCCAAAACCTGGTCTTGCACCAGGTGCCTGTGGATTTTATACAAAAAAAGAATGAGCAAAGAAGTAAGAATACATGTTTAATTTCAAGGAAAGATTAAAAGGCAAATCAATAAAATGCCACATACCCGAAATTGAGGCTGATATTCAGCAGGAGCTCCACCCTTCTCACCAAATTCTCCTGGTGCTCCACGTGGAGGACCACCACGGTATCCTTCCCGATCACCAAATCTTGGTCGATCGCCCTCAAATCTGGGTGGCCCTCTGCAAGGAAAGTATTATTAAGAAAAGATGAAAGCCACACAAACATAAAAATAATAAATCAGATCCTGATTTCATGCTCAGAACAATTTCAGTCCCAACATAGGATTTTACAATGAACCTCTGGCACAATGAATTCAGCTGAGTCTCCACTTATGCTCAACACACTCATAGGCTACATTCAAGTCATAGAATTCAATACTTGCAAAGGCTACTTTAATCTCTTCTCTGTATAGGGAAAGGTAAATTTGTAAAGCTATTGGAGAAAACCATGTAAGCAATGTAAAAATTGTGGCACAGCTTTTCCTGAAAGCTTTACAAATTCTCTAACGTGGACTGTGAAAACCCATTACTTCTAATAGGTAAAGGTAAGGTAGTCTTTTAGATTATCACCAACCAAGATACTAATTTTGGTCCACGAGACCCTGCTTGAGGAAGTCATCAAGGAAATTGTCTTTAATTTACCTTATAAGTTGTTCATATTCAAAGCTGTGACTCCTCTATTTTGTACACATAACTTTACCATCAGGCCCAATCTGCTGTACATTAAGTAGCATAGCAAGAATGTAAACTTTGAGTGTAAACAGGTAACAAAATCAGGCATTAAGAACACACAACAGTAGTTTTATGTTGAAATTAATTCAAACTCCTAAAAATCCTAGTTGACAAATGGCACGTCAGAGATGGAATTTTTCAATAAGCTGCCTGTATCATATTTACATGCAAAGGCTTTAGCAAGCAACAATCTCAAAAAAGGGAAAAAAATCAAATAAATGTCACATGACTCAAATTTGGCAAGGACAAAGAGTAGCGAATGCAGCTCGACCTCAAGTTCTCAACAACAACATCACAAGAATTTCAAAATGCACAGCAAATTAAACAAACAGAACACAGCCCAGCTACAGCAAGAACTTGGCAAAAATTTCAGAGTTAAGCAGCAAATTAAAAAAGACCATGTTATTTAAGAGACCATTGCCAAATATGTCAAATACTCAATACAGTGCCCACAATATTTGTATACACAAAGGACCTCAAACAAATAAGCACCAATCTCAAAATAAACAAGCACTCAAATCAAATTACTCAGATTCAACACCTACCTAAATCAAGGCTGAATAATAAAGGCCGCACCCTGAATCACGCAAGAACTTGGCAAGAATTTGAAAAACATTAAGCAAAATAAATGAGATAACTGTGAAATTCAAGAAAGCATTGCCTCCAATCCGGAAGTTACATAATACAACACCTATAATATCCGTCCACACTAGAGTTTAAACAAGAAAGTTCCAATTAATAATCAGAAACCTTCAAATCATTTTCAAATTGCTCAGATTCAACAGCTACTTGGCAAGACCAAGAAGGGGAAGTGCAATCCATCCTGACTAAGAAATTGGAGTACAGTGGGAAAAAATAAAACTCACAACTTTATTCAAAGTTACACTTATTCAATATTTCAGCAGATAAAAAATGTTTCTAATTCCACAATAAATTCGGTCAATAGAAATCAATGCACATAAAAATACATTCCATCATTGTAATAGAACAAACATCATACCTAAAAGGTATTTGCATACTTAATAGTTGTTATAACTTATTATGTTTTTATTGAATGCCAACAAACCTTGAGTTGAGAACAAGCTGAAGAATATCGGGCATGTTACTTGGCAAAAGACTCAAGAAAAAACCAGTATAGATCTGACTCTCTGTCTTGACTAAAATGACGCCCAGCAATACTCTGGACACTCACGAAAAGTATCAACTATCATCACCATGATTCAGTACATGAAAACATATCCTATTGTGAGATCATTTGACTATTATAATTAAGGTGAGATAATACCCTAAGTTGCCAATCCTGGTACAGGGAAGGATGCCAATATGGCTTGTTTTAGGCCCAGGTACAGGTACAGGTGTGTGTGTATATATATATATATACACAGAGAAAGAGAGAGAGAGAGAGAGAATACCCTAAGTTGTCGATCCTGGTATAAGTGCGGGTTTGGGGTTCAGGTATATATAATTTATATAATATATATATAGACAAAGATGGCTCCTACCCAGATTCGGTAGTTGTGAGATACATGAAATAGGGAGGATACCATGGCCACATAGAGCAAGGAATTGCAGGATGCCCAAGTCATTATCAACCTAGAGGATGATGGTATGGATTACACTTTTGAGAAGTGATCATTGATTGGAAGATTTTTAGGATTAAGAGCAACCAAAAACCAAAGCAAAGGAAAGCTGGAATCCCATCCACGACATAAAATTTCTTCCTCACGGTTTCTTTTCGGCCGCCTTCGATAATCAAGAAGATCAAGACGAAATTATTATAGGTGGCCCCTAGAAGATGAAGAGCATGCCTCTGTACATGGAAAAATGGAGTTCAAATTTCAACTCACTGGTTTTTCAGCCTTATGACACACCCCAATGGATAACTGATGGCAAAATGAGCTTTCAACACTTGGATAACAACACCCCTGTGATGTTTTCTTTGTTGACTTTCACCTGGTTACACCCGGACCCTAGATGGGATGGCCTGGGGTTCACCCAAGGTCCCCCCGGATACCCTGGGTTCGCTGTGGGTTCTGAACCCAGGGTGCCCAGGGCAGACCCTGGGCGAACCCCAGACCCTCCTGTCCCCGTACCCAACCCAGTACCAAACCCATACAGGCACGGGGGCAAAACTGCAGAACTCAGTAACTTAGATAATACCCAAATGGAAAAATAACAGCTATTCTTGTTCTTTGCTTCCCAGGACAAACAGTTAAGTTCAGGTGTTGGAGTTACTGAGAAATGTCCAGGACAAATACAGTGGTCATCATACGAAAGGGTTCCAACAACATTGACATTTTCACTTGTAAACACTAAGCTTTAACGTATATCACTCATTCAAATAAAATTAAGTACTCTTTTCTAATGCTTCTTCTCTGAAAAACAATAAATTGTCTCCATACCTAGGTCTGTCGCCACCAGGAGGCCCGCCCATAGGCCTTCCCAAAGGCTTTGCAGATTTCTTCAGTGTTGCAGGAACAATTTCTGATGGCAGGTTCAAGTATGTGCGAAGGTACTCAATACCATCATTTGTGAGGTACCAATAGTAATACATCCATGCAAATGACTCCCTCACATACTCTTTGGACTTGAAGCTTTGCATCAATTTAATTACCTGGAGATTGGGTACATCAATCTCAGGATGCTTGGCCAAATTGTAATCCTTCTTCGCATAAAGCACACCCTCTGCAAGGCAAGGCAGCAAAGCAGGTTTCTTATTAAATAAATATGGAAAACTTACTTATAACTCAAAACTTTAAAATTCAAATATAATGAAATATTACTTAAATATAATAAAAACCCTATAAATTAAGCTGAACGGATCCACTCGGTAAGATCGGCAACAAGTAAAATCCTTTTGAATTGGAAAAGAAGATCACTCTGCTTCATAAGACCTCCATTGATTAATATAGCCCTAAGGAGCTCCAAGACCCTCCTTTGTTAAAACTAAAAACCATCTAAAATTAACAGTAGCCTAAAGAATCAAAACATATGACCCCACAGAACAAAAAACAATTTTGGAAATTTATGCGGCCATGATATCCTCCAAATTTATCATTTATGTGATCTACTCCGACCAGGAAGAGTAGATGCGATAAAAACATTACGCAATTGGACAAAATCTGGCCTATAATACCCTCAAAGGAAAAACAAACAAAATATTTAAATAACCAGCACTCAACAATTCAAAACTTTCTTGAGTAACCAGCCCATAAAAATTAACACTTTATAGGTGGAAAACATGTCTCTACCTCATAAACCCCTATGAACTGAAAACAACTCCCATTGTGTTGCAATCCCTCCAAAACTAACAAGCCATTAGAGGCTAAAAAATCCTTTCCACATAAAATTACTTCAAGCCAATGAAAAAATCAAAAAACTAGAAACACCCATTAAAAAAATGTACATAATAAAACCACAGGGAGTAAGTTTAAAATAGACAAATTACTGAAAGAGCGCTACTGGAAAATGTGCCTTTAATAAAAATTCAAGAGAGACTTTTTAAAAATTGCACCAGAAACTTCAATATAGTGAAAAATAGGAAGCACCCATTGAAAAAAAAACATGTACCCAAGTCCTAGAAAGCCTAGAAACCCTAAACTCGAAAATAAGCCTTCACGATAATGAAAAAAATAAACACAAAGAATGCAACAAATCCCTCAAGAACTGGGAAAACAAAACCTTTCCACAGAAAACACAACTATATTGAAAAATTGGAGAACACACATTTCATAAATATTGGTAACAAAACGAGTAAAAAATAGGCTTTTCACAGATTACTTCGAGATAATAATAAATCTAAAAATACTTGGTGAAAAATGGAACAACACTCTACACAGCTACAAAACACCCTTCTCCAGTTTCCACATCCAACTTCAAGATAATAAAAATCCCTTAAAACACCCACTGAAAAAACAGTTTATATAAATTCTGGAAACACAAATTAAAATTAAAATGAATTATATTCCAAAAATTCCCAAATGACTATTGAAAAAAATAAATATGCTCGGATTATAACCATTGAGAGAAAAATGTAGTTTAATTCGAAAAATGCCCAAATAACAGACAATCAAGGATAAAACAGCATAATTTAATCAAAAAAGTAATCCAAATATCTGATGAAATATATTGCGTATACACCCATTAATAAAAAAATTATGTTTTAATCAAAAAAATAAACGAATGCCCATTAGGAATCAAAAATCCCGATATAATCACTGAGAGAAAGGTGTAACATTACTGAGAAAATACCAAATATCGATTGTTTAAAAACAAATCAGATACGTCCACTGAAAGAAAGTTGATTTAACCCGTAAATAACGAAATTGGGAAAAATGTAACTATTAAAAGAAAAGTGTGATTTAATCCCAAAAATACACAATCGTAAACCAAAAAAAAAAAAAACACTGAATATAACGATTGAAATAAGTGTGATTCCATCTGAAAAAATAAGCAAATTTATATTGATAACAGATTTGCACATATACCCCTTGAAAAAAAAAAAAAAACTGTAATTAAATTCGATACATACGAGAATACCCATTGAAAATAAATCCGGCCATACCCATTGAAAGAAAAGAGAAATTAAATCCGAAAAAAACCTCGAGTGCCGCCCGTAGGAAAAAAAGGAAAAATAAATCAGAACACGCCCAGTGCAAGAAAAGAGTGATTTAATCCGAAAAAAAGCACTTTAAATCACGTTATATGGAAAATAAATAAATAACTGACCTTTAAAGAGGTATTTGTAGACCTCATTTCGGTTTTTCTTCGGAATCAACTGCGGAGAAAAAAGAAAAGATAAATCAATTCAAGCAATCCGTCAAAATTTATTTATTTCATTCGCCTAACGCACTGCAAATAGATCAAAACAGATCGATTACATCGAAAGGAGAAAATGCAGAGAAAATGCTTTTACTTACCATGTTGCGAAGAAACTAAGAACCCTTGAAAACCCTTTTCGATTTGCTTCGCTGCTTGTAATCGTCTGTAGGGAAAGACTTGATTTCCGTTCTTTGATATGTAAACAAGTGCTCTTGGAAACCCTAAATCCTTTTATCGAAGAATATGTTTTATAATAGGATAATTTTTAATTAGCTTATATAGCGCTAACTATGGAAAATTTGTATTTATAGATAAGTGAGATGCCATGTCGGTTTGAATTGGGTGACTAGGCAATATTTAGGGTTTTAAGGTGGCCCTAGAAGAGGAATGGATAGGTCCACTTTGGCAGGAATTTTTGTTAAACTCAACCAATCTTTGTTAATCTTGATAATTGTGGAAAATAAAAAATCTTAATTAATATAAATATAATTAAATAAGAAATAATTAGTATAAATATTATTAAAAAAATATTATATATTGTTAATTATGATTTATTTTTATTTAATTATAATAACCCATTGAATAATCACAACATTTCACATAAAAAAATTAAAAAATATAAAATAAAATAAAGCATGTCACAATTAGCCAAAAAAATTCAATTATCATCAACAAATTTAGAGATAATTTAATTTTAGTTAGTACTTCAAGAGGCATTCTAAGGGGGTAGAGAAGAGCTAAAAGATTTCATATTCCCGTGTAAAGTTATAACTAAAATAGATTGGAATCTAGAATCTAAAAAATCAAAAACAACTATTATTTAATTTGAATAATAGAAATAGTCACTCACACTTCAATGCCACTCTCCTTAGTGTGCATACTATAATAGAAAAAATTATTTATGGTTTCTGGGCTTACGAAGTGAAACCTTTATCACAATACCCATGTAAAGTTATACCCAAAATAGATTGGAAACTAGAATTTTTATAAAAAATAAGAAAAATCAAAAACTAATGCCACTAAACTCGTCGGTTCTTCTATGCTAGGAAAAAATCATGTCAGAAAAAGTCTCATGTCGTTTAAATGTACCCCGCCGAATACTTTAGGAATTTTTTTTCAAGGGGAAGGGAAATGGTTGAGAGTAAATAACTCAGGCGAGCATATCAAATTGCAAGATTTGAGGTGAGATGAAGGGGAGTGCGAACAAAAAATAAAAGAAGAACCTTCCAAGGAATCAATCGAAGTTCGTGGAGGAAATGCTTTATTTTTTAAGGTATTTGCATCAGTTCTATGTTTCTAGCACAGAAACTAAAATTTGTTTGATGCAATTTCATTAGCCACAAAAAAAAAAAAAAAAAAAAAAAAAAATTGAAACACCATTAAGGGAGAGGGGCCAGTTGCCGCCCACGCCCTAATAACTGCTATGTTTTTGTGCACTTGAGCCCCCAATTAAAATTTTAAAAAGAACCAATCCATGTAAAATACCAACCTAATGAATTAACACAAATGCACCAATACATGTTCACAACATTTGTACATGTTCACAAATGCACCAATACATGTTCACAACTCCAATAAATTAACCAATGAAATTAAGACAAGTGCACAAATGTGATGGCGAGCTATTACTGGCACATTGTTGTGCATGTATGGGTCAACATGTTGAAATGACACTTTTTCGACCCATGTGCACATAACGTGTCCTACAGGGAAATGTATAAGTGCCTAGAAGCTAAAAGAATAGCTTTAAGTTCTTCGGTCGCATACGGAGAAACCCAAAAAAAATCGTCGAAATTTGATATGTCTAGCTATGAGCTTAACGTGTGCGAAGTTAGGGTGGGCGGCTACTGGCCCCTCTCCCTTACTGCCTTTTTAAAAAATATGCCAAAATTTATTTCAATGCAAGATATTTACATTGCCTTTTTTCCTTGATTTTTTTTTAAACATGCAAAATTATTCCCTTCATTCTTTAGATAAAAGGGTTTTCAAAGATCATAAAAGTTTACTGATTAATAATTTTTAGATAAAACGAGGGTTCTATCTTATAGATAATATAATGAGGACAGCCATAAAAAAAATTGGGATGCAATTATAGAGATTTCATATCACATAGTTTTTGCAATATAGATTTACCATAATGTTTACATCTGGATATTCGAAAGATCTAATTGTACCCTAAGAGGTTGCTAAGTCTTTGCACCCTAAGCGCAAAGCAGAGCAGGAGCTCCCTCTTATCCTTCATGCCCATTTGAAGTTTGGAGTTGTCAAGGTTATGGTTTCTGACGAGACAGAGGAAGTCGATGTAGAGTAAGTTGTTTCTTCATGTTGTTTGTTTGGACATGTGAGTGTGAGTTTGTGTCTTCAAGGCTTGGAATGTTTGTAATAATAACATCTTTTTCTAGCCTTGATAGTATAGGAAGCGTTGAGCGTGTTGTAAATCTCATACCGAGGGCTTTTTTTCACATAGTTGTGAAGCTATTACTTCTTTTTTCGCAGAACATGATTGTGTTTACATAATGTGTTGTTGTTAGGATTAAGGTGCCATCAACCTTGAAAATCCTATGTAATTAATTACTCCTAATATTGTTTATAAATCACCCATAAGGGATGAAAGGTTTCACCAGCAGCGGTCTTGTTTCCGCTGTATGTTTATATCCGGTCCCTGATGTTAATTCATCTGCGACAAGGGGGTCGCAGGGGTCTGGGGGTCGCGCGCCCTAGCAGACTGAAACCACATTTTATTTATATTTTATCGTTGTAAATCTAGACCGTTCGTCATTAGGTCACAGATCTGACAGTCGATATTATGTTGGTTTTCTTGCCCTAGAAGGCAACCCCCTTCTATAAGGATGTTTGTACTACATTTTTATCAGAGTTGAGAGTAACAGACACCATTGGATTGAAAATTGAAGAAGAATAGGAAGTGCATGTATTGTAATCTCATCTTTGAAGATAATACAACTTGGAGTCTCTTTTCTTGGTGGAGTTTTTTACCCGAAAGGGTTTTCTCCACGTTACATATTGTGTTATGTGTTTAGTTCTTAATGCATGTTATTTCTGTGTAGTGGGTTTATTTTTGTTGCAATCTCCATTTATTCTACATTATTTAGAGGACATTAATAAGGTTAGAATCATATTTATGTTGTGTGGTTTGCACCTTCATTTCTAATAGTTGTGTCATTAGATCATTTTGTGTAATGCTGACCTGTTATTGATGTTTATAAAATTCAAAGTGCATAGCATATGTGGTGCTCCTTACGCTTTTTATTTGCATCTTAATGTAGGTGACCATGCTCTAGAGAGAGATAACCATTATGACTGCAAACAATTAAAAGTTGAAATTCATGTTGAGTCATTAAAGCAATAACTATACCAATTTGCAAATGCATTTGACTTCTCTGATGTAGCAGCCTAGAGAAATTATGCGGTGGTAGTCGGATAATTCATAATGATCTATATATGTTGCTTAACATCTTTTTTGGGGGGCATGTTTTACATTTATGATTGTCGCTACCAGTAGTTATTATATTTGTCATTAAGTTATCCCAAAAAATAGGTTACTCTACTTTTGGGTTATTCCTTACAGCTTGTCACATCTCGACCTTTTTGACTCATTTATAATTTGAACTATTGGTTATTACATTGATTGTTTTACCAAAGAGTAATTGTGTATGTGAAAGGTAAATTGTCGTAATTTTATGAATGCATAAAAATGAACCTAGTTGTATTGTTGGATTAAAATATATATGATTATGGATCTATGTTTTCGCTTCAGCTATGATTATTGGGACTAACCTATTGATGAGAATTGGAGTGCGACTAGGTGTAGGAACATGTTGAAGATAGGAACATGGTTGAGGTAGAAGCACCCTAGCCACCGAAAAGACTTGGCAAGACAAAACTCTAATGCCTGCACACACACACGTAGTTCATATTGCATCATATTATCTTGCATTCTTGATTGACTTTTACTACACTTAGTTATGTAGTCTTAAACTAAGTTTTGACTTTTGATATTAGGGGTGTGATTGATGTTAAAATGGACAAGTTAGGCTATTCTAGTTCTACATATGTTCTTCTGGATTATATATATATAATGGATAAGTTAGGCTATTCTAGTTTTACATATGTTCTTCTGGATTATATATATATATATATATAGAGAGAGAGAGAGATTGACATATATATAAGTAAAGTAAAGTAAATAAATTTGAATATATATGTGTGTGTGTGTGTGTGTGTGTGTGTGTGTGTGTGTGTGTGTGCGCGTGTGTGTGTATTGGAATGAAAACAAATGAAGGAGGACCATGTTGTGTGCCATGCAAACTTAACAATGAGTTATCTAAGCAAAGAACTGATGTTCTAATTATAAGAGCACCTTTTTAGAGGCCTTAAGGGATAAAAACAAGAAAAGGGGAGATGCAGGGTGGAGAAAAAAAAATAGCAGAAAACAGGGAAAAGAAACAAAAGGCATTTTGAGCTTCGAGCAGCAAGGGGGACAGAAGAAAGGCTTTTAGAGAGATAACAATAATATAAGGAGGCTTCATAAGAACGGGTATTTTTCTATGTTTATTGTTATAATTATTTATTTTTCTTATTGCAAAGATAGTATCGATCATAAAACAATATTGATACTTCTGCAACTAGATTCGACCTGTTATGAAGTAAACTACCTTCTTTTACTTTGGACTAGCTTTTAAACTTAACTTTTTAGCCTTTAAACTTCTTATTTTGTCTTTTAATCGACTTGTTTTCTTCACAAAAATGCTTGTATGCTTGAATCATCCAGCTACTTTAAACAATCTATATGATTGTTTATTACTTCGCCCCTGTATCACTTTTTAATGCCTTTATACCCTTTGTTTAAGATTGTTGTTATGTGGCATGTTGTTATACTCTTATAGTATGTAATAGTGGACTGATTTGACTTTGGCTAGCTAAGCCTTTAATTCGATTTGTTCTTCTGTATAACGGCCTTAGTTGTTTCAAAACCTCTTGTATAAACTTCAACGACCTTTTTATTCTATTTTATTCAACCTTTGATGTTGTTTGGGTGGTCTTCTTTTGTTTTGTCCTGAGCTAGATCTCAATAGCCTCTTGTACTTTTGAATTAAATAGATAGCTACATGAGATAAATTTGTCCATACAACTATTATTTCACCCAGCATCTGATCGGCCTGATTTTTGTTTCAACGGCCTACCTTAGAGGTATTCTTACTTGCTTCTTGATTTGTTCATCCTGCTTGTTTTTGTTTGGCAACGCCTCTTAACTTACCACCATGGTCTTTTATCACCTTTCTGTTACTCTCAAATGGCCTTGTATCATTCTTGATCGAGCGTTTTCTTTCTTTTAAGTTCATTCCACCTGTTCTTAGGTGTGATTAGCTTGTATTTTTATTTTGGCTTGTGATGTATATATTACTTCAACCTCTTTGCTTTCATTTTATACGCCCTCACGACCTTGAATTGTTCAGCCTACAAATGAATTAAATGATTTTTGTCTTAGTGTTAATTTTGGTCTCTGTTTCTTTTTAAATGACCACCATTGGAGCCTTATGCAGCAGTTTTTACTTGCTTTCTGGTGCCTTTCAAACGACCTTTGTTATGGTCGTCGGCCTTGAATGTTTTAAAAAATGATTTCTCACCCTGTAGCGTCTTGTTCTAGTTTTCGTGACCCTTTTTAACTAACTGATGAAACTTGTATTTTAGCCTGCTCTAATAAAGATAGCAGCCTAATCTCTTCTAGTATTGGCCTTATCCTCTTATGTTGTCGACCTGAATATAGTATTCAACATGTTACTTTCTTTACTTTTGGCCTTGTCAGTAATGTCAGCAGCCTATTCTTGATGTTTTAATGGCCTGGGACGTGTTGTCCAGCCTGAGATATTGAAATTTTATATAGATGTGTGTGTATAGTCATATAGATTTGAAAGGAAAGTATAGATAGATTGGACTATGTTTAAAATTAGTATTAGTAAACTTAGTGCTTTCCTGTTGGGTTCTCTAGGTTCTATTCCAAATATTATGGTTTTGATTCTTGAAATTGCTTAATTGAATAACTCATTGAGGTAAAGGGTACTAGAGTTATGAGGTGAATTTATCCATATATATATATATATAAGTAAGATCTATTAGGGTAATTACAGACATCTATCATTGAAGATTGGAACTTTCTTTTGATAAAGGTATGAATGGTAGAAAACACACGTTCATATGGTCTATAAACTAAAGTTAGTCAATTACATGAATTCGTTATAACATCATTATTCAGAGTATGAAATGTATTTACGTTAATCTTGCAAGGAAGTGACTAGTTATGTTCTTAATGCACATATTTATTATGTTTGTTTTGCCAAAGAGATTAGTTTGTTTTGCTATGGGTGTTGGTTTACTTTCGGGCTGAGATGCCGAATGCGGGTAAACAAAGAAGGCTTTTCCTCTTTTCAGGATTTGACTATTACTTGTATAAGTGCTTGGGGCAAGCCATGTCTTCATTGAAATAGATGAATGAATGTCTAGCAAAGCTTTATTAATATGTTTATTTGCTACATCTTGTTTGTGAGATATTGCACATCCTTGTTAGATTGGCATTTAGACATCAGGTTGCATCGGGTTTTCCCTCTTGCTAGTTGTTTCTAGGTTGTTAGGCGTTTTGTGTAGGGTTGGGTATCCTTCATGTCATGAAGGATTCCAGGGAAGTGTAATTGCTTCGTGGTTGGGTGGAAAAGTCCCTGGGCCATGTTCCTGTCTCTCAGCTTGTAAATGACCATGTGGGTTAGTGGTGGCTGACGACAGTGATTTAGTTTATCATTCCTTACTTGTATTGTACTTGATGATTGTACTTTATTATTCTTTGAGATGACTTATGGCATGAGAGGCTAAGATGTACATTGTATATTCTCTTATAGTGCTAACACCTGGTTATGGCATGTGGATTTGTTAGATGTAATGACATTATTGCATGATGTATAGAAGATCTATATTTTTATTTGAATTAATGTAAATAAGTGGATTATTTACTTCAATAATTATTGTTTTGGAATACGTACTTTACATTTGGTATCAAAGCTCTAGGTTTGACACTAGGGCCTTTGTCTATTACGTTAAGATGTGAATCTTGATGCAGATTGATCTAACCAGTTAGAATAGATACAAGAAACACTAATCACAATGGACAGAATGAGAGGTTGGATCAAATCCTCGACATCCTGAATCAACAAAGAGCTCGAATGGATCATTTGGAGCAAGAGATTAGAGGAAACCGATGAGGGAAAACCAAAATGAAAATAAGAATCAAGGAAATGAGAATCAGAACCAAGAGAATGAATGGAATGCAAATAATCACGGAAGGATTGTGGAGGAGTTGAGCAAAGACCTCAAAAAGGTGTCCCCACCTAAATTTGATGGTAGAACCATCGGCAACAGAGCAGAAGCCTGGATTATCGAGATGGAAAAATATTTTGATCTCCATAACCTTTCTAATGAGACTAAGGCAATGTGGGGTTCCTATCAACTTATTGGAGAAGCAACTACATGGTGGGATAACAAGAAGCTAGAGAAAGGATTGTTGCTAGGATAAATAACATGGGAGCTCTTTCTACAACTTTTCAGAAAGAGGTGGTTACTGCAACTCTTCTTTGACAAGAAGATGACTAAGTTCCAAAATCTAGCACAAGGAGTTATTTCGGTAACCCAATATTGGGAAAGGTTCTCTCATTTGCTCAAGTATGTTCTGCAATATCAAATGGATGAGAGATTCAGGATTAGGAAGTTCACCATGGGCTTAAGACCTTAGATTGAAGCAGTTGTGGACATCCATAATCTATTGACTATGGATGAGGTCTTTGAAAAGGCTATAAAATAGGAACATAAGCTGCAACAAGCAGCCAATTACCGCAAGTTTGAAGATGCAAGATTTGGGAATAAGAAATCCAAGAACAATCACAATAACAATAACAACAATCAGGGCAACAACAATCACAAATCTAAAACTTGAAAAGAGGTAACAACTATTAGGACAGAAATGGTGGAAATCATAATAGAGGTAACAAAAGAGACAACTTCAACAATAATAACAACAACAACAATAACCTAAGGGATAGGTTAGAAGGATCGAGAGCACCTCGTGGTGGATGCTATGTATGCAGATGAGAGCACTACGCCAACACTTGTCCTCAAAGATCAACAGGGAGAAGAGATAAGAATCAGCAGGGAGCACCGTAGCACCATATTCATGCAGTCGTGGACAATCGACAAGCTGACTTCCAGGCAGCACCAATTCAGTTTTTAGGTAAGCTCTATGGACAACCTGTTTCTATATTAATTAATAATGGAGAAACTGAATGCTTTGTAGATCCAAGAGTAGTTTCAAAGTTATCTGTTAGACCTAGACACATGGCAATCACATGGATGGTTTAATATGGCAATAGAGTAGAAAAGAAGGTAGATTCTTGTCTTGCTTGCAGTGAGTTAGACCTTCTATGTTTTCAAACTCAAGTCAGCCTTTACATTGCACCTTTAGGGGCTTATGATGTGATTTTGGGAATCAATTGGTTAGTTGAACATAAGTCAATTGTGAATTGCGAGGATAAGGTTGTTAGATGTTTGGATGACATAGGGAATCATGTAGAGATTAATGGTTCTAAGAGACCCCTTGAACTTAGGCAAATTTCGGCTATGCGGTTAAAGAAAGCCAAAAGGAAAGGATGTTCCATTTATGTTGTCCAAGTTAAAGATCTTGATACTATGGAACCAATACTTAATGACCATCCTATCCTAAAGGAATTCCAATATGTGTTTCTAGTGGAGCTACTAGAGTTGCCATCGAAGAGGGAGTTTGACTTTTTAATTGATTTGCTACCAGGGACTGAGCCTCAATCTAAGGCACCCTATGGGATGACCACTACAGAATTGTATGAGCTAAAAGCACAATTACAGGGGTTGTTGAACCAAGGGTTCATAAGACCTAGCGTGTCACTGTGGGGCGCACCAATCATACTTGTAAAGAAGAAGGATGGGACTTTGCATTTATGCATTGCTTATAGAATGCTTAATAAGGCAACTATATAGAACAAATATCCAATTTCGAGAATAGATGAGCTCTTTGATCAGATGAAGGGAGCTACTATTTTCTCTAAGATAGACCTTAGATTCAACCATCACCAATTGTGGATTAAGGATGAGGACATCTCAAAGACAACTTTTAGGACTCGTTATGGTCACTGTGAGTTCACAATGGTACCATTTGGGTTAACTAATGCTCCCACAACTTTCATGAACTTAATGAATGACATATTCAGTGATTGCTTGTATGACTTTGTGCTAATATTTCTAGATGATATCTCTATTTACTCTAAATCAGTTGAGCGTGAAAAGCATTTGAGGATAGTGTTACAACACTTAAGAGAGCGTAAACTCTTTGGCAAGCTATCCAAGTGTACTTTCTATCAAGACAATGTGCACTATCTAGGTCATGTAATCTTTGTTGAAGGGATCGTAGTAAATCCAAAAAAGATTAAGGCAATAATGGAATGGCTTGCACCTCAGAATGTGATAGAAGTTTGAAGTTTCATGGGACTTGCAGGATATTACAAAAAGTTTGTGGAAGGATTTTCTACAATAGCAACACCAATTACCTCACTTCAGAAGAAAGGTAAAAGATTTGAATGGACAGAAAAGTGTGAGCAAGCCTTCTAGGTTTTGAAGGAAAAGTTCACTACAACCCCTATTTTAACCATACCTGATCCTAATAGGCATTTCACGGTTATAACTGATGCATCGAGAGAAGGTGCAGGAGGAGTGCTGATGCAAAATGGCTAAGTAGTCGATTATGAGTCGAGGATGTTGAAGCAATATGAGCTAAACTATGCGCCACATGACTTAGAGTTAGCCGCCATAGTTCATGCACTACAGACGTGGAGGCATTATCTCCTAGAGAAGCCTTTTGAATTAAAGACATATCACTTAGGGCTCAATTGCATTTTTACTCAACCTAATCTTAATGCACGCCAAAGAAGATGGCTAGAGTTTCTTAGTGAGTACAATTTTGGGATTGAGTACATTAAAGGAAAGTAGAATAGAGTGGTAGATGCTCTTAGTAGAAGAAGACATCTGGCAACCATGGTTACCACAAGATCAAATTTGAGACAAGTAATTCAGAATATGCAAGGGGACGAACATTATTCCAGAGTAAAGGAAGCTTTAGACGAGGATCCTTTAGATCATCGATTTGATGGATATGTGTTTGAGTTGGATGGAATTTGTGATATCAAGGTAAGATGTATATTCCAGACTCAGGGGATTTGAAAAAGTTAATTCTTGAAGAGATCCACAACGCACCATATTCAGGGCACCCTAGAGTGACTAAGATGGTAGAAGGATTGAGACCTTTGTATTTTTGGCCTAGACTTAAGAAAGATGTAACATAATTTGTGGCTCGATGCTTGGAATGCCAACAAGTCAAGGCTAAACATGTGCATCCAATAGGACTATTGTACCCACATAGTGTACCAGAACACAAGTGGCAAGTGATTAGTATGGATTTCATTAAGGGGTTGCCAATGTCCAAGAATCAACATGATGTCATCTTGGTAGTTGTGGACAACTTGACAAAGTTAGCACATTTCATCCCAGGGATCCCATCTTTCGGATGGTTCGTTGATCTTAGCTAAGAAGTTTGTCCAAGAAATCTTTGATTGCATGGGGTGCTGGAGACAATCATTTCAGATCAAGACACTTACATGACTTCCAAGTTTTGGACAATGTTGAATGCAACTTTGGGAACTAAATTGAATTTTAGCTTGGTGTATCATCCTCGGACTGATGGTTAGACATAAAGAGTTAATCAAGTAGTTGAAGACCTCCTTAGGATGTATTGTATGGATCAACAATATAAATGGGAGGAGTGTCTTCTATTGGTGGAGTTTGCTTACAATAATTCATACCATGTGTCTTTGGAGATGGCACCTTTCAAAGCTCTTTATGGGCGTAAGTGTCGAACACCTATCAATTAGGACAAGGTAGAAGAAAAAATTGTGATTGGATCAGATATGCTTGGAGAAATGGATGATTAGATGAGATTGACCAAAGAAAAATTGAAACAAGCTTTAGATCGACAAAAGAGTTATGCAAACAAGAATAGGACATTCAAACAGTTTTTAGTAGGGGACAAAGTCTTTTTTAGGGTCAAGCCTCAAAAGAGTTCAGTTTCATTTGGCAAATCATCCAAACTTGCTCCTAGATTCATATGATCGTTTGATGTGTTGGAAGTGATTAATCTGGTTGCTTATAGACTTGCTCTACCGTGTGCTCTTGCCTGAATCCATAATGTTTTTCATGTGTCTTTACTTAAGCCATATCATCCTGATGCTTCGCATATACTTGATTGGCATGCTTTACAGGTACAAGATCCAGGAGTGGTGTTGGTGGAGCCCACTCAAATTTTGGAGAGGCACAATATTAAGTTGTGTAACAGGGATATTGTATAGTATAAGGTCTAGTGGGACCTGTTGCAAGTATGTGCCTAATCAGTGTTGTCATTGATGTCAACATATTTTTGTTGTCATTGGTGTCAACTATGTCCTATTCTATTACTTATTTAGAAGCTTTGAATGTTGAGGATATTGAGAAAATTGGCCTCTCCGAAAGAAACAAGTGAGTGACAGAGAAGTACAGTATAGACAATGAGTTGTATGTTGAAGAACAGTCCGATAGATTATTCTGCATTTCCTGCTACTTGAAGATCTTGGTCTGCGGATTGGACATTATTTAAAGGGATGTCTGAAGATGCTAAATCCTGAGTTTGAGCCTCTGATGTGAAGAATTGAGAGAGTTGCATTCACCAAAGTAAAACCTACTTTCTCTAGTTATTCTCTGGTGACTGGGAGAAAGTATTTTGCTCCACATTCCTCTGCATTAAAGTGTTTTGCTCTACGGTTCTAGAGGGAAGTCTGGGATGATGATAAGTGCCTACAATTGCAATGGTTCATGTTTTGGTGGTCTACAAGCTATCTTTCTTTTATGACAACTGAAGACAGTGAAGTTAATCTGCTCCAGTGTGAAGAATCTCATGAATAAAGTGGTTTGATTTTGTGCAGTTGCTTTCGATGATTTCAACGTGCTCGTGGATTCCTCCTGATCATGTTCCTACCTTTACATTGGTTAGTGTTAAGGAAATGAGATTGTGTTTGAAGATTATTCCCAGACAACGTAGCGTGTAACCAGTCTTAGCCAACTTGATTAATTCTAGTAATTATGGAGATCCCTTGAAGATTATTGAAGCATGTTGTGGCATGGAAGATTGTGTTTGAGTCCCAACTAAGGCATGGCATGGTCCGCATACATTTATACTATAATTCCTTAGAATAATTTGTATTAGGTCAAGACCTATTTTGTAAATGTTTGCAATACTGACCTTGGAGATTGTTCCAATGGTCGATGATTGTAATGTCGACCTTGATGATCATTCCAAGGTTGACGAAGTGTATAAATACTTGTAATTGAGTCATGGAAAATATTTCCTTGTGTGAAAATTAGAAGATAAGGAAAAGGGCAAGCAGATAAGGCAGAGCAGAGGAGAGGAACCATTGTATTTCAATGTATTAATCTCAGACATGAAGAAGATGATGATTTTGGCAGTGAGCCACCAGTAGGGTTTAACAACCCTTATTGTAATCTTTCTAGGTTTAGGGTTGAGGTAGTGAGCCTGCCAGACCTAGCTATACTTCATGGCAGTGAGCTGGTATGTTCTAGGCCCGTGGAGTGACCAAGCCTAAACATCATTTTTCAAAGATTGCAATATATTTTGAGAGATAATCCTCTCCATGGTTTTTCCCCACCTTGGGGTTTTCCACATAAAAATCTGGTGTCTCTTGTGTTTAATGTTGCATATGTGTTTAAGTTTATGATTCCATGCATTCATTATTTAATCATAATAAGTACAGACAAGTGATTAATGTTTAAGTGCAGAAGTGTTTGAGTTTTTGGGACAACTAATTCACCCCCCCTCTCAGTTGTCCAGCGCATTCCAACAAGACCAACATTCAGTGGATAGTGCCACATGGGAGGATGTTGAGGAGATAGACATATCTTTATCTTTTCCTCATTTGAGGATTTAGCAAAGTTTCTTTTTGCATAGTTGAGATATTGTTATTTGATTTGAGAATACTTTATTGATACATTGATAGTAGTAGTGAGATACATTATTATTCAGTTTTGTCTAATAAAACATCAAGATGATGTCTCTTCCTAGTGGGGAAGGATGTCACATCTCGACCTTTTTGACTCATTTATAATTTTAACTATTGGTTATTACATTAATTGTTTTACCGAAGAGTAATTATGTGTGTGAAAGGTAAATTGTCATAAGTTTATGAATGCATAAAAATGAACCTAGTTATGTTGCTGGATTAAAATATGTATGATTATAGATCTATGTTTTCACTTCGGCTATGATGATTGGGACTAACCTATTGATGAGAATTGGAGTGCGACTGAGTGCAAGAACACATCGAAGATGGGAACATGGTTGGGGTAGATGCGCCCTAGCCGCTAGAAAAAGTTGGCAAGACAAAACCTCGATGCCTACACACACACACGTAGTTCATACTGCATCAAGTATTATCTTTCATTCTTGATTGACTTTTGTTTGTAGTTACGTAGTCTTAAAATAAGTTTTGACTTTTGATATTAGGGGTGTGATTGATGTTAAAATGGATAAGTTAGGCTATTATAGTTCTACATATGTTCTTATAGAATGTTATAGTACGCCATGTATATGTGTTTTTGATGCAGGACTAAACTCAGGGATCTTATCAGGCAAATGAGTTAAGCAACAAATATAAACAACAATACAAACACCATGCCACAAAAATGATTTTATTATTATTAGAAATGAAATGATTATAGGTCATTACATAGTCATCAGATACATCAATCTTCGGTCACATAGATTTCTCCAACATATCTCTCCTCTGAGAGATTGAACCAAGACAAAATTACTTCTCCAATTGATTCACTATCGAATCCTCACCCATCAAATCCTCTCAGATCCAACCCCCAATCTGGTTTCCCCATCCGTATTTATGATTCTTCACTCAAAATAGTTCAACCACCCAAATCGTTACACAACTGATCAAAATTGTTTGAACCGAACCGACTGCCAACATCAATTCTTTCATAAGGGCAGCCATTGTAAATTTATTTAGCTTAGACATATTCCATTTGGGCAATCATTAGCCCAAAATACCCTTATCTGCAACCATGGAGTCCTCTATCGAAGTTAACATAAGTAGGCCCCATCGGCAAAAGTCCACTTTCAAGAACTTGTCAGTGAATTGCTCCATTCACGAACCTTTCTTTTGACTAGCTTGTTGGAAAAATACATTTTCCACGAACTTGGGAACATCTCTTTGTTATCAAAAAAATAAAGGTTTTACAAACTCAGTCACTTGCCCAAGTTATCAGCAAAAGTTATATTTTTCAAACTTTATATATAAGTGCCTATCGGCAAATATCCACTTTCTGGAACTTATCAGTGAGTTTACTTATTCACGAACCAAGTCTTTGAATGTGTTGTCAGCAATAATACATTTCCACAAACTTGCAAAAAGTTCTATGTTATCGACAAATAGATGATTTTTCGAACCCTTTGTTTCACCATTCCCATTCTTGTCCACAAAATCAAGCTTATTTGAACTTAGTCAGCAAATCGGTAAATTGTAGAAGTTATGAACTAGTTAGGAATTCTGAAGTTTCGCTAAGTGATTTATTTCTATCAAAAAAGTTAAACTTTATGAAACTCAAAATTTAGTCAATAGTTGACTTTCACACTATCGACAACTTTGGGGAAAATGAAACTCCTTATTTAAGCCTTTATTGGCTTATCGACCTTTTGCCGAAACTCCAAACCACAGTCTTATCAACAATATTATGCTGCTATGAACCAAAGAATTCACGACTTCAACTTGCAAGACTTGTCGGCTAAAAAGACTATCGACGAACTAATGAGTTCGCTAACTCACACTATTGCGGATAAAGTTTTGAAACCCTAGACTTCGTCGATAATGATCGCTATCTACACTGCAAAGTTTTTTATATTTTGAAAAGTGAACGTTGAATAAAAAATAAGCCTATCAGTGATATAGGCTATCAACGAACTTATGAGTTTGCCAACTCATGATACTGCCATTAAGTTCTACAATTCAAAACTTTACCGATAAAGTTCTACAATTCGAAACTTTGCTAATAGGGAGTTCTTTCAACACTGCGAAGACAAAATGAACTTGAACAAAGGCTTGTCGATGAATTAGGAAAAGACAAAACTGACGAACTGAGTCGTCAACAAACCTATAAGTTCGTGAACCCAAGATTTCTCAGACTAGCTATAACTTAGCCAAATTGCATCCAATCTTCACCAAATTTTGACTACAAATACCCATTTCGGTCTTCTACAAGATGTTGTCTTTAGATTGACTGAAACTACTCCTGAAACACAAAAACCAAAAATTACAAGGAAACAAAGCCAAACAACTTAAGAAATAAAACATATTTTGGGGTGACACAGGATTGCCAGTGAACTCGGATGCTCCTGCATCAATTTGTAAAACTTTTTGAATTAAATTTGAAACTATTGACCTTATTTTCAAAAAGTGGATTTAATCACACACACACACACATATGTACATATATATATATATATATATATATATATATATATATATATATATATATATATATATATATATATATATATATATATATATATATATATATATGTATATATATACATATATATATATATGTATATATATATGTATATATATACATACATATATATATATATGTATATATATATATATATATATATACATATATATATATATATATATATATATATATATACATACATGTATGTATATATATATACACACATATATACATATGAGTTATCTAAGTAAAGAATTGATGTTCTAATTATAAGAGCGCCCTTTTTAGAGGCCTTAAGGGATAAAAAGAAGAAAAAGGGAGATGCATGGTAAAGAAAAAAAAACATAGTAGAGAACGGGGAAAAGAAACAAAAGGCATTTTGAGGTTCGAGCAACAAGGGGGACATAAGAAAGGATTTTAGAGAGATAACAAAAATACAAGGAGGCTTCATAAGAACATGTATTTTTCTGTGTTTACTGTTATACTTATTTATTCTTCTTATTACAAAGACCAGTATCGGTCATAAAACAGTATTGATACTTCTGCAACTAGTTTCGGCCTGTTATGAAGTAGACTACCTTCTTTTACTTTGGATTGGCTTTTAAACTTAATTTCTCATCCTTTAAACTTCTTGCTTTGGCTTTTAATTGGCTTGTTTTCTTCACAAAAATGCTTGTATGCTTGAATCGTCCGACTACTTTAAACAATCTCTATGATTGGTTATTACTTCACCTTTGTATCACTTTTTAACACCTTTATACCCTTTGTTTAAGATTGTTGTTATGCGGCCTGTTATTATACTCTTATAGTATGTAATGGCGGCCTGATTTGACTTTGATTGGCCAGCTAAGCCTTTAATTCGGTTTGTTCTTTTGTATAAATGGCTTCAATTATTTCAAAACCTATTGTATAAACTTCAACGACCTTTTAGTCTATTTTATTCAACCTTTGATGTTGTTTGGGTGGCTTTCTTTTGTTTTGGCCTGAGCTAGATCTCAATGGCCTCATGTGCTTTTGATTCGAATAGATAGCTACATGAGATAAATTTGACCATACAACTGCTATTGGCGGCTTGAATTATCATATCTCTTACTTATCATCTCGTCCACCATCTGATCGACCTGAGTTTTGTTTCAATGACCTACCTCAGTGAAAGGAAGCCAGGTGTGCAGAAATCGCTTCCTACACTAATCTAATGAGGAGAGATGTATGCAAATTCAATTTTAATTCTTACAACTACAACAACATAGAACATCTAATAGAGATATTGTAGCAATACACATACACACAGAAAGTAGAGAGAGAGAGAGAGAGAGAGGTGGGGAAAACCCTTACAGGTGAAAAACCCCACACTCCAAAACATAGCTCAAATGTATTACAGTAAACAATAATAGATTCCAATACAGTTTCAGAACCAATGCTCTTTTAGGAGTCTTCGAATGTCGAATCTGGAGATATTCCAGCAGCATAACAGTACTTGTAAAACACACTACTTATCTCCCATCCAAGCACCTATTTTTATAGAGTTTACAAGGCAAATATGGAACCTTCTAGAGATGGGCGTCCATCTTGGACTCATGCTCCAAAACCCACGCCTAAGAACACATGTCCAACATCCCATTGTGGGCGCCTTGTCCCAAGATAGGCTATGACAAATGCTCTCATGCACCTTACAACTGTCATAAAATAGGTCATAACTGACAACACTTACAGCTATAAGAGAATCTGTCATACACTAACTAAAAAAATATTATTCCTCTTACAACTTATCATAACCTCCCTTGATCGCCCAAAGATGCCTTTCTCTCATGCAAAGATACTCACTGACACTTGTCATTAAATAAAAGTCGGTCGAGGTTTCGGGGGCGTTGCCCCCGAGCCCCCACAAGGGCGCTGCCCCTCGACCCTGCCCTATACCGCGACAGGGAGCGCGCCAAGGGCGCTACCCCTGGACCCTGCAAGGGGCTCCGCCCCTTGACCCTGTCTTGGGGGCGCTGCCCCCAAACCCCTGTTAATTATTCAAGGGGGAAACTGCAGCTGCCAAAGTCACCAAAATTTACCCTGCTGCATGTACACAAGGTACCGACTATGCCAACTCAACATGGGATAAATAAATACAACATTAGGAATTTGCAAAGGTTGAGACACCTTAATTCCCAACACTTGGAGGTATTCTTACTTGCTTCTTGATTTGTTCGACCTGCTTGCTTTTGTTTGGCAACAACCTCTTAACTTACCACCGCAGTCTTTTATCACCTTTCTATTACTCTCACACGGCCTTGTATCATTCTTGATCAACCTTTTAAGTTTGTTCCACCTGTTCTTAGGTGTGATTAGCATGTATTTTTATTTCTGCCTGTGATGTATATATTACTCTAGACTCTTTTCTTTCATTTTATATGCCCTCACAGCCTCGAATTGTTCAGCCTACGAATCAATTAAACGACCTCTGTCTTAGTGTTAATGTGGTCTCTATTTCTTTTAAAACAACCACCATTGGAGCCTTATGTAGTGGTTTTTACTTGTTTTCTAGTGCCTTTCAAATGACCTCTATTATGGTCGTCGGCCTTGAATGTTTTAAAAAATGATTTCTTACCCTATAGCATCTTGTTTTAGTTTTCGTGACCCTTTTTAACTGACTGATGAAACTTGTATTTTGGCCTACTCTAATAAAGATAGCAAACTGATCTCTTCTAGTATCAACCTTATCCTCTTATGTTGTCAGCCTGAATATAGTATTCAGCCTGTTACTTTCTTTACTTTTGGCCTTGTTAGTAATGTCAACAGCCTGTTCTTGATGTTTTAACGACCTGGGACGTGTTGTCCAACTTGAGATATTGAAATTCTATATAGACGTGTGTGTATAATCATATAGATTTGAAAGGAAAGTATAGATAAATTGGACTATGTTTAAAATTAATATTATTAAACTCAGTGTTTTCTTGTTGGGTTATGTAGGTTCTATTCCAAATATTATGATTTTGATTCTTGAAATTGCTTAATTGAATAACTCATTGAGATAAAGGGTACTAGAGTTATGAGGTGAATATATATATATGGGTAATTATAGACATCTATCATTGAAGTTTGGAACTTTCTTTTGATAAAGGTATGAATGGTAGAAAACACACGTTCAAATGGTATATAAACTAAAGTTAGTCAATTACATGAATTCGTTATAACATCATTATTCAAAGTATGAAATGTATTTATGTTAGTCTTGCAAGGAAGTGACTAGCTATGTTCTTAATGCACATATTATTATGTTTGTTTTGCCAAAGAGATTAATTTGTTTTGCTATGTGTGTTGGGTTACTTTCGGGCTAGGATGCTGAATGTGGGTAAACAGAGAAGACTTTTCCTCTTTTCAGGATTTGACTATTACTTGTATAAGTGCTTGGGGAAAGCCATGTCTTCATTGAAATAGATGAATGAATGCCTAGCAAAACTTTATTAATATGTTTCTCTTCCACATCTTGTTTGTGAGATATTGCACATCCTTGTTAGATTTGCATTTAGACAGTAGGCTGCATCGGGTGTTCCCTCCTGCCAGTTGTTTATAGGTTTCTAGGCGTTTCGTGTAGGGTCGGGTATCCTTCATGTCACGAAAAATACCAGGGAAATGTAATTGCTTCATGGTTGAGTGGAAAAGTGCCTGGGCCATGTTCCCATCTCTCGGCTTGTGGATGACCATGTGGGTTAGTGTCGACCGATGACAGTGATTCAGTTTATCATTCCTTACTTGTATTGTACTTTATCATTGTACCTTATTATTATTTGAGATGACTTATGGCATGAGAGCCTAAGATGTACATTGCATATTCTTTTATAGTGCTAACACCTAGTTATGGCATGTGGATTTGTAAGATGTAATGACATTATTGCATGATGTATAGAAGATCCATCTTTTTATTTGAATTAATGTAAATAAGTGGATTATTTACTTCAATAATTATTATTTTGGAATGTGTACTCTACATAGCTCCAACTTTGGGTTAGCTCTAGCATTATTCCTAAATTCTTATTTTGGTTTATTATGAATAAATATAGTTGTTTATTAAACATAATAATGAATACATATATAGTTGTTTTCTTTAGTTTTGTGCATTTAATTATTATAGTTAATAAATTGGTTTGTGTCAGTTAAAACTTTGCCATGGTTAATAGAAAAATAAATAGGCGACTAAGAAGAAACATCGGTCCTGCTCAAGGAATTAGTAATTTTGTTTTACTTTATAATTTGTTATACAATGTCGCTTATGGCTTGCTTGTTCCAAAAGAACTAGCAGAGATCTTAGAAGCATTGAATTGACACTCTTATGAAGTTTGCCACCTTCTCCTTTCATAAAAATTATGAGCACCATTAAACACTCCATTAATGTTAAATCTACAACATTAATTCTAATACTTATATATTTTAAAACATATAAATATATTTTAATCGTAATTTGATTATTAGCCAACTAAATATATTTTAATTACTGAAATATATAAATATAATTTTAACATATAACATTTAAAATATATTTATATTTTAATCCTAAGCCCACGAAACCAAATCTTACTCTAAAATATTATATTAAAGTATGTTACGAGCATATCTATATTTAAAAAATATATCTAAAATACGCGAAGAGATATCCTGAGGTGCCTATTCCACTTATGTGTGGTAAATTGATTAAAAACAAGGCACCTCAAGAAGGATATCTCTCAACGTATTTTAGATATATTTTTTAAATATAGATATGCTGGTAGTTCTATTTTCAATGCAACCTTGAAAATGTTAGTGCTTGTTGCAACGATTTGGTATGTAGCTTATTAAACACTTTTTAATGGTGTTTATTCTTCATATTTGTTTTCCTCAATAATCTTTTATGCAACCATGGGAGATAGAATGCCAACAATTGACATAATTATAATTTTGGAGAATTGTATGATTATAAGCTCTTTTATGTAGTATTAATTATGTTTGATAGAAGTAAAACAATTAATATAGTAGTTAGAAAATTTTATTTTTTTAAAATCATGCACTTAATATCTTCCAAAGATGGAATTCCCAATGTTACCCTAATTCTAACCCTAATTACTAATATAGGCTATATATTGCTTTTACTATATACATTGCTTATATTTAGTTGTTTTTCCAAAAGTGCTTGTAGTAGTTATTATAAAGGCTCATGAATAAAGTAATTAATTAGTTTTATATATTTAGTTTTTACTTCATCACCAAATACTCTAAAATAAAAAAAAATATTATTTTAACTTTTAATATAACACTTGGCAAATTTATGAAAGAAAATAAAATAGACATTTTGTGGGTTTGCATAAAATATTTTTAAAAAGAAAACTAAATTCATATCATCAAGGATTTTATTGGTGTTCAATTGACCCCATGTCATGTGTCATGTTTTTTTGGAATATATATTATGATGTTTGTAAATTGTAAAATCTAAAAATATTATGAAAAAATATTTAATTTAATTTTTTAAATATTCAAGCAATATGAAATAATTTATGCATACACCATTAACACTACAAATTAACCAAAAACACTACAAATTAACCAATAGTTATTTTGATTTTGATTTTTTTTATGCGTCTTGATCTTTATTTTGTGTTTCTTCCTTCTTGCATAAAATATTTTTAAAAAGAAAATTAAATTCATATAATCAATAAAGGGGATTAAAAGAATATTAAAAGTAAATGGGGAATTTATAGGGGATTTAAATGAATTTAAATTTTTTAATATTCCAACAATATGAAATGATTTATGCAACACCATTATTCCATCAAATCATGAATTGTGATTTTCCTTGATTCTTAGATTTTGACTTTTTTGCGTATCTTGTGCTTCTTCCTTTGTAATTTTGATTTTATTTTCGGCTCACTAAATTTATCTAATTATTTTCGGTATTGGAGACTTTCAAACATTTATGTTTTATATATGTTTTAATTATTTATTTTAATATGTCGGCTATTTTTTTAATGTTTATAATTATTTATTTTAAGGCTATTTAATTATTTTTTAAATTTGTTTTTCTTAACACGCTCACATTTCACCCCGTGCTGCCACTGTAGGTTACGCCTCTCAGCGGAATAACCCCTAAGTCCAAAACATGTTAAGATTAATATTAAAGTATATATTAATCTTAAAATATATTAAGATTGGAATAGTTAGATTAATATAGTTAATTAATAGAACTAATATTAAGATTATATTTAATATATTAATATTAGAATATAATCTATGTTAAGTATCTATTAATGTTATCTATTTAAATGCAATAATAAACTATAATTAATATAATAATCTAATTAATATATAGTATATATTAAACTATAATTAATATTGATAAAGTTTTTATATAATGTTTATTATGGTGAAGATTAATATTGAATAAGTCTTGTGGGTGGTAGGGAGGGTGCCCTTCGCACACATATGGTGTGGAAGGGCCGATCTTTTAAGGTATTTGTGGCGTTCTTGTTGGCAAAAGGAAATTGCAGACTTCACTTGCCATCACTTGACACGGGAGAAGGCTGGGACATGGCATACAGAACATCATGAGGAATGTTAGAAGAGGTTTATAGCCATCATCACACGAACTTCACTAGATCAAACATTGAAGAATGAAATTGAGTTTCAGTGTGCTTTGGAAGGAAAGATCGAGAAGCATTTATTCACCACCATGGTATATGATGAGACATGAGTGGCAGAGGGAGCGTCCCTACAAATAATCTTACTCGTATACCTTTCTTTACTCTGCAAGTCTCCACTTCATCTCATTCCTTTCTCAACAAAGGTTGTTTGTTTAAGTCCCAAGGCATCCATAGCAGGTGGCTTGAGATTTGTGGCTCGCATAGCTTTGGAGGGCATTGTAAATTTGGGGATAGACACCCCAATCTAGTTATAGAGCATTCTAAAGTAGATGGCCTTCAATGGAATGGTAATCAATCAAAGGCTAAAGAGAGTCCTGCGACGAAATGATGGATTGACAATAGAGGTGGTGAAAATCATCCCGGGTAGGGGTTTTTTGGAAGAAGGGGAACTCTACAGAGTAGACACATGCATTGTTTCTCATTTCCTTGCCTTAGTTCTTGACACAGGAATGCCTAAGGAGGAAGCAGAATTAATGGTTTCAAACTCTTCAAGGCAGAGATTTTGGGCGGTCTCAAAGAAACAATCAACACAGCCTTCTCTAGAGTTGGGGTGCCTCGCCCTAAAGATATACCCCTATTGCAGGATCCGTATGAAGTGGTAAAGCTTTATCCTTTTCTACTTGATCTTAAGGGTCTAGCGTTGCTGGAGCATAGTGAAAGGGCAGTAAAAGGAATATCCTTCCTTAAGAAAGTGTTACAGGTGGATGCGGCTGATGGACAATTCGAATGGGTTCGAGAGTTTCAAGTCTTCGTGCATGGTCTCAATGTAATTTGAAGTTTTTTTAATGCTCTCTGCCTTATGTTGTTTTCCCAGTCTACTATTTAATAGTCGATTTTGGTTTTTGCAATCACATGCTCTGATCAGGGTTTAGCCGTCTGTTTTATGTTTCTAAGTGTAAAGAAAGTCTATTAGGCCTGGAAGGCCAAATTTTGGGTTTTGATAGGGCCCTACGTGGCCTCTTCTATATCTACCATAGAACCTGTGTGGTCACTTTTAGGGGGTTTTAGAAAAGGAATTTACAAAAGGGATTTTAAGCAATCTGGCTATGGTAGCCATTGATCATGTCATCTTCAATTACATATATATACAAAATTAATATTACGAATCAAATTTTTTTTGAATAAGTTTTAATCACAATTTTTAGATAAAATGTTTCATAGATTTATACGTGGATCATTAAAGTATATTCTAAATGATCGTTTTATAGGGGAATAGTCATTTCTATTAAAATTGGTTCTTATGCCAAAAGCTAAATAATTTCAATGCACTTAAATATTATAAAGTTTGGGGACCAACATAGTATTTTTAGAAGGCCATTTAATTTGGTAAAATAATTCCTCCTCGATTCCACAGAAGGCCATTTAATTTGGTAAAACAATTCCATTAGAAGATGTTTCATCAATTACAGAAAATTGGAGTATGTGCCAATAAGCTCCTATACATTTTGTAGCAACCAATGACCTTGCAGATACAAGAACATAATGTCTGGGGCCAAACAGTGGACACAAATAGCTATTTAAAAATGATATTGTAAAATCAAATGTATAAAATTCCAATGCACTAAAACATTGTGAAGTTTGGGACCAAAACATTCTCCTTCAATCTAAAGCATTTGAATCTTTGATAATATTGTCAAAAAAATATAAAAATTTAAATTTAGAATTTGTGAATGGTTTATAACAATGTAGTTGATTCATTCCCTCTAGATCTGGGTCTAGTGTGTCAAGAGAAAATGTTCACAAATAATTTACTAAACTAAAACTATATCAATAACAATGTAGTCAATTTGTTCCCTACAAGCCCTTAATCTGGGTCCAGTTTGGAAAGTGTGTCTAAGGGAAAATATTCACAAATAATTTGTATGTATCAAATTTATAAAGGGTTAGGGTTAGGGTTAGAATTAGAATTAGTTTTGAGGTTATGGTTGGGTTAGAAATAGGTTAGGGTTAGGATTATAATTAGAGTTAGGATTATGATTAAGGTTAGGATTATGGTTACAGTTAAAATTAGGATTAGAATTAAGGTTAGAATTAGGATTAGAATTAGAGGGTTAGAATCAAGGTTAGGATTAGAATAAATGTAAGGATTAGAATTAGAATTAGGGTGAGGGTTAGGATTAGAATTAGTGTAGGGTTAGATTAGGGTTAGAATTATGGTTAGGATTAAAATTAGTGTTAGGATTAGAAGTAGGGTTAGGGTTAGAAATAGGTTTAGGGTTAGGGGTAGAATTAGGGTTAGGGTTTGATTAGGGTTACGTTTAGTGTTAGTATTATAATTATATTTTGAATTAGGTTTAGGGTTAGGATTGCAATTACGTATATATTTAGGGTTTGAAGTATGGTTAGAATTATAATTAAGGTTAGAATTAGGATTAGGGTCAAGGTTTGAATTAGGGCTTAGGTTAAGGTTAGGGTTAACAGTAGAATTACGGTTAGGGTTTGGGTTAGAATTAGAATTAGGGCTAGGGTTAGAATAAGGACTAGGTTTAGGATTATGATTAATAATATATATAATATTAATAATATTAGCAATATTAACAATATATATAATGTATATATATAGTAATATTAGTTAGGGTTAAGGTTAGGATTAAAATAATGTTGTTTAAATGTTGCAACTACGCTTACAATAATTAGGTTAGCGTTAGGGTTAGGGATAGAATTAGGGTTACTGTTACATTTAGAATTAGAGTTAGGAGTTAAAATTAGGGTTAATAAAGGGTTCAGGTTAGAATTATGGTTAGGGTTAGTATTAGAATTAGGGCTAGAATTAGGGTTAAAATGAAAATTAGAAATTGGGTTAGGTTTAGGATTAGAATTAGGGTTAAGGTTAGCGTTAGTATTGGAGTGAGTGTTAGGGTTAGGGTTAGAATTAGGGTTAGTATTGTTAGGGTTAGAATTATGGTTAGAACTAGAGTTAGGGTTAGAATTATGGTTAGAACTAGAGTTAGGGTTAGAATTAGTGTTAGGATTAAGGTTAGGGTTAGGGTTACAAATAAAATTAGGGTTCAGATTAGGGTTTGATTAGGGTTAGGGTTAGTATTAGGGTTAGGGCTAGAATCAAGGTTAAAATTATGTTTAGAATTAGGTTAGGGTTATGGGTAGAATTAAGGTTAAGGGTAGAATTAGAATTTGGGCTTGGGTTAGGGCTAGGATTAGAATTAGGGTTAGTATTGGGGTGAGGGTTATGATTATAATTAGGGTTAGGGATAGAATTAGGGTTATCACTAGTGTTCAGATTATGGGTAGGATTAAAATTAGTAAACTAGGATTAGAAGTAGGGTCAGGGTTAGAAATAGGTTTGGGTTAGGGTTAGGGTTCGATTAGGGTTAGGTTTAGTGTTAGTATTAGAAATATATTTATAATTAGGCTTAGGGTTAGGGTTGCAATTAGGTATATAATTATGGTTTGAAGTATGGTTAGATTTATAATAAAGGTTAGAATTAGGGTTAGGGTTAGGGTTTGAATTAGGGTTTAGGTTAGGACTAGAATTAGAATTAGGTTTAGGGTTAGGATTAGAATTAGTGTATAGGGTTAGAATTAAAAAGGGTTAGGGTTAGAATTATGGTTAGGATTAAAATTAGTGTTAGGATTAGAAGTAGGGTTGGGGTTAGAATTAGGGCCAAGGTTCGATTAGTGTTACATTTAGTGTTATTATTAGAATTATATAGAATTAGGTTTAGGGTTAGGGTTGCAATTAGTTATATAATTAGGGTTTGAAGTATGGTTAGAATTATAATTAAGGTTAGAATTAGGGTTAGGGTTAGGGTTAGGGTTAGGAGTGGAATTACAGTTAGGGTTTGGGTTAGAATTAGAAGTAGGGTTAGGGTTACAATTAGGATTAGGGTTAGAATTAAGGTTAGGTTTAGATTACGATTAATAATATATAATATTAATAATATTATCAATATTAACAATATATAATGTATATATAGTAATATTAGTTAGGGTTAAGGATAGGATTAAAATAATGTTGTTTATATGTTGCAACTACGCTTACAATAATCAGGTTAATATTAGGGGTAGGGTTAGGGTTAGGGATAAAATTAGGGTTACTGTTATGTTTAGAATTAGAGTTAGGAGTTAAAATTAGGGTTAGTAAAGGGTTCAGGTTAGAATTAGGGTTAGGGTTAGTATTAGAGTTAGGGCTAGAATTAGGGTTATAATTAGGGTTAGGGGTAGAATTAGGGTTTGGGCTTGGGTTAGGGTTAGTATTGGGGTGAGGGTTAGAGTGAGGTTTAGGGTTAGGGTTAGAATTAGGGTTAGTATTGTTAGGGTTAGGGTTACTAGTAGGGTTAAAACTATGGTTAGAACTGGAGTTAGGGTTAGCATTAGCGTTAGGATTAAGGTTAGGGTTAGGGTTACAAATACAATTAGGGTTCAAATTAGGGTTAGGGTTAGTATTAGAGTTAGGGCTAGAATTAGGGTTATAATTAGGGTTAGGGGTAGAATTAGGGTTTGGGCTTGGGTTAGGGTTAGGATTAGAATTAGGGTTAGTATTGGGGTGAGGGTTACGATTAGTGTTAGGATTAAAATTAGTGTTAGTGTTAGGGTTAGGGTTAGAAATAGATTTAGTGTTAGGGTTAGAATTAGTGTTAGGGTTTGATTAGGTTTATGTTTAGTGTTAGTATTAGAATTATATATATAATTAGGTTTAGGGTTAGGGTTGCAATTAGGTATATAATTAGGGTTTGAAGTATGGTTAGAATTATAAATTTTAAGGTTAGAATTAGGGTTAGGGTTAGAGTTTGAATTAGGGTTTAGGTTAGGATTAGAATAAATGTAAGGATTATAATTATAATTAGGATTAGGGTTAAGATTATAATTAGTGTAGGGTTAGAATTAAAATTAGGATTAGGCTTAGAATTATGGTTAGGATTAAAATTAGTGCAAGGATTAGAAGTAGGGTTAGGGTTAGAAATAGATTTAGGGTTAGGGTTAGAATTAGAGTTAGGGTTCGATTAGGGTTACATTTAATGTTAGTATTAGAATTATATTTAAAATTAGGTTTAGGGTTAATGTTGCAATTAGGTATATAATTAGGGTTTAAAGTATGGTTAGAATTAGGGTTAGGGTTAGGGTTTGTATTAGGGTTTAGGTAAGATTGGGGTTAGGAGTAGAATTATGGTTAGGGTTAAGGTTAGAGTTAGAATTAGGATTAAAATTAGGGTTAGGGTTAGATTATGATTAAGATTAGGGTTAGGGTTAGGTTAGGGTTAGGTTTAGAATTACATTTAATAATATATATAATATTAATAATATTAACAATATATATAACATCTATGTGCCTGTAGCACAACACTGACGACACCAAAAGGGCAATCCTTCATAGTCTAATGTCTGGGACTAGATGCACTCAACAATTTTAAAAGCAATGTATGTCGGAAGCACCTTCGAAGTATCAAGATCAATAAGAATGCGTTTGAATGCAATATGAGTAAAGTATAAAGTATCATGGTCAATTGCCAAGAAACTGTCAAGAGAGTTACCTATAGCCTCAAAGCATGCATCGAACCAAAATTGGAATGGGAGGTTTGGAAGGCAAATCCACACCGGTTTAACCTTGAAAGACTTGGTCTCCAAGGATTAAAACCCAGATGCCATGGTTTGAGCATGAGTATATTCTGGCCCCAAATCTAATGATTTCCATAGAGAATAGCATCTTTATCCCTAACACAATAAAAAACAACAATAAAGAATCTACAAGCGCAAGGATTATTTTGAGGTTACCTTTCAAAATGGCCGCTAGGCATTGGTGATCCATTGGTGTAGGTCTGGTAGAGTAGGCCATTATTTAGTGAATCTACTAATTAACCCATGAGTCGTGAAGAATTCTTTTCTTTCTAAGACTTCCTTTTGATTCCCTCATTGAAGACTAAGATAGGAGATTTAATTACACAACTAATGGAATTCCCCTCTCGCCATGACTCAGAAACATTTGAGGTGGCCTATTTGATGCCTAGGGCAGATTCATGCATGGAAATGACATGCCCTAGAGGCAAAACGCTATCAAATGTTGTCTTAGGTTGCATATAAGATTTGAAGCATGAATTAAGGGCTAGAGGTGCCTAAATCTCAGGAAAGGCACAAATTTTTGTCCTTCAAAGCTGAGCACAACAAATTCCAATTGTGTAGGCCTTGGCCTTGATCTATCTTGAGGTTTGAGCAATCAGGAGGAGGTTTGTCCACAAATCGATGAGCAAATTGATTCTTAGAAAACCTAAGTGCAAAAGAATACAGGCAGGCGGGAGGATTCGGCAGTGACCTCATAACGATTTTAAATATATTCCAATATAATATATAATTATAATTATTATATAATATATTATAATAATATATCTTTTTTAATAAAAAGAGGGGGTAAAAATTTATTGGTCAGCAAAGAGAGAATACAAAGTAGAAGGCCCCAGGTCCACAAAGAACCAACAAGACATCCATCAGGGACCCCAAGAAAACCAGCTACCTATTTCTGTCCTCAGTAATTAACTTATCTAAAACCAGAGTATACTCTGGTGATAGAAAATCCCAATTCCCTACATCCCATCTGTCCAAGTGCTCTGAGGCCCACTTGGCCAAACAGTCTGCTACCCTATTCCACTCATGAGGAATATGGAAAAAGGAAACATACTCCAAAGAACAACAAAACTCCAAAATTTGCTTAATCACACTGAACAACTATTAATTAGCACCACCCACCCTCTACTCCACCAGCATATCAACCACAATTTGTGAATCAAATTCACATATGATTTTTTTCCAACCAAGGGAACGAGCCCTCTCAACAGCACTAAGAATAGCAAGGTCTTCCAGAAAATTATTAGTATGAAACCCTTTGTAAGTGGAGAAGAAAAACACAACTTCCCCCTCACTATCTCTACCAATACCCCCAATCCCTGCATGATCAGGATTCCCTCTTGAAGACTTGTTAGTATTAACCTTCATAATTCCTTGGGGAGGGGGAGTCCACTGACCTTTCTGCTAAAGCTTCTGCTTGGCCTTTTGAGGCCTCCTAGAAATAGAGAAGCCCAAACCAGTGTCAACCAGATTCAGGTTCTGAATAATAGCCAAGTCATTAGGGTCCACATTGACTGAGAGATCACATTTTGCTGAAATAGTCTCCTGGATTCTACTACAAATCTTTTGCCATACCTGAACCACCTCCAGCCTGACACCCTGAAAAAACCTCCTATTCCTCTCTAACTAGAGGTGCCAAATAATAAAAGTAGGCCCAATAGTCCAAATAACCTGGAGAAAAGAGGTATGAGCTAGAGAAAGTCAACCAGGGAAGTGGCATGAGCACAAGCATGATTCCACACTCCCCACCAAAGGTGCCAAAGTTACCGAGAGAAAAGACACTAGAAGAAGAGATGAGAGATACATTCCTCACTGTTGTGGCAAAGCACATAGATAGAAGGACCTTGGAAGCCTCTCTTCCTCAAATTCTCCCAGGTAAGGTATCTATTTTGAACAACCAACCAAGCAAAGAAATTACACTTGGGCCAAGAGAAATGACTTCAAACCTTTTTCCACCAAGGAATGCCCACCTACCCGTATAACTTTTTGTCCAACTCCAAGTAATCTGAAGCCACAGAGAATTTACCTTTCAGATCAGGGCCCCAAGCCAAGACATCCCTCCCTTTGATGGAGTTACACATTCTCCTAGCCAAAACGCTAGCAAGCTCTTGACGATCATCCTCACTACCACCTGGTGGCCACTCATGAGGTTCCTTCCACCACATTATCTCCACCTGGCCAAGCACCTAAAGAGTCTTAAAGTCTGCCACCCTGCTCCACCCAGTATGAAGCAAATTGTTGAAGAGGGTAAGCAAATGAGGGAACATAGTTAAAATAGGGTGTGACCATCCCAAGAGTCATACCAGAAAAGAGCCTCAGAACCACCATTGCAAATCTAGAAAAGGCCATCCTTGATAAGCTTAGCCCCTCTTTTGAGGGTATCCCAAATCATAGATCCCTTCCCCAAAAGGCTGTATCTGGGCACATCAGAGGGGTCTACCCCCAAAGGTATTTGTGAGTGAGGATTCTCGCCCAATCCTAATCCAGGCAAGTGCACCATCTCTAATACAATTTGGTAGCTAATAGCTGACTATTCAGTGTTGCACACTTTAGTCCAAGGCCACCCTCTTGCTTTGGCCTACAAATAGATTCTCACTTAACCAAACTCAACTTTGAAGAAGACAAATTGAAGAAATTGTCAGACAAGGTCATCAAACTCCTTAATGAAACTTGAGGGGGCAACTTGCACAAAGCACCCATAAATAGGGAGGGCTTGAAGCACCGACTTCAAAAGCGTCACCCATCCAGCCGACGAGAGCTATCTATAAGTCCTATTATAATAATATATCTAATCTATATTATATAATTATATTATATAATTATAATAATTCTTATAATTATATACTATAGTTAGAATTAGGCTTTTGACTGTAGATGCTACTAGCATATCTATATTTTAAAAAGTATATCTAAAATATGCTGAGAGATATCCTTCTTGAGGTGCCTATTCCACTTATACATGGTAAACTGATTTAAAAATAGGCACCTCGAGAAGGATATCTCTTGATGTATTTTAGATATATATTTTTAAATATAGATATTTCAATAAAGCAAAATGTTATCAGAAAATTGGAATGATTATCAATAATATCAAATATATCCAATAAACTCAATGGAAAAGGAAATAATCAAGATCAAACAAACAAAGACAAAACCTTGCAAACCTCAATACTTCATAGCTTCCATTGGTCGCCTATCTCAATCGATCTTGTGTATGAATATGGCCCTCAGAAAGCGTACTTCCTTGCTTTTTCTTCAAGATGTCAATGGAGAACGGCTATGATAATTCTTGCAATGAAGATGAGCTTCACAACAAATGGTAAATGGTGATGGTAATAAGTTGATCGCAAGCAATGGAGGAATTTGGTGCCAAAGGCGCGCTGTAATTCCTGCAGAGTAAGGGTACTAAAAGCTTGGATAATAGAAATGGAGGAATTTGGTTCAATTTATAGACTCGTGAGAGAGAAAATCAACGGTATAGAAAGAATAAGAAGATCAACGGTTGAGAAACCTTGAGAGAATGTGCGCGAATAGAAAGAAGACAAGTGTCACACAAAAAGTTGTTTTGTTTGAGTTAACTGCTTTCTTTTATAAAGATAAGATTTGATTTCACAAATTAGAAAGCTTTTCTCTAATTTAAGAGTTATTGATAAAAATAAGATTGATTAAATTAGTTAACTCAACTTGTGATTTGCTTTTTGCATGATTTAAGAGAAATTAAATAATAAATTATTTAATTTTGCATCTTTTTAGAAGATTTGGAAGATTTCTGAGGAATTTAGAAGATAAGAAAGTAAATTAAATAAATAAATTTATTTAATTGTTTGTGCATGCTTTGGAAGAATAAATAAAATATTTGATTATATTTTATTTTTAGAGATTGAGATAATTTAAATAAATTTGATTGATTTATTTAAATTTGGAGAAATAAGTGACTTAATTAAATAATGAAAATTATTTAATTGTTTGGAAGAATAAGGTTGATTTTGATGAAATTAATTAAATAAAGGTAATTTATTCAATTAATGGGAGGAATATGAACCAAATAAATAAATTGATTTATTTATTTATTGATAGAGGAATTTAGATAAAATAAATATTAAGAATATTTATTTAGACAAAGTCATGTCATTTTTAGGTGTATACATTTTGCCACTCTTTGAGGCAATGTGTTTTATCACGTTGCTTCAAAGAATAGATTTCTGATAATGATACATGTCTCAGTTTGTCCCTGGTATAGGTTTAACGATGGTAGGATGCCCCCTCAGGAGATTTGACAGGAAGAAGGCAAAAGGGACATGAGACAGACAATCTCACAATGAAGAAAAATAGGTTAGGTTTGAAGAAAAATGGGAGGAAACAGGCTTGGGAAGTAGTCACGATTGCCACACAACTAGTTAGGGTTGCTATAAATAGGAGATGGGTCCACAATCCTAGTCATTTGCACACTTGGCTTTTGTTGATAGGTCCCTTAGAGCCTTAGGAGAGCACAGGAGCTAGAGCATTCGGTATAGATATGGATATTCCACACGAGGAACACCGCTTTGAGCATATTTGACGGTTTAGGCGGCTAGCTGAGGTAGGACCACCGGTATGTAGTTCGATAAAACTCGCCTAGGGTCATTTATTAGGCTAATAAATGCTATGGAAAACTTAGGGAAATGAATGCGTCGGATTATGTTTTGGCACATTTGCCTCTCGAAACGGTGCATCTGGTGTGGTTCGGCGCATTTGCGGTATGAATTAGCACATGTGATGATATTGTGCATATGTTATGCCAATCTACGCATCCGTTATTAAACGGTGCATCTGTGTTATCTTCCTGCACATTTGTTAACGTTATGCATACGTTATGTGAAGCTGTGCTTTTGATATTAAACTACGCATTTACTCATTGTCGCGGTGCATCTGCCAGAAGTGGCGCATTTACTGTGAAATGGAGCATTTACCTTCTGGTTCGGTGCATGTGTTTTAGATAGTCAGTTTACTTAATGAAATTGACCCGATTGACATCTTGCTCAATGCGTCAATTGATAAGTTATCTCTAAGATTGCAAGAATCTAGTTAAGAGATGATACACTTGTTTTTTATCAATTTGATATGTTAAGTAAGTGATAGGATACTTTTGATAGGTTTGAGCAGTTTGGCAGTTGATGCAATTTTGGTTGATGCTTTGCTTTGCATGATTGTAGGACATTCGTGATATACTCATGTTGCAGGAGCAGTTTCCCTTGCCTATGTTACAACGATATATGCTCATAGAGATGGATCGGGAGGCACTCAGTGTGATGGGTTTGGACTACGTTTGCTTTATGCCCGAGGTTCGTGTAAATCTCGGTTTGCTGACTGTTGCGGTGGAGCATTTCCATAGCAAGGATGGGATGTTCCATCTGCCTACTGGTGAGATGGCTATTACGCTAGAGGATATCTACAGGATCATGCACTACCGATCCAAGGCGAGCTCGTGGAATACAAGTCTCAGCGTGATGCCGGACTAGCAGAGTGCAGGTGTGTCTTTGATGATTCAGAGCTAGAGGTCAGGTGATCTCATGGCAAGATATACATGACTACTATGACTACTTCCCGGGGAAGGTGGCAGGACTGATCGAGGGTGTCGTATGCCCTGATAGGAGGTCGCATGGGTTCCCCATTGGCTGGGGCAAGACTTTTGAGAGGATGGTTACATAGGGCACCCGTTTTGCATGGGTGTCTATGTTTTGGCTCACTTGTATCATGACATGCATCAGGTGGTCTACCACATAGGAGCTAGTTTGTCTACCAACGTCTCATTGTTACAGTTCTAGTTATGGAAGCACATAGCCATCACTCAGCCCACGTGTGTGTTTTCTAGGTAGCAAGGGGAGCCGTACTCATATGGTTACGCAAGTGTTGTTTCCCAGCATAAGTTAGGAAAACTTGAGTACTGGAGACATGCGTTGGATAATGTGGATAGAGTTACCTGGCGTCCATACATAAATTGTAAGCCATGGGATGACGAGGATGACGAGCTCCCTTATTACTTTCAGACTAGGTGGCTGATTGGGTGGACACGGTATATTTTAGAGAGGCAAATAGTGAGTCGGGTACATAGATAGTTTGGGAGAGTGCAGGGTCGGGCACATGGGCAGGCATGGTTTTGCCAGGACACACACAAAGCGGTTGAGATGCGGCCTGATTACTTCCTATGAGGAGGCTAGAGCATACTTCCTTCATATACCCTACCAGGCTTGGCTGATGAGGAGGGAGGTAGTGGATGCGGGAATGACCCCCCGACTATGAGGAGTGGTTTGCAGCCCACCTGTTCCTGAGGTATTTAAGACCGAGAGAGTTAGCTCCTCATTTAGAGGAGGAGGATTCAGATGAGGAGGATGGTGGAGGTAGGAGGCAGAGGAGACGGAGGACGAGTAGAGGAGGATGAGGAGATGGAGATGATGGAGGTGACAGAGGGGATGGTGGAGATGGAGGATGAGTAGAGGAGGATGAGGAGATGGAGATGATGGAGGTGACGAAGGGGATGGTGGAGATGGAGGTAGACAAGGATATATGAGGAGAGTTGGGGAGGGATCCTCCCAACAGTAGGCAACGCAATAGCAAGCTGCATAACAGATACAGGTGTCGACACTGTAGCAGGCAGTTGTATAGCAGTAGGTACAGGCACAGGTTCCCGCCCAGCCTGACCTATAGCAGCGGGCTATTACTATGTTGCCAGATTAGATCAAACAGCTAAGGGCACAGCTTAGGGCAGCAGAGTCCTAGACAGAGGTAGATGCAGGGATTATAGCGAGTCTCACTGTTGAGCGAGACACAACCTTGGCAAGGGTGCGGGCTCTTAGACTGGAGAGAGATTCAACCCTAGCTACTTTGGGTACTGATGGGGCCACTACATTTTTAGTTACTCATATACAACAGGCTAAGATGTAGTTTGCACAGGTTTAGGGTGAGCTTGCTAGAGCGCAAGCCCAGACTCAAGGTGAGCTTGCTAGAGCGCAGGCTCAGACTCAGTATTACAGGGGTCTATATCATGGGGTTGTGCCAGCAGACCAGAGGGCACCCAGCTACAGGAGCCAATCTGTGGCATGCACATCTTAGAGGGTAGGGGGTTCATAGTCTGCAGCGTTTACTATGGGTCCATAGTAGTCTGGAGCTAGTAGAGGTGGAGAGGGTAGTGCTAGGAGCAGCGTCCCACACCAGCAAGGCTAGCTGACATTTGTACCAATTTTTGCCTATGTATACACATTTTTGATGGCTCATGGATAGCTTGATATGTACATTTATCTCATTTTGTACTGTTATTGAGACATGTATCATTATTTTTGTGATGTATACACTTTATATGATTCTGACTCACATATGGACTTTGATATTGTACACTTGGACATATTTATGTTATACTTATATGATGATGCGACTTTTTGGTGGTCTACATGCATTATGTGATGTCTAATGTATGCCCCTTACTTTTGATGTCTATATGGATGCACACTTTGCTGTTGATGTCTATATGATGATGCACTTTATGATTCTACACTATGATTTTTTATGAGATATGATGCTTATGTATGATGTTATGATGATCTAATGCAGACTTAGATGATTTATGATGATCTAATTTGCAAATGTGAATGTTATCTATATGATTATGCAGTTTTATGAGATGATCTACATGTATTTGTCTGTGTTTTTTGGATTTTTCTGTTGACACTATGTTATGCTAATGCAAATGTATATGGATGATCTAATGCACTATTATGTATGCAAATGATTTAATCATGTTAATGACTATCTCATGTGATATGATATGCAAACTATGCCATGTTTTTGTTATGTCCAAGTGTACACAATTGACGCAGAAATGACACAATGATAGATAGAAGATTGATTGATAGAAGAAATGTGAATGAAAGGATCACAAGCTTTTATCTATAAACATTGATACTCTACATAGAATTTTTATTGTATAGGATATGGATGCTTTGTGGATGCTTTCTAGATGCGAATGGTTTTTGCCATCTTGAAATTGCAAGTATTTTGAAGTGCTTATTTCATCATTGGGCTTTTTTGTTTTTTTGTGTTTCTGAAATGTTGTAATAAAATACAAGCATCTAGGTATAATTGAACCATGATGACTTGAGTATCGCTTACATGGATTTTGATTTAGCAAGTTAATAGAAGAATCTAGGTATAATTGAACCGAGATGACCTGAGTATTGCTTGTGTATCAATAGAGAAGGATTATACCTGTTTCATGTTAGTCCTCTGATGTCCTCAATGATCATTTGAGTTGATCATGTCCTTAGACAAGGCTTCACATTACTAAAGATAAACCCACAAGAAGCAAACAAAGAAAATAATCATGCCCCCATCATAGCATCTCTAACTTTTCACATCCTTAAGTAGCATAGGAAACATGATAACAAAAATAAAGATGTAACTTAACCTGATCACAAACAAAAAACATTCTTGCATTAGATGTGTTTTATTGCCATAATTTAGACAGAATCGTTTAGAGTGATTTAGGTGTTTGTTTGCTTTGCTTTAGATAGGTTGATGCCTTGCATCAAAACTTCTATTTTTGAAAGCAAGTTTTTGCTTGTGCTTGCATTCCTGGTGAAACAGACCCTAAGGGACTGACCTAGTACCTCGGGGCTCATTGCTAAATGGCCTTGCCTACGTGACGACACGGAGGCAATGTAGTTCGAGGTGAACCCTAATGGACCTAAGACCTAGGTGATAGGAAATGGTGTGGACTTATATAGATAGAAGGATAGATGACACGTGATGGAATGGATGAGAAGTGGAACCTCGGGGGTGCATTGATGATGGCCTTGCCTACGTAATGACGCAGAGGCAATGTAGTTCAGGGTGAACCCTGATACTGACGATGGACACTAAGATATGCTGACACTATGGATATGGTACTTTGACAACCTTAGGTATTAAGGTGACAATGGTTATAGAGTATCAAGCCATGATAGGTCATCGTTTTGTTATGCAAGGTATTTATTATGAAACTAACATGATTGGATAGTGGATAATGGTGGGAAGAATGGAGACAAGGTGATTGGTTTCCCAAAGATGGAGGAAGTGGTTCACATTGCAGAGAGCCCTTGTTTGCCAGGTTTTCACTACTTTGCTTTTATTGCACAGGAGCCAAAATACACATGATGCATGTTTGCCAGGTTTTCATCATAGTATCTATCCAAGGTGCCTATTTACCAATTTTGCACTAAAGGATGATTTTTTTTGTTATTTTTTTTTGTTTTATTTTTTATTTTATTTTATTTTTTTATGTTTTTATGCCCCCCCTTACATTGGGGTTCTTTAGGTATAGAACCAGCGAAGATGCATACTGTTGATTGGGTCATTGAATAGCTCACCTTCTGGTGTAGCTAATTGATATGCTCCTAATCCATAAGTAGCAACGATTACATAAGGACCAAGCCAGTTGGGTTCAAATTTTCCTTTCTTTTCTCGATCTTGTTGATTGCAGGGATTTTTCTTAAGCACTAGATCACCAACATTGAATACCTTGGGACGGACTCTGTGGTTGTAGCTTCGTGACATCCTTTATTGGTATGCCTTGAGATGGTTGAAGGCATTTTTCCGTTTCCCCTCCAACAGTTCTAACTCTTGCAATTTGGAAACTCTGTAGTCTTCATCAATAATAAGACCTTTTAATGACACCCTTAGAGATGGTAACTCAACCTCGATGGGCAAAATGGCTTTTGATCCATAGACAAGGGCGTATGGGGTAGCACCTATGGGAGTGCGTTTACTGGTTCGATAGGCCCACAGAGCGGGATTGAGTTGTATGTGCCAATCACGACCGACATCGTTGATAGTTTTCTTGAGGATTTTCAAGATTATTTTGTTAGATGCCTCTGCCTGATCGTTGCTTTGGGGGTAGTATGGGGTTGAGAAGAGGTGTTGGATTTTGAATTTATCACAAAGCTCTTGGACATCCTAGTTCTTGAAAGGTATTCTGTTATCCGTGACTATGGATGAGGGAATTCCATATCTACAAATGATGTAATTGAGGATGAAGGAGGCAATCTGTTTGCTTGTGACATTAGTGAGTGGAACAACTTCAATCCATTTGGTGAAATACTCAGTGGTGGTAATGATAAATTTGTGGCCATTGGATGAGGATGGGTGGATTTTGTCCAAAAGGTCGAGTCCCCACTAACAAAAGCGCCAAGGTGTCATTAAAGGTCGTAGTTCTTGAGCTGGTGCATGCACAAGGTTTCCATGTATCTGACACTACTTATACTTCTTGACAAAATGATAGGAGTCCATCTCCATGTTCGGCCAATAGTATCCCAAATGCATGAGTTTCTTGGCTAAAGTAGGACCACTAGACTGTGATCCGCATATTCCTTCGTGCACTTCTCGCAAGGCAGTTTGAGATTCTTCACGTTCAAGACATCTGAGTAAAGTACCATCCAGACCTCAGCGGTATAGGGTATTGACGATAATAGTGTAACAGGATGTTTGTCGAATGAAGGTTTGACATTGGTTATTTGATAGGTTAGGTGGTAAGGTGTTGTCCTTGAGGTAAGTGTAAATCTTACCATACAAGGGTGAATCAGATTCGACGAGAAGGCAAATGGATTGGGTTTCGGGGATGTCATAAGCTGGATGCGTGATCGTCTCCACCAAGAACTCAAAACATGACTCATTCTCTGGTATGTCGAGGAGTGAGGCAATGGTTTCCATGGCATCTATTGGTTTGTTTTCAATCCTTGGTATCTGATCAAAGGAGATGATCACAAAGTACTCTTTAAAATCATACACCATACGCTTGTAGGGAATGAGCCTATCATCTTTTGTTTGATAGTCATCATTGACCTGATTGATGACGAGTTGTGAATCACCGTAGACATGAAGTTCTTTTATTTTCCATTCTCCTTCTAGTTTAAGACCAATGACCAAAGCCTCATATTCTGCTATGTTGTTTGTGCATGGAAAAGTAGACAATAAGACTTAGGTATTGTGGTGCCCTGAGGAGTGACCAACAAGATCCCTGCCCCTGATCCATGGTTTGTATAGGAGCCATCAAAATAGAGTGTCCATGACTGTGTTGTGATAGTGAAGATTGATTCATTTGGAAACTTGAACTTCATTGGAGTGGTATCTTGTAATGGCACCTCGACCAACTAATCGATAATGACTTGACCTTTGATAGCTTTACGTTCTGCATACTCAATGTCATATTCGCTTAGGAGCATTACCCACTTAGCTAGGTGACCTATGAGAGCTGCTTTCTTAATAAGTATTTCAGGGGATCTATATTTGCAATAAGCTTGATGGAATGTGCCAAAATGTAATGTCGTAGTTCTTGGGAAGCAAAAACCATAGCAAGACAGGATCTTTCGATTTGAGAGTATCGTAGTTTACACCCCACCAATGTGCGACTGATGTAGTATATGGCCCTTTCCTTGCCTTCATTGTCTTGTTGTGCTATAAGGGTGCCTAGAGCTATCTGTGTAGCAGATATGTAAAGTAATAGCAACTTGCCTTGTATAGGAGGCATCAAGATAGGTGGATTCATAAGGTACTCCTTAAGTTTGCAAAATGCTTCTTCACACTTCTCATCCCATCTGAATGGAATGTTTTTATGTAAGAGGTGACTGAACGGTTGGCACTTGTCTACCAATTGGGAGATTAATCAGCGGATAGCTTGTAATTTGCCTTGTAATGACTGTAGTTGGGTAATGTTCTTCGGTGGAGGCATCTCCATGATAGCCTTGACTTTTGCAGGATCTACCTCAACCCCGTTTGCTGATACTATGAAGCCTAAGAGTTTACTGGAGGTGACCGTAAACACACACTTTTTTAGATTGAATCTGACTTTGAACTGTTCTAGCCGTTGAAAGATTTTCTCTAATACATCCATATGAGATTCCCTTGTTAGTGATTTGGCAAGAATGTGGTCTATATAGTCTTCCATTGTTACATGCATCATATCATGGAATATAGTAGTCATAGTGCGTTGATATGTTGCTCCTGCATTCTTTAACCCAAATAGCATGACACACCAGAATAGAGTACGCCATGGACAGGTGAATGTTGTCTTATGTTGATCCTTTGGTGCTATCTTGATTTGATTGTATCCTGAGAAACCATCCATAAGAGAAAGCATTGTATGCCCAGCTGTTAAGTCCACAATGATGTCTATGTTAGGTAATGGAAAATCGTACTTGCGACAGGCCTTGTTAAGATCTCATAAATTATTACAAATTATGACTCTTCCATCTGGTTTGGCGATAGCACTATGTTTGAAATCCACTCAGGATAGTCTATTGGTCTGTTAAACCCAACATCTAGTAGCTTCTTGAGTTCTTTTTTGACTAGTAGTGCAACATGAGGATGCATTTTTCTGAGTTTCTACTTTACAGGTTTTACTCTAGGATCAAGTGGCAAATGATGTAAGACCAAGTTTGGATCTATACCAGGCATATCTACATATGACCAAGCAAAGTTGATCTGTTTCCTCGTGAAGAAGGGTACAAACTTTGTATTTTCTAGTAGCGATAAAGACTTAGCAAAGTGTATGATCTTAGGATTACCCTCTGTACCGATGTCCACTGGTTCTGTAGGTTCTACCACAATCTATGACTTCTCCTGATACATGTCATTGGGGAGAGTGTCAATCCTTCCATCGTCTGGTTCCTCAGAGAGGTTTTCACCATTCGATGCATCCTTTATTTTTACTTTTTTGGGATCTGATACTGCCGCAAAGCAGTTTTCACCATCAGATCCATTTTTGATTTTTATGTTTTTTGCAACTGGAAGGCTTGGCACCCTCTCCGAAGTAAGCTATGAAATTGAGTTCTATGGCGTAGCCAACTTTATGATCTACCGCAGGTAAGTGGTCTCTTAGTTCCATGAAGTCAATATAGGCATTATCATTTTGGATATATGTCAAGTTGAGGGGTTCCTCGTAGATCCCAATCGATAAGCTCAAGATGCATTAGGGGGAGAGGGTCAATATATTGATCCGATTCAGTGGGTGTTATGGTAAGGATGGGGAGTTATGGGAACAAGGTCTGGTATGGTACTTTCCTCAAGATTGTTTATCTCATGCAAACTTTGACCTTCCTCGTAAGTTGTGCTCTCAGGAATAGGTGAATCACACTCTATCGATCTATGCTTAGGTGTTAGTCCCTCACAATAAGGGCTATAGGTTTGAAAGATATCAATTCCTTTGTCTTCATAGGAATGTTCTAAGAGCTCATCCCATTCATATTCATTGGAATATATGTCACTGTCCTCTTGGAGATTATGGATCATTTCCATAAAACAAGTGATAGCCTTAGCTTTGCCTTTGCCTTTAGCTTTGTCTTGGTATCCTAGCCCTATTGTGTTTCGAGCCGATGAGGATGAAGAAGTTTGAATGGGTTCGATGATTCCTTCCTTTCTTAAGCCAATGGGGCCTTGTCCTTCATAACCCATTCTATGTAAAATAGATTGTCCACGCCCATAGATTTCTGTTGGGAGCTTAGGTTGTTGGTCTTGCTGTGTGTTATTTTCATCAATGTAGAGCCATTGTAACACATCTCTTTCATCACTTTCATCTGACAAGGTACCCCACTCAACAAAGGGAGTAGTAGGAGACTTAGGTGTTGCAAATGGCTTTGGGCAGGGTGAAGGTGATCCAAAGGATTTTGGAGATAGAGGTATTTTAGATAGACAAAGGTTGTGCTCGATGGAGTATTCCCCTACCCCAGTTTCTTTGATCTTGAATTTTTGCTCATTGACCTTGGATATGGAAGCTTGGGAGCTATGGTCCTGTTGGGAGATGGGGGAAGTGGAAGCTCTATTGTTAGGGATGATGGTTTCAGGTCTTGATTGGATGCTGTTGCAATGTTGGAAGGGATTGGGATCACCTTGGATAGTAATCTCTTGGCCATTGTAAGGGAATTTGATGCATTGGTGGTAAGTGGAAGGCACAACTTTCATGGCATGGATCCAAGGTCTTCCTAGGAGAATGTTATAAGTGAGGTCTCTGTCAAGGACTTGACAACAACTTCTTTTGTAACTGGTCCAACTCTTAGTGGTAACACCACTGTTCCCTTGGTAGTCCATTCTTCCTCATCATAGGCTTTGATTGTCATCTTTTTCCTTGGATCCACTATATTTTCTGAGAACCCCAATGTAAGGACTAGTTTCAACATGCAAATATTCAAACCTGCCCTTCCATCAATGAGAACCCTTTTGATGCAGTGTGTGCAGATGAAAGCTTTGATATGTAGGTGTATACACCTAAAAATGGCATGACTCTACTTAAATAAATATTTTAAATATTTATTTCATCATCATATTCCTCTATCAATAAATAAATTTATTTGTTTATTTGATTCACTTCCTCTCATTTAATTAAATAAATTACATTTTATTTAATTAATTAAAGTCATCCCCACCAACTTCATTCTTCTAAAAATAATTAAATAATTTTAATTATTTAATTAGAATCTTTTATTCCTCCAAATTTAAATAAAATGCAAATTTTATTTAAATAAAATCTAAAATCCTCAGAAAATAAAATATATTTATATATTTTATTTATTCCTCTCAATTATCTACAAAATAATTAAATAATAAATCTTTTTATTTAATTATGCCTTCTTATCTTCACAAAAATCATTCTTATCTTCCAAAAATACTTTCCTCTTGTCACATAAAAGTAAAAGCTGAGTTAGAAAAGCAAAATCAGTTTTAAAGCATCTTTAAAGCAAATCTTCTCTTAAATTAGAAAAATAAATTCTAATTTAAGAAAATCAAATCTCATCCTCATCAAGAGAGGAGTTAACTCAACAAGGCTGCTTTTCGAATGACATGTGTCCTTCTTCCATTAGTTGCACATTCCTCAACAATCCTCCTCCGTTGATCTTCTCTTTTCTTCTCAACCATTGATCTTCCCTCACCTTTTTCTATAAATACAACTTTCTTCTCTTCATTTCATATATCTCTCATTTGTGCAAACTTACGTTGCAGGAATACAAGTGCGCCTTTGGTACCCCCACTTCCATAAGCACTTCATAGCATCCATTTTTAGTGTGTTGAAGCTCATCTTCATCCACACAAACTATCACAGCCATTCTGTCTTTGTCATCTTCAACAAGCAAGGGAGCAATAGCTTCTGAGGGCTTCATCACCAAGATCAAAGAAAGATAGGTGAACTACGGAAGACGCAAGGTAAAAGGTGTAAGTATTGTTGTTTATTTGTTTTAATCTCCTTTTATCTTTAGATTCTGTAGATGTTTGGGTTTTTTATAATCTTTTGGATTAACCTATTTTCCCCCTCACAGTAGGGATGCATTATGGGGTTGCAACATGAATAGATCATCCTGCTCAGTGAATGAGAGGATGTTGGATGAGGTAAGGTGACCTACCATGGCTTGAAACTTCTCTTGGGCCAAATTAGTGGGGATGGTGGTTTCCACTAAGGATTTTTCAAGAATTTTTTTGCGTGCTGGTGATAGACGCAACAACTCTAGTATGGAAATGTTGGCCGAAGTTTTCTGTAGTTGGTCTATGACATTGTATTGGTGAGGGGTAGACAATGAGGCTGACGACTTTGGATGAAGTATGTGAAAGGTAGTTTTTCCATTGTGGGTAATGATGGTGCAATCAGATTTGGCATTGGAATCCGATTGTTCATTGAATGTGAGCACATTGATTTGCAGGATATACTCTGTTATACTATTAACAGTGTACTCGAATGGTAAGTTTGTGTAATTTGCATCATTGTTTCTATTATTCTGATTCTGTCGATTGTTGTTGTTGTGGTTGTTGTTGTTATGTTGTTTGTCATGGTTAGGGAGTGGATCCTTGTACACCACATGTGATTCGTTATTTGGATGATCTCTTGTGCTGACATAGTTTTGGTCTAACAAGTCTTGAATGACATTTTTCAAACGAATGTAGTCATTAGTTTTGTGTCCTCTTCCCCTATGGTACTCATAATAGTGAGTCTCATTCCACCAAGGAGGTTTTACTTGGGGTTCATAGTCGCTTGTGGAGGGAAGGGTGATCTCATTGTTTGCTAACAACTTTCTCAAGGCAGACTCAAGTGATTCTCCCAATGGTGTAAACTTTCATCTAGAACAGAAATCCCATGGTGATTGTCTTTACTCATTCGATGGAGGCTTGTTGGGTGTTGCGTTGTTTGGAGCTCCCTTGAGATTGAGAATCGGTTGTTTAGGAGCCACTGCTTTGGCGTCAACCACTCCATCATTGACTATGTTTTTGTTCTCGGTCCAAAATTTCAACTTGTCCGTGGTGTATTTAGAGTTAGGATTGTCTTTGAATAACTTTATTTGCCCCTTTGCGATCATAGCTTTTTCAATAAATAATCCCATCTCAATCACTTTTGTGAATGTGGTAGGACCTTGGATTTGTATTTGATAGCTAAGATCAGGGTTGAGGTTGTGGACAAACATTTCTGCCATTTATTTCTCTAGTATATGATGAGGGCATTTGATTGCTAGTTGTCTCCACCTTTGTAGGAAAGCGGCGAAAGATTCACCACTCTTCTATTTTGTGTTGCATAGGTCTAGTATAGATACCTCATGTTTAATGTTGTATGAGAAATGTGTGACGAACTTGTTTACTAACTCATCAAAAGTTTTGATACCCAAGGGTAGTCGAGAGAACCATTCCATGGCCTGTCCTCCTAGTGATTGACGAAAAAGTCTCATGAGGAAAGTTTCGTTGTGGGCTACCTCTAGACATGTAGCGCTAAATTCTCAGATGTGGTCCCTGTGGTCACCCTTTCCTCTGTATTTGTCAAACTTAGGAACTTCAAACTGAGAGGGAAAGGGTACCATGTTCAAGCTTTTGTCAAAAGGATAGAATGAGATATCCTCCAATGAATAAGTTTTGGTGGACGTCCCTGTTTGGAGGTCCTCAAATTTCTGTTGCAAGGTCTAAATTTGCTTTGTTAGCGTGTCTATAGGTATGTTTGGGTTCATTTTTTTCTTTCCTTTATCTTTGTCAAGGGAGATTTCCTCATTTGTGCTCTTTTTGTGAGTTCTTTCCTCTCCTGGTTCTTTTAATGCATCGACGTCAAAGTCAGCTTGGAGTTTTAGCCCTTGGTTTGCTAGGTAGAGGAAGAACTTTGAAGGGTCTCGGTTGATGACTTTGTCCATCATGCATTGGAATTTCCTGTCTTGGATGGCTTGTTGTATCTCGTCTTATGAGATTTCCTCATCACTTTCGTGTGGGGATACAATTCTGTTTGATGTTCTAGCCATTTCAAGTTGCTTTTGTTTCTGGGATCTAGTTAGGACCATGCGGTGCGGTTTGGGATGGGATGCTATGAGATTGGACGCTTTGACAAGGTGAGTTTGAAGGTTAAAGTGAAGGGGATACTTGTGGTGAAAAGATTTTGACAATGGTTTTATGTGATCTATGATTTCAAACGAATCGGTCGATACAAAACGATAGCCACAAGTAAGGATGTTAGGAATCCGTTTACTTGAAAGGGACTAGTTTTGCACCAACACAACTAGTGAAAGTTTTGATAGAGAAGGATGATGTATCCTGATAGTGGAGACTTTACTAGCGATTGTTTAGGTTTCATAGGATCTAGAATTATCTTGTCGTAACCTGGTTTGATACTTTTTCACTCAATTTTGGGAAGATTTGGACGAGGTGGACGAGACGATCGATGAAAAAGAGGGTATGCTATGGAAAATGGATAGGAGAAGTGACTGCATGGTAAATCTGATCTTTGAAACTGGAACAAGGTTGAAATGGGTACTCAAAAAGGTTAAAAATTTTCTCTCAAAAGACCGGGAAATGCTCACTGTTGTGGATGCGCAGCAACAAATGTGCTGGGACAAAAGGTAAATGCGTAGCAAGTCGAAGTATATGTGTAGCTCTGGTAAACAGTAAAAGCGTAGGAATAGACAATAAATGCATAGTAGGTCAAAATATATGTACAACGGGTTGAAATATATGCGTAGCTCTGTAGTGCAAATGCACAGCTCTGGATTTTTGATTGATTTTGCAATGTTTTTGGTATGTTTTTTGATGTTTTTGGTTTCTTGGTTGAAAGTTGGTCTTTTGATCTGATTTCTCAATTATGGCAAATAAGACACAACAAACACAAATAATTTTTCATGATTTTTGATCTTTTTTTTGTAATTTTTGGACTTTTTTGACTAAAAACAAGTACAAATCCTAGGCTGGCAGGGACAATATAAACCAAATTCTCACTGTTATGTGAGGCATCTTTGGGAGGTGATAATCACCCTTCCCAACACCAGTTTATAGGGAATTTTGGCTTATACATGCGGCAGCGCTACTCTTAGTTATGGAGTCTCACAACCTTCAAGGGTTATGCCTTGGAGGGTTTTGGGGGAGGTTGGCTGTCGGTATAACTTAACAACACTCATTATTTGAAGCTTTCGCTCCAAACATAATTTATTTATAGTGGCTAGGTAGAGCTTGGCTTTAGCTTGTTACCACTTAAGGTCATTCCCACTTGGACAGAAGGATATCCAAGGGCAGGCCTCTCTAAAGGAAAAACATGTGAAATGATATGTTTGGCATTTTGGTCACCCAAGATAGGGGAGAGCATAGGCCTAGTATCATTCCAAAAATATGAAAGGCAATGGTTCTTTTCCCTAGTTAAAATGAAAAAGACTAAATGAGCTAAGCTACTTGGGCACACACATGAGTTGTTAACTTTGAAAGAAGCAAGATAGCAATGGTTCAATTTTATCCTCCTAGCATTCGAACTATATTCAATTTGTTGATGCAACAAGATCAAATTACAATCCTCCTAGTTAGAGCTAAATGAGATTTGCATGAACATCTATTTACTTTCCTTGCTAATTAGATCTAGAGATGAGTTAACAAATGCAGCCATATGACTAAACCAACCCGTAACCTGTAAGTAGATTAGAGAATATTCCTACGAGGCAAGTGTTAACGTTAGCAAAATCACAAGGAACAACTCAAAGAGTCACTGTCAGAATCAGATGCACAACCACAAAGATCATATGCATAGAAACAGAGCACATATGTGCAGAATTAAAAATGCGTTGAGACAGAGGTCAAAAGCACAGAATCAGAGAGTATATGTGTAGTTTCGGTAAATGCGTCGTTACAGAGGTCAAATGCATTGAAACAGAGTATGGATGCACCGATCTATCAAATGTGTGGAAACAAAGCTTAGATACATGTTAGAAATGATCAAATGTGCAGAATCCTCCTATGTACGGAACCTAATGCACAAAAACTCGGTTTTGAGGTTAAATTGGGGCAAGGCCCCACAATGGGCGCCATAAATGTTATCAGAAAATTGGAATGATTATCAATAATATCAAATATATCCAATAAACTCAATGGAAAAGGAAATAATCAAGATCAAACAAACAAAGACAAAACCTTGCAAACCTCAATACTTCATAGCTTCCATTGGTCGCCTATCTCAAATGATCTTGTGTATGAATATGGCCCTCAGAAAGTGCACTTCCTTACTTTTCCTTCAAGATGTCAATGGAGAACGGCTATGATAATTCTTGCAATAAATAGGAGCTTCAAAACAATGGTAATGGTAAAAAGATAACAAGTTGATCACAAGCAATGGAGGAATTTGGTGCCAAAGGCGCACTGTGATTCCTGCAGAGTAAGTTTACTAAAAGCTTGGATGATAGAAATTGAGGAATTTGGTTCAATTTATAGACTTGTGAGAGAGAAAATCAACGGTATAGAAAGAATAAGAAGATCAATGGTTGAGAAACCTTGAGAGGATGTGCGCGAATAGAAAGAAGACAAGTGTCACACAAAAAGTTGTTTTGTTTGAGTTAACTGCTTTCTTTTATAAAGATAAGATTTGATTTCATAAATTAGAAAGCTTTCTTCAAATTTAAGAGTTATTGATAAAAACAAGATTGATTAAATCAATTAACTCAACTTGTGATTTACTTTTTGCATGATTTGAGAGAAATTAAATAATAAATTATTTAATTTTGCGTGCATGAAGAAGAAGATTTATTTTTAGAAGATTTGGAAGATTTTTGAGGAATTTAGAAGATAAGAAAGCAAATTAAATAAATAAATTTATTTAATTGTTTGTGCATGCTTTGGAAGAATAAATAAAATATTTGATTATATTTTATTTTTAGAGATTGAGAGAATTTAAATAAATTTGATTGATTTATTTAAATTTGGAGGAATAAGTGACTTAATTAAATAATGAAAATTATTTAATTGTTTGGAAGAATAAAGTTGATTTCGATGAAATTAATTAAATAAAGGTAATTTATTCAATTAATGGGAGGAATATGAACCAAATAAATACATTTATTTATTGATAGAGGAATTTAGATAAAATAAATATTAAGAATATTTATTTAGACACAGTCGTGTATTTTTAGGTGTATACACAAATCTTTAAGAAAAGAAAGTTCTTTTAAAACTTTTATCTAGAGCTTTAAAACAAAATGCACACTTTTAAATTGTTAAATCATTTTAATAAAAATAGATAAGAGTAATAATATAAATATAAAAGATTTATGATAAATCTATTATTTAATATATTTATATTATCCAAATTATCCTACACAAATTTATTTAATTATAATAACCCATCAAATAATCTCAACAATTCACATAAAACAAAAAAAAAAACTATAAAATTGTGTGTGGGGTGTACACAAGTGGCTAGGTTGCTTGGTTATCATGTCTGAGACCAAGGTTCAAATCCCCCTGAGGACACATTATTTGCTGAATGGACTCATCAAATTGACCAAATAGTAGCTAGTGCAAGTGTGTGATGGAGAGTGTATTCTTTTATAGATTCTCCTTTCTTCCGCAAAATTTCTCATCTTGCTCACAAGACTAGAGCCCAAGTTGAGTGATTTACATGCATGGATCATAGAATTGTGGAAAGAGGTATTGGAGGATGAAATTTACACAGTGGCATTTTTAGGGAGACTACCTTTGTATCAAACCTTGGATTCCCACCTTTGATCTATGAACTAATTATTTGTCCTCTACATTTTTGTGGACTGATTTGCCCTACTTGCCTATACAATCTTGGGAATTAGAGGGACTCTAGGTTATCAGAAATGGGCTTGAAAATACCACTATATATTAGAGGAAATTTCTAATTTCCCTCGCACCACTTATCCTCACATTTGTGTGGAGATGGATCTCACCAAGGGGCTCCTAGCTCAGATTTTATTAAAGGTTGGTAAAATAAGACAAATGTTGCAAGTAGACTATGAAAAGATTTCTCTCATGTGTAGAAAATAATTTTCAATGAAGAATTATTCTTCCCATTGTCCCAAAAATCTTGCAACGGCGCAAGGAAGTCATTTGCCTCAATGAAACCTACTTGGTGCTCAAAAGTCAAGTCCTATCACTTTACCATTACTCTTGTAGTAGTGCCTAGGAAGGATAATCCAAATGTTCTCTTTAATGAGGTTTCTCCTTGATTCTTCTATATATTCACGTGAATATTATGGTGATGCTTTGAGTAGGAATATGATTGAGTAGGATACCTTCTCCATGCACAATTTTGAGAACATAAAAGGCCTGAAAGAAAAACCAAAGATAGAGAAGATGTCACCGAGGGATAATAGGGGAAGTTAAAAAGATGAGTTTTTTAATACAATCCATGTTTCTCCACACGCATTACATGATATTTATATTGTTAGATTCCATAATCCAAAATCTTCTTCTTCTTTCCTTTATTGAGAAAAATATGTGGAGTCGAAGCTCCTCTCTTGAGATCCTTCATTTTCCCTCTTTTATCTCCTTCCCCTATACCCTAGGATTTCTATTTTCTTGAGTCAATCTTGATTTGGGGAATATTTCCTTTGTGGAGACTTGCTTTTCATTTTAAAACATATTGAAAATTCCCTCTATAGCCCTTTCTTGAATCAGGGTCTCTTCTCCTTTGTTTTTCCTCATTCTTCCATTTTATTATACTAAAAATAAAACTTTATTTGGATAATCCACATGCATTGATTGCCTAAACATTAAACATTATTATGAGGAAAGGTGTCCTAACCTTGCATCCTAATTTGCAAATGCAATTTATGGGCTATAAAGGTCATTTTTGACCTCAAACATTACTGAAATAAATTTTAACCAACTAAATCTAATATGATTATGTAGAGCTCTCTAAGATCTTGAATTTTAAAAAAGGGGGGCTTAATTGGGTTCCTAGATCAAAAGTTATGGATTCTAAAAATTAGACCTCCCACATTAGGAATGCAAGAACATGTGTGACACATAAGAAGAGTTGTAAGAGGGGTATACGTGTTAACTAAAAACATTCACCAACATATGACATGTCATTATGGCTATCATAAAGTATCTTTGAAGGGTTTGAATAAGAAGAATTAGAGTTCCCAAGTTGGGAGAACAACTATGACATGTTATGACAGATTCTTATAGGAGTTCTTTTGGGATTTGGGTGATGGAACTTGACTGGGGATTTAGGTGCCACTTTTTGGTGGTATTAGCTCATGATTATATAATTTTCCTTTGGCGGTGTCATGTACTAGTTTCTCTATTTATTGGGTGCTTGGGATGGAGTTTATATAGTGTATTTTGTAGGTATTGTTATGTTGTCGATATTACTCTAGGTCAAAGTGTTGATGTCGTCTCTTGTGAAGGCTCCTTACCTAAAGTGTATTTTGATTGATATTGTTGTTGATTAATACATTAGTTCAAAGTCTATAAGTAATTTTTTCTTTTGAAACGGTTTCCCTAGGACACATCATTGCGTTATGGTGAATGATTAATTTAGTTGTGCTCTTTCTTTCCTTTAAGTCATTTTAGATTGTATATTCTATTCATCTCTTCTCTAAGATTAATGTAGGAACAAGGTTTTTTGTACCAAAGCTTGATTAACTCAAGTCTTAGGTGATAGGAACAAGGTTGTTGGTATTAATATTGGTTTGAGTGGGTGTGTGTAGAGAATATCTTTGTTTTAGGGAAGATGGCAAGCACATTAAGAGTAAAGATGTAAAAATTTAGTGGCACTAAATTTGAGCCATGGAAGCTCAAGATGGAGGATTTGGTCATAAATTGAGATCTATGGCTATAGTATTGGGATCCAAACCAACTACAATATGCCCAGATGATTGGGTAGGGTTGGACAAGAAGCCATATCAAACTTTGCTTAGTAGATTCTATGTTATTCAATTTTTGTTAAGAATCAACCATAAAAGCCATCTAGGAAAAGCTAGGGAAACTATACCAAGCTAAATCTTTAGTTAATAAGTTTTTTATATAGAAGAAGTTGTACACTTTGAGGATGTTTGTGGTGATTATGATGTCAAGAATATGAATGTGTTCAACATTATTATAACCCATTTACAATCTATTGGTGTGAAGATGGAAGATGAAGATCAATGCATGACTATTTTGTGTTCTTTGCTAGACTCATGGGACAATCTAGTAACGAATATTAGAAGCATTGTCTCAAAAATGGTGCTTGATTAGTGACAAGGGTAATTGTAATCCTCTTCATTTAATTTATATCAATCTAGGGTGATGTCCAAAGGTTGTCTGCATTAGGAACTTAAAGATTGTTTTTGGCAAACAATTCTTTCTAATGAAAGCAAAAAATTGAATTAATCTAATGGATGAAATTAAATTTACACACTTGATAGAAAATAAATCACACTTGCAAAATTGAAACACACTTAAATTTAAAACACACTTATATGAAAAATACAAAAATGAAACTAAGTAGTTGCTACACCATGGATATAATTAAACACATCAAAATAAATAAAAATGCTAAAAATAAAATTATATATAAAACCCCCATTTAAGAGAAGCGTATGGATCATCCTATCACTAATCACGAAAGGAAGTGAAGTGGATTCCCTTGGATCCGGATTGGCATAAGATGAATTTTGATGGCACCTCTTGGGGCAACCTAGGGATCTCAGGTGCAAGCAACATTATCAAAAACCACAGGGGTAAAACTATAGCATCAGCATCCAAGAAAATCCAAGAGGGAACTAATAACAAGGCAGAGGCTTAGGCTCTGCTTCTAGGGATGTAACTTTGTAAGAAAATTGGAATAAGAAAACTTCACATAGAGGGGGACTCACAATGCATCATAAATGCCTTAAGGAATGGTTATACTCCTAATTGGAAAATTATAAATTTTTTTGGAGTCATGTTTGGAGGCCATTCGCCACATGGATGAGTTCAAAATTAGTCACACGCTAAGAGAGGCCAATCGAGACACTGACCACCTTGCCAACATGGCAATTTAGATGACATCCCAATACTTCAAAGATTTAATCATGAGCTAAGGTGACTGTTGATGGTGTTTTTAGCACACAACAACATAGGTAAAATACAAAGTATCTCACCTCTCTTGAAAAAGTATCCTACCCTAGGTAAGACTACTCCATGGATTCTACAACTAGGTCTTAGTTTGCAGGAATAACTTAGTTGGTATGTCTAGTTGTGCCAACAAGGGGTCTTACGTGAAATGCAGGGTTTGTTAACGGTACAACAGTAAAATCTACAAACCCTACAATATCTTCAGCAGATTTAGAATATGAGTGCTACTTGAAAACCTAAATCTAACAACTTTCATAAAAGAAAATGCAAAAGAGCGAAGGGCTAGAGAGAAGTCCTAAGTGACAGTCACAATGCAAAGCATGTTGTTGGTAGACAAACACTCTTAACTCAACCACTTTCTGTTTTACCAAGCTATAGGAATGCTATAGTGCTGCAAAAAATGATGCTATCTTCAATCGAAACTAAATATTTTCAGATCACATTCATTCATTAAACACCCAAATCATGGCGCAATTTAACTTGTAGAATGCAATTGAGCTAAGTTTAGTTTAATGGCCCAGGCTAACTATACACAGTAACCTACAATCAACAAGATACCAATAGTATGGAGTAGAGCGTTCATCAAATACCTTCAACAAACCATTAACATTGCAAAAGCACAATTAACTAATTATAGAACAAGAAGTGAACCATGAAAAAGCAAAGTGATAATACAATAGGCAAATTCCTAGAAAACTGTAGTAACTTGCTTTGCATTAATCAGAAATTTGGCAAAGTTTCAACAATCCAGCATCAAGAGTCTATTGCAATGAGAGAAATGGAAGCCCTTGATATAGAGGAGGCTCCATACTAAGTTTTTGAATGAATGGTGGGGATTAACTCAACACCAACGACCTATATTACACAACATTTAATTCAATACAACAACTATTTGCATTTTCATATTAGCATTTGTCATGTAGGAAAAAGACAAAATAAAGCTTCCAAATACATTGAATCTAGACAAATTGGATACCCATTAATCTGTACATAGGGAAAAGTCAATTTCTAAAGCATAATAAAGACAACATAAGGTCACATGACCCTCAAAATCTAGAGCTAATTACAAGTGATGGGATTTCACATGTGATTTGAATATTTTATTTCTCATCTCCATCCATATTGATTTTGTCTTCTTCTACCTTTTTGTTACTGTATGTCGTGAGTGTTGTTAGTGCTGGGTTGATATCGGTTAGATCTGGGTCTTTGACATACTCCGATATGAACTTCAGCTACTCAACCTCTTTCAAAAACTTGAAATATACAGCATCTCTTGACCTTCTACCTTTTCAAAATTCCACAAAGGCTGCTCTAAGATCGTCAACCTTTTCTAACTTTCCTGTCATATTCAACGGTGCCTCCCCATGAATAACTTGATACTGTTTGTCTTAACACTTCTGTACATCAATAGGAGCCATATCATCAAGGTCAAAATTTAGATAGTCTCTTAATGTGTCATTTATCTTATAGATTACTTCCATTATTTGGGCCCTTGTTGTATTAAAGGAATCCTTTACATTATCAAAAACCTCCTTTCTCATTGTAATTTGTTCAGACAATTGCTTTGGTTTATTCAATCTTTACTTCGTCAAAATATTCTTTGACAACATAACTTCATTAGAGAGCTTTAACATTGCCTTAACTCTAGGATAGATGTGTGAATGATATTCCTCATATGGTGCACAATCATCGTGAAGCTCTTCCCACTCACCTTTCAGAATATAAATTTTTTTGTGTAGAAGGGCTGCAATATCAATTACCTCGCAGCCTTCATTGTATATACTTTATGGAACCATTCTTGTGTTGCTGCTGCAGTGGTTTTGATATTATCAAAATTAGATAATTCCTCTTTTGAAAGAAGAGCAGGGGTTGCCTCGGGCTCTCCATCTAAGTTCATCTGCTTCATAAGGAATTTGATACACACCCGAAGTTCCTCATTTTGTTGTTTCAACTACTATTTTGTCAATTCGTCTTTATTCAGTTGGTCCAAAACGGTGGACACTGTCCCCTTAAGCTCATCAATTTTCTGCCCCCTTGTAGCTAGACCCAAATTAACAGTGTGATGGTGTAGTCTTCTGGTCTCACATTACCTTTATTTGCCTCTGGAGGTGGGACAACTACTTCTGCAATCCTTGCCCCTGTTGTATCCTTATAAATTCTTGACTGAATCTTAGCCTTCTTCTGTTTCTTGGGATTTTCTATCCTAGATAAGAATGCATCCAAGTCTAATGTCATTATTTCAACCTATGGGGCTTTATTTTCCAACATCTACTGCAACCAATCTGGTGCCGAGGAAGTTCTTTTATGAGAGTTAATGTGATTGTCTCCTTTATTAATAGAATCCTCAAGAATTTAAAGCTCATCCCCAGTTGTTTTATCTGTATCTTCCCCTTCATCATCTGATTGCTCAATCTTTTGCAAGTTCTCCTATATGGTTTGTTGAGCAATTCCTAAAACTATATTTATTGTTCCTTTATCCACTGGGTTGTCCAATACTTCAACTACCTCAATGTCTGCAGGGTTAGGAAGGGGATCTTTGGTTACTTCTTTGGTTGCCTCCTTTTCCTAGGATTCTAACTCTGTACACACCTTTTCAATATCTAGAAATTGAGGGATAGATATGGGGGCAAGCTCTGGGGAGACGACAATTGGACGTGCTAAAGAATCACTTATCGCTGATAAAGAATGAGCAGCTACATGAGGCAAATATGCATGAGATAAATTAGTAAATGAGGCAAATCCTAGTGAAGGTGGTATGGAAAGAGTAGAAAACATGGAAGAAATGGTGATAGGTGAAGAGAGATAAGTGATGGGAGAGAGAAAGATGGTGCTAGGATAGTGGAATGGGTGGCAGGGAGATTTGATTGGAGAAAGAAATAGATGAGATGGAAGGCAAGGACATGGTAGAAATGGAGGGTGTCAAGGAAATGGGAGAAGTGATAGTAGAAATGGTAGGTGAGGAGGGGAGGCTAGGAATGCTTGAACTCACTGCCAATGGAGATGATGCTGTATAAATCATAATAGGAGAGGCAGATGATGAAATATCTTATACAATAGAGGAGGTGATAGTTGCACTTGCTGAAGGTGAGGAAATCACAGGGACAGTTGTGTTATTGGCAGAGGAGGTAGTGGCTACATCTGCTGGCTTGGCCCTTGACTTCTTGACTTTTGAACTTTATCCTTTACCACTTGGCATCTCCTTTCTTTTTGCCACTCTGGTCCTTGTGGCAGGAGGTGGATCCTTCTTCTGAGCTTTGGGGATAGTCCTTTTGGCTTTCCCTCTCTCTACTAGTGACACATGCTCTTCACTATCTGTATCTTTTGCCACTACCTATTCTTTAATATTTACTACTTCTAGAGGTTTATCTTCCTCATCATCAGATTCCTTCTCTGGGGTCTCCTCTATATACGTTAGTTCAACTCCTGCTTGTGTCAATACTGCAATCTGACACCTAACCCAGATTTTACTAAGTCTTATTGGGTTTTTTATGGCCTCCTCTAGTGAACTTTCCTCTGCATTGGCCCAATTTGGGGGAGGAATCTACCGATTAAGTAATGCCTCCCATGACCCCCTTTGAACTACATTACCATCTTCCATCACTTGGTCTGGGACTTGTGTTATGTGGAATCTTCTGATAAAGTCCAGGGATAGTCGGGAATAATTCCTTCTCAATACTTCATAATCATCTACATAATTTGCCCAAAAGTCTTCAAGATGCTCCTAGTAGAATAATTTCTTGCTTACATATTTCTCCATAGTCCCGTGTCGATTGAAGTGCTTCCTCCTTATATAAAGATGAAGATTTAGTAGCTGCCATTCTTTGTCTGAGTGTTTAGCTGTTCCTATGGTTGTGTAGGAATAATGGCCCCTACCTAATAGCATTGGGAACTTAATATTCACTCTATGCAAATGCTTTAACCTCTCTGCACATGTGAGAAGTTGCCTTGTCAACTCAAGCAGCACCACCTTGTCAGTTGGATATTGAGACAGTCTATATGGCGCACCTATGAAGCCTTGGACTCTTAAATATGTGAACTTGTGAAACTACAAATACCATCTCCCATATTGTTGAACAACGTTCATAGCTTCAGGAGTTATTCTCAATCTAGTGCTATTTTGAAGGAGCCTGGTGATATGCATGGTGAATGCATCATTTACTCTCTTATAATGAATCAGTGATTGAGAGATTGCCAATTAGGGATAAAACCTTGAGTTGTTGATCACCATTCCAACTTCTCATATCTGAGACAGTCCAGGGTATTCTGTTCGTCTAGCCAAGGCACAGACAACATAAGAAGTCCACCTAAAAGTTTCCTTATCTTGGAAGTTCACAAAGGCCTCATGCATATTGTCACTGAGGATTTGGACCCAGTGGATATTCTTATCTCCATGTATAATCTCCTCAATGAAAGCAAACATCCATTCTTCAAATGTAGAAGCAACGGGTAGCCCATAGATTTTGCTTAGCAGTGTCACAAGATCTCCAATTTCATCATGAAAATTACTTCTGTATAGAGTATGGGGAAGTTTGATCAAAGAAGACCTCTTATGCTTCATCCAATTTTCATTGATATGCTTCTTGCATTTGTCTACATCCTTCTTGTACATAGCTTCCACTTCCTTCTTATCCATTATTGAGAGAAGGGGAAAGACAGGTATCCCAAAGATCTCTGCAAGTGACAGAGGACTCAAATCTACCAAGACCTGCCCATCTTGGGTCTAAATGGTTCTAGTCAACTGATCATATCTTTCCGCACAAGCTACAACTAGCTCTAGGCACTGTGCAGATGTGGGAAAAGCAACAGCCTCAACAATGCCATTGTCTTTGACTTTCTTGGCTAGAGGAGTGGGATTTGGCCCAAATATTCTATCTAAAATCCTCTAGGTCTATGTGTCCTAGATCTATGTCCCCTATGTTCTTCCATGCAGATGTGATCTTGGTCTCCAGAGGGATTCCTTTGAACTCGTACTTCATGGTGTTGGCTCGGGAAGACATCTATCCTACAGGACATGACCTAATGAATAAGTCTTGCAATAGGATAATCTTAGATGTTCTTGATTCTAATTCTTAGTGAGTGGGTTACTACTCTTATTCCTAAGTCAAGTTGCCCTCATAAAACATCCATAAAGCCCTTTTAAAATCTGAATGCATAAGTCTAAGATATTGCATGCTATCTATAACATTGATTACATAAGCTATGCAAAAGAAGCAATGAAAGCAACATTTCTACAATCTTACTTACTTATGTAATGAATGCAAACATATTCAATTCAAAACATGCAAATTATTTCTATTTTACCTTTGAATTGATTTTGTTTTAAAAAATAGACTTTATCCCTTAAAAAATTTCAAGAAAATGAGCTTTGAGAGCACTTTGAGCTAGTTTTGGGGTGCACTGACTAAAGCGCGAGCTTTGGTTTCTATTGAACTAGTTCTAGATTTTAGATCTACTAACTAAAGATGATGAGGGTGATTTTTAGTGCTAGGCGGTGAGGATGGTTCTTAGAGCAGAGTGTATAAAGCGTATAACAATAGGCTTCGACACTACTTTTGACTTGTATCGACTTGCGCGAATTTGGCGGGGTACTAGATAAAGTCGATCGGGATTGAATTTAGCACAAGTTTGAGGGTGATGGATCTAGCACAAATTTGTGCTTTTGGGTTGGCAGGAAATTTTGAAGTCTAGAGCGTTAGTGCACATTAAAGTCGACAAGGGCCGATTTCAATGCAAGTTGGTAGGGATCCATTCTAGCACCAAATAGTAAATAATGATCTTAACGCTAAAGTCATTGTCAAGCATCGGTGGGGAATTTCAAAGGGTTTGACTGACTCTCATTTGAAAGGGAATTGCATAGAGCCGGTAGGGCTCAAATTGGATGCAAGGCGGTGAGTTACGATTTTAGTGCTAGGGTTCGTTTTAGCTTTGGCAGAGGAATTTTAAAATGTTATGCACAACCGAAGCGAGCTTCAAGCTTCTGTTGCATGTAATTCAAATCATAATCACTAGGGTTTGTTCTACTATGAATCTCGGGGAAATCTTTCCTAAAAAATGAAAATATTTCTTATGTAATGAGAAAGACAAACAACCCCAAAAGATTACTACAATATAAAACATTCCACTGTACCAAAACTTTCAAAATGATTTTGTAGAGATCTCAACAAAAGATAGGCAAAATTCCACAAGATCTTTCATGGGAAAAATCTTCATAAAAAACCTAGGCAACACTAAAAGGGATAAAGTAAAGCTTCGATGCCCCAACCTATATTTCGAAGAGTCGTAAGAATGGAAGAGATTTGCCCAAAATGCACTCTCCGATCAAATTCTCCATGCTCTTAACTCACTAATTATCATTTTGCAGAGCTCTAAGTAATTATCAAATGCAAAATGAGCTCAAAAAATGGATCTAAAAACCTTTTATACGTCCTTATGAATCCACCATTAATGAGTGTACCTTGACAACTTGGCGCATAGTAAACTCAGTGGGGTTTTGTTTCCTTCCGACTTGGCAGGGATTTCAGGGTCGACTGACCCAACACAACTTTCACCTCCTACCGACCTAGTGATGTTTTCGGGTCCTGCTGACAAAAGGCAGTGCCACACAATTTTGGTGCAAGTCGGTAGTATCTTCTTTTAGCGCAAAGTTAGTGGTTCATGATTTCAATGCCAAAGTTGGTGACTCTGGTTTTTAGCTCTGAGGCAGTGATATGTGATTTTAGTGCTTTTGGCAATATGTGAGGTTTTCAGTGCAAAAGGGGGTTTAAGACTTGAAACTTATGGAAAAAGGGACTCATGATTTAGAATTTAGAATTCTTAGGTAGCCCAAACACTCTCCATCAAGTGGAATTACAACTTTGACTCTCAGATGGGTTATTTTGACAATGCAAGTTGAACATTTCCTCTCTAAAGAACTGACCGACCTGATCAAAGCAAAGCCAAAATTTTGAAAAGGAGGGGGTCTCCATTTGGTGAAATGGGGCATGTGTGCAAGGCACAACAGTGACAAATTCAACTCAATCTTAGGTGTGTTATCAAAGCATGCTCGGATTTAAATGCAAACATCATATCTCTGAGTGAGATCGTCGACAACTAGTTGTAATTGTGGAAGGACGGGATGGTTCTGACCAAGTAATTAATGGTTGGTATGTAGCTTTCAATCCTAAATTATGTTATTTCATCCTCAAGCGACTTTCTCACCATTCACAACACTCAAAAGATAGAATTGACAGTTTACTTGAGGGTGAAGAAAAGGCAAGCAACGTTCAGGGGGAAATTTTAGAGATGTAATTGAAGAAAGTTTTTAAAATAGGGTCTCCTATTGTTCTTCATGCCATTAAGATGGCCTTGGGGGAAGCATTCATGAACACTAATCAAAATTACAGAATGCACACAAATATTGTGGGCATGTAGATTGGTGTGTTACTAGATTTAGGTAAATCCAAGGATGTCATTTTTGAGGTGGCGACCACCATCATTCATCTATAATGGAGGGGAGTGTTGAACACACCAAGATACTAAGAGGGGTGGGGGGTGAATCAGTATCTAAACAATCTTCAATTTTAACAACTTCAACTTATCTGGAGTAGATTTAAAACTTAAGCATCACAACATTAACATGAACATGAAAGATTAACACAATGCACATCAACACATAACACCAGATATAAGTGAAAAACCCTAGAAGGGAAAACCCACGGTGAAGATTAACTCAAACTATACGAAGCTCAAATAACAACTTTGTTTTAGGGCTACAACCCAAGGAAGCTTCTACTCCCTGAAGTACTTTGATTTAGGTTCACTACCTAGGAAGCTTCTACTCCTTGAAGACTTTGTTTTAGGGTCACTCCTAAGGAGGCTACTACTCCGTGAAATGAGAACACACTTACAAAATATTACAATATGATAGTCTTTCTACTGTCTGAAAATTGACATTGAAACTCACACTTTTTTTGATTGCACTTCTACCTTTTCACACTTTCTTCCTATGATCTAATCAGTTAGGCACACTCTATACTTGATCACTATCACATATAAGTCTTCAAGATGAATTTGGATAGCATCAACAATTTATGCTCTTTCTCCTTCAGTCGCACATCAACAATGCATTCATTCTGCTTATTATCTGCTTGTGAACATTTTCAATCAACTTGCAATCACACCTCTTCCCACTCAATTTAATTCACTATTTATACATGATATTACATTGATTATATTGCTTGTCAGCCATATACAACATAAAAAATACATTTACAAGTCAGCCAGATAACACACAATATGAAACTTGTAGAAGATAGGTCCTAAGTGAAACCACACGTTACACTAGTAGAAGATCCATGCCTTGCAGACCCCAACACTTGCTTAACCAGGTCCAAAACATCCTTCACAGCTTCAAACACCAAGGAATTACATCCACACATTTGGAAACAGGACAACTTTAAGGAAAACACATGAAGACTTGAAGTATAATGACCACATCAACTTGAAAACCTTGTGTGGTACAGGAAACAAGAAAGATCTTCATGAAACTTTTACAAATGAGTCCACAAGACTCATACAACATCCCCAAACACTCCTTTGCCACTGTACATCAAATAATTGTGTTGCACAGCTTCAATCATTAATTCTGAGAACAATATGTCATCCAGAACATACTGCAACATGCTGTCAGTTGAAAAACTAAGCTGCGGACCACCAAGAACCTTGAAACTACAAGGAAACATGTAATACACATCCATAAACATGACCTCAAAACTTCAAGGGCAATCATTCATTTCCAAAGGAATGCGGAGCATTCCAACAGGCCTCCAACACTAGCATACTTTGCCAGAACACAGATCGGTACTCTGTCATGCATAACTTTAACAGTGGAAGGACAAATGATCTAAAAAATTTGATTTATCACCTTCACTACATCCTAAACACAATTCTAGAACCACATGGCCATATCTACAAATGTAGAGGAATGTGAAGCATTCCATTGTCCTACACAGATCATCTTCACAGAGACAACACTATCTTCAATTAGTCAACAACAAAACACTTTTTCAGTAATGCAATCATCATGGAACTTGGAACATACATACTTCAAGACATTAGTAGCATCAACAATGCATCTGATCATCTTTGTGCTTCTAATTTTCATATTAATATGAACTATATCTTCTCCCTTCTTTTGTTGGATGGGACATGACATCCAACCATGAAAACCATCACACCACCATGATAGTGTTGACATCAATGATAATCTAGTGACAATGTTGACATTAATGACAACCCTAAGCACCATATGTGTAACAAGGAGGTCTTCAAGAAATTATTAGTAATGTAGTGCATGGGATTGGATTTAACCCTGGTAATGGGGTTTGGCCAATGATCCTTAGGCCCTACAATGGCCCTTGGATCCCATTCATTATTGAAGCGGTTAGCTAGGATGCTGAGGAACATAGAAGCCATGGGTGGTGGGGAGTGGAATTTTTAAAGATGATGGATGGTATCAATGATTCACAAAGAGTCATCTAGAGCGGAATGGTGATCTCAGAGGAGTCTAGGTAGGAGATGTGCAAGGAGGAGGAGCTTCCAGGCACCAGGGAGGGGTGAACTAGTGGATAGTGATGCAGGTCCTTTGTATTTAGTTTTTAATATTTAGCATACTATGCAGTTAAGTAGTTGTTGTTAAGCATAGAACATATGTATATTCACTCATGTATACACTAAAAATAGATATGGTTTGAAGTTAATAGAATGAATTCCCATATAGGGGAAATTTTAGTGTTTAAGGCTCTCCATAGGAGCAGCCAGTTTTGATTCTCAGTTTAGTTCAAAGGGAGTGACCCCTAACAGTTACAATTTACTCATAAGAAAAAAATATATATAAAACTAAAATAATATAAACAAATAAATACATACCAAATGGTGTCCTCTTCCTTAATATGAGTGGCCTACTCCTCCCTTGGAATCGAACCAAGATAAATCACCTACTTTATGTTCAATGCTTCATAATTTTATTGCTTCAACAAAATATAACAAATTTTATTCTAAAATTATTGTAGCTATTCTGTTGTAGAACTTGCTAAAAAAATCTCTCTTAATTAGAGTTGGGAGGTTTATTACAAGAAGATGTTCAAACAACTCACCAAATTAGTGGAAAGAATCCCATTAGAATAGGTATACACTTGTCTTTCACACTCCTCTGATAAAGAAACAACTTCCTTTATTCTCTACACTTATCTCTCCTACTCCTATGCCAAAGAAAACTTCTTTTATTCTCTACACTTTTCTCTCCCACTCTTATGCTAAAGGAATAGATTCCTTTATTCTCTCCACTACTCCCATGTTGAAGGAATAACATCCTCTATTCTCTTATTACAAAATGACAACTCATCCACAACTTTTTAAGAGAAAAGGTTGCATATCTTTTTATTTATTTTCTACTTTTATTATTTATTTTCTATTTTAAATACATCAATAATTCATATTCAACCTTTCAGAATAAAAGATTGAGAGAATGATAAAGCCATGGATTAAACCAAATCGTGAAGTTGGTTGAAATGAAGGTGAAATACTATGGAGTTGGTTCCAGAGGTGACTTTATAATAATCTAGAATCCTCTGAAGTTGGTTGAAATAAGACTAAAACACTTTAGGGGTTGATTTTGCATCATAGTAAAAACATATCACATTCTATTTTTCAAGAAATATTATAAAATGTTAACAATTAGATTGCAATAGACTTTTAGGAAATAAACCAATATATTTTCCATATTTTATTTTAAATAATCCGTCAGTTCTTAAAACTACATCTAAATCCACTTTTTGTACTAATTATTATGAGAGAACAAATGTTACTTTATGAATTTAGATGAGACATTTTTTGGTCTCATCAATTAGAATGTGATTGCTCTTTTCTTAGAGGAGATGAGGAGAAAGACTACCAAATCCACCAAGGAGGCCTTGGCTATTTGTGGGGAATCTAAAGAAAAAGACAAAAAGAAGGACAAGGGAGGTTTTAAATCTCATGGGAGATCTAAATCTCCTAGAAAGTCCAAGGAAAATGTTGGAATTACAATAAGATGGACCACTTCGAAAGAGACTACAAGAGGGAGAAAAATAAGAAAAAGGCCAACTCTGATGATGATTCTCACAAATATTCTTAATAGGATGCAAGAGATGCTTCTATCATGAACTTTGCAACAAATGCATGTCAGAATACATGAATGATAGATTTCAAAGCTTCCTTCCACATGACTCTCCATTGGGAGTGGTTTTTAGATTATGATAAATATGATGGTACTAGGAAGGTATATCTCAATGACAACTCATATCTCAACATATTTGGCCATGGTAGAGTTAAGATTTAATTCTTTGATGGGAGAATCAAAAGGATGATTGGAGTCCTACACATCCTTTAACATAGAAACTATTATCTATAAGTAAAATGAATGATGTAGGTGTGCAAGTAGTCTTCAATAATGGAGGTTGTGAGATGGTTTGAGGAGCTATGGTTCTTGCAAAGGGGGTTCAAGTTAGCACTCTCTTTTATGGCACTAGTGCATGGGTCATATTGGTAAGAAAGACCTATGGACCTTGAGGGCCCTATTGGTTGTTCTCTAGAATTTTACTTTTGCAAACATTGCATTTATGGAAAGCAGAACCATGTTTAGTTCTGTTCCAATTTTTATAATATCCTAGATTGTTGGATCTTATTCATTCTCATTTATTTGGTCCTATAGATGTTCCTTGTCAAAATATTTGTATTGTGTATATTTGATTAATGATTATCTTATGAGAACATGGGTATATTTTCTTAGAAGAAAATGTAAGGCCTTTAGTCAATTTGGGAGTTTAAGGCTCACTTAAAAAACTAGATTAGTAGGAAGATTACGATTTTGAGGATTGATAATGGTCATGAGTATTGTTATATGGATTTTGAAAATTTTGGTAAGGAGAATGGCATTGAAAAAATAAGACATCTCCATAAACCCTCAGTAGAATGGAGTTACAAAATGCATGAGTAGGACGTTGATGGAAAGGGCTAGGAGTATTATTAGTGGATTTGGATTGAAATATAAGTTTTAGGTAGAAGTGGTTGCTACTTCATGTTACTTGATCAACGGGTCTCCTGCATTAGCACTTATGGATAAAACCCACATAGAGGTTTGGATGAGTAAGATGTTGTCACTTTAATATCTTTAGTTGATTGCACAATAGTGTGTCCCACTCATGGGACATCCTAATTTTGACCTAAAATCACACATTTTTTAGAAAAAATAATGGTTTAAGCCTAGAGGAGTTCCATCCAATGGGGGTTTGATTGAAAGGGGTTAGATCAAACCCCCTTGGGTAGAAACCCCTAGGTTTAAATCAAACCCCCAATGGAGTCTCTTCCACACCTATCAAAATATTGAAAAAACAACAATTTTGCTTCATCTTTTGGGGGATTAAATGAAATCATTTAGAAATATCATTTTGTAAGTATGCAACCCTTAGTATTACCTTTCCAAAAATTATAATATGTATTATTTTTTCTTTAATATTATAATTTTAAATTTTTTATAATGAATGTAGTTCCATTATGGAAAAATAATGACTTTTATTCAAGACAATAGCAAAAATAATATTCTTAGAAAATTATTTTAAAAATGTACTACACTCCACATAGATGTCCTTGTTTGAATGAAAAAAGAAAATATATTTTTGATATATATTCTAAGATAAATGTGTTACGAAATAATATAGGTCTAAATTTTTTTGTTAGTACTAATTGAAAAATTAATAATAAAAAAATTAATAAAAAATTACCAAAACACATCCATGCATTAGACAGTGGAGTTAATGGTCTAATTCCAATAAATCATGAAATTTTATGTGTTATGGAACAATGTCACTCAATAAAAAATAATAGAAAAAAATGATTAAAAAATAAAAATAGAAAATGATACAAAAAATTTGTAAGAGTTGGCTATAGAGGTGACTACCTAGGATCTAGGAGCTTCAATGAAAGCACAAGAGAGACCCAACATGAAAGAATAATTCTATTCTATCAAAGGATGCAAATACATAATATACATGAATTATGCATGAATGTAAAATTACAATGAGAAGCCCTTGGTTATATAGGCCAAGGTGAAACATAGGACAATATAAGATTATGACAAGTGTCATAATCATATTGCATGAAGATAACCATCTTAAGTGTACCCTAATTATGCCCTAAGTAAACTTAACTAGACAAATGTGAATAGGACCTAATGTGGAATGAGTTAGGTAGTATACCTTGTTCACACCAACACCCCCCTTAAGTGCAACTTAGGGAGAGTATGAAATAGTGATATGATAGATCCCCTCCACAAAGAAGTAGCTCTTATGCCAATGGTGAATGCTGAAGACAAAAAAAAATCCATTGCTTGTAAACAACATTTCTTCCCTTGGGAAGAAATAAATCCAATGGAATATGTAAAAGAAACTCCATCTCCAAAAAGAGAGATGAGGAAAGAAGTTTCATGGTGTGTGCCTCTAAAAACTACTCAAATGTCCATATGTCAGAATCAAAGGATGTCACAATGCAATGAGGTTTAACCAATCCAAAACCCTATGTTGACTCATGAAGAACAATAGATCTAAAGACAAAGATGATGATATAACAATTGTGCTATAATTTTCATCAAAGAGGAAATGAATATCATCAAGTATGTCCTCCAAATTTGTAATATGAGACTCAAAACAAATCAGATATCCCTGTCAATAAATCATCCCACAAACCTAAATCTAAAATATTAGAATTACGGACTACTCAAGTGAAGTAGAGGAAGCCATGTCAATGATGATCTATAAAGAAGCAAGAGGTGGAGGAGATATAATCTCAGCACAAGTCCTAAGAACATCAAGGTTTAAGTGATGAAACTTCTCAGAAATATGATTCACACTTGATGCATGAGTGTGAATATCAGTCAATGGAACTGCAACATCATTAGGAGAAAAATGGGGAAAGGTGTACAAGTGAGATGAATGATCAACCATCCCAACAACAATGTGTTGAATATAAGGAATACTGAGAGAGGTCGGGGGTGAATCGGTATTCCACAAAACCACTTCTTAACATGTTCATTAATCCCATTTCCCAAATCAATAACATGAAAGCAAAATAAGCATAAGAACAACAACCATAACGACATAACACATGGACACTAGGATTTTTATGTGGAAAACCCAAAAAAGGGAAAAACCACGATGAGTGTTAGCTCACACTATATTATGATAACAATACTGGATTACATAAGGCTCACTGCCATAGGGCTCACTGTCTAAAGAAATGCTCACTGTAGGTGGACTCATTGTCCAGTGAGAAAGAAAGATAGAAGATATAAAAAGGATTGGCTCACTGCCAGTAATGAACTGTTGTAAATGCATCTACCATATGCTGGATCACAGTTCCATTGAAGGCTCAATATACAGATTCAAAGGTCTTCATTTATTCTACCATGCTTCTCAACTCAACTACATGTACTCTATTTTCTGCCCTTGTTTTCTCTTTCTGCTCTGCACTTTGCTCATAATCCTTCACACTTCAAATTCACACATCTACAATACATCACTTCCTCAACATTACAATTCATTGAGTATTTATATCCACTACAAGATTCATCTCATAATCAGGTCGGCAAGCCAAACATGAAGTGTGTATACAATGTATTCTACCTTGTTGGCTTGATCATGTGTACAAACAATAATGCAGACCCAAATAATAATTGAATAATCTCCATATAAGTCAACACCAATCATTCAACCACTTAGGTTGATAGTTTGAACAATATATCTTCTCCGCATAAAGATTTGACATGCATGTCAGCTTGTCTCTTAAGAACATGCTTGACCAATTCATCTGTCACATCAAAACTCTCACTGCGGACCATATGAGACTCAAGGATTCATAATCAACATTCATCATTAACCTCTTAGCATACCTTCAGAACCGCAAGACAAATTATACAACTGCGGAGGAATGCGGACCCTTTTTCTCAGGCATTGTGCACTGTTTCTATCTTAGTTCTGTTCACCCAGACTTAGACATTTCATAATATGAATTTTGAAGGAATTTAGGTCTTGAGCACTAGAACATATCATCATCAAATATCTATGAACATCATACCCAAATGGCATATACTAGTCTTCAACTACAGAGGCATACTGACCCACTTTCTGTCACTTGCTCTGAATACTGCCCATACTTAGTCATTTTAGCCTTCTAGACCATAATACTTTTATGCCTTGTAGCCAAACCAAGTTGGTCTTCCAGAGTAATGTCTCTTTGTCATGTCAGTGGAATCCCTTTATCTTTTTGCCATCAATGATAACATGCAATCCTTCATCAGAGCAATGTCTCTTGCCAATAATCTCCCCCTTTGGCATTGATGGCAACACTTAGTGAAAAATGTGTATCTACTCCCTCTTTCTATATACACTCTGTTCTTTCACTCCCCCTCAGGTGTTTGCCCATTTTTCACTGGTCTTCTTCTCCCCCTTTGACATCAATGGCAAAGGTGTATGTACAAGGGTCAAAATTGTGTCAAAACTGCAAAAATTTTCATACTCTGCCGCATATGTACACATACAATCTTCAACTCAATTAGTTGTAGGTGAAAGAATATACTTATACACAATCTTTAATTGTGTAATCTCTTCATCCCATTGTTTCTTAGCTCTTTCCAAAATTTGAATGTGACCATTTATCAAAAAGACTAATTTTTTTGCCTTTCACACATCAGAAGGTGTGTCAATTTGTGAAGCTACTTCTGCTGCAAGATTAATCGTTGAATCTAACTTGGGACTAAATAGTCCTCTCAACTGACACATTCTATTTTTCATTTGGTCCTTTTTATTCATCAAATTACTTAACCCATCATGAATATTAATTACTTGTATCTCTTTATTGCTCATGGATTCAACTGCGGGTCAAATGATTTAAAAATATTTATCAGTTGCAGTTTCAGATCCTTTATCTTTTCTTCTAGCTCTTCTGTGGCTTCTGAACAAGATAAACAAAATTTGTATAGGTCACATGCTTCATTGATAGCACTCTGTATGCCTTTCATTTCATTTTCTAGCAGAGCTTTGTCATTTATTATCATAGTCTTCAACTCACTTAATCTTTTCTCATCAAAATCTTGTCTTACTTTTGTTTCAATAGATTTCTCAAAATATTCAAAATGCTCACTCATAGAATTTATGAGTCCTTTTAGTTGATTTAATGAATACATAGAAGTGTCTTTCTGATATGATGACATCATCTTCTCCAAAATTCTAGATGCCTCACCAATCAGTTCACTGTCCTACATGTGAGACTTCAAAATTTCTTCCTATACCTTTGCTTGTACAACTGATACCAATTTAAATTTCTCTACCAGAGACATTGAGTCCAAGTTTATTGGTCCCTACAAAAACTCAGGCTCATCCAAGATTTGTTTTTCTCTCTCGAAGAATTCCTTGATAGAATTTGCAGTGTCTCTTACTGTATCAGAGACTTCTTCTTCTTGGTTTTGTTCCAGAGGATCTAAATCCATGACCTCATCAGTATCATTCTTTTGTTCTGGAGAAGAGTTTTCTTCAACTTGTTCCTCTTTTAGATCATCATCTTTGTTTTGTTCCTCACACTTTTCTTTGTCTGTTTGATCATCAGTCTATTGTTCTAGAGGAATAGTTGTTTTGGATTGATCCTTAACTGTAGTATCAGTACCAAGAACATGATCATCGTTCTCTTTTAGCTCTTCATCACTTCTGTCTAATCCTTGATCCAAGTTTTCCTCATGAATAGATGTACCAACCTCAACATTTGTTTCTGCATGATCATATATAGTTGGAAAATGATGATCCCTTAACACTCTGAAGTGATTTCCTCAGTATCCTTCACTACTTTCTCAATGTCATCTGACATGAGAGTGTTCATTCTTTCCTTTGTTCTAAATTCTTTATGCAACACTTTTGAGACTTTTGCTTTTTCTTTCGGTGTGATTTTCGGACATAACTTTATCAGTGTATACTCTCTGAGCTCAACATCCTTAGCCATAGCAGCTTCCTTTCTAGCAGACATTATACTACCCAAACTGTCAGGAAGATCGGTAATGATCTCAATAAGGGCTTTGTTGTAGATGTCTAAGTATTTGACGATAGCAATCTCAATGATCCTCTTATCTAGATCATCATACTCATCATACAATTGAGCTATGGGTTTCAAGTTTCCATCCACTGTTATGGCTTTTAGGACATCTTCAAGACTTATAGTGGATCCTCCTATCTGAGACTTATCTTGACTTGACCTTTTCTTAGTTTTATCCTTACTAGAAGGTTTCTTCTTGCTGCCCTTGGAAGCTTTAGTGGCCTCAATTTTCATTTTCTTTACTTCTTCATCTGACTCTGTCTCTTCCTCATTTGTTCATACATTGACATACATTCTACAACCTTTGGTTTTCTATCTTTTGTGACTTGTTTCAAGAGCTTCCACACTAGCAGAGGGTGTGGGACTGGAGGGCATAAATACCATTTTTGCAGAGGTAGAACCTCTAGTTCTTCTTTTTGTTCCTATTGGGTTCTCTGGTTGCCTCTTAGGCTCTTCTAGAGCCTTAACCTGTTCACTTTCCTTCCTCTCTTTTGCTTCTCTCTCTGCTTGTTCCTTTTCTATTGTCTCTTTGATTTGTGCTTTGGTGAAACCCTTTTTCAAGGCATAATCTTCTGCAATCTTTTAGGCCTTCTTTAAAATTTTAGATTTTCTCACTTCAACATGTATTTTTGTAGACAGTTCCTCATATGTCCCAACATGGTTTGCTTAGCATATGTTGGGCATGATTTTCTAGTATTTATCGATCTACTTCATAGCCCATTGGCATAACCCATATTGTTCTAGGCTCAACAACCTCCATCAAGCATTGGTCTTTTGTCACAATAAAGCATATTGTATCCTTATACTTTTCAACTATTGATTTTGGAAACCTTTCCCTGGATTGCATTTGCCTTTGAAATTTTTTGAAGTAGCACCATAGGGTTGCATTTTTCTCATCATGGCTTCCTATGCCTCTTATAAGATCTCTAATTTGAATTGCAACTAGTTTGTTATTGATCGAGAGCAAGTTTTTCATAGTTGGTAGTTCTTGCATAAAATAGAAAAATAGACAGAGGATTAGCGTACCAAATTTGAATGGATATTTGCTCTCTTTTATTTTCTTCAAGTTCTGCATTAACTATTGTCGCAATAGTTTACATAGATCAAAATCTGCATTCTCCTTGATCATCTGGTAGGCTATGTATATGGCAGTTCTTGAGATGGAGTTTCCCCGGTTGCAGAAAAAGACCTAATATCCAATTATCATTGATGCAAATCTCACTGCATGGTCTGTAATATCATTAACTGTTAGTGCCCTTTTATCAAATTAGGCTTTGGTAGCTTCTATTATAGTTTGATTCTTTACAACTTTCAACATGGGCATGCTTCCGGTGGAATTTATGTTAGGGTTAGGGCAGATCAAAACAATAAACACTAACAATTATATGCAGATTAAATAACCCAAATATAACAATGAGGAATAACACAAAAGAGATCAACATAGAAATTTAACGTGGTTCACCCAATATGGGCTACATCCACAGAACTCAACCATCTAATGATTTTATTATCCATTGCAAAACATATTACAATCTTGCGAATACATCGCTGTACCATACATCCCAGCCGCTTATAACAAGATTTTCGGAAGCTTCTAGAATTAGGGTTTTGCAATGTCATTTTTCTTTTGTTAGTTAACAAAAATTAACAACTGACTCTGATCATGCAAAAAGAGGGAAAAATTTTATATCACTTCCTCAACATTGTAATTCATTGATTATTTATATCCGCTACAAGATTCATCTCATAATCAGGTTGGCAAGCAAGACATGAAGTGTGTATATAATGTATTCTACCTTGTTGGCTTGATCATGTGTACAAATAATAATGCGGACCCAAATAATAATTGAATAATCTTCATATAAGTTGACACCAATCATTCAACCACTTAGGTTGATAGCTTGAACAATATATCTTCTTCGCATAAAGATTTGACATGCATGTCGGCTTGTCTCTTAAGAACATGCTTGACCAATTCATCTGTCACATCAAAACTCTCACTGCGGACCATATGAGACTCAAGGATTCATAACCAACATTCATCATTGACCTCTTAGCATACCTTCAGAACCGCAAGACAAATTATGCAACTGTGGAGGAATGCAGACCCTTTTTCTCAGGCATTGTGCACTATTTCTATCCTAGTTCTGTTCACCAGGACTTAGACATTTCATAGTATGAATTCTGAAGGAATTTAGGTCTTGAGCACTAGAACATATCATCATCAAATAGCTATGAACATCATACCCAAACGACATATACTAGTCTTCAATTGCAAAGGCATACTGACCCACTTTCTGTCACTTGCTCTGAATACTACCCATACTTAGTCATTTAGGCCTTCCAGACCAGAATACTTTTATGCCTTATATCCAAACCAAGTTGGTCTTCCCAAGTAATGTCCCTTTGTCATGTCAGTGGAATCCCTTTTCCTTGTTGCCATCAATGACAACATGCAATCCTTCATCAGAGCAATGTCTCTTGCCAACAATCTCCCCCTTTGGCATTGATGGCAACACTTAGTGAAAATAACAAGGCAGAATAACAAGCTTTTCAGAAACTTCTAGAATTAGGGTTTTTCAATGTCATTTTTCTTTTGTCGGTTAACAAAAATTAACAACTGACCCAAACCCCAGTGAGGATACATAACTTGTGTACAGTACTTGCATGATCAGTCACCACATACCAACAATTTAATCATGTTACCACCCTAATTACATCCTTACTGATTTTGAAGGGCTTTTTGAGCTACATGAACTCATCGTGAATCCTGCTCAAACATACCGGACCCAGTCATCTACCACAAATGTTGGGAAGTCTTTGTACTGAATAAACCTCTTCTCTTCCAACGCTTTGTATTCTTCCTTCAACTTAAATTGATCACTACTTAGATGATTTAGATATAAGTCTAGGAATTTTATGTCACCATGCTCTTCTAGGGCAACATGAATGTAAGCCCTAACATCCTCTGCATACATAACTCTGTACATTATATCTGAAAATGCACCCATTGGATCAACTTCTGTTGCTTTGAAAGGATGTTTCTTGAACTTTGGCTGAGCTCACTTAGTGATATCAACAACTTGTGGAGTTACCATTTTTGCAAAGATTCAAATAGATTCATAATAAGGTTTCAACTGTAAATACCTTTTTATGCCGAATTAGGGTTTTCTTTGCTTGGATAACTTTGAGTTCTTTGTTGACGTCGCTTAGAATTTTTCTTCAATCTCTCTTGAATACTTGGTAGTTCAAATGCAAAGTGAGTTAGTTGTCAAATGAGCTCCTTTTAATCCTCTGCCAGGATGACCTAGTCATCATAAATGCCTCTAATGAAAATGCTGTCAAACACATCTCTGTAGAATACAGTCTATTAGGATTGCTCTGCAATGCTCCATACTTGAACCTTTTTCACTAGAATTTCTTTTAGAGGATCTGTCATATGCATATTTTCAACATATCTTCGTGTCAGATTCCAACACTAACTTTTAGCTGGGGATTTTGGATTTTCAACATAGCTCCCCCTGAGCTAGAGCTCCCAATTCACTTCCCGGAGGAAGTATCTGCACTAGATGCTGGTGCGGATCCATCCTTGACTTCAATCACATCTTTCTTGATCCAGATCTTGCCCATTTCTTTCTTAGTTTCAACTGGATCAACTTTTTCTTCTCCCTTATCATTGCTCTGCTCTGTTTTCCTTTCTTCAGCATAGTAGTCTTTCTTCACATTCTTGCTTTTGCAAAATTTTGCCATATGACCAAGTTTGTTGCAATTATAGCACACAACACTTCCCTGTCATTGATTCCTTCCATTGAATAATTTCATCCTTGATCTACATTGATTAGCCATGTGCCCAAATCTATTGCATGTAAAACACTTTCCATTGAATGATTGAGTATTGTTAAAGCCATACCTTACTAGACCTCTGCATTCATTTGATCTATGACCAATTTTCTTGCAATTGAAACATTGACCAGAGAATGATGGGACATTCTAATTTATTCTACTCCTACACTGAGTAGCTTTATGACCAAACTTATTGTAATTAAAACAATGGCCATTGAGATGGGTACCTTTGAGCATTTGGCTGTCTGACTAGAGGTCTTCTAGGTCTTCTTCTTTGATTCCTAAACTGGTTGTCTTTGTTTTGCTTCAACATAGTGTTTTCTTGATTTGATTTTGAACTTTCTCCTTTCTCAAATCCCAAACCTTGCTTGTCATCGAAACTCTTTTGACTAGCAATCATTTCATCAAGTTTTACAGAACTTATTTTGAACTTCTCTTCATAGCTCTTAGCTTTTTCCAAGTATGATTTCAGACTCACAACTTATTTTTCAAGTTTGACACATTATTCTAACTTGCTTTTTATCATTAGATTTAGATCTTCTTCTGCTTTAGCTCTTTCTATAACTTCCACTTTCAAATCATCCAGGGTTTCATTTGCTGATATCAATTGTTCACTAATCTCTCTGTATTTTTCTTTAAATTTCTTGACTTATTTTTTCCTAGCTTTAGAATGCATTAATCAGATTATTGTATGTTATCCTTCAGATCCCTGATTTGTGCTTCAGACTTTTCAAGATCAATAAGAGATGCTTCTAGTTCAACATTGTATTCATATGAAAAATTTCCAAATCTTTTGGCTGCCATGAGTGAACTTTCCCAGATCTTCCTCAAGCTGTTAGGCTTCTTCCAAGGAACCTTGCTCTGATACTAATTTTTGAATATAAGGAATATTGAGAGGGGAGGAGGGTGAATCAGTATTCCACAAAACCACTTCTTAACATGTTCATTAATCCAATTTCCGAAATCAATAACATGAAAGCAGAATAAGCATAAGAACAACAACCATAAAGACATAACACATGGACACCGGGATTTTTATGTGGAAAACCAAAAAAAGGGAAAAACTACGGTGAGTGTTAGCTCACACTATATTATGATAACAATACCGGATTACATAAGGCTCACTGCCCAAAGAAATGCTCACTGCAGGTGGACTCACTATCCACTGAGAAAGAAAGATAGAAGATAGAAGATAGAAGAAGGATTGTCTCACTGCCAGTAATGAACTGCTATAAATGCATCTACCATATGCTAGATCACAGTTCCATTGAAGGCTCAATATACAGATTCAAAGGTCTTCATTTATTCTGCCTTGCTTCTCAACTCAACTACATGTACTTTATTTTCTGCCCTTGTTTTCTCTTTCTGCTCTGCACTCTGCTCATAATCCTTCACACTGCAAATTCGCACATCTACAATACATCACTTCCTCAACATCGTAATTCATCGAGTATTTATATCCGCTACAAGATTCATCTCATAATTAGGTTAGTAAGCTAGACATGAAATGTGTATACAATGTATTCTACCTTGTCAGCTTGATCATGTGTACAAACACTAATGTAGACCCAAACAATCTTAGTTCTGTTCACCTGGACTTATACATTTCATAGTATGACTTTTGGAGGAAGTCAGGTCTTGAGCATTGGAACATATCATCATGAAATAGCTATGAACATCATACCCAAACGACATATACTAGTCTTCAACTGTGGAGGCATACTGACCCACTTTCTGTCACTTGCTCTGAATACTGCCCATACTTAGTCATTTTAGCCTTCCAGACCAGAATACTTTTATGCCTTGTAGCCAAACCAAGTTGGTCTTCCAGAGTAATGTCTCTTTGTCATGTCAGTGGAATCCCTTTGCCTTGTTGTCATCAATGACAACATGCAATCCTTCATCAGAGCAGTGTCTCTTGCCAACACAATGATCTCTCTACTCTCCAAGTCCCTAATGATCACTAAATCAGGTGTGAACTCAACAGTCTTCTCTGTGCCACTATGTGTAATCTGATAGATGGAAAGGAGACTAGTTGACAAGGATGGAACATAAAGTACATCATGAAAAGTCTCTTCTCCCATGTCAATAGATCCGTTCCCACAAACACACATATATGTGTTGTTCCCCATCAAGATGTGTGGTAAAGTACAAGACTCAAATGAAGAGAACATACCCTATGATGAAGCCATATGATGTGAGGCTCAAAAATCTAGAAACCATCTCCCTGACTCAGGACTTATAGATGCCCAGAATGATTTTCCTTTCATCTTATCTATCCTAGTTGTTACTGTAGCTATCCTTGACTAGGTGATCTCACAATAATGTGTTCCACTTTTTGTCCAAAGTGGGACATTTAAATCAACATTTTAAACCAAATTTTCACTTTCTGACACTTATAACAACTAAACCGTTAAGAATTTGAAGATGATGTGAACTAGTAATTTTTGAGATTTCGTGTATAGATTCTAAATATATATAGATCCAAAGACAAGGAAGATGGGATGACAGTGATGAAATGGCTGTCATCAAAGAGGAGTTGAATGTCCTCAAGAGTGTCATCCAGATCCAAAATGTGAGACTCTACAAACAAACAAGAGATGTCTGGTAGAAATTGGTCCCAATGAAGTGAATCCATAAGATGTATCTGATCCTGCTGCAAAGAATCACTGGAAGCCTTCAAAGAAGCATCTCTAGAATCTGAGGAAGCAACAAGTGTTGTATATGAAGATGGGTATCAATGTATGTCACATAGGATGGGGTAAAAGAAGACTTAGTATCATCTACCAGACCTTGGTCATCTAAGGAAACATCATTATCAGATGAAGATCCAAAGTCTCCATACAACTGCTAGATGATAGTCCAAGCAGTGAAAGGGCACTCAGTGTGCTCTATATGATGTAGAAAATCCTTAGAAACAGTAATACATATTAGTCCATAGACCATGTTATTATTGTTAAACCATGCATTCTTCTGTTCATAGTCACTTAGCTTAGGAACAAGTCCAAGTAGATGGGGAAATAGATCTTGCTCAAGGCAATGATTCTTTATCCCTTGTTTCCAAGACAAATAGTTCTCCGAGGTTAACTTAACAATAGAAGGATGGAAATAACTGAAATCCATGATAAACCCCCAAAATGATTACAATAACCCCATAAAAGATGTGACTCAAAGAGAGCACATAAGACACCTCCCTTTTCACTCAATTAAAGAACCCCACCCCCAAGAAAATATGATTTGGCACTGCATTTACAACTACCACTAGCAAGAAATACTAAGTGGTTTTCATTTTAATGCATTACAAAACCCTCACAAAGAGCATATGCTAAAAATACAACTTTGGCACAATACCTAGAGAAATAAACAACACCACTGCGATTTACTCAAAAAATCATGCACTTTCAAAAAAATAATCGCCTCGATACGAGGTCGTATGTGAAAGTTATGATCCTCTGAAATTTTCAAAACGAGAACTGTGCAGTGTCACGACTGAGAATCTGCAATTTCTAAAAAATCTCTGCATTAAAATCAAAAAAGTCTACACTAGTGCATATAGCACAAAAAATTAGCCCAAAAAAAAAAAAGTTCATGGGAAACAGAGTCCGTATGAGCAAGAACAGAGCATTTGAAAATTGCCTTCAAAACTGCAATTGCCAACGGAGAGGGGTCCTGTTGTAGTTTTTTTTGTGTGTTTTTGCAAAATATATGAGCTGCATGCAAAAACTAAAACATACCCAGATGGTTTTTCGATGTTGCGAACAAAACCCAGAAGGCATTTTTCTTGTTGATGTATAGAAGATGTGCATCTAGTGTAAATAAAATGCCTTTAGCTACAAAAAACAACCCCAACAACCAAAAAACAACATGCAAAGGCTGAATCAGCTATCTAGGATAGGAAAAGGCATGCTGGAACCTGCAATACTGATTAAAAACACAAAATATGTAAGTCGGTTGTCAAACTTGGGCCTGAAACCTTAGTTTCGCAACTGTGTTTGACGATCTCTGATTTCCGTGAAGCAAAAGCCAAATATGACTTTCCTGAGCCTCCTGGATGCGTTGGAACAACCAGAAATGCCGCCAGTATGACCAGAAATGCTGCAATCACCTAGATTTCATAAAACACATGTGCAAACCCCAGAGATTAAAATGTTTCCGTCAAACTTTTCTAATTCTCCAGATCATCTGAGGATGCAAGAGAAGAGCATACTGGGTTTTTCAAAAAATTGCAATAAGCTTTATTAGCCCCCCCGAATCTCTCAAATAAGGAAACTAAAATCTATTCTTGCACATAGCAGGGCTCTGATACCATGTTAGAATCTAAAAAAATTAATAACCCAAAAAACTAGTGCAAATGAATAAATATTAAACTATGAATGCAAATGATACGAAATCAAAATAGCAACATAAAGTTAGTCTCCAAGAGAGTAATGCAAATGCTAGAAGCAAAATAGCATTAAGAGGATGCAAAAGCAAGAGATAAAAAATACAAGCCAGGTAGCATGCTTATATAGACCAGGGAGAGGGAGGAGGTGGCAACACCAACCAATGAGGAGCAACCATCTATCGGACTAAAGATAGCAAAGTATCTTCCCAAGATAGCTAATGGATGCTCACATGTAGGAAGGTGACACCTCATAATCCTCTCACTTAATAAAACATGCTTTATTAACCTAAGCAAGCTTAAATAAATGTGTAGGCAAAACCTTATAAAAAGGAATAAAAACCTACACTAACATTAATAACTTATTTTTATAGTAATAATATTTTTAAAAAGTGACGTTTATACAATATAGCTTAACTTTTTATAGAAAAGATAAAATTATAAATTTTTAAACATAGATTTGTAACACCAATATCTAGTGCCTAGACATTTTTTTGTAATTTTTTGTTGTATATTTTATTTTTTATTAATTTTTGAAGTGACATTAATTATAATTTAGACATAGTTTTATACCATATAGCATAACTTTTTCTGTATATATCAAAATTAACTTTTTTTTGTTGAAACAAGGACATTAGTACCTAGTGCACAAATATTTTTTAAAAAAATCTCTATTTTACTATTTCCCACATGTGTGGAACAAAGACCTTGATGTTCGGTGAAAAACCTATGTTCACTAGAAAACAAAAATAAATATAATAATCAAATTAAATATATTCAAAATTATACTTGTTAGAAAGCTCATTTCAAGGGCTACGATCTTGCAAATTATCTTGTCATGTTGGTTCCATTTGCTGGTCCAACCCAAGGTTCACAACATATAATTTTGATGAAAATATGAGCACTAAGGTAGAAAGGGCCATCCAAGGGCCTTCATTCAATGGACCCTGGAATGAAGGTGTAGAGGGACCTTCATTCAAAGTTCCCTTCCATGTGCAAAAAAAAAAAATATATTAAAATTTTAAGGACCTTCGGATGAAGTTTTACCTTTGTTCGAAGGTATTTATGCAATCATCTTCGCACAAAGATACCTTCATTCGGAGAAAAACCTTCAAACGAAGGTGTTTGTCAATTTTTTCTTTTCAACCATGCAAATTTCTAATGTCCCACTAGTGGGACACACTATTGTGGGTCTACCCGATTGTGTAGATGGTGATGTTATCAAGGAAGAGGATGAACTAGATGCAATTGATGAAGGCAATTGGATATCATGCTTCTGAAGAAGGTGTGTCAACTCATTAATCCTTTTTCATAACACTTATGCTCATCATGTCTTATGGGACATGCCATTGTGGGCTCACCTAAATTTTTATTTTCTTGTCTTGTGTTAGTGAAGTATAGTAGTTTTACTTGTGTGTGTTTTATTTAGTATAGTGAAACTTGTCAAACTTAGAGCATGTGGTCAAACCAAGAGTTCCAAAGCTAGTAGTTGACTAAGACATTGGTTAATACATGTATTATCATGAGGTGTATGAGGCATATCCTGGTCTATTTCATCTTTGGGTCTAGAACCCTTATTACATGCAAGACTCTGGATAGATCATTTTATGCAAGAAGATTCATTGGATGGTATCTAGTAAGATTTACAATATTTAGCAAATCATGTTCTCATCTATTATTACACTTTGATTGTGTTGGTAATTCGAGTGAATGGAAGTTGCATTCTAATGATGAAAGTATTGATCATGATTGAGAGTGACATTAGGGATGGTAGACAAAATCATTATCCAGGTAGGATTGCTTTATACATGTACATGAGATTAGTGTTTGAGAATGGATTGTGTATTGGGGATTATATTTATGTGATTATTTGGTTCATTCATCATTACAAAAACTCTCTCTCCTACAATGTTTTTGAGTGATTTTTTTCATTTAGGGAAGGGTCATAATTATATCATGATCAAAGTGCTAGAGTTTTAATAGATTAGTGGTTTGGATCAGCAATTGAGATAAAATTTGATAAACTTTTTTCTTGAAATAGGAGTTGGAATTGTTTTGATCATCTTCATCTTAAGTATACCTTCTTAATACATCTTTATTTATCATACAAAGATGGAAATGTACTCATATTTATGATTGTAGGCACTTAAAAATGCATTCCTACATTTTCATTGTCATCACACTAGGTCTATCCTACATTCCCACTTTAATTAAATAAATTATATTTATTTAATTAATTGATCAAATTATTCTTCCAATATTAGTTAAATAAATCACTTCATTTAATTAATAAATCTAACCTTTCTTCTTATATTAATTAAATAAATTATGGCTATTTATTTAATTAATTAACTAATTCAATGCTTCTAATATTCCAACCTTAATTGGGGCGGGGGCCTTGGCTTGATTGGCTAAGTAATTTCATTGCGGTAAAGATGGTCATGAGGTCTAGTCTCCCCCTATCCCTGTGGTACTGGAGGGCGTGTCGTGCCAGCGTCACCGGTCATGTGAAAAAAGTTTACCATGCACAAAAAAAATAATTTTCCAACCTTAATTGAATAAATTAGCATTTATTTAATTAAATCAATCATCCCCTCAACATTCCCCCAACAATTAAAAAAATACATGATATTTATTTAATTTATCTCAAAATCATCCTCATTATTAGTTGATTAAATAAACCTAGTTTAATCAACTAATTAATCATTTGCACATTCCTCCACCAAATCAGCAAAGTCAACCTTGCACAAAGCTCCAAAAATGCACATGGCTCCAGAAATGGCCTTTTTGATCCTCACCCTTCATTAAAAAAAAGAAAATCCTCACCCTCCATCTCTTTTCAATCTTTGACCTAATCATGTGCAACAATCACAAGATGCCACTTGTTGGCTTCTCATTCTCTCTTATGAATGGATCAACCCCATCCCTCCATCACAAATGATATAATCCTATTCATCCATCCTCTCCAATCCAAATCTATAAATTCACCATTCCACAAGCCATTTCTAAAAGTTGGAATTGGATACAAAGCAAGGTCATGCTGTTAGAATGAGCAACCACATCTCAACACAGCAACAACAATCAACTTGAGCACATCCCATATGGTAACAAGGTTTGTGTTGGCGAGGTCTCTTATTTCTCTTTCACCTTTTGTATGCAAATATTAGCTCAATCAGAGGTGTAAATTAGTGTAGAATAAGATAGGTGTTTACATGCATTTTTGGGTAAGTACAAGAAGTTGGGTCCACTTTTAGTAGAAAAATTGTGGGGCAGAAAAATTAAAAAAAAAGGGGATATCTGCTTTAAGATAATGGATATCCATTTAGGTTTAGAGTTTTTTATTTAAAAGACATCCGTTCTAAAAAAGTATTAACTTTTTTTTCCACTCGCCAACCTCATTTCTTTCTGTTTCAACAACAAAAAATGGTTTGGAAGAGGAAAGTAGAATGGATATCCACATCTAGTACCCTCAATAGCATCATGTTTCCACATCCTCCCTCAATGAGAGCTCGTTGATAGGGTTTTGAGATAGGCACCTCTCTAGTATAAACATTTTTTTGGTTTTTTAAGAGTTTTTTCCTATTTTTAATGTAAATGCATTTTTGGAACCCTAAAACCCTATATTGAACTCTAAACCTTAGAACATAAACTCTAGTCAACCCTAGGCCCTAAACCCTAAATTCAGGGTTTAGGGTTTGTAATAGTTTTAGGCTAAAAAATAGGGTTTAGCCTAAAGCAATTTAGCCCAAAAACATTATCTAAACCCTATTAAACACATTTCAAACACAAAAACATTATCTAAACCCAATTAATAACATGACATTATTATAACATTATTTAGCCACAATAAAAAATATCCCAAAAACATTATTTAAAGTTGACTGCTATCTCCACCTTTCTACGATGACTATCCTAGTGGTTAACCTTATGTTGATTACAATTTATATATCACTAGCAATAAAGTTGCATACATTAGAGATTATAGAAATGAATTCTCTTTTACTATGAATGATCTATCTTATGGTAAGAGTGCATTTTGTGATGTGGTTAACACATATGGTTTATGCTTCTCCTTGTTTTATATATCATCCGAAGCCTAATTTCCATGCCTTGACTACTTAGATACACATAACCATATGGGGTATTAAACACATTCCAAATGTCATGTATTATTTTAAAGCATGTTTAGAAAAATATTTTCAAAATCTTTATTATTTCAAATACAAAATTTATATTTATCTAGTGTTTTTTTATCTCATATCCAAATAAATGGCTCGCGACCAAATTTGGGAGTAGACTTTGTCAAGGGAGTAGAATCGAAACCTATCTTTGTTCAAAACAATGAAGAGACAAGATAATGGTGTGAGAAGGAGATTGGAATAGAGTAGAGGGGAATCCAGAGAAGATTTTGAATCTAGGATCATAGAAGAATTTAGGAATGAATGTTGCAGGAGAGATGCAGAAGGATCTATCCATCAACAAGGTTTTCAAAATCTCAATTTCTCTCAACAAGGAAAGGAAAACAGGGGTCAATAGCAGTAGAGGCCTAAGGGAGTGGGGACACAGCGATTCCCTCATCACTAGGTGTGGAGGGAGAAAAAATCTTTATTTGGTGAGATGGCGGAAGAAGGTAGCATTCAGCCCCATATCCCTAATTTCGTAACAGGAGCTAATAGAACCCCTCTGGGATCTAGGGCTAGAGCAAAAATTTTAAAAAATCAAAATACACAAGCCCTAGATGTCTCTATTTTAGGTTTAATGGAGAAGGCTTTCTTCACCAAGTGAGCGAACTTGTGGCCAGGTTGGAATAGGATCTTAAATTGGTACAGAATGAATTAAGGTAAGACGACCACCATTAGAAATTTACCCAAGGGTTTCTATTTGGTTTTTTACAAAACAAAGGAGAAAAAAGGAGATTTTGGGAAGTGGGCCATGGATAATGGATGGGGTAGATTTTTACATCAAAGATTATGAGCCAAACTTTGATCTTGTCAATCATAAAGTTGCAATCACTCCAATGTGGATTAAATTATATAATTTGCCCACAGAATATTGGTCTAATGAGATTTTGAAGGAGATATGAAATTCTTTGGGTTCCTTTTTGTCATTGGATGTCTCATCGAAGAATCAGGAGTATGGGATCTATGCCCGTATATGTGTTAACATAAACCTAGCAGAGGATATTCCAAATAAGATAGAAGTTATCTCAGACAATAGAACTTGGATGCAAAAGATTGAGGTGGAAGGACCTAATACTCCAATGTCTAATCCAAGGAAGGAAATGGAACAAGGGGAAACAAGAGGGCATAAGGGGACTTAGAGTTCTCATGACAACGAATTCAATGAAGAGGTGACATCTCACAACAAGGAGAACAATGAAGAGGAGAAGGAAGACTAGTTGACAGGGGAGGAAGAAAATTTCTCTTTATTTTATCCCTCTTTTTTCCATCCTCATTACTTGCTGGATGATAGGGGAGGGCATCTCCATCTTGAGATAGAATTATCTCAGGATGGAGATGCCCTCCCCTGTCAACCAGCGAGCAATGGAGGAATAAAATTTCTCTTTATTTTATCTCTTCATTGCTTGCTGGGAAGAAAGGAATCCAAATAAAGAGAAATTATCCCAGCGAGCAATGAAGATCACCTTGTGGAATGTTAGGGGCTTAAATGCCCCTAACAAAAGGTTCTTGGTTAAGCCCCAAATAGAGATATCAGATGATGATATATTTATGTTACAAGAAATAAAACTAAATAACAAGGAAGTTGAATTTATGAAGATGAAAATGAGACAATGGGGGGCCTTTTTCATCAATGATGAGGGTGCCTCGGGAGGTCTTGCAACTTTTTGGCATCCTTTTATAGTCTCCTTGGAGTTGATTGGAAGCTCTAAGCACTGGATGGTATGTAAGGTGACTTTCCTTTCTTCTAAATGACAATTCTTCTTGATAAATGTTTATGGTCCTACTATGTTCCCTTTGAAAAAATGATTTGGAGTGAGTTGGAACAAGTAATCTGTAAGGAAGCTAAGGTAGCAGAACAACTTCCTACACTAATCTTGAGAGGAGGATAATGCAAAACTTTACAGATCTTTAACAGTTACATAAACTTAAACATAAATAAACATAAATATAATGCATACCACAACACAGTGATTTATGTGGGGAAAACCCTTTCAGGAGAAAAACCCCACATTCCAAAAGCCACCCAATATATTATTCAGAAATCACAAAGATTACAATATACTTGCAAAGAAAGCTTCTCACAGGAGTATCACCACCAAAGATCTAGAGACAACGCGAATGCTATCAGACTCTCAGAATACATCATGATATCACAACTGTAATACAACACCCTCATAAAATAGGGTTACCTTCTAGGGCAAGACAAACCAACAAAAATATCTACCATCAGATCTAAAACCTAATAATGAATGGTCCAGATTTACAATAAATCATTAATTTAATGTATGTCGGCCATTTAACAATTTTTGTTAACTAAAAATGTTAACATGCATCCCACTCCACCCCATGCTCCCATTGTATATTACACCTATCGGTGTAACTAGGAAATATATATAAATATATATATCCTATCATTAATAAACCTTATATAATTGCAAGGTTGAGACACATTTTCCCAACATAATCTCTACCTTTCCTAGTTCCGTTCATATACTTGGGGGGATTTTAATGCAATTTTAGATAATGAGGATAAACTTGGGGGCTTTTAGAAAATGAGTTAGTCTCAGATAGATTTCACAAACTTTGTCTCAAGGACTAATTTGTTTGACATCCTGCCTCAAAACAGAAAATATACTTGGACCAATTGCAGACTAGGTTTTAGCAACATTTCATAAAGGTTGGATAGATTCTTGTGGCGTGGAGATTGGGGTGCTTTATCTAGAATTTGTGAATGTAACATAATCCCTATCTCTGGGCTGGATCACTATCCCATCCAACTGAATATCGTGGAGGACAAGCAACCAAATAGGCATCCCTTTAAGTTTGAAAACCCATGGATGAGGGATCACAATTTTCTTCCAAACATTGAGAAATGATGGACATAAGATTGCCATAAGGGCACCAAAATGTTTACCTTGTTCAAAAAATTGAAAATGGTGAAGGAGAAGTTAAAAGCTTGGAATAGGGAACATTTTAAGGACATTTTTGAAAAAAGGTTGTGTTGGAGAATCAAATTGAAGAATTAAATGAAGAGGTTTTCATCCATGGGATTGATCAAAATAGATTTTTGGTAGGAAAAGATTTGATGAATAGATATTCAGAGATCCTTGCTAGGGAAGATATTTTTTGGTGGCATAAGTCGAGGGAATTATGGCTAAAGGATGGCGATAGAAATGCAAAATTCTTTCACAGTTCCACTAAGGTTAGAAGGCTGCAGAACAAAATCTCTAAAATTAGGTGAGAGAATGGGACCCTTTGTGAAGAAGAAAAGGACATAAAAGGGGAAGAGATTAAACTCTTTAAAAAGCCACTTAACAATTGGGATGAGTTAGATCTGAACAATCAGAGGAGGGTCTTGGAATGCATTCCACAATTGGTCAAAGAGGATCATAATTATCTTTTGAACAAACCATTTATAGAGCAAGAAATCAAAGAGGTGACTATGTAATTGTATCTGGATAAAGCCCCCAGGCCAGATGGCTTTCCCAATAGTTTCTATCACAAATGTTGGCATATTGTGGGAAAAGATATTTTGAGGTTGCTGAAGAATCCAGGAAGAAAGGCAAGTTATTGAAGGACATAAACAATACCTTCATTGTGCTCATCCCCAAGAAAGAACAGGCTCTCTCTTTTGAAGACTAAGACCCATTTATTTGTGCAACACAATATAAAAAATATTTGCAAAAGATATAGCCAACAAACTAAAACTAATTTTGCCAGATATTATTGCAAAAGAACAAAGTGGTTTTGTCCCTAGAAGATCCCTTCTTGATGGCACTACTATGGCCCAGGAAGCAATTCATTCATTATGATCATCCAATAGAAGTGGAATGATGTCGAAACTAGATATTAAGAGAGCATATGATAGAGTAGACTAGAGACTCCTCTTCAAAGTTTTAGAGGCTTTTGGTTTTAGCAAGCAGTGGTTGGATTGGATTTTTAGCTATATAGCTAGCCCTAGATATTCAATAATTGTTAATGGCAGCCCTCAAGGATTTTTTAGAGTTTATAGAGGATTGAGGTAGGGGGACCCAATCTAACCATTTCTATTATGGTAAATGCATTAGGGCACTTGATTCAACAGGTAGTCAATCAATGAGATTGGGAAGGCATTACGATCACAAGGAATGTCCTGCCATTGACACACCAATAATTTGCAGATGATACACTGCTCTATGGGATGACAAAAAGAAGAGAAGCCTCAATAATAAAGAGAATATTAAATACTTATTCATTAGATTCGGTACAGTTTGTGAACCCATCTAAGTCTGATGTTGGTGCAGGGGCACCCATAGGTCTAGAAGGCCTATTCAAATCTTTTATTATCATGTTGTTCAATAAGGTCTTGAAGACCATCTTGATGCATTGTAACAAGGTTGAAGACCATTTCAAGTTGATGTTGATGCCAATAATTGTAAACACACTACTTGATAGGGACAGTCATAGGAGTCTTATTATTTGATAGCCAATCATGAAACACATCAAGGAGTTTGAATGCCTTGTCAAAGGCTTATCAATATTGTAAAATGAGTTTGAATACTTTGTAAACACTCCCTAATCATGTAAACATGTAAACAGTTGCAGATAAAGACAAAACTGGGCAGTTTGGTGGTTGTAGGACAATTTTGTAGCCTCCCACTAATTCAAACTGCCTCTAATAAGTTGTAATGGTGGAAGCATGTGTTGAAAAGGCCATGAACATGCTCATTTGGAATGTATAAGTGATTGGAAGGAGGAATAAACAAAGAGAAGATAGTTTTCTACTTATTTTCTATATAATTTTCCTGTTCCTATACGTACCCTACCACTATACGGATGAGTTGCAGAGGACCACGATGCTTGTCTGAAAGAGGGGTGAGTCAAGAGTATTTTAAAATTTGTTTGAAGTCTTGAAACATCTGTAGTGCATAATTCTAGTCACTTTTCTGTAGGTTGGTTGATAAACCCTACCTTAGGGTTTTGACTGCAATAATGCATTCTCACTCCATTCCACTAGCCTAAAACCCTTCTAGATCAGTGGAATGACTTTAATTCTATTGGTTCTTTCTTGTCATGAAGAGGACTAGTTTTGAAGGAGTTTGTTTGAAGAACCTAGCAAACCCATGTGTTAGGTGCATCTTAGAGGGAACAACATTGTCTAAAACTTGCACAGTTGACTGTGAGGCCTTAAAACCCATGAAATACTTAGTTTTTCCATGTCATTGATGTGTCCAAATAGTTCAGAAAGTTTTGTGACCTCATTCAAGGGTACTTGCTTTGTATTTTAAGGCTAATTAGACTCTTTACACTAGGTCTGTCCTATTGAAAGTACCACATGTTCCAAAACAACCTATAGCAAGTTCTTAGTATGTTGTTAGGCTTCCAAAAGGGTATCTCAAACAATGTTGATCTAGTTTTGAAAGTGCCTATATTGGAAGAAATCTTCTGACAGACCAAGAAATAGGGCTAGAAGGAGTTGGGGCAGCCTATGAAGAAAGTGTCATGTGTGAAGTCCCAAGACCCCATGGGATGGTTTGTCTAGTGTATTCAAGGTGTCAATAAACCCTCCAAATGTATGTTGGGAATTAAGGTGTCTCAACCTTGGTAATTCACTGCATTTGTAATGTTTGTATTTATTAATCATTGCCTATGTTGTAAATAATTGGAAATTCCATTTTGTCATATTGTGGGATGTGGCATGGTGATGTGTCAATCCTACATGGATTATGACAACTTGGTATTTTGTCCTCACATGAGGAGATAGGCATCCCACTTAGTGGTAGGAAAATTCTGCCATGTGTCAGCATCTTCTATGTTGTGTAAGGAATGTTTGACCGAAACGGTTATGATGGATTCCTATGACGAATCTATGACATGTAAGAGTCGAGAATAGAAGGTTGTAAGGCAGGTAATGACATGTGTCATGAAGCATCTTTGAATGAGGCATATTTGGGCACCCCAAGGTGGAATATGATGTGTTGTAAGAGAATATGCTATTTATAACATGTTTATGACAGATTCTCTTACAACTATAAGTTGTAACTGCTATGACAGATTCTATGACGGTCGTAAGTGTCATAAGAGCATCTGTGATAGCCCATTTTGGAAATAGGTGACCTCTTTGGGATGGGAGTTGTGGACAAGTGTTAGACACATTCTACAATGTTGACCAAGTGTCCCCAGGCATGGGTTTTGGTCCAAGATGCCATATTGGACGCCCATTCCAAGAAAGGTCCAAAATTGCCTTGTATGTTCTATTTAAACAGGTGCTTGGAGATAGAGTTTGTATCACAGGTTTATAGGTACTGTTATGCTGCCAGATTGACTCCAGACACGAGTGTCGAAGACCATTGAAGCTTGCATTGCAAGTGTATTGTAAACATTCTTTCAGATTTGTTAATACATTGTGCAGGTTTCTGAGTGTGGGGTTTTTCACCCGATAAGGGTTTTTCCCACCGTAAATCTCCATCTCTCTTCTTTTGTCTTCTTTTTGGCTCTTGTATTTTGCTACAACATCTCATGTTAATGGTTTAACATTGCTGTAATAGTTAGGATAAATTTGAATTTGCATAGCCCTCTCCTCAATAGATTAGTGTAGGAAGCGTTTCCCCACACCTAGCTTCTTTTCAGTTGGTATCAGAGCTTGATCACCTTGGGTCCTAGTTGTTGGGTATGGGTTTTTTGAGCTAATTTTAGGTTGAGTGGGAGTCTATGCAGAGCATTCTGTATCTTATTGCAGCAAGGAGATGGCAGGCACATCAGGAAGGTTTGAAGTAGAGAAGTTCAACGGTAGTAATTTCGAGCTGTGGAAGCTCAAGATGGAAGACTTGTTAGTTGACCAAGACCTTTGGGATAGTGTGAACAGAACTAAACCAGCTGCAATGTCACAAGCTGACTGGGATTAAAAGGATCGAAAGGCTAAGGGTCTCATAAGAGTTAGTCTTGCTGATTCTGTGTTGTTAAATGTCCATGAAGAGACCACTACAAAACTCCTTTGGAAGAAGTTGGGGGATGTGTATCAAGCTAAATCCCTTGTCAATAAAATTGTCCTGAGAAAGAAGTTGTATTCTCTTCAAATGGAGGACAGAGGATCCGTGGCTGAACATATGAATGCCTTTAACATGTTGGTTACACAATTAACATCTATTAGTGTAAAGATGGAGGAGGAGGATTGGTGTACGACCCTGCTTTGTTCTCTGCCGGACTCATGGGATCATCTTGTCATGGCAATCGGAAGCACCACATCCACATTCAAAATGGAAGAGGTGGTTTCTTTGTTGCTATCTGAAGAGATGCGGAGAAAGTCTTCTAAGGCATCTAAAGAAGCCCTTGCAGTTTGTGGAAGACCCAAGGAGAAAGGGAAGAAGAAGGATAAGAAAGTTGAGAAGGGTAGATCCAAATCCCATGGGAGATCCAAATCTCCTGGAAAGTCCAAGGCTCTTTGTTGGAACTGTGGCAAGACCGGGCATTTCTGAAAGGAATGCAAAGAGGAGAAGAAGAAAAAGAAGAAAGCTCCTGATTTAGATTTTGACAAATCACAAGATGACGGTGATGCCTTCATCGCAGCCCTGGCAACCCATGCATCTGATGATGTGTGGCTAATCAACTCTGGTGCATCATTCCACATGACCTCGCATCGAGACTGGTTCACTAAGTATGAAGAGTTCGATGGTGGAAAGGTGTATTTGGGTGACGACTCTCATCTAAAGATCGTTGGTCGTGGAAGAGTCTCTATCCGATTCCCTGATGGTCGAGTAAAGGGGATCTCTGGGGTTATGCACATCCCAGGCTTAGCACGAAACCTGCTTTTTGTAAGTAGTTTGAATGATGCAGGTGTGCAGGTTGTCTTTTCGAAAGAAGGATGCAAGATGACTAGAGGATCTATGGTGCTTGCTAAGGGTACTCGGAGAGGTACTCTGTTTTAGCTGGAAGCATGCATTGCACAATGCAATAGTTCTTCTGACTCAAGGAAGAGGGCAGCAGTCACTTCATCCCCACCATCTGAATGAGCAGTGAAGAAATTTGTTGTTTCTAGTCCTGATGGTTGTAATCATGCATTGGAAGTTAAACTTCCTACAGAAAAGATAATGTTATGGCATAAGAGATTTGGCCACATTGGTGAGAAGGGTCTGCGTACCCTGAAAAATAAGAACCTCGTTGAGAGGTTAGATGATTGTAATCTTGAGTTTGAATTTTGCGAACATTGCATTTATGGAAAACAAAACTGTGTTCAGTTTTACTCGAGTTCTCATAAGTCTTCTAGTGTGTTGGACATCATTCATTCTGATGTGTTTGGTCCTGTTAATGTTCCTTCATTATCAAAATCTGTATACTTTGTATCTTTTATAGATGATTACAGTAGAAGGACATGGATTTATTTTCTTAGAAGCAAATCTGAAGTCTATAGCAAGTTTAAGGAGTTTAAAGCCTTTGCTGAAAATCAGACTGGTAAAAAGATTAAATGTTTGAGAACTGACAACGGTGGTGAGTTTTATTCTACAAAATTTGATAAGTATTGCAAGGAACTTGGGATTGAAAGACATAAGACAACTCCATACACACTGCAGCAAAATGGAGTTGTAGAGAGGATGAATAGGACACTGATGGAGAAGGCTAGGAGTATGCTTAGTGAGCTGGTCTAGAACAAAAGTTTTGGGCTGAAGCTATTGCCATTGCTTGCTATCTGGTAAACTGATCTCCTACATTAGCTCTTGTTGGAAAGACACCTATGGAGGTGTGGTCTGGTAGAAAGCCTTCAGTAAGTTATCTTTCTGTTTTTGGTTGTGAGGCATATGCACATGTGCCTAGGGAGAAGCGGTCAAAGTTGGAGAACAAAGCTGTTAAGTGTATCTTCATCAGCTATGGGGTTGGTGTGAAAGGATACAAGCTTTGGGATCCTGTGGTTGAAAAAGTGTTGTACAACAGAAGTTTCATCTTCAGAGAGCTTACACCTTCTTCCACTATTTTGTAGCCAGAAGAAAAAGAAAAGAAAGAGGATGTTGTTCAGTTTCCTCTCACCCCTGAGAAGACTGAATAGAAAGACAATGTTGGACCTGATGATGAGGAGAGCTCTAGTAGCTCTGAAAGCTCAGAAGAAGAAGAAGAAGCTAAACCTCAACCTCAGCTCTTGAGGAGGTCTACACGGATAAGGAAGCAACCTGAAAGGTTTGGTTTTACATTGCTTGATTCTAGTTGTGCTTATGCTTTGCTCACTAACAGTGATGAACCTAGAACTGTATCAGAGGCTTTGGATATGAAGGATGCAAGTCCCTAGAAGGAGGCCATGGAGGAAGAAATGGCTTCTTTGGAAAAGAATCAAACTTGGGACTTGGTGCCTTTGCCTCCTAGACAGAAACCCATTGGATGCAAATGGGTGTTCAATAAGAAGATTGGTGCAGATGGCAGTGTTGAGAAGTATAAGGCTAGATTGGTTGAGAAGGGGTACTCACAAGTGGAGGGTATAGATTATGGTGAGATCTTCTCTCCCATTGCAAAGCTGACATCCATTCGATTCCTGTTGTCTCTTGCAACAACTTATGACTTGGAGGTAGAACAGATGGATGTGAAGACAACTTTTCTTCATGGTGACTTGGAGGAGGAAATCTACATGTCACAGCTAGAGCATTACATGGTAAAAGGTAAAGAAAATTTGGTTTGCAAACTTAAGAAGTCTTTGTATGGTTTGAAGCAATCCCCTAGGAGATGGTACATGAAGTTTGATGCCTTTGTGTTGTCAATTAGATTTGTTAGATCGAAATCGGATCACTGTGTTTATTGTAAGTTTGATGGTGATTATACTCTCATTGTTGCATTGTATGTTGATGATATGTTGCTTATTGGGAAGGGTAAGAACATGATTTCTGATTTTAAATCTTAGTTGTCAGCTCAGTTTGAAATGAAAGATTTAGGGGCAGCCAGGTACATTCTAGGAATGGAAATCAAAAGAGACAGAACTAACAGAAAACTTTGGTTAAGTTAGAGTAAGTATGTTAAGACCGTGTTGGACAGATTCAGCATGGGAGATTGTAGACCATTGTGTGTTCCCGTTTCCTTGGGGACAAAGTTGTCTATTGAGGATTGTCCAAAATCTCCTAGTGAGGTGGACGACATGAGCAGAGTACCTTATGCTAGTGTTGTTGGCAGTTTGATTTATGCTATGGTCTGCACAAGACCAGACATTGCCCAAATAGTGGGAGTCCTTAGTCGATTTATGGCTAACCCTAGACAAGTTCATTGGGATGTAATTAAGCGAGTGTTCAGATATCTGAGGGATACTTCCAAGTATTCCATTTGTTATCATGGTAATGTTTCAGGACCTTCACATTCTATTGATATTCGTGGATTTGTGGATTCAGATTGGGCAGGTGACATTGACAGCAGGAGATCCACCAGTGCTTATGTTTTTACATTGTTTGGTGGTGCTATTAGTTGGATGAGTAAGCGACAACCTGTTGTTGCTTTGTCCACGATATAAGATGAGTCTATGGCAGCAACTCATGCTTGTAAGGAAGCCATTTGGCTTAAGTGATTGTGTTCTGATATTGGTCTTGATGTGGGTCAGATCACGATCAGTTGTGACAGTTAGAGTGCAATTTGCCTTGCAAAGAATCCAACTTTCCATGCTAGAACCAAGCACATTGATGTTTAGTTTCACTTCGTGAGGGATATGGTTGAGGATGGAAAGGTAAATTTGGAGAAGGTAGATACTTTGAAGAATGTTGCAGATGCATTGACAAAGCCAGTGAGCACAGAGAAGTTCAGATGGTGTTTGGAGTCTATGGGCCTCTCGAATTGGCTCTTACAAGGTGTTCGACAAGTGGGGGAATGTTGGGAATTAAGGTGTCTCAACCTTGGTAATTCTCTACATTTGTAATGTTTGTATTTATTATTTATTGCCTATGTTGTAAATAATTGGAAATTCCACTTTGTCATATTGTGGGATGTGGCACGGTGATGTGTCAATCCTACATGGATTATGACAACTTGGTATTTTGTCCTCACATGAGGAGATAGGCGTCCCACTTAGTGGTAGGAATATTCTGCCATGTGTTAGCATCTTCTATGTTGTGTAAGGAATGTTTGACCGAAACGGTTATGACGGATTGCTATGACGAATCTATGACATGTAAAAGTCGAGAATAGAAGGTTGTAAGGCAGGTAATGACATGTGTCATGAAGCATCTTTGAATGAGGCATATTTGGGCACCCCAAGGTGGAATATGATGTGTTGTAAAAGAATATGCTATTTCTAGCATGTTTATGACAGATTCTCTTAGAGCTGTAAGTTGTAACTGCTATGATAGATTATATGACAGTCGTAAGTGTCGTAAGAGCATCTGTCATAGCCCATTTTGGAAATAGGCGACATCTTTGGGATGGGAGCTGTGGACAAGTATCAGACACATTCTACAATGTTGACCAAGTGTCCCTAGGTGTGGGTTTTGGTCCAAGATGCCATATTGGACGCTCATTCCAAGAAAGGTCCAAAAGTGCCTTGTATGTTCTATTTAAACAGGTGCTTGGAGATGGAGTTTGTATCACAGGTTTACAGGTACTGTTATGCTACCGGATTGACTCTAGACACGAGTGTCAAAGACCATTGAAGCTTGGATTGCAAGTGTATTGTAAACATTCTTTCAGATTTGTTAATACATTGTGTAGGTTTCTGAGTGTGGGGTTTTTCACCTGATAAGGGTTTTCCCCATTGTAAATCTTTGTCTCTCTTCTGTCTTCTTTCTGGCTCTTGTGTTTTGCTGCAATATCTCATGTTAATGGTTTAACATTTCTATAATAGTTAGGATAAATTTGAATTTGCATAGCCCTCTCCTCAATAGATTAGTGTAGGAATCATTTCCGCACACCTAGCTTCCTTTCAATGTCCGCCTCCAAGAAATTTGTTGGTTTGTGTCAAATATCAAGTAAGCCTTTGGTTTAGGACTATCAAACTTCATTAAAACTGCCTATCTTCCCCTTGTCCTCTACATCAGATGTCTTCTTCTTTGCAACTAAGGCCAAAAAATGGGGAGAAATTCTTAAAATTCTAGATTTCAAAAAAGGTCTCCTCCGAAGCAAGTATTTGGGCTTCCCACTCTTCAAGGGTGGTAGTGTTACCAGATTATGGGATCTCCTTATTAAGCAATGCTTGAAGAGGATGTCTTCTTGGAAAGGGAGATAGCTCTCTTGGGCGACAGGATTTTGATGTTGAAAGCGGTTATCTCTGCCATTCCTATTTTTATTCTCTCATGTCTTAGACTCCCAGTGTAGGTATGCCACACGTTAGATCAGAATATGAGGAAGTTTTTTTGGAAGGGAAACTCAGAGGATAGGAAGATTCTGTTGATAGCTTGGGAAAGAATATGCAAACCAAAATCAAAGGGAGGGGTGGGTTTGAGAAATCAAAATTTGTAGAATAAGGCCTTAGGTGCCAAGCTCTTGTGGAATATGTATACAAAACTAGATTTGAAATAGGCTATGATGCTTCAAAATAAATATCTAGATTGTCAAGACAAGGACAAAATTTTGACCACTCTTAATCTATCTAAGGGCTTTGGGCTTTGGAACTTTCTACTCTCTTGCAGATCAATTTTTACTGAGCATCTTACCTAGGGTATAAGAGATGGTAAATCTGCTCTTTTTTGGGAAGACACGTGGCTTGGTTTTCCAATCATTGAGTAGGGCAACTCTTTCAACACATCTAAATATATTCTATCATAATGGTGGAGGAGAAATGTTGTAGATTATGTGGTCCAGAAGATGGTTGATTGAATTGCAAGTTAGGAATGGAAAGATGTAGAGTTGGCTAATATTCCAAGAAATGAAGCCAACAATTTACAAGAAATTTTAAAAAATAGAAGAATTAGTTTGTCATCGGGTAGAGATTGTTTAAGATGGAACTATTCAAAAAGTGGGGAATACAATTCTAAAATCAATTTTTTGGTGGTAGAGGAGGGAGATGACAAGATAAACATTCCAATTCACTTGTGCTGGAACAAATTATGTTTACCTAAAGCTGGGGTCTTTGCATGGGTGGCATTGCGAAGGAAATTTTTTATGGTTCAAGAAATTGGGCTATCAAGGCCCCTCACATTTCCCCATGTGTAAGTCAAGTGAAGAAACTTCTGACCATCTCTTTCTGGGTTGTTCATCTGCTCAAGAGTATTGGCAATGGATGTGTGCTAAGCTAGGTTGGATTGGAGTGCTGCCAAATGATATTCAAAGTCTTTTTAAAGCTTAGACAATACTGATGATGAATGCAATTTTTTCATGTTTATGGATTATGAGCTCATCAATCTTTATATTGGAACCATGGAAAGAACCTGGAATAGAAGGAGTTTTCAAGATAAGGAACTTTCAATCACAACATTCAAAAATAAGGTTCAATTAGCGATTATTGAAGTGGTTAACAATTGGGTTGGTGAAAGGGTTATGAACAATAATGCTTTCTCAACATGGGATAGTCTGATGAGGAAGAACTAGAATGGGTTGAGAATTCACCTTGTTAATGGGATTGGGGAGATGAGTCCCAAAGGAAACACTTGGAGGTGAAATGTGTTAGAATTTGAAAAGATTATTAACCCAGAAAACTAGTGCAAAGAATAGATATCTAAACTATGAATGCAAATGATACAAAATCAAAATAGCAACACAGAGTTAGTCTCCAAGAGAGTAATGCAAATGCTAGAAGCAAAATAGCATTAAGAGGATGCAAAAGCAAAAAGATACAAAATACAAGCTAGGTAGCATGCCTATATAGACTAGGAAGAGGGAGGAGGTGGCAACACCGACCAATGAGGAGCAACCATCTATCAGACTAAAGATAACAAAGTATCTTCCCAAGATAGCTAATGGATGCTCACATGTAGGAAGTTGACACCTCGCAATCACTTACCTAATAAGACATGCTTTATTAACCTAAGTGAGATTAATAGAAGTGTAGGAAAAACCTAGGAATATAGGGAAAAACAAATAACCCACTAGGAAATAAAAACCTACACTAACACCCCCCCATAAGCGAAGCTTAGGTAGATGTAGAAATGGGTCTTGGCAAATCAAGCCTGATGAGGTACCCATGTACATAAGATTCCCCCCCAAAGAGAGAGAGAATACACCCACCCAAAAGTAGAGAGAGTCAGGACTCCGAGTGAGAGGAAGAAACCCCCCCAAAAGATGAAGCATCCCACACCCCCAGCAAAGCTCGCAAATAAAGGAACTTGCTCTCAGTGAAGGGTTTGCTGAAGATATCAGCAACCTGCTTGGAAGTCAGATAGTAGTGAAGGTCGATGACGTGGCCATGGATGAGCTCCTGGATGTAGTGCATGTAGACCTCTATGTGTTTGGTCCACTGATGATGGACTGGATTCTGTGAGATCTGAATGGCACTCTGGTTGTCACAAAATATGACTGATGGCCCTCTGATCTGGATACCAAACTCAGTGAGAAGATTCTAAAGCCAAATGGCCTCAGTGGCGGTATTCACAGTCCCCTGATACTCAGCCTCAGTAGAACATAGAGCAATAGCAGATTACTTCTTGCTTGACCAACAAATAGGACCTGAACCAAGTGAGAAGTTGTAACCTGAAGTAGACTTATGATCCTGAGAATCACCTGCCCAATCTGAATTTGTGTAGCCCACCAAGTCAAGCTCAATGCCCGTTGCATAGTGAATCCCAAAATTACGAGTACCCTGAATTTAGTGAAGGATTCGCTTGGCTGTTTTCTAGTGCAGCTCATGAGGCTATTGCATGAATCGAGAGACCATGCCTACAGCATATGAAATGTTAGGTCTTGTATGAGTTAGATAAATGAGACTCCCAACAAGCTATCGATATAAAGTGCCATCAACAAGTGGAGAAGAACACTGAGCCTCAAGTTTGACTCCAGAAAGAAAGAGAGTCAGAGCATGCTTATAGTCAGCCATATGAAACCTCGAGAGCAGATCTAGAGCATACTTGGACTGGTTGATGGCGATCTCGGAAGCAGACTGGTAGATCTCAATCCTGAGAAAGTAATGCAACAAGCCCAAGTCAGTCATCAAAAACCTGTCATGAAGGGCAGTTTTGACAACCCCAATGGTGGATGAAGAACTCCCTGTGATTAGCAAGTCATCAACATACAAAACTAGAAATAGGAGTGAATCATCCTGCTACAGAATGTAGACATTGGGATCAGAATGGCACCGAGTGAACCCAACTGTTAGAAGGAAGGAGTCCATCTTGGCATACCAGGCCCGAGGAGCCTGTTTAAGGCCATAGAGAGACTTCCTGACGTAGAGCCACAGCCGGAGACGTGCACTAATGGTGGAGCTTGATGATTTTATTATCATCGGCAAGAGTTGTTCAAATGTCTTACTAACATTTCCCATCGATCAAACTATAACCATCGGCATCTTCAAAAACTGTCACCCCAATACCCATCTCACCCCGATGAGTATTTCGTTTATGTGCCTATCGACAAGATAGTGCCTATCGGGCTCTCCACACTGACTTGCTCTGATGACTGAGGTCACACCGAAACATGCAAACCCTAACCTGCTGAACAGGTTCCCATTACCTCCACTACCAGTCACCTCTATCGACTAAGTTGCTTATCGGCAACACTTACAATGTCGGTCTAGCCACGGAAAGTCTCCCCGACGCTCCACTTCATGTTGACACCAAACTCCTTATCGCCAAGACATATAACTATTGGCAAAGACTTCATTCCCTCTGCCGATGTCACTTATTACTCTGAAACCCTTTACGCCAACTCCTTCATTGGACAAACCTCCACCGTCGGTCCAACTTTAAGCCACTCTGCCAATACACCTCCTTACGCTGATGGGCATCTCATACCGATATACCTAACACCAACTTCTCCTTCAGCAAGACTGCCTCTATAGGTGGAACCTTCTACTCACTCTCCGATGGTTCATCTCTTCCCGACCACTCAATCCTCAGACTCCCTCTATCGGTGAGACATTCACAATCGGCCACAGTGAATCTCCCTCTGCCGATGTGCCGATGAACTATCCATCGGTGACACCTTCAACTGTCACCCTGATACAACTCAATCAGTGGGACTGTATACTGTCAACTCAACACAATTTTGTCCACCCGATGACTCTTACGTATGCAATTTGTCTGACTTCATACACAAGGTGGTACCCAGATACAACAACGATATACACAAAAAAATACCTTCATATAGTTGTGATATAAATGGGAAATGTATATTCGCCGAATAACACAAACTTGACTAAACAAGACTTTTCATACATACCACTTTCCACTGTGCATACACAGAATGAGGCTCGCAACAGGTGCGATATATTCATAGACTATCTTAGACATATAATATGTATATATACTTCAAATGTGTATTTGAATTTTCCCGCCGATGCCCTTCTCTGAGACGGATTCTGTAATTTCTACATTTCCATGTTTATCTAACAAAAGAATGAACCAAATATGCGAAAACTATTTTACAAGTCCATTCCACTGATTTCATAGAAATCCACCAGTGGAATGGATTTAACCTTGCATCACGGCAACAAAATAACTAAAATTAAAAATACAACGATTCTATACAGATAATAAACAGAACAATTCGGTTCACCAAGATTTCACACAGGATTCAAAATTTATAGAATATAATTTGCAGAATTTTCTATTCTTTCATTCCAGCTTCTTACATTTGAACAGTTTTAGATAGAAAAAATGAAAGGACCCTTTTCTCGACCATCTCTCCTTGTTTTTGTTAACCTCTTCCTTTGTTTGCGGGATTTTGATTTAGCCAAGATTATTAGCAGAAACCTTAATTAATCTCATGACATCTATTTTGTATAAGACAACAAAACTCCTAATGACAAGACACCTTGTTTAACCCTTCACAACACCCAATATGTCTAAAATGTAAATTTTGATGTTTACAAATAGGAAATGCCAACATAAAATGTCACATTTGACTTAGCAATATAAATGCTACTCTGCAACATGAAATGTCTAATCCTTATTAAAACCTTGTTTATCCTATAAATGTCTAATGCATATTTATCCTGTTGAATTATTGTGTATATTGATCCTGTTGAAGGCTGTTGAAGGGGTGCCCCTGCACCATACTCCCCGGAGAAGAGATCTCAAGCCCCTTTTGAGATCAGAGTTTGAAAATTGGCATTAGATTTTGTAATTTGATCTTCAGTCATCCAGACTGCCTCTGAAACAGGTTGTTCATGCCAAGCTACCAAGTACTCCATGTACTCTTTGTCCCTTGTCTTCTTTGTCACTCTTGATTCTAATATCTTCTTCAATTTTGGTGGATCATGCTTAGGAATATCATCATCCGCTGCATCCTGCAATGGTTCCTATTCTATATCTGCATTTGGCTTGTATGGAGTCAAATCACATACATTGAAAATGGGTGACAATCCAAGATCAGGAGGAAGTTGGATCTCATAAGCATTCTGCCCACACTTCTTTAAAATCTAGCATGGTCCAATCTTCCTCTGCATGAACTTGGTATACTTACCTTTGGGAAGTCTCTCCTTCTTCAGATTTACCCACACCAAATCTCCAACCGCAAATTGTAAATCTCTTTTCTTTTTGTCAGCATAGGTTTTGTACTGCAATGTAGTTTGTTGGAGCTAGTTCTTCACTTGATCATGGACTTCTTTGATGGCTGAAGCAAAATCTTCTGCATCTATACTAATAGGCTCTCCTGTAGGTAGATCTCTTAGTTCTAGGATACCCCTTGGATGAATTCCATACACTATCTGAAAAGGTGACTTCCCTGTACTCCTATTGATGGTGTCATTATAGGAGAATTCTACTTGGGGTAGGATATTATCCCACTTTTCTCCATGCTGCCTTGTTAAACACCTTAACTATTTCCCAATGAACGATTAACAACTTCAGTCTGCCCATCTTTTTGAGGATGGTAGGCTGATGATAAGGACAAATTGGTTCCAAGCTTCTTCCAAAGAGTCCTCCAAAAATGGCCAATAAATTTTACATCTCTGTCTGAGACTATGCTCAATGGCAATCCATGGATTCTCACTATTTCCTTGAAAAATAGGTCTGCAACATACGAAGCATCACAAGTGTTTTTGCATGGCAAGAAATGTGCCATTTTACTAAATCTGTCTACTACCACAAAAACACTATCATATCCTTTCCTTGTCCTAGGCAAACCTAGTACAAAATCCATGCTTATGCTCTCCCATGGCCTAGAAGGAATGGGTAATGGCTGATACAAACCTGTATTTGTGGATCTTCCTTTGGCTTTCTGACATATTACACATGCTTCCACAAATCTTCTCACATCTGACTGTAGCTTAGGCCAATAGTAATGTCTCTTCACAAGATCAAGAGTCTTATCTAGACCAAAATGTCCTGCCATGGCCCCACAATGTTTCTCCTGAATAATATTCAGTCTCATAGAACATCTTGGAATACATAGTTGTCCACCTTTGAAAAGTAATCCATATTGGATCAGAAATTCAGAGAACTCAACATGATATTTGTCTCCAAAAGAAGTACATACCTTGTAGATCTTGCCAAAGTCTTCATCATCATCATACATTGTCTTCAAAGAATCAATCCCAACACTCTCCAGTTGGATCTGATTGATGGTCAGAACTCTCCTGCTCAAAGCATCTGCTACTTTTTTCTTAACCCCTTTCTTGTGCTTGAGCATGAAAGTGAAAGCTTGCAAAGTTTCCACCCACTTCATATGTCTATGGTTCAGCTTCTCTTGACTGTTTATGAAACCGAGGGCCTAATTATTTGTGAACACTATGAATTCTTTTGGCATCAAGTAATGCCTCCATTTCTTAAGTGACTGGACTAGAGCATACATCTCCAAACCATAGGATGAGTATCTCTTCTTGGCATCATTTAATTTCTCACTAAAGAATGCAATAGGCCTACCTTCTTGGCTGAGTACCGCTCCAATTGCAATATGACTTGCATCACATTCTACTTGAAAAATCTTGCTGAAGTCAGGAAATGCAAGAACTGGCTGCTCTGCCACCTTCTTCTTCAATATTTCAAAGGAATTATCTGCCTCCTTTGTCCATGTAAACTTGCACTTCTGTCCTCCCTTTATAGTGTCAAGCATGGGTGCACAAATATGACTAAATCCCTTTATAAACTTCCTATAAAAGGTTGCTAACCCATGGAAACTTCTAACATCATTCAAGGTTTTGGGAGTTGGCCAAGACAATATGGCACTTACCTTCTCTTGATCCATTTTTAGTTTGTTATGTGAGATAACAAATCCCAAGTAGATGATCTCTTCCTACATAAACAGACACTTTACTAAATTGATCATTAGCTACTCTTCATATAACCTTTTGAGAACCAAGTCTATATGGATGAGGTGCTCGTCCCTCATATTACTGAAAATCAGGATGTCATCTAGATATACTATGACAAATTTTCCTATGAATTCTCTCAAGACCTCATTCATCAGCCTCATAAAGGTACTAGGGGCGTTGGACAAACCAAAAGGCATGACCTTCCACTCATATAACCCCTCATTAGTCTTAAATGCAGTTTTCCACTCATCACTAGGTCTAATCCTAATTTGATGATAGCCACTCTTCAAATCTATTTTTGAGAAATATTTAGCACCTCCTAAACAATCAAGTAAATCTTCTATCCTAGGGATTGGAAACCTATACCTGATGGTTATCTTGTTGATAGCCCTTGAATCAGTGCAAAGTCTCCAAGTGCCTTCCTTCTTTGGTGCTAGTACAGCTGGTACTGCACATGGACTTAGACTTTTGCCAATTAGGCCTATCTCCAACAACTCTTCAATTTGCTTTGCTACCTCTGTATTCTGATCTGGAGTGAGCTTATACGATGCTTTGTTTGGAAGTGTAGATCCTAGGATCAGATCTATACAATGGCTAATGTCCCTAATAGGTGGTAGGGAACTTGACATTCCATCAGAGATAATGCCTTTGTACTTGTCTAATAGCTCTTGGACAACTGGGTCTATGAATTTTTTTCTCTTCTCTCCCTTGACTTGTTGCTGCTGTTCTTTGTTTACCTTTAGGCAAGGGATTAGAGCATATGTAACTGCTCCTTCTCCTATCCCTTTCATGAATTGTTTGACTTCTACCATCATCACTTTGACTTCTTTTCCTTTTGACTCCACCTCCTTCTCCATTAATGGAAGCAATTCTATCACCTTAATTGAATAGGTGTTTCTAACTCCATCATGGTATGCTTTCAAGTCATACTGCCATGGTCTTCCAAATAGGAGATGGCAAGCATCCATCTTGGCAATGTCAAACAATAACCTATCCTTGTATGGGCCAATCTGAAATTCTACCCAAGCCTATTCTTCTATAACTATTTGCTGACCTTGGTGGAGCCATGAGATCTTGTATGGGCAAGGATGTGGTAGTCTTCTAAGCTTAAGCTTTTCTACCATTTCAAAAGACACAAATTTTTCAGTAGATCCAGAGTCAATCAGAACTTTACATACCTTTCCTCCTGCCTTGCAAGTGGTTCTGAAGAGAGACTTCCTTTGTGGAGGTTCTTTTCCAGGCACCTTCATGGTGGTCATTGCTCTCCTAATCATCAAAGATTCTCCATTCTCAGGAAACCCATAACTGTCGGGAACATTCACACTTTGATTAGTGCTTGAGCTTGCTACACTTTGACAATCAGATTCTTGGATCAGATTGATCCTCTTTTCTCCTATTGAACTTGTTGTCTTTGCTGGACATCTGCTGGCTATATGGCCTTCTTGATTGCAATTGTAACATCTGATAGGTCCTCTGCCTTGAGATTTCCCTCTAAATGGTGGTCTTCTGCCCTTAAAGTTTCCCCTTTGATTGTAGCTTCCCCCTTGGTTCTGACTGCTGTCTCCTCTGCTGTTCTCTTGATTGGATTCACCCTGGTATCTAAATCCATTTCCTCTACCTCTAAAAGGACTTCTTCCTCCTCTTTGATGTCTTCCTCTACCTCTATTGTTCTACTCATACCTTCTCTTTAATTTTTCTTCCACTTTGAGTGCTAATTGGTAGCATTTCTGAACTGTATCTGGATTATGCAGATTTAGGTCTTCTTGGATGTTGAACCTCAATCCATTGAGGTATATTGCTACCTTTTCTTCCTCACCTTCCTTTACCTTTGTTTTTACACAGTTTCATGAACTCTTCTGTGTATTAGCTGACATCTAGCTCCTTCTGCTTCAAATTTTGTTTCCTCTTATGTAATTGGATATTATAATCCAATGGAACATAGGCTTCCTTCACTAAATCCATCATTCTCTTCCATGTTGCAAATCAGTTCTTTCCCTCTTTCACCCTGTCATCTTGGATGAAATTCCACCAAGTCAGTGCAGCCCCTTTCATTTTGGACTGAGCCATCTTCACTCTTTGGTGGTCTGGTATTTCCTCGGTCTCAAAGAAATTATTCAAGGAGTCTATCCACTCCATCATCGAATCAAGTTCCATTTTTCCTGCAAACACTGGCAGGTCTATTTTCATATCCATGGTCCTTCTTTCCATGGACTTGAGGGCATTGAGTAAGGGTCTCTGGTCTGTAGGAACCTCTATCTCTTCCTGCTTTGGGGTCTCCTCTTCATCCCCATCTTCTCATTCACCAGAGTTTTCTTCCCCTTTCTCCACTCTGTCCCTCAACTTCTCTAGTTCTTCTTTCAATGCCTGATTCTGAGCTCTATCAGCTCTGCTCTCTGCCATGTGCTTTCTTACTAAGGCCGTCAACTCAACGTTGGTCATCTTTGTTGGGTACATTTCTGATCCTTCTCCTTCTGACATCTTGTCTTCTTCTTCTTCCCAAAGAACACTCCTCAAGCTCTGATACCACTTTGATGCAGAGCCACAGTCAGAAACATGCACTAATGGTGGAACTTGATGATTTTATTATCATCGGCAAGAGTTGTTCAAATGTCTTACCGACATATCCCATCGATCAGGCTATAACCATCGGCATCTTCAAAAACTGTCACCCTGATACCCATCTCACCCTGATGAGTATTTCGTTTATGTGCCTATCAGGCTCTGCTGACTTGCTTCGATGTCTGAGGTCACACCGAAACATGCAAACCCTAACCTGCTGAACAGGTTCCTGTTACCTCCACTACCAGTCACCTCTATTGACTAAGTTGCTTATCGACAACACTTACAATGCTGGTCTAGCCGCGAAAGGTCTCCCCGACGCTCCACTTCACGCTGACGCCAAACTCCTTATCGCCAAGATATATAACTATCAGCGAAGACTTCATTCCCTCTACCGATGTCACTTGTCACTCTGAAACCCTTTACGCCAAGTCCTTCATTAGACAGACCTCCACCGTTGGTCCAACTTTAAGCCACTCCGCCGATACACCTCCTTACGCCGATGGGCATCTCATATCAATATACCTAACACCAACTTCTCCTTTGGTAAGACTGCCTCTATCGGTGGAACCTTCTACTCACTCTCCGATGGTTCATCTCTTCCTGACCACTCAATCCTCAGACTCCCTCTATCGGTGAGACATTCACAATCAGCCACAGTGAATCTCCCTCCGCCGATGTGCCAATGAACTATCCATTGGTGACACCTTCAGCTGTCACCCTGATACAACTCAATTGGTGGGACTGTATACTGTCGACTCAACACAATTTCGTCCACCCGATGACTCTTACATACACAATTTGTCTAACGGCATACACAAGGTGGTACCCAGATACAACAACGATATACACAAAAAAAATACCTTCATACAATTGTGATATATACAGAAAATGTATAGTCACCGAATAACACAAACTTGACTAAACAAGACTTTTCATACATACCACTTTCCACTGTGCATACACAGAATGAGGCTCACAGCAGGTGTGATATATTCATAGACTATCTCAGACATACAATCTGTGTATATACTTCAAATGTGTATTTGAATTTTCCCACCGATGCCCTTCTCTGATACGGATTTTGTAATTTCTACATTTCCATGTTTATCTAACAAAAGAATGAACCAAAAATGGGAAAACTATTTTACAAGTCCATTCCACTGATTTCATAGAAATCCACCAGTGGAATGGATTTAACCTTGCATCACGGCAACAGAATAACTAAAATTATAAATACAACGGTTCTATATAGATAATAAACAGAACAATTTGGTTCACCGAGATTTCACACAGGATTCAAAATTTACAAAATATAATTTGCAGAATTTTCTATTCTTTCATTCCAGCTTCTTACATTTGAACAGTTTTAGACAGAAAAAATGAAAGGACACTTTTCTCGACCATCTCTCCCCGTTTTTGTTAACCTCTTCCTCTGTTTGTGGGATTTTGATTTAGCCAAGATTATTAGAAGAAACCCCAATTAATCTCATGACATCTGTTTTGTATAAGACAACAAAACTCCTAATGACAAGACACCTTGTTAAACCCTTCACAACACCCAATATGTCTGAAATGTAAATTTTGATGTTTACAAACAGGAAATGCCAACATAAAATGTCACATTTGACTTAGCAATATAAATGCTACTCTACAACATGAAATGTCTAATCCTTATTAAAACCTTGTTTATCTTGTAAATGTCTAATGCATATTTATCCTGTTGAATTATTATGCTTATTGATCCTATTGAAGGTTGTTGAAGGGCTGCCCCTGCACCACTTCCAAAGATGGCACACAAGTGAAGAATCTTGAAGGAACCTCTGTGGCTGCTCCATGTAGATCTCCTCCTGAAGGTCCCCGTGAAGAAAAGCACTCTTCACATCCATCTGGTGTACTTCCCAACGATTAGCTACAATAATGGCAAGAACAAGTCGGATGGAATTCATTCGGGCAACTGGCGCAAAAGTCTCAGAGTAGTCAATCTAACAAACCTGGGAGAATCCTTTGGCGACCAATTGAGCCTTATGCTTGTCAATCGACCCATCTGCTGCAAATTTTGTCTGATAGATCCACTTACATCAAACAAGTTTTCTTCCCTTAGGAAGAGGGACAAGATCCCAAGTGTGGTTCCTCATCAAGGAACTATACTCCTCCTGCATAGCTATATCCCACTCAGGAATACCAGAAACCTCATGAAAAGACTGTGGATCTGAGGTAGTAGCAATGAAGACATGTGGAGCATCCTGGAACTGTGAACGAGTCTACCTGGTGTCTGATGGATCCCCAACCCAATCACCTACAGACTGCAAGGTCTGTCTAGCCCAAAGTGGATCGAAAGATGGAGAATCTGGAGGAGAATCATCAACCTCTGAATGATGACTAGGAGAGGAAGGAGGTGAGTCCTCTGAATCGCTATCTGCATCGAAAGTGGAGGTAGAAGACTGCTCAGGTGAATCTGACTCATCAGAAGATCTGTCATGTATCCCAAGTGACTCCAATGTCAAAGTAGGAGTTGGAGAAGGATAGAAAGTGAGCTCGAAGGGCCCTCCTCAAACTCAACACTCCTCTCAATGAACAACTCATGTGTAGTAGGGTGGAGCAACCGATAACCCTTCACACCATCAGGATAACCTACAAATATGCAAGGTATACTCTGCGGATCCTTGGCCTTGCATTTCTCTATAGGAATGTGGGCCCAAGCAGGAGAACCAAAAATTCAAAAGTGCTTAATTGATGGTTTCTTACCGCTCCAAGCTTCAAAAGGAGTGACTCCCTTCAAGGCTCGGTGAGGAACACAGTTCTGGATATAACAAGCACAGTTAATGGCCTCTGCCCAATACTGTGGTGCAAGAGATCTAGAGTGAATCATGTAGTTCACCATTTCCTTCAAGGACCTATTCTTCCATTCTGCAACACTGTTCTGCTGAGGATTGTATGGAACTGAATGCTGCAAATCAATCCCCTTTGAAGTGCAAAACCTCTCAAACCGATGGTTGACATACTCACCACCATTGTCAGTGCGCAAAACTTTGATGGCTTTCCCGGATTACTTCTCTACAAAAGTTTTGAAGTCCTAAAAATGATCAAATACCTTAACTTCTGTTTGAGAAAGTACACCCAAGTATATCGAGAAAACTCATCAATGAATGTGAGGACATGTCTAACCCTGTTGAAAGAAGGATGCTGAAATGGACCAGTCAAATCACTATGAACTAACTCCTATATCTATGAAGCTCTCCTTGCCTTACTTTTGTCAAACTTTTCCTTAGGATGCTTACCAAGAATGCAACCTTGGCAAACACCACCTGAAAACTGAACTGAAGGCAACCCTGTGACCATGCTCTGCTGGTTGAGCTGTTGAAAGTAGCGAAACTTTAGATGGCCAAATTGCTCATGCCATAATCTACTCACATCATTAGAATGAGTGAGAAAAATAGTTGAAGGAGGATCAGGAACAAAGTGAGAAAATAGATAGAGTCATGACTGATGATCTGCTTTGCCAACTGCAACTGTAGAACCACTGTGCAATTCACGAATCTCCACTGAATCAGGAGTGAACTCAACCCGCTTGCCTGAACCTATGTGAGTGATCTGGTATACCGATAGGAGATTAGTTGATAATGAGGGCACACAAAAAACATCATGGAATGTGACATCCCCCACATCAATAGACCCTCTCCCACACACCTCAATAGGAGTGTCATCACCCATCAAAATAGAAGGCATAGTATACGGCTCCAAAGATGCAAGTTCTTCCTTAGATGAAGCCATGTGGTGCGAAGCTCAAGAACCCAAGTAGATGGTGAAGAAGCAATTGTAACAAGGGCCTTGCCCTTTCCTTTCCCCATGCTATTTTCTTTTGCCTTATTAGACCCCTCATTAGAACTCTGTTTGATAGACTCAGGAACACTGATATTATTCTTCTCAATAATGTGTGTCAAGTGATCAATTTGTTTCTTCAGACATTTATGTTCATCATGACCGAGTCTTTTACAATAGGCACATTGGACCCTCTCTTTCTTAGGCTTGTCGCCTTGGAAGATTGGGTCTCATTAGTTGCTTTTGAAGCAACTGATATCTAATCCTTCTTCTCCTTGCTATTCTTATGTTTCTTATCCTTACTATTGTTGTTACTACTTTGTCCTTTCTGTTCTTTTGTGCCTTGGTTGGCAGCCAAGGCATGTGACTTAGAGGACTTAAGAGTGCCCATCTGGATTAGCTTGTCCTATTCTCGAGTGAGATTGACAGCAAAATCATCTAAAGATGGCATGGTGAATTGAGTACCAAGTGCACCCTTAGTAGCATAGAAAGTAGAAACAAACACAAGATATTCTAAACTTAGCTTAGAGAGAATACTAAGAATCAGTTGTTCATCTTTCTTTTCAATTCCACATCGTTTTAACTACAACTTTAGTGATTTCAATTTAGTGAAGAAATCCTGGATTGTGTTGAAATTGCCTAGACTTAAACTAATTAGTTCATTTTCCAACATATGACCCCTCATTGAATCTTGTGAGCCAAATATTGTTTCTAGCTTTGTCCAGATTTCATTTGGTGTATTTAAAGACTCAATGTGAAAGATAAAATTAGGAAAAATAGACAAACACAATGTTCCATATGCCTCATCACATTTGTTAAACCACTTAGGCTTATCTTCATCTTTAGCAGGTTCAGTTTCAAGTCCCATAGTTATCCTATTTAATCCAGCTTTCCTTAAGTGAATTGTCATGCATGATTTCCACTCAAAGTAATTGTATGGAGTTAGGATGGGCACATTTTTTTGATCCATGATGAAGAAATGCAGAGAAGAAATGTCAAAAAAAAGAGAACCCAACCAAGACAACCCCCTTTTCACTCAATCAAAGAACCCCCCCAAGAAAATATGATTTGACACTTTATATTAGTTCGTTTACAACTATCACTAGCAAGAAATACTAAGTGGTCTTGATTTCAATGCATTACAAAACCCTCACAAAGTTCATATGCTGAAAATATAACTTTGGCACAATACTCAGAGAAATAAGCAGCACCATTGCGATCTACTCAAAAAATATGCACTTTCAAAAAAAGAATCACCTCGATACAAGGTCGTATGTGAAAGTTATGATCCTTCAAAGTTCCCAAAACAAGAACTGTGCAAAGTCACGACTGAGAATCTACAATTTCTGAAAAATATCTGCATCAAAATAAAAAAAATGTCTACACTAGTGCATAGAGCATGGAAAAATAGCCAAAATCAAAATTTTTTTTGTGAGAAACGGAGTCCATATGAGTAAGAACGGAGCATTTGAAAACTACTTTCAAATTTGCAACTGCCAATGGAGAGGGGTACTACTGTAGCTTTCTGAGTTCAATTCTGCAAAATATACAGATTTCATGCAAAACTAGAAAGATACCCAGATGGTTTTTCTATGCTGTAAACAAAACCCAGAAGATATTTTTCTTGATGATGTACAAAAGATGTAGTTCTAATGTAAACAAAATGCCTTTAGCAACAAAAAATGACCCCAACAACCAAAAAATGACATGCAAAGGCTGAATCAGCTACCTAAGACAAGCAATGGCATGCTGGAACCTACAATATTGATTGAAAACACCAAATATGCAAGCTGGTTGTCAGATTTGAGCTTGAAACCCCGGTTCCGCAACTGTGTATGATGATCTCTGATTTCGGTGAAATGAAAGTCAAATCTGACTTTCTCAATCCTCTTGGATGCGTTGGAACAACTGGAAATACTTCTAGTATAACCAGAAATACTACAATCACCCAGATTTCATAAAACACATGTGCAAACCCAAGAGATTAAAAAAGTTTCCATCAAACTTTTCTGATTCTCAAGATCATCCGAAGATGCAAGAGAAGAGCATACTGGGTTTTTCAAAAAACTATAATAAGATTTATTAATCCCCCTGAATCTCTCAAATATGGAAACTAAAATCTACTCTTGCACACATAATAACTCTGATACCATGTTAGAATTTGAAAAGATTATTAACCAAGAAAACTAGTGCAAAGAATAGATATCTAAACTATGAATGCAAATGATACGAAATCAAAATAGCAACACATAGTTAGTCTCCAATAGAGTAATGCAAATGCTAGAAGCAAAATAGCATTAAGAGGATGCAAAAGCAAAAAGATACAAAATACAAGCCAGGTAGCATGCTTATATAGACTAGGAAGAGGGAGGAGGTGGCAACATTGACCAATGAGGAGCAACCATCTATCAAACTAAAGATAACAAAGTATCTTCCCAAGATAGCTAATGGATGCTCACATGTAGGAAGGTGACTCCTCGCAACCACTCACCTAATAAGACATGCTTTATTAACCTAAGCAAGATTAATAGAAGTGTAGGGAAAACCTAGGAATATAGGGAAAAATAAATAATCCACTAGGAAATAAAAACCTACACTAAACAAAATGGTCTCTGTCGGTAGCTAGGTGGTATAATTTGAACTTTGATGGAGCATCCAAGGGGAATCCAGGTAAATCTAGGGATGGATACATGGTCAAGTTTTGGAGAGGTGAGGTGCTTGGTCAGGCTTCAAAGAGACTCAAACAAGGGACCAACAATGAAGCAAAATTTTAGGTGTTACATTTGGGGCTTCAATTTTTGTTTAAATCTTAATTTGATAAAATTCAAAATTGAAGGGGATTCTCAAATATCAGTAAATGCAGTTAGAGCAAATAAAATTCATAATTGGAAGCTCAATGCCTTCCTTGCAGAAGTAATGTAGTTATTATGGCAATTGAAAAGTTTCACCATCAACCACATGTTCAGAGAAGTGAATTTTGATGCTGATGTGTTGGCCAACTCAGTAGTGGGAAGGACAGAAGAGTATTTTTGCGATGTGACTAGCACATCATTTCTCTAGGTAATTTTTTATTAGGGTGGGTAACTACTATAGATTATTCATTAGTTGTGCAAGTAGATATGGGATGAGCATTGACTGTTGTTATGGAGATCATTAATGTGTAATTCTTTTGGATACAACCCTAGCAGGGTCTTTCATATGACATTAAAAGATGAGAATATGGACATTTAACTCTAGTTCATTCCATTTTGGCCTCTAGTTCATCGTGTTTCTCCATAGGATGGATACTCTAATTCACTTGGTTAGTAAGAAACATCAAATGGATTTCCTGGGGATGATTTCAGATAAGTGGATGTCGTGTGTATTTAAAACTAAGAGTGGTTTAATCTTATTCACTATCTAGTGGGTGCTTGGGGATGATGCATGGCAACAATGCATCGATACAGGTTAAATTTTGATTTGGCATCTATGTTTGTTGCTGCCCTTTTGGACTTGGGAAAAATAAAGGAGGATATTAAAGCTCTAATTGTAGCTTTAGTGAAGAAACAATACCTAGGGGGTTTGGATGAGATATTGGCCATGACTCGTTATGGTAATAGTGTCCCTTTTCCAAGAGACTTCCATCGCCTCAATGTAGAAGGTGCTATAGTAGCTTGGAACTCTTTCATTATTGTTTCTGGGCTAGTGAAGGAGCCCATGTGATGGAAGAAGGTAGCTATGGGAACAAAGTTTTTGAAGAAGGTAATGGGGATGGTGGATGTAGATGGGATCGGCTAGTTGAAGAATTTTGTAGAGGATAGCATGGTGGAGGCTACTGGTGCATGATGTAGTTGCTACTCTCTCTTCACATCTTTTAGTAGTATAGATATAGTTTTAGATAGTTGAAATAGGTAGAAAATTCTAGGATCTTGTTACTACTTGGTTTGTTTTGGGCTCTAACAACTTAACAGAGCATATACTATTAAACTCTTACTATTTTGAATATTGTTGATATTAATACAAATGGAGCAACCCCCTCAGTTGCAATTTATCAATAAAAAAATATAAAATTTACATATTAATTTAAATTACAAAATGAAATTATTTATTTATTTATATTTGTGCTAAATATATAAATATTGTGCATTTAGCATTTCAATGTACTTAATTTTTTTAATAATTGCAGCTAACCTTTACTCATATGGGTTGATTGAATGGATATGAATTTTTACCAGAAGATATTTCACAAAACCAAACCCCACCTCCAAATCCACCACCGAAAATCCCCCCACCCCAAAATCCCCACCGCTCCACTTGATGAAGCTAGATTGAGGGTGAGCATAAATGAAAACATAACTGCATTACAAGGAAAAATATATTTTTTTCACAATGAGCCAAACATTCCTCCTCATTTTGCATGGTTTTCCTCTTCCATGCAAACCATTATTGATTTTGTGAGATCTATATATGTAGATCTAGATAGATTCCTTTTGTGGAGGGAGGAGAGGAGGCAATTTTATTCTGATGGGGTCATATAGACAAATTCTTGATTTGTATATTTCTAAACAAACACTATCCCCATATTTTATTAAACATTCTACAAATTTGCCCATCCCACCAACAAAACAAATTCAATCATATGGTGTAGGTACCCTTAGATTGCAACCAATTTTTTGGGAGTCGTGGTGGATGGTCTTTGACCATAAATCACATGGGAATTCTAAGGTGCCATTATATTTTAAAGAAAATTATGGGCAAAGTTTCAATTAAGTTTAATACCCAAATATTTTGACATGAAATCATTCCAAGGTGTTGTGGCAGCATGCCACAACATAGACTGGGTGCACGTGTCGATTCAAATTGACAATGACCCATTCCACCCATTGTTGTTCCTCCCATGCTAACTTTTCCTACCCCCATTCACCAGCAGGCGATGGTGTTAGCATTGGGAGTATTGAGCACACTCTCTCAAAACTTAATTGACCAAGCTACCCACATTGTAGCTGAAGTTAGTAGTAGGGAGCATGGACGAGATGGCAAGTTACACGTTAACACCAATATAGTGTGGACTCCATTTTCACCAAAATTGTAATCAACCATGTTATGGTCCTAACCGCACATGCACTTCAAGGGTTGTAGCAGAGGAGGAGGTATTCTTATCTACTTTGTTTGTGACACCTGCTCCTCCTACACAAGTATGCCACATTTTATGTATATAAATGTGTGTTTAAATTAAGAAACATATCTACTTTAAATATCAATTATCAATTTATTTAATGAATTATATATTGTCTTATTTAGTGTAGATGACTAGGGCCATAACATCTAGATTGGATCACTTGGTGTCAACAACTTGTAGACACCCTAAAATGACCGTGTCATCAAATCACTTGCATTCCGCGCTGTCTCATCACCTGCATTTCAACGTTAATTAAATAATCTAATTATTTAATTAATTTCATCAAATTCTTCTAAATCTCCTAAATTCAACATTAATTAAATACATCCTCGTTATTTAATTAATTAAATTAAATTCCTCTATATTCTTCCATAATTAAATAATTTTAATTATTTAATTATCCTCTTCCCAAAATTCAATTCCACATTAATTAAATATATCCAATTATTTAATTAATTCAACAAATTCCCTCTTATCTACAATTAAATAATTCTTAAATTATTTAATTAAATCAAAAATTATTCTTCCAAAATCATGCACAACAATTAAATAAATTTATTTATTTAATTTGCTTTTAAATCTTCTAAATTAAATAATTCCAATTATTTAATTATTTCTTCCAATAATATCTTCTTTAAATTTAAATAAATCAATTATTTATTTAAATTGCTTTTCTTCTAATTTGAGTTATCTCTAAAATAACTCAAGCTTTCTTGCTCATCAATTAAATATTTCTATATTTAATAAAGCAAAATATCTTCTTGTCTCATGCAAATCTCTTCTTCTTGTTTTAAATCACTTAACTGATTGCTTTATTCTTTTAATTGATTTATTTCTTCAGTTAACTCATTCTTCTATTCTTGATAACTCCTCTCATGCAAAAGCAAGCAAGACACATGTCTTCTTCTCATTCGTTGCACATTCCTCAACTTATCTCCTCCGTTGATTCTTCTGAATTATTTGGACCGTTGATCGATCCTCATTGAAACCTATATAAACCCCCCTCATCTCCTTCATTGAGCCTCTCTCTTCGATCGTATTCTCAGGCATACTTAACAGCGCTTCGAGCATACACAACGCGTCGATTGAGCACTATAACGATCTTTTGACATTGATCTCTTGAGCACATACTTGCTTGTTGCAGCCATGGCTTTGCAACTACATTGAGCAATCCACATATCTCCAAAAGGGAACAATACAGGTTTTGGTAAGAGCTTTCATTTATCTTTGATTTGTGATTTATGGCTTTTACTTAGATTCGTTTCCTTTATGTTATTGGGTTCTTTGGTTTTATTTAGTTTAGATTTAATCCATTTTTCCATATACACATTCTGGCACGCCCGGTGGGACCCACTAATCCCTCTTTTTCTTTGAGAAATTAATTTTTTTTGAAGTACAGTACGGAATAGCACATCTTGACATAGAAAAGCGCCTTTGGTAGAGCAGTACTACGCTTTTGGTGCATCCCGCAGTGCCTTTGGTGGCACAAAATTGCGCTTTTGGTCATACAGTGAAGCGCAATTGAGAAAATTATCAAAGCGCTATTGGTATGGCATTAAAGCGCTATTGGTAATAGAAAAGCACTTTTGGTATAGAGGTAAAGCACTTCTGGTATAGCAAAAAAGCGCTATTGTATGATAGTGAAGCACTTTTGGTTGAGATAACAGGCTTGCAAACTTCAAAACCCCATAACTTTCTCAAAACTTAACGAAATTTGATGCTTTTTTTAAAAAAAATTGCATAGAAAATCGTAAGGAATCCATTGGTGATATCTAATCTCTTATATCTCATCATATTTGTTACCAATTTTATGGATTTCACTTTGGTTTTCTAGGGTTTCTAACTTATTGTTAGGGTTTAAAGTTGATTTCTGACATCTTGTTCTTTTCTTTGGAGCTAATATCACTTGGTGCGGTGTCTTATCACTTATCAACATCCTGGATCATCACTCAATCATTCAATCATGCTTTGATCTAGCCTTTTTGACGAAATATTATTTTTTGTAGGTCTTTTATTACACCGTGCGTTTGGTAGTACAGTGCCGCGCGTTTGGTAGTACAGTAGCTCACTTTTGGTAGCAAAGTAGCTCGCTTTTGGTCAAAGTAGCTCATTTTTGGTAGCACAGTACCACGCTTTTGGTAAGACAGTAAGTCACTTCTGGTCTGCAACACATCGCTTTTGGTAGCACAGTGAAGCACTTTGGGTTCACAGTAAGTCGCTTTTGGTAAGGTTGTGCAGCGCTTTTGGTCAGAGTTGATTTATTTTTTGCTAAACTTGTGAATTTTTGGTGGAACTAACTCACTTGTTACAGCTTCTTATTACTCACACAGAGCCAATAGGTGTTCTTTTTAACATGTTCATGCAGGACGAGCATTGAAGAACTTGTTTTATCTCACTAAGTCTTAGAAACACATTGCATGCTTAAAGGGATAATTGAACAAATCTTTTTGCAATCTAAGTCTTATGAACATACTGCTTTTCTTAAGGGACAATGGACATGTATGAACAAACACCTCAATTTTCTAAAGGACAATGGACATGAATGCCAAACACTTCATTTCATAAGGGACAATTTACAACTACAAGCGTGTGTGTGCATAGCTTAGTTGCACCTTATTTTTCTTATAACGGGACAATTGAACCTTTGTGTGACGTGCTTGCTTTTACTTTTTGTACTTCCTTTAGAAGGGCCTGCTTTTGGATTGCGATTCATCCAAAAGGGACGACCCTAAGCGGAGTTTTCCTTTGAACCGCTATATAAGAGGGATAAGGCGAAAGCCAAGTCCTAACCGACGTCAGCCTTACCTTGTGGTGCCAAACTGAAAAGAGGTGTACTAGCTCTTTGTGGAAATGATTTTCACATTGAGCGAAGTGTTTGAAACTCTTAGTAGGATTGGTTAAAGCTTTTAGTAGCTTGTCGCATTGCTCGTAAGGCGTTGGTCCCTCAAAGTCACTAAGAACCAATTTAGATAGAGACTACCTGACCTACCTCTGAACATTGCGGTAATCATCAGTGCAAGGGAAAACGATTTAAACCCTTAAGACACTCACCATTGGCTCCCTTGAGAAGAGATAGTATTCCCTCGGACATAAAGCTCTTGTGACCTACTTGAGCTTTCCAAGGGGAGGGTGAGATATCCCTACCTATCGTCTCTCGCAAAGATACTAAATATCTGACACCTTTATGGAATGATATTTTTATCGACGGAGTATTAAGCTGTGAGCTGATCTATTGCAATGAAACCTTGTCTCTAGGGATAAAAAGTGCTTGTTATTGATTGCAACTGTATTAGACCTGTGGAAACATTGGGCTTGTTTGGAGCCTTGAACATACACTATCTGTTGTGTCAGTCCTTGTGCCTTTTTTGACCACTTGTTTGCTGTGTTTTCTCTTGCCAAACCAATCCAATCAGAAACAAAAAAATCTTGCCCTTGAAAAACATCAGACACTACTTCAGCGCCCCTGGTATCACAGCAGCTCGCCTTTGGTAGTACAGTAGATCGCCTTTGGTCAGCAGTAACCCGCCTCTGGCAAAACTCTACTTCAGCGCCCTCGGTATAACAGTAGCTCACTTTTGGTCACTGTAGCTCGCCTTTGGCATAGCAGTAACTCGCTATTGGCAGCTCAGTCCGTCACCTCCGACCCACAGTAGCACGCTTTTGGTAGCACAGTCCTGTGCCTCTGGTCAAACAGTATAGCGCTTTTGGTCCAGTACTTTGTGCATCAGAGTTTGTCTATTTTTTTCAAAGCATCTCATAGATTCCCAGCATTACATTGTGCCTAAGTGAATCCCATGGTCACCACCAGGCTACAACAAACTATGAAGTCTAGGCAAGTTGTCCCTAAGAAGCACAAGTCACCCCCTCGCACACCACAATCAGGTCGTCTCAACATTACTCCCAAGGTGACTCCTAGTACACCTACGGCATAACCAATCAGCGCTCCAAACATGCCGCACATAGATGAACCAAGCAATCCTCATGAGGATAGAACCCCTTTGCTAAATGCACCATAGTATACCACAGGCTTGCCTTTGGATTTTGTCCCACAAGGTTATATCGTAGATCAAACCCCATCTCAAGAAGAGCGACACTTTGAAATAGGTCAATCCTCTCAAGAAGATGGGCAAGATCTTGATGAATTTATACAAGATCCTAGAGCTATAGCTGCCTTTGATAAAATCCTTAGTGAGAACCAAGATCATTTCTTTCGCTTGCTTGCAAAGCAAGGTGCCAAGTTACGTCCAGATTTTGATGTGTCCACTCTCAAGGAGAGCACCAACACCCAAGAAACCATACAAGCGGTGCAAACCATGTCCACAGTCACTACGCCCTTACCTACTCAAGGCTCGTAGTATAGGAATCCCCTTTTTCAAAATCCAACAGAGGAGAGGCCCGTATCACCACTATTGACTCCTATGGAGATCTATCAAAACCAACAAGAAACTCTCCAACGTCAAGTAGAGTTAGCTAAGCAAGCCACCTTAACTCGATCAAATGTGCAACCACCTCCTAAAGTGTCCACCCCAAGCGCAAGTGGAATCTTGGTTACCCCATCACGCGTAGGTTTCCCACCCAATTACAATCCGGGGAACACGTATGTAGCCATGCAACAAGGGTCTCAACATATGCCACCTCCTATATCATCACACCTGCATGTCTCTCAACCAATTGGAGTCACGCAACCCCATCCACAACATTCTTCTACTCTCATCCTCAAGCAACCCCAACCGTCGCAAATCACTTCTACCTATGTTCCTCCACCACAACATTCTTCTACTCTCATCTTCAATCAACCCCCACCATCATAAATCACTTCTACCTATGTTCCTCCTCCACAACATTCATCCACGCTCAACTTCTTTCATACATTGCCTAGCCACTCTCACCATTCCCAACATCAAGTTTCCCAAAGCTATGTGCCACCTTCACAACCTAATCAAACGCACTTTAGCTTTCCTCCCCCCAATACGTTTCTTCAACCATCGCAAAGCCAACATTCTTACCTAGCGCCACCTCCACCTCTGCCTAATCAAGGCCTCCAATTCCAACCCAATCTGAACCAATCATACAATCCATACAATCCCAATCAATCTTACGACCCTTACAATACCACTGCGCATGGCTCACATTATAATCTTCCATATGGGCAACACCAACCGCTTTTTGGACAACAGGAGACGTTACCAACCCCTCCCACGACTATGGAACTAAAGATTGCGGAGGTGCAACAACATCTATTTGATCTTACGTTTGGCCACACCAAAAAGACCTTCTCCTTGGAGGAAGTGTGCCCTTATCCTTTTGATCGATCGTTACCAATGATCCCTTTTCCTCAAAATTTCACTATTCCCAAGTTCGATAAGTACAAAGGAAAAGGTGACCCAAAAGACCATCTTAGGGAATTCTATCTTGCTTGCTTCGAGGTCTCTCACAATGACACATATCTTATGTGTCTCTTTCCTCGCAGTCTTGGAGGTCAAGCAATAGAATGGTTCTCACACTTACCTACGGGTATCAAGTCTTTCAACGAGCTAGCAGAGAAGTTTGCCACCCATTTTTCTTACAACGCAGAGCATGAGATTTCCATGACGGACCTATGCAACAATAAACAGAAAAATGGTGAGACTTTCATTTCTTTCCTTCAACGATGGAGACAAATGGCTAGTAAATTCCCTTTCAAGATTCCAGAGAAACAGCTTGTTAACATCTTTGTGCAGAACCTCAACCAAGAGTTAGGTTTCCATTTGCAAATCCTTAGTGCTACAACCTTCGATGAAATCACATACAAGGGTATCAACATTGAGAAAGCCCTCATTGCTAAGGGTGTGGTCAAAATCTTTAAAGAGACGAAAGATAGCAATTCGCATCAACGGTCGAATGATAAACCCAAATATTGGAACAAGAACAAAAACGTCGTCAATGATGGAGTGGTCGATACTAAGCATGTCCAAACGTTGCAAACACCACTGCAACTCTCCAAACCAAGTCAAGCTCCACCTCAACAACAGCAGCAATAAAGGCAGCCTTATCAAAATCAGCAACGACAACAAGAGCGGCCCCAACAAGATTACCCTCCGCGACGTCAATTCACTCCCTTGGGAGTACCCATCGAGTCGGTCTTACAGCAAGCTTTACTGAAAGGGCTCATCACCTTACCAGATGCTCCCCCATATGGAGAACCTATCTACAAAACTGCACGTTACAGAGACAATGAATATTGTGAGTTCCATAGGAGCAAAGGTCATCGAACTGCATCTTGCATGAAGCTTAAGCACCTCATCCAAAACCTCATCGACGGTAATCAAATCACTTTTGAGAATGAATCACCACCGCAACACACGAATAAGGATCTCGATATGTACAAGGAACCATTCCCTCATCACGGTCCACCTCCTCCTCAGGATAGAGGTAAAGGTATCAATCATGCTTCCACGTCTTTCGATTCCATTGTAGGTCGTTTTGAAGAGAGTCGAGTGTCTACCCTCACCATTAAAGGCAAATCTACGGATTGTGCCGTTACTACTCGTCGAGGTCATGTCACCATTCGTGCGCCTACACCTAGGCTTCCGGTTCAGTCTGATTATAATCTTGTCGAACATCTAGGGAGAACACCAGCACAGATCTCTATTTTGGACCTTCTATGGTCATCACCTACACATAGAGTGGTGCTAGAAAAAGCCCTCCAAGAGTCGTCCGTTCCTAACAACATAGCAGTCGCAGATTTCCAAGCTATAGTGGGTAATATTGCTTCACCTTACAATGTGGTCTTCTCTGAGAAAGACCTCCCCTCTCATGATCCATGTCACAATGACACCCTGCATATTGAAGTTCTCATACATAAGCACAAAATCAAACGCATCCTCATAGATGGTGGTGCTGGTCTCAACATCTGTTCTTTAAAGTTACTCAAGCAATTGGGATACTCTGAGGATCACGTCAACACTGATCATAGTATTACAATCAAGGGGTATGATGATGCAGAACGCTGTTCAGAAGGTGTTATTCACTTGCCTATACAACTGGGCCCTGTTATGCTTGAAACTAGGTGTCAAGTCCTTGATATTGAGCTGCCTTACAACATTATTCTAGGCCACCCATGGATCCATGCAATGAAAGCTGTTCCCTCCATGTACCATCAGTCCCTCAAGTTCCCATACAATGGTACAGAGATCACCATCCCAGGAGATCCTAATCCTTTTGAATTTTGCCGTGTCTTGCAAGGAAGCTATAAGAATTGCAACCAAGTGCCTAAAAATGACAAAGCCCTTGAATCCCCTCTCTACATTGACCCTGAAACTCTCACGCAAGCCTCTACAAGCGAGCCTACACCCCTCCCCAAAATCACAGCACGCGTCCGAGATATAGGCTTTGGCACTTATGATATCTCAGAATCTTGTTGTGTAGGGCGAATGCCTTTATCTCCAAAATCTTATGGCAAACCACCCATTGCTAAAGTTACCAAAAAAGCTACTATTCCTCCCCCACCATTCCTAACCCAATTCCAACATGGACGGTTATTGGAAGAGGAAACTATTGAGGACATCTCTTCTTGGCTCTACAAGGAGAAAGAACCAGTCACGATACCAGTCAAGCAGTATGGCAATGGCTTAAGGATAGTGAAAAATATGGGCTATAAAGGCAAAGGTGGCCTTGGGAAACAGAATCAAGGCACTATGGAGCCCATTGTGGTAACAAAGAAGCTAGACAAGAAAGGATTAGGATTTGGTAAGAAGGTACCACGCGCCTCGGACATCGAGTATATCCTCGACGAGGTAGCTGACACTTTTCCCGCCGATTCGATGTCTACAGAGGATATCATCGATGACTCTTCCCTCCACATCACCAATCTATTCGCAGAATCCTCCATTTTTACACTATCCTCCGTATCCTTAACTTCCACCACCAACACCCAGAATGTCACGCTTGTCTACCCTGAACTTATCGATTGGGACCAACAAGGGGCCCCCGTTATAGATGTATTCCAAAATGACGAAGCTCTAGCTGAGTTCATGGGACTTCGGGAGGGTATCCCTCTTGGTGATCACAAGGCAGGTTTTGTAATGGAACTTGAGCCCACAGCTTATTTTGGTGAGAATGCCAAATCCTCCAGTCGCAAAAGTGCAAATAAAGAAAGATCTCTAGGTGAAAACCACACTGTGGCACCTCCTGATCATAAAATAGTAAAAATAAAGGACGTATCCAAAGGTGAAAACCCAACTGTGGCACCTGAGGATGGAGGATTTGACCTTCCCCTACCATCTAAGTATCAAGAGAAATCAGCTCTCCTAGTGGAAGATTCTACAGAGATCAACCTAGGTACAGAACAGAATCCAAAGACAACATTTCTAGCAGCATCATTATTTGATACAGAGCACAGAAATCTTAACAACTTCTTCTTGCAATGAACCATCAACTTTGCATGGACCTATGCAGATATGCCAGGGCTAGACCCTAAGCTGGTAGTTCATTATCTCACAGTTGATCCCAAGGTGAAACCAGTCAAGCAAAAATTGAGAAAAATGCATCCACAGATAGCTCTCTTGGTGAAGGTGGAAGTCCAAAAGCTATTAGACGCAAAGTTCATACGACCTATCGACTATTCAGATTGGGTCTCAAACATTGTACCTGTGTCTAAGCCAAATGGGCACATCCGCATGTGTAATGATTTCAGAGATCTCAATAAAGCATGTCCTAAAGACGACTTTCCACTACCAAACATTGACATTATAGTGGACTTGACAGCAGGTCACGAGATGCTTTCTCTCATGGACGGATTCTCAGGTTATAATCAAATAAGGATAGCTGAAGAAGACCAACATAAAACAACCTTTACTTGTCCTTGGGGCAATTATTGTTGGTGCGTCATGCCGTTTGGTCTCAAGAATGCAGGAGCAACCTATCAGCGAGCAATGACAGTGATCTTCCACGACCTCTTTCATCACATTATGGAAGACTATGTTGATGATATATTGGCTAAATCTTCTAGAGCGGATCACATACAGGTCCTAGGACAGATCTTTGACAGGCTGGAAAAATACCAAGTAAGACTCAATCCAAAGAAGTGTGTATTCGGTGTCACATCAGGGAAACTATTGGGATACATTGTATCTCGTAGAGGCATCGAAGTAGATCCAGCAAAAGTAAAGGCTATAGTGGAGATGCCTCCACCAAAGAACCTAAAAGCATTAAGGAGCCTACAAGGAAGGTTGCAGTCCATCAGGCGTTTCATCTCACAGCTAGCAGATAAATGTCAACCCTTTCAACACTTGCTCCGAAAGGATGTCTCGTTTCGATGGGACAACAAGTGTCAGGCAGCGTTTGATCAACTTAAAGAGTATCTAGCTACACCTCCTGTATTGGTTCCACCAGTTGCGGACAAACCCTTGATATTGTACATCTCCACTACAAACTCAGCCCTAGGGGCTCTGCTAGCACAGAATGATGACACAGGAAAGAAGCATGCAATTTATTACATCAGTAGAACCTTGGTGGGATACGAGCTCAATTATTCACCAATGGAAAGGGCTTGTTTAGCAGTAGTGTTCGCCTCCCAAAAATTGCGGCATTACATGCTGAACCAACACACAAATCTGATAGCCAAGATTGATCCCTTGAAGTATCTACTAGCAAAAGCAGCTCTCACAGGCAGACTAGCTAAATGGGTCATGATCCTTAGTGAGTTCGACATTGAGTACATAGATCGTAAGGCAATTAAAGGACAAGCTCTCGCGGATCAACTAGCAGAAGCACCTATGAAAGATACACATCCTATGGTAGCAGACTTTCCTGATGAAAATCTCTTCACTCTTGCTACCTCCATAATGTGGAAGTTGTACTTTGACGGTTCTTACACACAGCATGGATCAGGAGCGGGCATCTTATTTGTTACACCTCAGAATGACTACATTCCAAAGTCATATCGGCTTGCATTCCCTTACACCAACAACATAGCCGAGTATGAAGCACTCCTTATAGGTCTCAATACAGCAGTTCAATGGGACATCACAGAATTACAACTATATGGAGGCTCACAGCTAGTCATTCGCCAAGTCACAGATGAATACCAAACAAAGGATGAAAAGTTGGTCCCCTACAAGCAACTAGTGGATGCCTACAAACCACACTTTTCTAGCATCACATTTGAGCAAATTCCAAGAGAGCATAACAAAGCTGCAGATTCTATGGCTTCTGTAGGGTCACTGATTGATATGCCTGCTAATACACAGAAGTGTGAATTCTTGATCGAGCAATTGTTGATACCAGCCGTCGATGTTCCTGTTACTGAAATCATCTGCGAACTTGTTGGTCCCAATTCCCCATGGTACGAAGATATCTATGAATACCTCAAAAATAATACCTTTCCCCCTGACGTATCATCCACTCAACGCAAAACCTTTATCCGTCGATCCTCTCGTTACATCATTCTGGGTGATACACTATATCGCCGGAGTCTCAATGGTATCCTCTTACGATGTCTTAACGCGGAAGAAGCCGAAGCTACCTTACGAGACATACACGAAAGTGTCTGTGGCGCACATTCTACCGGTCCTAATCTTGCTAAGAAGATACTCAGAACAGGTTATTACTGGCCTACAATAGAGCAAGATGTTGCACAGTTTGCTAAGAAGTGTCTACAATGTCAGCAGCATGGAGATTTGATTTACGCACCCGCTCATGAGTTACAACCTGTGACAACTCCATGGCCTTTTTCTCAATGGGGTCTTGACCTCGTAGGACAAATCCACCCTTCCTCCTCAAATGGCCACAAGTTTATCATTACCGCCACTGAGTATTTCACGAAGTGGGTGGAAGCCATTCCTATGACCTATATCACCGGTAAGCAAATAGCCAAGTTTATCCTAAACTACCTCATATGTCGGTATGGTATTCCCCAAGCCATTGTCACTGATAACGGGAGACCATTCAAGAACCAAGATGTCCGTGCCTTATGCATACAATACAATATCCAACATCGCTTTTCAACTCCCTACTATCCGCAGAGCAATGGCCAAGCTGAGGCTTCCAATAAAACCATTCTCAAGATCCTCAAGAAAACGGTCAATGAAGCTGGTCGTGATTGGCACTTGCAACTCAATCCCGCCCTATGGGCCTACCGCACTAGTATCAGAACACCAACTGGTGCCACACCCTATGCCTTGGTCTTTGGCTCTGAAGCCATCCTACCTATAGAGGTCGAGATTCCACCCTCAGAGTATCCATGCAGGACCTGATCGGCGGAGATGAGTATCGCACTTCCAGATTAGCTGAGCTTGAACTACTAGATGAGAGGCGTCTTGCCGCACTTAATCATCTCCATGTCTATCAAAACTGCCTCCGGCGTAATTACAACAAAAAGATCAAAGAAAGACGGTTTCAAGTTGGTGATCTTGTACTTAAGGAGAATCAGAGAAATCAAGCAGATCGAGAGAAGAAGGGCAAGTTTGAGCCTAACTGGTTAGGTCCCTTCATTGTCACAGCAGCATATGGATCGGGAGCTTATACTTTAGCTACACCTGACGGCATTCCTCTAGATGAGCCACTTAACAGTGTCCATCTCAAGAAGTTCTATGCCTGATCCTTAGAGTATTCCCATCAAAAAAATCAAAAAAAGTCAAAAAAATAAAAAAAATAAAAAAAAATCAAAAAAAATACAAAAATACAAAAATACAAAAACATTCATCCTCTGGTGAAAACCTGGCAAACAGGTGCCTTGGATAAGTACCATAGCGAAAACCTGGCAAACAGGCGCTATGCGTAGAGTCAGCATCCATCGTCTATTGAGTCTTGTCCACTCCTTGTCCAGTTCGCAACTACACGCCTCATCCATCCATTCATAATAAAACCATTGACTTTGTTTGCATCTCCCTATAGCTTGGAAATTTGTCAGTGTCCCTCATTTTCATCCCACGTCTTGATCTGTGTCTACAGTTAACACTGTCTTGTCCTAGGTCACGTCGTTCTGTGTCTTCTTCGGTAGTCACCCCTACAGTTTCCCCTACCAGAATGGGGGCAACTCTTTCCTTAGCTTCGGTCTAGGATTAGTTCCTTGTTTGTGGTTTGCAGCGCACACTTCGATCTTTTCTCATTTCCACAGGTAACACCCTTTAACGGACACAGAGTTCCTACGATAACGCTGTTATCTTCTCAACACTTGTTTTACATCATCACCTCAACCAGAACTACATATCATCTTTTCAATCTTAAGGTACCTTGATCCCATGGATATGGGTATGTAGGCAGTCTGGAATACGAAGCACGTTTCCAGTACTCAGGTACATAAGATCACCTCTTCTCCGCTCTTTTCCCATATCATCACACTAACCAGAACTACATATCATCTTCCCAATCTTAAAGTACCTTGATCCCATGGATATGGGTATGTAGGCAGTCTGGAATATGAATGACGTTTCCAGTACTCAGGTACATAAGATCTCCCCCTTTCACCTGGCCCTGTTCATCACTCTATCCAGAACTACATATTTATCACGTTCATCTTCCATCGTAAGTGTGCCTTGATCCCGTGGATACAGGGTATGTAGGCAGTCTAGAATACGAAAGATGTATCCAGTACTCAGGCACACACGATCCACCATTCTCCACCCGTTTCAATCCATTTGCATTCCATCCTTCTAGTCTTCCATTTGTCAAAATCCATTTGCCTCGACTTGACTAACTCAAGCAACCAGCTAGCACACCCGTTCCAAGCAATAGTCCTTCGCAAACCTGAAGCAAAGCAGCTTTCTTCCAGAGTCATCTACTATCCTGCATACTGATTGCCAACATCAGCTAAGTACCACTTAACCAAGCCCTAGATCCACAAGCTTTTCTTCTGCGAAGTGTTCCATTGTCGAGACCAACACATGTGTCTCCTGCGACATGTGGCATTTCCTGCAGCGAGATATTGTCTTTTTAGGTAGATAGCACCCTTTAACGGACACAGAGCTCCTACGATAAGGCCGTTATCTTTCCTATCCAATCTATCCTGAGCAACCTCTTTGGCAAGAGAATATGTTGGCTGTATGTTTACTTTGTAAGTCAGTCAATTTGTGTTATGGTTTATCTTTTGTTCCTTTTCCAATACCTATTCAAGACTACCTTGATTTATCTATAATCTTGGTATGTTGCGATGCAGTACGGATTGGGGGCATAATCATTGCTTTCTGTGTGCCGTGTTTGAGGAATGATCTCTAGCGTCTTTCTTAGCATTCTATTTATCTTGTGTGTGTTACGTCCTAGCATCTTACATATTAATATTTCTTCTTGCATTTACATGTATTGAAGTTTATTTTATGTTCAAGACTATGGCTTATTCGCATATTCCAACAGGGTAATATTATGTCTAAGGGATCTAGGTTCAAACCGTTTGCTTGCAGAGTCAACGTCCATGCACTCGGATATTACTGCACCTTGGTCTTTTATACCCTGGTGGCGAACTATCCACGTGCTATATCAAACTAAGGATTGCTCTTTATATACAAACACAAAGCCATTGCAACAAGCTCATTCATCCATTTCCACAGCCTTTATATCGCTTTCATTGCAGTAATCGATCAACAGTCTCCATCTCCTCCTGTTCTCCTCTCTGGTGCATATCTGCAAAACCCACATGTCAGCTATCACTAGTCATCACATCTATATCATCATATATCTCTATCATCATACATCTATATCATCATATATCTCTATCCTCATATGTCATCACATGAATCCATAATCTTACATACATATCATCACATTCATGACATCAAGGAATGCATACACAAAAAGCATGAACAACAGTGAGCTGAATAGATCATCATATATATATATATATCATGTAATGGTCATCATAATACAAAGTGTCTGTGTCTACATCAATAATACAAATGTGTATACATCCAAATATACACCAATATAGTACATCAAGGCTATCAAGAGCCCTCAAAATATACATCAGAATGCATGCAGGCATCTGTCCACAATGATACAAAATGATACAATATACATGAATATGCCCTAGTGGGTAGAGCTGCCCTCCTGCTGTGGCCCCTGTCCTCCCCCTGTGCTCAGTGGAGGTCCCCCTGATGGTCCTCCTCCTCCCCTTGGTGGCAAAAGTGGCCCTCTGACCGAGGACGCTGACTACCCTGTCCTCTGGGATCCTGATGCCCCTGACCTGCTCCTGTCTCTATAGCTCGGTGCCTGCTGAGCTGCCGGCACCGCACCCACATATAGCCCCCTATAATACTCTGCCTCCCGGCCAGCTGATACCAGCTCACCCTGCACTCGGACGAGCTCACTGTATAGGGTCCTCTGGTCTGCACCCAGTGCACGGCGTGCCTCCTCTCTCTCCCGCCTCACTCTAAAGAGTGTAGCCTCTGCTGTCAGCCATAGCTGTACCTCTACATCTCTCTCTCACCTGGCCTGTGCTACCGCCTCGGTGTCTGCTGCTGGTGCGGCTGGCGGCTGCATCTGTCCCTGTGCCTGTGCATGTACCTGGGCCTGTAACTGCCTGTATGCCTGCACTTGTGCCTGTAGCTGCGCCTGCACCTGTGCTATGGCTGTCTGTGCGGCTGTGGCTGCCTGTGTCTGTGCCTGGGCTGTGGCCTCTGCCTGTCTCGCCTCTGCCCACGCTGTATCCCTGTCTCTCCTCAGTCTAACCATCCGGAGCTCTAGTCGCGTCCTCTGGGCTATCTCCTCCTGCAGCAGTCGCTCGACCCTCTGCAGATCAGTCTCTACGACTGGGTCCAATGCCTCTGCCATCTCAGCATCCCCTGCTGGCCACCTGCCTACTGTCCACCTGCCTGCTGTTCGGCTGCCCTGGCCTACCGCCTCATCCTGGCCTCTCCGCCAAGGACTAATACCTCTCCCACTGCCCCTACTACACCCGGTGTAGTCAATCTCATCGGCCTATGAGTCTGCCAGTACTGATCATAGTCTGGCAGTGTCCCTGGGTTTGCTAGCCCTGTGTCCCAATCCCATCTCATGGGGATAAGTCCCCGCACCTCTGCTAATGCTGTCGCCACTGGGATCACTGCGTCCCAGTCTCTGGTCTCTCTCCGCGTCCTGGCATGTGTGGCCTCCCCCACTGGTAGCCCCTGTGGTAGGCCAAACTGTCTCAGTACCCGCTCCAGAAGATATCTCTCTATCATATCTGTCCGTCTACCGAACAGATAGCGAGCTTGTCTGCAGTACATGAGCTGCTCGTGCTCATCCGGCCACTCCTCGCACAATAACCACGGCCTCCAGATGAATATGTCCATCTCGTCAATCTGTCGCTGCCAGTAGCTGACAGATCCCATCCTCCTGTGTGTCATCACCCCATCATATAGAAACGCATACGGCTCCCCTCTGTCTCGGTGGTGCTGCGCCATGGGTCGAATGACTGGAATGTGCTCCCACGCCCACACCTGTAGTAGAGTCACCCCTGCTGAAAGGCTCCTACCTCTCCTGTATACATAGTAATGCATATCATGGTATAGCTGGCCTAACATGCAAGGCCCCCACGCGTACTGTCTACCATGGGTGAACATCCCAGATAGGACTATCCCCCAGCCAACTGATAGGCCTCTCGATCTCCTGTCCGGACACAGGAAGCCGCCAATCAACGATGCCACGATCCAACGGATCCTGTTGCAGAGTCTCGGGACGTCTGCCCATCTGATCTCCCCATCGTCTATCCATAGGTCGTCCGTGCAGAAGACCTCCTCCAAGCTGGCCTGGCCTCGTGCAGGGTCAAAGTCAACAATCTCCCTATCTATCCGGATCTGCAGGATGCGATATACATCCTCCAGTGTCACTGTAGCCTCCCCTGTCGGGAAGTGAAACGACGAAGTCTCACTGTGGTATCTCTCCACGATTGCTATCACTAGGGCGAGATTCGCCCTAATGTGTGTCAGGTGTGCCACATGCCATAGTCCTGCATGCTCTAAGAATGCATCCTCCTCCCAGGTCAACTACACAACCTCGTGCGCAATCGCGTGGTGTCGCTCCCGCGACATCAATGGTGGCAAAATCCTCTGCATCCATAACAAATCACATGTCAGTTCTTCCATAACCAAATCCTCATTAGTCCCTAAAACCCCCAACTTGCCCTTTCCTCTTTGGCTACCTCACTCTTCTACTTGCCACCTAATTTTTCTTCTATTCAAACCAACAGCGCTTAGTTTTCTACAAACGCACTGTCCCTCTCCCCCAACTGCGCCTTCCTGTTCCACCAGCCGCGCTTTGATTTTTGAACCAAATGCGCCTTATTTTTCCAACTGCGCCATTCTGCCATACCAACCGCGCCACTCTGTCATACCAGATGCGACGCGTTTTCTTCCCCTTCCCCCCACTTGCGCTGCACGGCCTAACCAAGTGCGCTACACTGCCTAGCCAAGCGCGCTGTGGGATTTCCCAACTGCGCTGCGGTGTGGACATCTAACACCAGTAGCGACGCAGTTTTACCAAGTGCGCTGCGTGCGACTACCACCCGCGCTGTGTCGCGCCAAAAGCGCGCTAGACGACTACCCGACGCGCTGCAGCAACCTAAAGCGCTTTTGGCTAAAATGCTACACCCTGCCTAAATCTAGCCCTAATCTACCCCTAATCGACAAATTCACAGGGGGTTTTCGATCACTTACCGCTGCCGGAGCTCCTGCTGGCCTCCCGTAGGTCCGCACCAGCTCCGCCCGATGTCTATGCACTGGAATCGGCATCTCTCTGCGCTGTCTGCTCACCTCTCTCGCAACTAAGTTTAGAAGCTCTTCTCTCTAAATTTAGAATCTCAATGGGTGCAAATGAGGGTTGTGGTCCCCATGGGACCTATTTATAGGGTCCCCACCCTTGGTTTTTCTTTCCCAGCCCTTCTTCTGCTTCCTGGTTGCGTCCTCTTCTGGTCGAGCGTCAACACCTTTCCTCTGTCGCTTCCCTGTCTTCCCGCTCGAGGGGGCATAAGCTGGGGCAACTAGCTATACTGGGGCATAAAAATTGTATCACCTCTTCAACAATTAATTTCTTTGACGCAACGCTACATGCTGCATTGCATCAAAGAGGGGCAAAATGTAGACACCCTAAAATGACCGTGTCGTCAAATCACTTGCATTCCGCGCTGTCTCATCACCTGCATTTCAACGTTAATTAAATAATCTAATTATTTAATTAATTTCATCAAATTCTTCTAAATCTCCTAAATTCAACATTAATTAAATACATCCTCGTTATTTAATTAATTAAATTAAATTCCTCTATATTCTTCCATAATTAAATAATTTTAATTATTTAATTATCCTCTTCCCAAAATTCAATTCCACATTAATTAAATATATCCAATTATTTAATTAATTCAACAAATTCCCTCTTATCTACAATTAAATAATTCTTAAATTATTTAATTAAATCAAAAATCATTCTTCCAAAATCATGCACAACAATTAAATAAATTAATTTATTTAATTTGCTTTTAAATCTTCTAAATTAAATAATTCCAATTATTTAATTATTTCTTCCAATAATATCTTCTCTAAATTTAAATAAATCAATTATTTATTTAAATTGCTTTTCTTCTAATTTGAGTTATCTCTAAAATAACTCAAGCTTTCTTGCTCATCAATTAAATATTTCTATATTTAATAAAGCAAAATATCTTCTTGTCTCATGCAAATCTCTTCTTCTTGTTTCAAATCACTTAACTGATTTCTTTATTCTTTTAATTGATTTATTTCTTCAGTCAACTCATTCTTCTATTCTTGATAACTCCTCTCATGCAAAAGCAAGCAAGACACATGTCTTCTTCTCATTCGTTGCACATTCCTCAACTTATCTCCTCCGTTGATTCTTCTGAATTATCTGGACCGTTGATCGATCCTCATTGAAACCTATATAAACCCCCCTCATCTCCTTCATTGAGCCTCTCTCTTCGATCGTATTCTCAGGCATACTTAACAGCGCTTCGAGCATACACAATGCGTCGATTGAGCACTATAACGATCTTTTGACATTGATCTCTTGAGCACATACTTGCTTGTTGCAGCCATGGCTTTGCAACTACATTGAGCAATCCACATATCTCCAAAAGGGAACAATACAGGTTTTGGTAAGAGCTTTCATTTATCTTTGATTTGTGATTTATGGCTTTTACTTAGATTCGTTTCCTTTATGTTATTGGGTTCTTTGGTTTTATTTAGTTTAGATTTAATCCATTTTTCCATATACACACAACTATATGACTCAATGCACCTTAAATAGTAGAGCAATAAATTACCCTTAACCATCTAGAATTTATTAAATATGTTTAAATTAGTTTTTTAAAATTAGATACATATTAATAATTATAGAATAACTGAAGTGTTCAAACTCCTAGAACAACCAAGAATTATGACATGTTTAATATTTTTTAAATTCTAATCATTATTGGACTTGACATCATTTTCATAGCATTTGGGAGGTCAATATGCTTCCACATCAAACCAACTAGAAAGTGTCACAAGAAATCCTCCAACCTCAATTGCTTTATAGTCATTCCTAGTGTGTACTTGAATTGTTTTTACAAGTTCACTTACATTGTGTCTTTAATTTAAAAGTTCAAGTGTGTACGTGTTAAAATAAAATTAATAGTTCATACATGTATTATATGTATATGTTGGTTGAAAATTAAAATATAATTTAGTAATTTTAAATTCATTGTTAAAAATATATATGTACATGTATGCAAGATGATTGGATATTAGGGGCAACAATAGGTGCTACTAGTGATGAGCATGAGTAAGTTCCTAAGTCATCTACATCATTTCAGATAGATGTGTACATGTACACAATAGTAAATCCTACTCAATTTCTAGCTCTTTTACGCTTGCATTTTGTAAAAACTTGCCTAATTCATGTTTTGTTTAAATGTAAGAATTAGCAAATGATATTTTTACCACAAATTTGGTATCTATAATAGGCCATTAGGACGTGGGACATGATGAGCATCATGCAACATGCATGCATAAGTTTATCTAAATATTTGATTTCATGGTTTGTTTTAAATAATGTGTGCAATTTGATATTAATTGATTTGAAGCTTCTTTTTCTTGTACAGCTTGAGCCAACACCTACTTTAAGATGAACTAAGAGGACTTTTAAGTTTGATGATCATAGAACCTAGTGTACAGATACATTTATTTCATAGACTATTTCAATATTTGTTATTCATATTTTGGACTATGTATTTATATGTATAGATTTCATAGACTATCTCAGTATTTGCTTTCCATATGTATATATTTTGGACTATGTATGTATATTTAACTAGTTGTAGTAGACTTCAAATAAAAATGATAAAAAGCATAATAAACATGAGACCATAAAGCCAAAAAAGGAAATATTTATCTACTAAAAAAGAGTGAAGTAATATAGTGTAACATGTATGATACTTAAGGGGATAGCTTAAGGGGACATTCAATCAATTACTAATTGGCTAAGGGCATGGTTGTAATGATCAATTAACTATAAATCTACTTAATCCTAAACTTACTAAACCAAATACCAAAGTTATTAAAGTAAATTGAGCAAGTACCTAATTTTTGGAACATGATTAGGGGATGGCTTAAGGGGACATGGAATCAACTATTAATTTGTTAAGGGCATGCTATTAAACCAATTAACTATGAGTCTACTTAATCGTAAACTTATTAGATCAAATCCCAAAGTTATTAAACTAAATTCTACTTACCTAATTTATGAAGCATAGCTAGGGGATGGCTTAAGGGGAGTTAAGGGGATGGATTAAGAGGACATGCAATCACTTACTAATTTTCTTAGGGTGTGATAGTAAATCAATTAACTATAAATTTACTTTATCCCAAAGTTATTAAACTAAATCAAACTTACCTAATTTATGGAGCATAGTTAGGGGATAGCTTAAGGGGACATACAATCACTTATTAATTTTCTACTGGGCATGATAGTAAATCAATTAACTATAAATACTAAGATTTTAAACTTACTAAACTAAATTTAATTAACTATTACATGTATTTTGAAGTAAAATATACAACTATATATTACTCAAAAAATAAAGATGAAAAGTTTAGAAATTTCTACATACTTGCAAACCATTTAAAAAATTTACTCCATCTGCATCCTCTCTTTTTTGTAATGCATCTATAATTGTCTCATGATCTTGCATAGAAAGTGTTCATAACTCTTTTGTATCAGGTTTTCCTTGATATATCACTAATTGTATATTTTTTTCCACAACCAAATGTGAGTAGTGCATAATTTTCTTATGTGTTTCATAATCTTCAAATGTAGGTAAATCATTCTTTCTTATCAAATATTTCCAAAGGTAGGTGCCAACAACAACCATAAAACCTGTCAGATACTTGTAGTTATCATCATCTACTCTAGGCTCTAACAACTTATGTTTTGTCTCAACATATCGAACCAACCAATACTCTGTTTCTTCTTCATTGCCCTTAGGTGCAACTATAACATACACATGTCCTGTAAAAAAATTACAAATTCAATAAAGTAAAACATGATATGATTCAAAAAAATATGTGCATACATATAGAATTATAGATTACAAAACAATGTAATGAAACTAGATCTTGAACTAATGGACCTTCTTGTACAAGGTCAAAAACATGATCATAGTCATCTAATGCTAATAATTGATTATCCTCTTCAATCATTATCTCATGTTGATGATGTGTTTGCACAAGTGTTAGGGATCTATTTTGTCATTCTTCAACCAATTCTATATTTTCACATGCTTCCCGCTCACCTCCAATACAAAACTGACAAAAACAGACAAGCTCCCTAGTCCACATAGTCCATATGCTTGCATTTGAAATATTAAATGAGTGCCATTTTGTTGACCCAATATTTATCTCACAATTTCATGTCGGGAAAGAATGTTTTCTTTTTCAACTAACCAAAATAACCATCAAACTTTTGATTTTTCACTTGATCCTGTAGATAATTTTTCGTTACACCAATCCATAATTGCACGTGCATCTTTAAATTTTGCTACATCCAAAAATTTTAGTTGCTCCCTAGCAAGAGCTCTTTTCACACATATTCCAGTTGTATCATGCTCTCCATTGCCATGCCCAACTTCAAAGAAACTCCACATATGTTGGACATTATTTTCTTTATGGGCCCTACATAGCCAATAAAACATTTGATCACTTTTTAATTGTCTTGTACAATTTTCTAATCATATGAGATGTGTCATATGGATTTCTCTTTCCTCTAAATTATCATATAATCCTTTGAAATAATGTTGCACAAACTCTAATGAATGTAATTGCTCATCACTCAAATAGAAATGATACTCCCTCAAGTAATTTTTGTTAGCTTTTGTACTATCATCTACATGTCTATATAATATATGAAAAAATAGCCACTTATACTAGTTATAATATTGATACTAAATCTCCTCTTGTGGAGAAAGAGTGTAGTTTTCTACAAAGTCAACCACTGAAAGTACAATTCCAATTTGAAATATAATTTTACATTTGCAGAACTGTTCATCAAGCCACTGAGCATATTGAAAGTGTTCCACATATTTGTACACAATCTTATTCTTGAATTCTATGATGAATGCATGCACACTACTTTCCTCTTTGAGTAACTCACAATGCTTTGCAAATTTTTATCCTTTAATGGATATTGAACATTGTCGAACATCTTCACATCCACTAATTGTTGTCCAAAATTATGTGAACTACTTTCATGCATGCATTCTTCTAACATTGAAAGGTTATCACATCTATTGCATTCTCTAGAAATGCAATCTTTTGAATAAAATAATTGTCCATTAGGTGTTTCACAAAATAAACTTGTTATAAACTCTTTAATTGTTGTATGTGGCATATTAATACCACATTCCTACACAATTTGGTTAGTATGCAAAGTATAATGTATATATCGAAAAACATCATAATAATAGTGGAATTGCACATGAGTTTTCCAACAACAAGAGATTCGTTGTTTAAATTTTGACATACCAAGGCTTACATTTCTCAAATGATCTTTGATTTGTGTTAAAAAAAGTTATAATTGAATCATCTAATTTTTTTATATAATTTTGTTTGAGTCATGTCTAATAAATGTATTGGATGGGCATCATTATTTTTTGACCACACTCTTAATTTCAAAATATTTCTAATATTAAATGATACCCTTGTATTATCATGCCAACATTATTCAATTAAAAACTTAGTTTCATTATTTAATTTCATGTCACACCTTGGGAGTCTACCACTAAAATGCCAACATTGGTTAATTGGATTATCTTCAATACTTACTCTTCTCTTTACCACTCTTCTCAAAGTTTTAACATTTAAATTTAAAAATTTACTTGTCTTACTTATCATTTTTTTCTCGAAACTAATTTACTAAACTACAGTAGTTGTTATTCCTTGTCGTGCTACATTCCTATTTATAGATTGAATCTTTTTTCCAATAGAATCAATAGCATTAGCATCACTAGAGACAATTTATTTCATTGATTCATCATTCTTTTTGGTTTTTATGAATATGCCTAATTTTCATTGCTTTTCATATTTTTGACATTCTAATTAATTGCATTACTAGTCAACATTGAAATGATATACTTTTTTTTATAAAAAAATAGTTTATAAAATTTGTTTGCATAGTTTTGAATCGCTCTCCAAGATTTCTTACTAGGAAGATTATCCAATACATTTCTTTCAATTAAAAAAAAAAAAACCATTTTCACTTATACAAGGGATTTCAGTATCATATTTTGTTGTGCTATTTTTAATAACATAATTTAAATATCAACATTGCTATATCCACATTCCTTTAAAATACTAATATCATCATCATTGAGTACAATTGAAGACTTATCTGGACTCATTTTCATAATCACCATTTCCATATTCTTCTCTTCTACATTTAATATTTCCACATTTGCATCTTCTACATTCACTTCATCCATGTTGGTCTCCTTAATGTTCTCTTCTTCCACAACCACCAAATTGGATGTTTCAATATTCTTCATTTGTTGAATCCTCTCTCTCTTATCTCTTTGTCATTTTGCCTCCTTCTCTCAATGTGCTTCCATTTCTTCAGGTGTCATGAATTTTTTTGTTGAAATTTATGTGATCCCATAATTACCAAATTATCTTGATAAAATTAACAAATGATTTTTAATTTATAGATGGATCACTCCTTGAGCTCTTTGAAGTACAAGTAGATGTAGATCATTTGTTCAATATATCATTGTGTGCTTGATTCCTCTATAGTTCATGTGCTTGATTCTAGTTAAAATTTTTGCTTATGATTAAATCTCTTTTAAAATTGAATATGATATGGCTAAATAATGATGTCAAGAGATTGTAAGAGACACCTACATAAATAAATTCACTTATATAGTTGTCAATTCGTAATCAGTAAAAAAATGTAATATTGTTGTTGTACTGCATCTTACTAAAAAAGGGTTGACAATGGATATAAAAGAAATATACCCATCCCTAAACATATAGTCGTTCCTAACAAAAAAATGGATATTTTTTTCATAGCGGATATTTGTTCCACAAAATTTACACTTGCACTTCACTTTGTTTTTAGGCTTGGAATAGACTTGGAAATCCAACCTTAAGCCTTGGACCTACAAGTACAATGTCATGGTAGTAGCAAGAGTAAAAATTGACTTTGGCAATGGGTAAGTGCACAAAGATGGGGGATCAAAAGGGGGTCTTAAGATGCCACTTTTTTTCTTCTTTTGAAATTAGGAAAGACTGATGTTGGATGGGAAATTGAAGATAGTTACACTCAAAATTTGAAGATGCAACAAAAACAAGAGTCGTAGTTCTCTGAATCTAGTTTCTAAACTACTAATTTTTTTCAAAAATGGTTGAGATTAAGGGGTTCAAAAAGGGGGGCCACACAAATTGGTCCTATTTTTTTCAAAAAATATAACATAGCATCTGGTGTGGGCCCTCTAAAATGTTAACTTTTTTTTAGTATTTCAAAAATGGCTTCAGTGAGAAATTATCTAACACCATGTAGTTTATCCTCAATTTTTTTGATAATTTTTTCATGAATAATTGATTTTTTACTAATTTTCAAAGTGGACACATCCTGAAAAATAGAAAATTAAGTGTGTTTCCCCCTAATTTTTTTAAAAACTAATCAAAAATCCATTTTTTTCCTCGAATACGTGTAGAATGGAGTCTAGTTTCTAAAAATGTAATTTATTTAAAATTTTGATGAACAGTTAAAAAAAAGTCAAAAATACCACACAGTAGTTTTTGATAAAAAATGGATACACTAACAAAAAAATTAAAGATGAAAACCTTAACATACTCAAAACGTGAAAAAAATATATGGTTAGAAAGCTAAGAGAGAGCTTAAGATTATCATGGTATTTTTTCGACTTGCCATTGAAACAAGTGCAAACCTGATAGGGAGTAGCTCCAGATTATGTACTTTTTGTTACAATTTGCAAAAACACGACTTTAGACATCTAAAACTCAGTCCAAGCCTTGGGTTGAAAGCCCAAGGTAAATCCAAGCCAAAGGCTTGGAAATTACCAAAGCAAAGCATAACACAAGTGCATTATAATGCACTCATGTTATGGTGAAATAAAATCATCTCAACCTCTCTCTCTCTCTCTCTCCTACCCTCTCCCTCCCCTCTATACCTCCTACCCTCTCTCTCTCACCTCTCTACCTCCCTACCCACTTTCCATGCACTTAAAACATTTATAACTTTCCATGCATGACAACACTTAAAACTTTCCATGTATGACAACACTTAAACTTTCCATGCATGGCAACACTTAAAACTTTCCATGCATGACAAAATGCGCTCACGTTATAACATGAGCACGTTTTGGTGAACCAAAAACCTCCCCTCTATACCTCCTAACCTCTCTCTCTCACCTCTCTACCTCCCTCCCCACTTTCCATGTACTTAAAACATTTACAACTTTCCATGCATGACAACACTTAAATATTTCCATGCATGACAACACTTAAACATTCAATGCATGAAAAAACATGCTCACATTATAATGTGAGCACATTTTGGTAAACCAAAAAAATGGACAAAAAGCATGTGGGATCCATGATTCAGACCCACATGCTTTGTTATTCCCTGCTATTCATGCATTATTAAACAATAAAATTCTTTTTCATGGTGTTGACATTTTGACAATCATTGTTTACTTAATCCACCACATTTTTTGGTTTTTCAACATTGAAGAAATAAATTGGATGTTTTAGACAGAATTTGATTATTTAAACTAATAGTTTCATGTTTCATATTGTTTGAATGCTAATTTTCATGTATTTAAACTGAATTTGATGATATATATATTCATAAATTTGACTAATCCTATTAGAGTTATATAGAATTCAACATTGAATATGAAGGAACTTGCCAAAAAGCTCAAATTTCTAAGGATTTTGAAGCCAAAGTTTTGAGGATTGGGCAACTCAAATCTCAAAATCTAAGGTATGTTCTTTATGTATTCGTTTACTTCACTTTATGATTATGTTAAAGCATGAAATATCATGTTATAGGACAATCATGAGGGAAGTGAGAGGATTATCATTTTGACAAGTTAAATTATCATGATAAAGTGAAAATTTATATTTATTTGAGATAACAATCTATGACAACACGCCATATCACCATGGGAAGGAAATCATCAAGATATTATTGGTATATATTTATGAAGGGAGTCTTATCAACATTCAAGGATAATCCTAAACTAGAGGAAGGTCATGGAAACACTTTCACTGTGGAATAGATGTGCAATCATGTTGCTATTATCCTGATTCAAACACTAACCTAAACAATTAGAAGGATACTAAGGGAAATCATGTTAGTTAAAGAATTATCTGTAGACACCTAAAATTGACTTGCTTCGAAAACCAATTTCCCATGTCTCTACACCACCAATTATCCCTCCTATTAATTAAATAAATTTATTTTATTTAATTAATTTATCCCTAATCATCTACCCTTAACCATTTACCCATCCCTTGTAATCAATTAATTCATTTAATTTATCACTATACCTTACAACACTATCCTCATTGATTAAATAAATATTCACAATATTTATTTAGTTAATTTGTCCATCTCCCTAATCCTTGTTAATTAGATAAATCATGCTTATCTAATCAATCTAGCCTATTAATCAACCTATCCCTATCCTAGTTAATTAAATATCAATTATTTAATTAGCTACCCTAGCCTACCTATCCCGTAGACCTAAATTAATTAAGCTTAACACTTAATTAACATTGCTTATCCCATCCTCCCACACACCTTTGAATAAAAATCAATTTTTTATTCAAAGGGTCAAATCCTTCTTACAACTCATTTATCACCCTCTTACACATGTAAGTGTACATGTGTCCTTCAACCTTCACATCTCCACATAAAAGTAAATTTTTAATTCACACTCCCCCATGAGTTGAATTTTTAATTCAATTTTCATATCCACTCTTCCCAAAAATAAATTTTTAATTCATTTTTATCCTTAACACCTTTCCCCATGTGAATTTAAAATTCACAAATAATGAGAACCCTCCAATCCCATTGACCAAATCTCAACCATTGATCTATCTCATCCACTCTTGCGACACTTGTCACAAGGCTATGACTCCAATCCAAACCCTAACTCTCAATCATTCCTAACCCTTGATCTCAACTTTTAATCCTCACCCTCCATCCCTTTTCCAAAAATCTATAAATAAAATCCTCACCCAAGCCATTCACAACAACTTCTTCTTGCATCCTTACTATGCCAAAATCTCTCCAAAATCTTCTTATCCCAACATCATAATGCCAAAATCATTCCTCATCCCCATCTCAATCTCCATCTAAATCCAAAATCTCTCATCCTATTATGTTGAATCTCAAAGAGCAATCTACATTCTTCATCTACTTGGGTAAATCTAAGTAGTTTGGGTGCAACTCCTTCCACCCTATCTTGGATTTGTGGGTCACATGTGAAGGTATATCATTTGTTTTTTTGCATTTGATTTGTATTTTTTGACTTTCATTTTGACTTCATAGATCACATTCACCCTTATCCAATCTAGCCGCAGCCAACCATATCTGTACCCTATCCATTCACCCTTATCCTCTCCCCACCTATTCCCCTATCACACAGCCCCACCACCTAGGGTTCAACAAAGAACATCATGTGTATCAAGACTCAATCATATCACATATCACCTACTTTGCATCTCACAAATCATTTAGTTTCCATATCATAATCATTTAAATTGTATTTCATATAGGTTCATTTTAGAATCATTTGAATTGCATTTCATATAGGTTCATTTTAGAATCATTTGAATTGCATTTCATATAGGTTCATTTTAGAATCATTTGAATTGCATTTCATATAGGCTCATTTTAGAATATTTTAGTTGCATATCATCTCATTTAAAGCATAATCATTTAGGTTCATTTTAGAATCATTTAGTTTGCAAACATTTAGGTGCATTTTAAAATCATTTAGTGAAATTTCATAAATCATTACATTCCATTTCATAATCATTACGTTACATTCCATATATCATTACAAAATCGTTTAGTTACATTTAGTTACATTGCATAATCATAATCAATAATCATTTAGCTACATTTTATAACCATCTAAGTTGCATATCCATATTTCCATTCATAACATATGTTTATTTAGATAAACATACATTTCCATCCCATTACATTTTGCATCCATAATAAATGTTTATTAATCTGAACATTCATTTGCATTATACATCATAGTCCATATATCACAAACATGCATATATCAAAACAACTAAACCATCATTACATCCATCATGTTACATCAATAAGTACATCCATAACATCAACATAATACATTGCATAAACACAACACATCCATAGCATATAATCCATACAACATACTGCATCCATCAACATCAGCATCATCATAATCATATAAAAGCATCATAAATAAACAAATAGGCCATCAAACAACATCAATCATATATCATCATTGAAAAAATATACATCGCTCATGAATATACATCAAAAAATGTAATAACATGTCGTGATACAATGCCTCCAAGGGCCAAAATGATACAACTGTCACATAGAGGACCCTCTCTTTGATGCGGTGGGGGATCCTAGTCCTGGTGGTGGCTATGGTCCTACCTGTGGCTATGGATGTGGCTCTACCTGTACCTATGTAACCTATTGGGGCACATGTGATGGAGGACCCATCACCTGTTGAACAAACTAAACTGATCTAGATCTGTGTGACCTGGATGCCCAGGATCCACTGACCTGACTATAGCTCGGTGCACGCTGCTCTGCAGGCACTACCGCATGATAGAGGGCCCGATAATAGTCTATCCGTCCTCTGGCCTCCAACAACTATCCCTGTGCCTAAGACAACTGTGTCTACATCAATGTCAAAACTGGGGCCATACCAGCACCTGAAGCCTACAAGCTACCCACCGTAGCCTTTGCCTGCTGAGCCCTCGTAAGTGCCGCATCCCACTCTCCTATCAAAACCACTATATCACCCTGAGATTGGCCTAACTGTGCCCGCAATGTAGCCACCTATCTATCTGTACCATCTAATAATGCCACTGTCCCCCGCAACTACACTGACTCTGCCTCGTGGCTCTCTAAAGCCTCCTGCAGGCTAGCTACCTGTGCCCGCAGAGTCTCAACCTCCTCCTCCTCTCCACTCTAAGACCGCCAATGAGATGTCAACCCTCAAAGCCCTGACTCTCCACCTGCCCTTGAGGTGATCGCCTCTGCCTAATGTCCTGCTGCAACAACCTGTTGCTGCTGTGATATCTGCGGTGGGGGTAGAACACCCTACCTACCCTCGATAAGCCCCCACGTTGTCGAGGTCCTCCCTACCTTCACACCACTTTGATTTGGACTTTCTCAACAGGTACCTGCTATATAGGTACCTATTGTCGTACCTACTGCTAGGGTACCTATCCAGCTACTGCTGCCGCTAGCATGTCCATCGGCTCCCCCTCCCTCCCAATCTCCCTCTCTTCCCCATCCCCTCCAACCTCCATGAGGTAGTCAGCAATAATCTCCTCACCCTCCTCCAAGAACTCATCTCCATCAGAATCATCATCCCCATCCTCCTCAGACTCCTCATCCCCTGACCCCGCTACCTCCTTCGCAGGGACTACCTCATTTGCTGGGTCGGTGAACCGAGTCAGTCTCCACATCTGCCACCATGTCTCATATGTAGGAGTAGTGCCTGCATCCCTGACCCCAATCTACCAATCCCACCGCAATGGCTGCAAAGTCGCAAAATCCTCCAGAGCAACCCGGGGCTATATGGCTGTAGGCCAATAACAGACATCTTGACGGGTCCGTGCAAAAATCATCATCTGCTGTGGGGCATCCTGTCGTAACCCAAACTATTGCATAACTCACGACGGTAGATACATGTCAATCATATGGTCTCCTCGACCTATCAAGTAGCGCTGCTAGAAAGTAAAAGGCATGTGCACATCATCATCTGGCCATGGCTCCACTCTGATGTAGGGTCACTAGGTCACCTGAATGACGTCATCCAACACCCATCTCCAATACCAAACCTGACCAGTGTATGTATACTTAGCATCTCAATATAGGAACACAAAGGCCTCAAACGGATATCGATAGTACCCACATCTTAGCTGAGTGACCACAATATGCTCCCAGATCCACACATGTAGCAAAGTAACCCCGACTAATAAAGCTGAATCATAATGATAGACAACTGTATGCATCTCATGATAGAGTTGCGCCAACATCACCGATCCCCAGGCATACACGGTCTCATGTCTGACCATCCCCTCAATCATCTCTCCCCATCCAACTGGAAATCCCCTGCCCCTCCTATCAGGCATCACTATGCCACCAATCAATGCACATAGGAATAAAGCAAAGTGGTCTGCACCTGCTGCCAATGTCCCCTCATAGCTCATCTCCCTGCCATCTGCTGACAAAGCCATGTGATCATGACCAAACAATCTAATCAAGGCCCTCCGTCCCCTCCTCGTGTCTTATGTCACTCGACGACCATGAATAAGTAGCTTGAGGATGCGATACACATCCTCAAGAGTGATAGTAATCTCGCCAGTAGGAAGCAAAAATGTACAAGTCTCTAGCTGATACCGCTCTACAACCATGGTAATCAGAGCTCTATGAGCTCACAACATTGGCATTGACACAACTGTCAAGAGCCCTAACCTCGCTAGTTGGGCCCAAGTGGCATCATCAAACTGATCAAATAGCACCATCACAGATGGCACGCGTCGCTTCCGCGAGGACACTATAAACGTATCTTGCATCCATAATTTTCTGGTCAAAGATCTACCTATCTTCTTCCAAACCCCTCATTTCTTTTAATGTTGAAAGCCAAAAACATTTTGGTGCCAAAACATACCATATTTTGCACCATTTTTAACGATGGCGCTACCATATTTCCCCAAGGCGCCAATCCAGATTATTGCACCACTGCACAACCTCTTTGCACCATTTTCACAAATAGCGCCACCCCTCCACTTGGCGCTAATCTAACGAATGGCGCTAGTTCTCCTGATAGCGCATATATCTAATATGGTGCTACTCCTTCACATGGCGGTAATCCTAAAATAGCGCCACTATCAAACATAGTGCTTGTTTATAATATAGCACTACCCTTCTCCCTATATGGAGCCAAAATGCCAAAACCCTAACCCTTGCACAAATTGCGCTAATACAGATAATAGTGCCAAAACATTAAACACATGGCAACAATCTGCCTCTATTCTACCCTAGCAGATAGCGCCAATCCAGAGGATTGAGCTAATCGACTTATTTTTAGCGCCGCGTAATCTTCTGATAGCGCCACCATGCCAATCCTCAATTCTTGAACCTAAAAAATGCGACAAAATCAAACAATCACAAAGCTAGGGTTATGCCCTACTTGGTGTCCAGCCTTCAGTGCCTGGCCGTACTATCAGAAATGCTCAGAAATGTGTGTGAGTCGAGGGAATCTGGGGTTATACTCTACCATCTCTCCTTTGCTCCTTCTTCTCAAGAGTTCAATGTGTGCAAATGTGACACCCTTAGGGCCCACTTGTCTTAATATAGTAATCCATGTCATCCGTCTGCCCACTCTTTTTCCCCTCCAGAGTGTAGATCACAACCTTTTTCCTCTATTTTTCTTCCCCTCATCTTCTTTTTCCATCCTCTATCCAACCTTCGTTCCCGTCATGTCCTTTCGAGAGCTTGCTTGAAATTTTTTTATTTTTTCGACGACCTCTCGAGGGGGCATCCCTCACCCATCTTATTCCTTCTCAGCAGTTGGGGCATATTCTTTCTTTGACCTGATGCCACTTCCCTGCTAGGTCCTGATGCCACGTCAAAGAGGGGCAAATGTAGACACCTAAAAATGTCTTCATTGTCAAACCGACTCCCGACATCCCTAAACATACCAATTCCCCTTCTAATCAATTAATTAAATTTTTATTTAATTTATTATCCCTTCATCACCTAATTTTTCATCATTCTATCCCCAACACTTGGATTAATTTTATTAATTCAATAGTTCAAACCTTAGCCAATTGATTAAATAAATATGCAATATTTATTTGGTTAATTTCCCCCTTTCACTAAATCTAATTAATTAGGTAAATCATGTTTAAATAATTAATTCAGCCTATTAATTAACCTATCCCTAGCCTAGTTGATTAAATAGCAATTATTTAATTAGCTACCCTAGCCTACCTATCCCCTAGACCTAAATTAATTAGGCTAATCACCCTAATTAAAGTGGTCAAACCTAGCTTAACACCCTTCCCCACATCCTCCAAATAAAAAATTGAAATATATCCCACATAAGTTAATTTTTTATAAAAATGTCTAACATCACATTTAATACCTCTTACACCCCTTACCCATGCCATACCTCATTTATCTCCACTCATCCCCAAATGAATTTTTAATTCATTTTACCTTTCCCCATGTGAATTTTTAATTCACTAATAATCCATCTCACCCAACCTCATTTACTCCACCCTTTTCCCAAGATGAATTTAAAATTCATCTTTATTCCTAGCCCTCCATTCTTCCAAGATGGAATCTAGGCCCTCCACATCATCTTCATCCTCCACCATTGATCTGCCAAATCAATCTCAACCCTTGGATCAAAATCTCTCCAAAATGTCTATAAATACATCTTCCAAGCCATTTGCGGATCCAATTTTCAAGTAATGTTACCATGCCCAAAAATCTCTTGAGCTAGCTTGTGAGTTGCATTAGATTAAATACCATTTCACATTGTTTTCATTATCTAGGGTATATCTTAGGAGCTTGGGTGCAACTCCTTCCACCCTATCAAGGATTTGTGACTCATTGTGAAAGGTATAATGCTTGTTTATGCACTTGTTTTATGTTTTCTCCTTTCATTTTGAAATCACTACTCCACATTATCATCATGCTAAAATTAAGATAAGGATTGTCACTTGAGCATAATCACTTTCAAGAACTATCATATCAGCCTAAAGACTAAATTATACCACAATAGCTATCATGCAACCCTAGGAATAGTTATGACCTCTCACCCATGGGTAGGATAGCAACTGATACAGAAGGTGATATTCAATACTAAATGATAAGTCAATCTCGAATCCATGTAAAAAGGTATCCATGATACTATATAAACATATCTAGGTGGTCTTGAAAGGATATTCATATGGTAGGGAAGATTACTGTGGACACTAGATGGCCAAATAGGTCAACTAAAAGATAACCATACATGTCAATGGCATAGTTATTAGGACAATTATAATCACAATGAGGTTGTCTTGAATAGATAGTGACTTGTCAAGGAGTTATTAGATAGTTAAGGAAGATGGAGTATTTATATTAGTGGGTGCATAGCCTTTTCATGAAATGAAAGACTCATGCATCATGAAATAGCAATCAAGATCAAAATAAGGACACCAAATTTGGTAAAGTTGCAAAAAGAAACTAAAATTGACACTTGATTATAATTTTACAACCAATTTGACTAGGAATGGGAGAAGGATTAGAGAAGGGATTTGTCCTAAATAGGAATGAATATGTTGTATCTTTAATCTAACTTGTCATGTTTTCAGATCTTTCATTAATCTTGATTAAAATCTATGTTTCATTTTTCATTTGTCTCAAGTTTTTGCTAACTAGTATGAGGTCGCTCTACATACACTATTTTAACAAGAATATGATAGAGGAAGAAAGTAATGAAAGAGAACCTAAGATAAGATCAAGCAAAATGTTGGCAAGAGAATGAGATGAACAAAGGACAAATTATTGATTTGATGACCTCATTTGTTGTTGTTCTAAAAAAACCAAGATCCATACAATTTTAGCTATAAATATGAGAATAAAAGAAGGTAAAAAGGGTAGCGAATTATTCTATTGCTGTCAGGAAGTTTCCTTTCTATTGAAGATTTATGATAAAAAAGGAATACTACATGATTTGAAGATCCTTATAGAACAATTTATGCTTGTCAACTAAAGTTGTTACCTTGGAAATTGCATTCCCATTTCACCTAGGTGAAGGAGACAAGCGTGTTTGAGAAGATATGTTAAGAAAATGTGAAATTAACTTTGAGATTGTGCATACCACCATTTGTAAATGTTGACCATATCTTGGCCATTGATGTAATGCTAAAAAAATAGTATGAAAAAGTTGATTTCTATATATAGAGAGAGCTAAAAGATATTGTAAGTGTTGGAAAAGCTCCTTTGTATTGCTATGATACATTCTTAAATATCATCTGAACGATGAATGTTAGTTACTCCATGAAGTTCAAGAATGGTATGATATGTCATCTTGCCTTGTAATTTGAATATTATCCTAGCTTAATCTTGATTTATAAAAGATTGCTAGTCTATGACATGTGTGTGATCTTTATGTTTCAGGTTGGACCACCCTAGGAAACTATAAATTTTCAGATTTATAATCATTTATTCACTTTAATTATATGATTATTTTGAGATTTGTTTATGAGATAGCTTTACTCTATTAAATCAAGATGGACTAATTTATCTATGTCTTATTCATGATGCATATATAAATCATCATCATGCCGAGGAAACGAGTAAAGACTTTGACACCAAAAGAGCAAATTTCAAAAGTCTTTTCCCCTTGGGGAAAGGGGATAAGACTTTTGAAATGTAGAATTTATGGAGTTAAGGGAATGTCGAATAGGGGAATGAAGGAGGAAGATCAAGGAAAAAAGAGAAGACTAGAAAGGGAAAAATTGGAATACTGACAAGAAATTCAGATTTGCAGAAAGTCATTTATTCACTTTAATTATATGATTATTTTGAGATTTGTTTATGAGATTGCTTTACTCTATTATATCAAGATGGACTAATTTATCTATGTCTTATTCATGATGCATATATAAATCATCATCATGCCGAGGAAACAAGTAAAGACTCTGACACCAAAAGAGCGAATTTCAAAAGTCTTTTCGCCTTGGGGAAAGGGGAAAAGACTTTTGAAATGGAGAATTTTTGGAGTTAAGGGAATGTCGGATAGGGTAATGAAGGAGGAAGATCAAGGAAAAAAGAGAAGACTGGAAAGGGAAAAATGGAATACTGACAAGAAATTCAGATTTGTAGAAAGAATTAGGTATGGTTTTTACCAGAATGCTTGTTTTGATCATAAATCCAAAGAAATTCTTTACCAAGTTAATGAGTAATATGACAGACAGTGACAGTCTAATTAGTCCCACCGGGTGTGCCAAAAACTATTGTCAATTAGATATGCACCCTATGCTAAGCTTGCAGAACACTTAGCTATCTGTTGACACATGGAAACACTCTCAGGATGTGGGTTTCCTATAGTGAGAGTGAATTTCCAGAGTGAGTTGGTTCTCCTTAAGATTTTCCTAATCTAATGACTTACAGAGGAAAGGGATAGAAGGATGACTGCAAATGAAATCTAACTTAAACAAAATTCTAATCTATCTGATGCCTCTACGTACAAACAACCCTTAAACATAAACTCTCACAATTCCACCTAAATCACAAAATTTAGAAGTAATTTATATGAAGGTCCTCTTTGAGCTCAACATATAACCAGAATTACATGAAAGCCTTGCACAACATTTTCACAATAATGAGACATAACAAAGGATAAATTATTCGGACCACCCTAGGAAACTATAAATTTTCAGATTTATAATCATTTATTCACTTTAATTATATGATTATTTTGAGATTTGTTTATGAGATTGCTTTACTCTACTATATCAAGATGGACTAATTTATCTATGTCTTATTCATGATGCATAGATAAATCATCACCATGCCAAGGAAATGAGTAAAGACTCTAACACCAAAAGAGCGTGAAGCTAAGAATGCGAAGAAAAGAGAAGGAATGAGGCAACTTCGTGAAAGTAGGAAATTGTCAACCATAGAAGAAGACATGCCACTGTTGCTAATTTAAGAGGAACGTGAATCATATAATCAAGTTAACAGAGAGATGGAATTGGTGACACAAAGGAAATGAATGCAAAACCTTTGTTCAATGAGGAAATTGAATCTCAAAGTTGGAGGCACTTCATCTTTCATAGGTCAAGTTGAAGGTACACCATTATTCTCTTCTCAAGTTGGAGGCACTCCATCTTTCACAGGTCAAGTTGAAGGTACATCATCATTCTGTTCTCAAGTTGGAGGCACGCCATCGTTCACATGTCAAGTTGAAGGTACACCATATTCTCCATCTCAAATTCAAGGCTTTTCATCTTTTCCGTCTCCAATTGAAGGTACACCATCTATCCTATCTCAAGTAAATATTGAAGAAATTCCTAATACCGAGTCAACTTTACCATTGAAAATGCCTCCTAGAATTTTGCATAGAAAGCCTAAGTTTCTACTTGATATCAATGAGAATGTTTTGAAGCCCATGCAGGAGAAGATTCCCAAGCATACTTGCCAAAGATATACCAATAATATATGGAAATTATTCTTTGAGAACTTAAATGAAACTAGAAGATGTCAACTATTTGGTGGATTGATGATAAATCTAAAATTTAGGCCCATTATGAAGATTCTTGGCCTAAGAATATCGGATGCTTCAAGTGAAAAATTAATTTTAAAGAATCTAATGAATGCATATGAGAGTGTGGGTTCCACTTCACTCACCAAGGATAGTAATGTCACACGACATGTCATTACGTCGACAATAGTAAGCCATCAAACAAAGAAAGCCCGCCTCATTAGAAAGACAAGTGAAGCATTGAAAATAAGTAGAAAAACTCTAATGAGAGCTGTTGGAAGACATGAAAGAGTTGAGGACCCAAATACCAATGAATTGTGGGTATTCTCTGGGAGACTCCTATGGAAAGATAAAGTTGTTGAAGCATTGAGATCCCTCATTGAAGAATTTTAGAAAAATAACACAAGGGTATCTCCTAATGCAAGAGATGTTGCAAGAAGGAGAATTGGTTGTTGAAACTGTGAGCCACATCCAAAGCATTTTTTGGATGTGACTAAAACACAATTTTTCAAGAAATTTCAAGAGATGTAACCTGAAATCAAAATTATTCAAATGTATTTTGAAATGGTAAAGCGTTTTTATGTCAAAATAAATCACACACACACAACTTGTTGTAGAGTACATATTGAGTTTTCTAATCATTATGATGTTTATAGATATATGTGTAGATTTGCATACTAATGATGTTTTACAGGAGTGTAATATAAAGTGTCCACCTAGATCTTCAAGAGATTTCATATCGAGCATCTTATGTCAAAGAGTGGATGGTCAATTATTCCACAAGAACTTATGCTTGGATGACACGTGTGATCATTGTGGTGGGTTGCAACATTTGCCAGTTTGTGAACATATGGAGAACACACATGCAATTGGAAATGAATGAGTAAATTTTAGCAAATACAAGACAGTGGCATATATTCTAAAATATGGTAAAGAAGCAAAAATATGTGAATTGGTCATTGCAAATATTTCAGTGTATCAATTTATCTCTATTCTCCAAGAGAATATAGTTTATGAGTATACAAGGCATATCGATAGAGCTCAATGGTTGGACTTGCAATTCAAGTTATGCAAGGTTATGTTTCCACTTGGTACCATCATTCAGTTGTTGACTTTGCAAAGAACTACACACCACAACCATAGAATGAGGTGTAATAGCAGTATTACAACTCTACGTAGGTTGCTATATTTGTGCATATAACATTCAATCATGCAGATGAAAGTATAGAGGATGACATGAAGATCTTGAGGGAGTATCATTTTTATATCAGTGATGATCACACACATTCTATAGAGTTCATGCAAGGCTTCTTTGAGATGTTCTATTGTGATTTGGCTAGCAAGAGCATATCATTTGGTCATCATATCATATGGTCAGATAATTGTGTATCACAATTCAAGAACTCATGGATGTTTTATTGGTTGAGTAGGATGCATAGGATGAATGGTGTTCAACATATGAGGAATTTTTGTGAGGCTGGACATGGAAAGGGGGAGCATGATGGTGCAGGAGTATGTATCAAAAGAGCATTAACATGAGAAGAGTTGAAGTACAAAAACAATGCAAAGTTGACAGATGCGAGATCTATTGTCGAATGGTGTAATACTACAATGGGTCTAGGTAATGAAGGTAAGTCTACAGTTCATAGATATTTTTGGTTGGTTGATGATACTAACATTGCAAAATATGAGGATTGTTGTACATTGATAGTCTATCGAGTGAGGTACACTCTTTTAGAAGCTCTAATGTAGGTTCATGGAGTATTCATACGTGGCATATGGTATGCTTTTGTTCTTCATGTACAGATCAAGCTTGGTGTGATTGTGAGTCAAAGGAGTGGGTCTATTAATGGTGTACAAGAAGCCTAAGCTCGATTGACACGTATCAACTCCTGACAACACTACAACTCACAGATATTGAATCTTCAATTGACTTTGATCATGTTTTAGATCTAGTTCAATCAGGTATTATTAGCATTCAAATTTAATAAAATTTAATATTCCATCTTATTTTGTAGTTTTTTGTATTGTTGACTATATTCATTGAACTGAATACACATATCAATGCAGGGCATGTTTATGCAGTTATTGCAGCTCAAGATAATGAAGAAGGAACATATTATTATTTGTGTCATTGTGTTGAGGAAAAAAAGAAATTAGATGCCCATGTTATAGATGGAGAAAACATCAAGTACCCTACAAGATTAGTGGTTGTTACTGGAAAATGGCTTAGAAGGTACCCAGTGAAGAAGTCTGATGTGTGGTTGTTTGAGGACTTTGACACACATAGGAAGATTCTTCATTATTCTAACCTTTTTGTGGCATCAAATGTTCATTGGATCAAATATGGGGGTAGACCATTGAATAGGACCTTGTGGAAGGTTTGTGTGTCTGACCACAAGGCAATACTGACACAATAAAGAGTAGAGCAGACCCAGATGGTTCATTAGATTGAATTAGTGGAATGACAGAAAGGTATGTTATTTTTCTTTGCTATCCTCATTTCACCTTCTATATTTTTGACACCTATCTTAACTTCTTATATGTGCTCCTTGGTCCTGGTTGATTAGCTTCATTTCATTATAGAGTTTATTGGTGTACTCATTTTAGCTAAATAGTGCAATTACATTTGCATGAAGGATTTGAGTATAACGGAGGTAGGCATAATCCTTATAGAAGTTGCTTTTGGAAGGAATGTAAGGTAGGTTTTCATGATTATTTCATGATGATATGTCCTTTAATTACTATTTCATAACAAGTTTTAATGATGTTACTATGAGTTGTAATGACAAACCCTCATTTGTTTCTTCACATTTGGTGCTAACAATTATAGTAGTGGTAATGACAGCCTTATTTGATGCCCTACAAGATATTGGATCAAGTGAGAACACCCTTATAGTACTGAATTTTCATCTACTAGAAAGGTATTAGGACTAAATTTTTACATTTGACATCTCTTGGGGCCAAATGAATGGCACCAATGAGTCTAGGTGGGCGGCTAAATGCTAGAGGAGATGTCTTTTCGGTGGTGAAGCCTCCTGGTCATTCTCAGCTAGATTGGATGGAGATAATCTTTTAAGAGCCCTAAGACAAAAAAGGTGTCAATGGACTAGATGTTCTGTCAAACTGTGACACCTAAGAACATCTTCTTTGCATGTATAGGTGGTTATCAGGTCCACCTACAAAAACCCACCTCAATTTTTTAAATCAATTTAATTTGCCTATGGTGGCAAGGAACACATTGTTCCAAAATGCTTCAGTTTCATGTAGTGGAAAGGTGCTAGGAGTGAAATTTTGCATTCCACAGCTCGTGGGGCTGAACCGACTATGCCAACACATTGAGGTGGATGGATAAATGCTAGAGGAGGTCTCATTTCATGGGCCAAGTGTCCCAGTTGTTCCAGGCTACAGGCTACCGACAAAGTCACTTAAGATCCCTAAGAGCAAAAAACTTATAAACTTTGACAGAACAGTTATCAGAATTTGTGGCAGCTGGAAATGTTTTGTTTAGACCTATAGGTGCATGTGGGGTCCATCCACAATAAACTCTCCCAATTTTGGTCAACTCTAATATGTTTGACCGTGCTAAAATCAAATGCATTCTTGCAAAATGCTTCAGTTTCATGTAGTGGAAAGGTGCTAGGAGTGAAATTTTGCATTCCGCAACTTATGGGGCTGAACCAACTATGCTAATGCATTGGGGTGGGTGGGTAAATGCTAGGGGAGGTCTTATTTCATGTACCAAGTGTCTTAGTCATTCAGGGTAGTAGGTTACCGGCAAAGTCACTTAAGATCCCTAAGAGCAAAAAATTGCAAAACTTTGACGGAGTAGTTTTCAAAATTCGTGGTAGTTGGGAACATTTCATTTAGACCTACAAGTGCATGTGGGTTTTGTCCACAATAACCTCTCTTAGTTTTGGTCAACTCTAATCCGTTTGACTGTGCTGAAATGAAAGGCATTCTTGCAAAATGCATCAGTGGCATGCAACACAACCTTGCCAGGAGCCATATTTTTCATTTCGCTCATTGTGGGGCCAAAACAACTGTGCCAACACGTTGGGGTTGGCAGGTAAATGCTAGGGGATGTCTCGTTTCATGCACCAAGTCTCTCAATCATTCCAGGTAGCACACTATCGACAAAGTCACTTAAGATCCTGAGAGCAAAAAACTACCAAACTTTGACGGAGCAGTTATCAAAATTCATGGCAGCTGAGAATGTTTTATTTAGACCTATAGGTGCACATGGGGTCCATCCATAATAACCTCTCATGGTTTTGGTGAAATCTAATTCATTTGACCGTGTCGAAATCAAATGCATTCTTGCAAAATGCATCAGTGACATGCAACACAACTTACCAAGAGCCATATTTTTTGTTCTGCTCATTGTGGGGCCAAATCAACTACACCAATGCATCGAGGTGGGTGGGAAAATGCTAGGGTAGGTCTTGTTTTGTGTACCAAGTGTCACAGTCATTTCAAGCAATAGGCTACCAACAAAGTCACTTAAGATCCCTAAGAGCAAAAAAATGCCAAACTTTGATGGAGTAGTTCTTAGAATTTGTGGAAGCTAAGAATGTTTTATTTAGACCTACAGGTGCACATGGGTTTATCCATAATAATCTCTCCCAGTTTTGGTCAACTCCAATCTGTTTAACCATGCCGAAATCAAATGCATTCTTACAAAATGTTTAAGTTTCATGCAGTGGAAAGATGCTAGGAGTGAAATTTTGCATTCCATAGCTCGTGGGACCAAACTGACTACACCAACGTGTCAGGGTGGGTGGGTAAATGATAGAGGAGGTTTTGTTTCATATACCAAGTGTCTTAGTCATTATGGGCTGTAGTCAACCGACAAAGTCAAAAGGTGCTAGGAGTGAAATTTTGCATTCCATAGCTCGTGGGGCTGAACTGACTGTGCCAACACATCGGAGTGGGCGGGTAAATGCTAGGGGAGGTCTCGTTTCATGTGTCAAGTGTCCCAGTCATTCCAGGCTATAGGCTATCAACAAAGTCGAAAGGTGCTAGGAGTGAAATTTTGCATTTTATAGCTTGTGGGGCTGAACCGACTGTGCCAACGCGTTGGGGTGGGCGAGTAAATGCTAGGGGAGGTCTCATTTTGTGTGCCAAGTGTCCCTGTTGTTCTGGGCTATAAGCTACTGGAAAAGTGACCACCCACCCCGATGCATTGACGCAGTCGGTTCAACCCCACAATGAACAAAATAAAAAATGTGGCTCCTAGCAAGGTTTTGCCGCATGAAACTAAAGCATTTTGCAAGAATGCATTTGATTTTGACACAGTCAAATAGATTGGAGTTGACCAAAACTGAGAGAGGTTATTGTGGATGGGCCCCACGTGCACCTGTAGGTCCAAATAGAACATTCCCAGTTGCTACAAATTCTGAGAACTGCTCTGTCAAAGTTTGGTAGTTTTTTGCTCTTAGGATCTTAAGTGACTTTGTTAGTAGCCTGCAACCAGGAACAACTAAGACACTTGGTATTGGGATAAGTTGCCATTAACTTGCAATCCTAACCAATTCATGTGTCTCCAAAGTTCTTGGAATGTGTTGTCCAACATATAAGGACTTTGAGAGATTAATTATTATTTAAATATATCACTTGACTTATTGTAATCAACTCCTAATTGATAGGGTCAAACTGAGGCATCCATTTTTGGAGTGGGGTCCATGAAGACTTGTTGACAACTCCTTGAAGTCTATTTTGAGAGTTTGACAACTCCTAGTGAGTGGGAGTTAACTTGGGCACCCACTTTTGGAGGTGTCTTATATTTAGACTTGGAGTTTGCTTTTTCATGTATGAGTGGATATTGTTGATACACTTTGCATGAACATGATGTAGGAGTTAACAGAGGAGTTAGAGATGTATGATATTTGCATGAACATGATACAATAGTTAATAGTGGATTCAAAGATGTATGATATTTGCATGAATATGATGTGGTAGTTAACATCGAAGTTAGAGATGCATGTTACTTGCATGGACTTTCATGTTGTTGCATGTTGCTTATATGGACTTGCATATTGTTGCATGTCGCTTATATGAACTTGCATGTTGTTGCATGTTACTTGCATGGACTTGCATGTTGTTGCATGTCACTTATATGAACTTGCATGTGCTTGCATGTTATTGCATGTTACTTGCATAGACGTGCATGTTCTTGCATGTTGTTTCTATGGACTTGCATGTTGCATGTCACTCGCATTTGCTTGCATATTGTTGCATGCCACTTGTTGCATGTTGTTTCTATGGACTTGCATGTGCTTGTATGTTGTTACATGTCAGTTATATGATCTTGCATGTTGTTGCATGTCAGTTTTGAGATGTTGTTTGCATAATAATCTAACTATAGAAACTTGCAGAATGGTACATCTCAGTGTTTCAGATAATGAGTATCAATTGCATGTTGAATTAGGTGTATGTCACTTACATGTACAGAACAAGGTAATTCAGAATAACATTAGGGACATCAATCTTGCTTGTTATTTGCATAAGATTGGTGTGTGTTGATCACTTCAGTTGATTGAAAGAGATTGAGCAAACTTGGATGCCCAATCTTAGGACTTTCAGTTGTTGCTTTTATTTGGAAATGTATTTGATGTTGGCTAAGTTTACTTGGGCAAACTTGGGTTCCCACATCCAGGATAGGTAGTTAACATGAAGCTTGACTTAGTTTGACTTCTATCTTCTCTATTTGGAGTGCTTGGGTTTTTCATGAGGATTTGTTCTTATGTTATCAATTACAATTAATTGTAATTTGAGTTTCAAGCTTTCCAATTAAGAAGCTTTTGAATTAAGAAGCTTTTGTATTAATTAAAAAGCCCCATACATTTTCCAGAGAGTTGATTGTAGAAGACTTAGAAGAAAAAGCAAGAAGCTTTTTGAAGTGTTTATAGGTTTGAAGATTGAAGAAGTTTTTGAAGTACATCAAGGAATTAAAGAATTTCAATATTGAATGTAATCTTTTACAAGAGATTTAATACAAGCATAAACACCTTTGGTGTGGAGTTTTTTCTCGAAAGGGTTTCTCCACGTAAATACTTGTATTCTTCTTGCAAGCTATTTTCTTCTACTACATTGATTAAATTGGAGAAATAATCTAGCATCTAAATTGAAAGTAATTTTTAGACTTACACATGCTATTAATTTCATATTTGAAAACATTTTAAAGCTACATAATTGCAACATTACCTTGTTCTCTCTCCTATTTTCCAACACTTGGCATATGAAACAAGAACTCCCCTAGCATTTACCTACCCACCTCGACACCTTGGAGTAGTCAGTTCAGCCCCATGAGCTGTGGAACGCAAAATTTCACTCCTAGCACCTTTCCATTGCATAAAACTGAAGCATTTTGCAAGAATGCATTTAATTTTGGCACAGTCAAACGGATTTGATTTGACCAAAACTAGGAGAGGTTATTGTGGATGAACCCCATGTACACCTATAGGTCCAAACAGAACCTTCCCATCCGCCATGAATTCCAATAAATGCTCCATCAAAGTTTAGCAGTTTTTTGCTCTTAGGGATCTTAAATGACTTTGTCGGTAGCCTGCTGCCTCGAACGATTGTGACACTTGGTGCACAAAATGAGACCTCCCCTAGAATTTAACTACCCACCTCGATGCAATGGTGCAGTCGATTCGGCCCCACGATGAGTAGAATGAAAAATATGGCTCCTAGAAAGGTTATGCTGCATGAAACTAAAGCATTTTGCAAGAATGCATTTGATTTCAGCACGGTCAAATGGATTGGAGTTGACCAAAATCAGAGAGGTTATTATGGAAAGACCCCACATGCACCTGTAGGTTTGAATGAAACATCACCATCTTCCATGAATTTTGAGAACTACTCCGTCAAAGTTTGACAATTTTTTGCTCTTAGGATCTTAAGTGACTTTGCCGGTAACTTGTAGATGGGAATGACTGAGACACTTGGTACATGAAATGAGACCTCCCTTAGCATTTACCCACCCACCTCGACATGTTGGCGCAATCAGTTTGGCCCCACAAGTTGTGGAATGCAAAATTTCACTCTCAGCACCTTTCCACTGCATGAAATTGGAGCATTTTGCAAGAATGCATTTGATTTCGACACGGTCAAACAGTTTAGATTTGACTAAAACTAGGAGAGGTTATTATGAATGGACCCCATGTGCACTTGTAGGTCCAAATGAAACATTCCTAGCTACCAAGAATTCTGAGAACCACTCCATCAAAGTTTGGTAGTTTTTTGCTCTTAAGGATCTTACGTGACTTTGCTAGTAGCCTACTGCTTGGAATGACTGAGACACTTGGTGCATGAAATGAGACCTCCCATAGCATTTACCCACCCACCCCGATGTGTTGGCACAATTGGTTCAGCCCCAAGATGAGTAGAACAAAAAATATGGCTCATGGCACAGTTGTGTTGCATGAAACTGAAGCATTTTGCAAGAATGCATTTGATTTCAGCATGGTCAAACTAATTGGAGTTGACCAAAACCAAGAGAGATTATTTTTTATAGACCCCTCATGCACCTATAGGTCCAAATAAAACATTCCCAACAACCACACATTCTGAGAATTGCTCCGTCAAAGTTTGACAATTTTTTGCTCTTAGGATCTTAAGTGACTTTACTGGTAGTCTGCAACTGGGAATGATTGAGACACTTGGAACATGAAAAGAGACCTTCCATAGTATTTACCTAATCACATCGATGCATTGGCATAGTCAGTTTGGTCCCACCAGTTGTGGAATACAAAATTTCATTCCTAGCACCTTTCCACTGCATGAAATTGAAGCATTTTGTAAGAATGCATTTAATTTTAGCACGGTGAAATAGATAGGATTTGACCAAAACTAAGAGAGGTGATTGTGGACAGACCCCACATGCACCTATAGGTCTAAATGGAACATTCCCAACTACCACAAATTCTGAGAATTGCTCCGTCAAAGTTTGGCAGTTTTTTGCTCTTATGATCTTAAGTGACTTTGCTGGTAGCCTGCAACTAGGAACGATTGAGACACTTGGAACATGAAACGAGACCTCCCCTAGCATTTACCCACCCACCCCAACACGTTGACGTAGTTGGTTTGGTCCCATGAGATGTGGAATGTAAAATTTCACTCCTAGCACCTTTCCACTACATGAAATTGAAGCATTTTGCAAGAATGCATTTGATTTCGGCACAATCAAATAGTAGACATGATATTTCCACAATCCATGATGATCAAATTGTAAGTTTCTGGAAAAACTGTGTTGCTTTTTTGTATCAACATTTCAGATCACACTCCGTGATCCATCATCAATATAAGAGGAGAATGCAAATGAAGTAAAACTGTAGATAGAGTCTTACAAAAGGAGAGAGGGGGGTAGGCACGGGTTACAATCTTAGTCCTAGGAATAAGGAAAAGGCCAAACAAAAAGAAAAAGAGTGAAAAGGAAACATGACTAAAAAATGTAAAAAAGAATAGTCAAGATCAATAAGTAACTTCCCAAAAATACTGATTAGAGTCAAATAAATATACAATCCTAAAAGTAAGTATATATATTTATATATGAATATCAATAATATATTTATATATATCAATAAAGGTAAAAATAACAAATATCTACATATATCTAATAGAAAGTATCTAAATAATATTGTAGGTATCTAAATCTATATGAGGATCAAAAATATGTATAAATGCATGAAAAAGAATATACATATGAACATATATCAATAGAAAGGAGCAAGTAAGAACATCATTCTAAATGTAAGAAAGCAAAGGGAAGAAAAACAAAGAGGTTAAGAGTTAGAACAAATTGAAAGCGAATTATAAAAAGAGTGCAAATTAATCAAAGGAGCAAGTAAGAGAATCAAGTTTAAAGCAAGAAATACAACAAGAAGAAATCAAATAGGCAAATGGTTATCTCAGTATGAATGCAAATTATATGTCTATATATATAAAGAAAAGTATAAAAAGCAAATATCTACATATAGCTACTAAATAAGAGTCCAATAGTAGGTATCTAAGTATATCTAAGGAACAAAAAAGAAAAGAAACATAAAAAGAATATACATAGTAAGGTTATCAATGGAAATAAGAAGGTTAAAGAAAGAGGATCAAGCTAAGAGCAAGAATTACAAATAGGTGAATGCGAAAAGTGAGAGATAGAAGGAAGAAAGAAGATTATAGAAACCTAACACATGACATAATAATATCAAGAATATAATAAAGTATATAATAGGACTAAAATATGTCTAAGAATGAAGCTTATCCAAGAATATAAGATATATAGATGTATATAAAGGAGGAAATTCTTCGTAAGAAAGGCATCTCTTGTGCCTTCAAACCTCTTTCCACCATCAGAAACCTTATCCCATCTACCAAAGACCCCACAGACAATCTTTTAAACTCAGGTGTCTATAAAATAGATTGCTCTTGTGGAACCCCTTACATAGGTGAAATAGGTAGATCTATCTACACACAAATCAAAGAACATTGTGCAGACATTAGGCACGAAAGGGTCTCTAAATCAACCCTCATTGAGCACTCCTCTAACACCAAGCACCACATCCACCTTGAGGACACTCTTATCCTAGCCAAAGAAGATAACTACTTTAAAAGAAAACTTAAAGAGGCTATCTTCATCAGAAACAACCCTGCTAACCTAAATAGGGATGATGGGTGGAACCTAAGCCATACTTGGAATCCTCTTTTTAATTCCCTCAAAAACTAACCCCTTCCCTTTGACCTCTTCTTTCCCCTTGTTTATCTCAATCTATGTGGTGGCTTGCTCTTTACTCCCCCTCTCTCCCTTTCTCCTCCCTCGCATTTCTCTCTCCTTCTTCCTCTCTTCCCCTCCACACCTCTCCTCTCTCCCTACCATCAAACCATAGTCTGATCCCTTCATTGTACTGCCCCCCCCTTATAATTATAGTTCCCCAGTTCCTTTAGTTTCTTCTTATCATCGCTTGGTCCTCTCCCATCTTTTGTGTCCCCATGCTTCTCTCCTTTCTTTCTTCTCTTTTTATTCTCTCATCTATAGGGATATCTTTGCATTCTCCATTATCTTTTTGATTTTATCTTCCTATTTCTTTCTTCAAGCTTCCTCCTGGTTTTGGTTTACAACCTTTTTCCTGTCTTCTCTCCTTCCTCTCTTTACATGTCTTTGGATTTTATTAGCTCTTATCTTTTTGGTTTTCTCTGTGTTTTGGTTTCTTCCCTCATAGTTTTTCTTCTTTGGAGATCTCCTTTTTATGTTATTTTATCCCCACTCTTGGTCCTCATCACCCCCTCTTCTTCGTTCCCTCCCTCTCCCCTTTCTTTTTCTCCTTGTCTCTTTTCTTCTTGCTTAGAGATTGGTGTTTTTTCCACGTTGGTGGTTTTATAGGTTCACTCAGAATTTTCCTCCTTTATATACATATATATATATATATATCTTATATTCTTGGATAAGCTTCATTATTAGACATATTTTAGTCCTATTATATACTTTATTATATTCTTGATATTATTATGTCATGCGTTAGGTTTCTATAATCTTCTTTCTTTCTTCTATCTCTCACTTTTTGCATTCACCTATTTGTAATTCTTGCTCTTAGCTTGATCCTCTTTCTTTAACCTTCTTATTTCCATTGATAACCTTACTATGTATATTCTTTTTATGTTTCTTTTCTTTTTTGTTCCTTAGATATATTTAGATACCTACTATTGGACTCTTATTTAGTAGCTATATGTAGATATTTGCTTTTTATACTTTTCTTTATATATATAGACATATAATTTGCATTCATGATTAAATTTGCATTCATAGTGAGATAACCATTTTCCTATTTGCTTTCTTCTTGTTGTATTTCTTGCTTTAAACTTGATTCTCTTACTTGCTCCTTTGATTAATTTGCACTCTTTTTATAATTCACTTTCAATTTGTTCTAACTCTTAACCTCTTTGTTTTTATTCCCTTTGCTTTCTTACATTTAGCATGATGTTCTTACTTGCTCCTTTCTATTGATATATGTTCATATGTATATTCTTTTTCATGCATTTATACATATTTTTGATCCTCGTATAGATTTAGATACCTACTATATTATTTAGATACTTCCTATTAGATATATGTAGATATTTGTTATTTTTACCTTTCTTGATATATATAAATATATTATTTATATTCATATATAAATATGCATACTTACTTTTAGGATTGTATATTTATTTGAATCTAATCAATATTTTTGGGGAGTTACTTATTGCTCTTGGCTATTCTTTTTTATATTTTTTAGCCATGTTTCCTTTTCACTCTTTTTCTTTTTATTTGGCCTTTTCCTTATTCCTAGGACTAAACTTGTAACCCATGCCTACCCCCTCTCTCCTTTTATAAGACTCTATCTGTAGTTTTACTTCATTTGCATTCACCTCTTATCTTGATGATGGATCACGGAGTGTGATCCGAAACGTTGATACAAAAAAAACAACACAGTTTTTCCAGAAACTTACAATTTGACAATCAAACAGATTGGAGTTGACCAAAATTGGGAGAGGTTATTGTGGATGGACCCCATGTACACCTATAGGTCCAAATGGAACATTCCCAACTGCCACAAATTCTGAGAACTGCTTTGTCAAAGTTTGGCAATTTTTTGCTCTTAGAGATCTTAAGTGACTTTGTCGGTAGCCTGTAGCCTAGAATGATTGGGAAACTTGGCCCACAAAATGAGACCTCCCCTAGCATTTACCTGCCCACCTTGATGCATTGGCATAGTCAGTTTGGCCCCATGAGCTGTAGAATACAAAATTTCACTCCTAGCACCTTTCCATTACATGAAACTGAAGCATTTTGGAACAATGCGTTCCTTGCCACCATAGGCAAACAAAATTGATTTTAAAAAAATTGAGGTAAGTATTTGTAGGTGGACCTGACATCCACCTATACATGCAAAGAAGATGTTCGTAGGTGCCACGGTTTGACGGAACAACCGGTCCAAAGTTTGATACCTTTTTTTTAAAATCTTAGGGCTCTTGTGAGATTGTCTACGTTCGATGTAGCCGATAATGACCAGGAGGCTTCGCCACTGAAAAGACACCTCTCCTAGCATTCACCCACCCACCCTGATGGATTGGCATAGTTAATTCAACCCCATGAGGTATGGAATGTGAAATTTCACTCCTAGCACCTTTCTAGTAGATGAAACTAAACTAAAAGTTATGTTGTAATCTTCATTTTTAGGTCTTTTCTCTACTATCCTTAGGTTGATATGGTGTTCTCACTTGATCCAATGTGTTCTAATTACATCCATCAAAGCATAAAGGATATGGGAATTTTGTCAGATGTTGTAGTTGCAATTGCCCTGATAGACATGTATGTAAAGTGGCAGGTGTAAAGCAAATGTAGAAAGGTGAAATAAGGATATGCAAAGAAGGTGAAATGAGGATATGCAAATCATACCAAAAATGTATCTCTCTCTCTCTCTTACTCTCTTCCTCTTTTTGCAAGAGAAAGACAAATGCATAGTCAACATAGGTAATGAGAAATTTGCATAAGATCTATAAGAGAGTTGTTATCACATGTATTTACATAATTTCTATTGTGAATTGTAGCTAACTTCACTCCATGACTGGTGAGTGTGAGGAAACAAGTCTACTTGAAGGTAATGAAGGACAATAAGGTAAAGTTTATGAGGCAATGTAATTTCAGCCCTCACATTTCTTGAAAATTGTACAAAGAACACATCCATTATCATTGATAGCAAACATGTACAAATCCATTATCCATTATAAGATGAAAACATAGTTTATCCATTTGCATGAGAAAGTAAGGGATATATAAAATTTCAAGCAAATGCAAATGGCATGTGTAAAACCAAATTCCATAACCTTTGTAAGCATCATCCTTGCCTGTGCCAAATTAGGATCTTTGGGACAGGGTATGGACAACCATGAAAGAATAAAGGATAAAGTAATTTTGACATATGTTTTAGTTGCAACTGCCCTAGGAGTCATGTATGCAAAGTGTGGAAGCATAGACAAGGCACATGAACTATTTGACATGATGCCTCAAAGAAATAATGTCTCATGGAATGCAATGATTGCAAGATATATGCACAAAATGGAATTTTTCAAAAAGGATTTAGAAAATCTCAAGCAAATGCAATTGGTGGGTGTAAAGCCAAATTTCATAACCTTAGCCAACATCCTCCTTGTCTATGCTCATATGGGATCTTTGGAACAGGGTATGGACATCCATCAAAGCATAAAGGATATGGGAATTTTGACAGATGTTGTAGTTGCAATTGCCCTATGAGACATGTATGCAAAGTGTGGAAGCATAGACAAGGCACATGAACTATTTGACATGATGCCTCAAAGAAATGATATCTCATGGAATGCAATGATTACAAGATATGCACATAATGTATTTTTTCAAAAAGGCTATAGAAATTTTCAAGCAAATGCAATTGGCAGGTGTAAAGCCAAATTCCACAACCTTAGCGAACATCCTCCTTGTCTATGCCCATATGGGACCTTTGAAATAGGGTATGGACATCCATCAAAGCATAAAGGATACGTGAATTTCATCAGATGTTGTAGTTGCAACTGCCCTATGAGACATGTATGCAAAGTGATGAAGCATAGACAAGGCAGGTGAACTTTTTGACATGATGCCTCAAAGAATGTTGTCTCATGGAATGCAATGATTGCAAGATATATGCACAAAATGGATTTTTTCAAAAAAGCTTTAAAAACTTTCAAGCAAATGCAATTGGCGGGTGTAAATCCAAATTCTACAACCTTAGCCAATATCCTCCTTGTTTATGCCCATATGGGATCTTCAGAATAGGGTATGGAGATCCATCAAAGCATAAAGGATATGGGAATTGTCAAATTCCATTATTAACCAATGCATTGATTTGGAAAAGGCATGCACACAACTCAACAGACCAATGGATCTTATATCAATCAACCTATTGGATATAATGTGTTACATTTAAATTGTCAAACCAAGGAATCATATTCTTCTTGGATGATGCCTGTACTATGTGTACAATTAAGGATTCTTGAGTTTTAATCTAGAGGTTGTGCATAGGAATAAACTAATTGAAAAGTAAACAACTCTATTTGTGAGGATTGACAAGTACTATGAGTAAGCAATGCTGGTAAGAAATAACTAATGCTATTTAGTTGGTTGTAATCAAATGGTCTTATGTAATTCCAGATAAAAGAACAACTAATAGTAGTTGGTGACCACCTTGACTCAACAACATAGATTATCAAAATCTAACTAATTCATATAACATAACTCATTACAACATGCATTAATCACATACACATAAACATACAACATAAACTAAGACACATGAACATATATGAGAGACACAGTTACCTCAAGTGGCCCTTGCTTGAGTGACTGTGATCCCACGAAATCTAACTAGATCTCTACTGTATCTCTGATAAACTCAAAACATGTGTTCCTTTATTGAATGCTGAAGAGAAAAGTACAATATCAAATCTGATAACACAATTTCTGTCTAACCTTCTTATCTCATATACAGAAATCTAATCTATCTATAGAAAAGATTAGACTTGTCTATTTGAAAAAAACTACTGAATAATAAATACCATAACTATCCATTATCCAACAACATAGGAAGACAACTTTATTACAAAGCAAACTAGGAGTAGGGAACTAAACTATCATGAAGGTAATATAGATGGTGCAATCCTACTATAACTCTCTCTAGTCTTTATGAAGAACAGTCAAGACTAGAAGCAGAACATGGAGCACGATATAATATTCCTTCATTATTCATGATTGCATCGACTATCGAAGGATAACTGTCAAAGAGTGGAGAGTTATGGATAACTCATTCCAGTAAATTCATAGTCTTCTCCCTTTGGTTGCAGGTGCCTGCACTGTCTACTGTGGACATCAACACCTCCTTTGCTATGAGCTGCCTAGTGGTCTTCATGAAATGTAGCCATGTACTTGCTGCATGGGGGGTTAGTCCATCACATGATATGTATACATCACAATTACTAAAATTAACATAAAGTACAATCATATTTCATGAGCAATCATAAATTTAGACATAATTAATTAACAACATATTATATACCCATCTTCATGCTTTCAATGTGTTAAGGATGATTATAGACATAGTTAATATATATAAAAGTCTAGGATTGTTTTAGGAAACATGTACTTAAAGTAAGAGAAATAAGACAAAACATGGCCTCATTAGGAATTTTGACAGATATTGTAGTTGGAGCTGCCCTAGGAGACATGTATACAAAGTTTAGAAGCATGGACAAGGTACATGAACTATTTGACATGATGCATCAAAGAAATGTTGTCTCATGGAATGCAATGATTGCAAGATATGCACAAAATAGATTTTTTCAAAAAGGCTTTAGAAACTTTCAAGCAAATGAATAAAACAAACTTTCAAGAAAATGCAATTGGTGGATGTAAATCCAAATTCCACACCCTTATCCACCTTCGTCCTTGCCTATGCCAAAATGGGATCTTCAGAACATGGTATAGACAACCATCAAAGCATAAATGATATAGGAATTTTGTCATGTGTTGTATTTGTAGCTGCCCTTGTAGACATGTATGCAAAGTGTGGAAGCATAGACAAGACATGTGAATAGTTTGGCATGACACCTCAAAGAGATGCCATCTCATGGAATGAAATGATTGCACGATATGCAGAAAATGGATTTTTTGGAAAGGCTTTATAAACTTTCAAGCAAATGCATTTAGCATGTGTAAAACCAAATTCCATAACCTTTGCAAGCATCCTCCCTACTTGTGCCAAATTAGGATCTTTGGAACATGGTATGGACCATAGAAGCATATATATTTAAAATATCCTAATATATTCTGATATTATTATTGTGATTAGTGATAATCATTTTTGCCTTTGACAACAACAAACACTTATGTCATTATTTATGATTTATGGCCATAGTCACTACTAGACAAAACTGTCAAATGATTATGCTATCCTTTGGCTTTGTCATTATTATTGCATCACAGATGTTAGTGTTGTCATTTGTACTTATCAATGAATATTGTTGTCATTATTGCATTTGTAAAATAGTTGTATTATTGAGGCAATTGTTTAGCAATTTTCATAATTACATAACAGTTGTTAATAATGTTGTCCCAGTTGAGATGGTTGTCATCATCATTGTCTTTGGACAACTATCTTTTTGTGATTACTAATATTCTTATTGTTTAGTATGAAAAAGGGTGGTTGATATGGTGGGTTGTTGTATGAGGGTTTTAGCTTGAATCCTCCCTTCCACCAAAAATTCCAAGGGATTTTCAACCGAGTGCTTCTCCTATCGAGAGGAGAGTCATCTATTAGATTGGGTTGCCACTTGGTTTGTTGGGAAATTTAGAATTTATCACACAATATCTCTAATTAATGCTCTTATGCTCTTGAAACCCTAATTTAAGCAAAATAGTAAGTAAATCTACAAATTACAACTAATGCCATTGAAATAAGACAAAGGACAAAGAAACTTAACTCACTATTTTTCACAGTCTGGAGAATGGAAATGTTGGGGACAATGGTGATGGCACCCAAGTCCAGGGTATAGGTTTTTCTACAAAGTCCTGATCTCCTTCTGACACTGATCTCTGTTGTATTTTCAGTTTCTGGCAATGCAAATGTGGAGGACAATGTTGATGGCACCCTAGTCCATTGAGAGATCTTCTGTCGGATGTTAGAAGCTCTGCAAACCATGATTATCACTATCCAGTCTGTTTCTGTAGCTTCCAATGTGAAGGACAATAGTGATGGCACCCTTGTTCGAGGAGGCTCCTCCTTCAAGATCTGGAATCTCCACAGTGTCCTCCTACTCCCTACAACTCCACTTCTTCTACTTTCATAACCTGTAACTTGCAATCACAAGAAGTGTGGGAGGGGTTTGTGGTGTTTAGAGGCTTACCTTAGTCAAGCCCTAGAGAGACATTTGAGTCTTCTGAACACCATTATCAGAGAGAGTGCGTATCCTTATGGGATAGAGGAAAAAATCCAAATGATAATGATGATAAAACACAATAGATGTCACCTTGATGATGAATCTCTCATGGAAGGAAGATGCTCTTCAATGCCATGAGGAGAAGATGAAATCCAACCTACAAAACAAACACAATAACAATGCTATGCTCTGCAACACAATGGAAATCACATGTATGCCAATAGCTCATAATCATAAACATCTTCTAGTTTCTAAATGATAACCTACACATGCTTATATATGCAACTACAAAGATTCCTGCCAAGAATTTCATAATTAAAACTTATGATGTCGCCCTAGAACCCAAATAACGGTCACAAACCTGACATTTAAATTTAGGGCAGACCCAAAATAGGGCTGGACTAGGGCACTAGCACCCTTGTCCACCCCCTATCTTTATTCTAGGATCATCAAAATAGTCCTCTTTAGGTCCCATTTGTCACAAGGCCCAAGGGTTTTCTCATCGGGAGTCTGAATTATCATGCAAGATGCTCTAAATGCAATCTAAAGACCCAGGAGCTAAAAGGTCTTAAAAGGAAAAAGCCCCCAAGGGTGCATTTTCTGACATAACACTTATGATCATTAATCAATAGCATTATGTCATTATTGTGACCCATACATTCTTGATCAATATGGTGTTTAGTAGCATCCTTATTAGTACTGTGGTCAATTAATATGGGCATCAATACTACAGTCAACATTATAGGAAATATTAATGATAAAAATGATTAATATGAAACATTGTTGAGACAAGACATTGCTGTCCTGAAATGCTTGTCGTTGCTATAAAATTAAGAGGTATTTCAAGAGGTTAGGGAGATTGTTGTTGTGAACTGTACTTACTATTGCTTCTAAGGTATGGACAACCATGAAAGAATAAAGGATATGTTGGCAAGAGACTTTGCTAGGCATGATAGGTGTTGTCATTGATGGCAACTAAGATCATCCCAATCATCCACATAACACAATCTGTTCACACCGGAAGTTAGAATTAGAATGTGTCTAAGTCCGGGCAGTCAGGAACAGAGTAAGTGATAGGGTCCAGTATCTTGGTTCGGATCTATCTGGTGGAAAGGCATGGTTTGCTATGGATCTGAGGTAGTTGTAAGCATTGTCAAGACACTCTAAATGCAAAGTTTTGTCCTCCAGAGATGGACTCAAAAGATATTAGCTTCTGAGTATCAAGTTTTAGTTTGATAGAACAAACATAAGAAGAACTGGCCGACCTTGTGAATGATCCTATTTTCGGATGTATAGAATTTGTCTATTGGGCAATTGGTGATGATAAATAGTGATAGATGACATGATTGATGATTCACAAGTGCAAGTTTTAATCCGCATCTCATATTGTGTATGGATCTAGCCGACAGAGTAGAGTACTCTACAAAGTTCTAAATGTTCTTGAAGCTGACTGGTAAAATGATTGTAGATCATGTTGTGGATATATATATCTGATGGAATTGAATGATTTTGGAGGGTGTGCAAATAAGGTGTAATTGTGAGAAGAGAAAAAAATCTAAGGGGCGAATGAAGACAGAGCAATAAGAAAAGCAAGTAAAGATGAAATGTGTAAGATCAGTTTTTGCACTTAACTGGAACTGAAACTCTTGCATGAGTAGATGCTATTTATTAGTTCAAAATCTTTGTTATTCTCTTGTAATCTTTCTGTAGGCAGTGAGCCTCTAATTGAGCAGTGAGCTTTGGGTAGTGAGCCTAAATGCATGTGCATTATCATTTGTAAAAATACTTTTAATAGGGTATTAATTTTTGTGGGTTAACCCCCAGCATGGTTTTTCCCTTAACTGGGTTTCCACGTCAAAAATCTTGGTGTCAAGTGTGTTATTTATGTTTCTGCTCATGTGTTATTGATTAATGCTGAAATGTTTATACCATTAATTTGATTATAAGTTGTAAAGGAAGATCAATGGCAGAAAAGATTAAAAATATGTGACAATTGATTCACCCCCCCTCTTAGTTGTTCGGACCTAAACCAACAATTGGTATAAGAGCAATGTTCCTTTTGAAAAGTTTAATAGCTTAAGGGAGATCTAGGAAGTCAGTAAAAATGGATGAATATAACCTTCAATGGCAACTAAATCTTGCCCTAGATGATCTTGAGCAGTCCCAGGCAGAGGTCCAAGAGTTGCAAGATAACCTCAAAAAGGCTGAAAACTTCATTGAGATTTTAAAAGAAAAATTGAGCAAATCCAATGCAAAAGGAAAGGAGCAACCTCTTTAACTGGAAGACAAGGCCCTGAAAGAAAAGACAAAGGAATGTGAAAAGTTAGCTAAAGAAGTTATTGTCTTAAAACATGAGATGGAAACTGGGGTAATGAGACCAACCGAGGAAATTGAAGATAGGAAGAAAACTAAAGAAGAAATGAAGCAAAATCTGAAGGAGAGAACTAAAGAATGCTGTAGATTGGATGGAATAGCCGGTCTCCTATAATCAAATCTACAAGAAAGAAGAAACAATGAGAGAAAACTTGAGAGATAGATTATCACTCTCAGACATGACCTAGAAATTGCCAATGAGTATAAGGAGAAGTTTAAGATAAGCTCAGCTAAACTTGAAGCACTAATTGAAGAACAAAAAGAGGATGACGACAAGCATGATCTTAGATATGAGAAAGGTGAAAGCTCTGGATCCAGACAAAGAAATTTTCAACCAAGGAATAAAAGAAACAGAACTAGAAAACCTCTGGTAAGACAACCTAATGCTCAAAGATATCCATCATTCAATGGAAATTATTTCAATTGCAATAAATTTTGTCATAAAGCTAAGTGTAGAAATAGAGTGAATCAAAATGGGCCATCCTTCTCTGGTCATTGCTTCAAGTGTAAGAGGTATGGTCATAGATCAAATGAATGCAAAAGTATGATAATGAATAATACTAATAATAGAGGAATTGGCAATTCTTTCAATGGTTATTGTTTTTCTTGCAATGGGTTTGGACACATGGATAATCAATGCAGATCAAAAGGAAATCAATTTCATAAGCAATGAAATGTTGTGTGCTTTAATTGCAATAAATCTGGTCATATTGCAAGATTTTGTAGAAGTAGGAACAATGGAAGAAGAGGTTCGGTAAGCAGAAAATTGGATGAACAGAGACAAGACAAAGGTAAAATAAAAATTGATGTGAATGAAATACACAGTGAAATGAACAAGATCTGGGTAAAGAAAGATACAATAAACAATGATGATGGGTCCGCACTAGAATCAAGTGCTGACAATTCCTCTAGCAATTAAGTCAGGAGCTCTGGCTCAGGGGGAGCTGCATTGAATATCAAAATCCCCCTCGTTATTAAGTGGGTGCCTGAATCTGGCACAATAAAAGAGAATATTCTGAATTGGTCTAGACCTTTGGAAGGATTTTTAGAAGAAAAGATGTTGATATGCAATCTTACAGAGTGATTCATGAAGAATTGTCAAAAATAAAGTAACCGGATATAATTAGGGAAACACATTTATTACAATGCCAAATTAGGTTTTGCAAAAGATAAAAGGTCACTTGGTCACTCATTTGAATCACGTTGTATTCAAAGGAAACAAGAAGAAGAGCATTCGAGCTACAAATCCAGAGACTGAGGTAAAGAGTGAATTCAACCGGCAACTGATCAACCCTAACCTCGAGAAAGAAAAAGGTACCTCTATAAAGCTTTGAATCTAAAACCTGTTGAGATGGCTACTCCTCATGCTGTTGACATTACTAAAAGGCCTCGACCCAAATTTAAGAAGAATCCTCACAAATCAATTAAAGTCAACCCATTAGGAGCTTTCTCAAGTGTTGTGTATGGTGTACTGCATGTAGAAGACATTAGGGTTTATATTCATGCAAATATAAATGAGTTCGGAGATTTAAGGTATGTAGACTTGTTTGAGAAACAACTCAGGGATAAAAATCATGAACTTAAACTTGAGTATGAGGCACTACAGGATAAACACTTTATTCAGATTATGGGGTTTCCAACATTTGATGAGGATGATCAGGTCTGATACATTTTAAGTCAGATACATGATGAATTCATTTGGTTGTTAAAACCATTTAAGATTACCAAGGATGCTATCAGAATTGTAACTGGCTTAAACTCAACCAGAGGATTGCCCATGCTGAAAGCCGTGAAAAACTAGACATCGATTGATGCTACTAGTGCTAAGTTTGACAGAAGGGCAATGACCATTAATGATATTATAGAATTGGATGTCAAATTCTCCTCCATGGTGATTGGGTACAAGATCTACCACTTGAGTAGAGAAAATTCTTTGTCCAAAACAACTATATATGTTGCATACAAGATCCTAAAGGAAAACACTGATTATGACTTGTGTGAATTACTATAGAATCAATTGATTGAAAATTTAAACAAAATCAAGAAAGATAAGAAAAACACTTTCAAGTATGGTACATTGGTTCTATGTTTGTTCTTTTAATTTATGAATGATGTACTTGGAGTAAAAGGTGTGCACTAGACTAAGGATGAGCTAGTTGCCATTCAGATAGAGATCATCTTCACAACATTGGTGATTTCAAAGCTCAAAAAACTACAATATGGGGTTACTTCAAGAATTTTTAGAGTATGATGTACTTAAGGGAAAGAATCCCTAAATCAATTGTTGAGAAGTACAAAAATGATATATGCTTCATGGTTGATACTGATCAATGTCTAATGGAAGTAGTGGAACCCAGAACTGCTTGGATCATGCCCATCGGGTATGAAGTAGATGAAAAAATCCTGAATATGTATGCTCAACATCTTCTAAGCAAGCCTAAAGACACAACGGTTGAAAGATTTGGAACTTATGAGGAGCTGATTTTAAAATTGCATATTAAATTCAGAGAACCTGAAACCAATAGGAAAGTAAGAAAAGAAGTTGAGTAGTTAGCTAAGAATGTGGGCCTAACTAAGGAGGCTATGAGGAAACACAGAGAAAGAACTAAAAGGGCTAAGAAAGAGAAACAAGATAAGAAACCAACGGATGCTCCAGTGGAACTCTCTTCCACTTCAAGAACTACTATAAAATTAGAAGCAAAATCATCTAGAAAATGGGAGAAAAGGAAGAAAACAAAAGCAACTTGGTCCTATGAAAGCATAAGAGAAGAAGAAGAAGATCGATTCTGACATTGAAATCAAGGAAATAAAGGCCACTAGAACAAAAGATGCAAAAGTAAACAAAGAAAAGTCCTCCGGAAGCAAAAGGGCTAGTAAAAGGCAAAAGACAGAAGCATATGAGGAATATGTTGAGAAGCCCACACTTTCCCTAGAGGATGTGATAAAGTCAGTCATGGTAGATGGTAATCTAAAACCCATGATTGAATTCTATGATGAATACAGTTATGTGGATAAAAGGGTATTGGAAGAAGCAATTGTCAGATATCTCAACATCTACAACAAGGCACTGATTGAGATAACTTCTGAGTTGCCACAAAGTCTGGCAAATATTTTGGAATTGAGAAAAGAAAATGCCAAGAGAAAGGACATGGAAATTAGGGAACATGAGCTAATAAATTTGTGTCCTCAGATTTCACCTGATCAAATAGATATGATATTCAAGGAAGTCAAAGATGACTTTAGAAGCAAGAGGAGAATGAACAAACCCATTCTTGGAGAAACAAGTGAAATTGTTAAAGAAACTCAAAAAATTCTTTTGAGAGCATTGGAAAAGCACAATTTTCCCATAGTCACAGAAGAAGTTCCAGATGGTGAAGAAGAGAACATCATCAAGCAACAATCTGAGTTGGGTGAAGCCTCTATTCTGGAAGTGGAACAAGTAAATCAAGATGATACAAAAATGATGGATAAAATAGTTGATGTAGGAGATACTCCTAATTCACCTGACCCATTAGGAAAATAAGATAATATTACTACTTCACAAAGCACTTTGGATCAGGTAGCAAGTGGTGAACAAATAGAAAAGAGTCCCTCTGTAGAGAACACAGAGAAAAGTAAAGCAGAGAAAGAAGAAGAAAAAGGAAAGAAGGATAAAGCAGAAGAAGATGGTGCAAATGTTGAAGCACCTAAAGCAGATACTGAGAAATCTGATGAACCAAAGGATGGTTCAAAAAATGTTGCAAGAGACACTATAGATGCAGTGAAAAGTCTTCTTGAAAAGGAAATGATTGAGATTGATGAGCCTAAACTACTCCAAGGTCTAGCCAATCCAAATGCTCTCTCTCCAATTCAATTGATGAAAATTGCATCATTCACCCAAGTAAAGGCTAGAGAAAAGATGTTAAAGTTTCGCATGGAGGACAATGAGCTACTAGGGCTTGCAACCAGGATTTTGGAAAAATTAATACCTTCCTACCAGAAGAGTCCATCTGATTCCCCCTCCGGCCATCAGAAAAATCTTGTAAGTTCTGTAAATACTCATTTTGAGTCCTTTATAGAAGTTTGCAGAGATAAAAGTCAGAAATGAGTTTTTGGATAAGAGATTTGATGAAATTAAGAGTCTAATAGGGTATGATAGGACTATACTTTCTATCAGTATAAAGAGTGTTCAAAATGCTCTAAGTGATGTCTATAAAATTTGTCTATCCTGGCCCAAAGTAAATGAGGATATTGAGAAGAAGATAAAGGAACAAGAACTGAAATTGTCAAATCTGTCCAATAATTTTGATCCTCTAACCATTTCACCCATAAGTTAGGAATGTCAAGTAATTAGCTTGACTGATGAGATAAAGAGACTTGTTAAAGAGAAAATCAACATTATGAAGAGAATGTGTGAGCTCCAGGGATTGATTGCCCCTAAGTTAGAGACAATGTATAATGCCTTATCTTAAGCTTAGACTGTAGTTTAGACTAGTGATCCATCAGATCTGTCAAAGGTAGAAGCATATTCATTTTTGTTAAGTGGGCACATCTCTATTTTGGATGGAATGAAGAGTACTTCGGCCTCTGAACTTGTGCAAATAAAAACCAGCTTTGTAGATATTCTCAAGTTTATGTAAATAGAACTTAATGATTAGTTATACATATGCGGTCCTATATACAAATTTTTGGCTTGCGAACCCCACACTTTGCCATTGATGTCAAAGGGGGAGTGAAGATTAGTGAAAAATGAGGAATCCAGCTAAGGGGGTATACCGAAAAGCAGTGTGAACAACAGTATAGAGCACAAGCTAAGGGGGAGCTTTTCCAACACTTAGTCATTTTTCACTAAGTGTTGCCATCAATGCCAAAGGGGGAGATTGTCGGCAAGAGACACTACTAGGCATGATAGGTGTTGTCATTGATGTCAACTAAGATCATCCCAATCATCCGCATAACACAATCTATTCACATGGGAAGTCAGAATCAGAATGTGTCTAAGTCCGGGCAGTTAGGAACAAAGTAGGTGACAAGGTCCGGTATCTTGGTCCGGATCTATCTGGTGGAAAGGCATGGTTTGCTATGGATCTGAGGTAGTTGTAAGCATTGTCAAGACACTTTAAACCTAGAGTTTCATCCTCTGGAGATGAAGGACTCAAAAGATATTAGCGTCTGAGTATCGAGTTTTAGTTTGACATAACAAACATAAGAAGAACTGGTCGACCTTGTGAATGATCCTATTTCTAGATGTATAGAAGTTGTCTATTGGGCAATTGGTGATGATAAGTAGTGATAGCCAACATGATTAATCATTCACAAGTGCAAGTTTTAATACGTATCTCATATTATGTATGGATCTAGCCGACAGAGCAGAGTACTCTACAAAGTTCTAAATGTTCTTGAAGCTGATTGATAAAATGATTGTAGATCATGTTGCAGATATATATATATATATATATATCCGATGGAATTGAATGATTTTGGTGGGTGTGCAAATAAGGTGTAATTGTGAGAAGAGCATAAAATCTAAGGAGTGAATGAAGACAGAGCAGTAAGAAAAAGCAAGTAAAGATGAAATGTGTAAGATCAATTTTTGCACTTAACTGGAACTGAATCTCTTGCATGAGTAGATGCTATTTATCAGTTCAAAATCTCTGTTATTCTCTTGTAATCTTTTTGTAGGCAGTGAGCCTCTAATTGAGCAGTGAGCCTGAATGCATGTGCATTCTCATTTGTAAAAATACTTTTAACAGGGTATTAATTTTTGTGGGTTAACCCCCACCGTGATTTTTCTCTTAACTGGGTTTCCACGTCAAAAATCTTGGTGTCAAGTGTGTTATTTATGTTTATGCTCATGTGTTATTAATTAATACTGAAATGTTTATACCATTAATTTGATTATAATTTGTAAAGGAAGATCAATGGCAGAAAAGATTAAAAATATGTGACAACTGATTCACCCCACCATCTCAGTTGTCCAGACCTAAGCCAACAGGATAAAGGAACTTTGACAGATGTTGTAGTTGCAACTACCCTAGGAGACATGTATGCAAAGTGTGGAAGCATAGACAAGGCACATGAACTATTTGATATGATGCCTAAAAGAAATGCTATCTCATGGAATGTAATGATTGCAAGATATGCACAAAATGGATTTTTTCAAAAAGGCTTTAGAAACTTTCAAGCAAATGCAATTGGCGGGTGTAAAGCTAAATTCCACAACCTTAGCCATCATCCTCCTTGTCTATGCCCATATGGGATATTCGGAATAGGCTATGGACATCCATAAAAGCATAAAGGATATGAGAATTTCATCAGATGTTGTAGTTGCAACTACCCTATGAGACATATATATGCAAAGTGATGAAGCATAGACAAGGCAGGTGAACTATTTTACATGATGCCTCAAAGAAATGTTGTCTCATAGAATGCAATGATTGCAAGATATGCACAAAATGGTTTTTTTGATAAGGCTTTAGAAATTTTCAAGCAAATGCAATTGGCGGGTGTAAAGCCAAATTCCACAACCTTAGCCAACATCCTCCTTGTCTATGCCCAAATGGTATCTTTGGAATAATGTATGGACATCCATCAAAGTATAAAGGATATGGGAATTTTGACATATGTTGTAGTTGCAATTTCCCTATGAGACATGTATGCAAAGTGTGGAAGCATAGACAATACACATGAACTATTTGACATGATGCTTCAAAGAAATGTTATCTTATGGAATACAATGATTGTAAGATATGAACAAAATAGATTTTTCAAAAATTCTTCAGAAACTTTCAAGAAAATGCACAAAAGAAACTTTCAAGCAAATGCAATTGGCACATGTAAAACCAAATTCCACAACCTTATCCAACATCCTCCTTTTCTATGCCAAAATAGGATCTTCAGAATAGGGTGTGGACAACCATCAAAGCATAAAGGATATAGGAATTTTGTCACATGTTGTATTTGCAATTGGCCTTGTAGACATGTATGTAAAGTGTGGAAGCATAGACAAGGCATGTGAATTGGTTGACATGATGCCTTAAAGAAATGTACAGTCTCATGGAATTCAATGATTGCAAGATATGCACAAAATCAATTTTTTGAAAAGGATTTATAAAATTTCATGCAAATGTAATTAGTACGTGTAAAACCAAATTCCTGTAACCATAATTGATCATCATATATTATATTTAATGTAAATTGTCATATACATAATGTCATGAACATAACCTCTAGTCTACATATAAATCCATATAGGCATGTACAAACAAAGCCATACAGACATATACAAAGATATACATTGGTAACATACAAAAGTATGTATAAAAAGCTATCTAGGCATACAAAAAAATGTCCCAAAATCTAGTTTCCTATGAACTTCCATCAAATAATCGACGGTCCTTGCTTGGCCATGAAGATGGAGAGTCAATTAGTGACTCATCCTCTCTCTCTCATCGACTAGACCTCGACAGAGATTTTTGAAACTCCACCTGTTAATACAATCAAACAATATGCACATTAATATACAAAACATGCAATATATAACATTACATATGTAATTAATCACTTATTGCTAGTTGATGATCGCTCTCAATCATTTTTTTGTCTCTCTTCGTCTATAGCTAGATAGGTTGGAGTTGTGACCTCCTATGAGAAGCATCAAGAAGCAAAATTGAGTAAACATGAATATCATTTATGTACATCAAATTACATGAGATAAAACAAGAAATAAAAAATGACATTTACATGTTACTGGCTCATACCTCGGTCAAAGGATTTGCAAACAAAAAAACTACAACAATCCTACCTCCACTGACTGATGAAGATGAGGAGGAGTCTCCATATTCAACATCTGAAAATAGAATTCAAGGTTATTTGACCAAAATAGATACATAAAATTATTTAAATGCATTATGATTACAAATGGTTAAATTTACCTCCATGAAAGTGGTTCTACGTCTAGGGGACCAAGGAAATCGTGGAGGTGGTGGTGAATCTCCCTGTTCATTATCAAATTGTCACTAAATAAGATTACCATTGATATATGTACTATATTTACAATCATGTGATAAATTGCATACATGTTGACTCGACCTCCTCTCATAACCCTGCACTGGATGACTAACAAATGTAGGATGAAGACTTTGACCCTAGAATTTCATAGTGCAAACAATTACATACACTAATTTTGACTTATAATCTAGATAGTCATATAATTAATTACAAATTTCAAATACAAATATATTAAATCAAGATGAACCTTGTAAAAAATTACCTAGGAGTCAATATCAAACGTATGTCGTAAGAGGTCATCTGTGAGAACAATATCATCCAATACAGATGTGTCCATCACTGGCTACTACCCCTACATCGCAGCGTCCTGGTGAGAGTCTTGCATCCCATAATCACACAAGTTCCCACATAAACTACAAAGATGTGGGGACAAATAATGCCTATTTCTCTCACCTTCATCCTGGGTGAGATCATTGCCATGTTGTGCTAGAGACTGGGTGAGAGAACTCAATGAATGCAGTGTCTCCACCTCAACACTCTCCTTCAAATTCAAAGGAAAGTGAGACATGTGTTGGCCTCATGAGGGGTCTAGGTACATGGTTCTGGTCTTGATGTTCCCCCTCTCTATCCTGGGCAGAGCCACCACCTCTACCTTGGAACTCTTGAATGTCAAAGTAATTAGGAATCTCCTTGAGGACGAACTCACAATAGAGTTTCCTCAAGAAATATTGCGGCACCTCATTGTTATTACAAGGATGCTCATCAAAGACCGTGTACTATCTATCCCAAAAGTTTTGAGATATATCTTCATTCACACATCAATGAATCAGGAACCGTTTGCAAGTCTCTTCTAGTGTTTGGTCAGTTTTAGGATTGATAAAATGTGAACATAATGCAAATTTTGTAATTTTTTTGTCCTTCACTTGTTTTTAAGACAATTTGTTAGCATAGTATTGCCGACTCCTCTCCCTATAGTCATTCCATTTGGTTATTTGGTTTGTCACCGATTCAATGTGAGAAACAATCACCTCTAATAACTTGGCAAGGGCTCTCCTATGATCGGTGCTTGCACTTGGACTATTTAACCTTTCAATTAGGGTTTTAAGATGTTTTTTGTTTTCTTCAATTTTCCCTAAATAGTTTTCTTGTGTGTCTTTTTCATGGTGAGGACATGAAGGTGGGGGGTTTTGAGGGTTTTGGGGGTTGTTTTGAGCCTCCTCTGCTGGATTAGTGTTTTGTGGTACCTCATTGACTAAAAATTCTATTGGTGTTCCCAACTGATTGTCTGATTATCCCTATAAGTTAGCTATCCTCAATGCTCAGGACTCTCAGGTCAGTGGCCAACGAACAAGAGACAATTGCTTTTTCTCCTCTGCACTTAGGCTTTGCTAGACCTAGGGGGTATTCCCTTAAGACAATATCAAAAATATTTCTCCTTATCTTAACAAGATATTGGTTAAGCATATTGTTCTCAATCAATGCATTGAGGTCTGAAAGATCCTATTTTAGAGTAGCTAAGTCCTTAATATGTACTCATTTCATAACTCTGAGAACATGGAACGACTTAAACACATTGTAAAAAACAAAACAAAAAGGTTTGTTCTTTTTGATTTTATGGTTATATGCTTGGTCTTGAAAGATATCCTCAGATCAATGCCTATTCAGGGTAACAAAGTCAAAACCCTACATGTAAGTGTTCCTCAATAACAAATTAACTTCATATTTAGAGGGTAAACAAAACCACTATTGCCTTACAATAATAAATCCAAGAAAGAGTATTACTTGTGATTCTACTTTACTAATCCCTTGATATAACACATTTTTCCCTATGTTTGATTTAGAGCAATTTAATCTATTCCTTGAACAGATGCAGTAAACAAGACATACAATATAGAAAATGTATACTGATGAATTTAGAAACCCTTAGCAACTTCATTCAAAAGAAAAGCATTCATATCGAAGGAGACAATCACAAATAACACACACATACAATGTTTCTCATATAATTCAATTTGAATAGAAAATTACCATGTAAGAACAAATAGTCTCACATACTATCAATCAAAATCTCAAGGTGTTTATAAATATGTTTCAAAGGATTCATATCTCCTCGATGATACTATCAACAAATACTACTACCATAATATGAAAATTTTCCCCTTATATTAGAGAGATACAAAGTATGTTGGCTAAGCTCCTAGAAATAACTATTTTTAGAAAAGTTTGCCAATTACAACACAAAATAGTTTTGGAACTTGTGCTCATTATAATATTTGATATCAAAATTCAACTACAATCACATGTGTGCCGACACAATCCTCCAATGTTAATGCTTGATTAATTTGAATTGGCCAGGTGAAGTAGCACCATTGAGAGGCTACCAAAGCAAAGTCATCCTTTAAAACTGATCATTGATTGAAAAGTAATTAAAATATCATTTAGCTTCATATCTCTCCCCCCAAGCTCCATACTTCTTATCATTTGGCCATTGGAATGCTAAAACCTTGACCACTTTATCATCATGAGTTGCATACTGAGCGTCCAAAATAGCTTTTGACTCCCTACCAATATGATTGAACAACTTCTCCAATGATATGAGCTCATCTAAAACTGAATTCAAAATTCTTGTTTGCAACTCACCATCAACACACACCAAAGTAACAACCTCGGGCCCCACAATACCAAACTTAGCTTTCCATTGGTCTAATGCTTTGGGTTAACCTTGTTCATCTTTAAAGTGGGGAAACACCTTCATTTTCACTTGATCAATAGATGCCACCTTTTATTTTAACTATTTGTCTAGCTTTATCATACAAGAAGCTACATCATGTAGGATTTCCATGACCTTTGATACAATTTGCAATTCAGAAGGCTTGTCTGCATCAAATCTAGCTATTTTGACCATCTGTTTGATAATAACATTCCTTGGCATCCATTTATTCATTATTTCTTGTAGACTAGATGAATTCTGCTCATGTTTGACCAATGCTTGATTCAAGTCTGCAATCCCTTTGTAGGCATCTTCTACTTTCCCATTATTAGAAACAATCTTACTATATGCTTGCAACCTATCTCCTCTTAATAAATCAATAATACCTCTCAGTTTTGAAACTTCTGCAAACAAAGCATCCCTATCTGATGGGAAAGCCTCTCCTGATGGGCTTGAAATAATTGGCATAGGGGCACTAGAAGATACTAACTCCCTCTCTTCCAAGGCTCCCAGTCTTTCCAAATCATCTGCATATCTCCTTTGAAGTTCATTGTAGTCCTTTTTTAATTTCAGAACCATAGCTTGACTGAACATAGTTGTGTCCACTACCAAGGATGTTGCATCAGATGTTGGGGTATGAGCTACTCTCTTCACAATCAATTACCTCTCAACCGACCAAGGCTCTGCACCACATCTGGATTATCTATTCCTGGTGCCAATGTTCATATGGCCAATGTTTCAAATGATGGCCTGAAACCAGAACCAAAATCCTTTCTTGCTTGATCCTCAGTTGAGAAAACAACTTCATCTTGTCTCCTTATGATCTCAAATGCCAAGGCATCTACCATACTCCAATTAGGCAATAACAACATACCACTCTCCATCACCATTTGCCTTCTTCAGGAGTAATGTTGTCAAGCTTCAAATCAAACTCAGACAAAATCCTTTTGGCCAAATCATTTATCATTTGATGAATCCATTTTCCTTTTCTCTTCCTCAAGCCTACTATGGTATGCAACTTGTTTCCTCCTTAAAATAAAATCCTTAAACTCCCAAGTCTTGATGAATTGATCATCAGACAAAAATTACTGGCAAGACAATGCCCTCACATATCCAGTTTCATCATTGGCAATTTCAAATAATTATGACAAGGGCAACTGTACCTTGTCATTTAATCATGTTTTCATGTGTCAAATCAAGGGCTATGTCCTCAGCTATTTACAATAAGGAACCTAATAATCAATAGTCCTTAGCTAACTTACTGAATTGAACTGTCCTAATAAATCAATGCTTCTAACCATTTACTTGAAAGGAAATCTGATCTAAAGACTAAAGTAGTAAATTGCTAAAGGAATTTATCTAATTCACACAAAAGCTAGAAACATGCATTTAAATGGGAACTAAACTATTTTGACAATAATTGATCTATCTTATGGAAGTAGGAAAATTATACTTCTAATGAAAACTATAAATAAGACAATGAAGGAAAGATACTAGCCTCCTAGATCTGTTGGTGGGAGTGGGCCCTTGCTCCACACCTTCAGAACCGAAGGCTAAACAAGAAACTCAGAATAAAAATGCAACAACATAGCTCTCTTTAATCCAGTCTTATCAAAGTATATTATATTCAAAAGTATATGTTCTGCTCTAAAAATGAAATTACATAATACTGCTATAAAATCTTGATTGTTATCTTGTTGTTCCTATCCAAATATATATCATCTTGAGTGACATAATATTACTGGGTTTAACTACTTTATCTAATCAGTTCATTTTGAGATATAAACAATCTCTTATTCTAAACTAAGACATGTGAGTGTCCATCTAGAGTATGATCATGCAAAGTCTTAAAAAGACTTTAGTGATACTAAAAGTAGCACTAAATCTAGAGTTTAACTTATAACAATAATAGGTAGCAAGGCCTGATAAAAAGGAATTTAATTCCCAAAATAGTAGACTGAGAAAAATATTCTAGTCTCATGCAAAGTCAAGTGAAAGTGTATCGTGTCCCCGTGGACAACTGGAGTCATCTGTTGGGATGCTCAGGCTTGAATAGGCGGGCTCCATAGCACTTCAATCATCTTAGAGATTCTTGGTAATAAACAGTACTAGAGATTCTATGTAGTTCCAGAGACGTCAGGATGTTGCCAGCAGCTCTGGAGATGCTCCAAAATGTTGCTGAGACATAGCTCTGGAGATCACAATCTTCTTTGCTCTACTTCCTACTATAGAGATCCTCCAACAAGCTGGAAAATGTTGGAGTACCTTGTAATGTCGTTCATAATAGGCTTTGGAGATAATTAGGATTACCTTTGGAGTTCTTCAAAACTGCCTTCCGCCTGTGTAATAACACCTGTGAAACCCAAAAAGAGATTTTTCTACACAATTTCATAAGTTTCACTAGAACATAAGCCTTTTCATCAAAACAATAATCTTCAGTAATTCATCTCTTATTAGCATAATCAAAAGAAGACTTTACAATTTCTATAGTGCAAATACTATGATAGGTAGAATGAAAGAGGGGAAAAAAGCATGTTTAGCTGAGTGCTACCTGACACTCATCATCCCCCCTGAGCCTAAGGTTTTGTAGGTTGTCCTACACTTCATAACCTTGACTTGTTGATGTTGTATATTTTATCAGTGAGACTGTACTCCTTTTCAAAAGTTGTCCAAGTTGTGAAGTTTGTTTTGGCATTCCCCCTAAACCCTTCAACCTATTTTATCCACTTTTAGAATCTTTCATCCTCTATCTACTCAGCCCGTATGGGCAAAGGCTCAATGATGAGGGGTGGCCTAAAGTGTCCCCCCATCCAATCTTGCTTATATTTGTCCATTAACTTGGACACCGCCCTTGCCTTTCTCATAAACCATCTAAGGTTAGCTGAAGATGCTATGCCCCTCATCTTTTGGTCCTGGGTGAGAGTGCTCCACCTTTTCCTATAGATGGCCATGATTTGATTGGAGGAGTTATGCATGAACAACTTGAATTCAATGACACATTCTTGGAGGTGTTGTTGGTATAGGGGTAGGAGTGTTGTTTTCCCTATTGGGGAATATAGTGCTACTCTAAAATGGATTTCAAAGGCATTAGGATTTGGACAATCCCCTCTCATTAGTAGGCCCATACCTATGTCCTTCTTTGTGTAATATTCCATTCTTTCACTCGAGATTTGATGATTCCTCATAAGTGACATGAATGCCCTTAGTTGGCATTCCCCACAAAGAAATTAATAAAGAAAGTGTGGTCTTCTATGAAGAAATTATGTAAATACATATCACACATAAATTTTTTATCTTCATCTAAACTTCTTAGGTACACCCTAAGGAAATCTTTCCCATCTTGTATATTCTCAGTCAGATCAGAGAGAACTAATGATAATTTCCTCTGGAGGATCCTCTCTTATAGAAATATAGCATAGTTGCCACTGGGGGGTCTGCAGGTTAAAATCTTAGATGAGAGGGTGGCTATAGTGATGACTTTCTCCTCTAGAGTTTTCACCTTTTCTGTCATGGTTGTCACCACCCTTTACAATTGCAACATCACAGTTGCTCCCTCTTGTTGGCCATATGTGTTGTCATTGATGTCAACATAGCATACATTGATGTCAACATAGCATACACTAATGTCAACACTATCATGAAAGTGAGGAAGAGAAAAGCTCATTATTGGAGGTCATAAAAGCTACATTCCTGATCAAGGCAGAGTTGAGTTTGAAGCCTTATTAATATGGGAATTAGAAACACTAAGAGAATCAAATGTTAAAGGATGCTTGATGGCTTAAAGCATGCTATATGGTCTATCCTACTGATCCTGAGTTGTATGTGGTAATGCAATGAAGGCTTGGCCTCTAGAAGTAGGTGATAGTCTTTGTTTCAGAATGCTTGCTCTTTAAAGACTATCTGGAAGATTGTTCCGCATTTTCATCATTGTTCTACTGGGCTTCTACGGTTTGGAACATAGCTTTATACAATGTTATTTTATGTATGTTCCAAGTTTTATGATGTTTTGATCACCAGAAGAATGTTTTTCTGCTGACAGGTGAAATAAAAAATTAATTTTGAGGTATTCCTAGTAGGGTGATAGAATGCTCTGCATTCCTCTGCAATTGCATATTTATCTATGCGGTTTTGAGATTGTGTCGAGAAGGTAGTGAAGGCACTATTTTCAAAGTCTCAAATCATAGTTTCCCTCCACTATGAAAGTTATGTATGATAGAACATCAGAATGTGCTCTAGCAGAATGGTGCAGTATTAAAGACCCATTGGAATGCTTTGCATTCCTCCAGAACTAAATGATTGACCTTGCAGTTTTGTGAACATGTTCTTGGATGTGCATTGCATGCCTCTTTTCTATTTCAGACTTCTTGGTGGTTTGCAACTCAATTTTTCAATTGACAGCATGGTGCAGTGTATTCCGGATAACAAAGTGTTTGTGGAGTAAATGTTTGAAGCTATGCGGCATAATTCTTTGATGTGTAGTGGAAAAGGAGTGTATGGGGATGTTTTATAAGTCATGTGAACTTGTCTATAAATGTCTCATGAAGATCTTTCTTGTTTTCAGTATTGCATAAGGTTTACAAGTTGATATGGCCGTTATACTTCAAGTCTTCATGTGTTTTTCTTAAAGCTGTCCTATTTTCAAATGAGCAGAGTGTGCGGATGTCATTCCTTGGTGTTTGAAGCTGTGAAGGATGTTTTGGACCTGGTTAAGCAAGTATTGGGGTCTACAAGGCCTAAATCTTCTACTGGTGTAATGTGTTGTTTCAATTAGGACCTATATTCTACATGTTTCATAGTGTGTGTTGTCTGGCCAACTTGTAAATGTATTGTTCATGTTGTATCTAGCTGACAAGAAATATAATCAATGTAATATCATGTATAAATAGTGAATCAAAGTGAGTGAGGTAAGGTATGATTGTAAGATGATGAAAAAAGTTCACAAACAGATAAAAGAAGAATAAATGCATTATTGATGTGCGACTGTGGGAGAAAGATAAGATGTTGATGCTATCTAGATTCATCTTTAAGACATATTTGTAACAATAATCAAGTATATTGTGCCTAATTGATCAGATCTTCAGAAGAAAGTGTGTGGAGGTAGAAGTGCAATCATCAAAGGTGTGATCTTCAATGATAGTTTTCAGACAATAAGAAAAGACTATTGTACTGTAATCTTTTGTATTCTCATTTCAGGGAGTAGATGCTTCCTTGGAAGTGACCCTAAAACAAAGTCATCATGGAGTAGAAGCTTCCTTTGGTGTAACCCTAAACCAAAGTTACTTAGGTAGTATCAGCTTCCTTGAGTTAAAGCCCCTAAAACAAAGTTACTATTTGAGCTACATATATTGTGAGTTAATCCTCACAATGGTTTTTCCCTTCCAAGGTTTTCCATGTATATCTGGTGTTATGTGTTGATGTGCATTGTGTTATTCTTTCATTCTCATGTTAATGCTGTAATACTTAAGGTTTAATCTGCTCTAGATAAGTTAAATTTGTTGAAAGTGAAGTTTGGTTGTATACTAATTCACCCCCCCTCAATATACCTGTGTGTCTAACAATTGGTATCAGAGCCAAGTTCCTCTGAGGGAAGCTTAACTGCTTGAGGAAGGTCTGGGATGGAACAAGGAGGATCTAGTAAGATACCTAGGTTTGATGGAACAAATTATGCCTTTTGGAAGATAAGGATGAAAGCCTACATCAATTCTCTAGGATGTGGAGTTTGGGATTATGTCAAGAAAGGTTACACTATTCTTGCTACTATTCCTACAAGTGCAGATGAAGTCAAGAAGTATGAGAACAATGCCAAAGAAAAGTTTGTCATCATGAGTGGATTATCTAATTAATAACTTTCAAAGGTGATGAGTTGTAGTTCTTCTCAAGAGGTTTGGGAGAAACTTGAAACCATTTATGAAGGAGATAAGAAAGTAAAGCAAGATAAGATGTAAGTTCTAAAAAGAAGATTTGAAACCCTAAAGATGAAAGAGGATGAAAACACTGCTAGATATATGCTTTGAGTGAATGAATTGGTCAATGGCATCAAAGGTCTTAGTGGTGAAATAAAAGAGGATGAAATTGTGAAGAAGGTTATGAGATCTCTTCCCAAATCTTACAGTCATAAGGTATCAACTATTGAGAAGACTGCAAACTTGGATAAATACTCTTTAGACCAAATGTTTGGGACTCTTACTACTTTTGAAATGAGAGAATTTGACAATGATGTTCCAAAGAAAGAAGTTGCCTTCAAAGCCAGTAAAAAGATAAAGGATGAATTTGCTGAGGAAGATGAAAGTCCTGATGATGCTGAAGTAAATTTTGTAAGAACATTGAAGAAAGGATTTGGCAAATATCAAGGTAAGTTACCCTTCAAATGTCTTAATTGGTGAAAATTAGGTTACTTTGCTTCTAAATGTCCTCTAAAAGAAGCTAGGAGAAGTAACATAGATAGTAAATTCAAAAGGAGTCTGTTCTCCTCAGAAGACAGTTGTTCTTTAGAAGATGAGGATCATGATTCAAATGATGAAATACTTTTCTTGGTCATGAGTGTTGGTGACAAAAAGAATGAGGTTGGAAAATGTGGAAAAATTGATACCTTGCAAACAATTCAAAACAATGAAAAATCAATGGTTGTATGGACTGCCTTCCATGTAAAAGAAGAAACCAAAGATTGGGTTATTGATAGTGGTTGTTCAAATCATATGACTAGTGACAAAGAGAAGTTTATCAGCCTTAAGAAGTGGGATGGTGGAGCTGTTAAGTTTAGAGGAGATGAGTCAACTCAAATTTTTGGAAAAAGGTGTCATAACTATTGATGGAAAGAACAAGACTGAGGATGTTCTCTATGTCAAAGGATTACAACACAATCTTATCAGTGTCCGTCAGATGTGAACGAAAGGTTACAATCTTACTTTTCATGCTAATCGTTGTGAAATCAGGAAGGCAAGATCTAGAAAGCTAGTTGCAGAAGGTATCAAGACATGTGGTGATATTTATCACTTGAAAGAAGCAAATGGAAGAACATGTCTATTGACTCAACCTAGTAAGTGTTGGTTGTGTCACAAAAGAATGGGACACAACAACTTTGATAATATGGTAAGAATCAAATCTACTCATGCAGTGAGAGATATGCCTAAGATAATCAAGCCTGCAAACACTGTATGCAAGGAATGTCAAATGGGAAAGCATACAAAGACAAGTTTTAAAAGAAAATAGTACTCTTCTTCATAGCCATTGGAGCTGATTCACATAGACCTATGTAGACCTACAAGAGTAAAGAGTCAACAAGGTGAAAGGTATTTTATGTTGCTCATTGATGATTATTCTAGAATGACTTGGGTTACTTTCTTAAGAGAAAAATATGATGCCCTTGATAAGTTTAAAGCTTTCAAAGCTTTGGTTTAAAATGAAATGGATACTAAGATCAAATGTTTAAGGTCAGATAGAGGAGGTGAATTTACTTCAAATGAATTTGAAAAGTTTTTGTGAAGATCATGGTATTAGGAGGCACTTGTCTGCTCCTAGAACCCCTCAACAAAATGGGGTAGTGGAAAGGAAGAATAGGACTATGCAAGAAATGTCTAGGGCAATGTTGAAAGATGCAAATCTGCTTGATGTATACTGAAAGGAAGCAATTCACACTGCTATCTATCTAACTAACAGGATATAGTTAAGGGTAAATAGCACTAAGATCCCTTATGAGTTGTGGTATGGAAGACCCCCCTCTGTCAGATACTTCGGGATCTTTGGCAGTAAATGCTATATTAGAAGAGATGAAGAAGACCTAGGAAAGTTTGATTCAAGATGTGATGAAGGAATATTTCTTGGTTACTCAACTAGAAGCAAAGCCTATAGATGCTACAACAAAAGGTTGGGAAAGATGATTGAAAGCACAAATGTCAAAGTAGATGAAGACTTGTATCATTTCTCATAGGATTCAGAAGACACCGGATCTGATATCTTCCCATGCATTAAAGATGAAGAAGAAGAAGTGAAAGAAGAAAAGGAATAGGAACCTAAATAGATGCCTAAGACCCTTGCAAAGTATGTTCAAAAGAATCATTCAATAGAGCATATCATTGGAGACAAAAATGAACATGTGCAGACAAGGAGAAGGTTTGCCAAGACACATGAACAAGTGAACTTGTGTTTGTTATCAAAAGTGGAACCTAAGAACTTTGCTGAAGCTAGAAAAGATGATGGATGGATAAAAGCAATGGAAGAAGAACTAGATCAGATTGAAAAGAATCAGACATGGGAATTGGTTCCTAGACTAGCCGATAAGAATGTTATAGGAACAAAGTGGGTGTTTCGGAACAAGTGAAATGAAGAAAGTGAAGTTGTAAGGAACAAAGCAAGATTAGTATGCAAAGGATACACTTAAGTAGAAGACATTGATTTTGAGGAGACATTTTCTCCAGTAGCTAGGATGGAGGTAATCAGAATGTTCCTTGCTCTTTCTACTCACAAGAACTTCAAGGTGTATCAGATGGATGTCAAGTCCACATTTCTGAATGGTGCCCTAGAGGAGGAGGTTTACATTGAGCAACCAGATGGTTTCCAGATATCAGAAGATCCATACATGGTATGCATACTCAAGAAGGATTTGTATGGGCCCAAGCAAGCACCTAGGGCTTGGTATGCAAGATTAGACAAGAACTTACTTCAGAAAGACTTCAAGATAGGTACTACAGATATCAATCTTTACATAAAGGAAGGAGACATGATCTTGATAGTTGCAGTTTATCTTGACGATACCATTTTTGGTGGAAATGATGATATGTGTAAGAGGTTTGCAGAGGAGATGCAAAAAGAATTTGAGATGTCCATGATTGGTGAAATGGTCTTTCTTCCTTGGACTTCAAATTTCCCAGCTAGATGGTGGTATCTTTATTTCTCAAGCTAGGTATGTCAAAGAATTGTTGAAGAAGTTTGGTATGGAGGATTCAAAACCAGTGAGTACTCCTATGGTCACTAGATGTCACTTGAGAAAAGATGATGAGTCTTTGAAGGTAGATCTCTATGATTGTAGAACTATTGTACTTAACTGCTTCTAGACTTGACATTATGCATGCAGTATGTGTGGTTGCTAGATATCAAGCCAATCCTAAGCAACACATGGGAAGGTAGTAAAAAGGATATTTGGATAATTGAAAGGAACTCCTGAATATGGTCTATGGTATCCAACAGGTAATGACTTTGATTTGAGTGCATACACTGATGCTGATTGGGCTGGTTGTATTGATGATAGAAGAAGTACAAGTGGTGGTGCTTTCTTTCTAGGAAGCAAATTGGTCTCATGGCAGAGTAAGAAGAAACATTCAGTGTCCTTATCTACTATAGAGGTAGAGTATATTTTAGCAGCCTCTTGCTATACACAAGTGTTATGGATGAAACAAACTTTGAAGGATATCAAGGTAGTGTATGATGAGCCTATTCCTATTTTGTGTGATAATACAAGTGCTATAAATATTTCCAAGAATCTAGTGATGCATTATAGAACCAAGCACATAGCAATCAGGTATCACTTTTTGAGAGATAAGGTTGTGGATAAGAAAGTGGAGTTGGAATATGTCCCAACAAAGGATCAAATTGTAGATATCTTTACAAAGACCCTTGCAAAAGACATTTTTGAGGATCTTTGGTAGAGTTTAGGGGTAATTTCCTCTCCTTCTTGCTAAAATGCACAATGGTGCATTTGTCTAGGAGGAGTTCAGGGCATATCTTTATCTTGGACTAATGATGGCTATCTCTTAGGGGGAGTAGGTAGTGGTGATTGTTGATAGGGGTGCTTGCAAGAAAAAGTTTGCAGACTTATGATTGTTGATAAAGGGGGAGAATGAGAAGTTATTGGATCCCTTTGTCCTTGATGTCAAAGGGGGAGAGAGTCCAAGGGGGAGCATATGTTGCCATCAATGACAAAGGGGGAGATTGTTGGCAATATGTGTTGTCATTGATGTCAACATAGCATAAACTAATTCATACACTGATGTCAACACTATCATGAAAGTGAGGAAGAGAAAATCTCATGATTGGAGGTCATAAAAGCTACATTCCTAATCAAAGTAGAGTTGAGTTTGAAGCCTTATTAATATGGGAATTAGAAGCACTAAGAGAATCATATGTTAATGGATGCATGATGGCTTGAAGCATGCTATATGGTCTATCCTACTAATCCTGAGTTGTATGTGGTAATGCAATGAAGGCTTGGCCTCCGAAAGCAGGTCATAGTTTTTGTTTCAGAATGTCTGTTCTCTAAAGACTATCTGGAAGATTGCTCCACATATTCATCATTATTCTATTGGGCTTCTGCGGTTTGGAACATAGCTTTATACAATGTTATTTTTTGTATGTTCCAAGTTTCATGATGTTTTGATCACCGAAAGAATGTTTTTCTGCTGACAACTTAAAGACAAAATTAGTTTTGTGAAGGTATTCCTAGCAGGGTGATAGAGTGCTCTGCATTTCTCCGTAGTTGCATATTTAGCTATGGTTCTAAGATTGTGTTGAGAAGGCAGTGAAGGTGCTATTTCCAAAGTCTCAAATCACATTTCCCTCCATTGTGAAAGTTATGTATGATAGAACATCAAAATGTTCTCTAGCAGAATGGTGCAATATTGAAGACCCACTGAAATGCTCTGGATTCCTCCAGAAGTGAATGATTGACCTTGTGGTTTTGTGAACATGTTCTTGGATGTGCATTGTATGCCTCTTTTCTGTTTCAGGCTTCTTGGTGGTCCGTAACTCAATTTTTCAATTGACAACATGGTGCAGTGTGTTCCAAATAACAAAGTGTTTGTAGAGTAAATGTTTGAAGCTGTGCAACACAATTATTTGATGTGTGGTGGAAAAGGAGTGTATGGGGGTGTTTTATGAGTCAAGTGAACTCATCTAGAAAATTTTCATGAAGATCTTTCTTGTTTCCAGTACTGCACAAGGTTTACAAGTTGATATGGCCGTTATACTTCAAGTCTTCATGTGTTTTTCTTAAAGCTACCCTATTTTCAAATGAACAGAGTGTACAGATGTCATTCCTTGGTGTTTGAAGATGTGGAGGATGTTTTGGACCTAGTTAAGCAAGTGTCGGGGTCTGCAAGGCCTCAATCTTCTGCTGGTGTAACATGTTGTTTCAATTAGGACCTATCTTCTACACGTTTCATAGTGTGTTGTTTGACCGACTTACATAAATTTATTGTTCTTGTTGTATCTGGCTGACAAGCAATATAATAAATGTAATATCATGTATAAATAGTAATCAAAGTAAGTGAGGTAAGGTATGATTGCAAGATGATGAAAAAGGTTTGCAAACAAATAAATCCAGAATAAATGCATTATTGATGTGTGACTATGGGAGAAAGAGCCAATGTTGTTGATGCTATCCAAATTCATCTTGAAGACATATTTACTATAGTAATCAAGTCTAGAGTATGCCTGATTGATCAGATCTTTAGAAGAAAGTGTGAGGAGGCATAAGTGCAATCATCAAAGGTGTGAGGTTCAATGACAATTTTTAGACAGTAAGAAAAGACTGTTATACTATAATATTTTGTATTATGATTTTAGGGAGTAGATTCTTCCTTCGGAGTGACCCTAAAACAAAGTCACGAGGGAGTAGAAGCTTCCTTGGGTATAACCCTAAACCAAAGTTACTTAGGGAGTAGAAGCTTCCTTAGGTTAAAGCCCCTAAAACAAAGTTACTATATGAGCTCCATTTATTGTGAGTTAATCCTCACTGTGGTTTTTCCCTTCTAGGGTTTTCCACATATATCTGGTGTTATGTGTTGATGTGCATTGTGTTATTCTTTCATGCTCATGTTAATTCTGTAATACTTAAGGTTTAATCTTCTCTAGATAAGTTAAATTTGTTGAAATTGAAGTTTGGTTGTATACTGATTCACCCCCTCTCAATATACCTATGTGTCTAACACCTCTATCTCCCTGCATCTTCTCTCCCAATGGTACAAGGCTCTAGGAATGTCTATCCGAAGTGTCCCCAGATAGTCATCTGTTTGGGTACCTTGTTTAACAGTGGCAACTGGGACAATAAATTCTTGGAGTAGCTCTACTTGGTCATCTATTTTATTATTAGCTTTTGTTAATTCCCAAGCCTGGCTCTACATTTTCTCAATCATGGCTAAGATAAAGGTAATGCAATTGCCCCTGGATCTAATAACACTAGAAGTGTTCTATGTTGCCTATGTGTCCTTTTTCTGGATCTCAACCTATTTATTTTCAACAATTTTTTGCTTCTTCTCTACTTTCTTTTTTAGCTCCTCAATTTGTTGATTCCAAGCTCTCTTTTTCCTTCATGACCTTTTTGAGGTTAGTGATAAACAAGTGTTTGCTCCACAATAATCTTTTCAAGTTTTTAATTTCCTCCATTAACTATTGTTCCCTTGGGATCTCAATATCCTCTTGGTCAGAGGGATGTGAGTAACTCCCTATTTCTCCTCCCTCTGTCAACTCTACATTTGGGATCCCCATTTCCCCTTGTTGTCCAAGGTCACACCACTCCTCTTACTCTTCTATCTCCACTTGTTGAGCCTCATCCTATTCCTTCTTTTCTTGGTCTGCTGTAGGGGCTAGGACATATGATGGCCTAGCCTGTTCTTGGGAGGAGTCATAGAGGTCCTAAATCCCACAAGAACCTCAGCCAAGAGGGCATTATCTTTTTTTACTTGAGTGGGTTCCCTCTTCCTCTTGCTCCTCCAGAGCACTAGTTTTGAATGTTTCTCCAGTGCTTGTATATCTCCCTCAGAATTTGAAGAGATAGTTAGGGCCTCACTATGTGCTACCTCCAGAGCTTGGGTATCTTGTGGGTCAGGGATCTCTAGAGACTGAGCAGTTGGAGGGTCAGTGGTTTCTAGAGCACTTCCCTTGGTCACTTTTCTTCTTGTACTTCTTCTTATCAAAGGAATTTCATCTGAACTCTCTAAGTCCTCCTGTATCCTTTTATGCTTATTAGACTTAGGGATTTATGGAGGCCTCCTTGTTTTTTCTTTCTCCTTTGCCTTCTCTTTGTGTTTATTAGGCTTGGGAGTTTTGGCAGACTCCCCTACTGCCTCTTCCTCTATAATGACAACATCCTTCCTCTTGTCAGCTGGGGTGGACTCCTCAGCCAGGGTCAATTTTCATTTTTCTGAGAAAGTTATTCTAAAGGGTTGTTCTTCAGTTGTTTCTTCTACCTATTCAACTATAGCTGAGGATTCTCCTACGGTCTCCTTCCCCTTTTTCCTCTTCTTAGTAGTTGGAGAAGAGGTAGAGGGTGCTAGACTCTCCTGTGTTGTTTGTTGAATGGAAGAGGGTGTTTCCTCTGCTCTCTTCTCCTTTCTCTTAATTTTCCTAGTAGCTGGGGATGAAGTAGAGGGTACCTCTCCTTTAGTCTCTTGAGTGGAGGAAGGTGCTTCTTCAGTAGTTTTCTTTCTCTTCTTCTTGGCTTAATGTGTGTCATCCAAAAAGTACTTCCATAAGGCCTCCCCTCCTCTTCTAGACATAAAATGGTGTTTGACATTTAATTGAATAAGTCTATGGTGTTTCATAGGACCCTTCCCCTGTTGGTATTTGTTTGTTGAAGCTACTATGGTAGAGTCCATGAAATTTGACAGGTTTATGTTGTATTTCAGATGGGCATGCCCATGCCTTAGGAAAATAAACATCTTCATGATGGGCCCTAGTACTAGTGAGAATTTCCCATCACAAGTGATGTACTTCATCAGCCACATGGCCAAAGATTGCCATGGCTGAGGAAGTGAGGTCCTTATGATCCCTTTTACTTCTCCTTTACTTAAATGTAATTGTACCTTAGGGTCATTAGCTACTAAGAAAGTTTTGATTAATTCTGTGTAGAGGGTTTTAAGATGTTAAAACCTCTCACCTTGTTCCAACAGGCTTGTGAAAGGAAGCTAGGTGTGCGGAAATCGCTTCCTACACTAATCTAATGAGGGGAGGAGAGTGCAAATTCAATTTTATCCTTACTATTACAACAATGATAAACCCACTAACAGAGATAACAAAGATATTACAACAAACATATAAACAAGAAAGTGAGACAGAAGAAGAGAGACACAAGATATACGTGGGGAAAACCCTTATCGGGTGAAAAACCCCACACTCCAAAACCTGCACAATGTATTAACAAAATTGAAATGGTTTACAATACACTTGCAATGCAAGCTCTCAAGAGTCTTTGACACTTGTATCTAGAGACAAACTGGCAGCATAACAGTACCTGTCAAACCTTTAATACATCTCCTCCTCCAAGCACCTGTTTATATAGAAAATACAAGGCAAAATTGCCTCTATCTTGGAATGGGCGTCCAACTTGGCCTCATGGCCCAAAACCCATGCCTATGGACACTTGGTCAACATTGTAAGATGATTCTGACACTTGTCCACACACCCCATTCCAAAGAGGTCACCTATTTCCAAAATGGGCTATGACAGATGCTCTTACGACCGTCATAGAATCTGTCATAGCAGTTACAACTTACAGCTGTAAGAGAATCTATCATACATAGGCTATAAATAGCATATTCTCTTACAACATGTCATAGTCCATCTTGGGGTGCCCAAAGATGCCTTTTTCAAAGACGCTCTTCGACACATGTCTTCACCTGTCATAGAATCTCCTATTTCTGACTCTTACATGTCATAACTTCGTCATAGGAATCTGTCATGACCATTACGATCAATATTCACTTACACAAAATCCAAGATACTGACACATAGAAAAATATTCCTACCACAAAGTGGGTGCCTATCTCCTCATGTGAGGACAAAATTACAAGTTGTCATCTTCCATGTAGGATGACACATTACCGTGCCACATCCCACAAAATGATAATATGAATTTATAATTTAATTTACAACATAGGAAATAAATAAATAAATATAATGAAAATGATACAAGGAATTACCAAGGTTGAGACACCTTAAATCCCAACATTCTCCCACTTGTCGAACACCTTGTAAGAGCTAATAGAATTAACAAGATTTAACTGCTATAGGCTGAGAGGCCTATAGACTCTGAACACCATTTGAACTTCTCTGTGCCCACTGGCTTTGTCTTGCAACATTCTTCAAAGTATCTACCTTCTCCAAATTTACCTTCCCATTCTCTACCATGTCTCGCACGAAGTGAAACTGTACACCAATATGCTTTGTTCTGGCATGGAAAGTTAGATTCTTTGCAAGGCAAATCACACTCTGACTGTCACAACAAATCGTAATCTGTCCTGCATCAACACCAATATCTGAACACAATCTCTTAATCCAAATGGCTTCCTTACAAGCATGAGTTGTAGCCATATACTCAGTTTCTGTAGTGGACAAAGCAACCATAGGTTGTTGCTTACTCATCCAACTAATTGCACCACCAAACATTGTGAACACATATGCACTGGTGGATCTCCTGCTGTCAATGTCACCTGCCCAATTAGAATCCACAAATCCATGAATACAAACTGAATGCAGAGGTCTTATAGCATTGCCATGGTAGCAAATGGAATACTCGAAAGTACCCCTCAAATATCTGAACACTCGCTTAATTGCATACCAATGTACCCGTCTAGGATTAGCCATAAATTGACTAAGGACTCCCACTGCTTGGGCAATGTCTGGTCTTGTGCAGACCAAGGCATACATCAAATTGTCAACAACACTACCATAAGGTTCTCTGCTCATGTCCTCCACCTCACTAGAAGATTTTGGACAATCACTAACATATAGCTTTGTCCCCAATGAAACAGGAACATATAATGGTCTACAATCTGCCATGCTGAACCTATCCAACAAGGTCTTCACATACTTACTCTGGCTAAACCAAAGTTTTCTGTTAGTTCTATCTCTTTTGATTTCCATTCCTAGAATGTACTTGGCTACCCCTAAATCTTTCATTTCAAACTGTGCTGCCAACTAAGGCTTAAAATTAGAAATCATATTCTTACCCTTCCCAATTAGCAACATATCATCAACATATAATGTAACAATGAGAATAGGATCTCCATCAAACTTATAATACACACAATGATCTGATTTTGATCTCACAAATCTAATTCACAACACAAAGGCATCAAAATTCAAGTACCACATCCTAGGAGACTGCTTCAAACCATACAAAGACTTTTTCAATTTGCAAACCAAATTTTCTTTACCTTTCACTATGTAATGCTCTGGCTGTGACATATAGATTTCTTCCTCCAAATCACCATGAAGGAAAGCTGTCTTCACATCCATCTGTTCTACCTCTAAGTCCTAAGCAGCTGCAAAAGATAATGGAAATCTAATGGATGTTAGCTTTGAAACGGGAGAGAAAATTTCACCATAATCAATTCCCTCCACTTGTGAATACCCCTTCACAACCAATCTGGCCTTGTACTTTTCAACACTAGCATCTGCACCAAATTTATTCTTAAACACCCATTTGCATCCAACAGGTTTCTATCCATCAGGCAAAGGCTCCAAGGCCCATGTTTTATTCTTTTCCAAAGAAGCCATCTCATGTTCCATGGCCTCCTTCCAGGAACCTGCATCTTTCATACCCATAGCCTCTTACACAATTCTAGGTTCATCAGTGTTAGCAAGTAAAGCGAAAGCACAACTAAAATCAAGTAATGAATAACAAACCTATCAAGTTGCTTTCTTGTTCATGTAGACCTCCTCAATGGCTAAGGTTGAGGTTCTGCTTCTTCTTCTGAGCTTTCAGAGCTACTAGAGCTCTCCTCATCATCAGGTCTCACAGGGTCTATCTGTTCAGTCTTCTCAGGGGTAGAAGGAAACTAAACTGCATCCTCTTTCTTTTTTGTCTATTTTGGCTATAGAACAATGGAAGAAGGTGTTATCTCTATGAAGATAACACTTCTACTATACAACACTTTTTTAGCCACTGGATCCCAAAGCTTGTATCCTTTCACACTGACACCATAGCCAATGAAAATACATTTAACAAACTTGTTCTCCAATTTAGGTTGTTTCTCCCTAGGCACATGTGCATATGCCTCACAACCAAAAACATGAAGATGTCTAACTGAAGGCTTCTTACCAGACCACACCTCCATAGGTGTCTTACCAAAAAGAGATGATGTACGAGATCTGTTTACCAGATAGCAAGCAGTGGCAATAGCTTCAACCCATAACTTTTGTTCGAGGCTTGCTCCACTAAGCATACTCCTAGCCTTCTCCATTAGTGTCCTATTCATTCTCTCTGCAACTCCATTTTGCTGCAGGGTATATGGAGTTGTCTTATGCCTTTCAATCCCTTGCTCTTTGCATAACTTATCGAACTCTACCGAACAAAACTCACCACCGTTGTCAGTTCTCAAACACTTAATCTTTTTACTAGTTTGATTTTCAGCAAAGGCTTTAAACTCAAACTAACTAAAGACTTCAGTCTTGCTTCTGATAAAATAAACCCATGTCCTACTGTAATCATCTATGAAAGCTACAAAATATACAGATTTTGAAATCGAAGGAACATTAACAGCACCAAACACATCAGAATAAATAAGATCCAATACACCAAAAGACTTGTGAGAACTACAGTAAAACTAAACACGGTTTTACTTTCCATAAATGCAATGTTCGTAAAAGTCAAACTCAAGATTACAATCATTTAACCCCTCAACGAGGTTTTTATTTTCAGGGTACATAGACCCTTCTCACCAATGTGGCCATATCTCAAATGCCATAACATAGTCTTTTTAGTAGGAAGCTTAGCTTCCATAGCATGTGCACTACCATCAGAACTAGTTACAATAGATTTCTTCACTGCTCATTCAGATGGTGGGGATGAAGTGACTGTAGCTCATTTCTTTGAGTTAGAAGAACTATTACACTGTGAAGTGCATGCCTCCAATTGAAATAGAGTACTTCTTCGAGTACCCTTCATAAGCACCATAGATCCTCTAGTCATCTTGCATCCATCCTTCAAAAAGACAACCTACACACCTACATCATTCAACATACTTACAGAAAGTAGGTTTTGTGCATGACCAACAATCTTCAGATGAGAGTCATCACCTAGGTACACTCTTCCACCATCAAACTCTTCATACTTCATGAACTAGTCTTGATGTGAGGTCATGTGGAATGATGAACTAGAATCAATCAATGACACATCATCAGATGCATGGGTGGCCAGGGCTGCAATGAAGGTATCACCATCATATTATGACTTGTCAGAATCTAAATCAGGAGCTTTCTTCTTCTTTTTCTTCTCCTCTTTGCATTCCTTTCAGAAATGCCTGGTTTTACCACAATTCCAACAAAGAGCCTTGGACTTTCTAGGAGATTTGGATCTACCCTTTTCACCTTTCTTGTCCTTCTTCTTCCCTTTCTCTTTAGGTCTTCCATGAACTGGAAGAGCCTCTTTGGCTACCTCAGAAGAATTTCTCCGCATCTCTTCAGATAAGAGTGAAGATACTACATCTTCTATCTTGAAGGTGGTAGTGATGCTTCCAATAGACATGACAAGATGATCCCACAAATCTAGCAAAGAACAAAGTAGGGTCATGCATCGATCCTCCTCTATTTTTACACCCACAGATGTCAACTGTGCAAAGATCATGTTGAAAGCATTCATGTGATCCGCAACAGATCATCCATCTTCCATCTTCAAAGCAAACAACTTCTTTTTTAGAAAAACATTGTTTACCAAGGACTTGGCTTGATAAACATCACCCAACTTCTTCCAAATATCTTTCGTTGTCTTCTCCTCATGGACATTCAACAGGATAGAGTCAGCTAAACAGAGTCTTATGAGACCCTTAGCCTTCCAATCTTTGAGATCCCAATCATCTTGTTGCATTGCTACGGGTTTTACACTAGATACCATTTCCCATAGGTCACGATCAACAAGTAGGTCCTCCATCTTCAATTTCCACAACATGAAATTAGTTCCATTGAATTTATCAACCTCTAACCTTCTAGATGTGGTTTCCATCTCCTTGCTGCAACAAGATATAGAATACTCTACACAACACTCCCACTCAACCTAAGATTAGCTCAAAAAACCCTACCCAGCAGCTAGGACCAAAACTGGCCAGGCTCTGATACTAACTGAAAGGAAGCTAGGTTTGCAGAAATCACTTCCTACACTAATCTAATGAGGGGAGGAGAGTGCAAATTCATTTTTATCCTTACTATTAAAGCAATGTTAAACCCATTAACATAGATAATAGATATATTGTAGCAAACACATAAACAAGAAAGTGAGACAGAAGAAGAGAGACACAAGATACATGTGGGGAAAACCCTTATCGGGTGAAAAACCCCACACTCCAAAACCTACACAATGTATTAACAAAACTGAAATGGTTTACAATACACTTGCAATGCAAGCTCTCAAGAGTCTTCGAAACTCATATCTGGAGACAAACTGGTAGCATAATAGTACCTGTCAAACCTGTAATACATCTCCTCCTCCAAGCACCTGTTTATATAGAAAATACAAGGCAAAATTGCCTCTATCTTGGAATGGGCATCCAACTTGGCCTCATGGCCCAAAACCCACTCCTATGGACATTTGGTCAACATTGTAAGATGCTTCTAACACTTGTCCACATGTCCCATTCCAAAGAGGTCTCCTATTTCCAAAATGGGCTATGAAAGATGCTCTTACGACTCTTATGACCGTCATAGAATCTGTATAGCAGTTACAACTTACAGCTGTAAGAGAATCTGTCATACACAGGCTATAAATAGCATATTCTCTTACAACATGTCATAGTCCACCTTGGGGCACCCAAAGATGCCTTTTTCAAAGATACTCTTTGACACATGTCTTCACCTATCATAGAATCTCCTATTTCTGACTCTTACATGTCATAATTTTGTCATAGGAATTTGTCATGACCATTACAGTCAATATTCCCTTACACAACATCCAAGATGCTGACACATGGCAAAATATTCCTACCACAAAGTGGGATGCCTATCTCCTCATGTGAGGACAAAATTACAAGTTGTCATCTTCCATGTAGGATGACACATTACCCTGCCACATCCCACAAAATGACAATATGAATTTACAACATAGGCAATAAATAAATAAATACAATGAAAATGATACAAGGAATTACCAAGGTTGAGACACCTTAATTCCCAACAACCTGATAGGTTGTTGATGATGGTGGTTGAGATGCCAATTGTCACTCCATGCACCTTTGTCTAATTGTTCTTTAGGTTAGAGAGGAATTCATCTACTATGTCTTCATGGTAACCCTCAAAATTTTCTAAGAACTCCAACCACCCTGCATTTCTCAGCACATCTGCTGAGACTTGATATTGAAGTAACCCCTCTAGTGTTTCAGGCTCAAATTTCTTCTTGATTCCCATGCTGCACCTGACAGTAATTTTCCTCCCTTCTTTACTTGTGTTGATTTCAAAATCCTCACCTTTAAATACTTCCCCTGAGTGGCTTTTGCTGGAGTAATTTCCCCTCTAAAGCTCTTCTTCTTTTGTTACAAACCAACCTTAACTCCAGAGCTCCCCTATTTTTATAGAAAGATTCTATTGCGTTTTACTGTGTGTTATCTCTAGAGTTTGAAAGCTCTTTGTTTGGGTATTATTGACAATGATTGCTTATTTTTAGGAGGTTTTCTTTTCTTGAATAATTCAAATCGGAGGGTTAAACCATGATTGCAAGGAAAGATGTGACACTACAGAGCAAATGTGTCAATTTAGGTAGTTATGGTGGCATGCATGGACTGAGATAGGAATAATGGTGAGGTGTACATGTCCAGGTAATTTGCACAAAAATAGAAATGAGAAGACTTGTAATAATTAACTAATGCAAGTGACGTACTTGGATTACCATTCGTGATGATTAAATGATATGTTTGTGTTGCTGTGTCACCATTTTGGTGAGGTTTGATGTGACTCTACCTTTGTGCAAATTTCCCATCAGTCATCATGATGTCAGCAACGTGCGATCTAGCAGTTTTTCCTGAAGATAGATTTGATTGTAATGTGCCAGCAAGTGACATCATTGGATGGCATGTGAATGATGCTTCATTGATGGATGGTATAGTAATTGTTCTGCATGGCTTCCCCTTTTTTTGAAAGTGGAGGGTGAGTCATGGTGACCTCATTACTTCTTAGTGTCCCCACTTTGACGTTTAGAAAGGTGGACCCTAGATGTTTGAATTGCTTTAGTTTGGTGAAGCGCTGGAGGTGCTCCTAGTTTGCTTCGTTGATGCACCTGGCTGGCTCTGAAGATGCACTTGGTTGGCTCTAGAGAGACTTCTGCTAAAATCTTGCATGAAGAAGAGAATTGCCATTTGCTGGTTTTCAGCTCCCTAGGTGAGAAAGACTGCCATTTTACTAGTTTTCAATCTTTCCCCCTTTTTAATTAATTAATTAATTTTTTTTTTGAGAAGGGCCGCCTTTTACTAGTTTTCAACCCCTCTTTTTTTTTTTGAGAAGGGCATTTACTAGTTTTCAACCCCTCTTTTTTTATTGTCCTTTGAATCTCTTCAATTTGTGGTAGAGGTTGTGACCTCTGTCACCAAGCACAAGTCCTTGGTAAACTCCTCCTTTGTAGCTAGACCATTTACTATGAATGTGTTTTCTCCTCCATCAATGGGTGCCAACAAAACTATCCCATTTTCATAAACTTCCCTGATTTGGTAGGGTCCCTGTTATCACATAGAATTGTACCCTGCTTGGAGACCTCCAAGTATTTTAATGACACAATGGGAATGATCTCAAGGTGTGGAACCTTGCAATATTGAGATCAGACCTCTAGAGAATGTTGGTTCCTCTTTCTAACCTTAAGGCTTAGAGAAATAGACTAAACCTACACTAATGATCACCAGGGAAAAGGGAGAGAGAAATAAAAGGGAAAATGTGATGCACCAAGATTTAGTGTTTTGGATTGCACTGACATAACATAGTGGTTTGCACTGACATAACATAGTAATGATCTCAAAGTTGAAGGGAAATCACATAGACTCATGCAGGTTCGGACAGAGGTTAGGGCAGAAAGACAAAACTATGGAAGGGACCATTTTATCAACAAGACAGTTTAGATCTATTAAATAAACATAGTGCAAGAACAATGAGAGAGGCAATATTCAATTTATATTGATCATAGAGGTCAAATAACCATTACAAAGAAGAACAATTTGTAGCATAAATAGATACAAAGTAATTGATTACATTCATTGGTGAACCACAATAGAAGAAATCAGAGGCCTAGCTGCAGGCACAGTGCATCAAATTCTACTAGTTCTTGCAATTGCATTACAAGACATGAAACAACAAATTACCTGGCAGCATAACAACCTAGAACAATAACCAACAACCTTTTTACATCTTTCAAACATGCATATATAGCATTTCATCTTCACTGTAGCAGTAATGGAAGAAGGAAGAGTGTTCAACAAGCAAGAACCGTCACGTGTTGAACACCCAAGATATTAAGGGGGGTGAATCAGTATCTTAGTAAATCTTTTACTTGTTAATCTAACAATATATTTAGTGTTAGATTCAAGACAAACAACTAAGAGGGGGGGTGAATCAGTTGTCTAAAACTTTCTTCCAATTAAACACTTAAATCCTTTTGTGATTTAGCAGCATATTAATAAATTAATCATGGAAACATAGTGCATTTAAATCAAGAGCAAAAACACATCAACACATAAGACACCAAGATTTCGATGTAGAAAACATTGTTAAGGGAAAAACCACGGGGCGATTAACCCAAGATTGTATTCTCTATTAGAAGAATAGAAAGAACAAAATGGCACATGCCAATTAGGGCTCATTGCCCAAGCACACTACTCACAAGAGGCTCACTGCCTACAAGAGACACACTATCTACAAAATGATAAGTATCACATACTTGAACTGGAGAATAGCATCTTCACCATGCTTGAATCAGTTCCATTTAAGCCAAAAACTTCTGCTTTGCCTTTCACTCTCTTCCTCTCTACCACACTCTAATCTCCATAAGACTCACTCTGAAATGACTTTACAATCCCTTATTTATACAAGGCATCGACTTAGGAATAATCATCTAAGTCAGAAAACATCTATAAGAACATCTGCAGGATGTGTAACTCATCCGGTCGACCAGTCTCAGGAAGAACACCATCATCTGGAAGTTATTCTTCAATTGGAAGCTCCAACTCCAATGCGGACTACCAACACAAATTGGACCCAATCCAAGGACCTTCACAAGATTGCCTGAATCACTAAAAACATCCACACTTCATCCGCTTACTAAAATCCTTCTCTCCTTCATCCAGAACCTCAAGAACACAGTTTGTCATCACTGTCACAAAGGAATAGATGCTTGCAGACCTTCAAACCATGAACTAATCAAGTTAACACTTCAAAAAGACTTCCTCAACACTCCCTCAAATCCACAGAACATGATAATGCATTTCTGGATCTCATCGGACCTGTCTGTGTCACTCTGTCACCTTTGAACACCTGCCGGAACTAGTTTTACTTGAGTGGCCACAACTTCTTTAGATCTTCATGCGGACCTCTAAAATCTTTACTGGATCACCTTAAGACACATATCTACAAACCCTTTGAACTGCATCCTCTGAGAGTCATCTTGTCCTGGATCTTTACCTTACTGTCTTCACTGTTCTTCTTTGTTCTTGATGTGACCAATTTTCTCAATATCCTTAGCAAACAGATCATCCAATCCTTATCATTAATGCAACAGGAGTATGTTGACATCAATGACAACACCGGTTAGGCCCATACTTGCAACAATCTCCCCCTTTGTCATTGATGGCAACATATGATGTGAAAAACTATTTTGACCATCAAGACAAGAACTTCTCCTTTCTGTCACAACTCCCCCTATCAGCAACAACCATTCACATGTCTTCTTTTCCTTTCCTACTCCCTCTTTGATCAGCAACCACTTGTTTTTCACATGTCTTCTCTCCCACTTTGACATCAATGGCAAAGGGCACATACTTGCATTTCCACCACATCAGAATCATACCAGCTGCTCCCCCTAAGTAGTAGCTCCCCATCATCAATCCGGACCACAAGATATGACTGTGATATCCACCAGACTGATGCACATTAGTGCACCTTAGTTCATCACTAGAGAGGCAATAACCCCTAACTTCTCCCTGAGATACTCAAAAGAGTCCTTAGGTAGAGGTTTAGTAAAGATGTTTGCAATCTAATCCTTGGAAGGCACAAACTCCAATCTGACTTCATTTTTATTCACTTGCTCTCTCAAAAAGTGAAACTTGATGGATATATGTTTAGTCTTTGAATGTAACACTAGATTCTTAGATATGTTTATTGCACTTGAATTATCACAGAAGATTGTGATAGGCTCCTCATACTCTACTCTTATGTCTCTTAGCATTTGCTTCATCCACAAAACTTGAGTGCAACTACCTGCTGCTGCAATATATTCTACTTCTATAGTTGACAGAGATATTGCCTCTTGTTTCTTGCTCAGCCAAGAAACCAACCTCTTCCCCAAAAATAATGCTCCACCACTGGTACTCTTCCAGTCATCCACATCTCCTGCCCAATCCGCATCTGTATAAGCATGAAGAGAGAAATCATGATCTCTGGGATACCACAATCCATACTCAACCGTACCTTTTAGATATCTAAAAGTCCTCTTGATTACCATGACATGAGAATCTCTAGGATCAGCTTGAAATCTAGCAACAAGACCCACAACACGCATAATGTCAGGTCTAGTTTGAGTGAGATACAACAATCCTCCAATCATTAACCTGTATTTTTTCTAATCACCCTTAGGAGAGTCATCATCTTTGCCCAATTTACATCCGATTGCCATGGGAGTATTCATTGGTTTTGAGTCTTCCATCCCAAATTTCTTCAACAATTCTTTCACATATTTGGTCTGATAAATGAAGATTCCTTTTTTTATTTGAGTGATTTGTAGACCCAAGAAGAAATTCATTTCCCCAAGCATGGACATCTCAAATTCACTTTCATTTGATTTGCAAAAGTTTTACGCATACTATCTCTTCCTCCAAAAATAATATCATCAACACACACTTCAATAATCAAGATGTTTTCATGATCAGTTTTGAAATTCAAATTACTGTCAGCAGTACCTTTGTTGAAACCAATCTTCAAAAAATTCTTATCCAATCTTTCATACCAGACTCTTGGGGCTTGCTTTAGTCCATACAGTGCTTTCTTCAACTTGTAGACCATATCACCATGATCAGATAATTGAAATCCATCTGGTTGCTCAATGTATACTTCTTCTTCCAAGTCACCATTCAGGAAGGCAGACTTGACATCTATCTGATATACTTTAAAGTCCTTGAAGGCAGCAAAAGCAAGAAATTATTTGACTGCTTCAATTCTTGCCACCGGAGCGAAAGTTTCTTCAAAATCAACTCCTATTTGAGAGTAACCCTTACAGACCAATCTGGCTTTATTTCTGATTACTTCACTGACTTCATTCAGTTTGTTCTAGAAGACCCATTTTGTTCCAATCACATTCTTGTTTCTAGGTCTGGGAACAAGATCCCAAGTGTGATTTTTCTCAATTTGCATTAGCTCTTCCTCCATTGCTTTAGTCCAATTTTCATCATTGCAAGCTTCATTTACTGTCTTAGGTTCAATCTTTGAAATTAGACAATGCTCATCTGAATCTTGAGCAATTCTCCTTCTTGTTTGTACACCTTTGCTTTTATCACCTATGATCTGATCTTTAGAGTGGTTCAGTTTTACATACATGGGAACTTTGGGAGTTTCTTGCACTTCTGATTCTTGACCAGCCTCATTAAAACTCATCTCTTCTTCCTGATTTACCAGATTAGTTTGAATCTGAATTACAGAAGGGGCTTGGGTTCCTTGAATCAGAACACCATTCTGATCATCTTCATCATATTCATAAAACCTTGAGGGTTTTTCAATTCCTTCATCAACCTTCACATTTGTACTTTCTATAATCTTTCTCAGTGTCTTGTTATAACACCGGTATGTTTTTCTTTGAGTAGAGTAACCCAAGAATATTCCTTCATCACTTCTAGCATCAAACTTACCCAGATCTTCATCTCTTTTGATGTAACATTTGCTACAAAAGACTCTAAAATACCTTACAGTAGGAGTGATGCCAAACCAAAGTTCATAAGGAGTCTTACCGGTATTGCTTCTTATTTGAACTTGATTGAGAGTATAGACTGCAGTGCAACAACTTCTCTCCAATAGATCTGAGGAACATTTTCTTCCATCATCATTATCCTAGATGCTTCCTGGATGGTCCGGTTCTTTCTCTGCACTACTCCATTCTGCTGTGGAGTCCTATGAGCAGACAACTGTCTCTTTATTCTGCATTTCTCACAGAATTCTATGAACTCACCGGACGTGAATTCACCACCTCTATCAGACCTGAGACATTTTAATTTTAATCCAGTTTCATTCTCTACCATAGCCTTGAATATTTTGAATTTCTCAAGAGCTTCTGATTTCTCTTTTAGAAAGGTTACCCACATCATCCAGGAGTAGTCATCAATTAGTAACATGGAGTATCTATCACCTTGCACACTCCTGATTCTTGCTGGACCACATAGATCAGTATGAACTAAGTCTAATAATCCGGTAGAAGATTGTTCCTTGCTTTTAAATGAGACTTTGCTTTGTTTTCCCAACTAACATTCTTTCTACAAACTATTTGTAGGTTTTACCAGTTTTGGAAGATCTCTTACTGCCCGAGTATTGCTTATCTTGATGATATTATCAAAATTCACATGACACATCCTTCTATGCCATAACCAACTCTGATCAATTTGCACAAATAGACAACTTTTACCAGTACCAACTAAATGGAAGATATTACCTTTTGTTTGAGTACCAGATGTAATCTCTATTCTAGAACTTTCAAAGATCTTGCATTTTCCATTCTTGAATCGAAGATCATAGCCTTTGTCCACCAATTGTCCAACACTAAGAAGATTGTGCTTCAATCCTTCAACATACAATACATTACCGGTTTTCTTCCTTCCATCAAAAGAAATAGTTCCTCTACCTCTGATTCTACCAGCAGAATTATCACCAAATTTTACCACTCCTTCATACCTTTCCAAATCTATGAACTTATTTTTGTCACCTGTCATATGGTGAGAACATCCACTGTCAATGACCCAATCATCATTTTCTTCAACTTGGGCAGCCAGAGCTCTTTCTACAACTTTATGATTGATAGATTCAGAGGGCATTGGATCTTCTTCCTTGATGGCAATAAACACCCAATCACTTCCGGATTGGTTTTCTGTCTCTGATTCATCATCTGTTACTCCTTCATTATCGTTTTCTTCATGCACATAGTAGCAGTTCTTTTGGAACCTTTATCTGTTAGGATTTGGCCATGAAAATCTTTTTGGACATCTTGAGGCAAAATGACCAATCTTATTGTAGTTAAAACACTTAAAAGGCAATTTTCCTTCATACTTACCGGATCCTCTTGGCAGTCTTTTTGCAATAAGGGCTTCAAGTTGAGTAGTTTCTGCTTCTTCTTCCAGGGCTTTTCTTGTTTTTTCATACCATGATAGTTTCCTTCAAGAGTTCTCTCTGGGATCAAACCTTTGTTTACCTTTTGCAGAGGCACTGACTTTGAATGCAGATTCAGTCTTGGGAGGGTCATCTCCAAACTTAGTCATTTCAAATGCAACCAATTTACCAACCAATTGATCTCTTGTGACAGTTGTATGGGATCTGAATTCTTCAATGGTAGCAACCTTGATTTTATAAGAAGCAGGAAGGGATCTAAGAATTTTGCCAACAATCTCATCTTCATCCAAGACTCCACCAGCACATCTAATTCCACAAACAAGCTCATTTACTCTTGGCATGAAAGTAGTGATATTTTCATCTTCTCTCATCTTCAGATTTTCAAATTTCCCTTTCAGATTTTGTAGTCTTGCACATTTAACATACTTGTCTCCTTCAAACAGAAGTTTTAGTTTTTCCTGAATCTCAAAAGCAATTGGTAGGTCAACAACATTTGAAATCTCTAAATCAAATAATGCACTTAGAAGAGCTTCTATAGTCTACAGATTGTTTTTAGCATCTGTGATTTCATTTGGGGCTTTCGGACCACCCTGTGGAGGAGTATACTTTGTTGAAGCCCTGTTCTAGTACTGCATTCCCATACATTGCAAATGACATTTCATGTGACTTTTCCAAAGATTAAAATTGGTTCCATCAAACTTCAGACTATCCTTCTTATAGGATGACATCCTGGATCTCCTCAAGCGGTTAAGCTCTTTTAGAGGAACTTACTCTGATACCAATTGTTAGATTCAGGATAGACAACTGAGAGGGGGGGTGAATCAGTTGTCTAAAACTTTCTTCCAATTAAACACTTAAATCCTTTTGTGATTTAGCAGCATATTAATAAATCAATGATGGAAACATAGTGCATTTAAATCAAGAGCAGAAACACATCAACACATAAGACACCAAGATTTTGATGTGGAAAACCTAGTTAAGGGAAAAACTACGGGTTGATTAACCCAAGATTATATTCTCTGCTAGAAGAATAGAAAGAACAAAATGGCACATGCCAATTAGGGCTCACTGCCCGAGCACACTGCTCACAAGAGGCTCACTACCTACAAGAGACACACTATTTACAAAATGATAAGTATCACATACTTGAATTGGAGAATAGCATCTTCACCATGCTTAAATCAGTTCCATTTAAGCCCAAAACTTTTACTCTACCTTTCACTCTCTTCCTCACTACTACACTCTCATCTCCACAAGACTCACTCTGAAATGACTTTACAATCCCTTATTTATATAAGGCATCGACTTAGGAATAATCATCTAAGTTGGCAAACATCTATAAGAACATCCGCAGGATGTGTAACTCATCTGGTCGGCCAGTCTTAGGAAGAACACCATCATCCAGAAGTTATTCTTCAATTGGGAACTCCAAATCCAATGCAGACCACCAACACAAACTAGACACAATCCAAGGACCTTCACAAGATTGCCTAAATCACCAAAAACATCCACACTTCATCTGCTTACTGAAATCCTTCTCTCCTTCATTCGGAACCTCAAGAACACAGTCTGTCATCACTGTCATAAAGGAATAGATGCTTGCGGACCTTCAAACCATGAACCAATCAAGTTGACACTTCACAAAGACTTCCTCAACACTCCCTCAAATCTGCAGAACATGATAATGCATTTCTAGATCTCATCGGACCTGTCTGTGTCACTCTGTCACCTTTGAACACCTGCCGGAACTAGTTTTACTTGAGTGGCCACAACTTCTTTAGATCTTCATGCGGACCTCTAAAATCTTTACTGGATCACCTTAAGACACATATCTACAAACCCTTTGAACTGCATCCTCTGAGAGTCATCTTGTCCTGGATCTTTACCTTACTATCTTCACTATTCTTCTTTGTTCCTGATGTGACCAATTTTCTCAATATCCTCAGCAAACAGATCATCCAATCCTTATCATTAATGCAAAAGAGTATGTTGACATCAATGAAAACACCAATTAGTCCCATACGTGCAACATTTACTACATGCAATAATTAAATAGATTAAGCATAGAAGTGACAACCACAATCCATAACATATGAACACATGGATTTTTACGTGGAAAACCCAAAATGGGGAAAAACAACGGTGAGTGTTAGCTCACAATATATTATGTAAGAACAATATTGAATTACATTAGAGGCTCACTGCATTAGGGATCACTGCCCAAAAATAAGTGCTCACTGCAAGAAGGCTCATTGCCAAGAGAATGAAAGAAAGAAGGAGATGGATCACTACCAAATTGAATTTCTTAGATTGCATTTACACATGCATGAATGCAGCTTCAATGTATGCTCAAAATACTGTCTCAAAACTTTTCATCTTGACTGCTCTATTTCACTGCTCTACCTTTACATTAGACAAGATCTCTCTACTTTTTCTTTTATTCACCTACTCTGTTGTTCACATTCTACATCCATTCACATTCGTACAACTTTCTTCAAACATCGAATTCAATCCCATATATATATATCCGCAACAAACAAAATCTTCATATTAGGTCACCCTAATAAAGTGTATCGTGTAGTCATGCATTAAGTGCTCTGTCGACCAAATTCATTCTCCAAAATCTATGGTGGACACAAACAATATTTGAAACACCTTTACACATATCGGCCTTAACTATTTCACCACTTAGGATTAAGTTCCAAACACCACAACTTACTGCACACACATCATACTATTATGTCAGCTAATACCACTGATTTACTTCCTCTGTTAGACAACAACTTTTACTACGGACCACCAGATGCTTCCAAAATCATATCAAACACTCTTTACACACCAAAGATCATACCTTTATAATTACAAGACAAAGTATTCTTATGCAGCAAAATGCCGATCTCTGAACTACTATCTCTGTCACTGTGAAATACTCTCAACCTGAATGTCGATACTTAGACACTTGTAGATGATCATCCGGTAAAGCTCAAACTCCCCAAATCTAGAATTTGATACTCCTAACATGTGTTTACAATACCTCCAAACCACAAATTGAAACAACCAATAGTGGAGAAATGCGAACCAAAATACTTAGGTATTCTGCACTGTTCATGACTGAACTTTGTTAACCTAGACTTGAGCAATTCAAGGTGTAGCTTTTAGAGATTGCTAGGGCATGAAACTTGGAATATAGAATCATCAAAAAACCATGTGCCACATATCAAAACCACATACCAGAATCTGTATCTGTGGAGGAATACCAACCAACTCTCTGTCGCTAACTCAGTAAGTTGCCAACACTTAGTCAATTTGACTAGGTCATTCTTCTCGAACCCATTCCCAATCATATCTTACTGTTGCATCAATGACAACACCATATCACTGTCATATCAGTAGTATCTCTTGACCATGTTGCCAACAATCTCCCCCTTTAGCATTGATGGCAACACTTGATGTGAAAAACTTGTTACAATTCCCCCTATCTCTTTATACACTGCTCCCCCTGTCTTCATGCTTCCTTTATTGTTTTTCAAAATTATTTTTCACATGCTTCATTTCTTCTCCCCCTTTGACATCAATGGCAAAGGTGTATGATACAAGGATATGTACAAGTTGCCAAAAATTGTTTTTCTACTCTACCACATATATACAAATGATGTCAAAAATGCTTACTATTGTTGTTTTTCCAGGATAATATCTTTATAGATTATTTTTAGCCGCACCATTTCTTCATCCCAACTGGTCTTAGCATCACTCAACATTAGTATGTGCCCATTAATTTGGCACACCAAGTCTTCTTCTTTCTTCACTATATCAGGGACTTCAGTGCTTTGACTTTTTTTGTCTATAGCTGCTATTAACTTGGTCAAAGATGCAATTTTGAAACTTGCTACTTCCCTGAGTTGACTGATTCTACGTTTTATGATTTCCCTCTGGGTCTACAACTTATGTATATTAGAATGAATGGTTTCAACTTGAGTCCTCTAATTACCAATAGCATCTTTTGTCAAATCATAAGATCTGGATATCTTCATTATCTAAGCTTCCCATTTATCTATTTTATCTTTTATATCCTTAGTATTAACCGGCCATGTGAGACAAAATTGATACAAATCACTGGCTTCTTTGAGGTCTAACTGTGCATATTCTATACTTTTATCTAACAAAATTTTGTCTTGAGAAGCCTTATCTTTTAGCTCCACTAATCTCTTGCTATCTATTTCATCTTTTACCCTTCTATTAGTAGCTTTATCAAATGATTCAAAATGGGAATTCATAGACTTTATAAGTTTTTCCATCTACTCTGTGAGAGAGAGTGTTCTATCTCTCTGAACTCCAGGCATGATTTTTTCAAAAATATTTATTGCTTCTCCAAGTAGCTCACTATCTTTCATGTGAGACTTTATTATTTCTTCTTGAGCAGTTACTTGAAACATTTTGCCCAATTTTCATTTTTGCAAAGGAGACATAGTGGTCAAGTCTATTTGTCCTTACAGTAAATCTGATGTGTCTACACTTTGAGCTTCTTTTTGCTTCAACAAAAATTCTCTTAATGAATCATCAGTATCTCTTTTTATCTCTTCACCATTAGACACTACAACTTCTTGTCTTCCCGGAGGAACTATTTCACTTTGTTCTATATTCACCTCCTCTTCACTCTTTGTGCTCACTAGAGGATTAACTATACCTTGCTCCAAGGTCTGTTCCACATCTGTCTCTAGAATTGTATGGTTATCACTAGCATTCTGTTCCCATTCATCAGTATCAACAATGGTTGAAATTTGTAGTTCATGTAGCACTTTTAGTGTTATCTCCTTTGTCTCTTTGACCACATTCTCTGTTTCACCAATCATTAGAGCAATGACTCTTTTCATGGTTCTGAATTCCTCACTGAGCCTTTTGGTGACTTTGGTTCTTTCTTTAGGGGTGATGTCTAGACAGAGATTTAACAAGACATATTCTTTGATCCCACTATCCTTGGCCATAGCTCCTTCTTTCCTTGCTAACATTATGCTAGCTAAGGTATCTGGTAACTCATCTATTGCTTCAATCAATGTTTTACAAAACATATCTAAATATTTTACAATTGCTGTTTCAATGATTACTTTGTCTGTATCTGATCTTTCATCATACATGTTAGTAATAGGCTTTAAGGTACCTTGTTGAGAAAATGCATTAACCAAGGCTTCCAAGGATAAAATTGCTTCTTCTTCTATGTTCTTAGTCTTTTCTTGTTTATTCTTCTTCTTCCCCTTACCTTTTCTGGAGGGCTTCTCAGTAGTGGCTTCATTTGTTTTTGTCCTTTTTGTTTTGACTTCCTCATCTATTTCTATTTCCTCTTCTTCTTTATCCTTTCCAAGGGTCACATATACTCTTTTGGTGGCCTTTGCTTTCTTTCTTTTCTTCTGTTTTCTTCTTTGGTTCTTGCTCTTCTATCTTTTCTTTCTCAGGTCCAGAGCTCTTGGAAGTAGTTTCTGCAATGGTGGAACCTCTTATTCTTCTTCTAGAGCTTGTTGTGGGCTTTTCTTTCTCAGATTTCTCCTCTTTCTTTTATCGAGTCTTTGATGTTTGCCCTTTCTGAACATTTGATGCATGTTCTACTGGAGCACTTGCAGCTTTTGAGGCCTCTATTTTGGCTCTTGCTTAACTTATTTCTTCATCTGTAAATTCTTTGCTTTTAGCAAACTCCTCTACCATCTTTCTTGCATTCTTCTTTATTTCATGTTGTTTGTGTTTCATGTGCACTCTGAGAGATAGTTCCTCAAAAGTGCCAAACCTTTCTTCCTTGGGATCCCTAGGTTTGCTCAAAATTAGATCTTCCAAACCAATCAGGACTTCTTCTGTCACCTCATAACCAATAGGTGGGACCCAAACTGTTCTAGGTTCAACAACCTCCATGAGGCATTTGTCCTTATCTACCATGAACACTATTTCCTTCTCATATTTCTTTACAACATTTTCAGAGATCTAGGCCCTATTCTGCATTTTCTTTTGAAAATTATTGAAATATCCTCATAAGGCTGCATTCTATTTATCTGCATTTCCCAAACTGCTCAAGTGGTTTATGATTTGTGCAGCTATAGGTGCATGATCAAGCCAACCAATGTTCCCCATGCCAGGTAGCTCTCTCAGGAAGTATAAGAATAGGCATGATCAAAGTTCCATATTTGAAAAGATATTTTGTTTCCTTTGTTCTTTTCAAATTCTCCATTAGTTCACCCTAGAGCAATTTACATATGTCATAATCTGTGTTATTTTTTACCATGCCATATGTTGTGTATATAGTAGTTGCAGAAAAAAATCTCCCTATTGGAGAAGTACGCTTTGTATCCAATGACCATTGATGCAAACCTAACTGCAGGATCCTCAATTTCATTTATGGTGAGAGCTCTCTTATCAAATTTAGCTCCTGTTAGCTACATTACCACATTGTTCTTCATTTTCTTCAAAGCCAGAACCTTTCCAGTGGAACACATGCCAATTATAGTCTTGATGGCTTCTTTTGTTATCATGTATGGTTCATCAAGCCACAAAAACTCATCATGAACCCTGCTCAAGATATACCTAACCTAGGGATCATTCAGGATCATAGGAAAATCCAACTAGGTATCTAATTTCTTCTCATTCAAAACTTTGTATTCTTCTTTCAATTCAAAATTAATAGTAGTCAGTTCATCCAAGTACAATTTTCCTAGTTTCATGTGATCATATTCCTCTAGGTTAGCATGAATGTATTCCCTAACATCTTCTATATGCATAACAGTATGGAACTTCAGAAAATATACCATCCAGATCAGTCAATGTTGATTTTGTTATCCTCAAAATTAGTTGCGCTCGATTTTGTAGGATGACCCCTGCGAAACTTGTATGTTTCGTAGCCTACAACTCTAAGCATGTAAATCAAGGTGAATCATCTTGTCCTCATGCGTGGTTCTCTAGCTCCTGAGAATTCATTCAGGTATCATCTTGCCTTGGTTTCTTGAATTTTGCACAAACAGATCAAGTGGTGAACTCACTAGGCTTGAGTTTTTTGGTAGTTTTTAGGAGTTAAAAAAAATTTTGTTACATGCTAGAGCGGCATTTTTTGCCACTATTGCATGTTTGTAAACTTACAAAATGCAAGGGTGGAAAAAAGTGCCGCCCATGCATGTTGTTCCCTATTACATGTTCGAGGGCATGTGTCAGTTCACACGAATTGTCATAAATGCGAAGTTAAGTTCTTTTTAATTTTGGCATTTAAATGGTTTGTTGTTAGTTTTATTTTTCATTATTGTATTTTCCTTGTTTTCATGTCTACTCCACACCTTTACTCACTTCCTCGAAGATCTCTGACGTGCATAAATGGGTCTAAGCGACAATTTGAGTTAGGATTTTTTTCAGTTTTTCTTCGTTGTTTCCAGGTAAGGTTTGTCTTTGTTTTTCATTCTTATTCATTTTTATTTACAAAATGCTAGGGTTTTATTACTGGATTCTAGGTTTTGATTGTGCTTCACAGTTTAAACTAAACCCTAGCATTTTCTTTTATAAACCTAGATCGTGTTTTGATGTTTCCTTATTATGTTTAGGTTTTCATTTTGTTTTTAATGTTGAAGTCCTGCGCTTTTCTTTGTATGATTGTCATTTTTGTTCTCACTTTGCCTGCTCGAGTGGTATATTTCACTGCTAAAGCAAAGTGCATTACCTTATGTGTAGGGGCGTAAATAACGCTGCCTATACACGTCTTTGTTTTTTTTTCCCAAATGCATGGGTGGTAAAATTTACCGCCGATGCGTATGTCATACCTTCTCAAGTATGCATGAGCAGAAAATAATGTCGCCCATGCTATTTCTTCTTTTTGATTGCCCTATGTGTAGGGGCAGAAAATTTTGCCACTCATACACAAACTTATACATTGTTTGTAAAAGGTAAAAGCTGTGTTTTCACCCACTAGTGTATTTGTTGGATCTACCCTTCACATGCAAGGGCAGCAAAAAGTGCCGCCAGAGCATAAATAAAAACTTTACCCTCATATGCAAGAGTGGGGTTTTCTCTACCTAAACACCTTTGCAAATGCTTATCTCCTACATGTAGGAGTGGCAAAATTTGCCACTCTGACATGAAAAAGCAATTCTTCCTACATGCTAGAGTGGCAAAAATCACTGCCCGTGCACTCACTCCTTGAAAATTTTCTAACTTTGAGAAATTTTCCAAGTTGCTATCCTTAGCCCGCTTTCACTCTATTCTTCACTTTGATTGCTCTCTAGCCCCTTCAAGCTCATGCTGTTGATCACCTTTTCCACTTTGTAGTATCATCATGTACCACATTTTCCCTAACACTATAGCCTCTTATTGTTGCAGTTGTCCTTGCAAGATTGTCAAGTTTTCTTTCTCTGCCAGAGGTGCTCATCTTTCAAATGACCGGCCCATCACCAAAGAAGGCCAAAGCAATGAAGTATAAGTACCAGGGTGTGTTCCTTGTCACTTCAGTCACGTCAAACATGGATGAAATATAGGACACAGAGATTGGTCATGTTGATATGGCTGAATTTGTAGACAGGACAAAGCAAGATAAACCTAGCCACTACATGCAAAGGATTATCAACAATAATATTCATTTGGTTGCTTCCTTTATTGTCACTACACATAATATGAATTTGTTCTTCAAGTTGCCCACTTTTATAAAAAGGATAACAAGACAGTGGTGGATGCTCATGGCAACATGATAATGAGACTAGATGCAAAGTTCATGGATAAGGTTTTCATGTGTTCTGGCGCAGAGGAAAGTGTAGAGCTAGATTTCTCAATTGCCCAGAGGGAATATGACAAATATGTTGAAAAATCCAAAAGGATTATCAATACGAAATTGTTGAAAACTGCTAGGCCAAATTTATCCAGATGGCCTAAGAGTTTTCCCAGAAGTGACTTTGTAGAGGAGGTCAGTGACTTGATAACCCTTCTCAGTAGAGTTAGAGGGCTACCTTCATCTTCCACTTTTCATGAGTGGATGTATCCTTACATCAAAATCATCCTTCAAGGCAAACAAAATATTTTCTGGTGTGAACAGATTAGTAATGCTCTTCATGAGCAATTATGCAAGGTGTCAACCACATTTAAGTTCTACATGACATCATATCTTGTATATGCAGCTGCTTCAATGAGAAGCTTTCTAGGTTTGACATCTGAGGGAGATCAGAGGGTGGTGCCAGTCTACCAAGACTATCCTCAGCTAACTCTGAAGGGGTCAATACATCATTTTAGAAGAGTGAACGATGCCTTCTTTGTAGTTTTCATGTGTCTATTTGACCCTCAATCAGAACAAAGAAGAGTTTCAGATGATGCATGGATGGTTGTCAACAATTTTGGCTGTTTATATCTTCAGTTCCCAAATTTTACCTATTTAAGAGTTGGTTACTATCAAGGTTATCCTTACAAGCTACCAACATTTATGACTGATAGGATTATCTTGATGGAATTGTGTAGATAGATGATTGTAGTACAAAACAAACAAATAGAATTGAAGAAGCCTAGATTCAGGTTCCCTATTGAAATTGGTAGGTATTTTGTTGCTACTGCTACAAAAGCTAAGACTTTGGAAACTGAAATGCAATTGGTTACTATGAAGCAGTTCAAGAGAAGACCCAAATTTGACTACCGAGGAGTGAAAGACAAGATTAAGAGGAAAACTCAATTCCATGAGCTAATGGTGGAGGATGTTTGGGTAGATTTAAGAACTGAAGAAGATATCAAAAAATTGGATTATAACAGATTGACTTTGAGTCAAATTGAAGAGTTGGGTTTAGTTGATATCCCTGAGGGGATGGTTGATAATGAAGATGTAAACCCCATGTATGTAAATGAGAAAATTGCAAATTCTCCTTTGCCTATTATGTTATGGTCAAAGAAAGAAGTGACATCATTGAGGAAGAGGTTTGAGCCTATCTTGGCCATACTAATATATGGCTTCGAAGTAAAGGGATACAACTGAAAGACTTTATCACTGGCTCTGAACAAGAAGCTCTTGAGCAGACAGGGAAAAAGACTGAAATAAGAACTAAAAACAAGAGTGATGCTCCCAATACTTCTAAGGCTCCTAAGCCTAGAATAAAATTTGTATCAAAATGAGATCAAGCCAAGGTGACAGAAGAGGAGTCAACTGCCAAAGAAATGGAAATAGAAGAGCAGGATACTAAGGAACCTGTTGCTGAAGAAATGGACACTAAAGAAAGGTCTTCAGGGGAAAAATAGGATGAACAAGAAGTAGAGAAAGGAGATGAGTAGGAACATCCACATAAGATAACCATGTCTTCACCAAAAGTCATGTCACAGGAAACTCGAGCCTCTTCTCCCCTACCCACTGTGTCTGTTTCAGATTCTTTATCTATTCTTTCAAAAACTCCATTGTCTCCCATTGTTATTCAATCTTCTGGCTGATCACCATCTTCTTCTAGGATGATTTTTGATAGTCCTAAGGTTGCTTTTGATACTGCTCTTCATTCTTCAGGGTCCATTCCAAGCTTGTCTTCACCTTCCTATGATATTGGTGATTTGACAATTTTTTATCAATTTGTTTTAGGTGCTGAGCAGATTGTTAATGTGAATGTGCTAGGTGTTGTATTTACAAACACTCCTCCAATTGTTACTACATGTGTAAGTACAATTCCTTTTGCACCTGCAATGGAGTTAGATCCAAATGTCAGTACATCAGTGCTTCCTCTGTGGCTCTCAGCCTACACTCCAAAGAGGAAAAAGCAGGCCATCTCCCCAGATGACTTTGATTTTGAAAAGCTAATGCCGGTGAAGGCAAAGACTCAAAAGAAGCCCAAGAATCTTTCTCAGTTATTAGAAGAAAAAGGTCACAAGTATGTGGAAATTGCTCAGCCCCCACCAGATGCAACCATCGATAATTTTAGCATGAATGATTATTCTATCTCTAGGATTGAACTAGGGAAAATCACACATGAAAGTGCTAAGGCCGATGTTCAGTCTACTCTCAATTCCTTGATTCTAAAATTTGATCATGAGTAGGAAATGAAGGAGCAATACAATCCAAGAGCAGAGCAGTTGGTTGCGGTGGTGCAAAAGATTACTTTGTCATCTGTGTCAGTGACACTTGAGGCAATCACTGTGGAAGATCTTGTTATCTAGAAGGCAAAAAGGACTCATGTCAAAGGAAGAGTGGTTGAAGAATACCTTGAGAGAATGCATTCGCAAGGAGTGTATCTTCTTACAAGTACAAAAGAGAAGAAAAGCATAATGGAAAAGATAAGAGCTGATTTGGATGATTTGGTTGATGTAATTTCTCAAGACATTGAGTATCTAGATAATAGCCTTGAGAAGTGGACTGATATGAAAAAGCTGAAGATAAAAACTTTGATATCAAATGGCATTATTTCTAATCATGAATCTTATGTAGAAACTAAAGAGTCATTGATTCACCGAAGTAATGTTTTAAAAGAATTGATCAAAGATTTGGAGAGTGCTAGGGAACTGAGTGAAGAGAGCGATGTTGATCTTCTACACAGATTGGAGGAAATCCCATGTAAGTTGACAACTGAAGATCATCATTTTCTTCCTGCTAATGAGATGATTCAAGAGTTTAAGAGTATGTTTCAAAGGGAGTTTGAAGACAGATTTTTCAGTCAGCTCTTTGAAAATATTTTGGATAACCAATTAACTCTAGATAACTTGAAATCCAAGTTAACCAATCATGAAAAGGTAGCTACAACAGTGAAAGATGCAGTAATTAGAGCTCGAGTGATCTTCAAAAATATTGTTGGTCCTAACAGCTTAGAGATGCAAGCAGTATTCACTATGTACGAGGCTTATCTGAAGAAGAATGGGAGTGCAAGTTGATTCAAGTTTTCATGCCTTAGTTTATTTTTGTATTTTCATATGTACTTTGTTTGTAGTTGTGGACACTTTTACATGTACTTTCTCCATATGTAATTACATGTGAAAACATAGGAAGTCCCAAATCAATAAGGACTCCTTTGTTGAATAAGTCAAAGCAGTTAGATTTTCCTAAGATTATCTCATGGCCTCTCACTATAAATAAATAGGGCCTCTATTGTAATTTTTATCTTTTGTCTATTGAAGCAAAAATCTGCTAGATTTGAGAAGCAGTTTTAAGACTTTGAGATTTTGTTGTAAATCAATTTTCAAGCAAAATCAATATAAGAAAAGCAAGTTGGTGCCCAATCTTTGTGATGGATATAATTTGTTAAGTGATAGAATTGCTCTTTCGTCTTTTCTATTGCCTTATAACTAATAAGTGATTGAAAGGTGAGTGTATGTATTCAATGATTGAGAGATATGCCAAATCTAATTTTTGAAGACTTTGAGTTGCACATATCATTTGTGGAAGTTGGGTTATATTTGTGAGTTTAGAATAAACTTGAAGACTTTGAGCTGCAAGTTGATTCTTGTGGTTATTTTGTCATATCTTGGAATACATTGAAGACTTTGCGTTGCATTATATTCTAGAATCCTTATTTTCATTCAAGCATAATAAGCAACGGAAAACTTTGTGTTTTTGTGGGTTTCTTTATGGTTCATATATACTAGTATTACTTTAGTTATCCCTTTGTGTAACCAGATTACATATTGGTTATCATTGTTCTGAGATAGTAAATTGTATTAAGTTTTATATTGAGAATTGTAAACATCATTTCTAAAAAAAGAGAAATGGATGATATGAAATCACCCTGAAGTTAGTTTTTAGTGTAAATAAGTTTGAAATAGTTATTAGTTTGTATTTGATAATAAAAGGGAGCCTCCCCTTGCTGAGAGGAGAAATAATATCTCATCACACTGTGGTTGATATAACCATTTTGCCTTTAGTTAGCTAAAGACAAAATATTCACCCAACATATTTAAAAGGATGTTTCTTGAATTGGCCTTTCAGTAATCTCAATTACTGGAGGAATATTCATCTTTCCAATCTCAACACAGAGAATTTTTGAGAGAGATGATGATAAATACATTTTGCCTCCATTAGGGTTTCTTCATCAGATGCTTGAATTTGCCTTAGCTTGCTTCTCAGGTCTCTCTAGTCACTTGAAGGTTTGAAAGCAAAATGATTTTTCTTTCAAATGAATCCCTTATATTCTCTTTTCATCAAGATTTAATCACAATAAATGCTTAGTTCAAAAAGCTATCAAACCCTTTCTCTGTTGTTCCCAGTCGATCAAGATTACTCCGCAATTTACCACATTAGCTTCTTTTCTATCGAAACCTTCTCCATAAGCTCTATCATTCAGTCTTATACCCTTTTCTCTTTGTACTGGATATTAGCACCACTTTTCTAGTTGGGGGTTTTAGAGTTTTCATTGCAGCTCTCCCTAAGCCAGAGTTCTTAATTTACTTCCTGGAGGAAGTATCTACACCAGTGATGGGTACTAACCCCTCCTTGACCTCTTGTACTTCCTTTTTAATCCACATCTAGTTCATCTCCTTCTTAATTTCTGCCAAATCAACCTTTTTCTTTGGTTTCTTCAAGTCTGCCTGATTATCCCTCTTCATGTTTTTACTTCTACAGAACCTTGCAAAATGTCTAGGCTTGTTGCAGTTGAAGCATACAACATTTCTCTGATTATTGTTTCTCCCATTTATTATTGACCTACATTGGTCTGCCTTGTGCCCAAATTTATTGCATGCAAAACAATTCCCATTGAAAGATTGAACATTCCTTCCGTTCTTATAGTTGTTCCTTATCTGATTTCTGCATTCATTGGCTCTATGACCAAACCTCTTGCAATTAAAGCAGTTACCTTTGAAGGTTTGAATATTCCTTCTATTGTTGTAACTATTCCTTATCTGACTTCTACATTCATTAGCTTTGTGACCTACTTTGTTGCAAGTGAAACATTGACCAGAGAATGATGGAACATTTTGATTCACTCTGCTCCTATACTGAGTAGCCTTATGACCAAATTTTTTACATGTATTACAATAACCATTGAAATGAGGGTACCTCTGAGCATTTGGTTGCCTTACTAGTGGTCTTCTAGGTCTGTTCCTTTGATTTTGTATTTTTTTACCTTTGTCCTTCTTGATTTTAGTATTTTTTTCATGACCAGTTTTGGAGCTTTCACCTTTCTCAAATCCCAAACATTCTTTGTCATCAGGACTCCTCTGGCTTGCAATCATCTCATCAAGTTTTGCAGAGCTTATCTTAAATTTTTCTTCATAAATTTTTACTTTTTACAAATTAGATTTCAGGTTCCCAACTTCCTTTTCAAGCTTTGTGCAATCTTCAGTTTTGCTTTTCACCAACTGAATTAGGTCTTCTTCTGCTTTTGCCTTTTTTACAACTTCCACTTTCAGATTACTCAAGTTGTGTTATGTATATATCAATTGTTCACTAACATCCTTGTATTTTTTTTTGAGTCTCTTGATTTGCTCCCTTAATTTCTTGATACACTCATCTGCTTCCTTGACATTATCTTTCAGATCCCTATTTTCCAATTCAACTTTTTCTAGGTCTTCTAGTGCAAGTTTAATTTCTTCTCCATTGACAAGTGTGCATTCTTCTTCAGTCTCAGTTGTACAATTTATTCAGGAGGAGTAGGGCATTTTTTACCTACCATGTGTTCACTTTCCAAGATCTTCCTCAAGCTGTTAGACTTCTTCCAAGGAACTAGGCTCTGATACCAATTATTGAACACCTAATATACTGAGAGGGGGAGGGGGGTGAATCAATATCTTATTAAATTTTTTACTTGTTAATCTAACAATATATTTACTACATACAATAATTAAATAGATTAAGCACATAAGTGACAACGACAATCAAAACACATGAACATAGGGATTTTTACGTGGAAAACCCAAAACTGGGAAAAACCACGGTGAGTGTTAGCTCACAATATATTATGTAAGAACAATACTAAATTACATTAGAGGCTCACTACCTTAGGGCTTACTTCCCAAAAAGAAGTGCTCACTGCAAGAAGGCTCACTACCTAGAGAAAGAAAGAAAGAAGGAGATGGCTCACTGCCAAAATGAATTGCTTAGTTGCATCTACACATGCATGAATGCAACTTCAATGTATGCTCAAAATACTGTCTCAAAACTTTTCATCTTGACTGCTCTGTTTCAGTGCTTTACCTTTACAATAGACAAGATCTCTCTACTTCTACTTTTTATTGCCTACTCTGTTGTTCACATTATACATCTTACATTTGTACAAATTTCTTCAAACATTGAATTCAATCCCATATATATATCCGCAACAAACAAAATCTTCATATTAGGTCACCCTAATAAAGTGTATTGTGTAGTCATGCATTAAGTGCTATGTAGGCCAAATTCACTCTCCAAAATCTATGGTGGACCCAAACAATATTTGAAACACCTTTACACATGCTGACCTTAACTATTTCACCACTTAGGATTAAGTTCCAAACACCACAACTTACCACACACACATCATACTGTTATGTTGGCTAATCTGATTTCCTTCCTCTATCAGACAACAAATTTTACTGCGGACCACTAGATGCTTCCAAAATCATATCAAACACTCTTTACACACCACAGATCATACCTTTAGAACCACAAGACAAAATATTCTTATGCATCAAAATGCAGATCTCTGAACTATTGTCTCTATCACTGTGAAATACTGTCAACCTGAATGTCGATACTTAGACACTTGTAGACGATCATCCGGTAAAGCTCAGACTCCCCAAATCTAGAATTGGATACTCCTAACTTGTATTTACAACACCTCCAAACTACAAATTGAAACAACCAATAGCGGAGAAATGCGGACTGAAATACTCAGGCATTCTGCACTATTCATGACTGAACTTTGTTAACCCAGACTTAAGCAATTCAAGGTGTAGCTTCCGGAGATTGCTAGGGCATGAAACTTGAAATATAGAATCATCAAACAACCATGTGCAACATACTAGAACTGTATACCAAAATCTGTATCTACAAAGGAATACCAACCAACTCTCTGTCACTAACTCAGTAAGTTGCCAACACTTAGTCAATTTGACTAGGTCATTCTTCCCAGACATGTTCCCAATCATATCTTACTGTTGCCATGAGTGATAACACCATATCATAGTCATATCAGTAGTATCTCTTGACCATGTTGCCAACATCACCCATGCTGTAATAATTGAATCTGGCATCCTTTCAAACGCTCCCACATGGCTCTGCCCGGGAAATCCATTGAAATAAGAGGTCCACCCATACCGCGATTACATGAAATTCAATGCAGATGAGGAACAATGGCATGGGGAGGTAGGAAATCCATCTCTTACACAAAATTAGGCTCTGAAGATGCATTAATGGCAACCAAGAGGGTTGCTGAGCAGTCCTGTCACATTTTGTATGGTGAAAACTGAAGCCGTTAGAGTTTCAGAGTTCAAGACTCTAGCCTTCTGCCTTATCACTTGCAGAAGAAAGAAGGTTGAAGGTGAAACCCTGAGCTCCAGCATTTACACTTGGAAGATTTCTCCTTGCAAAGGCCATTAAGCTGCCAAGTGTGAACCTGACACTGCCTGTAGAGTCTCTTTTGTTTTGGGTTTAAGATGCTGCAAAAACTCGCCACGCGTACCACTACAAGGCTTAGACTCTTTGAAGGAAGAACCAGCAGAAGGCACCACATGTCAACAAGGCGCACATTTGAGGAGCCTTTCTTTGGAAATTTTAAAGGAGTGCCAACTCACCTCATGTCCATATGATTCTCTGTGGAGATCAGGCCTCGGGCCTTTGTCATTCAGCCTTCTAGGAGGAAAGCAAGAAGAAAGAAAGTCTACCTCCCCGAGTCCCGCCTTGTACTTAGAAGATTTTACTTTATCCGGCCTCGGGGCCTCCGCACTTTGCCTTCCAGAAGAGAGGGCAGAAGAATGGAACTCCAAAGTTTGATGACCTCTTCACACTTAGCCAGATTACAAGAGAAGAGTCAGAGGTTGGACCTCGACCTCTCTGTCTTCTGAGGAAGAAGGGAGAAGAGGAGAACTCTGAACTCCGGCGCCAAAACACTTAGAATATTTTTGTAAGGAGAAAAGAGGGTAGATTTTGGGACTTTGGCTTTTGGCATAGTGAAGAGGTGAATCCTGAACTCTGACATCCCGACAAGGCAAATAAACACAAGGAAAACTCTGAATTTTCTGGGACAACCATTTTTTGATGTTTTTCCTTGCATCCTTAGAAGGGGAAACACTAGGATCTCATGGATCTTAGACTATTTGGCCAAGGGGGAAAAAAGGATAACATTTTGGCAACTTTATAGGGGTGTTTGCTTGCCTAAACACTTGGATCTAGAGGCCTTATCAATCCATTGGGCATAGAGTCAAAGGGCCAGCAATAAGAACATGGTTGGTCAATATAAACTAAGCATGCCTCTAGGAACAAAACAAAACAAACCAAGCATGCATTCTCCTAATGAGAATACAATAGGATGCAAGGGCACTTATTGAAAGGAAACCTAAAATAGAAATGAAACTAACCTACACCTAAACTAACCAACCGGAACTGTGTTGGTTTAGGTCCAGACAATTAGGAGGCGGGGGGTGAATTAGTTGTCACACATTTACAATATTTTCTACCTTTAATCTTCTTTTGCCACTTATAATCAATTTAATGATATAAACATGTCAATAACATATGAACAACAACATAATCAACACATTTGACACCAAGATTTTTGACGTGGAAACCTAGTTAAGGGAAAAACCACGGTGGGGGTTAACCCACAAATATTAATACCCTGTTAAAAGTATTTTTACAAATGGGAATACACATGCATTCGGGCTTACTGCCCAAAGATCACTGCTCAAATGGAGGCTCACTACCTATGGAAATATTACAAGAGAATGACAAAGATTTGAACTGATTGATAGCATCTACCCATGCAAGAATTTCAGTTCTGGTTAAGTACAAAAACTAATCTTACACATTTCATCTTTGCTATGCTCTTCTTACTGTTCTACCTTCATTTGCACTTTGGATTTTTGCTCTTCTCACATATGCCTTATTCGCTTACACCACACACTGAATCATCCAATTTCATCAGCTATATATATCTACAATGTGATCTAAAATCATTCTATCAGTCAGCTTCAACAACACTTAGAAATTTTATGAATGCTCTGCTCTGTCGGCTAGATCTATGCATAACTTGAGGTGCGGACCAAAACTTGCTCTTAAAAATCATTACTCATGTTAGCCACTATCACTAATCATCACTATTTGTCCAACAAACAACTTCCATATATCCGAAATCAAGATCTTCTGCAAGGTTGGCCTATTCTTCTTCTGTCTGCTTTGACAAACTAGAACCCGATTTTCAAAGGCTACTATATTTTGAATCCTTCATCACCAGAGGACAAAAATCTAGATTTGGGCTATCTTGACAATGCATATGACTCCCCTATATCCGTAGCTAATCATGACTTTCCACCAAAGAGATCCAGTCCAAAATACCAGACCCTATTACTGCTCTGTTCCTAACTACCCATACTTAGACAAATTTTGAATCTGACTTCCAGTATGAACAAATTGTGTTATGCGGATGATTGGGATGATCTTAGTTGCCATCAATGACAACACCTATCAATGCAAAGCAGTGTCTCTTGCCAACAATCTCCCCCTTTGGCATTGATGGCAACACTTAGTGAAAAATGACTAAGTGTCTAGTGCAACTTCCCCTTTGTCTATACACTCATGTCCTTCACTTATTCTGGTGCTTCCCCTTTGCTGAATATCTCATTTTTCACTACCCTTCACTCCCCTTTGACATCAATGGCAAAGGGTGGGGTCCGCAAGCCAAAATTCTCCAAAAATTCTGTATATACTGCCGCATATGTACAATTAATCATTAAGTCTTATTTACATGAACTTGAGAATGTCTGCAAAGCTGGTCTTTATTTGCACAAGTTCAGAGGCCCAAGTACTCTTCATTCCATCCAAAATAGAGATGTGCCCACTCAAAAAAAATGCATATGCTTCTGCCTTTGCTAGATCCAGAGGATCACTTGTCTGAAGTGCATTATGGGCTTTAGATAAGGAATTATGCATGGATTCCAACTTGGGGGCAATCAATCCATGGAGTTCACACATCCTCTTCATAGTATTGCCTTTCTCTTTTTCAAGTCCCTTTATTTCATTTGTCAAGCTAATAACCTAACATTCCTGGCTTATAGGAGAGGCAATTAGAGGATCAAAATTTTGAGATAGAACTGATATTTTATGTTCTTGTTCCTTTATCTTCTTCTCCATATCCTCATTGACTTTAGACCATGATAGGTAAAACTTATATATATCTCCTCCATCACTTAGGGAATTTTGAATGCTCCTTATGCTAATGCCTAGTATTAACCTATCACTCCTTATCAGATTCTTAACTTGACTAAATTTCTTATTCAGGAACTCTTTCTAAACTTTTGCCTCTGCAGACTTTTCATAAGACTCAAGATGTGAGTTTACTGAACTTGCAAGATTTTTTAGATGTCTAGAGGGGGAATCATTTTGATTCTTCTGCTAGGTTGGCATTAATTTCTCTAAAATTCTGGTTGCAAGCCCCAGTAGCTCACTGTCCTCCATGTTGGACTTTAACATCTTTTCTCTAGTCTTTACTTGGGTGAATGATGCTATTTTCATCAATTGAATTAGAGAGAGAGCATCTAGATTGGCTAGGCCTTGAAGTAGCTCAGGCTCATCAAGTTCAATCATTTCTTTTTCAAGAAGACTTTTTACTGTATCTGCAGTGTCTCTTGCAACCATTTTAGAACCATCCTTTTGTTCTCCTAATTTCTCAGTATCTGCTTTAGGTGCTTCAACATTTGTACCATCTTCTGCCTTGTCCTTCTTTCCTTTTTCTTCCTCTTTCTATATTTTACTCTTCTTTGTATTGTCTCTAGAGGGACTCTTTCCTGTTTGCTTACCACTTGCTACCTAATTTGGAGGGCTCTATGAGGTAGCAAAATTCTCTTCTTTTCCAGAGTGATTAGGTGGAGGAGTTACCCTTGCATCAACTATTCTGTCTACCATTTCTATATCCTCCTGATTGACTTGATCCTCTTCCTGAACTTCTCCAATATTTAGATTTGATGAATCAAGTCCATCATTGGTCTCCTCATAGATTAATTCTGGAGGATCTAGAGTAGTACTTTGACCATTAATTCTCTTGTTAGTTTCTTCTTTAGGAGCTTGTTTCGAAGCAGGAGGATTGTCTTCTTCAACTTGTTTTTCTGAAACAATATAGTATTTATCTTTGTCTAAAGCCTTTCTTAGAATTTCTTCTATTTCCTTTGCAATTTCCTTAGTCTCACCAAGCATTAGCTTGTTCATCCGGACTTTGCTTTTGAATTTTTCTTTGACTTCTTTGATAATTTTATCTACTTCTTTATTGGTCATTATAGGATATAATGTGGAGAGGACATACTCTCTGAGTTCTAGATCTTTAGCCTTAGCTGCTTCTTTTCTCACTTCCAGTACTCTTCTTAAACTTTTAGGAAGTTCTTGTAAAATTTCCAACAGGGCTCTATTGAATTTATTCAAATATATGATAATGGTATCCTCCAAAAGTTTCTTATTTGCTTGATCAAAATTATCATAGTAAACTTTGACCGACTTTAAATTTCCATGAATAGTTATTGTTTTTACAATTTCATCAATAGTCATAGCGACCTTACCAGTGACTAGATTTTTACTGGCCTTATTGTTTCTAGAATGCTAGTCTTTAGAAGTCTTTGAAGTTCTGGCTTTCTTGGATCTTATTTCTTTCACTTCTTCATCTGTCTCTATCTCGTCATCATCTTTTGTGCTCTTGTAGGTTCTTGTGGCCTTGGTTTTCTTTCTTTTCCCTCCATCATCGGATGGAGTGGCTTCAGGCTTCTTAGTGGAAGTGGACTTGAGTTGCTCAACAAGAGTTACAGAACTCCTTGCCTTCTTGAGGAGCTTCATGGGATTTCTAGAGCGACTGCTGGCTCACTTTCTACTTTTTCTTCTATAATATGCTCAGTGCTTTTCTTCATCTTTTCAATTCTTTCATTGTTCTACTTTACTGCCTCCTTGGTTAGGCCAATGCTCTCAGCATACCTTTCAACTTGTCTTTGCACTTTCCTCTTGGTCTCAGGCTGTATGAGTTCCACATGCAATTTTAGACTTAGTTCCTTGTAGGTTCCAAACCTTTCCACAGAGGTATCTTTAGGTGTGCTCAAAAGATGCTGAGCATACATATCCAAAACTCTTCCATACACCTCATAACTCACAGGAATTATCCAAACTATCCTTGGTTCTACAACTTCCATCAAGCACTGATCTGTGTCAACCATGAAACATATGTCATTTTCATACTTCTCCATAATTGTTTTAGGGATTCTTTCCCTTGCTTGCATTAAACTCTGGAAGTTTTGAAGTGGCCCCAAATGGAAGTCTTTTGGGCTTGGGAGTCACCAAGACTGGGAAGGTGATCTCTTATTTGCGATGCTACTGGTCTGTCAGTTGTCCAATGCACACCTTGAATTCCAGCTACTTCATTCATAAAATAGAAGAACACGCATATAATCAAGGAACCATATTTGAAGGATTTTTTCTTATCTTTCTTTATCTTGCTCAAATTCTCAATCAAATAATTTTGTAGTAGTTCACAAAGATCATAATCAGCATTTTCTTTTAACATTTGATAGGCTGCATTTATTACAGTTCTGGAGACAGAGTTTTCTTTGCTGGAGTAGCAAATTTTGTACCCAATCACCATGGAGGTGAATTTGACATCCGATTCTATAATATCATTGATGGTCATCACCCTTCTGTCAAACTTGGCACCGGTAGCATCAGTCACTATCTAGTTTTTCATGGCTTTCAACATGGGCAACCCACCAATTGAATTTAATCTAGTTACAATCTTGATAGCATCCTTTGTAATCTCGAATGGTTTCAATTGCCATATGAACTCATCATGTATTCGGCTTAAGATATATAAAACTGATTCATTTTCATCAAATATCAGAAACCTAATGACTTGCATAAAATGTTTGCTTTCTAGGGCTATGTATTCCAGTTTCAATTTGTGGCTATCATCCATTAAGTAGTTGTTAAGCAAACCCAAGAGTTTCAGGTTTACAAATTCATCCATGTTACAGTGGATGTATGCCCTAATATCCTCAACATGCAGTACACCATGTGGAACCTCAGAGAATGCACCCAATGGTTCAACTTCAACTGATTTGTGTGGATGCTTCTTAAATATTGGTTGGGGCCTTTCAGTTACATCAACAACTAGAGGTGTAGCCATTTGCATAAATTGAGAACTCAAGAGATTTCACAGAAAATAGAAAATACCTTGTTATGCAAATTATGGTTTTTTCTTGGAAATCCTTTTCTTGCCTTCAAATCTTGAGAATTCTCATCTCTAATCTCGTCCACTTCTTTCTTCTTGTTTTCTTCTGATGCAATGTGTTTCAAATGAGGAATGAATGACCTTTTAAAGCTTCGTATCACCTAATTTGCCTTTTCAATAAATGCTCTGCCCTAGCACATCCGGTTGCTCTATTTTTTAATAGACTTTCATGTGTCACTCTATAATTTGCCATAATCACTTCCTTTCTTCCGAAAATCCATCCAAATGTTCTGAGTAAATTCAAGGTACCTTTTCTTATTGTGCCAAAACTAGGCACTCAACTACTAGCTGGGGGAATTTGATTTACAATGCTACTCCCCCTGATCCAAGGCTCTCAAGTCAATTCTTAGAGGAATTTTTAGCACCAGATTCCAATGCAGATCCATTACTATCATTTGTAATTGTTTTCTTGAGCCATATCTTGTTTGTTTCATTCTGAGTCTCATTTGCATCAATTTTTTCTTTGCCTTTGTCTTGTTTCTACTCATCTGGTTTTCTGTTTACCAGACCTCTTCTTCTATTTGTCCTAGTTCTGCAGAATCTTGCAATATGACCAGATTTATTGTTGTTAAAGCACACTTGATTTCCTCTTGATCTACACTGATAAACCATGTGTCCAAATCCATTTCAAGCAAAGCAGTAGCTATTGAAAGAATTTCCATTTGAGTTATTCATTATCATACTTCTACATTCATTGGATTTATGACCATACCTCTTACATTTGAAGCATTGACCGGAGAAGGATAGACCATTTTGATTTGCTTTACTTCTGCACTGAATAGCTCTATGACATAATTTATTGCAATTGAAATAATTTCCATTAAATGATGGATATCTTTGAGCATTAGGTTGTCTTACTGGAGGTTGTCTAGTTCTATTTCTCCCATTCCTAGGTTGAAAATTTCTCTGTCTGGATCTGGAGCTTTCACCTTTCTCATCTCCAAGATCATGCTTGTCATCAACTTTTTTCTATCCTTCGAGCAGTGCCTCTAGTTTTGCTGATCTTATCTTGAACTTCTCCCTATATTCATTTGCAACTTCTAGGTCATGGCTGAGAATGACAATTTGCCTTTCAAGTTCTCTCTCATTGTCTCTACTTTCTTGTAGATCATATTCTAGATGTCCAGCTATTCTATCCAATTTGCAATATTCTTCAGTTCTTTCTCTTAGTTTTTGATTCAGATCTTCTTCAATTTTCTTCCTATCTTCACTTTCTTTGGTTTGCCTCATTATTCTGGATTCCATTTCAATTTTTAGAATAGCAACTTCTTTTGACAACTTCTCACTCATTTGTCTTTTCTTCCAAAGCTTCATTCATGCCATTTTCTTTAGGTAAACTGGATAGCTGCAGAAGTAGCTCATTTTTCTTTTGTAGAGATTCCTTTAATTTATCTTTTAACATTTTAATGGTATTATCAACATCTTTGAGTTCACCTCTCAAATTGCTAATTTCTTCTAGGGCCATCTGAAGTTGATTTTTGATTGAACCCATTTGAAACTTCTTCCAAGATCTTTTCCTCAAGCTTGTTAGGCTTTTCAAAGGAACTTTTCTTTGATACCAATTGTTGGTTTAGGTCCAAACAACTAAGAGGGGGGGGCAGTGAATCAATTGACACACATTTACAATCTTTTCTACCTTTAATCTTCTTTTTCCACTTATAATCAATTTAATGATATAAACATTTCAATAACATATGAACAATAACATAATAAACACATTTGACACCGAGATTTTTGACATGGAAACCCGGTTAAGGGAAAAACCACGGTGGGGGTTAACCCACAAATATTAATACACTGTTAAAAGCATTTTTACAAATGGGAATGCACATGCATTCGGGCTTACTGCCCAGAGTTCACTGCTCAAATGGAGGCTCACTGCCTATGGAAATATTACAAGAGAATGATAAAGATTTGAATTGATTAATAGCATCTACCCATGCAAGAATTTCAGTTCTAGTTAAGTACAAAAACTGATCTTACACATTTCATCTTTGCTCTGCTCTTCTTACTGTTCTGCCTTCATTCATACTTTGGATTTATGCTCTTCTCACATACGCCTTATTCACATACACCACATACTGAATCATCCAATTTCATCAGCTATATATATCCGCAATATGATCTACAATCATTCTATCAGTCAGCTTCAGCAACACTTAGAACTTTTATGACTGCTTTGCTTTGTCAGCTAGATCTATGCATAACTTAAGGTGCAGACCAAAACTTGCTCTTGAAAATCATTACTCATGTTGGCCACTATCATTGATAACCACTATTTGTCCAACAAACAACTTCCATATATCCAGAATAAAGATCTTCTACAAGGTCGGCCTGTTCTTCTTTTGTCTGCTCTGACAAACTGGAACCCGATACTCAAAGGCTAATATTTTTTGAATCCTTCATCACTGGAGGACAAAAATTGGGATTTGGACTGTCTTGACAATGCATATGACTTCCTTAGATCCGCATCTAATCATGACTTTCCACTGGATAAATTTGGACCAAAATACCAGACCCTGTTACTGCTCTATTCCTAATTGCCTAGACTTAGACAAATTCTAAATCTGACTTCTGAGATGAACAAATTGTGTTATGCGGATGATTGGGATGATCTTAGTTGCCATCAATGACAACACCTATCAATACAAAGTAGTGTCTCTTACCAACAAACTAACCTTAAACAAATCCATTAACTGGTTCCTCAAAATAACTGCCCTCTCTCAACAATTTACAATGCCTTACATGCTTGTGGGCAGTTAACAGGAGGTGGGGAAGGAGTTGACATATGACAAATTGATGGAGTACTTCCCCAAGAATGGGGACAAACTCACTTATCCATCTAAATTGATTGTTGATGTTGCTACCAAGAGGTGATAAATGGGCTGATCTCACTCATTTTGATGCTCAACTTCATGCTTAGAGGTGAGCATGACAAGTGGTGGCTCTTCTTTATGTGTCTCCAGCTGGGCTAGATGCCTAATAGGGCATCCCTTTGAAATGACATGCAAATCAACAGGGTTGATCTCATGCATCTGCTCTGATTTCTTCTCTTCTTGTTGGTCTAAATGCTTTGGTTCATGTGATTCAACTAGAAATATGATTGCCTCCACCCTATAAACAAGGTGCTCATGATTTTCTGGATCAGGCTCAAGAAATGAGCTCTGCACATGCTCAATGGAGAAAACCCCTTCATCAAGGAGCTAATATCCCTATTGGATAATAAAGAACAAATCTTCAATTTGTTCTTGCCCATGCTCAATCTCTATATTGCTATTGTCTTCAATAAAATGTGGGAGCTACTCAAACATATCAGCATCATTAGCCTCTGTATTTTTAGTATAGAGCTATTTTCATGCCCCTCTTCATGAACTGGAACCTCATCATTATGTTGATCCTTAACCTACAACAATTTGCCATCATTTTCCATGTCCTCATGCTGCTCCAGAACTGTTGTTAATACTGGCATCTGCATTTTTTTTATATCTTCAATTTCACCAGGTAGTTCATGAAATAAAGTGGCATCTTCCACTTTTGAAGCAATTAGAGTAATCTTCTCCACTATGTCCCTATCCTTCAGTTGTAGTTCCACAGGATTTTGCTTGAGTTGTCTCTACAACTGGACTTCTTCACCACTCCTCTGTTTTTGGATTTCATTCCTCTTGTGTACAACATGGGAAAATTCCTCAAATGAGCCAATCTTCCACATGAAATCGGGCTCTGAAGATGCATTAATGGTGACTAGGAGGGTCGCTAAGCAATCCCATCATGTTTTGCATGGTGAAAACTGAAGCTGTCAGAGTTTTAGAGTTTGGGACTCTGGCCTTCCACCTTATCGCTTATAGAAGAAAGAAGGTGGAAGGTAAAAACTCTGAGCTCTGACATTTACACTTGGAATATTTTGTCTCGTGAAGGCCACTATGCTGCCAGGTGTCAACCTGATGCTACCTATAGAGTCTCTTTTGTTTTAGGTTTAAGACTACAAAAATGTGTCATGCGTCCCACCATGAGGCTTAGACTCTTTGAAGGAATAACCTGATGGAAGGTGCCATGTGTCAGTAGGGCACACATTTGAGGAGCCTTTCTTTGAAAATTTTAGAGGAGTGCCAACCCGCCACATGTCCATATGAGTCTCTGCGGAGATCAGGCCTCGGGTCTTCATCGTTCATCCTTCCAGGAGGGAAGAAAGAAGAACAAAAGTCTGCCTCCTCAAGCCCTGCCTTATACTTAGAAGATTTTACCTTATTGGGCCTCGGGCCTCAGGGCCTCTGCGCTTTGCCTTCCAGAGGAGAGGACAAAAGAATGGAACTCTAAAGTCTGACGACCTCTTCGCACTTAGCTGGATTACAAAAGAAGAGTCGGAGCTTAGACCTCGACCTCTCTGCCTTCTAAGGAAGAAGGGAGAAGAGGAGAACTCTGAACTCCAATGTTGAAACACTTAGAATATTTTTGCAAGGAGAAAAGAGGGCGGAGTTCAAGACTTTGGCTTTTGGCACGGTGAAGCCTAAACTCTGACATCCCAACAAGGCAAGGAAACACAAGGAAAACTTTGAATTTTTTGGGACTTAGCTATTTTTTGATGTTTTTCCTTGCATCCTCAAAAGAGGAAACACTAGGATCTCATGGATCTTAGACTATTTGGCCAAGGGGCAAAATAGGATAATAATCCCATCCAATGAGTTTGTAATTTCCCTTGAACTCCTTGAACTTAGAATCATACAAGAGAACCCAATCCCCTTGTTGAGATGTCCTCTTTTTGATGTGTTAATCATGCCATTGTTTCCTCTGATGCTAAATGAGTTTTGTTTGTTGTATGGCCTCTATCCTGATTTCATCTAATTCATTGAGTTGAAGAATCCTATCTTGCTGTGCTATAGATAATGGTAGTCCAATGTCCAATGGTGTCTTTAGTGTTTGCAATTCGAATGAGCTATGGACAATATGGTTTTTTCCCATAAACAAGTTCATAGGGTGAAAACTTGGTTGTTGACTTCAACATTGTGTTGTAAGCCCAAACTGCTTTAGGTAACCTGCTAGCCCAATCTTTCTAATCACACTGCTTCACATACCTTTTGGCATCCTTATGGAGAGATGGCCAATAGTAACTAGCTCCAAAGATCTTGTGGATTGTCCTTTGTGAGCAATAATGTCCACCTGAGGGTTCATCATGGCATGCCCTTAACACATCAAAGATTTCATCAGCTCTTAAACACCTGCATAAGATAAAGTCAAGACCACATTTAAACAACAGACCATTCAACCATTTGTAAAACAAACTTTCTTTTACCAATCTCTTTTTTTGTTTATAAGTGAAATGAGAGGGAAACAAGCCTGTAGCCAAGAAATTAGCTATATCAGCAAACCAAGATGTAGTGGAAGAAACAACAAAGAGATGTTCATCTGGAAACCTACCTTCCACTGACTAGTTTTCTCCACCTGTATGCAACCTTGAAAAAAAGTTAGCAACCAAATTGAATTTCCCTAGATTATCTATGATAGTGATGTCAAATTCTTGCAATAGTAACATCCATCTAATTATCCTTGCACCTACTATAGGTTTGTTCATTAAATATTTAATGGCTGCATGATTAGTGTGCACAAATATTTTATACCCTGTGATATAATGCCTGAATTTGTTAATAGCATAGATGACTGCCAGGAATTCCTTTTTAGTTGTTGTGTAGTTTTTTCCGCAGGGGTAAGGTTCTTATTGATGTAGTAGATTGCATGCATACCTTCCCCTTCCTCATTCTGTCCTAAGACTGCCCCAATTGATTCATTTAAAGCATCAGTTTGTATGTGAAAGGATAGATTCCAATTAGGTCCCCTCAAAATAGGTGTGACTATAAGTTTCTCTTTAATGGTTTCAAATGTTGTTTGGCAGTTATCTGTCCACTGGAAGTTAGCATCCTTGGTTAGCAAGTAAAACATAGGAGCAACTATCACGCTGAAATTTTCTATAAATCTTCTATAGTATTATGCATGACCTAAGAAGCTTCTAACATCTATTTGATTCCTAGGTGAGGGTAAATGCTTTATCACTTCTACTTTATTTTGATCTACTTTGATCCCTTTTGCTGATATGTGGTGTCTAAGGACAATTCCTTCCTCTACCATCATAAAGCATTTCTCATGACTCAAGGATAATTGATTTTTCTAGCAACATTGTAGCACTTTATCTAGGTTCTTAAGGGCTTCTTCAAAGGTGTCCCCATACACAGTAAAGTCATCCATATAGACCTCCATACACTCATTGGCTAATTTAACAAAAATGGCTAAAACAACCCTTTGAAAGGTAGCTGGAGCATTACATAGGCCAAATGGAAGGACTCTATATGCAAAAGTTATGCATGAACATGTAAAGGTGGTTTTATCCTAGTCTTCTAGTGCTACTTGAATCTAGTTATATCCACTAAACCCATCTAGGAATGAGAAGTACTTTTTCCCTACTAGGTTATCTAGCACTTGATCAATGAATGGCAAGGGAAAATAATCCTTCTTTGTAGCTTTGTTGATCGCTTTGTAATCAATGCATACTCTCCATTTCCAATTATTCTTAGGCATTATAACCAAGGGTGAAACCCACTAGCTGTCTGAAATAGGGGAGATGAATCCTGCCTGTAGCAATTTCTCTATTTCAATTTTAACAATGTCTTTTAGCGTAGGGTTTAGTCTCCTTTGGGGTTGTCTAACAGGTTTGACATCTTCTGTTTATATGTGATGGGTACAGATCTCATGAGGGATGCCCTTCATATCCTAATATTCCCAAGCAAAAGCTGCTGAATGGGAGATGAGGAGATCAAGAAGTGCCCCTTCCTGCTTTTCTATTAGCTGATTGTTAATGTTCAATATTTTCCCAAGTAAGATCATGACCTATTTTGTAATCTAATCCATAGATGTTCCTATCCCATATTTTGGAGTCATAGTGTTAAGAGGATAAGAATGTGGAAGCACCGTGTGAAATGTGGCTAAGTCTATAGAATGTTTCTCCACAAGGAATGATATTTGCAAGGGTACAATGGGTAGTGGTCAAAAATTCTCTCCTTAAGTCTTGGGCTAATTCTATTGTATCTTTTCCAATGAGAATATGAGTTATATCTTCAGGTGTGTCATAGTCCATCTCCTCTTCTAACTCACCTAGGTGTTCCTTGATGGTAACCATAGCTACCGAGGCACTATTTTCCATGTTATTAGGCTCGTCTACCCACACTTTTCCTAAATGGTGTATAGATGGTTTAGCTGTGGGATACAAGGAGATTTTCTTCATGTCCAAACCATTTGAAATGACCATGTCTCTAGTTCTACAATCAATAGATGCTACTGCTGTAGCCAGCCATGGCCTTCCTAGAATCAAAGGATAAGCATTTCTTTGGTTTCTAGGCTCCAATATTAGAAAGTCCACTAGGAATTCCCATGATTCCACAATAATTGGAACATCAATTAACACCCATTTCAGAATGTCCACTGATTGATCAACCAATTGGAGAATTGTGGATGTGGCCTGAACACTGATAAGGGACAATTTGTCCAGGGTGTGAACTATCATTACATTTATTGTTGCCCTCAAATCAACCAAAACATTAGATATTTCTAACCCTGAAATGTGGACAGTTATGACAGGGCTCCCAAAATCTCCATATTTTGGGAGGAGCTTCTCTCCCACAAGAAGATCTACTACTTTTCCTTCCACCTGAATGGTGGTAGGAAAGTTTTTCTTTCTGCCCTAGGTTTTAACACACTGTTGTTTGATAAATTGGTTCAGTTCAGGAACATCCCTGATTGCTTGTAGGAGTGAAATTTCAATGTTCAGCTGCCTGATTTCCTACAAAAGTTTTGATTCAATGGTAGGTTGGACTTGTTTTTGTAGGATAGTTTTCTTAGGGACATACTATTTGAGCCATTGTAGGTAAGGTGCTTGCTTTTTAGTCTCCAGAGAAACTCCAGAGTTCATCTCAAAAGTAGCCCCAAAGATGATCTCCGGAGTTGTTCCTTTAGGAGGAACTCCAGAGTTACCTATGGGTTGTTCTTTTGGCACAGTTTCGATATTAATCTTCTCCTGGGGTTGAGTGGATGGATTTTTAGGTTCCATATCATCAGTTACTTCAACTATGAGCGAAGGAGATGGTCTTGGTAGTGCTTTCCTAGAACATAGTTGGAGGTTGTTTAGATAAATAGAATTTACACCAGCCATGTTTTCTTGCATTCTCATGTAAATAGTTGCTCTCTGTTTATTTCATGGATTTTCTACATGCTGATTTGGTAAGGGGGGTTGACTAACTGGCTCATTTTGTGACTGTCCCTGTGTATTGGGGGTCTAGTTAGGAGTGCTTGTTGCTAAGGTTGGAAACATCTTGATTGTTCTTGGTATTGTTGATTGTAACCCTACTGAGGACCCCACTAAGGCTGCATGTTTTGTGGTGCATATTGTGATGGAAATTGTTGTGGCCATTGTTGATTTACCCAAGGTTGGTTTTGCCACTGCTGGTTTTTCCATTGCTAGCTTGACCAGTCTTGTGGTACCCATGGAGGAATGTTTTGAGGTCCCTGCCAAGTTGGATTCCATTGATTGTTTCCCTAGTTTGAAGGAGCCCTATAGGAAGCGTGATTTGGGTACTAGTTGATGAGAAATGGCCAATTTGTTTTTTCCCTACGTAGTTCAACTCCTCTTCTATTATGGCATTCTTTTTATTTAGCCTTTTTAGGGCTGGGAGCTGATCACAATGACTGGTAGGGTGTTCTTTGTCATAGATTTGGCAGATTTCCAACTTATCCAATGGGTATTCTCTCAAAAGGTGTTTGTTCCTACACCTAGGACAATACATGGAAAGAGTTTCAATTGTTCTGTTTTGTTTAGTTGTTCTAGTCTTTACACGAATTCCATCTAACGTGGTATTCAACTGGACTAAGATATCTATTTTTAGGTTTGCAAACTCTTCCATTAACTATCCTATATCATTCTTCCCTTTTAAGGACCTTGGTGTTCTCACTCCATCCTATGTTCTAAAGCAGTTTATACTGATTTGATCTTTAGTAGGCATGTCTATTTTGTTGATATTCTCTCTCCCCATTAGATCCAGTGCCTGTTTTGACTCTTTGTCCAATCCTTTTATAAATAGAGTTATGGCTAAGATGTGAGCTATAGGGTCGCCATATCTCCTTAAGGCAAAGTTGAATCTATCTAGGTAGTCTTCTAAACTTTCATCCTCTTTCTGTTTAGTTCTGAACAACTCCTCCTTTCTAACATTGATTCTGTAGTAGTCCTGGTACTTATCTAGGAACTCAATTTCCATTTGCTGCCATGAGTGGATGGAGTCTGGGGCTAAACCCATGAACCACCTCATGGTAGAATCTTTTAGAGTAGATGGGAAAAGTGTGAGGTTTTTATTATCTAATTTGTATTCATATGTCTGGTATAAGACCTTAAACTCAAATAGAAACTAATCTGGATCCTCAGAAGCAAGACCCCTGAATGTTGGTAGGTTTGAAGGTGAAATGTTCTTCATAGGGGCATTGTCTCCAGGAGTAAGAACAATGGGGTACGAGGAGGTTCTTGCATTCTCATGCAAACGATCTACCTCATCATTATGATTATCCCCCATGTCTGATGCTTCTTCTTCCCAAGATTTAGTGTGAGGTTTTGGTAAAATGGATCCTATTAACAGATTTGCCTGGTGTTTCTCCTGTAGTTCTTGAATATACTTAGAGAGTGAAATATTTTGAGGAATGTCAAATTGGGGTGTAATTTCCAAGGTAGGTTCTAGGTGTTCCTCCTCCTCTTCAACAATATCTTGTACCACCCTACTGTACTGCTTTCACCAGTAGTTTACTGCTTGGGTGTTTGTTTGATGTATCTACCTTTTGAATCCCTAGGCCTAACCATACAGATTTAATTTAATCTAAAAGGAGTGCTAACTAGGATTTTCTTATTAACACATATCCCCGACAATGGTACCAAAAATGACAAGGGTCGTTGTACCTTGGCATTTAATCATATTTTCATGTGTCAAATCCAGGGTTGTTTCCTTGGTTATTTGCAATAAGGAACCTAATAATCAACAGTCCTTAGCTAACTTACTGAATTGAACTATCCTAATTAATCAATGATGCTAACCATCTACTTGAAAGGAAATATGATCTAAAGACTAAAGGAGTAAATTGTTGAAGGAATCTATCTAATTCACACAAAAGATGGAAACATGCATTTAAATGGGAACTAAACTATTTTGACAGTAATTGATTTATCTTATGGAAGTAGGAAAATTATACTTCTAATGAAAACTGTAAATAAGATAATGAAGCAAAGATACTAACCTCCTATCTGTTGGCGAGAGTGGGCCCTTGCTCCATACCTTTAGAACCGAAGCCTAAACAAGAAAATTAGAATAAAAATGCAACAACACAACTCTCTTTAATCTAGTCTTATCAAAGTATGTTGTATTCAAAAGTATGTGTTCTGCTCTGAAAATTAAATTACATAATACTATTATAAAATCCTGATTGTTATTCTACTGTTCCTATCCAAATATATATCAGCTTGAGCAACATATTATTACTGGGGTTAACTACTTTATCTAATCAGTTCATCTTGAGATATAAACAATCTCTTATTCTGAACTATGACATGCAACTATCCATCTAGAGTATGATCATGCAAAGTTTGAAAAAGGACTTTAGTGATACTAAAAGTAGCACTAAATCTGGAGTTTCACTTATAACAATAATAGGCAGCAAGGCCTGATAAAAAGGAAATTAATTCCCAAAATAGCAGACTGAGAGAAATCTTCTAATCTCATGCAAAGACAAGTGAAAGTGTATCATGTACCTATGGACAACTAGAGTCATCTTCTGGGATGCTTAGGGTTGAATAGGTGTACTCTATAGCACTTCAGTCACCCTAGAGATTCCTAGTAATCAATGGTACTGGAGATTCTGTGTAGCTCTGGAGACGTCAGGTTGTTGCCAATAGCTCTGGAGATGCTCCAAAATGCTACTAAGACATAGCTCCAGAGATCACCATCTTCTCTGCTCTAATTACTACTCTAGAGATCCTCCAACAAGTTGGAAAATGTTGGAGTACCTTGTAATGTCCTTCATACTAGGCTACGGAGAGAATTAGGATTACCTCTGGAGTTCTTCAAAACTACCTTCCGCCTGTGTAATAACACCTGTGAAACCCAAAAAGAGATTTCTCTACACAATTTCATCATTTTCACTACAACATAAGTCTTTTCATCAAAACAATAATCTTCAGCAATTCATCTCTTATTAGCATAATTAAAACAAGACTTTACAGTCTCTATAGTACAAATACTAGGACACGTAGAATGAAAAGAGGGCAAAAAGGAAGTAAAAAGGCATGTTTAGCTGAGTGCTACATGGCACTCATCAAATTAATGCTTATGTTAAAATGCACATGAGGAACAATCATACCTACTAATGTCTTAGCAGCTCCCACATCCTCTAAAGTGTCTTCACCATCTATAATCTCCATGGGGACCTTTCCTCTATCAGAAGCAGTTAATTTGTCCTTTGAAGTCTTCTATCTCTTAGCTTGTTGACTGTCTACCTCCTCAGTATATGGAAGATCTTCCTCTTGTATATCCTCACTCCTTTGTCTAACATAAGGTCTTATCTTTTCACCAGGAACTCTTTCCACACTAGGAGGCCTCTCCTCTTCAGGAATCATGAACTTCTCTGCATTCTCCAATATTTTCATGATTCTGACAACTATATTCTTCTCCTCGGGACAAAAGCTAGGAAACTTTAGATCTTTCTTCTTTCTTTCACTCTCTGCCTGCACAATTCTTTTCTATTTTTAGCTTTCCCTTCAACTTCTATAAATGATAAAGAATTCCTCACATCTTTAGCAAGGTTCATTTTATGCATGAAAGCAAACTTTTTAACCCTCAATCTAATTGAATTTATGAATCCCTCTAGATCAAATTGTTCTCTAACAATGGCATACTTCAACCTATAGCTATTCAACAATGGGTATATTTGATCTAGGCCTTCTTTGTTCATTACGTGAAAATATGACCACTTCAAGGTAGTGGGGAACAATGAACCCTTCTTCTAACCTCTGAGATGCAGTTTATCCACTTCATTCAGTTGCCAGACAATCTCTAAATTGGCCAATCTTGTGGGTACATATATAGGCAACAAATGTGGCTTCATAGTAAAACCATAAACTCTGATATATGTAGAGTATTGGTTCACAAACCAAGCTCCCCAATTGTGCTTTATCCTAAGCCTAGGAGTTTCCTCACAAGGTCTAAGGAAATCCTTTATCTCCAGTGGTATTCTATCTACATATTCACCCATAAATTGCATCAACTTCCTCACAAAGAACTTGTCAAAAATGATAAAATCTAAATTTTCACAATCCCTATCCCACATATAGGTCCAAAATTATACTAACCAGGGTTGTCCTTTATCATCAAACTATTGTACCCTTAGGGTCTGATTCCATTATTTCCTACCAGCATATAAAAACATGTGACACATGTGGGAGTACAATTTAATTTCACACTTTTGATTGTTCTTTGGGGCTACAATTTCTTTATGCATCTCCTCTACTAAGAAAGAGGCAAAATCAAACTCCACATTTACAATTTTGTCCTGGATATCAATGGCCATAAACATTAGATGCACATGAATCTTTTCTCATGCATCCTCACCCACAATTTGACATAGTGAATAATAGGTCTTTATGAAATAATATTCAAAGGCCTTTATACTAAGGGGTTCCTTCTCAAATACTTCCAATGCTCTACCACCAGAGGTCCTGAGTCTATGTCTGGGGATTTTGACAGACTTGTACAGGGCCCTATGTGTCTCATACATCTTTCTAAATTTACCAAAATTAGTGGTCTTGTTTGTAGCCTTGTTGAGATCAAACACTTCAACAATGTAAGACTTGGTGAAATAAATAATTATATTTCCATTGGCTACCAATACTCTTCTCGAGTTGACATCATATCTTCTGGCAACATGCAAGTCAGACCAAATCTGCATCTACAAATACATCCGGGACCACAACTTTGCCCATGTCTAAGTTCCATCCATTATTCAATGAAGACTTGGCACCCCTCTTTCTATGCCAGTACTCAAGCATAGACTATCCTGTCACAGGAGTAATTGCATCTTTGATTTCCCCAAAATCATCTATAAACTTTTCATCCTTATTTCTTCCAGCAAGGCTTAGAACTCTCCTTGATGAGCCCGAACACTAAGTGAGCAAATCCTGTTCAAAACTTCTTTCTGATGTGCTAGCCATTTGTTAATTGTGCAGGATTTAACTATAGGCTAGGGTTTCTTTGAAATGAAACAAACTCAACAATTCACCCTAGTATACTTACGAATTCAACCTCTATGACCAATTTTAGGATAAAATTGATAAGATTTGAAAGCAAATGGATCAAAATACTAGAAAATTCACACTTGTTGGTCGCAACCAGAAACCCTACTTCTTCAATTATTACCACAAGCTGCTCAATTTTTCACAAGAATTCTAGTTACCAATGACTGTACTCATAGCAATGATCTATTTTATGCATTTACTTCATCAATTAAGAAAGATTCTGGTTGATTGTCTATCAAATCACCATTAATACAATTATGCGTCGGCCTATAGGCTAAGACTAGTCATTCTCCATCTTTGAATATCTACTGTTGATCTGATCAGTCTGCGGGAGAATCTACGACTCTTATTTGAAAATTTGATCACTGAAAGATAGTTTACACACTTGAAATGACATGGACCAATAAATATTAGCCCACTCGGCAAAAAGTTTCCATTTAGGATCCATATGGTAGCTCATCGTAGCAGTACGAAGGCAAGAGGAACCCACACCACCACTCTCGTGCTAGTGCGCTAAGCGCTGAATTCAGCTTGTTTGGTTTAGAAGAGATCCATGTTACATGTGTCATTCCATTGTATCATCAAAAACTATATTCTTTGGCATCTTTTCTATTGCATGCTCATGTGATCCAATGAGGAGTGAGCATGGCTTAGCTTACGGTTGATAAGGCTTTGGGCCCACTTTCCTAGAAATCTACGGTCAGTGCATCAATGCAATTCTGATAGATCTGACATATCTGGAGCCCACGATGCCATGATAACCGTCCATTTGACTTTAGAAACTTTCAGTCTAGACTTTGAAAATATTTAGATGTATAAGACTAGCCAGTAACTAGGCTCAAGGGGCCAATTTCAGATGGGAAACATGACATGAAGTTATAACTTAAGCTCAGGTGACTGCCTATCACAATTCAACTTAAAATTAAATGTAGGACTAAGGGAAAAGGGATAAGGGTTTAGGATATAAGACTTTTAGACTCAGACTTAGCCGATTTCAAAGGTTTAAGACCAAGGAGTAAGAAAATTACATGGGGGTTCCACCAGTGGCTCTAGTTGGGGATGACGAGAACCTCAAAGTTCCATGGTGCAGACCAGACATAACATAAAACCCTAAAACTAAAACAAAACCAAGACAAAAAACATGGAAAGCTAACAACCTAACTAACTATGTATAGTGTGCATGGAATAAATCCCTCTTCAAGAAAAGAAGGGTTTCAAAAATTGTCCATGCACTGGCAATTCTTGAAATTCACCATCAAGACATTGCAGAAAATATGAATCCTCTCCATGTGTATTACTGATTAAATATGGACCTTTCCAAACAGGATCAAACTTTCCATGTTTGCCCTTATCTTGATATTTGGCATTACACATGAGAACTAGATCATCAATCTAAAACTTCCTTTCTGAAGCCTTCTTATCAAACAAATATTTCACCTTCTATTGCTTCTTCAAATTGGTATTTTGTGCTTCCCTCCTAGTGTCATCCAATGCAATCAATTGTTTAACCCTCTCTGCCATGGCATCCTATATATCATCATGTTCTTGTATGATTTGATACATTGGTAAGAGATTATTCATGGGTATCCTTGCTTCCACTTCATATACCAATTCAAAAGGAGATTTGCATGTCACCTTCTTAATAGTAACTCTGTCAACCCGTACTACCAATTTGAGCTTGGAATCCCATGCCTTTTTATTTTTTCCAAATATCCTTTTGATTATCTTCATCAAGCTCTTATTACTGGACTTAGCCTGGCCTTTACCTTGTGGGTGATATGGTGATGAGTATGATAGAGTAATGCCATAATTATTGTAGAAATCAACAAATTAATCAGACCTGAAGTACATTGCATTGTCTGTGACCAATTTTCCAGGCACTCCAAATTTGATTATTATGTGCTTCAAAACAAATTTTGCAACTACCTTACTTATAGCTTTCCTGGTTGAAATTTCTTTAATCCACTTAGTAAAATAATCAGTGGCAACCAATATCCAACTATGTCCACCACTTGACTTTTTTGAGATATCTCCAATGAAGTCAATGCCCCATTGTTGGAAAGGAGCTTCAAATGTAATAGTCCTGAGTGGCAATGTGCCTACATATTTCATATTGTAAACATCAAAGAACAATGTAGGCCACTAATAGCTTGACCTTAAAATCTTATATTTGTAGTTTTGGCCATATAATGTCCTCCACACACTCCACTGTGCATCTCATTCAAAATTTTAGCAACTTGATCTTCATTCACACATTTAAGAAAAACACCCTTAGGATTTTTCCAATATAACTCTCCCTACAAGATGACATTTTATTACTTGCAATTTCAACATCCTCTTCTAGTTATCATTTAAGTGAACTGGATAGGTCATATCCTGCAAATATTGGACAATATACTTATACCATTCTGAGATTTGCACACTTTTTTCATTGTCTTTCTTGTCACCTTCAACCACATTAACTTGACAAGCTTCAAGGTTTGAGTTAGTCATTAATTTTGCCAAGCCTTGTCCTCTCATCAATTTAGTGATCTAAATATCAATATTAAATTCTTGTATTTTGTTTATCCATCTGCAGTGTCTACCTATTACTTCTTGCTGTGTAAAAATATCTTTCACTATAGAGTCAAGGACATAAGCTATGATCTGTGTGCCCACCAAATAGGGCCTAAATTTTTTCACTCCTATAACTAGGGCATAAGCTTGCTTCTCTATTATGTCATATTTTAATTCTACATCTTGCAATGAGTTGCTGAAAAATGCATTTGGTTGTTCATACCCTTCATCATTATTTTTTAATAGAACTACAGCAATTGTATGGAAAGAAACAAAGGATAACAATTGGAAAGGCTTGGAAAAGTTAGGAGATTTCAGCATAGTGGCTATCTTAATTGCTTCCTTTATGCTCTAGAATGCCTGAACTACCTCATCGCCCCATGTTATTGTTGCAACTTTCTTCATCATCTTGGATATAGCTTTAGTTGTTTCTACAAAGTTCATGACAAACATTACAAAGATGATCTGCCCAAAGAATGACTAAATGCCCTTGACTATCTTGGGCATTGGAATTCTATCAATAGCTACAACTCTATCAGGATCAATTCTCACTCCATCTTTAGATACAATATGCCCAACAACTTTCCCTCAGTCACTCCAAAAGCACATTTCTTTGGGTTTAGTGATATGCCATACTTAATGCTCTAATTAAAATCCTCTCTAGGTGCATGCAATGGTCCTCTGCTTTCTTAGAGTGTGCAATTAGATCATCCTGATATACAACTAATATGGAGTCTCTGAAGCCTGCAAATGCAACATCCATTGCTCTTTGAAACGTTGCTCCTGCATTTGTCAATCCAAATGGCATTCTCACATATACATATGTTCCCCACGGTGTGGTAAAGGCAGTCTTGTATTGCTTAGATTCTTTCACCTTTACCTAATTGTATCCTGAAAATCCATCCATCATGGATAAGAGCTCACAACCTCTAACCTTTTGCAGCATGGCCTCCATATTAGGTAGGGGGTAATTATCCTTCAAGGATGATACATTCAGGTTCCTGAAGTCAACACAAAGCCTGATATCTCTATTCTTCTTTCTGACCATAACCAAATTAGAGACCCAAGTGGAGTACCTAATGGGTTTGATAATTCCTCCATCCCTTAACTTAATCAGTTCTTCTTGCATTTTTGGAGCTAAGGTTGGATTAATAGGCCTCTGTTTCTACCTAAATGGTTTAGCATCTGGTTTCAATGGAATCTCATGCTGAAATAGGTCTTCTCTATAAGATTTCAAATCATCATAGGACCATGTAAAAACATGCTTATATTTTCTAAGAAAAGCAATCGACATTGTTTTGATATGAGGAGTCAACTGCTTGCCAATATATACCTTCTTGGGAGCAATATCTGTTCCCAAAATTACTTCTTCTAAGTCTTGCTTATTAGTTGGAGTGGTATTGGAAACAAATTGATCACTATTATCAAAGTCTCTTTCTAAAGCAACCAATCCTCTTGAGATCTTATTTGTCTTATGATGTATAACCTCATTATCAAACATTGTTTCCTTTCCATCAATAGTTTCCACAAAATTCTAAAAATCTATTTCCTGATTCTCATACTCATCTATGTAATGTAAAAATTTGATCAAATCTTTATCATCATTGAATACCTACCAACTAGAAATATTATCAGGGACAATAGGTCTTACCTTCACTTCCACACGTGCAATATCAATTAAGGTAATGTTGTTTGGCCTGATTGCAACATTTGCCAAGAAATCTGCCTTGATAGTCCTTGATCTTTCAATCCAATTAATGGAAAATGCATCAAACAGTTCTATAACATCCCACACTACATGTTTATACTATTTTAACCTCTTTCTTTGATGCATACTTACTAAACTAACAACATTTTAAGTGCTTTAATTCCATGTTTCACAGCTATATTCAACCTAAGGAAGAGTTCCTCATATTTTGCAATATTATTTGTGCACTCAAACTTCAAAAAGAATGAGAATGTAAAAATCTTACTAGTAGGAGTGACAAAAACTACTCAGGTACACCTTATCCTTCTTTTGAACAAGCACCATCAAAATACATGGACCATATTTCATTCTCACCTTGTGACTTTTCTATTTCATAGTCAATTGTCACTTTTTTCTCAGTATCAGCACTGGATGATATCACCTAGAAATTGTCACAGTCAACATCAACAAAGCATACCTGATCAGTGGGCTCATCTTCTTCAACCAGGTGTGGCACCCTTTTTCCCTTTCCAACTTGACCTCCCTATCATTCATGGGAATCATGGCATAAGATAGATTTAACTGCATGCTACCTCCAATTAGTGCTGCCCACCTTCTAGACAACAACATCCCATACTGAGGCTCAATGTCCACCACTGTAACATTCATTGTGCACCTCTTCTCAGGATAGGCTGCAAGGATAAAATCAACATTTTTGATAATTCCAATAATAGGTACTTCTCTATTATCCATTGCAAAACACTTACCGCATGCCTTATCTATCTTCAATCCTATATCTTCCATAATGGCCAAAGGCATGATATTGGTAAATGCATTTGAATCAACCACACGATTTTTAACCTTTTTACCATTTATATCAAAGAAACATAAAAGGGTTCTAGTTGAGAGGGACACTTTGTGAGATTGGTTCCCAAATATAATTCTGGATTTTCCTCTTCTCCCATATCATTCACCTGGCCCACTTCCTGATGTTTGTCACTTTGATCTATCTGACTAGTAATACCAAATATTAAAGCCAGTGCTTTACTCCTATGCTCTTCAATCTTCATCATTTCAAGCAGTGGAATAAAGACTTTCATTTGGGACAATGCTTGAGTCATATCAAATTATATGAAATTATGCATATGAATTGCATTCGGATTGATGTATTATGACTCTTACCTTTGTCATCAGTCTGAGCAGCCTTAGTACCTCCTAATGTCTTGTTGTTTCCTTGGATTCCTTATTGTCATTATTCTGCTTTCTTTTTGGAATATCTAAAGTTAAACCTTTGGCATTATTCTAGAATTGCTTCATAAACAAACTTCCTAGTTTCCCAAAATCACCAGTTTGAACCTTACTCTTGAGATTGTAATTACTTTTTACCTGGGCAATTGCAGCAACTATGAGAGCCCTGATTTCCTCATTAGAAGGTCTCCTCAAATGAATGTCAGGAATTTGTGAGTCAAGTCCATACACATAATTATCTTCATTTTCATCATCTGAGAAGACTTCATGACAAACCTATTCCTTCTGATATCTTCTTTCAATCACATCTAATTCTAAATCCTATTTATCTAAAGAGGAATAATCTTCACTAGTAAACAACATGTTGATACTATCATCCTCATTATAATGTGGCTCACTACATTCATCACAATTGTTACCGTCACCTTGGAAAGATTTAGCAACCATACACTACAATGGTGAATGAGGCATCTGACAAACCATACACCATGAAGTACCTTTCACCATATTGATGTTTTTCTTTAATGGCCCAGGTGTGTCTCTATTATGCTGCCCTCTTTGGTTGTTATTATTAATCAAGATAGGTTTTCCATTATGCCAGTTTGTATTATATGGCATGTCATGCAACTATGGCCTTTTCTCTTGCTTCTGATAGTTTTGTCTATCAGCTCCTAGTCCCTTTTCCACCCTAGCTACCTTGTAGCTAAGATCCTTCAAGTCACTCATCACTTGATCCAACTTATCTTCAGATGTAGAGGTTGTATTATGTTGGATTTTATTATTTGGGTTTTGTAAGAATTTAACTTCATCTGAACTATGATCCTAATATGATATATTCCTAATTATAATAAGTCAAGCACTTGTGGCATGCTTAACCTTACTAGATTCATTTATTAGTCTTAGTTATTCCTTAAGATAACTTAGTTAGGATGAAGGGGTGTGTCCCTACATAGTTATGCATATAAATAAGGAGAGATAGACTCTCCTAAACTATAATATCATCTAATATTGAATTCACATATTATTTTCTGATTATTGGAGGTCACCCCCTCGAAGTGGTCTGCTATTTTCCTAATTTTTAGATTTACTTCCAAGAAATATCATAACAAGTGGTATCAGAGCTACGATTTGGGCCAAGATTTTTGTTTCCGCCATAACTTTCAAACCATTATGAATTTGGACCTAATTTTTTCTGGGTTTTGAGGTATGTGGTAGGTAAGATTCCAGGTAAAACATCAGAGTTCTACCATACATTGTACACAAGTTATTTTAATTTTGTTTTTTTCCATTATTTAGCTCTACAGGCCTCAAATTTAGGAATTTTTTTAACAAACATTACATTTTTGGAAAGCTTATAAAAAATTAGGTTCAGTCAGTTCTTTGAGTTTTATTATTAAAGATAAAATATAGTTAGTAATTTAGTGGTCAAAGTTAGGTCAAAATATTGTGTTATTCTTCTTTATAGGCCACAATTTTTGAATTTTTTTCTTTTTTTTTTTTAAATTAGGAAAGTTTATTTATTTATAAAAAGACAAGCATCAAATTTAGTCATAGCCCATGTTCTAAAATTTTACGGTTACAACTTGCACTAGATACTATCCTCCATTACTTAATAAAGAAAAATCTAGAGTTCAAGATACAAACACATCATAAACCATGTCATATTTAGGATCAGAGAATTTTTTTGAATCTAAAGAATATTGTCCACCACCTAAAATCACGGAAGCAATTCCACTAGGATGTGAAATAGTAGTAAATTATATTAAGGATAATTTATTTGACCCACTTGTAAGATCCTTAAATGAGGGTTTTTAGAAGTTTAAAGAAGATATATTGTTAGAATTAACGCCCCAACAAAACCATCAAGGTGGGTACAACCCTAATAGACAAAATCAAGGGATAGGACAATCTTTTCAAAGTCTAAAATTAAACCTACCCAAAATAGACATCCGTAAGTTTGATGGTACATATGTAACTTCATGGATAAGTCTAATGGAACAATATTTTAAACTCCATAATATAACAAACAACGTGATGGTTGACATAGCCTCACTGCATTTAGAATATGAACCTTACTAATGGTACAAATGGATGGTGAGTGAAAATTAAGGGAAAACACTTAGTTGGAAAGAATTTACAAATGACTTAGTAGCCCATTATGAGCAACCATGGAAGGGAAGCTATTTTACCCAACTAACAAATTTAAAACAAATAGGGTCTATAGCTGAATATAATGTTGAGCATATGAGATTAGCCATTCGAACTCAAGATGTGACACCTTATCAGAGGCTACAACTATACATCAATGGACTTAATGACCAAATTAAACATGATGTTCATTTGTTGGAACCTCTTACAGTTAGAAAAGCTATGCAACAAGCATTGCACATTGAGAAACAAAACCTCACCATCAAAAAATCCATAGAGGATCAAACTATAAATGTGACTAATCCTATTAATAAAAATGGGGACAACTTCCTTAACCCAAGACAAGTTACTAAGCTCTCACTTGAACAAGAGGCAAAGAAAAGAGAAAAAGGCCTATGATGGCATTGTGATAGTAAATGGTCTATGGGTCACAAGTGTGGTAACAATGAGAAGAGATTAATGATTATTGAGAATAAGGTTGAAGAAGAAAGACAAGTAGCTATAGAGGAACCAAATAGGGAACTTAAATATATAAATTTAGAGGAAGAAAGTGCTACTATCTTGCTACATGCATTGAATGGCACAAGCACACCACAAACACTCAAGGTATTTCGTTATATAAAAAAGAGAAAGGTGATAGTGTTGGTTGATACAGGTAGTACACACAACTTTATTGATAGTGTTGGATCTAGGGCATACAACTGAGAGGGGGGGTGAATCAGTTGTATAAAAACTTGCTCTTACTTCAAACACTTGATTCTTCTTTGTTAGTTAACAGCATATAAATTAACCATCCATGAAAGCATAATGCATAAACACAAGAGCAGATAAGCATCAACACATTAAACGCCAAGATTTTGACGTCGAAAACCCAGTTAAGGGAAAAACCACGGGGTGATTAACCCAAGGATTATTCTCTGTTAGAAGAATAAGGAAAAATGAATGGCACATGCCAATTAGGGCTCACTGCTCGAGCACACTGCTCACAAAGAGGCACACTGCCTACAAGGAGACACACTGTCTACAAAGTGATAAGAATCACAATCTTGAACTGGAGAATGACATCTCTACCATGTCTGGATCAGTTCCATTTAAGCCCAAAAACCCTTGCTCTGCCTTTCGCACTTCTCTTCGCTATGCCACACTCATCCACTTGATCCACACCTCAAAATGAATTCTCAAACATTTATTTATACAAGACATCAACTTAGGAACAATCATCTAAGTCGGCAAACATCACAATAACATTCGCAAGGTGTGTAGAACATCCGATCGGCCTGTTACAGGAAGAACACCAACAACTGGTAGCCATAACATCAAATCCAACTCTAACTTCAATGCGGACCACCAACATGAACTAGATATGATCCAATGATCAACATAACCTTCCCTGAATCATCAAAAACATCCGCACTTCATCAGCTTACCGGAATTCTTCTATTCATCATCTGGTACTTCAAGAACACAGTCTGTCACCACTGTCATAATGCAAAAGGTACTTCCAGACCTCAAAATCATACACAAATTGAGATGACACATCACAAGGACATCCCAAACACTCCTTCCAATCCGTAGATTAGGATAATACAATTCCGGACCTCACCGGACCTTTCTATGATCCTCTGTCACCTCTGAACACTTGCTGGAACTGGTTCCACACAGACAGCCACAACTTCTTCAGATCTTCATGTGGACCTCTGAAATCTTAGCTGAAGCATCTCAAGACTTATATCTACAAACCTTTTAATCCGCATCCTCTGGTTCTTAACCTATATAGTACATTTGCCTTCTTCTTATCACTGTTCTTCACTGTTCCGGATGGAGACTGATTTCCTCAATAACAACAGCACACAACTCATCCAAACCTTCTTACAATGCAATATGAGTAAGTTGACATCAATGACAACACTGGTTCACCTCATACTTGCAACAATCTCCCCCTTTGTCATTGATGGCAACATATGATGTGAAAAACCATCAAGACAAGAACTTCTCTTTTCTGTCATAGCTCCCCCTATCAACAACAACTTTTCACATGTCTTCTCTTCCTTTATTGCTCCCCCCTTGATCATCAACCACTTGTTTTTCACATGTCTTCTCTCCCCCTTTGACATTAATGGCAAAGGGCTCATACTTGCAATTCTAATACATCAGAATCATACCAGCTGCTCCTCCTTAGTAGCAGTTCCCCATCATCAATCCGGATCACAAGATATGATTGTGATATCCACCGGACTGATGCACATCAGTGCATCCTAGTTCATCACCGGAGGGGCCATGACCCCTAACTTCTCCCGGAGATATTCAAAAGAGTCCTTGGGAAGAGGTTTAGTAAAGATATCTGCAATCTGATCCTTGGAGGGAACATACTCCAATCTGACTTCTTCCTTGTTCACTTGTTCTCTCAAAAAGTGAAACTTGATAGACATGTGCTTAGTCTTAGAATGCAATACTGGATTCTTAGAAATATTAATTGCACTTGAATTATCACAGAAAATTGTGATAGGCTCCTCATATTCAACTTTAATGTCTCTTAGCATCTGCTTCATCCATAAGATTTGAGTGCAACTACCTACTGCTACAATGTATTCTGCTTCAGTTGTAGACAGAGATATTGCATCTTGTTTCTTGCTTTGCCAAGAAACCAATCTCTTCCCAAAAAGAATGCTCCACCACTAGTGCTCTTCCGGTCGTCCATATCTCCTACCCAATCTGCATCTGTATATGCATGAAGAAAGAAATCTAGATCTCTAGGGTACCATAGCCCATATTCAACTGTTCCTTTCAAGTACCTAAAAATTCTTTTGATTGCCATAACATGAGATTCTCTAGGATCAGCCTAGAATTTTGCCACAAGACCAACAACCTGCATTATATCTGGTCTAGTTTGAGTGAGATACAACAATCCACCAATCATTGATCTATACTTTGTCTGATCTGCCTTTGGAGAGTCATCATCTTTGCTTAACTTACATCCGGTTGCCATAGGAGTGTTCATTCGCTTTGAATCTTCCATACCAAATTTCCTCAACAATTCTTTCACATATTTGGTCTGAGAAATGAAGATCCCTTTCTTTGTTTGAGTAATTTGCAGACCCAAGAAGAAATTCATTTCACCAAGCATAGACATTTCAAACTCACTTTTCATCTGATTTGCAAAAGTTTTGCACATACTATCTCTTCCTCCAAAAATGATATCATCCACAAACACTTCAACAATCAAAATATTTTCATGATCAATTTTGAAATATAAGTTACTGTCAGTAGTACCTTTGTTGGATCCAATCTGCATAAGATGCTTATCCAACCTTTCATACCATGCTCTTGGGGCTTGCTTCAATCCATACAATGCTTTCTTCAACTTGCAGACCATATCATCATTATCAGACAATTGAAATCCATCCGGTTGTTCAATGTAAACTTCTTTTCCAGATCACCATTTAGGAAGGCAGACTTGACATCCATCTGATGTACCTTGAAGTCTTTGAAGGCAACAAATGCAAGAAATAATCTGACTGCTTCAATTCTTGCAACAGGAGCAAGGTCTCTTCAAAATCAATTCCTTCTATTTGAGAGTAGCCTTTGCAGACCAATCTAGCTTTGTTTCTGATTACTTCACCAGCTTCATTCAGTTTGTTCCGGAAGACCCATTTGGTTCCAATCACATTCCTATCTCTAGGTCTGGGAACAAGATCCCAAGTATGATTTTTCTCAATTTGCATCAATTCTTCCTTCATTGCTTTGGTCCAGTTTTCATCATTGCAAGCTTCATTTACTATCTTAGGTTCAATCTTTGAAATCAGATATTATTCATTTGAATCTTGAGCAATTCTTCTTCTTGTTTGTACCCCTTTACTTTTGTCACCTATGATCTGATCTTCAGACTGATTTAGAGTTACATACCTTGGAACTTTGGGAATTTCTTGCACTACTAATTCTTGATCAGGCTTATTTAGACAAACTTCTTCTGATTTACCGGATCAGTCTGGATCTAAATTTTAGAGGAGGAAGGAGCTTCTTGCATCAGAGGATCATTCTGATCATCTTCATCGCATTCATAGAACATTGAGGGCTTCTCAATTCCTTCATCAACTTTCACATTAGTACTATCTATCATCTTCCTCAGTCTCTTATTGTAACATCGGTATGCTTTGCTTTGAGTGGAGTAACCCAAGAAAATTCCTTCATCACTTCTAGCATCAAACTTTCCTAGATCTTCATCTCTTTTAATATAACACTTGCTACCAAATACTCTAAAATATCTCACAGTAGGAGTGATGCCAAACCAAAGTTCATAGGGGGTCTTACTGGTATTGTTTCTGATTTGAACTCGATTGAGAGTGTAGACTACAGTGCTGATAGCTTCTTTCCAAAACATTTGAGGAATATTTGCTTCCAACATCATTGTCCTGGCAGCTTCCTGAATGGTCCGGTTCTTTCTCTCAACTACTCCATTCTGCTATGGAGTCCTAGGAGCAGACAACTGTCTCTTTATACCCTGCTTCTCACAAAAGTCAATGAACTCACCGGATGTAAATTCACCACCTCTATCAGACCTTAGACATTTCAGTTTCAATCTGGTTTGATTCTCTACCATAGCTTTGAAGATTTTGAACTTCTCAAGGGCTTCTGATTTCTCTTTTAGGAAGGTAACCCACATCATCCGGGAATGGTCATCAATTAGCAACATGAAATATCTATCAGCTTGCAGACTCTTGATTCTTGTCGAACCATAGAGATCAGTATGTACTAATTCCAACAATCCAATAGAGGACTGATCTTTGCTTTTGAAAGAGACTCTGCTCTGTTTACCTAGCTGACATTCTTTGCACAAACTATTTGTAGGTTTCACTAATTTTGGAAGATCTCTTACAGCCTGAATATTGCTTATCTTGATGATGTTATCAAAATTTACATGACACATTCTTCTATGCTATAACCAACTCTGATCAACTTGAACAAACAAACAACTTTTATTTGAACCAACCAGATGAAAGATATTACCTTTTGTTTGAGCATCGGATGCAATTTCAGTTCCGGAGCTTGTAAAGATTCTGCATTTTCCATTCTTGAACCAGAGATCATAGCCTTTGTCCACTAACTGACCAACACTGAAAAGATTGTGCTTCGATCCTTCAACATATAGTACATTACCTGTTTTGCTCTTTCCATCAAAGGAAATAGTCCCCCTACCTCTGATTCTTCCAGTAAAATTGTCACCAAACTTTACCATCCCTCCTTCATACCTTTCCAAATCTAAGAACTTATTCTTGTCACCAGTCATATGGTGAGAGCATCCACTATCAATAACCCAATCATCCTTTTCTTCCACTTGAGCAACTAAAGCTCTTTCCACAACCTTGTGATTGACAGATTCAGAGGATATTGAATCTTCTTTCTTGATGGCAATAAACACCCATTCATTTCCAGATTTGCTTCCTAGTTCTGATTCATCATCTGTTACTCCTTCATGGTCATCTTCTTCATGAACATAATAGCAGTTCTTTTGAAACCTTTGTTTGTTAGTATTAGACCTTGCAGATCTTTCCGGACATCTTGAGGCAAAATGACCAATCTTATTGCAGTTGAAACAATTAACGGGTAGTTTTCCTTCATACTTACCGATCCTCTTGGCAGTCTCTTTGCAATGAGGGCTTCAAGTTGAGCTGTTTCTGCTTCCTCTTCTTCCATGTCTCTTCTTGCTTGATCATACCATGACATCTTCCTTGAAGAGTTTTCTCCCAAATCAAATCTCTGTTTACCTTTCACATAGGTACTAGCTTTGAAAGCAGATTCAGTCTTGGGAGGATCATCTCCAAACTCGGTCATTTCAAATGCAGCTAGTTTGCTAGCCAATTGCTCTCTTGTGATAGCTGTGTGGGCTCTGAATTCATCAATGGTAGCAACTTTGATTTTGTAGGCAGCAGGAAGGGATCTGAGAATTTTGCAAACAATCTCATTTTCATCCAGAGTTCCACCAGAATTTCTAATTCCACATACCAACTCATTCACTCTTGGCATAAAGGTACTGATGTTTTCATCTTCTCTCATCTTCAATCTTTCAAATTTCCCTTTTAGACTTTACAACCTTGCACCCTTGACAAACTCATCTCCTTCATACAGAAGTTCCAGTTTAGTCAAGATCTCATATGCAGTTGGTAGGTCAATAACATTTGAGAGATCTGAGTCATTCAATGCGCTTAGAAGAGCTTCCTTGGTCCGTAGATTATTTTCAGCATCTGTGATTTCATTCAGAGTTGTCGGACCACCCTGTGGAGGTACATATGGTTTTGAGACCATGGCCAAGTATGCTTTTCCCATACACTCCAAGTGAAATTTCATGCAACCTTTCCAGAGAGTGAAGTTGGTTCCATCGAACTTTGGACTATCCTTCTTGTATGACGACATCCTGGATCTCCTCAAGTGGTTAAGCTCCTTTCAGAGGAACTTGGTTCTGATACCAATTGTTGGATCGAGGGCATACAACTAAGAGGGGGGTTGAATCAGTTGTATAAAAACTTGCTCTTACTTCAAACACTTGATTCTTCTTTGTTAGTTAACAGTATATCAATTAACCATCCATGAAAGTATAATGCATAAACACAAGAGCAGATAAGCATCAACACATTGAACACCAAGATTTTGACGTGGAAAACCCGGTTAAGGGAAAAACCACGGGGTGATTAACCCAAGGATTATTCTCTGTTAGAAGAATAAGGAAAAATGAATGGCACATGCCAATTAGGGCTCACTGCCCGAGCACACTGCTCACAAAGGGGCACACTACCTACAAGGAGACACACTATCTACAAAGTGATAAGAATCACAATCTTGAACTGGAGAATGACATCTCTACCATGTCCGGATCAGTTCCATTTAAGCCCAAAAACCCTTGCTCTGCCTTTCGCACTTCTCTTCACTATGCCACACTCATCCACTTGATCCACACCTCAAAATGAATTCTCAAACACTTATTTATACAAGACATCGACTTTGGAACAATCATCTAAGTCGGCAAACATCACAATAACATTCGCAAGGCGTGTAGAACATCCGGTCGGCCTGTTACAGGAAGAACACCAACAACTGGTAGCCATAACATCAAATCCAACTCTAACTTCAATGCAGACCGCCAACATGAACTAGATATGATCCAATGATCAACATAACCTTCCCTGAATCATCAAAAACATCCGCACTTCATCAGCTTACCGGAATTCTTCTATTCATCATCTGGTACTTCAAGAACACAGTCTATCGCCACTGTCATAATGCAAAAGGTACTTCTAGACCTCAAAATCATACACAAATCGAGATGACACATCACAAGGACATCCCAAACACTCCTTCCAATCCGTAGATTAGGATAATACAATTCCGGACCTCACCGGACCTTTCTGTGATCCTCTGTCACCTCTGAACACTTGCTAGAACCGGTTCCACACAGACATCCACAACTTCTTCAGATCTTCATGCGGACCTCTGAAATCTTAGCTAAAGCATCTCAAGACTTATATCTACAAACCCTTTAATCCGCATCCTCTGGTTCTTAACCTATACAGTACATTTGCCTTCTTCTTATCACTGTTCTTCACTGTTCCGGATGGAGATTGATTTCCTCAATAACAACAGCACACAACTCATCCAAACCTTCTTACCAATGCAATATGAGTAAGTTGACATCAATGACAACACTGGTTCACCTCATACTTGTAACAGATAGAAGATTGGATAATGTACTCAATTGTTTTGTGTTTCCAATCTCTAATTTTTAGGTTATGATAGCAGATGGGAAACAACTCTCTTGTGGTGGTAAATGCCATCATATAAAAATCTCTATGAGAGATTATCAGTTAGATTCAGAAATGTTTTCTATCCCAATTGGAGGAGCAGATGTAGTTTTAGGAGTGCAATGGCTTAAACATTTGGGAATAGTGTCCTTTAATTTTTAGGAATTATTCATGACCTTTAGTGTAAAAAAAGGACAAAAATATAAACTTATAGGGATATAATCACCATCAAGTCAAATTATTAGCTCCCAATTACTTAATAAATTACTTAAGAAATGTTCTTATAACATAAGGGCACAAGATGTGAAAAGTCAAGATCAATCAAAGATTCAAGAAATCATTGAACAACAATATCAACATGCATTTCAAAAACCCAATGGTCTACCAATAGTCAAAGACTATGATTATTTCATTGAATTAATATCAAGAAGTATTGTTCATCCCAAAAAAGTTCCTTTTCATCCCCAATGATTATGGTTAACAAGAAGGATGAACCATGGAGAATGTGCCCACATTATCGGGAGCTCAACAAAGATAAACTTCATATTCCGAATATTGACGAATTGGTAGATGAATCTAATAATGTAGTTCTCTTTACTAAGTGAGATTTACATTTAGACTATCATCAAATTCAAATAAAGGAAGAGGATATAAATAACACTACATTTAGAACACATGGGGCTCATTATAAATTATTTTTATGTCATTTAGTGTCACTGATATTAAATCAACTTTTCAAAGCCTCATATATTCAATGTTCCACCCATTTCTTCAAAAATGGTGTTGGTATTCTTTGATGACCTCTTCATCTATAGTAAAACATGGAATTATGAACAATTCATATAAAAGATTCTAGATTTTCTAAGCGTTGAGGGCAATGCTTTTCTAAAGGGGATGGGAATGTTATGATCATAATATGACATATTCCTAATTATAATAAGTTAAGCACTTGTGGCATGCTTAACCTTACTAGATTCATTTATTAGTCTTAGTTATTCCTTAAGATAACTTAGTTAGGATGAAGGGGGGTGTCCCTACATAGTTATGCATATAAATAAGGAGAGATAGACTCTCCCAAACCATCATATCATCTAATATTGAATTCAAATATTATTTTTTGATTATTGGAGGTCACCTCCTAGAAGTGGTCTGTTATTTTCTTGATTTTTACATTTACTTCCAACAAATATCATAACATCATCTCTTCTACCCCAATTTCCAGATGCCTTTTTGTTATTTTCAATATTAGTTGCAATCCTAAAAGCATCCCTTAGACTAGTTGGGCTCTTATCCCTCATTTCATACCCCATTTTTGTATCAAAAGAATTTGTGTATAAAACCATACACATGGGTTCATTTGGTCTCATGTGAGGTGGGACCTTATTAATAATTCTTGTGAATCTTGTATTAAAATAAGACACTGATTCATTTGATCCTTTGGTTATACTAGTGAATTCTTTTATAATGAACCTAGGATTAGTCTTGTCTCCATATTTATCTCTAAAGACCCTTCTGAAATCATCCCATGATCCAATACTCTAATCAGGCAAGTTTCTATACCATTCACTGGCTTCATCAACTAGAGATTGCATAAACAGTTTCATAACTACACCTTCATGTTCAATCTCAAAGTCATCCATTAGATTTAGAAAAAGTTTTTAAATGTTCCTCACTAGAAATTGTATTATTACCTAAGAATTTTGTTAATGCCTTCCTAACATCATTATCAATTGGGTTAGGGTAACCAGGAATACCAGTGAAATCCAGCTATCTATATCTGTCTAGTTGCATGGGTCTTCTATCAAATATATTTTGATTCACATTACCCTGAACATTGACATTCTGATTTACTGGAGGGTTCTAATTTGCTCTATGTTGGTGCAAACTATGTTGCTGATTAGCCAACATATTCTAGTTCTGATTCTAATTTTGATTTGCTTACAAGTTATGGTTTGCATTTTGATTAGCCCCTACCTATGGATTAACTATTGCATCCTGATTATTAGGGTGACCACATTTTAATTATTCTGATTATTTGTATTTTGATTAATAGAGAGTGCATTCTAATAAGAAGTCCTCAATGCCTCAACCATCTCTCTCATTTCATCTCTTATCCTGATTGTTTCTAGGTACTCAATTTCAACTCTGAGGTTCCTGACTTCATCTAACAAATCATTTTCATTGAGCCTTGATGAAGATGGGTTATTTAGATCCTGATCATTTGTACTCTTCAGAGACTCACCATCAAATGGGTTTCTACTTGGACTACAATGAGACATTTTAAACCTCAGTCTTTGTCTGTCAGCTTCCTGCTTTTGATAAACTTCATGGATATTATCCTCTACATTTGTGAAATGTTGCTCATGAAACCCAACTTCAGGATTAACATCTTGACTACTAGCATTATTCTGGGAAGATGGAGGATCATTCTGACCATTTTGTGGATTAGGAGAGTTATTACTTCCCTTTTTTGACCAATACTTTTTTCTTGATAGTTCTAGAACTAAGGGATTATTTTGAGACCTTCTTCCATGCATAGAATGATGATTCATCAGTTAGGAGATAGACTCAGAGTCACCACCTAGTAAAATGGGATTTTGTATGTCAAATTCTAGGATAAGGTCTAGATTCTTTAGTTGACAACTCCCTAGTAGAGTTGCCAATATGTTGGTGTTCCAAACTGATTGTCTGATTATCCCTATAAGGTAGCTATCCTCAATGCTCAGGACTCTCAAGTCAGTGGCCAACAAATAGGAGACAATTGCTTGTTCTTCTCTACACTTTAGGCTTTGTTAGACCTAGGGGGTATTCCCTTAAGACAATATAAAAAATATTTCTCCTTATCTTAACAAGATATTGGTTAAGAAGATTGTTCTCAATCAATGCATTGAGGACTGAAAGATCCTATTTCAGAGTAGCTAATTCCTCAATATGTACTCATTTAAGAACTCTAAGAACATGGAACGACTTAAACGCATTATACAAAATAAAACAAAAAGGTTTTTATATTTTTAATTTTATGATTTATATGCTTGGTCTTGAAATATATCCTCAGATCGGTGCCTATTCAAGGTAACAGAGTCAAAACCATACATGCAAGTGTTCCTTAATAACAACTTAACTTCATATCTAGAGGGTAAATAAAACCACTACTGCCTTACAATATAAACCCAAGAAAGAGTATTACTTGTGATTCTCCTTTACTAATCCCTTGATACAACACACTTTTCCCTATGTCTGATTCAGAGCAATTTAATCTATTCCTTGAACAGATGTAGTAAACTAGACATACAATACAACAAATGTATACTGATGAATTTAGAAACCCTTAGCAACTTCATTCAAAAGAAAAGCATTCATATCCAAGGAGACAATCACAAATAACACACACACACACACAATGTTTCTCATATAACTCAATCTGAATAGAAAATTGCCATGTAAGAACAAATAATCTCACATACAGAATATATAACCTGCAATCCAAAAGTACTCCTTTCTTATTGGAATCAATCAAAATCTCAAAGCTTTTACAAATATGTTTTAAATGATTCCTATCTCCTTGATGATACTATCAACAAATACTACTACCATAATACAAAAATTTTCCCCTTATATTGGAGAGATACAAAGTATGTCGGCTAAGCTCCTAGAAATAACTATTTTTAGAAAAGTTTGAGAATTACAACACAACATAGTTTTGTAACTTGTGCTCATTACAATATTTGATATCAAAATTCAACTACAATCACATGTGTGCCGACACAATCCTCCAATGTTGATGCTTGATTAATTTGAATTGGCCAAGAGAAGTAGCACCGCTGAGAGGCTGCCAAAGCAAAGTCATCCTTGAAAACTGATGATTGATTGAAAACTAATTGAAATATCATTCAGCTTCATATCTCTCCCCCCAAGATCCATACTCCTTATCATATGGACATTGGAGTGCTAAAACCTTGACCACTTTATCATTATGAGCTGCATACTGAGCGTCCAAAATAGCTTTTGACTCCCTACCAATACGATCGCATAGCTTCTCCAATGATATGAGCTCATCTAAAACTAAATTCAAAATTCTTGTTTGCAACTCACCATAAACACACACCAGAGTAACAGCCTTGGACCCCACAATACCAAACTAAACTTTCCATTGGTTCAAGCTTTGGGTTGATCCTATTCATCTTTGAAGTGGGGCAACACCTTCATTTTCACTTGATCAATAGATGCCACCTTTTATTTTAACTGTTTGTCCAACTTTATCATATAAGAAGCCACATCATGTAGGATTGCCATGACCTTTGATACACTTTGCAATTTAGGAGGCTTGTCTGGACCAAATCTAGTTGTTTTGACCATCTGTTTGACAATTACATTCCTTGGCATCTATTTATTCATTATTTCCTGCAATCTAGATGAATTATGCTCATGTTTGACCAATGCTTGATTCACGTCTGCAATCCCCTTGTAGAGATCTTCTCTTTCCCATTAATTTTAGTTAGCTAATGGTTAACTACTTTAGAAACAATCTTACTATATGATTGCAACCTATCTCCTCTTAATGAATTAACAATACCTTTCAATTCTAAAACTTCTACAAACAAAGCATCCCTATCTGATGGGAAAGCCTCTCCTGATGGGCTCAAAATAATTGGCACAGGGGCACTGGAAGATGCTAACTCCCTCTCTTCCAAGGCTCTCAGTCTTACCAAATCATTTGCATATCTCCTTTGAAGTTCATTGTAGTCCTTTTGCAATTTCAAAACCGTAGTTTGACTAAACATAGTTGTGTCCACTACCAAGGCTGTTGCATCAGGTGTTGGGGTATTAGCTACTCTCTTCATAATCCAATTTCCTCTCAAATGATCAAGGCTCTGCACCACATCTGGTTTATCTGTTCCTGGTGCCAAAGTCCATATGGCCAATGTTTCAAAAGATGGGCTGAAACCAAAACCAAAAGCCTTTCCTGCTTTCTCCTTAGCTGAGAAAACAACTTCATGTTATCTCCTTATGGTCTCAAATGCCAATGCATCTGCCATACTCCAATTAGGCAATAACAACATACCACTCTCCATTACCATTTGCCTTCCTTCTTTAGGGGTAACGTTGTCAAGCTTCAAATCAAACTCAGACAAAATCATTTTGGCCATATCATTATCATTTGATGAATCCATTTTCATTTTCTCTTCCTCAAGCCTATTGTGGTATGTAGCATGTTTCCTCCTTAAAACAAAATCCTTAAAATCTTGAGTCTTGATGAATTGGTCATCAGATAAATTGCTGGCAAGCCAATGCCTTCACATCTCTAGTTTACTGATTAGCATTTATCAAATAATCAATGCTTCTGTTAAAAGGCATAGGAGGAACAATCATACCTACCAATGTCTCAGTAGCTCCCTCATCCTCTAAAGTGTCTTCATCATCTATAATCTCCACCGGGGATTTTCCTCTATCAAAGGAAGATACCTTGTCTTCTGAAGTCTTCTATCTCTTAGCTTGTTGACTGTCTACCTCCTTAGTATCTATAAGATCTTCCTCTTGTATATCCTCACTCCTTTGTCTAACATAAGGTCTTATCCTTTCACCAGGAACTCTTTCCACACTAGGAGGCCTCTCCTCTTCAGGAATCATAAACTTCTCTGTATTCTCCAATATTTTCATGATTCTGACAACTATATTCTTCTCCTCAGGAAAAAAGCCAGGAAACTTTGGATCTTTCTTCTTTCTTTCATTCTCTACTTGCACAATTCTTTTCCATTTTTCAACTTTCCCTTCAACTTCTGCAAATGATAAAGAATTACTCACAACATTTTTAGCAAGGTTCATATTTTATGCAGGAATGTAAACTTTTTTACACTCAATCTAATTGAATTTATGAATCTCTCTAGCAAATTGTTCTCTAACAGTAGCATACTTCAACCTATAGTTGTTTAATAGTGGGTATATTTGATCCAGGCCTTCTTTGTTCATTACCTAAAAATTTAACCACTTCAAGGCAGTGGGGAACAATTAACCCTTCTTCTAACCTTTGAGATGCAGTTTATCCACTTCATTTAGCTGCCAGACAATCTCCAAATAGGCCAATCTTTTAGGTACATATACAAGCAACAAATGTGGCTTCATAGTAAAGCCATAAACTCTAATATATGTAGAGAATTGGTTCAAAAACTAATCTCCCAATTGTGCTTTATCCTAAGCCTAGGAGTTTCCTTACAAGGGCTAAGGAAATCCTTTATCTCTGGTGGTATTATGTCTACATATTTTCCCATATATTACATCAACTTCCTCACAAAGAACTCCTCAAAAATGATAAAACTAAATTTTCACAATCCCTATCCCACATAGAGGTGGACAACATTGTACTGGCCAAGGTTGTCCTTTATCATCAAACTGTAGTACCCTTAGGGTTTGATTCCATTGTTTCCTACCAACATATAGAAACATGTGACACATGTGGGAGTACCATTTGAATTCACGCTTCTTATTGTTATTTAGGGCTACCATCTATTTATGTATCTCATGTGCTAAGAAAGAGGTAAAATTAGACTCCACATTTACAATGTTGTCCTAGATATCAATGACCATAAACATTAGATGCACAGGAATCTTTTCTCCTACATCCTCACCCACAATTTGACATAGTGAATAATAGGTCTTTATGAAATAATCTTCAAAGGCCTTTATACTAAGGGGTTCCTTCTCAAAGACTTCCAATCCTCTACCACCAAAGGTCTTGAGTCTATGTTTGGTGATTTTGATAGACCTGTACAGGGCCCTATGTGTCTCATACATCTTTATGAATTTACCAAAATCAATGGCCTTGTTTGTAGCCTTGTTGAGATCAAACATTTCAGCAATGTAAGACTTGGTGAAAGAAATAATTATATTTCCATTAGCTGCCAATACTCTTTTCGAGCTGACATCATATCTGCTTGCAACAAGTTGGACCAAATTTGCATCTACAAATACATTCAGGACCACAACTTTGCTTATGTCCAAGTTCCATCCATTATTCAATGAAGACATGGCACCCCTCTTTCTATGCTAGTGCTCAAACAAAGACCATACTATCACAAGGGTAATTGCATAGATATGATTTCCCCAAAATCATCTATAAACTTTTCATCCTTATTTCTTCCAGCAAGGCTTAGAACTCTCCTTGATGAGCCAGACACTGAGTGAGCAAATCGTATTCAAAACTTCTTCTTTTTGATGTGCCAACCATTTCTTACTTGTGTAGGATTTAACTACAAACTAGGGTTTCTTTGAAATGAAACAAACTCAACAATTCACCCTAGTATACTTATGAATTCAACCTCTATGACCAATTTTAGGATTAAATTGATAAGATTTGCAAGAAAATGGATCAAAATACTAGTAAATTCAAACTTACTTGTTGGTTGCAACCAGAAACCCTACTTCAATTATTGCCACAAGTTGCTCAATTTTCACAAGAATTCTAGCTGCCAATGAACACTCATAGAAATGATCTATTTTATGTATTTACTTTATCAATTAAACAAGATTATGGTTGATTTTCTATCAAATGACCATTAATATGATCGTGCGCTTGCCTACAGGCTAAGACTAGTCATTCTCCATGTTTGAATATCCACTGTTGATCTGATCAGTCCGTAGGAGAATCTACGACTCTGATTTGAAAATTTCATCACTGAAAGATAGTTTACACACTTAAAATGATGTAGACCAATCAGGATTAGCCCACTCGGCAAAAACTTTCCATTTGAGATCCATATGGCAGCTCATCGTAGCAATACAAACCCAAGAGGGAGCCACACCACCACCCTCGTTCTAGCATGCTGAGTGCTGACTTCAGCTTGTTTGGTCTGAACGAGACCCACGTGGCATGTGTCATTCTATCGCAGCATCGCAAAGTATATTCTTCGGCATCTTTTTTGTTGCGCACTCATGCGATCCAATGAGGAGTGAGCATGACTTAAGATTCCAGTTGATAAGGCTTTAGGCCCACCTACCTGGTAATCTATGGTCTACGCATCATCACGGCTTTGACAGATTTGATAGACTTGGAGCCCGTGATGCTGTGATAACCGTCAATTTGGCTTTAGAAACTTTTAGTCTAGACTTAGGAAATATTTAGATGCACAGGACTAGCTAGTAACTAGGCTCAAGGGGCCAGTTTTAGATGGGAAACAAGACATGAAGTTATAACTTAAGCTCAGGTGACCGCCTATCACAAGTCAACTTAAAATTAAATGCAGACCTAAGGGAAAAGGGCTAAGGATTTAGGGTTTAAGTCTTTTAGACTCAGACTTAGCTGATTTCAAAGGTTTAAGACCAAGGAGTAAGAAAATTACATGGGGACTCCACCAAAATCAACATAAAAATCCAATTAAACATTGCAAAAGTAAAAATTTCTTTTCAAATTCACAAAAAACAATCAAACCCTACCTTGTTCAACTACTACATTCTCTACACTTCGTTCATGATGTCCTTAGGAGTGAGATTGGCGAGGTGGCATGGTGAAAATGTTAATTGCACTTAGAAATTGCTTGAACCCCTCTTCTTGTAATGCACTTGTGCTATGAAACCTGAACTTGCTTGCCAAAAGGGGGAAATGAGCTGCAACCTATTGTGATTTGGGTTTTTATTTTAAGTTTTTATTTTGCAAAACATGAGCGCGTTATAACGCACTCACATTTTGACTTGTATGGGACCAAAAAGTAATGTGGCAAATTTTTGGTCCCTCATCTCTTTGCATATACCCCAATATGGTTGACGACGTTTTTTAAGAATTTTTGGATGAAATTAAAACTCATTATAGATGACAATGTCTAGTTTTCAGATATGTAATTTTTTAGTGTTGAACATATTTTTCTATTTATTATTTAAAATGCCTCATAAACTTGAAATGACATATATTACTATTTTTTTAATAACTTTTGATGTTGATTTTTTATTTAATTTTTTTCATGTCTAACAAATCTAGACATCGTTTTCTACACAATGAAAAATTCATGTTACAATTATTTCAAGTCAAATTATGTGGGTCATACACAAAGGGTTTTAAAAAACACCTTAATCCAAAAAAAATTAATAAAAAAAATATTTATTAAAAAATTACAAAAAAAATCCTAATCAAACTTGAGCATTTTATGCATCATTCCACAAAAGTATTTTGAAAAATATTTTCATTTACTACTTATTTTATGGGTCATACAATCCATGTTTTGGCCTTCAATATATATTTTTTAAACTGTCACTTTTGTACATCCTATACAAAACTAACTTTTATCATCTGGGTGTTAAAATAAATTATATTGTAGACACCTAAAAATGTCTCGACCACCAAACTGATTCCCGACACCCCTAAACTTACCAATTCCCTTTCCAACTAATTAATTAAATTTTTATTTAATTAATCACCCCGTTCATTTTCCAAATCCACACCCTTTTATCCCAAAAAATTGAATTAATTTTATTAATTCAATGGTCCAAACCTTAGCCAAATGATTTAATAAATATGCAAAATTTATTAAATCAAATCCCCATTTTCCCTAAATCCAATTAATTAGTTAAAACCATGTTAACTAATTAATCCAGCCTACTAATCAGCCTATCCCTACCCTAGACAATTAAATAGCTATTATTTAATTGCCTACTCTAGCCTATCCCATCCTAGCCTTAGGATTAATTAATTAAATCACTAATTAATTAATCTTATCCCCCCTCTAATCCTTCTACTAATTTATTCCAACCATATTAATTAGGTTAATCACCCTAATTAAGAAAGTCAAATCCCCATTAGCACTTCTCTCCACATTCCTCAAATTTAAAATTCAAATAAATCACACATCACATTTACTCCTCTTACACATGTCATAACTCTCTTCCCAAAAATGAATTTTTAATTCATTTTACCCCTCCCTTTGTGAATTTTTAATTCACAAATAATCCATCTCACCAAACCTCATTTATTGACCCCTTTCCCAAAAATGAATAAAAGATTTACTTTTATTCCTAGCCCTCCATCTTCCAAGATCAAATCTAGGCCCTCCACCTCACTTTCATCCTCCACCATTGATCTCTCCAATCAATCTCCACCCTTGGATCAAAATCCTCTCCAAAAGTCTATAAATACAACCTCTCACAAGTCATTTTCATCATCCATTTTCATGCAAAGTTACCATACCAAAATCACATTTGAGCTTATAGTGAGTTGCACATTTGAGAAGGCATTTCACATTTGAATCAATAGTCTAGGGACAATCTTGGTCTTGGGAGCTTCTCTTGGGTGCAAGGGCTCCTCTTTTCCTTGATGGGATTAGGTTTTGCATGAGGTATAATCTTGTGTTTTGTTTACATTTGGTTTTGCTTTTTTACCTTATTGCATTTCTCTAATCTACATTGGCACGCCCGGTGGGACCCACAAGGTCCAATCTAATCTTTGCTTGTGAGTTTGTGTGTTAGTTTTTGACATTTTGCAGGTTCAGCGCCATTCAACAGTCGCAGCAGCGCTATTATTGCCGTATTTCAGTGCTATATCTGTTTTAGCGCTATTTCTGCGCGATTCTATTTTATAGGCTAACCACACTCACGTGCGTTTTTTCGATCTTCTTGTTATTTTTTTGGTGTTTTCTGTTCTGTGTTTTGCAGGAAAACCAGGAATTACAGGGGGAGGTTATGGCAAATTTTTGAGAGAAACGACCAAATAGATTCGGTTCCGCATTTTGGCGCTATCCTTCAGATTAGCGCTATCGTATTTTCTCCGCAGCTTCAGAAACACCACGCAGTGGCGCCTTAACTATTTTATATTATCACCATTCTCTGTATTAGCGCCTAAATTAGAGTTTATTAGCGCCATCCTCTGTATTTACGCTTTTAAATTTGCGCTATCTTTGTTTTGAATTAGTGCCATCAGCTGTTTCAGCGCTATTTTCACGTAAGTCAGGTTGTTCTGCCCGCAGTGGCGCCTGTATATATCTGTTTTAGCGCTATTTTTCTGTTTGTTGCAGGTACTGCGGGTACTAACAAAATCTTTTGCAGGATGGTTTGTTAATTAGTTAGCAAACACTTCAATTTGGAAACTAAAAAGAACCCTTGTCATGTCTTGAACAAACATTTCAATTTGGTGTTTTAAAATTAACCACAACTCCTTGATTGAAGTGTGTGATCATAACATTTACTTTTGGTGCTCTAAAATATACTTTCTTTTGTGTGCCAAACAAACAATCAAAACACTTCAATTTGGGCTATAAAAAGAACAACAAATTGCATACTTCATTGGGTAAAAAGAACAACAAACTTGCATTTTCACGCATCTAAACAAGATCATTTAATACTTGTGTGGAGTGTTTTCGTGATTGTGTCAAGTAGAGTGAGAGGTGTATGCTCTTCCCTCGTACCTTTTGGTGATCTTGGGAATCAAAAACTTCTCACAACACTTTTGCATTAATCACCCCCCATCTAATCCAAAGATCTAAAATTGAACCATGTTGAGTGTGGTATAATCATAGGGAACACGTATGCTCTCCCCTCGCATCTTTGTATGAACTTGGGGATCAAAAGTGTTCTCATGATTGTATCGCTTTTGTAATCCCTAGAGGGCCTGCCACCCCGCTTCGAAAGGTGGGAACGACCCAAGCGGCAACGAGCTAAAGCCAAGCTCTTCCGAGCCGCTATATAAAATAAGGTGTTTGGGACGAAAGTCTCAAGCGACAGGTGTTGTTTTGTTATACCGACAGCCAACCTCCCCATAAACCCTCCAAGGCGCAACCCTTGGAGGCTGGGAGACTCCATAACGGAGAGTAGCGCTGCCGCACGTATAACCACCTGAACAGATGCCCTTACTAAGAGCCATTGTTTAGAAAGCCAAAATCCTTCTATTTGTTGACGCAGAGGGCAAAACCCTTGAAGTGGCCCTGATTCATGCGGTTCTTAGCCGAGGTAGCAGGGATAATCTAAAGGTTTGGAGAGGGTCAAGCCTTATCAGAAACCCGGATCTTGGTATGCATGAGAAGTGTGTGCAAATGTAAGGAGGAGCCGGTGCTACCAAGATCCTGGAGCTACCCGCTTTGAATAGGCGCAGCTAGGGGATTCAACAAATACTATCCCATTCTCACCATAGGTTGTAAAAGTGTGCTTGTTCTAAACAAAGTCATATCATTTCACAAACAAAAAAATTATTGCTTGTTTTGCATTCAAATGTGTGTTAAAGTGCTTTGATTTTTCACAAACAACTTGCCAAGAGACAAAACACATCAGTTTGTCACAAACTAAACAATCAGATCCAAAATTTGATATCAGAAGTCTGTCAAACCCTGTTTCAGCGCCATCTCAGTCTTATTATAGCGCCTTTTCACCTGTGGATTGGCGCTATTCTGAGATTGACTTGCCTAAGACAGAATACATCAGTTGGTCACATCCTAAACAGACAAGCCCAAAATCTGCCTTCAGAAATACAAAAATTTGCAAACAGAAATCTGTCAAAACCTGTTTTAGCACCATCTCAGTCTGATTGTAGCACCTTTTCACCCGTGGATTGGTGCTATCCTGAGATTGACTTGCCTGAGACAGAATACATCCGTTGGTCACATCCTAAACAGTTAGATCCAAAGATCCACCTCCAGAAGTCCCAAAAATTTTGCCATCAGAAATCTGTGTAACTTGTTTCAGCGCCATATCAGTCTGATTGTAGCGCCTTTTCACCCGTGGATTGGCGCTATTATGAGATTGACTTGCCTGTAGCAAAGACCCACTCTGTTGTGATCTACACCTTCTGTTCTACCATAATCCATATCCATCTCATAGAAATCTGCCAACCGTCCAACCATTTTTTCCAAAAAATTACACATTCTATTTGACCTTAGAGAATCACTCACCACCCTTGTTGGACCACTTTGACACATCATAATCAACCCAAATACATATCTATCCATCCCCATTCATTTCTTTTTTGCATACCTCCTTGGACCAATATAAAATCGTTTCAAAAATTCACATCAAAACCTCATCAAATCACTCATCAAATCTTGTTACCCTTTTGAGCCAAAGATAGATCTAGATCCTATCATTAACATCACGTTTTCCTTGAAAAGTCATTAGTCTACATTTCAAGAAAAACAAATCACCTCTCTTTGTGTAAGGTCATTAGTCTACCCCAAACAAAGAAAATCGTCATCCTTTGTGTGTCAAATCAAAATCTAGATCTTATCCAAAAGCTCAATTCGAGAAACATCAACAGTATCATCCTCATCATCCTAAACCAATCAAAAAACATCAAAATCCCTTTCTTATCATACATCTTTGGTCCAAAATTTGTGCAAAAAAATCAATATCACCCATTCATATCACCCTTAGGGTAAAACCTTTGGAAAACATATCGATCTTCATCATATCCCTCTACTACATCTCACGACCACATCCATCTTTGGGTCCAACACAATCAATTCGATTCTCTAAGGTCTCTACCTCATCCCACATCTAGAAATCAAATCCATACGTATATGCCCACCACAAGATCACAACACAAAAGAAATCAAGAAATGGCGGAACGATGGCCCTTTGGCATGCCTAACACCGACACTACCAACATACCCATCTATCAAACATACAATCCACCTACATATTCCTTCATCCCCCCATTTGGCGCCAACGACCCTTTTCACTTCCTACCACAAGCACCAACACCAACCCCACCCCCACCACAAAATGTCCCCATCATACCCCAAGATGATCTAGATGTCTTGACTTTCACGCAAGATGCCGATAATATGGACCTACTTGATAAAATCCTAAGATCGGATCCAAAGAGATATCTTGACCATCTTCTCAAACTTGGCACTCAACTTCCCCCCATCACAACATCATCACAACCATCCACTTCTATAGTTGTCCCAACCCCATCAAATACCCAAGCATCTACGTCACATACCCAACCCACCATCTCTCAAACGTCAACACCTAACGTATCTACCACATCCACAACCTCAACCGCTACCACATCTACTACTTCCACATCCACTGCTAACATCTCCCAACCTGTCATCACCTCCGCTACCACGACTACCGTCAACCCCTCCGCTTCAAACACAACGGCTATACAAGGCAACATCACACAAGCTAATACCTCCACAAGTGTGCCCCCACCAAACCCTCACACCCTTGCATACCTACGACAACTGTTCACACAACAATCCCACAACATGACCAACCCATCCAACGTCCACATACCCAACGTCAATCTCACAAGTCAACACAATCCCAACCCCCAAATACCACCACATGTTCTCCAACAACTATACGCACACCAACAATAACAGACACCAATCAATCCAAACCCCAACCCGCAATACCAACATCTCATCCAAACCAATCCCCAACACCAACATCTCAATCCAAACCCCAACCCGCAATACCAACATCTCATCCAAACCAATCCCCAACACCAACATCTCAATCCAAACCCCAACCCGCAACATCAACATCTCATCCAAACCAATACCCAACACCAACTCCCACCCCACCTCCAATATCTCACCAATCAACAACCCTACACATTTCAACCACAACAACCACAGGATTTCAACACCGTGCTGCAAAGCCTAATCCAAAAGGTGGATGACTTACAAATTGGGGGCAAACGCAAATACTATTCTTTTGAGGATATTTGTCCCTACCCATTTGATCGCACCTTGTACATGCCCCCTTTCCCTAAAAACTTTGAAACGCCAAAATTTGACAAATACAAGGGAAAGGGAGACCCTAGGGACCACCTAAGGGAATTCTATATTGCTTGCCTTGAAGTCTCTCACAACGACACGTATCTTATGAGACTCTTCCCAAGAAGTCTTGGCGGCCAAGCCGCTGAATGGTTTGCCCATCTCCCACCAGGAATTCGAACATTTCCCGAGCTTGCGGAGAAGTTTGTCAATCACTTTTCCTACAACTTTGAACATGAGGTGTCAATGACCAACCTTTGTAACACCAAACAAAAGAACGGCGAAGCTTTCGCTTCTTTCCTACAAAGGTGGAGGGGTCTAGCAAGCAAGCTCCCATGGCCTATTCCTGAAAAACAACTTGTCACCATGTTCGTGGCCAATCTTAATCAGGAATTAGGCTTTCACTTACAGATTCTATGCGCATCTACCTTTGAAGAGGTTATCGACAAAGGCACCACTGTGGAACGAGCCCTCATTGCCAAGGGTTCTATCAAACTTTACGATCCCAAGTCCAACAACAACAACAACAATAATAACCACAAATCCAATCATAACACCCCCAACAACAACAACAATACCAACACGCAATCTAATGATAAATCACGTTATTGGGGGAAGAACAAGAATAATTTGAACGATGGCGTCACTGATATAAAGGCCGTCCAACACATCCAAAATCACACACCGACACACACGTATGCGGCAAACACCAATAACCAACGAGGACCAAACAAACTCCGCAAACCTCGCCGAAACTTCATGCCGCTAGCAGAACCTATTGAGGACATCCTCGATCGATGTCTCAAGCAAGGAGAAATCACACTCCCGCCTGTCAGACCACGCCAAGACAATGACCTCAAGGCAGCATGGTATAATGAAAATGATTATTGTGAATACCACCGCATGGCAGGTCATAAAATAGCGGACTGCATGCAATTAAAACATTGTATCCAAGACCTAATAGATCAAAATCTTGTCAACCTTGAGCACAGTACACAGCCATCACCAAATGCCAATCTTGGAGCTTACAAGGACCCCTTACCCAACCATAACAAAGCTTCATCATCCAATCAAGCGTACAATGTCACTCCACCACCCACACACTACGATTCCATTGTCGGCCGCATTGAACCCTCATCCCACTCTGTCAACACAATAACCATTCGGGCACAAGCACCTGATTGCGCCGTCACAACCCGTCGAGGCCGTGTCTCAATCCGCACTGCCCCTCCCACTGAACCAACACCCCCATCCACATCTGATCCCCTCCCCCCTTGTCCAAACACTCGTCCATCACTCACCGCTTGATACAACCTCCTAGACCATCTAGGAAAGACACCCGCGCAAATCTCCATCCTTGAGCTCCTTCGTACATCACCCCGCCACAAGGACATTCTCGACAAGGCCCTTTTGGAAACACAAGTTCCCGCAAACTTGGATGTCAATCAATTTCAAGCCATGGTCGGCCATATTGCCACACCACACCATATCACGTTTTTTGAAAAAGACCTTCCTGCCTCCGAGCACCTACATAATGATGCACTACACATCGAGGTCCGCATTCACAAACACACCATTAAAAGGGTCCTAATAGATGGTGGTTCCAGCCTAAATATATGCACTCTAAAATTGCTAAAACACTTGGGGTATTCAGATGTGGTTGTGGATGCTAGCGAGTGCATAACAATCAAAGGATATGATGACACCGAGAGGCTATCAGAAGGTACCATAAAGCTTCCTATTCAAGTGGGACAGAAAATCCTTGAAACCAAATGTCAGGTTCTGGATCTTGACCTCCCTTATAAAATTCTTCTTGGCCGCCCATGGATCCATGCCATGCAAGCCGTCCCCTCCACTTTCCATCAATGTCTCAAATTCCCCCACAACGGCACTGAAGTCACTATCTATGCCGATCCTTGTCCTTTCCAATACTGTAGTTTTCTGGAAGGACACAACCAAACCTTCTGTCCGTACAATAAAGCCACCAACCAAATCACCCCAACAGCTTCCACTTCATACATCGACCCTGCCAACATCACCACCACTTCATCCCAAACACCTTCACCACCTGAGGTCAAGATCAAGCTCAGCGACCAAGGCTGTGGAGAATACAACCTTCATGGCACCTTTTGCGTGGGCTTATTACCCACTCCTAAGACATTTGGCACTCTGCACACAGAGGCAGCTGACACAGTCATCATCAAATGCAAACCCTCGCCCGTCTTTGAGAAAAAACACCTTCTGGATCAGGATATACTTGAAGATATTTCATCCTGGCTTTACAAGGATGAGGAAACAAAACAAGACATCCCCACCATCCCAGCAGACAGTTACGGCAAAGGTTCTGAGATAGTCAAAAGCATGGGATACAAAGGACAAGGCGGCATTGGCCTTCATGAACAGGGCATTGTGGGACCACTGCAAGCAACAAGGAACCCCTATACTCAAGGGTTAGGGTATGGCCAACCACAACGCATCCTTAATACCAGCAAATGTATCTTAGCCGAGTTTGCTCCAGTTTCTCTAGATGTCGACCACATTAACGAAACAGACCTACAAGACTCCTTTAGCGACTTTGCTGATTTCTTCGCCTCCTCCATTTGCACCATCTACTCGGTCACTACTCTCGCCTCATCACCTAATGACCTACCATTAGTATACCCTGACCTCATCGACTGGGACCAACGAGGACCTCCTATTTTGGATATTGCACCTAATGACGAAGCCATTGCTGAAATGATGGGAGTAAGAGACAACTTCCCCTTGGGAGACCACAGAGCTGGATACATCATGGAACTCAATCCGGCTGCCTATTTTGGGGAGACAACCCCTGCTTCTAGTCGCAAAAATACAAAAACAAAAAATAGATCTGATGGTGAAAACCGTTCTACGGCAGTGTCAGATCCTAAAAAAGTAAAAATAAAGGACGTGTCTCCTGGTGAAAACCTCCATGAGGCGCCAGGAGATGGAAGCATGGGCCTCCCTGAAATAGATAAGGTATATCCTGACAGATCACCCATTTTGGTTGAACCAGCGCAGGAAATGAATCTAGGGACAGAGGAAGAGCCAAAAATCACATATCGAGCAGAATCTCTCAGCCTGTTCGAACAGGAGGACTTCTTGGCATTCTTCACACACAGAAATCGCAACTTTGCATGGACCTACGCAGACATGCCAGGGCTAGATCCCACCTTGGTTGTACATCACCTTGCAGTGCGTCCTGATGCCAAACCAGTCAAACAAAAGCTCCGAAAGATGAATCCTCAGGTAGCCCTTCTTGTCAAAGCAGAGCTTAAAAAGTTACTAGACGTGGGGTTCATACGTCCAATTGATTATCCCGAATGGGTCTCGAATCTAGTACCTGTTGCTAAACCAGATGGCAGAATCCGTTGTTGCACTGACTTCAGAGACCTCAACAAGGCCTGCCCAAAAGATGACTTCCCTCTTCCCAACATTGACATGATCATGGATCTTACCGCAGGGCATGAGATGCTATCCCTCATGGATGGCTTTTCAGGATACAGTCAAATCAAAATTGCTGAAGAAGATCAGCACAAAACATCCTTTATATGCCCATGGGGGACATACAGTTGGGTAGTAATGCCGTTCGGCCTAAAGAATGCAGGAGCTACTTATCAACGAGCAATGACTGTCATCTTCCACAACCTCTTTCACCACATCATGGAGGACTACGTTGATGACTTACTCGGCAAATCAAAGACCCAAGAAGAGCACTTAGACGTGCTAGCCAAGATCTTTGACAGGTTAGAGCAATATAATGTTCGTCTAAATCCAAAAAAATGTGTCTTTGGCGTCACTTCAGGCAAATTATTGGGATACATAGTCTCCAGACGAGGAATCGAGGTGGACCCGGCAAAGGTCAAAGCTATTACTGAAATGCCACCTCCAAAAACCAATTAAGAAGCCTACAGGGTAAACTACAGTCTATTCGCCGGTTCATTGCTCAACTTGCCGACAAATGCCAACCATTCCAGCATCTCCTCCGAAAAGATTCAGCTTTCACCTGGACTACTCAGTGTCAGGATGCCTTCGACCAGCTAAAAGCATATCTGGCTAACCCTCCTATTCTATCTCCACCAAGACCAGGAGAGCCCCTCCTCTTGTATATTTCTGCAACCGACATAGCAATTGGGGCTTTGTTAGCACAACACGATGAACAGGGAAAGGAAAGAGCCATCTACTACATCAGCCGCACCTTGATTTCCTATGAGCTTAACTACACACAAATTAAACGAGCATGCATGGCCCTCGTCTTCACATCACAAAAGTTAAGACATTATATGCTCAATCATAAGACTAAGCTCATTGCTAAGATCGACCCACTCAAATATTTGCTAAACAGAGCAGCTCTCACAGGAAGGATGGCAAAATGGGTCATGATTCTCACCGAATTTGACATAGAATACACAGAGAGGAAGGCAATCAAAGGACAAGTCATAGCAGATCAACTGGTTGAGGCACCTATTCAAGCAGAGCATCCTACAATAGCAGAATTTCCAGACGAGGCCATCTTGACAATCACACCAGCCACAGATACATGGAAGATGTATTTCGATGGATCCTACACTCACAGAGGCTCGGGGGCAGGCATCCTATTTGTTACCCCTCAAGGTGACACGATCCCTAAATCATTCAAAATCACATTTCCATGCACCAATAATGTAGCAGAATATGAGGCCCTAATCACAGGCCTCCGAATGGCCATCCAATGGAAAATAGACAAACTAACTGTGTATGGCGACTCTCAAATAGTCATCAGACAAGTCAATAATGAATATAAAACCAAGGACGATAAGCTTCTTCCCTATAAGAAGATGGTCGATGACTTTAAAGATTATTTTAGTGACATCCACTTTGAGCAGATCCCAAGGTTAAACAACAAAGCGGCAGATGCCATGGCCACCATTGGATCTCTGGTTGATATGCAGCAAGGCAGCAAGAAATGCGAGTTCCTGATCAAAGAGCTCCCCATCCCAGCATATGACGTTCCCCAGTCTGAATTAGTCTGCGAAATTGTTGGTCCCTTATCCCCCTGGTATCAGGAAACTTACCTCTATCTCCACGATAACATCCTCCCCAACAACCTATCCCCATCACAGAAAAAATCCTTCATCCGTCGAGCTTCCCGTTTCATCCTTGTAGGTGACACCCTCTACAAAAGGAGTCTTGATGGTACGCTTCTACGATGTTTAGACTCTAGGGAAGCTGAAGCAGCTTTGGAAGAGGTACACACAGGTATTTGTGGGGCACATTCAAGTGGACCAGCTCTTTCTAAGAAGATCCTAAGGACTGGTTATTATTGGCCCACTATGGACAAGGATGCACATCAGTTTATCAGAAAATGCCTCCCATGCCAACAGCATGCCGATCTCATCCACGCACCAGCACAAGAGCTGCAACCAATCACAACACCATGGCCTTTCTCACAGTGGGGACTCGACCTCGTAGGTAAAATACACCCTCCATCTTCCAACGGCCATAAATTTATAATAACTGCTACCGAATACTTCACAAAGTGGGTGGAAGCAATACCACTCACCTTCACCACAGGCATCCAAATCTCCAAGTTCATTCTCCACTACATCATCTGCCGCTACGGTATCCCCCATTCCATTGTCACTGATAATGGGAAGCCATTTAAGAACCAAGAAGTTCGCACTTTGTGTGAAACGTTTGACATCAAACACCGCTTCTCCACGCCATATTACCCCCAAGGAAACGGTTAAGCAGAGGCTTCTAACAAAACCATCCTCCGCATCTTAAAAAAGACAGTCAATGAAGCTGGCCGCGACTGGCACCTCCAACTTAACCCCGCCCTATGGGCTTACCGCACTAGCATCCGCACTCCTACTGGAGCCACTCCATACTCACTAGTATTCGGATCAGAAGCCATTTTACCTATAGAGGTCGAGCTCCCATCCCTCCGAGTATCATTGCAAAATATTATATCTGATGAAGACTATCGCGTCGCAAGGTTGCATCAACTTGAATTGTTGGATGAGAAACGCCTAAATGCATTAAATCACTTACAGGCATACCAAAACCGCCTCAGAAGAAGCTACAACAAAAAGATCAGAACCAGAAAGTTTGAGGTAGGTGACCTGGTCCTAATGGAAAATCAAAAGAACCTGCATGAGCGTCCGAAGCAAGGAAAATTTGAACCTAATTGGCTAGGACCTTATGTCATCACCGCCGACTATGGGTCAGGAGCTTATCAGCTTGCAACACCCGAGGGGCAGCCTCTAGATGAGCCAATGAATATCTTGCATCTCAAGCGATTCTATGCATAACCCATCTGATACCACAAGTCAAAAAATCAAAAAAATGTAAAAAAATAAAAACACCAAAAAAATCAAAAATCAAGAAAAAATCAGAGTGCAATAAAAACTTCCAATGGTGAAAATCACCTCGGTGACGCCTTGGATAAGTACCATGGTGAAAACCTGTTTCAGGCGCCATGCGTAATGGCCGGTTCTACCATCTAATAAGTCCTCTTTCTAGCATAACACTCCATAACCCACACATCCCATGGCTTGAAATTCTGAAACATCAAGTTTGTTCGCCCATCCCGCACTCACTCACCCACCCACAGCTCCACCTGGGGAACGAGGATCCTTGTAAGCTCTCCTTTGTACAGTTCACAAAATCAGAAAATCCAAAAACATCACAAAATCAGAAAATCCAAAAACATCACAAAATCAAAAAATCCAAAAACATCATAAAATCAGAAAATCCAAAAACATCACAAAATCAGAAAATCCAAAAACATCACAAAATCAGAAAATCCAAAAACATCATAAAATCAGAAAATCCAAAAACATCACAAAATCAGAAAATCCAAAAACATCATAAAATCAGAAAATCCAAAAACATCACAAAATCAGAAAATCCAAAAACATCACAAAATCAGAAAATCCAAAAACAGCAGAAAATTAGAAAATCCAAAAATAATCACCACATACATCAATCTCACATCCCACCACAATCATCTAAACACGTCTCAACCCTCATCACATCACATCGCCAACCATTCCCACATCATCAAGTCTTGCCAGAACTACATATTCATTTCACCCGCATCTTAAAAGTACCTTGATCCCGTGGACACAGGGTATGTAGGCAGTCTGGAATACGAAGGATATTTCCAGTACTCAGGTATCTAAGATGCACCCATCCCACCCATTGGGATGGTTCCCACTCACTGAGCTTTCTAGATCTACGAAACGATATGCATGCTACACATACCATTGAAACAGGGTCCCTCGCGCAAAAATCATCAAGCAACCTACCAACTATAATCTTCCATTTGGCCCGATTGTTCTTTTGCCCATCTTCCACAAAAAAACTCTCCAATCAAAAACAGATCTGCATCCTAGGATATGTCTTTCCTACAATGGACAAAAATCTATCATTCTATCATCACGTCTCTTGGCAAGAGCACACAAAAGGCTATTTGTATCTTTCGTTGGTCTTTTTGCTTATTGATTTTATCTTTTTGTCTCACTCCAAGAGAACTCCAAAGCTACCTTGATCTCATTATATCATGGTACGTAGCGGATAGCCCTTGGAGTGGACATAGTCATTGTTTCAGTATGCTGTGCTTGTGGGTTGGCTTCATTACTCCAAGAATAGTATTCATATCTTGAAGTCCAGGTCGGTTCTAGCATAATGAGTCCTATTCTGCATATACAGGCATCAACACCTTATATGCATTATTCACACTCACTGCTATGAGTCCCCTTCCTCTACTAGACAAGATTATACTACATTGGGCATGCATGAAGCCAACCTATTGTTTGTGGGTCTAGTCCATGCAATTGTCGGATATACATCATCACCTAGGTCATTTCATACCTTCGTGAATTATATCCGACATTGCTACAGTAAACTTAGAAATGCTCTCAAGTAATTTTGTGCAACTACTGATACTAGCTCAACATCATCATCCTAATCACTCAGTCACCTATCCCATATTGGCCTAGATTTGATCAACACTTTCCAACCCCCCCCCCCCACCAATCTAATTCCCGCACTAACCCCATCATCCCAACCTATCTCCACTTAACATATCTTGAATCAAAACCCCCCCCCCCTCAATGACGTGGTATCTTATGACCTAACCATCCTCCAATCCCCCCACCACCATCCCCTCTATCATCCACAACACCTAACACCTTCTCCCACAGTCTCACCATTCCGGGTCAACACAAGGAACATCATGTGTATCAGGATTAGGCTACCTCACCTATCATCTAGTTTGCATACCACCTATCACCGATAATGCATTTAGCACATATCATTTAATTGCATCTCACCACCATTTGCATATCATGTTAGGTTCATTTTAATCCACTATACATCTCATGTTAGGTTCATATTAATCCATTTACATATCATGATAGGTTCATTTTAATCCATTTGCATATCATGTTAAGTTCATATTAATCCATTTTGCATATCATATTAGGTCCATTTACATATCATGATAGGTTCATTTTAATCCATTTGCATATCATGTTAAGTTCATATTAATCCATTTTGCATATCATATTAGGTCCATTTACATCTCATGTTAGGTTCATATTAATCCATTTGCATATCATGTTAAGTTCATATTAATCCATTTGCATATCATATTAGGTTCATTTTAAATCCATTTGCATATCATATTAGGTTCATTTTTAATCCATTTACATATCATGATAGGTTCATTTTAATCCATTGGCATCACATATTAGGTTCATTCTAAATCCATTTAAGTTTGCATAAAACACAAGTAGATTCATTTCAGCTGCATATCATTACACATCATAGCATAAGTGCATATTAAAAATAGCATCATCACATTGCATTCCATACATATCAACATCTCATAAACACATAATTGCATCCACCAAATCACACACATCATTTGAAAACACATCATACATCCACAACATATAAAATATAAACATGTGCATCCATCATAAAAGCATCATCACAATAGAACATCATAAGCCATCAGAAGTATCGCATCATATATAATCACCGCAAAAAATGTACATCGCTCACATCATCAAAAAAATAATAATAAAGTGTCCTGATACAATGCCTCTAAGGGCTATCATGATATAACTATCACATCGAGGATCCCCTCTCTGAGGGGGTAGGAGATGATGACCCTGGTCGAGCCTGTGATCCTGGCGGCGGCTGTGGCTGTGGTGCTACTGGTACCTAAGGATCCTGCTGGGGCACATACGTGGGAGGGGGCATCGTCTGCTGAATTGACTGAATAGATCTAGATCGATGTGATCTGGACGCCCCCGATCTACTGACCTGGCTGTAACTCGGTGCTCACTGCGCTGCAGGTACGGCTGCATAGTATAACCCCTGATAGTACTCAGTCCGTGCTCTTGCCTCTGCTAGCTCCCCTCATACCTGAGCCATCTGTCCCTATACCTGAGCTACCTATCCCTGTGCCTAGCTCAACTGACCCTGTATCTGATGCGCATGTGTCTGAGCCTGGGCCAGCTGAGTCTGCATCCTTGCCAATATCGGGGCAAGGCCCCCACCCATAGCCTATGCACTGCTCAACGCAGTCTCTGCCTGCTATGCTCTCACCAGCGCTGCATCCCGCTCTATCCTCAAGTCCTCCATATCCTCTCTGGCCTGCGCCAGCTGAGCCTCTGCAACTGCCAGCCGCCCATCTACTCCCTGCAGCTATCCCAACTCAGCCTCTCGATGCCCCAACGCCTCCTCTAGACTGGCCACCTGAGCACGTAGTGTCTCTATCTCCTCCATCTCATCCCGTGACCATCGTCGAGGTGTCAGCCTCTCAACCTCTGCCTCCATCGCTACCCCCGAGCTCCCTGCCTCGACGTCATGCCTACCGACCCGCAGCTGCTCCACCCGTGATGGGGATAGATCACCCTGCTCTGTCCTCGGCCGACCACCGCGTCGTCGTAGTGCTCTACCTGGCCGTCCACCCCTAGCCTGGACCTGCTGCATAGGAACCTGCTGTCCTGGAACCTGCTGCGCAGGGACCTGCTCTGCAGGGACCTGCTCTGCTAGAACCTGCTGCGCTGGAACCTGCTCTGCTGGAACCTGCTGCGCTGGAGCCTGCTATGCTGGAACCTGCTGAGCAGGAACCTGCTGTCCTAGAACATCCTGCCCCACTGGCCCCTGTCCCGCTACCACTGCCTCCCCCTCATCCACCAGCTGACCATCTCTGGCGATCACCCTCTCCGATCCATCATCCATCACCTCTACAATAAAATCTGCAATAACCTCATCCCCACCCCCATCTGGATCATCTCCATCCCCCTCATCCTCTGATAGCTCCACTGCCGGATCGGTAAATCGGGTGGGCCGATGTGTCTGCCACCATGCATCATAGGCAGGCGTAGTACCTGCATCTACCACGGTGCTCCCCCAATCCCACTGAACTGGCCGAAGTGCTGCCCAGTCATTCAGCGCAACCTATGGCTGTAATGCTGTGGGCCAATAAGCTGTATCCCGCGGTGTCCATGCATATATGGCCATCTGCTGGGGCACATCCTGTACCCGTCCAAACTACCGCATCACCCGTGAAGGTAGATACATCTCTATAGTCCGATCCGCATGACCCATAAGAAATCTCTACTGAAAGGTGTACAGGAGCTGGATAACATCATCAGGCCAATCCTCACAATCAATATATGGACGATAGACCACGCTAATCACATCATCCAATATCCTTCGCCAGTGGCGGACTTGTCCAGTATAAGTATACACGGCATCCCGATACAAGAACACAAATGCCTCAAACGGCCGCTGATAATAACCGCATATCGGCCGAGTCACGGGGATATGCTCCCAAAGCCATACGTGCAGCAGTGTAACCTCAGCCGATAAAGCCCTGTCATGAAGATAGGCAACCGTGTGCATCTCATGTAGCAGCTGTGCTAGCATCACCGGCCCCCATGCGTAGACAGTCTCATGTCTCACCATCCCCTCTATCATCCCACCCCAACCCACAGGAAAACCCCTGCCTCGCCTATCCGGCAGCACTACACCTCCAATCAGCGCACACAAATATAAGGCAAAGGGATCTGCACCCGCCGCCAGCGTCCTGTCGTAATCCATCTCCCTCCCGTATGCGGAAAGCACCACGTGCTCTACTCCGAACACTCTGATCAACGCAGTCCGCCCCCTCCTCGTGTCATACCTCACACGTCGACCATGAATCGACAGCTTGAGGATGCGATAAACATCCTCAAGTGTGATGGTCATCTCTCCTGTCGGCAGCAGAAAGCTGGAGGTCTCGCTGCGGTATCGCTCCACTGCGGTCGTCATCAGAGCTCTATGAGCTCGCAGCACAGGCATCGATGCCACTGTCCAAAGACCTAGTGTCGCAAGTCGAGGTCGCCATGCCTCGTCAAATAGTGGCATCACAGATCGTACTCGTCGCTCTCGCGACTGCAGTATAAACCGCTGCGTATCCTGCATTCACCACTTCTTCATTAGATACAAAATTACTGTCCCCCTACATCTTTTTCTTCTAAATGTCTCAAAGGCCCAGATCATGTGGCCCCACACAGACAATCCCTAAGTGCTACTTAAAAAAATAGCGCTACTTTCCCCTGCCTATCGCGCCAATCCAGACATTGGCGCCACTACGTGCCCTATATCGCGCTAATCCAGACGATGGCGCAGTTCCCCTTTTTCGCGTCAATCAACCTTTTGGTGCTAAAACTAATCATAGCGCTATTTCACATCATGGCGCTATTCCAGACGATAGCGCCATTCTACCCATAATATGGCGTCAAAATGCCATATTTGCTTCGCCCTTAGTTTTGGCGCCAATCCAGAGGATAGCGCCAACATTCGTCCAAAATGGCGACAAAATCGCCTTAACTTACCCTGGTGAATAGCGCTAATCCGCAGGATTGCGCTAATCCGCCTTGTCTATGGCGCCACGTGCTCCTAACCCATTTCCCAAAACCCAAAAATAAGTGCGTAAAATAAAAAATCACAAAGTCCGGGTTAGGCCCTACCTGGGGTCCAGCCTCGGGAGACCGCCCGACCTCTCGGAATCGCTCTGAGATGTGATGAAGTCGCGGGAACTGTGGGTTGCGCTTGCCCATCTCTCCTTTGTCTTTTTCTTCTAGAAGGTCAAAGTGTGCAAATGTGGCACTCTTTGGGCCCACTTTTCCTAATATAGTGGGCCATGTCCTCCCTCCATCCCTTTCTTCTCCCTCCAGGGTGCAGATCCCAGCCTTTTTCTTCTGTTTTTCTTCCCACCATCTTCTTTTTTCATCACCTTCGCTTTCGTCACATCCTTTCGAGAGTTTACCTGCAAAATCGACATTTTTCCCGCTAACCTCTCGAGGGGGCATCCCTTATCCATCTCACTCCTTCCCGGCAGCTGGGGCATATTTTTCTTCTTCGACCTAACGCCACTTCCCTCCTAGGTCCTGACACCACGTCAAAGAGGGGCAAATGTAGACACCTAAAAATGTCTCGACCACCAAACTGATTCCCGACACCCCTAAACTTACCAATTCCCTTTCCAACTAATTAATTAAATTTTTATTTAATTAATCACCCCGTTCATTTTCCAAATCCACACCCTTTTATCCCAAAAAATTGAATTAATTTTATTAATTCAATAGTCCAAACCTTAGCCAAATGATTTAATAAATATGAAAAATTTATTAAATCAAATCCCCATTTTCCCTAAATCCAATTAATTAGTTAAAACCATGTTAACTAATTAATCCAGCCTACTAATTAGCCTATCCCTACCCTAGACAATTAAATAGCTATTATTTAATTGCCTACTCTAGCCTATCCCATCCTAGCCTTAGGATTAATTAATTAAATCACTAATTAATTAATCTTATCCCCCCTCTAATCCTTCTACTAATTTATTCCATCCATATTAATTAGGTTAATCACCCTAATTAAGAAAGTCAAATCCCCATTAGCACTTCTCTCCACATTCCTCAAATTTAAAATTCAAATAAATGACACATCACATTTACTCCTCTTACACATGTCATAACTCTCTTCCCAAAAATGAATTTTTAATTCATTTTACCCCTCCCTTTGTGAATTTTTAATTCACAAATAATCCATCTCACCAAACCTCATTTATTCACCCTTTCCCAAAAATGAATAAAAGATTTACTTTTATTCCTAGCCCTCCATCTTCCAAGATCAAATCTAGGCCCTCCACCTCACTTTCATCCTCCACCATTGATCTCTCCAATCAATCTCCACCCTTGGATCAAAATCCTCTCCAAAAGTCTATAAATACAACCTCTCACAAGTCATTTTCATCATCCATTTTCATGCAAAGTTACCATGCCAAAATCACATTTGAGCTTATAGTGAGTTGCACATTTGAGAAGGCATTTCACATTTGAATCAATAGTCTAGGGACAATCTTGGTCTTGGGAGCTTCTCTTGGGTGCAAGGGCTCCTCTTTCCCTTGATGGGATTAGGTTTTGCATGAGGTATAATCTTGTGTTTTGTTTACATTTGGTTTTGCTTTTTTACCTTATTGCATTTCTCTAATCTACATATATATGAAAACTAGAGAATTTTTTACACCATGCTAATATTCTATGTATAAGTGCTTCAAATTTTACCCCAGCTATGATAAACTCTAGTTTTTAGAAAAAAAAGTCGCCAAAAAGTGGACCCATTGTCTTGCACTGACCCATTTATCTATTTGTTTTATTTTGCATTTGATATACACAATGAGAGATGCAATAATTGAGTAATGTGAGTTGTAGTGATGATTTATAGCAAAGGAAAAGTCAAAGATTTGTATAGCTATAGTATTAGCTATAATTTGTGATTGGCAATTCTTGATAGAAATTTAAGGATACGAGACTTCTCTAAGAAATGTATAGAGTTGTAATGATAGAGTGGAGTATTTTTTAATAGTATTTCTATTGTAATTCAATTTATAAAGGGTAAATGAAATTAAAATTTCACATGAACCAAGTTGTGCTAGCTTCCATTTGAATGTATAATTATTGTGGTGTTTAATTGTTAATAAATGCAAAGGTTATTTGTTATTTTTGCAATAATTAATTAGCTAAATAAGTGAATTTAATAGAGATGTTATTGTATGGTTAAAATTTGAATTATTTAATTTATATCTTGCTTATTTTAGTAGAGGTTATTATAGTTCATGAAAATGCAAGATGTGTTTTACCTTGCTAGTGTGGGTACCTAATGTCTTATGGTGCTCATATGAGTAGGTTTGCAGATGTAGCCTCATGAAAGATATGGAGAAAAGTGAGAGTCATCCTCTAAATTGTATCTTTTTTAAAAAATATGCATCCTTTTGAAAATGTGTTATTTTATTTATATTTTTACATCTTACTTTAGCATGCATGCTTCATGATAGATTCACATGCACACTAAAGTAAGGGAAAAATGTAGAGTAGAAAGTGCATACTTCTCTCTTCCCCTCTTGTTTTGTAGTCACTTTAGCCTTATCGATAAATGTGTCATATTAGGTACTTAATCTAGGAGGTTATAAAACACAAGTTGACCGAACCTAGCCTTATCCCATTCCTGTAGCCAACTCATCCCTTGTGTTCTGGACCCAACCATTATTTTATCCTTTTCTTTAACTTAATCAAAATTGTAGTTGTGGTTCTATCTCCTAGATATAATTGTTTGCATGATCTCATCTACCTTAATCAAAGCCTAATTTCACTTCTCCTAAGCTAAACCCATTTAAAAATATGATCATTCCTTGTCATCTTACACATGAAAATTTTAAATTATCACCTAGTTTGCATATTTAAAGACAATGCCTAGGGAATTCTGAAGGCATCTCATGGTTTTTATATTAGAGCATTAGAAGAGCATTTTAGATAAAAAAAAATCCATGCATTCTAATGAGAATAATCATTGTCATTCATCTTCCATTTTGGCATCAAAATTCTTTTCACACATTGTGAACAACAAACAACATGGGACTTGACTTAGGCACAAAGAAGTAATGAACTTCAATCCTAGTATAACAAGCTCTAAAAGGACATGTTCATTAGCACCGCCTTGACTCCAACTCATGCATTACAATAAAAGCACACAATTTAGGAGCAGATGATAGCTAAGGGTGCAATCCAAGAAATCAAATAGAATCCCAAACTAGGAGGCCAAAATAGCACCAATAATCTCATCTAGTCAATTTATAGAGCTTAATGACACATCTATTCTTAAGAAGGCATCTTAGATATGAATTTCATACCCCACGAAATAGTTTAGAAGTGAAACATCACCAAATTGTGCATCCATCAATGTTTCACTCGCATTGAAGGAGTTAATTTTTTCGTAACTTCTTCATTTAATATAATATTTATTTGTATTGTATGTGACTCAACTCTTTATGTTAACGTAGGATTTATCTTTGTTCTATAAAATTTGATTTTATTTAGTAGTCTTTCATGTATCCTTAAATTAGCATAAAATTAGAAGAGGATAATTATTTATCTCTTATTCAATTATAAATAACATAATTTAATAAAGATTGTTAATAATATAGTTTAATGCAAGTTAGGACCCACAAATTTTTATTAATTAATAGGCTTTGTTTGTATGAACTTTGTTCTAAAAGATTCTTGAGTCCCAAAAATTTTAAACACTCTCCGACATTTTCCCAACCAAGAAAACTCTCACAACTATTAAAAACTTTGTTTACCTTGCACAAAAACTTTGTTTACCTTACACCTTACTACTTGCTGACATGGTACTTAAGTAAGGTATGCACTAACAAAAATTATGCCATGTGCTTACAATGATAAAAGCTATAGAATAATAAATTAGAATATATAGATATAATATATATTATTTCATTCTTAAATCAGATGTGTAATATATTTAATTTGACATTTATTGTATAGTTGGATGGTTAGTATTTGAATCTTGACGATGTACCAATCATGTTTTTTTTTTTTAAATTCATTAACCAAATTTTCAATCTTTTTATTAATAATTTTAATTTTATATGATTTATTATTTTATATAATTCTCATATTATTATTATTATTATTATAATGTTATTGTCTTATTAATGAGAAGCTTCCTTATAATTTTATTTCAAAACATTTTAAAAATATTGTCAACCAATTCTTTAAATATTGTCAAATTTTTAAACAAAACAATTTCTTTATAATTAATTTAATATTTATAATTTAAATTAATAAAATTATAGTATATTGCTCTCAATATTTTTGATCTTAAGCATTTAATATTTATATCATATTTCTTTTCAACAATTTTAAATTTTAATTATTTTCAATTAATTTTGATTATTTTTTAAGTCTTTTTTGTGGTTGTTATCTCTTAATTCTTGTTTCTTGAGCATCACTTCCCTATCTTTTTATTTGTTTAGTATGCAATCTATTTTTATTTTGTTTTTCTCATCTTTATTACGTCGAGAGGCATTATAGAGCCATAGCACGATTGCAACCTTTATTTCACCGATTTAAATTGATGTTTACTCAGTTGTCATATTGTAAATAAAATAAAAACTATAGAGTATTTAAAATAATTTGAGCATCCCATCACCTCCCAAGAATATTGGCACAATCAAATTTCCTTTGAGGAGAGAATAGTGGCATGTAGGTAGTTAGGAAATCAGTCGGCGTCAGTTATCCGTTCGTTGAGCCCCTGATCCAAGCACAATATTAGGCATGCAAGCTCATTTATATGAAATCAGTGGCAAATGAATGATGGCTTCTATTGTTCCAAGAATTTAGAAAATGCTCGAAAGTTAGGATCCACCTTGATGTTTGTTTTCTCATTCCATTTACGACCATAGGTTCGAATCCCAACCATGTCAAGAGTGATGTCAATATGTGCCACAACGGTAACAAACGCCCCCATGTTTCACAAGACAGGGAGTTTCTGGGGGGAAACACAACAGTCTTATTATCACCATCTCCAGGGTAATAGTTGTAGTTGAATGACTTCATGGGAAGAAACAAATGATTGTTTGGTTTTGTCGTTGCAGGGTTGGAAGGGCGGAAGGATTATATTGCCGGGTCGCTCCTGCTATAATCAACAGATCTTTTAGCCTCTGTTATCCCTCCACATCATGTAGGGAATGAAATAGTAGAGTGTTTTGTCAATGTGAGGGCAGCAAATTGGATTGTGGTGAATTCTTTCTATGCCTTGGATTGCAGAGCAGTGGAGACTTTGCGCCAATAGAGGTTTGTTAGTCTATTTTTCCTAACAGTGAATATATCCCTCAATACTCGGGGGGTTTGTTTAATTTTACAAGGATGTAAACAACAGAGTTTATTTGTGAAGAAAATTTGATGCGATTTTCTTAATAGAACCTTAATGATGCTTAAAATGTGGTTGATTATGTAAGGGTTTATGGTGTGTGGAGTGAATTCTCGGTTAATTGTTTTGATGAACAGTTTGTGGAGTGAATTCTCAGTTAATTGTTTTGATGAACAATTTTTTGCTCACGGTCACTCTAAAACAGACATAGCAGAGCCTACTTGAGCTACAAAGCCTAGTAGCGATTCCCAGAGTGCTATACAATTGTGATTCTATCTTGTTTACCATGAATTTTCTTCGGAAGGACCTGTAAAAGAACGATTTATTTATTGTATTAAGAAAATACTAATTTGTAGGGATTGTTTATAAGTTTTGGCAGAGAGGTTGCATTGTTGTTTTGACGTGTTTTCATACGAGGGCCTTGAATTCTTGTTGCGAGGTTTTCTCATTGCATAGTGCATGCTGCTCCTTAAAAATTCGGGGACTACTCTTTTTTTTTCTTACCAAGCCCCCAATGCTTTTTGATGTGGTTGCTAAAAATTTTGATTACAAATATTTTATTATGTAAGGGTTTATGGTGTGTGGAGTGAATTCTTGGTTAATTGTTTTGATGAATGATTTTTTTGCTCGTGATCGCTCTAAAATAGACATAGTGGAGCCTACTTGAGCTACAAAGCCCAGCAAAAATTCCTAGAGCACTATACAATTGTGATTTTGTCTTGTTTGCCATGAATTTTCTTCGGAAGGACCTGTAAAAGCACGGTTTATTTATTGTATTAAGCAAATATTGATTTGTAAGGATTGTTTATAAGTTTTGGCCGAGAAGTTGCGTTGTTATTTTGATGTGTTTTCATACGAGGGCCTTGAATTCTTGCTCCGAGGGTTTTCTCATTGCATAGTGCATGTTGTTCCTTAAAAATTCAGGGACTGCTCTTTTTCTTTTTCTTACCAAGCTCCCAATGCTTTTTGATGTGGTTGCTAAAAATTTTGTTACAAATATTTTATCATGAAGACTGTTAAGTCAGTTGCGATTCGTGGAGGAATACAACCGACCCAATGTATGTTTGTATTTTTTAGTTTTTGCAATTGTATAATTTGTCTCAAGTCAGGAATAAAACTGATACAATGTATGTTTATATTTTTGGGGTTTTTCAATATATGTCTATATTCTTAACATTCTTTCAGAATTAAGAGGCCAACTTTCTATGTGCTTTAACTTTTTTTACACTCCATTCTGTAGAGTTTTGGAAGAGAAATGAACCACTTTTATTGTAATGTGTTAATTGAACACATTCACAAACATGTGGAAATAAACTCACAGCATTTAGTTACTTGTAGGTAATATGCTTTCTTTGGTTTCCAAATGTGTAAGAAGCATGATACCCCTGCCGTTGTGACTTGCCACATGCCTATTTTCTTGGGAAGCTATTCTTGAGTTTTGTTTACTACAATGCTTAATGTTTGTCAACTCCGCATCATCTTTAAATGCCTAGATTGATGTGTTTGAAATAAATGATAAATATGGGAAGTGTTTCATCTCTGTATGGATTTGATAGTGGAATCCTTATCTGCTACTGGTTTTCACTTAGAATTTTATTTCATTTGTGTAACATCCATGTTCTATAAACCTAGTAAAACTAGAAAATTTACCATAAAGTAATTTAACAAGGTAAAAAATGAGATAGAGATTTTTTTTCTTTTAATCATCATATAATCAAGTACTACAATTTCAAGATTTCTTTTTTTTACAAAATACAATAAACCCATATTGCCTTTTCATTTACAATGTTTACAAATGTAAAACCATTACATATACAAATTTGGAATAAATACTACATCTGAATATCTGACATCTTTATCACAAGTCCTGGCATGTTTCTTGCTTGGAGAGAGAGCATATTTCCAATGATTTACATCCATCCTCAGACCAGCGGTCTCCCACACTTCTTCCACATAGGAGGTGGCCCTACCCTTCACGAGGAATATAGACCTTAGGTGACCAGTGGTAATTTGCCTTTTCTGAGTACATAGTGTTGTATTCTACTCAACTCTATCAACCATACAACCCTAGATACCCTCTAGCTAAATATGATTTCCGATAGGATGAGCAATCCAAATATAACGAATCGAAAATGCATGCAGAAAACAAATGCATTACTTTGGCCAAAGTTTTTAATATCAATATCATTCATAATAAACGTAGTCATTGTGTTCACCCACCCCTACTCGACTTGGATATTGTCATATTCTCACAGTTTTGTTCTTTTAGCAATTCCTAATCATGTAATGGTTTAATCCATGAGTCATAATAATAATATCTTTTGACCTTAATTAGTGACTAAACTATACAGTTGGTTCATAATCAACTCTCTAGGTTATCCAATTGTCCCATGGCTAATTTAATAATGCTATATAACCTTATCTCTTTGCTAGGCAACCTAGATTCATAAATGACTTATGACTAATTCAACCAAAGAGTAAGAACACTATAGTTCTTTTAAATAATATTAACCCTTGATCAATACCTTTACTAATGTAATAAAGTAAAACATACCCAATATGCCTTTCCTACAAGGTCATCCCTTAGTAGAATAAGTCTATTCCATTGTATTGGATCTTCTCTAGAACAATGTGAATAATGAATACAATATATATATATATATATATATATATCAACAGATTCTCATAAGAACCTTATTTTATTTCCCATAGTAACTCTAATTTATTCTCGTTTGATGTGTTACAATAGTTTTACTAAAGATTTCTATGAATCTAGTTTCCATGAATGGATAATAATTTTCATTATATATATAGTCTAAACAAGACAATATATTAAATCGCTATTATCTCAATACTATACCTGACTCAAGTTGATAGTATAATAAAAAATTTCATTCTTCTTTATAATACTCGAAAGTCCTATTGTTTTGTTAAATCACCATCATTCTATTGACCATTTACCAACTCAATCAAAGGATGATCTATTATCAATGTAAATGACAACTTAACCCATTTTATACTATCAAGAACGTTCTATTCTTCATTTCAAGCATTGGATATAATAACAGTTTCTCATATATCTAAGTGGTCGAATTCATTAATTATATCATGTACTTAGTAGTACTACCATAGTCGACTCTATAGTTGCATTCTATTTCTCATTCAAACAGAGATAGAATGACTTAATTTTCTCAATAGATAATTGTGTCTCTTCCCTCATTGAGTCTACTAATTATCAATTGTCACACACATAATATAAATCAGGCAAACACATGCAACTATAAGATAATTCCTAAGATATCCTATTCAATTTCCTTCATTGTTATCAAATAATTGATTAAGGAATACCTGAATGTAATGGTTTCTTGTATTGACAGAGGTATGTAAATATTACACAGGTCGACGCCTTATCTGAGCATACTTCCTCACACCTCCAGTCAGATCGCTATTCCACAATGCATTTTTGTTTTTTTACTCTATTCCCTTAACATTCTCATCTTGTACTCTATTTCTATCCGTTTCTCTGCTACAGCTCAAAGTTGAGTCATTTCCCCCCTATTAAAGCCAATTGGGCATGACTTCTATAGAGTCACCCTCCATTCATCCCATAACTATAAATCAGTTGCAACATTGATTGCATAATAACAGTCTTAAGAGACTTAGTCCAAACTGCAAATCAATTTCTTAGCAAAATGAACACATGTCGATAGAGATAGCCGCCTAGAGGCTCATTCGGTTGGGTAGTTAAACTTATACAGTCATCCTCATTAGGATGAACCTGATCCTCTTTTAAAAAATAAAACTAATCTTTAATGATCATGTTATGAGTGGTTCGACCCACTTCTTTCACTAATGAAGGCTTACTAATAAATAGCCTACGTTTCATCACTACCTTTGATGCATTTAAGAGGTATTATCCTCTTACTATGTTAAGACATTTGTATATATTTGATTACATCAAATATACATATGGTTATAGTTTAATCAATACAATAATAATATTTAAACAAGGGAATACAGATAATGTGATTGGGTTGAGCTTGTCTCCCCATCACAATCCGTTGACATAATTCACATATTCTTAACTTGACTATATCATCTTAATGCTAAGAATCATTTATAATACGTCAAGTAACTTAATAATAATATGACAACCATTTTACGACAATAACGTTGTAATATTTACATTAAATGTAAATAGTAATAAATCAAACTCAAACAACATCATTAGCATTATTAACGACTAAGACGACTTAATACGACTTAGAAAGATTTGAAAACAATATCAACTACGTATCGAATAAGTTTAGAAGTAACTGACAAGACAAGGCTTACCTCTTACGACACATTGGTTCACATTTTCGTTATACACTTATACTCGGTTTGGCAAATAAACCACTCATAACCCGAGGTCTATATTTCTCTCCTGGAAAGATACTCTCTCTCTCTCTCTCTCTCTTTTCTCTGAGAATCATCTAATAACCTGAAATCATGTTTCACTTGTTACCAAACAATATGTGATCAGTGCATCATAATTCAATTAATTCAACTAATAAATCAAATCTCGTAATACATATATTAAATTGATAATAACATAATCATTCTTATGATTTCAATAAATGACATTCAATAAAATCCATGTTTTTCCTTGTCATTAATCTAAACATCACAACAAATTTACTTATGTCCATGTAAAAAAGTAAAAGTATAGAAAGACAAAAATTGGGGATGTAACATATCCTTCCCCTAAAGATTCATCGTCCTTGATGATATAAGGTATTAAAAAGTAACTAAAAACAAGTTCATTATTTTAACTGGTAACATTTTTAAATAAATGAGGAAATTTTTGATAAATTTCATGGTAATCCTCCCATGTAGAATTTTCCTCAACATACTGGTCCCATTGGACCTTGCATTGCAAGACCTCTCTATTACGCAAGCGGAGCTTGCACATTTCTAACACCTTGAGTGGCTTGATCATGACCACCCCTGGGTCTTGCATCTGTAAAGAATTCCAAGTCAAAATATGATTATTACCTGTAATATATTTCTTCAAATAAGACACATGAAAAAGATTGTGCATTCTATATAAGGCTGGTGCTAGAGCAACTCTGTAGGCAACCGGATTGACTACTTCAAGCACTTCAAAGGGTCCCACATATCGAGGGGCCAACTTAGAAGACTTCCCAAACTTAATAGAACTCTTTTGAGGTTTAACCCTCAAAATAACTTTTTCTCCAACAGAAAATTGCCTTGGAACACACTTTGCATCTGCATAGCTCTTTTGCCTATCATTGGCTTCTGCCAATCTTTTTTTGATTAGCTTAATTTTCTCTTCCATTTCAGTTAGCATTTCTGGTCTGATGCTAATTCTATCCTCTAGCTTATCCCAGCTTATAGGAGTTCGACATCTTCTTCCATACAATGCTTCAAATGGTGCCATCTTAATAGCGGAATGATAGGAATTATTGTAAGCAAATTCCACAAGTGGTAAGTATTCTTCCCACTTATATTGCTGATCCATGCAATACATACACAACAAATCTTCCAAGACTTGGTTACCTCTCTCAGTTTGCCCATCAGTTTCAGTATGGTAAGCTGTACTCACATTAAGTTTAGTCCCTAGCACAGAAAACAAAGTTTGCCAAAACCTTGACATTACACGTGCATCTCTATCTGAGATAATCTTTTCAGGGAAGCCATGTAATCTAAACACTTCTTGCACAAATTTATGAGCTAACATAGGTGCTCCATCAATTAAATTTCCTGGTATGAAATGTGCTACTTTTGTGAGTTTATCAACCACCACTAAAATGGCATCATGTCTATTCCTTGACATAGGAAGTCCTTGAACAAAGTCCATGCTAATAACTTGCCATTTCCACTCTGGCATGTCATGTGGATACAACAATCCTATGGGATGATGATGCTCTGCTTTTACCCTTTGGCATTCTAAACAACTTGCTACAAATCTTGCAGCATCATTCTTCATTCCTTTCCAAAAATAAAGAGGTTTAACATCCTCTAGAAGTTTGGTCACTCCTAGATGTCCTGAATACGGTGTTGTATGAACTTCTTTCCATACTAAATCCCTTAATCCAGCTGAATTAGGTACAAAAATTCTATCTTTATACCTCAATAGTCCATCTAACTCAAAAAGTAAACCATCATATCTTGGATCTTTAGGATTATCGTTTAGAGCCTGCTTAACCTGCTCATAAAACTCATCACCTAACAAATTTTGCAATACCAAATCTTTAAAATTTCCACGAATAGAAATAATAGAAGCTATATGTCTTCTATGACTCAAAGCATCAGCTACTCTATTCTCTTTTCCTTTGATGTAGTTTATCTCAAATTCATAGTCAGATATCAATTCTAACCATCGCCTTTGTCAAGCATTCAAATGCGGTTGTGAAAAAATATACTTAAGACTTTGATGGTCTGATTTAAGTACAAAAGTCTTTCCCAACAGATAATGTCTCCACATTTGTAAGGCATGAGTTACTGCTGCCAATTCCAGATCATGTGGTGCATAATTTTTCTCATAGGATTTCAATTTCCTTGACTTATATGCTATGACTCTTCCTTCTTGTATGAGCACTCCGAATCCTTCTCTCGAGGCATCTGTAATTACCTCAAATTGTCATTCGAGGTCAGGAACTTTCAAGATTGGACCTGAATTTAACTTTCCTTTAAGAGATCAAATGCTTCCTGACATTTGTCTGTCCATTCAAATCTCTTTCCTTTCCTCTGCAGGGAAGTAATTGGACTAGCAATGCTGGAAAAATTTAGAACAAACTTTCTATAATAGCCTGCCAGGCCCATGAAACTACACACCTCATGCACATTTGTTGGTATAGGCCAATCCAGAATAGCTATGATTTTTGCAGAATCAATAGATATTCCATTAGCTGATATAATATGACCTAGGTATTGAACCTCCTTCTGAAAGAATGTGCACTTAGGTAGCTTCCCATATAACTTATGTTCTCTTAACCTTTGCAGAACTATTTGCAGGTGCTGATGATGTTCTTCCTCATTCTTAGAATAAATGAGTATATCATCTAGAAAGACTAAAACAAATTTATCCAAACAATCTTTGAATATACTATTCATGAGATTCATGAATGCGGCAGGTGTATTTGTCAAACCAAATGGCAACACAGTAAACTCATAATGTCCATATTTAGTTCTAAAAGTTGTCTTATGAATATCTTCATCTTTCAATCTTAACTAATGATATCCTGATCGTAAATCAATCTTTGAAAACACAACAGCTTCATGCATCTGATCAAAAAGATCATCAATACGTGGAAAAGGATATTTATTCTTTACCATTACTTTATTAAGCATATGATAATCTATACACAAACGAAGGGTTCCATCCTTCTTCTTAACAAAAATAATCGGAGCACCCCAAGGTGAAACACTAGGTCTGATTAAACCTTTTACCAACAATTCTTGTAATAGTGCTTTCAATTCTATTAACTCTGTTGTTGTCATACGGTAGGGTGCTTTTGATATTGGCTCAGATCTTGGTTTAATGTCAATAGCAAAATCAAAAACCCTTTTGGGAGGCAATCCTAGTAGTTCTTCTGGAAACACATCCTGAAATTCTCAAAAAAAAGGATACTTTTCCCCAAAAGATAAACGAGGGTTTTCTACCCCTTCCTCCACTTGTTCCATTTTAACTGCAAACAACTGACAACCTTTCCTTCTGGCCCTTTTTAATTTTTTGGCAGAGATAGTTCTAATTTTAACTTCTTTTTGAATCCCTTGGAATTGGGTCAAATTTCCCAAATCATCTAAGCATTTAACTATTTTTTAGAAACAGTCAACCTTAGCTCTATGTTTCCATAGCCAATTCATTCCTAGGATCACATCATAGGAACCTAAGGGAGCTACATATAGATTTACTTCAGTTGAGAAACTAGGAAGGTCAACTTTGGCTTCAAACAAACATTGCTCTACCTAAGCCTTAGATTGGTTAGCATATTCTACTGACTAGGGTTTGGACATGTAACCAACTTTTCTAGAAAATTTATTCAAAATTCTAGGAGAAACAAAGTTTTCTGTAGCATCTCTAGTTTCTGTCCCATCAAATTTTGGTGGAACAACCTTCTTCATATCCTTTGAGAGCTCCAAGGTCAATCTATCCCTAGCCTCTTTATGAGGTTCAGTACTCTTACTTTGATCTTCATGATTTTCTCTGCTTTCACTATGAGAGTTTTCACCTCCTCCCTCAGTATTCCCTTTATCATCCACCTTATTTTCCAAATCACCCAATCTTTTCTTGGTTTCCTCTAGCATGGTTATGATTTGGTCTAGCTTATTATTTGGCGGGTGGTTTTCCTCTTCACTTTCTCCTTGATTAGTTCTTGTTCGCACCATGTTTATCGATTTCTCACACCTGAGAATATTGAGTTGTCCATTAGTTTAAGATTATAATGTAACCCATTAAATCTAAACATAATACTCAATTTAAACAATGGTTTGGTACAAAAACAAGTCTTTTTATTTATTTATTTCTTTTCAAAAGCAAAGAGTATTCTTCTTTATACAATAAATGACTTCAAAAGTCATGCTCAAGAGGAGTATATCCCTCAGACTCATTTTTAGATACATAATCTCAAGGTATATAACCCTCTGATTCACTATTGGACCTAACTTCTATGATCTCAACAGTTGAGGGTATGTGGGGATCTCGCCTAACCATAGTTGTTTCCTCATATGACATATACTCTATGATTTTGGCAGTGATCTTAACTCTTTCTTTGTCTTCCCTTCTTACTCACTTAATTTGAGTTAAGGCAGTCGCCAGAGTTTCAGTATCACTTAACCAAATGTCACTCTCATCATTGGTTCCCTCAAAGGTTTTGATAATAGCCTCACGTTCTCTTTTTACTTTAAGGAAATGTTGACTCGAATTAACAGACTTTCTTGTTGTCATCTTAAAATGTACCATCCTGACACATAAATTTTCAAACATTAGCTAACCGCATAATGTTGACTACATGCAAGCATAGTGGTCTCATAAGCCCTAGTGCTAAACCTGGTAACTCTGACACCATATGTAACATCCATGTTCTATAAACCTAGTAAAACCAAAAAATTTACCATAAAGTAATTTAACAAGGTAAGAAATGAGATAGAGAAAAAAAAATTCTTTTATTCATCATATAATCAAGTACTACAATTTCAAGATTTCTTTTTTTTACAAAATACAATAAACCCATATTGCCTTTTCATTTACAATGTTTACAAATGTAAAACCATTACATACTCAAATTTGGAATAAATACTACATCTGAATATCTGACATCTTTATCACAAGTCCTGGCATGTTTCCTACTTGGAGAGAGAGCATCTTTCTAGTGATTTACCTCTATCCACAAACCGACGGTCTCCCACACTTCTTCCACATAGGAAGTGGCCCTACCCTTCATGAGGAATATAGACCTTAGGTGACCAGTGGTAATTTGCCTTTTCTGAGTACATAGTGTTGTATTCTACTCAACTCTATCAACCCTACAACCCTAGATACCCTCTAGCTAAGTATGATTTCTGATAGGATGAGCAATCCAAATACAGTGAACTGACAATGCATGCAGAAAACAAATGCAGTACTTTGGCCAAAGTTTTTAATATCAATATCGTTCATAATGAATGTAGTCGTTGTGTTCACCCACCCCTACTCGACTTGGATATTGCCATATTCTCACAGTTTTATTCTTTTACCAATTCCTAATCATGTAATGGTTTAATCCATGAGTCATAATAATAATATCTTTAGACCTTAATAAGTCCCTTATGACTAAACTATACAGTTGGTTCATAATAAGATCTAGGTTATCCAATTGTCCCATGGCTAATTTAATAATGCTATATAACATTATCTCTTTGCTAGGCAACCTAGATTCATAAATGACTTATGACTAATTCAACCAAAGAGTAAGAACACTATAGTTCTTTTAAATAATATTAACCCTTGACCAATACCTTTACTAATGTAATAAAGTAAAACATACCTAATATGCCTTTCCTACAAGGTCATCCCTTAGTAGAATAAGTCTATTCCATTGTATTGGATCTTCTCTAGAATAACATGAATAATGAATACAATATATATATATATATATATATATATATATATATATATATATATATATATATATATCAACAGATTCTCATAAGAACCTTATTTTATTTCCCATAGTAACTCTAAGTTATTCTCATTTGATGTGTTACAATAGTTTTACTAAAGATTCCTATGAATCTAGTTTCCATGAATGCATAACAATTTCCATTATATATATATATATATATATATATATATATGTATATATATATATATATATATATATATATATATATATATGTATATATATATATATATATATGTATATATATATATATATACATATATATACATATATATATATGTATATATATATATATATGTATATATACATATATATATATATATATGTATATATATATATATATGTATATATATATATATATGTATATATATATGTATATGTATATATATATGTATATATATATATATATATGTATATATATATATATGTATATATATATATATATATATATATATATGTATATATATGTATATATATAGTCTGAACAAGACAATATTTAAAATCGCTATTATCTCAATACTATACGGCTCAAGTTGATAGTATAATAACAAAGTTCATTCCTCTCTATAATACTTGAAAGTCCTATTGTTTTGTTAACTCACCATCATTCTATTGACTGTTTACCAACTCAATCAAAGGATGATCTATTATCAATGTAAATGACAACTTAACCCATTTTATACCATGAAGAACGTTCTATTCTTCATTTCAAGCATTGGATATAATAATGGTTTCTCATATATCTAAGTGGTTGAATTCATTAATTATATCATGTACTCACTAGTACTACCATAGTCGACTCTATAGTTGCATTCTATTTCTCGTTCAAATAGAGATAGAACAACTTAATTTTCTCAATAGATAACTGTGTCTCTTCCCTCGTTGAGTCTACTAATTATCAACTGTCACACACATAATATAAATCAGGTGAACACATGCAGTCGCCACAAAACTATAATATAATTCCTAAGATATCCTATTCGATTTCCTTCATTGTTATCAAATAATCAATTGAGGAATACCTAAAAGTAATGGTTTCTTGTATTGACAGAGGTATGTAAATATTACACAGGCTGACGCCTTATCTGAGCGTACTTCCTCATGCCTCCAGTCAGATCACTATTCCATAATGCATTGTTGTTTTTTTACTCTATTCCCTTAACATTCTCATCTTGTACTCTATTTCTATCTATTTCTCTGTTATGGCTCAAAGTTGAGTCATTTTCCCTTATTAAAGCAGACTGGGCATGACTCCTATAGAGTTGCCCTCCATTCATCCCATAACTATAAATCAGTTGCAACATTGATTGCATAATAACAGTCTTAAGAGACTTAGTCCAAAATGCAAATCAATTTCTTAGCAAAATGAACACATGTTGATAGAGATAGCCGCCTAGAGGCTCATTCGGTTGGGCGGTTAAACTTATATAGTCATCCTCATTAGGATGAAGCCGATGCTCTTTTAAAAAATAAAGCTGATCTTTAATGATCATGTTATGAGTGGTTCGACCCACTTCTTTCACTAATGAAGGCTTACTAATAAATAGCCTATGTTTTCATCACTACCTTTAATGCATTTAAGAGGTATTATCCTCTTACTATGTTAAGACATTTGTATATATTTGATTACATCAAATACACATATGGTTATAATTTAATCAATACAATAATAATATTTAAACAAGGAAATACGGATAATGTGATTGGGTTGAGCTTATCTCCCCATCACAATCCGTCGACATAATTCACATATTCTTAACTTGACTATATCATCTTAATGTTAAGAATCGTTTATAATACGTCAAGTAACTTAATAATAATATGACAACCATTTTATGATAATAACGTCGTAATATTTACGTTAAACGTAAATAGTCATAAATCAAACTCAAACGACGTCGTTAACATTTTTAACGACTAAGACGACTTAATACGACTTAGAAAGATTTGAAAACAATATCGGCTACCTGTCAATTAAGTTCAAAAGTAACTGACAAGACAAGGCTTACCTCTTACGACACATTGGTTCACATTTTCGTTATACACTTATACTCGGTTTGGCAAATAAACTACTCATAACCTGAGGTCTATATCTCTCTCCTGGAAAGATACTCTCTCTCTTTTCTCCGAGAGTCATCTGATAACCTAAAATCTTGTTTCACTTGTCACCAAACAATATGTGATCAGTGCATCATTATTCAATTAATTCAACTAATAAATCAAATCTTGTAATACATATATTAAATCGATAATAACATAATCATTCCTATGATTTCAATAAATGACATACAATAAAATCCATGTTTTTCCTTGTCATTAATCTAAACATCACAACAAATTTACTTATGTCCATGTAAAAAAGTAAAAGTATAGCAAGACAAAAATTGGGGATGTAACAATTTGAGCTAGATGGGTGGCATGTTTGTTGTTGAATGGAAATGTTATACATAGATTTTATAGAAAGTCAAAAGAATCAACACAAATTATAGTATAAACAGTCTTTAAAGATTTTAGATTTTAACAGTCAGACATAATATCATGTATCTGAATACCACTGTGTAATATAAATATAAACAATTTTGTCCAATAAATGTGTCTGCCATGTTTCTCTATGTATTGTAAGGGATAACCATTATTGCAACACAACTCTCTTGAGTTTCTTGCAAATTGTATGATGACAAACAAAGTCGATCGGACAATAAGTTGCGGCACCAATTCTTTTTTGTCTGTGGGTTGTGTTCTACTTGATAAAAACTTCCAAGGCAATACTATAGAGAATATATATGATAGTACAAACATCTTTCATGACAACTTCCACATTAGAATGGTTATTGCAGCTAACTAGATTTATGCTAAAGCAAGAAAAACCTATCACAATATGGCTTCAACAAGGTTTGCAATCAAACTTACAGTGTTGGTACCAAACCAAACCATTGGGTAAGAAAAACCAACTTTCCTTGTATGCAGAGGTGAGAGTGAGACTACCATTGGGCATTATTACTTCTAACAATGTTGGGGTAACTCCTCCCACAAACTCCTCCCACCATGAGGTGTTTTCCTTGGGTCATTGTGATTGCCTAGTCTTGAGCAACCAATGCATATCTGTGTTACACCAATTTTCCAAGAAATGGGGATGGCAGGAAATGAGGAAATGTATTTCTGGGACAACAAGGGATGGGAGGCCTTTTTGTAGGGGACGATAGGGGATGGTTATTAAAAAATAGGTGAAGTTTTAAACTATGGAAAATCTCAGATATTCATATGAGAAGGCATTCACCATATTCATTATATAACCATATTATGAAACATTAGAGCTGAATTGAGGATTCACACAAGTCAACATACAAATTAAGAAAATGAAACAATAAACATTTTAAGGTAGAGTTTGTTTGAAAAAGAACTTTACATTCAGAGCTTTTGAATAATGTAGCTTTTTCGGTTCATATCATATTTCTTTTTTTTTTAGTTAGGTCTAGATGGCGCAACACCGTCTGCTATCTCAAGGCCTATGATAGATTCTGGTTAATTATCTCTGCCATTCTATTTATTTATCTTGCTCTGTAGTCCAACAATTATAGTACCCCAAACATTCTTATGTATTAAAGTAATTGAATTTTCACTTTTAATTTAATTTTTATGTATCAAATGTAATTGGATTTGCTTTTTAACAAAATTTAACTCATAAACAGGAAAGATAACAAATATCTCCTAGAAGAGTTTGACAGTTTAATTGTGATGAATCTGATCTTAGCATTGGAGGTTGAAGCTTATCATGCCTTTTATGGGTACTAAATATTTTAACTTAACATAAGATGATGACAAAAGTATTACATAGACTTTAAGAGAATAAGGTCCAAAATAATTATGATTTTAATACGAAAAAATGAAGTAGCCAATATAAAATAAAAATATAGAAAAAATTATATAGAAAAAAAAAATCCATCTAAAGGACAAAGTAAAGTAAGTATAACAAATCTAAAATATTAAAAGATAAAAACTTACTGGAAATGACACATTAAAATCTCTTAAATATAAAACTCCACCACTCAACTATGTGGTAAAGGAAAATGTTTGTTTTAATATACTATAAAGAAGATGTTAGCTTTACTTTTAATAAATAAAGTAATTTAGTTGAATTGTTAAAATACAAATCAATTTACTAATTTATTTACTAAAAAAAAGGGAAATGGATATTTAACCTATCAACTTAAACTTCTATACTTCCAAAGTATATTTTAAACATGATACAGTTTTTATAATTTATTTTGTATCTTACACTTATTCATAATACTTAGAGGATATACAACATGTAGCAATAGTCTTTTTCAATAAGTCAAAAAATAATAGAATTAGGGTTAGAATTAGGATTAGAATTAGAGGGTTAGAATCAACCTTACAAATAGAATAAGGGTAAGGATGACAATTATAGTTAGGCTTAGGGTTAGAATTATGGTTAAGATTAAAATTAATATTACGATTAGAAGCAGGGTAGGGTTAGAATTAGATTTAGGGTGAAGGTTACATTTAGGGTTAGGATTAGGTTTAGATTTAGAGTTGGGATTAGAATTAGATTAGAATCAGAATCAATGTTAGGGATAGGTTTAGGTTTAGAATTAGAGTTAGGATTAGAAGTAGGATTAAAATTAGCGTTGGTGTTAAGGTTAGAGTTAGGGTTAGGGCTAGAATTAGAATTAGTGTTAGTGTTATTGTTAGGGTAAGAATTAGAATTAGGGTATATAATTATGGTTAAGATTAAAATTAGTTTTACGATTGCAAGTAGGGTTAGGGTTAGAATTAAATTTAGGGTGAAGGTTACATTTAGGGTTAAGGTAACAATTAGAATTAGGATTATTGTTACACTTAAAATTAGGGTTATAATCAGAGTACAATCAAGGTTATGATTAGAATTAGGGTTATGGTAAGAGTTAGGATTAGGATTCCTATTAGAATTAGGGTTAAAATTAAGGTGGGCTACTATTAGAATTAGGTTAAGAATTAAAGTTATGCAGTTAGGGTTAGGGTTCAAATTAGAGTTAGGGTTAGAGTTCAATTAGGGTTAAGGTTAGTATTAAGCTTAGGGTTAGGGTTTGAATTATAATCAGGCTTAGGGTTAGGGTTAAAATTAGAGCTATTTTTAGGGTTAGAATAAGGGTTAGGGTTAGGGTTAAAATTAGGATTAGGTTAGGTTTAGAATTAGAGTTAGGATTACAATTATCAATGTGGTTAGAGTTAGAGTTACAATTAGGGTTAATGTTAGAATCAAGTTAGGGTTATAATTAGGGTTAGGGTTTGAATTAAGGTTAGAGTTAGGGTTAGAATTAGGTTTACTAAATTAAGGTAAGCATTAGAGTTACAATTAGGGTTAGGGTTAAGGCTAGAATTAGGGTTAGAATTCAAGTTAGGGTTAGGGTTAAATCATAATTAGAATTAGGATTAGGGTAAGGGTTAGAATTAGGGTTATTGTTAGATTTAAAATTAGGGTTATAGTTAGGGAAAAATTAGGGTTATGATTAGAATTAGGGTTAGGTTAGGGTTAGAGTTAAGATTAGGGTTCCTATTAGACTTAGAGCTAGAATTAAGGTGGGTTACTATTAGAATTAGGGTAAGACTTAGAGTTAGGGTAAGCATTAGAGTTACAGTTAGGGTTAGGGTTAGGGTTAAAATCATAGTTACAATTAGGATTAAGGTAAGGGTTAGAATTAGGGTTTTTGTTAGATTTAAAATTAGGGTTAGGGTTAGGGTTAAAATCATAGTTACAATTAGGATTAAGGTAAGGGTTAGAATTAGGGTTTTTGTTAGATTTAAAATTAGGGTTATAGTAGGGTAAAATTAGAGTTATGATTAGAATTAGGATTAGGGTTAGGGTTAGGGTTAGAGTTAGGATTAGGGTTCCTATAAGATTACACTTACCATTGTTTTATAAGCCTCAAAACCCTCAACCTAACCGTATTTCAAAATCTAACCCTATTTAACATAATTTTAACCATAATTTTGGTTGTAACTCTAATAATAATACTAACCCTAATGCTAACCATAATCCCAATCCTAATGTGAATCCTCATTAGATTTCTACCCCTAATCCTAACCCTAACTTTAATCCTAACACTAATGCTAACCCTAACCCTAATTTTAACCTCTAACTCTAATTCTAAATATAATATATAATATAATTATATTTAGAACTATTATATAATATAATTATATTTAGAATTATTATATAATTTTAATTATTATAAATAAATTAATTAATATTATATTTTATTTAATATATTATAATAATATATCTAATCTATATTATAATTATAATAATTCATATAATTATATAATATAATTTATAATATAGATTAAATATATTATTGATATTATAATTATAATAATATTAAATATCATTAAGTAATTTTCCTTATTATATTTATTACTATATTTATTATTATTTTTATTATTATAAATATTCTCTATAAAATGTAATAATTTATTACAATAATATAATAATATAAATATAATATTATTATATTTAATAATGTTATACGATATAATTATATATTATTATAAACCAAATAGTAGTTATTATTTAAATTCTAACTATTATAAATCAAAATTATATAGCATAACACTATTAAATATAATAATTAAACTTATATTATTATTACATTATTATAAAAAGTTAAATAAATTAATATATAATTATAAAGAAAATTACAATTATTATAATTATAATAATTCTTATAATTATATAATGTAGTTAGAATTAGACTTGCCCCTACTAGCATACCTATTATTTAATTACTAATCCTAACTTTAGGATATCATATTTTTTAAATATAGGTATGCTACTAATAAATCACTAAATGTAATTCAAAATATTGATAAAAAAAATAACTACACAAATTTAATCAAAAAAACTATGGTAGAAGAGTTTTGGTGTGAAGTTGAAAGGTTCTGAAAGGATTAAGTCTTGTTGAGTACAAGGACCCCCACACCATAAGGGATGAGGCCAAGATTGTGAATTTAGTAGAATGGATTACCCTCAGTCCTTGGTTGTCGAAGAGGACATGTTCCGATCATCTGTTTCAAGCTGATTATCTTAGAACTAGGGTTTCCTTCATACTTGGCCTAAGGTTTGATAAAAGCTTGGTTGAACCTATCTTTCCTTACAAACAAGAGCACAAAGATTTGTAGTTGAGCCCTCTTCCATCTTGTAGTGGCTTGACTCGGTCTTCAAATCAAAACAATGAAAGATCATAGTTGTATGGACTGCCTTTCATGCGAGAGAAGAATCCAAGACTTTTCACAGTGGATGCTCAAATCAAATGACTGGTGACAAAGAGAAGTTCATCAGCCTTGAGAAGTGGGATGGTGGTGCTTCATTTGTGGATGATCTCCATCTTAAAAAAACAAAAACAAAAACAAAAAAACAATTACTATCAAAATTTACTAAAATAATCTATAAAAATATCATAATAAAACCTTGAAGTTCATCCGGGTAAACTTGTAAGACAGCAGAAACCGCCATCGGAAACTCAAATCGTAAAGATGTTCAGTGAAACTTTCCTATTCCTCAGTGCTCATAATTGTAAGACATCGTCGGGATTGTAAGACATCATCTGAATCATAAGACGTTGGATTTATTTTCCGGGCTTTCGAGCGATTTGATTTTTGATTTCTTATCTTGTTTTCACTCCACCTGCAAGCAGAGCTCACATGAGAAGACTGCATCATGTGGCATTGTGGGATGTGTTGCATGCGCAGTAGTTCATTTCTATCTTATCCGCCTCTTCTCAGTCTAAATCACATATATTTTCATATATATTCTTAGCTCCATGTCTCTTTCTCTTCACATCAGCACTAATTTGTTTGCAGAACATCCCCCAACTTTCATTTCCAACTACATATGAAGAAGAGGAAGAGGAGGAGTGAGCTTCTATTCTTAAATATCATCCACTTCAACAGTCAAACATCAATTTTGGCTAATAAAAATTCTGACAAATTTTTACCACTTTTTGTTATGAATGAGGTGTAAAATTGTTATTGACCATTTGACCATTAAAGTGGATGATATTTAAGTAGAGTGCACTCTACCTAAACTGATTCCTGTAGTGTTGTGATATTGGAAAAGATTCATATATCATCTCATGGCAATAGGGATTCTGGGCGCTCCACGGTAAACAGCCGTTGTCGTGCCGACTGTTTACCAAAATTTTGACTCATTTTTTTTTTCGACTTTTCATTGCAACCTGTTGAACGGAACTTTGTCGACCTCTTCAATCATAGTGTTTGTTCATATAGTCGATTTGTATCAACTTGCCGATAAGTTTTCGACCAACTAACTGTTTTACAATGTGCCGACTGATTAAGTTCTACCTTCTAAACAGTCTACCCCAGCAGTAAAGATCCTACAAGAGCTAGTTTTTGTAACAAAAATTTTGTTGGCAACTTCCTGCATATTCTAATTTAAGTATTCAACATTTCAGTATCTCCAACAACTTCTGCCCCTATCGCATAAAATAATCAATATTATTACCCAGGTTATTCATTTCCAAACCAAATCGTTTTTAGGGGACATTGAATTAACCCATTACTTTTTATGCATGATTGCATTGGGAAACAATGATAATATACATCCATTTTTGAGATTTGACCATGGTCATAAAAAACCATTTGTGAAATGAGAACCAAATTGTAAAACAAGGATTTCTCGTACTTCACAAGGTTGTGAAAATGATGATGAATATAATTGATAAACAGGAAGTTTTCTGGGGTTAAAGACATTGACTTGCGAAAGACATTCTACTCGTGATAAAACCATCTACCTATCAATTTCCTTTTAACTTTCACATGCATTACAGTCTACTACAGTTCATCACCAGATACACAAAACATGAATATCCAGTCACACCCAAATGACTAAATTCCACACAATTTTTGCAATTTGGAAATTGTTTGAGAATAATCATATAATATCCGTAACATGCTAGATAATTACAAAACAAAAATTCTTGGTGGGGTCACATTGGCTTCGCCCATCCCAGCATACCCATTCATTGCACTTTTGCATACTGCAAGTGCTAGTATTATTATTATATTTATTTATTTTTTATATGTGATCTTATACTATTGTAAGGGATAAGTCACTCTTGTTATTTGAATAAATAATTTAAAATAATAAATATATAATTATTTAGAAATTTAATGAATTAAGTATAATATTTAGTTTGATTCTGGAAGGAGGAAAATAAGATTGAAGATATCAAGAATCAATTTTTTTTATTGTCTTAAGATTTTAAGGTTAAATTAATTATATACTGTTTTGGTTCAGATTTGTGTTTTTGTGGAATTGAACTGATGTGCATACCTAAACTTATATGTGCAAAAATAAATTGACTGAATTCTAACAATTGGAATGTTCTTACCTCTATTTTTGTATTCTGAATTTAAGAAAGTGGTGTTTACAAATACTATTTGGGAACTTTCTAAAGGAGAGTCATGTTCCCTAGAGTCAAGCCTTTAGGAGGAGGGATTCAATAACTTTGAAACAATGATTGAAAATAACATGCAAGCATGCAAGGATGCTTAAGATGATGTATGTTGATGTAAATTCTGATAATGTTGTTATGGATGTATAATGAATGCTCTCTAATAATGTCTTGTTATAATCCTCTTATTAGTTACTAAATGAATGATCAATGTCTTTAAATACAATAGCATAGCATACACATATTAACACAAATGTGTGTGTTGTGTTTGTTCACAACAATTAGTAAAAGGGAGTCAGCAAGATTTAATTTAAAGTTGAATCTTAAAAATAATCTTAATCAATTCCACACCTACAAATCTAATCTAAAGTAACAAATAAAAGATTTAGAAAATGATGATAAAATCACAATAAAATAAAATCACGGGAGAGTTGAAACAAAATTACACTTGTAAGTTTGTTACTGGCATATTGCATTAAAGGGTTGGGGCATGGGTATGCAATTTTCACCATTACAACTTTGTAATATATAATTTCATAAAGTGGAGGACCATAAGAAAGGTATGTTACGAATTGCAAACTAATAGTGTCAATACAAACTTGCCCTCTCCAACCAAAGTACTAACATGCCACCTTCAAGCCCACCCAAGCACGTAAACCCCCTATTTCTTTACATTATTTTTGTAATGTCAAAAATTACATACCCTTTGCAATTTCACGCTACCTTTGGCGCTTTCTTTGGTGTTGGCTTTCCTTGTGTAATTTTGGGTTCATTTTTATTTCATTTTAGCCCTTTTGTGCTTAGTTTCATCAAAAAAATGTTTTGATGTTTTGTGCTTCTCTTAGCTCTGAGATGTTTCATGTAACCTAGCGCTTAGCGTGGACGTTTGCTCGTCGCGCTAGCATTTTGAGAATGTGAAACGATCAGTGATCTATTTTTAGACACGTTGAGCATCTCCTGCAGGTGAAAAGATTCTCGTAACGCTTCTTGGGCTTCGAACGACTCTTTCCGTTTTTGCATGTCAATTGTTTTCCCTCTCAATCTCAAAAAAAATATTGAATCAATCTTTGGCTCTCTCACTCTCTTCTCTTGAATTTCTAGAAAATATTGAGTAATACTGTTTGGTGGCTTTCTTTGCAGCAGCTATTGAAGATTTGCATGCTCTTTTGGGTTGTAGCATCATCCTCGATAGATCTATGAGATTATTATTTGTGATTTGATCATTGTGAAGGCTCTCTTTTTGAGGTTTTGAAGTTGTTTGCATCTGGATTTCTACCCTCCAAGAAGCTGCAACCTCCTCAATTGTCATTCAAGCTGGTTATACTATTTCAGATTTGAAGAACATTGTTTTGATTACAGATTTTAATTATACATTGTTTTATTGTTTACTTAACAAGTTCATGGTATAGACCACTATTTCATTTCCTTTGCATTCACAGAGGTGTTCTTCCTTGTAGACTAGGGAAGCTACTTCTAGTTTCATTTTGCTTGTCATTGTTATTTGTTTCTTAGGCACATTTAAGAAAAGAAGCACATACACTATTTTCCAAGTTTTTATCCTTGCTACTCGTGGAGGTTGAAAGACCAAAATAGGGGCTTGACCTGAAGGCAAGCTCCTTAGTAGCTTAATAATTTTTCCTTGTTCCTAGCAGCAGGTATTTCGAGGAGAGATATTTACTGAGGTTTTGTTAAATATTTATTTCCTCTTCTTATTTATTTTTCATTTCATTTGATTTTAATATAATATCTACATCATTTTGATTTATATAACTACCTAGTACTTTCATTTTGTATTCTTTGTTTGATATTGTAGACTGGAAAGTTTTTTGTGCTGGACATTTGTGTTTTCTAAATGAGTTGGACGCCAGCACCACGCATTCCCGCGGCACGTTGTCATCCTAGGCAGTCAGCTCCATCCTCTGGTGTTAGGTTCCCTTGTTATGTCTCTTTTCGTTTTTGTATTTAAGACTTTCATTTTGTATTATTTGTTTGATATTGTAGACTGAAAAGTTTTTTGTGGTGGACATTTGTGTTTTCTGTATGAGTTGGATGCCACCACCACATGTAGGCATTCCTGCGACACGTTGTCGTCCTAGGCAGTGAGCTCCATTCTCTCGTGTCAAGTTCCATGTTATTTCTCTTTCCGTTTCTATATTTAAATTTCTAAAAGTCTATTTACAATAGCATATTTTTAGCATTGTATTAGTTTTCTTCCTTCCTTTAAGCAATTAGTTAAATTCATTTTCATCCTCTTAAGGCAAAGTGGGTTTGTTGATGTTACTCTCTCTAAACCTTAGATAGCAGAAAACTAGACAGGACCCTAGTGTAGAGGCAGTGAAAATTTCCCTTGATTGATGAGTTTAATCCAAGTGTAATTTTTCTTCCACTACAGTTTTACATGTGGAATTTCAATGCCATGTATTGGATTAAATATGAAGATCATTGATGATAAGCCAAATACCTTAAACTTTAAAGAAGTTAGCCAGATTGTACCTGGTTTCCCCCCAAGTACTAACCACCGACTCTCTAGCACCAGCATTATATTAATGTCATTTACTGCAGGATAGAAAAAGTCCTTCAATGCAAGGAAATGGCACATGATAAAACACGTCAATCTACTTTTCAGATCCAAAGTAAATCAGATGGGCATGCGTGCCCACAGACTAAAGAAGACAACAGTAATTTAGTTAACTTTGACTTAAAATTTGTTGAATTGCCATTATGCCAGCTGGCCTGCCAACAAATCATGGAAGATGCTGGGCTTCTTGATTCTAGGAGGTCATGTTTGACAGGAAGAAATAAATACCTTAGTCGGTGTGGATATTTTGTTGGGTAGCCAGGATTAAAAAGTTTGTATCTTTGAAATCATCTAATGGGCGTTGTGTGATCCAAGCCTATGACATTTTTAAATGCACATGAAACGCGCACTTTGTAACTTCAAGCATGGTCTTGCCAACTGGTACAGTCGGTTAAGGTCTAACCAATGTGGGAGTGGGACTATGGGGTACAAGGGGTACAAGTCCTCTGAGTGACCTTTCTTTAGTACTTCTCTCAGCAGTGTCAGAGCCACTCCCTAGCATGTGCTTGTTATCTATGTGAGCTGCTAATTCTTCTCTCAGCAGTGTCAGTGCCACTCTCTAGCTTGTGGTTGTTATTTATGATGTGAGTGGCTAATCCGTGAGGAGATCACTATTTGGAGACAAAAGTAGCCATGGTTTCAATTCAAGTGATCCAAAGGGATGCTGTTGTCCCAATATGTCTAGGAAAGATTAAACCTGTTGAATGAATAGACATTTCATTTGCATTCTTTTATGGCTAAAGTGTTTAAAGGTCACTAGTTGCAACCATCTGTTGCCAGGACACAAAACAAGTATACAAATTATGTCTCCAGAACTCTAGAATCATTGGGAGGTGCAAGTCTCATCGGACAATATTTAGCTGCTTTAATGGCCATGTAGAAATGGGCTTGAGGGATTTCTTGCACAGCCAATAAACATGTTTCATTAAGGTTATAAGAGTTATTCTGGATTGCCATGTGAATTCAACTATTGATTTTAGATTCAAGTTCACTGTTTGTTTCTTTAAAAAAAATCGTCCCATCTTGATGTGGATCACAGAGTGTGGTCCAAAACATTGATAAAAAAACTCTACACAACTTTTTACCAAAAACATTCAACTCAACTGTGGAAACATCATGTCTTTGATCTGACATTTGTTCTTCTCATTATCTGTCTTTGGTACTATCGCCAGTTTTGTGGGGCAAGCGATGCTCTGAAACTTCTGAAAAGGGACAGATGTGGGGATCAATCTAAAGGAAAATTATGCAATTCACGTATTTCCAATTACAGAGTGTGGTCCAAAACATTGATAAAAAAACTCTACACAACTTTTTACCAAAAACATTCCAACTCAACTGTGGAAACATCATGTGGGGAAAGCAATGCTCTGAAACTTCTGAAAGGGGACAGATGTGGGGATCAATATTAAGGAAAATTATGCAATTCACATATTTCCAATTATGTAGACTAATTGGGTGTCAAATTTTCTCGCTAATCAGATGTGCATGGCAAGTTGAATGAATGTCTTAATGAAACCTATTGGGATAAATCATATTTCTAAGTTGAAAAAGACTAAAGCACATGATAACCATTGGTAAAAGTTAAAACCACGCACATAAGCTTACAATGATTATATACATAGCCATCATTATCATCCAGTTTTACTACATACTCAAGCACTGGAAACCATTTTGAGCGAGGCAGGAGAATAAACAATTCTATAGGTAGAAAAACCTAGACCGGCAATATATGGCGTACGCAACTAGAACTCAAATCAGAAAAAGGAGTTTTCATGTAACCTGGGGAAGTATGATGAACTAAATATTTAATTATGTTCCTTATTATAACATACGTGTTTATCCTTTAACATTATATATATATACCCCAAGCATAATGGCAGATTTATTCAGTTTAAGTCATCGTGGCAGATTATTGTTGACAAGCCATAGACTTTCTACAATCATTTTTTCATTATATTCATCAGCTTGCACATTACATGGATTTGTGACTGTCATGAGAATGCATAAAATGCTGGGCCACATTCCAACAGACAACAATCAACACTTTTTCACCTGTCCTCCTATATATATCAAAAGATAAACTGAATACAAAACACAGGGCCCTTAGAAAGAGATGGTCAAAAGTACTTCCCAGTGAAACTCTGCAGTTAAATTTTTTGAAGCCACTAGTAGTACTGAGCTGAGTGAACTCTCTAGATGTAAAATATGTAGCACAACCCATATGCTCTTCATCGAAACTCAGATTAATATCCAATATTAACAAATTGCAATTGGTCATTTTAATAACCCATGAGACAAATTTAGGCAAGTACTGGACAGACTCTGAAAGATATGGCTTTTTTAATCTCCACTCCAGCTGCCTCTTGTTGTATTGGTCCCACAGAAGACAGAGCACAAAAGGGACAATAATTTAAGCCAATATTATATTCACACATAGTTCACAACATAGAGGATCCTTATCGGATTAAACCATAATTTGTGCAATCTGCATAAAGAAGGTCGGTGCAACCACCATGTGGAAACACTTCTAGTATCACTCTTGTTTAAAAGCATGATTTGATTTGGAATATCCCATATGTTTATTTAAATGTCACACAATCATGTGAAAATCTAATGTCAAATTTTGCTTGAGCAAATGCATTAAAAAAGCTCCACTTGCACTTTTCATATTCAACATGTTTCAGAAAATCCAGTTTTAACATTTCATTAAACCTGGAATCAAGCAACCAAAGAAACAAGTTGCGAATTTATTTTATAAAAGAAAAAGAGGATTGAAAAAATAAATTCACAGTTAGTTTCAATGTTTCAGGTTCAATTGCCATGTAAAATAATTGTCTCATTTGTCTGTTTACCAATTTTTACATGGATACTCCCACAAAACTGTGACCTATAACTTCAGTATAGAAACTAAATGCAAAATTAAAGATATAAATCACAAAAGATTTTGTTCTTTTACAGGGAAGCAACAGCCTTTTATGAAGTTGCTTCATGCATGAGGCATTTTGCTTGAAAACGTTACTTAATATATCATTGCTTCTAAAACTGGTTCTATTGACTTTTAGCATGAGCGAGGTGACAGCATGAACCCCCAATGGTAGATGACAAATCAGTAATTCCATACATGTATCTAGAAGAGATTGAATTCAACTAAACGCACAATCTACTTGCAAAAGCAGAATCAGATTTATTTCACATACCAGTTGCCAAAATAACCTATAGTTGTATTTCTCATATGTGGGCAAGTACAACAGGACCATTTCAACATCAATGCAAATGGAGTTTAGCCCATGATTTCTGTTATTTCTTATATGTTCAAAATACAAATGCTGGAGATGGCAGTGGAAGAAATTTTAGAATTCAGGTAGCTGTAGCCTGTCACATTGAAATATGTCCCAGGTAGTATGACATCTCGTGCACAATTTAAATCTACTGGGAACTTGGTTGAGTGTCTCTTCCATAAAATATTAACTTCTGATAATTTCTGAAATTACACATATACAAATATAGCATACAGAGAGACAAATTCAAGGCAGATTGAACAGAACCTGGAGACAAGGAGAGTCAGTTGCCTATGAGAAATAGTATGGATTTAAAAATCCCACCAGTCACAAAAGCTATATTTCACCTCTAAGCCTTTAAATAAATACATCAGCCCTCTTTATGTTACAAGCTCTCTTGTAAACAAGGGATTAACAAAAGAAAATACAAATACAAACTAATGGCTCTTTTCATTATCAGTGGCACACTCATATGTGTGCGTAATAAATAAACATAAAAGAGCTAAAAATGCAAATAATCTCAAGACTAAGGTCCTACTCTTTTATCCAAGATGCCAGAAATGTGCTGTTGGCAAATTCTCTTCTTTTTCATAATATTTGTATACCCCCCAACTTGCCTTGCAAAAAATGCTCCGCAAAAATGCACCACCTAGCATGCACCATTAGCACCGAGTTTCTGCATTCTCTATCCTTCATATCTCCTCCACCTTGTTCTATGATCAGCATTGCTACTTGTGCCTGTTTCCTGATCACTGTTGTCATCCATCTCCATAATGTGTTTGTCACCTGGCTTCAGATTTCTGTCTTGTTGCATATCCCCACGGCGAGCTCGAGCAGCCTCTCGTCCCACTCGACGATCCTGTGCCAGAATCCAAATTTGGATTGGAAGATACAAAACAAGGCTGCTCAGTAAATCAAAAACCACAGGTTTTTCAAAATACCTACATGCATTTCTTCCACATCAGCTCTAAGACAAAGACAAACTTACATCGCGGAAAGGGTATTCATCTGCTTCAAGCATGTGTATTACATGACCCATCTTTGGTCTCTTTTGAGAATCTGGATCAACACAACGAAGAGCAACCAACAAGCCTCGTTTTAAAGCCCGTGACGATGGCTTCACTTCCATTTTTGGATCAATTACTTCATCAGACCGTCGGTTTCCCACCATATTCTTCAACCAGTCCACCAAATTGACCTGATAATTTTCCAATAAATGAAGCAAGATTCAGAATTTTTTTAATAATTTCAATGGACAACAAAGCAATATGCTTTGCACTGACCTCATCTGGAGGTCTGCTATAATCAACTGGATTTCTGCCAGTAATTATCTCCATGATAAGTACTCCAAAACTGTAAACATCACTCCTTTCATTAAGCATACCAGTGCTGGCATACTCAGGCGCTACATATCTGAAAGAAAGATGGCAAGCAGGTAGAATTTAACAGCAATAGAAATTTTTTTGCTCACTAAATAACAGAAGATCTTAAATTTGCATAAAAGAAAGGCTGATGGAAAAAGACAACTAACCCAAAAGTTCCCATCACTCGGGTAGTGACATAGCTTCTCTCAGATCCCAAGAGTTTAGCCAATCCAAAGTCTGACACCTTAGAATTCCATTGCCTATCCAGGAGTATGTTACTTGATTTCACATCACGATGAACAACCTTTGGTTCTAGGCCTTCATGCAGATATGCCAACCTAAAATTTAGCAATCCATGTAAGATGTAATATATTGAACTTATCAACAGAAAGAGTTATATGAATGCATTTCTACGAATTTTCCAAGCAGAGAGGGTAGGAAGTTATTGCCAAGATTAAGTACCCTTTTGCTGTTCCAAGAATGATCTTCATCCTGATATCCCATGTCAGAGGACTGTATGGCCCAACATCTCCATGAAGCCATTGTTCTAAATTACCATTGTCTACAAACTCGTAGACAAGCATCCTGAAAGTGACCCTCAAAGATCATAAGCTTAACTTTGCCATCTCACAGAAGATTATCATCTCTTAATTAGCAATAAAAAGCATTATACTAAATTTCTTATTACTCATCAAAAGCCAATACAGCTTTTTTCTTTACTGAAACCAAATCATATGTATCTTTTTCTTAGCTCTAGGACAGAGCCAGGCCCTATTTGGATGAAGCCTAATCAATGTGGCAACTTCTCTTTTCAAAGCCAAAACCAAGATGAACCAGATCCATACCTGTATGCTCCTTCAGCACAGTAACCAAGCAGCCGCACCAAATTTTTGTGTCTGACTCGTCCAATTGCTTCAACCTCAACTCTAAACTCCTTTTCAGCTTGACCCCTATGCAACAACATTATCAGAATATCATTGATAATTTTTCAACTGAACTTGGGTTTGGGTGTCCAGGCCCAGAATTGAATACAACTCCTATTCGCAGTTTGAACCATTTCCCATACGTGCAGTTTAGCATTGCATTAGAATTAAGTGTGCTTAAAGGATCTGAAGCCCTTGCCATCAAACAAAAGGTGACTCTGAGAGCTCTAGTGTAATTGCACTTGTGCTCTCAGAATTGCCTTTCTTCAATGGGCAGTGCATCAGTTCAGTTCCATATGGTTGTATTGAACTGAATATTAGGGATTCTGTGGCAGTGTTGTTCAAATATTGAAAATCACAGTTGCCCCATGGCGAATTTAGCTAGTCATGAATAACAAATTTGATAAGTTATCCCAGGCTATCACACTAACTATTTCTGTTGATAGAATTATCATTGCATCAATTACCCCATCACAAATTCAGCTTGTCATGAACACCAAATTTGGGAGAAAGCCATTAGTAAGCTATGCTGAGCTATCATGTAGCCTATTTTTTGTTGATAATATTAGCATTATACAAACAAAAGACTGAACCTTTGAAACAACACAATTACAATAGGACACAGAAAGGATATAGATATAGTTAAAAGATACTTTGGAATTACCTGTTGTTGAGCAAGTTCTTCACCGCAACACATGTACCATCTCCTAATACGCCACGGTAGACAATCCCATACCCCCCCTCACCAATAACATTGTCGTCTGACAAGCAATCGGTTGCAATCTCAAGTTCTCTGAGAGTGTACCAATGACCCCAACCCAGATGAGAGACTTCCGGTACAGCAGGAGATAATGTTTCAGAGGAGCGAGTTTCACCACTGCCATGTGAAGAAGGCTTCTCAGGGGGATTAATAATCCTGTGATCTTTGCCCACCTCAACACATATTTCATGCCTTTCATCTGCAGGACCTGCACCTGCCCTTGCATGGTGGCGATTTTGAGCCCTGCCCACAATTTCATCCCCTAGTGTGGAATGCTTTCTATTAGCAGCCCTAGTACTATTCACTCTCTCAATGTCATAAATAGGATTGGCACGCTGTCCATACCCCATATGCACTACCATAGCTTTCTCCATGTCATCCTTTGCATTTGTAGAGCCATGATGATGGTGATGACTGTTCTGCATTGCATCAACCCTAACCTCCTGGATTTCCTTTGACACCTTTGGTATCATTGCCCTTGATGGATACTTCTCTGGCATTCTCTTAGATTTCCTCCGTGAAGTTAACCATATTGACAGACAACATAGTATCAGAACTATGAATGCTCCTACCCCAACCCCTATAACAACCCACAATCTTAGACCCAAAATAATAGTCTTCTTAGACAATTCATTATTCAGAAAGCCTGTGTTCGAAGTACCCATGATTGGCCTGCAGATGCAAATTCGATTATATCACAAAAAAGAACATACTCTGTTCCTAAATTGCGCTTGAATTCTGCAGCATGCTAGTGCATTTGAAGTAGATGTGATTGAAGGCTGGATCGAATCGGCATTCAATTCAGGAAGCAAGCAACATGTCCTCTGTATTTTCTGGATTTAACAGAGAGTGCATGCTAAAAATCAGAGATCTTGAACAGCAGAAACCCAAAAAAATTAACTTCTACCTACAAAAATGCAAGCAAGCTACCATGGCTTCACATATGTTCTGCAAAACCACACAATTGATTTCCATGATACTCAAAATTGATTCTGAAGATTTGGAATTTAATCAAACTTAGCTCTGAGGACTACATATTCATTTTATGACACCCAGACATGATTTACCAAGATTCTCATGAAATTTTGTACTGTATAAATGATTACATGTGTCCTACACAAGTAATAGATGAAGTCATCAGACAACCCAAAACAAAATTTCTTTTTTAGGCTTTTAAAGGTTTGCTAGCTACTGAGAATCATGGATTTATTTAATGATTCCCAAAAGATGGTTCTTGAAGATTTTACAATGAGCAAATGATAATATGTCCTACATATGAATTCATGATAACCCACAACAAAGTTTTCTGAGGTGGTCTGCTACTGTGTACATCCATACCTGCTCTACTGCACTGATAGAAGAAAATATGAGCTGGTCTTAATAATAATGAACAACTTTTGATGCGCCCAACTCAAATCTATGGAGGAAGGCATCCCAAAGTGAGATTTTTTTGGGTTTTGTAAGCCAAAATGAGCATTAAAAGGCATGGTTTTGATGTCAATGATGATGTCAGAAGGACAAGAATAGCGGTAGTGAAAGAGAATGTATGAAGGTAAAAAAAAACAAGTTTTTTATGGTGGGCTATATCTATTGAAGTGGATTCCATTATCTTTCACTCTGTTCCGTGGGGTACAAAGAAAGAATATTTGTGAATTTGTTTAAGTTTTTTTATTTTCCAGTTTTATAACAAAGAACAAATCCATTGTTGTCTCTGTGACGTGGATTAGGATGGGCAGTCAAAAAACTTGGGCTAAAGGGCTTTATTGTTTCGCCGCAGTTGTCAACAAATTGTTATCAATTGAGTTTGTTTGGATTCATATTTTTTAAGTTTATATGAATGAAGGTTTTTAATAACGTCTACATTGTATCTAAATGTTATTCTGATTTTTAATTCTCAGATTTTTAGGTAGTGTTCTTCATACCTAATTTTTTTTTGACTTAAGTGACTCCTGTTAGTGTTAGTTAGTGTTAGTGTAATGATATGCGAAATTTTTAATCTATTAAAAATGTAGTATGTTATCCTTTTTCTTATTTTTAATTATGTGATTAGAGGAGGGTCAATAGTTGGTCATTCTAAATTATCAAGTTTAATAATTGTTTTAGAGTCACTTTCATCAAATATATTTAAAATTTTATAGATATATTTGAAGTATAAATGAGTAGGACTTTAAAAATTGGTACAAATTAATATTTTATGAATAATTATTATATTAATGGTATTTACATTTATAGTAATAATTATAAAGGAAAATTTAATGAGTACAATTCAAATGACCGTAAAATTTAAGTTAAAAGGTTTTGTTGCTTCATGGTCATTATCAATAAATTATTATCTATTAAATTTGTTCCAATTCATGTCTTTTAGTTCATATTCTCTTTTTAATGCTTTTCAAGTCTTTCAATTTTTTAATTTTCTAGTGCTCCTCAAACCTTATAATTCTTTTTTTTTTTATGGAGTCTTTTTGTCAGTGTGTAATGATGTGTAAAATATTTAATCTAAAACATTTAATCTATTACTGTCATTTTTCTTATATTCTAATACTTTCAATTTTGGTTCTCCCCACTATTGACAACTACTTAAGATATTTATACATTATATTGGTATCTTAAGTATTTGTTAGTAGTGGGAAGAACCAAAAGTGTAATCCATTATTTTGGGATTTCCATCTTCTTGCATCTTTCTCTATTAGTAAAGTTTTAGAGCATGTATCATTTGAGAAGTTACTCATATCTCATAATTCTTACTAATGTGAAATTAACTGACATAGATCAAATATTGGCACATCTTTAAATCCCTAATATAATAAATTTAATTGGGTTCAAAGGTCTAGAAGAAATGTCGATGTCAAACTCTAGGGCTTTAGACTCCTCACGCTCTTCTGTTAGCAAGCAAGTTGACCAAAATTTGGAGGGTGAATGGACTTTAATCGACTATGCTTGTGTTCATGTAGTGGGGCCTTCTTACTAGGTGAATGAAATCCACAATGTTGAGTCTCTAATACAAGTGTTTCCGTGCACAAATCCTATGAGAAGATTGCAAGAACTGAGAATAGGGTTTCATTCAAGAACTAAATGATGATTATAGCAATAAGGACATTCAAAAGGATTTAACTTCAACACAAATGACTTTAAAGACTCCCTCACTGGTGTGCAGTGGTAATAAGGTAAAAGAATGATTGCTTTGTCTTGGTTGCAACTTCGTTCTAGCTCTAGTACTAAGGCTAAGTTTGTTTCATGCAGCCAATCCAAAACCTACTCCCTTGGGTCAAAGAGCTACCCTTGAATCAGTTTTAATTGTAAAATTTGAGGACATTTTGGAAATGGAACAAGCTCACATGAAGCTCACCTTAATCTATCGATTGGATAGCCTTTAGTTGAGCTTGGTGAATCTTAACAAGTGGTGTATGGATACCTAGAAACCTCTACTACAAGAGGAATTCTTTATATACCCATGCACAAATGGATTTTTCTTGTAATTTGTGATTCTTCCATTGACAAGGATATGCTCCTCTAAGGGGGACCTTGGCCATTGGGAAATTTGACCATGTTCTTAAAACCATGGTACCTTGAATTCAACCCCCTTCACAGTAACTTTCTCTGTTGCCCTAGTCTAGCTATGTTTGCCTAATATTTGGAGTGAAGCTAGACTCTCTTCCATTAAGAGTTTGATTCATTTTGGTAAATAGATTTGTCATTGTAGTTATTGTCTTAAAAACTAACCCTGGCATGCCCAACGAGTAGTGGCAAATGTACCAACAATTGGAGAAGTTGTTATGGATTAACAACTTTCCTTTGTGTTTGAGAGGGGTGGCTCCATTATATGATAAATTTTGGGGTTTTGGGGGTATGCTTTTGACCAAAAGTAGGAAAGGAAACTAAATTGAAACCTAAAAGATTAAAAGAAAGAGAAAACCCTAGATTGACTGATAGGAAGATACAACTTTTAGTTTTTCCCATGAGAAACATTAAAGATCAACATGAAGATATATACTCTGAGATTTATCTTCACTAAACATTTATTTTTGTATAAGGGTATAAAGAGGATTTGAATGCAAGAATATGATCTGACTTAAGAAAGAGCAAATCTTTATAGCCTTCACAACACACAGATTGAGAAAAAATATTTTATATCAATCTCAAATTACACCAAAACATTTTTATAATGAATGATGGCAAATATTTCTAGTCATATAATAGAGAATCTCACATATGATGACTATTACTCTAACATAAGAAAGAAAAATAGTATAAAGGAGATAATACACAGGCTCACTGACTAGCACTATTATCCCTTTATTAATCTTCAAAGGAAAACACATATTTTTCCTTTTCTCTCTCAAAATGAGTAAATAGTATAAAGGAGATAATACACAAGCTCACTAGCCAGCACTATTATCCCTTTATTGATCTTCAAAGGAAAACACATATTTTTTCTCTTCTCTCTCAAAATGAGAGGTTCCAAAAGTTCCTTATTTTCCCCCAGCCAAGCTAAAAATAAAAAAGAACCCCTTTACATTTGAAATCATTACCTTTATAGTTTCCCAATCCATAACTAATGTTTTCTTTTTTTACTTTGGCAGTTATAAAGATTTATAAAATATGATTATCTCCTGAGAATACACTTTAGAATAACTTTGTTACAAACATTAGGATAATTACTTTATAATAAAATATTAGCTCATTGTGTAAATTTCATGAACTAATGGCCATCATGGTACTCTATTGGACAATTTGCATGTGATGGTTGTAGATGCACATTTTTAGGACATCTTGTTGAGTACTTTTCAAGCCAATATCATAAATTTTGAAATTAGTTTGTCTCTTGTCGTATTCTGCAGTAGGACTCTCATGAAATATAAAGTTTCTAAACTCAACAAGAACAAGCAGAAATCCCATAACTTTCACTGTGCAACTGGTGTTTGAAATTTGTTCTTTACTAAATTTGGGACCAAACTCATGCATACCACAATGATATCTTCATTACTCACAATTGGCCTTAGTATTATTTTTTCCCTCTGCTTATATGATTGCTTTTGCACTTTCATTGTGGTAGTAACATCCTCTTCAAGAATCTTTCTATATAGAATGTGTGTTTGCCTTCACTAATGAGGTTTTATGACACAAAGTATATCCCAATTATGATTCAATTGCATGTATATTTATTCTTAAATTATTGTGATGGATAGATGCATATTCAACTATCAAGTTGACCAACTTGGATTCATATACAACTCATGCATTCATCCATTTCATGAACTTGAGTACAGTGGTCAGACCACTCCCTAATGCTTTCTATAGCACTTCAAACCCAATATGTAACACAAAATGGAAGGAGTGAGCCAAGACACATCTACTGGCTACAGTAATTAAGTATGCACCATTTGCTTCTTCTAAATGAAGATTAAACTGAGGCTAGATGACATTCACCATAAAGTTCATTGTACCCTCTTCTTGTGTCCCATCTATAGTCAACCCTTTAAGCAATGTTGATGAGGCAGATGATGAATAACCCATTTTCCTTGAGGAAGATGTAGAAGATATTAATTTGTCCCCATGTATAGAGGATAAAGAAGCATGTGAACCTTTACTTTGCTTTTAAGACATCAAAGATCTAAAAGGATCGTCAAAAGGAAGTCCTCTCCTTGTTGATGCAAAGAGTTGTCAAAGACATCTGAACCATTTCCTGTACATATCTTTTATGCCTGAATGCCTGAGAATTAAATATTTGTATACTATGCTCTAGCATTCTTTCCTTATAATGAATCTAAAGCCTTCAACCCAACTAAAATAACTTTAGAATTTCAATATTTCATTATCTCTACAATATTCATAACTCTTCTAGCTGCAACAACATAATCATTTGAACTATATTTTCCTTTGTATAGCTTTGCAAGTTACATCTAAAGTTTTCTGGAAGAATTGAAACCCCACCTATGAGGTTCTCTACTTAGTCTTGAAATGATTTTGGATATGTTTTCCAGGAATTTGTATGCTAAGATCTTAGCCCCTGTAGTTCTAAACCTTAGCACTAGTTTTAGACATAAAATATAACCCAATTGAATCAATAACCCCCGATCTTAGATGTCAAATAAATCAGTTAACCTTACTAGAAATCCCAAGGCATTAGAATGGCCTTACTTGTTTTCCCAAACACAATCTTAACTAATAGTAGGAGCACATTCTCAGGGGACATGAGCCTATTCAAGTTATTTTTAGATAGTTGGATGTATGACAAAATTCCTATTGTAGCTACTTGGACACTTCCATCAAATGCCTCATTTTTATTCCATGCAACATGTTGGGACTCTTATTTTCTATGCCCTAGAATATGTTTTTTTTGCCAAATCCATAAAAGTTCCCACCTTGTTCCTTTTTGAAGTGCAAGGAAGGTGCCCACAAAATGGCTAAGTCCAAAAATTCTTAGTGTTTTCCTTGTGTTTTTTGCCTTCTTCAGAGCTTCAAAGTTTCAAGGTTCTCTCTTCCATCGTGCCTTTCCTATCGGCTTTGAATTCCCCCTTGGTAATTCAAAAATCACCTAAGTGTTTCGAGCATCAAAGGTCAGGGTGGTGGTCTTCTGCCTTCTTTTGAGCATGCATTAGTGGGAAGGTCTGATCGCTGAAGTGTGCCAAGGCTTGAAATTTTTCTAAGTGTTGTGGATCATCGGAGGTCGGAATGGCGGTCTGCATTCTTTTTCCATGTAGGTGGAAGGGTGAGGACCTGATGGCTGAAGTTCGATGAAGCTCAAGTTTTTCTAAGTCAATCAGGCGCCGACGAGCAGGAGGTTCCTTTTATTCCTTCCCTTTTGCATACAGAAGGTAGAAGGTCTGATCATTGAAGTCTAACAAGGTTTCAAAGAGTTTCTATGTGTTGGAGACATCAATGACTGGGGGGTTTCTCTTCCTCTTCTCTTTTCGAAGATAGAAGGTGCAAGGTCTGATGGCTGAAGTCCGATGAGCTTCAAAAAATTTCTAAGTATTTCAGGATTAGATGGTTCCTTCCTTCTCTTCCAAAATGAACGATGCATTGTGAAGGTCTGATCTCTAAAGCCTGGTGGTTTCCTTTTGTTTCCTCAGACTTTGGAGATTGGGGCTTCCTTCTTCACCTTTTCAAAGGTTGATTGCCTAGAAGAAGTTAGTTTGATCAAAGCTTGACTGTTTTGCCTTCCTTATTCCTTCCACTGCCTAAAAACGTGCCAACAACCTCCAAGATCGCCATTAATGTGAAATGGGTAGTTGAAATTAATGTTTTTATTGTAGTTGGTGGGGTTGTTGGGGGTTTTCCCACCCATTTCATCCTCAGATCCAAGTTGTGAAGGCTATGAAAGGAGGATTGAAACTCATCAAAAGGGTTGGTCATTCTAGGTAGAATTTTTGAGCATCCAAGGCAATTAGGGCTTCATCTACTATTTAGTTTCAATTTTTTTCAGGAAGTAGCTATCAAAAGTGTATGTGAAATATATTGTAATCTTGATATCAATTATTATTTTTCTCCATTGTTGTAAGTGTTCTTTTAGGAAGCCTCTATTGCAGTTAGGATTTTCTCTTGCCACATTTAGTGGTATGATTATAAAATCTGATTTGAATGAATGTGACAGTTCTTAATCCATTTTCAATCTTTGTAAATGGTCATTTCAGTATTACATATGGAAGAATGTTGTATGGTGTTGGATTACTAAGTATTCTCATGGTTTGATATCTTTTATGCTTCTGAATAATTAGATAGGTATTCATACTCTTTTTTTAGTGTTTTCCTTTGATCAACTTGAAACTCTATAGCCCATTGGATAGGCATTGGTTTGAGAAGCCTGTGATCACCCAAACCCATTAAAAAATCAAAACAATATAGCAAGTTTTAAATGTAGTTACTGTACGCTCAAAATCATGACTCCAGTTGCCTGGGGCTGTCATGTTAGATTTTGACACACGCACGAACCCTTCCCTCCTTTCCATGGGGTGATCTGCCACGTCACTCTCGCTCTTTTGGAAGTAGCCAGTCGAGAGGAGGAGAGACATGGTGGGGGTCTAGCTCATTGGAGAGCTGGACTTCACGGAGAGGGGTCAGTAAGTTATGTGGCCTTTGTTGTTGTGTGCTAAGTTGAATGTTTCATTCGATGGTAGTTGTTGTTGATATAACACTATGACCTGAAGGGTCACTAGTTTCTCTTCTCATGTTGGGGTTTCTTCTATTCCACCTTTGTGTGGGTAAACGGTTACTCTCGTTTATGTCCTATTGTCTCTCAATGTGTTGTATGAGCTCTCATTGTATTTGGAGTTGTCTAGTTTCTTATAACAATAAGAGGACAAATGGGTCTTGTTGTGGTTGAGTAAATGTCTCTTATTGTTGTGGATTGACTTCCTCGATCTCATTACGGATAGCCTTCAACCACTCTCCTCTCACTCCCAAGCACATTCGTGAGCCAAGATAGAGGTAAATGTGTGATGACCTATCTGTAACTAGACTTAGGGTTTTGACCTAGGGTTTGATTATGTTTTGACTTGTGTTTACCTTGTGATGTGATCAAGGGTTTGATTGAATCATTTATTGTGGCTTACCTCGTGATGGTATCGAGGGTTTGCAATTTTGTCTATTTCTAGGGTTTCTATATGCATGCAAAGCTAAATGATATGCAAACATGTTTTTGTGCTTTTTTAGTATTTTGGAAATAAAAGTGCTCTTTAATCTATGAAAGGGGAAATATGAATGCAAGCTAATATGACTTTTCCTAATGCAATCTTTAATCTATGTTTTTTGGTTTTCGATTGTTTTGAAGTAATCTAATCTAAAAAGGGAAAATTGCTTCTTCAAATAATCTAGATCTAGGAATATGAAAACAATTATTCTAAAATGCAAGATCTAACTATCAAGGAAAAAGCATAGATTTACTGTTCCCAAGAGCAAATTTGGTTTTCTAATTACTATGAATTGAATAAAGCAATGAAGGAACCTGAAAGAAATGAAGATTTGTGTGACTCCACTACCCTCAAAAATCCTTGATGTTGGTCACCTCAAGTCCTTTTGAAGCAGCAAGAAGACCTCTTGACGACAAAATGACACAAAGAAGAGAAAAGAAGCTTGTTGAAGCTTGAAAGAGATCAAAGAAAGTTTTTATTGAGCACAATGGTGTTGAATGAAGCAGCGTAACGATGCTTGGTTGAACAATGAATAAAGAAAAATGCACCTTCGTCCTATAAGAGCATTAGAATTCTGATTTGGAGAGCAAAAACTGGCAAGAGTTGTGTGCACAATGAATTTGCCTCCCTTTGTGCTTGAGGGAGGGGGGTATTTATAGGTTTGAGGAATGGGATTGATTGAGAAGTTAACTCATTTGATTGATGAGTTAACAAGGATTGATTGGGGAGTTAACAAGATTGATTACCCAGTGACCTCAGCGAACTATGGAGTGATAAATCAATAATAGCTTATCACTGAAGAGGAATTGGAGTTGAGAGGATGCATGAGATTGATTGAGTTGTTAATTTTAGATCAAATGGAGCTAATTATGCATGTGTGGGTGCATGAAATAGTCAACTCCATATTGGGCATAAAAAATCATACGAACTGGAAGAAAAATGGGCGAAAATGGAGCTAAAATGAGTGAGAAACTTGAGTTTTTCCGTGGCTAAAAATGCGACAGGGTCACCCCTTTTGCCAGTAGGGTCACTTCTGGGCGACCATGGGTCGCTTGGGGGGCGACCGTGGGTCGCCCAAGGGATATTCAGGCTAGATAGGGTTTTATGGGGAATTGCAAGGTGGGGAATGACAGAAGAGAGGAAAAGGAGGGGTTTTGCCTCCGGAAATAGTTTAGTCATGTGCAACAATCCAAATCTCCACTTGCACCTACAAGATCTCCCGGGGGAGATTTGGATTGGTTGAGTGCAACTAAAAACTGAAAGTGGGAGATGGATAGGGGGACCTCTAGAAGGCTTCTAGAGGGTGCAGAGGATGAAAAACATAGGGGAAAGGTGAAAACTCACCTACAAGATGCTTACAAGGCTTAGGAGCAAGGTCAAAAGCTTAGAAAATGCAAATCAACAAGTGTCGCAAAAAGTGTCACAAACGAGGAGAGAGAGAGAAATCAACAAAGAGGAAACAACACAAGACAAGAAAGAAGACACGTCATCAAGAGTTTGCTGCTTAGAGGACATTATTTCACACTTACATATACATGACAGGGATTAAAATCATCATAGGGGTCCTCATGGAGGCTATGCGTAATTTTTGTGCTTACATATTTACCCCCTCAAGGACGGTAGTCTACATGAAAGGTAGGTATCATTACCGAACTAGGCCTTACATGTCTATTGATTTTCCTGCAATAACAAGTATTAGTCTAACATTTAAATATATCAAAACAAATAATGAAAACTGAAATGATGAACTTACCATGGATCGTTTGAGCTTGACTAGTTGTTTGCCTTTATCGATTTAGACCTGTAGGAATGAAAGCACGCAAAATAATGCAAAAAAAGATGCATAAAAGCAAAGAACTAATCTAAAATGCACAAATGAAACTAAGCTAAGGGCAAACAAAGCAAGTCAAATTGTGAGATCAGAGCAAAACAGCGATGGAATCGATCGTGTGAGCAGTCGTTGGAAAGATATCGTTGAGGAGTTCACAAAGATGGCCGCCTCTTCTTCAGCCATGGAGAATTAGGTACGTAAATAGTGAAAAACTTTTCTCTAAACCCTAGTTTAAATTTTGTGAAAAATCTCTTGAAATTGTTCATTTTTGTCAATTTTTCTTGTTGCATTGTCTCTGTTTCATCGTTTAGAGCAGGATAGGTTTTTCATTTTCCAAAATCGGCCAAAAAATGAAGTTTTTAGAGCAGTTTTTGATCGAGGGATCTCCCTCTAGGATCTCCCCTTTTGTCAGGCAGGGTCGCCCAGGGGAGATCCTGCAGAACATCTAGGTCGCCCGGGGGCGACCCTATTGGGTTGATTCTGATTGAAATTTCATGTTGTTTGACGCTTGTTTCACTCTAATCTGACATGTTTTGGCTACTGTATTCGCCTGTTTATTGCAATTTTTAGGGTTTAACACTTTTTTGTGTAAGGTTTTTTTGCAATTTTATGATTTTTAATTATTTTTACGAGTTTACGAGATCTAATCTAAAGTTCTTTTCTAATTTTACAGGACATGCGTATCCAATGGAATGCCTGTCGAGAGCAGGGATGGCTCTCAGGGATGTTTGCCTCGTTGAGTAGTGAGGACCGTGCTATTTTGAGGAGGGCAGGTCTAGCTAGAGTATGTCACGTGCTTGCAATTCACCCTCTATCTCGTATATGCTGTGATATTCTGACCTACTAGGATGTAGACATAAACACATTCAGGTTCCCACAGATCTCTGAAGAGTGGACCATTACTATGTATGATGTGTATTGTATACTTGGGGTTCCTATGAGAGGACATCCTTTAGTCCTTCCAACTAGCGAGTCCTTTGAGGACAAGGCTTCTTAGGCAGAGTTCATGGGGGTTAGTCACTCCAAGGATTAGACAGGAGTTCAGCTTACTTTTGTGCCATGACTTTGCATCCCACTTTTGAGGAGATTCCTGATTGGGTTGATTGCATCGAGGCTATCAGGAGACAAGGCCTCAGCTCATTTTAGATGGTGTTGGGCTCCCATCATTCATGGCATTAAGGAGGCCATAGTTTATGCTTGGGGACTAGACATCTTGGCCATGGTTTACAGAGACTTCTATCGTATTTCGCAATGAGGGGCTCTAGCTTTTAGCCACTCTTCTTTGGATGTGACATGGATATTTGAGCACATGAGGCCCTATTAGAAGCTCATTCTGATTCTAGATAGATGTTTTACCAAGAGCGGCGAGGTGGATACATGTAGGTCACTTTGATGCTTCTTTACCCACTTTCTCTACTCTTACAGATGAGGACATGGTCTTTGATCCTTATCATGACATGGAGGGATCGTGGGCCCATGATGGCAAGGTTAGAGAGTAGTGTCATGGAGTATCTGAGATTTTGGAGCATAACGGTCTAGTTGAGGCCCATTATGTTGATCGTGTTTCACAGTAGTTTGGCGAGGACTTCCCCAAGGAATTCCCCCCAGTGTCCACTTGCTACAGGACTATTCAGGAGGTGGGTGAGATTGGACGGCTCAGTCAGTTGTTTGGACTCCTTTGACTCATGGAGTCTTCATTACTAGAGTTTCGAGAGGAGTACAGAGGGGAGGGAGAGGGACTCCTTCCCGATCTCTCATTGTGGCTATGGATTCAGAGTCTACTGACGAGGACTATGTTCCATATGATGATGATTTGTCAGATGAGGGCTTTCCTAAGGATGTGCAAGATGAGGGTTTTGATGATACTGATGATTTAGATGATGGTCCTGATATCCCTGAGGGTCCTTCTGTTATTCCCTGACATCCTCGTTCAGATGAGGTGATGCAATCGTTTGACCCTGATTGGCAGCCTAGTGATCCACGTAAGTTTAGTTTAATTGCTTTTCATACTTTTGTCCTTTCTCTTTTCATGGGGAACTAAGTTGTTTGTTTCTTTCAATTGGTTCTTTTAGGCAACGTCAGAGAGTGGAAGGATTTTGTTCACAAGATTAATGTTGGATTGGCTTCTCCCTTCACTAGGGTGACTCGTGATCATTTTTTAGATGATCCTGGTGTGCCCCCTACTGCTAGGAAACACACTTACATTTTCGCTCCTGTCTATTATGGACGTCAAGTGAATGCTGACTTGAAGACCCAGGTTAACACCCTTAAGGGTGAGAATCAGGTACTCCGAGAGATGGCTCGTCCTAGTTTTGGACAACATGATTCTAGTATGGCGAGACCTTCACAGTCACATACTCACAGTAGAGTGCCTCACTGTCATAGGTCTCATGGAGCGACAAGTGGTATTCATAGACGGAGGAGCCCAAAGTCCTGAGGGTTCCATTGGAGGGAACCAGCCTTGACTTCCTTTCTTGAAATCGGGCCCCCTTGCGTGGGAAGCCTCTACTTCTTTTGAGAGTGTTTTGTCCTAGCTCTTTGATACTCTTTGTATATGTTAACTTCAGATGTATCTATGAAAGTTTATCCTTTTATGGTTTTCGTCTATCAAATTTATACTCATCTCTTGTGCATGCTGTGGAGGTTTGGGAACTTTTTGATTATGTGTTTGACCTTTTCAACTCTTTTTAATGATGCAAGTATGATAACGATGACATAGTTTTGTAATATTTTGTGGCATATATATGAGATGCAGTTCACGATATGATTATGCAAGAACACAAGAAATGCTGAAATGAAACATTTATTCTCACTGAATGTCATGAGATATGACATTTGACTTTATTACTTTGAGACTCTTTTTCTGATTTTGGCATGAATACAATGTGGAATAAACAATATGACTACTCTTAAATACAATTTTTGATTCAGAGGATTGCGCATTGTCCTAATATAAGAGACCCACTCAAGGCTGTGAGATAGTATTTTTAAAAACTCAAGTGGGGAGCGGGAATGAAGATGGAGCGTTTCCGATTTTAAACTTCGCTAAAGGCTAAACACTGATCCTTATCTAGATAAGACAGGCTGACAAGTTTTCAACTTTAGACAAGTAGCAAATTTTATAGATGTTCTCTAGACTTAGATCATAGATGACAAGCAAGGTAGACCTGGGGTAAAGGATAAATAGGAAAGAACAAGGGTCCTTAGGTAAAAGATGATCCTAGAGACTACTAGACTCTTGGTTTTGCTTAGCTAGTGCGTGTGTGTGATTTGTACCTTTCTTTTGTTAGAATGTCACCCTTGAGCCTTCGAGCTTAGACTGATCTCCACCCAGAAGTATGAACATTCAGTAATCTTCTCTCCTTCACTCTTTTTTTTGTATCTCTCTTTTTTTTTCTTTTTACTTTTCTCATTTTTTTTGGATTTTAACTTTTCAAGAAATGAATGCTTTTGGAACTTTTGATATGCAGTACTTTGATCTCTCAATTCTCACTTTTTGACACTCTTATTTTGACCATTCATTTTTTTATTCACTCCGATCTTAGATTGCTTCCTTAAGAGTTTTGGTCTTCCTTACATTTTTGGCCAAGAAAGATAAGGGGTTGAGCGCCACCTAAAGCTTTTGTAATCTGGTTGGACTTCTCTAATACTAGGAAAGAATTGGGAAGGTCTACTTGCAAGCTTCCTTTGAACACTGTAGGTTTGAATATTAATTTTGTTTAGACCTAACATCTTGACTCATTAAGACTAGGATGTGTAAAGCTAAGAGCTAGGCTTTGATTAGAATCACTAGGAATGAAAAGGGGATAATGGCAATTGTGAAAATGAGGAATCTCTAGGTCCTGAAAGGATGACGCATATCTAGGCAACCTTAGACTCCTTATTGAAAAGAAACTAGTACAAGAGCAAGTCACTGACTATAATGCAAGATGAAAAGAATGATACAGAAATGCAAAAAACAAATTATTTTTGACATTTTGATTTTTTTATAATTTTTTTGTCTTTTTATGTTTTATGATTTTTTTTTTTTGGTTTTTTAGATAGAATTTCTTGAGGTGAAAGGCATTAACTTTTTTGCCAAATTCCTCTCCCTCCATTGTGTACAAGAGATAGGCACTGTTTCCGACATCTTCTTTGACCGTGTAAGGACCTATCCAATTGGGTCTGAATTTTTGTCCTTCACCAGCTCTTTTATGATCGAATTGTCTATCCTGAGCACTGGATCTCCCACTTGAAAAGGTCTAGGGATAACCTTTTTGTTATATTACTTTTTCATTCTTGCTAGATAAGAATCATGTCTTTGAATAGCTCTCAAGTGTGTTTCATCCATCATTTCAAATTCAGCTAATCTTACTACTCTATATTCTTCATTGTCCAATAATCCTTGTAATGACACTCTCAAGCTAGGCAACTCTACTTCCAATGGTAATACCGCCTCTGACCCAAAGGTGAGGGCATAAGGGGTGGTTCCAATTGGAGTCCTAATGCTCGTTCTGTAAGCCTATAGAGCTAGATATAACTATAAGTGCCAATCCCTTTTAGAATCCTTTATGATTTTAACCAGTATTGACTTCAAAGTTTTGTTGGTAGCTTCTGCTTGTCTGTTTCCTTGAGGATAGTAGATTGAGGGAGAGTTGTGATTGATGTGAAGTCTCTCACATAATTCTCTTACTTGCAGATTTTTGAATGATGAGGCATTATCTGTTACTATCACTTGGGATATTTCGAACTGGCAAATGATTTGATTCAATATAAATTTGGCAATTACAGTCCCTAAAACTGTAGTGAGAGGCATGGGCTCTGTTGGTAATCATTTATGTTTAGGGTTTTAGGCTCGAGCTGCTGGTGGTGCCTGCATAAGCAACCAGGTTTTAAGCATTTAAATATGCAGGCACCTTCCCAAAAATCCAAAAGGTTCTATCTCTTTTGACCTCTGCAGTGCTAAAAAATGCAAAAATCAGTTTGTATGCATGTGTCTTTGTATATACAAAGGTGTTTGTATATACATATAGGTCAAAACGTGCATTGGCAGGTCAAAAATCTCTATCGTGCTTTGAAAAATTGAGTTAGGTGCATTTCTGATTGTATATCAGGCTCTAAAAGGTGCATATACAAAGGGGGAATCTTTCACAGATTCTGAGGAATATTCCCACTTTGTATATCGGGTCATATACAAAGCAAAATATACAAGGAGGTGCAAATATACATTTGCTACAGTGGTGAGGTAGAGATGCATGTGGTGGGGCCCGTGGATATACAAGGTGGAATGTATATGCAATATACATTCAGGCGCACATACAATGGTTAGATACATTGCAGGAATATTCTGGGAAGATTCCTTGTTTGTATGTGCAGGGGGAATGTACATTGAAAGTTATACAAGGGCGCAGATGCATTTGCTACAATGCAACGGGGAAGATACATGTGGTAGGGCCCGCGGGTATATACAAATGAGTTTGTATATTCGGCATACAAAGGGAAGGTACAAAGATGTTTGCATATACAAGGATTGACATACAAGCCATATATGCAAGGTGGACGCGGCCGAAATGTTAACAACATTTTGAAGTATTTTGAGTTCCGCCTTTGTATGTTTGGGATTATATATTCCAAATATACATTCGAATGTACAAGGTAAAACATGCATGCAGATTAGCGATAGTCAACGTCAGATATGGGGCCCACTAGTTGTTTGTACATTCGCTTGTATGTTTGCATACAAGTTGATATACAAAAAAGACATACATTTTGGACCCGAAGAGGAAATCAAGCTGCAATAGATAGATTTTCACGTCCGTGGGTTGTATATTGTGTTTGTATATGCGATATACAAAGCAAAGATGCAAATGAAGGAGATACAAGCCGGACTTCAAAAGGAGGTACATTCTGATGCATAAAAGTTTCAGGTCCGCCTTGTATGTTGAGCAGTTGCGTGTATATGCATCCTGCATTTACAAGAATTTAAAAAGGGATTTGTATATGCATTCGAACATGCATATACAAGGGGCAAAAAGGCAAAATGGTGAAGATGGAAAAGATAGCGATGGAGGATCAAGGTGCCTACGTGGCACAATATTATTGGTTCACGAATTTTCAAAGGTGTTTTGAGCCGCAGATCTCAGCGATGGGGAGGTGATCGACGGCTGTGTTTTAATTTTGCTGGAGCGATGGTTTTCTTTGTCTGCAGCCTATTTTTGAGCGGGAAAATCCCCAAATGCATCTACTGTTGCATCCCGCAGGTAGATGAAGCATTAATGGTAGAAATGCAGCGATATGGGCCGATGGTTGAACGGCCAAGTACCAGGTTTATGACAAAAATCTTCCAGCGGCGGCACAGGGCTCGAGCTCAACCACTCCTCGCCCTTCTCTTGCTTCTTCCTGTTGTGTCCCCTACTATTGCATTTATTATTTTGAGTGCCATTTCTCACGATGCATTGTATCTGGCAATTTTTGAGTTAACCGTTGTAATTTTGGCTGAGTACACAGTTTTGCTATAAAATGCAAACTGTATCACTCATATTTGGTTGTTAAAGACTTGGGCAATTTTTTGTGTGAATAATGAAATACAGAGCATTTCCTGTCTGTTTTGATCTCTGTGGAGTTTGTGTTGCACCTAAGTTGTATCTTGCACATATATTCAGTTTCTTGTCATTATATATGAAAAATGTGTTATTGCATGTGTTTATCTGTCTGTCTCCACTTGTTGTATGCATTCTCTTCTTATGAATCTGGTTGCTAAGGGTTTCTCAGATTCTAGAGTATAGTTTTGCTGTACTACATGCCTAATCTGTAACTTCCATTCAAGGAGTGGATTAAATTGTTTTAGGTTAAGGTATGGAGAAGAATGTATGTCAACTGGGATATCTGTAAGTATGGATAGTTAAATACTTATCCTTGGGTGGTGTTTGTAAGGCAAATACCAGTCCTAACCCCTTAAAACTTGAATGTCAGTTGCAAGCCATTCTTATGTATACGTCTGGTTGACTCCTTGCCCTGAGATAGGCACCGGTCTGTTCTTGTGAAGTAGTTATGATCCAAAGCCCCTGTCTTGCATCCAAACCATCAAATTTAAACAATCCAAAACCCGTTAGTTGTAGGAGTAGGATTATGAGCCCCTGCATACTCTCATCCATAACCAGACACATATGTCCAAGAATGTTGCTAACCTTGTGATTTGTCACACAAATCTTGGTCCACACATGAGAGTATTATGCCTATTATCACAAAGCTAAATCTCAATGTCATTGGGTGAGTCAAAGTGTCAAATCTTTAGCAAATAGGGATACCCCCCTTGGTGCGGCAAAACCAGAAGTGAAGGGGAGGTAGCTCATGCAACCTCCCGTTTCTGTTGGCTGGATCTGCTCGTGCATAGGAACTGGCAAACCCTCTACCGATCTAAGAAAATAAACAATAGAATTGGTGACTCTATAGGGGAGACAACGTCATATCCATGAAAGTTTAAGTCTAAAAGATTGAAAAATCAGACTTGGAGGTGCTTTGTTGCAGTAAAGGAAAAAGTTATATGTGTGGCTCTGCTGTTGGGGGACCCAGAAAGAAAGAAATGCATTTTCAGCTTCAGCCAGTTTGAAGCTCATTCATTTGCCAAGGAGGTGGCGACTCTGTTGAATGAACCTATCAGCAGCTGCAACATATCCAGGTATTTGCACAAGTTTTAAAAGATTCCCTATTTGGTGAAATAACACTAGTTAAAAGGGAAACATTGGTGAAAGTAGAGCTTGCGTGCTTTTGTTATAACCTAATCTGTATTTCAAAAGGGCATGCAATATTGTTCAAAAGACTCATATAGAGGACTTTAGGAAGGCTGAAATAGCAGTTTGTATTTTAAAGGCCTAAGGTCATACTGTGATTGAAAATCTGAGTAGAGAAGAGGGTTGCAGAAACGCATAATGATGTATAATTATCAGCCCCTACACCCTTGTGAGGTGTCAAATGCGACCATGTATAATAATCAGTCCCAGCCATGTAATAAAAGAAGTTTCAGCATTGATAGATATAAGCCCATAAATTTTGATGGCATTTATGGCTATCCAAATGCTTTTCCATCTGAAATCAGAAAGTATTTGCCCAAATTCAATGAAGCAAAGGATGAATCGACTGAGAAACACTTGCAGCAGTTTATAAATGTTATAGATGATTTTAAGATTGACCATGAAGATGTAGTTATGAGATTATTTGTTCAATCTCTAGATGATGATGCAAGGGACTGGTTCTCCTATCTTCCAGCTTACTCTGTCAGCTCTTGGCATAATTTTAAATCTGCATTTCTAGATCAATATGGTGAAAGAATTTCTGATTATGCAGTTATTAGTGATTTTATGTATATCCATATTGAAGAGGATGAGTTGATTCCAGCCTTTAACCTCAAGTTTATGAGGGCATTGAATAGAATTCCAGAATGCATGAGACCTAATGATGCATTGTGCCTAGTTGTCTATTTGGGAGCATTTGATAGGAAAATGAGCTATAGATTGAGGGACAAGGAGCCCACCACATTGCATCAGGCACGATAGTTTGCAATAGACATTGAAAATAATTGGAGGTATGGAATTCAAAAGGGTTATTTCTCTGAAAATTTTTGGTGCCCTAGGGCCACCAATGTTGATGAGGGATGTAGTTTAATTGTTGGAAATGAATGTCAAAGTACTCACACCCCTGTTGTCCCAGTTTTTGCATCATCCCAAGTTGATGATGTTTCTGTTATAGAGGAGGATGTCCTGATTTGCCCGGCAAATGAAGTTGATAATAATAATTTTTCAAATAATATTTGCATTCCAGTCCTAAACAAAGAGCATTCATGCTTAAATGATCTAGTTGTGCAAAGTAGTGATCATATGGATCAAGAGTCAATATTGGTTTCATCAGGAAGCATTGGGGGGCTGGAAAATGATGTAGATTGTTCAACTTTAGAGTGTATTGAAGTAGCAGAAATCTTATATGTGGGGCAATCAGAGATTGAAGATGATAAAGATGATATCCATGATCAATTCATGGATCAGGTTTGTTCTTCTTATGACTCTAGGTCTGATAATGATGAAAAAGAAATGGATTGTCATGAAGAAGAAATAGAGACCTTTGCACTGAGCATGAATCCCCTTTATGATGAGCCTATGGATACTTTTGATATTGTGAGTTATGACATTCATTGGTGTAGAATTAACCCTTTGTTTGACAATGATGATACTGATTTGCAAACTGTGGATGATAAGTGCTTAGTATCAGTTGGTTCAGACATGTGCAATGATAGCTATGTGGATCAAGATTTTTTTTCAATGTCAGTGAACGATATAAATGATATTGACGGTCTCATAATTTCTGAGTGTTTTCAGTTTTTGGATCAGCTGGATATGTGTTTGGTTATATGCAACAGCCAGGTAGATAATGAATATTGCCAAATGCAATATGCAGATATGCTGCTTGAGGATCATAACATACATATGTTACCTAATGCTGAAGAATATTATAATGTGTATGGTTATATCTCTGATTGTAAGATGCAAAGTGACAAAGGCTACACTAACAGGGGCAAGTTTTCAAAAGTGGTGAAGCATGTAATTCATAAGATCAGCATGTGGGCAAATTGTTTTAATTTTTTCAGCCATGGTTGAGATTATTCAGTTGGGAATCAGGCATTTGACAGGATAAAGTTGTGGTTCTTCCTTTTTGGCTGCCCAAGGCCGCCAAAATGATGTTTTAAAAATTTAGTTTGTGATGCAGGTTGGTGCAAGTTTGACTCTGTTGCCCAATGGATAGGGACTGGTCTGCATCCCAGAGATCTGAGGTTCTCTCCATGCCTGCAAGAGGCATGCATCACCAGACAGAGCCTATGTTGGTAATCATTTATGTTTAGGGTTTTAGGCTCGAGCTACTGGTGTTGCCTGCATAAGCAATCATGTTTTAAGCATTTAAATATGCAGGCACCTTCCCAAAAATTCAAAAGGTTCTATCTCTTTTGACCTCTGCAGTGCTAAAAAATGCAAAAATTAGTTTGTATGCATGTGTCTTTGTATATACAAAGGTGTTTGTATATAGATACAGGTCAAAATGTGCATTGGCAGGTCAAAAATCTCTATCGCCCTTTGAAAAATTGAGTTAGGTGCATTTCTGATTGTATATCGGGCTCTAAAAGGTGCATATACAAAGGGGAATCTTTTGCAGATTCTGGGGAATATTCTCGCTTTGTATATTGGGTCATATACAAAGCAAAATATACAAGGAGGTGCAAATATACATTTGCTACAGTGGCAAGGCAAAGATGCATGTGGTGGGGCCCGTGGATATACAAGGTGGAATGTATATGCAATATACATTCGAGCGCACATACAATGGTTAGATACATTGCAAGGATATTCTGGGAAGATTCCTTGTTTGTATGTGCAGGGAGAATGTACATTGAAAGTTATACAAGGGCGCAGATGCATTTGCTACAGTGCAGCAGGGAAGATACATGTGGTAGGGCCCGCGGGTATATACAAATGAGTTTGTATATTCAGCATACAAAGGGAAGGTACAAAGATGTTTGCATATACAAGGATTGACATACAAGCCAGATATGCAAGGTGGACGTGGCCCAAATGTTAACAACATTTTGAAGTATTTTGAGTTCCGCCTTTGTATGTTTGGGATTGTATATTCCAAATATACATTCGAAAGTACAAGGTAAAACATGCATGCAGATCAGCGATGGTCAACGTCAAATATGGGGCCCACCAGTTGTTTGTGCATTTGCTTGTATGTTTGCATACAAGCTAATATACAAAAAAGACATACATTTTGGACCTGAAGAGGAAATCAAGCTGCAATAGATAGATTTTCACGTCCGCGGGTTGTATATCGTGTTTGTATATGCGATATACAAAGCAAAGATGCAAATGAAGGAGATACAAGCCAGACTTCAAAAGGAGGTACATTCTGATGCATAAAAGTTTCAAGTCCGCCTTGTATGTTGAGTAGTTGCATGTATATGCATCCTGCATATACAAGGATTTAAAAAGGGATTTGTATATGCATTCGAACATGCATATACAAGGGGCGAAAAGGCAAAATGGTGAAGATGGAAAAGACAGTGATGGAGGATCAAGGTGCCTACATGGCACGATATTATTGGTTCGTGACTTTTCAAAGGTGTTTTGAGCCGCAGATCTCAGCGATGGGGAGGTGATCGACGGCTGTGTTTTAATTTTGCTGGAGCAATGGTTTTCTTTCTCTGCGGCCCATTTTTGAGTGGGAAAATCCCCAAATGCATCTACTATTGCATCCCGCGGGTAGATGAAGCATTAATGGCAAAAATGCAACGGTATGGGTCGATGGTTGAATAGCCAAGTACTAGGTTTATGACGAAAATCTTCCAGCGGCGGCACAGGGCTCAAGCTCAACCACTCCTCGCCCTTCTCTTGCTTCTTCCTGTTGTGTCCCCTACTGCTGCATTTATTATTTTGAGTGACATTTCTCACAATGCATTGTATCTGGTGATTTTTGAGTTGACCATTGTAATTTTGGCTGAGTACACAGTTTTTCTATAAAATGCAAACTATGTCACTCATATTTGGTTGTTGAAGACTTGGGCAATTTTTTGTGTGAATAACGAAATACAGAGCATTTCCTGTCTGTTTTGATCTCTGTGGAGTTTATGTGTTGCATCTGAGTTGTATCTTGCACATATATTCAGTTTCTTGTCATTGTATATGAAAAATGCGTTATTGCATGTGTTTATCTGTCTGTCTCCACTTATCGTATGCATTTTCTTCTTCTGAATCTAGTTGCTAAGGGTTTCTCATATTCTAGAGTATAGTTTTGCTATACTACATGCCTAATCTATAACTTCCATTCAAGGAGTGGATTAAATTATTTTAGGTTAAGGTATGGAGAAGAATGTATGTCAACTGGGATATCTGTAAGTATGGACAGTTAAATACTTATCCTTGGGTCGTGTTTGTAAGGCAAATACCAGTCCTAACCCCTTGAAACTCGAATGCCAGTTGCAAGCCATTCTTATGTATACGTCTGGTTGACTCCTTGCCCTGAGATAGGCACCGGTCTATTCTTGTGAAGTAGTTATGATCCAAAGCCCTTGTCTTGCATCCAAACCATCAAATTTAAACCATCCAAAACCCGTTAGTTGTAGGAGTAGGATTAGGAGCCCCTGCATACTCTCATCCATAACTAGACACATATGTCCAAGAATGTTGCTAACCTTGTGATTTGTCACACAAATCTTGGTCCACACATGAGAATATTCTGCCTATTATCACAAAGCTAAATCTTAATGTCATTGGGTGGGTCAAAGTGTCAAATCTTTAGCAAATAGAGATACCCCCCTTGGTGCGGCAGAACCAGAAGTGAAGGGGAGGCAGCTCACGCAACCTCCCATTTCTATTGGCCGGATCTACTCGTGCATAGGAACAGGCAAACCCTCTGCCGATTCGGGAAAATAACCAACAGGCTCCACCCATTTTGTGAAATATTTTGTCACAGTAATGATGAACAAATGTTCATCTGTCGAAGGGGGAGATATATTCCCCACCAGATCTAACTCCCAGGTGGAAAAGGGCCAAGGGGTAACAATCAATTGTAAATCTCTTATTGGTGTGTGGTGAACATGAGAATAAGCCTGACATTTCAAACACCTCTTTACAAACTTAATTGCATCCCCTTGTAAACATGGCCAGAAGTATCCCATTCTGTGTATTTTCCTCATCGTGGCATGACAACCATAGTGTCCTCCACAGATTCCACTATGACACTCCTCTAAGCTTTTTCGTGCCTCTTCCTTGTCAACACATCGAAGCAACATTTTGTCTAGGGCCCTTTGATAGAGCACATCATCTATTAAAATGTATCTTGCAGTGAGGACACGTAACCGTCTTTTTCCCAAAGGGGTCATGTTTTCCGGGTAAGTCTTGTTTGCAAGATAGTTCACAATATCTCTGTACCAATACGAGGTGGCATACTTCTCGAGATCCACCACACAAATTTCTTCATTGGGGAAATCTTCATTCACAAGTTCCTCTTGGGGAACTGGATTGTCTGCTAACCAATCTACTATTATCTGTCCTTTGACTTCTTTTTGATTGATGTAAGTTAGTTCAAACTCACTCAACAGAGTTATGAATTGGCCAACTCTACTTGAGAGCATGGGTTGATTCAAGAAAGTTCTTAATTTCTCGGATCGTATCATAACCTTAGTTTCTTGATTCAACATGTAATTTTGTAGTCTTTGGGTCTCAAAGACTGGCTAGACATTCTTTTTCAACTTGGGTATAGTTCTTCTCATATTCCAACAACGTTAGACTTATGAAATAGATGGCTCTTTCTCTCCCACCTTCATCTTCTTGAGCTAGCATGCATGCTACGGAGATATTGGTTGCTCTGAGTATAAGATGAAGGGCTTGTTGTGTTTTGGTGGCATCAGCGTGGTTGGGGTTAGGAGGAATTCTTCACCTGCTCAAATGCATATTAATAATCTACCTTCCAAGTAATGCCAACTTATTTTTTTAACAACTGATTGTTTGGATGAATTTTGAAAGTCATGTCTGGTATGAATCATCTGATTGCGCCTAATTGTACTAAGAAGGCTCATACTGTTGTCTCACTCATTGGTGGGGTTGCATTTAAAACTACTTTGACCTTAGCTGGGTCGACATCTATGCCTCTTCGTGAGACAATAAATCCTAATAACTTTCCTGTCGTGACTCTGAAAACACACTTTTCAGGATTCAACCTTACTTTATACTCTCGAAGTCTATTAAAGATTTTGCGAAGGTCCTCCACATGTCTTGACCTTTGCTCTGACTTAGCCAGAAGGTCATCAATGTAAGTTTCAACTATCTTGTGGATATAATAGTGGAAGATGTGTGTCATTGCTCTTTGGTAGATTGCTCCTATGTTTTTTAACCCAAATGGCATGACTATGTAGCAAAAAGTTCCCTAAGGGGTAGTGAATGTTGTTTTGTTTTGGTCAACTTCTGTGATTTTGATTTGGTTATATCCTGAAAATCCATCCATGAGAGAGAGAATCTCGTATCTTGTCATTGAATCGACAATTTGATCGATGGATGGTAAAGGAAAATCGTCTTTTGGGCAAGCTTGATTGATGTCTCTAAAATTGAGGCATATCCAAATTTTTCCATTCTTCTTTAGAACTGGGACAATGTTTGACATCCAATTTGAATAGTCCACTAGTTTGATGAAGCCAACATTTAACAATTTTTTTAATTCTTCCTTCACCATTTCATCCACATGTGGCTTTATGGGCCTTGGTTTTTGTTTCACGGGTTTCACATCTAGTTTTGTCACTAAATTGTGCACCACCACTTTAGGATCTAATCCTGGCATGTTCGAATATGCCCACATGAATATGTCAGAATATTTGATGAGGAATTCTGTGTACTCCTCCAATTCTTCATCATTTAGTTCTCCTCCTAGTTTTAACATCCTAGGTTTTCCGGGTGTTCCAACATTGATGTCGATCGTATCCCCAATTAGGGACAAGTGTCCTTCCTCAAACTTCTGAGGGGCAGGTGGTAAATTTGAGTTTTCTTCAATATGGAGGATTTCTTTCTCATTCCCAAAATAATCCTCTGGATGCTGGACCTGAGCATGTATCTATTTTTGTGGTGTACTCTTGGAAGTCCATCGTAAGCATGTAGATATTCCAGGATAGCTTCGTCATTCTCAACGTAGTCTCAGGTTGGTCTCTCTTCTTGACCCATGGCATAATTCAAGATATTTGGCAATTCTTCGCTTTCCAACAATGGCTCTCTGTGTATTGACACAATATATTCTGAATTTTGTAATTGAGCATGTGGTGAAAATAATGTGGTTGACGTGGCCATTGAGTCTGTCACTTGATTTTCTTCTCTGGGTATGGCTTTTATGGAGAAGAAGTCAAAGAATTGAACCAACTTCCTAATGGTTTCTTTATAAGGTCGTAATCATTCTAATTTTGTCTCGTAGTTTTCTACAACTTGGTTGATTATTAATTGAGAATCTCCAAAGGCAAAGATTTTCTTGACCCCCATTCTCATGGATAGCATGACTCCTAGGGATAGGGATTCATACTCGATGATGTTGTTTGTGCAAAAGAAGTCTAGTCTGAAGGCGAAGGGGAGGAATTTTCCTTCGGGAGATGTTAAGATTATCCCCATCCCTGCCCCTGTTTTGCAACTAGCTCCGTCAAAATGTAGGGTCCATAGGCTTTAATGGTTTTGTGATTGAGATGTTTCTCCAAACTCATAAGTGGAAGTCCGCTTCTTCTCTTTTTCATCTCTTTTTTCGATGATTTTCATTGTTCCAACCAAGAGGTTTTTGATATCCCATTCGTTGATACATGGAATGGCTACTAAGCCGAACGATGCGTGGGATTTAGTGGTATGTGGATCAAAGGGAAATTCCCTAAGATCATCCATTCTTTGATAGGATATGTTGTGAGTGCTTGTATTTGTTTGGATATCCTAAATTTCCTCTTTCTGTTTCTCTTGCATCTTCAACTTCTTGTTCTTTTCTTCATGTTGCTTTATATAGATACTGAAAGGAGCAGGGTCTACTTTCGCGATGGCGACCTTTCCCAGATGATGGAAATGGATTTCTTGGAACAAAGTGGAGGTAATGGCCTTCATGGCATGAATCCAAGGTCTTCCAAGGATCATATTGTAATTGGTTTCTCTGTTTATAACATAGAAATCCACAGAGATGGTTTTACCCATCAAAGTGAGTGGTAGGTTGATTTTTCCCACTGTTTGGATGTCATGACTGTCATAAATCCTTAATGTGGCAGTTTGTTGCTTGATTCGTGTTTTTCTATATCCCATCTTTCGCAGGAATGACATTGGAAAAAGATTGATTGTCGATCCTTTGTCCATCACTACTCTTTTTATAATGACCTCTTCAACTTGAATTTGTATGTATAGAGGTGAATCCTTTTTCTTACTTTCTTTGTTTTGGGGTAGTTTGGAAACATCGAATGTGAGAGGAGGTGGTTCCTCCTATGTCGAACATCCTACTTCCAATACTTATAGGAATGTCTTGCGGTGCGAGGGTGAGGCCCTCAACAAATTTATCACTTGCAAGAAGACTTTTTCCATTTGATATGTTTGTTCTTCCTCATGGATCATGAACACTTCTTGGTTTAGTTCTATGTTATTGGAATTGTTTTGATTGGCCTTCCCTTTCTCAAATTGAGGTTCCTTCTCCTTTCTTTGAGATTGGAGGAGTTTAAGGAAGTTCTTTTATTGATTTGGAGTAAGTTTGGAGATAGCTTTATTGTATCCATAACAAGTCTTTGTTTCATGATCCTTTGTCATGTGGAACCAACAATAAGTATTGGGGTTGTATGAGGGTTAGTTTGATCCTTGATTTCCTTTTTGTCTCCATTTGTCATTACTAGGATTGCTTTTTACGACATTAACATCTTTCTCTTGAGGCACGTTGGATGTAGTCCTCTCTGTTCCTTTGGGCGTCCTAAGTTTTCCATTGGTATCATAAGTCTTCCAACCATTGTTGATGGCAGCTTGGCCAATCCTCAAAGCACTTTCTAATGCTTCTTTGTAGAATTTGTATGGCAATTTTTGAACATCTTTTCTCATGTCTTTGTTAAGGGCATGCAAGAAGAGGTCGCATAGTTCTCAGTGATCCATGTTTGGAGCACTAGTTGAAGAGTAAAGGACTTATCTCTATCGGGTGACAAAATTGGCTAGGAATTCATTTGGCTCTTGTTTCATTGTGAGGAATTCTTTGATCCCTATTTTAACGAGTTTGTTCATGTCAAATGCCATGACAAACTCTCTAATTAGTTGTCTGAACAAGTGGATTGAAGCTTATGATAAGTGATAATACCAATCCAGAACTATGCCTTCAAGAGTCTTTGGAAAGATTTTTGCTCCAACCCCATCCCAAGGGAGGAGTTCTCTTATGGCCGTGGTGTAGGCTTTAATGTGGGAGTTTGGATCTCCTTCTCCTTTGAACTTCGGGAGATCTGGCAATGGCCAAGGTAGTTGCATGTTTCTTATGTTTTGATCGAGAGATTCTTTCAAATACTCAAGATATGTTCCGAGAAAGGCACTTTGAGATTGTGGGGTTGATAGTAATAACCCTATAGGTGGGGTTTGATAACCTGTTGTCAGATTTGTTTGATTGTTCTGAACAGGAGGATTCCCATTCAAACGTGTGTCGTTGCTGGCATTTCATGAATAATAATTGAGGTAGGGGGATTTTGGGATGCCCCTGTTGCAAATATGTGCCTAAGCGGTGTTGTCATTGATGTCAACATATTCTTGTTGTCATTGATGTCAGTTGTGCCTTATTTTATTGCCTGTTCAGATTGGAAAGTTGAGGATATTGAGAAAATTAATGAAGACTCAATGTTCACGGATCATATGGTTGTGTAGAGGATTGTCAGAGGTTGTTCTAGTTAAGAATTGAGAAGTTCACATGAAGATTTGAAGAAGTTATGGCCATCTGAGTAGAACTAGATTTTGTAGTATTCAGAAGAGACAGAGTCACAGTAAGTTGGTCCGGATTGCTGCATAGTGAAATATTATGGTCTGTGGATCTAAAGGCATGTTTGGGAAGTCAGTGTCTATCGTCAACTCCAGTGGTTCATGGTTTGGAGGTCCGCAAGCCATCCTTCTAGTTTGACAGTCATGGCAGACAGTGTTCCTTAGGTTCTGGAGGAAGATACAAATGATTCTGGTAATTTGGTTTAGAGTGGATGTTATTGGTGAATTTAATGTGGTTGTGGAGGTCTCTAGATCATGTGGCTACTATGTTGGAGGTCCGCATTGGAGTTTGAGCTTGTATTGAAGATTTCCTCTTTGAAGTTGATGTTCTTCCCAATCTTGGCCGACCAGATGTTCCTAGCGTGTTGTGGATGATCTAAAGATCATTTTATGAAGCGTGGCATGTTAGTAGAGGAAGATTCAAGTCTCAGCTATGTTTGGCTGATAGTGTAAAGATTCGCGTTAAGTTTAGCCGACCTTGTTGATCATTCCAAGGTTGATGAAGTGTATAAATACTTGTTGAAGAGTTGTTAAAAATCATCCTTGAGAAAAATGAATTAAATCAGAATAAAGGATCAAAAGCAGAGCAGAGAAGAAAAGGAGCGAGAGCAGTATAGAGTGAAAAGTCAGTGAAGAAGAATTTGGGGCAAAGCAGAAGTTTTGTGAGCATTCATTGAAACTGAACCAGGCATGAAGTAGATGCTATTTCTCAGTTAATTCTTTCTATTCTAAATAAATTCTGTAGGCAGTGAGCCTCTCTTTTAAGCAGTGAGCTCTGGGCAGTGCGCCCCAAGGCATGTGCCTTCTACTTTTCTAAAGTACTTTTATCAGGGTACAAATCTTTGTGGGTTAACTCCCACTGTGGTTTTTCCCTTAACCGGGTTTCCACGTCAAAATCTTGGTGTCAAGTGTGTTGCTTAAGTTTCTACTCATATGTTGTTGATCTATGCTTTAATGTTTACATCATTAATCTGATAGTAAGTTAATAAAGAAGGTTGAAAGCTGAAAAAGTTTATTTTGTGTGACAATTGATTCACCCCCCTCTCATTTGTCTAGTCTAATTCCAACAATTGGTATCAGAGCCAGATCCTCTTATAAAAGGTTGACCACTTGAGGAGATCCAGGATGTTGACCTACAAGAAGGATAGTCTGAGATTTGATGGAACAAATTATTCTGTTTGAAAGAATCACATGGAGTGCCATTTACAATGCATGGGCGATGCTTATTGGGTGATAACTAGTGTTGAGTATAAACCTCCAGAGAAAGGTCCTTCAACTCCAGATCAACTCAAAGATGCTAAAAATAACCTTTGAGCTAAAGAAGCCTTATTGAGTGCCCTGATTGATTTAGAAATGACAAATGTCTTTGGTCTAAAAATGGCTCATGAAATCTGGAAAAATTTGGAGAATCTGTATGAAGGCGATGAATTTGTCAAATGTGCCAAGCTGCAAAGTCTAAGAGGAAAATTTGAAAATCTGAGGATGAGTGAAGATGAAAACATCACAATCTACATGCAAAAGATAAATGAACTTGTGTGTGGTTTCAAATGTGCTGGTGGAACTTTGGAAGAATTAGAGATTGTATCAAAAGTGCTTAGATTTTTACCTAATTCATACAAACATAAGGTTGCTTCTATAGAGGAGATCAGGACTATCTCAGAAGTTACAAGAGATCAACTAGTTGGCAAAATTTTAGCTTTTGAATTAAGTGAGTTTGGTGATTCTCTTCCCAAGTCTGAATCTACATTTAAGGCCTGTGTTTAAGGAAAATAAAGATATGATCTGGGTGAAAGCTCTTCTGCAAGATCAAACAGATTCATGAAGACCAGGAAGAATCTTGAAGATGTTCAAATTGAAACTACATATCTTGAAGCTATTCTTGCCAAATGATTGCCAAGAGGATCCGGTAAGTATGAAGGAAAATTGCCACTCAAATGTTTTGCTTGTAATAAGATTGGTCATTTTGCCTCAAGATGTCTGAAGAGGTTTTCAAAACCAAACCCTAACAGATACAAAAATCAGAACAAATGTTCCTATGTCCAAGAAGCTGGAGAAGAAGGAGTCACAGATGATGAATCTGATCATGGAGGTTCCTGTGAAAATGATTGGGTGTTCATTGCTATCAAAGAAGAAGATCCAGTGTCTACTGAATCTACTAGCTATGCAACTATCAAAAGTGCCTTGGCTGCTTAGGTTATTGAGAAAGATGAATGGGTGATTGATAGTGGATGTTCTCATCATATGACTGGAGACAAGAGTAAGTTTGTGAATTTTGAAAATGATGAAGGAGGGCTTGTGAAATTTGGAGACAACTCAGCTGGTAGAATTCGTGGCAAAGGATCCATCTCTTTTGATGGTAAGAATAGCACCAATGATGTTCTGTATGTGGAAGGACTGAAACATAATCTTCTTAGTGTTGGATAGTTGGTTGACAAAGGTTATGATCTTCGATTCAAGGATGGAAAATACAGAATCTTGGAGAGCTCCGGAACTGAAATTGCATCTGGTACTCAAACTAGAGGTAACATTTTTCATTTGAGTAGTTCTAGAAAAAGTTGTTTGATTGCTCAGATAGATCAAAGTTGGTTATGGCATAGGAGGATGTGTCAAGTGAATTTTGATAACATTGTCAAAATAAGTACCACTCAGGTTGTACGAGATCTTCCAAAACTTATGAAACCTAATAGCATGTGTAGAGAATGTCAATTGGGGAAACTATACAAAACTTCATTCAAAAGTAAGGAACAAGCTTCAAGTGGACGATTAGAACTGGTACATATTGATCTCTGTGGTCCTGCTAGAATTAGGAATGTGCAAGGAGATAGATATTTCATGTTGCTGATTGATGATTACTTCAAGATGATGTGGGTAACTTTCCTAAAAGAAAAATCAGAAGCTCTTGACAAATTTAAGGTGTTCAAAGTGATGGTGGAAAATGAGATTGGTGAAAATTTGCAATGTCTGAGATCTGACAGAGGTGGAGAATTTACTTTCGGTGAGTTTGATGCTTTCTGTGAAAAGTATGGCATAAAAAAATAGTTATCTGCTCCTAGGACTCCCCAACAAAATGGAGTTGTGGAAAGAAAGAACCAGACCATTCAAGAAGCTACCAAGACCATGATGATGGAAACAAATGTTCCTCAAGTTTATTGGAGAGAAGCTATGACTACTGCTGTCTACACTCTTAACCGAGTGCAAATCAAAGGCAATTCTAGTAAGACCCCTTATGAACTATGGTTTGGTCATCCTCCTACTATGAGATACTTCAGAGTTTTTGATAGTAAATGCTATATCAAAAGAGATGAGGATTTAGGCAAGTTTGATGCAAGAAGTGATGAGGGAATATTTTTGGGGTACTCTACTCAAAGTAAGGCTTACCAGTGCTTTAACAAGAGGTTGAAAAAGATTGTTGAAAGTGCTAATGTTAGAGTTGATGAGAGCAAAGAAGGACATTCCAGGTTCTGCGAATATGATTCAAATGATCAAGATAAAAGTCAAAATCAAGGAAGGTTAGTTCAAAATCTGACTCATATTCAAATTAATCTAGAAACTCCAGGAACTCAAGAAAATAGTATAGATGTTGAGGAACAAGCTCAAGAAACAGAAGTTCAAGCAATTCCCAAAACCCCCAAGTATGTAAGAATTAATCATCCTAAAGATCAAATCATAGGAGATAGAAATAAAGGTGTTCGAACTAGGAGAAGAGTTGCTAAAGATCAAGAAGAGATTTGTTTGATTTCAAAGATTGAACCTAAATCAGTAAGTGAAGCCTACAATGATGAAAACTAGGTAAAAGCAATGGAAGAAGAATTGATAAAAATTAAAAAGAACCACACTTGGGATCTTGTTCCTAGACCTGAGGACAAAAATGTGATTGGAACCAAATGGGTCTTCCTGAATAAACTAAATGAAGATGGTGAAGTTGTAAGAAACAAAAAAAGGTTGGTATGCAAAGGTTATTCTCAAGTGGAAGGAATTGATTTTGAAGAAACTTTTGCTCCGGTGGCAAGAATAGAGATAGTTAGATTATTTCTTGCATTTGCTGCTTTCAGAGATTTTAAAGTGTATTAGATGGATGTCAAATCAGCATTCCTGAATGGAGATTTGGAGGAAGAAGTCTACATTGAGCAACCAGAAGGATTTAAGTTGTTTGATCAGGGAGATATTGTTAGATTCTCAAATAAATCAGGAGAAGAGCTTTGATACTAGGTTAGAGCTAGATACAACCACGTACCATGTGGGATTCGTACCCACTACGTACCACATCGATAAGCTGAGCTTACACAGACGAAGGGTCGAGGGCTCGAGGGACTCGAACCGATGACCTGCGCTCTGATACCATGTTAGATTCTGCGAGAAGCGAGAACCGAGCTAGGATCCGTTGTCAGTCGTAGATCATATGCGCCTCCACTCAACAGATGATCGAAGATCAAAATAGTAGAATGAAGAGATATCTAAAATGAGAGAAAAATAGAGATAAAGAAAGAGAATTTTGAGAAGACTCTCAATACTCTCACCAAGCTATCACTGAATATTAAGTTCACAAGCAAGTTCACAAGCTTGAATATCAAGTTCATAAGCTTGTTTGAGGGGATTCTTTGTACATGGGTACCTCATTAGGCCTTGTTGCCGAGACCCATCTTTGCATTTTGTCACATTTCCCACTAAGTTGCACTTAAGGGGGGGTGTTAGTGTGAACAGGGTTACTTTGCTATCTAGCTCTTTCTTAGCTTGTTCTCCACCTTAGCTCTTTTCACACTAGATTAAGATTGCTTAGGTTTATTATAAGTGGTTAATATGCTTAGGTTTAGTATAAGTGGTTAATATGAGGACACGTGGCGAAATACATTAGCTACATGTGTAACTCTCTCCCACACATGGGTAGTTGAGTTACACATCCTTTTTTGGCTTTTTGTGCCACCTCTCATAACCACTATTTTGTCCTTTCCTAAGTAGGTTATGGGGTATTGTGCCACATGGGGTATTGTGCCACCTCTTTACACCACTATTTTGTCCTCACCTAAAAAGGTTATGGGGTAGTTAGAGTTCTCACACTCTTTTGTCTTTATGTGCCACCCCTCATAACTCCTTTTTTGTTTTCATGTAAGGAGATTATGCCACATGTTTTGGCATTTACCAAGTAGGTAAAATCTCCCACCTTTTATGGGATATGGGAGTTATTACACCTCTTGGATGTATATGCCCTATGTTTGCTATATATACAATATTCTCCTCTCACAAGCTAGTTGAATGAGCAAGTTCACAAGATTGAACATGAGTTCACAAGCTTGAACAAAAGTTCATAAGCTTGAATATCAGTTTAGTGATAGCTCAGTGAGAGTATTGAGAGTCTTCTCAAAATTCTCTTTCTTTGTCTCTATTTTTCTCTCATTTCAGATATCTCATTATTCTACTATTTTGATCTTTGATTATCTATTGAGTGGAGGCGCATATGATCTACGACCGACATCAGATCCTGGCTCGGTTCTCGCTTCTCACAGAATCTAACAGATATGGTTTGTAGACTAAGGAAAGCCTTGTATGGACTCAAGAAAGCTCCAAGAGCCTGGTATGCAAGATTGGATAAATATTTGCTTAAGATAGGTTTTAGCAAAGGTGTTGCTGATAGTAATCTTTACTTCAAGATTAATCATGAGGACATCTTGATTGTTGAGGTCTTTGTTGATGATATCATTTTTGGTGGAAATGAATGTATGTGCAAAGCATTTACTGATCAAATGAAAAGTGAATTTGAGATGTCAATGTTTGGAGGGATGAATTTCTTCCTAGGTCTGCAAATTGTTCAGTCAGATAAATGTATCTTTATCTCTTAGTCCAAGTATGTGAAAGAATTGCTAAAGAAGTTTGGAATGGAAGATTCAAATCTAGTAGGTACACCTATGGTAGCCGGATGCAAGTTAAGTAAAGATGATGACTCCTCTAAGGTAAATCAGAAAAGGTATAGATCAATGATTGGAGGATTGCTCTATCTGACTCAGACCAGACCTGACATTGTGAATGCCATTGGACTTGTTGCTAGATTTCAAGCTGATCCAAAAGAAACCCACATTGTGGCATTCAAAAGAATTTTTAGATATCTGAAGGGGACAATTGATTATGGATTGTGGTATCCAAAGGACAATGATTTCACTCTTCATGCATATATAGATGCTGATTAGGCAGGAGATGTGGATGATAGAAAAAGTACTAGTGGTGGTGCATTTTTATTGGGAAGAAGATTGGTCTCTTGGATGAGCAAAAAGCAAGAGGCAATATCTCTGTCTACTGCAGAAGCAAAATATATAGCAGTAGCAAATAATTGTCTCAGGTTCTGTGGATGAAGCAAATGTTGAACGAAATTAGAATTGTGCTTGAGGAGCTAGTCACAATCTTTTGTGATAATTCTAGTGCAATAAGCATCTCAAAGAATATGGTGTTGCATTCAAAGACAAAGCATATATCTATCAAGTTTCATTTCTTGAGAGAGAAGGTAAATGAGAATGAAGTCAAGTTGGAGTTTGTGTCTTCCAAAGATCGGATTATAGATATCTTCACTAAGCCTTTTCCCAAGGATACCTTTGAGTATCTCAGAAAGAAGTTAGGGGTTATTACCCCTTCGGATTAGAACTAAGATGCACTGAGGTGCATCAGTTCGGTGGAATTCTCAGTCATCTTGAGATCTGGATTGATGTTGAAAAAATACTACTCTAAGGAGTAGTTAGTATTCAAATGTTGGAGATCAGTCTAAAATAAAAAGGGGGAGTAAAGATTGAAAATATGTGTCCTTTGCCATTGATGTCAAAGGGGGAGAGAAGACATGTGAAAAACTAATTGCTGATGACAGGGGGAGCAATGAAGGAAGTGGCTGCAAAAGTTAGGGGGAGAAGTTCTTGTCATGATGGTTGAATCAATTTTTCACATCATATGTTGCCATCAATGACAAAGGGGGAGATTGTTTTAAATATGTGCCTAAGCAGTGTTGTCATTGATGTCAACATATTCTTGTTGTCATTGATGTCAATTGTGCCTTATTTTGGTGCTTGTTCAGGAGATTGGAATGTTGAGGATATTGAGAAAATTAATGAAGACTCAATGTTCACAGACCATATGGATATGTAGAGGATTGTCAAAGGTTGTTCCAGTTAAGAATTAAGAATTCTACATGAAGATTTGAAGAAGTTATGGCCATTTGAGTAGACCTGGATTTTGCAGTATTCAGAAGAGATAGTCACAGTAAGTTGGTCTGGATTGCTCCACAGTGAAATATTATGGTCTGTGGATCTGAAGGCATGTTTGGGAAGTCAGTGTGTATCATCAACTCCAGTGGTTCATGGTTTGGAGGTCTGCAAGCCATCCTTCTAGTTTGACAGTCATAGCAGACAGTGTTCCTGAGGTTCTGGAGGAAGATACAAATGATTCTAGTAATTTGGTTTAGAGTGGATCTTATTGGTGAATTCAATGTGCTTGTGGAGGTCTCTGGATCATGTGGCTACTATGTTGGAGGTCCGCATTGGAGTTTGAGCTTGTTATTGAAGATTTCCTCTTTGAAGTTGATGTTCTTCCCAATCTTGGCCGACCGGATGTTCCTAGCATGTTGCGGATGATCTAAAGATCATTTTATGAAGCGTAGCATGTTAGTAGAGGAAGATTCAAGTCTCAACCATGTTTGGCCGACAATGTAAAGATCCATGTTAAGTTTAGCCAACCTTGTTGATCATTCCAAGGTTGATGAAGTGTATAAATACTTGTTGAAGAGTTGTTAAAAATCATCCTTGAGAAAAATGGATTAAATCCAAATAAAGGATTAGAAGCAGAGCAGAGAAGAAAAGGAGCAAGAGCAGTATAGAGTGAAAAGTTAGTGAAGAAGAATTTGGGGCAAAGTTGTTGGGAATTAAGGTGTCTCAACCTTGGTAATTCCTTGCATTATTTATGTTTGTATTTATTAATTCATTGCCTATGTTGTAAATTAATTGTAAATTCTATATTGTCATATTGTGGGATGTGGCACGGTGATGTGTCATCCTACATGGAAGATGACAACTTGTACTTTTATCCTCACATGAGGAGATAGGTGTCCCACTTTATGGTAGGAGCATTTTGCCATGTGTCAGCATCTTTCATGTTGTGTAAGGGAATGTTTGACCCAAACGGTTATGACAGATTCGTATGACAAAGTTATGACATGTAAGAGTCAGAAATAGAAGCTTGTAAGACAGGTGAAGACATGTGTCATGAAGCATCTTTGAAAAAGGCATATTTGGGTGCCCCAAGGTGGACTATGACATGTTGTAAGAGAATATGCTATTTATAGCCTATGTATGACAAATTCTCTTACAGTTGTAAGTTGTAACCGCTATGACAGATTCTATGACAGTCGTAAGTGTCGTAAGAGCATATGTCATAGCCCATTTTGGAAATAGGTGACCCCTTTGGGATGGGAGTTGTGGAGAAGTGTCAAGCACATTCTACAATGTTGACCTAGTGTCCTTAGGCATGGGTTTTGGGCCATGAGGCCAAGTTGGACACCCATTCCAAAATAGGACCAATATTGCCTTGTATATTCTATATAACCAGGTGCTTGGAGGAGGAGATGTATTACAGGATTGACAGGTACTATTATTCTACTGGATTGACTCCAGATACGAGTGTCGAAGACCATTGAATCTTGCATTGCAAGTGTATTGTAAACAATTTTTATTTTTCATAATACGTTGTGCAGGTTTCTGAGTGTGGGGTTTTTCACCCGATAAGGGTTTTCTCCACGTTATATCTTTGTCTCTCTTCTTTTGTCTTCTCTTTGGTTCATGTGTATTGTTGCAATATCTCTATTAGATGTTCTATGTTGTTGTAGTTGTAAGGATTAATTTGAATTTGCATAGCCCTCTCCTCATTAGATTAGTGTAGGAAGTGATTTCTGCACACCTAGCTTCCTTTCAGTTGGTATTAGAGCCTGGCCAGTTTTGGTCTTAGTTGTTGGGTAGGGGTTTTTTGAGCTGATCTTAAGTTGAGTGGGAATCTGTGCAGTGTATTTTGAATCTTGTTGCAGCAAGGAGATGGCAAGCACATCTGGAAGGATTGAAGTGGAGAAATTCAATGGCACTAATTTCGAGCTATGGAAGCTCAAGATGGAAGACATGCTTGTTGATCGAGACCTTTGGGAAAGTGTTAATGGAACTAAACTAGATGCAATGCAATAAGCTGATTGGGATCTAAAGGATCAAAAGGCTAAGGGTCTCATAAGACTTAGTCTTGCTAATTATGTCCTGTTAAATGTCCATGAGGAGAAAACTGCAAACTTGCTTTGGAAGAATTTGGGAGATGTGTATCAAGCCAAATCCCTGGTTAACAAACTTTTTCTAAGAAAGAAGTTGTATTCCCTTCATATGGAGGACGAAGGATCTGTTGCTGAACATATGAATACTTTTAACATGTTGGTTGCATAATTGAAATCTATTTGTGTGAAGATGGAGGAGGAGGATCGGTGTATGACCTTGCTTTGTTCTTTGCTGGACTCGTGGGATCACCTTGTCATGCCTATTGGAAGCACCACATCCACATTCAAAATGGATGAAGTGGTTTCTTTTTTGTTGTTTGAAGAGATGTGGAGAAGGTCTTTTGAGGCAGCCAAAGAGGCTATTGCAGTTCGTGAAAGACCCAAGGAGAAAGGGAAAAAGGACAAGAAAGCTGAGAAGGGTAGATCCAAATCTCCTGGAAAGTCTAAGGCTATATGTTGGAACTGTGGTAAATCTTGGCATTTCCGAAAGGAATGCAAAGAAGAAAAGAAAAAGAAGAAGACTCCAAATTTAGATTCTGACAAGTCACAAGATGATGGTGATGCTTTCATCACAGTCCTGGCAACCCATGCATCTGATGATGTGTGGCTGATTGACTCTAGTGCATCATTCCACATGACCTCGCATCGAGATTGGTTCACTAAGTATGAAGAGTTTGATGGTGGAAAGGTGTACTTGGGTGACAACTCTCATCTAAAGATTATTGGTCGTGGAAGAGTCTCTATCTGATTCCCTGATGGATGAGTGAAGGGGATCTTTGGGGTTATGCATATCCCAGGATTAGCACAGAACCTGCTTTTTGTAAGTATGTTGAATGATGTAGGTGTGCAGGTTGTCTTTTCAAAAGAAGAATGCAAGATGACTAGAGGAGCTATGTTGCTTGCTAAGGGTACTAGCAGAGATACTCTGTTTCAGCTGGAGGCATACATTTCATAATGCAATAGTTCTTCTGATTCAAGGAAGAGGGCAGCAATCACTTCATCCCCACCATCTGAATGAGCAGTTAAGAAATCTGTTGTTTCTAGTTCTGATGTTTGTAATCATTGCTTAAAGTAAAGCTTCCTGCTGAAAAGACAATGTTATGGCATAAGAGATTTGGCCACATTAGTGAGAAGGGTCTATGTACCCTAAAAAATAAAAACCTCGTTCAAGGGTTAGATGATTGTAATCTTGAGTTTGACTTTTGTGAACATTGCATATATGGCAAACAAAACTGTGTTCAGTTTTATTCGAGTTCTCATAAGTCTTCTGGTGTGTTGGACCTTGTTCATTCTAATGTATTTGGTCCTATTAATGTTCCTTCATTATCAAAATCTGTATATTTTGTATCTTTCATAGATGACTACAGTAGAAGGACATGGATTTATTTTCTCAGAAGTAAATCTTAAGTCTATAGTAAGTTTAAGGAGTTTAAGGCCTTTGCTGAAAATCAGACTAGTAAAAGGATTAAGTATTTGAGAACTGACAACGGCAGTGAGTTCTGTTCTACAGAATTTGATAAATATTGCAAGGAGCTTGGGATTGAAAGACATAAGACAACTCCATACACCCCGCAGCAAAATGGAGTTGCAAAAAGGATGAACAAGACACTGATGGAGAAGGCTAGGAGTATGCTTAGTGGAGCTGACCTAGAACAAAAGTTTTGGGCTAAAGTTGTTGCCACTACTTGCTATCTTGTAAATAGATCTCCTACATCATCTCTTGTTGGAAAGACACCCATGGAGGTGTGGTCTTGTAGAAAGCCTTCAATAAGGCATCTTCGTGTTTTTGGTTGTGAGGCATATGCACATGTGCCTAGGGAGAAGCGGTCAAAATTAGAGAATAATGCTGTTAAGTGTATCTTCATTGGCTATGGTGTTGGTGTGAAAGGATACAAGCTTTGGGACCCTATGGCTGAAAAAGTGTTGTATAGCAGAAGTGCATCTTCAAAGAGCTTACACCTTCTTCCACTGTTTTACAGCTAGAAGAAAAAGAAAAGAAAGAGGATGTTGTTCAGTTTCCTGCTTCCCTGAGAAGACTAAACAAAAAGATAATGTTGGACCTAATAATGAGGAGAGCTCTTGTAGCTCTAAAAGCTTAGATGAAGAAGCTGAACCTCAACCTCAGCTCTTGAGGAGGTCTACACGGATAAGAAAGCAAAGTAAAAGGTTTGGTTTCACATTGCTTGATTCTAGTTGTGCTTTTGCTTTTCTTACTAACAGTGATGAACCTAGAACTGTATCAGAGGCTATGGACATGAAAGATGCAGGTTCTTGGAAGGAGGTCATGGAGGATGAGATGGATTCTTTGGAAAAGAATCAAACTTGGGACTTGGTGCCTTTGCCTCCTGGATGGAAACTTGTTGGATGCAAATGGGTGTTCAAGAAGAAATTTGGTGCAGATGGTAGTGTTGAGAAGTATAAGGCCAAATTGGTTGCGAAGGGGTATTCACAAGTGGAGGGTATAGATTATGGTGAGATCTTCTCTCCCATTGCAAAGCTGAAATCCATTCGATTCCTATTGTCTCTTACAACAACTTATGACTTAGAGGTAGAACAGATGGATGTGAAGATAGCTTTCCTTCATGGTGATTTAGAGGAAGAAATCTACATGTCATAGCCAGATCATTACATGGTGAAAGGTAAAGAAAATTTGGTTTGCAAGCTTAAGAAGTGTTTGTATGGTTTGAAGCGGTCTCCTAGGAGATGGTACTTGAAGTTTGATGCCTTTGTGTTGTCAATTGGATTTGTGAGATCAAAATTGGATCACTGTGTGTACTATAAGTTTGATGGTGATCGTATTCTCATTGTTGCACTATATGTTGATGATATGTTGCTCATTGGGAAGGGTAAGAATATGATTTCTGATTTTAAATCTCAGTTGTCAGCACAGTTTGAAATGAAAGATTTAGGGGCAGCCAGGTACATTCTAGGAATGGAAATCAGAAGAGACAGAACCAACAGAAAAGTTTGGTTAAGCTAGAGTAAGTATGTGAAGACCGTGTTGGACAGGTTCAGCATGGCAGATTGTAGACCATTGTGTGTTCCTGTTTCTTTGGGGACAAAGTTGTCTGTTGAGGATTGTCCAAAATCTCCTAGTGAGGTAGAGGACATGAGCAGAGTACCTTATGCTAGTGTTGTAGGCAGTTTGATGTATGTTATGGTCTGCACAAGACCAGACATTGCCCAAGCAGTGGGAGTCCTTAGTCGATTTATGGCTAATCCTGGACAAGCTCATTGGGATACAGTCAAGCGAGTGTTCAGATATTTGAGGGGTACTTCTGAGTATTCCATATGCTATCATGGTAATGCTACAGGACCTCTGCATTCTGTTGATATTCATGGATTTGTGGATTCAGATTAGGCGGGTGATATTGACAGCAGGAGATCCACCAGTGCTTATATGTTTACACTATTTGGTGGTGCTATTAGTTGGATGAGTAAGCAACAACCTATGGTTGCTTTGTCCATGACAGAAGTTGAGTATATGGCAGTAACTCATGCTTGTAAGGAAGCCATTTGGATTAAGAGAGTGTGTTCAGATATTGGTGTTGATGCAGGTCAGATCACAATCAGTTGTGACAGTCAGAGTGCAATTTGCCTTGCAAAGAATCCAAATTTCCATGCCAAAACAAAGCATATTGATGTTTAGTTTCACTTCATGTGAGACATGGTAGAGGATGGGAAGGTATATTTGGAGAAGGTAGATACTTTGAAGAATGTTGCAGATGCATTGATGAAACCAGTGGGCACATAGAAGTTTAGATGGTGTTCGGAGTCTATGGGCCTCTCAGCCTATAGCAATTAAATCATGTTATTCTATTGGCTCTTACAAGGTGCTCGACAAGTGGGAGAATGTTGGGAATTAAGGTGTCTCAACCTTGGTAATTACTTGCATTATTTATGTTTGTATTTATTAATTCATTGCCTATGTTGTAAATTAATTATAAATTCCATATTGTCATATTGTGGGATGTGGCACAGTGATGTGTCATCCTACATGGAAGATGACAACTTGTACTTTTGTCCTCACATGAGGAGATAGGTGTCCCACTTTGTGGTAGGAGTATTTTGCTATGTGTCGGCATCTTTCATGTTGTGTAAGGGAATGTTTGACCGAAATGGTTATGACAGACTCCTATGACGAAGTTATGACATGTAAGAGTTAGAAATAGAAGCTTGTAAGACAGGTGAAGACATGTGTCATGAAGCATCTTTGAAAAAGGCATATTTGGGCTCCCCAAGGTGGACTATGACATGTTGTAAGAGAATATGCTATTTATAGCCTGTGTATGATAGATTCTCTTACAACTGTAAGTTGTAACCACTATGACAGATTCTATGACAGTCATAAGAGCATATGTCATAGCCCATTTTGGAAATAGGTGACCCCTTTGGGATGGGAGCTGTGGACAAGTGTCAGGCACATTCTACAATGTTGACCAAGTGTCTTTAGGCATGGGTTTTGGGCCATGAGTCCAAGTTGGACGCCCATTCCAATATAGGACCAATATTGCCTTGTATATTCTATATAAACAAGTGCTTGGAGGAGAAGATGTATTACAGGATTGACAGGTACTGTTATGCTACTGGATTGACTCCAGATATGAGTTTTTAAGACCATTAAAGCTTGCATTGCAAGTGTATTGTAAACAACTTTCAGTTTTGATAATACATTGTGCAGGTTTTTGAGTGTGGGGTTTTTCACCTGATAAGGGTTTTCCCCAAGTTATATCTTTATCTCTCTTCTTCTGTCTTCTTTCTAGTTCATGTGTATTGCTGCAATATCTCTATTAGATGTTCTATGTTGTTGTAGTTGTAAGGATTAATTTGAATTTGCATAGCCCTCTCCTCATTAGATTAGTGTAGGAAGCGATTTCTACACACCTAGCTTCCTTTCAAAAGAAGAAGTTTTGTGAGCATTCATTGAAACTGAACTAGGCATGAAGTAGATGCTATTTCTCAGTTAATTCTTTCTATTCTAAATAAATTCTATAGGCAGTGAGCCTCTATTTTGAGCAGTGAGTTCTGGGCAGTGTGCCCGAAGGCATGTGCCTTCTACTTTTCTAAAGTACTTTTAACATGGTACAAATCTTTGTGGGTTAACCCCCACCATGTTTTTTCCCTTAACCGGGTTTCCACGTCAAAATCTTGGTGTCAAGTGTGTTGCTTATGTTTCTGCTCATATGTTGTTGATCTATGCTTTAATGTTTACATCATTAATCTGATAGTAAGTTAATAAAGAAGGTTAAAAGCAGAAAAAGGTTATTTTGTGTGAAAACCGATTCACCCCCCCCCTCTCAGTTGTCTGGTCTAATTCCAACAGCCCCGTGGTCCTATTCATGAGGTTTTTGCCTTCTTTTAGGAGCAGCTTGCTCTACTTCCAAGATTATAATTCTTTGCACTAGAGTTGTGATTAAATCTGCAGGAGTAGCAGCTCTAGTTGTTTCTTCGTTTCTAGGATTTTCTCTTCGAGTATTTTCATGGTGATATGCTTCTTCACGTGCAACGTTTTCTCTTTGCTCTTCTCACAAGGCGATCCTCAATGCCTCTTGAGCGTCTTTGGCTTCTTGCAAATATTTTTCTAATCGTTCGACTTCCTCATCAAGATGGATACTTGATGTGCTTGTGAAAGGTTGTTCAGGTCAATGTATTTCTGACCTTATCTTTCTAGCTTTATGTGGCGCATTTGGTATGGCCGGGTTGTTTTCCCAAGCTGGGTTGTTGAAAGATACGGAACGCCTAGATTCTCTTTGATTTTGTTCATAATTGGAATCTGTGTAGTCATAACAGTTGGTGATTGGTGCATCAAGATGTGGCGGCACATACCTATCGAAGGAAGGAGTTTCTGGTTCTCTTGAGGGAATATTCCCTTGGGTTAAGTCAGGTTCTATCATGTTCGGGGGTGCCATAGACACCACAGAACAAATGGAACGGATGATGGCATAAGTGACAGAACCTGAAGTATTTGAGGTGACTATGAAGAGCAGTGAAAAAATGTTTTGAAGCTTTTGTTTAAATGTGTTTTGAAGCATTTGAAATGCAAATGCAAATTGCAAAATCAAAAGATTTTGTAGTTTCACATCAGGTTCACCAAAATATGTATGCTCAAAATTGTGACTCTGGTTGCCTGGGGTTGTCGGGTTAGATTTCGGCACGCACACGGACCCTTCCTTCCTTGCCATGGGGCGATCTGCCACATCACTCTTGCTCTCATGGAAGTAGCCAGTTGAGAGGAGGCGAGACACGATAGGGGTTTGGCTCATTGGAGAGCTGGACTTCGTGGAGAGGGGTCGGTAAGTTTTGTGGCCTTTGTTGTTGTGTACTAAGTTGAATATTTTGTTCGATGGTATTTGTTGTTGAGATAACCCTATGACCCAAAGGGCCACTAGTTTCTCTTCTCCTGTTGCCCGGTTTCTTCTATTCCAACTTTGTGTGTGTAAACAGTTACTCTCGTTTATGTCCTCTTGTCTCTCAATGTGTTGAATGAGTTCTCGTTGTATTTGGTGTTGTCTAGTTTCTTCTAACAATAAGAGGACAAATGGGTCTTGTTGTGGTTGAGTAAATGTCTCTTGTTGTTGTGGATTAACTTCCTCGATCTCGTTACGGATAGCCTTCACCCACTCTCCTCTCACTTCTAGGCAAATTCGTGAGCCAAGATAGAGGTAAATGTGTGATGACCGATCTGTAACTAGACTTAGGGTTTTGACCTAGGGTTTAGTTGACTTAGGGTTTGATTATGTTTTGACTTGTGTTTACCTTGTGATGTGATCAAGGGTTTGATTGAATTGTTTATCATGGTTTACCTCGTGATGGTATTGAGGGTTTCCAATTTTGTCTATTTCTAGGGTTTCTATATGCATGCAAAGCTAAATGATATGCAAACATGTTTTTGTGCTTTTTTAGTATTTTTGAAATAAAAGTGCTCTTTAATCTATGAAAGGGGAAATATGAATGCTAGCTAATATGACTTTTCCTAATGCAATCTTTAATCTATGTTTTTGGGCTTTCGATTGTTTTGAAGTAATGTAATCTAAAAAGGGAAAATTGCTTCTTCAAATAATCTAGATCTAGGAATATGAAAACAATTATTCTAACATGCAAGATCTAACTATCAAGGAAATTTACTGTTCCAAAGAGCAAATTTGGTTTTCTAATTACTATGAATTGAATAAAGAAATGAAGAAACCTATAAGAAATGAAGATTTGTGTGACTCCACTACCCTCATAAATCCTTGATGTTGGCAACCTCGAGTCCTTTTGAAGCAGCAGGAAGACCTCTTGACGACAAAATGACACAAAGAAGTGAAAAGAAGCTTGTTGAATCTTGAAAGAGCTCAAAGAGAGCTTTGGTTGAGCACAATGGCGTTGAATGAAGCAGCGTAACGATGCTTGGTTGAACAATGAATAAAGCAAAAGGCACCTTCGTCATGTAAGAGCATTAGAATGCTGATTTGGAGAGCAAACACCGGTAAGAGCTATGTGCACAATGAATTTACCTCCCTTTGTGCTTGAGGGATGGGGGTATTTATAGGTTTGAGGAATGGGATTTAACTCATTTGATTGATGCATTAACAAGGATTGATTGGGGAGTTAACAAGGTTGATTACCCAGTGAACTTAGCTAACAATGGAGTGATAAATCAATAATAGCTTATCACTGAAGAGGAATTAGAGTTGAAAGGTTGCATGAGATTGATTGAGTTGTTAATTTTAGATCAAATGGAGCAAATTATGCATGTGTGGGTGCATGAAATAGTCAACTCCATATTAGGCATAAAAAATCATGCGAACTGGAAGAAAAACGGGCAAAAATGAAGCTAAAACGAGTGAGAAACTCAAGTTTTTTTGTGGCTGAAAACGCGACAGGGTCGCCCCTTTTGCCAGTAGGGTCGCCCTAGGGAGATTTGGGCTGGACAGGGTTTTATGGGGAATTGCAAGGTGGGGAATGACAGAAGAGAGGAAAAGGAGGGGTTTTACCTCTGGAAATAGGGTAGTCATGTGCAAGAATCTAAATCTCCACTTGCACCTACAAGATCTCTCGAGGGAGATCTAGAAATAATAAGGGGAGATTTGGATTGGTTGAGCGGAACTGAAAACTAAAAGTGGGAGATGGACAAGGAGGACCTCTAGAAGGCTTCTAGAGAGTGCAGAGGATGAAAAACATAGGGTAAAGGTGAAAACTCACCTACAAGATGCTTACAAAGCTTAGGAGCAAGGTCGAAAGCTCAGAAAACGCAAATCGACAAGTGTTGCAAAAAGTGTCGAAAAGCATCACAAATGGGGAGAGAGAGAAATCAACAAAGAGGAAACAACACAAGACAAGAAAGAAGACACGTCATCAAGAGGCTTGCTACTTAGAGGACATTATTTCATGCTTACATGTACATGAGAAGGATTAAAATCATCCTAGGGATCCTCGTGGAGGCTATGTGTGATATTTGTGCTTACAATTACAGTTCTATAAGCGTCATCATTCTGTAGAGTTACTCTCATTAGCTTAAACAACGATTTTAGTGCAATGAGCTTGTCTTAATCTTATGACTCTATTTAGGGATTAAGATAGCAGTTTGGGTATTGTTGCAATAATATGACCCTGAAAACATCTTCCATTGTTGTTAATCCTTGTTAAGTGATACCTTTGGGAATACCCTCCTTGGCTTAGCTGAGCTAGAAGTGAAGGGGAGATTACCCATTCCCAACCATTGGCCTTTAATCATCCTTATCATGTTGATGAACCTCTTTTCTATCTCCTTGATGACATCCCTGGCCTTAAAGATTGAAGAATGTTCTAGGGATTAGGATAAACTATTTTGGGACCCAACACAACAATTCCTATATCCTTTGAAAGAAACTTGATTAAAGTCTCCTCTACAATAGATAGAAATCTGGCAAGGGTCATTGTCTCTTGGGTTTTTCATGACTTGTACAATGTACATCTTGGTGTTGAGACCATTCACACTACTAACATTGAGGCTATAATCTACCAACGAATGTTTCTAATTTTGTCACATTTAAATATATTTTATGATATAGTTCAACTTCTCTTCCTTTGCAATGTCAAAATGAATCCATCTTGTGTATATCATGTCATTCCATGAGACCACATTTCTTTGGGTGTTTTCTTAAAGAGTTCCAATGCCTCTTCAATACATCCTACATGGGCATATCCAGTGACCATGACACTCCACAAGTACACATTTCTCTTAGGCATCTTCTGGAAGAACTCCATGGCCTTACCCATATCCCCAATTTGTGTATATCCTCACTTCTTTCAATTGTCTACTTTGTGTGTGTTCTGCAACTATGGTGGACCTACAATCATTTAATGAATACACACTGTGTGTATCCAACAATCATTACATTCCAAGAGATAACATTTCTTTGAGGTATCATGTTAAATAGTTCACACACCTGGTTTGTGCTTCCACATTTTGCTTAAATATTAGACAAAGAAAAACTCCCCCATTCTTTGTGCTTGGATGGATGTCCATACAATGTTTCAAAGTTCTCATATGCACACAAGCAAGAAGAAAACTAGAAAATCTTGTGGGATTTGGCCTCACTTGCATATTATATTTGTTGTAGAGTTTCTAAAACTTGTTCAACAAATCCATTTCATGAATATCTTGTGCCATTGCAGTCCATTCGGTGACATATATTTGAAGCATTCTGTTAAACAATTCACGTGCCTTGTCTATGCTTCCACATTTTACATTCCTGGTGACAAAAGCATGTCCAAACATGAATCTCTCCTTTCACATTTAATATATGCTCATATTTTCTTAGAAGTTTTTAACACCTTCTAAACAAACCCAATTTGTCGACATCTTGCAATCATGGCGTTCCAAATAGTTCATGACAACCCTGTTTTACTTGCTTGTAGTTGTGATGGCATGATTTTTTTTTAAAATAGGAATGTACCTGTGTGTTAGAGATGTGAGGAGTTCTTAAACCAATGAACTCCCTGAAAAGTTCAACAAAGCCTTAAACCTCTAACAATCTCAATAAATAATTAAAACGCTGATAAAAGATGTCGATGAAGTCTATTTAAAACAATAGATCAAGATTTCAGGGTGTTCATAAACCTGTGAACTCTTTGAAATCAATTCAAAATGACTTAAAAATCCTAACATTTCTTTTCATTTTACATTAATTTCTCTGAAATTAGCTTATAAAGGAGGCTCATCGGGATTTTAGAGAGTTTGCTCATCAGTATTTTAGAGAGTTCATGATCTTTTGAACTCTTCAAAAAGTTCCATGATGCTATTAAAATGCCCAAAGAAAGGGGGGGTCAGAGACTTTAAAAAAAATTGAACCAAAAAGTTCCAATGACAGAGAAATTTGAAGATTTTAAAATTCAATAAACCTTAAAGCTTTTGACAAATAATGTAATGCGGGTTATTCTTTTTTTAAACTAGAGAAGTGTCACCAAAGTGTAATGATCGAATTTTGATGAGTTGTTGGACCCATGAACTCGCCTACAAGTTTGAAACATTTAGAAAATGTCGACATAGAGCACAAGGTAAACTTGATTTTTTTTTAATGAAGCTGTAAACATGTTTCGAAAATTGATAACCCATAACTTTAGACTGGAATAATATTTTTACCTGAAACTTGGCCATATTATAAAAAATAGTCCCATAAGATTCTTTGTCAGATCATTTCACTCCATATTTCATGAAACTTCCATTTTAATTATTTATGTAAATTGCTAGCAAAAACTCGCTAGTTTAATATCCCCTAAACCAGAAGGATTTCACTTTAAAAAATTAGCCACATTGTGTTTAATGAAGTCAAGAACACCCCTATAAAACAATTGCATTTCAACTCTTACAAATTTTTAATTTTAATTATTTCCGTAATTCACTGCACTACTTGATTACTTTGAGGGTTTCAGTTGAAACAATGAATAATTTTCCTTCAAAATGACATACCTTTCCTAAGTTTGATGAAGTTAACTTACATGAACTTAATCAAATGTGACAACTTCTGAGATGAATGACTTCAACGACTAGCACGGAAAACATGCGACACTATCACTTTGTGACTAAGAGTGACTTGATGATTAAGGATGATTAGAGTATTTACAACTAAGACCAACTTGACAGAGGCGTTTAACCTATGGCGATGCTTTCCAACTTGGTCCAAAAAGTTTAAATTTTGTGGCATCAAAATGAGGCTAACAATTGGTAACACACCTGTGGTTCAAAATCTCTTAGAGTTGCACTCTCATTCCACATATGCTCAAATCCTTGTGGAATTATATATATGTAAGACTTAAATTTAGAAATTTGGTTGATGGCGGGTAACCATGTAGGGAAGAAATAGTTGGATTATCAAGGTATCCAATTCCAATGTAGATTATCTTTCTCTACTAGCCACATGGTGGAGATCTATCCAAAATACTCCTATGAGGCTAAAAGATTTAAAGCAACAAAATAGGCCACCTAGTGGAATAGAGTTGATCCAAGCTACCATTTAAGTACTCCTAATCATCTTTGAAATACTTCCAAATCTCATTCTTCTCCTAATAAGGGTTCTTCAATTTCAAAGGTGGTGGTGGTTATTGGCTCCACACTTGCATTTGTGGATGCCCTTCCTTCTTCTAAACCCAAGGAGATGGCCTTGTACCCTTTAGTGGTCTTAGAGGAGGCTCCAAATTTTAATGCTAAAGGTTCCATGGATCTTGGCTCCTAAGAGTGGATGATAGTTGAGAAAAATTTAAAAAAGTTCCTCCAACAAGGTTAGTGTTTCGAGTTCAATAACACTTAATTCCCATGGCAAGAAGAGTGAGCAAGGCATGACACTGGATAGGGTGATTTGCAAACTTTTGTCTCATTAATTTTTTTATAGGTTGATTATGGTTGAATTAACTTAGTTTGTATTGAATCATAAAGAGATTTTTTTTGACATTTCTATTTTTTCCTATTTTTTAATTTTTTATTCAATGGGAGTGGGCCCTACCCATAATTTACTTAAGTGTGTGTATAAAGGCATCTAAAAGACTTTAAAAGATAGATATTTATGTTAGTTGAATTGTATTTATTTTTACATATAAGTTGGTGTAAGTTGAACTATATTTATATTAATACATATAAATTGGTGTGGGGAAAATGATCATGTTTTTTTGGTGTAATATGTTTTTCTAGTAAACCTAAGTTAGGTACCCAGAGGGCCATTGTTACATCCCCAATTTTTGTCTTTCTATACTTTTTACTTTTACTTGGACATAAGTAAATTTATTATGATGATTAGATTAATGACAAGGAAAGACATGGATTATATTGAATGTCATTTATGAAATTATAGAAAAGATTATAGTATTATCGTAATTGCATTATGAGATTTGATTTATTATTTGAATTATTTGAATAATGATGCACTGATCATATATTGTTTGGTTACAAGTTGAAACAGGAATACAGATTCTCAGATGACTCTCAGAGAAGAGAGAGAGAGTATCTTTTGAGGAGAGAGATATAGACCTCGGGTTACGAGTGGTTTATTTGCCAAATCGAGTATAAGTGTTTAACGAAAACGTGAACCAATGTGTCGAAAGAGGTAAGTCTTGTATTACTTTTGAACCAAATCGACAGGTAGTCGATATTATACAATATTTTTAAGTCATAGTTAGTCATCTTAGTCGTTGATAACATTAACGATGTTGTTTGTGTATAATTATGACTATTTACGTTTAACGTAAATATTACGACATTATTGTCATAAAATAGTCGTCTTATTATTATTAAGTTACTTGTAGTGTTATAATAGATTCTTAACGTTAAGACTTTATCATCAAGTTAAGATGATGTGTTTTTGTCAACGGAATGTGATGGGGAGACTAGCTCAACCCGATCACATTTTCTGTAATCCTTTATTTAGTATTATTCTTTTATTGATTATATCATAATAATCAAATAGAGATAATGATATGAAAATAATATTTGATATAATCAAATATAATATGTTTATGAGATGAATGAGGTATTACCTCATAATTAATTACTATGGTCTTTAATTATGCAGTCATAGGCATCTGTTGAGGAGAGACTTTAATGTAAAAACATGATGGATCAAACTACTCTTCAAGAGTAATCGATTGCTCTCTTTCTATTATTGAGTTGGCGGCCTCATTGATGAGGAGTGGCATATAACCAGCCACATTCACTCACTCATCTCAGCAAATTTTGCAAAGATCAACATATGGTGTTGATTGCACCTTTATAGCTGGTGGTTGAGTCTTCACTAGAGACTAAAAACCATTGTTATGAATGAGGTTCTAACTGTCTTGAGTGGAGTGCTTAGTGGCACGACTCATTAATGAATCGGTTTGGAGCTCTTAAGTAACCACGACTTTGATAGGACCGCTGGATTTTTTTGGGAGAGTAGAGTAGTAACGGATGATAGAAGAGGGACTACGCGTAGCGGAGAATGATTCTTAGGAAGATTGCAATGTATTCAATTTGCCATCCTTGTTGTGTAAAGTGCCACTTCAGGCAAATGCTTTTGCATTTCTATGCATGTAGAAAATAATGAAAGATTTAATGTATTCTTGTGTTGGACAATCGTCCATTTTCCTTTTGATAATCCTCAAGTTTATACTGTAAATGTTTCGATGAAGATGAGCCGACTGTGTCTCTCTTCTTAGTATCGATGCAGTTCGATGAGATGAGTCGACTATATATGGAGGGTATAGTGAGTCATTGTATAACTATTATTCTATTTTAGTTTAAAGCTTGGGAGTCGATGTAGCTTGGTAAGGCCGATTCTTATGTTGATAATGTAATCTATCTAATGATTTAATTAGGCCGACCCCATGCCTTTGTATAAAAATATGATGCTTGTCATAATATGAGTTTAGGAACCAAATGATTCTATTAGTATCTATTTCACAAAGAATAACGTAGTTATTATGAAACTAGTGAACCGGTCTCATACTTGATTGAGTCTCTTTTTGAGGACAACCAACTATGTAGATATAAGTTAGTCTTGAAAAGTAATTCAAAAGAATTAGTAGAGGCTAATTATTAAGGGAAAACTTACCAAACTGTGAGTAGTGTTGTCTTGAATATCAAATAGAAAATAATATCTTTTGAAGCCATTCTTGGTTAAATACATGGTCAAGAATGATTCCTTACCAATAGAAACTAGAGTCTAAGTGACTAATGTTAATTATGGTAAATCTATTGAGTTATCGATTAACTAAGGATAGTTTAGAAAATTTACTAAATGTCGCAAGATCTTCTATATTATCTATACAAATAATCTTGGCGAGAATAGTTTTATAGTATACCTATTTTATGTCGAAAGACAATGTCTACAAACTTTACATAGAATTCCTTTATGAGTATATGAGAAGTGAAGGTAATGGCATCACTTAGCAGTGATTTGAATAGTATTTATGTTCTTGAAATAGAAGTTATTATCTTTGCAAGAGTTAAATTATTTCTAAGTTAAACCATTGGTCGAATAAGAACCTAAATCTCTTAAGGTTGTTATATGATTATTTAGTGAAATTAAATTTTCCAAGGGTAATAGGTTAACCCTAAGAACGATTATGAACCAGCTAAATAGTTATGATATTTAAACTTATCCTTGTCAAGGAAGCCAATATCATGGCTCGGTGATTAGACTATTTACGTAAATATTGTCAGTATGAATAAACTGTGAGAATACGACAGTATCCAAGTCAAGTAGGGGTGGGTGAACACAACGACCGCGTTCATTATGAGCATTATGGATATTAAAGCTTTGGCCAAAGTAATGCAAGTGTCTTCTGCATGCATTATCGGTTCACTATATCTGGAATGCACAATCTATCAGAAATCATACTTAGCTAGAGGGTATCTAGGGTTGTATGATTGATGGATAGGTTTAGGATACAACACTATGTACTTGGGATAGGCAAATTGCCACTGGTCACCTTTGGTCTATATCCCTCGTGAAGGGTAGGGCCACTTCTTATGTGGAAGATGTGTGGGAGGTTGTCGGTCTGTGGATGGAGGTAAATCATTGGAAAGATACTCTCTCTCCAAGCAGAAGATATGCCAGGACTTGTGATAAAGATGTCAGATATTCAGCAGTAGTATTTATTCCAAATTGTCTATGTAATTGATTTACATTGTAAACTTTGTCTTGAGAAAGACTTCATGATGTATTGTTCTTTGTAAAGGAAAAACCTTGTAATTATTGATATTTGTTTATGAGTTAAATAAAAGAAAAAAAATTCTTTATCTCTTTTTTTATCTTGTTGAATTACTCTATGGTAATTTTTTCATTTTTACTATGTTTTTTAGAACTTGGATGTTACAGTCACAAAAATAGGCATCAAAGTGTGGGATTTAAGTGACCTCCAATTCACCTGAATCCAGTCATTTTAAATAGGCTTATCTTGATGCATTTGATAGCAAGAACAAATTTTGACCAAGACACAAATTACATTAGAATGGAGGATCTTTGAGTCAATGAGTGCATACTTTTACAAGGTACTTTCTTCTTTTTCTTCTCAGTCTAATCTTGATTGATACGAGATGAAGTAAAAAAATCCATTGGAGTACTTGTATGCTTGACATCATCTTTAGAAGCTTCAAAAACTACATCCAACTTAGCCTTAATGCATTCCAAAATAGAGGGATTAGGATTTCACTTGACTTTTTCAAGCTTACATGAAATCTTCTCATAGATTGAAATTGTAATTGAGTCCTTAAATTCTTCTTTGAAAATACCATTAGTCATGGGCATTAAAGGCACCAAAGCCAAATTAGAAGCTTGAGTAGCCTCAGTCTCTGTAGAAAAACTCTAAGCATCATCCTTATTTGGAGCAATATATGATGATGGGGTTCAACACGTGGCCACAAAGTGGGTTCCAGATGATTAATAGGAGCATGACTCCCTTGTGTAGAATCCATCACCTTGATTTACTTCTTGAAACATTGGGAGGTGAGATGTTCAAAAGAGAAGCAATTTATACATATAAAATCAATTTTCTCATAGTTTACAGGTTGTTGCCATCTTTGATCCCTCACCAACAATGAAATTTGTGTAGGTAAACCTTTGGTAATATCCATATTAACATAGATGTGGGCATAAGTGGAGCGAGAATATTTATAAGTCGCATCCAACGTATGGTGAGATTTCCCAAGTCCATTACCAATAGCCTCAATACTCTTATTCTCCTAGAATTGTAGTGATGGGTAAGGTAATCTTACACATAAAAATGTAGAGGCAAAGGAACCTATGCAGGGATTAAAGGTAGAGAACCAAGGTTTAATGCAAGGAAAATACCATGGATTGGCTTGTAGAACAAACTCATTATTCTATAAAGAATCAAATTCTAGAATAAAAAACCCCAAACACAAGGGAAAATAAAAATTATGTCTTCAAAGTGATTTTTCCACTGCATTAAGATCCAATCATGTAAGTCACATAATTTTGACCATAATCTCAAAAATTAACAAATCACAATGTGTTTTACTAAATGATTTTCATGTTGAACCACCTCATCGTCCATTTTTACATTTGGGTGTTGAGAACAAGGTAAATAAATATAGTGAAATTATAAATAGAAAGTGTAAAATTTGATTAATCAATTAGATTAACAAGTGAATAACCATTAAAGTTAAATTATAACATGGAGAAACACATATTAAAACTGGCAATAACACATACATTGAATATACTTAGAGAAACCCTTTCAAAAAAACTCCACCACCAAGAGACATTGAGCTTGTATTAATCTACAAGAATCAATTACATCAATACAATCTACTCCAACTCTTTAGTCTAACAACATTCTGGCAAAATAACAATACTTCACTATAAAAAACTATGAAACCTCTATCTCATGCCTCCAATTTATAGAGCAAAGGGAAACATGAAATCACAAGTGGTTTCAAAAACTAGTGGCCACCAAAACCATCGGTTGCAAGAAAAAACTTATGCCCCATTATGCAATTACTCAAGAACTCAAGATAGACATCAATCAATACAATATCTTTGACCATAACTTTTGATAGGCACACATTCCCAAGTCTAGTGATCCATGATGAAGATAACAACTTGTGTGGGTCTCACCATTATGAAAAGTTGCTCTATTATCACAAAAGTAACTCACAAGCACTCCATGAGGGAGATTCACAATTAATATTATGACAACAATGATTGTAACTCCCATTGTTGACCTTTTTTTGTGTGGCATCCCTTATTCAATACCATTACAACAATATCCTCAGTATCCTAGAGAATAATAATAAAATAAAAATTTCTCTCAACATCTAATGGGCATCGAAGTACCACATTCCAAAAATGTTGGAGACACACACAATAAGCTTAAGATTGCAAGTAAATAACATATTAAATCCTAACATTTCCCACTTGATATTCATATTGTAATGTCATAATAGGAAACATAAAATAAACTAAGTGCAAGAAGAGACAAGGCCCATAGCCTCCTTGCACCAATTTAACTTATCCATGCTAATTGGTTTTATAATAAAATCTGATATTATCCAAAGTGTCCACCTTTTAAATCATGACCTTACCATCCTCAACCATATTTGGAACAAAGTGATACTAAAAATCTATATGCTTAGTATGAACATAATACATGGGATTCTTTACCAAACATATAGCAATCTAATTGTCAAAATTGATCCTCACCTTCATGCCACCAAAACCAATGCTTGAACATAATATATGTAACCAAACTACCTTCTTATAGGCATGTGCAACAAACATATACTCTATTATTGTCATTTATAAAGTAATTGTGGGTGGCCCTCTTACTCGTCCAACTAGAAACTCCTCCAAATAGAGTGAACATATAATTGCTCATGGACCTCTTACTATGCAAATCACCCACCCAATTCAAATCAACAAAGAATTATATCATCACAAATATTTAAACACCCTCTAAATATAATTCTAATGCGCTCTACCAAGGTTAGACATAAACCTACTAAGAACTCCTATTGCTTGGGTAATATTTGGTCCAGTAAATACCATTGCATACATTAGACTACCTATGACACTAGAATAAGGAACATTATACATATCCTCAAAATCATAATTTGACTTAGGGCATTGATCCAAAGATAACTTAGTATGGATAGGTAAATGGATACTTGCTAGCTTATAATCCTGCTTAACAAACCACTGCAAAATAGTCTCCACACACTCTAACTAAGCCAAAGCTATCTATGAACAAATTTTCAATCCCCAAGGTATATTTTTCACCCATAAATCCTTCATATTAAATGCACCAAAAGGCAAAGTTTTGAACTCCCTAATCATCCCCTTGTTTCCAAAAACAACATATCATCAACATATAAGACGATGATCAATAAATAAACATTAATTAATTTTAAATAAACATAATAATTAATGTCACTCCTTACAACCCAATCTTCAATGAGAAAACATCAAACTTTTGATACCACATATAAGGTGATTGTTTCAAACCATATGAAGATTGCTTCAACTCAAAAATTAGATTTTCTTTTCCTTTCACCACAAAATTATCAAATTGTTTCATATAATCTCTTCTTCAAGATCCCCATGCAAAAATAATAATTTATCATCCATTTGCTATACTTTTAAATCATAGGCAACAACAACAAAAAGTAGTAATCTAATAGAAGAAAATTTTTTAATAGGAGAAAAATTTCACCAAAATTAAATCCCTCTCTAGGAGTACCCTTTCTCTACTAGGCTTGCCTTGTACTATTCCAACTTACCATTCACTCCAAACTTTTTCTTAAACACCCACTTGCATCCAATGGGCTTCCTTCCCTCAAGTAGACTCACTAGATCTTAGGTGCCACATTTTTCTAATGCCATCATCTCCTTAGCCTGTAACTAAAACTCAAATTCCTCCAAAGATTGGACTTCCTTCACAAATATAGGTTCATCATTAGTACAATATAAATAAAATGCACAAAAAAATCTAGTGGGCTATAACTATCAAATGGAATTTGTTGCCTTATGGATCTCCTCAATGGTGGAGTAAGAGATTCTGTCTATTCTTCAACATGCTCTACCTACTTAGAACTCTCACATAAATCTTATTTTGCCACTCCATACTCATATCTATCTTATTGTTCTTCCACATTGTTGACTTTTTCCCAGACTGGATGCTTATTCCCAGATATCCCTACAAGGTAGCCATTAGTGATCAACAGGATCTCTGGGCCAGGGGGTCAACAGTGTAGGAGATAGACTCTATATTTTATCTCCTCTTCTTCTTCAGGCTCTGCAAGACCTAGGGGGGTATTCCCTACTCAACATCCATGAGGATATGCATGCAAGGCTGGGATGTTGACAGAAAGCAGATGAGTCCTCCTGTAAGTAGACCAAAACTGAAAGATAAGGGCAAAGGGGCTAGCTTTGGGCCTATTTGCAGTTGTAGACAGAGGACTGAGGTTCCTAAAACTAACTCTAATGTCCTAATGTTGGTTTTAGATTTTGCTTTGGAGTTTAAGTGTGGATGCAAAGCTGGATATGGTTATAACACAAAACAAAGCATGATTGGTGCCTATCCAGGGCCTGGAGTCAGTAGACATACACCTGTGAATGATCTGCATGAACAACTAAAACTGGATTTCAAGGGGATATATGTGATACCTGCCTTACAGGTATCTCCCAATACAAAGTGTTAGGTTATCTCTACTTATGGTATCCCTACTGCAGTATATCCCTCCCAATGTTCAACCTGAAAACAGTTTAATCTACCCCTTGAGTAGAAGTTAAAAGATCAGACAGTCAACATAGGAATTCTATGCTCTAGAATCTAAACATTACCAAACATCCAGATTCAGAAGAAGAATACATGCAATACTGGAGACAGAATTAACACAACACATGCTAAACAACATTTCTCATATAAGTTTAATCATGAAATCAGTGGGTTCATGCCAAAAACAAACAACAAGAGATACATAAACTCACAGGTAAGCTGTACAGAGCAACCAGATCAGCTTGTTATGCATTACAGAGCCAAAATCATCAACTTTCAACAACCTTTCAAATGAGCAAGACCACCTGCTTATAACAGCCAGGTAGGTGCTCAGCAATTAATTACAATGGTTGACCAAAATTTCGCCAGATACACAGTATCAGGAAAATGGCGCTCAAACACAACCAGATTGGCGCCCAAACTTGAATGCAGTAGGTAGGGGAGGAGACAGGAAGATTTCTCGAGCCCTGCGCCACCATCCGCTGATGTACATCTTCAGTCGGGTACAGGATCGACCCACGCCATCGCCCATACCTCTGCAACAATCGCCATTAATGGCACACCAACCCGCGGCCTTGGGAAGATCATCAAACAGACTATCGCAAGCATTTCCCGCCGAGACTCATCATCATGATGTTTGAAAATGCAGGATATCAATATCCCACATGCACCCCGCGATGACCTCTATAACACTTTATATACTAGGTCATGAGCATATATCATGTCGGCGCTTTTGCTCCTGACGACACTAGTATAGACTTCTGTTGGATCTAGGGCATACAACTGAGAGGGGGGGGTGAATCAGTTGTATAGAACTTCTTCTATTTCAAACACTTAATTCTCTGTTTGTTAGTTAGCAGCATATCAAATAATCATTCATGGAAGCATAATACATAAACATAAGAGCAGATAAGCATCAACACATTGAACACCAAGATTTTGACGTGGAAAACCCGGTTAAGGGAAAAACCACGGGGTGATTAACCCAAGAATTATTCTCTGTTAGAAGAATAAAGAAAAATGAATGGCACATGCCAATAAGGGCTCACTGCCCGAGCACACTGCTCACAAAGAGGCCCACTGCCTACAAGGAGACACACTGTCTACAAAGTGATAAAAATCACAGTCTTGAACTGGAGAATGACATCTCTACCATGTCCGGATCAGTTCCAATTAAGCCCAACAATCTCTGCTCTGCCTTTCGCACCTTTCTTCGCTATATCATACTCATCCTCACACCACTCACTGAAATGAACTCACAAATCATTATTTATACAAGACATCGACTTAGGAACAAGCATCTAAGTCGGCAAACAACCATAGGAGTATCCGCAAGATGAATAACACATCCGGTCGGCCATCACAAGAACATTCGCAGGATGAACAACTCATCCGGTCGGCTACACAGAGCAAGAACTTCATCCGGAAGAATAACTTCAATTCCGGGCTCTATCATCAATGCGGACCAACAACACAACCTAAACATGATCCAAGAACCTTCACAAGCCTGTCTGAATGTCCGGATACATCCGCACTTCCTCTGCTTACTTGGATCTCTTGTCTTCCTCATCCGGAACTTTAAGAACACAGTCTGTCGCCACTGTCATAATGCAGGAGGTACTTCCGGACCTCCAAATCATACACAAATCAGGATGATACATCACAAGGACATCCCAAACACTCCTTCCAATCCGCAGATTAGGATAATACAATTTCGGACCTCACCGGACCTTTTTGTGATCCTCTGTCACCTCCGGATACTTGCCGGACCCGGTTCTATACCGGCAGCCACAACTTCTTCAGATCTTCATGCGGACCTCTGAAATCTTAACTGTAGCATCTCAAGACTCATATCTACTAACCCTTTAATCCGCATCCTCCGGTTCTCATCCTATACAGTACATTTACCTTCTTCTTATCACTGTTCTTCACTGTTCCTGACTGAGACTAATTTTCTCAATATCCTCAGCACACAGCTCATCAAATCCTTCTTGTCAATGCAATATGAGTATGTTGACATCAATGACAACACTGGATAACCTCATACTTGCAACAATCTCCCCCTTTGTCATTGATGGCAACATATGATGTGAAAAACCATTAAGACAAGAACTTCATCTTTTCATATGTCTTCTCTTCCTTTACTGCTCCCCCTTTGATCATCAACCATTTGTTTTTCACATGTCTTCTCTCCCCCTTTGACATCAATGGCAAAGGGCTCATACTTGCAATTCTCATACATCAGAATCATACCAGCTGCTCCCCCTTAGTTGCAGCTCCCCATTAGTCCGGATCACAAGATATGACTGTGATAGCCACCGGACTGATGCACAACAGTGCATCTTAGTTCATTACCGGAGGGGCCATGACCCCTAACTTCTCCCGGAGATATTCAAAAGAGTCCTTGGGAAGAGGTTTTGTAAAGATATCTGCAATCTGATCCTTGGAGGGAACATACTCCAATCTGACTTCTTCCTTGTTTACTTGTTCTCTCAAGAAGTGAAATTTGATAGATATGTGCTTAGTCTTAGAATGCAATACCAGATTCTTGGAAATATTAATTGCACTTGAATTATCACAGAAAATTGTGATAGGCTCCTCATATTCAACTTTGATGTCTCTTAGCATCTGCTTCATCCATAGGATTTGAGTACAACTACCTGCTGCTGCAATGTATTCTGCTTCAGTTGTAGACAGAGATATTGCATCTTGTTTCTTGCTTAGCCAAGAAACCAATCTCTTTCCCAAAAAGAATGCTCCACCACTAGTGCTCTTCCGGTCATCCACATCTCCTGCCCAATCTGCATCTGTGTAAGCATGAAGAGAGAAATCCGGATCTCTAGGATACCATAGACCATACTCAACTGTCCCTTTCAAGTATCTGAAAATTCTTTTGATTGCCATAACATGAGATTCTCTAGGATCAGCCTGGAATCTTGCCACAAGACCAACAGCTTGCATTATATCTGGTCTAGTTTGAGTGAGATACAACAATCCACCAATCATTGATCTATACTTTGTCTGATCTGCCTTTGGAGAATCATCATCTTTGCTTAACTTACATCCGGTTGCCATAGGAGTGTTCATAGGCTTTGAGTCTTCCATACCAAATTTCTTTAACAGTTCTTTCGCATATTTGGTCTGAGAAATGAAGATCCCTTCTTTTGTTTGAGTAATTTGCAGACCCAAGAAGAAATTCATTTCACCAAGCATAGACATTTCAAACTCACTTTTCATCTGATTTGCAAAAGTTTTACACATACTATCTCTTCCTCCAAAAATGATATCATCCACAAACACTTCAACAATCAGAATGTTCTCATGATCAATTTTGAAGTATAAGTTGCTGTCAGCAGTACCTTTGTTGAATCCAATCTGCACAAGATGCTTATCCAACCTTTCATACCATGCTCTTGGGGCTTGCTTCAATCCATACAAGGCTTTCTTCAACTTGCAAACCATATCATTATTATCAGACAATTGAAATCCATCCGGTTGTTCAATGTAGACTTCTTCTTCCAGATCACCATTTAGGAAGGCAGACTTGACATCCATCTGATATACCTTGAAGTCTTTGAAGGCAGCAAATGCAAGAAGTAATCTGACTGCTTCAATTCTTGCTACCGGAGCAAAAGTCTCTTCAAAGTCAATTCCTTCTATTTGGGAGTAGCCTTTGCAGACCAATCTAGCTTTGTTTCTGATTACTTCACCAGCTTCATTTAGTTTGTTCCGGAAGACCCACTTGGTTCCAATTACATTCCTGTCTCTAGGTCTGGGAACAAGATCCCAAGTATGATTTTTCTCAATTTGCATCAGTTCATCTTCCATTGCTTTGGTCCAGTTTTCATCATTGCAGGCTTCATTTATTGTTTTAGGTTCAATCTTTGAAATCAGACAACATTCATTCTGATCTTGAGCAATATTCCTTCTAGTTTGTACACCTTTGCTTCTGTCACCTATGATCTGATCTTCAGAGTGATTCAGTCTTACATACCTTGGAATTTTGGGAGTATCCAGCACTGCTGTTTCTTGATCAGCCTCATTCAAATCTAACTCTTCTTCCTGATTTACCGGATCAGGCTGACTCTGTCTCACCGGAGAGGATTGAGGTCCTTGAACACTGTCTTGGTCATCTTCATCAAACTCATAAAATCTTGAAGGCTTCTCAATTCCTTCATCAACCTTCACATTGGTGCTTTCTATCATCTTCCTCAATCTCTTATTGTAACATCGGTATGCTTTGCTTTGAGTGGAGTAGCCCAAGAAAATTCCTTCATCACTTCTAGCATCAAACTTTCCTAGATCTTCATCTCTTTTAATATAACACTTGCTACCAAATACTCTGAAATATTTCACAGTAGGAGTGATGCCAAACCAGAGTTCATAGGGGGTCTTACCGGTGTTGTTTCTGATTTGAACTCGATTGAGAGTGTAGACTGCAGTGCTGATAGCTTCTTTCCAAAACATTTGAGGAACATTTGCTTCCAACATCATTGTCCTAGCAGCTTCTTGGATGGTCCGGTTCTTTCTCTCAACTACTCCATTCTGCTGTGGAGTCTTAGGAGCAGACAACTGTCTCCTTATACCCTGTTTCTCACAAAAGTCAATGAATTCACCAGATGTAAATTCACCACCTCTATCAGACCTTAGACACTTTAGTTTCAATCCGGTTTGATTCTCCACCATAGCTTTGAAGATTTTGAACTTCTCAAAAGCTTCTGATTTTTCTTTTAGAAAGGTAACCCACATCATCCGGGAATGATCATCAATTAACAACATGAAATATCTATCACCTTGCAGACTCTTGATTCTTGTTGGACCACATAGATCAGTATGTACTAATTCCAATAATCCGGTAGAAGACTGATCTTTGCTTTTAAAAGAGACTCTGCTTTGTTTGCCTAACTGACATTCTTTACACACACTATTTGTAGGTTTTATCAACTTTGGAAGATCTCTCACAGCCTGAGTATTGCTTATCTTGATGATGTTATCAAAATTTACATGACACATTCTTCTATGCCATAACCAACTCTGATCAATTTGAACAAACAAACAACTTTTATTTGAACCAACCAGATGAAAGATGTTACCTCTTGTCTGAGTACCGGATGCAATTTCAGTTCCGGAGCTTGTAAAGATTCTGCATTTTCCATTCTTGAACCGGAGATCATAGCCTTTGTCCACTAACTGACCAACACTGAGAAGATTGTGCTTCAATCCTTCAACATACAGTACATTACCTGTTTTGCTCTTACCATCAAAGGAAATAGTTCCCCTACCTCTGATTCTGCCAGCAGAATTGTCACCAAACTTTACCATTCATCCTTCATATCTTTCCAAGTCTAAGAACTTATTCTTGTCACCAGTCATATGGTGAGAGCATCCACTGTCAATAACCCAATCATCCTTTTCTTCCACTTGAGCAGCCAAGGCTTTTTCAACAACTTTGTGATTGACAGATTCAGAGAGCAAGGAATCTTCTTCCTTGATGGCTATAAACACCCACTCATTTCCGGATTTGCTTCCTGGATCTGATTCATCATCTGTTACTCCTTCATTGTCATCTTCTTCATGAACATAATAGCAATTCTTTTGAAACCTTTGTCTGTGAGTATTAGATCTTGCAGATCTCTCCGGACATCTTGAGGCAAAATGACCAATCTTATTGCAGTTAAAACACTTAAAGGGTAGTTTTCCTTCATACTTACCGGATCCTCTTGGCAGTCTCTTTGCAATGAGGGCTTCAAGTTGAGCTGTTTCTGCTTCTTCTTCTTCCATGTCTCTTCTTGCTTGATCATACCATGACATTTTCCTTGATGAGTTTTCACCCGGATCAAATCTCTGTTTGCCTTTCACATAGGCACTGGCTTTGAAAGCAGATTCAGTCTTGGGAGGATCATCTCCAAACTCGGTCATTTCAAATGCAGCTAGTTTGCCAGCCAGTTGTTCTCTTGTGACAGTTGTGTGGGCTCTGAATTCATCAATGGCAGCAACTTTGATTTTGTAGGCAGCAGGAAGGGATCTTAGGATTTTGCAGACAATCTCATTTTCATCTAAAGTTCCACCAGCATTTCTGATTCCACATACCAGCTCATTTACTCTTGGCATAAAGGTAGTAATGTTTTCATCATCTCTCATTTTCAATCTTTCAAATTTCCCTTTCAGACTTTGCAACCTTGCACTTTTGACAAACTCATCTCCTTCATACAGAAGTTCCAGTTTAGTTAGGATCTCATATGCAGTGGGTAGGTCAATGACATTCGAGAGATCTGAGTCATTCAATGCACTTAGAAGAGCTTCCTTGGTCCGCAGATTGTTTTCAGCTTCTGTGATTTCATTCAGAGTTGTCGGACCACCTTGTGGAGGTACATATGGTTTTGAAATCATACCTAGATATGCTTTTCCCATGCATTCCAAGTGACACTTCATGCGACCTTTCCAGAGAGTAAAGTTGGTTCCATCGAACTTCGGACTATCCTTCTTGTAAGACGACATCCTGGATCTCCTCAAGCGGTTAAGCTCTTGTCAGAGGAACTTTGCTCTGATACCAATTGTTGGATCTAGGGCATACAACTGAGAGGGGGGGGTGAATCAGTTGTATAGAACTTCTTCTATTTCAAACACTTAATTCTCTGTTTGTTAGTTAGCAGCATATCAAATAATCATTCATGGAAGCATAATACATAAACATAAGAGCAGATAAGCATCAACACATTGAACACCAAGATTTTGACGTGGAAAACCCAGTTAAGGGAAAAACCACGGGGTGATTAACCCAAGAATTATTCTCTGTTAGAAGAATAAAGAAAAATGAATGGCACATGCCAATAAGGGCTCACTGCCCGAGCACACTGCTCACAAAGAGGCCCACTGCCTACAAGGAGACACACTGTCTACAAAGTGATAAAAATCACAGTCTTGAACTGGAGAATGACATCTCTACCATGTCCGGATCAATTCCAATTAAGCCCAACAATCTCTGCTCTGCCTTTCGCACCTTTCTTCGCTATATCATACTCATCCTCACACCACTCACTGAAATGAACTCACAAATCATTATTTATACAAGACATCGACTTAGGAACAAGCATCTAAGTCGGCAAACAACCATAGGAGTATCCGCAAGATGAATAACACATCCGGTCGGCCATCACAAGAACATTCGCAGGATGAACAACTCATCCGGTCGGCTACACAGAGCAAGAACTTCATCCGGAAGAATAACTTCAATTCCGGGCTCTATCATCAATGCGGACCAACAACACAACCTAAACATGATCCAAGAACCTTCACAAGCCTGTCTGAATGTCCGGATACATCCGCACTTCCTCTGCTTACTTGGATCTCTTGTCTTCCTCATCCAGAACTTTAAGAACACAGTCTGTCGCCACTGTCATAATGCAGGAGGTACTTCCGGACCTCCAAATCATACACAAATCAGGATGATACATCACAAGGACATCCCAAACACTCCTTCCAATCAGCAGATTAGGATAATACAATTTCGGACCTCACCGGACCTTTTTGTGATCCTCTGTCACCTCCGGATACTTGCCGGACCCGGTTCTATACCGGCAGCCACAACTTCTTCAGATCTTCATGCGGACCTCTAAAATCTTAACTGTAGCATCTCAAGACTCATATCTACTAACCCTTTAATCCGCATCCTCCGGTTCTCATCCTATACAGTACATTTACCTTCTTCTTATCACTGTTCTTCACTGTTCCTGACTGAGACTAATTTTCTCAATATCCTCAGCACACAGCTCATCAAATCCTTCTTGTCAATGCAATATGAGTATGTTGACATCAATGACAACACTGGATAACCTCATACTTGCAACAACTTCATCATCATCATCCTCCAGCGGCATGATATCCTGTTGTTCGAAATATCACCCTGACGTCATCATGATATTTGAAATATAACCCTCATGATAATCGGCACAACCTGATCCATCGGAGGAACATCCTCCTGCTGAGCTTATAACAAAAGTCTGGCCGATGAACATCCTGATGATGTCATCATCATATACTGCTGACGTCATCATCATATTAACATCATCATGATATTCGGAAGACAACCGGATATTTGGAAATATCCTCCTGATGTTCAAATATCAGGTTGCACTGTAGCTCCACTATAAGATCGGGGCGATAACTGAATATGATGATGCTGCTTGAAAAGATCACCCCCAGTAGATAATGCGCGAAGCCGGCAGGCAGATATCTCCCTGATATCAACATCATCATGATGTTCGAACAAACAAACATATATCCGGGTGATATGAAAACATCACCCCTTCCTTCGAGAATATCATGATGCAGATAGGCAGAAAGAAAAATATCACCCTGATATACGGATGACGTCAGCATCATCAGGATGAGAAACAAAGAACAAGAAGTGATACAACATCATCAGGATGATATTGACTAAGATCATCCTGACGTTCAAAATATGATGACCCCAGTGAATATCGGGTCGCACTTAGAACTCTTCAACAACATCATCAGGATGATATTAACCAAGATCACCCGATGATAAAAATATCACCCCGGCGAAATATCATGAAGGCAGAAAATATGATGACCTCCGCAAGCAGCAGGATGATAACTGGAAATATCATGATGATGACGACCCTTAGGAAAAAACAAGTCAGGTCGACAACTTAGAGAATAACCCCTTCAAGATATCGGGGCAACATCGTCATCATGTTTGAGCAAGGTGATATTCGGGAGATCACCGGATACTTGAAAAGATCACCCCCGCAAGCAACTGAGGGCGCACTGTAACTCACCAGTATCATCAGGATAATAAGCAAACATCACCCGACAGTTGAAATATGATGATGACGATGAGAAAAACAAGTCGACGAAGAACATGCTGATGAAGATCATCATCGAAGACAAGATGATGATGACGACCTCCTCCTCAGAAAAATATGATGCTGCAGCTGAAAAACGCTGAGGAGGTCCAACACTTAGAAAAATTGGGCAAGAAGATGAAGGCTTCAGATGAAGAAACCTCCTGATCATGACAAATCAACCCCAGGTCAAAATGAGTGCTAACAGTGGCTCCGAATGGGGACGTGCAGGTGAAAACCTGCAGCGAGAACCAGATCTCCGGGCAGACCTGACAAAAAGAAAAAAAATGCGAGCTGTACAAGGCATTTACACTACATACATATTTTACAAATGTGCACAGCAACCAGATATTCATGCAAAATAGAACTTGAGGAATTGGCCATGCACAGGCAATTCCAGAATTTCACCATCTAGGGCCTGGAGGAAATAAGAATCCTCCCCATGAGTATTGCAAACCTGATATGGGCCCATCCATAAGGGTTGAAATTTTCCATGTTTACCCTTTTCCTGATCTTTAGCATTCCAAATAAGCACCAGATCATTGACTTGAAACTTCCTTTTTGTAGTTCTCCTGTCAAACTGATATTTCATATCCTGTTGTCTTTTGAGATTGATCTGGTGGGCTCTCCTTCTGTCTTCATCTAATGCAACCAGCTGATTCACTCTTTCTGTCATGGGATCTTCAATGTCCTCATCATTTTCCTGAATGAACCTGTAAACTGGTAGGAGATTGTTTATGGGCAGTCTAGCTGATGCACCATATACTAGCTCAAAAGGTGACTTCCCAATAGCCCTTTTCACTGTCACTCTGTCAGCCCATACTGCTAAGTTCAACTTTGAGTCCCAAGCTCTCTTGTTCTTGTCCAGTATCCTCTTGACAATTTTCATGATGCTCTTATTGCTTGATTCTGCTTGACCATTTCCTTGTGGGTGATATGGTGATGTATATGACAGGTTTATCCCATACCTGTTGCAAAAATCAACAAACTCACCTGATCTGAAGCACATAGCATTATCAGTGATAATCTTAAATGGTACTCCAAACCTGATGATGATGTTCTCTAGTATGAAGTCTGTCACCACCTTACTTGTAGCTCTTTTAGTTGGAATGGCCTCAATCCATTTGGTAAAGTAGTCAGTTGCCACCAAAATCCAACTGTGTCCCCCACTTGATTTGTCTGCAATTTCCCCTATAAAGTCAATTCCCCACTGCTGGAATGGAGCATCCACAGGTACAGTTCTGAGGGGCAAAGCACCATTATATTTCAGCTTTCCTGAGAATCTCTGGCAAGGGTCACACTTCCTTACTAACTTTTGTGCATCTGAAAAGAGAGTGGGCCACCAATATCCTGCCCTGAGAATTTTATGAGCTGTTGTTTGGGCAGTATAATGGCCACCACCCAATCCTTCATGCATGTCAATCAAAATATTGTTAGCCATGTTCTTATCCACACATCTCAGCAGCACACCATCAGGATTTTTCCAGTACAGCTCACCTTGAACAACAACATACCTGATTGCATGTAGCTTCAGAGTCCTCTTTTGATTGTCACTGAAATGGGAAGGACAATTCAGATTTTGCAAATAATAGACAATATCCTTGTACCATTCAGATCCTGATGCACTTACATTCTCATCTTGGACTGCATTAACTTGGCATGCTTCCAAGTTTGACTGTGCCATCATCTTGGCTAATCCTTGTCCCCTTATCAACTTAGTAACTTGTATGTCTATGTTGAATTCCTGCAGTTTGTTTATCCATCTGCACCTTCTTCCAGTCACCTCCTGCTGAGTGAATATGTCTTTGACTGCAGCATGAGGTACATATGCAACTATATATGACCCTACCAAGTACGGTCTGAAACTTTTGATGGCTCTAACTAGTGCATATGCCTGTTTTTCCATAATGTCATATTTCAACTCAAAAGCCTGCAGGGACATACTGAAGAAAGCAATGGGCTGTTCAAAACCATCTTCATTTTTCTGTAACAAACATGCAGCTACAGTATGAAAGGAAGCAAAAGAAAACACTTGGAATGGCCTAGAAAAATCAGGAGATTTAAGAACAGGGGCCATCTTTATTGCCTCTTTGATATTCTGAAATGATTCTGCTGCTTCCCTTTCCCAGTTGACAGTTGCATCCTTCTTCATCATCTTGGAGATGTTCCTTGTAGTTTCTGCAAAGTTAGGAACAAATCTTCTAACAAAATTTATTTGTCCAAAGAAGGACTGAACTCCTTTCACAGTTTTTGGCATTTGGATCCTGTCAATAGCTGCCACTCTCTCTGGATCTATCCTGACTCCATCCTTGGAAACAATGTGTCCCAGAAGTTTTCCTTCAACTACTCCAAAGGCACACTTCTTTGGGTTTAAAGAAATACCATATTCTAGTGCTCTTATGAAGATCTGCTCCAGATGCATACAATGCTGCTCCTCTTTCTTTGAGTGGGCAGTCAGGTCATCCTGATATACTGCCAGGATTGAATCAATCAGCCCTGCAAAAGCAACATCCATTGCTCTTTGAAATGTAGCACCTGCGTTTGTTAGTCCAAATGGCATTCTGACATACACATATGTTCCCCATGGAGTGGTAAAGGCAGTCTTATACTGTTCTGATTCTTTCACCTTTACCTGATTATATCCTGAAAATCCATCCATCATGGATAGGAGTTCACAACCAGTCACTCTCTGCAACATAGCCTCCATATTAGGCAGTGGATAGTTATCCTTCAAAGAGGATACATTCAAGTTCCTGAAATCAACACACAACCTAATATCACCATTCTTTTTCCTGACTGGGACAAGGTTAGACACCCAAGTTGAATGTCTGATGGGCACAATTATTCCAGCTTCCCTGAGCCTTTTGAGTTCTTCTTGCATCTTAGGAGCTAAGGTAGGATTTATAGGCCTTTGCCTCTGTCTAAATGGCTTAGCTTCAGGCTTCAATGGGATCTCATGCTGGAATAAGTCTTCTCTATAAGCTTTTAGGTCCTCATATGACCAAGCAAAAACATGTTTATACTTTCTCAATAATGCAATCAGCATACTTCTTATGTGTGGCTTGAGCTGTTTGCCAATATATACCTTCTGAGGGGCCTGAGATGTCCCCAAATTTATTTCTTCTAAATCCTCCTTATTTGTGGGGGATGTCTTTGTGACCATTTTGTCTCTACTGTCAAAGGCTCTTTCCAAAGCCACTAACCCTCTAGGGATCTTGTTAGTCTTCAACTGAATGATCTCTTTTCCCACAAGGGTCTCTTTTCCATCTACAGTTTCTACAAAAGCTTGGAAATCAATCTGTTGGTTCTCATACTCATCTATGCAGTGCAAAAATTTCAGCAAATCCCTATCATCATTAAAAACTTGCCAACTGCATATGTTTTCTGGTATGGCAGGCCTAATTTTAACTTCTACATCTGTGACACCTGACAGAGTGATGTCATCTGGCCTTATTGCAATATTAGCTAAGAAATCAGCCATAACATTTTTTGACCTTTCTACCCAGCCAATTGAAAATGCATCAAATAATTCAATAGTATCCCAAACAGCATGCTTGTATTGCTTCAGTCTTTTATTCTTTGCAGCATACTTATTTCTGATTTGGGATACAATCAGCTCAGAGTCCCCAAATACTCTTAACATCTTAATCCCATGTTTGAGAGCAATATTCAGGCCTAAAAGTAAAGCCTCATATTCTGCAATATTGTTTGTGCAATCAAATCTCAGCAATAAAGAGAATTTGAGGAGCTTACCAGTTGGAGACAGGAAAACAAGTCCAGCTCCAGAGCCTTCTTTTGCACAAGCTCCATCAAAAAACATGGTCCATAACCCTTGCTGATCCAGCTCATCAATGCAGACATTTTTCTTTTTGTCTTCTGCATCATCTGAGACAACCCTGAAGTTATCACAGTCAGTGTCTACAAAGCATATCTGTTCATTTGCTTCTTGGTCTTCCACTGTCTCTGATGATCTTTGCTCTCTGCTTAACTTGACATCCCTGCCATTCATTGGAATCATGGCATATGACAGGTCCAGCTGCATACTTCCACCTATTAGTGCTGCCCATCTTCTTGACAGCAGCATACCATACTGTGGCTTGATGTCAACCACTGTTATATTCATCTTATATTTCTTTTCAGGAAATGCTGCCAGTTTGAAATCTACATCCTTCATGATTCCAATAACTGGTACCTCTCTGGCATTCATTGCATAACATTTTCCACATGCCTTGTCAATTTTTAATCCTGTTTGTTGCATGATGGCCAAAGGCATGACATTTGTGGATGCTCCAGAGTCAAGCATACAATTTCTAATTATTTTACCATTTATAACCAGGGAAACATAAAATGGTTCCACCTGTGAAGGACACTTTGTCATGGTCATTCCTAAATAGACTTCAGGAGTCTCATCTTCTTCATTGCACATGACCTGTTTCTCACCCTGGGTCTGATCATTTTGCTTAGCTTGAAAAGGTACCCCTGAGATTAGGGATATTGTCCTATTCTTGATCTCTTCCACTTTCATGAGTTCCATAAGTGGAACAGAGACCTTTACCTGAGAGAGGATCTAGGCTATATCAAATGGAGCATAGTTTTGTACAACAGTTGTAGCTTGCTCCACAATCTTGTTTTTATCCTGAGCTGATTTAGTTTTCATTTTCATAGTTCCCTGATCATCATTCTTGTCTTGGGAACCTCTACTTTGATCTTCAGCCTGAGGGATTTTGTTTTCTGGTCCTTGAGATTCAGGACCTGTTCTGTATCTAAAGTTCTGTTTATTATTTACCCACTGCCTTTTTTGTGGTTCAGTTCCTTTATGACCATGCACCAGCTGACCTGCAGAAATATCCTCTGGCTGATGTGGGCTGCCAACTTGATTTCTACCTCGGAGATTGTAGTTGCTCTTGACTTGAGCAACTGTTGCAGCTGTGAAGGCTCTGATTTCCTCATCAGAAGGTCGTTGTAAGCTACTCAGAAAATTGTGTGAGTTCTGAGCATACACATAATTATCTTCATTATCTTCATCATCTGGGGACTGTTGGCAGGCCTGAAGTTGATGATCTGCCTTCTCATCAGCATCATACAGAGTGTATCCATTGCCTACGGACATCATGTTAACATCATCATCCTGCACATGATGTGGCTCATTGCATTCATTACAGGATGTAGCATTATCATACAAAGATTGGGCAATCATGCACTGTGACTGTGAATGTGGCATCTGACAAATTATACACCACGGAGCATCATCAGCAATATTTATAGTTTTCTTCAGGGGATCAGGAGTTTCCTTGGCATGTTGAGCCCTCTGATTTGTGTTGTTACGTGGATATACAGGCTTACCATCATGCCAATTGGTGTTATAAGGCATATCATGTAGTGATGGCCTCTTTTCCTGCCTTTGATAGACTTGCCTATCAGGACCCATCCCTTTTTCACTTCTAGCTAATCTATAGCTCAGGTCCTTAACAACATTTGCCAGTTTGTCTATCTTATCTTCAGGAGCAGATGTACTACCTTGAGTGTTCTGAGGCTTATTTGGGTTCTGCAGAATTTTTACATCATCCCTTCTATTTGTCTTGCCTGATGCTTTCCTATTGTTTTCAATATTTACTGCAATTCTGAAAGCATCCCTGAGAGTGGCAGGACCTTTATCTCTCAGTCCATATGCAGTCTTTGCATCAAAGGCATTGATGTACAAAATTATGCACATTGGTTCATTTGGCCTCATATGATGTGGCAATTTGTTCAACACTTTAGTAAATCTTGCATTAAAGTCTGCAACCTGCTCATTTGACCCTTTGGTGATGCTGGTGAACTCATTTACAAAGAAGCTAGGGTCAGTTTTATCACCATATTGCTCCTTGAATATCCTCTTAAAATCATCCCATGATGATATGCTCCGGTCAGGCAGATTCCTGTACCATTCTCTTGCCTCATCTATTAAGGATTGCATGAATGACTTCATGAAAAAATCCTCATGCTCAACCTCAAAATTATCCATGACATTTTGAAAGGCCTTTAGATGATCTTCTCCTGACACTGTATTGTTTCCTGAAAACTTAGGCACTTGCAGCCTCAGATGCTTGTCAATGGGGTTAGGATACCCAGGAATACCATCAAACACCAGCTGCCTGAATCTATCTAGCTGCATGGGCTGTCTGTTTGGCTGATTAATATTAATATTTCTATTTGCATTTTGGTTTCCTGCATTGTTTAGTGGTATCCTAGCATCATTCACATTTTGTCTGTCATCATGATGCTGATGTTGCATTTCATATCTTTGCTGATATCTTTGCATATTTGCATTCTCTAAGGTAGGAACTGAATTATTTTGGGCAGTCCTCAAGGCTTGCACTTTCTGCTGTATATCATCTCTGATTTTCATGGCTTGTAGGTATTCTAGTTCTGCTCTTAGACTTTTGATTTCTTCAGCTAGCTGTTCATCCTTAGGTCTGGAGGTAGATGGTCTCATACCATTTGGGTCATCATCTTCATCATCCCTCAGAGACTCTGCCTCTTCAAACCTTTCACTTGGGTCTAGAAAAGGGCGTTCTTGGAACACCTCTGACCTCATTCTCATACTACCACCCTGTTGCCTCTCATATGCACCTTGGATATCAGCTTCTGCACTTGAAAAATAAGGAGCATGCTGTCCTGATGGCCTAGGGTTATCTTGTACCTCATCACTTTTTCTGGGGGAGCTCTCATGACTAGCTGAGACAGTTCCCTTTCTTCTATACATCATTCTTTTTGTTAATGGTAACTCTTCAAATAAAGGATTTTGTTGGGATCTTCTCCCCTGCATATAAATTTACCTTGACCGGTTGGGAGATTACTTCGGAGTCGCCACCTATTTCTAGGAACTGTTTTCTTCTGAAAACCAGGGTTCTTTCAAAAGGTTCCCCAGCGGAGTAGATTACTGTTGCTGACTCAGATGGGTCACATATATATCACTGGAGATGATTAGATAGCACTTTTACTTCTCACTCCCCAGTAGAGTCGCCAATTTCTGTTGACGTTTTCCCAGACTGGATGCTTATTCCCAGATATCCCTACAAGGTAGCCATCAGTGATCAACAGGATCTCTGGGCCAGGGGGTCAACAGTGTAGGAGATAGACTCTATATTTTATCTCCTCTTCTTCTTCAGGCTCTGCAAGACCTAGGGGGTATTCCCTACTCAACATCCATGAGGATATGCATGCAAGGCTGGGATGTTGACAGAAAGCAGATGAGTCCTCCTGTAAGTAGACCAAAACTGAAAGATAAGGGCAAAGGGGCTAGCTTTGGGCCTATTTGCAGTTGTAGACAGAGGACTGAGGTTCCTAAAACTAACTCTAATGTCCTAATGTTGGTTTTAGATTTTGCTTTGGAGTTTAAGTGTGGATGCAAAGCTGGATATGGTTATAACACAAAACAAAGCATGATTGGTGCCTATCCAGGGCCTGGAGTCAGTAGACATACACCTGTGAATGATCTGCATGAACAACTAAAACTGGATTTCAAGGGGATATATGTGATACCTGCCTTACAGGTATCTCCCAATACAAAGTGTTAGGTTATCTCTACTTATGGTATCCCTACTGCAGTATATCCCTCCCAATGTTCAACCTGAAAACAGTTTAATCTACCCCTTGAGTAGAAGTTAAAAGATCAGACAGTCAACATAGGAATTCTATGCTCTAGAATCTAAACATTACCAAACATCCAGATTCAGAAGAAGAATACATGCAATACTGGAGACAGAATTAACACAACACATGCTAAACAGCATTTCTCATATAAGTTTAATCATGAAATCAGTGGGTTCATGCCAAAAACAAACAACAAGAGATACATAAACTCACAGGTAAGCTGTACAGAGCAACCAGATCAGCTTGTTATGCATTACAGAGCCAAAATCATCAACTTTCAACAACCTTTCAAATGAGCAAGACCACCTGCTTATAACAGCCAGGTAGGTGCTCAGCAATTAATTACAATGGTTGACCAAAATTTCACCAGATACACAGTATCAGGAAAATGGCGCTCAAACACAACCAGATTGGCACCCAAACTTGAATGCAGCAGGTAGGGGAGGAGACAGGAAGATTTCTCGAGCCCTGCGCCACCATCCGCTGATGTACATCTTCAGTCGGGTACAGGATCGACCCACGCCATCGCCCATACCTCTGCAACAATCGCCATTAATGGCGCACCAACCCGCGGCCTTGGGAAGATCATCAAACAGACTATCGCAAGCATTTCCCGCCAAGACTCATCATCATGATGTTTGAAAATGCAGGATATCAATATCCCACATGCACCCCGCGATGACCTCTATAACACTTTATATACTAGGTCATGAGCATATATCATGTCGGCGCTTTTGCTCCTGACGACACTAGTATAGACTTCATCATCATCATCCTCCAGCGGCATGATATCCTGTTGTTCGAAATATCACCCTGACGTCATCATGATATTTGAAATATAACCCTCATGATAATCGGCACAACCTGATCCATCGGAGGAACATCCTCCTGCTGAGCTTATAACAAAAGTCTGGCCGATGAACATCCTGATGATGTCATCATCATATACTGCTGACGTCATCATCATATTAACATCATCATGATATTCGGAAGACAACCGGATATTTGGAAATATCCTCCTGATGTTCAAATATCAGGTTGCACTGTAGCTCCACTATAAGATCGGGGCGATAACTGAATATGATGATGCTGCTTGAAAAGATCACCCCCAGTAGATAATGCGCGAAGCCGGCAGGCGGATATCTCCCTGATATCAACATCATCATGATGTTCGAACAAACAAACATATATCCGGGTGATATGAAAACATCACCCCTTCCTTCGAGAATATCATGATGCAGATAGGCAGAAAGAAAAATATCACCCTGATATACGGATGACGTCAGCATCATCAGGATGAGAAACAAAGAACAAGAAGTGATACAACATCATCAGGATGATATTGACTAAGATCATCCTGACGTTCAAAATATGATGACCCCAGTGAATATCGGGTCGCACTTAGAACTCTTCAACAACATCATCAGGATGATATTAACTAAGATCACCCGATGATAAAAATATCACCCCGGCGAAATATCATGAAGGCAGAAAATATGATGACCTCCGCAAGCAGCAGGATGATAACTGGAAATATCATGATGATGACGACCCTTAGGAAAAAACAAGTCAGGTCGACAACTTAGAGAATAACCCCTTCAAGATATCGGGGCAACATCGTCATCATGTTTGAGCAAGGTGATATTCGGGAGATCACCGGATACTTGAAAAGATCACCCCCGCAAGCAACTGAGGGCGCACTGTAACTCACCAGTATCATCAGGATAATAAGCAAACATCACCCGACAGTTGAAATATGATGATGACGATGAGAAAAACAAGTCGACGAAGAACATGCTGATGAAGATCATCATCGAAGACAAGATGATGATGACGACCTCCTCCTCAGAAAAATATGATGCTGCAGCTGAAAAACGCTGAGGAGGTCCAACACTTAGAAAAATTGGGCAAGAAGATGAAGGCTTCAGATGAAGAAACCTCCTGATCATGACAAATCAACCCCAGGTCAAAATGAGTGCTAACACACATGTTAATCTTTTTGCTTCTCAACCTTAGTCTCAAATGTAATGTTTTCTTTTCTTTTTCCTTTGGATGTTGAAGATCATAAATAACTCCAAATTCCTTGAAAATCACATCCTTAGGATAAACAATTTCCAAGATTAGAGGATTCAATTTAAGTTTATAACTCTTAATATTCTCACAAAATCTAATGAAAATACATCTTTGTGCTTTTAAAATTTAATTTAGACCATTTTTTCATTGGCACGTGAACATAAGCCTCACAACCAAAAAATCTTAGATGTGAAACATGGGGTTTATTATAGGTATCCATGCCTTTTATGGTGTTTTATCAACCAAAGTTAAACCAAGAGTCTATTCACCATGTAACAAATAATACTCACAACCTCAACCCAAAAAAAATGATCCAACTATGCACCACTCAATATACTCCTAGCTTTGTCCACTAATGTCTGGTTCATTCATTCTACAACTTTATTTTGTTGTAGCATGTATGGATTTTTTTGCCACATAATACTTTTTTTTATATAAGTGCATGCTACCAAGGGGGTAGCACCCATTGCATTATATCAAGTAGCATAAAAATACATAAGGCATGGCTCATATGAGTGTGCAAGATACATTTTCACCACACAATACTTGCATGTTTATAGAAATCATTAAATTCCCAAGGAAAATATTCCCCTCTATTATCTAGCCTCAAGATCTTAATTTTCTTATTTGATTGCTTCTCAACAATTGCTTTAAAATCTTTAAACTTCTTAGAAAACTTCATATTTATGTTTTAGAAAGTAAACCTTGAATAGTCATCAATAACTAAAACATAATACCAATATTTTCCCATAGAGTGAACATCCATAGGATCAAAAACATCCAAATGAATAACTTCTAAGTTACATCTCTTATCTCTAGTACTTCCCATAGGAGAATTAACTCTATTCTCTTCACCAAGCTCACAAAAAACAAACTCAACATAATAATCCAAAAAACCACCCACTATATTTTTATTAATCATGGTTTGAAGACCTTTTCACCAATGGCCCATTCTCTAGTGCCACAACATACATGAATTTACAAAAAAAAAATTGTTACATTCGTAAAGTTGTAAAATATAAATGCCTCCAACTTTGACAAGGTTTTGTATTGAGTGCCCTTAGCTAGCACTAGATTTTCTTTAGCCAACTTACAACCATTCTTATCAAAAGTGAGATGCACACTAGTATCATTCATCTTAGAAAATATACTAAATTTTGTTCAAGCCTTAGAATGTGCAACACATCGAAAAGAGTTTTTACTCTCCCATCACTGAAAAGCAATTTTACTTTTCCTTGACCAATAATCTTGAGAGTAGTATTATCACCGAGGAACATCTCTCCACCATTGCATGCTCTATAATGAGAAAAGCACTCCTTGTGAGGAGTCATATGGTAGGAGGAACTTGAATCAACCAGTCATGAGTCATCACTAATAATGTTAGTAGAAATAAACAATGTGTTAATTGCATCATCATCATCAAAGGATTTTTCAGTGGAAGAATCATCAAGGTTCTTCTTCTTCTTCTTTTTGCATTAGTTCTTCACATGGCTTCGCTTCATACAAATTCAACATTTCATTATGCTCTTTCTAGGGGTTTTGGACTATCCTTTTGATTTGGATCTATCCTTAGATTTCTTTCATTCCCCTTTTGTACTACTTTTTTTTTTAATTTTGGCCTTCCATGAACATGTAATGCATTCTTGAAACACACATCCATGGATTCCCTCCCCATTTCTTTGTTGAACAAAGAAGAAAAAATTACATCTATTTTGGGCTTTACGTTACCACCAACGATAGCAACAATTAAGTTTTTCCATGATTTAGGCAAAAAAACAAAGTAACATATGCATATTTCCTCTTCATCAAGCTTAATATTGATACTTCCTAGCTACCTTAAAAAATAAATTAAAAGCATTAAGAAGCTTTGCAACTGAGTCTCATTCCTTCATTTTCAAGTAATACAATTTTATTTTTATATATAAGTTGTTTACTAGACTCTTGTTTTGATAAACTTCACCTATCCTCTTCCATGTGCTATGTGCAGAAGCTTCATTAGAAACATTCAAGAGGACATCTCTCTTAGAGACACAACCTTATAGTTCCTCTAGCTTTTTCCAATCTTCAATTGACATTCCCAAAGACTTTTCCTTTTTTTTCACAAATTTACATTGATCGCTTTACTCCAAGAGCTTCTATTTTAAGTTTCCACAACTCGTACCCAAATCCATTCAATTTCTCAATCTTTGAATTGGCTATGCTATCCATGGCTTCAACCACAGATGGATCTACAAAAGCAATTAATCAAATTCTCAACAACACGAAAACCACAACACTCTAAGAAAGTTGCCCCTCTCTCAAATCAAGTCATACCTCTAATACAAAATGTTGGGAACAAGGTAAAAAAATATAATGAAAGTATAAAGATAAAGTGTATAAATATAATTAACTAATTAGATTAGCATGTTATTAACCATTAAATCTAAAATATAACATAGAGAAACACATATAGTAGCAAATTAAAATTAGCAATAGCATACAACACTAGGTGCATGTGGAGAAACCCTTCCGAGAAAAATTTACCACCAAAGAGATATCGATCTTGTATTAATATGAAATAATCAATTGTATGAATACAATCCACTCCAACTCTTCAGTCTGACAACATTTTAATATCATAATAGTACTTCACCTACAAAACATTATGAAACGTCTATCTCATGCCTCCAATTTATAGAGCAAAGGGAAATAGGAAACCACAAGTGGTTTTAGAAACTAGTGGCCACCACAACCATGGTCCATAAGGAAAAACCTACACCTCATTATACAATTATTCAAGCATTCAAGATATACATTAATCAATACATTATCTTTGACACATAACTCTCAGTAGGAACACATTCCCAAGTCTATCACTCCATGATGAAGGTGACAACTCGCGTGAACCCCATTGTTATAACGAGATGATCCACTATTATAATAGAAACTCCCAAGAACTCCGTGAGGGAGATGCTTGATTACTTTTATGATGATGATAAATCTAGCTCCCACTATTGAGTGTTTTTGTGTAACCTCCCTTATTCAATGCCATTATAATAATACCCCAAGTATCCTGAAGAATAATAATAAAATAATAATTTATCTTAACACCTCATGGGTGCCCAAGTAGCCCATTCCAAGAAGGTTATAGATTCATACATTATACATAGGATTATAATTAATTAGTGTACTAAATCCCAACATGAAGAAATGAGAAGGTTAGAAGTTTGTAGAGATCATCACAATTCTATCCACATTAGGAGAAACCCTAGTCACTTGATTGGTAGAGCTAGACATAGATCTAATTATTTTATTAGAGGAGTTGTCTCTAGATAGATCCTGAGAATGGAAATTGGTAATCTTAGGATAGGAGGACCCATATTTAGGGTTACCATAATCATTAAAGTGCAACATGGAGTCCTTCTCTATACTATCACACAAGTAATTTATACCCTTATTAGAGCTAGAATTTGAAGGTCCTACCACAATATTTGCATGGGGCTTCTAGATTGATCTCACCTCAAGATAATTACATGGATGCCTGCATTTAGGGATTTGAAGACTAATCGCCCCTCCTGATCCATATGGAAATAGTGTAGGAGATATATTTTCTACATGTTTGCTTGTAGAAACATGAAGAGCATCCAAATTTTTTTATTTAGGATATGAAGTTTTCTATGCAGAAACCTACATTGAGTTTTATGAAAATATGGAAGACATTTCAAAGTTTTTTTTAATTTATTTTGTTGGTGTAATATTGTACTTCATCTAGGATGGTCTATCTTAAGTGTAACATTGCACCTATTTATTAAGTTCACTTAAGATATAGTATATTTTATTTTCCTCAACTAAATTGTTAATAATAACATATGTCACCCTTGATTTGATGTCACCAAGTGCCATCGTTCCCTCATTAATTCTTGATTGATGAAAGTTAGGTGTTTCCTATATCTAATCAAGGGCCACTTCTATCTCACTCAACTAAGTTAACTCATCTCCTAATTGGGAGTTAACTCATGGCCTTTTAGACATATGTCACCCTGACTCACTCATCTAAGAGGCCTTATTTATACACTACTCTTTGTATTGTGGCTTGGCTCATTCATGCTCAATTAATCGATATAGGATAAAATTATTCTTATCTATGTATTGAGGATAATTCATAAACATTAGGGCCTAGGTTAATTTTGTCCATATCAAAATCTAACATGGTATCAAATACATGATGTGCTAGGGTTAGTCCAAATTTTAGTGTTTTTAGAGAATTGTTCATGGGGGAGTTTTTAGGTGAAGCTAATTTTTGGTGTACATGAGATCTTTTTATCTCACTATTATGTCTTTAAGGCTTGAGAAAGTCAGGTTATCCTTTTTTGTCCAAATCTAACACCTAGAGGCTAAATAACCTTATTTTCTTTTTCTAGATTTGTTCTTGTGTCTTGCAAGTAGCATGATATTTTAAGCACTTTGACACAAATTAGAGTCTACCATTATGTTCAGGAGGGTCCAAAACCCTAAGATTGCATGTCCATTTGTTTAAATTGGATTAGTTCATCCTAGTCTTTGATAAAATTCTCTTTGGTCTATATGGCTCCAAAATAAGGCAATAAATATTTAAAAAGGTTTCTTAGTACAAAGACACCACCACTCCACCATTGGTCAACCTACACCTCGTATTGGGTGCCACCTTTGTTGGCCCACCACCCTTCACCCACCACAATCATTACTCAAGTAAAATAAAGGAATCTTAATGGGATTCGCATTATTGAAGGTATTTGAGGGAGATCTATGTTTATCTGCAAGTATTGTGCAATTACTATGTTGTAGGTTAGTACACTTACTCTATTGGATAGTACCATTGTAAGATAAAGTCAAGGCTTGTCTGGTCAACCTTGCTAGTTAGTATGCTAGCACATCTATCCTCTTCACCCACATGGATCTCAGATGTTGTGGCATGTGGTAGTATAGACTACTACTCATACCCTCCTCTTGACTACCATGCCACCAGTATGGATCATGCCATACAGTGCCTTCAAGCTTTCCCTCTATACAAACATGCCATGCCATCTAATTCGGTACCATGTTGTACAATCATCATTCCCTTTTGGAGGAAAGGCTACCCCTCACCAACTACATTTTCAGTTTTCAAGACCAACTTTGGAAGGTTGTAACTTGCTCATCTAGTGTCTGATCAAGGTCAACTATTTTTTACCCTAATTATTTTTATAGGTTATGTATTGGTAATCTCCTTTTATCGAATAAATGCGTATGTTCTTTCAAAAAATATAGTTTCTCAAAACTTTTGTTGTCTAATCCTAGTTTTTAGAACTTTGTAAGTCCATAATTTTCATATACATACTCATTTTTTAGCATCATTTTTTGAAAGTGTAATATTTTTTGTGTACTATGTAGAAGTGCATTCGATTTACTCTTATTCTATGTCAAAACTATACTTTCATCATTTGCTCCTTTTTGGAAATTGTAAATTTCTATGAAACTCTAAACATGCTTGTAAAGTCATTAATTATAAAGTGTCACACTTTTACTTATCTTTGGAGGTTTATGTAAATCATTAATGAGGATATTGTAAGCAATGGTCTGACATAAAATTCCATTTTGGGGGGTTTAATAATATTTTCTAATAAGTATGTTCACATTTCCATTGTCACACTGGAGCATTAGAACTATTCATCCTAGAAAGAAGGGATCAAGAATCATTTCCTTAAACTACTTTATCTTCTTGGACTCGTTCTTGAGCCAAGTGATTCTAAACAAAAAATGTATGGACAAACTACAATAACATGGTCTACAAACTAATGTCCTTATGTGCTTGAGGTCATTTTACATCACATAGAGCACACTATGTTCCCTTTCACTGGTTAGACCATAATGAGGTAGTTGTATGGAGATCTTCAACATCCATCTGATAGTAATGTTTCCTCTGAGAAACTTGCACATGGGAATGATACTAAAACACATATCGATCCTCCTCCTAATGCCCTATCTACAAATATTCATACTCCAATCGATGTGAGTAAATCACATGATGAGCAGTGTAGTCATTTGAATAATCAAGTTACAAACACATGCACTAAGATTCCACCATCTCATGTAGCTTCTACAAAGTTCAGTGTTGCCTCTTCAAAGACATGTAATCTTTTTTTAGGAGAATCATTCATATTTGATAGATACATCACACCAAGATGCTTACTTGATAGATCTCTTATGTTTGTTTATTGAGTATGTTATGTCATAAAATGTCCCCCTAGGACTTTTACCTCCTAAGTTTAGCTCCCGGGTCCCTTAATTTTAATCATGCATATTAGAAATGAATCCTGGAACAAAATTCCCTAAAACCCATGACAAATGGGACTTAGGGGACATATATGAGCTTAACCCTGACCCAAAATAGGTCCCTGGACAAGGGCGCCCGTGCCCTTGCCCTACCATATTTTGTCGGGGTCCCAAATTTCAATGTCGGCAAAGTTACAGTTAAAGGTCTTCCTTGTCGGCATCTAAAGTTTGAATTATGAAATTATAGCGAGAATGCATATATAATCATGTTTAGGACTTCATTTGTAAACTAGATGATGATTTGAAATTAAGACGAACTTATGATCATAGAGCATTCAAGGCATTCATTGTGTTACAAAGCAGATTTGTGTTGTTGTTGCAAATTTGGCTTCATCTTCTCATGTTGTAAAAGATCTTCATCTACTTGAGAGCTACACCTCTGAGGTGATATCTATTTGTGATTCAATCTATCTATTTCATCATTATTTTTGCCTCTATCCTGCAAGGACACACACTCTCTATCTAACAACAGTGTTGGAAGGCTTGAATGCCATTCTGGGGCTTAACCAAGGCAAGCTCCTAAACACCACAACCCCTAACCCCTCTCTTGTGATTGTAGATGATAGGTACCGGATCTTGTGGAGTGGAGTTGTAAAGGACTGTTATAGAGCATAAGGAATCAGGATCAGGAGAAAAAGGCAGAAAATATGACAAAAAGGGCTTAGGCACCTGCTCTTTTGACCCTTAGTTTCACAGCACGGAAAATCTCTGAAGTGGTCATAGTCAGTAGTGGAAAAGATCTTGAAGCCCTAAGAAAAAGTAGCACCTTAGGCTTGGGTGCCCTTTCTTTAGCCCCTGACTTTTCTGTATTCCATAACTTGAAATCTGGTATGTATCTAATCACTATTTAGTCTCTTCACTGTGTGTGAGGATTTATCAAGTTTCATCTATTTGTTTATAATTTTGCATAATTAGGGTTTTGAGCTTAATCGGATTAAAATTAATACATTAATCAACAAATTCCAAAATTCCTTATCATTCCAAGTGACAACCAACCTGATAGTTGAGTCCTCTTGCATAAGTTGTGATTTAACTCAGTTAAATGTCCTTGAATGTATTGAGTGAAAGGAGGACCTAATCAAATCATTCATCAAATCAACCCTACCCTCTTTTGATACTTTACATTTTGGTGAACCCGTGTTGTGTTGGACATTGCATTTTGTTGACTATTACAAATCAGATTTGCATTCATTCATTTCATTTTCATCATTATACATTTGAAAACCTCACAAAAAAAATTGAAAATTTTGAAAAAATCAAGTATCCTAGGCTTGCATTTATACTATTTTCATTGCATTTCATCTAAAGCATTTAAATTTCTAATATTTGTATCAGATCTAACATAAATTATAGCAATTCATCATTTCATAATAATTTTCCTTGCATTTTCATACTCCATTTGTTAGGGTTTTCTTGAAAATGTGCATTTTTCATATAACCTAGTCTTTCCAAAAACTAGGGTTTGTAGCTAAAATCTTGTTTCAGATTTTACTACTCCTTTGAACACTCTTTCAAATCTGATTTTGGACTATAGTGTTGTTGCATTGTATGTATTTGCATTTTACATTTTGTATCCTAGCACTTTTACATTGAAAAAATTAAAAAAAATAACATTCTGGGTCATAAACAAGCATTGTTTTGCATCTAATTTCTTGCATTTGTATTAAAAATCTTTAAAAATAAAATCTTGCATTCATTTGAAAACATATTTGGTATCATTTTACACTCTTTCTTGAAAATTTGCATGTTTTTAATTACACATTGTGTATTTCAACACTAAAGGTTGTATACACTTTCTTTAAACAAACTTACAAATCACTCATATTGCCTTGGTGTGTTGCATTATCTCATTTTACTCACTTTGTTTGCTGTGGACCCTGCGTGTCTTTTAGTACCTGTTTTCCCTCAAACAAGTGTTTAAAGGGTGAAATAATCTCACATACATGGCCTCTTATCGCAACAATAATGCTAGGATTCCTCCTAGACCTTATTTGAAAAGAAAGACCCCTGAACCTGAAATAACATTCACACCGAGCATGATAGAACAATTGGAGACATTGAAGGGCCTCTTTACATTACAGTGAAGGTAATGGAGACTCATGTGCATGGTACACTTATAGATCCTATTTATATGACTAATGTGGTAATGAAAGAGTTCCTTTTCTCACCTAATCCAATACAAGAATCTTATGAACCTACAGATATAATGATTAAGACACATATTGGAGCTTTTACTCCCACCTATGGGAAGATATCCTTATATGTTACGGTATTTGACAAAGTCGTGGAACAATTATTTGATGTCATCCCTTCATCCGACCTCTTCCACATAAAATTAGGACATGCATGGCTAAAAGCTATGAAGGCTGTCCCCTCAACAATTCACAAATGTATAAAATTCCCTTTACATGGACAAGTGTGTACTATTCATCGTAATAAATGGCAACCCGTGGCTATTCAAAAGAACTTTACTCTTGATTATTTTTGGCCATGACCTACTAGGGAACCCGGGCCACAAAGAGATCAACTTTTCTTAGCATATAGACAATACAAAGCAAAACTACTATCTAGAGTGGCTGGACCTTCTATTCAACAAACAACAAGTGAAGAACAACCCGCATTAGAAGAACTACCTAGGTTGAAAGGTAAGGGACTCTATGCTGAGGTTCCTCCTCCATCATCCTTACAAGGATTGGGAGGTACTCTTGGAGAACAAAGCACTTCATCAAAGCAAATTAAATTTATACCAACTTCCTCCTCTGAGATACAAAAACCTATGGAAAAACATGAGACTCCTTTTGTAGATATAAGCAATAAAACAAAAATGAATAGACAAGCTCAAGAAAGGAGGAAGAGAAGACAAGATTTTGCACAACGAAATGCACCTCAGCAAGAAAACATTCCACCACCCAACATTGAACCAAACAAAGAAGAGCTTAAAGAAGAAAAGTTTAAGGACAATGACAAAAGTTGGGTGATTGTACCTTATGTACCTCTCTCCTCTAAAATTTGAGATTGGGAAGATGATGATTTGCTTGTCGACAACTGCTAGTTTGGTTGTGCAATAGGTAAGTATTTCTAACCCTGGTGGCCACTTTTGTCGTAGCACAGTTTGCTCATTTATGTGGCCTCCCCTCTTGTGTTGTGTTCCCTCGTGATGTGTTATGTGTTGTTTAGTCCTCCTAGGATGACCCTTGACACTCTTGTAAGGTCAAGGATACCGGGAGACCACCTCTATTGTGATCATTCTTCTATTTGTATCTGTAGACACTAAAAAATTGCCCTAGAATCTTTCTTCTAAATTAAATAAATATTTATATTTATTTAATTTTAATTATCCAACTTTTCATTCTATAATTAAATAAATATATATTATTTATTTAATTATTCATGCCACAAATTAATTAAAATTCTATTTTAATTAATTAAATAAACTTACCATGTCGATATCCCACTCTTCTCTCTCCTTTTAGCATCTCTATCTTCTATCTCTTGATTTTGGAAACTTTCTCCAATCTTCATAAGTTAACTTCAATTTATCTTCTAATTGCATAAATGGCAACTTTCCTACTTTTCTTCCACTAAAAATCTATATAAGCCCTCTCTCTTCTCACCATTGGGGAGATTGGATTTTTTCCAACAACTTTTCATCCGTTCATCGTAGCTTTCTTGATGCATTTGTGCTTATAAAAATCTGAGAGCATCAAATGTGTAATCCAAGATATTGATGATAGGAAACAATGGAGTTATTTTTCTTTGAATGCTTATGTTTGCTTTTTTCGTAGTTTAATATTAAATTTATGCATTTGTGTTCATTCAGGAGATACTTCATTGATGTGATGTTGAAAATATGTTGATTTTGGTTTTATAGATTCATTAGCTTTTTCATTTTCAGGATCAACAGTATCATCATTCTTCTATCTTGCCTCTCCTCTATTTTATTGTTGTGTGTCGTGCCTTAGGGGCAAAGCGTTACAGTTGATGACCTGGGGGCATCCTCCTATGTGATTGTTCCTAAGGCACTTGTTCTCCTCTCTCCTTTTATAGTTTACCTTCTTCTAGTGATTCTATCTAGTCGGCAGATGATGAAAAACAAACAACTATACTGATACGGACCGTGTGTTTCTTCAACAAGCAAGCAAAAATGGACCTAGTCCATACATGAAGACGGGGTTGATTTATATATCCAACTCTTGGCTAGTAGAATCAATCCGTGTGATATTTGATGTTGTCTTATCTTTTCTAAAAAACCATAACAATACATCTTCTCCGTGCACTTTGATTATCTTGTATCTCACCTTGTTGTTACACTCAGTTCTAATATGCCTACAGTATAAGCCCAACGGCTATACTCGGATTCAAACCTGTGTGTGTAGCCTTGGTTTCTTTGATGTGATTTCATATATGATTCGTGCATAGCTTTCATGTTTTGCTTTGGTTATTATCTTAGAGTAATATTTGTAACCTCTCTTGTTATCTTATCTATATCAATGTGTTTGTGGGAACATTCGGTGATCATGGGCACATGTCACCTTTGGGGGCATGGGCTTTGTGATAGCTCTTGTTCCCTTGTGTGTTTTATCTTTACCTTAACATGCTTGATATCGGTACACGACATCAACCACCTTAAGGTGGGGGCATATATAAGGATTGTGTCTAATGATTTTGGTACTAATGAAGCATGTTTGTAAGCCCTCTGCAGAGGTGAGATGTTGTATCTCTGGCTCGAGTGCACATCTTTATTTATATTGCAATCAAAGAAGTCATCTACGGAGGAGAGATAACGTATCTCTTGAGCTAGTGCATATCCTTTTATTAAAAATCCCTCTGCGGATGCGGGATGGTGTATCTCTTGAGCTAGTGCACATCCTTTTATTTCAAAAGTCCTTTGCGAAGGCGGGGTTGGATCTTGAGATTGTACTCCCTTAAGCGTGTCTTTGGTGGTTGTTGTGGCATAAGCCCAACCGTCAGGTGCATCTGCAGCGTGTTTGAGATGGTGGGACTTAGCAATAAGCTCCTTCCATCGCCTTATTTTTTGTGTTTAAGACGTATAGTATGTCTATGGCATGCTATACAACACTCGTGTTTTCTCTATGTCTTCCATGCGTTTTCCCCCTCACGTAGTGTAAAGGGTGTGGCGATGAGTCTCCCTTACGCTTGGGTTTTGTATGGCATGTTTTCCACCTCACGTGTGTAAAGGGTGTGGCGATGAGTCTCCCCTATGCTTGGGTTTTTTATGGTGTGTTTTCTCCCCTTGGTGTAGTGTAAAGGGTGTGGCGATGAGTCTACCCTACATTCTTGGGTTTTGTATGTTGCAATTTTTATTTTTCATGTATATGTATATATATATATGAAAATGAAAATGCTATATCAATGTATTCATCGTGTTTTGCATGATTGCTCTTGTGTTTTCATCATGTATTGTGTGTCTTCAATAATGTCTTCTATGTGTTTTACGTACTTCTTACTATCTTCATTGTGTCTTGTGTGTCTACGATGTGTTTTCTAAGGCTTACCTGAGACTGGGGGCGAGAAATGGTTCCTCAATCTTTGTGTATGCCTTAGCTTCAAGTGCCTGGCATGTTTTATGTGTTTTCGACCATACTTTAATGCATACATGGGTCGTAAGATCATACATACATTAAAGTGGGGGCTAAATGTTATGTCGTAAAATGTCCCCCTAGGACTTTTACCTCCTAAGTTTAGCTCCCGGGTCCCTTAATTTTAATCATGCATATTAGAAATTAATCCTGAAACAAAATGCCCTGAAACCAATGGAAAATGGGACTTAGGGGACATCTCTGAGCTTAACCCTGACCCAAAATAGGTCCCTGGACAAGGGCGCCCACGCCCTTGCCCTGCCCTATTTTGTCAAGGTCCCAAATTTTAATGTCGGCAAAGTTATATAGTTAAAGGTCTTCCGTGTCGATATCTTAAGTTTGAATTATGAAATTATAGCGGGAATGCATATATAATCATGTTTAGGACTTCTTTTGTAAACTAGAAGATAATTTTGAAATTAAGGCGAACTTATGATCATAGAGCATTCAAAGCATTCATTGTGTTGCAGAGCAGATTTGTGTTGTTGTGTTTGTTGTTGTAGTTTTGGCTTCATCTTTTCATGTTGTGAAAGATCTTCATCTACTTGAGAGCTACACCTCCAAAGTGATATCTATTTGTGATTAAATCTATCTATTTCATCATTATTTTTTCCTCTGTCCTGTAGGGACACACACTCTCTATCTAACAACAGTGTTGGAAGGCTTGAATGCCATTCTAGGGCTCAACTTAGGCAAGCTCCTAAACACCACAACCCCCAACCACTCTTGTGATTACAGGTGATAGGTACCAGATCTTGCAGAGTGGATTTGCAGAGGACTATTGCAGAGCATAAGGAATCAGGATCAGGAGAAAAAGGCAGAAAATATGACAAAAAGGGCTTAAGTGCCCACTCTTTTGACCCTCAGTTTCATAGCACATAAAATCTTTGAAGTGGTTGTAATCAGTAGCGGAAAAGATCCTAAAGCCCTCAAAAAAAGCAGCACCTTAGGCTTGGGCGCCCACTCTTTAGCCCCTAACTTTTCCGTATTCTGGAACTTGAAACACGGTATGTATCTAATTAGTATTTAGTCTCTTCCTGTGTAAGGATTTATCGGGTTTCATCCGTTTGTTTATGATTTTGCATAATTAGGGTTTTGAGCTTAATCAGATTAAAATTAATACATTAATCAACAAATTCCAAATTTCCTTATCATTCCAAGTGACAACCAACCTAATAGTTGAGTCCTCTTGCATAAGTTGTGATTCAACTCAGTTAAATGTCCTTGAATGTATTGAGTGAAAGGAGGACCTAATCAAATCATTCATCAAATCAACCCTACCCTCTTTTCATCCTTTACAGAGTCACCTTTTAGATCTAGAGGACACTATTAAGGACTTGATTTTCCTCTTTGATCATAGTGCTCCAACAACTACATCATCTTCTTTGGTACTTGTTCTATCTCATCCTCCATATGCCTTTGAGATGTCACTTTCTATAGTTGTACCTAGGACTCTTGATCAAAGATTGGCACTGCTCAACATAGCCACAAAGACTAATGACCATGTCCCAAAGTTCATAATTTTATCTTTTCTTCCCTTATAGACTGGGAAGACCTTCAAGATGTACATATGGGTCAATTATCTCTTCTAAAGGGAAGAAACATTGTTTAGTGAAAGTGGTTCACCATCAACATCTAATATCATAAACAATGTTTGGTCAAAGCCGATCACCATCAACATCCAATATCATCAATCCATTTTTAGGGCAAGATGCTACACATTTGGGAGGGGAGGGGACTCTCTCTAGAGGGTTCTTCTCTCTCACTCTTTAGGGGGTTCTATATGTGTGCATGAGTACTTAACGTGACCTCGTTGTTGGGACCCATTTATGTTCCTCCTAAGATACACTTAAGGTGGGGTGCTGGTTTAATATTATACTTCACCTAGGATAATCTATATCCTAAGTATAATATTGAACTTATTTATTAAGTTTAGTTAGAATATTAGAATATTTTATTTTCCTTGCCTAGGTAGCTAATAATGACATGTGTCACCCTTGAATTGAGGTCATCAAGTGCCACCGCTCTCTCATTGATTCTTAATTGATTTGGAAGTAAGGTGCCACCTCTATCTAATCAAGGGTCACTTATGTCTCACTCGATTGAGTTAAGTCATCTCTTGATTGAGATTTAATTCATGACCTCTTGGACATGTGTCCTAACTGGCTCATCCAAAAGGCCTACTAGGTGATGCTCTACATGGTGAAGCATCGAGACTTCCTAGGAGGTCATCCATCCCATTACTACTTTGTCTCAAATATGATTAACCATAGAGTTTCTGCCAAGATCAAGCCCACTTAACTTGTTACACCATTTACAAAACCTTTAACAAGTATTGTGCCTCCTACTTATTATTCACACTCAATTAATCAAATATAAAATAATATTACTTATATTTTTGTTTATGACTAATCTAAGTTAATTTTATCTATCACAAAATCTAATATATTTAAGTCACTTTCCATTATAAAATTATAAAATGTCGATTTATTAACAATATCTTTTAGGTTAGTGGACCCCTATTTTTAAAACCGACTTTCCTCCCATTTTTAAAGGCATGAAAATACCCAAGTCCTTTAACAACCACATAACTCATCAATTGTGGCGCTAACATAGCTTCAAGGTGTTTAAATACAATGGCCCTAACATAGCTTCAAGGTGTTTAAATTCATGCATTAAAAAAAGTAGTTTGAGATTTGCAAAGGAAGGCAGCCAAAAGAGAAAAGAGAAATGTCGGTTAGGATATATTTGTTTTGGTGCGGAAGAGTTGGTTGGAATAAACAATTTTCAATGGCTTTGTCAATTCTAAAGGAGGTGCAAGTCTTTTCATGCCTGTGTTGTGCTACCATTCTCTTCTTTTACTATTATTATGTTTATTTGGAATATTCTTATTATAATATTTTATAAATATATACTATAGCAATCTTTTTATAGAAGGCTTTTACAGGTTGATAAGACGTAAACAAACAGTCAAGTATAATAATTTTGTTATTAGATTCCTATTCATTAGGAATATGATTGTTAAGATATTATTTTTAAAAGATCATCGAAACAAAATAATGATAAAAGTGAAAAGAAACAAGAAGTTCAATAATAAATAGAGTATAGTTGTATATATCTTTATATTTATGAAGATATTTTAAGGGGTAACTTTTTTAAGAGTATATAGGATTTAAGATGATTTTTTTTTAATAACATTAATGTATAAGTATCACAAAAAGTGTTTTATGAGGTACAATTCGTGGGATAAATTTATATATTTAATATGAACTCATTAAATTATTATAATTTTATGTGATGTACAGATATTAATTAATTAATTAAATTATGTTTATTATAATGCATTTAATAATAATAGAAGGTTAGGATGTCTTGGTAAACTAATTGGTACTTGCCAATTCCTAATAGTTATTGGGGTTAAAACCCCTCATTGCCAATTATTAATCGTTTGGGGTAAAAACCCCTCAAGACAAGTTGCCAGATATTGAAAGCCAAAACTAAAAACTAATCAAAGGTTGTACATTATGGAGGTTTTGAAATTGTTTTGTAAAATTTAAATGTATAAAGGAGTGCTATTAAAACAAAAAAAATACAAATAAGATTGTAGGTTCAACTAGATAGAATACAAAATCTAATTGACCACACAATGATAAAATAGTTTTTGCTAAGTGTAAATGAACTTATAAGCAAATTTGTAGATTGCAAGGGAAGATTTAGAAAATAGAAATTGCATCTAACATAAGAAAAATACAATCACAAATACAAGATAAGATTCAAAGCTCTAATATGTACTTTATTATTCTCAAAAATGATAAGTCTCAAAGTACTTTATTTTTTCCATACAAACTTACAATTTTTTTTTGTTGAAGTTCAATAATTTTACAATGATAAAGTCCCTCATATATATAGCCTTCACTTTATAACTATTGGCCACTATGAAATAATAACAATAATATTTCAATTGCAATTGGAAGTTACTTTTTAAATATTATTAAATTTGAACATTATAACTTAAGACATATATTTAAATAATACTTTTCAACTTAAAGTTGACACTCAAAAGATTGTCAATATATGCCTATGTATTTGATTCTTTGCTTGAATTGGTTTCTTCAAGATTGATAGCACTTTATTTTTCCTTCTTATTAATCTATTGTTGATATTCATTAAACATGTATAAGGTTTCTTTGATTACCTTTAGATTGGGACCATTAATATAACTGGAGTGGAAATTATAAGATATATAAGTGTTCGTGATTTGATGAGCTTCCAAGCATTTCTTATCAAATTGCTTGTCAAATTTCTTGAATATGAACCTTATCTTCATTAATTTATCTAGCGAAGAAGAGTCAAAACTAAATGGTTGAGTCAATCCATGCTTGATTACTTCACTTAGATGATCCTTAAGAGCGTTGGAAAAATTGATTATTTGATCCTTTATAGAAATTCCATGCTATATTTTTTATGATGTCAAACATCCATCATTAGATCAACAAAGGAATCATGAGCATCTCCTAATCTCTTTATGCCATCTTCAAGAAAATCAATTCTTGACTTTATGACTTCTAGCCATTCCAATAACAAGGGTGTATTAGCTCTATCAAATACTCCTTCAAACGCAAGCACTTCAAAATCAATTTTCACCATCTCTTTGATCTAGGAAGATTGTCCTTATTTTGCAATCCCTCTTCCAATTTGGTTAATAATTCCTTTATCAAATTAGAATCTTCATTAACTCTATTATGTAGTCATTGCATCTTCAATAATTTTAGATCATTAGGCCATCAAGTCATCAACCTATTGCCTTGTTGTATTTGAAATATACTTCATTTCTTCAATAAAAGAGGCCTCTTCTTAAGAAATTGAAGTAGGTGTGACAATTGGCATGTGATGTTATACCCCATGTGTTTCTATCTACTTATTATTTACCTAGTTTGGTTAATTTGTTTGGAAAGTGAGTGATTATGGATTTCTGCATCTGTATATGTATTTTTATCCATTTACTATAGATCGGATATTTTGTGAAAATTGAAGTATTTATGAATCTTTGCATCTATGTGTGTTATCTATCTTGAATGCAATATGATGAGACAAAGAATAATGCATTGTCTTGTATTAAATGTGGTTATTGTTAATTAATGATTATATTTTGATCAGTTAACTACTCTTGCAATGATCTAAGTGGATGCAGGAATAGGTTGTCCCTCATGCAGTTGGTGGCCAGGAGTATTGAAGATAGACAAGTATACAAACATGTGATTCTATTTATCAGTTAAGCTCTTGAAGCTTCTATGTAATTTATGAAAAAAAGTTGTAAAAGTTGAATATTGAATTCCTTTATTGAGAAATGTAATTTGGTTATGCAATAGAAGTTTGAAATATGTTTCAAATGTGCATTATATCAAATGTTCGGAGGAAAAAAATTATTATTCCTGTTATGAATTCACGACTTTATTTACTTTCAAGTTATAATTGGTAAATCTTAGTCGGTAGAACAAGTGGCATGTTACACCTTGCACTGCATAACCTTTCTATTTATGCAAGTAGAGCTTGCGAACTTCAAGCATTTCAAATGCTTGATCAAAACCATACCTGGTTTCTGTACTTGTATATATTCTATGAGTATAATAATTATCAGTTAAATATATAAATATATCAAATTTGAATCATTAAGAGCATTGTGCCTCTTGGCAATAGCTATTATCAAAATGATTCTACAATTAATGGATTTGTATGCAGAAGGTTCTACCACTTGGAAAGAATTATGCTGAGATGAAGCAAAAGTTTCCATAAGTTAATATGAATTATGAAAGCTCTTGATATCAATATGTTTTGTAGTATGATAATTTTTATGACTTATGTATGTGGTGATAATACTTGATACTTAAAAATCATCGGGGATGATGATTCACAGGGGTGGAAGTATGTTACACCCCATGTGTTTCTATCTACTTATTATTTACCTAGTTTGGTTAATTTGTTTGGAAAGTGAGTGATTATGGATTTCTGTATCTGTATATGTGTTTTTATCCATTTACTATAGATTGGATATTTTGTGAAAATTGAAGTATTTATGAATCTTTACATCTATGTGTGTTATCTATCTTGAATGCAATATGATGAGAAAAAGAATAATGCAATGTCTTGTATTAAATGTGGTTATTGTTAATTAATGATTATATTTTGATCAGTTAACTACTCTTGCAATGATCTAAGTGGATGCAGGAATAGGTGTCCCTCATGCAGTTGGTGGCCGGGAGTATTGAAGACAGATAAGTATACAAGCATGTGATTCTATTTATCAGTTAAGCTCTTGAAGCTTCTATGTAATTTATGAAAAAAAGTTGTAAAAGTTGAATATTGAATTCTTTTATTGAGAAATGTAATTTGGTTATGCAATAGAAGTTTGAAATATGTTTCAAATGCACATTATATCAAATGTTCGAAGGAAAAATTTTATTATTCATGTTATGAATTTACGACTTTAATTACTTTCAAGTTATAATTGGTAAATTTTAGTTGGTAGAACAAGTGGCATGTTACATGTGAGAAGATTGAATAGGCCCAACTAAGTGCTTAATGTAGAAGATTAATTATTCATCCTATTCTTTAGCTCTTGTTTAGTTCCATGGTCTTTGCCCATCTTTGAAACAATCATGGTAATTGTAACATTGAAAATTGCATACCCTTGCAATTTCACACTATATTTTGAGCTTTCTTTAGTGTTCATTCCCTTAGCGTTTTTTAGGGATCATTTTAGCCTTTTCCTTCACTAAATTGCCAAATTTCTTTATTAGATTCTAATTTTTCTTTTGTCCTGGGAACACGTGCTAAATTTTGAGATATTTTTCTAGGACACTAGTGTGACACATTAGCATACCTTAAGATTTCAAAAATTTAAAATGTTGCTTACTACCCAACTACCTACTACCACCTGCTATAACACCCATCTGTCAGAAATATGCCTTCAACACTCGAATTTGACCCTTCAAATTCCACATAACCCTTATGAAAAAACATTTTTTTGAATCTCTCTCAAGCTATCTCAGTCTATTCTCTTACAATAAAAGATTCCCCTCCAACCACAAGAAATCTATCTTTGGCTCTCTTCTCTCTACTATGCTTGGTTGCACACTCCATTGTTGAAGCTTGTTGAAGCTTGTTGAAGTTGCACACTACCTGATTTTCATTAACAACTACATGTGCTCACCTTTTTCTTCTACATCATTCTAATAATATTGTTTTAATAAGCTCCTGTTCTTGTTTGAATAATATTTCAAATCTTCTTTATCAATTCCTTTTACATTTTTATTGGAAAATCTCTTGGCATCTATCACCACCCATTTATCCTATCACACACCCTAGGGTATTCTTCCCCATAAACTAGGGATTTATACTCATAGATTTATTTTATTGTCATTTCTCTTAATTCCTAGATGCAAGTAGGATATTAGCACACATTATTTTTCTCTCTTTGTCATTGGTTGTTTGTGGAGGTCAAAAGACCAACATAGGAGCTTGACATAAAGGCAAGCTCCCAAATAGCCCCAAATATTGTTCTTGTCCTCAATTATAGGTATTTGGGAGAGTATCTGACCACGCAGAGGCTTGTTAGTATTTCCCCCTCTCTTGTCTTTTTAATTTCCTTCTTGAAATACATAGATTTGGTTACATTTCTTTATTATCTAGTATCCCCTAGTTTGTTGCTCTTGTTGTTCTTGTTCCTTCTTGTGTAGATGACTTCAAAATCTAGTGGGAACTTTATATTTTGTAACTTTCTGGGATGATAGCGTGAGATTGGGACTACAACACATCGCTTAGACATCCACACACTGCGATAGCATATGAGAAAATGAACTCCATCTGTTGGTTCCAGGTTCCATTATTTTTGCTATTTACAATTTTGAATTCAGTTTGTCAATTTTGTATTTCAATTTCCTATTAATTAGTTTCCATCCCAGCTCATATTTAATGTAATGTAGAAGTTAAGAGTAGCTTAATTTCTCCTTTAAAGTAACAATTATCTACATATTCTCAATTTCAAATTATCTTGTTTCCTTATCCAAGTTAACCTTACACAGGTGCCCTATTACACACAAGCATGCCATTTTTACTCACAGGTGCCCTTCCAAACATAGGTGTGTCGTTTCCTAGCCTAGGCACTCTTCCACAACAAAAGTGTGTCATTCTTCCACAAAGGTGCATCGATCAGCATTGACGTGTCATTTTCCCTCCCAGACGCTCATCATGAGCATGCGAGCGTGTTTTCCCTCACACAGGCACATATTTCACATAGGTGTGCCACCCGATCACATGGGCGCACTTTCATAAAGTCACGCTCGTGCTTTTCACCCTTTTCCTAGCATTTATGATTCCTAACCCACTCTCTAACCTACCCGAAACGCCCTAGGTTTTGTCACATATCGATCTACCAACTCCTGCCAGTCGTTGGAAGGTCTTGATCCTCTCAACGTGGTGCTTATTTTACGAGATAGCCACTTTGTCTGCCATAACTTTTGTCTTTTCTTTCAGTTTTCTAAGTTTGTGAGTTCAAATGAGGAGAGATTGGCCTCCTACCACTATTTGTAGGCCCCCAAGCCCTAAATTTCATCCCTAGCCTAGATTATTTATCGTTGGCCTCCCCTTTTCACCCCCAAAATCTGTGTTTTCACTTCTACTTCATCATATCCACCTTTTATCATCCCTCTATCCCATTTTCACTTCGTCATCCTTTCATCGAGATTTTAACTATTTTTTTAATTTTTTAATAAACTCTCAAGGGGGTATCCATTATCCATTATTCCCTTGTTCCTATTAGAGTTGGCTATGATTGGAGCCACCTAGGATCTAGGACTTCATGAAAGCACAAGAGAGATCAAATGAGAGAATAATTATATTCTATCAATGAATGCAAAAGATTGTTGAAATATTGTTATTAGATTGTTACAGTGTACATGATATGCCTTGCTTATAAAGACAAGGATGATATGTAGGATGTTGTAGTCATATGACAATTGTCATAGTCCTATGACATGTGACAATTGTAGGATAAGATGCCAACTATCAACAACTACACACAACTAGAAACATTTGGTAGACTCACTAAGTCAACTTAACATGTGAATTATGTGTAATGTGTGAATTTTTTTTTTTTTTTGAACTTGCATATATATTACTAATAAAATATGCAAAAAATATGAGATCACATGGTGGCCAAGGAGGCCAACCTCAAAATTTATACATCATATAGTAATACTTAGAAATTTTTTGCAAGTTAAAAACACTTTTTTGTAAAACTTATAAGCTTTCTGATCCACTGTAATGCCTGTATTGTTTTATAATTTTCCCGCCTAGTTGTTGTCGCTCTAAGCACACTGAATCTACTTCCCTAGATCCCTTTGATCTGCATGTTCCAACTCTTAATGGATAGCCTGAACTTGCTTCCTCAATGCATTACCTAAGTGCAGCTCACCAATTCCTTCTGCCCTGTTAAAATCATCAAAGTTTTGACCTATAGAATCCACATTTTCCATTGCATCTTCTTCCCTGTTGGCTGGTGTTCTAGTAGTGCTGTATCTATTATGTGCTTTCATGTACTCTTCAAAGAACTTTGGATTGGGTTTCTTGTAGTCATGCAGCCAAAACACCATAGTCTGAATATCTAATCTATAGAGTGTCCCTTCTCCTTCATCATAAATCTTCATAAACCTCTCTGTTGGTATTCTTATAGTTGCCTTGGCCTATTCAACAATCATCAGAGTTGTGAGCCTAATGAAGGACTCGATAAGAAATCTTCCCCTCCCCTGGTAAACATTCTCATTTCTTGTCTTCCACAAGGACCATAGGATTTCAATAGAAAAAATATTCTAAAAGGAGTTTGCATGACTGTCCACATTAGTAGAAAAACCACATAAAATATCTGGCATGGATAAACATTTTTCAGAAAAAACACCTATTAAATACTTCAAAAAGAAGGCCCATACACTTTTAGCAAATACATGGTGCAGTTAAAAAACAAATGCTCATAAGTTTCAAGTTCACTGCAGACCAGACACAGGGCATTACTATTTTCTAAGACCAATTTTTTTAACAGTAAAATCCATTTAAAGCAACTTTTTTTAGGTTCATTTGCATTAGACCAGACTGCACTCAAGGCTTTTGACACCATAGAGGATTAAAAACCAACATTCCATACAAATTTAATGCAGCTAATGACTGAGTGGGATTCAGTTAGCATTCCATACAACTTCTTAGGTTTAACTTTTCCAAACTCAGTGCCATCCTTCCATTTGACTTCTTTCCATGTTAAATCTTTTGGGACTGCACCTTGAAGTAAGATCTTGTTCACAACACTACACATAATGCCATAAGTCCTTTTTTGAGAATCTAGGACTTTGAGTTCATTTTTTAATTGCACCCATCTTTTTACAGAACTACCATCTATAACATCATCAAAGGATTCAATACCCAGATTATGCCATTTTTTCATAGAACAACCCTGGAGAAGCGCCAGATACTTGTCTTTGTGTTTCAAGTTCCACCAGATGGATCTTTTTTTATTGAAAACATTTTCTTTAATATCCAATACCTCCCTGTTTCCAATGAAGGCCTTAACCTTTTCCCATGCTTTCCAAATTGAGGCAATGACCACTGATTTAGTCAATTTAGCAACAAAGTCCCCTAACACAGTGTCCAGAAGGTTTATCCCTTTCCAGTCTCTAGCTTTTTTGGGCATTTCCAATCTCAAGTTGTTAACCACTAGCACCTTCCACGGCTCATCACACTCAAACGCCTTGACTATCCACATTGCAACAAGAGTTGTACCTTGAATTTTCAAGTCTTTGAGACCAAGCCCTCCCAATCTTTTATCCAAGCAGCACCATTCCCATGCCACTACATGCCTTTTCTTCCTCCCTTTTTGATCAGACCATAGGAAGGCTTTGATCCTCTTCTAAATAATGTTAGCCTGATATCTAGCAAACATCCAAGATGAAGCATAATAGATAAAATAGGCAAACATAATTTTCTGGCAAACCTGAATTCTTTCGGCAAGAGAAAGATATTGTTTATCCCACATATTAAGCTTCTTATTATTTTTTGAAAATCCATTCCCACATATGCTTCAGAGAAGGATTAACAGAGAAAGATATGCCTAAAAATCTCACCTACTTGTCCTGGTTACCCCACTGTCAGTGATCAGTTTTAAACCAATCGGGGGGATCCTCATTCCAACTTAACATAATTGATTTAGGAAAGGAAATTTTGGCTCCTGAGCCTTGACAGAAGACTGATAGCCTTTGATCAAGTTGCTTCAAGTTATTTTCTTCTATGATGGGAAACAGAGCTGTGTCATCTACAAATTGTATGTTTAGGAGAGTATCTTTATTGGGTAGAGTAATGCCCTTTAAGACACCCCCAATCAGATATGTTCTCAAGATGTAGTGCAATTCTTCAGATGCTATGACAAATAAAGCTGGTGCAAGGGGGCAGCCCTGTCTAATTGACCTTTCTAGAGAAAATGGTTCAGAGAGAGATCCATTAACATTTATTTGCACATCAACATCTTTGAACAAAATTTTTACCATGTTGCAATATTCTTCAGGGAAGCCAATTGCCTCCAGCATCAACAAAACAAAGGACCATTCAATTCTATCATAGGATTTTTCAAAGTCTAGAAGAAGGATGCCTGCATTTTAACCTGATATCTTAGCCCATTCCAATGCTTCCCAACTGGTCACCGGGTTTTCTAATATATATCTCCCTTTAATGAATCATGTTTGAGTGGGATTTATAATTGCAAGCAACACTTCAATTAGCCTTAAAGCCAACACTTTTGCAAAGATTTTGTAGGATACATTCAAAAGGGTAATGGGTCTCCAGTTTTTCTTATTAGTTTTGTCACCTTCTTTAGGCAGCAATTTTATCACACCTCTGTTGATATCTTTTCCCAGGGATCCATTGGACACAGCTTCACTATATACTTCCATTAAGTCTTTAACCACCCAGTCTAAATTAGATTTATAGAACTCTACAGGGATACCATCTAACCTGGGTAATTTACCATTATCCATGGAGTTGATTGCCTTTGTAATTTCTTCTTTTGAGATTGCTTTTTTAATACTATGCTGCATTTCTAGAGTAACTTTCTTAGGACATATGTGTCTACATAGTTCCTGAGCTTCTTTACAGACCCTAGAATCATCTTCAACTTTAAAAAGTTCTTAATAGAACTTCATAAAAACTTCTTTTATCTCTTCAGTGTCATTAAGGCAAATATCTCCTTCCACAATCGGCCCTATATTCTCTTTGGCATTTTTTATCTTGAGCAAATTGAAAAATTATTTTGAGCCCTTATCCCCCTCTTTTATCCAGTTGATCCTTGCCCTGACCCTAGCCCCTTGACTCTTGTAGGTTTGAAACTTTCTCAGTAGGTGCTTGGTTTCCCCTAAATTTTTAACCAACTCTTCATCTTCAGGAGTGGCTTGCAATTTACTTTCAACTTCTAAGAAGTCTTCTTGAAGCAGTTTTTCTACCCTTCTGTTGTCTTTGGCATATTTCCTTTCTACAGTCTATAACAGGCTCTTGCAGTTAGAGACAAGAGAACTCTAGTATTGCACTCTACTTGAGTTACTATGCAGCAATTTAGAAATGCTCCTCAAGCTTTTGATCCCCTCAATACAATCACTATCTTGGAGCAGGGAGGTATTTAATTTAAACCTACTAACTTTTCTAACTCCTCTGTTTGTTTGCCCTAATTTAAGACTGATCTCAGCCATAATAGGATGATGGTCAGAGAGTGTGGAGGGGACCACTTTGACATAGTTAGAGCCAACCTTTTGTAAGAGTCAATGTGACTTAGCAAGCCAGGATCCCTGCAATCAAGACAACCTTCCACACAAAGATAACAAAGAAGATGCTAAAACAATGGAGCAATGATCTATACAACAAACTATATTAGACTATATGAAATACAATGATAGATAACCTTGCTTATAAAGGCAAGGATGACAACCAAGAAGTTGTAGTCATGTGACAAGTGCCACATTCCTATCACATGTGACAACTAGAGCATATGTGTAGGATAAGACAACTCACTACAACTATCAATAACTAGAAACACCTAGAGACATCTAGAAGACTCACTAAGTCAACTTAACATGTGAATTATGTGTGATGTGTAAATATTATTTAACTAATAAATAGTTAAATAATATGAATTATCCACACAAGGGTAAACCGGTTAGGTGATAACCCTATTCACATCAACACCCCCCCCCTTAAGTGAAACTTAGGGAGTAGCTGACTAAAACAAAGATGCAATGATGGATGGGTCCCGACTACTAGGCCATGTTAGGTACCCATGTACAAAAAATCTCAAGTGGAGAAAAGGAGAAAACCTCATGGGACAAAACTCCTCTCTAAAAGTGAGAATGCAGAAAACAAATGAAATGAAAGATGTGATGGAAGGAGGACTCAAGACCCCCTAAGAACAACATCCAACACATATGTACAATCAATTACTCCCCATAAGAGAGCAAGTATGAGACTATAGGTCCCCCCCACAATGAAGTAGCTCCTATGCCGATGGTGAATGCCTGAAGAAGAATGCTGAAGAGAATCCAAAGCCTAAAAACAACATTCTTCCCCTTAGGAAGAAACGGGTCCAAAGGTTGATGTAGAAGAAACTCCATATCAAGGTATGAGGGAAAAAGCCTCATGATGTATGATGTCTCTGAAAACTGCTCAAGTCTCCACATGTCATAACCAAAAGATACCACATAATTAGGTGATGCATGCCTAATCAAAGAAGGTGACAATCCAAGACAAGATGAAAACTCAAGATCATCAAAAGATAAAGAATCCTCTAAATGATGCTCAAGATACTCCAACTCAATGCCAAATTGTGACAAGTGAAGAGGAGAAGAAGGTGTATGCTCATCTGAAGTAGAAGAATCAAATCCTTCAAAGAGGAGATGAATGTCATTAATGATGTACTCCAAGTCATCAAGATAGGACTCACAAAACAAGTCTGAAATACCTGTCAAGTACTCATCCCACAAACCTGTGTCTAGAAGACAATGAATAAATTGCTCAACTGAAGTGGATGAAGCTATGTCAATGCCAATCTTTGTAGAAGCAAGAGAAGGAGGAAGCTTAAAACTAGTCTAAGGAACTGAAGTAGATGCAAGAACACCAAGGTTCAAGCGACCAAACTTCTCCTTAGAAACACGGTTCACACTTGATGCATGAGTGTGAATATGAATCAATGGATCTACATCATCATCAGAAACAAAATAGGAGAAAGTATACAAGCCAGATGCATGATCATCCATCCCAACAACAATGATATCTCTGCTCTCCAAGTCTTGTATGATCACAGAATCAGGAGTGAACTCAACTGTCTTCCTTGCACCACAATGAGTAGTCTGGTAGATCGAAAGGAGATTGGTTGTCAAGGAAGGTACACACAACACATTATTGAATGTACACTCACAAAAAACAATAGTCCCTTTTCCAGTTGCATGCATGTAGGTATTGTTACCCATCAAAATAGGTGGCGAAGTACATGATTAAAATGAAGAGAAAATCCCTTGTTAAGATGCCATATGATGAGAAGCTCCTAAATCAAGAAGCCATCTCTCTGACTGCAGACTTGTCGAAGCAAAGAGTGCCTATCCTTTTCCTTTGCTTATCCCATTAGCAATACCTGTTGTCCCTGTCTTTGGTGATGTAGATGATGATGGTGTCAAAGAAGAAGAATTGGGTAAAACTGTTATTGATGAAGAATACTCAATGTTATGTTTTTGAAGAAGTTGTGACATCTAATCAATTTTTTTCTCATAACATTTAGTCTAATCATGACCCAATTTCTTGCAATAAGAACACTTTGGCCTCTTCTTCTTATTGGACTCCTCTTTGGAAGAAGAGTTGGGAGTTTTCTTTGATTCTTTCTCTTGCTCATTAGACTTTGAATCCTTTTGTTTCTTTCCCTTATTATGTGAAGCCTTAGGATCTTTTGTGCTTTGTGTTGCGACTAGAGCTTATTTTCTAGGGGACTTCAATGTGCCCATGTGTAGTAGCTTGGCTTGTTCTCTCGTGAGTTGTACAGAAAACTCCTCAAGTGAAGGCATTGTAAACTTACTACCAAAGGCATCCATTGTAGCATAAAAGGTAGAAACATAAATTGAATATGTAGGACCCAATTTTGCAAGAATAGATAGAATCAATTGTTCATCTTCATTCTCAAGATCACATTGTTTGAGTTGCAACCCTAGAGACTTAAAACTTGGTGAAGAAATCTTTGATTTGATCAAAATCTTGAGGATTAAGTGCAATTAGCTCATTCTCCAATTTGAACCTTCTTATTTTATCTTGTTTGCTAAAGAGATTGTCTAATGTTGTCCATATCTCATTTGGTGTTGTACAAGACTCAACATGAAATCTAAGATCTGGAGAAATAGCAAGACAAAGTGTGCCATAAGCCTCATCTCTTCTATCTAACCATTTTCTTCTCTTAGTAGCACCTGTGGGTTCAAGATTTGTGCCTAAAGTTATTCTATGTAACTTTTGTTTATACAATACATACTCCATGTTTTTCTTCCATTCAAGATAATTATATGGAGTTAAAAGTGGAAAGAGAGGCACATCCATGATGAGAAAGAGAGACAACAAGACAACACCCCCTTTACTATGTAAAAGAGCCCCCCAATTTGTTGTGGCACTTTATACTTAGTGCATTTTATAGTTGTTCTCAAAGGACCAAAATTGGGAAAACAATCAAAATCTCTTTAAAAAGTGATCCCAGTGAGATTACAATCACTCACAATGATTTATTACAGCAAACAAATCCTCTCAAAACAAATTTCACCTCCTCAAATTTCAAAATGCCCAAGTTATCACTCAAATGCCAAAAAATTGACAAATTGAATAAAATGTACCTGGAGAAGAATCTGAGAAAATACATGGATGGCTTTGTAGATCTCGTCAATACCTTTTTGATGCCGCAAGAATCATGAAAATCAAAGTTTGTGGCAAAAAGTTATGAGCTCAGGAGCCAAAAAGAGAGATTTGTCTTCAACCTACAATAAATGCTATCAAACAGTAAAATCTATGAAAATGATTAATACCACTGCGAAGTTCTCTCTGTTAGCTTTCCAACGGTATTTTATTTTCTTGATTTTGACATCGTGGACAAAAGTTGTCCAAAAAGCAAAAAAAGCCCTACTTTAGGGCTTTGAGGGGTAAAATAGGCCCCCCTGATGGAATATTCTCTTTGCTGGCCGGAATATGCTCCTGTCATCGAAAAACTGCCTATGAGCAAAAAATAGTCTAAGAGGCAAAAAACAACTAGTGAGAAAAAAATGGCCTCTATGCCAAAACCACCAATCAGAGGGAAAAACCACTATTTCAAAACAAATATCACCTACTTAATGGATATTGGTCGGCGAGGCCCGAGCCTTTGGCTCCCGCCAGACTATGGGAAGCCACAAAGAAAACTGACAAAATCACTTTTGGAAAAACAAAATTCCCACCGGTGTATATGTTGTGGCCAGGAATTGTTAAGTTGGTCAGGAGAAGTGCCAAAGACTATGATCACCGGTTTGCTGAAGGATCGTTGATTTATGGTCGCCACTGACCGTTAAAGAAATGACCTTAGCCGCCGACTGTGTGCTAGTTGACCAAGCTTATGGTCGAGGGGCCGCCATCGAAATATGCTGCAGACCGCCAAAGGTGGTAGATCCACTAAGGGTTTGATGTCTTTCCTTAGCCGTTGCGGTCACGATTTGAAGATACAATGCCAAGACTACCACTGAATTCCATTGGTCGCTGTCAGGAACAAACACTTCCAATGGCATCAACCAACAAGCTTACTCATTAACCGCTGCCTGTGACAAATGCAATGACTGACCAATGAAATGGTCGACTGTTGTGGAAATGTACAAGGTCACCAGAATTTGAAGGACACCGTGGATTATACAGAGGCTGCTAGAGATATTATATTTGCCAAGATCTTTGATGTTGCTTCACTGTTACAATGAATGACTGTTCTAAAGACTACCAACGTGAGGGTTTAACAACATGCTGATATAAACAACTAATCACCGAAAAAGATTTTGAAGACCTATGATTTGAATTTTATTTATCATAAGGCCAAAGCCTATGATCTAAGGGTTGCGGGGGTTTTAACCCTCCCCGGGGGTAGACTGGTATGCCTGTAGCCCCGTGCAGCGCGGGTACCTTGTACCTACCTGCAACAAATGCCCTCTTTTTTTATTTTTTTATTTCAAAAAACTTTTACAAGTTTGCAAAAATTAATAAACCCCCACAAAATATTTTAGACCAGAAAAAATATATTTTACCTGACTGATTTTTGCCTGACCTGTACGATGGATGATACCAACAATGACACAGGTGCTGCAGAGATGATGAAGATTCCTTCTACGTAGGGAATATTCCCTGTCATGGAGGGGCAAAGGCAAAAAAAAATTGCCTTTTTTTCAACTTCTTTGATTTTGGCGTTTGAACAGTCAATCTATACAGATTTGGGCCTCTTGATCACAACAGTGATGTTTGTTTTGCTCCAAGATGCTCCTAAAACATGGCTCCTAGTAAAACCTCTCCAATGAGGGAAGGAAATTGCAGATCTAGCTCTGATATCATGTAAGAGTCAATGTGACTCAGCAAGCCAAGATCCCTACAATCAAGACAACCTTCCACACAAAGATAATAGAGAAGATGCTAAAACAATGGAGCAATGATCTCTACAACAAACTATATTAGACTATATGAAATACAATGATAGATAGCCTTTCTTATAAAGTCAAGGATGACAACCAAGAATTTGTAGTCATGTGACAAGTGTCACATTCCTATCACATGTGACAACTAGACGATATGATGCCAACTAGAGCACATGTGTAGGATAAGACAACTCACTACAACTATCAACAACTAGAAATAAATAGAGACATCTAGAAGACTCACTAAGTCAACTTAACATGTGAATTATGTGTGATGTGTGAATATTATTTAACTAATAAATAGTTAAATAATATGAATTATCCACACAAGGGTAAACCAATTAGGTGATAACCCTGTTCACACCAACACCTTTGACTTGAAGTAGAAGAGATTTTAATTAGCATAGAGCCTGTCAAGCCTAGAATAAATCCTACTAGTTCCTTTCTGACTGTTACACCAAGTGTACCAGTACCCACTTCTGTAACTTTTCTTCCCCCCCCCAAGGGATCAAATAATTTGAAGTTATTCTTGAACTTATCCCAAAAGAACTTTTCATTACCCTTCCAACCCCAAACATTACCACCCCATTTGTCCTCTCTATTTTCTATCATGTTAAAATCCCCCCCAAAGATCCAAGGAATGTCAGGCAGACTATCTACCAACCATCTCCAGAGTTTAGCCCTACCACAGTAGTCATTAGGAGCATACACTGCATAGAAACCAAATACTTGGCTATCTTTCTGTAGTATCAGTCAAATGCATCTGCTACATGGGGAATAACCTCTTTGAGTTACAAATTTGGCCCAGTTTTGATCTATTAAGTAGCCACCCCACCCTTTCCTTTATCATGATTGGAGAAAAAGACTTCAACTTCTCTCCAAATGAATCTTAGATTATTCTCTAGGGTGAAGCTAGTTGCTTTCACCTCCTAAAGCATAAGCAAATTGAGGTCTTTGTTTTTGTTACATAAGTCCCTAATTATGTACTTCCTGTCTTGTGATTCTAAACCCCTAATGTTCTTGGAACAACACTTCATGATTGGTTTGTGTCAATTGTTTTAGCTTTCTTTTTTTATAATTTTTTTAAAAACAGACAAGTATATTGCCTTTCTTATCCTGCTTCGTACTACAGGAGTTCTTAACATACTTTCTTTTTTTTCTTTCCTCTGTTTTCACCTAGGAAAGCGAGTCAAGCAGACCTTTCAAGTTCTCTTCATTTTTGTCAAGCTTAGGATGGCCCAAACCTTCTTAAACTATTTTAGTGGCTAAGTTACTATCACCTTCTGGAGTGGTGGTGTAGGTTTTGGAGCCTACTAATAGCTCAAGGTTGTCCCCACATTTATCTAAGTTAGATACTACATTTGTTCCACTTTTTGATTTGATCTTCTCCAGGGCAATTTCTTGTGCATTCTTCTTTTATTTTCCCCTACAATTTTAGGGCAAATCCTTGTTTTTCTGACTGGCAGTCAAGGGCACAAGGGTTACAAACGACATCAGACTCAAGGTTTTCCTTCTCTTTGGCAACAAAACAAACTTCTACAGGGCTAGGATTATTTGTCAATCCTTGAGGCTGACTGGACAAGTCTTTATCCAACAATATTTCATTTAAAACTGCAACATCTTCAACAAAATTAGGGACATTGGGGTTCTGGTTCTCACCAACTAAGAGACACCCCCCAACATGTGTTTCAATAACCAAAGGTGGAACATCATCTAAAGCCTGTGAAGGAAAAGGAGAACCAGAGTTTAGGGGCTCAAGATTTTCATTTGAAATCCTAGCTTTAACACTACATTCCCCCTCCTCAAGACTCATTTCACTAAGTTTTATGCCAACCTTGATAATATTTTCTATGAGGACATTGTCCCCACCCTCCTTATCATTTTGTTCCACTTCTAAATTTTTATGGGTATCATCTATTTCTTCCCTAATGACACTAGATTTAGGGTATTCAACACCCTCAGAAAAATCTGTATGCCTATTAGGTAGATTTTCTTCGACTATCTCATGGACCTCTATTTTTTGCTCTCATTTTTAGGGTTAAGAATTTTTGGGCAGTCTTTTTTCTAGTAGCCATCTGATTTGCACAAAAAATAGGCATTTAGCCCCCCAGACCCCAAATATCACAAATAATAGATTTCTCAAACCCCTTAATTTCTATCCACTTAGGAAACTATGTTCCTGGCTTAACAAAAACCAGAGCTTGCGTGTCCATGTGTGGGAGAGTAATATTAGCTTCTTCAATTTTTAACATTTCCCCAATTGGAGAAAGTATTTGTGGGATGAAAGCCCACAATTATTCTGGCACATTCTTAATAATAAAACACTAAGGGGTGGCACAAAACTTGATTTCCTCGTGAGAGGCTTCAGAAGTCCATGGCAGAGCCTTGAACAATGTTTTCCCCACATTCCAGAACCCCTTGTTCAACATTTTTTTGCATTTCATGGATTTTTTAAAAGACAACAAAAAGTCCCTTCTGAATCATCCTACAAAATGTGACCCTGACTGCCATTTTCTTACCCCATACTGAATACAACCATCTATCAAAAAAATCCCTCAAGGGGAGCATTTCAAGATTCAAACAAACAAAGAAAACAACAATATTTCTCAACCCTGACTCTTCATTTTTAACTGCATAAACCATTTCCTCATTGGGACAGAGAATAAGACCAGGGGTGGGAGAAGGTTCCTTACCTAGTGCCTCGAGTCCTCCCTTCTCCTCACGTCCTCCTCTGTTAGTGATTCCACCGCTTCTTCTAAGCCCTGCAACTCTATCAACCTCCTCAAACCTGCCATTTTTGGGCAGAGGCGCGACATCGTCGGCAATCAGTACTTCATTATACCACTGCCTCCCCTCATTACTCATATTAACTACTTCTTCAGGTGAGCCTGGTTGTGACATTAATGTTGTGGCTGGAGAGACCACGTCCCTCTACAGCCACTGGCCGCATTAAATCTGATGCAACGTCAACTTTGACAGGGGCGGGAATTCTCTCCTCTAATGAACTTTTAAATTTTAACAATACAACTTTATATTAAAGACAATAGTATAAGAAACAGGTACAAACAAACAACAAAGATAATTAGACTCAACGCAAAACAATCCAACTGACAACAAAAAAAATTTATAGGCAATCAATGGAACAAATCCAGGGAGGGGAGATCTCCAAGAGGCATGCAGAAGGAATTAAAAACCCTCAACCTCTTAGAGACCCATATTCCCAATAGCTTATTGTGCCATTTATCATGTGTTCGTGAATATTATTTAACTAATAAATAGTTAAATAATATGAATTATCCACACAAGGGTAAATCAGTTAGGTAATAATCCTGTTCACACCAACACCCCCTTAAGTGCAACTTAGGGAGTAGCTAACTAAAGCAAGATGCAATGATGGATGGGTCCTAACTACTAAGCCATGTTAGGTACCCATGTACAACAAATCTCAAGTGGAGAAAAGGAGAAAACCTCATGGGACAAAACTCCTCTGCATAAATAAGGAAAATAAAAGAATAAGTGATAGTAGGAGGACTCAACATGACCCCCCAAGGACAACTTCTATCACATATATACAATCAAATACCCCCTAGGAGAGCAAGAGTGAGACTATAGGTCCCCCCACAATGAAGTAGCTCCTATGCCAAAGGTGAATGGCTGAAGAAGAATACTGCTAAGAATCCAATACCTGCAAACAACATTTCTCCCCTTAGGAAGAAACAATCCAAAGGCTGATGTAAAAGAAACTCCATCTCCAAGAAGAGATATGAGGGAAGAAGTCTCATGATGGATGTCTTTGAAAAATTGATGAAATGTCTACATGTCAGAATCAAAGAATGACACTATGCAATGAGGTGTGACCAATCCAAAATCCTGGGTAGACTCATGAAGAACAACCTCCAAAGACAAAGTAGATGGGATAACAGTTTTATTGTAACTGTCATCAAAGAGGAGAGATATCCCCTCAAGTATGTCCTCCAAATCTGCAATATGAGACTCACAAAACAAGTTTGATAAACCTGCCAAGAAAGTATCCCACAAAGCTGTATCAAAAAGACTAAAATGATCCTGCTCAACTAAAGTAGAAGAAACCATGTCAATGTTGATATCTGAAGAAGTAGGAGGTTGAGGAGACAGAAGCTCAAAACTAGTCTCATGAACCAAAGTAGATGAAAGAACACCAAGGTTCAAGTGACCAAACTTCTCAAAAACATGTTTCACACTTGATGCATTAGTGTGAATATCAATCAATGGATCTACATCATCAAAAGAAGCAAAATGGGAGAATGTATACAAGTGAGATGCATGATCATCCATCCCAACAATAATGATATCTCTACTCTCCAAGTCTCTTATGATCACTAAATCAGGAGTGAACTCAATTGTGTTCCCTGCACCACAATGAGTAATCTGATAGATGGAAAGGAGATTGGTTGACAAGGAAGGTACACACAATACATTATCAAAAGTGCCCTCACCAATATCAATATTTCCTTTACTAGTTGCATGCATATATGTATTGTTACCCATCAAAATAGGTGGTGAAGTACATGACTCAAATGAAGAGAACATCCATTGTGAAGATGCCATATGATGAGAAGCTCTAGAATCAAGAAGCCATCTCTCTGACTGAAGACTCGTAGAAGCAAAGAGTGCTTGTCCTTTTCCCTTATTTGTCCCATTAGCAATACCTGTTGCACATGTCTGTGTAGATGATGATGGTGTCAAAGAAGAGGATGGACTAGGTGACATGGATGATGGCAAGTTGATATTGTGGTTTTGAATGATATGAGTCAACTCATCAATTTTCTTCTCATAAAACTTATGCTCATCGTGTCCTAGTTTCTTGCAATACGTACACTTTGGTCTCTCCTTCTTAGATGATTCCTCCTTGGGAGAGGATGAGGACTTAGGTGAATTGTTTGACTCCTTTTCTTGCTCATTGTTCTTGAAATCCTTATTTTTCTATTTCTTCCCTTTGCTAGGTGAAGCCTTTTGATCCTTTGTACCTTGATTAGAAAGAAGTACTTGAGGTCTAGGAGACTTCAATGTGCCCATGTGTACTAACTAAGCTTGATCCCTTGTGAGTGATGTGGAAAACTCATCAAGTGAAGGCATTGTGAAAGCTTTCCCAAGTGCATGAATAGTAGCATAAAAGGTAGAAACAAATACAGAATATTCAGGACCAAGCTTGGCAAGAATTGAAAGAAACAATTGAGTGTCCTCTTTCTCAATTCCACATTGTTTGAGCTACATTCTAAGTGACTTTAGCTTTGTGAAGAAGTCTTGAATGCTTGCAAATTTGGTTGTATTCAAACCAATTAGTTCATTCTCCAATTTGAAACATCTCATAGTATCTTGCGTACCAAAGACATTCTCTAAGGCAATCCACACTTCATTAGGTGTCTTACAAGATTCAATATGAAAAAGGAGATTAGGATAAATAGACAAGCATAGTGTTCCATAGGCTTGATCACATCTATTGTACCACTTTCTCTTTTTTGCAATTGTTTTTGGTTCAATTTCTGTACCCATTGTTACTCTATGAATTTTAAAACTTCTTAAATGAATCTCCATTTTAGTTTTCCACTCATGATAGTTGTATGGTGTGAGTAGAGGAAGTTTGTTTGGATCCATGATACAAGAGTACAAAAAAGAACACAAGTACAACCCCCCTATTACTCAATCAATGAGATCACCCCCCCAAAAAAATGATTGTGGCACTTTATCCTTAGTGCAATTTACACTTGTCCACAAGGGACCAAAATTGGGAAAACATCAAAATCTCTTAAAATGGAGATCTAAGTGAGATTACAATCACTCACACTGATTTATCATAGCAAACAAATCCTCCAAAAACAAATTTCACTTCCTCAAGTCTCAAAATGCCCAAGTTATCACTCAAAAGCCAGAAAAATGATAAATTGAATAAAATGAACCTAACGGTGTATTTGAGAAAAGTGCATGGATGGATTTTAAGAGCTCTTGAATACCTTTCTGATGCCATAAGAATCATGAAAATTGGAGATTGTAGCTGAAAGTTGTGAGCTCAAAAGCCAAAAATGGAGATCTATCTCCAAACTGCAATAAATGATATCAAACAATAGAATCTAAGGAAATTACTAACACCATTGCAAAGTGTACTTTATCAACTTTCTATCGATATCTCATCTGCTCAATTTTGATACCTTGGTGAAAAGTTATGAAAAAAAGAAAAAAAAACCCTTTTAGGGCTTTGAGGGGCCAAGGGGGGCCTGGCTGACGCCACCTAGTCAGAATATTCTCTCATTCACGGGTATATTCTTTCTGCGCCGCAAACCCACCATCAAATTCCAATATTGCCTGCCAACTCTTGGGAAACTGTTGTTTTCTTTGGAAACCACGTTTTGTTTGGGAAAACCACTTACTAGGTTGTATGAGGGCCTTGCAAAGTGGTTTTACGATGGTTATTTTGAGTTTTGCTAGGCAGGTTGAAGGATGAGGCGGATGGTTTAGGAGCCTTGTCGATGGTAAATTAATGTTGCTTGACTGAGAAATGTTGTCGGTGGGTTGGTACCGCCTATTGGCAGTTTAAGTTGCCGCCTACGGGCTATCAAGAACCTGCTAAAAATTGCCAATAGAATGTTTGGATTCCTATTGGGCGATATTTCTGTATGAAATTTGTCATGAGGGTTTTAAACGATGGTAGGTCAAATTTCCATAGAGTCGAGGGTTTCCAAATCTATCGGTGGCAGAAATATAACTATTGTTGTGTGGTTTATGTCGCCGCCAGACTTTTTATGTTGTTAGGAATACAAATGTCTACCAGGAATATAGTTCGCTAGGTGTTTTGTTTGATGCAGGAGGTGGGGCTCTTTCCATGTGCCCAGCGACTTCTTTGTGTACACCTGCATGTTGCAGGTCGTACCCTGCAACAGGGTGCCAAAATATTTCGTAGAAAAAATAAAACCTGCATATAAACAATATTACCTATGAATAACCTTTTTAACTACTAGATTAATGCCCGATCCTGATTTGCTGACACAAGCATGGAGATTCTCTACACCAACAAATATTTTTCCCAAATTGTTCCAAAAGATCAGGTACCTGTTGGATCTTGCATGCAACTCTCAATTTCAAACCCTCATAGATTTGGCTTCCGGTGTCCGATCTGGAAAAAACAAAAGGTGATCTTGACTATCTCAAACCTCCTGAACACAATGGTGTGCTAAGATTTGCAGTAGTACACTCCAAAATGAACATGCAATACAAGGCCACAAAGTGGAAAACCTCACAAATCTAGTAATCTATCAAGTCTTTCTGATTCTCCAGGTTATCATTCGATGCAAGAGAAAAGCATACTCAACTATCAAGATCCACCATGAATTACACTCAAGATCTCTCAAAAATTGACTAACACAAAGTGATTCTTCCTAGAGCTCTGATACCATGTTAGAATTGGCTATGATTGGAGCCACCCAGGATCTAGGACTTCATGAAAGTACAAGAGAGATCAAATTAGAGAATAATTCTATTCTATCAATGAATGCAAAAGATTGTTACAATGTACATGATATGCCTTTCTTATAAAGACAAGGGTGAAATGTAGGATGTTGTAGTCATATGACAAGTGTCATAATCCTATGACATGTGACAACTATAGGATAAAATACCAACTCTCAACAACTATCAACAACTAGACACAACTAGAAACATCTAGTAGACTCACTAAGTCAACTTAACATGTGAATTATGTGTGATGTATGAATCTTATTTAACTAATAAATAGTTAAATAATATGAATTATCCACACAAGGGTAAACTGGTTAGGTAATAACACTATTCATACCAATAGTTCCATCATCAATTGGGGCATATTTTTATTCTTTGACACGATGCCACCTTATGAGACACCGTATCAAAGAGGGGAAAAATGTAGACACCTAAAAATGACCGTGTATTCAGCTTCATTTTCGACACATTCCTAACACCACTTTTCATCCTAACATGTCTTCTAAATTAATTAAATAATTTTATTTTTAAATCAATTTATTCCACTCTTATTAATCCATTTTCCCATTTTAAATAAATAAATTTATTTATATATTTAATTTACTATTTCTTCTTAAATTAATTAATAAATCTCATTTATTTAATTAATTTATCATTTCTAACAACTTCCTCTCCATAAATTATTTAAATAATTTGATTATTTAATTAATTTAGCACTCACATCCTTATCCTCAACCACTTACCACAAGTATTAAATAATTGGTCACGATTATTAAATAATTAATCCAAAATTAAATTCACTTTTCATCTCCACCATCCATTATCATATTGCATCTTTTAATATCAACTATTCACATAAAAGAATGCTCTAGAAGATCCTTATCCATGACCTATAGTCCTCTCATCTAATCTTAGCCATCCATTTCATCTTTTAATCATATCCCTTCATTCATCATATCCAACCTCTATAAATTGAGCCTCTCATATCACGATCACAACACATCTTTTATATGCAAGTATATGCTATCAAAATTTTATATCATTATCATTATCATTTTCTTTCATTATAGCCATTTCCATATACCTAGGTTATGTTGGTTTTGTGACCAGTCCACAATGCATAATATATCAAAAGAACAAAGCTAGTAGAGATAGGGTTCACTCTACTCCGTTCTATCAAGTGTAAGGGTGTGATTGAAGGTGAAGGTTTTGATTTATAATGCATTATATTCCATTATTTACCTTGGATCATATTTCTACATACAATATCTAATGAAAGAACAGTGCCAATAGGAAATGGAATATTCATAGGTTTACAATTATGCATACTAAGCTACTACAAAATTGTAACATACTTACTCTAACTTACCAAAGTTTTCTGTGTACCTAATCCTTGTTGATCTCCATACCAAGAAAGTATTTTGCAACCCCCAAATCCTTCATATCAAATTTATTAGAAAGCTAAGTTTTGAGCTTCCTAATCACCACCTTGTTATTACTAGCAAACAACATGTCATCCAAATACAAGACAATGATTAGAATTTGGTCATCAATAATTTTAACATAAACACAATGGTCCTCCTTACTCTTAACAAAATCTAAACTCAATGTAAACGCATAAAACTTTTGGTACCACATCTTAGGTGACTATTTCAAACCATACAATGATTATTTCACCTACAAACCAAATTTTCCTTCCACTTCACAACACAAGCATCAGGTTGTTGCATATAAATCTCCTCCTCAATATCTTATGCAAGAAAGTAGTTTTAACATCCATTTGCTCAATCTCAAAATCATAAGTTGCAGTAATAAATAATAGGAATCTAATAGAAGCTAACTTAGCAATAAGAGAGAAAATTTCACTAAAATAAACTCCCTCTCTCTCATAGTAGCCCTTGGCCACTAGTCTAGCCTTGTACCACTGTAACCATTCATCTACTCTAATTTTCTTCTTATACCCCCACTTACATTTAATGAGCTTACAAACTAACAAGATCTCAAATGTCACAACTATCTAGGGCCATCATCTCATCTTGCAGGGCTTGCATCCAAAACTCACTTTCCTCCAAAGAGTGAGTCTTCCTTAAAGATCTTGGTTCATCATTAATACATAAAAAATAAAATACATAATAGAAATTTGTTGGGATATACCTATCGACTAGATTTTTTGTCTTGGGATCTTCTCAAACTAGGAGTAAAGGGTTCTTCTTGTTCTACATGCTCATCTTGTACATCCTACTTAGACCTCTCATCTAAACCCTCTTCTTCCTCTCCATCCTTTAATCCATCTTTCGATTCTTCCGCAAGTGCATCTTCTTGCTTTTCAACCTTAGTCTCAAAACGTACTATTTTCTTCCCTTCTTTCTCCTTTTATAGTTTAGGACCTAAAAAATTTCTAAACTTCCTAAAAATCACATCTCTAGAAAGGATCATTTTTTGAGTTAGTGGATTCCAAAGCTTATAACCTTTTAAATTCTCACCATAACCAACAAAGATGCATTTTTGTTTTTTGGATCCAATTTAAATATATTCTCCTTAGGCACATGAGCAAAAGCTTCATAGAAAAATACCTTTGAATATGATACATAAGGCTTCTTGTCTATCTACACATCATAAAGAGTTTTATCAATAAGAAATAGACAAGGAGATCTATTAATTAAGTAGCATGCATTACTTATAGCCTCTACCCAAAAGCATTGATCTAGTTGTGTACCACTCAACATATTTGTGGCTCTTTCCATTAAGGTTCAATCCATCCTTTCTGCATCCTCATTTTGCTATCATGTCTAAGGGGTTGTCTTTGTTGAACAATGCATGCATGCTTATAGAGCTCATCAAGTTCCTTGGAACAATATTCACCACCATTGTTAGATCTCAATACTCTTATCTTATAATTTGTTTACTTTTCAACCAGGGCTTTGAATTGCTTAAACTTAGTGAAAACTTCAGATTTAGAACACATAAAATAAATCTAGGTGTATATAGAGGTATCATCAATGAATGTAACATAATAACAAGATTTTCCCATAGAACCCACATCCACTAGGCCAAAATCATATGAATGAATGATTTCCAATAGTCTTTTTGCATTATAACTTCTAGAAGGAAAAGATGATATGTTCTATTTACAAAACACACAACACTCACAAAATCAAAATGCTCATCAGAATAATAAAATCTATCAACCACCTTTTCATTAACCAAGGTTCTAAGACCTTTTTCACCAATGTGACCCAAATGTTGGTTCCGCAAGATAAATGAATTCTCAAATTTTCAAGTTACATTGATAGAGTTAGAAAATGTGGAGGCATTCGACCTAAACAAAGTCCCAACACAAGATCCTTTACCTACCACCAAACTTCCTCACACCAACCTACAAATATAGTTGTCAAATGTCACATGCATTCTAGAATCATTCAATTTGGATATAAACAATTAAATTTATCACAAATCCTAGAATGTGCAAAATATTATCAAGATTTACTCCACCCATCACTAAAATACAACTGTACCTTTCCCTGACCAATAATTTGATGAGTAGTGTTGTCACCAAGGAAAAATTATCCTCCATCATAAGCCTTGTATGACAAAAACCACTACTTATGAGAAATCATATGGTAGAAGCAACTTGAAACAATGAGCCAAGCATCATCACTAATAATATTAGCATAAATAAACAATGCATCACTATCAGCATCATCAGAAGATTTTTGTATGGAGGAGTCAAAGGCTTTGTTTTTGTTTTTGCATTCCTTCTTCACATGCCCTCTATTCCTACAGTTTCAACACTTTTTTTCTCTTTCTTAGGGTTTTGAATCATTCTCTTGATTTGGATCTATCTTTTGATTTATTCTTATCCTCATTAGACCTACCTACATGGCATCCTTTGAGCCATCATTCATGGATTTTATTTTCATCTCCTCTAAAATCAAAGTAGCAATGAGACCATCCATCTTTATCTCTACACCACCACTAATGGAAACAATTAAATTTTCTCAAGTTTTGGGTAAAGAACAAAGTAATAAAATATGTTTATCTTATTCTTTCATCATAACATCTACATAAACTAGTTGACTCAAAATCAATTTAAAAGCATTCAAATGATCTGCAACTGAATCACCACCTTTCATTTTCAAATAATACAAACATCTTTTGAGATAAAATTTATTTGTTAGACTTTTAGTTTGATAAATATCACTTATTATGTTCCACAACTTGTATGTTGTAGTCTCCTTAGAGACATTCAAGAGAACATAATCTACATGACATAACTAAATGGTTCCTCGTGCCTTCTTGTCCAACTTTAACCAATCTTCATCAAACATTGTCTATGGATTTGTACCACTTGCAACAAATTTCCACTATTCTCTTTCTTCTAGGAGATATTCCACCTTAAACTTCCACAACTCATACCCAGTGCCATCGAATTTCTCAATTTCTGAAAAAGAGGTAGAGGCCACAGTTTCTAATCATTCCTCAAGTCCACAAAAACCACTTAAAAAAAGCTTCCACTATAGCCAAAAAACCTTCAATACTTCTAAAAAGGTATCCCCCTCTATACATAACCAAGCTCTTATACCAAATGTTAATAAATCAAGGTGAAGAAATATTACAATGAAAATTTTTATAAAGTATGAAAATTTGATTTTAGTTATGCAACATTGGATTACCCATAAAAGATTGTGTGAAGCATAAATCAAGTGATAAAATCAACAAACTATAAAGATTCAACACATAACACTGGATGTACTTGGAGAAACCCTTTCAGCAAAGATCTCAACCATCAAAGAGAGGCTCAAGAATGAATCAATATTTAGGTATAATATAGATATGCAACACTCTAACTCCCTTCAATTTAATAACATTTTGGTAGCACCTGTGTATCTGTAAAATAAATCATAAAACTACTATCTCATGCCTCCAATTCATAGCAAAATGGGAGATGAATTCAACAAATGGTTTCTTGAAACAATATACCATCAAAACCATGGTAAAATGCAAAAATCCTATGCCCAAAATGAAGAGGAACTTTTGAGATTAGTAAATGTAACTCCCAAAGTGTCAAATATAGAAAATATAACCACTACACTAATAATAGATGACATCTTTTAGTTTTAACTCCTCCATAATGACAAACATCACAAGGCAAGTGTCTAAATTCACCTCCATGCATTCATGTGGACCCCACTAATGATTCAAGATGTTCCATACCTCCATTCAAGCACCTAAGTTGAGAAATTGCCTAAAAATAGCAATTGTAATTGCTACTACCAACTCCACCTCCTTCATGATTATGATTACAACTTGTTATGTTGTAAAATGTCCTCCTAGGACTTTTACCTCCTAAGTTTAGCTCCTAGGTCCCTTAGATTTAATCATGCATATTAAAAATGAATCCTGGAGCAAATCCCCTTGAAACCCATGTCAAATGGGGCTTAAGGGTGTACTTTAATGCTTAATCTAGACCAAAATAGGCCTCTAGACTTGGGCACCCAGGCCCTAGTCTAGAGCTATTTTTTCGGGACCCAAATTTAAAATGTCAGCATGGTGACCATTAAAAGGTTTCTCTTTATCGGCCTTGTCAATTTAATTTTACGAATGTTAGTGGGAATGCATATATAAGCATGTTTTAGACTTTATTTTACACCTAGATAGATAATGCAAACTTGTGATCTTATGCTAAGGATATTCAAGTCTTTCATTGTGTTGCAGAGCAGTGTTGTGTTGTGTTTGTATGTGTTTGTTGCATATTTGGCTTCATCAATCCATCTCCTCATGATTTGAAGGCTCTTCATCTCTGTGAGGGTTTACACCTACTAAGATGATATCTATTTGTGTTTCAATCAATCTATTTCATCAATTGCTTTTGCCTCAACCCTGCAAGGGCATGCACTCTATCTAACAAGGGTGTTGGAAGCCTTGAATGCCATTCTAGGGCTTGACTAAGGCAAGCTCCTAAACACCCCCAACCCCTCTCTTGTGATTGCAAGTTACAGGTACAGGATATTGCAGAGAGGAGTTGCAGGAGATCAGTGTAGAGGATAAAGATTTAGGATCTGAAGAAAATAATGAAGAATATTCCTTTTTGGACAAGGGTGCCCGCCCCTGTCTCCTCTCGATTGCCATTGTTGAAAACTCTAAAGCAGGTTACAATATTCATCACCTTATAGTTCCAGATCCACATAAAAAGTTGCATGTTGGACTAGGGCACCCACCCCAGTGTCCCCAAAGTTTCCACTTTCTAGAATCTAAATCTTGGTATGTATCTAATATGTATTTAGTGCCTCCATGTGTGATCATTTGTCGTATTTCATTTGTCTGTATACAAAATCATATAATTAGGGTTTAAGGCTTAATCGGATTAGGGTCTTGACAAATATCAATCTATTCTATCTTTCCTATCATCTCACAGTGAAATCAGACTTGTAGCTAAGTCCTCTTGCAAGAAAAGTGACTGAACTCAATTTATGTCCTTGAATGAATGTGTGAAAGAAGGGTTTGATTGAATCTAATTAACACACATTTTATCATCCCTATTTTTCATACGTTACATTTTGGTGAACCCATGTTTTTGCTGAACATTGCATCTTGTTGAGTGTTGTAATCAGTTTTGCATTCACCTACATCATATTCATCATCATACATTCAAAAACTTGCATAAATTTGAAAAATTTGAAAAAAATAAGCATTTTTTACTTACATTAAGGCATAATTTGCACTAGTTTCCTTGGATATCATTGAAAACATTTAAATTTCTGATATTTATATCAGATCTGAGATAAATTTCAGCGTTTCATTATTTCATAATCATTTACCTTGCATTTGGATATCTAATTTTCTAGGGTTTTGCTTGAAATTTTGCATTTTCATATAACTTAGTAATTTTGAAAGCTAGGATTTGTAGTTAAAATCTTGTTTCAGATTTTAATACTCCTTTAAACACTCTTTCAAATCTTATTTTTTATTGTAGTGTTTCATCATTGTGTGTTATTGCATTTACATTTACACTTTTAGCACTTTTACATTGAAAAAAGTGAAAAGTTTAAGCATTTTAGGTTCATAAACAAGCATAGTGTTGCTTTGTTTCATTGCATTTATCATAAATATCTTTCATTTCATATCTTGCATTCATTTTCAAGAATACATTCATTTTTTGTTTGAAAATTTTGCATAATTTCATATCATTGTGTGAAAATTAGCATATTTCTAATTACACATTATGTATTTCAACAAATATATCTTTCTCCTTGGGTTTATTCTATTAGTTTGTGCATTGAGTGTTGTATGATTTTGCATGATTTATATAACTCGTTTCCCTAATAGAAACATCCCTTTAAGGAGAAGTCTTATATTAATGGGTTCTAGTGCTCCTGATAGCAACGGTGTACCAACATCAGAAAATCCACTGAACACTTATTTTACAAAAGGTGAAACACAAACTTTGCAAGATATCATACCACCTATAACTACAATGGAAGAGAAAACATTTCATGATTTTGAAGATCCTATTGATGTGATAACACATGTTCCTGATGATCAAATAAACAAACTTGATAAGGAACTAGCTAATTTTCAAGCATTTGTGGAAAAAGAAAGGATAGCTAAAGAGGTTGTACCTGTTGTTCATAGTCTAAGAGAGTTGTTAAAAGAAGGACAAGATGGTGTTAATACATTACATGGACTAGCCCATATAGTGCATAACAACATTATGAAAGTGACTAAATGTGCAAATACTATTAATAATATGTCATCACCGAATCATATGCAGGTATTGGCACCTATACCGACTACTAGAATGTCTACTTTCACTTCATCAATTCTCACGACTAATGCACAATCTTGTAGTAATTCTACCACTAGTATTGGAGTATCTAATGGCATTAATTCACAAAATTACAAGGCTATGGGATTCAATTATCAAAAACCTAGCACCTAGGGTGACTTCCTTCATGAATAATCACTCTCAACCACCTCTCCATTCCACCTATTCTCAGCCACCTTTCACTTACAATTGTTCTCAACCTCCTTTCGTTACCACTCACACCCAATCACCTCAACATGTCATGACCACAGCTTCTAATTCTTCTCAACAACAAACTGCATCTCCTAATGATGCCCTATTAAACCAACTTTTGCAAAGCATGACTTCTTTACAACAAAAGGTGACAAGATTGACTAATTCTTCATCTCAACCTAATATACCAACTTACCATGCTTGCAGTCCTTTATCTTATGCAATCCTACGAGATCAAATGCCTGACAAGTTTGAAACTCCTTGCTTTGAAAAGTATAGTGGTAAAGGTGATCCTAATACTCATGTGGAAGCATTCACAACTATGTGTAGTGATTTCTTCTTTGAAAAGGACTTGTTAGCAAAACTCTTTTCGTGATCCTTCAAAGATACAGTTTTGGAATGGTCTTGCTCTTTTCCTTTGAATTCAATACATTCTTTCTCACAACTTGTTGATCAATTCTTACAACATTTCCAAGCAAACATTGGACCTCAAGTCTCATTAATTGATTTAGTTCATTGCAAGCAACGTTGGAAAGAGAAGTTAACTGAGTTTATCAGTCAATATCAAGCTCTCTATGCACAGATTCAATACCAGATGAATGATGAGGATGTTCAAAAGGTGTTTATTACAAATTGACAACCTAACATCCGTGATAAGATCCTCTTGATGAAGTGTAGTTCTTTTCAACATTTATGTACAGCTCTTCATGATTACCAACTTTCATCTAGTCAGTATGAGAATCAAAACTCATCGGCTCAATGTGGTCAATCTCAAGTTAGAACATCTCAAAACAATTTTAAGAGGAACAACAAGAGTCTTATTAAGGAAAATGGGCAGAATTCAAACAATTTTTAATCACAAGTGTCTGTTATCACTAATCCAAAGAGGGCACCATTTCAGTTTCAACAACAACAAAGACAATTTACTCCAATATATGATTCACTACATTCTATTATGAATCAAGCAGTAAACAATCTTTTGAAGCTTCCTCCTGTGAAACCATTGGATAGTAATAGAATGCAGGGACCACACTTTGATGCTAATGCTTTCTGCCATTACCATTGACAACAAGGACATGATATTGAACGATGTATGTGTCTTAAACATGAAATTCAAGACCTCATCTACTCAAATGTAATACAGGTAACCGGTGTCAATGACAATGGAAATAAGTTAGTTGCCCCCCGAATCAGAATTTACAAATTTTTACTAATCCCTTTCCTAAGCATAGCAACAACAATATGGTGGAACAAAATACAATAGAGCAAGAAGATGATTATCTTGACTATGATGAAATAGTTGGTATGATAGAAGTGGATAAGGAAAATATTGAAGACTCACCTCGTCCATGAGGAAAAGGTATCTATGTTGAGGTTCCTCTGTTGTTATCCCTTTAAGGATCAGGAGTCAACCAAAATACACCGGATATGTAAATTAAACAACCACGACAGGATATTAGGATACAAGGAAAGGTGGCCATGGCAGAAAGTATTCCATTCCACCACGAAAGGCTTGTTGACTTATTTTTGCTTTGTCCAGAGTTAAATAGTTCACCTTGTATATTCCTTGAATATCCTTTAGAAAATGATCCTACAAAGCTTAAATCCTTCAAATTATACAGGCTCTGCCTTGCCAAAAATCCCAAAGTCTTGTCTAGAGAATCCTTACCAAAAACCCAGAAAAACCCAGAAATCTTTTGTCTTCAAGTGCCTTCCATCGCAGAGATTTCTGAGTTTTATACTTAGCCATTTTTCATGTATATAATGATGACGTCATCCTTGTTTTGGGGTTTTCTGTCATTTGGTCAAATTGTATCTCAGATACATTTTTTCCTTATCTTGGTCATGTACAAAAGTGAATGTACATCAGATTCGTTGAAGGTTACGTTGTGTGCATCTCCGTTTGTATATTGCATGTACAATGCAATATACAAGAGCTTATGCAAAATATGAGTTCCGCTTTTGTATATCGGGCGATTGTATCTCATATACAATCGCATATACAATTGTATATACAAAGGGTGGTATACAAAAGGGGGAGATACTAAAGTTGGGGTCCACCTATTGTATGTATATGCAATTGTATCTTTGCACATACAATCTTATATACAATGGCATATACAATCCTGAGATACAATCCCGGACCCGAAAAAATATGCAATTTAGTTTATAAAGGTAGATGTGGTTGTATGCATCTTTGTATGTATGTTCGCATTATATATTTGCAGATACAAGGTCACATGCAAAGGTCACATGCAATGTTTGTATGTACAAGCGATTGTATGCAGTTTTGTTTGTATTTTTGCATTGTATATGCGATATACAAAGTCAATATACAAGGGAATACATACAATCCGGACATGACTGGGGAATTGAATGTGGCGGATAATCATTTGGGGTCTGTCTATTGTATGTATATGTGATTGTATCATCCCATATACAATCCTATATACAATTGCATATACAAATGTTAGATACAAAAGGGATATACAATGCAGACCCGACTAGGAAATTAAATTTGGCAAACTCAGTGGTGGGGTTTGCAGTTGTATGTCGAAGTGCATGTATATGCCAATATGCAAAAAAGTAGGGATACAAGGCCAGATCTTTTTCAATGATCCAATATGGATGATAATCCTTTGAGTTCCGCAATTGTATGTACATGCGATTGTATCTCATATGTACAATCGCATATACAAAGTCAATATACAAGGGGGAGATGCAAATGTTCAGCAATGGGTCCCAAGTTCAGATCAGCGGCAAATCAGATGATGACACGTGTCATGGCTGATCCAAAGACTGACTCAAAGGCAGGTGCAAAGGGTGATACAAAAGTAAAGGCCCACTTTTGTATAAAGGCAATTGTATTGTATATACATTTGTATATACAAAAGGTGATTCAAAGGCCGATTAAAATGTCGAAGCAAAAGCACATACAATGGACATTTTGGCAAGACCTTTGTATATCGGTATGATTTAGATGAGGTCGCCCCGACAGCCCGATATATACAAAAATTTGCATATGCAAAAAGCAAATGAAGAGATCGCATAGGTGCAAAGTTGAACAATTTGAAGGACCCGATATGTAGGTGACGTCATCCAGATCTCCTCTTCGAGCAGGTTCTTTAGGATGATGACATAATCATGATTTTCAAAGTGTATCCATTTTTGTATGTTTGTATGCATACAAACAACGGTTCTCTTGGAAACAAGGATAAAATTGACAGTCGCCGATTCAAAAGCCAAAAATGCAAGTTCGGTCAAATAGGGAAAATTCAAAGGCCGATTCAATTGCAGATGCAAAGTGATATGCATATGCAAGATGTAGTTGATCGTAACTTTGACCACCCATATCTCTTTCATCCTGAGGAATTTTTGCACGCTCCAAAAGGCAAATGTGCTTGTTTTTGCCTCCTCTTTCATCTGGCGGGCTTTGAGGAGGATATCTTCACTTTCTAAATTTGATGCAAATCTGCAGGCTCGATCGACAGGACGTTTCAGGGACCGATTTGACATACACAGGGGCTGATATTGTTGCATTTATTCCATTTGGTAGGCTTTGCGGGTGGATTTATGGAAGATGGCTTCACTTTTCAATGCGTATGGGCTTTGTGTCTTGCTGGCAGACCTTCCCGTGTTTAGCGACAAGACATCTCAGCAACTGAATTAAGTTTTGTAGAGGTCCTTCAATGCAGATATTTGTTGCGTTTATTGGTGCAGGGCCTAATCATTTAGCAAATTCAAGTGATCAGATGCCAGATTTAGAGGACTCAGGAATCTACAGTGCTGTAAAACTTTGTTAGAGGGTTTGCATCCTACTTGTGTGTGATGCAAATCTGATTCCTCACCTACCCTTTCCAGATATTTGTAGCATTCATTGCTAAGAATCAAACAACTCAGCTATTTCACATTGATGACCAGAAATATCTCTCATCTACTTTATTCCCATTTTCCACGCCATAACTTCTGGTAGGTCAGCACTCCCTTCAGACGCAGATATTTTTTGACAGAGCCCATGGGGCGAATTGATTGTAACCGACTTAGGTCAAATGAAAAATGCTATACATGCATGAGTTTGAGATGTAAATGAGGTTGGAAGATTTAGTAATCTATACTTCTGATTCCAAACAGAGCATTCCTCTACTGTAACCTTGCCTTCTAATTAAATACATGCTGGTTATTTTACCTCTTCATGCTATTTTGACTCTGTGTGATCTAAGAATGATGTGTTTGTGAATTTTTTAATTCCTTCTAGTCATCTCTTGTTCCTTGCCTCTGTTAAAATCAGTTTGATCTGTGTATGTTTATTGGTTGTATCTAGTCATTTTGTGCATTTTCTCAGTTCTATGAGGGTTCTTTTATTCAACCTGGTGAATCACCCTTATTTTCAAGTTTTCCTGTTTTATCTTTCATTTTTAAAAGCATTCCTTCTCCCTTTTCCTCTGCAAATCTAGTAGATTTTAGGTGATAACCAGATAGGAAGCCAGCCTTCTCCGAAGGTTCTTTCCAACTCAAGTGACCCACAGACCTAGAAAGATCCCATGTTTCTCCAGATTGCCAAGTTTTACAACTCAGCAAGGGTGCAAATCTAAGAGATAACAAGGCTAACCCATCGAAATAAGAGAGTAAAAGATTGGAAAAAAAAAACAAGGTGGCTATCATCAGTGGGAAATAACAATGATTCCCCTCCTCACAAGTAACAAAATATTTCAAATACACAGGGATTTGAGAAACAAGCACTGCATCATGGTTTCTCTAGAAATAAAAATCAATCAAGTATGAACTACTCACACTTTGTACAAAACTTGATGGAGCGCCTTTCTAAGTGTTGGAATGAGGTTTATCATTGATATCAAAAGAGCATGAGTTTGTTGGCATTGCATTAGGTTGTGTCATTGGTGCCAAAGAGCATTGTTATTATGGTTTGCATTACATTAGGTATGGTATGTCAGTCATTGATGTCAGGTGATCAAAGGAGTTGTGTGTCAGGTGATTTGTGTCTTTGATGTCAAGATGATCAAGCTCGTGTATCATAGTGCATCAGGAGATTTGTTGTCATCCATTTATATTGGCATGTCATGTTAGTGATGAAGTGCTCATTCAAAATGGTGTGGTCAACATTCCTTCAAGTGCATTTGTTGTTGGAGTGATCTCAGTGTTTAGGATGATAGAGTTGGATTTGAGTGTTGATCATCCCATGATACTTGTGTTTTATCATTGGTATTGAGGACTATTGCAAGTATGTGCTAACTAGTGTTGTCATTGATAGCAACATGTTTGTGTTGTCATTGGTGCCAACTATATCTTCTGATAATGTTGTTTGTTGATTGATTGAAGAACACTGTCTGAGTATTTTGGTCCGCATTTTCTCTGTATTGAAGACTGGAGTATGAGATTTGGATATGATTAGAGAAATGTTTGAAGATGCTAAATCTAGATTTTGGTGGTCCAGATTGTTGTGCAGAAAAAGTTCTATTCACCAGTTTGAAGACTGTGCCTAGTAAGGTTTGCAGAGTGACAGGGAGAAAGTGTTTTTCTCCGCATTTCTCTACAAATTGGATTTTGGCTTTGTGGTTATGGACATAAGCTTATAAGGTCTTTAGTCATCTTCATTTCAAAGGATTTGTCATTTGGTGCTCCAGAAGGCAAGTTAGTGATTAGTAGAGTTTGATAGTGTCTGTTGAGAGCCAGTCTAAGATGTATCTTCAAGTGATATCTGTTGTCTTCAAGTGAGATTTGTTGTGGTTGGATTTGTCAACTCACAAGTGACTTTATGATATTCATGGATGTCTCTAGAATGTGTTGAAGGCATGTGATTGATCCGCAAGCTATAATGAAGATCTTACAAGTATGTTTCTAAGTGTTCTTGATATGTACACAAGTTCTAGCTGACCTGGTTAGTCACACTTGTTGCGGAGGTGAATCATGGATTGTAGAAGTGTGTCCAAGCATGTGAATATGTATTTGGGTCTGAGTTAAGCCATGATGTGTTCATCCTTCATTCATTCACTCTGCAAGTTTGTTTAGATTTAGTCCTAATTTGATTTTATGTATGTATGTCGACCTTTGAGATAGTTCCAATGGTTGTAGAATGTAATGCTGACCTTGATGTACATTCCAAGGTTGATGATAGGTATAAATGTATGTAATGAATTTGTGATTGAGTAGCTGTGTGGTGAAGATGCAAAGATAAAGAGTGAATTGTAAAAGCAGAGATGAGCAGAGGAGTTGTGTTGCACTTCAATGGAACTGAACTCAGGCATGGTGTAGATTCTAATATATCAGTTCAACCCTGATAGTGAGCCAACCCCGAAAGTGAGCCATTCTTTTGGGAAGTGAGCCTTGTGCAGTGAGCCCTTTTGGTAGTGAGCAACTTTTGATATTTAATAGTATTACTACATTATATTGTGAGCTAACACTCATCGTGGTTTTTCCCTATTTAGGGTTTTCCACGTAAAAAAATATGGTGTTCATGTGTGCATGGTGTTGATGTGTTCATGTTTTAAATCTACCATTCATGTTTAATATTCATAATAGAATAAGGAGTTAGATTAAGTGAATGTGAAAGTGATCTTTCTTTAAGGAAGTTAAAGTATTTGATACAACTGATTCACCCCCCCTCTCAGTTGTCTTGTGCCTTTCAACAAGGATTGTCACATTGATATTGATGACTGTCACCCATTGATGTCAAAGATTGCAAAGGTATGAGTTCCAGTGGTGTTAAGACAAGGTACTGTGATGAAAGACAAAGGTGTTCCATGGTAAAAGTTGCATTTTTTTATCTATTTCAAAGTGTTAAAAGTTTGTCATTGGTAATGCAAAGGATGTCAAAAGGTAATGAAGTCATCTCATGGTTTGATATGTCAAAGGTCATTGATGCAAAAGCAAAAGAACTGGAGGCACATTCTTTCAAATGTTATACACGATACTGCTCAATGTTCTTATGCATCAGAGGTTCTCATTGTGTGTTGTAGTTTTTAGTGGAAGTTTCTTAACTCTTGGTGTTTGACCAAAAACCCTAAGAGAAAGAGAGATATAAAGTACTAGGGTTTAGATTTAAAAACCTAGGGTTTATATACTATGTCGGGTGTCATTCAAAAGTTCACTTTTTGTTATATTTGTTAGTTGACTGGGAACTGCAGGTAATAGTCACTTAAGTGACAGTTATAAAGGATTCTTAAACATGTATTCACTGAGCCCCTTACCTAGGGAAATTGGTTCTACCTAGTAGAGTATGCCAATTGAAGCGCCAAAAGAAGATCAAAGGTTGTGGTTTAAATTTGTGAAGGCGTGGAGTCAAAAATAAAAGGTGGTTATTTAAACTTATTTAAATATGCAATGACCATACTCCTATGTTGAAGATTGATGGGCATGTAGGCATCAGTGCCCTAACTGTAGCCTCACAGTTGTGTAACTATCTTTCTTGTCAGCAACATAAAGAAGGATGTGAGTGATTACATTGAACAAATTTTGCATTTAGTCTTGACTATTTTTCAGACAGTGGATTTTGAGGATAATATCCTTTTTTTATGTTTTGAAATGAATGAACAGTAAGGGAGTTTTATTGAGTAAGATGGTATCTCTGTCATATCATTGTTTATAAGATGTATGTATTTTTACAGAGGGATGATTGATGTTTGTAGTTTGCATTGAAGGCAGTGTGTGTGAAGTAATTTTAGATGTGAGAGATTATTTTTGAAAGTTTGTTGAAAATGTAGAAAAATGTGATTTGAATGAAAAGAAGTACTATGTTGAGAGAATATATATACAGAGTTTTGATTGCAGAGGAATGTGAGTCTTTTGAAGATATGATATCAATAGAGAAATGATATGCAGTGAGTTGTGGTTCTGCATAACATAATGGTGACAAAGAATGTGAAAGTGGTGATTATGCAATAGATGTCAAATGATTGTAAATGTATGATTTGAAGATTATGAACGTGACAGAGATAGAGTATGCAGATGATGGCAAACTATGGTGATGTCAAGGCAATGACTGTGAGTCATGATGTAAACAAAGAGAACAATGCAGGTATTCAGGTCAAGTGTTCATTATTGGTTTTGATGATAATCTAATGTGTTATATCTGCTTGTTTGTGATAGAAACATGATATGTAATGTAAGAAGAAGATGTTTGGTATGGGTGTAAATGTATCTTGAGTATTGTAGTTCATGATGTCATTGTAGTTGGGATAATAAATATTGTTTTGTTGCTTTGTAATAGAAATATACCATTGAGATGTTGATTTAGGAGAGATAAGGTGACTGAGTAAAAGAGTTATAGACTTCATCTATAACCATTGATATCAATGTAAATAGAGTAGTACTCTGCATTTATCTTCCTATTTTGAGATTGGAGTTGATATGATCAGTGAGATCATGTGATCAATGAGATCTTAGCCAGTGAGGCATGTATGCAATCAATGAGATTTTGGTCAGTGAGACCGAATGAAGATATTGGTGAGGTTGGATAGTGGCTTTTCCCTATTTAGGGTTTTCCACTTTACATCTTATGTTATGGTTTTATCTGTATGATTCTAATCTTTGTTGATGTCTTTGGCATGTTGATGCTGGTGATTGTTTTTATAAGGTTGATGAATAAACTAGTTTTATTAGATCACTAATTCACCCTCCCTCTCAGTGATCCATTGTATTCCAACACTAAGATGCTCACAAGTTTGAGATCCTCTTAAAAATATATATAGAATATGTCATGTTGTGTTCCCTCGTGATGTGTTAAGTGTTGTTTAGGTCTCTTTGGATGACCCTTGGTACTCTTGTATGGTCAAGGATACTGGGAGACCACCTTTGTTGTGATCATTCTTCTATTTATTTCATCATTCTTCTATCTTGCCTCTCCTCTATTTTTATTATTGTGTGTCATGTCTTAGGGGCATAGCATTGTGGAAGGTGTTTTGGGGGCATCCTCCTATGTGGTGTTCCTAAGGCACTTGTTCTCCTCTCTTTTTATTTTTTACCTTCTTCAGTGGTCCTACCTAGTCAGTAGATGACAAAACTAAATAAATACTGATACGGACCATGTGTCCCTTCAACGACAAAGAAAAAATGGACCTAGTCCATATATGAAGATGGGGTTGATATATATATCTGACGCTTGACTAGTAGAATCACTCTGTGTGATGTATCATCTTATGGCATTTCTTGCAACTAATATTTTACAATCCACTCAATCTTCTCTTGCACACTTTAATTGGTATCTCACCTTGTTGCTACACTCAGTTTCGAGGTACCTACAGTATAGCCCAACAATTATACTCGGCTTTGAACCCGTGAGTATAGCCTTGGTCCTTGATGTGACTGTTTTCATGCATAACTATAATGAATTGCTTTGGTTATTATCTTAGAGTGAGATTTCTAACCTTTCTTATCTTAGTAAATTATATCAATGTGTTTATGGGAACATTTGGCTATCGTGAGCATATGTTACCTTGAGGGCATGGGATTTACGAGAGATCTTGTTCCCTTGCATTTTTTCACTCTACCTTAATGTGTTTGATATCGGTAAGTGACATCAACCATCTTAAGGTGGGGGCATATATAATATATGTCTGATGATTTTGGTACTAACGAAGCGTGTTTGTAAGTCCTCTCCATGAGGCGGGATGTTGTATCTCTAATGCGAGTGCACATATTTATTTATATCGCAATCAAAAGAAGCCCTTCTGAAGAAGGCGGGATGGTGTATCTCTTGAGCTAGTGCACGTCCTTTTACTACAAAAGTCCTCCATGGAGGTGGGGTTGGATATTGAGACTATCCTCCCTTAAGTGTGTCTTTAGCAGTTGTTGTGGCATAAGCCCAACCATCATGTGTCTTTGGCATGTTTTAGATGGTGCACTTAGCAATACGCTCCTTCCATTGCCCATGTTTACCATGTATAAGATGTATAGTATGTCTATGGCATGCTATACGACGCTCATGTATTTTATGTGTCTTCCATGTGTGGTTTCAAGGGTGTAGCGATGAGCTTCTCCCACACTTGGGTTTTGTATGACGTGTTTAACCCCATGTGTGGTTTCAAGGGTGTAGCGATGAGCTCCTCCCACACTCAGGTTTTGTATGGCATGTTTTCACCTATGTATGGTTTCAAGGGTATAGTGATGAGCTCTTCCCATACTCGAGTTTTGTATGATGTGTTTCCCCCTAGTGTAGTATCAAGGGTGTAGCGATGAGCTACTCCTACATTTTGGGTTTTTGTATTGCAATTTTATCTTATATATGAAAATGTTATGAAAATGCTATATCAATGTATTCATTGTGTTTTGTGTGACTTCTCTCATGTCTTCTCCATGTTTTGCGTGCTTCTACTATCTTCACCATGTTTTACGTGCCTGTTACTATATTCTCCATGTTTTGTGTGTCTGTGATGTGCCTTCTAGTGCTTACCTGAGATTAGGGGCTAGAAATAGTTCCTCAATCTTTGTGTACGCCTTAGCTTCAAGTGCCTAGCATGTTTGATGTGTTTTTTATCGTACTTTAATGCATGTATGGGTCGTAAGATCATACATACATTAAAGTGGGGGCTAAATGTTATGTTGTAAAATGTCCGCCTAGGACTTTTACCTCCTAAGTTTAGCTCCAAGGTCCCTTATATTTAATCATGCATGTTAAAAATGAATCTCAGAGCAGATCCCCCTGAAACCCATGTCAAATGGGGCTTAAGGGTGTACTTTAATGCTTAATCTAGACCAAAAATAAGCCTCTCCACTTGGGCGCCCACGCCCTAGTCCAGACCTATTTTACCAAGATCCAAATTTAAAATGTCGACATTGTGATCGTTAAAAGGTTTCTCTTTGTTGACCTTGTCAATTTAATTTTACAAATGTTAGCAGGAATGCATATATAAGCATGTTTTAGACTTTATTTTACATCTAGATGGATAATGCGAACTTGTGATCTTATGCTAAGGATATTCAAGGCTTTCATTGTGTTGCAGAGTAGTGTTGTGTTATTTTTGTAGGTGTTTGTTATAGATTTGGCTTCATCAATCCATCTCCTCATGATTTGAAGGCTCTTCATCTCCGTGAGGGTTTACACCTACTAAGGTGATATCTATTTGTGTTTCAATCAATCTATTTCATTAATTGATTTTGCCTTTGCCCTGCAAGGACACGCACTCTATCTAACAACGGTGTTGGAAGGCTTGAATGCCATTCCAGGGCTTGACTGAGGAAAGCTCCTAAACACCACAACCCCCAACCCCTATCTTGTGATTGCAAGTTACATGTACAGGATCTTGCAGAGAAGAGTTGCAGGAGATCAGTGCAAAGGATAGACTCAGGATATGAAGAAAACAATGAAGAATATTCCTTTCTAGACAAGGGTGCCTGCTCCTATGTCCTCTCAATTGCCATTGTCAGAAACTCTGAAGCAGGTTGCAGTATTCATCACCTTACAGTTCTAGATCCACATAAAAAGTTTTTTGTTGGACTAGGGTGCCCGCCTTAGTGTCCCCTAAGTTTGTGCTTTCTAGAATCCAAATCCCTATATGTATCTAATCTGTATTTAGTGTCTCCATGTGCAATCATTTGTCATATTTCATTCATTTGTATACATAATCATATAATTAGGGTTTAAGGTTTAATCAGATTACGGTTTTCACAAATATCAATCTATTCTATCTTTCCTATCATCTCATAGTGACATCATACCTATAGCTAAGTCCTCTTGCAAGAAAAGTGAATGAACTCAGTTTATGTCCTTGAATGAATGTGTGAAAGAAGGGTTCGATTGAATCTAATTAACACACATTTTATCATCCCCATTTTTCATACATTACACAACTAATATTCCAAGTCACAAAAATTAATAATAAAGTATTATCTCTCAACCACCTACATGGGCATCCAAGTACCCATTCTAAGATGTTTGGAGACACATAAAAATAATACATTAGGATTGTAATTAAATATCATGACATCCTAAGAGAATTGAAAAAACTATAAATACAAATGGCTATAAAGCTCAACATGAGATGATCCTTGAACTTAGAATGGTGATCTAGAATACCAAGAGGTACTAGAAGCTTGAACATACTTGCACAAAAGGAAAACATGCGGTCACAACTCAAAAAGAAAAGAGAAGAACACAAATAAAATGAAATGAAGCAACATAGGGTTTTATAACCCCCTACATTTGTGAGCCATTAATTCCCAATTACCATCAGTATTTTGGAAGTTTGATGCATGTGCGCACATATGCAAACCAGGTCAAAAGTTCTAACAAAATGAAACATATCAAGTTTTTAGAGATTCGATGCAACTTTGCACATATGAAAACTAGGTTAAAAGTTCCAACAAAATAGAACATAGTAGATTTTTGGAGGTTTGATACAACTTTGCACGCATGCAAATTAGGTTAAAATTTCTAATAGGATTGAGTGTAGTAGGTTTTCAAAGATTTGATGCAAATTTGCATATATGCAAATCAAGTCAAAAGTTCCAACACAATCGATCATTGTGGATTTTTAGAAGTTCAATGCAACTTTGCACATGCAAACCAAGTCAAAAGTTTCAACAAAATTTAATGTATCAAGTTTGTGGAGGTTTAATTCAACTTTGCACATATGAAAATTGGGTCAAAAGTCTGACAATATGGAACATGGTGAGGTTTCAAAGACTCTTTGCAACTTTGCATATATGCAAGTTGGGTTGAAAAGTTTGACAACATATAACATGATGGGATTTTAGAGCTTCTTTGCAACTTTACATATATGCAAGCTAGGTTGAAAATTTTGATAGCATATAACATAATAGGTTTTTGGATCTTCTTTGCAACTTTGTATATATCTAAGCCAAATTGAAAAGCTTGATAGCATATAACATAGTGGGGTTTTGGAGCTTCTTTGCAACTTTGCATTTCTACAATACTATAAGAAAAGTCTAATCCTTCACCAAAGGAAGATTTGACTCTAAATAAATATTGATTTGATTTGATCTAACATTTGTGCTCTTACTCGACTTAAATAATGCTAAAAGGTACAACTAGATCACTCTAACATACTTGTCCCCACACTAAGCCCAAGAATTGATGACCTTAACATTGAGACCAAATGACTAAAAATCACAAATAACCCCCTTGACTAACTTTAAGACACAAAAGATACAAGTATTGATCGTACAACATTGTGTCCCACTTATGGGACATCTTGATTTTTGCCTGAAATCACACATTTTTTAAGAAAAATTAACGATTTAAGCCTAGAGTGGTTCTATCTAAGAGGGTTTAACTGAAGGAGGTTGGATAAAACCCCCTTGGATAGAACCCCTCTAGTCTTAAATCAAACCTCTAATAGAGTCTCCTTCACACCTATCAAAACGCTGACAAAAAATAATTTTGCTTCACCTTTTGGGGATCAATCAAGTCATTTGAAAATGTCATTTTGTAAGTATGTATCCCTTAATATTACCTTTCCAAAAATTATAATATGTATTATATTTTCTTTAATATTATATTTTTAATTTTTTTATAATGAATATATAAGTCCATTACAAAAAACAATGACCTCTATTCAAGACACTAGAAAAAATAATGAACATTGTTAAAAAAAATCAAAAAATGCATTGCACTCCATATAGATGTTCTTGTTTCAATAAAAAAATAAAAACCTAATTTTGCTAAATATGCTAAGAGAAATGCATTATGGAATAATATAGGTTTAAAATTTTTGTTATTAAAAAATTAATAATAAATAAAAATTTTAATAAAAAATCACTTAAAATATCCATGCACTAGACAATGGAGTTAATGGTTTAATTTCAATAAATCATGAAAAAAAATTGTTTATAGTGAAAGTTATCTGTTATGGAAAATGTCATTCAATAAAAATAATAGAAAAAATAAAAATTGATTGTTTTTTTTAAATGATAGAAATCATTCTTTAAAAAATATAGCTTGAATCTAAATAGAAAAATCCACAACTCATTAGTTTACATCATCCTTAAATTCTTGACCATCTCTATAATTGACAAAAATTGAAAAATGTTGAAAATAGTTGATTTTGAGTGTCCCACTTAGGCCAAAGAGTGGGACACGCGATTGTGATATCATCGTGAAAACAAAAATTCAAATCAAGGTCCTCGATTCATAAAAAGAATGGAGGCATGTTGTGGAGGTCACAGCACTACCTTATATGAAATTACAAGGTATAATATGTAGATTCAACTCTCAACCATTGGGAAAGTATACTCCAAACTCTCAAGGATAACTTGACCTTGGGTGGAAACCATATGAAAAACATGCAGATCATGGTCTTTCTATGCCTATAGCTATATAAGAAAGTGTCTTTGAATCTTATTAGGAGTTAGAACCAAAATTCTATGGACTTTATCAAGTGCTACATTGGATTGACAATGCCACTTACAAATTGGACATTTCTCCATATTACAAGCTAGATCCTATATTCCATGTATCTTATTTGAAGAATGTCCTTGGGCAACATGTTCATGTTCCATCAAGATTTCATGAATTTAACAATTAAGTTCCCATCACCCTCAAATTTGAGACTATTCTATACAAATGTTTATACCACCACTATAATTGCACCATCAGAATGTTTTGGTCTAGTTACGAGGCTTGCAACATAGTTTCAACAATAGTTTCCACAACTCAAGCTTTGTTGATAATACTTTTTGAAGGGGGGGCATGTTAGGACCCTTAAATCCTATTGTGTTGCCATTTTGATATCTTCCATTTTCAAAATCTTAAGTCTTCCTTCATGTAATTCACATATATTATGGTCCATGGAGTCAATTTATCTTCTCCCAAGTCTTGTTTCTTAATGATTAATAAATGTTGTCAAAATGTATGTTTCATAATGAGTTGAGGTCATGAGTCATTCTAGGATACCTTTAGTTTCAAGTTGTCTAAAAAGGAACTCAAAAATTGTAAGCTCTTAAGCATTATGTGAGAATATAGAGTTTGCGTGAACTTTTTCAAGTGTATGCAGCTTGCTTGTTAGTCCCACAAGTAGCTTTGATGCACTACTTGTGCATGCATGATGTTATCTTGATGCACTCTCTCCCGTCAAATGTCTACAAAACATGATATAAATCCTAAATATCGTGCAAGTTTCTTGATTGTGTGCACATATTTTTAGCACTCACAATATGCATTGGTGCTCCCACATCTTATAATCTTGCTAACCTTGAGTAATAAATGGAATCATGGAACCAAAGCATAGTTGCACACATATTACAAACTTGACTTGTGTTTTTGGTCATCGTTTCCCTTCCACCTCTTAAAAAATTATAACAAATATTATAAGTTGCATGTAAAATTGTGTTGTTTGTGCACATGCCTTCCAAGCTTGTAGTCTACCTCTTTGATTTGGTGGCTTGCATTCCCACCTATTGCCCTACTTGTAGAGTTAAATTCTCATTTTGTAAACCATTCATGCATTATGTTCAACCTTGTAAAAGGTGGTAAAGCACGAAAACTAAAGAGCATTTATTACAAGTGCGTGCGAATATGGCTCTATAAAGACTCTTCGCTAAGCCCTTTTTCACACTTGTTAATATGTATTTGTAATCACTCAACATTGTTCTACCTTCCAAATACAATTCTTGTGGTGAATGTATCATGGCTCTCATGTTGATTTTATCACTTTCAGACTATAGCTCATTTGCCCATATTCATTCATTCGACAATGGCACTAATACCAATATAAATTTAAACATCATGGATTCAAGATTCCCATCTCTATACCTTGGTTAACACTTGTAGGTATTCCCTTCTTTAGGGTTTCTAATCCATCCTCCACATTAAACTGCACCCAAAATAAACATGTTTGTGTTTTGAGTATCTAAAATTTGAAATATTTATTGATCTTTACAAGCATTTCCATAGTGTGCAAGTCTTCAGTGTGTTTCCTTTTTTGGGTCTACAATAAAACCTAGCATAAGTTGCCTTTAATCTTCACATGGATTTGCATTCAGATTTTGCATGAAATCATTTCCTTTTTACTTTATCTTTGTGATGCTCTCCTTCATGGTTTCTTTGTCTTAGAATACAAACCTTTAAATTCACATAAATTGCAATATTTCATTGTTTTCTCGGGCAATACTACTAAGGTGACCTTTAAACTTTAGTCTCTAAGATAAATATAAACTTGCAATTTTCTCATTTGTACCTATGACCCTCATCTTTATAGTAACCATTCATTGTAAATTTTTAGGCCTTTGAAGCATATTTACAAATTTGTACTTTAATGTCATGTTTTGTCTACCATAGTTGCACAACATTTATCTTGTAGACTCCACTTGTAAGCTTGAAAAACTTAAAAATTCTTGTCTTCTCTCCATGCTCCACACTTATGCAATACTCATATATTATGGGTTTGTGGACCCTCCAAGCACATTAGCAAAATCTATAATTTGCCAACCTATCTCCACACTTCCACTAGGTTGTTATCTACTAACTTAGCATTCTACAATGCTTGTGCTAAACCTTGTCACTTGCTCATTTATTGCACTTCTTCCCCCAAATCTAAAGAGATGAAGTATGAACTTAAGGGGGTGAGTTTCCCTTCAAAGATTACATCTTCAATTAATGAAGTGTCAAACATAGATCTAGGACATGTGAACATCGCAAACTTCCTAAGCAGGATGCACATAGATGGCATAACGACACATGTTAGGTGCATAGTTGATAGTGGGATAGTCCAAGCTGTTGCATTTTTGGCATCTATCTAATCTCCCAAATTGGTAATGACATCTGACAAATATTATGACCCTCAAACTAGAAAGATCGTAGGTCTTGCAAATGGGGTGTTCTTAGACATTACTCTAGAGAGTATTGAAGAAACTTTTTGTCTTCCTCATCATCTAGATTATTTTACACTAACAGTCATTTCTGGCATGGAGTTTTTTAATTTGGATCCCGACCTCTACTCAAATGTCATAAAAATAAATTAGTTGACAAAGGCAAGGATACATACCTTGAGATTTCCCAAGGTGATTTTTATGAGTGACTTGTTAGAAATGAAGGTGCAAACCACACAACAGAAATTTGATTCAAACCTTATTAATGTCCTCTAAATAATGTAGAATCAATGGAGATTGCAATAGAAATAAAACCCACTACACATAAATAACATGCATTAAGAACTAAACACATAATATAATATGAACATGGAGAAAACCCTTTCAGGTAAAAAATTCCACCAAGAAAAGAGGCTCCAAGTTGTATTATCTTCAAATATGAGATTACAATATATGCACTTCCTCTTCTTCCTCAGTCTTCAATCTAGCGGCGCCTATTACTCTCAACTCTACTAAAAAAATGTAGTACAATATCCTTATAAAAAGGGGGTTGCCTTCTAGGGAAAGAAAACATACATAATATTGATCATTAGATCCGTGACCTAATGACGAACAGTCCAGATTTATAATGATAAAATATAAATAAAATATGGTTTCCGGGGCGCTGCCCCCGAACCCTCATCGGGGCGCATGGCCCCCGGACCCCCCGCCAGGGGAATGATTCCTCAGACCCTCGCAGGGGGGGAAACCCCCCTGTGACCCTCCGTCGCAGATGAATTTGTGTCAGGTACCGGATATAAACATGCAGCTGAAACAAGATCACTGTTGCTGAAACCTTTCGTCCCTTATGGGTGATTTACAAATAATAATAGGAATAATAAATTACATAGGATTTACAAGGTTGATGGAACCTTAATCCTAACATTCTCCCACTTGACATCATACATTGTAAATGCCCATAGGAAAATAATAAAATAATCAGGCACTAGAAACAAGGCCCATGGCCTCTCTGCACCAAACAAATTTCTATGTACTCACAGGTGATGCCGGAGCATCCTGTAGCAATTGTTGTCAAGTTTTGGAATTTGTTCTCCAACCCTAGTTTTGAGTTGATTTGTGTTGTTTTGTGCAAATAAGGTCATTTTGGACCATTTGGAGTCATGTTTAGGTATTTTCTAATCTTAGTGGGAATATTTGCAAATTATGTCATTGAAAAAGATAATTTTATGCAAGTTTAGGAGTTTCTTAGGGGTTTATTATGAAAACAAATAAAAGGGAATGTAAAAACTATTTTTGGGGCTTCTTTCCCTCACAAATGCTTGAGTAATGAATGAAGAAGAATGTGGAAATGATCTTTAAGTTGCAGATCTATTGTTTTGCATGATTTATTGCAGGTTTTTATTGTATTACAGCAAGAAAACATGTTTGTACAGCCTGGTATGGATTGGAACAAGTCTAGAACTTATATGTGTGGAAAGATAATTTTATTTCTGGTGTTTTTCATTCTTACCAGTCCTAAAGAAAATATTGTTTGATTGGTCTAATAAGTCAATCTTCCTAGCAGCCCTGTTCAAAAACTAGGGTTTCCAATTTTGATAAAAAAAATCATTTCTCTTGATTGGTATGCTGAAAAATGCTAAAAATTTCAAGAAATCTCTGTTTTGCATCCTCTAATGGATTCTAAAATCTTAGCTTGATATCTTTTGGCCACGAGAAGTTATGAGTGACTGTTATAAGGAAAACCATGTCAAAGGGAATAAACCCTAGTTGCTTGAGGGTTTAGCAAAATTTATGTTTCATTTGATTTCATAAGGGAATGATGAGCTGTAAAACATCAAAATGCATTGTAAGAGAACTTGAACAGTCCAAGATTTCATGTCTCATGTTGATTTTTCTTGTTGAATGTCATTAGGCTACAGGAGCAATGTATCTAGGATGAACTAGGATGCACCTAGTTATTGAATGTGATTATTCCTTGTACGAAATGTGTCAAGAGGGTCAAGAATAAATTCTTTCTCTGCATCATTTTTGGTATCAGAGCCCAAAGATCTGGGCAAGTGAAGTTTTGGAAGTTTGTGTATTGCATTTGACAGGTTGAAGTGAAGAAACTGGATGCCAAAAGACTAGGTAGTGAGGAAAAGGAAAGAAAACCTAGGTGAGGTATCACAAGAAGATGTCAAGAAAAGAGAAGAGATAGCAAGATGCAGTAGAAAACTCAGAAGGAGAAGATGAAGGTCAATAAGATAAGATCAAATGAAGAGTTTGATAGAGATATGGCAGAGTTAAGAAAAGGCATTAAGCATGTAGTACAACAGTGACTTGAGGAAGAATACCAAGGATCTGTTGGGTATTGGCCCATACATAAGAAAGTGAAATGGCCCATAAAGATGATTGTTAAAAAAAGGAGAAAGCAAAGGATGATTACTTTGAAAAGAGAAGATGAAACAAAGAAAGAATAGAAATTCATTGACATGGACATGAAGAAAGATCAAGAGTGTCTTCAAGCAAGCGTGGAAATTATGGAAGAGCAATGTTCTCAAGTAGACACAAATGCAAAGGTCTGTTGACAAGAGGTACATTCAAGAAACTAGCAAGTTGGTGATGATCAAATAGTTGATAAGAAGATGGGTATAGCTAAGATCAAGGAAGAAGAAAGATAGCTAGCACAAGGAGCTAGTGAAGAGGTAAATTGGCCTCATGGTTTTTATCTAATGCATGTTGATGATAATGTTTGTAAAGGTGCAGACCAAGGAGAAAATGAAGAGGGGGAAGAAATGAACAGCATCAATGAGGTGTATGACAGAGCAATAGAATCTTAGAGTCTTCAAGCAGAGAAGCTGATAAGCAAGAGAAGATGCAAGAAGAACAAGAGAAAGAAAAGAGTGCAAACCAAGAAACATAGATCAAGCCAAGCATGGAGAAGATCATGAGGAGGTCAAAGGACAACTAAGACTACAACACAATTGGAGGAAGTGGAAAAAGTAGCTAACTATCATTTGAGATGGAACTCAAATTTCTTTCCCTTGGGAGTATGATGCTAAAGCATCATGTAGCTGTTAGAAATGAAAGCAACACTACTTCGATGGAAATTTGATTCAAGATAAATTTCAGCAATCTTAAGTGTGCATTAACAATGGAGATTGTAACAAAACATAAAACCCACTACAGAAAAGATGTCAAACATGAAGAACTCAACATAATGACACAATGTTTATGTGGAGAAAACCCTTGCGGGTAAAAAACTCCACCAGGAAAGAGGCACAAGTTTGTATTAATATCAACAAGATTGTACAATACATCAACTACATAACTCTCTCTACAAGTCTTCAATCTGACAGCATTCTGGCAGCACCTGAGTACCTAAAATCTATATTGCAATAACAAATACATGGAAAATACTTATAGAAATATTTTCCACTCCATTCTAGGCATTCACCTTCTCTCTCCTAAGATTCTCCAACCTGTAAACATTAATTACCATCTTGCAAGCATCTTACACTTGTCCAAAAACAACTATGCAAAGGTTGGGTGCCCAAGACTAAATCTGGCCTCTTACAACATCTTATGACACGTCATAACCATCATAGATTCCACAAAAGAGTATCTTTCCAATATAGGAACCTTGGGCTAAATATAGCAAATATACAACTAACATATCCATCATATGCGTCATAGAATCTCAAAATCTTATGACAACTTGCAGTTGTAATAGTGTCACTTACCAAACATTATGATAGTTGTCATACATGCCAAAAATAGTAGATTCCTCAAGGGAGCACGTCTACCCTCATTTACTTTGAGTTTTTACATTTGCAAACAGTAAAAGTCACTCTGTAATTACCTTCGGTTACTCTGAAATTACCCCTTCCAGTGAAACTATTACATCTCCTCATGGATAATTACAAATTACATATAATTAATGGAATAAATACAATATTGGGATTTACAAGGTTAATGGCACCTTATTCCAACATTCTCCCACTTGACATTATACATTGTAAATCAACCCATAGGAAATCAAATGAAAAATAATTAGGCACTAGAAATAAGGACCATGGCCTCTCTGCACCATACAAACTTCTATGTGCTCACAAGCTTGGTCAATGAATCTACAACATTCTCGTGAGTGTCTATCTTCTTTAGCGCAATCTCTCCATTTGCAACCAACTCTCAAACAAAGTGATACTGAACATCAGCATGATTAGTCTAAGTGTGATACATGGGATTCTTGGCCAAACAGATAGCACTCTGGCTATCACAACCAATATGAATGATCCTGCAATCAAAACCAATACCTATACACAGTCTCCTCAACCAAACTACCTCCTTAGAGACATGAGTAGCAGCCATATACTCTACTTCTGTGGTGGACAAAGCAATTGTGGGCTGCCTAGAACTCATCCAACTCACTGCACCTTCAAACAGAGTAAACACATAGCCACTAGTGGACCTTTGACTATCTAAGTCACCTGGCCAATCTGCATCAACAAAACCTTGTATGTCCAAAGATTTATCAGCACTATCAGTACCCAAATAAACCAAAAAATGATCAGGAGTACCTGCAAGATATTTAAACACCCTCTTCGCATAGTTCCAATGTTGTCTACTAGGGTTAGACATAAATCTGCTCAAAACTTCCACTGCTTGGGCAATATTTGGTCTAGTGCAAACCATTGCATACATCAAACTCCCTACAACACTAGCATATGGCACATTAGACATATCCTCAAAATCATCCTCAGTCTTTGGACACATATCTAATGAAAGCTTAGTACCAATGGGTAGATGAACTCTAATTGGGTTACAGTCCTGCAAACTAAACCTCTGCAAAATTGTATTCACATACTTTGTGACAACCAAAGCTTTCTATTAACTCTGTCCCTCCTAATCTCCATTCCCAAAATATACCTTGCAGCACCAAGATCCTTCATCTCAAATGCACCTGAAATTTGGGCTTTAAGCTCACTGATCATACCCTTAGTATTGTTGAAAAACATGTCATCAACATACAAAGCAATAACCAGTATAGAATCATCAACACAATAAATGTAAACACAGTGATCCTCTTTGCTTCTAACAAAACCCAATTTCAAAACAAATGAGTCAAACTTTTGATACCACATTCTGGGGGACTATTTCAAACCATAAAGAGACCTCTTCAACCTGCAAAGCCAATGTTCTTTTCCTTTTACCTCAAAACCTATAGGTTGTTGTATATAAATCTCTTCTTCAAGATCTCCATGCAAGAACGCAGTCTTAACATCCATTTGCTCAATCTCCCAATCATAAGCTGCAACAATGGATATAAGAAATCTAATAGAAGTCAATTTAGCAACAAGAGAGAATATATCACCAAAATCAACTCCCTCTCTCTGGGAGTAGCCCTTGGCTACCAGTCTAGCCTTGTACTTTTCCAATGACCTGTCTGCTCCAAACTTCTTCTTGAAAACCCACTTACAACCTATGAGCTTTCTTCCTTTGGGCAAATGAAAAAGATCCCAGGTGTTACAAGAGTCTAAAGCCATCATCTCCTCCTACATGGCTAGCTACCAAGACTCACTATCATCTGCAGAAATAGCTTCCCTATAGGATCTAGGTTCATCATTAGTACTTAATAAAGCATATACACAATGGAAATCTAGTGGGCTATACCTGTCAAATGGATTTTGTTGTCTTGTGGATCTCCTCAAGAGTGGAGTAAGAGACTCTACTCATTCTTCTGCATGATCATCTGCACCAATTTCTTCTATAACAATAGATTCATATTCATTAGAACTACTTGAATCTTCTTCTTCTTCTTCACCCCCTAATCCATCATTCTGTTCTTCCTGAGGTGCATCTTTCTACTCTAAATCAAAGTACACCTTATTTACTTTTCTTCTTCTCTTTTGGCTGCTTAAGTTCAGAAATAGCTCTAAGTTCCCTAAAAATAACATCTCTAGAAAAGATAATCATGCGGATTAGTGGATTTCAAATCTTATAACCTTTGACATTATCACCATATCCAATGAATGTACACTTTTCAACCTTTGGATCCAACTTAGATCGCTTTTCCTTAGGCACGTGAACAAAAGCCTCACAACCAAAAACCCTTAAATGTGAAACAAAAGGTTTCTTACCTGTCCACACTTCATAAGGTGTCAAATCAAGAGCCTTACAAGGAGATCTGTTTATCATGTAGCAAGCAGTGTTGGGAATTAAGATGTCTCAACCTTGGTAATTCCTTGTATTATTTCATTGTATTTATTTATTTATTACCTATTGTATAATTAGGATGCAAATCTTATGTTGTCATCGTGTGGGAGTTGGCACAGTGATGTGTCATCCTACATGGCATATGACCACATGTAATTTTGTCCTCACATGAGGAAATAGGCGTCCCACTTAGTGGTAGGAATATTTTTCCATGTGTCGGCATCTTGGAATGTGTGTAATGGAATATTGACCGAAACAGTCATGACAGATTCCTATGACAAAGTTATGACATGTAAGAGTTGGAAATAGAAGATCCTATGACAGGTATGGACATGTGTCGAGAAGCATCTTTGAAAAAGGCATCTTTGGATGCCCCAAGGTGGGTTATGACATGTTGTAAGAGAATATGCTATTAATAGCCTGTGTATGACAAATTCTCTTACAGCTGTAAGTTATGACAGCTATGACAGATTCTATGATGGTTGTAAGAGTTGTAAGAGCATCTATCATTGCCCATTTTGGAAATAGGTGACCTTTTTGGGATGGGGTGACTTGACAAGTGTCAGGAACATCCTACAGTGTTGGACAAGTGTCCATAGATGTGGGTTTTGGGCCATGAGGCCATGTTGGACACCCATCTCAATGTGGAGCTATTTTTTTCCTTGTATGTTCTTTATAAACAGGTGCTTTGGAGAGGTGATGCATTATGTTATTGACAGGTACTGTTATGCTACCGAATCATCTCTAGATATGAGTGTCAAAGACTCCTACAAGAGCATTGGCTCTGTGACTAGATTGTAACCTTGATTGTTTATAGAATACATTTGAGTTGTGTTTTGGAGTGTGGTGTTTTTCACCCATAAGGGTTTTCCCCACTTATATCTTGTGTCTCTCTTCTTCTGTCTTACATTCTTGTGTATGTGTTTGATACAATATCTCTATTAGTGGGTTAACATAATCTATAATTGTAAAGATTAAATTGAATTTGCACTCTCCTCCCCTCATTAGATTTGTGTAGGAAGTGATTTCCACACACCTAGCTTCCTTTAGTTGGTATCAGAGCCTGACCAATTTTGGTTCTAGCTACTGGGTAGGGGTTTTTTGAGCTAATCTTAGGTTGAGTGGGAGTTTGTGTAAAGTATTTTGTATCTTGTTGCAGGAAGGAGATGGCAACCACATCTAGAAGATTAGAGGTAGAGAAATTTAATGGCACTAATTTCAAGTTGTGGAAACTCAAGATGGAAGACCTACTTGTTGATCGTGACCTATGGGAAATTATATCCAGTGTAAAACCTACAGTAATGTCACAAGCTGATTGGGACCTCAAAGATCGGAAGGCTAAGGGTCTCATAAGACTCTGTCATGTAGAATGTCCATGAGGAGAAGAGCACGAAAGACCTTTGGAAGAAGCTAGGTGATGTTTATCAAGTCAAGTCCTTGGTGAACAAGTTTTTTTCTGAAAAAGAAGTTGTTTGCTCTGAAGATGAAAGATGGAGGATCTGTTGCGGACCATATGAATGCTTTCAACATGATCATTGCACAGTTGACATCTGTGGGTGTGAAAATGGAGGAGGAGGATCGATGTATGACCCTGCTTTGTTCTTTGCCAGATTCGTGGGATCATCTTGTCATGGCCATCAGAAGCACCACTACCACTTTCAAGATGGAAGATGTGGTGTCTTCGTTGTTATCTGAAGAAATGTGGAGAAAGACATCTGAGTCGGCCAAAGAGGCTCTTGCGGTTTGTACAAGACCCAAAGAGAAAGGGAAGAAGAAGGACAAGAAAGGTGAAAAGGGTAGATCCAAATCTCCTGGAAAGTCCAAGGCTCTCTGTTGGAACTATGGGAAAATGAGGCATTTCCAAAAGGAATGCAAAGAGGAAAAGAAAAAGAAAAAGAAGAATGCCCCTAATTCAGATTTTGACAAGTCACAAGATGATGGTGATGCCTTCATCACAGCCCTGGCCACCATTGCATCTTATGATGTGTGGTTGATAGATTCTGGTGCATCATTCCACATGACCTCGCATTGAAGCTAGTTCATGAAGTATGAAGAGTTTGATGGTGGAAGAGTGTACCTGGGTGACGACTCTCATCTGAAGATTGTTGGTTGTGGAAGAGTCTTAATCTGATTCCCTGATGGATGAGTGAAGGGGATCACTGGGGTTATGCACATCCCAGGCCTAGCATGGAACTTGCTTTTTGTAAGTATGTTGAATGATGCAGGTGTGCAGGTTGTCTTTTCGAAGGATGGATGTAAGATGACTAAAGGATCTATGGTGCTTGCGAAGGGTACTCGGAGAGGTACTTTGTTTTAGCTGGAGGCATGCACTTCATAGTGCAATAGTTCTTCTGACTCAAAGAAAAGGGATGCACATCCCACCATTTGAACGAGCAGTGAAGAAATCTATTTTAACTAGTTCTGATGGTAGTGCACATGCTTTGGAAGTTAAGCTTCCTACTGAAAAGACTATGTTATGGCATTTGAGATATGGCCACATTGGTGAGAAGGGTCTTAGAACCCTGAAAAATAAAAACCTCATTGAGGGGTTAAATGATTGTAATCTCAAGTTTGACTTTTGTGAACATTGTGTATATGGAAAGAAAAACCATGTTCAGTTTTACTCTAGTTCTCACAAGTCTTATGGTGCATTGGATCTTATTCATTCTGATGTGTTTGGTCCTGTTAATGTTCCTTCGATTTCCAAATCTACATATTTTGTATCTTTTATAGATGATTACAGTCGAAGGACATGGTTTATTTTATCAGAAGCAAGACTGAAGTCTTTAGTCAGTTTAAAGAGTTTAAAGCCTTTGTTGAAAATCAGACTAGTAAAAAGATTAAGTGTTTGAGAACTGACAACAATGGTGAATTTTGTTCAGCAGAGTTCGATAAGTTATGTAAAGAGCAAGGGATTGAAAGACATAAGACAACTCCATATACCCCACAACAAAATAAAGTTGCAGAGAGGATGAACAGGACACTAATGGAGAAGGCTAGGAGTATGCTTAGTGGAGCAAGCCTCGAACAAAAGTTTTGGGCTGAAGTTGTTGCCACATCTTGCTACATGGTAAACAAGTCTCCTACATCAGCTCTTTGTTGGTAAGACACCCATGGAGGTGTGGTCTAGTGAGAAGCCTTCAGTTAGACATCTTCATGTTTTTGGTTGTGAGGCATATGCACATGTGCCTAGGAAGAAATAGTCTAAATTGGAGAACAAGGTTGTTAAGTGTATTTTCATTGGCTATGGTGTCGGTGTGAAAGGATACAAGCTTTGGGATCCTGTGGCTAAAAAAGTTTTGTATAGCAAAAGTGTTATCTTCAGAGAGCTAACACCTTCTTCTGTTGTTCTACATCCAGAACAGATAGAAAAGAAAGAGGATACGGTTTAGTTTCCCTCTACCCCTAAGAAGAATGAACAGACAGACCCTGTGAGACCTGATGATGAGGAGAGCTCTAGCAGCTCTGAAAGCTCGGAAGAAGAAGCAGAATCTCAACCTTAGCCATTGAGGAGGTCTACACGAACGAGAAAGCAACCTAATAGGTTTGGTTATTCATTACTTGATTCTAGTTGTGCTTTTGCTTTACTTACTAACACTGATGAGCCTAGAACTATGAAAGAGGCTATGGGCATGAAAGATGCAGGCTCCTAGAAGGAGGCCATGGAAGATGAGATGGCTTCTTTGGAAAAGAATAAAACATGGGACTTGGTGCCTTTTCCTGAAGGACAAAAACCCGTTGGATGCAAATGGGTGTTCAAGAAGAAATTCAGTGTAGATGGCAGTGTTGAAAAGTACAAGGCTAGATTGGTTGCGAAGGGTTATTCACAAGTGGAGAGAATTGATTATGGTGAAATTTTATCTCCCGTTGCAAAGCTGACATCCATTCGATTCTTGTTATCTCTTGTAGCTGCTTATGACTTAGAGGTAAGATAGATGGATGTGAAGACAACTTTCCTTCATGGTGATTTGGAGGAAGAGATTTACATGTCATAACCAGAGCATTACATAGAGAAAGGTAAAGAAAATTTGGTTTGCAAGTTAAAGAAGTCTTTGTATGGTTTGAAGTAGTCTCCTAGAATGTGGTACTTGAAGTTTGATGCCTTTGTGTTGTCAGTTGGATTTCTGAGATCGAAATCACATCATTGTGTGTATTATAAATTTGACAATGATCACATTCTCATTGTTGCATTGTATGTTGATGATATGTTGTTGATTGGGAATGGTAAGAATATGATTTCTAATTTGAAGTCTCAGTTGTCAGCATAGTTTGAGATGAAAAATCTTAGGGCAACCAGGTACATTATGGGAATGGAAATTAAAAGAGACAGATCTAAGAAAACTTTGGTTAAGCCAGAGTAAGTATGTGAAAACCGTGTTGGATAGGTTCAACATGGCAGATTTTAGACCATTGTGCATTCCTGTTTCATTGGGGACAAAGTTGTCTGTTGTCTGTTAGTGATTGTCCAAAATCTCCCAGTGAGGTGGAGGACATGAGCAGAGTACCTTATGCTAGTGTTGTTGGCAGTCTAATGTATGCTATGGTCTGCACAAGACCAGACATTGCCCAAGCAGTGGGAGTCCTTAGTCGATTTATGGCTAATCCTGGATGGGTACATTGCGATGTAGTTAAGTGAGTGTTTAGAAATTTGAGGGGTACTTCCAAGTATTCCATATGCTATCATGGCAATGCTACATGACCTCCGCATTCAGTTTGTATTCATGGATACGTGGATTCTGATTGGGCAGGTGACATTGACAGCAGGAGATCCACCAGTGCCTATGTGTTCACTATGTTTGGTGTTGTAATTAGTTGGATGAGTAAGCGACAACATGTGGTTGCTTTGTCCATGACAGAAGTTGAGTACATGGCAGCAACTCATGCTTGCAAGGAAGCCATTTGGCTTAAGAGATTGTGTTCAGATATTGGTGTTGATGCAGGATAGATTATGATTTGTTGTGACAGTCAGAGTGTGATTTGCCTTGCGAAGAATCCAACTTTCCATGCCAGAACAAAGCATATTGATGTACAGTTTCACTTCATGCAAGACATGGTAGAGGATGGGAAGGTAAATTTGGAGAAGGTAGATACTTTGAAGAATGTTGCAGATGCATTGACGAAGCCAGTGGGCACAGAGAAGTTCAGATGGTGTTTGGAGTCTATGGGCCTCTCGGCCGATAGCAGTTAAATCCTGTTAATTTTATTAGCTCTTACAACGTGTTTGACAAGTGGGAGAATGTTGGGAATTAAGGTGTCTCAACCTTCCTTGTATTATTTCATTGTATTTATTTATTTATTGCCTATTGTATAATTAGGATGCAAATCCTATGTTGTCATCTTGTGGGAGTCGGCACGGTGATGTGTCATCCTACATGGCATATGACCACGTGTAATTTTATCCTCACATGAGGAGATAGGCGTCCCACTTAGTGGTAGGAATATTTTCCTATGTTTCGGCATCTTGGAATGTGTGTAATGGAATATTGACTAAAATGGTCATGACAGATTCCTATGACAAAGTTATGACATGTAAGAGTCGAAAATAGAAGATCATATGACAGGTATGGACATGTGTCGAGAAGAATCTTTGAAAAAAGCATATTTGGGTGCCCCAAGGTGGGTTATGACATGTTGTAAGAGAATATGCTATTAATAGCCTATGTATGACAGATTCTCTTACAGCTGTAAGTTATGACAGCTATGACAGATTCTATGATGGTTGTAAGAGTCGTAAGAGCATTTGTCATTGCCCATTTTGGAGATAGGTGACCTCTTTGGGATGGGGTGACTTAACAAGTGTCAGGAACATCCTACAGTGTTGGACAAGTGTCCATAGGCATGGGTTTTGGGCCATGAGGCCATGTTGGACGTCCATCTCGATGTGGAGCCATTTTTTGCCTTTTATGTTCTTTATAAACAGGTGCTTTGGAGAGGTGATGCATTATGTGATTGACAGGTACTGTTATGCTGCCAGATCATCTCCAGATATGAGTGTCACAGACTCCTGCAAGAGCATTGGCTCTGTGACTGTATTGTAACCTTCATTGTTTACGGAATACATTTGAGTTGTGTTTTGGAGTGTGGAGTTTTTCACCCATAAGGATTATCCCCACTTATATCTTGTGTCTCTCTTCTTCTGTCTTACATTCTTGTGTATGTGTTTGCATCAATATCTTTGTTAGTGGGTTAACATAATCTGTAATTGTAAAGATTAAATTGAATTTGCACTCTCCTCCCCTCATTAGATTAGTGTAGGAAGTGATTTCTGCACACCTAGCTTCCTTTCAAGCAGTACACATAGCCTCTGCCCAAAAGCATTTATCCAACTATGCATCACTTAGCATACTTCTAGCCCTTTCCATAATTGTTCAGTTCATCCTTTCTGCAACACCATTCTACTATGGTGTAAATGGAGTTGTCTTTTATCTGATTATACCTGCATGCTTGCAAAATTTATCAAATTCCTTAGAGCAATATTCCCCTCCATTGTCAGATCTTAATATTTTTATCTTTAAACCTGATTGGTTCTCTACTAAGAGTTTGAATTCCTTAAACTTAGTGAAAACTTTCGATTTATGTTTCATAAAATAAATCCATGTATCTCTGGATACATCATCAATGAAGGTGACAAAATAACGAGATTTTCCAATAGATTCATTATCCACAGGTCCAAACACATCCGTATGAATAATTTCTAATTTCTCTTTTGCTCTATTGCTTCCTCAAGGAAATGATTTTCTATTTTGTTTACCAAACACACAATGCTCACAAAAATCAAAATACTTATCAGAATAAGAGAAACCGTCCAACAATTCTTTATTCTTAATAGTTTTTAGTACATTATTATTTGTATGGCCCAATCTGTGGTGCTACAACATACAAGTGTTTTCAGAAGCCTTAAAAACATAAGAGGCATTGCAAACTGTAGTTGCTTCAAGCTTAAATAATTTTTTGAATCTCTTCCCTTTTGCTACCACCAAGTTCCCTCTCACCAATCTACAGCCATGCTTGTCAAATGTCACATGCATTCCCAAATCCTTCAACTTTGAAACTGAAACCAGATTTCTAGCTAATCTAGGAACATGCAAAACACTAGGGAGGGTTTTAATCCTCCCATCACTGAAGCACAACAATACCTTTCATTTCCCAACAATTGGATATGAAGAGTTGTCACCAAGGTAGATATTACCTCCATCATATTCTTCATATGTGGAGAACCATTCCTTATGCGAGGTCATATGAAATGAGCATCTTGAGTCAACCAACCAGTGATCATTAGAAACAACATTACATGCAGAAAGTAAAACATCTTCACCTACATTCGAGGACTTATCTGGAGCACTCTCCCACTGTTTCTTGGGGTTTCTGCACCCCTTCTTCACATGTCCTCTTTTATCGCAGTTCCAACACTTAACTCTGTTCTTTTTACTAGGAGTCTTAGACCAGCGCTTGGACTTGTCCTTAGCCCCTTTCTGATCTCCCTTTGGTCCTCTTTCCTTAGACCTTCCCCTGATACTGAGAGCATCACCTGAACTATCTGAACTCTTCTTCCTCAATTCCTATGCCATTAAAACTGTAACAAGAGCATCCAACTTCAGATCTGTGAGGTTAGTAGTGATAGCCAAAATGACATTTTTCCATGATTCAGGTAAAGAACAAAGAAGCAAGATACATTTATCTTCCTCATCAATTTCAACATCTACTGAAGCAAGCTGACTCATCAACAAATTAAAAGAATTTAAATGCTCTGCAACTGACTCACCCTCTTTCATTTTCAAAGAAAACAACTTCCTTTTTAGATAAATCTTATTTACCATACTCTTGGGTTGGTAGATCTCACCCAACTGATTCCATAATTTGTATGTGGTCTCTTCCTTTGCGACATTCAGCAGCACAGAATCTGAAAGACACAAATGGATGGTTCCCCATGCCTTTTTATCCAATCTAGCCCACTCATCCAGAGAGACATCATTAGGTTTCTTCTCTTTTTGAACACCCAACCATTGGTTTCTTTCTTCCAACAAATCTTCCATTTTCAGCTTCTACAACTCATACCCCATTCCATTGAACTTCTCAATGTCCATTCGAGAGGTTGATGTAACGGTGGATGCATCCATAATAACAACACAAGATTTTCAAAACAAACATAACCAAATCTCCCACTGCAGCTATAGCTTCCACACTACCACCCAAGAGTCAAAGTCGGCTAGGCTCTGATGCCAAATGTTAGAAATGAAAGCAACACTACTTCAATGGAAATCTGATTCAAGATAAATTTCAGCAATCTTAAGTGTGCATTAACAATGGAGATTGTAACAAAACATAAAACCCACTACAGAAAAGATGTCAAACATGAAGAACTCAACACAATGACATAGTGTTTACGTGGAGAAAACCCTTGCAGGTAAAAACTCCACCAAGAAAGAGGCACAAGTTTGTATTAATCTCAACAAAATTGTACAATACATCAACTACACAACTCTCTCTACAAGTCTTCAATCTAATAGCATTCCGACAGCACCTGAGTACCTAAAATCTGTATTGCAACAACAAATACATGGAAAATACTTATAGAAATGTTTTCCACTCCATTCTAGGCATTCACCTTTTCTCTCCTAAGATTCTCTAACCTGTAAACATTAATTACCATCTTACAAGCATCTTACACTTGTCCAAAAATAGCTATGCAAAGGTTGGGTCCCCAAGACTAAATCTGGCCTCTTATAGCATCTTATGATGCGTCATAACCGTCATAGATTCCACAAAAGAGTATCTTTCCAAGATAGGAACCTTGGGCTAAATATAGCAAATATACAACTAACATATTTGTCATATGTGTCATAGAATCTCATAATCTTATGACAACTTGCAACTGTCATAGATTCACTTACCAAACATTATGATAGTTGTCATGCATGCCAAAAATAGTAGATTCCTCAAGGGAGCATGTCTACCCTCATTTACTTTGAATTTTTACATTTGCCAATAGTAAAAGTCACTCTGTAATTACCTCCAGTTACTCTGAAATTACCCCTGCCATTGAAACTATTACATCTCCTCATGGATAATTACAAATTACATATAATAAATAGAATAAATACAATATTGGGATTTACAAGGTTAATGGCACCTTATCCAAATAGTAGCAATTGTTGTCAAGTTTTGGAATTTGTTCTTCAACCCTAGTTTTGAGTTGATTTGTGTTGTTTTGTGCAAATAAGGTCATTTTGGACCATTTGGAGTCATGTTTAGGTATATTCTAATCTTAGTGGGAATATTTGCATATTATGTCATTGAAAAAGACAATTTTATGCAAGTTTAGGAGTTTTTTAGGGGTTTCTTATGAAAACATATAAAAGGGAATGTAAAAACTATTTTTGGGGTTTCTTTCCCTCACAGATGCCTGAGTAATGAATGAAGAAGAATGTGGAAATGATCTTTGAGTTGCAGATCTATTGTTTTGCATGATTTATTGCAGGTTTTTACTATTTTACAACAAGAAAACATGTTTGTATGACCTGGTACGGGTCTGAAACTTATATGGGTGGAAAGATAATTTTATTTCTAGTGTTTTTCATTCTTATCAGTCCTAAAGAAAAGATTGTTTGGTTGGTCTAATAAGTCAATCTTCCTAGCATCCCTGTTCAGAAACTAGGGTTTCCAATTTTGATATAAAAATTCATTTCTCTTGATTGGTATGATGAAAAATGCTAAAAAATTTAAGAAATCTCTATTTTTTTATCCTCTAATGGATTCCAAAATCTTAGCTTGATATCTTTTGGCCACAAGAAGTTATGGGTGACTGTTATAAGGAAAACCCTGTCAAAGGGAATAAACCCTAGATGCTTGAGGGTTTAGCAAAATATATGTGTCATTTGATTTCATAAGGGAATGATGAGTTGTAAAACATCAAAATGCATTGTAAGAGAACTTGAACGGTCCAAGATTTCATGTGTCATGTTGATTTTGCTTGTTGAATGCCATTAGGCTACAGGAGCAATGTATCTAGGATGAATTAGGATGCACCTAGTTATTGAATGTGATTAATCCTTGTATGAAATGTGTCAGGAGAGTCAAGAATAAGTTCTTGAATCTGATTAATCCTTGTATGAAATGTGTCAAGAGAGTCAAGAATAAGTTCTTTCTCTGCATCAACAGGATTGGTCAAAGCATCTGTAACATTATCTTGAGTGTCTACCTTCTTTAGCTTAATCTATCCATTTGCAACCATTTCTTGAACAAAGTGATATTGTACATCAACATGCTTAGTCTGAGCATGATACATAGGATTATTGGCCAAAAAAATAACACTCTGGCTATCACAATCAATCTGAATGATCCTACAATCAAAACCAATTCATGTACACAATCTCCTCAACCAAACTGCCTCCTTAGAGACATGGGTAGCAACCATATACTCTGCTTCGATGGTGGAAAAAGCAACCGTGGGCTACCTTTTTCTCATCCAACTCACTACTCTACTAAACAAAGTAAACACATAGCCAATGGTGGACCTTCGACTATCCAAGTCACCCGCTCAATCTACATCAACAAATCTCTATATGTCCAAAGTTTTGTCAGCACTATCATACCAGAATAAACCAAATAGTAATTAGAAGTACCTACTAGAATATAAACACCCTCTACACATAATTCCAATGTTGTCTACTAGGGTTAGACATAAATATGCTCAAAACTCCCATTGCTTGGGCAATATCTGGTCTAGTGCAAACCATTGCATACATCAAACTCCCTACAGCACTAACATATGACACATTAGACATATCCTCTAAATCATCCTCATTCTTTGGACACATATCTAATAAAAGCTTAGTACCAAAGGGTAAAGTAACTCTAACTGCGTTAAAATCATGCATACTAAATCTCTACAAAATGGTATTCACATACATACTCTGAGACAACTAAATCTTTTTGTTACCTCTATCCCTCCTGATCTCCATACTCAAAATATACCTGGCTACTCCAAGATCCTTCATATCGAATGTACCTGAAAGTTAGGCTTTTAATTCACTGATCATACCCTTAGTATTGTTGAAAAATAACATGTCATCAACATAGAATGCAATGATCATAATAAAATCATCAATACAATGAATCTACACACAATGATCCTCCTCACTTCTAATAAAACCCAATTTCAACACAAATGAGTCAAACTTTATGTACCACATTCTGGGGGACTATTTCAGACCATAAAGAGACCTCTTCAATCTACAAACCCAATGTTCTTTCCCTTTTACCTCAAAACCCGTAGGTTGTTGCATGTAAATTTCTTCCTCAGATCTCCATGTAAAAATGTAGTCTTAACATCTATTTGATCTATTTCTCAATCAAAAGTTGTAGAAATGGATAAGAGGAATCTAATAGAAGTTAATTTAGCAACAGAAGAGAATATTTTACCAAAATTAACTCCCTCTCTCTGGGAGTAGCCCTTAGCTACCAATCTAGCCTTGTACTTCTCCAATGAACCATCTACTCCAAACTTCTTCTTGAAGACCCACTTGCATCCTATGGCCTTTCCTCCTTTTGGCAAACAAACAAGATCCTAGGTATTACAGGAGTCTAAAGCCATCCTCTCCTCCTGCATGGCTAACTACCAAGACTCACTATCATCTGCACGAATAGCTTCCCTGTAGGATCTAGGCTCATCATCAGTACTCAATAAAGCAAATACACAACAAAAATCTAGTGGGCTATACCTGTCAAATGAGTTCCATTGTCTTGTGGATCTTCTCAAAGGTGGAGTAATAGATTTTTCAAGTTCTTCTACATGCTCATCTGTACCAACTTCTTCTATCACAATAGATTCTTCCTCATCAAAACTTTCACTCGAGTCTTCTACTTCTTTACCCCCCAATCCATCAATATGTTATTCTTGAGATGCATCTTCATGTTGTAATTCAAAGTGCACTCTCTTCACCTTTTCTTCTTTTTCCTTTGGTTGTTTAGGCTTTGAAATAACACTAAGTTCCCTGAAAATAACATCTCTAGAATAAATAATCTTTTAAGTTAGTGGATTCCAAATCTTATAACCTTTTACATTATCATCATATCCAATGAAAGTACACTTTTTAGCTTTTGGATCCAACTCAATTTGTTTTTCTTTAGGCACGTGAACATAAGCCTCACAACCAAATACCCTTAAATGTGAAACAAAAGGTTTCTTACTTGTCCACATTTCATAGGGAGTTGAAACAAGATCCTTACACAAAGATCTGTTAACCAAGTAGTTTGCAGTACACACAGCTTCTACCCAAAAGTATTTTTTCAACTTTGATTCACTTAACATACTTCTAGCTCTTTCCATTATTGTCCAATTCATCCCTTTTGCCACTCCCTTCTGATGTGGAGTATATGGAGTAGTCTTCTGTCTAACAATACCTACATACTTACATGATTCATCAAATTCCTTAGAAAAGTATTCCCCTCCATTGTCAGATCTCAAAACCTTTATCTTATAATCTTATTGATTTTCAACTAAAGCTTTAAATTCCTTAAACTTAGTGAAAACTTCAAATTTGTGACACATAAAATAAATCCAAGTAAACCTTGAGACATCATTAATGAAGGAAACAAAATATCTAGATTTTCCAATTGATTCAACATCCACTGGACCAAAAACATCCAAATGAATAAGTTCTAATTTATCATTAGATTTATTACTACCTGAAGGAAATGGAGATCTATTATGTTTTCTAAACACACAATGCTCACATAATTTGAAACTCTCATTAGAATAGGATAAACCATATAACAATTTCTTATTTAAGATAGTCTTTAAACCAGACTAACATATGTGGCCCAATCTATGGTGCCATAGTATACATGTATTTTTAGTATTAGCCTCAGATGCATAAGAGGCATTACAAACAGTAGTGGCTTCTAGCTTAAACAATGTTCCCAATCTTTTCCCCTTCGCTACCACCAAGTTTCCTCTCACTAATCTACAGCCATGCTTATCAAATGTCACATGCATTCCCAAATCATTCAACTTTGAAACAAAAATCAAATTTCTATCCAATCCAGGAACATGCAAAACAACAAGGAGGGTTTTAATTCTCCCATCACTGAAACACAACATTACCTTCCCTCATCTAATAATAGGATATGTAGAGTTGTCCCTGAGGTACACATTTCCTCCGTCATACTCTTCATATGTGGAAAACCATTCTTTATGTGGGGTCATGTGGTACAAGCATCCTGAGTCAACCAACCAATGATCATGAGAAACAACATTACATGTAGAAAGTAAAATCTCTTCACCTACATTCGAAGACTTATCAGTAGTAGAATCCCATTGTTTCTTCAAGTATCTACATTCCTTTTTCACATGTCCTCTCTTTCCGTAGTTCCAACATGCAACTTTGTTCTTCTTTTTAGGAATCTTAGAACAACCCTCAGACTTGTCTTTAGACCCCTTCTGATCTCCTTTTGGTCCTCTTTCTATAGACCTTCCCCTGACACTGTGATCATCCCTTAAACTATCTGAACTCCTTTTGGTCCTCTTTCCATAGACCTTCCCCTGACACTGTGATCATCCCCTAAACTATTTGAACTTTTCTTCCTCAATTCTTGTGATAACAGAACTGAAACAAGAGCATCCAACTTTGGCTCTATGAGATTAGCAGTGATAGCCAAAATAACACTCCCATGACTTAGGTAAAGAATAAAGAAGCAATATACATTTATCTTCCTCATCCACATCAACATCTACAGATGTTAGTTGACTCAATAACAAATTAAACGAATTCAAATGCTCTGCAATTAAATCACCCTCGTTCATTTTCATGGAAAATAATTTTTACGCTTTAAATAAAGCTTATTTACCATACTCTTGGCTTGGTAGATGTCACCCAATCTCTTCCAGAGTTTGTAAGCAGTCTCTTCTCTCGAGACATTCAATAGAACAGAATCTGCAAAACACAACTGGATTGTACCTCCTTCCTTTTTTATCTAGTCTATCCCACTCATCTTGAACAACATCATTGGGTTTCTTCTCCTTGGTTAAAACCAACCATTGGTTTCTTTCCTCTAGCAAATCCTCCATTTTCAACTTCCACAATTCGTACCCCATACCATTAAACTTTTCAATGTCCAACCAAGAGGTAGAAGCAACAGTGGATGCAACAATGATATCTACACAAGATCTACAAACAAAAAACAACCAAATCTCCCACTGCAACTAAAAACCTTCACACTACCACCCAAGAATCAAAACTGGCTAGACTGTGATACTAAATGTTAGAAATGAAGGTGCAAACCACACAACAGAAATCTGATTCAAAACTTATTTATGTTCTCTAAATAATGTAGAATCAATGAAGATTGCAACCGAAATAAAACCCACTACACAAATAACATGCATTAGAAACTGAACACATAACACAGTATGTAACATGGAGAAAACACTTTCGAGTAAAAAACTCCACCAAGAATACAGGCTCCAAGTTGTATTATCTTCAAATATGAGATTACAATACATGCACTTCCTCTTCTTCCTCAGTCTTCAATCTAGCGGTGCCTGTTACTCTCAACTCTACTAAAAAATGTAGTACAAATATCCTTATAAAAAGGGAGTTGCCTTCTAGGGCAAGAAAACAAACATAATATCAACTATTAGATATGTGACCTAATGATGAACGATCCAGATTTACAATGATAAAATATAAATAAAATGTGGTTTTAGGGGTGGTGCCCCCGAACCGTCGCCGAAGCGTGTGGACCCCAGACCCCCCACCAGGGGAATGATCCCTCTGGACCCCTCACAGGGGGGAAACCCCCTGCGACCCCTTGTCGCATATGAATTTGCGTCAGGTACTGGATATAAACATGCAGCTGAAACAACATCACTGCTGGTGAAACCTTCCATCCCTTATGGGTGATTTACAAATAATAAGAGGAATAATAAATTACATAGGATTTACAAGGTTAATGGCACCTTAATCATAACATGACTTTTAAAGTGAAATTAATGACTTGATAAATCATTTGAATAGAGTAACATATAGTCCTAAGGTTAAATAACTTCAACCATAGATGTTTAGATTCATTGCTATCATTCTAGAGAATAAGGAAAGAATTAACTAGGCAACTCTTATCAGTCTTACTTTATACAAGAAAATGTTTGAAGTTCCCAACTAATTGTCTGATTATCCCTATAAGGTAGCTATCCTTAATATTTAGGATTCTCAGGTCAATGGCCAATGAACAAGAGACAATTGCTTGTTCTCCTCTGCACTTCAGGCTCTACTAGACCTAGGGGGTATTTCCTTATGATAATATCTAAAATGTTTCTCCTTAGTTCAATGAGATATTGATTAAGTAGATTGTTCTCATTAATGTATTGAGGTCTAAAAGATCCTATTTCAAATTAGCTAAGTCCTCAATACATATCTATTTTAGAACTCTGAGAACATGGAACAAATTGAACACATTATACAAAACAAAATAAAGGTTTTATCTTCTTGATTTTTCAATTTTATGTGCTTGGACTTGAAAAACTTCCTCAGATCGGTGCCTATTCAGGGTAACAGAGTCAAAACCATATATGCAAGTGTTTCTTTCATGACAACAAAACTTCACATTCAGAGGGTTGATAATATCACTACTGCCTTACAGTAATGAATTATTTCCTTAAACAATTTAAAGCAATTTAATCCATTCCTTGAATAGATGCAACAAATCAGACATACAATATAGCAAGTGTATACTAATGAATTCAGAAACTCTTAGCAACTTCATTCAAAAGAAAAGCATTCATAGCCAAGGAGACAATCACAAATAATACACACATACAATGTTATTCATACAATTCAATATGAACAAAAAATTACCATGTAAAAATAAATAATCTCACATACAAAATATATGACCTACAACCTAGAAGTACTCCTTTCTTATTGGAATCAATCAAAATCACAAGGATTACAATATTTTTTAGAGAGTACAATCTCCTTACTGATACTATTCCTTCTCTCCTAAATACCAAACATAGTACAAATTTTCTCCTTATATTGGAGAGATACAAAGTATGTCGCCTAAGCTCCTAAAAATAACTATTTTTAGAAAATTTGACAATTACAATACAAAAATATTCTTCGATCTTGTGCTCATTACAACACTTGATATTAGAATTCAATTACAATCAAATGTGTGCTGATACAATCTTCCAATGATGATGCTTGATCCATTAGCATAGGCCAAAAAATGTAGTATCCTTTGAAAATTGCCAAAATAGGTCATCCTTGGAAAATTGATGACTGATTGAAAGCCAAATCAAGCATCATTCAACTTTGTACTTCTCCTCCCAATCTCCAAATTCCTTATCTTCTGACTATTGAAAGTCCAAAACTCTGACCAACTTATCATTATGAGCAACATATTTGGCATCCAAAATGGCTTTTGACTCCTTGCCAATACTGTCACAGAGATTCTCCAATGCAATAAGCTCATCTAACACAGAATTCAGAGAACCTATTTTCAAATCTCCCTCAACACAAACTAGAGCTATCATGTTTGAACCCACAGCATTGAACTCTGCCTTCCACTAATCCAATGTCTTGGCCTGAGCCTAACCATCCTTAAAGTCGGGTAACACCTTCATCTTCACTTGATCAATGGATGTTACCTTCTCCTTAAGCTGCTTCTCTAATTTGATCATATAGGAGGCAACATCATGTAGGAGTGTCATGACCTCTGATACACTTTGTAATTCAAGGGGCTTATTAGGATCAAACCTAGATGTCTTGCCCATCTACTTGATTATGGCATTCCTTGGCATCCACTTATTCATGATTTCCTACAAGGTAGATGCATTTTGCTCATACTTAACCAATACTTGGTTCAAGTCTGCAATTCCTCTGTATGCATCATCTACTTTTCCATTTATCTTAGTTAACTGATGGTTAACTATATCTGATACAACTTTGTTGTAGGCTTGCATCCTATCTCCTTTCAGAGTCTGAATTGATCCTTTCAATTCTTCAATTTCTTCAAGTAGAGAATCTCTATCAGATGGAAAAGCCTCACCAGATGGGCTCAAAATAATAGGCACAAGGGTACTAGAAGATGCTAAATCCTCCCACAGGGCTCTCAGCTTCACCAAATCATCTGCATATCTTTTTTGCAGATAATTTTAGTCCTTTTACAACTTCAAAATTATGGTTCGGTTAAACATTGCAATGTCAACCGCCAAGGCTGCTGCATCTGGTGGTAGAGTGTCAGCAACTCTTTTGATAATTAAATTACCACTTAACTAATCTATGCTCTCAACCACATCTAGTTTTCTTGTGTTGTGTGTCACTCCATATAACCAATGTTTCAAAATTTGGATTGAAACCACATCTAAAAACCTCCTCCATCTGCTCCTCAGTGGAGAAACCCACTTCATGTTGTTTCATTATGGTTTCAAAAGCCAAGGAATTTTCTAAACTCCAATTAGGCAATAGCAACATACCACTCTCCATTACCATAATTTTCCCTTCTTAAGGAGTGATATTATCTAGTCTTAAGTCAAATTCATACAAGACTCTAGTAGCTAGATCCTTCTCTTTGGCTGAATCAATTTTTGTTTTTTCTTCTTCAAGCCTAGTCTGAAAGACTATCTGTTTTCTTCTCAACACAAATTCTCTAAACTCCTGACTCTTCAAAAACTCATCATCTTGCAAAAACTTATGACAAGAAAGTGCCTTGATATCTCCAGTTTCATCATTTGCAACCTTTAAATAATCAAAAGTTCTATTTTGCGGCATTGATGGTATAATCATACGTATTTCTTCTTCATCAGTCACATCTACAGCTCCCATGTCTTGAGGGGATATTTTGTCCTTAGATGTCTTCTGACTTTCCTCTTTTTTGTCCTCTGAGGTCTTCTACCTTTAGGTTGTTGGCTATCTACCTCCTTAGTGTCTTGAAGAACTACCTCCCCTGTATCCTTACTCATTGTCCTGACATAAGGTTTTATCCTCACACCAGGAACCCTTTCCGCTTTAGGAGGTCTTTGCTCCTTAGGAATAATCAGTGTATCTGCAATCTCTAAAATCTTCCTAATCCTAACGACCCTATCCTTTTCTTCAAGACAAGAACCCTGAAATGTAGGATCCCTCTCAATCCTCTAATTTTCCCCTTTAACAATTCTTTCCCATGTCTTAATTTTGTTATCAGCTTCTTCAAATGACAGGGAATTTCTTATCACATCCTCAACAAAATTCATCTCATGATGGAATGAAGACTTTTTTACACTTATTCTTACTGAATTAATGAAACCTTTAGGGTCAAACCTCTCCCTAGCATTAGCATATGACAATCTAAAAGTATTAAGCAGAGGATAAATTTGGTCCAAACCTTCCTTGTTTGCAACTTGGAAATCTGACCATTTCAAAGCAATAGGGAATAATGAACCCTTCTGACCTTTGAGGTGAAACTTGTCCATTTCATTTAGCTGCCAAATGATCTTTAGATAAGCCAATCTCTTTGGCACGTAAACCAGTAACAAATGAGATTGCATAGTGAAACAATACACTCTAAAATATGTAGAATATTTATTCAAAAACCAATCTCCCCAGTTGTGCTTTACCCCTATCCCAAGAGTTTCCTCATCTGGCCTAAGGAAATCCCTCATTTCCTATGGTATTGTGTCCCTGTGTTCTCCCATGTATGCCATCATTCTTCTAACAAAGAACTCCTAAAAAATGATATAGTTTGAGTTCTCATAGTCCTTATCCCACAAGTAGGTCCAACACTAAACTGGCAAGGGATTATTTTTTTCATCAAATCTTCTCACCTGCAAAGTCTTGTCCCACACATCCCTACCAACATATAAGAACATGTGGCACATGAGGGAGTACCACTTAAACGTCAATTCTTTATTATCCTTGAGGGCTATCATTTGCTTGTGAATCTGATCTGCTAGAAAAGAAGCAAAATCAAACTCTACATTGACTGTATCATCCTGAATATCAATTGCCATATACATCAGATGGACTAGTATCTTTTCCTCTACATCCACACCAATAATTTGATAAAGTGAGTAGTATTCTTTGATAAAATGCTCCTCAAATGGTTTGATACTGAGTGGTTCCTTCTCAAAATCTACCATTCCTTTGCCACCAGAAACTTTCACTTTATGCATAGGAATCTTAACAGACCTATAGAGTACGTTGTGGGTTTCATATGTCCGCCTAAACTTGTCAAAATCTATAGTCTTGTTTTTTGCAAGGTTTAGACTAAACACCTCAACAATATATGGTTTTGTGAGGGCCATAATTGGTTGACTAGTTATTTATAACACCCTTCTTGTATTAGCATCATATTTGCTAGCTACCAGTCTGATAAAGTCTATATCAATGAATACATTGGGCACTAAAACCTTGTCGATGTCTAAACACCATCCATTCTTCAAGGGAACTCTGGCTTCTCTGTTCCTATTCCATCTCTCAAATAGAGACCATCTAGTCACAGGGAGAATTGAATCCCTAATTTCACTGAGTTTGTCTATGAATTTTTCATCCTTATTTCTCCCAAGAAGGTTTACATCCCTCTTAGATGAGCTAGGACATTGAATAAGCAAGTCATGCTCAAATTCCCTTTTTGTTTATGAGGGACCAGGCATACTTATATATGAAGAGTTCAATTACAAACTAGGGCTTTCAAAAATCAAACAAATTCAATCAATCACCCTAATGTGATTATGAATTCAGCTTCTACGATCAATTTTGAGAAATATCGATAAAATTTGCAAAAAATGGACTAAAATATCAACAATTTCCACACTTACTTGTTCTTTACAACCATAAACCCTACTTCTTCAACTACTTCCATGAGTTTGTTGATTCTCACAAGATGTCCAATTGCAAATGATTGTACTCCTCGCAACGATCCAATTTATATAATTAGTTCACCAATCGAGTAAGATTCTAGAGGATTTTCCATCAAATCACCATTACTACAAGTTTGTGTCAGCCAGTAAGCTAAGGACTAGTTATTCTTTGTGTTTGAATATCCACCATTGATCTGATCAGTCCACGGGAGAATCTATGGCTCTGATTTGAAAATTATATCAATGAGAAGCATTTTAGATGCTTGACATGGCGTGGACCAATTGAAATTAACCAACCCAGCAAAACTTTTCCACTTCAAATCCATGTGTCAATCTATCACAACAACACAGGCCCAGGAGGGACCCACACCACCATCCTTGCGCTTGCACATGAGCATTAGCTTCAGCTTGCTTGGGATGGATAGGACCCACTTGAGACTTGTCACTCTGTCACAGCGTCGCGAGGCATATTCTTTGCCATCTTCTTGTTATGCACTCATACGATCTAATGAGGAGCAAGCATGGCTTAGATATTTAGTTGATAAGACTTTGGGCCCACCAGCTTGAAAATCTATGATCAGTGCATCAGTGTGGCTCTGAAAGATCTAACAGATCTAGAGCTCATGATGCCATGATAACCATCAATTTGTTTCTAGGAACCTTAGACTCAGACTTAGGAATTATTTGCACGCATGGGGAAAGCCGGTAACTAGGCTTAAGGGGTTGGTTTCAGAAAAGAACTTAGACATGAAGTCATGACTTAAGTCTAGGGTGACTGACAGCAACAGGTCAACTCAAAATCATAATGTAGACTTAGATAAAAAGGCTAAGGGTTTAGGGTTTAAGGCTTCTATATATGGACTTAGCCAATTGCAAGGGTTTTAGGACAAAGAGAAAGGAAATTGCAAGGGGGTTCCACCATGAAGTTTAGGAAAATAAGAAGTTCTTCATGACTTCTTATTCAGTCTACTTTATGGCAACAAGAGCATTTTTTCCTAGGTTGACTAGAGTTGGAGTAATTATATCAGGATAGAAAAAAGCCTATGAGTTATATCCTTAATTAGAATTCAAATAAAGCCAAAAAATAAATTGAAGAGGATTAATGATGCCTTTGTGTTTTACTAATTAGGTAGATGGAAACTGATTTGAACAATCACCTATCTTTAGAGGCCACAACCACTATTACAAAATGGAGGAGTCGGTTCATCTAGTTCCCAACTTTCACATATTTTAGTGCAGGAGGTTTCATAGGGGCACCCTATAGGGTGCATAAATATGTGAATGATAAAACGGTGATGTTAGAACTTATGAGGTAGTTATGTGAAGTTCATAAAGTTTTATCTAGAAAACATAGGCCAAGTGTCCCTAAGGTTAAGTTGTCTAAACTTAAATTATTTATACATGACACAAGGTTTTCATTTGACAATAAAGGATGGAGAAAATGAAGGGTTGTCATTCAAGAATCAATATGGATAAAAGGATTTATGGGTTGACTATGATGATGAACATGAGGTGAGAAGATAAATCTTCTCAAGGCTTACTACTTTTCAACTCAAGGCATTTAGAATTGCTAAAGTTTCAAAAAATATCTTTGATGATGGAGATCTTCTAAATGTAGTCTATAAGAAAGGGGGTATCTTCAAAATGCCTATTCCTAAACCGAATTGGCCTAACGAAGAGTAGAATTCATAAAATTCATAAGCAAAGAGATAATAGATAGAAGCCTAACTTGGCTCAAAAATAATATAAAAGATCCACATTTTAATAAAAGAGATGCACCAAAGGATAGTGAGACTTTTAAACCCCCTTCTAAATAAAAGAATAAAGGAATAAATAAGAAGGGGCAACCCCTAATACAAGAGCTTCCTAATTTAAGTGTTCTAAGTCTTGAAAAGGAAGGAGAGATAGAAGAAGAAACACTCAAGTGGAAAAAGACTCCCAAATTTGTTTCCAAGATCAAGGAACAATCAGAGAAATATGTAGAGAAGACACCTTCCAAGGTTCCTATTCCTCTACAGGTACACACTCCCACTCAATCTCTTCCTCTATCTCCTCCTCATTCACCTCTCATAAACCCTAATTAAGAACAAACTCTTTCTTTTGCCTCGTGAGACCCTCCTATTTAAAGGGTTGTGAATCCTCAAAGATTACCTTTAAATGAACAAGTTCTTGAGAGTCCTTGTCTTGAGGGCCAATCCTTCCACTGCTCTTCGAAGAGAACTCCTTCCAAGCCTTTTCCTTCACCTATTTTTCTACTCCTTTACAATCTCACATGTAAAATGTTCAAGATACTTAAGAGTAAGAGAAAATATCAAAACAAGTCAACTCATCTTGTTGAGATCACCATTAATAAGAGAAAGAGGGTTTCAAATACCTTAACAAATGAATTCTCTACAATCTTATTGATGTTAGAAAAGATTCCTAAAGCTAAAAAGGCTAAGGTCATCCCTTAAATTTTCTCTAATGTGTAGGGTTCAAAGATTGCAAAGGTTGCTACTCCAAATGTAGACAAAAATGAAAGACACATGTATGCTTAAATATGATCCAAGGTAAATAATGGAAGATAATGCAATATAACTTAATACATTCACCTTCAATCATACCCTCACACTTGATAGAATGGAGTAGAGTGCACCCTAGCTCTACTAGCTTTGTTCTTTCGATATATTATGCATTGTGGACTTGTCACAAAACTAGCATAATCTAGGTATGGAAAATTCTATAATGAAGGCAAATGATAATGATAATGATATATAATTTTGACAACATGTACTTGTATATGAAAGATGTGCTGTGATAGCAATGTGAGAGGCTTAATTTATAGAGGTTGGATATGATGAATGAACGGCCAGAATTAAAAGATGAAATGGATGGCTAAGATTAGATGAGAGGATTATAGGTCATGGATGAGGATCTTATAGAGCATTCTTTTATGTGAACAATTGAGTTTAAAAGATGTAGTATGATAATGGATGGTGGAGATGAAAAGTGAATTTAATTTTAGATCAATTATTTAATAATTGTGACCAATTATTATATAATTGTGGTAAGTGGTTGAGGATAAGGATGTGAGTGGATAAATTAATTAAATAATGGAATTATTAAATTAATTTATGGAGAGGAAGTTGTTAGAAATGATAAATTAATTAAATAAATGGGATTTATTAATTAATTTAAGAAAAATGGTAAATTAAATAAATGAATTTACTTATTTATTTAATATGGAAAAAATGGATTAATTGGAGTGGAATAAATTGATTAAATAATAAAATTATTTAATTTATTTAGAAGACATGTTAGGATGAAAGGTGGTGTTAGAACTATGTCGAAAATGAAGGTGAATACATGGTCATTTTTAGGTGTCTACATTTTGTCCCTCTTTGATACTACATCCCGTAAGGTGGCATCATGTCAAAGAATAAAATGATGCCTTGGTTAGTGATGAAAAAGGGAATAATGGATAATGGATGCCCCCTTGAGAATTTATTTGAAAAAAAAAAAAAAAATTGGGTCAAATCTTGAAGCAAGGGTGATGGAGTGAAAATGGGCGACGGGGATGGTAGAAGGAGGATATGATGAAACAGGAATGAAAACAAAGGTTTGGGGGTTAAAACGAGAGGCCAGGGATAAGTAATCAAGACTAAGAATGAAAATTAGGGCTTGGGGACCTACAAATAGCGGCAAGGGGGCCCATCTTTCCTCATTTGAACTCACAAGCTTAGAAAAACTCATAGAGAAGAAAAGACAAAAGCTATGGCAGACAGAGTGGTCATCACATGACATAAGCACCATGGTGAGAGGATCAGGACCTTCTAGCGACTAACAAGAGCTAGTAGACTAGTATGTGACTAAACCTAGGGCCTTTTGGGTAGGTTAGGGGGTGAGTTAGATGTCATAAATGCTAGGAAAAGGGTGAAAAAGCAAGGATGTAGCTTTATAAAAGCACGCCCATGTGATCGAGCGATGCACCTCTGTGGCAGGGCAGCACATCTACGTTATAGAATGTCATGACTATGTAAAATTTGCACCCATGTGAGGGAAAATGTGCCTGCACGGTGACGATGAGCACTTGGGAGGGAAAACAACATGCCAATGTTAATTGGTGCACCTGTGTGGAAGAATGGTGTGCTTTTGCTATGGAAGATCTCCTAGGCTTGGAAATGGCGTGCATATGTCTAGAAGGCTGTCTGTGAGGAAAAACACCGCACCTGTGTGTAACAGGGCACCTATGTAGGAAAAGAACGTGCTTTTGCAGACTAAGAAAAAGGTGGTTGAATTTGACTTAAAAAGAGCTAACTTGGTGATACTATCATGGATTAGACCATTGGCTATACTATCATGGGTTAGATGACCTAGGATGATGTGGTTATTTCTAATATTTACAAAGGAGGAGAGAGTTATTAGTTGTGATTAGGATGCACCACATTTCATGCATGCTAGATATTAGGGTACACACAACCATGATGATAGATTTGATCGAGAGATGGCACAATGAGAGGAGCACATTCTTCCTCCCCATTGGTGAGATGATGGTGATTTTAGAGCATGTGTGGAGGATGCTGAGGATTCTTATTCATGGATCCTTAGTGCGATACGACTTAGACACTGGAGTGGTTGCACTAGAGAGGATGTTTACTGACGATGATTTACCAGTAGAGGGGACTCAACTAGATCTACCACAGAATGAGACAACGCCCACTTCCACTATTCATAGTTGGATTGATCCTATATGTGCTAGTACCAGGGTGATAAGCCAGATATTTTTCTACTGGATGAGGGATGTGCTAGAGCATATGATGTAGGGAGAGGTTTTTGTATGGGATCCTTGCATTCTTGCACACCTGTACAGAGAGTTACATAGTTGTGTCTACAACAGGAGCTACTACCTTTCATGTGGAGTGAATCTGTTTCATGTACGGCCATGGGAGCATATTGTCATCTTGAGGCCAATATGTGATAGATCGAGAGGAGATGGCTAGCCATACTATGGGATCTATACAGGTGTGTTATACTATCATTAGGTAGGTGATATGGATTATTGGAGGATATTGGATGACTTGGATATGGTCACATGGCAGGATTGTGAGGCATGCAAGGAGGATGATGATCAGCTATCATATGTATGGCAGACTTGATATATACTTGGTAGGATGGCATAGATCATCGAGAGATATATGCCTGGATAAGTGCTATAGTAGTTCAGAGAGAGGCAAATAGCACCGATTCGCAAGGTTGTCTTTCTCAGGGTTACTATGGATGTTGGACTTTAGGGACTGGCACTAGATCCTTAGATGCCAATAGCAGAGTTTCAGGGATTGATACTTGTACAGTGGGTACCACCAGGTGTAGAGGTGGAGGATGTGGGTACTAACCTAGATTATGATACATGGTGGGCCACTCATAAGCTGGTTTGTTTCACTATTCTAGGTACACATGTTGGACAGTTTGTTGCACTGTTGTTTTAGAGACGAGTTGGGAAATAGGTGGAGGGAGGTGCTGGTGGATAGGTGGAGGAGGTGATGGTGGTGAAGATGGAGGTTAGGGACCTGATGGTGGATATGGAGATGGAAAGAAATGGGTAGCTCAAATAGATGTCCCAAAGGTTCCTGGAGAGGAGGGGGAGGACAGAGATATTGCGGGCTTCTCATGACAGCCTATAGATGGAGGTTGAGCAGGTACAGGGCCTGCTAGTTGGTGTGATGGAAGAGAGAGATAGTGCCTTACTTTAGATCTAGACTCTACATGGATAGGTATAGGTGTTACAGGAACAGGTTCAAGCTCAAGTAGGAGGTAGGGATGGGGATGAGATACTACAATAGGTTACTGCAGAGAGAGATACTCTTAGGGTAGAGAGAGACACAACAGTAGCACAGAGGGAAGTTGTAGAGGCCTTAGCTCCACGTTTCTAATAGAAGCATGATACAATGTAGGGTATACTAACAGGAGGTGGGATGAGTCAGATGTGGACTGATATGATGAGGATACAAGGAGATCTAACTACAGTAATACAGAGAGTAGAGTACAATCATACTCTATACCTTAGTGTGATACTAGAGGGACATAGGGCACCCAACTTTAGTACATAGAGCAGATCAAGGGTGACGAGACCAGCTAGATCACATCCATCAGTTATGGGACCTCCTCCACCTAGGGATCATGGGGCATAGGGTCCACCACCAATAGGACCATCTGCATAGATAGTAGGAGCTTAGGGACCACAACCTCTTCCACCTTTAACATCAGGACCACAACCTATGTTGTCAATACATTTAGAGAGTGGAAGTTCATCATGACCATGTATAGAGATGTATTCATATGTTTTGATGCTTGCGGGCTCGATATATTTTGATTGTGTAAGGAAAGTAGAGGTGTGTAATACAGCTTCCCTAATGTCAATTCAAAGGGGATAGTGTAGACAGGTAATGTTTAATTCAAATACACAGATGAACACACCAGAAAAATAGAATAAACATGCAAGATAATAGAGAATCAACACCATATTTGCCTGGATTTGCCATAAATTGGCTCAAAACTCCCACTGCTTGGGCAATGTCTGGTCTGGTACAGACCATTGCGTACATTAAACTGCCAACAACACTTGCATAAGGCACTTTTTCATGTCGTCAATTTCATTTGAAGAATCTGGACAATCTTCAATAGATAGTTTCGTTCCCTGCAAAACTGGAACAACTAACTATTTACAATAAGACATATTAAATTTATTAAGAACATTTGTAATATACTTGCTCTAGTTGAGCCAAATCTTTCTCTTAGATTTGTCCCTTTTGATTTCCATTCCCAGAATGTACTTCATTGCCCCCAGATTCTTCATTTCAAATTTCAAGGACAACTGACATTTTAAATCTGAGATCATCCCCTTACCATTGCCAATGAATAACATGCCATCCACATACAATGCAATTATAAGAATCTGATCACCATCAGTTTTATAATAGACACAATGATCAGATTTAGATCTCACATATCACAAAGATAAAACATACGTATCAAATTTTTGATACCACATTCTGGGAGATTGCTTCAAACCATAAAGAGACTTTTTAAGTTTACATACCAGATGTTCTTTACCTTTTACCACAAAATGCTCTAGTTGGGACATATAAATTTCTTCTTCAAGGTCCCCATGAAGAAATGTTGTCATCACATCCATCTGCTCAATTTCAAAGTCATACGCTGCTGCAAGTGACAACAGAAATCTAATGGATGTTAGCTTAGCTACAGGAGAAAAGATTTCTCCATAATCTATACCTTCCTTTTGAGAATACCCCTTAGCAACCAGTCTTGCCTTGTACTTTTCAATACTACCATTTGGACCATATTTCTTTTTAAATACCCACTTACAACCCACAGGTTTTCTACCTTCAGGCAAGGGCACCAGATCCCAGGTTCCATTTTTCTCCAACGATGACATTTTGTTATCCATGGCTTCCAACCAAGAATCTGAATCAGGTAAACTAATAGCTTCTTTCACAGTCCTAGGTTCATCAGTATCAGTAAGCAAAGCATAGGCACAACTTGAATCATGTACTAAAAATCCATACCTATCTAGTTGTCTTCTTTCACGTGTAGACTACCTTAATGGCTGAGGTGCAAGTTCAGGTTCTTGCTCTGGATCTGAATCTTCAGAGCTACTCGAACTCACTTCTGAATCATCTACACTTGGTACTTGTTGTTCCTCTTTTACAGGGGTCAGAGGAATATTAACAACACTCTTTTCTTTCTTTTCTTCTGACTTCTCTGGCTGAGGATCAATAACTAAAGGTTTCAGCTCTCTAAAAATTACATTCCTGCTATAAATTACTTTTTTAGTTTCAGGATTCCAAAGCTTGTACCCTTTAACACCGACTCCATAGCCAATAAAGATACATTTGACTACCTTGTAATCCATCTTAGATCTTTTTACCTCAGGAATATGAGCATATGCCTCACAGCCAAAGACACGAAGATGTCTTAGAGAGGGCTTCTTTCCAGACCATGCTTCCATAGGCATCTTATCAACCAATGCCGAAGTAGGAGAACGATTCAACAAGTAACAAGCTGTAGCAACTGCCTTAGCCCAGAACCTTTGTTCAAGACTAGCATAACTTAACATACTTCTTGCTTTCTCCATCAATGATCGATTCAACCTTTTAACAACTCCATTTTGCTATGGAGTATAAGGTGTAGACTTATGCCTTTTTATTCCATGATCAAGACAAAATTTATCAAAATCTGCATTGCAGTATTCACCACCATTATCTGTTCTCAAACATTTTATTTTTCTACCAATCTGATTTTCCACAAGATTTTTAAAAATTTTAAACCGACTGAACACTTCTGATTTATTTTTCAAAAAATATATAAATGCCCTCCTTGAATAATCATCAATAAAAGATACATAGTATCTTGATTTAGACAGAGAAGGAACATCAACTGGACCAAAAACATTAGAATGTACACAGTCCAGAACAGCAGAAGATTTATGAGAACTAGAGTAAAAAGAAACATGGTCCTCTTTTCCATGTATACAATGTTCGCAGAAATCGAACTCCAGATTACAATCAATCAGCCCATCTACCAGGTTTTTGTTTTTCAAAGTTTTTAAACCTTTTTCACCTTTGTGACCAAGTCTATGATGCCAGAGCATTGTTTTCTCTGTAGGAAGTTTAACTTCCATAGAGTTGGCATCATGTGTTACAATAGTAGCTTTTTCAGATTTTACAGAGACATTATTACATCACATTGGTTTAGCATCTAACCTATACAAAGTTCCAATGCGTTCACCCTTTGCCAGTACAATAGAACCTCTAGTCATCTTACAGCCACCATCCACAAAAGTAACTTGCACTCCAACATCATTAATCTTACTAACAGAAGGTAAATTTTGAGCTAGATCTAGTATGTGTAATACTCCATTCATTCCCTTTATTCTGGCATCCAGGAATTAGATTCTGACTCTTCCTCGGCCAACAATTTCCAGTGTTGAATCACTTACCAGGAACACCTTCCCACCAGCATACGGTTCATACTTAGTGAACCATTCACTATGAGATGTCATATGAAAAGACACTCCTGAATCCACCAGCCATACATCTTCAGATGCAGGCGTTGCCAAGGCAGTCTTTTCTGATGTGTCCTTTCTGCCCACAATTCCAGCACTTCACCTTGGACTTTTTGCCAGGAGATTTTGATCTCCCCTCTGATTTGGACTTAGACTTCTTGTCCTTCATCTTGTCCCTTTCCTTTGATCTACCTCGAATGGACAGGGCCTCTTTGGCCATCTCAGAAGATTTCCTCCACATCTCTTTAGATAACAGCGAGGCAACAACTACATCAGTTGTAAATGTAGTTGTACTTACAATAGCCATCACTAGGTGATCCCATGAGTTAGGTAAGGAATACAACAGAAGCATATAGTGGTCCTCCTCTTCTATTTTTACACCTACAGATGTCAATTGTGCAACAATCATATTAAATGAATTCAGATGGTCTGCTACAGATGCTCCTTCATCCATCTTCAGAGAGTACAACTTCTTTCTAAGGAAAAATTTATTCACCAAGGACTTGCCCTAATAAATATCTCCCAACTTCTTCCACAAAGTATTTGCAGTCTTCTCCTCATGGATGTTCAACAGAAAAGAATCCGCTAAACTTAATCTTATCAGTCCTCTAGCTTTCCTATCCACCAAGTCCCAGTCTTCTTGCTTCATGGCTGAAGGTTTAGTTCCAGACACAACAACCCAAAGATCTTTGTCGACCAGCAAATCTTCAGCCTTAAGCTTCCACAACTCAAAGTTAGTGCCATTGAACTTTTCAATGTCTATCTTTCCTGGTGTACTTGCCATCTCATTTAACAAAAAAGACCTCTACAAAACTCCCACTCACAGAACTAACACAAAAAACCCAACCTACCAACAAGGATAACACAACTGGCTAGGCTCTGATACCACTTGTAAGGAAAGCAGAGGTGCATAATACAGCTTCCCTAATGTCAATTCAAAAGGGATAGTGCAGATAGGTAACATTTAATTCAAATACACAGATGAACACACCAGAAAAATAGAATAAACATGCAAGATAATAGAGAATCAACACCAGATATACATGGGAAAACCCTTTCAGGTAAAAAACTCACAACCACAAGAGAGACAATCTTTATTTACAGTAAGCTTAAAAGGATTACAATAAAGATCCTAGCCTTCTTGCTTAGGTATCGATTCTCAAATCATACACACAATTCACTTCCACTATACATCTACAAAATGAACAATATGATTGAATCTCTTCATCAACCTACAACGACATCACCAGATCTGTATATATATAGTCTTCAAGAGCAAAAATTTGTTTTTAACTTCTACCCTAACTGTTCATTTCAATTGACCCACCGTCGTTGTCTTCCAACCGTCGCATAACTGTCGTCTGACTGTTCACATTCAAGAGGACTCATTAGTCCCACATTCACTAGGTCGAGTTTAACATCTAGGTTTATATACCCGAACACACTGTAAGACTATCATCAGCAATTTTGTTGCCAACGATACCAGTCTAAGCTTCATCGGGATAGCCCAAACCATCAGAGAGACAAGTAACATCGGAAGGACTTCCAAAACTCAGACCGACAAAGCTTCTCACGTCGACACCAATAACCCTTCATCATAGTGACAGTTAACATCGGAGGGACTTCACAAAACTGGCTCGATAGTAGGTCTCACGCTGATACATTGATCTCTGATGCCAACTCCCATCAGAGTAACCCAAACTGTCAGAGTGACTACCACAAGTCTTTCCGACGCTCAACCTCATGCCGATAGACATATCTTATCGGTATGACACATCGATCGGATAAGATAGAGAATGTCAACCCGATAGAGCATGTCAACCTGATGGCTATGAACAAAACCAATGAAAAGAATGAATGAGGTTACAAACAGTAATTTGAGACATTAGATCTCTTCAGATTGCTCTATGGAGCCATTTGTACACAAACATTGTATCATGACCATTTTTTGTATTATATAGATGAGATGATAGATCTTTGGCAGCATATATGATGAGACTTATGGTTTATGGTTCATTTGTGATGATGTGATTGTATTTTTTATTCATGATGATACTATATTTTGCAAACTTGTTGGTGTTGTCATTGATGTCAACCTCTAGCAGGTGGTTTACTTGGTTTCCAAGAGCTTTTGAGAAAATTTGAATAAAAAGGTGTACAATATGACAGAGGTGTGCTCTGTGTTGTGCTCCATATTTCTTCCTAGTTGAAGATATGCTTGTGTGGTTTGGAAGTGTTGATCAGAAGTGTTATATCCATAGTTTCAGGTTCTAGATTGTGTGGAAGTGGAAGATGTGTTTGACAGAGTGTTTGCCTTCGTAGAATATTGTCTGGGAGAAATGATATTGCTCCACATTTCTCTGCATTGAGGTTTCTTGTCCTAAAAATATGGGAATGTGCTTATACAGTCTATATCTACCTTACCTTGAAGTTTCTAGTGATGGGTTGCTCTGCAAGTTCAGTTCTTGTGTAGGTGTTCAATGGTAGTGGATCTTGATGTGCAAATTGAAGACATTCTTTGTTTCAAGAGGTTGCAGCAATGTTGCAGAAGATTCTGATGATGTTGAATATTATGCAAAGATGTATGGATGTTTTAGAGTGGTTCTTAGTGGTCTACATGATGTTTTTGGACTTTGAGAGGCGTGAAGGTGATCACTTGTCGTGTTAGTTGAGGTTTGGCCAACCTGACCAACTAGCACTATTTATGGAGGTACTTCATGGATTGTAGATGTAATGAGCAACATGGAGATGTAGATTTGAGTCCTAGTTAACCATTGGCATGGTCCACTTTCACTTCTTTCCACCACAGAAGTGTTTTGTGCCGACCTATTTGGTGTTGCACGTTTGAGGTGCACACGTTTCATTAAGGCCGGCCTAATTGGGATTGTTTTAGGTTGAGGATGGTATAAATGTAAGATGAAGTTGAGTGTACCAAAGTAGAGAAGATGATGCGAATGTGAATCAAGGGTAGTGAGTTGTGTGCGAGCTTAAATGCTTGTGTGAGTAGAAGGTGTCTACATTTCAGTGTCCTTGAAGTTGCTGGAGGCAATGAGCCAAAGGTTGCGGATAGCAAGAAGTTGTAGTGGTGGATTTCTTATGTTGCTTTGAGATAGTGAATCTCTTTGTAACAATCTTCTTCTATTCTTCTCTCTTCTGGACAGTGAGTCCTTCTGGGCAGTGAGCCTACTTGTTTTTGGTGTTGCTATTCATATATATGTGAGTTAATCCTCACCATGGTTTTTCCTTTCTTGGGTTTTCCACGTAAATCTGGTGTTCTTATGTGTTTGGATGTGTTTGCATTAATGTTTCATATGTTTACATTCTGCTAATGCATAATAAGAGTTTGAAGATTGAAATGTATTGAGGGGTTAATGTTCTAATATACAATTAATTCACCCCCCCTCTTAGTTGTCCTATGCATACTAAAAATTGGTATAAGAGCCAAGTCCCTTGAAGAAGATTAATCGCTTGGGGTCAATCCAGATGTGCACATGAAAGGTATTGAGGTCCCAGTGTTTGCTGGAACAAATTATGCTTTTTGGAAGACCAGGATGGAAATCTTTCTTGTCTCTTTAGGATATGGCGTATGGAAGATAGTTGAAAAAGAATATACTATACCTCCTAATGGTCCAAAGGATGAAGATGAAATTAAAGAATATGAGAACAATAGCAAGGCAAGGAGTGCTCTTCTGAACAGTCTTTCAAATTCTGAATTAGTGAAGGTAATGAACTAGAAAAGTGCTCCTGAGATCTGGAAGAAGCTGGAAAGTACCTATGAAGGAGATGACAAGGTCAAGCAAGCAAAGATGTAGATTTTGAAGGCCAAGTTTGAAACCCTAAAGATGTCAAAGGATGAAAATATTGCAAGCTACATGTAGAGAGTGGATGAGGTTGTCAATTCTATCAATGGTCTAGGTGGGAAGCTAGAGGAAAGTGAAGTGGTAAAGAAGGTACTAAGAACTCTTCCAAAATCTTATAGTGTTAAAGTTTCTACTATTGAAGAGACTCAAAATTTGGATCAGTATTCTAGGGATCAAATGTTTAGTACTCTAAATACTTTTGAGATAAGAGAATTTGGTCAAGATGATTCAAGAAAAGAATTTTTTTTTAAGGTTAGCAAGGCAGAAAAGAATGAGGAACTAGATTCAGATGATTTTGACAAAGTAGGAGCGAATTTTGTAAGTAGATTGAAAAAGGGATCTAGCACTGAGCCCGTGATATTGTTTGCACATGTAAAAACAATGTACAATTGAGTTTATGCAAGTAGGCGAATTCGCTGGGAGTTGTAATTTGTCTTAACAAATTGTCTTTATTCATTCATATTCAAAATATATACATTGACATAGGATGTGAAGGGTCACATTACCCTTGGAATTCAAAAAGAACTATTGGAAGGTGAAAAACTATTTACAACAGTTCAAAATTTCAAAAAATTATGAAATTTTCAAATTTTCCACTTGGTAGGGTCATAACTCCTAGCCATTTTGTCAGAATTCAAACTTTTTGGACTCAATGGAAAGATAAACTAGTTATCTAGTTTGATTTTCTTTGAACCCTGCCTACGACTACCATCCTAAGCAACCAATGAAAGTCTTGAGGCCTAATTCCACTCCAAAGGCCTCCAAAAATATAATTTACTGAGATGTAGAAAATACCAAAAAACTAAATTTTTGGTATTTTCTAGTTTCTACTTCACAAATGCCACTCAAATGATCCTGGAACTGATCACCTGCAAATGTTTTAACTATGGAGAACTACTAGTTAATTGATGGTGGGTGTTCAAATCATATGACAAGTGACAAGAATAAGTTTGTTAAGCTTGAGAAGTTTGATGGAAGTTTTGTTAAGTTTGGGGATGATGCACCTGCTAAGATCTATGGAATAGGTTCAATTAGTTTTGATGGCAAGCATAATACAGATGATGTTCTATATGCCAAGGGTCTCTACATAATCTTCTAGAGTAGGAAAAATGTGTAGTAGAGGATATAACCTTGTGTTTCAGGATGGTGGCTACGAAATCATAAAGGAAAACTTTGGAACTCTAGTTGCTACAGGAAAAAGAACAAAAGGAAATGTATATCAGCTCAAAGGTGCTAACGGTATGTGTTTCATGACTCAAGTTGATGAATGTTGGCTATGGCATAGAAGAATGTGTCACATAAATTTTGATAGCCTGGTGAGGATAAACTCTAATCAAGTTGTAAGGGATCTGCTAAGAATTACAAAACCTATCAATGCAATTTGCAAGGAATGTCATATTGGAAAGCAAACAAGGAAGAATTTCAAAATCAAGGAGTATTCCACCACAGGATCCCTGGAGCTAGTACATACATATCTGTATGGATCCACAAGAATAAGAAGCTTCCAAGGTGACAGATATTTCATGTTGTTAATTTATGATTATTCTAGAATGACTTGGGTAACTTTTCTCAAAGAAAAATCAGAAGCTCTAAATAAGTTCAAAGCATTTAAGGTTATGATTGAAAATGAAATTGATTTGAAAATCAAATGTTTTGAGGTCTAACAAAAGTGGTGAGTTCACCTCCAGTGAGCTTAACTATTTTTGTGAAGATCATGGAATAAAAAGGCATTTGTCAGCTCCTAGAACTCCTCAGCAAAACGGAGTTGTGGAAAGGAAGAATAGGATAGTTCAAGAAGCAGCAAGGACAATGCTAAAAGAAGCAAATCTACCGGATGTCTATTGGAGAGAAGCCATTCACACTGCAGTCTACATACAAAACAAAGTGCAATCAAGGGTCAATTATTCAAAGACTCCATATGAACTATGGTATGGAAGAACTCCTACTATAAAATATTTTAGAGTGTTTGGAAGCAAGTGCTACATTAGGAGAGATGAAGAAAAATTGGGAAATTTTTACACAAGATCAGATGAAGGAATATTTCTTAGATATTCTACAAAGAGCAAGGCTTATAGGTGCTACAACAAGAGGCTAAAGAAGTTAGTTGAAAGTGCAAATGTCAAAGTGGATGAAGAACCACATCAAAGCTCAATACTGATAGAGGGATTTGAATTTGATGAGCCCCCAAGTGTAGAGAAGAAGAAAAGCAAAAGGAGATACAAGTTAATGAAGAAGATGCTTTGAAAAGGGCTCCTAAGACTCCAGAGTATGTATAGTAAAATCATTCTGAAGATCAAATCATTGGAGATAAGAACAAAGGTGTATTAACAAGAGGGAAAATTTCTATGGTAAAAGAATAGGTGAATTTATGCTTATTGTCTAAAATAGAACCCAAAATAGCAACTGAAGCTTGCAAAGATGAACATTGGATCAAAGATATGGAAGAAGAACTAATGCAGATTGAGAAAAATTAGACTTGGGAAATTGTCCCAAGACTAGCAAACAAAAATCTAATAGGAACTAAATGGGTTTTCCGAAACAAGTTGAATGAGAATGGAGAAGTAGTAAGAAATAAAGCTAGGCTTGTGTGTAAAGGCTACTCACAAGTGGAAGGAATAGATTATGAGGAAACATTTACTCCAATGGCAAGATTGGAGGCTATTAGAATGTTTTTAGCCTTTGTAGCTCATAAGGACTTTAAATTTTATTAGATGGATGTGAAATCTACATTCTTGAATGGAGAGTTGGAAGAAGAGGTATACATTGAGCAATCAAAAGGCTTTCAGTTATCTGATGATCCAAATATGGTTTGCAAATTGAAGAAGGCATTGTATGGACTCAAACAGGCTCCAGAGCTTGGTATGCAAGCTTAGACATGTACCTGCTACAACAAGGGTTCAAAAAGGGTACTGCAGATAGCAATTTGTACTTCAAAACTGAAGAAGATCAAATCTTGATTGTGGAGGTGTATGTTGATGACATAATTTTTGGAGGAAATGAAAGTATGTGCAAAATATTTGTAAAAGAAATGCAGAAAGAGTTTGAAATATTAGCAATGTGTGGGGAAATGAGTTTCTTCCTTGGGTTATAAATCAGTCAATCAGAAAAAGGTATTTTCATTTCACAGTCTAAGTAAGTTAAGGAAATGTTGAAGAAGTTTGGAATGGATGAATCCAAATCGGTATGCACTCCCATGACTACTGGTTGTAAGTTAAGCAAAGAGGATGAATCTCCCAAGGCTTATCAGAGCAAGTACATATCAATGATTGGTGGACTGGTATACCTAGCTATTACCAAACCAGATATAATGCATGTAGTTTGCCTTGTGGCTAGATTCCAAGCAGATCCCAGAGAGTCACATGTTTCAACAATAAGAAGGATATTTAGGTACTTGAAAGGCACTCCAGACTTTGGCTTATGGTATCCCAAGGATACTAATTTCTCTTTGAGTGCATATACAGATGCAGATTGGGCAGGATGTACAGATGATAAAAGAAGTACAAGTGGTGGTGCTTTCTTTCTTGGAAGCAGACTAGTCTCATGGTTAAGTAAGAAGTAGGACTCGGTATCATTATCTACTACAGAGATAGAGTACATTGTAGTAGCATCTTGTTATACATAGGTGTTGTTGATGAAGAAGACATTGAAGGACATCAAAGTATCATATGATGAACCTATTTCTATCTTATGTTATAAAACAAGTGTTATCAACATTTCAAAGAATCTAGTAATGCATTCAAGAACAAAGCATATTTCAATCCAGTATCACTTTCTAAGAGAGAAGGATGTTGAGAATGAGGTGAAATTGGAATATGTGCCTACCAAGCATCAAATTGTAGATATCTTTACAAAGGATCTTCCTAAAGATACTTTTGAGTATCTCTAGGAGAAGTTACGGGTTCTTGTACCTCCTCTTAATTAGATGCTTAAGTGTGTGCATTTGTCCAGGAAGCATTTCAAGATACATTCTTATTACTGGACTAATGCTGAAGGCTACCTCTCAGGGGGAGTAGGTAGTGATATTATTAGTTGGTGCAGTCAGATGGAGCATACCTTATGATTCTAAGGGGGAGAGTGTAGAAAAGTGAGAATAGTGGAGACAGAGTAGGTACTTGCTAGTGTTGTAGTTATTTCCATTTATCATTGATGTCAAAGGGGGAGAGAGTTAAAGTGGTTGAAAACATATTGTTAACTAATATTGGGAGAGAGTTGTAGGAAAGTGTGTGAAGAGTATGAGTTTCTCCAGTCAGGGGGAGTATTACTAAGCTGTTGATTGATTGCTATAGGTCTTGATGGGTTTTCAAAAAGTTGGTGTTGTCATCAATGAGAAAGGGGAACATTATTGGAAACTTGTTGGTGTTGTCATTGATGTCAACCTCTAGCAGGTGGTTCACTTGGTTTCCAAGTGCTTTTGAGAAAATTTTAATAAAAAGGTGTGTAGTGTGACAGAGTTGCGCTCCGTGCTGTGCTCCGCATTTATTCCTAGTTGAAGTTATGCTTGTGCGATTTGGAAGTGTTGATCAAAGGTGTTCAGAGGTGTTATATCCAGATTTTTAGGTTCTAGATTGTGTGGAAGTGGAAGATGTGTTTGACAAAGTGTTTGCCTACGTAGAAGATTGTCTGGGAGAAATGAGATTGCTCTGCATTTCTTCACATTGAAGTTTCTTGTCTTGTGGATCTGGGAATGTGCTTATACAGTCTATATCTACCTTACCTTGAAGTTTCTAGTGATGGGTTGCTCTGCAAGTTCAATTCTTGTGTAGGTGTTCAATGGTAGTGGATCTTGATGTGCAAATTGAAGACATTCTTTATTTTAGGATGTTGCGGTAGTGTTGCAGAAGATTCTGATGATGTTGAATATTATGCAAATGTGGTCATACATACATTAAAGTGGGGCCTAAATGTTATGGAGTAAAAAGTGGCCACATGCCTTTTTACCTCCTAGTTTAGCTCCTAGGTCCTATCTGCTTCCTTATGCTTAATATTACATTATAATTGATCATCCTGAAAGAAACTTCATGACACCCACGACATCCTGGGACCCTTGAGACCTATCATAACTTAATCCTGACCCAATTTAGGCCCCTATACATGGGCGCCAACTACCCATGTCGCTCCTAATTAGTCAGGGCTAACTTTTGGTATGTTGGCATGGGACCTTTAAAAATGTTCCTCCTTGTTGACTCTTGTGATTTAAATTCGTAAATGTTAGCGGGAAAGCATATATAAGTGATTTTATTACTTCATTTTACACCTAGATGGGTAACGCAAACTTACGATATTATAGCAAAGAGTATTCAAGGAATTCATTGTGTATTTGTTGTAGATTTGTGTGTTTGTTACATATATGGCTTCATCATACATCTCCTTGTGAGTTGAAGATCTCTATTCTCTCAATGGCTTCACCACCAAGGTGACATCATTTTCTATTTGAATCATTTCATCATTTGGATTATCTTTAGCCTCTACTCTGTCAGAGCACGCTCTCTCATTAACAACGGTGTTGGGAAAGCTTGAATGCTAACCCGGGGCTTGACTGAGGCAAGCTCCTAAAGACCGCAACCCCCAAACCCCTCTCTTGTCATCTTGTGTGCAGGTTACAAGTACATGTTTTGGGAGAAATGGAGCTATAGGGAAGTAGTGCAGAGATCATAGTTTTGGGATCCAGAAATAGTGCCAGAATATTCCTCTAACTGGACTTGGGTGATTATCGCCCTAGTCTATAAGGCCTCAAGCTTCTGGATCTGAGTTTCTGACATCATTTACACATTTCTTTAGTTCTGACCTCCAAAAGATTCAAACATCTGGACTTGGGCGGTTGCCGAATTTGTCCTCCGACACCTCTGCTTTTAAGAGATAGGTTCTGACATCTTACTGATCCTCTTTGTATTTTTGGTTTCCAGATTTCTGTTGACGATCATCTATTTCAAGTTGTTTATCTTAGAACTAGGGTTTCCTTCATATTTGGCCTAGGGTTTGATAAAAGCTTGGTTGAATCTTATCTTTCCTTGACAAAGAAGAGCACAAAGATTTGTAGATGAGCCCTCTTCCATCTTGTAGTAGCTTGACTGAATCTTTGTGCTTGAATGTTAAAGTGAGAGGAGGGTTTGATCTAGTGAATCCTTACATTCCATCATCCCCCTTTTTATATATAACATCTTGATGATGTTTTTGTTTTATCTTTTGAAATAATGATTACTACTTTGTTTTTGTTGTCTTTTGAAAGAATGTTTACTTATACTTATGCATCGACGATACAAGGTCAATGCATAAGTATAAGTGTTTTATTGCCATCTCTACATTCATGTGTGATTACCAAATCAATGTAGACACAAAAACTCTGAATATTACTTATCTTCCTACTAATTATCTGATGGCATTGCACCCAAGAAGAATGTATAGAAAGCATATATATATCATAAGAACAGCCATGCATGCAACAAAAATACTATGAATGGATCAAGGAAATTGTATTACAAATTTTCACATACCAGATCATGCTCAATATTTTGGAAAAAAAGAATACCGAAGGATTATCAGAAGAAAGATTCACACCCAATTCAAAAGCCTTGCATGCCCAAAAATAAAACATCCCAAGTTCATTATTTCCTACCAAAAATAATTTCATACTAATCTCACCAAAAATAATTAGAACATTCTTAATTAATGTTGAGAAAGCATAGTGAAATGAGATCTAGAAAGATACTCATTGAGTTATATGTGATTTTTATAAAAATAAATTTAAATCTTGTTACATTCCAAAGGAGACCTTCATTTGCTAAACTAAACCCCATTAGGAGATAGATAATTGAAAGAACAAGACCTTTTGTACATAATTAAAATATTTACTAATTTAATTGACAACTCGATACCTATTTTAATTTATGGAAATAATTACTTTTATCCTTAAAATTAATAATAACATTTAATTATTAATCCAATAAAACAATTAGAAATATTGCATTTGTAGATTTAAAATCTATCTATGACTAAATATTTAATTTAGTCAAACATTTAGAAATAATTATTCTCTTTACAATAAATTGTCTTTATTAAACAATAATTATCATTTCACAATTAGAGATTGTAGGCCAGTATAAATTTAGAGTGTGAAATGACATATTAGTGTCAACACCCTTACCTCCAATGCCTTGACGTGATGTCTTACCTTCCATGAGGTGGCCAAGTTCCAAGAGTGGTGTACCTAACACTTAACTAGAGCACCCAGAGGAGATGGTTCCAAAGAATAATTTCTTTCTAATAGTTTGTAACCACCACACTTCTCGCATCCACCATTAAAATAATAATAAATCATTATTCTAACAAATGAGATGATATATGAGAATATCACAACATTCCAAAACAACGATATATGTTTATGGTTAATTTGTTCTACTATTGGAAAGAATGATTTTATCTACAATATTCACATGATAACCAAAATGAATAGCATTACCTTAACCAAGATTCCTAATGCTATTATGTCAAGATGTCAAATCAAACATTTGAACCTTTAAATGATTATAATAATTAGTAAACAACATATACCAACTAACTAATTGCCAAAACTAACTTCAAGACATTTGTAATATTCTTATATCCTTACAATGCAAAAAGGTCTATCGTTAAGACTACTAGATAGGGTTTAGGTGTCCTTACATATTCTACTACAAAATTATTTCAATCTTTTTCTAGCCCGCTACCTCATCCTCACCCACATCAAGGCTTCATGCAGCCATATTACAATGCCCCCATCAAACTATAAGGGTTACATTCTCGCTTAGAGGTTGTTGCCTCTCAGCTTCCTCTCTGCATTCTCTACTCAATAGAGAAAAATATTTCCTCTTCTAAATCTGCCTTACAAAAGGGGCCTCTCTCAATGACACCTTCTACTCATGGGAGCTTCTCTCAACTCTACTCACTAAAATCTTCCAAGGAGAGTGTTGTACAACAAAAAAATAATACATTAAATAAGATTGCTGCCAAGGAACTTTCTAGCTCCTATTGCTAGCCTTTAAGAAGATGATTAATCAATCATACTGCCAAAAAGAATGTAAAGTTAAAACACCACGACCCAACAAATAAGGAAAAGATTCCTTAATGAGAAACTAAAAGGTCACTACAAAAAGGAAAAATTAATTACCCAAAATAAGAGGCATGATCCTTTTTAATCTGTTGCCACATGAGACAATATGCTTGCTTAATAAATGCCAGCTTTAAAGGAGTTTAATATATTAAATATAAATGATTATTTATTGCATAAAGCAATAATAACCATTTATCTAATCAACACTCTAATATTAATATATGTTGCAAGCTTCATATTTCATATTACAACTCATACAATCCTCTTGAAATAGCATTCATAGGTTTTCTGTAGAAAAAAACCACAGTCCTTGAAGCAAAAAATACACAATCCCTGATGCTAGTTTTGAAGTAGAAATAAACACAGTAAATCTGATCTACAACAACCTTTGGAATCATAAATCTTCCCAAGGTATTAAATAGTGCACATAGTCCTCCAATGTTAGCATACACAAGTTCTATTATTGAAAACAAACAATCCCTGTAGCAGAAAGACACATGCAATTCTTGATGCACTTTGATCTAGCAATTAGTAAACACCAACAAAATTTTATTTATTTTTGGTTGATGTGAGATTGCACATGGACCTGGTTGCTCCTACATCAACAAAAATCAAACTCAAGAGAACAATCCATAAGCCTCTTTACAAGATTTTTATTCTTTAAGATATGAAGACCTTTCTCACCAATATGGTCCATGTGTTGCTACCATAACATTATCTTCTCAGTAGATAACTTTCTCTATGAGCTAAGAGCATTCTTAAGTGTTCAAAATGCATGGTCATTAGAACTGAATACAACCAACCTCTTCACTATAAGTTCCAATGTCTAAGGAGTATATGTTGTCATGTGAAATTACACCCTGTTTGAAGCTCGTTCAAGCACTCCAATGACACAATGAGACTGATCTCAAGGTGTGGGACCTTGCAGATGAGATCAGACCTCCAGAGAAGGTTGGTTCCTCTTTCTGAGCTTAAGGCTCAGAGAATTGAACTAAATCTAGTGCTAATACTTGTAAGGGAAAAAGGGGAGGAGAACTACTGAAATTAAAATAGGTAATGCACCAAATTAAAGATGTTTAGCTATGACTGATTCAACACAGTAATGATCTCAAAGTTGAAGGAAACTCACACATACTCATACCAATTCAAACAAAGGTCAAGATAGAGAGGTAAAGGCATGAAAGGGATTATTTTATCCACAATACAAAACTTGCATCAATTGAATAGACACAATGCAAGAATCATGAGAGAGGAAAAACATTAGTTTATATTGATCATAGAGGCCAAATAGCCATTACAAAAGAAAAAGAATTATTGCAGAGAAAGTAGACACAGAACAACCAATTACATTCATTGGTGAACTGTCAACTAAAGACATCAAAGGCTCAGAATTGAGCATGATGTATCTGATCCAGTTAGTTCGTGAAATTAAGTTACAAGGTCTAGTCACAAAGAACTCTCTAACCCGTATAATATCCTAGAAGAAAAACTAACAGAAATACATTATTTCAAATGTATATATAACATTTCATCACCACTCTGCTATAGTGGGTACTGAATTTTGGTCAATTGACACAGGACATGCCCATGCCTCATTAAACTTCTGGCTCAGAAGCTCTATCGAAACCTACAATTGGAATGATGGCCATGCTTCTGACAGGCCTGCAAACCTACACAAGAGATTGCCTACATGCATGGGTGCCAGGCATATTTATGAGAGAAGGCCTACAAATCTATTTTGTCCCTTCCCTGTATTGGTGCATTGAAGAATTCATTGTTTCAACTACCCTCATTCGGCCTTGGCCTACGGAGCTTTGAATGTTGGGTATCTCTTCTTGAGAAAATGGCATGATTTCAGGGAGAGAGAGAGCTTTTACAACACTTTAAAGTGTTGTACCTCTAAAATCTCACATGGCGCCTCTGAATTTACCATGGTCGATAATTTCTTTGTTACCAAAATCACCAGGCTTCATCTTCATTTCCCTTTCCCACCCTTTCGTCAAAAATGTATCTTTTCGAACCTATCTTTGTGCTTGCTTACCCATATCGGATGACCACTTTTTTGCCTATTGGCAAAATGTCACTTTTTGGAACCACTCTGGCCTCCTCTTTCACCTTATTGGTGAATTTGTCCTTTGCTAAACTTTTCCCATTTGGTTCATTTTCGCCTTATCAGTGAATTCTACATTTTGCGAACCAAGCTTTGTTTTTATCTTTTATCACCTTGGCACTATTTTTGCCTTATCAACAAATTTCTCATTTGGTGAACCTTTCTATCTTCTTTCTTCTAACTTTATCGGCAAACTATCACTTTTTCAAACCAAGCCCTTAGCGCCTCTTTTGTATTCATTTTGCTTTGTTGGCAAAAGTGCCTTTTGCTGAACCTCTTTTTGCTCGCTATCCCCTTTATCAACTTTTCACCCTGTCGGCGAACCATGAGAAAACTAAACTTTTACCTTGTTCTCTACTTTGTTGATTTGTAGATTTTACCTTCTTCTTTATCGGTGAACTTGAGGATTTTTAAACTTTGAAAAGTTCACACTTTTACCGATTTCCCAATAAGGCTTTCTTTTCCTGTTGCCTTAGCCATTTACATGCTTTCTATTTTGCCTTATCAACAAAATCTCCAACTTTCAAACTACTATTGTTTGTCGAGGAAATGTCACTTTTCAGAACCAATCTACCTTAGTTGATTCTTCACTCTAAATAAAATTTCATTGGTGCCTACTAAACACAGGGTCAAACTGCCTTATACAATCCATTGGGCACAAGGTATGATAGGACTCTAATAAAATTTCCTTGGTTCCTTTGTAGGCCCTGCTTCAAGCATCAAATCTAAAAATCCTCTGCTAGGTTTTAATGTTGAAAATGTTGAGAAATCTTGTCTTTAGGCCTAAAACCCTAAACCCTAGAGTTTTATACAAGTATTGAAGGTGCCTTTTGTTATAATTTGCAATTGACCACTTGTTGCCCGCTGCCAGTTTTTAAGTCATTTCCATGTGTCTAGGACATCGTCCTTTTACCAGCCCCCTCCTTTTGTGTCACCTCTCATTGCTTGTGCTTAATCTTTTAATCTATATGCCTAAGTTTTTATCTGAGCCCCTTAATAAAATCATGTCACCTCTTTACCTAGTAGAGCAAAGGTTGTTTTAGAAGCATGTGTTTTTATTTGCCCCTGCCTTGCTCCATCAGCATTAAGGAGGTCTATGTGGCATGCTTTGGTTGGTTTCGCAATTCCCTAGAGAGTAGTTAATCAAGCAAAGGGTTGCCCATGGAAGCATGGAAGAATGATAGGTGGCAGGTTTTGATCAATCTGTGCAACGGGACCCATTGGTGGATCCCAAAGTGACCACATGGTGAGTTTTATGGCTTTCTGCCATTCCACAGAAAGTTCCAATAGGGCATTATTTGAAGCCATGGAATTGCGGGAGAGTGCCATGTGTCCTTTTTCAAGTGTGCAAGGGGTGTGCATCGACCACAGTAATATGTTGCATATTCTTTCTGATGTGTTGGGTGTTTTAAAAGGAAGTTTAATATATGCCACACAACATCATCTGGGCAATTTCCACCATTCTGCAAATCTTCATTTATAGCTTGACCTCATACCTACGGAAGTGCGGAAGCCCGCCATGTGGATGATGTTGACTGTTCTTCTTTCAAGTGTGTCTGAGGTGGTAGTCTGGGTGGTACATGTTTATTGGTTTGTGCCCTTTCTTCATGGATGACGAGGATTTTCATGTCGTTGAATGTATCTCAGGCATTGATTCGGATGATCTATTTTGCAATCGACGACTCATTTTCAAAATAAGGCAACAAAGTGATGGTGCATAGTAAACGATGAACCTGTGCAATGATGGCTCTTTCAAGTGTGTGTTGATCTTTCCTCACTACCATTGTACAAGGGATAAGCTCAAATGGAGATAAGTAGGATACAAAATCAACCCTTGGGGATCTATATCCACACCTGATGGGATTTTCCACTTGACATCGTGGCAAAATCTGTTGGGGTTTGTTGTTTAAAATGGATAAAATACTGCAACTAAGAAACCTCATTTTGGGAATTGACATTTACAGATGCTCTAGGTTCTATGACATCAATATTGTGACGAAATGTCGCCTCCTTTTCCACTTCTAGCAGCATTGGTAAATCATTAAGGGATTTCCATTTATGACCAATGTGCCATGGTATTGATAGAATTGAAGTTATCAGAGATGTACCAGAGTGTGGGAGCCTCTGTAATTGGGCTATAAATAGTTATCCTTGTTACTATTTACATACATCTTTCTTTCTATGTGGATAAAATGGATAGTCTTCTTTGTAGTATGTTGTCATTAATACCTTATTCTTTAGGAAGCTTGTCTCTCTTCTCTTGGCTAGTATTGTGTTCCTATAAAATTAAGGATCTTGAGATATTTTTCTAAGGAATGGATAGTTATGGAAAAATTCAGGGATCAAAGTGGCAAGCCTTGAACTCCTTTCGTACCCTGGTTTCCCCTTGTTTTCATCTCGGTGAGGGATTGGGTTCCTTGTTTGTTGACTCGTGTAACTTCACGTAACTGTGAGTTTCTAGATTGGGCTTGGGGGAAGAGTGGCCTTATTAATCCCTCTTCCCCTCGCTCAGGACGATGGGTTCTAACAAAGCACAGATGTGATTGGAATGATGTCCGCTAGGATGAAACAAATGGAAATAGAAGGGAGAAATTAAGTTGACAAGAACAGTTAGTTCTTTGTCTAACTTAAACATATAGTTGTTGTTGCTTCCTCTTTGGTTGAGATTTTGGAACTGCCAGAGTCAGCTATGTGTGGCTTCCTCTGATTTTTGGAAGGTTGAGGTTGTTGGAAACCTTCTCTCAAAAGATGAGGAGTCACATCCTTGTGCCTGGACCAAGGAATAATGAGGGGAACTCTAGACTTTGGGGGTTCCTTGTTCTTTTGTTCCTTATAGGTATTCTCATGTCTACATGCATGGTTGGAGGGGAGAAATAGAGGATTCTTGTTTTATGAACAATTATCTAGTTCTGAAAGGTGGTTGAGTTGAAAGAGCATCTAGCAAACTGCCATTAGTTAGTATCATTGCTGGCCTCCACACCGAGAATGAGGAATCATACAAGACAAAGACAATTATTCTTGTCTACTAAAGAAAATGAGTTGTTACAAAGGCATGCCTAATTGGTTACGAGCAATTATATTTATATTTGGTTATTGTAAAGGTTGTAAAATGAATATGTGACATTTGTCACAAGGCTTGAGGCTTGTTTTGCTCCCTTATTTTATAAAAGGGAATTCAGGGCCTTTGACAAAGGATCTTAGAGAAATTATGTATCACAATGCACATAGCAATAGAATTGGTTTTCCCTAGTTTAGGTGTTATTTGAGTATAGAATTTGATATTCTTGCAAATTTTGTATAACAGTACCAGTTCATAGCATAAATATATTGTCAAAGTTTAAGACTATACTGTCTCCTACATTTGTACTCTTCATTTCATTTATGAATATATACTGATCAAGGATCATTTTTATTCATTTTCATATTCTTTCCTATGTAAGAATATTCTTCTTAATGGCTTTTACTTAGGAGAAGATTTAATGCTTTAAGAGAATCTTGAATTCTATGGGTGTTTACAAGGATCCCTAATTAGAGTTAGTTTTGGGAAAATTAAATTGTTATAGTGTAAAGCATTATTATAGTGTTTAAATGAGTTGGGAAGAATACTATTGTAATAGGTTTCATTTATATCTATCTTGACTCTGTAACCCATGATCTAGGCACCGATCCCTTAAAAATTATTGTCTGATACAACTCTCTGATCATCCATATTGAAAATCAAATGACAAATTTCCATTTCTGTCATAAGTTATGAATATTAAGTTATTCCAATGTTCTCCTGCAAAAGAATTGTGCTAAAGCCTAAGAATCTAGCCCATTATACTACTATATCAGTAATTCTTTAGGAATTTTAGATAGAACATATTTGTTGAGAGCAACATTTGAGAGAATAGTAAAATATCTAGAGTAAAATACTGTAAGGACTACCCTGCTAGGTGTTACAGAGCCTAAAGTGCAGAGGAAAAGGATTTATTCCACTTTTCATGTTTGTTGGCTAATCCCTCAAGGCAAATCAGTCATTAGAATTAGCTATTCTTTAGATTTCCCTTTTGCAATCAAGTTGGGAATTTAAAAGAACCAATAGGGTCAAAAGAAAGGAGCCTCATGACCAAACAAAACTGAAAACACCTCTAGAAAATAAGAAAAAACACAACAAAAAGGTAAACATTCTCCTAATGAGAATGATACTTGCACAAAAGCACTTGGAGGAAGGGAAACCTAGAACATAAAATAAATCTACTCTAAATATTTACAAGGATCTCAAAACCAAACTCAGAAGTATGGTTTGAGATGAATCCCATTCACTGGGATTAGAAGTGCTTCACCAATCAGTTTGGATAGTTGAAAGGCATTGGGATGCTTGCAACTGGTGATGATGTAGGGGCCGCTCCATAAGGTGTCAAATTTAGAATGTCTTCCTGCCTTGGCCCTATCTTCATCCCATTTCAACACCAAATCTCCCTCTTGGAAGATTCTATCAACTAATTTTCTATCAAAGGTCCTCTTGACCTGTTCTTGGTGTGCTTCAAGGGTTTCATAGTGGCGTTCCTCTTTTCTTCGAGCTCCATCAGCTTAGCCAATCTAACTGTCATGGCATCATTTTCTAGCAATTCCAGCTGTTGGGCCACCTTAAGGGAAGGTAACTCTAATGACAGTGGAAATCTTACTTCCTTTCCATATGGAAGCATAAAGGGTGAATTGTCAATGGCCCTCTTAGGAGTAATCCTATCAGCCCAAAGAGTTGTCTTCAATTTGGAGTGCCAAGTTCTCTAATTATCATCCACCATCCTCTTGATGATCCTGATTAGATTTTTGTTTGTGGACTCAGCCAGGCCATTCTCTTAGGGGTAGTAGTTGGATGATGTTTTCAAATAAATTCCATAGTTTATTGCCCATTCACTAATTTTTGTGCCTACAAAGGCCTTAGAATTATCAAAAATAATAGTGAATGGAACACCAAACCTAGTAATTATACCTTCAAGAAAATTTAAAATGGAGGCCTCTATGGCATCCTCTAATGCAACTGCCTCTATCCACCTTGTAAAATAATTAGTGGCCGCTAAGATCCACTTGTGGCCAACACTAGAAGGTGGATTAATCATCCCAATAAAGTCCAAACCCCATTGGGCAAATGGCTAATCATCCTGAATTGGATGAAGAGGAAGAGCAGCCAACCTTTGTTTACCTACAAAGAATGCACATTCTTTGTAGCTCCTCACCCATTTACGAGCATCCCTGAACAAATTGGGCTAGTAATAACCAACCCTCATAATTTTAATAGCAATGGCTCTTGGAGAATAATTGCCACCAGCAGGGCCATTATGAAATTCCTCTAATACCCTAAAGGTCTGATTTTGTGCAATGCATCTAAGAAGAACTCCATTGATGTCCTTTCTAAATAAGACACCATCTACAAGAGCATAGGGGATAGACTGAAATTTGAAATACCTTTTTTTTTCTCGATCCAGTCCATCAGGGCATCTTCCTCACTGTAGAAATGTAACCATGTTGTGATACCAATCAGTTGGAGAGTGGGAATCAGTTGGTTGTGCCTGCCCTTGAACACATACAACATAGTCTTTGTCTTTAATGTCTACTTCCATCTGCTCACACAAGCCTTTGCCTCTCACCAACTTAGTAATGTTGATGTTGACATCATACTCCATCACCTATGTGATCCACCCATCCCTCTTTTCATTAACATCTCTGCTCAAAAGGAACTCCTTCACACCGGGGTGGTTCACCATCAACTATATTTTGTTGTTTGAAATCATGTCTTAACTTTTTTAGCGCTTTCACCACAATAAACACTTGTTTCTCAACAAAATCATACCTCAATTCATAGTCTTTGAGAGGTTGGCTGAAGAAAGCAATTGGTTGTTCCAATTTTTCCTCGTTCTGTTGTGTTAGAATTGTTGATATACCCTCCTTGCCTCCAAAGGCATAAAGGATAAAATCCTTCTCATAATTAGGATTTATCAGCGTTGGAGCTTGTACAATTGCCTGCTTGACAGCTTCAAAATTGTCCCTGCCTCTCTTGGACCATGTGAAGGCAGTATTCTTCTTGAGCATGGTTGTGAGGGGTTTTGCTATTGAAGCAAAATTTGGTATCAACCTCCTCACGAAGTTGATCTTTCTCGGGAAGCTCTACAGACCTTTCTTATGATTGGGAAGAGGAAGAGATAGAATGGCACTTGTCCACTCAGGATCAATGGCCAGTCCTTCTTTTGAGACTACATGTCCCAGCAATTTGCCTTCTAGGACAACAAATACACACTTTTTTGGATTTAATGATATTCCATATTCTTTGCATATTTCAAAAACTTTTCTTAAATGACCTAAGTGGTCAGCTACATGCTTAGAATATATGGTTAGATCATCAAGATACACTAGAATAATATCATTGATCAGGCCTTTAAAGGCCAAATCCATTGCTCTTCGAAAATTTGCTCCAGCATTTGTCAACCCAAAAGGCATTTTTGGTAAGCCAAGGTACCCCACTTGGTCGTAAAGGTTGTTTTATATTGGTCTGATTCTTTTACAAGAATTTGATTGTAGCCTGAGTATCCATCTAGGAGTGAGAACCTTTCAACTCCTACTAATGTTTGTAGGATTCGTTCCATGGAAGGGAGAGGATAGTGGTCTTTAAGGGAGGCCTTATTCAAGTCTCTAAAGTCCACACATAATCTTATTTCCCCATTCTTCTTCCTAATTGGAACTAAGTTGGCCACCCAAGAGGAATGTAGAATGGGATAAATAATCTTTGCCTCTATGACCTTGGACAACTCTTTTCTCATCAATGGCTCTATTTTGGGGTTGACAGGCCTTTGCTTTTGGCGGACAAGTTTGCATTAGGGTCCAATTCAATGGTATGTTTTATTAAACCAGGATCAAAGCATTTCAAATCTCAATAATCCCAAGCAATTAAATCATCAAATTCATTGTAAAGCTTAATAAAACCTTGCCTTTTAGCTCGGTTACATACCTTGCGATGTTTAAGAAATTTGTCCTATGTAATTTCCACCTCTTCATAGTCCTCTTTTCTGATAGTCATGTTCATATTTTCTTTCTTTGGCTGATCGTCTGCACCAAATATGTTTTCTAAGGTGACTAGTTCCCTGGACAGTTTGTTGGTCTTTAGCTGGATCACCTAGTCACTATATTGCTCTTACAATATTGATTGGTTGTCTTTAGCATACTCTGTCTCATCTTGCAAAAAATTCACAATTTGCTAGTCATTTTCAAATACTTGCCAGCTTATGATGTTATCAAGCACAATAGGCCTCACAACAACCTTTACATGTTGATATGAATCTTGTTTGATATTCTGGGGAATGTCAAACTGTGCACCAACTGTGGCCAGTCTATTAGCGTCCTTGTTTTTCTGCCTAGGAACTGCCTAAATATTGAAGGCCTCAAAGTCTTCAATCAGGTCCCAGACCCTATGTTTCTATGACTTCAACAAGTCATTTCTTGAAGCACTAAGTGATCTGATTTGGTGAACAACCATCTGGTTGTCACCAAATACTTGCAAAATGTTTTTTCCTCTTTTTTGTGCCAGTTGTATGCCCTGAATCAAGGCTTCATACTCAACTACATTGTTAATACAACTGATCTACAATCTAAATGAAGAGAAATAACTTTCCTTTTGGGGTGAAATCAATACAACCCCAATACCTGCCCCATTTCTGCTTCTGGAGCCATAAAAAACATTTGCCACATCCCACTTGGATCTGCTATTGTCTTTTCAATATTATGGATGACGACATCATCCTCATGGATACAATAAGTACCCAACCCTGTTTCCTCTACATGAGAAGGAGCATCAAATTGAAAACAATTCGCCCACTCATCAAGTTGTATGTCAGGGATCTCTTCCTCTAGGGTGGTGGCCTCATGCCTATTGTTGTTGTGGTCCTCCTCTAGCTCATGGATCGTACAATTCATATTGGTGGGATTAGGAGAGTAGGGCTCTATATGGTCATTGGCAATATGCTCAACTTTGATGGTTACTTTGGTGCCATGCCTAGTTCTAAATAACATGTGGGAGCAATCAGAGGATAGGTACCCACCTATTTTGGCAGTGAAGTCCCTAGACAGGCATATGTCAAAGTAGGCTGGGAGATCAATGACCGAAGTATCTTGGGAAATAGCGCAACCAGGGCATGCATGCAAAGGGAGTTTTAAATCTTTAATAACACCCACTGTTTTAATAGTGGTACCATCTAATTGCACTACCCCTTTGTTCACAGGCTCATAATCTATACCCAACTTGTTAGCTATATTTTTAGGCATGACAAAGGTAACCACCCCAGAATCTATCATACAATTGTGTAACAATTTGTCACTAATAATTAACGAAACATAGAATGGAGGGGGCTTACTAGTTTTTCTTGTGCTTGCTTCCTCTTTTTCTAGCTGGCATAGGCTTGTTGGGATGGTGGCCTTTTCTTTTATTGCCTCTACAGTAGGCTAGTTGAAACTTGTCAAAGCTTCCTTCAACAAATCTATTTGTGCTGGAATAAGCAAAGTATCCCACATTGTGACACTTATATTGGTCTTTTTCATCTGATCAACAATGTTGAAGGGGACTTGATTGCCCTTCAATTATGCTTTGGGTACAACAGGGTAAATCCTTGATTGTTGGCCGACCTAGGGCTGCTGTTGTGGTTCTTAATTTACCTGCCCAACAAAATGATTTGCTTGTCTTGAAGGAATCTTGGTTGTTACTCCTTCACTCATAGCCATTTGGTGTACGTGAGAAGAAAATGTCTATTGGCCAACTATAGGTACAGAGGCATCTTCATTGGCCCTTCTTTTGGCCCTTGTTTTATGTTATTGAGCCTACACTTTGATTAACACCACTGAAATCATCATGTGTCTAATTCAGCAAAGTAGCATTGTTTTGTATTTGTTCATGCCCTCCCACCATTTCTTGACTAGAGCTAACTTGCTACTCTGAAGGAATTGATTGGTTTTGTGTTGTCAAAGCCTAACTGAACTGTCAACTCTAGCATAAATTCTGATCATGTGGCTGATTACATGGATAACACCAATCATTATCCTGAGCCAAGTTGTTATGTATGGGCACAAGAGGCCCAGATGTACTAGCAACATTAGGATGCACAGCATTCAATGGTCTAATGTAACTGGGTTGATTTGGCCTTTGTACATTGCCCTGATATGGTGATTTGTTATGTTGATAACTCTGATTGAATGGCTGATAGGGCCTGCTAGGTTGTGTAGGCTGTCTTCTTTCCAACACCAATTCATTTCTTAATCTTCTGATCAGAGCATATTTCTCATCTCCTTTCTCCACTACGGGTAGAATTAGGGGAGCAGTAGGGCTAAAAGTTGTAGGAACTAGAGCCACAGTAGGTTGAATAACAAGGGCTTCTAGAAACAAAGGCATTGATGGCCTGGGAGCAATTTTTCTAGCCTAAATCAAGCAATTTTCTGCCCTGATTGTTGTGTCATATGCATCACGTAATACAGTTCCTCCCATGGATTGAACCATGATAGCAATGTCAGGATTCAAAGATTTCAAATAGTAAATGAATGTCGTACTCGAGGAGGGTTTCACCAACAATGGGATTCTGTCCCATGTCTTTTGGAATCTATAACTAAATTCCACCATATATTCATGGGGGATCTCTTGATTGTAGCTAGCTGCTCCATTAGTGATAGGTGGTCACTTTTGTTTTTGAAATGCTGGCATAGTCTAGTTCCCAGATCATCCCAATTCTGGATGAAATTGGCTGGGAGACCCCTATACCATTACAGGGCTTTTCCCTTGAATGAAGAGGCCAGAGCCTTACTACCACATTGTCAGTAGTGACATTGTGGACAGAGCAGAAACTGGTGATGTCTTGAATGTGCTCAGCTGGGGTGGTAGAGTTTTCACTGGTAAAGAATGATATAGCCTTTAAGGCTGAGGTGGGGATATCATCATATTGTGCTAGGTCCGATGGGCTACCCCCATTGAAATGAACAAATGGAAGATTCCTTGCCATATTTTGGATATTTAGATTGATTCTAGGTATATGCAAGGTTCTTCTTGAATACTAGAACCTAACTTGGAATCTAGCTGGAGGGGGAGTAGATTAGACTTTTGATGGGGATGGAACTATACTCCTATTTTCCCTCACAAAGGACCTAGACAGTCTACTTCTTCTTCACTCAGTAAATGAAAGCTCTATGAATTGGAAATTACCTTTAGAAGAAGATCTTGTCTACACTCCAGGCATGAAATGTTGACTTGATATGGGTGCTGGATCAATAGAGTCGCCAAGTGCTTGAATGCTTCGATAGCAGCAAATAAACTGAGAATAGCACCAAATTTCTTAGCTCAGCTCCTACTCAGAGTGGAGAGTCCCACCGAGCGTGCCAGAAACTGTTATGTGAAATTGCACCCTGCTTGAAGCTCGTTCAAGCACTCCAATGATACAATAGGATTGATCTCAAGGTGTGGGACCTTGCAGATGAGATCAAACCTCCAAAGAAGGTTGGTTCCTCTTTCTGAGATTAAGGCTCAGAGAATTGAACTAAATCTAGTGCTAATAGTTATCAGGGAAAAGGGGAGGAGAACTACTAAAATTAAAAGAGATGATGCACCAAATTAAAGATGTTTAACTTCGACCAACTGAACACAGTAATGATCTCAAAGTTGAAGGGAACTCACACAGACTCATACCAATTCAAACAGAGGTCAAGATAGAGAGGTGAAGGCATGAAGGGATCATTTTATCCACAATACACAACTCACATCAATTGAATAGACACAGTACAAGAATAATGAGAGGCAAAACATCAGTTTATATTGATCACAAAGGCTAAATAGCCACTACAAAAGAAAGAGAATTATTGCAGAGAAAGTAGATAGAATAACCAATTACATTCATTGGTGAACTATTAACTAGAGACATCAAAGGCTCAAAATTGAGCACGATGTATCAGATCCAGTTGGTTCATGCAATTACGTTACAAGGTTTGGTCACAAAGAACTCTCTAACCTATATAATAGCCCAGAAGAACAACTAACAGAAATACATTGTTTCAAATGTATATATAACATTTCATCACCACTCTACTATAGTGGGCGCTAAATTGTGGTCAATTGACTCAGGACATGTCCATGCCTCATTAAACTTCTAGCTAAGAAGCTTTGTCGGAACCTACAACTGGAACAGTGGTCATGCTTCTGACAGGCCTGCAAACTTGTAAAAGAGATTGCCTACACGCATGGGTGCTAGGAATATTTATGATAGAAGGCCTACAAATCTATTTTTTCCCTTCCCTTTACTGGAGTATTGAAGAATTCACTATTTCAACTACCCTCATTCAACCCTGGCCTGCGGAGCTTTGAATGTTGGGTACCTCTTCTTAAGAAAATGGCATGATTTCAGGGAGAGAAAGCTTTTACAAAACTTCTCTAAAATCTCACATGGCACCTCTGAATTTGCTATGGTCGGCGACTTCTCTATTTCTAGAACCATCAGACTTCATCTCCATTTCCCTTTCCTGCCCTATTGGCGAAAATGTATCTTTTTGAACCTGCCTTTGGGCTTGCTTGCCCATATCGGATGACCACTTTGTTGCCTATCAGAAAAATTTCACTTTTCGAAACCACTCCGGCCTCCTCTTTCACTTTATCGAAGAATTTGTCCTTTGCTAAACTTTTCCATTTGGTTCATTTTCACCTTATCAGTAAATTCTGCATTTTGCAAACCATGCTCTATTTTTATCTTTTATCTCCTTGGCACTATTTTTGCCTTATCAACAAATTTCTCATTTGGCGAACCTTTCTATCTTCTTTCTTCTCACTTTATCGGGAAATTGCCACTTTGTTGAACCAAGCTGTATTTTTATCTTTTATCTCCTTGGCATTATTTTTGCCTTATCGACAAATTTCTCATTTGGCAAACCTTTCTATCTTCTTTCTTCTCACTTTATCGGGAAACTGCCACTTTTTTGAACCAAGCCCTTAGCACCTCTTTTGTCTTCATTTTTCTTTGTCAGCAAAAGTTCCTTTTGTTGAACCTCTTTTTTCTTGCTATCCCCCTTTATCAACTTTTTGCCTTGTTGGTGAACCATGAGAAAACCAAAATTTTACCTTGTTCTCTACTTTGCCAATTTGCCAATTTTACCTTCTTCTTTATCAGCAAATCGCCTTATCAGCAAACTTGAGGATTTTTGAACTTTGAAAAGTTTGCACTTTTATTAATTTCTCGATAAGGCTTTCTTTTCCTGTTGCCTTAGCCATTTCTATGCTTTCTATCTTGATCAGCAAAATCTCCAACTTTCGAACCACTCTTCTTTGTTGGTGAAATGTCACTTTTTGGAACCAATCTACCTTAGATGATTCTTCACTCTTATTTTGTCTTATCAACAAAATCTCTATTGGCAAAACCTTGAAACTTTGTACTCACCATGCCTTAGCCAAATTTTCTTCTATCGACACATTTACCTTTTTGTGAACCTCTCCCCCTTGCCTTTGACTTGTTGACTTCACTTTATCAGTGAATTCTTCGTCAGCCAAACCTTATGTTAGCGAACTTGGGGGTTCGTGAACCTCCAATTTCACTGACAAAGCCATCTTTCACTCCCTTTCGTGCCTTATGAACTTTCACTTGCATTGTGGCTCTTTTTCTTTTGCCTTTGTCGGCAAAGTTGTCGATCAGCGAACCTGTCGATGACGGACTTAAGGTTTGCCGAACCAAAAGTTTGCCGACAAAGGCAAACATTTGCCTTCCCTTTTCCTTAACCAAAATTTGAAGAAACCTGCTCTCCTGACCCATTATTGGCAAATCAGTGAATCGGCGAACCAGCAAAATTTTAAACTTTTGGAAAAGTTCATGAAAAATTAAAATTGCCGACAAAGGGAAACAAACTTTCCTTTACTTAGTCATTTTTTTAGCCTTCCTGCTTGTTGGTTTATAGATTTGTCATTCAAATCTATATTCTCTCGCCCAAAAAATGACAAATGTAACCACAGTTGAGTCAGTTACAATGGTATCTTATAACCAACTCTCTACTTATTTTACAAGGTGGTAGCTACCTTCGAATGATGTATAATGAATTGAAGTATGTATTGCTTTTAACCAGAACACAAAGGAAAGGTAATGCTTTTGACCAGAAAGCTTCGAGAGGAAATTCCACACTTTTATAATGACTAAAATTTAAAGAAGTTCAAAGACTTCAAACAATAACTATACTGAATAAAGAATTATGAATCCACCACCACCATGAAATATTCATTCAAAGATAAATATCCATAGTAATGAAGCAGAATAAATATCCAATACTTCAACATAGATAGAAAAATAACCACTGGCAATATACTCATCGTAAGAAGAATAGTATCCAAACACCATAACATAAAGAGTATATCTACTTGAACATCCAGTAAGTATTTCCTTTATATATTGAAGAGATTGGAAACAAAGGATAACAGAAACTTCTAACTTTGATGAGTAAAACAAAGTTTGCCCAAAAAAGATCCATACTATGTCCCGTACACATATATTTATAATGTCCACATAATAACTGTCTTTAGAAAATAGGACGGCTTCTTGAAGACAACTGTTTTTAAAATAATAAAGTTTTTAAAATAAGTGTTTGAGCCAAATATCAAGAAATGCATCAAACATAAATAAATTAATTTGTCATCCCAATGCTTTCCTTTGGGTCTTCAATGCTTTCTCCACCCTGCTCCTCTGCCATGGCTTCTCATGTTTTCATCTTGATCTTATATTCCCTGTACCTGGTAACAATAGAAGTAATGCTCTTGCTACCTGGCATGGTCATTATCTGCAATCTAGTTCTCAATTTACTCAACATTTTACTGGCTTCAACTAAGGTCTCATGATTGTTATCACCCTTGGTCTTGAAAGAATTAAGATATACTTGCATAAGGCCTAACTTCCCCAATGATTCTCCAGTGATGGTCTTAGGATCTGTGATTTCCTTATTGAAAGTATCTTTAAACCTTTGAGTAATTTCTTTCATGTCCAATAGGTTTTCCCCATATTCATCTATGATGTCAACCTCTAACATATTGCAGTCATTTTTTATTTTGATCATTACATCAAGGTACCGACGCAACGTCTTGTTGATCTCATCAATAAGATTGTCATACATGGATAACTTCCACTCTAGGGAATCGGCCCAATTAGGGTCTATGTCCTGTGAGTCATTGATTATCTTCTCTTTGATGAGTGTAAGAGAATCCATGGCCACTAAATCAGAGACCTCTTTGGAAAGAACATAAGTGCTGCATTGCTCTTTTCTCACTTGTTGAAGCTCGCTAATCAATTATTTTCTCTTATTGTGCACTTGAGTATGGGACTGTATCGACCTACTAAGGAAAAATATAATTTCACAAGACAACTTCTCAATCCACTTAGTCATAGCTTTAGCAAAGTTCATTTTTTTCTTTATTTGTTGTACAATGTTGGCATTAATGCATGCAATGTCAGAAATGGGGGCTTCATGGGTTGTAGGTGTCACGATGGACTGGATGAAGTTACTCAAGGAGAGGAATTGGGATTGCAATTTTATGTTTTCCTTCCTCTCTTCCTTTTCCCTCTTGATTAAAGCACTTACATAATAATTAGCATGGTAGGCATCTCCCTCCAAAGTAGAAGGACTCAAGTCTATATGACTTATTTTATAGTTTGCCTCAGTAATTTCATTTTCATTTAGGTCTTTTACAAGGTCAGCAATTTCAATTACCCAGTGACCTGAAGTAGCATCGGTTACCATCTTGGACATTCTCTTAGCCTTCTTAGGCTTCGAGGTACTTTGCAATAACTTGGCAACAATGTCCACTTCAATTGCCATAGTGGGTACACTTTTTCTCTTTTTATCTACTACCTTTTTCAACCAACTCGAGGAGGAAGATACTACATTGGTATCCACATTGCTTGAAGCAGTCTTATTTTGATTGTCAACTAAAACAGAAACAAAAACCTCCTCATCAGCAAGAGGAGAGGGAACTTCAAAAAATGGGGGAAAAGAGCCATCATTAGCAATTTGTTCAAAAATAGGATCGGGATTCACAGGCACAACTTTAGTTTGAGCATTTTTCTTTCTCCAAGCAGATAAAGGGAGACCATCTAACTCATAGGCCAACTTCAACTTAAGAGCATCATCAGGCCTCTCACCGTCACCTCCTAACTATGAGTTAGAATTGGGTTGTGATGTCTCTTGCCTTCCTGAAGAATTATGTACACCAGAACCCTGTACAGTTCTTTGTTCAGTAGCCTTTGAATTCCTCTGCTCATGAGGTGAGCCAGCATTCCCATGCCACTTCCTAGCCAACCAATATTCTGTTCTTTTTATCACTGTAGCAGAACAAATTTTGACATCCACAACTTCCTTTTCTGACCAATTGATTTGGGGAAGGAGTTTTGTAATTAGAGTTTGATATTCAACATCAATCACTTCAGAGTTTTCTTCAATTTCATCTGGAATGTGAAGGGAGAGATCAAATGCTCAAAGTTGACTCAGAGTGAGTCTGATATAATTTCTTCTTTGGACCTCACGGTCGTCTATACAGTCTTCCCAGAAATCCTCCATGCTAGAATCGTGCTCGTAAGAGCTAAAGCCATGGAAGTTCTACTTCACATAGTTTTTTCTATCAAAATTGGACCTCATTGTCAAAGAATGAAAATTGAATTCACCAAGAACATGTTTCGCTCCTTTAGCAATGTCATTAGTTTTACATGAATAAAAAGACAGATTCAGCAAAAACGCATATCCTTTCTTTCTCATACTTTGATACTTAACATTTACAGCAGACATTTGTCTACAAACCTCTAGAAAAACAATGTAGTCACTGGGATATCGAGGCAGTTTGGTTGGGGAATTTTCATAACCCCCTACTCTTAAGTAAGCAAACCTATCAAACTGAATATAGAAACTTTCAAATTCCATTATCAAAGAAGCAGCTTCGGGAGAAATTCTCAATTCGGGATTTGCATCCAACTTCCTCACAACAAACATCAGGAAGGCATCATTTACACGGTGGTAATCTTCATTCCAAATTCTTTAGTGAGCTGGGGAAATAAGTATACACAGGTGTGTCTAGGGTTAAAGACGCATGTGGCCTCAACCCTACCCAGACAACCTCTTGGCTGGCTAAAATATATCTCAGATATGAACACATGTGAAATGTAGAGGTCTCTCGAAATTTAACCAGTTGTTCATTCAAATGATAGCTAATAATTTCAGCCCAGTTTATGAATACAGACAACCTCTTAGCTGGCTAAAATATATCTCAAATATGAACACATGTGAAATGTAGAGGTCTCTCAAAATTTAACCAGTTGTTCATTCAAATGATAGCTAATAATTTCAGCCCAGTTTATGAATTTATCCTCACTGCATATTAACAGAATAAAACGGCACATCCAATTCTCAAAAGAGTCTATATTTTTACTTCCAACTACACGGTACAACAGAGTAATAATATCTAAAATTTTGTCTTTAAAAAGAGCTCTTCTAAGTTTTGAGGGAACTGGGACTTACCTCTTTTTTTAGATTTTAGTCAGTTGCGTGTGATAAAATTCTTGCACCAATCTTCGTTTGCCTGGAAAAATTCCATTCCCACAGCGACAGAATGTCTTCGAAATCTTCTCTGCAATTCTCAATGCCCGAGAAATAGTCATAGGCTCGATTTTTGCTACTACAAGCCCATCTTTTGCTATAATTTCTAGAGCCTCAGGAATGTATCTCCTCGCAAAAGTAACCACCAATTCTGCATTCTGTACAGAAATAGGAAAACCTCCGGCATGCGCTAAACCACTTTGCAAAATTTTCTCTGTGAAAGGTGACTTGTCTTCTTGCTGCAAATGGGACGAGATTTCTGCTAGGTCAATGCGTCTGAGCTCAGTATCTCTCACATCGGACCAACTGCTTTCAATACCCAAGTGATGGGGAGCTCCTTGGTATTTGAATTTCATTACTGTTGCTAAAACAAAGAGAAAAATGGCTAAGTACTAAAGGAGCAATGGCGTGGAGTGGAAGGAATGACAATAGAAAACTTAGAAACATTTATGCGATTAAGTACAAATAAGAATGTCATTATTGTGCCACGACGTGTTTTAAATGCCAAGTTGATGTGGCATTAACTTCACGCCTTGAGAAAATGAATTTGAGATTTACTCGCCTTCCAAAAATCTTGAAAAGACATTCGCCACACTTGTCGTACCTTCCATTAAATAATCATTGATTGTCTTGAAATCTGGTCCACAACTTAGTTGTCGTTGAGTTTCTAGGAATTAAAACTTTTGAACCACAAGTCAGAGGTTTCGAAAACCTCTGACCTACCAACTACAAAGACCAACATACAGGATGTGAGACTTAGTAAAGGGAAAGTGAAGTCGAGGAGTCAACGGGTTCGAAAACTTGTGAACCACGTGACCCGGTTAGGAAACTCAAAAGACTCACGACTAGGTTAGGAAACATTGAGGACCCACGACTTCAAGGGTTTTTCAAAAACAACAAAGGGAAGACAATGTCTTAGGACTTAAACAAATAATCGATAGACCTTGAAGGGGAAACAACAAAATTTGAAAGACCTAGAAATGAATTGAGGGGTAACACTACCTTATTAGTGAATCATCCAGTCGGCAAACTGACAGCTTCGTGAACCTGGACTTTTACTGACAAAGGCCAAAAGGGGCCAAAAAACTAAGGAAATGACTTAGAAATTTCTACGTTTTTCTCAGTTTTTTGCAAGGATTTTTGCCAGGAATTTTCAAGGATTTTTGCAAGGTTTCACACTAAAAATTGAAGGATATTAGGTTTTTAAGGGATTTCATCAAGATTTTCAAGCTGGGCTATTTGACTCTAGGGAGGGAAAATAGGTCAACAGTAGACTATATAGATCTCTTCATGACATTTACTAATTAACTATTACACTATTTTTAAGTGCATGCATCAAGTTGAAAGAGAGTTCCAAATCCAACCCTCTTCACGAGCACCATGCCTTCTTTAACCATCTTATAACCGCCATTTTTTAAGACTACTTGCACAACTACAACATTCATTTTACATATGGATAACAAGTTATGTTCAAAATCATGGATGTGTAGTACTCCAGTAATCCCTTTGATACTCCCATTACAAAATCAAATCTTGACTCTCTCATGACCAACTATGGTGAGATATGAGTTGTCACTATGGTATACCTTCTCATCGTCATACTTCTCATAATATGAAAACCACTCCCAATTGGGATTCATGTGGAAAGAAACTCTAAATTCTATCACCCATGCATCCTCAAATGCATGCATTGCCAAGGTTGCAACAAAGGCACCTCCTACATCCTGAAAAGAAGATTTATCAAAATCATCATCAAATTTAACTTTTACCCTCTTTTTCTCCTCCTTGTAAGCTCTTTTGAAGTCATCCATGTTAGGCGTACATCTTGGGCACTTTCCTCCCTAAACAATTAGCCTAGGCACACAAGGTCATTACTTTTCTAGGTGCGTGAGATCACCACATCATGGGGCGCACATATAACCTATACTTTCGTGTCAATATATTACTCAATGGGAATCTAAGTGCTCACCCTAGGTGAGAGAATGAACCAATCCATGTTGGATTTCAATGCATCAAGATGGTTTTAGGAAAACCTTGACAACTCAATTTGCACATAACCCATAACAATGAATAAAGATGTATACTTAGCTTGAAGAAACATTAACACAAATGAGACATCAATCATTCATTATATTCTTTGAAGGTGGTCATAATACTAGTTCCATGTTCTTATAGCATAGTTCTCTTGAATAACTGATCCAGGAGCATCCCTGGTTCAAGAGCAATCTTGCATCAACCAAAAAAAAACATTTGCATTTCAGTTTGTTGCATTTTAGTTCTTTCATTTTCTAGTTCAATTCAGGCAGTCAGTCAGAAGCAGTTTCAGCTTGTGGTCTAGTATTGGCATTTCATATCTTATAGATCTGGACTTAGAATATACATTCATTCATCTACATCATATCAAGAATTCAGAGCATTTGGATCACTTACCGGAAAGATATCGCTAACAGAAGTTAGCAGTTTCTCAGAGTAGAGCATCCTGATATTCACTAGCAACCAGCTGAAGGAGAAACATGTGGAAGCATTTCCTGATCTTTGGAGCCTAATGACACATCATTCAATGATTTTTGGTTCATGGCTGACCTTCCTCGGAGATCCGCACTTCATTCCATTCATTTACCGGAAGTGTCTATGCATTTAGGTCTGACCTATCTATATTCACACGTTACGCCTCTTCTTTAGAATTTGTGATCTTCCTTGGTCGACGCGGAGGAACCTATTGGTCTGGAGTTGATATATATTGATGTAATAGATCCTTAGGACAGCAGTTACCAATTGATTCATAATTCTTAGTTTAGATTTGTGCAAAGGGAGCTTCAAAGCCTTATCTTGCGCATGTATGTAATCAGGGCTTTGAGCCCATATTGTAAGCCCGCATGTTGCCAGCCAGATTGTATTTGAATTCTATGATATACTAAATGACTGAATCTGCATTTGTTTCATTTCTTTGAGTTGTTTTCGTTGTGTTTACTCTTGTTGCACGGTCTGGACAATTCATTCTATGAACCCTCCTACCGTGATTGCACCAAGTGGTATCAGAGCGAAAGTTCAAATCTTTGGGAGTGAATTGAGCAAAGTTGGCGAGGGAATTTCATAAGATCTTATTGTGGATAGATCACCAAATTGAGGCAGGTTACTTGTGTTGCAACCGATCGCCACTTGTGAGACAGTTGTCACCTTGTAGCCCGATCGCCGAACGTGAGGTAGTTTACACTTTTTCCTAGGAAGAATGTCGCCGAGATGAGTTGCTACTATTGGAACAATGGCTGGTAGAATAGATGAGTTGATGGAGATAATGAAAACAATGTGAATCTGATTGGATGTTGTTGAAGAAGATAGGCAAAGAGGACTGACACCAAGACCTAATGTTGAAAGCAATGATGAGGAAGAATTTCAATCTGTTGAACACACTAGTGAAACCCTAGGAGGTGATGAAGAAGAAGAATTAGATCAAGTAAAGATGTTGTGAACTATTTCAAAGATTGGAAAGAGACCTAGAGTTGATGTACTGAATTATACTGGTAATCTAAATCCTGAAGAATTAATTGACTGGATAAATGATATGGAAGAATGCTTTGAATATGAGGAAATTGAAGATCCGGAGAAGGTGAAATTTGCAAAGACAAAATTGAAAGGACATGCTGTTATATGGTGGAAATAAGTTCAGTTGGAAAGAAATAGAAGAGGGAAAGAAAAGATTACAAAGTGGGACCGGATGGTGACAAAGTTGAAGAATCAGTTTATACCTGCTAACTATGAGTTGGAGCTATTGAAAAGATTGCAAAACCTGAGACAAAAGGAGAAATCTGTGAAGTACACTGAAGAATTTCATAAAATGATCATAAGGACAAGACATAGTGAAGCAAGCAAGGAGAAAGTGGCTAGATACATCAATGGACTGAGATGGAACATTCAAGAGGAACTAAGTTTGGTAAGGATGACATCTTTGGAGGAAGCATATCAGTTTGCCCTGAAAGCTGAAGAGAAACTGAATAAGAGACATGATCAGAGACACAAAGGAAGAGTAGGTAAGTGTCATAGAGGAAGAACATTTTTTGGATATGATCAACCATTTATAGAGTAGAACAAGTTTGATAGCCCAAATAAGAAGGATGATAGAGATAACAGTGCATACCAGAGAAATGACAGAAATTTTCATCCCAGAGGCAACTATAATGCATACCGGAATGAAGGATATAGAAGAGAAGGAAGAGGATTGGATAAGAGAACATTCAAAGGTACTTGTTTCAAGTGTGGAGGTGAAGGACATAGAGCATTTGAATGTAATCAGGGTAGTACAAGTAAGAGGACAGAAAATAGTGGAAGAGCAGCCTATGTTGAAGAAGAACCTATTTAATCACCTAGTTCGGTTGGCAAACCTGAGAAAGGAGAATCATTGGTAATGAGGAGAGCACTATTTCAAGCAGAGACAAATGAGGAACCACTGCAAAGGATGGGTATGTTCAGAACTAGATGCAAATCAGGAGGTAAGTGTTGTAAAGTTGTAATTAATAGTGGTAGTTCAGATAACCTAGTTTTAGAGGAGATGGTGACTAAGCTAAAGTTGGAAAGATTGAAACACACTAAGCCATATCAAATAGCATGGATTCATGATGATCATAAGGTATTGGTGAGTGAACAATGTTTGGTGAAATTTCATATTGGATCTTATCATGATGAAGTCTTGTGTGATATTATGTCTATGGATGTATGTCATATCTTGTTGGGTAGGCCTTGGCAGTATGATAGAAAAGCTATACATGATGGGAGAAAGAATACATATACTATAACAGCAAATGGGAAAAGAATTACTTTGATTCCTTTGGAGGATGATCCTAAAGATGTAGTATGTGGGAATGTTAGAATCTATTTGGTAGATGGAAGGAAATTTCTGGATGGTTTGAAACATGAGAATATGTGTTATGCCTTGATTCCTAAGAAACCTAAAATATTGAAGAAAGAGACTGAACCAGAGGAGATAAGAGAGTTGCTGATAGAGTACAGATAATGTTCCTAATGGATTGCCACCTATAAGGAGTATTAGTCATCACATGGATCTTATACCTGGAGCAAGTTTACCTAACAAAGTAGCACATTGGATGACACTGGCAGAGAATGAAGAATTGAATAGACAGATACAAGAGTTGTTGAGGAAAGGTTTGATTAGATAAAGCTTGAGTCCTTGTGTTGTACCTGTAGTGCTTGCACCGAAGAAAGATGGAGAATGGAGAATGTGTACGGACTCTAGAGCAATAAACAAGATCACAGTTAAGTATAGATTTCCTTTACCTAGGATGGATGATATCATGGATTGTTTGAGTGGAGCAAAATATTTCACAAAGATAGACTTGAATAGTGGATACCATCATATTAGAATCAAAGAAGGTGATGAATGGAAGTCTTCTTTTAAGACAAATGAAGGATTGTATGAGTGGTTAGTGATGCCCTTTGGATTGAAAAATCACTAAGTACTTTCATGAGATTGATGAATGAAGTCTTGAAGAAATTCTTGGGTAAGTTTGTGATTGTGTACTTGGATGATATTCTAATTTTTCAGTAAGACAAAAGAGGAACATTTGTGGCATATTAGACAAGTTTTGCAGATGTTGAGAGAAGAGAAATTGCTAATAAACATCAAGAAGTGTAGTTTCATAAAAGAAGAGCTAGTATACTTTGGATTTGTGATTTTTGCGGAAGGGTTGAGGACAAACCCTGAGAAAGTGAAAGCAATTGTTAAATGGCCTACACCAGAGAGCATTGGAGAGGTTAGATCATTTCATGGATTGGCTAGTTTCTACCAAAAGTTCATCAGAAATTTTAGTTTAGTTTGTAACCCTATGATAGAAACAATGAGAGGTGACAGAAAAGATTTTAAGTGGATATCTGGAGTAGATAAAAGTTTTGAGTTGTTGAAGTAGAAAGTAACAGAGAAACCTGTTTTGGAATTACCAGATTTCAATAAGGTATTTCAAGTTGATTGTGATGCAAGTGGAAATGCAATTGGAGCAGTGTTAAGTCAAGATGGTAGACCTGTAGCATATTTTAGTGAGAAGTTGAATGATGCAAGGAGAAGGTATTCAATTTATGATCATGATTTCTATGCCATAATTCAAGCCTTGAAGAAGTGGAGACATTACTTGTTGCCTAAGGAGTTTGTGTTGTATACAGATCATCAAGCTTTGTAGTACTTGAACAGTCAAGGTAAGTTGAATTAGAGACATATGAGATGGGTAGAGTTCATGTAGAGTTATACTTTTGTGTTGAAGCATAGGAGTGGTAAATCAAACAAAGTTGTTGATGCCTTGAGTAGAAGAAGAAACTTGTTGACAGAGATGAGAATTGAAGTGTTGGGTTTTGATGAATTAAAGAATATGTATGAGGGAGACACTGATTTTGTAGAACCTTGGAAAGCATGTAAGGAACCTGTTGTGACAGATAGAAGCAAGTGGTTGGACTATTTCATTCAAGAAGATATGTTATTCAAAGGAAGTCAGTTGTGCATACCTAGAAGTTCCATGAGAGATAATCTGATCAAGGAGAAACATAGTGGTGGATTGGCAGGACATTTTGGCATTGATAAGACAGTGGCTTTGGTGAGTGAAAATTACTTTTGGCTTCAAATACATAAGGATGTTTGGAGATTTGTGCAGAGTTGTAGAGTTTGTCAAGTTACAAAAGGGAGTAGTCAGAATACTGGATTGTATAAACCTTTGACAGTACCGGAGAGACCTTGGGAAGACATAAGCATGGATTTTGTGATGGGATTGCCTAAAACACAGAGAGGACATGATTCAATATTTGTAGTAGTTGACAGATTTTCAAAGATGGCTCATTTCATACCTTCTAAGAAGACAATCGATGCAGTGCATGTAGCAGACCTATTTTTCAAGGAGATTGTGAGATTACATTGATTACCTAAGAGTATAGTTTTAGACAGAGACAAAGTTTGTTGGATACTTTTGGAGGACACTTTGGAAGAATATGAAGACATATTTGAAGTTTATTTCATCTTTTCATCCACAGACCGATGGATAGATAGAGGTTATGATAGGAGTTTGGGAAATTTGTTGAGATGTTTGGTTGGAGAGAAGACATGAAGTTGGGATTTGATTCTTTCACAAGCAGAGTTTGCATACAATAATTCAATAAATAGGAGTACCAGAGGAACACCCTTTGAGATTGTGACTGGAGTGAATCCTAGAGGAATTGCAGAATTGAGAGATATCAGTACAGAAGAATAGAGGAGTGTAGAAGTAGAAGAATTTACAGACCATATGAAGACAGTGCATACTCAGCTGAAGAAGCATTGGGAGGATATGAACAGCAAGTATAAAGAAAAGGCAGATGAGAAGAGAAGACATAAGGAATTTGAAATGGGAGATGAAGTGATGGTGTACTTGAGAAAAGAAAGATTTCTAGCTGGGACATATAATAAGTTGAAGATGAAGAAGTTTGGACCTTGTAAGATACATAGGAAATTTGATTCAGGAAACGCATATGAAGTGGAATTACTAGAGACATTGGGTATTTCACCTATTTTCTATATTGCAGATCTTTATCAGTATCATGAAGCAGAGTTTGGTGACAGTATAGCAGAAGACTTGAAGAAGCAGTTACCACAACAAGCACCGGAGCAGATTGAAGACATATTGGACAGTAGAGTTGGACGCAGCACTAGAGGAAGACAATACAAAGAATACCTTGTGAAGTGGAAAGGCAGACCAGAAGAAGAAATATCATGGATTTCTCAGGCTAAGGTGGACTGTCTTGGTTCTCCCCTAGACCCAGCAAAGTGAGGGACTCACTTTTTTCAATAACCCCAGATGTATGATGCAGGAGCATCCCTGGTTCAAGAGCAATCTTGCATCAACCAAAAAAAACATTTGCATTTCAGTTCTTTCATTTTCTAGTTCAGTTCAAGCAGTCAGTCAGAAGTTGTTTCATCTTGTGGTCTGGTATTGGCATTTCACGTCTTCCAGATCTGGACTTAGCATATACATTCATTCATCTACATCATATCAAGAATTCAGAACATTTGGATCAGTTACCGGAAAGATATTGCTAACAAAAGTTGGCAGTTTCTCAGAGCAAAGCATCCTGATATTCACTGGCAACCAGCTGAAGGAGAAACTTGCAGAAGCATTTCTTGATCTTTGGAGCCAAAAGACACATCATTCAATGATCTTTGGTTCATGGCCGACCTTCCTCAAAGATCCACAATTCATTCGATTCATTTACCAGAAGTGTCTATGCATTTAGGTCTAACCTATTTGTATTCACATGTTACACCTCTTCTTTGGAATTTGTGATCTTCCTTGGCTAACGCGGAGAAACCTGTTGGTCCAGAGTTGATTTATATTGATGTAATAGATCCTTAGGAAAACAGTTAGCAATTGATTCATAATTCTTAGTTTAGATTTTGTGCGAAGGGAACTTTAAATCCTTATCTTGTGCATGTATGTAATCAGGCCTTTGAGCCCATATTGTAAGCCCACATGTTGCCAGTTAGATTGTATTTGAATTCTGTGACATACTGAATGACTGAATCTGCATTTTTTTCATTTCTTTGAGTTGTTTCTGTTGTGTTTACTCTTGTTGCATGGTCTGAACAGTTCATTCTATGAACCCTCCTACTATGACTGCACCAATAACAAACATAACAATATCTATCTTAACTATTACATCAAAAACCCTCTATGAATAACAACTAGAGTGGCAAGCTCATGACTAGAGATATAATAACAACTTTATAACCAAACAACAACAATAACAACAACCCCTTTTCTAGATTCAAAAGAGGGGTATCTATAATAGTGGGGCATTTCCCTCTACTAATTACAATTGATAACCATCCTCTTAACTTCCCAAGATTATCACTGCCATGAGTACCTGTAAAGCTACTCACGTTACCCTATATTGGTGCTCCATGCTTCATTTTCCTCATGTCCCTATATCTACAACAACCTCCTCAGACATTGGTAGTGATCTTCTAGATGCTCTACAAGATTTGTGCCACCTTCGCCTACTTTTTGCTTGACTATGTTATGTATGATTCTTTCACCAACCATTGTCTAGGTCTTTCATGAGAAGTGTAAGAAGGATCCCATTGTCTTACACATGCTACTTGTTAATCCTTCATTGGTTCTTCCACACCCTTGGATTATTCAAAAATGGCACCACATTATGTGCTCTTTTAAAAACTTTAGGCCCCTTTGGGAAAAATTGGATTATAATCTGAAATTTGTCTTAATCAAAATTTGGGATCAACAATACATCTTGTTGTAGTTCTACAATTTTGCCTTAGACTTTCAAGGAGACATAGATCTCCCACAAGATTTAAATATTCCTTTGTCCTTTTTCTTCCCTTCTTGTTTAGACCATGCATGAATAGCCAAGGCCTCCTTGGTAGATTCAACAGCCTTTCTCCTAATCTCCTCTAAGAGAAGAGTAGGCATGATCTCATCAAGCACTAGTTTTGAGATAGTGCTTCCAATAGTCATTACCAAGTTATCCCATGAGTCTATCAAAGAACATATAAGGGTCATGCATTGATATCCCTCTTCCATATTCACACCCATGGATTGTAATTGGGTTATAATTATGATGAACACATTTAGGTGCTCAGCAATAGAATCACCATCACCCATCCTCAAAGTGTACAAATTCTCCTATAAAAAACTTATTAATAAGGGATTTAATTTGGTACAATTTCCCCAAATTTTTTCCCTTGGGATTTTTCAATAGATTCTTCAAATATATTGAATAAAATAGAGTCTTGCAAGTAAATATTAATAAGGCTTCTCACTTTTTTCTCCAACACTGACCAATCATATAGTGACATTACAACTAGTTTATATTTGAATATTACAGCTCATAGATCTTGATCTATGACCAAATTCTCCATCTTGAGCTTCCACAGGTCAAACTTAGTGTCACTAAACATTTCCATCGCCAATCTAGACATGCCCGCCATCTTCCCTAAAATAGAGGTCTCTACACGTACTCCCACTCAAACCAAGATTAGTACTGTTACCAAAATTTTGAATTTTTTGCCATTTATGTGTTAGGTGAATGCCCTCTCCCTTATTCTTTATTGTTTCATCCATTTAACTAAGTCATGGCCTTTACTTAGGTGTCTTTCCTTCATAGTTAGTGATTTCATATTTTTCAAAACCTTAGTCGACGGGTTCTTAAGTTTTAAAACCTTCAGATTTCCCAACTCTTCTTTAAAGTCACTAGTTAAGTCTTTATTGTTGGCTTTGTGTTAGTCTCGGTGCTAAGCCTGTCTTAGTTGGTGAGTTAGGAATTCTTCAAACTTTTGAACTCTCAACTCATGGTTCACAATTTCTAAAAATCGTCGATCCCCCAACTCAAAGCTTGGTCTTCTTTTCAAGGAGCCATCTTTCCATTAATTAACATGCACAACAGGAGTGACACCTATCCTTTTGTAATAAATAAGGAATGTCTTGAAAAGTGTGATTACACATTTTTCAAAAGAGAATTAAGTTGGCTCATTTATGAACTGTACAACCGTGCATGCCGTCGAAATTAATGAGATTTATTGAAACATTTTAAAGGTTGCCACCTTCGCAGATATCTCATTCTTCCTTGTAGCTAGTATACTTCAGAGAAGCTCTGGACTGCGTCTTCTGCAAGTGATGAACACAGACTCTCATAACCAAGTTAGCTAATTGACACTTCTTCCCACTCACTCCTTACTGTGATAAATTTGAATTTCTTGAGTCATTTCAGTGGGAAGAGCATTTTTCTTTCATGATTCTAGATTGTTTATTTCCCCCAAATGTTTTGGAAATTTATTTGGCATCCCTAGTAGTTACTAAAGCTCTTTTTTCCTGGTTTCTCAAACAAGTAAAGATGAAGTATAAATATCAGGGTTTTCCTGTTGCTTCAATCATTGAGAAAGGTTTGGCTAAGGTGAGAGATACCGATCTTGGACATATAGACTTGGGTGATTTTTTTGCTCGAATGGAGCAAAACCCCATAACACTTATAGCTGAGAAAATCTGAATAAGCAGGTTAGCTTGTGCTAGGATTTTCCACATGTTGTGTCATGCTTGGACTTGTTTGTTACATGTACGAAGAATTATTTCCCTGATTCAGAGGAGATAAGAGCCTTTGATGGCTCTGTGATTACAAAAATTGATGTTGAAGCTATTTCTCGTGCATTAAGATTACCTGATAGAGAAGAATTCGTGGAGATGTCTGTCACCATGGGGTGGAATTATTTTCTAGAAAAGAAAGATTGGTGCTTGAACTCTATTGCAAGGAACTAGTTGAAAGTAAAGAAGAAGGGAAAATTGCAAGTTCCCACCAATTTAAAAAGAGCGCATTTCAAAGAAGAAATTTCTGACATGATCACTCTATTGCACCAAGTTGTTGGAAATGCAAAGTTTGATGTGTTTGAGAAGTGGATGTGCCAATTCATTTTGGTAGTGTTTAGTGAGTGCCAATATATCAACTAGGCTAAAATGATCAATGATCAATTAAATGAGTTGCTAGGCAACTTCCATCAAAATGTCTCCTTTTACATGTGCTCTTATTTGTTTTACATTTTAGCCAACAACAAGGTTGTTTGGGTGGGGTTAAGGACTCAAGGGTCTTTGACGCTAGACACACCTATGTATTAATATTTCCCTCAATTGCAAAGAGAAATTGGAATGAAATATTATTGTCATGTCAGTGATGCTTTTGTCATGTTTTCTGTAAGAAAGATTGAAGGTAACACCAAATTGAGAATTTCCCTTGAGGCTACTTTGTTGGTGATGAGATACAAGAGTTTTTATATTCAGTTTGATAGGTTCACCTACCTTCAGGTTGGGGGTTATGAAAACGCCCCATTAAAATTACCAAGATATGCATCTAATTATTTTATTCTTTTGGAAGTCTGTCGTAAAATGGCAAGAGTGAACAATATGTACCATGGCATGAAAAACAAGGTATATACTTTTCCTGTGTCATTGTCATTTTTCACTTATAGAACTAATGACAATACCAGAAATATAGAGAAGATTCTGGTGGAGTACAATATTTGCCCCTTGTCTATGAGACCATTTTTCGACAGCAAAAACTTTGTTAAGAGGAATTTCCACGGAGCTAATCTATATGAACACCAGCCACATTTGGAAGATTATTGGGAAGATTGCGTTGATGAGAGAGAGGTCCAAAGAATGGATTGGATGAGGCTAACCTTAGACCAAATCAATGAGGTTAATTCGCCTCTACAAACTCCAAGTGATGTGGATGATAATTCTAATATAATTTATGAGGAATACCATGATGTTACTTCTAAACTCTTGCCTCATATACAATAGTCTAAAAAAGATTTTATTAATATTAAGGTTCAGTCCTTTGTTTTAGATAGACCAAAAGGTGGCTAAAGGGGAAGATTCAAGAGCACATTGGTTCTTCTTCTATGCAAAGAGTCTGGAGCAAGAGAACAAGGAACATCTCAAGCCCCTAGAACCGAAATAACTTCAACTAACATGGAGATAACTCAACATAGAGTTGGTTCATAATCGGGTGGGGCTGGAGAACAACCTAAGGATAATATGAGACTAAAAGGCATATGTGAGTAGGATGGTCAACCTGCATCCATGAGAATAGGAGCAGATAAGAAGTTAGATACCTTACAACAATTACAGGCAGATCATATGGCCTCTCCTAATTCCCCTATGTCTGGTAATGATTCTTTGATTTTTCAACAAATTGGAGAAGATAATGTTTTTCATTCTTTGTTTGAAACTCCAGCTTCCCCTGGATTAAATGAAACTCCTATACATAATACTCCCAATCAGTCAGACAATGTTGTCCTGGGTGCTAGTGATAATAGTGTTGTGCTACCATCTCCGTCTTGGTTAAAGAAGGTTGTTGAGAAAAAGAGGAGGTACACCCCTATGATAGATATGAACGTGGACACTATAGCCAAGTTGTTGCAAACTACACCTAAGCCTAAGAAGGCAAAGAGGATGTCTAGGATGGTGATTGATTCTTCCTTTGTGTATCAAATTTTGGAGATTGCAAATCCCATCGATGATAAAAATGAAAATGAAGTCACAGAAGCATGTTGGAGCCTAGCTAGTGTTGTCATTGATGTCAACCTCTAGTAGATGGTTCACTTGGTTTCCAAGAGCTTTTGAGAAAAATTGAATAAAAAGGTGTGCAGTGTGACAAAGGTATGCTCATTGTTGTGCTCTGCATTTCTTCATGGTTGAAAATATGCTTATGCAGTTTGGAAGTAATGATCAGAGATGTTCAGAGGTGTTATATCCAAAGTTTCAAGTTTTGGATCGTGCGGTAGTGGAAGATGTGTTTGATAGAGTTTTTTGCATGTGAAGAAGGTTGTCTGGGAGAAATGAGATTGCTCCGCATTTCTTCGCATTAAGATTTCTTGTCCTGCAAATCTGGGAACATGCTTATACTATTTGTTCTACTTTCCCTTGATGTTTCAAGTGTTGGTTTGCTCAACAAGATCAGTTCTTATGTTGAAGTTCAGTAGTAGTGCATCCTAATGTGTAGAATGAAGACATTCTTTGTTTAAGGTGGTTGCGGTAGTGTTGCAGAAGATTCTGATAATAATGAATATTCTAGAAAGATGTGTGGATGTTGTAGAGTGTCTCTTTGTGGTCTGCATGATGTTTTTGGACTTGGAGAGGCGTGTAGGTGATTACTTGTTGTGTTAGTTCAGGTTTGGCCAACCTGACCTACTAGCACTATTTGTGGAGGTACCCCATGGATTGTGGATGTAATAAGTAGCATGGTGATACATATTTGGGTGCTACCTAACCCTTGGCATGGTCCACCTTCACTTCTTTCCATCGTGGAAGTGTTTGGTGCTGACCTATTTCAGTGTTGCACATTTGAGGTGCACACGTTTCATTAAGGTCGATCTAATTGAGATTGTTTTAGGTTATGGATGGTTTAAATACAAGGTGAAGTTTTAGTGGAGGAGGGAAAAGAAGATGGTGTGAATGTGAATCAAGGGTAGTGAATTAAGTGCGAGCTTAAATGCTTATGACTTATGGATGTAGTGTGCAAAAGGTGTCTACATTTTAGTTTGCTTGAAGTTGCTGGAAGCAGTGAGCGAAAGGTTGCAGATGGCATAAAATTGTAGTGGTGGATTTTTTCTATTGCTTTGAGATAGTGAATCTCTTTGTAATAGTTCTCTTCTATTTTTCTTTCTTCTGGACAGCGAGTCTTTCTGACAGTGAGTCTTTCTGATAGTGAGTCTTTTTGGCAGTGAGCCTTTCTTTTGGGCAGTGATACTATTTATATTCGGTGTTGCTATTCATATATATGTGATTTAATCCTCACCGTGGTTTTTTCCTTCTTGGGTTTTCCACGTAAATCTGGTGTCCTTATGTGTTTGAATGTGTGTACATTGATGTCTCATATTTTACATTATGCTAAAGCATAATAAGAATTTGAAGTTTAGAATAGCTTTGAGGGTTTAATGCACAACTGATTCACCCCCCCTCTCAATTATCTTGTGGATTTGGAGATTTGAAGAACAAGATCATTGTTGTCCACCTTGATGACCTAACAATATTTTTAAAAAGGAGAGCTGATCACTTCAATGATTTGGTAGTTGTGCTTCAACGATGCAGGGATCATGACATCTCTCTTAATCCTAAGAAGTCCATATTTGCAGTTACTAAAGGTAAACTGTTAGGCCACATTTTATCTAAAGACAACATTAAGATTGATCTGGAAAGAGTCAAGGTAATCTAGCAGCTGAGCCTACCTACATCCAAAAGCAACTCTAGATCATTCTTTGGTCAGGTCAATTTCCTGAGGAGATTCATTCCAGATTTTGCTGAATTGACTAGACACATCGATGGGATGATGAAGAATAATCTAGTCTTCAGGTGGAGTTAGGAGGGAAAGAAAGCATTCGAATACATCAAGGTATCCATTGCTAATGCTCCCACTTTAGTTCATCCAAATTTTGAGAAAGATTTCATTATTTACTGCTATGCTTCCGAGCACACTTTGTCAGCCATTTTGTTACAAAAGAATGAACAAGGAATTGATGTGCCAATAGCCTTTATGAGCGTGCCTTTAAAGAAACATGAATTAAATTACTCTCCTCTAGAGAAGCACGCTTATGCAGTAGTGAAGGCTCTAAAAAAGTTTTGATTCTATATCTTGCATTCTCATGTTGTTGTCTTTGTCCTTGACCCTGCGGTTAAAAGTATTCTGACCGAGCAGGAAATCGGATGTAACAAGAGAGGAGCCTGGGTGGTAAAGGTACAAGAGTATGATATTGATTTGAAGCCTACTACTTTGGTTAGTGTAAAGTGATTGCTGAAAACAAACTTGTTGAAGGTGAAGATCTACCACTGGTCTTGTTTACAAGCACAACTAATGAATGGTTTTCAAATGTTTCTTATCTGTTAACCTATGGTGAATGCCCATCTCATTTATCTGCCAAAGAGAAGAGGAATCTAAAATTGAAGGCTAGCAAGTATGTTCTTTGGGAAGGAAATATATACAGAAGGGAAGTGGATGGTGTTTTCCTAAGGTGTGTAGATAGGGAAGATTAAATGAAACTGTTGGAGACTTTCCATAATGAAGCCTGTGGAGGGCACTTTTTCGCTTCAGTAACAGGCTTTAAAATCTTGCAACAATGCTTCTATTAGCTATGTATGTTCAAGGATGCCTATGATTGGGTCTCCAAGTGTGAGAAATGCCTAAAATTCACTAGTAGACCTCACTTAGCTGCACTACCCTTAAGGCCTGTAGTCATTGATGAGCCTTTCCAACAATAGGGATTAGATTTTATTCAACCCATTAATCCTAATTCCAGTGTTGGCCACACTCACATTTTGACTGCTATTGATTATTTTACTAAGTGGGTAGAAGTCATCCCAGTGAAGCATACCACTTCTGAAGTTGTTTGCAATTTTGTTAAAGAAAACATATTGGTCAGATTTGGTATCCCTAAGAAAATTGTTGTTGATAATGCTAGCAGTTTCTTCTCTGTTGAGTTGTCTTTATTCTGTTATGACTATGGCATCATTCTTTCCCACTCTTATGATTATTATCCACAAAGTAATGGGCAAGCTAGATCAAGCAAAAAAAACTTAATTTCTATTGTTAAAAAGTTGGTAGATGAAAACCAGAGAGGATGGCATAAAAGTCTTTATGAGGCATAATGGGAAGATATGATAACTCATAAGAGAGAAATTGGGATGTCCCCATTCCAATTGGTGTATGGAATTGAAAGTGTTTTGACTATTCCTTTGGAGTTATCTACATTTAATTTGCAAAAGTCTCTTGAGGATGAGCAATTTCAGTCTTCACTGGAAAAGAGGATTATTTACTTGACAAAGCTTGAAGATCAGAGAGATGAGGTGGTTGACAGAATAACAAGACATCAAGAAGTAGTAAAGAGAATCTTTGATAGAAAAGCTAGAGAAATGAAGTTTGCAATTGGAGACGTTATGCTGCTATGGTACAGAAGGAGAGAGCCTAAGGGGGCTCCTAAGAAATTAGACTGTTTATGGAGAGGGCCATTTACAATCAGACAGGTGATCGGAGAGAATGCCTTTCTATTGGCATATCTAGATGGAACTCCAATGCCTCTTTCCTATAATGGGCAAGATCTAAAATTATATAACTAGTTATATTGTCATATGCCCCTTTGTAAAATAGTCTTTGTTTCCATTTTCTTTGTGTGTTTGTTGTCATTGCTTTTTGTGTGACTATATTGCCTGTGGAATAAGGCTTTATGCTAGTTTGCCTAGATTCTCTACATCCTTTTTAGTCCTTGTCCCCATTCAGAGCCCGTTGTTACCAAATTTTCAAAAAAATTGCCATTTATGTGTCGGGTGAATGTACTCTCCCTTATTCCTTATTATTTCAGCCCTTTAACTAAGTTGTGGCCTTTACTTAGGTGTCTTGCCTTCATAGTCAGCGATTTCATTTTTTTCAAAACCTTAGTCGGTGCGTTCTTAAGTTTTGAAACCTTCCAATTTCCTGACTCTTCTTTAAACTCACTAGTTAAGTCTTTGTTGTCGGCTTTGTGTTAGTCCCAATGCTAAGTCTATCTTAGTCAACAAGTCAAGAGTTCTTCAAACTTCCAAACTCCCAACTGATGGTTCACAAGTTCTACAAATTGCCGATCCCCCAACTCGAAGCTCGGTCCACTTTTTAAGGAGCCATCTTTCCATTAATTAACAGCACAGTAGGAGTGACACATGTTCTTTTGTAATAAATAAATCCAATATCTTAAAAAGTGTGATTGCACATTTTTCATAGGAGAATTAAGATGGCTCATTTATGAGTACAACCGTGCATGTTGCTGAAATTAATGAGATCTATTGAAACATTTTAAAGGGTTGCCACCTTCACGGATATCTTATTCTTCCTTGTAGCTGGTATACTTCAAAGAAGATCTAGACTGCGTCTTCTACAAGTGATGAATACAGACTGTCGTAACCAGGTTAGCTAATTGGCACTTCTTCTCACTCACTCCTTATTGTGATAAATTTGAATTTCTTGAGTCATTTTAGTGGGAAGAGCATTTTTCTTTCATGAGTCAAGATTGTTTGTTTCCCCTAAATGTTCTGGAAATTTATTTGGTGTCCCTAGCAGTTACAAAAGCTTTTGTTTACTAGTTTCTCAAACAAGTAAAGATGAAGTATAAATATCAGAGTTTTCTTGTAGCTTCAACCATTGAGAATGGTTTGGCTAAGGTGAGAGATATCGAGCTTGGACATATAGACTTGGGTGATTTTTGGGCTTGAATGGAGCAAAACCCCAGAACACCTATAGCTGAGAAAATTTGAACAAGCGGGTTAGCTTGCGATAGGGATTTTCCACCTGTTGTGTCATGCCCGGACTTGGTTGTTACATGTGCAAGAAATTATTTCCTTGATTCGCAAGAGATAAGAGCCTTTGATGGCTCTGTGATTACAAAATTTGATGTTGAAGTTGTTTCTCGTGTATTGAGATTACCTGATAGAGAAGCATTCATGGAGATGTCTGTCACCATGGGGTGGAATTATTTTCTAGAAAAGAAAGATTGGTGCTTGTACTCTATTGTGAGGAACTAGTTGAAAGTAGAGAAGAAGGGAAAATCGCAAGTTCCCGCCAATTTAAAAAGAGCGCATTTCAAAGAAGAAATTTCTAACATGATCACTCTATTGCATCGATTTGGTGGAAATGCAAAGTCTGATTTGTTTGAGAAGTGGATGTGCCAGTTCATTTTGGTAGTGTGTAGTGAGTGCCAATATATCAACTAGGCTAAAATGATCAGTGATCAATTAAACAAGCAGCTAGCCAACTTCCATCAAAATGTCTCTTTTTACATGTGCTCTTATTTGTTTTACATTTTAGCCAACAAAGAGGTTGTCTAGGTGGAGTTAAGGATTCAAGGGTCTTTGATGCTAGACACACATGTGTATGAATATTTCCCTCAATTGTAGAGAGAAATTGGAATGAAAGATTATTGTCATGTTAGTGATTATTTTCTCATGTTTTCTGTAAGAAAGATTGAAGGTAACCCCGAATTGAGAATTTCCCCTAAGGCCGCTTCATTGGTGATGAGATACAAGAGTTTTTATATCCAGTTTGATAGGTTCGCCTACCTTCTGGTTAGGGGTTATGAAAATGCCTCATTAAAATTGTCAAGATATGCATCTGATTACTTTATTCTTTTGGAAGTCTATCACCAAATGGTGACAATGAATAGTAAGTACCATGGCATGAAAAATAAGGGATATACTTTCCTATGTAGTTGTCATTTTTCACTTGAAGAACTAACGATAATACCAGAAATATAGAGAAGACTCTGGCAGAGCATAATTTTTGCCCCTTTTCTGTGAGACCATTTTTTGACAGCAAAAACTTTGTTAAGAGGAATTTCTATGAAGGTAATCTCTATGAACACCAACCACATTTGGAAGATTATTGGGAAGATTGTGTTGATGAGAGAGAGGTCCAAAGAAGGGATTGGATGAGGCTAACCTTAGGCCAAATCCATGCCTTTAATTTGCCTCTACAAACTCCGAGTGGTGTGAATGATAATTTTGATATAATTGATGAGGAATAGCACAATGTTGCTTCTAAACCCTTGCCTTAGATATAATGGTCTAAAAAAGAGATTACTGATATTAAGTTTCAGTCCTCCTTTGTTTTGGATAAGACCGAAAAGTGGCTAAAGGGGAAGATTTGAGAGCACACTAGTTCTTCTTATGTGCAAAAAGAGTATGGAGCAAGAGAACAAGGAACATCCCAAGCCCCTGGAACCCAAAGAACTTCAACCCTGGAACCCAAAGAACTTCAACTAACATGGAGACAACTCAACATAGAGTTGGTTCACAATTGGGTGGGGATGGACAATAACCTAAGGATAATAGGAGACTAAAAGGCATATGTGAGCAGGATGGTCAACATGCATCCGTGAGAATAGGAATAGAGAAGAAGTTAGATGCCTTACAACAATTAGAGGCAGATCATATGGCCTCTACTAATTCCCCTATGTCTGGTAATGATTCTTTGATTTTTCAAAAAATTGGAGAAGATAATGTTTTTCATTCTTTGTTTCAAACTCCAGCTTCCCCTAGATTAAATGAAACTCCTGTACATAATACTCTCAATCATCCAGACAATGTTGTTTTGGGTGCTAGTGATAATAGTGTTGTGCTACCATCTCCGTCTTGGTTAAAGAAGGTTGTTGAGAAAAAGAGGAGGTACACCCCTATGATAGATATGAACGTGGACACTATAGCCAAGTTGTTGCAAACTACACTTAAGCCTAAGAAGGCTAAGAGGATGTCTAGGATGGTGACTGATTCTTCCTCTAGGCATCAAATTTTGGAGATTGCAGATCCCATCAGTGATAAAAATGAAAATGAAGTCACAAAAGAAGATTTAAGCATGAGCAAGATTGATATGGATCCTCCAACTGTTGAAGGTGACATATATCATGCCAAATTTTTTGTAGGCATGTTTGCAAAAAGAGTCAAATCCGAACAATAGGAGATTGCAAAATTACAAGCCCAGGTGAACACTTTGACTTCTTTTATTCAGTCTATTTTAAATATTACTTCTCAGTCTCCTGATGCAACTCCTAGAATTATTGTTGATGGTATGGATCCTAGTATGTTAAAACAAATTAAGAGATCCCAAACCCTAGCCAAAGCCATTGCACAATGGATAGAGAAGGTTACCTTTGATAGCCTGTTATACATCAAGGAGGCTATGAGATTATATACTCTTATCTCAGATAAAAGGAAAGGGTTAGAAATAGAGTTACAAAATGTGAAAAAGGAGGAAAGTGGCTTGCTCATGGTTTCCAAGGAGGTGTAGGAGATTATTAATATTGATACAAGTATTCTGATGGCTGAGGAATTTATTTTTTTATTTGTAAGAGGTTTTTTTATATAATCATAAAAAATAAGGAACAGTAGGCCAACCAGGCTAGGAATAGTGAAGAGTAGAGAAACTAGATAATCTCAGGAGGAAAGAAGAAAAGCCTAAGAGGAGCTGAGGAGAGGAAGAAAAACATAGACCCCAAAAAGAGTTTAAAGAGAACCCAGATACATAGCACACAAGGCAATAAGCCCAAACCTAAAATAAACTATACTTTTTGGTCATGTCGACGTGAAAGAAGAGCTTCCATAGTCCATTGAGAACCCTCTTCCATAGCATCCATTCCTTCAATATGGAGTTTCTCTGCATCAGATTTTTGGCCTTTCTTCCTTGCAGTCCTGCAATCCAATTTGATTTTGTTGCTATCCCTTTGAGCAACCCCAAGTTTCGGTGGAGGAACCAAGACTAAATCCTATTTGAAAAGATCAAAATTCTCTTCCAAATCCTCCATGAAAGGATAAGTGCCACCTGAATTAGAGCCATCCTCCTCTAAGTCAAGTAGGAGAACATCAACTTTGTTAGTAACCGGAGCTGCGGGAGGGGGGAGATGGTCATTGCAGGAGGCTCAGGAACATACATACTTAGAAACTGAGGTAGGAGAAAAGAATTTCCCGTGATTCCATCAGATAAAATCAGCATTAGGAACACCAGGCTTTTTCGCCCATTTTTTGAGACTGATATATCTTGAGCCAGTTAAACGCTTAACAATGCAAGCCTTGACTTTGTGCCCCAAATTATTGCAATGAATACACTTGAAAGTAAGTCCTTTGAAATTCAAAAACTACATCCAAGTACCCTTAGAAGAGTGAATGCTAATGGAATGGAGAAGAGGTTTAGAAATGTCAACCAAAGCACAAGCCGTTATGTACCTATGAGAAGAAGCAACCTCCTTCGAGTCAATATTAACAAAAACACCCACTTGATCAATCAAATTTTTAATGAGATCTGAGGTCCGCATAATAGGAGGCAAATTGTAAAGCCTTATCCACAAAGGAATGTCTGTAACCTTGGCAGTGGCAGGATCAACGAAAGGGGTCCATGGGGACATAAAAATGCCTGAATTTCCAAAGAACCAAGGACTATTTTGCACCATGGAGTTGCAGTCATCAACTGAATTAAAGGAAAATAGAAAAAATCCAAAATCCAACGATTTGACCGTCGTAAGGGGGAGAGTATTCCAAGTGTTTTTGGCCTAGGCAAGAACCAAATCTAAAGATGGATGCCTACACATGAATCTAAGAATCAGTGAGAGAACTCCAATGTCAACAAAGATCTCACTGATGCAATCATCAGAGATAAGGAGGTCCATAGGCTCATCTATGAAGACCACCTATGAATACCAACGGTACATTAAATGTTGTTGTAGTGCTGCTTAGGCTCCATATTGATATTAGAGGCAAGAACTAAAGGTGACTGAGGAGGAGAAGGGAAAGGATTAGCCCTCTGAATTTGGTCCAAGTAGAAGGCACTGCATTCATGAAATGGATTTGCCCTATTTTTATATTTTGTAGGGAAACCAGATCCAGAACATAAGCAGTTGTAGCCGTTTGAACCTAGCCCTATCCAGCATCTAGAGGATCAAGCCCCAAAACAAGAGGTAAGCAAGGTGAATTAACCAGTGTATCTTGAGAGCCTACGGTAGATCAAAGGGAGTACCGATACCTCCCATCCCTCCCCTCCACAAGGCCAAGTTTCTTCTTAGCATTCATGCCCTTCTTGCCTTTTGACGATCCCTTATTCCCTGCACCAACATACAATTTCTTTCTGTTGATGCTTATGCCCGCACCAGCATTTGTAGCATCGCGAGGGTTATCTAAACCCTCACACTTGATCGCAAGATATCTAAGGAAATTTTGAATGACCCAAGGAAAATGATCCAATTTTATGGTCTGATGCACTCAAATGGAAGTTGTTTGTGCTTTGACAGTATAGTAGTGCAATAAGGGGAATTCTTAATTAGTACCTCACTGATCTTATAGATCTCAAGAAAAATTGTACCATTTTAGAAGTGGATATTTTGGACGAAAGTGGAGAAAAGTTGTTAGATGTTAAAGAGGTAAAACAAGGCTTTAAAAAGACACTTAGTGAAGAAATTGTTGGTGTTGATACTATTACTGGAGAGTCACTAGGAAAGCTCAGGAATATAGCAATTTACCTCAAAACTTTCAAAGCAGAAGTCGATGAGATCAACAAGAGGTTAGCAGATGTGGAGAAGACAATAAGCAAATGGAAACTTAGGGTACACATTACTATCACTCCAAGTGGCAAGATTTTAACTCCCATAATCTCTCGGTACAGAAGTTACAAGGCGAGACTTCAAGCACAAGTGGACTCAGTTGTTGCTGGCAAAAAGGACAAGGAGAGTGAAGTGATTTGGGAGGAAGACCAAACTATTGCCACGTGATGGCGTTTCATATGTTTATGTTATTTCTTTAAACATTGCTCTGAAAATTGTTATTTTAAAAGACTTGTTATTAATTATCTTTTTAATCAGCTGTCTTCAAGAAGCCATTATTATTTCAAAGACAATTATTTTATGACAAGGCTATATATACTTAGCATGTCGATGCTTATAGGATATTTTGGCAAACTTTGTGTTGTTGATAGGTCATTTTATGTTATGCTATATTTCAATTATTTTCAATATATGAATGGAAGCTTGAGATGTTGAATTTTTAAATCGTAAACTTTGTGTTATGGTGGATGGATGTATGTTTTTCATATGTTGAATATCTATTAGCTTCTTAGATTGTAATTTTATATTGAAGTAATTGGAAATCTTTATTAAATCTCATTACTGTGAGTTGTTTTTCTTTTGATGAATGATTTGCAGTGGTGATTATATTATGAAGAATATAAGTTTATGATCATGGTTATGTGAAGTCTTTTTGCTTCTTAAATTCTTTAGTTGTTCTTTGATATTCATTGCCTTTATTTCTTTTTGGTTAAAAGCACCACCTTTCCTGCTTTCTGGTCAAAAGCATACATTGTTTTTATCCATTTAATATCATTCGAAGGTAGTTGCATCTTGTAAAATAAGCAGAGAGTCATTGTAAATATCATTACAATTGACTCAACTGTTAGTATAATTGTTATTTGTGTGGGTGTAAGAAAATAGAGTTAAGTGACAAATCTGTAAACTAACAAGTACAAAAAACCTTATTCTTACCACCTAATATACAAGTTGATCAAGCTTTGATACCAAATGTTAGAAAGCTTAGGTGCAAAAATCCTTCCTACATTAATATAAGAGAAGAGATGAACAAAAATATGATCTAAAAATAATTTGTAATAAAGAAACAAGATAATAAAATCATTTACTGTAACATAATGATGTACCCTAGGAAAACTCTTTTAGGAAAAAACCCAACCTCTAAAATTCAAACCAGTGTACTAATTAGAAACAATGTTAATTACAATCTAAGAAAGGATCCTTCATAGGAGACAACACCAACACTTAGATCTAGAGTAATATTGACAACATTAAAGTACCTACAAAATACACTATGCAAATTCCATCCCAAACAACTAATAAGTAGATAAACCAATACATGAAACTACCAAAGGGGAATTACAAAACCATGAGCTAATACCATCTAAAAGTGGCACCCAAATCTAGTTGTCAAATTCTAACACAGAAATCCCAAGAGAAGTCATACAAGAATTTGTAGTAACATGTCATAGTTATCCTCCTAGCTTGGGAACTCTAATTTATCCTATTCAAACCCTCTAAAGATACTTTATAATATTCGTAATGACATGTCATAGGTTGGTGAATGTTCTTGGTCAACATGTGTAGCCACTAGTAGACCTTTTACCATCGACGTCTCTTACCCAATCTAAATTCACATAACCCTATGTATCCACTAAATGTTGTTTCTCTTAAATATCACCATGATAACATATGGAATACTCAAAAGTACCCCACAAATACTTTTAGACCCTTTTCATTACAACCTAATATTTCTGTCTAAGATTAGCCATATAATGACTCAAGACTCCCACTAATTAGGCAATGCCTAGTGTAATGTATACCATAACATACATAAGGCTCCCAAAACCACTAGCATAAGGCATTGAACTCATTTCCTCCATCTCTACAAAAGTCATAGGACAGTTCTCAATCAAAATCTCAATTCCCATAGAAATAAGAATAGTTGTTGGTTTCTTTCAACCATATCGAAATACCACAAAATAAACTCAAGATACTTCCCTTAACCAATTGATTTTTTTTTATCCCCATCTCATCTAATTTCCATCCCAATGATGTAATTAGGATCCCCTAAGTCCTTCATTTAAAATTAAAAGGAAAGATGAGATTTCAAATCCCTAATCATTTCCTTACCATTACCAAACAACACAGGTCATCAACATACAAAGTAATAATGATAAAATGGTCACCATTCTATTTGCAGTAAACATAATTATCTAACACGAACCTGATAAATCCTAACCCCAAAACATATGAATCAAACTTTTTATACCACATTCTAGGAAATTGCTTTAAACAATGGAAGGATGTTTTCCACTGACAAGCCAAGTTTTCTTTACCCTTGTCAACTCATTGCTCTGGTAGTGTCATGTAGATGTCCTCCTCTAGATCACCATGCAAGAAAGTTATCTTCGCATCCATCTACTCAGCCTCAATATCCAAAGCAAAACCACAAGGTAAAAACATTCTACTAAATGTAAACTTTACAATATGGGAGAAGATCTCACCAGAATATATTCCCTCAATTTAGGAATAACCTTTGGCAGCTAACCATAGTTTGTACTTCTCAATGTTACCATCAAAACCCAACTTCTTTTTGAACACCCATTTGCAGCCAAGGGGTTTCCATCCTTTAGTGCAACTATCTCCTCATCCATGACCAATTTCCAAGATTCACAATTATCCATTTCCATTACATCTTTAACTAATTTAGGCTCATCAATGTTGGTCAACAAAGAAAATATACATTTAAAATTAGGCAAGTTATACCTTTCCGGTTGCCTCCTCTACCAAATAGACCTCCCCAAAAGTTGAGGTGGAAGTTCTACTTCTTGTTCTAAACTCTCTAAGTTATTTGTGCTATCCTCATTTAATCCAACCTCTAGTTTAACATTTGGTTTAGCTTTCTCGGTCTTTGGCTATAGTTGCACAATTGAATTCACATCCTCCTTTGGTTGCTCAACTATAGTGGAAGCTTTGACCTCCTCGAAATCACATTCCAACTATATCTAGAAATTTTCTAGCCATAGGATCTCAAAGTTTATATCCTTTCTCACCAACACTATAGCCAATAGATACATTTCATAGCCTTATTATACAATTTTGACTACTTCTCCCTAGGCACTTGAGCATATGCCTCAACCAAATATGTAAAGATGCTAAAGTGATGGTTTTTTGCCCATCAAAACCTCCAAGGAGGATTTATCCACAAGTGATGTTGTTGGAAACTTGTTGATTGGGTAACATGAAGTAGCAATCATTTCTACCAAGAAATTCTATTCCAATCCTTACCCATCAAGCATACTCCAAGCCCTCTCAAGCAATGTCATGATCATTTGTTTTGCAACTCCATTACGTTGAGGAGTGTATGGGGTTGTCTTATGTCTTTCAATATCATTCTCCTTAAAGAATTTATCAAACTTTGTAAAATAATACTCACCATTGCTATCAATCATCATACTTTAATATTTATATTAGTTTGGTTTTCCAAGCGAGCCTTAAACTCCCTAAACTAACTAAAGACCTTAGATTTACTTATGAGAAAATATACCCATGTCCTTGTAAAATAATTGTCAGTAAATGATATATAAATCAAGATTTTGTAAAGAAAGAAAGATCTATAGGGCCAAATACATCAAAATCAATAAGATCTAATGACCTGGAAGATTTATGAGAACTAAAATAAAACTAAACATGTTTTTGCTTTCCATAAATATAATGTTCACAAAAATTGAACTCCATAGAATAATTAGTACGACCCTCTACAATAATCTTATTTATCAAGGTTTGTAAAAAATTCCCATCAATATGGCATGTGCATTGGTGCCATAATATTGTCTTCTTGAAGGGTAAGTTTCTTTATGAGCTAAGAGCATGGTTAGGTACCTAGAATGCATGACCACTAGAATTGGATATGAGTAATTTCTTTGTTGCAGGTTCCAATCTATGAGGTGTAGACTTTGTAGATCTTTTTATTGCATGTATTGAAGAACGATTACATTGTATGTAAGTGCATGTATCAAGTTGAAGAGAGTATCAAATCAAACCCCTTTTGTGAGCACCATAACCTCAAACCATCTTGCAACCTCCATTGTCAAAGACTACTTGCACACATGCATCACTCATTTTACTTATATATCATAGGTTCCATGCCAAATTAGGGATGTGCAAGACTCAGATAATCCCTTTTATCCTCTTTTTATAGAATCAAATCTTGACTCTCCCATGACCAACTATCCTAAGATATGAGTTGTCATCAAGGTATACCTTCCCACCATCATACTCTTAATAATTTAAAAACTACTCTCAATGAGGAGTCACAAGGAAAGAATATTTGAATTCTATCATACATGCATCATCATGTGCATGCATTACAAACACATCTCTTCTATCCTCCTAAGAAGATTTATTGAAATCATCATCAAATTTAGTCTTTTTCTTCTTTTTCTCCTGTTTGAAATCTCTTCTGGAGTGGCCTGTCTTGTCATAGTTCTGACATTTTACCTTGGACTTTCTAGGAGACTTATATTTGTCATGAGATTTAGATCTACCCTTGCCATTCTTCTTTCCTTATTTTTTAGACAACCCATGAAAAATCAAGGCCTCATTAGTGGATTTGGTAGTCTTTCTCCTCATCTCCTTTGAAATAAGAGAAACTATAATCTCATTAAGCACCAATTTGGAGATAGTGCTTCCAATTGCCATTACCAGGTTATCCCATAAGTCTAGCAAATATTACACAAGGGTCATACATTAATCTTCCTATTCCATCTTCACACCCATAGATTGCAACTAGGTTATATTATGTTGAACACATTTAGGTGTTAAACAATAGAATCACTATCACCCATCCTCAAAGTGTACAACTTCTTTCATAGAAAAAACTTATTAACTGAGGATTTAGCCTAGTATAGTTTCCCCAACTTTTACCAAAGGGATTTTGTGGTAGATTCTTCATAAATATTCAACAAAAAATCTACCAAGTAAAGCCTGATAAAATTTATCACATTTCTACCCAACACTGATTAATCATCTAGTGACATTGAAATTAGTTTGGGTCTAAGGACTATAGCCCACAAATCACAATCTATGAGAAAATCCTCCACCTTGAGATTCCATAGCTCAAAGTTAGTGTTGCTGATTTTTTCCATCTCCATTCTAAATGTGCTTTCCATCTTCTCTAAAACAAAGATCTTCTTTTTGCAAATCCCACTCAAACCAAGATTAGTATAAAGAACCTTGTTCCTTCCACCTAAGACCTAAGTTGATTATACTTTGATACCAAATGAAAGGAAGATAAGGTGCAAAAATAGTTCCTACACTAATCTAAGAGGAGAGATGAACATAACATGTGATTAAATAATATTTTTTAGGAAAGAAATAACATAATCAAATTATTCACCATAACACAATGATGTACTGTGTGAAAAACCTTTTAGAAGAAAAACCTCAAAACTCTGAACCAGTGTATTATTTAGAATAATATTGATTACAGTATAATCCAAGCAAGGAGCCTTCATAAGAGAAAAAATGAACACGTAGATCTAGAGTAATACTAACAACATAACAATATCTAAAAAATACACTATGTAAACTCCATCCCAAGCACCTAATAAATAGAGAAACTAATACATGAAACCACCAAAGGGGAATTACAAAACCATGAGTTAATAACACCCAATAGTGGCACCCAAATCCCAGGAGAAGTCCTATAAGAATCTATCATAACATGTTATAGTTATCCTCCCAACTTGACGACTCTAATTTGTATTATTCAAACCCTCCAAAGATGCTTTATGATAGTCATAATGACATGTCATAGGTTGGTGAATAACCTTGATCAACATGTGTAACTCCCTCTTACAACTCTCTTATAGATGCTCTTACATTCTTGAAATGGGAGCCTAACTTTTGAAGGCCATAACTTTTGATTTGGGGACTTGATTGAGCCCCTTTTTATTGAAGATTTTAGAGAGTTCCACATCACCATAACCCACTTTAGCCATTTAAATCATGTTTCAATAATTTTTAGGGCCAAAAATGACTTGTACAACTAAGAAAATGTATTTGAACTTTAGGGTACAAGGTTGAGATACCTTTCCTAACATTATCCCACTTGTTGAACACCTTGCAAGAGCAAGGGGAATACCAACACTATCGACTATTTACTAGGGCCGAAGAGGGCCATAGAATTACTACACCACCTAGCCTTCTCAATGCTAACTAGCTTTGTCAAAGCCTCTACAACATTCTCCAAAGTGTGAACTTTTTTCAGTAATACCCTCCCATCTTCCACAATGTCATGAAGAAAATGATATTGTACATTATTATGCTTCATCCACGTATGAATGGTTAGATTCTTTGCCAAGTTGATGGCACTTTAACTATCACAATAAAATTTAACTACTTTCTGCTGTAGACTAACATCCAAACATAATATCATAAGACAAATGGACCTCTTATAGGTATGAGTAGCTACTGTGTACTTTATGTCTGATGTGGATAAAACAACTATAGTTAGTCACTTATTGATCCAACTCATTGCACCACGGAATAAGCTAAATAGGTAGCCATTGGTAGACCTTTTGGTGTCAACATCCCCTACTTAATATGAATCCACATAAACCTATATATCTATTGAGTGTTGGTCCTTTGAAACATCACCATGATAACATATGGAATACTCATAAGTACCTCATAAATACTTGAAGACTTTCTTTATTGCAACCCAATGTTCTCATCTAAGATTAGAAATGTAACAACTCAAGAGTCCCATTAGTTAGATAATGTACGGTCTAGTGTAGAACATAGCATACATAAGGCTCCCAATTGCACTATAATAAGTCACTAAATTCATTTCCTACATCTTTGTGAGAGTTGTAGGACATTGCTTGACTAAAATCTTAGTTCCCATAAAATTAAGAAGGGTTGCGACTTTGCTATCAAACATACTATAATGTTGAAAATAAACTCAACATACTTACTTTAACCAAACCAATTTTTTTGTTAGCTTATCTTGTCTAATTTCTATCTCAAGGATGTCAATAGCAGCTCACAAGTCCTTTGTTTCAAATTGTAATGAATGTTGAGACTTCAAATATCTAATTATTTTATTACCAAATACCAAACAAAAACATATCATCAACATACAAAGTGATAATGATAAAATGATCACCATTTTATTTATGGTAAACACAATGATCTGACTTAGACCCTAATAAACCCAACCCTAAAAAATATGAATCAAACTTTTTATATGACATTCTAGGAGATTTCTTTAAACTGTAGAGGGGTTTATTCAACCAACAAACCAAGTTTTCTTTACCCTTCTCAACATAGTGCTCTAACTGTGTCATGTAGATCTCTTGTAGATCACCATGCAAAAAAGTTATCTTCACATACAATTGCTCAACCTCAAGATCAAAAGCAACAACATAAGCTAATAGAATTATGATAGATGCCAACTTTACAACAAGGACTAATATCATACTAAAATTGATTTCCTCAACCTAGGAATAGCCTTTAGCAACCAAACATTTTTTGTACTTCAAAATGTTACCATTAGATCCCAACTTATTTTTGAACACCCATTTGCAACCAAAAAGTTTCCATCCTTTAGGTAACTAAACCAAGTCCCATGTAATATTCTTCCTTAGTGCAACCATATCCTCATTCATGATCAATTTCCAGGATTCATAATCATCCATTTCCATTGCCTCATTTACTATCTAGGATCATCAATGTTAATCAACAAAACAAATATATGTATAAAATTAGGTAGGCTATACCTTTTGCTTGCATCTTTTACTGCGTGAACTCACTCAAAAGCTAAGGTGGAGGTCCTACTACTTGTTTTGAACTTATTGATCTCTTCGTAATATTCCTCTCATTTGGTCCAACTTGAACTCCTAGTGCAACATCTGGTCCAACCTTCTTAGTCTTTGGTTGTAGTTACATAACTAACTTCCCATCTTCCTTTGGCTACTCATCTATAGTGGAAGGTTTGAGCTCCATGAAAATGACATTTTGACTATAGAAAATTTTTCTAGCCAAAGGATCTGAAATCTTGTACGCTTTCATGCCAATGTCATAGTCAATGAGGATACATTTCACAGACTTATTATCTAACTTTAACTTCTTCTCCCTAGGCACATTAACAAATGCCTCACAACCAAATACACAAAGATGTTGAAGTGAGGTATTTTTTCCCATCCAAACCTCCATGGGGTTTTTCTCAACAAGTGTTGATTTAGGAGGCCTATGTCTCAAGTAAGATGCAGTAGCCACCTTTTGCACCTAAAACTTCTATTCCAATCTAGACCAATTGAGCATAGTCGTAGCTCTCTCCAACATCCTATTCATCTATTTTGCAACTTCATTCTATTGACGGGTATATGGAGTTGTCTTGTGTCTTTTAATGTTATTCTTCTTGTACAATCTGTCAAACTCTATAGAATAATATTCACCACCATTAAAATTTCTCAAAAACTTAATCTTTCTATCAATTTAGTTTTCTAAGAGAACCATAAACTCCCTAAACTGATGACATTGGATTTACTTACGAGAAAATATACCCATGTCCTCTTAGAATAATCATGAATAAATGATACATAATACAAAGATTTTGCCAAAGAAGGAACATCTATAGGGAAATATATCAGAATGAGTACGATCTAATAGCCCAAAAAAATTATGACAACTAGAATAAAGCTAATCATAGTTTTTCTTTCCATAAAATGTAGCACATTTTCAAAAATTAAAATCAAGAGAACAATTAATAATCCTTTCTATAAGATTTTTATTTTTCAAGGTCTATAGGCCTTTTTCACTGATATGGCCCACATGTTGGTGGCATAACATTATCTTCTTATTACGTAACTTGCTCTTTGATCTAAGAACATGCTTAGGTACCCAAAATGCATAGCCATCGAAACTCGATACAATCAATCTCTTTGATGTAGGTTCTAATGTCTGAGGTGTAGACTCTACACATCTCTTCATTACATGTATTGAAGAACTATTTTCTTGCATGCATCAAGTTGAAAGAGAGTACCGACTCAAACCCCCTTCATGAGCACCATAACTTCTTGAACCATCTTACAACCCCCATTACCAAAGACTACTTGCACACCCACATGATTCATTTTACTTAAATATAATAGGTTCGATGTGCATGAATCTAGTAATCCCTCTGATCCTCCCATTAAAGAATTGGATCTTTATTGTCCCATGACCAACTATGCTAAGATATGAGTTATCACTGAGGTATACCTTCCCACCATCATACTTCTCTCAATTCTAAAACCACTCCCCATGGAATTTATATGGAAATAATCTCTAGAGTCTATTTTCCATGTATCCTCATGGGCATGTTTTGGTAAGGCTGTGACAAAGGCATCTCCTACATCCTCCAAAGAAGACTTATCATAATCATCATTAGATTAAACTTTTTTCTTCTTTTTCTCCTCCTTGTAGTATCTTCTAAAGTGGTTCACCATGCAGTAGTTCTAACATTTTGCCTTGTACTTTCCAAAAGACTTATATCTCCCATGAGATTTGGATCACTTCTTGTCCTTTTTCTTGCCCTTTTATTTACATTGTCCATGAACTGTTGGACTAGCCAAGATCTAAATGCAAATACAAATGATAAACTTCCACAAGTGAAACATAAAAGCATGTCTATCAAAAAAATTAGAGTGTCTAAATGTACAATGAGAACCCTTGCATCTAAAGGAAAGGATGAGGAGGTAGGAAGGTAGGATTAATGTATAACTACCCATACAAATGTGCAACCCATGTTAGCTCACATGAGACAAGTGTGAGGGCATGTGTCAAGTGCGCATGAAATAGGTGTCTTAAAAGGTGAGTACATGTCTAAACCACATGAAATGAGGCAAAAGATAAAAGTCCTGAAATGGAGACTTAACAAGTGTGAATAGGACTCTCTTAAGTAGGCTAAAAACTAACTAGTTGTATAACATCCTTATTTACACCAACAATAAAATGGACCTAATGGAGGCCTGATGGTTGCCTGGTGGAGCGTGAATTGGGCTGAATAGTGGACTACTGGAGTGATCGAGTGGGCCAAATAGGTAGGCTGAGATGAGGATCCAAGGTGGATAGGGTAGCCAAGTGGACTGGTTGTGGAGCACGATGATCGACAAGGAGCAGAAGACTGGGTTAAAGGAGGTTGCGTGAAGGTCCTAGAATGAGATAGAGGAGTTCGTAGACAAGAAGGCCATCTTTGGGGAAGGCATTGTGGACAAAGATTCCGCCTAGAGAAGGATTGAGTCCTTGATGCCAAAGGTGGCTAGATATAGGTGAGTTTAGTTTATAGAATAGGATCCATAACACCAAAAAATCTAGCAAACACCAAACATGGTCGAATAAGGGCCAAACAATGAGAGTTGAATAGGGTCATGTAGTCCACCAAGCAAGGATCATGGACTAAGGAGCCAAGGTATAAAGAGACTGAATGGAATGGATTATAGGCTGAGGTCCATGAGTAGATAGATCTGTAGGGACAAGGGTAGTCAAAGGTAGCCCAAATAGAAGACATATTGGCCAAAAAAGGGGTCATTGGGGTCTAGATCGTGACCGAGGTGCCAAGTGGACCAAGTGGGTCCAAAAATAGGCTTGAAGACTTGTAGGTGATTGAGTGGACCCAAAACTATGGTCTTGAGGTTGAGAATGGGGCCTAAAAGGTGTTCACTAACTCAAAAAACAAGTTGAACATGCTAGAAAAAACTATGCTGATTAGCCTCAAACCTACACAAATCTTGCAAAAAATTTGACCACAAACTTGACCAAAATTTCTAGGGGCTATTCGACCCTCTGCAAACAAAATCTTTTTTTTACAATTTTTTTTCTTTTTTAAAACAAAATTATGTACAAATACGGATGTATAGTTGTATGATCAAAGGTAACGAGGGTTAAAAAAACTTGTAAAAATTGAAAGTTAGCAAATTTGATGAAATGAAAGGCTATCTTTTGTTTCTCGAGCCTTCTAGACTCAATGTTGATGTTTGTTTGGCTCCATGACACTCTAATGATAGGGTTGAGTGCCAATGTCATTGATATTCAAGAAGGGATTTGCAATTTACCGCTCTGATACCATGTTGGAGCAACCAAGATCTGAATGCAAATACTAATGATAAACTTCCACAAGTGAAGCACAAAAGCATGTCTATCATAAAAATGAGAGTGTCTAAATGTACAATGAGATCCCTTGCATATAAAGGAAAGGATGAGGAGGTAGGAAGGTAGGACTGAACATCTGAGTACCCCTCCAAATGTGCAACACATGTTAGCTCACATGAGACAAGTGTGAGGGAATGTGTCAAGTGTGCATGAGATAGGTGTCTCAAAAGGTGCGTAGTTGTGACTCAACCACATGAAGTGAGACAAAAAGATAAAATTCTCTAAGTATAAATTTAACAAGTGTGAATAGAACTCTCCTTGATAGGCTAAAATATAACTAGTTGGATAATGTCCTTTTTTACACTAACACGAACAACAAAGGCCTCCTTGGTGGATTCAATAGCCTATCTCCTCATCTCCTTGAAGAGAAGATAAAAGTCCCTAAGTAGAAACTTAACAAGTGTGAATAGGACTCTCCTAGATAGTCTGAAATCTAACTAGTTGGATAATGTCCTTTTTTACACTAACACGAACAACAAAGGCCTCCTTGGCGGATTCAATAGCCTATCTCCTCATCAAGCACCGGTTTTGAGACAATGCTTCCAATAGCTATTACCAAGTTGTCCCACAAGTTTAGAAAAGAACATAGAAGTGTCATGCATCGATCTTCCTCTTCCATCTTCACACCCATGTATATAACTAGGTTATAATCATGTTCAATAAATTTAGGTGTTTAACAATAGAATCACCATAACCCATCCTCAAAGTGTAGAACTTCTTATGTAGAAAAAGCTTATTAACTAGGGATTTAGCACATATAGTTTCCCCAAATTTTCTTAGAGGGATTTTATAGTGGATTCTTCATAGACATTCAATAACTTAAAAGTTTCCAAGCAAAGTTTGAAAAGGCTTCTCACCTTTATGTCCAAAACTGACCAATCATCCAGTGGCATTGCATCTCGTCTAGGTCTAGATACTACAAATTGTATATCTTGATTTATGAGAAAATCATCCATCTTGAGCTTTCATGACTCAAAGTTAGTGCCATTGAATTTTTCCATTTCTAGTCTAGATGTGATTTACATCTTCCCTAAAATAGAGATCTTCTCTACAAACAACCATTCAAACCAGGATTAGTACAAGATAACTTGTTCCTACCACTTAAGATGCAAGTTAATTAGGTTTTGATACCAAATGAAAGGAAGCTAAGGTGCAAAAATACTTCCTACACTAATCTAAAAGGTTAGAACATAAAATATGATCTAAAAATAATTTGTTGGAAAGAAATTGTTGGGAATTAAGGTGTCTTGGCCTTGCAAAAATTCCTACACATTATTATATTTTATATTATTTAATATTGTGCTCTAACCAAAGTGGGGTGTGGGAATTTGAGTTGGAATCATATGCCACATGTTGGTACTTTGTAATGTGACTTATAAGTTGTCATAAGGTGTTTATTATTAGCAAATTTGGAGCACCCTACTTTTGTGCGATCCTATGGTAGATGTTATGGTAGATTCTATGATGCGCAAGAGCCTGAAATAAAGGGAGTTGCTTTGGAATCTTGACCAGCTATGATAGACATTATTATTTATCATAAAGTGTCAAATTTTAGATGGGAATAATGACAAAATTGGGAACCCATGTTGGGTGGATAAATTTAGTTAGTTATGACAGTTGTAAAGTTGAATAATTATTTACTATTTTTAGCCTATATGAGGAAATCTTCTAGGAGGCATTGAACATTGGGCCCAGGTTGGGTGCCATACCTCTAGGAGGTTCTACACATGGTTTGGTAAACCACCTATGGATTCCAAGTTGTTCATTTGTCAATAAATTGGGTTCTTGAGGAGTTGTATTGTATCGAGAATTTATAAGTGTCATCAAAATGCTACCAAAATCACTCCAAATTTATATGCTAGTGAAAATCCTATAAAAGCTTGCTTTTCAAGTGTGTTGTAATCTTGTTATTGATTTGATAATACATTGAGTAGGTTTTGGAGTGTGGGGCTTTTCTCCCAAAAGGGTTTTCCCCACATAATATTGGTGTTATGTGTTGTGATATTTATGCTTTCATATTTGTTTCTACATAATTTTTGAATAAGTTTAATTAGTTTTTAAATTTTTTGTACACTAATCCTCTTAAGATTATCATAGGAATTTGATTTTTCTACCTTTGCTTCCTTACAAGCGAAATTAGAGCTTGGCTAGTTTTGGTTCTAGTTGTTGGTTTCAAGAATCATGGATGGAATGCACATTAGGAAGGATTTAAGTTGAGAACTTTTTGGTACAAATTTTAAATAGTGGAAAATGAAAACAAATGATCTATTGGTAGATCGTGATCTATAGGGTGTCATTGATGAGAAAGTTTAAATACCCATAGATGAAATGCTTAGTATGACATTATGGACTGGAAAGAAAAAGGTCTCATAAGATTATGTCTTGTAGATTATGTTTTGGTTAATGTCCATGAAGAACCTATTGCAAAGAAGTTATGGCAAAAATTGGGTGAAATCTATCAAGCTAAATCCCTAGTAAACAAGTTGTTCTTGTAGAAGAAATTATATTCCTTAAGAATGGAGGAAGGTGCAAACATTGTAGACCACCTAAATGTGTTCAATACATTAGTGGCTTAGTTAAATTTAGTGGGTGTGAAAATTGACAAGGAAGAAAGATGTCAAACTTTGATGTGTTCTTTGCCTGATTCATGGGATAGTCTCGTAATGCCATTATGAGTACTTTTGTCATATTGAAGGTTGAAGATGTTGTTAGTTCTTTACTTTCTAAAGAGATGAGAAGGAAGGTTTCCATTAGTACCAAAGAGGCCTTGAGTTTTTGTGGTAGATCAAAAGAAAGAGGCAAGAAGAACGAGAAACGGTGTGAGAAGTCAAGATCCAAGTCCAAGGGGAGATTAAAGTCTCCTAGAAAGTCCAAGGTGATATGTTGGAATTGTGTCAAACCTAGTCACTTCTGAAAAGAATGTCAAGAGGAGGAGAAGAAGAAAAATAAAAAAAAAGTTGACTCTGATTCTCAATCTGAAAAGGAAGATGGTGATGCCTTTATTGCAACTCTGGCAACAAGTGTAAGTGACATTGCATGGTTAATTGACTTAGGTACATCCTTTCATATGACCTTAAATAGATATTGGTTTACTTACTATGAAGAATTTGACGGAGGTAAGGTGTACTTGGGTGATGATTCTCATTTAAAGATTGTTGGTTGTGGTAGAGTACAAATTAAATTTCTTGAAGGTAGAGTTAAAAGAATTAGTGGTGTGTTGCGTATCCTCGGGTCAACATGAAACCTATTATCTATAATCAAATTGATTTATGTGGGTGTGCAGGTTATCTTTCCTAATGCGGGATGCAAGATGGTTAAAGGTGTTATGGTGTTTGCTAGAGGTGTGAGATTGGGCATTTTATTTCAGCTTGATGCATGCACTGTTTAGTGCAATAGTACTTATGTTAAGACTAAATGTTCATCTAGTTCGTTGGATAAAGGAGTGATATCTTCTTGAACAAATGGTCATGTTTTTTGGGTACCTAAGGGTGCTCTTTCTATAGAACCCTTTAAAAGAGTGGATAATATGGTTGCTTTGGTGCCTCAAGTATTAGAATGCAGGACTCCCCCGAGAGTCTATGCTCTGCATTTAAAGGAAAGATACCTTTCTTTTAAGTTAGCAAGGATTGTTTCTGGTTTGAACCCTTCCATTGAATCTCCTCTTGAATTTTTCAATGCTTATAGGATTGCTCCTCCAGAAATAAATAATTTGTTGTATGAATTTTATTTACATAGTTTTGCTGTGTCCCAAGACCATGAGTGGAACCCCTTGTTGTATGTTGGGGATGTTCAATTGAGGGCATTTATGTCCTGGATGCAAAATGAGATTAGTTGGGGACAATAGTTCAGGGCTTATAAGCAATTAGAATTCAACACTCCATTGCCCATTAGAGCTGAATCTGGAAATCCAAGAAGCATTTTCAATGATTGGCATAGGATGCTTTATAGGCCAAGCTATGGTAACAAAATCCTGCCTGAGAGAGAAGCAACTTATAGAGAATATGAGAAAATTACACACACTATTGGAGAATCTGTGAAGGGATATTTGACACAAAGGTGGAATAGTTAGTCTGATGAGCTAAAACAAGCAAAGCCTCACTCTCTACAGAATTATGCTACAACATGTAAAAGAGTGGATAGATATATACAGATTGGGAGGACAAAGGGGCAATTCTGGCTTCCCTTAATCTTTCAACCACCTATCTTATTGTGGCCTATGCCAAATTATAGATTTTACCAGTATGATATTGCTGAAGAGAGACAAAGATGGAACAGATTGGATAGGCAGCAAGGGTTTTATTGGGATCCTAACTCACGCACCAGTGAAACTGATATAGGACAATTGGCAGTTGCTAATTTCAGGGCATTAACCAAGCAAAAGAACAACCCTTCCTCTGTTGGAGAACCAACAAAGTTTTAGGTTGGGGAGAGTGATGAGTCTTGTTTATAACTCAATTTTGTTAAACTTTATCATCCACTTGCTGTAGTTATCTTGGACTTTGGTACTTTAATCCTGATCTTTTTATGTCATTGCCTCAAAGCTATAACTTGTTGAGCATAGGTCATTTCTTATATTCTTTTATGACAAAGACATGCTATATGAACTATCTATGTTAATTTTACATATGGTTAATGAATATTACTCCAAGGTAGTTACAGATGTGTAATTATTGTGTGTACTAATATTGTTATGCAGATATAATCATCATCCATAAAGTAGAGGAAGATTCTGCTGGTTGGTCACTTACCATAAAAAGTCAAACAGGATGATCGTTCAAATGTCAAATGGAGGGAAGACAACCACCTTGTAACTAATCTTAAATACTTGTTGAGCAAATTTAGGAGTTACTGTTATGCTAAATCTGCGTTAAAGCAACTCGCTTGACCAGATTCCCCACATTCGTAACCTCCTTTCCACTTTCTATGTTTTCCATAATGAGGCGTCCTCCTATTCTATTGGAGTTGACCGCCTTGCTAGGTAGCTAGTTTTGTAGTTTTCCTTCTATAAATAAGACTTTGATGCTCCCTCTGAGGGGTTGTTGATTAATAAGAGATTGTACTTGCATTATCCAATTTTTGGTAATACAATTATAATGTTCAGTTGTATTTATCTCTTCCAATGAATAAAATGAAGTTGTAAGTTCACATTTCTGAGTTTACATTTGTCTTAGGGAATACTCATCCAAGGGGGCCCACTTGGTGAGAATTCCACCCTCTAGTTTAGTTACATTTTTTGTTAAGCATATAGTTAAATCTGGCATTGAATGTTCCTACAGACACTATAATTCTATTCTGTGTATGTTCCTGCAGCCATAGTTTCCTGTTTGTTTGCCCAGACTTTTACTTTCTTTCATGTACTTGATCTTAGAATAGCTGTTGATTGATGTTTGGCATTCCTGTTATTTCCTTTCTAGTAGTTTATCTTCAACATTATGTCTTTCTTAGCTATAGAATGAACATGGCTACTCTGGAAGTTCTTAGTGCACATACCGTGCTGACCCATTTCAAGTTCACATCCCTGGGTTGACAAGTGAAATGCATCTCCATAGTGATTAAGACAGCTATTCAAGTTAGATGTCCAATCTCTGAGTTACAACTTTAAGAGCTCAGTTGTTAAATCATTGTAAGAGACCAACACCAGGGATGATCCTGCATCAAAACTAGTTGGTTGTAAATGGGTATTCAAGAAGATCAATTTAGATTGAAACATTGAGAAGTATAAGGCATGGTGGTTGCAAAAGGATGCTCCCAAGGTGAGGGAGTGGATTACGGTGATATATTTTCTCCTGTTGTGAAAATATCATACGTTAAATTCATCTTTATATTACTACAACTTATGATTTATAAGTTGAATAAATGGGTGTGAAAATTACTTTTCCTTTGTATGGCCTCGAGCAAAGTCCTAGGATGTGGCACCAAAAGTTTGATACATTTGTATCAAGTTTGGGATTTAAGCGTTCTAAATTGGATCATTGTGTCTATTTAAAATATGATGATGATCATTTCCTAATTATTGCATTATATGTTAATGATATGTTGTTTATTGGCAAAGGAGAATATTTGATTTATGAACTCAAATATCAGCTTTCTAATAGATTTGAAATGAAGGATTTAGGTGTGGCAAAACACATTCTTGGAATGGAAATAAGCAGAAATAGAGAAAATAGAAAGCTATGGCTTGGGCAGAGTAATTATGTTAATTCAATGTTTTAGAGGTTTAAAATGCAAGATTGTAGACCATTGTGTGTTCATGTGACTTTGGGAACAAAATTATCTATTTTATAATGTCCTACATCTACTTCTGAGATGGAAGACATAATTAGGGTGCCTTACCAGAGTGTAGTCATAAGTGTGAGCTATGCTATGGTTTGTACAAGACCAAACATTGCCCAAGCAATGGGAGTTTTGAGAAGGTTTATGCCTAATCCTAGACAGATTCATTAGGATAAAGTTAAAAGAGTTTTCAGATATTTGTGGGGTACCTTAGAATATTCCTTATGCTATCATGGTAGTTTGATAGGAGACAGACATTCCCTTGATATTCATGGCTATGTGGAGTTAGATTGGGTTGGGGATGCCAATATCAAAAGATCTACCAATGCTTATGTGTTTACTTTATTCAATGGTGCTATTAGTCTGATGAGTAAGTGACAGATTGTGGTTGCTTTGTCCATTACTAAGGCTAATTATATGGTAGCTACACATGCCTATAAAGAAGCTATTTGGTTGAAGAGATTGGGTTTAGATGTTGGGTTGACTTAGGATGCAATTTCTCTTTATTGTGATGGTTAGAGTGCAATTTGTTTAGCAAAGAACTTCTCATTTCATGCGAGGGCTAAGTGTTAATAACTGAGAGGGGGGGGGTGAATTAGTTATCCTAGTTGTTTCTACTTTCTGAACTTTCTTTATAATCAATGCAACATTAATTCAAATAAGCAAACATAACCATGAAATGGAAATACTCATGACACAATATTTTTGATGTGAAAACCCTGTTAAGGGAAAAACCATGGGGTGATTAACCCAAGATTGTATTCTCTATTAGAAGAATGGAAATACAAAATGACACTTGCCAATTAGGGCTCACTGCCTGAGCACACTGCTCACAAGAGGCACACTGCCTACAATTTATAAAGAGTGTAATACAATACTTGAACTGATAAGGAGCATCAACAAGAGTTCAGTTCCGGTTAGGCTCTGTACACTGATCTGCTGCACTTCATCTTTCCTCTTCTTTTGTGCTGCTCTCCTTTCACATACTGGACCTTCCTTTCTGCTTTTATTCGGCTCTACTACTTTTATTCGCACATCACGAAAAACCACGACACCTCTCACAACTATATCCATCATATATATATATATACGCATAAGTGATTTCATCACCTTTCTAGTCGGCACTTGGAATAGTCAATATTTTCCACAAACTCTGATCTGTCAGCTGAATCCTTGCTTACCAAGTAATGCGGATCAAGGATAAACTTGTAGAAGTCATTAATCATGTCGGCCAATCATAATTTATACCTTAATAACCTTTACCATCATCAGTAACACATCCAGAATAATGTCTGATGTTCTGCCAGTCAGTTCTTCCTCTGTCCATACTACCAATCAGGAACCCGATACTCAAGTATTCATATCTATTTCTTCATCTATCACCAGAGGCTAAATCCTTGGAATATATCACTCAAGGTAGTCCTCTTGAGTTCCCCAACTCTGCACTTCACCAAGATACTTCCTCTGAGAGATCCGGACCTGACTGTCGTACCTCGTCACATGCTTTATTCTTGTTTACCAGACCAGAACATTCTTCACTCTGACTTCCGGTATAGTCACACCATGTCCTGCGGATGTGTGGAATGAACTTTGTTGCCATCAATGACAACAATCATGAATCCATAGTGTCTCTTGCCAACACTAAGCACATAGGTGTGCAATATCATTTTGTTAGAGACAAGGTCAAAGATGGAAGGACGAAATAAAAGAAAGTTCAAATTTTAATGAATGTTGTAGATGCTTTAACCAAGCTTGTGAGCACATAGAAGTTCAAATGGTGTTTGGAGTCTATGGGCGTTTCAACTGCTAGTAGTTAGATTCCATGATAGTATGTTTATTTTGAATCTTGCAAGGTACTCTACAAGTGGGAGAATGTTGGTAGTTAGGGTGTCTCGACCTTGTAAAAATTCCTATTTTGATTTTAAAATTATTTAGCATTTTTTTTGGATTATTATATTATTTATTATTATGCTCCAACCAAAGTGAGGCATGGGAATTTGAGTTGGCATCATATGCCACATTTCAATACTTTGTAATGTGAGTGTAAGTTATCATAAGGTGTTTATTATTAGCAGATTTGGAGCACCCTACTTTTGTGGAATGCTATGACAGATTCTATGACATGTAAGAGTTGAAATAGAGGGAGTTAATTTGGAAGCTTAACCAGCTATGATGAACATTATTAATTTTCATGAAGTGCCTAATTTTAGATGGGAACAATGACAGACGTGGGCACCATGCTAGGTGAATAAATTTAGTCAGTTATGACAGCTGTAAGGTGGAATAATTGTTTACTATTTTTAGCCCGTATGAGGGAATCTTCTAGGAGGCATTGGAAATTGGGCCTAGGTTGAGTTCCATACCTCTAGGAGGTTTTCCACATGTTTTAGAAAACCACCTATGGTTTCTAGGTTGTTCATTTGTTTATAAATTGGGTGTCTTAGGAGTTGTATTGTATTGAAAATTTGTAGGTGATGCTGGAATGTTGTCAAAATAACTCTGAATTTATATGCTAGTGAAACTCTTGTAAAAGCTTGCTCTACAAGTGTGTTGTAATGTTGTTATTGACTTGATAATATATTGATTACGTTTAAGTGTGCGTTTTTTCCCATGTAATTATGGTGTTATGTGTTGTATTCTTTAGGCTTTATATGAGTTTCTACATAACTTTTGTAGTATTTTTAGATTAGTTTTAAAAGTTTTTTGTACACTAATCTCAAGAGTAGTGTAGGAAGCTAATTCCACTACCTTTGCTTCCTTACAAAAACAACACAATAAAATCACACTATAATATAATGATGTACCTTAGGAAAACCCTTTCGTGAAATAGCACATCCTCCAGACTCTAAACCAATGTATTAATTAGCAATAATATCAGTTACAATATAATCTAGGTAAGAAGCTTTCATAGGAGATAACACCAACACTCAAATTTGGAGCAATATTAGTAGCATAACAATACCTACAAGATACTCTATACAAACTCCATCCCAAGCACCCAATAAATAGAGAATCCAATACATGAAACCACTAAAGGGGAGTTACAAAACCATGAGGTAATACCACCTAGAAGTGACATCCAAATATCCTAGTCAAATTCCAACACTCAAATCCTAAGAGAATTCTAATAAAATTTAGTCATATCATGTCATAGTTATCCTCCTAGAACTTGGGTGCTCTAAATTGTCTTATTCAAACCCTCCAAAGATGCTTTATGCCAAACATAATGACATGTCAATGGTTAGTGAATATTCTTGGTCAACATGTGTAACTCTCTCTTACAATTATCTTATGCATCATATATGCTCTTTCATTCTTGACATGGGAGCCTAACTTCTGGAGGCCGTAACTTTTTATCTAGAACTTGATTGAGCTCATTTTTTAAAATTAAAAATCTTGGAGAGATCCACATCAACACAACTCTCTTTAATTGCTTAATGTCTATTTTGGTAATTTTAGGGCAGAAAACAACCTCTATAGCCCATAAACTGCATTTGGACATTCGGATGCAAGGTTGAGACACTTTTCCTAACATATTAGGGGCTACCTTATCCTTTGATATTTATCTCAAGTCCATGAATTTTCATGCCTATTCTATTGTTGCAAGGTGTGCGCCCTTGGTCTCCTTGTGCTGTGCAACGCAATGCTTGGGTTCGTGAAAAGGCTTAACCACCTCCCGTGGATTCATTAACTCTGGCGGTTGTATCGGGCATTAAGAGGTTGATCTTTTGGTGCAATGAAAATCGTCTTTGCAACAATTGGTATCGGAGCCTGGGTCACGGGTTCGAACCCCTCGCTTGCGCTAGGGGGATTGTTGCAAGGTGTGTGCCCTTGGTCTCCTTGTGCTGTGCAGTGTAACGCTTGGGTTCGTGAAAAGGCATAACCACCTCCCGTGGATTCATTAACTCTGGCATTTATATCAGGCATTAAGAGGTCGATCTTTTGGTGCAACGACAACCGTCTTTGCAATATCTACTATATGTTCTACTTAGTTGTTAGACTATCTATTCATGACATTAACTTACCTTACATGATTTATATGCTTAGTTTACATTGAATTTCATGTACTATTTTCCCTCTCAAATTCCTTGCATTCCATGGATGCAACCAATTGATTGGGAGCATATCTTATTGTTAACACTCCTTTCCTAAGCTTGCAATCAATTATAAGTACCAATACAAAGACTTGTGACCATGTCTAGATAGATCATTATTTCATAGCATGACAATGCCTAATATACCATTCTACTCTCCACAGTAGTGAAATTTCCTAACCCTACATTTTCATTTTCCTAGATATCCAAGGAAGTTTTTGATTTTGTGCTTATTTCACTTGCGAGATAACTACTAATTACATACTTCTTCTCTGTTTTTGTAGGTTCCTGTGGAGCATGCATGTCGAAGGATGAACACACATGAAGAGATCTAGTGGGGTCCATTACTTTACATGGACATTAGTATCCTTTTTTATGATTGAGTATTTACTTTCGTGCATGTTTGTGAGTGCTCATTTACTTTGAAATATATATTCATGTTAGGATTGGCATGCACCTTAAAGTGATAGCAAAATGTATAGGTGAAATTTGCATACCCATGCCAATTCCCATTTAATTTTAGGCCCATTTTGAGGGAATGTTTTGATACAACTAAATAGCGACATGTGACACACTTTTGTGCTAAATTTTGCTACTTGATTCTATCCATCCCTCTTTTACTTCTCCTTACACATGTTTCCATTAAGTTGACTTTACCCCTACATCATTTACACTTATCGCCACACCTCCTTAGCATTAGCCTAGATTCCCACATATTCATTGCCTACCTCAAGGTCACTCATTTCATATCCTATGTCATTTTTGAGATTCGTGGGAGTGATCTTGCATGACACAAAGATGCCTCAAAATTCAAAATTTTAAATTTAAATTTGTTGATTTCCACCCATTTTCCACTAGTTGTTGGGAGTTGACTTGGTACATGTTTGTGTGATGAATTGTTATGTCCTTGTATTAAAGACATTCGTTTGAGCATTAATTTATATCCATTAATTATTGAAAATCATAGAGCATATAACGGGTATTCAATAGGAACATTTCGATTTGGAGCTTTAAATGAAACACTCCTTTGCATTAGAATAAATATTTAGATCACTTGCATGCTTGCCTCTATTTGCCGGTCATTTCACGACCGTAAAGCCAATCATTCAAGGGGTTGACCTAGAAGAACTTGACCTTAGTGATTCGACAATCTCCCCAAGGTATTTTTAAATATTACCAATCCTTAATAGTCAGCAAGGAGTAGAAGTCATAGCGAACTATATAGAAGAAGTGTACATTTCACTGAGTTAGATCCATAAGTTACAAATTAGTTTCAAATGATACATAATTGATCTAGGACTATGTAATTGACCTATAAAGAATTATAGGTCTGTACAAAATTGAAAAGCAATTTATACTTCAAAATCTTTAATTTTCTAAACCATGAAAAATTATTTTATGAAATATCAACTATCATATCTCCTTTTTTTTAGTATTCTAAATTAACATTATTATTAAATTACGAATTCCCAACACTTCATTACTTTAATGTAAATTAATTCATTCTAAATTGAATAAAAGCATGCTTTCCTTTACGCTAAGAGCCTAGATTAACCCTAAGGAAAAACATATTTTCCTTTACACTAATATAAAAGTAATGATTAAAATCACATTAAAACTTAACGGAGTATATTCCTTGAAGGCTTTGGAACAAAATACAACAGTAAGAAAATCTGGTGGGGACCCTGTACTCGTTGGATTCACTCCTTGATCTTGAGATCTCATGACATTATATTTTTAACCTCAAAATAATCTTGCCCCTCTTTCCAATTTCTTTTTTCTTTAACATTTTTCTCTCCTATTAAATTGTTGAATTCTGCAAAGAAAAGAAAACCTTTTTGTTCACATCTGCATTCGCACCTGTACTTCGTCTGTAAAGCCTTTGCAGCACATTTCTCTGAATACATATCATCACAGATTTATTTAGTTTTGCCATAGCCCGAAACAAAAATGTAATGGCCAAAGCACTAATCAATAAGAGGAAGAAAAAGGAGGACGGCATTACAATGAACAAATCCTCACACAATCGTAGTAGTCCAATTAAAAATTACAGAAATTCTCATCGTTTAATCCTCATGCTCTTAACAGGGTTTATGTTATGTGGGCTTGTAATTTTCTCGCTGATTATTCGGCAGACAGAGACAGAATCCTCTGCAATTTTGGAGAATAGACTGAAAGATTTTGAGCTCAGTGCTCGCTTTCATACTTACGAGGTCTTGAACGAGTACCCACATGATCCGGAAGCTTTTACACAGGCAAGCATACCGAATTTCTGCAGAATATTCTTGGGCATATGTTTCTAATTTTTTTATTTTGGCTGGCTAAGTATTGGGAGAGGTTATGTGTGTAAATTTTTTGGCTGGGTAACTGTTGGGCGAGTTGATGTATACACACCATAGGCTAAGCATAGATTACAGTGTTTTAAGTTTTTCTAAACCCGTACTGGGCTCAAACGTATCCCATAATCGTTTATTACAAGCTTGCCACATTTTGCTAGAGTCATGGGCCATTTGAAATATTGATTATACCACTAACCTGTCACATGTATGCTAGAATTAGAGGCTACATTATTTCAGTGAGGGATTGAACTTATCATCATTACACCGCAATCTCATCTCATGTTCCACTTTTACATTCAGGCATTTTTTGCTATTTGTAAATATGGGTCAGTTCCTTGGATTGCTGTTGCACAGTTAGCTCGTGATTGCGGCTGCTACTACTGTTTTCTTGATCTACCCCATCGTTTGAATGTACGCACCCCATTATCATTGTACTACAACCTTGACAAGTGTCTGAGAGAGTTATGGGTTACCTTGTCATTGGTGGGGGGATTTCGCCTTGGGGTAGGCTCTTATTATATGTTTGGGCCACATTCTTTAGATTTGCAAATAAGGGTCATGCTTGAATGTGCACCCATTAAGTGTTACACCACAACAATATCTACTGGAGTCATGGTTTGTGCTACTGTGGTTGGAGTTCAAAGGGCCATGCTATTATGAGTGCCCCCATTATCATTACATTGTAACGCCTTGGATTTTGTAGCTTGTTTTCTCTATTTTTTTATTTTGACAATTTAGTAAAATCTCCCAGAGTGTTAAAACTTCAGCTTAATTGCCACAATCTTGGGGTATCTCTTCCATCAAATTCAACTGGGCTCATTTGTTAAGATACACTGCACCCATTGAGGTGGATGTGGGATTTTACTGTTTTTAACACTTTATCATGTCTTTGGGATTTGAACCTAGGGCTACACTATGAAGGCCCCCATGCTTTTTAGTACTCGAGCTCATCCCATTCAACAAGCTTCAGCATTTACTTTGATTTGATGTGAGGTCAATTTTTTTTTTCAAAGTATACTGAAAACATTTTGGTTAGCTGGGGTGAGATTATGAGCAACCTTTATGGCAGAGTTGGATATGCTGGTACAACATTCTTAAAATTTTAAACCTTGCTAAAATTTTGTGGATTGGGTTGTACTTGAATGTACTTGTATAGACTGCATGTGCACTGCGGTAGTGGATTTGATTTCTTCATAAATCTTGAGTGAGGTTATGGATATAAACTTGGGTCACACATGAGTGCACCCCTCTTTGGTTACTTCACATTTGGCCTTATTTGTGGTGTAGGGTAAGCTTGCATTATGAAACCTTTATGGCAATGTGAGTAAGCTTTTGTCACAAAATCTTAACAATTACACTTGCTTTACAAATGTGTTGTACCCATACAAAACTTTCGTATTGTGTTAAATTTTTAAAACTGAAGTTTGTTGTTTTCTCACAAATCATGATCAAGTCTTGTGCAATCTACAGCGTCTTGTTGTCTTTTGTCCTTTTTTGAATGTTTGTAGAATTATGGAATGAGGCCCTTGAAGACATGGTTTGATGGAAGAAAGAAGGCTTTCAAATCTGAAAGTTGGCTAAGTCATGAAGGCAGGTGTGCGTAGAGGTCCTGTGTAATAGCCTAAATGGGATATTTGGCTATTATTCTGATTTTTCTGCTTAAACCCTAATTCTGCCCTAAAATTTCTGCACTTTATAATTCTGCCCTAACTCTAGTTCTTCTCCAAAAATCAGACTTGAGACAATTGCATATATTTATTATAAATTACATTCAACATCAACAATAATGCATCACAAGTTCGGCCCAACAATGCAGTTGATATTCATCATGAAATACACATTAAAACATCCAATACATATCCAGAAATGAAAGTAGAAGTCTGCTACTATAAACTGAATATAGAAGTCTGATTTGCGGAGGACAGTTCAAAGCTAAGACCACTGCTCATAAGATCCTCAGCGTTGGGTACTGGTGGCCTACTTTATTCAAGGATATAGCGCAAAAGATAAGAAAATGTGATGCTTGCCAACGGTTTTTTGGTAAGTTGAAGTTTGCTAGAGCACTTCCCCTTTTGCCCCTCATAGTTGATGCACCTTTCCAACAATGGGGAATTGACTTCATCGGAGAAATACAAGAGAAATCCAGCAATGGATTTAAGTGGATCCTTGTGGCCACTGATTACTTCATCAAGTGGGTAGAGACAGTCCCCACTCACAATGCAACTTCCAAGGCGATTATTGATTTCCTAGTCAAAAATATAATAACTAGGTTTGGAGAGCCAGCTAGGATTTTGGCGGACAATGCAATGTGTTTCAGGTCTTAAGAAATGTTGAACATGTGTTCTAAGTTTGGCATAAATCTTGTGCATTCATCCCCCAATCGCCCCCAAAGTAATGGACAGGTTGAATCAAGTAATAGAAGCCTGATAAAGATCATAAAAAGAACATTAGATCAGAATAAATAAAGATGGGATGACAGTCTGAAATATGCTCTATGGGCTGACAGAATAACTTTCAAAAGACCCATTGGTCGAAGCCCATTTGAACTGGTATATGGAACAAAGGTGAAAATGGCCATCAACATGGAACTACTAGTCTATCAGTTGCTACAAGATATAGAAGAAGATTAGTATGATGCAATGTCCTAGAGGATCATGCAATTGACTGAGTTGAAGGAGCAGAGAAGAGCTGCACATGATAAAAACTTGAATCATAAGCAGGCAATGAAGTTTTATTTGATAAGAATACTGTGTCAAGAGATTTTTAGATTGGTGACTTGGTCCTCCTTTGGAATGCAAAATTTGAAGATAAAGGGAAGCATGGTAAGTTTGATCCATTGTGGCTTGGGCCATTTGAAGTGGCTGAGAAATTGGAGCTCAAGTCTCCTGTTTGGTGAATCTAAAAGAACTCATGGAGCTGCCCGTTCACGGTCAACATTTGAAGCATTACTTCTCATAAGTAATGAATTCCTTAAAATGTTGAATGGTGAAGTCAATTTGTATCTTTCATATTTTGAACTTCGTGTAGTCTTGACCATTGTTGTTCATGATGGTGTGTTTGTGTTGTGTTTTGCCTGTTCCCGCCTTTCGTGGTATGCCCGGAGATGTTCTGGATTCTCACCGTGTCAAAGCTTGGCACATGTCCCCAACTAGAGCCATTGTTGGGACTCCTATTTATCATGCCTCAAAATTGCAAATCTTGTCAAATTCCTCAAAATTTTCCTAAGGGGTCCCTGTGCCTTTACCTTGATGCATGTTGCCGAACCCTTGAATTTGGCTAAGTCTGAAACCCCAAAACCCTGAAAATTTGGCTAAATTTGAAATCTGAGTGATCCTCTAAATTCTAGAATCTGCAGTATAACTTTTATGGATCCGAAACCACTCTCAAACATCCTGACAGTATATACATAAAATATAACTTAAAGTATAAGAATTAAATATTTATTTTATGTATATACTGCCCCTGCGTGCTTTTGGGTCCCGCTGGCACATGGGAACTTTTCCCAAGGTCCATTTTCTCTCCACTTCCCCGCTCCTCACTCTCTTTTCCCTTTTGAAGTCCTAGGCTGGAACTTTTTCTCAACCTGACCTCTCCTTTTCCCTTCGGGATTTTGGGTCCCGCTGGAACTTTTGGACCCGATTCCAAAGTTCGTCCCCCTGAACTACCGATCCCCACCAACGCAAAAGATTTTCTAAGTCCAAAATCCTTCCGAACCCCTTGATTTTTCAAGTCAAATTTGAAAGGGCAAAAAATCAAATTTTCAAATAATATTTTGAGAAAATGGCTAAGTATTTTATGAGGTTTCATATCAAATTTTCATTTGGGACCTTGGTCACTTTTGGTTCTGGTGGGACTTCGTGCCCCGCCAGCACCTTGGCACCAGTTCTTGGGTAATGGGTTCTCATGCCGTCCTGCCACCCTCCAGAGGCCCATAAACATCCAGAATCACGCGAAAATGCACTAGCTACTTTCCAGATCACCATTAATGCGAAATGGGTAGTTGAAATTGATGTTTTTATTGTAGTAGGTGGAGTTGTTGGGGTTTTCCCTCCCATTTTTCTATCAGATCCGAGTTGTGAAGGCTATAAATAGAAGATTGAAACTCTTTCAAGGGTTGGTCTTTTGGCAATTTTTTAGGCAACAAAAGTGCAAAGCTCTTTAGGGTTTCAAAGAATAGAAGTTCTAGTTCTCCAGCAAGGAAGATAACAAGGCTATGTAAAGATTCAAATTGGTTTCAAGATTCGGTGTATGAACTTTTTCTCATGTAATTTTTCAAGGAAATCCTAAGTTTCAGCTAGGGTTTCCTCCTGCCACATTTCGTGGTATGATTGTAACCATTGATCAGATGAATAGAACAGATTCTCAAAACATTACATGCTATGTGATGATATCTTCCATGGTTGTATATAAAAGATTGCATTTTGATAAAGGATTACTAAGCATATTCCTCACTGGTTGTTTTTCTGCATCTGGGTATCTAGAAAGTGTTTTTTTCCATTTTTGTATTATCTTATCCTCTGTTGAACTGTGGACTTTGTGGCCCATCCTAATAGGCACCGTTCTGAAATGTATGGACACCCACACCTTTTTTAAAAACTAAAACAAATTTATCAAGTGTGAAGTAAATAGTTACAATTGTATGCATTGTTGTGGTTTTGTGTTGTAACCTGGAAATATTGTTAATGAATCTTCAAAGTGCCAATTTTAGGAAACCAAACATGCATCCTAGCACCTTCCATTATTGCAAGAATGCTTTTCATTAGCTTAAACAGAGGTTTTAATGCAGTAAGCTTGTCTTAATCTAGTGACTGTATTTAGGGATTAAAACAACAGTTTGGGTATTGTTGCAATGATATGAGTTAGAAAACATTTTCTATTGTTGTTAATCTTTGTTAAGGGATACCTCTAGGAACACCCTCCTTGGCTTAGTTGAGCCAAAAGCAAAGGGGAGATTATCCACTCCCAACCATTGGCCCTTAATAATCCTTATCCTATTGATGAACCTCTTTTCGAGCTCCTTGATGACATCCCTGGTTTCGAAGATTGAATAATGTTCGAGGGATTAGGATAAGCTATCTTGGGACCCAACAAGATGTTCTAGGAAGCAACAAGAAATGTTGGGAAAAGTCTCTTGATGCATGGTGATGTTCCCAATTTTGATTCACATTCCCATCTTCGGGACATGTCCCAAGGGGTGGGAAAATATCTTCCAATTACTATAACAGCAAACTGAATGACTTTAGAGGTAATTAGGTGTACATTTCATCTGGAGCCTTAAGGGCCACATCTCTAGGTTGGGATTTTTGGAAGGGAGTATTTTGTGAAGTTTCCACTTTAGTTTGTGGAATGACAAAACTTAGTAAGATCATCCTTGCAGTCCTATAAGAAGTTTTTTAATCATTTATACCAAAGATTTTAATGGAAGTATCTTGTGAATATAGAGTGACTAGTGCTTTGGTTATTTCTGATATTATATTGTGGTAGGAAGCATTTATTCTATTCAATTGTTAGGCTTTAGAATTCATATGCACTGGAGTTACACTGCTTCTTTGCTGGAATTCTATGAACGGAAACCATGGAAGCAAAAACAATAGAAGAGTTGCACTTCAAATCCTTAGCTATGGCTATTATGGAAGCCAAAGAGGAGCGACATGTGATTAATAGTTTGTGAGTGGACAAGCATGTTGTAATCTTCAACAATACACTTTTTGGTGACAACTTAATACTTAAAAAGTAGCAATGGTTAAACATTTTTAAGCAATAGGGATTTAAGGTTCGCTTAAATAGGAGCAAAGAAGTATGAATTTAATGGGGTAAATGTAGCACATGTTGTAGTTTCCCATATTCATATAAATATCCTGTTTTATATTCGAACAATACACACCATGTAGATAAATATGGATTGAAATTGTATTATGATTAATATTGATCCTACGTGACAGCATAGGTGATTGATCAATAGTTGGGGATGATCTGATGAGTTTCTTGGATGGTTGCTTGCAACACTTAACATTTAAATCCAGACCATGAAGACATAAGAATGGGTAGGGACCTCATTTAGGTTGAAATTACTGCAGCCAACATATTGGCATGATGGCTTTCAGTCACATGTCACAAAAACCCCCATCACATAATGATTATGTAAGCAGTCAGCACATAATGATTATGTAAGCAATCAGCACACAATTGTTTTACTTTTCATACACAGCTTTTCCAATATAATATGATAACAGCTTTGGTGATTATTGTCAGATGTTTCACGAGGATGGCCAACACTAGGAGGGCTTGCAATTCTAAGTATACTGTAGACTGATTAGCAATAAACTGAGTACAATTTAAAATAGGTGACTCAATCATGAGCAAACATTTGCTTCTAGATTAATAATTGAACCTTCTGCTCAAGTGCTGCAATGTGCCTGCATAGTCATGGCTATCACCAACTTGGATGTTATTATTGTTGTTCCATTCTTTTGCATTTTGCTCTTTTTCCATCATTGCAATTCTTCTAGACAAACCCTGTTCTATGGTCTTTCTCTTGAAAATGTAAATTTTTTTCACTTCATTCTGGGAATAGATATTTTCCCTTGGCAAATCTGCACTAAAAACTTTATTGGTGGTTGATTTGCTGTCACCAGTGTTGCCATGCAGCCTATCCTCATTATTATTGAATATCATCATTATGTCATTCCACAAAGACCACCCTCTTTAACCTGGGTGCCTTGCATGTATAGAATGACCTCCTTAGCTGGAATATCTTGCACATGCAAACCATATTCCTTACCCTGACCTCCTTTCACATGTATTTCATCCATCATAAAATGTTCATCCTTCCATGCTGGTTGTCACGCGTTACTTTGCTGTTTTGCATGTGAAGAACCATCATGATGCATAATAGCCTGCATTGTGAGAAGTGCAGACTTTCTACATTAGTTTCTTGAAGAAAAGACAGCAAGAACTTGCAAGAAAAGATAAGAAATTTTGGACTATACAAATCTCAGAAAGAAAAAGAAGAATACACTATCATTTCATTTTTTTTGTGCGTTGTAGGCTTCCCCAATTGGTAGAAGCAGTAGACATATAATGAATTGCCACCTATGAATTTGGTTGGAAGCAGTGCAACTGAGAAAAAAGACAAAGTCGATAATATGATTCAGACATTATTACTTGAGTCACACATACGATAAATGGTGAAAGTTTAAATAGGAGGTGACAGAGTAGTTTATTACTATGTAAACAGTAATTGTGATGGATGGGTTATGTTTGAGAGGTTAACACACCTAGGAGACTGAGCTACACTAGAAGTAATCAATACCAATGGTGTAAAATACCCTACTAGATATAACTGAATTTTTTCCAATCTCTTTCAATGCAATCACCAAATGATCAATTATAAACACATAACAATATCAAAGAACACAAGAGAAAGTGAATGCCGAAACCTCCAATGCTTATTATTGATTTCAATGATGATGGTTACAATTGCAAAGTGCTGGGTTATTGTTGGTTTTAGGACAGACAACTGAGTGTGGGGGTGAATCAGTTGTCACCAAAATTTCTGTTCTTTAAACACTTAAATCCTTCTTATATTTCTACAGCATAATAATGATTCAATCATGGAAGCACAATGCAATAACTCAAGAGCAGAAACACATTCAACACATATGACACCAAGATTTTAACGTGGAAAACCCGGTTAAGGGAAAAACCACGGGGTGACTAACCCAAGATTGTATTCTTTGTTAAAAGAATAAGAAGAACAAAATGGCACTTGCCAATTAGGGCTCACTGCTCGAGCACACTGCTCACAAGAGGCCCATTGCCTACAAGAGACACTGTCTACAGAATAATATAAATATTACATACTTGAACTGGAGATGAGCATCTTCACCATGCTTGAGACAGTTCCATTTAAGCTCAACACTTCTGCTCTGCTTTTCGCTCCTCTCCTCTCTATCACTTTCTCATCACAACCATGGATATATTTTGAAATGACTTCTCAAATCTTATTTATACATGACATCGACTTTGGGATGATCATCAAAGTCGGCACAACACATACTTTATTTTATTACAGAGCAATTACACAAATACAACTTGACTTATTACAAAAACTTCATGTGCGTCACTACCCTGTCGGCCACGCATATTTGGGACTTCAATTTTCTTCGAGGAACACACCATGCTTCTTAAAACATCTTCAAGATCATCCGCAACATGTTGAAAACATCCGGTCGGCCAAGATTAGGAAGAACAACATTACTGAAAGTTAAATCTACAATTGCGAGCTCTATCTTCAATGCGGACCGCCAATACGAACTGGACACAATCTAGAGACCCCCACAAGCTTGCTTGAATCACCAGGAACATCTGCACCACTTTTGCTTACTGTAATCATTCGCATCTTCATCTGGAACCTCAAGAACACAGTCGGTCATCACTGTCACATTTGCGGACCTCCAGACCACGAACCAATTGAGTTGTCAATTCACACTGGCTTCCCAAACATGCCACCAGATCCGCAGAACAAGATATTGCATTTCCGGATCTCACCGGACCTATTTGTGTCACTTTGTCACCTCTGAACACTTGCCAGAACCAGTTTTACTCATATGGCCATAACTTCTCCAAATCTTCATGCGGATCTCTGAAATCTTTATTAAGATATTCTTTACTTAGAATCTCCTATATTTAGTTAATGGTCAGTTTCTTGTAACGGTATGTAATTATGACAAGATCGTGTGTCGATCTCTGGCAGTCTTTGGTAGTTTCTAAATATAGAAACTTGCTTTCTTTGTAATTACTTGTAACCTATTTAAGAGCCTTTGCTCTATGTGAATATCATCCAATAATTTACCAATTACCTGTGTAATAATCTTTACAGGAGCACCTTCAGACACATATCTACAAACCCTTTGATGCGCATACTCTGATCTTCAATTGACTGGAATCTTTACTTCATAGAACTTCACTGTCTTTACTGTTCTTCTCTGTTTCTGATAGGGCTAATTTTCTTAATATTCTCAGCACACAACTCATCCAATCCTTGACATCAATGCAACGGGAGTATGTTGACATCAATGACAACACCGGTTAGGCCCATACTTGCAACAGTTATTACATCAGCCTTGACTGATTTTAAAATCAGTCCTCATACAAATGAAATAGATGAACAAATGTGTAGCAAAACCCTAGCCTAGTGATAGACAAAGAAGGCCAATGATGTAAGACTTCAACTAGGGATGTATGATGGCTGTAGCTGACCTTATACGCGCTGATGTGACTGCTGTACCTGCTGATCAGACTGCTGCAACTTGATTACACAACCCAGACTTGTCTAGAATGCCAAATGATGCCAAAACAAGCCTCCAAAGGCTAGCGATAGGGCAAAGGAGGGCAGCGATATGTCTTTTGATTGTTCTTTATGCTTCAAGCCTTCAAAATATGCAATAGAATGATGTCTAACAGCCTTGTTATCAATTCCCAGTTCGCTGATTTAGAAATCAGAATATCATATGTTAGCAAAAACACACTAAAATAGCCTTTTCATGCAAATCGGCTACCTTGGAAGCCTTCAATAATGAACCCATGATTCAATGACTTCAAAAGCAAACCATATATCCTTCAATATCACCATGAAAATTTGCAAGTCAATAACAATAATGAAATCCTTATGATATCACCTTACAATATGATATGGGATCATCTCCATATTGAAATCAAGGGATCATCTCCTCGACAAAATACTGAAAAATGCAATTTCCAGCGAAAACACAAGTATATGAAAACTTACCAAATGATCAATAGTTGCAAATTGATGGGAAATGGCTCTATTTATCCTCCTCTTGGCCTAGGCATCCCAATTAGCTCCAATTTGCCAAATTTTGAAGTCCACCAATGAAATGCAATTCTCCTTGAACAATTTTAAATGCTTTTTATCAATGAAGTACAACATTTAAAATCATTCCTTGATTTTTTTAAATGATTCCACCTCTCAATTCCAATGCCTTGAGCAATAACAAATTTTTGCATTTTTAAATGATTTTCTCCCTTGAGCGGAGATCCATGAGGAAATGATATTTTATCATTTAAAATCCTTTTCCTTGTCTTTAGTGGCGATCCACATTGGCAAATGAAACAATATTATTTTTAAATACTTCCTCCTTGTGGCATCGATCCTCTCCTTGGGCGAATAATATCCATTATTTTATTCATTTTCCACCTAGACGTTGGGCCCATGATCCAAAGCAAGAACAATTTTTTATTAATATTTGAAAACTCCTGCTTGAGCGTTGGGCGCTTGATCCAACGAGAGCAATATTTTATTGCTATTTGAAATCCTTCTCCTAGGCTTTGGGCACTTGATCCAATGGAACAATTTGAAATCATCTTTTCCTTTATGCGTTGGCACAAAACCCAATTAACAAACAAACTTTTATTATTATTTTATCTCCTCCAAGGGTGGCGTCAACCTCCAAGTGGTGTTGGAAAGCTCTAGATGAAATATATTTTGAAAATGCAATTAAAGATTGGCATTTTCCCTTTTGTCCACTTGACATCAATTTGAATTAACCAATGAAATTATGAAAATACAATTTAAATATTGCATTTCCCATTTTCCCATTCTCTATCCTCCACATAGCTAGAAGAACATGATATTTTGGCTAGATAAACAATACCACTTAGCAACACTTAGCCAAAAATCCAATAAAAGCCAAAAATCCAATAAAAATCACTAGTTGAGCCAACATTATAGTTTTCCATCCTCTAGAACCAAGCTCAAACCAAAATCATTCCCTTACCAAATGTATTAGCCTACGGGAATGGTGAATAGGCTAATCACCAACTCCTCATGTGATCACTTCGGAAATGGGGACATGACAAATGGCTTGAACGGCACAAACTAGTATGGATGAGCCAATAGAGAAATGGTATTTGTAGTTTCTGAGCTTACTTTTCAAAGAGACTGAAATAGGGTTGTCCTTATCCTGTTGATCCACAAGGGGTTAAACAATACAATAGGACACACCATGAATATGAAGGGAAATAATCATGTGCTAAAAAGGTAAGTCATAGTAGTTATGAGTCAAATCAGTATCTATGAAACAACATTCACCATATCATGGTCAGGTTTTTGGGTCTGTTTGTATTTGTTTGTATGGCGGCTTGGTTTTTTTCAGTAGAGTTAACTATAGGTTGCTTTGCCTTAGTCGTCACATTGAACTACCTCATGTAGAGCAGTCGATGCTTTTTGGTTGTTAATAGTATTGTTTAGACTTATTTTTTGAGTTTCTTAGTGGGGTTAGTAAGTGATTGTCCATTGTTAAGCAATGGAAAAAATTAAACCCTTGATATTCTAGTGTCTTTGCTGACACTGTAATATTTTTCAATATTACTAGATTTTTTAATGTATTAAACCTTCCAGTTCTCACGGATATATATTAAGCATCTTTTGAAAATATTGACACTGAATTATAGATCACATATATACCATGTAATAAGACACACCATGAATATGAAGGGAAACAATTATTTGATAAATTATAAGTCATAGTAGTTATGAGTTAAATTGGTATCTAAGAAACAACATTTGCCATATCATGGTCAGGTTTTTGGGTCCATTTGTATTTGTTTGTGTGGTGGCTTGGTTGTTTTCAGTAGAGTGAAATATTTAGTAGGTTGCTTTGCCTTTGTCCTCACATTGAACTACCTCACGTAGAGCAATCAATGCTTTTTGATTGTTAATAATATTGTTCAGACTTATTTTTGAGTTTCTTATTGGGGTTTGTAAGTGATTATTCATTGTTAGGCAAGGGAAAAAATAAACCCTGGATATTTTAATGTCTTTGTTGACCCTTTAATATTTTTCAATATTACTAGATTTTTTAATGTATCAAACATTTCAGTTCTCACGTAATATTAAGTTTCTTTTTAAAATATTGACACTGGATTTTAGATCACATAAACTTGCTAGACATCTTTTGACAGTAACCCTTTGATAAATATAGTATTTATATATGTGAGGTATTGACTTTATTTGTTAATCAATTTGTAGAATGATACGTGGGATTGGCTTTATTTGTGGTTGCATTTTTGTAGGGCCTTGAATATGGCAGAAATGGTATGTTGTATGAATCAACTGGTCTTCACGGACGGGTAAGTAAATCTAAATTGTATTATTCAAGAGTATTTTCTTCAGCTCTTTTATTTGAACATTTGTCCCCATAACCTCTAGTGGTGCAAGTTCTTGGATCAATATCATGGTTCATTATTTCACATTATTAAGGAACATTATATTTGTCTACCACTTTAATTTGATCCTTTTTGAGACTTATATAGCACAAGAGAAAATAAAATACACAAGGGATAAGATTTTTTTGTGATCTGCTGCATATGTCTTAATTAGTAAATGTTTAATAGGATCTCAAGTTCCTAAATCCTCTGGGAACATGATATGTTACTATAGTTGTCCTAAAGGCTAAAACCATCACAAGTTGTCTTCACCTGATCTTCCATAAGAAACAAAGAATAAAATGCAAACGGTCCTATTTCAAGATTACCCTCCAATGATCAGGTTGACAAATGTGAGCTAAGGTACAACTATCTACAAATCTTAAAATCTCAAAACTTATGCCTAAGGTCCTTTGGTTTGTATAAGCTTGTTGATCCTATTACAACAAACTTGCATGCTTGAGTTGTTGAAGATAATTCCCGTATTCTTTGGCCATTGTTGAGGAATATCATGATTTAGATGGTAAGTGTGCTCTCATGGCATCTTTTTCAGACAACATTGACAACAGTCATTGGTTCTTTGACTGAAGGGCATCTAGACAATTCACGTGTTGAAAGGATTGGTTTGTTAGTTTTATTGCTGATTCTAGTCATATGGATACAGTTTCACTTGGTGATGGTAGATCACATATGGTTGAAGGGATAGGAGATGTTAGGATTATACTAAATGATTCTTTCAAGTTCTTAGTACGCAATGCTACATGTGTTCCTGCCATGAACAAAAAATTCTTATCTATCAGTTAGATAACTGAAAACCCTATGTTTACTGCCTAATAGATCGGAATTGGAATTAATGTACTTGAAATGAAATACAAAGTATCATAATAAATTACTCATTGACAATTCACATCAAATCTGCTATTGCTATTATACTCAATTATGCTTTCATACAATATGATAGGGATATCACGCCAAAATGCGGTCCCGTCTACAATTCCATGTTTGGCATATAAAGGTAGTCGACGGTTGGTTGGTATTGCCAGCCGCCAACAACCGACTCCAACTAATCACAACTGCCAGGAGGACAACTAACCTCACCGACACACCCAATCCACAATAAATACAATATACTTATGCAAAATGCTTGTTTACATCATCCCCTATCAGAGATTTTAGGAGTGTTTTTATAAGCTATAAAAAGATTAATCAAATAATACGCTTCACTATTCATTCAATACATATTACAAATATATATAGGACTGACATATCCTATATTATAGGAGGACTGTTATACCTCCAATAACTACTCCTCTATATTTATGAGTTGTTTTAACAACTGAAACAAACACACAAACAATACTAACAATTACGGGAATGATATAATATTCCCAACACTCATAACAAATATGTGAGTTGTCACTTTACCCCACACATTCTAACCCATGTGAACACTGATTCCTAACACCCACAATAATTATGTGACCTCACACATTATTATTCATGTGAGCACTAACATAAATTCCTAACACCCCCCCTTAGTGCGAACATGGTAAAAACTCACACCTTCCATTGCAGTAAGCCCAACTCTCGTGGCTCATGATCTTGATTCAATCGAAAGGGACCTCTCACCAACCTTTCATGGTTTTCATACAGGTTTACCACAAACCTGGACACAAAAAGGAACACACTCATTTGTTCACCTCATATGGTTTTTTGGATTACCACTAACCATTTCAAGATCCATGAACTGCATTATATTATGCAAGTAATTGGTAAATTATTCGATGTATTAACAATGAGCAGAAAGCTCAATAAATAATGTACAAGATATACGAGGATAGCAAGTTTCTGAAATAGAAACTGCAGAAGATCATTTATAGATAAAATACATGACTGACCATTAACTAAAAATAGGATAAAATAATTAATCTAATACCCTCCCTTAATGGTCAATCTATCAACTACACCAAGAGACCCCCTGAATTTTACAAACTTATCTGGACTAAGGGACTTGGTGAGGATATTTGCTATCTGATCCTCTGTCGGAACATACAGCAACTGAACTGATCCGTCTTCAACAAGCTTTCTGATGAAATGACAATGAGTTTCTACATGCTTGGTTCTTTCATGGAAGACTGGATTTTTGGCAAGTTTGAGAACTCCCTGATTATCACAGAACAAGGGAGTCGGACCTGCTTGAGATATTTGCATATCAACAAGCATCCGGTGAAGCCAAACTGCCTCACAAGCTGCCTTAACTGCTCCCCGATACTCTGCTTCTGTCGAGGAGAGAGCCACCGCCTGCTGCTTCTTAATAGTCCATGTGACTGCACCGGATCCCAAACTGAACACATACCCAGATGTTGATTTTCTGTCATCAACTGAACCTGCCCAATCTGAGTTTGTGAAACCATTGAGTCTAGGATCGTGACTCCTTGAGTAAAGAAGGTCAATAATCAGAAGTGCCTTTCACATAATGCAACACACGTTTTGCTGCTACCCAATGATCAGCCTTGGGGGCTGTCATGAAGCGTCAAATGTAGCTCACTGCAAAACTAAGGTCAGGTCTAGTGGCAGTGAGATAGATGAGGCTACCCACTAGTTGCCTGAACAAAGATTCATCCACTATAGACGAGTCTGACTTAGCCGACAACTTAAGCCCTTTTTCCATGGGTGTGGAGGCAGGTTTGCAATCTTGCATGTGAAACTTATCCAGAAGACTTCGAGCATACTTAGACTGGGAGATGAAGATACTGCTCTCAGTCTGCCAAACCTCAACACCTAAACAATAATGCAAGAGTCCCAGATCTGTCATGTCAAATGTGCTGCACAAATCTGGTTTGATCTCAGCGATCAAATGTGCCGAGCTACTAGTAATGATCAGGTCATCGACATAGACAACAAGAATTAGAATATCACTACTAGTGCGTTTTGTTGATGATTGTTTTTGGACAAGTCAACAATAGGAGTGAAATACAAAGTATCTGACTCCCTCTTGAGCAAAGCCTCTCGAATGCTGAACAAAGTGATCAAACAAGATGACTCCAAGGTTCCTTTCTTTTGATTTTGTAAGAGATAGCTCAGTGACTAAGTATGTTTTTGCTGTTAAACACAAAGGGACTTACGCAGACTCTTCTCCTTTCATTCAGCTTGTTCCTCCTTTAGTGTGGATGACATATGTATATACAAGGTTTCAATAATGAAGAAAAGTAAAAAGGGCAAGGGTTTAGGAAACTATCTAAGGTCAATGAGGCAATGATGATGTATTGAACAGACAAACTCCTGAATCAAACCTAACTTCACTTCGCCAAGGGTGCCTACAACTACATGAAGTTGGTGCAATCTCCTAAGGGTACGCGAATGGTTTTCAAATCATGAAGGTTCATATGAGCACCCATTAAACGGCGTAGCTCAAACAAGCATCCATAATCGAACTTATACAAATTATAGCTCAGACTAGCTTTACACAACACTTCATCAGCGATGAATGTTAAAAGCATGAGCTAGGAGTTGATCAAATATTCAGATACAACATACATTACAACAATGAGCTCTAATCTATTTCTAATCTATTTGAAACATCTCTCCATTTCATTAAGTACAAGAAACCATGCGATTCCACAAGACAACACTCGAACACCAAATAAACTTCCAATGTCTTTGCATTAACCTTGAGAAATATTTACAACAATTTCAAGTCCTCTCAGGAAATTTCGAGAGTCTCTTCTATTCTACTCCTAAAATCTACTCTCTACTTTCTATATATTACAAATGAGGCAACAAGGCCTTTATATAGTGTCCAGTTTTACAATGAATGGCTAAGATTCATTCAATAGCCAAGGGTTTAGATCATGCCACCTCATAGGTAGTTACAACAACTTGCTATTTTTAGCAAAAAAGAGAGGCAATGAAGGCATGTTTTCCAATGTGATAAGGTAAGGCGAAAGCATTTAAAATATTCCTCCACATAGGAATCCCTTTGGCTTCTTTCATTAAATGATACATTGAATGCATTAAATAATGCGGCTAATCAAAATTGAATGATGTGTACTCGCCACATAGATGCCAACTCAGCATACTTTGAAAATTGTATCATCTTTGTGTGATGTATTCAATGTGATTGCTTGAACTTGTATGTTTAGGAATACATCTTGTAGATCTCGCCTTGTACATCTTCTTGCAACTGGATGTATAATACTTGTAGCTCATTTGTCTAACTTCATGATTTTTTCTTCTTCTTGTAGGTAAGATATATGATGATCTTCTTTGTAGTACCTCTTGAAGAGTAAGTAATAGAGTAGATGATGATGATATATACTTCATGTAAGAGTACATGATGGAGCTTGCTTCATGAATCGGAGTAGAAGTCTCTCTTGGACTTGAAGTTGAAAGGACTTGAACTTGAAGGACTTGAAGTTGATGAAGTAGTTCTTCGAGATGATCTTTGAAGTGACCCTTCGGAGTGTAGAGATGATCTCTCAAGGAGACTTGAAGGCATTAGAAGAACTTGAAACTTGATGAATCTTGACTTGAAGCTTGGATGAATCTTTGAAGATTGAGAGATCTTAACTTGAAGCTTGGATGAGTGAATGCCTTGGCTTTGAACATGATGCCACTTAATGAAGAGGACTTGAGATATATCTTGCTGTGACATCTTGGAGCAGCTACCTTTTGAAGTGATGTTTCCTTGGGAGTGATTACTTCCATCCTAAGTCTCTGGCATGAATGAATGTGGAAGACTCCTTTAGAGTTGCTACATGATATCTCTTCTTTGAAGATGATCTTGACTTGAAGCTTGGATGGATAGAAAGTCTTCGAACATGATTCCATTGGTGAAGCATTCCTGAACTTGATATGATGTAACATGATGTCATTGATGTTTCCTCTTGCAATTTGAAGGCTACTCAGGTACTTGCCCTTGATGACTCCTTGACTTCACCAACAATCCTTCCTTCAATGATGCAACTTGATAATGAACACTTGAAGTTAATGTGATCTAACATGAAGTGCTCTAGGTACTCGGTCTTGATGATCTTGAAGTATTCTTTAGATGATGACTCCTCCTTGAAGGTGATTCCAAGCTCCTCACTCAAAGGTGACTCCTCGAACAACTCCTATCCCTTTTGATGTACCTACAAGACAAGATAAACAATATATCAATCACTTCATAAGATAGGAATAACTTTAAACATGTAATAAACCCCTTTCAAGTTTAGGCGCAAATATAGGTAAAAATAGGAACAAAGTGCGCCTAACACAAATTAGTCCCACATTCATTATTTCAAATGATTTCTAGCAATTGTAAAGTTTTAAAAATGATCTCCCTTATCAAGGCGTCTACTTCTAGGTGTGAACTGAGAGACTCCCCTCAAGGCGCCAATTTAAACTTGATTTTCACCTCTACAAGGCTAGGCGCTGATTTAAAGATATACCAACATTTTGATCTTAAGGCGCTAAAGTGATTTGGGAAGGTAAGATAGGGTGCCTAAACTCTTCATACAAGATTTTAGTTATTTAGAAAACTTCTAACACTAGGCGCTCATTGAATGGTGCTTTCCTCCTAAATCTAGGCGCCTAAACTCATGTAGCTCAATCTTGACATCCTTAAGGCTCTCCAACACTTGATATACCTGTTGTGACCAAATCACACATCGCCCCATTAGGAATAGGGACCCCCCTTTTTTTTTGAGCTCTGAGCTTTCAGTGAGTTTTCAATGAGTTTTCAACGAGATTTTAATGATGATTTGACTCATTTTCCTCTGCCGATATGGTAACAATTTCCTTGCCTATGATCTTTGGTTCACGATTAAGGATAGATGAACTTGTAATAATGAAGTATTGTGATCAAATCCTATTTAGATATTGAGTTTTGAGGTTAATCCTGAAGAATGTTTGAGACCCTGAAAAGACTAAGCCTGGAGCCTGAAATCCTGAAAATCCTGAAAAATGGCTAAGTCTGAAATCTGGTGAATCCTCCAAATTCTATATTTTGCATCTTAAATCCGGTGGATTCGGGACCTATCTCAAACATCCTGAAAGGTATATTGAAAAATATTTAAAGTATAAGAAATTCAATCTCTAAACTTATACTTAAATATATTTTTCAATATACCTTTACTCGCGCGATCCTGAAAATACTTAACGATTTCAGAGGATTCAAAACACTGATCTAGTGCGACCAGGTACTTAGATGGCGCAAAATCACGAAGGAGAAGGCACTTGAGTCAGAGGATTTGAAAACTCGATCTAATGCGCCCATCTACATCTTGATCCAATGCGAAAATATAAGAGGATTTCGATCACTCAACTAGTGCGCCCAAACTAAAAGGTCATTTCGGAGGAAAAAATGGAGATTTCAATACCTTCAACTAGTGCGAAAGAGAAAAAGTAAGTTTTAAAGCAAATCTTGGAGCGAATTTTTAATGAAAATGTCAGAGGATTTCAATCCTTGAAGTGATGCGCCAAAACCTAAGGATCTTTTCCTTTGATCTAGTGCGCCAATTCCTGGGGATTTGAGTTCATGAAGTGCTACTTTTAAAGCATGATCTAATAAGACACTTGAGAGATCACTCCAGAGGAATCTAAAACATGAAGTAATGCGCTCCATGGATTTCAAAGATCATTTTCCAAGGCTATCCAATGCGTTAGAGTCCAGAGAATCTAAATTGTCTAAGTAATGCGCCAACATCATGAGGTCTCCTTTAAGGTAGAATGAGAACTCCACAGGATCCTACACCTTCATCTAGTGCGCTCACACTCTAGAGGATTCGTTATATTTGATCTAATGCGATTTTTGAGGGAAAACTCTACAAGAGTCCTACAAGCTTAACCAATGCTCTATTCATAGGATTTGGAAACTCGAACCCTTGCGCCCATGGCAAAACCATCCAATATGCAACACCAAGGAAAGTGAGATACATTCTAAGAGGATTTGCCAAGCTTATCTAATGCGCCAAAGACAAAGGTCATTTACATTCGTCCAAGTTTGAAGATTTTAATAAGGTCAAGCAATGCGCTATCTTCCAAGATTCTTATCCAAACGCCAAACAAGAAGAAAACGAAATTGGCATCTAATGCGCTATGTGTGAGAGGAGAATGAAGTTTCATTTTGAAGATTTCAAAATGGTTTCCAATGCGCCACTCCTTTAAGGAGTCTTGAAACCCCATCTAATGCGCCATGTGTGGAGGAGAATAAGGTTTGATTTTGAAGATCTCCTGCTGCCCAACCAATGCGCCATGTTGAGAGGAGAGTCAAGTGTGATGTTGAAGAACCCTCAAGCCACTATCCACTGCGCCAAAACTTAAGGAGTCTCAAGGCATGATCTAATGCGCCATGTTAAAAGGGGAGACTTCAAAGACTTCGAGCCTCTTTCAAATGCGCCAAGTATTAAGAAGATTTCAAATCCTTCATTCAATGCCAAATATCAAGAAGAATCCAAGCTTTGATCCAAAGCGCCAAGTGTTAAGAGGGAGATTTCGATTCTTTATTCAATGCGAAACGTTTGAGAGGAATTCTATACCTTGAACTAATGCGAAATCCTTGAAGATTCTCCAAACTTCATCTAGTGCGACTTAAAACAAGAGAACACTAATCCTCTATCTAATGCGAAACATGAAAGGAGGATCATCAAAGGATTATCTAGTGCGAAATGCAAGAAGATTCTCTATCCTTCATCTAGTGCGCCTAGAAGAAGACAACAACATGCTGATCCAATGCTATTTCAATGAAGAAAACATTTACACTAAGTTGATCTAATGCGAAATATAAGGCAAGAGGATTCAAATTCCTCATCCCATGCGCTTGAAGGAGAAGAAGAAAACGCCAACATACAAGAAGATTATCAAGACTTTATCTAATGCGTCCATCAAAAGAAGTTAGAAACATTTAATAATTCTTGCCTTCGGAAAACGTGAAAATGCATTTATTAAATAAAGATCAAAACTAAATTAAATGTTCGTGCACAATAGTAAAGGAGGTCGGCCTAGAGAAAAGGAAAAGTTTTAAAAGCAAATTATGTATATATACCTCATTTCCTTTTCATTTTTATCATTTTCAAGAGCAGATTTGTTCTCCAAAGGCAGATTTTTCTTCAAGGAGCAGCAACAAGAAGTTGTTTTACAAGTATAAATTTGATTTTATCAAATTTGAGCAAGTGGTGGATCAAATTGCAAGGTATCCAATTCAAAACAGCTCATCAAGTAAGTCTGATCTGAATATTTCTGATCTGATTTTCTTCTTTTTCCTTCATTAGATGAATTAAAATTGTTCAAATATTAGTAAAATTCAAGAAGGATAAGTGGATTTTCATAGGTTCCTTGAATCTAGATAGCAATATTTCATAATTATAAAGGAAAATTTCATAATTTAATCCACTAAGGTGGCTGAAGTGAATATTGTGTTTGCAATTACTTATTCGCGTCAAGTTTGCAGGAATGTCAATGATGCTAAAGAGTCATCAAAGAAGAAGAAGCTGGAACCACCTTCATGCTAGGAGTAAAGTCAACCAATTGTCATGTGGAGAAGACATCAAGTAGCTGCTCCACCATAAGGAAAGTGTTATCATCAAGTTGGAGCATTTCATATTCTACTTCATTCAAGATCATCTTCCAGGAAGCATCATTCTAAGAAATCTACATCACTTCAAGAGGTAGCTGCTCCAAGACGTCACAGCAAAATATATCTCAAGTCCTCTTCATCAATGACATCATGAAAGATCCTACATCAAGTTCCTTCGAGCTTCAAGATCATCTTCAAGGAATCATTTCATCAACTATATCATGATCAGCAAGAGCAAGTGTTTGAATCACTTTCACCTTGCGGAGGGAACACTACTCTAAAGGATTATACCTCAAATCTCCTACATCATCGAGTTGGAACACTTCATTGAAACTTCCAAAAGCATTCATCCATCAAACTTCAAGACTCTTCAAATTTCCAAGTCCAAGAGAGTCTCCTACTCTTCATGAAGAAATCAAGTGTCATCATCTACTCTCTTCAAGAGGATGCATCGAAGAAGATTCACATCAATCTATCTACAAGAAGAAGAATCATAAAGTTAGTCAAGTGAGGCGACAACTATCATACATCCAGTTAACAAGAAGAATGAACAAGGCAAGATCCACAGGATGTATTCCTAAATATACAAGTTCAAACAATCACATTGAATACATCATTACAAGTTGATACAATTTTCAAAGTATGCTGAGTTGGCACTTATGTGGCGAGTACACATCATTTAATTTTGATTAGCCACATTATTTAATGCATGCAATGTATCATTTAATGAAAGAAGTCAAAGGGATTCCTATGTGGAGGAATATCTTAAATGCTTTCGCCTTACCTTATCACATTGGAAAACGTGCCTTCATTGCCTCTCTCTTTTTTGCTAAAAATAGCAAGTTGTTGTAACTACCTCTGAGGTGGCACGATCTAGACCCTTGGCTATTGAATTAATCTTAGCCCTTCATTGTATTCTGGACACTATATAAAGGCCTTGTTGCCTCATTTGTAATTCATTAGAGATATAGATTAGAAGGAGATCATTAGTAATAGTAGAGAGTAGATTTTCAGAGTAGAATAGAAGAGACTCTCAAAATTCTCTGAGAGAACTTGAAATTGTTGTAAATATTCCCCAAAGTTAATGCAAAGACATTGGAGCTACTTGTTTGGTGTTAAGTATTATCTTGTGGAGTAACATGGTTTCCTGAATCTTGATGGGATTAAGAGATGTTTCAAATAGCTTAGAAATAGATTAGAAGTGCATTGATGTAATGAATATGCGTAAAGATATTTGATGAATTCTTCTGGTTCATACTTTTCGTGTATTGTCGAAGGCAATCCACTTTGCAAAGTTAGACTGAACCTTCATTTTCTTTAGTTCGGTTGCGAATGCTTGTTCAAATTGCGCCAGCTATGGGTGTTTGGATGGAGATTTACAACATGAAAATCCTTGAGTTTCCTTAGAAGATTGCACTAGCTTCGTGTAGTTGTTGGTTCTCATGGCGAAGCGAAGTTTGGTTTCATGAGGAGTTTGTCTATCTTTACATGTTTCATTATCTCATTGTCCTTAGATTAGCCTTCTAAACCCTTACCCCCTTTTTCATTTTCTTTATCATAGAAGCTCTGTATATATGTCATTCACATCAAAGGAGGAATAAGTCGAATGAAAGGAGAAGAGTCTATGTAAGTCCCTTTGTGTTTAACAGCAGAATCATACTTAAATCATTGAGCTGTCTCTTACTGAAATTAAAACATTATTAGAAGGAACCTTGGAGTTATCTCGTTTGATCACTTAGTTCAGCATCCGAGAGGCTTTGCTCAAGAGAGAGTCAGATACTCAGTATTTCACTCTATTGTTGACTTGTCGAAAAACAACCATCAACAATACCCTTGTGAGATTATTCTACCCTTAGGCGCAATCTATTACTGTCTTAAACTCCATTCTCACATCAAGGCGCCTAAACTCATGTCCTTCAACCTAAGGCGCAATTGTTATGATCTTCTGAACATGCAATGGCCGCCTAAATTCTTCAATCATTCCTTTGTCCCAAATTTGGATGTTTAAGGTCTCTTATGCCAATTTCAATCAAGGCGCCCTATCTTGGAGCGTTTGGAAGTTGATCTTCCTCTAGGCGCACTTTGAAGGTCAACCTAAGGCGCTCATGTGGGTGTCTGCAAGTGAGAAAATGCGCCTAACCTCACTGAACAAATTCGCGCCTAGATTTGGTAGTCTCAGGGCATAAGGTATATTGAAAAATATATTTAAGTATAAGAGAATTTCTTATACTTTAAATATTTTTCAATATACCTTTCAGGATGTTTGAGATAGGTCTCAGATCCACTGGATTTAACATGTAGATTATAGAATTTGGAGGATCCACCAGATTTCAGACTTAGTCAATTTTTCAGTGTTTCAGGATATCAGGCTATCAGACTTAGACATTTTCAGGATCTTCTCAAACATCATGATAGGAGTTAGTTTAAACACATCATGCTCTTTCATGCTAAGGCGCAACTTTGGGTTAGTTTGAACATCTCTTCATGCTAAGGCGCCAAAAGAAGGTAGTCTATGCATGAAGGGCGCCTAGCACTTGCTTGCTTATTCTTGACATTTTTTAGGCTCTCCAACACTTGATTACATCCTGTGAGACTTCTTGAACTTTAGGCGCTTATCTATCATTGATCTGAACTCCAACCTACATCAAGGCGCCTAAACTTATGTCCTTCAACCTAAGGCGCAATTGTTATGATCTTCTGAACATGCAATGGGCGCCTAAACCTAAATGCCTCTTCCTTGTCCACTTTGCAGTGTTTCAAGCTTCTCGACATCCATTTGAATCAAGGCGCTTTGATTTGAAGCCTTCCTTGCCCAAGGCGCAATCCTGAGGTTGTCTAGATGATGGAAGGCGCCCTAATATCTAGGCGGAGTTTTGAGGTGAACCTGGAGCAATTTCGCGCCCAGAATTGACAGTGCCCGAGGTAAGGTATATTGAAAAATATATTTAAGTATAAGTTTAGAGATAGGTCTCAGATCCATCAGATTTCACATGCAGATTCTAGATTTTTGAGGATCCACCAGATTTCAGACTTAGCCAATTTTCAGGATCTTCAGGATCAGGATACCAGACTTAGTCATTTTCAGGGTCTCAAACATCAGGATCAGGTCATCAAGGGGCTCTAAGATTCAAACACCACTAACTTCATCATGCAGAGGACATCATCCTGGACTTAGCAAAGCACTGGAATTCAAAAAAAAGGGGGTCCCCATTTGCAATGGGGCGATGTGTGATTTGGTCACAACACGTTTGACATACAAATTAGAGTTAGATGGACTCTGAAAGCCATGATCTGTGAGGTACTTGTCAATCTTGATGTACCAAGCCCGAGGAGCCTGTTTCAAGCCATAGAGTGCTTTGACCAATCTGCACACCTTGTGTTCTTGACCGGCAACCTTAAACCCTGGAGGCTGCGTCATGTAGACTTCTTCCTTCAACTCACCATTGAGGAAAGCACTCTTAACGTCCATCTGATGGACTTTCCAACCAAACTGGGCTGCTAAGGCAAGGACAAGCCGGATTGTACTCATCTTGGCTGTAGGAGCAAAAGTCTCCTCGTAGTCAATGCCTTCCTTCTATGAGAACCCCCTAGCAACGAGACGAGCTTTGTACTTGTCAAGGGTTCCGTCAGCTTTGTATTTCACCTTATACACCCATTTGCAGCTAATGGGCTTCTTCCCTGGAGGAAGATCAGAAAGGACCCAAGTGTGATTTTTCTGAAGACTTTGGTATTTAGACTCCATAGCCTTTTCCTACTCAGGAATTCCTTTAGCCTCTGAATATGTCTGAGGCTCATAGACACTGTGAAAAACCATCAAGACAAAAACTTCTCCTTTCTGTCACAGCTCCCCCTATTAGCAACAACTCTTCACATGTCTTCTCTTCCTTTACTGCTCCCCCTTTGATCATCAACCACTTGTTTTTCACATGTCTTCTCTCCCCCTTTGACATCAATGGCAAAGGGCTCATACTTGCAACTTTAACACATCAGAATCATACCAGTTGCTCCCCCTGAGTAGCAGCTTCCCATCACCAATCCGGATCACAAGATATGACTGTGATATCCACTGGACTGATGCACATCAGTGCATCCTAGTTCATCACCAGAGGGGCAATAACCCTAACTTCTCCCTGAGAAACTCAAAAGAGTCCTTGGGAAAAGGTTTAGTAAAAATATCTGCAATCTGATCCTTGGAGGGCACAAACTCCAATCTAACTTCATCCTTGTTCACTTGCTCTCTCAGAAAGTGAAACTTGATAGATATATGCTTAGTCTTAGAATGCAACACCGGATTCTTAGAAATATTTATTGCACTGGAATTATCACAGAAAATTGTGATAGGCTCCTCATACTCTACTTTAATATCTCTTAGCATCTGCTTCATTCATAAAACTTGAGTGCAACTACCTGCTGCAACAATGTATTCTGCTTCAGTTGTAGATAGAGATATTGCTTCTTGTTTCTTGCTTAGCCAAGAAACCAATCTCTTTCCCAAAAAGAAGGCTCCACCACTGGTACTCTTCCGGTCATCCACATCTCCTGCTCAATCTGCATCTGTATATGCATGAAGAGAGAAATCATGATCTCTAGGATACCACAAACCATACTCAGCTGTCCTTCTTAGATATCTAAAAATTCTCTTGATTGCCATGACATGAGATTCTCTGGGATCAGCCTGGAATCTAGCAACAAGACCAACAACTTGCATAATATCTGGTCTAGTTTGAGTGAGATACAACAATCCACCAATCATTGATCTATACTTTGTCTGGTCTACTTTAGGAGAGTCATCATCTTTGCTTAACTTGCATCCGATTGCCATGGGAGTATTCATTGGCTTTGAATCTTCCATCCCAAATTTCTTCAACAATTCTTTCACATATTTGGTTTGAGAAATGAAGATCCCTTTCTTTGTTTGAGTAATTTGCAGACCCAAGAAGAAATTCATTTCACCAAGCATAGACATCTCAAACTCACTTTTCATTTGATTTGCAAAAGTTTTACACATACTATCTTTTCCTCCAAAGATGATATCATTAACAAATACTTCAACAATCAAGATGCTTTCATGATCAATTTTAAAATATAAGTTACTGTCAGCAGTACCTTTGTTGAAACCAATCTGCACAAGATGTTTATCCAATCTTTCATACCAAGTCTTGGGGCTTGCTTCAATCCATACAGTGCTTTCTTCAACTTACAGACCATATCACCATGATCAGACAATTGAAATCCATCCGGTTGCTCAATGTATACTTCTTCCAAATCACCATTTAGGAAGGCAGATTTGACATCCATCTGATACACCTTGAAATCCTTGAAGGTAGCATAGGCAAGAAATAATCTGACTGCTTCAATTCTTGCCACCGGAGCAAAGGTTTCTTCAAAATCAACTCCTTCTATTTGAGAGTAGCCCTTGCAGACCAATCTGGCTTTATTTCTGATTACATCACCAACTTCATTTAGTTTGTTCCGGAAGACCCATTTGGTTCCAATCACATTCTTGTCTCTAGGTCTGGGAACAAGATCCCAAGTGTGATTTTTCTCAATTTGCATCAGCTCTTCTTCCATTGCTTTAGTCCAGTTTTCATCATTGTATGCTTCATTTACTGTCTTAGGTTCTATCCTTGAAATCAGACAATACTCATTTGAGTTTTGAGCAATTCTTCTTCTTGTTTGCACACCTTTGCTTTTATCACCTATGATCTGATCTTCAGAGTGGTTCAGTCTTACATACCTAGGAACTTTGGAAATTTCCTGCACTTCTAATTCTTCATCCGGTTCATTGTGACTCATCTCTTCTCCTTGAGCTACCGGACCTGTTTGATTCTGAGTACTGGAAGGAGTTTGGGCTCCTTAAATCAGAACATCATTCTGATCGTCTTCATCATATTCATAAAACCTTGAAGGTCTCTCAATTCCTTCATCAACCTTCACATTTGTGCTTTCTATCATTTTTCTGAGTCTCTTATTGTAACACCGGTATGCTTTGCTTTGAGTGGAGTAACCCAAGAATATCCCTTCATCACTTCTAGCATCAAACTTTCTTAGATCTTCATCTCTTTTAATGTAACATTTGCTACCAAATACTCTGAAATACCTCACAGTAGGAGTGATGCCAAACCAAAGTTCATATGGAGTCTTATCGGTATTGCTTCTGATTTGAACTCGATTGAGAGTATAAACTACAGTGCTGACAGCGTCTCTCCAAAACATCTGAGGAACATTTGCTTCCATCATCATTGTCCTGGATGCTTCCTGGATGGTCCGGTTCTCTCTCAACTACTCCATTTTGCTGTGGAGTCTTAGGTGCAGACTACTCCATTTTGCTGTGGAGTCTTAGGTGCAGACAATTGTCTCTTTATACCATGCTTTTCACAAAAGTCTATGAATTCTCCGGATGTGAATTCACCACCTCTATCAGACCTCAGACATTTCAGTTTCAACCCAGTTTGATTCTCTACCATAGCCTTGAAGATCTTGAACTTCTCAAAAGCTTCTGATTTTTCTTTTAGAAAGGTAACCCACATCATCCGGGAATGATCATCAATTAGTAACATGAAATATCTATCACCTTGTATATTTTTGATCCTTGTTGGACCACATAGATTAGTATGAACTAATTCCAATAATCCGGTAGCGGACTGATCCTTGCTTTTGAATGAGATTCTGCTCTGTTTGCCTAGCTGACATTCTTTGTACAAACTATTTGTAGGTTTTACCAATTTTGGAAGATCTCTTACAGCCTGAGTATTGCTTATCTTGATGATGTTATCAAAATTTACATGACACATCCTTCTATGCCATAACCAACTCTGATCAACTTGAACAAACAGACAACTTTTATTGGTACCAACTAGATGAAAGATGTTACCTTTTGTTTGAGTACCGGATGCAATCTCTGTTCCGGAACTTTCAAAGATCCTGCATTTTCCATTCTTGAACCGGAGATCATAACCTTTGTCCACCAACTGTCCAACACTGAGAAGATTGTGCTTCAAGCTTTCAACATACAGTACATTACCGGTTTTGTTCTTTCCATCAAAAGAAATAGTTCCTCTACCTCTGATTCTACTAGCAGAATTGTCACCAAACTTTACCATTCCTCCTTCATACCTTTCCAAATCCAAGAACTTGTTCTTGTCACCTGTCATATGGTGAGAGCATCCATTGTCAATGACCCAATCATCCTTTTCTTCAATTTGGGCAGCCAGAGCTCTTTCTACAACTTTATGATTGATAGACTCAGAGGGCATTGGATCTTCTTCTTTGATGGCAATAAACACCCATTCATTTCCGGATTTGTTTCCCATCTCTGATTCATCATCTGTTACTTTTTCATTATCATCTTTTTCATGGACATAATAACAATCCTTATGGAACCTTTGTCTATTAGGATTTGACCTTGAAAATCTTTCTGGACATCTTGAGGCAAAATGACCAATCTTATTGCAGTTAAAACACTTAAAGGGTAATTTTCCTTCATACTTATCGGATCCTCTTGGCAGTCTTTTTGCAATGAGGGCTTCAAGTTGAGCTGTTTCTGCTTCTTCTTCTTCCATGTCTTTTCTTGCCTTTTCATACCATGAAAGTTTCTTTGATGAATTTTCTCCCGGATCAAATCTTTGTTTACCTTTGACACAGGCACTGACTTTGAATGCAGATTCAGTCTTGGAGGAATCATCTCCAAACTCGGTCATTTCAAATGCAGCCAGTTTGCCAGCCAATTGGTCTCTTGTGACAGTTGTATGAACTCTGAATTCCTCAATGGCATCAACCTTGATTTTGTAAGAGTCAGGAAGGGATCTGAGAATTTTGCCAACAATCTCATTTTCATCCAAGACTCCACCAACATTCCTAATTCCACACACCAGCTCATTTACTCTTGGCATAAAGGTAGTAATATTTTCATCATCTCTCATCTTCAGTCTTTCAAATTTCCCTTTTAGACTCTGCAACCTTGCACACTTAACATACTGGTCTCCTTCATGCAAGAGTTCTAGTTTGTTCCAAATCTCAAAAGCAGTTGGTAGGTCAGTAACATTTGAGAGCTCTGAGTCAGATAATACGCTTAGAAGAGCTTCTCTGGTCCACAGATTGTTTTCAGCATCTGTGAGTTCATTTAGGGTTGTCGGACCACCCTGTGGAGGAACATATGGTTTTGTGACCATGGACCAGTACGCTATTCCCATACACTGCAAGTGACATTTCATGCGTCCTTTCCAAAGAGTAAAGTTGGTTCCATCAAACTTCGGACAATCCTTCTTGTAGGACGACATCCTGGATCTCCTCAAGCGGTTAAGCTCCTTCTAGAGGAACTTGGTTCTAATACCAATTGTTGGATTCAGGACAGACAATTGAGAGGGGGGGGTGAATCAGTTGTCCAAAGCTTGCTTACAATTCAAACACTTAAATCCACTTTGTTATTTAGTAGCATATCAATTAATCAATCATGAAAGCATAAGGCATAAACACCAGAGCAGATACACATCAACACATGAGACACCAAGATTTTGACATGGAAAACCCGGTCAAGGGAAAAACCACGGGGTGATTAACCCAAGGATTATTCTCTGTTAGAAGAATAAGAAAAATAGATGGCACATGCCAATTAGGGCTCACTGCCCGAGCACACTGCTCACAAGAAGCACACTGCCTACAAGAGACACAGTGTCTACAAAGTAACAAGTATCACAAACTTGAACTGGAGATTGACATCTTTACCATGCCTGGATCAGTTCCATTTAAGCCCAAAAACTCCTGCTCTGCCTTTCGCTCTTCTTCTTCGCTATACCACACTCATCCGCACTCAACACACTTTGGAATGACTTCACAATCCTTTATTTATACAAGGCATCGACTTAGGAACAATCATCTAAGTCGGCAAACACTTTTAGATCATTCGGAAGACGTGTAATACATCCGGTCGGCCTGTCTCAGGAAGAACACCAACATTCGGTGGTTTATACATCAAATCCAAACTCTAACTTCAATGCAGACCGTCAATAAGAATTGTACACGATCTAAAGATCACCAAAACCTTTCCTAAGTGACCAAGAACATCCGCACTTCATCAGCTTACTGGAATTCTTCTCTTCTTCATCCAGAACTTCAAGAACACAGTCTGTCATCACTGTCACAATGGAAAAGGTGCTTCTGGACCTCCAAACCATGAACAAATCTAGTTGTCACTTCACACTGACTTCCTCAACACTCTCTCCAATCCGCGGAATGGGATAATGCAATTCCGGAGCTCACCGGACCAATCTGTGACATTCTTGTCACCACTGAACACCTGCCGGAACCGGTTCTACTAGAGCAGTCATAACTTCTTTAGATTGTTATGCGGATCTCTGAAAACTTGACTGGATCATCTCAAGACTCATATCTGCAAACCCTTTAAACCGCATCCTCTGATCTTCATCTTATCTTGGGATTTTACCTTAATGTCATCACTGTTCTTCACTATTCCTAATTGAGACTATTTTCCTCAATAACCTCAGCACACAGCGCGTCCAATCCTTCTCATTAATGCAATATGAGTATGTTGACATCAATGACGACACTGGTTATCCTCATACTTGCAACAACTATACCCTGTGAACATAAGCTTTTGACTCTTGGAATCCAATTTGGAGCGCTTGGCATCTGGAATCCATACATAAGCTAAAGAGCCAAATATTTTCAAATGACTGATCCTAGGTTTGCAACCAGTCCAAGCTTCCTCAGGTGTCCTCCCCTTAACCGCATAGGTAGGAGACCGATTAAGGAGATAGACTGTAGTGTAGACTGCTTTTGCCCAATATTTCTTAGGAACACTCCTGTTTTCTAGCATGGAACGGGCCACAACACCGTTTTACTGAGGGGTGTAAGGTGTGGTTAACTGCCGTTTGATGCCGTGTAAATCATAGAAGTTGGAGAAATCAGTAGAACAAAATTCTCCCCCATTATCTGACCTAAGAGTGACTATGGAACAGCCAGACTCTTTTTCTACAAAGGCCTTAAACTTTTGGAATACAGTAAACACATCTGATTTCTGTCTAAGAAAGTACACCCACATTTTACGACTGAAATCATCAATAAGAAGCAAGAAATACCTGCAACCAATAACAGGTGTATTCATTGGCCCACATATATCAGCGTGAACCAACTGTAGTACCTTGGAGACTCGCCATGAATCATTAGTCGGGAACGGTGTCCTATGCTGCTCCCCAGCCTGACAAGCTCCACAAACACCAGGATGCTGAGTCTGGATCTTAGGTAAACCGGCTACAAGTCCCTCCCAAGATAGCTGAGAGAGATAGTGTACAGTGCCCACTGTAAGAGATCTTATTATGATAGATTGAAAATATAACCAAATTTAGATAAGATTTCGTGCAACAATAAAACCCCAATTCAACATACAATCAAATAGACATGGAATAATGATCAACCAATAGATAAATGATGAAAAGAGCTTCAAATAACTTTATTTATTCACTGCTGTCACCAAAAATCAGTCACTCAGAAATTCTGATCAGTCCATTATACATCAAGTTTTCACATCAAAATGACATCCAATTGTCTCTTCCTTCATATAGGATCAAGTACAAACACTTGGCAATTGATTCCCAAGTCAAAGATTGAACAAAAGAGCTCTGGAAATGAAGTTATAATTGACTGATATAAAATGACAGTTTGCTGATCCAATTGCTGAAAATGTACTTTTCGCCCAGCCAATGCAAATATGCCTCCAAGCCCTCAAATCTTCACTCCTAAGCCAAATGATGATGTTCCTATGCAATTTCCCAGCCTTTGAAATCTTTGTAGAATGTCCAAGAAGCCCTGAAACAATATCAATACCTCACTGTTATGAAATTTCAGTCCCTGCAACATATAGAAAACTCACTCCAATGATGCAATAAGCCCAATTGCTACCTTGATAGTGATACAAATGGATCAAGGGCTTCAATGTATCAATCAAATAGCTCCCAATACTTGTCTAAACTTGCAATATTAAGCTCAATGGTAGATATTAGAATAATATCACCTCACATATTGTATGGGGTCATCTCCATACATGAACAAGGGGTCATCACCTTGCTAATCAAACTGAAAATCAGAATTATCAGTTGAAAATGAAAAGATAGAAAACATACCAAAGCATCAAAAGTGCCAAATTGAAGTCCAAGTCTACTATTTAAGCTCCTCAAGCATGGACGTCCTTTTCTATGGTGTTTTGGATTGGCATTTGGAATCCACCAATGGAATTAGCTTGACTTGAACCTTTGTAAATGAATTGCAATCTAAACTCACTCATTTAAAACAATCTTTAATTATTTTAAATGAATGATATCATCTCCATATGGATCGATCCTCTCTCTCCTTCTAGGCGGCAATTGCATTGAGGCAATCATTTAATTTCATATTTGAAATCCCAAGTCTTTGGCATAGGTGAATACAACCATGAAGACATTGGCATTTGAAATGGTCTTCTCCTTGATCGCTGATCCTCAATTAGGCTGATTGATACCACTCAATGGTGGCGTTAGCATGCAATCATTAAATAAAACATCCTTGCATTTAAAATTGCTTTCCTCTAAACTCGTCGCCCATAATACTCTAGGCGAATGCATACAAGGATGCCGTTGGGCATTTAAAATAGGTTCCTTTACCATAACCGCTGAACCTCTACTTGGCCGATTACATTCAATATCATTTTCAAATATTTTGAATACCTTTGGCTTGGCGTTGGCTCCAAATAAAGCGTCGATCCTTTCTTGGACATGATCCAATGATGATTCGCACTCAACAATAAAAATCGACTAACCCTTAGCCGTTAGCTTCTTGAGCAATGCATAAATGACTTTATTAAATGATCTTCAACATCACCAATGCAAATCGATTTCCTTATCTAACCGTTGGCTCTTTGAACAATGGAATTTGGATGCCTTGAATTTCATACCAATCGATCCTTATGATGACTGTTGGAATTTGGCTTGGACCTATTTTTGACTTGGGCGAACACCCTTATTCAAATGCACATCTCAATAGCGCTCGATTAGAGAAAATCAAATTAAAGATTTAATTTTCTAGAATTCATCAAATAGAATGAAAATACAATTTCAATATTGCATTTTCCATATAGCTCAATATAAATCATTCCCTTACCAACACATTAGCCTACGGGAATGGATAATAGGCTAATCAACAACTCCATATGAAGTCACTTCGGAAATGGGGACATGACATTTAAGTGCCCATACCGCTAATGCCAAAGACTGGTGATGGAAGAATTTTTGGCTGCCATGTCTAACTCTGGAGAATCACCTGTATCCACAAGTCTGTATAGACGATGATTCTCAATACCAACGGCCACAGTGCTACGAGTCTCCCGATCAACAATGGACATTTGTGTGTATTGAACACCACATCCAACTGAGGAGAGTGCCGCATGATCTGACTGACAAAGAGAAGATTAAGTTCCATGCCAGGAACATAGTAGACATTGAGGAATATGAGATTCCTCCCACTAGACTGAATTTGAATAGTGCCCTTATCGACAACTGTATATTCTTCTTCTCCCAAAATAACTGAGTCACTGAAGGGAGTAAAGTCTATAAACCAATCATGTCGATGAGTGAAGTGTCGTGAAGCACCTGAATCAATGTACCAAGCAGAGGACTTGACATGATCTGCAGGTCTTTTAGCCATAAAAGTGTAAAAGGTAGATTCCTTTTGCTCAGTGTGCTCGGCAACATTTGCTTTCTGCTGAGACCCTCCCTGCTTTTTCTGTTCAGAAGCCAAACGCTGACGACAATCCTTTTTCATGTGACCATATTTGTGACAGTAATTACATTGAATATTCTTTTTCTTGGTGCTATCCTGAGGTTGACCATGTTGTGACCAAATCACACATCGCCCCATGGCAAATGGGGACCCCCTTTTTTTTGAGTTCCGATGCTTTGCACAAAGTTCTTAGACGATGCCTTAGGTTCATTTCCTCTGCCAATCCAATAATAAGTCTCTCTCCTAGAAGATTTTGCTTTATAACTGGAGGTCTTATCTGGAGGATGAACTTCCAGTGATGAAGACTCGTGATTGAATTCTATCCAAGTAATGAATAATGAGACCCTTCTTGATGTATGTTTGAGATCTTGAAAGACTGAGTCTGGAGCCTGAAACCTTGAAATCCTGAAAAATTGACTAAGTCTGAAATCTGGTGAATCCTCCAAATTCTATATTTTGCATGTTAAATCCGGTGGATTTGAGACCTATCTCAAACATCCTGAAAGGTATATTGAAAAATATTTAAAGTATAAGAAACCCTGAAAAACGCCTAAGTTTCCAAAGGATTCAAAAAGGTTGATCTAATGCGACGACATATTAAGGTGGCGCAAAATTTTGGCGCAAAATCTTCATAAATCACGCCGCTTTCAAGAGGATTTCAAGTTGATGATCCCTTGCGCTTGAACAAATGCGCCCAAGGATAGAGGATAGAAGAGGATTCCGAATACTTGAAGTGATGCGCCCAAAGTGGAAATTGCTTATGTTCAAGAGACTTTCAAGAGGAAATCACATTGTTGATCCAATGCGCCAACATCAAAGATGATTTCGAAACCTCTATCCAATGCGCCAAAGGTAGCATAGATGATGATTCCAACTTCCCCATCTAATCCGCCAACTTGAAGAGGATTTTTAAGGTGCTATTCATTGCGCAAGTTTCAAGAGGATTGTGACATGCCTATCTAATGCGAAAATTTTAGAGGATCTCAATCCCTTGGTCCAAATACGCCAAAGAAGGAGGTGATTCTTTTCAAGTTTTAAGGCAAAATCAAGAGGATTTTCAAATCTTTATCCAAAGCGAATTCCTAGAGGATCTTCTATACCCTATCTAATGCGCCAAACACAAGGAAGAAATCGAAGGTGTAAACCAATGCGAAAATCTTAGACCTCCAACCACTGCGATCACTTCAAAATCCAAGGTCAAGTCTTAGAGTCAATTTTAGAGGAAATCAAAGCTCTCATCCAAAGCGCCTAGAGGAAGAGGATTCGAAAGGTGTGAACTAGTGCGACTACTTCAAGAAGAAACTAAAATCAAGTCTTAAAGTGAAAAAGCTGGAGGAAACTCAATTGTTAGACCAAAGCGCTTAAGGAAGGGAGATCTCCAAAACATGGTCTAATGCGCCAGCTCTATGAGGATGAAAAGGAGTTGAATCAAAACAAGTTTCAAGGGGATTTTGAAACCCTTATCTAATGCGAAATTCTAGAGGAAATCAAATTGTTAGTCTAACGCGCCGTTTTAAGGTAATTGGAAGAGAGATTTGAAGGTGCTAGTCCTAGAAGATTGTAAATACCTCATCCAACCCGCCACGTGAATGAAAATCTAGAGGATTCTAAACACTTCATCCAAAGCACCAATCAAAGGGGAATTCAACAACCTTGAACCAATGTGCTCAACACCTTTCCAGTGGATTTGAAATCTTGAAGCAATGCGCCAAGATGGAGAGGCAGCTTCTAAGTGTTATAATGCAAATTTTAGAATGTTTCCAGAGGATATCACAACCCTGAACCAAAGCGACCAAGTTAGAAGTGATTCAAGACTAATTTGCAAGAATATAATATACATTTTCAGGAAGATCTTGAAGTCCCCATCAAATACGCCTAGAAGGAGGAGAAGAATTCAGGTTTGTAAGAAAAGATCAAGAAGAAATCAAACCTCTCATCCACTGCGCTACATATGGGAAGGCTTTGATACACTTTGAAGGAGATTTCAAAAATCTTATCCAATGCGCTTGGAGGATGATTTAACTCAAGTTTGAAGTGATTTCTAGAGGATTCCAAACCCCTCAACCGATGCGCTAGCCCTTATAAGATTGGAAAGTTGATTCAAGGCACTTAAATCAGTGAGAAACCTGAATTATCAACTAGTGTGCCAGCTTTATAGAGCAGGGTTTTGTTTAAGTAAAATATCTTTTGATCAAGAGTTAAAATCTACATCCAATGCACTTAAGGTTGGAAAGGTTAGAAATTGATTTATAATGATTAAGGATTGATATTATTTCTTCCTTTGTGTTGCAGGAGCTAAGGAGTCGTTAGAGGAGCAAAAGTCTGGAACCACCTGCATGCTAGAAGGGAAGACAAGAAAACATCCATCCAAAGGACATCATCTTCATCAAGACTTTTTGAAGGCATCCACTTTACTTCAAAGAAGAACCTCATGTAGCTACTTCAAAGGATCTTCATATCATTAAGCATTCCAGAGACTTCTATAAAACTTCAAGTACTCATTCAGTATTCAAGTCTCTTTCTACATCTGATGGAGACGTTATTATCAAATACCTTCACTCTAAAGGAGATTACTTCAAGATCATCTAAATGGAAGCATGTTATCAACTACATCATGATCATCAAGGATCATCGTTCAAGATCACTTCATCCTCAAATTAAGCAAGAGCATTCATCCATCTAAGTTTCAAGCCTTTACAATTTTCAAGTCCAAGAGAGATCTCCTACTCTTCATGAAGGAAGCATCATCATCATCATATCTCTACTCTACTTTCTCCAGGAAGAAGATCATCATGTATCTTACCTACAAGAAGAAGAAAGAATCATGAAGTTAATCAAGTGAAGCAACAAGTATCATACATCCAGTCTACATGAAGAATGATAAGGCAAGATCTACAAGATGTATTCTTAAACATTCAAGTATCAAACAATCACATTGAATACATCACACAAAGATGATACAATTTTCAAAGTATGCTGAAGTGGCATCTATGTGGCGAGTACACATCGTTTTAAATGCATTAAATGTATCATACTTTGAAAGAAGCCAAAGGGATTCCTATGTGGAAGATATTTTAAATGCTTTCGCCTTACCTTATCACATTGGGAAACGTGCCTTCATTGCCTCTCTCTTTTTTGCTAAAAATAACAAGTTGTTGTAACTACCTCTGAGGTGGCATGATCTGAGCCTTTGGCTATCAAATTGATCTAAGCCATTCATTGTAATCTGGAGCACTATATAAAGGCTTTGTTGCCTCATTTGTAATTCAGTAGATCATTAATAGTAGTAGAGAGTAGATTTTAGGAGTAGAATAAGAGACTCTAAAAATTCTTTGAGAGGACTTGAAATTGTTGTAAATATTTCTCAAGGTAAATGCAAAGACATTGGAGCTACTTGTTTGGTGTTAAGTATTATCTTGTGGAGTAACATGGTTTCTTGTTTCTTGAAGAGAATGAAGAGATGTTTCAAATAGATTAGAAATAGATTAGAGCTCATTGTTATAATGTATGTTGTATTGAATATCTGATCAATTCCTAGGTCATGCTTTTAACATTCATCGCTGGTGAATTGTTGTGTAAAGCTAGTCTGAGCTATCATTTGCTTAAGTTCGATTATGGATGCTTGTTCGAGCTGCGCCGTCTTATGGGTGCTTTTATAAGCCTTCATGATTTGAAAACCATTCGCATAACCTTAGGGGATTGCACCAACTTCATGTAGTTGTAGGCATCCTTGGCGAAGTGAAGTTAGGTTTACTTAGGAGTTTGTCTGTTTATACATCATCATTACTTCATTGATCTTAGATTAGTTTTCTGAACCTTGATCTTTTTTCTATTTCTTTATCATTGAAACCTTGTATATACATCATCCACACTGAAAGGAGGAATAAGCTAAATGAAAGGGGAAGGATCTGCGTAAGTCCCTTTGTGTTTACCAGCAAAATCATACTTAGTCACTGAGCTATGTCTTACCAAATCATCAGAAATGAACCTTGGAGTCATCTTGTTTGATCACATAGTTCAGCATTCGAGAGGCTTTGCTCAAGAGGGAGTCAGATACTTTGTATTTCACTCTAATTGTTGACTTGTCCAAAAACAATCATCAACAGACCTGAGCCTTTCTGCTGCGGAGGCTGACCTTTGCCTTTATTCTGAGCCTGAAACTTGGCTGCAAAAGCCTGTTCTGTAGAGGACGAAGAAGCACTACTACCAAACTATTGTTTTCAGCGATCCTGTTGCAAGAGGATAGTACAGAGCTCTAGAAACTTCAGATCAACATTAACAGATGTAATGTTGAGAGTCTTGATGAAATGTTCATAAGACTTAGGTAGACTTTTCAAAGTGATTACTACCATGTCTTCCTCCATTTTCCGACCAATAGCCTCCAACTGATCTTTGATCTCCTGGATCTTGTTCAAGTGCGTCTGCAAAGTTGTCTTCTCATCCATCATGATAGAAAACAACATATTTTTCAAGAAGAATGCACGGCTCTTGTCAGAGGTTTCATGCAAACCCTTCAGATGGTCCCAAATCTCCTTTGCTGTTTTTCCAGTTGGAATCTAAGGTAGCTGATCATCTGTGACTGAAAGCTTAATGAGCATGACTGCTTCACGGTTTTGTTTGTCAAACTTGTCCTAGTCTTTGCCCGCCGTTGCAGGAGGAGTAGTGTTGCCTAGAATCATCTGATCGAGACAACGATATTCAAAGATGGTCATCATTCGCTGCTTCTAGGTATTATAATTTTTGCCGTTGAAACGCTGATTGCCCTCCACCATAATGTTGGTCAAAGAAGCCATCTTCACGTTTTTCAAGGCACGAAAAACAATGTACTGAGAAGAGGCTGAATGTTCAAAACCTGATGCATGAGTTTCAAAACACTGAGGCAGGTATAGGTTCAAATTTCAAGACAAATCCGTTGGCACAAATTTTGAGGCATGGATTTCAAGGTACCCAGAAAATTCTGAAGTCAACCCAGAAAAGATCTCGAAAAACCCACCAAGAAAATTTGATCAGAAAAAAATTTCAACTAAAACTGGAGGGTCAAAATCCTAGCCGAAAAAGTTAGAGGCCCTAAGTGGCCATGAAAGCACAACGAAACTTCAAATGGCTTCAAGATCCTTCAAATCGCAGCAAAAGAGGGACGTCTATAGAGCGCCAAGGGTAACAAAGCAGAAAACCTTCAGAATGCATGTCCAGGAATCTGTAAAACAATGCGGGCTGAGGGAGAAAAAAACGCATCTTAAAACGCGTCTAGGAATCTGAAAGTCACGCCCAGTAAATATGGAATCCACGATTGAAAAAAACGTGTCCAAAGAAAACACATCCTCAGAAGATAAAACAAAAATGCGGCTAGTGGAAAAATCACGGGCTAAGAGGGAACAAAATGCGGGTGGCACATACCCACATCAAAAATGTGAAACCCACGAAAATGAGTGCCATGAAATCCTTCAGAGCACAGTCTCTAGAGATCCGCGAAAACCAAGAGAAAAGATTTCGAAAAAGATACAAAAAATTTTCAACAACCAGAAAAAAATTCCTCACGAATTTTTACTTGAAATTTTTTTTTTTTTTCGAAAACAAACTCTAGCTCTAATACCATATTACGCAAGTAATTGGTAAATTATTCGATGTATTAACAATGAGCAGAAAGCTCAATAAATAATGTACAAGATATACAAGGATAGAAAGTTTCTGAAATAGAAACTGCAGAAGATTATTTACAGATAAAATACATGACTGACCATTAACTAAAAATAGGATAAAATAATTAATCTAATACATTACACTAGTGCTTTTGTTCACAACTATATTTTACACCAGGACGAAGTACATCACATGAACTGGAAACAGAATTGTATGCCTATGCATACTTTTAGGTCTGCATATTGCTATCTGGATCTTGTTGCACATGATCACCTACATACGAGAACTTATCTCGCTTTCACTTCCAGTGAAATCATCGGCCAACCACACTTTCAAGAAGTCTGACAGTCAGAAGATCTCTATAGTCAGCTGCTCTCCTATACAACTGTTTACAATATCGATGGTGTTTATATTACAATGTTCTCAATTGTAGCCAATGTTGTTGACCGTTGCCACTCGATCTCTCACAACATAGGAAACTATCACTACCACTGGAAGTTACCCTTGACTTTATCCGATTTGGTGCAAGTAGTTCTCACTACGACAATTTTGCAACCTCGTCGCTAGTGACTGATGAGAGGTTGCTGATTGTCCTCCAACTTCCTGTGCCTCCATCCTCCAATTGGTTTGCTACTTTCTTAGCAAATTTGTCTTTGAAGCTCAATTATAGAATGCCCCCCCTCAATATGAACGTCGCGTACAAGCGATAATGCGTCCATTTACAAATGAGACAATTTTGATTTATTTGACACTTTTAGACTTTGATAGACTACTTTTGATGACACTAAACTCACAATTAATGACTCATTAATAAATAGAACCTATTCTAAAATAATACTACTTGACTTTGAATTTTAGACTATGATACAAAATGTCTCAAAACAATCTACCACTATAAAACTACGAGAGCATGTGAGAATCAATCTCATATCTTCCTTCAATCAACTTTTTATATTGTTTCACCGTTTATCCTTACCATGAATTTTCAAAAGGTGATAGGATATGGTGTGTTGACACTTGAAAAATCAATCCCGAAAAATGCCCCATTTTGCCCCCAAGTTCCATTTGAATCCCACTTGAACCTATAGCTTATAACCGATCAGAGACATCTTTCATAGGTTTTCATGTGTTTGCCATTTGAAAATGCAAGGTAGGAAACCCAAAAATTAGCTAAGTCTCAATATCCTAAGTGTTCCCTTGTGTTTTCTCCCTTTGTCGAAGGTCGGAGTTTCGGGCTTCCTCCTTCCATTGTGCTTCGGCTTCCCCTTTTGGCCCCGAAAATTGCCTAAGTGTTCGGCGGAGTTTCGGAGGTCAGAGTTATCCCTTCCGTGTTCTAAATGGCAAGCGTTGTGGAGAAGGCTCGAGGGCTGAAGTCCGCTCAAGGAGATGAAAAATTATTCTAAGTATGGAAAAATGCTATGGGGCGTCGAACTTCGGAGTTGTGCAGTTCAGCCTTCTTGAGTGTTGCTATGGAGGGACGAAGGCCGAAATTTGACGGGGTTGTTTTTCTAAGTATAGCGGAGGTCGGAGGTTGGGCTTCCTCCCTTCCACCTTTTTCCTTTTGGAAGATGGAAGGAGGAAGGCCCGACGACCGACACCTGACAAGTAAAATTTCCTAAGGCATTCCGCCATTCCACGGAGCCTTTTGGTGGGCCTGCAAGATGGCTTGCGGAATGGCGGAAAGAGAGGACACGTGGCAGTTTCGGCGGACGGCGGGAGTTGCTTCTTTTCTCTTCTTTCTTTTGGAAGGAAGAAGGGAGAAGGTCTGGCGGCTGACCCTTGACGTTTTCAAAATTGACTAAGTGTTTCAGAGGGCGGGAGTCAGGGCTTCGGCTTTCCCTCTTCTTCAGAACAAGTGTAGGCGGAAGGCCTGAAGGCCGAAGTCCGTCGAAGGTTTAAAGAATTTTCTAAAGCAGACTTCAAGGGTAGGAGTTATGATGTTCTCTCTTCTTCCTTTTGGAAGGCGAAACAGCGAAGGCCGAAGTCTAATAAGGCCAATATTATGCTGAGTGTTGCGGACGTTGGAAGGCAGGAGTTTCCATTTCCTTCCTTTTGGAAGGTGAAATGTGGAACGCTTGAAGCCCGAAGTCCGATTGGGTAAAGGGAGATAAAGAGATTGAAGAAAAGAGACAAAGGTAGAGGGACGAAGGCCGAAAGTTTGATTTTTCGGAGGTTGGCTTCCTGGCCTTCCAAACCGCCTGGGATCGCGCCAACTACTTTCGGGAATGCCATTGATGCGAAATGGGTGGCCAAAATTAATGTTTTTACTGCGGTTGGTGGGGTTGTTGGGGATTTTCCCGCCCAGTTCATTCTCAGATCCGTGCGTGAAGGGTATAAAGGCAGGATTGGTACTCATTTCAAGGGTTGATCATTCTTGGCAAAATTTCTCTCTACAGGTGTTGTGCGTCCAAGGTAGTTAGGGCTTCGTCCATTGTTAATTTTTCAGTTCTTCAGGAAGCATTCATTAGAAGTGTATGTGAAGTATATTGTAATCTTGATATCAATTGATTGTTTTTCTCCATTGTTGTAAGTGTTCTTTTCAGGAAGTCTCTATCGCAGTTAGGGTTTTCTCTTGCCACACTTCGTGGTATGATTGTAAAATCTGATTTGAATGAATGTGACAGTTCTTAATCCATTTTCAAGCTTTGTAAATGGTCATTTTAGTATTACATATGAAAGAATATTGTATGGTGTTGGGTTACTAAGTATTCTCATGGTTTGATATTGGTTTTTGTGCATCTGAATAACCAGTTAGGCATTCATACACCCTCTTTTAATGTTTTCCTTTGATGAACTTGAGACTCTGTAGCCCATTGGATAGGCACCGATCTGAGAAGCTCATGATCATCGACACTTTATTAAAAATCACAACAATGTATCATGTTTTAATCACAGTAGTAGTTCCGCTAGTGTCCTCATTCTGTAGGATTGCTTTATCAGCTTAATCAGAGGCTCGTGCAGTCAGTTTGTCTTGACCTAGTGACAACTTTGGGGTCAATTGTACATTGGGTATGACTGTATTTGTTTGTTTGTGCCTTATTTGATGCCTCTAGGAATATCCCTCTTAGGTCTAATTGAACCTGAAGTGCAGAGAAGCCTACCCACTCCTGTAGGTTATCCAAAATCGCCTAGAACTTGTTGATAAACCTCTTTTAATCACCCTGATGACGCCCCTGGCCTAGGTGATTATAAAATGTTTTAGGGTTTTGGGTTGTAGTTATTTTAGGAGTCAACATTTTTGGCATCGTTGCCGAGGAACAGTTTATTTCTGGTCAAGTTGTTACAACCCATTAAAATATTGAAAAATCTAAGTAGTTCTTCCCAGTAGGGAAGTGGTGACTCTGTTAATCAAACCGAGAAAATCAGTTTTCATTCAAGAAGGAGATTGAAATGGATCATAGAAGAAAACCAGAAGATATTTCAGAACAAGAAAGTTCTTCTGACTGTTCAAGAAGCCAACGGGATAGGGGTAGAGTAAGATACCCCAATGTGGTGCCGACAAGATATCTCAGTGTGGTACCAGCATTGAATGCCCAAGACCAAGTGGGCACTTCCGGAAGAGATGATGCATTCATTGATTGCAAAAGTCAGCATCAATATACTTTTGAGGACTGTGCTGATAATATACTCATAACTAATAGGAGAATGAACAGGGATGGGTATGATGTCCGGAGAAATCAAAACGTCATTGGCAGGGGAAGAAGAGACAGGTCTCAGAATGTAGACATGAGAACATTTGACATGCCTCATGAAAATGAAGAGGCTCTTCAAAATTATTAGCAACATATTTCACCCACTAGATCACAGAGAGGTTAGCATGATAATATTCCTACCGAGGAAGATCAACAGGAACAACCTGATGCTAAGGAAAGAGAGAGAACTCTCTATGATGAATTAGATCTGCTTGATGATATCAGAAACATGCAAAGAGAGGTGTAGGCCTTACTTGAATAACAACAAGCTCAGCTTGCCTAGCAGGCCTAGGTGAATCAAAATGCACAGCACCAAGGCCACAATATACCACAGCAACAGAGACAACGACAACATCAACAACAGGCAATGTTCAGAATGCTAGGCCTCCACTGAGAAGGCAAGCAAAGGGTTTCCCTCCATAGAGGCAGCCATTGGGAGCTGAAAGGTATAAACAACTTGACTTCTTTGGTATACTAGACTTTCCTAACCCTATTCCAAATGAGATTAGGGAGAAAATTCCAATGTTCCAAGGTAACAATGCAGTTATTGGTGAGGAACACTTGAGACACTTCATCAATGTCACAGATGAGTATGAGATTGAAGACAAAGATGTGATGAAGCTGTTTGTGCACTTATTGGAGGAAAGCGCCAAAGAATGGTACAAAGCACTCCCTGATAACAATATTGACTCATGGGAAGAATTCATGAGAGTGTTTAGACTGTAGTATGGGGATAGGACTGACCCCAAGTTTGCCATCCATGAGCTCACAACAATCACGAAAGGAATCAATGAAACTGTTGCTGACTTCAACAAGAAAGTAGTTAAAAGGTGTTTTCAAACTAGTGATTTGGTCCTTCTCTGATACCACGTGTAACATGCCACTTGTTCTATCAACTAAGATTTACTAAGTTTAACTTGAAAGTAAATAAGTCGTGAATTCATAACAGGATTAATAAAATTTTTCCTTCGAACATTTGATTGAAATGCACATTTGAAACATATTTCAAACTTCTATTGCATAACCAAATATCATTTCTCAATAAAAGAATTGAATATTCAACTTTTACAACTTTTTTTATAAATTACATAGAAGCTTCAAGAGCTTAACTGATAAATAGAATCACATGTTTGTATACTTGTCTGTCGTCTATACTCCCGGCCACCAACTGCATGAGGGGAAGCATCACTCAAGTGATTTACCTCCGACCACGGACTAACTGCGGTCCCCTGCACATTTACCAAACAGGTAAATGGCCCTACCCTTCAACGAAGGGATTGGTACAGCAACCTCAAAGTTAAGCCTAATTTAAGCAGGTGTTGTGTCCTACATTAACTAGTACTATCATACTATGGCTACAACCATCAAAATATGACATCTCTACTTAGTAATGCAAACCTGGAACACAATGAAGCTAGACAGTGTAAACATTGGCTATTTACACCACTTTGGCCAAACTTTTCTTTGTCTCATATTCACCCACCCTTCAATCTCATCTGGGAAAGATGACAATCTCTATACTAGGTTATTTACCTCTTCCATGGATCACATATCCCAAGGTTAACCTATTACATGCTTTACTAGGATACATATATCGAAGTAATACTACTTGAATCCTATTTTCTCTATCTTTCCCTTTGTACAATTTTCCTATACAAACACCAATCAACGATTGGTTTACAATTCCATCTAGGTAAAATCCAAACCATAGACACTATCTCACATTCACAATACAATTTTGCTAACTAAATATATGTATATATATATTATTAATTAATAAACGTTCACCTTGATAATTCAACATTGCAATCACATAAAACAATACATTACATAATGTTTTGAAAACAGGGAAATCATAAAGGAGGAGAAATAAATCCCATGACTGAGAATATAGCTCCGAATAGATCAAAGACTCTTTTGCTTACGTCCTTCCAACATTCTAACTCGCTCCTCCAAATAAAACAATTTACAAAAACAAAACGACAAGCTTTCGACATTAACGCAAAACTCAAATTTGAAATGAGAATGCTCTTGATTAGAAAAATGTGCAATTAAAAATGAGGGAGAGTACCCTCTTTTATACTGCAACCAATTCAAAAATGTCGATATAATGACATTCTTAACCAACTCAAAAAAATGTTGACACTATGAGGACATGCTTACAAAATCTAAAATAAGTTCATTTTCCACGGCTAAGATAAAAAATAAAAATGTTTGTTAAAAACTACTGAATAAAAACATTAACGACCAATATCCTAAGCGCTTGCATAGGCTTAAGGATAAGGCACGATCACCTATCACTAAGGCTCCCTAACATTATCCACACGGAAACTTTGGGAATGGACACCGACCTAACCACCTGCTCACGGTATTAAGCACTTTACGTGCTGTTTATAAAAGATTTAAGCACGAAATTTAAGATGGGAGTGGTCCCTCCTATCGACCACCCCACGAGTCTAAGTGCTTTAAGCGCTGCCACCATGTCTAAGGGCCCGCGTGCCTTATAAGGCTGCCACCCTCTAAAGAAAAATAAGGCCATCACTTATGCCAATAGACATAAGTCTAAAACATCAGTCGATTAAAAATGAAACATGTCCCTTTTATTTAAAAAGAACTTCAACCTTATTTTTTTATTATAATTTAGTCACTTTTTCACTAAGATTTAAACACCTTTAATTCTTATTATTAAAACTATTCTTTTATTATTATTATTTTTTTATTAAATCTTATTTTATATATTTCTATTCTTCTATAAAACAATATTTACGAAAATCAATTTCCGCAAAATGATAAAAATCATATTTCCGCTATTAAGGGAAAAATAATCATAATAATTTTTATATTATATACATATGTATATGTTATCATTGTAAAATCAAATATAACTCAACCAAAATGCATTTAACGTCATAAAATCTACATAGACTTAACGTCGAAGAACACAAAAGAAACGACAATTCTTGCATAGTTCAAATCGACATCTCCATATCTATGAGCAATATGCTCATGAATATACGTAGGTACGTCTACCTACATATGTTCATGTTCATATTGACTTACGTATAAGAACGTATCGTGGACTTGCACGAGCTTTAATTTTCTCAAAGCAACCAAACACTTAACGACATGTAGGTTCGAACATCCAATCAAGACTCAAGATACATAACTTAGATCACTTACCGCTACCCACACTGACTCGACTCAACCTAGGTCAAATTAGGATGTGTGTGTGTGCTGCTCAGTTTAGGCTTCTCTTTTACGTTTACCAGACCAAGTCCTGTTGAGTTGTGTTTATTTCCAAAAGGTGATGATTTTTTGGATAATCTACACTTGTACCTAACATTATAAGGTGACGATCTTATAATGTTCATTAGATTGATATCATGTGACTTGATATTGGTATGAATCATGGAGTTATCATGATTAAGTTATGGTAGACATTATGTGACTTAATGTCAGTGCACATACCATAACTGGGATATATATAAGGAGAATGTAATGTTCTCGAGTATAGTATATCCCTTAGTATCACGAGGTAGGTGATGCTACGTATCACGAGATAGGTGATACTATATATCATGAGTTATGTGATATTAAATTACTTTGAGTAGTTCATTATAGATCAGATAATTGATATTCACAGAGATTATTGTGATATTGTTATCTTCCCGAGCTAAGAGGGAGTGTTGAGTTGTTTGTAGCTTCGATCAGATAACATAATAATAAATATGAATGTATAAGTAATATTAAATATTACTTAAATATCCATACTTAATATATAAGGTATGTTAAGATAAATATCAATATAGCATGATCGAATGATATATTACCAAAGCATAAACATCTTCTGCATTCTAAACGGTGATTAGTAACTGTTAAAATCGGTGAAACCGATTACAATACAAACGGTGACAAAGTCACACCTGTGATAGGTGTGACTCTTTGAGGAGTCACGTCTATCACAGATGTGACTCCTACCGTCACTCACATATTTATATCAATGTCTTGCCCTACAATACCATGCATCGACACAAAAATCGGAAGTGTATGAGAAGTGGAAATTGCATCTAAAATACAAAAGAAAGTAATAAGTTAAGTCTGCTATATAAATATCCAACTTTCAGAAAATATCCAAGTTAGAGATTATAAGTTCGATTTGAATTTACATGGTATTAGAGCCAAGTTAAGCAGAATCCGGGCGGAAAATCGAACTTGATAAATTCAGATTTAATACATCTCATTTCTCAAATGGTAGCAGAAATCCGATTCGAAGACAGATTGGAAATAAGCAAGGAATTGTCCTACATAAAGGTTAAGAGTATGACTTTGGGTTTGCAAGCACTTCATGCTCACTTTTCTCTCCTATTTCGCTATCCTCTTTGCGTATTACATGACCGTCTTCTTCCTCTTCTTCTTTGCTGTCATCTGCGGGATATCAATAACCGGAAATGAAAATCTCAATAGCGGAAATGTAGTAAATATTTTATTTTCCCTCTTCCTTCTGACCATTCTAACCATTCTCGCCGGCATGAACACGATGTGGCAGTTGGCCAGTGTGGTGTCCGTTGTGGAGGAGAATTGGGGTTTTGGGGCGATGAAGAAGAGCAAAGATCTCATCAAAGGAAAGCGCAGAATGGCGCTGGCATTAAATGTGTTGTATGAGTTGATCACGTGGGAATCAAAGGTATTTTTCAGTACGGGGTGGTGCACGGCAGGGAGCACCAAATTGGGGTCAGCGAGATGAGTGCCAATGTGGCCCTTTCTGGTGGCGCTGAATTGTGGGCTTCTTCTACTGTGGTTGCTCATATAGAGCGTACTTTGTGTGTAAATCCTTCCACCACGAGAGCATTTATGAATGGGCTCTGTCGGATCGTTTGGAGGCATACTTTGGAGAGTATATGCTTCTGAAAGAGGCCAACGTATAGTTAATCCACAAATTCCAAATGTGCTGTGTGAGGGTTTCTCCTTCAAACATATACTTTAATTTTAGCGTAAACCCGGTAGCTCATACCCTCACCGGCCGGATCCTATTAGACGAGAATGGCGAATTAAAACTTTACTACTTGACTGATGACCTAGAAGCAGTGAGGATGATTGCAATGGAAGTGGGCAGTCATGTTGACGATGATGGTTACATGCCAGTCATTTGTGGCCTCTTCAGATACAACAAAGTTGACATTCTCGGCAATGCTGGATGCTTCAAGGAAGCCTTTGACTTTATCAGAAAGATGCAATTAGAAGATCTTACTTCTATGTGGGGGATTTTGCTTGGTGCTTGCAAAATTTACTGCAACACTGAAACTAGAGAAAGTATGCCTAAATGTTTGAACTCATAGAGCAATCACAAGTAGATCTTCTAAGAGAATTAGAGTCTGGATCAAGTGGATTAACAAGAAATATATCTTTGAGAGAGATAAGTCAAGGCAATGATCTTGCAAGGGATTGTGAAGTCTGGGACTCACAACTAAGAGGGAGTCTAACAAACCGACAGAGGCAACCTTGGACGAGGAGGTCAGGAGGTTGATGTTGATGTTAGTACTTGGAGCTTCAGAGGGAGTCACATCATTGTGCAAGCCCTTGTTAATGAGAGAAGATCGAGGTGAAATCCTTTAATAATGAGTTCTTCTCTGTAAGAGAAGATCAAGGTGAAATCCCTTGATTCCACCCTTTGGAGAGAGCCATGGTGGATGTCATGTGTGTGACTCCATGACAACATCACGTGAGAGAGTCCGTGAAGATTTTCTTGTACTTGTGTTTTTCACCCTCTGGGAGTAGCTATGGTGAACGTCACGATGAGGTGACGACATCACGTTGAGAGACTCCGTGATAGGCACTTGTACACATTTACCATACATGGGAGTAGCCATGATGGTTGATATCACGATGAGGTGATATATATTTCTTTCCACACATGGGAGTAGCCATGGTGGATGTCATGTGTGTGACTCCATGACAATATCACATTAAGAAACTCCGTGATGGACTATTTCACAATTGGATGTAGCCATTGTGGACGTCATGTTGAGAGAATCCATGACAAGACATGCTACCCTTGAGTAGGATTCAAGGAAGACTTTGCTATACCTCCCTAGCTAAGAGGGAGTGTTGATGGTTGTGTAGCTTTGGGAGGTTACGGATGAAGTGATGTGACCCTACCAAGGTGCCTCCTCCCGTAATACATATGAAAGATCAAATTAAGATATTCAGGGCGGGAAACAACATGAACAAACAATACAAGAAAACAATTACATTTTGACCTGAAAACTATGTAAACCATGAACAAATCACATCACTAGAAAATCCCAAGAAAAGACCGCTCTGGGCTACCAAAACAATGGAAGAAGCTAAAAATTATGCCACTCCATCAGGAACTTTTAGGGAAAGCACGAGACCTAAGAGATTCTCTAGTTATATAGCTTTAATGAGTGAATTCATTAAATCAGACCCTTCTAGTGCTATAGAAGCTCTTAAGCACCAAGTATGGAAGGATGCCATGACAGAGGAGTATCAATCCATCCTGAAGAATGATGTGTGGGATATAGTACCTAGACCAAAAGGGAAATCTGTTGTTTCTTCAAAATGGCTATTTAAAATCAAACATGCTGTAGATGGCAGTATAGGGAAATACAAAGCAAGATTTGTAGCCAGAGGATTTTCACAAAAGGAAGGAATTGATTACGACGAAACCTTTGCTCCAGTTGCTTGATATACATTAGTCGGGGTAGTTCTAGCTATTGCAGCAACCAAAGGGTGGAAAGTCTATCAAAGGGATGTAAAAACTGCTTTCTTAAATGGAACCATTGAAGAAGAGGTTTACTTAGAGCAACCCGAAGGATTTGAGATTCACAATGCAGGATCCCATGTATGTAAATTAAAGAAAGCTCTATATGGACTTAAACAGGCCCCCAGAGCCTGGTATGAAAGAATTGACAGTTATCTCTTGAGATTAGGCTTCTCAAAGAATGATGCAGTTCCAAATCTCTACTTCAAACAAAGCAAAGGTGATATGTTAATATTGATATTATATGTTGATGATCAATTGATTATAGGAGAAGATTACCTTATTGATCAGTGTAAGAAAGATCTAGCTTCAGAATTTGACATGGACTTAGGTCTATTACACTACTTCCTTGGACTGGAAGTATGTCAGAAATCAGATTGTATTATTCTAAACCAAGGGAAGTACACAATTGATATATTAAAAAGGTTTGGTATGATGGAATGTAGACCTATGTCTTCCCCCATGGAAACAAATCTTCATAAATTGAAGGAAGCAGCAACAGATTCTCCGTTGGCAGATCCCACTCTGTACAGACAGATAATTGGATCCTTGATGTATTTGGTCAATACCAGACCTGATATCTGTTATGCTGTAAATGCCTTAAGTCAGTTTATGTGTGAGCCCAAGGAGATACATCTTGTGGTTGTGAAACATATAATGAGATACCTACAAGGTACTCTAAATTATGGCTTAAAATATGAAAAGGTTGACTTAGATCTACATGGATTCACATATTCAGATTGGGCTGGAAGTGTAACTGACCGGAAGAGCACCTCCGGATGTTGTTTCAGTTTAGGGTCAGCAATGATATCGTGGATCAGCAGAAAACAGTCTTCAGTTGCTCAGAGTTCTACAGAAGCCGAATATATTGCAGCTTCTATGGCTGCTAGGGAGGCAGTATGGCTTAGAAAACTGCTTGTGGGATTATTTGGTAAACCTCTAAAACCAACTATCATCCACTGTGACAATCAAAGCTGTATTAAGCTATCCGTGAATCCAGTATTCCATGATAGATCTAAACATATTGAGATTCCTCATCACTATGTGCGTGATATGGTGGAAAGGAATGTGATTCAGTTGGAGTATATCAGTACAGGAGATCAAACTGCAGATATTCTTACTAAACCACTCCTCAAGGTGAAAGTTGAATACTTCAGAAAAAATCTTGGTATGATTGAAATGTAAAATTCTAATTGATTTGTACTAATATATTAAAGATGTTTAATGTGTAAACATCTTGTGTCATATGTGACTCTATGACATTATGGGCCTACCCATTCTGTGTTTATTTCCAAAAGGTGACGATTTTTTGGATAATCTACACTTGTACGTAACATTATAAGGTGACGATCTTATAATGTTCATTAGACTGATATCATGTGACTTGATATTGGTATGAATCATGGAGTTATCATGATTAAGTTATGGTAGACATTATGTGACTTAATGTCAGTGCACATACCATAACTGGGATATATATAAGGAGAATGTAATGTTCTCGAGTATAGTATATCCCTTAGTATCACGAGGTAGGTGATGCTACGTATCACGAGATAGGTGATACTATATATCATGAGTTATGTGATATTAAATTACTTTGAGTAGTTCATTATAGATCAGATAATTGATATTCACAGAGATTATTGTAATATTGTTATCTTCCCGAGCTAAGAGGGAGTGTTGAGTTGTTTGTAGCTTCGATCAGATAACATAATAATAAATATGAATATATAAGTAATATTAAATATTACTTATATATCCATACTTAATATATAAGGTATGTTAAGATAAATATCAATATAGCATGATCGAATGATATATTACCAAAGCATAAACATCTTTTGCATTCTAAACGGTGATTAGTAACTGTTAAAATAGGTGAAACCGATTACAATACAAACGGTGACAAAGTCACACCTGTGATAGGCGTGACTCCTTGAGGAGTCACGTCTATCACAGATGTGACTCCTACCATCACTCACATATTTATATCAATGTCTTGCCCTACAATACCATGCATTGACACAAAAATTGGAAGTGTATGAGAAGTGGAAATTGCATCTGAAATACAAAAGAAAGTAATAAGTTTGCTATATAAATATCCAACTTTCAGAAAATATCCAAGTCAGAGATTATAAGTTCGATTTGAATTTACAAGTCCTCCTAAGTGATTCCTCCCCTCTTTTCTGGAGGGACAACCTGTTCCTGCATCCACTTACATCATTACCACTGTAGTTAGCTGATCAAAATATCATCATAAATTAACAATAACCACATTTAATACTAGACGTTGCATTATTCTTTTTCTCATCATATTGCATTCAAGATAGATAACACACAAAGATGCAAAGATTCATAATTACTTCAATTTTCACAAAATATCCAATCTATAGTAAATGGATAAAACACATATATAGATGCAAAAATCATAATCACTCACTTTCCAAACAAATTAACCAATCTAGGTAAATAGTAAGTAGATAGAAACACATGAGGTGTAACATACTCACCCCCTTGTGAATCATCGTCCCCGATGATTTTTAAGTATCAAGCATTATCATAACATAGTAAAATATAAAGAGTATCATATCACAAACATATTGTTTTTCAAAAACTTTCAAAATCCAGAATAACTTGTGGAAACTTCTGCTTTATCTCAGCATAATCTTCTCAAGTGGCAGAATCTTTTGCCTACTAATCTCATTGGACCTTGCATTGCGAAATCTCTCTATTACGTAAGTGAAGCTTACGCGTTTCGAGCACCTTGAGAGGCTCAATTGTTACCACCCCTGGGTCGTGTACCTGTAAAGCATTTTAGTCAATAATTTATCCCCTGGAACATACTTCTTAAGATATGACACATGAAAAACATTATGCATCCTTGCAAGAGCTGGTGGCAAAGCAATTCTGTAAGCCAAAGGATTTACTACTTCTAGGACCTCAAATGGACCTACATAGCGCGGAGCTAGTTTGGATGATTTTCCAAACTTTATTGAACTCTAATGGGGTTTTACTCTCAACAACACCTTATCCCCAACAAAAAAATTCCTAGGAACCCGTTTGGCATCTGCATAACTCTTTTGCCTGTCATTAGCTTCTGCCAACCTTTGCTTGATAATCTTAACTTGTTCTTCCATATCTGACAGCATTTCTGGCCCAAGACTTATCCTATCTTCTAGCTTATCCCAGCTTATAGGAGTTCAACATTTCTTGCCATACAATGCTTCAAACGGAGCCATTTTTATCACAGAATGATATTGTATGCAAACTCTACCAAAGGTAAATAATCCTCCCATTCGTATTGCTGATCCATGCAATACATCCTCAGAAGATCTTCTAGTATTTGGTTTACTCTTTCTGTTTTCCCATCTGTTTCTGGATGATAAGTTGAACTTATGTCTAACTGAGTTCCTAGTGAAGGAAACAAGGTTTGCCAAAACCTAGAAGTTACACGGGCATCCCTGTCAGAAATAATCTTTTTGGGAATCCCATGCAATCTAAACACCTCTTGAATAAACTTCCGAGCTATTACTGGAGCTCCATCTGAAAGATTACCTGGTATGAAATGCGCTACCTTTGTAAGCTTGTCTACGACCACTAGAATGGCATTGTGCTTATTCCTCGACATTGGAAGACCTTGCACAAAATCCATGCTAATAACCTGCCACTTACTTTCTGGATATCATGAGGATATAGTAAACCTGCAGGATGATGATGTTCTGCTTTTACTCTCTGACATTCTAAAGAACTTGCCACAAACCTTGCGGCATCTCCTTTCATCCCCTTCCAGAAATATAACGGCTTTACATCCGCTAACATCTTGGTAACTCTAGGATGCGCTGAGTATGGTGCATTATGAACTTCTTTCCATACCAAATTCCTTAGTTCACCAACATCAGGTACATAAATTCTTCCATTAAAAGCTTGTGTTTTATGTCTTTTGGAAAAATGTTATGGTTATAAATGTTCCTTTTGGAAAAGTTAGATGATTTAAGAATGATAAGTAAACAATCAGAGAATCTGACCTTAATGGAACCTACAGGGTAAACTTTTTAGGAAAGAATGGTTCGGACCAAAAGTAACCCTGGAGGGAGTGAAGAAGTAGGACAAGGGTCAGGGGACATGAACGCAAAGTTGGATCGTATTCTTGCAATGATGATAGAGACCAGGGAAAGAGTAGGGATTTTAGAGCAAAAGGAAAAGAATGAAGCAGGAAAAGAAGTCCCTGATGGTGAGAAAGAGGGAGAAGATTCTCATGTTCACACTCGAGCAAGTGAACATGAAAATGAGGGATCACAATCCCAAATCCAGTCCTCATCTCAAACATATACTGAAAGGACTAAAAGAAGAAAGATGACAAAGGAGCTATCTCGGGATATGAGGAAAATTACACCTCCAAAGTTTGAAGGTAGCACTAGTGGGGATGTGGCTGAGGCATGGCTTGTAGAAATGGAAAAATACTTTGAGATTAGAAACTATTCTGAGTTTACTAAGGCGGTATGGGGAGCTTTTCAGTTGGCAGGTGAAGCATCCAGTTGTTGGATGAGTAAGAAGACGGAACTAGGATCTAGTTCAACTCAACTCACTTGGACAGAATTTGTGGAAATATTCCGGAAACATTGGTTACCCCAACTTTTCTATGATCAAAAGCTCTCAGATTTTCACAATTTGAGGCAAGGAGACTCCTCGATTAGTGAATACTGGGAAAAGTTCACACGTCTTTTGAGGTATGTGCCTATGTATCAAGCTGATGAGCAATTCCGCATAAGAAAGTTCATTAGGGGGTTGAACAATTAGATAGGTGGAGAAGTGGATATGCATGGTCCTACCACCATGGACCTTGTATATGAGAAAGCTCTAAAGCAAGAGCAGAAATTGAAGTCTCCTTGTATATGAGAAAGCTCTAAAGCAAGAGCAGAAATTGAAGTCTATCGCCAACTACTGTGAAAAGAATAGGAAAAAGTTTAACTGGTCTCAGAATAAGCAAATTTCTGGAAAACCTAATGAGGTGCAAGTATTTCAAAAGCAAGGAGAAAAGAATTTTCAGAATAATCGGAGTTAACCAAAGAAGGACCAGAAAGGAAATAACAACAGTAACTTCAACAATGTTGCTAAGAACATCACCAATTCAGAGAGAGCTCCTGGAAAGAAGAGGCCAGTTAAAGTATGTTTCAATTGTGGCAGTGATCACTACGCTAGCCAATGCCCCAACAAACCATCAGGATTGCAACCTCGTGGTAATTTTTTTCCACCACAGCGGGAGGCATTTCAGCAAAGGATACACGCCGCAGTAAATAACAGACAGGCTGAATACCAGATTACTCCAGTGGAAATAGTAGGTACTTTATCTGGTATACCCATTTCTATTTTAATAGATACTGGTGCCACAAAAAACTTTATTTCACCTAGATTAGCTAGTAAAATGTCTAGAAGAGCTGGTTATATGGAAAAATCTTGGGTTGTTGAATATGCAAACCAAACAATAGCTAGGGTGGACCAATGTCTGTTTGAAGCAAGGGTTGAACTTCCTAGTTTCTCTACGGAAGTCAATTTGTATGTAGGTCCCTTGGGGTCTTATGATGTCATCTTAGGGATGAATTGGTTATGGAGGCATAGGGCTAAGGTAGATTGTCATGCAAAAATTGTTGAATGTTGAGATGATCTTGGAAACTAGGTATCTTTACAAGGGACACCTAGAGAGGTTAAGTTGCGACAGATCTTAGCTGTTCAGATGCATAAGGCAAAGAAGGGCTATCAACTCTTTGTGGTAAAAATGGAAAAATTAAAGGAAAGTGAAGTTGAGGATGGAGAAATAGAAAATGCAGAAAGGACGGATATGGAGAAATACCCTATCCTTGGAGAGATTTTGCGGATGTATTTCCAGAAGAATTACCAGGATTATCTCCCAAAAGAGTATTTGATTTCTCCATTGACTTTATTCCAGGATCGGAACCTATCTCCAAGGTACCATATAGAATGACGACAACTGAATTGGAGTTAAAATCTCAGTTGGAAGAATTGTTGTCCAAAGGATTGATAAGGCGAAGTGTTTCACCTTGGGGAGCGCCAGTGATCTTCGTCAAGAAGAAGGATGGAACACTGCGATTGTGTATAGATTATCGGATGCTCAATAAAGCAACAGTGAAGAATAAGTCTCCGTTGCCATGTATTGATGATCTCTTTGATCAGATGCGATGTGCAACTGTGTTTTCCAAAATTGATCTGAGGTCAGGATATCACTAGTTGAGAATCAAGGACGAAGACATCTCTAAGATTGCTTTCAGAACAAGGTACGACCATTATGAGTTTACAGTCTTACCTTTTGGGTTAACAAATGCACCTACACAATTCATGAACCTCATGAATAGTGTATTTAGAGACTGCTTGGATAAATTTGTGTTGGTCTTCTTGGATGACATTTTGATTTACTCCAAGAATGAAGAGGAACATTTTCAACATTTGGAAATAGTACTCCAACGGCTAAGAGAGCATAAGTTGTACGGGAAACTTTCCAAGTGAACCTTCTTTTAGAAGGAAGTACAGTATTTGGGTCATGTGATTTCAGCCAAAGGGATTGCAGTTGATCCAGCCAAGATCAAAGCAATACTTGAGTGGCCAGTGCCAAAGAATGTTTCCGAAGTGAGAAGTTTCATGGGTTTGGTTGGATATTACCGTAAGTTTGTGAAAAGCTTTTCTAGTGTAGCTTTTCTTATCACATCTCTTCAGAGGAAAGGGAAAAAGTATGAATGGCCCGAAAAATGTCTAGAGGCATTTGATCTCCTTAAGAAGAAGTTGACCACGACTCCGATTTTGAAAGTGCTAGAGCCAGAAGGTAATTTTGTAGTTATCACGGATGCATCGGGAGAAGGTCTGGGTGGAGTATTGAAGCAAGGAGGGCAAGTCATTGCATACGAGTCAAGGAAGCTAAAGCCTTATGAACAGAATTATGCATCGCATGATTTGGAGTTAGCAACAGTAGTTCATGCATTGCAGATGTGGAGACACTATCTGATGGGTAAACCTTTTGAACTGAAAACGGACCATCATGGTTTGAAGTATTTGTTTACACAGCCCAATTTTAATGCAAGGCAAAGAAGGTGGTTAGAGTTGATATCAGACTATGATTTTGACATTAACTACATCAAAAGTCGAAGAAGGCATATATCTTCTTTGGTAGTAATTTAGTCGGACTTCAAAAGTCGAGTTTTGCAAGGATCCAATGGTGATGAGTTCTATGAACAAGTCAAGCAAGCACTCTCGAGAGATTTGCAAGATAAGAGGTATGAAGGATTTAGTTTTGAACCAAATGGATTATTGAGATTTAATGGAAGAATTTATGTACTTGATGTTGGTGAACTAAGGAATTTGGTATGGAAAGAAGTTCATAATGCATCATACTCAGGGCATCCTGGGATTACCAAGATGTTAGCGGATGTAAAGCTGTTATATTTCTGGAAGGGGATGAAAGGGGATGAAAGGGGATGCCGCAAGATTTGTGTCAAGTTGTTTAGAATGTCAGAGAGTAAAAGCAGAACATCATCATCCCGCAAGTTTACTATATCCTCATGATATACCAGAAAGTAAGTGGCAGGTTATTAGCATGGATTTTGTGCAAGGTCTTCCAATGTTGAGGAATAAGCACAATGCCATTCTAGTGGTCGTAGACAAGCTTACTAAGGTAGCGCATTTTGTACTAGGTAATCTTTCAGATGGAGCTCTAGTAATAGCTCGGAAGTTTATTCAAGAGGTGTTTAGATTGCATGGGATTCTCGAAAAGATTATTTTTGACAGGGATGCTCGTGTAACTTCTAGGTTTTGGCAAACCTTGTTTTCTTTACTAGGAACTCAGTTAAACATAAGTTCATCTTATCATTTGGAAACAGATGGGCAAACAGAAAGAGTAAACCAAGTATTGGAAGATCTTCTAAGGATGTATTGCATGGATCAACAATACAAATGGGAGGATTATTTACCTTTGGTAGAGTTTGCATACAATAACTCTTATCATTCTGCAATAAAGATGGCTCCGTTTGAAGCATTGTATGGCAGGAAATGTCGAACTTCTATAAGTTGGGATAAGCTAGAAGATAGGATAAGTCTTGGGCCAGAAATGCTATCAGATATGGAAGAACAAGTTAAGATTATCAAACAAAGGTTGGCGGAAGCTAATGATAGGCAAAAGAGTTATGCAGATGCCAAATGGGTTCCTAGGAATTTTTTTGTTGGGGATAAAGTGTTGTTGAGAGTAAAACCCCATAAGAGTTCGGTAAAGTTTGGAAAGTCATCCAAACTAGCTCCGCGCTATGTAGGTCCATTTGAGGTCCTAGAAGAAGTCAGTCCTGTTGCATACAAAATTGCTTTGCCACTAACTCTTGCTAGGATGCATAATGTTTTTCATGTGTCATATCTTAAGAAGGATGTTCCAGGGGATAACCATGTTATTGATTGGAATGCTTTACAGGTACAGGACCCAGGGGTGGTAACAATCGAGCCTCTCAAGGTGCTCGAAACGCGTAAGATTCACTTACGTAATAGAGAGGTTCTGCAATGCAAGGTCCAATGGGATCAGTACGCAGAAGATTCTGCCACTTGGGAAGATTATGCTGAGATAAAGCAGAAGTTTCCGCAAGTTATTTTGGATTTTGAAAGTTCTTGAAAAATAATGTGTTTTTCTGATATGATACTCTTTATGTTTTACTATGTTATGATAATACTTGATACTTTAAAATTACCGGGGACGATGATTCACAAGGGGGGTAGTATGTTACACCCCATGCATTTCTATTTACTTACTATTTATCTAGATTGGTTAATTTGTTTGGAAAGTGAGTGATTATGGATTTCTACATCTTTATAGGTGTTTTTATCCATTTACTGTAGATTGGATATTTTGTGAAAATTGAAGTAATTATGAATCTTTGCATCTATGTGTGTTATCTATCTTGAATGCAATATGATGAGAAAAGGAATAATGCAATGTCTTGTATTAAATGTGGTTATTGTTAATTAGTGATAATATTTTGATCAGCTAACTACTGTGGCAATGATCTAAGTGGATGTAGGAATAGGCTGTCCCTCCAGAAAAGAGGGGAGGTATCACTTAGGAGAAGGACTTGGTTTGGTAAACATAAAGGAGAAGCCTAAACTGAGTAGCACACACACACACACATCCTAATTTGACCTAGGTTGAGTCGAGTCAGTGTGGATAGCGGTAAGTGATCTAAGTTGTGAGTCATGATTCTTGATTTTGGTAGTTTCGAACCTGCATGTTAAGTGTTTGGTTGTCTAGGCAAGTTTACTTTTGGAGACTATAGTTCGTGTAAGTCCACGATGCGATCTTACGTATGAATCGATATGAGCATGAACTTATGTAGGTAGACGTACCTACGTATATTCATGAGCGTGTTGCTCATAGATATGGAGATATCGATTTGGACTATGCAAGAATTGTCGTCTCTCTTGTGTTCTTCGACGTTAAGTCTATGAAGTTGTCATGTCCCCAATTTTGGAGTAACTTAAAATTGTTTTAATTATAAATTAATTTTGTAAAGTATTTTATTTACTTTATAAAATTAATATTTCATTTAAGTTACTAAGTTAGTAGTACTACACTTTATTAAAAAGTGTTGTGAACAAGCATTTAAAAAGTACAAATGCAAGCATTTAATAAAGTTCATGTTGTTGTGAACAAGTATTTAAAAAGTACAAATGCAAGCATTTAATAAAGTTCATGTAAAAGCATTTAAAATGCTTTGGTCTGATGTGTACATGTAAACTCTCATTTAATAAAATTAGGCTGGGCCTAATTAATGTAATGGCTTTAAAAGCAAGCCTGAGAGTCATTTGAAGTCATGTCTAAATGTTTTTGACTTGGTTTTTGCATATTGAGTTTATCTCTTGGCTGAAGACAAATTTCAGTCCAATCAAGGTGATGATCCCTTGATAACTAGGGTTTGGTGATGGCCCCATTCCCATTTTGAGAGGTGGATGCAATCGGTATTCACCATTAGAGCTTAATTTTGCAGGTTTTATGAGAATTGAAATGAAGTTTGTGAGCTATTGTAACTCTTGGTCAAATTGAATATCAACCAAGGTAGTGGATTAGTGAATCGTGGAGTTTATGGCATGTTGTAAAGTCTGATTTTTCATTCCAGTCAGCTGACAAATTGTTATACAAGGTTTTTATGGTCACATTTGCATGATTGGATGATAGTACAAGGTACTTGGTATGTCTAGAGACACAGTGCTTGCATTTGGAGGAGGCATTTTAGCATTTTTTATGAAATCTGGGCACAACTCCGCCATCTACAGGTCTGCTACAGCGAACTAAAGGTCTGATATAGTCTGATTTAGGAGCATATTTCATATCAGGTTAAAGGCATTTGATGTTACACATCTTTTGGAGGCATTTCCAGCCCTACCGATTTGGTATCTAAGGAGATATTGATGAGAACTCATATGTTATTGCTAACTGAACTATATCAGCACTCTGACAATTTGTAACAGCAGAGAATAAGAAGAGTTTTCAGACTTATTTGAAGTCCTCATTGCATTCTTATTGAGCTGGGAACATCATTCCACCATTGGGCAATCATATGCTAGGATTTGTTATGTTTTTGGTGTACTTTTGTACTTGAAATAAAGTCTGATATAAAACAGTGGAAGTCTGATTTCATTTCCAGCCAATTTGCAATTGATTGTAACTCATTTGAAAGTTTCAATAAGAGACATATTTGATGGTGTGATTGCTTCATTGGATTGTTAATGAATGCAAGAAATCTTATCAAATCTTGAGCAAATTTTCAGTCATATATAATAGAGTCTCTTACAGTGGTATCAGAGCATTCAAAATTTCAGTCCAATATCCATTAGGGATATTAAAGAAGTTTTTACGACATTAAATGTATTTTTGGTTATGAGTTATTTTTGATTTTACGATGATAATATACATATGTGAATATATATATATTTTGATGTATCTATATATATTTATCATCTCTCTCTCTCTCTCTCTCTATATATATATATATGTATTTAACATAAATATTATTAATATTTTATCTTAATATCGGAAATATGATTTTATCATTTTGTGGAATTTGGTTTTCATAAATATTGTTCTATGGTAATTAGAAGAATAGAAATATATAAAATAAAATTTAATAAAAAGAAAATAATAAAAGAATAGTTTTTATAAAACAAGATTAAAGGTGTTTAAATCTTAGTAAAAAGGTGATTAAATTATAATAAAAAAATAAGGTTTATCAGTTCTTTTTAAAAAAGAAGTGACAGGTTTCATATTAATCGAATGTTGTTTTAGACTTATATCTACCAGGCTATGTGATAGGCATGACTTAAGAGGGTGGCGGCCTTATAAGGCACGTGGGCCCTTAGACTTGGTGGCAGTGCATAAAGCGCTTAGGCAAGTGGGGTGGTCGGTAGGGAGGGACCACACCCTCATAAACTTTATGCATTTTTCCTTAAACCTTTTTAAATCAGCGCAGTTGGCTAGCGCATACTGTGGGAGTAGGAGGTTAGGATGTTAGAGGCCGACATTGTTTTCCTAGGATTTCGTGAGGATAATATTAGGAGCCATATTGATAGGTGAACGTGTCTTATCCTTAAGCCTATGCAAGTGCTTAGGATATTGGCCGTTAATGTTTTTACTCTAAAGTTTTTAACAAACACTTATATTTTTTTATCTTAGCCATGGAAATTGAACTAATTTTAGATTTTGTAAGCATGTCCTCATAGTGTCCACATTTTTTGAGTTGGTTAAGCATGTCGTCATAATATCGACATTTTTGAATTGGTTGCAGTATAAAAGGAGGTACTCTCTCATTTTTATTTGCACATTTTTCTAATCAAGAGCCTTATCTTTTCAAATTTGAGTTTTGCGTTAGTGTCAAAAGTTTGTCATTTTGCTTTTGTAAATTGTTTAATTTGGAGGAGTGATCTAGAGTATTGGAAGGTCGTAAGCAGAAGAGTCTTTGATCCATTTGGAGCTATATTCTCAGGCATGGGGTTTATTTCTCCTTCTCTATGTTTTTCCTATTTTTAAAACATTATGTGATGTATTGTTTTTAAGTGATTGCAATGTTGAATTATCGATGCAAATGTTTATTAATTAATAATATATATATATATATATATATATATATATATATATAGTAAACTTGTATTGTGAATGTGAGATAGTATCTATGCTTTCGATTTTACCTAGATAGTATTGTGAATCAATCATTGATTGGTATTTGTATAGAAAAATTGTACAAGGGGAAAAATAGTGAAAATAGGATTCAAGTGGTATTACTTCGATATATGTATCCTAGTAAAGCATGTAATAGGTTAACCTTGGGATATGTGATCCATGCAAGATATAATTAACCTAGTATAGAGATTGTCGTCTTTTCCAGATGAGATAGAAGGGTGGGTGAATATGAGACGAAGAAAACTTTGGCCAAAGTGGTGTAAATAGCCAACATTTACACTGTCTAGCTGGTCCCAGGTTTGCATTACTAAGTAGAGATGTCATATTTTGATGGTTGTAGCCATAGTATGATAGTACTAGTCAAGGAAGCAAAAATCGTTTGGGGAAAAAATCGGCAAATCAAAAGTATAAGATTTTTTCAAAAAATCATGAAAAAATCGAGTAAAAATCGGGAAAAAATCGGATATATATATATAAAATTTTAAAATATATTAATATAAATATTATATTTTAATATTATAATATATAACTATTAATAATAATATTTATAATAAATATTAATAATATTATATTATAATATATTAATATAATATTATATTTTTATATTATAATATATTAATAGTATAAATATTATATTTTAATATTATAATATATAACTATCTATATATATCATATTATATTATTATTATATATTAATAATACTATATTAAAATATATCAATATAAATATTATATTTTAATATTATAATATATAACTATTAATGATATATATAAATGTCGATAAGGGCGTGGTTCGGTGGGGGGACCTTCTTGCTAGGGGATGAGGTCCCCCATGTTGTGGCCTCACCGGTATAAAATAAATAAATAAATAAATCAATGATATAAATATTATAATACAATCATAAGTATTATATTTTAATAATATAATATAATAATATTTATAATATTATTATATTTAATAAATATTAATAATATAGCATTATATTTTAATAATATAATATAATAATATTTATAATATTATTATATTTAATAAATATTAATAATATATTAATGTAGCAAAATATACATTAATGATATAAATATTAAAATAGAATAATAAATACAAATAATTTATTATATATTAAAAATATTAATATTATAATATAGATCTATTAATGATATAATATATAAATATCATAATATAATATAAAAATATTATAATAAATATTAATAATATAATTTATAATATTCTATTTATAAATATAATAAGTAGGCCGAACGAAAAAATATTAATAGTGATTAATTATTCTGATGGGCTTTTATCCAAAAATTGTCTCGGCCCTAAAAAAATTCGCATCGGAAAATTTTCTAAACCCGTGGGTTGTTCTCACGCGGGGAAAAAATTTATCACGCCGTAAAAAAATTCACGCTGGACAATTTTTTAAACTCATCGGTTATTCTCACGCGGGGAAAAATTGGTCTCACACCTGTAAATCAATCCACGCCGGAAAAATTCGTAAACTCGTCGGTTCTCATGCGGCCGGAAAAATTTCTAAATTCGTCGATTGTTCTCACGCTGTAATGTCCCAAATTATGAGCTAAGTGTGTTTTTGAGCTACATGGGAAATGCAATATTGGAATTGTATTTCCAATTATGAGGTTGGTTTTAATTTTTAATGATTGCATATGATTCATAGCTGGCCGCCAAACATGAAGGAAGGATATATTAAATGCAACATTTATTTATTAAATGATTGCATTGGATCGATGGAATATGAGGTCGATTGGGTTTGTGGAAATTAAATGATTGCATTTAATTTGATATTGAGCTTTGAAAATATTTTAAATGTAAATTTTATTATTAAATATTTGCATTGGAGCGGTTGAGGGTTTTTATTAAATGCAAATATCATCATTTAATGCATGCACATGAGGTAGTTGTGGATTGAAGCAAGAATAGAGGAGCATTTTAAATGCAAGTTCATAAATTAAATGCCAAGTTGGTTATGTCAAGGATCAAGATTTAAAATGCTTTGAAGGTTATTAAATGCTTGCATTTGGATAGATTGGTTTATTTAATGCAATCGCCCAATCATTGCAAGTACTAGTTGGAGGTTAGAAGGATTTTAAATGCATTTCAAACACAAAATTAAATGCATGTAGCTGATCGAAGTGTGCAAGAAATCTTATCTAAATTTGCAAAAAAATTCAGTCATTTCTAGAAGGGTATTTTACAGTGGTATCAGAGCTATATACAGAATCATAGCCAATATCCATCAGGGATATTAAACACGCGGCCGGAAAAATTGTCTCATCCCTGTAAATAAATTCACGTCGGAAAAATTTCTGAACTCATCGGTTGTTCTCACGATTAGCAGTGAAACCAAATGCAGAAAGATGAATACAGCAGGCGAAAGGAAATGCATGAAACCCTAGACGTCGGATTTTTGGGTAAAAATCGTGATTTTTTAAGGGTAAAAATCGCCAAACTTGGCGATTCGCGATTTTTATAAAAAATCGCGATTTTTATAAAAAATTGCGATTTTTTGGCGATTTCTGCTTCTATGGTACTAGTTAATGTAGGGCACAACACCTGCTCAAATTAGGCTTAACTTTGAGGTTACTATACCAATCCCTTCGTTGAAGGGCAGGGCCATTTACCTGTTTGGTAAATGTGCAGGGGACCGCAGATAGTCCGTGGTTGGAGGTAAATCACTTGAGTGATGCTTCCCCTCATCCAGTTGGTGGCTGGGAGTATTGAAGACAGACAAGTATACAAACATGTGATTCTATTTATCAGTTAAGCTCTTGAAGCTTCTATGTAATTTATGAAAAAAAATTGCATAAGTTGAATATTCAATTCTTTTATTGACAAATGTAATTTGGTTATGCAATAGAAGTTTGAATATGTTTCAAATGTGCATTATATCAAATGTTCGTAGGAAAATTTTTATTAATCCTGTTATGAATTTACGACTTATTTACTTTCAAGTTAAACTTAGTAAATCTTAGTTGGTAGAACAAGTGGCATGTAAAATTGTATTGTGAATGTGAGATAGTGTCTATGGTTTGGGTTTTACCTAGATGGAATTGTGAACCAATCATTGATTGGTGTTTGTATAGGAAAATTGTACAAAGGGGAACGATAGTGAAAATAGGATTCAAGTGGTATTATTTCGATATATGTATTATAGTAAAGCAAGTAATAGGTTTACCTTCGGATATGTGATCCATGGAAGAGGTAATTAACCTAGTATAGAGATTGTCGTCTTTCCCAGATGAAATAGAAGGGTGGGTGACTGTGAGACGAAGAAAACTTTGGCCAAAGTGGTGTAAATAGCCAACATTTACACTGTCTAGCTTCACTGTGTTCCAGGTTTGCATTACTAAGTAGATGTGTCATATTTTGATGCTATCTTTTGATTTGATGTTTATCTTCTTGAATATTGAGTATATGTTAGATTGTTTGATTGAATATTGATGAGTTTGTGCTGCAGATTGTGAAGAATGATGATTTACTATGCTGGCCGTACATTCTCTGGCAATACCAGCACACGAGATGATTTGCTTTTGGTTTGTTTTCAGTAAGATTACTTCAGAGTTGTGTGAAATACCATTTCCCTATGTTAGGCGCTTTCTTTCCAAGTATTGTAATATGTATTCGTTGCAGATTGAATATTTATTGAGACTTCATTCAATATCATCTGCTGGTCGTACAGTCTTGACGTACCAGATATTGTGAGCATTTTAATAGTGATTGAAAGGGAATGATCTTTATGTTAGCTCTCATGTTGGGTTCTTTATCCTTGTTTTTGGTGCCTTTTCTCAGTATATTGCAGATCATTCGCTACAGTTTTGAAGATATATGGTAGATCATTCATCTACAGCAGGGCCGTACAACATGCTTAGGGCGTGTGGGTATAACCTGGGAACTGCTTAGAATTTGGGCAGTGATTCATCTCCTTTGGAGGTGCCATTGATGATAGTTGTTATGTTTTCTGAGTTGGGAAAGGAATGAGTGATGTTTGAGCTTTTATGTTGTGTTATATATGGCTGTCATAGAATGTTGCGGAGCTGTGAACAGCAACAGTAGTTAATCAACCATCAGTATTGAGCTTTCAGACGGATTCATCTTTTGTGGAAGAAGTTCTTAGTTGTTTTTATGATCGTAGTTACATGTTTCCTTCTTCAATTTAATGGATTTGTCTATGATCTAATGTATTGCATGCAGTGCTATTGTGCAAAATCAGGGGTACTAGTTTAGTTGCAGCCTATATGTTCCTTTGTAATCTTTCATTTGTGATGCAAAAACATTGTAACCCCTGGATAGTTTACCGCCAGTGTGGAGTAAAAACATTGTTTATCTTTCTTTTCCCACCCACTGAATAAGTGGATGCCTGCTGAAAAGCAAATACCTGCTGTTAGCAGAAGATTGTATTCCTTTTCAATGCATAGCATTTGATTGTTCAACCAAAGCACTGTATGCCCTCACCTCGCCCATCTTGGGAACTTGGTGATTAGAAGTGTGGAGGTTCTTTTTGGTTGCATACTTGTGCTAACCCTGTTGTGATCATTTGTACAAATCTGAAATTTTTTTGGGGTAGCTTATTACACTCACTTTTATTGGGGTCTAGGGGCATGAATATCTTATATTAGATCCGATTTCTTTAAATGCAACGACACCAATATTTACCCTTCTATCTGATAAAACTAACACTTGAATTAATGATAGCAATAATGATGCACGCCAAATAGAGGAGTAAAAGTATAGCTTTATTCACATATGAAGTTATTAAAGAAGTAGATCAGAGAGATGGTCGACCAAGGATCAAACTGCTTTCCTTGACGATGCTAAGGCTATTTAAAAGACTCGACGGATGCCAAGAAGGACACAATCGTCTACCAACCAACTCCTATAACTTCCTGAAAGCTAACAAACAATTGATACATAGTTGGATACCCATATTATCAAAGCCTAATAATAGTCATTGTACATTGACTACAGGGAAGTCATTCTTGTGGATGGAATAAAGGTCAAAGAACTTGTGAGTTGGAGCTTGAAGAAGCCATTATGGCGTACAACCTCCGATCTAATTCCCCCATAGTGGAATTATCCAAGAGGCCATTGTTTATGAATTTAGGCAATGGTATGAACTCTTGTAGGCATTGCATGGTGGACCATGTGGAGTCAATGCAGCTAATTGAACTTAATTCATGTGAGAGTGGAGACTATATCATCCGGGTCTATGTTTGGGATTGCTGTTGGTATTTGGAGTTAGAGTTGTTCTAGGTCATGCCATCTTCAAGGCAGTGTGCATAGAGGTAGTGTAAGACCCATAAAGGCAATGTAAAATCCTTGTACATTTGTGGATTAGTGGCATGAGGAGCAAAAACTCACTCTCCCTAGAGTTTTATTCCCTGAGAGGGTTTCTCCAGATGTATTTTGTGTTGCAATTGTGTGTGTGTGTGCATAATTGTTTGTTTTCTGCATTTGGTTAGTATTCTAAGCGTTTCTTTAGGTTGGACATGCATTTGTTGTTTCTGTTCATCTTGAGATAGTTGTTAGAGTACTCCTCAATTAAATCTATTTGCTGATGTGTTGGGGTGTGGCAGAGCTGTCACGGAGTATGGGTCAACAGTCCCATCAATAACTTGTAAGAAATGCTAAAAAATCTAGTTTGGGGCTTAGAGGCAAAGTATGTAGATCCTTGGAAGGTAAGGTAATTAAATTGCGTAAGCATGCTTAGTCTCTAGATAATGAGTTCAGCTCAAATAGTCCTAAAGACCCTAAGGTATTGTCAACCCAAGGCCAGCTGATGGTGGTGGCTTTTACGGATTTCAAAGTTCAACCTTTTTTGATCTATGTGAAAGATGTGTGAAATTTAAATAATCAAGCAGAGGCTTTGACTATGCTGAAAGATCTAAATATAGCAATAATTTAAGGCTCGAAAAAATTTATTGTGGAGGGTGACTCCCAAATCATCATTAGTGCTGTGAAACGGGGTAACATTAAGGCTTGGAAATTAGAGGTCATTATTGAGGTACATTTGACTCCAACAACTTTCAGATTTGAGGCACAATGGCAGTAAGCTGTCGGATCTTGCAGTCAATAAGAATGTTAGTTTTACCATGATAGAAACTGCTCCTAATTATGTCTAGTTACCCCTTAACTATTATTAAAATTTAATTCTATAAAGGTGACCATTCTATGGATTATGGTTCATTGCTATTGTGCAGTCAAGTTAGAGTAGTGTAGCAGGTTTGGTACTCATAGCAAGAGATCTCTTGGAGTGGTTCCTTCCATAAGGAATATTGGAGGGTGTAACCCTACCTCAAGGGCTCAAGGGTATTCTATTTCTAAGTATAACAAAGATCAGGGTACTAACGATATTTTTCTAGGTATAACGAATATGAGGGCATATTGGTACCTTCCATACATCTTGTGTTGTGTGTTCTGGTTATATTCAGCATTATTTCTGTATATTGGATATTTTGTTCATAAGTGTCTATTTGCTTTTTTCTTTTGTAATCTATTGTCATGTCCCCATATTAACTGACTCGACTATGTACTATTCATTCAAATGACAATAACGGATTAAATACTATATACCAGAAACAATATTATAAATTAATATAAACATAATATAATATTTATTATTAAATATAAATATAATTATAAATATATACAAATATTATACTCTAAAACTAAATAAATATTAATGACACTAATATTATCACTATAAGCAAAATAGCAAAAGGTGCGATCTATTCTCAAGAAGTGTTGTGATCAAATAAAGAGACACCCCTTTTGGCTATAGACATATACATAATGAGGATCGATGAAGAGTAGGGGGGATGGCTGAAAAAAAGAACAGGAATACAATTAAGGAAGCAATCGATATTCGGTGGAGATATTTGTGGCAGTTGTAAATAAAAAGCTCATTATATTTTAGACACCTGGCATTAAGGAGGATCATTGATATCCTAAAGGGAAGCGCCAGTATAAAAGAAAATCCATATATCACAAGAGAGTCCGCAGTCAATAAGTAAAGAAGGATAGTCTTCATGGTGGCGCCGTTTGCTATATCAGCAGGAGCGATCAGATTTAAAAGCATTCCTAAATTCAATTGTCATTGATAATTGGGATATTACAAACCAATTCCAATAAGAGTGCCGTCACCTTGACATAACGGTCTCCATTCTTAGTGTGAAGTTTCCGCTGGCTGAAGGCTCATTTGCCATTAAACACACCAACGGCCTCACATTTCCACGAGCTCATCCTGTAGCTAATTGCGGGACAAGGAACTAGTGAATTGTCGCATAACACCAAGAGATATCATCGTTCCATGTGAGCTCCATAAGTTCAACGGAAGATCAAGTCAAAGAGTCACATTCATTGAAGGTGATAGCATCGATTCCTGAGAGCAACACCAGTGAGCACCGTTCATCACTCTATGCTGGACACTGAACAACGATCACTATAGAGGCTCGTGCTACTGTATGATCGGGAGATCGCTATCTATCTCTGAGAGCGTGGGAACCTTGGAGCAACCCCTCACCTTCCTCGAGGGTATATCTTTTGCCACAAACATCATCCAACACCTATATCCAACAGTTCCGAGTTGTAGAGTGTATCTGGATTACAACGGTTGATGCATTCCTTGTCATCAGGGCATGAGATTTGTAATGAAAGATATATTGTCAGGCTGCCATATCTACATTGTTATATATTTGCATGGTATTAGTTCGTAGATAATTGTGTCAGAGACATTAAGTTCTGTAATAGTTAGATCAGTTCCACTACATAATTGAAAGAATCACAAAATATCATATCAAACCCATTCCGACACATTACATCTATCGAATTGCTGATCTGAAATGAAGGTTTAAGACTTATTTAGACCCTTTTTGAAGTGGATTCTCTGCCCTAAGAGCAGCAACTTATGACCTGTCTGCTAAATGTTATCACTTATCAGCCCTATTAATAGTAAGATTAGTTAATTGTTTTTGGCATATTAGATTAGTTGATGAGATTATTTTGAATTTTCAGATTTATGGATAGATTCAGATTCAGAAGTATGAGGTTATTTTTTGGCTGAAGTGTTTAACTGTGTCGTCTTCAGAATGCATTGCATGTGACTGTCTGGCCTGCTGATGCATTGAATGGACTGCAGTCATACTGCCTTTGTGACACATTGTACTCCATTTAAAGACTTATTATTGATCCTCACTGTATGCTTCTCAAGATTTTCAAATGACTATTCAAAAATAACATCAGGTCAAGCTTTGATGAGAAATTTGCAAATTAATGAGGGAGATGTCTCAGATTCTGGTCAAAATGAGTTTCAATTTGGTGCATAATATGTGTCAGGATGGGTGGACAAAGGATGGATCAAGTGAGCACGTAGGGGTTCCTTTCAATGCCAATATTGAGTGAACGGATGCCTCCTTTGAGTGCCAGACTTCTGTAATTACATGCATTATCAAGATAGTGAAAGGAATATACTTCCAATGCCATATACCCAGCAATTTATACTTTTGGTACTTAGCATTTAATAGCTGCCTTTTTTTTGCTGCTACTGTTTGTCAAAATTAGCTACGTTTCTTGGACTAATAATTGGGTTTCCTGAACGACAAGTTAAATAGAAAACAAATACAATTCTTCACGTTTGTTTGGTTGGTGAAAAACTGTCATTTTGCATATTTTCACAACATTTTGCTTAATCTTAATTCCTCTATTTTTTCTAATGCTTTTAGCACTTTTGGCCAGTATATTTCTAATTTCGTCTTTGTTAGTTAAACTAGACTATTTTTTTGAGATTGGTTTTCTGATACCTTCACTTTTATGAGGACATTATATTCTAACTTGGAGGCTTGTTAATGTTATCCTTGCAGTCTTCAGTTCGTGAGGTGCACCTTCAAACTGGAGAGGTATAGAAACTTACTTACTTTTCTCTGTCACTTATATAAACCTAATGTTAGGTTTATTTAATCTCTAAATACCCTGATTTTCTGGGAATAGCTGACATAGAGATGTTTAGGTGCTTCATTTAGTATTTTAATGCGTGCTCATTTTGGATTCTGGCTTAAAGCCATAGGAGTTATGTTCAAGGAGTGAAAAAGTGGAATATCATCATGATCATGAAATGACAGTTCAATTTAGTATTAAAAATGAAGGAAATATAATAAACCTCAGAATTGAAAATGTATAAATATCTTAAGTCATAACGATCAATAAAGGTATTATATGGGTTTTAGTAGATTTAAAAGTCTTCAAGTACTTGCAAGTAACTTTTAAGGCCGAGTTACTTGACCTCAAACTTCCCAACTTGCAGTGTTGAGTTTTGGCAAGTTTTTGGTGAGTTCTTAGTAAGTTACTTGCCCAAAAACTTGCCAAAACTCGCGAGTTACTGGGAAAGTTTCGTTCATAGTTGCATAATGATTGTCATTTTTTACAATTTAATTTTCAGCTCTCATTCCTTCAACACATTGACAAAGTTGTTAAAATCGTATGAGTTTGAAGGTCCATGTGGTCTTAAAGGCCTTAATTTGGGCTTGGTGGTGGGGGCTCTGTCTCTCAACCTTGCCTTGTATTGTGATAGGGAACGTGCTAGGGGTGCTGCCCCAGAAGCTTGCAAGGGGTTTTGCCCCTTGACCCCGGTGGGGGCTGTCGTGCCTAGGCTCTTGCTTTGGTTTTAAAAAGAAAACATTAAAATCTGTTTTGGGCCCATGTTTTCCACAAATGAAACTTGTAAAAATAATAATATGGATTTGTAATTTATAGTAATATGAAACTATGAGGTGCATTGAACTCGTTTTTTGATCTATAAATGAAGGAACACAATTTTTGACTTCTGTAAATTCAGTTTTATGCTGTTTTTAAAGATTATTTTACAATTTTATGTCTTTTAATGTTTGGAAATTTTGACGAGTCACCGAGTTCAAGTCAAACGTGGTTTTGCCGAGTATTGGTAAGTCTGAGTTTTTGAACTATGGGTTGTACCTTAAATACAGTTTTTACTTGACATTAACATAGGAGTGTATAATTTGACATACATAGTGCAAGTCGCTTCTTCCCATAGTTATAAGACTTGGACTCGGCAAGCTGATTTTTGACTCAGACTCGGACTTGGCGTTCAAACTCAGCAAATTAAAAAACCATGAAATATAGAGATTTGTTAAGGATTTAAAGCTTTTACTATGCACCCTTCAATAAATTAACTTTAAAGATATAATAAGCTTATCAATTAGAAGCTACTTAGATCACATACACGAGTATACATTGATCGAATGAGTACAAAAGTGGATTTGAGTTGAAGGAAACAACATTTTTAAATATATAAATATTCTCAAGTGTTTTAGGTGTACAACACTCATGGATTATGATATCCAAGGCATAAAAAACAAATATCACAACATGGAGTGATGAACTATGGTAGAGAAGAGCTTGTATCACTTTTGGCCCAACATCACTAGCACTCTATGGGGTCTTGCACTTGTATCTCAAACAAGTTTGCAAATGTTGCTACAGCCATTGGATTTTTTTATAAAATATGCATTTTTTTTTGTATTTTCTGATTTATATAATATTAAACAATACTGAATAGCAGAAATGCTATACCCAGATTTAATACTGAAATTTTGTAATATCAAACTATCTATAAATGCTGGACAGCATGTTCATTTTCAGAAGTAATCATTGAAACTTAATGAAATAACTGAATATTAAATAAATTCTGTTGTCACATAATTATCAGCCATAACCCATATATAAACAAATTCTGAAAGTCATAAATGACATTAGAAATCTACTCACAATATTTCCGTATTGTTGTATGGAATAGTAGCAATTAAACCCAGTGACACTCCTTAGTATAGCTGCGACTGATTTCAAAACAAATCATGTGGCTGCTAATAGGCTCATACGGCAGTCACCAAATAGTCAACAAATGCTGTGTAATGTCCCATTTTGGGACTTCCCTTAAATCTTGCCATAGAATCACAAATTAGGGTTACAACTTACCAATCAAATGCTGTAAGCAAGATTAATCCTAGTTTATGTAATGTTCTTAATAAGAATTACATTAATTTTATCCTAAACCATCAACTTCCCAAACAATGGATTTAGACGATACCTTGGCCTGATTTAATCCCTGCAAACAAGTAAGAGATCAATTACAATAATAACTTATCAATTAGAGTATCATGATTAAACATCTGTAAGTCCATAGAGAACAAATCATGTGGCTGCTAATAGGCTCATATGGCAGTCACCAAATAGTCAACAAATGCTGTGTAATGTCCCATTTTGGGACTTCCCTTAAATCTTGCCCTAGAATCACAAATTAGGGTTACAACTTACCAATCAAATGCTGTAAGCAAGATTAATCCTAGTTTATGTAATGTCCTTAATAAGAATTACATTAATTTTATCCTAAACCATCAACTTCCCAAACAATGGATTTAGAGGATACCTTGGCCTGATTTAATCCCTGTAAACAAGTAAGAGATCAATTACAATAATAACTTATCAATTAGAGTATCATGATTAAACATCTGTAAGTCCATAGAGAATTAATTAACTCAATTATTAAACCTTACCTTAGGGATGCTCAACCATGGGCGAACATAGAAGAGAGTGACTTGATGTGGTGTCTTAGCCTCTCTAGGCCCAAAGGCAATACCCTTTGTACTAAAAGGCAGTACCCCTTTGGCCTCATGTGGCCCATGCCATCCATATGAGGTGGCCTACCTAGTGAGGATTCTAATTTATCCATTATCCACTCATCTTGCCATCACTTGGTGGGGTGTCTTAGCCTCTCTAGGCCCAAAGGCAATACCCTTTGTACTAAAAGGCAGTACCCCTTTGGCCTCATGTGGCCCATGCCATTCATATGAGGTGGCCTACCTAATGAGGATTCTAATTTATCCGTTATCCCCTCACTTTGCCATCTTCTCTATTTCCTCATGATTGATCTCCTTATATTGCTATACCGTGATAGGATAGTGAGGTTTCAAAAGGGTGTCCTGGTAGCCCAACTCTCCTAGGCCCAAAGGCAGTACCCTTTGAACTAAAAGGCAGTATCCCTTTGGCCCATGTGGCTCATTCTGTTCCCTCCTGGGTGGCGTACCTAGAAGAGGGCCCCGTCACTGTACCCTTTTTGCAATCTTCCCTCCTCCCATCATGGTAAAGATATGTGCATAATAAACTAATAGTTTCATATTTGCAAATAATCCTATCAGCCATACAAAATGAATCATGAAGATGATATCAGAAATTATAAAGAACAATATGCATGATCATATCTAAACAATAAATTATATTCCCATATAGATTGTACCACAAGTAGATTGCAGGTCTCTCTCTATATATATTTTCCTCTTCTTTGCTGTTATGCTCAGCCACATATAATCAGTAATGTGTATCTTTCTTCCTTGCAGATCTGTATATCTGTTTTCTCTTCACTATATATTATATTTATTCTTGAATCCCAATATATATTTCTTCCCTTCCTCCCTGAATCAGAAAATATATATTTCACTCCTTTTATACTACTCAATCTCTATGAAGAGAGGTGATCCATTACTATGGACATGTCCTTTGGCTGTCTTATCCTAATCGCAGCCTGCCCTTAATCTAATCGCTGCCTTTTGCCAATACTAATTATCTCATATATTAACCGCATCATTGTCTTGTTATAAATACATGAGATTACACTTTGAGAGGTGGCGCCAAAGAGGGAGTCGTTGCATTTGTTTGAAGTCACGCTGCCTTTATGTAATTGCTGTTCTATTAATTTCTGCTCTTAGTATCAAATTGCACCTCTTAGTTAATAAGCTGTTTTGTCTTATTTGATAAGTTAGCATCCCTGCGTTTTGATCGCCGACTTGTCTTTATTCCTTTTTGTAATTGTAAATATACTTATTCATATTAGTAAATGATCATTATACTAATATTTAAATTGATAATATTTATACTTATATTATTAATATTTGTATTTATAAATATAATAATATATCTTGTCAATTAAAATAAATATATTATATTTTTATTAAATTGAAATATTCATATAATAATATTATTTAATATTATTTATTAAATAATATATGTTTATTTAAATATTAATACATACGTAATTATCTCTATCATTCAAATTGACTAAACACCATATTTCACGAAAACAACTTTACTGTTCTTATCATGATGATCTGACTACCTTTGATAATCAAAGAGACACTGAGGCCCAAGAAAATAAAGTTTTGCTAGAAAATGTGGCCAAAAATCTAGAAAAAATTAGAAAACACACAAAAAAGATCAGTCTCTCAAAAAGGAAAGGATAGCTCTGAAGAAGAAGAGGAAGTAGTCAAATCTCACTTCTCTGAACAAAAACCTCCTAAGGTTAAGATTCAAAGACGAAAAAGCCTTTTATTTGTTGAAGAACCTGAAGAAGAACAACAAATAGGACCCTCTAGAACAAAAACTGCCCCAAGACCTACCAAATTGGTGTTTCCCAAACATAAAGAGCATGCTATGTAGCAAACAAAACAAGTTAGAGATTGGCTGCAGGAGCTAGAAATCGAAGACAAAGATAACTAGCCAATCTACATGGAAGAACCTGTTGCTGCCCATTTAGGTTCCTCTGTCTCTGATGAAGAAGTAATCTTAGAAATAGAATCATCTCAAGCATCAGAAAATGAGGTAGAATCAGAAATAGCTGAAGAAGAATTTGCGTTTGATCAACTAAATGATGCTAAAAATTGGGAAACTTTCATGGCTAGCCATGAATCAATAGGCAGTAATGTTGATGTTGAAATGAGGGATGTAATTTCTGAAAATTCCAGACCAGAACAGCTAATGTGCTTATGCCACGTCAGGATACATTCTCAACATAGATAAAGTAGTTGATTCTTATGATGCTATTTGTACCTGGTGTGACACATTAGAAAACTTCTATGATACTAAAAGTTCATATTGGTCTGATTCTAACAAGGTTTTATATGTTGTTAGATTAATGTTTGGTAAACTCAGAAATTGGTGGAATGGATTACCAGACAATGACATCATTACCCAAGATCCAACCACAGGTGAAAGATATGTTAAAGAAATGGATATGGGTAGAAATGATATATTTGCTAAGGCTTTTCCTCAATTAAAATTCCTGCTCATAATGTTGTTTTGTGGTGAAAGGAAGAATGATATTCTTGAGGCTGAAAAAATTCTATATTCTCTAAAACTCAAGAATCTAGGCAAGCTGCACCAATATAATCTTGTCTTTGAAAAATATATGATTGCAGCAAATAAGCTTCATGACACCACTACAAAAAAGTATTACCTCAATTCACTTCCTTGTGGATTAGGATAATGGGCAGAAGATTATGTAATGGATAGGAAAAAGACTAAAGTTGAAAAGTGCACGTTTTTTGAATTAAAAACATTAGTCACATATAAGCTGGACAAGCAGTGTTTGCTATAGGCATTAAATGATAACAAAGAATAGTTTAATTCCTCTTGCAATCTGAAGGAATATTGTAGTTTGCCTCCAATTAACCAACTTAAAGATTTTAACCAGGTAAGGAAATTCCGTAAGAAGTCTTGTGGAAAGTTTTGCAGATGCCATAAGTGTAAGAAGCGTCCTTATGATGATGATAATATGGAAAGATCTTTCAAGACTAAGCATAAGGGCTATAAGAAAAGGTATAGATTTGCTCCTGTAAATAAAAGTTCTTTTAGAAATAGAAAACCTCCCAAATACTTGTTCAAGAAAAATAAGAATCCAGGAAAAGGACCAGTAAAATGTTTTATTTGCAAAGGTCCTCATTATGCTACTAATTGCCCCAGAAAATTGAATTCTGGAACAAAAGTATATGTTGTATTTCAAGAACAAGATGTATATAATAACTGAGAGATTGTAGATACTTTTGATGCTTTTGCTCAGTTTTCTTCCGATGAGTTTTTTGAATTAGTTGAAGTTCTACCAGAACAATTTTCTATGGGCAAAGACAAATCTAAAAGGATCTGTGAACAAGTGTATGATACTCCCTCAGAAGAAGAAAGTGACTCTAGTTCTTCCAATTCCTCAAATTCTACTAAGTCTTCTTTTGTAGTCAAAAAGGTTGTTCAACAAGCCATCAAGGATCTTAATTTCAAGATTGATATGGCAAAAGCTAGAGATCCCTATAGAATGCCAGGAACAAAAGAGGAAAGGAGAGCTGCGATAAAACAACTCAAGGATATTAAGGCATGGGAAGCAGAACGTGATTCTCTGTAAAAACAACTCAAAGGTTCTCACCCCTCGACTTCCCATGGCTACAAACATCCTAGTTGGAAGAAAAAAACAACTTCTCCCCGTCCTTTCTCTCCACCTCCTTTTAAGAAGATGTCCTATAAAATTGTTCCTAATCAGCTTGATGCTATTTGTTCCAAGTTGGATTATCTGACTGAAGAAATCACTAATCTCACTTAGCAGGTTTATTAGTAGAAACAAGAAATCAAAGCATTCAATTCTTCTATGGGGGAAATTCGCACAATATTGTTCAAAGCAAATGACAAAGGTGAAGAATCCACAAGCAATAGCTTTGACCCTGATCTCCGAGAACCAACAAATGCCCTCTACCTTGCCAGTAATTGTACATACATCCGTATTAATTTCTGTTTTCCTGGATATAAACAAATCCCAAAGGATGCCTTTCTAGATTTTGGCTCCTCCAGAAGCTTTGCCAAAACAAATGCCATTCCTCCAGAATTCTGGAAGCCAAAACTAGATCTGCCAAAAGGATAGTGATCAAATTTGGAAGGAGATTGTGTGAGTTGTAATCAAATTTGTGAGAGGAAGATTTTGTGAAGAAGCGTACTATATCAGCCATTGAAGGATTAATAGGTTGGAGCCTCTTGTTGGGTTGGAGCTCAGTTTGTGTGGGGGTTGGAGCCTACAATAGGTTGGTGCCTATAATTATGTCAATTGGAGATTGGTGTGTCTTGTGAGTTGGAGCTCACTATTTGTATGTGAAGTAGGTTTGAGCCTACAAGAAGAAGAATATATATATATATATATATCATTGTTGGGCTGGGTGGGAGGTTAAGTCCGAGGGTTTGCCAACGTGCTGGGACCACCCACAATTATGATGGGGTGTGTGGGAGGGTGATAGTTGGGGGGGCCCTACCTTCCTCCCACCTGGCAAATTATATATATATGCAATATTGTGCCGTGGTTTTCTCCCGAAAGGATTTCCACGTAAATTGTGTGTTCTCATTGTGTACTTAATTGCTAGATCTTGCATGTGTAGTTAATGTAATTAATTGAGTTTGGAAAAGTAAAAGATTGTTAGATACTGATTCACCCCCCTCTCAGTATCACCGTGTGCTCATCAGGTTTTGAGGTCAAAGAATATTTCAACGGACTGGGAGGTTAGGCGATTGTTGACGTCAACAATTTTATCCTCAATCTGCTACACCCTCACCATTGGTAGTTTGGTTTTGTTAGTCTAACTTTGCAGATTTGTTTCCTAGTCATATTGCCTTCTTTTTGCAAGCAACTTTTTTTGATTTAGGTTAGAATTTCACAGGCTTCACCATGGTGCAGTTGGTTTTGATTTTAGTCACTGGTTTTTCTAGAAATTGCATATTTTCACACCTATTGTTGTGTAGTTCTCGTTTTGGGAACTTCTGGGGCTTTGTTTGGGTTCATACGGTAACATCTTTGGGTGAACTTTTTTTGAAAGTGCATAATTTTTTGAGTATTACTCAGATCTATAATCAAATTGGTCTCATTTTGTATCAAAAGTATACTTCCAATTTGTGGCCTAATTTGGCATTTGCATTGTACCAAGATCAAAAGACCACTTTGCTATTTTGGCTAGTGGCAATTGTAATCGCACTAAGTATAAAGTGCCAACATCATATATTGTTGGGGGGGTTCTCATGATTGAGTGAAATTGGGGGGTAATCGTGTGAGTTTTGATCTCTAATCATTTGAGGAGATATCATGGATTTTTCTGTTACATCCCCTTCTTCTGAACAATGAAACGTTGGTTATGTTGTTAGTTGTGTATAACTGCTTTCATGTGAATATAAAATTTATTCATTGGATAATGTGTATAATTATGTGAGAATGATTTTCTTTTATATACGAATATTTTTCACTTATATGTGAGAATGAATGTATGCATGGATATAATATATATATTAATGTTCGTATCAAAGAAATGATTTAACCTCCATTAATTATCGAAGTGTTTGCAGGTAAATCAATTGACAAGGAAAAAAGGATATCAACAGGGAGAGGTGTGATTACGAGAATCGAAAAACAACAATATTGCCTAAGTCTAAGTCTAGACAACTATATCATCGTAGCCTTGGTCAAGGCACATATGTATACATATATATTTCAAGTTGGTAAGAAGTATTTTCCTTATGTATATTAAATAAAATATATTTCGCTCACCTCACAAGGAGCGATTGGGGGTGTGCGAGCTGGAGTCTTGATGTGTAACTCCACTCTGCCCGCACGCAAGAAGGAAACGTTCCTTCTTGCATGTGGATGGGGGAAGGAGGGGGAATGCCTATATTTGTTGGCGTTCATCATTTTCATCGTCATTCTTTACTCAATCTTTTGAAGTAGCATTCGCGCCCTCTTTCCAAAAAGCATTCATAGGATTAGTAAGCTATTCTATGAACATTGATTTGCATTCTTTTGAGTGTCCTCGTCACTGCAACTCAGAAATCCGAACCATCTAATTCTTGTGCGTGAGCTACATTTCTTTTCTTACTTTGTCGCAAGTAAGAATCAATATCATAGGAGCGGCCGTAAGAACCTGTCCGTCAATCAAGACTTGTCTTTGCAGTCGTATATTCCTCTGCCTCGACTTGTAAAAGCTTTTCCAGGCAAGACAATAGTTCCTTTCATTATACTATAGTGCATCATGCAATGGATAGAAATACATTATTTTGGATAGCCGTAGCTGACCAAGATTACCAATTAATTCTGTCATTCTGTATTTTATATTGTGATTCATGAACGACCTCCTGAATCCGTATGTGTCTTTCAAATACCAAATCTTTTGAATCTGCAGAAGTATTTTTGTTTATACCTATATATATATGAATGTTTATATATATATAAATATATACTTAGATCTACTTATATATTTTGTCTCATTGAGAAATTTGACTTCGGTCACTGAGTTAAAGGATACCTTTCTGTCTAAATGTTCTTATGCCGTATCTCTTATGAATCTGTATGTATGTCAAGTGGATTATACGTGATTTTCATCCAAACTTGTAACCAAAAAGAAACATATGAAATAATGCCAATGCCGAGCAAGAGTGAGAATGCTAACGACACAGTAGTGTCAGATAATTATTAGAAATCCTTGGCCAGGGTTACGATGTAGTATAGGCATCTGTTAGCTATCAAGTAGCAGATATACCACTGGTCAGAGTGATCTTTCCAGTTAGGAGGTACCTTTAGGGAAAATATCGATCAGAAGGTATAGGTTCTTGACACCAGGCTCAGAGGCATATTGTTGTTATTAGATTCCTCGCTAATCACCCTCGTGAAGGGTCGGGCTTTTTCAGTTGAAGAAGCACGGGAGGCCAGTTGGTCTTGGTTGGGTAGATAAAGCCCTTGTTGATATTCCTTTTTCCAAAATTTAGAGGAGGATCTTACAAACAAATCACTAGGAAACTATTCAAGTTGTACTTTTCTTAATCTCTCTTCCTATCTTAATATTTGAATTTTATTGGAGAAAGATAGTTAATCAAAAGTTAGTTTATTCTTGGTTATATGTATTCTGTTAGAAAAGAGAAAGATAGTTAATCAAAAGTTAGTTTATTCTTGGTTATATGTATTCTGTTAGAAAAGATTATTTCAGCTGAAAATAAAAATTAGTTGAAATTTGAATTCTATTGCATTCGATACTATTTTCATAATAGTTAGTTAATCTTTCCGCTGAAATCCTGTTGTTAGATGTAAGTTTATAATTTTGTTAGATTAGAGTGGGTGTTACATATGGTATCAGAGCTACTAGGTTCCACACTGAACCTTGGGGCTCATCATGCTTAGAACATTGAAAATAGTTATTGATGTTTTCTTCAGAATGTTATTGATAAGAAAAACACCCCGGAAAAAGATTCGTGACCCTGTATCTATTCGACTATGGAAGATCAGACTTCGTTATGATTATTCAAGTTGTTCTCCTCTAGCAGATTCGGAAACAATAGTCGAAGCTCTGAAAAGACTTCGGAAGGAGAGAAGAAAATGGACAGCCTCTGGAAAAGATGGCTTCTGCAGTTATTTTATGATAAAAAATTGTTAGATTTTGGAAACCTCAGGCAGGGACCCCTAACTGTCAATGAGTACTAGGAGAAATATACCCGTTTACTCAAATATGTTCCACAGTAACAACAGGATGAAAACTTTCAAGTACGAAAGTTCATAATAGGGTTAAACAATCGTATTGGAGGACCAGTAGATGTTTTGGCGCCTCAGACTATGGATGAGGCTTACGAGAAAGTTGTTCGGCAAGAACAGAGATTGAAGAAAGATGATTCCTTCAGGGATAGGAAGCATAACAAAGGTAAGTGGGAGCAGTCACAGCAAAATTTCAAAAAGAAGGGGTACAAGAATAATCAGTTTAAAAAGAATAATTACAATCCCCGGAAGGATGAAAACCACACTAGTAAAAGTACTGAAAAGAAGGGATCGCCCGAAGGATGTTTCAATTGTGGAGGTGAGCACTTCGCAAATCAATGTCCCTCTAAGAACCAGCAAGGACAGCAGCAACGGAAGCCTCTACCACCTCAACAGATCGTTTTCCAGCAAAGAATTCATGCAGCAGTTGACAATAGACAAGCAGAGTACCAGGTTGCTCCCATAGAAACTCCAGGTATGCTTTATGGAAACCTAGTAACTATTTTAATAGACACTGGAGCCACTGAATGTTTTATATCACCTAAGTTACTGGGAAGGTTCCCTAAAAGAACTGGGTATATGGCCAAATCGTGGATGGTTGAATATGCTAATCAGACGAGAGCTCAGGTAGAGCAATGTCTGTTTGAAGCCAAGATTGAATTTCCAGACTTCACTACAGAGGTCAACCTTTACGTAGCACCTCTGGGTTCCTATGATGTGATCATTGGAATGAATTGGTTAAAAGAACATAGGGCTAAGGTCGACTGTTATGCTAAGATAGTAGAATGTATGGATGATTCAGGGAACCCGGTGAGGATTCAAGGGAAACAACAAGAAGTTAAGGTGCGACAAATTTCGGCTATGCAGCTGAAAAGAAATAGAAGGAAAGGATGTACATTATTTGTGGTCAAGATGGAAGCAGTTAAAGAAGGGACAGAGCATTCCCAGAATAGGAAGAGGAAAATGAGAATTGAAGATAAGGAAGAGACCTTCACTGAAAAATACCCTTATTTTCGGGAATATCAAGATGTATTTCCCGAGGAACTACCTGGGTTACCACCTAGAAGAATATTTGATTTTACCATTGATCTAGTACTAGGGGCCGCACCTGTTTCAAAAGTACCTTACCGTATGACCACCTTAGAGCTGGTAGAGCTAAAGGCACAATTACAGGAATTACTTGATAAGGGTTTGATACAACCGAGTGTTTCACCATGGGGTGCCCCAGTGTTTTTTGTTAAAAAAAAGGATGGGACTCTTCGTTTATGTATAGATTACCGAATGCTAAATAAGCTCACCATCAAGAACACATATCCCTTACCTCAAACAGATGATCTTTTTGATCAAATGAAAGGGGCTGCAGTATTCTCAAAAATAGATTTGAGGTCAGGATATCATCAGCTCAGGTTAAAAGAGGAAGACATTCATAAGACGACATTCAGAACAAGATATGGACACTATGAGTTCACAGTTCTACCATTTGGACTCACCAATGCCCCAGCCGCGTTCATGAATTTAATGAACAATGTTTTCAGAGATTGCTTGGATAAGTTTGTATTGGTATTTTTAGATGACATTCTTATCTACTCCAAAAACGAGGAAGAGCACCTTCAACACCTTCAAATAGTTCTTCAACGGTTAAGGGAACATAAACTATATGGAAAATTGTCAAAATGTACCTTCTTCCAGAAAGCGATACAATATTTGGGGCATATAATATTAGCTAAAGGAATTGTAGTGGATCCTGCTAAGATAAAAGCTATAGTAGATTGGCCAGCACCGAAAAATGTTCTTGAGGTTAGAAGTTTCATGGGATTAGCTGGGTATTACAAAAGGTTTGTCAGAGATTTTCTAGAATTGCTCATCCCATTACCTCTCTTCAAAGAAAAGGAAAAGATTCGAATGGACTGAAAAATGTCAAGAGGCGTTTAACCTATTAAAGGAAAAATTAACCACCGCCCCAATATTGATAGTACTAGATCCTAATGGTCGTTTTGTAGTTATAACATATGCGTCGGGAGATGGATTAGGCGAAGTGTTAATGCAAGAAGGAAAGGTAGTGGCTTATGAATCTTGGAAATTGAAACAATATGAGCAAAATTACGCACCCCACGATTTAGAGTTAGTAGCTATTGTTCATGCCCTGCAAATGTGGCGACATTATTTATTAGGAAAAACTTTTGAACTTAAGTCAGATTATCAAGGTTTGAAGTATATATTTACACAACCCAATCTAAATGCTCGCCAGAGAAGATGGATGGAGTTAATCTCAGATTATGATTTCGAGATCAGCTACATTAAGGGCAAGGAAAACAGAGTAGCTGATGCATTGAGTCGACGAAAGCATATAACGGCAATGGTGTCAATCAACACTGATTTTAGAACAGAGGTGATTCAGAAATTAAAAGAAGTTGAATATTATTTGCAAGTTAGAGAAGCTCTTCAGTCAAATCCACAGGAGCCTAAATATGAAGGTTTTCACATTGAAGTAGATGGGCTTTTGAGATTTAAAGGTAGGATGTATATTCCAAAATCTTTTGAGTTAAGGAAAACAATATGGAAAGAAGTACACACCGCACCATATTCAGGACACCCAGGAGTAAACAAGATGATGGCCAATGTCAAACCGTTATATTTTTGGAAAGGAATGAAAAAGGACGCAACAAGATTTGTGGCAGGATGTTTCGAATGTCAGAAGGTCAAGGTAGAGCATCAGCATCCAGTAGGATTACTTCAGCCTCATAGCATACCTGATTGGAAATGGCAAATTATTAGTATGGATTTTCTACAAGGTTTACCTATGACTAGGAACAGGCATAATGCCATATTGGTGGTAGTGGACAAACTCACCAAAGTGGCGCATTTCATACCAGGGAATTTGACAGATGGGGCACCAATGATCGCACAAAAATTTGTACAAGAAATTTTTCATCTCCGTGGAATACCAGAAAAGATCATATCAGATAGAGATGCTAGGATGACATCCAGATTTTGGCAGACCTTATTTTCAGCCTTGGGGACTCAGTTAAATATTAGTACAGCTTATCATCCCGAGACAAATGGTTAGACGGAAAGGGTAAATCAAATTTTATAAGATCTACTTAGAATGTACTGTGTGGATCAACAATACAGGTGGGAGGAATATTTACCCTTGGTAGAATTTGCTTATAACAACTCATATTAGTCAGCAATAAAAATGGCACCTTTTGAAGCACTGTATGGCAGGAAATGTAGAACCCCTATAAGTTGGAACAGGTGGGAAGACAGGATCATTCTAGGACCTGAAATTTTTCAAGAAATGGAAGAGCAGGTAAGAATAATCAGGCAGAGACTGAAAGAGGCCAATGATCGGCAAAAGAGTTATGCTGATGCAAAATGTATTCCCAGATAGTTTGTAGTGGGAGAAAAAGTTCTTTTGCGGGTAAAACCACAAAAAAGCTCTATAAAATTTGGGAAATCCTCTAAGTTAGCCCCAAGATACGTGGGACCTTTTGAAGTTCTAGAAATTATCAATCTTGTGGCATACAGAATTGCTCTACCCCCGACTCTTGCCATAATTCACAATGTATTTCATGTTTCCTATCTCAAGAAATATTATGCAGACTCTGAACATATGATTGATTGGAAATCATTGTAGGTACGGGACCCTGGGGTGATCACAATAGAGCCACTCCGAGTACTCGAGATATGTAAGCTGCACTTACGTAATCGTGAGGTGGTACAATGTAAGGTCCAGTGGGACCAGTATTCAAAAGAGAATGCCACCTGGGAAGATTATCATGAGATTCATCCAAAGTTTCCTTATTTATTCCCAAACAATTATGACTTATATGAGACTATGTTGTTAAATTTTCGTAAATATTGATAAATAATCATCGAGGATGATGATTCTTAAGGGGAAGAATATGTTACATCCCCTTCTTCTGAACAATGAAATGTTGGTTATGTTGTTAGTTGTGTATAACTGCTTTCATGTGAATATAAAATTTATTTGTTGGATAATGTGTATAATTATGTGAATGATTTTCTTTTATATACGAATATTTTTCACTTATATATGAGAATGAATGTATGCATGGATATAATATATATATTAATATTTGTATCAAGGAAATGAATTAACCTCCATTAATTGTCGAAGTGTTTGTAGGATAAATCAATTGACAAGGAAAAAGGGATATCAACAGGGAGAGGTGTGGTTACAAGAATCGAAAAACAACAATATTGCCTAAGTCTAAATCTAGAGAACTATATCATCGTAGCCTTGGCCAAGGCACATACATATACGTATATATTTCAAGTTGGTAAGAATTATTTTCCATATGTATATTAAATAAAATATATTTCGCTCACCTCATGAGAAGCGCTTGGTGGTGTGCGAGCTGGAGTATTGATGTGTAATTCCTCCACTCCGCCCGTACGCAAGAAGGAAACGTTCCTTCTTGCATGTGGACGGGGGAAGGAGGGGCATGCCTATATTTGTTGGCGTTCATCCTTTTCATCGTCATTCTTTACTCAATCTTTTGAAGTAGCATTCGCACCCTCTTTCCAAAAAGCATTCGTAGGATTAGTAAGCTATTCTATGAACATTGATTTGCATTCTTTTGAGTGTCCTTGTCATCGCAACTTAGAAATCCGAACCATCTAATTCTTGTGCATGAGCTACATTACTTTTCTTACTCTGTCGCAAGTAAGAATCAATATCATAGGAGCGGCCGTAAGAACCAGTCCATCAATCAAGATTTGTCTTTGCAGTCGCATATTCCTCTGCCTCGACTTGTAAAAGCTTTTTCAGGCAAGACAATAGTTTCTTTCATTATACTATAGTTCTTCATGCAATGGATAGAAATACATTATTTTGGATAGCCGTCGCTGACCAAGATTACCAATTAATTCTGTCATTCTGTATTTTCTATTCTGTGATTCATGAACGACCTCCTGAATCCGTATGTGTCTTTCAAATACTAAATCTTTTGAATCTGCAGAAGTATTTTTTTTTATACCTATATATATATGAATGTTTATATATATATAAATATATACTTAGATCTACTTATATAGTTTTAGTCTCATTGAGAAATTTGACTTCGGTCACTGAGTTAAAGGATACCTTTCTGTCTAAATGTTCTTATGCCGTATCTCTTATGAATCTATAAGCATGTCAAGTGGATTATACATGATTTTCATCCAAACCTGTAACCAAAAAGAAACATATGAAATAATGTCAATGCCGAGCAAGGGTGAGAATGCTGACGACAGAGTAGTGTCAGATAATTATTAGAAATCCTTGGCCAGGGTTACGATGCAGTATAGGCATTTGTCAGCTATCAAGTATCAGATATACCACTAGTCAGAGTGATCTTTCCAGTTAGGAGGTACCTTTAGGGAAAAGATCGATCAGGAGGTATAGGTTCTTGACACCAGGCTCAGAGGCATATTGTTGTTATTAGATTCCTTGCTAATCACCCTCGTTAAGGGTTGGGTTTCTTCAGTTGAAGAAGCATGGGAGGCCAGTTGGTCTTGGTTTGGTGGATAAAGCCCTTGTTGATATTCCTTTTTCCAGAATCCAGAGGAGGATCTTACAAACAAATCAATAGGAAACTATTCAAGTTGTACTTTTCTTAATCTCTCTTCCTATCTTAATATTTGAATTTTATTGGAGAAAGATAGTTAATCAAAAGTTAGTTTATTCTTGGTTATATGTATTCTGTTAGAAAAGATTATTTCAGTTGAAAATGAAAGTTAGTTGAATTTTGAATTCTATTGCATTCGATACTATTTTCATAATAGTTAGTTAATCTTTCCACTGAAATTCTGTTGTTAGATGTAAGCTTATAATTTTGTTACATTAGAGTGGGTATTACATTTTCTATTCATCCTTCTGTGATAAACTTGAAAAAAGATAATTATGAGTCTCGGCAAAAAGACATCCTCACATTGGAGGTGGCTTAATCTTTTGTCTTATCTTTATTGACTCATACCTGAACCAGATACACCTCAGAAGAAACATGCATGGGCAAATAATAATGATCATATTGTAGGATTGATTTGTTCTTGTGTTGATTATGGCACTGTGTGGGCTATGTTGGACATTGATTTTTCACGCAGACTTTGGACTAAGATTTGGGAGATCTATGGAGACCCACATATCACTCCATTCCTAGATGATCCTATTATGGATTGCCTCATACGCATTGATAATGTAGATAATATACCCTTTGATGATGGTGTAGAACAGGAGCTTGAATATTTAGCAGGTCTTGATTGTTTAGATGACACAAAGACTTCTCTTGCTTCTCCTTCTCCTATTGAGATCACTACTCCACCATCACCTGGTGCTACTTTAGAGTTCAGAGTTGCTTCTTTGAGAGTTTCTAGTGATTCTTTGCATCAGGATCATTTTAGTCTGATTGATCCACTTCATTGGGATTCCTATTTATCAGACAATGCATCTTTGTTTGTGGAGTCTCACATTTCATATTTGGAGGGCACATTTGAGGGGTTATCTCTCTTCTTTGATGGCAATGATGTCATCACATCTTTAGTGTTTTCAGATGCAATTCACTATCCTTCTTTTCTTGGTATCCCTTTTTTGATTGGGCAAACAGTTCCTGATTTGGAGAAGCCATCTCTTTCTAGCATGAGGACACTAGAGTTGTATTTTGAGACACACCTTTTTTGGATTCCCTTTTCGTTCAACTTGTGGGAGTTGCTTCTACATCCACTAGTGGATTTGTTTCTTGCCAAGGGGAGAAATGTTGTTTGTAGGCAGTGGATTGTGTTCTGTCTTTAGGCATTCACCATTGGCATAAGAGTTACTTCTTTGTGGGGGGGATCTACCATCTCATTCTTTCTTTCCTATGGGGGGTTATTCATTGTATATTGGTGACAAAAGTAGTCCTTGGGGGGTCATGTTGAGTTCTTCTTTCGTTCACTTTCATGTTTTCTCTCTTTTGGAGAGGTGTTTTTTCCTATGGGTTTTTCTCCTTTTTTCTGTTGAGATATTGTTTGTACATGGGTACCTAACATGGCCTTGTAAATGGGACACATGCATCATCCATCATTACATCATTTGCATATTTCATTTTCTCCCAAAGTTGCACTTAAGGGGGGGTGTTGGTGTGAACAAAGTATATTACCTAACTAGTTCCACACTCGGTCTTATTCACACTTGTCTAGTTAAGTTTACTTAGGGCATACTTAGGTTACACTTATGATACTTATCACTTTGTGTCTCATGTCATATGATTAAGACACTTGTCATAATCCTATGTTGTCCTATGTTTCACCTTGGCCTATATAACCAAGGGCTTCTCATTGTAATTTCATATTGATGTATCATATTGTGTATTTACATTCTTTGATAGAATAGAATTATTCTCTCATGTTGGGTCTCTCTTGTGCTTTCATTGAAGCTCCTAGATCTTGGGTGGCTACCTCCATAGCCAACTCTTACATGGTATTAGAGCATTTTATACCAACTCTTACATTCCATGCTACTGGAAAAATCTTCAAAAGCCAAACTGAAGTTGGAATAAACTACAATCTTTCGTCACAATGGTAATCCCTGACTGGAATCACTCTACATGAATCAGAGGGTTTTCGTTCTCTAATCGAACAATGGAAGCCAAGAGGGTTTTTGTCCTCCAGATTCTGTACACCAAGAGGGTTTTTATCCTCAAGCAAGAAGATGAACACAAGTGCTCAATCTCAGAGAAAAAGGTTTGATAACAAATGACAATGGATGTCTTCTTCTATGAATTTCTCTGCCTTTTATAATCATCTTTTTAATTTTAATTTCGTTTTCCTGCCTAAACTCTCTTTAGAAGTGTCTAAAAACACGTTTTAATAAAATATTACATTAGGTCACTTTAATAAAATAATAATAATAAATAAGTCGTACTTTTACAATGTTATAAGAATAAGTTACTAGGACAACTTAAATTATTATTATTAAATTATTTCCCTAACTTTATCCCTCAGCCTATGGGAAATAAGGAATAGGCTAGTGTCTCCTAGTTAATTTAACTCTGAAAATGGGACATGATAGATGGGGATGTCAAAGCCATTTTTGTAAAATTGTCTGCCTTCTAAATTTAACAATGTCATTTTTACTCTCAGTCAAATGCCTTCTTAAACTTTGGAAGATATGATTTTAGCTCTCTTAGAACAAGTGTACGAGATACAAAAGATGATCCTCAACTTGAGATGGCATTATACTCAAGAAACAATTGTAGAAGATCAGATAAAGACAAAGGGAAGATTGAATGTTATTATTGCAAGAAGAGAGGTCACACAGCTTGGAATTGTAGAATTCACACCAATGATGTTCTCAAGGGAAAACTCAAAGACAAACTAAATGAAGCTAATATAGCCATTATTGAAGATCCACCAAATATTGATAGTGGTGAAAAATTTATTGATGAGGAATTCATATTTTAAGAAGCCCACATTATGAAGACAGGGAGGGATCCAGTGTAGATGAAGCTCAACATGGATGGCTGCCTAGTTAGTTCAGGAGTTTATGGATTTTGGGAATTATACCCTCATGAGGGTCATGGGACAACTTGGAGTATTGTGTATGTAGCTCAATATTGATGGTTGTCCAATAATTTGGGAGATTTGTAATTCGGGAGTTTGGGGAGGTGGAATTTGGGAACTTGGGAATTTAATTCGGGAAATACACATTTACAAGGGTTATGAGGTAGCTTGATGGAGTTCTATTTGACCCAAGAACTGTTTTCAAAGAGAATCCTTTGAGGAATATATGGTTCTATTTGGTTCCGTTGTTTTTAGTTTTTAGTCAGTGTTAGTATGTTTTGATGAGCACACGCTTATACTGCAAGGGGGGGTGAATCGGTATAAAGCAATCTTTTACTTTTTCAAACTAAACAACCACAATAATAACAACCACACAAAATCTAACAATTATGCAACATAGGAAGAACACACGATATACGTGGAAACCTTTTCGGGAGAAAACCATGTCAAAATATTGCTTTTCTTATAAACCTTCTTTTGTAGGCACCGACCTACTTCTCTTACAAATCTTCTTTTGTAGGCACTAACCTACTAGAGACACCTATCCCTGCTTGTAGAATTTGTAGGCACCAACCTACTAGAGACACCAATCCCCACAACTGGGCACCAACTCAACAAGAGACACCAATCTCTTATTGTGATAGGCACCAACCTCCAAATTCTTCAATGGCGGATATTGTCTTCACTACGATCTGATTATAAATGCACTTTCTTTCACGACTCTGCTTGTAGATGATCTAACGGTTATCACACAAGTGCTTTCCTTCACGACTTGGTTTGTAGATGATGCAATGCTTTCCTTCACAAGTCTACTTGATGATGATGCAACAACTTTCTTTCACAAATTTTATCTCAAAAGCTGCCCCCAAATTATTCATCATATATTTCTCTTCACAATATTCACACTCTTCATATATTTAATATAGATCTGATTTATTCTTAATATTCTATTCTCTAGATCTGCTTGAATTCCAAATACTTTACATCTTTTCTTGCTTTTCTAAACACAAGTGATTTCCTTTTATATATCCCATCATATGCCTTTATGAAGGGAGGCGACTCTTATGAATCAACATGCTATCTCTTACATAGGGAGACGACCCTTGTTAATATATTGTTTTAGTATATGCGTTTCCATAAACATAAGCGTTCATTCCATAAGGATCGGCTTTTATGAATAATAAATTTGATTTACTTTAATTCCAAGAGGTGGCGGCAATTTTAGAGAGGTTGGCCTGTTCAAGGGCTGCGCCTATTCAAATGTAATATCTCTAACAAAGGAGTCGACCATGAATCTTGATTCTCTTTAAACTTTAAGCACTTCTTTTAACTATAATTGACCACCTTAAGATATTTAAATACTTTGGACGCCACATTCAAGTGGGACAACTTGTCCTCACATATTTGGTTGCTACTTTGAATGTGGTCGTCATATATGTGACGTCTTCTTAATCACATCGACCTTCTTAGTTGCTATTCTGACTTCTGCAGGTTGCCTTTAAAACATGTTTGATATTACCCCCTTTCCTGATCTCTAATATACAGAGGCATGTAAGCATTGGAATATTTCATTTATCTTTACCATTTTATTCCACATGAAATCATATTCAAAGCACTTTAACCAAACAATATCCAAGCATGCAGAAACAACATCACGATTGTTTATATTGAGTTTCGGATCTTAACATTCATTACAACAACGTACTGGCATCTTCAAAGCTCTTATTCTTCCTTTTCTTCAATCAACGAACTTGTCATCACGGAACCACACACCTTTGACATCAATGACAATATCCTTTTGTCGTGATTTTTGACATCAATGACAACTAATCTAACATGTTTTGCTTTTAGTACAATAAAAATTAAGAGGGGATGTTAGAATATAAGGCTTACCTTTTGTAATAAAGTCACCTTAGTGACTTTAGTGGTGTGTAATAATGTTGTGATTATTAGCGTTTAGGGTTATGGACAAGTGTCATATTTTTAATTGTAGGTTACATCTATGAACCCCTTTGTAATCATCACTCCAACTTTTCATAATATTATATTATATTATTGTTTGTGCTCATAGCTCTTTTCTTTATAAGAAATAGAGGGGAATACCATGCTTGAGGCAGAGGGGTCCTATTTGGGTTGTTAGGCACATGTTTAAGGGGTTTTAGGCTCAAAAATAGGCAAAATAAGACCTAATTATGTATAAGAGCGATGCACACGAAATTGAGTACAAAACATAGGGGGAAAAGTGCAAAGTATGCACTTTTCGACGATACAAAATGTTCACCATGTGATATAAAGTGGGAAAGTCTTAAGCAGGAAATATTTGGTTAACTAATGATAATAATATAAAGTATATAATCTGTGGGAAGTCAATGATAACTAGCATCATGATGCACACAAAAGAAATTTAATTAAATGTAATTTACTTCTGACCCTTTCTTTTCTTGGTAACATATGTATGGTATGGCTTTTTTTGTTGATTTCGTCCAACTGATGTGCTAATGACTTCATCCTATATGTATCTCCTTAATTGACACTTAAGGATTTTCCATCCAAATGGAGGCCCACTGATATGTGTAGACCATTTAGATTGCATTTGATGGTAATGAAAATTCTTTTATTTCAAATAATTGTGTGCAATGTTTACCCTTTATGGATATTTGTTCTCTTAATTGTCTATGCTAAAAAAATTGAACATTTGAAATTTTGTATATATATATAATTTTGTTTGTATTTATCTATTGTAGATTTAACCATCTATACTATGTCCTAGTTTGCAGCTAAAATATTGCTGTTTGAATTGTAATGATCAATGACTAGAAAATACAAAGACATTTGACATTCAAATAGAAATTGACAAATGATATCTCCATCCTAATAGGAATTCTTGCTTTCCAGGTTCAGAGATTACATAGAATGAAATATGCTGATTTTGGAGAAGGATTAACTCTGTTGAATGAAAGGTTAGTTGGTACACCATCTAGATGGCGAAGGCAATGGTCTGTTGCATGGCTCTATTTTTTTTGTTCTTTTTGTCTTTTATATTGAGTTCTAAATGATGGATACTAGTTTGAAAAAAATGTCAAGAATCCCTCTCCATGTGCTAAAGATCATGGAAGTAAACCAATATCTAACATAAACCTATTATTGAAGTGTTTAGCATGCAATGCAACACTAATAGCGCATTGTTAACCCACAATCTGACTTGAGGGCCTTTCCATGGAGACCAAAGCCATATTATGGTGCCACAATAATGATTATTGTCCCTATTTTCAAATAAGAACACATGTGACTTCAATGTCCCACCACATTTTCCAAGTACAATACTTATTTAGTGTATTTGATCTCTTATAATAAGGAACAAGGAATAATTTTGGCCACATAAGCTCCTTCTATATAGCTAAATAGATTTTTAGTTAAGCCATCATTATAAACATGCTTATAATAATATGATATACATCTTTGAGGCCTTATGAATTATGAAATACAAAGGGGCAACATTGTGGTAAGTAATATCATTGTTTAGGAGTAAGCTAGCTTGTAAAATCAAGTCAATCTTCATGATTCATCTTTCATCAGTAGTGGTTCACAAGAGCTCATCTCTCATGATTGTGAATCATCCACTTGGAATTCATTGCATCTAAGTGATGTTTGGAGTGGTGAACTGCTAGGACTTCTTGGGACGTCTCACCCATCCTCCACCATTTATACCAATCCATCTTAGCTCAAAGAGCATACCTACTAAGCTTTGAAGTTGACCCGTTGTACTCATAGGTTCCCTAACTTGCTTGTGAGACCATAGCTCAATGAACATCGATTAAACATTGTTAAGTATGTAGTGATGTGAATAGAAGTGTTGTCGAATTAAAACTCAATTAGTCTTATTATCAATTATTTTATTTGTAAGTAATTGAGAGCTTTCATAGTTTAGTATTATAATCACTATTCCTCCTTAGTACTGACAAATGAATGCAGGTGCTTGTGTGCTTTGTAGGCACCCTTGTTTTGAGATCATTAACAACATACATAAGATAAAGGTCATTAAATTAATGACTACTTATGGAAAATATGTAAGAACCTTGTCTTATCTAAACCAAATTTTTTTGCTTCGCTGCCCTGATTTTTCTGATTGCTTTTGTTTTGAAAGTGTTTATTGTTTTGACATATGATGTTCAAGATTGCATTTGACATACAAAGTAGATAATGGAGTTGCAAATGAAACACAAAATGAACAAGTTATTAAGCCAAACAACTCATACAAAGCACATGTAACATACCCGGAAGGAAAGCTTCGCTTTTTTATTGAATTCAAGAGCTGATTACAAATGTTATTGGCTGTAGTTTACATTAGACTAATCTGATTTTAAAATCAGATCTCAAACAATGTGCAAATGAGCCCAAATATTGCTCTAAACCCTAGCGGTTTGATGTAGAATGATGCCTAGCCAAGGTATGATGATTAATTAGATGATATAAGACCAAATCAGCACCTGTAGATGATAAATATTGGACTGATATAACTGATAAACCCTGCTGATATGACTGATGCAAAGTCTGATTATGAATTCTAGCCAAATGAATGCCAAATACTCCTCCAAAATGAATCGCTAGATGCTAGGAATGAAGCGATTTGTCCTTGGGATGATATGAGATGACTAAACCCCTGAATGAATGACTGATATAGGTCTGATTCAGTCTGATATACACCTGTACTTGACTGAAAATGACCTGTTGATGATTGTTTTTAGACAAGTCAACAATAGAGTAAAACATTAGAGTATCCCACTCTCTCTTGAATAAAGCTCTTCAAAGGCTGAACTATGTGATCCAGTGAAGTAACTCCAAGGTTCCTTATTTATGATTCATGATGGGTTAACTCAGTGATTACATGTGATCTTGCTGATTTTCACAAAGGGACTTACATTAGACTTCTTCATACACTTAGCTTATTTCTCCTTTTAGTGTGGATGATGTATCAATGATAAAGAAAACCAAAAGATAAAGGTTCAGAAAGGCTAATCTAAGGTCAATGAAGTAATGATGATGCATGAACAGACAAACTCCTTGATGAACCTAACTCCATTTCGCTAAGGATGCCTACAACTACATGAAGTTGGTGCAATCTCCTAAGGTATGTGAATGGTTTTCAAATCATGAAGGCTTAAACAAGCACCCATTAAACGACGCAGCTCAAACAAGCATTCACAATTGAACTTAAGCAAATGAGGCTTGGACTAGCTTTACACTTCACCGGCGATGAATGTTAAAAGCATGAGCTAGGAGTTGATCAAATATTCAACACATACATACATAACATCAAAGAGCTTCTAATCTACTTCTAATCTACTTGAAACATCTCTTTATTCAATTCAAGATACGAGAAGACATGTTACTCCACAAGACAACACTTAACACCAAACAATGCTCCAATGTCTTTGCATTAATCTTGAGAAATATTTACAACAATCTCCAAGTCCTCTCAGAGAATTTTGAGAGTCTCTTCTATTCTACTCCTACTAGTCTAATCTCTAATCTATCGATTTACAAATGAGGCAACAAGGCCTTTATATAGAGCTCCAGTATGACAATGAATGGCTCAGATCATTTCATGTAGCCAAGGGCTCAGATCATGCCACCTCAATAAGTAGTTACAACAAATTACTATTTTTAGTACATGAGAGAGGCAATGAAGGCACGCTTTCCAAGAAGATAAGATGGAATCTTTTAGGGCATCTTCCACATAGGTGTTCTCTTGACTTCTTCTTTATTAAATGATACATTGAATGTAGTCATATAATGTCGCTGATTATGATTGGATGATGATGTGTACTCGCCACATAGATGCCACTTCAGCATGTTCCCAAATTATATCATCTTGTGATGTCTTTGATGTGATTGCTTTTGATGAGGAACACTTGAGATGTATCTTGTTGATCTTGCCTTGTTCATTGTAAGTAAGATGTATGATATATGATGCTTGTAGCTCATTTGACTAACTCTGTGATTCTCATCTTCTTGTAGGTAAGTTGATGTTGATCTTCTTCGATGCTTCTTCATGAAGAGTAGATGATGATGCTTCAATCATGAATCAGAGTAGGAGATCTCTCTTGGACTTGAAGGTTGAATGGAACTTGAAGTTAAATGGATGAAGTGTCTTTGACACGATGCTATTGATGAAGTATACTTGAACTTGATGTGATCTAACATGATGTCATTGATGTTTCCTCTACAATTTGAAGGTGATTCAGGTGCTTGTCCTTAGATGATTCCTTGGCTTCACCAACACTCCTCTCAATGATGCAACTTGATGATGATCTTGAAGTGATCTCCAAAAGTGGCTAGCATGATGCTTCTTGCAATGACAGTTTCTTGACTTTACTCCTTGGATGAAGGTGACTCCAGCATTTGCTCCTCTTAGCTCCCTTCCTGCAAAACAGATAAAACAATCATATCAAACAAAGGATAACATTACATTTCATAGCATATAAGAAGTATGTTTAAAGCATTCAACACCTTTCTGGATCTAGCCGCTCATGATGGTGGAAAATTACATGAAGGGCGCCTAACTCCAATTAACCTTGCATTTGATGTTTTATGATTTCAATTGACTTGGATCCACTTATAATGGCTCAACTTTCAAGTGCTTATTCAATGATGTTTTTAAGCTCTTTTCTTCCTAAGCGCTCAATTAATGATGTCATTTCATGTAACTTACCCTTATGCGCCAATATGGATGGTAAAGACAAGAGGGGGCGCCTAGAAGTGGATAGATGTTAAATGCTGTTATGAACTTGTCAAACTCAATGCATTCACTCTTAATTGACCCCCAACTTGATTCCTCTTGTAGGCGCCAAAATGGACTTGAGCATGGGGAAACTAGCGCCTAACTTCATGACTTGATTCAACATGTTTAATCAACTTTGGATTACTTCCCTTAAGGCTTGCTTCATGCCTACCCCTTCAAATTGATTAATGTATACCTCTGTGATCCTAGACGCCAAAACTCACTTGAGCAATCAAGTTTCCTCCTAGGCGCCAAAAAATGAGTTTTCCAACACAAAGGTATCAAGAAGATTCTCCACCTCAAACAACATCAATTACTTCATTAGCATTTCATTTCATAGCATAAAAGCATGTTTTAAGCATTCAATCCTTTTCTAGATCTAGGCGCTCATGATGCTGAGAAATTACATGAAGGGCGCCTTAATCAATTTGGGCTCTATTTTGTCCTTTTGTGACTTCTAAACACTTAAACCTGACCTAGAATGGTTTATTTCATCTAGGCGAGTGAGGCGCTCACTCAATGAAGTCCTTTCATGTATCTTTTCCCAAGGCGCTCATGGAGGCATGGAGAAACAAGCAAAGGCGCCCAGCAGACTTGTAGTCTTGAACTTGTTATTTGGATGATCTCAATCAATTAAACATGCCTTAGAAGGCTTTTATCATCTAAGCGCCCACTTTATGATGTCATTTGTTTCTTAGGTGCCCATTTAGGTTGTTTAAGTGGAAATTAGCGCTTTCACTCTTCCTTGGGCTAATTTGGTTTTTTAAAGGGTTTCTTAACATTAGGCGCCATTTTGAGTTGCTACTAGTGGTAAGGTGTGCCTTGACCAATTCTTAATGTTTTTAGGGTTTCATCTTGTATCTAGACTCTTGAGAGAGACTCTTGCCTTTAGGCGCCTAAGCTTCATTCATTCTACTTCATCTCTCAAGAGCAAGCCATTACAAAAGATCCTTAAAAACTTGTCAAGCTCCAATACCTTCTTGGCGCCAAAGTTGAATTTTCCTAACACATGGAGTGCCTAGACTTAGATGAATATTTCCCCCATTTTCCATGTGTTTGAAGGATCATAGATGTTCTTGAATCAAGGCATTGTTTGTTTAAAACATTCTCATTTCAAGGTAACTTCACAATGCCAGTCTTACCCTTTTTACTCCTAGGCACCCATGATGATGATTTGGGTGTAATAAGGTGCCTTATTTCAAAGTGGACACTTCAATAGGCTAAATCATCCTCACTCCTTCAAGCATGCCTAGAAGTGACTAAGGCGCCTAAACTTCTAGGTGATTTCTTTAAGCTCTTAAAGACTTTAATCAAATGTATTCCCTCTAGGAACACCCTTCCTTCTCAAGGCGCTTAAATGGTGCTGTTTTGACTTATCTATCCTTAGGGGCCCAAAGTAGACTCAACTAGAGGAAAAATGCACCCATCATGATGATGATCTCAAGCCCCTTATCTAGGCGCTGATTTGTGATGGTTTGAACATGTATAGGCGCCTAGATTCCTTTCATGCCAAGGCACTAAAACTAGGATGATATCACTTTGGGCGCAATTCTTATTGAGTTTGGACTTTGTTTTACATCAAGGCGTCCAACATGGTGGCTACACATGCAAAATGCGCCTAGGCTTGATGGATGAATTGACGCCTAACTTAAGTTGTCTTATTTTTGTCAAATTTTCAATGCCTAAAGTCCTTTGGCAACTTTTTCCACCAAGGCGCCTTGGTCTTCACTTCTCCTTGCTCAAGGCACACATTTGGGTTTCTACCTTAGGCACATATTTGGGCTTCTGCAAGTGGAAAAATGCGCCTAATCCTGTTAGAATAATTTTGCGCCTAGAAATGTAAGTCGCCAAGGAGATAGGTCTCGGATCCACCAGATTTAACATACCTTAAGTATAAGTATACTTCAAATATTTTTCAATATACCTTTCAGGATGTTTGAGATAGGTCTCGGATCCACCAGATTTAACATGCAGATTCTAGATTTGGAGGATCCACCAGATTTCAGACTTAGGCAATTTTCAGGATTTTTAGCATCAGGATACCAGACTTAGTCATTTTCAGGATCTCAAACATCAGGATCAGGTCATCAGAGGACTATAAGACTCAAACACTATTGACTTCATCATGCAATAAATCTTAAGACATCATCAAAACTTCATGCAAAGCATCAGAGCTCAAAAAAAAGGGGGTCCCCATTTGCAATGGGGCGATGTGTGATTAGGTCAGAACATGACCCAAAAATGCTGAAACACATCAAATATTGCAAAAGTAGGCCAAATCATGAAATCGCTTAGCTCATAGAGGTAGTGATTTAGCCCAGCTTGCCTCCAATGACTGAAATATGTTTGATATCAAGTCTGAAACTTAATTACCAACAACTTGTGATAACCTGTTATGAAATTCCAGCCAACCCACAATGCAAAACTCCTAAAAAATGAAGCGCCAATATGCCAAAATGAGGCAATTTGTTCCTAGAAGCCAAATTTCATCAAAATGCAATTCAATCTGCCTTATTCTTCCTTGAACCTGCAAAAACAAGTCTTCAAACCCTATCTTTCAAAGCCCTAACTCCATTGAAACATGCCAATTAAGCTCCATGATGAACTCCATGTGAATTCATCTCATCATAGTGGAATGGGAGCATCACCAAACCACAAATGCCAAGGGAAAACCACCTTGAGCAAACTGAAATTCAATTCCAGCCAAGGGAAAACTCTCAAACACAAAAATTTGCCAAAGATTCAATAGTTGCAAAACGAAGCCAAAACCCTCTATTTATCCTCCTTCCTCGATAGGCGTCCCAATTAGCCAAATTATGAAAACTTTCAAGTCCACCAATGAAATGCAATTTTCAATTTGACAATTTTAAATGAATTACACCTCAAAAACACCTTCATTTAAAAAAAACAATAAAATAACAATATTTTATTATTTTTTCTTTTCTCCTCAAGTCGCCCTCATTTAAAAAAAAATTATTTAATTTATTTTTTTCCTCCTTTTCCAAGCACCGATTTTCTCTAATTAAATAATATTTCTTTTTTGTTTTTTTCTCCTTATTCCTTGGGCGGCGATTTTGGCTTTAATTAATAAAACATAATATTTTATTAATTTTATTTTCCTTTCTCTCCTTGGTGTTGGGAAAAATAATAAAATAATAGATAAATAAAATGCAATTAAAGATTGCATTATATTTTCCTTTTTCCACCTTTTCATTTTTTCCAATCTTCCATTTGTCCAACGTTTATTTTTCCCATCCTCTACTTTTTCTCCCTTGGCTTGAAAATGATATTATTTTGGCTTTGTGAAAAATATCATAAAATAACACTAGCCAAAATCCAAATAAAATAAGTATTGAGCCAACATTATAGTTTTCCATCTTTCAATACCAAGCTCAAACCAAAATCATTCCCTTACCACTAGCATTAGCCTACGGGAATGGTGAATAGGCTAATCAACTCCTCCATAGGTGACCACTCCGAAAATGGGGACATGACAAAATAGTCACTTATTATGAAAATAATAAAAAAAAAGATCTCCCCAAAAAATAAATGTTTAATTATTTTATTGTTGTCCAAGTGAGCATATTTATGATTGTCTTGAGAATTCATTGGGTGCATTAAGGCCTTAGTGTTTATTTTCTTTGAGCCAAAACAGTTGTTACCCCTCAAATTTTGAAACATCTATTCTTGGCTTGTGTGTTGAAATTGGGTCACATCTCGTGTCCATCATTTGTCTTGTTTTCTCTTTTGTTTGGTGTGTGATTATCTATCTTTTGAAATGCAAGATATGGATTACCACTACAAATTGAAAAGCAGTAACATTGGTTTGTGGTTGGATTCTCCAAGTTAAAAACTAGAAACAATGATTTGGGGATGCTTATGCTTGGTTGAAAACTAAAAACAATGACTTTGCAAAGTGTTAGGTAATGTCATAATCAATTCGTGCATTTTTTGGATCTTGAAGGTCTTGGAAACATTGTCACGAAGGGTACAAAAATTATCATGCTACATGGGGACTTAATTTGTCGTCAACTGGTTGGAATCAATTGAATGGCAAATGTGGAGTGGTTTGGAGTGAAACAGAGGTGGTCCAAAACATCTTTGTCAAGCTTCGATCAAGTTGCAGATGTGTTGTACCCAATCAAAATTTTTGCTTCATTAAGGCATTTTGAGAAAATCTAGAAAATTTTTCGTCAAAAAAGTCAAAAAGTCAAAATTTCTAAAAATAGAAATTTCTATTGTTAGAAAGTTTCTAAAAATAGACGTCAAATTAGGTTTTTTGGGTGTCTTGAAATACGGATGTTGGCAAAATTTTCTAAAAATAGAACGTTTCTAAAAATAGAATCTCCGATTCAGATGTCGTGTCTGATTCTGATTGGTCAATTTTGCTTCACGATCAGCGTGGTCCAGATGGAATCTGCAAAAGGTCAAGTTTTCTCTACTGGGTCAATTTTGCTTTTTCAGAAGGCGAAGCACGAGCTTCGGAGCCATCAAAGGAGGAAGTTCATCTGCCTGAGCTCATTTTCAAGTTTTCAACGTTGTTCCTTCGGTGTAGAACTGATGAACAGTCATCGATTTGACAAAGAACGCAAAACAGAGCAGGATGGATCTGGAGTGAGGAGGAAAAGTTGAAAATCATAAAAATTTTCTTAGGCACAAATTCCTAGGCACCCTTGGAGGCCAGGGGCGCCCACTTTTTCATGCCTTAGAATTTTTTACACGTTTTTTGAGAAACGTCAAAAAGTCTTCGACGGCCCGTTTCCGGGTGGTCGAACTCAGTCAAATGTCGGTAGAAGATAGGATTTCATCACAGGTGTGTTTAGGCTACTCAGATCACCCCCCGTCCTGCCTCAGCAGTCATCCGAATGAAAGTAAACGATGATCAAATAGGACCTGTTGGCACAGAAATTGTGAAATGGAAAGAAAATTTGAAAATATCAAAAAATTTTGTAAGGCACAAATTCCTAGGCGCCCCTGGAGGCCAGGGGCGCCTACTTTTTCATGCCTTAGAAGAATATTTTTCAGTTTTTTCGGAAAACGACAAATCCTCCTCTGTCAGCCTGTCAGGTTCACAGTAAATCAGTTTGGCGCGTTTTTCGAGGCAGACAGAGGGTACAATTAGCTCAGTTTTCATTAGGCTTGCCTGTTTGCCAGATCATCAGACTCAGTTTTGTTCCGACAGACATAAATCGACAGCGAAACAGGGGTCATCCGTCACCGGAACGCGCGCAAAAATCAGAAAGTTTGAAAAGTTGAAATTTTCTAAAAAATGGCTTAAGGCACTAAAAACCAGGCGCCCCTAGAGGCCAGGGGCGCCCAAGATTTCATGCCTTAGAAAATTTTCATGTTCGATAGTGTTTTTCGACAGCCGTTTCTAGATCTTCACCCGACAACAGTTACCAGAAGTCAAATTTGCGGTCAAATGTCATCAGATTGTCAGTTCGAGGCTGGAGAAGGGATCACGGTTGATAAGTCTTCAAGGTGCCATGATCAGTCAGCTTTTTCAGTCAAACGGTGATAGTTTGCCATCTTGTTGAAGTCAGGGACAGGTCATACTGGAGTCAAAACGAGTGCAAAAGTGTCAAAAACAAAGTAAAATTGGCTAACACTTTTGCAACCTCACGTGTTTGATGACATCATCAAAGAAAATATTTTTTTCATCATCTCACACATGAAGCCATAGGCAGCTATAAAATAGGGATTCTTCCTATGCGAAGACATCTACTTGGATTTGTGCTTTAAAAGATGCTTTTTTCATGGATAAGATTCAAGCTTTATTCTTTCACAAAGAAAGCTGCTTTTTTGCCCTAATGTTCTAAAAAACAAGCTTTTGGCTTTCATCATTCATTATTTTTGTAGGTTGCATCCAGAGGAAAGAAAACATCTTTTTCTTTCCACGAAGATTCGAAGACCCAAACGAAGTGCTTTTTCAGTATTCTTGATAGTTTTGGGATGAGGAAGCACAGAGGCACGCATTTTCGAGGTCCTTTTTTCTAGGGGATCGTTTTTCAGAAACAGGGTCGAAGCTTTTTCAGTTTTCATCGAAATGGGTCTATCTAGAATTTCATCCTCTTGAAGATTGGAAAATTTTATTTTTTCGGAAATTTGCTTTTTGGTGCTTTTTCGGGAAATCCTCTGCTTTTTAAAAATCCGATGATCTGGGTCGCTTCAGAACGAGATTGTCTATAAAACCCATGTGCCAGCTTTTTTCACTCAAACTATGTTTTTTAGAAGATATTATTTCCCAGAATATCAATGGATGACATCACCAAAAAGCAAGAATGTTGATGAGGATGTGATTCAAAAGAAGGCAACTTTAACTCAGACGCTTTTTGTTTTAAAGCATTTGCTTTCATCCTAAGCTCATCCATTCTTTATTTAGAAAGAAATTATTTTGTATTAGTTGGAGTTTTCTTTGCTTTAAAGCAAATTGCTTTAAAGCGTTTGTTAGTTGTAATTTTTGTATTAGAATAGAAATAAAGCTTGCGAGTTGGCAAGTTAGGGTAAATCAAGGAGATTTTAGTGTTCCCTACTCCTTTGATTTTAGTATAAATAAAGGCAACTTTGCCCATTGTAGGGAATGGTAATGGTAATTGTGATAGCAAATTTGCTGTGCCTATTCTAGCCTGCAGAACTTGTTATTTCAGCTACTTGTTCATTCTGTGTTATCTGTTCTCCAGTGTTTGATCGCATATTGTATGCTTGCCTTTTGCTACAATATTGCTGTCCTAGAATTGTATCAACTTTATGATATTGGAATAGAAGTCTCATGCCTGCCTTTGCTTTGATTTTCTATCTCATCAATCATCAAGTTTGTCGTCAGATGTGTGGCTTACGTAAATTTTATTTCAGCTTTCATCATTAAAGTACAATGGGTCTTGTGATGTGAATTTGGGAGAAGTTTATTTAAGTTTTTGTGTTAAAACGAATCATTCCTTGTCCACTTTTAATCCCTTTGCTCTAAATTTACTTAGGAGATTAAAAGCGTCATTTAGTTTAGGCCTAAGTGTAGTTAGAAGTTTTAAAAAAGGGAAAAACCTCTTCTGCAGCGAAATAGAGTTTTATAACCTTGTGCTCACAGTTGAGAATCAAAAAGAAGATAGGCAAATTTGTTTTATTTATCTTTCAAGCGAACATCAACAAAAAGGGAACTCCCCCTCATAATAGGAGAGCAGTTTATCTGTGCAGAGCTGTCCGTTTCCAACTCGCATTTCAGAGGTGCGAATTGAAATGCCAATAAGATGTTTACTCTTCAATCTGATAAAACTAGTGCTTGCAATAACGAACAAAAATGTAATGTCTCCATTTTCAGAGTGATCACCTAGTGATGACCTAATTGACAAGTTTTCACACTTGGCCATTTTTGTAGGGCAAATCGATGATGAAATATGACTTGGTATAATTTTGTGGTATTTTTGGTGGAGTCAATGTTGGTAAAATAAATTGACCTATAGAAGAGCGACCCAATTGGAGGTTGGAAAGATGAATAAATAAGCATAAAATAAAATAATGGTCTATTTCTTGTTTGGGTGCCCATGAGGAGGTCGGCCTAGGGGGAAAGTAAACATAAAATACAAATCTTTAATTTGTATTTTGAGCACCCACCTTGCCTTTAGGAAGTCGGCCCAATTTGAGGAAAATAAATGAAATAAAAATTATGCTTTGAAGGTGGTCGGCCAGCTTGAAGAGGACAATGTGATCATGTATAAATACAAGGTGATTTGTGGTCATTTGCTCATATCATTCATTCATCTTTTGCTTGGAGTTTATCTCTTTTGGCTGCAACAAAAGTTGGACTTGAATCCAAGGACGAAAACCCTTGTGATTCTAGGTGAATTGGACAAAAACCTAATTCATCTTTGTGGAGGTTTCATAACGGAAGCCTACTTGTACTTCATTGGAGATCTAAGGAGATTTGGAGCAGACTTGCATAAATCAGATTTGAGATAAGCATTGGAGAAGATTCTTCTTGTGGCACTTGCATCAATTGACATTAGGGTTTTAACCCTAGCCTTGTGCGCCAACCTTGGAGGATCATATTAAAGGCATTTTGAGGCGAATTCTTCATTGGTTACGGTTTCTTGAAACCTAATTCATAGCAGCAGATCTGAACACCACATTGGAGCAGCATTTCTTGGTGGTTTATGTTCACATTGCATTAGGGTTTCATGCCCTAGGATTGGCGCCACTTCCGAGGAGGGCGATTTCACCATTTGCTCTTCAATTTGCCATGATTTTGGTATGTATCAACCTATAATGAGGTGTGCATTGTAATAGCAGAAATCTATGATGGATTTGGGCATATTTGGCCTAGATGTTTGGATGTAACTTGCATATTCAGAATTCTGATTAGTAGCAGCAGGCTTTTAGCTCAGAAAATCAGACTTGTGTTACCAATTTGGTTGCCCTACATTGTGTAATTCATGCTTATGTTGAATGTTTATGTAGAGTATCATTTGCCATCATTTTTGCCATGTTTGGATGTGTTTTATGTTCACTGGAATATTTTAATTAAGAGCAGAAAATCAGATCAGAAATTAGGGTTTCAACAGAAAACCAAAAGTGCAGAAAACTAGGGCAGAATTCAGAAAATAAAATCAGAATTTTAGGGCAGATCCTATTTGGGATATTGCAAAAAATAACAATGCATACCAAATAGAGTAATAGAAGTATATCTTTATTCACATTAAGTTCTTATAGACGTAGACTAGAGTCTAGAGATGATCAACTAAGGATTAGACTACTTTCCCAGACTACACGAAACTATTTGAGAGCTCAATAGTTGCTAAGTAGAACACAACCGTCTATCAATTGACTCCTAATAACTACTCAAAAGTCGACAAGAAATTAATACATAGTCGGATACAAACATATTAACAAAACATAACAAAGGCATTGTACGCTAACTACATCAGACCTATGATATTTTATTTCAGGGTTTAATTGCGTAGTTTTTGAGTCAAACACATGACCCATATTTCATGAGTAGTGGTTCACATGAACCCATTTCTCATGTTAATGAATGGTCCACTTAGCACTCATTGCATCTAGGTGATGCACACAGTGTAATGTCCCCATTTTCGGGTTCTCTTGCAGTTCAGTAAGAGCTGACTTTCTGGGTTGGTGACAGCATAATCAGAGGAATATTTCGATGTCACTAGGGTGTTTGGGTGATCTAATGGAGATGGTTGACACTTTCCAGAGGGATTTTAGACAACTTGTCCATACTTGCTATTTATAGTAAGCGCTTGCATGTCATTAATCTTTCTGGGTTTGTTCTCTTTGGTCCCCGGTGTTCACGGCTATTTTTAGTAAGTGGCAGTTTGGCGCCGTTTGGGCGACTTGGCAGTCTGCTGTTGGCTCTCATAGACATTGCATTGAGCTCGGAGTTATCAAATGGTTTGTGGATCCAGTTGGCACAGTTTGCTTATGGCCGTTACTATTTTTAGTAAGTTCGGGTTTGGCACCGGAACGGGATTTTGAGAGTGAGGTTGGATTCGTCTTGTCAAGACCTTTCCAACAAGCTATAGATCATTGGTTTCCGACATCATCTTGGCCTCCGTTTTAAAGTCCGTAAATTAAACATTATTATTTAATATTGGACCTTGGTGCCTAGGCTCAACAACTTAATGTTGTTTTAAAAGAGGGGACTTTAAGGGTGATGTTGAGAAAAGAATTAAAGAGAATTATAATGTATTTTCCCTCTCATGTTTTATCCCATATGCAAGAGGATTTTAGAGACTCCTAGTTGGAAAAGTATAAAAGGAGGAAAAGTGCTCTCATTTGGATAGGCTTGAATTGTTATTTTCTTCTCTCTTTGAGATTTCCCTTGCTAGGGTTTTGGAGCTTGGCTCTAAGGTTTGAGGATTCAAACCAGAGGCTCTTGGAGACGAAAACCTCCTTGAGTAGCGATATCCCACAGGTGTGAAAGATCACCCAATGGTGCCTTCTATGGTGGATACATTCAGTGTTCACATATGTGCTTCAATGGAGTTTGTGTGACGAAGAGTTGATATATTATTGAGGATTTCTCTTGTATTTTCAGTTGAGTTCTTCATAGCAGATTGAAAATCAATTCATTGGAGGTCTGAGGCAGAAATACACATATTTGGGACTGTATTTCATTTGCAGCTAGCTGGCCGTACTACCCAGCCCAGCCGTACCATGTTTGAGGGCATTTTAAGGTTGTTTCTTTGCATATATCTCTTCCAAATCTGATTGTCCCTCCTTGTTAGCAGCCTACAGCACTTCATAGAGATTTTTCAGTGGCTTGTGACATTTCTATTTGCTGTTATACCTTTCCAACTATGGCCGTACACCACCAGGTTTGACGTGGGGAGGTGTGGAGCTTATTTCTCATTGTGGGTAGTGTTTCTTTTGCATTGTGTGAGGCATTTAGGGCCTCTTCTCTTGCTGATATCAATTTGTATGTTCATCTTTGTATTCTTTGGAGTTTGGAGTGATTTCTGGCTATCCCATTCGCTGGTCCGGCAATAGTTGAAGTATGAAGTTGCAAATCTGAACATGGGTATGTCACAGTAATTCATTATTGGTCGTTTTACTATCTGGGTAGTCGATAGTTTCTTTATATCTGTTATATATTTCCTGGGTTTGGGGTTATATGCTATATATTGTGTGCTCTGGCACCACATCTGCAGGAAAACATAAAACCCCTTATGCATCTTCTATCTATCTGAAAGACCACACATAAATAATAATAAAAAATCACACCTAAATGATCATTAAAAATACAAACAGGTACGGCACATTACACGCAAGGGTGAAGCATCGAGACTTCTTGGGAGGTCACCCATCCCAGTACTACTCCAACTCAAGTGCGCTTAACCATGCAGTTTCCCCCAAGATCAAGCCCCACTTAGCTTGCTACCCCATTTGCAAAACCTTCAGCAAGTGTTGTGTCTTATGAACCATTCATTATAGAGCCCCTTTAGCTCATCAATTGATAAGTAGGAGGTATTTTTCGTAGCATGTCAAATTATGATATTTTATTTCAGTGCGTAGTTTTTGAGTCAAACACATGACCCATATTTCATGAGTAGTTAAACCCTGAAATAAAATATCATAATTTGACATGCTGCAAAAAATACCTCCTACTCATGATGCACACAAGGGTGAAGCATCGGGACTTCCCGGGAGGTCACCCATCCCAATACTACTCTGACTCAACCGCGCTTAACCATGGAGTTTCCCCCAAGATGAAGCCCACTTAGCTCATCAATTGATAAGTAAGTCAGCTTCTAGACAACAAGGAAAAACAAGCAACCAAGTAATATCAGGTAAAGTTCACCAAACTCGGGATGGCATTGACGTTTCCCTCAGATAGCCAGAACCATAGTTGCAAGACTCGCTAAAAACCCGGCGAGTCAGCAAAAACTGGCGAGTTTTTGGCAAAACGAGTTTTTTCTGCACTTGTACGTAGGAAAACTCGCCCGTTTTTTCCAAAAAACTCGCAGTACTTTTGGCGAGTTTTTCATGAAAACTCGGCGAGTTTTTTAAAAAAACCCTTGCGACCTACGTTTCACCCAGTGTTTGAACTTTTGACTTTCCTTTCTAAGTTTCTAACTCTTAATTTGTTTTTTGTAGATGTTTAGTGATCAAATTGGGGTGGAAATACTCCACATCTCCAAAAATTTGCCCTCCGTATCTTATCCCAGCCTTGTAGTTCGTCCAATTGTGAGCACAATTGGAGCTTGTTTGAGGTCATCTAGACAAAGAAGAGGAACAAACTAGCTCAAAAATGTCTCAATGACCTTGTTTATGTGCAATATAATCTTCGGCTGCGCACTAGAAAGGTAGAGGAAATAGCAGATAATCCAATTGATTTGGATGAGATAGATCCATACAGTGATTGGACAGGGCGAGATGAGCAACCTCTGTTGTTTTCTGAGGATGGCATCTATGACTTAGAGCGACAGGCAATGGAGGAGGGGGGTGGATTTGCATTCTCATTGGATGACATTGAGGATGATCCTGAGGAGTCATTGCCAGTGCCATTGCCACCAGCAGTAGGATCTACATCCAGGATGGAGGTTGAGGAGCCACTACACCCTCTCTCGTAGTGAGAACTAGACATGGGAAGAGGAAGATGTGAATTTGTAAAAACTGAAATATATTAATGTTGTAGTACTATTTAGTATTTACTTTCAGTTTTACAAAAACAATTTGCTATTTTCATTTTGTTTCAGACTATCAGTATCAACATATTGAGCATTCCACATGAGGATGCGATTTTGTATCTAATTTTCTTTCAAATCAATCAAATATAACTAGACTCAACTTGTTTCTTCTATGTACTCATTTTATTGACTCATTGGATGCATCTTATCATTGAATTTTGCAAAAAAAAAAAACGTTTTTTATGAAGTTTAAGCAATTTTTTAAGTTGCCGAGTTTTTTTTGTGTTTTTGCCGAGCTTTTTCTGAACCGTATTTTCCGGGCTTGCCGAGTTTTTACAATTGGCGAGTCTTGCAACTATGGCCAGAACAACTTGATCATAACCAGAACGTTCCACAACCAGTGAACGTGCCACTACAAAATGGGGATAAATATTTGTAGTGATGGTTTCAAGTGGAAATAGAAAGGAAAACTAAGGAAATTGTGATCATTAGTAGAGTGAAATACATGCAGAGCATCAACAGAGCTAACATAACTAGAATGTAGGCCATCGTATGGAGAATGTACTCACCAATAGCCATACAATTTAATGAATTATGGGAAAGGACCAAACAAACAAGTAGCCAAGTTGGAATGTGCATTGGACTCTAAAAGGTTTCAACGAGCTAATCATTATACCTAGATGGTACTTTGGCCAATGTAGAGATATCGTCGTCAGGAAAATATTGTTCAATATCCCCTTATGCGATGAATGTGCTTTTGCCCAACTCACTAGCGTGTAGGAATGATTCCCTATCTCTACCAAATTTAGAGTCGGAGGAAGAGCCAATTGCAAAACGCTGGACAGATGCAACAAAAGAGCTATTGATTACTTCAATAGGATAACCCAACAATAGGAAGATGAGAAGGAATAGGTTGTGCATAATAAGCAGCCCATAATGAGCGTACAACCCAATCATTTGCATCTTGAACATTTTGTACGACAAAAAGTGACCAGTTGAAACTGTGCTTGACAAATTGTACGGTGAAGGGAAAAGCAAAGTAACCAACAACTTTGTTGGCATTTTAATTTGTTACTTTTGTGACAGCACAAAACAAAATAGTGGTTGAGGAAATCCTCTCTTCAAATGTTATGTCCCTTTTAAGTGTTTATAGGAACCTTGCAATTTTTCGAGGGTCCTGTCTACGCTTGAGTCAGGAACTTGTCACATTCTGATCACCAAGATTTCTAGAAGGCGATGTGAGAGCATACAGTGAACAAGCAAAAAGGGATCTAAACTCTATAAATCCTCTTGATTATAATAGTCAGCTGAATACTCATCAAAATATTATTATAATAGCAGGCTGGATACTTATCAGCTACTACAAGATTTTGCTTATTAAGGATTCACTGTATTTTACTAATGCAAACAACAAGCCTCTTAACACACAATTCTATCCTCGATCAAAGTAACATATGAATGTATATAAACTGTCGTCATAAATGTTTGGAAGGCTGTTACAATGTTCAGAATCACAGCAGCACCAAATACAATATGCCAGCATACAACTGTTCAACCCTTTCTAGTTTCCCACCATATGAATTCACAGAAATCTTGTTATGCAAGTACTGTAAATTGATGCCAATGGATATATTGCAAAGCAGTCACGGATGCATGTATAGAGCGGTCACAATACTTAGAACCTAATGACAGCTCCAATGCACAAATACTTATGATTAAACTAATACTCAATGCATTCAATGCTGTTCATCTATCATGGAATATTGCTTAGTATAATATTTCTGTATTTATTGGGGAAAATAGCAATGTTGCTAACTATAACAACTACCTTATGAATGAAAAGTGTTGTATGAATGTATATAAGACTATTGCAAATACTCAAAATCAATAGCAGCGCATTATATGATTAAAATGCAGAATCACATATACTATTAAACTTGGCTGATATGAATAAATACCATAAAATGATGTCTGTGATAAGGCAGCGAACAACTAGCTTAGACACTCAGAAAATACTGTATGAATTTATCAATGCAGTCAAATATGTATGGTCGCTCAAGGCAATGCTAGGTTGGTACAGCCGCTAAGGCAATACAAATGTGTAATGTCCCCACTTAGCTCACCCAGAGGATCAGGATTAGCCTATAATTGACTTCCGTAGGCTAGTGGATGTGTGTAGGAAGTCATCTCAGTGACTTACTATTTTTAGTAAGTTGGGAGCCAGGGTTTCTATTTTTAGCAGTGCAGACATGACTAGACAGGGCATGAGAATTCGAGGTCTCGATACGGCTATAAACCTCATGTGGTGCAAAAAGAATTAAATTAAAGATTTAATTCATATTTATTTATGAGACCGACATAAAATAAAGTGATGTTATAAAGTCACTTTATTTAAGTTATCACTTAAAGTGACGCCCTCATGGTGGTACAAGGTGATGTTTTAAATAAAAATAAATAAAAAATTCTCTCTTGGGCGTTGGAAAAGGAAGGCAAATAAAAGACCAAAAGTGACTTCATTTGGTAGGTTTGCTTATGTGATTTTTGCTCTGATATTGAGTTGCTCCAGCATTGGGGTTTTGAGCTTGGCTCTTTGGGTTTGATCTTCGATTTGCAGAGACGGAAACCTTTGCTTTATTAAGGAGTTCCATTTGTGCTTTCAGGAAACACATTTTTGAGGATTTTTATGCATAGAATGAAAGTGTTCTGATAAAGTTTGGTTCTGCAGAGGAGGAGTTATTAGTGATCAGATTTAATGCCTTGGAGGCGAGTTTAGAGTTTTTATTGGTGCATTTACTTAGGCCGTACACCCAGCTGCTGGCCGTACTGTTGCATTGAGCCGTACTCTTTAGAAATTGCAATTACTTCATCTTTGGTAGCTGCTATCATTCCAAAAGGGGTCGATTTGGGGCTAAAGACAAATACAGACCAAAACAGTAGTAAGGGAATGAGATTTATTTGAGTTTGTTGTTGTTTATTGCTGCCATGGAGGCTGTACTTTCCAGCCATGGTCATGGGTTTCGAAGTTGGTGATTCTTCAAAGTTGTTGCAGCGCTGGACTCTCACATTCTTGGCGTTTGGAGTAGAATTTGTGGCTGCTACTGTTTGTAATCCAAAATATATACATATCCCTGAATTGTGAGCAATTCTATGGTATCATGCTGCTGGTCCGGCGACAGCATCCGGACGAAGTTGTAAATCTCCATCTGGGTATGTACTTATAATTCATATCTTGGCTAAATATAATATGGGTTGGTATTAGTTTGTTGATATCTACGCTATATTTTTCTGGGTTTTCCATATATGTTGCATTTTCTACGTTATTGTTGCAAAAATCATACATGCAAACACATGCAATGAAAACCTAAATTCAAACCAGCAAAACACAAAAAAAAAAAAAAATCAGTCAGTGCAAAACATATACAGTGGGGTGTATGTTACAAAATGAGATTAAATATTGTGTAGCAATGTAATGTCCCTAACCAGACTGTTAGCCAAAAATCTGAACAATCAACACAAGTCCAAGTCCTTTTTTGATGACCAAGATCTTGATGTGGGCAAGGAAAATAACAATGCAACTTATTGGTAGCAATGACCAGTTTACAATCAACACCCAAATAGGTGGACAGAGTAAATATGCTCGAGCCAAACTGGCTGATAACAAACTACAGATCGAGTAAATGCCAAATGGCAGATTGCAAGTCGATCTAGATCAGCGCCAAAATGACAGATAATGAGATGCAATCACTTAGCAGCTACACCATCCAATCAATGAATATAAAGCAAAGCAAGAATTAAAATAAATTTGGCGAAAGACTATCTGGATTATTACAAATGTAATCCACTTCATTTTTTAGAATATTATTGGCAGTTATCCGCATAGAAATTTACAATATAAGCAATCTAATATTCTTACTAAATGATTTTCAGAATTGTTACTACAGAGAGCTTCTTGAAATATCAATCTAAACAACAACTTAAGAAGATATTATCAACTGAAATGATAAACAATAATTGTTCAAATTGATATGATTTGTGGCTAACCTTTTTATGGCTGTATGGCCTCCATGTTTCTGTCCAAAATCAGTCTCAAACTGAAATACAGCTGCAAACTGCTCTTTTTAAATGGTACGGTCCCCTTCACAACATGTATGCCCCCCTTATCTTCCTTCAAATCCTCAACAAATCCTCACACCTCCCTTTATGCACTTGTACAACAGCTTAGCTGTGTGTAGAATTCTTAACCAACTCTGACGCCTCCTTAGTAACTTTAATAGCATCTCAATATTGGGTGTCCAGCTTCATAAATAATGTACAACAATTTGTATTGATAAAACAGGCTCTTTAAAAGGCTGTGGCATCCTTTATGCCAATACAATCTAAAATGTCTTCACTGATATATGACTTTCGTCTTCAACAATATGGTACAACCTTCATTTAGAAAGAAACTCCTTCACCATGTGTAAGAACCCTATCTTGTCTAAACTGAATTTTTTTCCTTGCTGATTTGAATTTTCTGATTTGAATTATTTGAAAAGTACTTAGGGTTTTTAAGTTTTTTCTTCATCAATGTGTTTGAAATATCATAGAGATGGAAAGGTTGCAAATGCACATCCAAACGACATGAAAATATGATAAATTTTAACCAAATAACTCACATAAAACAAGGATGAACATACCCGGATGCAAGCTTGTCTTCTTGATTGAATGTAGAGATGATTACACTTGAAGATGGCTGGGTATTACAATCATCTGAGTCTGATATAGATTTCAGACTTCTAAATACATGCAATTACACAAAAATATGAAGCCAAACCCTAGTACAAAGTGTAAATCATGAAGTACAATATCGATCCTTGAAGTCCAATGATCATATATGAATCTGGAGATGATTATATGCTGCTGTTACAACCCTGTATGTTGCTGTCATAAACCTGTATGCTGCTGTTACAAACCCTAGTGACTGCAAATCACAAATGCATGCCTCAAAACTCCTCAAAATGTGAAGCGATTGACCCTAGAGTGAAACGATTAGGGCTGGAATGCCAAATGAATGATGAATTCTCAACAAATATCTCAAAACCCACTTAGATCTGAAACTGAAATGAAATTGCAGACTGCTGTTACAAAAATCAGACTCTGTATGAATGAAGAAAATCACCAAAAACAATCTCCTTTGCCAAGCAATCCATGTCTAAACCCTCTCCAAGCCTTTATTCATGAAAATGCATCAAAATCAAATTGAAATCTGAATATTAAACTCCATAGCTAGCTGAAAATCAAGATCCCTGTCAAAACCTAGCTGAAAATGAAGCAAAAACACCATCAAAAGTCACCAATTAAGCCCAATGACGAACTCCATATGAATTCATCTCTCATGGTGGATTGGGCACATTATCAAACCACAATAAATCAAGGGAACACCACCTTGAATCAATTGAAATTCACTTTCAGCCAAGAGCAATATGCAAAATGCAAAGTTTACCATAAGCAAAATATGTCAAAATTGATGCCAGTGACTTCTTTTTAAACCATTTCTCCAAGGGCGACCCAATTAGACGAAATATAGACAATTTTCAAATCCACCAATAATATCAAATCTTAAATTTTTTTTTTTAATTTGTTTTTCACCTCTAGATGCCATCATTTAAAATAATAAAATAATATTTTATTATTTTTTCCCTTATCTCTCCTAGCGCCAATTTTCCCATTGGAAAAATAATATTTTTTTATTATTTTTTATTCTTTTCCTTGGGTGCCGATTTTCTCTAATAAAATAATATTTTTATTATTTTATTTTATTTTTTCTCCTTTGGTGTTGATTCCTTAGGGAAAATTAATAATAATAAAATATAATTAAAAATTATATTTTATTTGCCTTTTCACTTTTCTTTTCCCCATCCTTTCACTTTTTTGCCTTGGCTTGAAAATGACGTTATTTTTGGCTTTATAAAAATATTATAAAATAATGCTAGCCAAAAATACAAATAAAAATCAAGTGTTGAGCCAACTTTCTTGTTTCCAAGCCTTCAAAGTACTAGCTCAACCCAAATCATTCCCTTACCAATAGAGTTAGCCTACGGGAATGGTGAATAGGCCAACAAACTCCATCATAGATGATCACTCCAAAAATGGGGACATGACAATCCTCCCTTCCTGGGATTGCTTGTCCTCAAGCAATCGCAAATTAGGATGCTGTAAAATTTGCTCTCCTTCCCAAGTAGCATCCTTCAATGGCAAGTCTCCATCTCACCAAATACTCTCTAATGATCCTGTTACGCAACTTGCGCTCCCTCATGTCCAAGATACTATTAGGCACCAATATCAACATACCCTCTTCATCCAGAGGTGGAAGATCTGGAGATGAAGCAACATGTTGTCCCAATGCCCTTTTGAGACATGACACATGAAATACATTATGGATCTGACTAGCTGCTGGCAAATCAAGCTCATATGCCACTTCTCCAACTCTTTTCACAATCCTGTAGGTACCATAAAACCTGTGCTTGAGTTTTTTCGCACCACCCTTTTTCAATGTACTTTGTCTATAACGCTGTAGGCGCAAAAATACCAAGTCACCAACATCAAATGTTCTCTCAATACGGTGTCTATCAACATACATCTTCTGATGATTCTGTGCCTGTCAAATATTATCTTTAAGTGTCTTAAGGATGTCATATGTATCCTGCATTAACTCCTTGGCTCTAGGAGCTCTACTGTCATCAAGGGCCAAATCCATGAAAGATAATGCATCATATACATATAAAGCCTTGAATGGAGACATGCCAATCAGCATATGATAGGTGGTATTGTAACAATACTCATCAAGATGCAATCACCTATCCAAGCACGTTACTGCTCCGCAAAATAATTGAGAAGATAACCCTCAACCCACTTATTCACTATCTCAGTGTGTCCATCCGTCCGAGGGTGATAACTAGTGCTCTGTGTCAACTCAGTACTAGCTAATCGGAATAGCTCCTGCCAAAACACACTGATAAACTTGCTGTCCCGATCACTGACAATGGTCTTTGGAAGGCCATGCAAACGAAACACCTCTCTAAAGAACAACTCTACGACCTATAGTGTTGCATAATTTGATGGAATAGCATAGAAGTGTGCATATTTTGTTAGCCTGTGACCAGACATATGCAATCTCTACCCTGTACCTTCGGAAGACCTGTAATGAAATCCATGGAGATACTTTCCCACTTTTGCTTAGGAATAGGCAATGGTTAAAGTAGACCTACAAGAAAAGTATGCTTAGACTTGTTCTACTGACAAGTCAAACACTCTCTAACATGTTACAACACATCATCCTTGAGACCATGCCATGCAAATCTCTCTTTAATTTGTCTATAGGTTTTGAAAAGCCTTGGATGCCCTGCTAGAGGTGTGTCAGTAATGGCTCTTATTATCTGTTGCTTAAGTTTTGATTCAGGTACTAAAAAAATCCTGTCCTTGTAATATATCACATCATCAACAACCTTATATCTATCATCCTGAATCAATCCATCCATGTTCTCGCATGCAAACGTACACTTGGAATACTCAACTAAAAGTTGAGATTTCCAATCAGTGGAAATCTCACTCAAAGAGCAAATAGTAGGTCTCTTGGAAAGTGCATCCACTACAATGTTATTCCCCTTCACAAACTGGATGTCAAAATCATGTGCATGTATCTTAGAGACCTATTTTTGTTGTCTCTCATTCAAATCCTTTTGCTCTAAGAAGTATTTCAAGCTATTGTGGTCGATCCTCACCACAAACTTCACACCTACCAAGTACCGTCGAAACTTTGCCAAAGCATGCATAATGGCAAGCATCTCCTTGTCATAGGTGGAATATAGGCGCTCAACATCCCTCAATTTCCTGCTCTCAAATGCAATGGGATGCCTATTCTGCATCAAAACAACCCCAATACCATCACCTAATGCATCACACTCAAGTACAAAGGACTGTGTAAAATCTGGTAGTGCCAAAATTGGAGTGGCACTCATCACCTCCTTAAGCCAATTTAAAATCATCTGTGCCTCATCTGACCAAAGGAATGCCCCCTTAGTGAGATTTGTAAGTGGTGCTGCTAAATGTGAAAAGGCTCTAACAAACCTCCTATAATAGTTGCATAAACACAAGAAATCTCTCAACTCTGAAATGTTCCTTGGAGTAGGCCAATCCTGTATAGCTTTGATCTTCTCATGAACTCTAACTCCATTGGCACTAATCACATGCCCCAAATAAAGAATCTCCTCCATCCTGAACTCACACTCGGAAGCTTTAGCATACAATGATTGGGCCTCCATAACACCAAGTACCTCATCAAGATGTCGAAGATGCTCCTCCCATGTCTTATTATATATCAAAATATCATCAAAGAGAATCAATAGAAACTTACGCAACTGCTTATTAAACACATGATTCATGCAAGACTGAAATGTAGCAAGTGCAGGAGTAAGACCAAAGGGCATGACAAGAAACTCAGTGTCCATAGTGGCATTTGAATGTTGTCTTAGGTATATCCTCATGAACACGAATCTGGTGATAGCCTGAACGAAGATCAATTTTAGAGAAATACACAGCCCCGTGTAGCTCATCAAGCAACTCATCGATCCTGGGTATAGGGTACCTATTTTTATTGTCTTCTTGTTTAGTGCTCTATAATCAATACACATCCACATAGTTCCATCCTTCTTTACCAAAACAATTGAAGAAGCAACTGGACTAGATGAAGGCTGAATGTGTCCCATATCGATCAACTCCTTAATAGTGTTCTCAATCTCTATCTTGAAGTGCTGAGGATGTCAATATGGTGGAATATTAATAGGCTCGGTGCCCTCCTCTAACTCAATCACATGCTCAAATCCACGATCTGGTGGTCTACTTGGAGGAATGTCACCAAATACCTTACTGTGCTTATCAAATACTGATTGGATATCTACATGATACTCTGGACCATCGGAAAAAGATTTGGAAGAAATAGAAACTTGGTCTGCCCATGCCACATCATCATGTCTCAACAAAATCTCCATACGCCTAGCTGAAACAACCCTAGGTCCTCCATCAGAAAGTGCCCTCAACACAATCTTCCTCCCATCATGTATAAACTCTAGCTCCATCTTTTGAAAGTCCTGAATATAGCGGCCAAGAGACTGTAGCCACTGAACTCCCAAAACAATGTCTATCTCACCAAGTCCAACCATGTAGAAATCATCTATCAATGTATAATCACCCATCTGAATGCTAAGTTGAGATACCTTCTTTTGACAACTCGTGGTAAAGCCATCTGCAACTGTCACTTTGAAACCTACAAAGTCCTCAACTTGTAAACCATGCTTCATAACCAAACCCTCATTAATGAAATTATGTGTGGCTCCACTATCAATCAAACAAGTGACTCGCTGTCCCTTAAGTACCCCTCACACAAAAATGATGATACCTAGGTACTCTTGAAAATGTAGCAATAGTAACTGAACCTGAACCACTTGTATCATGAGCCTCAAGCTCCAATGTAGAATGTAGGCTGCTGCTCCGTATGATCAGCATCATGATCTGAACCTGTATTGTAATGTCCCCTTCTAGACACATGGTTAGTCCATCATGGAGTTCCCGTGGGCTAGCAGTTTGGTTAGGGAACTGTGGTTAGTTGGCTCTGGAGGTCCTTGTCAGTGTCGGAGTTATGGTTCGCATTGAGTGGGTCCAGTTGGCACCCTCGTGGTTGGCTCAATGGGCTCTTGGTCATTACTATTTTTAGCAAGTTCGGGTACTGTGTTGGTTTAGGATTTTCAGAGTGGGATAAGATGCGTTTCATCGAGATCTTTCCGGCGAGCTAAAGATTAGTGAATTCCGACACCGTCTTCATATTTATTTTGAAGTCCGAAGATTTATTAATTTATATTAATATGGACTTTATTATATTTTGCGGAAAAAGTGACTTTATGGAAAATGAAGACTTAATGCAAGTTGTGACCTTGGGCGCCCATCCCTAGGCAAGTGAAAGTTGTTTTTAAATGACAAAGTCCCCTCTTGAATTCCAATGCCCATCTTGGAGGGAGAATATAAGGAGTTTTTGGAGCTCATTTCATTTATGCTATGTTTATGATATTTCTGATTTTGAGCTCTGCTAGGGTTTCATATTGTTTGGGCTTTGAGGATTCGAACCAGAGGCTCTTGGAGACGGAAACCTCCCTGAGTAACGGTATCACACAGGTGTGAAAGATCACCCAATGGTGCCATTGATGGTGGATGTATTCAACATTCACAAATGTACTTGCAATGGAGATATTCGAAGTTGTTCTTGAGCTGATTTGATATATCTTTATCAATCAATATTATATGCTGATATTAAGAGTTTAGAGGCAGATTTCAGTGGAGAAGAGAGTTTGCTGCTGCTGTGTGTTATCTCTTGCTGGCCGTACTACCTGGAACAGGCCGTACCCTCTATTGGCATTCCTTGTTGAAGTTTTTGGGTGTCAGTTCCCTTCTAGCTTGGTCGTCCAACCTTGAGGAAGACTGCAGTACATTTACAGCAGGAGTTTGGGAAAGTTCATGTGTATTGAGGGGCTGATATCACCTATAGCCAGCCATACCATTTGGAGGGGATTCGTGGGTCTCAAGGAGGATCGTTCCCTTACATTGTAGCTGCATATTTAGCTTTGGGGAGACATCTCAGACTTTCTATATTGCTGATAACATTTGTATGGATTTCCTTTATCATTCTATGGAGTTTTGAGGCATTTCCAGCGATACCCACTTGCTGGTCCATTTCCGGCGGTGATACCAAGTTGCATATTTTCACATGGGTATGTAATAGTAATTGTTTTCAGGCTATTCTACTATCTGGGTTGTCATTATTTTCTTCAGATTCATTGTATAATTTCTGGGTTTCTATTATATGCAAAATATTGTGTGCTCCATCACTACATCTGCAGGACAACATAAAATCCCCTTCTGCATCTTCTGTCTATCTGAAAGAACACAAAAATCTAATAAAAATCACACAAATAAAGATTTAAAAATAAACCAACAGGTACGACACATTACATGTATCCTCATGAGACTCACTCTCATCATTTGAAATCACTTCTATAAGATGTACTTTGCCTTTCCCAAGGCATCTATGTCCTGATTCCCATGGTTGTTTGTAAGAAAAGCATAGTTTCTTCCTTCTCAACTCATTCCTCTCTCTCCAAAGTAGGAGTAAACTTAGGCTGATTAGGTTTTTTCTTATTAGAGCTTGAGCCTTTAAAACTTTTATTTTGTGGTGTGAATGTAGGAGTAGTGTCTAAATCAAGTGCATGCTCAATAGCCTCATCAAGTATACTTGGCCTATGAACTTTGACCAATCCTCTTATCCTGTCATTCAAACCCTCAACAAACAACATAGTAACTCTCCTATTAGACATCTTGGGAACTTCTGAAACTCATTAACATATGAGTCTACTCTACCAATTGGTGTCAACTGTGCCAAATCCCTGTAGTAGACTCCTACATCCTTCTTGTCAAACCTGGTAATGAGTTTACGTGTGAACTCATCATATGAAGTGATCTTGTTGTGATGCTGTGAAACAAGTCCATGGTGCCACCAATCATAAGCCAAGCCCTCCAAATGCATAGTAGCAAAGTGTATGGCCTTTTCCTCACTCATTGGCTTGAGTGTAAGAAAAGTGTCTAACTTGTGTACCCACGCTCTAGCACTGATTTTGCCGCCGCCATCAAAATTAGGTAGAGGAATTTTGTTTAATACATCCTTATATTCCTTAGGTTGGCTAGGTTGTCTTCTTTGTCTATCAACCCTAGCTCTTCGCCTATCCCGCTTTTGAGTCATATAGTTGTTGAAGTTTATGCGTTCTTTGACATGCTCAGGAAGTGCATCATACTCATCAACCATAGATATCAAATCATCATCAAAAGACGGTTCCTCTTCCTCAACCTGTATCTTCTCATCAACCTCTTCTCTAGGAAGAAAAATGGGCTGCATAGGCCTATCCGTAGTAGTTGTGCGTGTCCTCCTTGCATGAGGTGATCTAACCACACTACCTGCCCCTGTATTATTTGGATGAGCTGGATTAATTCTGGTATTATTCATCAAAACCTGTAACATCTGTGTTATATTCTCATTTGTGGTATGCTGTTCCGCTGTCATCGTACACTGATTAGCAAGCATTTCTCTCATCATGTCACCAATGTCATCACGATTACCTCCTCTTCCGTCTCCCATTGTACCTGTTCTTCTATGATAATGATGTTGAATTGGATCAATGTAGCTCATAACCTCATAGGCTGGCAGGATCCAAGCTCTGATACCAATATAAGAACCCTGTCTTGTCTAAACTGAATTTTTTTCCTTGCTGATCTGAATTTTCTAATTTGAATTACTTGAAAAGTACTTAGGGTTTTTAAGTTTTTTCTTCACCAATGTGTTTGAAATATCATAGAGATGGAAAGGTTGCAAATGTACATCCAAACGACAGGAAAAGATGATAAATCTTAACCAAATAACTCAGATAAAACAAGGATGAACATACCCGGAATGCAAGCTTGTCTTCTTTATTGAATGTAGAGATGATTACACTTGAAGATGGCTGGGTATTACAATTAGCTAAATCTGATATAGATTTCAGACTTCGAAATACATGCAATTACACCAAAATATGAAACCAAACCCTAGTACAAAGTGTAAATCATGAAGTACAATATCAATCCTTGAAGTCCAATGATCATATATCAATCTGGAGATGATTATATGCTGCTGTTAAAACCCTGTATGTTGCTGTCATAAACCTGTATGTTGCTGTCACAAACCCTAGTGACTGAAAATCACTAATGCATGCCTCAAAACTCTTCAAAATGTGAAGCGATTGACCCTAGAGTGAAGCGATTAGGGCTGGAATGCCAAATGAATGATGAATGCTCAACAAATATCTCAAAACCCACTCAGATTTGAAACTGAAATGAAATTGCAGATTGCTGTTACAAAAATCAGACCCTGTACGAATGAAGAAAATCACCAAAAACAGTCTCCTTTGCCAAGCAATCCATGTCTAAACCCTCTCCAAGCCTTTATTCATGAAAATGCATCAAAATCAAACTGAAATCTGAATATTAAACTCCATAGCTAGCTGAAAATCAAGATCCCTGTCAAACCCTAGCTGGAAATGAAGCAAAAACACCATCAAAAGTCACCAATTAAGTCCAATGATAAACTCCATATGATTTCATCTCTCATGGTGGATTGGGTACATCACCAAACCACAATAAATCAAGGGAACACCACCTTGAATCAACTGAAATTCACTTTCAGCTAAGAGCAATATGCAAAATGCAAAGTTTACTATAAGCAAAAGATGTCAAAATTGATGCCAATGACCTCCTTTTAAACCATTTTTTCAAGGGCGACCCACTTAGACGAAATATAGACAATTTTCAAATCCACCAATAATATCAAATCTTTAATTTGATGTTTTTAAATGTCCTTCACCTCTAGACGCCATCGTTTAAAATAAAAAAAAATATTTTATTATTTTTTCCCCTTATCTCTCCTATTGTCGATTTTCCCATTGGAAAAATAATATTTTTTTATTCTTTTCCTTGGGCGATGATTTTCTCTAATAAAATAATATTTTTATTATTTTATTTTCTTTTTTCTCTTTTGGCGTCGATTCCTTAAGGAAAAATAATAATAATAAAATATAATTAAAAATTATATTTTATTTGCCTTTTCACTGCTCTTTTTCCCATCCTTTCACTTTTTGGCCTTGGCTTGAAAATGACGTTATTTTTGGCTTTATAAAAATATTATAAAAATAATGTTAGCCAAAAATACAAATAAAAATAAAGTGTTGAGCTAACTTTCTAGTTTCCAAGCCTTCAAGGTACTAGCTCAACCCAAATCATTCCCTGTCATGTCCCCAATTCCGGAGTGATGTTACATTGAGATATTTGGTTAGCCTATCATCTATTCCCGTAGGCTAATGCATTGGTAAGGGAATAATTGGCTAGTTGAGTTAGCTTCTACACATGGAGATTTGGAAAGTTAGCTTAACTAGTGTATTTTGAGTTACATGGAAAATGCAATATTAAGATTGTATTTTCATTCATTTGAATTTGAATTTGAATTTGACAAATAAGGAGGGAAAATGAAATCTTTAATTACATTTTCTCTATTCTATTTTTGTGGAGATGATGTAAATATGGTTAGCTCTAGGTAGGACCTATTTGTGAAGGAATAATGACAAGTCAAAGATGGACCCAATTCAATGTCAAAGATCAAGGTATATGGATCAATGCATGAAGGATATTTAATATTATTTGTTTTGAGCCTTGTTTTGGAGCCAACGACTAGGTTTGAGGTGTTCGATTTGCATAGAGGGATGCTAAAATTCCATTCGCCCAAGATTGAAGTCAATTATAATTGCAAATTGTTCATTGTATGAGCATTGACGGCTTAGAGGGAGATCGATTGCATTGAGGAGTACATTCGCCATCATTGAGGGTAGTGTCAAAGGCGGCGGTCATGCATGGAGCAGTGGCGGTTAGTAAAAGACATTTAATATTGCTAATACATCATTGTGAAAAGTGCCAACGACTAGCAAGGAGGCGGCTATGAGGTAAAAGCATTTAAAATTGCTTTGTTTGATATTTTAAATGCAAACATCCATTTATGAAGTGGAGGCGGCTAAGGAAAAGGAGATTTTAAATGCAAATTCCCTCATCAAATGCATTCGCACTAGCAACAAGAGGTTCGATGGGTAGTTGAAGGAAATTAAATGCATTTCAAATACAAAATTAAATGCATTGAGCTGATCGCCCAAGTAAAGAAGAGGATTTTAAATGATTGCAATCCAAAAATTCAATGCAAGAGTTCAAATGCCAAGCTCTAGAGGATTGATCCATAGAGGAGTAAATTCATTTAAAATAATTGAAGATTGTTTTAAATGAAAGCATACTTGGTGAAGATCATTCAATATTGTTCCAATTCCTTGATTTTCATTGATGGATTTCAAAATACATTCCAAAATTGCCAAGAGGATGGACGTCCGAGCTTGAGGAGTTTAAATAGATGACTTGAGCTTCATTTTGCAACTTTTGATCTTATGGTAAACTTTTGCATTTTATCTAGTTTAGCTGGAAATTGCATTTTCTAGTTATTTTCTTCAAGGAGATGATCCTTTGAATATTGTGGTGATGATCCCATAACAATTTGTGAGATGTTGTCATACAGATTTCATCATTGGATTAAATTTGCAGGTTATTTGAAGAGTTTGGAAGTGATATTGATATCTATTTGAAGCTCTTGGTGTAGAGAATTGACTACCAAGGTAGTTTAGTGAATTTGGAGTACATTTTGGATGGTATTTTCATATTTTGCAGGGTTTGATTTTGCAACAGCAGGGTCTGATTTTTATAACAGGGACTTTACATTGGAATTTCAGGGTTTTTTAGGTGGATTTGATCAAGGGTTTGAAGGTTGAAGAGTTGTGCTTGATAGAAGACCTTCTTATGCATCCATAGAATGCATTTGGAGGAGATATTTCATGATATTTCATTGTAAACCCTTGGCTGGGTTAAAAGTTCATTTTCAGTAGTCATATCAGCATACAAAAAATTTATATCAGAAATTTATTGAAACTTTTCAAGACTGTTTTGTGTGCATTTGATAGCCATCATTCTAGAGGCTTTAAGCTATATTTGTATGCAAAGTTTGATGTATTTGGGTTCATATTGATTTGTAATTAAGTCTGATATAAAATCAGACATGGACTGAAATAAATTCCAGCCACTTGACATTTCATGTTTCATTTATTTGTTAGTTTCATAGATGCAAAGTTGATGTGGGTTTGATATGCTACAATTCCTTGTTCATTTGGTGATGTTATTTAATTGAAGTGTGCATGAAATCTTATTTAAATTGGCAAAAAATTTCAGTCATTTCTAGAAGGGTATTTTACATTCCCTTACCAATAGAGTTAGCCTACGGGAATGGTGAATAAGCCAACAAACTCCATCATAGATGATCACTCCGGAAATGGGGACATGACAGTTGAGTTAGGAGTGTGTGGACAATCGACTACGTTCATTGCGAAATGTTTGTATATTAAATCTTTGACTAAAGTAATGCATCTGTCTCTGTATGCATTAGTCGGTTCACAATGCTCCAGATGGCATAACCATCCAGTAGCGTCATACATAGTTAGAGTGGATCTATAGTTTTATGACCGTGATGAGTTATGGAGGACACAACACTAGAGACTCAGATGGCAAACCTATTGGTTCCTTATATCTATTCCCTTCATGAAGGGTAGGGCAACTTCCACTAAGGAAGTTGAGTGGGGGACCGCTGATCTGTGGTTGGAGGAAAAGCACTCGAGTGATGCTCTCCTTCCCAAGTAGATGACAAGCCAAGACTTATGAAGACAGGTATCAAAACACCAGATGCAATATATTCATTTATATGACTTAACAGTCAGATTTTGTGTAAATTTTATCTTTATTGAAAAGAGCAAAACATTGTGATTGTAAAGTGAAGGGATTCACTAACATGCTATCTTTGAACATGTTATACATTTTTAGTTTGAAAATACTGAAAAAAAAAAGAATATGCTTTTTATGTAATCATTATGCAAATGATTAGTGTTTGTTAAACATATGATTATGATAATCATGATTATTTACTTGGTAGTAAATTGGGAATGTAATTTCTGAGTAATATGAGATGAGATGTTACATATGGTATCAGAGCTACCAGGTTCAATACATGGACCTATAAGCTCCTTGCCTGAAAACTTACTTAGACATTAATAGTTACTAATATTTAGATGTTCTTTTGCCACACTGGTAAGAACAAGAATGACACCAAGGAAGAAGGAAACGGGAAATGGACGTTACCTAAAGGCTATGAGGGAGCAAGCCTCAAGAATGAAAAGCCTAGGCCAAACTGGTTATTTGGAAGGCGCATGGTTATCTGATACTGAAATCTCCGTTGATGCTATTAAACACATCAAGCAGGAGAAGGAAAAGAAGGGTAAAGCAATTAAAGCTATTGTTCCTATCTCTTAAAATGAATGAGTTAAACCCTCTGCACCTAAGGACTTGCCATTTGGAAGTGGTCCTAATGCTCCCTATTATCACTCGGGAGGTCATGGATGAGTACTTGCGAGTACATCCACCTCCCAAGTCTGATTTGGTAAACCTCATGGATGAGGATGAATGTGGGAAGATCTCCCTTTTTGAAAGAGACTTGCAGTTGCAAGATGAACATAATTGTAATAAATGATGGATATTATGTGATCCATGGGTACTATAATGCAATTTTGAAATTTTGGCAAAAGCTTTCCTTCTTGTTTAAGATTGCATAAATGAGAATGGATTTATGTTTATGAATGGATTCAATAGTATGAAAAAAAATTGAATGCTTAACTTGCAAACTTCAGGAGAAGTAGATTGCAGCATGGTTCGGACAAAAACCAACACTAGGGGTAGCCAAGAGGAAGGGAAACCTTTGGCCACTCTGATTCAAAACTTGACCAGATCCTTGCTATGCTCCATGAGACGAGGGCAAGAATTGGAACTTTAGAGCAGGAGGTCAGGGGCCAGAATGGACCCAGGCAAGAAGCCTTCCACCAGGTTGAAGACGAGGAACATCATGAAAACACCACCCAAAGTGGACATGGAGAGAATAACTCCGTAATGAGACAAGATGAGGATAAGAGGAGCCATTTGGCTGTAGAGTTATCCAGAGATGAAAATGGTTACACCTCCCAAATTTGATGGGACTTTAAGCAGAGATGCCGTAGAGGCATGGCTTATAGAAATGGAAAAATATTTTGAAATAAGAAACTATTTTGAAATAACCAAAGCGGTATGGGGAGCATACCAATTGGCAGGTGAAACATCCATTTGGTGGATGAATAAGAAGATGGAGTTAAGATTGGGCTCCTTGAGTCTAACTTGGGAAAGGTTTGTGGAACTTTACAGGCAAAGATGGTTGCCACAGTTGTATTTTGATCAGAAGCTTTTAGACTTCCAAAACCTAAGATAGGGTGACTCATTTGTGAATGAGTACTAGGAGAAATTCACTCGTCTCCTTAAATATGTTCTCCAATATTAACATGATGAGAGGTTTCACATCCAAAATTTCATCATGGGTTTGAATGCCCAAATTGGAGGCGAAGTTGATGTGCATGGTCCGACTACAATGGACCAAGTTTATAAGAAAGCTATTAAACAAGAACAAAAGTTGAAATCCATATTTGCATGCCGGGAAAAGAACCATAAAAGTTCAGTTGGTCCCAATCCTCCCAGTCATTTAAGAAAAAGGGCAATAAGCAGAATTTCAATAAGAAAGGTGACAAAGGATTCAAGGAAAATCAAAATGAATCCAAGGGTGAAAAGAAAAACATTGATAACTCCAAGAAAAATGGAGACAATTCAGGAAAGCCTTATGAAAGGCAAGGACCCGTGGGAGGGTGTATTCATGTAGTGGTGACCATTATGCCAATCAGTGTTCCAATAAGACACAAGGGACTCAGCCGTGAGGAAATCCTTTACCCTCGCAACGGGCAGCTTTCCAATAGCGGATACATGCAACCTTGGATAACCAGCAAGCGGAGTATCAAATTAATCCAATTGAAACCACACGTGAAGGACCCAGGGGTGGTAATGATCGAGCTCATCAAGGTGCTCGAAATACGTAAGCTACGCTTGCATAATGAGGAAATAACTCAATGCAAGGTCCAGTGGGACTAGTATGCGGAAGAGAATGCCACTTGGGAGAATTATGATGATACTTATTAAAGATTCCCTCATCTATTTTAAGCTTTTTATTATGATGAACAAAGCTCTTTTATGTTATAAACTTTGGATACATTAAATAATCGGGGACGATGATTCTTATGGGAGAAGATATGTTACATCCCCAAAACTCTGACTATGTTTTACTTTACTTTCATGTGATTAAGTGGTTAACTAATCATAGATTAATGATTTGATGTTAGGGAAATGTTTAGGATAAATCATTGATTTTATGAATTATGATTAATGCTTAGAATTCGAAATAAGATTACATGTTATTGAAATTATTTAACATGATGTTTAATGATTTATTGATGAATCACTGATCATAGTTTGTATGACCTTGAGTGTAATTAGGGAAAAAGATTTCCACCTTCAAGAATGGATGGAGAGTATCACCAGAGAGAAGGGGATAGATATTTTGAAGAGTGGTTTGCATTTGAGTTTCAAACTATACCCTTCATGAACCTTCGATATGTAACATGTCATATCATATTACCCGGAAATTATATTCCCAATTTACTATCAAATAAATAATCATGATTATCATAATCATATGTTTAACAAACACTAATCATTTGCATAATGATTACATAAAAAGCATATTCTTTTTTTTTTCAATATTTTGAAACTGAAAATGTATAACATGTTCAAAGATAGCATGTTAGTGAATCCCTTCACTTTACAATCACAATGTTTTGCTCTTGGCAATAAAGATAAAATTTACATAAAATTTGACTGTCAAGTCATATAAATGAATATACTGCATCTAGAGTTTTGATATCTATCTTCATAAGTCCTGGCTTGTCATCTGCTTGGGAATGAGAGCATCACCCGAGTGCTTTTCCTCCAACCACAGACCGGCGGTCTCCCGCTCAACTTCCTTCCCGGAAGTGGCCCTACCCTTCACGAAGGGAATAGATATAAGGAACCAATAGGTTTGCCATATGAGTCTCTAGTGTTGTGTCCTTCATAACTCATCATGGTCATACAACTATAGATCCACTCTAACTATGTATGACGCTACTGGATAGTTATGCCATCTGGAGCACAGTGAACCGACTAATGCATGCAGAGACAGAAGCATTACTTTGGCCAAAGATTTAATATACATAGATGTTTTGCAATGAACGTAGTTGATTGTCCACACACTCCTAACTCGACTTAGAAGCTATCTCATCCTACATTGTTTTAATATGAGCTGGTTTGGTCGTGGAATGTCTTAATTAAACTTCCCACTTAGTCCATCTGACTTGGGCTTCTAACTCTGATCTCAGGAGTGCATTCCAAAGGTTTTCTTGTTGCATCTGCAACATGGAACCAGTGACTCCACGTCACTCTATTCCATATTTTAATCGTTAAAAAGTTCTCGTTTTTTGATTTGGACACTAGTCTTGGTCTATAACTTCATGAGATCAGTTTAAATGTTTAATCTGTTTCAAGGATTTTCACCCAATCCATATCGATTATAACATATCCTGTTAAATTCGATAATACGAAGTAAATTGATAATAAAAGGAAAAAGAAGAATACCATTTTCCATTATAGTAGACTCTTAGTCTATTAAAGACTTAAAAGGTTCTAACACCTTCTACTCCATTCAAAGAATAAATATCATTGATAGAAAGAAATTAATCATAATGATTACATATTAGTCGAGCTATCGAGCTCTCTCTCATATTCTATTATTGAATAACTTGAAGTTAAACATGATTTCATTATTTTTCTTACCCGTGGTCAAGGCACATGCATGCACTCGAGGTGCAATAATAATGATACCATTATCTTGGTTTCACTTAAGCATAATAATGGAGCATACAACTTCGAAGCCAAAGGGACATAATAATAAAGATTCCAATTGAACCTTTTTTTTAATTGCCATACACAATTTCTAAAGCGTGTTATCACAAGGAAGCGACACTTTCATGGTGTTTCTAACTACTGTTATAATACAGTGATACACGGTTTCATTACACATTAACTTTCATCTTTGTGATAACCAGGGTTACACGGGGACGCGTCCACACCTCCTCTAGCCCCGAAAATGTCCCCTGTGACGTTTCCGGGACGGGGGGACAGTTGGGGACGTCCCCTTGGCGTCCCCTACAAACTCAAAAAATCGGAAATGTTTCCGAAACATCCCCTTCTTATTTTAGTTTAGTTTAAGTATATAATTTGCCAGACACGCTTGGTCAGTATATTTCAAAATATATTTAAGTATAAGTTTGTATATTGAATTTCTTATACTTCAAATATTTTGAAATATACTGTCCGGATGTTTGAGATAGGTTCCAGATCCATGGGATTTAACATGCAGATTCTAGATTTTGGAGGATCCATCAGATTTCAGACTTAACCATTTCAGGGTTTCAGGGTTTTAGACTTAAGCCATTTTGTACCCAATTTGCTTTCAAATCAATCAAATACAACTAGACTCAGCTTGTTTCTTTTATGTACTCAGTTATTGACTCATTGGATGCATCTTATCATTGAATTTTGCCAAAAAAATAAGTGTTTTTTAATGGAATTTAAGCAATTGAGTTTTTCAATTTGGCGAGTTTTTCAACTATGATATATATATCGCTGTCCCCCCACTGTCCCCAAAAATTGGCCCTCGGACTGCCGTCCTCGAAACACGTCCCCTGTCGTCCCCCCGTCCTCGTCCCCGAAACGCTGTGGAACATAGGTGATAACATCTATATCAGAATAATTTGGTTTGTCAGTTATTATGGCTCCTCACTAGTATCGAACCAAGAAAACAACCTTCCAATAATGAGGAAGTAAAGATAATGAGAAACCACAGTTTAGTAATAAAAATAGTTGCCCTTTGGGCACCAAAGTGGTAACAGAGACGTCGGCTATGCCGCGGTCTTGGGTCTAATACTGTATGATACATATATATATAATAAAACATCTCTTGACGTCGACCATATTACACAGGTTGGTTTCTTAACTCAAAGAAACGTTTAAAGACAAGCAACATTAAAACTTTAACAGAATGCTCGTAGCATTTCATTATCATCTGCCTTGAACAGGCACCAAATCGATATTCCAAGCATGCATAAGCCATTCAAAAGGAAAACGATAAGCAAGATACAATTGACTATATTATACCATTTCAAGTTTACCCGACTTCGTCGAGTCTTTAACTCCGAGTGCAAGCTTCTATATGGGAAGTTCTTCCTTAATGCTTACGGTCTTCCACTCTTTCTGTGAAGGTTGTTTCTTTTATTTTTGTTTCCCTTTGTTTTCTTCGAGCTCCTCGCGAGAGTTCCCTACTCTTTTCTTCGAGGCATGCAAAACACATCCCCTACCACTTCTATTTTTCCCCACTCATGGGAAGGACTAAGACCAAAACTAATTCTTTTTACTCCATCTCCAACTGATCCATGAATAATTGATCATGGAGTCTTTTGCTAACAAGACCATGTTCACCATGAGCTACACTTTCTCCATCTTCTCCACAATCCGTGGAGAGTGTAGTGCTTGACAACTTGCAAGAAATGCTCTTAGCCAAGAAACTTATCAAAGCAACAAAGGAACTTAAAACCGTATCATACGATTATTGCTTTATATCATATAACGAATAACATGCTAATATAATTAAGCTATTTTGACACCATGGACATTATCACAAATATGATGCTAAGCAATGATCAAGTAATAGATTGCGAATATTCAAAACTCCTTGTGACAATCTGCAAATCAAAACAATGAAGCTCAAGCGTAGTTCTTGAATGAAACCACGTGCAAATCAATTAGGGAGGATCTTTCACCACTGCAATTGATGTTCTCCATGAGGGTTTTCGTCCTCACAAAGCTCTTGGATGAATGGAGCTCAAACCAACAGCATCTCATTTCTTCAATATCAACGCATAATGCAAATGAGCTCCAAAAGTCCCTTATATATTATCACCAAAAATGCAACGCCTCCCTTTTTGAGAAATAAACTTTATTTTATAAAATATATCTTTCTCTAACTTGAGCGCCCATTTCCAAGAGTCTAATTCACCCTTTTTATTTTAAATAAAGCACTTAGTTTTTTAAAATAACCTTATAACTTAAGTGTTTATGTAAAATAATACAGCTGTTTTACAAAACACGTTGCTGGGGCCTCGAACAATGAGATTGAGTATGCTAAAATGATACATACGCCAAGGGATGACGTCAGTGCCGAAACGGTGACTTTCCAAAAATAGATGTGAGCTCCAAGGAATGTGGAGTGCGGACCAGGTGTTCGAAAATGCTTCGGAAAGCGTCACTGCAAACCTCTCTGCAAACTGAGCCCAATGCCAATAAAAAATAATCTGCATGAGCTGTTGACCAATCTCCAAGAACTGTGGGGTTCCCTAACCAAATCATATTAGCCTAAGGGAACCTGAGGTATAGGCTAACGATCACCAAGCTGTCAGTGCTTAGGAAGGGGACATTACACATGAGGATTCCAAACACTTCAATTCCTTGTTAATTTGCTCCTACCAACTAGAAAGTTGGAGGCCAAATGGTCGGCTTGCTCAGATTTCTCCAAGTGTCTTCCAAAAATACATTCACACCAGACTCACCATCAATAATTGTGTTAGTGAGATTCCTTCCAAGGATCTCCATGTGTACCACCATTGGTTTGTTTGCCATGTCAATCGTTAGTAACATGGGATCGATCACTTGATCTTCGAATAGTGGAAGTTTGGTTATGGGGTCTTAATTATCTTCAGACTCGAAATGGGTGGTAGCATGCGCCATCTTGCCCCTCTTAGATGCAATATTAGCTATAGCATTTTTGAGTTCGAGAATACTTTGTAAAAAATCCATGGTGGTTTGAATTACTCGCCTTGCAATAATTTTATTGGATGGCAATTGATTTGTTGCCGTACAAAAATCTATCTAATTGGCATAAACCCCAAAAGATACCCCTACACATGTTGGGAGACTTGTGAATTACAGTTAGTAAAAATATCATCAATGTTACAGATATTACAGATGTCCATGCAAAAGAAACTCTCATAATAGACTTTAATCACAATGGGGAACCTTGGTTGGGGTTGCCCCAGCATTACATTAGAACCTGAGTGTGGAATAGAAGGACCAAAATTGTTATCATTGTGAAGGGGCCAATACAAGCCTTGACAATATTGATAGTTGTTTACTGCCTAACAGATCGGAATTGGAATTCATAGAGTAAACAAAATGTACTTGAAAATGAAATACAATAGCATCATAATAAATTACTCATTGATAATTCACATCAAAACTGGTATTTTATTATACTAAATTATGCTCTCATACAATATGATAGCGATATCACGCCAAAATGTGGTCCCGTCTACAATTCCATGTTTGGCATATAAAGGTAGCAGATGGTTGGTTGGTACTGCCAACTGTTGACAACCAACTCCAACTAATCACATCTGTTGGTGTTGATGATTGTTTTTCGACAAGTCAACAATTAGAGTGAAATACAAAGTATCTGACTCCCTCTTGAGCAAAGCCTCTCGAATGCTGAACTATGTGATCAAACAAGATGACTCCAAGGTTCCTTTCTGATGATTTTGGTAAGAGACAGCTTAGCGACTAAGTATGATTTTGCTGTGAACACACAAAGGGACTTACGCAATTGTTCAAGTAACTGATTATTTCAATGATTATGTAAGCGGATACTAGAGGGTCTAAGTACTGCAATTGATGGCGTATGATTTAGCAATTGAGGTTCTTGATCCTAATTCTAACTCGATGGTAAAAAAGGATAAAAGGTATAAGGTTTAGAAACACTAATCTAATTCTAAATGCAAGGATGATTACCACTTGAGGTGAAACCAAACCAGATCCTGTTTCGCCAAGATAAACAACTACACAAGATAGGTGCAATCTTCAAAGGTGTACAAGATGTTTAAATCAGTTATGCTCATGAAAGATTCAACAAGCATAAAGATCAAATTGATGTTCAATTGTTCAGACTGACCATGCACTGCAATCCACAAGCCGCAGACTACAAATGGTATGAACTTACTGATTTCACCACGAAGCAATAACGAAACCTTTCATTAACTAACATAAACTCAAAGAAAACTTATAACTTAATGTTCGTTTGAAAATTGAAACCATGCAACACTCAGAAACACAAATAGAATCACCAAAGCAATGAATCTTTTATTATCTCAGAGAGCTCTTGCAACAATTTCAGAAATTTCAACCGTTACAAATGAGAGCAATAGGAGCCCTTTTATAGACCTCCAAGGAAAGAAGGGTCAAGATCGATCGGCCGAGTCAGCGGACCAGATCAAGCCACATCACAAGTAGTTGTAACAAACTCTCCTTTATTAAATGAAAGAGGCTCTCTTTATTAAATGAAGGAGGTTATCTTTATTAAATGAAAGAAGCTATGAAGGAGGGAACAAAGGCACGCTTTCCAAGAAGATAAGGAAGCCACATCATATGCCTTTTATGTAGTAGTACTATGAGATACAATGAATCTAGACATAATTTGAACAATATCCTCCATTGGTACACTTGTCGCCGCATTAATGGATCCTTCTGCCAGTGCCACATCTGACTCATAGACGCCAAGTGTCTTCTCCCAATCGTTTATCCAAGACTTATTTTCTCCAAGACGAAATGCAAGTGTGAATATACTATCCAGCTGACCCTCATCAAGTCCATCTTACTGAAAGTAGAATGCCTTAACTTGTTGCTTCATGTTTTCAATAGTAACATTTCCATAAGGATTACATATTGTTGTCAAAGCAGTGTATATATGATTCTCTGTTTTTAGAAGAACACTTCTTATTCTGGACATATCTACTTCAATTTTATCAACCAGTTGCCCCTTGTTGTGAAGGGAAAAATACCAAGTGATGAAGTCATGTGGAGTATCCTGATCAATCACCTTATCATGAATTAGATCCTCTAATGGAGCTTCCATTAAACTCTTGAGCTGTGGCATGTATTGCTCCTTGATCGGTTTGAACTCAGCACAATTTCTTAACAAAGCTTGAACTCGATCCTTAAGATTAATGACTCTATCATAAACTTGCACAATTTCTTCAAGGTGAGTATATGCCTTCTCTTCTGTCTTTTCTATCCATCCTTTCATCACCTGAGATGAAGTTCTCATGTTTTCAACTTGGGATACTGTTTCTTGTGGAAGAATAGACGGAGGAATTGGAGTAGCTTCCTTCTGTTGGATAGGCTGCATGACTTGCTGAATGTAGTGCTTCAATGTATTAAAATCTTGTTCAACCTTTAACCTAGCTTCTCTTTCTTGCTTTAACATGCTTCTTACACTATTCACTGACTCTTGTAGTTCCTCCTCTACCTGTTCCCTTGTGATTGGACCCATGCCAATAGTAGTCATACTGTAATCTTCAGGTGCCATATCTTCTAACTCCTTATCAATTCTAGGAACAGCTATATGTACCTCTCTATTTCCAGCAGAATCTTGAGTGATTTTGGAAAAGACTGTTGCTTTCTTCTTCTGATTATTCTTCTGTGCATTTACAAGCAATTCCTCAACTGGAGCAGGCTGATAAGTTTCTACAATTGTGCTTTCCTCAATCCTTTGCCTCAACCAAGGTGGAAAAGCAGAAAGATCTTGCGGTCTTTGAACTTGACTGTGTTGTACACGAGCTACTTCCTCATCGGATTCTGCTTGACCTACTTCATCTTGATCAAGAACATCATTTTCCTCAATTATGACAGTGGGACTTGAATGAATCTCCTCGGATGGAATCAAGGCAACTTCTTCTATAACTTCTATCTCTTGTATTGGATTCTGAACAACTGAAGCACCTCCTTGTGGATTAGATGAAGTAGATAGATTATTCTTCTTTTGAGGTCTCCGGCTTGATTCTCCTTGATCTTGACTAGGTCTTTTCCTTTTTCTAGCTGGATTATCACTTTGATCATTTCCACTGTGTTGTGGTTTGCTATGTGTACTGTGCTGTCCTGGTTCTCCTTCATCCATCTTATTGTAAGTAAGAACTTGGCCTTCATCATTCATCTCTTGCAATAGTTGATTTATACATACTTGTGTCATGGCCAAGACTGGCTTTATCAATTCTTCTTCGGACACATCCTTTTTTGACCAATCAACTGTATAAGGCAAATCCTTTATCTTATCAAATTCATCTATCAACATAGTATCATCTTCAGTGAACTGATCTGGAATCTTGAATACTTTGGAAGCTCTAACTAAATCCCAGGTGAGTCTCGAACTTTGGAGTGTTCGGAGATCATCTTCATCTTGGGCACTGGCCCAGTGGTCTTCCAACTGCTTGACATGCTTAAATTCTCTGTTATATTTCCAGCAAACTTGAAAAGGATCAAAGTTAAGCCTCTTGGTGCCATGAGTTTGCAAATGATATGCCTGTAGCTCTATCTCAGAATATTCAGCTGCTGACAATGATGGTCACTCCAGATTTTGTCCAAGAAGAAGTGGAAACTGGATCCCTCCTTTCTTTTTCAACTTTTGCAACTTGATGAGTTCCAGGAGTTGCCTTGTAACCTCTAATATTACCATCCTGTTGGTTGGATATCTTGGTAATCTATATGGATATGATGTAAACCCTTGGATTCTTATGTAAGTGTACCTTTCATGCTGAGTATACCAGTGTCCATATGCTGAAATGAACTCTCTCGTTGCATTTGACAACCTTTTATGAAATTCTCCTCTTAGTTTCTTCATAATGAACATAGCAAACGCATCATTGAACCTTGTATAATGATTTATACTCTTGAGGTGTAACTGAGGATAACACTGATGCGATAAATACTTATTAGGCCCAATGCCAACTTCTCCTCTTTTGGTCAAACCTGAATAGACTTCATTTCTTGCGAGAAGGTATACCACATAGGAACTCATATAACAAGTCTTGGTCTTAGCAAAATTGATGAACTGCTCATGTATACTCTGACTGATAAGCCTAGCCCAATCAATCATCTTCCCTTTGAGAACTGACTTGATGAAAGAGTACATCCAAGGCTGAAAGGTAGCAGATTGCGGCATTCCTGTCATTCTATTTAGAAACATAATCAAGTATCCAATTTCAGGATGAAAATCTGACTTGTGAAACTGCGGAGGATTATTCATATTGAACTTCATAGCTGGATTGGCCATCCATTCTCTCCTTATTTCCTGCAACTTTGTCTTTGAATCAACATCGTATTCCTGCTGACCTTGTTGTATCGAAATACTGATCATCCTCTCCCTAGTTGGAATGTTGAAAGTCTCTCCAACTGCCTCCTTTTGCAAATAGGCTAATATTGTTCCATCTTTGGCTGTAATTTGTCTTGTATCTACATCATACTTCTTGACACATTCAATGATCATCTCTGAACACGGCAAAGCTGGCGGAAAACAAGCAGCTTCAATGGCTCCACTCCTCATGATGGCTCGAGCAAGACTACCTCCGTTGGGTTCCTCAAGGACTGACTTGATATCTTCTAAGTTGCTGTTGCCCATATTCGTGTCTCCTACATTTGTCCACCTTGAAACGAGCTTTGATTCAGGAATTTTCCCCTTAGCATCCATCCGGATCTTCGCTTGTCTCTCCTTGGAAGTCATTGCCATGGTCCTGCAAACTTGACGCGAATAAGTAATTTCAAACATTATCTAGACTCTACTTCAGCTACTTTGATACCTTAGATTTATGATTTTTCCTTATAATTATGAAATATTACTATTTAGACTCAAGGAATCTATCAAAATCCACTTATCCTCTTAAGTTTTACCAATACTTGAACAATTTTAATGCATCTAAAGAAGAAAAAAGAAGAAAATCAGATCAGAAAATATTCAGATCAGACTTACTTGATAAGCTGCCTTAAATTGATACCTTGAAATCTGATCCAACACTTGCTTGGATTGACAAAATCAAATTTGTACTTTTATAAAACCTTCTTGTTGCTGCTCCTTGAAGACAAATCTGCTTTTTTAAAAGTAATTCTGCTCCTTGAAAATGAAAAAAAATGAAAAGGAGAGGAGGTATATATATAGAATTTGCCTTAAAATTTTACTCCATAACCTAGGCCGACCCCTTTTAATATAGTGAAAAACATTTAATTTTGATTGATCTTCATTTAATAATGCAATTTCCACATTTTTCAAGGCAAAAAAAAACAATTAAATGTTTATGAACTTTCCTTTGATTGGCGCATTGGTCGAGGTTTCCACGATCTTCTAGGTTGAGTGCTTCTAGATAGGTGTTCGATGAGGCATGATGAATTCCTTTCGAAACTCAATCTCTTAAAATGTTCTCAACTTCCCCTTGGATGGAGTATTCAAATTCTTCTAGATCTAGCACACTAGTCAAGGTCTTGAAGGTCTTCTAGAAGGGCGCATTGGTTGAAGGATTAAGATCCTCTTGCCTTTTACATTAGATGACATCTTCTAGATCCTCTTTGTATTCCTTGAATTAAGTGTTTGACTTTCTTCTTGCATTTCGCATTGGATGAGTATATTGAAGTCTTCTTGAGGTGATTGAAAATACCTTGATCTCCCTTCATAACCCTCTAGGCTTTAGACGCGTTGGATGAGGGTTTCGAAATCCTCTTCTTTTGAAAGCATTGGATTGATACATTGAGATCTTCCTTACACGCATCCAACACTTGACTCTTCTTCCCTTCATGAGGTGGCGGAGTAGTTGGGTACTTTGGATTCATCTTGAAAATTTCTGAATTTTGCCTAGACTACCTTGATTTGGTGGCGCTTTGGATCAAGTTTTTGATTTCTTCTAGAATTTCACTTTAAGACTTGATTCTTGATAGTCGCATTAGATTACACTTTCAAAATCCTCATCCTCTAGGCGCTTTGGATCAAAGGATTGAATTCCTCTAGCATCTCCCTTAAGTTGGCTTTGGTTGAACTTGTTTTCACTTGCAAGGGAGTGGCGCATCACATCAAGGTGATAAAGTCTTCTTCAAGTTAGTGTTTTTTGAAATATTTTACCTTCTTTCACCTTTAGCGCATTGGATGGGCAACTTGAATTCTTCTAACCTTTGCATAATGGATCAGCTCCTAGGTTAAGCGCTTTAGATAGGTAATTTGAGATCTCCAAAAACAAACCTCATTCTTCCTCATGTGTGGCGCATTGGATACCACCTTTGATTTCCTCCTTTTGAGCATATTGATAAAGGGTCCTTGAAGTGGCGCATTAGTTCACTATGTTAGAAGCTTCAAAACTTAGGTGCATTAGATGAACTTTACCTTTAGCGAATCATGCATGATGTTGGCGCTTGGGATAGACTTTGAAATCCTCTAAACTCGCCTTGAATACTTGACCTTGGATGTCTTGGACACTTTTGCTTTCTTTCTTGTATGGCGCATTAGATGAGGGATTGGAGATCCTCTAAAATTCACCCTTAATGTGTAATAAACCTCAACTAGATCCTTCCTCCTTAGGTCGCTTTGGATCAAGTTTTCAATTCCTCTGAGTCTCACATTGGTGGATTGGTTTAAGCGCTTGGGTTTAATGTTTGGAAATCTTCCTTTCCTAGATGGGCGCATTAGATAAGGGATTGGAAATCCTCAAGTTTTTGGCGCTTTAGATGAGACTTTGAAATCCTCTAAACTAGAGCCTCCATAATTCCAAAACCTTAAGACTTCTCCTTGTCTTCAAGTGGCGCACTAGACGAGCTTTTTGAATCCTCTGGAAGAGTCAGGCGTTTTTTCAGGGTCGCGAGGGTAAAGGTATATTGAAAAATATATTTAAGTATAAGTTGTTATACTTTAAATATTTTTCAATATACCTTTCAGGATGTTTGAGATAGGTCTCGAATCCACCGGATTTAACATGCAAAATCTAGAATTTGGAGGATTCACCAGATTTCAGACTTAGTCATTTTTTCAGGATTTTCAAGATTTCAGGCTACCAGACTTAGTCTTTTCAGGATCTCAAACATACTTTAGGATTGATCTCAACATTCATTATCTAGATGGGAGTTGATCACAATTCTTCATCACTGCAAGTTCATCTGCCTCCTAATCATGAACCAACGATCATAGAAGAGGAAATCATTACCGGGTCGGCAGAGGAAGATGAGCCAGGACATCATCAAAATCTCATTGAAAGCACAGAGCTCTAAAAAAAAAACGGGGGGTCCCTATTCCTAATGGGGTGATGTGTGATTTGGTCACAACAGTCGGGAGGACAACTAACCTCACCGACACACCCAATCCGCAATAAATACAATATACTTATGCAAAAATGCTTGTTTACATCACCCCGCCCTAAAAAGTAGTCATCTTCTAAACGACTAGAGACTAAAAACGAAATAACCAAAAATTAGCCATTACTATGACGGTGGTGGTGGAGAAGTCCCTGGAGAGGTATAAACTGAAGGAAAAGAAGTATGCTGTTGAGAGATCTCTCGGCGCAGTCGGTAAACTTCCTGAGTGCGAAGTTTCAAGTGTTGAGTAGCTTTGATTTCGCGCTCCCTAGTTGACTTGACCAGCTAAACGGCTTCATCAAAATGTTTCTTCGTCTGCTCTTGACTAGTGCGTAACTCCGCCAATTCCTTCTCCTTAGCAACCAACTTCTCATCCTTTGCCGAGAGCTGCCGACTTTGTTCGGCCAATTGTTCATCTCTCCTAATTAACTGCTGCTGTTTTTCGGCTAAGTCTTTTTCTTTTTCAACAACCTTGGCTTTCTCCAATTCTGTCAACTGAGTTTGCTGAGCCAACTGCTGCTGAAATCTCTGGTTCTATTCCTCCACAACGTCCTTCAGCTGCCTAGATACACAGATGGATTCATCAATCGTAGCGACCACCTGTTGACCCTTATGGACCTCCTCATGTAACAAGTAAGGATAAAAGTATGTTCTAGATGATTGCAGAATTTAAACTTCTACAGTCCATTCTAGTTGAAACAAAAATGTACATAGCTTCTGGATGAACAAAGATTATAGGCTTCCACTGTCCATTTTAGATGATATTCTTGTATCATGAAAATATATTGCACATGGTGAAGTTATAATCTCCTAACAATCATGTGAAAATGTTTTAAATTGATATTGATGTATGAGCAATATTATTCTAACAACACAATCAACTTCCTAATTTCCTAACATGCACTTTGAAATTTATATTTTTGTTGTTTTGCAGCTTATTCCAATTGACTTGGCTGACTAATGTTGGATATATATACGATCAATTCAATTTCAGCAAAGTTTGTACCTCATCCTTTACCTTTATTGTTGACACGAATGATTATGTTCATTTGATGTGTATGCAGTCATAAATCTTGTGGTTGTAATTGACCAATGGAAGAAAGGAATACCAAACTGGTTTAGAGACACAAATAGTATCTATTATTCAAAATAATGATATAGTGCAATGGATAGACTATTAATAATGGTCATCTATACCTATCCTTTGAGTCTCATTTAGACTATTATAAACTTTACTCTTATTATTATTTTTTTCTGCTGTCTATTTTATCTTTTATGACTAAGTCATCTTTTACTCTTTAGAATCAAACATCTAAAGCATTGCTAAAATGAAAATTCGCCCTAATAACCAATAAAATGTTTGGCTTTTTGCTTAGAATTTTGTACCTTCATATAGGCTATGATATTGCATTTGCCTGTTGCATATTTAAGGTTTGTTATTCTAAATGTCTCATAATTCAAAATTGAGTAGTATGGGAAAATAACCAATGTGGTGTTATGCATTCTCCCGTGGTTCATGCATTTAATTGTCATTGCCATGCATATATTTTTTTTTTCTCATTTAGACTAAGATATTGTATTTGCACATTCTATGGTCAATATTTATAAATTTGTCTCATAATTCAAACTTGAGAAGTATGGGAGAATAAATTCTTGTTGCTAATTTTACTTTTCCTATTGCTTTTATTTACATTTTGTAAGTATGATTCATACCAACAAACATTTGAAATGAAGTGTTTTAATGAAATCTTCCATCAAAAGCTGGCATTATTCGCCCTTATCTGTTAAGAGTCAAGACTCATGTTTATTATTTTGTCTTAATGTACTGTATACTCAGTGATATGACTAACTTGTTATACTGGATTAGTTGTTAAGGTTATTCATCTATTCCACTTCAAATGCATGGGGTGCAATTGTAAATATGAACTCATTTATGACATTTTTATGTAAAATACTATGTACCATTTTTTGTTTGAGAATAATTCATAGTCAGCTGATTTAGTTTACCTCCAACCATTCTATATCTGTCTATGTTTGTGGTGTTGCAAGGTGTGTGCCCTTGGTCTCCTTGTGCTGTGTAAGAACCCAGTCTTATTCTGTCCCAAAAACTCAGTTTGAGTGGATTGACATTTCGTCAAACACTTGGCATGAAAAGTGTCTAAGTCCTCATCCCTTAAGTCTGATATAAATATCTAAGTGTTCTAATGATGGTTTGAAAGATGTTTCAATGCCAAAACATAAACAATAACATAGAAATGATAGATAAATGATTGCATACTCATATATCAAGGAACCCACTTGCAAATATGCCTTTATTGATCATATAACAGGTCTGATTACACTCTGTATACACTTATGACAGGTCTGACATAGGTTATATCAGTCTATTACAATCAATAAAATATATCTCCAATTGATCAAATAACAATGTATGACATACCCGTGATCAATCCTTCATGAAGTATACAAGGTATTGCTGATATGACAAGGAAAGATACCCAAAATGGAATACAAAAGTGGCTGCTACAGGACTGATGTTTGATATAGAATGCTGATTTGAAGTTTGCAAACTGAAATAGCTCCAAACAATCCCACGAACCTCCCTCAAGGGTAGCACACCAACCCTAGAAGGCTGTGATAGCTTTTGGGAGTGCACTTAGGGTTTCAACAAGCCTTAACAAGCCACGATCTGCCCTTAATATGCAAAACCCACGTCTGATATGTATTCCACAATGCCTCAATAATGATGCACGAAACATAATATTCAACACCCACGAAGATATGTGCCCAAATTGCCAAAAATGGTTGGAATTAAACATGAACCAGCAATGATATATAATTTGATATGTCCTCACAAAGTCCATGATTTCACCATAGAATGATTCCAATGACAATAACCTGCAAACCCTAGGCGGACCTGTTGATGATTGTTTTTGGCCAAGTCAACAATTAGAGTGAAATACAAAGTATCTGACTCCCTCTTGAGCAAAGCCTCTCGAATGCTGAACTATGTGATCAAACAAGATGACTCCAAGGTTCCTTTCTTATGATTTTGTAAGAGATAGCTCAATGACTAAGTATGATTTTGCTGTTAAACACAAAGGGACTTACGCAGACTTCTCTTCATTCATGTTTAGCTTGTTCCTCCTTTCAGTGTGGATGATGTATGTACAAAGTTGCAATGATAAAGAAAAGTAAAAAGGATAAGGGTTCAGGAAAACTAATCTAAGGTCAATGAAGCAATGATGAGGTATTGAACAGACAAACTCCTGATTAACTTAACTTCACTTCGCCAAGGGTGCCTACAACTACATGAAGTTGGTGCAATCTCCTAAGGTTACCCGAATGGTTTTCAAATCATGAAGACTTATACAAGCACCCATCAAATGGCGCAGCTCAAACAAGCATCCACAATCGAACTTAAGCAAATAAGCTCAGACTAGCTTTACACAACACTTCATCAACGATGAATGTTAAAAGCATGAGCTAGGAGTTGATCAAATATTCAATACAACATGCATTACAACAAAGAACTTCTAATCTATTTCTAATCTACTTGAAACATCTCTTAATTCCATCAAGATTTAGGAAACCATGTTACTCCACAAGATAATACTTAACACCAAACAAGTAGCTCCAATGTCTTTTGCATTAATCTTGAAAATATTTACAACAGCTTCAAATCCTCTCAGAGAATTTTGAGAGTCTCTCCTATTCTACTCCTACTTGCCTACAACTACATCTATTGACTATGAACTACTGAATTACAAATGAGGCAACAAGGCCTTTATATAGTGTTCCAGATTACAATAAATGGCTAAGATTAATTCAATAGCCAAGGGTCTAGATCATGCCACCTCAGAGGTAATTACAACAATTTGCTATTTTTAGCACAAAAGAGAGAGGCAATGAAGACACATTTTCCAATGTGATAAGGTAAGGCAAAAGCATTTAAAATATCTTCCACATAGGAATCCCTTTGACTTCTTTTATTAAATGATATATTGAATGCATTAAATAATGCGGCTAATCAAAATTGAATGATGTGTACTCGCCACCTAGATGCCACTTTAGCATACTTTGAAAATTGTATCAACTTGTAATGATGTATTCAATGCGATTGCTTGAACTTGTATGTTTGGGAATACATCTTGTAGATCTTGCCTTATTCGTTCTTCTTGTAGACTGGATATATGATACTTGTTGCTTCGCTTGACTAACTTTGCAATGTTTCTTCTTCTTGTAGGATGTAGATATGAATGATCTTCTTTGGATGCATCCTCTTGAAGAGAGTAGAGTAGAGATATGATGATGATGATGCTTCCTTCATGTAAGAGTAGGAGACTCTCTTGGACTTGAAGTTGTAAAGTCTTGAAGTTTAGATGGATGAATGCTGAATGCCTTCGCTTGATGTATAAGTTGATGTAGAACTCTTGGAATGATGCTTCCTGGAAGATGATCTTGAATGATTCCTTATGATAGAGCAGCTAACTTCCCAAGGGGACTTGAAGTTTAATGACATGAGGTTTCCTTGAAGTAAAGTGGATGCCTTTGGAAGTCTTGATTGATGAAGATGAAGTAGTTGATACTTGAAGTGACTTCTTAGAACAACTACTTGATGACTTTCCTAACATGAAGGTGGTTCTAGACATTTGCTCCTTTGATGACTCCTTAGCATCATTCACATTCCTGCAACATAGAGAAGAAACAACATCAATACTTCAACTTTATAACATAAACACATAAGAAATCATTTGCTCAAGGTCTAAAGAAGATGAAAACAATAAAAAAAAACAGAGCATTGAATAAAGTCCTTAAATCCTCCTTTACTCTCTTGAACTCATCCTTCTTGGAGGAGCAGATCAGAAACTAAAATCTTATGTCATATCTTCTTGGTGCAGCAGATCATGGTTTTTTGGAATCTCCTTGCAACCTTAATACTTCAATCCTCCTACTTGCTTAGGGCATTAGATAGGTGTTTTGATTTCCTCTAGGGCTGGTGCACTAGATCCACGTTTCAAAATCTTCTAGATAGACTTTTAAACACCAAGCAAGCTTCCTTTACATGTGGCGCATTGGATGGCACTTATGAATTCCTCTACAATTCTGCCTTGAAACTCCTTTTCCTTATCAATCTTGGCGCAGCGGTTAAGCATCTTGAAATCCTCCTCTCATCTCCTCCTTTTGGTGCATTAGATGAGAGATTTGATCTCTTCTTGTTGTTTTAATGCAATAGATCAAGTGTTTGAAGTCTCTAAGGGCTAGCGCATTATTTGGAGATTTTAAGATCCTCCTTGAAAAGATCTTCTTAGAAGTGGCGCGTTGGTTCAAGGTTTTAGTTTCCTCTAGAAATTTCATAAAATTTTGCACTTCAACACTCAAAACTTGCCCTTCCACCTTAGTGTGTTGGTTGAAACATTTGATTTTTCCTGAATTTTGTCTTTTCTACCTTGGGCGCTTTGGTTCAGCAATTCAATTTCCCCTAAATGTGGCGGATTAGATGGCACTTTGAAATCCTCTAGATCTTTACCTCTTGGCGCTTTAGATTTTATTTCTTCTAGCATCTCCCTTAGCGCATTGGTTTAACACTTGGGTTTCCTCTAGATCTAGCTTCATATGATATAGCCTTTTTCACAAACTCCTCTTCAAGAACGGCGCATTGGTTGACCCACTTGAAATCTTCTAGGAACTTGCAAAATTCTCATGAATCTCACCTTTTCCCTTGTCGCACCGGTTAGGGGAATCAAATTCCTCTTGTTATCTTTGCTTTGGTGGTCGAACCTTTTAATCGCTTCTAATTCTCCCTTTGATTTGCCTTTAAAATCTTGAACTAGACCACCCTATCTAGTGGCGCATTGGTTGAGGTATTCAAGATCCTCTAGAAACAATATGAAATTTGCACTTTGACCCTTAGAAACTACCTATCATCCATCTTGGCGGATTGGATTAAGGGTCTGGAGTCTTCCTTGATGCTTAACCTTTTCATCTCACTTACCCTCCATCAAGCGCATTAGATCTAATTTCTGAGTCTTCTATATGGCGGGCGCATTGGATCAAGGGTGTGATTTCCTCTTGATTTTCGCATTGGATGACATCTTCTAGATCTTCCTTCTCTACCTTCTATCAAGCGCAAAAGATCTTCCTTACTAGGTTTTGGCGCATTGGTTCATCATATTAGAATCCTCTGGAAATTGATTTAGACTTTATGACGAACCTTCCTTCCAAGCGGCTTAGATCAACAACTTGAGTTTTCTAGAATTTATCTCCATAATGGCGCATTGGTTGAGGGATTAGAGATCCTCTAAAAACCTTTAATGTGCAACAAATCCAACCCAAAATCCGTCCTTCTCCTTAGGTCGCATTGGATAGGCATGTTGATTTCCTCTAAAATTCGCTTTGATCCACTTGACTTAGGCGCTTTGGATGAATGTTCTTTCAAAACATAAACATTTGTGCTTTGGGCGCATCACTCCAAGGGGTTGATATCCTCTGAAATTTCGCATTTAGTTGAAGGCTTGAAATCCTCTGAAATTTCGCATTAGTTGAAGATTTGAAATCCTCTTACAAAGGTGTTTAAACTTGATCAAGATTTGGTTGTCCGCTTTGAAATTTGCCTTGAAACTGAAATTTAGCCTCATTATGTGAGTGGCACATCTGGTCAAGGAGGTGAATTCTTCTTGATTGGCGGATTAGATGGTGAAGTTGGAATCATCATCTTTACTACCTTTGGCGCATTGGTTCACACCTTCAAAATCCTCTAGAAATTTTCGCTTTCACATGTGGCGCGTTGGTTAATGCATTCAAAATCATCTAGAATTGGCGCATCACTTGAGGTGTTCGATTTCCTCTAGAATTCGGCGCGATTTATCACGATTTTGCGCCAAGATTTTGCGCCACTTTGATATCCCATCGCACTGGATCAACTTTTTGAATCCTCTGGAGTAGTTAGGCATTTTTCAGGGTTCGTGAGGTTCTTATACTTTAAATATTTTTCAATATACCTTTCAGGATGTTTGAGATAGGTCTCGAATCCACCGGATTTAACATGCAAAATCTAGAATTTGGCGGATTCACTAGATTTCAGACTTAGCCAATTTTTCAAGATTTTTCAGGATTTCAGGCTACCAGACTTAGTCATTTTCAGGATCTCAAACATACTTCAGGATTGATCTCAATGTTCATTATCTGGATGGAATTTAATCAAGATTCTTCATCACTGCAAGTTCATCCTCTAGATAAGACCTCCAGTTATAAAGCAAAATCTTCTAGGAGAGAGACTTATTGGATTGGCAGAGGAAATGAACCTAAGGCATCATCTAAGATCTCATGCAAAACATCGGAGCTCAAAAAAAAGGGGTCCCCATTTGCAATGGGGCGATGTGTGATTTGGTCACAACAGGACCCTAGGCGGCTAGTATCAAAATAGACTCCAAATTGCCATTACAAATTGATATTTGGTACAAATTTTCATCAATTTGGAGTTGTAACCCTAGCCACAATTTGCCAAAGCCTAGCCGTGGATGGAAATGGAAGAAATGTATCAAATACACTTTCAAACCTTGATCAAAATGCCTTTAATCTGCAAATAGCCTTCAAACCCTAGTTGGTTATAATTTCTTCTCTCAAATAAGCTCAAATGCAGCTCATGATGTGAAACTACCAAATAATGCAGCCTTCACGTGATATCTCACACACTTAGGTAGCAATAACCATGAAGAACTTCGTTCTCCAAAGCCAATAAATCTGAAAACCCTAGGTTTCCACCTTCAAGAGCCAAACTCTCCAAAACATTCAACTTCAATTTGTAAAATGATCAAATGATGCCTTTCCATTTGCTTTTGGTGACTTATATACTCTCTCCAAAATAAGTCGATTTCCTCATGAGGCTTTTATAATCATTTAAATGATATTAAATGGTTTTGTGATGTTGACTTTAATATAAAGCATTAATTAGGCGCCCACATAAAGTACATTTATTAATTGACTTTAAGTCATAAAGTGGCCCCATTAACATAAAGTTAAAATATAACTTATAATGCACTTTATAATTAATTATTAATAAAGTATTACTTTATTAATAATTAAAATTACATAACTCCATCAATACTTATTATTTTTCCATTCTGTCTGAACTTGGAAGTTAACCATTGTATCCACTGTGCATCCAACTGCCTTACTAAAAATACTAAGGGTCCCTCTCTAACATCCACTGACTTACTATAAATAACAATGCCTCAGAACATATGAAAGATCTGGAGAGATAAACATTGACAACTTCCACTTGAAGAGCTCCATAACGCCCAAACTAGACCCTCTAATCCACCATAGTAGCCTACGAGGGTCAACTGATAGGCTAATCCTCTGAACTCTGATGCTCACGAAAATGGGGACATTACAATCTGCCCTCCCTGAAATTGCTTGTCCCCAAGCAATCTCCACTTCAAAGAAACTCCTCTCCACTGGAGGCCCAAAGGAAAAACTGTGAAATGTCCCGCACATCTCTAACCAACTCCTGAAACACCAACATAATCACAACTGCGCAAGGATAAACATCATGCCGACAATCCAACCCTTGCGCACAAGTATTGTGCATCGAAAACAAAACATGTACAAGTAAATCAAAGATGAAATTGAAGGCTCTCTGCACCATGTACATGCTGTAAAACTCCTCAGTAAACTCCGTTTGGAAACTTGATGCACCCGAAGGGTCCCAAACTCTGCGATCACTGCTCAGCTGAATGTCGGTATCCCAAATCACTCTGTAGAATGCTCAACTACTTGTCCACTGCACCCACTGGATAAAGACTATACCATGCTTAGTACTGCGGTGAACAAGTACTACCACGTAGAGCAATCTACCAAAGAGAAGGATTCCTGGATCCCACAACCAGATTGGAAGTCCGCCATACGAATCAACCTTTGACTTCCACTGTTCTAATTTGATCCCAACTTCACCATGCTGAAAAAGGTGAAGCAAACCATCGAGACCCATCCAAACCGCAGTGCCAACTCCGTCACCGCCTGGATCCCATTACAAACGAAACTCACATCCATCTGTCATGTGGAGATAGGAATATTTGAAAGCATCTGCTACACCAAATCTCCCTCTATTCTCTACTAAACTCTCATGGATGTGATATCCAACTAAGCCATCATGACTACTGACACCATAATCTCTCTGAAGCCATGCATCCACAGGTAGTCTCTGTGACATAGAAGTAGCAAACTCTGTCGGATACAAGTCAGCATGATGGGAAATTGAAAGCTGACCCTGCAAGTAATCTTCCGCTAACAACTGAGTCGAGTACTTCCAACCTCTAGTTCCATCTTCTAAAGATGGTAAATTCCCATCCCACAATGGATGGTATAAACTCTGAGCCAATCCACACCTACGCCTCATCAAGTCATCAACGTGTGGACTAAAGGAGAAGTGACGAGCACTCCTCACTATGCAATCAAGATAAAATGCTCTTACCTCTGTCAATGGCTGATCGTCATAGTTATGGGGAACACACTCCTCATCACTCTCATCGCTGGAATCAGAAGGTGGCTCACGTTTCTAATCCTGAACAACTAATTGGGTAAATGCTCTACCAAGTCTCTTTGCGAACCCAATAGCATACTCTCTATCATGAAACAATTGGAGATATTATGATTTTATCTCCTCCAAAGCACTCCTGATGAACCTCAAATCACGAATGCGAGTACCAGCCGAGACCCTATACCGTCTCTCCTCAAACTCTGCTATCCAAAAAAGGTACTCAACATACTTATTAGTGCAATCAAAACGAGATAAGGTTGAATCAACCTTCTCCCCTGTAACCTTCAGCTGATCTCTCCATCTCTGTGGCTCAATAAGCTATCGATCAAAATCAGCTGCATAGGATGGAATGACTGATTTGCTTCCAGGAGAGGGAAACAAATCAACTTGAGAACCAACCTCCCAACTGGATGATGCTCTGCATATCTCCTGTGAAGATGGAGTAGTAACGTGAACTGTCACACAACTCTCTGGAGAATCCATCACTGCATCACAAAAGCTACCAATAATCTGCCCTGCATCACCTGCCATGGAACTAACCTTAGGAGAACTTGTTGCAACATGTGGTTCTCTGCTGCTCTCAACCAAAGTACTCATCCCATCTAGGTCATCTGCACCTGCGACTGTAATGGATGTTGCCACATCCTCAACACATCCATTACCACAACCCGTGGATACAAGATCATCACCAATTGCTACCATGGAAACTTGAACTCTATCAAAAGATGAAGACTGTACTAAACTCAACTCCACGGTAAGCTTCTCTACCTGTGATTGTGACTTGAAGGGCCAACTGGGTGCTCTTCAACGAGACCATAGTCACCTCGAGCTCATAGGTGAGCTCATCAACTTCTTCCTCCTTTCCCTTCAAGGCATCATAACAAATGCAATCCCACTTGAGAAGATAATCAATGTCAGCAAGTAACTGTAGATAATTTAGTTTCATTATTCCAATTGCTTCTCGAAGTGCATGAAACTCAACAAGGGAAAGACCACTATCACCGTGCTCATTTGTCATAGGAGTATTCCAACCAAAAGTAGCCAACATTTGTCGAGCAACATCAAAATGCTCAATGGCCGTGGCAATCATACTGTCATTCACCTTTAGTTGCCCAACCAAATGATGAGGACTCTGCAACTTAGGACTCCTATACAAGTTTGCTGATTCGAAATCTGCACTGTGATATGAGATTGTATCAACATCACTCACCTTATGATAAGCAACATCATGTGTGCTATCATCAGTGCACACATCAACAACTAAGGTACTGTTGCTATGTACCACAAAGGATGGCTCAACTAGTAATGTAGAAGTTGTTGATATAACATTATCTTCACACACTTCTGCTTCCAATGTACTTGCATGTCCATCCAACTCACAATTCTGGGATTCAATGCCACTAATTGAATTTTCCAACTTGTTTCCTAAGGTCTGATTTGAAAAATCAGACTCATCATTGTAGACAGCAAAATAGTTAAATAAACAAATGATATAATTAGTTGTCGGCATCAACCGACGGGTCGGGTAGTTTGGAGTCGGTACCAACGGTTGGCATCACAACCACCCTTGGTCGTGAGTATTTAAGTCATCAATGCATTGTAGTCGGATATCGGTGATTTTGCAATAGTTATTATGCAGACATTGGAGTCACAATGAATATTTATGTTCTGTCATGACATTGTAATGTTCTGTGAATCAATGATAAATACAGTATTCCATTCCGAGTACTCTTGTTCTGGTCATATGATGCACTATACTACTTATTATTTCTGTTTACTTCATATTCTGTGAAACACACCATATTGCGGTAAACATTTGGCGCCGTTGCCAGTTCGAAAACGGGTTGAGGGTGACAAGGCGATGACAAGTTGAGACGTCCGATGCCATTAGACAAGTGACATCGTCTGAACAAGCCGTCGGGTGTAATTAGCATCAAGGAAATGGCAGCGTGATGGGGCAACCAATTGACACTGACGAGGAAGTACAAGACAGAAAGCACGTAGAAGAAATAATACAAGAAATCCAAGAAGAACGTGAGGAAAGCGATAGAGAAGAGAATGAACCCAGAAGTCGGGAAGATGAAGTAACTCAGGAATTAGTCAAACTGTGGTTATTATCAGTCGGACAATACGTGCGAGACGAGTCTATCCGCAGAGAAGTTCCACAGGAGGTTATTTCAGAGAACCTGCGTGTTAATAGCGAAGTGGATAATCTTCTGGACCGCATTCCCCGACTTCTGGCAAGGAATTTGATAGCCTTCCAAGATATTCGAGAAGAAAGAGAGAGGGAAGTACGACGACAACAAATTCTCAGAAGATATGAAGAACGGTTGAAACAAGAAGAGGAGGAACGGGACGGTGATCGCCGTCGCACACCGTACAATTGAGGAAGGGTAAGCATAATTAATGCCCATACAACTAAATAAGGACAAGAATAAATTACCAGTAGGGCACGCAACACCAGAAGAAATAGTAAGAAAATCATTAAGACTCAAGGAACAAGAAGAACGTAGAAAACGATTGAAACAGATTGTTGAAAAAGAAAATGAACAACATGAAGAGGTAGATCAAGGAGGTGATGAACATAGTTTTAGAACGCCAATAACCAATAAAGGAAAAGAAAATAATCTGACAGAAGAACTAGAGAATAGTATACGTCGGATTGTGGCATTGTCCATTTCAGACGAAAGGCCGCGGAACAGAGGACCTGAGCCCGAGACCCCTGCCCAGAGGGAAAACCAAGGAGAGCCAGAGGTAACTCGAAGTGTAGAGGACGCCGGAACCGGAAGTGGGAAGGAACCGTACGTGGCCGGCAGTGTCGGGGAGACACCGGAACGACACGGTAGAACCAGTCCAGTCGGGTCAAAAACACAAAGAGGGTACCTCGGGAAAAAGATGGTAACCCCACCGGCAAGTGAAAGGCAGAAGTTGCCGAAGTTCATGGGGAACGGGTCAGAGGATCCTGTCCGACACTGTAAGACGTGTGAAACCATTTGGGTGGCAAACGGACAAGAGGACGAAGATTATTGGGTAAAAGCGTTTCCAGCGACGCTAAGAGGTATTGCTATTGACTGGTACACAGAACTAGAGGCAGCACAAAAGACCTCATGGGACGAACTAAGGAAAGCCTTCGAGAACGAATTTAAACTTCTCAGAGACGACAACGAGATTGTCGCTGAAATCTACAATACCAAACAAGGGAAGAATGAAAACGTGAGGGCATATAATAGAAGGCTCAAAGAGTTACTCGGGAAACTGGAAACACAGCCAGCTGATGGACTGAAGAAAAGGTGGTTCATTGAAGGACTAGTCTCGTCATTAAGAAAAAAAATGAAAGTGGTACCCCCATCGTCATACGCGGAAGCATACAATAGGGCGATGGACATAGAAAGCGAAAGCAAAACATCATCCCGAAATAAAAGGAGAACTGAAGATGATGACAGTACGGGGGAGGACAGCAGTGAGAACGAGTCGAAAACCATCCAGGCGTTGAGAAGGGACATGATCCGCATGATGAAGGAAATAAAAACAGATAAAGAGACGACTAGAGAAAGTCGAGAGTTATGGTGCACATAGTGTAATGGGGAAGGTCACATAAAGGCAAATTGCCCGAGAAAATTATTTTGTGACATCTGTCAGGTAATGGGACATTCAATCAAGGAATGCCCATTTAACTTGAAAGCAAGAAGTACCCAAGTGTTGTTCACACAGGGAGAATCATCAACTCCGCCAACCACACCGCCAAAACCTCAAAATAGTCCGAATGCATCCCCCAGAGGATACAGGAACAACAGAAGGTTTAACAATAACAGCCCTCGGAATAGATTGCAGTATGACAGCAAAGGGCGACCAATGATACAGTGCCGGCAGTGCAACGAGTGGGGACACTTCGCCAGAGAATGCCCCAGCAACAGTCAGAACACAGTAAATGCATTGTGCAAGTGGTGTGGGCCTGGTGATCACGAGGAAAAAGACTGTCCGAAGCAGAAAGGGGTGAACCTTATCAATCTCAAGGAAGATGAGGAAGAAATCCTGGCTATCACCCGAGCACAGTGGAAAAAGGCCACTTATCCAGATCCCCGCACGGAAAAAGAAAGACTGCGAGAGGCACGGAAGGAAGTGGAAGTTGCCATGAGAACCGAAAGGAGGAACTCAGACAAAAAGGCAATACGATCGGAATCAGATAAGAACATAGCAAGTCAAGTATTGCAAACTACCGTACCGATCAAATTGGCGGACCTTCTCCAAAGCTTGCCTCAGTTAAAAGTAGCAATATCCAAGGTAATGGAGGACAACTCGCACGAAGACCAAAACCTCACAACAGAAGATGTTATAGTAGAACCACCGCCAACGGGAGAACAAGTACTCGACCCGAGGTTGCTGGCGATTGATACTGGAAAGAAACCGGCTGTAGTACACATGGAAATCCTTGGACTGAACTTGACAAATACTATAGTCGACGGTGGATCCGGAGTAAACGTACTACCAGAAGCAACCTGGAAGAGCCTCGGGAAGCCTACTCTATGGCCACAAAACTTCCAGTTAGTGGGAGCCGACCAGCACGGGATCAAGGCGCTGGGAGTGCTAATGGCTCAGAAGGTAAGAATTGGTACCCAGCAATTCTTGTTAAATTTTGTAGTCATAACAGCACAAAATGCATCATATGATGCATTACTCGGCCGAGGATGGCTAATAGCCGCCAAGGCCAACCACAACTGGAAGAAAAACACCCTGTCCATAGAAAATGGACGAAGGAAGTTCGTCATTGATTTGAAGACACAAACCGTCAGTGAAGAGTTGGCGTCAGATTCTGACTCGGATGGAGGGGACTCGACGGAAAGTAGGAAAGGGCCGATGGAGCCCGATGATGAAGGGGTGCTAAAATTACAAGAATGCTCAGAAGATGAAACAAATTCGTTCAGCGGGCTATTTCACTGGCAGATGGAAGACTACGAGTTTTTCCCGCCACAGTGCAACATGATTTCAATAAAAGAAATTGGTGAAAACTCAGGAACGACGAATGAACAGAAAGACGACGGTGAAACATTGGAACGAACAAGTGAAAAGGGGAAGGAAGTAACCCACATGTTCCCAGCAGCGTACGGGGAATATAAGGAAGGGAATGCAGAAGTAGACAGTACGCCGGCACATCAGTTTGAACCGAAAAAGAAGATTATGTACGAAGAGCCGATAACGAAGAAAGTTAATCTCGGCGAAGAAAGTAACCCGAAAATAATTCTGGCCGGCGACGACTGGAATCCCGTACTCAAGGCAGCAGCGTTCAGAATCTTCCTAGAGTACAAAGATGTATTTGCCTGGACCTACAAGGACCTGAAGGGGATACCACCAGAACTGTGCGTCCACAGAATTCCACTCATACCAGGAGCACGGCCAGTACGGAAAAGGCCATACCGCATGAATAAGAACTATGCGGCAAAAGTACAAGAGGAAATTGAAAAAATGCTTGAGGCAGGAATAATATTCGAGGTGGAAACGAGTGAGTGGGTGTCACCGATTGTGATATCACTTAAAAAGGAAGGGGGACAAATCAGGATTTGCGTAGATTTCAGATGCCTCAATGCGGTAACAATCAAAGACCCATTCCCCATTCCATTCACAGACTCCATTTTGGAAGAAGTGGCCGGTCACGAAATATATTCCTTTATGGATGGATTTTCGGGATATAACCAGATTAGCATCGCCAAGGAAGACAAACTGAAAACAACATTTGTGATTGAAAATGGAGTATATGCATACAACCGGATGCCGTTCGGCCTGTGCAATGCACCAGCCACCTTTCAGAGGATTATCCTACACATATTTGATAAAATGTCGGTGGGAAACTTCAAGGCATTCCTCGATGACTGGTCAATTTACAGCGACCAGCAAACACACCTTAAAGCCCTCACCGAATGCATGGAGCGTTGCAGAGCCGCACGGTTGGCCTTAAACCCGAAGAAGTGCCGGTTCATGGTGTCCCAAGGGAAACTTCTGGGCCATATCGTATGCCAAGCAGGACTAAAAGCAGACCCGGACAAGATTCGGGTAATTGTAGAAATGGAGGCTCCAGAAGATGTCACCGGAGTAAAGTCCTTCCTCGGACATGTTGGTTATTACCGGAGATTTATCAAAAATTTTGCTCAGGTATCACACCCACTGGATATGCTGACAAGGAAAGGGGTGCAGTTTGTCTGGTTGGAGGAACAACAGAAAGCCTTTGAAGAACTAAAGACAAGACTCATCAGTGCACCTATCCTATCCTATCCAAATTGGGACAAGGAATTCCACGTGCACGTAGACGCATCAAACTTTGCAATTGGTGCCACTCTTGCACAGGTCGGATCCCATGGGTTGGATCATCCAGTATACTTTGCCAGTCGGTTGCTCTCCAAGGCAGAACGGAACTACAGTACTACAGAAAGGGAGGCTCTGGGAATGGTGTACTCTGTACAGAAATTCAGGCATTACCTCTTGGCAACACCATTCACTTTTTATGTGGATCATCAAGCTCTAATGTATCTAGTCAACAAACCGATTATTCAAGGCAGAATCAGTAGGTGGTTGTTGCTTCTGCAAGAATTTACTTTCACCATTATTGTACGACCGGGAAAAAGCCATGTAATTGCCGACCAGCTCTCAAGGATCAAATCCGGAGAACCAGGAGATGGAGTCAATGAGGACTTTCCGGATGCCCACCTATTCCACATCGCTGCCTTGCCGCCATGGTACGAGAAAATTGGCGAGTACTTGTCCACTTCAACGTTTGCGCCAGAAATGTCTACAAGTGAACGACGGAAGATTGCATTGAAGAGTAAGACATTTCAACTGATAAACGGGCTGCTCTACAAAATGGGGCCCGATCAAATTCTCCGGAGGTGCGTGATGGAAGAAGAGATAAGGGGTGTATTGGCAGAAGCACATGAGGGACTAGCAGGGGGACACATGGGCCCCGACGCCACGGCACGGAAAGTACTGCTCGCCGGCCTATGGTGGCCGACGTTACACACAGATGCCCGAGAATGGGTAATTCAATGTGACACTTGTCAGAGGGTAGGGAAACCACTCAAGAGGGATTATATGCCACTCTGGCCATCACAACCTCAAGAACTCTTCGAAAGATGGGGGCTGGATTTTGTAGGACCCCTGAAGGTCAGCCAACTACACCGATGTCGGTACATAATAGTGGCTACGGAATATTTGACGAAGTGGGCAGAAGCGAAGGCACTGAAAGATAACACTGCATTAAGTACGGCAAGGTTCATATACGAGCACATCGTGACGAGGTATGGGATCCCAATTCAATTGACGAGTGACCGCGGGGGACATTTCGTCAACCACGTCATCCAACTGATGACTACAGAGTTCAAAATCCTGCACACCCTATCAAGTCCGTACTATCCAAGGGCGAACGGGCAGGCAGAGTCAACAAACAAGGTGCTCGTTTCGGTAATCCACAAGTCATGCGGTATCGAAGGGTCGGACTGGGAAGAGAGGCTACCAGCAGTGTTATGGGCTTACCGAACCACTTATAAGGTAACGACTGGACACACTCCCTTCCAGTTGATGTATGGGCAAGAAGCGGTAGTACCAGCAGAATCCCTGGTTCCAAGTCTGAGAATTGCAGTGGAAAACAGACTAGGAGATACGGAAAGCCTGGAAGAAAGACTATTCCAGTTGAATAAACTGGATGAGAAAAGAATTTTGGCTCAATGGTCGACGGAAGTTATGCAGAAACGCCGGAAGTATTGGCACGACAAACACCTACGGAGAATGGAATTCCGGCCGGGGCAGTTAGTCCTCAAATATAACGGCCGTAACGAAATTAAACCGGGTAAGTTCAAAGTTCGTTGGTTGGGACCGTTCAAGGTACGGGAAATACTGGACAATGGGGCTATAAGGCTGGACAACATTGACGGAACCCAAATCAGGGACACAGTGAACGGAGCAAAACTGAAGAAGTATAAGCAAAAAAGGGAAGAAACAATAGAAATCAATATGTTGGGATACGCAATGTTGGAAGAGACAACGGAGGGGACCAATGGAGTATGTTTCCGGAGTGCACCATACGAACCTGTAACTGGGTTTTTTGGACCAAGAACGATGCAAACTGGCATTCGAGAAGGGATAATCGATAGCGACATCATCGAAAATGGCGATGATGACAATCAGAATGAAGAGGAACAGGCATGGAACCGGTGGATAGCCGAATGCAATAAGGTAAGAGATAAGTTCGAATTCTTATTACCAAAAGAAATAAACACCCCGGTGAAAAGGTATGTAGCAGAGGCCATGTTCATAATTGAAAGATCACCCTATGAGGACGAAGTCCTACAACTAAGGTTGAAGAACCAAGGGACTCCATATGTCCAGATTCCAAGAAGTCGAATGTGGAAAGCGAAGTTTAGGACCAAGGGTATAAGGATGAACAGCGACGGAAAAACATTTCAGTGGACCCAAGAACCGATGGGATGGAACTTAAGGTTGACACAAGAAAAAAATACAGTGGTGGATCGAATATGGGAACTGGAAGAAGTCGAACAATGCTGCTCCAACGATTGCCTCCGACAGAAAGGGTATATTCAGTGTATATTCCGCCACATGACAGAAATCGAGGTCATAAAAGACGAAGACAAAGTCGAGGAGGCCGTCATCGGAACCATACAGCAGCGAAGAGGTAAAGAAAAAATATAGAGTAATGAACCAACAAAACAAAAAAAAAAAAAAAAAAATTTCAAAAAAAAAAAAAATTTCAAAAAATTTCAAAAAAAAAAAAAAATTCAAAAAAAAAGGGCAGGCCGTACGACCAGGCCGTACGACCGTACGGCCTGACAAAAAAAAATTTAAATTTTTTTTTTTTTTTTTTTTTTTTTTTAAAATTTAAAAAATTTAAAAAAAAAAAAAAAAAAAAAAATTTAAAAAAAAAAAAATTCCGTACGACGTACGGCCTGACCGTACGACGTACGGCCAGACAGTACGCCGTACACTGTACGGCCAGCCACCCCCACCCCTCTTTAACAACCCCACCCCTCTTTAACAACTCAACTCCCAAGTAGCAAACAGAAAAAAAAAAGAGGAAAAAGAAGAAAAAAAAAAAAAACAGCAAACAGCAAACAGCAAACAGCAACATGGAAGGGCCGTACTAGGCAGTACAGGGAAAGTACAGACGGTACAATTGCAGCAGTACAACGTACTTGGCATTCTCGAGGTCTACCATCGGGGAAAAGAAAGCATCGGCTTGGTATCGGCACTTTGGCACTCAAATACCCAGCATAGGAATTGTTAGAAAAATTGGATAATGGATAAGGGCAAAAAGATTGCAGCCTACAGACCAAAGATTGCATCGGAGGAGAGGAAGAAACAAAGTGTGGATACCGGAATGAAGGCCATCGCCTGGGAAAGCCTGACAGGAAACGAATGCAAACAATGGTGGAAGAATGCATCGGAAGACAATGTGTTGAAGGTAGCATTGAAACATGCCCAAGTCGACAAAACCATAATGATGCCCTACTTTAATGCCAGGGAGTTCGAGCCGTATTTAAAAGCTATGGTAGACAATTTCTGCGAGCACTCCAGCAGGTCCATTATCGAGTATCGGGGCCATTCAGTGACTGTATCATTTTGGCCACAGGATTTTGCCAGAGTGATGGGGGTTCCAGCCGTTGGCCAGAGTGTGGTAAAACCGGGCCGGATGACCCAGCATCACAAAGAAACCCTCATCCAGAGGGTATGCCGAAGTGACCTCTCAGACAAGGAGAAAGACACAATATGGAATTCAGGTAATCGGGGATTGAGGAAAAATTTATTGGCAAATGAAGAATGGAAATGCATCATGGATGTCATGAAGTGCAGACTGACGGGTTCCAGTAGGGCATCGGACATCGCCCTATGGATGGTTGATTATATGATCGGATTGCGTGTTGGCAAGGTCTACAACTGGGCGAGGTATTTGACAGAGAGGGTGAGGGAATTTTTATCCCAGCGGCATAAGGTATTCTATATGACTCAACAGGTCATTGCCCTTTTTCTCGATGCTGTCCATACCCAGGTGCCAGCAGACAAATGGGGGGGGTTACAACCGACAGCACAAGTAGAGCCGGGATGGCCGACAGTCTTCTACTGGAAGGGACTCGACACAGCTCACGGAGAAGAACCTTCACGACGGCAAAAAAGGAAAAGGAAGCAACAGGAAACATCCACAGAAAGTGAAGAAGAAGAAGAAGAAGAAGAGGAAGAAGAAGAGGAAGGCAGGGGACAGTCACCAGGGGTAGAAAGCGACTCATCTATGGATGAAGTACCGGCACCAAGAATGACACGGAGTGTGGTGAGGGAGGCAGCCATAAGGGATACTGAGGAAAACACAGCAGAAAAAAGGGGGCAACCGAAAGGAGTTTTGGTACTTCCAAAACTCAAATCGGCAGCATTCACACTACCAGTACCAGCACAGAGTACCGAGATACAAGCACAAGGCACAGCTACACTGCCAGTCAGGCTAAGGTTGCCAGCAAGAGTCATACCATCAGCAGCACCTGGGGTGACGACTTCACCAGTGGAACCCTCCACAGTAGGGGGAATAGCCACACCACAGGTAGAGGTACCACCAGCAGGAGGTCAGGACAAAATAGATAGCTGGTTGAGTGATATTGGCCTAACAGTAGACATCCCTGAGGTACCTTTGCTGAGCCCACTTCACTTCGGGACGGAAGGTCAAGAAGAAGGTAGCACACCAAGGGGGACAGCGAGCCTAGAGCAGCTTAGCGTTACTGGCCAGATCACTCAGCAGGGCAGTCTACCACAGCCAGTACCGGCTACACAGGAGGTAGGGGAGCCTTCCATGGGCATCATGCGTTCCCCGGCGATCACCCCAGTGACCACTTCACCAGAGGAGGAGGAGGGATTTCCAGAGGGATTGACCCTCACACTTTCTAGACCTGACCCCTCCGACCCAATAGGTACCATTCAGAGGTACATGGAGGACTTGGAGAATATGGCAGATTATATGGGGGAGATAGCTGATATCTCCAAACAGTTGAGATTGGGACGATCACAGGTAGTGGCTCAAGAGGCCAAGAGAATAAGGAACTTTGTTCAACAAGGCTGTGAGGAAGAGTTTGCTCGCCAATTCACAACGAGAGGTTGGCCAGAGATCGACACTCAGGAGATGCATGACCGATGGAGAGGATCGCGGCCAGTGGTAGGAGGAAGGGACGCAGAAGTCATAGAGTCCCTATTCACCATAGAGAAGGCATACAAGCAAATATTCTATGAACTGAAGAAAAAAGAGGTGATGTGGGAAAAGAAGGAGAAGGAGAGTGAGGCAGCCCTACAGACAAAGAAGAAAGAATTAACAGAGCACATTCAGAGGTCCCACCAACAGTTAGCACAGCAGACAGAAGCCACAGAAACAGAAAAGGCCAGGGCATCAGGCTTAGAAGCCAAGTTGAGGGAGATGGAGGCTAAGATGAAAGATATGGGAGCACAGCTTGAGGCAAAGGAGGCTGAAGTAATGAAGGCTAAAGCACAGGTCATGGAAGCCGGTCACATGGTGAAGGCAGCAAGGGAGCGGGAGCTAGTAGCCCAACACCAGCTGCGACAAAGGACCGAGGAAGCCAGGAAGCTGCAAGCGCAACAACGATCAGCCACCCCAACCTCGTCCGTACACCCAGGGACGTCTTCCCAACCTCCACACTCTCAGTAGGATGGTTAAGTTTTGTCATAATTTTGTCATTTTGTTGTGAATGTCGTCTGGAAGACGACTAATTTTGAGGGGGGGATAGATGTAGACAGCAAAATAGTTAAATAAACAAATGATATAATTAGTTGTCGGCATCAACCGACGGGTCGGGTAGTTTGGAGTCGGTACCAACGGTTGGCATCACAACCACCCTTGGTCGTGAGTATTTAAGTCATCAATGCATTGTAGTCGGATATCGGTGATTTTGCAATAGTTATTATGCAGACATTGGAGTCACAATGAATATTTATGTTCTGTCATGACATTGTAATGTTCTGTGAATCAATGATAAATACAGTATTCCATTCCGAGTACTCTTGTTCTGGTCATATGATGCACTATACTACTTATTATTTCTGTTTACTTCATATTCTGTGAAACACACCATATTGCGGTAAACAATCATGCCATGAATCCACATCACACAATGCATCATTAGTACCCAATTCTTGAGTACCTTCATGTGACAACTCAATAGAAGCATCTTGCACATGTGAAGTCACTACTGTATTATGCTGATGCGAAGTTTCATCACTGCTGTCATGAAAATCAGAACTGTTATGGGTCAAATTCACCATGCAATCCTCATTCTTGACACTTGTATCTTGTGTGCCAATACTCAAGGTCTCTCCCACAACACTTTCTGAACTTGCCATGACTTTTAAATCATCATTATGCTCAAGGGAAAGACTGCTGTCATAAAAATCAGACTTGTTATCATTACTGATAACAACTTCTTGAGCACTAATAACATCAACTTTCTCTTCAAATCTCACTTTCTTTTTCTGCATTGGCTCCTCCTTAACCAAATAAGGTCCCAACTTGTCTTTACACCGATCAAAGACACTGCATACCAACACATAAGCAGCTAGAGATGTCAATTTCTCTCGCTTGCGAGCTGCTAGAAGAAGTGTCATGATGAGCTGAGATATACTATCAATGTTATCAACAATGGAAGTCATGATATCTCTCATGTAGTCTTGAATACATCTATTATGCCCCAAACTAATGGACTCCAAGAAGAGTCTGAATAACTGCAACACAAGATCATGCTGATCAAAATCAAGCATGGCAACGCATGATCTAACTTGTGCCATTAGCTCTAAGATCTTAACCTTCTGTGCATAGGTAGGACTACCAATGTCTCCAATACGAACCATACTGTCTACGATCAGTTGGAAAACCTCTCTCATGGTGACCCCAGTATAAGGAACCCGAGGAACTATGATCCTCTTAAACTGACTGTAGCATAGGGCAATAGTGAGCCTAATCTCACTATCACTGTGCCTCAAGTACCTATGCTCACCCAACACTGTCACAGTAGGACCCATAGATATCTGAAGTATTGTAGAAGGTGATTGTTCTACCATACTTAAGCTTTCTTTCAGTCTTATCAAAATGCATAATGTATCATATTTGGATTGTGGAGTTTTACCAAGTTTACTACCCTGTTCATGTATCGTTCTTGCTATCTGCACCAGATACAATTTGTTTGTCACTATCTATACCCATATTTCAAACTAGACTGGAAAATAATATAATTGAAAATATGAATGAGTGCTGGTCACTCAGATGATTCTAATGTGAGCTCAATGAATTTTTAAATAAAACCCCAACAAGATGGCAAGAAACCATTCTGATACCACTGTAAGAACCCAGTCTTATTCTGGAATATACACCCCTCTGTATATGTTGGTTTGAATGATTTTTTGGTGTTTTTTTGATGTTTTGCTGTTTAGGGTTTTATTGGTTGTTTTTGCATGTTTGTTTTTTGCATTGCATGTATCAAATATGAAGCATATGAACAAACCCAAATAAACTAAAAGAGATATTAACAAACTAGCAACTACCCAGATAGCAATGAGCCAAAATATAAATTATAGACATACCCAGATGGAGGTTTACAACTTCGTCCGGATGTTGAGGCCGGATCAGCAATATAACACCATAGAAATGCTCACAACTCCCAAGAATGAAGATACATTGCATAATATTGAGTAGAAACAATAAATATGTCTTCGAATGCCAAGAATGGAAGGAAGAAATGACATAAATCAAAGAAGATTTGGTACTTTCAAATACCCATGTCCTCCCTTGAGTTGTACGACCACCATAGAGCAAAGGACAGCAGCAATCACACAAAAATCCTCCCAAAAAGTGTTCCTTTCTGATCTGCAATGGTTTGCTACCCTAAACGACCAGGGATGAAGTCACAAAACAGCAGCAAGCTTCCCAAAATGATCACACATAGCAGTACAGCCTCCTAGAAGGGTACGGCCAGTAGCAATTTGTACGGCTTGGTTAAATGCTCCAACACAGCCACAAAACCTTTCTCAAATGCATTCAATCTGCTCATAAACAACTCATTCTTGATTGCAAATCATCACTCCGGAAAATATATCCATTTTGTGTTCAAGTCTTCTCAAAATGTGTTTCCTGAAAGCACAAGTGAGACTCCTGGATGAAGCCTCCACAATTCCTCTCCTGATGCAATCTTTCATGCACGAAGAAAGGTGAATCTGCAAACGTTTTCGTCTTTGCAAATCGATCTTCAAAACCCTATAGCCAAACTCAATCCCAATGCACAGGCAAACTCAATATGAGAGCAATTATCGTAAACATAGCATAAACAAGTGGAGTTCTTTTTTGGTCTTTTATTTGCCTCCTTCCTCAACGCCCAAGAGGGATTTGTTTTATTTATTTTAAATTATAATCCAACCCCTTATCACTCCATGAGGGGCGCTCATCCCTAGGCATGTAACTTTAAGTTACAACTTGCACTTTATAAAACACTTTACTTTATAACTTAAAGTTATATCAAAGCCTCATAAAATAATATAAGTTAAATATTTAATTTGACTTATATTATATCGTTTTAGGCTCTAGTCATATCGAGACCATGAATATTGTGCCAAGGACCATCCACGACTGTCCTGCCAAAAATAGTAACTGCTCGGCTCATGACTTACTATAAATAGTAAGTCCTTGGAATGACGTCCTAAACACCCCCATTAGCCTATGGAAGTCAAATTATAGGCTAACCATGGTCCACCGGTGCAATGAGCTAGATAGGGGACATTACATATTCTGTTCCAAAAACTCAGTTTGAATGGATTGACATTTCCTCAAACACTTGGCATGAAATGTGTCTAAGTCCTGATTCCTTAAGTCTGATATAAATTTCTAAGTGTTCTAATGCTGGTTTGAAAGATGTTTCAATGCCAAAACATAGACAATAACATAGAAATGATAGATAAATGATTGCATACTCATATATCAAGAAACCCACTTGTAAATATGCCTTTATTGATCATATAACAGGTTTGATTACACTTTGTATACACTTATGACAGGTCTGACATAGGTTATATCAGTCTATTACAATCAATAAAATATATCTCCAATTGATCAAATAACAATGTATGACATACCCGTGATCAATCTTTCATGAAGTATACAAGGTATTGTTGATATGATGATGAAAGATACCCGAAATGGAATACAAAAGTGGCTGCTATAGGACTGATGTCTGATATAGAATGCTGATGTGAAGTATGCAAATTGAAATAGCTCCGAACAATCCCACGAACCTCCCTCAAGGGTAGCACACCAACCCTAGAAGGCTGTGATAGCTTTTGGGAGTGCACTTAGGGTTTCAACAAGCCTCAACAAGCCACGATCTGCCCTTAATATGCAAAACCGACGTCTGATATGTATTCCACAATGCCTCAATAATGATGCGCCAAACATAATATTCAACACCCACGAAGATATGTGCCCAAATTGCCAAAAAAGGTTGGAATTACACATGAACCAACAATGATATATAATTTGATATGTCCTCACAAAGTCCACGATTTCACCATAGAATAATTCCAATGACAATAACCTGTAAACCCTAGGCAACCAGCATCAAAATAGACTCCAAATCGCCATTACAAATTGATATTTGGTACAAATCTTCATCAATTTGGAGTTGTAACCCTAGCCACAATTTGCCAAAGCCTAGCCGTGGATGGAAATGGAAGAAATGTATCAAATAGACTTTCAAACCTTGATCAAAATGTCTTTAATCTGCAAATAATCTTCAAACCCTAGCTGGTTATAATTTCTTCTCTCAAATAAGCTCAAATGCAGCTCCTGATGTGAAGTTACCAATTAATGCAGCCTTCAAGTGATATCTCACACACTCAGGTAGCAATAACCATGAAGAACTTCGTTCTCCAAAGCCAATAAATATGAAAACCCTAGGTTTCCACCTTCAAGAGCCAAACTCTCCAAAACATTCAACTTCAATTTGTAAAATGATCAAATGATACCTTTCCATTTGCTTTTGGTGACTTATATACTCTCTCTAAAATAAGTCGATTTCCTCATGAGGCTTTTATAATCATTTAAATGATATTAAATATTTTTTTGATGTTGACTTTAATATAAAGCATTAGTTAGGCACCCACATAAAGTACATTTATTAATTGACTTTAAGTCATAAAGTGGCCCCATTAACATAAGGTTTAAATATAACTTTATAATGCATTTTATAATTAATTATTAATAATGTATTACTTTATTAATAATTAAAATGACATAACTCCATAAATACTTATTATTTTTCCATTTCGTTTGAACCTGGGAGTTAACCATTGTATCCACTGTGCATCCAACTACCTTACTAAAAATAGTAAGGGTCCTTCTCTAACATCCACTGACTTACTATAAATAGTGAGTCCCTCAAAACGGAACCAGAAACCTTTAAATAACAATGCCTTAGAACATATGAAAGATCTGGAGAGATAAACATTGACAACTGCCACCTGAAGAGCTCCATACCGCCCAAACTAGACCCTCTAATCCACCACTGTAGCCTACGAGGGTCAACTGATAGGCTAATTCTCTGAACTCTGATGCTCACGAAAATGGGGACATGTGCAGCGCAGCGCTTGGGATCGTGACAAGGCTTAACTGCTTCCCGTGGATTCATTAACTCTGGCTATTGTATCGGGCATTAAGAGGTCAATCTTTTGGTGCAACAACAACCATCTTTATAACAATTGGTATCATAGCCTAGGTCACGAGTTTGAACCCCTCGCTTGCGCTGAGGGGGTTGTTGCAAGTTGTGCGCAATAACAATGCCTTAGAACATATGAAAGATCTGGAGAGATAAACATTGACAACTGCCACCTGAAGAGCTCCATACTGCCCAAACTAGACCCTCTAATCCACCACTGTAGCCTACGAGGGTCAACTGATAGGCTAATCCTCTGAACTCTGATGCTCACGAAAATGGGGACATGTGCAGCGCAGCGCTTGGGTTCGTGACAAGGCTTAACTGCTTCCTGTGGATTCATTAACTCTGGCGGTTGTATCGGGCGTTAAAAGGTCAATCTTTTGGTGCAACAACAACCATCTTTATAACTATTGGTATCATAGCCTAGGTCACGAGTTTGAACCCCTCGCTTGCGCTGAGGGGGTTGTTGCAAGTTGTGCGCAATAACAATGCCTTAGAACATATGAAAGATCTGGAGAGATAAACATTGACAACTGCCACTTGAAGAGCTCCATATCGCCCAAACTAGACCCTCTAATCCACCACTGTAGCCTACGAGGGTCAACTGATAGGCTAATCCTCTGAACTCTGATGCTCACGAAAATGGGGACATGTGCAGCACAGCGCTTGGGTTTGTGACAAGGCTTAACTGCTTCCCGTGGATTCATTAACTCTGGCGGTTGTATCGGGCGTTAAGAGGTCAATCTTTTGGTGCAACAACAACCATCTTTATACCAATTGGTAACATAGCCTAGGTCACAAGTTTGAACCGCTCGCTTGCGCTGAGGGGGTTGTTGCAAGTTGTGCGCCCTTGGTCTCCTTGTGCTGTGCAGTGCAACGCTTGGGTTCGTGACAAGGCTTAACCGCCTCCTATGGATTCATTAACTCTGGCAGTTGTATTGGGCATTAAGAGGTCAATCTTTTGGTGCAACAACAACCGTCTTTCTAATATGTGGGTCTGTTGGTATAAGTGTCTAACAACCAGGGTTTGTATCCACCCAAATTTTGGTCTTCAAAGAAAATTTGGCCTCAACATATTTAGGGTCAAGCTTTGGAAAATATTCCAAAACCAGCTTCCTCTGTTTTGCCTAAATCTTTTCTAGATAGTAATTCTCATTGCATACATTATTCTATCCTTAATCAACAGAAATTAGCATCTATATGATGTTTGACCTCGTGAAATGTGCTAGAGCCAAATTTATCCTTATAAATTGGAAACTTTCGAGTAAATTGGCCTTTCTGTGGAAATAATCTTTTCTTGCTTTATCAGGTTCAAAATATTCTTTTGTAAATGTTTTAGTGATATTTTAACTCTTGTTAAAGAACAAAAGTTTCTTGGCTAAGGTGAAACTCTACATGGAGGTGTATTTTATGATTTTCATTCTGGAATTCTATTTTCTTTTGTTGTTAGATGTTAACGCTTGTTTGTTCAAAGAAGAAAGAAAGAAACTATTAATGTTAACAAGTGACTGAAGTAGATCAGTGGGACTCAGAAAATACATCGAATTAAAATAGCATGAGGGAGCCCTAAAAAAAGGCTCCAAATCAGATTACACACTAAGAACTAACTAGAGTACAAAACTCTATCTAATTGGTATAAACCCCAAAAGATAACCCTACACATGTTAGGAGACTTGTGAATTACAGTTAGTAAAAATATCAGAAATGTTACAAATATTACAAATGTCCATGCAAAAGAAACTCTCATAATAGACTTTAATCACAAAGAGGAACCTTGGTTGGGGTTGCCCCAGCATTACATTAGAACCTGAGTGTGCAATAGAAGGACCAGAACTTTTATCATTGTGAAGGGGCCAATACAAGCCCTAACAATATTGATAGTTGTTTACTGCCTAACAGATCGGAATTGGAATTCATAGAGTAAACAAAATGTACTTGAAAATTAAATACAACATCATAATAAATTACTCATTGATAATTCACATCAAAACTAGTATTGCTATTATACTCACTTATGCTCTCATACAATATGATAGTGATATCACGCCAAAATATGGTCTCGTCTACAATTCCATGTTTGGCATATAAAGGTAGCCGATGGTTGGTTGGTATTGGCAACCGCCGACAACCAACTCCAACTAATCACAACTGCCGGGAGGACGAATAACCTCACTGCCACACCCAATCTGCAATAAATACAATATACTTACGCAAAAATGCTTGTTTACATCACCCCGCCCTAAAATGTAGTCTTCTAGACGACTACAGATTAAAAACAAAAAAACCAAAAATGACCCATTATTGTGACGGTGGTGGTGAACTCCCTGGAGGGGTATAAACTGAAGAAGTATGCTGTTGAGAGATCTCTCGGTGAAGTCGGTAAACTTCTTGAGTGCGAAGTTTCAAGTGTTGAGTAGCTTTGATTTCTCGCTCCCTGGTTGACTTGACCAGCTAAACGACCTCATCGAACTGTTTCTTCATCTGCTCCTGATTAGTGCGTAACTCCGCCAATTCCTTCTCCATAGCAGCCAACTTCTCATCCTTTGTCAAGAGCTGCCGACTTTGTTCGGCCACCTGTTCATCTCTCCTAATTAACTGCTATTGTTTTTCGGCTGTCTTTTTTTTTCCGACAACCTTGGCTTTCTCCAATTTTGTCAACTGAGTTTGCTGGGCCAACTATTGCTGAAATCTTTGGTTCTGTTCCTCCACAGCGTCCCTCAGCTGCCTAGATACACATACAGATTTATCAATCCTAGCGACCACTTGTTGACCCTTATGGACCTCCTCATGTAACTTGAAATATGTCTCCTTGAAAATGGATTCAATATTGTACAAGGCATCTAGTATGTTACCACTGTAATGTTCCCTTTTTGGCGAATAGACCTTTTGTGCGCGTTATGCTTGTTCCTAGTCCTTCGGAGGCTATTCGTCATATTTGAGAGAACTCCAATGTTCATGGAATGGCTGTGGATTAGTTTTTCAGAGCAGTTGATGTTGGCATTAAGCTCGGTTGGTGTTTAGGGTCACGATGATGCTTTCAGAAGCATTTTCGTCTTCTCGGTTTGGTCTCCAAACTTCTTGGAGAAGCCGTCTATTTATAGCAAGTCACCCCGATGGCGGCACATTTTTGAAACTTTTCAGAGTATGTTGGTATGCTTTAATTTGCATTTTGCGTCAAAGTTGGTGAGTTAAATGAGCTATTTTATTAATGATATCACTTAAGTCACCTAAGGTTGGGAATATTTAAGAAAGATTTAAGTGTTATAGCTCATTGGAATGGGGAAAAGTCACTCTTTCTTATAGGCACATAAAAGTGAGAGCTTATGTTGGTGAAAAAGGAAATATTGGAGTTTGAGTGGAAAAGTTTATTTTTCCAATAAATAATTCATTTTTATGTTCAACTCCAAAAGTGCCTATATAAAGGAGTTGAGAGCTCATTTTGCTCTTTATACTTGGAATTGTATTGTTATGCTGTTGGATTGAACCTGCGTGTTCTTCCATTCCTTCTTGAGGACGAAAACCCTCTTGGAGAAGATCAGTTTCAGTGGTGAAAGATCCACCCTAGCTGGTTCGAGGTGATTTCATTCAGGAATCACATAGAACTTCATGGAATTTGATGTATTTTGAGTTTGTTGGAGATTTTGTCAAGAATCATCTAATGATAAATATTTTGGAGTGATCTGAGTTGTTTCTGGTGAAATTTTTTGATATGTTGGCCGTACCATGGATATCCTGGCGCACTGATTTGTGAAGAGTACAATGCTTATGATGCTTGGTTTATGTTTGTATAATTTTTGCCTTGACTGAACGATCATTCCAGACCAGATTCTAGGGAGTTTGATGCAGTTTTTAGAGGGTTTTGAGCAGGCCGTACCAGTACCAGGTCCATACCAGTTGTGGCCTAGGCATGAGGTTTTATTCGCTGGTCGTTGGACTTTAAGGTGTTGAATATTGTTCATTGTTGGCGCCAAGTATGGAGATTGCTTGGTGGATGACTTTGGAGGAGGTTATGATGTTTGTTCATGCTTTCTTATGAGTTTGGCCCCTGACATGTGTTGCCGTACAACAACAACATTGATAAGTTTGGTTGCAACCTTCAAACAGTTGTATGGGTAATTGGTATTGATCATTTTTGAAGTTATTTTGAGTATGTTTTATTGTTATCACTGACATAAGTAGTTTGTTATCAAAGGGAAGCATATCATTCATGAATATGGGGGTTATTTAAGCTAAACCTGTGTGTTGCAGCATATTGTTACTTCTCTGTAATTTGTTTCTATATGATGCAATCTCATTGTAACCCCTAGATGGTTCAACTGCCAGTGAGGATGAATATGTTAAGTCTCTTTCATGGCTTTCCCGCTAAATAAACGGATGTGCTTGCTCTTTTCTTGTTTATCTTCCCCATTGAATAAGTGGTTTGTAATGGCTTCCCATTGAATAAGTGGTTGCCCACTGCATAAGTGGATGTTTCCTTTCATGTTTCATTCCCATGATTAAGTGGATGCCTGCTGCATAAGCGGATGCCCACTGAATAAGTGGAAGTTGTTCTTATTGCTGGTTTATGGTTTTGAATGCTAACTCTGAAGCACTTGTATGCTCTCACCTTGCCCACATCGGGATTTGGGTGATCAGAAGAGTGTGGAAGTCATTGTTGCACTTATCTTTCAGTGTGTTGTCTGTTCAAAAAGAAATTAGGGCAACTTATTACAACCATCTTTCCCTCCAAAGGAAGGGACAATCCTCTCCGGTTGCCATTGCTTTTTCATCTCCTCAGTACATGTGCTTGGTGTAATATCCCGCTCTGATACCACTGTAATATCCCTTGCCACTTTTGAACTCAATACGCTGATATAAAGCTCAAGGAATATTGTCAAACACTTGGCATACAAAGTCTGAACCTGCTGTTATGAATTTTCTGATTGTCTTCTTTGAGTTCATAGGCTGCTAATGATGTTATTGAATGCTTCTAACAATGCAAGGTTGTTATAGAAATGATATACTAGCTATTTCAGACCTTTGGCATACATATAAGTGACCGTATGTAACTAGTACAGCTAGTTGACATTAAGACAAACACTTTCCATGCATCCCAATATAGCCTATATACACCCACAACCACTAGGCATTTATGCAAACACTTGGCAAGGAAAGGCTCTTGACGAAATATGCAAATCACTATACAAACAACCACTTTTAGCCAATAGGCATTTTCACAAACATTTGGCATGCATACTCATGATAATCTAGAGCTCAATCAATATAGTCATTACATCAAATAATTGGCATACAAATTTCCCCTTCTTAATTGAATGCAATCTCTAGTACAATGCTGATATAACTAGCCAATACTCTTGACTTACAATGAAATCCCAATACAATGCCAATCTGATATAAATGTTCATCTACAACAGCATCTAATGCAAATTGACTTAACAATGCAAATACTCTAACAAAACATTGAGAAACCTGATACATATAGTCGATATGCTTGAGATATTGAAGCAGCACTTGTTGATGATGAAACCCCACTAAAAATGGTGAAATAGCCCCTCTATGTGTGAAGTCACTCCTACCCTTGCCTGGCAATATTTTAGATAAATAAATGCAGCAATTAAACTCAACTTCTTGGCACCTAAAATGATCGGTAGCACCAAAGGATCAAAATGCAACAATACCCAGAACCATAGGATGCTTCAATGATGAGATATGAAAAAAAATGTCTTTCCAATGGCACCCTTGCTGTAGTATATCAGTCCTCAAAATTAATTAATTGCAGCCTTCAACCTCCTCCAATTTGCCTTTGAAATGATTGTCTCGGCAAAAGGAATTGATTGCTCAAATACCTAGAACAATTTGATGCTTCAACACTGCACTATGAGCAAATATCCATGTCTCACATAGGCTGTTCAAACCCCATAACAGCAGACTGATGTAAAATTGCAGACCTCAGAAAACCCTTCCAGCGACTGAAAATAAACTCTAATTAAAAATATGTAAATCCTCCAATGTAGCACAAATTGGACCCCTGAAGTGAAGCCCACAATGAAGCAATAATTCTGCTGATATTTCACAACCTCAAAATTGCATAACCAATTGGGAGTTTTCGTTCCCAATGGCTGGAAAAAAATGGCAGAACCCTAGCTGGATTCACCACCAAACAAACTTAAGTCAAATATCCAATTCTTCATGTGCAAGAATGAGCCCATACGATCCTTCTATTCTTTTCTTGGGGAAGCTCACACACTTTCTTGTCAATGTGGGATAAAAGATATACTTTATATTTGCACTTTATTATAATATTATAATATAACATTAAAATATATAAAGTGCAAAACATAATGTGTAATATCCCTTGTTAAATCTGATTATAATTTTCTGATTTTTGGCCTTGAAGAATTTCGTCAAACATTTACTATTGAAAGGAATATTATGCTGATACAAATTTCTGTTTGCTTTTCCTAACACTTAACTCCAATTGGTAACATTATATATGCTGGTAAATGACTCCTATGATGTCTCAAGATGAAATGCAAACTATCTTTTGGTGTTTTTTCAATTGCATATTAATGACTACATATGAGAAAAAGACACCTACAACCAACTGACATACTGACAAACACTTGGCATTCATTCTTATATGAGAAACCAGTACTCCATTGATATAGGCATTACATCAAACAATTATCATGCAATCTAAATGCTAGAGATAAACAATGAGTCTGCAGCTTATAACTCCATTCATTGAAGGTAAACCCAAATACATAACATGCCAAGACTCATGGTTTTCAAATGCCCAAAATCTGATTACACAGTCATCTACAACAGCAATATCTATGTGCTAATAACAGATGCAAATAACAAAGAGAACCTGGTTTGCTACAGCACCCTTGAAGACGATGAAGGAACAACCAAACTCTATGGAAAAGAGCTCCACAAAACCCCAAATCGCAGTCCTGGTGTAGCCGCCGCTGTATGACTGTTGGCTGATGGATTTCTGCCCTCAAACAGTCCACTAATATTATTTGCCTTCAAACCTGATCACCTATGTTGCTGCTGTCAACACTGTTCACGCACTATAGCATTTACTGTAGCGCATCACTATAGCGGTACTGTTCACAGTACTGTAGTGGCACTATTCACGGCACTGTAGCAGACAACAATTTTTTTTTTAATTTGCAAATAATTACCTCCAAACCCTTGGTTAATACTTCAGATTTAAGCACCAATGAAAGGACTGAAGTATCCCTTCCAATTTGCAACCCTTCGGAGGATATTTCACCACCTCAGTTATGCTAATCTATGGGAGTTTTCGTTCCCAAAGACCAAATATGCAGAAACCCTTGGCTCCACAAAACTCATCAAATGCAAATGACAATAATCGGATCCCTGGAAGCTTGCCTTGCCCCTTCCTTTATACTTTTTTAATCCCACTTCAAGAGGCTTCTAGAAAAATCTTATTATTTTATTTTAGTGACTTTAATGATATAATGTTTATTTTAAGTCACTATATTAAATTAATTAAATATAAGGTTATCTTTTGATTTAAAATTAAGTAATAACCTTATAAAATAATTAATTTAATAATATCTCCCTTATTTCGTCAATTAGCCTTCGGGAGATAAAGGCTAAATTACTCATTATGAAAATCACCTAGGAAAGGGACATTACATAATGTCAAAACATAACATGAGGTTTTCCAAATTAGAAACATTTGTAATAACATAGTAGAACCTCCATATAATCACCAAATCCATGAAAGAAAGCCAACCACTGATCGGGTAACTGCTAAGAAGACCCTCTAATCAAACCGTATTAGCCTACAAGAGCCAGGAATAGGCTAAACCCTCTGCAAACTGATGCTCATGAAAATGGGGACATTACACCTGGCCATCCCTTAGCTCGGAAGATGCAAGTAAACTCATGCTTATAGTCTTTCGCCATAAATTTTTGTATTCGTCGGGCCTCCTGCAAAGCCAAGGGGGAATGAACATTATCCATATGTTTGGCTATATCTACTACTTTGCACACAAGTGCCCCCATAGGTGCTAAATCCTGCACATAGCGTATAATAGTACCAATTGGATCCTCTGGATCAGGGTGAGAGATGGACATACATGTCCTCCATCGGAAGACTGGAATCTTGCTCAGAGGAAGATTCCTCCACTATCTCCTTCTCTAATGCAGAAGAGGGTCTAGGCTGTGGAAGTGAAATGCCCTCTCCTGGTGTTTGGATACCCACTGTAGTACCCGCAACTGCAACTAACTCTGGCTGTCTAGGCTTAGGCTCAAGAGTGGTGACCGACTGTTGTGGGTCTCAAGAGGGACTCTTGAGACGGAAATCAGTGGTAAATGGAACTCCCAGTGCACCCAACCAATTGTCAACATGCGCAGTAGCCTTAGGCTCAGGTGACCATCCCGTGCGAGTAGTAGGTTTAGGATTGTCGTGCATAGAACTGTCTAGAGGTAATGCTGCCTCTGCAGTTGGCTGGGTACCCTCGAGTGTTTGACTTGCGCTAGCTGGATGTCCACATCTATGGTCCATGGGGTAGCTCCTCTAGTCTCGTGCTCATCTAGTTCAGGAGTTGTAGGCTCTTGCCCTCCAATCAACAATTCTTCAAAACGTCGGATATTGTCTTCATGTGTCTCCAACAATGAATCTTGCCATGATCAGTTTTCCCACTAATCTTCGTCGGGTGGTGGAAGTCGTACGGTTGAAATGTCTGCTTGGTTGGCAAGATCTTCTTGTGTTTTGTTTGGGAGTGCTAATTGCCTCGCTAATTCCTCTCACTTTGTGTTGGAGAGGCGACTATCAACAGCTAGAAGATGAAGCAAATAAAGAAGAGAAATTAAATAGCATTGGCATGAAGGAAGATCAAGAGTGTCTTCAAGCTAAGCGAAGAGTAAGAGCAAGTGTAGAATTAATGAGAGAACAATGTTCTCAAGAAGACACATATACAAAAGTCCATTGGCAAGAGACACATTCAAGGAACCAGTAGGTTGGTGATGATAAGAAAGTTGATAAGAAGATAGGTATAGCTGAGATAAAGGAAGAAACAAGAAAGCAAGCATAAGGAGCTAGCGAAGTGGCAAATTGGCCTCATGGTTTTTATATAATGTATGTTGATGATAATGTTTGTATAGGTGCAGACCAAGGAGAGAATGAAGAAATGGACAGCGGTAATGAGGCATATGAAAGAGAAATAGAATTTTGGAGTCTTGCAACTCAGAAGGAAATAAGAAGGAGAAGATACAAGAAGAAAGAGAGAAACAAAAGAGTGAAAACCAAGAAACATAGAGCCGATAAAGCCAAGCATAGAGAGGATCAAGAGGAGGTCAGCGAACAGCTAAGAATGCAACACAATTGGAAGAAGAGAAAAAAAAAGACCATCATTTGAGATGGAACTCAAATTTTTGCGACCTAGGGAGTATGATGTAGGAGCATCTAGAAACCTGGAAATGTAAGTTTTGGATTTTGATGTGAAAGTTCATGAAGAGGTCCATTTGGGTGTTTTAGCATGGATGCCCACTCAACAGGATCCTTTTGAGTATGTAATAAGGTCTAGAGGGGTTTCCCTCCAAAAGACTATGTTTAAATCAAGGTTACATTGAGACTGGTACTGGTACTGGTACGGGAGACTAGTACTGGTATCGGTATGTCTATTTTTGAAAAATAGGAGACGGGGATACTTGGAGACGCTATTTTTTAAAAAATATAATTTAATAATTTTAAAAATATATTAATATGCTAACATTAAAATTGAAAATATCATGACATTGAACTTTCAAAACAAGAGAACTAGTAAAGTTTAACATTAACTTTGAAGTTTAAACACACAAATGTCAAAGAGTTCATACTACATATCGATATTACATATTGAAATTCAAAAATGTTGATAGCCTGGTAGGTTGATATGCATATAGAAAACAAAAATAAGAAATCGGAAATCTATGTCATCATTCTATGTCATCCATCTCTAGGTCCTCAACGATGATGCTCTCCAAATACTCATCACTCTCAAGCTTAGGTTCCTTTGATGGTAGTAGAATTGGGAGTAAATCATTGAGGCCATCTGCTTCAACCTTTTCATCAACCAAGGCTGCAACTTCTCCATCAGTTGAAATTTGGTCCCATTTTGCTGAAGGACCCTCCTTGTACCCAGGTTCTACACGAGAGAGAAGGCGAAGTGAGTTATGAATGTACACTAGGTTCTCCGCTTTCTTTGACCCTAACTGGTTCCTCTTCTGTGAATGAATAAAACCATAAGTACTCCAATTCCTCTCACATGATAAAGAGCTGGCTACTTGTGAGAGCAATCTTATTGCAAATGATTGCAATTCAGGGGTTTCACCTGCATGGTTCCACCACCACTCTATAGGGTCTTTCTTTGCATGCATATCATATATGGCTTCCATGGAAGAAAAATCACCATTGCATCACAATACTGCATCCTTCTACAGACCACACTCTTTTCAATGGTGCGGTTTGTTGCTCTAATCAAGTTTTTTCTTTATCAATTAGAGTAGTGCGAAGCTTTTCATACCCAGGTGGTTTAAATCCAGCTGGTCCATTGTTGATGGCTTGGACCATCTCAATGTAGAAAGGTGAGCGAGCGACATTAAATGGGATTCCATTTGCATAAAAGAAGCGTGCAATCGCTTCATAACTCCATCTCGACCTTGCACATCAAATAATCTTTCAATGGGGTTTGAGCTGCCAATGTTTGATCTCTTGCGAGAATATCCCCCTACTAAATCTTCTCTTGTCACATCTCAAGAAGACACATCCACCTCTGACTCTCTATTCTGAGATTGACTTGCACCAGTTGCCCCTGTTGTTGAAGTATGAGAGCTCAAAAGAGACACTTTCCCATCAACCCTTTCTTGATCCCTAATAGCATCATGTCATTCTACATCATTTGTACAAGGATCGACACCTTTTCTAGGTATGCGAAGGAAATGAGCCCTCACCCTCGTGTAAGTACCTTGAAATGGCTTGATATCACAAAGCTTACATTTGATGGTGGCTGTTCCACCTGACCCCTTTGCCCCTGGAATGCGATCACAATACTTCCACAGTGGGTATAGGCCTTGTTTTCCCCCACCTGACATATCTCAGCCTGCAACAAAATCAAAATGATAAAGAGTCAAGACAATGTCAAACATTAAAATTTAAAATTAGAATAGTAAAAAAAATTATTACAGTCAAAAAATTAAAAAAACCAGTCATGTCAAGACTCAAAAAATTTAATCATCTTATAAATTCTAGTAAAAAAATATTATAAATGCCCATGATGGCAATCATGCTATTCCTCTTATAATGCAATATTTTAATTTAATTATATTAATTTAATAATTTGAATAGAGTCAATAGACTCTTAGTGTCTTTGGAGTTTGGACTTTAGCAGTGTCGCTGTAAATACTCCTGAGGCATATAGCCTCAGGAGTATTTACAGCGACACTGCGAATGCCAAAAACAATGAACACTGAAAACTTAAAAGAAATGCCAATACTACAGCCACAAGGATTAAAAAAAAGCAGTGTCGCTATAAATACTCTTGAGGCATATAAATACGCCTCAGGAGTATTTACAGCGACACTGCTTTTTTTTAAAATTTTGTTTCAATGTTTTTTTAAAAAAAACCCTAAACAGAAAAACAAAACATTGAAACAAAAACGAAATATGCCAAAATGCCATGAAAATCATAAAACCTGAACAATGATGGCGTCGCGTCGCGTGGGTTTGTGCTACAAAATGCTTGGAGGCTGTTGAAAATGCGTGAGTTTGTGTTGTGAAATGCTCGGGTTCTGAGCAGATGATATAAAAAAAGATGAAAAAATACATTGAAAGCGTTTTTTTATTTATGTTGAAGCGGGAGACGCACGGGAGACTTCATTCGACGTCTCCTTGGTTGAGAGACGTCTCCATGGAGAACCCAATATTGGGAGGCGCGTCCCTGACCTGGAGACGCATCCCAAGGGTCGGAAGACGCGTCTCCCTGCAATGCTGGTTTAAATATTTGAATTTGTTAAGGAGTCCTAGGGTCTTTGGGTCGGGGATGCGTCTCCCTGCAACGCTGGTTTAAATATTTGAATTTGTTAAGGAGTTCTAGGAGGTCAAAAGTTAGTAATGTTATTTAAGGAGGTTGCAAATATTATAAAAGGGAAAATCATATTATAATGAACCTCTTAACCCACCCAAGTGGGGCTGTAAGTGAGTTACCAACTAGGTTAGGTTTTTGGAGCACATAAGTATTCCTAAGAGCATGTAGGAAAAAAAAAGGTGTGGAAAAAGAGAGGTGTGTGTGAAGGTAAGAGAGCCTCAAGGTCTCAAGAAAACATGTAGAAAATCTCAAAGAACTTTGTTTTGTCAGGCTCCTTTGTAAAAATGGTTGGAATTTGCAGGTATATGCAATGAAAATTGAAGGTATGTGTTGGCAGCCTTGTAGCAGGGGTTTAGACCTCAAAATTTGATTAATGGAGGAAGTTTCCAAGCATTTCAGATTATTTTATTGTTTATGGAGTTTAGTATAATGTTTTTCATCAATCTCTAGGTGTGAGCATGTGGAAAATTTGGGTTTTGTATTGCAGGTATGCTGGCAGGGTGTGAACAGGGTTTTTGGTGCCTCAAGATTGGCAAATAAATGAGATTTTCAATGTTTCAGGTTGAATCCTTGTATTTGGAGCATAATACCATAGTTATTCAGCATTATCTAGGTGAAATGGACCCATATCATTCATTGGAAAAAAAAGATATTCATTCATTTCTTCATGACAGTGCTGTACCAATGCATTTTTAGTGTTTTTGGACTGGTAAATCTCAGTTTTTAGGAGTTGTAGGTGACCTAAAAACCTCAACTAGAGGTGGGGAATATAAATACAGACCTGAAAAACTAAGTTAGAGGTCTCAAAACAAAAATTTACCATGGAAAACAACCTCTGTTCCTTTTCAGCCTGTCAAAACCCTACCTAGGGTAAAAAGTGAGATTTTGCATTTTGGAAGTTAGAGACCTCACCAAGAGCCAAAATTGCTATTGTAGGTCTGTCCCAACATATTTCATCTATTCAAAGAGGTTTTATTTTGTTTTGGCATGTGTGAGTGCATATTTGCAAAAAAACTCAATTTTGAAGACCTAGAGGCCTAATTAGGACTGTATTTTGCATTTTTGAGGGGTTTAAGTTTCAAATTGGAAGTTGCCATTGCATGGGGAGTTTTAAGCCCTTAAAGGGTGTCAGAATATGTGTTTAGATTCCAAAGATACATTATAAAAATTGTTGTTACCTAAAATTTGTCCTAAAACAGGGCTACTAGGAAGAGACAATTTGTCAAACAAGTCACCTACAACTGAATTTCTTTAATATTTTAGCTTGCAAAGCCCAAATTCTTCCCCCCTCTGTATCAAATACTTGTTTACATGTTTGTTTGGGTTGGTATGTGCATGGATGCTCTGCATCATCCCACAAGTGTACGAGGTCTTTTGTGAGATTATCCTCACGTTCTTTGTTGGTCTTAATGGGCTCTTCCGTCAGTCGTCCCATTATAATGTCATCTGTCACCAACTACTCAACCCGACCCCGTATAGGCAACGACACCAAATGTTTACTGCCTAATAGATCGGAATTGGAATTCATAGAGTAAACAAAATGTACTTGAAAATGAAATACACCAGCATCATAATAAATTACTCATTGACAAATCACATCAAAATTGGTATTGCTATTATACTCAATTATGCTCTCATACAATATGATAGGGATATCATGCCAAAATGCGGTCTCGTCTACAATTCCATGTTTAGCATATAAAGGTAGTTGATGGTTGGTTGGTACTACCAACTGTTGACAACTGACTCCAACTAATCACAACTGCTGGGGGACAACAAACCTCGCTGACACACCCAATCCGCAATAAATACAATATACTTATGCAAAATGCTTGTTTATAATAGTTGAATGATTAGATTTTGTTGTGCCATACCCATTAATTTCTTGTTACTGACTACTATGGTCATTCTTATATATTATCTTGTGATAGGCTTTGTGAATTTTTATCCGTTGCTATTATGCCATTGTTAGTTTAATGAATGCATAGAATTACGTTTTGATTTTCCTAGCTGTGAATACTGAAGGATATATTCTGTTTCTGTATTGGATTCGTGGAAGGCTTGCTTTAGGGCACTTGGTGATATCAAAACTGGTGCTTTTTTTATAAGAATGGCCATAGATGGAAAACTTGTGTGGACTTGCTACAACTTGGCACGACTTGTGAGTCATCTGGCAAAATGTGCCGAGTTGACATGACTTGTGCATCGAGTACTCGCTGAGTCTTGCAAGAAACTTGCCGAGTCCTGTTATGAAGGCATAATTTATTGGTTTGAGGGTCATATGCCATACAAATCTTTGAATTATGACAAATTGATGATCGAAATAGATTTATCTGTTCTCTAAATGCTTTGGTTTCAATTTTTTTATTTTTGTGTAATTATATATACACTTTTTGCCGCATCTTGTAGAGTTTTTGCCAAGTCCGAGTCAAAATTTTGGGCTGCTGAGTCTGTGCCGATTCTGAGTTTCCCAACTATGAGAATGGTTACTAATCATTTTGGAAAGATTGCCATTATGCTGTTAAACAAAATCGCAAGAACTGAGTTGTTGCAAGCAACATTAATTGAAGACATATTGGAGTATTTCCTAGGTGTTCATTTACTCATAATAGCATGATATCCTAAACATTTTTAACTTGGCTGTCAACATTATCTATCCTAATAGTATGTGTGCCTATCCTATGGAGTTGTGTTTACTGAAGTGTATGTTATTGGTTCAATGGAATGCCTTTCTTTGGGGTGCTTCAAGTGGTTTGAAATCTAATTCTTTTTTTTTCCGGTGTAAAAGTGGCTACTGTATTAATTTGGAAAGATTGTCACTATGTTGGTGAACATTATTAAAAGAGCATGTTTGTTTTCTATATTGATTGTAAGAAATATTCATTTTAAAGTGTATTGGATCTGATGCGCATCATTTACATTAGTATTGATTCCCTTAAACATGGATATTGTTATTAAATTATTAGTACATAGTAGCAATACACTTGAAAAACTCGAGATTAATCCCAAGTAATTACGATCCACCACATTTGCTGTGCCGTTTCCTGAGTTTTAAAAAAGTGGTTCAGATTTTTTTATATATACCAATCATTTCTTTGGCATATTTTTTACACAGGCAGAAAATTGCAAAGTGCAGGCAGACTGAAATTTTGCAATTTAAGGTTCAGGTTAGGGCATTTCAAAGTTTCTTTTTAGGTTTTAAGTTGAATGGATTTATTTTAGAACCAAAACTCTAAACCGCAGTGAGGGTTATATAAAAACCAGTGTTTCTCCAAGTTTCCGGTATAGGGGGATGGATTTCCAAGGATGGAATTTTGTTTCAAAAATTTAGAGGACAGTGAGGGGAGGACAAGGGGACGGCTGTATATATATATATATATATATATATATATATATATATATAACATATAAAATCTTATGTGTTAATATATTAATATAAATAATAATAAGTATATTAATATTTATAAATTAAATATAAATATAGAGCCTTGACATGAATATGTTATCACAAGACGATGTGGCAGTTCCTTCTTATTCCACCCTAAGATATATATATATATATATATATATATATATATATATATATATATATATAACATTTAAAATCTTATGTGTTAATATATTATTATAAATAATAATAAATATATTAATATTTCTGATCTGTTAATATTATAAATATAAATATTAATATATTTATTATAGATGAAATTAAAATTGAATCACGGCAGCCTTGACATGAATATGTTATTACAAGACGATGTGGCAGTTCCATCGTATTCCACCCTACGACCCTGTCAACACCTCAATACTCCCATTCTCACTATGGACTCACCAAATTTGCTATGCTAGGTAGATGGATGCATCATGTAATTCTTCACCATACCGAATGGAAGGAGTTGAGAGTAGGGTTTGATCTGATGTTAATAATCAGTGTTTTTTGTAAAGTTGTGTATAATTTGCGTTTTCTATAAAGTTGTGTAAGTTTGATCTCATTTCTCTGCAGCTCGAACACAACTCCATCAGAGTAATGATACGATCTAGTTGTGCAGCGTGAAGGAGCAGAGTAACTATGTTTGGCTGCAGATGCCATCGGGATGGCATGGTGCTCCCTAGTGTACCTAAATGGGGGATGTGCCTAGGGGACATTCCTCTTGTTGAGAGGGTGTCCTTGAGATGTCCCCTTTTTTTTGATTTTTTGGAAATGGTGGGGGGGACGTTTTGTCTCCGTCCCTAGGTCCTTGTGCCCCTGGGGCATCCCCATTTTGGGAAACACTTGAAAAACAGGGGGCACATCCTTGGGTACACTTATAAAAACATAACCTAATGTGGGTTTAGATAAAAACATGGGGTTGTCCTTAAATTAATAGGCGATGATGAGCCCTTTGTTTTTTGCACATAAACTTTGTTGGGTTGAAGTGTAATAATTTTTTTTTTAAATTGAAAAAAGGTGCTTAATATAAAACTTCCAAGGAACAAAAAGTTACATCATTAAATAGTTACATCATTTGAGCATAATGCTTAACAAGAGGATTCTCTCTATATGTAGGCAAGGAAAGAAAGCCCATGAGCTTGCGCTCCAATGGGCAAAGAGCTCACATCTCTTCGAAACTAGTCAAACTTAGCTTGTACAATCAAAGCCAACTCTTGTCTAAAAAGCCTCAACTTCCCCATATTGAGAGGGGAGGTATCCTCTTGAAAGATGGCATGGCATCTTGACCTCCAAATAAAATTGATTGCTGCTGATGGAGTTGGATGCCATAAACCCTTGCAGCTACATTGGACCATCCAAGAATCCCCTAAAAGAGGCCCTTTTTAAGAGAGAGGAGCAATAAAAGGAAATTGAATTCATCTTGTAGTGATCCCCAAGAGCCTCTAGCTATTGGACATTTCTAGAAGATATATTCAATTGTTTCTTTTTTCCCACATACAATGCAAAATGCATTTGTAAATCTAGTCTTGCTCAACCTTGCTTTGACAACTAAACCCTGGTGTATTACAAGCCATCCCATCATCTTATGTTTGAAGGATGTTCTTGTTTTCTAAATAACATGACAATGCCATTGCCATCACACTTTAGGGTCTTAGACCCACCATTTTTTGTTCAATTGGAGGGCAATGGAATTGCAGTAGCGAACTTGATTATATAAATCCTTGATTTATAGTTGAGGAGGGTTTTTCTTGTGTTCCACTTCCAATCCCTCCAATATGGGACATTATAAAGCCTTATGTGATACTTTATTAAAAAATGTTTTTGAGCACTTCTAGAAAGAATTTTTGGATGGACAAAGATTTAAATTAAGGGACCAAAAATGAGCTTATAAAAAGGAAGAGAATTGCTCAAAGGAAAACATCCATTGTTTATTGAAATCAATCCCGTTTCTTTGAGCTTGGGTACTTGTGTTCAACTTCTTATTCGAGGACGAAAATCCTTTGGTGTGCAGGAATTTGGAGGACGATAACCCTCTTGGTTTCTATTTGGGATTGGAGGATGAAAATCCTCTTGTCCGTTGTGGTGATTCCATTCAGGGATTGCATTTGTGCTGAAAGATTGAAGTTTATTCCAGTTACAATTTGGTGTTTGCCGATTTCTAGTTGTGTTGAAGATTGCAGGTCAATTTCTAGTTTGTGAAGAGTTTGTGTTATATTCTATTTGCTGCTATATTCTACATTCTACAAGATCAAGTATTTGCTATTGAAGAAAAACCAGCCATACCAATCAGTGAGGGTGTCATACTATCAAGGGAGCTGCCATACATCCTAATTGTGACATTTTGAATTTGTTAAGACTACCGTACACTTATTGTTGTTGGGTTCTTTGTTTAGGTTTCCGTACCTAATCTTTGGTACTGTACCTTTTTTTTTTTCCAGTTTGCTGTACATCTTTGAGCTGCCATACTTTGTGACCTATTAGCTATCGCAACCTTTGTATGTTTTAATTGTTGCTTCTTATTATTGAAGATATTTGGGTTTCTGAATAGTATATGTATAAAGAGCTCCTTTCTGTACCTTACATCTATATTTGCCAGTATTCAAATAATTGCAATATGTTTTAGTTGTTTGATTTTGGGTTTACTTGCTCTTATAAATATTCCATAAATATTTAAATATTACCAAGTTAGAAAAATACAAAAAAAATTGTAGGGATTATGAAAATATTGAAAAGGGTTATTACAGTGGTATTAGAGCTATGATCTTGCTAGCCTGTAGGGTATTTCATGCAAGTTAGTGAAAAAGGTACAAACACTAGAGTTAGAAGAAGTTGTGCCGACAGATAAGTCCTTTGCACGAAACCATGAATGAAATCTGTCAAGAACATAAAGAGATGATAAGGACAATGAAAGAATCTATGATAGAGATGATACAAGCCTTGCAGAATATGAATCAAAACAAGGCTACCCAAAGGAGTCCTCTAGTAAATAACCGACCTATGTTTCTTCAAACAAAGTTCTTACAAAGGAAAGAAAATATAGATCCTATTCAAGAGGTGTTGATAAAAAAATAGGACAAGGAAAGGTACAAACTTGAGGTCACTAAAATCCTTGACCAATATCAAGGGACACCTGATAAATTCAAATCTCAAGTTCCCTTTGATGATTACTTGGAGATACTCGAAATGAGGTATCCAAATAAAAGAGGTTTGTATGAATACATAAGAAAGTTGAGAAAGCTAAAGGAAAAGTCAAAGCTTGAAGAAGTTGCTAAGGGAGAAATAATTGAGCAGGAGCCCAGGAAAACGGTTCTGAAGAAAGAACAGTCAAAGACAAACCTACAAGAAATTGTGTAGGAACAAATCATTGAGCTGGATTAGAAGAAATCTGCCATGCAAGTTGAAGGTAAGGAGCCTGTAACAGAAAAAGATATTTTGTTGACTTCTAATAAGTTTGTATATCAGCAAAATGAAGTCAATAAGAGATAGGCATTACCAGTTTCTGTGGTTGTAAAAGATGTTCTAGTCCAAAAAACACCCATCAATCTTCCAAGCATTACAAAGATTGAGTCATTGTCATATGTGATTCATTTTTAGAGTAGTTATGTTGATGGGCATGCAATTGAGAAGAATGTTTTACTTGATTTTAATTCTAAAATTTGGAGTCACAAGGATGGCTCTGTTGATGCAAATCCCTCAAAAACTTCTAAATCGACATAAGAAGGCAAACACCTGATTGTTCTTGTGATTACAACCCAAGGTATGAAAAAGATAGTAGTAGCATAGATTTATTCCTCTATACTATGTCATTATAAAATTTTTGTCATCATGGAATGCACTCTAAGAATGGTGAAAGGGTGAAAGATACCACTTGTAGTAAAGGGCACATAGATTCTTTTGCTCAAACTCAAAATTGTTTATGCATAATGGTATGGGATCCGGGTGATATGTTGAGACATATGAAGGGTATAGTTCTTAATAAGTTCAATATCATTGTTGCTGATAAATTCATCATCCCATACACCCGGATAAGAAGAAAACTCAATTTAAATGAATGAACATAAGGTATATCTTGTGAATGCTAACAAGGTTATGAAAGTTTAGTGTCTGCAGTTCGGGGATCAATCCTTGGAGTTGAATGTTACACTTGAAGGAAAAATTATGATGCTTGAAATAATCTATGGTTAATGAAGGTAGTCACCGTTAAGAAAATTTCTCATGAGGGGCAAGTTACTGAGGTAGCAAGATGCTTGATGTTGGGAGGCATCCATACCCTCTCATTTTATAGCAAGCTGGATAAACATCATTTTGATATTCAAAGTTTTCTGAATAAGTATAGTGTGATATTTAGTTATTTGCCCCTAGAATTGCAGCCAAATAAAGGAACCCAACACATCATAAGTTTGGATTCAAGCTCCAAAAATGTTAGCCACCCTAGGATGCATAAAGGAGAAATTGCAAAAGATGAAACACTACAAAATTACATTGAGGGGAATCTTGTGGCTTCATTGTTTGCAAAATTGGAAGTCATTCTTTGCAACATTGCACATACTTGGGAGAGTACCAAATATGTAGATTTGAACATATGCTAGAAAGGGTTTGGTTTCTCATGTCAATTCAAAATAAACATTTTTGCAATGAATCAAAGTTGAATTTATTATTACTAACACATAAGAAGATTGCAAGAAATATAGATACTAGTGGGCCATTTGGTATATCACATCAGCAAGCCCTAGCATGAATTTAGGCACAAGCGTAGGCTCAAACTTATCTATAGATGCAGGTTCAAGCATCACCTTTTCCCCCTTTGATGTCTTCATCAATCACAACAACAATGCCACATCGACTAGAATATTTGGTTGGGGCTGATGTTATTACTTATGGAGCTTCATATCAACATAAGGAACATGTACAACCAAAAACAAAGAAAATAAATGCATCCTCTGAACTAGGTTCACTAGATATTGAGCCCAATTATAGATCTTTACCTCTGAGTGTTGTTGAATGCCCTTTTGATGATGGATATAATTGGTGCATGTATGGGCAAAAGTAGGTTAAGGGCAATGAATATCCTCGTAGTTATTATAAATGTAGCTATCTGAAATGCTCTACAAAGAAAAAGGTTGAGTGTTCCCATGCAGGTTAGGTAACTAAAATTGTTTACAAAGGTGAACACGATCATTCTAGGCCCCAACCTAGTAGACGTATGGCTGCATTTACTCTTTGGTCAGGAAGGGAGGTGTCTATCAAGGGTGTCTCATGATATAAACGAAATTATGGATGATAAATGATGATATTTTACATTGCCAATTGTTTTGGGATCACGGCATCGGAGAGACGTCTTTTCTTCTGCTCGACGGATGGTTTGGTGGTTCGCGGTATCTTCGATCTCCGATCCTTGATAAATACAACTGCCAAGTGTTTCGGGATCGTGGGATCGATCCGGCTTGGTTTGTTTGTTCTCTGGGCATGCATTTCATGGTGGCCTCGATCCCTGATAAGTAATTCTTCCAAGTGCTTCGAGATTGTGGGGTTGGGAAGGCTCTTATTTCTCTTCCTCTAGTAGACTGCCAAAACCCAAAATGTTATTAATAAGTCTTTCGGGCTTCGGGCTTCATGGAGTCTCTTGGTCTCTTATTCATGTGGAGGCAATCTAGTGAAGGCTTTGATCTCGATCCCTGATAATTCCATAAATGTCCAAGTATTTCGGGATCGTAGTATCAAAGAGGTTCTTGTTCTTCTACTTTTAAGGCAGATGATATAGCGGTGACCAGATCCCTAAAGCCTGATGGTTCCTCTTTGTTCCCTTTTCGGACTTCGAAGATCGGGGATCTCTTTTGCACCCTTCCAAGGAAGAAGATATTACGACGATTGTCTGATTGCCAAAACCCGATGGCTTCCTTGTGTTCGTTTGAGATTTTGGCACTCGGGTGTCTTTCCTCGCCTTTTGAATATAGAGGTCGGTTCGATAATGGCTTGATTGCCGAAAGTCGATGGTTTCACTCACTTTCCACTTTTCGGAGTTGCGTGAAGTCTTCTACTCTCGATACAAAAGTAGAATACTTGATGGAAGCCCTATTTGTCAGGGCCTGACAAATTTGCATTCCCTGATCACTAACAGTGCAACTCGCGACGGGACACCTCAGCGACCCTCCTGATCACCATTAATGCTCATTCTAGAGCCCAATGGAGTGTTAGATGGTTTTCCCGTGCCCCCATGCTACTTTAGCTCCTTCATTGATGAATTTATATGCTTGGGGGTGCGCGAACACTCCTTTTCTGCAAGTTTCCTCAAACGGCCCATGTAGGTGTGACGCATAGGGCATGGGTGACTTGCAAAATGTGTTGACCGTTCTTTCCCTCGTCCATGCTTCTACAGTTGATTTGAAACGCTATATATACATGTTTGAAAGATGTTAGAAAGGGTTGATCTCTGAGCCATCATTCAGGCGAAAGGATTCAATATTAGATCTAGGCCTTGTGTCATTTTCCAGAGCTGAACAAATCTGATGCACTGTGTCTTCAACCTCTCATGTCTTGGTTCTAGGTCAACAATGAGGAGAAAGCTGTCATTTTGTGCTTTGTTTCTGATCTGTATTGAGTTGTTCTCCCCTTTGTAATGGCTGTTTAGCCTTCATGATTAATACAAGCAATTGATTTTTGCCTCTCTAAGACTTTACACTGTGTTTATTTGAAGATTGAATGCTTATATTCTAGATAAAATGGTCCCTTTTGTAGCTTCAGTTTTCTTCCCTAACCTCTGTTATAGTCTCTATGAGTTTGTGAGTTATTTCAGCCTTTGAGATCATTGTTGTGTTATGAGTCAGGTCCAACCAAATGTAATGTCCCCATTTCCAGTATGATCACCCACCATGTGTCGGCTAGCCTATTTTGTTCTCGTAGGCTAGGTCGAAGAAGCAAGGGAATACTGTAATGTCCCCATTTTCGGGTTTGCTTGCAACACAGTTTGAGCTGACTTTCTGGGTTTGTGACAGCTTGATCAGAGGAGCATTTCGATGTCACCAGTGTGCTCAGGTGATCTAGTCGAGCTGTATGACACTTTCCGGAGGGATTTCGAACAACTTGTCTGTACTTACTATTTATAGTAAGTGCTTGCATGGCGATAATCTTTCTGGGTTTGTTCTCTTTGGTCCTCGGAGAACATTGCTATTTATAGTAAGTGTCAGCCTAGCATTGTTTTTTTGTTGATTTGGCAATCAGTTGTTGGCTATCTCAGGGGTTGCATCGTGCTTAGATTGTCAGGGGTTTTGTAGTGACTCTTTCAGAAGCGTTTTCAAACTCTTTGCCACACTTTCTATTTTAAGACAGTCACCTGACATCCTTTGTTTTTTGTCCCAAGTCTTCTATTACACGTTGGTATGGTTAGAGTTGTTCGATTAGTGCATATCTATGCTTTTCATAGCTTGGGACTATTTTTTGGCAGTTTAATTAATGCCACTAAGGTTCCCTAAGGGTTGGAATTATTATTAGCAACTTAGTAAAGTATTAATTATATTTTGGCATGCCCTTCTCGAGGTGGATTCTTTCTTATGGCATTGAGCTCAGTTGGTGTTTAGGAGTATAGTGACGCTTTCAGAGGCACTTTCGGCATTACGGTTTGCTCTCCAAACTTCTTGGAGAAGCCGTCTAATTATAGTAAGTCCATCATTGGGTTCCCGTGAACTAGCAGTTTGGTTAGGGAACTGTGGTTAGTTTGGCTGCGGAGGTGTTTGTCAATGATAGAGTTGTGGTTCGAGGTCAGTGGATCCAGTTGGCACCCTTTGAGTTGGCTCTGTTTGCTCTTGGCCGTTACTATTTTTAGTAAGTTCGGGTTTGGTGTCGGTTCGGGATTTTCAGAATGGGGTTAGAAGCGTCTCGTTGAGACCTTTCCAGCGAGCTAAAAATCAAGGCATTCCGACACCGTTTTCATATTTATTTTAAAGTTCAAAGTTATATAATGTTTATTTAATGGGACTTTAGAATTATGGAGTAGTGACTTAGGAAAAAGAAATATTAAAAGTCACTTAAGTCTTGAGCATGGGCGCCCATCCCTAAGGGAACAAAATATAACTTAAAAACATAAAGTTTTCCCCCCAAAACCCAACGCCCATCTTGGAAGAGAAATATAATGGGAAAATAGAGTTCATTTGAGCAGGCTATGTTTATGATATTTTCTCTTGTGAGCTCTGCTAGGGTTTGCTATTGTGAAGGGTTTGAGGATTCAAACCAGAGGCTCTTGGAGACGAAAACCTCCCTGAGTAATGGCATTCTACAGGTGTGCAAGACCACCCAAAGGTGCCATTTGAGGTGGATCCATCCAGTGTTCACAGATGTGCTTTAATGGAGTTGTTTGGAAAGGATTTGAGGAGCTTATTGTTGCATTCTTTGAAGATAATTCACGAGCTGGTTATAACAGTCTGATAGAGCAGATTATTGAGGAGATGTCGAGAGGGTTTGCTGATGTATATTCCCTCTTGGCTGGTCGTACTACCTGGAGCTTGGCCGCAGCTCTTCTTGAGCATTCGATGGCATTTTTAAGACTGTTTTGAGACCTCATTTCAGGTGTTTGGAGGCAGATTAAAACTGCAGCAGCGTTGGACAGTTTGCAGACTGGCTTTTGGCATTGTATTTGTTGTGTCACTTCAGCTGGGGCCATACCAGCTCACCTGGAGGTGACGTGGGGTCTATTAGGCCTCAATTCTCTTGATAGCAGCTACTGTTGTGTCCTTGCTTGGGCGTTTAGGGCCCATTTGTCTGCTGTAATCACTGTATGCAAGTTATTTTGTCATTCCTTGTGGAGTTAGAGGGTTCCGTACACTACCCATTGCTGGTTCAGCTTCAACATATGTATCAAGTTGCAAAACAAATAATGGGTATGTGATAGTAATTGTTATTTGGCCATTTTACCATCTGGGTATCTATTATTTTCTTCATATCTGTTGTATATTTTCTGGGTTTCCATTCTATGCAATATATTGTATGCTCCGACAACACATCTATAGGAATATCTAAAACCCCTTCTGCATTTTTCTGTCTAGTCTATAAGAACAGCTCAAAAATTAAAATAGCACATAAAAAGACTTTTAAAAAATACAAACAGGTATGGCACATTACAGTGGTATCAGAGCACAACTCTTCCTGCCATTCTGTGAGGTTATATTCAGACATGCAGAAGCGAGAATGAGACATGCAGCCGGGTACAGATAGATATTATTTTAGACAGAACAAGCCAAGACAAGGATCGCAGGTTCCGTAGTTATTAGAACCAGGGATTCCAGTGCCACAAATAGATCCATTTGATACAGATACAGAGGTTGTAGCTACTGAGGAGCAACCAGTAGTATTTTATAGTGAGGAAGATCTCGAAGTTCCACGAACAGATCCCTTTTCCAGTGAGATTCTAGTACAACCTGAAGAAATGGGAGACATAGAAATCAAAGAACCTAGCACGAGGGATATTTTAAATGATTTGGCGAGAGGACAACAACAGATGATTGATAGGATGGACAGGTCACAAACAACACTTACACGGCTTCTTGGCCGTTTGTTTCCTGATTTGGATGAAGATAGGAATAACGGAGACAAGAACAAAGATCGGAATGATAGAGATAGACACCGAGACCGAGGTAATGGAGAACAGATTGGAGATAGGAACAATGGGGACAGGAACAGATATAGGGATCCTGATGGAGAGGCTTCGGTAAATAACCGAGGTGCTACATAGCTCACAGCCACAGATAGTGTAATGTCCCCTTCTAGTAAGCTCAAAATTGTTGTCAACCTTGCACAATTTCAACTTACAAAAAGGAAACATTAGTACTCCAAATTTTTTCTCTTTCCATATCATAATTAATATATATCCATATTCTTACCACATTTATCCTTGAACTTATAATCCCGTAATCACATAATTCATATTCATAGTCATATTCATACTTATATTCATATTCATATTCATGTTCATGTTCATATTCATATTCATACTTATATTCATATTCATATTCATGTTCATGTTCATATTCATATTCATATTCATAGGCCTTATGTTCTATCCCGAGAGGATCATGTGACGCCCTATCATTCATCCATCTCTAACTCCATAGGCATGGTTCGTTAAGGAGACACTAACCATCTCATACAAAGGCCCGATGGCTTCCCACCTCACCAATCGACTCCAAAGACTTCATGCTACACCTGAGCATACTTCATCTATTGGAGAATCACCCACCATAGGGCACAAATCATATTGATGAGTTCATCATACCATAGGCCCAAGGCTTCACCTCACACTCGGAGATACTTTGACACTTGGCCCAAGAGACTTCGCCTCACACCCGGAGGTACTTCATCTTCTTGGGGTTACCCAGGTCCAATAACATTCTCCTAACTTACCCATACACCTAGGATGGTGAGATGATTAATAATGAGGCTAATCCTCCTTTCGGATATGGCAGAATCCTATAATTTCTATGTCCTTATTAACATTTTGCACATGATGCCTTATAATTAGGACATCTTGGCCTTATATCATAATTGGCCAATCATATATCCACATGATCATTATTCCATTATCATCATTGATTCCTTATGCATAACCATATTCATTTATCATAGTAATCTATTCTTTCTATGCATATTCATGATCACATATCTAAGATCAATCTATTATTCTATGTACATTCTTTCATGGTTAACATCAATCATTGATCATAAACACAGTCATTTATCTTTGTAAGTCTATCTATGTTTATAATATGAGGAATCAGAAATGTGAACATTACTTCTAATGCATATATAAATTGATAATGCAGTCAGCAAGATATATTTCCTATCCTTATTATCAATACTCAGCATATGGTATTTATAAAGACAAAGCATAACATATATCAGACTTGGCATTATATGTAAAAAGAGCATTATCGCATACCTTTGGAGTAATTGGGATTATCCTTATGTAATATTGAACTGTGGTTGATCTCTTGATAATATCTGCTAGCGATCTCCTCTTGCAATTTTACGCAGAGGTATATATCTAATATTATACTTCTTTATTGCTGATCGGGTATATTCTATCCTTGCTGACCAACATTGTTTTATGATTGCAGAATTGTTTTGTAGATGATTTCTTTTTTGTAATGAGATGATTGAATGGAGGTCCACGATCCCTCTATATACCATCGCACCTCTTGATCGGTCACGTCCATCCCTTGAGACACCACTTTCGAGAATATGATCGACACTTCTTGTGTTTGAATCGGGAGCCAATAACTATTAATGTAATCGCCTTAATTTGTCTTTTTTGGTGCTTGTCATTATTCATGCTTGTTTTATCGTGGATTACTACTTATGTCTCTTAGTTGATCCTTTGCAATTGATATTAAACTTAATTCCTTATTGCTTCTTCTCTCAGTCGACGGTGGGCATGAGGAATCGGTCTTATATTTCTTGCACTCTCGATCCACAAGGGATGCCTATGTTTGGTTGACTTCATTCTAATCATCTTGTGCTTGGCATCGATCTTGGTCATTCCAATCTTTTATTGGAATGTGCTCATCGAGAGACATGACAGGGCTCCCCTCTTGAGATTGCTTGTCCTCAAGCAATGTTTAGACTAGGGTGATTGAGGATCTTGGCTCCTTCCCATGTGGCATCTTCTTCTGACATATTCTTCCATCTGATTAGGTACTCAAAAATAGTTCTATTTCTTAGCCTCCTTTCTCTTGTACCGATGATTTTTTCAGGTTCAAGAACAAGTTGTCCTTCATCGCCAAGTGGAGGCAACTCTTCACAGGGAATGACCTTCGGCCCGAGTACCTTCTTAAGCCGGGACACATGAAACACGTTATGAATCTTACTAGTCAGGGGAAGATTCAACTTATATGCAACTTCACCAAATTTTCTCAAGACTTTATATGGTCCATAGAACCTTGGTTTAAGCTTCTCGGCCCTGCTATTCTTAATGGAAGTCTGCTTATATGGCTGGAGTCTGAGAAATACCATGTCTCCTACCTCAAAAGACCTCTCAACACGCCTCCTATCCGCATAGATTTTCTGCTGGTTCTGAGCATGATGCAAATTATCTTTAAGGACTCTCATAAGGTCCTCATGCTGCTGCAAGAAGTCCTTAGCCTTGGGCACTTTACTGTTTGGTATAAGTAGCTTTCCAAATGACATGGCCTCATATCCATACAAGGCCTGGAATGGACTCATCCCAATAGGCATGTGATGAGTAGTATTATAACAGTACTCTCCCATGTATAACCACTTAATCCATGCTTTCTGTTGGCCGGTCACATAATTTCTCAAGTATCCCTCAAGCCATTGATTCACTATGTCTGTCTGCCCATCGGTTTGTGGATGATAGCTCGTGCTTGGAGTGAGTTCTGTTCCGATTAACCTGAATAGCTCTTGCCAGAAGAAGCTCATAAATCTGCTATCTCGATCACTAATGATGTTCTGGGGTAGTCCATGGAGTTTGAATATCTCCCTGAAGAACAATTCGGCCACTTGGGGAGCCTTGTACTCAGATGATATGTCCATAAAGTGAGCGTATTTGGTGAGTCTATCCACCACCACATAGATGCAATCTCTCCCTTGTACTTTCGGAAGCCCGGTAATGAAATCCATGGATATGCTACTCCACTTCTGCTCAAGCACGGGTAGTGGCTGTAAGAGTCCGGCTGGATGAGTGTGTTCTACTTTGTTTCTTTGACAAATCGCACACTCTTGAACATATCAGAGTATGTCCTTCTTTAGACCCTTCCACGTAAATCTTTCTCAGACTTGTTTATAAGTCTTATAGTAGCCCCGGTGTCTGGCAAGGGGGCTATCATGGAACTCTTTTATGACGCGATCCTTCATTTTTGAGTTTGCGGCCAGGTATATCCTATCTTTGTAGAAGATAAGTTCTTCCTTTACCATATAACCCTCTTCCTTAACATGTCCTTCCATAATATCATTTGTGACAGGATCTTTGGCGTACTCAGCCGTGATAAGGTGCTTCCAATCCGGAGAGATACTAGACATGGAACATATGTGCGGCCTTCGTGACAACGCATCCGCCACCATGTTATTCATTCCCTTCATATATGATATGTCAAAGTTGTAGGCTTGGAGCCTACTCACCCATTTTTGCTGCTTGTCGTTCAAATCTCGCTGCTTAGGGAAATGCTGTAGGCTGTTGTGATCCGTCCAAACTGAAAATTTCCCACACACAAGATATTGCCGAAATTTGGCCAAGGCATGCATGATGGCCAACATTTTTTTATCGTAAGTTGAATATAACCTCCTTGCGGCTGTTAACTTGCGGCTTTCAAATGCTATCGGGTGTTTGTTTTGCATCAGGATTGCACCAATACCCATACCAGAAGCATCGCATTCTAATTCGAACGGCAAGGGAAGTTCGGTATGGCTAGCACCGGGCAAGTACTCATAACATTCTTTATCTCCTCAAATGCTTTCTCTGTGGCATCACTCCAATGGAACAATCCCTTTTTAGTTAGGTCAGACAAAGGGGCTGCTATCCGGGAGAAGTTCTTTACAAATCTTCTATAATAACTGCAGAGTCCTAGAAATCCTCGTAGTTGGGTTAAGGTTCTAGGTCTAGGCCATTCCCTTATGGCCTTAATGTTTTCCTCATCAACCTTAACACCTTCTACACTAATCTTATGCCCTAGATACAAGATTTCTTCCATCCCAAACTCATACTTGGAGATCTTGGCATAAAGGGACTCTTGCTCTAGTATGGATAGTACTTCTATGTGTTTTAGGTGCTCCTCCCATGTCTTGCTGTATATTAATATGTCATCAAAGAAGATCAAGAGAAATTTTCGGAGTTGCTTTTGGAAAGTATGGTTCATCCAAGATTGGAAGGTGGCCGGGGCGTTGGTTAGCCCGACTGGTAGAACCAAGAACTCGAAGTGGCCATAATGGCACCGGAATGTTGTTTTGGGTATGTCCTCTTCCCTCATCCTTATTTGGTGATACCCGGAGCGGAGGTCAATCTTGGAAAAGTACTTAGCCTCGTGTAACTCATCAATTAATTCATCCACCCTAGGAATTGGATTGCGATTCTTAATGGTTTGCTTGTTTAGGGCTCGATAATCTATACACATCCGCATGGTGCCATCTTTCTTCTTCAGGAGTACAATAGATGAGGCAAATGGGCTGGAACTTGTTTGTATGTGGCCCATTTCTAGTAGTTCATTAATAGTTTTCTCTATTTCTTCTTTGAATTTTTGTGGGTGCCTCTAGGGGGTGGTAATGACAGGTTTGGCTCCTTTTTCCATTTCAATGATATGCTCGAAGCCTCTTTTGGGGGGTAAGCCTGGGGGTATATCATCAAACACCTTTTGTGTTTTCTTAAGATGGGTTGAATGTCAATGTGAATGGATTTTCCCGTAGGGGTAGATTTGTCTAAAATCATGCATTGGGCGGCCCACTCTACTTGGTTATGTCAGAAGATTTTTTCCATTCGTTTGGAAGACACCACCCCTGGGGATCCATCGGATAGACCATGTAAGATGATCTTGTTCCCTTGATTTTAAAAATGGATTTCTAGCTTGGGAAAGTCTATGGTGACTCGTCCTAGTGAATGTAACCACGATATCCCTAGAACAATATCGGTGTTTCCCAAATTTACCACATAGAAATCATCTTTAACATGTGTTTTCCTAGGGTCATCTCTAATTGAGGTAGTATTTTAGAACATTCTTGTGTGGAGTGATCTGCTAAGGAGACCATAAACCCATCAAAATCTTGTGCGTCTAACTTTATCCTCTTGGCTGGGATTTGTCTATAAAGTTATGAGTGGCCCCGCTGTCCACTAAGGTAGTTAATTTGTTTCCCTTTAGGTTACATCTAAGTCTAAAGGGGTGATGTTTGGATACTTTAGATATGGAGGCTAGGGTTACCTTCTCTTGATTTTCACATTTTTGTCTCTTGTTTGGTGTTTCATTTTCCTCATCATCAGTTAGGGCTTCTATGGTTCGTACTTGTCCACACTTATGCCCTGGACCCCACTTTTCCTTACATTTGAAACATAGTCCTTTTTCCCTTAGTTCATCCCTTGGGCATTTATGTCCCTGTTCCCATGCTTCCCCACATCTATAACATGACTTTTTATCCTTCCCTTCATTTTTAGAGTGGAATGGTCTTTGGAATCTACCTCCCTTTTGGAAGGATTTAGTGAAGGGTTTAGTGTAGGGTTTGGGCTTTTTATCTTTTTCTAGCCTAAGGGCTATGTCTATAGCATCCTCTAGACTAGTAGGTTTGAAGGCACTCACAAAATTTCTAAGGGATTCATCGAGTCCTTCCACAAACATATATGTGAGCCGATCTTCTTCGACTCCAGGAACTCTCATGGAGAGCTTCTCAAATTCGTGGATGTAGTCTTCCACCGTTCCATGTTGTTTGAGGTGTGTGAGTTCCTTAAAATCCTCTTGTGGGTGTCTCTTATCAAACCTCTTGATGAACTTCCTTGAGAATTCTTCATAAGATGTAATCTTTTCGTGGCCTAGGGTGTTTTTCCCATGGTGCCACCATTCGTATGCTAACCCCTCTAGATGAAGAATGGCAAATTGCAAAGCATCTTTTTCTGTCATGGGGCTCAGGTGGAAGTAATCATTAAGTTTTTCCAACCATGAGTGTGCTGAAATCTTATTAGATTTGTCGAAATTAGGTAGATAGACCTTATTTGCTTTGTGTTTTAGATCTTTATTCATGGGTCTCCTCTCTCTTTGACCCCCTTCCTTCCTCTTGGCGTTGTAAAAATCATTAAATGAGACTACCCTTCTCACTTCGGGGTCTAGGTTTGCATAGGCTAAAGCTATGTCCTCCGTGCTCATGGTGGCTGGTTCATTTTCTTCTCCACTTGAAACTTCCTCATTTAGGAGGAAAGATGGTACGGGCACTTTCGGAACGGATGAGGATTGGCTATTTTCAGCGTGGTTCGATCCCACTTCCTTTCCATTAGTTACTTGGGTCTTCAAACTCTCGATAGTGTTGTCGATATTTTGTAGTGCTTGACAGAGAGCTTGGTTTGTCTTGTTTTGTTCCGCTATGAATGCTCTTAGTTCCTCATCCATTTGGTTGTTGTTGTTGCGTGTGTTGTACCTTCTTGAGTAAGCTTGCATCAAATTTCCTCACAGGGTGGTAGGTCGATGGCTCTGATACCACTTGTAATGTCCCCTTCTAGTAAGCTCAAAATTGTTCTCAACCTTGCACAATTTCAACTTACAAAAAGGAAACATTAGTACTCCAAATTTTATCTCTTTCAATATCATAATTAATATAGATCCATATTCTTACCACATTTATCCTTGAACTTATAATCCCATAATCACATAATTCATATTCATAGCCATATTCATAGTCATATTCATATTCATGTTCATATTCATGTTCATATTCATATTCATATTCATATTCATAGGCCTTATGTTCTATCCTCGAGAGGATCATGTGACGCCCTATCATTAGTCCATCTCTAACTCCATAGGCATGGTTCGTTAAGGAGACACTAACCATCCCATACGGAGGCCCGATGGCTTCCCACCTCACCAATCGACTCCAAAGACTTCATGCTACACCTGAGCATACTTCATCTATTTGAGAGTCACCCACCGTAGGGCACAAATCACATTGATGAGCTCATCATACCATAGGCCCAAGGCTTCACCTCACACCCGGAGGTACTTCGACACTTGGCTTAAGAGACTTCGCCTCACACCTGGAGGTACTTCATCTTCTTGGGGTTACCTAGGTCCACTAACATTCTCCTAACTTACCCATACATCTAGGATGGCGAGATGATTAATAATGAGGCTAATCCTCCTTTCGGATATGGCACAATCCTATAATTTCTGTCCTTATTAACATTTTGCACATGATACCTTATAATTAGGACATCTTGGCCTTATATCATAATTGGCCAATCATATATCCACATGATCATTATTCCATTATCATCATTGATTCCTTATGCATAACCATATTCATTTATCATAGTAATCTATACTTTCTATGCATATTCATGATCACATATCTAAGATCAATCTATTATTCTATGTACATTCTTTCATGGTTAACATCAATCATTGATCATAAACACAGTCATTTATCTTTGTAAGTCTATCTATGTTTATAATATGAGGAATCAGAAATGTGAACATTACTTCTAATGCATATATAAATTGATAATGCAGTCAGCAAGATATATTTCCTATCCTTATTATCAATACTTAGCATATGGTATTTATAAAGACAAAGCATAACATATATCAGACATGGCATTATATGTAAAAAGAGCATTATCGCATACCTTTGGAGTAATTGGGATTATCCTTATGTAATATCGAACTGCGGTTGATCTCTTGATAATATCTGCTAGCGATCTCCTCTTGCAATTTTAGGCAGAGGTATATATCTAATATTATACTTCTTTATTGCTGATTGGGTATATTCTATCCTTGTTGACCAGGATTGTTTTATGATTGTAGAACTGTTTTGTAGGTGATTTCTTTTTTGTGATGAGATGATTGAATGGAGGTCCACGATCCCTCTATATACCATCGCACCTCTTGATCGGTCACGTCCTTCCCTTGAGATGCCACTTTCAAGAATATGATTGGCGCTTCTTGTGTTTGAATCAGGAGCCAATAACTATTAATATAATCGCCTTAATTTGTCTTTTGTGGCGCTTGTCATTATTCATGTTTGTTTTATCGTGGATTATTACTTATGTCTCTTAGTTGATCCTTTGCAATTGATATTAAACTTAATTCCTTATTGCTTCTTCTCTTAGTCGACGGTGGGCATGAGGAATCAGTCTTATATTTCTTGCACTCTCGATCCACAAGGGATGCCTATGTTCGGTTGACTTCATTCTAATCATCTTGTGCTTGGCATCGCTCTTGGTCATTCCAATCTTTAATTGGAATGTGCTCATCGAGAGACATGACAGATAGACCAGGTATTCCTATCTTTGTGCCGAGAGACGAGATTCCTTAACGGGATGCTACACAGGTGGAGTTTTTGGATGAGATTTGGAGAGATTGGCAGGCTTCGAGTGTGGAGTTTAGGGCTGAAATGACTTTCCGGGATTACTTTGATCTTAGGATGAGACATAGACCTAGAGGGGGTAATAGGCAGCAGAATCATGAGCTTCAAAAGAAAGTCGATAAAATGACAGTACCCTACTTCAATGGTTCAGGTAAAACTTCTGTGAGAGCTTGGGTCCAAATGTTGGACAATTATCTCAAGATCAGCCCCATGCCAGAGGCTGATGCCATTACTTATGCAGCCTTACACTTGGAGGGCAGCGCACACAAGTGGTGGAGCAACGGAGAGGTAACCTTGGGACATGACCAAATTACCTCTTTTGTGGAGTTCACAGCTAGACTCATAGATAGGTTCGACAAGGACCCCGAAATGCAATTCAAGGAGTTGGCTCAGCTGAGATAGAATGGATCAGTAGACTCATACATATCAGATTCCCAAGACCTTTCAGTGATCGTCTCAGATATCTCAGAGCGTAGATTGATCATGCTCTTTATTGATGGATTGATAGATCCGTTACGAGGTTGGGTCAAGGGTTTCGACCCTTCATCACTGCAGGAGGCCATGAAAAAGGCCTGTAACATGGAGTCCTCTGTTTGGAGAAGTAAATTTCAGTCCAAGAGTTTTCTGCATAGGAGAGATAAGGAGAAGGACAAAAGACATTTCTAGAGAGATCCAGGACAACATAAGAGTTCTTCCAGGTTGGATAATGATCAGTTGAATGACTTGAGCAGGAATGTCATGTCCCTGTTTCCGGCATAAGTAAACAATGAACATGGATTAGCCTATTCATCATTCTCGTGGGCTAATACGTAAGATAAGGGAATGAACTTGGTTTTGGCTAATGAACTTTTTGTTTTGTAGGTCAAGACCTCTATCAAGTGACATAAGGTTGTCTTAGTGCTAGGCGCACTTTCTCATCTGTTCAATCATCAAAATGCGCCTTGGCTAGGATTCATTTGAACATGAGCATGAAGACATTTCTTTAGCGCTTCAATTTCTAGACATTCAAACATGAATTGGGAAACATCAAATGGCTAAGGAAGGAAGGAAGACTCTTGTCAACACTTAGGCGCACTTTTCATGTTGAAACACCTCCAAGTTGCGCCTTGGGTATAAGGAGAGTTGATCCAAGAAAATGAGCGCCGGATGATTAGAAGCTTGTAGTGATTGAAGACATTAAAGTGACAAAGGCAATTAGGCGCCCATCTACCTTTCTTCACCCTCAAATGTGTGCCTAGAATAGCAAGGCGCTAATCCATGACTCAAGAACCTTGGATATGCACCTCACTTGGATCCTTCATCAACTTGCAAGTAAACATCACATGGGAGAGAATTATAGCTTTTGCCAGTGTTTGGAGAATTGGTTAAGTATCAGAAGACAAGTCTTGTTGATAAGGCGCACCTTCTAGCCTCTGCCACCTCAAAAGTGCGCCTAGCTTGGGAGAGGCGCCAGTTTTGATCTCTGCATCCTCCAATATGCGCCTAACCTTTATTGAGCGCCGTGCAAGTAGTGGGTCCCAGAGTGACCTTGGGTGGCGTGATGATAAGGCTTCCAACTCAGAAATGAGTCATTCCAATGGAATATTCCTTTAGAATATGCTCATTGGAAAACGTGCCGTGGTTGCCTCTTGCTCTTGAGGAGCACTATAAAAGGAGGAGAGCGACTTCATTTTGTAGTTATCTTTGGCTATTTGATATTTCTTGGTAAGCTTTATGCTCTTTTCATGAAATTTGCGTATTTCATGCTTGTTGGGGTGATGCTCCCTCAACCTTGATAAGGTGATGCTCCCTTATCTCTTGAGAGGTGTTAACATTCAATTATCATCATTGTGCAGGATTGAAGTCATTACTTGCAATACGAAGCTACTTGCATCTTGAAGACATCTTTAAGACACTTGCGAGTTGAAGACAAGATACTTGTAGTTGGAATATATTCATTGTTGAATCTAGGCGCCAAGGTCTATCTTTTGTAATCTTTGTAATAAGTTGAACATTGATGCTAATAAGCATCTATTGAATGTAATAATAAGTGGATTGACAATTGCAATAAGATATCTCAACTTCCTTGATGTTCAATTCATGTTGATCTTATTCATGTTTGATGTTGATTGATTGAAGTAATTAGAAAAGTTAGCAAAAAATTTGGTTAAGTATAAGTGGGATATTTCAAGGAAGAAGCTTTGTTTTCATTGCCGTGAGCCTTGGGATCCTAAGCACAAGTGTGCTGCCCAAGGAAAGGCCAAGCAGTTGGAGTACTTTTCAGCCGATGAGTCTGTTGAGTTGGAGCCACATTCAGATCATCATTCAGAGGCCGATGATATAGGATCAGAGGGCCCAGAGGAAGCATCAGATAAGGAGGATGATACAACTCTACCTACAACGCATATCTCGAGTATTTAGAGAGAAGGGTCATTTAGGATAAGAGGAGTATTGGGTGGACAGCATTGTATTACACTACTTGACATAGGTGCCACTCATAACTTCATAGATGAGGGCTTGGTTGCGAAGAGAGGGCTGAAAACTGAAGAGTTTGAGGGATTCAAGGTGAAGGTAGCTGATGGATTTGTACTCACCTGTACTAGGAGAATCCCCAATTTGACCATCCAACTGAATAACTACACATGCTAGACAGAATTTTATGTAGTTGGCATGGGTGATATGGATGTTGTGCTGGGTATGAAATGGTTGCATGATATTGGAGAGTTCACACTCAACTTGAGGACGATGGAGATGAAGTTTGAGGTGAACGGAGTTCGACATGTGCTCAGGGGTATTTCAGATGGTGCGTTGAGAGTGCTTTCTCTCAAGTGGATGGAGAGATTGATACGTCATGATCAGGTGCAGTGGGCAGCCGAGGTAATGGTTATGCCTGCAGTTTTAGAACAGTAGAAGCAGGAGTATCCACCTGACATACAGGCTCTCTTGACTAAACACACCAAAGTGTTTAGTGACATATCACCAGGTAAACCCCCTGATAGGGGTTTTGATCACGTGATTGAGTTGGAGGAGGGTGCTAAGCCAGTGATTACTACACCTTAGAGGCACCCGAAGATATACAAGGATGAAATCGAGAAGGCTGTTAAAGAGCTTCTCGAGATGGGTCACATAAGGCCTAGCAAAAGCCCATTTGCATCATTAGTGGTCTTGGTGAAAAAGAAAGATGGAACTCTCAGAATAGAGAGTTAAATAAGAAGACCATTAAGAATAGGTGCCCTATACCCTGCATTGATGAGCTGATAGACGAATTACACGGGGCCTGTTACTTCTCCAAGATAGATTTGAGGTCCGGGTATCACCAGATTCAGGTCAGGGACAAAGATGTGGAGAAGACGGCTTTCAGGTGCCATTATGGGCACTTTGAGTTCCTGGTCATGCCATTCAGTTTGACCAACGCACCTACCACCTTCCAATCCTGTATGAATAGGGTGTTCAGAGAGCAGCTGAGGAGATTCGTGCTGATATTTTTTGATGATATATTGATTTACAGCAAGACTTGGGAGGAGCATCTTAAGCACATTGACATTGTCTTGAGTATTCTGGAGCGGGAGTCATTGTATGCAAAAATGTCAAAGTGTGAGTTTGGGATGACCGAGTTGTTGTACTTGGGTCATATCATCAGTGTTGGTAGTGTGAAGGTAGACCCAGAAAAGATTCGGGCAATTGTGGATTGGCCACCACCAAAGAATCTCTCACATCTTAAGGGATTCCTTGGTCTTTGTGTATATTATCGCCGTTTCGTGAAGGGGTTTTCTCAGTTAGCTGCCCCCCTTACAGATTTGACTCGAAAGGATGCTTTTAGTTGGTCAGGTAGTGCATAGGAGTGCTTTGACAGGTTCAAGGAGATAATGAGTACATGTCCTGTGTTAGCGATTCTAGACTTCAACAAACCTTTTGAGCTACAGTGTGATGCCTCAGGGGTAGGCATTGGTGCGGTAATCATGCAGAACAAACACCCCATAGCATTTGAGAGCAGGAAGTTGAGGGGTGTGGAACGGAGTTACAACATACATGACAAGGAGATGTTAGCCATCATGCATGCGTTGGCTAAATTTAGACAGTATCTTATGGGTAACACCCAATTCTCGGTAACCTACTGTACTACCTATAGTCGGCACTCCCCCGCCCCGGCTATATCTGGAGGGGATCATAGATCCACCGAGACTCTCTATAGTCGGTAGTCGGTAGTCGGTAGTTGGCACCCTATATCCATGGCGCTCGACCAGCGGAGCAGCATCTATACATCTATATAGTAGGGAGCCGTCCCGCCAACCCACAAATTTGTGGTAAAGACAGATCATAACAGTCTGAAACATTTCCTTGGGCAGAAGGACTTGAATGAGAGGCAATAGAAGTGGGTCAGCAAACTACAGGCCTATGACTTTGACATTGTTTATGTCAAAGGTAAGAAGAACATAGTTGTTGATGCTTTGTCCAGGAGGCCCCATTTGAATGCTTTAGGTGCTATTTCAGATGATTGGAGGGAAATGATATCCGCAGAATATGCCAATAACACGTGGGCTACTGGAATAATTGATGGCACTATTTGGGATGACAAGTACACGGTGGTAAATGATCTAATCATTTACAAGGACATGATCTTCTTAGTGCCAGGATCAGAGATGAAGCAGAAGGTGTTGAGGGCATTCCATGACTTGCCTATGGCAGGGCATCCAGGGTACTTCAAAACTTACAGACTGGTTAGAGAGAGGTTCACTTGGAAGGGGCTCAAAATAGAAGTTATGCAGTATGTGAGAGAGTGTCCGATATGCCAGCAGAATAAACATGAGCACTCTTTCCCAGGAGGATTATTGCAGCCCCTGCCCATTCTTGAGAGGAAGTGGGATAGCATTTCTATGGGCTTTATTACAGGCCTACCTAAAGTCCAAGGCAAGGATTGTATTTTTGTGGTAGTGGATAGATTGACGAAGTATGCACACTTCTTTGCCATTCCTACCACCTTCACTCCAGCTCAGGTTGTAGACTTGTTCTTTCGTGAGGTATTCCGTCTTCATGGGTTGCCAAGGAGTATTGTCAGTAGGGACAACAGGTCCCTTAGTAATTGTTGGCAGGAGCTCTTCAGGTTGACAGGGACAGAGCTCACCCCCAGCACGAGCTACCACCCACAAACAGATGACCAGACGGAGATTGTCAACAAATTGGTGGAAGGATACCTCCAAAATTATGTTTTAGGGCAGCAAAGGGCATGGATTAAGTGACTTCACATGGGAGAGTACTACTATAATTCCACTTATCACATGTCCATTCAGTTGTCTCCCTTCATGGCTTTGTATGAGTATGAGGCACCGAGCTTTGCTGATTTGCTATTTGGGGATAGCAGAGTGCCTAAGGCCAAAGACTTTCTTCAGGAGAGTCAGGATATCATGAGGTCTTTGAAGGAAAGGCTCAGAATCAGCAGAAGCAGTATGTAGACCAGCAGAGGACTGAGCGATCATTTGAGGTCGGTGACATGGTATATTTAATGTTGCAGCCCTATAGGTAGTCCACTCTCAAGAAGAGTGGGGCAGAGAAGCTTAAGCCACGGTACTATGGGCCTTTCAGGATCTCCAAGAAAATTGGAGAAGTGGCTTATAAGTTAGAGCTTCTATAATGTCCCCATTTTGAGCTAAGTTATATTTGGTAGTTGAGTTGCTTCTATACATGGAGAACTGGAAAGTTGGTATATGTCTATGCATGGAGAACTGGAAAGTTGGATCAACTAGTGTGTTATTGAGCTATATGGGAAATGCAATATTAAAATTGTATTTCAATTATTTGATTTGAATTTTCAAATGATGGAATAAGAGGGAAAATGGAATCTTTAATTACATTTTCTCTAATCTATTTTTATGCAGTTTTAAGTGGAATAAGGAGTTACTCCAGGTGGGACCTATTTTATAATGTCATCTATTGTAGCCAACATTGAAGGAGAGGATTCGCCCATGAAGAATAGGTCCAATCAAATTCCAATGATTATCATATTTGATCGATTGGCATTTTTAGATGAAATTTCAAGAGGATCAATTGGTATTATGAGGTGGCGTTTCCATTGGTTCTTGTGTCATGAGAAGAATTGATGCTAGAAAAGAATAAAGGCAATTTAAATAATATTTGTACATTCAAAGGAGAGCCAACGGTTGGAGCATTCGCCAAGTCAAAGATATTCAAAAACAATTATTTTAAATGCAAATTTATTTTATTAAATGCTTGCATTTGGATAGATTGGTTTATTTAATGCATTTCATGAAGTGGTTAGTGATCGGCTAAGGCAAGGGTTTTATTAAATGCAAATATCATCATTTAATGCATGCACATGAGGTAGTTGTGGATCGATGCAAGTATAGAGGAGCATTTTAAATGCAAGTTCATAAATTGAATGCCAAATATCTAGTCGGTTATGTCAAGGATCAAGATTTTAAATGCTTTGAAGGATATTAAATGATTGCATGCAAGTTGTTGGGAGACGCCAAGGCAAGTTGTGAGAATTGTAAATGTAATAGATGTATCTCATTTAAACAATTAAAGATTGTTTTAAATGAGTGTGTTTTAGATGTAACTCATTCAAAATTGTTCAAGTTCATTGCTCATCATTGGTGGAATTCAAGCTACAATTCAAAGTGCCAATGAAGAAGGACGCCCATGCTTGAGGAGTTAAATAGAGGACTTGAACATGAATTTGGAATATATGATGCTATGGTATGTTTTCTTTCTTATTGTTTATGAATGAGAATTTCGATTTTCATTTTATTGGCAAGGTGATGATCCTTTGTTTATGTATGGAGATGACCCCATACTAGTTGTGAAGTGATTTCATACAGAATTCACTATTTGAGCTTAATATTGCAAGTTTAAGGAGCATTTGAAGTGAATTTGACATTATTATAACCCTTGGTCATTGTGGATGTCACACCAAGGTAGTCGATTTGGAGAGATCATCATTATATGAAGATTTAACATATATTTTCAGTTCTGATTTCTTATAACAGCCAGCGGATAATGGTATTTCAAGGTTCTTATGCAAGCTTTGATTGAAGATATTGGCTTGGGAGCATTGTTGACACAAGATATTGCATCTAGGGTTCCATCGCTTGGCTTCAAGAGGAGTTTTTATCATTGTTTTGATCTCTAGAAGATTTCTGGGCATATATACATTTTGTAACAGACATAACAGTAGTCAATATGATGTAATTAGTCCATTTTATGAGGCTGCAATAGTGATATTTGAAGTCTATTTCCATTGGACATTGATAGCTCTTTCATGTTTTAGGGTTACAAGGACATTTGGTGGCACTTGGTTGACATTTTTATAAGTTGTTCAAGTGTGATCTGATTATGATAGTGATTGATATATACAATCAGCAACAAGCTTTTGATATCTTTTTACATTGAATCAATGATATATGCAATGGTGTTTCATAGTTACAGATATGTATGATTGTATTTGAATGTTTATGTGGTTTTGTGCAGGAAATCTTATCTAAAAGTTGCAAAAATTTCAGTCATCCTTGAAAGGGATATTATAGCTTCCAGTAGGTAGCAGGGTACACAATGTGTTTCATGTATCTCACCTCAAGAAGGCACTGGGGCATAATGTGACACCATCAGTAGAGTTACCTCCTCTTGATGAAGAGGGGAAGTTGATTTTGGTACTGAGGCAATAATTGACACTAGGGAACGTACTTTGAGGAGGACTATCAAGGAGTACCTGGTTAAATGGAAGAACCTGTCAGTGGAGGATGCGACTTGGGAAAATGAGCAGATATTGGAGCATCTTGATCTGAGATTGCTTGAGGCAAGCAATCTTAGGGAGGGCGGACTGTAATGTCCCTTTCTTGATACATGGTTAGTCCATCATTGGGTTCCCATGGACTAGCAGTTTGGTTAGGGAACTGTGGTTAGTTTGGCCGTGGAGGTGTTTGTCGGTGATAGAATTGTGGTTCGAGGTCAGTGGATCCAGTTGGCACCCTCTGCGTTTGCTCTGTTTGCTCTTGGCCGTTACTATTTTTAGTAAGTTTGGGTTTGGTGTCAGTTTGGGATTTTCAGAGTGGGGTTAGAAGGGTCTCGTCGAGACCTTTCCGACGAGCTAAAGATCAAGGCATTCCGACACCGTCTTCATATTTATTTTAAAGTCTGAAGTTATATAATGTTTATTTAACGAGACTTTAGAATTATGGAGCAGTGACTTAGGAAAAAGAAATATTAAAAGTCACTTAAGTCTTGAGCATGGGCGCCCATCCCTAGGGGAATAAAATATAACTTAAAAATATAAAGTTTTCCCCAAAATAGAGTTCATTTGAGTAGGCTATGTTTATGATATTTTCTCTTGTGAGCTCTGCTAGGGTTTGCTATTGTGAAGGGTTTGAGGATTCAAATGGCTCTTGGAGACGGAAACCTCCCTGAGTAATGGCATTCTATAGGTGTGTAAGATCACCCAAAGGTGCCATTTGGGCTGGATACATCCAGTGTTCACATATGTGCTTTAATGGAGTTGTTTGGAAAGGATTTGAGGAGCTTATTGTTGCATTCTTCGAAGATAATTCATGAGCTGGTTATAATAGTCTGATAGAGCAGATTATCGAGGAGATTTCGAGAGGGTTTGCTAATGTATATTCCCTCTTGGCTGGCCGTACTACTTGGAGCTTGGCCACACCTCTTCTTGAGCATTCGATGGCATTTTTAAGACTGTTTTGAGACCTCATTTCAGGCGTTTGGAGGCAGATTAGAACTGCAGTAGTGTGGGACAGTTTGCAGACTGGCTTTTGACACAACTGGAGGTGACGTGGGGTCTATTGGGCCTCAGTTCTCTTGATAGCAGCCATTGTTGTGTCCTTGCTTGGGCGTTTAGGGCCCATTTATCTGTTGTAATCACTGTATGCAAGTTATTTTGTCATTCTTTGTGGATTTGGAGGGTTCTGAACACTACCCATTGCTGGTCCAGTTTCAACATATGTATCAAGTTGCAAAACAAATAATGGGCATGTGATAATAATTGTTATTTGGCCATTTTACCATCTGGGTATCTATTATTTTCTTCATATCTGTTGTATATTTTCTAGGTTTCGATTTTATGCAATATATTGTATGCTCCGGCAACACATCTGCAGGAAAACTGAAAACCCTTTTTGCATTCTTCTGTCTAGTCTATAAGAACACCTCAAAAATTAAAATAGCAAATAGAAAGACTTTTAACAAATACAAACAAGTACGACACATTACATAAAGTAGGACTTTGTTCAGCACTGGAAATTCATTATCTTTAAAATCAAAAGACTTACATTTGTAACAGCCCTTTAGTGCGGATACGTGGAGTTTCTTTGAGGCATAAATTAAAAGCATTTTTATATTCCTTTAGTGAGACTTACATTAGGAAGTTTTAACGCCTCTTTGGAGGCTATTTAAATAAAAAAATGTGTCATTAAGAGTAGCACCTCATATGGGAAATGAAGAGGCTATGTGAGGAAGAGAGGCACAGGTTTGTGGTGTCTTTAGTGCTGATTGGAAAGAGGAATGTGATGCAGATTTTTCTTGTAGGAAGGAGGCCATGAGAGGCATTATTTGTAGCTTGTTCCAGATGTGTGGTTGGTTCTGTTATTTGTGAACAGATTTTGTTTGAAAATAATAAAAATGTTATGATTTTATTTGCAATCCTTGTGTGTGGACTTGAATTTATGTTATTCCAAGAGTGTGAGGTAATGAGTTTGAGTTGCAGCTGTGTGAATGGTTGCCCATCTTGCATCAGTTATTAAGCCATTTAATTAATATATTTGCTTAAGTTATCTAAAGTTGGGATTATTAAAAGATAACTTAAATATAATAGCTTTTTGGAAAGGTAATTAAGTGTTTTAAAAGATACACTTAAAAAAAGGGCCTTACATATGGCATATTGATATTATTTCAAAAAAGGTCTTTTGGAGAGGAGAAATATTATTATTTTGAGGAGAAATATGAAGAGGTAAAAAGAAAATAATATTCTATTTCCCTTAAAAGGTTATAAAAAGAGGACAAGAGCTCATTTGGAGGGTTATGCTATTGATTTGATATTGTTATGCTGCTGGATTGAACCTGCGAGTTCTTCCATTAACTCTTGAGGACGAAAACCCTCTTGTAGATTGGGCGTGGTTTCAAACAGGAATCACAATTGTGCTGAAGGCAAAGTTGTGGAGTAATTTCATGCAGAGTTTGCCATTGTGCTCATTTGATTTGTTATATTCTAAAGTGTTTTAATATCCTTGCAATAGATTTTGGTGTGTATTTCAGTTATTGTTGGGGTTTTTTTTTGAAGATTTCTGTGTATCCCTTACTGGCCGTACAGATTTGTGTCGTACTAAAGCATGGGGGAAATCAGATTTTAATTGTGTATAATGTTTGCATGTTTTGGATTGGGATTAAATAGTATTTGCCCTGTTGGAGTGACCATTTTCAGACTTATTTGAGTGGATATATTGCAGATTTTATTGATTGTTTAGCGGGCCGTACACATTTTAGGTCGTACCATCTGTACCTGGGGTGTGAGAACAGTCCTGTATAATCACTTAAGCTTGAGAAAAGAAAATCTTCCTTTCGGTGGCATCTAAGATGGCTGAAGTTGAGTTAGAATGATTGAGGGTGGAATGAGAAGGAATGGAGTATGTCATGAGGGTTGGACATGGCTGCCATAGAATGCTACAGATTTGGTGATCAACAACAATAGTAACAACAAATCAGAAAAAACAGTACTCTTCTTCAAGTTTCCTCTTGTGGTGTTTTAATGATGTTTCTAGAACCATAGTTGAATGTTTCCTGCTTCATTTCATAGAGTTATCTAATTGATTGCAGCTGTAATATTGTACAAAATTAGGGCTCTCTGATTTAGTTTGCAACTTACATATATTGCATGGTGATATTTCATTATGTTGCAATATATTGTTTGTAACCCCGGATGATAGTACCACCGATGGATGTTAATGCATGTCATTTTGTAAGTTTGGATGGTTCTCTTAGCCCGTTTGGCATGAACAAGCTGGCATATTGACCATTTTGGTCTAAGTCAAGCTTAGAAATTCTGCTAGTGGCTCACACGCTCTCCCACTGAATAAGTGGATGCCCGCTGAATAAGCAGATGGTTGTAATTGGGTTTTATTTGCAAGGCATTGAACTGATCAATTGAAGCACTGTATGCTCTCACCTCGTCCATCTTGGAAACTTGGTGATCAGAAACTGCGAAGGTTCTTATTTGGTTGCATTCATTGTGCTAACACTGCTGTTAATACTATGAAATTCTGGGAAAAAATTGGGGTGGATCATTACAAATACTTTGTAGTTAAATCATGCATTTAACTATTTTTCCTTGGCAAAACGATGTTGGATTATGACTTGGAGTAATTTTGTAGTAATTATGGTGAAGTCAAAATTAATTAATTAATTTGCTTTGAAGAGGAGTGACCCACTTGGAGGATGGAAAGTGGGAAAAATAAAAATAAAAAATAAAATAAAATGACAAATTAAAAATAATATTTTAATGTCAAGGGTGGCGTCCCACTTGGAGAAGGGAAAATAAAATAAAATAATATTATTTTTATCAAATTGGCCGCCCAAGTTGAGGAAGGGAAAATAGAAATAAAATATTATTTTATTATGGAGGTGGACATGAAATAAAAATAAAATAAAACAAAATTGGACGCTCCACTTGGGCATTATAAAAAAGGCATTTGGAGGTCATTTTTCATCATTGTGTATTTGTCATTTGATATTGGAGATTTTCTCTTTGAGCTGCAACATTGGTTTAACTATTTTCTGAGGACGAAAACCCTTAGAAAATTAGTGGTTTGGATGAAAACCCACTCCACTTTGAGAGGTGAATCCATATGGGGTTTGCTATCGGGCATATTTACAAGTTTTTACATCATATTGGAGCTACAAGGACATATATTTTGCTGCAGGTTACATGAGTTAGGGTTTGAAGGTCAATTTGACATGATTTGTGCCAAATTGTCAATTTGATATGGTGAAGATTGAAGGATAATTGATTGCAGGTCATTAGTGATTGAAATGGCGTTGATATCGTAGGGTTTTTTGTGAAGAAATTGATCCATTTTGAAGGCAGATCTGAATTGCATCATTGCTGGCCGCTAGGGTTTGAATAGTAATTGATATCAGAAGGACTTCATTGGCAGATCTGGGTGCTTACAATTGCAGATCATGGGCTTGTTGAAGGAGAAACATGATCATTGTTGATCGCCTAAGGTTTATACCTTGTTGGAGTTAGTGCTTCCCTTGGAAGGTGTATGATCATTGATTATCATCATTTTTGTATTCAGAATTCACATCAGATCTCTCTGCAAGCACATATGCTAGACAAATTAGGGTTTATAGAGCCATGTTTATCACATTTATGTGGTCTATTGTCATCTAGAGGTTGGTGGCTTCATTGGGAGATAAGCGCTTCAACATAGAAGGAGGTCATGGTTAGTTTGGATCTGATTTATCATTGTAATCATCTGCAGATTGAAATCAATTTCCATTGTGGACAGCAATCATATAAATTAGTCGCATAATTGTTATGTATGATTTCAATTTGTGCCCAAGAGAAGTATAAACTAATCGGGTTTGTTGTAAACAATTTCCTTATTCAAATCTTCAATTTGAAATAAGAATACCTTGCTGTTCTGAGTTATATCAGACCTCTGATTTATGTTTTCAGTCCTTTAGTTTGTTGTTATTTCATTGGAAAATTGTTCTATATTGGCACTATTACATGGCAAATGTATTCACAAATTGAAAACTCATAAAACCCAATCAAAACAAAAAAGAAAACTAAATCAGAAAACTCAGATTAGAATCAGAAAATTGGATCAGATTTGGCATGGGTTCTTACACCAACTAAATCTGGTGTATCACCCTTTACATTTATTGTCTTCCTCCTTCTCCCTTGTTCTCGGTGGTGTTAGATTAGGTTTAGTTGCATTATTTCTCTGAGCCTTAAGCTTATAAAGAGGAACTGGCTTTTTCTGGAGGTTTGATCTCGTTTGCAAGGTGCGACACCTTGAGATCATTCCCATTGTGTCATTGGAATGTTTGAACTAGGTCCAAACAGGGTGCAATTTCATGTGACAATAGTAAAATTGATGGAACTACTTAGGTTTATTTTGGAGATCTAAGTGGAAGTATTGCTAATATTGCAGATTCATCAACGTCATTGATGGGGTGAGACATTGGGCAAGGGAGTCCCGAGCAATCATCTGGTTCAAGTGATGATGATGAAGATGGCAGCACGACAGATGCATATGACAATGACCAGTCAGATGCTAAAAGAAGGAAGAAAGATAAGAAGATAAAGGAAATAATTGCTCCACTAAGGACAATTAGAGAGTCTCGATTGTTGTGCAGACAACAAGTAATGTAGACATCCTGGATGATGGTTATCATCGGTGTAAATATGGATAGAAAGTGGTGAAGAGCAATCCTTATCCTAGGAGTTATTACAAGTGCACCAACATGGGTTGCAATGTACGCAAGCATGTTGAGAGGGCATCCACTGATGTTAAAGCTATCATTACAACCTATGAGTGAAAGCACAATCATGATGTTCCAGCAATGAAGAATAGTAGTGACGATTTAGAAGGCTATGGAGCACAAGTTCGTGCTGGAAGTAGTGCCACTACTAGCACCAGCCTTTCCAAGTCTCATGATATGTCATTACTGGAACAACAACAATATGCTGTAAATTGCCCTTCGCTAAGTTGGAAGCTACAATCTTCATGTAATTTTGAGTTTTATGAAAGAATAAGTTTGACAAAATTTTTCGTAGTTACAAACGTGTTTTCTAATGTAGAATTTTCAGCTCGTAGTTGTATTAGAGTAGTGCAGCAAAAGCATGGTGGTGAGCTCATTTTTCACATAAGGCAGCCCACGCGAAAGCTAGAATTTGCAGAAACAAAACAAACATCTGAGTTGGGTATATATAAGGAGTTTGCAAGAGCTTTGCAAAGGATTGTGGATTGGCAAGCAAATCAATTTGAGAATGAGAAAGACAAAATATATGCATCACATAGAGAAATGGAGAAGTCTTCAAGGGAACTACATAACTAGGCCTTAGTGAAATTTATGTAGTCAAAGGAACATATTGCATCATACAAGGAATTCAAAACAAGGAATTGCAAATTCCCAGGGATGATTTGGGATCTTGGTCTTACAAAGATTATCATTCGGGGAGAAGTCAAAGCTATTGAAATTGCATTGCTTGAGGACAACTTCAATTAATTTAAGGAAATAATTTTATAATAATGTTTTAAGTTGGTCCTAGTAATTTTATTTTAATACATTGTAAACTGCCCAACTTAAATATTATTATAATATAGTGGCCGTCTAAATGGGACATTATAAGGCCTTATGTAGTATTTTATAAAAAAAGTGTTTTTGAACACTTTTGGAGGGAATTTTTTGAAGGGAAAAGGAAGTTTAAATTAATGGGCCAAAAAGGAGCTTATAAGAGGAAGAGAATTGCTCAAAGGAAAGCATCCATTGTTTATTGAAATCAAACCCTTTTCTTTGAGCTTGGGCACTTGTGTTCAACTTCTCACTCAAGGATGAAAACCCTTTGGTGTGTTGGAATTTGGAAGACGAAAACCCTCTTGGTTTCCAGTTAGGATTGGAGGACAAAACTCCCCTTGTCCCATTGTGGTGATTCCATTCAGGGATCACATTTGTGCTGAAAGATTGAAGTTTATTCCAGTTTCAATTTGGTTCTTGAAGATTTCCAATTGTGTTGAAGATTGCAGATCAATTTCTAGTTTGTGAAGATTTTCAGTGTTATATTCTATTTGCTGCTATATTCTATATTCTATAATCTATAAGATCAAGCATTTGCTGCTGAAGAAAAACTAGCCATATCAATTAGTGAGGGTGCCGTACTATCAAGGGAGTTGCCATACATCCTAATTGTTGCATTTTGAATTTGTTAAGACTATCTTACACTTATTATTATTGTTGGGATCTTTGTTCAAGCCACTGTACCTTATCTTTGGCACCATACTTTTACTACAGTCTTCTGTACATCCCTGAATTGCCGTACTTTGTGATTTATTATCTATCACAGCCTTTGTAAGTTTTAAGTGCGGCTTCTTGTTATTGATGATATTTGGGTTTCTGAATAATATATTTATAAAGAGCCTCCTGCTGTACCTTACATCTATATTTGCCAGTATTCAGATAGCTGCAGTACAATAATATCATATGAAGTGTTTATGTTTCAATTGTTTGGTTTTGGGTTTACTTGCTGTTATAAATATTCCATAAATATTAAAATATTGCAATGTAAAAAAAAATACAAAAGAAATTGTAGGGATCATGAAAATATTGAAAAGAGTCATTACATTGTTCCAAAGGTCCCCCCTAACAGAACAAGCCCTACCTTGCCAGTCTTTTGCATGCAGAAAAAGGCCAAAGCCCATGTTGTCCACATTGCAAGTTGAATGTCCAAATAGGATGTGCAGCTAAGTCCCAAGCATCCCGTGGGCCCACAAATTGCCAATGGAGAAAACCTGAGAGTATCTGCTAAGCAGCCCATATTCTCTTAAGTGGGGTTGATCCGACAATCATAAAAGCACTAGCATTACCAATTATGTCACACATTTGGAAGGGTCCCCTGATTTTATGGATATGGTGTGCATTAAGGATTATGACAGATAAGGATTTGCCAAGGGGCCTCACCTTCCATTGCTTGTAAAATCCACTTCCCTGCAAAAGCTATTCCTTGCGCTCTTATGTTTGGAACCCTCAATTCCCATTGATCCCTTGGAATAGTGCAAACATCCCAAGCAACAAGGGGGTGCCCTTTACTCTCTCCTTGTTTTCCCCATAAGAAAGTTCTAAGAACCCTCTCAAGAGCTTTAAATGCTCCTTGGGCTGGGAACACGTAGGAAGAGTAGAACATATGCCCTGCAAGAAGAAGATAAAGTTTGTTCCATATTAGTAGCTTCTTTACAATTTTCTTTTGTATCCACCACCATTGATCAGCTTAGTGAGATGACTACAAAATGGAATACCTAGATAATGAACAATTTCACCTGGTTTTATGAGCTTCCTTTGCTGGTTCAGCTAGGGTGGAGGGTCATCTTGACCAATGAGCAAAGTTTTTGTTTTTTCTTCACTTACAGCTGCATCAGAAGCCTCAGCAAAAGCCTCTAAATGAAAAATTGTACCTTCAACGGATTGTTGAGTAAGCTCAGGAGTTAGAGCTGAATCAATGGCAAAGTGTACATTAAGGAGCTGACTGCCAGTTGGTAAAAAAATACCTCTAGGTCATTTACAAAAGGTTTTTTAAACACATTAAGTTCTTTGTGATCCCCATTTGTTTTTGTGCTATATTCATTTATATTTCTATGTAATATATTTGATATGAAAACATCAGTTCGCGCCCCCACCCTCCCTTACAAATTTTTTTTTAATTTTTTTCAATTTCTGAGTATTTATTGATTTTTTTCTATTTTAAACCTGGGTAATTGAATTCCATTTACACTTTTGCTACACTGTGTAAATGGGATGCTACTGTTCATTAGATTCTAGTGTCTGAATTCCAATGTTGGTCCATCATATTTGACAGGTCTGTAATCATATTGTTGCATATAAATAAAAATACTAAAGCAACATGAAGATCTCATTTTCAGTACAATTGCCTTTTAGTGTAACAGGTACTTTAGTATGATTTTTTGAATTTTTTCTCCTGGTAAATATTAGACTGGAGTATTTGTTGGCTTTTAGTGTTGAAATGTTCCATAATTCTGATTAATGCTCTTACGGTGAGGCAGGTGAAAAGCTTTCAGCATTCCATGAAAGATGGTTGGGGGTTGGCAAATGATGGAAAAAATTTATTTGGAAGTGATGGAAGTTCGACTATGTATTATCTTGATCCAGTTACATTCAGAGGTTTTGCAATTCAATAATTTTTTTCGTATCTTTAATTTCTTCATTTAAAATATTTTTTTTCCTTTTTCCAAAGATTGGCAATTGCATACTCCATTTTTTTGCTTTTAGTTAACAGAGTAAACCTCTTTGGTTTTGAATCTTTTGATAATTCTTAAAACATAAAACTCTGACAAAATAACAGCAATTGATATTGTGTCCATAATGTACAACTGAAAAATACCATTTCTTGTTGTGTTTAAATTGTGTTCAGAAGAATATAGAGTAACTGTGAAATACGAAGGAATTGAAGTGTCTCATTTGAATGAACTCGAGTATATAAATGGCGAGGTCTGGGCTAATGTTTGGCAGGTATGTGAATTTGTTCTTTTCAATTACCAGGAAGCTACATCATTTCTACCATCTCTCTCGCCCCTTCTCCCAAATCCATCACCCTCTCCCACACCCTCTGTCCTTCTCCCTCTTGACCTCTCTAAGTGTTTGTTTGGAGGTCCAAGATTCTTGAGTCATTAGATTTTATATTTTGTTTTAGCACATCCCAAAACTCCTGCAAATGATAAGCTGGAAAGCTGTCTAATCTAGCTAGAGTGAAAGTATGGTTTGTTGCAACTCTTCTTCACCTTTAGCTGGGATGAATTGTGGGATATTAACAAGGAGCATTGCTTATGAATTTCACAGGTCTGTGAACAACATGAATAAGGTGTGGAATTATATTGTAACCGTTACCATGATTTCTACTGATGACTCTGGAATTTCCACTAGGATGTATTGAAAATGGTAGAGAAAATGTCATGTCCCCATTTCCGGCTTAACCATCAAAGGAACATAGATTAGCCTACTCATTCCCGGAGGCTAATTCTAAATGACGAGGGAATGAATTGGTTTTTGACTAACTCAATTGTATTGTTTTGCAGGATCCAAGTCAGAAACTCAAAAGTTGGCTAAGTCTGAGAGCCATTTCATCAAACCAAGCATCAAGTTGTCAAGAGATGAGTTTGATTGAGTCTTCATGTTTAGGTGCAAATGTCACATTGACCAGCCAAGAATGTGCGCCTAGCTTGGAACAGGGGTTTCAGTGACTCCAAGGAGTGGCGCTACCTTTGGAGATGATGTTATCAACCTCTAAAAACATCATACACATCAAATTTCAAAGGAAATTGGCTAAGTTTAGCCTAGGCGCATATTCCACATCAAATCCTCCAAATGTGCGCCTAGATAAGAATGAAGACTAGGAAGTGAACTTGGGTTTTCCCATCAAGGCGCTCACCAAGACATGATTGTTTTTGGCAAGATAACCCTCCAAAATTCTTAGGGCGCAACTTCCTCCTTGCAATGCCTTAATGTGCGCCTAAGGTAGAGGCGAATTCATTCGAAGCCCAAAATGCTCATCCTTGTGCCTCAACCCATGTGCCATCTTCAAGGAGACAAAGTTAAGTTTTTGAGAGCATTCAAGAATGACGCGAATACCTCATCCCTTGTGCCTCATCCAATGCGCCAATATGAATGAGTTCTATTGAAGTCTTTGGCAATGTTTAGAAGATCCCAAGTTGCCATCCCATGCGCCATGTTTGGTGAGCCTAGGCATAGCAAGGCGCCAATCTTCCCAAAATTGCCCCTAGGAAGGAATGGAGCTTTCAATCCACTCAAGTTGAAAGGTGCTTAATAGGAGATGATGAACTTGTCTTAGAAATGATTTGAGTTGGAGGTTTTCCTAAGGCGCCAATCTAGACTTTTTCTACCAATAAGTGCGCCCAAGTGAAGATGAGGACTAAGACAAGGTTTTGAATACTCCGGATATGGGCGCTTGGATAAAGAAGCATCATAAGGTCTACAAACAAATGTTTGGAGTCTTGAGTAAAGTAGAAAATCATCACGAAGGTGTTAGGCGCAATACCAAGTCTCTAGAACACTGAATATGCACCTCAAGTAGACTGACTTAGCATTGGAGCTAGTAGTTTTCCTCCGGAGAAAGAAGACAAAACAAGGAAGCATTCTCTAATTGCCTCACTTTCAATTGGCACCTAATTCTCAGTTAGGCGCAAGTTCATGATCAAACTACCTCAGTTGGGCGCCTAGAGTAAGTTACAAGCACCTGAACTCTCATTGGTCAACAAGATGATATTGGGACCTGTACCTATTCATTGGGTAAGGTTGCCAACTCAGAATGAGTCATCAGATGGAATATTCCCTTGGATATGCTTCTTGGGAAATGTGCCTTGGTACCTCTTTGTACATTGGAAAATGTGCCTTCATTGCCTTTGAAGAGCACTATAAAAAGAGGAGAGCACTCCTCATTTGGGATCTTACATCTTTGACGAATTTTCTCTTTGCAAAGCTTTATGCTTGTGATCTTGAGGCCTGTGAGTTTCAAAATAGTTGGGGTGATGCTCCCTCAACTGACAAGGTGATGCTCCCTTGTTGCATTGTGAGGTGTTGACATCCAGTTGACATCATTGGATTCAATTGAAGTGATCTACATCAACTTGTGAGATAAGGCTAGTTGCGAAGAAGTTGAAAGCATTGTATACATCCAGGCTTCAAAGCCTTTTCTTGTAATCATTTGAATTAGATTGTATATTCATGCCATTGTGGGCAATCATCATTGTAATAAGACATTTGCATTGAGTTGAATCAAGTAATAATACAAGAACCCAACTTCAAGTTGATTCATGCAAGTTGCCTTTGCTATCTTTTCACATGAGATGTTAAGTAGACTAAGTAGTTGAAGAGTTAAGTGCAAGTAAATTTGTCTAAGTAAGAAAAAATTCAGTTAGTACTAGTTGGGTATTTTACAGAAAACACACTTATTAAACCATAATTGCAGAATAATGTCAAAGCATAAAATATATTATATTGATGTCTTCAGATGGATATTTCATTACAATAGAATGCCTTTTTAAAGCCTTACAATTTCTCATGAGTAACCAACTAACCTACATACGGGAATAACTCCTAACAAACTAATTATTAATTTATTTACTAACAAACTAACTTTTATTTATTTACTATGCTCCCCCAAATTTTTGGGACGGCGACGGCAGGGGATGGGGGGACGTGTTTCCAAGATGCCATTTTTTTTGGGCCACTTGTTAGGGGATGACAGAGGACGGCTACTAAAAATATAAGATTTTTTTTTAAATATAGGGAAATTTCAAATACTTATATGATAACATTGATAAGGCATTCATTATAGACATTATAGAACCTTAAGAAATAATTACATAGCAATAACATTACACTTGAACTAAGTTTTCAATTTGTCACATGATAATTGGCAAACAAATTAACAAGAATTAAGGACGATGAAGGATTACACTATACAGAAATCATAGTTAAGCAAACACAATCTGCCCATGACCAGAGCATCAAATGCTTCTTTGTTTACGCAAAACCGAGAGCCTAGTCAACAAGAGGCCATACAGTCAGCAGCTTATAGACTTTCAGGAAGATTGGTCAAGTTTGTTCCTGAATCAAATACATTGAAATGGGCTGCTAGAGGCCAACATTGATACATGGAGGAAATGAATTAATAAAAAGGTTGGAGATAGCAAACAACGACAAAAATTAGAGGAAAATTGTTTTGATTGAGCATAGAAAATAACTCAGCATTTCTTGTGTCTAACTTAGATAGAAAAGTACTTATGCAGGATATACTTCAGAGAAATGGTTTGAACTAAACATGTTTGGAATGTTTCAACAGGACTTAAAAACTAATAATCTTTTGTTCTTGCAATGTCCATTTGCTGCCAAAATTTTAAAATTGTGTTTTCTATAAAAATGCAAGTGTCAAAATTAGTTGGGCCGTAGGGGACGGCTAGCTGTCCCTGGGATGGTTAGGGGACGTCTTGGTTGTCTCAGGGACGGCTAGCCGTCCCCTAGAGTCCCCTAATTTTTCAGGGACGTCCCCGAGATGTTTCCTGCTTTTGCAAAAAAAAGGGGACAGGTAGGGGATGTTTCCTACCCATCCTCGCGTACTCGGAACGTCCCCTGTAGGGGACTGGGGGGTTTTGGGCAAGGGATGCGTCCGCATGGAGCATAGTTTATTTATTATACTAACTATATATTATAAACTATATAATGATGTAATAAATCCAACATTCCTCCCCTTATTACATCAATCCGAACAAGGGACAAAACATTGCAAGGACTGTACACAACAACCCTTGCAGAGATTTTGACGAAGCACCTTCACCAATTCTCTGTGCTCGCCCAAGAAACACCGAATTGAATTCACCATGGATCTCCTAACTGTCAAACCTGCAAGTCCTCTGTACAACATGAGAACATAAATATTCCCATCCTCCATGCACAATGAGAGAACAACTCTCCTCCGAGAGTCCACATCTCCTCCAAGAGTCCACATCTCCTCCGAGTGTGTCAAAATCCCTCTTCTAGTGTTGCATATGAAAGAACTCTCCTCTGAGAGTCCACATCTCCTTCGAGTGTGTCAAAATCCCTCCTCTAGTGTTGCATATGAAAGAACTCTCCTCCAAGAGTCCACATCTCCTCCGAGTGTGTCAAAATCCCTCCTGCAATGCGATGAGAGCCATATCCCTCCTTTGGTGTACAAAAGGAACTGAATCATTGTGAATACACTAATCCCACCCTATTTTAGAGATTACACTATCCATAGACTAAATAAGTGCAGATACACTAACCCCATCCTATTTCAGAAGTTACACTATCCACACATACTGCCAAGAACTGCCAAGCCCCCCCTTTTTCCATGAAGGGACACAAATTGATGGTGCTTCTCATGTGGTGGATCATCTCTATGTGAGAAGCTAGCTTGAGATGAGAAAAACTTCCAGCCTCCGTTTTCCTCCAACCTCCAATTGGATATGTTACACTTTATTCACTTGATGTCACATGAGTTTTTGGAAGCCCTTTTAAATGTAGCATTGATCACTTTGAGAGTACTAGCACGAGAAGATGCAATCATTTTCAAAGGAAGAAAGGTGTATGCACCCATTACAATAAACTTCTATTTATCCAAAAATCCAAAATAACTCAAAATCCCTTATTCAATTTTCTCAAATCAACACAATTTGGTTTTGAACTAGTAAACATCCACACAAGCTATGGTAATAGGTAAACCACTCTCTCCAAGCATATCAAATATTGTGAATATACTGCTAATAATCTACTTAGAAAATGCTCCAATGTAAATTATCATCCCCTCCATATATCAATCTCACAATGCAAATAGTTTATATCTACACCTTTAGCATTTCACAGATAAAATTTCCCACTTTTATTTCAAAAATATTCAATGTTTACTATTTCTTGATTTTTAAACACTTTCTCTCCTTATATGCAGTAAAAGAAACTGTACCTTACCATGACCCGATGTAGAAGCTCGTAAACAAATCAATTGCCTTGCCTTACAAATTCCGTGGCTTTATTAATGTGATCCGTAAATCTACAAAACATTACCCAACCTCTATTTATGTTCCAAGCTGTTCTACTTCTTTTCACACTTGACCAACCCTTCCTTTTAAGGCAGGCTATTGAATACCAATTCCAATAAATGGAGTAGGCTGTTCCAAATAGCTATGATGGCATTCAATTGAATTTGGCAATGGATGGGCCATTAGGGAATCGGATTGTCCATTGCAAAAAATATTCCACATTCTCCTCTCTATACCCCCACTACAGAAAACAAAGATCTTCAAATGAGATTAGTATAAGGCTTTGTATTGTGCAGCAAATGAGTTTCTACGCTCAGCAACATATAATGCACAGCAAATGGCTTTGTAACATCCCTACAAAGCTTCTTCACGCCTCATTTTTCAATGCTGTTCAATCCTTGTGTTAGGCCAAAACATTCAAACTATATCATATGCACCATTGAAAACAACTGTGAAAACGTATTTAAACACCATAAATCTATGCAAACATCTCACAATACTTCATCAAATCTTCAAAATGCCCTTATTTTGCAACATTTTATTATCTTCTTTCACTAATCTTTTGTTCTTTCCATGTGCTGGTTTGTCATACTTTCCATGCTGCCGTTTTCCATGCACAACGCTCTAATACCATATTGAAAATGGTAGAGCAAACACACGGATTAAACCATAATTGCAGAATAATGTCAAAGCATAAAATATATTATATTTATGTCTTCGGATGGATATTTCATTACAATTACAATGGCTTTTTAAAGCCTTACAATTTCCCGTGAATAACCAGCCTACATACGGGAATAACTCCCAGCAAACTAACTATTGATTTATTTACTAACAAACTAACTTTTCTTTATTCATTATACTAACTATATATTATAAACTATATAATGATGTAATAAATCCAATAGGATAGATAAATCACATAATTCAGTTGATATTTGTGCAATGAACTACAGATCTATAAATAAATTTAACATTTGATCACTTTTCTGAATCTGTGAGAGTCTATATTTCAGTCTCCAATAAATTCCTTCTTGAAATGTAGGTTGTCTAACTTTTAGATTGGGAAGTACTTCGTGGTACATCCTAGAAATTGAGAGGGAGGCTTTGTTCCCCCTTTCTTTGATATAGGACTGTTAAGTGAATCGAGTATTTTTTGAGTTTGAATTCAGATATTAAATCTTGCCTTAAAGCTCCATGCTTTGTTACTTCACTGGGGGGTCCTTTACTTGGATATCTGTATTTAGATGCCATGACTTGGGGAACTCAACTACTTTCGATTTATCCTCTTTTGCTTTGTTTCATTGTTTTAACTTTTGCGCTTAGTTATTTTTGTAGCCTAGGGTCCTCATGGCTTAGTTCTTCTCTATTGAACTGGTTAGACTTTTGAGTCCAGTTGACCTACTTTAATCATTTGTGGACATTAATAGAACTCCCTTCTTCTTTCTTCAGCTTTGATATCTTCGATTTTTGGTTGCATTTTGCATTTGACTTGCAGCATCAAGTTTGTTTCCACAAATTATTGATCATTAACAAAGCAGTTCTAATGAAAGTTTGGTCTTATCTTTAGATTATTAATAAGATGTTAATGGGTTGTAGCTATGTAGTGTTTTTGGCAAAATCAGTGGGGATTCTATTGAGGCCTCCATCCTTGAAAGATTCAATAGAGATTACATCCATTTCAAACATATCGTTTGAAGCAAAATGCTATTCAGTTTAATAGTAACAAAGCAAAATAACAAAGGAGGACTGTCGAAGCCAAGAAGACACAGCCCTAAAGAACAAAACACCAATCCAGAAAAAAGATGGCAAGCTAAATGCCAAACACCATACTCAACTTAAACCAATGCCAAACAAGACAGAGTTGAACATAACCTGAAAGATAATAATAAGATTAGTGCTCCATAGGGTGATGCCAACCTCCTAGCTGTTTTTCTCCCACAGCTTGTAATATGCTACCCCAAATTTTTTCAGATTTATCCAAATTATATCACAACACTGTTAGATCAATGCACGCAACTAAAGGAAACACCTCCACACTTTCTGTTCACCAAGTTCCCAGGATGGGCAAGGTGAGAGCATACATTGTTTTGGTTGATCAATCAAATGCTTTGCAATGAAACTAAATATAATCTTTTGCTAATAGCAGGCATCCACTTATCCAGTGGGCATCCACTTATCCAGTGGGAATACTCCACTTATTCAGTGGGTGATTGAACAAGAAAGATAATTATTACAACTTCTCCACACTGGCGGTTGAACCATCCAGGGGTTATAAATGTTTGCAACATAAATTTAATGATTACAATGAATTAAATAAGCTGCAACACAATTCAGAAAATATATTAGACCAACATCTCAGCACTCACGAAAGGATTGGCTTCTTGGAAAACAACCTGCACAAGCATTAGCATCAACAATCTCATGATAATATCTGCCCAGCTGAATGTATGCAAAGAGGATCACTGTTGATGGAAGTTTTCATTCAGAAATCAGATTGTCTTCTGCCGTATGGATGGTCCAGCAGGGTCATGGACCCACTAACCATGCACAAAGGGGATACCAAACCCCTCACCAAAACTCCAACACCACAAAACAGACTTGGACACCAACAATGAAGAAGACATCAGCCTCAAAATCCAGATCAAATTGACTTAAAGAAACCACGCCACTATGAATGGTACGACGCTCATGGATATGTACAGCCTGCTTAAGAAATGTCACAATAGCATTAAACTCACTACAATATCATTAGAGAATAGCACCTTCACATAGTAATGAATGCCCAAGCATCATCTGCATCAAATCATATATTAATCACTCCAAAAACAAAATCGACCCTCTACTTGGTACGACCATGGATGTATGGCCAGCATGGGTAACACATAAAACTTCAAGGAAAACAACCAAACTCTACTCAAAATCAAAATCCATAAATCCACCACAAAATTGCCAAACAAATAACTTAAATCAAACTTCAAAGATAACTCAAATCTGTTCCAGCACTGTGCAACTCCTGATTGAAGTCACTTGTTTCTAGCTAGGGTGGATCTTTCACCACCAAAACTGAACTTCCTCTAGAGGGTTTTCGTCCTCAAGAAGGTAGGAAGAACTCTCAGGTTCATTCCAGTAGCATAACAGTATTAACAAGCATCCCTCCAAATGAGTTCTCATTCTCTTTATAAAGGCACTTTAGGAGTTACACAAGAAATGAATTATGTCTTGGAAATAATAACCTTTTTTCCTCCAACTCAGTTATTTCTTTTTTTCCAACTTGAATGCTCATTTTTAAGTGCCTAAATAAAAAGAATATCTTTTAACCTTTCCAATGAGCTATAACACTTAGTCACTTTTTAATTATTTCCACACTTAGGAGACTTAAGTGAAAATATTAATTAAAATAGCTCATTAAACCACCAAGTTTGCAAAAAGTCCCAAACTGAAGCAAACTGTAAAATAAATCATACCAACGTACTCCAGGAGGTTTGGGATGAAAAACGATGTCATCCAGGTGACTTACTATAAATAGATGGCTCCTCCAAGAATCATGGAGAGCAATCCAGGAAGCCAGAAAAACATCTAAAAGCATCACTGTAATCCTGAACATCCACTGAGCTCAATGACATAGAAAATAATCCACTTCCAGAGGCGAATGCCACTTTATAATTAATATTACACTAAGTTGCTAATAATTATTCCACACCTTAGGCAACCTTAGTGTCATATTAATTAAACTGCTAGATAATAATCCCAAGCTACATAAAACATAGAAATGCACTGATTGAACTACTTTGACCATGCAAAAGTGTAATAGAAGACTTGGGACAAACATCGAAGGCCGTTGGTTGAGTTTCTAAAAATAGCATGTTTCCCCAAGAAAGTTGGAGAGCACCTAAGAGGACGGAACCAAATTCTTAAAGCATCAATGAACTCCGAATGACTAGTTGAACTTAAAACCACAAACAACTGCTCTACAAGACTGAGCCACGACCCTTCCAAGAACATTGGAGTTCTCCCAAACATGCTGGATAGCCTCTGAAAGATTAGGAACAACCATAATGTGCACAAAAGGTCTATGCGCAAAAAAGGGGACATTACACAGCTCCTCTACTTTACATATGTCTACATGTTGGCATCATTTCTGCAAGGACAGCTACAACCTGTGCTTTTCAAAGACCTGCTTCCTTTAATGGACAATAGTGACCATGTTTTGGAAAAGAAGGTATAGGAGATAGACTACTTTGAACAACAGAGAGACTAGTGCTCAATGCACTGCAAAAATTCCACCATATTTGCGCACATTTTCTTCTAGACTCCCAATTCTGCCTCTAGCCAAGGAATTTTTTAGTGGCTATATGTTAGTGTTACGAGGGGACACGTCCCCCCTGTTTTTCCCCCGCTCCCCCGGCCAGAACGCCTCGGGGATGGGGACAAGACGCCCCCTTGTCGTCCCTCTTTTTTTAGTGTTTTTGGGGACGTCCTAGGGACACCCCCTCGACATGGGGAACGTCCCCTGGTTTGCGAATGCCATGGCGTCTCCGGGTTGCCCTATGGTCCCTGTTTTTTTATATTTTAAAAATTAAAACCATCATTCATTCGTTCGATTTCATTTAAATTTTAAAATGCTAAAACTATAATCTATTAAAAAATTAAACTATTAAACACTATACCTAAAACCCTAAACTCGCTAAAGGTAAATTTCAGGATAAAAGCAAATTTCGTCGCCGCCATTCACATTGCCAAAGATATTGATGCGGAAGTAGGATAAAAATAATTTTTGCTGCCATTGCCAAAGAAATTCCTGCTCTGGGATTTCCATGGACAGTAAAGGAACGTGTATTCTGCTGCTATTTGGATCCCTTATTAGTTCTTTATCGTTTCACACCATCGATATCAAATACCCTCAGCTTTTTTCTCGAGGGCTTTGATTGGAACGCCCTGTATATTATTAATAATATTATAATATATGATAATTATTATTATATTTATTATTATTTATAATATATATTAATAATATTATAATATATTATAAATATTAATATATAAATATTATTATATTTATTATTATCTATATTAAATTTTAATATATTATATTATTATTTATATTAATATATTATTATATAAATATATAAATTTATATATAGTCGTCCCCTCAGTGTTCCCAAATTTTTTGAAAAAATTTGCCATCCCCCGAAAGCCGTCCCCCCGTCCCGGAAACTTGGAGAAACACTACTATATGTTACCATTTGGCTAATTTTGACAATTCTATCCCCCAAATTTGGCTATTTTTAGGTTCTTCAAAAGTGTCCAATTCATACATATTTGATAGGTTTTCTTTGATCCCAAAACAAAATTGCCTTAATTTAGAAATTTTAACTATTTAAGATAGTGTAATGCCCCCTTTTAGGATATTCTTGTTTTTTTTACTTGCATACAATAAAATCACTAGAAATGGACATTAGAAATATTAAAGATCAATAAATTAAGATAATATTTAGTTCATAGCATCATTCATATTAAATTCATCTATCATTCTGTTGTGCCCAAATCAAAATTTTTGCTTCATTAAGGCATTTTGTCAAAGTCTAGAAAATTTTTTGTCAAAAAAGTCAAAAAGGTCAATTTCTAAAAATAGAAATTTCTATTTTTAGAAAGTTTCCAAAAATAGATGTCAAATTAGGTTTTGTGGGTTTCTTGAAATACGGCTACTGGCAAAATTTTCTAAAAATAGAAAGTTTCTAAAAATAGAATCTCCGATTCAGGTGTCGTGCCTGATTCTGATTGGCTGATTTTGCTTCACGATCAAGGTGGTCCAGATGAAATCTACAAAAGGTCGTATTTTCCCTACTGGGTCAATTCTACTTTTTCAGATGGCGAAGCACGAGCTCCAAGGCCATTAATGGAGGAGGTTCATCTGCCAGGGCGCATTTTCAGGTTTTCAAGGCTGTTCAGATAACGCAGAACTGACGAACAACCATCGATTTGACGAAGAATGGAGAACGGAGGAGGATGAATCCGAAAAGTGAAGAAAAATTGAAAATCCTAAAATTTGGTTAAGTCTTGAAAATCTAGGCGCCCCTGGAGGCTGGGGACGCCCAAACCTCTCAGAGAGTTTTTTTCGCATTTTCTGAGAAAGTGTTAAAAATGCCTTTGTCGGTCAGTTTCAAGGTGGATAAAATCAGTCATTTTGGTCAACAGGTCCTAAAAAGCTGGAATACACGTTAGATATACCTAAGCTATCTAGTCTATCCTTCATCCAGTGGCAGTTGTCTGACGAATTGTCCAAATCAGTGACAGGAGGCAGCTGCCAGCACTGAAAACGATGCAAATCACAGACAAAAGTCGAAAATCATGAAATTGACTAAGGCAAGGTTTTCCAAGCACCCCTGGAGGTTGGGGGCACTTATCTTTTCCAGTGTTAGATTATTTTTCATATTTTTCGAGAAACATCAAAATGCCTCCGTCAGCCCGATTCTAGGGGGTCAAATTTAGTCAAACTCAATCGAAATGTTGGTAAAAGTTGGAAATTCATCTCAGGTATGTTCAGGCTACTCAAATCACCTCCCATCCTGCTTCAGTAGTTAGCGAAACGACTAGAAACGAAGATCAAACAGGACACGGGGCACGGAAAACAGAGAAAAGTTATAAATGTTGAAAAATCCAAAAAAATTCTAAGGCACAAAATCCTAGGCGCCCCAGGAGGCTAGGGGCCCCCAAACTCACTAGACTTAGAATATTTTTGAGTTTTTTTGAAAAACGTGCAAATCCTCTTTCGTCAGCCCGACCAGATTCGTAGAAAACCAGTTCGGCTTAGTCTTCGAGGCAGACAAAGGGTACAATCAGTTCAGTTTTCATCAGGCTTGCCTACTTGCCTGATCATCAATCTCAGTTTTGCTCTGGCAGGCGAGATTCGACTGCCTAACTGAGTCCCACAGTCACCGGAACGTGCTCGAAAAACGGAAAATTTAAAAAGTTAAAATATCACAAAAAATGGCTAAGACATTGAAAACCAGGTGCCCCTGGAGGCTGGGGGCGCCCAAGTTTTCCAGAGTTAGAAATTTTCATGCTTTGCTGATGATATCCATCAGTTATTTCCCAAACTTCGTCCGTTGATAGTTTCCAGAAGTCAAAATTGCAGTCGAACGTTGTCAGATCGTCAGTTTGAGGCTGGGGATGAAATCAGAGTTGATAAATCTTCAAGGTGCCATGATCAGCCAGCCTTTTCAATCAAATGGTGACAGTTTGCCATCTTGTTGAAGTCGGAGGTAGGCTATGTAGGAGTCAAAATGAATGCAAAAGTTTCAAAATGCAACCTTGCGTGTTTGATGACATCATCAAAGAAGATATTTTTAATCATCTAAGACATGAAGCCATAGGCAACTATAAAATAGGGATTCTTCCTATTTGAGCATATCTGCTTAGGATTTGTGCTTTAAAAGATGCTTTCTTCATGGATAAGATTCAAGCTTTATTCTTTCACAAAGAAAGCTGTTTTTTTGACCTAAGGTTCTATAAAGACAAGCTTTTGACCTCTTTTATTAATTACTTTTGTAGGTTGCATCCAGAGGAGGAAGATTTTTATTTTCTTTCCATGAAGATTCGAAGGCCCAAACGAAGTGTTTTTTCAGCGTTCTTCATAGTTTCGGGATGAAGAAGCATGGAGGCACGCTTTTTGAAGGTCCTTTTTTCTAGGGGATCGTTTTTCAGAAACAGGGCCGAAGCTTTTTCAATTTTCATCAAGATGGGTCCATCCAAAATTTCGTCCTCTTGAAGATTGGGAAATTTTATTTTTCTGGGAATCTGCTTTTTTGCCGCTTTTTCGAGAAATCCTTAGCTTTTTCAAAATCCGATGATCTGGGTTGCTTCAGAACGGAATTGCCTACAAAACCCATATGCCAACTTTTTCGGTCACATTCAGCTTTTTAGAAGAAATCAGCAAACAATTTTCAGCCTTTTGTCCAAAATTTTTCTGACATAGGCGTGTTCACAATCATTCTTCAAGTCTTTCAGTATGCAGTACTCTCCAATTGAGATCAAGCCTAAAACTACGTTGGTTCACGATTACCTGAGAACTTTCGAGACAGATTTGCATAAGGTGCTTCCAGTGTTCAATTTACATCCTTTGGAAGATGCAGGAAATATAGCTATCAGGAATCTGAGTCACTCTGGGTTGCTTGCAGCAGCTTCATTCCCCATCACAATGCAAAGTATCGAATTCGTAATTACTTGTATGAAGCATTACAATTCAGTCACAAGAGAAATCCAATCAATAGATGGACATGTGCTCTGCAGGCTTAGGCCAAATGATATTGAGAAGTGTTTTTCAATACCAATATGGAAGGAAAACTTAGTCATTTCAATTGAAGAATGCAAGAGGGTGTGGCATAATGATAAAGAAAGTATCGGAAAAAGATTGCTCAAAAGTGGTTGAAAGAAAAACAGAACGTTATGCCAAAGAACGTTGGACGTGGAGAGTTCAAGGAAGAACATGCAATAATGATCACTCTGCTGAGCCGAATCACAGGTCAAGCAGATGCTAACAAATTTCAGCCTTTGATGTTTTATATCATGTCCCAGATTGTTGACGGAACTGAATACTATGATTGGTCAGCACTAATTAGTGATAGTCTCCAACAGTAGATAATTGATTTTCAAAGGGCCCATGAATTCCACATGATGTCATATCTCGTATATTTGATGGCCTTTCAAGGTCAATTTAGGGGTTTGAATATTGTTGGAACACTGAGCATTCAACATGTATATCACCATTTCCCGCAGTTAGAATTTTCTCAGGCTGAGTGACATTATAGGCGGGTAAATGATGCATTCCTTATGCATGCGGTGCGAGATCTGGATAATGAGTTGCATTTATGATTTTCAGCTGATGCCAGATTGGCAATGGCGGAATGGGTTGATTGGTTTATCCAGTTTCCCACTTTCTCCTACATCAGAGTATATGGCTTCTCAAGAGAGCCAGCCATGCTGTCAAGATATCCTACAGATGAGGTAGCATTCATGGAATTTCTGACGCAAGTCTATGAAGTTCATACATTTCTGCATAGCAGGCGCAAGGCTACTTTCAGTTTTCCGATTGGGATGGGTATTTACAGATGCAGATCTGGAGCAGATGCCAAAGTAATTGGTAATGAATCGTCCAAGTATGGTCTTAAGTTTTTCGACAGGAGGACTTCATATGATCCTCGTGGTGTTTTTGCATCACCTTGGTCAAAATTGTGTACATGCACCTGCAGTTGAAGATTTCTGGGCTAATTGTGTAGATGAGTTTGAAGTGCGGAAACATAGTTACAACAGGTTTACCCTTCGGCAATTGGCTGATATCCTGTCAGAAGATATAGAGGGCTTGTTAGATGATGGTGAAGTTTTACTTCCCACATATTTCAGAGATCAGGTCAAGCAACAACCATTGCCACCAGTCAATTGGTCAACCAAAGAAAACACCTCGATTGAGGAAAGAACGAGCTGAGTTATCAAAAACAATATGATATTCTTGAAAAATAAGCGAAAAGAAGCCATTCCAGTTGTAGAGCCGCCAATAGTTCAACCATCAGTACCTTCCACTTCCAAACCAAAACAAAGGGTTAAAGCTATGAGCGTCCTTCCAGAAGGAACAAAGATGGCCAAGTTAAAGAGAAAAAAGGTTGAGTCTCCAGTTCATATTCAGCAGGAACAACCAGCAGTTGCATCAGAAGTTCCTACTGAACCAGCACTGCATGTTGAAACAATGCCTTCAATTCATGTTTCTCCACCTTCTTCACCAAGTTCATTTCCCATTCATATAGATTCAGAGCCAGATTCGCCAGTTCATAACATTGAGACACATATTGGTTCATCAGGAGTTGATGAAGTTAGAACTGAGCTTCCAAGAGAGGATGGCTCATCTTGGCTTGAGAACATTTTGGGGAGGAAGAGAAGAAAGCCTTCATATCAGTTGAACTTGACAGAGCTTAAAAGCATCTACCAAGACACACCAGACAGGAAACTTAAGAAGCAAGTCACATTGAAAAGACTGTGGATGGAAAAATGATCCTTGAAACTGCAACACCGCCAGAAGATAAAAATGTTGATGATATTGAGGTTGATGACTTCAAGGTTGTCAAAGCCAATCTTGGTAGGAGTACCTGGCATACAGATGTAAATCTCTTCGAGGTTGCAGCAGATAATCTGAAGGAGAGGGTGTTGAAAGATGGAGAAGATAAAGCAGCCCTCAAGGCTGAAATTAGGCAGTTGCAGCAGTATATTTCCAATCTTTTTCATGGCACATCACAAGCCGATTTACTATTTCTTTAGATTCTGGAATCACTGGCCGATCAGCAGCAGTTTAGTCAGTTGGTCATTTATGGGAGGCACACGAAGGATTGGGTGGAAGAATTTGTGACTAAAGGTAGAGTTGTACTTTCACAGTTCTATCAATTGAAGTACAATGCTCATGATCTGCATCAAGGCATTCAGGGGCTACAACAGACTATGGCTGAAAACAGACCGGTGTTTGAGATCATAATCTCCGACTTGAAGATAGCATATGATTCCATTGATTCAATGGAAGAGAAGAAGATTGGTTCTACTTGGAAAGCACAGTATCTTTCCATAGTAAAAACCTATGACAGTATAATCTTAGAGTTAGCAGAATGGAAAGAAAAAGTGGTAAATGTTCTCAAGTTCGTGAGATCTTTTGTTTCTTAGATCTCGTGTTCATATGAGAAAGAAGATGGTACCCTGTATGATCTCAGGGAAGTACAGACAGAGTTCCAGACTATCGTCCACAACAGTTTTAATAGTGATATCAGTGCCGGCAAGATGGATCATTTTGTCGCGATGACAGTAAAGTTTGATAAAGCTGTGGGCAAAGTTCATGAATTCCTTTAGATGGTTGCAAATGGTGAAGAAATGTTGAAAAATCAGAATGTCATCTTAGAGAGTATTAGTGTTCCTAGCAAAGATGCGGTCACTCGCTTTTTAGAAGATATTATGTCCCAAAATATCAATGGATGACATCACCAATAAAGCAAGAATAAAGATGAGGATGTGACTCGAAAGAAAGTAGCTTTAACTCAAATGCTTTTTGTTTTAATGCATTTGCTTTCATCCAAAGCTTATCCATCCTTAAAATAGTAAAAAGTCACTTGTAATAGTTAGAGCTTTCTTTGCTTTAAAGCAAATTGTTTTAAAGCGTTTGTTAGTTGTAATATTTGTCCTAGAATAGAAATAAAGCTTGCAAGTTGGCAAGTCAATCAGATAAAATAAAGGAGATTTTAGGGTTCCCTACTCTGATTTAGTATAAATAAGGGCAGCCTTGCCCATTTGTGGGGGGGAACTGTAATTGTGATAGCAAGATTTGCTGTGCCTATTCTAGTCTGCAGAAATTGTTATTTCAAGCACTTGTTCACTCTGTGATATCTGTTTTCCAGTGTTTGATCGCGTATTGTATGCCTACCTTTTGCTACAATATTGTTGGCCTGGAGTTGTATCAACTTTATGATATTGGGAATAGAAGTCTCATGCCTGCCATTTGCTTTGATTTTCTGTCTCGCGAGCATCTAGTTTTGTCGTCAGATGTGTGGCTTGCATAATCTTATTTCAGTTTTCATCTTAAAGTACTATGAGTCTTCTAATGTGAATCTGGAAGAAGTTTATTAAAGCTTCTATGTTAAAAACAAATCATTCCTTGTTAACTTTTAATCCCTTTGCTCTGAATTTACTTAGGTGATTAAAAGCATCATTTAGTTTAGGCCTAGCTGTAGTTAGAAGTTTTAAAAAGGAAAAACCTCTGCTGCAGCGATTAGAGTTTTATAACCTTGTGCTTGCAGCTGAGAAACAAAAAGAAGATAGGCAAATTTAATTTATTTATCTTTTTAGCAAACATCAGCAAAAGGGGAACTTCCTCATAATAGAAGAGTAGTTTAATTGTGCATAGCTGTCCGTTTCCAACTCGCATTCCAGAGGTGCGAATTGAAACGCCAACACATTCATATTAAACTCATCTATAATAGCATTAATAATGAGAGCAATACTACATGAGATCAAATCATCATAGGTTAATCCACATTTGGTTCAATTCATAACACAATTAAGTATCGACTATGTTCAAGACTTAATCCTTACTTCTTTTCTAATCCTTAACCTTGGATGGGGATTTACTTGTCTAGGGTGCGATGACACCACCTCATGGATTGGATTTACTCCGCCTCTCCCTAACAACTTTAATTGTTTAGGGCGCGATGACACCACCTCATGGATTGGATTTACTCCGCCTCTCCCTAACAACTTTAATTGTCTAGGGCGTGATGACACCACCTCATGGATTGGATTTACTCCGCCTCTCCCTAACAACACCTCGCCTCTCCTAAGGTTGTAGGCAATAGAAATAACTAAGTATTAACTTGAGAACATATTTCGATATACTTCAACATACCAAATGATCACATTTACTCATAGCACATTATGTATTGTCTATGCTCAAGACTCAATCCTCATTTCTCTTCTAATCCTCGACCATGGATGGGGATTTTCTTGTCTAGGGTGCGACGACACCAACTCGATGGCTGGGTTTACTCCGCCTCTCCCTAACAACACCACGCCACTCACTCACAGGTTGGAGGCAATAAAAATAGATAGGCATTGAGTTTGAACATATCATTACTTATAATGTGTTGGGAATGGATGTCTTCCTATATATATTTCATAGCAAGTTTCATAACATTTATATATACATGTGTAATGATACCCTTTCAATTAAATGCATTTGTCATTATTTATCACATGGCATTTATTATAAGAAACATAGGGTTAGATACATCATACCACGAGGATGATTCTTGCCTTTGTATCCTTTAGGATGATTATTGTATCTTCGTATTGCGAATCTGCTTCTAAATGTACTTTCCCAACTCAGAAAAATATATTTTTTATATCTGTATCTAAATCAGAAATCTTCTTTTCTTCTATCCAGCTTCTACTCAATCTTCCTATCTCACTTCTACTTCCATTTATAACTTCTGCAATTACCTATAGATCTGCCCATCTCTATATATGTATATCTCTTTTTGCTGATATCTATCCCCATATATAGCAAACAGAAATATAAACCTTTTTATTTCAAATCTGCTGTGTAATGTCCCCTTCTAGCTAGACACTAGTTGTCAGCAGGATTAGCCTATTAATTGACCCTCGTAGGCTAATGGGATTGGATAGAGGGTTTTTTGTGACATAAACCTAGTCAGTGGATGGTTTATTTCTTCTCTAGAGTTCAGTAAGTTTCAGGGTTGGCCTTTGCAGAGGTTTCAAAACTCAGTTTCTCATACTTACTATTTATAGTAAGTCATTCAGACGGGGTTACTATTTATAGCAGGGCACCTGAATGTGAAATGTGGGCAGTGTCGATTCCGGTATTCAGTTGGTGTGGTGAAATAAGGAGTTTGCCTAAGTTATAACATTTAATTATTATTAAAGGTGACTTTATTAATAATTAATATTTTAATATTATATTTTAACGTTATATTTGCACTTTATGACTTGAGGGGTCTTTAGTCATTAAAAGGGGGCCATTTTATAATTAATTGTTGAGGCTCCAATATCAAGGAGATTATTTCTATGTTACCGAATCTCCCCCCTCCCCTGGCGTTTCCTGGTACGGTCCGTACCTGAATCGGGTACGGCCAGGAATCCCTGTGGATTCAACCAGGGTTCGGCCATTTGCACCTTGAGCCGTTTCCTGTGCTGACGTGGCGCTTCCTCCCGTTTCCCGTGCTGACGTGGCGCTCCTTGGAAGAGTCGTAGGGTATTTTAACGTTTTTATTAGGTTTTTTGACTTTGACTTTAATTTTATTAAAAAACAAATGACTTAAAAATCGTGTGGCGTTTAAGTGTTAACCTAAACGTATATTTCAAAGACATTTCATATAGAAATTTCGACGGCGACATTTCTGAGGACGGCGACATTTCTGAGGATGGCATTTAAGTTTCTGAGGACGGCGACGCTTCACAGACCCATGCCCGAGGGTTTCTGAGGACGGTTTCTTTCAAGCTTCACAGGCCCGACGCTTCATAGACGGTTCCTTTCGAGCTTCACAGGCCCGACTCTTCATAGCCCGATGCTTCACAGGTTTCCTTCGACCTTCGGCTTCATCATTTTAGGTTTTAAGTTTTAAGTTTTAACATTTATCATTTTAAGTTTTTTGTTTTTAAATTTTACACTTAGAAATAATAAAAGATTTTTGTTTTTTGTTTTTATTATTTATATTTAATGGTCCGAGTTTAGTTATAATATATTTAATGGTCCGAGTTTAGATATTATATATACAGATATTATTACTCAAATATTTTAATATAGTATATTATTATACAGATACTATAATAAAATTATAAATTTATAAATGGGTTGAAGTTTTTAATTTAAATATATAGATTAAATTAATATAAAAGCCTTATAATATATATTAATGAAGTTTTTTTATTACTGTATATAGTATATTTTATTTTGAAATTAAATTTTTTTATTTAAAGTTTACTGTTTAACTTTAAATTTAAAAAAACCAGTCAAAGAAAACAGTCTATAGATTGTAGTTATATATTTAATTAAAAATGTAATATATATTTAAGTTTTTGTATGTAATTTTAAAATTTATAACAGATATAATAGCATGTAATTTAAATTTGTTATGTAATATATATTGAATTTTCTGTATGTAATTTATTTGTTTTATTTTTAATTTTTATTATAAATTTATAAATAAAATTTATATATACATTTGTTATTTAATTTATTGTTCAATATTTGTTTTTTGGATTTATTGTAGACAGGGAGCAATGGCAGCCGGTTCTAGTACTATTGGTCAACCCACCTTCAAAACCGACCCTAGTTCACCTTTATGGAAGCATGTAGAAATGATATAGAGTGTTTGAAGTGGTGGGACATATGTTTGGATATGCAGTCTCTGTAAGCTTAAGTATACTAGCTCCTACAGCCGAGTGAAAGCTCATTTTTGTGCCATTTCAAACTTGGGAATCAAAGCATGTCCAGGACCGGATGGTAATGGTTTGTCACGTCATCAAATAGCAGAATATGTTAAAGAGCAAGAGGAAGCAGATGCAAGAATTGCTCGCAGTGCAAACCATCCTTTGAGGAGAGGAAGGGGATCACAAAGACCCCTTACTTCTCCTCGTGCTTCACCTGATGATGCAGTAGACAGCCACCCATTTTTGGGTGGGAATGAAGAAGAGCCCGTTATTGTGAAGAGAACAAAGGGTCCATTGGAGAGGGCATTTCAGAGTGATGCTAAAGAGATTGCAGATCAAACTGTTGCAAGATGCCTCTATGCAAATGGTTTGTCTTTCAACGTTGTTCGATCACCGTATTGGCAAGATATGTTGAGAAAGGTAAATAAGGCTCCAAAAGGGTACAAAGGCCCAGGTTATGAGAAGGTGTGTAGCACACTATTGGCAAAAGAGGTAAAATCTATACACTCTTCATTGGCTCCCATTAGGAATTCATGGAAAGTTACAGGGCTGTCCATTCTTTCTGATGGATGGAAGGATACAAGAAATCGACCACTAATCAATGTGATTGCAATATGCCCTAAAGGGCCAATGTTTTTGAAAGCTGTGGATTGTGAAGGGCAAGTGAAGGATGCACAATTTATTGCTAACATCCTTATACAGTGCATTCAAGAAGTTGGTCCTGAAAATGTTGTCCAAGTCATAACAGACAATGCAAAGAATTGTAGAGCAGCTGGTATGTTGGTTGAGACACAATTTTCACACATATTTTGGACACCATGTGCTGTCCACTCACTTAACCTCATGTTACAAAAGTTGGGTAGGAAGATAGAGTGGATCAAACAAGTCTATGCTGAGGCTGAAGAGATCCAAATGTTCATCACAAACCATCACATGTCTCAAGCCATTTTTAGATCATTCTCGCAATTGGAGCTATTGAAGGTAATTGAATCACTAAATTTTTAAATTTTACATTTAGATTTTGTAATTAGTAATTTGAAATTTCTAATTTACTTTTTAAAATTTATTATTTAAGTATGCTTTTGCTCATTGTTTTAATTTTTTTAATAGGTTGTTGAGACTCGATTTGCATCCAACACAATCGTCTTGAGACGACTTGTGAAGGTGAAGGTGCCACTTTCTAGCATGGTCATTAGCCAAAGTTGGTCCCTATGGAGGCAGTCCAATAGTGACAGGGCAACAAATGTAAAGCGGTTGATCCTAGATGACAATTGGTGGGACTGTGTGAAATATCTTCTTAGTTTCACTGAGCCCATCATGAGTATGATCCGTTTTACTGACATGTATAAGCCATGTTTGGGAGAGGTGTATGATGGCATTGACTCAATGATTGAGAAGATGATGTCCATCTTAAATGAAAAAGAGCAAGATCTTGAAGAAACTTTCTTTAGAGAGGTGCAAACAATTTGTGTTGATCGGTGGAACAAAATGACCACCCCACTACATCTTCTTGTCTTTGCATTGACTCTCAAGTTTTATAGTGATGAGATTCTTGCTATGCCATCAAGAGTTGCACCATACAGAGATCCAAAAGTCAACGAAGGGTATAGGAAGGCATTTACTAAACTCTTCCCTGATCCTGAAATGGAGGATATAGTTACAACTGAGTTTGGTGAATTTATAGCCTCCAACAATCAAAGTGTTTCAGCTCTTTGTGACAAGTATAGGAAGGATGCTCATACTTGGTGGTATCTCAATGGTGTAACATCACCACAATTGCAGAGTCTTGCAATCAAAGTTTTATCGCAAGTAAGTTTCTTATTTTTTATTGCACTCTCTAAATTTAAAATTTGAATTGTTTTTCATTTTTAAAATAATAAACTTGTTAGTTTAAAATTTTGAAACAAATTTGAAGTTTGATTTACAATTTTATAACTGTAACTCTCTCACTTTGCCTCAATAGGTTGCTAGTTCCTCTTCATCTGAGCAGAATTGGAGTACATACTCCTTCATCCATTCAGTGAAACGCAACTGATTGGCATCAAGCAAGGCAGAGGAGTTAGTTTTTGTGCATTCCAACTTGCGCCTTCTTACTCACACACAAAATGAGTACAAGGAAGGGGGCACAAAGTTGTGGGATGTAGATCCAGAGCGAACTGACTTGGATTTTTCAGCTGCCACAGAATCTTCACTTTTTGTGGACTCAGATAGCCAGCATACTTTTAGTGATAGTGTCAATACTGCATCATGTTCTCATCTACTTGGATTATCTATTGACAATGTCAATGATGATGTTGATGTTGGTCTTCATGATGACCAATATAATGCTGATTAGTGATTAGATATTAGTAATTACTACTTGTTTTATTTTAATATTGAAGTTTTGAACCGATGAACAATGAATATCTATGATGACATTCAAGTTTTGACAAATTATCGTTGATATCAATATGAATATCGAATTTGGAATAGTATATTACTATATTATATTTCAAATGTGTAATATTTATGGTAGTTTTCAATTTTGTTTAGCATATCTATGTTATTGTATTTCAAATGTGTAACATTTATGGTAATTTTCAATTTTGTTTAGCATATGCATGATATGTTAGGCTGCAAATACATATATATTTATTATTTTTTCTTTTTTTTTTGCACGGACGTACCCAAACGTACCCAACTCCCCCAAAACAATTTGCCGTATCGGCGTACCGTACCCACGTACCCGTACTCGTACCCGTACCCGATTCGGCAACTTAGGATTATTTAATATTTCTAAAGTGCAAATATTATATCATTTTAAAATGATTAAAAAGGCAAAATGGAGGGAATCGACTTCTTCAGGAAATATATAAAGGAGCCAAGAAAAGTTGGAGCTCATTCTATTATGCATTTGATAACTTTTCTTCATGACTTCTTTGGGCGTTTGGAGAACAGGAACGAGGGTTTCTGCAATTATCCAGAGCTATCGGCATCGGAGAGTGTAGCTTCTTCCTTGCATCAACATTCTGAGGCTGTTAGACTATTAGTTGAAGTTGCTTCACAGTTGGCTTCATTCAGGAGTCAAGTTTGAGCAGATTGGATGAATTTTTCAAGGGTTTCCAAGCATATTTCTTTGTGAGAAGATCAGACATCATTCAAGGTCATTTTCTATAGCATTCCTTGGCACCATAAGGCCGTACAACCTGCATGCACCAGCCGTACCAGCATAACCCCAGGCATGTGAATCGGGAGCTTGAAACTCCTTGCCTTTTTGGGGTTTTCCATCTTCATCAGGGGCGGCTACCCTAGTGGAGAGGTTGGGTGAAGAATTCAAGGTGGAGAAATCATTTTGAGTTGCTTTTTGGAGCCATTCAGTGATGCTTTTTCATTATCAGACCTGGGAAAGTCAAAATCAGAAAATGGGTATGTTGGAATTAGATATGTAATCACTTTTTATGAACTGGGTTTTCTTTTGTTTATTGAAAAAGTGATTGTATAAGCGGGAAATAAAATTTGGAATTTTTGGGCTCATTGCATGCTGAAAAATCAGAACTTTTGATTTATGTGTTTGCTGTTATAATTTATGATCTTATGCAAGATTTTGTTAAAATGTATGAAAAGGAGAACTAGGGTTCTTACAGTGGTGTCAGAGTGGTTTTCTGCCACCTGTTGGGTTAATAAAAAATACTCAATTGCAAGTTAGGGAATTCATGTTGCATGACAGAGATTTTCACTTGCATGTTAGTTTTGAGACTACCCAGATGTTTGCATGTCGATTCTGAGGGTTCTCCCCGGGTTCACCCAGGGTCTTGCCCGCGCCCCTCGGGTAGGACCCTGGGCGAACCCCCGGGCGTCCCAGCCCCGGATCCAGATCCAGACGTCCGGGTCCGGGCACGCCGGCTTGCAGGAGAGGACTCGCAAAGTAGATTATTTGAGATAAAATTTGTGAAGGGAAGTTGTTGCAAACTTGCATCCATAGTTGAAAAACTCGCCAAATTGAACAACTCGCCAAGCTCAAAAAACACGACTCGGCAAAAACTCGGCAACTTAAAAAATTGCTTAAATTCCATTAAAAACACATTTTTTTTGCAAAATTCAATGATAAGTTGCATCCAGTGAGTCAATAAATGAGTACATAAAAGAAACAAGCTGAGTCGAGTTGTATTTGATTGATTTGAAAGCAAATTGGGTACAAAATGGCTAAGTCTGAAACCTTGAAACCCTGAAAATTTGGTTTCGTTTGAAATCTGATGGATCCTCCAAAATCTAGAATCTGCTTGTTAAATCCCATGGATCTGGAACCTATCTCAAACATCCTGACAGTATATTTCAAAATATTTAAAGTATAAGAAATTCCTTAAATATATTTTGAAATATATTGACCAAGTGTGTTCCTAATTTTTTAAGAGATTGAAATGCCCCAATATACTTTTGGCAAATTATATACTTAAGCTAAATGAAAATAACCCTTTTGCTGAGTTTTTTTTTACAGACTCACCGAGTTTTTGGCGAAAACTCGCCAAAAATTCGGCGAGTTTTCTAAAAAACTTGGTGCTTTTTCCTGGTGAGTTTTTGCCTGGAAAACTCGGCGCCAACAAAAACTCGCAAGTTTATAGAAACTCACTGAGTTTTGTGTGAGTTTTGCAACTATGGTTGCATCATTATCAAGTAGACTTGTGAAAGAAAAGCATTGCATCATCTATAAACCAAGTCATGAAGGAAAGCACTTGTGTAATAACTGTTAGATCATCTACAAGTAGAATTGTGAAAGAAGGATATGTATTACTTGTGATCAGATTTGTGAGAGAAGATAGAACTTTATTTGAATAAGATTTGTGAAGAAAGGATAGTGCATGAGTTTGGATCAGATTTGTGAAGGAAAGACATACATCATTCAAGATCAGAAGTTGTGATCACATTTGTGAGGAAGGGAGAACAATATCATCCATTGAAGAATTTGGAGGTTGGTGCCTATCGAATAAAAGATTAGTGTCTCTCACCGAGTTGGTGCTCACTTGTGGGGATTGGTGTCTCCAGTGGGTTGGTACCTGCAAATTCTACAAGCGGAGATTGGTTTCTCCAGTGGGTTGCTGCTCACAAAAGAACAATTGTTCAACCAATGGGTTGCTCTCAAGGACTATGTGGGTTCTGTTAGCACAGTAAAAATTTCAAATTTTTGGTATCTCCTTACCCCATCATATTTGGATAAATCCTGAAGAATATCCCAAAAAGACCATAATAAAAATTTTTTTTTTCTCACAGGTGTCTATGGATGAGCAGTGCCAAATTTCATCAAAATCAATCCATCGGCAAGAAGTCATGTTGCTTACACCGATACATAAGGAATCGTTTGAAAACAACCATTGGCGTGAGAATAGAGATCGGAAGAAGAATTATGGAAGTCACCGATGGAGTGAGTAATGCCGATGACATTACATCGGCAAGAAAGGCAAGTGGTCATGCCGATCGGTATGACAAATATCTATCGGATAACTTTTTAAAAGTTGCCCCGACGGTATATATCATACCGATGAAGCATTTTCGGCAGGAGTCTCACCGAACATCCTGTGGGGGTAACGAAGCAAATAGTCATCGGCGAGAAATAAACTATCGGGATAGCAAACAGCTAAGCTTCCGATGATTAGAGTCTTAGCGATAAGAAAGCTTTCGGCGAGACTCACAGCGATATACATCTATCGGGATAACTCAGCATATCGGGATAAGGGAATTAGGTCTCGCCGATTCACAAGTCACGACGATCAAAAGGCATCGGTAACACTTCAACATACTCTGTCCGATGAAGGATATGAAAAGGGCCATCGGGGAGATGATTTGGATCGGGATATCTTGATTCAGCTATCCCGATAGTGTATGTCATTCCGATAAAGATAAAGTCCATATATGAAAATAACTATCGGCGAGACAATAAAGATCGGGAGAACATAATTTTATTACCCCGATAGTATTAATCATCCCGATAAGCAAATCATATCGGTGGGACTTGCTATATCGCAGAGAGATCTAAAATACTTGGCGATGAGAGAAGTCATGCCGATGGCCGTGCCCACTTAAAACATGACATTACATAGCGTCGGGAATACAATCAAGGGGTCACGCCGATTGACTGTTCACGCCATAAAAAACGTTGAGGTCGCCCAGACATTTCAAAAATCACGCCGATAAGCAGAGTTATGGCGATGTGACACTTCACAGCGATGAACATTGAATTGATCAGGTGATTAATGCAAACGACTACGAAATTCATACGATCACTATAATTGCAAAAAACCGTCCGAGAGGAGAATACAGAGGAATTCTTAGGGCAAAAGCAGAGGCTTCCAATTCCAGCCACCGAACAACAGGTACACCTACACAAACCATTATATTGCCTGTATTTGAATTTCCTGCCAAAGTTTTAAAATGGAAACTCCGGGAAAGGGAAAAGGAAGAAAGTCACAAGGGGAAACCAGTAAGCCTAAAAAACAAAAAACTGATCAAACCCTTGAAGAGAAAGTGAAAGAAAATTAAATCAGGACCTAATTGATCAATTGCCTGGGTCAACTCCCAAGGCCAGGAGGTCTGCCCAACTCAGAGCAGAAGTAGAAAAACTGGAAGATAAACATAAACGCCTGGGAGATATCTGGACCCCAATTCGGGGGTATGAGCTTTTCAAATTTCACTATAATAGACGGTTTAGAAATGCTCCTGTGTCAAACCCATGGCACATGAATTTAGGCAAACTGGTTGTACCTAACGTATTCTTGAATGTAGAACTCCTTCAACTGCTAGCCAGACATTACAATTCAGGCCTGAAAGCTATCTGCAACCCTCAAGGAGAACCAATTGTACACCTGTCAAAAAATGCTATTTGTGAGGTGTATGATTTAGATGATTTGTGCACTGTCCCTATTGTTTATGAAGATTTGGATAAAGAGTATTGGAGAATGGATACAACTTACAATGGATGGAGGTTACCCATTCATAGGCCCAGGATTGAAGGAGAAGTGATACCCTTGACTGAGAATGATGGCCCTCCCTTTCATGTAGCCATTTTTGAACCATACATACAATATACTTACTATTCTGTAGGCCAAGTCCTTGGCTCAGAGGTCCCTGAGTTCATGACTATTCCTCTGATGGTCATAGCCTCTGATATTCAATGTCACAATGCCAGACAATTTGATTATGCCTCCTATGTTGCTACTAGAATAGACTCTGGTCTATCTGCAATAAAAAAACAATGCTCCAGCATGCTCTTTTGAGTATTACTCGATGCTTATGCATATGGTGTTATACTATGGCCAGGAAGTAGGATTGTGGCCAAGTGAGTTTCAATTGTTGCTGCGGATAAGAAAGGGGAAAAGATACCTGTACAAATGTGGACCAGAATCTGGGATAGCAGGTATGCCAACTCCAGCTATGCTCAATTTGAAGAGCATTGTGTTAAAGTGCTATATAGGTATTTCAACCACCCCTGTGAATATTGAATTTCAAATGAAATAAAAAGGTTCCTCAGACCTAAAGATTTTGGTGGTCCCCCTACTGTCACTCATAATTGGGGAGACTGGTACTGCTTTGAGGATGCCACTATGATCAGAGTTTATGGATTTGAGGATACTCCATTCATATTGCCTAAAACTGTCCCTGATAGACTTGCATATTTAGAAATAATTAGGCAAATGCATTGTTCGAATGTGATGCATCTAAGTTCACATGATAAACAATCATTCATGCCCAGCACTTTGTGTTTTGGTGATTTTACTGTGGTTTCAAAAGAAGGATACAATCTCATTTTGGATAAACTAATGCATTATAACATGGTGACTGCTGAGGTGAGGAAAGGGTTTGACCCTGAAGGTTTCATTGACTCTGCAAGAAGAAAACAAAATCTCAGTGGATACATGCACATACATTATCCACATGATGATGTCATTAGAAATTTGGAAGAGGCTGAAGTCGACTTGGTGGTAGAAAAATATAACAGAGATTTAAATGAAAAGAAAAAGCAGTTGGCAGAAGTTGAAGTGGTATCCTCTGAAGATGAAGAATTGACTGAGCAAGAGCAGCCACAAGATAAAACAATAGAAATGTCTAAAAGAAAAATGCAACAATATCAGCCTCCAGTTGTGATACATGATGAGGAGGGGTCTGCTGATGAAGATCCACGCCAAAAGGCTTATGATTCTTTCGTTTCAGATGATACATTCATTCAGTCAAAGGAATTTAAATCATTCTTGTATAAATACAAGGGAAAAGAAATTAGAGAGTCAGTAGATGATGTTTCTGCTGATAATGAAAAACAGTTATTAGATATGTTGAAGGAAACAGTGGATAAAGAAATGAAAGACATGACACCTAGCAAGGGTAGACAGTTGCTCAAGGATGCAGGGGTTATGATTTTTCCTGGTTTAGATTTAAATTCTGCTTTGGTTTTTGATAGCTTTTTGAATAGTGCTAATGACAAGTATAAGCTTACTCTAGGAGTTAATGAAGTATATATGGGGACTAGATACAATAATGATGAAAATTCTTTGATGATATGGGCGTTGTATCCTCCCCATAAGAAGACGGCCATCATAGACACTGAAAAAACTTTTGGCCATGTTATGACTTTCAGAGCAGGTGAAACTGACCCTATAATCACTGCAGACATTGGTATCAATGTTGCAAAGTTGAATAAAGCACAGGCTCAAATGTTGATCAAAGAAAGAGATGCTTATAAATTGAACTGTGAGAGATTGACAAAAGAAAATGATTACTTGAAGGATGCTGTTAAGAGCACTTTTGGCCAGTCCACAAAAAGAATAACTCAAGGCGAGAGCTCTCAGGGCATTCAGGCATTATCCCCTGATCAGGCCACACAAATTCAAATAGATGCATTTGTTACAATACTGCAGAGCAGGTATGCAAATATGGTACGGTGGTTAAACCAGTTTTGGGATAACTACTCAGAAAATCATAAAGCAGTCAAAGAACATGAAAGGCTTGATAAGAGGATACAGGAAAAGATGATTGAGTTACAAAACAGAAGTGCCACTGATGGTACAGACATCTCTGATGCAAGAGCATTGTTCAAACAGCACCAGAATTATTATGACAAACTTAAAGCTGATGCTAAGGAAGGGACTGATGCCTCAGGCGCAGGAGTGCCCTGGGTATTCAAAGATAACGGAGAGGTAAAGAGCAAAGAAGAATGGATTGTTGATTGTCAGGTTATATGGCACAAAGCCACAGGAGCTCTGAAAGATAAAGCCTCTGCATCTAAAGAAGCTTGCAAACAATTGGAGGAGATGGTTACTCTTGATGTAATTACCAGAAGCGCTATTGAGCTTACTGATTCTCACCGTGATCAAGAGTATCTAGATCATCTGGCTAAAGTTTATTTATGGCTGAATAGAGCCTAATTACGCTTATGTAATTGTTGTTAATACTTGTTAAGTTCCCAAGAGACTTATTGAAGAGTTGTATCTCTTCATAGAAATATCTATATAAGTTCAAACAATCGATGCTGAAATGATCATCAGCAGTAGAAGATATTCATATATACATAATATACAATGTCTCAAAGTGACTATGTTGCATATTTTATTTGAAGAAGAAATTTGAAGTTCTCTGATTCAGTGTTTCTATTTTGGTATCAGTTGTTTGTTGAAAATATTCAATTGTGTGGCTGTGTCCATTTTTGCATTTCCTTGTAATTCAGATTAAGATATCAAGTATATAGTTAATCTGTCATTACACACTTGCTGTATCTGTGTGATTAATTTGGTTGGTGTCCATCTGAGGAATTAAACCCTTCTAATTTAGTCGCAATAGCCTGGAAGTAGTAAGTTGGGATTACTAAGTAGAGCCATATAATTAGGATTACCATTCTGTCTCCAGAAAATATTATCTGTTAATCTTGCCCATTCATTTCATTTGGTTCCTTCAAGTAAGGATTAAAATACCTTCTGGTGAATTATAAGATAATTGATTATATTGGTTGGATTGCTAAGAAGAGTTTGTCAATCACTTTCTTGCACGTTTATACAAGCTATAAACCAAAGCTGTGCCAAGCAATTAGAATTATTACCATTAAGAAACTACTGGTCTAGGTCCTTCAAATTGACTCTGTTACCCAACAAGGCACTGGTCTCATTCAACTCATTATTTAAAACCTTTTACCTTGATATTGCTTATACAATTTCTGCCAATCATTTATTAAACATTATACATAGAATTAAGTAGTCAGCTTCTTTTTCATCTATCTTACATCCTATGCCATTGTAGATAGATCTAGTTAGTCCACTCATCCACACTCAGACTGCTTTAATATTTCAAGGTTCACCCACCTAGGTGTAGCAGGACCTAAAGTGTAGGAAATCATCAAACCTTGAAGGTTGATTTCGTCAAGTTAGTTCAAAAACGTTGCAAATCCAAACATAGAGCCTGGCATCCTCTTAGGATTAGCGACTTGCATTTTTGAGACCTAACAGGTTCAACCATAAAGAGGGGGGAGTGGAACCTGATCAGGTGTCCCAAGTTTCCTCTACCCTAGGCCCAACAGCAAGACCTTATCCTCCGTTGGCCTCATGTGGTCCTTAACCATCATCATGAGGTGGCGTACCTAGTGAGGGCTTTACGCTGTTCCCCTCCACCACACCATCCCTTCCTCTTATGATTGAAGATCCTCCTTTTCATTTATTTCAATAATTGATTCAAGTGGGGATAGCCCGAGAGGCTGCCATAGGGTGTCCTAGATCCTCAACCCTAGGCCCAACAGTAGGACCTTATCCTCCGTTGGCCTCATGTGGTCCTTAACCATCATTATGAGGTGGCGTACCTAGTGAGGGCTCATTCACCGTTCCCCCTCCTTGCAGTCCTGCCTCATCCTTTCCTTGACCAAGTATTGCCAAATTCAGATCATTATCCATAACATCAATAATATTGGCATCAGCTACCAGTATAATGGGAGATGTAGGTGAATATATTGATTCATCTTTATATTCATTAAGTATAGATGCAATTATTCCATATGAGCAGATTAACTTACAGTTTTTCTATCACCTCTATGATAATGTATATCACAGCTGATATATATATGTACCTGGCTGTCTGTATTTCTTGGTTCTGTCCTGTACTAGATACTCAGTTCTATATAATCAGAAAATGTATATATTTTTCCCTATATCCTGATTGCAGATTTGTATATATGTTTTCCTTTTCATCTTCTTGATGTTGATACTCCTTTTCAAAACTGCATATTCCTCTTTTAAATCTGCATACTTCTCTTTCAAATTTGCATACTGATATTCATAAATCTGCTGGTGTATGTAAGATATATTCCTTTTATTCCAGCCACATATAATCAGTAATATATGTATCTTTCTTCCTATACAGATCTGTATATCCTTCTTTTCTCCTTCCTATCCTTCAAATATATCTTCTTTAACTCTTTATATTATCTCAAAGGAGACTCTCTTCATGAATGGGTATGTCTCTTCATAACCAATGCTTCTCTTCACAAACTAAATCACAACTCCTTATAAAGTAGTTACTGCCCTTAACAACCTCACGGATCTAAATAGATCGCTGCATACTTGACTGCTACATATCTTACCTCTTTTATCTTAATTCTTGTATATTCTTTTAATACTCCTCTTTATATACGATTTTCCTCTCTTTATAAAACTGCTGAGCGCTTATTTGTATTAAGCGTTGTCTCCTATTTAAGATCGCAGCCCTTAATACCACTGCCTTATTTAATTTGTAGGTAAGACAATGAATTACTTTGTCTTATATTCTAATCGCATACTTTTCAAATTGCTTCCTTTTATAAATCGGTCCTCTCATAATATATATTAGCTTATTCTTAATCTCTCTATAAGTATAAGTTTATTTATATATATTTATAATTTTATAATAATATTTAATTATATTTATATTTATATTAATAATTATATTTGTTATTTATATTTATTCTTATATAATAATATATTTAATTATTTAAATAAATATATTATATATTATATTTTAATTGTATTAGAATATTTATAATATTTAGTTTCTAATATTTAAATTATAATATTTAGTTTATAATATTTAATTTATAATATTTAACTTATAATATTGAATTAGAATATACTTGAGTTATAATATTTTAATTTATTATTTAAATATATTTAATCTATATTATTTAACGTAAATATATTCAATTTATAATATTGAATATGGATTTTAATGTCATTCATATCTTTAATTTGAATGCATAATACATAATCGATTCAATTATAAATTATTAATATAGGGACATGACAATAAAACAGTTTTTGGAGGCAATTTACAATTCCGAGTGAGTTTGCCTACTTGCAGAAACTCAATTGTACATTTTTATACATGTGCATTACAATACTATAGGTTCAGCACTAGGTATTGTCCAGATCAGTGTTATTCATTGTGGTTGTTAAGTTAGAAAAAAGTAAAAAAATGTATTATACCGATTCACACCCCCTGCCCCCCCAGTATAATCGTGTGCTCATCACAAAACTCAATCAAGGGTGACAGGATCAAAGGAAGAGGCATAAAAAATTGACAATTATTTTTTCCTATGCACTTCATGAAGCATATGCTCTCTCTTAGGTTTTATAGCCTGCTATAATGTCCCCTTTTAGGATATTCCTGATTTCTATACTTGCATACAATAAGATCACTAGAAAGGGGCATTAGAAATATTAAAGATGAATAAATTAAGATAATATTCAGTTCATAACATCATTCATATTAAACTCGTCTATGATAGCATAATTAATAATGAGAACAATACTACATAACATAAACAATGAGATCAAATCATCATAGCATAACCCACATTCAATTCAATTCATAACACGATTCAGTATCGACTATGTTCAAGTCTCAATCCTTGCTTCCTTTCTAATTCTCAACCATGGATGGGGAATTACTTGTCTAGGGTGCGCTAAACCATCTCCAATGTAATTGGGATGGGATTACTCCGCCTCTCCCTAACAAAACCTTGTCTAGGGTGCGGTAAACTATCTCCAATCTCATCGGGATGGAATTACTCCACCTCTCCCTAACAAAACCAACCTACCCTAAGGTTAGAGGCAATAGAAGTAACTAAGTATTAGCTTGAACATACCAAATGATCACATTTACTTATAGCACATTTTATATTGGCTATGTTCAAGTCTCAATCCTTTATTTCTTTCTAATCCACAACCATGGATGGGGAATTACTTGTCTAGGGCGTGCTAAACCAATCTTATTGGGATGGAATTACTCCACCTCTCCCTAACAAAACCACGCCACTCACTCACGGGTTGAAGGCAATAGAAGTAAATAGGCATTGAGTTTGAACATACCATTTATTGATGTTTGCCTTTATATATTTCATAGTAAATTTCACAATGCTTATGATACTAATGATAATCTTTCAATTATATACATTTGTCATTATTTACCACATGGCATTCATCATAATAAACATAGGGTTAGATACATCATACTAGGAGGATAGTTCTTGCCTTTGTATCCTTTGAGAACTCTTGAAGGATTTCTTTCCTTGCAGTCAATATACTACAGTACCTTTATATTCTGGATCTGCTTTCAAGTATACTTTTTCCAACTCTGAAAATATATACTTTTATATCTCTTTACAGATCAGAAGTCTTCTATTCCCTCCCTCGTATCTTGCAGATTATGTCTGCTGTGTATGTATTAAACTCAGAAATGTTTACTTCTGAGTCTACTCTAAATCTGCTGTTCTTCCCATCCGTCATTAGTTGGTGCTCCTTTATTATTCGCTGCTCTTTTATAATCCTTGAACTGTTTCATACTTCCCATAACCTATATCTGTAAGGATTCATTTAAATCACAATTTATACCCCATCGTATGCCTCTTCAAGGGGTGTGATGTCTCCAAGGGAGACGACTTCTCCCAAGAGAGGTCGCCTCTTCAATTGCTATTATTTCCGTATGTTAAGTGCTGCCTTGGATCGCTGACTTTTTAATACTCGTCTTTATTACTTTTAAGTTTAGCTTTGCCTTATTCAATCGGTCTCTTATAATGGTGTTTATACTTACTTTATATTATTATAATAATATTTAATTTATTAATATTCATATTAATATTTATATTTATTTTATCATTATTTATATTTATATATTATATATTATATTATAATTATAAATATATTATATATTATATTATAATTATAATAATATTTAAATTGATAATATTTATATTTGTATTTATATTTATTATTTATAAATACAATAAATATATTATAAAATAATATTAATAATATTATATATGTTTTTAAATATTATTATATACACGATTATCATCCAATTTGACAATGACAAGCACCATATTTGATGAAAGCGAATTCTCCGTCTTTATCATGATGTTTAAATCTTTAATTTAAACAATGCCTTAATATCGGGACATCACACCTGCAACTTTTTGGAAAACACTTCCATCCAACCAACATGATCATCTTCCTCCTCAAATTCAGAAGAGACGGGTGAAGCTGAGAGAGACTGATTTATCTGATCTAAAAGTGATTAACCAAGTCCCCATTCTTCAGCATAAATCAGCCCAAATTGCCACAAAGTCTTCCCAACTTTGAAAGGTTGCAGAATGGGAATCTGTTCCAGTGAGGCTTTTGAATGTTCTAGGTTTGATTTCAAAGAAGACCTATTCACGAGTCTTTTACCTGAAGAAGACATGGAGCCAGAATGATGATCTACCTTGGGCATCAGTAGTGGGCTCTGGCAGAAGCTTGTCATTCAGCTTAACTTGTTCTTTGTTCTTTGTAGTTCCTAAAGCTGGATCAGCTGCAAACTTCTTCTTCACAAGATTCGCTGACCATTCCTTTGTAGGAGGAATCCTTGTGAAACTCCTGAGAAAGACTGATAGTCCCCTGACACCTCGTGAACATGGGTTCTTTTTGCAGAATCCAAAAGATTTTTGCTTGGAGTAACTGGAGCCATGGGTCCGACCACTATAGGGATCAAGGGGCCCAGAGCATTAGACAACAAATCCCCATTGTGGGTTATATTATCAATAATATACACTGTTGTCCATTTCTGCAGCATGGATGGAGATTCTGCTGCCATCAAAAACACATTAGGGTTCGCAGGAAGCTCGGTGGGAAGTGGCATTATGAAAAAATAAAATTGAACTCCCATGTTATTCTACAATTCAGGTACAAATAAGAATTTTTTAATTTTCACATTAGTAAGGTTCTTTATTTCCTAGTCCATTATTTTAATCTTTTTCATAGGTTGAAACTTGACCCATTAGTGCATGAGGTGCAGAGAATGGGTGATAACAGCTATCAAGTAACTGCTGCTATAATAGGACCTTTCACTTGTTCTTTAGTAATGCTATGCAAATTTCTGTCTACAAGGGTAATATGTACAAGGTTTAAATTTAGTGTAGAGAAACCTATGTTCCATACTGATTATTTATTCTAGTTTGTACATAGGACAAGGATTGGCTCTTATCCCTAGTAATTATAAAACTCATGGTTTTAAGTTTTGTTGGATTTTCTTTTTACCACAATAAAAGAAAAATAATTCTAGATTGTTAGGGATACTTGGTTGTTTAAGACATTCTTTTTTGATTAATGCAGTCTGATTGCATTGCAAGAATTTCACCAAAAGATGGAACTGTGCTTGGATGGATTCTATTTCACAAACTAAGGTAAATGGTTGGATTGCAAACTTGATACAGACCTTTAGTTCAAAATTTTACTAGAACTGTTCATTTATTTGCTTTAAGTAGTCTTGGATAAATTGATTAGAAACTTACAGTATTTGTTGAGAAAATGAGATTATTTATGATAATGGACAAATAACGTTCATATGCGGCTTTGCCATTTCCATTAGAGAAACTAACTTTTTGAAATGTGTGCTTCTGTCTTCTTTTGTAGGAAAAGTTTAATTTCATCAGGTTACAAGGTAATATGGTATACAGTATGTAATTTTATTGAGAGGAACTAGTACTTTTGAGTTGTGAAACTTAGTGTAAATTCTTTGCATCTAAAGATGTAAAAGATTTGGTTGGATTCAGATAAGTTCTTTGAATTTTTGGGTTTTGAACTTTGGAGGGTCTTATAAAAGTTTCATTCATAACCATGTCATTGTTAAACATATTTATAATATTACAATTTCATGGGCACTTAAATTGGTTTTAGCATCTACTGCATTTTCAGTTTTGAATTTAATTTTTTAGAAAATCTTGTTCTTGTGAATAAGCCAAATCCTAGCTATCTAGTCTCTAATTAGTAATATGTTTTGCTTGAGGCCCTGGTGATAGGTGGGTCAATTTCCAAAGAAAAATATAACCAATTCCAATTATTTAAATCTAGGTATCGATGGTCAAGCCTTGTGTTGTAACAAAGGATAAAGAAAAGTTACAGTCCACCTAAGAGAGTCTTGGAGAATCTTCCTTTTTTAACATTTCCTATCATCTAATTGTTGAGTCAATTTATTAAAAGGAACCAAGTGTCTGGGAAATAATGATGAGCAAGAACATGTATTTGAGCAAGCGAGGGAGTCCTATCTTCTCTGTTTATGCAGAGGTTACTACTTCCACTTTAATGTGTGATGAGCACACAGTTATACTGAGAGGGGTGGCGGGGGTGAATCAGTATAACACAAACTTTTACTTTTCAAACTTAATCAATCACATCAATAACATACATGCAAGATCTAGCAATTAAGAACACACGATTTACATGGAAAACCTTGTGGGAGAAAACTACGGCAAAATATTGCTTATATATATATTGATCTTCTTCAGTAGGCACCAACCTACTTCTCTTACAATTCTTCTTTTGTGAGCACCAATCCACTGGAGACACCAATCCCCGCTTGTAGAATTTGTAGGCACCAACCCTCACAACTAATCACCAACTCAGTAAGAGACACCAATCTGTAGGCACCAACCTACGAATTCTTCAATGGATGATATCGTTCTCCTTTACTATCTGATTACCACTTCTGATTCTGTATGATGTAAGTCTTTTCTTTTCAAATCAGGTTGACACACATGTACTTTCCCTCCTTCACAAATCTGCTATAAATCATGCACGCTTCTCTTTCATAAATCTGATCCAATCTTTTGTCAATATCTTCCTTCAATTTTATCATTAAGTATATCAATATTTTTCTTCACAAAATCTGCTCATTTCCTTTTCATGCATTCATACATACTTCCTTCTAGAATAAATCAGAATTACACTTCATATTTTGCCCCTTCTTTTCCTCTATATCTGCTCTTATATTCAAATGATATTCATTACATTTCTTACACATTCACTCTCATCTAAAACTCTTGTTTTCCACTTCTAATATCTTTCCAAATAATGCGATCCACTAGGAGACACGCCTTTTTATATTCAAAAGACATACCATTTCCTAATCGCACCTTTTCTATATGCAAATCATGCTTTTCATATAAGACAAATTGTTTTGTCTTATTCCCAATCTGTTTTGTCTTATTCCCAGTCTCACCATAAGGCTGATCACACTTCTTTTATATAACAAATCACACCACACATTAATATGAAACTTAAGATATTTTGTCTTATATGAATCGAGCACTTTTTCAATGGGGTCAGCCAGCCCTTAGTTAAATGTCTTTTCCTTAATCGCATCACAACATACTTGATCGGACCTCTTCTCTATATGTATAAAACTTGAAACATTTTCTTTATCTATCACTGCATACTTGAACTTTAATATCTATCGCTGCTCCTCTTACATATCATATAAATCGCTGCTCTCATATTCATCGTCTCTTCAAAAACTGATCGCTCATATACATTTCACTCATTTGAATAATCTGTTTGGCTTTTTATATGTGATCACTGCCATGTAGTTAACCTCATAAACAAAGTCTTTTATTTACAAATTTAAACACCAAATTTGAAGTCGGCCACTTTTGAAAATCGAACTCAAAACCTTGTCTCCAAAACATCAAAGTTTAAATCTTCAATTTAAACTTTATGATTAACGTCCATCACCTTTAGAGGAGTCGGCCATAAATAAGATAAGGATTAAACTCTAATAACGTCGGCCAACATATCATTATTCTTAAATCTTCAAATTGTCTTAAGGAAGGAAGTCGGCCAGCTTTGAATAAAATAGTTTAAATCTTTAATTTAAACCTAAGTTACTGAATCGGGTATGGGTACTAGTACGTGGGTATGGTATGTCGGTACGACAGATTTTTTTGGTAGGGTTGGGTATGTCCGTACCAAAAAAAAGAAAAAAATCGTAAATCTATATTAATATATGTATTTGCAGTCTAAAAAGTATATACATGATTATGTATGATTAAAATTATTAAATAATTAAAAAATTAAAACAATATGAAAATATTAACTAATAAATTGATAATATAATAAATTACAAAATTGTAAATTATAATAATAACAAATAACTTAATAATAAATTATAAATATTAATATTTTAAATACATTCTAGATTCTATAATCTATAATTAATATTTTATATTTAATAATAATATATATTTTAAAATAGTTTAAAAATTAAACTAGAAATTACACCTATATAATATTTAAATTTTAATATTTTATAAAAATTAATATTAAATAATAATAAATAATAAATAAAACTAATAACTAAGACGAAACGTATATATAATATTACTATATACTATATAAATATTAAATAAATTATAAATTTATAACAAAAAAAACATGTTTAAACTTTAAATAAAGAATTTTAACTTTAAAATATTTAAATATCTCTAGAATCTATACTATAAACTTGTGTGTACATTTTAAATTAAATTTTAACCTATAAAGGTTCAAGGAATACATTGATAGGAACAACCGATGAGTTCAGCAAATTTTCCGACGTTAATTTTTTTTATGGTGTGAGACAATTCCGAGCACTATAATGCTCACATATAAAAGCCTATTGGCTAATTATACATTCATTAAAATTTTTTAAAATCAAAACATTTAACATACCGTGGTCATGTCCTTCGTTTTGCAGGTGCAGGCTCGTCTTCTCTCAGCAGCTGAGTGTCGACTTTTAGTTTTAGGGTTTACTGAGTCTATGAATTGTAAAAACTCTACGTTTTTTAAAACGGGTCAAAATCCCCCCCCCCCCCCCAAAAAAAAAAAAAAAAAAAACGTCTGGAATCTTTGAAAAAGCACCACGTTAGTGGCTGAAATGGGATGAATCGAATAGAGTCTAGTAGAAATGTTTCAGGCCAAAGATAGTAGAACCCTGGATGATTCAACAGGGATTCTGGGACGTACCCGATTTCGGGACGTGCCCCTACCTAGAATCGCCAGGGCATATAGCCGATTCGGCTACTTAGATTTAAACTATAAAAATAATCGCCCGTATTCTTCAGTATCTTCAATGTACTCCTTGCATGATCTCTAATATAGATAGGTGGAATATTTTATTTATCTTTACCATTGTATCCTGCATGAAATCATGTCCAAAGCAACCATGTACTGGCATCTTCATATTCATTGCAACTAGGTATTGACATCTTCAAATTCTTATTCTTTCTTTTCTTTAATCAACAAACTTGTCATCATGGAACTACACATCTTTGACATCAATGACAACATTTGCAACAATCTCCTTCATACGCCTTTGACATCAATGGCAACAATCTTGTCCATGCACCTTTGACATCAATGACAACATTTCCAACAATGTGTAATCCTCCTATCCGATTCAATAATTAATTCTTGTGCTTCCTGTATGGGTTATATTTAGATTGAAATATCTTGAGTTACATATATGTAAGAAGTAGGCATGCAATTCAAATGCCTATTTATACATATTATTCACTATTCAAGCCCAAGACAGTTTATATCTTTTGTTCACAGAAGAAACAGGATTGTTTGTCCTTTCTTTGCAGCGTTTGTGAAGTGTTTTACAGCACCAATGAAGCGTCCTTCAAGTGCAACAGTTGTGGAGGCAGTTTTCAGCATCTTTTAAAGGCTTTAGATGCATAGATCTCAGCACTTAGGGTTATGAGGAACCCACAAGGATGGATTTGTTTGAGCAGATCATGTCCTAGTTTTTTAGTTGTGTTGGCATTTCAATTCGCACCTCTGGAATGCGAGTTGGAAACAGACAGCTATGCACAAATAAATTGCTCTTCTATTATGAGGGGAAGTTCCCTTTTTGCTGATGTTTGCTTAAAAGATAAATAAAATAAATTTGCCTATCTTTTTTTTTGTTTCTCAGCTGTGAGCACAAGGTTATAAAACTCTATTCGCTGCAGCAGAGGTTTTTCCTTTTGGAAACTTCTAACTACAGCTAGGCCTAAACTAAATGACGCTTTTAATCACCTAAGTAAATTCAGAGCAAACAGATTAAAAGTTAACAGAGAATGATTTGTTTTAACATAAAAGCTCAAATAACTCCTTCCAGGTCACATCAGAAGACTCATTGTACTTTAAGATGAAAACTGAAAGTAAGATTATACAAGCCACACATCTGACGACGAAAACTAGATGATTGTGAGATAGAGAATCAAAGCAAATGGCAGGCATAAGATTTCTATTCCAATACAACTCTAGGACAGCAATATTGTAGCAAAAGACAGGCATACAATATGCGATCAAACACTGGAAAACAGGCAACACAGAGTGAACAAACACTTGGAATAACAATTTCTGCAGGCTAGAATAGGCACAACAAATTTTGCTATCACAATTACCATTACTTACAATGGGCAAGGCTGCCTTTATTTATACTAAATCAAAGGAATAGGGAACCCTAAAATCTCCTTGATTTAACCTAACTTGCCAACTCGCAAGCTTTATTTCTATTCTAAGACAAAGATTACAACTAACCAATGCTTTAAAACAATTTGCTTTAAAGCAAAGAAAACTCCAACTATTACAAAGTGATTTTTTTATAAATAAAGAATGGATGAGCTTTGAATGAAAGTAAATACTTTAAAACAAAAAACATTGAGTTAAAGCTGTTTTTTGTGTCTCATCCTCATCTTCATTGCTGTCCCGTTGGTGACATCATCCATGGATATTTTGGGAAATAATCTCCTCCAAAAAGCATAGTTTGAGTGAAAAAACTAGCACATGCATTTTGTAGACAATCCCGTTTTGAAACAACCCAGATCGTCGGATTCTGAAAAAGTAGAGGATTTCCCGAAAAAGCAGCAAAAAAATAGATTTCCTCAAAAATAAAAATTTCCAATCTTCAAGAGGATGAAATTCCAGATGGACCCATTTCGATGTAAACTGAAAAAGCTCTGGCCCTGTTTTTGAAAAATGATCTCCTAGGAAAAAGGACATTGAAAAAGCATGCCTCTGTGTTTCCCAATCCCGAAACCACGAAGAACACTGAAAAAACACTTTGTTTGAGCTCTCAAATCTTCATGAGAAGAAAAATATGCTTTCTTCCTCTGGATGCAACCTGCAAAAATAATGAATAAAAGCGGCCAAAAGCTTTTCTCTATAGAACTTTAGGGTGAAAAAACAACTTTCTTTGTGAGAGCATAAAACTTGAAACTTATTCATGAAGAAAGCAACTTTTAAAGCACAAATCCAAGTTGATATGCTCGAATAGAAAGAATCCCTATTTTAGAGCCGCCTATGGCTTCATGTGTGAGGATGATGAAAAATTGCTTCTTCGATGATGTCATCAAACATGCGAAGTTGCAAAAGTGTTAGCCAATTTTTCCTTCGTTTTGAAACTTTTGCATTCGTTCTAACTCTAGCATGGCCTGCCTCTGACTTCAACAAGACTGCAAACTGTCACCGTTGACTGAAAAAACTGACAGATCATGGCATTTTGAAACTTTATCAATCCTGATTTCATCCTCAGGCTCGAACTGACGATCAGACGACGTTTGACTGCAAATCTAGCTTCTGGAAACTGTTGTCGAACAAAGATTTGAAAATGGCTGCAAGAGATGTTGCTGAAACATAAAAAAAAATTAACTCTGGAGATCCCAAGCACCCCTAGCCTCTAGGGGCGCTTGGAATTTCATGCCTCAGTCATTTTTTTTATATTCACAACTTTGCTCATTTTCCGGAAAAACACAAAAAAATGGCTAAGTCTGGAGATGATGGGCGCCCCTAGCCTCCTGGGGCGCCTGAGATTCCATGCCTTAGAATTTTTTTGAAATTTTCATTTTCTTCTGCAAATCTTGATGGCAAGTGGAATTTTGCCAGATTTTGAAGGTCCCTGCCTGACGTATATTTCAAAATATATTTAATTATAATACTTTAAATATTTTGAAATATACTTTCAGGATGTTTGAGATAGGTCTCGGATCCATGGGATTTGACATGCAGATTCTAGATTTTTGAGGATCCACCAGATTTCAGAGTTAGTTTTTCAAGGCTTCAGGACATCAGACTTAGTGAATTTCAGGATTTCAGGGACAGGAATCAGGATGAGGGTAGACTGGATAGCCTGAGCATATCTGAGACGAATCCCCTGCTTTTACACTTTAAATATTTTGAAATATACTTTCAGGATGTTTGAGATAGGTCTCGGATCCATGGGATTTGACATGCAGATTCTAGATTTTTGAGGATCCACCAAATTTCAGAGTTAGTCAATTTCTCAGGGCTTCAGGACATCATACATAGTCAATTTCAGGATTTCAGGGACATGCATCAGGATGAGGGTAGACTAGATAGCCTGAGCATATTTGAGATAAATTCCCTACTTTTACGGGCCTTTTGACTGAGTTTGACTGCTTTTGACCTCATGGAAGCGAGTTGACGAAACCTTTTTGATGTTTTTCAAAAAACGCGAAAATATTCTAACTCTGGGAGGAATGGGCACCCCTAGCCTCTAGGGATGCTTGGGTTTTCCAGACTTAGTCAAATTTTGATGATTTTCAACTTTCCTTTGTTCTTCAGATTCACCATGCTTCGTTCTCCGTTCTACGTCAGTCGATGACTGCTCGACAGTTTTGTGTCTTCTGAACAATACTGAAAATGTGAATCTGACCCCTGACAAATGAATTTCCTCCACTAATGGCCTCAGAGTTTGTGCTTCGCCTTTTGAAAAAGTAGAATTGACCTAGTAGAGAAAACTCGATTTTTTGCAGATTCCGTATGGACCACCTTAATCGTGAAGCAATATCAGCCAATCAGAATCAGGTAGGACTCCTGAATCAGAGATTCTATTTTTAGAAACTTTTGCCAGCATTCGTATCTCAAGAAACCCAGAAAACTTAAATTGATGTCTATAATAGAAACTTTCTATTTTGAGAAATTTTGACTTTTTGACGACAAATTTTCTAGACTCTCACAAAATGCCTTAATGAAGCAAAAAAAATTGATTGGGTACAACATGTAATGTGCCACACTTGTTGGTTTTTTAAAGATTTTTTTAATGTTATTTTAGATTTTTATTGTGTTCTTTCAAACTAGAGAGAAGATACAAAAGGGGTTTCAGTTTTTTTGCAATGTGTGTTGTCGGAACAATACAATAGATATCATATATTGAAAACCTAGAAAAGATACAACAGATATGAAGAAAATATGAAAGACCCAGATGGTAAAAATGACCAAATATTAATTACTATCACATACCCATGTTCAGATTTGCAACTTCGTACATATGTTGGGACTGGACCAGCAAGTGGGTATCACCGAATTCCTCCAAAATCGCCAAGAAATATTTGTATTGAGCATGCAAAGGATTACAATCAATATAGAGGCCCTAAACGCCTTAGAATCAACAGATATGTCGCAATAACCAATGAAAAATGAGTCCTCACAGACCTACGTCACCTCCAATGTAAAATACCCTACTAATATATACTGAAATTTTTGCCAACTTTAGATAAGATTTCTTGCACAATTCAACAAATAAACATCACCAATGAACAAAGGAATTGTAGCAAATCAAACCCACATCAAATTTGCATATATGGAACCATCAAACAAATGAAACATAAAATGTCAAGTGGCTGAAATTTATTTCAGTCCATGTCTGATTTTATATCAGACTTAATTATAAGCCAATATGAAGCCCAAATACATCAATCTTTGCATACAAATGTTGCCCAAGCCTTCTAGAATGATAATAGCTATCAAGTGGACACAAAACAACCTTGAAAGTACTTCAATAAAATTTTGATATAAACTTTCTGTATGCTAATATGACTGCTGAAAGTGTACTTTTAACCCAACCAAGGGTTTACAATGAAATCTCATGAAATATCTCCTCCAAATGCAATCGAAGAATGCATAGGAAGGTCTTCTATCAAGTACAACTCCTCAACCTTCAAACCCTTGATCAATTCCACCAAAAAAGCTCTATAATTCCAATGTCAATTTGCTGTTATAAAAATCAGACTGCAAAATATGAAAATACCATCCAAAATGTACTCCAAATTCACTAAACTACCTTGGTAGCCAATTCTCTACACCAAGAGCTTAAAATAGATATCACTATCACTTCCAAACTCTTCAAATAACTTGCAAATTCAATCCAATGATGAAATCTGTATGACAACATCTCACAATTTGTTATGGGATCATCACCACAACACTCAAGGGAGCATCACCTTGAGAAAAATCACTAGAAAATGCAATTTCCAGCTATAATAGACAAAATGCAAAATCTTACCATGAGATCAAAAGTTGCAAAATGAAGCTCAAATCATCTATTTAAATGAAATTGACTCCTCTTCTATGGATCGATCCTCTTGAGCTAGGCGTTTGGACTCATGCATTGAATTTTTGATTTGCAATCATTTAAAATCCTCTTCATGCTTGGGCGATCAGCTATATGCATTTAATTTTGTATTTGTATTGCATTTAATTTCCTTCAAACTACCCATCAATCCTCTTCTTGCTTGTGCGAATGCATTTAATGAGGCACTTTGCATTTAAAATTGTCCTCTCCCTTAGCCGCCGATTCCTTACATGGACGATTTGCGTTTAAAATACCAAACAAAACAATTTTAAATGATTTTAACTCTTGATCGCCTTCCTTCTAAGCCGTTGGCACTTCACAATGATACACTTGCAATTTTAAATGTCTCTAACTTTGGCGAATGGAATTTAGCACTTTTCTATGCAAATCGATCACCTCTTGTATAGCTATTGGCTCCAAAAACATTGCTCAAATAAAATAATATTAAATACTCCTTATGCATCAATCCATATACCTTGGTCTTTGACGTTGAATTGGGCCCATCTTTGACTTGTCAATATTCCTTCACAAATAGGTCTTACCTAGAGCTATCCATATTTACATCTCCATAAAAATAGATTAGAGAAAATGTGATTAAATATTTCATTTTCCCTCCTTTTTTATCAAACTCAAATTCAAATTCAAATGAATGAAAATACAATCTCAATATTGCATTTTCCATATAACTCAAAATACACTAGTTGAGCTAACTTTCCAAATCTCCATGTGTGGAAGCCAACTCAAACTAGCCAATTATTCCCTTACCAATGCATTAGCCTACGGGAATAGATGATACGCTAACCAAAAATCTCCATGTGACATCACTTCGGAATTGGGGACATGACAGTCATCCCTTCCCGGGATTGGTTGTCCTCAAACAATCGAAGATTGGGATGCTCTAAAATCTTCTCACCTTCCCATGTAGCATCCTCTAATGGCAATCCTCTCCAACACACCAAGTACTCCCTGATGATTCGGCTCCTCATCTCCTCTCTCATGTCCACAATGCTATTTGGCTCAAGTATCAACTTACCCTCTTCATCAAGAGGTGAAAGATCAATGGAAGAAGCCACATGCTGACCCAATGCTTTTTTGAGGCAAGAAACATGAAAAAATTATGAATACGGCTTCCTGGTGGTAACTCCAACTCATATGCTACCTCACCAACTCTCCTGATGATCCTGTAAGGCCCATAAAACCTTGGCTTGAGTTTTTCTGCACCACTTTTCTTCAATGAACTCTGTCTATATGGCTGTAAGTGCACAAAAACTAAGTCATCTATCTCAAATGATCTCTCCACTCTATGTCTGTCTGCATACATTTTCTGTCGATTTTGAGCATGCTGACTATTATCCTTAAGAACTCTAAGGATATCTTGTGTGTCCTGCATCATCTCCTTAGCTCTAGGAGCTCTACTATCATCAAAAGCCAAATCAACAAAAGACAATGCATCATACCCATGTAGTGCTCGAAATGGAGTCATGCCAATGGACATATGGTAGGTGGTATTGTAACAATACTCACCAAGGTACAACCATCTCACCCAAGCACACTGATGACCCGCAACATAATTGCGAAGATAACCCTCAACCCACTTATTCACAATCTCTGTCTTTCCATTTGTTTGAGGATGATAACGAGTCCTTAGTGTCAACTCTGTACTTGCAAGCCAGAATAGTTCTCTCCAAAACATGCCAATGAATCTACTATCTCGATCACTCACAATAGTCTTCGGTAGGCCATGCAAACGGAATACCTCCCTAAAGATTAATTCTGCAACCTGTAAAGCTGAATAATCCGCTGCAATAGAATAGAAATGTGCATATTTTGTTAATCTATCAACAACTACATATATGCAATCTCTACCATGTACCTTTAGAAGACCCGTGATGAAATCCATAGAGATACTCTCCCACTTCTGCTCAGGAATAGGCAAAGGCTGAAGTAGACCGGTGGGAAAAGTATGCTCAAACTTGTTCTGCTGACAAGTCAAACACTCTCTAATATGCTGTAGAACATCATCCTTGAGACCCTTCCAAGAGAATCTCTCGCAAATCTATCTATAGGTTTTGAAAAGCCCTGGATGTCCTGCTAGAGGTGTGTTATGAACGGCTCTCAATATCTGTTGTTTGAGCTTTGACTCGGTACCAAAAATATCCTGTCCTTATAATATATCACATCATCAATCACCTTGTACTTGTCATCCTGTATAATACCATCCATGATCTCACATGCAAAAGTGGATTTGGAATACTCAACTAAAAGTTGAGATTTCCAATCAATTGAAATCTCACTCAAGGAACAAATAGCAGGTCTCCTGGAAAGTGCATCAGCAACAATGTTCTTTTTTCCCTTTGTAAACTCAATATCAAAATCATATGCTTGAACCGTAGAGACCCATTTTTGCTGTCTTTCATTCAAATCCTTTTGTTCCAAGAAGTATTTCAAACTGTTGTAGTCGGTTCTCACCACAAACTTCGCACCTACCAATTACTCTCGAAACTTTGCCAAAGCATGCATTATGACAAGCATCTCCTTGTCATAGGTGGAATATAGGCGCTCCACATCTCTCAACTTCCTGCTCTCATATGCAATGGCATGCCTATTCTGCATCAACACAGCGCCAATACCCTCACCTGATGCATCACACTCAAGTACAAAGGACTGTGTAAAATCTGGTAGTGCCAACACTGGAGTAGTACTCATCACCTCCTTAAGCCTGTCAAACACTGCTTGTGCCTTAGAAGACCAAAGGAATGCCCATTTCTTAGTGAGATCTGTCAATGGTGCTGCCAACTGTGAAAATCCTTTAACAAACCTCGTGTAATAACTGTAAAGACCGAAGAAACCTCGTAACTCAGAAATGTTCCTTGGAGTAGGCAAATCTTGTATTGCTTTGATCTTCTCATCCTGTACTCTAACTCCATTAGCACTAATCATATGCCCCAAATAAAGAATCTCCTCCATCCCAAAATCACACTTTGAAGCCTTGGCATACAATGACTGTGCATCCATGACTCCAAGTACCTCATCTAGATGTCAAAGATGCTCATCCTATGTCTTACTATATATCAAAATATCATCAAAGAACAACAAAAACTTACGCAACTGCTTATTGAATCTCCTCCATCCCAAAATCACACTTTGAAGCCTTGGCATACAATGACTATGCATCCATGACTCCAAGTACCTCATCTAGATGTCAAAGATGCTCATCCCATGTCTTACTATATATCAAAATATCATCAAAGAACACCAACAAAAACTTACGCAACTGCTTATTGAAAACATGATTCATGCAAGACTGAAATGTAGCAGGTGCATTAGTAAGACCAAATGGCATAACAAGAAACTCATAGTGTCCATAATGGCATCTGAATGCTATCTTCGGAATATCCTCCTCACAGACACGAATCTGATGATAGCCTGAATGAAGATCAATCTTAGAGAAATACACGGCCTCGTGTAACTCATCAAGTAGCTCATCGATCTTACTAATATATACTGAAAATTTTGCCAACTTTAGATAAGATTTCTTGCACAATTCAACAAATAAACATCACCAATGAACAAAGGAATGTAGCAAATCAAACCCACATCAAATTTGCATATATGGAACCATCAAACAAATGAAACATAAAATGTCAAGTGGCTGAAATTTATTTCAGTCTATGTCTGATTTTATATCAGACTTAATTATAAGCCAATATGAAGCCCATATACATCAATCTTTGCATACAAATATTGCCCAAGCTTTCTAGAATGATAATAGCTATCAAGTGGACACAAAAAAACTTTGAAAGTACTTCAATAAAATTTTGATATAAACTTTCTGTATGCTGATATGACTGCTGAAAGTGTACTTTTAACCCAGCCAAGGGTTTACAATGAAATCTCATGAAATATCTCCTCCAAATGCAATCGAAAGATGCATAGGAAGGTCTTCTCTCAAGTACAACTCCTCAACCTTCAAACCCTTGATCAATTCCACCTAAAAAGCCCTGTAATTCCAATGCCAATTCGCTGTTATAAAAATTAGACCCTGTTATTGTAAAATATACCCTGCAAATCATGAAAATACCATCCAAAATGTACTTCAAATTCACTAAACTACCTTGGTAGCCAATTCTCTACACCAAGAGCTTCAAATAGATATCACTATCACTTCCAAATTCTTCAAATAACCTGCAAATTCAATCCAATGATGAAATTCATATGACAACATCTCACAATTTGTTATGAGATCTGTTGGCGTTTCAATTCGCACCTCTGGAATGCAAGTTGAAAACGGACAACTATGCACAGATAAACTGCTCTCCTATTGGAAGGGGGAGTTCCATTTTTGCTGTTGTTCGCTGAAAAGATAAATTAAATTTCGCCTATCTTCTTTTTGATTCTCAGCTGCGAGCACAAGGTTATAAAATTCTAAACGCTGCAGATGAGGTTTTTTCCTTTTTTAAAACTTCCACTACAACTAAGCATAGACTAACGACGCTTTTAATCTCCTAAGTTAATTCAGAGCAAAGGAAATTAAAGTAGACAAGGAATGATTGTTTTAACAAAAATTTAAGCAATTTTCTCCCAGATTTATATCACAAGACTTATAGTACTTTAGTGATGAAAGTTGAAATGAAAGCTACAAAAGCTACACATCTGACGACGAAAACTTGATGAATCGAGATAGAATATTAGAGAAAAATAGACATGAGACTTATATTTAATATCACAAAGTTGGTAAACTCTAGGACAGCAATATTGTAGCAAAAGGAAAGCATACAACAAGCGATCAAACACCGGAGAACAGATTACACAAAGTGAACAAACACTTGGAATAACAAAGTTTGCAGGATAGAATAGGCACAACAAAATATGTTATCACAAAAGTCGATCTTACAATGAACATAGAGTGAACAGACACTTGGAATAACAAGACTTGCAGGCTAGAATAGGCACAACAAATTTGCTATCACAATTACCATTACCTACAATGAGCAAGACTGCTCTTATTTATACTAAAATCAAAAAAAGTAGGGAACCCTAAAATCTCCTTGATTAACCCTAACTTGCCAACTCGCAAGCTTTATTACTATTCTAAGACAGATACAATAAACAAACACTTTAAAGCAATCTGCTTTAAAGCAAAGAAAACACCAACTAACACAAAGTGATTTCTTTCTAAATATAGAATGAATGAGCTTAGGATGAAAGCAAATGCTTTAAAGCAAAAAGCATCTAATTTAAAGCTGCTTTTTTTTAAAATGCATCCTCATCAACATTCTTGCTTTTTGGTGATGTCATCCATTGATATTCTGAGAAACAATATCTTTTAAAAAGCGAGTGACTACATCTTAGCCAGGAACACTAATACTCTCTAGAATGATATTCTGATTCTCTTAACATTTCTTCACCGTTGGCAACCAACTAAAGAAATTCATGAACTTCACCCATAGCCTTGTCGAACTTCGTTGTCATTGCAGCAAAACGACCCATCTTGTCGGCATTGATATTATTATTAAAATTGTTGCGGACGAGAGTCTGGAACTCTGCTTGCACTTCCTTGAGATCATACAGGGTACCATCTTTTTCATACGAACACGGGATCTGAGAAACAAAAGATCTGATGAACTTGAGGACGTTGACTACCTTTTCTTTCCATTCTGTCAACTTTGAAATTATACTGTCATAAGTTTTTATTGTGAAAAGGTATTGCGCTTTCCAAGTAGAAACTGTTTTCTTATCATCGGCTGAATCATCAAAATCAAGTGCAATCTTCAAGTCGGAGATAATGATCTCAAACACCGGTCTATTTTCTGCCATGGTCTGCTGCAACCCCTGGATGCCTTGGCGTAAATCATGAGCGTTGTACTTCAATTGATAAAACTATGGGAGTACAACTCTCCCTTTAGTCACAAATTCTTCCACCCAATTATTCATGTGCTTCCCATAGAGGACCAACTGACTAAATTGCCGCTGATCGGCTGGCGATTCTAGATTTGGTGGAAGCAATAAATCAGCTTGTGATGTGCCATGGAAAAGGTTGGAAATATACTGCCGCAACTGTCTAACTTCAGCTTTGAGAGCTGCTTTGTTTTCTCCATCTTTCAACACCCTTTCCTTCAAATTATCTGCTGCAACCTTGAAGAGATTTACATTTGTATGGCGGGTACTCCTACCAAGGTTAGCTTTGACAACTGTGAAGTCATCGACTTCGATATCATCAGCACTTCTATCTTCTGGTGGTGTTGTAGTTTCAAGGATTATTTCTCCATCCGCATTCTTTTCAATGTGAACCTGCTTCTTCAGCTTCTTGTCTGGCGTGTCTTGGTAGATGCTTTTAATCTCCGTTAAATCCAGCTGATATGATGGCTTTGTCCTCTTCCTTCCCAGAATGTTTTCAAGCCAGGATAAGCCATCCTCTCTTGGAAACTCGGTTCTAACCTCCTCAGCTCCCGATGGGCCAATGTGTGCATCAGAGTTACGAACCGGCGAATCTGGCTCTGAATCTATGTGGATAGGAGAAGTGATCGGTGAAGAAGGTGGAGAAACATAATCTAAAGGTAACGCTTCAACATGCAGCGTTGTTTCAACAGGAACTTCTGATTCAACTGTTGTTTGTTCCTGCTGCACATGAGCTAGAGACTCATCCTTTTTCCTCTTTAACTTAGCCATTTTTGTTCTTTCTGGGAGAACACTCATAGCTTTAACCCTTCGTTTCGGCTTGGAAGTGGAAGGCTCTGATGGTTGTACAACTGGCGGCTCTGCTACCGAAATATCATCCTTCCGCTTATTCTTCAAGAATATCAAACTGTTTTTAACCACTCGACTCGTTCTTTCTTCGAAGTGTTCTCTTTTACTGACCAATTAACTGGTGGCAACGCCTGTTGCTCAACTTGATCCCTGAAATACATGGGAAGTAGAACTTCACCACTCTCTGTCAAACCTTCTATATCTTCTGATAAGATATCAGACATCTGCTGAAGAGTGAACCTGCTGTAACTGCGTTCTCGCACTTCAAACCTGTCAGCACAATTAGCCCAAAAGTCTTCAACCGCATGCTTGTGCGTACAATTTTGACTAAGATGTGATGCAAAAAAACCACGAGGATCATCTGAAGACCTCCTGTCGAAGAACTTAAGACCATAGCTGGATGATTCATTACCGATTGCCTTGGCATCTGCTCCAGATCTGCATCTGTAAATACTCATCCCAAGTGGAAAATTGAAAGTCGCCTTGCGTCTGCTACGCAAAAATGTATGAACTTCATAGGCTTGCCTCAAAAATTCCATAAATGCTATTTCATCTGTAGGATATCTCGGTAACATGGCTGGCTCTCCTGAGAAGCCATATACTCTGATGTAGGAAAAAGGGGGAAACTGGATAAACCAATCAGCCCATTCTGCCATTACTATTCTAGCATCTGCTCAAAACCGTATATGCAACTCATTATCTAAGTCTCGCACTGCATGCATCAGGAATGCATCATTCACCCGCCTATAATGTCGTTCAGCTTGGGAGATTTCCAACTGTGGGAAATGATGATAAACATGCTGAATACCCAGAGTTCCAACAACATTCAAACCTTTGAATTGACCCTAAAAAGCCATCAAATACACAAGGTATGACATCATGTGGAATTCATTAGCCCTTTGAAAATCAAGTATTTGTTGGCCGAGACTATCACTGATGAGTGCCGACCAGTCATAGAACTCGGTTGTATCAACAATCTGGGACATGATGTAAAACATCCAAAGCTGAAACTTGTTTGCATCTGCTTGACCCGTGATCCTGCTCAGCAGAGTAATCATTATTGCATGTTCCTCCTTGAATTCTCCACGCCCAACATTCTTTGGCATGATATTCTGCTTCTCTTTTAACCACCTCTAACCAATCTTTTTCCGGTATTTTTCTTTATCATTGTTCCAAACCCTCTTGCATTCTTCAATTGAAACAGTTAAGATTTCCCTCCAGACTAGTATTGTAAAACACTTCTCAATGTCGTTCGGCCCCAGGCTGCAGAGCACTCATCCATCTCTTGATTGGATTTCTCTTGTGACCGAATTGTAATGTGTTATGCAAGCAATTACAAACTTGATACTTTGCATTGTGATGGGAAAGGATGCTGCTGCAAGCAAACCGGAGTGTCCTAGATTCCCGATAGTATTATTTCCTGCATCCTCCAAAGAATGTAAATTGATCACTAGAAGCATAGTTGCAAGACTTTGCAAAATCTCGCGGGTTTTTTTTCGAAAAGAGTTTTTGGAGTATTTATTGGCACCAAGTTTTTGTCGAGTTTTTGATAAAAACTCGCCGAGTTTTAAAAAAAAACCCTCGCGACTGAGGAAGACTCACACGGCCGCTTCATAAAGTGTTTTAAATTCATTTTGTCATTGGTTTGGAAGCTCTCACTCAGCAGAAACACTCTCTAAAGCATTGTGCACGTATTTACATCGATTTTGCATCGAGGAGACGAGATTTGAAGGGCATTTTCATCGAATTTCGAAGCAAATTGGATTCCCAGGTAGGTTTTCTGATTTTTCTTATTCTTTCTTGTTTTTTAATTTTTTTTTCATTTTTGTTGATTCTATGTTTAAAAATCATTATGAATGTAGTGTGAAAAAGATTTAAATACATTTATATTCATCAAAACAAGATTTGGATTCATCAAAACAAGATTTTTTGATGAATTTTTCTGATTTTTTTACATATTTTGCTGATTTTTTCATTTTTTTGAAATTTTCTTCAAACCCTAGTTTTTTTATTTATTTTGAATCCTTTTTTTTGTTGAATAACATTTTTACACTCTAAGATTAGCTTAATTTTTTACTAATTTGAAGTAATTTTCAGATTTTTTACATTTTTTCATTTTTTTTTGAAACCCTAGTTATTATTTTCTTTTTTTTTAATCTATTTTTTTTATGAAAATGTTTAGAATCTTAAATTAGTTTAGATTTTTAATAATTTAAAATTTTTAAGTAATCTATTTTGATTTAATCTAATTTAGCTTGTTTTTAAATTTTCTATCAAAAAACAAACAAGTTGTGCTTTCACTGTCATTGTGTGTGTAGGTTAATTGATAATGGTTGGTCATTTTGCAAGTGCATCCGGTTCTACCTTGAGCTCTGCCCCATCCGTGCCTGGGGGAATTTGTAGGCACTCGTTCTCCAAGAGCTAGAGATCTTGCTTGAAAATATGCTTATTTAGGACCCATACCTGGCTCAGTCTTTTGCATTAAATGTGAACAAGTATATCGTGGAGGCACCAATCCCCTCAAATACCACCTTTTAGGCATCCCTCAACATGATGCTAAGGCTTGTCCAAAAACCACAGAAGAAATAAAAAGACAAATGAATGCCATACTTGTAGCTGCAGAAAAAAAATTGCAAAGAGAGAAGGCAAAAGCAGCAATGCAAGCAGCCATAGCTTCTTCTAAAGGTGCTCCAGTCAACCTTGAGTTAGATGATGATGATACTCAGGGCATAGTGGGCTCTCTTCGTGGTCCACGTGTATGAAAGGCAAGGGCCGCAAGGCAACCCCCCACCACCTCAATCCCTTCATCTACCTCTAGTAGAGCAGCAGGGCCTACACGCATGCATGATCTTTTTGAGCCTAGAAACACACCTGGTGCACAACCTTCCTTAGAGGCAACTGGGTGGAATAGGGAGGTGCATGAGCAGGCAGACATTGCTTGTGCGGATTTTTGGTATTTTAAGAACATCCCTTTCAATGTGGCAAGTTCTCCTTACTGGCACAATTTGGTTACCGCATTGACAGTTGCAAGAAAAGGCTACAAGGCGCCTTCTCGCGCACTTGGGTGGGAGGTTAGTTAATTTAATCTTTTTGATAAATTTATGTTTTTCAAGTTTAATTTATGATGAATTTAAGCTATTTTATTGTTTACAAATTAAAATTGTGTACTTAATTTCACTTTGTACTTGTAAGTTGCTTACTACTACAACTGAAAGGGCAAGGGCAGCAATAGAGGAGCAAAAAGAAAATTGGAAAGCATATGGTTGCTCTATTATTTTTGATGGGTGGATGGATGGAAAAAAACCGTACCATCATTAATTTCTTGGTTGCATGCAAAGATGATGTGGTGTTCTTAAAATCAATTGATGCCTCCCACATAGTAAAAAATGCAGAAAATTTGACTAACATGTTGGAGGAAGTTTGCATGGAGGTGGGGATTGATAATGTTGTGCAAATCATAACTGATAATGCAGCAGCATATGTGGCAGCAGGAAGACTCCTCCAAGATAGATACCACACACTTTTTTGGACACCTTGTGAAGTGCATGTCCTTGACCTTCTTTTGGAGGACATAGGAAAACTAGATTGGGTCACACCAATTGTAGAGGACGCGAGGAGGATCACTAAATATATCTACAATCACCCTTGGGTTCTTCACATGATGAGGGATTACACCCAAGGGAAAGAGTTGGTGAGATCTGGTGTGACAAGGTTTGCAACGGTTTTCTTAACGTTGCAAAGCATTCTTAGTTCATTGGCAGCTTTGAAACAAATGTTTGTGGCCCCAAAATGGATAGAGTCATCTTATGCGAAGAAACCAGAAGGAGATAAGGTTGCATGCATAGTCTTCGATAAAGCATTTGAAAAAATAATTGCAGAGATTGTGAAGGTAACTTCACAACTTCAAATTTAACTTGAAATTGAATATTTATATATTTTTGATATGTCTCTCATTTTAAATTTGTAAGTTGTAACTTTAATCTTTTTCCATTTTTATATTGTAGGTGTCGGAGCCCTTGGTTAGAGTCCTCCACTTGGTAGATGGGGATAAAACCCCAATGGGGTATCTTTATGAGGCCATGGATAGGGCCAAGGAGGCTATAAGAAATTATTATAAGGGGGACAGCCTCAAATTTGCTCCCATTTGGGGGATTATTAACAGGAGGTGGAACAATCAACTCCACCAACCGATCCATGCAGCAGGGTACTTCTTGAACCTTCGTTTCTTCCATTCAAGCACCTACTCAGATCCTACTGGAGAGGTTATGGAGGGCCTCACTAAATGCATTCAAAGGATGACACCCGAGGTTGAGGTGGCAAACCTCATTGTTAGTGAATTGCAAAGTTATAGGACAGAAAAGGGTGCACTCTTCTCTTCAGACCTAGCAAAGAGAACAATACACACTCAGTCACCAGGTATAAAATTTGAAATTTACAAGTTACAAGTTACAAATATTGATAAATCATAATTTGATAAAATATGGTTTGAACGTTTTACTTTCTAAGTTTCTAACTCCTAATTTGTTTTTTGTAGATGTTTGGTGGTCAAATTGGGGTGGAAATACCCCACATCTCCAAAAATTTGCCCTCCGTATCTTATCCCAGCCGTGTAGTTCGTCCAATTGTGAGCGGAATTGGAGCTTATTTGAGTCCATCCATACAAAGAAGAGGAACAAACTAGCTCAAAAATGTCTCAATGACCTTGTCTATGTGCAATATAATCTTCGGCTGCGCATAAGAAAGGTAGAGCAAATATCAGATAATCCAATTGATTTGGATGAGATAGATCCATACAGTGATTGGACAGGGCAAGATGAGCAGTCTCCATTGTTTTCTGAGGATGACATCTATGACTTAGAGTGACAGGCAACGGAGGAGGGGGGTGGATTTGCATTCATTGAGGATGACCCTGAGGAGGAGTCATTGCCAGTGACTGTGCCATGACCAGCAGCAGGATATACATCCAAGATGCCAATGGAGGATGAGGAGCCACAGCAGAGTCCTACGACTACACCCTCTCTTGTAGTCTTCTCACATAGACTTGGGAAGAGGAAGATGTGAATTTGTATTTAGTATTTACTTTCAATTTTACAAAAACAATTTGCTATTTTCATTTTGTTTCAGACTACTATCAGTATCAGCGTATTGAGCATTCCACATGAGGATGCAATTTTGTCTCTAATTTTCTTTGAAATCAATCAAATATAACTAGACTCAGAGTGTTTCTTCTATGTACTCATTTTATTGACTCATTGGATGCATCTTATCATTAAATTTTGCAAAAAAAATGTGTTTTTAATGAAGTTTAAGCAATTTTTTAAGTTGCCGAGTTTTTTCCGAACCTTACTTTTTGGGCTTGTCGAGTAAATACTTTTGCCGAGTCTTGCAACTATGACTAGAAGTACTTTATGCAAGTCCGTTTCACAAGTTCTCAGGTAATCATGTACCAACGCAGTTTTGGGCCTGATTTGTGTTGGAGAGTACTGCATATTGAAAGATTTGAAAATTGACTGTGAACACCCCTGTGTTGGAAAAATCTTGGACAAATGGCTGAAAATTACTTGTTGATTTTTAGAAAAAAAACAGAGTGAGTAAAAAAGATGGCACATGGGTTTTGTAGGCAATTCTGTTTTGAAGCAACCCAGATTGTCGGATTTTGAAAAAGCAGAGACTTTCCCAAAAAAGCAGCAAAAAAACAGATTCCCGAAAAAAGCAAAACTCCCAATCTTCAAGAGGATGAAATACTGGATGGACCCATCTCGACGAAAACTGAAAAAGCTTCGGTCCAATTTCTGAAAAACGATCCTCTTGAAACAAGGACCCTGAAAAAGCGGGCCTCCCTGCTTCCTCAACCTGAAACTATGAAGAACGCTGAAAAAACACTTCGTTTGGGTCTTCGAATCTTCGTTGAAAGAAAAATAAAAATCTTTCCTCTGGATGCAACTTGCAAAAGATAATGAAATAAAGAAGCCAAATGCTTGTCTTTATAGATCTTTAGGGCAAAAAAACAGCTTTATTTGTGAGAGAATAAAACTTGGACCTCATCCATGAAGAATGCAACTTTTAAAGCATAAATCCAAATGGATGTCTTCGAATAGGAAGAATCCGTATTTTGTAGCTGCCTATGGCTTCATGTGTAAGATGATGAAAAATATCTTCTTTTGATGATGTCATCGAACACGCGAGTCGACAGAAGTGTTAGCCAATTTTTCTTTGTTTTCGACACTTCTACACTCGTTTTGACTCAAGTATGGCCTGTCTCCAACTTCAACAAGATGGCGAAATGTCACTGTTGACTGAAAAAGCTGACTGATCCTAACATTTCAGAGACCTATCAACTGAGATTCCATCCCCGGCCTCTGACTGATGATTTGGGTTCATTTGACCAAGTTTGACCATCTTGAAAACTGCCAACGAGCGAAAATCATGAAACAACTGTTGGAAAACACTGTCAAATCAGGAAATTTTCTAACTCTAGGCAAGTTGGGCGCCTGGATCCTCATGGCTTAGCCATTTTTCTGAAAATTGCAACTTTTTCAATTTTTCGATTTGCGTGCGCGTTCCAGTGGCTAATTACCTCTGTTTGGCTGTCGATTTCTGTCTGTTGGGACAAAACTGAGTTTGATGATCTGGCAGATAGGTAGGCCTAATGAAAACTGAGCTGACTGTACCCTTTGTCTGCCTCGGGAAACACGCCAAACTGACCTGTTCTGAATCGGACCAGGCTGACGGAGGGAGATTCACGTTTTTGGAGGAAAACTTAAAAAATTTCTGAGTCTGATGAGTTTGGGCGCCCCAAGTCACTTGGGGCGCCTGGTTTGCCATGCCTTAAGAAAATTTTCTAAAAAATTTAAATTTTATGCCATTTCTCGATTTTCGTGCCCACAACTCCTGTTTGATCTTTGATTTCAGTTGTCCAGACGACTGTCGAGGCGGGACGGAGGGTGATTTGAGCAGCCTAAACATATCTATGATGAAATCCTAGCTTTGACTGACATTTGACCAAGTTTGACCAACCGGGAAAGAGCTGACAAAAGCATTTTTGACGTTTTTCAAAAAACCTAAAAAAACTAACACTGGAGAGGTTGGTTGCCCCAAGTCATCTGGGGCGCATGGTTTCTCCATACTTAGCCATTTTTTTGATTTTGCAACCTTCATCTGCAACTTGCTCTGTTTTGCGTGCCGACAACTACTTCCTGATGTCGATTTCGACGATTCATTGATTAACTACCACTGAATGGTGAATGAATTGCATAGCCTGGGTACATCTGATGAATTTTCCAGCTTTTTAGAACCTGATGACTGAAACGACTGCTTTTATGCCTCCTGGAACTGACCAATAGACACAGTTCTCGCATTTTCTTGAAAAACGCGTAAAAATTCTATCTCTGGTTGGACTGGGCGCCCCAAGTCACCTGGGGCGCCTGGTTTGCCTAGACTTAGTCAAATTTTGTGAATTCCAGATTTTCACTCCACCTTGGATTGACCCTGCTCCGTTTTGCGTGCTTCATCGAGTCAACTACTGTTTGTCGATTCTGCGTCGTTGGAATAGCGTTAAAAACCTGAAAACGAGCTCTGGCAGATGAACTTCCTCCGTTGACGACTTTAGAGCTCATGCTTCGCTTTCTGAAAAAGCAGAATTGACCCAGTAGAGAAAACTTGATCGTTTGCAGATCCTGTCTGGCCCACACTGATTGTGAAGCAAAATCGACCAATGAGAATCAAGCGCGACACCTGAGTCGAAGATTTTATTTTTAGAAAGTTTTGCCAGCATGCATATCTCAAGAAACCCAGAAAACCTAATTTGACGTCTATTTTTAGAAATTTCTAAAAATAAAAATTTCTATTTTTAGAAATTTTGCTTTTTTGACTTTTTGACGAAAAATTTTCTAGACTTGTTCAAAATGCTTGAATGAAGCAAAAATTTTGATTGGGTACAACAGGATCATCACCACAACACTCAAGGGAGCATCACTTTGAGAAAAATCACTAGATAATGCAATTTCCAGCTATAATAGACAAAATGCAAAATCTTAGCATGAGATCAAAAGTTGCAAAATGAAGCTCAAGTCATCTATTTAAATGAAATTGACTCTTCTATGGATCGATCCTCTTGAGCTAGGCGTTTGGACTCATGCATTGAATTTTTGATTTGCAATCATTTAAAATCCTCTTCATGCTTGGGCGATTAGCTATATGTATTTAATTTTGTATTTGTATTGCATTTAATTTCCTTCAAACTACCCATTGATCCTCTCCTTGCTTGTGCGAATGCATTTAATGAGGCACTTTGCATTTAAAATCGTCCTCTCCCTTAGCCGTCGATTCCTTACATGGACGATTTGCATTTAAAATACCAAACAAAGCAATTTTAAATGATTTTACCTCTTGATCGCTTTCCTTCTAAGTCGTTGGCATTTCACACAATGATACACTTGCAATTTTAAATGTCTCTAACTTTGGCGAATGGAATTTAGCACTTTTCTATGCAAATTGATCACCTCCTGTATAGCCGCTAGCTGCAAAAACAATGCTCAAATAAAATAATATTAAGTACTCCTTATGCATCGATCCATATACCTTGGTCTTTGACGTTGAATTGGGCCCATCTTTGACTTGTCAATATTCCTTTACAAATAGGTCTTACCTAGGGCTATCCATATTTACATCATCTCCATAAAAATAGATTAGAGAAAATGTAATTAAATATTTCATTTTCCCTCCTTATTTATCAAACTCAAATTCAAATTCAAATGAATAAAAATACAATCTCAATAATGCATTTTCCATATAGCTCAAAATACACTAGTTGAGCTAACTTTCCAAATCTCCATGCGTAGAAGCCAACTCAAACTAGCCAATTGTTCCCTTACCAATGCTTTAGCCTACGGGAATAGATGATAGGCTAACCAAAAATCTCCATGTGACATCACTCCGGAATTGGGGACATGACATCCAAGCCAAATGGTACGGCCAGCCAAGGAGCAAACAGCAAAGGAAACCTACAAAATAGGTCTGCAGCAGCTAAGTAAATATCTGCACTCTCCATATGTACCCCTAGCCCAAGATGGAGTGAAGAAACTTGGTTGAAACACCTCCAAATGTACTAAAGGAATGGTACGGCTGGGTTGTGATGGTACGGCCAGCAAGTGCATGAAATATAGTCCTCAAATCCACTTCAATCTATGCTTAATCTCCAATAATATCAATCTCAAAATCTGCAATGAAGAACACCATGAAATATGCAAGAATATGTCATGTCCTTCCACAAACCCTCAACACATAAACTCCATTGTAGCCTATCTGCGAATACTGGATGCAAACAAATAGAAATGAGACCCAGAAGTCCCAACATCCACCCAGGCAATGTGGTACGGCCTAGCTGAAGTAAACCCAACAAAACCAGCAGCAAACTCCTCAAAATATCTTTGTTCTAAGTTGCAGTACCTTATTCCTCCTCAACACCTAGGTAAGAGTGTCAAAACTCAGCTAAACATCCCAAAATCTTCCCCAAGAAACAGTGCAGCTGCTCTAAGGGAAGTATGACCAGCATATAAGGAAGTACGGCTGCATGAAACTCTCCTTCAGCTAGTAAAATCTGTCCTTACTCCTTTGATATCAGCTGAACATCGACAATTTGCAAATGATAAGAACAATATGCCCCAAAACTCTATCAAACGAACTCCATTAAAGCATAGGATGCAAACACTGTATGCATGTGCCAATCTAACACTGTTGGACGGTCTTTCACGCTTGTAGAATGCTGTCACTAATGGAGGTTTTCGTCTCCAAAAGCCACCAAGGTTCAAATCTCTTCAAACCCTCAAGAAACCCTAGTAGAGCCAAAAGCAACAATTTCATAATATTCAAGCATGTCCACAAATGAGGCACTTTTCCTCTTTTATAATTTTCCAAGAGGGGTCGATGCACTTTGTAGGGAAATATTTCTTTTAATTTCACTTTTAATATTTCCCAAGGTGAGCGCTTTATAAAATGACTTAAGTGACTTCTAAATATTTTATTTTTCATCACTTAACCATTGAATCCCAAAGTCCAATATTTAAATAATAATATTAATTGACGGACTTTAAAACAAAGGCCCAAAAGAACTCAGAATTTAGTGATCTATAGCTCGCCAGAAAGGTCTCGACGAGACGCTCCATCTACAACACTGAAAATCCTGAAACGAACCAAAACCCTAATTTGCCAAAAATAGCAAGTCCGGGCCTAAACAATCAAAGCCATCTCAGAAAATGCCAAACTGAACCCAAGCCCACATCCACTCATATGATCAACTCATCCAAGATACTACTAACAATGGTTCGCTAACCAGGCTGGTTAGTCAACGAGAACTTAATAATAGACTAACTCCTCAATTGTCTATCTGGCTAAAAAGGGGACATTACATCAGTATAATCAGATGAATGTTCTGTCTTAGATAAGGTTTTTAATCTTTGACAAAATTGCATAGGGTTTGGCCATAGCAAAGAAGAACATATGCTTAAGTGTTCCAATCGCTATGGTGTTCACAATTTCCTTGAATAAGAGAAATAGGATTTCAAATTAAGAGAATGTTAGGATTTACATATTTTTTAGAGGCTCCAAAAGGTTCACCATATTTCTGAGGTTCTTGAGAATTCAATAGTTTTAGGTCAAAAGTTTCTTCAAATTTTTGAGAGGTCACTGGTGTGCCAAATTTCTATTTTTAGCAATGACCGCATTTGGCAATTGCCATCATCAGTAGTGGCCATTTCTTGGTGATGGAAAAGAACCTATTTTTGAGCCTTTATTATTTTAGTAATTGTTTTAGAATTAGTTTGCTTTAAATCCCTAAAAGCAATCTTTTGTGATCTTATAAATAAGTGCTTTGTGCACATAAATTGTTAGTGATAGTTGAAGGCAAATTTATGCTGCAGAGATTGTCATTCGAACATTTAAGTTGAATTATTCTATAAGAATTTGGTAAGTGACTTATAGTAAAGGTTGGTCTTGAACTTTGCATAAGCACTTGTCTTCCTTTTTGGAGGTAACTTTGCATGCTTCTAAGTGGTTTTCTTCTCTTAAATCCTGCACTATGTTTCTTGTGTTAATCAATAAGTTTCTTTGTTTAATTTATTCCTATTGATGTAGATTTACTAATCTTTGATTTAGCCAGTAGTCAGCATTCATCTATTTTTTTTGTTCAATGTAATGTCCCCTTTTGGGACTGCCCTAAATCTCGCCCTAGAATCACAAATTTAATATAGCTAGAACTATAACTTACCAATTGAATTCTTGAAGCAAGATAATCCTGATTTAGAACTTGCAATCATGTTAGTTATCAACAGATAAATAAACATATAATCCAATAATGATTCAGATAAGATTCTAATCCTTATTATAATATTTATCATGTACATATGGGATTCCTTTTAAGGTTCTATCCAAACAACCCATCATCATTATGGAGCACCACTTGGTAGTTCATACAAGGCGCCTTGAGCTGTTCCACCTAGCCCATGAGAATGGAATGACACCCGCCATTTGGCCTCCTAGCCCCACTCGGGGTGTCCTTACCAGAATGGAGTCCTACTAGCATTCCTTATATGCACTTTTCTTCCCTCCATAATGGGACATCAGATTAGATAAAGCTTTTAAAAGAATCAATATATTTCTATTCTATTATGCACAGTCATCATAGCAGCAAGAGTAAATCATAAATATATATGCCATATGTTTCTATATGGTATTCTTATTTCTATCAAAGGAAAGACCATTAATAACTTAGCTAATTCGGAATGACATGCATTATACTTCATACCAAATGTTGATCAGTTTATTCACTGCTTAATAGTGAGACTGTTAATTCCTGCTTATCGTTATTTATTCTTTCTGCAGATTTATCTCTATTATATCTTTCCTGTTCCTTAATCACTTGATGCTCCTCCATTCCTTAGCGATTTCCCTTTAATATCTCTTACATCTTGCAAGGACGTGTCTTTCTGAACAGTTATGTCTTTTTAATTAGCAAATTGTAATAGGTATGTCTTTTTCTTCATAACCAATTGTTTCACTATTCGTTGCTTTCTTAAAAGATGATCGGCCTTAATGAGGTCAACCGTATTCCACTAAGGAAGTCAGCCAATCTGTCAGGGGGTATCACAGTCTGCCCTTCCCAAGATTGCTTGTCCTCAAGCAATTTCAAATTCGGGTGATTGAAGATCTCGTCTCCTTCCCACGTAGCATCTTCCATAGGCAGTCCTTTCCATTTGACCAAGAATTCGGCAGTAGTCTTATTCCTTAACCTCTTCTCCCGCATATTGAGGATTGTTTCAGGTTCCAAAATTAATTTGCCTTCATCATCAAGTGGAGGTAATTCCACACACGGGGTATCATGTTTCCCTAGCATTCTTTTGAGTCGGGATACATGAAAGACATTGTGGATTTTGTTGTTTTCCAGCAATTCCAGTTCGTAGGCTACTTTGCCTATCTTTCTCAAGATCTTGTATGGTCCATAAAAGCAGGGTTTTAGCTTTTTTGCTCTGCTGACTTTAATTGAAGATTCCTTATATGGTTGTAACCGTACGAAAACCAAGTCTCCCACTTCAAATGTTCTTTCAGTGCGGTTTCGATTGGCATAGATCTTTTGCTGGCTTTGAGCATGGTGTAAATTGTCCTTTAGTGCATTCATGATATCCATACTTTGCTGTACGAAGTCATTGGCTCCCAGTACTCGACTTTCTTGTAGTATCAAACTTCCAAAAGAAGTCGCCTCATATCCAGACAAAGTCTTAACGGGGCTCATTCCGATTGACATGTGGTGGGTGGTATTATAACAATACTCACCAAGATGCAGCCACTTGGTCCATGCATTCTGTTGTCTGGTAACATAGTTTCTCAAGTATCCTTCCACCCATTTGTTCACAATTTCTCTTTGTCCGTCTGTATGGGGATGATAGCTTGTACTGGGTGTGAGTTCGGTCCCTACTAACCGGAAGAGTTCTTGCCAAAATAGGCTTAGGAACCTACTATTGTAATGTGCTGTACCTATTTGTATATTTTTTAATGATTTTTTTATGTGTTATTTTAAATTTTATAGTGTGTTCTTTCAAACTAGAGAGAAGATACAAAAGGGGTTTTAGTTTTCCTGTAGATGTGTGTTGTCAGAGCATACAATATATGACATATTTTGAAAACCCAGAAAAAGTACAATGAATTTGCATAAACAGCCAATGACCCAGATTATCAAATCACCAAATATTAATTATCATTACATACCCATGTCAAGTTTTGCACTTTGATATTTATGCTATCGCCGGACCAGCCACTAGGTAGTACAAAAACCCTCTAATATCACTGCAGAAGATAGCAAATGATCATAGAATAATAAACATGTGTGCTGCACCATTGGACGCCAAGAAGGAATAGGTTTGAGACTGTTGTAGCATACAAAATGCTGCCCTGGAACCCTCACGTCCCATCTAGGAAGATGTATGGCCTTGCTATAGCAAGTTTCAGTCCCAAGCAAAAGCTAAACTCACTAAAAATGCCTCTAACATCTCTGTTTTCTGCTGCAGCCCCCAAACGTCCATGCCAGAGGATTGTTTCAACACCATGCTAAACATCCTTTAGGGATTGTATGGCCTACATATGAAAAGGTACGGCCAACACTATAAAATGTACGGCTGCTCCAACCTCAAACAACAGCTACAACTCCAATAAATCGGCAATATATATATGCCATCAGCTGCTCAATACAAATCAGCGAATGATTAGTACTATAAGCCCTTAAATCGTCAACACCATGAACATCGAATGAAGCACAGCTACGAATACTGGATGCATTCGCCAATATAATATTTGCTAATGGAGGTTTTCGTCCCCAGAAGCCAAGATCAAACCAATCTTGCAGAGATTTTTGTCTCAGCAAGACAATACCAAACCCTAGAGCCAAGCTCCAGAAATCCTCGAAGGGAAAATCTCAAAAGAGAGAAGAAATAATAATCCAAGCATGTCCCAAATGAGAATTCTTTTCCAACTTTTATAACACCTCCTTAGGGCGTTGGCTTTTTGGAGGGATTTTAATGTTTTTAAAAATGCTTTTATTCCCCCATTGGGATGGGCGCCCATGTCCTTTAGTGACCCTATTTAATATTTTATTTTATTGTGTCACTTTTGCATTTAACTTTATAAAGTCCCGTTAAATAATAAAATATAACTTCGGACTTTAAAATAACCATCAAGACGATGTCGGAATGCCATGACTAATAGCTCGCCGGGAAGGTCTCGACGAGAGAAATACATTCCAACTCCGAAAATCCCGAAACGCCACCAAACCCGAACTTACTAAAAATAGTAACGGCTATAAGCAAATTGAGCCAACTCAGAGGGTGCCAATTGGATCCACAAACCATCTAATAACTCTGAGCTCAATGCAACATCTGGGAGAGACAACAGTTGACTGCCAAGTCACCAAAACAACGCCAAACTGACACTTTCTAAAAATAGCAGTGTTCTCCAAGGACCAAAGAGAACAAACCCAGAAAAACCCAGAAGGATTGTCGACATGCAAGCACTTACTATAAATAGTAAGTACAAACAAGTTGTCTGAAATCTCTCCGGAAAGTGTCAACTAGCTACACTGGATCACCCGAACACCCTGGTGACATCGAAATACTCTTTTGATTATGCTGTCACCAACCCAGAAAGTTAGCTCCGATTGAGTTGCAAGAGTACTCGAAAATGGGGACATTACAGTCCGCCCTTCCCAAAAATTGCTTCCCCTCAAGCAATCTACACCTGCATGCCAAAGCTGAACACCAGGATCCCAAATCATTCTGAAGAATGTCCAAGACCATCTCCATTGCATCCGCAGGGTAGAGATAAAACCATGCTCATCATCAATGTAGGTAGCTACCCCAATATATAACAATCTACCAAACATAGGAATCCTTGGTTCACGAAGCCATAATGGAAGTCTACCATACACATCACTCGTTGACTTCCACTGCACTACTCTGATATAATCTTCACCATGTAGAGAGTGGTGAAGCAACACATCGGAATCCAACTAAACTGTCATGCCAAACCTGTCACCACCTGGATCCCAACACATCAGAACCTCACATCCCACAATCATGAAGGGGTAAGTAAATCTCGAAGTGTCTAAACCACAACATCCCCTATCATCCCCTGCCAATCTCCTATGGATGTCCTGACTATCCAACATAGGTGCCGGAAGATATGAAACTGCTCCTCTCGAATCAAGGGAATGAAAAAACTTTCCTCCATCACTGCTGTAAAAACTAAATATGCCATCATCTCTACTGACACTGCAACCTCTCTGAAGCCACGTCTCCAATGAAAATTTTCGAGGCAAAGAAGTTGCAAACTCTGTCTGATACATATCACCATGATGGTAATTTGATCTCTAACCCTGCAAATAATCCTTTGAATGTATCTGAGTCAGCCACCTACAATCCCTAGTTCCATCTTCTGTAGACGGAAACGCTTCATCCCACAATTGATGGTATAAATCTTGAGCCAATCCACACTTACGCATCATCAAGTCATCTGTGTGTGAACTAAAGGAGAAATGATGAGCACTCCTCACTATGTAGTCAAAATATAAAGCACCTGCCTGTGTCAACGGTTGATCGTCATAGTCATGGGGAACACATTCCTCATCATTCGAATCAGATGATGGCTCATGTCTCTGATCCTGAATAGCTAATTGGGTAGATACTCTGGCAACCCTCTCTGCGTACCCAATAGCATACTCCCTATCATGAAACAATTGGAGATATTTTGATTTTACCTCCTCCAAAGTGCTCCTGATGAACTGCAAATCATGAATGTGAGTACCAGCCGAGACCCCATACCGTCTCTCCTCCAACTCTGCTGTCTAAAGAAGGTTCTCAACATTCCTATGAGTGCAATCTAGATGAGATAAGGTTGAATGAACCTTCTCTCCTGTAACCTTCAGCTGATCTCTTCAACCCTGTGGTCTAGTAAGCTTTCGATCACTATCAACTGCATAGGATGCAATCTCTGATTTGCTCAAGAGAGGAAAACAAATCAAAATGAGAATCGGTCCGCCCACTGAATGATGCCCTGCATATCTCCTGTGAAAAAGATGGAGTAGTGTGGTGATCTATCACACAACTCTCAGGTAAATCCACCAACTCCTTGCAAGAGCTATCAATAACCTGTTCTGCCATACCTGTCATGGGACTAACCTTAGAGACCCCTGATGCAACATCTGGTTCTCTTCTACTCTCAACCACAACACCCATCCCATCTGTGTTACTTGCATTTGTACCTGTAATGGATGTAGCCACATCCACAGAGTACTCCTTACCACTATCCGTGGGTGTATGCTCATGACCAGTAACTGTCATAGAAATCGGAACTGTAACTATTGGAGATGAAGACTGTGCTAAACTCAACTCCACGGTAAGCTCATCTATTCGTAGCTCTGACTCTTGAAGGGCTGATTGAGTGCTCTTCAAAGAGTCTATGGTGACCTCGAGCTCATAGGTGAGCTCATCAACCTCCTCTTCCTTCCCCCTTAGAGCATCATGATAAATACCATCGAGCATGAGAAGATGATCTCTATCTGATAACAGTTGTAGGTAATTATTCTTCATTACTACCATTGCATCTCTGAGTGCCTGAAACTCGACAAGGGAAAGTTCACTGTCGAAGAGCTCATGTGTTTCTGGAGTCTTCCAACAACAATTTACCAACTGTTGAGTAACATCAAATTGGTCTATGGCTGCAGCAATCATGCCTTCATTCACCTTCAATTGCCCTGTTAAATGATTAGACCCCACTGACAAATTGTCTCCACACAAATTTTCTGATTTGAAATCTGCACTATGGAAAGAGGCTGAATCATCATCACTCACCGATTGGTAAGCATCCTCATGTGTGCTATCAACTTTGCACATATCCTCATCAATTCTGTTGTTGTTATGAATCTCCTAGGATGGCTCAACTGACATGCTAGAGGTTGCTGAATTGCCAATATTAATGCACACCTCCCCTATCAAAATAGATGCATGCACATCCGTCAAACAATCCTCAAAATCATCTCTATTAGGCAGCTCTTCAGTTCTACTCCCATCTTCCGAGGTCTGATATACCAAATCAAACTCCTTGTGGCATGAATCCACAACCCCTATTGCATCAATATCACCCGAAACTGGAGTGTCTGCATTGGGTGACTCCACACAACCATCATCATCATGTGTAATAGTAGTATCCTTACCTGATGCAAAGAGATCAAACTGTTGTCACAAAAATCAGAACTGTTATGGCTTGTATCCTCCTAGTTTTCCTCGTGTTTGACACTCATATTTTGCGTGCCAACAGTAGAAGTATCTTCTACAACTTTTTCCTCTTGTGCAATAACTTTTAAATCACTACTACACTCAGGAGAATGACTGCTGTCATAAAAATCATAATTGTTATTAGGGCTGATAACAACCTCTTGGGTGCTGAAAGCCAAACCATCATCACTTTGTGAGTCCTTTTTATCCATGCATTGGTGGTTAGGCTCCTGAATTTCTTTGCAAGAGAAGGATAGGCCTTGTCTTCTCATTTGGTTCTTGCTCATTTTAGGAATCCTTGTAACCTATAAACCACAAGCAATAGCTTCTTCTTCTGTCAACTGATCTTTAAGTTTCTCAATTTTCTGCTCAACCAAGGTCTTTGACAACTCATACGCTGCAAATGAAACAAGCTGTTCTTTTCTCCAAATGCTTAGCAAGTTAGATAATAACAACTTGGAGATATCATCATCTTCATCTAAAATCAGAGACAAGATATTTTGCATTGCTGCTTTAACTTCATCCGTATGTATGTTCTGATCTTGTCCACGAAACAATGAAACTTTCTGAGAAGTACATCATCACACCCGAGATCAATCAAAAAGACCCATGACCTAAGCTGAGCCATAATTACTAGCATCTCAGCAATCTTCTTAAAAAATAAACTTTTGGTATCACCTAGCCCACGAAAACTTTCAACGATTCGCTGTAACATCTCCTTCATTAAGTCATTCTTGTAAGGTGCTTCAAGAGCTGTAATTCTCATAACCTCACTGATGCATGTGATAACCGCCAATCTTACCTTCTTGTCTGGATGCCTCAACAACTCGGGCTTACTGTTACATCCCCTTCTTCTGAACAATGAAATGTTGGTTATGTTGTTAGTTGTGAATAACTGCTTTCATGTGAAATAAAAATTTGTTTGTTGGTTAATGTGCATAATTATGTGAGAATGATTTACTTTTATAAGCGAATATATTCCTTTTCAATTGTATGAAAGAATGAATGTATGCATAAATATAATAGATATATATTAATGTTTGTATCAAGGAAATGATTTAACCTCCTTTAATTGTCGAAGTGTTGTAGGATAAATCAATTGACAAGGAAAAAGGGATATCAACAAGGAGAGGTGTGGTTACGGGAATCAAAAAACAACAATATTGCCTAAGTCTAAGTCTAGACAAACTATATCTTCGTAGCCTTGGCCAAGGCACCTACTTATGTATATATACTTCAAGTTGGTAAGACTCATATTCTTATGTATAATAAATAAAATATATTTTATTCTTTTTCTTACTGTAGACAGCAAAATAATTAAATAAACAAATGATGTAATTAGTGGTCGGCATCAACCGACGGGTCGGGTAGTTTGGAGTCGGTACCAACGGTTGGCATCACAACCAACCTTGGTCGTGAATATTTAAGTCGTCAATGCATTGTAGTCGGATATCGGTGATTTTGCAATAGTTATTATGTAGACATTGGAGTCACAATGAATATGTATGTCGCTGTCATGACATTGTAATGTTTCTGTGAATCAATGATAAATACAGTATTCCATTCCGAGTACTCCTGTTATGGTTATATGATGCACTATACTACTTATTTCTGTTTACTTCATATTCTGTGAATCACACCATATTGCGGTAAACATTTGGCGCCGTTGCTAGTTCGAAAACGGGTTGAGGGTGACAAATCAATGACAAGTTGAGTCGTCCGATGCCATCGGGTGACAAGGCGATGACAAGTTGAGACGTCCGATGCCATCAGACAAGTGACATCGTCGAAACAAGCCATCAGGTTTATCTAGCATCAAGGAAATGGCAGCGTAATGGGGCAACCAATTGACACCGACGAGGAAATACAAGACAGAAAGCACGTGGAAGAAATAATACAAGAAATTCAGGAGGAACGTGAGGGAAGCGATAGAGAAGAGAATGAAACTAGAAGCCAAGAAGATGAAGTAACTCAAGAACTGGTCAAACTGTGGTTATTATCAGTCGGGCAATACATGCGAGACGAATCTATCCGCAGAGAGGTTCCAGAGGAGGTTATTTTAGAGAACCTGCGTGTTAACAGTGAAGTGGATAATCTTTTGGACCGCATCCCTCGACTTCTGGCAAGGAACTTGATAGCCTTACAAGATATTCGAGAAGAGAGAGAGAGAGGGAAGTGCGACGACAAATTCTCAGAAGATATGAAGAATGTCTGAAACAAGAGGAGGAACGTGACACTGATCGCCGTCGCACGCCGTACAACTAAGAAAGGGTAAGCATAATTTTTGCCCATACAACTTAATAAGGACAAGAATAAATTACCAGTGGGCCAAGCAACACCAGAAGAAATAGTAAGAAGATCATTAAGACTAAAGGAACAAGAAGAACGTAGAAAACGATTGAAACAGATTTGTGAAAAAGAAAATGAACGACATGAAGAGGTAGATCAAGGGGGTGATGAACATAATTTTAAAACACCAATAACAAATAGAGGAAAAGAAAATAATCTGACAGAAGAACTAGAGGATAGTATATGACGGATTGTGGCATTGTCCATTTCTGATGAAAGGCCAAGGAATAGAAGACCTGAACCCGAGACCCCTGCACAGAGGGAAAACCAAGGAGAGCCAGAGGTAACTCGAAGTGTAGAGGATGCCGAAACCGGAAGTGGAAGGAACCGTACGTGGCCGGCAGTGTCGGGAAGACACTGGAACGACATGGTAGAACCAGTCCAGTCGGGTCAAAGACACAGAGAGGGTACCTCGGGAAGAAAATGGTGACCCCACCGGCAAGTGAAAGGCAGAAGCTGCCGAAGTTCATGGGGAACGGGTCAGAGGATCCTGTCCGGCACTGTAAAACGTGTGAAACCATATGGGTGGCAAACAAACAAGAGGACGAAGACTATTGGGTAAAAGCGTTTCCAGTGACACTAAGAGGCATTGCCATTGACTGGTATACAGACCTAGGGGCAGCACAGAAAACCTCATGGGATGAACTAAGAAAAGCCTTCGAGAACGAATTTAAACTTCTGAGAGACGACAATGAGATTGTAGCTGAAATCTACAATACCAAACAAGGAAAGAACAAAAATGTAAGGGCATATAATAGAAGGCTCAAAGAATTACTCGGGAAACTGGAAACGTAGCTAGCCGATGGACTGAAGAAAAGATGGTTCATTGAAGGGCTAGTCTCGTCATTAAGAAAAAAAAATGAAAGTGGTACCCCCATCGTCGTACGCGAAAGCGTACAATCGGGCGATGGACATAGAAAGTGAAAGCAAAACATCATCTCGAAGTAAGAAAAGAACTAAAGATGATGACAGTACGGGGACGACAGCAGTGAAAACAAGTCGAAAACCATTCAGGCATTGAGAAGGGACATGATCCGCATGATGAAGGATCTGAAACCGGATAAAGAGACAACTAGAGAAAGTCGAGAGTTATGGTGCACAGAGTGCAATGGGGAAGGTCACATAAAGGCAAACTGCCCGAGAAAATTATTTTGTGACATCTGTCAGGTAATGGGACATTCAATCAAGGAATGTCCATTTAACTTGAAAGCAAGAAGTACCCAAGTGTTATTCACTCAGGGAGAATCATCAGCTTCGCCGACCACACCGTCGAAACCTCAAAATAGTCCGAATGCATCCCCCAGAGGATACAGGAATAACAGAAGGTTTAACAATAACAGCTCCAGAAACAGACTGCAGTACGACAACAAAGGGCGACCGATGATACAGTGCCGGCAGTGCAATGAGTGGGGACAGTTTGCACGAGAATGCCCCAACAACACTCAAGAGCACAATAAATGCATTGTGCAAGTGGTGTGGGCCTGGTGATCACGAAGAAAAAGATTGTCCGAAGCAGAAGGGGGTAAACCTTATCAATCTCAAGGAAAATAATAAAGAAATCCTTGCTATCACCCGAGCGCAGTTGAAAAAGGCTACTTATCTAGATCCCCGTACGGAAAAAGAAAGACTTCGTGAGGCACGAAAAGAAGTGGAAGCTGCCATGAAAACCGAACGGAGGAACTCAGACAAGAAGGTAACCGCAAACCTACGATCGGAATCAGATAAGAACATAGCAAGTCAAGTATTGCAAACTACCGTACCAATCAAATTGGCGGACCTTTTCCAGAGCTTACCTCAGTTAAAAGTAGCAATATCTAAAGTAATGGAAGGTGACTTGCATGAAGACGAAGCCCACACAACAGAAGATGTTATAGTGGAACCACCGCCAATGGGAGAACAAGTACTCGACCCGAGGTTGCTAGCGATTGATACCGGGAAGAAACCAGCCGTAGTGCATATGGAAATACTTGGGAGAAATTTGACAAATACAATAGTCGACGGGGGATCTGGAGTAAACGTATTACCGGAAGAAACCTAGAAAAGCCTCGGGAAGCCTACTCTATGGCCACAAAACTTCCAGTTAGTGGGAGCCGACCAACACGGGATCAAGGCGCTGGGAGTGCTAATGGCTCAAAAAGTAAGAATCGGTACCCAGCAATTTTTGTTAAATTTTGTAGTCATAACAGCACAGAATGCATCATACGATGCATTACTCGGCCGAGGATGGCTAATAGCCGCCAAGGCCAACCACAACTGGAAGAAAAACACTCTGTCCATAGAAAATAGACATAAGATGTTTGTCATTGACTTGAGGACGCAAACTGTCAGTGAAGAGTTGGCCTCAGATTCTGACTCGGATGGAGGGGACTTGACAGAAGGTGGGAAAGGGCCGATGGAGCCCGATGATGGAGTGCTGAAATTACAAGAATGCTCAGAAGACGAGAAATTCATTCAGTGGGCTATTCCATTGGCAGATGGAAGACTATGAGTTTTTTCCACCACAATGCAACATGATTTCAATAAAAGAAATCGGTCAAAGCTCGGGAATGACGAGTGAACAACAAGACGACGACGGTGAAGCATTGGAACGGACAAGTGATCAAGGGAAGGAAGTGGCCCACATGTTCCCCGCGGCATATGGGGAATATAAGGAAGGGAATGTAGAAATAGACAGCACGCCGGCACATCAGTTTGAACCGGAAAAGAAGATTATGTACGAAGAGTTGGTAACGAAGAAAGTTAATCTCGGCGAGGAAAGCAACCCAAAGATAATTATGGCCGGCGACGACTGGAATTCAGTACTCAAGGCAACAGCGTTCAGAATCTTTCTAGAGTACAAAGATGTGTTTGCCTAGACCTACAAGGACCTGAAGGGGATACCACCAGAACTGTGCGTCCACAGAATTCCACTCATACCAGGAGCACGCCCAGTACGGAAAAGGCCATATCGCATGAATAAGAACTACGCAGCAAAAGTACAGAAGGAAATTGAAAAAATGCTTGAGGCAGGAATAATCTTTGAGGTAGAAACAAGTGAGTGGGTGTCATCGATTGTGATATCACTTAAGAAGGAAGGGGGACAAATCAGGATTTGCGTGGATTTTAGATGTCTGAATGCAGTAACAATCAAAGACCCCTTCCCCATCCCATTCACAGACTCCATTTTGGAAGAAGTGGCTGGTCACGAAATATATTCCTTTATGGACAGATTTTTGGGGTATAACCAGATCAGCATCGCCGAGGAAGACAAACTGAAGACAACATTCGTGATTGAAAACGGGGTATATGCATACAACCGGATGCCGTTCGGTTTGTGCAATGCACCAGCCACCTTTCAGAGGATTATTTTACACATATTTGACAAAATGTCGGTGGGAAACTTCAAGGCATTCCTCGATGACTGGTCAATTTATAGCGACCAGCAGACACACCTCAAAGCCCTCACCGAATGCATGGAGTGTTGCAGGGCCGCACGGTTGGCCTTAAACCCGAAGAAGTGCCGTTCATGGTGTCACAAGGGAAACTTCTTGGCCATATTGTGGTGCAGAGGCACCTACCTAACAGCTGGCCTCCATGAGGCAGTTAGTTTGTTATAGGTCTTGTTAATGTTTTCAAGAAGGTCTGTTAAGACCAAATGCATGTAATAAAGTCAAGCTGATCATATTAAGATCACGCTGACCAGGCTTTACTATTTTTAGCCAGTTTGTTAGGACAGTTGTCATGATGTATGATCGGTTGGATCTCCCAGCCGCCTGGAGAGTTCCCAGCCGCTTGGAGTCGGGTCAGTAGTACTCGCAGGAAAATCTATTTAAGCATGAGGATCGGTTGATATCAGGGAGATCATCGATCATAGTATTGTATCGCATTGAGAAGTCAGATTGCAGAGAGAGATTGAGCATTGTAATTGCATCTTTTGAAATCAATAAAGATCCTGTTTGTGTTCATTTTCTGTTTGCCCTCCATTGTGATCGATTTGCTGTTTTGGTGGTTATATGGATTCGCTGATCCATTCCACCGGTTGATTCGTCGAATCGGTGGAATGGTTGTGTACAGTAGGTTAGGGGGTAGTTTGTGTTTTCTGTTTGTTCGCATGCAGGTGTGCAGGATCGCGGTCGAGAGGTGTTGAGAAGCCTAGCATCCTCATGTGCTAGGTCGAGCTGATAGAGTTTGGAAGATCACCCTGGAAGTGGATCGAGTCATCCCAGGAGGTTCGGCGGATCAGAACAGTGAAAATCCGCTAAGGCTGAAAAGTTTGCCAAAACGACATCATCAGGATATTTCGGTTTATATCCTGCAGTTCGGGTATCGTCATCCGGATAAGTGAAGATGAGCATGATGCAGTTAAGTGCATGAAGTGAATGTGCGTCGGGGTGATCATCATCAGGAGTTGCCAAAGAGGAGTGCATCGGCATAAGGTAGAAGATCGGGTTATGAAACTGTTGAAGTTTACATGTTGCAAGTGCATCAGGATGTTGTAAGTCAGATATATACTGTGTATATATCGCCGTCAGGATCATCTTCTGTGAGTGCCCATCATCCGCATATCGCGAGCAGACGCGGGAGTGAAAGTTCAGTTTTTTTGACTAAGGGTTGAAGAGGTCATCAGGATATTGTGTGACGTCATCGTCATCAGGATATGACGTCATCGTCATCAGGATATTGAGATATCACTCTATGCATGTTGATCCTGTTGTCGCTAAGTGCTTAGGTATCGGCGTAAGTCCTCGGCAGAAAGTTGTGTTAACATCATCAGGAGGTTTCGAGAGAACCGGATAAATCATATCATGATGCTGTTGCTTGTATCGTCGGCTAGCGGGGCATCGAAAGGAAGGTGTTGAAGTTGTCGTCATCAGGATATTTGGAGCAACCGGATATTTGATATCCTGCTGACGAAGGTGGTGTCGCATATCATGATGATGCCGCTAGTGTTTGGCGCCCGATGAACAGTGCAACAGGAGGATGTTTGCGCTCGTTGAGTATCATGATGATGATGATGATAGGCGATCGGCGGAGGAGGTGAACAGTAGTCGGCAGGAGGATAATTCTGTTCATCCGAAATATGATGATGCTGTTGGTGTTTACAGGAAATATGATGATGATGCTGAGCCGATAGGGATTTTTATCATGCTGTTTGTATTATTGGCTCCTCCTTCCTGTTAGTTAGCTTCCGTTGCGTTCCACTCTGCATCATATTGTATGCCAAGCCGGACTAAAAGCAGACCCGGACAAGATTTAGGTGATTGTAGAAATGGAGGCTCCAGGAGATATCACCGGAGTAAAGTCTTTTCTCGGCCATGTCGGGTACTACCGGAGATTTATCAAAAATTTTGCTCAGATATCGCAACCATTGGACATGTTGACAAGGAAAGGGGTGCAGTTTGTCTGGTTGGAGGAACAACAGAAAGCGTTTGAAGAACTAAAGACAAGGCTCATAAGCGCACCTATCCTAGCCTATCCAAATTGGGACAAGGAATTCCACGTGCACGTGGACGCATCAAACTTTGCAATTGGTGCCACTCTTGCACAGGTCGGATCTCATGGGTTGGATCACCCAGTGTACTTTGCCAGTCGGTTACTCTCCAAAGCGGAACGGAATTACAGTACTACGGAAAGGGAGGCTTTGGGAATGGTCTGCTCCGTACAGAAATTCAGGCATTATCTCTTGGCAACACTATTCACTTTTTCTGTGGATCATCAAGCACTAATGTACCTGGTCAACAAACCGATTATTCAAGGCAGAATTAGTAGATGGTTGTTACTTCTGCAAGAATTTACTTTCACCATTATTGTACGACCAGGAAAAAGCCATGTAATTGCCGACCAGCTGTCAAGGATCAAATCAGGAGAACCAGGAGATGGGGTCAATGAAGACTTCCTAGATGCCCACCTATTCCAAATAGCCGCCCTGCCACCATGGTACGAGAAAATTGGTGAATACTTGTCCACTTCAACGTTTCCGCCAAAAATGTCTACAAGTGAACGACGGAAGATTGCACTCAAGAGTAAGACATTTCAACTGATAAACGGGTTGCTCTACAAAATGGGGCCCAATCAAATTCTCCGAAGGTGTGTGATGGAAGAAGAGATAAGGGGTGTATTGGCGGAAGCACATGAGGGACTCGCAGGGGGACATATGGGTCCTGACGCCACGGCACGAAAAGTCCTACTCGCCGGCCTATGGTCGCCGACGTTACACACAGATGCCCGAGAATGGGTAATCTAATGTGACACTTGTCAAAGGGTAGGGAAACTGCTAAAGAGGGATTATATGCCACTATGGCCATCACAACCTCAAGAGCTTTTCGAAAGATGGGGGTTGGATTTTGTAAGACCACTGAAGGTCAGCCAACTACACCGATGTCGGTACATAATAGTGGCTACGGAATATTTGACGAAGTGGGCTGAAGCGAAGGCACTGGAAGATAACACTGCATTAAGTACAACAAGGTTCATATACGAGCACATCGTGACGAGGTATGGGATCCCAATTCAATTGACGAGTGACCGCGGGGGACATTTCGTCAACCACGTCATCCCACTGATGACTACGGAGTTCAAAATCCTGCACACCCTATCAAGTCCGTACTATCCAAGGGCGAACGGGCAGGCAGAGTCAACAAACAAGGTGCTCGTTTCGGTAATCCACAAGTCATGCGGTATCGAAGGGTCGGACTGGGAAGAGAGGTTACCAGCAATGTTATGGGCTTACCGAACCACTTATAAGGTAACGATTGGACACACTCCTTCCAGTTGATGTATGGGCAAGAAGCGGTAGTACTAGCAGAATACCTAGTTCCAAGTCTGAGAATTGCAGTGGAAAACAGACTAGGAGATACGGAAAGTCTGGAAGAAAGACTATTCCAGTTGAATAAATTGGACGAGAAAAGAATTTTGGCTCAATGGTCAACAGAAATTATGCAGAAATGCCGGAAGTATTGGCATGACAAACACCTACGGAGAATGGAATTCCGGCCGGGGCAGTTAGTCCTCAAATATAACGGCCGTAACGAAATTAAACCGGGTAAGTTCAAAGTTCGTTGGTTGGGACCGTTCAGGGTACGGGAAATATTGGACAATGGGGCTATAAGGTTGGACAACATTGACGGAACCCAAATCAGGGACACAGTGAATGGAGCAAAACTGAAGAAATATAAGCAAAAAAGGGAAGAAACAATAGAAGTCAATATGTTGGGATACGCAATGTTGGAAGAGACAACAGAGGGGACCAATGGAGTATGTTTCCGGAGTGCACCATATGAACCTGTAACTGGGTTTTTTGGACCAAGAACGATGCAAACTAGCATTTGAGAAGGGATAATCGATAGCGACATCATAAAAAATGGCGATGAGGACAATCAGAATGAAGAGGAACAGGCGTGGAACCGGTGGATAGCCGAATGCAATAAGGTAAGGGATAAGTTCGAATTCTTATTACCAAAAGAAATAAAAACCCCGGTGAAAAGATATGTAGCAGAGGCCATGTTCATAATTGAAAGATCACCCTATGAGAATGAAGTCCTACAACTAAGGTTGAAGAACCAAGGGACTCCATATGTCCAGATTCCAAGAAGTCGAATGTGGAAAGCGAAGTTTAGGACCAAGGGTATAAGGATGAACAGCGACGGAAAAATATTTCAGTGGACCCAGGAACTGATGGGATGGAACTTAAGGTTGACACAAGAAAAAAATACAGTGGATCGAATATGGGAACTAGAAGAAGTCGAACAATGTTGCTCCAACGATTGCCTCCGACAGAAAGGGTATATTCAGTGTATATTCCGCCACATGACAGAAATCGAGGTCATAGAAGACGAAGACAAAGTCGAGGAGGCTGTCGTTGGAACCACACAGTAGCGAAGAGGTAAAGAAAAAATAGAGTAAAAAATAAAAAATAAATAAAAAATAAATTTTTTTTTAAAAAAAAGGCCGTACGACGTACGGCCAGACCATACAACGTACGGCGTACGGCCAACCACCCCCGCCCCTCTTTAAAAAAAAAAAAAACAAACTACAATGCCGTTTGAAGAAGCAACAAGGAGAAAAAAAAAACAAAGGAGGCATCACTTAGGTCGTACGCAGGCCGTACAAGTGTAGTAGCAGGTCGTACGATTGCAACATCGAAATCAAAAGCAGCAACAAGAAAAATTAAAGGGGGTCCGTACTTGGCCGTATAGGGTTCACGCACTCAGCATTGGCACTCAAATACTCAGCATCGGCATTCAAATAACTAGCATGGAATTGTCAGAGAAACTGGATAATGGACAAGGGCAAAAAGATTGCAGCCTACAGACCAAAGATTGCATTGGAGGAGAGGAAGAAACCAAGTGCTGATATGGGAATGAAGGCCATCGCCTGGGAGAGCCTAACAGGAAACGAGTGCAAACAATGGTGGAAGAATGCATCAGAAAACAATGTGCTGAAGGTAGCATTGAAACATGCCCAAGTTGACAAAACCATAATGATGCCCTATTTTAATGCCAGGGAGTTCGAGTCGTATTTAAAAGCTATGGTAGACAATTTCTGCGAGCACTCTAGCAGGTCCATTATCGAGTATCGGGGCCATTCAGTTACTGTATCATTCTGGCCACAGGATTTTGCCAGAGTGATGGGGGTCCCAGCCGTTGGCCAGAGCGTGGTAAAATCGGGCCGGATGACCCAGCATCACAAAGAAACCCTCATCTAGAGGGTATGCCGAAGTGACCTCTCAGACAAGGAGAAAGACACAATATGGAATTCAGGTAATCGGGGATTGAGGAAGAATTTATTGGCAAATGAGGAATGGAAATGCATCATGGATGTCATGAAGTGTAGATTGACGGGTTCCAATAGGGCATCGGACATTGCCCTATGGATGGTCGATTATATGATCGGATTGAGTGTTGGCAAGGTCTACAACTGGGCGAGGTATTTGACAGAGAGGGTGAGAGAATTTTTATCCCAGCGGCATAAGGTATTTTATATGACTCAACAAGTCATTGCCCTCTTGCTCGATGCTGTCCATACCCAGGTGCTAGCAGACAAATGGGGGGGGGTTACAACCGACAGCACAAGTAGAGCCGGGATGGCCGACAGTCTTCTACTGGAAGGGACTCGACACAGCTCACGGAGAAGAACCTTCATGACAGCCAAAAAGGAAAAGGAAGCAATAGGAAACATCCATTGAAAGTGAAGAAGAAGAAGAAGAAGAAGAAGAGGAAGAAGAAGAGGAAGGCAGGGGACAGTCACCAGTGGTAGAAAGTGACTCATCTATGGATGAAGTACCGGCACCAAGAATGACACGGAGTGTAGTGAGGGAGGCAGCCATAAGGGATACTGAGGAAAACACAACAGAAAAAAAGGGGGCAACCGAAAGGAGTTTTGGTACTTGCAAAACTCAAATCGGCAGCATTCACACTACCAGTACCAGCCATAGTACTGAGACTCACCCGAACTTGCCAGAACTCGGCGAGTCGCGAGCCGAGCAAGGTCTGGCGAGTCCTGGAGACTCGGACTCGGACTCGGCCTTGAAACTCGCCTAAACTCGCCATTTCCTAAAACTCGCCCAAACTCGGCCCAAACTCGCGAGTCCCGATGGTGAAACTCGGCCGGCGCAACATGAGTGAAAAGTTGGAAAAAAAAACATAAAAAACTCAAGTCAAAGTTGATTTTTTTTGGACTTATATTGCCTCTATTACACTTAAAGTAACTTCATTTCATTTTCTTGGCAAAATAGGAGGAGAAGAGAGAGTTGTGAGAAAAAATAAGAGTGTGCATTGTAGGGCAAATAGCAAGGAGGTAGAACCGTAGAACGAAAAATCCGTCATTACATCGCATTGGAGCAGCTTCATACTTAGAGTTGGTGCATTGAGAGCTCTCTACCGGCGATTGGAAGGAGTTTGCAACTTTGCATTTCATTTCAAGGTTGGTTTTTTTTGTGTTTTTTAGCAAAAATTGCATTGTTTTGTAAAATTTTAAATTTTATTTTGAACAAAGTTACAAACCCTACTTATTTTGTTTGAACTTTGAAGTTTGAAACTTTGAACATTCAACAAATTAAAAAACCCTACCTTTTGTTTGAAGTTTGAAGTTTGAACATTCAACAAATTAAAAAACCCTACATTCAAGTTTTCAACAATCAACAAACCCTACATATTTTTGAAAGTTTGAAACAAACCCTACCTTTTGTTTTTGAAAATTGGAACAATCAACAAACCCTACCTATTTTTGAAACAGACCCTACTTTTTTTTTGCATTAGTTTAATAAATTAATAATTATAAATGAATTAACAAATGTTCATTTTTTTTGTGTTTATGTGTTATTGCAGCAGCCTTGATTTCAAGTTCAAATTGTATTTTGCACAATGTCTAACTCTTCACACCCAGTTCGAAAGGACCCAGCTTGGAAACACATGTGCTAGCTTTAGAAGATTCCAAACCTTCAATCTAATGCGCCAAAGGTGATTTGGAAAGGTAAAGTTTGTCATGGAGGGGATGAGGATCCAAAATCTCCAACAAATGCGATGAAGGTGAAGAGGAGTCCGTCTTGATGGTGGAAATGCAACTTTCAAGAAGATTTAAACCTTGATCTGCTGCGCCACTTTGGAAGTGGATGGAAGAAGTGTTGATTGAAGTTTAGGCAATTTTGAATGAAGATCCAAAACTCCTAACTGTTGTGCCAGCCTTATAGGAGAATTTGTTTGAGTAAGGCATCTTTTAATCAAGATTTAAAAACGCCATCTGATATGCCTTTAAGAGGAAGAGATTAGAATCTTGATCTGCTGCGCTAGTTTCAAGTAAAGATCATATTTGTCAACTAATGCTCTACTTTGAAAGGTAATATAATATCTTGAGTATCACTTGAAGAAGGATCAAAATTCTCCATTCAATGCGCCAACTCAAAAGTGATAAGATGCAAACTTTTGAAAGCTTTCAAGAGGAGAATCTGGAATGTTCATCTAGTGCGCCACCTCAATGGGAAAGATTGATAATATCCAAATTCCTCAATCACCGCGCTCCTTCAAGGTTGGAATGGATGTTGCATGAAGTCAAGTTTCAAAATCATTTAAGAAGGACCCTCAAGCTTGATCCAATGTGCTGCCTTAATGACTCTTAAAGAGGATTAATTCCTTTATCTAATGTGCCAAAGCCATGAAGAGCATGGAAACCTCATCTAATGCGCCATAAGGAAAGATTAAATTTGGTGAAGAGAAAGTTGTCAAGATGTTAAAAATCAAGAGATCAGATTCTTGATCTAACGTGCCACTAGGAGGGAGTGAGTTTATAATGAGTTTCAAGAAGAAGTGAAAACCCTTAATTCTTGCAAGTTTTGAACATATTTTCAAGGAGGATTCAAACCTTTGATCTAATGCACCACATGTGGGGAGGGTGCTGATAGGTTTTTGATACACTTTCAAGAAGAATTCACCATCCTTATCTAATGCGCCACCTTATAATGAGGTTGAATCCAAGTTTTATCAGAGGCAATCCAGCAAGTATCAAGATCATCATCTCATGCGCCATTATTGAAGGATGATCAAGACACTCAAGTGAAAGATGAAGAAGTTGGTTTATGAAGGATCTTAGACTCTAATCTGATGCGCCATCATTGATGGTTTCTTGATCTGTTTTCAAAGAGGATTGGAGTTCTTGATCCAGTGCACTAAGAGGGATAAGCTGATTTCAAATATCAAAGCACTAAGTATCATAAGTTTAGGATGAATTCAGATCCCCTTAGCTGATGCGCCTTCCATGAAAGGACAAGGTTTAACTCGTCAAGTTCATATCAAGGAGAAATCACAATGCTCAACCACTGCGCCCTTCTAAACTTACTAAATTTTCTAAAGGAAGGCTGATTTTCATTGAAATTCGTACCAAATTCAATAAGAGGGACTAAATTAAATGTTTTGCAATGCATTTAAGGAGGTCGGCCTAGGCAGTTAGGTAGTTTTAAATGCAAACTATGTATATATATATCTGCTTTGTTTCTCATTTTGTCATTCATCAAGGAGCAGATTCACCTCAAGGAGCATAAGTAAAGGTAATTTTAGCAAAGTGCAGGTCTGATTTTATCAAATTGGGTCTGAATTTGATCAATTTTTGGAGACATCTATCCAAATCAGTCCTTTGAAAGTCTGATCTAGAGGTAAACTTCTAATTTTTCTTTCATTTTCCCCAAATTCATTGGATTCTCAAACAAAAAATTGTTTAAATGTTAGTAAACTATAAGAAGATGAGTAAATTTATGATGAAATCTTTGAGTCTAGACGACATGATCTTCTTGTAAAAAAACTTTGTTAGAAAGGTAGAAATTAGAAGTCCAATGTATTAGGAAGGCTGAAGTAAGTTGTCAATTATTTATATTTGAGGTTACTTATTCATGTCAAGTTTGTAGGATCATGGCAATGACGTCGAAGGAAAGACAAGCAAGGATCCGCATGGATGCTAAAGGCAAAGTTCCGGAATCAAAGCTCGTTTCAAGATGGATGAACATTGGAGACACGAACATGGGTAACAACAATCTAGAAGATATTGGGTTTGTGCTTCAAGAACCCATTGGGGGTAGTCTTGCTAGAGCCATGGTAAGGAGTGGAGCTATTGAAGCTGCTTGTTTTCCGCCGGTTCTACCTTGTTAAGAAATGATCATAGAATGTGTTAAGAAGTATGACAAGGATACTAGGCAAATCGTGGCCAAAGATGGAGCAGTGCTAGCTTACTTGCAAAAGGAGGCAATTGAAGACACCTTCAACATTCCAATTAAAACAGGATGATCAGCATTTCCATACATCAAGGTCAACAAGAATATGATGCTGATTCAAAGAAGAGGTTGCAAGAGATGAAGAGGGACTGGATGGCAAATCCATCCATGAAGTTCAATACAAATAACCCTCCACAGTTTCACAAATCAGACTTTCATTCGGAGATTGGATACTTGATCATGTTCCTCAACAGAATAACAGGGATGCCATAGTCAGCAACCTTTCAGTCATGGATGTATTCTTTCATCAAGCTGGTTCTCAAAGGAAAGATGATCGATTGGGCCGGACTCATCAGTCAAAGCATACATGAGCAGCTTATCAACTTTTCAAGTACTAAGTCATTCCATATGAGTTCTTATGTAGTATATCTTCTAGCAAGGAATAAAATTTATCTAGGTCTGACTAGAAAAGGAGAAGTTGGAATTGGGCCAAATAAGTACTTATTGCATCAATGTTATCCTCAGTTACACCTCAAGAACATCAATCATTATACGAAGTTCAATGATGCATTCTCTATGTTCATATTGAAGAGATTAAGAGGAGAGTTCCACAAAAGATTATCAAATGCAGCAAGAGAATTCATTGGAACATATGGACATTGGTATACTCAGCATGAAAGATGCATATATATAAGGATCCAGGGTTTCACATCTTATCCATACAGGTTACCGAGATATCCAACCAACAGGATGGTGATGTTGGAAGTCTCAAGACAACTTCTGGAACTCATCAGGTTGCAAAAGTTGAAGAAGAAAGGAGGGATCCAGTTTCCACTTGTTCTTGGACAAAATCTTGAGTGTCCATCATTAACAGCGGCTGAATATTCTGAAATAGAGCTTCAGGCATATCATTTACAAACTCATGGTATCGAAAGGCTTAATTTTGATCCTTTCAAAGTTTGCTGGAAATACAACAGAGAGTACAAGCATGTCATGCAGTTAGAAGATCACTGGGCAATGTAAAAGATCAAGATGATCTTCGAACACTCTAGTGCTCAAGACTTACATGGGCTCTAGTTAGAGCATCCAAGGCATAGTTGAAAAACTCGCCAAAAGCAAAAACTCGCCAAGCCCGAAAATCTCGACTCGGCAAAAACTCGGCAACTTAAAAAATTGTTTAAATTTCATTAAAAACGCATTTTTTTTGCAAAATTCAATGATAAGATGCATCCAATGAGTCAATAAATGAGAAACAAGCTGAGTCTAGTTGTAATTGATTGATTTCAAAGCAAATTGTGTACAAAATGACATCCTCATGTGGAATGCGCTGATACTGATACTCTGAGACAAAATGAAAATAGCAAATTGTTTTGAAGTAAATACTAAATACTACATCTTCCTCTTCCCAAGTCTAGTGAAAACTAGGGGAGTGGTAGAACTAGAGGGTCTAGTCCTTAGAATCTGTTGTGGCTCCTCCATCCTCGGCATGATAGACCATGGCTCAATCTCCATCCTGGATGTAGATGCTGGTAGTGGTATTGGTGCCAATGTCTCCTCATCCTCCTCATCCTCAATGTCATCCAATGAGAATCCCAATCCACCGATTCCACCCCCCTCATTCCATTGCTTGTCTCTCCGAATCATAGATCTCATCCTCGGAAAACAATGCAGGCTGCTCATCCCGCCTTGTCCAAGGACTCTGATGTATCCAATGAGTCCATAAATGAGTACAAAAGTGTTTTCTATTAAATTTGATTGATTTGAATGCAAATTGAGTACAAAATCGCATCCTTATGCGGAATCCTAATGGCTGATTCTAAGTTTGAAACCTTGGAACCCTAAATTTGGCTAAGTCTGAAACCCTAAAACCCTAAGAATTTGGTTAACTCTGAAATCTGATGGATCCTCCAAAGTCTAGAATCTTTTTCACGCAGGCGAGTTTTTTTTTTTCTTTCTGTTTTTCTGTTTTTTTTTTCCAAAAACTCGCGAGTTTTTTTGAAAAACTCAAGTTTTTTTTGGGCGAGTTTTTGTTTCAATTACTCGTTGTCTGAAAAAACTCGCGAGTTTTTCAAAACTCGGCGAGTATATGGCGAGTCTTGCAACTATGATCCAAGGTATTCAGAATCCCGGATCAATTCATAGAGGATGATACTATGTTGATAGATGAATTGGAAAAGATAAAGGATTTGCTTTATACAGTTGATTGGTCGAGAAGGGATGTATCTGAAGAAGAACTAATGGAGCCAGTCCTAGCTATGACACTGTGATGTCCCGATATTAAGGCATTGTTTAAATTAAAGATTTAAACGTCATAGTCCATTTTGAATGCTTCTAACAATAATTAATAAACCAATATAATATTATACATATATAATATTACATAATATTATTATATGAATATTTTAATTAGAATATAATATATTAACCGATATATTATTATATAAATAACCAATATAAATATTAATAATTTAAATATTATTATAATCATTTATTATAATAATATAATACTAATAATAATAAAAATATAAATATTATTAATTTAATATTATTATAATTATTATATACTATAAATATATAAATATTAATAACATAAATTTAAATATTTAAATAGATTTATAAAGTAGTATTATAAGACAAGAAGGTCTTATGATAAAGATATATCATATATTATAAAGATAAATCATATGATACGTAACTAAAGGCAATGTTTAATTAATAAAGGCAGCGATGTATATAGAAAAAGCAACAAACCATTGATAAAGGAGGCAGCCATTAAATATTACAAGCAGCGATATCATTAAGAGGAGGACTATATATTAAACAACCATTAAACTATTGAGACACGTCCCTAGGCAAGGAGGTGCAAGGAAAGACCATGTCTTTCAACCATATCGGGGGTATTAAAGAGAACCCATTTCATAACAGATGAGGGGGAAGAATGGGAATAAAAAGTAATGATTAAAATACAAGCAGAAGGTAAGAAGGAGAAAATGAGTAATCAACATAATATATAGAGAAGGCAGGAATATATAGAAGAAATAAGAGATCGATGAAGGATACAAATCAGAAACATACAGCAGTAAGAAGATAAAATAAATAGCAATTAAAGGACTCACAATACAGCAAAGTCAAGGATAATGCAAGGTACAGCAGTACCTTAGGAAATCTGAGCAACCTCTAAGGTAAGTAATGTCTTAATGTTGTTTATATGATTAGTAAATAAAAAATATAAACAATTCACTATATATATATATATAATATAATCTGGAATAGATCCATATGTCATACATCTCATTAGAATTACACAAGTCTATGAACAATAAATATATGTAAATATATTAGGAAACTTGGTAAGAAATGACATAACCATCTCATCACTTCTATTTTCCATAACCATAGGAGAGGCGGTCTTGTTAGGGAAAGGCGAGGTAATTCCATCACGATGGATTGGAGAGGGTTTAACGCGCCCTAGACAAGGATGCTAGGGAGAGGCGGAGTAATTCCATTCCCAATTGCATTGGAGAGGGTTCAACGCGCCCTAGACATATAATTTCCCCATCCATGGTTAAGGAATAGAAGGAAGATGATATGGGAAGATGAACTTAGATTATTACTTCATCCTTAAAGGAATGTTAGGTATTGTGGGGAGAGGTGGGGTAATTCCATCCGTATTAAGGCCCGTAGGCTGGGTCAAGAGATGGTTTCAGCGCGCCCTATACATGTAAAGCCTAGTTCCATGAGGAAGAATAATAAGGAAAATATGCATGATTGAATTATCGAACGTATTATAAAATAGTTATTAATAGCAAGTGACAATTAGGAAATAAATAATCTTTCAACAAGGAATGATGTAAATACATTATCATTGATCTTATCATTGAAATTTATTGTTCTCTAACACACTAATGTCTCCTTGAGAATTATTTTGAATGTAGATTTGGGTTAAGTGTTTCTTTTAGAAAGGGGACATTACAGACACAAGCATGTATCAATCAATTGCTACAAGAAATGAATGAGGAAGGGTAGGTTCTTACATATGATAAAATGGATGAAGAAGGGTCAGGACAGCATAGTGCACATAGTGGACTCCAGCACAGTGGAAGTGATCAAGGTGACAATCTAGCTAGGAAAAGGAAAAGACCTAATCAGGATCAAGGAGAATCGAGTCAAAGACCTAAGAAGAAGAATAGCCAATCTACTTCATCTAGTCTACAAGAAGGGACTTCAAATACTCATAATGCAATACAAGAAGTTGAAGTAGTGGAAGAAACTGTGGTGATTCCATCCGAAGATGAAGATCCATTCAAGTCCAACTGTTGAAATAGAGGAAGATGATGTTGCTGATCAAGAAATGGAAGGACAAGCGGAATCTGATGAAGATGCAGCGCGTGTACAATACAATCAAGTACAAAGACAACAAGATCTTTCTTCGTTTCCATCTTGGTTGAGGCAGAGAATTGAAGAAAGTACAATCATAGAAACATATCAGCTTGCTCCGGTAGAAGAATTGCTCATGAGTGCACAAAAGAGTAATCAAAAGAAGAAAGCAACTGTCTTTTCAAAAATCACTCAAGATCCTTCTGGAAATAGAGAAGTACATGTAGCTATCCCTAGAGTTGAGAAAGATCTAGAAGACATGGCACCTGAAGATTACAATGTGACTACTATTGACATGGGTCCAATCACAGGAGAACAGATAGAGGAGGAACTTCAAGAATCGGTTAACAGTGTAAAAATCATGCTAAAACAGGAAAGAGAAGCTAAGCAAAAGGTAGAGCAAGACTTCAATACACTAAAGCAATACATCCAACAAGTCATGCAACCTATTCAGCAAAAGAAGCCACTCCAATACCTCCGTCCATTCTTTCGCAAGAAACAGTATCACAAGTTGAAGGTATGAGAACTTCATCTCAGCTAATGAAGGGGTGGATAGAAAAGACAGAGGAGAAAGCCTATATTTATCTTGAAGAGATTGTGCAAGTTTATGATAGAGTCATTAACCTCAAGGATAGAGTTCAATCTCTACTAAAGACATGTGCCGAGTTCAAGCCTATCAAGGAGCAATACATGCCACATCTCAAGAGTTTGATGGAAACTCCGATGGAAGATCTAGTTCAAGATAAGGTGGTTGATCAAAATACTCCACATGACTTCACCACTTGGCATTTCTCCTTTCACAATAAGGGGTAGCTAATTGATAAGATTGAGGTGGATATATCTAGAATAAGGAGTGTTCTTCTAAGGACACAAAATCATGTGCACACTTCGTTGACAACAATATGCAATCCCTATGGGGAGATCACCATTGAAAACATCAAGCAACAAGTCAAGGCATTCTACTTTCAGGATGATGGGATTGATGAGGGACAGTTGGATAACATATTCACACTTGTATTTCACCTTGGGGCAAACAAGTCATGGATAGATGACTGGGAGAAGACACTTGGCATCTGAGTCAGATGTTACAACTGCAGAAGGATCCATTAATGCTACGACAAGTGTACCAATGGGAGATGTTGCTCAAATTGTGTCTAGATTCATTGCACTTCATAGTACTACTATGTGAAAGGGTATGATGTGGCATCCTTATCTTCTTGGGAAGCGTGCCTTTGTTCCCTCTTTGTATACTAAAAATAGAAGTTTGTTGTAACTACCTGCTTAAGTGGCATCATCTGGTCCATTGGCCTTGCCAATCAATCTTGACCCTTCATACATTCTTGGGGTCTATATAAGGGCTCCTTTTGCTCTCATTTGTAAGATTGAAGACTCTGAAAATTGTTGCAAGAGCTCTCTGAAATAATATAAGACTCATTGTTTGGTGATTCTATAGATGTTTCTAAGTGTTGCATGGTTTCTGATTCCTTCAAGTGAATATTAAGATGTGATTAAGTTTTCTTTTAGTGTTATGTTAGTTGGTGGAAGGTTTTATTATTGTTTGTGGTGAAATGTTTATGTTCACACCATTTGTAGTTTGTGCCTTGCAAATTGCAGTGTATGGTTGGCCTGAATGAAAGATCCCTGATGGATCCCTTTGCTGAAATGAAGTGTTGTTTTTGTGATTTTATTTGTTTTATGATTTTTTTTTTTTTTTTTGTTTTCTTTCAGACTAGAGAGGAGATGCAGAAGGGGTTTCAGTTTTCTTGAGATGTGTATTTGCCAAGATAGCAAATAGATATACATACAGCTGCAATCTCAAATAAAATGGACTAAAAATAAATATTAAATGATAGAAAGATACCAACTAAGAAATTGAGGCACATACCCATCAGATCTGTATTTTATATTCAATGTAAAGCCTGGTTTGCATCCCTACTTGCATACAAAGATAGTATTGGCCTAGAAGAGGCTATGCATGCAACTGAGAATGAAGGATCTGAAGAATAAGGCTGATTTGGTATTGCTGCAAGCTTAGATCTGCAATAGAATGCCCTAGAATCTGTCCAATGATGCACAAATGAAGACCCAGAGTAGGCCTCCCACAAACATGAACTGGGTTGTCGTCCAATTCACCAAAATCCTTGAGAGTTTTCGTTCCCAAGAGTCTGAATGCTGCTGCCCCCTTCCTCAGAGTTCAGAGCTGCCATGAAGCTTCAAAAGATATGCAAAAAGATGACTCCAAAAAGCACTTCAAAGTCACTTTATTCTTTTCCCAAAGTGGGCATCCACTTTAGGGTTCCAAAAGGGCATCAAAATTAAGAATCTTTGAAAGATTCTTTTATTAATGAAGACTCATACGTTGGGCGCCCAAGTTGAGGGCCCAACTTCATTATTAAAAGACCACCTTTTTAACACAACATTGTGTCAACTAGGTGGGGGTCCTTTTAATAACTTATTAATATAAAGTGACATGTTATTCACTTTATTTTATTTTATTTTTATTAAATATTAAAGCCACACTTTAATATTCAATAAATATTCCAATTCCATCCCCTGGCCATCTTGAACTGAGAACTGCTGTAGCCCACGCCACTGGTGATGTCGCCACGTGTCATGCTAACTGACAGTGCCTCCCTAAAATGTAGGGATACCTCTTAAAAAATAGGGAATTTGACCAAAACTCCAAAAATGCTCCTGGAGGTCCCCTGATGCCTCCTGGTCAACTCTCGGTCAAACCCTAAAAAATAGGAACCCTTCCTAAAAAATAGGAAACTATCACAAACTGTCTGGAAAGGCTTGTAAAGCTCCCTACCAAGCTACACTGCCTCTGGATAGGTCCCCTAACCACTCTGCTGACCTACGGGAACCCAGATGATAGGTCAACTCTCATGTCTCTGCTAAACAGCGCTAAAGAGGGGACATGACAGTCCTCCCCTCTCGAAGATGCTTGCCCACAAGCAACTGCAAGGTCGGATGCTGTAAAATGGACTCTCCCTCCCAGGTGGCGTCCTCTATAGGGAGACCTCTCCAACGAATCAAGTACTCCAGAATCACCCTACTTCTCAGCCGTCGTTCCCTCTCCTCCAAGATCTCCTCAGGAACCAGAGTCAGCTTACCTTCCTCATCCAAGTAAGGTAAATTGGGTGATGCTACAATATGTTGCCCCAGTGCCTTTTTCAGGCAAGATACATGGAACACATTATGAATTCGACTGTCAGGTGGTAACTCAATCTCATAAGCAACCTCTCCCACACGCCTGAGAATCCGATATGGTCCGTAGAAGCAAGGCTTGAGCTTCTCAGCTCCACCCCCTTTAAGGGTGCTCTGTCGGTAAGGCTGCAACCGCAGGAAAACCATGTCATCCACCTCAAATACTCTCTCAGTCCTATGCCGATCAGCGTAGACCTTCTGCTGATTCTGTGTCTGCTGAAGATTCTCCCTGAGAGATCTCATGATGTCCTGGTTCTCCTGTAACCAATCCTGTGCCAAGGGCACTCTGCTATCACTTACAGCCAAATCAACAAAAGATAATGCCTCGTAACCATAGAGGGCTCTAAAAGGTGTCATGGCAATAGACATATGGTGTGTAGTATTATAACAATACTCTCCTAGATATAGCCAACGCACCCATGCCTTCTGTTGTCCTGACACATAGCTGTGCAAATACCCCTCAACCCACTTATTAACAATCTCGGTCTGCCCATCTGTCTGTGGGTGGTAGCTGGTACTAGGCGTCAACTCCGTACCTGTGAGCCTGAAAAGTTCTTGCTAGAAAGAACTCATGAACCTACTATCCCTGTCACTCACTATGGTCTTGGGGAGACCGTGGAGCCTGAATATCTCTCTGAAAAATAACTCCGCCACCTGAGATGCTGTGAAATCAGCTGCAATAGGAAAGAAGTGGGCGTATTTAGTCAACCTGTCTACTACAACATAGATACAGTCTTTCCCCTGCACCCGAGGAAGACCTGTAATGAAATCCATGGAGATCCCTGACCACTTCTGCTCCGGTATAGGTAAGGGCTGCAATAAACCAGCAGGAAAAGTATGCTCAGACTTATTCTGTTGGCACGTCAAACACTCACGAACATGACGTAAGATATCAGCTTTGAGACCCTTCCAAGAGAATCTCTCCCGAACCGCCCTGTAGGTCTTACCATAACCTGGGTGCCCTGCTGTCGGAGTATCATGATAAGCATGCATAATTTGTTCCTTCAACTGAGAACTAGGAACCAGATACACCCTTCCCTTGTAGTAGATGACTTCATCTACCACAGTGTACCTATCATCCAACACCAAACCATCCATGACCTCACAAGCATGCTGATTTTTGGAGTACTCAACTAAAAGTTGAGCCTTCCAATCTGCAGAAATCTCGCTCAATGAACATAGGGCAGCAAGTGATGGTTTTCTAGAAAGTGCATCAGCCACAGTATTATTCTTCCCCTTTATGAATTTGATGTCAAAATCATAAGCCTGAATCTTGCTCACCCATTTTTGCTGACGATCATTGAGCTCTGTCTGATCAAGGAAATATTTTAGACTGTTGTGGTCTGTTCTTACCACGAATTTGCTGCCAACAAGATACTGTCTGAACTTGGCTAATGCATGCATAATAGCCAACATTTCCTTATCATATGTAGAATACAACCTCTCATTATTCCGCAGCTTCCGACTCTCAAAAGCAATGGGGTGTCGGTTCTACATCAAAACCGCTCCTATGCCCAAACCGGAAGCTTCACACTCAAGAACAAAAGGCTGCGAGAAGTCGGGAAGTGCTAAAACTGGGTAAGTACTCATAACCTCCTTGAGTCTGTCAAAGACTCCCTGTGCCTGTTCTGTCCATCTGAAAGCCCCTTTCTTTGTGAGGTCTGTCAAGGGAGCTGCCAACTGAGAGAAACCCCTCACAAATTGCCTGTAATAAGCACATAGACCAAGGAAACCCCGTAACTCAGTAATGTTCCGAGGGTGGGGCCAATCTCTAATTGCCTGAATTTTCTCCTCGTGCACCTTCACCCCATCAGCACTGATCACATGACCCAGATATAGGACCTCCCTAAGTCCAAACTCACATTTGGACAACTTAGCAAATAGAGACTGACTCTTCATGATGCTAAGTACCTCCTCAACATGTCTGAGATGGTCCTCCCAAGTACGACTGTAGATCAGAATATCGTCAAAGAACACTAGAACTGATTTCCTCAACTACTTGTTGAAGAGATGGTTCATACATGACTGGAAGGTGGCTGGGGCATTGGTAAGGCCAAAAGGCATCACCAGGAACTCATAATGCCCATAGTGACAACGGAAGGCGGTCTTGTGTACATCCTCTGCTCGTACACGGATCTGATGATAGCCTGAACGAAGATCAATCTTAGAGAAGTAGATGGCTCCATGAAGCTCGTCCAACAACTCATCAATGCGCGGAATAGGGTATCTATTTTTGATTGTCTTCTTGTTCAAGGCCCTGTAATCTATACACATCCGTAGAGTCCCATCCTTCTTCTTAACCAGTACTACAGAAGAAGCAAAGGGGCTAGAACTGGGGCGAATGAAACCCATATCTAACAGCTCATGAATAGTCTTCTCAATCTCATCCTTGTATGCTCTAGGATGACGATACGGGGTGGTGATCACTGGCTTAACTCCATCCTCCATCTCTATCCCATGCTCAAACCCTCTATCCGGGGGTACACCAGGAGGTATGTCACCAAATACTCGGCCATGCCGATCCATCACTATCTGTATGTCAACATGAAATGCTCTACCATCCTGAGGAGTAGGTGTCTTGGATTTCACAAAACAACGTGTGGCCCAGATCACATCATCATGTCTAATAATAGACTCCATCCTGCGAGAAGATACCTCCTTGGGCCCACCGTCAGAGGCTGCCCTCAAGATCACCTTCTTTCCACCAGATAGGAACTCTAACTGCATGCGGTGGTGATCAATAATATATCTCCCAATACCCTGTAACCACTGCATACCCAAAATCACATCATAATCCTCTAAGGGTAGGATATAAAAGTCATCCGTCAAGGTAAAATCCCCCATCTGAATGCTGAGCTGTGAGATCCTCCGAGTACAACCCAACATTGCACCATCTGCAACCTTAACTCCAAAACCCTCGAACACCTCATACTGTAATCCACGCCTCTCAACCAATTTCTGATCAATAAAATTGTGCGTGGCTCCTGTGTCAACCAAACTCATGACTCGCTGTCCCTGTAATGTACCTTTCAACCGAAAGGCATGGAACCTGGGATAACTAGATAGTGTAGCCATAGTCACTTTGGCTGCCGCCGATGAATCAGGGATATCTATCTCTAGCTGGGGTCGCTCCTGAATAACCTCCTCAGGGCTGTCCTCAATGTCGATGTCTGGGATCTCCTCATCCCCAAGCTTGGATGTGACCTCAATCAAGTGAACTCTGCCCTTACCCATACAGCGGTGTCCGGGCTCCCAAGGCTCCTTGCAGGAAAAGCATAATTTCTTCCTCAAATCATTCTGTGACTCCTGATCCATCCTAGGAGGTCTAGCTGACTGTCCATCTCTGAACTGTGGAGTATTGGCCTTCTGAATAGGCCGTGATTCCCTGAATGGTCTCTTATCCAACTGATAAGTGGGAGTGGTGTCCAATCTCAAGGTCACATCAATGGCATCCTTAAGAGTGGCCGGCTGGAAGGCACATACCAATCCCTTAAGCCTATCCTGTAACCCCTCAATGAATAACATCACGCTACGTCTCTGGGGCATATCAGGTACCATAACTGCAATACGCTGGAACTCATTAACATAAGCTTCAGCATGTCCCGTTTGTCTAAGATGTGCCAACTCCCTATAGTAGAGTTCTGTGTCCTTACGGTCAAACCGGGTAATGAGTCGTTCAGTGAACTCTGCATAGGAATGAATCAAGGCATGATCCTGGGTGACCAATCCATGATGCCACCAATCATAGGCAACCCCATCTAAATGTAAGACAGCAAACTGGATAGCCTCATGCTTAGGCATGGGTCTCAAGGATAAATATATGTCCAGCTTGTGCACCCAAGCACGTGCACTTGTACTACCCGTACCATCATATGTAGCCAACGTGATCTTTCCAGTAGCTCTACTAAGGTCATAGTTCTGCTGCTGTGGTCTAGTGCCTCGGTCTCCTCTGAACCTAGCAGAATCTCTGCGCTGTGCACAATACTGTGGAAAAGAAAAGACATCCCTAACCTCAGGGGGTAGGGCTCTCCACTCAGCAGTAGCTGCCATGACTGAATCCTGAAAGTCCACCTCTGGTGGCTCTACCTGTGCTGGCCGTTCACCTGGTGCAAACTAAGGAAGTAAGGGTCTATCCCTGGCCTGTCCACGCCTAGGGGAATGATGGGAGCTCCTAGCCGATGTGTGTGACCTGTGACTATGCTGACTCCCCGCCACAGATACTAATCTGCTTCGTCTGCCTCTATCTAACTCCAACCGGTCCAAGGCGTCCTGTATCCTGTCAAGGGTCTGAGCAATCCTAGGCTGAGTGTTGATGAGGGTTCTCATCATCTCTCTCTCTTCCTCATCCTGATCTCTCCTGGCATTTCTCTGTTCTTCAGCCATTACTGGTTCCTCTGCCGTACCAATCCCAAGCTCGTTTTGGGCTGTCCTGCGTGTGTAATACTTGTCTGTATGCATAGAAAACAATTCTCTAAACCCCACAGGCGGGCAGGTCAAAGGCTCTGATACCACTGAAAGATCCCTGATGGATCCCTTTGCTGAAATGAAGTGTTGTTTTTGTGATTTTATTTGTTTTATGATTTTTATTATTTTTTTTTTGTTTTCTTTCAGACTAGAGAGGAGATGCAGAAGGGGTTTCAGTTTTCTTGAGATGTGTATTTGCCAAGATAGCAAATAGATATACATACAGCTGCAATCTCAAATAAAATGGACTAAAAATAAATATTAAATGATAGAAAGATACCAACTAAGAAATTGAGGCACATACCCATCAGATCTGTATTTTATATTCAATGTAAAGCCTGGTTTGCATCCCTACTTGCATACAAAGATAGTATTGGCTTAGAAGAGGCTATGCATGCAACTGAGAATGAAGGATCTGAAGAATAAGGCTGATTTGGTACTGCTGCAAGCTTAGATCTGTAATAGAATGCCCTGGAATCTGTCCAATGATGCACAAATGAAGACCCAGAGTAGGCCTCCCACAAACATGAACTGGGTTGTCATCCAATTCACCAAAATCCTTGAGAGTTTTCATTCCCAAGAGTCTGAATGCTGTTGCCCCCTTCCTCAGAGTTCAGAGCTGCCATGAAGCTTCAAAAGATATGCAAAAAGATGACTCCAAAAAGCACTTCAAAGTCACTTTATTCTTTTCCCAAAGTGGGCGTCCACTTTAGGGTTCCAAAAAGGCATCAAAATTAAGAATCTTTGAAAGATTCTTTTATTAATGAAGACTCATAAGTTGGGCGCCCAAGTTGAGGGCCCAACTTCATTATTAAAAGACCACCTTTTTAACACAACATTGTGTCAACTAGGTGGGGGTCCTTTTAATAACTTATTAATATAAAGTGACATGTTATTCACTTTATTTTATTTTATTTTTATTAAATATTAAAGCCACACTTTAATATTCAATAAATATTCCAATTCCATCACCTGGCCATCCTGAACTGAGAACTGCTGTAGCCCACGCCACTGGTGATGTCGCCACGTGTCATACTAACTGACAGTGCCTCCCTAAAATGTAGGGATACCTCCTAAAAAATAGGGAATTTGACCAAAACTCCAAAAATGCTCCTGGAGGTCCCCTGATGCCTCCTGGTCAACTCTCGGTCAAACCCTAAAAAATAGGAACCCTTCCTAAAAAATAGGAAACTGTCACAAACTGTCTGGAAAGGCCTGTAAAGCTCCCTACCAAGCTACACTGCCTCTGGATAGGTCCCCTAACCACTCCGCTGACCTACGGGAACCCGGATGATAGGTCAACTCTCATGTCTCTGCTAGACAGCGCTAAAGAGGGGACATGACACTGAACAAATTGAGCTTAACTTTGATCTTTATGTTTGTTGAATTCTCATGAGCATAAGTGATTTGAATATCTTGTATAACCCTAGAAGATAGCATCAACCTTGTGTAGTTGTTTGATCTGGCAAAGCAAGAGTTGGTTTGATTTCACCTGAGCATTGATTATCCCTTACATCTAGGATTAAATTAGTTCTATTGAACCTTTCATCTTTTGTCTTTTTTAATCAATCTATTTAGGATTTAGAATCAAGTACTTCATTGCCATATCATACGTCATAAGTTGTAGTCTTTGATACTCTAAATGTTTGCCTCCTTCATTGAAACAACGAGTTGTTTGAACAATTGTGTAAGTCCCTTTGTGTTTATCAGCAAAATCATACTAAGTCATTGAGCTATCCATCACGAAATCATAAGAAAAGGAACCTTGGAGTCATCTTGTTTGATCACTTTGTTTAGCATTCAAGGGGCTTTATTCAAGAGAGAGTTGGATACCTCGTGTTTTACTCTATTGTTGACTTGTCGAAAAACAATCATCAACAGGTATCACATTCAAATATTTGTGTTGCAACCAAATATTGATATCTTCTTTAGCTAGTAGGAAGTTGAGTTTCTTAGTCGGTGCTTGGTAGTTTACCCTCCTTTTATATCTGAAAGTCTCACTACAGGGCTTTTCTATTAATAATTTTGTGCTTGCATCTAGGGCAATTCCATAGTCAATTACTAATTTACATTTATGTCAAACCCCCATCGAAATCTTGTATAGTGTGCATACTTGTTTATAGCATTTAGTTAGGTCTCAAGGAGCTTCCCCTTATAGTTTGAAGAATGGTTCTATCTATGTTGTTTTGTATTGTGTTGTCTTGCAAGAGACAAATTAAAACACTAACGAGTTTAAGTCGTTTATATTGTCTAGATTATTATTTGTTAACAACATTACTCCAAGCATAAGCATATGTTTTGAAAACCGTGTTTTTCATTTTTTTTATAAATTATGCATTTCTTGTGTCATTTCTTGTTTGCATATGATTTAGGGGCTTGTGTTTCCATTTGGAAACTGTACTTATTACCAAGCTCCACGCAACCCTGTTATGGACTCATTCTGTGGCCGTTAGTCTTAGAGCATCCTCTAAAACCATTTGATTCAGACATGAATTTATATGTGCCTTGAGGTCATAATATGGTTAAGGAAAATAACTTGTTTTGAGTTAAGTTAATATTTTGAAATGCTAAGCTCGAGAAATAACTAACAAGTGTAACATATGAACAATTCCTTCAACTCCTTGCCATAATTAGCTGTGCAATGTACCCTTATTCAATCTTGAATTATTCTGGACATAAGTTTGTATTTTAGCAAATATAAATAATAAAATACAATGGAGCAGAATAAACGTTATTTAATTTTCTGCATTGCCTTATGATAGAATGATAAAATGCTTTCCATTAGCTCTTTAACCTGCAAATAAATCTTCAATAAAGCTTATCGAAATCAAACCTTTGTTCACTGCATATATTTCTGTCAGTACATTGTTTGTAGCAGGAACAAAGAAAACTTTGGAACAACTGCTATCTATTTGAATGAAATGTCTTCTGACATCCTTGGAAAATCAAAGTCAACTAATGTGGAGATTGCTAGTAAAATGTAGACGTTTTCTCTATGTATCTGTCCTTACATTTCTATTTTGGAACTATGTTATGCAGAATCTAGATGTTTTGAATGGGATTGCATGGGATAATATAAAAGGCCGCTTATTTGGTAAGTGTAAATGGACCCTATTAATATGATTAGGTTGTTTATTATTTGTTCAAAGAAACAGCTACTATAAACAACATTGTCTTATTTTACACCAAAAGATGTGATTGTTTTTTTGGAATTTAAGTGTCCATCAGTTCTTGAGTTATACCTTCATATATATTCCACATTTACATTAGCATTCCTCTTTTCTTAATACAACTCAGGCTTGCAAGGTATTTAAACAGACTATTCCTGCATTTTTCGTGCAGACTTCATTTCTTTATTAGGAGGCCTTATTAGGATGCTGGAAACTAAGAGTGCTCTGTTTATGTCTTGATTTTACAAATGTGGCTGTTAGAAAGTAATTTGTCATTCGCCTTCATATATACCTTACGGTCTAAATTACCAATCCTGGTCCTGATTCCAGTTCGGATTCATAGGTTTGATTTGCGGATTCAGTCAAAAAAAAATTGGTGTGGATTCGTTAATACAAAAACATATAAAAATCAGAAATATATACATATTTGCAGCAGTAATTAAGTTCAGAATACATTACATATACCTATAAAAAAAATGGTGTGGATTCATTATTACAAAAACATATAAAAATCAGAAATATATACATATTTGCAGCAGTAATTAAGTTCAGAATATATATACATATACCTATAAAAATCAGAAATATATACATATCTTGTCCTTTAAATGCATTGGAAAGAAGCTTGTGGGGTTAAGGCGAAGTCAACTCATAGTCAAAATATTAAAAAAATGCAACAAAGAAATACAGTGAACGTCCAAATTCTCCCCAGATTCACTTGGGTTCGTCCCTGACGAATCCACAGAGTTTATGGTGGATCCTGCTAGAATCCCCGGCCAAATTGGATCCGAATCCGAATCAAATTCTAATCGAACCCGAATCCGGACCTGCAGGGTGCGAATCCATTAACACAGCTTACAGTGTTAGGACTTACTGAAAGGAAATGCTAGGTGAAAGAAATCTGTTAATTTAGTGTACTGAAAGCATAAACTTACTTATATCCATAGGTTCTGTTTACTATGCATATTCATGTGCTTACCATCAAGAATCAGAATCTATGTCCAAGATGTTTATGTTCCATGATTATTAGTTGATTATAATTGTGCGAGAGCTTGGACAGGCATAATAAAAACACATTTTCAGAAAATTATATTTCTTGGGTTTGACTCATCCTGCCTGAGTCAAAATAATTATGTAACTACTTATTCTAGTATTTTTTTTCTTTGATTTCCCAAACTTCAGTCTAGAAATTTTCTGTAAAAGTGTTTGATAAAGTCAAATAAATAAACTACACTAGATAAATGACATTTGGAGTTTTCAGCGTAATCATTATATCACACCAAAATGATCCTGATATTTGTGCTGCTACTTGTGAATGCAGTTACTGGAAAGCTCTGGCCAAAACTTTACCAAGTAAAATTGTGCCCACTTAGGCAGCAAGAAATCAAAAATCTTGTAAGCATTCGTCAACTTTGTCGATTGGGAGATTCATCATCATGATAGATAGCATCTTGGCAACACACTATGCAAAACAAAGATATCTGTTTGTTATTACTTGGTGGAAATCTCCTGAAGCTGGCACAAGCTGGTTTTCTATCTCGAAAGATGTCCAATATTGAGATAATTGGTTTTGCTCACTTATTCTTTTGTTTGAAATCATTCAATTTTGAGTATAAGTTATAGGAATTGTATAAGAACTCAACTGTTCAGAAATTCCAAAAGGTTACGTCCACATATACTGCAATAGAAATGGCTAGTGAGCACACTTGAAATACCACATCATCACATCAAAATCCAATGAATTTTCTATTTAAAGTTTATCAATATCCAGACAGCTATAAACATAAATATCAACTGTTACAAAACCAAGGCTTAAATTCAGTTAGAAACATGGTCCAACCAAAAAGAAGGCTAGGCGTGTTGGCAGTCCACTGGTTAGCATCAACATGTAGAAGCAAATAATATAATAATATAATCTACCAAATAATGTAAATTCTAATCTCAAAAAATTTCAAAATGAAATTAATTATTAATTTCCTAACATCAAAGAGCATTACATCCTTTCCCTAGAGAAGCATCATCCAGATGTGTATGTGGTATGTCATCTCTTAAAGGAAAAATTGAGCCTACATGGTTATTTGGCAACTAAAATTTGTCAAAGTCTCCTCTTAATCATTAATGTTTGGTTAAAATCTATTAGAGAACCTTGTCTTCATTGCAAAATCTCCCAGAAGTTTATATTTTGCTCAGTTTCTTATCATGTTTCTCAATTCTAGTTTCCACCAAAATTTTATGCTCATAAAATCAACAATTTAAATAATTCATTGTTATATCCTCTATCAAATGATGAAAGACTCTTCCATAGTGTTGTTGAATTTTTGCTAAATTATCATCTCAAGTTGACTTCACCTCATAATCAATGGATTTATAATAGCCTTTCAAAATTCTCTCTTCTAGTGCATCAAGATATTAAAATACATTAAAAAATGCTGTCAAGAGAAATCATAAAATAATTACCAAAACCCTTTTCAGAAGCTTAGAGAATATTTAAAATACTCGTGTCCCATTACACTTCTATATATATATATATATATATATATATATATATATATATCTGTGCGTTCACGCTCTATAATGTATAAAATATTTTTAATCTCCATTTCCAAATAAATAGCTCGTAATAGCTCAACTATAAATGATCACTGTTTGATGGCTTTCCCAATAGGGTATCCCTAATAATGATTATCAGGGAAACTTATTGGTATAGGTGGTGACCTTTGGGTTGGTAAAGTTGACATCACCCTCCAAATGATAGCATTCTTCTTCTGTATATAATGAAATAGATGAGGGGTTGGTGAAGGCAAGGATAGTTTGCATGGCATCATCTTATAGTGAGAGTACCTTGCATGTGATGTAGAAGGGAGCACATGATGCTGAAAAGTGTAGACTTGCTTCATTGACTATGCCAATAATGAAGTCAAGAATTCCTTCATATGTATATGGATTTGATGAATGTTGGAAATGACAAAGTCCTTGGATCATGCAAATGTGTCAATGGAGTCAAGACTTCCTTCATGTGCATATGGATTCAATTAGTTTTGGAAACAACAAAGCCCTTGGATCATGTAAGGGTTAAAGATATCCATCACTTGATGTTCATTGACTGACTGACTGGGACAAGAGAAAATAAAACAAATAATGAAGAGTAAATGAAAAACTAATATTCATGATGAGAGCCAAAAGAGAAAATAAAACAAAAAATGTAGAGTAAATGAAAAACTAATATTCATGATGAAATGAAAACATAAATCAACTATAAATGATCATTGTTTGATGGCTTTCCCAACAGGGTATCCCTAATAATGATTATTAGGGAAACTCATAGGTATAGGTGGTTACCTTTAAGTTGGTAAAGTTGACATCACCCTCCAAATGATAGCATTCTTCTTCTATATGTAATGAAATAGATGAGGGGTTTGTGAAGGCAAGGATAGTTTGCAACTTGTTAAGCATGGCATCATCTTCTAAGTGGGTAAGCTAATAGAGGAAGAACTTATAGTGAGAGTACATTGCATGTGATGTAGAATGGAGCACATGATGTTGAAAAGTGTAGACTTGGTTCATTGACTATGCCAATAATGAAGTCAAGAATTCCTTCATATGCATATGAACTCAATGAATGTTGGAAATGACAAAGTCCTTGGATCATGTAAACGTGTAAATGAAGTCAAGACTTCATGTACATATGGATTCAATTAGTTTTGGAAACAACAAAGCCCTTGGATCATGTAAGGGTTAAAGGTATCCAACATTTGATGTGGGAGATGCTTCTAGACTTGGGGTAGGTGTAATGTCTTTGATATGGAACAAAGCTTGAGATTTGTAGCCATGCTTTCTCATTTGGTAACACTTGTATATGATTGTATATATTTTTATTTTACATGGGACTTGGCTTGTGTAACTTTTCAAGCCCCCCAATTAGATTAAAAAAATAAAAAAGAGAAGGGACGTAAAGACGAGAAGTTTTCAAAAATGGAGTGGGGCATGACATGTAATTTGCCATCCCCCTATTGTTAACGAAATAGCTTCAATGATAACTCATCATAGATGATGTCTTCACTTATACAACATACACATTAAGCACAAACAATTTGGTTGTAGAGAAACTCAATTTAACAGTAGTTGTTGTAACACCCTTAACAAATGCTATGCAGGAATGAACAAGACTAATGCTAATAACATGCTAAGTAACAAATTCTTGAAGGTAGACTCCACTACCTCATTCATGGGACACTCTACATTTGCTCGCATTTGGTGGATATTGACATCTCCAAACCTCTTCATGGAGATGTAGTTTTGATGGTTGGGGATAGGCCTTGGACCCAATAGTTAGATTATGAGGGCCTACTCTTTAGATGTGTTGGCGTCTCAATTCGCACTTCTGGTATGCGATTTGGAAACGGACAGCTATGCACAGATAAATTGCTCTCCTATTGGAAGGGGGAGTTCCCTTTCTTGCTGATGTTCGCTGAAAAGATAACTTGAATGAAACTTCGCTTATCTTCTTTTTGATTCTCAGCTACGAGCACAAGGTTATAAAACTCTAAACGCTGCAGAACAGGTTTTTTCCTTTTTATAAAACTTCTACAACTAGCATAGACTAATGACGCTTTCAACCTCCTGAGTAAATTCAGAGCAAAGGAAGTTGAAAGTGAACGAGGAATGATTGTTAACACAAAAACTTAAGCAATTTTCTTCCAGATTAACATCACAAGACTAAAAGTACTTTAATGATGAAAGCTGAAAATGAAAGCTTCAGAAGATACACATCTAACGACGATAACTTAATGAATCGATATAGAATATCAGAGCAAAGTAGGCATGAGACTTCTATTCAATATCACAAAGTTTAATACAACTCCAGGACAAGAATATTGTAGCAAAAGGTAGGCATACAGTAAGCGATCAAACACCAGAGAATAATGAACACAAAGTGAACAAACACTTGGAATAACAATGTTTGTAGGCTAGAATAGACACAACAAATTTGCTATCACAAAAGTCATTCCCTTACAATGAACATAGATTGAACAAACACTTGGAATAACAATGTTTGCAGGCTAGAATAGGCACAACAAAATATGTTATTACCAAAGTCATTCCCTTACAATGAACACAGATTGAACAAACACTTGGAATAACAATGTTTGCAGGCTAAAATAGGCACAGCAAAATATGTTATTACCAAAGTCATTACGAACAATGGGCAAGAATGCCCTTATTTATACTAAAATCAAAGGAGTAGGGAACCCTAAAATCTCCTTGATTAACCCTAACTTGCCAACTCGCAAGCTTTATTACTATTCTAAGACAAAGATACAATAAATAAATGCTTTAAAGCAATTTGCTTTAAAGCAAAGAAGATTCCAACTATCACAAGGTGATTTCTTTCTAAATATAGGATGGATGAGCTTAGGATGAAAGCACATGCTTTAAAACAAAAAGCATATGTTTTAAAGCTGCTTTCTTTTGAAATGTATCCACATTCACATTCTTGCTTTTTGGTGATGTCATCCATTAATATTCTTTTGCTGATTTCTTCTAAAAAAGTTGATTCTGAGCGAAAAAACTGGCACATGAGTTTTGTAGGCAATTCTATTTTGAAGCAACCCAGATCGTCGGATTTTGAAAAAGCAGAGATTTTCTCGAAAAAGCAGGAAAAAAGTAGTTTTCCAAAAAAAAAAACACAACTCCCAATCTTCAAGAGGATAATAATCTGGATGGACCCATCTCGACGAAAACTGAAAAAGCTCTAGTCGGATTTCTGAAAAATGATCCCCTTGAAACAAGGACCCTGAAAAAGCAAGCCTCTCTTCTTCCTCAACCCGAATCTATGAAAAACACTGAAAAAGCACCTGGTTTGGGTCTTCGAATCCTCATTGAAAGAAAAATAAAATCTTTTCTCTGGATGCAACCTGCAAAAGATAATGAAATAAAGAAGCCCAAAGCTTGTCTTTATAAATCTTTTGATCGAAAAAGCAGCTTTATTTGTGTGAGAAGAAAACTTCACTCTCATCCATGAAGAAAGCATCTTTTAAAGCATAAATCCAAGTGGATGTCTTCGAATAAGAAGAATCCCTATTTTGCAGGAGCCTATGGCTTCATGTGCAAGATGACAAAAAAAATATCTTCGTTGATGATGTCATCGACCACGCGAGTTGAAAGAAGTGCTAACAAAATTTTCTTCATTTTCGACACTTAAACAAGGCGGAAAAATGTCGTCATTGACTGAAAAAGCTAACTGATCCTAACATTTAGGAGATTGATCAACTGAGATTCCATCCCCTGCCTCCCTTCAACGATCTGACATTGTTTGACCAAGTTCGACCTCCCAGAAACTGCCAACGAGCGAAGATTGGTAACAAAGCATGTCGAAAAACTCTGAAAACATTCTAACACTGCTCAAGTTGGGCGCCCCAAGCCTCCTGGGGAGCCTGGTTTCCCAACACTTAGCCATTTTTTTATTTTTTCAAAATTTTCAATTTCTTGGTTTGCGTGCGCATTCTGGAGGCACAGGACCCCTATTTGGCTGTCGATTTCTATCAACTGGGATGAAAATGAGTCTGATGATTTGGCAAATATGCAAGCTGGATGAAAACTTAGCTAATTGTACCTTCTGTTTGCCTCGAAAAATGTGCCAAACTGATCAATACTGAACCAGACTAGGCTAATGGAAGGAGATTCACGTTTTTCGAGAAAAACATCAAAAATAATCTAACTCTAGAGAGTTTGGGCGCCCCAAGCCTCCTGGGGCGCCTAGTTTGTCAACACTTAGAAATTTTTCAAAAATTTTCAATTTTGTACCTTTTCTCAATTTTCGTGCCCACGGCTCCTGTTCGATCTTCGATTTCAGTCGTTTTGATGACTTTCGAGGTGGGACGGAGGGTGATCTGAGTAGTCTGAACATATCTGTGATGAAATTCTAGCTTTGACTGACTTTTGACCAAGTTTGACTAACCGGAAAAGAGCTGACAGAAGCATTTTTGACGTTTCTCGAAAAACGTGAAAAAAAAACACAGGAGAAGATGGGCGCCCCAAGCCTCCAGGGGCACCCAGTTTCACCAAACTTAGCCAAATTTATGATTTTCCAACTTTTCAATTCACCTTGGATCCATCTTGCATCGTTTTGCATGCATCGTCGAGTCAACGGCCGTTTGTCGGTTTTGCGTCGTTGAAACAGCGTTGGAAACGTGTTGATGAGTTCTGGTAGGTGAACCTTTCTCTGTTGATGACTTTCAAGCTCATGCTTCGCCTTTTGAAAAAGCAGAAATGACCCAGTAGAGAAAACTTGGTCGTTTGAAGATATGAATCGTGCCAATCGTGAAGCAAAATCGACCAATGAGAATCAAGCGTGACACCTGATTTGGAGATTCTATTTTTAGAAACTTTCTATTTTTAGAAAGTTTTGCCAACATCCATATCTCGAGAAACCCAGAAAACCTAACTCGACGTCTATTTTTAGAAATTTCTAAAAATAGAAATTTCTATTTTTAGAAATTTTGCTTTTTTGACTTTTTGACGAAAAATTTTCTAGACTTGTTTTAAAATGCTTTAATGAAGCAAAAAATTTGGTTGGGTACAACAATTGGCTCTGTCTGGGGACCATGGCGGACACCTACGGCATAGGAGAACCAAGAATTTCTAGACTTTTGCAAGTTGGACCAGTGCCTTATCCATTGGGCAATAGAGTCAGGTTACATTCCTAATCACCTAGAACAAGACTTTTCCCTACATCACCTAAAACCGGACTTCCTAAAATCACCTAAGAAGTTGGAACTTTCCAGAACACACAAAGAACACAACTGTCACATTATGGAAAGGGAAAAACATTACGACATAACGATCACATCACAGAAAGGGGAAATACATTACGAGAACAGAAGGTATTTCACGCGCTCTTTCTCCTGAGCGAGGATGAGATGAGATTAGGACCGTCACATAAAACCATCAATCGACTCAGAAAAGTAAGAACCATCTCTCCTTAGCTATGAAGATTGTTTTGGTAGCACAAAACTTTTCTTTCTCTGCAACATCCTCTCAAAGAGCCATGATTTAGGAGAATATTCACGTTCAAGCCATGAGAAGTTCCTGAGAAACTGATTGATATGCCAGGGATCAGGTGGAGCATCTTCCTCTAATGCAAGCAACCTCTGCAACAGGTGAAGATACAGAACTTCCTTCTGAAGATATACAGGAAAGTCTTGTGGCCAAAGTACATCTGTGGGAATGATCATCACCACATATTGAATATGAGTTTCATTTATATCTTGTACACATGCAACTTTGTATTCAGACAATGCATCATCTTCTGGAAAAGGTGCAAGCTGCTCATACACAACTCTCATTACTGATTCTTGGCTTATAGGATCCACAACTGTCCTTGCCCATTTTTCATGTGCTACAGGGGCTTCTTCATCGGTTGTGTTTTTGTCCATCCATGCTTTAAAATCTGATGAATGATCAAAATCTGAATGCTCAAACTCTTGAACATCTTCACCTGACATCTCACTTTCCCATTCATTAACTGGAATCTCGTCATCCTCTGTAGAGTACTCTTCTTCAATGCGGATATCCAACATCACTTCTTCTTCAGCATTCATGTATCTTTCTTCTTTTGTAAAAGGAGCAAAATCAAAAACAAATTCATCTGAGTCATATGTGTCCTCTTCTTCTTCTTGATCAATCTCACATACGACGTATCTCACAAGACATTTGTCAAGAATCTCTGATTTTTCAATATCATCCTCTTTAGTGACCAAAACTGAATATTCCATGAACTCCTCTTCTCCATCAACCTCTTCATATGTTGCATTCCACACTGGTTGCATAGTATCAATAAAGTCTTTTTCCTGTACAGGTTTATAGACGGATTCAACATCGTCCTCTTCACTAGTATGTATGAAAGATTCTTGAGATGTAGGTGAAGATGGGCTATATTGTAAAGAAAAGTCTGTAGTATCTTCCGTTGAAAAATCACTTTCCCACTGATGTTGAAAACAATTTAGATCTGATAATGGAACTTCCATATGATCTCTAGTTCTGAAAAATGCTTCCAAGAAGAAATCATCTTCAAAAAGAAGATCATGCTCTTGCTCCGCTTGCAAAACTTCTTTGGTCTCTCCCTTGGATATATCTGACATAGGTTCTTCAAACCAGCCTTCGACAGACAAGAAAAACAAACTTGATTCATCATTATTTTGCTTTTGAGAAGATTGTTCTTCTTCCTGAAAGAAAGTTTGTAAGTTGTATATTTCTTCGGATTCTTCTTCTGATTCGTCAACCACATGGACAACCTCCCGATTTTGTTCGGTTATTTTAGACAACATAACATATGTACCAGGACCCGTTTCTTGATATAGCACTTGTGCTTGAGGATCCTGAGATTCCACCACCGCGAACCATGACTTGGTTTCTGGTTCCAATTTGAAATTACCTTTCTTTAAAGGAATGGTCGCAGATGACCAATCCAATTGTATTTCTCCTCCAAGATCTTTGCAGAAACTTTTACTTAGCAGCATCCCATAGCTGGCTAGAATGTCAGCTACCAAGATAGTCATCATTATTTTCTTGGAATGTCAGCTACCAAGATAGTCATCATTATTTTCTTCTCTGGGCAAGCCGCTAATCGTACTTGAGCATCCTTCAATTGTCCAACCAATGGCACTGATTTAGACTCAAGCGAATAACACTTGTCATGCGTTCTGGTGCATGAGAGTCCCAAAGCGTTCATTACCTGCAAAAGCATGACGTTGTCTGAGGCTCCTGAATCAATGATACAATTGCTCAATTTATAACCTCCTATATACAAAGAAATATAGAAGGGCTTTGGCTTCTCTCCTGTCGGAACAGAAGATTCTAGCAATGTGGGTTGTATGACAGTCTCTTTCTTGACATATTTGACAATTCTATCCAGCTGATCTGGATGGTCTTGAAGATATTCCAGCTGAGAAATCAGCACCTTTGTCTTCATCATGGAATCCACTATATCAAAATTTGTTGAAGATGAATTTTGAGCAGTCTGAACATTTTCACGTGATGGCTAAGCATTGGAAGTGGAAGCCACTTCCTTCTCCTTTTCTTTTGGTCTTTGTCTATCCTCTCCTTCCTTCTGTGCTTTAAAATGCTGAGTACGTGTAAACACAGGAGTCAAAAGATTTTCATGATTCACTGTAAGAGAATATTGACAAAAATCGTCTTGTTCTTCCTTCATTATAATGGGTTCGTTCTGGAAGTATCCCGTGGTAGAGTCGCCATCAAAGTTGTCCATCTGTGGTAAGACAATATTCGCACTTGGGGAAGGAACAATGTTTGAAATAGGTGCAACATCAGCATATCCCATGATTTGATTCATCCTTAAATTTTCAGGACATGTAGCTCCAATATGCGCATCAGTTTCATGAAAGGAACAAAACACTGCATTTTGGGCAGCATCAACTGCTTGCCTTGGTGGTGGTGCTGGCAACCTAGGCCTATAGTTATTGAAAGGCTGAAAATTGTTCCTCTTAGGCTGATATGGTTGCTGAGGTTGGTACTGTTGTTGTGGTTGGTATTGCTGGCGACGACTGATATGGCTATTGCGCGGGTTGCCCCTGAGTAGGCAACTGTCTCTTCATGATAGTCACTTCATTTGCTACCTTATGTAGCAGTGGATCTACAGAACTCTGAACTAGAGGCCTGATTGAATCTGTTTTCATCTTGCTAGAGGTAATCATGTCATCCTCTAACTTGATGGCATTCTCTTATGCATTGGATAATTCTGTTTCATTAGCCGATCTCAAAAAGAAGGCTATCTCAGAAGGAAGAGCGTTAATGAAACTGCTCAACAGAATTTGCGGAGATGGATTAAGTGTAGGAGAAAGGCGTGTAACTAGGCGATTAAACCTTGCCACAAACTCCCTCATTGGTTCATTGTTTTCCATCTTTGAATTTGAGAGTTGGGCGAACAATCTGTGACCATCTTTGGCAGGCTTGAACCTTGTCAAGAATTTCTCGCTCATAGTTGCCCAACTTGTAATGATTCTTGGTTCCAGATGATTGAACCAATCCGCAACATTTCCCGCGAGAGTCTCAATGAAGAGACGCACGGCAACATCTTCATGTGATACATGCAAAACAACGCAAGCTGTTGTGAATGCAGAGATGTGTTCATCAGGATGTTGAGTTCCATCGCCATGGAATTGAGGAAAGTGCTTCCTTGATCCCTTTGGTAAATCATGATGTGCTTGTAGGGCCAAAGGTCCAATGTTATTACCCCAAGGCAATGGTGGTGGTCGCCTTTGATTTGGATCATTGTGATTGTTGTTATTTGCATCACCCATTGCTCTAGGCTAGATTATTGGTTCTTCTTGTAATTCTTCCTGCTTGACTTTAGGAACTATCTGAATTTCTCGAACTATGTTGGATGCTTCTCCAACTTTTGTAGAATCAAGATCTTGAAAGAAAGGATCCGTAGCACCGCCTTTTCCTTTTCTTGAATAAACCCTGTGACCCAGGGTTATCTATTGCCACGCGGGAGGTGGTAGTACTGGTCTTCCTGCTGCAAGATTTGCTTTGTGTTCTTCTTCATCAAGGATAGCAGCCACGTTTCTCCACGTATCAGAACTTTCCTTTTGCGCAAATATGAAACTTCTAAGGCTGCTAATGATGTCTGTTTGCTCTCCTTTCACTCATACAAGATTTGGATGAATAACAGGTGGTGTAAGATTTGGTTGTTGAACTGGAACAGAAGGACGCCAGAGAGTCATTACCGTGACATAAGCCTAAGCTTGCTTGAAGTTTTATGCCTCGTGCCCCACGGTGGGCGCCAGAAAACTGTGGGCGTTTCAATTCGCACCTCTGGTATACGATTTGGAAACGGACAATGATGCACAGATAAACTGCTCTCCTATTGGAAGGGGGAGTTCCCTTTCTTGCTGATGTTCGCTGAAAAGATAACTTGAATGAAACTTCACCTATCTTCTTTTTTATTCTCAGCTGCGAGCACAAGGTTATAAAACTCTAAACGCTGCAGAAGAGGTTTTTTCCTTTTTATAAAACTTCTACTACAACTAGCATAGACTAATGACGCTTTCAACCTCCTGAGTAAATTCAGAGCAAAGGAAGTTGAAAGTGAACGAGGAATGATTGTTAACACAAAAACTTAAGCAATTTTCTTTCAGATTAACATCACAAGACTAAAAGTATTTTAATGATGAAAGCTGAAAATGAAAGCTGCAGAAGATACACATCTGACGACGATAACTTAATGAATCGATATAGAATATCAGAGCATAGTAGGCATGAGACTTCTATTCAATATCACAAAGTTTAATACAACTCCAAGACAAAAATATTGTAGCAAAAGGTAGGCATATAGTAAGCGATCAAACATCGGAGAACAATGAACACAAAGTGAATAAACATCTGGAATAGCAATGTTTGTAGGCTAGAATAGGCACAGCAAATTTGCTATCACAAAAGTCATTCCCTTACAATGAACATAGATTGAACAAACACTTGGAATAACAATGTTTGCAGGCTAGAATAGGCACAACAAAATATGTTATTACCAAAGTCATTACGAACAATGGGCAAGGATGCCCTTATTTATATTAAAATCAAAGGAGTAGGGAACCCTAAAATCTCCTTGATTAACCCTAACTTGCCAACTCGCAAGCTTTATTACTATTCTAAGACAAAGATACAATAAACAAATGCTTTAAAGCAAAGAAGATTCCAACTATCACAAGGTGATTTCTTTCTAAATATAGGATGGATGAGCTTAGGATGAAAGCACATATGTTTTAAAGCTGCTTTCTTTTGAAATGTATCCACATTCACATTCTTGCTTTTTGGTGATGTCATCCATTGATATTCTTTTGCTGATTTCTTCTAAAAAAGCTGATTCTGAGCGAAAAAAACTGGCACATGGGTTTTGTAGGCAATTCTATTTTGAAGCAACCCAGATCGTTGGATTTTGAAAAAGCGGAGATTTTCTCGAAAAAACAGGAAAAAAGCAGTTTTCCAAAAAAAAGTACAACTCCCAATATTCAAGAGGATAATAATCTGGATGGACCCATCTCGACGAAAACTGAAAAAACTCTGGTCGGATTTCTGAAAAATGATCCCCTTGAAACAAGGACCCTAAAAAAGCAAGCCTCTCTTCTTCCTCAACCCGAATCTATGAAGAACACTGAAAAAGCACCTGGTTTGGGTCTTCGAATCCTCGTTGAAAGAAAAATAAAATCTTTCCTCTGGATGCAACCTGCAAAAGATAATGAAATAAAGAAGCCCAAAGCTTGTCTTTATAAATCTTTTGGTCGAAAAAGCAGCTTTATTTGTGTGAGAAGAAAACTTCACTCTCATCCATGAAGAAAGTATCTTTTAAAGCATAAATCCAAGTGGATGTCTTCGAATAAGAAGAATCCCTATTTTGTAGGAGCCTATGGCTTCATGTGCAAGATGACAAAAAAAATATCTTCTTTGATGATGTCATCGACCACGCGAGTTGAAAGAAGTGCTAACAAAATTTTCTTCATTTTCAACACTTCAACACTCGTTTTAACTTAAATATGGCATGTCACCGACTTCAACAAGGCGGAAAAATGTCGTCATTGGCTGAAAAAGCTAACTGATCTTGACATTTAGGAGATTGATCAACTGAGATTCCATCCCCTGCCTCCGTTCGACGATCTGACATTGTTTGACCAAGTTTGACCTCCCGGAAATTGCCAACGAGCGAAGATTGGTAACAAAGCATGTCGAAAAACACTGAAAACATTCTAACACTGCTCAAGTTGGGCGCCCCAAGCCTCTTGGGGGGCCTGGTTTCCCAACACAGCCATTTTTTTGATTTTTTCAAAATTTTCAATTTCTTGGTTTGCGTGCGCGTTCTAGAGGCACAGGACCCCTATTTGGCTGTCGATTTCTATCAACTGGGATGAAAATGAGTCTATGATCTAGCAAATATGCAAGCCGGATGAAAACTGAGCTAATTGTACCTTTTGTTTGCCTCAAAAAATGTGCCAAACTGATCAATACTGAACCAGACCAGGCTAATGGAAGGAGATTCACGTTTTTCGAGAAAAATATCAAAAATAATCTAACTCTGGAGAGTTTGGGCACCCCAAGCCTCCTGGGGCGCCTGGTTTGTCAACACTTAGAAAATTTTTCAAAAATTTTCAATTTTGTACCTTTTCTCGATTTATGTGCCCACGGCCCCTGTTCGATCTTCGATTTCGGTCGTTTTGACGACTTTTGAGGCGGGACAGAGGGTGATCTAAGTAGTTTGAACATATCTGTGATGAAATCCTGGCTTTGACTGACTTTTGACCAAGTTTGACCAACCGAAAAAGAGCTGACAGAAGCATTTTCGACGTTTCTCGAAAAACGTGAAAAAAAAACTAACACAGGAGAAGATGGGCGCCCCAAGCCTCCAGGGGTGCCCAGTTTCACCAGACTTAGCCAAATTTATGATTTTCCAACTTTTCAATTCACCTTGGATCCATCTTGCATCGTTTTGCGTGCATCGTCGAGTCAACGGCCGTTTGTCGGTTCTGCATTGTTGAAACAACGTTGGAAACTTGTTGATGAGTTCTGGCAGGTGAGCCTTTCTCTGTTGATGACTTTCGAGCTCATGCTTCGCCTTTTGAAAAAGCAGAAATGACTCAGTAGAGAAAACTTGGTCGTTTGAAGATACGAACCGTGCCGATCGTGAAGTAAAATCGACCAATGAGAATCGAGCACGACACCTGATTTGGAGATTCTATTTTTAGAAAGTTTTGCCAACATCCATATCTCAAGAAACCCAGAAAACCTAACTCGACATCTATTTTTAGAAATTTTGTTTTTTTGACTTTTTGACGAAAAATTGTTTAGACTTGTTTCAAAATGCCTTAATGAAGCAAAAAATTTGGTTGGGTACAACAAGATGTAGACGAACTATTTTTTTGTTGGCCACCTGGCCTCCGGTTGTCCTCACTCTCGTCGCAAAGGTACGACAACTTGGTGGAAGAACACCCACGATGATCACTTGACTATCGACGCATCTGACTCCCCAGATGATGGATCCTCCCAGGAGGATGAGCCTTCTCAAGATACTTTTCCCACTCCCCCTATAGTGCCTATGGGAGTACTGGCAGATGTGGCTACAACGAATCCCAGGACTTCTCCTAAATTCCATTCTTTTGGTTCAATTCAAATTGCCCCTTCGTCAACAGATCCACCCCCTCCCTTCCCAGGTGGTGTGGAAATCCTTGATCCTATGGTGTCTTCGACTCTTCCTACTACTAAGTCAGCTTCATTGGACGAGAGCGCCATGGCCATGGTGTTAGTGGAGGAGCCCCTCCCCTCACCTCGTTTAGAGGATTTTGACTCTGAGTTTTCTTGGATAGTGGTCCAAAGAAGAAAGAAAGGACTCCCTAACTCTATAGCTGTCGTGCACCCTCGGGTTAAGGGAGTCAGATTTGCTAGATTAGGATCGGGTATAATGTAGGTCCTTTGGCTTGTTTTGTAGCTTGGGTTGTTGTGCTTGTGCTATTTTTTTTGTTTTTTTCGACCAAGTTGAGCCTGCTTTGCCACACCCTTGGGTTTGTTGTAAAGGGATCATGACCCTTATTTCTTGCTTAATCAAAAACAAATTATTAGGTAACAAAAAAAAACTATGGTGTAATACCCATGTTAACATTCCCCTCTTATTACATCATAGTCTTAAGTTTCTTGGAGGGAAAATCTCAAAAGCCTCAAACTTAACACGTGCAAGTTATTTAATGAAGATATAGTTGCATATTGTACCTGAGTGGGGCAAAAAATGAACTAAATGTTGTGTTGCTAAACATGCTTGGAAGTCAAGAATTCCTTCATACGCATATAGATTCACAAATGTTGGAAACAATAAAGACCCTAGGTCATGTAAACAAATCAATGAAGTTAGTCAAGAATTTCTTCATGTGCATATCGATTCAACAAATTTCAAAAACAACAAAGGCCTTGAATCATGTAAAGGTTGAACACATCCAACACTTGATGTCAGAGATGTTTATAGACTCGAGGTAGCCAATACGAAGGCATAATGCCTTTGATATGGAACATAGTTTGCAATTTGTAACCATGCTTTCTCATTTGGTATGACTTGCATATGATTGCATATATTTTTATTTTATATGGGAGTTGGCTTATGTAATTTTCCAAGGCCCCCAGTTAGGTTAAAAAGAGAGGAGCATGAAGACAAGAAGTTTTTGGAAATAGACTGGGGGCATGACTTATGTAATTTGCCATACCCCTATTGTTAAATGAATAGCTTCAATGGTAATTCATTATGGACGGTGTCTTTACTTATATGACATGCACATTGGTAATGTTGGAAAACGCGTGTTGTACACCTTGTATAATAATAATGCTAATAATTTAAAGATAAATATTAAATGTCACATTGGGAAAATACAATTTATTATTGGGAACACTTAGTACCAAATATTTAATTTGAAATCATGGTCTAGTGCGCTCATGGTTTTGAGGCACATGGTTTATGCAATACCACTTAGTGGTTTTGTGCATGCTTGTCTTTATAAAAGTAAGCACATGAGTAGTTGTTGAGGTTGACTTGTGTAACCTTTGGCTTGTTGGCCATGGTTTGATTGAGCATCTTTTAAAGGTTGCATATGTGATTGGAGGAAGCATGGATTGAGATGTGTGGCTACATGGTTCTCATTTGCTTGTTCACATGGAGAAATGCAACTAGAGTGTTTGATGCTTCAGAAGCCTTGCATGGAGAGTCTGTAAGTGTATTGTAATCTTGTTCATGGAGGTAATACATTGAGTGTGAGTGCTTTTGGAGGTTGAGTTTTTCCTTTGAAAGGTTTGCTCAGGGTACATCCGGTGTCATCTTGTGCTATGTTTTATTATTGTATGTTGTGGATTTTGAATACTTGTTTTCCATATTTTTCTCTCATGAGGGATATGTGGAAATGATTTATATTGTTGCAAATTTCCTTTCATTTGGTATCAAAGACTGGTTGTCAAGTTGTAGGAGACATCTTGGTATGAGTGGAATCTTGTGCATAGTTGAATCCATGGTTTTGTAGGCATTTTCAAGGTTTCAGATGTGTTGCAAATTGGAAGTTTTGAGTTGATTTGAAAAATGGGTTTTTGATTAGGCTCATTTTTTGTGAGGATTTTGGAGGTGAAATTTTGCAGATGACCTCCTGGACAAAAATAAACCTCACCATTGAATCAAGAAGGCCTAAAAAACCTATATTTTGATATAAAACTCGACCTACTTTGGACAAAAAAATCAGACCATTTTTGTAGGGGTTGGAGGAATCTTTGGATGAGAGATTCTATATGGCTGTATAGAATCTATATAGAGTTGCAGTTGTAGTTGTCAAAATATTCTAGTGCTTGCGTCAATGGTCATATGATCACATAAAAATAATTAAAAAAATGAAGTTGACTACAAAATGTTTTAAAGGGGACTATTTTGTGGGGGCTAAACTCTCAACGGTAGTGTTGGGGGTCACTAGCTACCACCAAAGCGATTAGTTAGAACACCACTTCGGAGGCACCACTGGGCTCACTCTGGTGTCATTGCCCACCTGTAGCCCAAGCACCACCAGTATAGTTTGAATGGCCTAATAGAGTAATTTTTTCTAGGAGCCATAACTTTCACCTACAGTGTTGATTTTCAACTTCTTATAATTGACCGAACACTCTTTCTGAGTATTACAGAGTGGTGTTAATGGTTTCTCTATATTTTGTTGTTTATGATAGAAAATTCTCGTTAGAAGTCAATTTTTCTTTCATTGATTCGACATGTTGTATCTTGTGCCCATAATGTCCAATTTTGGACTTCTAATAGGCGATGGAGAGTGTTTTCTGAGGACTTCATAATGGATTAGGTGTTTTGGTCACTTGGTGGACTCTAGAGAGTTTTTTGTTGTCTTTCGATTTTGAGGCCATGGATGATACAAATCGAGATTTAGGATCTCATTTCAATGGGAGTTTAATGCAGGTGAATTGAGGGTGGTGATCATGGTGTCATGGAGGTTCTTGTATGCATACGGCTTTGACACAACATGGTGGTTTATGTGAGTACATGGTATTGGTTGTGGAGTTGGCCTATTTGGGACCTGGAGCTCTTGGACAACATCTTGGTCCTTGCATGATTCAGATTCATGTTGACTAGATCTGTCGTTATGTTTATCTGTGACATTTGATTGTTTTGGTTTAATCATTTTGATGTTTTTAGATTTGCGGGTCTTCCAGATGATAAGTGAATTCATATTTGTATGTGTTCCTAACATGGATGGTTTTGTAGGTGTTGCATGTTTAACCAAAATTTGTGGTTTTGTAGATCTACAAATAAACTTTTTTTAGATTATGAATCTTGTGGGGGTGTTTTTGGATGCAAGATAGTTGCAGGTTCGCATGCATGCTTCATGTATGGCTTGAGGAGGTTGTTTGTAGCTTTTTTGATATAGAGGTGTCCGTATATGATTATTCATTCAACATTTTTGTAGTGTTTACTTGATGGGTACCTGATTGATCACTCTAAACTGGCTCTTGGGTCGATCTGGTGTTTGAGTCATGAAGAACTTACATGATTATCTCTTATTTTTAATGATTTGTTTATTACTGATGTGTGTTGAGTTTCCCTGCTTTTGAGTCGTCATTGTGGTGGATTCATGTTGTGCCTCTTTGAGATGTACGAGTTGTGTAGTCTTGTGGACTATCTATACCCTAGGTTTCATAGATAACTTGGATGTGGGCTATCTATACCCATAGATCATTGTAGTAATAGCTTGTAGATTTTGGTGTTGGTGGTCAATTGGTCATCATGGTGCATTGATGCAATGTAGTAGAGAGATGGTGAGATGGATGGATGGAGTACAATTTGTGATTCATGGTGGAGTTCTTTGGGATGTTTGTGCAACTTTCTTGTAAGAGTACTTTGAGTCACTTGTAATTGTTTTTCTTGTAGCCTATAGTAGTTATCTTCTTGGTTTGGAGATCATGGTTCTACTTTGCACTTTGGGAGCTCTTGGCATTGTAGCTGAGTTCTTTGATTGTGCGAGGGCCATTTGTGACCTTCAATTAGGATATGGTTATCATGATGCCATGTGTAGCTTAGTATCACGGTTCAATGGGAGCTTTGGCAGTGGTGTGGATTCGTCACCTTATGATGGATGATCTTCTGTAGTGGTTGTTGGTGTCATCAGGAGCTCTTGGATTCTACATCTTGTATGCAGTGAGAGTTCATTTACATATTTAGTTCTATTAACAGGGGATGTTTGTCTTCATGTGGTTTGGAGATGTTGACATCTTGTTACAATGGAGGGCTCTTGGAGTCTTTGGTTGAGTTTTTAGTTATGATTTGTTTTTTATTAAGGTAAGCAACAAACCAACGTATTGAACCCTTTACAAAAAGCCCCAAGGGTAGGACCAAACAGGCCACAAACATGCCATCAACAACACACACAAAACTGTTGTAAGACAACAAAACCAAACAGAACTAAGCAACCCTTGATCCCGAACCAACAAATCTAACTTCCTTGACCTCGAACCAACAAATCTAACTTCCTTGACCCTAGGGCGTAGAGAAACAACAAATTTGGGGAGCCCTTTCTTTCTACGCTGAACCACTGTCTAGGAAAACTCTGAGTCTAAATCCTCATAGCAAGGCGAGAGGATGGGATCCTCAACAGACACCACAACCATAGAACTCTTGTGCAACAAAGTAGGTAGAGCCAAAGATATAACTAGAACTGATAGAGTAGCAATCAAATCTCTGTCAGAAGGAGCCGCTACTAGAGCCAAAGAAGGGTATCTGGCACGATCACGATTAGTCGCCATCACTCCCTCAGGCTTAGCATGAATTGGTACAGAAGTCCCCGCAGGGGGAGTTGAAGGAGAAGAACCAATAGGGGACTCATCATCTGAACCAACCTCTAGATCTTTAACTGTCAAGTGTTCCAAACAAGCATTCCACCACCACGTCGCACCAGCCTTACGACGAGAGTGATGGCAAGAAGCCAGATGTCCAACAATGAAGCAACGACGACAATGGAAGGTTAAGCCCTCATAGTCAAGAAGCTGGGATCCAGGGCAGTCCCCCACCATCAAAACTATCTCTCCATGAAGAGGCTTGGAGATATCAATATCCACAAGAATGCGAGCATACGTACGAGGTCCCATTAGGATCGTAGATTTGTTCACCATAAGGTAGCGACCAATAGTATTGTCAATCGCCTCATAGTAGGATTCCTCCCAGAACTGGAGAGGCGGATGTTGCAAGTATGTGCTAACTGGTGTTATTGATGTCAACATGTTTTTGTTTTCATTGGTGTTAACTGTATCTTCTAATATTGATGTTTGTTGATTGATTGAAGAACACTATCTGAGTATTTGCTCTGCATTTTCTCTATAGTGAAGACCATAGTATGAGCTTTGGATATGATTTAGAGAAGTATTTGAAGATGCTAAATCTAGAATTTGGTGGTCTAGAGCGCTGTGCAGAAAAAGTTCTATTCACCAGTGTGAAGATTGTACTTGGCAAGGTTTGTAGAGTTACAGGGAGAAAGTGTTTTGCTCTGCATTTCTCTGCAGATTGGAGTTTGGGTTTGCGGTTCTGGACTTAAGCTTATAAGATCCTTAGTCATCTTCATTCCAAAGGATATGTGATTTGAAGCTCCGAAAGCAAGTTTCTAATTAACAGAGTTTGACAGTGTCTGATTGAGAACAGTCTATGGTCCATCTTCCAGTGAAATAAGTTGAGATTTGTTGCGGTTGGATTTGTTGGTTTCCAAATGATTCTATGATGTTCGTGGATGTCCCCTTTATGTATTGAAGGCATGTGCTTGATCCACAAGCTGTAATGAAGATCTTGGAAGCGTGTGTTCAAGTGTTCTTGATGATTGCACCAGTCTGGCTGACCTAGATGTTTAACACTCTTTGCAAATGAACTTCTTGAATTGTAGAAGTATATGGTAGCATGTGAAGATGTAATTGAGTCTGTGCTAAGGCGTGAAGTGTTCCTCCTTTATTCATTTAGTCTACAAGCTTGTTTAGGTCTAGTCCTAATTTGATGTATGTATGTGTGCCGACCTTGGAGATTGTTCCAATGGTTGATGATTGTAATGCCAACCTTGATGTACATTCCAAGGTTGATGAATTGTATAAATATATGTAATGAAGTCATGAAAGAAGTGTGATAGTGTGAAGATGAAAAGATAAGGTCGAAGTGTAAAAGCAGAGCAGAGTAGAGGAGATAAAGTGCACTTCAATGGAACTAACTCAAGGATGGTGTAGATGCTAGTAAATTAGTTCACCCCTGGCAGTGAGCCAACCTTTTGCGCAGTGAGTCCTTTGGCAATGAGCCATCATTTGATATTCGGTATTGTTACTACATTATATTGTGAGCTAACACTCACTGTGGTTTTTCCTTGTTTAGGGTTTTCCATGTAAAAATCTGGTGTTCATGTGTGTGTATGGTGTTGATGTGTTCATGTTTTGATTCTTCTATTCATGTTTAATGTTCATAACAGAATAAGGAAATAAGTTTATGTGATTGTGAAATTGATTGTGGTTTAAAGAAGTTAAAGATTTGATACAACTGATTCACCCCCCCCCCCCTCTCAGTTGTCTTGTGCCTTTCAACAATTGGTATTAGAGTAAGGTTCCTTTGAAGAAAGCCTAACAACTTAAGGTAGCTCCGGGATGGCACATAGGAAAGGAATTCCCCAGTTCGATGGATCAGACTATGCCTACTGGAAGGCTCGAATGCAAAGTTATCTCATTTCTCTTGGTTATAATGTTTGGGCAATGGTTAAAGTTAAATACACAGTTCCTAAAGGTCTGGACACTGAAGAAGAGATTAAAAAGTTTGAGGATAATCGCAAAGCTAAAAATACATTGAAATGGCAAAATTTGTGAATCTAGAAACTGCTTATGAGATTTGGGACAAATTAAATAAAATTTATGAAGGTGATGCATCTGTCAAGAAGGCCAAGTTGCAGAATTTGAAGACCACATGAAACTATGTGAATGGGTGAAGATGAGAACATAACAATTTACTTACAAAAGATTGATGAAGTTGTCAACAGTATCAAGGGTCTTGGTGGAGAATTAAAAGATGGGGATGTCATAGATAAGATACTCAGAACTCTTCCCAAATCTTACGTCCACAAGGTATCTGCCATTGAAGAGTTGTTGGAATTGGGCAAGCTTACAAAAGATCAACTACTTGGTAAATTGATTGCTTTTGAAATAAGAGAGTTTGGTACTATTGACGGCCCTGTGAAAACTGAGACTGCCTTCAAGGCCAAAGAAGAAAATACTGCTAGATCAGAGAAATATGTTGTGGAATTAGATGATGAAGACTTTGCAGAGCTAGAAGTGAAATTTGCAAGCAGAATAAAAAGGGGCAACAAAGGAAAATTCAAAGGTAAGTTACCTTTCAAATGCTTCAGTTGTGGTAAAATTGGTCATTATGCTTCAAGGTGTCCTGACAGAGCTCTGAAAATCAATGAAAGCAAAGGAAAGATGGTAAGAAAGAGTTATTATGTTAGAGATGATGAAGGTGTAACTGATGATGATTCTAATTCCGATGATGGCATTAGTAGTGAATGCTTGTTTATTGCACGTAGAGAAGAACCTGTTTTTGCTAATCTTGCACACTGTGGAAAGGAAGAAAGTGCAGGAGAGTTGTCTGCATTCCATGCTGAAAAGGAAGATGAATGGATCATTGACAACGGATGCTCAAACCACATGACAGAAGACAAGAGTAAGTTTGTTAAGTTTGAAAAGTATGATGGAGGACTTGTTAGGCTTGGTGATGATGCGACTGGTAAGATTTGTGGAAAAGGCTCTATTACTTTTGATGGCAAGCAAAATATAGATGATGTTCTTTATGTCAAGGTCCTAAAGCATAATCTTCTAAGTGTTGGACAAATGTGTGACAAATAATATAATCTTGTGTTCAAAGATAATGGGTGTAAGATATAGAATAGCTTCGGAACCTTAATTGTTGTTGGTAAGAAGACTCATGGTAATGTTTATCATTTGAAAGGTGCTGAAAATTGTTGCTTGTTGGCTAAGTCAGATGAAAGTTGGCTATGGCATAGGAGAATGGGTCACATTAACTTCAATAATCTGTTGAGAATAAGCACTATTCAAGCTGTAAGAGATCTACCTAAGATTGTGAAGCCTGCCAATATTATATGCAAAGAATGCTAGTTTGGGAAGATGACAAAGACCACTTTCAAAAGCAAAGAACAATCCTCTACCGGTCTGCTAGAGTTAGTGCATGCAAACCTGTGTGGTCCTACAAGAACAAGAAGTCTGCAAGGTGAAAGGTACTTCATGCTCCTTATTGATGATTTTTCAAGAATGACTTGGGTTACATTCCTTAGAGAAAAAGCAGAGTCTTTAGATAAGTTCAAGGTATTCAAAGCTATGGTTGAAAATGAATTGGATTTAAGAATCAAATGCTTAAAATATGACAGAGGTGGTGAATTCACCTCAAATGCGTTCAATGCGTTTTGTGAAGAACATGGAATAAAGAGACATTTGTCTGCTCCCCAGACTCCTCAACAAAATGGAGTGGTTGAAAGGAAGAATAGAACTGTTCAAGAAGTTGCTAGAGCTATGATCAAGGAAGCAGACCTACCAGAAGTATACTGGAAAGAAGCAATACATACTGTTGTCTACATTCATAATAAAGTGCAAATCAGAGAAGAAAAAACAAAGACACCTTATGAACTATGGTATGGTAGAGCCCCTACTATCAAATACTTCAAAGTTTTTGGAAGCAAGTGTTACATCAGAAGAGATGAAGAATTAGGGAAGTTTGATGCTAGATATGATGAATGCATATTACTTGGGTACTCCACTAAGAGCAAGGCTTACTGACTGGTGCTATAACAAAAGATTGAGAAAGATCATTGAAAGTGCAAGTGTGAAGGTAGATGAAGACTTCCAACCAGATGAATATGAGTCAGATGAACCTGCTGACACAGAGAAAGTTGGAAAAGGGAAAGAAAAGGAAGTTCAGACTAAAGAACAAGCTCCAGAAGAAGAAGAAACTCAAGCTGAGGCTCCGATAAGAACTCGTAAAACTCTAAGATATGTGCAAAGAGATCATTCTGAAGATCAGATTATTGGTGACAAAAGGAAATGTGTGATGACAAGAAGCAAGATTGCAGAGGAACAAGTAAATCTCTATCTGCTTTCAAAAGTAGAACCTAAAACAGTAAATGAAGCATGCAAAGATGAGCATTGGGTCAAGGCAATGAATGAAGAACTATAATAGATTGAGAAGAACAAGACTTGGGAACTTGTCCCTAGACCTGCAAACAAGAATGTGATTGGAACAAAGTGGGTGTTTCGAAACAAACTGAATGAAGTTGGATAAGTTGTGAGAAACAAGGCAAGACTTGTATGTAAAGGCTACTCCCAAGTTGAAGGAATTGATTATGAAGAGACCTATGCTCCGTTGGCAAGAATGGAAGCTATCAGACTGTTTTTGGCATTTTCAACACATAAACTTCAAGGTATATCAGATGGATGTGAAATCTGCCTTCCTGAATGGTGAGTTAGAAGAAGAAGTCTACATAGAGCAATCGGATGGGTTCCAGTTATCAGACAAACCAGACATGGTATGTAAATTGAAGAAGGCCTTGTATGGACTGAAGCAAGCTCCTAGAGCCTGGTATGCAAGACTAGATAAGTATCTGTTGCAGTAGGGTTTTAGTAAAGGGTCCCCAGATAGCAATCTTTATAGAAAAGTAAGCAAAGATCAAATCGTGATTATTGAAGTCTATGTAGATGATATCATCTTTGGTGGAAATGAAGAAATGTGCAAGAATTTTGCAAATGAAATTCAAAAAGAATTTGAGATGTCTATGTGTGATGAGTTGAATTTCTTTTTTGGACTGCAAATCAATCAGACAAACAAAGGTATTTTCATTTCTCAATCAAAATATGTTAGGGAATTGTTGAAGAAGTGTGGAATGGAGGACTCTAAACCGATATGCACTCTTATGACCACCGGCTGTAAACTGAGCAAGAATGATGAATCTTCTAAGGTTGATCAAAGTAAGTACAGATCAATGATTGGTGAACTACTTTACCTTACTGCTACTAGACTAGATATCATGCATGCAATCTGCCTTGTGGCCAGATTTCAATCAAATCCTAGAGAATCACATGTGATGGCAGTTAAGAGGATATTTTGGTACTTGAAGGGCACTCCTGATCATGGACTATGGTATCCTAAGAACAATGATTTTTCTTTAAGTGCATATACAGATACAGATTGGGCTGGATGTGCTGATAACAGGAAAAGCACAAGTGGAGGTGCATTCTTCCTGGGAGATAGGGCAGTATCGTGGCATAGCAAGAAACAAGAATTAGTCTCTTTGTCCACTGCAAAAGCATAATATATTGTTGTAGTATCATGTTGCACTCAGGTGCTCTGGATGAAGCAGACCTTGAAAGATACCAAAGTTGAGTTTGATGGAGCAATTCCTATTCTTTGTGATAACACAAGTGCCATAAACATTTGAAAGAATCCAATGATGCATTCAAAGACAAATCACATTTCAATCAAATATCACTTCTTGAGGGAGAAAGTTATAGAAAATGAGGTGAAGCTTGAGTATGTTCCTACAAAAGATCAAGTTGCTGATATATTCACTAAGGCTCTTCCAAAAGACACATTTGAGTATCTCCGGGAGAAATTAGAGGTTATTGCCCCTCCTTCCTTGAATTAGATGCATAGGAAGGTGCATCAATCCAGTGTGCTTCAAAGTACATTTTTTTTTCTTTTTGGATTGATGTTGGAGGCTACCTCTCAGGGGGATCAAGTAGTGGTTTGAGATGATTGTTGCATTCAGAGGGAGTAAAGAATAGTTTCAGACTGATTAGAGCAACGTGTGCAGTAGAAGAGATGTGAAGCCCTTTGCCATTGATGTCAAAGGGGGAGAGAAATCATGTGAAAAACTCAGGGGAGTAAGAGTGTAGATGTGTAAAAAGAAAAGGGGAGCCCTGAAGTAGAATTATGTCTTGATGGTGGAACATGTTTTTCACATCATATGTTGCCATCAATGACAAAGGGGGAGATTGTTGCAAGTATGTGCTAACTGGTGTTGTCATTGATGCCAACATGTTTGTGTTGTCATTGATGCCAACTGTATCTTCTAATATTGATGTTTGTTGATTGATTGAAGAATACTGTCTGAGTATTTTGCTCCGCATTTTCTCTATAGTGAAGACTGGAGTATGAGCTTTGGATATGATTTAGAGAAGTGTTTGAAGATGCTAAATCTAGAATTTGGTGGTCTGGACCGTTGTGCAAAAAAAAAATTATTCACCACTGTGAAGACTATACCTAGCAAGGTTTGCAGAGTGACGGGGAGAAAGTGTTTTTCTTCGCATTTCTCCGCAGATTAGAGTTTGGGTTTGCGGTTCTGGACTTAAGCTTATAAGATCCTTAGTCATCTTCATTCCAAAGGATACGTGATTTGAAGCTCTAGAAAGCAAGTTTCTAATTAGCAGAGTTTGACAGTGTCTGATTGAGAATAGTCTGTGATCCATCTTCAAGTGAAATAAGTTGAGATCTATTGTAGTTGGATTTGCTAGTTTCCAAATGATTCTATGATGTTCGTGGATGTCCCCTATATGCATTGAAGGCGTGTGCTTGATCTGCAAGCTGTAATGAAGATCTTGGAAGCGTGTGTTCAAGTGTTCTTGATGATTGCACCAGTATGGCCGACCTAGATGATTAACACTCTTTGCGGATGGATTTCCTAAATTGTAGAAGTATATGGTGGCGTGTGAAGATGTAATTGAGTCCATGCTAAGGCGTGAAATGTTCCTCCTTTATTCATTTAGTCCACAAGCTTGTTTAGGTCTAGTCCTAATTTGATGTATGTATGTGTGCCGACCTTGGAGATTGTTCCAATGGTTGATGATTGTAATGCTGACCTTGATGTACATTCCAAGGTTGATGAATTGTATAAACATATGTAATGAAGTCGTGAAAGAAATGTGATAGTGTGAAGATGAAAAGATAAGGTCGAAGTGTAAAAGCAAAGCAGAGCAGAGGAGATAAAGTGCGCTTCAATGGAATTGAACTCATGCATGGTGTAGATGCTACTAAATTAGTTCACCCCTGGCAGTGAGCCACCCCCAGCAATGAGCCAACCCCCGACAGTGAACCAACCCTCAGCAGTGAGCCATCCTTTTGGGCAGTGAGCCACCATTTGATATTCAGTATTGTTACTACATTATATTGTGAGCTAACACTCATCGTGGTTTTACCCTGTTTAGGGTTTTCCATATAAAAATCTGGTGTTCATGTGTGTGTATGGTGTTGATGTGTTTATGTTTTGATTCTGCTATTCATGTTTAATGTTCATAACATAATAAGGAAATAAGTTAAGTGATTGTGAAATTGATTCTAGTTTAAAGAAGTTAAAGATTTGATACAACTGATTCACCCCCCCCCTCTCAGTTGTCTTGTGCCTTTCAATAGCGGATTGGGTAGCTTGACCCAAACAAGCCAGATAAGAAGCACTTTTGAAAGAGGGTTAAACAAAGGAGTCCAAGGTTTGAGTAGAAGGGAGTGCTCTCCCCATAACTACACCCTACCACCTAGCACTGAATCCCTAGCCTCAATAGAATCAAAGCCCACAATGAAGAAACTCCTTGCACAGGGGAATAGGTCAATATTACCCTGGACAATAGGTCTCCAGGATTCAAAAATCCACTTATTTAGATCAGGGAGGGATGGCCAGAGGCCACTTAATCTGCCAATGAAACCATGCTTGGCATAATGTTCTTCATTTTTCGTAACTTCCTATCCACACCACCACAGGGGAGGTATGGGAGAAAGGAAGGGGGCAGGGATGACTCTTGTCCCTCTGTGGTGGACGACTAACGCCACCAACAACTACAACGAAGGAGGGCCCCTGTGCACCCTCAGAAATAGGGTTGAGGGAAGCATTCTGTACGTTAGGGGTTGTGAAGGCCCCTGCAGCCACATGAGCACCAGAAAATGAAGAGTCTCACCAAGGAGAAGCTTTTCCTACTTTCGAGAAAAGTGTACCAGGGGAGAAGCCCCTGCCAGAACTGACTACGAAAGCAGAAAAACCTTCGTCGAGCACGAGCATGAGCGCAAGATGCTCCATTTCAAAAACTATCTAAAACTATATGTTACTCAAGTTATTTTTCAATAATGATTTGTTGGTTTGACAGATGATCCTGTGTTTAGAGGAAGAATGTTATTGTGCCATGGTTAACTCTTGATCATGCGTTAGAGTTTTGGCATGACATAGGTGCTTTTTGGGAGAAAATGTGTTCATTAGAGACACGATTTTCTTTTAAGATGTAGATCATGACATCATGGAGAGTTTATGGATTCTGTACTGATCATGCAGATGGAGCTTTGGCAGTGATTTGAAGTAATCTTCTAGTATTGAGTGCAATGATCATTTTTCCTTAGAGCTTTTGGAGATTACGGTGATGCAATTGAGTTTAGTTGGGATGGGATGGTTGATGGGTACTCATGGATATTGGATAGACTTGGTGAGCTTGTAAATATCTTGTTTATAGGGATCATGTGTTGGGATGATTACTCTTTGATGAGGTTTCAACAAGATCAAGGAGTCTACACCTAGAATTGGACATGAGTTCAACATGGACATGATGAGGAGATTGTTCACGGAGAGAGCCATGGTGGCTTGGTGCATCTTAAGAGGAACAATATCATTCCCCACTTTCGGTCCACTCGGTAGAGAATTATTTGATAGGTATTGCCCACCTTGTTTTTAGATGCATATTGTTTCATGCTTTGTCTTTTCATGAGGATTAGTCTTGAGCTATGGATGTTGGTTTTGGAGGGCTAGCTTGATGAGTACTTGGCATGGTTTATTTTTCCTTTATCTCCTTATGCATATATTTTATTATGAAGACATTTTTTAGGAGTGCAAGGGGTGGTTTTGGGCATATTCCCTTGTTGAGGGAATGAATGTTTTGTTTGATCTTTCAATTTGAGAGGCTTACCTCCTGGTGTTTTATTGATATTTTGTTATGTTTGACCTTGGGGTTAAATAGTAGGATACTGAGGAGGATTTTCTATATGGGGTTTTGGGAATAGCAAGTGCACTTAGACGTGCTGGTAGGACATGGTTTTGATATATAAGTTTTTTTGTCTATGGTTTATTGCTTCTTCCTAGAGATTCATGTTCACATGACATTGGGGTTGAGGTTTATATGGAGCTCTTATGATTACTATCGAAGTTCTTTAATCTCTATCTTCTATGATGTGGATAAATTGGGAGAGCTGTGGAGATTAGTGGTGAGAGAATTATTTTTCCGCAGTTTAGTTTGTAGGTTTGCAAATCATTGTGTGCTCTTTGATATTAGATGATATTGATGACATTAGCCACACCCTTCTTGTGAGTGCTATTGGTGGACTTTTTGATGCTTTGATTGATCTCATATTTGACATTACCTATGCAGTGGGAATTCTAGGTTGTATACGTGTCCTCTCTTGGATGTTCTCATTATACTATTGTGTTGAAGGTCTTTAGGACTTCTTTGTGTGGGGTAGTGTATATACATGGACATGATTGTGGATTGGATTGGATATGTTGATGGCAGAAGATCTACCTATGATGATGTGTATACCTTGGTTTTGAGGTATGGTTAGTTAGGTGTGTTAGCAACTAGTTGTTATTCCAGTTGTTGGTGAATTCTTGGCAACTACTCAAGGCTATTTGTTACCATTGGATTTGGTGTTTGTGTTTGAATATAGAGTTGAGGTAGGGTACATGCTTCTATGTGACAATTAGTGTATTCATCACCTTTGGATAGGATCTTATCTTTCATGTCTTGGCATGATGGAGGATGAGAGGGTTCTTATTTGAGATGTTGGTCACCTTGGTTGATATTGCAGGTATTGATGAGGTTAGTTGCAGTCTTCATCCTTTAATTATAAATGTCAAACCAGAGCAGTGTACATGGTGATATGCAAGAGGGAGAAGAAATCATTTGCATGACATTCTTTTTCTACAAATAGAATTGAAAGGAAATGCATGAAACAAATTGTTGCAATCAAATCTAATCTAAGAGATTGTAAATGAAAATGCTGGAATCAAATCTATCTTAAAATACTTGTGTAGGAAAATACTGGAAATGAATCTATCCTAAGAATCTTGTAAAGGGAAATACTAGAAATGTAAAGAACAGGAAATGGAAAAATTGCTGCTAATATACTGAACTTTATTATTTTATAAAACTATCCCCATTTGATTCCTTGATTTAAATGCATTTATAGAATGCTTATTCTCAATCAATCCGCCAAGATTGTGGATCTAAGATCCTATTCTTAGGGAGAAAAACTAAATCTTCTTTCTCTAATCTTGCTGTCTTTTATCACGCCACTTTTATTTTAGCCACTTTCTTTCATGAACTACTCACTTATTTTGACAAATCTCTTCAAACGGTTTTTGGGTTTTGTTTCCCTCGTTCCCAGCTTTCCAAATCATTTTGAATTTTTGAATTTCATTGAGAAATTAGGAAGATATCACCATTTTCGTGCTTCTTTTTAGGAAGTTTTTTGGTACTCCAATTTGATAGAATTTATTCTCCAATCTACTAATTGTTTTTTATTATGATAAGCGGCAAAACAAGGGTGCCGATCCTAATTACAAAACATCCCTAAGGAGCGATGTAAAAGAACAAGGCCCCAAAGGCAAACAAGTAGGACACAACAGAACAGCAAAGCTAAGAGAAATCAACAGCCCAAAAGGCAACCCAAACAATGCACCAGGCACTCACTGACAGCAAAAAAACCAGACTGAGGATAAAACAACAGCTGAACTAGAACAAGCAAACCTGACACCCTTAGCCCTAGGGCGCTACTCTGTAATAGATTTGGGGAGCCCTTTCTTACGCCGTTGAACCACAGTCCAAGAAACGTTAGAGTCAAAGTCCTCAGAGCATGGAGAGAGGGGGAACTTCCCCAGCAGCAGTAGCCAGTGAAGGAACAAACAAAGAGGCTGAGCCAGAAAAAGGCCCAACTGAAAGAGAGACCGAAGAGGAGGAAGAAGTAGCCAGACCTGAAGCCTTCGTGCGTAGAACTGCCACTCTAATTGAAGAAAGACCAGTAGCAGAAGCAGAAGTGATCCGACCTAGAGTAGGAGTTGACATGGGAGTTGCAATATGATCCACAGAGTCCAATGAAGTCAAGGGATTAGCAACAGACTCCACCACCACCCACATGAATAGTCTCAAGAGGGACCTCATCCTCCTGAGAGGAATCATCCCCAAGAGACGAACCATCCTCTTGGGAAGCACTGATAGTCAAGTGATCCAGGAGAGCATCCTTCCACCATGTTGCAGCGCCTTTGTAGTGTGAAAGATGACAACCGGAAGCCGCATGACCAACAGAGAAGCTCACTAACATCTAAAGGGGATACCCTCATAATCAATCAGTTGTTTCCAAGGCCGGTCCCCAACCATTAACACAACATCTCCAAACAAAGGTTTGGAGATGTCAATGTCAACCAAGATTTGAGTAACTGTGGAGTGCCCCATGAAGGAGGTGGTAGAGTCAACTTTCAGGAAACGTCTGATGGTGTTGCCAATGCTCTCATAGCAGGAGTCCTCCCAAAATTGGAGAGGGAGGTTTGGAAGACATACCCAAATTGGTTTGATATTAATCGGTTTGGTAAGGGGATTGAAATAAAGTGTCCACAGTTTAATGAAAAGGGAATGCTCCCCCCACATCCAGACCCTACCATCAAGTACTAAATCTCGTTGCTTAGAAGAAGCAAAAGTCACGATGAAGAAACCACGAGCATTGGGAAAAAGCTCAATCTTACCAACAACAAATGACTTCCAAGTCTCAATGACCCAATTGTGAAGATCTGGCAGGGAGGGCCAAAAGCCATTGAACCTGCAAATCATGCCTGCGTTACAGTAAAACTCTTCATTTTCATCGACTTCTGGGCCATGCACCACAATTGGGGAGGTGCGGGCACAAGAGACTGGTCGGAGCCCACCCTGAGGACGGTGAGCACCCAACCTCGTCACTAACGCAAAAGAGCATCGAAAACCACTAGGAGCCCACTACCCAGGAACAGACGAGCCAAACCCAAACACAACCTGCACACCGTTTGCATCATCATTTACATTTACTGTGGGAACCCCTTCCTGTGCTAAAGTAGCACCAATCGTTGCTTGTACTTTGTTTGTGGCCACCTTTAAAACATTTTTTGTGGGGACCTCGACCCTAGGGACGCCCATAGACACCTTCTCACCCCTCTGAGAACCAGAGGACAAGCCTACAACACACGTAGCGCCAGGCCAGCGGACTTCGAGGCAACGGTCATGCACAGATTCGCGCTCTCGCCCATTTCAAAAAAAATCAAATATTTGTTTGCTTCCAATCTACTAATTGTTTATTACAAGGAAAACATGCAATATAATTAATACATTCAATGACACTAATTAAGCAAAATACATGCTTTTATTTAGCTAATAGATGAGGCAATTTATTGTCTCATCATCTCCCCCACACCTAAAATGTTGCATGTCCTTCTGCAACTCATAGTGAGCTTCTGGAGCCAATCTCTTCACCTTTATTGCAATTGCTTTGGAGATTTTCTGAGAGGTGCACTAGAGATGCTCTGAAGATGTTCTGAGTTACTCCGGAGCTATCCAGAGCTACCTATCTTTACTTCATGGTCAGTTCTGAGTTACTCTGGAGCTTATCCGGAGCTAATTATTTTTTCTCCCTCGGTGGCTCTGGAGAGATCCAAAATGTTCTAATGCTAGAAATAGAGCCTATGGAAAGCTATGGAAAGATCTAGAATGTCATCAAATGCCAAAATAAATCTACAAGAGTTCTTAGGAGCAACAACGTTTATAGAGAAATGCATGTTCAACTTTTTAGAGGAAGAAATAGCATATGTCAAGCACTTATTTGTAGAAAAGAAACCTACTTCATCCTACTCTAGAGATAGGTTACACAAAACCATTAACTGGTTGTGGAAAATAACATCATTTTCTCAAAAGATGGATCCATGCATTCAACCTTTTGAAATAAGAGAAAAACCATGAGAAGATGATTGAATATTTGAACTCTAATGCTCCACCTTCCTTTGAAATGGCAACCTTCTCCATAATTTTTTATTCTAGTAGATGCATGGACTGATTAGAAAGATCTTGTTGGCAAGAGACATTGCTTTGCATGATAGGTGTTGTTATTGATGGCAACTAAGACTATTCCACACATCTGCATAACATAATTTGTTCATACCAAAAGTTAGAATTAGAATTTATCTAAGTCTGGGTACCTAGAAACAAAGCATGTGACAGGGTCCAATATCTTGGTCTGGATCTCTCCGGTGGAAAATTAGAGTATGCTATGGATTTGAAGGAGTCATAAGGAATGTCAAGGCAATCTAGATCCAGAATTTTAACCTCCAGTGACTAAGGGAGTAAAAGTTTGAGCATCTGAGTACCGGGTCATAATATGACAGAACAGTTCAGTAAAGAAGCGACCGACTTGTGTTAGATCCTTATGTGGATCTGATAGAAGTGTTTTGGTGAGTTGCGTATGGGATAAAATGTTAGTGGCTGACATGAATGGTGACCTTCAAGTGTTATTTCTGGTACGCATCATTATTGGCACATGGATTCAGCCGAAAGAACAGAGTACTTGTATTGTTAGTTAAGTTCTTCATAAGGCCAACAAAAAAGTGATTGAATTACTTGAAGCAGATATATATAGCTAATAGATTCGAGTGTTGAAGGGTGTGTGTGTACGAATATGAAGTAAATGCGAAAAGAGCAGAAAAAGGGTGCAAAAGAGAAGATATCCAAGATCTAGATTATGGCAGAACAGTAAACAGGGCAGAGCAAAGATGAAGTGTATCAAGTCAGTTTTCTGTGCTTAACCGGAACTGAATCCTTGCATTGGTAGATACTAACTATCAGTTCAAACACATTGTAATCTTCTTCTTGCAGGTAGTGAGCCTACTGTAGGTAGTGAGCCTTTCTTTGAGCAGTGAACTCTAGGCAGTGAGCCCGAATGCATGTACATTCTCCATTATAATACTTTTAACAGAGTATAATTTTTGTGGGTTAACCCCCACCATGGTTTTTCTCTTAACCAGGTTTCCACGTCAAAAATCTTGGTGTCAAATGTGTTATTTCTACTTCTGCTCGTGTTGTTGATTCTTGCTTTTCATGATAACATTATTAATCTATTAATGAAGTAGTAAAGAGAAGGTAACTGCTGCAAGTATTAAAGTTTTAAGACAACTGATTCACCCCCCCGTCTCAGTTGTCACCTCTAATTCCAACACTTGCAACCCTTCCTCATATTTTGGTGCATGCATGATTGGATGCAGCTCCTCATCCTTCAAATATCTAATCGAGAAACCCTCCTTGGACTTTGAAGGCGTCCAAATAATAATCTTTTCTTTCTAGGGCTTGAAGTCATGATCCTCCAGTTGAGGAGGTTGCACAAGAGCTGTCACCTTCTTTACATACAAAAACCTCTTCCTTTGGATCTATTGTTTGGGGGGAGTTTCTAAAATAATAAACCTAAAAAAGACTTGTCAAACTAATTTTTTTCTTTTGACTTGTTGTCACCAGATCAACAACTCCCTAATGACACCTATCCCTAGCAATGATGCCAAAAATGATGAGGGTCGTTGCAGTCTTCATCATTTAATTATAAATGTCAAACTAGAGCAATGTCCATGGCGATATGCAAGAGGGAAAAGAAATCATTTGCATGGCATTCTTTTTCTACAAACAGAATTGACAAGAAATGCATGAAACAAATTGTTGCAATCAAATCTAATCTAGGTGTTTGTAAATGAAAATGTTGGAATCAAATCTATCCTAAGATACTTGTGAAGGGAAATATTGGAAACGAATCTATCCTAAGAAGCTTGTAAAGGGAAATACTAGAAATGTAAATAACAAGAAATGGAAAAACTGCTGCTAATATACTGAACTTTATTATTTTATAAAACTATCCCCATTTGATTCCTTGATTGCAATGCATTTATAGAATGCTTATTCTCAATCAATCTGCCAAGAATGTGGATCTAAGATCCTATTCTTAGGGAGAAAAACTAAATCTTCTTCCTCTAATCTTGTTGTCTTTTATCATGCCACTTTTATTTCTATCACGAACTTCTCACGTATTTTGACGAATCTCTTCAAACAGTTTCTGGGTTTTGTTTTACTCATTGCCAGCTTTCTAGGTCATTTTGAAATTCTGAATTTCATTGAGAAATGGAGATATTGCCATTTTACCGAGACTATATTTTTAACTTCCTCTTTTCGTGTTTTTTTAGGATGTTTTTTGACACTCCAATTTGACAGAATTTATTCTTCAATCTACTAATTGTTTATTACAAGGAAAACATGCAATATAATTAATACATTCAATGACACTAATTAAGCAAAATACATGCTTTTATTTAGCTAATAGATGAGACAATTTATTGTCTCATCAAGTATTTTGATGGAGCACATGGAGCATATGGACATGTTTTGATGGTACAAGTCGGCTATAGGGATTGTTCCCTTGATGATTGAGTTTACTTTTGACCCCTTCAAGTGTGAGAATGGTGGGAAAGGTGTGTTGTACACCTTGCATAATAATACTACTAATAATGTAAAAATAAATATTTATTGTGGTTCATTTTAGAGATGTGGATGGTAAATGAGCTAGACATTCTTGGGGCCATTTGAATTTTGTATGTGACATTGGAATAAATATTAAGCAAAATACATGCTTTTATTTAGCTAATAGATGAGACAATTTATTGTCTCATCAAGTATTGTGATGGAGCACATGGAGCATATGGACATGTTTAGATGGTACAAGTTGGCTATAGGGATTGTTCCCCTGATGATTGAGTTTACTTTTGACCCCTTCAAGTGTGAGAATGGTGGAAAAGGTGTGTTGTACACCTTGCATAATAATACTACTAATAATGTAAAAATAAATATTTATTGTGGTTCATTTTAGAGATGTGGATGGTAAATGAGCTAGACATTCTTGGGGCCATTTGAATTTTGTATGTGACATTGGAATAAATATTTAATATGGGTCACATTAAGAAAATATTTATTATTGGAAAAACTTAATACCAAATATCTAATTTGGGGTCATGGTTTAATGAGCTTATGGTTTTTAGGCACATGGTTTATGTAATACCATTGTGGTTTTGTGTAAGCTTGTCTTTATAAAAGCAAGCACATGAGTAGTTGTTAAGGTTGGCTTGTGTAACTTTTGGCCTATTGGTTAAGGTTGGATTGAGCATCTCTTGTAGGTTGTAGATATGATTGGAGGAAGCATGGATTGGGATGTGTGGCTACATGGTTCTTATTTGCTTGTTATATGGAGGAAGGCAACTAGGGTGCTTGATGCTTTAGAAGCCTTGCATGGAGACTCTACAAGTGTATTATAATCTTGTTCATGGAAATAATTCATTGAGTGTGTGAGTGCTTTTGGAAATTGGGTTTTTCCCTTGAAAGGGTTTTCCTAAGGTACATCTGGTGTCATCTTGTGGTATACTTTGTTATTCTTTTATGTTGTGGATTTTTAATACTTGTTTTGCATATTTTTCTCTCATGAGGGTTATGTGTAAATGGTTTATTTTTTGTGAATTTTCTTTCAATTAAGCACAACCAATTTGATTGTAGAGAAAACCAATTTAACACTACCTATTGTAACTCACTTAACAAATACTATACAAGAGTGAACAAGACAATCACACTAATAACAAGCTAACTAATAAATTATTAGTTAACTAACAAACAAACAATGGCATAATACTTATGCTAACATTCCCTTAGTATTACATCATAGTCTTTGTTTTTTGGAGAGGAAATCTTAAGATGCCCCAGACCTAACACATGCGAGTGAATTGGTGAAGATATTTGCATGTTCCTAAGTGGGGTTAAAGAGGAGTTGAATGGTGTTATTTAATATGCTTGGAATTCAAGAATTCCTTAATATGCATAGGAGTTAAAAATAAATGTTGTAAACAACAAAGTCCTCAAATCATGTAAAGGTGTCAATGAGGGAAGTCCAGAATTCTTCATGTGCTTATGGATTCAATGAATTTTGAAAACAACAAAGCCCTTGGATCATGTAAAGGTTGAAGTCATCCAACACTTTATGTGGGAGACACTTCTAGACTTGAGGCAGTCAATATGAAGGTGCAATGTCTTTGATATGGAATAGAGTCTAAGATTTGTAGCCATGCTCTAATTTGGTGTGACTTGTATATGATTGTATATATTTTTATTTTAGGTGGGATTTGGCTTATGTGATTTTTCAAGTCCCCCAATTAGACTAAAATAATATAGAAGAGAGAGAAGATGCATGTAAGACATGTTTTTTAAAATGGACTGGGGCATGGCCTAGGTAATTTCCCATCCCCCTATAGCTAAAGAAATAGCTTCAATGGTAACCATTATAAATGATGTGTTTACTTATACAATGTACATATTGTTATGCACAACCAAATTGGCTGTAGAGAAACTCAATTTAGGAGTAACTGTTGTAATTCCCTTAACAAATACCATATATGAGTGAAACAAGACAATAATACTAATAACAAGCTAACTAACAAACAAACTATGGTGTAATATGTATGCTAACATTCCCCTCTTATTACATCATAGTTCTAAGTTTCATAGAGAGGAAATCTCAAAATGCCTCAAACTTAACATGTACAAGTGATTCGGTGAAGATATTTACACATTGTTCTTGATTGGGGTAAAAGGAGTTGAATGGTGTTCCTTTGAACATGCTTACATATGAAATGGCATTGAAATTCAACACAGTTGGTGCACTCATGGAAAAGTGAATTACTAACAAGCTTTGGAACACCTTGATTATTGGAGTATTAAATCATTTGATTAGTTTGTGGTAAATCTATATGTGCCAAATTATGTTTCAATCATATTACCTCGTAGACAACTTATTTTCTAGTGCAATATTTTGCATTGATGGAAGATCAAACAATTGTTTGTTGCTTCTTGCTTCCCCAAGAGATTGGATTGGATCCCAAAAAGAATAGATATCCAAAAGTAAATTGTCTATCATCAATGGGTACTACATGATGAGCACACGATTATACTGACATGGGGGTGAATCAGTATAAGACAATCTTTTACTTTTTTCAAAACTTAATCAATCACAACAATATCACACATGCAAGATCTAACTATTTAGAACATAATAAGAACGCACGATTTACATGGAAACCATTACAAGAGAAAACCACAGCAAAATGTTGCTTATATATATTGATCTTCTTTGTAGGCACCAACCTACTACTTTTACAAGTCTTCTTTTGTAGGCACCAACCTACTGGAGACACCAATCCCTACTTACAGAATTTATAGGCACCAACCTACTGAAGACACCAATCCCCAAAATTGAGCACCAACTTAGCAAGAAACACCAATCTCCTATTTTGATAGGCACCAACCTTCAAATTCTTCAATGGATGATAATGTCTACACAAATCTTATTCAAATAATGTACTCTCTTCTTTCACAAATCTGATTACAAATAATTCAATGTCTTCTTTCAAAATTTGCTCTTAATCTTCACAAGTTTTGCACATGTTCATATATATTTGCACTCATACAAGGGTTGCATATATTCTTTAATAAAGATATGATAAACTCTTCATAATTATCTTCCCTTAGGTCTACTTTAAATCTGTCCAATACTCAAATAATATTCATTGCTTACTCATCTTCAACTCACTCCTTTCTCCTTTTATTCTTTCCCAAGGGAGGTGATTTCAGAAAGAGATGTCTTTTTGAACAAAATGATGCAACTCTATCTCAACACACCACTTCATACATGTGTATCTTGGATGACATTTTTGTCTTTTTATAGGAGCGCTCCACCTAAGGGGGTTGGCCACAAAAGTAAATTGTTTATATTAAAAATTAAACTCAAATCTTGGTGTGAAGGAGTAAGTTGGCCAACATGTGTCGGCCTTGAGGAATAAATAGTATCACACATGCAAGTTCTGTTGCATATGTTGTCATTGAAATATATGAAGGATATATATGAAGGATGATAGATTGTTTCAAGGGTATGAATGTATATGACGACAAGTGAATGATCCAAAGATAAAACAATAACTCTGTAAGCAATAATGTATAACTCATAGCAGAGTTAGTATTGCAGAGGTGTTTGAGCCATCAAAATTAGTCAAGTGACCAAGAAGATAGCAAGGGAGATAGTGCGAAGGTGTCTGAGTCATATGAACAAGTCAAGGATGTCAAGGTGTTACCATAGATGATGTTGCAGAGGCGATTGAGCCATCAGAATCAGTCAAGAGTTTCAGAGCAAAGGTGGGTGCCTCATCTTGTAAGTGTTGTAGCACTTTAGAGAGTTGGCACTTCCTTTGGGTTGGTGCCCATAAAACTTTGTATCAACGGATTGGTGTCTCCTTTGGGTCGGTGCCCATAAAATTCATTATAAAGTTCATTTTCATTTGTGAGGCTGGATTTGGATAGTAGATCGCTCACCGTGGTTTTTCTCATCTTGGGTTTCCATGTAAATCTGGTGTTATGTGTGTGTTCTTTTGCTTCATATGGTTTAAATGTTTACATTTGATTGGATGTATCTAAAGATAAAAGATTTGAAGATATATTGATTCACCCCCCCCCCCTCTCAGTATATTTGTGTGTTCAACAATTAGTATCAGAGCTAGGTTCCTTGATATAGTTGTTGTCACCTAGATTTGCACCCTTGCTGAGTTTGTGAAAACTCGGCAATCTGGAGAAACATGGGAATGATCTCGAAGTGTGGAACCTTGCGAACTGAGATCAAACCTTTGGAGAAGGTTGGCTTCCTGTCTGGTTATCACCTAAAATCTACTAGACTTTGCAGAGAAAAGGGTAAGAAGGATTGCATAAAAATGAAACCTACTGTCTAAGGTGATGCACCCAATTCATTGAGCGATGGCGACCTTGGTGTAGACACAACAATGATTTCAATGATGAAGAGGATTCGTATAGACTTATGAGACTGATTGAGGCTTCGGTATGAAGGTCAAACCTGCAGAGGAGCCGTTTTACTCATAGAACAGACTATAACTGCAATTAAAACACATAAATCAGAATACAAGAGAGGCAAGAAATCATGCATATATTAATCATGAAGGTCAGCAACCATTACATTATAGAAAATTTAGTAGCAAAAGTAGACCCAGTATAGCTAATCACATTCATTGGTGGATAGAAAGGAAGACAACAGAGGCCAGATTCAGGCACAGTGAGTCACATTCCCATACCCTGTAATTACACTAAAAGGTCTAACTACAGTAAAATTGGCAGCATAACAGCCCAAGATAAAACCATCCTCCTTGTATATGCAAATATACAAATGGAGATGTATACAACATAAATATACAATGAACCCGATGCACATTCACCAATGTATATCGCCTTTGTATGTTGTCTTTGTATATCTGCCCCCATGCATGTTTCCCCTTTGCATCATTAGCCATCGGTAAGACTATTAGTTGAGCTGCTGATACACATTGTTTCGCCAATGATCCTTTGTATATTCCCCTTGTATGCGCATCGGCCTATCGGTGAGACTCCTGCATGAGTCGCCGATAAGCATGTCACGTCGAAAAATCCTTTGTATGTTCTCCTTGTATGTCGCCGATGTATCTTTCCTTGCATGTGGCCTTTGTACATTGCCTTGCATCTTTTCCTTTGTATCTGCCCCTTGTATCTGCGAATGTATATTGCACTTGTATATACAAGGATACATACAAAGAGACTAAGCATGAAACTGAGAAATCCCTGTGATGGAAAATACTTGAAGCTTAAGGATTTCTGGGTTTTTCTAGGTTTTTGGCAAGGATTCTCCAAGTGATTTTGGGATTTTTAGCAAGGCAGAGCATGAGTAATTGAAGGATTTAACCCTTTTCTCCTTCTATTTAGGCTTTCTCTAATCGGATTTCTCTAATAAAAGGAGAGAAATAGGAATATTTTGGGGATAGGCAAAAATATGACAACAATAGTCTAACAGCTAAAGGTAGATCTTGGATTGGAACACATGGCAGGCCAACCAGGATCATCCTCTGGTTATGCAATTATATGTGGTTTGACAAACATTGAATGTGTTAAAGTGGTACAATGTAAATCTGCTAAGGATAAATGGCAAAAACTTTATAACATCTATGAAGGCAATCATTTCTCATCTAAAAGTGAAAAAGAAGAAGCTCCACTTATGGCAAATGAAGTCTTGGATAATGATAAGAGCCCTGCAAAGGATAGTGAAGACATGATAATCATTTATGAAGAATGTGAGGTTGATCTTGAAGGAGAACTCATTTCTACTCTGGATAACCTGGGATCAGTAAAGGAGAATAAAGAATATAAGCCTAAGCTTGAAGAATCAAAAGAAGTAATTGTTAACTTGAAGATTCAGATTGAAGAAGGTAAAAGAGTTGTGGATTGTCTAAACACTAAGCTCAATGCCAAATCAGATGAATGCACCAAACTTGAAGAAGAAATTGTTGTTGCAAATATGTGCCTAAGTGGTGTTGTCATTGATGTCAAAATTTCCTTGTTGCCATTGGTGTCAACTGTGTCCTATTTTGTTGCCTATATAGAAGATTAGATTGTTGAGGATATTGAGAAAATTAATGAGGATCAATGTATGCGGACCATATGGCTGAGTAGAGAATTGTCTAAAGAAGATCCAATTAAGATTTGAAGGGTTTGAATGAAGATTTGAAGAAGCTATGGCCATATGAGTTGAACCAGTTTTGTAGTGTTTAGAAGAGACAGAGTGACAAGAAAGAGGTCTAGATTATTCCGGATATGTCAAATGATGATCTGTGGATCTAGAGGCATGTTTGGGAAGCCAGTGTGTATCATCCACTCAAGTAGCTCATGGTTTGGAGGTCTGCAAGCAATCTTTCTAATGTGACAGTCATGGAAGACATTGTTCTTGAGGTTCCGGAGGAAGATACAAGTGATTCTGATGATTTGAAGGAGTGTAGATGTTTTTGTTGAATTCAATGTGCTTGTGGAGGTCTTTGGATCGTGTGACTGCTATGTTGGAGGTCTGCATTGAAGTTTGATCTTGTCAAAGAAGATTTCCTTCTTGGTGTTGTTCTTCTTCCCAGTCTTGGCCGACTAGATGACTCAAGCATGTTGCGGATGTTCTAAAAGCAATCCTATGAAGTGTGGCGTGTTGATCAAGGAAGATTCAAGTCCTAGTTATGTTTGTCCGACAACTTAGTGATTCGCATTAAGTTAGTTATTTGTAGTGCCGACGTTGATGTTCATTCCAAGGTTGATGAAGCGTATAAATACTTGTTGATGAGTTGTGGAAAATCATCCTTGTACGAAAATATAAATCCAAAGAAAGGATCAGAAGCAGAGCAGAGGAGAGGAGTAGAAGAACAAAAGCAGAGTAGAGTGAAGAGTTAGTGAAGAAGAGTTTGGAGGCAGAGCAGAAGTGTATGAGCATTCAATGAAACTAAACCAGGCATGAAGTAGATGCTATTTCTCAGTTAAACCTTTTTGTGTTAAACTTAAATTTCTTGTAGGCAGTGAGCCTCTCTTTTGAGCGGTGACCTCTGGGCAGTGAGCCCGAAGGCAAGTGCCTTCTCATTCTTTTTAAGTACTTTTAACAGGGTATGAATCTTGTGGGCTAACACCCATCGTGGTTTTTTCCTTAACTGGGTTTCCACATCAAAAATCTGTGTCAAATGTGTTGATTATGTTTCTTCTTGTGTGATGTTGCTCCATACTTTAATGTTTACATTATTAATCAATTTGCAAATTGTGAAAGAAGATTAAAAGAAAGAAAATATCAAATTTTGGGACAACTGATTCACCCCCCCTCTCAATTGTCTGATCTAATTCCAACAATTATCTTCTTAAGGAAGGTGTTGATGGTGTTTTTAGCACACAACAACGCAGGTGTGATTGTTGGTATTACACCTCTCTTGAAAAGTATCTTACCCTAAGTAAGACTACTCCAAGGATAATACAGCTAGGTCTTAGCTTGCTTGGAATTTTTCAGTGGAATGTTCTAGCTGCTCCTACAAGGGATCTTACATGCGATGTGACAGATTTAACAGGTTAGGACGGCAATACATGCAAACCCTTATATTGCTTCAGTTGATATGGCGATATGAAATGCTGCTAGAACCTAACTCTAACAACTAATTAATAAGAAAATGCAAAAGGAAGTAGGGTTTAGAGAGATCCTAAGTGACATTCACAAAGTAAAGATTGCTGTAGGTAGACAAACATTCAGAAATTAAACCAATTTTTTGTTTTACTAAGGTAAAGACTTTGCTACAGTGTTGCAGAAAACAATGTTATCTTCTATGGATTCTCCAGATTTTTAGATTACATACATTCATTAAATACCCAAGTGCTAGCGTGATTTAACTACTGTAATGCAATTGAACTCAGCTCAATTTAATAGCCCAGGCTAACTATGCACAATTACTTATAATCAACAAGCAACTAATAGTATGGACTAGAATGCTCATCAAATACTTTCAACAAATCTATAACATTGCAAAGCATGATTTAACTCATGAAGATCAAGATGTGAACCATGAAACCAAATTGATAATACAAAGAAATAAATTCTCAGAAAAGTACTGTAGCAACTTGCTTTTGTATTAACTAGAAAATTTGGTAGAGGGTCAATAATTCAACATCAAGACTCTCTTGTTACAATGAGAGAATGATGGTCCTTTTATAGACAAGGCACCATACCGAGGTTTTCAATGGACGGTGCAGATTAACTCAACACCAATGGTCCATATTACATTGCATTTAATGAAATATAACAACTATTTTTTATTCCCGAATTTCCCTTTGTCCTACAGGAAAAAAAACAAAATACAACTTCTAAATACATTGAACCTGGACAAAATGGATACCCATTTGGTTGTATATGATGAAAAGTCAATTTTCAAGGCCTAATAAAGCCAAAATAGAGTCACATGACACTTGAAAATATGAGCTGATGTGGATTCACGGGATTCCAAGTGCTGACTGGATCAAGAGGTGTATGTGGCACAATTTTAGTGAAAGTGTATCCAACTGGATGCTTTTTGGGTCATCATTGCATGACTGGACTACTGGGACAACTATGAACAAGTGTGAACATGTCTTGGACATTGGACCGGATCTGCAGGAACTGCCATGAAATAGGCATGATCTTCAATGTATTCTAGCTCCTGAGGCCCATCTCCATCATCTTGGACATCATACTGACTTCCTTTTGCATGTGCAGCAGCAATTTGGTTGATAGAATGTCGATTCTACAGTTCTAGGTCAGCACTGCACCTCTGTGTGTTCACCTTCCAAGATAGCTCTAGCAAAGTCTTGTGCCCTCCAAGACCTACAATTCACAATGCAAAGCATCAATTTCATCATAAACAATTATTCTCCATCAAATCAAATCAAAATACATCTATTTGCAACCATAGATCAGTCAGGAACAACTCATTGTCAATGTTGCTTCAATATAGTCCTCTTCACAAATCCAGTGATTTTTGCATGATTTTCTGAGTTTTTTACCATTTTCAAGTACCAATTTGGCCAATATATTGATATGGGAAGTTTTTGTGGTCATTAGGATCCATTTGGAGACTTTTATTTCACGTTTTTGCAGCTTTTTTTATAAAAAGCGAGATTTTTTGGGGTTACTTTTCAGGTGCAGTGGCAATAATTGATGTCAAACGTGCTCAAAATCCACACAAACATGCTAAAAATGTCCATCATGATGTGGTAAATACTTGTGCAATCCAAATCCACCAAGAAAAGCCAATTTGCACCTCAAAAGAAAAACTAATTTTTTAGGCCAAAATGTCAAAAAGCGCTGATTTGGGGGTCACTGACTAAAAGTCAGTGAAGGTGGTTTTTAGCACAGGTCGGAGAGGTCTGTTTTTGGTGCAAAATTTTTTAGTGCTACTTTTGGGTGTCACCAACTTGTGTGCATTTTGGATGTCACAGACTAAAAGTCGGTCGGGATCAAATTTAGCTCAAGTTGGAGGGTGCATGTGTTTAGTGCTAGCGTTGATATGAGGTCTGACTGACTTAGCGCGACTTTTGGGTCCAACTGACTTAGCGGTAGCTTGGAGGGAAGTCGATTGGAGGTGAATTTAGTGCCGAAGTCAGTGAGTGATGATTTTAGCATCGATGTTGGTAACGACTGTTTTTGGTGCAAAAGTCAGTGACTCTGGTTTTTAGCGCTAAGGCAATAAGAGGCATTTTTAGTGCAAAGTCAGTGAAAGGCATTTTTAGCGTTAGTTTTTTGAAAGCCCCAAGGTGACAGTATATTTCAAAATATATTTAAGCATATCAAATTTTCTATACTTTAAATATTTTGAAATATACTGTCAGGATGTTTGAGATAGGTTCCAGATCCATAAGATTTGATATGTAGATTCTAGATTTTTAAAGTTCCACTAGATTTTAGACTTAGCCATTTTCAGGGTTTTCATGGTTTTAGACTTAGCCAAATCAGGGTGCCAGGAACATGCATCAAAACGAAAGTATATGGACCCCTTAGTGAAACCTAGTGGAGTTTGATGTGATTTTGCAACTCTAAGACCTGGAAACTAAGAATTTGAACATGACACATCCTGCAAAAGCAATTTCAAGGGCAATATCCAGTGACACAGGATTTTGGAGTAGAATGCAATAACACCCAATTTTAGTGCAAAAGGCAACAAATGGCTATTTTTTAAGCACAAGACCACCCAAGATACCTCCAAATGACATCAAATCACTCCAAACATGCAAAATACTCAAATCTGTAACGAATCATGCACTCTAAGTACAAATTCACTTTCTCATCATCATAAGGAGGAAAGGTTGAGACTCCAAGCCAAAGCAAAAAAAAAGAGGGGGTCTCAATTTGGCAAAATGGGGCGTGTATGCAAGGCACAACATAAGGAACTGGAGAAAACCAGAGATTAGATAGATAGGAGTCTAAAATTCAAGAAAATCATAATCATTCTTGATGAAATGCCCAGTAATCAAAGACCACCTAAGAATAAGGTTAGTCTTGGGTTTGAGAAAGGTCAGAACACAAAAACAAATGAATCAATAGGTAAGCCTATTATAAAGAAGACAAAACCAAGCACTGAGATATTTGAGAAGACTATAGATAAGAAGTAGAAGATGGATGATGGTTTCACAAAGGTCAGAGATCCGAAGAAGAGATTCAGGGGTTCTTCTCTTGCAAGACAATCTTCTATAATCAGGTTCTCTCCATTCTTTTATGGTTAGTGTTATTCATGCAATAGGTTTGGTCATAAGGTTGTTGATTGTAGAACTAAGACAAAAAGAAATGGTTATATGAGCAAAAACTCATTTCTGCCTCCGGAGTATAATGTTATATGCTACAAGTGCAATAACTTTGGACATAAATCAAGATTTTGTAAAAGTGGTTTTGTGAAATCACCTAACTAGCACAAGAAGATGGAAGACACCCTGAACAAGTAGAGAAGGAATTTACAAAAATATGGAAAAGGAAGCAAGAGCAAGATAATGAGAAGGAAGAACCTACACTTGTGCCTCATGCACAAGATTTCATAATGGATTAAGAATAAGAATGGATTCAGGGGGAGCTAACCATTGCATAATATTCCAGCTCTTTGAAAAAGATAAGATACCTCTCATGTTAAAGTGATGGAAATAAGAACAAGACATACAAGTGATTTGATAAGAAATTAACAGAAGGATATGTTAATAGGGAAAGACCAATCAAGAACTCAAATCTCTGAAAAGAAAACTTGAAAGGCGGAGGAATTCTGGATGGAAATAGGTCTCTGTAAACCTACAGAACTCATCGGCAATTGAAAGCCTACAAAAACCTAACAAGCAAAAGGTGTAATAAATGCAAAAAGTTAGGGAAAAAGAACGTTATTTAATCCCTAAGCATTCAATTCAATATCATTCGCATGTAGAGCAATTAGCAAATTTGAGCGGAGAAGAGTAAAAGGTGAAACCCTAGCTACATAGTGTAGAAGAGATAATTTAAGCCCTAATCTTTCATTCGTATTCAGAGAGATTGGCAAATTTGAGTGGAGAAAAGCAAAAGGTGAAACCTTAGCTATAGAGTGTAGAAGAGATAAAAATGGCGACACTAAAGTTGGTTGATGTATCAGAGAAGCCAAGACTAAAGTACAGGAAATACCCATACAAGGCTATGGAAGTGGATAAGAATGGGGTGTTCTCTAATGTTCTGACAGATGTTGTCTGCACTGAGGATGTAAGGAATAAATCCACTCTTCACTCACTAAAATCAACCACATGAAATTTGAGTAACTAAGAGATACTCTACTGGATGACACCAGATATAAGCCAGAATATGAGAATATTACTGCCAAAAGACTAGATGTTTGGAAAGATTACCCAGATTTCTGCAATGCACACGATTGGGTAAGGATTATTCTAAGTAGAATTCATGATGAATTTATATATCTTGACAAACCCTATAGAATTACCAAATGTGCAATTAGGGCAGTTACCATATTAAGCTCAACAGGGTCGATACCAGTGATGAAGGCCATTAAGAATGATAGGGTTACTAAGTTGACTGGGGAAAAACCCGATAAGCGAACCCTAAGTATGATGGACATAACTGGTCTAGGGGTGTTGTATGCTACAATGGGCATAGCCTACAAGATATACTTTGCTAACAGAGAAGGATCAGTGATAGATACCGCCATTCATACCGCATACCAAATGGTAAAGGAGGGGAAGGATTTTTACCTCTGTGAAGTTATGAGAGAGCAATTAATGGAAAATTTGAGGACAAAAGAATCAAACTACAATTTCAGGTATGGCACTCTTATTATCTACTTAGTATTTTATTTCTTGAATGAGTTGCCCAGATTCAAGTGAAAGGTTTGGCAACAACATATCTCTGTTGCCACACAAATCAAAAATTATATGAGAGGTTTTGGTGACACAAAGAATTGTAGCACTATGTACTGGGGGTTTTCAAAACCCTGCAAGCAGATATGAAAGCAAGAGAGATGATACCATACAATATGATAAGACACTACAAAGAAATAAAAGCCTATGTTGATAATCTCTTAAGCAAACCTAAGGATACTACAGCAGAGACGATTGGCACTTACAAAGAGATAATGGACAAAATGAGTAAAAATAATACAAAGGAACAACTTGAAAAGAAGAGAGAACAATTACATGAGAAATGGGGTTTACCACCAAAGGATAAAACTTCATTACAAACTTCTATGGAGGATCCACAACCTACCTCAGATCCGCAAGTAATCACTTCTTCACAAATCCCAAGGAGGTCAGGTAGATCCACATCTACTGCAACAACTACTATATAACCCTCTTCATCAATGCAAACAACATCCAATGAAAGAAAGAAAGCCTCGGGAACACTGGCGCAAATGAAGGCTGAAGAAAAGAAACATCAAAGGGTAAAGCAACAAGCTAAGAGGAAGAGAATTCAAATAGAGAACACATTGGAGAGGAAGAAGAAGGGGAGGAAGGAACCTCCAAGTTGCAGAAGAAGAAGAAAACAAAACAAACCAATCTAGAGCCTCCTCCACAAGATCCACTACAATTAGAGGCAATTTTCAATGGAATTGTGCATCATGGACTTTTACTAGAGACTGTTGAACTACATCTTGAAGTATCTCTAGCAGATCATAGTACTAAAAAGAAAGTTGTGATCATGTACATGATCGAATATAATAAGCCCCTGGAAGAAATAGTTGAAAATTTTTTAGATAGCCTAGTACAGGCTTTAAGACAAAGGAGAGAAAAAGATTTAGAATGGATGAAGGGCTGAGACAATAGGCCTTGAATAAAGTTGGTACTACCATGTCTGAGGAAGAAAAAGACAAGTTATCCCAAAGGCAGGCTCAAGAGCTAAGAACTAAAAAGAGGGTAGATACCCTTATGAATATGGAGTAGGATGATAGGGATAAGATTCAAAAGGAAAAAAAGGAAGTGACTATGAAAATATTTGAAGGTGTGAAAGAGGCAGATAAAAATGAGGAACACCAAACATCTCCTCCACACAACATTTCTCCTTTGCACAATACAAATCAACAGGATCAGCAAGAGGAGCAGGTCACACCAAATATAGGGGAGAGTCCACAGGTAAATCAGGAAGCATCTTCCTCTACCTCTATATTCATTTTATTAAGGAGTTTCTAGAAAAACAAAAGCAAATTCAACCCCTAGTGACTTCGTAACTGCTACAATTGCCTATTTTTGATGGACAAGTCAACCTGTTCAATGTTTCTGCACTCCACAAGCTACAATTAGGAGACATTTTTCACTCCACCACAAGGGAGGAGATTTTGCAGAAACAAGTAGAAGGGATAGAGCTATTGTTATAGGCTATCAATACTATACAAAATGAAATCCCATAAGCAAAAAGGGATTCAACTTTGCCACCAAAACAACAAATAAGGTAGCTAATGGAGTCTTTCAAAGCACATTCCTCATACTTGGAGAAATAGGCAAAGCTAAAAATATTTGAATAGATGAACAAAAAGAGAATGGTTAATGCATTAGGAAAATGTACCAAGGCACATATCAAAATACAAGAAAATATAAAGAGCATTCAACAATGCATGGAGGAAGCAAAAGTGTTGTATCAATTTTGTCTACAATGCCTTGCAACCACCAAAAGTTTAAAGGATCAAAAAAATGGAATTGAGATACAAATTAATCAAGTGGCCACTACATATGATCTAGTACAAGACAATAATGGAGGCGTAAGGGCATAGATAGAGAAGTTACACTCCCAATTGCAACATTTACAAGACCAAAGGGAACAAATCAAAGGCCAAATCAGCTAGCTACAAGAAGTGGTAAGCCTAAGGTTAGCCTCATTAATAGGGAATTTGACTGAAGAAAATAGTGTAGCCCAGAAAACTTAGGTACCATCTTCCCTAGAAGAGGCAAAAGGCTCTTATATACAACTAGAAAGCCAAATCTAGATTTTGACTTCAACAAAGAAACAATGGGACACTACTCTAGTCCAGTTGAAAACAATATACAAAAAACATACTACTGTCAAATTAAATAGAACATGTCTTGAAGACAAGACAAATTTTTGTAGCAGTACAATAACTAAATGCTATCTCAAGTTACCATAAGAAGTATGCGGAGGATAGAAATGAGATAAGTAATGCTATTTTGTATGAACAAACCACTATATCATGTTTGGTATGCATATAGTCAATATATATCGTAAGAAAGATGAAGGATAAACTTGTTTTTCTATGTGTATATCATCCCCGGATTGACAAAGGCTACCTCTCAAGGGGAGAAAGAAAATAAAGAGACAATAAAGGTATGTTAAGATAGGGAAGCTTGTATGTTTTGTTGATACAATGGAAGATCAATGACCCTTTTCCCTTGATGTCAAAGGGGGAGAGAATTTGAATATCAAGTTAGTGTTGCCATCAATGACAAAGGGGGAGATTGGTGTATATGTTGTCATTAATGTCAAAGGGTTATATAATGTATTTAATGTCAAGTGTTATGATTGATGATATGAAGTCATGATTGTTGCATTGTTACATATGTCATGATTGTTGCATAAGTCATTTGATGAAAAGTGTTGCATGCGATATGAAGGAAATTGTCTAAGTTATCAAGAATGTCAAAGGCATAGGAGATTATACTGTAAAAGCACAGGAGAATGTATCGTATTCCACCTCAGGTAAAAATATGACCTCACGATTTAAAGGATATAGAAATAGCTATGAGGTGTGTGTGATTAAAATTTCAGAGCATATGGACTACCACAAAGACATCCAAAGTTGGCAAAATGAAAACAATGTTATCACAGTGTAAGGTTATCAGAGATGAAATAGAAAGCTACCGCATTTCACCGCATCCTCACATATATCTTGGTAGTTTGAAGAATATGCAAAGAAAAGAGGGAAGTATGACATATTCAAGTTTCAAAAGGTATGAGTTACCATAAATACATTTAATAGTGTTCCGAGCTGAAACTGTGCAACTGTCTTATGAAAAGGATACCAGTGTCAATGTTTGAATGCTTGCGCTAGCAAACAAAAGCATGAACTAGAAAGCAGAGGTTATGAGAACGTTTTTTAGGTTAGATAGTGCTCATGGTATGAACCTCTTGATGATACTTCACTTCTTCGGTACCACATAGGGTTTGGAGCTAATGTATGAAAGGTTAAGTGCTTGTGCCATGTGTATGGAAGGGTGCACCAGTAAGAAAGTTTGGGAGGAAGGAAATTGGGTCTAGTAGATCATTTGGTATAAACCGCATATTGGGATTTCACTCTTACATTACCACAGATTATTTGGAAACCGACAGGTAAGTCCGGTTACACATTTCATGATATACATTACCTTAAGGCTGACAAAGATGATGTTTAGAAGACTTGCGGAGAATATATATGAAGGATGATAGATTGTCTCAAGGGTATGAATGTATATGATGACAAGTGAATGATCTACAAATAGAACAATACTCTGTAAGCAATAATGTATAACCCATAGTAGAGTTAGTATTACGGAGGTGTTTGAGCCATCAGGATTGGTCAAGTGACCAAGAAGATAGCAAGGAAGATAGTGCGGAGGTGTCTGAGTGATATGAACAAATCAAGGATGAAGGTGTTAACAGATATGATGTTGCGGAGGTGACTGAGCCATCAGAATCAATCAAGAGTTTTATGGCAAAGGTTGGTGCCTCATCTTGTAAGTGTTGTAGCACTTTAGGGAGTTGGTGTTTCCTTTGGGTTGGTGCTCATAAAACTGTGTATCAGGGATTTGGTGCTTCCTTTGGGTTGGTGCCCATAAAATTTGTATCAGGGGATTGGTGTCTCCTTTGGGTCGGTGCCATAAAATTCATTATAAAGTTCATTTTTATTTGTGAGGCTAGATTTAGACAATAGATCCAAGTAGCCAGCTCACCGTGGTTTTTCTCATCTTGGGTTTCTACTTAAATCTGGTGTTGTGTGTGTATGTGTTCTTTTGATTCATATGGTTTAAATGTTTAGATTTGATTGGATGCATCTATAGATAAAATATTTGATGATATACTGATTCACCCCCGTCTCAGTATATCTGTGTGTTCAACAAGATCTAACTATTTAGAACAAAAGAAGAACGCACGATTTACATGGAAAACCTTGTGGGAGAAAACCATGGCAAAATGTTTCTTATATATATATCTTCTTTTTAGGAAGCAACCTACTTTTACAAGTCTTCTTTTGTAAGCACCAACCTATTGGAGACACCAATCCCCAAAATTGAGCACCAACTTAGTAAGAGAAACCAATCTCTTATTTTGATAAGCACTAACCTTCAAATTCTTCAATGGGTGATAATGTCTTCACAAATCTGATTCAAATAATGTACTCTCTTCTTTCATAAATCTGATTACAAATAATTCAATGTCTTCCTTCAAAATATGCTCTTAATCTTCACAAGTTTTTGCACATGTTCTTCATATATATCTACACTCATACAAGGGCTCCATATATTCTTCAATAAAGATCTAAAAAACTCTTCATGATTATTTGCCCTTAGGTCTGTTTTAAATATGCCCAATACTTAAATAATATTCATTGCTTACTCATCTTCAACTCACACCTTTCTCCTTTTATTCTTTGCCAAGGGAGGCAATTTCATAAAGAGATATGTCTTTTCAAAAGGATGCAACTCTATCTCAACACATCACTTCATACATGTGTATCTTGGATGAGACACTTTTGTCTTTTTATAGGAGCGCTCCACCTAAGGGGGTCAGAAACAAAAGTAAATTGTTTATATTAAAAATTAACATCAAATCTTGGTGCTAAGGAGTAAGTTGGCCAGCGTGTGTCGGCCTTGAGGAATAAATAAAATTCTCCCTTTGAAATTAGTCTTTAACATAGTGAAGTCAACCTCTTAAATTTAAAACTTCAAATCGCCTATAGGAGGGAGGTTGAACAACATTTGTATAACTTAATTTTTAATTTTGGGCACCATATTCCTTGAAAATCAACCATCATACAGTGTAATTTCTTTTGGATGAAGTCAATTATAATTTTCCTCTTGATGATACATTTTAGGGCCTTTGGCCTAAATTGATTTTCCTCTTTTACCAATGACTACTTTCTTTGACAACAATCCAACAATCTCCTCCTTTGTCATTGATGGCAACCTCATATAGAAATGATCTATGAATGCAACACATAGTTCTCCCCCTGTCTCTATTGCTCCCTCTATCTGTGATACTCCCTCTTTCTGCACCTCTCCCCCTTTGACATCAATGGCAAAGGAATTTCTATTTATTTTTAACTTTTCTCTTCCATGGAGCCAAGGGATAATACTATGGTTAGCTCCCCCTAAATTTATGCTTCTTCTCAATGACTAGATGAGAGTTATTTTACTCCCAATTTCTACCTTAAGAACTCAAAAGTCTCTTTTAGAAGTGGCTTGGTAAATATGTATATGATTTGTTCTTGTGTAGCAATATACTCTAAATTCACTTGCTCATTTGCCACCCGCTCACTTAAGAATTGATACTTGATGGGAATATGCTTTGTTCTAATGTGCATGACTAGTCTTTGAAATATTGATTGCACTCCTATTATCATAAAATATAGATATAGGAAGATCATTTTCTACCTTGATTTCTTGCAATGGTTGCCTCATCCAAAGAACCTAAGTGCAATAGGATGCTGCTACAATCTACTCTGCCTCTGCAATTGATAGAGAGACTAATGCTTGTTTCTTACTCAACCATGAGACAAGACTATCACCTAGAAAGAATGTACCTCCACTTGTACTCTTTTTATCATCAATACTACCATCCCAATCTGCATCCGTATATGTTAAGGTGAAATGTTCACCTCTTGGGTACCACAAGACAAAATCCAATGTGCCTTTTAAATATTTGAATATTCTTTTTACTACTTGCACATGAGTTTCTTTAGGAGCAGCCTGAAATTTTTCCACCATACCAACTACCTACATAATGTTAAGCCTTGAAGTTGTCATATATAACAAGCTTCCAATCATTGACTTATAGAGTATCTAATTTGCCTTGGGTGATTCATCGTCCTTACTCAACTTACATCCTGTTACCATGGGTGTACTCACTAGATTACAATCCATTCTAAACTTCTTCAACATTTCTTTGACATACTTAGTTTGTGAAATAAATATCCCTTTATCTGATTGAGAAATCTGTATCCCAAGGAAGAAAGATAACTCACCAAGCATAGACATTTCAAATTCTTCCTGCATCTCCATGGAAAACTCTTGACCAATATTGTCACTACTTCCTCCAAATATAATATCAATATCCACATATACCACAACTATCAACTAGTCATCACCCATAGTGTTGATATAAAGGTTTCTATCAATAATTCCCTTCTTGAATCCTTGTTGTTATAGGCATTTATTAAGTCTTGCATACCATGCTCTAGGGGCTTGTTTTAGTCCATAAAGTGCTTTCTTCAATATGCATAGGTAATCTTGGTTTTCTGACAACAAGAACCCTTCTGGTTGTTCAATATATATTTCTTCCTATAGATTTCCATTAAGGAAGGTAGACTTAACATCCATTTTATAGACTTTGATGTTTTTGAAATTTGAAAATGCTAAAAACATTATGATAGCTTCCAATCTAGCAACAGGGGTAAATGTTTCTTCAAAGTAAATACCTTCTACTTGTGCATATCCTTTGCATACCAACCTTGCCTTGTTCCTCACAACTTGGTCATCTTCATTCAACTTATTTATGAAGACCCACTTAGTGCCAATCACATTTTTGTCTTTAGGTCTTGGGACAAATTCCCATGTTTCGTTCTTTTCTATTTGATTCAACTCCTCTTACATGGCCCTTATCCAATGTTTGTCTTCATTTGCTTCTTTGAAGTTCTTAGGTTCTATTTTTAAAAGCAGACATATTTTCACTAGCTAATCTCCTTCTTGTCTTAATTTCTCCATCTTTGTCACCTAGAATTAAATCTTCTGGATGATTCCTTTGAACAAATCTAGATGATGCCTTAGATGATGTTTTTGATAGTGTCTTTAGGTCTCTCTACTCAACTACTTCATCTTCAATTTCTTTCTCTATTTCTTCTTTGCCACTTTCTTCATTTTGAGGATCAACTTCTTGTGTCTTTTCTTTCTCGTATGTTTCATCATCTACTTTCACATTTGCACTCTCAAAAATCTTATGCAACCTCTTATTGTACAAACATATGTATGCTTTACTCCTTGAAGAATAACCAAGGAATATTCCTTCATCAGCCCTAGAATCAAACCTTCCCAAATATTCATCTCTCCTTATATAACATGTGTTAGAAAATGAAGACAACAACTACTTAAATGGAAATCTGATTACAATATGTAAATGTTCTCAAATAGTATAATATTAATGAAGATTGCATTCAAAAATCAAATCACAATAGGAACAAACACCATAGAAGTATGACACAAGATATAACGTGGAGAAAACCCTTTCAGGTACAATCTCCACCAAGAAAAGAGGCTCAAGTTGTATTATCTTCAAAATCTAAATTACATAATACATGCACTTCCTTCTTCTCTCCAACCTTCACTCCGGCAACACCTGTGCACAAAAAATATCATACTACAACAATTACATGGCAATTTACTTATAGAAGTGTTTTTCCTCCAATCTAGGCATCCACTTTCTCTTTCTTGAGAATCCCCAACATGCAAACATTAAATGTCTTCTTACAAGCTCATGCCACTTGTCCAAAGTCAACCATACAAAATTGGGCACTCAAGGCTAATATGGTATCTTACAGCGTCTTATGATGCGTCATAACCGTCATAGATTCCTCTAGAAAGCATCTTCCCAAGATGGGTGCCTAGGGCTAAACATAACATCTTACACCTATTAAATATATGTCATATGTCATCATAGTGTTATAGAATCTTATGACAACTTGCAGCTGTCATAGATTCTCTTACATACATTCACCAACATTATGACGTGTGTCATACATGCCAGAAATAGCATATTCCTCATAGGTGGTGCCCACCCTCATTTACTCATGATTTTTACAATTGCCAACCATAATGTTACTTCATAATTACCTCTAGTAATGCCGAAATTACCACTGCCATTGAAACTACCTCATTCCCTTATAGGTAATTACAAATTACAAATAATAAAATGGAATAAATACAGTATTGGGATTTACAAAGTTAATGGCACCTTATCCCAACATTCTCCCACTTGACATTATACATTGTAAAACAACCCATAGGAAATCAAATAAAAATAATCATGCACTAGAACAAGGCCCATGGCCTCTCTACACCACACAAATTTCTCTATGCTCACAAGTTTAGTTAATGAATCTGCAACATTCTCCTGAGTGTCTATCTTCTTCAGCTCAATCTATCCACTTGCAACCAATTCTCGAATGAAGTGATATTAAACATCAACATGCTTAGTCTGAGCATGATACATAGAATTCTTGGCCAAACAGATAGCACTCTAGCTCTCACAACCAATATGAATGACCCTGCAATCAAAACCAATACATGTACATAGTCTCCTCAACCAAACTATATCCTTAGACACATGAATAGCAGCCATATACTCTTCTTCGGTGGTGGACAAAGCAACCATGGGCTGCCTCTTGCTCATCCAACTCACTGCTCCTCCAAACAGAGTAAACACATAGCCACTAGTGGACCTTCAACTATCCAAGTCATCTGCCCAATCTGCATCAACAAATCCTTGTATGTCCAAAGTTTTATTAGCACTATCAGTATCAGAATAAACCAAACAATAATAAAAAATACCTACAAGATATTTAAGCACCCTTTTCACATAATTCCAATGCTGTCTACTAGGGTTAGACATAAATCTGCTCAAAACTCCCAGTGCTTGGGCAATATTTGGCCTAGTGCAAACCATTGCATACATTAAACTCTCTACAGTACTAGCATATGACACATTAGACATATCCTCAAAATCATCCTCATTCTTTGGACACATATCTAATGAAAGCTTAGTACTAATGGGTAAAGGAACTCTAACTGGGTTACAGTCTTGCATACTAAATCTTTACAAATGGTATTCATATGCTTACTCTAAAACAACCAAAGATTTATGTTACCTCTTGTCCCTCCTGATCTCTATACCCATAATATACCTGGCATCTCCAAGATCCTTCATATCGAATGCACCTAAAACTTGGGCTTTTAGCTCATTGATCATACCCTTAGTATTGCTAAAAAATAACATGTCATCAACATACAATGCAATGATCTATATAGAATCATCAATACAATGAATGTAAACATAGTGATCCTCACTTATAACAAAACCCAATTTCAACACAAATGAGTCAAACTTTTGATACCACATTTTGGGGTACTATTTCAGGCCATAAAGAGACCTCTTTAACCTATAAACCCAATGTTTTTTTCCTTCTACCTCAAAGCCTGTAGGTTGTTGCATATAAATTTCTTCCTCAAGATCTCTATGCAAGAACACAGTCTTAACATCTATTTATTCTATTTCCCAATCAAAAGCTTCAGCAATAGATAAAAGAAATCTAATAGAAGTTAATTTAGCAACAGAAGAGAAAATTTCATTGAAATCAACTCCCTCTCTCTGGGAGTAGCCCTTGGCTACCAGTCTAGCCTTGTACTTCTCCAATGACCCGTCTACTCCAAACTTCTTCTTTAAGACCCACTTGCAACATACGGGCTTTCTTCCTTTGGGTAAATAAACAAGATCCCAGGTGTTACAAGAGTCTAAAGCCATCATCTCCTCCTGCATGGCTAATTTCCAAGACTCGCTATCATCTGCATGAATAGCTTCCTTGTAGGATCTAGGTTCATCATCAGTGCTTAATAAAGCAAATACACAACAAAAATTTGGTGAGTTATACCTATCAACAAGGTTTTGTTGTCTTGTGGATCTCCTCAAGGGTGGAGTAAGAGACTCAACTTGTTCTTCTGCATGATCATCTGCACCAACTTTTTTTGTTAAAATAGATTCTTCCTCATCAGAACTACTAGAGTTTTCTTCTTCTTCTTCACCCTCTAATCCATCATTGTGTTCTTCCTAAGGTGCATCTTCTTGCTCTAAGTCAAAGTGCACTCTCTTTACCTTTTCTTTCTCTTTTGGTTGCTCAGGTTCAAAAATAGCTCTAAGTTCCTTCAAAATAACATCTCTAGAGAAAACATTTTTTTTTGTTAGAGGATCGCAAAGCTTATAACCTTTAACATTCTCACCATATCCAATGAAGATGCATTTCTGCGCTTTTGGATCCAACTTAGATCGCTTTTCCTTAGGCACATGAACAAAAGCCTCATAGCAAAAAACCCTTAAATAAGGTGTCCACACTTCATAGGGTGTCGAATCAAGAGCCTTACAAGGAGTTCTATTAATCAAGTAACAAGCGGTACACATAGCCTCTACCCAAAAACATTTCTCCAACTATGAATCACTCAACATACTTCTGGCTCTTTCCATGATTGTTCGGTTCATCATTTTTGCAACACCATTCTGTTATGGTGTATACGGAGTTGTCTTTTGTCTGACTATACCTACATGCTTACAAAACTCATCAAATTCCTTAGAGAAATATTCCCCTCCATTGTTAGATCTTAATATTTTTATCTTTAATCCCAATTGGTTTTCAACTAAGACTTTAAAATCCTTAAACTTAGTGAAAACTTCAGATTTGTGTTTCATAAAATAAATCCATGTAAATCTGGATACATCATCAATGAAGGTGACAAAATAATGAGATTTTCCGATAGAGTCATTATCCATAGGTTGAAACATATCTGAATGAATAATCTCTAACTTCTCTTTTGCTCTATTGCTTCCAAAAGGAAATGATGTTTTGTTTTGTTTTGTTTTGTTTTGTTTTCTAAACACACAATGCTCACAAAAATCAAAGTACTCATCAAAATAAGAGAAATCGTCCAACAAATTTTTATTCTTAATAGTTTTCAAAACATTATTACTTGTGTGGCCGAATCTATTGTGCCACAACTTACAAGTGTTTTTAGAAGCTTGAGAAACGTAAGAGGAATTACAAACTGTAGTGACATCTAGCCTAAACAAGGTTCCCAATCTCTTCCCCTTCACTACCACCAAGTTTCCTCTCACCAATCTACAACCATGCTTATCAAATGTTATATGCATTCCCAAGTCATTCAACTTTGAAACTAAAATCATATTTCTAGCTAATCTAGGAACATGCAAAACACTAGGGAGGGTGTTAATCCTCCCATCACTAAAACACAACAATACCTTGCCTTTCCCAACTATTAGATATGTAGAGTTGTTCCCAAGGTACACTTTACCTCCATCATACTCTTAGTATGTGGAAAACTATTCTTTATGCGAGCTCATATGATATGAGCATCCTGAGTTAACCAACCAATGATCATTAGAAACAATATTGCATGCAGAAAGTAAAACATCTTCACCTGCATTAGAGGACTCCTCAGAAGCGGTCTCCCATTGTTTCTTTGGGTTTCTGCACTCCTTTTTCACACGTCCCCTCTTTCTATAGTTCCAACACTTAACTTTGTTCTTCTTTCCAGGAGTCTTAGGTTGACCCTTAGATTTGTCCTTATCCCCTTTTTGATCTCCTTTCAATCCTCTTTCCTTGGGCGTTCCCCTCACATTAAGAGCCTCAATGTTAACTTCAGAAGTCTTCTTCCTCATCTCATGTGCCAACAATGTTGCAAAAAGACAATCCAACTTCAGATCTTCAAAGTTAGCAACAATAGCAAGGATAACATTCTCCTAAGATTCAGGTAAAGAACAAAGTAAAAATATACATTTATCTTCCTCTGTAACCGTAGCATCTACGAAATCAAGTTGACTCAAAAGTAAATTAAAATTGTTCAAATGCTCTGCAATATAATCACCCTCTTTCATTTTAACAATTCTGATTTAAATAAAGCTTGTTTACCATGTTCTTGGCTTGATAAATCTCACCTAATCTTGTCTAGAGTTTGTGTGTCGTCTCTTCCTTCGAGACATTCAATAGGATGGAATCTGCAAGACATAGTCAGATAATTCCCCGTGCCTTCTTATCCAACCTTTCCCATTCATTTGGAATCACATCATCAGGCTTCTTCTTCTTTTGAACAACCAACCACTAGTTTCTTTCTTCCAACAAATCCTCCATTTTTAGCTTCCACAACTCATACCCCGTTATGTTGAACTTCTCAATGCCCAATCGAGAGGTTGAAGCAGCGGTGGATGCAGCCATAATATCAACTCAAGATCTGTAAACACAAATATAACCAAGTCTCCCACTGTAGCTACACAGCCTTCACACTACCACCCAAGAGTCAAAACTGGCCAGGCTCTGGTATCAAATGTTAGAAAATGAAGACAACTACTTAAATGGAAATCTAATTACAATATGTAAATGATCTCAAATAGTGTAATTTAAATGGAGATTGCATTTGGAAATCAAATCACAACACATGAACAAACACCATAGAAGTATGACACAAGATATAATGTGGAGAAAACCCTTTGGGGTAAAAAACTCCACCAAGAAAAGAGGCTCAAGTTGTATTATCTTCAAAACCTGAATTACATAATACATGCACTTCCTTCTTCTCTCCAACCTTCACTCCGGCAGCACCTGTGTACAAAAAATTGTCATACTACAACAATTACATGGCAATTTACTTATAGAAGTGTTTTCCCTCCAATCTAGGCATCCACTTTCTCTCTCTTGAGAATCTCCAACATGCAAACATTAAATGTCTTCTTACAAGCTCATGCCACTTGTCCAAAGTCAACCATGCAAAGTTGGGCACCCAAGGCTAAATATGGTCTCTTACAACATCTTATGATGCGTCATAACCATCATAGATTCCTCTAGAAAGCATCTTCCCAAGATGGGTGCCTAGGGCTAAACATAGCATCTTACACCTATTAAATATCCATCATATGTCGTCATAGTGTCATAGAATCTTATGACAACTTGCAACTGTCATAGATTCTCTTACATGCATTCACCAACATTATGACATGTGTCATACATGCTAAAAATAGCAGATTCTTCCAAGGTGGTGCCTACCCTCATTTACTCATGATTTTTACAATTGCCAACCGTAAATGTTACTCCATAATTACGTCTAGTAAGTCCGAAATTACCACTGCCAATGAAACTACCTCATTCCCTTATGGATAATTACAAATAATAAAATAGAATAAATACAATATTGGGATTTACAAGGTTAATGGTACCTTATCCCAACAACATGTGCTTTCAAACACTTTGAAATGCTTCATTGTTGCAAGTCTTCCTTTCCATAACTCATATGGTGTCTTGCTATTGTTTACTCTGATTTGTCGATGGTTTAGAATGTAGACAACGATATGAACTGCATCTTTCTATAATGTGTCAAGTAACTTGGACTCATTTAGCATGGCCCTAGCCATTTCTTGGACTTTTCTATTCTTTCTTTCCAAAACTCCATTTTTTTGTGGAGTTCTTGCAGCAAAATAATGCCTCCTTATCCAATGCTTTTCACAAAAATCTTCAAACTCATTTCAAGTGAATTCTCCTCCTCTATCTGATCTAAGACATTTGATCTTTAGGCCTATTTCATTCTCCAATAAGGCTTTGAATGCCTTAAACTTTTCGAAAGCTTCAGATTTTCCTTTTAAAAATGTGACCCAAGTCATTCTATAATAGTCATCAATTAACAACATAAAGTACCTTTCTCCTTGCGTACCTTTTGTTTTGGTTGGTCCACAAAGATATGTATGTACAAGCTCCAAAGGTTTCAATGTAGAATATTCCTTTGATTTAAAACTTCCTCTAGCCTACTTCCCAAGTTGACATTGCTTACAAGTGATATTTGAAGGCTTTGAAATCTTTAGCATGTCTCTCACTGCTTCCTTACGGATGATTTTGACAAGGTTGTCAAAGTTTATGTGCCCCATTCTCTTGTTCCATAACCAACTCTCATCTTCTTGACTCATACAACATGTTTGACCTCCGATTTGACTAAGAACATAGAGATTGTTGGCTGCTCTACTAGCTTCCACAACTTGTTTTCCTACTTTGCTTATTTCACATCCTTTTGCGTGGAATGTGAGAGTGTGCCCTTGGTCACACATTTGACTCACACTTAGGAGATTATGTCTTGACCCTTCAACATATAGCACATTCTCGGTTCTTGTTTTACCATTGTCAAGGCTAAGAGTGCCTTTCCCTGATATCTTTGTAGAAGCATTATCTCCAAACTTCATTGTTCCACCATTCAACCTTTTGAAGGTGAGGAATTTACTCTTGTCACCTGTCATATGATTTGAACAACCACTAATATACCATTGCTCTCCTTCATTTCGTGCATGTAGAGTTGTTTGAACCAACATGGATTTTTCTTTCTTTTCTTCTTCCTTCTTCTTTCTCCATGTTTTTGAATTTTCCTCTTTTTGTTCAATTATTGTTTCTTCCTTCTTATTCTGTTTAGGAGGTTCCACAAAGCCAATTCTGCAAAATTTTGTTGTATGTCCAAAATTGTTGCACGTATAGCATATGACATTGTAATCCACAAGAGGAGAAAAATGTAATATTTGTTGCAAGTATGGGCCTAATTGGTGTTGTCATTGATGTCAACATACTCCTGTTGCATTGATGTCAAGAATTGGATGAGTTGTGTGCTGAAGATATTGAGAAAATTAGTCCTATCAAAAATAGAGAAGATCAGTGAAGACAATGAAGCTCTATGAAGTTCCTAGATAGATGAAGATCAGAAAATGCGCATCAAAAGGTTTGTAGATATATGTCTGAAGATGATCCAGTCAAGATTTGAGAGGTCCGCATGAAAATATGGAGGAGTTATGGCCATGAGAATAAAACCAGTTCTGGCAACTGTTCAGAGGTGACAGAGTGACACAAATAGGTCTGGTGAGATCCAAAAATACAATATCATATTCCATGGATCTGGTGGAATGTTTGGGAGGCTAATGTGAATTGACAAGTCAATTGGTTTGTGGTTTGGAGATCAACAAGCAATCCTTCTAATGTGACAATGAAGGGCGACTGTTCTTGAGGTTCTGAATGAAGATGGGAATTATTATAGTAAGCAGTAGTGGTGCAGATGTTCTTGGTGATTCAAGAAAGCTTGTGGGGGTCTCTAGATTGTGTCCAGTTCGTGTTGGCGGTCCGCATTGAAGATTGAGCTCGTAATTGAAGATTTACCTTCTAGTGATGGTGTTCTTCCTAGTCTTGGCCAACTGGATGTTTTGCACATGTTACGGATGATCTTGAAGTTGTTTTGCAAAGCATGGTGTGTTCCTCTAAGAAGATTAAAGCCCCAGCTATGTGTGGCCGACAGTGTAGTAATGCACATGAAACTTTTTTTGTAATTGCTCCATAATATAATAAGTGTATGATGTGCCGAATTTGATGATCATTCCAAATTCGATGTCTTGTATGAATAAGAATTGTGAAGTCATTCAAATGTATCCTTGTAGCGATGAGAAGGTGGTAATGAAGAAGAGGGAAAAGCAGAGCAGAGGTGTTGAGCATAAATGGAACTGACTCAAGCATAGTGAAGATGCTAATCTCCAGTTCAAGTATGTAAAATTTATATTCTTCTGTAGACAGTGTGTCTCTTGTAGGCAATGGGCCTCTTGTGAGCAGTGTGCTCGGGCAGTGAGCCCTAATTGGCAAGTGTCATTTTATTCTTCTTATTCTTTTAATAGAGAATACAATTTTGGGTTAGTCACCCTGTGGTTTTTCCCTTAACTAGGTTTTCCACGTTAAAATCTTGGTGTTGTATGTGTTAAATTTGTTTATGCTCTTGAATTCATGCATTATGCTTCATGATTGAATCTTTGGTATGCTATTGAAATATAAGAAGCTTTAAAGTATATAAAGAACAGAAGTTTGGTAATAACTAATTCACCCCCCCTCTCAGTTATCTGTCCTAAATCCAACATGTCCCCTTCCTAAGCACTCATCTTGGTGACCATTAGGTAATTCGACAAATTCCTATGGGCTAATGAGTTAGGGTTAGGGAACTCTGGGTGATCATTCAATCCAGTTTATTTGGTAATGACAGGTGTTGCATTGAGCTTCATCAGTTGAGTTTTGCATAATGACCTTTTCTAAAGAGGATTCAGGAAATTTATCCGCATTTACTATTTTTAGTAAGTCATGGGTTGGACATTGACTTGGTTAGTTGGTAGTATTTCTATTTCAGAAATATTGGTGAATGTATTTGATGGTGATATCTTTGCATTCAACTTGGTCCAGAGCACTTAATTTAAATAACATTAAATATTAAAGTTAAATTAAAGATTTAACTTTAGCGTTATTTAATTTAATAAAGTGACTTATGAGGCACCTAGGGACACATAAGAAGTTGTGTTTTAAATTAAATAAAGTGTCTTTCCTAGGGATGGGCGTCCACATGGGAGATATAAGGGAATGGTTAAATTAAATAAAATATTTTAATATCCCTACTTGGACGTGGGATTTGAGGGCAAATAAAAGAGCCTTTTTGGAGCTCACTTGTTATGTATGATTTTGAGAATTGATAACGACACTCTGTTGGATTGAACCTTGTTCATCCTTTGGCTTTGTGGAGACAGAATCCTTCATAGAGAACATCTTCTTCATTGGTGAAAGATCTAACCTGAAGGATTAATTGGTGATTTCATTCAGGAATCATACAAGAGCTTATTGTTGTAAATTTTGGTGGAGTTTTCCCAAGGATTTTCAATCAAATTTTGAGGGCAAATTGAAAAGGTGTTGAAAACAATTTCGGAGGGCAAAAAATAACAAATCTTTAGCTTCATTTGTTGGTCGTACAACTACAACAAGGGCGTGGGGTTTTGTGGGAGAAGCGCCTAGGGTTTGGAGCCCATTTCTTCATCTTTGGTGGTGCCTTGAATGTCTACAGTGTTGTTTGAAAATTTGGAGGTGGAGAACGTAGGGTTTGCTTGTTTTTGGTTCCATTCTAGGGTTTCAGTTTGTTGTAATATTTCATATCAGGCCTGCAACATATAAAACAACAAATGGGTATGTCTGATTTCACATTGTAATAACATTTCAACAACTGGGTATCTTTAGTTTTGATGATTTATTGCATTTTTAGTTTATTGTTGGTTGTGGGTACTTTCAAATATCACATTTGAAGAGTTATTTCGGTTCTTATTATTGCAGTATATATATATAGAGATAGATATAGTGAAACACACCTTCTACATCTCTGTCTTCTTCTATTAAACACTACAAATAAAAAAAACAAGGGTGTATGTTACACAAAAGAGTTGAAGTTTTTATTTATGAACTCATGACTTCTAGTTTTGTTCCATGCAAGATTGTTCTTATATATGCTCCATAATCCATTGCTTTATGACTAAATTTATTTCAAGCATGCATTCTACAATCTATTGCTTTATGACCAAAATTATTGCACAAAAAAATAATAACCAAATAAGGAGTGATAGAACATGTTCTTATGAGCTTGCCTTGGTGGAAAGGGCTTTTTGTAATTGTCATTCCTGGCTTCTGAAGGTGTGCTTTTCTTCTAGTTCTCCTTCTTTTTGTTGATCTCACCTTTGATGGGACTTTTAAAGTTATCAGCATAATTTTTTGAATTCTCTTCATTTGATTTCTTCAATGATTGAATTGCTTTAGAACTTTAGCCTTCTTGATAGCCAGTACCACTCGTATCGAACATAGGCTTTTGAGAATTGATGATGTCATCCAATATTCCTGAACTCTTCTCGTTCTTCAATTTCCTATTTACTTGAGTTATTTTTTCTCTAATTGCTTTCTTAGGGATACAATCTCGGATTCCATCTTCTCGCAATTTTCTTCCTTTTTCTTCAATTGGTTTCTCACCTCCTCAATCCTTTTTGCTTCTTCAATTTGAACTTTTAGATCTATGATCAACTTTTCCAATTCTTCAAGATTATGTGATAATTTTGCCTTAGCTTCACTATCCTCTTGAATCTGTAATCCTTGTTTCATAATCCTTCTTCTAAGTTTCTTGATTTCACTTAGGGAAGAAATAAATTCTCCTTCGAGATCCACCTCTCCTTCATCTTCACTACATTCTTCTTCTAAATCTATTTCTTCTTTTCTTTCGTATTCATAACCCTTTTCTTCTATCGCCATGAACAATATTTCTTCTCTATCACTATTAGAGATTTATTCGTTGCTTTCCTCCAATGAGTAATTGTCTTCTTTGGAATAAAGGCTCTTCTTGTACATCTAGAAGTTTTTCTTCTTCTCATATTGACCTTGTTTGTAACCCTTCTTGTATTGTTGATATCTTCTTCCTTTCTTCATGTTGTGATCTTCTTCATCATCACTGCTTTCACTATTAACCTATAGACACTTAGAAGCAAAATGACCTATTTTACCACAACTAAAACACTTAAATGGCAACTTACCTTGGTACTTCCCAGATCATTTCTTTAGATTTCTCATGAAGTGGGTTTCTTCTTCATTTATTTCATTGTTTGAGCTATCGCTTGATTCATGCTTTTTATTCTTCATCTTCTTTGATCTTTGAACGATGTCTCTTTTAGATGAATTATCTTTGGTCCTCATTTCATAGGTAGTGAAGATCCCATGCAACTCATCCTTTGTTAGTTTTTCTAAATCTCTCATTTCTTCAATCGTCGAAACCTTGGCATCAAATCTTAGAGGTAGAAACCTCAATACCTTTTGTGAGGCCTAGTTAGTATTATTCTAGATATTTTAACTTGATTCTATATTTTGGTGTGTGTGAATTGGACATGGTTGATGTTTTTTTTTGGTGCCTGGTAAACTTTTTTTCACATGACCGGTGACACTAGCACGACACGCCCTCTGGTACCTCAGGGACGGGGGGAGACTGGACCTGTGACCATCTTTACCACAACGGAATTACTTAGCCAATCGAGCCAGCGCCCCCACAGACATGGTTGATGTTGAGAATATGGATTATGGGTATTTTTATTTTGATTGTGGATATAAATGTTTTATATTCATTTTTAGATATTTATTTGTTTATAATGAAATAATATGTTTATTTAATAAAATAATTGATCATAGAATATTAATGGCTATATGTTTAATTTCTGCAAAATAAATATTATTATTTGATATTTTAGATTTTGTAATTAATTGATGTTAGAAATGTTAATGTTAAATGTTTAATTGCTTTAGCTATAAGTTCCAAAATGTACTGTGGTTTCAATGAGATTTTTGCAGGTGGAGCAGGCCAGGTTCCTTAAGAAATTGGAAGCAAAAATCCAAATGCTCAAATGATATTTATTTAATTATTTCCTATGACTTTGTTAAGGGGGGGTTTATGTCGAAAAGTATGTGGTTTTATATTATGCTTTATTGAATTAAAAAGAAATGTTTTCTTTTAAATTGTTGTTTTAAATTAATTTTATTTGGAGGGGAAATTTGAAGAGTTGGAAAAAGGATTTTATTTTAAGAGGAAATTTGAATCATTTTCTCATTCTAGGAAAGGACAGTGATGTAGCTTTTATTGTTGGAGGAACTATCTTTCTTGTTTTTCATGTTTTGGACAGGCTTTTCAATGGTGGAAAAGGAGGATGATGGCTGAAATGAATTGGTGATCAAAGAATGATGTCAGAAAAAAGTTTTCTTTTTGTTTGGAATGAATGATTGGGCTTATCCTAACTTGGACAGCCAAGGTATCTTTGGTTTCCTTTGGTATTTTAGTGTTTTGTTAATTTTGTGAATGTTTAAGTCGAAGGGTTGTGAAAATTATAGTAAAAATTTGTCTGTGTGGAGTCTTGTTTGAGTGTCAGTGGGGTTTGGGTGTGTAAAGGGAGCTACCCTCCAAGTCAAATGAGAGCCTCCCTCATGTGGGGTTAAGGAGGATGTGGAACCTCTCTTGGGGATTTTTTATGTATGTCAAGAAGTGGGTTGATTTGTGTTGGGAGAAGTGGTGAATGGGAGAGTGTTTTGATGGGATATTGTGGAGAGTCAATGGGTGTTGGAAGGATGTATGGTTGATTTGTGATGAAGGGAGGTGATGATGTGTAGAAGTGTGAAGTTACATGAAGAAGGAAGCTATTTGTGTCCCAAGAGGGAAGGGAATCCCCCTTCTTCCTCTTTACAAGAATTTTATGTGTGGATTCTTTGTGTGTGAGTCCATAGTCTCAATTTTTTTGATTTTGTTTTCTTTGTTATTTGCATTGAGCATTGGGTTTTTTTTCTCTCTCATGGTGGACTTGATTTCATTGGTCCTATGGATAGGAGGAGAGCAGGACCAGGTTGCTCTATTTTGGGAGTTTGCAGGTTATAGAAAAGATCGGGTTTTGTTGAAGAAAAATTGAGTGCATGAGATTTCTGTTACTGATCTAATCTGGTTTGTAAAATTCAGAGTTGTAGATTGAAATTTCTATTGTGATGTTATTTCTTAATGAAGCATTTGATAATGTAAAGATTTTTGGTTATAAATTTATCTTTTGTAATTTTTGATTACAAATCTGTAGACAACAATATTCTTTTTGCATAGAACAATGTGGATTACAAAGAGTAAGCTAAATCTTTATATAGTGAAATCAAAAGAAGAAGAAAAATGATTACATGAAATTTAAGTTGAATTCATTGTTGGGCAGTTGTGTTTACCCACGGCTATCACAACAAACGTTGTGCGAATCGTGGGAGCCACGACTCCCATGTGAACGAATGATGTGTAATTACTTCAGATAATTCATTTATATTTGATTGATTTCATTTGTGATCATGTAGCTATCGTTATTGATTATATCTGTTTTGACATCATTAATGATAGCCTTCATTCAATATCAAATTTTTCATTTGTTAATCTATAGTCAAACTTCTGTTTCAATTTGTATCGAATCATAGTATTGTAATGAATTAACGTTAATGTCAAAATATGTTAATAACTGTTATGTATGTTAATGAGTATAAGTAGTGGTAGCTATGAGTACCACGGATACCATAGTCATGTTATGGAAGCCGTGGGAGCCACGATTCCCACTCTTTTGTTTGCCCAGATGTGATCAACACTAAGGCTGCCGCAGGTCCCAGCCACCACAGTGGTTACTTTAAAAGGTTAATGCTATGATAATTGTTAACTCTATTAAACGTTACAAAAAAGTAACAGTCTTTTCAATAACTTAAGCATTGATTATTATTTGGTTGATATTCGAATTAGTGGATGTTATATATATATATATATGACGTGCAAACAGTGGTCAAGATCACTGCATTGCTACACAATAGAATTTAAATGAATGAATATATATATATATATATATATATATATATATATATATATATATATATATATATATATTCTCCTGTAATTCCTTATGCTCATTATATGATGTGAATCCGCTTTAATTTTCATAAATTTTAATAATAGTAGAAAAGGTTTTATCTGTTAATCTTGTTTGTATTTTGAATATAAATATATATATATAATCATTTCATTATTACCGTAAAAGTTGACTTCAGTTGCATTAGTAAGAGCTTAGACATTTTCCTTTATGACTTTTATTTTATCTCATTCTCTTGGAAATTTTATTTTTAAGTGGAAATATCAAACCTGCAAAAATAATCTATTGATTAGTTTTAACGGGCGAGTCTTCATCAATATTGATGTATCTGTTTCGATAAGGAAAAAAAATTGAATTTAGCTCGTAAGTAGTTTATCTTTTATTACATTAGTTTATTATATATTTCTTTATTATTATTAGTTTTATTTGGGAGGGCATTACATAGGAATTAGAGCACCAGGTTGCAACACTTGGGAGCTTTGGGGAAAATATAATAATATGAAATCTTGTTTCCATAAGTAGTATGCTTCCTCGACGAAGGAACAATCATTCTGTGTTGTTTGAATCAAATCATTCCGAGGAACCTGTAGATCATGGGCCTCAAATTCTTCAGACCTTGCAAAATTTGGTGGATGTCATACAGGAAAGACTTCCCCTGCACAATAATCAAGATCAACATCATTTAGAAGGGAAACATTTTATTCCCTGAGAGCATAGTAGAAGTCCTTTTAGGGGGGTAGAGCATTCTGAGGAAGGTGAATCAGGGCATTATACACCTCCTCCTTGTAACACTCGAGTGGAGAAGGATGTTTCTATTGACATAGATAAACTGGTATGAGATTTCCTTCGACTTCAACCACAACACTTTTCTGGTTCTTCTAATGGTTCAAAGGTAGAATCTTGGTTAATTATCCTAGAAAAATGTTTTGCACTCAGAACTTATGGAAGTAACCTCAAGTCTAGATTGGTGATTCACCTGCTCAAGGATAATACAGATACCTGGTGGCAACAAGAGAGAAAAATAAATTTGACTCCAGATAATATTACTTGGGAATTTTTCTTGGATACATTTAAGAAAAGATATCTTTGATCATTTCTAGCAATAAAAAATAGATGAGTTTCATGATCTCCAATAGAGGGGACTTACCGTAGCTCAGTATGAGAACAAATACTTTGAGTTGTCACAGTATGTTGATTATATTCAGGATGAAAAGTTGATGGTAAACTACTTTATTAGAGGTCTTAATCATAGCATTGTAGGACCTGTACGGTTATCTAAGCCTACTACTTTGAGACAAACAGTGGAGAAAGCTCTTATTGCAGAGGAGGTCTAGTCGAAGCATCGTGATCACCATTGAAATCCACTCCAACAAAATTGTAATCATTTTCGTTCTTTTGTACCTCCTAAGGGTGGAGTTAGGGAAAATTCTTTTCCTGCTAGATCAGCACCACAATAGCTACAGCAAGGTCAAAAAGCTAAGTCAGCTCAGGGAGGTTCGATTAGATCATGGAAAGTTCCATCATAGAGAGGAGATCAGAGAACATGGACACAGTTTGTTGGGTCATCTCGCCGTCAACAAAGTTCACGTGGTAGTCAAGCTAGTTCCAGTAAACCAGTTTTTTAGTTTCCAGCACCACCTAAGGGTCCCTGTTATAATTGTGGAGGTATGGGACACACTACTCAGGAATGTTTGCAAAACAATGCAACATCAGGGGTTCAACATGTGGCAGCTTTGGAACCTACAGTGGGATACGTGGGTAGATCTCATCGAGTCTTTGCAGTAATTGATAATCGGCAAGCAGACCATTAGGTATCAGTCATAGAGGTCCATGGTAAAATTGGTAAGGTTGTATCTGTACTTTTTTGATCCTGGAGCTACATATTCTTTTATTTCCCCTTCCATAGTGGAGAAGTGCGGGCTGGTGGCTGCTAAGAAAGATGTTAATTGGGATGTTGAGCTAGCTTCTGGAGCTAGGATGTCGGTTAGTTCATTAGTTAAGGATTGCCAACTAGAGCTTAATTCTTTTTCTACTAAAGCAGATTTTAGGATTATACCTTTAGGGTCATATGATGTAATTTTGAGTATGGACTAGATGAATGCTCCTGAGGCCAAGTTAGATTGTTGTCACAAGTCTGTAGAATGTTTGGATGATATGGGTGAAAAGGTGGTAGTCTCAGGAATTAAGAGACTCGTGTCGCTTAGGATGATTTCAACCATACAGCTTAAGGAATGTATGAGAAAAGAATACCAACTCTTTGCTATCTCCATTAGTGACATATCTGAGGACACTTGAGCTATATACTTCTTTAGAAGATCACCCTATTCTTTGAGAATTTTCTGATGTTTTTCCCTCTCATCTTTTTGGGATACCACCACGAAGGGAGATTGATTTTCATATCGACTTGGTTCTAGGAGCACAACCTATTTCTAAGGCCCCTTATAGAATGACAACACAAGAACTTTAGGAGCTCAAGCTACAATTAGAAGAACTCTTAGAGAAAGGTCATATTCGTCCCAACATTTCTCCTTGGGGTGCACCTGTTATTTTCGTAAAGAAGAAAGATGGGACTCTTTAACTTTGCATAGATTATAGATAGTTAAATAAGCTCACCATAAATAATCTTTATCCTTTGCCAAGGATAGACAATTTATTTGATCAAATTCAAGGAGCAAAGATTTTCTCAAAAATAGAGCTCAAGTCTGGGTATCATCAGTTAAGGATTGCTGAATCCGACATCCATAAGACAACGTTCTGCACACGTTATGGTTATTATGAGTTTACTGTCGTTCCTTTTGGTTTGACTAATGCCCTAGCAGTTTGTATGAGCCTGATGAATGGTGTCTTTTGCACTTTTTTGGATCGATTTATGGTTATCTTTCTAGATGATATTTTGATTTATTCTCGCACAGTGGAAGAGCATAAGGAGCATTTGCGGTAGGTGTTGCAATGTCTAAGAGAGAATCAATTGTATGCAAACATTTCTAAGTGTGAATTCTTCCAGACAAAAATCCAGTACTTAGGGCATATGATATCAAGAGATGGAATTTTAGTAGATCCCTCTAAGATTCAAGCTATTTTGGAATGGTCCGCTCCCACTAATGTAGCTGAGGTAAGGAGTTTCATGGGATTAACTAGTTACTATAGAAGGTTCGTGGAAGGCTTCTCCAAGATTACTCATCTGATTAATTCTCTCTAGAGGTAAGGCAAAATATATGTTTGGTCTAAACAATGCAAAAGAGATTTTAAAATTTTAAAAGATAAACTCACTAGTGTACCTATTTTAGCTATTCCAGATCCTATAGGTGACTTTGTTGTTTGCACAAATGCATCGATCGAGGGTATTGGAGTTGTTCTCATGTAGGAGGGTCGTGTGATAGCCTTTGAGTCTTGCAAGTTGAGGAATCATGAGCTTAACTACCTGACACATAATTTGGAGTTGGTTGCAGTGGTTCATGCTTTAACAAAATGGTGACATTTCCTTCTTGGGCATAGATTCGAGTTGCATTCAGACCATTGGAGCTTACAATACATCTTCTCTCAGCCTAATTTGAATTATTAGTAGCACAGATCAATGGAGTTCATGTGTGAGTATGATTTTGAGATTCATTATATTAAGGGGAAGGAGAATGTTGTAGCTGATGCCCTTAGTAGGCGAAGACATGAATTGTTGGCTTTGTCAGTTAAGATAGATCTTAGAGGACGTATTCTGGAGCTTTTGCCTCATGATGCATTATACAGTGAGATTATTCAATTTTAGGGTCCTTTAATGGACAAGTTTGAGGGATATTTTGTTGATGTTGATGGGTTGCTTCGTCATCATGGGCATATTTATGTTCCCCCTTTTGGTGACCTTAGAGGATTGATTCTATCTGAGGCTCACAAAGCACTTTATGCGGCTCATCCTGGAGTTCAGAAAATGCATACAAATCTTTGAAAGTTGTATTTCTAGGCAGGGATGTGGAAGGATATTGCAAAGTTTATTGCTCGTTGTATCAAGTGCCAAAGAGTAAAAGCAGAACACCAACATCCAGCTGGTTTATTGTACCCTCATGCTATTCCAGAGTGGAAATGGGATGTGATATAAATGGATTTTATTGTGGGCTTACCTTTGACTACACGTTGTCATGATGCGATTATGGTGACAGTGGACAAGTTAATCAAGGTGGTGCACTTTTCTCCAATGTGTTCTTCCTATAATGTCTCCTCAGTAGCCAAAGTTTTTCTGCATGATATAGTTCGACTTCATGGAGTTTTGAGGAGGATTATTTTTGATAGAGATCCTATCTTCACTTCATGCTTTTGGATCGCTCTTCAGCAAGATTTAGGTACTCAACTCAATTTCAGCACCACTTATCACCCAGAGACAAATGGACAAACAGAGCAAGCGAACTAGGTTTTGGAGGATGTGCTCAGGATGTATGTTATGGATTGGCAATCTCATTGGGAGGATTACTTGTATCTAGTAGAATTTGCTTATAACAATGGGATGGCAACTTTTGAGGCTCTTTATGGTAGACCTTGTAGGACTCCTTTGAGTTGGGACCAGCTAGAGGATCAGGTTGCTTTAGGCCCTGAGCTTGTTCAGGAGATGGAACATCAGGTTACAGGAATTCATGAACAGTTGCAGATAGCTCGGGATCGATAGAAGTAGTATGCCGACATCAGGAGAGTTGATTGAGAGTTCCAAGTCGGGGAGAGAGTTTTCTTGCATGTTCGATCTCATAAGAGTTCTATTCGATATGGAAAAGGCTCTAAGTTAGCACCAAGATTTGTTGGCCCTTTTGAGATCCTAGAGAGGATAGGCCTAGTTGCACATTGCTTAAAGCCTTACCACCTAGCATGTCTTGTATCCACAATGTTTTTCATGTATCTCTACTTAAGAAATATGTACCAGATTCATCTCATATATTGGATTGGGATGCTTTACAGGTGGCACGGGATGGATAGCTAACATTGGAACCAATTCACATCTTGGATCAACAAACTCTAGCCCTGCGAGGATGACAGCTGGATCAGGTCAGGGTCTAGTGGGACCCCTACGATGAGTCTTTTGCTACATGGGAGGATACAGTCAAGATGAAATCATTATTTCCATATCTATTTGATAGCTTCTAGGAGGAAGCCTGATTCTAGAGGGGGAGAATGTGAGGCCTAGTTAGTATTATTCTAGATATTTTAACTTGATTCTATATTTTGGTGTGTGTGTGAATTGGACATGGTTGATGTTGAGAATATGGATTATGGGTATTATTATTTTGATTGTGGATATAAATGTTTTATAATCATGTTTAGATATTTATTTGTTTATAATGAAATAATATATTTATTTAATAAAATAATTGATCATAGAATATTAATGGCTATATGTTTAATTTCTGCAAAATAAATATTATTATTTGATATTTTAGATTTTGTAATTAATTGATGTTCGAAATGTTAATGTTAAGTGTTTAATTGTTTTAGCTATAAGTTCCAAAATGTACTGCAGTTTCAATGAGATTTTTGCAAGTGGAGCAGCTCAGGTTCCTTAAGAAATTGGAAACAAAAATCCAAATGCTCAAATGATATTTATTTAATTATTTCCTATGACTTTGTTAAGGGGGGGTTTATGTCGAAAAGTATGTGGTTCTATATTATGCTTTATTTAATTAAAAAGAAATGTTTTCTTTTAAATTGTTGTTTTAAATTAATTTTATTTGGAGGGGAAATTTGAAGAGTTGGAAAAAGAATTTTATTTTAAGAGGAAATGTGAATTATTTTCTCATTCTGGGAAAGGAGAGTGTTGTAGCTTTTCTTGCTAGAGGTTATCTTTCTTGTTTTTCATCTTTTGGATGGGCTTTTAGATGGTGGAAAGGTAGGATGATGGCTAAAATGAATTGGTGATCAAACAATGTTGGATGGAAAAAGTTTTTTTTTTGTTTGGAATGAATGATTGAGCTGATACTAACTTGGACAACCAAGGTATGTTTGGTTTCCTTTGGTATTTTAGTGTTTTGTTAAATTTTTGAATGTTTAAGTCGAAGGGTTGTAAAAATTGTAGTAAAAATTTATTTGTGTGGAGTCTTGTTTGAGTGTCAGTGGGGTTTGGGTGTGTAAAGGGAGCTGCCCTTCGAGTCAGATGAGAGCCTCCCTTGTGTGGAGTTAAGGAGGGTGTGGAGCCTCTCTCAGGGATTTTTTATATATGTGAAGAAGTTGTGGATTGATTTGTGTTGGGAGAAGTGGTGAATGGGAGAGTGTTTTGATGGGATATGGTGGAGAGTGAATGGGTGTTGGAAGGATGTATGGTTGATTTGTGATGAAGGGAGGAGATGGTGTGCGGAAGTGTGAAGTTGCATGAAGAAGGAATCTATTTGTGCCCCAAGAGGGAAGGGGGTCCCCCTTCTTCCCCTTTACAAGAATTCTATGTGGATTCTTTGTGTGTGAGTCCATAGTCTCAAGTTTTCTAATTTTGTTTTCTTTGTTATTTGTGTTGATCATTGGATTTTGTTTCCCTCTCAGGGGTGGACTCGATTTCATCAATCCTATGGCTGGGAAGAGAGCAAGACTGGGCTGCTCTATTTTGGAGTTTGCAGGTTATAGAAAAAATTGGGTTTTGTTGAAGAAAAATTGAGTGCATGAGATTTTTGTTGCTGATCCAATCTGGTTGTTTGTAAAATTCAAAGTTGTAGATTGAAAGATCTCTTTGATTGTATTTGAAGGAAATCAGAAAAAAATCAAATCTTTGATCAAGTAATCTGTTTATTTCATCTTCTTACTCAATGAATACACACACACACATATAAATACACACATGTTGTAATGGGTTGTATGAACACTTCAATATATGTAAAACTCAGGAGGAAGTGAATGATTCTATTGTGATGTTATTTCTTAATGAAACATTTGATATTGTAAAGATTTTTAGTTATAAATTTATCTTTTGTAATTTCTGATTACAAATATGTAGATAGCGATATTCTTTTTGCATAGAACAATGTGGATTACAAAGAGTAAGCTAAATCTTTGTGCAATGAAATTGAAAGAAGAAAAAAAAATGATTACATGAAATTTAAGTTGAGTTCATTGCTAGGCAGATGTGTTTACCCACGGCTATCACAGCAGACGTTGTGGGAGCCGTGGGAGCCATGACTCCCATGTGAACGAATGATGTGTAATTACTTCAGATAATTCATTTATTTTTGATTGATTTCATTTGTGATCGTGTAGCTATTGTTATATATTATATGTGTTTTGACTCATTAATGATAGCCTTCATTCGATATCAAATTTTCATTTGTTAAGCTGCAGTCAAACTTATGTTTCAATCTATATCAAATCATAGTATTGTAATGAATTAACGTTAATGTCGAAATATGTTAATGACTGTTATGTATGTTAATGAGTATAAGTAGTGGTAGCCATGACTACCATGGCTAACACAGTCATGCTGTGGAATCCATGGGAGCCACAACTCCCACTCTTTTGTTTGCCCGACTGTGGTTGGCACTAAGGCTGTCGTAGGCCCCAGCCACCATAGTGGTTACTTTAAAAGATTAACACTATGATAATTGTTAACTATGTTGGACGTTACAAAGAAGTAACAGTCTTTTCAATAACTTAAGCATTGATTATTATTTGGTTGTTATTCAAATTCGTGGATTTTATATATGTATATACACGACGTGCAGAAAGTGGTCGAGATCATTGCATTACTACACATCAGAATTTAAATGAATGAATATATATATATATATATATATATATATATATATATATATTCCTTTAATTCCTTATGCTCATTATATGATGTGAATCGGCTTTAATTTTCTTAAATTTCAATAATAATAGAAAAGGTTTTATCTATTAATATTGTTTGTATTTTGAATATAAATATATATATAATCATTTTGTTATTACCGTAAAAGTTGACTTTAGTTGCCATAGTAAGAGCTTAGACATTTTCCTTTGACTTTATTTAAATATCTCATTCTCTTGGAAATTTTATTTTTAAGTGGAAATATCCAACCCGCAAAAATAATCTATTGATTAGTTTTAACGGGCAAGTCTTCATCAATATTGATATATCTGTTTCGATAAGGAAAAAAAATTGAATTCAGTATAAGTAGTTTATCTTTTATTACATTAGTTTATTATATATTTCTTTATTATTATTAGTTTTATTTGGGAGGGCATTACACCTTTTGCACAATCATGACTTCTTCAACTGTTTCACCAAGACCCTTTATTGTGTTCACGATCTCATCAACGTGAAGCAAATAGGAGGCTATGTTTTCTTCTTCTTTAGTCTTAAGGCTTTCAAACTATCCCCTATGGGTTTGAAGCTTTGCCTTCTTTACTTTATCATCTCCTTCATAAATATTCTTCAGCTTATCCTAGATCTCCTTGGCTGATTTGCATTGCATTACTTTCACAAACTCTGATTCAGATAATCCACACGAGATTGCATTAATGGTTTCACATTGTTCTCACTTTCTCTCTTTCATGCCTGTCCGTTGGAGGAGTCGTAGGAGTTGTTTATCCATTTACCACTAATTGCCAAATATCAAACCCTAGAGCACTCAAATAGGTTTTCATCCTTATGCTCCAAAAATCATAGTTTGCTCCATCGAACAACAGTGCCTATTTTGATGAGAATCCATATCCTTCTTGACCGGCCATATGTGCTCTTTAGATCTTCGTTCTAGCGGTTAAACTATTTCTGAAGGAACTTGCTTTGATACCAATTGATGAGCACGTGATTATAGTGAGAGGGGGTGAATCAGTTTAAGATAATGTTTTACTTTTTCCAAAATTTAATCAATCACAACAATATCACACATGCAAGATCTAACTATTTGGAACACAGGAAGAACACATGATTTATGTGGAAACCATTGCGGGAGAAAACCATGGAAAAATGTTGCTTATATATATTGATCTTCTTTGTAGGCACCAACCTACTTCTTCTACAAGTCTTCTTTTGTAGGCACCAACCTACTGGAGACATCAATCCCTAAAATTGAGCACCAACTCAGCAAGAGACACCAATCTCTTATTTCTGATAGGCACCAACCTCCAAATTCGTCAATGGATGATAATGTCTTCACACATCTTATTCAAATAATGTACTCTCTTCTTTTACAGGTCTGATTACAAATAATTCAATATCTTCCTTCAAAATCTATTCTTAATATTCACAAGTTTTTGCACATGTTCTTCATATATATCTACACTTTTCCTTTATACAAGGGCTACATATATTCTTCAATATAGATCTGAAAAACTCTTCATAATTATCTTCCCTTAGTTCTACTTTAAATATGTCCAAAACTCAAATAATATTCATTGCTTAGTCATCTTCAGCTCGCACCTTCTTTCTCCTTTTATTCTTTCCCAAGGGAGACAATTTCATAAAGAGATATGTCTTTTCAAAAGGATGCAACTCTATCTCAACACACCACTTCATACATGTGTATCTTGGATGAGACATTTTTTTCTTTTTATAGGAGTGCTCCGCCTAAGGGGGTTGGCCACAAAATTAAATTGTTTATATTAAAACTTAAACTCAAATCTTGGTGCTAAGGAGTAAGTTAGCCAGCATGTGTCGGCCTTCAGGAATAAATAAAATTCTCCCTTTGAAATCATTCTTTAACATAGTGAAGTTAGCCTCTTAAATTTGAGACTTCAAATTGCCTATAGGAGGGAGGTCGACCAGCATTCTTATGACTTAGCTTTAAATTTTAGATGCCATATTCCTTAAAAATCAGCCATCATACAATATAATTTCTTTTGGATGATGTTGGTTATAATTTTCCTCTTGATGATACATTTTATGGCCTTCAGCCTAAATTGATTTTCCTCTTTTACCAATGACTACTTTCTTTGACATCAATGACAACAATCCAACACTACATAGTTTGCATTTGTGTAACCAATCAAGAAGAAATGATTGCTTCTCTTCTACTCTAGGTCATGTTGTATCTCAACACCCATTTTGTTGCCTTCCAATGACACTCTTTTGGTTCTTGCATTAACTACGAGAGATAACTAACTACAAAGTTATATTTTGGCTTGGTGTTGGCTAGGTAAATGAGACTTCCAATCAATATTGATAGAGAGTTGTATTCACCTTTGGAGAAAATTTAATTGTGATTGTTGTAGCCCTGGTTTTGGGAGTCAACATGGGCATATAGTCTTTCATGTGATATTTCTAAAGAAGTGTCTTGCCATATTTTTTTGAGAGACAAATATGTAGTGATGTGTTTTCCACACCTCCAAACCAAGACATAGTGCAATAGACCAAGATTAAGACTAGCAAAGTATATTTTGAGTTGATTCAAAAGTCTCTTGTACACTATGGCTTTAGGAAAGCAAGATCCTAAATATTGGGGTCAATTTAAGAAAGTGTTTAGAAAACAATTTGACCCAAAATATCATGAAGCAGACAAATGTATGATGTTGAAGAAGCATGTGCATGCACTCACAGTGTTCCATCATCCTCAAGACAAGAGGAGCCAAATAAGGCAAGTGCTAGAAGCACAAAGACAAAACCTACTGAGTATTGTGACTATTTTGTTGTGAGTGGTCATATAAGTACAACTTGCTAGAAGCTAAATTCAAAACACATACGTTCTAGAAAGGTAAAAAGAGTAAGAAGAACACTATGTCTAAAATTGCTAATATAGGTGATTGTAGTTTAGAAGTTGATCTTAAAATTGCTTGCACTAACAAGAAGGTTGATTGTTTTACACAAGAAATGGAGCAATAAAATTCTTTAATATCAAAATTCAAGTTAATAGTGTTATGAATGACACACTTTTCAATTCTTAAGTAACAAAATTAAAACTATAATAATTCTTAAGTAAATAAATATAGCCCTTCAAATAAAAATAAAGCAAGCAATATAAAAAATAAATTCTTAAATAGTTCTAAAGTAAAATAAAATAACTCTAAGTATATATAGTTTTTCAAATAAAATAAAGTAAACAATGTAAATAAAATAAAGTAATTCTTAGATAGTCCTAAATAAAATAAAACAAGTCTTAGGAAAATAAAATAAGCATTTTTAGATAGATGTCTTTAAGATATCTATACTAGCATACCTATCTTTAGAAAGTCTTTGTATGTCTTTAAGACATCTATACTAGCATACCACCATATAGTTTGTCCATCTAGAGAAAGCGAACTTCTCACCATCTGTTCACCAACCACTATGTTTTAGGGTTCGAATGAATGTAAAGTGCCCATGGGAATAGCCATGTCCAATCCAAGGAGAATGGTTGGTACTGATCTCTAGATAGAATACATCTAATGGTATGGTAGTATGGTAGCAATCCATGGTCATGGATTCTATTTAAATCACAAATACACTAAAAAATTGGTGCCTCGAGAATGATATCTCTTGGTGTAACTTTCTACATAGATTTTCTAAAGATAGGTATGCTAGTTTTATTTACTTAAGAAGTAATTTATATTTTTAATGTTTTTAAAAATATATGCTACTGTATTTTGATTGTTTATCAACATGATACTCCTTCACTATATCTTTATTTAGTTTTCTTTTCATCCATCATATATGTTTTTACATAACATTATTAATTTAACTCAAGTAACATTATAAACCTTTTCCTTTATTTAAGTATCTTTATTCTTTACACATTTTTATAAAATCAATAATGAAATTATTACTTTTTATGTACTAAAAAGATAAAATGTACTATTCACAAAAAGAGGCAAGTGGTAGAAGGCACACCTTGAAACTCTAAGTAGATCCAAGCCTAAACAACAAGATGAGAGAACAAAATATACTCTAACAGGGCCAAGCCCAAACAACAATAAAGTCACTAGGCGGTGAGAGTTACACCATCAGGAGGGATCACAATCATCTGGTTTGCCCCATATACTTTTCACTTGTTTAAGCCATAATATTTAAAAAACACTTTTTTAATAAAGTCATATTTTCGTAACTCATATATATGTAGTTATAATTATCCAAAACATTATTCCACATCCTTAATTATTATTACACTAAGTTAACAATATCTCAGTGGTTTCACTTATATTCATTTACTCTTTTTAGTTGACATATACTTTACTTTTAATTCTCTATTGATATATTAATAGATATTTATGTTACCATTTTAGTCATGGGCATATAGTCTTTCATGTGATATTTCTTAAGAAGTGTCTTGGCATGTTTTTATTTGAGAGAAAAATATGTAGTGATGTGTTTGCCACACCTCCAAACCAAGACAATAGTGCAATAGACCAAGATTAAGACTAGCAAAGTATGCTTTGAGTTGATTCAAGAGTCTCTTGTACACTGTGGATTTAGGAAATCAATCTCCTAAATATTGGGGTCAATTTAAGAAAGTGTTTAGGAAACAATTTGACCCAAAATATCATGAAGTAGATAAATGTATGATGATGAAGAAGCATGTGCTTGTACTCACAGTGCTCCATCATCCTCAAGACAAGAGGAGCCAAAGAAGGCAAGTGCTAATATGGGTGATTGTAGTCTAGAAGTTGATCTTAAAATTGCTTGCACTACCAAGAAGGTTGATTGTTTTACACAAGAAATGGAGCAATAAAATTCTTTAATATCAAAATTCAAGTTAATAGTGTTAAGAATGATACACTTTTCAATTATTAAGTAACAAAATTTAAACTATAAAATAATTCTTAAGTAAATAAAAATAGCCCTTCAAATTAAAATAAAGCAAGCAATATTAAAAATAAATTCTTAAATAGTTCTAAAGTAAAATAAAATAACTAGTAAATATAGTTTTTCAAATAAAATAAACAATGTAAATAAAATAAAGTAATTCTTAGATAGTCCTAAATAAAATAAAATAGTCTTAGGCAAATAAAATAAGCATTTTTAGATAGATGTCTTTAAGATATCTATACTAGCATACCACCATATAGTCTGTCCACCTAGAGAAAGTGAACTTCTCACCATCTGTTCACCAACCACTATGTTTTAGGGTTCGAATGAATGTAAAGTGCCCATGGGAATAGCCATGTCCAATCCAAGGAGAATGGTTGGTACTGATCTCTAGATAGAATATGTATGGTGGTATGGTAGTATGGCAGCAATCCATGGTCATGGATTCTATTTAAATCACAAATCCACTAAAAAATTGGTGCCTCCAAAATGATATATCTTGGTATTTTCTACATAGATTTTCTAAAGATAGTTATGCTAGTTTTATTTACTTAAGAAGTATTTTATATTTTCAATATTTTTAAAATATATGTTGACTATATTTTGATTATTTAACAACATGATACTCCTTCACTATATTTTTATTTAGTTTTGTTTTCATCTAGCATATATGTTATTACCTAACATTATTAATTTAACTCAAGTAACATTATAAACCTTTTCCTTTAATTAAGTATCTTTATACTTTACACATTTTTTTTAAATCAATAATGACATTATTACTTTTATGTACTAAAAGATAAAAACATACTATTCAAAAAAAGAGGCTAGTGGTAGAAGGCACACCATCAGGAAGGATGACAATCATCTGATTTGCCCCATGTACTATTCACTTGTTTAAGACATAATATTTTTAAAAACACTTTTTTAAGTCATATTTTTCTAGTTATAATTATCCAAAACATTGTTCCACATCCTTAATTATTATTACACTACTAACAATATCTCAATGGTTTCATTTATATTTATTTACTCTTTTTAATTATCATATACTTTACCTTTAATTCTCTATTGATATATTAATAGATATTTAGGTTACCATTTTAGTTCAATGGTAAATTTTAAATTTAGATCTCAATCTTTAATTATATACATAAATTATAATATGAAATCTTTTTATATTATATTTATAATCCTCTTTTACATAAAGAAAAACACTGAGAATCTTAATAAAATTATTATTCTTAATAACTAATATAGATATCTTTTAAGCAGAAGTAGATGCTTGGCAAAGCTATTTGTCTAGTCTACCAGAGAGATGAGCACCAATGACAGACAAACATAAAGACGGATAGGTTGGGCACACCACTATAACCACAATAACCGATCAAAGCACTTGATTAGGGCCAGGGTGAACAAAGCATAAAAGCAGTTGAACATTGATGAAAGTTCTTATCAAGTTGAGTGAAAGCTATAATAGTAGAACTAGCATCATGCTACAAAACATAGGCAGAGGGCGAACCAGAAAAAACATACCTTGAATAATAGGTATCAAGAATTTGGTTTGAGCTAGGCAGGCCTAGGTGAACTCATACCAATGAATGAAATGAAAGTTCTTAATGAGCTTACTAGACCAAAACAGTTTATGGGATTCACAGTCACAGCAGACCACACAAAAAAAATGAAAGAACCAACAAGTGGCCCCCAGTTAAATCTGGCTACCACTCTCAATCTCCTTATTGATCTCATTCTTCTTCTATGAAATCTACCCAAATACTCCTTGTTAAATGATACCAATGATCCATCAACATCAAAGGTAGCAAAGGCATAGCTTGCCAGGAGAGAGTACTAGTTAAGGCTTAGCGCTGAGAGCCCCTACCCTTACCCCATTTCTCTTATTGATCCATCTCCTAAGCACAGTCATAGGCAAAGCTAGCAAGAGTTTTGATTCCGAGCACAAATACAGTTGATTAATAACCAGCATCCAAGTTTGTTTAAAAGCCAAATCCTATGTCATAGCCCATTTTATATCCAGGTCCAGTTGAAGAAGAAGAAAAGGTCAAGGCCATAGAGACATAGGTTATGATGGGTGGTAGAGGTATAGGACATAGAAGCAAAGGAGCCACAACCAGTAGTCTTGAATGATTATTAAACAGTAGCAGGGATGCATATAAAGATCTAGAGCGAATAGTACCAAATCTAGGCGTGGATTCAGGCTGTGGGTGGGCAGTCTTGAATGATTATTAAAGGGGAATAGGCGAGGGCAGAGGCACCAAAGACAATAGGAGTGTAGTCTTAGAACGATTATGGAGAGGGAAAGACGAGCAACAAAGATAGTAGCACCATTATATAGGTAGGGCTAGTCTGATCCACCAACATCTAAGCGAGTAACACCTTACCTTCCTCCCCTTTGAGTGGGAGTATAGTTGCTGATTATTCTTAAATATCATTCACTTCAACAGTCAAAGGTCAATTTTGACTAATAAAAATAGAACAAATATTTACCACTTTTTGTTGTGAATGAGGTGTAAAATTGCTATTGATTTGAAGTGGATGATATTTAAGTAGAGTGATAGTTGCTAGCCAACTCCGCCTGAATTTATGCTTTCCATTGAATTGCTACTATTGAATAATTGTTCAAGATTGTATGACTTGTGACTGAAAGCTTCCTGGCATCATCAGTAGGTCTCTGCTTGTGAATTGTGACCAACAACAAAATGAGATGGAGATTGACTAGTTACAGTCCGAAAAGAAAATCCAGGTGGTTTCCAAGTTATTATTAATAGTGCAGAGCTAAAGAAAACAAAAATAGTTGTGAGTGTTGGAAGAATTTAATCTTCCGTCAGTGCTTTAACTTCTGCTTGCCCCCGCGTCAAACTTGGGGATCTCTAAATCTGCCCCAGCACTGTTTGCTCCTGCCAGCAATTAATTCTGGTAGGTGATTTTGAATTTGAAATATTTTTGAGTGCCAATTTTCTGGCAAGGAAACTTGAGACAAAAGGAAGTTTGAAACGGTCAAACAAAAAAGAGTTTCTTATGAGAATGAGAAAACCTGTAGCAGCAGAGGATTGTTAAAGAGGAGAACATCAGAGAGAATATAGAAGAAAGGAATATTGCAGCAGCAACAGTAGTCTACAACCAGCTATGGAGTTTCTGGATAGCAGCTCTAGATTTGATTTAGTGTGCAGCTCCAGAGTTTGGGGCAAAACAGAAAAACAGAGATGCAGCTCTGCATTGTAGTTTGTAAGAATTTTGAATGTATCTTAGATAAGGAAAATATATAATATATTTTTGCTGTCATTGTGTATTGTCTCTTCTCCTTTTGTGTCTCTATTTGTGTTTGTTTTATGCTACCCATATATTGCTATAGCATTGCATTTTTCTGGATAGCAGACTACCCTCCCCTACTCTCCCCTACCAATGGTTGGTATCAGAGCCCTATTTTTCTAGGCAGTTAGTTTTTTGTGTGGGTATTTCATATAAGCCCTAGTTTGTCTAAGCATTTTCAGCTTTCTTAGATTTGAAAAGCATGGCAGGTGGAGACAGCAAAGGATGGCAACAACCACCTACATTTGATGAGCAGAACTATGACATTTGGGCTAAGAAGATGAAGACTATTCTGGTTGCAAATGACCTATGGGATTTGGTCACCAATGGGTTCACAGACACTACAAACCCAACAGCCTATGCAACTCTAACTAATGCTCAAAGAAACCAGTTGAAGGAAACAAGAATGAAGGATGCAAAAGCCCTCAGTCTAATTGAGGCAGCCTTGACAGAGGCTATTTTCCCCCGCATTGCAGTAGCAAACTACTCAAAACAAGCATGGAAAATATTGCAGAATAGCTATAAGGGAACTGACAAGGTGAGATCAGTCAAACTCTAGTTGTTTAGAAGAGATTTTGAGACCCTACAGATGAAGGAGAGTGAGTCTATTTTAGACTTTCACACTAGAGTTTCTACCATGTTAAATCAGCTAAGGATAAATGGAGAAACCATGGATGATCTAAGGATTGTTGAGAAAATCCTAAGGAGTCTACCTTCTAGATTTGACCCTATTGTCATAACCATTGAAGAGACTAAGGATCTGTCCAAGATGACAATGGATGAGTTGATGGGTTCTCTACAAAGCCATGAGCAATGGTTGAATAGATCTGCTCCTTCCCTTGAGCAAGCCTTAAAGGCTCAAACCAATGCAAGAGGTAGGGGAAGAGGAAGAAATAGCAGAAGTAGAGGTCCAAGAGGTAGAGGAAGAAGCAACTCTGGAAGAGGAGTTTCAATCAGCCAAGAAGAGGCAAGTAGCTCATAGCTAAGCTATCAAGAAAAGAAAAAGAACAACAGTTCTAATCAAAGGTATGACAAAAGCAATGTTCAGTGCTATTACTATCATAAGTTTGGTCATTATGCTAGTGAGTGTAGAAAGAAACAACGTGATCATGGAGGCCAAAATGCTAATGTAGCAAATGAGAACAAGGCTGAAAATAAAAAACAGTCAAATGTCTTTATTGTTTGCAACCTTGCTGAAAGGAGTAGTGATGAAGTATGGTATCTAGACAGCGATTGTAGCAACCACATGAGTGGAAATAAAAACTTCTTTGCCCCCGTAGATAGCAGCATCAAGACTCAAATAAAAATGGGAAATAATGAGCAAGTTCCCGTTATGGGAAAAGGTACAGTCAACATTTAGTCCAAGAATGGTGAAAGGAGAAAGATCCAGGATGTATATTATGCCCTAGGCATAAAACATAACATATTGAGCATTAGATAGATGGTCCAAAATCATTATAGAATCCTAATGAAAAATGGAGAGTGCACAATATTTGATAAAGGAGGCAGTAAGAAAATTATTGCATCAGTGCAGATGACAAGAAACAAAATGTTTCCTCTTAGGATACACAGAGTCTCGGGCACCATCTCCGACACTATCTTTGGGGCAGTTTCTGGCGCTCGCAGCAATGGGACAGCAATCTGCCTTTAGGACAGTCATCAAAGACCCATCCAAATTATGGCATTTGAGGTATGGGCACTTAATTTTTTTTGGTTTGAGTTTATTGTCCAAGAAAGGCATGGTTATAGGACTACCAAACATTGTAGAGCGCGATGGAAAATGTGAAGCCTGCATTTTAGGAAAGCAGCATAAAGAACCCTTTCAATCAGGGTATTCGAGAAGAGAAAGAGCACCATTGGAGTTGGTGCATTCAGATTTATGTGGCCCCATGAAGACCCCCACATTAGGTGGGAATGTATATTTCATGACCTTCATAGATGATTATAGTAGAAAAATCTGGATTTATTTTTTTAAGAACAAATCAGAAGCCTTTGAGAAGTTTAAGGAGTTTAAGGCATCAGCTGAAAAACAAAGTGGCCACTATATCAAAGCCCTAAGAACAGATAGAGGAGGAGAGTATATCTCTAAAGATTTTTTTAATTTCTGCAAGTATGAAGGCATTCATAAATAGTTCACAACTAGATATACTCCACAACAAAATGGAGTAGCTGAAAGGAAAAATAGAACCATTCAAGAGATGGCAGCAAGCATGTTGAAAGCAAAAAGACTCAAATGATTATTGGGGTGAGGCTGTAGCAACAGCAATTTACCTATTGAATAGGTGTCCTACAAAATTCGTTCGTGATAGAATTCAACAAGAGGCGTGGACAAACAACAAATGGAGTGTTGAACACCTAAGAATCTTCGGGTGTGTAGCATATGCATTTGTGCCTAAAGAGAAGAGGCAAAAATTTGATGATAGAGGTGAAAAATGTATCTTCATAAGCTATAGTGAAGAGTCAAAAGCCTATATATGGTATAATCCTATCACCAAAAAGGTTGTGATTAGTAGGGATGTTGATTTCATTGAGAATGAAGCATGGGATGGAATGGTGGACAGCACCACGGGTATTTCCGTCACAATACCCCTTGAAGATGAAGGAGCTCCGGAGGATAGCAACTCTGGAGGAACTACGAAGAGTAGCAGCTTGGGGAGAAACTATTGTAGAGCATTGGAGAAAAATAGCAGCTCCGAAGGTATTCAACAAAGCAACTCTGGAGGTGGACAGCAGCACAACAACTCCAAAGATTAGCAGCTCCGGAGGTCTGCAACTTCAGAGATCTACAACTCCAGAGTTCAGCAGAGCAACAGCTCTGAAGGTCAACACTATAGTAGCTCCAGAGGTTAGAACAGCAACAGCTCCGGAGGTAACTCAGACCCCACAATCGCATCATTGATGCCATTGAGAACAAGGAGTGTGAAGGAGATTTATGACAGCATAAGGTATGCTGATGATGATGAGAATTTGAATTTTGCATTATTTTCTTACAGTGATTCAATCCACTTTGAAGAAGCTATGAAAGAAGAGAAATGGTGTAAGGCCATGGATGAAGAGTTGGATGCCATAGAGAGGAATGACACATGGCAGCTAACTGATTTACCTAAGGGTAAACAAGTGATTGGAATTAAGTGGGTCTATAAGACCAAGTCTACTACTGAAGGAAACATAGAAAGACATAAGGCAAGGCTAGTTGTCAAAGGGTACAAACAACAGCCTGGAAGAGATTATGATAAGACATATGCACCACTTACAAGGCTAGAAACAGTTTGGAGAGTCATAGCAATAGCAGCCCAACACAAGTGGAAGGTGTTTCAAATGGATGTAAAGTTAGCCTTCTTGAACGGAGTGCTGCAAGAGGAAGTGTATGTGGAGCAGCCACCTAACTATGAAGTCCCAGGGCAAGAGGATAAAGTATACAAGCTCTGGAAAGCCCTCTATGGGCTAAAACAAGCTCCTAGGGCATGGTACGGTAGGATAGACTCATATTTAGTGAGTAATGGCTTTAGCAAAAGCAGCAGTGAGCCCACTCTTTACATCAAAGCAGTTGAAGGTAATATTTTGATTGTTGTTTTGTATGTAGATGATATGATTTTTACTGGCAATAGTGATCTTCTCATTGCTAATTTCAAAAAGGCAATGAAGAATGAGTTTGAGATGACAGACTTAGGTCTGCTAAAATATTTTCTCGGCATTGAGGTCAAGCAAACAGAGCATGGCATATTTATTTCGCAAACTAACTATGCCAAACAGATTGTGAAGAGATTTAAAATGGAGAATAGTAAACCTACCCCTACACCAACAACTACAGGTCTGAAATTGAGTAAAGAGGATAGCAGCAAAGAAGTAAACCCAACCCTCTACAAGAGCATGATTGGAAGCCTCATGTACTTGACAGCCACTAGGCCTGATTTGATGTATGATGTAAGCCTGATTTCTAAGTTCATGGGGAAGCCTAAGGACACACATTGGCAAGAAGGAAAGAGGATCCTGAGGTATGTGAATGGCACAACAGGTTATGGCATCTTGTATGATGTTTCTAATGAGTTTAAGTTGGTTGGTTTCACAGATAGTGATTGGGCAAGTAATGTGGATGACCAGAAGAGCACATCTGGCTATGTATTTCACACGAGTTCATGTGTGATATCATGGGCATCCAAGAAGCAGCCCATTGTCTCTCTCTCTCTACAACAGAAGCTAAGTATATTGCAGCAAATGCAGCAACCTGTCAGGCTATTTGGTTGAGAAGGATCCTTGTAGACTTGAGTGAGCAGCAAGATGGTACAACCATTCATTGTGACAATGTTTCTTCAATAGCCCTGACAAAGAATCTAGTCTTCCATGAACGAAGCAAGCACATTGAGATCTGTTATCACTTCATAAGGGAGTTGGTAAGAAGTTTGAATGTATCTTAGATAAGGAAAATATATAATATATTTTTATTGTCATTGTGTATTGTCTCTCTTCTCCTTTTGTGTCTTTGTTTGTGTTTGTTTTATGCTGCCCATATATTGTTGTAGCATTGCATTTTTCTGGACAGTAGTCTGCCCTCCCCTGCTCTCCCCTGCCAACAGTGAGCATAGAGGCAAAAATAATAGAAGCAAAGGTAGGGGTTTCATAACCATCATTAGAACAGTTGTGGGTGGAAGTATATAGTCAGTGTTTAAGATCCTCTAATTGAACATCTATTTTGAGCATATACAGTCCCACTTGCTACCTCTTTTGAACAAGTCAAAAGTTCCCTATTTCAAAAAAGTCAAGAGGTCGAGAGTCCGTCCATTCTAAATTAGTCATCCATTGACCAAGTTTCAAAAACAGTTGATCTTTTTGAATTAGAACCAATTGCAGTCTCATCAGTTGCATTTGACCCAATTGATCAAGTTCCATTGAATGATCCATTTGTCCCATTTTAGTTCTAACATTTGTACTTGTTTCTACTACTTATGTTCTGGTATAAGCAATTGTTCCAATAAGTAGTGTTTTGGGATCTGCACATGTTCCAAGCTATGTGTTTCGACATCTGATGGAGTTCCAATAAATATTGTTTTGCAATAACACTTATATAGAGCGACTACTTAATAGTCATTCAAGTTCTCTATACAACATCTTGGTTGCAGTAATAATAAGTATGTTGCTAGAGTTCTTACTTGCGATGTTCTGATATTCCATGTAGTTCCCACTTGTGTTAGTAAAGGTGTTTTGATGAGTTTAAGTGTTCCAACTAGTATAAGCCACTCAAGTTGGTAATATTGATTTCACCAACAGATGGAATAGATGGGCAAGTGGTTTTGATTCGTTCCAATCTTCCCCACCTTCCCCACTATCAGTATTCTTCTCTACTTCAATCCTAGTTATTGTAAGGTCCATGGATCTTGAAGCTAGTAAGATTGTAGGCATGCTAGTTCAAGGTGCATCAATCCAAGCTTTTAAAAGGGTGTAACACAACTATAGGAAGAAAGAGCTACCAACTAGGTCTTGGTAATGCATGAGGAATATATGGTACTGGGATGGATTCTTGTCATTATTTGTATAGTCATAACCATCTCTTCTTCACCGTAATTCCTCTAGTCATTCCAGTTGGATCGATTCTGCATGTCAAATCCAACATCAGTATATTAAGCCATATCCCGCAGCAAAGGCACCATCTAAAGCAGTTTCACCAATTCCATACATAGCATACCCTCCACCAGTAGTAGCACCACCAACACAAGGTCTAGACTCATACCTAACAACATAACCAGTCACAAGGTAAGCATGTTAACTAGATCGATAGCCAGATTCTGATAGTAGTGAGATCCAAAGCTAGAAGCAACATACCTAGTTCCAGATCAATAGCCATAAGCATTAGTAGCTTACCTTGAATGAATACTAACAGTGGCATAGCCGTCTTTAGGTAATAATAAGTTCATGGTAAAGCCAGAAGCATGTTTCCATGGGTATAGACACAGACATAGGAAACATCAATAGATCCATTTGAACCAGTTGATTTCGTTGTTTAAACTGCGGATCCATATCTAGTACCATCAGCGGCAGTAGACCCTAAAATAGGTCCAATTGAATGAGCATCTTATGTTGAACTAGTTGGATAGTTAGAATAGTCGATATACGAATAAGAATAAGCAGATCCAGTAGCATAAGCAGATGTTGAGTATGGAATAATTAATACAAACTAGTAATAGCACTTAAACTAGAGCTAGTTGGACCAATCAAATATGTTGACCTAGTTAGTTCATCAGTAGATCTAGCACCAGTAGGCAAGTGTTTACCCATGAGAATCTTACCTAGAAGCATACTAATGCAGGAGCATCCCAGGTTGAAAGACAATCTTGCATCAACAAAAAAACACATTTTGTTTCTACACCGCATTTCACCACATGATCATTTCACAGTTTGCGACACAGGATGAAGACTCAATACTATGTCATCTACATCGTATCTAGATTTTAGGAGGTTTTCAATTGTCTGTGGAGAGTTATCACCATCAAAAGCATCATTAGGAGCCTTAGTTTAAAGGAGTTAGCATTCAGCTTGGCGCATGATGTTTGCGGCACCTTCCTGTGACTTGTGGCACCTATTGGAACATCTCACAAGGCATTATGGGACTAGAGGCACCTTCAACCTAAACCGCAACATGATCCATCAACATTGGAGGCTTCACCATTGGAATTAGGCTGAGCTACACATTTCATCAATCATTGAACTTTGAAATCTCTCAAGGCCGACGCAGATCATTCCTTGAAACTAGAATTGCTATATAATCAATCACTAGATGCATTAGAGAGGCAATAGTCTAGTAATATGAGCTAGGAAGTTAAGATAGTTGGATTGTATAGTAGTGCTTCAAAGTTATATCTTTCATGTATACTATAACAAATAGGAGGACAAGCCTGTGAAGCCATTGTAGTTCGCATATTGCTAGCATATGAAGATTGTAACTATTTATGATATTGAATTAATGAATTTCCATTTATTGCTCCATTCTTTGTGTTTTCCGTTGTGTTTACTCTAAGGTTGCATGCACTAGTAGAAAAACAACAATAAATGACTAAAACAACTACTAAAAATTGCATATAAATGACTAAACTTGGTCACGTGACCATTAGTAGTTTATTGCCGACCATTTATAACGCGGCCAAATTTATGATTAAACCATTTTTAGTCATTTATTTGGTCATTTTGATTGATCAATTTGGTAGTATATTTAGTCATTAATTTAGTCATTGATTTAGTTATATATTTAGTCATATTTATTCACTGAGCTTGGTCATGTGACCATTAGTAGTTTATTGCTGGTCATTTATAACGCGACCAAATTTATGACAACCATTCTTAGTCATTTATTGGTTGTTTTGATTGATCAATTTGGTAGTATATTTTTAGTCCTATTTATTCACTGATTTTTGTCAATTGGTAGTATATTTAGTCAATTGGTAGTTTATTTAATTGTTTTTGTTCACTGATTTCTGCCTAAAAGTGTTGGAAATGAGACAATGCTTTTGAGGTTTAAACATAAAACACAGAAAAACATAATCAATCATTCATTTGCACATAATGAAATAGCTATTAAGAAGGCAAAATACTAAAATTTTATTGAGAAAAGGTATTCTTATAACAGATACAAGACTTAAATATGTGTCTTTGCTTTGAAAAATGTGTTACAAAGTGTGTTTCTCAGTGCTGTGACTGAGAAAACTAAGTTACAATGCTCTATTTTTTGCTTCTACAGCTCCAAAACATGAAATAACTACTTGAAAAATGAAGCCTAAGGGTCCTATATCTCATCCCAAGCATGGGAGAGCATATAGGAACTAAAATTGATTAAGTTCACATGCTTAAAAATAGGGATTTGTAGTGAGCCGGAAGTGCGCTAGATTATTATTTGTATCAATAATGGTTTTACCCAATGCATTGTGTACATGTACATCCTAACTTCCTTCACTCACAAGATGGTCTAAAAATTGTGTCAACAATTGAAGCCAATTCCTGGAATAAACAAAGACAAAACAAGAACTGTTAGCTTAATATAAACCTTATGGATATTGAAAAATAGCTTTGGAGATTTTATACATTACCTTTTTCTAGCATTCTTCAACAAGTGGTTCAATAGGAAGGAGAGAATGAACATAAAGAATAAGACCTTTGATGAAGTCCTTGGGACAATCATCATCAAGCAGCTGACCAACAACTAAAGGAGCATTGCTTGGATTTACCTGATCAACAATCAGAAAAGACTTAACAATTTAGTCCTTTAAATGCATGTACGAAACCCACACAATAAAAATGATAAAGGCTGATATTGTAACCAATATCTATTACATTAGCCCTTTTCCAATAAATAAGAATGTCCTTTAAGTTTATATTAGTTCTCCACTGTTAAAAAGACATGCTACCATCAATAAATTCACCTGGCATGCATAAAATATTTTGGTACACATGGCAGTCTTTCAGACATTATTAGTAACTGTTGGCAAGAAACATTGTGTGGCTTCATGAGTATTGTCATTGATGGCAACAAAGTCCATCCCACACATCTGCAGTACATAGTATGCCTATACCGGAAGTCAGATTGAAGATTGTTTTGGTCTGGTGAATAAGAACAGAGTATGCAACAAGGTCTGAGAATCAAGTCTGGATCTCTCAGATGGTATAACTCAGCAAGTTACAGACTTGGATAAGTCAAGAGGAGTATCATGACTACTATATTGTAGAGATTTAGCCTCCGGTGAGAAAGCATGAAAAAGATATGAGCATCTGAGTGTTGGGTTCTAGAAAGGCAGAGCAGACAGAAAGAATAGACCGGCAGGGCATCTGAATTCAATCCAGATGAGTAAAAAGTGTTGATCAAGTAGTTTGGGGATCATACATTGTTGGCCGACATGGTCAAAGACTTCTATGCCCATGTTTTTGATACGCATCACAAATCAAGCATGGATTCAGCCGACAGATCAATAATTTGCAAATATCTTGAGTGTTCCTATTGCCGACTAGAAAGATGATGAAATCCCTGATGTGGATATATATACCAAATGGATTTCAGTATGTAAGGGTGTGTGTGACATGTTAGTGTGTGAAGAAAAGCAGGGATAAGTGTGAAAGCAACAATTCAAATCTGGTATGTAACAGAGCAACAGTATTAAAGCAAAGGAAGAATGAAGTGCATCAAATCAGTATATTGTGCCTAACCGAAACTAAACTCTAGCATGTGTGGATGCTTCTCATAAGTTCAAACACATGATTACCTTCTGTAAGTTTTGTAGACAGTGAGTCTCTTGTAGGCAGTGTGCCTCTTGTGAGCAGTGTGCTCAGGCAGTGAGCCCCAATTGGCAAGTGCCATTTTGTACTCTTTCATTCTTTTAACAGAGAATACAATCTTGGGTTAGTCACCCCGTGGTTTTTCCCTTAACAAGGTTTTCCACGTAAAAATCCTTGTGTTATGTGTGTTGATTCTATTTCTGTTCCTATGATCATATGCTTATATGTTTTAATGCTGTACTAACTATTAAAAGGAAGAAAGTTAAATAAATTTGTGATAATTGATTCAAGCCCCCCTCTCCGTTATCTACCTTGTTTCTAACAATTGGTACCAGAGCCAAGTTCCTCTAATAAAAGCCTAATAGCTTGAGGAAGATCTGGGAATCTCAATGGATATTTATGGTATGAAGGAACAACTTCAGTCTTCTCTTGATGATCTTGAACAATCTCACTCTGAAGTCAATAATTTGAGAGAAAGACTCAAACAAGATGATGATTTCATAAATGAGCTAAAAGAAAAACTTAGTATCTCTGTGAAAAAGAGAAAGGAACTACTTCAAAAATTAGCAATTCAGAGTGAAGCCAATGTTACTAATGAAGATTTGGAAGAGAAAAATAAGCTATGTGAGAAGTTGTCAAAAGAAGTCATTATGGTACGGCATGAAATGGAATCAGGGGTTATGAGATTCACCCAAGAAATTGAAGAAAAGAGGAAAATTGAAGATAATCTAAAACAATATCTCAAGGAGAAAACAGAGGACTGCCACAAAATGGACAAAATAATCAGGCATCTTGAATCAAATCTTGAAGAAACTAAAGACAATGAAGAACAACTTGAGAAGTAGATAGGCACTCTTAAACAAGATCTTCAAACAACAAATGAATACAAAGAGAAATTCAAGATAAGCTGAGCTCAACTTGAAGTTCTTCTTGAAAGCCAAAAGAGGGTAGATGATAAGCATGGCTTGGGATATGAGAAAGGTGAAAGCTCTGGATCTAGTCAAAAGAATTTTGGATCAGGGAATCAAAGAAACAAGCCTAGAAGACCTCTGGTAAGGCAACCAAATGCTCAAAGATATCCATCCTTCAATGGATACTGCTTCAATTGCAACAATTTCGGTCATAAAGCAACTCAGTGCAAAAGGAGAATGAATCAGACTAATCCATCCTTCTCCAGACAATGTTTCAACTACAAAAGGTATGATCACAAATCTCATGAATGCATAAATATACAAATAAACAATTCATTCAATGGCAGATGTTTTGCATGCAATAGAATGGGACATATGGCTAATCAATGCAGATCAAGAGAATATCAATCAAATATGCAAAGAAATGTTGTTTGTTACAATTGCAATAGATCCGGTCATATTGCCAAATTCTGCAGAAGTAAAAATTAGGATTAAAAGGGTCCGATGCATCATAACCAAAAGCAAGATAAGGGCAAAGGTAAAGTGAATGCAAATGAAGTTCAAAAGGAGATGAGCAAGATTTGGGTGAAAAAGAGTACAGAAAATATTGGGGATGGATCCGCACTAGAATCCGGTGCTGATATTCCTTCCAAAAACTAAAAGGGTGAGCTCTAGCTTAAGGGGAGTCAATGAAAAAAATAGATTCCCCTAGCCAGTCAATTAGTGCCTAAAACCGGCACATGGAATTCTACGGATTAAAGGGTTCTCAGAAAAACATCTACATAACCTTCAATAAAAATATGAAAGATCCGCATGAAGTTTTGCAAGAATCTAACCACTCAAGTTAATCTAGTTCTGGCAATGTTCCGGTAAAGTAGGATTCTTACAGACAGATCCGATATGATTTAGAATTGAAATACTTTGATCTGCGGACCCATGGCATGATTGAAGCAAGGAAGATACATTGTCAATCCTCACTAAAAATGATTCTAAGATCAGTACAATGGCTCGAGAAGATCTCTCTCAAAACAGGGCAACCAGATAACTTATGTTGTGCATTTATTACAAAAGCAAATTAGGGTTTGCACAAGGTTAAAAGGGTTCAATCACTTATTATTTGCACATTTGCATTCGAGAAGAAGAAAAAAAGAGCTCTGCATCAAAGCTTCTACAAATCACTCAAAGATCAACTACAAAATCGAATTCAACCAGCGATTTGTTCCGGCTCCTATTTTGAACCCCAAAGCATAAAAATGTACTTCCATCCTGAAAATCTTTCTCTAAATCTCTTGCAAGATGGCTACTACAATGGTTGCTAAGATCACTGATAGGCCACGCCCAAAATTCAAGAAACATCCCTATAAATCTCTAGAAGTTGATCCCTTAGGTGCATTTTATAGCATTCTGCATGGGATATTGCACATTGAAGATGTTATGGTTTATATTCATGCCAATATTGAGGAATTTTTTGACTCTAAATTGATGGACCTCTACCACAAACAACTAATAGATGAGAGTTTTGAACTCAAACCTCAATATAAGGCCCTTTGGGACAAACACTTCAAACATTGCATTCCCTTCCCCTATTTTGTAGAAGATGATTGGGTCTAGTATGTCCTAAGGAGGATGCATGATAACTTCATGTGGTTAATGAGGCCCTTCAAACTAACAAAAGAGGCCATCAGGGTTGTAACTGGACTGCACTCATCCGGCGGGCTACCTGCACTTAAATCTGTCAAGAACCAAATAGTAACTGAAGTCACCAGATCTAAGTTTGACAAAAGAGCAATGACCATAGATGACATCATAGATTTGGATGTCAAGTTTGCTTCAATGATAATTGGGTACAAGATCTATCATTCTAGCAGGGAGAAATCTGTGTCTGGGACTGCAATATATACAACATATCAGATGTTAAGGGAAAATGTAGACTATGATCTATGCAATCTTCTCTTGAATCAACTATTAGAAAACTTGCAGAAGATCAAAAAGGATAAGAATAATTCCTTCAAATATGGTTGTTTAATACTATGTTCTTTTATTACATGAATGAGCTACTCGGATCAAGTGGTTGGGTATGGCAAAATGACAAACCGGTTGCCATACAAATTAGAGATTACATGTATGGACTTGGTGATGCTCAAGCCCAAAACATAGCTCTCTGGGGTTATTTCAAGAACTTTCAGAGCATTATGCAAGCCAGAGAAAGAATTCCTCAATCCATAGTTGAGAAATACAAGGATACATTGTGCTTCATGGTTGACATTGATCAATGCCTAATGGAGGCAGTTGAGCCCAGAACAGTGTGGATAATGCCAATGGGTTATGAGGTAGATGAGAAAATCTTGGAGCTACACATTCAACACCTATTGAGCTAGCCTAAGGACCCTGAGGCAGAAAGTTTTGGAACCTTTCAAGAACTAAGTGTAAAAATACATGTCTAGCTAAGACAACTGGAGATAAAGAGAAAAGTTAGAAGGGAAGTTGAGGAAATTTGTCATGTCCCCAATTTTGGAGTAACTTAAAATTGTTTTAATTATAAATTAATTTTGTAAAGTATTTTATTTACTTTATAAAATTAATATTTTATTTAAGTTACTAAGTTAGTAGTACTACACTTTATTAAAAAGTGTTGTGAACAAGCATTTAAAAAGTACAAATGCAAGCATTTAATAAAGTTCATGTAAAAGCATTTAAAATGCTTTGGTCTGATGTGTACATGTAAACTCTCATTTAATAAAATTAGGTTGGGCCTAATTAATGTAATGGCTTTAAAAGCAAGCCTGAGAGTCATTTGAAGTCATGTCTGAATGTCTAGAAATCTGTATGTTTTGGTTTATGACTTTTGTCAAGTTGTATTCAGCTCATGTCAAGGTGATGTTCCCTTGCATTTGCAGAAATCAGTTTGGTGATGTTCCCTTACCGTCATTGAGGTGAAGTTGTTTCAGACTTCACAATTGTGCTCCAAAGTATTGTTCTAAGTTTTCTGTGGTTTGAGTTCATTGTATCTCATTATGCAGATTTGAATAAAAGGCAGAGGGTTTTGTTTGCAAATTTATTAATTTAATAAATATAAATTTGCAAAAGGTTCGATATATATATATTTTGGTGATTTAGAGGGTTTGATAGTTTTATTCATATCAATAGTTTCTTTACTGAGAATTCCTGAATATTTCTTATAGCAGGGTTTTGAAAAGTCTTTTTGGTATTTTAGAATATATAATTGTTGGCAGTTGGGGACAAAGTCTGACAGGATAAATCCAGTCAGCTATTTTATATGATGTTTTCTTCCTAAAGAAATTCGTATAATTTCCTAAGCCCAGTTTGCAGATATTAAAGGTGGATCTCATAACAATTTTTAAAGTTTGATATTTGCTGGCAAATGGGAGACATTTTCTGACAGATATTACCCTAGGCCCCATATGGCATGAACAAAAGGTTGTGAATGTTTTAATGAAGGCAGATATTAAATAGTTCATGGGTTTTAAACAAGACTTTGAGAATTTGGAATTTGTGTTGATGGGAGACAATCTCTAACAGGAATCAAACTGCTGCACAGATGTTACATACAGCTAGTCTAAGGAGGAAGGCGTGGCTATTTAAAGGACAGCTCATATATTAGATAGCTAGGCATATAAAATATTGAAGATTCATAGAAAATCTCATTGCTACGATTCGAGATTATTGCATTGCTTTGAAGGATTGAGAATCATATCATAGGAGTGCCGATTTCAAGGCATCGTTGTTTCCAGACCAGCGATCTCAGATTGTTCTTCATTGTGTCAAACTGGCTCTATATCTATTTGTATTTGACTGAAGATTCGATATCTGCCCTCATAGCTGTTCAAATATACTTTACCTCATCAAATAACAGCTAAGTATATGATCGCTATGAGTCATGAATGGTTTCATACAAGCATAGATGATGCATATGGAGTTTCTTGTTTTGGGACAGCCTTTGATGGAGTTGATTGGCATGACATAATTCCTGATTTTTGAGGACAGCAGTCCTATTTCTTTGCAATCAGCTCAAGTTGATGATTTTGGGGCAGCCAATAATGATATGCATGAATATGATAATGGGAATGAAGAAGGTTCAGTTTTGTTTGATACAAAAGTTCCATGTGATGAACTAAATCAGCCTATGTATGATTGTGATGTTGTGTGCTTATTGGAGTATATGGATGATGTGATAGTTTTCTTTCCATGGGTTGATAATTTTTCTTCATTGCTAAACATTGAAGCAAGTAATTTCAGTTTTGGAACAGCAGCATATGGAAGAGTTTATTATGATGGGAATCCATATTTTCTTGTTGGCAATTGGTTTCATGATGATTCCTTTTCTTCATGCATTGAAGATGATACTTGGCATTTCACTTGGAATGATATTTTTCAGTTTGTATACTATTGTTCTGATTCATGGCAGCTTGGGTACATTGGTGTTTGCTATTTTGTGCAACAGTGGAAGTGATCCCAGGATCTTCGTCAGCAACCATGAGGAGATGCAGTTGAACATGCTTGAACCTCGCTAGATTTGGGATCCAGGAATTGATTGAGTTTAGTTTTTCTTCCCATTGCTTGGGGACAAGCAATTTCGGGAAGGGAGGGCTATCATGTCCCCAATTTTGGAGTAACTTAAAAGTATTTTAATTATAAATTAATTTTGTAAAGTATTTTATTTACTTTATAAAATTAATATTTTATTTAAGTTACTAAGTTAGTAGTACTACACTTTATTAAAAAGTGTTGTGAACAAGCATTTAAAAAGTACAAATGCAAGCATTTAATAAAGTTCATGTAAAAGCATTTAAAATGCTTTGGTCTGATGTGTACATGTAAACTCTCATTTAATAAAATTAGGCTAGGCCTAATTAATGTAATGGCTTTAAAAGCAAGCCTGAGAGTCATTTGAAGTCATGTCTGAATGTCTAGAAATTTGTATGTTTTGGTTTATGACTTTTGTCAAGTTGTATTCAACTCATGTCAAGGTGATGTTCCCTTGCATTTGCAGAAATCGGTTTGGTGATGTTCCCTTACCGTCATTGAGGTGAAGTTGTTTCAGACTTCATAATTGTGCTCCAAAGTATTGTTCTAAGTTTTCTGTGGTTTGAGTTCATTGTATCTCATTATACAGATTTGAATAAAAGGCAGAGGGTTTTGTTTTCAAATTTATTAATTTAAAAAATATAAATTTGTAAAAGGTTCAATATATATATTGGTGATTTAGAGGGTTTGATAGTTTTATTCATATCAATAGTTTCTTTACTAAGAATTCCCAAATATTTCTTATAGCAGGGTTGTGAAAAGTCATTTGGTATTTTAGAATATATAATTGTTGGTAGATTGGGGACAAAGTCTGACAGGATAAATCTAGTTAGATATTTTATATGATGTTTTCTTCCTAAAGAAATTCGTATAATTTCCTAAGCCCAGTTTGCAGATATTAAAGGTGGATTTCATAACAATTTTTAAAGTTTGATATTTGCTGGCAAATGGGAGACATTTTCTGACAGATATTACCGTGGGCCCCATATGGGATGAACAAAAGGTTGTGAATGTTTTAATGAAGGCAGATATTAAACAGTTCATGGGTTTTAAACAAGACTTTGAGAATTTGGAATTTATGTGTTGATGGGAGACAATCTCTGACAGGAATCAAACGACTGCACAGATGTTACATACAGCTGGTCTAAGGAGGAAGACGTGGCTATTTAAAGGACAGCTCATATATTAGACAGCCAGGCATATAAAATATTGAAGATTCATAGAAAATCTCATTGCTACGATTCGAGATTATTGCATTGCTTTGAAGGATTGAGAATCATATCATAAGAGTGTCGATTTCAAGGTAGCGATGTTTCCAGACCAGTGATCTCAGATTGTTCTTCATTGTGTCAAACCAGCTCTATATCTATTTGTATTTGATTGAAGATTCTATATCTACCCTCATAGCTATTCAAACACTACATTGGCTGATTGTTATTGACATACGATTTCACATTCAACCGATTGGCCTTGGCAGCAATTCTAGATTGCATTTGATCATTGGCTGATATACTCATCACCATAAGGAGGTGCGAATTGTTTTAGGTCTGCACCCATCAAACATCATAGGTAATATATTTGTTTACACAGAGGATCCATTATCATTCATTAGACTGATATCCAGGACAGCGATTTCATGTTCTAGTAAGACCTTTGTCATTGCATAGCAACAGCAATTAGAGAAGCAGCGATTAGTATAGAAGTCATGTTCACATTAACATTGGTAATCATTGTTGAAGACCAACACTAATACAGAGATCTGACCCTGTGATGTTTACATCAATATCTTTAATTTGAATGAGTATCCTATATCAGCGATGCTATCAGAAGTATATGTTGATCATTAGTATTCTGATTTGTACTTTGAATGTCCTGATTGTAATTCACCTTGGAAGCTGCCTGTGTATAGATTCAGTAAAAGACTTTTCAATGAATATCCATCAAGGATATTACAAAATTGCCAAAAGATTTGGCATATCAAAAGAGACAGTAGATGCGAACAAAGAGAAAATGAAAAGGGCTGAAAAGGAGAAACAAGAAGCAGAGAAAGGAAGTGTTCTGGTACAAGCCTCCTCCCAGACCAGATCCTCTAAGAGCTCTGTACCTGCCACTCCTAAGAGCTCAAGAGCCACCAAACCGGAAGTCAAGACATCTGCAAAGGGAGAAAAGAGAATGAAAACAAAAGCCACAAGGTCACACACAAGTCTCAAGGATGAAGAAATAGAGTCTGATGAGGAAATTAAGAAAATGAAGAAGAAGAGAAAACATCTGAGGAATTCTCTACCAGTAAAAACAAAGAAGAAAAGGTAGAAGAATTTGTTGAAAAGGCCACTCTCTCCATTGATGATATCATCAAGGCAGTCACTGTGGATGGGAATCTGCAACCAGTAACAGAATTCTATGATGAATATAGTGACACTGACAAAAGGATCTTGGAAGAAGCTACAGTCAGGTACCTGAATATTTACAATAAAGCATTCATTGAAATTATTTCATTGATTCCCAAAAGTCTAGAGAAGGTACTTGAACTAAGAAAAGAGAATGCAAAGGCAAAAGACTTTGAGATCTGAGAACATATTACAATTTAGCTCTATCCTTCTATTACTCCAAACCAAATGGACATGATCTTTAAGGACTGCAAGGATGAAATCTAGAGTAAAGCAAGAATGAATAAACTTATGCTTGGAGAAACTGACCAAGTAGAAAAAGAAACAAAAGACATCCTCCAGAATGCTTTCAAAAGATTCAACCTTCCTGTTATAGAGGAAACAGATGAAGAACCTTCTACCAAGGATGTTGAAGGATCAAAAGTAACTAATGAAGAATCTTTTGAAAAAGATGTAGAAGGATCAAAAGAGCTAGATGAAGAGAAATCTAAGGACTTGGATTCCTCTTTTCTAGAAGAGGAAACTCATGAAGCAATAAACACCGGTGACATCTCTCCTCTAGATCCCACTGCTAACATTCTAGATTTTGAAGTTAAAGGAGAAGGAAGAAAAGAGCAGACAGTAAATCAAGAAGAAGAAGTTAGAGGAAAAGAGGAAGAATAAGCAGAAGAGACTAATGTTGACTCTTCTAATATCCCAAAAGAAATAAAGTCTCAATCTCCGGCAAGAGACACAACAGAGGCAGTAAAGGACTTTTTGAACAAAGAAATAATGGAGATAGATGAACCCAAGCTATTTCAAGGGCCACTAAATTTTGACTCTCTCTCTCCGGTCCAGACAATGAAAATAGCATCTTTTGCTCAAGCCAAAGCGAAAGAAAAAACTCCTCAAATCCCACATGGAAGACAGTGAACTGTTAGAGATGGCATCCAGGATACTAGAGAAGATCATGCCATCATTCCAAAAGGATCCCTCGACCTCTACATCTGGTAACTTTGAATCTTTAGAGAAATCGGCAGAAGCCAAGGTCTGAAAGGAGTTTTTGGGAAAAAGATTCACTAAAGTATAGTGACTCATTGTTAATGATAGGAGAGCCCTGAACATTGGAATAAAGAGCCTTGAAAATGCTCTTAAAGATGGTAGGGATTTGTACAAATTTTGTCTATCTTGGCCCAAAGTAACAGAGGATATTGAAAAGAAGGTGAAAGAACAAGAAGGTAAACTATCAAGTTGATCTCAAAATTTTGATCCCCTCACTACATCCTTAATGAATCAATAATGCCAAGCCATTGTCATTATAAATGAAATAAAGAGGCTGGACAAAGAAAAGAAGAATATAATAAATAGGATGAGTGAACTTAGAGGGATAATTATCCCTAAATTAAAGGCAATGCATGAGGCCTTGATAGATGCTCAGACCACAGCGTGGACCAGTGATCTGACAGATCTAAGAAGGGCAGAAGCATATGCATTTTTGTTGAGCGGTCACATCTCCATTTTCGACAGGATGAAGCAGAGCTGGGCCACAAAATTTGTATAGTTGAAGGCCACTTTTGTGGATATACTTAAGTATATGTAAGTACAACATGTATATATACTTATGCAGCCATGTATAGATTAATTTTTGTAAAATTTTGGTATGCGGATTCTGCCCTTTTCCATTGATGTCAAAGGGGGAGTGAGGAGTAGTGAAAAATGTGGAATCTAGCTAAGGGGGAACTCTAGTAAAACAGTGCAAAAGACAGAGCATATTAGCCAAGGGGGAGTTTACTCCAACACTTAGCCATTTTTCACTAAGTGTTTCCATCAATGCCAAAGGGGGAGATTGTTGGCAAGAGACATTGTGTGGCTTCATGAATATTATCATTGATAGCAACAAAGTCCATCCCACACATTTGCAGTACATAGTATGTCTATACCGAAAGTCAGATTGAAGATTTTTTTGGTCCGGTGAACAAGAACAGAGTATGCAACAAGGTCTGACAATCAGGTCCAGATCTCTTAGATGGTATAACTCAACAAGTTGCAAACTTGGATAAGTTAAGAGGAGTATCATGACTACTATATTCTAGAGATTCAACCTCTGGTGAGAAAGCATGAAAAAGATATGAGCATCTGAGTGTTGGGTTCTAGACAGGCAGAGCAGACAGAGAAAGAACAGACTGGTAGGGCATCCGAATTCAATCTGGATGAGTAAAAAGTGTTGATCAAGAAGTTTGGGGATTATACATTATTGGCTGACATGGTTAAAGACTCCTATGCCCATGTTTTTGATACTCATCACAAATCAAGCATGGATTCAGCCAACAGATAAGTAATTTGCAAATATCTTGAGTGTTCCTATTGCCGACTAAAAAGATGATGAAATCCTTGATGCAGATATATATACCAGATGGATTTCAGTATGTAAGGGTGTGTGTGACATGTTAGTGTGTGAAGAAAAGCAGGGATAAGTGTGAAAGCAACAATTCAAATCTGGTATGTAACAGAGCAACAATATTAAAGCAGAGGAAGAATGAAGTGCATCAAATCAGTGTATTGTGCCTAACCAGAACTGAACTCTAGCATGTGTGGATGCTTCTCATCAATTCAAACACCTGATTACCTTCTGTAAGTTCTATAGACAGTGAGTCTCTTGTAGGTAATGTGCCTCTTATGAGTAGTGTGTTCGGGCAGTGAGCCCCAATTGGCAAGTGTCATTTTGCACTCTTTCATTCTTTTAACAAAGAATACAATCTTGGGTTAGTCACCTCGTGGGTTTTCCCTTAACAAGGTGTTCCACGTAAAAATCCTTGTGTTATGTGTGTTGTCTATTTCTGTTCCTATGATCATATGCTTATATGTTTTAATGCTACACTAACTATTAAAAGGAAGAAAGTTGAAGAAATTTGTGATGACTGATTCACCCCCCCTCTCAGTTATCTGGCTTGTTTCTAATAGTAACATGATAAATATGGTATGTTAATAGAACTCTTTTTAGAAACTAAAGATCTCTGAAATGAGTGACCTGTGACTTGAAGATATATAAGGTTTTATCTAGCACAAAACATGGAGGAAAAAAGAAGTGTTCAATATGAGGACCTATCTTTTGGACATAGCCTTCAATGTATCACAACATATTGTTTGAATATAAGTAATGGGTAAGATCTAGTACAAATCCAAACCAATCACAAACATTTATCAGTGGACGAGCATTTGGAAGTCTTGCTTCCATAAGAAAGTTCTTTGTCTTTTTAGCATCATAGAAGTTTGACTCTCTGGTTACACGTTCCACCTCCTTGATTTGTCCAGTTTTGGCTACTACTTCAATGTATTTGAAGTGAATGTTGGGATCCTCACTTCCAATTACATTGAAAATATAGTTTACCATATGAGTACAAGGTTCCCAAGCTACTAAAAATTACCTCCTCAAATAGATCAACGAATATCAGTGACAAAATGATACAAGTGACAATCCAAAGTCAAATCACCTGGAGCTCAAATATGCACCCAAGAAGAAATATAGCCCTTCATAAGACTTGAACTGTTCAAACAACTTGATGCATGAATCTACACCCAATTATTTAAAATATTCCTTGGTGGCCTATGTGACATGAAAGAAGTCAACATCAAAAATAAGAGAGCAATTGTCAATGTCATCTAGAGCCAACATTATTAATTTGAAATAAATAAAAGGTGCACAATTTTTACCTAGACAATTATTTGGAGATTTCCCCTCAGGTTGACAAGAAGGAGATCTTTCATGCACTCCAATGCCCACTCTCTAGAAAGGGTCCCAAAGAACTCAACAAGGACCTGAGAAATACTATAATCAGTAAGGGAATTGATAGTTTCTATTCAATTTCAAGAGCACATCACGTTTCACAAACCTATAGCTTAATAGCATGGGTGTTTCCAATGACACGTTTAATATCGAGCAACTCTGTATAGTGATGTACCCAAAATTTACAATATTAGTGATGAAGTATACCACGGTCACAAGCTCAAGAAATTTGTTGAGTTACCAAGCAACCACTGTGAACACAAACTGTCTGTAGCATAGAGACCATACAAGATGTCACTGGCCATTGAAAGAGGACTGTTGTATGGTGAGGTAACTGTACTATCTAGTTCATCAAGGTGTACTATCAACAATGACACTATATTTGTTAGATTCAAGACAAACAACTGAGAGGGGGGGTGAATCAGTTATCACAAAACTTTCTTCCTATTAATCACTTAAATCTTCTTTGTAATTCAGTAGCATAATAATAAATCAATCATGGAAACATAATGCAACAATTCAAGAGCATAAACACATTAAAACATATGACACCAATATTTTAATGTGGAAAACCTGGTTAAGGGAAAAACCACAGGGTGACTAACCCAAGATTGTATTCTCTGTTAAAAGAATAAGAAAAAATGGCACATGCCAATTAGGGCTCACTACCTGAGCACACTGCTCACAAGAGGCCCACTGCCTATAGGAGACACACTATCTACAGAATGATAAATATTACATACTTGAACTGAAGAATAGTATCTTCACCATGCTTGAGTTAGTTCCATTTAAGCCCAATACTTCTGCTCTACCTTTCGCTTCTCTTCTCTCTACCACACTCTCATCTCCACCAAAAATCACCTTAAAATGACTTCATAACTTCTTATTTATACAAGACATTTGACTTTGGGATAATCATCCAAGTCGGCATACATTACAGAGAAAATACATAAATACAACATGACTAATTACAAAAGACTTCATGCAGATCATCACACTATCGGCCACACAGATTTGGAACTTCAATCTTCTTTTAGGAACCTGCCATGCTTCACAGAACATCTTCAAGATCATCTGCAGGATGTGTAACTCATCCGATCAGCCAGATTTAGGAAGAACATCATCATCCAGAAGTAATTCTTCAATTACGAGATTAATCTTCAATGCAGACCACCAACACGAACTAGACACAATCCAAAGACCTCCACAAGATTGCCTGAATCACCAAGAACATCCACACTACTTCTGCTGACTGAAATCATTCTCTCCTTCATTTGGAACCTCAAGAACATAGTCTGTCATCACTGTCATATTGGAATAGGTGCTTGCGGACCTCTAGACCATGAACCAATTGAGTTGTCAATTCACATTGACTTCCTAAACACTCCACCAAATCCGCAGAACAAGATATTGCATTTCTTGATCTCACCTAACCTATCTGTGCCACTCTATCACCTCTAAACATCTGCTAGAACCAGTTTTACTCAAGTGGCCATAACTCCTTCAGATCTTCATATGGACCTCTCAAATATTTATTGGATCATCTTAAGACACATATCTATAAACCCTTTGATGCGCATCTTTTGATCTTCATCTTAGCTGGAATCTTTACCTTACTGTCTTCACTGTTCTTCTATGTTCGTGATAGAAATAATTTTCTCAATATCCTCAGCATATAACGCATCCAATCCTTATCATCAATGCAACAGGAGTATGTTGACATCAATAACAACACCGGTTAGGCCCATACTTGCAACAATCTCCCCCTTTGTCATTGATGGCAACATATGATGTGAAAAACTATTTTAACCATCAAGACAAGAACTTCTTCTTACTGGCATAGCTCCCCCTATCAACAACAACCATTCACATGTCTTCTCTTCCTTTACTACTCCCCCTTTGATCAGAAACCACTTGTTTTTCACATGTCTTCTCTCCCCCTTTGACATCAATGGCAAAGGGCACATACTTGCATCACTTCAGAACCATACCAGCTGCTCCCCCTGAGTAGCAGCTTCCCATCATCAATCCAGACCACAAGATATGACTGTGAGATCCACTAGACTGATGCACATTAGTGCACCTTAATTTAGAATCAAGGGGTAATAACCCCTAACTTCTCCCTGAGATACTCAAAAGAGTCCTTAGGTAGAGGTTTAGTAAAAATATCTGCAATCTGATCCTTAGAGGGCACAAACTCTAATCTGACTTCATTCTTGTTCACCTGCTCTCTCAGAAAATGAAACTTGATAGATATATGTTTTGTCTTTGAATGTAACACCAGATTTTTTGATATATTTATTGCACTTGAATTATCACAAAAGATTGTGATAGGTTCTTCATACTCCACTCTGATATCTCTTAGCATTTATTTCATCCACAAAACTTGAGTGTAACTACCTGCTACTGCAATATATTATGTTTCTTTAGTGGACAGAGATATTGCCTCTTGTTTCTTGCTTAGCCAAGAAACTAATCTCTTCCCCAAAAAGAATGCTCCACCACCAGTACTCTTTCGATCATCCACATCTCCTGCCCAATCCACATCTGTATATGCATGAAGAGAGAAATCATGATCTCTAGGATACCACAAACCATACTCAACTGTCCCTTTTAGATATCTAAAAATCCTCTTGATTGCCATGACATGAGATTCTCTAGGATCAGCTTGGAATCTAGCAACAAGACGAACAACATTCATAATATCAGGTCTAGTTTGAGTGAGATACAATAATCCTCCAATCATTGACCTGTACTTTTTCCGATCATCCTTAGGAGAGTCATCATCTTTGCTCAATTTACATCCAGTTGCAATGGGAGTACTCATTGGTTTTGAGTCTTCCATCCCAAATTTCTTCAACAATTGTTTCATATATTTGGTCTGTGAAATGAAGATTCCTTTCTTTGTTTGAATAATTTGCAGACCCAAGAAGAAATTTATTTCCCCAAACATGGACATCTCAAATTCACTTTTCATTTGATTTGCAAAATTTTTGTACATACTATCTCTTCCTCAAAAAATGATATCATCAATAAACACTTCAACAATTAAGATATTTTCATGATCAATTTTGAAGTACAAGTTACTGTCAACAATACCTCTGTTGAAACCAATCTTCAAAAAATGCTTATCCAATCTTTCATAATAGGCTCTTGGGGATTGTTTGAGTCCATATAGTGCTTTCTTCAACTTGCAGACCATATCACCATGATTAGACAATTGAAATCCATCCAGTTTCTCAATGTATACTTCTTCTTCCAAGTCACCATTCAAGAAGGCAGACTTGACATCCATCTGATATACTTTGAAATACTTGAAGATAGCAAAGGCAGGAAATAATCTAACTACTTCAATCCTTGCCACTGGAGGAAAAGTTTCTTCAAAATCAACTCCTTCTACTTGAGAGTAACCCTTGCAGACCAATTTGGCTTTGTTTTTGACTACTTCACCATCTTCATTTAGTTTATTTTGGAAGACCCATTTTGTTCCAATCACATTCTTGTTTCTAGGTCTGGGAACAAGATCCCAAGTGTGATTTTTCTCAATTTGCATCAGCTCTTCCTCCATTGCTTTAGTCCAGCTTTCATCATTGCATGCTTCATTCACTGACTTTGGTTCAATCTTAAAAATTAGACAATACTCTTTTGAGTCTTGAGCAATCTTTCTTCTTGTTTGAACACCTTTGCTTTTATCATCTATGATCTGATCTTTAGAGTGATTCAGTCTTACATACCTGGGAATTTTGGGACTTTCTTGCACTTCTATTTCTTGAATAGGTTCATTCAAACTTATCTCTTCTTCCTGATTCTCCGGATCAGACTGGATCTGAATTTCAGAAGGGGCTTGGACTTTTTGGACCAAAACATCATTTTGATCATCTTCATCATATTTATAAAACATTGAGGGTTTTTCAATACCTTCATCAACCTTCACATTTGTACTTTCTATAATCTTTCTTAATCTCTTGTTATAGCACCGGTATGCTTTGCTTTGAATAGAATAACCCAAGAATATTCCTTCATCACTTCTAGAATCAATTTTGCCAAGATCTTCATCTCTTTTGATGTAACATTTGTTACCAAAGACTCTAAAATACTTCACAATGGGAGTGATGCCAAACCAGAGTTCATAAGGGGTCTTACCAGTATTGCTTCTGATTTGTACTCGATTAAGAGTATAGACTATAGTGCTTACAGTTTCTCTCCGGTAGATCTAAGGAACATTTGCTTCCATCATCATGGTTCTAGATGCTTCCTGGATGGTCCGGTTCTTTCTCTCCACTACTCCATTCTGTTGTGGAGTTCTTGGAACAGACAACTATCTTTTTATCCCATGTTTCTCACAAAATTATATGAACTCCCCAAATGTGAATTCTCCACCTCTGTCAGACCTAAGACATTTTATGTTTAATCTGGTTTCATTCTCTACCATAGCCTTAAATATTTTGAATTTCTCAAGAGCCTCAGATTTCTCTTTCAGAAAAGTCACCCACATCATCCGGGAGTGGTCATCAATTAATAACATGAAGTATCTATCACCTTGTACACTCCTGATTCTTGCTGAACCACATAGATCAGTATGAGCTAAGTCCAATAATCTGGTAGAAGATTGTTCCTTACTTTTGAATGTGACTCTACTCTGCTTACCCAACTGACATTCTTTGCACAAACTATTAGTAGGTTTCCCTAGTCTAGGAAGATCTCTTACAACCTGAGTGTTTCTTATCTTGATGATATTATCAAAATTCACGACACATTCTCCTATGCCACAACCAACTTTGATCAATTTGATCAAATAAACAACTTTTACCAGTACCAACCAAGTGGAAGATATTATCTTTTGTTTGAGTATCAGATGTAATCTTTGTTCTGAAACTTTCAAAGATCTTACATTTTCCATTTTTGAATCAGAGATCATAGCCTTTGTCCACCAACTATCCAACATTGAGAAGATTGTGCTTCAGACCTTCAACATATAGTACATTAATGGTTTTGTTCTTTCCATCAAAAGAAATAGTTCCTCTACCTCTGATATTACCAGTATAATTATCACCAAATTTTGCAACTCCACCTTCATACCTTTTCAAATCTATAAATTTTTTTTTGTCACCTGTCATATGGTGGGAGCATCCACTGTCAATGACCCAATCATCCTTTGCTTCAACTTGGGTAGCTAGAGCTCTTTCTACCATTTATGATTGATAGATTCAGAGGGCATTGGATCTTCTTCCTTGATGGCAATAAACACCCAGTCACTTCCAAATTTGTTTCATGTCTCTGTTTCATCATTTGTTACTCCTTCTTCATCATCTTCATGAACATAATAACATTTCTTTTGGAATCTTGATCTGTTTGGATTTGCTCTTGAAAATCTTTTCAGACACCTTGAGGTAAAATGACCAATCTTATTGCAGTTAAAACATTTGAAGGGCAATTTTCCTTCATACTTACCGGATCCTCTTGGCAATCTTTTTGCAATAAGGGCTTCAAGTTGAGCAACTTTTGCTTCATCATCTTCTAGATCTTTTCTTGCTTTTTCATACCATTATAGTTTCTTTGAAGAGTTCTCTCCCAGATCAAACTTTTGTTTTCCTTTTACAGAGGCACTAGCTTTGAATGCAGATTCAGTCTTGGGGGGTGCATCTCCAAACTTAGACAATTCAAAAGAAACTAATTTACCAACCAATTGATCTCTTGTGATATTTGAAAAAGATCTGAATTCTTCAATAGCAGCAACCTTGTACTTGTAAGAATCGAGAAGGGATCTAAGAACTTTGGCAACAATCTCATCTTCATCCAAGATTCCACTAGCACATCTAATGCCACAAAAAAGATCATTTACTCTTGGCATAAATGTAGTGATATTTTCATCTTCTCTCATCTTCAAGTTTTCAAATTTTCCTTTCAGACTCTGTAGCTTGGCACATTTGACATACTTGTCTCCTTTATGCAGAAGTTTCATTTTTTGCCAAATCTCATATGCAATTTTCAGATCAATAACATTTGTCAACTCTGAATCAGATAAGGCACTTAGTAGAGCTTCTTTAGTCTGAAGATTGTTTTCAGCGTCTCTAATTTCATCTATGGTACTTGGACCATTCTGTGGAGGAACATACTTCTTTAAAGCCATGATCCAATATTACATTTTCATACATTGCAAATGACATTCCATACGACTTTTCCAAAGACTAAATTGGTTCCATCAAACCTTGGACTATCCTTCTTGTAGGATGACATCCTGGATCTCCTCAAGCAGTTAAGCTCTTCTTAGAGGAACTTAGCTCTGATACCAATTGTTAGATTCAAGATAGACAACTAAGAGGGGGGGTGAATCAGTTGTCACAAAAATTTCTTCCTATTAATCACTTGAATCCTCTTTGTAATTCAGTAGCATAATAATAAATTAATCATGGAAACATAATGCAACAATTCAAGAGTAGAAACACATTAACACATATGACACAAAAAATTTAACGTGGAAAACCTAGTTAAGGGAAAAACCACGAGGTGACTAACCCAAGATTTTATTCTCTGTTAAAAGAATAAGAAGAACAAATGGCACATGCCAATTAGGGCTCACTGCTTGAGCACACTGCTCACAAGAGGCCCACTACCTACAGGAGACACACTATCTACAGAATGATAAATATTACATACTTGAACTGAAGAATAGCATCTTCACCATGCTTGAGTCAGTTCCATTTAAGCCCAATACTTTTGCTCTACCTTTCGCTTCTCTGCTCTCTACCACACTCTCACCTCCACCAAAAATCACCTTGAAATGACTTCACAACTTCTTATTTATACAAGACATTTGACTTTGGGATAATCATCCAAGTCAAAATACATTACAGAGCAAATACATAAATACAACATGACTAATTACAAAAGACTTTATGTGGATCATCACACTGTCAGCCACACAGATCTGGGACTTCAATCTTCTTTTAGGAACACGCCATGCTTTACAGAACATCTTCAAGATCATTCGCAGGATGTGTAACTCATCTAGTCAGCCAGACTTAGGAAGGACATCATCATTCGGAAGTAATTCTTCAATTACGAGCTCAATCTTCAATGCAGACCACCAACACAAACTGGACACAATCCAAAGACCTCCACAAGCTTGCCTGAATCACCAAGAACATCCACACTACTTCTGCTTACTGAAATCATTCTCTCCTTCAACCAGAACCTCAAGAACAGAGTCTGTCATCACTATCATATTGGAATAGATGCTTGCGGACCTCCAGACCATGAACCAATTGAGTTGTCAATTCATATTGACTTCCTAAACACTCCACCAAATCCGCAGAATAAGATATTGCATTTCCGGATCTCACCAGACCTATTTGTGTCACTCTGGCACCTCTAAACATCTGCCAATTGGCCATAACTCCTTCAAATCTGCATCTGGACCTCTCAAATCTTTATTGGGTCATCTTAAGACACATATCTACAAACCCTTTGATGCGCATCCTCTGATCTTCATCTTAGCTGGGATCTTTACCTTACTGTCTTCACTGTTCTTCTCTGTTTTCTCAATACCCTCAGCATACAACTCATCCAATCCTTATCATCAATGCAACAGGAGTATGTTGACATCAATGACAACATCGGTTAGGCCCATTCTTGCAATAGTATTGTTATCACATCAAAGTTTATTTCAAGAACACTGCCTACTAGAAACTACTGACACAAGAGTTATAAGTCACTGTCATAAGCCAAACAACCAATATCACTATCATGTCATATCAACACTATCAAGTCAAGCAAATAAAGACAACTATCACTGTCAAGAAACCATTCGCTGTCTCTATCTTAGTTGAAAATTTAGGAACCAATGCATTCACAATACCACATACCTTTGTTCATCAAAAGTACAGTGATAGGAAGGAAAATGGACCATACACTAGCAAAGAGGCATACCATTAGCAAAGATAGAACAAAGACTTCATGTTGCAAGACCATCAAGAGACTCCACTCTGCTCCACATACCACTCCATTGTACTATACAAACAATCATAACATTGCCAGTAGAGACCTGCAACTAATCATCTGAGTAGAAGGGATATAAGGACAAGAAACATATAGAAGCACTGTTTAAAATCATGAAATGGCATCATTAATTTAGAAGGCTTACTGTCACACCATCAAAGAATTGTTGCCATTTGGAACATGAGGCATAATACATGTGGATTTGTATATTGTCTTTTCAATCACTATCATTAAAAACTAATTGCAAACAAACACTTATTTCTAAAACTAATGAGGAAAGCATTCTATTAAAATATTAGTTGTTATATTAATGGTCATCTTATTAGGTTATTTATATTTCTGTGTTAGCTTAGGATAGATTAGAAGGTTTCTATTTACTTTGCTTTATTAGTTGTATTTCATTTGTAGAAACATCATGTAACCTCTTTAAATAGAGGTTTGCTCTATCATGTAATTTATATTATTGAATAATATCATCTCAATTTTTTATCAACATGGTATCAGAGCCCAAGTCGATTGGGATATGAACACAGTGAAAGATTTTTTTGGTGATTTTTTAATATAAAAAATCATGGATTTCATGTAATTGTGTCACACATGTTTTTGGTGGATTTTTTATATAAAAAATTGCACAAAGTTTCTTTTTTTGGATGATTTTTTGAAAATCGTTTTAGTGGGTTGGTTGTTGTACTATTTCATGCAAAGGTTACAGAGACAAATTTCAAAAGGGTTTTAAATATTTGTGCTCATCAATTCAAGTTCCTGAAGGGTGCGATTCTTCTTATTGTTGATCATGATCTCCTTTTTTGTGGACGTCGACCTCTTTTTTTTGTATGGGACAAGTTTTGTGGTGCCATTTTTCTAAGTGTTTCCCTGATTTCTGGGTCACGGTTTTGAGCTTCTGCAATCGCGATTCCATTTTTTTGGTCACCATTATTTTTCTGGAGCTCGCGATATTTAAGTGTTAGGGCGTGATTTATGGCAGCAATATCTATGTTTTCTTGTGATTCATGTTTCTGTGGGCATTGTTTTATCTTTTTTCCCAACATTTGATGCTCTCGTCAAATGGTTGTTGTCTGAAAATAGCATTTCAGGAACTCAAGATTTGTCCTGGGTTTCTATAGTCATGAATTCGCCCTATCTGCATTCGTGATTTTTTGCGGCCATTCTATTTGGCATCTCTATTTTTGGCAGGTTTCTTGTCTTTGATCTGCCATTGGTGTTTTTGTTCCTCCTAGTCTGTGAAGACGAGTTTGGTCTTGACTCGTGTTTTGTCTTCTATCAAGCAGCACTCCCAAACCCTAAACTTTTTTCCGCCATTTATTGGGATATTTGTCTTTTCTGTGACATGTGGCAAAGACCCAGCAAACCCTAACATCAGGGTTTTCTTGTGTGTTTGGCAGGAGATTCCTCTTTTCATGGCCGCGTGAAGGATTATTATTTTGAGCCAGTTTGACAAAAATTTTCTGGGAAACATAAAATTCTGCAAATAGTTTTTTTAATTTTTTTTCTGGAAAAAAAAATTTCTAAAAGAGTTTTTGAAAAATTTTCCATAAAAATTTTGCTAATGTTTTTTGAGGATTTTTTCTAAACAAATCTTACTTTTTTAGAGTTTTCAAAGGTTTTTCTAAAAAATCTTACAGTTTCTGAGCCTCTTTTTAGATGGTTTTTGAAAAATCATGAGTTGTGCCAGCTAATTGTCCACCGTTTGTGCCAGTTGTTCATAGAATTTCCTCATTTTTTGTACTTTGGAAAATAGGAGGGATGGCCTCTTTGTCCAATTTTATGTTGGAAAATATGCAGAGGTTTAATGGAAATAATTACAACACGTGGAAGCAGAGGACACTTACCATCTTTGAGTACAATATTCTAAATAAGCTTATTCTAGGTACAAACGTTCGTCTCGCTACTGCTGGGAAGGATTAGGACAAGTATGATGAAGGTAATACGGAGGCAATTATGCTTCTAAAATTATCTATCATCGATGAGATGTTACCAGAAACACCATCTGGTAAGTCTATGGTGCAGGGCACCATGTGAATTTCATGCCACCATGAGGCAGTCTTGTAATATTTGAAGTCTTAATCATGTTATGAGTGTAATGAGGTCATGCTAGGACCATTTTTTAATGTATTTAAGTCTTTTATTAGGTCTCTAGGTGGTTTTGTTGTCAAATATTGTAAAATCTTGCAAATATTGTCAAAATTGCAAAAGTGCAAGAAGTGGAATATGAAGAGTCACTCTGTAAAGGGAAGGGTTTTGGTCATTGGAAACTCAAGGGGCGGGTAAAATAACTAATGTAATATGTTTAAAAACCCTTGTGAAGGTGAGAAAGAGAGAGGACATTGTATCTTGAAGCAATTTTGAATAAAGGTAACCTGTTTGCTGTAGATTCAACATTTTTTTTTTCTGTTGGTTTAAGGGTTTGAGAGTCTAAAAGGGGAATAAAAGGCCATTCCACCAATGGAAACTTTTGTAAATCAGTGGAATGGGTTAGTTTAGGTTGTTTTTTTTAAATTTGATTATGCTTGAAGGTGCAGGGGAAGGCCAGTTACATGAATTTGTTGCTACACTAGTTTTTCATGATTTTTATTCTTAATTTGATGGCTAAGAGTTGGGGTTTGAAGAAAGGTCAGTGGTGAAGGATGGAAAATAGTTTAGTAAGCTTATACAGACCATATTTGATGTGTTTGAGGTGTTAGTGAGGTGAGTAGAGGCCTGGAGTCTAAAGATCCAATAGACCCTCATGCAAATAAGCTTAATTAAGCCTCTAGGACAACAGGACAATCATTTTTATGAGGTTACTTTCCAAAACAACCTTATATGAGTTTGAAGTATGCTGAAGAAGGTTGAAAAGGGTATCTAAAAATAGTTTTAGGTTGTGGGTTTGAGTTGTTTATTCCAAGTTATGGCAAAAATACCTTGTTTGATGCCCTAATTAGGCCTATTTACAGAATTACTAGTCAATTTTAGAGGACTTTGTTCCAAAGTAACCCTATCCTAAATCAAAATATGTTGTCAAACAGCCAAATGGGTATCTGAAAAGGTAAATGGTTTGTGAGTTTGATGTCAGATCCAAAAGATATTCTAAAAAAACCAAGTTTTGAAGGCTACTAGGAAAAGGGGACAGTCATGAATGAAAGGCTATTGTTTGATGGTTCCATACTTGAAAGATGAATAAGTTGAGTTTTTTTAAGTGTTCTAAGATGATCTGCATCATATTGGTATCAAAGTCGGTTGATCTGGTGGATTGTGAAGTGTGTCGGTTGCAAGTGCTTGTGGTACATCTTAAAGCTGCAAGAAAAGAGTTGTGAGAAGGTTTGTTGGCTACAAACATGGAAGAGGTATGTGATCAATATCCTCCAATAGAGATTAAACTAGGGAGAAGGTGTAGAGAGAGTTACACCACTGAGAGATTGTGTGGGTAGAGGTGCATCTTCTAGGATCTCTTGTTGGGTAGATGGATGATATGTTGTGAGAGGTTGTGTGATGAAGTAATGAGAGAGATGGATATATGTCTGAGGAAAAGCACATGAAGGATGCAGCCATCGAGATGCTGAAATAGTAGGTTCAACACCATTTTCAGAAGAAGAACAAGTTAAGCATCAAATGAAAGACAACATTCAACAATGAAAAACTGGTTAAAGACAAAGGCAAATGCAAGTTTTCAGTTGTTGGTGAGTGTAAAGACTACTTGGAGGTTGAAAAATGATATTGACAAGATTGAATTAAGTGTAAAACACTATCCTCAAGAGGGCTTGAGGAAAAATTTTGTCTGGGAGTATGGTGCAGGGCACCATGTGAATTTCATGCCACCATGAGGCAATCTTATAATATTTGAAGTCTTAATCATGTTATGAGTGTAATGAGGTCATGCTAGGACCATTTTTTAATGTATTTAAGTCTTTGATTAGGTCTCTAGGTGGTTTTGTTGTCAAATATTTTAAAATCTTGCAAATATTGTCAAAATTGTGAAAGTACAAGAAGTGGAATATGAAGAGTCACTTTGTAAAGGGAAGGGTTTTGGTCATTGGAAACTCAAGGGACATGTAAAATAACTGATGTAATATGTTTAAAAAGCCTTGTAAAGGGAAGGGTTTTGGTCATTGGAAACTCAAGGGACATGTAAAATAACTGATGTAATATGTTTAAAAAGCCTTGTAAAGGTGACAAAGAGAGAGGACATTGTATCTTGAAGCAATTTTGAATAAAGTTATCATGTTTTCTGCAGATTCAACATTTTTTTCTGTTGGTTTAAGGGTTTGAGAGTCTAAAAAGGGAATAAAAGGCCATTCTACCGATGGAAACTTTTGTAAATCGGTGGAATGGGTTAGTTTAGGTTGTTTTTTTAAATTTTATTATGCTTGCAGGTGCAGGGGAAAGCCAGTTATATGAATTTGTTGCTGCACTAGTTGTTTTTCATGATTTTTATGCTTAATTTGATGGCTAAGAGTTGGGGTTTGAAGAAAGGTCAGTGGTGAAGGATGGAAAATAGTTTAGTAAGCTTATGCAGACCATATTTGATGTTTTTGAGGTGTTAGTGAGGTGAGTAGAGGCTTGGAGTCTAAAGATCCAATAAACCCCCATGCAAATAAGCTTAATTAAGCCTTTAGGACAGCAGGACAGTCATTGTTATGAGGTTACTTTCCAAAACAACCTTATCTAAGTTTTAAGTATGTTGAAGAAGGCTGAAAAGGGTATCTGAAAATAGTTTTAGGTTGTGGGTTTGAGTTGTTTATTGCAATTTATGGCAAAAATACCTTGTTTGCTGCCCTAATTGGGCCTATTTGCAGAATTACCAATCAATTTTAGAGGACTTTGTTCCAAAGTAACCCTATCCCAAATCAAAATATGTTGTCAAACAGCCAAATGGGTATCTGAAAAGGTAAATGGTTTGTGGGTTTGAGGTTTGATCCAAAAGTTATGCTTAAAAAACCAAGTTTTGAGGGCTACTAAGGAAAGGGGACATTCATGAATGAAAGGCTATTGTTTGATGGTTCCAGACTTGAAGGTGAATAAGTTAAGTTTTTTTAAGTGTTCTAAGATGCTCGATATTAGTCTATTGTGGAGATCTAGAAGCATCTAAAAGATCTTCATGAGACCTCAAACAAGGGAAGGGCTTTCTTTCTGAAGAATACGTTGTTCTCTATTATGATGGATGACCAAGTGTCCTTGCAAGAGCACTTGACAAAAATCAAAGATATGCGTGACCAACTAGAGGCCATTGGTTGTAAGATGGATGAGGAGGATATGGTGGCGATCACTTTGAAAAGTTTGCCACATTCCTACGAGCACTTCATCGAAATGCTTAACATTACATCCACCAAGGTTAAATTGAAGTTTGATGAGTTGTGCAACAATCTTTTGTAGCAGGATAGGTGGAGGAAGTAGTTTGGGAGTAGTAGTGAGTCTCCTAGTGTTGAACAAGCATTTACTGCCAAGGAAGTTGGCAAAGGCATGTCCACTCAATAGAAAGGATGAGGCAATTCGAAGGAGGGCTCCAAGAAGTCTTTTACTTTCCATTACTGTGGGAAGATTGGTCATATCAAGAGGTTTTGCAAAAAGCACTTGGCCGATGAGAAGTCCAACTAGGAAGAGTCTCATCAAAGTGCTCACGTGGCAGAGTGTACTAAGAAAGATTCTGCATATTTTGCTTTTTGAGGACCATCACTTCATATGGTTATGGGTTGACTTAGTTTTTGTTTGTACAATGACCATTAAGGGAGGGTATTAAAATATTAGTTGTTATATTAATGGTCATCTTATTAGGTTATTTCTATTTCTGTGTTAGCTTAGGATAACTTAGAAGGCTTCTATTTACTTTGCTTTATTAGTTGTATTTCATTTATAGAAACATCGTGTAACCTCTTTAAATAGAGATTTGCTCTATCATGTAATTTATATTATTGAATAATATCATCTCAATTTTTTATCAACACATTCATGTCTGAAACCAAGTAACCACTATTAGAAGAAAATGAAGTAAATATGTCATTGTTCACTATGCATTGACAATATAACTATCTCAAAAGACCATATCTATTCACCTTTGATCATATCAAAACATAACATGTCCCAACCTTGTATCTCTTGCAATCATACAATCACACCTCTTGCAACTTTCTGAAGCATAAATAACAATACTCACTTCCACTGAATATCTGAATGATCAACAAACAACTCTGTCATACTTATATGTATAAGTACCTTACCTTGCATCAACTTTTATCAACACCTTTGAACCTTACCTTGCATCAACAAACACCATTACCTTTGATACCAATGATGTGCAACCAACGATCAAAGAAGGATGTAGATGCATACCACTATCACAAATACCACTGTCACAAGCAACCACTGTCATTAGCAAGCCACTTTTTCATTGTCAAAAGCAAGAAGTATAAGACCATAATTGTCACAGTTAGAGAATTGCAAACTGTCACTGTCATACCAACTATTGTCATTGATGATTGATAGAATACTGTATTAGGCATACCATTTACTGTGCATTCACTATGACACTCCATCACTCCATTGTGCATAAGCAAGATGATACTTTCATTGTAATCCATATCAATTGTTAAGAACAAGATTAGCATGCAAATCACTATCACCATATTCATGTCAGTATACTAGCACTGTATAGTAGTACATGTACAATACACATGTTGCATAGATAGGGGCGAGGAGAAGTAGTATAATGTGTACTATTAATAATACTGCATTATTAATAGTATACTAGCATGTAGGTATTCTTAGGATCTCCTTCATTGTCACACTGATCTTTGCATGGTGTCTTTTCTCCTTCCTAGGAGTCTTTAAGCCTTCATACATTTCCTCATGATGATGCAACTCTTGCAAGAATTTCAAGAACATGCAAACCTGTAGATTATAATATAGGGCCTCCAAGATGAATTGATAAGTCTTGAGAAAACCTATACAAAATTTTCTGAATGACTTCCAAACCTACAGATACTTTTAAACCATCTTGATAATGCTATTTTACTCTTATGTAGGCTTCCTGGACTCTTTAGGGTTCTCATGAAGACTTTCAACTTACACAAAGCTTATGCGGGAGTTTTAGAACCTTCATACATCTTAGACATATTTGTATTATTTTTGTAATTATTACAAACTTTCACTTACTACCCATGATGTCTCTTTCCTTTGCATCTTGCTACTATTATTAAGTTTCTATAATACCCTCATAAACCCTTAAATATCTTGTAGATTTTTAAAATGTGTTTGACATTGATGCATGGATCCTTCATGTCTTTTGGTATGGTTTTTATAGGGTTTCATAAACTTGTACAAGTGTTTGACAATGTTGGCATACCTCTAGGTTCAATATGCAGACCCTAAACTATTCATAGAGTTCTTTACTCTTGACAACTTCATTTGCAGAGTTCAATAACCATGTCACCACCTTTTTCCATTTGTAGATCTCTTGATGATAGAGAAACTCTCCTCATATAGCCTTGGAATATAGTGATGACCCTATCTAAGATTGTAGTGCTTCCTTAATGCTTTTTAGGGTTTCATAGTCCATTCATAGTTCACAAACCTATGCATCTTTATACTAAGTTTTGGTGATGTTTGAACATTGTACACATAGTCTTTCAAGGATCGACAATGACTTTATAGACCTTGTGATAGCTTCTTGATGGTGATAGTTTGTAATTGATGTCAAAAGGTATTGAGAGAGTTGAGTAAGTGTGCATCTTCACAAGGTATCACCAAGACTGGAGGTCATTTGAGGATCACTTACACTATTGACATAGGTTGTTCAGGATCATGTCTTTCACAGTTGTTCACTCTATACAATTGTTCACTCTATCAGGAACTTCAATCAAGAGTTGTTCATTTAGACAAGATAAGTGTGTTGGTTATGCCTTCAATAAGGATGTTGTTAGTTGAGTTGGCTTGATTAGTGTATACCTTTCATGTGGGGTATTGATTATCAATGGTGTTGTTCATCAGATTGAATATCAGATTAATTATCAATGGTGGTGTTGGTGTTGCTTATACAGGTGATAGAGTTTATTATCTTGCTAACATGGGTTGATCTTGTGCAAAGTCTTCATTCAGGGTGTCCTTAAGGGCTCATAAGCATCATTTCTTATGCTTGATCATTTCTTCACACAGGTTGTTGAGTTGTTGCGTAATGATGCTTATGGTTTCATTTCGGGAGTTCACTTGGTTCATTCTTTTTGTTGATGCTATTCACAATAATGTTGCAAAGAAAGTTGATCATTCAAGACTTGTACTTCTTTTCAGGATGTTCTTAGTGTTTGTGGTACAAGGTTGGACACAAGAAAGTTTGTTGAAGATGAGGTTTGTTGAGTTATGGAAGGTTATACTAAGTCCTATACCTTCAATTAGATCAGAATGTTTCATCATATTTCAAGAAGTTATGAAATGGCAAGAAGAAGGGTCAGAGATGCTAGTTATGTCTTTCACAATATGTCATTAAGTGTTAAAGTTTTTTTTATTAATATGCAGGTATTTAGGGTTTGGATCAGAGGTATATTATGTATCAGAGTCATGTTGTTAGATTGCTTTGGAACAATAAACTAGTATTTGATTTGTGATTTGTGAGAATTCATTGGATTGGTTTATATTGCATAAGAAGTTTGGAAGTGTTGCAGGATACCCAAGTTCAATTTATCACATGAGTTTATGATAGTAGGTGCTATTACTTCTTTCTGTGACTAGTTGCGAAGAATTTTTATCTGATTCTACTAGCATAAGATGCAAATCTTTTGTTCATTCAAAGCTTCTAATTTTCAATCTCCTTGTTGAAGCTTTAGGGTTAAAACTCAAATGTGTTGTTTATAAAACATATCTTTTATGCCCTTTTTACTTGTCATGAGGTGTTTGCACTTTATTTTATATTTACGTGTTGACTTGCAATAGAAAGTCACCTTCACTTAAGGTGACATGTTGAAGGGTCTTTAAGACATTGTGACAACTGGCCCTCCACTAACTATAACAAATGCTTTCGGTCCTCACATGAGTTCGATGGGTGGCAAATTTAAATCAAAGGATGAGTTTAAAAGCACAAAGGGCACAATAACTAAAATCAATGGTTTATATTTAAATTTTGATCTCCACTCCTCGACTATGAACTTTGAAGGGCATATGAATGTCAGTGGATGTTTGGACTGTGTTAACTACAATAAAAGCTACTTTTTAGTATTTTTGAAAAGGCAAATTTTGTGGAAAGATTTTATTCCTTGTAATCTCTTCCTCGTGGCAAAAGGAGGAAGTTATAGCTGCACTGTTTGTGCCTTTTTTAAAAGACTATTATTAGAATTTTTTAAGGTCGGATGTAGAAGGTTTTAAAAGCATTTTTTCAAGTTCTATTTTTTTTAAGAAGTTCTTTGTGTGCAGAGAGGATAGGATATAAGAATTTGCATTTATTGAAAATGTTTTTGCAGAAGGAGATTTTTATGGGGAATATGAATGGATTTGGAGAATAAAAATATGGAAGATAATTCTATAGGGGCAACATGTTTTAAGGATATCATTCATTTTTTTATGCAGAGATGACAGAGAGGAAAAAGAAAGTTTTTGAGATTTTATTCTTTTTAAAAGGGGCAGAATGAATTGAAATATTTATTTAATATCTTTTTGGAGAAGATGAACATGTTTGAAAATTTATATGCAGAGAAGTGTACATCAAGGGTTTTTTTTTTTGAAGAAGGAGAAAAGTCTTCATTAAGATTTGCTTTTGTGGGAAGAAGTTAAAGGGATTTTGCAGAGAGGAGAAAAAGAAAATAAATGACATATTGAAGATTTGTTTTTGTTTTTGCAAATTATTTTTGTGTTGCAGGTGATTGAATTTCTTTTGCAGAATATGAAAGGTTTTATGCACACTAAAATTGATTTGCAAGATAGAGAATTTGAAGAGACCATTTTTGCAGATGCAAGAATATCAAGGATTGAAATAATTGTGGAGAGAAGACAAAATATGAAAAGTCATCTTGTATATAATGGTTTTCTAGGAACATTGAAATTGTTGTTGTGTGGATTAGCATACACGGTTGATTATATTTTGAATATCCTCTTGAAGAGAAAATTTAGATGATAAGTTTTGTATGTGATTTGAGTTGATGAGAAGTATGGTAATATGACAGATACATGTGAAAGAAGAAGTGATTTGTATTGAAACAGAGAAACCCTTTGAATTCTTTGTTTTAATCTGAGTTTGAATGTATTAGGGGTTGGTGCTCCTTGAAGTTGGTGCTTCTAAACATTGTAGCCAGTGAGGCTTGTATGGTCAGTGAGACCTCTTTGTAGCCAGTGAGGCTTGTATGGTCAGTGAGACCTCTTTGTAGCCAGTGAGGCTTGTATGGTCAGTGAGACCTCTTTGTAACTAGTGAGGTTTTTGATAAAGCCAGTGAGGTGGTTTTTAGTGGGTTTTCTACCCTAGGAGGGTTTTCCACTCTAGTTATTCTTGTGTTAATGATATGCCTCTATGTGTGTATTTGTCTCTATGTTAAGATTTATGTCTATGTGGTCCTGTTCATAATTTTCATTATCATACTTGTACATGTATGTGTAATAGTTTATTGATGACTTGCTCTCTCTGAGTCTTGTAAATTAAAAGTTATAATGTTGTAAAAATTTATACAACACTGTTTCACCCCCCCCCTCTCAGTGTTGTCCTAGACTCCTACAATTGGTATTAGAGCCACATTCTCTTTAGAAGCTTAATCAGCTTGGGTAGGTCCTATGAGTGGAGTACCATGGGTAAGTGCAAAAGAAATAGAGAAAAGAAAATTGTCAAGTCTAAGACTAGTCAAAAGTATCCATCTTTATCAAATTTAGATGTGGATAGAAATGTGTCACAAGTTGAGTCAAGTATTGTATTAGAAGAAAGGATTTCAAAAGCTCCTTTGTTTGATGGTTCAATTTTTTTAGTTTGGTGTATGAGAATGCAAGTCTATTTATCCTCTTTAGGATATGATGTATGGATGTCTATTGAGAATGGATATTCTAATTCTAAAAATATCAAAGAGTCTCTTGAATGCAATCATATAGCCAAGGTCATTTTATCTAGTTTATCTAATGATGTTTCTTGTAAAGTTGTGCAGTGTGAAACAACTCAGAATGTGTGGAAGAAATTGATAAGAATTTATCAAGATGGTGGTGAAGAAAAGTACAAATTGGTATCTAAAGAAAGTGACCATGAAAGAAGACGATCACATGAGGAAGTTGAGATTCAATCAGATTCAGAAGAAGATTATCATTAGGAGTATGATGAACAAGAATATGAAATTGACATAGAAGGAGAGCTCATATGTGCTCTAAGTGAAATCAAGAAATGCAAAAAGGAGAATCAGAGACTAAAGGTGCAATTGCAACAAGAAAAATATTTAAAAGACAAAGCACTTTCTGACCTTGAAGATACTAGAAGTCTAATTATGAATTTGAGGAATCAAGTAAGTAAATCAGATAAATTAATTATCAGTCTAAAGACAGAGGTTGAGGAAGCTAAAAGGATAGCCAATGTAACAAAGTCTAAGTTGGAAACTAAAGCAGCTGAAGGTCATGAGCTTGAAGGAGAACAAGTCTATTTAAGAAAAAAACTTGAGGATATTAAGAAGCAATTTGAAAAGAGTCTCATATGTGAAGAGACACTATTTGACTTGGTTATGAAGAAGGAGAGTGCTCCAAAGCTAGAGAAATTCCAAGAAGGAAAATTGATTTAAGTCATGTTGCTGCCCCTGAAGGTAAAAAGAAGTGTGAAGCTAAGAGAAGAAATTTTTAGAAGAACTACTCGTGCAATACAATCATACATGTATAGGTATAATTATTCATTTAATGGCTTTTGTTACACATGTAATCATTTTGGGCACAAAGTAGTTATTTGCAGAAGTCTTGTATGTTACAATTTCAATAATGTTGGTCACATACAAAGGAATTGTCAAATGCATAGAAGATATAATGATCCTGCATGGAATCATAACATAAGTGTTCAAGGGATGTCAAAAAGGTATCATCAGTCATTTGATTATGATTACAATATAATTTGTTATAATTGCAACTCTCTTGGTCATAAAGCACATAGTTGCAAAAATACATCACCTGATTTGTAAAGGTTGAAAAGGACAGAAGCTGAAAAAGTTTGGAGGAAGAAAGAACCTGTGAAAGTGTGGAAGCAAAAACAAAGTGAAAAGAAGACAAATCCTAAACTTGTGCATCTTGCACAGGTTACATCATCAGTTGAATAATAGTTAGCATGATGTGAGGGGGAGTTGTTCATGTCCTATCAATTATCCCCAAAGAGTGTCAAGAAGGAGATTGTTTGATGTTTATCAATTTGTGTATATATGTGCTACAAGTGATTAGTGGTTTGTGATGTCATATTGTAGATAGGATGTTCAAGGGTTCAAAGTACAAAGAGTTTGATAGTGTTGAGTGATTTGGTTTATAAATGATCCTATTTATATTGTGTTCATATCATGTGTATACTGACAAAGGTTGAGTTGTTATGATGTTGCAATTCAATGGGATCTTGATATTGAGAAGCATTGGTTGTCATTGCAAAGAGCTTAGATGTTCTCAAGAAGCTCTTATCAAAAATTAACTTGTATCAACTAAGGTGGCTTAAAATGGAAGAAGTTAATTCATATTACTTCTCTACATTTTAATTTTCAAGTGTTGGTTGAGGAAGTTGCAAATGAAAGAAGTCAATTCATTTGTTTTTGTAAAGGTATTGATAGTGGTCATATTTATATTAGATTTGAAATGGTGTTGTAAATAGTGTTTTGTGCATAAACAGGAGGATGGTTTTCATCAAGATAGCCTTCATTCATTTCAGGATGGTCTTCATTCTTTATAATGTCAAAAAGGGGTGTGCAAGAGTAGATTGGTTGCAGGTTGATAGTTCATGTTGTCTCTATCATGGAAGTTTTTGGCAAGAACATCTGTTGTGTGGTCATCATGTCATCATGGATTGTGATTTGTGTGATATATAGTCTTCATACTGATATTTATTGGTGAAAGGTGTAGTCTTTACATTAAGTTCAAGTTCATATGATTCATATCAAAGGAGTCAATTTTTATGCCTTCATAATCATACTTCATGCTTTTGGAGTCGTTGAAGATTTGGGTTGATGATTGAAGAAATTGTTTGTTGGGAAGGTTTTTTTTCAATCACATGTGATGTCATCAGAGTGTGTCAGTCTTCATCTTCATAAGTGGTATTGTTACAAAAAGTGGTATTGTGCTTAAGGATGTAAGTTTTTAAATGTGTGTCTCATGGTGTTATTGTGTTGCTCTCAAGTTTGAAAAGTTGTTCAAGATGCAAATGTGCAAGGACCGAACTTTCAGGATAAGTTTAGGCCAGAAAATTGCATAAGTGCTCAGTGCCTTCAATCTTTTGAAAGACAAGAGGTATCAAAGTTTTTTTTAAGTAGTATCTCAATTTTTTGGTTGATATGAAGATAATAGGATAACAAGAATTTATGTCTTCAAAGTTCTCATAATGAATAAGATTGTAATTGTTATGATCAAGCTATAACTTCTTTCGGTGGAGTTGTTCTCAGGGGGGAGTTAATTTAGTCTTTGTCATCAGATGTCAAAAAGGGGGAGAAAGAAAGAATGCTTCATGGAGTTTTGCCATCAATGACAAAGGGGGAGATTGATGGTGATAGTTTGTCATTGATGTCAAAAGGTATTGAGAGAGTTGAGTAAGTGTGCATCTTCACAAGGTATCATCAGGACTGTAAGTCATTTGAGGATCACATGCACTATTGACATAGGTTCTTTAGGATCATGTCTTTCACAGTTGTTCACTCTATCAGGAACTTCAATTAGGAGTTGTTCATTTATACAAGATAAGTGTGTTGGTTATGCCTTCAATAAGGATGTTGTTAGTTGAGTTGGCTTGATTAGTGTATACCTTTCATGTGGTGTGTTGATTATCAATGGTTTTGTTGTTCATCAGATTGAATATCAGATTAATTATCAATGGTGGTGTTGGTGTTGCTTATACAAGTGATAGAGTTTATTATCTTACTAACATGGGTTGATCTTGTGCAAAATCTTCGTTCAGGATGTATTCAAGGGCTCATAAGCATCATTTCTTATGCTTGATCATTTCTTCACACAGGATGTTGAGTTGTTTTGCATTGATGGTTTGAGTTGTTTGTTGATGATGCTTATGGTTTCATTTTAGGAGTTCACTTGGTTCATTCTTTTTATTGATGCTATTCAGAATAATGTTGCAAAGAAAGTTGATCATCTAAGACTTGTACTTCTTTTCAGGACTTGCTTAGTGTTTGTGGTACAAGGTTGGACACAAGAAGGTTTGTTGAAGATGAGGTTTGTTGAGTTATGGAAGGTTATACTAAGTCCTATACCTTCAATCAGATTAGAATGTTTCATCATATTTCAAGAAGTTATGAAATGGCAAGAAGAAGGGTCAAAGAGGCTAGTTATGTCTTTCACAATATGTCATAAAGTGTTAAAGTTTTTTTTCATTAATATGCAGGTGTTTAGGGTTTGGATCAGAGGTATATTCTGTATCAGAGTGATGTTGTCAAATTGCTTTGGAATAGTAAACTAGTATTTGATTTGTGATTTGTGAGAATTCATTGGATTGGTTTATATTGCATAAGAAGTTTGGAAGTGTTGCAAGATACCTAATTTCAATTTATCACATGAGTTTATGATAGCAGGTGCTATTACTTCTTTCTGTGAATAGTTGCAGAGAATTTTTATCTGATTCTGCTGGCATAAGATGCAAATCTTTTGTTCATTCAAAGCTTCTAATTTTCAATTTCCTTGTTGAAGCTTTAGGGTTAAAACTCAAATGTGTTGTTTATAAAACACATCTTTTATGCCCTTTTTACCTGTCATGAGGTGTTTGCACTTTATTTTATGTTTAAGTGTTGACTTGCTATAGCAAGTCACCTTCACTTAAGGTGACCTGCTAAAGGGTCTTGTGACAACCGGCCCTCCACTAACTATAACAAATGCTTTCAGTCCTCACATGAGTTCGATGGGCGCCAAATTTAAATTGAAGGATGAGTTTAAAAGTACAAAGGACGCGATAAATAAAATCAATGGTTTATATTTAAATTTTGATCTCCACTCCTCAACTATGAACTTTGAAGGGCATATGAACGTCGGTGGATGTTTGGACTGTGTTAACTGCAGTAAAAGATACTTTTTAGTATTTTTGAAAAGGCAGTTTTTTGTGGAAAGATTTTATTCCTTGTAATCTCTTCCTCATGGTAAAAGGAGGAACTTATAGCCGTAGTGTTTGTGCCTTTCTTAAAAGGCTATTATTAGAATTTTTTAAGGTCAGATGTAAAAGGTTTTAAAAGCATTTTTTTTAAGTTCTAATTTTTTAAAGAAGTTCTTTGTGTGCAGAGAGGATAGGATATAAGAATTTGAATTTATTGAAGATGTTTTTGCAGAAGGATATTTTTATGGGGAATATGAATGGATTTGGAGAATAAAAATATGGAAGATAAATCTATAGGGGTAACATGTTTTAAGGATATCATTCATTTTTTTTATACAGAGATGACAGAGAGGAAAATGAAAGTTCTGGAGATTTTATTCTTTTTAAAAGGGGCAGAATGAATTGAAAATTCTATTTAATATCTTTTTGGAGAAGATGAATAGGTTTTAAAATTTATATGCAGAGAAGTGTATATCAAGGGTTATTTTTTTTGAAGGAGAAAAGTCATCATGAAGATTTGCTTTTGTGGGAAGAAGTTAAAGGGATTTTGCAGAGAGGAGAAAAAGAAAATAAATGACATATTAAAGATTTATTTTTGTTTTGCAAATAATTTTTTTGTTGCAGGTGATTGAATTTCTTTTGCAGAATATGAAAGGTTTTATCCACACTGAAATTGATTTGCAGGACAGAGAATTTGAAGAGACCATTTTTACAGATGCAAGAATATCAAGGATTGAAATAATTGTGGAGAGAAGACAAAATATGAAAAGTCATCTTGTATATTATGGTTTTGCAGGAACATTGAAATTGTTGTTGTGTGGATTAGCATACATGGTTGATTATATTTTGAATATCCTCTTAAAGAGAAAATTCAGATGATAAGTTTTGTATGTGATTTGAGTTGATGAGAAGTATGGTGATATGACAGACACATGTGAAAGAAGAAGTGATTTGTATTGAAACAGAGAAACCCTCTGAATTCTTTGTTTTAATCTGAGTTTGTATGTATTAAGGGTTGGTGCTCCTTGAAGTTGGTGCTTCTAAACATTGTAGCCAATGAGGTTTGTATGGTCAATGAGACCTCTTTGTAGCCATTGAGGCTTGTATGGTTAGTGAGACCTATTTGTAATTAGTGAGGTTTTTGATAAAGCCAGTGAGGCAGTTTTGAGTGGTTTTTCTACCCTAGGAGGGTTTTCCACTCCAGTAATTCTTGTGTTAATGATATGCCTCTATGTGTGTGTTTGTCTCTACGTTAAGATTTATCTCTATGTAGTCATGTTCATAATTTTCATTATCATACTTGTACATGTATGTGTAATAGTTTATTGATGACTTTCTCTCTCTGAGTCATGTAAATTAAAAGTTATAATAAGTTGTGAAAATTTATACAACACTGATTCATCCCCCCCTCTCAGTGTTGTCCTAGACTCCTACACTTCTATAGATTTTCTTCTTCATCAATTCCAAATCTTTTTTTCCTTGTGCATACTACCCATTGTTCCATATCAACCTACAGGGACCCTTGTATGTCATTGAAACTTCACTATGCATGTTTCAACAATATTCACAACCTGCTCATTATCATGGAAGACTTGACACTATTAGTACATGTTCAAGGTAACTCAAGGTAATGGAGATCTTTAGAATTACTCTACATATTTGTTATGATGACTCCATATTCTTGTACCTTAAACATGTTGCAATACTTGAAAGTTCTCTCAAAGGTTATGCATAACATGCACTTCACTGTGTTTGACACTAGCCTTAAAAATTTTAATGGCTTCTATAACTACACAAGATATTAAGACACTCTCCACAATCTATGAGATCTTCATTAAATGAGAATAGAATTTTAGAATGAAATAAGAAGCATCCATCATACCAATACTTGAGTCTACCCTTTATCCCTTGTAGAAATCTTTTGATCTTTGTAGGCCTAGTTGATAACTCACAGTGACCTCTTCATACATCCACTTTGGCCTTTGAATGATCTTTCTACAGTTCGCTTGCCTTGTCTATGCTTCCACATTTTCATGTATGTCTAGCAGGGCACTTGTAACTACAACATATGACAAAAAAATCCCTGGTGTTATGCTTTGATGGATGTCCCTTCATTATTACTAGATATCTGATGTAGTGCACATTATTATAGTGCAAGCCTATTTTTTAGATTGTTTCATTTAGCACTACCAATATTCTCCATAAGAACATTGATCCTGTTTAAAATGATGGAAATGGTTCACATCTCTTAGAATAATTTCTCTGCAATTGTTTACATTTACTTAATTATCCTAGATTTATGTAATAGAGATTGTATTCCTTACAATTATATATATGGCAATACATAAATACACATACATATACACATATTATATATGTATGTGTATAGGTATATTTAAGAATTGCCACACCTACTAGGTTTGGAGATTTTATGTCGCTTTAGTGAATGCCATAGGAAACTACAAGGCATGCCAAATCTCATCTACACATTATAAGCTACAAATAAATTGATCACAATTTGAAATCATTCAAAAGAGAATTTGTGCATAAATTCTTCATTATTGAATGTTGTGTAGAAGTTTTTGTGAAGGCTTTGGTGATCTGAAGTGGAACTTGCAACTACAATATTTGATAAAAATCCACTTCCAAATATGATTTTGATGGATGTTCATACCCTCATCCAAATCTCCAATTCACACATAGGCACCATCAAAGAGACTACACCATATCAAAGAGAGCTACTTTCAAGTCTCCTCGATAAAAAAACATCATCAAAGACACCATACCATATCAGTAAGAGTTGTTCTAAAGTCTCTTTGACAAAATAATTTGTATAAAAGAACATCATCAAGGAGAATATAACATATCAGGATAAGAAGTTTTAAGGTCCCTCCGATGGAAGCAAAGCAACATGAAACATATTTTATGCAATGCGATGGATGTATAGAAATGGCATTTTGTGATGTAATCTATATTTTGTAATGTGGGCTAGTTTACTGATGTGGCATGAACCATGGAAATGTTGTATAGAGTAGTGGCATGTGATTGAAACTTTGGCATAGATACTGAGTCTGACCTATGTGGAAGTCCTCTACACTATGTGTCAACTTAGGTAACACCAATCTAGTAGTTGGCTGACTGAGTTGTTGAATGGAAGAGTACCAATGGCCTAGAGTGTTGCCATTGAGGTTTGAGCTTGGTGTCATGAAGTTTGTGCTAGCAATATGATATCTGGTGTCAATTTGTGCAAGTCTACCTACCTAACCAAAGTGAGAGTGTGGATTGTCGTGGCTTAGGTCATAACACTTAGTCTTCTAGTAATATAACCATGTTGGAATTCTTGATTTCTTTTTTTTCTTAATGAAGAACTAGTAATATAACCATGTTGGACTTCTTGATTTTTACTTTTTTTCTTAATGAAGAATGAACAAACATTCTTAACTTCTTCCACATAAGTAATGGGAAGACCTTGAAAGTGTAGGAGCTTTCAAATTGAAGCTATCTTCTAGATCTTTTTTCAATTGCGTATGATTTGGCAAGACTAAGAACCAAAATTCTTTTTGTTTTGGTAAGAGGGTAAAGATCTATTTTCTATAGAGATATATGGCTCCAAAAGTGTACATGAATTTATAAAAGTGGGAGGAAGAGTGGGAAAATCTCTCCCTTTTTCTAGTGCTTTACCAGTCCTAATCATAGGAATACTCTCATCTTCTAGGACTAGACACTCAAAACTTAATATTATTTGAAATCACAAAATTACTAGTTTTAGAACTGTCACTAACAATTTTTAATCATTGCAAACAAAGGTTCTATTTGTACTCTTTTATTAAAAAAAAAGATTAGCTATGGTTCTATTTTCTTTATTTCAACTTGGACTAGTTTCTCTAGATCTAGTGAGACCCTACCATTGGATTTGTGATTTTCACTCGGGTCTTCATTTAGGTGAATCGTTATTGCTTGGACCTCCTCCTTGTACCAATGAATAAAAGATATCACTATCATTTCAGGTCTATACCTTATCCATGAATGCTGCTGTAACAATTTCCTTGTACCTTGATATTGTGAATCATGTCAATCTTATATAGTTAGTTAAGCCTTTAACATGAGGGAGATAGCATTGGGGCAGAGTATGTTGAATGTATCAATTTTCCTAAGCAAAATTTTATCTATGTTGTTTAGTTTACTTTGACAATTTATAATCTACCTCTTTTAATATGATGTTCAAAATCTCTCAATTTGCAAAGGATAAACATAAATGAAAGATTACCATTTCTTGTTCACTATTACATACACTCAATTGAACAACATTTAGGCAATAGTTTAATAGTGTAATCTTTGTCTGCATGTTAAATTGAGACAGTTGGTTCATTAACAAGAAGTATAGACTAGGCATAAAATGGCAAGAAAAACAAATATAAGTTAGTTCTTTGTTATTAAAAATTACTCTATTTGTAATGAGAAGATCTGCAAACAACTAACATAGTAGATGTTCCTTCACCTAGGTTGATCATGACTAACATTATAAATAGAAAAGAGATCTACATCTTTGTGGTGCAATCTGAGGCATCCCAAACTTCAAAGGTCTTGTGAACTAATTTTTCACCTAATCCCACATCCCAAATTCTAAGATCACCAGTACTTGTTCCAACTGAAATACTCACCACAATCATTATGGTTAGATTTCATTCTACTAGAAGGGAATTGATAGATTGGCTGGAAGAGCCTTGTAGACTACAATGTTAACTTTTGGCAAGTTAGAGTAAATATTACCTAACAGAATTGATTGCTTCTGGGGATGAAATTTCATGCTACTTGTGATAACATTAAATCGTAAAGAGAATAAATATTGGCAATAGTCACCTGGAGACCCTAGTGTACCAGTACACATATCTAGGCACCATTTCAAATTAGGGCATGAGGACATAGTTGTTTTGAAGTTCTTTCTTTTCCATACTTTGGCTAGGGTTTCACACTTTTGTTTGAGAGTACTTGGTTCATTTTGAGGCTGCGTTTAGATCTTGTGTTGTATGAGGTCATGAAGAACAATAATATGCAAATGATTTTGAAGGATGTGAACATCATTGATGTTCCAATGTTGATAGCAACCCATACCTTGAATGAACCTTCATTACCTTGAAGGCAGGAATGTAGTCACTTGATATTGTCATTTAAAAGGTAGAGGACTATGTCATCTTGTCAGTCTTGGGTAATCTAGGAAGTAGTGAGTAGTAACCCTAGGGATTTTATGCTATAAAACATTACATAGTGAGTAGGTCACTGTGGCAATCATGCATGATGTGTTGCAAGTATGAACCTGATCGGTGTTGTCATTGATGTCAACATATATGTGTTGTCATTGGTGTCAATTGTGCTCTTATTTTGTTGCTTGCTTGTCATGATTAAGATGCTTTGTATTTACCTATGTAAGTGATTTTGATATTGAGGATATTGAGAAAATTAGCCCCTACTGTGAAAATAGTGAGTTGTAGTGGAAACAATGTATTGCATATAGAAAAATAGTCCAGAAGAATGCTCTACATTTTCTGTAGAATGGATATCTTTGTCTGTGGATTGGAAGTTATTTAGAAGTCTATTTGAAGATGCTATGTTCCAAGTTTGAGCCTCTGGCATGAAGAATTGAGTGAGTTATGTTCACCAGAGTGAAAATAACTTTTTCTGTATGTTTGGAAATGACAGGGAGAAAGTGTTATGCTTCGCATTCCTCCGCATTGAAGTATTTTGGTCTACGGTTCTAGAATCAAGTCTTTGGTGATGTTAAGTGCCTACAACTACAATGGTTTGTGATTTGGTGGTCCGCAAGCTATCTTTTACTTATGAGAGTGGCTAACAGTGTTGTTCTTGTGCTCTGGTTTGAAGAATCTTCTTGACAGAGTGGTTAGAGATTGTGTGGTTGTTCCTGGTGATTACAATGTGCTTGTGGATGTCTCCTGATCATGTTTGTACATTTGGATTGGTCCGTAAAGAGAAAATTGGATTGTGAATGAAGAATGTTCTTAGCAGACCTAGTGTTCTCGTCAGTCTTGGTTGACCTGGTTGAATTCATTATTTGCAGAGATGCATCGAAGATTGTAGAAGCATGTTGTGGCATGGAGGATTGTGTTTGAGTCCCAGCTAAGGCATGGCATGATTTGCATACATCTTTACATCTTTTTCTTAGCTTAATTTGTATTAAGTCCAAACCTATTTTATGTATGATTGTAATGCCGACCTTGGAGATTGATCCAATGGTTGAAGAATGTGACGCCGACCTTGATGTACATTCTAAGGTTGATGAATTGTATAAAAGCATGTAATGAAGTTTCAAAAAAGTGTGTGTATTGTGACGCTAAAAAGATAAGTGCAAAGATGTGGAAGAGCAGAGCAAAGAAATAATATTGTGCTTCAATGGAACTAAACCCTAGCATGGAGTAGATGTTGCTAAATCAGTTCACCCTTTTTGGCAATGAGCCATCCATAGGAAATGAGTCATTCTTTGCAGTGAGCAATTTGGGTAGTGAGCCCTGTATGCAGTGAGCCTCTATTTTTTTAGTATTGATATAACTTATATATTTATGTGGACTAACACCCACCGTGGCTTTTCCCTTTTAGGGTTTTCCACATAAAAATCTGGTGTCTCTGGTGTTGATTATGTTATTGAGTTGAACTTCTCATTTCATGCTTTCATGGTTATATCAGAATATAATTAATTGATAAGTTAATGTTCATAATTGGTTAAAAGTTTTAGGACAACTAATTCACCCCCCCTCTTAGTTGTCTGGTGCAGTTCAACATGATGCAATCCTTTAGTGGAAGGGTTTAAAGCTTCATGAACTCTTTTGAGGGAAACCAAAGGTTCTTTGGAGATGGATCTTGTTCTTTTTCTGATGGCTGTAGTAGAGCATATGAATAAATAAACTAGATGAGAGGTAATAGGGTGCAAACACAGTGTTTATGAGTTGTGACCTCATTTCCATATTTGTCATCATGGTGTGACCATTAAAGAATACAAAGAAAGGTGCAAGATAATGAAAACAGTGACCTCCTTACAAATAATGGACTATGCAAATGGTGGCAACATGTACTAGGGTTCTTAGACCTTCTAGTTCTCAAGACCAAAGAGCACACATAAAATTCCATGGGTGATGGTTATAGAGAACATAAAATCAAATGATATAGATACCAGTTGGATGAAGATTTTATGTGGGGTATTTATAGTTTTTATGAAGTATGCATGCAAGATTAATAGTGATAAAAGAACAAAGCAGTTATGAGGTCTGAGTGGAAACTAATTGTTAGGAATTAAGGTGTCTCAACCTTGGTAATTCCTTCTATTATTTCATTGTATTTATTTCTTTATTACCTATTATTGTAATTAGGATGCAAATCCTTATTGTCAGCTTATAGGAGTTGGCATGGTAATGTGTCATCCTATGTGGAAGGTGACCACATGTAAATTTGTCCTCACCTGAGGAGATAGGCATCCCACTTAGTGGTAGGAATATTTTTCCATGTGTCGGCATCTTGGATAGTGTGTAAGGGAATATTGACCAAAATAGTTATGACAGATTCCTAGGTCAAATCTATGACGTGTAAGAGTTGTAAATGGAAGATTCTATGACAGGTGAAGACATGTGTCACAAGGCATCTTGGAAGAAGGAATCTTTGGGTGCCCCAAGGAGGGTTATGAGAAGTTGTAAGAGAAAATACTATTTTTAGCCTGTGTATGATAGATTATATTACATCTGTAAGATATGACAGCTATGACAGATTCTATGACAGTCATAAGAGTCGTAAGAGTATCTGTCATTTCCCAACTTGGGAATAGACTACCTCTTTGGGATGGGGTGATATGACAAGTGTCATGAACATTCTATAGTGTTGGACAAGTGTCCCTAGGCATGGATTTTGGGCCATGAGGCCATGTTGGACGCCCATCTCAAGATAGGCTCATTTTTGCCTTGTATCTTCTATATAAACAAGTGCTTTTGAGAGAAGTAGAATGTGATTGATAGGTACTATTATGCTACCAGATTGTCTCTAGATACGAGTGTCAAAGACTCCTAAGAGCTTACATTGCAAGTGTATTGTAAACCATTACAGTTTTGATAATACATTGTGTAGGTTTTGGTTTTTCACCTGATAAGGGTTCTCCCCACGTTATATCTTATCTCTCTCTTCTTTTGTCTTACATTCTTGTGTTGTGTATCGCTGCAATATCTCCATTGTTGTGTTAAACATTCTATAATTGTAAAGGTTAAAAATAATTTGCACTCATCTCTCCTCATTAGATTAGTGTAGGAAGCAATTTTCGTACACCTAGCTTCCTTTCAGTTGGTATCAAAGCTTAATCACCTTTGGTCCTAATTGTTGGGTAGGGGGTTTTTTAGCTAATCTTAGGTTGAGTGGGAGCTTTGTGCAGAGTATTCTATAATCTTGTTGTAGGAAAGAGATGGCAGGCACATCCAGAAGATTAGAGGTGGAGAAATTCAATGGCACAAATTTTGAATTATGAAAACTTAAGATGGAAGACATGCTTGTTGATCGTGACCTATGCTAAACCGTATCTGGTGTAAAACCAACCGCAATGGTACAAGCTGATTGGGATCTCAAAGACCAGAAAGCTAAGGGTCTCATAAGACTCAGTCTAGCTAATTTTGTCCTATTAAATGTCCATGAGGAGAAGACCATGAAAGATCTTTGGAAGAAGTTGGGAGATGTTTATCAAGCCAAATCCTTGGTGAATAAGCTTTTTCTGAGAAAGAAGTTGTGTTCTTTGAGGATGGAGGATGGAAGATCTGTTGCAGATCACTTGAATGCTTTCAACATGTTAGTTACACAATTGACATCTATTGGTGTGAAGATGGAGGAGGAGGATCGTTGTATGACTTTACTTTGTTCTTTACCGGACTCGTGGGATCATCTTGTTATGGCTATTGGGAACACCACATCCACATTCAAAATGGATGAAGTGGTATCTTTGCTATTATCTAAAGAGATGCAAAGAAAGTCTTCTGAGGTAGCTAAAGAGGCTCTTGCAGTTTGTGGAAGACCCAAGGAGAAAGGGAAAAAGAAGGACAAGAAAGCTAAGAAGGGTAGATCTAAATCCCGTGGGAGATCCAAATCTCCTAGAAAGTCCAAGGCTCTTTGTTGGAACTATGGAAAAAATGGGAATTTCTGAAAGGAATGCAAAGAGGAAAAGAAAAAGAAGAAGAATACTCCAGACTCATATTCTGACAAGTCACAAGATGATGGTGATGTCTTCATTGCCGCCTTGGCCACCCATGCATCTAATGATGTGTGGTTGATAGATTTTGGTGCATCATTCCACATGACCTCACATCGAATCTAAGTCATGAAGTACGAAGAGTTCAATGGTGGAAGAGTGTACCTAAGTAATGATTCTCATCTAAAGATTGTTGGTCATGGAAGAGTCTCAATCTGATTCCCTAATGGACGAGTGAAGGGGATCATTAAGGTTATGCACATCCCAGGCTTGGCACCGAACCTACTTTTTGTAAGTATGTTGAATGATGTAGGTGTGCAGGTAGTCTTTTTGAAGGATGGATGCAAGACAACTAGAGGATCTATGGTGCTTGTGAAGGGTACTCAAAGAGGTACTTTGTTTCAGCTGGAGGCATGTAATTCATAGTGCAATAGTTCTTCTGACTCAAAGAAAAGAGTTGCAGTCACTTCATCCCCACCATCTAAACAAGTAGTGAAGAAATCTATTGTAACAAATTCTGATGGTAGTGCATCTTGTGTACCCAAGGGTGCTCATACTTTGGAAGTTAAGCTTCCTACTGAAAAGATAATGTTATGGCATATGAGATTTGGCCACATTGGTGAGAAGGGTCTTAGAACCCTAAAAAATAAAAACCTCATTGAGGGGTTAAATGATTGTAATCTCGAGTTTGACTTTTGCAAACATTGTATATATGGAAAGCAAAACTGTGTTCAGTTTTACTCTAGCTCCAACAAGTCTTCTGGTGTGTTGGACCTTGTTCATTCTAATGTGTTTGGTCCTGTTAGTGTTCCTTCAATTTCTAAATCTGTATATTTTGTATCTTTTATAGATGATTACAGTAGAAGGACATGGATTTATTTTCTCAGAAGCAAGACTGAAGTCTTTAGTCAGTTCAAAGAGTTTAAAGCTTTTGTTGAGAATCAGACTAGTAAAAAGATTAAGTGTTTGAGAACTAATAACGGTGGTGAGTTTTGTTTGACAAAGTTTGATAAGTTCTATAAAGAGCAAGGCATTGAGAGACATAAGACAACTCCATACACCCCATAGCAAAATAGAGTTGCAGATAGGATGAACAAGACACTGATGGAGAGGACTAGGAGTATGCTTAGTGGAGAAAGCCTTGAACAAAATTTTTGGGATGAAATTGTAGCCACTACTTACTACCTGGTAAACAGGTCTCCTACATCAGCTCTTGTTAGTAAGACACCTATGGAGGTGTGGTCTAGTAAGAAGCCTTTAGTTAGACATCTTCATGTTTTTGGTTGTGAAACATATGCACATGTGCCTAGGGAGAAACAGTCTAAATTGGAGAACAAGGTTGTTAAGTGTATCTTTATTGGCTATGGTGTCGGTGTGAAAGGATACAAGCTTTGGGATCCTGTGGCTAAAAATGTGTTGTATAGAATAAGTGTTATTTTCAGATAGCTAACACCTTCTCCTGTTGTTCTACAGTGAAAAGATATAGAAAAGAAAGAGGATGTGGTTTAGTTTCCTTCTACCCCTGAGAAGACTGAACCGACAGACCCTATGAGACCTGATGATGAGTAGAGCTCTAGCAGCTCTGAAAGTTCAGAAGAAGAAGCAGAACCTCAACCTCAACCATTGAGGAGGTCTACATGAACAAGGAAGCAACCTGATAGGTTTGGTTATTCATTGCTTGATTCTAGTTGTGTTTTTGCCTTTCTTACTAACATTGATGAGCCTAGAACTGTGACAAAGGCTATGGGCATGAAAGATGCAGGTTCCTAAAAGGAGGCCATGGAAGATAAGATGGCTTCTTTGGAAAAGAACAAAACTTGGGACTTGGTGCCTTTCCCTGAAGGACAGAAACCTGTTGGATGCAAATGGGTGTTCAAGAAGAAATTTGGTGTAGATGGTAGTGTTGAAAAGTACAAGGCCAGAATGGTTGCAAAGGGGTATTCACAAGTGGAGGGAATTGATTATGGTGAAATTTTCTCTCCCATTGCAAAGCTAACATCTATTCAGTTCCTGTTATCTCTTGCAATAGCTTATGACTTAAAGGTGGAGTAGATGGATGTGAAGACAACATTCCTTCATGGTGATTTGGAGGAAGAGATTTACATGTCACAGCCAGAGCATTACATAAAGAAAGGTAAAGAAAATTTGTTTTGCAAGTTGAAAAAGTCTTTGTATGGTTTAAAACAGTCCCCTAGGATGTGGTACTTGAAGTTTGATGCCTTTGTGTTGTCGGTTAGATTTCTGAGATCAAAATCAAATCATTGTGTGTATTATAAATTTGACAATGATCGCATTCTCATTATTACATTGTATGTTGATGATATGTTGTTAATTGGGAATGGTAAGAATATGATTTCTAATTTGAAGTCTCAGTTGTCAGCACAATTTGAGATGAAAAATCTAGAGGTAGCCAGGTACATTCTGGGAATGGAAATTAGAAGAGATGGAGATAATAGAAAACTTTGGTTAAGCTAGAGTAAGTATGTGAAGACCATGTTGGATAGGTTCAGCATGGTAGATTGTAGACCATTGTGTGTTCCTATTTCTTTGGGGACAAAGTTGTCTGTTAATGATTGTCCAAAATATCCTAGTGAGGTGGAGGACGTGAGCAGAGTACCTTATGCTAGTGATGTTGGCAATTTGATGTATGCTATGGTCTGCACAAGACTAGACATTGCCCAAGCAGTGGGAGTCCTTAGTCAATTTATGGCTAATCCTAGATGGGTACATTGGGATGCAGTAAAGAGAGTGTTCAAATATTTGAGAGGTACTTCTGAGTATTCCATATGCTATCATGGTAATCCTACAGGACCTCCACATTTAGTTTGTATTCATGGATCTGTGGATTTTGATTAGGCAGGTGACATTGACAGTAGGAGATCCACTAGTGCCTATGTGTTCACTATGTTTAGTGGTGCAATTAGTTAGATGAGTAAGTGACAACTTGTGGTTGCTTTTTCCCTGACAGAAGCTGAGTATATGGTAGAAACTCATGCTTGTAAGGAAGCTATTTGGCTTAAGAGATTGTGTTCAGATATTGGTGTTGATTCAGGATAGATTATGATTTGTTGTGATAGTTAAAGTGTGATTTGCCTAGAAAAGAATCCAACTTTCCATGCTAGAACAAAGCATATTGATGTACAGTTTCACTTTGTGTGAGACATGAAAGAGGATGGAAAGGTGAGTTTGGAGAAGGTGTCTCTTTGAATAATGTTGCAGATGCATTGACAAAACTAGTGGGCACAGAGAAGTTCAGATGGTGTTCAGAGTCTATGGGCCCCTCGGCCTATAGCAGTTAAATCCTATTATTTCCATTGGCTCTTACAAGGTGTTCGACAAGCAGGAGAATGTTGGGAATTAAGGTGTCTCAACCTTGGTAATTCCTTGTATTATTTCATTGTATTTATTTATTTATTGCCTATTATTGTAATTAGGATGCAAATCCTTATTGCCATCTTGTGGGAGTTGGCACGGTGATGTGTCATCCTATGTGGAAGGTGACCACATGTAAATTTGTCCTCACATTAGGAGAGAGGCATCCCACTTAGTGGTAGGAATATTTTTCCATGTGTCAGCATCTTGGATAGTGTGTAAGGGAATATTGACCGAAATGGTTATGACAGATTCCTATGACAAATCTATGATGCGTAAGAGTTGTAAATAGAAGATTCTATGTCAGGTGAAGACATGTGTCACAAGGCATCTTGGAAGAAGCATCTTTGGGCACCCCAAGGAGGGTTATGACAACTTGTAAGAGAAAATGCTATTTTTAGCCTGTGTATGACAAATTATCTTACAACTCTAAGTTATGACAGCTATAACAGATTCTATGACACTCGTAAGAGTCATAAGAGTATCTGTCATTGTCCAACTTGGGAATAGGCAACCTCTTTGGGATGGGGTGATATGAAAAGTGTCATAAACATTCTACAGTGTTGGACAAGTGTCCTAGGTGTGGATTTTGGGCCATGAGGCCATGTTGGATGCCCATCTCAAGATAGGCTCATTTTTGTCTTGTATCTTCTATATAAATAGGTACTTTTGAGAGGAGTAGTATGTGATTGACAGGTACTGTTATGTTGCCAGATTGTCTCTAGATATGAATGTCAAAGACTCCTGAGAGCTTGCATTGCAAGTGTATTGTAAACCATTACAATTTTGATAATACATTGTGCAGGTTTTGGAGTTGAGTTTTTCAACTGATAAGGGTTTTCCCCACATTATATCTGTCTCTCTTCTTCTGTCTTACATTCTTGTGTTGTGTATTGCTACAATATCTCCATTGTTGTGTTAAACATTTTATAATTGTAAAGGTTAAAAATAATTTGCACTCATCTCTCCTCATTAGATTAGTGTAGGAAGCGATTTCTGCACACCGAACTTCCTTTCACTAATGACAAAGCAAGTGCTCAAGAGAATCACTATGCAAGTAGGTTATAGTGACAGAGATTACAATGGTAATCACATATTTAAGTTTCCAAGTTTTGAGGGTAGAGTTTTTGTTGTCAAGAAGAAGAAGACCATGCACATGAGGTCTGTAATGGATAACAGGCCTGAAACATCATTAAGGAGGACACCTTCAAACCTTGTTCAAAGATTTGTAACATTTTGGTGCAGGAGCACCCCTACATGATCAGGATATAGGTTCATTGTCCGCATGACAGGACATTAGTTTATTTTTAGTATGTTTGACTTCATGATGTAATAAGGTCCATTGGACCAATGCATATGTATTAGATCAGTCTAGGAGAATGTGCAGGCAGTTAGAGTTCGTGATCAGGTAGTATGAGCTGTCCTCTCTCCCAGCCGCTTGGAAGCTCCCAACCGCTGGGAATCGAGTTGGTAGTACTCGTAGGATATTGTTATAAATAACTCAGATCAGTTAGGGTTTGAGATCATGTTGAGATTAGTTGTGTTGTGTTATGTTGTACTGGTGATCCAAAGATCAGTCCAGACATTGTGAAACATTGTTCAGGACATTTGTGTTTCATCTGAATAAGATCTCATCAATTGCATTATCTGGTTTATCAGTTGTTATTGTTTTGATTTCTATTCTGATTACAAGTGGATGGATTCTTTCAACCCTTCCACCGGTTGATTCTGTGAATCGGTGGAATGGTCATGTATGATAGTTTAGTTTGCATTTTAGTTTCCTGCATTTCATTGTTTGAGAGATCAGTTGGTAGCATGCTGTGAATCAGCCTAGCATCCTCATGTGCTAGGTTCAGGTAGATAAATCTTTAAGTTTTGATCTGAAGGTGATCCGGCCCGATCATCATATTTTCTTTGTGAAATTGTGCGGTTCTGTGAGTTTGCATGCAGCTGACGGATATACAGGAGTCTGCATGTGCTTTTCCAGACGGAGTGAATCGCGTCGTCATCTGCGAGTGTATCGCTATCCGGATCGGGTTGTGAAGCTGATGAAGATTGTATGTTTCAAGTGCATCAGGAGGATATAAGTCAGATATATACTCAGTGTATATATATCGTCATCAGGATCATCTTCCGTGTGTGCCCATCACCCGCATATCGCTATCGTATGCGGAAGTGAAAGTTCAATTTTTTCTGGCTAAGTACCGGAGGGGTCATCATCAGGATATTGCAAATATCACCCTATGCAAGTTTATCCTGCTGTCGCTAAGTGTTTTGGCATCGGCGTAAGTCATCGGCATAAGGTTTGGTTAACATCATCAGGATGCTTCAATATGACCGGATAAGTCATATCCTGATGCTGTTGTTTGAGTAGTCAGATATTGAAGGAGTTGCATATGACGTCATCATCATCAGGATATACGTCATCAGGATATCGGAGCAACAGGATATTGAGGAACTGCATGTGACGTCATCGTCATCCGGATAATCGTCATCAGGATATCGGGGTGACGTCAGCATCGAGGGAAGGGTGCTTGAAGTTGTCGTCATTAGGATATTTGAAGGGAACCGGATATTTTATATCCTGCTGATGAAGGTGATGTTGAATATCATGATGATGAAGATAGTGTTTTGCGCTAAGTGAATAGTGAACATCAGGAGGATGTTTGCGCTTGTCAAATATCATGATGCTGCTGACAGGCGAAAGGCGAAAGGCGATAAGGAAGTGAACAGTAGTCAGCAGGAGGATATTTCGTGCTCGTTCGAGATATGATGATGCTATCTGTGTTAGCAAGAAATATGATGATGATGCTAAGCTGATAGGTTTTTTAACATGCTGTTTGTATTATTGACTCCTCCTTCCCATTTGTAGGCTCCTGTTGCGTTTACCTCTACATCATAGTGGTATCAGAGCAAAGGAAGGATCTTTTGGAAGAGATAAGGATATAGCAGGATGTCAGATGAAGAAAGAACATCGAAGGTTCCGGCAAGGATGACCAACGCTGAGTTGGCAGTTCTGGTAAAGAAACAGATTGCAGAAAGCAAGGCCGTGAAGGCTCAGAATCAAGAATTGAAGGATGAGTTAGCAAAGTTGAGCAGAGTAGGTTCTGGTAGAGAAGAAGATAGGGAAGAAGAAGAGATCCCTAATTGGAGCGAGGAGGTCGTTCCTGCAGACCAGAGACCGCTGTTGAACGCCCTCAAGGCCATGGAGAGGAGAACCATGGATGTGAAACTGGATTTGCCAGTGTTTACAGGAAAGATGGACCCTGATTCAGTGATGGAGTGGATAGACTCCTTGAACAATTTCTTTGTAACAGAAGAGATACCAGAACAACAGAGGGTGAAGATAGCCCAGTCAAAAATGAGAGAAGCTGCCTTGACATGGTGGAATTTCGTCCAAGATGATAGAGTACAGGAAGGAAAGCAGAGAGTCGCTACATGGAATAAGATGATGGCATTAGTAAAGGAAGCTTATGTCCCATTGGATTACAGTATCCAATTACACAAGAGGAAGCAAAACCTAAAGCAGAAGGAGCTAGATGTCAGCTCATATACAGAAGAATTCATGAAACTTTGTATGAAAACAAAGGTAAAGGAAAGTGAAGAAGAGAAGGTAGCCAGATACCTTAATGGATTGAGGTTCAATATTCAGGAAGATTTAAGTCTGCATAATCCAGATACAGTTCAGAAATGCTTTCAGTTGGCATTGAAAGTGGAAGAGAAGTTAAAGAGAAAACAAGAACAAAACAATAGAGGAAGAGGAAGACAACAAAGAGGTGGAAGAGGTCCTTTTAGAGGCAGAGGACATGGACAAGGATATCAGGGAGAATCCAGTCATGACAGTAGTAAGGGAAACAATAGTCAGAACCAGAGGGAAAATTATAGTCAGCAAGGAAACTTCAGAGGTAGAAGACCTTTCAGAGGAAGATCCCAGGGCAGAGGATCCATCAGATGTTATAACTATAACAAAGAAGGCCATATAGCCAGCAGATGTCCAGAAAAGGTCACAAGCTCAACAGGAGAAAGGAGAACAAATCTGATCCAAGAACCTGATAATCAAAGTATGACAGGCTCTACTTCTTTTCAGAGTGTGAATGCTCCTGATAATTATGGATACCTAGAAAGTGGAGAGTCTCTAATGATGAGAAGAACAGTGACTACCATGAAGGTACCTGACAAAGAAGCCCCTCAAAGAAAGTCTCTTTTCAGGACTATTTGCAAAGCAGGAGGTAAGGCATGTAAAGTTTTGATTGATTCTGGTTCTACTGAAAATTTTGTGTCTGAAGAAATGGTGACAAAGCTTAAGCTTAGGAGATTGCCTCACCCATCCCCATATAAAGTCTCATGGCTTACCCAAGGTCAGCAGACAACTGTAGAAGAGCAGGCTTGGGTAGAATTTTAGATTGGTGCATATAAGGATAAGTTGTTGTTTGATATTACCAAGATGGATGCTTGCAATCTTTTATTTGGTAGACCATGGCAGTATGATTTGAAGGCACAACATGATGGTGTTAGAAACACCTATAAAATCACTAAAGATGGGAAGGTGACAGAGTTACTACCATTGAAGGAGAAAGAGGAGAAATCTAAAGGAAAAGAGGTGAAGGTAATGCTGATGGAAGGTAAACAGTTCATGAAAGAAGTAGCAGCAGAAGGTGCAGTTGCATATGCCCTAATCCCATGTATGAGTGTGAATATAGAACAGCAGCAAGAAGTCAAGGAAGAGAAAAAGCAAAGGTTCATAGACCCAGCTATCCAAGAGCTATTGGATAAGTACAAAGGTATCATCTCAGAGGGAATGCCAAGATCCCTACCACCTGTTAGGGATATCAGTCACTGCATAGACTTAATTCCAGGGTCAACACTTCCAAACAAAGCAGCCTATAAGCTAACTCCAGAACAGAATGCAGAAGTAGCCAGACAGATTGAAGAATTATTGGATTCAGGTCTGATTGGGAAAAGTTTAAGCCCATGTGCAGTACCAGCTGTACTAGCACCAAAGAAGGAAGGTACTTGGAGGCTTTGCACAGATTCCAGAGCTATTAACAAGATCACAATCAGGTATAGGTTTCCAATCCCTAGGATAGAGGATTTACTTGACTGTTTGGGAGGTGCTAAGTATTTTACAAAAATAGATTTGAAGAGTGGATATCATCAGATCAGGATTAGACCAGGAGATGAATGGAAAACAGCATTCAAAACTAATGAAGGGTTATATGAGTGGAAGGTTATGCCTTTTGGTTTGTCTAATGCACCTAGTACTTTTATGAGGTTGATGAATGAGGTTTTGAAAGAGTTCATTGGTAAGTTTGTCATAGTTTATCTAGATGACATTCTGATTTTCAGCAACACAAAAGAAGAACATCTCAGACATATAGATTTGGTTCTTAAGAGGTTACATGAAGAGCAGCTGATGATAAATTTGGACAAGTGTTTGTTCATGCAAGAGGAGATCACATATTTGGGTTTTGTCATTTCACAAGGAAAGTTACAAATGGATAAGGAAAAGGTAAGTGCCATATTGTCTTGGCCAACCCCACAGACTATGAATGATGTCAGAAGTTTCCATGGGTTAGCAACCTTCTACAGGAAGTTTATAAGAGGGTTTAGTCATATTTGTGCACCCATGCTTGATACTATCAAAGGAGGACAGAAGTGCAGATTTGTTTGGACTCAAGGAGCAGATGATTCTTTTGAAACATTGAAGAAGAAGGTGGCACAGCAGCCAGTCCTTGCACTTCCAGACTTTAACAAAATCTTTCAGGTAGAATGTGATGCCAGTCACATGGCCATTGGAGCAGTACTCAACCAAGAAGGTAGACCTATTGCATTTTTCAGTGAGAAGCTCAATGATGCTAAGAAGAGGTATTCCTCATATGATTTGGAAATGTATGCTTTAGTCCAGTCACTCAACAAATGGAGGCATTACTTGATGCCAAAGGAATTCATAGTATTCACAGATAATCAGGCTCTGAGTTTCATCAACAGCCAGGAAAAGCTGAACCACATGCACATGAAACGGGTAGAAACCTTACAATCTTTCACTTTTACATTGAAGCATAAGAAAGGAGTCAAGAATAAAGTTGCAGATGCTTTGAGCAGGAGAGTTCTAACAGTCAACCAGATTCAGCTAGAAAGTGTTGGCATTGATTCACTCAAGACCATGTATCAGACTGATGAAGATTTTGGGGAAATATATCAGGTATGTACTTCTTTTGGGGAGAAATATCATGCTGAATTTTCTGAATTTTTGATTCAGGATGGATTGTTGTTCAAAGGTGGACAGTTATGTATTCCAAGGTGTTCTATGAGGTTAAACATCATCAAGGAGAAACATTGTGGAGCTATGGCAGGTCATTTTGGTCTAGATAAGACTCTTGATCTGGTCAGAAGACACTACTTTTGGCCTAAGTTACAATCAGATGTCAGAAAGTTTGTGGAGACATGTGTGATATGTCAGAAAGCTAAAGGCAGGTCAACTAATGCAGGTTTATATCAGCCCTTACCCATTCCTTCCAGACCATGGGAAAGCATAAGTATGGATTTTGTCTTGGGTTTACCAAGGACAAGGAAAGGGTTTGACAGTGTTTTTGTTGTAGTGGATAGATTCAGTAAAATGGCACATTTCTTGCCATGCAAAACCACTGCTGATGCTTCATACATTGCAGAGTTGTTTTTCAGGGAGATTGTCAGAATCCATGGATTGCCATTGAGCATAGTGTCAGACAGGGATGTGAAGTTTATTGGTCACTTCTGGAGAACTCTTTGGAGGAAGCTTGGAACAAATTTGTCTTTTTCCTCTGCATATCATCCTCAAACGGATGGACAGACTGAAGTAGTGAACCGTTCCTTAGGGAATTTGCTTAGGTGTTTGACAAAACAACATGGAGAAAAGTGGGATAATATTCTGTCTCAAGCTGAGTTTTCCTATAATGATACTGTCAATAGGAGCACAGGGAAATCACCTTTTCAGATAGTTTATGGTATGCATCCAAGAGGAATTTTGGAACTGAGAGATCTACCTACAGTAGACCCTATTAGTGCAGAAGGTGAAGCTTTTGCAGAAGCCATAAAAGAGGTTCATGATCAAGTCAAGACACAACTGCAGCAAACCACCTTGAAGTATAAGGAATATGCTGATAAAAAGAAGAAAGATGTTCAGTTTGTTGTTGGAGATTTGGTATGGGTTCATTTGAAGAAGGACAGACTTCCTAAGGGAAAGTATACTAAACTCATGCAGAGAAAAGTTGGACCATGTCAGATCTTGCACAAGCATGGACAGAATGCTTATGAGCTACAACTCCCACCTGATCTTGGGTTGTCCCCTATATTTAATGTATGTGATTTAACTCCATACAAGTCTTATCCAGATGCAGATCAGGAACTCCTACAAGATACAGTCAATGATGACATTCCTAAGCATGATCCTCCATAGTTGCAGAAGGTTTTGGACACCAGAGTGGTCAAACAGACCCGGAACAAACGGTACTTGGAGTATCTAGTCTCTTGGAAGGGAAAACCTAATTCTGAAGCAGTATGGATGACTGAAGAGCAGATACAGAAACATGGTGTAGATCTTCATACTCTCATCTCAAGTGGACTTGAGATTTCTTCTTCTGGGGAGTATGGTGCAGGAGCACCCCTACATGATCAGGATATAGGTTCATTGTCCGCATGACAGGACATTAGTTTATTTTTAGTATGTTTGACTTCATGATGTAATAAGGTCCATTGGACCAATGCATATGTATTAGATCAGTCTAGGAGAATGTGCAGGCAATTAGAGTTCGTGATCAGGTAGTATGAGTTGTCCTCTCTCCCAGCTGCTTGGAAGCTCCCAGCCGCTGGGAATCAAGTTGGTAGTACTTGTAGGATATTGTTATAAATAACTCAGATTAGTTAGGGTTTGAGATCATGTTGAGATTAGTTGTGTTGTGTTATGTTGTACTGGTGATCCAGAGATCAGTCCAGACATTGTGAAACATTGTTCAGGACATTTGTTTTTCATCTAAATAAGATCTCATCAATTGCATTATCTGGTTTATCAGTTGTTATTGTTTTGATTTCTGTTCTGATTACAAGTGGATGGATTCTTTCAACCCTTCCACCGGTTGATTCTGTGAATCGGTGGAATGGTCATGTATGATAGTTTAGTTTGCATTTTAGTTTCCTGCATTTCATTGTTTGAGAGATCAGTTGGTAGCATGCTGTGAATCAGCCTAGCATCCTCATGTGCTAGGTTCAGGTAGATAAATCTTTAAGTTTTGATCTGAAGGTGATCCGGCCCGATCATCATATTTTCTTTGTGAAATTGTGCGGTTCTGTGAGTTTGCATGCAGCTGACGGATATACAGGAGTCTGCATGTGCTTTTCCAGACGGAGTGAATCGCGTCGTCATCTGCGAGTGTATCGCTATCCGGATCGGGTTGTGAAGCTAATGAAGATTGTATGTTTCAAATGCATCAGGAGGATATAAGTCGGATATATACTTAGTGTATATATATCGTCATCAGGATCATCTTCCGTGTGTGCCCATCACCCGCATATCGCTATCGTATGTGGAAGTGAAAGTTCAATTTTTTTTGGCTAAGTACCGGAGGGGTCATCATCAGGATATTGCGAATATCACCCTATGCAAGTTTATCCTGCTGTCGCTAAGTGTTTTGGCATCGGCGTAAGTCATCGGCATAAGGTTTGGTTAACATCATCAGGATGCTTCAATATGACCGGATAAGTCATATCCTGATGCTGTTGTTTGAGTAGTCAGATATTGAAGGAGTTGCATATGATGTCATCATCATCAGGATATACGTCATCAGGATATCGGAGCAACAGGATATTGAGGAACTGCATGTGACGTCATCGTCATCCGGATAATCGTCATCAGGATATCGGGGTGACGTCAGCATCGAGGGAAGGGTGCTTGAAGTTGTCGTCATTAGGATATTTGAAGGGAACCGGATATTTTATATCCTGCTGATGAAGGTGATGTTGAATATCATGATGATGAAGATAGTGTTTTGCGCTAAGTGAATAGTGAACATCAGGAGGATGTTTGCGCTTGTCAAATATCATGATGCTGCTGACAGGCGAAAGGCGAAAGGCGATAAGGAAGTGAACAGTAGTCAGCAGGAGGATATTTCATGCTCGTTCGAGATATGATGATGCTGTCTGTGTTAGCAAGAAATATGATGATGATGCTAAGCCGATAGGATTTTTAACATGCTGTTTGTATTATTGACTCCTCCTTCCCATTTGTAGGCTCCCGTTGCGTTTACCTCTGCATCACATTTGCATCTAGTATCCCTACTTTAGGAAGCTTATGCATACATTAAATTCATGAAAAAGCAGTGAATAGAAAAACATGGTCATAATGTTGTCTTTGATAGATACAAGTCTATGTTTTAGAAGGTAGTGTTAATATGTTGTCACAATGTTGTGAGATTAGTAGGGTTACAATGACAAAGAGATGACAATGGCAATACGAGTTGAGAGCGGTTTTAGTTCCCTATTGAAGCACGATGAAATGAAACCAAATAATGAAGTACAGTGACATGCTTTTTGTTAGAAAACATAGTCACAGTCTTTTGGTAATATGAAAAATATAACACATTGTGGTCTCATTGGTGTGAAGTCATCATAGGGATCATTGAGGAGTGAAGAATGATGAAATAGTTACTCTAATGGATATAGGTGTGAATACCTTGGGAAAGAGTTTGTCACTATATTTTCAGTTGCCATGGGGTAAGAGTTGTCTCAACCTTTTTTTCTCTATCAAAGAGAGGCAGCAACCCTACTTAAGCCTTGACTATCATAGCTCAAGGATAGCATTATATCTTATTTAAAGCTTGTATCTTTTGTAACATACAGTTTGGGGTAGTCTTAGCACCATTTGCACTGTGCTTTTAAGAGGCAGTGAGCTTTTTGGGGTTGCATTGCTAAAAGCTTGAGGAACAATGACATAAAGTCAAGAAACTTATTGTTGCACATTGAGGACAATACAAAGTTATGCATAGTCAAGGCAGTAGATTATGTCAAGGTCTGATTCTTTAATGGATAGTCAACATTGTTTTGTATAAAATAGTAAAGTGTGAGTTTGATGATAGGGTTTGAAGGTAAGAAGACTTTGATGGTATCAAAGAACATGGTGAAGTGAAGATCATTTAAAATCTGAATGGTTATTGTCACTTGAATATCATCAAAGTTCACAATGACATTCACATCTATATTCTCAGACAAAATAACCTCATTAATGCACATAGCCACTACAAAATCACTAACCCTCATAGTGACTTGATTCCCATTCCTTGTCAAAGAGACTAGATCCTAATTTTGATGTACAGTTAGATTGATCTCCATTTTTTATGACTATTACCTCCTTAATGAACCTAACACAATGGGTTTAATGGCAATGCAACATGCCAATATCCCTGAAGTAAAGCCATTGTCTCTTTGTTGCACTCTTGAAACCCTAGATCCCAAAGCATAATGATTTGAAGCATTGTCCAAAGGCTAGACTGCAAGGATTTTGAATCTAAAAACTTATATTGCATAATGTTGCCTCCTTAATACATAAAATAGAGCTCTATAAAGCAACCTTTCAAACTGAAAATGCATATCTTGAATACAAAAGAAAACCCTAACCCGTGGGAATAAGGGAAAGATCCTTCAAATGGACGAAGAAGACATTGATATGCAAGAACATGAAGAAATAACACTCCCTTATTTGCCTTCTACAACTCAAAAATGAAACAAAGCAACTCCAAGAAGATGGAAAAATGCAAAAAAGAGGCAAAGGAAACAACCAACTATGCAAATGAAGATTGAAAATGCTCAGAAATGTTGCCATGAAGCTACCCCATGATCTTAGCTGAATGAAACTTAGATAATTGTCAAGAAACACTGCAACCTTCCTCTTCAAAGAAGAAAACAGTAGAGAAGGCATCCATCTTGGAATGGTAAAAGTAGAAAGTAAGGGTTTTCCTCTCAAAACTGAAACTTTCCTCATGATCCCGTGTTGTTTCAGTCCTTTTGCCAAAAAAACAAAGAGAGAACTCCTTACATACATGGAAACCTGCATAAGTTTCCCTCCTTTCTTGTAAAAATAAAAAAATTAACTTTATCACTTGCTCAACTAATTATTTAGTTGTGTTTTTTACCCAATGATCAAATTAGTCATTAATTAGTCATTTATAGCTATGTTGCAAAAAATTAATAGAATTTAGTCATTTTTAGTTGTTGTGACTAAAAGTTTTAGTCACGTAGTCATTTATTTGCCAAAATTCTACTAGTGATGGTTGGACAATCATATTCCTAGACCCTCCATCCATGACTGCACCAAGTGGTATCAAAGTGAAGTTTTGAGTCCTGTGGGGGAGAAGGCATTCCAACAGATCTTGAGGTGAATGGATTGTCGACCTGAGGCAGCCTACAAGTGTTTATCAATAGAGCACTAATTGTGAGGTAGTTGCAACCTTGTGGTCAGATCGCCAAATTGAGGTAGTTGCACCAAATCTGAGGAAGATATTCCACCAAGGAGGATGCTTGTTATGGCCAATGTTGTTGGAAGAATGGAAGAAATGTTAGAAATGATGAGAATAATATTGAAAGTCTGATTGGATGTTGTAGAAGAGGATAGAAAGAGAGGTCTAAATGCTAGACATGACGATGAAAGTGATGATGAATTAGGAGTTCAAGCTGCTGACCAAAATGAGGAAACCTTAGAAGGAGAAGAGTTAGATCAGGTAAAGATGTTGAAAGTTATTTCTAAGATTGGTAAGAGACCTAGAAATTAGATATCTAACTATGTGGGTAATTTAAACCCTGAGGAATTGATTGATTGGATAAATGAAATGGAAGAATACTTTGAGTATGAAGAAATTGAAGATCCAGAAAGAGTGAGATTTGAAAAAAAATAAGTTGAAAGGACATGTGATGAGTGCCAAGTAGCACTCAAATAAACATACCTTTTTACTTCCTTTTTCCCAACATTTCATTCTGCCTATCCTAGTATTTCCACTACATAAACTATAAAGTCTTGTTTTAATGATTCTAATAAGAGATGAATTACTGAAGATTATTATTTTTATGAAAAGACTTATGTTGCAGTGAAACTGATGAAATTGTGCAGAAAAATCTCTTTTTGGGTTTCACAGGTGTTATTACACAGGTGGAAGGCAGTTTTGAAGAACTCTGGAGGTAATCCTAATTATCTCTGGATCCTGGGATGGACACTACAAGATACTCCAACATTTTCTAGATTGTTGGAGGATCTATGGAGTAGGAAATAGAGAAGAGAATATGGTGATCTCTAGAGCTATGTCTTAGCTGCATCTTGGAGCATCTTTGGAGTTGCTTACAATAGTTTGGCGACTCTGGTGCTACACAAAATTTTTGGTGCCGTTGATTACAAGGAGTCTCTAGGGTGATTGAAGTGCTACGGAGCCACTACTCAGGCCTAAGCATCCCCAATAGATAACTCCAGTTGTCCACAGGGACATGATACACTTTCACTTGTCTTTGCATGAGATTAGAAGCTTTCTTTTAGTCTGCTATTTTGGGAATCAATTTCCTTTTTGTTAGGCCTTGCTTCCTATTATTGTTATAAGTTAAACTCCAGATTTAGTGGTACTTTTAGTATCACTAAAGTCCTCTTTCAGACTTTGCATGGTTATGTTTTAGATGGACAGTGGCATATTTTAGTTTAGAATAAAGAGATTGTCTATATCTCAAGATAAACTGATTAGATAAAGTAGTTAACTCCAGTGATATTATGTCGAGTAGACTGATATATTTGGATAGGAATAACAGAATAATCATTAGGATTTTTATAGCAGTATAATGTAATTTCATTTTCAGAGCAAAACATATACTTCTGAATACAACATACTTTGATAAGACTGGATTAAAGAGAGTTGTGTTGTTACATTTTTATTCTAAGTTTCTTGTTTAGCCTTTGGTTCTGAAGGTGTGGAGAAAGTACCCACTCCCGCCAACAAACAGGAGGCTAGTATCTTTGCTTCATTGTCTTATTTAAAGTTTTCATTAGAAGTATAACTTTCCTATTTTCATAAAATAGGTCAATTCTTATTTTAGTAGATTCATTCCAGTAAATGCATATTTCTAGCTTTTATGTGGATTAGATAGATTCTTTCTACAATTTACTATTTTAGTCATTAGATTAGATTTCCTTTCACAGTAGATGGTTAGCAGCATTAATTTGTTAAGATAGTTTAATTCAGTAAGTTAGCTAAGGACTATTGATTATTAGGTTCCTTATTGAAAATAACCTAGGACACAGCCTTGGATTGACAACATGAAAACATGATTGAATGCCAAGGTACAATGACCCTTGTCATTTTTGGTGACGTTGCTAGGGATATGTGTTAATAAGAAAACCCTAGTTAGTAGTCATTTTAGATTAAATTGAATCTATATGGTTAGGCCTAGGTATTCAAAAGGTAGATACATTAAATAAACACCCAAGCAGCAAACTACAGGTGAAAGCAGTAGGGTGGTACAAGATCTTGTTGAAGAGGAAGAGGAACACTTAGAACCTACCTTGGAAATTACACCCCAATTTGACATTCCCACAAGTCCTCAAAATATTTCACTCTCTGAGTATATTCAAGAACTACAAGAGGAACACCAAGTAGATCCATTAAGAGGATCCATTTTCCCATAACCTCACACTAAATCTTGGGAAGAATAAGCATTATACATGGGGGATAATCATAATGATAAGACAGATCCTCTACATGAGAATGCAAGAACCTTCATACCCCATTATTCTTGCTCCTAGAGATAATGCCCCTATGAATAACATTTCACCTTCAAACCTACCATCATTTAGAGGTCTTGCTTCTAAGGATCCAGATCAGTTTCTGTTTGAGTTTAAGGTCTTATGCCAGACATATGACTACGGATTAGATAATCAAAAACTCTAACTTCCCATATACCCTAAAAGATTCTGCCATGAGGTGGTTCATGGGTTTAGCATTGGACTCCATTCACTCATGGGATCAAATGGAAACTAAGGTCCCTGGACAAGTACCAAGACTACTGCAGGGTCAGTGATAAAAAAGGAGTTGTTCAGAACTAAACAGAAAGAGGATGAAAGTTTAGAAGACTACCTACATAGGTTCAACTTTTCCTTGAGGAGATATGGTTGTAGATCATAGCTTAGCTAGAACTCTATTTGTAAAAGGATTAGACAAAGAATCAAAATAGGCACTCGATCTAATGGGGAGAGGAAATATCAAAAAAATGGATATGCCTACTATAGAGGAAATCTACAGAAACTACTCTAGAACCTAGGATGGAGTGAGAAAACTAAGGTCCTTAAAAGGGAAGAATTATATAGGACAATTAATGGAGGAGTTTACAAACCTAAAGATAAATATCTTAGTCCAACTGAATACCATGTTAGATGGAATTTAGGCAAAGACTAGAACAAGTGAACAAAATAGAACAACTGAACCTCTTTCCATATACTGTCCTAGGTGTAGGAACAAACACCTTTTGAGAGAGTGTCCATTGGATAAGTCATAAATCTGCCAGATCTATGACAAAGAACACCCTACCAATCATTGTGATCAGTTCCCAACCCTAAAAAGGCTGACTAAAAAGAATGCCATAATAGAAGAGGAGTTGATCTATGTAGGGAAAAAACAAATTGGTCATTTCCCATTAAACCAATACCCAAATCAGGCTTCCTATAGGGGTCCTTCAAACTAGGGAAATAATCAATGGAATCCAACTTGGCAAGGACCTCAAAACATTACTCCATGGGTACCACAAGATTGGTCAAGCCAGCAATGGGAAAACAGTAATCAACCTTGGGTAAACCAACAATGGCCATAGCAATTTCCATCACCATATGTGCCACAAATTATGCAACCTTAGTGGGGTCCTCAGCAGGGTTAGAATCAACAATACCAAGGACAACCAAGACATTTCCAACCTCAACAACAAGCACTCCTAACTAGACCCCCCAACACATAGGGACAGTCACAAAATGAGCTAGTTAGTTAGCCACCCTTACCAGCTCAACCTGTAGCAAATCCATGAAATAAATAGGGAGTAGTTGTTTACATGACAGAGCAAGAAAACATGGCTAGTATAAACTCTATTTATCTAAACAACCTCCAGCTATGTTATGGGAAAGCACTAGGAAGACCATCTCCTAGTTGAAGTAACTGATGATATGGAACTTGAAAACCCATCCACTCAACCCCAAGAGAAGATTACTATCGAATATGTACCAAAAGAATAGCCCTTAGGTAACTCTGGAGTTCCTCCTAAAGAAGCTTCAGAGATCACCTCTGGGGCTACTTTTGAGAAGAACTCCAAAGTTGCTCCAGAGGCTAAAAAGAAAGCACCTTACCCAAAATGGCTCAAACAACATGTCCCTTAGAAAACCGTCCTACAAAAACAAGTCCAACCTACCATTGAGTCATAATGTTTGTAGGAAATCAAGCAGCTAAACATTGAAATTCCACTCCTACAAGCAATCAAGGATGTTCCTGAACTAAACCAATTCATCAAACAACATTGTGTTAAAACCCAGGGTAGAAAGAAAAACTTTCCTACCACTATTCAGGTGGAAGGAAAGGTAGTAGATCTTCTTGTGGGAGAGATGCTCCTAAAATATGGAGATCCTAGAAACCCTGTTATAACTGTCCACATTTCAGGGGTAGAAATTTTAATGTTTTGGTTGATCTGGGTGCAGCAATAAATGTAATGACAGTTCACACCCTAGACAAATTGTCCCCGACCGGTGTTTAGGCCACATCTACAATTCTCCAATTGGCTAACCAGTCAGTATCTATTTTGAAAGGGGTGTTACTGATGTTTCATTTGTTGTAGAGTCATGGGATTTCCCATTGGACTTTCTGATATTGTAGCCTAGAAACCAAAAAAATGTTTATCCCTTGATCTTAGGAAGGCCATGGCTAGCTACAATAGCAATATCTATTGATTGCAGAACTAGAGATATGGTCATTTCAAACAAGTTAGATATGAAGAAAATCTCCTTGTATCTTCCAACTAAACCATCTATACACTATTTAGGAAAAGTGTGAGTAGATGAGTTTGATAACATGGAAAACAGTGCCTCGGTAGCTATGGTTACCATCAAGGAATATTTGGATGAATTAGAGGAAAAAATAGACTATGACACACCTAAAGATATAACTCACATTCTCATTGGGGAAGATACAATGGAGCTAGCTCAAGACTTGAGGAGAGAAATTTTGACTACTACCCATTGTACCCTTGCAAATATCATTCCTTGTGGATAAAGATTCTATAGAGACAACCAAATTTCACATCCTACTCCCATATTCTTGTCCTCTTAACACTATGACTCTAGGATATGGGATATGAATATCTATGGATCATATTACAAAACAGGTCATGATCTTACCTGGGAAAACATTGAACATCAACACTTAGCTAACAGGAAAATAGGAAGAAGCACTTCTTAATCTCCTTATCTCCCATTCAACAACTTTTGCTTGGGATATTAGGATATGAAGGGCATCCCTCTTGAGATCTGTACCCATCACATATACATAGAAGATATCAAACCATTAGGTAACCCTAGAGGAGATTAAACCCTGCATTGAAAGACATTGTTAAAACTGAAATAGAAAAATTGCTACAAGTAGGATTAATCTATCCTATATCAGACAACTAGTGGGTTTCACCCTTGGTTATAGTGCCTAAGAAGAATGGAAAATGGAGGGTATGTATTGACTATAGAGAACTAAACAAAGCCACAAAGAAGGATTATTTTCCCTTGCCATTCATTGACCAAGTGTTGGATAACCTAGCAGGGAAAAAGTACTTCTCACTCCTAGTTGGAGTTAGTGGGTATAATCAAATACAAGTAGCACCAAAAGACCAAGAGAAGACCACCTTTACATGTTCATGGAGAACTTTTGCATATAGATTCCTTCAATTTGGCCTATGTAATGCTCCTGCTACCTTTTAGAGGGTTGTTTTAGCCATTTTTATTGAATTAGGCAATGAGTGTATGGAGATCTATATGGATGACTTTACTATGTATGGGGACACCTTTGAACAAGCCCTCAAGAAACTAGATAAAGTGTTGCAATGTTGTGAGAGAAATCAATTATCCTTGAGTCATGAGAAATGCTTTATGATGGTAGAAGAAGGAATTGTCCTTGGACACCACATATTAGCAAAAGGGATCCAAGTAGATCAAAACAAAGTAGAGGTGATAAAATAGTTATCCTCATCTAGGAATCAAACTGATGTTAGAAGCTTCTTAGGACATGCAGGATATTATAGGAGGTTTATAGAAAATTTCAGCAAGATAGTTGCTCCTATGTTATCCCTGCTAACTAAGGATGCTGACTTCCAATGGATAGAGGACTGCCAAATAGCATTTGAAACCATTAAAGAGAAACTTATAGTACACCTATTTTGAGGGGACCTAATTGGAATCTACCCTTTCACATACAAACTGATGCTTCAAATGAATCAATTGGGGCAGTCTTAGGACAAAAAGAGGAAGGGGAAGGTATGCATGTAATTTACTATATCAGTAAGAACCTTACTCGTGCGAAAAAAAACTACACAACAACTAAAAAGGAATCCCTAGCAAGCATTATGCTATTAACAAATTTAGGCATTATATCATAGGGTATAAAATCTTTGTGCACACTAATCATGCAATCATTAAATACTTAATGAACAAACTTGTAGTAGGTGCAAGGATAATAAGACGGCTATTACTATTGCAAGAATTTGATATCACTATCATAGATAACCCCTAGAAATTCAATTTGGTTGCTAACTTTTTGTCAAGGTTGCATACAGGTGGAGAAAACCAGCCAATGGAAGATAAGTTTCCAGATGAACATCTTTTTGTTGTTTCTTCCACTACATCTTGGTTTGCTGACATAGCTAATTTCTTGGCTATAGGCTTGTTTCCCTCTCATTTCACTTCTAAACAGAAAAGGAGATTGGTAAAAGAAAATTATCTTACAAATGTTTGAATGATCTATTGTTTAAATCTAGTCCTGACTTTATCTTATGTAGGTGTTTAAGAGCTGATGAAATCTTTGATGTATTAAGGGCATATCATGATAAGCCCTCGGGTGGACATTATTCCTCATAAAGGACAATCCAGAAGATCCTTGGAGCTAGTTACTATTGGCATAAGGATGCTAAAAGGTGTGTAAATCGGTGTGATCAGTGCCAAAGGATGGGTCAGCCAACCTTCACCCAGGAGATGTCGCTGCAATGTCAAGTGGTCTTAGAACTGTTTGAGCAATGGGGCCTAAATTTTGTAGGGCCAATTTCTCCACCATCTTCAACAAAAGAATATATTTTGGTAGGCACAGATTATGTAACCAAATGGGAAGAAGTTCAAGAATTTCAATTTGCAAGAGAAGAAAGAGTTGTTGATTTCTTCTACAACAAAATCTTCTTGAGGTTTGGAGCCCCAAGATCAATAGTTTCAGAAAAAGGCCCCCAATTTACTTCTCAGGTAATTCAAGCCTTCACATATCTATACCAGGTTAAGCACAGGAAATCTTCACCTTACCACCCCCAAGAAAATGGGTAGGTGGAGGTGACAAATAGGGAGCTAGAAAACATCCTAACAAGGACAGTGGCCATGAATAAGAAAGATTGGGCTAGCAGGTTACCTAAAGCAGTCTGGGCTTACAACACAACATGGAAGTCAACAACCAAGTTTTCACCATATGAACTAGTTTATGAGAAGAAACCATACTATCCATTGAGTTTGAATTGCAAACACTAAAGACATCGTTGGATATTGGACTACCATTATCTATAATGCAACAAGATAGGATTCTTCAACTTAATGAATTAGATGAAATCAGGATAGAAGCCATACAACAAACATAATTCATTTAGCATCAGAAGAAACAATGGCATGATTAGCACGTCAAAAAGAGGACATTTCAACAAGGGATTTGGTTCTCTTGTATGATTCCAAGTTCAAGGAGTTCAAGGAAAAATTACAAACTCATTGGATGGGACCCTACCAAATTAGGGAAGTTTTTGAAAATGGAACAGTTCTCTTGGCACCATTGATGGAGAAGAAAAGACATTCTTAGTAAATGGTCATAGAATTTAGCTCTATCAAAGACTAGCTACAAAGGAGGAGTTTACCAAGGGCTTGTGCTTGGTGGCAGAGGCCACAGCCTCTGCCACAAATTGAAAAGATTCAAAGGACAATAAAAAAGGGTTGAAAACAAGAAAATGGTGGCCCTTAACAAAAAAAGAAAAAAAAAGAAGGGTTGAAAATTAGTAAATGGCAGCCCTTCTCAAAAAAAAATAATAATAAAAGTAAAAATAAAAATAAAAAGGGAGTTTGAAAACCAGTAAAATGGCAGTCTTTCTCACCAAGGGAATTGAAAACCAACAAATGGTGGTTCTCTTCTTCATGCAAGATGTCAACAGAAGACTTTCTAGAGAAACCAGGTACATCTCTGAAGCAAACAAGGAGCCCCTCCAGCGCTTCACCAACCTAATCAATTCAAACGTCCAGGGCCTACCTTTCTAGATGTGAAAGTAGGGACACTAAAAACATGATGAGGTCACCATGACTCACCCTCCACTTTCAAAAAGGGAAGCCATACGAGACAATCACTCTACCAGCTGCCAACGAAGCATCATTCATATGCCATCCAATGATGTCACCTGCTAGTGCATCACAATCAAATCCATCTACAAGAAAAGGTGCTAGATCACGCACTACTGACATCATGACAATTGCTAGGAAAGTTGCACGAAGGTAGAGTCACATCAAACCTCATCAAGATGGTGGTGCAACAACACAAACATATCGTTTAATCATCACGAATGGTAATCCAAGTACTTCACTTGCATTAGTTAATTATTACAAGCCTTTTTGTTTCTATTTTTGTGCAAATTCCCTGGACATATACATCTCGCCATTATTTCTATTTCAGCCCATGTGTGCCACCATAACTACCTAAACTAACATATCCACTCCAGAGTGTCACATCTTTCCTTACAATTATGATTTAACCCCCCAATTCATATTATTCAAGTAAACAAAACCCTTCTAAAACTAAGCAATCACTGTAAGTGATACCCAAACAAAAGAGCTTTCAAATTCTAGAAATAGCACAACAACAAATGCAATAGAACATTTATATAGAAACTATTTTATAGTAAAAGGGGGATGTTGATTTTTATTTTGGTTTGATGTTGATGGGTTTAGATCCTCCCTTCACTACAAACATTCAAAGACATATCAATCGAGTTGAATCTCTACTAAGTGAAAGCATTCACCTAACAGGTTGGGTTGTCACTTGGAATGATGCAGAAGCTCAGATGTTATCAATCAATATCCCAATTTAATACTCAATTACTCTTATAACCTTAAATATGCAAAATAGTGAATAAATTGGTAAATTCTAATAAATGCTTACAGATTAAGGAGAAATGCAAAGATTAATAACTGACCATTTTTCAAAGTTTAGCATTCAGAATATTTGAGGATAATGCCCCAGGCACCCAAGTCTAAGGCACTATTTTCTTCGCAGAATGCAGAACTCCTTTTAGTACTGATAATCATTGTTCCAAGTGTTTTCGTCACCTGAAATGCGAAGGACATCGCCCCGAGTACCCAAGTCCAAGGAAGGATAATTCTCAGGATGTGAAAGTTCCTTTAGATGCAGAATGTCCCTGTAACTCTGATTCTCATCCGTGTAACTTTGGAGGACATTTCCCCAGGTGCCCATGTCCCAAAAATGTTCCATTTCACTTCTTTCTTTCAGATTTGAATCCTTGTCGTCTACAACCTTCCTCTGCAACTCCACTCCACAAAACTTGGTACATGTAACCTACAATCACAAAGGAGTTTGGTTGGGGGTTGTGGTGTTTAGAGGCTTGCCTAAGTCAATCCCCGGAGAGACATTCAAGTCTTCCAAATACCATTGTCAGATAAGATTGTGTATCCCTGTGGGATAGAGGCAAAATCCAAATGATAAATGATAGAAAACACAATAGATGTCACCTTGAAGTGTAGATCTCACATAAATGAAGGCTCTTCAATCACATGAGAAGATGAAGCCAAATCTATAATCACAAACATAATAACAATGCTCTGCTCTGTAACAATGAATATCATGAATGCTATAAAATCACAAGTATGCCTAAAGTTCGCAATCATCTTCTAGTTTACAAATGAAAACCCAAACATGCTTATATATGCAACTACAAATATTCTTGCTAAGAAATTCATAATTCAAACTTTTGGTGTCAGCATAGGACCTAACAACGGTCATATAACCAACACTTTAAATTAGGGTCTGACCCAAAATAGGGCAAGACTAGGGTGCAAGTGCCCAAGTCCTCCCCCCTATTTCAGGTAGGAGTCATCAAAATAGCACCCCCTAGGTCCTATTTGCCACAAGACTTTAGGGTTTTCTCATCAAGATTCAAAATTAACATGCAAGATGCTCTAAATGCATTCTAAGGACTTGAGAGCTAAACCTTAAAAGGGAAAAGCTCCCAAGGGGACATTTTTTGACATAACATTTAGCCCCCACTTTAATGTATGTATAAATGCAAGGCCAATACATGCATTAAAGTACAATAAACAAACACAACAAACACACCAAGCACGACAAAGACATGCCAAACACATTCAAGATAGTAACAGGCACGCAAAACATGAAGAAGACAATTATAGTCACATATAACACAGAGAAGATAACATTGAAGACACGCAAAACACAGTGAATACAATGAATGCAGTGATTATTTTATTTTTCATTTTCTCATATATATGAAATGCAAATGTAAGTACAAGGAAAGTAAACACACAACCCAAATGCAGGAGGAGCTCATCGCCACCAGTCTTGAGACTGCATAAGGGGCAACAGACATGCAATACAAATCCCAGAGTGTAGGAGGAGCTCATTACCACCAGTCTTGAAACTACACTTGAGAACAAACATGCCATACAAATCCCAAAGCATACGAGGAGCTCATCTCCACTGGTCTTGAAACTATGCTTGGGAACTGTTGGCATTTCTTCTGAATCAGCATTAGGGTTTGCCACTTCTAATGCACAGGCAGATTCAGGCCAACTGAATACAGGAGGTTGCGTGAGCTCCTCCCCTTCACTTCTGGTTCTGCCGCACCAAGGGGGGTATCCCTATAACTTAAGATGTAACCTTGACTAGCTCAAAGATATAAAGATCTAACTTGACAGCAACAGGCAGAATACTCTCATGTATGGACCAAGATCTGCATGATAGATCACAAGGCTGGCAACATTCTTGGACATGATGTCTGGTTGGGTATGAGAGCATGCAGGGGGTTCGTAATCCTACTCCTACAACTAACAGGTGGAGGTGTGAAGTGTTTTGATATGAATTTGGATGCAAAGCTGGACATGGTGTATAACACAAGAACACAGCATGATTGGTGCCTATCCAGGGCTTGGAGTCGGTAGACATACACCTGTGAATGATCAGCATAAATAGCTAAAACTGGATTTCAGGGGGATACACATGATATCTGCCTTACAGATATCTCCCAATATAGAGTGTTGAGCTATCTCTACTTATGGCATCCCTACTGCAGTATACCCTTCCCAATGTTTAACCTGAAAACAGTTTAATCTGCCCCTTGAGCAGAGGTCAAAAGATCAGACATTCAACATAGGAATTCTATGCTCTAGAATCTAAACATAAGCAAACATCCAGATCCAGAAGAAGGATACATGCAATACTGGAGACAGAATTAACACAACACATGCTAAGGTAGCATTACTCATATAAGATCAACCATGAAACCAGTGGATTCATGCCAAGTCCTACAACAGGAGATACATAAACTCACAAGAAAAACTGTACAGAGCAACCAGATCAGCTGGTTTTGGATTACAGAGCCAAAAATCTACAACTTTCAACAACCTTGAATGAATAACACCATCTGCATTATATAGCAGGAGGGTGTCTTCAGCATCAACTACCAGGTTGACCAAAATTCCCGCCAGATATACAGTACCATAGAAATGGCGCTCAAACTTGAATGCAGCAGGTAGGAGAGGAGACAGGAAGATTTTTCGAGCCTTGCGCCGCCGCCTAGGGATTCAGATCTTCAATCAGGTACAACATTCGTCCACGCCATCGCCCATACCTCTGCAACAATCACCATTGATGGCGCACCAACCCGCGGCCTCGGGAAGAACATCAAACAGATAGTCGCAACCGCTTCCCGCCGAGATTCATCATCATGATGTTTCGAATATGCAGGATAACAATATCCCACATGCATCCCGCGATGACCTCAATAACACTTTATATACTAGGTCATGAGCATATATCATGTCGGCGCTTTTGCTCCTGACGACACTAGTATAGACTTCATCATCATCATCCTCCAGCAGCATGATATCCTGTTGTTCGAAAAATCACCCTGACGTCATCATGATATTTGAAATATAACCTTCATGATAATCGGCACAACCTGATCCTTCGGAGGAACATCCTCCTGCTGAGCTTATAACAAAAGTCTGGCCGATGGACATCCTGATGACGTCATCATCATATCCTGCTGACGTCATCATGATATCTGCCTACTGCGCACCTCCTCATATCCGGATGATGTCATCATCATGTTTGCAAATATCAGGAGGTCTCTTCAAGATGATCAATGTTAGAAATACGACCCCCCCGGACCTTGATGACGTCATCATCATATTAACATCATCATGATATTCGGAAGACAACCGGATATTTGGAAATATCCTCCTGATGTGAAAATATCAGGTTGCACTGTAGCTCCTCTGTAAGATCGGGGCGAAAACTGAATATGATGATGCTGCTTGAAAAGATCACCCCCAGTAGATAATGCGCGAAGCCAGCAGGCGGATATCTCCCTGATATCAGCATCATCATGATGCTCGAGCAAACATATATCCGGGTGATATGAAAATATCACCCCTTCCTTCGGAATATCATGATGCAGTTAGGCAGAAAGAAAAATATCACCCTGATATACGGATGACGTCAGCATCATCAGGATGAGAAACAAAGAACAAGAAGTGATACAACATCATCAGGATGATATTGACTAAGATCATCCTAACGTTCGAAATATGATGACCCCAGTGAATATCGGGTCGCACTTAAAACTCTTCAACATCATCATCAGGATGATCATAACCAAGATCACCCGATGATAGAAATATCACCCCGGCGAAATATCATGAAGGCAGAAAATATGATGACCACCGCAAGCAGCAGGATGACAACTGAAAAATGATGATGATGACGACCCTTAGGATAAAACAAGTTAGGTCGAGCAACTCAAAGAATAAGCAACATCATCATCATGCCTGCGCAAGGTGATAAATGGAAGATCACCGGAGACTTTGAAGAATCACCCTCGCAAGCAGATAAGGGCGCACTGTAGCTCGTCAGCATCATCAGGATAAAAACTAAACATCACCCGATAACTGAATATGATGATGATGATGAGAAACCGGTCGACGGAAAACATGATGATGCTGACCTTCATGGAAACAAACATGATGATGATGACCTCCTCCTCAAGAAAATATGATGATGTAGCTAAAAAATACTGAGGAGGTCCGTTACTTAGAGCAAATGGGCAAGAAGATAAAGGCTTCAAATGAAGAAACCTCCTGATCATGACAAATCAACCCCTGGTCAAAATGAGTGTCAACAGGAACAAACATGCCATACACACACACATGGAAGACACAGAGAAAACATGACGAACAAGTGATGGAAGAAACCTATTGCTAAGTTTGCTACAATCTCAGGCACACACTAATGATTGGGCTTCACCACAACAATCACCGAAGACACGCTTAAGGGTAGGATAGTCTCAGATCCACCCCACCTTCTCGGAGGACTTTTTAGAAAATGATAGGATGTGCAATCTCCTTAAGAAATACACCATCTCCACCTTTGTAGAGGGACTAAAATAAAAAGGATATGCATGATATCCCACCTCCGTAGAGTGCTTAATGATTGTAATATAAAATTGATGGCACGATCCAGATACATGCACACATACCCAATGCAATTAATGTCTAAATACTTGGTCTCACATAATAAACAGTCTCCTATGGACCTCCTATCACAACAGTGATAGAACCGAGGCAGGAATATAAGAATCACATATTAACAGTCATAATAACCAGTTCATACTAAAACTCAGATATGCGATAGGAACTAGCCATTAACACATGCAACTTGTCTATTCAGTGACAAGAACTAAAATGCTATACTCATCATATGGGATTGTATCCACAAAGACAATAGCAGTTATCATTTGTATATCACATATCAATAACTCAAATTAATAATAAGACACCACTCAATATTATGACTAACAGATTACATAAAACTTGCATTTATACATTGCCCATCATCTTCTTCCCTATTTGACCTTCCCCTTTACTCTTCCTATCGGCCTCTTGTTTTCCTTCTACAATCATCGACCTCCTACAGTTCGGCCATCTTTCTTTTATCAACCTTCAATCTCCATTATGCTCAGTCATCGACTCTTGGCCTTCATCCTTCCATCTTTACTGTGCTTGGCCTTCTTATTTGCAACAATTCAGCCTATTTAAATCAGCTTTTATTTTTTTTCTAAATTAGCCTCTCCTCTTTTTTTATGCGTGGCCTCCTTTTTTATTTGGCCTATGGCCTCTTACATATTCCTTTGGGTCTCTCCTTCTTCCATAACCATCGACCAGCTCTTGCATTTTTGTCTTTTACTGATGTCTCTACTTCACCTCCTTCCTTTACAGAAATCCTCCTATCTTATTCTTCCCACTATCTTCTTTAATCATTCAACTTCTCCCTTTTGTAATAGTCAGCCACAAATAGTCTTTTCTCTTTTTTGCCTTCTTCTGCCTAATCGTTCATATGCTCAGTATCTTTCTGAGATATGAGAAACTTATAGCAAAATTCTTCAACTGCTCACAATAGATTAAATCCTCCATTTGTCAGGTTTGCAGAATAACTAACAATAGTTTCAAGACCCTTCTAAATTAAGTTACTGACATTCAAGTGACAGGAGCCTTCCAAGAAAGACTTTGATTCATAATAACAAGCAATAGGAAGATAAACCTACAAACACACAAACCTCCAAACATGATGGCAGCAATTCTGATCACAAGATGAAATTTGAATTGAACAAAGACTCAAGATCACTACTCCCCACAATAATGATAGGAAGTTCAATAATCTAGATCATACACACATTCCAGCATCGACTCTACGACATGAATTTCTATCTATGAGAGGAATAACATTACAAACAGATACTATCAGTGTTTAGAGACAAGAATCCATTGATGCAATGAACAACCCTCACATGAAATGAAGGAATTTTCTCATTCCACTACACAAATTATGCACAATCTGGCCACTACAGTCGGCCTCTATGATAAACATAATACCAAAATCCTAATAAGCATTTGACCTCTCTTTTTATCTGCACCATCTCTCTTCTCACACTCAGACTTCACATTTTTTTCATTGCTCTTCCTATCATGCTGAGTCTTTTTAACCAGTCTCCATGGTCCACACCAAAGGCTTTCATCATCCCAAACATTTAAAGAGATATTCAAAATTACTAGGCGACTGCCAGCCGCCCCTCCACGTGGAGAATAAAATGCCAACATAGTAGCGAATAACGCTAGAATTACAGAGTTGCGATAAGGAAAACTCCAAAGTAACTGCCAATATTGTGTTCATGCTCAAATTCTTTCCATGTGTTGTAATGACTCTTCAATAGCTTGCTACAGATTTAGTCCTCCACCTATCGATTTGCAGAATAACTGATGACAATTTAAAACCCTATTGAATTCATTTCTGTCACTTGGCGATAGGAGACTCCAAGCTGGACTGTCATAAGAATGGCAAGCTACAGGAATTACATATCGATAGGAAGTTGCAATGAACACCAAAAACCCCATACTGTAGAAACTGAAACAAAACACAAACCAAAATTGGAAATTAAAGATGTACTACATCAAAACACAATAGAAAAACCCAAAATAGAACAAAATTCAAAACCCAAAATTAAATGGAGAGTGATGCCCCTGCATCAGACTCCCGGGGAACTAAAAGAATGTGCTCCTACACATGTGTTGCTTCTACACACTTAACTATCTCTTCTTCCGCTTCTTCCACATTCTCTCTAGCCTATATGCAACATTGTTGTGCAACAATTTCCATCCAATTTCAATCTCTAATTCTCCTTTCATCCCTATTCAACATATCGTAGACAAATGGAAAGATTCCTATGTTTTCAACATTACCCACGCCATCATCCACACTGGCCATTTCTATATCATACTCTACGTGTATCCTTTTCTCCTCATAACACTCTACAACTTTCTACATTACTCTAGACTTTTGTCCAAATCTTCCATCATACAATAGAACAACTGAATTCAAAGCAATTTCTTCATGTAATGTTAACAAATTTACCTTTTCTTGTATGGCTGTGACAACTTCTTTATCTTCTGCAGAAAGCTTTATTTTTGTTGTCCTCATTTCTTCATCCACAATCTTTTCCACACATTCTTTTTCTATTGCCAAATATTGATCCCATAGATCTTCTCCACTGACACAATTCATTGTGCCCTCTTCATATTTCATTTCTTCAACTTCATCATCTAGTATTTATTTACCTCCCTCACTCTGAGCTATTGTTGCTCCAACATCTATCTAATGCAGGAGCATCTAGTGGTGTAAGGGCAATCTTGCATCACCCAAAAAAAGATGTGTTTCAAAACTGTTGATGTTCTTTCCATTTCTTTTCTAAATTTGTGGTTCTGGTTCCATAATCGCTTGAATAATAATGTAGAACTTTCAGTTTTTCCAAACTGCTAAAAATAGTAACCTGCTATTTTTAGAAAGTTTGTATTTGGGCACGAATTGAAGTGAAAATTTACAGGAAGTTACATAACAAAAATATAAGACCTTTGGTGAAGGAATCACGTAAAAATCATTTGCAAGCTGAAAGATATTAAAGTTTTCATTTCCTGAAAAATACCTGAAAATTATTCAAACTCAGGTTTGAGGCACTAAATGGCCCCGTACAAGCCCGAAAATGGTCGAAACAAGCAGAGTGGGTTATTGGCATGTAGAGCACTCTGCGAGCTTTCTGACGCATAAAACGGTTCGTCAATCAGACTCTCAAATCAAAAGTTATGGCTCCTGGAAGTTGACCTATTTTTGGAGGGAGATGCAAATTTCAAAATTAGGTTGTTGGCCACCGAAAAGGCTATTAATAACCATTTTTGGGAACCCTGGGGGTAGTAGAGTTAAGGGGGGAAGTGTAGAGTGAGAATAGGTGGGAAAAATAGAAACCCTAGTTGATTTGGGGTTACAGAAGGTAGATGATTTTAGAGTCTAGGAATAGGAAGTTGTAATTTGTTGCAGCCTGTGGAGGGTTGATTCCTTTGACTGTATTTGAGCTTCTGTAATGTAATAAGTTGTCCAACTCAATAGAGAAAGTTCTATTTTCTGTGTGCAATTTTTGTTGTTGTGTGTTTTATGATTTACCCCTTCATCAAGTGGTATCAGAGCAAGGGTTCTTGAGTGTGTAGACAGATCGCCGACCGTGAGACAATTTGCACCAGGACCTGAGGTTGTGGGTTTGCTGCGAAGACCAAGATGCCTCCGCAAAGAAATCGTGTTGGGAGGAATACTTTAATGGAAGAGGGTTTTAGAGCCCTACAAAGGCAAATCAATGCATTGCAAGAGGAGCTATGAAGATGGTTCGAACCGAGGACAAGAGAAGAAAGTGAAGATGAAGCTAAAGAAGAGTTATCTGAGGAAGAACAAGAAGCTGCCAAAGATGCTGCAGAAGTTAGGTTGTTGAGGGCCATTTTGAAGATTAGAAAGAGGCCCAGGATCGAAGTTTCTACATATTCTAGAGATTTGAATCCAGAACATCTTATTGATTGGATCAATGACATGGAGGAGTATTTTGAGTATGAAGATGTGGACGACCCAGATCGGGATAAGTTTGCAAAAACAAAGTTGAAGGGCCACGCCAATATTTGGTGGAAGGAGGTCCAATTAGAGGAAGAGAAGAGGAAAAGGAAAGATCACCAGATGGGATCAGATGGTGGAGAAATTGAAGAAGCAGTTCATTCTTGTGGACTATGAGATGGAGTTGTTGAAGAAGCTACAAGGGCTGAAGCAAGGTAACAAGTCTGTTAAGGAGTATACAGAAGAGTTTTATAAAATTACTATCAGGACAGGCTATACAGAGCCCAACAAGGAGAAGGTAGCCCATTACATTAATGGGTTGAGGCCGAGTATTCAAGAGGAGCTAAGCCTGGTCAGAATGACCACCATAGAAGATGCATACCAATTTTCCCCGAAGGTGGAAGAGAAGCTGAATAAAAGATTTGACAGCAAGCAAAGGGGAAGAGGTCAAGGCAGAAGGACTGGTGAAAGACACTATGGGGGGCGAAATGAAGATTCAAAGAAAAGTGAAGAAGCTAGCACTAGTCGAAATTAGAGAGGAGATAATACCTACCACCTTCGTGACCAAAATAATGGTGGGCAAAGAGGAAGAGGAAGAGGCCAACCTGGGCAAGGACCAGGAAGAGGAGGTTTCAGAGGAACTTGTTTTCAGTGTGGAGAAGAAAGGCATCGAGCATACGAGTGTCTGCAACATCAAGGAAGGACAAATAGAAGACCTGAAGGTAATGCACGAGTTGCACATGTAGATGAAGATGCACATTCTGAGCATTCTGAAGATGCTGAAAAGGGAGAAACCCTAGTTGTCAGAAGAACCTTCCTAAATGAAGAGAAAGAATCCAATCAAAGGAAGAGTTTATTCCGCACAAGGTGCAAATGTGAAGGTAAGTGTTGTGATTATTATTGACAGTGGAAGCACTGATAATCTTGTTTCAGAGGAGATGGTTGACAAGTTAAAGTTGACAAGAAGAAAGCATCCACATCCATATCGAATTGCATGGTTGCAGAAGGACCATAGAGCTTTGGTCAATGAGCAGTGTTTAGTGAAGTTCAAGATTGGTGACTACCATGATGAGGTGCTGTGTGATATCATACCGATGGATGCATGTCATATGCTATTGGGGAGGCCGTGGCAGTATGATAGGAGCGCTATCCATGATGGTCATGCAAACACATATTCCCTAACAAAGGATGGAGTTCGTCATAATTTGAAGCCCTTGAAGGAGATGGAAGAAAAGGTATGTACTACTGCTAGAATTTGCTTGGTAGATGGTAGAAAATTTTTGGAGGGTATGAAGCATGAGCATCATTGTTATGCATTGATTCCTAAGATTAGTCAAGAGAAATGTGAAAATGTACCAGCCAAAGTCTCAGAGATGTTGGAAGAATTTCAAGATATTGTCTCTGATAATGTACCAGAAGGTTTACCACCGGTAAGGAAAATAAGTCATCAAATGGATTTGATACCAGGAGCCAATTTTTTGAATAAAGCAGCCCACAGAATGACCCTGCAGAGAATAAAGAGATGAATAGACAAGTTCAAGAGTTGTTGAGGAAGGGACTGATAAGGGAGAGGCTAAGTCCATGTGCGGTCCCTGCAATACTAGCACCAAAGAAGGATGGAGAATGGAAGATGTGTACAGACTCTCGAGCCATCAATAAGATAATGATCAAGTATAGATTTTGATTGCCAAGAATGGATGACATCATGGATTGTTTGTGTGGAGCCAAGTACTTCACGAAAATTGACCTAAAGAGTGGGTATCACCAGATCCGTATCAGAGAAGGAGATGAATGGAAGATAGCCTTCAAGACAAAGGAAGGTTTGTATGAGTGGTTAGTCATGCCATTTGGGCTAACCAATGCACCGAGCACATTCATGTGGCTCATGAACGAGGTACTGAAAGAATTTTTGGGAAGTTTTGTTATTGTTTATTTGGATGATATTTTGATTTTCAGTAAGACTTGGGATGAGCATCTGATGCATATCAGAAGAGTTCTAGAGATGCTAAGGGAGGAGAAGTTGCTAATTAATCTAAAGAAATGTAGTTTTGCAAAGGAGTTGGTATACCTAGGATTTGTTATCTCAGAGGAGGGTCTTAAGATAGACCCAGAAAAAGTAAGGGCTATCATTGAATGGCCTACGCCAAGGAGTGCAACAGAGGTAAGATATTTTCATGGTTTGGCAAGTTTTTATAGAAAGTTTATCAGGAATTTTAGTAGCGGTTGTGCACCCCTAACTGAGACAATGAGAGGGGATAGAAAAGAGTTTAGATGGACTAAAGGACCAGACAAGAGATTTGATACATTGAAGCAGAAAGTCATAGAACAACTTGTTTTGGCACTTCTAGATTTTAATAAGTTATTCAGGTAGATTGTGATGCTAGTGGTAGTGGTATAGGAGCTGTTTTGAGCCAAGAAGGTAAGCCCATTGCCTATTTTAGTGAGAATCTTAATGATGCCAAGAAAAAGTATTATGTTTATGGTCAGGAATTTTATGCAATAGTTCAGGCTTTGAAGAAATGGAGACATTATTTGTTGCCAAAAGAGTTTGTTTTATATACTGATCATTAGGCTTTGTAGTATCTTAATACTCAAGGGAAGTTGAACCAAAGGCACTTAAAATGGGTTGAGTTTTTGCAGAGTTATACCTTTGTTTTGAAGCACGGGAGTGGGAAGTCCAACAGAGTTGCAGATGCCTTGAGCAGAAGGCAAAATATGTTGACAGAAATGAAGATAGAGGTTGTTGGGTTCGATGAGCTCAAAAGTTTGTATCTTGAAGATCTAGATTTTGCAGAGGCTTGGAAAGCTTGTCTGGAGCCTGTTACTTTAGACAGGACAAAATGGTTGGATTTCATAATCCAAGATGGCATGTTGTTTAGAGGAAGCAAGTTGTGCATTCTAAGGAGTTCCATGAGAGAGAACCTGATTAAGAAGCATAATGGAGGATTGGCTGGACACTTTGGTAGAGATAAGACCATTTCTATTGTTGGTAAAAATTATTATTGGCCACAGTTGCAACAAGATGTGAGGAAGTTTGTGCAGAGTTGCAGAGTATATCAAATGGCAAAAGGAACAAGTCAGAATACAGTGTTGTATCAACCATTACCTATACCAGAGAAGCCATGGGATGATATTAGTATAGATTTTGTTCTTGGTTTACCAAGGACACAAAGAGGGCATGATTCTATTTTTGTGGTGGTGGACAGATTCTCAAAGATGGCACATTTTATTCCTTGTAAGAAGACTAATGATGATGTTCATATTGCAGAGTTATTTTTTAGGGAAGTGGTGAGACTACATGTTCTACCAAAGAGCATAGTTTCAGATCGAGATACCAAGTTTGTTGTTTATTTCTGAAGGACATTATGGAAGAAGTTGAAGACAAATTTGAAGTTTAGTTCTGCACACCATCCACAAACTGATGGATAGACTAAACTAGTGAATAGGAGTTTGGGTAACCTGTTGCGAAGCTTAGTAGGAGATAAGCCCAAGGGATGGGATTTGATTTTACCACAGGCAGAATTTACTTACAACAATTCTGTCAATAGGAGTACTGGTAAATCACCATTCCAGATTGTATATGGGAATAGTCCAAGAAATGCTTTAGAGTTAAGGAACCTAGACAAAGGAGAAAAGACAAGTGCCGAGGCTGAAGACTTTGCAGAACACATGAAGAATTTGCATGAAGAGGTGAAAAAGCACATTAATAAGATGAATATTCAGTACAAGGCTAAGGCAGATCAGAAGAGGAGATATAAGGAATTCCAGGTAGGAGATGAATTCATGGTTCACTTGAGAAAAGAAAGGTTCCCAATAGGAACATATAATAAGCTGAAAATGAAGAAATTTGGACCATGCAAAATTTTGAAGAAACATGATTTAGGAAATGCATATGAGGTAGAGTTGCTGAGTGGGATCAACATTTCCCCTATTTTCAACATTGCTAATTTATCAAAATATCATGATGGTGGAACAAAGGATGGAACAATAGAAGAATAGTGGAGTATTCCAGCATCTGCTTCAACAGAGGAGATAGAAGAGATCTTAGATAGTTGTGTGGGAAGAAGTACTCAGAACAGGCAATATGAAGAATATCTAGTGAAATGGAAAGGAAGACCTATTGAAGATTCTTCTTGGTTGTCTAAGGCAGAGGTTGACCATTTGGGTTTTCCTCACACAAACACCTGAGACGTGACACGGTCACTTCTCAAATTACCCTGGGTGTCTGATGCAGGAGCATCCAGTGGTGTAAGGGCAATCTTGCATCACCCAAAAAAAGATGTGTTTCAAAACTGTTGATGTTCTTTCCATTTATTTTCAAAATTTGTGGTTCTGGTTCCATAATCACTTGAATAATAATGTAGAACTTTCAGTTTTTCCAAATGGCTAAAAATAGTAACCTGCTATTTTTAGAAAGTTTGCATTTAGGCATGGATTGAAGTGAAAATTTACATGAAGTTACATAACAGAAATATAAGACCTTTGGCAAAGGAATCACGTAAAAATCATTTGTGAGCTGACAGATATTAAAGTTTTCATTTCTAAAAAAATACCTCAAAATTATTCAAACTTAGGTTTGAGGCACTAAACGGCCCCGTACAGGCCTGAAAATGGCTGGAACTAGTAGAGCAAGTTCTTAGCACGTAGAGCACTCTGTGAGCTTTTCGACGCATAAAATGGTTCGTTAATCAGACTCCCGGATCAAAAGTTATGGCTCCCAGAAGTTGACCTATTTTTGGAGGGAGATGCAAATTTTGAAATTAGGTTGTTGGCCGCCAAAAAGGCTGTTAATAACCATTTTTGGGAACCCTAGGGGTAGTAGAGTTAAGGGGGGAAGTGTAGAGTGAGAATAGGTGGGAAAAATAGAAACCCTAACTGATTTGGGGTTACAGAAGGCAGATGATTCTAGAGTCTGGGAATAAGAAGCTATAATGTGTTGCAGCCTATGGAGGGTTGATTCCTCTGACTATATTTGAGCTTCTGTAATGTAATAAGTTGTCCAACTCAATAAAGAAATTTCTATTTTCTGTGTGCAATTTTTGTTGTGTGTTTTATGATTTACCCCCTTCATCACTATCGCTTCATTGTTTGTTGTACCTCCTTGGATTTTGTCATCATGCCATGTTGTCCACTCTTGTTTTCTATTCTTCTCATCCCATTCCTTGTGCATCCTAATCTTCTTGTTCTTTATTTGTTTGTTTTCCCTTTTCTTCTTGTATCTACCTCTTATCATACTTTTTCCATTTGCAAGCTTCCAACACTTCACCTCCCATTCATCCATTTCATATTCATCCATCCCATTTTCTTCTTTCAAATTCTCAATCTCAAAAGCATCTTTCTTACAGACATGTGAATTAAATTGCTTAACTTCTTTTATGCTTGAATTCACTGTAATCTCCAGCCAATCTACTCTTGTAATTGTTCCATCCTCTTCAATTGCATTACTTTTTCCCTTTCTATGCTCTGTTGGTTTCATCTTGGTCCTTTGCTCCTTAGGCTTGACCTCTCCTTCACATCTTCTATTCTCTTGTATTGGCTACTCCTCACTATGTCTTGAAACCCCACATTCTTCTATTGTTATCTTATGCTTAATTACCCACTCTTTACTTCTCATATTGGTGGGTTGATGGTTGTTAATTGTTGTACTTGCTCTCCATGATCCTTGACCTGATTTCTGCCTACCGTCATCTCCTTTATACTTCCTTTCTTGCCAACCTTCTAGTATCCTCTTGAATCCATTCATAACTTTCCTCTTTTCACTATTTACGCTCACTTTGAACCTTGGTTTGTTGCCCCATGTCAGCCAGTTTCTTTTTCCAACTCGGCACCTTGTATCCATGATCCTTTGCAAGATTTGAAAACTTCATCTCTCCACTCTCTCTTTTCATTTGTAAACCAATATTATTGTATCTTTCTTTATGGCCCAAACCATTACTCATATTCACAGATTCAACACTTTGTTGCTCAGATTCTCTCTCCTCTTTGTTTATCCATACTTCACCCACAGGGGCTTCTTTACCTTCATCTACAACATCTTCTAAAGCATCTTGAAATTCAAAAACATCTTCAACATCTATAGTATCATTTGAAATCAATAGATTACTATTTTCTTCTTCATATTTAAATTCTTTGTACTGTACCTCTTCCTGTCGTACTACTGCAATTTGTACATGTATATCAGCTGCTGCAATTTGTTTTCTACTTATCTCATTGTCACCTCTATCCAAGGGTGCTCTGCTAGACCCTCCTCTCCTCCATTTCATGGTCTCATTTTAGACCTCCCTTGTAAAACTCTTCATACCTATATACTCACGCTTGAAGACAACATTAGACAATAAAACAAGAGACCATAATGTCTCCATTAGTGTCTTCTTCATGGACACTCTCCTCTCTTTCTTTCTCTTTTCCACAAGTCCTACTTGCTGCACTTTTCTCGCTTCTTTCCCTCTTTCTCTTCTCATGTTCTCTTCAATGAGAACTTTCCTGACCTCTTTCGGTCTATGTTTCTCAAATGGCAACTCTTTGTTGTCCCAACCTTTCTGGAACCCTTTCACCCTCTTATCCTTTCCTCTTAAGGCTTCTATACTCTACCTTTTCCTCTTCTCAACAATCTCTTTTATAGGCCACTTTACTTTCTTTTCTATTGGCCATACCCAAAAATATTCTTGGCTTTCTTCTTCCAACTTTTGTTGCCTTGCAATCAGGTATTGTGCTAAATCTTTTCTCAGTTCTTCCAGCTCTCTATCAAAATCTACATTTTGCTTCTACATCTTTCTTTCTTCCTTCATCTTCTAGACACCTCACCTAGGGCTCCTTCTTTTCCCTCTGCCCATTATTTTGGTGCCACATGTTTTTTGTTACTGCATCAATTTGCAACATACAACAAACTACAATCTCATCTTTCAACAAGAATCAATATCACCCTCTATATTCTCTGCCTAGATCTTTTTGTATCCAGGCTTTCCTCAACTTGTCAAACTATAACACATACTTTCCAAACATCTATGAAACCCCAAACAACAATCCCTCGTCAAAATTTAAGAACACACTTAGTGTCCCCTACCCAGATCTTACTTGGCTCTGATACCAATCTGATGGCATGATCTAGATACATGCACACATACCCAATGCAATCAATGACTAAATACCTAGTCTCACACAATAAATAGTCTCCTATGGACCTCATGTCACAACAGTGACAGAACCCAGGCAGGAATATAAGAATCTGCTACGCCCTTAATATTGGTGTACATAGGGTTATGAATAGTCAGCTTGTGGCTATCTTAACTCCTAATTAAGTCATATTATCATTATTATATTGTTATTTAGTTGTTTAGGTTGGCCTAAGGCTTCTATAGGTCTATCTAAGTCGGCCTGGGTGATATCGTAGGCATAAATAGGTATATATAGGGGTAGTGAGTCTCGTTTCATATCATATTCAGTATTGTGTTCTCATTGAAGACTGTTGGAGGTATCCCCCTCGAAGTGGATTAGGAGGTTGCCCCCTTGAAGTGGCCTATTATTATCAAGTATTTTTAGTATATTTACTATTATATTCAGATATTGTGCAAGTTGCTTCATTACAAATGGTATCAAAGCATGATCTTGGCACCGTAGAGGCAAGATTTTTTCTCAACATTGGAGGCGATTTTGGGAAGAGCATAACTTTTAGATTTTAGCAAATTTTTTAAAGATTTTTAAAGGGTTTTTGAAGACCATATTAAAGAAGATACAATATAGATTTTAGAGGAATTGAAGCAAAAATAAGCGAGTTATTGCAAAATTAGGGTTTCCAACAAATTTGCTATCAAGGCAGCAAATTTGCTAAGTTTTTGGATTTTTTTCTGGGTAAGTGGTATCTTGGCCTTAGTAAGTTACACTAAAAATTTCAAAAAATTTACATTTCATTTGTGTGATTTATTTCAAAAATATTGGTTTCCATCATGACGGGGCCTGCAACAAGAGGCAAAAGAATGCTGCCACACCGAGGAAATCCTCTGATAAGGATGAGGAAATAATAGAGGATAGTAATCCCAATGAGGAAATGAGTAAGGTCAAAGAAGATGTGTCCTCAATTAAGAGGGATATGTGTGACCTAAGAGGAGATATATCAGATCTACGAAGCATGTTCAGTGCCTATATGAATGAACCAAGAAAGGAGTTCTCAAGCAACCAAGGTGAAACCTTCAAGTCGGCTAATAATGACACAAATTTTAATACTCCTATGGGATCTAGGAATTTCTTTCCTAAGGTGGATATGTGCAAGTTCGATGGTAAGGATCCTCTAACATGGATTAACCAAATGGAGAATTTTTTTGAAGTACATCAAATCCCATATGGACAAAAGGTCACGATGGCTTCCCTATATCTAGAACCAGATCAATTCATTTGGTATCGTTGGCTTTGTACTCATCGGAGAAAAAAGGGTCTCACCGTCTCATGGTCAATTTTTACAGAAGAACTCCAAGCACAATATAGCAATAGTGTGACAGACAACTTCTTCAGCCAGCTTGCTAAACTTCAACAAACAGGATCAGTTAAGGATTATATTCAAAAATTCCAAAATCTATCATTAAGAGTGGATACAATTACAGAAGAGAACTTGAATGATTTATTCTTGGGTGGTCTCAAGGATTACATTCAACATGAGGTACGTATGTTTAGTCCTAACTCATTAAATGAGTCTTTTATCTTGGCACGCAGGGTAGAGGAGAAATATTTGATTCCTAGAAAGCAAGGGGCTAATATGACAAGAGAGAAAGGATATTCAACACCTTCTCTTCCTCAACCTACTAGGTTGACTCCCCAGCAAATTGAGGAGAAAAGAGCAAAAGGGTTGTGTTTCAATTGTGATAGCAAATACAGTCGAGGACATAAATGTAGTGAAAAGAAATTGTTCTATATTGAAGGTCCAAGTGAGGAAGAAGAGGAGGAACCCATATTAGAGGAGGATAGGGAGTCAAGTGAGGAATCACATGATGCTCAGCCAATCATTTCTTGTCATGCACTCTCAGGTTTCAGTGCACCACAAACTCTCAAGGTAGTGGGTTTCTTAAAGAAGCAAAAAGTAACAGTGTTGATCGACTCAGGTAGTACTCATAATTTCATCAACAAAAAGTTAGCAACTCGTCTAAATTGTTTTATATATCCAGCCCCAGAGTTTCAGGTTTTGATTGCAGATGGGGGTACAGTTAGTTGTTCCAGGAAGTGTCATAGCATTAAATTATCCATGGGAGATTATCAACTTGATACCCCAATGTATGCAATATCCATGGGTGCAGCAGATATTGTTTTGGGAGTACAATGGCTTACTACATTGGGAACAATTGAGATGAACTTCCAAGAACTATTCATGAGATTTCAATCAGAAGGAAAGGTAGTGGAGCTAAGGGTGTTGAAGGCAAAATCCCCACAGATGGTAAGCTCTCATCAAATGCAAAAGTTTCTTAAGAAAGGAGCAGATGGATTTGTGGCCCAGCTATGTTCATTAGAAGTCTCTCAATCTAATGCTCCTACTCATTCAAATTTACAAGCAATAATTGATCGTCACTCAGTGGTTCTTGGAGATATGCCTAAAGGACTTCCTCCTAAGAGGGATCATGACCATGCCATACAACTAGTTCCAGGGAGCCAACCACCAAACATCAGGCCTTATAGGTACCCACACATACAAAAAAGTGAGATAGAAAAAATTGTTGAGGAGATGCTAGAGGCAGGAATTATCAAGCATAGCCAAAGTGCTTACTCCTCGCCTGTGGTGATGGTGTGTAAGAAGGATGAAACTTGGCGCATGTGTCTAGATTATAGAGTGCTCAACATGTACACCATTAAAGATAAGTTTCCTATTCCAGTCATTGATGATTTGCTAGATGAATTGAATGGAGCTATGTATTTTACCAAGTTAGATCTTAGATCTGGTTATCACCAAATTCGGATTAAGGAGGAAGATATTTGTAAGACAGCATTATGAACTCATGAGGGTCATTATGAATTTTTGGTGATGCCATTTGGCCTTACCAATGCACCATCTACATTCCAAAGTTTGATGAATTCCATTTTTAAGAAGTTCTTGAGAAAGTTTGTGTTAGTGTTCTTTGATGATATATTGATTTATAGCAAGACTTGGGAAGAACATTTGCAGCATGTAGATCAAGCATTACAATTACTCAAAGATCATCAACTCTATGCTAAGCCATCCAAGTGTGCTTTTGGTCTTAAGGAGGTGGAGTATTTGGGACACATAGTTTCACATGAAGGAGTAAAGGTGGACCCTAACAAAATTAAGGCTATCATGGAATGGCCTATTCCAAAAACCATTAAGAAACTGAGGGGTTTCTTGGGATTGACAGGGTACTATAGAAGATTTGTGAAGAATTATGGTCGTATAGCAGCACCCCTCACCACTCTCTTGAAGAAGGATTCTTTTCATTGGAATGAGTCTGCTAATGTAGCATTTGAGCAATTGAAGGAGGCTATGTGTACAACTCCAGTGCTTGCCACTCCGGACTTCACCAAGGAATTCATTGTGGAATGTGATGCTTCTGGAAATGGGATAGGAGCAGTTCTCATGCAAGAAGGTCGACCAATTGCTTTTGAGAGTTGTCAATTAAAGGGTAAAAATCAGCTCAAACCTATTTATGAGAAGGAAATTAAACAATGGAGGCCTTATTTAATGGGTCGACACTTCAAGGTTAAGACAGATCATGATAGCCTAAAATATTTTTTGGAACAAAGACTATCCTCTGAAGAGCAACAAAAATGGGTCACTAAGATGTTGGGATATGACTTTGAGATTGTATATAAGAAAAGGAAGGATAATATTGTGGCTGATGCACTTTCTAGGAAGGATGAGAAAGATGAAGCCTTATTGTGTGCCCTTTCAATATTACAAGCAAATTGGGTGGAAGAAGCCAAAGCAGAATGGCAAAATGATGTTGCAACAAGTAATCTCATCCAACAATTAAAAAGTGATCCTAGTAGTTCAGATAAGTTTTGTTTGAAGGGAGATATTCTTTGGTATAAAGAGCGTTTGTATCTCTGCAAGAATTCCACTCTTAAACACAAGATTCTCACAGAGCTACATGAGTCCCCAGTTGGTGGTCATTCAGGATTTTTGAAGACATATCATCAGGTCAAGCAAGATTTTTTTTTGGGAAGGGTTAAAAGGTGATGTTCAAAAATTTGTGGCTAAATGTTTGGTTTGTCAAAGAAATAAGGGGGAGACAATTAAGACACCAGGTCTCTTGCAGCCCTTATCTATTCCTAGCCAGCGTTGGGAAGAGGTATCCATGGACTTCATCACAGGGCTTCCCAAATCTAAAGGTCATAATGTCATCATGGTAGTAATTGATCGCCTCACTAAATATGCACATTTCATTGCATTATCACATCCTTTTACAGCAAGTGCAGTGGCAAAAGTTTTCTTGGAGAATATCCAAAAGCTACATGGTACACCTAAGGTTATTGTCAGTGATCGTGATCCTATCTTTACTAGTCACTTTTGGAAAGATTTATTCTCATGTTTGGGTACTCAATTGGCTCATAGTTCTTCATACCATCCTTAATCAGATGGGCAAACTGAGGTTGTTAATAAATGTTTGGAAGGATATCTACGTTGTTTCACTTCAGAAAAGCAATCTCAATGGGTAGATTGGCTACCACTGGCAGAATGGTGGTATAACACTTCTTTTCATAGCTCATCAAAAATGTCTCCATTTTTGGCACTTTATGGATATCATCCTCCTTCCATCACATCATCATTAAAGGTGTCACCAAGAGTTCAGGCAGTAGAGGACCACTTGCATCATCAACAACAGGTACTTTCAGGACTCAAGGAGAATTTAGCTATGGCACAAAATCGAATGAAACAACAAGCGGACCAACATCGTAGTGAAAGAAATTTTGAAGTTGGGGATTGGGTCTTCTTGAGATTGCAGCCTTATAAACAAATCTCAATGAAGCAACACAAAAATACTAATAAGTTGTCTCCAAGATATTATGGGCCATACCAAATCATGCAAAAGATTGGTAGTGTTGCCTACAAGCTAGAGTTGCCACCAACAACAAAGATACATCTAGTTTTTCATGTTTCTTGTTTGAAGAAGGTAATTGGGCAGAATATTCCTACTCAAACAGTACTACCAGAACTCGATGAAGAAGGAAGAATAATTTTGGAACCAGAGGTCATTCTTCAAACTTGCACAAAGAAGCTGAGGAATAGGACCCTCACTCAGTATCTTATCCAATGGAAGAATTTACTAGTTGAAGAGGCCACATGGGAGGATGAGGAGTTCATTCAAAAGAATCCACACTTGGTTAGCATTGAGGACAATGCTTCTTTGAAGAGGGGGGCATGCTACGCCCTTAATATTGGTGTACATAGGGTTATGAATAGTCGGCTTGTGGCTATCTTAACTCCTAATTAAGTCATATTATCATTATTATATTGTTATTTAGTTGTTTAGGTCGGCCTAAGGCTTCTATAGGTCTATCTAAGTCAGCCTGGGTGATATCCTAGGCATAAATAGGTATATATAGGGGTAGTGAGTCTCATTTCATATCATATTCAGTATTGTGTTCTCATTGAAGACTTTTGGAGGTATCCCCCTCGAAGTGGATTAGGAGGTTGCCCCCTTGAAGTGGCATATTATTATCAAGTATTTTCAATATATTTACTATTATATTCAGATATTGTGCAAGTTGCTTCATTACAGAATCATACATTAACAGTCATAATAACTAGTTCATACTAAAACTCAAATATGTGATAGGAACTAGCCATTAACACATCCAGTAACAGGAACTAAAATGTTATACTCATCATATAGGATTGTATCCACAAAGACAATAGAAGTTATCATTTGTATATCACAGATCAATAACTCAAATTAATAACAAGACACCATTGGATATTATGACTAAAAGATTACATAAAACTTGTATTTATACATTGCCCATCATCTTCTTCCCTATTTGACCTTCCCCTTTACTCTTCCTATCAGCCTCTTGTTTTCCTTCTACAATCATCGACCTCCTACAGTTCAGCCATCTTTCTTTTATTGGACTTCAATCTGCATTCTACTCAGCCATCGACTCTTGGCCTTCGGTCTTCCATCTTTACTGTGCTTGGCCTTCTTATTTGCAACGATTTGGCCTATTTAAATCAGCTCTTTTTTTTTTAATTGGCTTCCCCTCTTTTTTTAATGCGTGGCCTCCTTTTTGTTTGGCCTGGAGCCTCTTACATATTCCTTTGGGTCTCTCCTCCTTCCATAATTGTTAACCAACTCTTGCATTTTTGTCTTCTGTCGATGTCTCTACTTCACCCCCTTCCTTCGTAGAATTCCTCCTATCTTATTCTTCCCACTGTCTTCTTTAATCATACAGCTGCTCCCTTTTGTAACCGTCGGCCAAAAATAGTCTTTTCTCTTTTTTGCCTTCTTATGCCTGATCCTTCATATGCTCAATATCTTTTTGAGAGATGATAAACTTCTAGCAAGATTCTTCAACTGCTCACAATAGATTGAATCCTCCATTTGGCAGGTTTGTAGAATAACTGACAATGGTTTCAAGACCCTTCTAAATTAAGTTACTAACATTCAGGAGATAGGAGCCTTCCAAGAAAGACTTCAATTCGTAGTAGCAAGCGACAAGAAGATAAACCTACAAACACACAAACCTCCAAACACAACAAAAAAACCCAAAATAGAACAAAATTCAATTTAACCCAAAATTAAATGGAGAGTGATGCCCTTGCATCAAAAATAAAGATGTGCACTCACTCAAAGATACAACGTCCCACCTCCACGAAGGGCTTAAAAACATGCGTCATTACTACCAAAATCATCAGACACCTTACCTTATATATGCCCCCACCTTAAGGCTGTTGATATCGTGTGTCGATATCAAGCACATTAAGGTAGAGAGAAAACACACAAGGGAACACAATCTCTTGCAAAGCCCATGCCCCCAAAGGTGACATGTACTTTACGATCGCCAAATGTTCCCACAAACACACAATTACCTGCAAGAAAAGGTGTTAGCAATTAGATAATCATGATAAACAATGATGCATGTAATCATTCACATAAAGAGCCAAGCAAGGCAAGATCCAAGATGAACAAAGTGCATGGAGCAACGGTATTGTTATGTTTTGTAAGTTCAATAAGACAACATCAAAATATCACATGGAGTGATTCTACTAGCCAAGCGTCGGATAATATATATAAACTCCTTCATCATGTATGGACTAGGTCTAGTTTTTGATTTCTCGTTGAAGGGACACTATGTTTGTTATCATTATTATATGTTTGTCGTCATCCACTAGCTAGATAGAATCACTAGAAGAAGGTAAATAATAAGTCGAGAGAGGAGAACAAGTGTCTTAGGGATAATCATGTAGGAGGGTGCCCGTAAGTCACCAACCGCAACGCTATGTATGTCAGACACAACACACAATAATGAAAATAGAGGAGAAGAAATATAGAAGAATGATGATACAAATAGAAGAAGGGTCACAACAGAGGTAGTCTCCTGGTATCCTTGACCTAACAAGAGTATCAACGGTCATCCTAGGAGGCCTAAACTGAAAGGAAACTAGGTGTGCAGAAATCACTTCCTACACTAATCTAATGGGGGGAGGAGAGTGCAAATTCAATTTAATCCTTACAATTACATAATGTTAACAATAACAATGGAGATATTGCAACAATACACATACACAAAGAAATGAGACAGAAGAGAGAGACACAAGATATACGTGGGGAAAACCCTTATTGGGTGAAAAACCCCACACTCCAAAACCTGCACAATGTATTATCAAAACTAAAATGGCTTACAATACACTTACAATGTAAGCTCTCAAGAGTCTTCGACACTCATATCTAGAGACAAACCGGCAACATAACAGTAATTGTCAATCACATAATACATCTCCTCCTCAAAGCACCTATTTATATAACAAATACAAGGCAAAAATGGCTCCACATTGAGATGGGCGTCCAACATGGCCTCATGGCCCAAAACCCACACCTATGGACACTTGTCCAACACTGTAGGATGATCCTAACACTTGTCAAGTCACCCATCCTAAGGAGGTCACTTATTTCCAAAATGGGATATGACAGATGCTCTTACGACTCTTACAACCGTCATAGAATCTGCCATAGTTGTCATAACTTACAGCTGTAAGAGAATCTGTCATACGCAGGCCATAAATAGCATATTCTCTTACAACATGTCATATTCCACCTTGGGGTACCCAAAGATGCCTTTTTCAAAGATGCTTCTCGATACATGTCCATACGTATCATAGGATCTTCTATTTCCAGCTCTTACATGTCATAACTTCATCATAGGAAACTTGTCATGACCGTTTCGGTCAATATTCCCTTACACATATTTCAAGATGCCAACACATGGAAAAATATTCCTACCACTAAGTGGGATGCCTATCTCCTCATGTGAGGACAAATTTACATGTGGTCAAATGCCATGTAGGATGACACATCAACATGTCAACTCACATAATATGACAACATACGATTTGCATCCAAATTATACAATAGGCAATAAATAAATAAATACAATGAAATAATACAAGGAATTACCAAGGTTGAGACACCTTAATTCCCAACATTCTCCCACTTGTCGAACACCTTGTAAGAGCCAATAAAATTAATAGGATTTAACTGCTATAGGCCGAGAGGCCCATAGACTCCGGACACCATCTAAACTTCTCTGTACCCACTGGCTTCGTCAATGCATTTGTAACATTCTTCAAAGTATCTACCTTCTCCAAATTTACCTTCTCATCCTCTACCATGTCTCGCATGAAGTGAAACTGTACATCAATATGCTTTGTTCTAGCATGGAAAGTTGGATTCTTCGCAAGGCAAATCGCACTCTGACTATCACAACAAATCGTAATCTATCCTGCATCAACACCAATATCTGAAAATAATCTCTTAAGCCAAATGGCTTCCTTGCAAGCATGATTTGCTTCCATGTACTAAGCTTCTATCATTGACAAAGCAACCATAGGTTGTCACTCACTCACCCAACTAATTGCACCACCAAACATAGTGAACACATAAGCACTGGTGGATCTCCTACTGTCAATGTCACCTACCCAATCAGAATCCACAAATCCATGAATACAAACTGAATGCGGAGTCATGTAATATTACCATGATAGCATATGGAATACTCAGAAGTACCCCTCAAATATCTGAACACTCGCTTTACTACATCCCAATGTACCCACCAGGATTAGCCATAAATTGACTAAGGACTCCCACTGCTTGGGCAATGTTTGGTCTTGTATAGACCATAGCATACATCAAATTGCCAACAGCACTAGCATAATGTACTCTGCTCATATCCTGCACCTCACTAGGAGATTTCAAACAATCATTAATAGACAACTTTGTCCCCAATGAAATAGGAACACACAATGGTCTACAATCTGCCATGCTGAACCTATCCAACACAGTCTTCACATACTTACTTTGGCTTAACCAAACTTTTATGTTAGCTCTGTCTCTTCTAATTTCCATTCCCAGAATGTACCTGGATGCCCCTAGATTTTTCATCTCAAATTGTGCTAACAACTGAGACTTCAAATTAGAAATCATATTCTTACCATTCCCAATTAACATTATATCATCAATATACAATGCAGTAATGAGAATGCGATCATTATCAAACTTGTAATATACACAATGATCTGATTTTGATCTCAAATATCCAATTGACAACACAAAGGAATCAAACTTCAAGTACCACATCCTAAGAGACTACTTCAAACCATACAAATACTTTTTCAACTTGCAAACCAAATTTTCTTTACCTTTCTCTATGTAATGCTCTGGCTGTGACATGTAAATCTCTTTCTCCAAATCACCATGAAGGAAAGTTGTTTTCACAACCATCTGTTCTACCACTAAGTCATAAGTAGCTGCAATAGATAACAGGAATCAAATAGATGTTAGCTTTGCAACGGGAGAGAAAATTTCACCATAATCAATTCCCTCCACTTGTGAGTACCCCTTAACAACCAATCTAGCCTTGTACTTTTCAACATTGCCATTTGCATCAAATTTCTTTTTAAACACCCATTTGCATCCAACAGGTTTTTCATCCTTCAGGCAAAGGCACCAAGTCACATGTTTTATTTTTCTCCAAAGAATCCATCTCATCTTCCATGGCCTCCTTCTAGGAACATGCATCTTTCATGCCCATAGCCTCTTTCACAAATCTAGGCTCATCAGTGTTAGTAAGCAAAGCAAAAGCACAACTAGAGTCAAGCAATGAATAACCAAACCTATTAGGTTGCTTTCTTGTTTGTGTAGACCTCCTCAATGGCTGAGGTTGAGGTTCTACTTCTTCTTTTGAGCTTTCAAAGCTGCTAGAGCTCTCCTCATCATCAGGTCTCACAGGGTCTGTTTGTTCAGTCTTCTCAGGGGCAGAAGGAAACTAAACTACATCCTCTTTCTTTTATGTATGTTCTGGATTAGAATAATGGAAGAAGGTGTTAGCTCTCTGAAGATAACACTTCTGGTATACAACACGTTTTCAGCCACAGGATCCCAAAGCTTGTATCCTTTCACACTGACACCATAGCCAATGAAGATACACTTAACAACCTTGTTTTCCAATTTAGATCGTTTCTCCCTAGCACATGTGCATATGTGTCACAACCAAAAACATGAAGATGTCTAAATGAAGGCTTCTTACCAGACCACACCTCCATAGGTGTCTTACCAACAAGAGCTGATGTAGGAGATTTGTTTACCAAATAGCAAGCAGTGGCTACAGCTTCAGTCCAAAACTTTTGTTCGAGGCTTGCTCCACTAAGCATACTCTTAGCCTTCTCCATCAGTGTCTTGTTCATCCTCTCTGTAACTCCATTTTTCTGCAGGGTGTATGGAGTTGTCTTATGTCTTTCAATCCCTTGCTCCTTACAGAACTTATCAAACTTTGTCGAACAAAATTCACTACCATTATCAATTCTCAAACACTTAATCCTTTTATTAGTCTAATTTTCAGCAAAGGCTTTAAACTCTTTAAACCAACTAAAGACTTTAGTCTTGCTTCTGATAAAATAAACTCATGTCCTTCTACTGTAATCATCTATGAAAGATACAAAATATATAGATTTGGAAATCGAAAGAACATTAACAAGACCAAACACATTAGAATGAATAAGATCCAATAAACCAGAAGACTTGTGAGAACTAGAGTAAAACTGAACACAGTTTTGCTTTCCATAAATGCAATGTTCACAAAAGTTGAACTCGAGATTATAATCATTTAACCCCTCAACAAGGTTTTTATTTTTTAGGGTACACAGACCCTTCTCACCAATGTGTCCATATCTCAAATGTCATAACATAGTCTTTTCAGTAGGAAGTTTAACTTCCAAAACATGTGCACTACCATCAAAATGTGTTACAATAGATTTCTTCACTGCTCGTCCAGATGGTGGGGATGAAGTGATTGCAACTCTTTTCTTTTAGTCAGAAGAACTATTGCATTGTAAAGTGCATGCCTCCAGCTAAAAAAAAATACCTCTCCAAGTACCCTTCGCAAGCACCATAGATCCTCTAGTCATCTTGCATCAATCCTTCAAAAAGACAGCCTGCACACCTGCATCATTCAACATACTTACAGAAAGTAGGTTCTGTGTCAAGCCTGGGATGTGCATAACCCTAGTGATTCCCTTCACTCATCCATTAGGGAATCAGATTGAGACTCTTCCATGACCAACAATCTTTAGATGAGAATCATCACCCAGGTACACTCTTCCACCATCGAACTCTTCATATTTCATAAACTAGTCTCGATGTGAGGTCATGTGGAATGATGCACTAGAATCAATTAACCACACATCATCAGATGCATGGGTGGCTAGGGCTACGATGAAGGCATCACCATCATCTTGTGACTTGTCAGAATCTGAATCAGGAGCATTCTTTTTCTTCTTCTTCTTCTCCTCTATGCATTCCTTTCGAAAATGCCCAGTTTTTCCACAGTTCCAATAGAAAGCCTTAGACTTTCCAGGAGATTTGGATCTCCCACGGGATTTGGATATGCCCTTTTCACCTTTCTTATCTTTCTTCTTCCCTTTCTCTTTGAGTCTTCCATGAACCGCAAGAGCTTCTTTGGCTGACTCGGATGTCTTTCTCTGCATTTCTTCAGATAACAACAAAGATACTACTTCATCCATCATGAAGGTGGTTGTAGTTATTTTGATAGCCATGACAAGATGATCCCACGAATCTGGCAAAGAACAAAGTAGGGTCATACATCGATCCTCCTCCTCCATTTTCACACCCACGGATGTCAATTGTGCAACAATCATGTTAAAAGAATTCAAATGGTTCGCAACAGATCCTCCATCTTTCATCTTTAGAGCAAACAACTTCTTTTTCAGAAAGCGCTTGTTCACCAGGGACTTGGCCTGATAAACAGATCCCAGCTTCTTCCAAAGTTTTTTAGCAGTCTTCTCCTCATGGACATTCAACAGGACAAAGTCAACTAGACAGAGTCTTATGAGACCCTTAGCCTTCCAATCTTTGAGGTCCCAATCAACTTGTGACATTTTCATAGGTTTTGTTCCATCAACGGTTTCCCATAGGTCATGATCAACAATTAGGTCTTCCATCTTGAGTTTCCACAACTCAAAATTTGTGCCATTGAACTTCTCCACCTCTACTCTTTCGGATGTTGTTTCCATCTCCTTCTTGTAACAAGATATAGAATACTCTGCATAGACTCCCACTCAACCTAAGATTAGCTCAAAAAACCCCTACCCAGCAATTAGAACCAAAATTGGTCAGGCTCTGATACCAACTGAAAGGAAACTAGGTGTGCGAAAATCACTTCCTACACTAATCCAATGAGGGGAGGAGAGTGAAAATTAAATTTAATCCTTACAATTATATAATGTTAACAACAACAATGGAGATGTTGTAGCAATACAGATACACACAGAAATGAGATAGAAGAGAGAGACAAGATATACGTGGGGAAAACCCTTATCGGGTGAAAAACCCCACAATCCAAAACCTACATAATGTATTATCAAAACTGAAATGGTTTACAATACACTTGCAATGCAAGCTCTCAAGATTCTTCGACACTCATATCTGGAGACAAACCAGCAGCATAACAGTACTTGTCAATCACATAATACATCTCCTCCTCAAAGCACTTGTTTATATAACAAATACAAGGCAAAAATGGCTCCACATTGAGATGGGCGTCCAACATGGCCTCATGGCCCAAAACCCATGCCTATGGACACTTGTCCAACACTGTAGGATGCTCCTAACACTTGTCAAGTCACCCCATCCCAAGGAGGTCACCTATTTCCAAAATGGGCTATGACAGATGCTCTTACGACTCTTACAACCGTCATAGAATCTACCATAGCTGTCATAACTTATAGCTGTAAGAGAATCTGTCATACACAGGCTATAAATAGCATATTCTCTTACAACATGTCATAGTCCACCTTGGGGTGCCCAAAGACACTTCTCGACACATATCCATACCTATCATAGGATCTTCTATTTCTGACTCTTACATGTCATAACTTCGTCAAAGGAATCTATCATGACCGTTTCGGTCAATATTCTCTTACACACATTCCAAGATGCTGACACATGGAAAAATATTCCTACCACTAAGTGGGACACCTATCTCCTCATGTGAGGACAAATTTACATGTGGTCAAATGCCATGTAGGATGACACATCACCGTGCCAACTCTCACAATATGACAACATAGGATTTGCATCCAAATTATACAATAGGCAATAAATAAATAAATACAATGAAATAATATAAGGAATTACCAAGTTTGAGACACCTTAATTCCCAATATAAACAACACATAACACATCACAAGGGAAATACAACACGAAGGTAAAGGGTTAGAAATACTTACCTGTAGGGACAACCGAGCTAGCGGTCATCATGTATCTTGATCTTTACTTTAATGGTGAAAGCTTTATCTCTTCTTCTCTCTTCTGCATTTTCATGAGCTTGTGGGGTTATCCTCTTAGGAAAGGTATCTATTAATGATGGTAGACAGGGAATATCACAATTTTTTGTGTTAGTTAAATGGGGTGATGTAGGAGCTTTTATAGTACCCATTCTAGTTGAGTGAGGTTGTTGAGGAACCTGAAAAGTGCCTGTTAACCTATTTTCCTCTGTTCAGAATCAAATGGTCCACCCTTAAAATCCCTTGTTGAATCCATTAAGGACCCTATTTTTGCAAAACCCTAGACCTTAAGAGTCTCTTGCAAATGTGTCATGGGCTTTTGATATAATTTCTTGTTGACCTGCCATTGCTCGCGAGGATCTTCTAAGTCATAGCCTCAAGCCCCTTTATGTCGTAATATAACCAGCCCTAGCTTCTTGATCACTGCATGTAGCCCGTGCCTTTAATTTTTGAAGGCTCTAAGTTAAAAATTTTGAGCCCCTTATGTTTCATCTACCTAGCGTGGCCCTCTTTTGAAAATAACTTAATGTGCATGTGCTTTATCTTGGCCCGAATGTGCCACATGGCAAGTTGTCGCATGCTCGCAAACCTCCCAAGATGATGTCACTTTCCTTTCGCACGGCTGTGAAAGAGTGATAGGAGTAAAGTGCTATCAACAGCTAGGTCAAGTGAAGCAGATCGTACCAGGTGTCAAAGAAGGAAGGACTACAGTGGGGCCAAGGATCCAACGGAAGCACATAGGCACAGAAGAATCTTAGCAAAGGGAAAGATCCTTTGTGTGATCATGAGATCATGACATGTGTATGGCTTCAAAGGCAAGAGTAAAGGTATATGAAAGAAGACACATGGAAGCTTTTCGGGTCGTAGAGTCAAAAGGAAGCAAACACTCTACGCTCAACCCCAGAATGCTACCATTCCCCTCAAGCCCCTGGGGAATCTTTCCAAGATGTCAATCCATGGTAGGGTCGCAGGCAGTGGCCACGTGGTTCCTTCTGAACCATCCATCTAAATCTCTTAGTAAGCCCCAGGCATATATAAAGGAAAAGAGTTGATAATCCAACAGTAGCACACCGTCACAGGGGAATCTTCCCCAAGGGAAGATTCATTGCCAAGGTCGCGAGATCGTAACACATGGCCAACTTTAACATAGAAGGAACAAAATCTTGCACACAAAAGGATATGTGGAAGGCTTCGCGCGCTCACGCAAAGCCAAAGATGGTGACCATCTTCCTTCCGTGCAACTGCGATGGGGTGACGCGTGGCGAATCGGTGCTCCTCCTCAATGAAGAATCAAAAAGAAACCTTGGTAGTCCTCGATCTCTTAGAGCAATCTCATCAATGGCCAGAATTTAAAGAAGATTACCAGGCATCCTGAAGGTGGCAAAATTGTAGACTCGGCCAGCAAGGAATTTAGAGACTGATTATTCAAAGATTTTCAAAGTCGATAGAACATAGAATCAATGGTTCAAAGACTTAAAGTGTTGTAAAAGCTTTGTCAGGGGTCTTGTCCCATCTGCCATCAATAGGATCTGATCTTCTTAGCTACCCCTTAATAGATATTCACTACATTTATGGTTGCAAGTGACAAATCAGTTGTTCGCATTGAAGGAGAAATATCTCCCATCTGCCCAGGCCCCAAATATTTTCTACAATAAATTCTTGCAGGCCAACATTCCTTTTAGTAGAGATATTTTTCGATAGAGCCCATGGGGCAATTTATTGTAACCTAATTAGGTCATTTGGAATCAGATGCTATATATGCATGAATGTAAGATGTAAAAAAGTTTAGAAAATAGTTGGATATTTGGATGCCTCTGTATTCCAAACAAAACTTTCCTCTATTGTAACTGTACCTCTTGATCAATACATATGGATTTTTACTTCTTCATGCTTTTAACTCTGCATAGTCTCAGAATTGGTTGTTGTTTGCAAATGTTTAATTCCTAGCAATCCATTCTTCACCTCTGTTAAAATTCTTCATGATCTATGTAAGTTTATCAACTGTATTTATTTATTTGTGCATCTCTGCTCTGTGAATGTTTTTTATTCAAACCTAGTGTATCACCTCCCTTTACTCTTAGTTTTACTCTCTTCCTCTTTTCCTATCAGGTGGATAGATTAGGTTTAGTCTTAGGATCATTGAATCTCATATTCAGTAAAGGAACCAGCCTCTCTCTAGAGATTCAGCCTCCCTGTAGGGTCCCACACCTGGAGGACATCTCAACGTTTCACTAGATTGTTGGAGCCCTAAAAGCCTTCAACACTGGGTGCAAATCTATGTGACAATAGTTTCCAACACTCTCGATGGAACAACTTGATGATCTTTATCATTGGTTGAAGGATTTGGTGTGTTCTTCAGCTCATCTTGCCATTCAGGGCAGTCTTCACAAACACCATGGTGACTCTATTGATCAAATATGCTGGTGAAATTAGCCCAAGTGCCTAAATATCTTCAAGAATTAGGATTTCAATAGTATTCTTCGTTTAATGTGCTTTTAGAAGCATTTCAATCACCTAGCGACTCCTTGGTATGAACGTATTTCTATGAAGGGCAAACCTATTTGCTCTTACTTTTCATGATTGTTTGAATGTTTCCTAGTTCTTAATGCTTCAAAATGTCAAATTTTTATGGAGACTATGGCTACTCCCCTCCATATATCCAAAATGCAAATTATATGCCTCCATATCAACCTTTTCAGGCCCAAAACACCTCTAGTTTTATGTCATACGCCTCTGCTATAAAAGAACATCAGTATCCTCATAATGCTTACCTCCCACCCGCCCCTGCTCTATCTTCTTGGCAACCTAATAATGTTTATTATCAACCCCAAGAAGACTATTTTGATCCTAGCCAATGCGGCTACCCTTCTAGTTGGTTCCAAGATATTGACTATGTGAATACTAATGCGTTCACTGAGCTTATGGGCATGTTTCTAGAGCTTGATGGACTTTTCAATGATAAAAAAAGAGATAGAGGGTATAGCAGGCCTCCGTGGAACTATGATCTCAACACTATAAACTATTACGGTCTCAAGGAAGCATTCTTAGACCTGCTGAGGGAGGGTGATGAGTTTCAAGAAATGAAGAAGTGTGACCAGCAACAAGAAGCACAAGAAAGGGTTTTTCAAGAAAGCCTTGCTATGAGTATTGTGGCTCAAGGAAAAAAGATGAGGAAAGTAGCCCAATTAGTTCCATCCATTCCCAGCTTCAGGCAACCCCTTCCTTCTACCCAAGTTTAGCCTATAGTGGTAGTAACCCCTAACTTCCATATCCCAGGCTTCAGGCAGGGAAATTCCTTTGAGCCTCCAAAACCCCTTTCAAGTTTTAAAGTCCCAAGTTTTAGAGGCTCTCTCCCTCCACAAGCCCCTGTTCCTATGCAAACTTAGTTTATCACTCACCAGGAACAAATATCTCCAGAACCCTCTCCTCTCCAATAAATTCATGAAGATATTCAGGCCTATTCAATCTTCAAGCTAATTGGAAAGATGAGCCAAGGATGGAGGCAGAAGAGGATGAAACTAATGAGGAGCAATTTGTCGTTCCTACACTCATAGAGGTAGAAATGTTTGAACCTAGTACACCTGTGAGTACTGCTAAGTCAAACAAAGGGTTGATTCCTCTAGACTTTGGTTCTTTTCAAGCTTTTTCTCATGCATCTAATCAAAGAAAACAAGGTCAAAATGCAAAGATTGCATGGGGAAAACCTTCAGCTATAGAGGCAACTTGAGAAAAATCTAGTGGAGCTGCAACTGAAGCATGAGGATGCTATGGAGAGGGTTGTTACAGAGATCATCCCAGAGGTGGATGATGTTGCCTTGTTCCATGAACTGTCTAGTCACATTGAAAATGAGGATGAGGATAGGTAGGTGCCAGCGGACCTAGAGCAACATGGAGGCAGTGAACATGATTGTGAGCTACTGGCATGTAAGGAGATGCAAGTAGACATTCCTTCAATAGAAGATGTAGAGGCTGATAATACAGACCTATTTAAGGAGCTCCCATATTTTATTGAAAATGATATTGAAGAGATTGAACATGGACAAGAGAAAATTGAAGATTTGTTCTTAATTATCCGACGGGGATATCAGCTTCTTGATGAGGAAGATTTCTCTATTGAGCATGTGTATGGCTCATTTTTTGAGCCTAATTTAGAAAATCATGAGCATCATGGTCAAAAGGTGGAGGCAACCTTATTTCTAGTTGAGCACCAAGAGCTAGAACATTCAGACCATCAATAAAAGGTTACAGAACCACAGAATAGACATACATGCAACAGTCATGGCTTGCATGTCATCTCAGTGGGATTATCAGGCATTTGGCCCAGTTGGAGAAATAGCAAAACAAGACCCTACCTATCATGCTTATTTCAAAGCATGAGGTTGAACATCAAAGGGGGTTAGATCAATCCACTTATCCACTTCCAGGCAGCTACATTTCCAATCAATGCCAGTGGATAGTTGAGTTTTTCTTTGTCCTTGGGGAAGTTTATCATTATCTAGTTATATGCCCATCCCTTCCCCACCTCTTTCTAACTACCCACATGCATGAGAAACATTGCAAATTGTTAAGAAGGGGTAGCTACTTTCAAGAACCTGTCAATGGCTTTGTTTGAGGCCATTTCCTTATTGTTAGCTTAGGATTAGAGTAGGTTTTATTTTAGTTTTAGGTTTACTTTCCCTAAGTGATTTTACACAGGCTGCATTGTCATTAGGAGAATGCAAGCCTCTTTCCTTTTATGTGTTTTAGAGGTAGGTTTCAGTTGTTTTGACTTATTGCAGTCCCCCCTGACTCTATGCCCAATGGATGCTAAGGCCACTAATCTAATTGCTTATCAGGCAAACATCCTCGATAAGTCACCAAAATGTTGACCTATTTTCCTCTGTTTAGAATCAAATTGTCCTCCCTTAAAAGCCCTTGTTGAATCCATTAAGGACCTTGTTTCTGTAAAACCCTAGACCTTAAGAGTCTCTTGCAAATGTGCCAGGGGATTTTGATATAATTTCCTATTGACCTACTATTGCCCGCAAGGATCTTCTAAGTCATAGCCTCTAGCCCCTTTATGTTGTAAAATAACCAGCCAAAGCTTTTTGATCACTACCTGTAGCCCGTGCCTTTAATTTCTGAAGGCTCTAAGTTAAAAAATTTGAGCCCCTTGTGTTTTGTCTACCTAGTGTTGCCCCCTTTTAAAAACAACTTAATGTGCATGTGCTTTTCCTTAGCCCAAATGTGCCACGTGGTGAGCTGTTGCATTCCCACAAACCTCCCAAGCTGATGTCACTTTCCTTCTGCGCAGCTGTGAAAGAGTGACAGGTGTAAAGTGCTATCAACAGCTTAGTCAAGTGAAGCTAATGCAGGAGCATCCAGTGGTGCAAGGGAAATCTTGCATCACCAAAAAAAAGATGTGTTTCAAAATTGTTGATATTCTTTCTATTTCTTTTTAAAATTTGTGGTTCTGGTTCCATAATCGCTTGAATAATGATATAGAACTTTCAGTTTTTCCAAACTGCTAAAAATAGCAACCTGATATTTTTAGAAAATTTGCATTTGGGTACGGATTAAAGTGAAAATTTACAGGAAGCTTCATAACTAAAAAATAAGACCTTTGGCTAAGGAATCACGCAAGGATTATTTGCAAGCTAAAAGATATTAAAGTTTTCATTTCCCAAAAAATGCCTGAAAATTATTCAAACTCAGGTTTGAGGCACTAAACGGCCCCGTACAGGCCCAAAAATGGCCAAAACCAACAAAGCTTGTTCTTACCGCATACAACACTCTGCGAGCTTTTCAACAGATAAAATGGTTTGTCAATCAAACACCAGGATCAAAAGTTATGGCTCCCGGAAGTTGACCTATTTTTGGAGAGAGATGCAAATTTTGAAATTAGGTTGTTAGCCACCAAAAAGGCTATTAATAACCATTTTTGGGAACCCTGGGCAGTAGTAGAGTTAAGGGGGGAAGTGTAGAGTCAAGAATAGGCAGGAAAATAGAAATCCTAGCTGATTTGGGGTTACAGAAGGCAGATAATTCTAGAATCTGGTGATAGGAAGCTGTAATGTGTTGCAACCTGTGAAGGGTTGATTCCTCTGATTATATTTGAGCTTCTGTAATGTAATAAGTTGTCCAATTCAATAAATAAAGTTTTATTTTCTGTGTACAATTTCTATTGTTGTGTGTTTTATGATTTACCCCCTTCATCAAGTGGTATCAGAGCAAGGGTTCCTAAGTGTGTAGACAGATCGTTGACCGTGAGGAAATTTGCACCAGGACCTGAGGTTGTGGGTTTGCTGCAAAGATCAAGATGCCTCCATGAAGAAATCATATTGGGAGGAATGCTTTGATAGAAGAGGGTTTTAGAGCCCTGCAAAGGCAAATCGATGCATTGCAAGAGGACCTACGAAGAGGGTTTGAGCCGAGAACAAGAGAGGAAAGTGAAGATGAAGCTGAAGAAGAGCTATCTAAGGAAGAACAAGAAGCTACAAGTGATCTTGCAGAAGTTAGGTTGTTGAGGGCCATTTCTAAGATTAGAAAGAGGCCTAGGGTCGAAGTTTCTACATATTCTAGAGATTTGAATCCAAAACAACTTATTGATTGGATCACTGACATGGAGGAATATTTCAAGTATGAAGATGTGGAAGACCCAGATCGGGTCAAGTTTGCAAAAACAAAATTGAAGGGCCATGCCAGTATTTGGTGGAAGGAGGTCCAGTTAGAGAGGAATAGAAGAGGAAAAGGAAAGATCACAAGATGGGATCGGATGGTGGATAAACTAAAGAAGCAGTTCATTCCTGTGAACTATGAAATGGAGTTATTGAAGAAGTTGCAAGGATTGAAGCAAGGCAACAAGTCTGTTAAGGAGTATACAGAAGAGTATTATAAGATTACTATCAAAACTAGTCATGTAGAGGCCAATAAGGAAAAGGTAGCCCATTACATTAATGCGTTGAGACCAAGTATTCAAGAGGAGCTGAGCCTGGTCAAAATGACCACTATAGAAGATGCATACCAGTTTTCCCTGAAGGTGGAAGAGAAGCTGAATAAAAGATTTGACAAGAAAAGGGGAAGAGGTCAAGGCAGAAGGACTGGTGGAAGACCCTATGGGGGCCGAAATGAAGATTCAAAGAAAAGTGAAGAAGCTGGCAGCAGTTGAAATTAGAGAGGAGATAATACCTACCACCCTCATGACCAGAACAATGGAGAGCAAAGAGGAAGAGGAAGAAGCCGACCTGGGCAAGGACCTAGAAGAGGAGGTTTCAGAGGAACCTATTTCCAATGTGGAGAAGAAGGGCATCGAGCATACGAGTGTCTGCAACATCAAGGAAGGACAAATAGAAGACTTGAAGATAATGTATGATTTGCACATGTAGATGAAGATGTGTAGTTTGAGTGTTCTAAAGATGCTAAAAGGGGAGAAACCCTAGTTGTCAGAATAACTTTGTTGAATGAGGAGAAAGAACCCAATCAGAGGAAGAGTCTATTCTGCACAAGGTACAAATGTGAAGGTAAGTGTTGAAATATTATTATTATCGACAGTGGAAGCACTGACAATCTTGTTTCAGAGGAGATGGTTGATAAGTTGAAGTTGACAAGAAGAAAGCATCCACATCCATATCAGATTGCATGGTTGCAGAAGGACCATAGAGCTTTGGTCAATGAGCAGTGTTTAGTGAAGTTCAAGATTGGGGACTACCATGATGAGGTGTTGTGTGATATCATACTGATGGATGCATGTCATATGCTATTGGGGAGGCCATGAAAGTATGATAGGAGTGCTTCCCATGATGGCTGTGCAAACACATATTCCCTAACAAAGGATGGAGTTTGTCATAAGTTGAAGCCCTTGAAGGAGGTGGAAGAAAAGGTATGTAGTACTGCTAGAATTTGCTTGGTAGATGGTAGGAAATTTTTGGAAGGTATAAAGCATGAGCATCATTGCTTTGCATTGATTCCTAAGACCAGTCAAGAGAAATGTGAAGATGTACCAGCAGAAGTTTCCAATATGTTGGAAGAATTTTAGGACATTATCTCTGATAATGTACCAAAAGGTTTACCACCAGTAAGGAAGATAATTCATCAAATGGATTTGATACCAGGAGCTAGTTTGCCAAACAAGGTAGCCCATAGAATGACTCCAGCAGAGAGTGAAGAGTTGCACAGACAAGTTCAAGAGTTGTTGAGGAAGGGATTGATAAGAGAAAAGCCTAAGTCCATGTGTGATACCTGCAGTACTAGCACCAAAGAAAGATGGAGATTGGAGGATGTGTACAGATTCTCGAGCCATCAACAAGATCACAATTAAGTACAGATTTCCATTGCCCAGAATGGTGACATAATGGATTTTTTGAGTGGAGCCAAGTACTTCATGAAGATTGATCTGAAGAGTGGGTATCACCAGATTTGAATCAGAGAAGGAGATGAATGGAAGACAGCCTTCAAAACAAAGGAAGGTTTCTATGAGTGGTTAGTCATGCCATTTGGGCTAATCAATGCACCGAGCACATTCATGTGGCTCATGAACGAGGTATTGAAAGAATTTTTGGAAAGTTTTGTTATTGTTTATTTAGATGATATTTTGATTTTCAGTAAGACTTGGGATGAGCATATGATGCATATCAGAATAGTTTTTGAGAAGCCGGGGGAGGAGAAGTTGTTGATCAATCTGAAGAAATGTAGTTTTACAAAGGAGTTGGTATACCTAGGATTTGTTGTCTCAGAGGAAGGTATTAACATAGACCCAGAGAAGGTGAGGGCTATCAATGAATGGCGTACGCCAAGGAGTGCTTCCGAGGTAAGATCTTTTCATGGTTTGGCAAGTTTTTATAGAAAGTTTATCAGGAATTTTAGTAGCATTTGTGCACCTCTAACTGAGACAACGAGAGGGGACAGAAAAGAGTTTAGATGGACTAAAGGAGCAGATAAAAGTTTTGATACATTGAAGCAAAAAGTTACAGAGCAACATGTTTTGACACTTCCAGATTTCAATAAGGTATTTCAGGTAGATTGTGATGCTAGTGGTAGTGCTATAGGAGCTTTTTTGAGCCAAGAAGGTAAGCCCATTGCCTATTTTAGTGAGAAGCTTAATGATGCCAAGAAAAATTATTATGTTTATGATCAGGAGTTTTATGCAATAGTTCAGGCTTTGAAGAAATAGAGACATTATTTGTTACCAAAAGAGTTTGTTTTATATACTGATCATCAAGCTTTACAATACCTTAATAGTCAAGGAAAGTTGAACCAAAGGCATTTAAAATGGGTTGAGTTTTTACAGAGTTATACTTTTGTTTTGAAGCACAGGAGTGGGAAGTCCAATAGAGTTGCAGATGCCTTGAGTAGAAGGCAAAATTTGTTGACAGAAATGAAGATAGAGGTTGTTGGGTTTGATGAGCTCAAAATTTTGTATCCTAAAGATCTAGATTTTGCAGAGGCTTGGAAAGTTTGTTTGGAACCTGTTACTTTGGATAGGACAATATGGTTGGATTTCATAATCCAAGATGGCATGTTGTTTAGAGGAAGTCAGTTGTGCATTCCAAGGAGTTCCATGAGAGAGAACCTAATTAAGGAGAAGCATAGTGGAGGATTGGCTAGACACTTTAGTCGAGAGAAGACCATTGTTATTGTTAGTGAAAATTATTATTGGCCACAATTGTACTAGGATGTGAGAAAATTTGTGCAGAGTTGCAAAGTATGTCAGATGGTGAAAGGAGAAAGTCAGAATACAGGTCTATATCAGCCACTACCTGTACCAGAGAAGCCATGGGATGATATTAGTATGGATTGTGTTCTTGGTTTACCAAGGACACAAAGAGGACATGATTCCATTTTTGTGGTTGTGGACAGATTCTCGAAGATGGCACATTTTACTCCTTGCAAGAAGACTAATGATGTTGTTCATATTGCAGAGTTATTTTTCAGAGAGGTGGTGAGATTACATGGTCTACCAAAGAGCATAGTTTCAAATCGAGATACCAAGTTTATTGGTTATTTTTGGAGGACATTGTGGAAGAAGTTGAAGACAGATATGAAGTTTAGTTCTACACACCATCCACAGACTAATGGACAGACCGAAGTGGTGAATAGGAGTTTGGGTAACCTGTTATGATGCTTAGTAGGAGATAAGCCCAACGGATGGGATTTGATTTTACCATAGGCAGAATTTACTTACAACAATTGTGTCAATAGGAGTACTAGTAAATCACCATTCCAGATTACATATGGGAATAGTCTAAGAAATGCTTCAAAGTTAAGGAATCTGGACAAAGGAGAAAAGACAAGTGTCGAGGCTGAAGACTTTGTAGAACACGTGAAGAATTTGCATGAAGAGGTGAAAAGGCACATTAATAAGATGAATATTCAATACAAGGCTAAGGTGGATTAGAAGAGGAGATATAAGGAATTCCAGGTAGGAGATGAAGTCATGGTTCACTTGAGAAAAGAAAGGTTCCCAATTGGAACATACAATAAGCTAAAAATGAAGAAATATGGACCATGCATATTTTTGAAGAAACATGATTCAAGAAATGCATATGAGGTGGAGCTGCTGAGTGAGATCAACATTTCCCCTATTTTCAACATTGCTAATTTATCAGAATATCATGAAGGTGGAGCAGAGGTTGGACCAACAAAAGAATAGTGGAGTATTCTGGCATCTACTTCAACAAAGGAGATAGAAGAAATATTGGATAGCCATGTGGGAAGAAGTACTCAGAATATGCAATATGAAGAATACCTGGTGAAATGGAAAGGAAGGCCTATTGAAAATTCTTCTTGGTTGTCTAAGGCAGAGGTTGACTGTTTGGGTTTTCCTCACACAAACACCTGAGACATGACAGGGTCACTTCTCAAATTACCTTGGGTGTCTGATGCAGAAGCATCCAGTGGTGTAAGGATAATGTTGCATCACCCAAAAAAATATGTGTTTTAAAATTGTTGATGTTCTTTCCATTTCTTTTCAAAATTTGTGGTTCTAGTTCCATAATCACTTGAATAATGATGTAGAACTTTTAGTTTTTCCAAACTGCTAAAAATAGCAACCTGCTATTTTTAGAAAGTTTGCATTTGGCTACGGATTGAAGTGAAAATTTACAGGAAGCTTTATAACTGAAAAAAGACCTTTGGCGAAGGAATCACGCAAAGATCATTTACGAGCTGAAAGATATTAAAGTTTTTATTTCCTGAAAAATGCTTGAAAATTATTCAAACTCAAGTTTGAGGCACTAAACGGCCCCATACGGTCCCAAAAATGGCTGAAACCGGTAGAGCTGGTTCCTAGCGCGTAGAGCACTCTGCGAGATTTTTCACGCATAAAATGGGTCATCAATCGGACACCCGGCTCAAAAGTTATGGCTCCCAGAAGTTGACCTATTTTTGGAGGGAGATGCAAATTTCAAAATTAGGGTGTTGGCTGCCAAAAAGGCTATTAATAACCATTTTTGGGAACCCTGGGTAGTAGTAGACTTAAGGGGGGAAGCGTAGAGTCAAGAATAGGAAGGAGAATAGAAACCATAGCTGATTTTGGGGTTATAGAAGGCAAATGATTCCAAAGTCTGGTGATAGGATGCTGTAATGTGTTGCAGCTTGTGGAGGGTTGATTCCTTTGATTGTATTTGAGCTTTTGTAATGTAATAAGTTGTCCAATTCAATAAAGAAAGTTCTATTTTCTATGTGCAATTTCTATTGTTGTGTGTTTTATGATTTAGCCCCTTCATCAGAAGTGGATCGCACCAAGTGTCAAAGAAGGAAGGACTACAGTGGGGCCGAGGATCCAATGGTAGCACATAGGCATAGAAGAATCTTAGCAAAGGGAAAGATCCTCCGCATGACCACGAGATCATGACACGTGTCTGGCTTCAAAGGAAAGAGTAAAGGTATATGAAAGAAGACACGTGGAAGCTTTCTGGGTTGAAGAATCAAAAGGAAGAAAACACTCCATGCTTGGCCCCGGGATGCTACCATTTCCCGCCAGCCCGTGGGACATCTTTCCAAGAAGCCAATCCATGATGGGGTAGTGGGTGGTGGCCACGTTGTTCCTTCTAAACCATCCATCTGAATCTCTTAGTAAGCCCCAGGCAGATACAAAGGAAAAGGGCCGATAATCCAACAGTAGCGCACCATCACAGGGGAATCTTCCCCAAGGGAAGATTCACTACGAGGTCACAAGATCATAACACGTGGCCAGCTTGCGCACAAAAGGAACAAAAGCTTGCACACAAAAGGAACAAAAGCTTGCACATGGAAGGATACATGGAAGGCTTAGTGTGCTCACGCAGAGCCAAAAGATTGTGACCCTCTTCGTTCTACGCAGTTGTGATGGGGTGACACGTGGTGAATCAATGCTCCTCGGCAAAGAATCAAAAAGAAACCTTGGTAGTCGTCAATCTCTTAAAGCAATCTCATCAATGGCCAGAATTTAAAGAAGATTACCAAGCATCCCGAAGGCGGTGAAATTGCAGGCTCGTCCAGTAGGGAATTCAGAGACTGATTATTCAAAGGTTTTTAAAGTCAATAGAACACAGAATCAAGGGTTCAAGGACTTAAAGTGTTGTAAAATCTTTGCTCGGGGGTTTTGCCCCATCTACCATCAACAGAATCTGATCTTCTCAGCTGCCCTTAACAAATATTCACTGCATTTATGGTTGCAGGTGACAAATCAGTTGTTCGCATTGAAGGAGAAATATCTCCCATCTGCCCAGGTCCCAGATCTTTTCTGCAATGAATTGTTGCAGGCCAACATTCCTTTTGGTGGAGATATTTTTTGACAGATCCCATAAGGCAATTTATTGTAACCTAATTAGGTCATTCAGAATCAGATGCTATATATGCATAAATGTAAGATGTAAAAAAGGTTGGAAAATAGTTGGATATTCATATGCCAATGTATTCCGAACAGAACTTCCTTCTGTTGTAACTATGCCTCTTGATCAATACATATGGTTTTTTACTTCTTCATGCTTTTAACTTTGTGTAGTATTAGAATTGGTTGTTGTTTGTGAATTTTTAATTCCTAGCAATCCATTCTTTACCTCTATCAAAAGTCTTCATGATCTATATAAGTTTATCAGCTGTATTTTTTTATTTGTGCATCTCTGCTCTATGAATGATTTTTATTCAAACCTAATGTATCACCTCCCTTTACTCTTGGTTTTACTCCTTCCTCTTTTCCTATCAAGTGGATAGATTAGGTTTAGTCTTAGGATTGTTGAATCTCATATTCAGCAAAGGAACTAACCTCTCTTTGGAGATTCAGCCTCCCTGTAGGGTCTCACACCTGTAGGTCATCTCAACGTTTCACTAGATTGTTGGAGCCCTAAAAGCCTTCAACACTGGGTGCAAATCTATGTGACAACAATGCCCATTTTAGTCCATATATAGGGTGTAGGAATACCTTGGTTGTGAGTAATAGTTGGTTCTTCAATGTTTTGTGATTTTTCTTGTTTTCCAAGGTATGTGAGTGTTTAGGTAAAGGTGCATGATCTATTTCTTTGTTTAAGATGTAGTTGAGGAGTGCTTGAACATCAATTGGCAAAGTTTCAGTTTCAACAGGTTGAAGCAAATGTTCACAAAGGGAATCTACATCATCCAATGCTTCATCTTGGCCAGGGAAAGAAGGAAGGGATGGTACAGTAGTGTTAAGGAATGTGTCAATGATGTCTTCTTCTTGTGCCAAAATATCTTCACCAAGTGGGGTTATGTTGGGACAAGTCTCTTTATTAGATGAATCACCCAAGGCTATATCGGTCTCATAGGTCTCATAAAGAATGTCCATTATGTCATCATGGAACAAAGGGAGAGAGAGAATAATGTTTTCACTACTAATTTCCCCATGGTTATTTTCAGAAATGAAATTAGTTAGATTCTCCAAAATTCAAGGGAAAACACCAACAATAGTGAGAAAGCTTTCAAAATAGGCTATTGTTCGAAGAATATCACATGTAGTACTTACGAACATGTCAATACCATAGATGTATGCCATTTGGTCCAAGACTTGAGGATATTTATCAGTGAATTTGCAAAAATTATCAAAATTCATAATGCACTCAAATAAATCTTCTAAAGATGAATTACGAGGAGAGTCCATGGTATATGAATGCAAAGCTATGTATGAATATAACCTAAAATGCTTAAACTTTCAAATTTTTTCAATGCAAATGAGTGAAAGAAGAGGTGTTGTGATGAATTTCAAGAGAGGCAGAAAATAGTATGTCTAATATCAGTCCAATGATGTTGTCAGGTTGTCATAAGGTCCTAACACTATAGTTAAAAATATGTCAATTATGTTGACCAAGTAGTGTCCAAGGCTGTATGCAATAGGGGATGTTTTTGGACATCTCACTTAGTAACAAAATTTCTAAATTTTTGAAAAGATTGAAACAAAATTTAAACTAGAAAGCATGAAATCTTTAAGCTAGAAAGCATTTGAATTCCTACTCTAGAAAGCATGTAAACTATCTAAGAATCAACACTTGTAGTTTAACTACGAATTCAAAACAAAGGAAACTAACTACAAACTGAAAGTACATTTAACATCTTGTAATCAATAGGTAACAACAATTTTATGAATGGAGTGAATGCTCTAGAAATTTCAAGTAAACAGAATTCAAAGATCATTAACTTAAAACCACAACCTACAGGAACACATAGCAGAGCTAAGCACAAAGTGACATTGATCTAAACAGAACATGCACAAAATAGAAATGACAACATCAACAATAAAAAATACTTATCTATTCTATAATCCCTCGAGTGGCTAGCTCTTGGGAGATCCTACAATCAATTCAAATCACATGCAGTATTTTAACAGCTCCAAAGTAAATCCCATTCATAATACTTCCATTACTCAAAAAAGATTACTCAGAATAAGACTGGTGATATTCATTCATGTCATAAAAGTATCACAAAACACAGTACATAAAACATAGATGAATAGTATCAGAACATACCATAACAACATATCCTTGTTTTGAGCAACTACATATATATACTGCACTACTACAAAATCCTAAATTTCAGATGGCCGGTAAATGCCATTGAAGAAGTCTTTTAAAGAAAAATAGAATTACAAACTAACTAGATGTCTTTGAAATAAAACACATATGAAGGCTCTGAGTCGAGGCGTAAAGTCTTAAGTATGCCCAATAGAAAATAACAGAATTGCTAAACAAAGTCTACAATGTACATGCCTATATTTATGGTGCCCTAAAATTTTGGCGCTCTAACTCCAACCACTATGAAGTCCACTCCTTTTGTTAGGCAATACATGGAACCCTACATAATTACATAAGCTCTACAAAAATTAAGTCAACATTAGTGGCTAATTTCAATCAATTTGAAAAAAAAAAGATTTATACATCATTTTATAAAAAATAGATAAATATTGCTTCTAAAAATAAATAAATTGGCATGGCTAACGTGATTTGTCAGGACAAAAAGAGTTATATGGCTTGTTATAAAAATGAGGTTGTTTATACCTCATTAGATGCAATAATATTTGTCACAACATGCCTTTAATGCAATTCTAGATGATGATAAGTCAAAACCTAGTGAAAATACACCTAAAATATGCAAATTTTCACCAATTCTCAATGTAGAAGCCTAATAGAGAGGGTGTTGTAAGGAATTTGAGGAGGGGAAGTAGATAATAACCTTGATATCAGTCAAAAAATGCAGAAAATTCTTTTACAGCACACCTATAATACAATTCTAGAGAGACAATAAGGTCAAATCCAGTGAAAATGCAAGGTTTTCAAACCCTAGACATGAAATTTTACAAGAATGATGCTATGATGCAACACTATAATTAGAAATCAATCCTAATGAGTGTTTTAAAAGGGTAATAAAATCTAAAACAAGATTTTAACTACAAACCCTAGCTAATGCAAAACTAGGTTTTTATGAAAAATGCACAATTTCAAGCAATTTTTAACAATTTAGGCATGAAAATGCAATGCAAATGAATGATTAGTGATGAATTTCTATAATTTAAAGCAGATCCAATGAAAATAATAGAAATTAAATGAAATTAAATGCCAATTAATTCAAATTATGCCAACATGCAAGCCTTAGATGCCAATTTTTTCAAAGTTTCCAATTTTTTTGTAATTTTTCAAATGCAATAGAATGAATGAATGCAAATCTATCACACAACACTTAGCAAGATGCAAAAATTCAAAAACACAGGTTCACCAAAATGTTTTATAGTAAAAGGAGAATGTTGATTTTTGTTTTGGTTTGACATTGATGGGTTTAGATCCTCCCTTCACTACAAACATTTAAGGACATATCAACTAAGTTGAATCTCTACTAAGCGAGATTTAATGCTCAATTACTCTTAAAACCCTAAATATGCAAAACAGTGAATAAACTGGTAAATTCTTATAAATGCTTATAGGTTAAGGAGAAGGGAAGAGATTAATAACTGACCATTTTTTGAAGTTTGGAATTCAAAATATTCGAGGACAATGCCCTGGGAACCCAAGTCCAAGGCACTGTTTTCTTCACGGAATGCAGAACTCCTTCCAACATTGATAATCACTATTCTGACTGCTTTCGTCACCCAAAATGTGGAGGATATTACTCCAGTGCCCAAGTCCAAGGCAGGTTGATTCTCATGATGTAGAAGCTCCTTCATACGTAGAATGTCCCTGTAACTCTGATTCTCATCCATATAATTGTTACTAAATTATGTTCACACCTAATTTAGCAAGGCCTAAACATTAGTTGTTTAGAGGGAGTACAAAATTTTTTGCTTATGCAGGATCATCCAGTCAATGTATGATGTCTTAACAAAAGACAAGTGCAAAATCACTTATCAAAATCATGTAATAGCTCAAGCTAAGCTGTTACATCATCTTGGTAAGTGAAATCATCTATGGACAAGAAAATAAGCATTCAAAGGATGAGGAGCATTGATGGAGTTCATGTTTCAGTTGCTAATTATTCATTATGTTTTAGTGCAAGTAAAAGAGGTATATATAAACTATCAAATTATACATATGTTTCAAGGAAAGATCAGTTGTTTTATGCTATGTATTTGATTCAGAAAGTGAAACATACAATGAAATAGCTGATTGGATTCAAAAGAATGTATAAAAGTGTCCCACACAAGCCATGGGAATAACTAAAATAGGCAACATAAAAGTAATTTTACTTTTGAAAGAAAAGAAATGCATAGGAAAAGAAGAGGGACCCGTCGTTGCCTGTGAATGACGAATCACATGGTTGAGTTGGTTGCTATCTTCCTCCATCTGTTTGATCTCCAATATACCTAGAAAATAGATTTTGTTAATGCTTAGGGTACCAAGTCTTTTCATACACAATCAGAACTTCAAAAGTACCATTCACTATTATGTAGTAGTAGTATATCAGTAATCATATCAACATAAGAAAGCTCAGAATGAGCAGACACAAGTGCTATATCAAAAAGAGATAGTTCCATACAAGTAACCCCACATCATGTATCAAAGGTATGTTTCATATGTTAACTTGTTTGCTTCTTGTGCAGGTATATGAGAAATCAGTTTGCTAATTCATCCTTTTTTAAAATGGCATGTGGAGAAAATGGGCCCCCATGAGGGTCAAGCCCAGCATGCTCAGAATAATGACATTAATGCAGAAATATTCAATAGACCAAGCATCATGATGTTTTCATTCTATGCATATTGCTACTTTAAAAGATGTACCAAACACATGATGCCTAAGTGGGACAGCCACCAAAAGAATATAATCTAAGTGCCATAGAAGATACAGTGTAGCTACATCATTGAGCAACATCTAAAACTTCATGACAAGTCAAGAACAAGTGCATCAATCATTTGGCATGATATGTATGGAGGTATACTTGAAAAGATATCATAGACTAGAGAAACAAAAGGATATATGCAGTAGTGCATATTCAGATGTATTCATGCCTCAGCAAGTTAGATGGAGTGAAATCATCATAAGAGGAGTGAAGAGGAGCAGTTGATCCTATAAACTATGCTCACTTCAGAAAAGAACTTGTCAAAATCAGATAATCATGTTCAAAATGCTTCATCATACACATGCTATAGAATGAGAAGTGATTTTATTCAAGAGGTGTCAATACGAAAGGATCAAAGAGCTTCAAGAAACAAATGGAGTATAGCCATAGAAGGTATTTCTTTCCATCTTTTTGTTGTGATTGAAGTATGATTCTATTGTTCTAGATATACCTCATAGATATAACAACAATATAATGGAGCACCATCATAGCAATTGTCATTGAATGTCATGAAACTGCTACAGATACAAAAAAGGAACAGAAGTATAAACAATATGAGTTTCCTTAACCAACAATACTTTCAATGTCATATGCATCTACAAGACTACCATCATAGCAAGAGAAGAACAAGTCTTATCAATAGGGTGATCACATAAAGAACAAGTTATAGAGATGATATGTATGCAGTAGCAAGTATCTGCTATCATAAATTGTTGTCATCATGTCAAGGAAAATACATATGAATATGAAAGAACAAGATAGAAAGATGCCTCATGCTGAGATATACAGAAATTACTTCAAAATGAAGCAGTCCATGAAGAGAATGTCACTGAACACATTGTCCATGCAAGAGGTACATCCATATCATAAAGCGGGTAGCATCCAAGAATAGTGTCATCACTGTCATATGCCAAGGAGAAAGCCATCAATCAAGGTACAGTCAAAAAGATAGAACTCATAAATGTCAAATCAATACTATGTGGGACAGTCATAAAGAATCCATTATGCCATATCAAGAAAAATATCAAAAGAAAAGGAGGATACTATACATGAAGACTCAGATGCATCAGAGGCATAGAAGAGGAATCTAGGCACAATCAAGAAAGACAAAGGGACAACGATCATAACACCATCAAATGAAGATGCAATTCACATTACAGACATATGCCTTATGCATAAAAGGTATAGCTGCAGAAGATTCAAAGAGTAAAATAATGAAACAACAAAAGGCATATTTCCTTTTCACATACAGTTTCAAAAGGAAGGTGGGAGTAGCATATAAGAAGGTATAGTCAAAGGAAGAAAAGTAGAAGTATTATCTTTTTGCCATCTATAGACAATATGCATAAAGGCATAGTGTTATAGAGACAAGTACAGGTCTGAAGTATACAATACAAAAGATGGATAGATGATAGAGAAGCACAACACAAGAAAAGCATAGTGTTTCCATCCATATCTCATCAATGAACAAGTATAAGCATATACAAGGTGCAGCAAGTGTAAAGAACAATGTGATTGCATCATAAGGATGCACATGCCTTCTATATATTGCAATATTTGTATTCAACAAATACATTGTCTCGGTTGTGAAAGAGATACAAAAGATGGTATGCATTTTTATAAACTTTCATCATTGAGCATGATCACATACAGAAAAATAGAAAAGTGATGTGTGAAGAGACGTCAATAATATAGATCAATCATGGTGATACAAGTCTGAGGAACAGTCAAAAAGGTGATGCACATTTTTTATTTCAGAATGCACAGGAATGTTTTCTTTTACGAGTTTTTTGTCATGGGTCAAGCTCATAGTGAGCCAAGATGCAAATATAGAGAAAAAATCTAAATTTTTTAGCACATGCAAAAACAAAATGCTCAGAAATGCCCTTAAAATTGCGGCCTCTAGTAGTGAAATCCATAGTGAAAACTTGGGAAATGAAGAGAGATCAATAGTTGAATGACTTACCCCTCTTTTTCTGCTGATGTTGTGTGGAAACCACAGAAATTTTCCTCAAAACAACCTTCATACAGGCCTCAACACAGTGAAGACAGATGCAAAGTGGTCAACCAAGGAAAAAACCAAAAAAATGCATCAAAAACCAGTCAGAATCACGACCTTAGAGGCCTAAAATCACCCTCAGAATCGACAAAATGGAGGTCAAAGTCTCAGTTTTAGAAACTTACCATGTATTTTACACAGAAAATCCACATGGAAACCCTCAGAGATCACAGAAAATGGTGCATTCTTTGATTCAAACCCTACAGGTGACGGCTAGTCGAGCAGAGAAGCAGAAGAACAAAATGCAAATAACAAAAGTTTAGGGTTTCTCCCCCTCTTTTGATCGACTTAGGGTGCATTTTCCTCTTTTTTGACTTTTGCTTTTTATAAATCATTGTTATCCCTTTTGCATGTTGTGGTAAAGACTCCACAATGTTTCAACCTGGTAATGCAAGTGAGCTCGTGGGGCCATGCTTATTTTCTTGATTTTTTTCCCTAAGGTTGAAAATGTTCGAAGTCATAAGGGGATAATGATGCATGAGGCATTGTAATGCATAAGGAGTTATAAGGTGTTGCAAGTATGAGGCGAACCAGTGTTGTCATTGATGTCAACATACTCATATTGCATTGACAAGAAGGATTCGATGAGCAGTGTGCTAAGGATATTGAGAAAATTAGCCTCAATCAAGAACAGTGAAGAACAGTGATAAGAAGAAGGCAAATGTATTGTATAGGATGCGAACCAGAGGATGCGGATTAAAGGGTTTGTAGATATGAGTCTTGAGATGCTTCAGTTAAGATTTCAGAGGTTCGCATGAAGATCTGAAGGAGTTGTGGCTGTTGGTGTGGAACCGGTTCCGGCAAGGGCTCAGAGGTGACAGAGGATCACAGAAAGGTCCGATGAGGTCCAAAATTGTACAATCCTAATCTGCGGATTGGAAGGAGTGTTTGGGATATCCTTGTGATGTGTCATCTCGAGTTGTGTATGTTTTTGAGGCCCAGAAGTGCCTTTTACATTGTGACAGTGGCGACAGACTGTGTTCTTGAAGTTTCGGATGAGGAAGAAAAGAGATTCCAGTAAGTAGAGAAAGTGCGGATGTACCTGGTCATTCAGGCAGGCTTGTGAAGGTTCCTGGATCATGATGAGGTTGTGTTGTTGGTCCGCATTGATGGTAGAGCCTAGAATTGAAGTTATTCTTCCAGATGAAGTTCATGTTCCGACTAGCCGATCGGATGAGTTGTTCATCCTGCGAATGTTCTTGTGATGGCCGACCGGATGTGTTATTCATCTTGCGGATATTCTTATGGTTGATTGCCAACTTAGATGATTGTTCCTAAGTCAATGTCTTGTATAAATAAAGGTTTGTGAGTTCATTTAGAAGTGTGGATTGTGTGAGTGAGTGTGGTGTAGCGAAGAGTAGTGCGAAAGGCAGAGCAGGGGTTTTGGGCTTAAATGGAACTGATCCAGACATAGTAGAGATGTCATTTTCCAGTTCAAGATTGTGATTATTATCACTTTGTAGACAGTGTGTCTCCTTGTAGGCAGTGGGCCTCTTTGTGAGCAGTGTGCTCAGGCAGTGAGCCCTAATTGGCAAGTGACATTCTTTTTCTTATTCTTCTAACAGAGAATAATCCTTGGGTTAATCACCCCGTGGTTTTTTCCCTTAACCAAGTTTTCCACGTCAAAATCTTGGTGTTCAATGTGTTGATGTTTATCTGCTTTTGTGTTTGTGCATTATGCTTTCATGGATGATTAATTGATATACTGTTAACTAACAAAGAAGAATCAAGTATTTAAAGTAGAGCAGGTTTTTATACAACTGATTCACCCCCCCTCTCAGTTGTATGCCCTAGATCCAACAATTGGTATCAGAGCCAAGTTCCTCTGAAAGGAGCTTAACCACTTGAGGAGATCCAGGATGTCGTCATACAAGAAGGATAGTCCAAAGTTCGATGGAACCAACTTCACTCTCTGGAAAGGTCGCATGAAATGTCACTTGGAATGTATGGGAAAAGCATACTTGGCCATGGTCTCAAAACCATATGTACCTCCACAAGGTGGTCTGACAAATCTGAATGAAATCATAGATGCTGAAAACAATCTGCGAACCAAGGAAGCTCTGCTAAGCGCATTAAACGACTCAGATCTCTCAAATGTTATCAACCTAGCAACTGCATATGAGATCCTGACTAAATTGGAACTTCTGTATGAAGGAGATGAGTTTGTCAAAAGTGCAAGGTTGCAAAGTCTGAAAGGGAAATTTGAAAGATTGAAGATGAGAGATAATGAAAACATCACTACCTTTATGCCAAGAGTGAATGAGCTGGTATGTGGAATTAGAAATGTTGGTGGAACTCTGGATGAAAATGAGATTGTTTGCAAAATCCTCAGATCCCTTCCTGCTGCCTACAAAATCAAGGTTGCTGCCATTGATGAATTCAGAGCCCACACAACTGTCACAAGAGAACAATTGGCTGGCAAGCTAGCTGCATTTGAAATGACCAAGTTTAGAGATGATCCTCCCAAGACTGAATCTGCTTTCAAAGCCAGTGCCTATGTGAAAGGCAAACAGAGATTTGATCCGGGTGAAAACTCTTCAAGGAAGATGTCATGGTATGATCAAGCAAGAAGAGACATGGAAGAAGAAGAAGCAGAAACAGCTCAACTTGAAGCCCTCATTGCAAAGAGACTGCCAAGAGGATCCAGTAAGTATGAAGGAAAACTACCCTTTAAGTGCTTTAACTGCAATAAGATTGGTCATTTTGCTTCAAGATGTCCGGAAAGATCTGCAAGGACTAATACTAACAGACAAAGGTTTCAAAAGAACTACATTATGTTCATGAAGAAGATGACAATGAAGGAGTAACAGATGATGAATCAGAACTAGGAAGCAAATCTGGAAATGAATGGGTGTTTATTGCCATCAAGGAAGAAGATTCAATACTCTCTGAATCTGTCAATCACAAGGTTGTGGAAAAAGCTTTGGCTGCTCAAGTAGAAGAAAAGGATGATTGGGTTATTGACAGTGGATGTTCTCACCATATGACTGGTGACAAGGATAAGTTCTTGGATTTGGAAAGGTATGAAGGAGGAATGGTAAAATTTGGTGACAATTCTGCTGGCAGAATCAGAGGTAGGGGAACTATTTCCTTTGATGGAAAGAGCAAAACAGGTAATGTACTATATGTTGAAGGATTGAAGCACAATCTTCTCAGTGTTGGTCAGTTAGTAGACAAAGGCTATGATCTCCGGTTCAAGAATGGAAAATGTAGAATCTTTACAAGTTCTAGAACTAAAATTGCATCCGGTACTCAGACAAAAGGTAATATCTTTCATCTGGTTGGTTCAAATAAAAGTTGTATGTTTGTTCAAATTGATCAGGGTTGGTTATGGCATAGAAGAATGTGTCATGTAAATTTTGATAACATCATCAAGATAAGCAATACTCAGGCTGTAAGAGATCTTCCAAAATTGATGAAACCTACAAATAGTTTGTGCAAAGAATGTCAGCTAGGTAAACAGAGCAGAGTCTCTTTCAAAAGCAAAGATCAGTCCTCTACCGGATTATTGGAACTAGTACATACTGATCTCTGTGGTCCGACAAGAATCAAGAGTCTACAAGGTGATAGATATTTCATGTTGCTAATTGATGACCATTCCCGGATGATGTGGGTTACCTTCCTAAAGGAGAAATCAGAAGCCCTTGAGAAGTTCAAAATCTTCAAAGCTATGGTAGAGAATCAAACCTGATTGAAGTTGAAGTGTCTAAGGTCTGATAGAGGTGGTGAATTTACATCTGGTGAGTTCATTGACTTTTGTGAGAAGCAGGGTATAAGAAGACAGTTGTCTGCTCCTAGGACTCCATAGCAGAATGGAGTAGTTGAGAGAAAGAACCGGACCATCCAGGAAGCTGCCAGGACAATGATGTTGGAAGCAAATGTTCCTCAAATGTTTTGGAAAGAAGCCATCAGCACTACAGTCTACACTCTCAATCAAGTTCAAATCAGAAACAACACCGGTAAGACCCCTTATGAACTCTGGTTTGGCATCACTCCTACTGTGAAATATTTCAGAGTATTTGGTAGCAAGTGTTATATTAAAAGAGATGAAGATCTAGGAAAGTTTGATGCTAGAAGTGATGAAGGAATTTTCTTGGGTTACTCCACTCAAAGCAAAGCATACCGATGTTACAATAAGAGATTGAGGAAGATGATAGAAAGCACTAATGTGAAAGTTGATGAAGGAATTGAGAAGCCCTCAAGGTTTTATGAGTTTGATGAGGATGACCAAGATGGTGTTCAAGTTCAAGGAGCTCAATCCTCTCCGGTAAGTCAGAATCAGCCTGATCCGGTAAATCAGGAAGAAGAGATAGGTCTGAATGAGCCTGATCAAGAAGCAGCAGTACAGAATGCTCCCAAAATTCCAAGGTATGTAATATAGAACCACTCTGAAGATCAGATCATAGGTGACAGAAACAAAGGTGTGCAAACTAGAAGGAATGTTGCTCAAAATCAGGATGAATGTTGTCTGATTTCAAAGATTGAACCCAAAACAATAAATGAAGCTTGTAATGATGAAAACTAGACCAAAGCAATGGAAGATGAATTGATGCAAATTGAAAGAAATCATACTTGGGATCTTGTTCCCAGACCTAGAGACAGAAATGTGATTGGAACCAAATGGGTTTTCTGGAACAAACTGAATGAAGCTGGTGAAGTAATCAGAAACAAAGCTAGATTGGTCTGCAAAGGCTACTCTCAAATAGAAAGAATTGATTTTGAAGAAACCTTTGCTCCGGTGGCAAGAATTGAAGCAGTCAGATTATTCCTTGCATTTGCTTCCTTTAAAGACTTTAAGGTATATCAGATGGATTTCAAGTCTGCCTTCCTAAATGGTGATCTGGAAGAAGTTTACATTGAACAACCGGATGGATTTCAATTGTCGGATAATGATGATATGGTCTGCAAGTTGAAGAAAGATTTGTATGGATTAAAGCAAGCCCCAAGAGCATGGTATGAAAGGTTGGATAAGCATCTTGTACAGATTGGATTCAACAAAGGTACTGCTGATAGCAACTTATATTTCAAAATTGATCATGAAAACATTTTGATTGTTGAAGTGTTTGTGGATGATATCATTTTTGGAGGAAGAGATAGTATGTGCAAAACTTTTGCAAATCAGATGAAAAATGAGTTTGAAATGTCTATGCTTGGTGAAATGAATTTCTTCTTGGGTCTGCAAATTACTCAAACAAAGAAAGGGATCTTTATTTCTCAGACCAAATATGTGAAAGAATTGTTGAGGAAATTTGGTATGGAAGATTCAAAACCAATGAACACTCCCATGGCAACCGGATGTAAGTTGAGCTAAGATGATGACTCCCCAAAGGCAGATCAGACAAAGTATAGATCAATGATTGGTGGATTGTTGTATCTCACTCAGACTAGACCAGATATAATGCAGGCTGTTGGTCTTGTGGAAAGATTCCAGGCTGATCCTAGAGAATCTCATGTTATGGCAATCAAAAGAATTTTTAGGTACTTGAAAGGAACAGTTGAGTATGGTCTATGGTACCCTAGAGATCCGGATTTCTCTCTTCATGCTTACACAGATGTAGATTGGGCAGGAGATGTGGATGACTGGAAGAGCACCAGTGGTGGAGCATTCTTTCTGGGGAAGAGATTGGTTTCTTGGCTAAGCAAGAAACAAGATGCAATATCGCTGTCCACAACTGAAGCAGAATACATTGCAGCAGCAGGCAATTGCACTCAAATCTTATGGATGAAGCAGATGCTAAGAGACATTAAAGTTGAATATAAGAAGCCTATCACAATTTTCTGTGATAATTCAAGTGCAATTAATATTTCTAAGAATCCGGTATTGCACTCTAAGACTAAGCACATATCTATCAAGTTTCACTTTTTGAGAGAACAAGTGAACAAGGAAGAAGTCAGGTTGGAGTATGTTCCTTCCAAGGATCAGATTGTAGATATCTTTACTAAACCTCTTCCCAAGGACTCTTTTGAATATCTCCAAGAGAAGTTAGGGGTCATGGCCCCTCCGGTAATGAACTAAGATGCACTGATGTGCATCAGTCCAGTGGATATCACAGTCATATCTTGTGATCTGGATTGATGATGGGGAGCTGCTACTAAGGGGGAGCAACTAGTATGATTCTGATGTGTTAGAATTGCAAGTATGAGCCCTTTTCCATTGATGTCAAAGGGGGAGAGAAGACATGTGAAAAACAAGTGGCTGATAATCAAAGGGGGAGCAGTAAATGAGGAGAAGACATGTTGCTGATAGGGGGAGCTGTGACAGAAAGGAGAAGTTCTTGTCTTGATGGTTTTTCACATCATATGTTGCCATCAATGACAAAGGGGGAGATTGTTGCAAGTATGAGGTGAACCAGTGTTGTCATTGATGTCAACATACTCATTTTGCATTGACAAGAAGGATTCGATGAGCAATGTGCTGACGATATTGAGAAAATTAGCCTCAATCAGGAACAGTGAAGAACAGTGATAAGAAGAAGGCAAATGTATTGTATAGGATGCGAACCGGAGGATGCGGATTAAAGGGTTTGTAGATATGAGTCTTGAGATGCTTCAATTAAGATTTCAGAGGTCCGCATGAAGATCTGAAGGAGTTGTGGTTGTCGGTGTGGAACCGGTTCCAACAAGGGCTCAGAGGTGACAGAGGATCACAGAAAGGTCTGGTGAGGTCCGAAATTGTACAATCCTAATCTGCGGATTGGAAGGAGTGTTTGGGATATCCTTGTGATGTGTCATCTCGAGTTGTGTATGTTTTTGAGGTCCGGAAGTGCCTTTTACATTGTGACAGTGGCGACAGACTATGTTCTTGAAGTTCCGGATGAGGAAGAAAAGAGATTCCAGTAAGTAGAGAAAGTACGGATGTACCTAGTCATTCAGGCAGGCTTGTGAAGGTTCCTGGATCATGATGAGGTTGTGTTGTTGGTTCGCATTAATGGTAGAACCCAGAATTGAAGTTATTCTTCCAGATGAAGTTCCTGTTCCAACTGGCCGACCGGATGAGTTGTTCATCCTGTGAATGTTCTTGTGATGGCCGACCGGATGTGTTATTCATCTTGCGGATATTCTTATGGTTGATTGCTGACTTAGATGATTGTTCCTAAGTCGACGTCTTGTATAAATAAAGGTTTGTGAGTTCATTTAGAAGTGTGGATTGTGTGAGTGAGTGTGGTGTAGTGAAGAGTAGTGCGAAAGGTAGAGCAGGGGTTTTGGGCTTAAATGGAACTGATCCGGACATAGTAGAGATGTCATTCTCCAGTTCAAGATTGTGATTATTATCACTTTGTAGACAGTGTGTCTCCTTGTAGGCAGTGAGCCTCTTTGTGAGCAGTGTGCTCAGGCAGTGAGCCCTAATTGGCAAGTGACATTCTTTTTCTTATTCTTCTAACAGAGAATAATCCTTGGGTTAATCACCCCGTGGTTTTTTCCCTTAACCGGGTTTTCCACGTCAAAATCTTGGTGTTCAATGTGTTGATGTTTATCTGCTTTTGTGTTTGTGCATTATGCTTTCATGGATGATTAATTGATATATTGTTAACTAACAAAGAAGAATCAAGTATTTAAAGTAGAGCAGGTTTTTATACAACTGATTCACCCCCCCTCTCAGTTGTATGCCCTAGATCCAACATAAGGGTCCTTTATAATATGTTACATTAGACCTTCAACGCATGAAATCATGATGATGTATATTGTGAAATGTATGAATTGCTAGGGGTTATAAGGTGATTTGATGTAGCAATGTAATGCGTAAAATGATGCAAGTGCATGAGGCATGTTGCATAGGAGAGATCTTTCTCATGTAAGGAGAGTCGTGTTTGTGCCTAGGAGTTATAAGTGTTTTATTTTGATTTTGCATAATCTAGAAATAGATTAAATGTTGTAAACAAATGATAAAGTAATGGGTTATGAATTACTTTATCACTTGTCATAAAAATGCAAAAGGCAATAATAGGCAAATCTATAACACGTGACAAAGTAAGTCTCATCGATTACTTTGTCATTTTTTCACAATATTTAATTTATCTCCAAACTATGCAAAATCAGGAGATTGAATATTAATGTCCTAGTGTCATTATTTTCTGCATAGGTTTGTAATAAATTTGAAATGTAAAACATTAAGCTAAGGTGGTGTAATTATAAACCACTTAGTTAATGTTAATTAAATGCAGAAATAATTGTATTTATGACATTTATTGTGTAAAGGGCAAGTTGAGGATGCTTGTAGATGTGGTCAAAGAGATGTGGTTGAGCAGTTATTATGCAAATGCCAAACATTTATGATGCTGCAGGAGAGGTTGACAAATAGGTTGAGGAGTTATTTCATGGATTTGATTTGTTTTTAATGGCATTAAAGGGCATTAAAAGTTTGTTCTTGGAGATTTTATGGTGGGTGATGACATGCCTTGACTTTTTCTTCATTGGGAACTCATTTTGGAGGGCTTTAGACAGATATTTTGAGGGCTTTTATGAGATGTTCGACCAAGGGGGTTTCTGGTCCTTATCCTATTACAGTTGTTTGGAGAAGTATATAGTCTTCTCTTTTGTTCATTTTTAGGGAGTTCTTTTCATTTTTAGGTTAGATTGTAACTCTTCTAGAGCACTTTCAGCAGGAGATGATATTGTAACTCATTTTGACATGTATACAGTTTACACTTTGGAGATCAATAGAGATAAGCTTTTGCCTTCTTACTTCTTTTATGTTCTATTGTGTGCAGTTAAATGGTTAATACAATTACTTGTGAAGTCATTTCATTTCCTTGTCCTTGTGTCTCATTGGTAGCACCTTTGTGCAGTTAGTACATGTTATTTTGCAGGTTGTGAGTTGTGTTAGAGTGAAAATAGTTCAAGTTGTGAAAGGTTTCTTTCCTTCTAGGATGATGCATCATACCCTTCTCATAAATTATTGATGCAGAAAACATATAGAACTAGGTTGTGCAAGGCAAGATTGTATCTTTTGATTAAACTGTGTGTGCAAACTAATTTTACAACTCAAGATAATCATTTTGGTGCATCACCTTAGGAGTTAGTTTTACTTTTAATTTTTTTCCTTACCCTTTCCTCTGCAAAGCATTAGGATAGTTTTAGGTGAGTATTAAGAGGAAGCCGAACTTCTCAGGTTCTTTCCATCATAGGTGACCCACAAATCTAGAAAGATCTCATGTTTCTCCAGAATGCTAAGTTCTGCAACTTAGCCAGGGTGCAATTTTGAGAGACAACAGTAACTTCGGAGGACATTGCCCTAGGCGTCCATGTCCTGAAAATGCTCTGTTTCACTTCTTTCTTTCAGATCCTGAATCCTTGTCGTCTGCAACCTTCCTCTCCAACTCCACTCCATGAAACTTGGTACTTGTAACCAACAATCACAAAGGAGTGTGGTTGGGGGTTGTGGTATTTAGAGGCTTGCCTTAGTCAAGCCCCAAAGAGACATTCAAGTCTTCCAAACACCGTTGTCAGATAAGAGTGTGTATCCCTACAAGATAGAAGCAAAATCTAAATGATAAATGATAGAAAACACAATAGATGTCACCTTGAAGTGTAGATCTCACATAAATGAAGGATCTTCAATCACATGAGAAGATGAAGTCAAATCTATAATCACAAACACAATAACAATGCTCTTCTCTGCAACAATGAATATCATGAATGCTCTAAAATCACAAGTATGCCTAAAGTTCGCAATCATCTTGTAGTTTACAAATGAAAACCTAAGCATGCTTATATATGCAACTACAAATATTCCTGCTAAGAATTTCATAATTCAAACTTTTAGTGTCGGCATAGACCTAACAACGATCATATAACCAACACTTTAAATTAGGGCCTGACCCAAAATAGGGCAGGACTAGGGTGCGAGCACCCAAGTCCTCCCTGTTGAGTAGTTGTGACTCAGATTACAGGCATCAGCAAGAGTTGATCTTTGTCTCAGCGATCGGGCTGAGTGTTGCCATCGGCTTTGCTTTAGTTTGTTACTCCAACATTTTGTGTCTCCCAAATGGTAGTTTATTCCTGTGATGTGCTATTGGCAAAACAGGGCTCTTCGGTGTAACTGTAACTATCGGCTAAGCTCTAAGATGTCACTCTGATGTTAGGTATCACTCCGATGGAAGTTGGTGTCGGCATGAGGATAACTATCAACGTGTTGTGGATATCTTTCTCTGATGCATTGGGGTCTTACCGATGAAGGGCTAGTGGCATACTCTATCGGGCTGACTTTCACTATCGGCATGGTCTTGGGTTTCTACTCCGACGGGCTTCTGTTACTCTGATGAATTGTTGAAGGTTGGTGTCGGCAAGACCTCTTTGATCGGTGCAGTGTGAGATGTCACTCCGAAGAGCCTGGTCTGTCTGATGGTGTTTGGCATCGGCAGGAGGAACTATGTCGGTGAAGGAAGATGAAGTCTAACTGAAGGACTTGGTCACTCCGATGGTTCGTTGTTGTTTGACCAGCTGGGGTTGTCAGCGAAAAAAGTGCCGACAATATACTAACTATGTGTTCGTGCATATATGTTGATGTTATATTTGTCAACTGATGCATGTGGGACTATTGAATACGAATGGTTGCGAATGGTTAAGAATGAACTGTCAACAGGAAGTTGTAACGGTCTGAGCATAACTGAATCGATTGGTTGCTCGGACGGTTAGACAAGTTTGGAGATGGACAGTCTTGGAGTGAGAGATTTAGATTGTGAGTTCAATCTTGTGAGGTCTGTATTCTTCTTCAGGGAAGTCCTATGATGTATGTTGTATGCAGCATGATAACAGTATGTGAAGGGACTGAACCAAAAAAAGGGAAGAAACAGAGGTCAAGAAGTTAGTGATAACAAAGTTTGGGTGTAGGGTGATGTCCTGTGTTGTATTCTATTTGTGGCATGATAACAGTATGAAGGACTAACCCGAGTGCTGGAGAACTTTGTGTAGGGTTATGCTGTCAGTTATTCTTCCATAGGAGCAAGATGTAAATCTCCATGAAAGGCTTAGTGCCAGATTTGTATTGTAACTGTATTTTCTATTGCTGAATAATACAATGGCGATCTGGGCTTTTAGAGTGTGGGGTTTTTTACCCATAAGGGTTTTCCCCACGTAAATCTATGTTTGTGTTATGTCTTTCATGTTTAATATTTATGTTGTTGAAATTAGATCTTGTTGCTTGTATTTCCTCTAAGGGTCAATGTTGGAAATGTTCTGTCTATTTTCGCTTTGTGGCATAGTTGTGTCTGATGGTGTTTGGCATCGGCAAGAGGAACTGTGTCGGTGAAGGAGGATGAAGTCTAACCGAAGGGCTTGGTCACTCCGATGGTTCGTTGCTGTTTGACCGGCTGGGGTCGTCGGTGGTAAAAGTACCGACGATATACTAACCGTGTGTTCGTGCATATATGTTGTTGTATTTGTCAACTGATGCATGTGGGACTATTGAATACAAATAGTTGTGACTGGTTAAGAACGAACTATCGACTGGAAGTTGTAACAGTCTGAGTGTAACTAAATCAATTAGTTGCTCGGACGGTTAGACAAGTTTGGAGATGGACAGTCTTGGAGTGAGAGAATTAGATTGTGAGTTCAATCTTGTGAGGTCTGTATTCTTCTTCAGGGAAGTCCTATGTTGTATGTTGTACGCAGCATGATAATAGTATGTGAAGGGACTGAACTGAAAAAAGGGAAGAAATAGAGGTCGAGAAGTTAGCGATAATAAAGTTCAGGTGTAGGGTGATGTCATGTGTTGTATGCTATTTGTGGCATGATAACAGTATGAAGGACTAACCCGAGTGCTGGAGAACTTTGTGCAGGGTTATGCTGTCAGTTATTCTTCCAGAGGAGCAAGATGTAAATCTCCATGAAAGGCTTAGTGCCAGATTTGTATTGTAACTGTATTTTCTGTTGTTGAATAATACAATGGCGATCTAGGCTTTTGGAGTGTGGGGTTTTTTACCCGTAAGGGTTTTCCTCACGTAAATCTGTGTTTGTTTTCTGTCTTTCATGTTTAATATTTCTATTGTTGAAATTAGATCTTGTTGATTGTATTTCCTCTAAGGGTCAATGTTGGAAATGTTCTATGTCTGTTTCTGCTTTGTGGCATAGTTGTGCGTGTTTTTAAAGCAAATTGAAAAGAATTTAAATCTGTCGAAGACACCACTGTTCTTAGAAATACGTTCTGAGATGCTCTCATTTCCTTACACTCCCCCCTATTTTAGGTAGGAGTCATCAAAATAGCACTTCTAGGTCCTATTTGCCACAAGACTCGATGGGTTTTCTTATCGAGATTCAAAATTAACATGCAAGATGCTCTAAATGCATTCTAAGGACCCGGGAGCTAAACCTTAAGAGGGAAAAGCCCCCAAGGGAACATTTTCTGACATAACAAAAATAGGGGAGCTCTAGAGTTAGGGTTAGTCTGTAACCACAGAAGGAGAGCTCTAGAGGGAGACTTATTCCAGCAAAATCCACTCAAGGAAAGGAGTTAAAGGTGGGGGTTTTATAATCAATACAAACAAAGAAAAGGGGAAAATACTGTCAGGTGTAGCATGGGAGTCAAGATGAAATCTAAGCCTGAAGCACCAGAGGGATTGCTTCAAGATCAAGCCTCAGTGGATGTACTGAGAAATACAAGATGGTAGGAGTTCTTGGAAAAATTTGAAGGTTACCATGAAGACATAGTCGATGAATTCCTTTCTAACCTAAAGAATAACTAGACAAAGGTACATGGAGTGACAATTGATGTCTTATCTACAATCATCAACAACATCTCAAGCCTACGGGAACAAAGTGAGAGGTTTTACCATCTTAAAACTCTCTACTATGATTTAATCAAAATTTCTCAGTAGATAATGACCCTAAGGTGCAATTACACTTAAGTATACATGAAGTAAAAGGGATTATAAGGACTTCACTTAGCCATGGTAGTCTTTGGCCATGTGGCTGATGAAATACTTCACTTGTGATGGGAAATTCTCACTAGTACTAGGGCCCATTATGAAGATGTTGATTTTCGTAAAGCATGGGCATGCCCATCCAAAATATAGCATAAACTTACCAAATTTCATTTACCTTGCCATAGTAGCTCCAGTAGACAAATACCAGCAAGGGAAGGGCCCTAAGAAGCAACATGGAGGCATTCAGTTAACTGTCAAACATCATTTTGTGTCCAAAAGAGGAGGGGAGGCCTTATGGCAGTTATTTTTGGATGACACTCGTAAAGCCAAAAAGAAGAATAGGTAAACTACTCAAGAAGCACCTTCCTCCACTTAGGAGACTAAAGGAGAAGCACCTCTACTTCATCCCCAGCTACTGGGAAAAGTAAAGGAAAGAAGAAGACAATAGAGGAAACACCAATTTCCATTCCACATCCAACATAGGTGAGTCCAGTTACTGAGAAAAGGAGAAAAGGCAAGGAGACTGTAGGAGAACCCTTAGTTGCAGTTGAATAGGTAGAAGGAACAATTGCAGAGCATCCCTCAAGAATAACTCACTCAACAAAATGAAAACTAACCCTGGCTGAGGGGTCCTCCCCAGCTGAGAAGATAAAGGATGTTGTTAAAATTGAGGAAGAGGCAGTAGGGGAGCCTACCAAAAGTCCCAGGCCTAAGATACACAAAGACAAAATAGAGTAGAGAGGAACGACAAGGAGGCCTCCAAGAACCCCTAAGCCCAGCAAGCATAAAATGACAGAGGAGGACTCTGAAGATTCAGATGAAATTCCCTTAATAACAAGGAGCACAAGAAGGAAAGTAACTGAGGGAAGTACTCCAGAGTCCACTGCCCCTCCAACTACTTAGGCTCTAGAGATCCCTGAGCCACAAGTTTCCCAAGCTCGGGAGGTAGCATAGGGTGAGACCCTTACTATCTCCTCAGATCTTGAGGGAGATATACCAGCATCGGAGACACATCCAACACTAGTGCTATGGAGAAGCAAAAGGAAGAGGGAGCCCACTCAAGTGGAAAAAGATACTACCCTCCTAGTAGAAGTTCTTGTAGGGTTTAGGACCTCCATGACCCCTCCCCACGAGAAGGTTGGCCCATCATATGTTACAGCCTCTGCAGCAGACCAAGAAAAGGAGCAGCAGTATGATGCTTAACAGGCTGACAGTGGAGAATAGGGAGATATGGAGATCCTAAATGTAGAGTTGATAGAGGGAGGAGAAATAAGGAGTTACTCACATCCCTTTGACCAAGAGGATATTTAGATCCCAAGGGAACAACAATTAATAGAGGAGATTGAAAATTTGAAAAGATTATTGTGGGGCAAAAAGTTGGTTATCACTGACTTCAAGGTCATGAATGAAAAGGAGGCAGTTAAAAACTAGCAAATTGAGGAGTTGAAGAGGGAAGTAGAGGAGAAGAAAAAGATCATTGACACCAAGGAGGCTGAGTGGTGAAGGGGGTAAATCACAAAACACACAAAAATAGAAATTGAACACAGAAAATAGAACTTTCTTTTATTGATCTGGGCAACTCATTACATTATAGAAGCTTAATTACAATCAGAGGAATCAATCCTCCACAAGCTGCAACACACTACAGCTTCCTGTCACAAGACTCTAGAATCACCTGCCTTCTGTAACCCCAAATCAACTAGGGTTTCTGTTTTCCCCCTATTCTTGACTCTACGCTTGCCCCCTTAACCCCCTACTACCCTAAGGGTTCCCAAAAATGGTTATATATAACCCTTTTTGGCAACCACCAGCTTAATTTCAAAATTTGCATCTCCCTCCAAAAATAGGTCAACTTCACAGGGCCATTACTTTCAATCCGACCATTGGATTTTCAATTATAATACCTTTTCAGAAAGCTCTCGAAAAGACGAAGGAGTGTTAAAGAGTATCGATAGGTAGACTACTTGGGTTTCCCACCAAATTTCGAGCCCATCCGGAGCCTCTAAGTGCCTAAAATTTGACTTTGAATATTTCAATAGGATTTTTAGAATTAGAAATTTTAATATCTCACAAATGACAAATGATATTGACGTGATTTCTTCACCATTAGCTTCAATTCACCGTTCTAGAGGTCCGTGTAAGATTTTGTATCCATCCGTGCACAAATACAAACTTACTAAAAATAGTAACCCTGCCAAATTTAGCCCTTATTGAAAAGAAACAACATTTTTTTTTTGTTTTGGTTGATGCAAGATTGCTCTTACACCCTAGATGCTCCTACATCAAACACCCAGGGTAATTTGAAAAGTGACCCTATCACTTCTCATGTGTTAGAGGGAAACCAAAACGACTAACCTCAGTCTTAGATAACCATGATGAATCTTCAACAGGCCTTCCTTTCCATTTCACCAAGTATTCTGTATACTGCTTGTTTCTTGTACTTTTACCCACACGGCTATCCAGAATGCCCTCTATCTCCTCCTCCTCTGAAGTAGATGCTAGAATGTCCCACTGTGTTCCTTTATCAAGTCCATCATCATGATACTCTGTCAGATCTGAAATGTTGAACACTGGTGAAATATTGATTTCATCAGGCAACTCTATCTCAAATGCATTTCCTAAATTGTGCTTCGTCAGGATTCTAAATGGTCCAAATTTCCTCATCTTCAGCTTATTATATGTACCAACTGGAAATCTTTCTTTTCTCAAGTGAACCATGACTTCATCACCCTCCTGAAACTCTTTATGCCTCCTCTTCTAATCTACCTTAGCCTTGTACTGAGAATTCATCTTATGGATATGCTTTCTTACCTCTTTGTGCAAATTCTTCATGTGCTCAGCAAAATTTTTAGCTTCGGCACTAGTCTTCTCCCCCTTATCCATCCTCCTCAATTCAGAAGCAGTTCTTGGGCTACTCTCATACACAACCTGGAATGGAGATTTACCTGTGCTCCTATTGACAGAATTGTTGTAAGAAAATTTTGCCTGTGGTAAAATCAAACCCCATCCCTTGGGCTTATCTCCTACTAAGCATCGTAGCAGGTTACCCAAACTCCTATTCACCACTTCTGTCTGTCCATCAGTCTGTGGATGGTGTGCAGAACTAAACGTCAAATATGTCTTCAACTTCTTCCACAATGTCCTCCAGAAATAACCAACAAACTTGGTATCTCAGTCTGAAACTATGCTCTTAGGTAGACCATGTAGTCTCACCACCTCCCTAAAAAATAACTTTGCAATATGAATAGCATCATTAGTCTTCTTGCAAGGAATAAAATGTGCCATCTTTGAGAATCTGTCCACCACCACAAAAATGGAATCATGTCCTCTCTGTGTCCTTGGTAAACCAAGAACAAAATCCATACTAATATCATCCCATGGCTTCTCTAGTACAGGTAATGGCTGGTATAGACCTGTGTTCTGACTTGCTCCTTTTGCCATCTAACATACTCTGCAACTCTGCACAAATTTCCTCACATCCTGCTGCAACTGTGGCCAATAATAATTTTCACCAACAATAGCAATGGTCTTATCTCGACCAAAGTGTCCAGCCAATCCTCCACTATGCTTCTCCTTTATCAGATTCTCTCTCATGGAACTCCTCAGAATGCACAATTAGCTTCCTCTAAACAACATGCCATCTTGGATTATGAAATCCAACCATTTTGTCCTGTCCAAAGTAACAGGTTCCAAACAAGCTTTCCAGGCCTCTGCAAAATCTAGATCTTCAGGATACAAACTTTTGAGCTCATCGAACCCAACAACCTCTATCTTCATTTCTGTCAACAAATTTTGCCTTCTGCTCAAGGCATCTACAACTCTGTTGGACTTCCCACTCCTATGCTTCAAAACAAAAGTATAGCTCTGCAAAAACTCAACCCATTTTAAATGCCTTTGGTTCAACTTTCCTTGACTATTAAGATACTGCAAAGCCTGATGATCAGTATATAAAACAAACTCCTTATGTCTCCATTTCTTCAAAGCCTAAACTATTGCATAAAATTCTTGATCATAAACAGAATACTTTTTCTTGGCATCATTAAGCTTCTCACTAAAATAGGCAATGGGCTTACCTTCTTGACTTAGAACAACTCCTATACCACTACCACTAGCATCACAATCTACCTGAAATACCTTATTGAAATCTGGAAGTGCCAACACAGGTTGTTCTACGACTTTTTGCTTCAATGTATCAAAGCTCTTGTCTGCTCCTTTAGTCCATCTAAACTCTTTTCTATCCCCTCTCATTGTCTTAGTTAGGGGTGCACAAATGCTACTAAAATTCCTGATAAACTTCTTGTAAAAACTTGCCAAACCATGAAAAGATCTTACCTCTGTTGCACTCCTTGGCGTAGGCCATTCAATGATAGCCCTTACTTTTTCTAGGTCCATCTTAAGACCTTCCTCTGAGACAACAAGTACCAGGTATACCAACTCCTTTGCAAAACTACATTTCTTCAGATTAATCAGCGACTTCTCCTCCCTTAGCTTCTCTAGAACTCTTCTAATATGCATCAGATGCTCATCCCAAGTCTTACTGAAAATCAAAATATCATCCAAATAAACAATAACAAAACTTCCCAAAAATTCCTTCAGTACCTCGTTCATGAGCCGCATGAATGTGCTCGGTGCATTGGTTAGCCCAAATGGCATGACTAACCACTCATACAAACCCTCCTTTGTCTTGAAGGCTGTCTTCCATTCATCTCCTTCTCTGATTCGAATCTGGTGATACCCACTCTTCAGATCAATCTTTGTGAAGTACTTGGCTCCACTCAAACAATCCATTATGTCATCCATTCTCGGCAATGGAAATCTATACTTGATTGTGATCTTGTTGATGGCTCGGGAATCTGTACACATCCTCCACTCTCCATCTTTCTTTGGTGCTAGTACTGCAGGTACCACACATGGACTTAGGCTCTCCCTTATCAGTCCCTTCCTTAACAGCTCGTGAACTTGTCTGTTCAACTCTTCATTCTCTACTGGAGTCATTCTGTGGGCTACCTTATTTGGCAAACTAGCTCCTGGTATCAAATCCATTTGATGACTTATCTTCCTCACTGGTGGTAAACCTTCTGGTACATTATCAGAGACAATATCTTGAAATTCTTCCAACATTTCTGAGACTTCTGCTGGTACATCTTCACATTTCTCTTGACTGATCTTAGGAATCAATGCAAAGCAATGACGCTCATGCTTCATACCCTCTAAAAACTTTCTACCATCTACCAAGCAAATTCTGGCAGTACTACATACCTTTTCTTCCACCTCCTTTAAGGGCTTCAACTTATGACGGACTCCATCCTTTGTTAGGGAGTATGTGTTTGCATGGCCATCATGGACAGCGCTCCTATCATACTGCCATGGCCTCCCCAACAGCATATGGCATGCATCCATCGGTATGATATCACACAACACCTCATCATGGTAGTCACCAATCTTGAACTTCACTAAACACTGCCCATTGACCAAAGCTCTATGGTCCTTCTGCAACCATGCAATCCGATATGGATGCAGATGCTTTCTTCTTGTCAACTTCAACTTGTCAGCCATCTCCTCTGAAACAAGATTATCAGTACTTCCACTGTCAATAATAATATCACAACACTTACCTTCACATTTGCACCTTGTGCGGAATAAACTCTTCCTCTTATTGGGTTCCTTCTCCTCATTCAGCAAGGTTCTTCTGATAACTAGGGTTTCTCCCCTTTTAGCATCTTCAAAATGCTCAGAATGTGCATCTTCATCTACATGTGTAACTCGTGCATTGCCTTCAGGCCTTCTATTTGTCCTTCCTTGATGTTGCGGACACTCGTATGCTCGATGCCCTTCTTCTCCACATTGGAAACAGGTTCCTCTGAAACCTCCTCTTCCAGGTCCTTGCCCAGGCCTGCCTCTTCCTCTTCCTCTTTGCTCACCATTGTTCTGGTCACGAGGGCGGTAGGTATTATCTCCTCTCTGATTTCAACTGGTGCCAGCTTCTTCACTTTTCTTTGCATCTTCATTTTGGCCCCCATAGGGTCTTCCACCAGTCCTTCCGCCTTGACCTCTTCCCCTTTGCTTGCTGTCAAATCTTTTATTTAGCTTCTCTTCCACCTTTAGGGAAAACTGGTATGCATCTTCTATGGTGGTCATTCTAACGAGGCTCAGCTCCTCTTGAATACTCGGCCTCAACCCATTAATGTAACAGGCTACCTTCTCCTTGTTGGGCTCTGCATGGCTTGTCCTGATAGTAATTTTATAAAACTCTTCTGTATACTCCTTAACAGACTTGTTACCTTGCTTCAATCCTTGCAACTTCTTCAGCAACTCCATCTCGTAGTCCATAGGAATGAACTGCTTCTTTAGTTTCTCCAACATCCGATCCCATCTGGTGATCTTTCCTTTTCCTCTTCTGTTCCTTTCTAATTGGACCTCCTTCCACCAAATATTGGCGTGGCCCTTCAACTTTGTTTTTACAAACTTAACTCGATATGAGTCCTCCACATCTTCGTACTCAAAATACTTCTCCATGTCATTGATCCAATCAATAAGCTATTCTTGATTCAAATCACCAGAATATGTAGAAACTTCGATCCTGGGCCTCTTTCCGATCTTTGAAATGGCCCTCAACTACCTAACTTCTGCAGGATCTCCCGCAGCTTCTTGTTCTTCCTCAGATAGCTCTTCTTCAGCTTCATCTTCGCTTTCCTCTCTCCTTGGCTTGAACCCTCTTGGTGGCTCCTCTTGCAATGCATCAATTTGTCTTGCAGGGCTCTAAAACCCTCTTCCGTCAAAGCATTCCTCCCACCATGGTTTCTTCATGGAGGCATCTTGATCTATGCAGCAAACCCACAACCTCAGGTCCTGGTGCAAACTGCCTCACGATCGGCGATTTGTCTACACACTCAGGAACCCTTGCTCTGATACCACTTGATGAAGGGGGTAAATCACAAAACACACAACAACAGAAATTGAACATAGAAAATAGAACTTTCTTTTATTGATCTGGGCAACTCATTACATTACAGAAGCTTAATTACAATCAGAGGAATCAATCCTCCACAAGCTGCAACACACTACAGCTTCCTGTCACAAGACTCTAGAATCACCTGCCTTCTGTAACCCCAAATCAGCTAGGGTTTCTGTTTTCCCCCCTATTCTTGACTCTATGCTTGCCCCCTTAACCCCCTACTACTCTAAGGGTTCCCAAAAATGGTTATATATAGCCCTTTTTGGCAACCACTAGCTTAATTTCGAAATTTGCATCTCCCTCCAAAAATAGGTCAACTTTGTGGGGCCATAACTTTCGATCCGACCGTTGGATTTTCAATTATAATACCTTTTCGGAAAGCTCTCGAAAAGATTAAGGAGCAGAAAGTCATATAGATAGGTAGACTACTTGGGTTTCCCACCAAATTTCGGGCCCATCCGAAGCCTCTAAGTGCCTCAAATTTGACTTTGAATATTTCAATAGGATTTTTAGAATTAGAAATTTTAATATCTCACAAATGACAAATGATATTGACGCGATTTCTTCACCATTAGCTTCAATTCACCATTCTAGAGGTCTGTGTAAGATTTTGTATCCATCCGTGCACAAATGCAAACTTACTAAAAATAGTAACCCTGCCAAATTTAGCCCTTATTGAAAAGAAACAACATTTTTTTTTGTTTTGGTTGATGCAAGATTGCTTTTACACCCTAGATGCTCCTGCATCACTGAGATCCAGAAAAAAAATGCAGAGATGACAAAGAATATTTCTAGCATTATCCAGGCTTGGGATAATAGCATTATCTTGGTCTCAACCATGACTGAGAAATTGCAGAGCTAGGCTTGGGAACTCACAAAGGCCAACAATAAGATAGATGACCAAGCAAAGCTACTTCAAGAATTGACCAATCCAGTTTCTACTACTGAACAACGTACTCAAATAGATGCATATCTAGGGATACTCCCAATAGATATTCCTAGAGCCCTATTCCATTGGGAAAGGAGATGCAGGGAGTTAGAGGGATCCAATGTGATGCTACAATTGCAAATGGTAGTGACAACCATGATAGAAAAGGTAAAATCTCTAGAGGAGAAGGTCACCACTGTAGCCACCCTCTCTGCTGAAATCATAGCCTGCAGACCCTCCAATGGCAATTATGCTCTATTTTACAAGAGAGGATCCTCGAAAGGAAGATATCATTAGTTCTTTCTGATTCAACTAAGAATATATAGGATGGGAAAGACTTCCTTGAGGTGTATATGAAGAGTATGGATGAAGACAAAAAAATTGTGTGAACTGTATTTACATAATTTCTTCATAGAAGACCACACTTTCTTCATCAACTTCTTTATAGGTGACTTCCAACTCAGAGTATTTATGTCATTGATGTGGAATCATCAGATATAGAATGAATGAATGGAATCTTACACCAAGAAGGATGCAGATACAATCCTATTCCTTAGGAGAGATTGCCCAAATCCTCTGGGCTTTGAAATTCATTTTAGAGTAACAATTTATTCCCCAACAGATAAAACAAAAATTTGCCCCTATATTAGCAACACTTGCAAGAGTGTGCTATTGAATTTGGTATATTCATGCATAACTCATCCAGTTAGATGATAACTATTGGGAAGAAAAGATGGAATACTCTCACTCTGGAGTAGAAAATGAAAGTAGTGTCCCCGGCCAAGCTTAGGTGGTTTATGAGAAAGGCAAGGGCAATGTCCAAGTTGATGGACAAATATAAGAATAACTAGATAGGGGGTTCTTTAGGCCACCCCTCATCATTGTGCCATTTCTTATATGGGCTGAGTAGATGGAGGATGCTGAATTTCAGGAATGGGTGAACTAGGTCAAACAGTTCAAAGGCAATGGCAATACAAACTTCACAACTAGGTCAACTTTTGAGGAGTACAATCTCACTGATAAACTATACCACCTCAACAAGTCTAGGATATGAAAGTGTAGGAGGACCTACAAAACCTTAGGCTCAGGGGGGATGATGAGTGCCAGGTAGCACTCAGATAAACATACCTTTTTACTTCCTTTTCCCATCTTTTCATTCTGCCTATCCTAGTATTTGCACTATAGAAACTATAAAGTCTTGTTTTAATGATGCTAATAAGAGATGAATTGTTGAAGATTATTATTTTGATGAAAAGGCTTATGTTGCAGTGAAACTGATGAAATTGTGCAGAAAAAACTCTTTTTGGGTTTCATAGGTGTTATTACACATGTGAAAGGTAGTTTTGAAGAACTCCAGAGGTAATCCTAATTATCTCCAAAGCCTGGGATGAAGGACACTACAAGATACTCCAATGTTTTCTAGCTTGTTGGAATATCTATGGAGTAGGGAGTAGAGTAGAGAAGATGGCGATCTCCAGAGCTATGTCTCAGCTGCATCTTGGAGCATCTCTAGAGCTGCTTACAACAGTCTGGTGACTCTGGCGCTACATAGAATCTCTGGTGCCATTAATTACCAAGAGTCTCTAGGGTGACTGAAGTGCTACAGAGCCGCCTACTTGGGCCTGATCATCCCAAGTAGATAACTATAGTTGTTCATGGGGACATGATACAATTTCACTTGTCTTTTCATGAGATTAGAAGGTTTCTTTCAGTCCTCTATTTTGGGAATCAATTTCCTTTTTATTAGGCCTTGCTGGCTATTATTGTTATAAATAAATTGTTTATATCTCAAGACAAACTAATTAGATAAAGTAGTTAACTCCAGTGATATTATGTCAATCAGACTGATATATTTGGATAAGAACAATAGAATAATTATCAAGATTTTTACAGTAGTATTATGTAATTTCATTTTCAAAGCAAAACATATACTTCTAAATACAACATACTTTGATAAGACTGGATTAAAGAGAGTTGTGTTGTGGTGCAGGAGCACACCATCATTTCCAAAATTTGATCATTTGAAGGTCTTGACAGGATGGTCATTAGGTTGGGTCTAGAATGTTTTGATGCAATTTGAGTCTTTTTGGTCATTTAATAAGGTCATTGTAGACCAAGTTGGATGTAATAAGGTCACTAAGGACCAATTTGTGTGTTTTAAGTAATGTCATGTCAAATATAAGTAAAGTATGTAAGAGTTGTTTTATAAACTCATCAAAAATGCTTTAAGAGAGGGAGAAAATGGTCAAGTAGGTGGATTTTCAATTATGGATAGTTGAGAACTAATTCAAACTTGTATAAAAACCTTCTTAGAGATCAAGGAGATGTGGTGGAGAGTTTTGAATGACAAATTTTCAATGAAAACTCTGTTTCTCTGTAATTTACCAGAAAATTCCCTGTTCCAGGCTGTACTACAGATCTGTACGAAATTGTCATAGTTTTAAAATCATTGTATGTCAAGGAGGAATGAATGAACTTTGTTTTGCAAGAGATTTGAGGTATTTTCATTGTGTTTGCACTTAGAAAACGTGATTTTTCTGTAGACTGTCGGTAAACCCTGATTTAGCGTTTTAAGGCCAAAATTAATGTAAATCTAGGCCATTCCACTGAGACATTCCCTCTAAATCATTGGAATGGGATTGTATAAATTAGGTTTAATGTTTTCCATAAGCTTAGGGTTGGAGGATGGGTTTGGAACTGTGTTTGATGAAGAAATTGCCTAATATGACTGTGAATTAGGCCTTACAAGGGTGTAGCAGTTGAGTTAGCCTATTAGGAATTGTTTCCATGAATAAAACCCATGAAATCCATGGATTTTCCATGAATGTAGAAGTCTCCAATTGGTTTGGTGGTTTGAGAGTACTGTTATAGGGTAGTTCCTTTGTAGAGGAGGCCTAATAGGCCTAGTTACCAATAGGTATGTCAGAGATTTTTAGGCTTTTGCTCCAAAACACTTTATACCCATTTTGGGATATGTTGTCAAACATGATATTGGGTACTCTAAAATGGTTTTGCTTCATTTATATCTTGTCCATGGTGAAAGTTGTGGCCTGACAGACCCCTAAGTAGGGCTACTATGATTTGAAGGCTTGGGGTAGACTTGTTGTTAAGAAGGGATCATTGTGACTTGAGAGTGTTTTAGTTGTGTTTGGTAGGTGAACTTAATCTTGTTAGATGCCTCATAAAGCCCATTTGAAGGTCTAAACCCTTGAGTGCAAGTTGGAGACCTTGGAGACCTGATTCATTGAAGGGTCATTGTGAGAGTTTGAGAAGCCAATCAAGAGTCAAGTTGGGAAATCCTATTCATACCAATTGAGGGCCCACTTACCACTACATCATGTTGTTACATTTTTATTCTGAGTTTCTTGTTTAGCCTTCGATTCTGAAGGTGTGGAGCAAGGGCCCACTTCTACCAATAGACAGGAGGCTAGTATCTTTGCTTCATTGTCTTATTTATAGTTTTCATTAGAAGTATAAATTTCTTGTTTTCATAAAATAGGTCAATTCTTGTTTCAATAGATTCATTCCATTAAATGCATATTTCCATCTTTTGTGTGGATTAGATAGATTCTTTTTACAATTTACTGCTTTAGTCTTTAGATTAGATTTCATTTCACAATAGATGGTTAGCAGCATTGATTTATTAAGATAGTTCAATTTAGTAAGTTAGCTAAGGACTGTTGATTATTAGATTCCTTATTGCAAACAGCCTAGGACATAGCCTTGGATTTGATAACATGAAGACATGATTAATTGCCAAGGTACAACGACCCTTGTCAACTTGTTGTTATTTGGTGGAAAGAAGTTTAGTTTGATAGAAATAGGAGGGAAAGGAGAAAATCATAAAATGGGATAGAATGGTGAAAAATTTGAAGAATTAGTTCATACCTGCTGACTATGAGCTAGAACTCCTAAAGAGATTACAAAACCTAAGGCAAAAAGAGAAGAATGTGAAAGAGTACACTGAAGAATTTCACAAGATGGTCATTAGGACTGGACATAGTAAAGAAAGCAGGGAGAGAGTGTTGGAAAGAGACATTGTTCTGATGATTGAATGTTGTCATTGATGGTAACAAATGAAAGAGACTCCACCGGTATGACAAAGAGACTTTACTCCATAAGCAGAAATGACTAAGTATGAACAGTATACATTATACATAGTAAGTAACAATGTTTGGGATTGTATGCCTCCACAGTAAAAGATCAGTATATGTAGATCAAGTATGTTGTTCATAACTATTTAGTGATGATTTGTTCCAGTGCTCAAGTCTTGACTTCCTCTAGAAGTCACATGGCAGAATACCTAAGTCCGTGTGAACAGAGCAAAGACAAGAACAGTGCACAATGCTAGAGAAAAGGGTCCGCATTCCTTCGTAGTTGTATATTTTGTTCTGCAGTTTTGAAGGTATGAAGATATCCAAAATGATTGTTGGTTATGCATCTTAGAGTCTCTTATGGTCCATAGTGGGAATTATGATGTGATAGATGAGTTGATCAAGTATACTCTTAAGGAACAAACCAACAAACATGTTAGATTCTTATGTGGAGAAGTTATATTGTCTAAATAGTCAATCTAAGTGATGGTATGATTGAAGCTGACCTATATGAAGACTTTTGTATGTTTTTTAAAGTCTGCATTGCAGATTGTACACAAGTTCAAGCCGACAAGATGTAGTATTTGTGTACACGGTTTATGTTTTGCTTGTCGACCTGATTATGAGATAAATCTTGTAGCGAATATATATACTCGATGGAATTTGATGTTGGTGTGCGTTGTTGAATGGGGTGTTGTGTGAATCTGAAGTGTGAAGGATTATGAGTAGAGTACAAAGCAGAAAAAGTTGAACAAGGATAGAAAACAGAGTATATGTAGTTAAGTTGAAAAGCAGGGCAGAATAAATGAAGATCTTTGAATTTGTATATTGAACCTTCAATGGAACTGTGATCCAGCATGTGGTAGATGCATTTACTACAGTTCATCTTATGGGAGTGAGCCAATCCTCCTTCTTCTTTTCTTTTCTCTTGGTAGTGAGCCTTTGTGTAGTGAGCACTTCTTCATAGGGTAGTGAGCCTTGGGTACTGAGCCCTAAGGTAGTGAGCCTTCTTGTAATCTGGTATTGAGCTATCAAAACATATTGTAAGCTAACACTCACTGTGGTTTTTTCCTTTTTGGGTTTTCCATGTAAAAATCCTTGTGTCCATGTGTTATGTCTTTATGGTTGTTCTTATGCTTATTCTTCTTTCATGTTATTGATTTTGGAAATTGGATTAATAAACTTGTTAAGTGGTCTTGTGGAATACTAATTCACCCCCCCCTCTTAGTATTCCTTCTATTCAACAATTGGTATCAGAGCAAGGTTCCTTGGAAGAAGCCTAACAGCTTGAGAAAGATCTGGGAGAATTCACTCATGGCAACCAGGAGATTTAGAAACTTCTCAAACAATGTTTAATTGGAAGCATCTCTTTCTAATCTTGAAAATTTTGAAGCAGAAATCAAGGATCTAAAGGATAACATTCAAGAAGTTGATGAGTGCATTTTAAAGCTGAAAGAACAAGTCAAGAAATTCAAAGAAAAATACAGAGATGTTAGTGAACAATTGATATCAACAAATGAGAACCTGGATGATTTGAAAGTGGAAGTTATTAAAAGAGCTAAAGCAGAAGAAGACCTAAATCTGATGGTAAACAACAAGATAGAAGATTGTGTCAAATTGGAAAAAGAATTTGTGAGCCTGAAAACAGACTTGGAAAAAGCTAAGGCCTATGAAGAAAAGTTTAAGATAAGTTCTGCAAAACATGATGAGATGATTGCTAGTCAAAAGAGTTCAAATGACAAGCAAGGCTTAGGATTTGAGAAAGGAGAAAGTTCAAAATTAGGTCAAGAAAACTTTTAGATGAAGCAAAACAAAGGCAACCAATTCAGGAATCAAAGAAGAAGACCTAGAAGACCTCTGGTCAGACATCCAAATGCTCAAAGGTACCTATCTTTCAATATCCATTGTTTTAATTGCAAAAAGTTTGGCCATAAAGCTACTCAGCGTAGGAGTAGAATAAATCAGAATGTTCCATCATTCTCTGGTCAATGTTTCAATGGCAAGAAAATTGGTCATAGATCAAATGAATGCAAAAGTCTGGTAAGAAATGGCTTTCACAATTCAAGGAATACTCAATCATTCAATGGAAGATGTTTTTCTTGCAATAGATTTGGACACATGGCTAATCAATGCAGATCAAGGATGAATTCATTTAGAGGAGGGAATCAAGGACAAGGATACATTGTGTGCTACAATTACAACAAGTTTGGACATGTTGCAAGATTTTACAGAAGTAAGAATGTGAAAAGAAACTACTATGCTAAAGAAAGGAAAACAAAGCAAAGGAATGATAAGGGAAAAGAAAAGTTGATCCGGTTGAAACTAAGAAAGAAATGGACAAGATCTGGATCAAGAAAGAAGTAATTGAAGTCAAGGATGGATCCGCACCAGCATCTAGTGCAGATACTTCCTCTGGGAAGTAAATTGGGAGCTCTGGCTCAGGGGGAGCTGTGTTGAAAATCTAAAGCCCCCAGCCAGAAAGTTAGTGCTGGAATCTGGCACCAAGGTATGTTGTGAAGAACTCTAAGACAAATCCTCTGAAAGGAATTCTGGTAGAGAAAGATCTAATGTGGAGCATTGCAGAGTAATTTGGATTGACTGTGGTTGACAGAGAAGCGTTTGATAGCTTTTTGAAAGACCACATTTATGATGATTAAGTTAAGGCCTCAAGGGGTTTAAAGGCTTGGACTCATAAAAGATTTGTCACTTTGCATTCAATCTTTCAAGTGTTTAAGGTGATCTGAAGTGAAACTCCAAGTGACTTAGTGATTTCCAATGCAAATTAAGACAAGACCAAAGAAAACCCTAATTCAGCGAAAAGAGGTATTTATCAACTCTGAAACCCCACTGTGAATCTATTTGAACTTTTGCAAAATGGCTACACCACATGCGATTGATATAACTAAAAGACCGAGGCTAAAATTTAAGAAGCATCCATTCAAATAAATAGAGGTCAATCCAAATGGTGCATTTTCAAAGATTATGTTCGGTGTGATGCATGCAGAAGATGTTATGGCCTATATACATGTTGCCTTAGAAGAACACGGAGATAGTCAATTCTCATATCTATATATAAAACAATTAAGTGGAGATGGATTTGATTTGAAGGAAGAATACAAGGTATTGGAAAGAAAGAAATTTATTCAATATATAGATTTTCCAGTCTTTGTAGAAGATGAATGGGTCTGGTATGTCTTAAGCTAAATTCATGATGAGTTTATATGGCTCCACTCTACATTCAAGATTACTAAAGATGCCATAAGGGTTGTCACAGGACTAAACTCTACCGGTACAGTACCTATATTGAAGGTTGTGAAAAATGATATAGTAATGAAAGCCACCAGAGCAAAATTTGATAAAAGGGCATTAACTATTAGTGATATTGAAGACCATGTAGTCAGATTTGCATCTATGGTAATTGGCTATAAGGTCTACTTCACAAACTGGGAAAATTCTATCTCTGGTATAGCCATTTATACTGCATATCAAATGATTAAGGAAAATGCAGAATATGACATGTGTGAACTGCTCCGACAGTAGTTAATGGAGAACCTAAAGAAGACAAAACCAAATATCCCTTCAAGTTCGGTACTTCAATTTTGTTCTTATTCTTCTACTTTATGCAAGAGTTACAAGGCATGAAGAATCTATTTTGGACTAGAGACAAACCTGTTGCAGTACAGATCAGAAACCATTTGAGCAGCATAGGAAATATTGAGGTACAAAACTCGGCCCTATGGGGCTATTTCAAAAATTTCCAGAAGTTAATGTAATCAAAGGAAAGGATCCCTAGATCAGTTGTTGAAAAATACAAGGACACTATCTGCTTTATTGTGACAAAAGATCAATGCTTGATGGAGGTTGTTGAGCCTAGAATAGTATGGGTTATGCCAAAGGGCTATGAGATAGATGGAGGAATATTAGAAAATTATGCACAACATATGCTAAGCAAGCCCAGGGACCCCAAAGAGGAAAGATTTGGAACATATGAAGAATTGTTTGCTAAAATTCATGTTGAAGTAAGAAAACCTAAAATCTCCAAGAAAATACAGAGAGTGGCAGAGGATTTTGCCTTGAGACAAGGCATCACAAAAGAACAAGTGAAAGAGGCAAGGGGAAAAGCACAAGCTAAAAAGGTAACAAAAGAAAAGAGAAAAACTGAATTAGTTGAAGCTCCAGAAGAACCCAAGAGAAAACCTGAAAAACCAGAGGTGGTAGGAAGGAGAACCAGAGGATCTACCTCTACAGAAGCTGCATCTATTCCCTTTGATCCCACACCATTGACAAGTGCTGAAATTCCTACCACCAGTCACAAAAGGAAGAAAACAAAGGCTAAAAGAATGCATGTAAGCATTGCAGTTGATGAGGAAGAGACAGAAACAAATGTAGAAGTGAAGAAAATGAAAACTGAGGCCACCAAAGCCTCCAGAAGTAGCAAGAAGAAACCCTCTAGTAAGGGTAAAGCTGGAAGAAGGCCAGGGCAAGATGAGATAGGAGAAGCCACTATAAATCTCAAGGATGTCCTAGAGGCTATAACTATTGATGGAAACTTAAAGCCCATAGCCCAATTATATGATGAGTACAATGATCCGGATAAAAGAAATATTGAAACTGTTGTCATTAGATATCTGGACATCTACAACAAAGCTCTTATTGAGATAATTACTAATCTTCCAAACACCTTGGGTAGTATAATGTCTGCAAGAAAAGAGGTGGCTATGGCTAAGGACATTGAACTCAGAGAGAATACGTTGATAAGGTTATGTCCATAGATCACCCCTAAAGACAAAACAAAAATATCAAAAGCGCTCCACAAGGAGTTTAGATCAAAGAAAAGGATGAATACTCTCATGTTAGATGACATTGAAAAAGTAGTAAAGGAGACTGAGGAAATCACTTTGAGAGTGTTGAAGAAGTTTCATCTTTCGATAATATATGACAAAGATGAAACAAATGTTGGAGATGATACATCTATTTTGGAAGTGAATTTGAACCAAGTGGCTAAAGAGAAGGAAGCACCTGCTACAGTTACTGAGACTGGTCTCCCTCTAGAACATCCAACAAGTGACAAGACAGGAATGGAGAAGACTAAGAAGATAGATAAGGAAAATTATCAAGAAGAGAAATAGGATAAGGAAATCCCTGCACCAGAACAAAAGGATGATGCAAATGAAGTTATGGATTTAGATCCTCTGGAGTAAAATCAAGAAGTCTTTGATATAACAAGAGACAATGCGGAGTCTGTCAAGGAATTCCTGGAAAGAGAAAAATAAGCCCTAGATGAACTAGAATTTTTACAAGGACCAATAAACTTGGACTCAATGTCCCTTGTATAGAAATTTAAATTAGTATCAGTTGTGCAAGAAAAGGCACAAGAAGAAATTTTGAAGTCACACATACAAGACAATGAACTGATTGGTGAGGCATACAACATTTTGGAGAAGTTGATGCCATCATATCAGAAAGACACCTCTTTGTCTTCAATAAGTCAACTAAAAGGACTCATAAATTATGTAAGTGAGCATTTTGATTCTTTTGAGAAATCTGTTGAGACAAAAGTGAGACAAGAATTTGATGAGAAAATGTTAAATGAGTTGAAGACTATGATAGTAAATGGCAAAGCTCTACTAGAAAATAAAATGAAAGGCATACAGAGTGCCATCAAAGAAGCAAGTGACCTATACAAATTTTACTTATCTTGGGTGGTAGCCACAAAAGAACTAGAAGAAAAGATAAAGGATCAGAAATTGCAGCTGATAAATATTTCCAAAACATTTGATCCAGCAGTTGAATCGGTAAGAAGCAAAGAAATACAAGTAATTAATATTCATGAAGAGTTAAGTAATCTTATGATTAAGAGAGATCAGATGAAAAATAAAATGTGTCAGTTGAGAGGACTAATTAGTCCTAAGCTAGATTCATGATCAGTATTGCAGTAGAAGCACAGGCAGCTTCACAAATTGACACAAATTTTGATGTGCAAAACACAGAAAAATGTTCTTTTTGATAAATGGTCACATTCAAATTTTGGAAAGAGCAAAGAATCAATGGGATGAAGAGATTACACAATTAAAGATTGTGTATAAGGACATTCTTTCACCAACAACTAATTGAGTTGAAGTTTGTATGTATACATATGCAGCAGAGTAAGAAGATTTTTGCAGTTTTGGTCCAATTTTGACTCTTGTACTTACACCTTTGCTATTTATGTCAAAGGGGGAGAAGAATACTAGTGAAAATAGGCAAACATCTAAGGGAGAGAAGGAATACAAAGTAATGGGGAGCAGACATAAGTATTTTTCACTAAGTGTTGCCATCAATGCCAAGGGGGAGATTGTTGGCAAGAGACATTGTTCTGATGATTGAATGTTGTCATTGATGGAAACAAAGGAAAGAGACTCCACCGGTATGACAAAGAAACTTTACTCCGGAAGCATAAATGACTACGTATGAACAATATACATTATACAGAGTAAGTAACAATGTTTGGGATGGTATGCCTTCGCAGTAAAAGATTAGTATATGCAGATCAGGTATGTTGTTCATAACTATTTAGTGATGATTTGTTCTAGTGCTCAAGTCTTGACTTCCTCCAGAAGTTACATGGTAGAATACCTAAGTCCGGGTGAAAAGAGCAAAGACAGGAACAGTGCACAGTGCTAGGAAAAAGGGTCTGCATTCCTTTGCAGTTGTATATTTTGTTTTGTGGTTTTGAAGGTATGCTAAGATATCCAAAATGATTGTTGGTTATGCATCTCAGAGTCTCTTATGGTCTGCAATATGGATTATGATGTGGCAGATGAGTTGATCAAATATACTCTTAAGGAACAAGCAAACAGACATGTTAGATTCTTATGTGGAGAAGTTATATTATCTAAATAGTCAATCTAAGTGATGGTATGATTGAAGCCAACCTATATGAAGACTTTTGTATGTTTGTTTAAGTCTACATTGTAGCTTGTACACAAGTTCAAGCCGACAAGATGTAGTATTTGTGTACACGGCTTATGTTTTGCTTACCGACCTGATTATGAGATTAATCTTTTAGTGAATATATATACTTGATGGAATTTGATGTTGGTGTGCGCTGTTGTATGGGGTGTTGTGCAAATTCGAAGTGTGAAGGATTATGAGTAGAGTGCAAAGCATAAAAAGTTGAACAAGGACAGAAAATAGAGTATATGTAGTTAATTTAAAAAGCAGGGAAGAATAAATGAAGACCTTTGAATCTATATATTGAACCTTCAATGGAACTGTGATCTAGCATGTGGTAGATGCATTTATTGTAGTTCATCTTATGGCAATGAGCCAATCCTCCTTCTTCATTTCTTTTCTCTTGGTAGTGAGCACTTCTTCATAGGGTAGTGAGCCCTGGGTAGTGAGTCCTAAGGCAGTGAGCCTTCTTGTAATCTGGTATTGATCTATCAAAATATATTGTGAGCTAACACTCATCGTGGTTTTTTTCTTTTTGGGTTTTCCATGTAAAAATCTTGGTGTCCATGTGTTATGTCTTTATGGTTGTTGTTCTTATACTTATTATGCTTTCATGTTATTGATTTTGTAAATTGGATTAATAAACTTGTTAAGAAGTGGTTTTTTGGAATACTGATTCACCCCCCCTCTCAGTATTCCTTATATTCAACAGAAAGTGGTGTGATACATTAATGGACTAAGAATGAACATCCAAGAAGAACTAAGCTTGGTAAGGATGACAACAGTAGAAGAAGCATATCAATTTGCACTGAAGTTTGAAGAGAAGTTGAAAAAGAGATTTGAGCATAGACAGAGAGGTAGAGGAGGTAGATTCCAGAAAGGTAGGACAAAATGTGGAGAAGGAAGATCATAGGCATAGCATAATAAGGAAAGTAGCTTATACCACAAAGAGGAAAGAGATAACTCATATCACTGAGGGAGAGATGATTGGAGCTTCTACCACAACACTAGAGGAAGTCATAATTCCTACCAAAATGAAGGATGCTAGAGAGATGAAAGAGGATTTGACAAAAAGATCATTCAAAGGAACCTGTTTCAAGTGTGGAGGTGAAGGGCATCGAGCATTTGAATGTCATCAAGGGAGCACTAATAAAAGGACATAAAATAATGCAAGGGAAGCATATGCAAAGGAAGAACCTATTGGATCCCCAAGTTCAATAGGAAAACCAGAGAAGGGTGAATCATTGGTAATGAGGAGAGATTTATTGCAAGCAGAAATAATTGAGGAACAACCGTAAAGGAAAAGTTTATTCCAGACAAGATGCAAATCAAGTGGCAAGTGTTGTAAAGTTATCATTGATAGCAAAAATACAGACAATTTAGTTTCACAAGAGATGGTAAGGAAGCTAAATCTAAAGAGGTTGGAACATCCAAAGCCCTACAAGATAGCATGGATTCAAGATGAACACAAAATACTAGTGAGTGAACAATGTTTGGTGAAATTTCATATAGGATCTTATAATGATGAAGTATTGTGTGATATTATGTTGATTGATGTATGTCATATATTTTTGGGAAGACCATGGCAATATGATAGAAAGGAAATTCATGATGGGAGAAAGAATACCTACACTATGACATCAAATGGGAAGAGACATATTTTGATACCTTTGGAAGAAGAGCACAAGAGTGAAGTGTGTTGTAATGCTAGAATCTATTTGGTAGATGGTAGGAAATTTTTGGATGGATTGAGAAATGAAAACATGTGTTTTGCATTGATTCCAAAGAAATGTGGTACCCGAAGTGTAGAAAACACCACCACAAAAGGAGAAGAACCACTGCAGAGGGAAGTGGCAGAATTGTTGACAGAGTACCAGAATATTGTATCAAAGAATGTGCTAGAAGGATTGCCACCAACTTGGAGTATCAGTCGTCATATGGATCTCATACCTAGAGCCAATTTGCCAAACAAAGTGGCGCATAGGATGACCCTAGCAAAAAATATGGAGATAAACATATAGATATAAGAGTTGTTGAGGAAAGGATTGATCAAAGAAAGCTTAAGCCCATGTCTAGTACCAATAGTACTAGCACCAAAGAAAGATGGAGAATGGAGGATTTGCACATATTCAAGAGCAATCAATAAGATCATAGTCAAGTATAGATTTCCATTGCCAAGGATGGATGATATCATGGACTATTTGAGCGGAGCAAAATACTTCACAAAGATAGACCTAAAGAGTGGATACCATCAAATTAGAATCAGAGAAGGAGATGAATGGAAGACTGCATTCAAGACAAATGAAGGATTGTACAAGTGGTTAGTCATGCCTTTTGGATTAACTAATGCATCAAGTACATTTATGAGGTTGATGAATGAAGTATTTAAGAAATTCTTGGGTAAGTTTGTTATTATCTACTTGGATGATATTCTAATTTTTAATAGAACCAAATAAGAACATTTGCGATATATAAGACAAGTATTTTAGATGTTGAGAGAAGACAAATTGTTGATAAACATCAAGAAATGTAGTTTCATGAAGACAAAACTTGTATATTTGGGATTTGTGATTTCTACAGAAGGATTGAAGATGGATCCAAAAAAGATAAGAGCAATTGTTGAATGGCCAACACCTGTGAATATTGGAAAAGTAAGATCTTTTCATGGATTGGCAAGTTTGTATCAGAAGTTCATCAGGAGTTTTAGTACCATATGCACACCAATGATAAAGGTAATGAGAGGAGACCGAAAAGATTTTAACTGGACACTAGGAGTACACAAGAGTTTTGAATTGCTGAAGAAAAAGGTGATAGAGCAACTAGTGTTAGCATTACCAAATTTTGACAAAGCATTTCAAGTTGATTGTGATGCCAATGGAAATGCAATAGGAGCAGTGTTAAGCCAAGAAGGGAGACCAATAGCATATTTCAGTGAGAATTTGAATGATGCAAGGAGGAGATATTTAGTATATGATTAGGAGTTTTATGCCATAATTAAATCCTTAAAGAAGTGGAGACATTACTTGTTGCCAAAAGAGTTTGTGTTGTACACTGACAATCAAGCTTTGTGTTACTTGAACAGTCAAGGTAAGTTGAATTAGAGACACATGAGATGGGTCGAATTCATGCATAGTTATACATTTGTGTTGAAACATTGGATTGGAAAGTCAAATAAAGTTGCAGATGCATTGAGTATAAGAAGGACCTTATTAATATAAATGAGGGTAGAAGTACTAGGTTTTGAAGAACTCAATCACATGTATGAGGATGATTTTGATTTTGTGGAAGCATGGAAACCATGTAGAGAACCATTTGTGATAGATAGAAGAAAGTGGTTGGATTACTTCATTCAAGATGATATGTTGTTCAAAGGGAATCAATTGTGTATTCTGCATAGTTCAATGAGAGAGAATTCGATCAAGGAGAAGCATAGTGGTGGCTTAGCAAGACATTTTGGTATTGATAAGACAATAGCTTTGGTGAATGAACATTATTTTTGGCCTCAGATATATAAGGATGTAAGGAAGTTTGTTCAGGGTTGTAGAATTTGTCAAGTTGCAAAAGGGAGTAGTTAGAATACTGGATTGTATAAACCTTTGATAGTAACAAAAAGACCTTGGGAAGATATAAGCATGGATTTCATATTTGGATTACCAAGAACACAAAAGGGACATGATTCCATATTTGTAGTAGTGGACATATTTTCAATGATGGATCATTTCATTCCTTGTAAGAAGACAAATGATGTTGTGCATGTTGCTAACCTATTTTTCAGGGAGATTGTGAGATTGCATGGATTACAAAAGAGTATAGTTTTAGACAGGGATATAAGGTTCATAGGATATTTCTGGAGGACATTGTGGAAGAAGATGAAGACAGACCTAAAATTTAGTTCAACATTTCACCCACAGACAGATGGACAAACAAAAGTAGTCAATAGCTTGTTGAGATGTCTAATAGGAGATAAGATAGGAAATTGGGATATAATTCTACAGCAAGTAGAGTTTGCATACAATAATTAAATGAGCAGAAGCACAGGGAAGACACCATTTGAAGTTGTGACTGGAATACAACCTATAGAAGTTGTAGAGCTAAGAGACATCAATATGGAGAACAAAAGGAGTGTAAAAGTAGAATAATTTGCAGGATACATGGAAACGGTGCATAGTCAGGTTCGAAAGCATTTGGAAGAGATGAACAACAAGTATAAGGGACAAGAAAATGAGAAAAGGAGACATTAGGAATTTTTTGTTGGAGATGAAGTCATGGTGTATCTCAGGAAGGGAAGATTTTCAATAGGGACATACAACAAGAAGAAGATGAAGAAGTTTGGGCTATGTAGGATTCTCAATAAGTTTGATTCGAGAAATGCATATGAAGTGGAACTACTAGAAGAACTTGGCATATCACCAATATTCAATATTGCAAACCTATATCAGTATCATGAAGGACATTCAAGTGATAGTACCATAGGAGATTGTTTGGAAGATAAGACACTGCATCAACAATAGGAGAAGATAGAATAGATTCTAGCTAGGAGAGTTGGGCGCAACACTAGAGGCAAGTAGTACAAGGAGTACCTAGTTAAGTGGAAAGGAAGACTAGAGGAAGATTCATCATGGATTTGTCAAGATGAGGTAGACCGCATTGGTTTTTCTCTAGCCCTGAGAAAGTGAGGGACTCAATTTTTAAACAACTCTAGGTGTCTAACGCAAGAGCATCCCAGGTTGAAAGGTAATCTTGCATCAACCAAAAAAAACATTTTATTTCTTTTATTTTCTTACTTTTCAGTCATATCAGTCTCAGTAGATTGCATCACATTTTACCGCATTATCATTTCATAGTTTGCGGTATAGGATGAAGACTCACTACTATGTCATCTACATCATATCCAAATTTTATGAGGTTTTCAATTGTATGCAAAGAGTTATCACCATCAAAAGCATCATCTGTAGCATCAATTCAAAGCAATCAACATTCAGCTAGGTGCATGATGTTTGTGACACCTAATGGAACATCTCACAAGGCATAATGGGACCAGAGGCACCTTCAACCCAAACCACAACATGATTCATTAACATTGGAGGCTTCACCATTGGAATTAGAATGACCTACTCGTTTCATCAATCATTGAACTTTGGAGTATTTTAAGGCCAATGCGGATCATTCCTTGAAATTGGATTTTCCATATAATCAATCACTAGATGCATTAGAGAGGTAGTAGTCTAGTAGTATGAGCTAGGAAGTTAAGATAGTTGGATTGCGGAGTAGCGCTTCAAAGCTATATCTTTCATGTACACTATAACAAGTCAGAGGATAGGCTTGTAAGCCCATTATAGTCCGCATATTGTCAGCATATAAAGATTATAACTATTTATAATATTGAATTAATCAATTTCCAATTGATGCTCCATCCTTTGTGTTTTCTATTGTGTTTACTCTAAGGTTGCATGGTTGGACAGTCCTAATCCTAGACCCTCCATCTGTGACTGCACCACATGTACCTAGCAGTAGGATAAGCAGTAAAGGCATAGGTTGGTTTACCTAGTCTATGAGCTTGATCCAGTTGCTTATCTAGTAGTTTATCTAGCACGAGTACTAGCAACACTAGCATACCTTCCAGTAGATTTTGTTGGTTCTGTCAATGATGCACCACTAGTAGCTCAAGATCTAGTATCAACACCACTAGTATAAGTTTATCCAGTAGCATAAGCATAACCAAATGGATACCTAGAAGCATAATTATAAGTTGATGTGCTTGATCCAATAGCTAGTCCAGTAGTTTATCCATCGGTAATAACACCATCACTAGTAGAACCATCAACAACAATACCACCCATAGTAGTATACCTAACATCTTATCCAATACCAATAGATCTAGTACCCCTTGGAGATTATGCCATTGATCCTATTGATCCAACACCATATACATTGTAGATAATAGCATATCTATCAGCATATTCACCAGTCCCAGTTGGAGTTGATCTACTCAATTAAGCAAGTGATCATGTAGATCCATTCAAAGAACCACTAGTAGCATCATATAGAGAAGCATATCCATATCCAGTACATAGACAGTCTCACTTAGAGCCCTTGAGTAAATCCGTAGTAAAGGAACCACCCACATAGGCATAGCACGTAGCTCCCTTTCTAAAGGTTCAAGATCCTACCATTAAAGTAGTTGTCCCTTCTCCACACCCCTTTGAATTTGGTACAAATTATAGGCTTTGGTGGAACCATTGTATTGATACCCAGAAGTAGCTACGTTGTTTATTGATCATGTTTATCCAGATATAGACCTATAGCTAGTAGTATCCCTTGATATCCCAACTTATCCACCTAAAAGTTATCCACCATCTTTCTTATCCAATGAAATCCCTTCCATTTGTAGAACCCATAGTATGTCTCCTTATTCAAGAAGCAAAGATAGAGCTAATAGTAGATCTAGACATAGTACTACCATCATGCATATAATCCATACCCACTAGAAATGGAAGAAGCTTTGGTGTCTCAAGAAAAGGTAGTTGTTACTATATACAATGTAGGTCCATACCCAGATATAGATCCATACGTGGTAGACCTATTTCAATATTGAGACCCAACAGTTTTGTGTATGTTTGCAGTAGCAATTGTGATGCAGTGAGTTGCCCTGTTGAGATTGAAAATAGAGAGGCTCTAGGATAGATGCAATCCATCATTTGAAATGCCTCATTATGATTCTTATGTTGATGGTGACAATGAAGATATGGATCAGGTCTATGATCTGAGTATGAAGCAAGATATCAGCATGTCTAGAAATAATGTATGTTGGCAGCTTATTATCCAAGATTTTGACACTTGTGAGTATGAAATTTTCCTTTATGATGAAGATCAGGTGTCTATTGTTGCGGATGATGGTGTTGTGCCTGAATTTGAGGCTTTAATTTGGGCCCGATGTACATATAATAATGACATTGAGCATCAACATATGTGCCAAGTTGAAGATCAGCATGTTGCTGACCAACTTAAAGATATGATAGAGCTAGATATTTTCTAGTTTGATCTGCAAGAAGATGTGTTTCTTGTTGTGGATCAATAGTGCAGTCAGGCACATTTCTCTTTTCCATGTGAATTGGAGGTGTTCTCCTTTTCCCTCAATTTCCATGATGAGGTTAGCAGGTATAGTGAAGTTATAGTTAATGATGGATGTTTTTCCCATCTACTTGTGATGTTGATCTAAGTTTTAGTATTTCATCCTCTACTGTTATGAAAATGCATGATATGGAATGGAATAGGTCAAGCACCTATCATTTATGGTTGCCATGTAACAACATTATTCTCAGTGCTGAGGATTGTCTTCATTTCAGGAGAATCTTGTGCAAATTGGTGCATGCAGATGAAAACCTTCAATTGTTGTAGTTGGGTGATGAATGCAAATTTGGTTTTAGGGAGATCATCTCCTTCATTCATCTCATTTTTGATAGAGGCAAGTAGTTGCAACAGTCTTTTGCAAGTTTGACCTGCAAGTGACTACAAATTTTGATTATAGTCAAATTTCCTATGTGCCATCATGCCTATGAATGTATGCCTTGTAAATATGTTTTGTGTTGTTCCCCCTTACTCATTTTTTTCCCTTTGGTCTTCTTGGAGATGTTTTGGATTCTCATTATGTCAATGCTTGACACACATCCCCAACTAGAGCCACTATTGGGATTCCTATTTTCAAGCCTCGTATTTGCAAAATCTTGTCAAATTCTCAAAATTTTCCTAAGGGGTCCCTATGCCTTAACCCTGATACATGTTGTTGAACCCCTGATTTTGGCTAAGTCTGAAACTCTAAAACTTTGGGTAAGTCTAAAATCTTATGTATCCTCTAAATTCTAGAATCTGCATTATAACTCCTATGGATCCAAAACCACTCTCAAACATCCTAACAGTATATACGTTAAACACAACTTAAAGTAAAAGAAAGATAAATGATAAAAGGTAAATACAAACTTATACTTATATGTTTATTTTTTGTATATATTTTCCTGAATTTCTTTCTTTTCTAGGCCCTTTTGTTCCTACGGGTTTTCGAGACCTACAGAAACTTTTGCACCAGGTTCCTGCAAGACTTCGAGACCTGTCGGAACTTTGAAATTTTTCCAAAGGTTCCTTGTTCTCCCCACGACCTGTTCAAAATTTTGAAATCTTTCTGGACCCCCTAAATTTTCAAGTTGAATTTGAAGGTGCAAAAATTTGAATTTTCAAATAATTTTTTGAGGAAAGGGCTAAGTATTTTATGCAATTTCAGGTCAAACTTTCATTTTTTTACTTTCACTACTTTTGGTTATGGCGGGACTGTAGGACTCACTAGAACATTGGAACCTTTTCCAAAAGTTCCAAAGTTCCAATTTCTCTCATCGTCCCGCCACCCACCAGAGGCCTAGAAACATAGGAAAACATATCACCAACTCTCCAGATCATCATTAATGCAAAGTAGGTGGTTGAATTTGATGTTTTTATTGTAGTAGGCGAAGTTGGTGGGGTTTTCCCTCCCATTTTTCCATCCAATCTGAGTTGTGAAGGCTATAAATTAAAGATTGAAAATCATTTTGAATGGTTGGTCCTTTGGTGGTGGCTAGAGGCTGGAGGTTGTGCAGGTTCAATAATGCCTCTAGGGCTCCAAATCATATCATGCCTAGTTGCAAAGAAGTAATGGAGTGGTGACATAGATGAAAGATAGTGTGTTGTAGGGGTGTGCTAATAATATCTCCATGTTTATTTGTATGTATTTAGGGTTTTCTTCTTATCACATTTGTTGATAAGTTTGTATTACACATTTAAAAATGTGACAACAGTTTAAATATATTACAAGCTTTGTAATTGTCTATTTGATAGGAAAGGGAGACTTAGCTTAAAACCCTAAACTAGGCCAAACCCTCTTCTATCAACATTGGGACACAAACCTAGCTTAGATTCTACCTTTGAAGGAGAGCCAAACTATAAAGGTTTTATCCTTTTGTTGTATATAAGAGTGTTAACCAAATCTAACCAATCAAACTAGGGCAAAGTAGGAAACCCTATTTGAGCAAGATCAATGAATAACAGACTAAAAAAAATTGTTACAGAGAAACTGAGAGCATAACATAGATCAGGAGACAGAGAAGAACTATAACCTAGACTTAAATGCATAGAGGTATCATACATTGGGTGCCCTAGACCCAAATTAGGTTTTACAGGATATTTTGACTTGGGTGTCTTCATTTATCTGCATTCCTACTTCCTATCACTTGTTGTTTGATTCCTCCGAATGTAACCTACTTACAAACAAGAATGGAAAAGGTTGTGTTGTTTTTAGGGGCTTGCTTACTCAAACCCCGTGTTGGTGTTCCTACCTCCACTACAACAAGGATTAGAGATCAAAGAGTTTGTGCCCTAGGAGGGTAGAGGCAAGATCTGCAATAAATGATGAAAGAATGAATATAAATGGTAAATGTTACCACAAGATATGAAACCCTATTTGGAGTAGGTGACTCAAGACCATGCACCAACAAGGAGATAGAGAATGTAGGGTTGAACTTCCTTCAAGACCTGCAAACTAGCATCATAAGATATACAAAGAGCTATTCCAATAATAAAGAATACTTGAGCATAGGAGAGCAATTCACTAAAGCATAAGGTAAGTCCTTGTAATATTCTAGGTGTAAAATGAATAATATGAATGCTTCTTATATGCATTCCCGCTCACTAATAGTGAATAAAACCAATTGAGGCTGACAAGGGTAAACCAAAGAGGTGTTCTAAGCTAACACCACCAAATTAAGGTTGGGGCTAACATCCGAGCCCAAGGTGTTAGGCTCCCTAGTCCTTTAGCCCCCACAAACTTTGGGTAGTGCTTAATGAGGTGATCTTAGACCAGCCCTAAGTTTATTTTCTGGGGTTTATCCATGAGGATTGAGAATTAATAGTTTATTGTTCCACTAGGTGCCAAAATAGGTTCAAATTGTAAATAGTAAACATTTTACTCTATAACATTTAGCCCCCACTTTAGCGTGGGTACAAGCTACCATTCGTACTCACACTAAAATAAGGAGAAGACGGATTTCTAACATGAAAACATAAAAGCCAAAGAATTCTAGTCTTGTGGTACCCACGGAGGAATGTTTTGAGGTCCCTGGAAAGAAGAATTTGTTGTAGTTTCAGACCTTGTAATGCATTACAAGAACCAGTCAAATTTGATACATTTTTCTTGAAGCTAAACCTTTGATGTCTCTGATTGTGGTTCACCTATGAATGTAACTGGTTATTTTGTGTCTATTTCTTCTACAGCAAATTCTTCTTCTTTTGTAATGGCTACTTAGCCTCTATGATTAATACAAGCAATTGATTTTGAGTCTCTCATTTTCTTCTACACTGTGTCTGCTTGAATGTTGCTTATTTATTCTATAGATAAAATGATCCCTCTATAAGTTTTAGTATTCTATTTTGGCCTCTGTTAAAGATTAGATGAGTCTGTGTTAGTTTATTCATCCTTTGAAATCATCATTGTGTTATGTCAGTTCCAGCTAAACACTATAAATCTGATGCATTACCTTTTAATTTTAGTTCCTCCCTCTTCCCCTTTTCCTTGTGAGCAATAGCATTAGATTTAGTTGTCATTCTCTATACCTTAATTCCAAAAAGAGGAACCATCCTTCTCTAGAGGTTTGGTCTCAACTGCAAGGTCCCACACCTTGAGACCAATCCTATTCTGTCGTTGGAATGCTTGAATAGTTTCCAAGTAGGATGCAATTCCAAGTGATAACAAGTCCCATGTACAAATTTATTGCAGTGGGTGACCTGGGTTAATGTGTTATCAATGTAGTGAAATTCTATATAGATGAAAATCAATGTAATGAGGGTTGGACGCAGATGCTTATTTTGGTGCTCCAAGCAGAATCCTATCATGTTGTAACCATGCCTTTTAATCAATACAATATTGGTTATTTTGCCTTTTCATGCTAATTTAGCACTATGTAATCTGGAACTAGTTATTGCTTGTGAATGTTTATTTCTTTGCAATCCTATTCTTATCCTTTACCTTGTTAGGATTTGTGTGAGTTTATCAGTTGTGTGAAATTATTCTACTCATCTTAGTTTTGTGGGTGTTCTTCATATTAAACCTGGTGTATCACATTTTCCCTTTCAGTTTTCTCCTTCTTCCCTTTTCCTAGTGGTGTTAGATTAGGTTTAGTCTATAATTTTATCTAAATCTTCTATTTAGAAAGAGAAACTAGCCTTCTCTTAAGGTTTGATCTCATCTGCAAGGTCCCACACCTTGAGATCACTCACATGTTTCACTAGATTGTTGAAGCAAATGAGCTTCAACATAGGGTGCAAATCTAAGTGAACAATTTCTGGCATGCCTGGTGGGACCACTTTACTCTGAGTTAAGAGTTGAGCTAATAAATTGATGTTGTTCTTAGTGTTTTGAATTGTGACAGACAGTTTCATACACCTGGCGACTCTATAAGCTCCTCATTTCAGATCAGTCCAACATTACATGCCTAGAGTGCAAACTAGGGCTTCTTCAAGAGGTAGGAATTGTCAATTTGTTGAATTAACTTTAGTTGCTTCAAGGAGAAGAACTAGTTTATCTAAGTCTCCTGTGAGAGAGAATAGTAGTGTTGTTTCATCCCATCTAAGATGTCAATCTACACCTCCCCCTGTTAGGTTTTAGTAGTCAAGAAGAGGATTGCATATAACTAGAATAAACTTGAATATCCTAAATATGGCTTAGCCAAGAAATCTACCCTTTGTAACCCTCAATGGAGATAGCCCTTTGGCCCTAAATGCACATAATGACATACTTGTCTCAGCCCTAAAGAGTATTCCATTCTTTATGGGTGAGGGCTCCACTATGCTTGTTGAACATATTAAAGATATATCAAATGTATGCTCAGTTCACCATATTCAAGATGAAGATGTTGTTGTTAGGCTACTGGTTTCATCCTTCAAGTGAAGGGCTCTTCAATGGTTTATGAGTTTACCCCCTACTTCAATACATGATTGGGATGAGCTAGGAGAAGCAATCTGCAAGCAGTTCGGAGAGAAAGCAGATAATGTCTCTCTGTTAGAATAGTTGACAACTATAAAGAGAGATCTCAATGAGTTGATAGTTGACTTCAACTTTAGATTTCAAAGAACATGGGAAAGAATTCTGGCTCTCCTTAAACCATCTCGACAAGGTGCTTTCTTGTATTTTCTAAGAGCTTTAAATTTTCATATAGTTGTTATGATGCAATCCATGGGTGCTCAGACTTTACCAGATGCATATGAGACACCTTTTAGAACTGAAAATTGTTTAATACGGGCTCAAAAAATTGCCCTTAGACAACTTGTACCTATCTTCCCAAAGTTGCCTTCACAATTTGAATAACCCACTATTGCTCCCATCCCAAAGCCTAAAGCCTCTACATCTACTCTTCCACAAGAAGATGACTTTAAAACCTTTATGGCCAACCTGACTAAAAAAGTCAATATCATAGCAACCCAAACTACCCCTAAACCTCACCAAAGTTATAAATAGGGACAGTGTTCAAATCAGGCCTAGGGGCAAAGTTACAATTCCAATAGAAACCAAAACTAGAATTAAGGTTACCAGCCAAATAGGTACCAAAATAATAACCCTGTTCAACCTTTGCAAATGTTTAGACCCATTCAACCAATACCAGCTATTAACCCAGTTATGACCTGGGTTCCTATCCAGAACAATCTAGCCCATGAGGCAAATTGGTGTTATCCTTGCAATCAACCTCATAATTAGTCCACTTGCACATTTGGAATGCAAGAATGAACCCTAATGGAGAAAAACTTTCACACTCAACAAGCATCATTGGTGGAAGCAGTCAATAGCAACCATGAGGTACCAAATGAGGTTGTTTATGATTCCAATTTAATGCTTTGGACTCCTGAAGATTTTTGTGTTGTTAACCATCCTATGGATAGCATGGTCATGCCTATAAATAGTGTTGCAGACAACACAAGATCCAAGAAGAGGCAATTAGAAGATAACCTTATGCCTATTATATTACAAAAGGAACCTATATTAAATGCAAAAGGGTAGGGTGCTGGCGCTGCAAATTTAACTCAGAACAACAAGCCTACCACTACAAACAAGGTTCCATCATGCCCAAAATTGCCCAAACAAGCCACATAGCAGTCAAAGAAAGGAACATGGATCCCTTCCATGCACAAAACAACAACATTTTCTCTGAATATTGTAGAGAAAATGAAAAAGACAAACCTAAATGTGTCCATGTGGATGCACTATCAATTCCCTTTCAAAGAGATTTATTTTGATATGCTTTAAGACAATTCCCAATAGCTGACTCAGCAGTTCAAAAGGAAAAAGGCCTAATCAATCTTGTATAATCAAGTGAAGAGTAGGTAGGTCCAGTAAAGAAGCCATCCCCTTTCTACCTATCTCTAATCATTGGAAAGTTACTGGTACATAACTGCATGATAGACTCAAGGGCTAGTATTTTAGTCATGTTAAAGAAGATAGCAGATGCATTAGGCATTAGATATACCTCAATTTCATCAGGTGTGTTGCAGTTGGATGATACCTCCATTAATACCGTGGGAGTAATCAAAGGACTGGATTTGACCTTACATGCTTGCCCAAACTTGAATATTAGTCAGGACATCTCTGTCATTTGATCTTTCCTCTTTCTTCACTATTTTCTTGTTAAGAGACTTCACTACTAAAGTGGGTGGCTACCTCTCTTCTGATTGGTCTAACATGCTTCTAAGGACAAGATATGGCACAAGGTTCACCATTAAAGCTAAACCAGATTTGAGTTATCATATAGAGAATTATGATCATATCTTGGTAAACCCTAGTTGTATGATTCAGGGTGAGGAAGTGAGCAATTCAATATCTCTTGGGGGAATCTCTTCACCCTTTCCAATCCCAGACCTTTTTCTTGATAAGTGGGTGAAAGAGCATTTTGATTCTGATCCCTATGACACCACTAAGATGACTAGGTTGGGCACCTAGATGATTCATGAGGAAAGTTCCTCTGTCCCTTCTATACTAAAACCAGATAATGATTCTAATGGCCCACGGAAAATGTTCTTTGATGGTGCAAAGAGAAGAAATGGAGCTAGTGCAGGAGTATTACTGATCTCTCCGACTAGTAAGAAGTTGTATTTTTCTCGTAGGCTACATTTTTACTACACAAATAATGTTGCAAAGTATGAGGCATTGGTCCATGGCTTGTTATTGAACAAAATTAGGAAAATCAAATATCTGGAGATCTTTGGAGACACTAAGTTGGTGGTCAACCAGGTCACGGAGAGATGTGTAACAAAAAATTAGTTTCTAAGAGCTTATAGACACAGAGTTTGGGGTATGCTTGAGAGTTTCGATGCTCTCAACCTACAAGTGATCCTAAGGAAATTAAATGTTAAGGTAGACCAATTGGAAACAATGGGTGCTCAATTTTCTCCCCCCATAGACCTCTTCCAAGGCCCTGATCAACATGTTAAAATAATGTTTGGACCCTCAATCCCAGATAATGATGTGAGTTGGTAGGTGTTTGACAACAATGAACAGATTATAAACTTCATTCAAAATGAAGTCAAGTTCTCATCAAGTGTGTAGTCCAAACTGCAAGAGGGGTATGGCGATCATAATATGCAACTGAAAACAAATAAGTTGCCTAAGGGATTAGTCACTCTTGAGGCTATTTTCAGTCATGATGATGAATTTAGAGGCAGAAAAAAGAACATTTCATTCAAAGAGGAAGACTATCAAAATGTTGCTATCACCCAAGACAAAAATTTATTGCTAGGAAAGGTATGTCATGATGATGAACAACAAAATTTTATTCATCTTTCTCAAAAATACAATGATGTTTTTGCATGGAATTATGAGGATTTGAAGGGTTTTGACCCTAATTTTGCCCAGCATGCAATAGATCTTGATCCCAACGCCAAACCTATTTGTCAAAGACAATGGCCTGTAAACCTCAAAATCAAGCCTTTGATGAGGAAGGAGCTTGCAAGGCTCATTCAAGTTAGAATTATTTTCCCCATCAAGTATTCCACCTGGGTGGCTAATTTAGTGCCAATGAGGAAGAAAAATGGTAAGATAAGGTTGTGTGTAGACTTTCGTGATCTGAATCAAGCTTCCTTGAAAGACCATTAACCTTTGCCATCCATGCACCAAATCTTGCAGACTGTGGCATAGGCAGAAAGATTCTCATTGCTCGATGGTTTTTCTGGTTATAACCAAATTTTTGTAAGGGAAGAGAATAGATTCAAGACAGCTTTCACCACTAAGTGGGGAACAATGGTGTATGCAAAAATGTCATTTGGGATTTCCAATTTTGGTGACACTTTTCAAAGGGTAATAAACATTGCATTTAAGGGCTTCATCAAAAAATGCATCCTGATCTATTTGGATGATATTACAGTCTTCTCTAAGATAGGAGAAAACCACATGGAGCATCTAGAGAGGATTTTTGAAAGGTGTAGGGAGTTTAGGTGTCATTGAACCCCAAAAAGTGTATTTTTGTTGTTTCTCAGGGGAAGCTTATGGGCCATCTGGTGTCCAAAGATGGGATGTCCATAGATCTGAAAAGAACTTCAACTCTTCTTTCTCCTCCTTTTCCTTCTCATAAAAACACTCTACAGTAGTTTCTAGGGTAGATTAATTTCATTAGGAAATTCATTCCTAATTGTGCCAGTTTGGTCAAACCACTGACCCTAATGCTAAAAAAGGACATTATTTTTAGGTGGACCAAGGACAGAAAAGAAAGCTTTGAGAAAATAAAAGAGGAGATTGCTCAAGCGCCTACCCTCATGAACCCTGACTATGAGAAAGACTTTGTCCTTTATGCTCATGGAGGAGAGAATAAAATTGCAGTTGTTCTGATGTAGCAAAGCGACCAAGGTATGGAGAAACCACTAGCCTTTTTCAGTCAAACATTGAAGGATTATGAGGTTAGGTATAGTCCCATGGACAAACAGGTTTTTCCTATTATAAGAGCATTAAAAAAATTCATATATATGCTGGCAAATAACCACATTAAAGTATTGGTTTCTCATCCCAGTGTGAGAGACTACATAATGGGAATAGAAATTAGTGAAAAGAGGCCGATCTAGGTTACAAGGATCTTGGAATATGATGTTACAATCAAAGCTACTAAGATAATTAGAGGTAGAGGATTATGTGAACATCTATCTCAAACTATAGTAGATGAGGTGAACTCATCCTATCTCTTGCACATGTTAGAACACTCTGATATTCTAAGAGGGGGGTGAATTAGTATATGCCACAATTTAATCCAATTCAAATTTATCAACCAAATCTTTCTACTACCTTAAACAAATAATAAAGCAAACTATGTAATTCAAAACACAATCACAACCACACAACCATAACACTAGATTTACATAGAAAACCCTAGAAGGGAAAAACAACAGTAAGCAAGTTGCTTGGATCTTCTATCCAAATCTAGCCTCAAAAATAAAAAAAGGTTTACAATAAATATTATGGGCTATAACCCAAAGGAAGCTACAACTCCCTGATACATAATTTTATGGGCTTCAACCCAAAGGAGGCTACAACTCCCTAATACACATTTTTATGGGCTTCAACCCAAAGGAAGCTACAACTCCCTAATACATATTTTTATGGGGTTCAACCCAAAGGAAGCAACAACTCCCTAAAGTGCTACAATACTTACAAGAAGAGGATGCAGCCTCTGTACCAAAACACTTGACTAGTTATGTCGGTTCAATCACCTCTGTAACATCATATGACTTCAACACTTGTGCTCAAATAGCTCTTCTATCTTCAAAACACCTCCGCAACACAACACAATACTACCTCTGTTATGAATCATGCATTATAGTCAAATTTCCTTCTCAACTTCTGGATCATTTATCTTCTTCAAACACACACACATATATACTCACTCTCACACTCGCACATGCTCACATACTCATACTCACTCACTCTACACTTTGAAACAATCTTCAATCCTTCATATATATCCTCTACAAGTCTTCAAACATCATCTTTGTCAACCTAAATGAGATGTGTAACTGAAACATGCAATGGCCTTGCTTGTTAGCTTCCCAAAATAACTACAGTAATGTAGGAAATAAATCCCATTATGCGGTTCATACCAAGAGGTCTACTGGACCCAATATATCTTTGTACATATTTTCGTGTTGGCACACACTTCCAAACATACAGCGCAAACACTTAAACACACCAAGTTATCTCAGCAAACATTTATCCTTTCAGCATTAACTCCAGACCTAAAGCAGTACCAGAGATGCAAAATAACAACAAGCAGTTCAAGCAATAAGCATTATATGACTTGAAAAACCTTCTCATACATTCCTTTTTCTGGTTAATGCTTCTTCTTGTTAGCGCAAACAAATAGATACTAATGTCGGTATTCCTTAAATAGTCTGGTAACCCTGTCTTGATATAGAACATTGAGAAACATATTTGCGGTACACCAGAACACATGAAACTTGAACCAAGCATACATACAGACCATCTAAACTTATCTTTCAAACACCAAAGACAAAAAATAAAAAGCAGTGAAATGCGGTAACTTTTACTTTCTCCCTCTAATAACCCTAAATAACAACATGATTTGTTCTTACTCAGCTGACTCTAGAAAACTCTGTGATACTTTGTATTCTTTGAAACTTGAGTATATCATACCTCTTATCTGTGTCTAACTATCATCCAAGACGTAATATCATATCTTCAAGTGCGGAGAAATGCAAAGCCTTATGTTGTTCATTTAAAATTGTAACAACATTGTGTCACCCATGTCTTCACTCTGCTAGTTCTAAACATCTTTGCAGTAACTTTTATGCTCTAAAATTAGGATCATGCATACTTCATAGATGTCTCTATTTAACCTCCAAGCTACAAAACCATAGCTTCATCTACAATAGAATGCAGTATAATCTTCTAGGCTCCTTCAGTACAAACCCTTATGCCTTTGACAATTGAAACCTTATACACTTTCTTTCATATCTCATGTAATACTTTTCAACAAGAGGCAATGAATGCAACATTCACAACACAATAGACAACATTCATTCATCAAAAACAAGAAACCACAATTTCTTCATGTCAGCATATCTTTCAACTTGACAACTTTCACCTGTCCATGAACTTCAGAAGATAAGGTACAACTATGTACGGATGATACTGATCCAATAGAATGCTCATGACTTTCATCACCATATCCTACACCTCACAACTCCTCTGATCATCACTCCTTTGATAGCATTTGCAACAATGTGTCCTCCACATCACAACACCTTTGATCATCACTCCTTTGATAGCATATGCAACAATGTACCTTCCACATCACAACACCTCTTATCACTCTTCTGACATCAATGATTACCACTCTTTTGACATCAATGACAACATATGCAACAATCTCCCCCTTTGTCATTGATGGCGACACTAACCTAATATACAAATTTTTCTCCTCCTTTGACATCAAGGACAAAGGGCTAGTGGTCTTCCTCTATATTGGAAAAATATACAATCTCCCCTTGTCTGTACAATCCTTTTCATCCTCAGTCTCTTATCTACATGCTCCCCCTACAAGGTAGCCATCATCAATCCAAGGATAGTCAATATATCTTGAACTTCTCCCCTTAGATAGATGCATCATCTGTGCATCTAGTTAGGAGGGGCAACAACCCCTAACTTATGTTTGAGATATTTAAATGCGTCTTTAGAAAGTTCCTTTGAAAAGATGTCTGCAACCTAGTCCTTTGTAGGTACATATTCCAATTTTACCTCTTGATTTACAACATTTTCTCTTGAAAAGTGATACTTGATGGATATGTGCTTGGTTCTACAATGCATCACTAGATTATTTGAAATATTGATGGCACTTGTATTGTCACATAGGATAGGAATGGGCTCATCATACAATACCTTGATATCCTTCAATATTTGCTTCATCCACAATACTTGAGTGTAGCAGGATGTTGCAGCTATATACTCTACTTATGTTGTTGATAAAGAAACTGAACCCTATTTTTTACTAAACCATGAGACCAATCTATCTCCCAAAAAGAAAGCTCCACCACTGGTACTTTGCCTATCATCAACACTATTAGCCCAATCTACATCATTATATAACTTAGGGAAAAATCATTACCTTTTTAATATCATAGTCCAAACTCTAGAGTACTCTTCAAATATCTAAAAATTCTTTTGACTTCCTTCACATGTGTTTCTTTTGGATTAGCTTGAAACATTGAAACCATGCAAACAACTTGCATAATGTTAGGCCTTGATGTTGTTATGTACAGTAGGCCCCCAATCATAGACCTATACAAAGTCTAATCAGCTTGAGGTGACTCATCTTCTTTACTCAAACGACAACATGTTACCATAGGAGTACTCACTGGTTTGCAATCTTCCATACCAAACTTTTTCAACATCTCCTTGACATACTTTTCTTGAGAGATAAATATACCTTCATCTGATTGAGTAATTTGGAGTCCAAGAAAGAATAATAGCTCACCTATCATAGATATTTTAAATTCCTTCTACATCTCTTCTGCAAACTTCTTACACATTTCATCATTGCCACCAAAGATTATATCAACATATACTACTACTATTAATATTTGCTCATTCTCAATTTTGATATATAGATTGTTACTTGTAGTACCTTTCTTGAATCTTTGTTGGAATAAGTACTTGTCCAACCTTGCATGCCAATCCCTAGGGGCTTGTTTGAGACCATATAAAGCCTTCTTAAGTCTACATACCATGTTATGATCTTCTGATAGTTGAAATCCTTTAGGTTGTTCTATATAAACTTCTTCTTCTAAGTCACCACTCAAGAAAGAAGATTTGACATCTATTTGATATACCTTGAATTCCTTGTGAACTGCAAATGCAAGAAACATCTTGATTGCTTCCATTCTTTCCACAAGAGCAAATGACCACCACTCTTTTGACATCAATGACAACATATGCAATAGTACAAAGCAAAACATATAGCAGAACCAACGGCTATAAGTTCTTGGATAGTAGATATGGCTAAGTTCCTATCCACTGGCAAGTACCCTCATGGATTGGATACAACTAAGAGAAGAAACTTTAGGTTGCAGTCCATCATGTACACTTTGGTGGATGGAATTCTTTTTTAAAAGGAATCTGGATGGATTCTTACTAAGATGCATTGAAGAAAATTAGATTGACAGATTGCTTGATGAGTTTCATGTGGCCCAGCTGGAGGTCACTTCTCTGCAAGAGCGATAGCAATGAAGATACTGAGGCTAGGTTATTTTTGGCCCACATTGTTCAATGATACCCATGTATGGGCATGAAAATGCAAAGAGTGTGGTCTCTTTGTTGGAAAGAAGAGATTGGCAACTCTTCCACTTCACCTCATCCAGGGAGATCAACCTTTCTCATAGTGGGGCCTAGATTTCATTGGCATGATCAATCCTACACCTAGCACTAGCCAAAGGTGGGTTCTAACTACAACGGACTACTTCACCAAGAGGGTTGAAGTTGTCCCACTCAAAGAGGCTACAAAATTAGCAATGATGGATTTCTTAGAGGAAATCATGACAAGGTTTGGGGCTCCACACACTATCATCTCTGATAATGCAAGAGATTTCACTGGCTTTGGGATAGCCAATTGGACATTGAAGTATAATTTGTTTTTGAAGACTTCTTCTAACTATTACCCCAAAGGTAATGGCCTAGTTGAATCTACTAACAAGAACCTGATCATAATCTTGAAGAGAACCATGGAACAAATAAGAGGTAGTGGCATAATAATATCATATTGGCTCTTTGGGCTAATAGGATCACCTACAAAAGAGCCATTGGTAATTCTCCTTTCATTCTTGTGTATGGAAAAGAGGTTAGGTTTCCCTTGTCTTTGGAGCTCCCTTCATTAGAGTTGGCCCAACAATTAGAATTTTAAGGTGGAGATGCTAGGTCTATGAGGATGGCTAAGTTAACTAAATTGGAATAACCAAGACAGTCAGCCATGGTTACATTGGAAGAACACCAAAAATAGACCAAGATGTACTTTGACAAGAGGGCCAAAGATAAAATTTTCAAAGAAGATCTTGTTTTTAAATGGGATGTTGACAGAGCCAATCCTGGAGGCCACACTAAGTTTGATGCAATCTGGAGTGGCCCATATATCATCACCAGTTGCAATCAAGCCAACGCTTTCAATCTTTAAAAGCTGGATGGTGAAGTTCTACCAATCTCAGTCAATGGGATCCATCTCAAACCTTACTTCTAGGTGGTTCCTAGCATTGGATGCTTTAGGTCACTAGTTTCTTAGTTTAGCAGACAAACTTCCCCTAGGGGTCACCAAATGTTGACCAATTTCAGCCCTCCAAATCTAAAATGGTCTACCTAAAATGTTGCACTTCTTTCATCAAAAATATCTGATCTGAGACACCTTAAATGGAAGGAATTCCTCCCAAAATCCTAGAAAATTTTAAGTGTTTTCCTTTTGAGGTGTAAGAAAGAAGCCCAAAAAAAACTAAGTCCAAAGTTTCCTAGCTTTTCCCTTGTATTTTTTGCCTTTTCAGAGCTTCAGAGTTTTGGGGTTCTCTCTTCCATCATGCCTTTCCCATTGGCTCTGAAAACTCTGCTTTGATAATCCAAAATTTTCCTAAGTGTTTTGGATCTCGGAGGTCAGGGTCGTGGTATTCCTCTTTCCTTTTGCAAGTGGCAAGAAAAAAGCTTTATCGCCAAAGTCCGTTGAGCTCCAAAGTTCTAAGTCTTTCGGGTGTAAGAGGTCTGAAGGTTCCTCTTCCCCTTTCCTATTTGTAGGTGGAAAGCGGAAGGTCCAATCACTGAGGTGCACCAAAGCTTCATAAATCATTTGTCTTTCAGATCTTAGAGGTCAGAGTTGTGGTCTTCCTCTTTCCTATTTGCATGCGGTAGGCAAAAGGCCTAATCACTGAAGTCTGCCAAGCTCCAAAGTTCTAAGTCATTCAGACGTCAGTGATCAGGGGTTTTCTCTTCCCCTTCTTGTTTGAAGGCAGAAGGGAGAAGGTTTGAGGCCTGATCCCTGATCATTTCTCTAAGGTGCCAAATGTTCAGGCGGTTCATTTTCTTCTCTTCAAAATACATGATGCATGGTGAAGGCCCAATCTCTAAAGCTAGAAGGCTTCCCTTTGTTCCTTTTAGACTTTGGAGATTAGGGTTTCCTTCTTCACCCTTTCAGATGTTGATTTCTTGGTGGAATCTCTATCAATGGAAACCTAGTTGGTCAGGGCCTGACCAATTTTCCCTCCTTGCTCCTTCCACTATTTAGAATGTGATGCGATCAAGTCAACTAATCATATGGAAGTAGTTGTTGGGTGTTTTAATTGCTACAAGTGGATGAGTTAGGTTCTGATATTTAATGCAGATATTTTCTGCAACAACTTCATCCTCCAGATATTTTCATATTTATTGTAGTAGATCAAATTAGGGTCTTTTGTTGCAAGTATGGGTCTAACTGGTGTTGTCATTGATGTCAACATACTCATCTTGCATTAATGAGAAGGATTGGATGAGTTGTGTGCTGAAGATATCGAGAAATTAGTCTCAATCAGGAACAGTGAAGAACAGTGATAACAAGAAGGTAAAAGTACACAATAGGTTGAGGATCAGAAGATGCGGTTTAAAGGGTTTGTAGATATAAGTCTTGAGATGCTCCAGTCAAGTTTTTAGAGGTCCACATGAATATCTGAAGAAGTTATGGCTGCTCAAGTAGAACTCGTTCCGGCAGGTGTCCAAAGGTGATAGAGTGTCACAGATAGGTCCGGTGAGCTCCGGAAGTGCATCATCCCATTCTACGGATTGGAGAGAGTGTTTAGGAAGTCCTTGAGAAGTGTCAAATAGATTTGTTCATGGTTTGGAGGTATGGAAGTGCCTATTCCTTTGTGACAATGATGACAAACTGTGTTCTTGAAGTTCTGCATGAAGGAGAGAAGAATTCCAGTAAGCTAATGAAGTGTGGATATTCTTGGTGACTCAGGAATGGTGATCTTTGGATCATGTCTAGTTCATGTTGACGGTCTGCATTGAAGTTAGAGTTTGGGTTTGATGAATAACCACCGGATGTTGGTGTTCTTCCGAAGACTGGCTGACCAGATGTACTACACGTCCTCCAGATGATCTATAAGTGTTTGCCAACTTAGATGATTGTTCCTAAGTCGATGCGTTGTATAAATAAAGGATTGTGAAGTCATTCCAAAGTGTGTCTTGAGGAGATGAGAGTGTGGTAGCGAAGAAGAGAGCGAAAGACAGGGCAGAAGTTTTGGGCTTTAATGGAACTGACTCAAGCATGGTGAAGATGATATTCTCCAGTTCATGTATGTGATACTTATTTCATTGTAGATAGTGTGTCTCTTGTAGGCAGTGAGCCTCTTGTGAGCAGTGTGCTCAGGCAGTGAGCCCTAATTGGCATGTGCCATCTGTTCTTTCTATTCTTCTAACAGAGAATACATTCTTGGGTTAATCACCCCGTGGTTTTTCCCTTAACTAGGTTTTCCACGTCAAAATCTTGGTGTCTTATGTGTTGTTGAGTTTCTACTTTTGATTTGAATGCATTATGTTTCATGTTTAATATACTGCTATTCACCAAGAAGATTTAAGTGTGTAAATTGGAGTAAGTTTTACACAACTGATTCACCCCCCTCTTAGTTGTGTGCCCTAAATCTGACAATTGGTATCAGAGCCAAGTTCCTCTAAAAAGAGCTTAACCGCTTGAGGAGATCTAGGATGTCGTCCTACAAGAAGGATAGTCCGAAGTTTGATGGAACCAACTTTGCTCTTTGGAAAGGTTGCATGAAATGTCACTTGCAGTGTATGGGAATGGCGTACTGGTCCATGGTTACAAAAGCGTATGTTCCTCCACAGGGTTGTCCGACAACCCTAAATGAACTCACAGATGCTGAAAACAATTTGCAGACCAAAGAGGCTCTTCTAAGCACATTATCTGACTCAGAGCTCTCAAATGTTATTGACTTGCCAACTTCTTTTGAGATTTGGAATAAACTAGAACTTTTGCATGAAGGAGACCAGTATGTTAAATGTGTAAGGTTACAGAGTCTAAAAGGGAAATTTGAAAGATTGAAGATGAGAGATGATGAAAATATTACTACCTTTATGCCAAGAGTAAATGAGTTGGTTTGTGGTATTAGAAATGTCGGTGGAGTCTTGGATGAAAATGAGATTGTTGGCAAAATTCTCAGATCCCTTCATGCCTCCTACAAAATCAAGGTTGCTGCCATTGATGAATTCAGAGCCCATACAACTGTCACAAGAGACCAATTGGCTGGCAAACTGGCTGCATTTGAAATGACTAAGTTTGGAGATGATCCCCCCAAGACTGAATCTGCATTCAAAGCCAGTGCCTCTATGAAAGGTAAACAAAGATTTGATCCGAGAGAGAACTCATCAAGGAAATTGTCATGGTATGATCAAGCAAGAAAAGACATGGAAGAAGAAGTAGAAACAGGTCAACTTGAAGCCCTCATTGCAAAGAGACTGCCAAGAGGATCCGGTAAGTATGAAGGAAAATTACACTTTAAGTCCTTCAACTACAATAAGATTGGTCATTTTGCTTCAAGATGTCTGGAAAGATTTTCAAGCTCAAATTCTAACAGACAAAGGTTCCAAAATAATTGTTATTATGTTCATAAAGAAGATGATAATGAAGGAGTAACAGATGATGAATCAGATATAGGAAACAAATCTGGAAATGAATGGGTGTTTATTGCCATCAAGGAAGAAGATCAAATGTCCTCTGAATCTATCAATCATAAGGTTGTAGAAAGAGCTTTGGCTGCCCAAGTTGAAGAAAAAGAAGATTGGGTCATTGACAGTGGATGCTCTCATCATATGACAGGTGACAAGAACAAGTTCTTAGATTTGGAAAGGTATGAAGGAAGAATGGTAAAGTTTGGTGATAATTCTGCTGGTAGAATCAGAGGTAGGGAAACTGTTTCTTTTGATGGAAAGAACAAAACCGGTAATGTACTGAATGTTGAAGGATTAAAGCACAATCTTCTCAGTGTTGGACAGTTAGTGGACAAAGGTTATGATCTCTGGTTCAAGAATGGAAAATGCAGGATCTTTGAAAGCTCCGGAACTGAGATTGCATCTGGTACTCAAACAAAAGGTACTATCTTTCATCTAGTTGGTACTAATAAATGTTGTCTATTTGTTCAAGTTGATCAGAGTTGGTTATGGCATAGAAGGATGTGTCATGTAAATTTTGATAACATCATCAAGATAAGAAATACTCAGGCTGTAAGAGATCTTCCAAAATTGGTAAAACCTACAAATAGTTTGTGCAAAGAATGTCAGCTAGGTAAACAGAGCAGAGTCTCATTCAAAAGCAAGGATCAATCCTCTACCAGATTATTGGAATTAGTTCATACTGATCTGTGTGGTCCTAAAAGAATCAAGAGTACGCAAGGTGATAGATATTTCATGTTACTGATTGATGACCATTCCCGGATGATGTGGGTTACCTTTCTGAAAGAGAAATCAGAAGCTTTTGAGAAGTTCAAAATCTTCAAGGCTATGGTAGAGAATCAAACCAGATTAAAACTGAAATGTCTAAGGTCTGATAGAGGTGGTGAATTCACATCCGGTGAGTTCATAGATTTTTGTGAGAAGCATGGTATAAAGAGACAGTTGTCTGCTCCTAAGACTCCACATCAGACTGGAGTAGTAGAGAGAAAGAACCGGACCATCCAGGAAGCATCTAGGAAAATGATAATGGAAGAAAATGTTCCTCAGATGTTTTGGAGAGAAGTTGTTAGCACTGCAGTCTATACTCTCAATCGAGTTCAAATCAGAAGCAATACCAGTAAGACTCCTTATGAACTTTGGTTTGGCATCACTCCTACTGTGAGGTATTTCAGAGTGTTTGGTAGCAAATGTTACATCAAAAGAGATGAAGATCTAGGCAAGTTTGATGCTAGAAGTGATGAAGGGATATTCTTGGGTTACTCCACTCAAAGCAAAGCATACCGGTGTTACAATAAGAGAATGAGAAAGATGATAGAAAGTACAAATGTGAAGGTTGATGAAGGAATTGAGAGACGTTCAAGGTTTTATGACTATGATGAAGATGATCAGAATGATCTTCTAATCCAAGGAGCCCAAACTCCCTCTGGTACTCAGAATCAAACAGGTCCGGTAACTCAAGGAGAAGAGATGAGTCACAATGAACCTGATGAAGAATTAGAAGTCGAGGAAACTCCCAAAGTTCCCAGGTATGTAAGACTGAACCACTCTGAAGATCAGATCATAGGTGATAAAAGCAAAGGAGTTCTAACAAGAAGGAGAATTTCTCAAGATTCAGAAGAGTATTGTTTGATCTCTAAGATTGAACCTAAGACAGTGAATGAAGCTTGCAATGATGAAAACTAGACTAAAGCAATGGAGGAAGAGCTGGTGCAAATAGAGATAAATCACACTTGGGATCTTGTTCCCAGACCTAGAAATAAGAATGTGACTGGAACCAAATGGGTCTTCTGGAACAAACTAAATGAAGTTGGTGAAGTAATTAGAAATAAAGCCAGATTGGTCTGCAAAGGCTACTCTCAAATAGAAGGAATTGATTTTGAAGAAACCTTTGCTCCGGTGGCAAGAATTGAAGCAGTCAAATTATTTCTTGCCTTTGCTGCCTTCAAGGATTTCAAAGTATATCAGATGGATGTCAAGTCTGTTCTTTCTAAACGATGACCTAGAAGAAGTGTATATAGAGCAACCGGATGGATTTCAATTGTCTGATCATGATGATAGGGCCTGACCAATTTTCCCTCCCTGCTCCTTCCACTATTTAGAATGTGATGGGATCAAGTCAACTACTCATATGGAAGTAGTTGTTGGGTGTTTTAATTGCTACAAGTGGATGAGTTAGGTTCTGATATTTAATGCAGATATTTTCTGCAGCAACTTCATCCTCCAGATATTTTCATATTTATTGTTGTAGATCAAATTAGGGTCTTTTTGTTGCAAGTATGGGTCTAACTAGTGTTGTCATTGATGTCAACATACTCATGTTGCATTAATGAGAAGGATTGGATGAGCTGTGTGCTGAGGATATTGAGAAAATTAGTCTCAATCAGGAACAGTGAAGAACAGTGATAACAAGAAGGTAAAAGTACACAATAGGTTGAGGATCAGAGGATGCGGTTTAAAGGGTTTGTAGATATAAGTCTTGAGATGCTCCAGTCAAGTTTTTAGAGGTCTGCATGAATATCTGAAGGAGTTATGGCTGCTCAAGTAGAACCGGTTCCGGCAGGTGTCCAGAGGTGACAGAGTGTCACAGATAGGTCCGGTGAGCTCCGGAAGTGCATCATCCCATTCTGCGGATTGGAGAGAGTGTTTAGGAAGTTCTTGAGAAGTGTCAAATAGAATTGTTCATGGTTTCAAGGTCCAAAAGCACCTATTCCTTTGTGACAGTGATGACAAACTGTGTTCTTGAAGTTCCGGATGAAGGAGAAAAGAATTCCAGTAAGCTGATGAAGTGCGGATGTTCTTGGTGACTCAGGAAAGGTTGTGGTGATCTTTGGATCATGTCTAGTTCATGTTGATGGTCCACATTGAAGTTAGAGTTTGGGTTTGATGAATAACCACCGGATGTTGGTGTTCTTCCTGAGACTAGTCGACCGGATGTACTACACGTCCTCCGGATGATCTATAAGTGTTTGCCGACTTAGATGATTGTTCCTAAGTTGATGCCTTGTATAAATAAAGGATTGTGAAGTCATTCCAAAGTGTGTCTTGAGGAGATGAGAGTGTGGTAGCGAAGAAGAGAGCAAAAGGCAAAGTAGAAGTTTTGGGCTTTAATGGAACTAACTCAAGCATGGTAAAGATGATATTCTCCAATTCATGTATGTGATACTTATTTCATTGTAGACAGTGTGTCTCTTGTAGGTAGTGAGCCTCTTGTGAGCAGTGTGCTCAGGCAGTGAGCCCTAATTGGCATGTGCTATCTATTCTTTCTATTCTTCTAACAGAGAATACATTCTTGGGTTAATCACCCCATGGTTTTCCCTTAACCAAGTTTTCCATGTCAAAATCTTGGTGTCTTACGTGTTGTTGAGTTTCTACTTTTGATTTGAATGCATTATGTTTCATGTTTAATATACTGCTAATCACCAAGAAGATTTAAGTGTGTAAATTGGAGTAAGTTTTGCACAACTGATTCACCCCCCCTCTCAGTTGTGTGCCCTAAATCTGACACTTTTCTGCATTTATGTTTTGTAGAATAGACATGGGTGGGCATTCCCTTGCAGAAATATCTTCTGATAGGCCCATGGGTGAATTTATTGCAATGGGTGACATGGGTTAATGTGTTATCAATATAGTGAAATTTTATATAGCTAAGAAATCAATGTAATGAGGGTTGGATGCAAAGGCTTATTTTGTGCTCCAAACATAACCATATCTTGTTGTAACCATGCCTTTTAATCAATACAATACTGGTTATTCTTCTTTTTCATGCTATTTAGTACTGTGTAATCTGGAACTGGTTATTGCTTGTGAATGTTTATTTCCTTGCAATCATATTCTTATCCTTTACCTTTGTTAGGATTTGTGTGAGTTTATCAGTTGTGTGAAATTATTCTATACATCTTAGTTTTGTGGGTGTTCTTCATATTAAACCTGGTGTATCACCTTTTTCCTTTTAGTTTTCTCTTTCTTCCCATTTCCCAGTGGTGTTAGATTAGGCTTAGTCTATAATTTTCTCTGAATCTTTTATTTAGAAAGATGAACCATCCTTCTCTAGAGATTTGATCTCATCTGCAAGGTCCCACACCTTGAGATCACTTCCATGTTTCATTGGATTATTGAAGCAAACGGCCTTCAACACAGAGTGCAAATCCAAGTGACAACATGAACTTTTAAGAACATCGGCATAACCCTCTAATTTATCTTCATTTGATTATTGTGATGTTTTTGAACTTTGACCCTTTTCATATTCAATACCACTTTTATCAAAAACTTGCCTTTGAGAGTTGATAATGTCATCCAACATTGCGTTACTCTTCTCATTTTTCAAACTTCAATTTAATTAGGCACTTGTCTTTTTGAACTCCTTTCTTAAATAAATGATCTCAGATTCAAGCTTCTCACAATTTTCTTCCATTTCCTTTAGTTTCTTTCTTACTTCCCTCTCAATCATTTTTCCTTCTTCGAATTGAATTGTTAGCTCAGCAATTATCTTCTTGAATTCTTCAATGCTTTGTACTAACACTACATAAGATTCGTTGTTCTCTTGAAAGTGTAGTTATAGTATTTGGTTCTTCTTTCTAAGCCTCTTGATCTCACCTAGGGCAAAAATGAGTTCTCCTTCCAAATTAACTTCTACATCCATTTCATCATATTCCTCTTCTTCTAAGTTCACATCAACATTCTCATCATACTCTTTTGACTCCATTTCTTATTTCTCCTCATCTTTAGTTTCTATCGCCATGAATAGAAACTCTTCTTGACTGTTGTCAAAGTAACATTCTTTAGATGAGCAACTTTCTTCCTTAGAGTAGAAGCTTTTCTTATTTTTATAATAACTCTTCTTTTTATTAAACATGCCTTGATTGTAATCTCTTTTAAAAGGCTTGTCACCTTTCTTTGAATCATATTCCTCTTCCTCGTCACTATATGGACATTGAGATGCAAAATGACCTACTTTTCCATAGTTAAAACATTTAAGAGGTAATATACATTTGGACTTTCTGTTTCCTTTCTTCAGCTTCCTTACAAAGTTGGCTTCCTCTTTCTTTGTCTCATTTTCAAAACTGTCACTTGGTTCTAGTTCTTTGTTTTTCTTTCCTCTATGGATGCTTTGAAGGCTACTTCCCTTTTGGAAGATTTCTCTTCAGTCTTCATTTCATAAGCGATAAGTATTCCATGCAACTCATCCTTTGTTAATTTATCCAAATCCCTCTTCTCTTCAATTGCTGACACTTTTGCATCAAAGCTTATCGATAAAGATCTTAATATCTTTTGTACGATGCTTGATTCTTTAACTTCTTCTCCAAGACCTCAAATGGTGTTGACAATCTCATCGATATGAAGGAAATAGATAGCTATATCTTCTTCGTACTTAAGACTTTTGAATTTACTCACGTGAGTTTGAAGCTTTGCCATTTTTACTTTATCATCTCCTTCATAGATATTTTTCAACTTATCCCATATTTCCTTAGCAGATTTGAAACACATTACCTTTATTAACTCTGATTCCATCAATCCACATAAAATAGCATTATTGGCTTTAGAAAAAAATTTGCTAGCCTTCTTACCGATCCATTTATGGTGATGTAGTAATAGTATATCCATTTAGAACTAATTGCCATATGTCAAACCCTAGATCATTCAAATAAGTCTCCATCCTTAAACTCCAAAACGCATAGTTGGATCCATTAAACAATGGTGCCCTGTTTGAAGAAAAATCATATACATCATGTCCATCCATGTGTGTTTTTAAGATCAACCTTCAAGTGATAAGCTCTCTCCAAAGGTACTCGCTTCGATACCAATTGAAGAACACACAATTATATTAAGAGGGGGGTGAATCAATATAATACAAGATTTTACTTTTCAAATCTTAACAACCACAAAAATATCAATCACACAAGATTTATTAATGGTGTGAAAGGGAAAAGAGAACACAGCATGCACCTTACAACATCCTATATTTGCCCTTAAAGTGGAAACAAACATAATTGATTTCCCATCACATTAACCCTTAGAGGAAAGATAATGTAGCTTACAGATCTAAGAAAATTTTAGTAGCATAACAACATGTAAATTAACACTTTAAGAACATGAAAGAAGAAAATAGAAGAGAAGAAACACCAATATACATGGGGAAAACTCTTTCAGGTAAAAAATCCCACACTCCAAAGCATTAAACCAATGTATTAATCTGCAACAACAATGTTACAGTACACTTGCAGGCTCAAAGTCTTAACATGGAGATTTACATCTTACTTCTCTAGAAGAAAACTGACAGCATAACCCTACATAAAAATCCTCTCCTCACAAATGACTCCTCAAGCATTCAATTTATAGGAGTTCCAATACAAGAAACCACCAAAATGGAAATTCAAAACCATGAGTTACAACTTCTAATCATGGAGAATCAAATCCACCGTAATATAGAAAGTTACTCAAATCATAACTGACTCTCCAAATATGGCACTCCATTTTTGGCTCCTAAAACCATGTTTTCGCAATCTCCTAAAATCATGCTTGTCAAGCTTCCAATGGTAGTTTCCTTTTTCAAGCTCTTTCCATTTTAGCAACTCTTACACATTACAAGTTGTCAGAGTTGCATTTAGCAACTTCCATGACACTAAGTGATAAAAAATAAATTGCCAAAATACAAACTACAAGTGACACATAGCACCACTCCAAGTGGGATTCCCAAAATATGTGCATGCATAAGAAATACAATTAAATTAAATATTAGGACTTTCAAGGTGTATGACACCTAATCGTAACATTCTCCCACTTGTCGTATACCTTGCAAGAGTCTAAGGGAAACACAACCAATCTGTGAAACACCAGGGTTACCATACTATCTCAACTGAACTCCATTGTGCTCACAAGATTTACAAAAGCACCTACAACATCTTCCAAGTGATTGCCAACATGACCAAATATTAGGATTCCAAAAACATGATGAAACACTAAATGTCACATAGACACACCAATGTATCCAACTTCAAACCCATTACCAGAACACAACTCTAAAGTCCAAACTTCCTCCCAAACAAGATCAAGCTAGAACAACAACCACAGCTAGTTGTTTACATCCAACTAAAATACCCACCATTGATAGAACTTCTACACATGACATATCCAACCCATACTGCAACTCTCATCCCTATATAATCCACTATCCTGCTTAAAGTTACCATCACCCATGATAACAAACACACCAAAACCATTGATGTGTAAAAAATCTAGAGACCTTGATATTGTAGTCCAATGAAAAAAAATCTATCAAAGACATACATACATCATAGAAATCATACTACATGAGCAATGCCAACCAAAGCAACTCACAATCTATCAATCAAAACTAACATAAAAGTGTGGCTTATAATCAAATCATATAATACAAAGAACAATCACAATGATATGCAAACTACAACCAACCTGCTACAAAATAGAGCATACTTCCACAAACAATTTTCTGCTCACTCTCTCACCTTTGATCTCCACCACTTCTCCCAATTCCTCCACATGTCAAATGATATACAATAAAAGAACACTTATTGTTGCTAAAAAATAATAAAGTACAACAGTAGATGACCACAAACCAAGTGATCATACTAGATGAATAATAACCTCTAGGAAGAAACATGAGAGCATAAAGAGAAATTGTAAACCATATCATGTCATTCTACCAACACCACCAAGTACTAAGTTGTGCCAAGTAAGATCTCCTTCACAACACCCCAACTAAAAAGCCTTAACAACACCCAATTGTTCAATCTCATTAGATCAACAAAAACATATATATCTCATATAACAAAAAAGGATGTAAGCTTCTCTAACCAAGGAAGATCAAACTCAAAAAATTCATTCCACAAATAGTAATTTAGCCCAATAACATCTCCAAAACTTTTCATAAATCAAACCATATACCTAAGGAGAAACCATGCCAAGTACTCCTCAAATGAACCCTCCCGAACTAGAAAATATAGCTCAAGATCCATATCCATGAGAAATCGAAGCATAAAATAAAATGAATCTGAAACAACATGGGCAATATCTATCAGATCATTTTCTACTGAGTGAACTAAGAGTGGGGAATGAGAATGATCCACTGACATACACTGAGCATCATAGACTCTCTCCAAGAACAATCTCCTCTCAAGTTCAAACATGAACTCATGTCCATACCCAGGTGAAGCCTCATTGGTCTTTCTACTGAAATTTCACCATTCCAACACATGATCCCCACAACAAGAGATCTCTAGCCTCACCTCAAGTCTCTCTAGTATCCATGAGCATCCATCAACCAATACATGCCAACTTCAAATGCATCCTACAAAATCATGAAGCTTCAAGCAAATGATTAATACTCAAAACCAAAGAGAACTTTACCAGACCACTGTCACAGCTCCCACTACATGTCTATAAAATCCAGGAACACACATGACATCATGATCTAACATCTCCTCTTAGGAGATCACTACCTGCTCCAATGAACATATCTTTTCAAAGGGGCACCATCATGCTAAAACTCAAATATTAGAAATAAGAGTCCATCATGGCACAATACCATCTCCAATTACATGAAGATAACCATCCCCTGACAATGGAACTCAAGAAGATCATCCATCACCAAGTGATAGATCCACATCATTGCCAAAGCTCCCACTAAAATTGTGATACTGAGCTTATCAAGGCATCGTAATAACCATCATGTAAATGAAGATCATCCATGGCTCTAACGCAATCTAATAATCAACCTGTACAATACCAGCAACACAAAAGAATAAAGTAGAACCAAGATCTCCAAGCAAGAAGATAAAACCATCACTGTCAAAAGCTCACACATAACCGTGTATCCAAGCTATCCATGACATTGTGATAAACATGCTACAAGTCCCAACAATCAACCATCTAGTCACTCTAATCATCCATCCTCTCATCCCAATGCAACATACCAATGCACAAATGACCACAGACAAGGCCAACTAACAAAGTGTGCATCAACACTAAATCAATCTCGTGGATATAGACAGTCCACATTCGAGTCATCTCACTACAACCAATGGGTGGCCAGCCCACAAAACTCCATAACTTGAAGATCCAAAACAAATGAAATATGAAAACTCGTCATCACATTAGTAACCTGCAAACTGAGATATCAAAGAAGATAACATGTAGATTTGAAGACTCAAACACCAAATTAACTCCTAATCTGATTTGCTAAATAAATCCACAATGAGTAACCATAGTGAAGGAACCCATCAAACAAACACTACAGAAATGTTAAGTGACTAATCACATACCAACATCTGCACACTAAGATGGCTACAAACCCCCTCACACCATGCATGAACCATACATGCAAATCTCTAACTATCTTACATCCAGAAACACCCCAAGGAATCATAATCTAAAAATGGTTTATCCACAAATCTACAAAACCACAAATTTTTATTAACCATGTAAAACATGCAAAACCACCATGTCATTGACACACATGCAAATCCATATCCACTTATCATCTAGAAGACCCACAAGTCTAAAAACCACTAAAATAGTTAAACCAGAATAAATGAATAACACAGATAAGCATCACCATAGATTTTGAATGGAAAATTTACAAAACCGTCAGATCCAACCAACATGAAACTAAGACATGCAAGTACAACCAACCAAAAAGGAAGAAGAGGTCCGGGAACTTCAGGCCAACTCCACAAACACTACCATGTACAAGCATATAGAGGATCTAGGTTGTTCCATAAGCTTTCAGATCATCTAATGACCAACTCCACAACCTACATGTATTCAAGGTTAACAAAACAGTGTCTTCCAATGCTAGGGACTAAAACCAAGCACCCAACATAAGCACATCAAACCATAGTCATGACAACCCAAGTTTTTCCATGTGATCAGGAAGCCAAGAACAAACACCCTACATGAATACTTTGTTGCAAACGACCATAAAATGAAAGAACATAACCACCATACATGAGGGTTATTACATACTATCAAACAGGAGCTCCAGATCAATATCATATTAAATGTAACCACATGATCAACTCCATAATACTCTAGCTTCTCCATCCTTCAAATGTTTGCTATAACCTAAAAACAAGGTCAACTGCAAGACTTCTACTAAAACAAGGATTAATAAACAACCAATTACTTCCTATAGATTCCCTCAAGCTTTCTAAGCTAAGAAATCACAACAGAAGAAATACCCAGAACCTTAAACACCATGGAACCAACACATGCAATCGCATGCAACCATGGAACTACCATAGCTCTGATACCAATTGAAAGGGAAAAGAGAACCCAGCATGCACCTTACAACATCCTATATTTTACTTAAATAGATATTCAAAATCTTGATGTTAGCACATACTACTATGCCCTTAAAGCAGAAACAGACATAGTTGATTTCCAATCACATTAACCCTTAGAGGAAAGATAATATAGCTTACATATCTAAGAAAATTTTAGTAGCATAACAGCATGTAAATTAACACTTTAAGAACATGAAAGAAGAAGAAAAATAGACAGAAGAGAAAAACACCAATATACATGGGGAAAACCCTTTTGGGTAAAAAACCCCACACTCCAAAGCATCAAACCAATGTATTAATCTGCAACAACAATGTTACAATACACTTGCAGGCTTAAATCTTTAACATGGAGATTTACATCTTGCTTCTCTAGAGGAAAATTGATAGCATAACCCTACATAAAAATGCTCTCCTCACAAATGACTCCTCAAGCATTCAATTAATAGGAGTTCCAATACAAAAAACCACCACAATAGAAACTCAAAACCATGAGTTACAATGCCTAGTCATGGAGAATCAAATCCACCATAATATAGAAAGTTACTCAAATCATAACTGACTCTCCAAATATGGCACTCCATATTTTGCTCCTAAAATCATGCTTTTGCAATCTCCTAAAATCATGCTTGTCAAGTTTCCAATGGTAATTTCCTTTTTCAAGCTCTTTCTATTTTAGCAACTCTTACATATTACAAGTTGTCATAGTTGCATTTAGCAACTTCCATAACACTAAGTAATAAAAAATAAATTGACAAAATACAAACTACAAGTGTGACATAGCACCACTCCAAGTGGGATGCCCAAAATATGTGCATGCATAATAAATACAATTAAATTAAATATTAGGACTTGCAAGGTGTATGACACCTAATCCTAACATGGTACACCACAAGACGAACATAAGATTTACATGGAAACCCTTATGGGAGAAAACCATGGCAAAGTATTTCTTATATATAAATCTCTTTTACAATCTTTGTAGGCTCCAACCCACAAGAGACTCCAATCCCCTCTTGTACAATTTGTGAGCATCAACCCACTAGAGACACCAATTCCTATTTGTTGAATTCATGAGCACCAACCCACTGGAGACTCTTATCCCCGCAACTGAGCTCCAACCTAGCAAGGCACCAACCTACAAATTCTTCAATGGATGTTATGCTTCTTAATGTTGATACACTTCTTACAAATCTGATCCAAATCACACAATGTTCTTCCTTTCAAATATGATCCAAAAGATACACAGTCTCTTTTCACAAAACTGGTCCAAAATATGGCAATGTTTTCCTTTTATCTCTGCCCAAAACTCTTCCTCTATCTCTGCTAGATCTTCTTCTTTTATATCTTCTCAAACTCTTCCTTTATCCTTGCAACGTCTTCTTTATCTCAACATAATTTTCTTCTAGATCAATATTTTCTTCTTCTTTATATCTGCATATATCTCTCTTATAATTCTTCATCTTGAATCTTCACATGCAAATCTGAGTGTGTTACCTTGATATTCAATTTGTTCTCTACACTCACACTCAATCTCATATCACAAATGATATTATATATGTATATGAACAACAACAACTCATATGAGAAGATGCAACCTTTGTTAATAAAAGAAACTCCTCATTACTAATCACACCTCTCCATATCTTTTTTATTTTCCATAAACTAATTGGTGCCCTTCTAAGATAAATTGTGTCGCATTTTAAATCACTCCTCTCTTTTATTAATCGCACCCCTCTTAACAAATGTGTTGATCACACCTTTTCTTTGATCGCTCATTTTCTCTTTTTCTATAAATCACTCCACATCATAATTACATTATATTCAAAACTTTGTCTTATATGTGAATCTTGTTTTATGTGAAGGTCGCTCCATGTAGCAAGTCAGCCATATAAACATATTTGTTTATACGAATTTAAACTTCAAAAAGGTGGCACCAATATGGGATCGGCCAACATTAAGATAATTGTTTAAATCTTTAATTTAAATACAATCGACCTCTTTAACCAACATCTTTCTAATAGTCTTGTTTATTATGTTTAAATCTTTAATTTAAGCATATGAATATCTCTATGTCGGTCTTCTCATTTCACCAATTATATGTAATAATTCAATCCTCTATGAAAGTATACTTATGTCAACCATCAATTTGCCAGCCTATTCTTCATAAAGGTGCTCTTGCTTCAAAACACTCTCTCCAAGCATGGAATGTCTCCACTGTTACTATCTCCTCAACGGGAATGTATAACAGACTATTGTTATTTGGCTTTGATAACAATGACTTCGTTAATAGATTTGTGCCTTCCATTCAATCATAGTGCTATGTTGACATCAATGGCAACCATTTCCTATACTTTGGTCTGTTCATTAATGATAACAATCATGACTACCTTCTTGACATTAATGACAACATGTCCAACATGATTATGGTATGGTGACCGACTCAAGTTACAAATGATAAGGATCTAATATATTTAAATTAAAGATTTAAATAGAATAGAGGTAGACCTCTATTTATGTGCCAAGTTTGAGTTTCAAATACTCAAGGAGGCCGACTTATGGAAGGTTCAATTAGAAGTGTCGTTAGAGAGGTCAACCCCCCAAAGAGCTTCAGATAAGACAAAGGATACCTTAAGTGAAACAAAGATAACATATGTGATTTTCTTTATGAATTTGAGTGACTTATATATATAGAAGAGCGATTTGCAATAAACAAACCCTGCAATTTCATGCGGAGCACTCAAGGATAATAGATTTTTTTTGTTAAGTGGAGTGATTTAAACAAGACAAAGAGGTCCGATCAAGATATAGTATGAAGTGTGATTTACATATTATAAAGTGGCCAACCTCCTCTCAAATGGACCGCCCTACATATACAAAACAAAGACGTCTTATTTAAGATATAATATGGACGGTCAAGAGAGAAATAAGAGGGTGCGATTAAGAATGAGAAAAAGCAATGATCTAACTATACAAAGGGCAGCGATTACATTGTGAAGAGATTTTGTTTGTTGTGAAGAGGCAGTGATTTATTTAACTAAGGCTACAATTTGATTTGGAAGAGGTGTGATGTTAGTTGAAGATGTCTTTTGGCAAAAGACATATCAACTCATATGGGTCACCTCCTTTGAAGAATAATAAAAGGTGAGTGAAAGGTCAATTTAAAAGCAAGCAATGTAATGAATTATTTCTAAGTTTAGAGCATATGTAAATGAAGAGAAGGGGCAGAAAAATGAAGTGTTTCATATTCATATTGATGAATTATGCATCCTATATATGAAGGATAAAATCATATTTATATGAAAGACATATGAGAGAATTAAGAGCAGAAAATTGAAAGAAAATATTGTTATATCCATGATCAGTTTTTGTGTAAAGAAGTTGTGCATGATTTGGATCAGATTTGTGAGGGAAGAAAGTGTGTGATTAGATTTATAAGGGAAGAAAGTATGTGTGTGAACCTGATTTGAAAAGGAAAGACATCATACAGAATTAGAAGTAGTGATTGAATTGTGAGTAAAGGAGAACGATATCATCCATTGAAGAATTCGTAGGTTGGTCCTAGAGATTGGTGTCTCTTACTGAGTTGGTGCTCAGTTGTAAAGGTTAGTGCCTACAGATTCTACAAGTGGGGATTGGTGTCTCCAGTGGGTTGGTGCTCGCAAAAGAAGAATTGTAAGAGAATTAGGTTGGTGCCTATAGAAGAAGAACCAATATATATAAGCAATATTTTGCCATGGTTTTCTCTCGCAAGGGTTTGCATGTAAAATCATGTGTTCTCTCTGTGTTCATAATTGCTAGATCTTACACATGTGACTTATTGAGATTGGTAAAAGTTTGTATTATACTGATTACCCGCCCCCCACCCCCCCTCTCAGTATAACTGTGTGCTCATCATAATTGATATTGATATGGTTTTTAAGATTTGAAAAAGGTAAAAGATTGTATTATACTGATTCAGCCCCCCCCCCTCAGTATAATCATGTGCTCATCATAAAGGGGAATAAAGCCAATTGGTAAGGGTACATATGGGATTGCTTGCTATGCACAAAATAAAGAGACCAATGAGAAGATTGCAATAAATAAGATTATCAATGTTTTCAAGAATAGAATTGATGCTCAAAAGATTTAGGGAGATCAGGTTGTTTCACCATATTAGGCACAATAATGTTATTGTTGTGAATGATATCATGAAGCCTTCAAAGAGGTTTAATTTCAATGATGTTGATCTCATGTTTGAACGATGGATATAAATTTGCATCAGATTATTAGGTCTTCTCAACCACTCATGGATAACCATTGCCAATATTTCATCTACCAATTGCTTAGAGGCCTAAGGTGTTTGTATTCTCTAAGTAATTTAGATAGAGACCCCAATCCCAACAATTTTCTGTTGAATGTCAATTGTAATCTTAAAATATGAGACTTTAGTCTTGCTCGGATAGGCAATGAGAAAGGGTGATTCATGACTGAGTATGTTGTTACTCATTGGTGCAGAGCTCCTAAATTACTTCTATCTTGTGATGAGCATGACACATCCATAGACATCTGGTCTGTTAGTTGCATCTTTGCAGAGATTCTAGGTAGAAAGCCTATATTCCCTGGCAGAGACTATCTTTATTATTTTAGCAGGGCTTCTCAAGAGATTCTCCATATGTTAATTAGTCAATACACAACAGTGATTAGTAATCTCATCTTTAAAACTGTTCAATCAAGGTGGAGCCAGATTACTCATACATGCTTGCATTGGTAATATTGAAATTCTTGTTTATAGTGTCACAAGCAAGCTTGGTACCAGTGGCAAAAGATTCAACCTACTTTATCCAACTATCATTATAAATCCTATGCTCCAATATTAGAAAACATTTGCATGTCTGGTGAGGATCTCTCAGATCTGTGCAAAGCCAATAAGAGGGTTATCAACAGGGTCGTCATTCTTCTCAAGGAAGGACCAACAAGGATAGGCATACCAAGGATTAGACAAGAATACCACTCAGTTATAACCTCTACAAAATATGCAAAGTAACAAAGACTGAGTTAGAGATTGACAAAGTGGAGTATTTGGAGGCTCAATCAGAGGTTGACATAGCAGAGGATTTGATTGCCTAAACAAAAAACTCGCGGAGAAATGTAATTGTTGCATGTATGTGGATAGTACATGATATGCTAGTAAAGCACTGTTGGGTATACACCCAAGGATTCAAAGAAGATAGATTTCGAAAGCAATTCATTTAGCAATTATAAGGAAGATGATTGGAGCCAGAGCCTTCGATAAGGAATTTGAAGCTGAAAACGGGCCACTTGATTTCTCTAAAGCAGGAGCAAAAAAATACATCGCACAACACAAGTGGACAGGGCTCCCATACTCTGTCTATAGCAGGAGGAAATTTTGTGAAGAATGCACTTTTATGGATATGCAGAAGGCACTCCAAAGGGAAGGGCTCTTGGTGCCAGAGCTTCAAGATTCAAAGTTTGTTGGATTAGTTTTCTATTTTAGGTGATAACACATGTGCTGATACAGATATTCTTGCAACATTTAACGAAGGGACATATGATGGAGTAGATGTGTTCTCTATTTCCCTTGGAGGTTATCCAGATTCTAAACCATTGTTGCAAGATGTTATTTCCATTGGGTCACTCTATGTTACCAAAAAGGGAGAGTGGTGGCTTGTGCAGCAGGACATGAGGATCTGATGTTGGGATCTGTTACAAATTTGGCTTCATGCATTATAACAGTGGGAGCAAGTATTATTGATATAAAATTTTGTTCTATATCTTTCCTTGTAAACAAGAAGATCTATAAGGGACAAAGCCTATGCTTAGCCATCCCTACAAAGAAAAATATACCCTTTGATATCATCGATAAATGCTACACTTTTGGGTGTAAATGAAGTTGACGGGTATGATACACAATTACTCATATTTGTTATTATTGATAGAAGTTGAAAGTCCTTTAATCATTGGCAATACTTCCATAACTGAATTTGCATAAGGTGAACCTTTTGATATTCTTGAAAATGACAAATGTCTTCCTGAAGGACAAGTTTAGGCTATTTCTAAACAATTGGTGATGGCACTACATTATCTCCATTCTCATCATATCATTCATCATGATATGAAGTCCCAAAATATTCTCATTGTAGTTGGAGGTGTTGCCAACTTTAGTGACTTTGATTTTGAGAGAGCTATGCCTTGTAATCTTATGGTTCTTTGTTCCAGCAAAATAACATCACTCTATACGGCTCTTGAACTGGTACGTGAGCAACCTTACAATCACACTGCAGACTTGTTGTCCCTTAATTTTATCTTATATGAATTGTATGTTGGCCAACCCCCACTTTACACATTCTATTTACACACTTATATGGCACATTGTCAAGGACCCAACTAAGTATCCTGAAAATATTAGACCTAACTTCAAAAGTTTTTTTAAGGGCCTCCTTAATAATGTCTTACAAAATCGATTAACTTGGCCTGCCCTTTGGAAAATTCATTTATAAAATAGAAACTAGAAGAGAAATTAGCTTTCTCACACAATGGCTTTCTAATTCTAAAAAATTCACCGAAGATCCTACATTGCATAATTCTAATACCCTAAGTGGTTTAAAAGTTGCAGATGGGAGAAATAACTAGGAATCTTTTAAGTTGTTTAACAACGATTCTACATTTTTAGAGTTTGATGGAAAAGTGAAGATGCCTACGTTAACAGATGATGTAAAGCTTGTAGTTAGTATAGAAGATATAGAGATTGGGATTCTCGTTCATGCACAACATCGAGTTTTCACACCTTTTATGCAGGCAGACAGCTCCACTTCTCGGACACATGGAGGAACAGGAATTGGTCTTAGTATTAGTCATTGCTTGATTGAGTTAATGGGTGGTGAGATTCAATTTATAAGTCGTCCAGGTGTTGGAAGTACATTTTCATTCATTGCTCTATTAAAAGTGGGACATGAGAACAGAGAAAGTGGTGATATATTACTAAGATCTACAAAGCTACCAAGTCATTTCGGAGGCATGAAGGTATTCGTATTGGATGGGATGCCAGTGTAATCTCTGGTAACAAAGTGTCATTTACAGAGGTTTGGCATAGAGGTCAAAACTGTCACTAGTTCTCAATTAGCTTTGTTTATGCTAAATGCAATGGATGGTTTCTCAATAGAGGGTTGTAGAAATGAGTGTGTCAAAGATGGGATAGAGATGGTCCTAATAGAGAGGGATGCTTGGGGTCTTGGAACAGACCTATTATTCCCATCTGAAGTAAGAGCTGGTCTCTTTCCAAGAGGACCCTTTCTACAGTCAAAAGAAGACTACTAATGATGTCTATGTAGATAGTCAGTGTGCAACAGAGGAAGGTGGCATTGATTGTAAACCTGTGAAACATCAACAACTGCAGGTGATTTAGCTAAACTGAATGCAATCAAGAATGTGTTCAAGAACACGTCTGAAACATAAATTAATGTGAATAAGCCTAATGGATAAGACACTGAATTGTTACATGGATTCTGGAGTTCTTTGCATTCCGCTAGGGAATGCAGTCCCTAGTTAGAGCCACTATTACTCCTAGAATTTGAATCCTGGGTAACCATTTCAATGACATTCTGCAAATAATGGAAGGGCAATTTTGATCAAAGTGAGAACAATTAGCAAAAATGCAAAAGATAAGTCTTGAAGAGACATTAGATGACATTTTTATTTTTAATTCTCCTAAATTAATTGATTTATACCCAAACTTTCAACAAGGGTAATTAATCATGTCAAAGGGAGTGAGCTATAGATTTATAAATTACTTGGCACCTACATATCAAATTAAATATTACTTTATTGTGCCAAAGTAATTAAATTCACATTATAGCCATGTAAAACAAAATTACATGTGCTTAGGTGAATTTCCAATGTGGAGTAAATTAATTTTTTAGGGACTTAGTTAATGTTGTAAAAGTGCAAAGGGACAACTACACGTGAAAATATATGTGGGAGGAATAATGTTGGGTGAATTAATTCTTTAAAAGAATTAATTAATGTGTGAATGTGGGGTAGTTGGTTTGGGTTGGAAATTCTCATGAACCAAAGGAGAATAAATATTTCAAAAGGACAGTTGGGTAAAAGGAAGTTACTGGTTACCCAACCAATTATGTGTGGGTGAAATATTTGAAAGGATAGAATTTCAGTTTCTTTTTACTCAGGTTCTCTCGGGAAATTAGTTTTTGGGAAAAGAGTAATAGTATTCTTTTGGGCTGATTGGGAAGTTAATATAATGTTTTAAAATATTATTGTTTTAAATCACCAAGGGTTATTGATATTGCATATATATGTTGGGTAATATTTCCTAAGGGACAAAGTATTAGTGCTATGTCTTGATTCATTGATACAAAAGAAACTTGATATTGGTATGATATTTCTTGTTGTTATGTTATTGGCTTTTCTTATGTTAAGTTGGTGACAAGTTGAATACAAAACAAGTCTTGCATAGTGTATTTGTATGCGTGGTGTTGAAGGCCTATTTATTTCATGGTTATATTGTTGGTATACCTGCATTCTTATGTCCACATGGTATTGTGATAGTATTTTTGTAATCAAGTGGTTCAGTATTTATTGTTTCATTCCCATTCTTATGTATGGGTGAAGTTATAATCATTATTTTGATCTCAAATATATTTCCTGTAAGTGTGTTGGGCATTTGCAAATTTCAGTCATTTTTCCTTCTTTAAAAATATCATTTCCCGCTTTCAGGTTAAAAGTGTACCCATTAAGTTAGGTTAGCATACAAAGGGAGTTGCGCCCTTTTTTCAATCGTAGAGGGCGATTGTAAAATCCATTTACAATTCATCCAACTGTTAGTGCATTTGACTCCTTAAGTGGGCATTTGTCCTCCTCCCTTGAGTGTACTTGGTTTACGCCACACACCTCTCTCTCCCTCTTTTTAAGTGGTCTTGAGTCTGCAAATTGTCATTTATGTGCTCTCCTCTCTTGCTCTCTTTCTCCTGATGATGGATCATTGTGTGTGATTCGAAACGTTGAGGAAAACAATCAAATACAGTCAAATCTAGAAGCATTACCAATTCAATATACAAAGTGTTTTGGGTGACAAATTTGTTCATTAATGGGAGACCTCATGGTTTATTCACTTCTACTCGAGGCACCAAATAAGGGGACCCCCTTTCCCCTTTTCTATTCATTATCGTGGCAGAAGCGTTGGGAAGAATTATTCAATCCAAGAGCTTGGAAGGTAGCTGGAAAGGCATCAAGTTGGCTCCAAACACAGATCAAATCTCTCACCTTCAATTTGCAGATGACACTCCTATTTGGTGAGGCAAATATTAGGGAAGCCAAAGTTATCAAAGAAGCCATGGAAGACTACTGCAGAGCCTCAGGTCAACAGATAAACAAGAATAAGTTACACATTTTCTTCTTCAACACTGACATAAGGAAACAGAAAGAGATTGCTATAGTTCTTGACTTTAAGGTGCGCCCTCTACCAAATAAGTACCTAGGAATACCTCTCTTCTCAAGAGCATGCAAATCAATACTGTGGGACCCTCTAATATCCAATATCACAAATAAAATGGCCTCATGGAAAGGCAAATGGTTGTCAACTGCTAGAAGTATTCTCATGTTGAAAGCGATTATATCAATAATACCAATCTACACTCTATCATGCCTCAAGTTACCAAGAAGATTAAAGATCTAGTTAATCAGAAGATGAGAGATTTCTTCTCGAAAGGCAATTCAGAGGATTAAAAAAGTCCCTTAGTTGCTTGGGATGAAATATGCAAGCCAAAAAAGGTCGGGGTGTAGGGATAAGGAAATGGACAACAGTGAATGTAGCTTTGGGAGCCAAGCTAATCTAGAATATGTTCTCCAACCCCCAGCTACAGTGGGTTAATATCCTTCAAAATAAGTATCTAGATTCAAGTGATCCAACAAGAATTCTCACAACAACTAACCCACCCAAAGGATCAGCGATCTGGAATTTCTCACTTGCATGCCAACACTTGATCACCAACCATATATCATGGGAAATCAAGAATGGATCTTCAACTCTATTCTGGGAGGACTCATGGAATGAATACCCAACCTTAAAAGATCAAACTAGGCTTGACGAAATGTAGGTTGTGTTAAAATAAGGGCAAACAACTGAGAAGGGGGGTGAATCAATTGTCTCAAAAACTTTTATCCTTTGCTGCAATTAAACTTCTTTACCACTTATTAACATATGAATGATATAACCATGAAAGCATGAATCAACAACACATCAGCAAAAACAAAATCAGCACACATAAAACTAGGATTTTTACATGGAAACCCGATTAAGGGAAAAACCACGGTGGGGATTAACTCACAAGAATTTATACTTTGTTAAAAGTATTACAAATGGGGAAGGCACATGCCTTTAGACACACTGCCCAGAGCTCACTGCTTAAAGAGGCTCACTGCCTACAAAGTTAATTACAAGAGTTCACGGGAATGATTGAACTGAGAACTAGCATCTAACAATGCAGAATTACAGTTCCGGTTATGCACAATATACTAACTTTACACACTTCATCTCTTTCTGCTTTGCTTCACTGCTCTACCATGATCCCAAGCTTAGATCTCTTCCCTTCGCACTTGATTCTTCTATATTTCGCACTTATCCCTTCATATTCGTACAACACCACCCTCAAATGCTTGAATCCATCAATCATATATATCCACTACATGAAATAACATCAACTGCAGTCGGCTTTGAGAAAAACTAGAAACTATTTCAAGAACACTATTTTGTCAGCTGAATCCATGCACACATATTAATGCGGACCGAAACTTATGCATTCATGTTGGCCAATACCATTGGATCTCACAAATTGCTCGACCAACCATTTCTCTTCATTCGCACAAAGATCAAACACTTAGTCGGTCTGTTCTTCACCGGACTAAACTATCTAACCAAAACCCGATATTCAAATGCTTGTAACTTACAATCCTTCATCACCGGAGGCTAAAATCTTGGATTTAGATAGCCTTGACATCCCTTAACATTCCCTCGTATCCACAGCACAATGTGATTACCTGTGGAGAAATGCAGACTAGTACGTTGAACCCTGACAAATGCTTTGTTCCTGTCTATCCGGACTTAGATAAATCTACACTCTGACTTCCAGTATGATCAAATGATGTAATGCGGATGTGTAAGATGGATTTAGTTGCCATCAATGACAACACCTGACATGCCTAGCAGTGTCTCTTGCCAACAATCTCCCCCTTCGGCATTGATGGCAACACTTAGTGAAAAATGACTAAGTGTTAGAACAACTCCCCCTTACTTTATACACTTGTGATTTCCAATGCTCCCCCTTAGATTAATTCTTCATTTTTCACTGTTTTTCCTCTCCGCCTTTGACATCAATGGCAAACATTGGGATCTACATACCAAAATTCATGCAAAAAAATTTATGTACAAGGGTCAAAACTCTACATACTTCCGCATATGAACATACAATACTTAAGCTTTGTTCATCAACAAAAAGATATCACCAAAAATGTTTTTCAATTTTGTTAATTCATTGTCCCAGTTCTTTTTAATACTGCCCAAGATAGATATGTGCCCACTGAACAAAAATGCCATTAATTCTGTCTTTTGAAGGTCAATAGGATCACTAGTAGCAGCTGCTGCTTGGGACTCTGTCAATATATCATACATAGTTTCTAACTTAAGGGAGATCAGTCCCCGGAGCTCATCCAATCTACCCAGAATTTTGGCTTTTTCATTCTCCAAATCACTCAATTCATTCTGCAAACTCACTACTTGGCATTCTTTGGTAATTACAAACTCAGTTAAAGGACTATATGACTGAAAAATATTAGACAGTTTGAGCTCTATGTCCTTAATCTTTTTCTCAATATCTTCAACAGCTTTAGATCTATTTAGACAAAACTTATAGATCTCTACACCTTTAGATAGGGCATTTTGAATACTCTTTACATTGGTATCAAGCCCGGATCTATCATAGCTAATTATTTTTTTTTATTTCAGCGAACCTCTTCTCATTAAATTCATTTTTGACTTTAACTTCTGCTGACTTCTCTAAGGTTTCAAAATGAGAACTTACAAAGTTTATCAAGCTTTTCAACTAACCGGAGGGAGATGCTAAAGAATCCTTCTGAAATGTGGGCATTATTTTCTCCAAAATCCCAAATGCAATGCCAAACAGCTTGCTATCTTCTAAATGGGACTTCAAAATATCCTCTCTAGCCTTAGCTTGTGCAATAGAGGCCAACTTTATCTTCTGCACCGGTGATAAAGTATCAAAATTGATTGGTCCTTGTATTATGTCCTGATCTTCTACAATCTATTTATCTCTTTCCAAAATTTCTTTCACTACATCTGCAATGTCTCTTGCCCAAAATGAGGTTTCAGACTCGTGCTCTTCAAGGCCTCCATCTTCTCCCTTTTCGGAGTCAACCATAATGTTCTGCTCATCACTTTCATTCGTTTTCTCTACTTCTGCCTTCTCTGCATCATCATCAGAGGCATCCTTTTTTTTATTTATATCAAAAATATCTTCTACATTCTCTTCCGGAGGATTTTGTGTATCCTCAGTAGCAATGTTATCATCAAATTTATCAAATTCCTCAATATCTGGAATGGAGGAATCAGCTTCAACATTGGTTTCTTCTTCAACAGTGGGAAGATTATGTTTTTTCAATGCATTCAGAAGAATCTCCTGAGTATCTCCAACTACCTTATCAATCTCTCCCAGCATGAGCATATTCATTCTGATCTTACTCCTGAAGTCCTCTTTCACTTCTTTGAATATCAGGTTCTTTTGATCCTGAGTAATTTGACGACACAGTTTTATTAACACATGCTCCCAAAGCTCAAAATCTTTAGCTTTTGCATTCTCTTTTCTTAATTCTAGAATTTTTGCAAGGCTTTCCGAAATTTCAGAAGTTATTTCAAATAGAGTCTTACTATAGATATTCAAATATTTGACTGTTGCTTCCTCCAAAACTCTCTTATCAGCATCACTGTAATGATCATTAAATTCAATCATTTGTTTCAAATTTCCATCTATAGTGACTGACTTAATGATGTCATCCGCAGAGAGAGTGGGCTTCTCAACATAAGCCTCTAATTTATGCCTTTTACTTGTCTTTTTGCTTCCGAAGGGCTTCTCCTTAGACACTTTAGCATCTTTAGTGCCTGGGGCCTTCAACTCTTTGACCTCATCATCTGAGTAAGTTTCTTCTTCATCCACTTTCTCCACACTGACATATGTTCTTTTACTTTTTACCTTTGTCATTTTTCCTTCCTTACCGGAGAGTTTTTCTGTAGCAGGAGAAGGTGATGCACCGGAGGTTATACCTATACTCCTTGTAGTTCGTCTTAGAAGAGGATTCCATCGGAACACTTCCCTATTCTCTTTCCTGCTTCTCCTTCTCAGCTTTCTCTATTCTCTCTTTGTTTGTCTCACAGCTTCTCTTATTATGCCAATGCTTTCTGCATACATTTCAACTTGCCTTTGAATCTCTCTTAGATTTAGGCTTCCGAAACTCAACATGCAATTTCACACTGAGTTCACTATATGTCCCAAATCTTTCAACTGTGGGGTCCTTTGGTTTACACAGAAGGTGTTGAGCGTACATATCCAATACTTGCTCATCAACTTCATACCCCATGGGCATGATCCAAACAGTTCTTGGTTCAACTACTTCCATTAAACATTGATCTGTATCCACCATAAAGCAAACTGTATCCTTATATTTTTCAACCACATATGTAGGGATTCTTTCCCTTGATTGCATCATGTTCTAAAAATTTTTGAAATATCCCCAAAGAGCAGTCCTTTGGGCATTGGAGTCACCAATCTTGTTCAAGTACTCTCTTATTTGTATGGCAACTATCTTATCACTGGTCCAACATATGCTTTTCTTGTCGGGTAATTCATTCATGAAATAGAAGAACAAACATAATACCAATTTACCATACTTGAAAGTATTCTTCTTGTCCTTTTTTATTCTGTTCAGATTTTCCATTAGTTGGTTCTGCAGCAACTCACACAAGCTATAGTCAGCATTCTCTCTCAACATTTGATAAGATGCATAGATAGATGTATCAGATACAGAATTCTCCCTGCTAGAATGATATATCTTGTATCCAATCACCATTGATGCAAATTTGATATTTGAATCAGTGATGTCATTTATTGGCATTGCCCTTTTGTCAAACCTTGAACCGGTAGCATCAATTACAGTTTGATTCTTTACTGACTTCAACATTGGCAGTCCACCGGATGAGTTCAACCTTGTCACAGCTTTGATGGCGTCCTTGGTGATCTTGAAGGGTTGCATTAACCACATAAACTCATCATGCATCTAACTCAACACATACCGGACCCACTCATCTTCATCAAAGGATGGAAACCCTATAATCTGAATGAAATGTTTATCTTGTAGTGCCTTATACTCAGGTTTAAGACCATGAATTTCATCCCTCAGATGATTCTTGAACAAATCTACTAACTTTGAATCCCCAAACTCATCTAGGCTAGCATGAATATAAGCCCTAATGTCTTCAACGTGCAACACACCATACGGAATACTTGAAAAGACACCTAACGGATCGACCTCTACTGATTTGTGTGGATGCTTCTTAAACTTTAGCCTAGGTCGCTCAGTGATATTCACAACTAGAGGTGTAGCCATTGCAAAAGATTACAAGTTCAAAGCTTCACAGGAAAATACCTTTTTCTTCACGGAGTTAGGGTTGGCTGTTGAATTTGTTCTTCGCACTTCAAATCTCTAAAATTTTGGCTTGACCGCTCTTCTTCTTGTTCTCTTCGAATGCAAAGTGATTCAAGTGTTTGAATGAATAACCGTTTATCCTCTGCAAAACCTAATTTGTCATTGTAATAAATGTTTTGCCCTAGTTCATCTATTACATTATTTTTTGCATACAGTCGATCTTCAATTGCTCCGCAATCAATCGCATTAGCTTCTTTTCTTCCAGAATTTGCTTCAACAGGTCTACAATAGGCTTCTTTATCTTCATTCATCGTGTCAGATTCAGACACCCACTTACTGGTCGGGGGAGTTAGATTTTCAATGCAGCTCCCCCTGAGCCAGAACTCCTGATTCAATTCCCAGAGGAATTATCAGCACTGGATTCCGGTGCGGACCCATTGTCAACTTTCATTTCACCTTTCTTCACCCATGTTTTGTTCATTTCATTCTGGATCTCATTCAAATCAACTTTGTCCTTGCCTTTGTCCAACTTCTGCTCTGTTTTTCCTTTACTTGCCTATGAGTTCTCCTTTTTGCTTCTACAAAATTTAGCAATGTGTCCAGATTTGTTGCAGTTGAAACACACAATCTTATTTTTCTGACAATTACATGTTGGAGCAGGTTTAGATCTGTATTGCATTGCAATATGTCCAAACTTATTGCAAGTAAAACATCTTCCATTGAACACTTGTTTGTTCTTAGGAGGATTCCTTGATCCACTTATGCATTCCTCTGCCTTATAACCTATCTTTTTGCAATTAAAGCATTGACCGAAGAAAGATCATACATTTTTATTCACTTGACTTCTGCGTTGATTAACTCTATGACCATACTTACTGCATTTGAAACAATTGCCATTGAAAAATGGATACCTTTGAGCATTAGGTTGTCTTACCAGAGGTCTTCTAAGATTTCTTCTTTGATTTCTTGCTTTAGAATTTCTTTTACCGGATCCAGAGCTTTCACCTTTCCCAAATCCCGAACCATGCTTATTATCTGCCTTCTTCTGACTAACAAGCAATGCCTCAAGTTTAGTTGAGCTTATTTTGAATTTCTCTTTATATACATTTGCAACTTCTAGGTCTTGTTTAAGAATGACAATTTGTCCTTCAAGTTGATCCTCATTATCCCTAGTTTCTTGTAGATCAGATTCTAAATGACCAATTATTATGTTCAATCTGCAGCACTCTTCTGTTCTTTCTTTCAGAGATTGATTCAATTTTTCTTCAGACTTCTTTCTTTCCTCAATTTCCTTGGTTAGCCTCATCACCCCAGATTCCATCTCATGTCTTAGGACAACTTCTTTTGCTAACTTCTCACATTCTTTTGTCTTTTCTTTCAGGGCCTCATCCATGTCATTGTCTTCATTCTGATTTGCTAGTTGAAGAAGTAGCTCCTTCCTCTTTTCATTAGATTTGCTCAATTTTTCTTTAAAGGTCTCAATGGAATCTTTAGTATCTTTAAGGTTCTCTTGCAGATCCCTGATTTCTGCTTTAGACAGGTCAAGATCATCTAAGCCTACTTGTAGTTGTTGATTGATACCATCAGAATGCTTGAATGAACCCATTGAAAACACCTTCCCAAATCTTACTCAAGCTGTTAAACTTCTTCTAAGGAACCTCGCTCTAATACCAATTGTTGAAATAAGGGAAGACAACTGAGAGGGGAGGGGGGTGAATCAATTGTCTCAAAAACTTTTATCCTTTGTTGCAATTAAACTTTTTTACCACTTATTTAACATATGAATGATATAACCATGAAAGCATGAATCAACAACACATGAGCAGAAACAAAATCAACACACATAACACCAGGATTTTTACGTGGAAAGCCGGTTAAGGGAAAAACCATAGTGGGGGTTAACCCACAAGAATTTATACTCTGTTAAAAGTATTACAAATGGGGAAGGCACACTGCCCAGAGCTCACTGCGCAAAGAGGCTCACTGCCTACAAAATTAATTACAAGAGTTCACTGGAATGATTGAACTGAGAAATAGCATCTAACAATGTAGAATTACAGTTCTGGTTATGCACAATATACTGACTTTACACACTCCATCTCTTTCTGCTCTACTTCACTGCTCTGCCATGATCCGAAGCTTAAATCTCTTCCCTTCACACTTGATTATGCTATATTTTGCACTTATCCCTTCATATTTGCACAACACCCTCAAATGCTCAAATCCATCGATCATATATATCCGCTACATGAAATAACATCAACTGCAGTCGGCTTTAAGAAAAATTGGAAACTATTTCAAGAACACTGTTCTATCGGCTGAATCCATGCACACATATTAATGCGGACCAAAACTTATGCATTCAAGTCATCACACATGTTAGCGAATACCACTAGATCTCACAAATTGCTCGACCAACCACTTCTCTTCATCTGCACAAGGATCAAACACCTAGTCGGTCCATTCATCACCGGAGGCTAAAATATTGGATTTAGGTAGCCCTGACATCCCTTAACATTCCCTCATATACGCAGCACAATGTGATTACCTGTGGAGAAATGCGGACTAGTATGCCGAACCCTATCAAATGCTCTATTCCTGTCTATCCGGACTTAGATAAATCTGCACTCTGACTTCTGGTATGATCAAATGATATAATGCGAATGTGTAAGATGGATTTAGTTGCCATCAATGACAACACTTGACATGCCTAGCAGTGTCTCTTGCCAATAGGTTGTTCCAAAGCAATTTGGGGGCAAATGTAAGAGACTACTTAGAACTTAAGGGGACAGGAGATGGGTGGAAATGGAAATCATGGTGAACATTAGAGTTGGGATGATGAGAAAGTCAAAATCATGAAAGCAAAACTGGAGAAAACGAAAGTATTTATATCCCACGATGAAGACTAAATAAGATGGTGTGGCTCAAAATCAAGACGGTTCAAGGTCAAGATCGGCTATGAGATTGAGGAAGTGGCAGACGTGAAACAAAATTGGCCAGCTCATCTATGTTGGAGTAAACAATGTCTCCCCAAGGCAAGAGCGTTCATATGGGCAGCGATACAAAAGAGGATTCTCACTAGTGATAGATTAAGAAAGATCGACTTCTCAGGACTATTCAAATGTGCACTATGCAAGAAAGAGACTCAAATGCACAAGTCTACTCCTTGAACACATTCTCTCACTTTTCAATTCTACCGACCCTACATAAAGGTGTCGTCTTTGCAAGTTTGTGGGTATCATCCCCTTCTATAGTAATTTGGGAAGTATGGAAAGAAAGAAACAGGGGAGTATTTCAAGAAAGAGAAATGTCAACAGAAGTTTTCCATGCCAAACCGGATAAGGCAATTGTGGAAGTGGTTCGCAGTAGGGCAAGAAATCAATCAATCAAAAGGAATTCCTTTACAAGCTGGGGCAATGAAATAATGAAAGTATGGAATGGACTTGAGGTCCCTCTCGTTTATGGGAAGCAGAGTTTACAACTCTGCCATAATCCAAGAGCTGAAGCCAAATGAAGCCCGCCCGAGCCAGGTTGGTTCAAATTGAACTTTGATGGGGCCTCCAGGGGCAACCTTGGCGCCTCAGGAGCAGACAACATCATCTAAAATCACAAGGGGGAAACAATTATAGTGACAGCAAAAAAGCTTCAGGAGGGATCTAACAATGTAGTTGAGGCTCAGGTGATTCGCCTAGATCTCCAATCATGTGTTAAATTAGGCCTCCAAAACATTCACATTGAAGGGGACTCACAAATCATAATCAATGCTATAAGGAACCACACAACTCCTAGTTGGAGAGTCCAAAGCATATTAATATTAGTTTGGGAAGCACTATCCAAAGAGGGAGACTAAAATAAATCATATTTTCAAAGAAACAAATCAAGCAACGGACACCTTAGCCAATTTGGTGATTGACATGAAATCAGACTTCTTTGAGGAGTGTCAAGCAATTAAAGTGGATGACGTGAACCGAACACAGACATCTCCCAACAATCATGAAAATATTAATTAAGCAGAGAAGGGAGAACATAGGCTCGTGCGAGGAGTCTCTAGAGATGAACGAACTCATATTAGTAGGTTATGGCAATCTCGGCACGGCTCCCCCAACGGACTTCAAATGGTGGCATTCAACTTTCTCATTCACAAACAGAATCGACACAACAGTGAGGCTCCAAGCGAAAAAGCAACAAGCAACTTCCCTGAGAGCCATCTCGGATCTCAGATTGAGGAAGGTGTTCAAGTCTGGCTCCCCCTTTGTGCTACACACAATTAAGGGAGCATTGGGTGAGGTGCTCATGGTCTCCAATCACAAATACAGGCTTAATAGTGATATATCTTCCATGTTGATAAGGTTGCTATTGGACATTGCGGAATCCAAAGACATTATCAAGGAGGTAACGAGGACCATCATTAAGCCCCAATGGATGAGAGGACTGGAAGGAGTGTTGGATGAAACAGTGATTGGGCCAGGATTTCAACCAGATCATGGAGTGTGCCCTGTCATTCTCCACCCATACAACAACATGTGGGTTCCCTTCATCATAGAAGCAGTTGGGAAGAATGCAAAGAAACTAAGGCACAACGCTACGTGGGGCATGGAGTTCCTCAAAATGTTGGCTGGAGTGGCAGACCAACAAAGCATCGATTGGAATTCGGAGGTGCACATGAAGAGCGCAGTGTAAGAGCCGAACGACATGGAGGATGATGGAACAAGATTGGAGAACAACTCGGGTGACATATATGAATTTTAATGTTTTAATGTTTTAGTTCGATAAACTATAGAATAAACAGTTTGATATCACATAGCATTGGTAGGCTCTTAATATGTAAAATACTGAATTATAATAGAAATCCCATATAGGGGAAATTTTGGTTAAAGCCCTCCTCAAGAGCAGCCCTGGTTCTTTTTTTTATTTCCATTTTTTAAGCATTGAGAGAGACACCCATAAGGTCACAAGTCACCGATTACCGATTATATATATGGGAAATTTTGGTTAAGGCCCTCCTCAAGAGCAGCCCTGGTTCCTTTTTTTGTTTCCATTTTTTAAGCATTGGGAGTGAGCCCCATAAGGTCACAATTCACCGATTTTATATATATATATATATATAAAGAAACTAAAAATTGTACATATAAAGAGAAGCTTCCACCCATTCAAAAATGTGTCACAAGTGATGCAGCCTAGGGAGTGTAAGGCTATTTCTTATGTGAAATACACTGCCAGAAATATTAAAAAAAGAGCAGAAAAAGCAAATTCAATTTCTTCATAGCTAGTATTAATTAAAGAAATACCACACCCAACCAATGGGGCGTTGGCTCCAGTTGATTTAATGGCCCAGAAATTATACAGAAGTTGGTGCAAAGGTATTATTTATGAAGTCCTACATTTTACACTTCTAAATTTAGTCTATGCAAACGGGTGGTGAAGTGATTTTGATGTGCATCTTTAGTGTTGGTGCAAAATTATAAACAAACTCCTCCACATTTTAGCAAGGTTGTCAATTGTGTATTAAAGCTTTTACAAAGAAAGATCTTTCGACTTGAACTTTCTTTGTAGTAAGACTATATCCAACATGATTAGAAAGGAAAATGGTGCTTAACATACATTATTATCAAAGAAAGTGAGTAAAATTCCCAGTTTCAACTTCACAAGGGGATATCTTGCATTAACAACCACCATTAAGGAAATCGTATAGCTAGCCTTGGACATCTCTGTACTCGTCGAAAAGGAGGAGCACCTTTCATCATCCAAGCTTAACATTCCCTAAAACTAGTAAAGAAAATTGTTTTCTACTGTCTGAACGGAAGTCTGAATGTTAAAGTTAGTATTATGGTACAGGTCTACAGCAAAGCAGCAGAATGGCAAATGGTCTATAATAACTCATATCGGCACATCTCGAGGAAAAAAGCTAAGGTACCTTATAATCAAGTTACATCAGGAAATAACTTGAAATGAATGATATAGACTTCAGACAAATGAAACAGTGGCATTCAGCAACAACTAGCATACCAACATGTTGCCAGCTTGTGAGACTGAAATAGCATGAGAGAACAATGAAAGGATTTAGGAACTCCATTAAAATTTAGATATAGTTCAATTTTAAATGCCCCATTTAGACATATCATAGCATAGCCAATATGCAACTAATGAGAGAAAAACCGATTTCCTTAATCTTTGTTTTCCTTGTAAATCTCAAATTTTACATCAGAAAGACAATTGCAGGATATTACAAGATCTTATAATTTGTTCTTGCCTGCTGCAAATATCAGAGGAACTGGATCGTCAAAGAGAACGGTATTGTCCAAATGAACCCATCCCTGTTGATTCTAATTCTTCAGCCAGAAAGCTACAAGCAAATTAAAGCTTCATCATTCCCATTTATACAAAATGTGACATCCAAAATCAAAATGCTAACTAACAAACATGCAGCCGCCTCAATAATTTATGATCTCTAGAAAACCAGGCATGTACCAGATCCCTCTATCAAATAAGGGAGCCCACCAAAGACTGAACATAAAAATTATCATGCTTTAGCTGTCACTACCAAAGATTGAGTATCAAGAATTCTCAGCTGATCCAGAATCGGATTGAAGACGTGTGATGAGATCTCTATTTAACATAGCAAGATATTCCTGCAAAAAGTGTAACAGTCAGACAAGAAAAATTGAGACAGCCAACTGGTGATTTCTATGCAGAACAATATTAAGCAACATATGGCACTTCTTTTTCCAAGAAAAACTGAAGAACATTTACCTGGCCTGTATGAAATGGTTCAGAACACACACCATAAACATGGTAAAGCTACTTACAAACTTTACATACCATAGGCACATATACAAAAGAAAAATACAACCTAAGACAAGAGGATACAATTTTTTGTCACTATAGGAAGATCAAAAGATCATTTGAATATAAGATATATCTGACAGATGATATTATTGGAAATTAGTTGATAAATATATCGTAGCCATCATAGATAGGAGCACCAAACAATAAAGAACAGCCTTCAAGCAGATTTCAGATAAAGCTAAGTTGCTGGTCTCTCTGCCTGGGGGCTCAGATCCAGGTCCAGTTCGAGACCAGTCTGGATTCTGGGTTGGTTCGCCTGTGGGGATGCACAGGATCCCGTCAAACGGAGCCAGATTTGTGCCCAATGAGCCAGGTGAATATGGGCAAACCCACAGATCAAACAGCTTTTCTTTTTTAATTTTTTTTATTTGTGTTTTGCGCCACCAGATGTGCAAGGTCATGCCCAACCATTGCCACTCACTCATCAGGATATTGCCACTTTATCGCTGCACCCAAAACTTCCACCCACCCCGCCATCACTCTCACCTCAGGAAGCAGACAAGGGAAAAGCCCAACCCCAATGTCCTTTACTTATAAAGTTCTATCTTTTCCTTGTCCATGCCCTCATCATCAGAATATACACAAATATTAAAGACTGGCAAGCTCAGAGATTTATCCTCACCATCACCTGCCTCAAAAGCTGCAGGGGCAGCACCACTTGGTGACTGTAGTAGCAATTGAGCTATACATATATATACTTGCCACTCTTTTTATTCTTAAGTTAGTTAACTAGTTTATTAAAGAAAGTAGTGCTTACCAATTTTATTTTATTTTTTGTAGTTAGTTAAATAATTTATTAAAGAAAGCGGTGCTTCCCATTTTTTTCAATGAGTTATTTAATGTTGTAATGGTGAAATCAGCATAACCATGCCAAGGCTGATTTTATAATTTTAATATTGTAACAATGAATATCTATCATAACATTTGAGTTCGACAAATTGACATTTAAGTAGTATTTTTAATTTTAATGTTGGTTTTGTTTATTATATGATGCTATGTGGTATTCTGAACTTAGTTCCTGTTTTTAAGCTGCAAATATGGCTGTCTCATGATTTTTTATTTTTATATTTTGTACAAATGAACCCAATCCCAAAAAAAAACATTTGCCAAATCTGCATACCAAACCCCAAACCCAAATCAGCAACTTAGGGATAAAGGGAACTAAAGATCTAAGAAGGCACATGAAGCCTTCAGAAAACCTCTGCATTTAGCAGAGGTGGTCTTATTATATCAATTCTCAAAATCAAAACAGTCCAAGCTACCTTGATTTAAGAGTGGTTTGACAGCAGTGTATTGAGTTGCAATGTTATTTGTGATCTACAGTGTAGTTTGCTGAGATTCCAAAGCTTTGAATCTCTCTACTGAACCCATTTCCCTGATGGTTGGACCCATAGAGAGACCCGAAACATCAGAACCTAAACACACTAAGCAGTTGATCCCACAAGAACACCGCAATAGTCCAAACTAATTTTATACATATGTTGATAATAGCCTGAAATATCGATGGGGTTCACAGCCATAAAGCTGAAACTTAGTCTTGATTTCTAGTAACTAACCCATTCATGGGAATGTAAATGATGGATGCTGACTACTTTCACAGAAAAAGCTGAATATTTAACCAGACAATTCAAAGATGCAATTTTGAAGATATGGACAAAGACACAAAATCACTTGGCAGACAAGACGACAGAACTTAGGCTTTCAGTTTGGAGATAACTCACACACTTCAATGCAGAGTATGAATACAGAGATGGGAAAAAAGTCTTAATTAACAAACCCAGTTTTAACTCTAATTCATGGTGATGGAACAACCTTAGCATAAGATGTCTTCATCAGAGAGTGACCTCCCCACGGCCTCCATTTGAAAGGAGCAGAGATCAAACTTAAAGGCCCATCATGCATGATCTAAAAGTTGGTAATTCACTCTTACCTCACATTCTATAGAGGCAGTTGAAATATTGAAGCGGCTAAGGAGAACCTCAAGCAGGCAATGCCTGAACATGAAATTGTGGAACAGTTTGAGAAAACCATGGCCTCTAGAATTCAAGATCAAGATGAGATGAAGATGACTATAAAGGTGATGGAAAATGACAGATCACCATGTAAAGATCTTCTTGAAAAGTTCTGTAAAAAAGTGTACCCAATAATTGTGAAGGTCTTGGTGCCCAAGAGGGTTTGTGTCAAGTTCTCAAAGTAAAATTATAACAAAAGTGCACTTGAGTGACTTGTGGCCCCTAGACCACTCAGTGTTATCATTGAAATGGATCATTAGATCAAAAATTGCTCCTCAAGGCTTGGGCACTCAACATTGAAACATAGCAAGAAGTGCATAACTCATGTTTGGCACACCCATAAAGGCCCCAGTGTCATGTTATCAATCAAACAATCAATCAAGAGTGCAATAAGTCTTGGCACGCCCATAGAGTGTTGGATGTCATCATGTCAATTGGAAAATATAAGGAAAAAGTGCACCATGTCCTCTTGGCGCACACAGGAGCATCCCGATGTCAAATGTCCACCAAGGAATAAAAGAAAAAATGCCTCCCTAGGCGTGCCCAAGAGGGGTTCGATGTCAGAGAATAGGTTGAGAGCATGACTAAAGGTCAAAAAGCATAAGTCAAGGTTTCATCTTCAAAACACCAAAGGACGCCATTAAAAGAAGCTTCCTTAGCATCTTCTTGGTCAATCGCAACAGATTACTCAAGCTCCACTACAGTTGCCCAAGGATCGGTAATGGTCTTCATCATTGATAGGATCCAAGTGCAGATCACTAAATTACACAAGTTTTGGAAAAAGGCATCAAACTCAAGTCACCAAGATTGCTCATCAAGTTCCAAGGTTTCTTCAAAGTATCTACAATGGTTAGAACAGAGGAGCTTCATCAAAATCATCACCAGGGGCCAAATTGGCTATTTTTAGCCTAAGCTATTTATAGCTCAGGCTAGTTTTAGCCATCATAAGAACCTCAACTAAATGCACAAATAATAAACCTAGAAATACTCCAACAATAGTTTTTTTTGTATTGTTTATATTTTCTTCAAACAACACACATTCAAATTAAAATTTACTAGTCTGATACAAATTACTAGGCACACCCTACATGCAAATCTGATAACACCTCTAATGACCCTGATGACATTCTCAAACTCGATCTGCTCCTTGACGGTTTTCATCCCCAAGATAGCCTAATTGCCACACTTGAAGGTTTCTATCTCCAAACACCACAAGCTGCTGTACACAGCCATCACACACCTAAGAATAAAATTGTTTTTTGTTTTTAAACTGAGAAATGCCTTCTCTTTTCTCCCAACACTTCTTATATTTCATACTTTCCTTTTTTCCATTCCTCAATCATAGGCAATCCCAATCAGCTAGCTAACAAGTCTGAGATAACTAAATCTGACCTAGATAATTGGCAGTTCCAGCAAGGAATGCCCATTTTAACTCAACCGCCTTATTCCATTAGTTAACTTACTCCTATCTTAAGTAACTATAGCCTATTTATCTGCTATTCCTATGCTACCATCCACTTACTCAATGCTACGGAATAGAGGCATGGACCCCATGTTCCATTAATGTCAAAAGGGGGACATTACAACCGTCACTAATTTTGAGAATATAATTATATTCTGAGAAATATATTTTTAGAAAGGCTATTTATAGATCAATTGTTTTTAGATGACATCCTAGAAGGTCTATTTTAATTGATAGTTATCTTTATAAGGAGTCTATTTGAAGATTCCCTAATTTAAAGTTTAGAATTTGTGGGCAAAATTGTATGATAAGCTTGTTTTGTGCAGCACAAGCAAACTATTCATAAAGTAGAATTTCTAGTTAGCTTTTTTATGGTTTCTCAACCAAAACCTTGTAAAAACTTGAAAGTGTTTTTGGCATTTAAATTTTCATGGATGGTAATTTTATGCCTACTTTCTATTAAAATTATAGTTCAACATTTTGCCTTTGTGATATCTTATGTGCGTATTTAGGTGAATTAATATGCTTTTAGTCAGTTTGCAGGCTTTGTATTGCAGGTTTACTCAAAGTTGGCGATTATGGCTTTCTATGCAATCCCTTAGTTCAATTTGCTAAAATGTTTGTGTCCTTGTGTTTATTCAATTTAATACTTGTGTGTATTTATATCTTTTATTTTTTACTTTTAGCCGAAGGGGTAAGCATCTAATTATTGTTTTAAGTTCACGATAGTCAAAAAAGCTAAGTTGCCAAATTGGCCTATTTCCCAGCCGATTTTGGTTACGGTACATCTCAAAATCAAGTACCGCCTGGAATCCATGCAGAATCAATCAGGGTTTCATGTATTAATAGACAGAAAAGTTTCTGCTCTTCATTGGCTGATTCCAATGCTGACATGGCATTTCGAGTCACATTCTAATGCGCAATTCAACACTTGGGCATAGTTTTCGTGTTTTTTTTTACTTTTTAACTTCCAAAAAACCCTGTCTGACTTATTTCATCCCTAAAAGCAACAAACTTCCTTATTTTTCAGCATGTAAGACCCATAAAAAAGACAATGTCGAAAAATGTAAAACCCGTGAAAAAGACAACACGTTGGTGTTCCTCCGCTCAGTTGCAGAATCATCCTCCTTTAGCTACATGATCATCCCGGGTAAGAAATAAATTTTGAACATTGTTTTTAAATTTTAAAACTATTTCAAAACTATTAATTATTTAACTATGAGATTTGAACACTCAATATTGTTATAAATATAACTATTATTTCCATGCGATTTTGATTTGTTATGTAGGTTTTTTTATTTTATTTTATAAATACACAATTATACAATATACTGTATAAATATACATTAACTTAACTTGTATATCAATATTTACTATTTTAATTTATTATTATTTTAAATTTATACTATATTATTTAATAATTAATCTTAACTGTGTATTTTAATTTATATTGTGTATTATAAAATTTAAATTTAAAAACCTCTATTAAACTAGTAAATTAAAATTTTAATCTAATAGTATTTAATATTTAATAATTTATAAATTTAAAAACCTGTAAGTGTATACAATATTATTTAATATTAACATACTCGTTTTTTAATTTATATACTGCAAACATTGTATTATAATATTATTTAATACTAATATAAACAATAAATAAATTTAAAATTTTGACATTTGTTGTTCAATATGTGTTTTTTGAACTTGTAAAGAGTACAATGGCAACGAGTACTAGCTCCATTGGCCAACCCACCTTCAAAACTAACCGAGGTTCACCTTTGTGGATGCATGTTCAAATAATACAACAAAATTGAGGTGGTGGGACATTTGTTTGTATATGCAATATCTGTGATCAGAAGCATACGAACTTGTACAGTCGGGTGAAAGCCCATTTATGTGTCATTCCCAACATAGGAATCAAAGCATGTCCAGGAAAGAATGGTAAACCGATGACACCTCATCAGAAAGCAAGAGGAAGTAGATGCAAAAGTTTCCCGTAGACCAGAGCATCCTTTGATTCCCTCGCTTCTCCATCTCATAGTGTCTTCCCTAATATAGTAGAGAGACACCCTTTTTTGGACATGACTGAAGAAGAGCCCACTAGTGTGAAAGAATGAGGGAGCCATTAGAAAGGACATTTCAAAATGACACTAGTGAGATTGCTGATAAATATGTTGCAAGATGCCTCAATGCAAACGGTTTATCCTTCAATGTTGTTCGATCACCATATGGCAAGACATGTTGAGGATAGTAAATGAGGCTCCAAAAGGGTACACGAGCCCAAGTTATGAGAAGGTGTGTAACACCTTATTGGCAAAGAAGGTAAGAAATATAGACACTTTATTGGCTACCATTAGGAATTCATGGAAACAAACAGCGGTGTCCATTGTTTCCAATGGATGGAATGATGCAAGAAATCAACCATAATCAATGTGATTGCAATCTCCCCAAAAGGGAGAATGTTTTTGAAAGTTGTGGATTGTAAGGGGCAGGTGAAGGATGCATAATTTATTGTTGGCATCCTTATAAAGTGCATTCAGGAAGTGGGTCCTCAAAATGTTGTCCAAGTCATAATGGACAATGCAAAGAATTGTAGAGCAATTGGCATTTTGGTTCAAACACAGTTTTCACATATATTTTGGACACCTTGAGTTGTCCGCTCACTCAACCTCATGCTACAAAAGTTGGGCAAGAAAATAAATTGGATCAAAGAGGTCTATGTTGAGGCTGAAGTGATCCAAATGTTCACCACAAACCACCACATATCATAGGCCATTTTTAGATCATTCTCGCAATTGGAGCTAATGAAGGTAATTGAAACACTACATTTTTTAAATTTTAAGTTCATTTTAGTAATTACTAGTACATTTTTCAAAATTTAAGTATGCTTTCTTCTTTGTTTTACTTTTTTATTTTTATTTTTTGAATAGGTTGTTAAGACCCGATTCGCATCCAACACAATTGTCTTGAGATGACTTGTGAAGGTGCGGGAGCCACTTTCTACCATGGTCATCAACCAAAGTTGGTCCCTCTGGAGGCAATCCAATAGTGAGAGGACAACAAATGTAAAGCAGATGATCCTAGATGACACTTGGTGGGACCGCGTGGAATAGCTTCTTAGTTTCATCGAGCTCATCATGAGTATGATTCGTTTTATTGAAATGGATAAACTATGTTTGGGCAAGGTACACAATGGCATCGACTCAATGATTGAGAAGATGAAATCCATCATAAATGAAAAAGAGCAAGATCCTTAAGAAACTTTCTTCAAAGAAGTGCAAACAATTTGTGTTGAGTGGTAGAACAAAATGACCACCCTGTTGTGACCAAATCACACATCGCCCCATTGCAAATGGGGACCCCCTTTTTTTTGAGCTCTGATGCTTTGCCTTAGCTTCTGGATGATGTCTTAGGTTCATTTCCTCTGCCAATCCAACAATGAGTCTCTCTCCTAGGAGGTTTGTTTTATGATTGGAGGTCTCATCTGGAACATGACCTTGCAGTAATGAAGAGTCCTGACCAATTTCCATCCAATTCATGAATATTGAGACCAACCCTGATGAATGTTTGAGATCCTGAAAATGACTAAGTCTGATAGCCTGAAATCCTGAAAAATTGACTAAGTCTGAAATCTGGTGGATCCTCCAAATTCTAGATTCTACATGTTAAATCCAGTCGATTCGAGACCTATCTCAAACATCCTGAAAGGTATATTGAAAAATATTTAAAGTATAATCTCTCAACTTATACTTAAATATATTTTTCAATAGACCTTTACCCTGAGAGACCCTGAAAAACGGCTAAGTTCCTAGAGGATCCAAAATCTTGATCCAGTGCGACAAGACTTAGATGTGGCGCAAAATGTTGATTAGATGCGATTTTAATCAGAGAACAAAATCTTGAACCAATGCGCCTTGATCTAATGCGCCAACATCAATGGGTTTTTGATCATCAAACAAAGGATTTCAACCAGAGATTGAAATGCTCAACCAATACGCCATTGTTAAAGGTGGTTTGACTTAAGGTTTTTGGTCATTTTTCAAAAAGATTTGATTTTCTGATCTACTGCGCCACCCTATGGGAGGGAGTTAAGATCAAGTTTTGAAAGCATTTTAAGGAGAGATCAAAACTTCTATCTAATACGCCCCTCCAAGGATGAGATAAACCTTGCATAAAGTTAGATTTTAGAAGCTTTAAAGAGGATGCAAAAGTTCCATCTGTTGCGCCACCTTGTAGAGGCAGTTCAAACCGAAGTCTAGAGCATCTTTTAAGGAAGGAGATCCTAAATTCATGATCCAATGCCTTTTAAGGGATAAAGATCTTAACATCATGATCTAGTGCGCTCAATGCAAGGAGACATCAAAAGTGTTAACTAATGCAACCAAGGTGAAGAGGATCCGCCAAGACTAATTTGGAAGGGTAGAATTTTATGATATACATTTTGAAGAGGATCCTAAACCTTTGAAGTAATACGCCACCATGAGTTGAAGGAAGAGATGAAGATCTTAAAAACTCCATCTGCTGCACTAGGGGTAATGTAAGGTTTTCAGATTGTAAGGAGCAACTAAAATCATCAAGTGATGCGCCAACCTTTAACATCATCAAGACATACATGAGAGGAACTCAATACCTTGATCCAGTGCGCCAGCCCTTAGAGGATTTGAAAGTTTGATTCAATGCACTTAAAACAAAGAGAAATCAGAAGTCTAAACAAGTGCGCCTAGTCTAATACACCATTTGGATCACTTTCACATGAGGATTTAAAATCCTTAACTAGTGCGCTATAAGGAGAAATCAGGTTTGGTGAAGAGGAAGGCATCAAGAAGATGTTGAAAGTATAGAGATCAGATTCTTGAGCTGCTGCGCCATTATGAGTTTCATGATGAGTTTGAAGCCTTTAACTTTTGCAAGTCTTAAACATACTTCCGAGGGGATTCAAACTTTTTAACTAGTGCGCCATCATTTGATCTATTTTTAAGAAAAAACCTCAAGCTTGAACCAATGCGCTCATTGCAAGGAGGATCCAAAAGTTTCAACTGCTGCGCTTGTTGCAAGTATGAGGTTAACCAGTGTTGTCATTGATGTCAACATACTCATATTGCATTAATGAGAAGGATTGGATGAGCAGTGTGCTGAGGATATTGAGAAAATTAGCCTCAATCAAAAACAGTGAAGAACAGTGATGACATTAAGGTAAAAGTCCAAGATAAGATGAAGATCAGAGGATGCGGTTTAAAGGGTTTTCAGATATGAGTCTTGAGATGCTCCAGTCAAGATTTCAGAGGTCCGCATGAAGATATGATGAAGTTATGGTCGCTCTAGTAGAACCGGTTCCGGCAGATGTTCAGTGGTGACAGAGTGTCACAGATTGGTCCGGTGAGCTCCAGAATTGCATTATCTCATTCTGCGGATTGGAGGGAGTGTTGAAGAAGTCAGTGTGAAGTGACAACTAGATTTGTTCATGGTTTGGAGGTCCGGAAGTACCTTTTTCATTGTGATAGTGGCGACAAACTGTGTTCTTGAAGTTCCGGATGAAGAAGAGAAGAATTCCAGTAAGCTGATCAAGTGCGAATGTTCTTGGTGACTTAGGAAAAGTTTTGGTGATCCTTGGATCGTGCACAATTCTTATTGGCGGTCCGCATTGAAGTTAGAGTTTGGATTTGATGTAAAAACCACCGGTTGTTGGTGTTCTTCCTGAGACTGGCCGACCGGATGTATTACACGTCTTGCGGATGATCTTGTAGATGTTTGCCAACTTAGATGATTGTTCCTAAGTCGATGCCTTGTATAAATAAGGGATTGTGAATTCATTTTGAAGTGTCTTGGTGTGATGAGTGTGTGGTAGCAAAGAGGAGCGCGAAAGGTAGAGCAGAAATTTTTGGGCTTAAATGGAACTAATCCAGGCATGGTAAAGATGTCAATCTCCAGTTCAAGTTTGTGATACTTGTTACTTTGTAGACAGTGTGTCTCTTGTAGGTAGTGAGCCTCTTGTGAGCAGTGTGCTCAGACAGTGAGCTCTAATTGGCATGTGCCATCTATTTTTCTTATTCTTCTAACAGAGAATAATCCTTGGGTTAATCACCCCGTGGTTTTTCCCTTGACCGGGTTTTCCACGTCAAAATCTTGGTGTCTCATGTGTTGATGTGTATCTGCTATGGTGTTTATGCTTTATGCTTTCATGAATGATTAATTGCTATGCTATTAAATAACAAAGTGGATTTAAGTGTTTGAATTGGAAGCAAGTTTAGGATAACTGATTCACCCCCCCCCCCCCTCTCAGTTATCAACAATTGGTATCAGAGCTAAGTTCCTCTAAAAAGAGCTTAACCGCTTGAGATCTAGGATGTCGTCATACAAGAAGGATAGTCCGAAGTTTGATGGAACCAACTTCTCTCTTTGGAAAGGTCGCATGAAATGTCACTTGGAGTGTATGGGAAAGGCGTACTTATCCATGATCACAAAAGCATATGTACCTCCACAGGGTGGTCCGACAACTCTAAATGAAATCACAGATGCTTAAAACAATCTGCGGACCAAAGAGGCTCTTCTAAGCGCTTTAACTGACTCAGAGCTCTCAAATGTTATTGACCTACCAACTACCTATGAAATCTGGATTAAACTGGAACTTCTGCATAAAGGAGATGAGTATGTTAAGTGTGCAAGGTTGCAGAGTCTAAAAGGGAAATTTGAAAGACTGAAGATGAGAGATGATGAAAATATTACTACATTCATGCCTAGAGTAAATGAGCTGGTGTGTGGAATTAGGAATGCTGGTGGAGTCTTGGATGAAAATAAGATTGTTGGCAAAGTTCTCAAATCCCTTCCTACTGCCTACAAAATCAAGGTTGCTGCCATTGATGAATTCAGAGCCCATACAATTGTCACAAGAGACCAATTGGCTGAAAAACTAGCTGCATTTGAAATGACCGAGTTTGGAGATGTTCCCCCCCAAGACTGAATCTACATTCAAAGCCAGTGCCTCTATGAAAGGTAAACAAAGATTTGATCCGGGAGAGAACTCATCAAGGAAATTGTCATGGTATGATCAAGCAAGAAAAGACATGGAAGAAGAAGAAGCAGAAACAGCTCAACTTGAAGCCCTCATTGCAAAGAGACTGCCAAGAGGATCCGGTAAGTATGAAGGAAAATTACACTTTAAGTGCTTCAACTACAATAAGATTGGTCATTTTGCTTCAAGATGTCCGGAAAGATTTTCAAGCTCAAATTCTAACAGACAAAGGTTCCAAAAGAATTGTTATTACGTTCATGAAGAAGATGATAATGGAGTAACAGATGATGAATCAGAAATAGGAAACAAATCTGGAAATGAATGGGTGTTTATTGCCATCAAGGAAGAAGATCAAATGTCCTCTGAATCTATCAATCATAAGGTTGTAGAAAAAGCTTTGGCTGCCCAAGTTGAAGAAAAAGAAGATTGGGTCATTGACAGTGGATGCTCTCATCATATGACAGGTGACAAGAACAAGTTCTTAGATTTGGAAATGTATGAAGGAGGAATGGTAAAGTTTGGTGATAATTCTGCTGGTAGAATCAGAGGTAGGGGAACAATTTTTTTTATGGAAAGAACAAAACCGGTAATGTACTGAATGTTGAAGGATTGAAGCACAATCTTCTCAGTATTGGACAGTTAGTGGACAAAGGTTATGATCTCCGGTTCAAGAATGGAAAATGCAGGATCTTTGAAAGCTCCGGAACTGAGATTGCATCTGGTACTCAAACAAAAGGTAATATCTTTCATCTAGTTGGTACTAATAAAAGTTGTCTATTTGTTCAAATTGATTAGAATTGGTTATGGCATAGAAGGATGTGTCATGTAAATTTTGATAACATCATCAAGATAAGCAATACTCAGGCTATAAGAGATCTTCCAAAATTGGTAAAACCTACAAATAGTTTGTGCAAAGAATGTCAGCTAGGTAAACAGAGCAGAGTCTCATTCAAAAGCAAGGATCAGTCTTCTACCGGATTATTGGAATTAGTTCATACTGATCTATGTGGTTCGAAAAGAGTCAAGAGTATGCAAGATGATAGATACTTCATGTTACTAATTGATGATCATTCCCGGATGATGCGGGTTACCTTTCTGAAAGAGAAATCAGAAGCTTTTGAGAAGTTCAAAATCTTCAAGGCTATGGTAGAGAATCAAACCGGATTAAAACTGAAATGTCTGAGGTCTGATAGAGGTGGTGAATTCACATCCGGTGAATTCATAGACTTTTGTGAAAAGCATGGTATAAAGAAACAGTTGTTTGCTCCTAGGACTCCACAGCAGAATGGAGTAGTAGAGAGAAAGAACCGGACCATCCAGGAAGCATCCAAGACAATGATGATGGAAGCAAATGTTCCCCAGATGTTTTGGAGAGAAGTTGTCAGCACTGCAGTCTATACTCTCAATCGAATTCAAATCAGAAGCAATACCAGTAAGACTCCTTATGAACTTTGGTTTGGCATCACTCCTACTGTGAGATATTTCAGAGTATTTGGTAGCAAATGTTACATTAAAAGAGATGAATATCTAGGAAAGTTTGATGCTAGAAGTGATGAAGGAATTTTCTTGGGTTACTCCACTCAAAGCAAAGCATACCGGTGTTACAACAAGAGACTGAGAAAGATTGTAGAAAGTGTAAACGTGAAGGTTGATGAAGAAATTGAAAGACCCTCAAGAATTCATGAGTATGATGAAGATGATCAGAATGGTGTTCAGATTCAAAGTATTCAAGCCTCTTCTGAGAAACAAAGTCAAGGTGATCTAGTAAGACAGAAAGAAAAGATAAGTGTCAATGAGATTGATCAAGAGTTAGAGGTGCAAAAAACTCCCAAAGTTCCAAGGTATGTAACTCTAAACCACTCTGAAGATCAGATCATAGTTGACAAAAGCAAAGGAGTGCAAACAAGGAAGAGAATTGCTCAAAATTCAGATCAGTATTGTCTAATTTCAAAGATTGAACTTAAGACAGTAAATGAAGCCTGCCATGATGAAAACTGGACTAAGGCAATGAAGGAAGAACTGTTGCAAATTGAGAAGAATCACACTTGGGATCTTGTTCCCAGACCTAGAAATAAAAATGTGATTGGAACCAAATGGGTATTCTGGAACAAACTAAATGAAGTTGGTAAAGTAATCAGAAACAAAGCCAGATTGGTCTGCAAAGGCTACTCTCAAATAGAAGGAATTGATTTTGAAGAAACATTTGCTCCGGTGGCAAGAATTGAAGCAGTCAGATTATTTCTTGCATTTGCTGCCTTCAAAGACTTCAAGGTATATCAAATGGATGTCAAGTCTGCCTTCCTAAATGGTGATTTGGAAGAAGAAGTATACATTGAGCAACCGGATGGGGATTTCAATTGTCTGATCATGGTGATATGGTCTACAAGTTGAAGAAAGCACTGTATGGATTGAAGCAAGCCCCAAAAGCTTGGTATGAAAGATTGGATAAGCATCTTGTGCAGATTGGTTTCAACAAAGGTACTGCTGACAGTAACTTATATTTTAAAATTGATCATGAAAACATCTTGATTGTTGAAGTATTTGTTGATGATATCATCTTTGGAGGAAAAGATAGCATGTGTAAAACTTTTGCAAATCAAATCAAAAGTGAGTTTGAGATGTCTATGCTTGGTGAAATGAATTTCTTCTTTGGTCTGCAAATTACTCAAACAAAGAAAGGGATCTTCATTTCTCAAACCAAATATGTGAAAGAATTGTTGAGGAAATTTGGGATGGAAAATTCAAAGCCAATGAATACTCCCATGGCAACCGGATGCAAGTTGAGCAAAGAAGATGACTCTCCTAAGGCAGACCAGACAAAGTACAGATCAATGATTGGTGGATTGTTGTATCTCACTCATACTAGACCAAATATTATGCAAGTTGTTGGTCTCGTTGCTAGATTCCAGGCTAATCCCAGAGAATCTCATGTCATGGCAATCAAGAGAATTTTTAGATATCTAAAAGGAACAGTGGAGTATGGTTTGTGGTATCCCAGAGATCATGATTTCTCTCTCCATGCATATACAGATGCAGATTGGGCAGGAGATGTGGATGACCGGAAGAGTACCAGTGGTGGAGCATTCTTTTTGGGAAAGAGATTGGTTTCTTGGCTAAGCAAGAAACAAGATGCAATATCTCTGTCTACAATCGAAGCAGAATACATTGCAGCAGCAGGTAGTTGCACTCAAGTTTTATGGATGAAGCAGATGCTAAGAGATATTAAAGTAGAGTATGAGGAACCTATCACAATCTTCTGTGATAATTCAAATGCAATAAATATTTCTAAAATTCCGGTGCTGCACTCTAAGACTAAGCATATCTATTAAGTTTCACTTTTTGAGAGAGCAAATGAACAAAGATGAAGTTAGACTGGAGTTTGTGCCCTCTAAGGATCAGATTGCAGATATCTTTACTAAACCTCTTCCCAAGGACTCTTTTGAGTTTCTCAGGGAGAAGTTAGGGGTTATTGCCCCTCCGGTTATGAACTAGGATGCACTGATGTGCATCAGTCCGATGGTTATCACACTCATATCTTGTGATCCGGATTGGTGGAGGCGCTGCTACTGAGGGGGAGCAACTGGTATGATTCTGATATGTTAAAATTGCAAGTATGAGCCATTTGCCTTTGATGTCAAAAGGGGAGAGAAGACATGTGAAAAACAAGTGGTTGTTGATCAAAGGGGGAGCAGTAAAGAAAGAGAAGACATGTAAAGAGTTGTTGCTGATAGGGGGAACTGTGACAGAAAAGAGTTCTTGTCTTGATGGTTTTTCACATCATATGTTGCCATCAATGACAAAAGGGGAGATTGTTGCAAGTATGAGGTTAACCAGTGTTGTCATTGATGTCAACATACTCATATTGCATTAATGAGAAGGATTGGATGCGCTGTGTGCTGAGGATATTGAGAAAATTAGCCTCAATCAGGAACAGTGAAAAACAGTGATGACATTAAGATAAAAGTCCAAGATAAGATGAAGATCAGAGGATGCGGTTTAAAGGGTTTTCAGATATGAGTCTTGAGATGCTCCAGTCAAGATTTCAGAGGTCCGCATGAAGAGATGAAGAAGTTATGGTTGCTCTAGTAGAACCGGTTCTGGCAGATGTTCAGTGGTGACAAAGTGTCACAGATTGGTCCAGTGAGCTCTGGAATTGCATTATCTCATTCTGCGGATTGGAGGGAGTGTTGAAGAAGTCAATGTGAAGTGACAACTAGATTTGTTCATGGTTTGGAGGTCCGGAAGTACCTTTTTCATTGTGACAGTGGCGACAGACTGTGTTCTTGAAGTTTCGGATGAAGAAGAGAAGAATACCAGTAAGCTGATAAAGTGCGGATGTTCTTGGTGACTCAGGAAAGGTTTTGGTGATCCTTGGATCGTGCACAATTCTTATTGGCGGTCCGCATTGAAGTTAGAGTTTGTAAAAACCACCGGTTGTTGGTGTTCTTCCTGAGACTCGCCGACCGGATGTATTACACGTCTTGCGGATGATCTTGTAGGTGTTTGCCGACTTAGATGATTGTTCCTAAGTCGATGCCTTGTATAAATAAGGGATTGTGAATTCATTTTGAAGTGTGTCTTGGTGTGATGAGTGTGTGGTAGCGAAGAGGAGCGTGAAAGGCAGAGCAGAAGTTTTTGGGCTTAAATGGAACTGATCCAGGCATGGTAAAGATGTCAATCTCCAGTTCAAGTTTGTGATACTTGTTACTTTGTAGACAGTGTGTCTCTTGTAGGCAGTGAGCCTCTTGTGAGTAGTGTGCTCAGACAGTGAGCCCTAATTGGCATGTGCCATCTATTTTTCTTATTCTTCTAACAGAGAATAATCCTTGGGTTAATCACCCCGTGGTTTTTCCCTTGACCGGGTTTTCCACGTCAAAATCTTTGTGTCTCATGTGTTGATGTGTATCTGCTCTGGTGTTTATGCTTTATGCTTTCATGAATGATTAATTGCTATGCTATTAAATAACAAAGTGGATTTAAGTGTTTGAATTGGAAGCAAGTTTAGGATAACTGATTCACCCCCCCCCCCCCCCCTCTTAGTTATGAATAGCGCTAAGGGTCATGTGGAATTTTGCAACTAAATATTTAAGTTTAAAACATAGAAGTGATGCGCCCAAAGCTCAAGGAATTATGAAGTGGAGATCAAGCTGTCTAAAATACCACTAATGTTAAGAAGATCCTAAGTTCATCATCTGCTGCGCTGGCTTTAGAAGATTTAGGAATTTGATCTAATGTGTGATTACAAAGGAATCCTAAAGGTCTCAAGTAATGCACTGCTAAGATGGGAAATGATAAGAACGTTTTAGAATTTCTACAAGAAGATCCTAACATCACTATCCAATGCGCCAAGGTGGATAAGGTAGAAGTATCAAAGCTCAGGTTCATGAAATTGCAAGGAGAATTCAAAATATCAATCTAGTGCGCCACATATGGAAGGTAGGTTGTTGATTGATTAATACACTTTCAGGAATAACTCACTATCCTCAACTAATGCGCCCCATTCTAGAAAGAGAAAATCCTGATTTATTTCCCCATATCAAGGAGATCCCTAGAACCTGATTATATCCAAAGAGCCTCATCCAATCTGATTTCAAGGGGAGAATGAAAGTGTCATTTGCTGCGCCAAGATTGAAGAAGTTTGTTTTGATTGTTTAGGTGTAAATCTTGTGAAATTTAAGTGAAGGCTGAATTGTTTATCCAATGCACTTAGGTTATAGATGCATGTAAGGATTCTTATATGTTATGAAATCAAGTTTTTATCAAGAGGATTGATGTTGTCTATTTCCTGATGTGTTGCAGCAATAAGGAGGAATCATTTAAAGATCAAGTGATAAGAACCTTTGACAAGCAAGGAATGAGACAAGAATAAGATAATCATGTAGCTGTTCAAAGAAGTCACTTCAATGATATGATATTGGATCACTTCAAGTATCAACTAGATTCTCCATCAATCATTGCTGTAAGATAATCATGTAGCTGCTCCAAAGGGCCTCCTTCAGGAATCACTGAATTGGAACCTTTCATCATCCTTGTGTTGGAATTCTTTGGCATCATGTTAAGATCATCTAGAAAACATCCATCCAAAGGATATCATCTTCATCAAGACTTCCAAAGGCATCCGCTCTACTTCAAGTTCTTTCAACCTTCAAGGAAGAGTCATCACATGGCTGCTCTAAGGAATACTTCAAGATCATCTTCAAGGAAGCATTTCATCAACTACATCATGATCATCAAGAGCAAGTGCTAGAATCACTTTCAAGTTGCAAAGGAAACATCATTCATCCATGGGATTACACTTCATCAAATCATTCCAAGGACACTTCATCCATTCAACTTCAAGACTCTACAATCTTCAAGTCTATAAGAGGTCATCTACTCCACATCCAAAGAAGGTGTTATGATCTACATTCCAAAGGGGGCCAATTCAAAGATCATCGTGAAGGACTACTTCATCAACTTCTACATTGAAAACATTCATCTATTCAACTTCCAGTTCCATTCAACCTTCAAGTCTTATAAAGTCTCCTACTCTGATTTATGAAGCAAGCATCATTGATATCTACTCTACTTCATGTCATCATCTACTTTCTACTACATCACTCTTCAAGCAGATGCATCCAAAGAAGATCATCATGTATCCTACAAGAAGAAGAAACATCACTAAGTCATGCAAGTGAAGTAAGATATACTCATTTACAATTCAACGAACGGGACAAGATTAACCAGATACATCTCAAGTGATCATCATCAAAGCAATCACATCGAAGACATCACACAAGATGATACAAGTTGGGAATCCATCAGAGTTGCCAAGGTGGCACCTTGGTGGCGAGTACACCTCATCATCCAATCACAAGTTGCCACATCATTTCAAATGCATTCAATGTATCATTTAATAAAAGAAGCCAAGAAGACGTCCATGTGGAAGATGCTTCAAAGATTCCATCTTATCTTATCTTCTTGGAAAGCGTGCCTTCATTGCCTCTCTTTTGTACTAAAAATAGCAAGTTGTTGTAACTATCTACTGACGTGGCATGATCTAAGCCCTTGGCTACATGAAATGATCTAAGCCTTTCATTGTATTCTGGACTACTATATAAAGGCCCTTGTTGCCTCATTTGTAATTCAATAGTTCAGTTGATAGTTTTGTAGGAGTAGAATAGGAGAAACTCTCAAAATTCTCTGAGAGGACTTGAAATTGTTGTAAATATTTCTCAAGGTTAATGCAAAAAACATTGGAGCTTTGTTTGGTGTTCAAGTGTTCTCTTGTGGAATCACATGGTTTCTTGTACTTTAAAGAAGTGGAGAGATGTTTCGAGTAGATTAGAAGTAGAATAGAAGCTCTTTGATGTAATGTATGTTGTGTTGAATATTTGATCAACTCCTAGCTCATGCTTTTAACATTCATCGCTGGTGAAGTGTTGTGTAAAACTGGTCTGAGCCTCATCTGCTTAAGTTCAATTGTGGATACTTGTTTGAGCTGCGCCGTTTAATGGGTGTTCATATAAGCCTTCATGATTTGAAAACTATTCGCATACCTTAGGAGATTGCACCAACTTCATGTAGTTGTAGGCATCCTTGGCGAAGTGGAGTTAGGTTAATTCAAGGAGTTTGGCTATTCAAACATCATTATTGCTTCATTGACCTTGGATTAGTTTTCTAAACCCTTGTCTTTTTACTTTTCTTTAGCATTGAAGTCTTGTATATATGTCATCCACACTGAAAGGAGAAATAAGCTGTGTATGAAGAAGTCTGCGTAAGTCCCTTTGTGATTATCAGCAAGATCTCATGTAATCACTGAGTTAACCCATCATGAATCATAAATAAGGAACCTTGGAGTTACTTCACTGGAGCACATAGTTCAGTCTTTGAAGAGCTTTATTCAAGAGAGAGTGGGATACTCTAGTGTTTTATTCTATTGTTGACTTGTCTAAAAACAATCATCAACACACCCCACTACATCTTATTGCCTTTGCATTGACTCCCAAAGTTTACAGTGATGAGATTCTTGCTATGTCATCAAGGGTGTCACCATACAGAGATGCAAAAATCAATGAAGAGTATAGGAAAGCACTTACTAAACTATTCCCCGATCTTGAAATGGAGGATTTAGTTACAAATGAGTTTCCTAAGTTTGTAGCCTCCAATGGTCAAAGTGTTTATGCTCCTTGTGACAAGTAAAGGAAAGATGCCCATGCTTGGTGGTACCTCAATGGTCATACATCACCACACCTCCAAACTCTTACAATAAAAATTTTATCGCAAGTAAGTTTCTTAATTTCTATTGCACTCTCTAAATTTGAATTGTTTTCCATTTTTAAAATAATAAAATTATTAGCTTCAAATTTGAAGTTTGATTTACAATTTTATAATTGTAACTCACTTGTGATGAGCACACGATTATACTGAGAGGGGGACTGAATTAGTATAATACAATCTTTTTTACTTTTACAAAACTTACCATTTAACAACCATAGCAATATCATTCACACAAGATCTATCAATTATGTAACACAAGGAGAAAACAAGATTTACGCGGAAACTCTTACGAGAGAAAACCATGGCAAAATATTGCTTATATAAAATTCTTTTACAAGATTCATAGGCATCAACCTACTGGAGACACCAATCCCTCAATTTGTAGGCACCAACCTTCTATGCAACACAATCACTATCTTCTTGTGAATGTCCTCTTCAATGGATGATGAACAATCACACTCAAATCAGCAAGTTCTCCTTTTCAAATCTGCTTACATTGTTCTTTATAAATCTGCCATAATATTCACCTCTATATCTGCATAATCTTCTCCTCTATATCTGCATAATCTTCTCTTCTATATCTGCATTAACACCCTTCTAATTATCTTCCTCTAACTCCTCATATGCAGATCTGAATGTGTCTTTCAAATCTTCTTTTATTCTTCACACTCACTTCTTTTTCTTTTTTACTTTGTTGAATTGTCTACTTATATACCTTATTGCCTAAGGAGTCACACCACTTCTGACACCCGCTGCCTTTTGATAAACTTAAACTTTAATTTTATTTATTTTCAATTATTAATATTTATTAACTCTTCTTTATCATGCAGCTTGATTAAACTTATGTTTATCTCTTGATAGTCGACAACACCTTTAACTACGTCTACAGAATTCGGAACAATTTTTTCACAAAGCCATCGTCGCAATCTTTTGCAAATGCAATCGTCTCTACCTTTACGGCCGTTCACATGTTCTCTTATCTCACGATCATGGTGAACAATGGGTGGCCGGAGACGGTGTAAATAGTTCAACCCCTGTGCCACATCCAGTGCCATATGCAATCGATGTTTTTCATCCAATCGATTTGCAGAGTTCACATCTGTTCTCCTCTCCACATTTGATCACCTCATATGTTTGAGGCATCTTTCAAACGAGAGGGTCGACCAGCTTTGATGGTCTATTGGAGACCACGAGAACCATGCCAAAACTGAAGATGCACTTGCAAAAATCGCACATCAAGGAGCCCACTCAAGAGATGTTGGAATGCCACTATGATTTTTCCAGCACACGACCTCATTTTCATTGTTAACATTTCATGCACGGAGGCTTCCATCTCTAGAACCTAAGAGTACAAACTGACCATCTGGACTAAAGCTTGCCTCACAATTATCAGGAAAAGCTTCCAAGCTGAATCCACAATGCTTTTCTCCTTCATAAGCATCTAGAGCATATCTATGGCTATTTGTTGTGGTCAAAAGCATATGTTTTCCATCATTGCTGAATTTGATATTTGATACTTCAGCAGTATCTCCACCAACTAAGAAGCTATCAAAAAGGTCCCTTATCATATGAACGAGAATCAAACAATTTTATAGCTCTCCTTTCTGTTCTTCATCAATCAATGTAATAACTGCATCTCTTATATTGGTCTTCATTTCCTTCGAGCCATCTCAAAGCTCTCAGCAACCTTTCCGATTGCATACAGATCCAATCTTGTTTGTTTGTATGCAAAACGCCTTTGACATCAATGATAACATTATTTGCAACAATCTCTAATACGCCTTTTGACATCAATGACAACAACCTCTTTGACATCAATGACAATATTGCCAACAACTTGGACTGAATAAGTTGCTAGTTCCTCTTCATCTGAGTCTAATTGGAGTACATACTCCTTCATTCACTCAGTGAAATGCAACCGATTGGCAACAAGTAAGGCGAAGGAGCTAGTTCACGTGCATTCCTACTTGTGCCTTATTACTCACAGATAGAATGAGTATAAGAAAGGGGGCACAAAGTTGTGAGATGTAGATCTAGAGCGAACTGACTTGGACTTTTCAGCTGCCACATAATCTTCACTTTTTGTGGAGTCAAATACCAGCATACTTTTAGTGCAAGTGGCAATGGGGATTGCATGTGGTTCTTCTAATCTACCTGCATCATCGAATATCAGTGATGATGTTGATGTTGGGCTTCATGATGACTCATATGACGCCAATTACTAATTGTATTATTTTAATATTGAACCATTGAGCAATGAATTCTGAATATCTATCATGACATTTAAGTGTTGACAAATTGATATCGAATTTGTATATCGTATTTCAAATTTGTAATATTTATGGTAGTTTTGTTTAGCATATGCATGATACGTGGTATTTTGAATTTAACTCTTGTTTTTAGGCTGCAAATATGTATATATTTATGTTTTTTAATTTTTTTGTAAGGACACACCCAAACTTACCAAGCCCCCAAAACAATTATGTCATACCGGCATACCATACCCACATACCTATACCCAATTCGGCAATTTAGCAAAAAAGAATAGAAAAATCTTGTTTTGAATATAAGTATTAATTCCCCTCATGCCCTTGCTTGAGAACTAAAACAATAGGCAGTTAATTAGTTTTTGTTTGCAATGTATGTTCAAAACCCTGAGAATTATATTGTACACATTGTCAAAAGCTAGAGGTCATGTCCTTACGTTCTTGAGTTTTTGTTTTATTTTCGTAAGGAGGAGCTTCCCCTTCCAATTTGAAGAGAGGTTTATCCTTCCTTGCTATTCTGTTTTGTGTTGTACTGAAAGATGCAAATTAAAATGCTAACAAATAAAAGCATAGCAAAACAGCAATTACTCTCATTGTCCAAATCTCGAACACATTTGCAAGTGTTTTTACCATAACAACCTATCAAGTGTTGAGGTTAGACACCGAGTCAGTTAAAAAATATTTTGGATCGATGTACCCCTGAAATTGACTTTCAACATTACTTACATTGGCAAGGTCTTCAGTATTAGATAACTGATGCAAAACCTCAGAAGTGTTCACTCCATTATGCAAGCCATCATTTGCAGTGTAGAGTGCCATCGCATTTGAAACCATAGATCTAAACACCTCTTCAGGTGGATCATGATTTTCAAGTTTCTGAACAGTTGGCTCCAAATTAATCTGCCACACAGTCAAAGAAAAAATGTCTTTAATACTGCTTTCCAATAACCATGCCTTTCATCAGGCAAATATTCACAATAGCATTAAAGTAAATGAAACAGATAAAATAAATTCTATATATTTTCTTGTGCTTGGTACCATATATCTAGCTTAAACAATATTTACAATACCAACAAAGCAAATGAAATGAACATAAGAAAATTCTAATTCTTTTATTTAGTTCCATATATAGATAAATTTCTACCACAAAGGAAATGGAACCGGAAGCTTCACTTCCTTCCAATGTAATATATATAACCTCGCTATTCAAATGTAAAGAAATCAGAATATCAATTTACACTCTTTAAGATCTCATATGGAAGACCTAAATTGGCTAGTGTCATTATGAGTAGGATCTATTATACCATTAAAGACTGTATCATCGCAAGGACCAAATCTAATGATTAAACAATCCATAAATATGTAAGTACACTGTACAACAATTACGAGTTTAAAACACAAGAAACATATCAAAATTATAAATCCCATTTCCAAGTTTTCAGTACTTTCAGACTAAGTTTCCAGTTCGAGTATGGGGTTGGATGTGGGTTTGGGATTTGGGTTTGCTGGTTTTCCCTGGTTCAGTAAGGCCGGGATCAGCTGTACAATTTGTACATAAAAATTTTAAAATATATAAATACAATAATATTATATTAAAAATATATAAATATATAACATTTATAATTTTATATTTATATTATATTAAAATAATAAAATATAATAGATAATCTATAAAAAAATATAATATAATTTATAATTATAAACACATACCAGCACAGAGCATCGGGTGGTGTGTAAAGGGTGCGTAGAATGATTTTCCGTGAAGTGTTTTTTTTGCTTTCCAGAGGATAAAGAAATTTGGGCTCTGGTTGAGCTTGTGTATGACCAACATCTACGACGTTACAGACCTTTAGTCTTCTCACAATTTAACGAGGACTATTAAAATTGAACAAGGAAAAATGTACTGCTTAAAATTGAAAGGAGAAAAATGTACTGCATTTTTTGAGCAAAATGCAGACATAAAAGTAGCAATCTGAAACACACATTTGTAATATCCCTAAATTAAGATATTTCAATTGCATCGATGGCTTCTTCTATTCCAATGGAATGCTGTTAGTCACTGTGTAAGGACACGAAAGCCAAGGGAAAAATGTTGGAGGCATGTCAATAATAAGGGGCTGCACAACAGCAGGCAAAGGCAAAAGCATTCATCATGTGGGCTCAAATAACCAGACGACAAAAGGTGCAGATTCATTGCAGCAAGACTGGAGTGCATGTATACCATCCCATACAGCAGTTATTTGAGTATCATTGGAATTTGGAATATAGATATATATATCATCTTTTTTTCCAGGAATGCCAAGGTATGGATGTACCCAAGGCATACCTGGGTCATCCCGACCATGCCCTGGGCAAACCCATCCCTGGACCCAAACCTGGACCCCTTCAGGCTGGGTGCAGGGGCCAAACTGGCAAATCCAGCTTCATAGCTTTCAGCTAGTCACACAATCAGAATGACTAAGATATCCCTTATTTAGGCAAATCAAACCATGTTTAAAATGATCGATACCTTGAATCTCTATAAATCAACCCAAATAGCATACCTAACTGGCATAAATCACACGGAAGGAAAAACAATGAAAACTAAAAATGAAGGTAGGAGTAATCAATCACTAACTGCAAACCATATAATGCAGGCCTTCAGCATAATGCTAATTCAGATTTTATATGCCTAACTTCTATGAATTTCTCGATCCCATCCATAATGTATCAACAAGTTACGAGACCATTAAGTGTTTTCCACAATATCCTGAAACCATAATAAAGAAAAAAAATCATCCAGTCAGCAACGAGCCAAAAACACCAGTACACTAGTATCATAAACTATATATTTGACATAGGACTAGAGAGCTTAAGTTTTATCAATTTCTTCTTAAAATGAGATTTATTATGCTACAGTCTTGGATATTATTTTACCAGCAATCTAAATCTTCTGGCAACTGCATTATATATACATACAAAAATATATACACATGTTTATACATACATAGTAGATAAATATACATAAATATGCATGTATTCATCATTTATTTCATACAGACCTATAATTTCAGTACTTTGGATTGTTTTTTTCCAGACAGCATAAAAATTTGAATCACTGATACTTATGAACAAGCACGGTAACGAAAAGGTGCCACAAGATTTTAAGCTCTGATACCACATGTTAAATGCCTACAACAGCAGAATAATGTTATTAATAAGGATGAAGTAAGTATAAAGGTAAAGGTATTTTCTAGGTCATAAAGGTAAAGGTATTTTCTAGGTCACATGAAGAGAGACACCAATTTGGTGTATAAGGCCCATATTTTTTATATTGAGAGACTCACTCAGGTTGTACTAGCAGGGTTGGGTTACAAGTCGTAATTCACCCAAGCAAATCAGATGTGATAATTTACCTGCTTTAGGATTCTTGTCTCTTGGGGATTTGAACCTGGGGATCCTCTTTAAAAATCTCATAATTTTACTATTTCAACTCATCCTAATTTAGAGTAAAAGTTGGGGATTTGAACCTGGGGATCTTCTTTAGAAATCCAATAATTTTACCATTTTAACTCATCCAAAGGAAAGATACAGGAAAAAGTCTATGAGCAACAGACATGCCCTTTTGTGATAATAATTAATAATATATAGATAGACAGATAAATAGATAACACCACTCCTTTGTGAGGATCTATTGATGTTATTCCATCATTCAAATATAATATATCATAAACAAAGATGATAGAGAGAAAACTAACAAACCTGAGAATTTCGATTAGCTTCATGATCGTCTTCAACCGAAACCTCTGAATTTGAAGCTCTTGATTGTGCTTCAGAACCAAGTCCAAAAGATGTACCGCCAGAAGCACTGCCAAGAACTTGAGACATAATAGGCATCATCTGTTGCATAACTCTTGAGAAATCAATGCCACCTTGTCTTCCAACCATTCCTGAAAAAGCATTTTCTATTTCTTCACTGTGTTCTCCAAGCTGCTGTGTCATTTGTTGCATTGTATTTCTGAGACCTGGGCTTTGTGTAACCTGCTCTATTATGTTGCTTAATTCCCCAGGAGCAACTGTACCTGTCTGTTCTGCCACTCCTCTTAGAAAATTGTTCACAGTTGGAGTTCGGAGAAGCTGAGACATGATATCCCCAATGTCAACTCTTCCACTTCCAGTGCGCCCTCCTGAAGCCATGCTCCCAAACATTTGGGCTAGCCCACCAGGCAACTGCACTGGTGACCCATTTTCATGTGCTCTGCGATCATTTGAGACGCTGTTGGGAAAAGTCTCATGTTGAACATTTTGTCCCCTTCTGATAGATGATTCTCTATCTTGATCACCTGAGGGTGCTGTATCATTCTCATCTTCAAGGTCAGTTCCCACACTTTTATTTGCTGCTAATTTGCGTGGTTGTTTAGCACGCTTCTGAGTAAATTCATAATGTTACCCATTAGCTAACTTGCAAGAAAAATAGTAGAGATGAGCTCAAAAAATAGTTATACATAAGGGGAAAATACTTAGTGAGCTCAAAGAATTGCTATACATCAGCAGGGACTATTTAGAACATAAATCACATTTCCAAACAAGCATACTGTGTTAATGAAGGGTCATTAACTACCTACATTAATAATTAGAGACCAAAGATAACTTATCCAGGATTATGAAGTTTTGGAGCACCTTAGAAGGTAGAGGCTGGAGTCCCCCAGGACCTAATCCTACAGGTACTGCTGTGTGGGCATCAGATTTTGGTTGCAGCATTTTACTTTGAGAACTGGTACAGCTGGTTGAAGCAATTTCTTTTCCTGATGTAGAAGCCGAATCACATTCCTGCATATCAATATCTGTGGACCTCAAACCTGGTCCCATTTCTATACTCGTATTTTCAGATTGTCTCAGATCCTTCTTGTCATCAAATTGCTTCACAAGTGACTTTGGCTCATCTGTCATAGAAGTCGACTCATTCCTACAGGATGGACTGGCAGTCGACTGTTGTTGATTGGACTGGAATGTAAGGAAAATATTATACAGAGGCAGCAAAATGTCAGGAAGAAAATATTAATTTAGTCATCTACCAGAATCAAACCATCTTGCTTCTAATACCTGTTGTTGATTGGCTCTTCCAGATCTACCATAAGTTCCCATCATCTGCTGCAATACAGCATTTGCAATATATGCCATTTCATTGCTGCCAGCAACAGTAACATTGCTATTGTTATCATTTAGTACTATGTCTCCTCCATCAGTATCTGTAGCTGAATTCTCATGAGATAATCCTTGATGCATTACTTCTTGATCTGTCATTGTGCCTACACAATCAGCTAATATCAGCACACAATACACTCAATTAACTTTTGACTGTAATAGATAATAGGTTTACGTTAATCCACCATACTTTTAACAAAATTGTTGCAAGTCACCATTTAGGAGACAGGTTCTCTGCTACATAGCAGCACACAATGACGCTTTTTTTAAAAGCATCAGTTAAGTTCATCTCCAATATTACATAGGCAACACTCTTACACTTACCACTCTGGTTTTGAGTATCATGTTGTACAGAAACAGGAGTGTTAGTAGCTGAGGACATAGCAGGGACAGATAAGGAGTTCTGCGTTTGAATGCCTCCCTCTATATTTTGAGTCTGAAAATTCAGAGTTTGCATGCCTCCTTGAGAACTTTGTGCCTGTGCTCGCATTTGGGATAACATAGAAATGGCCTGTGCTCGATCAAAAATCACTGGTCCTGTTGACTGTTGCTGAGCACCATCAATACCATTAGATTGGACCCCAATTGTCGCCTGTGCCAGACCTCTTATTGGAACACCCTGTGCAGAGTTCAACTGCTGAATTGTTGTCAGAAGTGGATAAAAAACATTATTTGTTGCATTAGTTGCCTCAGTAGGAGGACGCACAGGAACAGCTGCAACAACAGTTCTAACAGGCACTACACGAACAGACCCAGTCTCCCTGGAAGCTGCTATACCATTACCCACCTGATCTGTTATTCCTGAACTTTGGGGAGCACTTGTTTGGTTTCCCTGATCAGAATTTGCAGCAGGAGTTACCAAACCTCCTCCAGGAACCACCGCCGAACCTACTTTTAAGTCAAGCCAGGTTTCATTAAATTTCTGTGATAACAACTAAGATAACAGATTAAGTAAATGCACTTGCCTGAGTGTATATGTATATTGATATTTCGTGGCACCTCTCCTGCACCAGCAACTCCTCCAGTAAACCCAGCAGTTGGATGAACAATTCCCGTTTGAAATGGCCCAAGACTAGCACCATGCTGGAAAGGCAGTGGCTGCTGACCAAAAGGTAATAGGATAGTAAATGTCATTTTTGTTGATGAAAAGTTTGTTATATTTTTGCATGTGATGCCAAAGGCTCAAGCTGTACCTGAACCATGATAGGATTAGGCCCCGATGAAGATATGTAGACAGCAGGCCCAGCATTTACTACTGATTCATCCTGCATTAAAAAGACAATTGGAGACCATTATATTAAATTTCACATTGCTTGGAAAATAGAAAAAAGAAGAGAGCCCATTCAACTAGGGTAAGGAAAATCATACATGAGATTGACCCATTCGCAATGTTAAAGTAGCACGACCAAGCTCCAGTAGCAATGCACCCAATTCTTGCATCATTATTCCATCACGCATAGCAACAGACTGAACTTCAGCACGAATTGCTGGATCGGTCACTGTGGTCTCACCTTCCAGCAGCTCTGCAAGATGCTGATAAACACAAAAAAAAACACATCACTGACACATCAAAAATAATCACCAGGTATGGATATTATAGACTACTCATTTGGGACCGAACCTAATGTTATCAATGTTCAAAGATTAACAAATATACAAAACCTCTATCTTGATTAACATAATTACAAGACTTCAAGCCCTAGCAAATCTGGGTTAGCCAAGTCAAGGTTGTAAAGGGCAGTCAAGTCAGACATAGGCAAATTCACTTGTATTGGTAAACCAAAAAATACTGGTAGATTTGCTGACATTGGTGGAAGACTCACTGGAGACCGTTACAAACAAAATACACAAAGCATAAAGAAAAGACTACAATTTGCACCTATGTTCCACCAAGTCCCTATTCAAGGGACAATTAAATGAAGGGAAATAAAAAGTAAGCTTAGAAATTGCACCCAAATCCTAGGCAAAAGAGAAATCGAAGGGGCATCTTTGAGAACAAGGGATACCATGGAGATGTCCCCTAGAAAACTGAGACTGGGGATGCATCCCCATGTCGAACACAATTTTACACAGATTGAGAACCAATTTCTACCCAGAGGAGTTCTCTACCAGGTAACAGGTACAAACAACTTCAACCTGCAAAACAACACCAAAGACATTTTCTTCCAGAATTGTGGTTGATTAGGAATCCTTGGATCTACATACCATTCAATTTTTAGCAGTACAAAGATAGTGGGAAATATTTTCATTTTTTTGTTTTTGCTTTGACAACATCAAACATGTAATGTCCCCTTCTAGTAAGCTCAAATTGTCCTTGACCTTGCACAATTTCAACTCACAAAAAGGAAACTTTAGTACTCTAATTTTTTATTTTTCATATCATAATTAATATAAATCCATTTTTCTTTCCAAATTTACTATAATCACATGATTCATATACATGGTCATATTCTTATTCATGTTAGTCATAATCAGATTCATATTATCCATAATCATATTGTTCATAATCATATTCATATTCACATTCATATTCATAATTTATTCATATTCATTTTCATACTCATATTCATATTCATACTCATTTTCATAGTCCTCAAGTGCTATCCTTGGGAGGATCATATGTCACCCTATCATTAATCTATCCCGATGGCTTCACACTACACCCGAGGTACTTCACCAATCGGCTCAAAGAACTTCATGCTACACCCGAGCATACTTCATTCATTTGAGAGTCACCTACTGTAGGGCACAAATTACATTGATGAGCTCATCATACCATAGGCCCAAGGCTTCACCTCACACCCGGAGGTACTTCGACACTTGGCCCAAGAGACTTCACCTCACACCCGGAGGTACTTCATCTTCTTGAGGGTCACCTAGGTACAATAACATTCTCCTAACTTACCCATACACCTAGGATGACGAGATGATTAATGATAAGGCTAATCCTCTTCTCGGATATGGCACAATCCTATGATTTCTAAGTCCTTATTAATATTTTACACATGATGCCTTATAAATAGGACATCTTGGCCTTATATCATAATTGGCCAGTCATATACCCACATGCTCATATTCCATTATCATCATTTAATATTAACAAGATCCCTTAAGTTCTATACGCAATGCTTACAATTTAATTGTTCTATTTAGATATAGGGAAATATTTATTCTTTTATATATAATAATCTTACCATTTATTTTTACCAATTATAGATTAAACAAATTAAATATAAATACTTACCTGCTGTAGCTTTACCTCAGATTTCTTACCTATCACTGCGGTGGTCTTACTATTTTCCAATGTTTTCCTTGCTCGATGGAATGACTGATATTATTTTTATTATATTGATGCTGCTGTATATATATTTTATAACATATACTTTTCACTCCCTTTTACTGCTGATGTACATATCTCTATATATTAATTTATGATATCTTTCCTACTTATGACTCAGAAAAATATATATATATAATGCAGATCTAAATATATGTATTTATCTGATACTCTTTTTATATTTTCTTCTGATGATCTTTTCCTTTTATCTCACAACCTTTATTTATTTCCCTTTCAAGGGATATGTTCGAAGAGGCACGTCTCTTATTATGCTTGGTGGTAAAAGACATACTTACCCTCTTATAATTTTTATTACTTTATATTAATTCCCTTTTGTGGTAAAACTAGTTCTAACCATACGTAACTCCTTATCATAAGAGGATAGGTTAAAAGATGTTTATATATATTATTATTTATTTATATTATTTGTATTTATATTATATCATTATAATAAATGATATATTATTTATTTTATATTATTTACATTATATCATTTATATCATAATAAATGATATATGATTTATATTATATTATTTCTATTTATATTATAATATAAGATAATTATAAGAATATTTGTATTTATATTATTAGATATATTTATTATATAATAATAATATATCTTGTTAATTGTTTTAATAAATATTATTTAAATATATTAAATATATTCAATTTATAATATCATTCATATCTTTGATTTGAATGAATAATACATAATGGAGGGACATGACAAAATAGTACAAAACATATTTTCTAATCACCTCAGCAATCAAACAATTTAATTCCCTCACTGGGCTATTTATTGATTGTTTTTTGCAAGAAACCCTTCATGCACTATAACTACAAAAGCAAAGATCATAAAAAAAGGTTAAATGGAAAAAATAAATCTAGAATTATTGCTGAGGTCTAATTAATTGAATTTTTTGTTATAAACAGAAGAGTGTTTACTATTATATTCTAAACTGAAGAGTGTTAAATATTATTGCTAAGCTTTCATTAAACTGAAGAGAATATCAATTAAAATAATAACTTAAGTAATTGTATGGCACAAAAAGAAGAAAGAAATTATTTTAATGTCGCCAGATGACCAAAAGTAGGTCAATGGGACTCGAGAATGGCAGTACTGCCAAGGGGAAGAACAAAAGTAAAAAATACAAAACAACAGGGGACCACCAAAACAAGTAGTCAGCAAATAGATACAAATAGCCAAGAAAGCGGAACGAGAACCTTGAAGAGCAAAGAGCATCCACAAAGGAAAATTGGAGATCATCAAGTATCATTGTTTTGGACTAGAAATGGTGAAGTCACTAATGCCATAGTCGATTATTGTTAAGGGACCGATACAAGATCTAACAATGCTCATCGGGAAGTGTCGAGGACTAGAACGGGCATTCCCACTAGGATCACATCTAACATCAAAGCTCGAAGTAACCCCTGTAGTAGTGAGAAAGCTCGCAATATGCATCTATCCCTATGACTAGGGAGGTGGCCGGAAAGGAGTAGATCTATGCTGACGAAGAGGTCTATGCCAACAAGGAGAAGTTGGGTCGTGCCGTCAAGAAGAAACGGGAGCATGATGCTAAGAGGAAACATGTTGAGGTAGAGGTTGTGAGAGATGTCATCTCATAGGTCTATATGTATCTATAAGAGTAGTATCTAAAGGTCGTTTAGGGCTGCCGATCTATTGGATGTGCTGAAAGGAGGTGATCAACCTAGGAGCTCTAGAATCGTAAGAAACCGCATGTAAGGGTTTGTGCCAAAGGGTGATGGCCTCCCAAAGATAAAGAGCCAAACACCATTTGTCTAAATATCTAAAGAAAGTAGAGAGATTGTTACCTAAGTCCCTGTAGAGGCAGTAATAACTCCCTCGGATCTCATAATAAATGGGGCATCTATAGAAGAAATGCTCCTCAATCTCAACCTCTTGGAGGGAGCAAAGATGTCAGATCCGATCGGGGTGAGGACTATGATGATCTGTCTCAACCTATAGTTGATGGGAACACACCCTCATTTAGCCGAAGGGAAATCGCTAGCTATGCGAGCAATGATGCTAGAGATAGTGAAGGCGGCATAGTATACCATCTTCGACCTATAGGAAATGCTCAACATAAAAAGCAAGCTTCAGGCTGAGTGGCACAGGAGGGGAGGTCAAAGTGACCTAGATGTAGTGCTTGTAGATGTCCCTTCTAACAACTCCGATGGTGGTCCCCTTCGAAAGAAGTAGCCGAGGAGCATCCAAGGAATACATGAAAGGAGGTGGTTTGTTAATAGAGATGTCAATGGAAAGGAGCGAGCTAGTCTCTGAGTACCAACACGAACAATGCTGAACTAGACCTAGTGAAGCAATCCTCTCAAAAGAACGAGGAGCCAAATATGGATATCTATCACGACCAAAAGCAGAGTCACCTATGGATTTGAGTCTGTGTATGTAGAAAGTAAGCTGGAAGATAATTTGGGCAGCAAACTCGAGTCGAACAATGCTCTAAGGAACAGTATGCTTGCACCTGATAATGCATTGCAACATGAATCTGGACCCTCTTAATACAGGCCCAATCAAAATATCCCAAGCTAAGCACCCAAACCTCTGAGTCATACAAACTATGAGCTTGATTATGGCATCAAAAAGATGTATCTTGGAAGGGATATCTTCGAAGTGGATATGGAAACGCTGCCGAGAGAGAGAGAGGCATATCCCTTACAAAGACATGAATGTGAGGCAAGCTTCATGTTGAAGGAGGGACCAGAAAATTGGACTCCCAAGTATACATAAGTGGATGTGATCTCCAAGGCTGCCCCCTTATAAAAGAACTAGAATTTGGAAAGAAAACGTTTGGAGATATTGAAAATCATCACCTTAGTTTTACTAAGGTTGACCACAAGCTAACGGAGATCACAAAAGTAAGCAGGTGCATCAAGTTGCCGTTGTAAACCTTCAACAAAGTGAGAGAGGAGATCAACATCATTAGCAAAAAGTAGAATGGCAATAACCACCTCATGTAAAGTGCAACCATCATCCGAGTGAGTGTGTTTCCTAAGAAATACCTCCAATTCATCAATGTAGATGTTGAAGAGGGTCGGGAAGAGAGGACACCCTTGTTTGACCCCAATGGTACTCCTCACAAAATCAGAGAGACCGTGAGAGGTACAAAACTGTCCAAAAACTATCTCATAAAGCCTTCGAGCAAGAATAATGGCACAATCAAAAATGCCAATATCACGCATCCACTAGAAAAGCAGGGGTCTCAGAATTGAGTCAAAGGCCTTCTTGTAGACTATGAAAAAACAAAAGACTCTAGAAGATCGGTGCCGAGCCTCCTCAATAATATCTAGGAGTGTGAAGATTTGGTCAATGGTCTAATAATCTCCTCTAAAACTGGCCTACCCACAAGCACGAAGATTACCTTTCTCCAGGTACTCAAAAAAAAAACATATCCAAAACTATGGCATAAAGTTTAGCAAATGCATGCCCAATTATGATAGTCCTACGGTTGCCAAGATTAGAGAGATCCCCAAACTCATGAATCAGATGAATTATATGTTGAGACCAAGATTGGGGAAAACCTAAACAAACCTCACTGAAAAGTTTTGCCAAAGGTGAGGGCAAGGAATCCACACCATATTTGATAAATTCAGTTTGGAGGCCTTCACAATCAATTGCCCTACGAGTACATAACTTCATAATGGCCCTCTTGACATTACCTATGGTGAAAACAATAGAAGTTGGTGGTGAAGTGGGGACCAAGATAGCATGTTGGTTGGGCACATTGTGAAGACAGCCAGCATAGGAAACCAACACATTGGGAGAAGCATGCGCCAAAAGTGTTTGGAGAAGTGGTGAAGATCAGCAAGAAGGGCAAGTCGTCGAGAAGCAAGAAACTCCCGCTTCTTGCAACAAAGAAGACAACAAATCCTTTCAGCTAGAGGGCACAAAGGGAGGGTCATGAGATATCGAAAACTAGAGCCTTTAATGGAGAGATTTGAACAAGAAGAATTAAGATTATTGGTTACAACCCAACTTCAAGTCATTACACCATTACCTAATGCAGACAAGGATTAACATAACATTGGCTTACAAACAAAACATTATTTCTTTCAATGTTCTACATTGTCCTCCAATTCAACAACCACCAACTTGCCTTCAAACTTGACATCCTTCTTTGCTTGTGGTTGGGTGAGCTGAGTTTGTTGGCTTTGTTGCTTCTGAAAACAAGCTTGTTGGTCATTGAGCTCACTCTTTAATATTGCAACCACAATAACATTCTCCTTTTCTCCTACGCAACATTGCTAACATAGAGAAGACTGCAATAACAAATAATGGTACCAAAAGGTGTGCTCAGTGATGCATAAAGAGTGCAACCCCTTCTATATAAGAGAGTTGATGGGATGGACAGGAGGAGATGGCAGCCTATTCTCATGCATCTTTGGGTAGTCTTGTTCTAGCCATCCTCAGTTGATATAGGCCCTAATAAATTCTAGGTGGCATTCTTGCCCAAATTTTGTAGGCATATAATCAACCGAATCTGAGTTGGCCCGCCCACAACATCCAAATATCCCATCCACATAAACAATGCCTTGTAGTGCCTAGACCATAGGTCCCATAACATGCAAAATTAAGAGAGATTTTCATATGGGTTGGCAAGATTCAGGCTTGGGAGAAACAAAAGATCTTTGTCCCCAACCCATGAATGAATGGGTACAATCTTAGGGCCCATGTCTATATCAACCTCTAAAGCCATCTGATCCTCCATCAACTCTGATGTTGGAGACTCTTGATGCTGATCTGGGTTACTAGATACCTAAAACCACAAATTAATTGGTTCACCAAGTTGGTTCAACCAATCTTCAATCTATTGCCCAACATCCCTACAATAGACTGAGGGGAAGTTGGCGACTTTTGTAATGGTGTGTGTTCCTTAGGTGAACTAACAATATATATATATATATATATAAGTCATCCATACTATGTGTCCATCTCTATCTTCATCATCTTCTCCATCCTCAATGTCTAACTCCTCTTCCTCTTCTTCCCTACTTCCTCTTTCTAACTACTATACATTCTTCCTTGGTATCCACCAACAAAATACTAATGTGTCTCTATCTTGGCATTGATGGCCAACTCATATCATAAGCATCATCAAAAATGACTTCTCCACAACCGACTTTGAATGCATTGTATCCAAGAAGAGTCTTATGGCATGTTTCATATAAAAGCCCTTATACTAAAGAGAGAAACTCATGGATCATGACTAATAGAAGCTCTCCTCAATTATAAATCTCACCCATTCTTTATTTGAATATATAGTCAGTCATCCACACAACAATGTTGGAGGCCTGCATGGCTACCACCAACAAACATCAAATGACATCTAGGATACACCTCCACTCTGATGCTAAGTACACCTTGATGCTTTTTTGTCCCTTGGCCCACACTTGTGTCTACTCTACAATAAAATCAGCCCAACATAGTTTTTTCATTGCATGATCTTTAGGTGCCCCCATATCATTGGGGCTACCGGTCAATTTTCTAACTAACAATTCACGTGAAAGTACGTCAAATACCTGTTTGATTTCTCTCTCCATATATTGCACAAATAAACACTTGTTGTCCTAATGGTAATTGGACACCATTTGAACCAGGTAAGTCTCAAACTTTTGAGAACTAAAATACAACATCTAGAGGATCTTGCAACCTCCACTCTTCACAATGCCACCTTCAACTCATGGTCTTCAATAGTAGGGAAGGCTCTCAAAATTAAGTTTTTCTTGTGTAGAGAGCTCCTTTGCTTTGTTCTTTTTAGATGAAGGTTCACCCACCATCTATTTTATTGTATTTTTTCCCACTACTTGCTAGCAATAGTTACTTGACATCAAGGAAGTTTATGCCATAATAGATATTGTAGTAGGGTTCTAATTTTGCTCACAATATCCTATTTCACAAATGATGTCCAGGGCATTCTTCAAAATCTTCAGCCTAAATGTGTGGTGCAGTCTAGATCAGGATGCCTAGTTCAAGGCAGCCTAACAAACCTTGAACACAGTCATACATGCCAGATGGAACAATAATCTAATTTATTTGAATTAAAACTGAAATCAGCCTTCAATGGCTTACAACATGCTGAAAATAAATGCCCTCACCATTGCAAATCAGAGATAAAGTGAAAAGAAAACTATGTCTTGGTCAGAGTAAGTATGTCAATTCAATTTTATAGAGGTTTAACATGCAGGATTGTAGACCATTGTGTGTTCCTCTTATAGTTCGAACGAAGCTATCTACTTCACAATGTCCAACATCCCCATCAGAGATGGAAGACATGAGCAAAGTGCCTTACCAGAGTACAATCGGAAGTTTGATGTATGCTATGGTCTGCACTAGACCAAACATTGCCCAAGCAGTGGGAGTTCTTTCCAAATATATGTCTAATTTTGGAAGAGTTCATTGGGATGCAGTTAAAACAGTCTTCAGATATTTGCAGGCTACCTTAAAGTATTCCTTGTGTTATCATGGTAATTTGATAGGAGACGAACATTCCCTTGATATTCATGGTTATGTGGATTCAGACTGGATAGGTGATGTTGATAGCAGACGATCCACCAATGCTTATGTGTTTACTTTATTTGGTGGTGCAATTAGTTGGATGAGTAAGCGGCAAACTGTGGTTGATTTATCCACTATTGAAATTGAGTATATGGCAGCCACTTGTGCTTGTAAATAAGTCATTTGGCTCAAGAAACTGTGTTCAGATATCGGAATAAAACAAGGTGCGATGACAGTTTATTGTGACAGTCAAAATGCAATCTGCCTAACTAAGAACCCGACATTTCATGCCAAGACCAAGCACATTGATGTACAATATCATTTTGTCAGAGATATGGTCAAGGATGGTAGGGTGAAGCTAGTTAAGGTAGAGAATTTCATAAATGTTGCAGATTCATTAACTAAGCCTGTGAGCACAGAGAAGTTCAGATAGTGTTCGGAGTCTATGGGCCTCTCAACCCCTAGCAATTAAATCATGGTGTTGATACTTCCCTTGCTCTTGCAAGGTGTTCAACAAGTGAGCGAATGTTAGGAAAGGTGTCTCAACCTTGCAATTACACAAAGTTACCATTTATGGTAAGTTTGCATTTGAGCACAAATGGGTCCAAAATTTTCCCCAAAGCTATGGAATTGCCAAATAAACATTTTGGGTGAGTTTCGACCCAAGGTCATGTCTCGATGTCAAGATATTAAAGTTTCCAGTTTTTGAAACTCCTAGAAAAGTTTTGAAGTCAATTTTGAGGCACTTAGAGGCTGTATTTGGCCCCAAAAATTGTCGTAACTGACAGAGCAGGTTATATATTGATAGATCTCTTCAGAAGCTTTACAACACAAATGGTTCGTCAATTAGCCTCCCAAATCAAAAGTTATGGCCTCCAAAAGTTGGGTCTCCCATATTGAAAAATGTGAAAACGCGTTGGACACAGAAAACAGCTGTAAAGGGGAGTTACACGTGTTGATGTTTGTTTTGACACATCATAGGGCATCTTTGATTGGAGATAATATGGACATCACTTTTTGGGCAGTTTTAGCTCATGGTTTTGTAATTACCGTTTGACAGTTTCATGTATTGTAATAAAATAAGGTAGAGATACACAAGCTATATAAGCAAAAATATTACACTAATGTCATAGAACTATGTTCCATAACATTTTTTGGATAATTAAAACTTATCAAAGCATTTGGATAAGATCCTTTGCATGTTGAGTGAGGATGAATGCCCTTTGAGTTATACAATTATACATACAAGGAAGTGAATGGGGCAAGGATCCTATTTCTATTGTATAGTGGGGAAGGAGAAATGCAAACCTTTGTGGGAAATAATCCAACACCATCATCATCATGCTAGGTACTGCTACACTTACCCAAACTCTCTTTTGCATTAGCCCTTTCATTGCTAATCAAAAAGTGATGGAAAATGCATATTTTTGGTCAAAGTAAACACTACCTAAAAAGCAACCTGAAGAAATGTTCAATTCTAGATAAACAGAACAGAGGAGCTCTTTGGATTCGCATTAGAATCATGTCAAGAAAGATTTATTATTGGATTTTTTTTTCCAATGCCAGCATTTCAAGTTTATTGCAGTGATATTACATTTTTGAAATTTGTACTCGCATTGATCGATCTTGCTTTGTATTTGTGTATACTCTAGGTTGAGTTTTTTAGCTCAGTTAGGAACTTCTACACAGGTCCAATGTGAACGTGCTGGAAGTGGTTCGAGTTATTCTATTTTGCATTTCACTTTTAGTAAAATAAGTTAGTCTTTTATTTAGCTAATTAAGTCTAATAAAATGTAGATATACACTAATGATTTAGACTTATCTTCCAACTCATCTCTTACAAGAGATGAGCTTTTTGAAGATCAGACTTTTAGCTAAATAGTATAAAGATAGGTGCAAGATAAAAGAAAAATAACGTAGTGATAAAATACCGTGCGGTAGTTTTTGGAACAATTTGTAGAGGTTCCCTTGTAAGTTTTTCAAAAGACTGAAAATCTAATTTTGAAGGTGTAATTATCTGTGTATTTGTTTTTTATGCTTTTGTTGTCTAAAATTTTAACTGTTGTGTGACTGATGCAATGTTAAAGAATTAATTCTTGTTCGAAGACATTAGGACAGCAATCACCTTGGTTGAAATTTTTTCACCCTAAGCATATATGGGAGGATTTTGGTCCTCAAAAATTCAAAGTTCTAGTTGCTTTTATTAGAGATATGACTCAAACATGTGTTTTAGTGACTGAGCATAATTGGGAGTGTTAATAGGACACATTGCACAAAATACAAGATTAGCACAAATGTGAATAAAAGATTAAGTGTTCAAGGACTTTAACGTTTGACCCCTCAAATTGTTGTAGGGAAGCAATATGTACAACACAATTGGAAGAATTCAACCCAACATCAACATGGATTTCAAAGACAAAAGAGCCAATATAAAAGGGTGATGTTGGTGTGAACAAAGTATATTACCTAACTAGTTCCACATTAGATCATTTTCACACTTGTCTAGTTAACTTAGGGCATACTTAGGGTACACTAATGATAGTTATCACTTTGTGTCTCAAGTCATAAGATTAAGACACTTGTCATAATCTTATGTCGTCCTATGTTTCACCTTGGTCTATATAACCAAGGGCTTCTCATTGTAATTTCATATATTGTTGTACATTCTATTTGCATTCTTTGATACGAATACAATTTATTCTTGTGATATTGATCTTCTCATTTCTTTGTGCTCTCCATTAAGCCTCTAGACCTTGGGTGGCTATCTCCATAGCCAAATCTTACATGGTATCAGAGCAGCTTGAGTGCCTTTGGTTAGTTTTTTGAGAGATCGTAGAATGCAAATCTTGGTTGCTCTTGAAAAGTTGAGTATGCTCTTGTCTTGCATCATATGTTGACCTGGTGAATCAAAAAAACTTGATAGAAATACCAAATTTGAGAGGGTTTCTTCTTTGTGGCTTTGTATTGCAAGTTCATTTTGGAAAATGGTGCAAATTTGAGCTCACCATTGAGTTTAAGGTGTCCAAGAAAGTTAGTTTAGCCTTTTGATTTGTCCAAATTGAACAATGGAGGCAAGATCTACAAGGGTTTGAAGTTGGGAGGTGGTTACCAGATCCGAGAGGCAGCTGCATTTTTTGAGCATTTTAGATCAAATATAGCCCTTCCATCGCGTCTAGAAGGCCCAAGAACCTAAAGATTGACTATCAATTAATCAAATTTGGAGCACTTAACCTGGAGCCTGAGAAATATTTTCCTCCTACCTCGTACGGTTCGTAAGGAATATTCCTTGCACAATTGAAATCTTTGCAGAATATACCTTTTGCGCAATGCCAGCGCAATCCCTGCATAGGTCATCTGGGTAAGATTCAAAATTTTGTTTTTTAATTAATTTTTTTTTAGAACAAAAAACTTTTCTACCATAGGGTACTGTCAGCACCCTACGCAGTCTGCAAGTTACTGCAGGTACCCACAGGTCATCCTCAGGTGTGCCACATGGCAGTCGAGGACCCTGCATATTGGTCGACTATCTTTAAACTGGTGAACTAGTCTAGCAAATATAACCACCAACGGCCGAAACCACCTCACAAGTCCAACAATAGTTTATCAAACCCGCCACCCTAGGTATTTACTGGGGTATATTCCTCCTCACGCTAATTAAACCACTTTTGGTCCAGCAAAACCACTCTAGGCATCGGAAACCAATTTTTTGTGGCCTGACTTGCAATTTTCTAACTCAAATGTGTGGTTTTACCAATTCAAAGCAGTTTTAGACAAATCTAACGGCAGTTTTGGAATCTAAAGAATATTTTGTCATCTAAGGAGAATATTTTGTCAGCTTATGCTGACGTCAGCGTGTCCCAACCAGAACCCCCACCCCTCTAGAATGCAGTTTCGATTTGGTAATCAAAATTTGGAGGCATATTTCTCAATCACATGGGCTCCTTTTTTTGAGCAATATTTTTTAATTGGGGCAAAATTTCACAGGCTTCACAATGGTGCGGTTGATTTTTTATTTTAGTTTCTGGTTTTTCTAGTAATTGTAAATTTTCACACCTGTTGCTGAGCAGTTCTCGTTTTGAGAACTTGCAAGGCTCTATTTGAGCTCATAGGGTAGCATTTTTGAGTGAAATTTTTTTGAAGGTGCATAACCTTGTGTACTTCAAACTGGTGTAATCCGATTGATCCAATTCTACACAAAAATTGCACTTTCGTATTTGTGGCCTAATTTGGCATTTGCATGTACTAATATCAAGACCACTTTGTTGTTTTTGCCAAGTGGCAATTGTAACTACACTAAATATAAAGTGCCAAGATCATGTCTTGTTGGGGGTGACCATTGATTGAGTGAACTTGGGGGGTGATATTTTGTACTTTTTTGCTGGTTGTAATCATGTCTCCTAATCTCTAGAAAGTAAATGTAATTATTGTGGGAAGAAAAAGCATAAAATAAATGAATGCATGCTAAAGGAACTTAATGATCTAAAATTACTTTCTGAACTTCATCAATTGAGACAATTTTGCATTGCCAATGGCATTAGTTTGTTAGATTCTTCTAATCCAACATCTGCAAATACATCCGATGTTCACACTCAAAGATCTTGTGTAGACACATCATTCAAGGATGAGCAATGTAGTCAAATGACATGCATTGAGATCTCATCTCCATCACCTGTTGCTCCATCTAAATCTAGTATTGTTTCATCCATGACTTCCGATAATTCTTTGCAGCAAGTTCATATCAGTCTTCCTGATCCACCTCTTTGGGATTCCTATTTATCCAATATTTCATCCTTGATTATGGAGTCTCACATTGTTGATTTGGAGGACACTATTGAGGACATTCATCTCCTTTTTGATGTTAGCTCTTATGGAGTTGCATCATCTTCTTCGGATGTGATGAGGGCACATTCAGACCCTCTTGTTCTTTCTCCTCTTAACTCATCACAGTTTGGTATTGGGTTGGAGAACCTTGAGCAACATTCGGAGGATCCTTCATTGTCTTTGAATCATGTTCTACATTTGTGTCCACTAGGTTCTAGATTGTCATACTCTTTAGTTTGGCCTAGGACTCCTGATTTGATTGTGGCACCTTTCGGCATCGACATGGCAACACCTAAGCAAAGTTCAGAGACTTCATATATCTTGTGTTTTCTTCCTTCATATTCCTTTCAAGAATGGGAAGAAATCCTACATACATCCTTGGCTTTGTTTCTTCCTAGGGGGAGAAACGTTGTTCGGTGATCTTGTATTATCTTTAGCATTCATTGTCAAGCATCTACCATCAGTGCACGAGATTCTACATTGAGGAAGGGCTACATGGTTCCTCTTCTTCTTCTCTCTTATGGGGGGTCTTTTTCCTCACATGGAGTTTTTCCTTCTCATACATTGAAGAGCGTCTTTCTTGTGTTTTCTCTCTTTTGGAGAGGGGTTTTCTCCTATAGGTTTTTCTCCTTTTTTCCGTTTGTGAGAGATTTGTTTGTACATGGGTACCTAAGATGGCCTTGTAGCCAAGACCCATATTTGCATCTTTGCATATGTTTTTTCCTCCCTAAGTTGCACTTAAGGGGGTGTTGGTGTGAACGGTGTATATTACCTAACTAGTTTCACATTATGTCCTTTTCACACTTGTCTAGTTAAGTTTACTTAAGGCATACTTAGGGTACACTAAAGATTGTTATCACTTTGTGTCTCGAGTCATAAGATTAAGACACTTGTCATAATCTTATGTTGTCCTATGTTTCACCTTGGTCTATATAACCAAGGGCTGCTCATTGTAATTTCATTTATTGTTGTACATTCTAATTGCATTGTTTGACTAGAATACAGTTTATTCTTGTCATACTGATCTTCTCTTTTCTTTGCGCTTTCCATTGGGCCTCTAAATCTTGGGTGGCTATCTCCATAGCCAAATCTTACAAGTGATGACCAGAGTTGACAAGATACAGAGCCGAAAAGGTTTAAATAACAGGTCACGAGAATCACTAAGAGACACAGATGTGAGGTTAGATCATTCTGACCCACAATCTTGAGCAAACTCTAGACAATAGATAAGCAATACAACTGTTTATTTTGAGATTCATGTTGGACTCTGTAATATAAATATTAGGCCCTTCAATAGTTCTAACAGCATTTGAAGCTCAAGTCTTACTCTGTTTAACATACGTTTGGCTACATTCAGTTTTGTCAATTTAATCATTAATGTCTCTAATGTCAATTTCACAAAAAATGTGGGTAAATCTGTGTAATAGGGCATCTAAAGACTAAAACATTCCTTTTCCAGAGATGGGAAGGGACATGGAAACAACAAGCGTGTGGCCTCTGATTTATTTTGTCTTACTCAGATGGGTACAAGTTACCCTAGTTTTAGAAGAGAAGCAGTCACATTCAGGTGCAATTACTTTCGGTGTTAGTATGGTTTACTAATACAGAGCCATTTTCTTGTAAAATTGAAACAATGTATGAAGCAACTATGTATGATATAAAGATCAGAAGTTGCACAAGAGAAACAACAGATTTACAGTGCTTCTTTGCTGGTTACCAAACATTCTCTCCCATCTGGGTATCAGTCTAGAACCCCGACTCCAAAGTTTACATACAAATTGCTACTCACAGGTTACCTAACATTTGTGATCATTTCTGCATCAGTTAATACTGCTTTATGAATACACAGTCAAATTATTATTTGCTTGCACCCATTGGGATTTAAGTAAAATAGACACTACAGATTGGAATGTAAGTCAAATAAGAAATATTAATGTGTTACTAGGAAACTTACAGAAAATGCTTCTCGAGCAGGACCACTAAGAAGAAGTTGTGTGTGTTGAATAAGGCTGCCTAAGGCAGCAGGCCTTGGCAACCCTCTCGAAAATGAAGGCATCCCTGATGCAGCTGTTGGGTTTTGTGATCCCATACTTGAGGTAAAAGAATGAGGCCGACTCTCATATCCTGTGAAAGTAGAAGCAAAATATAAGCCGTCAAGGAACTAGGCCTATTGATTAACTTAAGTTATATGGCTGTATATCATCAGTGTATATTACAGAACTAAAGCAAATTTAAAAGAGAACAGGAATTGTGCTCACCATTATGTGAAAAAGCCTGCACCATACGGTTTAAGTATTGGGATAATGTTGTTAATGCATCAGGAATAACCTGTAAAGAACAGAAAGCACAAAATAAAAAAGACAACATAAGCACAAGATACAGTTATAATGAGAACATGTATCGTCCAAATGAACAATTGCTAAAATAGAGAAGCAATGAAATTAATTATTTCAAATACAATCGAAACAACACTGCTCATGCTCACCATATGTTGGGAAGTAAGACGTAACTGGGGTGGGGATGGCATGTTGAAAGTACGAGGCGCAGATTCAGACTGAACATTGGAAACTGTCTGAGCAGGTGGTTGTTGACTTACAGTTTGAGAAACTTCAGTAGCACTATTTGCTTGATTTCGGCCATCTGGAGCAGTTCCTTGCTGACAACGAGTTGGCAAAACAGGCTGATAAATGCATCGTGCTCTCAAAAGAATAATTCATATCTAGTATAAAATTTAGAATAAAGTCAACATGGTTAAACTAACTGGTGTTACTCACCACCATCACAGTCGGCCCGGCACTAGTACCAACATTGGCAGGAGATAGATTGCCAATCCCAATAGAATTAAGCACCGTAGCAAGAATCTTCAAACAAAATTTTCAATTGTCTTAGCAAGGCTACCATTCAGAAAACATTGTGTTCTAACAAAATTCAAATGCAAGGCAAGTATGTCATAATAGTAAAATCCAGAATGTAAATGCATACCCTATTAATATCTGGAAAACCACCTTCACCTTGGTCTTGAAGATTGAAAGTCCCAAACACTACATTGTGAGCAACTTGCCCATTCCTGTTATGGCCTGTACCTGCTGTAGGATCAGTACCTATAAAAGGTTTTGAATGTTCAGTGTCTACTATTGCAGTTGCTGCCTAACAGTTACCAATCAATTGCAGATAACAATTACATATAATTGTGAAGAAAACTATCAATGTCACTTCTGCAATCAAGTAACTATAACAATTCCACCATATTGACTTCTTTATACTACAGGTGATAGCAAGCATATTCATATACAAGCAGAAAGGTCACACTGTGAACATTAGCAAACAAAATTAAAACAAAGTCTATTTGAAATAGCAAATATTTTAAATATAATTTCCCTCCGTATATAATTCTTCTATCTCACTTTTCATTTTGCACAAAAGTTCAAAACCCATATTTTCTTAAAATACTTTCATAGTTGGTTCCCCAGGTACAGCTTGGATGAGAATATTGGATATCCTTTTAATTACTCTCAGTATCAAATGAAAAGGCAATGAGCATATGAGTTATCATAAATTGTCTAGAACAGGAATAAAATCCTTCAATGTAATCAATGGTGCTAAATCAAGTAAGATAAAAAATTAAAATATATGTAGATAAGTTGAAGAAAAAGGAAGACAATGTAGGGTGGTAATAACATTTTCGTGATAAAATTGGTCCTCAATTGTTTTTCTCACACAAAAAAATGAAATGAAATATTTATCAATGTGCTATAGGAAAAAGTAGATGGTTAATAGACCTGTGAATATAAAAGATACCTAATAAGAACAGCTGAAAGCTCCACACAACTTCAATAAAGTCTAAATAATACTGTGAATACAATGAGCTAATAAACAAAGGAAAAAATTGGGTAGTTCCTAAAACTCTTGACAATTCTAAAGTTACGAAAGAAACCCTGGAACAAAAGAAGTTTTAGAGAGGAGGCTACCAAGTCAATTGCATCCAGACCTGTAAAAAAATCTATTAACAGCTGTTGTTTACGAGTTTCTGGTCTGTTCTTGTATGACAAATAAAAGATGAACACAAGAGCACACAAAGCCTTGATGAAGAGACCATAGAAACAAATACATGCAATGAAAGAATAACAGTTGCATCCAGGCAAAAACTAAAAGCACCAAATAGAAAAAAAATGGCTAAGGAAAAAAATTTAGCGTGGTCAACTGAAAAGCATGGCTCCCACTCCTGCACCTCCTTCAAACCCTAACACCATTTCTGCCACTGCCATCAAGGGTTCATTCTCTTCAACTGTTTTGAAGGGAACCTCTACTGGGTTGGATGCTAATGTTTAATCCTCCAGATTGTTCCCCTTCCTCAATTTATAGCATACATGTTCAGGCTGATGGCAGGTTTTCAGTCGTCCAACAGAGCATTAGTGTGACTACCAGGCAGTTATGTGCAGGCGACAGCAGTTCTGACTGCTGGTGCTCATCCCATGGCTGTAAAGATTATTTCCTCTACTATTATGCTCCCTGCTGAAGAGTTGAAGATAGCATCAGCTGGGGATAGGGGTTTTGCAGCACCAGTTACTCCTGATCATGTCTGCTTTCTTCTTCCTGTTGACACTCCTGTGTCTCCAGATGGTAGACAGATCTCTACCACAAAACGTGGTGTCTCTGCTTCCTTCAAGAGTTCCAGTACAGCTGATGTTGGAGTTTCAGAGGCAGCTGCAGCTGCTGTATCTAAGCATGTCCGACCTTCTATCACAGCTGTAGAAGCGAGCAACAGATCAGTTTAAGCTCTGCTTTCAGTTCCATCCTCTGAGCAGATCCCCCTGCTCATCTTGGGGGCAGATGTTTTGGCTGAAGAATACCTTTATATTGATAAGGGCTTCATATGTAGATTTAACCATTTTTTGGCCAAGTTTGTCTGATCTCCATTACTGGGTTTCTGAGAACTGGAAACCTTTCCTCTTAAAGGCTGTACACATTTACCTCGGTGCTCAGGGTTTTTTTGTTATTGTTTGTGGGTCACCAAAGGTCAGGGTGGTCCATAAAAGGGGCCCTGGTTTTGAGAGAAGGCTACTCTGCTAATGAAGCCTTGGTATCCGGTCTTCAACCCTCTTACTGAATCTTTTTCAGTGCTTTTTGTTTGGGGCAGGTTGCCATAACTTCCACTGCAGTTCTGGATTGATTTTAGTTTGAAGGCTATTGGAAATACTATGGGTTCTTTTATGTCCATCTCTTCAAAGACTAATGTTCTCTCTCATCCAACCTTGCTTTGAATCTTGGTAGAGATGGATTTATTTAAGGGTTTGCTGGCCTCCAAGTGCAAGATTGCATTTGGAAACAACAGCTAGACTATGGGAAGTTGATTTTTTGTTGCCATAACTGATATGCCCTTGGTCACATGGCGGTAGATTGTTCTAGAGTAAAGCATAAAGTTCTTGACCCAGCTACCTGGTGGAGGGAGGCAAAGTCCCGCCACTCAACAGTTTATAGTGCTTGGAAGCCTTCGGTGGCATCTAAACCTCTTCTTACTACTAATGCTCCTTCTATCTGTCAGCCCTCTTTAGATACAAAGAATGTGTCTTCTTGAGCTCTAAAGGAGAAGTGGCCTTTGGCGCCTTCGGTTGACAGATTGTCTGATTTGCCTGCTGTGCTTGCTTCCATTCCTTCTTGTTGGTGATCATTATTTGGATGTTGTGACTATATCCCCTCTTCTCGTCTGTAAGCCCTCTTCGTAAAACACTTTGGTTTCAGAAGAGAATGCCTCGGAATAGGGGGTTTGGACCATTGTGTCTTATCGAAATGATTTGTCAAGAAAGTAGAATTATTCTCAAATGGACTTTAGATCACAGAAGAAATTAAGGATGGAGAGTAAGTGTGACATTCTCATAGCTCAAATTGCAACTTTAATTATAACTTCACAATCATTACATATGGACCATGAAAAACACCGGGGTAAGATGTCTCTCCAAAAAGCTATGCAATGTTCTTTATATAGACAGTAAGTAATGTTATTTGAACCATAGTTTTACTACTCGCTGAGTACTTAGTGAGTCACCAAGTACTTGCCAGATTTGTTTTTTGCGCCAAGTTTTTTCATAGTAAACTCACGACTTGCAGCCGCCAAGTTTTCCACGATTTTCTGCCGAGTTGCAGGCAAGTACTCAGCAAATCTGTGGGATATACTTGTCCCATGTAAAAAACAGAGTCTGGACATGTAAAAATGTGGAAAAAAGCTAATTTTCCCACTCAAAACACACTGTTTCGCCTCTATAAGCCCTACATGCCCAAGGGAAAGATTACACCAGCATTTTAGCATTATGTTTTGCCTTTTTTAAAATTATGAAAATGGCATGCCCCACTGGGGTCACTTCCCCCAAACCCTGCCAGCCCTTATTTGATACATTTTGTAACTGTATTTTGCATAAAATTTATATTTTCTTAAGAAATTTAAGTATTTTTTAAGTTGCCAAGTTTTGCGGAGTCGGAAATCTTTGGTCTGCCAAGTCCAAGTATGTGAACTATGGTTTGAACCACTCAATGTTATGGCATTGGTTAGTCAAACACGAGTAGGAATCCTCTTTCTTACCAATGCTAGGAAGCAAATGCATTGGGAATATGATTTAGCCAAAACTTTAGAGTTCACTGACTTGACAGACTACTTCCCAAGAAAAACAAACCATTCACTTTTAGCTGGGTTTCAGCATTTGATTTTGGAATCTAATTTAATCAGTGCAGCCATACCAGCAGTTAAATCTGAAAAAGACCAAGAATCACAAATAATATGCATGCTCACTCGCAGGAACAAGATACAATAGACAGTTAGGGTGGCAAAATCAATAGCAGTGATAGCATCATCATCCTCGTGTCGAGTAAAACATAATTGGTGATGACAAGCCTATTATGTTCCATTTATATGCTACTCATGTATGAAATGAAGATAAGTTGAAATTTTTTAAATAAGAGGAAAAACAGAGGCATCCCTCCTAAAGCAATATCATCAAAATTTTACATTATTTGAGCTGGCTTAAAAGTGGCCATTCAAAACCACAAACATTGTTCAGATAAACAGTTGAGGAGAAACTGGCTAAAACGGTCCAAAGTTCAAACCTTGTTGCTCATTAGTTCCATCACCTCCACTTGTCCCTGCTGTAGATGATGAAGATGAAGGTGGAAGAGGTTGTCGAACTACCAAATGTAATGTATGTCCATCCTCAACATCTAATTACTGTTAAAGAAATTCAAAAATTTTGAGGGAAAAGGAAACTCAAACACTCAAATTAAGATAACATAACACACAGTGCAAACTAGACAACCGTGTAACTTAGAATACTTGATATAATCATTTGTCAGGATATTTTAAAAAAGCTTAATCCACGAGTCCAAATAACCTACTTTATCTGCTCTGCTAAAAGCAGCAGATAAAATTCAGACATGAGTACCTCTATCGACATGTTCACTGCTCATGCAAAAGCCTCTAGAAACACCATTTATCTGTGTTTTGTCTGTTGCTTCAATTTCCTGACTCAAATTATCCATATCCCTCTTGTTAAATAGGCAACCAATGAGGAGACTTTGGTTAAGCATCTGCAAATATGTGTATTACACCAAGTAGAAATTCCTAAAGCTCATGGTTCTTTTATCCAAGACAACTTTTATTGTTAGTGAATGTATTTGCAGAGTCCCATTAATGTATATAGGGTGGTTCATCATAATTACCCAACAATAAAGATAATATTAAGTAAGAATTTACAAAAATGAAAATCTAGTTCAATTAAATGTTCCAAAGTAAAAGAATTATCTAAAGTTGCATACAGTAGAAAAAAGGATACGATAATCTGATAACAGTTGATCATCCTTCAAGACCTTTCCCCGACAAATAAGACGTTGTCGTTCTAATGGCACATCAGTTAAGGCTGCAATTTGCTCTTTTAGAACAGGAACAGGCATCTGCATGGTCATCACCATCAGGAAAAATGTTATTATAAACCACAGATAAAGCACCATACCCACAAAGTCAATATATAATTTACCTGTCAATTTTTTAAAATTCAGAAGGGGATGGTCAGCTTATGGGCTTAATAGAAAAATACTGATTTTTTTTTCCAGCCAAATCACAAACAGACATTAATCACATAAATGATAAAATAGACAAGTACTTGTCAAGCACCTTCACATACAACTTCAAAATATTGACAACACAACCAAAAGATTCCAACATTTAAAAGGCCAACAATGTGAGTATTTTTTACTTGATATCCAAGTCAGTTCAAGCAGGATGGATAAAGATCCCATCTTGCTAAATAAGAGCAAAGCAAAATATTCACCGAGTCATACAAGTTACTGATTCGAACCAAGCAAACTGCTCCACTCCTTTCTACTACAAAGGCTTCCTGAACTCTTTGTAGCTGGATAAAACTGCAGTTATTTCTTGAATGAAAATAATGGAGTTAAAGACAATATCTGCTGAGTGCTGAATTTTCTAAGAACACCAACCTCATTTGTAAAACTCCATTCTGCGTCCTCCCATTCAAGTTTTAAGTGGCATCAGAAACAGTAGAGGTCAGATTGGTGTAAAATCAGCTAGCAGCAGAAAGGAATATTGGTCTCGTCCCCCGCAAGGTTTTACCAAATTAAACTTTGATGGGGTGGCAAGGGCCAACCCTAGTACAGCAGAAAGTGGATTTTCTCTCCAGAAATTGAGTGGAGGCTTGATTTACAAAGGCTCACTTTTTCTTGGTATTCACACAAACAATGAAACGGAATGGGAAGCTTTTATTGTTGGTTTAGGAGCTACAGCTTCAGAAAATCAAACTATTTTGATAGTGGAAGGTGACTCAATGATAGTAATCAATGCTATTAAGTTTAATAAAGGATGAAGCCCGAGCTGGAAAATCAATCATTACGTTGAAAAGGTCCAAGTTCTAAAGCAAAATTTCGAATCTATCAGGTTTGTACATTGCAAAAGGCATTAGAATACAGTTGCTGATCATTTGGCCAACAAAAATACAGATCAAAATCCAATTATGGCCATATACATCCATAGAGCTAGCTCTTGGAATAACTTAAAACTGCTGCAAGCCTTTAACCCCCCTTAATTCTTGTTCATTGCTAAGGTTAATAATTAGCCGTGGGATTTTAAATATGCTCAAGGAAATATTTGTTTAGCGTGCAATAGGCCATTGGGCATATGGAATTATGATTTGGGTAATTGGTGCCACACAGATAGTTTGGCATGTTGATTGGACTTGGTACAGTGCATTTATGTTCCTTAGTAAGCTTGCGGCCATGTGTGAAGGTGTTATAAAGTTTTGTATAAAGTTTTGTGCGGGCATTATGCCAAGTTATGGTAAGCTGGTGGTGTGGCAGCTCTAGTTTGGTTGGTTTGCTTTCACGGCTTGTCTGAAGTATCTTGCTAGGCATTGAGGCTCCTATGCAAGTGGTTCATGATAGTGTGCAAGTGATGCCATGTTCCTTAGTATGCTTGCAGACAAGTGTGGAGGTGTTGTTAAGTTTGGTGTGGGCATTTTATGCCAAGTTATGGTAAGCTGGTGGTGTGACAGCTCTAGTTTGGTCGGTTTGCTTACAGGGCTTGTCTTAGGTATCTTACTAGGCATGGAGGCTCCTACACAAGTGGTTCATGATGGTGTGCATGTGGTGCCAGGCAACATTTTGGATAGAAGGCTGCAATGCATTTTTCTTGCCAAGATCCTGCAGCCCTAGGATTTGTCAGGGTATTCTAGGGAAGCGCATTGTCAGCTGGGCATCACTCCAAAGCAGCCATTCGTGGTCACTTTGTAACCAACATTGCGTTTTATCTACCAGATGCATCTATTTGTCTCTAACTCCTACAACTTTTCCTTCCAGATCAATTTTCTGGTATGACATTGAAAAATGCTGGTTTGGAGGCAGGGCAAGTTTTGAAGGCAGCGGGAGTGGAGGGGGAAGGCTCAACTTCCACTACTACTAAGTGCACGAGTAATGTGAATGAATTAACGGAGTTGCGCAATAAAGTTAGGGTTCCGTGCTCCTTGTACAAAGACATGGGCAAAGTTTTAGCCAGATTGCATGTGCATCACCATCATGGGCAACTATAAGTTGGAAGTGATTTTACCACCCCAGTCTTCTATGGCCCTTCATTGCACAAAGCTCGTCGACGGAGGGAGATATGCTATGGCGTGCGCTTTCCCTTGTTGGTGGGTTTTTGATGAGGGTGGTCTACAAATGGGGTTGAGCCCTAGGTGGAGGAGGTGATGGAAACTAGTCTTGTATTGCTGGTTGCACGGGAGAATTGGGGAGTGGTGTAAGGTCAAGTTGGTCTCCTATTTGCTAGTTGGTACTATTCCTCAGCTGATTCTTTAGTTTTAGACATGGGCTCTATTCGGTGTATCATTTAAATGTAGCTGGTTTCTGTCACTGACTCCTTGTAGGCTTATGATTTTTGGGGGCATGGCTGTTGTCTATGCTTGCTGGTTTCTGTTTCCTCTTTCCAGCATTCCGATACCGTTACTATTTTAGTAGTTGTATACTTTCAAGGTAATCATCTTTTTATATCAAGGGCAGGTGCCCCTCCAGATCCCCCACTAGTATATCTAAAAATACTCCATTCTCCATCTCATACTCAAAAACAGTTCCCAAATATATACAGCTTGAACTACAAAAATCATATTTCATGTTTGTGTTTGCTGAATTATGACATACAGAGGATGTGTGTGTAACTATGCAGGTCCAAGTGTTGGGACCTAGTAAAACAGCGTATCTAGCCTCTTGCACTATCCTATGGCTAGTTGCAATGGAAGACCCACTAATGACAGCTCTACTCTCTGATTAATATTTGGGATAAATGAACTCTAAATTGCTCTCCGCACCTCTACACATCAAACCAAAAAACACCATTGAGCTCTATAAAATGATCTGATGGAATTGAATGAATAAGGACCCATATGGAAAGGCTGAAGATGGAATTGAATGAATATTGAACCATATGGAAAGACTGAATTTGGAATACTTGTAAGCAATTTTTCAGTTAAAAGACAAGTTGTACAGTGAAATAATGAAATAATGAACACAATTCATTTTGATATAACCCTAAAGGAGCATTCAGCAGATATTACTCACAAAATGCAAACAAATGCATAAATGCATAAGACAATAAGGTTTGTGCCACCAAAACCCATGTTGTACACTTTGTTGACATAAGTTAAGCAAATTCTCAAGGAGGAAAATGTTTGCTGGCTCAACCAAATGCAAATTGCAAAAGAACTGAGCATGCAAATTCTACTTCGGATAGTCTTACATGTAGTAACCAAGGCTCCAATTAACGAAGTCAAGCATGTGTGTAGATATTTATAACGCGTAGATAATTAAAAGAAAAGAGATGATAAGGAGAATGATGCTCAGAAGAAGTTATCCGTAACTTCTACATAAGATGAAAAAACTTCACTGCAAAATATGATCCAGAGAGCCACTTGCCCTGTGAAAGCAGAGTGGCTTTGCCACCAACAAGGCAGTTAGTGCTTTGCTTCTTTGGCCAACAGCTTTTTGTGTGCAGCTTAAGGGGTTCTTGGATGCACTTAGTATATAGTTGAGTACCAAGTACACTAAGTTTGATCAAGTTCCTTTATGTGTTCTAATTAACTTTAGTTATTATTTTGAAAAGGTATCATCAAAGGAAAGGGACGAATTTTGCATCTCATGATCTATGTTTTTTTTTTGGTGTCCGACAGAAAGTTCAAAAAAACAAAAAGATTTGATTGCAGATTTATAATAAAAAGAAGCAGATTGGTTAAAGAACTGTATGGGAGATCTATTAGAAGATTATGAGCTGAGTTAAAGAAAGTGCTTGCAGTTTTGCATGTGATTGTTCCGTCTTCCATTGAAGAGAACATTCACAAGAAGATTTTGTGCCTATCGTATTGGAGGTTGGTGCATCTTACTAAGTGGATGCTCAGGGGAGTTAGTGCTTCCAGTGAGTTGAAGCTCACTTTTGTATTCAAAGATTGGTGTCTTCTGTAGGTTGGTGCCTACATATTAATAAAAGCAAATATTTTGCCATGGTTTTTTCCCGAAAGGATTTTCCATGTAAAACTAGTGTTCTTTTTGCTTATGGTTAATTTGCACTATCAAGTTTTGATTATTAAGTTTTCAAAAGTTTAAAATTGTTCTTGTACTGATTCACCCCCCCCCCCCCCCCCCCCCCCCTTTCTTAGTATAAGCGAGTGCTCTTTCAATTGGTATCAGAGCCAAGTTCCTTCGAAAATAAGCCTAACAAGGTAGAAGGTAGATCTTGAGAAGCACACATGGCTAGTCATGATGGATATGGTTTCTCCTCGAATAGGGCACCTTTGTTTGATGGAACTAATTATGCGTTTTGGAGCATAAGAATGGAAACATATTTGAGTGCTCTAGGTTTTGATATTTGGCAATCTGTTGTTGATGGTTATTCAGCTCCTACGACTCCAACTAATACTGCTGGAAACAAGCTTAGTGAATGTAATGCCAAGGCCAAGAATGCTATTCTTTGTCGGTTGTGCGAATCTGAGTTCGTGAAGGTGATAAATTGCAAATCTGCAAAAGAAATGTGGGATAAGCTAAAAAATATTTATGAAGGAGACGTCAAAGTTAAGAAGGCAAAGCTTCAAACTCGCAGAGGAAAGTTTGAAGGCTTCAAAATGGAAGAAGAAGAAAATATTGCTCAATACCTACTTCGTGTGGATGAGACGGCCAATACTATTAGAGGTCTTGGTGAAGATCGAAGAATCCAAAGTTGTGCAAAAGGTACTAAGGTCCCTCCCATTGTGATTTGATGCAAAGGTTTTAGCCATTGAAGAAATGAAAGATCTTGACAAGCTAACGAAAGATGAGTTGCATGGGATCCTAACAGCCAGTGAGATGAGAATGGTTGATCAACCATCCAAAAAGGAGGCTGCCTTCAAAGTTTCAAAGAAAGAAAAAATTAAGGAGCATGAACCAAGTGACAATAATGATTCAAATGAAGAAGAAGCTCACTTCATGAGAAGACTAAAGAAAGGATCGGTAAAATACAGAGGCAAGTTCCCTTTCAAGTGCTTCAGTTGCGGAAAAGTAGGACATTTTGCTTCCAAATGTCCATATGCAAGGAATGAGGGTAGCGATAATGAGAAAAAACCCCAATACTACAAAAACGGTTATCAAGAGAATAAATGGAATTTTCAAAAGTCCAAAAAGAGTCTTTATTCCAAAGAATACATCAGCGCATCAGAAGCTAGTGATGAAGAGTCTTTTAGTGAAAAAGAAGAAATGCTTTTTATGTCAAAAGAAAGAAGAAAGTGATCAAAAGGAAGATTCAGAAAATATGACTAACGAAGAAGATGAAGGTGTAGATCTTGAAGAAGAGCTTTTCTTTGCCTATAATGAAATTGAAAAACTTAAAAGAAAAAATTCAAAACTGAAAGTGCAGCTTCAAGAAGACAATGAATCAAAGGATAAAACATCACAAGTTTTTGAGGAAGCTAAAAAGATAATTGTAGATCTGAAAATTCAGATTGAAGAGGCCAAAAAAATTGAGGAAGAAGTGAGAAAACAGTTGAAGATGAAAGAAGAAAACTGTGAAAAAATAGAACTGAAATTGTTTCTCTAAGGAAGCAATTGGATAAAATTGTGGTTCACGCAAACAGGGAGTTGAAGAATGAAAAGAGTGCAGAAACTTTGAACAAGATCAGCAATTCTCAAAAGTCTACATTTGATAAAAGTGGCCTTGGATATGAAGAAGGCCAAAGTTCCAAAGCAAATAAACTTTCAAGAAAACAAATGAAGAAAAACAGAAAAGGTATGTGGATAGTCTCAAAAGTGAAGGAAACAAGGTAAAAGAAAGTCATAAGGCAGGCTCACATTCTGACATTAGAAATAATGTCTTCAAAAAAACTCTTCCATCTAGGCAAGCTCAAATAACCAGGTTTCATAACTATTTTTATGGCTATTGTTTTTCATGCAATCATTTTGGTCATAAGGCTATGGATTGTAGGGTACATGCAAGAAATAATTTCAGTCATAGAGGTAGGGATTATGGAGAATATCCTAGAAATAATTCTACATGGAACAAGAACAAAAATCAAGGTTTCATGAATAGGAATCTGAATTCTTTTTTGTATTGTGCTGCCCCTGTTTGTTGTTTTTGTTTATTATATCATGTTATTTTTTATTATTATTTTTGTGGTCTTTCAGAACTAGACAGAAGTTGCAGAAGGGGTTTTTATGTTTTGCATGTAACTGTTTTGACAGATAACAATGTAATATATAACATGCAATGATAACCCAGAAAAGCTATAACAGATATGAGCAAAATATCAGTGACCCAGATCATAAAATCACATGAAATAAATTATCAACACATACCCATTTACATATCTTCAATTTGACAACTCTATTGTACATGAACCAGCATTACATACTTCGGAAATCACCATGAATATACCAGCAAAGGAATGTCTCCGTCAAACAATGAAATGCTATGGATTATATAACCCTAGGCGCCCAAGATGGATATGATAAAGCCACAGAAATGAGATATTTGACCTCCTGGAAAACCCACAACTCCCTTGCTTTTGTACGGCCAAGTTGGGGTTTGTATCAGCAAGTAACCTGCCACAAAATCCCCCTCAAAACTACTTTAAAATGCTCAATTTGAAACTGTAATAATGATTGATTTCAATCGCCCATAATAGCATGTAAAAACTCCTCAAAAACCCATATCAACTGCTCATATGTGGTATGGCCTGTATGAGGAGCTGAAACTACATCAAATCTCCTTTCATTTCACAGCTGAAGTCTGCAATGCATTCTTATATAGTCTCCCATAATTATCATGCCAAATAAGCTGAGATATGTCTATGAAAACCCTTCGGCGACAAACCAAACTCTTCGTTGAAGCACCAATGCAAACATTGAGTGTATTTGCCTCTTCAAGCACCCGAGGATGATCTTTCACACCTGCAGAATGCCATTACTAATGGAGGTTTTCGTCTCCAATAGCCATGGTTTCGAATTTCTCCAAAACCCTCAAACTCTTTGCAAAGCCAAAGCTAAAGCAAATGAATAATCAAAAACATGCCAAATGAATTGTTTTTTCCCCTTTTATAATTCCTCAAGGGGGTCGATTCAACTTTTGGGGGGAATATTTTATTTGAAGTCACTTTTAATAAACTCAAGAGGAGCGCTCAACATTATGGCTAAGTGACTTTATTAATATTTCATTTTTTTGACACTTAACCATTATAACCCAAAGTCCAATATTAAACAAACATTAATAATTTACGGACTTTAAAATGGAGACCCAGATGATCTCGGAATCCAGTGATCTATAGACCGTTGGAAAAGTCTTACCAAGACGCTTCATCTCCAACACTGAAAATTTAAAATGGACAAAAACCCTAATTTGCCAAAAATAGTAAGTATGGGCCTAAGCAATCAAATCCACCCCAGAAAGTCGGCTCCAACTGCACTTCAAGAGGACTCGGAAAATGGGGACATTACATTTTTTCCCCTTTAATGAATTTTAATGTCATATGCTACAAATGGAATAATTTTGGTCATGCTGCAAAGGTTTCTAGAAGTATTTTGCATATCTTCTAAACAAAATGAGAAGGAAGAGAAAAAGGCCAAAGAAAAGGAAGAAAATTCAAAAGTTTGGAGAAAGAAGAAAGCAAAAGAAAAAGAAAACACTATGATCGTTCAAACAGCCTTGCATGCACAAAATGAAGGTGATCAATGGTATATTGATAGTGGCTGCTCAAGACATATGACGGGTGACAAAAGCAAATTTCTCGCCTTGAAAAGAACGAATGGTGGAACAGTAAGGTTTAGAGACAATGCTTCAACTAAGATTTCAGGTAAAGTCACTCTTGTTCTAGATGATGGAAGAACAAAAATTGAAAATGTTTTATTTGTTGAAGGTTTGAAACACAATCTTCTTAGTGTGGGCCAAATGTGTGACCAAGGACACACTCTTACTTTCAATCCTGAAGGATGTGAAATAAGTAAAACAAGCAGATCCATTCCTGAAGCTAATAGAGCAAGCAACAATCTCTACATTCTTAATAATATCAAAAGTGAGAAGTGTTGTATGACTCAAGAAGATGAAAGTTGGTTGTGGCATAAGAGATTGTGGCACCTAAGTTTTGACAACCTTGTTAAGATCGGCTGCAAAGAAGCAGTGAGAGATATGTCAAAGCTCTCAAAACCTTCAAACATAATTTGTAAGGAATGTCAATCGGGAAAACAAACTAGAGGAAGCTTTAAGTCCAAGGAGTATTCTACATCAAAGCCTCTAGAGCTGGTTCATACAGATTTATGTGGGCCAACCAGAACAAGGAGTATGCAAGGTGAAAGATATTTTATGCTATTAATTGATGATTTTTCTAGAATGACTTGGATTGCTTTCTTGAAAGAAACATCTTAAGCCCTTGACAAATTTAAGCAATTCAAAGCCTTAGTGGAGAATGAGACTGGCCAAAAGATCAAATGTCTTCAATCAGATAGAGGAGGAGAATTCACTTCAAGTGAATTTGAGAATTTCTGCGAAAAGCATGGCATAAGAAGACAGTTTTCAGTTGCAAGAACACCACAGCAAAATGGTGTAGTTGAAAGGAAAAATAGGGCAGTTCAAGGGATGGCTAGAAGCATCCTAAATGAGTCCAAGGATCTTGAGAATCAGTTCATACTACTGTTTATATTCAGAACCGTGGCCTAATCAGAGTAAATGGCAGCAAAACTCCGTATGAATTATGGAAAGGTAGGCCAACATCGGTGAAATACTTTAAAGTGTTTGGTAGTCCATTCTATATTAGAAGAGATGAAGACAATCTAGGAAAATTTGATCTAAGAGCAAATGAAGGAATTTTTATTGGATACTCTTCAAAGACTAAAGCCTACAGATGTTATAATAAAGGTTGCACAAAGTTGTTAAGAGTGCAAACGTAAAAGTTGATGAAGAAAGAAATCTTCCAGAAAAGATATAAGAGGTTGATGATCAAAATGCAGACGAATGCAATGAAGACAAAGAAAATGTACAAGAAAAAGAAGTTTAAAAAGTTGAACAGAAGACACCATCAAAAGTACCAACAAAAACACCATCTAAGTTTATACAAAGGAATCATCCAAAAGATTTGATAATAGAAGATGGTAGAACAAGAACAACAAGGATGGTAAATTATTCAAAAGATGAAGACATATCCTTGGTGTCTAAAATTGAACCTAAGAGCTTCAAAGAAGCAGCTGAAGATAAGCATTGGATAGAGGCCATGGAAGAAGAGCTTGATCAAATTGAGAAGAATGGAACTTTGGAACTTACTAAGACCCAAGGATAAGAATGTAATCGGTACTAAATGGGTGTTTAGAAATAAATTGAATGAAGATGGCCAAGTTGTAAGGAACAAGGCAAGACTTGTATGCAAGGAATATGCTCATGTTGAAAGTATTGATTTTGAAGAGACTTTTGCTCCAGTTGCTAAGATGGAAGCCATAAGAATGTTCTTAGCTCTTGCCAGTTTCAAAAATTTCAAAGTATATCAAATGGACGTAAAATCAGTCTTTCTGAATGGAAACTTGAAGGAAGAAGTTTACATTGAACAATGTGATGGATTTATTATTTCAGAAAATCAGAACTATGTTTGCAAGCTAAGGAAGGCAGTTTATGGGCTGAAACAAGCCCCCATGGCTTGGTATGCAAGATTAGACAAGTATCTACAGCAGCAAGGCTTCAAAAGAGGTATTGCGGACAGCAATCTTTATGTCAAAAATGAAGATGATTACATGTTGATTATAGTTGTTTATGTTGATGATATCATTTTTGGAGGTAAAACTGAAAAGATGTGTCAAGAATTTGCCATTAACATGCAGAAGGAGTTCGAAATGTCTATGCTTGGTAAGTTGTCATTCTTTCTTGGTTTGCAAATTTTACAATTAGATAGAGGCATATTTATCTCTCAAACCAAGTACATTAAGGAGATGTTGAAGAAATTCAGGATTGAGAACTGTAATCCTATATCCCCATGGTTACAAGATGCAAGTTGAGCAAGGATGATGAATCTCCTGAAGCTAATCAAACTTTCTACAAATCTATGATTGGAAGTTTATTGTATGTAATAGCTACACAACCTAATATTATGCAAGTGGTTATGTCGCTCAATTTCAGGGTGCACCAAAGGACACACATGTGAATGCAGTAAAAAGGATATTCAAATATCTTAAGGGCACTATGGATTTTGCATTGTGGTATCCAAAAGGTGAAAATTTCACCCTCACAACATACACAGATGCAGATTGGGCCAGCAGCAATGATGATAGAAAGAGCACGAGTGGAGATGCATTCTTTCTAGGAGATTATCTTGTTTCATGGTGGAGTAAGAAACAAGCATCTATTTCTCTGTCTACAGCCAAAGCAGAGTACATTGCAGCAGTTTCTTGTTGCACACAGGTTTTATGGATGAAACAAACATTGAAGGACATCAACATAGAGTATGAACATCCCATCTCTATTTTTTGTGACAATACGAGTGCGATTAACACTTCCAAGAATCCAATCATACACTCCAGGACAACGCACATTCCGATTAAGTATCATTTCTTAAGAGAGCAGGTTGATGATCAACAAGTGAAGTTGGAGTATGTTGCCACCAAAGAACAAATCGTAGATATCTTCACCAAGCCACTTCCAAAGGAAACTTTTCAATACCTGCGGAAGACGTTGGGAGTGATATCACTCTCTTCCAATCATTGAGAAGAAGTCTAGTTTTAGAGAGAGTTGATTGTTGTCATATTACACAGCTCTATGAAAAAGAAGTTTCAGAACAGTAGATTATTCCTTTGCCATTGATGTCAAAGGGGGAGAATAAGAGATAGGGGGAGCAGTTTAGAAAGTTTGAAGTTGCCATCAATGACAAAGGGGGAAATTGTTAGACTATTGTCATTGATGTCAAAGGACACATCAATGTTAATTAAGCCAAATGTTGTTGATACCATGTTCATGCAACAATAAATGTTTAAATTAAATTTTAATTTAAACATTGAAATTAAAGATTTAAACATATTCCCCAAGGCACCACAATTAGATTTATTCATAAAAAAAAAAGCGATTTATTGCTAAGTGTGGAGTTTCTCTTTGTGGAGAAGATTTATTGCTAAAAAGAAAAAGCGAGGAATTTCTTTGTGGAGAAGATTTATTGCTAAAAACAAAAAAGATAGCATGCAAAAAGAAAGCAAAAAGATAGCATGCAAAAAGATATCCTTAAAGTATTATTTCTGTTTTTGAAAGCGCCCATTTTAGAATCTTTATATCTGTTTTTAAAGTGCCTTATTTTAGAAGCTTTATATTTGTTTTTTAAAGCACTTTATCCTTGTTAAAAAGCACCATGCTTTATGGTTTTTAAATGCGCTACATAAAATAAGACAGTCTTATTTAAGTATAATTTTATGCCATGAGTTCAAGATTGGAAAAGACAGCGATCAAGGTTGAAACAGCAGCAGCTTCATTTTAGAAAGATTTTTCAAGATATTATGTAGTGCGAAAAAGAAAAAGCAAAGGGACAAATTTTGCACGTCATGATCTATGTTTTTTTTGTGTGTAAGGAGTATGACTGAAAGAAAATTCAAAAAAAAAAAAAAAGATTTGATTGCAAATTTATAATAAAAAGAAGCAGATTGGTTAGAGAACTGTATGGGAGATCTATTAGAAGATTATGAGCTGAGTTAAAGAAAGTGCTTGCACTTTTGTATGTGATCGTTCCGTCCTCCATTGAAGAGAGTGTTCACAAGAAGATTTTGTGCTTATTGTATTGGAGGTTGGTGACTCTTACTGAGTGGGTGTTCAAGGGAGTTGCTGCTTCCAGTGAGTTGAAGCTCACTTTTATATTCAAAGATTGGTGTCTTCTGTAGGTTGGTGCCTACATATTAATAAAAGCAAATATTTTGCCGTGGTTTTTCCCGAAAGAGTTTTCCATGTAAAACCGGTGTTCTTTTTGCTTATGGTTCATTTGCACTATAAGTTTTGATTATTCAGTTTTCAAAAGTTTTAAATTGTTCTTATACTGATTCACCTCCCCCCTCCCAATATAAGCGTGTGCTCTTCAACGATTGGTTGACGGCTTTTCCGGAGGATTTTTCAAAGAAATCGGGACTATTTATTCTGACAGGCTGCACCCAGTAGGCGTTTTGGGCTGCGACTCGAAAGTATTTTCATCATTTTTTGGACAATTTTTACAATAGAATCGTGGGTTTCACAATTTTTCTGAGTGCCTAGGATTTGTGGCGTATTCCAAAATCTGTTTGTGGAGTTTTTTCATCGTTTTTTGGCGTTTTTTTCTAAAAATCATGGGTTTGTTTTGCTGCCTAAGGTTTTGGTAGGTTTGATACAACTTTATTTTGATGATTTTTTAATAAAATGGAGGATTTTCTGAACGTGGGCAATTTCTATTTCTTTTGTAATTTTGAATTCCAGGAGGGATGGTGTTGTGACCAAATCACACATCACCCCATTAGGAATAGGGACCCCCTTTTTTTTTGAGCTCTGTGCTTCAATGAGTTTTCAAATGAGATTTTGATGATGACCTGACTCATCTTCCTCTGCCGATACGGTAATAATTTCCTCTTTTACGATCATTGGTTCATGATTAAGAGACAGATCAACTTGCAGTAATGAAGAATCTTGATCAAATCCCATCTAGATATTGAATGTTGAGATCAATCCTGAAGAATGTTTGAGACCCTGAAAAGACTAAGCCTGGAGCCTGAAATCCTAAAAATCCTGAAAAATGGCTAAGTCTGAAATCTGGTGAATCCTCCAAATTCTATATTTTGCATCTTAAATCCGGTGGATTCGGGACCTATCTCAAACATCCTGAAAGGTATATTGAAAAATATCTCTCAACTTATACTTAAATATATTTTTCAATATACCTTTACCCGCGCGATCCTGAAAAACGCCTGACTTTTCCAGAGAATTCAAAACACTGATCTAGTGCGACTGGATGTCCAAGTGGCGCAAAATCTTGGCGCAAAATCACGAAGAAAAGGCGCTTGAGCATGAGGATTTCAATCAATGATCTGATGCGCCCATCTAAAACCTTGATCTAATGTGAAAAGTATGAGGATTTCGATCAGTGATCTACTGCGCCCAAACCAAAATATCATTTTGAAGGAAAAAATGAAGATTTCAATACCTTGAACTAGTGCGAAAATGAAAGGACAAGTCTTGGAACCAATCTTGGAGCAAATTAAAAATGATAAGTGTCAGAGGATTTGAAAAGCTCAACCAATGCGCTAGGAAGAGGATGGATCCCGAAATCTAAATTTTTGAAGAGAAACTTGAGGATTTCAATCTCTCAACTGATGCGCCACCAAGAAGGAAGAGGGAGTCTTGAGGTTTTGTTGACTTGAGGAGGATCTAGTTCAAAGAGGATTTCAAAACCCTATCTAATGCGCTAGAAGCCAGAGGATTTCAATCCCTCAACTGATGCGCCTATCCAGTCAAGTCTTCAAGGCCAAGTTTAGAGGACTTCTAAAAGCTCATCTAATGCGACCTCATGAGGGGAAACTCCAGAGATTCCAAAAGGTTGATCTAATGCACCCAAGTAGTTTCAAGGTGAAGTTTGGAGGATCCTTATCCAAAGCGCAATCTAGAGGATTCTCCATGCTTGATCTAATGCGCCCTACAAGAAGGAAGGTGAGATCCAAGAGGATTCTCCATGCTTGATCTAATGCGCCCTACAAGAAGGAAGGTGAGATCCAAGGTTAAGCCTTCAAGGTTTGAGTTTAAAGGATTTTAAAGTCTTATCTCATGCACCAACTTCATGAATACCTCTAAGTTTTCAAGCTTCCAACAAGGTCATCTAATGCGCAACATAAGGTAGAGTGAGATTTGTTTCTAGAGGATTCTCCAAGGTCATCTAATGCGCCAACACCATGCATGATCTACTTCAAGGTAAAGGCCATCTAATACATCAAAGTTTTGAAGATTTCAACCTAGTGAAGTGATGCGCCACTTCCAAGACCCGTTATCAAAGAACTCAACAAGAAGAAATCGAAAGTGGCATCTAGTGCGCCATACATGAAGAGAGAATAAAGTTTCATTTTTGAAGATCTCTAACTACCCATCTAGTGCGCCACACAAAAGGGGAGAATAAAGTTTGATTTTGAAGACTTCAAGTTACCTATCCATTGCGCCATACATGAGAAGAATCCAAATTGCCTATCTAATGCGCCAAAATCTAGAGGATTCCAATCCTCCATCCAATGCGCCACTCCTTTAAGCAAGTGAAAACCAAGTGCAAACTAAACCAATGTTGAGAGGAGTCTTAGAACATGATCTAGTGCGAAATGTTGAGAGGATTTTTATCCCTCATCCAATGCGACATGTTAGGAGGAATTCAAACTTTGATCTAAAGCGCCATATATGAAGGTTTTTGAGGGTGTCTAAAGTCAAATGCTAGAAGGATTCCAATCCTTGATCTAATGCGCCTAGAGGGTTATAAAGAAAGATCATGGTATTTCAAAGAAGAAGACTTCACCATGCCCATCCAATGCGAAATGCAAGGAGAAGGTCAAACACAAATCCAAAGAAGATGAAGAAGACCTTGAAGACGTTATCAAATGTGAAAGACAAGAGGATTTCAATCCTTGATCCAATGCGCTTGAGGGAGAAGGTAATTGCAATCTACAAGGAGATCATCAAGACCCCATCCAATGCGCCAATCAAAGGAAGTTATAAACATTTAATGATTTTTACCTTGAAAAACGTGAAAATTGCATTTATTAAATAAAGATCAATCTAAATTAAATGTTTTGCACTATAATAAAGGAGGTCGGCCTAGGTAAGAGGTAAAGTTTTTAAAGCAAATTATGTATATATACCTCATCTCCTTTTCATTTTTTATCATTTTCAAAGAGCAGATTTGTTTTCCAAGAGCAGATTTGTCTTCAAGGAGCAGCAACAAGAAGGTTTTTAGAGAAGTACAAATTTGATTTTATCAAATTCAAACAAGTGGTGGATCAAATTGCAAGGTATCAAATTCAAAGCAGCCTATCAAGTAAGTCTGATCTGAATATTTTCTGATCTGATTTTCTTCTTTTTCCTTCATTAGATGCATTAAAATTGTTCAAGTATTGGTAAAATTCAAGAAGGATAAGTGGATTTTCATAGATTCCTTGAGTCTAGATAGCAATATTTCATAATTATAAAGGAAAACTTCATAATTTAATCCACTAAAGTAGCTGAAGTGAAGTTTAGATCGTGTTTGCAATTACTCATTCGCGTCAAGTCTGCAAGATCATGGCAATGACTTCTAAAGAGCGACAAGCGAAGATCCGGATGGATGCCAAGGGGAAGATTCCCGAATCAAAGCTCATCTCAAGATGGACAAATGTAGGAGAAACAAATATGGGCAACAGCAGCTTAGAAGATATCAAGTCAGTCCTTGAGGAACCTAACGGAGGTAGTCTTGCTCGAGCCATCATGAGGAGTGGAGCCATTGAAGCTGCTTGTTTTCCGCCAGCTTTGCCGTGTCCAGAGATGATCATCGAATGTGTCAAGAAATATGATGTAGATACAAGGCAAATTATAGCCAAAGATGGAACAATATTAGCTTATTTGCAAAAGGAAGCAGTTGAAGAAACTTTCAACATTCCAACTAGGGAAAGAATGATCAGTATCTCGATACAACAAGGTCAGCTGGATAGTATATTCACACTTGCATATCGTCTTGGAGAAAATAAGTCTTGGATAAACGACTGGGAGAAGACACTTGGCGTCTATGAGTCAGATGTAGCAGTGGCAGAAGGATCCATTAATGCGGCGACAAGTGTACCAATGGAGGAGATTGTTCAAATCGTGTCTAGATTCATTGTATCTCATAGTACTACTACATAAAGGGCACATGATGTGGCTTCCTTATCTTCTTGGAAAGCGTGCCTTTGTTCTCTCCTTCATAGCTTCTTTCATTTAATAAAGTGAGCCTCCTTCATTTAATAAAGGATAGTTTGTTACAACTACTTGTGATGTGGCTTGATCTGGTCCGCTGATTTGGCCGATCGATCTTGACCCTTCTTTCCTTTGAGGTCTATAAAAGAGCTCTCATTGCTCTCATTTGAAGAGGTTGGAAATTCTGAAATTGTTGTAAGAACTCTCTGAGATAATAAAGGATTCATTGTTTTGGTGATTCTATTTATGTTCCCGAGTGTTGCATGGTTTCAATTTTCAAACGAAAATTAAGTTAAGTTATAAGTTTTCTTTAGGTTTAAGTTAGTTAATGAAAGGTTGCTTTATTGCTTTGTGGTGAAGTCTATAAGTTCATACCATTTGTAGTCTACGGCTTGTGGATTGCAATGCATGGTTAGTCTGAACGATTGAACGTCAATTTGATCTTTATGCTTGTTGAACCTTTCATGAGCATAATTGATTTAAACATCTTGTACACCTTTGAAGATTGCACCTATCTTGTGTAGTTGTTTTATCTTGGCGAAACAGGATTTGGTTCGATTTCACTCCAAGTAGTAAACGTCCTTGCATTTAGGATTAGATTAGTGTTTCTAAACCTTACATCTTTTGCCCTTTTTTTTTACCAATCAGTTAGGATTAGGACCAAAAGAACCTCCATTGCTAAATCATACGCGTCAATTGCAGTACTTAGATTCTCTAGTATTCACCTCCATAATCCTTGAAACAACAAGTTGCTTGAACAATTGTGTAAGTCCCTTTGTTGGTTAACAGCAAAATCATACTTAAATCGCTGAGCTGTCTCTTACCGAAAACATCATAAGGAACCTTGGAGTTATCTCGTTTGATCACTTAGTTCAGCATCCGAGAGGCTTTGCTCAAGAGAGAGTCAGATACTCAGTATTTTACTCTAATTGTTGACTTGTTGAAAAACAACCATCAACAGATGGCTTTCTATATTTTCATGGCCAAACGACCAACAAATCAGTCAAAGTCATCTACTGTAATGTGTCGTACTTGTTTGTAAATTTTTAAAATCTTTTGTGTTTTATTTTTTATTTTTTGTGTTCTTTCAAACTGGAGAGAGAAATGCAAAAGGGGTTTTCAATTTTCCTACAGATGTGTTGCCGGAGCATACAATATAGAGCATATAACCAAAACCTAAAAAAGATACAATGAATATGAAGAAACTAATGCCTACCCAGATAGTAAAATGGCCAATAATGAATTAATGTGACATACCCATGTTCAAATATGCAACTTGGTACAACAGCCGAAATAGACCAACAAGTGGGTATGGCTAGAAATGCATTAAAACTCCATGTAATCATAAGTAATGTTTATAGAATTGTTGATAGCAGAAAAGTGAGCCTCAAACGACCCACCAATGCCAAACAAAAAGCTGCAATGAAGGAATGAGAGCCCCTAAAGGACCCATGTTCTCACTGGAATATGTACGGCCAACGCTGAATAGGAAATCTGCAGCAAATGGCACTGAAATCACCTCGAATCACCTCTGTTATTAGTCTGAAATATCTTCCAAGAGTGGGCGACTAGATAGGGATAGTATTTGAGCTGGAAACAACACAAAATCAGCTCCCAAAGTTGTATGGCCTGCTCGTGTATAGTACGGCCAGCATGGGAAATCTCAACAGTCCATAAACCTTAATAGATGTGCTCTAATCACCAATAAACTTCTAATTTTTGATCTGCAAATGTACTCCAACAAGGAACTGCAAACAAATAGCTCAACTCCTCCTCAAACCTTCAACTATTGATTCCAATGAAGCACGAATGTGAATGCCGAATACATCCACTCACCATGGCACCGTTGGGTGATCTTTCACACCTGTAGAATGTCGTCACTAATGGAGGTTTTCGTCTCCAAAAGCCATTGGTTTGAATCCTCAAACCCTTCACTAGTAGAAACCCTAGCAAAGCTCCAAAAAAGAAATATCATAAAAGCAAGCATGAGCAAATGAACTCCAAAATCCTCTTTTACTCCCCCTCCAAGATGGGCGTTGGGCATTAAGAAGGGAAATTACATTTTAAAAACACTTTATTTCTCTAGGGAAGGGCGCCCAAGGTCACAACTTGATGTCATGTCTCCATTTTCATAAAGTCACTTTTTCCCTTACATTATAATAAAGTCCTAGATAAATATAACATTATAAATCTTCGGACTTTAAAATAAATATGAAGACGGTGTCAGTATGAAGTGATCTATAGCTCGCCAGAAAGCCCTCGACGAGACGAATCTAATGCCACTCTGACAATGCCGACCCGACACTAACCCCGAACTTACTAAAAATAGTAAGTACTGACCATGAGCAATCTGAGCCAACTCCGGAGGTGCCAACTGGATCCTCTGAACTCGAACCATCTTTCCTCCACCGACACAAACCTCCAATGCCAAACCAACTCCAGTTCCCTAACCAAACTACTAGTCCACGAGAACTCTATGATGGACTAACCATGAGTCTAGAAGGGGACATTACAGTCCACCCTCCCTAAGATTGCTTGCCTCAAGCAATCTCGGATCAGGATGCTCCAAAATTTGTTCATTCTCCCAAGTAGCATCCTCAACCAGTAGGTTCATCCATTTAACCAGGTACGCTCTGATAATCCTCCTCCTCAAATTACACTCCCTGGTGTCAATTATGGCCTCGGGTACCAATATCAACTTCCCCTCTTCATCAAGAGGAGGCAACTCTGCTGATGGTGTCACATTGTGCCCCAACGCCTTTTTGAGGCGAGATACATGGAACACATTATGTACCCTACTACCTGTTGGAAGCTCCAACTCATAAGCCACTTCTCCAATCCTCTTGGAGATCCTGAAACGTCCATAATACCGTGGCTTCAACTTATTTGCTCCACTCTTCTTGAGAGTGGACTGCCTATAGGGCTGCAGCATGAGGTATACCATGTCACCAACCTCAAAAGATCGCTCAGTCCTCTGTTGATCTGCATACTGTTTTGCTGATTCTAAGCCTTCTGTATATTTTCCTTCAAAGACCTCATGATGTCCTAACAAACTGAAGGTCTTTGGCCTTAGGCACTCTGCTATCACCAAACAGTAAATCAACAAAGCTCGATGCCTCATACCCGTACAATGCCATGAAGGGTGACATCTGAATGGACATGTGGTAAGTGGAATTGTAACAGTACTCCCCCATGTGAAGCCACTTGACCCATTGGGCCTTCTACTGCCCTGAAACATAATTTCAGAGGTATCCTTCCACCCATTTATTAACTATCTCCGTCTGACCGTCTGTCTGGGGGTGGTAACTCGTACTGGGTGTGAGCTCTGTCCCTGTCAACCTGAAGAGCTCCTGCCAGAAATTACTGAGGACCATGTTGTCCCTATCACTGACAATGTTCCGAGGCAACCCATGGAGTTGAAATACCTCACGAAAGAACAACTCTGCAACCTGTGTTGTAGTGAAAGTGGTAGGGATGGCAAAGAAGTGTGCATACTTTGTCAACTTGTCCACTACCACGAAAATGCAATCCCTACATTGGACTTTTGGTAACCCTATGATAAAGTCCATAGAAATGCTATCCCACTTCCTCTCAGGAATGGGCAGGGGCTGCAATAAAACTCCTGGAAATGAGTGCTCCTACTTATTCTGCTGGCATATCAGGCACTCTCTCAAATATTGCATCACCTCAATCTTGAGGCCCTTCCAAGTGAACCTCTCTCTGACCTGTCTATAAGTATTGAAGTATCCCGGATGTCCTGCCATAGGCAAATCATGGAATGCCCTCAAAACTTTCTACTTCATCTATGACCTCGACACCAAGAAGATCATGTTCTTGTAAATGATCAAGTCATTTACCACTGAGTACCTGTCATCTTTGATGGTGCCATCAATTATTCTTGTAGCCCATGCATCCTTTGCATATTCAGCAGATATCATCTCTCTAGTCATCTGTAATGGCGCCAAGGGCACATAAATGGGGTCTCCTGGATAAGGCATCGGCAACAATATTTTTCTTTCCTTTAACATAAACAATGTCAAAGTCGTAGGCCTGTAGCTTGTTGACCCACTTCTGTTGCCGCTCATTAAGATCCTTCTATCCAAGGAAATGCTTCATACTATTGTGATTTGTTTTCACTACAAATTTACTGCCCACGAGGTACTGTCTGAACTTAGCCAATGCGTGCATTATGGCTAACATCTCGTTGTCATAAATGTTGTAGCTGCGCTCTACACCCCTCAACTTCCTTTCCTACATTATTACCGCACCAATGCCTTCTCCTGAGGCATCACACTGCAACTCGAAGGATCTACTGAAATCTGGTATGGCTAACATAGGGCATGTGCTCATAATTTGTTTGAACCTGTTAAAGCACTCCTGTGTACTCCCTGTCCAACTAAATGCATCCTTGCAAGTCAAATCTGTGAGGGAAGCAGCTGACTGAGAAAACCCCTTCATGAACCTGCAGTAATAACCACATAAACCCAAGAATCCCTTCAGCTAAGTGAGATTCTTGGGAGGTGGCCATTCCACTATTGCCCAGATTTTCTCCGAGTCTACCTTCACACTGCCAGCACTAATAATGCGACCCAACTATAACAACTCGGTCATCTCAAACTCATACTTTGACATCTTAGCATATAAAGACTCTCCAGAATGCTCAGCACAATGTCAATGTGTTTCAGGTGCTCTTCCCATGTCCTGCTGTAAATCAGAGTATCATCAAAAAAAATCAAAACAAACCTCCTCAACTATTCTCTGAAGACTCTGTTCATGCAAGATTGAAAAGTAGTTGGTGCATTAGTCAAGCCGAATTGCATAACTAGGAACTCAAAGTGCCCATAGTGACACCTAAATGCTGTCTTCTCCACATCCTCATCTCTGACCCGAATCTGATGGTACTCGGATCTCAAGTCTATCTTGGAGAAGTAACAGGCCCCGTGAAGCTCGTCAATCAACTCATCTATCCTAGGTATGGGATACCTGTTTTTAATTGTTTTCTTATTGAGTTCCCTGTAATCAATGCACATTCTAAGGGTCCCATCCTTTTTTTTTTCACAAGAACCACTGATGAAGCAAATGGGCTCTTGCTTGGCTTGATATGACCCATCTCGAGAAGGTTTTTGATAGCTTTCTCGATCTCATCCTTGTATCTCTTCGGGTGCCTATATGGTGTAGTGATCACTGGTTTTGCACCCTGCTCCAACTCAATCACATGCTCAATACCCCTGTCGGGTGGTCTACCTGGTGGAATGTCACTAAACACTTTGGTGTGTTTAGTTAAAAGAGCCTATATGTCAGGTAGGTACTCATGTTTCTGCTGCTCCGAAACTATAGGCATCACCATTATCTCTGCTGCCCACTGCACCTAATCATGGCGAATCAACCTCTCCATCCGCTTGAGAGAAACAACTCTCAATCCACCATCTGAAATGCCCCTGAGCACATGTCTCACTCCGTTCACCTCAAACTTCATCTCCATCGTTCTCAAGTTGAGAATGAACGAGAAACAACTCTCAATCCACCATCCGAAATGCCCCTGAGCCATGTCTCACTCCGTTCACCTCAAACTTCATCTCCATCATTCTCAAGTTGAGAATGAACTCACCTATCTCATGTAGCCACTTCATACCCAGCACAACATCCATGTCACCCATGCTAACCACATAAAACTCTGAATGGCAAGTATAATGGTTTAGGTGGATCGTTAGGTTGGGAATCCTCCTAGTACGGGTGAGTACAAACCCATCGGCTACCTTTACCTTAAATCCTGCAAACTCCTCTGTCTGCAACCCCCTCTTAGCAACCAAGCCCTCATCTATGAAGTTATGAGTGGCACCTGTATCCAACAGTGTAATGCATCTCTGTCCACCCAACACTCCTTGGATCCTAAATGACCCCTCTCTGAATGCTAGAAATATGGGCCGTGGGAAGGGAGGTATCCTCATCCCTATCGGGTACTTCAGATGCAACATCTGTCCCTAAATCATCATCCTCTGTATGCTGCTCTGAATGCATGTCCGACTCCACTGACTCATCTGCTGAAAAGTACTCGATCTGTTTTCCTTTCCTTGGGCAGCACACTTGTGCTTAGGATCCCAAGCCTCTCTGCAGTGGAAACAAAGTTTCTTCCTCCTGAGATCATTCGGCTGGTCATTATCTAATCGGGAAGAACTCTTCTATGGCTGGTGTCCCGAGTCCCTGTGGAAAGGTCTCCTATCTCTCTCCTTATCCCTCCGATGCTGAAAGTTTTGATTCTAAAATTTGCTCCTCCATGCTAAAGACTCCATATCACGGGCCTTCCTCATGGCCTCTTGTAATGACATAGGGTCTAAACCCTTCACCCATCCTCTAAGAGGATCAAACAAACCATCAACAAATAGCACAATCAACCTCCTCTCCGATATGTCTGAAACCATGACCGAAAGATCCTGGTATTCCGAAATGTACGAGTCCACTGAACCACTCTGTCTCAACTGTGCCAGCTCCTTGCACTGCAACTCAGGGTCCTTATCGAACCTATCTATGAGTCTGGCTATGAACTCAACATAAGATGTGATCTGGTCATGTCCCAGAGTCACCTTCCCATTGCTCCACCACTTGTGTGCACTGCCCTCCAAGTGTAAGGCTGCATATGTGATGGCAACCATCTCTGGCATGGGGCTGATCTGAAGGTAACTGTCCAACTTTTGTACCCACGCTCTTGCTGAAGTTTTCCCCGAACCATCAAAGTATGGTAAGGTCATCTTACTGACCTTCTTCTGCAGCTCATTATTCTGTTGCCTACTACCCCCTCTGGGTCTATGTCTCATCCTGAGATCTAAATAGTCTCTGAAAGTCATCTCCGCTCAAAACTCCGCACTAGAAGCCTGCCAATCTCTAAAGATCTCCTCTTGAAACTCTAGTTGTGTAGCATCTCATTTAGGAATCTCATCCCTCGACACAAATATGGGAATGTCGGGTCTATCTGCGGCTGTGAGTTGTGTAGCACCCCGGTTATTCACTGAAGCCTCTCCATCACGATTCTTGTGTTCGTTTCTATCACCAATGTTTATGTCACCATTCCTATCTCCATTACCTCAGTCTCCATGACCTCGATCCTTGTGTCTATCACCATCATCCTGGTCTCTATTCCTGTCATACTGGTCTTTGTTCCTCTCATTCCTGTCTCCATTCCTGTCATACTGGTCTTTGTTCCTCTCATTCCTATCTCCATTCCTGTCATTCTGGTACCTATTTCGATCTACATTTTCCTCATCTTCCTCCAACTCAAGAAATAATCGGCCAAGAAGCCGTCCGAGTGCCAACTAGGACCTGTCCAAACTAGCAACGATCTATTGCTGTCCTCTAGCCAAATCATTAAGGATATCTCTGGTGCTCGGCTCTTCAATCTCCCTGTCTCCCATCTCCCCTATATGCTCTGGAAATGGAGGTAACTCTCCTAAAAAGGGGTCTGTCCATGACACCTGGGAATCGTCCTCTGTAGCCGCTACCTCTATCTCTGGATCTGACTCAAATGGATCAATCTGTGGCACTGGATTCAACTGCGGAAACTGTGTTCCTTGCCTTGCCCTGGTATTTCTGAAAGGATATCTATCTGTCGGTCACATGTCTCATTTTCACTTCTACATGTCTGTTTCAACCTCACAAGATGGCAAGATCATAGCTCTGATACCACTGTAATGTGCCATACCTGTTTGTAAATTTTTAAAATCTTTTATGTGTTTTATTTTTTATTTTTTGTGTTCTTTCAGACTAGAGAGAAATGGAGAAGGGGTTTTCAATTTTCCTGTAGATGTGTTGCCGGAGCATACAATATAGAGCATATAACCAAAACCCAAAAAAGATACAATGAATATGAAGAAACTAATGCCTACCTAGATAGTAAAATGGCCAATAATGAATTACTGTGACATACCCATGTTCAAATATGCAACTTGGTAAACAGTCGAAACGGACCAGCAAGTGGGTATGGCTGGAAATGCATTAAAACTCCATGGAATGATAAGTAATGTTTATAGAATTGTTGATAGCAAAGAAATGAGCCTCAAACGACCCATCAATGCCAAGCAGGAAGCTGCAATGAAGGAATGAGAGCCCCTAAAAGACCCACGTTCTCACTAGAATATGTACGGCCAATGCTGAATAGGAAATCTGCAGCAAATGGCACTGAAATCACCTCGAATCACCTCTGTTATCAGTCCGAAATATCTTCCAAGAGTGGGAGACCAGATAGGGATAGTATTTGGGCTGGAAACAACACAAAATCAGCTCCTAAAGTTGTACGGCCTGCTCATGTATAGTACTGCTAGCATGGGAAAACTCAACAGTCCATAAACCTTCAATAGATGTGCTCTAATCAGCCAATAAACTTCTGATTTCTGATCTGCAAATGTACTCCAACAAGGAACTGCAAAGAAATAGCTCAACTCCTCAAACCTTCAACTATTGATTCCAATGAAGCACGAATGTGAATGCCGAATACATCCACTCACCATGGCACCGTTGGGTGATCTTTCACACCTGTAGAATGTCGTCACTAATGGAGGTTTTCGTCTCCAAAAGCCATTGGTTTGAATCCTCAAACCCTTCACTAGTAGAAACCCTAGCAAAGCTCCAAAAAAGAAATATCATAAAAGCAAGCATGAGCAAATGAGCTCCAAAATCCTCTTGTATTCCCCCTCCGAGATGGGCGTTGGGCATTAAGGAGGGAAATTACATTTTAAAAACACTTTATTTCTCTAGGGAAGGGCGCCCAAGGTCACAACTTGATGTCATGTCTCCATTTTCATAAAGTCACTTTTTCCCTTACATTATAATAAAGTCCTAGTTAAATATAACATTATAAATCTTCGGACTTTAAAATAAATATAAAGACGAGGTCCGAATGAAGTGATCTATAACTCGCCGGATCACTTCATTCGCCGGAAAGCCCTCGACAAGACGAATCTAATGCCACTCTGACAATGCCGACCCGACACTGACCCCTAACTTACTAAAAATAGTAAGTACTGACCATGAGCAATCTGAGCCAACTCCAGAGGTGCCAATTGAATCTTTCCTCCACCGACACAAACCTCCAATGCCAAACCAACTCCAGTTCCCTAACCAAACTGCTAGTCCACGGGAACTCTATGATGGACTAACCATGAGTCTAGAAGGGGACATTACATCTACATGGTACATAGATTCTGGAGCGTCTCAACATTTCACACACAGAAATGATTGGTTCACGGAGTACACAACTTGCTCAGATTCAGTGGTCTTCGATGGTGGTGAGTACACAGTTGTTGGTAGAGGGAACGTGCAGATATCTTCTAGAGGGAAAAATCTCATTTTCCTCTGTGTACTATGTGCCGGGAATGGAGATTAATTTGCTTAGTCAAATTATGAGCCATAGTCCCAATTTGGATGTCATATTTAGCAAAACATAAATGCTCTATTGTTAACAAGGAGTCCAAGAAAACCATTACAGTTGGCATCGAAGATCATGGTTGTATCGGTTGGTTGATACTAGAGGCGTTCAGGAGCATGCATTGGCAGTCAAGAGTGCATCTGCTATCAGTACACTTTGGCATTAGTAGTACGGGCAGCTCAACCTATCTTATCTCTCTCAATTGGCTCGAGAGAATATGGTAGATGGTTTACTTGAGATCCAACAGTAGATATTTGGTGTTTGCAGAGCTTGCGAAGCAAGGAAGCAACACAGAACTCTGTTCAAGGAAGGACAGGCTTGGAGAGCACAGAAAGTCCTTCAACTGGTTCATGAAAATGTTTGTGGACCAATGAACATGGCATTGGTCACTGGTGCCAGGTATTTTCTTTTATTTGTAGATGATTTTAGTAGGCAAATGTGGGTGTTTTTCCTAAAATCAAAATCAGATGTGTTTAAGGAATTTCAAAAGTCAAAGCATTAGTAGAAAATGAGCCTGGTTGTTCAATAATCACTCTTAGGTATGATAATGGAGGCGAATTCTGCTCAAACGAATTCAATGACTTTTGTGTTAACACGGAATAAAACAACAATTTACAACACCCTCCACTCCACAACAAAATGGAGTGGTTGAGAAAAGAAACCGTACTATTACTGAGATGGCTAGGTGTATGTTGGAGAACAGGAGTGGTCCCAAGAAGTTTTGGGTTGAGGCAATCTACACTGCAGTTTACCTACTCAAAAGATCTCCAACACAGGCAGTGAAGGAGAAGACCCCAGAGGAAACTTGGTCTGGGAGGAAACCAAAGATTAGTCATCTTAAGGTTTTTGGTTCTATTGCATACACCTGGATTCCAGATGCAAAGGGAACTAAATTAGACCCCTAAGAGTAAGAAGTTAATGCTTACATGGTACAATGACAATCACAAAGCCTACAAGCTCATTGATGTTCACACTGATCACTTGACTTTCAGTAGAGATGTGGTGATTGATGAAGAAGTTGGGCCCTTTCAGCTCTCTTCAGAGATCAAGATTACTGCAAATCAGCCAATTAAGGCTAAGGATTTGGGTGTCCAGCTTGCCTTAGCTCCACCTGAAGGAGGGGATTTTGAGCATGCGGAGTCTCCCAGGTAGGTAACTGTACCTGAATTTCCTAATAATAACCTAGATCAGCATCTAGATGACACAGAAGTAGGCAGCCCAAGTCATGGACACAACAGTGATTTGGATGGTGAGGTTCCTAAGAAGAGGCCAAAGTGGTGGGAAAGCACCGGTGATATTCGGGTTAGTGAAATGATTGAGGGCAGAACATCCAGAGGCAAGAGCAAGTATAACACTATAAACTTTGCTCTTATGGCTAGCATTCAGGGAGTTTATGAGCCACAGGTGTTTGCAGAGACAAAAGGAATACTTGAATGGGAAAAGGCCATGGCATCCGAACATGAGTCTTATGAAAAATAATTGGGAACTCTCAAATCTTCCACCAGGGAAGAAGCCCATTGGCTACAAATGGGTGTACAAAGTAAGTACAAAGCAGATGGTACTCTTGACAAGTACAAAGCACGACTGGTCGCAAAAGGGTTCTCTCAAAGAGAAGGCATTGACAATGAGGATACCTTTGCTCCTACATCAAAGACGAGCACCATCCACTTAGTTCTAGCCATGGCAACACAGTTTGGTTGGAACGTCCATCAAATGCACGTAAAATGTGTCTTCCTCAATGGCGACTTTGAGGAAGAAGTATACATGTCCCAACCTCGGGGTTTTCAGGGTGTAGGAAAGGAGCATCAAGTTTAGCTCTATATAGCCTAAAGAAAGCACCCGATGCTTGGTATATCAAAATTGACAGGATTTTGGTTGAACAGGGATTCCAACAAAGTCCTTCAAATCCAAATATGTACATCAAAAGTGTAGGCAATGAGATCATGCTACTGGTCATTTGTGTAGATGATATCATTATTACAAGTACTGAGGCACATTTGATTGAACAAATCAAATGTAACTTAAGTAAAGCTTTTGACATGACTGACTTAGGCCTCCTACATAACTGTCTAGGTGTAGAGGTTTGACAGACAAGTGGCAGTATTTTTATTTCTCAATCTAAATATGCCAAGAGTTTGCTCAACAGGTCCCAGATGACATATTGCAAAATCTCGTCTACACCTATGGAGAAAGGGCTGAAGCTTTCAGCCAAAATAGACTCAAAGGTAGTCAATGAATCGACATTCAAGCAACTATTGGGCAGCCTTATTTATCTTACAACCACTAAACTTGACTTGAGCTATGTTGTGAGTTTCATTTCTAGATTCATAACAGCACCAAAGGCAAAACATTGGGTTGCAGCAAAGAGGGTGCCGAGATATACGAAAGGGACACTTGACTTTGGCATTCTGTACAACAGAAGCAAAGATCCTAGGCTAGTTGGTTCACATATTCAAATTGGGCAGTTTCTGTTGATGATAGAAAATCCACGTATGGATATGTTTTCAATCTTGGCACGGGTGTAGTCACATGGACCAACAAGAAGCAGCAGGTAGTAGCTCATTCCTCGACAGAAGCAGAGTATTGAGGAACAATCAAAGCAACATGTGAAGCAGTATGGCTCCAAAGGATGCTTTCAGACATGCAGATGTCTCAAGCAAGGCCTTCACCCTTTTGTATTGTGACAATCAAGGCGTGCTAAAGCTTGCCAAAAATCCAGTCTTCAACGAGTGTACCAAATATGTGGAGCTACATTGTCATTCCATCAAGCAACTTGTAGAAGATGGATCGGTGATGTTGCCGTATTATCCTTGTGAGGATCAAACTGTAGACATTCTTACCAAGTCTTTGGGTCCTAACAAATTTGTAAAATTTTGGAATAGCTTGATGTAGTTAGTAGATTGACAATTAAGGGAGGGTATTAAAGTATTATTTTAATATTTAAAGGTCAATTAATTGTTAGGATAGACTTTAGGAATATTCTTTATTCTTTTAGTTAAGTTCTTATCCTTTTGCTTTATTAGTTGTCGCTCTTATCCTTTCCGGATAACGCATTGTAATCTCTTATTTAAGGATGCTTTCGCTCCTTAGTTAATATAGAATATCTTGGTAATCATTTTGTGTTTTATACACCTCCATGCCATGATAAACATTCTCCTTCCCAATCTCCATCTCTTCCACTTGTTCAACCCATGGAAAACAAGTGGAAGAGATCTCGCCCATGGATGACAATTCGAAGAGACCAATTGAGAGTGCTCCGAAGTGGATGCAAGCATCGTTGGCAAGAAAGAAGAGAGTGGTGACTACAAAACCTCTCAATCTGGGCATCGTCTTTACCATGATTCAAAAAGAAGAAATCAAGAAAGTAAAGAGATAGATGAGGTTCAGAAAGAACAAAGAAGGTTACATCATTGCAAAGACAACTACTCCACCAACTGATAAGGATATTCAAGAGATGCAAGTTTCTAACTTTCAGATAACACGGAGCAACTTGGGGCCAATAAATAGACAAGGCAATATAGACACATTGCAATTTGGAACAGATAGTGCTAAGGAAATAATAGCAAAAGATGGAGAAAAGAAGGCAAAGTTGAAGGCTGAAACAGGGACTTGAGAGCCTATATAGCATATTTGGTGAATCCTTTGGCTAAATCCAATTCATCATCACCTTAGAGAATTGAGGAAGGTAATCAGAGGAGACAATTGATGAACTAATCTCATATGGCAAAGAGACTCAACAATGGATTGCACAATTTTGTGATAGAAGTTTGAAGCTTATTGATGAGTTGTTTGATTTGCACAAGGAAATCAGAGGAGCATTACATCAAGCAGTAGACATTGAGTGTGCAATGGTTGTAGACTTTTTTCCAAAAATGTCATTATGCATTTGGAGCCCATTGAGTTTTTGGGCATCGATGAATTGATATCAGGAGTCATTTCAGATCCCAATGAATATCATCTTCCAGAATGGCTGGCAGCTTTTCAGTTGATTTCAGAGATTGATGTACCTGCTTTGAAAGTTGTCAAAGAGAATATGAAGAAGTCGGAAGTACTATCACTGCATCTATTGCTTGTGCATTCACAAATAATAATTTGGAAGAAGTCAAAGCTAGATTTGATCAACTAGTGTGAGTATGCTTACGAGGTCCTTCTTTTGGTGTAGACAGTATGGGAGAGTTAATGAAGATTGTAGTGAACTTGTTAGCACAGGAGGGTGAGATGCGAGAAATTCAATTATTGGTTGAGAGAAGCAAGAGTTTTGCTTATTGTCAACTCAATAAGGAGAAAATAATTTCCAGACTCCAGTTGTCGTTGCCAGAGAATTCATTGAAAAACTCAATTGGCTATTGAGAAAGACAGTACATTAGCACCAGCTTCTCCAGATTCTTTGAGTTCAATTTCTTCATTCTTCAGATGTAGAGGATCTTTCAAATTAGCCAGTTAATTCTATTTTTTATCATATTCTATTTTTGATGGACGAGGAAAGCCTATTTTAGGCTGTTTTATTTTATTCAATATTTAGATGAGTTTTGTTTTAAAGTATCATTCTTTCTTGTTATTTTTGTAGCTTTTGGGGGGTTGATTTAAAACATTGATTTTTTGGGATAAATAATCATTATTTTAAAACCCTAAAATCCTTATTCTTTGCAACCTATAAATAAGTGATTTGGGCACAAGATATTTTTAATGATAGTTTAAGTTAAGCTTATGCTGCAAAAATTGTCATTCAAGCGTTCAATCTAAGTTTCATATGTGTTTAGTGTGTTAGATTTTATTAACTGAATTAGGGGTGAATAACAGTGTTAAGCTTCGTATTAACACTGCAATTCATCTTAGCTAGAACTTTGTGTGCTTCTAAGTGCCGCATGTTTCTGAAATCTTACCTTGTGAATGCGTGTTAGAAGTAATTTATTTATCCTTTTCTCATATGTGCAGATCTGCTGGCCTCTGGTTTCAGCCAGCAAGAAAGCATTTGTTGATTTTAGTTTAGTTGATTGTTTCGTCTAGTTGCAAGTATTTTAAATATAAAAAAACCTCACTTGTCAGAAAAGAACCTTTCAATTCTTGTGCTCACTACCCGAGGTTAAAAAAGATAGAGCAGAATTCATTTCAATTATTTCCTTCATGCATGTGTATGGGGTGTGGTCAAGTGGCTAAGGCCACTAGGTTATCATGATGGAGATCGAGGTTCAAACCTCCCCGAAGACACGCTATCTATGAATTGCATGTATTCCATTGTTGTACCCGGTTCATAGCTCCGATCAAAAGCGTTTACCCATGTTGAACAAAAAAAATTATTTCCTTCATGCAAAACCCCCTAAAAAAATTGTATAGTGTTGATAACTACATATTTTGTTCATAGCTTAGATATAGGGTTATTTTATCTTTCCAAGGAGCTTCCCCTCCAAATTTGAAGAGAGGTTTATCCTCACATAGTGTTCTGTTTTGAGTTGTCTCGCAAGAGACAAATTAAAACACTAATAAAACTCCAAACAATAGACTGAAATACTAGTTCTAGATCATCAAAAATATTATTAAGATAAATCACCCATTCATATTTTACTAGCTAAATACTCGTACCATTTATATACTCCCAATTCACCAATCAAAGAAAAATGTATATGTACATTAAAAACAAGGAGCAAACTCTAAAGAACCAGCTAAAATACTCATTCTAGGTTATCAAAGAAAATTACTTAAGTAATTCAGCCCCTCATATTTTACTCACTAAACACTTGTACCATTTATATTATCTTGTCGAGTAAATCACACTAACATATGGGGAAGAAAATTTACACTTCTGTTAACCCGTAAAGTGTGAATATGTGAATCCAGTGTCTTTATCTTAATCTCAATAGTGGCATCAGAACTTTCACCCGCATCTCTTCCGCCAATAGCTGTTTCATTAGCATTGTTGTCTGCCATCCTGCTGCACTAGCCACAAAACTGAATCACATAAAATAGAACAATGTTAGACGTAAAATAGAGCAATGTTTCAGTTTGGATGAATGCATCCTTAACTCAGTAGTATTAAAAAGAGATTATCAATAAAGCAGTTAGTTCTTCTATACATTTATTGTTCTCTATGTGTATGATTTTATCTCCATTCTTTTATGGTTCGTTTAGTTAAAATTTGAGAATTATCTCCGTGCTATGATTTTTGTAATTAATTGCTTCAGTGTGTTGTTCACTGGATTGTCAAATAAATATGTATCAGTGGTATTTATTCATTTTCACTGTCCAATAGTACAAGTAAGAGATGACTTAGGTTCTACACTTATTAGCTCTCCCTTTGTTGCTGGACTAAGTTTGGAGGCTTTTAGTTGTCCCTTTGTTGTTTGAAGCATAATACTATTGTAAGGTGATTCTCAAAATCTTTAAATATTCTTCTAACCACAAGATGTCTTGGCAGAATTCCCTTGAACAATATGCCATAGTGCCTTGTTTCATGTTCTCAAGTATCAAATAGTAATCTACATAGCTATATGTCTGAAATTTAAAGTAGAATACAGCCCAAATTGATCCGAGATAGCTGTTTCTGATCACTAACCTTTTCCTGTGCTCATGCTCAAATTCTAGCCTTTCAAGATGTAATGTGGCAAACTAAATTTTTTTGCTAATCCTTGTTGAGGTTTAATAGGAAATAATAAGACAGCTTGCCTAATCAAGAGTTCAACTTAACCACCAAACTTAGAAATAAAAATCTCCTCCATTAGCCTCCGATTTATGCAGTTCATGCCTTGGTTCATTTAACTATCTTTTCTAGAGCATTACCACCTCTCCTGTAATGTCCCTTTTTAAATTGTCCTTATTTTCTTTAAAAATAACAAACCCTAGCTCACAATAATAATTGCACAATTAATTATAAGTATGAAATCAACCTAGAAATTGTTGTTTTAACAGTTTTTTATATAATTCAGATTTAATGCTAAGAATATATCTCAAAAAGATAGAACTTATCCTCTATATCTGCTGTTAATCTTTCTAAAATTTGCAGTGATCTATCCTTATTAAAATGCCTTTGAAATGTCTTTGAGTCTGCCTGAATCAGGGGTTTTCGTCCACTAACTCAGCAATGGAAATTAAGGGGTTTGTGTCCTTTTATTTCAAACCTTGAGGGGTTTCATCCTCAGGTTGTTAAACCATGGTTCACGCTCCACAAGGAGTAATAATTAGATATAAGATGTCTTCAAAAATTCATTGCTTCCATCTCCTGGATTGGTCTTCCTTATATACCTTATTCCTCCATTAGACATAACCCTTTCCCAATGCCCCTTAACTTTTGATAAAATTAAACCTTACTTTAATATTTTATATTTTAAATTTTTATTATTATTATTATGTTTTATTATTTTAATCTCATTTTGAAAAGGGGACATTACATTTCCTAATGGAGTTTCACACAAAAATCAAACTGCTCATGATCATGAGAATCTGAGATCTAATCTCCTTTCTCCACTCTCAAGGTCTTTCCCAGCCATATTTAGTATTTTCTTGAGTCTATTCATCCCCTTTTGCCCATTGCCATGATGTACAGGGCTTCATTCCATTGTTCCACAAATCCCTTAACACATCTGAGCAAGGCTTTGCAGTTTCTTCAACCAAAAATGCAATCTTTGATTTCTAGTTACTTTTCCCTGAATCAAAACTTTAAGCTGTTGTTAATGCCCTACCACGTGACCAACTAATTCACTCTAATACTACTGTAATGAGCCCAAGTGTAACTTGATATAAATGCAATAAGCCATCGAACAAAAACCATTGGTCTAGAAAAGGAAAGAATATGTATCTAAATTATACAAACAAAAAATCTGATATTTTGAATACTCTCAGAGTAAGTCTCAAGTCTTAAATATTTTTTCTTGTTTTTAAATGTTCAACAACTGGAAAAAGAAACCTTAGTAGTAGAAAAAGAAAAACATAAATGTAAATTATACAAACAAAAAGTCTGAAATTCTAGATTCTCACGAATAATCTTTCTTTGTTTATGTTCAATGACTCGAAAAACCATTAGTCTAGAAAGAAAAGAATATGTATCTAAATTAAAAAAACAAAAAATCTGATATTTTGAATACTCTCAGAGTTTCAAGTCTCGAATCTCAAATAATTTTTCTTTTTTTTAAAATGTTCAACAACTGGGAAAAGAAACCTTAATAGTAGAAAAAGAAAAACATAAATGTAAATAATACAAACAAAAAGTCTGAAATTCTAAATGCTCATGAATAATCTTTCTTTGTTTATGTTCAATGACTTGAAAAACATGGAATCTCTATGGATGGTCTAATTGCTTGGAAACAAAAATAATTGAACTATGTCACTGCTGAAATATCAGCTCTGCACAATACATATAAAAAAATTAAACTTCAATGACTCGAAAAACCATTAGTAGAAAAGAATATGTATCTAAATTAAAAAAACAAAAAATCTGATATTTTGAATACTCTCAGAGTTTCAAGTCTCGAATCTCAAATAATTTTTCTTTTTTTTTAAATGTTCAACAACTGGGAAAAGAAACCTTAATAGTAGAAAAAGAAAAACATAAATGCAAATAATACAAACAAAAAGTCTGAAATTCTAAATGCTCATGAATAATCTTTCTTTGTTTATGTTCGATGACTTGAAAAACATGGACTCTCTATGGATGGTCTAATTGCTTGGAAACAAAAATAATTGAACTATGTCACTGCTGAAATATCAGCTCTGCACAATACATATAAAAAAATTAAAATAGAACTTTGTTCAGCAGTTATAGACACAAATCCAAGCAAGAAGTTATCCAAGCACAATAACGTCAGTGCACTTGGGAAAGACAATCTCTATAGATCTATATACAAAAACAAATTCCATCTAAAAAATGTCAAACTATTCTACCTCTTTTCTCTTTTGCACGTGAGAAAATTAGATCTTTTTACAAATATGCCACAACTAACAAAACTAATACCAACGCAGATTATTTTCAAGCATTTACACTAGAGCAGGTCCTTTGCAATCAGTGTTACATATGATCAAAATTAAATGGAAACATTAAGGACGTCATTAATAATTTAGCTTATCTTCTATGTGCATCTACTAATCAATGTGTCACAAGTTAAAAGGTTTCTACTAACATTATAGAAGTTGGTTTAAATTTGTTGAATTATTTAATTGAGTTTCAGAAAGGCTCTTGTTTTATAGAAAATGTTGTACAACTAATAGATTAATTTAATATTATCAATAAAAAACGGTGGCTCATCTTTCTCTCCTCAAATTTCTGCCTCAAACCCTAGATGTAGATTTTACTCCAACCATAGCAGGCAATTGACAAGCAACTTCAGAGTATAAGAAATGTATCAATTCACCATGAAGCGTTTCAGAGTGAAGGCTAGGCAAAGAAAATCCAAAGAATTGGGAGGCAAACAACCATTGGGAGATTTCAATTTCACTGGCTAGCAATTCTATTCCCATAGATACCAGCCAAATATCCTTTTTTTAAGACTTTTTTGTAGCATTTAATGAGTACATCCCATGTAGTTATTAAGCTACTATAATCCATATCATAGTAGCAAAAATTTCGAAATAAATGCAATAAACCACAATTTATCAATAATCAGACTGAAAATCAACTTTTTCTGTCAAAAAATCACAAGTTATCCATGAAATCTGCCTGGAAAATTTTCTCTGTATACATTGTGATTTATTAGCAATAAAATCTGCAAAAAAATCATCTTTCAAAGGATCACAAGTTTTTCCTGGCCAAGCAATTTTTTTCTCTATGAACAAAGATTTCAGTTTAGAGTTTAGAGAGATTTTGGTTTAAGGTTTAGGATTAGGCAAAAACAATAAACACAGCATAGCAGTACTTCAAGCATAAAGACAAGCACAGAGACACTTCGAAATGAAAGAAAAACATAATATTAAACCAAAACAGAAAATACATTGAACTGTAAACATGATTTGTTCTCAAGAGCTCATTAGCAGAGTGAAGAATGACGTGCCACACAAAGGATTTAATTAGGAACATCCCTAAGGGTGGGAGAGGATCAAATCCTGAAAAATCAGGAGAACATCCAATCACTAAAATCTCGCCAGTAGAGAGTAATCTAAGCCAAGAAGTCTGAGTCACTCAATGGCTAGATTAGTACAAAAAAAATAGCCAGAGAAACAAAACCAAACATGAGGACTGAGTTTCTCAATCATTCAAGGGAAATATGGAAAATCAGCAAAAGCTAATGCAGTGAGGCAAGGTTAAACCCTGTACTTGCATAAGTAACTTTAGAGGCTTTTAGGGTTTCTCTAGCAGACCAAACCCCTAGGAATGCGTCAGAGCGGAATGTCTTTTTCCAAAGACCATGCATAGAGGTGATGGCATCCTTTCCTATGTGAAAATCTTCCTATCTTTGGGCATGCCAAATTTGATCCTGAGGAGATTGATAGAATTAGGAGAGGCTCTGCCATTGGTGCTTCATCATTAGGACCTGCAGCCCTCTAGTGCAGCATACTTCGTAGCAGCAAGAGTTATTGGCTCACTCCAATTTTGTTACTTGTACGTTGTAGGTTAGATTGTAACACATTTTCAGGTTTGAACTTTGAAATTCAACTATGTACTTAGAGTGTTACCGTGTGGTTGCAATGTAATCAGTGATCTGAAAATTATTGGACAAAACCTATATTCCAAAATTCATGGTGTAAACTCTTGTTTCCCTTCACTCTCTATATCTCTACGAAATTAAATTGCCTTTAAATATAAATAAAACACAGCAGTTTCTCTTTTTTTCTCTTCTTTTCTGTATTTTTTGGATTCCCCATTTTTTGAAAAAAAAAATCTTATCTTTTGGTTTGCCCAGTTATTCTTGAGAGAGATTTTTGCAAATATGGTCCATATAGAAGTGTGCTGTGTGAAATAAAGTATAAGTAAATGAAACAGCTATAAGCATAGCTAGAAATGAAGTAGTAGACTGCTGAAACAACTGTAAAGGACACAGACGAAAATAAACCAAAAATCAGATGTACAGCTAGAACAGCGGTAAAGGGTAGACAGAAATAAATAAAAGTGGGTAGTATTGTGATTTGTTTGTCACAGCTTGTCCAAGTTACCTTAAACTCAGGCCTTCCCTTTATTTTCTCCTCTGTTTTCTTTTTCTTAGATTTCCACCAATGAGTTCAATGTTAATCTGCCTAGTTTCAATCCACAGTCATCCAGACTTCCCTTTTGTCTTTTCCTAGTTTAATATTTCCATGTTGCAGTCACCTAGTTTTATCCAACAAATCAAATCAAATCCCTGGTTTCAAGTTTTATTGGTTTCTCATGTTTTTCTTGCTTCCAGGTTCATTTTTGTCCATAGCTATAGTTACCCAGGTTCTCTGTGGTCTTGCTTTCCTGGGAAAATGATTTTCAATTTAAATCCAAATGTCAAAATTTATTATGCCCGGTTGAATTTCTTTATTAATCTCGCAGTCGCAGCCCTTTGGTTTATCTTTCATCACTTTTGGGTGCAAACGAGAACTTGGACCCGAACCGGTTTATATATCTAAGTATAATCATTTTTGCATCTGGTTTTAACTGCGTTGCCTTATTCTTTTTTGATCCCTGAATCGAATCAAAGCACACTCAACTATTGGGGTCAACATGAAGGTAACTAGTCAGGACTTGACTTGGGAGAACAAGTTCATCACCAAATTGACTGAAACACAATGAACAGCACTTGACAAAGTAGTTGAAAAGGTGTAAAGGGTTTTCCAGAACATCACCGGAGGCTTCAATGCAGTTTGCTGACATCAGATGTACCTAGAGAAACAAGTTTGACGCACTCACCACTTCCATAGGAGGCGTACTGATCAATCACCTTAGTGAACATGTGTTCACCCCGGCAAACTAGTCTCAAGTGGTGAACTATTTACTACTGAAGCAGCAAACTCGTTTTGTTTCAAGCAGAGACTAATTTGAAGGGTTGTTCAGAATTGAAGCAGTTCAGTAAGGTATCTTTTAACCTTCCACTAGCCATGGGAGGTTGAAAGGGGTCCATATGAGCATGTTTCACAAAGGCACCAAGGTTGGCTCTTTGAACAAACTTCTAGTGATGCTCTCGGAACAGTTTTATCAAGTTTGGAGGCAGGGTAGGTGTGTGAAGGACATACATATGTGTGATTGTATTTTCAAATGAACCTTGTAAGGTGATGTAACACTTGTATAAACCCCTGATACAGTGGCATAAGGCATGAAAATGCACTCTTCCTAGAGTTTTCTTCCCTTTGAGGGTTTCTCTAGCTGTATGGTGTTGTGTTTGTCTTATTTTCATGGTGTGTGAACTTCGTTTTACATGTTCCCATATGTTTCTCATTCTGAGCATGTTAAATTCATTAAATGTGTCAGATATGATGTTTTATACGACATGGAGAGACTGTTTCAGTTGAAAAGTGATTTATGTATCCCTTTGTTGATGAGAGTTAGAAGCATAGCTTCAGCTCTTTATGGATCACTTTTTGTTGCGGACTTCACTGGTTTTATGTTGTGTTTATATCACCTTAGCATTTCGTTTTTATCACAGAGTTAATCCTTGGTTTTTTCATCAGTCTATCTTTGATGCCCTTTGAGACCAAAAATGGCTTTAGATTTGAGTTTATATTCCTTTCACATCCGGATTCATTTCAGGGCAAGAATCCAATTAACTTTTAATTGTTGCTTCTGAGAGAAGCCAGATCAGAAATCATTATATGTTTGGGTTTAATCTTCTTTCACATCCAAAGTTTCCATGTTTTTGGCTCGGCTTGTTCCTTCAAACTTGAAATGAGTTTAGACCAAGTTTAATTGTTTTTGCATCTGGGTTTTGCCTTGGTGGATTTTTGCTTATTACTATAAGTCCAAACACAAACCTTATGTAGATCTCGGTTTATAGTTGTCTCGTATCCAAACTGGCTTTGCACCCAAATTCCCCATTTTCATCTCTTTTTTGTTGCAAGCCTCCTACAAATCCAGTTTAATTTACATTCAAGCTTAGTTCCTTTTCACACCCAGTTTAATTCCTTTGATACCCAATTGCCCCACAAAATTATTACAAGTGTCCTAATTGGGTGATTCTAGTGCTGCAAAATGTTTACACGTAGAACCCCCCAGATTTCTCCATTGTTAAAATCTTTAAAACTAAGTATAAAACCCAAAACCAGAGACTATATATAATGATTTACCATGGGTTCAGATCTGATATAACGTCAGCTTTCTCATAAACTCCCTGGGGAGTGCGGAAGATCAACAGGTGTCTTCCCTGGAGCATTAGGAGGCCGACAAGTGTCTTCCTTGGATCTGACTAGATTCTGCTACATGGTGTCCCCAGAGATGAGCTTTAAAGTCAGATTAGCCAAAAGGAGCCTGAATACAAATTTCTTTTTTCCTGAATTTTAAGTCAGTTTCCCATCCAAGTTACTCTTTGAGCACCATGGGTCTTTTTCAAGTCTTGTTTCCCTACAAAGCTTCCTTGGATCCAACAGGTAAATAAAATTGAAGTTCAAGATAGTTTGAAATTTTGCATCCAAATTTCAACAAAGGTAAAAGTGATCCTAAAAGGGCCATTTTTGCTCCAATCAAATCCCAGATAAATTATGTTTTTTAACCTGAGTTTTGTTTCTTTCCGCATCCAAAGTTCTAGCCTGATCGGATTCCACAGTGAACTAGGGTAGCCAATGGCTGTTGTTCCCCAATTTGTGTCAAAGAAGCCAAGTAAGGTAAGAATCTAAGTCAAAAATGATCCTCAATTGCCAAATCTTTAAACACTAGGCAAGTATCAATGGTTTGAAACATAGTTGAAAAACTCGGACTCGGCAATTACTCAGCAGACCCAAAAATTTTAAATACTTGAGACTCAGCAAAAAAATCGGCAGATTTATCAAACATTTAAAAATGCATAATTTTTTTAAAATACTCTTAAAAAAACACAGATATTTCTGAATTTGTATAATGCATTACTGATTTACATATATATATAAATCAAAATTAAGAGTTCAATACAAATCATAGACCAAAAAACGAGTTCAACCTTTGAATACATATGAAATTCCAGTTTCATTATCAATATCAGTATCGCTACAAATTATAAATCATAAATTTCTTCTACAGTATCGCTACAAATTATAGTGTTGTGTATAATCTAGATAACTATATCATCACAGTAAAATAAAGGAAATGTAAGGTAAATAATCACTTTTGTTACTTTTGTAAGATAAATATCTATTGCTTTTGTTAATAATCACGATTCACTATTATTGTTAAAGATTCAAATGACAAAGGACGCTGAGGCTTTGATGAAGTGGCTTTTCTATGCGAAGCGGATGGTCGGTCTGGAAGAAATTCTCACCATTGCCATTCCTAGGATGGGTGTGCCAAGGCCCCGTGACTTTCCTTCCTTCTACAAGTCCAAAGAAGTGAAATACTATCCTTTTCTGCTCGATTTGAAGGGTATGGCATTGGTAGAACACAAACAGATTGTGGTGATAGGAGCGGAATTTTTGTTGTAGGAATTGAAGATGGATCACTCCTTCGGCTACAGCGGGATTGCGGATTTCAAAACCTTTGCCTTTGCCAATGGATTTCTGGGTTAAATGTTCTATTGCATAATTGCTGTTAGTAATATGTATCGGCATGGTTGAAAGATAGTGCTCAGTATTGATGCAGAGCATCCAGTCGGAAACGTCTACCAATGGTGAAATTTGATCTTATCGGCAAGATAACTTAAATGTCTTACCGATATATACATTCCCTTCTTCGTCGGCAACACATGTTTCATCGGCCACCCTCAAGATTGTTATGCCGACGCCTTTGGTCATGCCGATGAACCTTACACCCGTTTTCGTCGGTCAGACTCTCCACCAACTCTCGCCGACTCCTCCGCATTGGTCAAGTTGCCTATCGGCAACACTTTAGTCATCGGCTTCCTCACTAAAAGTCTCCCCAACGCTTCACCTCACGCCGATGACTTCTTCCCTTCGTATCTGTCGGTGTGACATATACCGTCGGCGTTAGCAACTAAGCTCATACCGATATCTTCGGTCTCTCCGATGTGCTCATTCCCAAACTCCTTATCGCCAAGACCTAGAACTATCGGAGAGAACCTTGTATCCTCTGCCGATATTCCTGGTCACCCCGATGCCTTAGGCCTATGCTATCATCGTTGAGACTTGCCAACGGTCACCCTGACCTACTCCTTCGGTGAGACTTTCACCGTCGGTTGAACATAACTCCAACACACCGATGCAGCATCTCACGCAAACGCTTCCTTCGTCGGCGACACAAATAGAACTTATGCCGATGCCTTCAAAACATACATTATTGACTTATTTTGACACCTGAACTAGTCAGCGATACACATATAGATACAACTGACGGATACACACAGAATACCCCTCACGCAACTGCAGTATATACACAAAATGCACAATTCCTCTTCTGCAACCGTTATGACCGAACAACACACAGACACAATTGCTTCCTACAGTATATAAAACAAACTTAAGAACACGGAGGTCATCCCTGTAGCAACGGTATACACCGAGGAGGTATTTGGAGTGGTTCAGTAATTTCGAACGAAACAAAATTGAAAGAAAAACTATCTTACAGATCCATTCCACTGATTTCACAGAAATCCACCAGTGGAATGGATTTATCTAGCCATTTCGACTACAGAGGCACTAAACTAAATTATACACAAATTCTATACAGAATGAATTTCTACACAGAGTATCTACACAGAATTCAAAATTTGGAAAGAAAACAATTTACAGAATTTCTATTCCTCCTTCCTAGTGTTTCCGAACCACCACACAATATTACAAAGGATTTTCCCCTTTTTATCTTTCCCAACGGTGAGAGACCAACATTCCTCTCTGTTTCTAGGATTTGAGTTTTCCAAGATTATTGGTAGAAGCCCCTAATTAATTACATGACATCTGCTTTGTATAGGACAGCAAAACTCTTAATGTTAAGACACCTTGATTAACCCTTCCCTTAATCCAAACTGTCAAAAATGTCAAGTTTGGAGTTTACAAACATGAAATGCCAATATAGAATGTTACATTTTTGAAGATGCTATAAGGTAACATGAAATGTCAAAAACTATATTAGTCTTATTCTTCTCCCTCTTGTGTATGTTGATTCTGTTGAAGGGGTGCACCTGCACCAAGTATATAGGGTTTGGGTTATTGGGATTTTTGTTTCTGTTATCCCACTTTGTCACTGTAATCTGACCCTGCGTGGTCATTTTCTGGGAAGGCATTGTCAATTGAACAGTCTTGGGTGGTGTTCTACACTCCCTTCCATGATGGATACTCTGTAATGTTTTTAATACTTTAATATAAAACATATTATTACGAATCAAAGAAAAAAGTAATAGACATAGATTTTAACTTATTTTACTTTAATTTTAATTTTTAACTTATACTATATACATTTAAAAATTGAAGTAAAATAAAAATACATGCTACGTATTATTTGGTGTTGACTCCGAATCAAAATTTCAGGAACAAAAAATAAAGAAAACACCTGCGTTTGAAGCATGTAGCCACGTAGGGTTTTTGAAACTTTGCAATCGACCTCACTACCTCAGCTCTTCGTGGATGAAATGATGTTTTTTTATCCTTACAATCGCTCAGGAGTCGAAACGAAATCACATTTTTGTAGCCATGGACGAAATGAAGTTTTTTTTAATCTTACAGTGACGTTCTTATAGCACGAAAATGCATTTTAAAGCTCTGTCGGCCCAAGTTTTTCCTGTATTCACAAATATCCACGATTTAAAGGAGATAAACTCGCCGCAAGTTACAATAAAAACCCACGGCCGAGTAATATGGCGAGTTACTTGCCATTAAACCTAGCCCGCGGTTACTCGCGAGTCCAACGAGTAACCTACGATTTTTTCAACTATGGTTTCAAAAGTACAGCTCCTAGGTATGTGGTCCCTCCTAATTGGTCAATTGTTTTCTTCTCGTGCTTCTAAAGTTGATCTTGTTTTTTGAATTCAAATTTTTCCATGGTTTATCTCATGATTAAATTGTTTCTCTGTGTGCAAGGATCTGTAACAAACTAATTCGAATATACCACGAGAGGTGCGAAACTTATTTGAGAAACTTCCAAGTGCTTCTGAAGGTAGCTGCAACCATCAAGAGGATGGCAATTCTAGTGAATTTACAAATACTACGTACACATTGAACCAGGAGGAATTCTCAAACAGTTTTATTCATCTAAAAGAATGAGCTATCATTTCAAGGTTGTGCAAGGCCTTCTCATTTTGTTGAAGTCAGTTGTAATCCATTGAAAATATGTTGTAACTAGGTTTGAGTTGTATGTGAACTCTGGTGACACCTATGGTGTTTGTTGTAAGTCATTTTCATCCATGTTCTAATCTATATCAAGGTGGAATCTTTTAAGTGCCCAAATGTTTGTCTTTGTAAAGAAATGTTGAAAAATCAAGAAACAATAGGAAAATTGAAGTTGTATTACTATTAGTAATCAATATAACCTCTATTTTCATTTTCTCAACCTAGATTATGTTTATCTATTAAGTGTTTTCTCTACAGTTTATATGAGTATCTCTAAGTAAGCACCTAGGTAATTGATTTTGAAGTTGAATCTAGCACGTATGAGTGTTCAATAAGTTGTGACCTACACATTCACATGCCACTCACTATCTTATTGTCCTATGAATGAAATTGCTAGGAAAAACACTTCCTATAGGATCTATGTATTGAAGGAAAAGGGATGAAAACACTTAGATAAACAATTTAAAAAACAAGTACATTAGGTACCCTAACTTCATTAATTCGCTATCTTGATTCTCAGTTATACAACATAGCTTCAATTATAATGATAGTATAACTGACCTCTTTAAATAGAATCACTAAACTAGTGCCCTATGAGGTACACTCCATGTGGGATAAATCCACACACCCTAAATATAGGCATTAAAGCACTATTACATCATTGGTTCACTTATAGGCATTAAAGCACTATAAGCCATAAATACAACGAAACATTAAATATTCTAATACACCCCCTTAACATGAAATTGGAGGACTTACAACACATTCAATGTAACACAAATCGTACATAGACAAGAGAATGTCATGATGACAATATCCTCCCTTCATGACAAGCTCTTTGAGATGTAATTGTTGCAAAAACTTGACGAACTTACTCTCCACCAATGGCTTGGTGAAAATATTTGCCACTTGATCCTCTATCCCAACATAGCCAATCGAGGTCTTTTGAAGCTCCAACAATTCACAAACCTTGTGATACTTTCTCAATGCTTACTCATTGCATGAAAGATTGGATTCTTGGCAATTTGAAGAGCACTCTAATTGTCACAACGAATCATCAACACATGAAAGTGATATAGCATCTCAAGTAACCACATTGCCTGATTTGATGCTTTTACTTGATTTGATGTACTATGCCTCTTATGTTGGTTATGAAACAATATTCTACTTCTTGCAAGACCATGAGTTTAAAGAATCTCCCAACAAGAAGACGTAACTTGAAGTAGACCTCATGCCATCGTGATCTCTTGCCCAATTTGAATCTATGTACCCATGAAGAATGCATTCACCTCCTCTCTTGAATTGAAGTCCAAAATTTAAAACACCCTTCACATATATCAAGGTACACTTTGCACCTTTCATGTGACTACTCTATGGTTCTTGTATAAACTTGGCCACTAATCCAACAACAAAGAAATATCATAACAAGTGTAGGTAATATACAACAAACTCCCCACTAGACTCCAAGATTCTATAGGATTCATCTCTTTTGTCTTTGTATCATTTGTCAACTTTATACCAAGATGACATGGAGTTTTGGCAACTTTCCCATCCTCCATCCTAAATCTTGTCAACAACTTTTTGCAATACTTAACTACAAGACCACAAACCTGTATTGCTCCTACCAAACTCATAAAGATAGAAAGTGGTATAGCAACCCCAAATCTATCAGCTCAACCTATAAGGTTGCTTCTTTGTTTCAGTAATCAAATCAACATTGTTCCCTATCATAATGAGATCATCCACATAGAGAACAATAATGAGAATTTCCAGAGCAATCTTCTTAACATACATATTGAGCTCCTTTTCAAAGTTTTTGAAACCCAACTCTTGAAGATATCGACAAATCATCTCATACCACACACGAGGTGCCTGCTTCAATCCATAATGACTTCTTCAGTCTACACACCAAATGTTCCTCTTTGTTCTTCACGAATCCAAGAGATTGCTGCATGAACATCTCTTCCTTCGAATCACATTTAGAAATGCACTCTTCACATCCAACTGATGCACCTACCACTTATACTTCGTTGCAACTACAAGAATTGTCCTCACTATAGTCAACCTCGCAACTGGAGCAAACGTCTCACTATAGTCAATGCCTTTAGTCTTTGAATACCCCTTAGCTACAAAGTTGAGCTTTGTGCTTCTCAACTTCCACTTTTGACCCACTTGCATAGAACAACCTTCTTAACTATTGGAAGTTTGAACAACTCCCAAATTTGATTCTTCATTAGAGAACCATATTCATTGTGCATTGTTGCTTCCCGACACAAATTGCCCTTGGCTTCCATGTAAGTCTTTGGATCATGCAAATCTTATATCTTAGCCACCAATGCATGGTTTGGAAACTAATTTTGGAAACTAACTTCTTGTCTTCCTAGTATCCAACACATCTACCTTCATTGGAGCATCACAAAAGGCCTGTCTAGCTAATTTAGGCATTTTGTTACCACTGCTAGAGGCTTTTGGCCTCTCTTGTGCAATGTCTTTCCCTTCCTCAACTTACTCAATAACTATGGTTTCACTCCCCCTTCATCTGTATTCTGCAAATTCAACATCAAGCAACCCTAAGTGGGAGAAAACGCGTTTGGGGGTGGTAGGTTTCAAATCGTGGTATACTTCCCATCCAATCCACTCTTTCCTTCATCAAATACCACAATTTTGTGGAATAGATACATTCTTAATCATTGGATCCCGTAGTCACCATGCCTTGGATTCTTCACTATAACCGACAAAGATGCATATCTAACTCTTCACATCAAGTTTCTTCCTCTTCTCATCAAGAACATGTGCATAAGCACCACACCCAAAGACATTGAAACGAGACAAGCATGGCTTACTACCGCTCCATTTCTCTTATTGAGTCACCTCCTTCACAACCTTTCCTGGCACCCAATTACCACTACAGCAAGCATTGTTTACTGCTACTATCCAATAAACCTTAGGCAACTTTCAAACTTGCAACATACACTTGGCCATCTCCATGAGTGTACAATTCCTTTTCTTAGCTACCCCATTCCATTGTTAAAACTTAAGTATAACGAATCGTAAATTCTCTTACTATGTCATGTTTACTTAAGCTTGCAAATGCTAGATTGACATATTCTATGCCATTATTTGTCCACAACTTCTTGAAAGTAGAACACATCATCCTTCTTCGAAAAGTGAACCACTATGTGTGTGGACCCTTCAAGTCATTGTGCACCAACTCAAGTTTCCCTAATGCTCTCTATGCAATGCTCTTATCAAAGGGCTCTCTATGATGTTTGCCATACACACCCTTCACAAGCAACCTAGGAACACCATGTGCTATATTATGCCTATTCAAGAAAGCAATACTCTAGTATTTAAGGTGTCCTGACCTCTCATGCCATAAACAACTAGCATTATCTACTAAGGCAATCAGGGCCTAATCTTCCTTACCACAAACTCCATCAAATATCTATCAATTATCCTTCAAAGTACCAATTGCAACAACAAATAATTTTGTTCTTTGGATTACACCTATTTCCAAGGAACTCAATCATGTATCCTTCTATAGCAAGTTGTCTTGTTGACAAAAGATTCACTAATCCAAGAGTATACAAGACATTATCAAAGAAGCCATTCTTCAATTTCATTGTTCCCACACCAAGCATTGGCATTGAACAAGCATTGCCAACCACAATATTTTGATCACTGCCTCCTGTTTCCAATAAAACAAAACTATCTTTATCATGGCCAATGTGCTTGTAGGCACCTATATCAAGAAACTAGTATGATGTCTTCTCAATAGCACTAACCAATGTTGTCATGCCTCCAACATCACCATCACTAGAAGTAGATGTCTCTACGTCTTTCAAAACAAACCCATCCACTATTTTACCTACATCTTTTTTTTCTTGCAAGCCAAACTGGACATTTTGATTTTTGATGACTTGTAAACTTTTTGTAACCATAACAAATGCCCTTGAATTCTAACTCTTCCTACTTATCAACTCACATAGAAGATTGATTGGTGTCATGATCCACTTTCTTTTGTCCTTTCTCTTGCTTCTAATTCTTCTCATTTTTCTTCTGAAAAGTTCAGCCCTTCGATGCAAACACAAGAGCTTGTGAGGATGATGAACCAAGCAAATTCAACCATTTCAACTTCTATTCTTTTGTGGGCATGAGCTTTCCACAGTCCATAGAATGAAGAGATTGCTTTTGGATTTGACTGCGTGTATTCTTTTGATGCAAAAGAATACACGCAATCAAATCCAAAAGTAATCTCTTCATTCTATTCTTTTGCCAATACATGTTTCTTATAAAGACCTGAAATAAATGCTTACAAAATCAACAAACCCAAAATTGTTCTAGCAACAAAAATATACATTTTTATTTGTTTTTAATCATACACACCAATAGATTCAAAAAGTTCACAAAACTAATACACTTACTGGGCACACCCAATATGCAAAGTTGAACACCTAAATGAACCTAGGAACAAATTAGAATGCCCAAATGTTTTTGAACACTCTGCAACCTACGAATCTAAATGCCTTAATTACTCATGTCTCTCTATACGATCTTGTTGTCACTCTGCTCCACGAACTACTTCTTGAAGATTTTTGTCCCCAAGAAATCGGGTTGACAAACTTGAAGGATTGTCTCCAAACACCAACTGTTGTAATAGTGTCACAACCCTGAGAATAAAGTTCATTTTTGTTTTCAAAAATCTGAAGTGTGTTTTTCTTCTCCTCCCAATGCTGCCTATATACTCTACGCTTCCTCAATGATAGACAATCCAATCCTCAATTGATGGTAGTCTGACTAACAAGTTTCTTCCTTAATCGATGGCAATTAACTAACAAATCCATCCTTATTTAATGGACCCTAAGTGACTCATCTACCTTATTTCATGATTTAAGTAACCTAATTATTCCTACACTGCCAATCTACTCATTCAATGCTCCTCCTACACTACCAATTAAAAAAGAGGACATTACAAATCCTCCCTCCCCTAGTTTGTTTGCCCTCAAGCAAGACAAAATTGGGTGAGCTAAAATGTCAGTTGACTCCCTCTAGTGACAGAAGACCTACTAGTAATACCTCCTCCATATTTTGTACCTCTGTGCATGGCTCGAGCTCTCCCTTAATATCAAAGTACACCTCAATCAAATATAGTTACCCCTTCCCCAAGCACCTATATGTCGGATCCCAAGGCCCCTACTCTTTACGCTCATGTGGCATTTTCTACTTCCTTTATTCCCTTAGTTCATATCTAATTTCCCTATCACTCTTTGACATGAGGTACAAATGTCTAATTTTTTTTTTTATTATTTTTGTTTTTCATAGGCTAGTCAGTTCTTGGTTTGATACTAGTATAAAGACCTAAACTAAATGCTTACAAAATCAACAAACCCAAAATTGTTCTAGCAACAAAAATATATATTTTTTACTTGCTTATGTTTTATACATAAATTTAAAAATTCACTAAATTACTACACTTACTGGCTGCACCCGATATGTAAAACTTAATGCCTAGATGATCATGGACACTCTGTAACAACTCAGAACACCTAAATGATTATAGACACTTTGCTACATACAAATCTGAATCCCTTTATGACTGATGTCACTCTATAGTTTGCACCACAAACTACTTCCTGAGGATTTCCATCCCCAAGAAATCAAGACCTCAAATTGCTTCCTGGGGATTTTAATCCCCAAGAAATCAGGTTGACAAGCTTTAAGGGTTTTGCCTCCAAATGCCACTAGCTACTATGACAACATCACAAGCCTAAGAATAAAGTCAATTTTTGTTTTCAAATTTATGAAGTGTGTTTTCTTTTCCTCCCAATGTTGCCTATATACTCTATGCTTCCTCAATCATAGGCAATCCAATCCTCAATTAATGGCATTCTGACTAAAAAGTTCTTTCCTCAATCAATGGCAATTAACTAACAAATCAATCCTTATTTAACTGACCCTACTAACTCATCCCACCTTATTTCCTTATTTAATTGACCCTAACAGACTGATCCACCTTATTTCATGATTTAACTCACCCTCACTATTCCTACATTGCCAGTCCACTCACTCAATGCTACTCCAATGCTGTCAGTTCAAAAGGGGACATTACATTTCTTGAAATCCTCCCATGATGTGTTCTTCATTTTATTATCATCACGTGTGGGAATCAACAAGTTACCATATGGTGCCAAAAGACTCTCCAAAATCCACTTATCTTCTTGCCAAGAGGTTTCTCCAAGAGCCACAAGCTTGGCCCTATACACTTCCAATTTATTCAGATAGACATGGATATTGTGCTCATCCTCAACCTTGAGATTACCTAGTGCCAATATTAAATTTACCAATTCATCGATGTCACCAATCTCATACATCTTCTCCAATTCCTCTCAAATCACATATTGAGTGCCACACTTAATGAGTTGCATCCCGATGGGAGCAACAACATACTTCAATAACATTGCTCTAGCTTTCTGACACTTCAAACCATGTTGGCACTACACTTAATTGTTCATAAACACCTAAAGTTTAGTTGGATTTTGGCTAACGATGTCCAAAAATGTGTGCTCTATTGTCACGTTGCATTTCCATTCAAACCAGTTCTTCCTTCCAAGGAGAATCAACTAATCCACAGTACTCATGTCTAGTTGTGACAAGTTTCAAATGTTTTTCTCTTATCACTCCTAGAAGAAAACCCTATTAATCCAACATCTCACTCCCACCTTTCAATATATCTATAAACCTGAAATCGAAATTGACCAATATGCCACACCTTCTTATATACCTGTCAATACGTGAAGGAGTGATGACATGTAAAAGCAATCCTCTCAACATACGAAACCTTCTAATATACCTGACAATACGTAGAAATAGAGTGGTACAAGAGAACAAAGTGGCACCATGAGAATGGTATAGAAAGGTCTCAAATCTATCTATTGGCGTACTTGCTTAGAAAGAGTATTCTAGAGACTCTATATACCATAAAGGTAAGTGAGAATTGGAACCCTCAGACACCGTGAACACCTCAACGTCAAATTTACGACCTAAGCAACAATCACCGGAAGAAGAAAGAGAGGAAATAGAAGAAGATTATTTCAAGTTTTGCAATTTTTATTCTTTTTTAAGTTTTGCCTTTATATCTCAACAAGAAAAGCACAAGCCAACAAAGCAAAAATGAATAAATAAAAGAAAATTAAAAGAAGTTTGCAAAACAACATCTCAAAAGCAATACAATACCTAAGCAAAGACACCAGAAAAAATTGTACTTGAAAGCTTTGAAACTGAAATCCATCTGCACCACTGCAAAGAGCTCGCTCATGAAACAAAAATTCACTGAAAAAGGCCTCTGAAAGAGCAAGATATTACACCCGAAAAATTTGCTTCCAAAGGAGGTTTGCACAGGCACTTAAGCCCTCAAGAGTTACCATACAACCCCGGGCTGAAAATTTCCTCGCAGCCCACATGACAAGGGGCTAAACACTAGTACTCATGCACAAATCCCCTTTTCAACCATGTGACCAAGTTTCCAATGGAACAGTGGGGTAAACTTTTAAAAACATTAAAGAATGATTTATTTAAAAATCATAAAGGACAAACTTTCACAAGGGAAAGGAAAGGATTAAAAGCTTTTAAAAGTTTTCACAGAGTTTGGTTTGTATTAAGCTTTAAAGCTAAAACCTAAGCTGCCACACACCCTTCCCGCAAATCAAAGGCGCACTTGTCCTTTTTTTAATGTATGCTTTCACGAGAATGGTGGATGGCATCCCAGCCTGCAATTTTTCACATACTTGCAAACCATACGAATCACTAATTGCTTATTTGTTGCGCTCTACTAAACAACACTCCTCATGCTGCCCCTCCAAACTGCAGCAAAACAGATGCATGTGAGGCTGACTTTTTATTAGTTATTGCCTCCAGTGACCACAAGTTGTCTATGTGCCTTGGAACCGACACTCAGCCGTGTCATTGGACAAACCTACACACCTCCTACAAGCACCACAAACAACAAAAGCAGATTTTTTGTTCAACAAAACCTGCTAACAAAAACCCACTGCAAATAACCCAATTGCTCACAACCGTCACCAAAGCATCCAAGTGCTAAAACACTCAAAGCACCAAAAAAGGTTAACACACTCAGAATGCTGAAACCCAACAAACTTGAACCAATCCAGGTAACTGGAATAACCTCAGGTCCAAAAAACACAAATCTGAAAACTTGCCACAACGCAAAATCTCAGCCACAATAGATGTGCAGAACATGCAGATCTGAAAGCTCATAAGCAGAAAATGTTGCACTAAAACACACCCATGATGTATCTCTGTGCTCGCTCTGTACCAAAACCGGACACAAGAAAACAGACTTCGCCCTCATACTGGTACCCAAAATCTGATACTGTGTTAGGAAAAACACTCTGATTAAGACCTGCATATTGAAGGAAAATGGGTGAAAACATTTAGACAAACAAATTAGAAAACGAGTATGTTAGGTACCCTAACTTCATTAATTCACTGTCTGAATTCTCAGTTACACGGTTGCACAACTTCAGTTACAATCATAGTATATAACTAACCTCTTTAAATAGTCACTAAACCAGTGACCTATGAGGTGCAGTCCATGTGAGATAAATCCACACACACTGGCATTAAAGGACCATTACATCAATGGTTCACTCATAGACATTAAAGCTCTGTAAGGAAAAAATACAATGAAACATTAATATTCTAACAGAAATCCTTGGAAGATCACATTGTCCTCGCACCAAGTTATGCTAAATCCAACGGCTTAGACGGTTTGGAAGCTTACTCAAACTATTTGGCAACCAGAGATCTTTGTTTCAGATTAACAGACTTATCTCTTTTCTCCCTACCCTACCTGCCTATTGCTCTTTCTTTTAACCAGGGGTTAGATTAGAATTAGACTGCACTTAGATTAGATGTTTCTCTTCAATGTCATTTTGAACTTCTTGCGATATCATTCAGCTTTGCTAATAGACAAACACGGAACCACGAAAGCATGTTTTAACAAACAACTATGCCTATCCAGTAGGCCAATCATAGTATATAACTAACCTCTTTAAATAGTCACTAAACCAGTGACCTATGAGGTGCAGTCCATGTGAGATAAATCCACACACACTGGCATTAAAGGACCATTACATCAATGGTTCACTCATAGACATTAAAGCTCTGTAAGGAAAAAATACAATGAAACATTAATATTCTAACAGAAATCCTTGGAAGATCACATTGTCCTCGCACCAAGTTATGCTAAATCCAACGGCTTAGACGGTTTGGAAGCTTACTCAAACTATTTGGCAACCAGAGATCTTTGTTTCAGATTAACAGACTTATCTCTTTTCTCCCTACCCTACCTGCCTATTGCTCTTTCTTTTAACCAGGGGTTAGATTAGAATTAGACTGCACTTAGATTAGATGTTTCTCTTCAATGTCATTTTGAACTTCTTGCGATATCATTCAGCTTTGCTAATAGACAAACACGGAACCACGAAAGCATGTTTTAACAAACAACTATGCCTATCCAGTAGGCCAATCATAGTATATAACTAACCTCTTTAAATAGTCACTAAACCAGTGACCTATGAGGTGCAGTCCATGTGAGATAAATCCACACACACTGGCATTAAAGGACCATTACATCAATGGTTCACTCATAGACATTAAAGCTCTGTAAGGAAAAAATACAATGAAACATTAATATTCTAACAGAAATCCTTGGAAGATCACATTGTCCTCGCACCAAGTTATGCTAAATCCAACGGCTTAGATGGTTTGGAAGCTTACTCAAACTATTTGGCAACCAGAGATCTTTGTTTCAGATTAACAGACTTATCTCTTTTCTCCCTACCCTACCTGCCTATTGCTCTTTCTTTTAACCAGGGGTTAGATTAGAATTAGACTGCACTTAGATTAGATGTTTCTCTTCAATGTCATTTTGAACTTCTTGCGATATCATTCAGCTTTGCTAATAGACAAACACGGAACCACGAAAGCATGTTTTAACAAACAACTATGCCTATCCAGTAGGCCAATCATAGTATATAACTAACCTCTTTAAATAGTCACTAAACCAGTGACCTATGAGGTGCAGTCCATGTGAGATAAATCCACACACACTGGCATTAAAGGACCATTACATCAATGGTTCACTCATAGACATTAAAGCTCTGTAAGGAAAAAATACAATGAAACATTAATATTCTAACAGAAATCCTTGGAAGATCACATTGTCCTCGCACCAAGTTATGCTAAATCCAACGGCTTAGATGGTTTGGAAGCTTACTCAAACTATTTGGCAACCAGAGATCTTTGTTTCAGATTAACAGACTTATCTCTTTTCTCCCTACCCTACCTGCCTATTGCTCTTTCTTTTAACCAGGGGTTAGATTAGAATTAGACTGCACTTAGATTAGATGTTTCTCTTCAATGTCATTTTGAACTTCTTGCGATATCATTCAGCTTTGCTAATAGACAAACACGGAACCACGAAAGCATGTTTTAACAAACAACTATGCCTATCCAGTAGGCCAATCATAGTATATAACTAACCTCTTTAAATAGTCACTAAACCAGTGACCTATGAGGTGCAGTCCATGTGAGATAAATCCACACACACTGGCATTAAAGGACCATTACATCAATGGTTCACTCATAGACATTAAAGCTCTGTAAGGAAAAAATACAATGAAACATTAATATTCTAACAGAAATCCTTGGAAGATCACATTGTCCTCGCACCAAGTTATGCTAAATCCAACGGCTTAGATGGTTTGGAAGCTTACTCAAACTATTTGGCAACCAGAGATCTTTGTTTCAGATTAACAGACTTATCTCTTTTCTCCCTACCCTACCTGCCTATTGCTCTTTCTTTTAACCAGGGGTTAGATTAGAATTAGACTGCACTTAGATTAGATGTTTCTCTTCAATGTCATTTTGAACTTCTTGCGATATCATTCAGCTTTGCTAATAGACAAACACGGAACCACGAAAGCATGTTTTAACAAACAACTATGCCTATCCAGTAGGCATTATTAATTAAACGATTCCAATGACAAAACAAAATCTCATAGAATGAATATCGAGCCTTGGGGGAGTCAAATCCCTTTCAAGTGAGCATTACTTCCAAACCATCAGTGCATCAGAAGACGCATTAACAAGTAGAGAGCTAAGCACATTAGTTGTCATTGTAAGATTTTTAACCTATATATACAAGATTCTCCCATGTAAATATTCACTCAAAAACACACGCAGCAATATAAACTTATCAGTGAGTATCAGAACCTGATGATTAGGTCTTCCCATATCTGAAATTTTTTGCATGTTCTCAAATTTCTATCAGATTCTGCTGAAAGCAAGAAATAGCCACAAAAACACTATTCTAACCAATGATCCGGAAATCTAAATAGATGAGCAATGCTATTCCCATTAATCAAGAGATCAAGAAGCAAATACATGAAAAGCATTAAATGCAAGATTGACATGTTATCCCATACAATATAAGAAATGTGAGAGGGAGGAGGTGGCAAATACATCCAATAGGAAGTGTAACTCTAGAATCTCCAAAAGAGGAAAGAGTAACTCTTGTGGAAGATACCAACAACTCAACCCCAATGACTCACTCCAAGACAAGCTTAAGCAAGATAAATCTAGGTGTAAGAAACACATACTAAACTAATAAAATGAATAAAAACCTACACCAACACCCCCCCTTAAGCATGACTTAGGTAGATGAAAAATGAGTCAAGTCATGTTAGGTACCCACATACAAAAGAGGCCCCCCATAGAGAAAAAGTCCCCCAAGAAAAGAGAGAAAAGTATACACCCCACAAAGAAGAGAAAGGACTAGGTAGCCTACCACCCAAGGAGAGCCTCCTGCACCCCCAACAAAGCTTGTAAATGAAGAAATTTGCTTTCCATGAAGGGTTAGGTGAAGATATCTCTAAGTCAGACAATAATGAAGATCAATGACGTGCCCCTTAATCACCTCTCTGATGTTGTACATGCAGATCTCATTGTGTTTGGCCCATTGATGGTGGGTTGTGTTCTGCATGATCTATACAACACTCTGGTTGTCACGATAAATGATAGATGGTCGATGAAAAGGAATCCCTAACTCAATGAGGACGTGCTAAAGCCAAATCGCCTCAATGGCAACATTCACAACCCTTGATACTCGACCTCAGTTAAGATACAACAATAGCATGACTCTTATTGCTCAACCAACAAATAGGACCAAAACCAAGATGGAAGTTGTAACCAAAAGTGGACTCGCAATCCTCAAAATCACTTGCCCAATCTAAATTTATATACCCAACCAAGTCTATATCAATGCCTATTGCATAGCGAACCTTGTACGTATGAGTGCCCTAGATACAGTGAAGAATCCACTTAGCTACTTTCCAATGCAACTCATGTCGCCCCTGCATAAAGCACGATACCATGTCAAGGGAATATGAAATGTCGAGGTGAGTGTAAGTCAAGTAGATGAGGCTCCCAACAAGTTGTACTTGTTAATAAAGCTAACATCAACCAAAGGTAAGCAACCATGCCAAGGGAATATGAAATGTCGAGGCGAGTGTAAATCAAGTAGATGAGGCTCCCAACAAGTTGTTGTCAATACAAACTAGCATCAACCAAAGGTAAAGAACATTGTGCTTCAAGTTTGACTCCAAAAAAGGAAAGAAGTCAAAGCAAGCTTACAATCAGCCATGTGGAACTATGAGAGCAAATCAAATGCATACTTGGATTCTGCAATACTAATCCCAAAAGCAAACTAAGGGATCTCAATCCCAGAAAACAATGTAACAAGCCCAAGTCAGTCATTGAAAACCAGTCATGAAGAGCATATTTCACTAACACAATAGAGGATGAAAAACTCCTTGTGATGAGCAGGTCATCAACATACAAAACCCAGAGCAAGAGTTTATCTTGCCACAAGATGTAGACATTCAAATCAAAATGGCATCTAGAGAATCCAATTATGAGAAAAGGGAATTTATCTTAGCATACCAAGGCCAAGGGGCCTGTTGTAGGCCATAGAAAGATCTTCTATGTCTGCAAACAAAGGAAGAATCTTGTCAAATTCCTATGGCTGCTCCATGTAAATCTTCTCTTGAAGATCCCCATAAAGAAAAGCACTCGTCACATCCATTTGATGAACCTCCCAATGATGTGCTGCAACAATGGCAAGTGTGAGGCAAATAGAATTCATCTTTGCAACCAGTGCAAAGGTCTCAATGTAATCAATACCAAGAACCTATGAAAACCCCTTTGTGACCAATCATGTTTTTAACTTATTAACTAACCCATTGCTACAAATTTGGTTCGATATATCCACTTACATCCAACAAGCTTCCTTCCCTTTGGAAGGGGGACAAGTTCCCGAGTGTGATTTCTCATCAAGAATTATTGTCATGTCCCTATAATTAAATCAATTATGTATTATTCATTCAAATTAAATATATGAATGACACTTAAATCTATTTATAAATCGTAAATTGAATATATTCGAATTAAAATAAGATAAAAATAATTATATTTGGCTTAAATAGAAAATACTTAATTTATATTACAAATCAAATATATTTAAATATATTTGAATTAAATATTATATAAATCAGATATATTTTTATATACATAAATATTTATTATAAATTAAATATACTTAAATATAATATTATTAAATATAATATTATAAACCAAGTATATATTATATAAAAATAAATATAAATAACAAATTATAATTTATAACATATTTAATAATTAATATGGAGTACCTTATTACTACGTAGAGATATATAATGCAATTAGCATTTGTAATAAGACAAAGACAAAATTCTGACAGCATATAAGACAAAAGATAAATAAAAAGTCAGATTATTATATATACGTAAGGTAGGAATTAGTAAAGATAGTAACTAATAAAGAGTCAGAGATTAATCACCAAAGGCTGCAATTTAGGAGGAGTTGTCTCTTTGAAAAAGGTTGTCTATTGGATCTCGGAAGATATATAATTGTTTTGTGATTGGCAAAAGAAGGATATATTCTAAGTTTGAAATATATGCATTTCTGATATATTCAGATCTGCTCTTGTATATATGGAAAAAATATAAGTTTAAGAAGATTAATCAGATTCACACCTACAAATCTGCCATTGAAATACATAATAGAAAGCATCAAGCAAGAAGTATTTTAGCATTGGAAAAATACACAACATCAAGCAAGCAATATTTAGTATTGGAAAAATACACAGCAGGAGCAAGCAAAAAGGCAGTCAGGTATGTATATAACAGCAGTGGTATACATAATTAAAAAGGTAACAGCAGAATGGTAATGTAACCTACCCCTTTGAATAATTGTAGTTATGCTTATTTAATGAATACAGAAATGAATAAATATGTTCAAATGCAATATAATTATATCAATTAAAAGCATTGATAATTGATGCCAATACTATTGATCTTATGAATAATAATAATTTGATTTTGGCAATGATTGGTCAAGGAAGGTTGAGGCAGGACTGCAAGGAGGGGGAACGGCGAATGATCCTTCACTAGGCACGCCACCTCATGATGATGGTTAAGGACCATTGGTTAAGGACCACATGAGGCCAGCAGAAGATAAGGTCTTGCTGTTGGACCTAGAATGGAGGATCTAGGACACCCTATTGTAGCCTCCTGAACTATCCTCACTTGAATCAATTGTTGAATTAAATAAAATGAGGATCTTCAATCATAAGAGGAAAGGATGGTGTGATGGAGGGGAATGGCATAAAGCCCTCACTAGGTACGCCACCTCATGATGATGGTTAAGGACCATCGGTTAAGGACCACATGAGGCCAACCGAGGATAAGGTCTTGCCGTTGGGCCTAGGGTAGAGGAAACTTGGGACACCTCATCACATTCCACTCCCCCACTCTTTATGGTTGAACCCACATAGTCCTAGAGACTTGTTACATTGCTATATATGATCTTTCTTTGCTGTTTATACTTTAGTATTTTGTGTATTCATGTGTATACTTGGTGACCTTGGGATGGTGGACAGGTCCACGGTGTAGTATGGGATGCACCGAATCCCGTTCCCAATTGTCCGATGGTATACTTACATGTATTAATGCAAATTACATGTATTAATTCCTTGTGATTTATGTGTATTCAAGTGTATACCTTGTGGATTATGTGTATTCGAGTATATACTATACGTATTCAAGTGTATACTTCATAAGGCTAATGTAATATTGTAAGTGTTTTATAACTTGTTTGCAGGAATTAAATCAAACCAAGGTACTCTCTGAACCTTTGTTTGCTTGGAAATTGATAACTTAGGGTAAAATTAGTATTGTTCCGAAAAGGGACATTACAATTATACCCCTCCTACATAGATGAATCCCACTCAACGATGCCAAATGTCTCCTAAAAAGATCATGGATCGAAAGCAGAGGCAATGAAAACATGTGGATGCCCTTGAAACTATTATCTCATTCTCCAAGGATCTGTAGGTTCACCAGCCAAGTCACCAACTACCCAGAAAGTCTACCTAGCCCAAAGTGGAACTGCAGTAGGAGAAACCTCAGAATAGCGACAAGGTGATGGAGGTGAAACTTCATCACTACTCTCATCAATCGGTGTAGAGGGAGGAGTATTCTCATCATCAAGAATGTGCTTGAGAGGATCTAAATCCTCAAAAAATGTTGTCACTAATACCAAAGGTACCTAATGTGAATGTAGATGGCAAAGTATCTGAGGTAAGACTATGAGAGCCCTCCTCAAACCAAACACTCCTCTCAATAAACAGCTCATGTGTAACATGATACAAAAGCCAATAACCCTTAACACCATCTAACTAGCCCACAAAAATGCAAGACCTACTCTATGGCTCCATGGCTTTATGTTTCTCTAATGAAATGTTGGCCCAAGCAAGAGAACCAAAAACTCTGAAGTGTTTCATTGTGGGTTTATGACCACTCAAAGCTTCAAAAGGAGTGAATCCTTTCAAGGCTTTATGGGGAATGCAGTTTTGGATGCAGTTTGCACAATGAATGGCCTCTACCCAATATTGCAATGGAAGGGATCTCAAGTGGATCATACAAATAGCCATTTCCTTCAATGATCTGTTCTTTTTCTCTACCACATTGTTTTGTTGAGGGTTGTATGGAACTATGGGCTACAAGTCAATACCCTCTATAGTGCAAAACTACTCAAACCAATGATTTACATACCACTATTATTAGTGTGAAGAACTTTGATGTCTTTCTCGAATTGTTTCTCAACAAATGCTTTAAGTCCTAGAAGTGCTCAAACACCTCGCTTTCATGTCGAAGGAAGTAGACCCATGTGTACCACAAAAAGTCATTAGTGAAGTTCAAGACATATCTAGCCTTATTGAATGAAATATATGGGAAAGGCCCAAATAGATCCATATAAACCAACTCAAGAACTTGTGTAACTCTCCATGCTTTGCCTTGTCTAACTTCTCTACAATATGTTTTCCCAATATGCAACAATGGCAAGCTCCATCAAAAAAGTGGACTCTAGGCAAACCTGTAACCATGCCCTATTGGCTCAACTATTGTAAATAGCAGTAGTTTAAGTGACCAAACTACTCATGCCACAATCTAATCACATCATCGATGTGCGCAAGAAGTGCAATGGAAGGAGGATCAAAAACAAAGTGTGAGACGGCATAAAGCCAAGATCGATGATCTGTCCTCCCAACTGTCATTGTAGTATCACTTTACAACTCTCGTATAACTATTGTCTAGAGTGAACTCAACTCTCTTCCTAGAACCAATGACTGAAATGATATACTAATAGGAGATTAGTCGACAATAACGGCATGCAAAGAACATCATGGAATGTTCCCTCACCCAAGTCAACATACACTCTCCCACATTAATTGACTCAAGAAGTCGTCGCCCATCAAAATCTACAACATCAAACGAGGCTCCAAAGATATGGGCTCACCAAAAGATGAAGCCAAGTGGTGTTAAACACGAGAATCAAGTATCCATGTTCTAGAGGGCGGAGCTTCAACTGCTACAAGGGCTTTGCTTATGCCCTTAGACTCTAATTTAAAAGACCTAGAAGAGTAAGTCTATATGGTGCAACCTAAGGGTCTTCAAGTTCCTAGACGTGAACATCTAGTTTGCAAGTTAATTAAGTCCCTATACAAACTTAAGCAACCTCCTTGAGCCTAGTATCTTAAAATTGATAAACATCTAAAAGATTTTGGATTCAGAAGGAGTCTTTCTGATCCAATTCTTTATGTCAAAAGTGTTGGTAATGATATTGTAATTGTTATTGTATAAGTTGATGATATTGTCATCACAGGTAGCACAGACATTGCAATTTAGCAAGTAAAATCAGAATTGTGTGCAGCTTTTGACATGTCAAATCTAGGCCTCCTACATTATTGCCTAGAGGTTCAGTTTTAGCAATCTAATCACAACATCTTCATGATTCAAATCAAATAGCCACAAATCTTTTGAAGTGTTTTAGGATGGCAAATTATAACTCATCTTCTACACCTATGGAGGTCAGGATAAAGTTGTCAGCCTCCGATGATTCATCCTCAGTCAATGAATCACACTACAAACAGTTGGTGGGCAACTTGACATCTCTTACAACCACTAGACTGGATCTTTGCTTTGTTGTTAGCTATCTCTCTTGGTTTTTGTCGAAACCAAAGCTCTCTCATTGGATAGCCGCAAAGCAAGTTTTGCGATATGTCAAAGGTGCTCGACTTTGGCATACTCTACCAGAGGACACAAGATTTTGGTTTAATTGGGTATATAGACTCTGGTTGGGCAAGATCTGTGGATACTCAGCAGTCTACAACCGGCTACATCCTCTCCTTGGGTTCAGGAGTTATTTCTTGGCAGAGTAAGCTTCAGCAGACAATAGCCTTATCCTCCACTGCAGTTGAATACAAAGCAAGTGCGAGTGCCAACTGTGAAGCAATTTGGTTACATAGAATCTCAACAAATTTTCAGCTTCCTCAACATACTCCTCCACTTTTCTGTGATAGTCAGGAAGTATTGAAGTTGGTGAAGAATCCAGTGTATCACACTCGAACCAAACATATCAAGATTCATCATCACTATATTCGACAATTGGTGGATTGTGAAGACATCTCTCTTCATTTTTGTTCTTCTCAGGAGCAGACTGTTGACTTAATGCCTAAACCACTTGCTCCTGGTTACTTTGTCAAATTTCAGGACACGCTGGGTGTTGTTTATGGTTGAGTCATTAAGGGGGTATTAGTATAATAATGTAATAAAGTGTATATAATTTGTGTAGTTAGGTGTAGGTCCTTAAATTAGGTAGTTGCAGTAGTTGTTGTACCATTTAATATAGTAGTTGTAATAGTACCTTTTCTAATTTTATATAATGCCGCTCTCACTCTTTGTGAAGCAAGCCTTTCTAGCAAATTTCTCTCATCTCTTTTCTTTGCATTTTTACTAACAAAATGAGGCACAAAATCACATGCCAACATGTAGTACAAGAAAAATCCCCACTTTCAAAAAAATGAGACAAATAAAGGAGTCCATATGCCAAAGCTATGGGGTTTTGAAGTTCCACAGTCAAGAATTAGTCAACAAAATATCTGAGAAACTACAATTCCTGAGCGAGAAGAGTGTCAAAAGCAAAAACCAAGTTCACCAACATGAAGCCAGCGAAAAACAGTCAAGGTGAAAAAACTCCACCAAAATCCAACACTATATGGTGAAGAAAAAGCCCTCCAAAGTTGGAGTATCAAAACTAAAACTGCTCATCCATGCAAGCAAGGTTCGCCAAAGCAAAAAAATGATGTCAACACTGTGTGAGCATACATATTCAACAAGTACAATGGTAGGTCTAGTCAACATTTTCATCCAAATGTCAAGGTCCACAAAGGAGGCATGAACTATACAGTTGGATGGTGACATGGATGCCACGTAGGCAAGCACCCCAAAGTCTACAATCAAATTGTGTAAGTATCTAAGTCTTCTTTATTATTATTTATATTTTATAATTCAGGATGCCTCTATTGTTGTATTAAGGGCTTTGAATATAATCAGGGTCACCTATAGTTTTTCCTTCTACAATCTGTCCATATGAATTGTCCAGCAATCCTCAGCCCTCCAGACCACACTCACAACAAACTTCAACTTCCTTAGGTAATACACGTGAAATTTGTATCTAGCTACGCATTAGGATTGAAAACTTCAATACCCAGGTGGTATCCCCCACACCCTACATTTTGATATGCAAGAGGATTATTTGTCTTGAACTTTGGCTCCATTTGCCTTGTAGTCTCTGATACACTGCAGTTCAAGTAGTTCAAGACCTGTGGTTATTGAAACTACATAGTGCACATTGTACACTCAAACATCATAAATTGTGTGCTTTTACAAATCTGTGATAACAGAGATTCTTGAAACACCTTCCAAGCTTGCTTTTTGTTTTGTAAATATTCCCTAACAATCATTGCTGTTACAACCAAAAAGCAGGTATCATTATTTATATTTGCCCAAGGAGTTGTGTAATGGTAATGGGTGATACTTGATCCAAGTTAAGTCCTCCCATTGCAATAAGGTGACCTCAAGTGTGTGCTTCCGTAAACTTGCAATAGAAGAGATCTCAAAACACCTCCCAAGCTTGTTTGTAAATAACCTCTACCAATTATTTAATTACAATCAAAAAACAGTTCTCTTTCTGTCAAAGGGATCATGGTGCAATGGTAAAGGGTTACACTTGACCCAGGTTCAAGTCCCTATGCTGCAGTAAGGCAATCCATAAGCCCAGTTGACATGCAGTGAGGTTCTCGTGTCAACAAGTAAGGAGAACATTCTAGTGTCAAGTGCCCCTGCTGCATTATGATAACCCACAATTCCACTGTAATGTGGTGAGTTTGAGTTGTAACAAGTTCAGAGAACATTAAAGCATGAGTATGCTTACAAGTCTCGAGTCCAAGGCTTCCCACTGCCATAAAGCAACCCATGGCTCTAGTGGACATGTGATGAGGTTATGCTAACAACTCCAAAAACACATTCAAGCATGACACAAACTTAAAAATCTCAAAAAGACCTGGAGGCAGCCAAACATAACCTCACCCTAGCTCAACCAAGCCAAAAAAAGCTAATGGCCACAAAAGAACAAATCCATTTCAAAAGAAATAAATATACATTCTATGAATGCTCAAACAACCATAGAAGAAAATAAAGATAAACCAACCCCTTCCCACCCTTCCAATCACGCCCCTATAAAAATCCACCCTAAATAATACCGGCAGATGTAATTCAATTAAACAAAACCGGGCCACCAAAACCTTGAAATTTTTCAAAACCCTTCTACGCTATACAAGGAATCTCCGCCAACAATCTCAAAAAACAATTACCTACTAGCGGCTCAAGACATGCTAATACTCACCGAAATTATAAAGGTTTTAATGCAATTATGGCCCCAGCTTTACTAAATCTGAAAATTTTCATTCCCAGAATTTGGAAACGAAACAGAAACGACCAGAAAAATAAACTTCCCTAAATCTGAAGCGTTTAACTCGCAATTGAATGTTCTTTTGAAAACAACAAATACCAACGAAGGGTTTTATGTAACCATTTCCTTAATTCCTCTACATCTAAAACTTTAATGTCGCGCCCAGATTTTGAAAACAACAAAAGCACAAATTTGCAAAAAAAAAATGCTTGAAACATGCCAAAAACTAATGAATCTTAAGGTTTTAGAGTAAATCTTGCCATAATTCCTCTGAATCTGAAACATTTAAGCAAAACCCGGTTTTTTTTTTTAAAAGACGCATCAATAAATAAAAACCTAGATTAATATGTTACAGGAGGGATACCTTGAGTTTGTATTCGTTTTTTGTCCAATTTTTGAACTGCTGAAATGAAAGTCTTCTTCTGCTGATAAGTTAAGGAAAACAAGCAAGGAAAATTGGCAGGAGTGTTCGACAAGTATTTTTGAAAGAGATTTTAGATTTTATATGTTTTGTTGTAATGTTCAGTGGAAAACTTCTAGATGTTACTTTTGTTTATTTAATTTGTTTGCAAAAGCCTTGGATTAAAGTCCTAGATATTGATTTCTTCATTTACTGGTTTATTATTTATTATTTATTTATTTATCTATTTTTATTTTTTTCATTTTTATGTTGTTGTTTATGAGATTTTGGAGAATCCGAGGTTTAACTTTGGCCCAAAATTAAGTGATATTTAAAATTAGAGTTAAATGTTTTGGGGGGATAAGGAAGAATATGAATATTCTCAACAACAAAAAATTCAATACATTGAATGGTACTTTACCTCCTTTTTATTATTAAAATTAATAAAATGAAATTTATCCTTTGCTTTCTAAGTTTGGTTATTTTGTATTTTACATCTTTGATGGTTTTTAAAAAGTGAAGTTTTATAGTAGAAGGAAAGAATATAGTAATTTTTAAAATAGAAAGTAATATGGTAAGTGGTATTTTGATATTTATATTAGAGGTGTAATTATAATGGTAGTAAGTGTAATGAATTATTATACTAGCATTTGCATCCATAGGAGGTTCAAGGAATAAGTGGATAGCACTTGCACCTATAGGAGGTTCAAGGAATATGCCCATAGGAACTATGTGCGTGAATTTTTTAGGGCGTGAGACAATTTCTACTACCATTATAATTACACCTCTAATTAGCCTATAGGCTTTTGTATGTGAACATTATAGTGTTCGGAATTGTCTCACACCCAAAAATTTTCTAAACTCAAGGGTATTCCTTAAACCTCCTATGGGTACAAATGCTAGTTTTTAGTAGTTGTGGATGGTGAATGTGTGAGTTTTTATGTATATTTATAAAATAAAAAGTTTTGAAAGTTTAAAATTTAATAAACTAGTATAGATATCTTAAATCTATTTTACCTAAAGATATTGAGAGATATCAATCCTCTAGTGCCTATCTAACTTATATCACAAATTTAATATAGGCTTTTGATATCTTTAATATAAATTTTAGATAGATGTGTTTAAGATATCTATCTAATTTTAAATTTCATTAGTTTGTATTTTATATGTTGTGGGTACTATTTAAAAAGTGAGTTTGGTTGTAATTGGGAAGCTTAGGTTGGCCTATTTTTATTTTTAAAATTATTGAAATTAATTGTTTTTAATAAATCAATTAGTTGCTTTATATATGTTCTAGGAGTTATTTGAGAGAAGGTTGGGTTATACTTGGCAAACCCATATATAGTATAAAGGATTAAACTTATATGGATTTTAAAGTGGGATCAAATCACAAATAATGGACCTATTAACCAATTTCACCATAAGAATTATTGAACTTAACATTGCTTAAATATAAGGAAAAGAATAGCACCCTATAAATATCTTAGTCTAATCTAATGATAAATCAAACCTAAATAAAGAGTTCGGACTAATAATTGTAAATGAAAATGAGAAGGCTAGGAGAGGCTTGGATATTTCAATTCCCAACCTTCAATTTTTACCCCTTTAGCAATTGATATGAGGGCCAAGCTTATAATTGACTCATTTTTCAATAATTATGCATTGGGCTATGGAGCCTTTATCATGATGATTGACCTACGGGTTATACCATTGGGATCCTATGAGATTATTTTACGGATGGATTGGCTCTTTACCCAACAAGCCAAAATCAAATCTCATTGCAAGGTAATTAAGTGATGTGATAACGTAGGTGTCAATTCAGTGGTCATAGGGATTTAGAGACCCATCGCTCTTTGTATGATTTATGTCATGCATCTAAAGCACAACATGCAAAAGGAATGTTGGTTGTTTTCCATCACAATTAATGAAATATCAAAGAATGACATACCATAGACTTATCTTAATGACCATCCCATTCTTTGAGAGTTTGTAGATGTCTTTCATACTAAGTTGCTAGGGATGTTGCCTCGGTGACAGTTGTTACTTTCACGTTAAACTTGTTATAAAATTTGAGTCTATTTTAAGGATACCTTGATGACCATGAGCTCAAGCTTCAATTGGAGGAACTTCTTAAAAAGGGACATACTCGTCCTAGTGTGTCTCCTTACGGAACACGTGATTTTTGAAAAGAACAACATATCCCTTTACTTGTGTATTGACTACTAACAGCTAGACAAGGTGATGGTGAAAATTTATTATTGTCTATCAAGGATTGATGATTTATTTTATTAGATTCAGGGAGACAGAGAATTCTCTAAGATTGACCTAAAGTTAGGATATCACCAACTAGGGATTATTGAGGCAAGCATTCATAAGACTATTTTTCAGACATGTTATGAGCACTACAAGTTCACAGTGGTTCCCTTTGGGTTGAGGAATGCCCCTACAATGTTCACGAGCCTCGTGAATGGGGTGTTATGCACCTTCTTAGATTATTTTATATTGTTGTTCCTAGATGATAACTTGATCTTTTTTATCTATTAGACGAGTGTGAGGAGCACTCATGTCAATAATTATAGTGCTTGTGAGATAACCAATTATATGGTAACATGGCAAAGTGTGCTTTACTTCAGATAGAGGTTTAGTACTTGGAACATATCATTTTAGGCAAGGGTATCTTAACAAATCCCTTTAAAACTTAAGCTTAACAAAGTGGCCAATACTTATAAATGTCACTAAGGTGAGGAGCTTCATAGGGTTGGTAAGGCACTATGTAAGTTTATATAGGACTTATCTTGGGTTGTGCAACTTATCAGGGAAGAATTTTTTTTGTTAAAGTAATGTGAGCTTGGTCCTTTTAGATCCCTGAGGGGCATGTCACTAGTGTACCTATCATTGTAGTGCCAAATCCAGTTAAAAATTTTATGGTGTGCATAAATACTTCTTTGGAGGGTTTGGGGGCAATCCTCATTAAGGAGAACCATGTGATTGAATGAGTCACAAAATCTCAATGATCATGAACTTAACTACCGCTCTCATGACCTAGATCTTTCGACAATTCATGCACTAGTATGTTGGATATGTTTTGTTCTTGGAAACTAGTTTGAGTTTAAGATAGATCATCAAAATCTACAATATTGTTGGATTCAGGACAGACAACTGAGAGGGGGGGTGAATCAGTTGTCCAAAACTTGCTTCCAAATTAAACACTTAAATCCACTTTGTTATTCAGTACCATGATAATTAATCAATCATGAAAGCATAAATCATTAACACAAGAGCAGAAACACATCAACACATGAGACACCAAGATTTTGACGTGGAAAACCCGGTCAAGGGAAAAACCACGGAGTGACTAACCCAAAGTATTCTCTGTTAGAAGAATAGAAAGAATAGATGGCACATGCCAATTAGGGCTCACTACCCGAGCACACTGCTCACAAGAGGCCCGCTACCTACAAGAGACACACTGTCTACAAAGTAACAAGTATCACAAACTTGAACTGGAGAATAGCATCTTTACCATGCCTGGATTAGTTCCATTTAAGCCCAAAAACTTTTGCTCTGCCTTTCGCTCTTCTTCCTTGCTACCACACACTCATCCACACAAGACACACTTTGAAATGACTTCACAATCCCTTATTTATACAAGGCATCGACTTAGGAACAATCATCTAAGTCGGCAAACACTTATAGATCATCCGAAAGACGTGTAATACATTTGGTCGACCAGTCTCAGGAAGAACACCAACATCCAATGGTTATTCATCAAATCTAAACTCTAACTTCAATGTGAACCACCAACATGAACTAGACATAATCCAAAGATCACCACAACCTTTCCTGAGTCACCAAGAACATCTGCACTTCATCAGCTTACTGGAATTCTTCTCTCCTTCATCCAGAACTTCAAGAACACGGTCAGTCATCACTGTCACAAAGGAACAGGCGCTTCCAGACCTCCAAACCATGAACAAATCTGTTTGACACTTTTCAAAGACTTCCTCGACACTCCCTCCAATCCGCAGAATGGGATGATGCACTTTCGGAGCTCACCGGACCTATCTGTGACACTCTGTCACCTTTGAACACCTACCGGAACTGATTCTACTTGAGCAGCCATAACTTCTTCAAATCTTCATGCAGACCTCTAAAAACTTGACTGGATCATCTCAAGACTCATATCTACAAACCCTTTAAACCGCATCTTCTGATAGTCCTCTTAACTTAGATCTTTTCTTTGTTGTCTTCACTGTTCTTCTCTGCTCCTGATATGACTAATTTTCTCAATATTCTCAGCACATAGCTCATCCAAACCTTGTCATTTCTACAACAAGAGTATGTTGACATCAATGACAACACCGGTTATCCTCATACTTGCAACAAATATATCCTCACATAGCCTAGTCAACACTTGGTAACAAAATTGAATGGAGTTATTGTACAAGTATGAATTTGATGTGCAATGCACTAAGGGCAAGGAGAATATTATAGTAGATGTGTTGAGCTCGAGCAACAACATGAGGTCATCGTTATGACCTTTGGCATGGTTCTGAGAGGATATATCCCTGGGAAGCTTTTTCCAATTGAGTTGTATCGTGAACTTTGACAAGAGTTCTAGAGTAATGGAGGTCCCTCAAGGGCAAGTTTTTTGAGATACACCTTAGAGTTAGATGACCTTTTGTAGTGGTGTGTATGTACCTACATCAAGGGGATTTTGCACCATACTTTTGATAGTTATACCTGTTATCACTTGGAATTGCACCCTGCCTGGAATCTATTCAAGCATTCCAATGACACAATGGGATTGGTCTCAAGGTGTGGGACCTTGCAGTTGAGACCAAACCTCCAAAGAAGGCTAGTTCTTCTTTCTGGACTTAAGGTCCAGAGAATGACAACTAAATCTAATGTTAATGCTCACAGGGAAAAGGATAAGAAGAAACAGAAATTGAAAAAGGAGTGATGCACTAGATTTAGAGTATTTAGCTAGGACTGACATAACACAATAATGATCTTAAATATTGATATGGATTCACATAGACTTATAACTTTAACAGAGGTTTAGAATAGAAAATTGTAACTACAGGAGGGACCATTTTATCCACATAATAAGCCTATAGTTTTCAAGTAAACACAGAGTAGAAACATAAAGAGAGGCAAAATATCAGTGATTATATTGATCATAGAGGCTAAATAGCCATTACAAAATAAGAAGAATTCACTGCAGAAGAGATAGACACAAAATAACTAGTTACATTATGGGTGAACCATAATCAAAGACACCAAAGGCTTAGCTTCAAGTACAATGTATCAAATATGACCAGTTCTTGTTATGCATTACAAGGTTTGAAACTGCAAAAACTCACCTTGCCCATGGAATGACCCAAAAGAACAGCTAACAACAATTACATCGCTTTTACATGTATATATAGCTTTTCAAATTGCTACACAACTGTAGGCACTGAATTTTGGTCAACCACTTTGCCCATGCACCAATGCTACATTTAATTCGGCCCTGGCCCCGTCAGAAAATCTGTAAATTGGGATTGCGTCCATGCCTTGTCAAGTCTGCAAAGCCATGAAAGGAGATTGCATACATGCATGGGTGTCATGTGCGTTGAAGAGGGAAGGTCTGAAATCCTTCCATGGTACCTACAAATTCATTCTATCCCTTGTGCGTACAAGCACATTGAAGATTTTAACTATTTCAACTACCTGAATCTAACTGATTTGCAATATTGTCCTTCGGGTATTTAATTTGTTCTGCAAGAATGGAATGATTTCAAGAAATCGTGCCTTGCAACCTTTTACAACACTTTAAAAGTGTTTATTTTTCAATTTTGCATTCGACAACTACAATTTTCCTTATTGTGAATTCGCCTTCCGGCAAACTCTTCTCTCTATCACTTTTTTTATTCCCTTGCTTAATCTCGCTTTAGTTGGCAACATATCCATTTGGTGAACCATTAGGTCTTGTCTCTTTTCTCTTTTTGGACCCCTTATGTCAAAAAATCACCCTATAGGTAAACCAAAGAAGCGACGAACTAATCGATGAGTTTGTGTTTTTACTGATTTCTTGATTTCTCCTTTTTTGTTTGATCTTTGCCTTAATTTTCACCTTATTGGCAAACTTTCTCTTTCACAAACCACTCTTCCTCTTCCCTTCACCTTCTATCACTTTTTTGCCTTATCAACAAATTTTCCTTTTCGCGAACCCACCATGTGTTTATCTTTTCTCACCTTGGTCGCCGACCTCCTTTCATCAGAGCTTCCTCTATCAACAAAACCTACCGATGGCAAACCATCTATTTCATGAACCTTTACCTTGCCGACCACTTAGTCGATCTTACTTTTTCTTTCCTTCCTTAATCAATGATTTCGTTGATCAGCGAACTTTGAGTTCATCGAACTAAATATTTACCAAGACTTGTCTTCTTCTCTTCTGCCTTGCCTTTGAAACTTTTCTCTGTCGGCAAATTGGTATGTCGAGAAACCCGCCCATTGGCAAACCTTTGGGTTCATGAACTGTTGAGTTTGCCGACAAAAGCTTGATTTGCATTATGTTGCCTTAAAGAATTTCGCCCTCCCGTTGTCTCCTTTAGTCAGTGAACCTGCCGATCAATGAACCAAAGGTTCACCAAACTCAAATTTTGTTGACTAAGTCAAAAATGGGGCAAAATACTTAGATATTTTGGGATTTTGGAAAGGAGACTTTCTTTCATTTAAGTTTTCTCATATTAGATGTTTTTGATGGAAGAAAGGTGGGATTTTTTGGGCTATTTTGGCCTTGGCTAAAATAGGACAACAATACCACTAGCTAGATTAATGAGAGATAGTATACAATTTGATGCTTGTTACCATGAGTGTCAGATGGTTAAAGTGTGGCACCATCATTCTGTAGGACTTCTGTGCTCTCACAACATACTAGATTGGAAATAAGATATATTTATTTATTGATTTAATTATTGATCTACTTGTGTCATTATTTCACCATGATGTCGACATGGTGATAGTTAATAAGTTGACTAAGGTTACCCACATTTCTCCTATGATGACTATTGGGGAGTTCTAATAGTTTGGTTTCAAGAGGCCAATGTGTCACACATGAACCACATGGAAAGTCTTATTGAGAAACAATGTTGTTTGGTAGAGAAGGTGATTCTCAATAAAATAATCTATAGGATGAGAGGGAAACTCCATATCTCTCTAATGGCTAATCCTAAAGTTGTTTGTGCCATGGGGAGAAGGGGTTGAAATGTTGAAAGGAAATAAAGAAAACAAAGGCTCATGCTAGATAGGTCAATCATCTTCTTTGTCAAAGTAGAGATTAGTAACTCACGATGTAATAATCAACAAAGATAAATGTATATGAAATTAGCAATGATGAACAAAGACAATGCTTTTTATTAAGTTCGTGAATTATTACAGAGTTGAATATACATTTACTTTGGAAACATATAAGCATAGGGATCAAAAGCTTAGTTACAAGAGTGTCAATAGATGTTCAGGAACACAAGCCAATATTCACAACTATTCTACCTAACCCACAATGGTTTTCTCCCCAAAATTACATTTAAATTTAAATTATAGTGGAAAAGAGACCCGTTTATAAGTTTGATGCATCAATGGACCCTATCGGTGGGTGTAGTAGAATGTGTGGCCTTTGAATAACTTATTCTTTGAATTCCATATCCTAGTACTAAACTTCAATGACACTAGTAGGTGAAACTAGTTATTTTGGGTACTATTTAATTGGTTGACATGAACACTCAACCTTGTTGCCTTGCAAGTTTTGAATTCCTATACTAGATTGATCTCACCATGGCTACTCAAGAACTATAGAGTACTTAGGATGACAGGAAGTTGTGGGTGCCAAAATTATATAGTCAAGATGCATACTGAAGAGTTCCTGAGCTATAATGACATATTGCATGCGAAATATTGGATATGTTGATAACTTGGCAGATCGGGTGGTCCATAGCGTGTTTGATATACTTTGCCTTCTACATTTATGAGAACCCATGGGAGCATGCCACATGTCCTTGATTAGGTCATGACTTAACTTAAACTGATAACATAAGTGGGGTGTGCCAATACATATACATTGTGCCTTTACTTTATAATACTACCCACTTAGCCACATGTCGCACCATCAAGGCTTAATATGAAAGCCTATTCTACTACCTTCTAAAAGTATTGTGAGTTGTCAAATTTGATCTAGCTTAGAGCATCAAACAATGTGCTCGTCAAGTTTTAGGCTCCATCAAAGTTGTAACAAAACTCAAAATACCAAAATTGGACCAAAAGTTAGGAGGCCCACAAATGCCAATTGAGCATATTTATTGATTGAATTTCAAGGTGGAATGATTCTATCACCTGTAGTGAAAGATTTACTATAGTTCTAGTGACTCAAGGTTTCTTTCACTTGCAAAAGAAAAGGGACACAAAAATTCATTCATTGGGGGCAAATTTAGCCAAAAAACATTAAAATTTAGGAAGCCACCCACCCCTTACAAATTGCTCATGGCAACCATAATATTTCCCCATTCATCATCCTTGAGAAAGGTAATCTTTGCCAGTAGTCTATGCCTACAATTTAGCTCTATCGCATCTTCATATGTGACCTGCTAGGCTTGAGAGCTAGTCTCTCACACAAGTGTCCCCAATTTAGTGGTTGGCTTGATGACCACCAATATTTATTCTATTGTGAATGTGCGAGACATCTTGTCAAGCTCAAATTTTTCTTGGTCTTTGTTCCTATTTTGATCCTAAAATGTGCTCAGGGAGGCACCTTATAGTTGGAATCCATGGGAGAGGGGAGTTGTGCTTGATGAGGAGATGCATTCAAGCCTAGATATGTGTGACTAATTTCCCCACTACTCCCAAGTGTGCTTGCATTCCTAGACCATTTTATCCTTATCAAGGACATCATATATTTGTTGAGCAGTAGAGAACTACTCTTTATTTCAATGGAAAGCAACTTCATTGTATCTACACTGGATAGCCATGTGAGTGCAATGTATGTCTAGTCAAGGATTTGTGCAAGAATAGGATCCAAGCCATCGATCTCCTTTTGCACAATGGAGTGGAGGGCCTACGTATATTTAAAAAAAAACATTGTAGGTGTGAGGCTAATAGCTAACTATTTAATCTTTTTTCCAATATACCTAGTGGAGAGCACAAATGAGTCCTAGAAGGCTAATGGACAATTTGAGTTCCTTGGCATTTTCTTGGCACTAATAGATTTTTTGCTTGGGTTCCTCTGGCCACTGCTCTAGGTCTTTGCCTTTCTTGGTAAGGCATTCAATTATATACTTCCAATTATCCCTCTATGTAGTTAGTGTGATGAGCTAACTATTCTAGGAGCCAGTTTCATTTGCATTGCTCCCAACTAATTGGTTATATTTGTGGCAACCACCTACTCCTTGATGATTTTTCCTTGAGGTCCTCCACCTGCTTGGTCATGAAATGAATCATGGCTTGCTTGGCCATGTTTTCTCCCTAGGCAACTGTGAGATATAACTTGATCTTAGCTTGGTCCACTTAAGTTGTAGAGATGTGCTTCTTTGCAACTTGTTCTTACACATCCTCAACTTTTATGGTCTTCTAAGAGATAGCAGAAACTTGTCTCTCCAATGCCCTTATTATTGCTTTATGTGCTTCAATGGCTGCCTCTTTTTGAACTTTCAAAGCTCCTCCTCCCTCTTTTTGAACTTTCTCTTGAGTGATATGAGAGAGGAGCCTAGGGCCTTTGCACCTTATCGAAGGAAATTAGCATGGACTTGTGCTCTTGCATCCCTGATGCTCATTCTTATTAATTCCATTTGGTATTCAATCAACCACATTTGGCCTTCCAATTACCTTCTTGAGGTGTGAAGTTGGCAAAATGAAATGAATCATGTGTGAGATCATATTTGGTCCTCATCCACTTTGTTATAGGAGCCACATCTTGCTTGGCTTTTCTCTTGGTGGCCTTTTGTTGTGTCACGATCTTGATTTGCACCATTCATTGTTGATACAAAGTAGGATCCTACATAACCATTATAGCTTGCACAAATTAGGTAGTCCCAAGGGAAATGTGAGGATAGATGGGGCTACCAACTATGCATTTTGTTGTACCCATATGAAATTTTTGTATTGAGTCAAGTTTATCAACTAGAAATCCTTAGTTATCCACCCTTGATATGTTTCAAAATACTATCTATACATCGTCTTGTCGGTTCTTTTTTCTAACCCTTTTGGATCATAAATTCAAGCACTTGGAGAAATTAACACATCATTGTGAAAATGAATGAAAGATGTAACAAGATATGCCAAGCAAAGAAATGCACCTGAAAAATGCAAAAGGGCATGTGGGGAGAGTTTCAAGAACGTGTCACTAAAATCAATGTATCAACTTGTGTAGTGATTTTGATTCATGCCTCAATAAAGAAGTAAAAGACTTTAAAAGAAATCTACAATGTATTGGCACACAATAAAAATCTTAGGCACACCAATACAATGGGTCATTATGATTCACCATGAGTAATAGCATTTGTTTGGTAGTTGGCAAGCACCCATACTCAATAAGTCTCTAAAAATGCAAAAAATGACTCTGGCTTAAGGAAGAGGATACAACAATGTGAGGTGTGGAGATGAATGGTAACCACTCACACAATGAAGGATACGTACTAAAGCAAAAGATGATGTAAAGGCGGTATATAGGTGTGTGGAAGCAATTGCAAGTGTGCCATTCCAAGGAAGAAAAATTAAAAGTTGTTATTGTAAATGTATTGGCATGCACCTAGCTAGTCAAAAACTATAAGATCTCTTGTCTCGTGTTGAAAGACAATTTCAACCTTTTACATTAGACAATCCAAAAATATACACATTTAAAATTTATTCAACTTGAACATAAAATCACCCCCGAAAACATTGTAAAGTTTGTAACTTGCAAGTACATATTGTTCATATTAGGTTAAGTTTTATTTTACAAGGACCTTCCCCTTCTAGTTTGAAGAGTGGTTCTACCGCACATCTATTCTTCTTTGTGTTGCACTAAATGCTAACACGATTGAGGATGGGGTCGTTGTTTGGGAAACAAGAATTTGCATAACATGGGATGAGGGTGAAGGGGGTTATGACTACTATGAGTTGAATATTTGTTGGAAATATATGACAAGCAATTGGAATGTCAGGAGGTGGTAGCCTCTAGCTAGTGGTGGGAATTGACCAGTACAAGAGGGATAGTGATGATAGTAGTATGGAGGATAGGGACATTTTGGAGGGAACTATGGATATTTTTGTTACATTTGAGGAGCAATTGTAGTAGGAATTTGAGGAGGTGAAAATGGAGTTGGTGGAGGAAATTAGCATATGGTGATTGTGGCATAGGTGGAGCATGCAGGGAAGATGGGGTCACTTTTAGGGAAGGAGGAAGTAATTGATAAGAGGCATAATGAGGGGATATTGTGCTAGCAATAGGCACAATGAGGGGAGTAGGAGTAGGAAAAAAGGAGAGAAGGGGAGAAAAGAGAGAAATGCTTATAGTGGAAACCTGTTGTTGAGCTGCACCTGATGCTTGTTGTTCTTTGGATTCCATTTTATTCTTCTCCATTCTCTTCTTTGTGGGTGGTTGATGCACTTTCTCGAGATTTTTCTTCTCATCTTCAAAGTTATCATCCCCTTAAACACCTATTTGGTATAAACTTTTTTTGGCACCATCAAATCTCTGAGATGCTTAACCCATGGCCTCAACCCACCCTTGTGTTCTAGGAGATTTCCTTGATGCTCGGTTGACCACTTGTCATGTAGTTTGTATGGTTGATGGCTAAAACCCTTACTACTTGTGATGATGTTGTTAGGGCTAGGTCCCTTGATGCTAATATGTGTATGTACATCTTCACATGCATGGTGGATGTTGATGGCCCCACACCAACAATGGATGATACTTCTTATTCTATGGCATGTACCTAATTTTGTTCTATCACTTTTTGCAGAAATGGCTTCTTGGCATTGTGGTTGGTCTTCTCCTATGGTGTGGGAGGAGCTAGAGTTGTCATGATTTTTTCATATGTTGTTTCCCAAATGTCATCCACAAGGATGTCATTTGGCTTCTCCTTTGTGTGGTCAATCTCTTAGTAGAATTTCTACCATGCCTTTCTTTTCTTTACTCCATTACTCTTTCCTAAGCGTGGACACCCAATAGTTTAATTTATTGGGGTCGTGTTTATTCACCTTCTTATAGAAGGTCTTGTATAGATGGACCTATTAGGTCTCTTGTGCCACCATGGGTCACTCTTCAACAAATTCATCATGTTTCCTTTAGTTGGATTTCTGTTGGCCTCAATTTCTAGCTGAGGCTAGTGTACAAATTTGGTAGTCTCACTGCTCTTGTTTCCCTTTGGCCACATTGTGAATAGCTCGATGGGATCAAAATCCCAATGGTCATGGACTTTTTCTAGTTGTGTTTCCCTTAGTTTGACGTCTAATATCTTTGCAATCCTTTGCTTGGTGATTATGATATCATAACAAATTTGCAAGAGGGTGTAGAAAGCAACTCTGCCACCTCCATTGTCAAATTGTAGGTCTTTGGTGTCTACTTACCTCAAGCATTCCAATGCAAATATCCTTGATGGAAACAACCTTGGCAACCTATAAATGGATCCGCTATATTCGTAGATTGATAATAGTGTGGTTAGAGTTGAAGAACCAATCTTCCTTGTGTATAGACCACAAGGTGGCCAACAAGACTTGTTAAGCCTTGGCATTTCTTTATTCACCAAAAAGGAGAGAGTAGGCATGAAGAACTACTCCACAAAGGTCTAATACTCATTATTTTAGTGGATAGATCACTTCCTTTTATTATAGGTGTAATGACCTCAATCATAACTTTTATGAATACTTTTAGATCTAAAATACTCTATACAAAATTAACATTAAACATATTGAAATTACTCTCACACAAATTACATGTCAAATACTAAAACACATCTTATTGACGTTACTATAAATCATGCCAAGAAATTCATATAAATGTGCATATATAAGAGTTGTCTTCACCAAAATGCATTTGGTTAATTTGTATTGACCAAATGAACAATGAAATGTTGTAACACATCAAAATATATAGAAATACATATGGATATGAAAATCTAAAAATGTACTTTGCTTTGTATAGTGCGTCCTTCACAAAATCTACAATTACAATCTATTGAAAACTATGCTAAAAAATGAACCAAGATTTGAATGTCTAAATAAAACATCCATACAAGATTGCCATCAAGAAACTGAATGGGTTTCATCCTCTAGTCTCCAAGAATCAAGGTGTTTCATCCTTAGATTGATGAATGAACACAAGTGCTCAAATAATTTTGATAGAGTTTTGGTAAGATAAAAAGATATGCTAAAATAAAATAAAAAATTGCTTACATTTTGTAGATGTTGAAGGCCCAACTTGGGCACCCAAATTCCAACAACCCTTTTGATAAAAAATAGATGGTAACTCCTCCATAAAAAAATTACTAAAAATAATCAGAGTTACACAAGGGCCATAAAAGAATATTTATTTTAGGTACCCCAACTTGGTGAGGTCCTAACTCTTAGTTTGGAGGGCAAAAATCAAACTTCTTTGGTGTGTTGGAAAGATCTCCAGAAGACCTACACTAAAAAATAAAAACACAATATTTTTAGACAAACTAGTCCCTAGAAAAGTGCTTTAAAGACCTCTAAAAATGCAATTTACAAAAATGTAGAAAATACCAAAATTTTGAAATTATTTCCCTATCACTTTCCCTAAGCCCATGGGAAATATGGAATGGGCTTTTGGGTCCCCGAATTAAACTATTAGAAAGGGGACATTACAATAAGGGTGATCTTGGGATGAATATCTAGGTACGACAGGTAGCATTGGTGAAGTAGCATGTGGAAAATCATGGATGGGTATACGAAGATCCGAATAACCTCCAAGTTTTGCAATTGGGTGTTGATTTGGTCCTCTAAATTTAGGAGAAGTCTAGCAAAAGATTATTTGTGGTAGCGGTCCTAGTTAACCGATGGGTGATGATTTGTGGCTCAAGATGGATGGCATTATCATCATGCGTGCCAGGTAGGTATGCAACCAAGTTGCAAACATCTTGGGCATCTGATTTAAATTAGCTAACTGCCAAGAGGAATTTGACGGGTTTCACAATGGTTGGGTTTGCACCATAAGTCAGTTTGGGACATAGGCTATTTGTAAAGACGAGCTAGTTAAAGATATTGTCCCAGAGGGTTGTGAGAGAATTAGTGTTACACTTAAATGATCCCAATGGGATATCAAGATTTTTTTTTTATCATTTCAATAGAGATAACACATTTGAAATGGTTGGTCTAGCCTCTGCCCTTAATGGTGCTAGTGGCCACATCAAACATCTTGGAGCATACAATGACAATCTATGGGCATGGGTGGATAGTGGGCCATGTATTTTAGAATATGGGAGGTCCATACTTGGTTTATATAGTTGTTTGTACCATACCCAAGATTCGTTTTAATATGGATTTGCAATGAAGGAAAGTGCCATGTCAGATTGAGGTGGGGCGGATAGAAAGATGCAGCTCATAGATGATAGTAGCACCATCTTGGATAGAGTCAAATGTGGTGGGATGAGAGTGTAGGACATGGGTGTTGGGTTTGGCAACGGGTTGTTTAGGGTACATGTTGGTGAATTGTTGTCTCTCAGATTTGCACCCTTACTGAGTTGTAAAATCTGGCAATCTGGAGAAACATGGGATCTTTCCAGGCCTATGGGTCACCTATGATGGAAAGAACCTCTGGAGAAGGCTAGCTTCCTAGCTGGTTATCACCTATAATCTACTGGATTTGCAGAGGAAAAGGGAAAAGGAATGCTTTTGAAAATGAAAGTTAAAATTGGAAAATGTGAAAATAAGGGCGATTCACCAAACTTGATGTGGTTAATGAAACTTAGATTTGCATACACTTGGCCACAGACAACAAAAACTAGACCTACACAACCTATTACTGTATGTTTGCAAAAACACTTCACAAAGAGGCCTAAATGCATTAAACTCTTTAAAAAGAAGATAACTTTACAGTTTAAAAGCCTTATAACACTTTAAGACATAGTTTGCAACCTGCATAAACACACCTTTTACAGAAAAGGTATTGAAACATAAGACAAAGTCACAAGGAAACAAAAATACCTCACTAATGACCTGATCCAACACTTGATGATACCCAATACTACAAAAATAGGAAGACAAAATCTAAATATCAATGGTATCCAAGGTGTTCTCTATATTTCATATGTCAAAAGAGTTACAAAAACATGCTCAGACCGAGTAAGGATTGCAAAAAATCACTAACTCCAGAAATTGCATGAAAAAGAACTCCACACAAAAAGTCAAATGAATGACTATATACTCTCCACAGCTGCAATGAGACAAGGATGAGAAAACTCCATTTTCGTGCATCTCATAAATGTCTCCAAAATATCTACCTAAAGTCCTCCAAAGTGGGTTTCCAATGCAGAAATAGTCAAGGCATGTCATCACCCACCATAAAAGCTCCAGAAAATGCCTTTAAATGCTCTTTAAGGCCACTAAAAATAAGTCAAATATGTGCAATAACTCTTCAACCTGTTTGTCAACCTCCCCTGCAGCATCATAAATGTCTGATATTTTGCACAATAAATGACATAAATACACATTATTTCAGCATTTATTTAACATTGACTAAGAGGTTTATAATTACACCACTTAGTTAATGTTTTACATTCTAGAATTATTACAAACCTATGCAGAAAATAATGGCATTTAGGACACAAATAATTAATTTCTCAATTTTGCATGATTTAGGGACAAATTAAATATTGTGAAGGAACGACAAAGTAATCGACGAGACTTACTTTGCCATGTGTGATAAATCTGCCTAATGTTGCCTCTTTGCATTTCTATTACAAGTGATAAAGTAATTTATAATTCATTACTTTATCGTTCGTTTACAATATTTAATCTATCTCTAGATTATGCAAAAACAACATAACAAACATCTTCATAGCTCCTAGGCAAAAACAACACAACTCCACATACTTGCATCATATCATGTGTCACAAGGCTATATCAAAGTGTCTCATGGCTTGTCAAAATACCTTACAATCCCTAACCATTCCTACATGCATACATATCTTGCATCATCATGATTTCAAGGTCCTAAGCAATACATTTCAAAATGACCCTTATGCTTCCCTATACACATCACCATGTCTTATACTTCCATGCACATGTAATTGCAATACTATGTATTTAGGCATCACCTTATCCCTCCATATGCATCTAAAAAATAAGACATGCCTAGCAAGATAGCATTCGACCCTATGCTTTTATGTTTATTTGACTTTGAAAAAATAACTAAAGGTAGAAAAAATATGCCTCATGCCCCCTTTTATGTATCATCATTAGGTTTTAAAGACTTTTTCAAGTCTTTACCATAGCACAAAATGAATTGTGTTGGTTTTTCTTCTGAATCAGCAGAGGGTTTGCCAGTTCCAATGCACAGGCATATTCGACCAACTAATATAGGAGGTTGCGTGAGTTGCCTCCCCTTCACTTTTGGTTCTACCTCACCAAGGGGGGTGTCCCTGTAGCTAAAGATGTAACACTTGACTCACCCAATGACAGAAAGATTTAGCTGTACAACAACAAGCAAAATACTCTCATGTATGGACCAAGATTTGAATGATAAATCACAAGTTTGGCAACACTCTTGGACATGTTTGTTTGGTTAAGGACGAGACTATGCAGGGGTTCCTAATCCTACTCCTACAACTAACATGTTAGAAATGTGGAATGATTGTTTTGATGGTTTGGATGCAGGACAGGGGGTTTTGGATCATAACTACTTCACAAGGGCAGACCGATGCCTATCCCAGGGCAAGGAGTCAACTAGAAGTATACATAAGAACGAATTGCATTTTGGATTCAAGTTTCAAGGGGTTAGATTGATGTTTTCCTTACAAACATCACCCAAGAATAGGTATTTAACTGCCTCTACTTACAGATATCCCAGTTGACATACAATCTCCTCCATACTCAACCTAAAACAATTTAATCCACTCCTTGAATGGAAGTCTAAAGATCAAGCATGCAATACATAAATCTGTATTCTAGAATTTTAGGAACCCTTAGCAACCAAATTTAGAAGAAGAAAAAGCATGCAACAAGTGGAGAGAGACAGTTAGACACATGCCATAAGCATTTTTCATATAAAACAACACTGAAACTGAGAATGTCTGCAATGTGCATTCAGGTGCAACTCATAAACTCCACAGAGATACAACAACCAGGAAATGCTCTATTTTCATTATTTTCACAAAAATACCCAAGTCTTCAACCACCTAAAAAGAATAACATAGTCTGCCTTTTATACCCAAGCTGTGTATTCGGCAAAAATTTACATGGCAAGTGAAAAAGTCACCAGATTCAATGCATCTTCAGATTGGTACTCAAAAATAATGAATGCAGCTGGGGAAACAGAGGAGAGGGCAGGTGAGATCAGGATTTGCATCGTCGCTTGAAGATTCTTCTTCCTAAATCAGGTGGTTAATCTGTCAACTTGACACATACTTCTCTACAAATCTGCCATCAATGGCATACCAACTGACGGCCTTTGAAAATACAGCAGTCGCGTGCCTCTGAAATTTTCTCACTGAAAAAATGCGGCTGCATACAAAGAAAACCTTCACTGCTAGACGTTAAAACACTGCTGTTGATTTGCATTCCTCTGCTGAGATCATCAGCTCAAAATCATGCTGAAAAGTTGCCAATCAATTAGAACGTGCCACGTAGGCACCCTGTGCATCCATTGCTAACTTTTTCCTTTCTTATTTTGCCTTTTTCGCCCATGTATATGCAAAAGAACATGCATATACAATCACCTTATATACAAGTCGGACCCTCAAATTTTATAGAACAATTTGAAATCGAGTTCTGTTCCAGCTTGTATCTCCCCCTTTTGCATATCGCATTGCACATAGAAGTGCAATGTACATTCACCTCATACATACAAGGCACGGACTTCAAAAATTATGAAACACATTGCATCCATCTTGAAATCCGGCTTGCATCTTAACCTTTGTATCTTTGCAATGTATATCGGCACATACAAGCATTCAATATACATGTTACAGACCCCAAACCTTATTCTCTGCATTTGATTTTCAATTGGGTCCAGATTGTATATTTTCCTTTGTATGTTGTGCATGTATGTGCTAACATACAACACAATATACAAGCAAACCCTTGATACATCTGTAGAATATTCTGGGAATCTTCAATGCATATTCCACCCTTGTATATTTTTCATTGCACATTTCTAATGCATGTAGCCGATGCATGTTAGAATTTTTATGAATTTTAGGGAAGGTGCCTGCATATTTAAAATGCTTGAAACCTAAATGTTCATGCAGGCACCACCAGTGGCTCTGTCTGGGGATGCATGCCTCTTGCAGGCATGGCAAGAACCTCAGAATCTCTGGTTTTGCAGATTGAGCCTTATCCATTGGGCAGCAGAGTCGAACATTGCACCAACCTGCACACAAATTATATTTTCAAACATTATTTTTGGCGGCCCTGGGCAACCAAAAATGAAGAACCACAACTTTTTCTTGTCAAATGCCTGATTCCACTCTAAATAACCCCAACCACAACTGAAAATACCAAAACAATCTACCCACACGTTGATCTTGTTAATTACACGCTTTACCATTTTTGAAAGCTTGCCACTATCAATCTGCAGCTTACAATCGGGGATATAATCATACATAGTAAAATATGTTTCAGGATTGGGCAACATATGTATGTTATAATCTTCAAATAATATATCCTCCTATTGCATTTGGCAATATTCATCTACCTGGCCATTGCACATTATCAGGCATTCACCCAGCTGATCTAAAAGTTGAAAACACTCAGAATATATGAGACCTCCAATATCATTTGTATCACTTATTGACATTGAAAATAAAACCTGATCCACACAGCCATCATTGTTGCATACATTAGGCACATCTAATGTTGAATATTCATTATCCGCAGCTTGCAAACCAGTATCATCATTTTCAAACAGAGGGTTAATTCTACACCACTGAAAGTCATGACTCACAGTGTCAAATGCATCCACAGGCTCATCATAAAGGGGATTCACACTCATTGCAAAGGTCTCCGTTTCTTCTTCATGACAATCCATTTCTTTTTCATCATTGACAAATCCATAGTCATAAGAAGAACAAACCTGACCCATGAACTGATCATGGATATCATCTTTATCATCTTTAACACATGATTGCCCCACATATAAGATTTCTACTACTTCAATGCACTATGAAGTTGAACTATCTACATCATTTTCCAGCCCTCTAATGCTTCCTGGTGAAATTGATATTGACTCTTGATCCATATGATCACAACTTTGCACAACTGGATCATTTAAACATGAATGCTCTTTGTTTAGGACTGGCATGCAAATATTGTCAACTTCACTTGTTGGGTAAACCAGGACATCCCCCTCTATAACAGAAACATCATCAACTTGGAATGATGCAAAAACTAGGACAATAGGGGTGTGAGTACTTTGACATTCAACTCTAACATTCAAACTATACCCCTCATCAACATTGGTGGCCTTAGGGCAGCAAAATTTTTTAGAGAAATAACCCTTTTGAATCCCATACCTCTAATTGTTTTCAATGTCTATTGCAAACTGTTGTGCCTGATGCAATGTGGTGGGCTCCTTATCCCTCAATCTATAGCTCATTTTATTATCAAATGCTCCCAAGTAAACAACTAGGAACAATGCATCATTAGGTCTCATGCATTTTGGAATTCTTTTCAATGCCCTCATAAATCTGAGGTTAAAGGCTGGGATCAACTCATCTTCTTCAATATGGATATACATGAAATCACTAATGACTGCATATTCAGAAATTCTTTCACCATATTGTTCTGAAATGCAGACCTGAGTTCTTGCCAAGAGCTGATAGAGTAAGCTGGAAGGTAGGAGAACCAGTCCCTTGCATCTTCATCTAGAGATTGAACAAATAATCTCATAACTACATCTTCGTGGTCAATCTCAAAATCATCTATAACATTCATAAATTGCTGCAAGTGTCTCTCAGCTGATTCATCCTTAGCACCATTGAATTTGGGCAAAAATTTTCTGATTTTAGGTGGAAAAGCATTTGAATAGCCATAAAATGCCATCAAAGTTTATGGGCTTATATCTGTCAATATTGAAACTTCTTCCATTACATGGTTGGGACTGATTATTATGCATTATTGTATTTGACACCTCACAAGGGTGCATGGGCTGATAATACATCATTATGTGTTTCTGCAACCCTCTTTTCAACTCAGATTTTCTTTTACAACAATGACCATAGGCTTTTAAGATACAACTACTATTTCAGCTTGCCTAAAGTCCCTTATATGAATCTTTTCAACAATATTGCATGCTCCTTTTGAAATATAAATTAGGTCCTCACAAAAGCATGTGATCTTTTACTAACATTTCCCTTTTAACCAGTGTTATTTCACTAAATAGGGAACATTTTAAAATTTATGGAAATACCTGGACATGTTGCAGCAACTGCAAATTCAACACCTCTAGTGTCCTCCTATCAGGTTCTTTATATGCAGAGTCGCAACCTCCTTCGCAGAGGAATAAGCTTCAAACAGGCTGAAGCTGAAAATTGATTTCTTTCTAGGTTCTCCCACAGCAGAGCCACACATATAACTTTTCAGATTTTGCTGCAATAAACACCTCCAAGTCTGCTTTTTCAATCTTTTAGACTCAAACTTTCATGGATATGACACTTTTTTCCCCAGTAGAGTCGCCATCTGTTGGTTTTTCTTCCGAATCAGCAAAGGGTTTGCCAGTTCCAATGCATGGGCAGATTCGACCAACTAATATAGGGGGTTGCGTGAGCTACCTCCCCTTCACTTCTGGTTCTGCCGCACCAAGGGGGCTATCCCTGTAGCTAAAGATGTAACACTTGACTCATCCAATGACAGAAAGATTTATCTTTACAACAATAGGCATAATACTCTCATGTATGGACCAAGATTTGAATGATAAATCACAAGTTTGGCAACACTCTTGGACATGTTTGTCTGGTTAAGGATGAGACTATGCAGGGGTTCCTAATCCTACTCCTACAACTAACAGGTTAGAAATGTGGAATGATTGTTTTGATGGTTTAGATGCAAGACAGGGGGTTTTGGATCATAACTACTTCGCAAGGGCAGACTGGTGCCTTCCCAAGGCAAGGAGTCAACTAGACGTATACATAAGAATGAATTGCATTTTGGATTCAAGTTTCGAGGGGTTAGATTGATGTTTGCCTTACAAACATCACCCAAGAATAGGTATTTAATTGCCTCTACTTACAGATATCCCAGTTGACATACAATCTCCTCCATACTCAACCTAAAACAATTTAATCCACTCCTTGAATGGAAGTCTAAAGATCAAGCATGCAATACATAAATCTGTATTCTAGAATTTGAGGAACCCTTAGCAACCAAATTCAGAAGAAGAAAAAGCATGCAACAAGTGAAGAGAGACAGTTAGACACATGCCATTAGCATTTTTCATATAAAACAACACTGAAGCTGAGAATGTCTGCAATGTACATTCAGGTGCAACTCATAAACTCCACAGAGATACAACAACCAGGAAATGCTTTATTTTTCTTTATTTTCACAAAAATGCCCAAGTCTTTATCCACCTAAAAAGAATAACACAGTCTACCTTTTATACCCAGACTGTGTATTCAGCAAAAAATTACATGGCAAGAGAAAAAGTCGCAAGATTCAATGCATCTTCATATTGGCACTCAAAAATAATGAATGCAACTGGGGAAAACAGGGAGAGGGTAGGTGAGATCAGGATTTGCACTGCCGCTTGAAGATTTTTCTTCCTAAATCGGGTGGTTGACCTGTCAACTCGACCCATACTTCTCTGCAAATATGTCATCAATGGCATACCAACTGATGGCCTTTGAAAATACAGTAGTCGCGTGCCTCTAAAATTTTCTAGCTCAAAAAATGCAGCTACATACAAAGAAAACCTTCGTTGCTGGATGTTAAAACACTGCCGTCGATTTGCATTCTTCTACTCAGACCATTGGCTCAAAGTCATGCTGAAAAGTCGCCAATCAATCAGAACGTGCCATGTAGGCACCCTATGCATCCATCGTTGACTTTTCCCTTTCTTATTTTGCCTTTTTCACCCATGTATATGCAAAAGAACATGCATATACAATCACCTTATATACAAGCCGGACCTCAAATTTTATAGAGCAATTTGAAATCGAGTTTCGTTCTAACTTGTATCTCCCCCTTTTGCATATCGCATTGCACATACAAGTGCAATGTACATTCACCTCATACATACAGGGCGTGAATTTCAAAAATTATGAAACACGCTGCATTCGTCTTGAAATCTGGCTTGCATCTTAACCTTTGTATCTTTGCAATGTATATCGGCACATACAAGCATCCAATATACATGTTACGGACCCCAAACCTTATTCTCTGCATTTGATTTTCAATCGGGTCCGGATTGTATATTTTCCTTTGTATGTTGCGCATGTATGTGCTAACATACAACACAATATACAAGCAAACCCTTGATACATCTGTAGAATATTCTGGGAATCTTCAATGCATATTCCACCCTTGTATATTTTTCATTGCACATTTCTAATGCATGTAGCCTATGTATGTTAGAATTTTTATGAATTTTATGGAAGGTGCCTGCATATTTAAAATGCTTGAAACCTAAATGTTCATGCAGGCACCACCAGATTGGACTGATTTAGTTAAAACAAAGTCAAAAAGAAAGAAGAAAATGCACATTCGAGCATAGCAAAATAGAGTTTGAAACCCTAACTCAAATCATTTCGACTTGAGATTTCGCTATGAGCTCTATCGAGCTGCCACCATTCCATGCAAGGGTTTGCTCCTTATGTGTTCTTCTCTACAGTTTCAATGGCTTTTTGAGGTCTACATTTTGCATTTTTGACAGGGAAAATTGAGGTGAGTAAATTCTCTGTCAATTGGGCTACTTCTTTGACTTCATTCACTTTTTTTTTGGTCATTACGACCATGATTTAGACTATCTTTTTGATGTATCTCTCTGGTTTTCAATTGGTCTACCACCATCTTTTGTTCTTGGCTATGTTTGAGCTGGTGTCTTTCTCCTTCCTTCGTTGGGGCCACCAGACCTGTATGACTTTGAGCTTTTTAAGACCCTAGAATGGGAAGAAGTCGCATTCTCACTACATATATATCTTCAGATAGGTAACTCTCTCTCTCTCTCTCTCATACTCTGTATTTTCATCATTTCCATATCATTCTATAGCTTTTGTGGTCAGAACTCACGGCCATATTCTCTTTATCCTATATCATTCCTATCACTGTAAAATGAAAAAAAATGGGTGTTGAACTATATTCGACCAGGCTTTAGCATGATAACACTCTTTATGCATTCTTTGTCTTAAATGAGTTTGAGAAAACCTCATTTTCCTCTGTATCTACACTTTTTCTGCATTTTCCATACATATTTGCTTTGATAAACACAAAAAAAACTTGGTGGCTTCAGGCCGCAACCTATGTGACTTTTTCTAAGTATCTCTGTGTTTGAAAAGAGTTTGAAATGAGTTGCATCTTACTCTGTATCTGCATTATTGTCTCCAAACAAGCTCGAGCTATGACAAAAACTTGCAAAATGATATTTTTGTGCATTGGGCAGCTAGAGGTACGATTTGGGCATTCTGTTCTTGAAAATCTGCATTTGTTCTTTGTATCTGCAACTATTTCTTCATTTTCCATCTCAATCGATAACAAAAAAAAAACTTATAAAAGAGATCATCTCTGAACTTCTCTGCATTTGAAATTTGTGGCTTTCCTTACTAGACCTTTTACATCAGATATTCTTTTGTTCTATAGCAGCAAACCATTGACAAAACATTTCATTTTCTATCTCTATATAGCTTGGTTATTTATTAATCTCACTCAGAAATACTTCTCTGTATCTATCATTGGGTTTTAAAAGCCATATTTCATTAGAACATGGATAAAAATGAAGTATGGAATGTGTTTACTTTTGTCTTCTATCTCCATGGCAGTCATTCTTCTCATTGTCTTCTCAGATTTTAAGATCATTTGTTCAACCTCAAATGCCAAACATATGGAAGTTTTAACAAAGTCTTGATGCATTAGCTTGAAACCTGCAAAAATGTTTTAGAGAAACCCCAGAAAAGGTATGGAAACCATGGAGGAGGGAAACAAACTATTGATTGTTTAACAGTCATAAATGACTGCTCTGATCACTATCCTCATGGTTTTTATATAAACCTCTATCTTTAGTATGAACACTGTGCATACATCCTTCATAACTCCTTTTGTAGGATTGTTTTATCAGTTCTTATTGGCTATTCTTGGCATTTTATAGCAGTTATCTTATCTATTGGCTACATCTCTTGGACTCCATGCCTGTGAGCATTGTTCTCAGTTTGTTTATGCAGATATGTGACTTGTGAAGTCTGATAGAAATGGAATCAGTAGAAGAACATTTTGTACTAGTGATAGAACTCTCTCCAATGGATGCACGACTCTTTTATGTTTAACAAAACCTTCAAAAGACCTTAACAATTTTATATGGACTAAAACTGTCCTCCTCTTCCTGGTGCCTTTCATGACTGTTCCAAGCAGTATCTTCTGATAATATTCTATTATGTGGATCATTGCAGACCTCTATCTCTTTTGTTGTGATAATCATGATGATGACTGCCGTGTATCTTCTATTTGATACAACTCCTCTTGAGTATCATCCATTTCAATGGTTGAATAGTCACTAACAGTTTTACATTTCATTCACAACAACAGTTATCTGTCCTATTTTTATTTCTAAAAGCTCTTTGATTGTTGGAGTTGATAATCATATGAGTTTGTACCCTTTTGGTACTTTGTTGGCTATCCTTCAATGATTTGGATGGTTGTTCCTTCCTTTATATTGATGACTGTTGATGTACTTGATGCTTTAAGGCTACTCCTTTTATGGTTCAAAAGGGAAACTATGACAGTATAATGGCATTGCATGATGTTGGTATAGCTCGTGTAGCTATAGTATGACATAACATTAACATGGTTGTACCTTTCACTTGTTGATCCATGATTCCACCCATGATGTGGCATGCTGATCTGTTGTTCCATTGCTGCTCCTTTCTTTTCATCGTCACTGCACTATGTTACTGTAATCTTAGCACTTGATTGTCCATTTGACTATTAGACTTTCATAGTATTGATCTATTGTGAAGGACTGCATGTTGTATCACTCATTTTCTACATCTTTGTAGCATGATATTGTATTCATTGCTGCTATGATAGCACTTATTGTTGTTCCATATGACTGTATATGTGTTTGGAAATTAATGTTCTCTATTAATGACTGTGATAGTTTGGGTATGAAAACATAAGCAACAATAAACTCTGTCATATGGTTGTACCTTCACATGATATGACTGCAACATCTTTTGTTTCTGCTCTGCCTTAGTTGATAGTTCTAACATTCTCGTTGATGGTTAAATATATTTACTTTTGTTACACCATTGATAGTCATGATAAAGATGCTAAAGTTCATTGTCCCTTTGGCTAGGGTATGCAACTCACTATTCTAACTAATGGACTGTTCTCCCAATGCTGTTATGCATAGTCCAAGTTTTCTTTTTTCCTTTATGACTGTCTTTATCATGGCTGTGCATGTGATTGTCTTCTTGCTGACTGTTATTGCCCTTGACAGTTGTGATCCACTTTCTGAATATGCTCCTTGCGATGTGCTTTTGCATTTATATATTGCATATGAAATGTTCTGTAAGGACTATGAGCTGGGCTCAACCCTTCTCGTAGCCACATTTCCTCCACTCATAATGTAACCTTATGAATCAAATAGAAACATAGTTACACCTGTATCTTCACATGAAGCAAACTTGTTACAAAATAAATGCATGTTTTGGATGTGTTTGATGACTTGATTGTTCTCTAGGACATCCACGGTATACATTTCTTGTTTAATGCAATTGAGGATCAGTTTATACATGCATGGTATCTTGTTCATGTATGGTTTGGGACCATTCATTGCTTAGAGCATTGCTCTAACACCACTATTTTTGCCAGATGCAGGAACTAGAGACGACATGAAACTAGGAAGGACAAAGACAACTCGGGGCGATAGGACAACACACCAGAACCAGTCATTCTCAGGCAATGATTGGCCCCCAACCTTACATGTACATTATTTACATTTACTTATTCATGTATAGACTATTCTTCTATTTCATTGAATAAGAAAGTTAGCCTCATGGCTTGTGTGAGATAATGAACATTTTACATTGAAAAGAGATTATTTATTTTTTGGAAAATATTTTGGATAAATCCTTCTTATGTTACATGCACTTGGATAAATGCAGTAATATAATAAACATAATCTCCTAAATTATTTCATTTACGCACTTGAATGTAATGTATGCAGGACTAGATGAAATGTACCTTTTAAGTTTTGAATCAAAACTCTACCTAAATGAGCTGTAGGGAAATTTAGGTAACATTTTTGGCGACATCTACTATATGTTTGCCTGCTAAACATCAAACCAGTTGCCTGAAGCTTATTCATTAGGCATAGAGTCACTCATACTTGACAAAAAAACTTGAAAAAAATTTCTCTCCATTGCTGCAACTCACTTTAGACTGCAATCTTTTCTAATCTATCAAGTGCATGGGTATGGTTGGTGATAGTGAACCAACAAAAATCACTATTACTAATGATATGCATCTACTTGATGGGTTAGAAGGGGGATAATCAACAAGAATACCTCCTTAGCAAACTGTTGTGATTTATTATAGTTCTATGAGGGGGGCAGGTATGATCTGTGACTGTGAATACATGTATTCACTGTTTCATATGATAGTTGTCTATACATACAACTATAATACATTACAACAATTTCATCCTCACACATAACCAGACCCAGGAATAACTAACAACTGTGCAGAAACACACTTAGGGAAATGAAATTTGCGTCTAATCTATTGTGCAGCAACACTTATTTAACAACAGAAACTTCATGAAATATGTACAAACATGAAAGATCCTACCTCAGAAGCAATGCTTGAGGTGAATCCCATTGACTAGGATTGGCTCGATGTCACCATCCAACCTAGATAACTGGAAAGCATTATGTTGTTTGCATTCTGAAACAATATAGGGCCCACTCTAAAAAGCATCAAACTTAGAGTGCTTTCCAGGTTTGCTTTTCAACACATCCCATTTCAGCACTATGTCACCCTCCTGGAATGTTCTTGGAGATGCTCTATTGTCAAATGACCTCTTCATTTGAGTTTGATGATGCTCTATATTTCTCATGGCATCATTTCTAGTTTCTTCAAGCTCAACTAGTTGAGCTAGCCTTACTGTCATAGGGCCTTCTTCTAGCATGTCCAACTGATTCACCAAATCAAGTGTTGGTAACTCAAGTGTGATAGGAAGCCTTGCTTCCTTTCCATACACCAACATGAAAGGTGAATGCCCTGTTGACCATTTTGTAGTAATTCTGTCAGCCCATAATGCTGACTTTAACTGCGTATGCCAGGCTCTCTAGTTACCCTCCATGGTCTTCTTGATAATTCTGATCAAGTTCTTATTGGTGGATTCCACTTGGCCATTGCCTTGCGGATAGTAATTGGAGGATGTATTGAGATAAATACCATTTCTTACAGTCCAATCAGAGATTCTGGAACCAACAAAGGCAAGGGCATTGTCTAAAACAATGGACTCCGGCACTCCAAATCTAATAACTAGCTCTTCATAAAAATTTAGAACAGCAGACTCATTGGCTTCTTTGAGTGCGACTGCTTCAATCCACTTAGTGAAATAATCAGTGGTTGTAAGAACCCACTTATGGCCAGCACTGGATGAAGGATTTATAACCCCAATAAAGTCTAATCCCCACCTCATAAAGGGTTGTTCAACTTGAACTTGCAGCAAAGGTAAGGCTGCCAACCTCTCTTTTCCGGCAAACAGAGCACATTCCTTGCACTTTCTGACCCATAAGTGTGCATCTTTAAACAAACTGGGCCAATAATAGCCACCTTTCATCACCTCAAGAGCTATTGCTCTGGGTGCAAAATGGCCTCCAACTAACCCCTCGTGAAATTCATGCAACACTTTTTCAACTTGGTGAGGTTCGATACATCTCAACAATACTCCATTGAAATCTTTCCTAAAAAGAAAGCCACTAATGAGTACATAAGGTATGGACTGCAATTTGAAATACCTTCGTTTGGCTCTATCCAAGCCCTGAGGACACTCACTAGTCTGCAGGAAATGGACCATTTCTTGCACCCAATCAGTAATAGGAACTGAAACAGCTGCTTGCTCTTGATCTTGTAATGATAGAACAACTTCCTATTCACGTTCTTCTTTGCTGATAACACCATCAGCAAGCTATTCGCATAACCCTTTTCCCTGACCAGCTTGGTAACCTTAAAGTCCATGTCATATTCCTCTTTCACTAATATCTGATTGTAACCGGAATAACCGTCTAGTAAGGAAAACCTCTCTGATCCTGAGACTACTTGGAGTATCTACTCCATGGAAGGCAAAGGATGACAGTCTTTCAAGGAAGCTCTATTTAAGTCATGAAAGTCTACACACAGCCTTATCTCCCCATTTTCTTCCTAACTGGCACAAGATTGGAAACCCATGAGGTGTGCTTAATAGGAAATATTATGCTACTCTCAATCAACTTGTTTAGTTCTTTTTTCATAAGAGGCTCTAATTTAGGATTCAAGGGCCTCTGTTTCTGCCTAACAGGCTTGGCATCAGGTTCAAACTCAATAGTATGTTGAGTAAGCTAGTGGTCAAATCCTTTTAAATCACTATACTCCCATGCAAAAATGTCACTAAACTCTTGGAAAAGTTGAATAAATGCATGCTTTTATTTTGTTGTACATACCTTGCCCAGTTTAAGGAGCTTACCCTTTAAGATCTCAAACTCTTCATAGTGGTCTTATTAAACTTGCAAGCTGGCCTTGGGTTTTGCAGCTTCATCATTAGTGTTAAAAATGGACTCTAAGGTGACCAAAGCCTTTGGCATCTTGTTATTCTTGAGTTGAATGATTTGGTCACCGTACTGGTGTTGTAGCCTCTCTTGGTTAGCATGAGAGAATTTAGCTTCCTCTCTCAAGAATTTTACAATCTGCTGATCACTATCAAACACCTGCCAATGTGTGTTATTATCTGGCACATCAGGCCTAACAAAAATCTTAATATGATGATTAGTCTTATCACTACTAATCTCCTTGGGAATGTCATATTCAGCCCCTACAGCAGCCAGCCTATCAGCATGTTTATTCTGATTTTAGGTATGGATATCAAATTGAATGCATCAAATCCCTCCAAGAGGTCCCATACTCTATGCTTGTAAGACTTAAACAGATAATTTTTTGTGACATTAAGTTTTCTCACTTGATTTACAACCAATTCGTTGTCCCCATAAACTTTTAGACAGCCAATACCTTTTTGTCTTGCCCATTCCAAGCCTTGAATAAGAGCTTTGTATTCAACCATGTTGTTAGTATCTAAAATTTGAATAGTACCTCTCAGCCTTCAGGGAAACAAGCATGCATCCACCACTGGCACCCGTTTTACTTCTTGAGCCATCAAAAAATAGCTCCTAGACCTCATTAACTTGTTGCCCGTCTTATTGTTCTACACTTTTTTCAATGTTAGGAAGAAATGAATCAGCTTTGTGCATCATATACACACCTAAACCAACCTCTTCTAGGTGCTCACACGGATGAACCACTTGAGTTTGATCTACTCATTCATCAAGAACTTTTGGTATACCTTCAATCTATGTACTGCCTTCTTGGACAATGGGATGTTCCTCTTGTTCACTTGCAACCAAGTTGGCATTGATGGGACATGGAGTGTAAGGTTCAATATGGTCCTTAGCAACGGGTTCTGACTTGATAGTCACCTTAGTGCAGTACCTAGTTATGAACAGCATATGAGACCAATTTGAGGACAGGAACCTCCTATCTTTGCGGTAAAATCCCTTGACAAACAAATGGCAAAATAAGGAGGTAATTCAATTACATATATGTCCTGCAGGATAGAGAAATTTGGATAGGCATACAGAGTTAAACTCAGCCCCTTTACGACACCCACTGTATTAATAGCAATTCCATCTAGTTGAACAACTCCCTTCTCTAATGGCTTGTATTCAATGCCTAACTTGTCAACAATCTATTTGGGCATGACGAAACTGCTAGCACCTGAGTCAGTCATGCAGTTATGGAATAAATGATCCCCTATGATCAAAGACATATAAAATGGTGGGGGTTTGACCTCTGAAGTTTGTTGTTCTACATTTTTTCCAATGTTATTTGTCAAAATAGCCTTAGAGTTATCTATATCAAACTCTCGAGACAATTTTAAATTTGATAAGGTTGATTGAAGCAAGTCCTTTTGGCCAGGGATACTTAGGGAATCCCACATAGACATGGATACATTCATTTTTTTCATATGCTCAAGGATATTGAAAGCATATGTACCTGATTTAACTTGGCTTTTGGGGGTAGCCACGTCACCGTGAGTACAAGCTGGCTAAACTGGCAGATTAAGCTGCTCCTTGCCTATCAAAGGCTAGCCTTTTGATAAAACTTGCATTTTCTCAGCATTGGATGGATTAGAAACACCTTGTCCCACATTTGGCACTTGATGCTCATGAGTTTGAACCTTACCAGATTGCCACCCCTCATCAATAGCCCTTTTCTTGCTGCGTGTATTGGATGCAATTGAAGAACCAACTTGGTTCATACCACATAATTCCTCTCCTTGCCAGTTTAAGAGTGTCATCTCATGTACCTGTTCTTCTTGCTGCTGAACAGGAGGTTCTACAGGCACATTAGACTGCTCTACTGGACTATTTTGAACCATTAAAGCTTGGTTAATCACTCCGTAGGCACAAGTATTTTGGTTATGAGGCTGGTTAATCATAGTCCTGAGCCAAATTGTTTTGCATGGGTATAATTTCCTTCGAGGAACTAGCAGCATTTGGATTGTAGGCCTGATAAGGCTTAGAGTTAAAGGCTTGCCTTGGACCTTGATTATTTGGCTGATAAGATGGCCTATTCGACTGATTTTGCTTGTAATTAGACTGAAATGGAGGCTGATAAGGTCTAAAATTTTGACCTTGCTACCTCTTGAGGTTCACTATCTCAGTACCAAAAGATTGTAATAGTCATTTGATCTCATGTAACTCAAAAGATTGAGTTTGAACAACATTCTCTTGGTTATTGGGCTAAGTATTAGGTGCTGGTAGTGCTGGTACAATGGGTATAACAGCTATAGGAGACACACACATTGGCATTAGTGACTGAATAGCAGGGAATATTGGCAAAGGAGGTCTAGGGGCAATTTTACCAGCCTGTACGAGGCTGTTCTCATCCCTTATGGCTATAACATAAGCTTGAGGTAAAGAAGCTCCTCCCATAGATTGAACCATAATAGAAATATCAATGTTCAAAGCTCTCAAATAATATAAGAAAGCATGATCAACAGTAGGCCTTACCATTTATGGGATTCTATCCCACGTCTTCTGGAAACAGTGGTTGAAGTCTGACATAACTTTGTGAGGAGCCCTCTTAATCGTAGACAGTTGCTCCACCAATCACAAATGGTCTGATTTGTCTTCAAAGAAGTTGCACAGCTCCTCTCCCAAACGATCCCATGAATCTATGGAGTTCACTGGCAAGCTTCTGAACCACTGCAAAGCCTTCCCTTTGAGGGAAGCTACTAATAACCTGATTGCAACATTCTCTTGTGTCACATGATGGACAACACACAGGTTTGCAACATCTTTTATGTGTTCAGTCGGAGTAGTTTGATCTTCACCATTAAAATATGGTAAACTTTTCAAGGCAGCTAAAAGAATGTCATCATGTTGTGCTAAATTCAGTGGGCTGCCTTGGTTGAATGCAACAAACAGCTGATTTATGGCTCCTGGAATCATTGTAACTAGGATTCTTGGGACAATATGAGTTCTAATAGCAGTAGGAGTAGACTTGGCTCTCCTAGAATAGACACGAGTTTTCTTGGGTTTCTCATCTATTATCCCTCTTCTCGTAGGTGGGGATAATTGTAAATACTCAAAAGACGAAGAACTGCTTTTGGTTTGTATCCTTTTCATAAGTTGAAATGTATTGATTTTGCTAAACCAAAACTTAGAGTTGCCAGATATGTAGATTTTAACCTCTTATAGGTCTAAAAATCATTGGCTGCACATCAAAACCAACAGTAAAATGTAATATTTGAACTGTTTCTAATTCCATAGTCCCACTGGGCGTGCCAAAAATTGTTGTCTCTCAGATTTGCACCCTCGCTGAGTTGTAAAACCTAGCAATTTAGAGAAACATGGTATCTTTCCAAGCCTGTGGGTCACCTGTGATGGAAAGAACCTTTGGAGAAGGCTAGCTTCCTAGCTGGTTATCACCTAGAATCTACTGGATTTGCAGAGGAAAAGGGAAAAGGAATGCTTTTGAAAATGAAAGTTAAAACTGGAAAATGTGAAAATAACGGTGATTCACCAAACTTGATGTGGTTAATGAAACTCATATTTGCATACACTTGGCCACAGACAATAGAAACTAGACCTGCATAACCTATTACTGTATGTTTGCAAAAACACTTCACAAAGAGGCTTAAATGCATTAAACTCTTTAAAAGGAAGATAACTTCATAGTTTAAAAGCATTATAACACTTTAAGACACAGTTTGTAACCTGCATAAACACACCTTTTGAAAAAAAGGTATTGAAACATAAGACAAAGTCACAAGGAAACAAAAATACCTCACTAATGACCTGATCCAACACTTGATGATACCCAACACTGCAAAAATAGGAAGACAAAATCTGAATATCAATGGCATCCAAGGTGTTCTTTGTATTTCATATGCCAAAAGAGTTACAAAAACATGATTAGATTGAGTAAGGATTGCAGAAAATCACTAACTCCAGAAATTGCATGAAAAAGAACTCCATATAAAGAGTCAAATGAATGACTATATACTCTCCTAACAATTGCAATGAGAAAATGATGAGAAAACTCCATTTTCGTGCATCTCATAAATGTCTCCAAAATATCTGCCTAAAGTCCTCCAAAGTGGGTTTCCAATGCAGAAATAGTCAAGGCATGTCATCACCCATCATAAAAGCTCTAGAAAATGCCTTTAAATGCTCTTTAAGGCCACTAAAAATAAGTCAAATATGTGTAATAACTCTTCAACGTATTTGTCAACCTCCCCTGTAGGATCACAAATGTCTGATATTTTGCACAATAAATGACATAAATACACATTATTTCTGCATTTATTTAACATTGACTAAGAGGGTTATAATTACACCACTTAGTTAATGTTTTACATTCTAGAATTATTACAAACCTATGCAGAAAATAATGGCATTTAGGACACAAATATTTAATTTCCCGATTTTGCATGATTTAGGGACAAATTAAATATTGTGAAGGAACGACAAAGTAATCGATGAGACTTACTTTGCCACGTGTGATAAATCTGCCTAATATTGCCTCTTTGCATTTTTATTACAAATGATAAAGTAATTTATAATTCATTACTTTATCGTTCGTTTACAATATTTAATCTATCTCTAGATTATGCAAAAACAACATAACAAACATCTTCATAGCTCCTAGGCAAAAATAACATGACTCCACATACTTGCATCATATCATGTGTCACAAGGCTATATCAAAGCATCTCATGGCTTGTCAAAATACCTTACAATCCCTAACAATTCCTACATGCGTACATATCTTGCATCATCATGATTTCAAGGTCCTAAGCAATACATTTCGAAGTGACCCTTATGCCTCCCTATACACATCACCATGTCTTATACTTCCATGCACATGTAACTGCAATACTATGTATTTAGGCATCACCTTATCCCTCCATATGCATCTAAAAAATAAGACATGCCTAGCAAGATAGCATTCGACCCTATGCTTTTATAATGTTTATTTGACTTTGAAAAAATAACTAAAGGTACAAAAAACATGCCTCATGCCGCCCCCTTTGATGTATCATCATTAGGTTTTAAAGACTTTTTCAAGTCTTTACCACGGCACAAAATGGATTGCAATGATTTAGTTAAAAACAAAGTCAAAAAGAAAGAAGAAAATGGACATTCGAGCATAGCAAAATAGGGTTTGAAACCCTAACTCAAATAATTTTGACTTGAGATTTCGCTGTGAGCTCTGTCAAGCTGCCGGCATTCCATGCGAGGGTTTGCTCCTTTTGTGTTCTTCTCTGCAATTTCAATGGCTTTTTGAGGTCTACATTCTGCATTTTTGACAGGGAAAATCGAGGTGAGTAACTTCTCTGTCAATTGGGCTACTTCTTTGACTTCATTCACTTTTTTTTTTGGCATTATGGCCGCAATTTAAACTGGCTTTTTAATGCATCTCTCTGGTTTTTGATTGGCCGACTACCATCTTTTGTTCTTGACTACGTTTGAGTTGGTGTCTTTCTCCTTCCTTCGTTGGGGCCACCAGACTTGTATGAGTTCAAGCTTTTTTAAGACCCTAGAATGGGCAGAAGTCGCATTCTAACTACATATTTATCTTCAGAGAGGTAACTCTCTCTCTCATACTCTGTATTTTCATTGTTTCCATATCATTCTATAGATTTTGTGGTCAGAACTCACGGCCATATTCTCTTTATCCTATATCATTCCTATCACTGTAAAATGAAAAAAATGGGTGTTGAACTATATTCGAACGAGCTTCAGCATGATAACACTCTCTGTGCATTCTTTGTCTTAAATGAGTTTGAGAAAACCTTGTTTTCCTCTGTATCTGCACTTTTTCTACATTTTCCATACATATGTGCTTTGACAAACACACAAAAAAAACTTGGTGGCTTCAGGCCGCGATCTATGTGGCTTTTTCTGAGTATCTATGTGTTTGAAAAGAGTTTGAAATGAGTTGCATCTTACTCTATATCTGTATTATTGACTCCAAACGAGCTCAAGCTATGACAAAAACTTGCAAAATGATATTTTTGTGCATTGGGCTGCTAGAGGTACGATTTGGGCATTATGTGCATTCTGTTCTTGAAAATCTGCATTTGTTCTTTGTATCTGCAACTATTTCTTCATTTTCCAGTTCAACCCATGACAAAAAAACTTGTAAAAGAGAACATCTCTGAACTTCTCCACATTTGAACTATGTGGCTTTCCTTACTAGACCTTTTGCATCAGATATTCCTTTGTTCTGTAGCAGCAAACCATTGACAAAACATTTCATTTTCTATCTCTGTATAGCTCGGTTATTGATTAATCTCACTCAAAAATACTTCTCTATATCTATCATTGGGTTCTAAAAGTCAGATTTCATTAGAACATGGATAAAAATGAAATATGGAATGTGTTTACTTTTGTCTTCTATCTCCATGACAGTCATTCTTCTCATTGTCTTCTTGGATTTTAAGATCATTTGTTCAACCTCAAATGCCAAACATATGGAAGTTTTAACAAAGTCTTGATGCATTAGCTTGAAACCTGCAAAAACATTTTAGCGAAACCCTAGAAAAAGGTATGGAAACCATGGAGGAGGGAAACAAACTATTGACTGTTTAATAGTCATAAATGACTGCTCTGATCACTATCCTCATGGTTTTTATATAGACCTCTATCTTTAGTATGAACACTGTGCATTCATCCTTCATATCTCCTTTTGTAGGATTGTTTTATCAGTTCTTATTGGCTATTCTTGGTATTTTATAGTAGTTATCTTATCTGTTGGCTACATCTCTTGGACTCCATGCCTGTGAGCATTATTCTCAGTTTGTTTATGCAGACATGTGACTTGTGAAGTCTGACAAAAATGGGATCAGTAGAAGAACATTTTGTACTAGTGATAGAACTCTCTCCAATGGATGCACAACTCTTTTATGTTTAACAAAACCTTCAAAAGACCTTAACAATTTTATATGGTCTAGAACTGTCCTCCTCTTTCTAGTGCCTTTCATGGTTGTTCCAAGCAGTGTCTTCTGACAATCTTCTATTATGTGGATCATTGCAAACCTCTGTCTCTTTTGTTGCGACAATCATGATGATGACTGCCCTGTATCTTCTATTTGAGACAATTCCTCTTAAGTATCATCAATTTCAATGGTCGAATAGTCAGTAACAATTTTACATTTCATTCACAACAACAGTGGTAAATATCTGTCCTATTTTTATTTCTAAAATCTCTTTAACTGTTGGAGTGGATAATCATATGAGTTTGTACCCTTTTGGTACTTTGTTTGCTATCCTTCAATGATTTGGATGTCTATTCCTTCCTTTATATTGATGATTGCTGATGTACTTGATGCTTTAAGGCTACTCCTTTTATGGTTCAAAAGGTAAACTATGACAGTATAATGGCATCTTGTAGCTACAGTACGACATAACATTGACATGGTTGTACCTTTCACTTGTTGATCCATGATTCGACCCATGATGTGGCACGTTGATCTGTTGTTCCATTGCTGCTCCTTTCTCTTCATCATCATTGCACTATGTGACTGTAATCTTAGCACTTGACTGTCCATTTGACTGTTAGACTTTCATAGTCTTGATCTATTCTGAACGACTGCATGTTGTATCACTCATTTTCTACATTTTTGTAGCATGATATTGTATTCATTGTTGTTATGACAACACTTATTGTTTTTCCATATGACTGTATATGTGTTTGGAAATTCATGTTCTCTATTAACGACTATGACAGTTTGGGTATGAAAACATAAGCAACAATAAACTATGTCATATGGCTGTACCTTCACATGATATGATTGCAACATCTTTTGTTTTTGATGTGCCCTAGTTGATAGTTCTAACATTCTCTTTGATGGTTAAATATATTTACTTTTGTTACACCATTGACGGTCATGATAAAGATGCTAAAGCTCATTGTCCCTTTGTCCAGGGTATGCAACTCATTGTTCTAACTAATGGACTGTTGTCCCAACACTGTTATGCATAGTCCAAGTTTTCTTTTTTCCTTTATGACTGTCTTTATCATGGCTGTGCATGTGATTGCCTTCTTGCTGACTATTATTGCCCTTGACAGCTGTGATGCACTTTCTGAATATACTCCTTGGGATGTGCTTTTGCATTTATATATTGCATATGAAATGTTCTGTAAGGACTATGAGCTGGGCTCAACCCTTGTTGGAGCCACATTTCCTCCACTCATAATGTAACCTGATGAATCAAATAGAAACATAGTTACACCTGTATCTGCACACGAAGCAAACTTGTTAGAAACAAAATGCATGTTTTGGATGTGTTTGATGACTTGATTGTTCTCTAGGAAATCCAAGGTATACATTTATTATTTAATGCAATTGAGGATTAATTTATACATGCCTGGTATCTTTTTCATGTATGGTTTTGGACCATTTATTGCTTAGAGCATTGCTCTAACACCACTATTTTTGTCATATGCAGGAATCAGAGATGACATGAAACTAGGAAGGATAAAGACAACCTGGGGCAACAAGACAACACACCAGAACCAAAACCAGTCATTCTCAGGCAATGACTTGCCCCCAACCTTACATACACATTATGTACATTTCCTTGTTCATGTATAGATTGTTCTTCTATTTCATTGAATAAGAAAGTTAACCTCATGGCTTGTGTGAGATAATGAACATTTTACTTTTTTTTTTTTTTTTAATAATGCGCCTGGTAAACTTTTTAACGTGACCGGCGACGCTAGTGCGACACGCCCTCCGGCTCCACGTGAATGCTTTTGCCTGGAGCAATGAACCGGTGAGGCCACAACTGGGGGACCTCATCCCCTAGGAAGAACACTTCAAACCCGCGAGCTCATTGGCCCAGCGAAGGCGTAAAGCCTTGCGGGCTCGTTGGCCCAGCGGGGGTTTGAACTCTGGTGGCCGCCACTACATCCTGAGCGACTTAACCATCGAACCATGCCATCATCGGCAAGATAATGAACATTTTACATTTAAAAGAGATTATTTATTTTTTGGAAAAGATTTTTGATAAATCCTTCTTATGTTACATGCACTTGGATAAATGCAGTAATCTAATAAACATAATCTCTTGAATTATTTCATTTACACACTTGAATGTAATGTATGCAGGACTAGATGAAATGCACCTTTTAAGCTTTGAATCAAAACTCTACCTGAATGAGTTGTAGTGAAATTTAGGTAACATGAATTAAACATAAGGTAAGTCAAGGTTCAAAAAGAAAATTACCCTTTATGAATGTAAAGCCATGATAGGGAGCTTCTCTTGCTTTTGTTTTTCTACCTTCTTAACCATTATATAAGTTCTTTTCTTTCATTTCTTTCTTGCTTAAGTAGAACCTTTCCAAAATTTGTTGGTTTGATTTGCTAGCTTAGGTTCAGTATCAATTGCTTAATCTTTTCAATGCCATAAACTATTGCCTCCTCTTGAAAATTACTAGTTCATAGTTGCTCTTAGTACTCTCAATAGTATAGGTTGTCAAATAGTTTAATTGTCCATGGTATCCCTATTTATAGCCTTTTGAATTTGAATTTCTCAATTGTCATGACATGATTGGTCATTTATTGCACCACAAAAGTAGTTGGATCATGTAAATTTCTCAAATTTGAAATATTGCCTTGCTATTGGCTAGAAAAAATGATGTGGTAGCTAGTTGGTATAGACAAATAGTTGTTTTATTCCTACCTATGTGGTGTTATCATGTGCCAAGTTGATACGACCTTTTGTAATGTAGCCACAAGCTACTATTTGTAATGGATAGTTGAGATTTGATAAGATTGATCGTACATAGGCCTTTTAGCCTTTTTAGTGGATGTATTTTCAAGAACTAGCAACAGTCATCATATTAGGTTGACATGGACAAATCAATGGCTTGCATTGGTTCATGGATCTTGCTGCAACAAAAGATAGTTGCTTTTTAAGGGATGACTATGATTAAAAGATCTTAGGAAATGGATGGTTGGTGAGACTTTACCCAAAAGTTATTAAAGGTGTTTCTTAGAGTTAGCTATTGTTGTTAGATGAAAGATGATGTGGCAAATTCAACGGCCCTCTCTTCTCTTAGTGAGGGGTTGAGTTTTTTACCTATCTCATGCCAAGAAGAAGGTCTTGGCTTTGCTTAAGAGTTGGCATGGGAATTTTGTAGAGGGGTGAGTCAAGATAAGACCTTTTCCTCATGGTTCTCTCAAAATTGGATAACATGCATAACAAATGGGGCACAAGAAAACAAGGTATATAGAGGATAGCCATTATAGGTTAGCTATAATGGCAGGAAAGAAAATTATACAAGAGGAAAACTATAATACAAGAATTTTATAGCACATCGAGAGGACCACTTATAGTCAAGGCTTGAGATGGATCCCATTTATTGAGATTCACATAATGGTTCCACTAAGTGTTGCAAGATTGAATGTGTTTGCTTTCTTACATCTATTTATTATGTAAGGTCCACTCTAGAGTGTATCCAACTTGTCATGGTGACCTTACTTTGTTTTTTTCTCATCCTATTTTAGCATGAAGTCACCCTCCTTGAAACTCTATATTGTGGTGTGCTTGTTGAGTTGTCACTTCATCATGCCTCGATTCTTGTTCATTTCATTATGGGTATCAATTCTTAACTCTTCCAGGTGTACGCGCTTAGCTAGTCTATTTGTTATGGCTCCATTATCATCAACCAACTGGTGGATGATGCTTAATGCCAATCGTTCAATGGAAATTGGTAGTCGAGCCTCTTTCCCATAAACTGGTGTGTAAGGTGTGTCCCTGTTGCTTTCTTCAGAGTTGTTCTATTAACCTAGAGAGCTTGCTTTTAAATATTCATGCCATTATTTCTTGGATTTAGGCCCAATCCTCTTGTTAATCTTCATTAGGTTATTGTTTATTGATTCAACCAAACAATTCTCCTACTAGTAGTAGTTTAAGAATGACTTGAGGTAGATTCCATTCTAGTGATCAAAATTCGGTGATGGTGGTTCCCGTGAACATCTTGTCATTATCAGTAATCATAGTTTTGGGGATGGTGGTGCCTGCATAAACATTCAGGTTTCAAACATTTAAATATGCAGGCACCTTCCCAAAAAATTTAGAATTTCTAACACTTTCGGTCTCTGCAGTAGAAGAAATGCAAGAAACAGTTAAAATGCATGTATCTTTGTATATACAAGGAGGTTTGTATATACAAGTGCTGATATATATTGGCGGGCTTGCAAAATTTCCATCGACCTTTGAAAAAATGAGTTATATGCATTTTTGAATGCATATCGGGCTTAAAAGGTGCATATACAAGGGGGGAATCTTTCGCAGATTCCCAGAATATTCGCTGCTTGTATATCGTGTTTGCATGTATATTTGGTTTGTATGTCTTGACATACATCGGCTATATACAAAGGGTTAATGTGCAAAGGAGATGCAAGCCGGATTTCAAAGTTGTTCTAATATGCTTCATAAAGGTTTGGAATCTGTGGATTGCATGTATATTGGGTTTGTATATGCAGCATACAACCCGATATACAAAACAAAGATATACAGCCTGGACGCGAAGGGGGAGTCAAATACAGTGAATAAAATTTGAGGTCTGGCTTGTATATAAGATGAATGTATATGCTGATATACATTGAGATATGCAAGGAAAAAGGATGCAAGGTGGACCTGATGGTGATTGCGATTTGCTCTATAATAGTTAGGGGTCCACCTTGTATGTATATGCATCCTACATATACAAAGATTTAAAAAAGCAATTTGTATATGCATATGCAAGGGCGAAAAGGGCAAAAAAGTGAAAGGGAAAAGTCAGCGAAGGAGGAGCAAGGTGCCTACGTGGCACGATATCACAAGTGGGTGACTTTCCAGCATGTTTTTGAGCTGACGATTTTAGCAGAGGAATGCGGATCGATGGCTATGTTTTGAACTGGCAGCGAAGGGTTTTTCTTGTGTATCTGTCACTGCATTTAGGCGGGAAAAATTCAGAGGTGCGCTGTTGCTACATCTTCAAGGGCTGCGGGTAGCTGATGCATTAATGGCGGTCTTGCAGTGGCACGATGGATGGAGTGACCGACCAACCACCATATTTAAGAAGCAAATCTCTGAGCGGCGGCTCAGATCCTGAACTCACCTGCCCTCTCCTTCGTTTTCCCCGGTTGCATTCATTATTTTGAACGCCAATCTGAAGATGCATTGAATTTTTTTTATTTGCCTAGTATTAATTTTGTTGGGTACACAGTCTTGGTATAAAAAGACAAACTGTGTCACTCATTTGGTTGTTGAAGACTTGGGCATTTTTGTGTAAATAACGAAATACAGAGCATTGCTTGTCTGTTGTATCTTTATGGAGTTTATGAGTTGCATCTGAAGTGTATCTTGCACATATGTTTAGTTTCTTGTCATTGTATATGAAAAATGCATTGTTGCAAGTGTTTATCTGTCTGTCTCCATTTGTTGTATGCATTTTCTTCTTTTGAATCTGGTTGCTAAGGGTTTCTCAAATTCTAGGGTATAATCTTGTTGTACCACATGATTAATCTGTAACTTCCATTCAAGGAGTGGATTAAATTGTTTTAGGTTACAGTGTGGAGAAGATTGTATGTCAGTTGGGATATTCATAAGTAGAGACAGTTAAATACCCATTCTTGGGTGATGTTTGTAAGGCAAGCATCAATCTAACCCCTTGAAACTTGAATCCAAAATGCAATCCATTCTTATGTATACGTCTAGTTGACTCCTTGCCCTGAGATAGGCACCGGTCTGCTCCTGGGTTAGTAGTTATGACCCAAAACCCCTTGTCTTGCATCCAAAACATAAAATCCATCTTTTCATAACTTCCACTTGTTAGTTTGTAGGAGTAGGATTAGGACCCCTGCATACTCTCATCCACAACTAGACAAATATGTCTAAGAATGTTGCCAACCTTGTGATATATCATGCACATCTTGGTCCACACATGAGAGTATTCTGCCTGTTGTTGTAAAGCTAAATCTTTATGTCATTGGGTGAGTCAAAGTGTCAAATCTTTAGCTATAGGGATACCCCCCTTGGTGCAGCAGAACCAGAAGTGAAGGGGAGGCAACTCACGCAACCTCCTATATCTGTTGGCCGAATCTGCCTGTGCATTGGAACTGGCAAACCCACTGCTAATTCGGAAGAAAAATCAACAGAGCTGGTGACTCTACTGGGGAACAAGAGTCAAATAGTGTGAAATCATTGCTGCATATCTAGATCTTTCATTAAAAAAAATAATGGTGCTCTGCTGGTGGAATGAACTCAGAAGAATATTTGTTCTATGACGAGTTTTCAAGTGTTTGAAGATTTTATCCTCATGGGAGAGGTGGCGACTCTGCAAAAAAGTTTTAGTGCACATGAAAGGCAACTGTATGCTGTTGTGATCTAAAAATATTCTATTTAAAGCTTCAACATTTAGATGAAAAAGGTACCTGGTTTCTTCTCACTTTTATTTGTTGTCTTCTTGCATAAGCTGAATGCCAAAGGGAAGGCCTAGGTCTTAGGTAGACATAGGATGTCTGAGATTGAAATTTATATGAATCCAAATATGTATTCATCCATACTCGGTCAAGAGGGGGATGAAAAGTTGTGTAAAAAAATTGAAGAGATAAAGAATAGGTTGATATCCTTAGAAGCTAGGCAGGCTCAGTTAAATAGTAATAACCCTGTTGTGTCTGCCAGTCAAAATATTGACCCTCTTGTTAGCTCTTTTGATCCTTTGTATGACCACTTAGATTTGTCATGGGTCAACTATGAATTTGAAAGTATGCCTGCTCAAATCTACAATCAGATGCCTAGATTTAGTGGACACAATTTGTGTGATGGGGGTGCACATATCCAAAATTTTCACAATTTCATGGAGAGACATTCATTTAGAAGACAGGATATGTGGATGAGGTTTTTTGTCAGGTCCTTTTTCTAGAGCTAGAGATTGGTATTTGAGTTTTCCAAAAAAATCCTTTGCTAGTTGGGATGAACTCATTGACTATTTTAGGAAGGAATTTGTAAGAGAACCTGTTGATCTTGTTGCAAGATTAATGGAAATTAGAAAACAAGATGAAGAACCCAGTATTGATTTTAGTCATAGGTTTGCACTTGCCCTTTCACAGATCCTTGGAGATTTTAAACCTGATGCTTCAGCTTGCATTGGCATATATTTTGAAGCTTTTGAGGAGGGCTCTAGTGCATTGTTGAGGGAATTCAGGATAACAAGTATGCAGATGGCATACAAATTCTTAGAAAGCACAAAAAAAATTAGAAATCTGCACATACAAAATTCCCTGTCCACAGGCTTTGGTGTGAATAAATGTTGTATGGATGCAAATGACCAAGTAATCATGGCATTATATGAAGATAGATGTGAAAATGAAAAGATAAAAATTAAGATTGCTATATCTGAACATGATGCTGACAACAATGCTCAACTGGATTGTTTACCAATGAATGATGCTAGTGAAAGGATCAATGTTGACTCCCATTGCAAAGTTGAGGTGTTTGGTTCAGAAAATAATGATGAGGTTATGAATGGCAGTGAATGCTTGTTTGAGTGGGTTTGTGGAGATAATTGTGAGTATTGTGCACAATATAGAGAAGAAATCAACAAACAGAGGAGCCATTCCATGTTTGAATCATTGCCTTTTATTTAGACACATGGAAATGATGAAGAGCAATCAGAGATTGAAACAAGTAGTAGTGTTGAGCATGATTGTTCTTTGTTTGATTATAGTTTTGCTTATGGCACACAGGCTTATACTCCTGCACACAAGGAATTCATTGGTAATGAAAATGCATGTTCTGTTGCCCATAAACTAGTGGCATACTATAATGAAACTGAAACACTTGGATGAAATTTTTCTAACATATATAGTGAGGAGGATCTATTTGAGTATGGTGAGGATCTAAGCAATATTATTGATATGGATTCTGATTTTCATCCTGATGAAATGGCAACCAGCATATATCATGAGGGTTATTGCAGGGAGGTGCCAGAATCTGATTTTTTTCTGTTTGGTGTAGCTGATAATTGTTTGCATGATATGTGCAAACATGAATGTGAAAACCTTTTCTTTGATATGCCAGCTTATGATAAAATGAAGACCGATGATCCTAGCTATATGGTAGACTATGAATGTTTTTAGTTTTCAGTCCAGCTGGGAGATCATTCTACAATACATGTTGCTGATATAGATGACAATAAGTGTTATATGTTAGATGATTATACATTATTTGATAAATACAACATCCACATGTTGCTTGGTGCTAAAGGTTATTTGCACGAGGTTGACAGAAACAAGCTAAATGAGATGTTTGAATATGCAAATGACAAGGATAGTTTGTGGGGAAATCATGGCAGCATCTTCAGGCTTGACCCAGTGAGATCAGAAGAAAATTAAGTGTTTGACAGAGGAAAATTCTGGTTTTTCCTTTTTGGTGGCCCTGGGCCACCAAGTAAATTTTAAATCAATATGTTTTGTGATGCAGGTTGGTATATGTTCGACTCTATTGCCCAATGGATGAAATTCTGAGGTTCTCACCATGCTTGCAAGAGGCATGCATCCCCAAACAGAGCCACTGGTGGTGCCTGCATAAACATTCAGGTTTCAAACATTTAAATATGCATGCACCTTCCCAAAAAATTTAGAATTTCTAACACTTTCAGCCTATGCAGTAGAAGAAATGCAAGAAATAGTTAAAATGCATGTATCTTTTCATATACAAGGAGGTTTGTATATACAAGTGCTGATATACATTGGCGGGCTTGCAAATTTTCCATCGGCCTTTGAAAAAATGAGTTATATGCATTTTTGAATGCATATCGGGCTTAAAAGGTGCATATACAAGGGGGGAATCTTTTACAGATTCTTGAGAATATTCGCTGCTTGTATATCAGGTCTACATGTATATTTGGTTTGTATGTCTTGACATACATCGGCTATACACAAAGGGTTAATGTGCAAAGAAGGAGATGCAAGCCGGATTTCAAAGTTGTTCTAATATGCTTCATAAAAGGTTTGGAATCCGTGGATTGCATGTATATTGGGTTTGTATATGCAACATACAACCCGATATACAAAACAAAGATATACAGCCTGGACACGAAGGGGGAGTCAAATACAATGAATAAAATTTGAGGTCTGACTTTTATATAAGATGAATGTATATGCCGATATACATTGAGATATGCAAGGAAAAAGGATGCAAGGTGGACCCGATGGTGATTGTGATTTGCTCTATAAAAGTTAGGGGTCCACCTTGTATGTTAAACTGTTGTATGTATATGCATCCTACATATACAAAGATTTAAAAAATGATTTGTATATGCATTTGAATATGCATATGCAAGGGCGAAAAGGGCAAAAAAGTTAAAGGGAAAAGTTAGCGAAGGAGGAGCAAGGTGCCTACGTGGCACAATATCATAGGTGGGTGACTTTCTAGCATGTTTTTGAGCCGATGATTTCAACAGAGGAATGCAGATTGATGGCCATGTTTTGAACTAGCAGCGAAGGGTTTTTCTTGTGTATCTACGACTATGTTCAGGCGGGAAAATTTTGGAGGTACGCTATTGCTGCATCTTCAAGGGTTGCGGGTAGTTGATGCATTAATGGCAGTCTTGTAGGGGCACGATGGATGGAGTGACCAGCCAACCACCAGATTTAAGAAGCAAATCTCTGAGCGGCGGCTCAAATCCTGAACTCACCTGCCCTCTCCTTCATTTTCCCAAGCTGCATTCATTATTTTGAGTGCCAATCTGAAGATGCATTAAATCTGGTGAATTTTTTATTTGCCTTGTAATAATTTTATTGGGTACACAGTCTTGGTATAAAAAGCCAAACTGTGTCACTCATTTGGTTGTTGAAAACTTAGGCATTTTTGTGTAAATAACGAAATATAGAGCATTTATTGTCTGTTGTATCTCTGTGGAGTTTATGAGTTGCATCTGAAGTGTATCTTGCACATATGTTCAGTTTCTTGTCATTGTATATGAAAAATGCATTATTGCATGTGTTTATCTGTCTGTCTCCATTTGTTGTATGCATTTTCTTCTTTTGAATATGGTTGCTAAGGGTTTCTCAGATTCTAGGGTATAGTCTTGTTGTACCACATGCTTAATCTGTAACTTCCATTCAAGGAGTGGATTAAATTGTTTTAAGTTACAATGTGGAGAAGATTGTATGTCAACTAGGATATTCATAAGTAGAGACAGTTAAATACCCATTCTTGGGTGATGTTTGTAAGGCAAACATCAATCTAACCCCTTGAAACTTGAATCCAAAATGAAATCCATTCTTATGTATATGTCTAGTTGACTCCTTGCCCTGAGATAGGCACCGGTCTGCTCCTGGGTTAGTAGTTATGACCCACAACCCTTTGTCTTGCATCTAAAACATAAAATCCATCTTTTCATAACTTCCACCTGTTAGTTTGTAGGAGTAGGATTAGGACCCCTACATACTCTCATCCACAACCAAACAAATATGTCTAAGAACGTTGCCAACCTTGTGATGTATCATGCACATCTTGGTCCACACATGAGAGTATTCTGCCTGTTGTTGTAAAGCTAAATCTTTATGTCGTTGGGTGAGTCAAAGTGTCAAATCTTTAGCTATAGGGATACCCCCTTGGTGCGGCAGAACCAGATGTGAAGGGGAGGCAGCTCACGCAACCTCCCCTATCTATTGGCCGAATCTGCCTATGCATTGGAACTAGCAAACCCACTGCTGATTCGGAAGAAAAACCAACAGAGTTGGCGAATCTGCTGGGGAACAAGAGTCAAATAGTGTGAAATCATTGCTACATATCTAGATCTTTCATTAAAAAAAAATGGTGCTTTGCTGGTGGAATGAACTTAGAAGAATATTTGTTCTATGATGAGCTTTCAAGTGTTTGAAGATTTTATCCTCTTGGGAGAGGTGGTGACTCTACAAAAAAGTTTTAGTGCACATGAAAGGCAACTGTATGTTGTTGTGATCTAAAAATATTCTGTTCAAAACTTCAACATTTGGATGAAAAAAGTACCTGGTTTCTTCCCACTTTTATTTTTTGTCTTCTTGCATAAGCTGAATGCCAAAGGGAAGGCCTAGGTCTTAGGTAGACATAGGATGTCTGAGATTGAAATTTATATGAATCCAAATCTGTATTCATCCATACTCGGTCAAGAGGGGGATGAAATGTTGTGTAAAAAAATTGAAGAGATAAAGAATAGGTTGATATCCTTAGAAGCTAGGTCGGCTCAGTTAAATAGTAATAACCCTGTTGTGTCTGCCAGTCAAAATGTTGACCCTCTTGTCAGCTCTTTTGATCCTTTGTATGACCGATTAGATTTGTCATGGGTCGACTATGAATTTGAAAGTATGCCTGCTCAAATTTACAATCAGATGCCTAGATTTAGTGGACACAATTTGTGTGATGGGGGTGCACATATCCAAAATTTTCACAATTTCATGGAGAGACATTCATTTAGAGATGAGGATATGTGGATGACATTTTTTGTTAGATCCTTTGGTGCTAGAGCTAGAGATTGGTATTTGAGTTTTCCAAAAAAATCCTTTGCTGGTTGGGATGAACTCGTTGACTGTTTTAGGAAGGAATTTGTAAGAGAACCTGTTGATCTTGTTGCAAGATTAATGGAAATTAAAAAACAAGATGAAGAGCCCAGTATTGATTTTAGTCATAGGTTTGCACTTGCCCTTTCACAGATCCCTGAAGATTTCAGACCGTATACTTAAGCCTGCATTGGCATATATTTTGAAGCTTTTGAGGAGGGCTCTAGTGCATTGTTGAGGGAATTCAGGATAACAAGTATGCAGATGGCATACAAATTCTTAGAAAGCACAAAAAACAAAATTGCACATACAGAATTCCGTGTCCACAGGCTTTGGTGTGAATAAATGTTGTATGGATGTAGATGACCAAGTAATCATGGCATTATATGAAGATAGATGTGAAAATGAAAAGATAAAAATTGAGATTGCTATATTTGAACATGATGCTGACAACAATGCTCAACTAGATTGTTTACCAATGAATGATGCCAGTGAAAGGATCAATGTTGACTCCCATTGCAAAGTTGAGGTGTTTGGTTTAGAAAATAATGATCAGGTTATGAATGGCAATGAACACTTGTTTGAGTGGGTTTGTGGAGATAATTGTGAGTATTGTGCACAAGATAGAGAAGAAATCAACAAACAGAGGAGCAGTTCAATGTTTGAATAATTGCCTTTTATTCAAACACATGGAAATGATGAAGAGCAATCAGAGATTGAAACAAGTAGTAGTGCTGAGCATGATTGTTCTTTGTTTGATTATAGTTTTGCTTATGGCACACAGGCTGATACTCCTCCACACAAAGAATTCATTGGTAATGAAAATGCATGTTCTGCTGCCCATGAACCAGTGGCATACTATAATGAAACTGAAACACTTGGATGAAATTTTTCTGACATGTATAGTGAGGAGGATCTGTTTGAGTATGGTGAGGATCTAAGAAATATTATTGATATGGATTTTGATTTTCATCCTGATGAAAGGGCAACCAGCATATATCATGAGGGTTATTGCAGGGAGGTGCCAGAATCTGAGTTTTTTCTGTTTGGTGGAGCTGATAATTGTTTGCATGATATGCGCAAACATGAATGTGAAAACCTTTTCTTTGACATGCCAGCTTATGATAAAATGAAGCCTGATGATCCTAGCTATATGGTAGACTATGAATGTTTTCAGTTTTCAGTCCAGCTGGGAGATCATTCTACAATACATGTTGCTGATGCAGATGACAATAAGTGTTATATGTTAGATGATTATACATTATTTGATAAATACAACATCCACATGTTGCTTGGTGCTGAAGGTTATTTGCATGAGGTTGACAGAAACAAGATAATGAGATGTTTGAATATGCAAATGACAAGGGTAGTTTGTGGGGAAATCATGGCAGCATCTTCAAGCTTGACCTAGTGAGATCAGAGACAGAGGAAAATTCTGGTATTTCCTTTTTGGTGGCCCTAGGCCACCAAGTAAATTTTAAATCAATATGTTTTGTGATGCAGGTTGGTATATGTTCGACTATGTTGCCCAATGGATGAAGCCCAATTTGTGAAACCAGAGATTCTAAGGTTCTCGCCATGCCTGCAAGAGGCATGCGTCCCCAAACAAAGCCACTGGTGGTGCCTGCATAAACATTCACGTTTCAAACATTTAAATATGCAAGCACCTTCCCAAAAAATTTAGAATTTCTAACACTTTCAGCCTCTGCAGTAGAAGAAATGCAAGAAACAGTTAAAATGCATGTATCTTTGTATATATAAGGAGGTTTGTATATACAAGTGCTGATATACATTGGCGGGCTTGCAAAATTTCCATCAGCCTTTGAAAACATGAGTTATATGCATTTTTGAATGCATATCGGGCTTAAAACGTGCAAATACAAGGGGGGAATATTTCGCCGATTCCCAGAAATATTAGTTGCTTGTATATCGGGTCTGCATGTATATTTGGTTTGTATGTCTTGACATACATCGGCTATATACAAAGGGTTAATGTGCAAAGTAGGAGATGCAAGCCAGATTTCAAAGTTGTTCTAATATGCTTCATAAAGGTTTGGAATCCGTGGATTGCATGTATATTGGGTTTGTATATGCAGCATACAACCTGATATACAAAATAAAGATATACAACCTGGACACGAAGGGGGAGTCAAATACAGTGAATAAAATTTGAGGTCCGGCTTGTATATAAGATGAATGTATATGCTGATATACATTGAGATATGCAAGGAAAAAGGATGCAAGGTGGACCCGATGGTGATTGTGATTCTCTCTATAACAGTTAGGGGTCCACCTTGTATGTTGAACTATTGTATGTATATGCATCCTGCATATACAAAGATTTAAAAAAGTGATTTGTATATGCATTTGAATATGCATATGCAAGGGCGAAAAGGGCAAAAAAGTGAAAGGGAAAAGTCAGCGAAGGAGGAGCAAGGTGCCTACGTGGCACGATATCACAGGTGGGTGACTTTCCAGCATGTTTTTGAGCTGATGATTTCAGCAGAGGAATGCGGATCGACAGCCATGTTTTGAACTAGCAGCGAAGGGTTTTTCTTATGTATCTACGACTGCGTTTAGGCGGGAAAAATTTAGAGGTGCGTTGTTGCTGCATCTTCAAGGGCTGTGGGTAGCTGATGCATTAATGGCAGTCTTACAGGGGCATGATGGATGGAGTGACCGGCCAACCACCAGATTTAAGAAGCAAATCTCTTAGTGGCGGCTCAGATCCTGAGCTCACCTGCACTCTCCTTCATTTTCCCCAGCTGCATTCATTATTTTGAGCGCTAATCTGAAGATGCATTGAATCTGGTGAATATTTGATTTGCCTTGTAATAATTTTGTTGGGTACACAGTCTTGGTATAAAAAGCCAAACTGTGTCACTCATTTGGTTGTTGAAGACTTGGGCATTTTTGTATAAATAACAAAATACAGATCATTTCCTTTCTATTGCATCTCTGTGGAGTTTATGAGTTGCATCTGAAGTGTATCTTGCACATATGTTCAGTTTCTTGTCATTGTATATGAAAAATGCATTATTGCATGTGTTTATCTATCTGTCTCCATTTGTTGTATGCATTTTCTTCATTTGAATCTGGTTGCTAAGGGTTTCTCAGATTCTAGGGTATAGTCTTGCTGTACCACATGCTTAATCTATAACTTCCATTCAAGGAGTGGATTAAATTGTTTTAGGTTACGGTGTGGAGAAGATTGTATGTCAGCTGGGATATTCATAAGTAGAGACAGTTAAATACCCATTCTTGGGTGATGTTTGTAAGGCAAGCATCAATCTAACCCCTTGAAACTTGAATCCAAAATGCAATCCATTCTTACGTATACGTCTAGTTGACTCCTTGCCCTGAGATAGGCACTGGTCTGCTCCTGGGTTAGTAGTTATGACCCAAAACCCCTTGTCTTGCATCCAAAACATAAAATCCATATTTTCATAACTTCCACCTGTTAGTTTGTAGGAGTAGGATTAGGACCCCTGCATACTCTCATCCACAACTAGACAAATATGTCCAAGAACATTGCCAACCTTGTGATGTATCATGCACATCTTGGTCCACACATAGAGTATTCTACCTGTTGTTGTAAAGCTAAATCTTTATGTCATTGGGTGAGTCAAAGTGTCAAATCTTTAGCTATAGGGTTACCCCCCTTGGTGTGGCAGAACCAGAAGTGAAGGGGAGGCAGCTCACGCAACCTCCTGTATCTGTTGGCCGAATCTGCCTGTGCATTGGAACTGGCAAACCCACTGCTGATTCGGAAGAAAAACCAACAGGGGGCTCTAGACCTTAGGACTATATCCTCTATCATTTACTACTACTTTTGTAGCATTCTTCAAATCTTTACCCTCAATCCATCATGTGAAGTAGTTTGTTGTTGCAGGGATGAATTTATGGCTAGCACTAGATAGTGGATTCACTATGTCAATGAAGTAAATGTTGCGAAATGGTAAATAATTGATGCACAAATATAAACTTCTATGGCAAATGTGCCTTCTACTCACTGATGTAAAATTGGCAGTTCTGACCACTTTTGCACTAGTTTGTGTGCATCCATGAACAATTGAGACCAATAGTATCCTTCCTACATGATATTGACGGTTATGGTTTGGGAAAAGTAGTTTCCTCCTAATTGCCCGCGATGAAATTCCTTGAGGACTTCCATGACCTTATCTTGTTCAATGCACCTAAGAAGAACTCCATGAAAGTTTCCTTGAAATAGAACTCCTTCAATCAATCTGTATGAAGCGACCTGTAGTTTGTAGGCTCTTCTATTTCTATGACTCAACTCTTTGGGATATTAGCCTATTTCTAAGTATCAAATTGTTTCTTCAATCCATATGAGCTGGCAATTCTCTTCAATGATTGTCACCTAATGTTGGAATGCATGACCATGGTTGTCACTTTATTGGTAGATATCATGTCTCTAAACTTCTTTAGTGCTTTTACTACAGCATAAGTCTGTTTTTCAACAAAGGTGTATTTTTCCTCTAATTCTTTCAAGGTTTGGCTAAACAAAGCAATTGGATGTTGTTCAACATTATTAATTGCACTCTTTTGTGTCAACACAACAAAAATACTAGCTCTGCCTCCATAGACATATAGGATGAAGTCTTTGGAGAAATTTGGATTGATGAGCACCGAGGTACTTGCAATTACTCGCTTGATGATTTCAAATGCCTAGTGCCCATCATCTGTCTATTTGAATTCTTGATAATTTTTTAGCATCATGGCAATGGGTTAAACAATGTTTGTGAAGTTAGTAATGAATTTCCTCACAAAATTGATATTTCCAAGGGAAAATTGTAGTCCTTTCTTATTCTAGGGAAATGAGAGTTGTAGTATGGTCTCAACTTATTCAAGTCTATGGCAATGCCATATTTTAAAAATACACACCCCAATAGTTTCGTTTAGGCACTACAAATATGCACTTCTTAGGATTCAGAGAAATCGCAAATTGTTAGCATCTCTTAAACACATTCTCTAGATGGTTGAAGTGATCCTCCTTGTTTTTAGAGAAGGTTGTTAAGTCATCTAGGTATAAGGATGATCTGATTAATTATGTCCTTGAAGGCAATATCCATTTGTTAGTGTATGTTTTTTTTATTTTTATTATGTTAGAGGATATTTATATTTCATACACATATTATTAATCTTACTTAGGTTAATTAGCCATGGTTGTTATGAGACCACATGGCTTAATCCATCAGTTACATGTGTCGCTCTCACCCACACTTAGGTAGTTGAGTCTCACACCCTCTTTTGGATTTATACGCCACCTCTCATAACCATTTATTTGTCTTTACTTAAGTAGGTGCAACCATGTATTTTGGCATTTACCAAGTAGGTAAAAACTTCTACCTATTTTGGGTAGTTGGAGTTATTACACCTATTGTATGTATATGCCCTTATTTTGCTATATATATAGCATTATCCTCTCACCTCTGGTAGTCAGTGAGAGTAATGTGATTATTCTCAAAATTCTCTTGTAGTTTGTCTCTTGAGTTCTCTCTTTCAAAATAATCTCTCAATTCTATTATTTTGATCTTCAATCATCTGTCGATTAGAATGCATATGATCTAGACCGATAATAGATCTTGGCTCAATTCTCATTTCTCTCAAAATCTAACATGGTATCAGATCTTGGTTGTTTGGTATAGTCCATTTCATTATTCTATTTTTTAGAAATTTGGGACTAATAATTGCTAATATTTTTCTCAAAAACTCAGTATGCTCTTCTCTTACATCCTTAGATGATATGGTGAATTGGAACAATTTAGAAGAAAAATAAGTATCTATATTACCTTGGTTTGCATACATTTTTCTTGTGAGATATAGGTGATTGCATCTTTTTGGTAACCCTGGATGTATTTTCACATCCTCCATAGCGTCCAGAAGGCTTGCGAAAGTCAAGATTGGATTTTGTTTCACCAAAACTAGAGGTTTTTTGAGTGGTTCTAGAAGGTAGTTGATATTTTGGAGCATTTCAGCCCAAACAGACCTCGCCATCATGCTCAAAAGGCTTGAAAATATAAAGAACAATTGTCCAAGTGTTGAATTTGGAAAAGTTGGCCTTTGAGACAAAAAAATCATTTTCGAGCCATACGACCTCATATGCGCTATACAATATGGATTTTTTTTTAAAAAAAATATAATAAATTTACAAAGGCCTTTTGACCTGGGTGCTTAACACTTTTTGCATTAAGCTCTTAGAGTGCCCTTTTAAAAGAAAAGGGCTTTGACCCTAATAGCAGGGCTCTGCCCTATTTAAGCCCCTAGTGAGCCTCTTTGCTTTCCTCAGACCACCAATCGAGTGGCCCAACTTGCTCCACCCACTAGCACTTCTACTACACTCATTCACCAACCAATGCTCCTCTTGTGCCCAACCACCCAAATAGTGCTTCTCCTCTGCCATCGCTTGAGCATGGCTTCACCACTACCCCCTCTGGTCTGCTGAACTTAGTGGAAATTTGGTAGTTTTTCCAAAACAAAAGTCCGCAAAATTTATTTGGTTGCTTGTCATTTTTGGTGATAGTTTTTAGTTTTAGCAAATTGTATTTAAAGTTGGTGATTTTGCCAAATTTGGAGATTTTAGCCAAAATTAGCGGTGGCGTCAACATTGTTAGAAATAAGCCACACCCGGACCAATGATGTGCTGGCCATAAGGGGCTAGTAGCTCATGGATATAATGGCACTGAGACTCAACATGCTTGGTACGCTCATGAAAAACTAGATTGTGAATAAGCTTCAACACGCTTTGATTATTGCCAAACAAAGTGGTAGGACCTATATCAAGAACACTTATACCTGTCAAAATGCAACATAACCATATCGCCTCACAGATAGCCCCCCCTACAACACGATATTATGCCTCTATGGAAGAGAAAGCAATAGTGCTTTTATTTTTTCTCCCCCAAGAAATCGGACCTGATCCCAAAAAAATTAAGCTTTAAGTAGACTTCTTGTCATCCACTGAACCTGCATAGTCTACATCCGTGTATCCACACAATGAAAAATCTACACTCTTCTTGTATTCCAGGCCATATGCCACTGTACCATGGATGTATCCCAAAACCCTCTTTGCTACCTTCTAATGAACAACCTTAGGTTCTTACATAAACCTAGAAAGATAGCTAACAACATAGTTGATATTTGGCCTGGTATATGTCAGGTAGATGAGAATCCCAATCAACATTCAATAAAGAGTAGCATTCACCTAAGGAGATAGGTCTTGGCGGGAAAGTTGCAAACTTGTCTCCATGGGAGTCGACATTGATTTACAATCTTCCATGTTGAACTTCTCGAGCAGTGTCTTGGCATACTTCATCTAGGAAACATAGATCTGATTCTTCTGTTGGCAGACTTCAAGTCTAAGACAATGATGCAGGAGCTCGAGATCTGTCATGTCAAATGATCATTTGAGATCATTCTTTGTTGCATCAATCATCTATGGAGAACTCCTTGTGATGACCAGATTGTTAACAATAATAATCAAAATGATAATCTCCCGCTTGCTCTTTGAGGTAGAGATTAGGATCACATGGACTCCTAATGAATCCATGATTAAGGAGATGCTCATTGATCTTTATGTATGAGGCTTGAGGGGCCTATTTAAGATTGTAGAGGGATTTGATGAGTCTGCATACTTTGTGTTGTTGTCCAGGTGTAGTGTATCCCTCTGGTTGAGTCATGTACACTTCTTCCATGAGATCCATGTTAAGGAAGGAGCTCTTGACATACATCTGGTGAACTTTGCACCCAAATTGTGCTACCATAGCCAATTCCATACGGATAGTCTTGATCTTTGTCGTAGGTGCAGAAGTCTCATCACAATTAATCCCTTCCTTTTGTGCATAACCCTTAGCCACAAGTCGGTCCTTATAATTGTCAATGCTACCATTTGCCTTATATTTGATGTGTAAAACCCATTTGCAACCAATAGCCTTCTTCCTTGGTGGACGATCAACAAGTTTCCATGTATTATTCCTTAGAAGTGCCTGATATTCAGCATCTATAACATCTTTCCAAGGTGGTGACTCAAGAGCTTGCTACACTATTTTAGGTTCTAAATTATGCATAATTATACACATAAGGGCCATGTTTACTTCTTCACAAGACTTGATACGATTCTTAGGCCCATTGAAAGATGTATCTACAACTGCATCATCTTTAGCATCCTTCATAGTGGCTTGATACCACTTAGGAAGCTTTTTGTGTACAAGATATGGAGGTGGTGAGAGAGGGGGAAATTCATCCAACAGAAACAAAACCTCTTCTTGAGCTTATTCATGAAGTTCCTCATCCTCAGGTTCAAGAATTCTAGGTGTTCAAGGTAACTAACAGGTGATGGAGAGGAAGAGGTGCTACAACCAAATTCCTCATCAAAAACAACATCCCTACTAATGTACACCTTCTTTTTTACTACATCCATGAGTCTATATCCCTTTGACTCTGAATTGTACCCAAGAAAAATACACTTCACTGACTTATCATCCAATTTTATTCTCTAGACCTCGGGGACATGCATGAAGGTAGTACATCCAAACACTTTGAAATGAGAAATAAAGGGCTTCTTCCCAGTCCAAGCATCTTATAATGTGATATTATCAAGCACTTTGGTGGGTGCTCTATTCAACAAATACACCGTTGTATGAACTGCTTCAGCCCACAATGCAGAAGTAAGATCTGCAACCTTCAACATGCATCACACCATTTCCACAATAGTACGATTACGCCTCTCTGCAACACCATTTTGTTGAGGCGTATATGTAGTGGTCAACTATTTTGTATTCCATGTTTTGGAAGTAGGTTACAAATTCCTTGTGAATTCCCCCCTTCGATCTGAGTGAATGGCTCTGAGAGTCTGACCTAATGACCATTCTACAAGGGCTCTAAACTCCCTGAATTTCTCAAAGGTTTCATCTTTGTGAGCCAAACAATAGACCCACATTTTTCTTGTATAATCATCCACAAAGAGAAGAAAATACCAAGCATTCTGGTGACTAAATGGCATAGGTCTACATAGATCAGTGTGAACAAATTCTAAGGGACTAGAGGCTCTATTTTCTATAGTAGGAAAAGAAGCCCTATGTTGTTTCCTGACAAGATAATGTGAGCAAAGAACTTACGTTTTCTAAATGGGGGAAGTCCTCACCATATTTCTCTTACTCAATGCAAGAAGATAACCAAAATTAAGGTGGCCAAATCTCCTATGCCAAAGAGTTGTGGATACATTGGTTTTCGCTGCAAGGGCTTGATCTTCATGTGAAACATTAATTAATTGGAGCATCTTTCCTACCCCTAAAGCACGAGCTACAACTACTCCATTGCAACTTTTATCTTTGATAAGACAAAGTTTCTTACCATTGTGTTGATCAAATTCAACTTGTAAATTGTGCTCTAGTAACCGACTTACTGAAAGTAGGTTCTTAGTGAGCCCCAGTACATATAAAACCTTTGTAAGATGAGATTTGTGAGTTCTTAGTGGAAGGGAAATATCACCAATTCCCTGAACTTCATATGAGGTATTATCACCCAATGAAACGTGCCCATAGGAGGTGGATGGAGTGAGATCACGAAAACATTCTTGCTCCATTGTCTTATGTCTGGATGCACCAAAATCAACATACCATATTGAACCGCTTGATGTGGAGGCCTTAGTTTCTACAGTATACATGAACTCTTCTTCATCTGAATTACTTATAGATGCAACATTGCCTTGTTGCTTTTTTTCTACCAATGGGGTGGCTTCTTCTTGTCCCCTTGAAAAGATTTATGTGGCTTTTTGTGACTAGATTCATTATTGGAATAGAAATTATACAAGCATTCTTTGAGTTCATGACCCTTTTTACTACAAATTAGACAATTATTTTTCTTGTGAGAAGAGTTGTCCTGATTTGGTTTAGACTGACTTGATGGATCACTCTAATGTTCAGGTTGTTTTCGCTTCTACTTTGCTGCGAGGGCCTAATTGTCTTGAGAGTATGTCTCACAAAACATTGCTTCTTCATGTTGAATCAAGTTGACCAATTCTTTGAATGAGGGTGTTTATGAGCCACATTTAAACATGTGACAAACACTTGAAATGAGGGGGTAGTGCTCTTAGTATAATGGGTAAAAGAGAAGCATTTGTGACTTCTTCCCCTAACGCTTGAAGTGTTCTTATTTCGACAACTCTTCTAAAAAATGCCTCTACCTTCTCACCATTTTGCATTTGGACACAATGTAACTAACACTGTAGATGGAGGATTTGGTTTTAGTTTTTAGCCTCATAGACTGTTTTGAGGTGATCCCAAGCATCTTTTGTAGAGGTGGTGGTATGAATGTGAGGTTGAACCTCATCAGACACACCAAACAAAATGATCAATTTGGCCTTATCAAATTTATTTTGATCATCACCTACTTGTTGAGGTCTTGTTCTTTATCCAGAGACTACATCCCAAAGGTCTTCAAAATCTAATTGAGTTTCCACTTTAGTTTTCCAGCCTACATAATTATCACCTCTCAAGAGTTAAGATTCATGAAGCATTATTTTAGGTGCACTAGGAGTCATTGTCTATAGTTTGGAATGTCCTTATATCTTTGATGAAACCCTTATTTCTCCCTGACATTATAAAGGGTTGATGCCACAGACATCATTGTTGCAACTTTATTACACGTTAGATGTAGTAATTCAACACGACGACATTACCCGTAATCATTCAACTCATAATTTGTCGAAGATAAACTATAATTTCATATACCAATGAATTGAATACACTTCCTCGTATATATCAAAAAGATAACAAAATAATAAAATAATCTTTATCATGACTTTTCATTTCCATAGTGACTATATCTCTCGACAATCTTGTGGCTATTCTTAGTCTAAGATTGGGTTAAAGATTATTCCTCTACAAAACTAGGATATATATAATTTGGAATAACGCTAGAATAGCTTCTAAAAACAACTCATTCTTCTTTATATACTTGGGAATAGTGGTGTAATGTCAAGTGCTCCTACACAATGACTTCGACTCATTAACTAGCTTTTTAAGCTTTCAAACACACTCCATGCCTTCTCGGTTAGCTACTGTTGTGAGAAGAATACTTTGTTTTATGACAATGACCTTCTCTTAGGTCTCTCTTAAGTCTACCATCCGCTCATACTAAATTTCTACAACCCAAGCATTGTTTTTACCTAAAAGTTGATCACTACAATGTCGACGTATTGTTTACATAGTCAGACTCTAAACTTCTTGGCACAATTGGTCTACACTTTAGGCACAGTTGGCCTCTACATAAGACACAATCAACCTCTTACTATACACAGTCGATCTCTACATAAAACACAGTCAACCTTTACATAAAACACATTCTCATTGTTAAACTAAGGTTGCAATACGAAATAACCATGTTGAATAACAAGAGGCTTTGGCATAGTCTTTTGACTATTACCACCGCAAAGCTTATTGTGCTTCACTAACAATGAAAGGCTATAAATCTAAGACACAACTGAGAGATTCTCTAACTTAGAGGTATTGAAATGTATAACATCTCCTTTACTATATGACAAGGAATAGACATTTATACAGAGTTAAACACAACTATTCCCCTTTCTGGATTACAATATAATAATACAGAAAACAATAATCCTCTGTAGAGGATAAACAACAAGTCTACATTCACTATGCTTAGTGGTAACCTGCTTGCCAAATGATAGTCTACACAAAAACTCTTTACTTCTTTTATACTTACAGATCTAATCGAAAGAAAGACAGATTTATATTCTATCATAGTCTACTAAATATAGTAGACTTACCTGTATAGTATAATAGGTCGAGTCTTCACCGTTGTCTCCTTGCTATATCTCCTCTACTCTTTTTATCTTTGAGCCCCTTCTCTCTCCACATATACAAGTCCTATCTTTTCTTCTACTTATCCCACTCACCATAGTTATGGGCAGATAGTAAATACATCGCGCTAAGAATTTCTCTCCACTCCCCGCGAACCTTCACATGCAGGAAAAAGTGGGGAGTATGGAGCCACTACTCCTTGTCCCACTCCCCAAGCATCTAGGGAGTAGGCTAAGGAGAAATAAAGAGAAACTTTTTACCTCCACCAAACATGATCTTTAGCTATGACAATAATATTAATAATAATAATAATTTGAAAATAGACAATAATACACTCATCTTATGCATACTCTTGAACACTAATTGTACCTATTTGTAAGCACAATTATCGACGGAGAATTCTTGCAAGTCAACTAAGATCTTGACAAAAAAATTAAACATGTTTAGTCGATTTACACACGTCGACCTATCATCCAAAGGCATACACCATGTTTCTATCTGATGATGAAAATGATTTTAACCTTTGTCTTAATGACGACTTAATTTGACAAAACATGATCTCTCTACTAGGTATATGTGTGTGTGTGTTTCCAAATGGCATAAGGATTGTTGCATTCACACGATCTAACATCCTCTCCATAGTGATACTCTCTCTCCTCATAACGGAGGGAAAAAAACATTGTTCCTACATCCACCTCAGTTACATGACGGTAGTTAGACCATTCCATCATTTAACCACATGATCAATAATGTCATAAATAGTTATTCTTTGCATATAAATCAATATAAAGCAAATGCAGTTTCCATAATTACTATAATCATAATATTTTCTCTGACTAACTATTTGTCTTCCTCAAAATAATGAAAATAAATACATTAGTTTAAAAATGAGGTGTGACATTGATACATTATGATGTTTTTGGTCCTATTAATGATCCTTTGATCTCGAAATATGTATATTATGTTTATTTTATTGATGATTATAGTAGAGGAATATGTGTATATTTTCTTAGAAGTAAATATGAAGTCTTCAATCATTTTAAAGGGTTTAAGGCTCTTGCCAAAAATTAGACTAGTAGGAAGATTAAGATTTTGAGGACCGATAATGGTGGTGAGTTTTGTTTGGTAGATTTTGATAGATTCTGTATGGATCATGAGATAGAGACATAAGACAATTTCATACAACCCTCAATATAATGGATTTGTAGAATGAATGAATGGGATATTAATGTAGAGGGTTAGAAATATGGTTAGTGGATCTGGCTTAGAATATTTTTTTGGGTAGAAATAGTTACTGTTGTCACTAGGATTTGCACCCTGTGTTGGAGGGGTTTAGGGCTCCAATAGTCTAGTGAAACATTGAGATGATTTCCAGGTGTGGGACCCTATAGGGAAATCAAATCTCTAGAGAGAGGCTAGTTCCATCGCTGAATGGGAGATTAAGCTATTGCTAAGACTAAACCTAATCTATCCATCATTTGGAAAAAAGGGAAAGAAGGATAAAACTAGAAATTAAAAGAGGTGACACACCAGGTTTGAATACAGAACACTCACAGAACTAAAATGCATAGAATAACCAGATGCAACTGATAAACAAACATAGATCAAGCAGATCCTAAAAGAGGTAAAGAGCAGAACAAGGTCGAGAGGAAATAAACATTAACATGCAAACCAGTCCTAAATTACATAGAGTTAGAACACCATGAAGAGGTAAAAAACAACCAGAATGTATTAATTAGAAAGGCACGGTTATAGCAAAGGAGAGTTCTATTTGAACACAAAAATGTCTCTGTATCCAACCCTCATTACATCTTTTTTACACGTATATATAGCCTTTCATTTCATTGACTTAAGTCATTCATTACAATAAATTTGCCCCATGGGCCTATCAAAAAATATTCCTATCAAAAGGAATGTCTACCTGCAAGGATTAATTGCAGAAAAACTCTTGGATCTTGAAGTAGCTAGGAGATATTTTTCCTTGAATATAGGCAGCTGATTCATCAACCTGCCCCCATAAATGCAAAATATCTAGGAAGGAAGTAGCTCAGCAGATCAGATTCTGCATTAATAGCTTATGAAGATTTTTCAGATGAACTTTCCTACCAAAACTAACCCATAAAGAGCTTTTACAACACTTTAAATATTCAAATTCTAATATTTAAAGTTTACAATACATTACAAACTCTTGGATCTTGAAGTGGCTGGGATATATTTTGCCTTGAATACAGGTAGCTTATTCATCAATCCGCCACCATAAATGCAAAATATCTAGGAAGGAAGTAGCTGAGAAGATCAAATTCTGTATTAATGGCTTATGAAGATTTTCAAATAAACTTTCCTACCAAAACTACCCTATACAGAGCTTTTACAACACTTTAAATATTCAAATTCAAATATTTAAAGTTTACAATACATTACAAAATTTGTTCTATCTAAGTTTTCATTTTCTTGAATTTTGTCCTAAATTTTACCTTATCGACAAAATTTGCATTTTATGAACCATTATGTCTTTGCCTTCTACATATTTCATCTTCAATCGGTAACTTTTCAATTTCTTGAGCTTTGGCTTGTTTCTCTTGGCATTTTGCCCTTATCGGCAAAAATCCACTTTTTCTAAACTCTTCTTGCTTTGAACTTTTCATCTCTATTTTGCCTTATTGGCAAAATTCCATTTTTCTGAACTTCACCTTTTACTTCCTTTTATCAGAAATGTTCCATGTATTGAAACCTTTGATCTTGTGTTTTTTTGCCTTATCGGCAAAACTTGTGTAGAAAAGCATTGGCATTGATTTTGTCATTTATGTCAAAGGTAGATACCACTGATGATTATATCTCATTAGGAGATGGGTTGAGTTAGAATTGGAGACCATTATCAATCAGGAGAAGAGAAACATCAAATCTCTTTGTATGAAAGTGTTGCTTCATGCAGACAAGTTGATTGTCATACTCTCAAAGTGTGCCATGCTCTCACAAGTGTTGCTTCTTACAGGACATCAAGATCATCTTATGTAATGGATACTTTTAGTTTGATTCAAGCACAGGTTGTTTCAAGTGTTCACATGTATCTTGTTGATATCTTCATGCAGTGGTAGATGTGTTTGATCGGGATGGTGTTCATGTTGTCATGTGGCGTGGTGCCATCAAGGAGTTGCAGATGACAAAGGAGTTGTATTTCAGTTGGTCATGTTTTGTCTTGTATTCATAAATGGTGTGGTTCATAAGGTTTGATGCCATGATGGTTGATAAGATTCATTTCTCAGAGGAGTTCATATGGACATTGCTTGAAGGAGTTCATAGAGCTTATACTCTACTTGACTGCAGAAGAGTTCATATGCATGGTTATTGGATACCTTCATGATGGCTGCCTTTATGACCATGATCTTCAAGGATATGTTGATGCTCAAGTCTCTCAGTACATGTTGATGTCAGAGGATAAAGTTGGATTTCTTTCATGCCACTTCAAACAAGTCATAATTCATGCTTCGAGGATTCACAGGATGTTCATGTTGATTGTCATATCTTCAATGTTTCAAGATGTTACTTTTTTATACTCAGTCTTCCTGATGATGTCCTCATGATGTTAGATCAATTGCAGGTTGTGCTAGATTTCTTGTGGTTTCAGTTTTAGCATGACAAAGGTGCAGTGGTAATGACAAGGGTAAAGGCACGGGAGGAATATACAAAGCATATGTAGGAGAATATTAAATTTGTTGCATTGACAAAGTGTTGAGGTATGAAGAACCATTTCATGTCTGAGGTATCTCTTTGAAGGACTGTGCAGAGTCATCATTATTCAAGTTAATGGGTCTAAGATGCAAAACTTGTCATTTATCCTATTAGGGTTTGGATTGTAAAGAGTTTAAGGAATAAAAACCCTAAATTGAAGTTCCTAAAGCTCGTTTTAAAAGCCCTAAGCTACCCGCCACTTACTTTATTTCTAATTATGAGTTGATTGGCTGATCTGGTCATATTATCACTTAAGTGATGACTAAGGGTATATGGCCCATTGAGTGACCAGTCTCAACTTGCTAGGAAAACCAGTAATTATGAGTTGATAAAGTCTTATGAGCACCAAAACAAATCATACGATGGAGATTAAAAAGGTTGGTGGCGTGAAAAGAAGATCGGTCGGTTGCTTTTTAAAAGCTTTTTGAAGTTCAACGGTCACCTATTGGTGTCTAAATTTGACATGCAGAGTTTTTATAAAAGGCAAAAAAATTAGTTGTTTTGCTGTCTCTTTTGATGTAGTGTGCCAGAGAATTCTATACAAAGATTTGTATGATGATTTCAAAGACTGTGATTGTTGTTTTCAGTTAGTAAGATGATTATTTACATTCCTTCATGAAGAAATTGATAATTTTTGTGTAGGTTGATGATTGGAGAATGGTGTTTACATAATGATGTTTGTAGTAAGGGTTCATAACAAGGTTGAATGATATTTGCAGTATGGAGTTTGCAGATTGATTGTTGCAGTATATGATTTTAACATCATTCATGTGTTTCAGAGATTGTAGCTTGACAAATGTATAATTGAAGGAAATTTTTGTAAAGTGAAAAACAAAAGGACATATAAGTTTTTATGATGAAGTGAATCAGGGTAACCCCCTGAGTTATTTTGTTTTGTTTCAAGGTGATTGTACAAGTCAGTGAGACTTTCTTTTTCCAGTGAAGCATTCATCAGCCAGTAAGGCTTCCTTTTTCTAGTGAGGCATTAATCAGCCAGTGAGGCTCATTATGTATCAGTGAGATATTTTGTTTTGCTAGTGAAGCAATAAAAAGGAGTTTAAGAGTGGTTTTTTAATCTCTTTTAAGGATTTTTCCACTCATCAAAATTTTGTGTTATGATCTTCTCTATTTGTATGCTCTTATGGTTTGATGTCTTGTTCATTAATCACATCACTATTCTTGTGTATATGTGTCCATGCAAGCTTTGAGGTCTCATGTGTTTTGTATTTCAGTGAATTGATAAGTGTAAAAAGATTTTTTAGGGTTTTAGATCAGTAATTCACCCCCCCTCTCAGTGATCTTGTACTCCAGCAACTTGTCCTTTGCAAACTATTCATTGGTTGCCCCCTTTGTTGGCGATTTTGCACTTTTTTGAACCATTCATGCCTTAGCCAATTTTCTTCTATCGACCCATTTGCTCCTTTACGAACTTTCCTCCTTTCCCTTTGTTGGTAATTTGCCTTATCGGTGAATCGCAAAGATTTTAAACCTTTGGAAAGTTTGTGCCTTTTGAACTTTGCCGACAAAGCCCTGGTCTTCTTTCTTTTGCCTTCCTTTATCAGGAAATTGCTCAATCGATGAACTTAAGAATTTTCAAACTTTTGAAAAGTTCATGCCATTGGGAAATTGTTGATAAAGGCATTCCTTTGCTCTCCTTGCCTTAGCCAAATTTGAAAGAAACATGCTCACCTGGCCCTTTGTTGGCAAATTGCTAAATTGGTGAACTTGTGAAAATGCAAACTTTTGAAAAGTTTGTGAAACATGAGAATTGTCAATAAAGGGAAAGAGCATTCCTTAGTCAATTTTTTAGCCTCCCTGCCTTAGTCGGTGAACTGGCTGGTTCACGAACCTAGAGTTTTGCCAACAAAGGCCAAAAGGGGGCCAAAAACTAAGGTAAAGACTTAGAAATCTTTGGATTTTTGTAGGTTTTTTGTGAGGATTCTCTCTATAAAATTTTAGGGATTTTTACAAGGTTTTACATTGAAATTTGAAGGATATTAGGCTTTTTTAAGGGATTTCAACAATATTTTCAAGTTGGGCTATTTGACTCTGGGAAGAGGAAAATAGGTCACCATTTTGGCGACCTCTTAGGGATGTTTGCCTGCTAAACAAATGAACCAGTGGCCTTAAGTATCCATTGGGCATGGAGTCATAAAAGGGGTTGTCATAGGCCAAAACAATTGAAACCTTGCCTTTCAAAACAACACCAAAAAGGGAAACAAGGCCTGCATTCTCCTAATGAGAATGCAACCTGTGCAACAACACTTATGAAAAGGGAAAACTAAAACAAAAACAAATCTATCCTAAACCTAAACTAGCCAACCAAAAAACTGACTTAAACAAATCCATTAATTGGTTCCTTAAAGTAGCTGCCTTTTATTCCCAATTTACAATGCTTTCCCAACTTGTTGACAGCTAACAAGATGCGGAAAAAGAGTGGGAATGAAACCAATTGATGAAATTCCACTATGAGATTAAAAACAAACTCACTTACCCGCATGAATTGATGGTTGATGCAACTGTTAAGAGGTAAGTAAGTGGGTTTATTCCTCTAATCTTGATACTCAACTTCATGTTAGGAGTGAGCATGATAGGTGGTGATTCATCATGATCTATCCCCAGCTGGGCCAAATGCCTTATAGGGCATCCCCTTGAAATGGTATGTAAGCCATCACTACTACATTCATGTTCATGCTCTGAATGCAATGACCTTTTGCCGGTCTAAATGCTCTAGCTGCTACACATGGTTTGGAAAGATGGTTGCTTCCACCTTATGAATGGGATGCTCAGGATTTTCTAAATTAGGCTCAGAAAATGATCCCTGCACATGCTCAATGGTGAAATCTCTTTCACCAAGGAGTTGATATCCCTGTTGGATAATCAAGAATAAATCTTCCATTTTTTCTCTTTCATGTTCAATCTTCACATCATCATTTTCAATAAAATATGGGGGCTCCTTAAACAGATCTATATTATTAGCCTTTGCACTTTTCAGTATAGGGCTGCCTACTTGCTCCTCTTTATTAGCTAGAACCTCATTGCCACACTCGACCTTACATGCCATCAACTTACCAAGGCCTTCATCATCTTCATGTTGTTCCAAAACCGTAGCTAATGTTGGCATTTGCATGCCATCTATATCTTCAATATAACTGGGTAGTTCATGAAATAGGGTGGCATCGTCAACTTCTGGAGCCACTGCAACAATCTCCTCCTCTTTGTCTTCAATCGACTGCAACACCACTAGATTCTGCTCAAGTTGTCTCTGGAGCTGAAGGTTCTCCCCATGAAATCTTTGCATTTCATCTTTGTTTGCTTGATTAGATGCATGAGAAAAATCCTCAAAAGAATAAAAATCCAGAGGGCTCAACCCCTTATTTGAATTAACACTACACACAGCTGTAAGAGGTCCAAACAATTGTACCTCTATAAGCATAGGAACAACATATTGTTCCTCGTTAGTTTCTTTCTCTTCTACCTCCACCTCTAATGCATCCCATCTGGCCCAGTGGATGATAGGTCCACCTTTGAAAATCGAAATGGTGTAAGGGAAAGAGGCCTGAATGTTTTTTTGAATTTACTGGAGGGGAGAGGGTTCTTGGAAAAGTTGTTCCCAGGGAATGATAAATTGGGTTTGCATAGGAATAGGGTCTTACAAAGGGAGAGAGCTTTTGAAACTTGGGAATTTGTGACATCGGAGTTGCTCTGTTGTAAGTTGATTTATAGTGGTAGACGAGAGGGTTTTGAAACTGGGAAAAAAGGGTACAAAATGAGTCACTTGCCTCATCTGTTCTTCTTGGGCTACAATTTGCATAGAAAGGTTTTCTTGAAAAAACTTTTCTTGTACCTCCTATTGTTGTTGTTGTTGAAGATGGGTCTAAAAAGTAAGCTCCTCTTGTTGTTGGTTATACTCTATCACTCCTTGAATTTCCTCCAACCTTCTTTGCAGGTCCTGTTGTCTCTCAGATTTGCACCTTTTCTAAGTTGTAGAACTTGGCAATCTAGAGAAACATAGGATCTTTCCAAGCCTGTGGGTCACCTATGAATGAAAGAACCTCCAGAGAAGGCCGGCTTCCTAGCTGGTTATCACCTAGAAACGACTAGATTTGTAGAGGAAAAGGGAAAAGGAATGCTTAAAAAATGAAAAGTAAAACTGTAAAATGAGAACAAGGGTGATACACCAAACTTGATATGATTTATGGAACTCAGATTTGCATACACTGGGCCATAGACATCATAAACTAAACCTACACAACCTATTACTATATGCTTTGCAAAAACACTTCATAAAGAGGCCTAAATGCATTAACCTTTTAAAAGGAAGCTAACTTCACAGTTAAAAAAGAATATACAGTTTTAAGACACAGTTTGCAACCTGCACAAACACACTTTTTGTAGAAAGGTATTTTGAAACATGAGACAAAATCACAAGGAGATAAAACTAACCTCACAAATGACTTAATCAAATACTTGGTAATACACAGTACTACATAAATAAGAAGGCAAAACCTGACTATCAATGGTATCCAAGGTATGTTCTATATTTCATATCTCAAAGGGGTTACAAAAACATGCTCAAACTGAGTAAAGATTGCAGAAAAATCACTAAATCCAGAATTTACATGAAAAGAACTCCCTTACAAAGAGTCAAATGAATGACTAAATACTCTCCAAGTAGCTGTAACAAGATAAGGATGAGAAACCTCCATTTTTTATGTATCTCATAAAAGCCCTCAAAATATCTGTCTAAAGTCCTCCAAAATGAGTTCCTAATGAAGAAATAGTCAAGGCATGTCATCACCCACCATAAAAGCTCTAGAAAATGCCCTTAAATGCTCTTTAAGGCCATAAAAATAAAGCCAAATACCTCAATAACTCCTCAACCTATTTGTCAACCTCATCCTGCATCATCATAAATACTTGATATTTGCATAATAAATGACATAAATACAATCAATTCTACATTTAATTAACATTTGACTAAGTGGTTTATAATTACACCACTTAGTTTAATGTTTTACACTCCAAATTTATTACAAACCTATGTAGAAAATAATGGTATTTAGGACATAAATATTTAATCTCCCAATTTTGCATAGTTTGGGGACAAATTAAATATTGTGAAAGAATGACAAAGTAATCAACGAGACTTACTTTGCCATGTGTGATAAATTTGCCTATTATTGCCTTTTGCATTTTTATTACAAATGATAAAGTAATTCATGATTCATTGCTTTATCATTCATTTACAATATTTAATCTATCTCTAGATCATGCAAAATCAACATAAAACACCTTGTAATCCCTAGGCAAAATATGACCCCCATGCACTTGCATCACCTCCCATATACTTTGCATCATTACTCAAATTTCTCTCCATGGTCTTGATACAAACATCATGCCGTATTACATTTGTCATACATCATATTACATCCTTATGACTCCATATGCAATGACAATGTCTCAAATATAACACCATACCTACCTTGTGACAAGCACCAAGACATTCCTTTTAACATATGAGGCACTCGACCTATATGAGAAAAAGATATAAAACTATAAGTCTTCAAAGACTTATATAGCATATGAAGAGGGGCAAAATCCTAAGCATAAGACTTAAAGTCTTAGTCCACAAGGTATGCATAAGTCATATATTTCATTATTTATAAAACATGGACAAAAATGCCACTAAGGCATGTCGACCTAGGGTTATGAGAACCCTAAAACAAATTAAGCAACAAAAAATGAAGAGGATATTTCATTTGTTTGAAGCTTCACAAAGAAGCCAGGCAGCCACCACAGGAAGGGTTTGTAGGCAAAAAATGTATGATTCTGGCTCAATTGTGAGAGTTTCCAGGCCGATTTCCTAAGCAACATGTAAGGTAAGTTGTTTCTACTGAGATTTCAACCTCCTCTTGTCAATTTTGAAGGTGATTTTGGGCCTCTAAGGCCACGGTTTTGACTGTTTCTTATGCATTTTTCTGGCTTTGACATGGCCACCACACCTGCATTGCATTTTGACTATGTATGAGGCCGAAACGAAGGTCGCCTTCAGGGAAAAACTATGATTTGACAAAAAAATCGGTAGAGAAAAAGAGGTAAGTCGTTCTACTATAGATATCTCTTCCTTTCTTTGATTTTCCACCATGTAGTTCGCTGCCAGAGGCGCGATTCGGGGGTATTTTGAGTTTTTCTGTGTACTTCCCTTCATATGTAAATGTCTTCTCAGCAATCTTGGTAAAGTCATAAATGTAGCCACTTTTGTCAAAAAGCGTAGCAATTAGATAGAGGTGTTGTAACTACACCAGCCAATCGCATAAGTAGTAGTACTTGCATTGGACTCTGGCAGACTTTCCTTGTCTTTCATGCTTTGTATACATTTTGAATGCAAAAAAAAACCTTCCTTGCAAAGCTTGAGCATATCCTATAACTTTCAAAACTATGGATCCACTCTTCATTTAGCATATCCTACATATATCATGAAATATTGAATATACTAGATCTCTATAAAGTTTGAACACATTATGTCATTGATAATGAAAACACACAGCTATCTTTCTTTTATCTCATAAGGGTTTACAAAATAAAACCCTTCACTGTATATTTGAACCATATCTCATGACTCATGTAGCTGATTATGACATGACTTTTATAGACCACTGGTACCCTTGATGACTCATGGCGAATGTTGGATAAGTTACCTTTTGTAACTGTAGCATAACATGATATGGCTGCCCCTGATTCTTTAGACTGCTGTAGAATCTTTTTGAACATCTAGAACATGTGTATACCCTCTTCTGATGGCATTATATTCATGTTTCTGTAACATATTGGTGTTTAAACTTGTAGATAATGAATTGAATGTATTGTTGTTTCTAACTGTCATGATACTTATTTGCAAGCTCTTACATGTTGATATTGTACTTGCTCTTTTACTGTCATATCTTCCATTGACTGCTCTTCTTGTCCAAAAACTGAGGATACAAATTCTCCAAGCAAGAAAAATAGAAACAAAACATTCTATATTCTATCAGGGAATGAACAATGACTGCAATATTACGTTTCTGACATAACTTCACTAGATTATGGCTTTAACAAGACTGCCACTGTAGGTGCTCTTTCCATGTATGTTTGTTCATGACTGTGTTTTGATAGCTATGGCCTTTATGAGTAAAGGATAAAAATATGCTTCAATTCTTCTTGCACGTGTTGCTCCATGCATTGTGAATACTTCTCCCGTGTATGCTTTTCTTGATATTGACCCTATCCTAAAAGCTCCTTAATGACTTCTTGACCCTTATTGAATTGGTCATATGACTCTTGAAATTACATAAGCATCATGTAGTGTTTACTAACAACTTACTATTCATGGCTGTCTTCTAATATCATAGACTATTCTCAATGTCTTCATTGTTGTAAAAGATTCAAAGAGTTTTGGTTTGATGATGATGTTCAACTTTTGACATCCTTTTCCTGTGACTACTCTTTGATTTTGCTGTTTGTAGAAGTCATCCTATAGCTGACTTTCTCTTTTATAATGGAGACTACCATTTTTACACTCTTCACTATATGTAAAAATGAGGGCTATCTTTTGTGAGTACCAGAAAATGAAATATTGCTCTTATTATGGACTATATTGATGTTTTTTTACCTTATCTATGTATGTTGTGGATAACCAAACATTTGAAAATTCAGTTATGAATACTCCTTCTATGATGACTATGTCTTCATCTTGGTCTTTGTTATGCATCATATGTCTTCATCTTGGATGTTGCCCCTGCAATTTATCTTGATGTCAATAATGGGTGTTTAAGCACTATTCTTACTCATTGTTCTTTTCCATTCCATCATGACTACACCTTTACTATATTTCTGATATCTTTCATATACAAGTTAGTTGATCATGGTTTGATCACTGTACTTCCTGTAGCAATCAATCTGTATCTTCTGCACACTAACATAGAAGACTGTCACTTCATACATTGCTATTTATAACTGTCTCTTTTAATGTATTGTTGTCATGGTACTTGTGTTGTCATCCTTCTTGGCATGTGATGAATTGTACACTCTTTTATGCTTTGAAAGATAAACTATGACAATATAATGGCATTGCATGATGTTGATATGGCTCCTGTAGCTTGTATAGTCATGTGCACTTGATATGATTGCTTCATACTGTATACACCTAAAAATGGCATGACTCTGTCTAAATAAATATTCTTAATATTTATTTTATATAAATTCCTCTATCAATAAATAAATAAATCAATTTATTTATTTGGTTCATATTCCTCCCATTAATTGAATAAACTACCTTTATTTAATTAATTTTATCAAAGTCAACTTTATTCTTCCAAGCAATTAAATAATTTTCATTATTTAATTAAATCAAATCATTCCTCCAAATTTAAATAAATAAATCAAATTTATTTAAATAATCTCAATCTCTAAAAATAAAATATAATCAAATATTTTATTTATTCTTCTATCATGCACAAATAATTAAATAAATTTATTTATTTAATTTGTTTTCTTATCTTCAAATACCTCAAAAATCTTCCAAATCTTCTAAAAATAAATCTTCTTCTTCATGCACACAAAATTAAATAATTTATTATTTAATTTCTCTCAAATCACGCAAAAAGCAAATCACAAGTTGAGTTAACTGACTCGATCAATCTTGTTTTAATCAACAACTCTTAAATTAGAAAAAAGCTTTTTAATTTATGAAATCAAATCTTATCTTTATAAAAGAAAGCAGTTAACTCAAACAAAATAGCTTCTTGTGTGATACTTGTCTTCTTTCTATTCGGGCACATCCTCTCAAGTCTTCTATACCATTGATCTTCTTATTCTTTCTATATCGTTGATCTTCTCTTTCGCGAGTCTATAAATTGAACCCTATTCTTCCATTTCTATCATCCAAGCTTTTAGTACCCTTACTCTGCAGGAATTACAACGCGCCTTTGGCACCAAACCATTCCATTGCTTGCAATCAACTTGTTACCATTACCATTGTTTTGAAGCTCATCTTCATTACAATAATTATCATAGTTGTTCTCCATTTACATCTTGAAGAAAAAGCAAGAAAGTGTGCTTTATGAGGGCTTCATTCATACACAAGATCAATCGAGATAAGCGACCAATGGAAGATATGAAGTATTGAGGTTTGTAAAGTTTTGTCTTTGTTTGTTTGATCTTGATTACTTCCTTTTCCATTGAGTTTATTGGATTACTTTGATATTATTGATAATCATTCCAATTTTTTGATAACATTTATGGCGCCCACCGTAGGGCCACTTGCCCTGATTTAACCCAAAAACTGAGTTTTTGTGCGTTAGCTCCAGAACATAGGAGGATTCTATGCATCTAATCATTTCTAACACGCGTCTAAGCTCTGTTTCCATGCATCTGACAGATCAATGGATCCATGCTCTGTTTCAACGCATTTGACCTCTAAATCAGCGCATCTGATACTTTTGCGCATATATCTTTTGTTTCTGTGCTTTTGACCTTTATCTCAGTGCTTTTGTAATACTATGCATATGATCTCTGTTTCTGCGCATATAAGCTCTGTAGCTACGCATATGATTCTGACAGTGATTTTTAGGGTTGTTTCTTATGGTTTTTGCTAATGCTAACACTTTTCGTAGGAATATTCTCTAATCTACTTGCAGGTTAGGGGTTGGTTTAGTCATATAGCTGCATTTGTTAACTCATCTCTTGATCTAAAGAAAAGTAAATGGATGCTCATGCAAATCTCATTTAGTTCTAACTGGGATGATTGTAATTCAATCTTGTTGCATCAACTTGAATTTAGTCCCAATGCTAGGAGGATAAAATTGAACCATTGCTATCTTGCTTTCAAAGTTAACAATATCGTGTGTGCCCAAGTAGCTTAACTCATTTAGTCTTTTTCATTTTAACTAGGGGAAAACAACCACTGTCTTTCGTGTTTTTGGAATGATACTAGGCCTATGCTCTCCCCTATCTTGGGTGACCAAAATGCCAGACATATCATTTCGCATGTGTTAAACCTTTAGAGAGCCCTGCCCTTAGATATCCTTTCGTCCAAGTGGGAATGACCTTAAGTGGTAACAAGCTAAAGCCAAGCTCTACCAAGCCACTATAAATAAATTATGTTTGGAGCGAAAGCTTCAAACAACGAGTGTTGTTGTGTTATACCGACAGCCAACCTCCCCCAAAACCCTCCAAGGCGTAACCCTTGAAGGATGGGAGACTCCATAATAGAGAGTAGCATTGTCGCACGTATAACCACTCGAACGGTTGCACTTACCAATCATACTTTGTTTTTAGTAGCCAAAAACCCCTATAAGCCGGTGTAGGGAAGGGCGATTATCACCTCCCGAAGATGTATCAACTACAAATATTGAGAATTTGGTTTTTATTGTCCCAGCCAACCTAGGATTTTTACTTGCTTTTTAGTCAAAAAGAGTCAAAAAATTATAAGAAAAAAGATCAAAAATCATAAAAACAAATCTTTGTTTGATGTGTCTTACTTGCCATAATTGAGAAAATTAGATCAAAAAGACCAACTTTCAAACTAGAGAAACCAAAACCATCAAAAAACTTAACCAAGAAAATTGCAAAAACATTCAAGAAACTAGAGCTGCGCATTTATCCTGCAGAGTTGCGCATCTGTGTCGACCTGCTATGCATTTACTATGACTTTCTGCGTATTTGTCATCTATTAATGTGCTTTTAACATTCACTAGAGCTGCACATGTACATTGACTTGCTGCACTTTATCCTCTATTTCAGCACATTTATTGTTGCACATCCACAACAATGAGCATTTCTCAGTCTTTTGAGAGAAAATTTTTAACCTTTCTGAGTACCCATTTCAACCTTGTTCCAGTTCCAAAGATTAGATTTGTCGTGCAGTCACTTCTCCTATCCATTTTCCATAGCGTACCCTCTTTTTCACCAATCATCTCATCCACCTCATCCAAATCTTCCCAAAAATGAGTCAAAAGTATCAAACCAGGTTACGACAAGATAATTCTAGATCCTATTAAACCCAAACAGTCGCTAGTAAAGTCTCCGCTATTAGGATACATCATCCTTCTCTATCAGAACTTTTCACTAGTTGTATTGGTGCAAGACTAGTCCCTTTCAAGTAAACGAATTACTAACATCCTTACTTGTGGCTATCATTTTGTATCAATCGATTTGTTTGAAATCATAGATCATAGAAAACCCTTGTCAAAATCTTTTCACCGCAAGTATCCCCTTCACTGCAACCTTCAAACTCACCTTGTCAAAGCGTCCAACCTCATAACATCCCATCCCAAACCACACCGCATGGTATTAACTAGATCTCAGACACAAAAGCAACTTGAAATGGTCGAAACATCAAACAGGATTGTGTTCCCTCGTGATAGTGATGAGGAAATCTCTCAAAATGACATACAACAAGCCATCCGAGATAGGAAATTCCAACGCATGATGGACAAAGTCATCAACCAAGACCCTTCAAAGTTCTTCCTCTACCTAGAAAACCAAGGGCTTAAACTCTTCGTTGACTTTGATGTCGATGCATTAAAAGAACCAGGAGAGGAAAGAACTCATGAAAAGAGCACAAATGAGGAAAGCACCCCGACAAAGACAATGGAAAGAAAACAATGGACCCCAACATACCTATAAACACGTTGACGAAACAAATTCAGACCTTACAATAGAAATTTGAGGACCTCCAAATGGGGATGCCCACTAAAACTTATTCATTGGAGGATATCTCTCCATATCCCTTTGACAAAAGATTGAACATGGTACCCTTCCCCTTTTGATTTGAAGTTCCTAAGTTTGACAAATACAGAGGAATGGGTGACCCCAGGGACCACATCCGAGAATTTAGCGTAGCATGTCTAGAGGTAGCCCACAATGAAACTTTCCTCATGAGACTTTTTCCTCAATCACTAGGAGAATAGGCAATGGAATGGTTCTCTCGACTACCCCTGGGTATTAAAACTTTTGATGAGTTAGTAAACAAGTTTGTCATATGCTTCTCATACAACATTGAACACGAGGTATCTATGCCAAACCTATGCCACACGAAACTGAAAAGTGGTGAATCTTTTGCCACTTTCCTACAAAGGTGGAGACAACTAGCAAGCAAATGCCCTCATCATATACTAGAGAAACAAATGACAGAAATGTTTGTCCATAACCTCAACCCTGATCTTAGCTACCAAATACAAATCCAAGGTCCTACCACATTCATGAAAGTGATTAAGATGGGATTATTTATCAAAAAAGCTATGATCACAAAGTGACAAATAAAGTTGTTCAAGGACAATCCTAACTCTAACTACACCGCAGACAAGTCAAAATTTTGGACCAAGAACAAAAACATAGTTAATGATGGAGTGGTTGATGCCAAAGCGGCGGCCCCAAAACAATCAATCTTCAACCTCATAGGTGCTTCAAACAACGCAACACCCAACAAACCACCATCAAATGAGCAGAGACAATCATCATGGGATTTCCGTTCTAGATGAAAGTTTACACCGTTGGGAGAATCACTTGAGTCTGCCTTGAGAAAGTTGCTAGCAAACATTGAGATCACCCTTCCCTCCACAAGCAATTATGAACCCCAAGTAAAAACTCCTTGGTGGAATGAGACACTATTGTGAGTACCACAGGGGAAGAGGATACAAAACTAATGACTGCATTCGTTTGAAAAATGTCATTCAAGATTTGTTAGACCAAAACTGTGTCGGCACAAGAGACCATCTGAATAACGAATCACATGTGGTATACAAGGATCCACTCCCTAACCATGATAAACAACATAACAACAACAACAACCACAACAACAACAACAATCGACAAAACCGCAATAACGGAAACAACGATGCAAATTACACAAACGTACCATTCGATTACACCATTAATAGCATAATTGAGCATATCCCGCAGATCAATGTGCTTGTAGACACCTAAAATTGACCTGCTCTGCAAATCATTTTCCCGTATCTTCCCTAAACCATCTATCTATCCCTTGTGATCAATTAATTTATTTAATTTATCACTTTTACCTCACAACTATATCCTCATTTGATTAAATAAATATTCACAATATTTATTTAGTTAAATTCTCCTTTTCCCTAATCCTCATTAGTTAGATACATCATGCTTATCTAATTAATCTAGCCTACTAATTGACCTACCCTACCCTACCTTAGCCTACCTATCCCCTAGACCTAGGTTAATTAAGCTAAACACTCAATTAACCTTGCTTATCCCCTTTTTCCATGCACCTTTTGAATAAAAATCAATCTTTTATTCAAAGGGTCAAATCCCCCTTAACCCTCATTTATCACTCTCTTACACATGTAAGAGTACCATCTTCACATCTCCACATAAAAGTGAATTAAAAATTCACTTGTCATGTCCCTTCTTCCCAAAATGAACCTTTTATTCATTTTAATCCTCCACACCTTTCCCCATGTGAATTTAAAATTCACTTTTAATGAGAGCCCTCCAATCCCATTGACCAAGATTCAACCATTGATCTCCCTCATCCACTCTCCTTGTGACACTTGTCACAAGGCTATGAACCCAATCCTAACCCTAACTCTCATTGATTCTTAGCCCTTGATCTCACCTTCTAATCCTGACCCTCCATCCTCATTCCCAAAACTCTATAAATGAAACCCTCTCCAAGCAATTTTGGAGAGACTCCTTCATGCACCAAACCTCTGCCAAAATCCCTCCACAATCTCCTTCATCCCACTATCATAATGTTAAAATCTTGCCTCAGTCCCATCTAATCTATCCATCCACCTTGTCTCTCATCTTACATTGTGTTGAGCATTTGAGCAATCCACATTAGTCACACTGATCACGGGAACAATCTTGAGGAGCTCTTGGGTGCATCTCCTTCCCGCATGGATTCGTGAGGTTTCAATGAAGGTATAATCATTTTGTTTATGCATTAGATTAGTTTATTATCTTCATTTTAATCTCATTGATCACATTTGGCACGCCTGGTGGGACCCACAAGGTCTGAATCTAACTTGATGTGTGAGTTTTTGTGTGCATAGACATGTTTTTCCAGGTGCGACGCCATCCACCCCTCGCAATAGCGCTATCACTACCACATATTAGCGCTATCTTCTGTTTTAGCGCCATTTCTACGAAGAATTTTTTTTCCTAACTTCCACTCACATGTCTCTTTTAAAGCATTTTTTTGCTATTTTTGTGTCAAAATGCTCTCGGTTTTTGAAAGAATGTTGATTAAACAAGGGGAGGTTATGCCAAAATTTCTCTAGAAGAAAAATAAATAAAATTTGTAGGTCAGACGTATTTTAGCCCCGTATCGACGCTATCTGCCCAGAACGATGCTATCTTCAAACTGGGATCAGACCACTTTACAGCGCATAGTGGCGCCTTCCATGACCTATTTTAGCGCTATTGTCTGTATTAGCGCTTTCTTTCTGTTGTATTAGCACTATTGTCTGTATTAGTGCTATTTTATGTATTAGCGCTATCTTTTGTATTAGTGCTATATTTCTTCTTTATTAGCGCTATTTTCTGTATTAGCGCTATCGTCTGTATTAGCGCTATCTTACCTCTGTATTAGCGCTATTTTCTGAGACTATTTTTTGGGTTCTATGCAGGGACTGACAGTTTGCTTGCAGGTCACCAATATCATCTTGAGGATACTAACAAGTCTTTTTGCAGGGCTCTTTCATCTTTGTTTAAAACATTTCATTTGCAACTTAAAATGAACCCTTGCATGTTATCTACAAATCAAACATTTCATTTTGGTGCACCTAAAAAGAATCTTTGAGTGCCTTAGTGTAAAGAACATTTGATTTTGGTGCAACTAAAATTAATCATTGCTTGCAACAAACAACTTTAGGCACATTTTCAATTTGGGCTTAAAACGAACATTAGCTCTTCTCTGTCGTGTCTTGTGCGCTTGCACGTTTGTGTTATTCCATAGGGTAGAATCAAAGTATCCTCTCCCCTTGCCTTCACAAGGATCTTGGGTGAAGAGAAATGGTTCTATTCTATCTTTTTTAAGATGTGGGCCTGCCCTTGAGACACATCCATTCGGAGAACTCATTGGCGACCCCAAGCGGTACTTTCATCCGGTCCACTATATGTAAATTAAGGATAAGGCGAAAGCCAAGTCTAATCGGTATGAATGCTTACCATTCGATGCTAGCTTGAAAGGAAGTAGTACCCTCGAGGTATATTAAACTCCTAGTAGAGCTAGTCAAAACCTTAAGTGGTTTATCGGATGCTCGTAAGGTGCCGATCCCCCGGATGTTCCCCCACTACGAACCTTTGTTTTAGTGGCCCAAATCCTTAAGGTTGTACATGCTTGATTGTCACATTTTTCATAAATCAAACCTTTAACCATTGTGTCTTCGTGCTTGATCATTTGTCTACTTGCCAAGAAAAATCAAATTCATCCATCAATCCAACCATTCACATCCTTTAGCGCCATTTCCTCTCTATTTCAGCGCCATTTTCCACCTGTTTTAGCACCTTATTCATCCATGTCAAAAAATCAAATTTTCCCATCAAAAACATCAATTTTATAAGCCCATTTTCAAAAAAATTCCCCTCACGTCGAGCTGGGTTTTCCTCCCAACACCGCTAAACCACCCCCCCCATTTATCAAACCCCATAAGTTGAGCTTATCTAAATCCCTTTATTTGAGCTTGATCAAATTCTAATCCACTTCCTCTCGAGTCATAATCTATCTTCATCATCCTAATCATTCTTATCCACTTCATCTTAATCCAATCACCCATCTATCCTAATCATCCTAACCACCTATCTTATCCACATCATCATCCAAATCATTCAATCCAATCTTATCCTAATCACTCTCATCACCCTTAATCCAATTCATCAACATCATTCTAATCCCATCTCATCCAAATCAAATCCAATCCAAAATCAACATCAATCCCAATCATTGTCCAAATCCCCCACATCATTATCAAACTCCAAATCCAAATCAACCCAATCAAAAATCAAGACCTTAATCGATCACCTAATCAAACCAACCCAATCAACCCTCTTGCTTAAGATCATTAGTCTATCTTAAGCATAGAGAACCATTCATCAAATCAAATCAAATCAAAACAAATCATCTTAAAGTCTTGAAATTTTTATCCCACCATCACAATCATCCATCATCCCCCATCATCTCATACTCTCTCCAACGAAATGGATCTTTATGAAACAATACAACAATTACAAAGACGTAGACAAGCCTATGAGAACATGGATCCTAATGCTAAGGAACAATTCAAAAATTCAATTAAAGATATGCCCTTAGCACACCTCATCATTGGAGAATCCCAAATCCCTATCCAACCTTCATCATATCAACAAACATCTTACACATCATCCCCATCCACATCATATCAATCGTCATTCTTTCAACCTTCATACCAATCTACATCTTATATATCCACACCATCAACCTCCCATCAACCTTCATCATATCAACTTCCATCATATCAACCTCCATCATCCTCATATCAACCTTCAACCTCATACCAACTTCCATCATATCAACCTTTACCCTCATATCAATCACCACCCCCTTACCCATCCATGCCATCATACTTATCCAACCAATCAATACCTCCACCTTATCCATCCCCCAACCTTTGTCATGCTAACTTTGATCAAGGGAACACCAATCTCGCACACCTTATATCTGAAATCCAAACCTCATATCAACAACCAAATCCCCCATCTCTTAATCCCCATCCTCCAACCCTCCCATCACAATATCCCTCCAACCTTATCAACCTTAATCCATCACCTTATGTATCTCCCAATCCACCAATCCCTATCACTCATCCACCATCTAATCCACCATCAAATCCAACACCTATCCTTAAACCTACCTACGAACCATCACTACCTAATCCTATCACCCACCTATCCAATCCCAATCCCATTTCTACACCATCCACCATCATTATCCATCCATTATATTATTCTTCCACCCATACACTCATGAAGGATGTCATCCATTGGCTATTAGCAAGGAATCAAACACCCTCATGCAATCCAACATCCACCAAATCTCTTGAACAACCTCCTATCATAACTCAAGAACCATCATGCAGCCATGTTCAAGAACACATAAGTCAAACACCTATTGCATCCATCCAAGCACCTATCACATACATCCAAGTCACTCCCACTTCTATCCAAACACATGAGCCATGTCAAGAATCAAATCCAAAGCATGTTGAAACATCAACCCCTTCTCTTGATCAAGATCTCACCATCCCATCTAATAAGATCCCCAATCCCCTACCATCCATTGATCAACTTATTGATCTCACACCATCTTTTACCACCCCTTCACCATCCCCCATGAATCCTTCACATCCATCTACCAATCCCATCCAAAATCCATCCCCTTATCCACTTGGCACAAGCACTTTCATCCGTGGTGACTCCCTTGTAGGAGGCGAACGACTTCCATCCACCACCTATCTTTCTCCAATAAATAATGGATTCGTGTCTTGTTTCCAAAGCAACAAACATCCCATTGCACGTCGCATAGTCCAACACATGAACTATCAAGGCAAAGGCTTAGGCCTTCATGAACAAGGCATCTTGGAGCCCATCCACACCACATTCCATCCATCTTCGCATGTTCTTGGCTATACATCCCAAGACAAACAACATGAACATGTTGGTACAATCCACCCGCCTTCCAAAATCCATTCATCCAATCCTAAACATGGTGCATCTCATCGCACCCCCAAAACACATGTTGCCATCCCTCCTCCATCATCCTATCATTTGCAAAAGCATGTGACCATCCATCTCCCTCCATCAAAATTACCACCACTACTTCCAACTCCAAACATTCCTATTAAATCCACTTTACCTCCCATCCTACCAACTCCTAATATCCCCATCCTCAAATCTCCTCATCCATTTATCCATAAATCCACTTTTTACTCTTCCACCCATAAATCCCCTAAAATCCCCAATCAAGACCAACAAAAGCACACACCTTTCAAACATGCAACTTCCCCCAAATCCATGGGATTCAAAAATTTGAATGCCTTAATGCATAAAGCACAAAAGCCTAAAGATGTTACCCCTTCCAAGCAAAATCCAAAATCCAAAAGGCTATCAAAGCCCACACCATCACAAGAAAAAGCAAAAACAACAATGGTGTGGGTCCCTAAAAAAAGATCAATCAAAACAAATGAGGCATCCACATCCCAATCTACCCCAAAATCCCAAACATCCCCCTCCCTAGCTAAAAATCCCATAAATCCTAAATCTATTTGGGTCCCTAAAACCCCAAATCGACCATCCAAAAATCCTCCATCCCGATCCCCATTACTCCCAACTCCACATCCAACATACAAGCTTCCAAATACATCACAGTGTGTGCAGCCATTGGTCTTAGTTCCCCTCCACCACTTAACATTCCCACATGCCCCTATATCTCCATCTTTCATTCACTATCCTACATATCTTCCCCATCACATTCCTATGGTCCATGCTTTTGCATAATTCACATCATAATCCATTATCCACCATCCATTCCATCTTCTCCTATCTACCAACAATCCATGCAATCATCATCCATAATGCTATCCAACATGGTACCATCTTCTCCTTGCTATGGAAACAGACGCTAGAGTCCCCATCCCATCAAAAAAGCAAAAAAATCAAAAAAATCAAAAAATCAAGAAAATAGTAAAGAGAAAAATCCGTCCAATGGTGAAAACCACTCCTTGTGGCGCCTTGGGCAAGTACCTTGATGAAAACCCCTTGGGGGCGTCATGCGTAATCCCTTCTCCATCCATTTTGCATCCCTACACTTGGGGGCAAAACCATCTAATCTCCACATCCATTATATCCTTTGCACGTCTTATCCACTATCTTATTCTAATCCTATCATATTCCTATCCACGACCCTCTATTTATCCTACCATTTCCCATCCATCCTATCCATTATATGTTTTTTCTACTATTTCCCACCTTAGATCTTGATAAAGACAAGGGGCAAAATATCAACAACATGCTTTGGAGACCTCTTGGCATACTCCCTTTGTAAGTATATCTTCCATCCATCTATTGCAAAGTCCATCCATTCAAACATGAACCCATCATGCAAAATCCTAAGCATTGGGGCATATGATTCCTTGCAACCTAGCCCTTGGAAAAAATCCTCATCCCTATCTTCCATCTATCTAACATGCATCCCTATCGCTTGTCCATTCATCTACCACGAATCAGTTATCCATCATCCTTTCATCGCCAACCCCCTATCCAACCCCATCACCCTCACCTCTAGACTTGGTGTTTCCTTGTCATTGATATCTAGCATAAAGGTCATCCACACGAAACCCAATGCAACCATCTCTTAATAAACCATTCCTTTTCCAAAATCAGAAAATCCAAAAAAACATCAAAAAATTAGAAAATCCAAAAAAAAAAAAAATCCATAAAAAATCCCAAAAATATCCATCATGAAATCAACATTGCTCCATCAACATCTCATCATCCAACACATCATTCAATCATTCATCACATCATCACATCTATCATCATCTCACATCATCATCACAAATCAGAACTACATATCATCATCACCCGCATCTTAATATGCCTTGATCCCGTGGATACAGGGTATGTAGGCAGTCTGGAATACGAAGGAAGTTTCCAGTACTCGGGTACCTAAGATGCACCCATCTATCCTCAATGAGCTTACACTAGATCCAAGCATCGCATCACCTATCAAAGCATCATCCCTTATTAAAAATCATCAACTATCAAATCAGCATCAACCACTACTTGTCACCATCATATCTTGAGCCAATCTTACAACATCAACTAAGCATGATCCAATCATCCATTGATTCCTACCTTAGGATATATCTTTTCTACAATAGGCAGAATCTATCCATTCATCATCCATCTTGGCAAGAGATACAATGGCTATTTGTTTTGGTTCGTTGGTCTTTTTGTTTTTGATTTTTATCTTTTGTCCTATTCGAAGATCACATCAAAGCTACCTTGATCTCATTATATCATGGTATGTGGCGAAAACATCTAGAATGGGGCATAGTCTTGCTTTTGTATGCTGTGCTTGTGGGCTAATTTCATTACTCCAAGCTAGTATTCATATCTTGTTGATCATAGGGTCGGTTCTAGCATATTGATCCCCTTATGCATCTAAGGTTCATCATACCTTTTGTGTACTAAGGACTTATGCTATGAGTCCCCTTCCCTCGTCAGGACAAGGTTGTACTATCTTGGGCATGCATGAGATCATCCCTTTGTTTGCGTGTCTAGTCCATGCAAATGTTGGATAAACATCATCACTTTGGTCTTCTATACCTTGGTGAAAATATCCACTTTGCTATATCAAACCTAGGATTGCTCTAAATCAATTTTCAACACAATGATCATCCACCAATCAATTTCCCACCATCATCAGCCATTCATCTCACTACTTATCCTCCAACCACTGCAACCAATCTCTTCCATCCATTTCGAGAGCACAATCGTGTTCTTGCAACCCGCCTACCCTCTCAAGGGGGCATCATCCTTACCAATTATCCCCAACCTTACCCTATTCTTCTAAGCCAAAATCTTTTTTCTATCCAATCCAACTCTATGTTTTAACTTCTTTGAAATGATGTTACTTATTTGCAACACCATCTCAAAGAGGGGCAAATGTAGACACCTAAAATTGACCTGCTCTGCAAATCATTTTCCCGTATCTTCCCTAAACCATCTGTCTATCCCTTGTGATCAATTAATTTATTTAATTTATCACTTTTACCTCACAACTATATCCTCATTTGATTAAATAAATATTCACAATATTTATTTAGTTAAATTCTCCTTTTCCCTAATCCTCATTAGTTAGATACATCATGCTTATCTAATTAATCTAGCCTACTAATTGACCTACCCTACCCTACCTTAGCCTACCTATCCCCTAGACCTAGGTTAATTAAGCTAAACACTCAATTAACCTTGCTTATCCCCTTCTTCCATGCACCTTTTGAATAAAAATCAATCTTTTATTCAAAGGGTCAAATCCCCCTTAACCTTCATTTATCACTCTCTTACACATGTAAGAGTACCATCTTCACATCTCCACATAAAAGTGAATTAAAAATTCACTTGTCATGTCCCTTCTTCCCAAAATGAATCTTTTATTCATTTTAATCCTCCACATCTTTCCCCGTGTGAATTTAAAATTCACTTTTAATGAGAGCCCTCCAATCCCATTGACCAAGATTCAACCATTGATCTCCCTCATCCACTCTCCTTGTGACACTTGTCACAAGGCTATGAATCCAATCCTAACCCTAACTCTCATTGATACTTAGCCCTTGATCTCACCTTCTAATCCTGACCCTCCATCCTCATTCCCAAAACTCTATAAATGAAACCCTCTCCAAGCCATTTTGGAGAGACTCCATGCACCAAACCTCTGCCAAAATCCCTCCACAATCTCCTTCATCCCACTATCATAATGTCAAAATCTTGCCTCAATCCCATCTAATCTATCCATCCACCTTGTCTCTCATCTTACATTGTGTTGAGCATTTGAGCAATCCACATTAGTCACACTGATCACGGGAACAATCTTGAGGAGCTCTTGGGTGCATCTCCTTCCCGCATGGATTTGTGAGGTTTCAATGAAGGTATAATCATTTTGTTTATGCATTAGATTAGTTTATTATCTTCATTTTAATCTCACTGATCACAGTGCTCACATTCAATGAACAAACATATCCCAACGCCAAAGCTGATTACACCATCATTATCCACAGTGGAAAAACTACCTTACACACACTTCCTCCAAGGTCGTCAGCCTCATCATCTACCCCCCACCTGTACAAGTTCATAGACCAACTACAGAAGACATCGACCAACATTTCCATACTAGAGTTGTTGTGTCTATCGCCAGCACACATAGAAATTCTTGAAAAAGCCTTAGTGGAAACCACCATCCCCACCAATTTGGCCCAAGAAAAGTTTCAATCCATTGTAGGTCACCTTACCTCATCCAACGTCCTCTCATTCACTGAGTAGGATGATCTATCCGTGTCGCAACCTCATAACGCTTCATTGCATATCGAAGCTTTCATTCGCAAACACTACATCAAAAGGGTTCTCATTGATGGAGGCGCGGGTTTGAATATTTGCATGCTGAAACTAGTCCTTACATTAGGGTTCTTAGAAAATAGAGTGGATCCAAGTAAAAAGATGACAATCAAAGCCTATGATGAGGAAGAATGGACTACCAAGGGAACTATGGTATTACCACTAAGAGTTGGACCAGTTACAAAAGAAGTTGTGTGTCAAGTCCTTGACAGGGACCTCGCCTATAATATTCTCCTAGGAAGACCTTGGATCCACGTCATGAAAGTTGTGCCTTCCACCTACCACCAATGCATCAAATTCCCTTACAATGGCCAAGAGATTACCATCCAAGGTGATCCCAATCCCTTCCAACATTGCAACACCATTCACTCAAGACCTGAAATCATCATCCCTAACAACAGAGCTTCCACTTCCCCCATCTCCCAATAGGACCATAGCTCCCAAGCTTCCACATCCAAGGTCAACAAGCAAAAACTGAAGATCAAAGAAACTGGGGTAGGAGAATACTCCATTGAACACAGCCTTTGTCTATCCAAAATGCCTCTATCTCCAAATTCCTTTGGACAACCTTCACCCTACCCAAAGCCATCTACAATGCCTGAATCTCGTACTGCTCCCTTTGTCAAATGGGGTACCTTGTCAGATGAAAGTGATGAAAGAGATGTCTTACAATGGCTCTACATTGATGAAAATGACACACAGCAAGACCAACAACCTAAACTCCCAACAAAAATCTATGGGCATGGACAATCTATTTTACATAGAATGGGTTATGAAGGACAAGGCCCCATCAACTTAAGAAAGGAAGGAATCATCGAACCCATTCAACCTTCTTCATCCTCATCAGCTCAAACCACAATAGGGCTAGGATACCAAGACAAAGCAAAAGACAAAGGCAAAGCTAAGGCTACCATTTGTTTTGTGGAAATGATCCATAATCTTCAAGAAGACAGTGACACGAATTCCAATGAATATGAATGGGATGAACTCTTAGAACATTCCTGTGAAGACAAAGGAATTGATGTGGCTCAAAACTATAGCCCCTACTGTGAGGGACTAATGTCTAAGCATAGACCGATAGAGTGTGATTTGCCTATTCCTGAGAGCACAACTTACGAGGAAGGTCAGAGTTCGCACGAGATAAACAATCTTGAGGAAAGTACCATACCTAACCTTGTTCTTATAACTCCCCATCCTAACAACATATCCATCCTTACCATAACACCCACTGAATCAGATCAATATATCGACCCCCTCCCCCTAGTACATCATGAGCTTATCGATTGGGATCTACGAGGAACCCCTCAACTTGACATATTCCAAAATGACGATGCCTATATTGACTTCATGGAACTAAGAGACCACTTACCTATGGAAGATCATAAAGTTGGCTGCACCATAGAACTCAATTTCGTGGCTTATTTCAGAGAGGGTGCCAAGCCTTCCAGTCGCAAAAACATAAAAATAAAAAAAATGGATCTGATGGTGAAAACCACTCTGCGGCAGTATCAAATCCCAACAAAGTAAAAATAAAGGATGCATCGAATGGTGAAAACCTCTCTAAGGCACCAAACGATGGAAGGCTTGACACTCTCCCCAATGACATGTATCAGGGAAGTCACAGATTGTGGTAGAACTGACAGAACCAGTGGACATCGGCACAGAGGTTAATCCTAAGATCATACACTTTGCTAAGTCTTTATCTCCACTAGAAAAGACAAAATTTGTACCCTTCTTCATGAGGAAATGGGTCAAATTTGCATGGTCATATGAAGATATACCCGATCTAGACCTAGACTTGGTCTTACATCATTTGCCACTCAATCCTGGAGTAAAACCTGTAAAGCAGAAACTTGGAAAAATGCATCCTCATGTTGCACTACTAGTCAAAGAAGAACTCAAGAAGTTGCTAGATGTCGGGTTCATTAGACCAATAGACTATCCTGAGTGGATTTCAAACATTGTACCTGTCGCCAAACCATATGGAAGAGTCATAATTTGCAATGATTTCTAAGACCTTAACAAGGCCTGTTGCAAGGATGATTTCCCATTGCCTAACATTGACATCATTGTTGACTTAACAACTGGTCATACTATGCTTTCTCTTATGGATGGGTTCTCAGGATGCAATCAAATCAAGATAGCACCAAAGGATCAACATAAGACAACATTCACTTGTCCATGGGGTACTCTCTGTTGGTGCGTCATGCCATTTGGGTTAAAGAATGCAAGAGCAACATATCAACATGCTATGACTACTATCTTCCATGATATGATGCATGTAACAATGGAAGACTATGTGGATGACATCCTTGCCAAATCACTAACAAGGGAGTCTCATCTGGATGTATTAGAGAAAGTCTTTTAGCGGCTAGAATAGTTCAAAGTTAGATGAAATCTGAAGAAGTGTGTGTTTGGGGTTACCTTTGGTAAACTCTTAGGCTTCATAGTATCAGCAAACGGGATTGAGGTAGACCCTACAAAAGTCAAGGCTATTATGGAGATGCCTCCATCGAAGATCATTACCCAACTACGGTCATTGCAAGGCAAATTACAAGCAATCTGCCGATTCATCTCCCAACTGGTAGACAAGTGCCAACCTTTCAGTCATCTCTTACATAAAAACATTCCATTCAAATGGGATGAGAAGTGTGAAGAAGCATTTGGCAAACTTAAAGAGTACATTATGAATCTACCTAACTTGATGCCTCCTATACAAGACAAGATGCTATTACTTTACATATCTGCTACACAAACAGCTCTGGGTGCCCTTCTAGCACAACAGGACATTGAAGGCAAGGAAAGGGCTATATACTACATCAATCGCACATTGGTGGGGTATGAACTGCAATACTCTCAAATCGAAAGATCATGTCTTGCTGTAGTTTTTGCTTCCCAAAAACTACGATATTACATGTTTGCACATTCCATCAAGCTTATTGCCAAGATAAATCCCCTGAAATACTTATTAAGCAAAGCAGCTCTCACAAGCCACCTAGCTAAGTGGGTAATGCTCCTAAGCGAATATGACATTGAGTATGTAGAATGGAAGCTATCAAAGGTCAAGTCATTGCTGGTCAGTTGGCCGAGGCACCATTACAGGATACCACTCCAATGAAGTTCAAGTTTCCAGATGAATCAATCTTCACTATCACAACACAGTCATGGACACTCTATTTTGATGGCTCCTACACAAACTATGGATCAGGGGCAGGCATCTTGTTGGTCACTCCTTAGGGTGCCACAATACCTAAGTCTTATCATCTGCTTTTTCCATGCACAAACAACATAGCAGAATATGAGGCTTTGGTCATTAGTCTCAAACTGGCAGCAAAATGGAAAGTAAAAGAACTTCATGTCTATGGGGATTCACAACTCATCATCAATCAGGTCAATGATGACTATCAGACAAAAGATGACAAGCTCATTCCCGACAAGCGTATAGTGGATGATTTTAAAGAGTACTTTGTGATCATCTCCTTTGAGTAGATACTAAGGATTGAAAACAAAGCAGTAGATGCCATGGCAACCATTGCCTCACTCCTCGACATACTAGAGAATGAGTCACATTTTGAGTTCTTGGTGGAAATAGTCATGCAGCCAGCTTATGACATCCTTGAAACCTAATCCATTTGCCTTCTTGTCGGATTTGATTCACCATTGTCTGGAAAGATTTACACTTACCTCAAGGACAACACTTTACCACCTGACTTATCCAATAACCAACGCTGAATCTTCATTCGACAAACATCTCGTTACACTATTATCGCTGGTACCCTATACCACCAAGGTTTGGATGGTACTTTACTTAGATGTCTTAAACATGAGGAATCTCAAACCACCTTGTGAGAAGTGCACGAAGGAATATGCAGATCACACTCTAGTGGTCCTACTTTAGGCAAGAAACTCATGCGTTTGGGATACTATTGGCCAAACATGGAGATGGACTCCTATCACTTTGTCAAGAAGTGTAAGCAATGTCAGATACATGGAAACCTTGTGCATGCACCAGCACAAGAACTGCGACCTTTAATGACCCCTTGGCCCTTTTGTTAGTGGGGACTCGACCTTGTGGGCAAAATCCACCCATCCTCATCCAATGGCCACAAGTTCATAATAATTGCCACTGAGTATTTCACCAAGTGGATTGAAGTCGTTCCACTCACAAATGTCATAGACAAACAAATTGCCTCCTTCATCCTCAATTACATCATTTGTCGATATAGAATTCCCTCATCCATAGTCACGGATAATGAAAGACCTTTCAAAAACTAGGATGTCTAAGAGCTTTGTGACAAATTCAAAATCCAACACCACTTCTTAACCCCATACTACCCACAAGGCAATGGTCAGGCATAGGCATCTAACAAAACAATCTTGAAAATCCTCAAGAAAACTGTCAACGACACCAACTGTGATTGGCACATACAACTCAATCTTGCTCTATGGGGCTATCGAACCAGTATATGCACTCCCATAGGTGCTACCCCATACGCCCTTGTCTATGGATCAGAAGCCATTTTTCCTTTCGAGGTTGAGTTACCATCTCTAAGGGTGTCGTTAAAAGGTCTCATTACTAATGAAGACTATAGAGTGTCCAGATTGCAAGAGTTAGAACTCTTGGAGGAGAAATGACAGAACGCCTTCAACCATCTCAAGGCATACGAGCAAAGGATGTCACGAAGCTACAACCATAGAGTCCATCCAAGGGTATTCAATGTTGGTGATCTAGTGCTTAAGGAGAATCCTCGCAATCAACAGGATCGAGAAAAGAAAGGTAAGTTTGAACCCAACTGGCTTGGTCCTTATGTAATCATTGCTGCTTATGGATTAGGAGCATATCAGTTAGCTACTTTAGAAGGTGAGCTGTTTGATGACCCAATCAACAGTATACATCTTCGTTGGTTCTATACCTAGAGAACCCCAATGTAAGGAAGGACATAAAAAATATTTAAAAAAAAACAAAAAAATGGAAAAACAACAAAAAAATCGTCCTCTGGTGAAAACCTGGTAAACAGGTGCCTTGGATAGGTACCATGATGAAAACCTGGCAAATAGGCATCATGTGTATTGTGGCTCCCATGCAATAAAATCAAAGTAGTGAAAACCTGGCAAATAGGCACTCTCTGCGATGCGAATCGCTTCCTCCATCTTTGGGAAACCAATCACCTTGTGTCCATTCTTCCCACGGTTTTCCCATATCCAATCATGTCAGTTTCACAATAAACACCTTGCATAACAGAATGATGCCTATCATGGCTTGATACTTTATAACCGTTGTCACCTTAAAAACCTAAGGTTGTCAATTACCATATCCATAGTGTCAGCGTATCTTAGCGTTCATCGTCAGTATCAGGGTTCTTCTAGAACTACGTTGCCTCTGCATCGTCACGTAGGCAAGGCCATTTTCAATGCGCCCTGAGGCTCCACTTCTCATCCATTCCATCACGTGTTGTCTATCCTTCTATCTATTTAAGTCCACACCGTTTCCTATTGCCTAGGTCTCAAGTCCATCAGGGTTCACCCCGAACTACATTGCCTCTGTGTCGTCACGTAGGCAAGGCGATTTAGCAATGAGCCCCCGAGGCACTAGGTCAGTCCCTTAGGGTCCATTTCTTAGTATCCATTGTCAATTCATCCATAATAAGCCAGATACCTCTACTTGACTAGGGGCAAGTCCTCAACCTGGTTAAGGAGTTGGATTCTGCAGTGCCACTTTGTTCATCGAGGACACCAATAAGGATTGTGATACCTTTCACCAAACGTGCAAGCACAAAAAAGTCTGCTTCCAAAGCAAAAAATTTGACGCAAGACATCAACCTATCCAAAGCAAAGAAAACAAGTACCTAAGCACTCTAAATGATCCTATCTAAATTATGGCAAGAAAACACATCTAATGCAAGAATGTTTTGTGTTCGTGATCAGGTTAGGTTACAGCGTCTTGATTTTTGTTATAATGTCTTTTTACACTACTCAAGGATGCTAAAATCTAGAGATGCTATGATGGGGGCATGATCATTTTCTTTGTTTGCTGCTTGTGGATTTATATTTAGTAATTTGAAGCCTTGTCTAATGACATGATCAGCAAAAGATCATCGAGGACTTTAGAGGTCTAACATGAAAGGGGGCAATCCTTGTCTGTTGATCTGCAAGAAATACTCAGGTCATCTCGGCTCAATTATACCTAGATGCTTGTATTAACTTGCTATATCAAAATCCATGTAATGGATACTTAGGTCATCTCGGTTCAATTATATGTAGATGCTTGTATTAACTTACAACATTTGAAAAAAAGTACCAAAACAAATTGCCCAATGATGAAATAAGCACTTAAAAATACTTGCAATATCAAGATGGCAAAATCATTTGCATCCACAAAGCATCCATATCCCATGCAATAAAAATCCTATCCAGAGTATCAATGTTTGCAAATAAAAGCTTGTGATGCTTTCATTCACATTTCTTCTATCAGTCAGTCTTCTATATATCATTGTGTCATTTCTGTGTCGATTGCGTACATTTGGACATAACAAAAAAAAACATAGCATAAGTTGCTTATCATATCACATGAGATAGTCATTAACATGATTAAATCATTTGCATACATAATAGTGCATTAGATCATCCATATACATTTGCATTAGCATAACATAATATCAACAAAAAAAAATAAAAAACATAGCTAAGTACATATAGATCATCGCATAAACTGCATAATCATATAGATAACATTCACATTTACATATTAGATCATTAGAAATCATCTAAGTCTGCATTAGATCATCATCATATCAAAGTTGTAGAATCATATCTCATAAATCATCATAGTGTAGAATCATAAATTGCATCATCATATAGACATCAACATCAAAGTGTACATCCATATAGACATCAAAAGCAAAGGACATACATTAGACATCACATAATGCATGTAGACCACCAAAAAGTTGCATCATCATATAAGTATAACATAAATATGTCCAAGTGTACAATATCAAAGTTCATCTGTGAGTCAGAATCATATAAAGTGTATACATCACAAAAATAATGATACATGTCTCGGTATCCGTACAAAATGATATAAGTATATACATATCAGGCTACCCATGAGCCATCCAAAAATGTGTATACATAAACAAAAATTGGTACAAGTGTTAGCTAGCCCTGTTGGTGTGGGACATTGCTCCCAGCACTGCCCTTTCCACCTCTACTAGCCCCAGACTGCTGTGGACCCATAGTAGACGATGCAGACTGTGAACCCCTACCCTCTGAGATGTGCCTGCCACAAACTGGCTCCTGTAGCTGGGTGCCCTTTGGTCTGCTGGCACAACCCCATGGTATAGACCCCCGTAGTATTGAGTTTGAGCATGCGCTCTAGCAAGCTCACCCTAAGCCTAAGCTTGCGCTCTAGCAAGCTCACCCTAAACCTACGCAAGCTGTGTCTGAGCTTGCTGCACCTATGTAACTAAGAAAATGGTAGCCCCATCAGTACCAAGGACATCTAAAGCCAAGTCTCTCTCTAGTCTAAGCGCTCGCATCCTCGCCAATGTTGTATCCCGCTCTGTAGTAAGCCCAAATATAATCCCTACGTCTACCTCCCTTTGGGACTCTGCCATCCTGAGTTGTGCCCTAAGCTGTCTGACCTGAACCTACAATGTAGTAATAGCCCGCTACTATAGGTCAGGCTGGGCGAGAACTTGTGGAACCTGTGCCTGTGCCTACTACTATACAATTGCCTACTAGGGCACTTGCTACAGTGGTGACACCTGTATCTGTTGTGTAGCCTGCTACTGTGCCACTTGCTACTGGGAGGATCCCTCCCCAACCCTCCTCCTCTATCTTTGTCTAACTCCATCTCCCCCTCCTCCTCCTCCGTCACCTCCGTCATCTCCATCTCCCTGTCCTGCTCTACCCCTCCATCTCCTCCTCCTCCTACCTCCATCATCCTCACCATCTGAATCCTCCTACTCTAGGCGAGGAACCAACTCTCCAAGTCCTGAGTACCTTAGGAATGGGTTTGCTGCAAACCACTCCTCATAGTTGGGAGTCATTCTCGCATCCACTACCTCCCTCCTCATCCGTCAAGCCACATAGGGAATCTGTTGAAAGTCTGCTAAAGCCTGTTCATAGGAAGCAACCAGGCCCCACCTCAAATGCTCTGCATGTGTCCTGGAAAATAGTGCCTGCCCCTATGGTCGACCCTGCACTCTCCCAAACTGTCTCTGTACATGGCTAACAATCTGCCTCTCTAGTATGTGTCGTGTCCTCCCAATAAGCCACCGAGTCTAAAAGTAGTATGGAAGCTCATCGTCCTCATCATCCCATGGCTCACAATCTAGATATGCGCGCCAGGTAACTCTATCCACATTATCAAGTGCATGTCTCCAGTACTCAAGCTTTCCCAACTTATGCTTGGAAATAACACCTGCGTATCCATAACTATAGGTCTCACCTCTCTGCCTGGAAAATATGCATATCGACCGAGTAATAGCAATGTGCTCCCATAACCAAAACTGTAGAAGCGAGACGCCTGCTGACAAACTAGCTCCTCTGTGATATACCACCTGATGCATGTCGTGATACAAATGGGCCAAAACATAAACACCCCAGGCAAAGCAGGTGCCATCTGTGATCATCCTCTCCCTAGTCCTACCCCAACCAATGCGACCTCCTATCAGGGCATACCACACCTTCGATCAGTCTTGCCACTATCCCCAGGAAGTAGTCATAGTAGTCATGTATGTCCTGCCATGAGATAACCTGACCCTCTAGCTCTGGATCATCAAAAACACGCCTACACTCTGCTAGTCTAGCATCACATTGGGCCTCATACTCCACAATCTCAACCTGGATCGGTAAGCGCAAAATCCTATAGACATCCTCCAGAGTAATGGCCATCTCACCAATAGGTAGATGGAACTTCCCATCCTCACTGTGGAAACGCTCCACCGTGGCAGTTAGCAAACCGAGGTTCGCATGAACCTCGAGCATGAAGGAAACATAGTCCAAACCCATAGCATTGAGAGCCTCTCAATCCATCTCTGTGAGCATGTACCCCTACAACAACGGCAAGGGAAACTGCTCCCACGACATAAGTACGTCACGAATGTCCTCCTGTAAACAAGCAAAGCAATGCATCAACTAAAACCACAAACCTGATCAAGCTATCAAACTAATCTATCACTTACTTAACATATCAAATTGATCAAAAACAAGCGTATCATCTCTTGACTAGATTCTTAGCAATCTTGGAGATAGCTTATCGATTGACACATCGAGCAAGATGCCAATCGAGTCAATTTTGTTAAGTAAACTAACTATCTAAAACACATGCGCCGAACTAGAAGGTACATGCACCATTTCACAATAAATGCGCCACTTCTAGTAGATGCACCACATCATTGAGTAAATGTGCAGTTTCATATCAAAAGTGCAGCTTCATATAATGTATGCGCAACATTTAACAAATGCACAGGAAGACATATCATAAGCGCAATTTCATAACGCATGCACCACTTCATAACGAATGCACAGATTAGCATAACATATGCGTAGTTTTATCAAATGCGTTGATTCATAGCATAAATGCACTGAACCACAGCATATGCGTTATTTCAGAGTGCATATGCGCCGAACTACAAATCGACGCATCTATCCTAACTTTTTTCCCTAGCATTTATTAGCCTAATAAATGACCCTAGGCGAGTTTTGTCGAACTACATACCGGTGGTCCTGCCTCAGCTGGCCACCCAAACTATCAGACGTGCTCAAAGGCGTGCTCCTCATGCGGAATATCCATATCTATGCTAACTGCTCTATGCTCCTGTGCTCTCCTAAGCTGTGAGTGACCTATCAACAAAAGCCAAGTGTGCAAATGACTAGGATTGTGGACCCAGTTCCTATATATAGAAAGTGAACCCTAACTGGCTGTGTGGTGACCGTGACTACTTCCCAAGCCTGTTTCCTTCTGTTTCTTTGAACCGTAACCTATTTTTCTTCAACCTAACCTATTTTTCACCTTCGTCATCGTGCGATTGTCCGTCTCACGTCCCTCGAACCTTTCTTCCTGTCCAATTTACTGAGGGGGCATCCTACCGTCGTTAAAACTATACCAGGGGCAAACTGAGATGCGTATCATTATCAGAAAAATCTATTCTTTGAATCAATGTGAGAAAACACATTGCATCAAAGAGGGGCAAAATGTATACACCTAAAAATGACATGACTCTGCCTAAATAAATATTCTTAATATTTATTTTATTAAAATTCCTCTATCAATAAATAACTAAATCAATTTATTTATTTGGTTCATATTCCTCCCATTAATTGAATAAATTACCTTTATTTAATTAATTTCATCAAAGTCAACTTTATTCTTCCAAGCAATTAAATAATTTTTATTATTTAATTAAATCAAACCATTCCTCCAAATTTAAATAAATAAATCAAATTTATTTAAATTATCTCAATCTCTAAAAATAAAATATAATTAAATATTTTATTTATTCTTCTATCATGCACAAACAATTAAATAAATTTATTATTTATTTTGCTTTCTTATCTTCAAATTCCTCAAAAATCTTCTAAATCTTCTAAAAATAAATCTTCTTCTTCATGCACACAAAATTAAATAATTTATTATTTAATTTCTCTCAAATCATGCAAAAAGCAAATCACAAGCTGAGCTAACTGACTCAATCAATCTTGTTTTTATCAACAACTCTTAAATTAGAAAAAAGCTTTCTAATTTATGAAATCAAATCTTATCTTTATAAAAGAAAGCAGTTAACTCAAACAAAATAGCTTCTGTGTGACACTTGTCTTCTTTCTATTCACGCACATCCTCTCAAGTCTTCTATATCGTTGATCTTCTTATTCTTTCTATACCGTTGATCTCTCTCGCGAGTCTATAAATTGAACCCTATTCTTCCATTTCTATCATCCAAGCTTTTAGTACCCTTACTCTGCAAGAATTACAGCATGCCTTTGGCACCAAACCATTTTATTGCTTGCGATCAACTTGTTACCATTACCATTGTTTTGAAGCTCATCTTCATTACAAGAATTATCATAGTCGTTCTCCATTGACATCTTGAAGAAAAAGTAAGTGCGCTTTCTGAGGGCTTCATTCATACACAAGATCGATCGAGATAGGTGACCAATGGAAGCTATGAAGTATTGAGGTTTGCAAGGTTTTGTCTTTGTTTGTTTGATCTTGATTACTTCCTTTTCCATTGAGTTTATTGGATTACTTTGATATTATTGATAATCATTCCAATTTTGCGATAACACATACAGTTGGCTTCTTCACAACAGTCTTGCTACAGTCCTTTCTCACATATGATTCTATATTTGTTACAAGGCTGCTCCTAATGTATCTGATGCATTTCTTATGATACCTAAGGTTGGTCTAATATGATGTTAACCTATTATGATGATTGTCATTCCATCTTCTCTCATTTATGCTTGGTATTTAGATAGCACTCTTCTTAATTCAGAGATGCATTACTCCCTTATGAGGACTGTCCTTGACTTATATTTGAATAAAGATTGTATCATATGATATTCAATGATAAATTGTTCCTTATGCTACTCTCTTATGGTTGGTTTATCCACAAAGTACATCTAGACAGCAAAAATCACACTTCAAACACAACAAATAGATGAAAAAATACCCTTTATGACTGCACTTCATTCTTGTGCTTTTCTGTGTATGACAAAACCATACAAATAGCCCTTCCATGTACTTGATACTTGACTGTCCATTTGATGGCTATATGTTATGTTCAAACTACACATTTGCATCTCATATGACTGTAACAAACAACTAAAAATGTTTTATAGCTATTCTATATTGCAATTTGACTTAGTTGTTTCTCATGCTTGTAACAACTCAGCAACACGCATGTGATGAAAACATCATGATGCTTAGTTTATTGAATATCTCTGTACTATTGTCATTGCTCCGAGCATGTTGGGCTCAACCCTTATGGGAGCCCATTTTCTCCACATGCCATTTAATACAAAATGAATCAACAAATTGATTTCTCATATACCTATACATGAAGCAAACATGTTAACATATGAAAAATACCTTTGATTCATGATGTGGGGTTACTTGTATGGAACTATCTCTTTCTGATGTAGCACTTATGTCTGATCGTTTTGACTTCTCTTATGCTAATATCTGATGACTCATGTTGCTGCTACATAAAAGTAGATAGTACTTTTGAAGTTCTGATTGTGTATGAAAAGATTTGAGACCCTGAGCATTAACAAAATCTATTTTCTAGGTACGCTGGAGTTCAAATGGATGGAGGAAGATAGCAGCTGACTTGACCATGGGATTCATCATTCGTAAGCAATGATGGGTCCCCTTTCTTTTCCTATGTAATTTGTTTCTTTTCAAAAGTAAAATTTACTGTTATGTAGCCTATTTCAGTTACCCCTACGGCTTGTGTGGGATACTTTTATACATTCTTTTGAATACAATCAGCTATCTCATTCTATGCAACGACTTATGTATATTTCACTTTCTGAATCAAATACATAGCATAAAACAACTGATCTTTCTTTGGAACATATGTATAAAACACGATGTATAATTTGATAATATATATATACCTCTTTTACTTGCACTGAGACATAATGAATAATCAACAACTGAAACATGAACTCCATCAATTTTCTTCATTCTCTGAATGTCTGTTTTCTTGTCCATAGATGATTTCACTTACCAGGATGATGTAACAGCTCAGCTTGAGTTTACATGATTTTGATAAGTGGTTTTGCACTTGTCTTCTGTCAAGACATCAGACATTAACTGGATGATCCTGCATAAGCAAAAAAAATTGCACTCCCTCTAAACAACTAATGTTTAGGCCTTGCTAAATTAGGTGTGAACATAATTTAGTAACAGGTCCATCATTATGTCCATGGAACTCATGTTATCAAAATCATAGTCCACTTGATGCAAGTTAGGAGGGCAATCATATTGATTAGGGATGAAGTGGTTTTCTTGGGGTTGAAAATAGGCATCATTAGATTGCTAAGAAGACTGAGCAGGGGTGGGTGGGAGGTAAACATTATAAGGATGCTGATATTCTGCTAAAACAGGACAATACAGCGTAAAACTTGAGGTATCTTGGGCCTGAAATGGCTGATATGGAGGCCAACGATGTGTATTTTGACAAGGTGGAGGGGAATAAGCATCATGAGGGTGCTGATATTCAAAGCTTCCATAATAGTTTTACATAATATAGCATGAAGAGAAACATAAATCATTCAAACAATATGGGAAAAAGAGCAAATAGATCTACCCTTTTGAGAAATAGGCTCCTACTAGCAGAGTCGCCAGGTGATTGAAATGCTTCTAAAAGTAATTTAAACCAGGAGTATCACCAAATCCTGATTGTTGATGCTCTTTAGGCACTTGGGTTGCTTCACCAGTAGATTTGATCAATAGAGTCACCATGGTGTTGGAGAGACTGTCCTGAATGGAAAGATGCACTGAAGAGCACACCAAAACTCTTCAATGGATGATATGGATCATCAGATAGTCCCATCGGGCGTGCCAGAAACTATTGTCACTAGGATTTGCATCCCATGTTTGAGGGGTTTAGGGCTCCAACAATCCAGTGAAACATTGAGATTTGATTTCCCTATAGGGTCCCACTCCTAGAAATCATCTCAATGTTTCATTAGATTGTTGGAGCCCTAAACCCATCCAAAACAGGGTGCAAATCCTAGTGACAATAGTTACCATGACTTGTTACTTGGTTAACAGGTCTCCTATATCAACTCTTGTTGAGAATATGCCTATCAAGGTGTGGTAAAAAAAATTCCCTCATTAATACATATTTGAGTCTTTGGTTGTGAGGCATATGCACATGTGCCTAGGGAGAAGTGACCAAAGTTAGAGAATAAGGCTGTAAAATGTATCTTAGTTGGCTATGGTGTTGGTGTGAAAGGGTACAAGATTTGGGATCCTATGGTTGATAGAGTTTTATATAGCATAAGTATTATCTTTAGAGAAGTCAAACCTTATTCCATAGTATTGTAGCTAGAAAAGGATGGAAAGAAAGATGCGGTTTAGCTAAACCCAAAGACTAAGAATGTTGAACCATAAGCCCACAAATGACCTAAAGAGGAGGATAGATCGAATAGTTCAGAGAGTTATAAAGAAGAGATAGAACTTCTACCTTAGTCATTGAGGAGGTCCACTCAGCAAAGACAACAACCAGACATGTATATTCCTCTTGATTAGAGATGCATTTTTTCTTTGATTACTAACATTGATGAACCTAGGAGTGTGAAGGAGGCTATGGGTATGGATAATGCAAAGTTCTTGAAAGTTGTCATGGATAGGAGATGGTTGCATTAAAGAAAAATGACACATGGGACTTAGTACCTTTGCCTAATAGACACAAACTTGTTGGATGCAAATGGGTGTTCAAAACAAATAGTACAAATGGTAGTGTTGAGAAGTACAAGGTGATATTGGTGGTGAAGGAATATTCTCAGGTTGAGGGAATTGATTATGGTGAGATTTTCTCTCTAGTTGCTAAGCTAAAATCCATCCAGATCTTATTATATATTCAACGGCTTTTGACCTCAAGGTTGAGCAAGTGGATGTGAAGGTAGTCTTCCGTCACAGTGATTTGGAGGAAGAAATTTCCATGAAATAGCCATAGCAAGTTAGATTGAAAAAGGTAAAGAAAATTTGGTTTGTAAGTTGAAAAAGTCTTTGTATGGTCTTAAAAATCTCCTAGAATGTGATACTAAAAGTTTGATTCTTTCATGTTGGGATTAGGATTTTTGAGGTCCAAATTAGTTCATTGCATTTATTAAAATATAGAGAATGATCCTTTCCTTGTTATTACATTATATGTTGATGATATGTTTTTCGATAATGGTAAGAACATGATTTTTGAATTAAAGTCTCAACTTTAAATATAGTTTGAGATGATAGACTTAAGGGCTATTGGGTTCATCTTGGGGATTGAAATTGGAAGAGATAGAGCTAATAGACAGCTTTGGTTAGGCCAAAGCAAGTATGTGAACTATGTGTTGAAGAGATTCAAGATGACAACTTACAAACTATTTTATGTTCATATTTTGATTGGGACAAAGTTATTATTAGAGTAGTATCTAACTTATCCCAGTGAGATGGAGGATATGGCCATGTGAAATTAATGCATGCTATAGTCTGTATGAAACTAGACATCACTCAAGTAGTTGAGTCCTTAGTCGCTATATGGATAATCTTAGGTGAGTTTATTGAGATGTAGTGAAGAGGGTTTTTTTTTAAATATTTGTGCAGTACCTCTGATTACTCTATTTGTTATTATGATTTTATAAGAGATTGATACTCAGTTGATATTAATGGATTTGTAGTTTTAGATTGGGCAGGGGATGTTAACAACATGAGATCCATTGGTGGATATGTTTTCACTATGTTTGGTCGTGCTATCAGTTGGATGAGTAAGTGTAAATATATGGTTACTTTGTCCATTGTAGAAATAAACTACATGGTAGCCCTTCATGCTTGTAAGGAAGCCATATGGTTTAAGTAATTACAATCAAATGTGGGGCTAAATCTAGGAGCTATTATAGTTCTATGTGACAATCAAAGTGCCATATGTCTGGTAAAGAACTTGACCTTTCATGCGAGCATGAAGTATATTGATGTCTAGTACCATTTTGTTAATGACATGGTAAAGGATGGGAAGGTGATGCTAAATAAAGTTGACACTTTTTAGAATGTTACAAATGCATTGACAAAGTTGGCGAGCACATACAATTTCAAATGGTGCTATGAGTCTATGGGCCTGTCGACACTTAACAATTAATTGATAGTGTTGGTACTCACTTTAATCTTGCAAGGTGTTTTACAAGTTATAGAATGTTAGGAAAGGTTTCTCAACCTTGATCCTAATGTTAAGATTAAGAACGATGTGATTTCAGACTATAGAATAAAAAAACTCAATTTTGGGGCTATAGAGATCATTTTTGGCAAAAATAAATATTTTGGGTTGTTTGACATCAATTCCCCAATTCCTGGCACATAGATCTCTTCAAGATCTATGATTTTAAAAAAAGACCCAAATGATCTACAATTTTAAAAAGGGCCCAAATGACCTCCCAAATCAAAATCTATGGCCTTCAAAATTTGGGCCTTCCATATTGGAAATGTAAATACATCTATCACACATGAAAGATTTGTAAGAGGGAGTTATACTTGTTGACGAATTATGACACATGTTATCTTTGAATAGAGACAATGGAGCCAAAATGGAGTGCCTAAGTTGGTGAATGGACTATGATGCACTTATATGGCAAGTGGAAGGAATATGTTATGTTTAGTATGTGGACTCATCCTAGGATTTAGGTGCCACATTTTGGGTGGTTTTAGTTGAAAGGAAGCTAGGTGTGCGGAAATTGCTTCTTACACTAATCTAATGAGGGGAGGAGAGTGCAAATTTAATTTTATCCTTACTATTACAACAATGTTAAACCCACTAACAGAGATAACAGAGATATTGCAACAAACACATAAATAAGAAAGTGAGAGAGAAGAAGAGAGACACAAGATATACGTGGGGAAAACCCTTATCGGGTGAAAAACCCCACACTCCAAAACCTACACAATGTATTAACAAAACTAAAATGGTTTACAATACACTTGCAATGCAAGCTCTTAGGAGTCTTCGACATTCATATCTGGAGACAAACTGGCAGCATAACAGTACCTGTCAAACCTGTAATACATCTCCTCCTCCAAGTACCTTTTATATAGAAAATACAAGTTAAAATTGCCTCTATCTTGGAATGGGCGTCCAACTTGGCCTCATGGCCCAAAACCCATGCCTATGGACACTTGGTCAACATTGTAAGATGCTTCTGACACTTGTCCACACACCCCATCCCAAAGAGGTCACCTATTTCCAAAATGGGCTATGACAGATGCTCTTACGACTATAAGAGAATATGTCATACACAGGCTATAAATAGAATATTTTCTTACAACATGTCATAGTCTACCTTGGGGCACCCAAATATGCCTTTTTCAAAGATGCTCTTCGACACATGTCTTCACCTGTCATAGAATCTCTTATTTATGACTCTTACATGTCATAACTTCATCATAGGAATCTGTCATGACTGTTACGGTCAAAATTCCCTTGCACAACATCCAAGATGCCGACACATGGCAAAATATTCCTACCACAAAGTGGGATGCCTATCTCCTCATGTGAGGACAAAATTACAAGTTGTCATCTTCCATGTAGGATGACACATCACCGTGCCACATCCCACAAGATGACAATATGAATTTACAATTTAGTTTACAACATAGACAATAAATAAATAAATACAATGAAAATGATACAAGTAATTACCAAGGTTGAGACACCTTAATTCCCAACATTCTCCCACTTGTAGAACACCTGGTAAGAGCTAATAGAATTAACAGGTATTAACTGCTATAGGCCGAGAGGCCCATAGACTTCGAACACTATCTGAATTTCTCTATGCCCACTGGCTTCATCAATACATCTATAACATTCTTCAAAGTATCTACCTTCTCCAAATTTACCTTCCCATCCTCTACCATGTCTCGCACAAAGTGAAATTGTACATCAATATGCTTTGTTCTGGCATGGAAAGTTGGATTCTTCGCAAGGCAAATCGCACTCTGACTATCACAACAAATCGTAATCTGTTCTGCATCAACACCAATATCTAAACACAATCTCTTAAGCCAAATGACTTCCTTACAAGCATGAGTTGCAAGCATATACTCAGCTTATGTAGTGGACAAAGCAACCACAGGTTGTCATTTACTCATCCAACTAATTGCACCACCAAACATTGTGAACACCTATGCACTGGTGGATCTCCTACTGTCAATGTCACCTGCCCAATTAGAATCCACAAATCCACGAATACAAACTGAATGCAGAGGTCCTGTAGCATTGCCATGATAGCAAATGGAATACTCAGAAGTACCCTTCAAATATCTGAACACTCGCTTAACTACATCCCAATGTACCTGTCCAAGATTAGCCATAAATCAACTAAGGACTCCCACTGCTTGGGCAATGTATGGTCTTGTGCAGACCATAGCATAAATCAAACTGCCAACAACACTAGCATAAGGTACCCTGCTCATGTCCTCCACCTCACTAGGAGATTTTGGACAATCACTAACAGATAACTTTGTCCCCAATGTAATAGGAACACACAATGGTCTACAATCTACCATGATGAACCTATCCAACACGGTCTTCACATACTTACTCTGGCTTAACCAAAGTTTTTTGTTAGCTCTGTCTCTTCTGATTTCCATTCCTAGAATGTACCTAGCTGCCCCTAAATCTTTCATTTCAAACTATGCTTCCAACTAAGACTTAAAATTAGAAATCATATTCTTACCCTTCCCAATAAGCAACATATCATCAACATATAATGCAACAATGAGAATACGACCATCATCAAACGTATAATACACACAGTGATCCGATTTCAATCTCGCAAATCCAATTGACAACATAAAGACATCAAACTTCAAGTACCACATCCTAGGAGACTGCTTGAAACCATACAAAAACTTTTTCAATTTGCAAACCAAATTTTCTTTGCCTTTCACTATGTAATGCTCTGGCTGTGACATGTAGATTTCTTCCTCGAAATCACCATGAAGGAAAGTTGTTTTCACATCCATCTGTTCTACCTCTAAATCATAAATAGCTGCAAGAGATAACAGAAATCTAATGAATGTCAACTTTGCAATGTGAGAGAAAATTTCACCATAATCAATTCCCTCCACTTGTGAGTACCCCTTTGCAACCAATCTAGCCTTGTACTTTTCAACACTGCCATCTGCATCGAATTTCTTCTTGAACACCCATTTTCAACCAACAAGTTTCCACCCATCAGGCAAAGGCACCAAGTCCCGTGTTTTGTTCTTATCTCATCCTCCATGGCCTCCTTCCAAGAACTTGCATCTTTCATGCCCATAGCCTCTTTCACAGTTCTAAGCTCATCAGTGTTAGTAAGTAAAGCAAAAGCACAACTAAAATCAAGTAATGAGTAACCAAACCTATTAGGTTGCTTCCTTGTTTGTGTAGACCTCCTCAATTGCTGAGGTTGAGGTTCTGCTTCTTCTTTTGAGCTGCTAGAGCTCTCCTCATCATCAGGTCTCACAGGGTCTGTTTGTTTAGTCTTCTCAGGGGTAGAAGGAAACTGAACCGCATCCTCTTTCTTTTCTGTCTGTTTTGGTTGTAGAACAATGGAAGAAGTTGTTAGCTCTCTAAAGATAACACTTCTACTATACAACACTTTTTCAGCCACCGGATCCCAAAGCTTGTATCCTTTCACACCGACACCATAGCCAATGAAAATACATTTAACAACCTTGTTCTCCAATTTAGATCATTTCTCCCTAGGCACATGTGCATATGCCTCACAACCAAAAACACGAAGATGTCTAACTGAAGGCTTCTTACTAGACCACACCTCCGTAGGTGTCTTACCAACAAGAGCTGATGTAGGAGATCTGTTTACCAGATAGTAAGCAGTGGCAACAGCTTCAACCCAAAACTTTTGTTCGAGGCTTGCTCCACTAAGCATACTCCTAGCCTTCTCCATCAGTGTCTTGTTCATCCTCTCTACAACTCCATTTTGTTGCGCGGTATATGGAGTTGTCTGCTACGCCCTTAATATTGGTGTACATAGGGTTACGAATAGTCAGCTTGTGGCTATTTAAACTCATAATTAAGTCATGTTATCATTATTATATTATTATTTAGTTAGATAGGTAAGAATAGGTGTTATATAGGGGTGTGTCTATTCATCCTAAGCATAATTAGGTATATATAGGAGGATATGAGTCTTATTCATCATATTGTGAAGTGTGTTCTCATTGGAGATATTTGGAGGTTGCCCCCTTGAAATGGCCTATTATTCTCAGTTATTATCAAGTATTTGTAGAATATTTCATATCATCTTTTTCCATTGTGCAAGTTATTTCATTACAAGTGGTATTAGAGCATGATCTTGGCACCGTAGAGGTAAGGTTTTTTCTCAATATTGGAGGCGATTTTGGGAAGAGCATAACTTTCATATTTTAGCGAAATTTTTAAATATTTTTAAAGGGTTTTTGAAGACCATATTAAAGAAGCTACAGTCCAGATTTCAGAGGAATTGGAGCATATTTAAGTGAATTATTACAGAATTATGATTTATACAGAATTTATTTGAGATCTACATATCTCTCACATCCTGCCGAATTGAAGCATAATTTGTATTGGGTTTTTGAATACACAATATAGGAGACTGCAATCCAAAACTTGGAGAAATTGAAGCAAAAATAAGTGAGTTATTGCAAAATTAGGGTTTCCAACAAATTCGCTCTCAAGGCTACAAATTTGTTAATTTTTTAGATTTTTTTCTAGGTAAGTGGTATCTTGGCCCTAGTAAATTACAATAAAAATTGAAAAGAATTTACATTTCATTTGTGTGATTTATTTCAAATATATTGGTTTCCATCATGACGGGGCCTACAACAAGAGGCAAAAAGAATGTTGTCATGCTGGGGAAATCCTCTGATAAGGATGGGGAAACAATAGAGGATAGTAATCCCAATGAGGAAATAAGTAAGGTCAAATAAGAGGTGTCCTCAATTAAGAGGGATATGTGAGACCAAGAGGAGATATATCAGATATACGAAACATGTTGAAGTGCCTATATGAAGGAACCAAGAAAGGAGTTCTCAAGCAACCAAGGTGAAAACTTCAAGTCGGCTAATACTAACACAAATTTTAATACTCCTATAGGATCTAGGAATTTGTTTCCAAAGGTGGATATGCGCAAGTTCGATGGCAAGTATCCTCTAACATGGATAAACCAAATGGATATTTTTTTGAAGTACATCAAATCCCATATGGACAAAAGGTCACGATGGATTCCCTATATCTAGAACCAGATCAATTCATTTGGTAGCATTAGCTTTATACTTATCGAAAGAAGAAGGGTCTCATTGTCTCATGGTTAGTTTTTATGGAGGAACTCCAAGCACAATACAACAACAGTGTGACAGACAACTTCGTTAGCCAACTAGCTAAACTTCAACAAACAGGATCAGTTAAGGATTATATTCAGCAATTCTAAAATCTATACTTAAGAGTGGGTACAATTACAGAGAACTTGAATGATTTATTCTTAGGTGGTCTCAAGGATCACATTCAACATGAGGTATGCATGTTTTGTCCAAATTCTATCTCTGAAGCAATGATTATGGCGAGACAAGTGGAGGAAAAAATTTTGGCCAATAGAAGGAAGGAATTACCTAGTAACAAAGTTGACAAGGCTCTTGCATCATCATTTACTCATCCTATTATGTTGACACCTCAACAATTGGAAGAGAAAAAGGCCAAAGGGTTATGCTTCAACTGTGATGGAAAATATCATAAAGGACATAAATGTGATGAGAAGAAGTTGTTCTATATTGAGGCTACCTATGATGAAGATAAGGATGAAGAAGATCCAGTGGTGGTGGTAGAGGACTCTAAAGATGTCCAACCAACTATCTCTTGTCGTGCACTATCAGGTATTAATAACAAACACTCAAGGTAAGGGGTTTCATTAAAAAACAAATAGTCACAGTATTGATTGACTTGGGGAGTACACATAACTTCATCAACAAGCAACTAGCAGCAAAGTTAAATTATTTTGTCTACCCTACCCTCGAATTCTAGGTTATGATTGCAGATGGTGGTACAATCAATTGTTCAGGGAAATGTCATAGTATTAAACTCACCATGGGAGACAACATGATAGATAGCCCTATGTTTGCTACACCCATGGTTGGAGCAGACATTGTTTTGGGAGTTCAATGGCTTACTACCTTGCGCACAATTAAGATGAATTTCTAGGAACTATTCATGTGCTTCTACTCTGGGGATAAAAAATATGAGCTATGGGGTTTACGTGCAAAGAGTCCACAATCAGTAAGTGCACACCAAATGTCACTAAAAAAAGATGTGGATAAAGGTGTGGCTCAGTTGTTGTCAATGGAAGTGCAAAAGTCAAAGAGGGAACCTAATTTGTATGGGCCCCTAAAGGTTCAACAAGGATTGACAACATCGACTTCAAATTGAGGTTACCTAAATCAAAAATCATACAACCTTTCTACGATATCTCTATCTTGGAGAATGCTAGTAGACTCAAAAGTCCATCCACGACAATGTTACTGGAGCTTTATGAAGAAGGAAGAATCATATTGGAACCAAAGTGTATTATTCAAACATGCATGAAGAAGCTGAGGAATAGAACCCTCACTGAGTATCTCATCCAATGGAAGAATTTACCAGTTGAAGAGGCCCCATGGGAGGACGAGGAGTTCATTCAGAAGAATCCACACTTGATTAACATTGAGGACAATGATTCTTTGAAGAGGGAGGGCATGCTACTCCCTTAATATTGGTGTACATAGGTTATGAATAGTCACCTTGTGGCTATCTTAACTTCTAATTAAATCATGTTATCATTATTATATTATTATTTAGTTAGATAGGTTGGACTAGGTGTTATATAGGGGTGTGCCTATTCATCCTAAGCATAATTAGGTATATATAGGAGGATATGAGTCTTATTTCATCATATTGTGAAGTGTGTTCTCATTAAAGATATTTGGAGGTTGCCCCCTCGAAATGGTCTATTATTCTCAGTTATTATAAAGTATTTGTAGAATATTTCATATCATCTTCTTCCATTGTGCAAGTTATTTCATTACATTGTCTTATGCCTTTGAATCCCTTGCTCTTTGCAAAACTTATCGAACTCTGCCGAACAAACCTCACCACCATTGTCAGTTCTCGAACACTTAATCTTTTTACTAGTCTGATTTTCAGTAAAGGCTTTAAACTCCTTAAACTAACTAAAGACTTCAGTCTTGCTTCTGATAAAATAAACCCATGTCCTTCTACTGTAATCATCTATGAAAGATACAAAATATACAGATTTTGAAATCGAAGGAACATTAACAGGACCAAACACATTAGAATGAATAAGATCCAATACACCAGAAAACTTGTGAGAACTAGAGTAAAACTGAACACGGTTTTGCTTTCCATAAATGCAATGTTCACAAAAGTCAAATTCGAGATTACAATCATTTTACCCCTCAACGAGGTTTTTATTTTTCAGGGTATGCAGACCCTTCTCAGCAATGCGGCCATATCTCAAATGCCATAACATAGTCTTTTCAGTAGGAGGATTAGCTTCCATAGCATGTGCCTACAATCGAAACTAGTTACAACAGATTTCTTCACTGCTTGTTCAGATGGTGGGGATGAAGTGACTGCAACTCATTTCTTTGAGTCAAAAGAACTATTGCACTATGAAGTGCATGCCTCCAGCTGAAACAGAGTACCTCTCTGAGTACCCTTTGTGAGCACCATAGATCCTCTAGTCATCTTGCATCCATCCTTCGAAAAGACAACTTGCACACCTGCATCATTCAACATACTTATAGAAAGCAGGTTTTGTGCAAGTCCTGGAATGTGCATAACTCCAGTGATCCCCTTCATTCATCCATCAGGGAATCGGATTGAGACTCTTCCACAACCAACAATCTTCAGATGAGAGTCGTCACCTAGGTACACTCTTCCACCATCAAACTCTTCATATTTCACTAACCAATCTCAATGCGAGGTCATGTGGAATGATGCACCAGAATCAATCAACCACACATCATCAGATGCATGGATGGCTAGGGCTGCGATGAAGGCATCACCATCATCTTGTGACTTGTTAGAATATGAATCAGGAGCTTTCTTCTTCTTTTTCTTCTCGTCTTTGCATTCCTTTCGAAAATTCCCAGTTTTACCACAGTTCCAACAAGGAGCCTTGGACTTTCCAGGAGATTTGGATCTACCATTTTCACCTTTCTTGTCCTTCTTCTTCCCTTTCTCTTTAGGTCTTCCATGAACCGTAAGAGCCTCTTTGGCTGCCTCAGAAGACTTTCTCCGCATCTCTTTAGATAACAACGAATATACCACATCTTCCATCTTGAAGGTGGTAGTGGTGCTTCAGATAGCCATGACAAGATGATCCCATGAATCTGGCAAAGAACAAAGTAGGGTCATGCATCAATCCTCCTCCATTTTCACACCCACAAATGTCAACTGTGCAATGATCATGTTGAAAGCATTCATGTGATCCGCAGCAGATCCTCTGTCTTCCAACTTCAGAGCTAACATCTTTTTTAGAAAAATTTGTTTACCAAGGACTTGGCCTGATAAACATCACCCAACTTCTTCCAAAAATCTTTCATAGTCTTCTCCTCATGGACATTCAACAGGACAGAGTCAGCTAAACAAAGTCTTATGAGACCCTTAGCCTTCCGATCTTTCAGATCCCAATCAGCTTGTTGCATTGCTATGGGTTTTACACCAGATACCATTTCCCATAGGTCACGATCAACAAGTAGGTCCTCCATCTTCAATTTCCACAACTTGAAATTAGTGCCATTGAATTTCTCAACCTCTAACCTTCCAGATGTGGTTGTCATCTCCTTGCTGCAACAAGATACATAATACTCTGCACAACACTCCCACTCAACCTAAGATCAACTCAAAAAACCCCTACCCAACAACTAGGACCAAAGGTGATCAAGCTCTGATACCAACTGAAAGGAAGCTAGGTGTGCAGAAATCACTTCCTACACTAATCTAATGAGGGGAGGAGAGTGCAAATTCAATTTTATCCTTACTATTACAGCAACGTTAAACCCACTAACACAGATAACAGAGATATTGCAGCAAACACATAAACAAGAAAGTGAGACAGAAGAAGAGAGACACAAGATATACGTGGGGAAAACCCTTATCGGGTGAAAAACCCCACACTCGAAAACCTGCACAATGTATTAACAAAACTAAAATGGTTTACAATACACTTGAAATGCAAGCTCTCAAGAGTCTTCGACACTCATATCTGGAGACAAATTGGCAGCGTAACAATACCTGTCAAACCTGTAATACATCTCCTCCTCCACGCACCTGTTTATGTAGAAAATACAAGTTAAAATTGCCTCTATCTTGGAATGGGCGTCCAACTTGGCCTCATGGCCCAAAACCCACGCCTATCGACACTTGGTCAACATTGTAAGATGCTTCTGACACTTGTCCACACACCCCATCCCAAAGAGGTCGCCTATTTCTAAAATGGGCTATGACAAATGCTCTTAGGACTCTTACGACCATCATAGAATCTATCATAGCAGTTACAACTTACAAGTGTAAGAGAATCTGTCATACACAGGCTATAAATAGCATATTTTCTTACATGTCATAATCCACCTTGGGGCGCCCAAAGATACCTTTTTCAAAGATGCTCTTCGATACATGTCTTCACCTGTCATAAAATCTCCTATTTCCAACTCTTACATGTCATAACTTCGTCATAGGAATCTATCATGACCGTTATGGTCAAAATTCCCTTACACAACATCCAAGATGTTGACACATGGTAAAATATTCCTACCACAAAGTGGGATGCCTATCTCCTTGTGTGAAGACAAAATTACAAGTTGTCATCTTCCATGTAGGATGACACATTACTGTGCCACATCCCACAAGATAATAATATGAATTTACAATTTAATTTACAACATAGGCAATAAATAAATAAATACAATGAAAATGATACAAGGAATTACCAAGGTTGAGACACCTTAATTCCCAACATTAGCTAATGATTTGCTAATTACCATTTGATAGTTTCATGTATTACATCTCCTATTTGTTGGATACTTAAGATGGACCTTTTTTGTGTAGTGAGTTTTGTAGGTTTTTTCACGCTACTAGAATTCCTCTAGATCTCTGGTTGGTGATACTCCTGTAAAGGCTTATACTCTGCAACTGTATTGTAACCTTCGATTATTGAATAATACATTGAGTTACCTTAGAGTGTGGGCTTTTTCTCTCGAAAGGATTTTTCCCACATGAATCCTCTTGTTATGGTATATTGTTTGTGTTTTATATGTGTTTCCTTTATTTGTAATTGTAGCAAGCATTTTTATATACCTTTCTTCCATTCATCTTTGAGGAAATTCAAGAAAGTTGTTGTTCTCAAAATCAGCTATGCTCATTTTTGTAGACAACCCCCACGAAACTTGTCTGTTTCGTGATCTACACTCTAAGTTCGCAAATCAAGACAAGATTCTCTTGGTCCCGTGCGAAGTCATTTGACATCCTAAACTAGTTTGCGACATCTCCTTGAATCGGTTTTTCGATATTCACAAAGATCGTTTAAGTCGTAAGTTGATTAAAATGTCAATTTTTAGCCATTTTCAAGAGTTAGTAAATTTTTTAGTTTTGATATGTAACGACGACATTTTTTGCCGCTCTTACATGTCTTTAAGTTTTGTTTGTTGCATATGTAACGACGACGTTTTTTGCTGCTCTTACATATGTTTCTCTTTGCATATGTAAAGGCGGCACTTTTGCTGCCGTTACATATTTCTCCAAAGTTTATATGCACTGTCGGTGAATAATACCGCCTTTGTATGTTTGATGACACATGTGCGGGGTCAGCCAATTTTGCCGCCCGAGCAAAGATTCTCAGGATCTCGAACTTGGAGTGCCATTAATGGCCACTCGTGCCACTCATTAAACGTTTGTTTTTGAGTTTTAAATATACCTTTGGCCGTTCTTTTTGTTATTTCATTCCTCCTGGCTTTTTCTCTGGACTCCCTCGCATCACTCGATCGCGCCGTCCAAGGGTTCAACCCAATCTGCCACCATCAAACCTAGGGTTTCAGATGCTTGGACAGGTAAATCTTCTAGCTGTTTTCTTTTTCTTTCCTAGGGTTTTCATCAGTTTTGAATGGCTTTTCTTTATTTTAATTTTGTTATATATTTTTGTTGAAAGATTGTTTTCTTAAAATGTTATGGTCGTTTTCGTTTAATCTTGGGTCATTTCTTCGCGTTGAATATATTTTTAGACCGGACCAATATTGGTGCCCTAAGTATTACTGTATGAAGGTCGGTGGTTTCACCTCTCGAACCTTTTAATAATTACCAAATACCAAAGTGTATGGGCAGCGAATTTCGCCGCCCTTACACGACAATCTCGTAACCCTTCCATTGTGCTGTGTCACCAAAATCTTCTGCCCTTCCCTTAGGTTACCTTGTAACTGGTGATATGCGTCGTCGACGAATTTTGCTGATCGAACATCACGAAGACCTTGCGATCCAACCTCATATACGAAGTCAGCAAAATTTGCCGCTTGTGTGTGTTTTCAAGGATTTTTGAATGGAAGTGTATGGGCGGCGAATTTTTCTGCCCTTACACGAAGATCTTTCAGTTTCTATCAAATGCAATGTCGGCGGAAAATGCCGCTTCAACATCAAACTTCGCAAAACCTCTGTTATATGCATTAGCGGCGAAAAATGCCGCTCCGACACTAAGATTTTTCTGACCACATGTAGTGGCGGCGAATTTTGCCGCCCATGCAAACATTCTCCCAGATTTTCCTAACTCTGGGAAGTTTTCATTTTTGATTTTCTGAGCCCACTTTCCTCTAATTATTGGCATGCTCGCACTATAGCCCTTTTCAAGCGCATCCCCATAGTCATGATCGTCGACATGCAATTTTCCCAGATTACCAATATTTCCCCTAATTGCATGATCATAATTTTTTGCTGCAGTTTCTTCTATGGATCTTCGTTCTTCATCAACGTCTTCTGGTGATAGCTCGTTCAGATGATTGAGTTGTCCCCGAAGAAATCAAAAGCAATGAAGTACAAATATCAAGGTGTTTTCCCAATCACCTCAGTCACTTCTAATGTTGATGACATTAGAGATACAGAGATTGGCCATGTGGATATGGCTGAGTTTGTAGAAAGAACCAAGTCGAGCAACCCCAGTGCTACAATGAAGAAAATAATTGATAGTAATATTCATCTGGTGTCATCTTTCCCAGTGGCAGCTCACAACACAGAATTTGTTCTTTAGTGTGCTCATTTCTACAATAAAGATATTAGAGATGTGGTGGACACCAGTGGCAATGTGATAATCAGGTTGGATCCTGAGTTCATTGACAAAGTGTTCATGTGTCCTCCTGCTACAGAAGTATTGAAACTTGATTTTGTTGAAGCACAAAAGGAATATGACAAAAACCCGAAGAAGGCAAAGAAAGTAATCAACAATAAATGGTTGAAGATTGCAAGGTCAAATTTGTCAAGGTGGCCACGTAGTTTCCCTCGAAGTGACTTTGTAGAGGAAGTTGGTGAACTGATTACTCTCCTTAGCAGGATAAGAGGTTTGTCTTCCTCTTCATAGTTTCATGAATGGATGTATCCTTTCATTAAGGTCATACTCCAGGGTAAGCAAATCATTTTCTAGGGTGAACAAATCAGTAACGCTTTGCACGAATAGCTGATGAAGGTGTCCACTACCTTCAAGTTCTACATGACCTCCTATCTAGTGTACATTGCAGCCTCTATGAGGATTTTCCTAGGTTTGACATTAGAAGGGGATAGGAGGGTAATTCCAGTGTACCAATACTATTCTTAGTTAACGTTGAAGGGTTCTATTCATCATTTCAGAAGAGTGAATGATGAATTCTTTGCAGTATTCCTTTGTCTTTTTGATCCCCAACTGGAACAAAGAAGAGTGTCAGATGAGGCATGAACAGTGGTAAATGATTTTGGGTGTATGTTCTTGCAATTTCCTTCTTTTTCATACTTGAGGGTTGGCTTTTTCCAAGGTTACCCCTATATGCTTCCAAGATTCCCTTCAGACAAACTGGTCTTAATGGAGTTGTGCAGACAAATGATTATCGTGCATAACAAACAAATGGAACTCAATAAGCCCGGTTTCAGATTCCCAGTTGAAATTGGCAGATATTTAGTATTGACTGCTGCAAAGGTAAGGGCCATGGAAACTGAGATGCAACTAGTCACCGTGAAGCAATTCAAGAGGAGACCAAAGTTTGACTATAGGGGCATGAAGAACAAAATCAAAAGGAAAACTCAATTTCATGAGCCCATGGTTGAAGATGTTTGGGTAGATCTGAGAACAGAGGAAGATATCAGGAAACTAGACTACAATAGGTTGTCCCTTGAACAGATTGAATATCTGGGACTTGCTGATATTCTAGAAGATCTAGTGGATGATGGGGAGTTGGTTGATGACAAATATAATACTGAACAGGTTGCTAATACCCCTCTCCCTCCAATCCAATGGTCCCAAAAGGAGTTGACCTCTTTGAGAAAAAGATTTGAGCCTATATTGGCTAACACTAATAATTGGCTAGCAGATAAAGGAATTACTCTGAAAGAATTCCTCACCAGATTAGAAACTGAGGTTCAAGAGCAAACTGGTAAAAAGGTGGAAAACAGAATGAAGAACAAGAGTGATGTTCCCTCATCCTCTAAAACACATAAGCCTAAAATCAGATTTGTGACGAAGAAATCAAAAGCTCTAGAGGAAGAACCTGAAATAAAAGATATGGAAACTGAGGAGCCAGCCACTGAAGAGATGGATGTTGAAGATAGGACTATAAATCAACAAGATGAGGAGGCTTTGTCTCCACAGGAAAATACACAACAAGAAACAGGAGTCTCATCCCCTTTGCCTGATACACCTATTGCAGCTCCTGTGTCTATTTCCCCTATTGATATTCCCTCTTCTGAATCTCCCTCTCCTTCTAAAATAATTTTTGATAATCCTCAAAACACTTTTGAAGATGTTCTCCGTTTTGTTGTACCCAACCAAAATTTTTGCTTCATTAAGGCATTTTGAAACAAGTCTAGAAAATTTTTCGTCAAAAAGTCAAAAAAGCAAAATTTCTAAAAATAGAAATTTCTAAAAAATAGACGTCAAGTTAGGTTTTCTAGGTTTCTTGAGATATGGATGTTGGCAAAACTTTCTAAAAATAGAATCTCCAAATCAGGTGTCGCGCTCGATTCTCATTGGTTGATTTTGCTTCACGATCGGCGCGGTTCAAACAGAATCTTCAAACAACCAAGTTTTCTCTACTAGGTCATTTTTGCTTTTTCACAAGGTGAAGCATGAGCTTGAAAGTCATCAACACAGAAAAGTTCACCTGCCAGAATTCTTCGACGAGTTTCCAACGCTGTTTCATCGACACAAAACTGACAAACGGCCGTCGACTCGACGATGCACACAAAACGATGCAAGATGGATCCAAGGTGAATTGAAAAGTTGGAAAATCATAAATTTGACTAAGTCTGGTGAAACTGGGTGCCCCAGGAGGCTTGGGGAACCCATCTTCTCCTGTGTTAGTTTTATTTTCACGTTTTTCAAGAAACGTCAAAAATGCTTCCGTCAGCTCTTTTTCGGTTGGTCAAACTTAGTCAAAAGTTAGTCAAAGCTAGGATTTAATCACAGATATGTGTAGACTTCTCATATCACCCTCCGTCCCACCTCGACAGTCGTCAAAATGACCAAAGATCGAACAGGAGTCGTCGGCACGGAAATCGAGAAAAGGTACAAAATTGAAAAAAATTGAAAATTTTTCTAAGTGTTGACAAACCAGGCACCCTAGGAGGCTTGGGGCATCCAAACTCTCCAGACATAGATTATTTTTGATGTTTTTTCTCAAAAAACGTGAATCTCCTTCCGTTAGCCCGGTCCGGTTCAGTATTGATTAGTTTGGCACATTTTTTGAGGCAAACAGAAGGTACAATCAGCTCAGTTTTCATCAGGCTTGCATATTTTCTAGATCATCAGACTCATTTTCATCCTAGTTGATAGAAATCGATAGCCAAATAGGGGTCCTGTGCCACCAGAACGCGCACGCAAACTAAGAAATTGAAAAAGTTGGAAAAACTGAAAAAATGGCTAAGTGCTGGGAAACCAGGCGCCCCAGGAGGCTTGGGGAGCCCAACTTGAGCAGTGTTAGAATATTTTCATGTTTTCAGTGTTTTTTGACATGCTTTGTTACCAATCTTCGCCCATTGGCAGTTTTCGGGAGGTCAAACTTGGTCAAACGATGTCAGATCGTCGAACAGAGGCAGGGGATGGAATCTCAGTTTATCAATCTCCAAAATGTCAGGATCAATCGGCTTTTTCAATTAATGATGACATTTTTCTGCCTTGTTAAAGTCAGAGACAGGCCATATTTGAGTCAAAACGAGTGTTGAAGTGTCGAAAATGAAAAAATTTTTGTTAACACTTCTTTCAAATCGCGCGTTCGATGACATCATCAAAGAAGATATTTTTTGTCATCTTGCACATGAAGCCATAGGCTCCTACAAAATAGGGGTTCTTCCTATTCGAAGACATCCACTTGGATTTATGCTTTAAAAGATGCTTTCTTCATGGATGAGGGTGAAGTTTTCTTCTCACACAAATAAAGTTGTTTTTTCGACCAAAAGATTTATAAAGATAAGCTTTGGGCTTCTTTATTTTATTATCTTTTGCATGTTGCATCCAGAGGAAAGATTTTATTTTTCTTTCAACGAAGATTCAAAGACCCAAACTAGGTGCTTTTTCAGTGTTCTTCATAGATTTGGGTTGAGGAAGAAGAGAGGCTTGCTTTTTCAGGGTCCTTGTTTCAAGGAGATCATTTTTCAGAAATCCGACCAGAGCTTTTTTAGTTTTCGTCGAGATGGGTCCATCCATATTATCATCCTCTTGAAGATTGGGAGTTGTGCTTTTTTGGGGGAAATTGCTTTTTTCCTGCTTTTTTGAGAAAATCTTCGCTTTTTCAAAATCCAACAATCTAGGTTGCTTAGAAACAGAATTATCTACAAAACCCATGTGCCAGCATTTTTAGCTCACACTCTGCTTTTTCTAAAAATTAGCAAATAATTTTCAGCCATCTATCCAATACTTTTTCCAACATAGGTGTGTTCACAGTCGATTTTCAAATCTTCCAATATGCAGTACTCTCCAACACAAATCAGGCATAAAACAACATTGGTTCATGATTACCTGAAAACTTGTGAAACAGACTTGCATAAAGTACTTCCAGTAATCAATTTACACTCCTTGGAGGATGCGGGAAATAATGCTATCAGGAATCTTGGACACTCCGGTTTGCTTGCAGCGGCATCCTTTCCTATCACTGTGCAAAGTATCAAGTTTGTGATTGCTTGCGTGACACATTACAACTCGGTCACAAGAGAAATTCAGTCAAGTGATGGACGTGTGCTCTGTAACTTGAGGCCAAACGACATTAAAAAGTGTTTTACAATACCTATTTGGAGAGAGAACTTAACTGTTTCACTTGAAGAATGCAAGAGGGTTTGGAACAATACTAAGGAAAAATATAGAAAAAAGATTGGTCAGAGGTGGTTGAAAGAAAAGCAGAATATTATGCCAAAGAATGTTGGACGTGGAGAATTCAAGGAGGAGCATGCAATAATGATTACTCTGCTAAGTCGTATGGGTCAAGTAGATGCAAACAAATTTCAGCCTTGGATGTTTTACATCATATCCTAGATTGTTGACGGAACCGAATTCCATGATTGGTCGGCACTAATCAGTGATAGTCTCCACCAACAAATAATTGATTTTCAAAGGGCTCACGAATTCCACATGATATCATACCTTGTGTATTTGGTGGCTTTTCAGGGTCAATTTAGAGGTTTGAATGTTGTTGGAACTCTGGGTACTCAGCATGTGTATCATCATTCTCTCAAGCTGAACGACATTACAGGCAGGTGAATGATGCATTCTTGATGCATGCAGTGCGAGACATGGACAAGGAGTTGCATATATGGTTTTTTGTAGAGGCTAGAATAGCAATGGCAGAATGGGCTGATTGGTTTATCCAATTTCCTACTTTTTCCTACATCAGAGTATATGGCTTCTCAGGAGAGCCAGCCATGTTACCGCGATATCCTACAGACGAAATAACATTTATGGAATTTTTGAGGCAAGCTTATGAAGTGCATACATTTTTGCGTAGCAGACGCAAGACTGCCTTCAATTTTCCACTTGGGATGAGTATTTACAGATGTAGATCTGGAGCAGATGCCAAGGCAATCGGTAATGAATCATCCAGGTATGGTCTTAAGTTTTTCGATAGGAGATCTTCATATGATCCCCGTGGTGTTTATGCATCACATCTTGGTTAGAATTATATGCATAAGTTTGCAGTTGAAGACTTCTGGGCTAATTGTGCTGATGAGTATGAAGTGCGATGACACAATTACAGCAGGTTCACTCTTCAACAAATGTCTGATATCCTATCAGAAGACATAGAGGGTTTGACAAAGAGTGGTGAAGTTCTACTTCCCATGTATTTTAGAGACCAAATTAAGCAACAACCGTTGCCGCCAGTTAATTGGTCAGTAAAAGAGAGCACTTCCATTGAGGAGAGAACAAGTCAAGTGATTAAAAACAATTTGATATTCTTGAAGACTAAGCGGAAGGATGATATTCCATTAGCAGAGCCGCCAGTTGTGCAACCATCAGAACCTTCCACTTCCAAGCCAAAACAAAGAGTAGTGTTCTCCCAGAGGGAACAAAAATGGCAAAGTTAAAGAGGAAAAAAGATGAGTCTCCAGCTTATGTCCAACAGGAACCTCCATCAGTTGGACCAGAAGCTCCTATTGAAACAACGCCGCATGTTGAAGTGTTACCTTTAGATCATGTATCTCCACCTTCTTCACCAATCCCTTCTCCTATTCACATAGATTCAGAGCCAGATTCACCGATTCGTAACTTTGATGCAAGCATTGATTCATCAGGAGCTGATGAGGCGAGAACCAAGTTTCTGAGAGAGGATGGCTCATCCTGGATTGAAAACATTCTGGGAAGGAAGAGAAGAAAGCCCTCATATTAGTTAGATTTATCAGAGCTAAAAAGCATCTATCAAGACACAACAGACAAGTAGCTGAAGAAGCAGGTTCACATTGAGAAGAATGCGGATGGAGAAATAACTCTTGAGACTGCAACACCTCCAGAAAATAGAAGTGCTAATGTTGTCGAGGTTGATGACTTCACAGTTGTCAAAGCTAACATTGGCAGAAGTACTCGCCATACAGATGTCAATCTCTTCGAGGTTGCAGCGGATAGCTTGAAGGAAAGGGTGTTGAGAGATGGAGAAGACAAGGTAGCTCTCAAAGTTGAAGTTTGACAGTTGCGGCAATACATTTCCAACCTTTTCCATGGCACTTCACAGGTTGATTTACTTCTTCCACCAAATCTTGGATCACGAGCCGATCAGCGGCATTTCAGTAAGTTGGTCCTCTATGGGAGGCACATGGATAGTTGGGTAGAAGAATTTGTGACCAAAGGGAGAGTTGTACTTGCAGAGCTTTATCAGTTGAAGTACAACGCTCATGATTTACGCCAAGGCATACAGGGGTTGTAGCAGATCATGGCAGAAAATAGGCCAGTGTTTGAGATCATTATCTCTGACTTGAAGATTGCACTTGATACTATTGATTCAACTGAAGATAAGAAGACAGTTTCCACTTGGAAAGCGCAATATCTTTTCACAATAAAAACTTATGACCGTATGATTTATGAGTTGATAGAATGGAAAGAAAAGGTAGTCGACATCCTCAAGTTCGTCAGATCCTTTGTCTCTCAGATCCTGTGTTCATATGAGAAAGAAGATGGTACCCTGTATGATCTTGGGGAAGTGCAAGCAGAGTTCCAGACTCTCGTCCGCAACAACTTTAATGATGATATCAATGCCAGCAAGATGAGTCATCTTGCCGCAATGACAGTGAAATTTGACAAGGTTGCGGGTGAAGTTCATGAATTTCTTCAGATGGTTGCCAATGGTGAAGAAATGTTAGAGAATCAGAATATCGTTCTAGAGAGTATTAGTGTTCCTGGCAGAGATGCGGTCACTCGCTTTTTAGAAGATATTGTTTCCCAGAATATCAACGGATGACATCACTAAAAAGCTAGAATGTTGATGAGGATGCATTTCAAAATAAAGCAGCTTTAAAACATATGCTTTTTGTTTTAAAGCATGTGCTTTCATCCTAAGCTCATCCATTCTATATTTAGAAAGAAATCACCTTATGATAGTTGGAATCTTCTTTGCTTTAAAGCAGATTGCTTTAAAGCATTTGTTTATTGTATCTTTGTCTTAGAATAGTAATAAAGCTTGTGAGTTGGCAAGTTAGGGTTAATCAAGGAGATTTTAGGGTTCCCTACTCCTTTGATTTTAGTATAAATAAGGGCATCCTTGCCCATTGTTTGTAATGACTTTTGTGATAGCAAATTTGTTGTGCCTATTCTAGCCTGCAAACATTGTTATTCCAAGTGTATGTTCACTTTGTGTTCATTATTCTCCAGTGTTTGATCACTTACTATATGCCTACCTTTTGCTACAATATTGTTGTCCTAGAGTTGTATTAAGCTTTGTGATATTGAATAGAAGTATCATGCCTACTTTGCTCTGATATTCTATATCGATTCATTAAGTTATCGTCGTCAGATGTGTATCTTCTACAACTTTCATTTTTAGCTTTCATCATTAAAGTACTTTTAGTCTTGTGATGTTAATCTGGGAGAAAATTGCTTAAGTTTTTGTGTCAACAATCATTACTCGTTCACTTTCAACTTCCTTTGCTCTGAATTTACTCAGGAGGTTGAAAGCGTCATTAGTCTATGTTAGTTGTAGTAGAAGTTTTATAAAAAGGAAAAAACCTCTTCTGCAGCGTTTAGAGTTTTATAACCTTGTGCTCATAGCTGAGAATCAAAAAGAAGATAGGCGAAATTTCATTCAAGTTATCTTTTCAGCGAACATCAGTAAGAAAGGGAACTCCCCCTTCCAATAGGAGAGTAGTTTATCTGTGCATAGCTGTCCGTTTCCAAATCACATACCAGTGGTGCGAATTGAAATGCCAACACATTCTTCAAGGTCTATTCCTAGTTTGTCTTCTTCATCTTTTGATATTTGGGATACCTCTACTTTTGATCATTTTGTAATGAATACTGAGCAAGTCTCTAGTGTAAATGTAATAGGTGCAATTTTCACTAACACTCCACCTATTGTTTCTACTACCAGTACAAGTACAGTTCCAAGAACACCAGCAATGGGAATGGATCCCAATGTGAGTACTTCTCTGCTTCCACCTTGTTTATCAGCTTACACACCAAAAAGGAAAAAAACAAGCCATCTCCCCTGATGACTTTGATTTCAGTAAGTTGGTGCCTGCAAAGCCCAAGGCCCCGAAGAAACCAAAGATTCTTTCAAGAATGCTTGAGGATAAGGGACATAAATTTCTGCAGATTGTCAAACCTCCACAGGATGCAACCATGGAAAGTTTTGATATGAATGATTACTCTATCTCTAGAGTTGAACTAGGCAAGATAACTCATGAAAGTGCCAAGAATGATATGCAGTCAGCCATGGACATCCTGATTCAGAAATTTGACAGGAAGAAAGAAATGAAAGATCAGTACAAAGCAATGGTAGAACAGTTGACTGCAGTGGTAAGGAAAATCACTCTGAATTCAGAAGCAGTAACTCCTGAAGCCGTTTCTATGAAAGACCTTGTTATTCAAAAAGCAGAAAGGACTCACCTCAAAGGAAAAGTGCTTGAAGAGTAGCTAGACAAGATGCGCACACAGGGAATATCTCTGCTCATAGAACTATCTGAGAAGATAGATAAAATGGGGAAAATAAGAGCAGAGCTTGATGACCTCATTGATGCTATTTCTCAAGATATTGAACGCACAGAGAAGAATCATGATAAATGGGCAGAGATGAGGAACTTGAAAATAAGCACCCTAATATCAATTGGCGCCATCTCTAATAGGGATTCTTATACAGAAACAAAGGAGGCATTGATGTACAGGAGCAGTATGCTTATAAATTTGATCAATGATCTTGAAGCTACAAAAGAAATCAGTGAACAAAGTGATGTCAGCCTTTTGCATAAGTTGGAGGAGTTGCCTTGTAAGCTGGTATCACAGGACAACCATTTTCTCTCTGCAGAAGAAATGGTTTAGGAATTTGAAGAGATGTTCCAGAAAGAGTTTGAAGATAAAACATTTTCAATGACTTCTGTGGACAATATTTTGGACAACCAGTTAACTTTGGATAATCTAAAAACAAAGTTAACTGGTCATGCAAAATCAGTCACTACAGTGAGAGATGCCATAGTGAGAGCCAAGATGATCTTTAGGAACACGGTTAACCTAGATAGCATTGGGATGCAAGCGACTTTCACTATGTATGATGGTCACATGAGGAAAAGTGGCGACACAAATTGAAGCAGTTTTTACTTAGTTTATTTTCCATTTTTCAGATGTACTTTCAAAACAATTTTGGACATTTTTACATGTGCTTTTTTCATATGTAATTACATGTAAAAATATAGGAAGTCCCAAGGCAATAAGGATTCCTATTTTTGAATAAGTCAAAGTAGTTAGGTTTTTTCTTAAATTTTCTGAAGGCCTCTCCCTATAAATAAAGAGGGCCTCTTTTGTAAATATTATCTTTTATCTATTGTAGCAAAACTTTGCCGAATTGAGAAGCAAGTTGAGACTTTGTGCTTATTTGTGTAAATCAATTTTCAAATACTTATCAATACAAGAGAGAAAGTTGAATTCCAATCTTTGTCTTGGAGTGATTTGTTTTATGATAGAATTGTTCTTATGTCTTTGCTATCATATTATCTTTGATAAGTAATTGAAGTGTGAGGGTTTATTTCAAGTGATTAAGGAGTATTCTAAATCTGATTTTAATAGACTTTGAGCTATAAAATCATTTGTGAGAATTGTGTTGTGTTCATGAATGAGAAATAGCTTGAAGACTTTATGCTGCAAGTTGTTATCTTTAATCTATTTATCTCATCTTGGCGTATAGTGAAGACTTTGGGCTGCACTCTACTCTGAATCATTTTATTTTCTGTTGGTGAACAAAGTAACGGAAGACTTTGTGTTTCCGTGGATTTGTGGTAATTCATAGTTCATGGCATTATATCAGTTTTGTTGAAATCGTAATATATTGTAAACATCATTTCTGAAAAAAGAGAAATCGATAGTATGATCTCACCCCCAAGTTAGTTTTTAGTCTAAAATAAAATTGTAATAATTGATAGGGAACCTCCCCTTGCTGAGAGGAGAGATTTATCTCATTGTACTGTGGTTGATATAGCCATTTTGCCTTCAATTAGTTGAAGACAAAATATTCACCCAACAAAAGTGTACCCATTCTTAGGCAAATATTGTTGGGAATTAAGGTGTCTCAACCTTGGTAATTCCTTGCATTTATTTATTGTAATGTATTTATTTATTTAGCCTATGTTGTAATTTTGTTGCAAATCTTATTTTGTCATTTAGTGTGAAGTGGCACGATGAGTTGTCACTCCACTTGTAATATGACTAGGATGGTCAACTCACTCCATGTGGAGATAGGCATCCCCTTTGTGTGGTAGAGGTTTTCTACCATGTATCGACATCTTGACTAGTGTGTAAGTGAATCTTGATCAAAACGGTTATGACAGATTCCTATGACAGAATCTATGGTGCGTAAGAGTCAGAAATACAAGATCCTATGACACATGAAGACAAGTGTTGAAGAGCATTTTTTAGGAAGGCATCTTTGGGTGCCCAAGGTGGGTTATGACATGTTGTAAGAGGAATATGCTATTTTTAGTCATTGTATGATAGATTCTCTTACAACTGTAAGTACTGTCAGGATGACGGATTCTATGATAGTCGTAAGATGCGTAAGAGCATCTTTCATTGCCTATCTTGGGATTAGGTACCCATATTGGGATGGGGTGATGTGACAAGTGTCGTGACCATCCTGCAGTGTTGGACAAGTGTCCCTAGGCGTGGGTTTTGGGCCATGAGGCCAAGTTGGATGCCCATCTCAAGGAAAGTACATTTTTGTTTTGTAAACTTCTATTTAAGTAGGTGCTTGGAGAGGAGATGTATTATGTGTGATTGATAGGTACTGTTATGTTGCAAGATTGTCTCTAGATACAAGTGTCGAAGACTCCTACAAAGACTTGCATTGTGTTGGCGTTTCAATTCGCACCTCTGGTATGCGATTTGGAAATGGACAGCTATGCATAGATAAACTGCTCTCCTATTGGAAGGGGGAGTTCCCTTTCTTGCTGATCTTCGCTGAAAAGATAACTTGAATGAAACTTCGCCTATCTTCTTTTTGATTCTTAGCTGCAGAGCACAAGGTTATAAAACTCTAAATGCTGCAGAAGAGGTTTTTCCTTTTTAATAAAACTTCTACTACAACTAGTATAGACTAATGACGCTTTCAACCTCCTGAGTAAATTCAGAGCAAAGGAAGTTGAAAGTGAACGGGGAATGATTGTTAACACAAAAACTCAAGTAGTTTTCCTCCAGATTTACACCACAAGACTAAGAGTACTTTAATGATGAAAGCTGAAAATGAAAGCCACAGAAGCTACACATCTGATGACAAAAACTTGATGAATCGATATAGAATATCAGAGCAAAGTAGGCATGAGATTTCTATTCAATATCAGAAAGTTTAATACAACTCCAGGACAGCCAGACTACAGCAAAAGGTAGGCATACAGTAAGCGATCAAACACCGGAGAACACTGAACACAAATGAACAGACACTTGAAATAACAATGTTTGTAGGCTAGAATAGGCACAACAAATTTGCTATCACAACTACCGTTACAAACAATGGGCAAGGATGCCCTTATTTATACTAAAATCAAAGGAGTAGGGAACCCTAAAATCTCCTTGATTAACCCTAACTTGCCAACTCACAAGCTTTATTACTATTCTAAGACAAAGATACAATAAACAAATGCTTTAAAGCAAAAAGATTCCAACTATCACAAGGTGCTTTCTTTCTAAATATAGAATGGATGAGCTTAGGATGAAAGCACGTGCTTTAAAACAAAAAGCATATGTTTTAAAGCTGCTTTATTCTGGAATGCATCCTCATCAACATTCTAGCTTTTTGGTGATGTCATCCGTTGATATTTTGGGAAACAATATCTTCTAAAAAGTGAGTGACCGCATCTCTGCCAGGAGCACTGATACTCTCTAGAACAATATTCTGATTCTCTAACATTTCTTCACCATTGGCAACCATTTGAAGAAATTTGTGAACTTCACCCGCAGCCTTGTCAAATTTCACTGACATTGCGGTAAGACGACTCATCTTGCCGGCATTGATATCATCATTAAAGTTGTTGCGGACGAGAGTCTGGAACTCTGCTTGCACTTCCCTGAGGTCATACAGGGTACCATCTTCTTTCTCATATGAACACGGGATCTGAGAGACAAAGGATCTGACGAACTTGAGGATGCCGATTACCTTTTCTTTCCATTCTGTCAACTCTGAAATCATACTGTCATAAGTTTTTACTGTGAAAAGATATTGCACTTTCCAAGTAGAAACTGTCCTCTTATCTTCAGCTGAATCAACAGTATCAAGTGCAATCTTCAAGTCGGAGATAATGATCTCAAACACTGGTCTATTTTCTGCCATGATCTGCTGTGACCCCTGTATGCCTTGGCGTAAATCATGAGCATTGTACTTCAACTGATAAAGCTCTGCAAGTACAACTCTCCCTTTGGTCACAAATTCTTCTACCCAACTGTCCATGTGCCTCCCATAGAGGACCAACTTACTGAAATGCCGCTGATCGGCTGGTGATCCAAGACTCGGTGGAAGAAGCAAATCAACCTGTGAAGTGCCATGGAAAAGGTTGGAAATATATTGCCGCAACTGTCGAACCTCATCTTTGAGAGCTGCCTTGTCTTCTCCATCTCTCAACACCCTTTCCTTCAAGCTATCTGCTGCAACCTCAAAGAGATTGACATCTGTATGGCGAGTACTTCTGCCAAGGTTAGCTTTGACAACTGTGAAGTCATCAACCTCGACATCATTAGCACTTCTATTTTCTGGAGGTGTTGCAGTCTCAAGAATGATTTCTCCATCCGCATTCTTCTCAATGCGAATCTGCTTCTTCAGCTGCTTGTCTGGTGTGTCTTGATAGACACTTTTTAGCTCTGTTAAGTCCAGCTGATATGAGGGCTTTCTTCTCTTCCTTTCCAGAATGTTTTCAAGCCAGGATGAGCCATCCTCTCTTGGAAACTCGGTTCTCGCCTCATCAGCTCCTGATGAATCAATGCTTGCATCAAAGTTGCGAACCGGTGAATCTGGCTCTGAATCTATGTGAATAGGAGAAGGGATCGGTGAAGGAGGTGGAGATACATGATCTTAAGGTAACACTTCAACATGCAGCGTTGTTTCAATAGGAGCTTCTGGTTCAACTGGTGGATATTCCTGTTGGACATGAGCTGGAGACTCATCTTTCTTCCTCTTTAACTTTGCCATTTTTGTTCCCTCTGGGAGAACACTCATAGCCTTTACTCTTTGGTTTGGCTTGGAAGTGGAAGGTTCTGATGGTTGCACAACTGGCGGCTCTGCTACTGGAATATCATCCTTCCGCTTAGTCTTCAAGAATATCAAACTATTTTTAACCACTCGACTTGTTCTCTCCTCAATGGAAGTACTCTCTTTTACTGACCAATTAATTAGCGGCAATGGTTGTTGCTCAATTTGGTCCCTGAAATACGTGGGAAGTAGAACTTCACCACTCTCTGTCAAACCCTCTATGTCCTCTGATAGGATATCAGGCATTTGTTGAAGAGTGAACCTGCTGTAACTGCGTCTTCGCACTTCATACTCATCAGCACAATTAGCCCAGAAGTCTTCAACTGTAAACTTGTGTGTACAATTCTGACCAAGATGTGATGCATAGACACCACAGGGATCATATGAAGATCTCCTGTCGAAATACTTAAGACCATATCTGGATGATTCATTACCGATTGCCTTGGCATCTGCTCCAGATCTACATCTGTAAATACTCATCCCAAGTGGAAAATTGAAGGCAGTTTTGTGTCTGCTACGCAAAAATGTATGCACTTGATAAGCTTTCCTCAAAAATTCCATAAATGCTATTTCATCTGTGGGATATCGCGGCAACATGGCTGGCTCTCCTGAGAAGCCATATACTCTGATGTAGGAAAAAGTAGGAAATTGGATAAACCAATTAGCCCATTCTGCCATTGCTATTCTAGCCTCTACAGAAAACCATATATGCAACTCCTTGTCCATGTCTCGCACTGCATGCATCAAGAATGCATCATTCACCCGCCTGTAATGTCGTTCAGCTTGAGAGATCTCTAACTGCGGAAAATGATGATACACATGCTGAGTACCCAGAGTTCCAACAACATTCAAACCTCTGAATTGACCCTGAAAAGCCATCAAATACACAAGGTATGATATCATATGGAATTCATGAGCCCTTTGAAAATCAATTATTTGTTGGTGGAGACAATCACTGATTAGTGTCGACCAATCATAGAATTTAGTTCTGTCAACAATCCGGGACATGATGTAAAACATCCAAGGCTGAGATTTGTTTGCATCTGCTTGACCCGTGATACGACTTAGCATAGTAATCATTATTGCATGCTCCTCCTTGAATTCTCCACGTCCAACGTTCTTTGGCATAATATTCTATTTTTCTTTCAACCACCACTGACCAATCTTTTTTCTGTATTTTTCCTTATCATTATTCCAAACCCTCTTGCATTCTTCAAGTGAAACAGTTAAGTTCTCTCTCCAAATAGGTATTGTAAAGCACTTTTCAATGTCATTTGGCCTCAAGCTGCAGAGCACACATCCATCACCCAACTGAATTTCTCTTGTGACCGAGTTGTAATGTGTCACACAAGCAATCACAAACTTGATACTTTGCACGGTGATAGGAAAGGATGCCGCTGCAAGCAAACCGGAGTGTCCAAGATTCCTGATGGCATTATTTCCTACATCCTCCAAGGAGTGTAAATTGATTACTGGAAGTACTTTATGCAAGTCTGTTTCACAAGTTTTCAGGTAATCATGAACCAATGCTATTTTGTGCCTGAATTGTGTTGGAGAGTACTACATATTGGAAGATTTGAAAATCGACTGTGAACACGCCTATGTTGGAAAAAGTATTGAACAGATGGCTGAAAATTGTTTGCTGATTTTTAGAAAAAGCAGAGTGTGAGCTAAAAAAGCTGGCACATGGGTTTTGTAGATAATTCTGTTTCTAAGCAACCCAGATTGTCAGATTTTGAAAAAGCGGAGTTTTTCTTGAAAAAGCAGGAAAAAAGTAGTTTCCCGAAAAAAAGCACAACTCCTAATCTTCAAGAGGATGATAATCTGGATGGACCCATCTCGACAAAAACTGAAAAAGCTCTGGTCGGATTTCTGAAAAATGATCTCCTTGAAACAAGGACCCTGAAAAAGCAAGCCTTTCTTCTTCCTCAACCTGAATCTATGAAGAACACTGAAAAAGCACCTGGTTTGGGTCTTCGAATCTTCGTTGAAAGAAAAATAAAATCTTTCCTCTGGATGCAACCTGCAAAAAATAATGAAATAAAGAAGCCCAAAGCTTGTCTTTATAAATCTTTTGGTCGAAAAAGTAGCTTTACTTGTGTGAGAAGAAAATTTCATCCTCATCCATGAAGAAAGCAACTTTTAAAGCATAAATCCAAGTGGATGTCTTCGAATAGGAAGAATCCCTATTTTGTAGGAGCCTATGGTTTCATGTGCAAGATGACAAAAAATAACTTCTTTGATGATGTCATCGAATGCGCGAGTTGGAAGAAGTGTTAACAAAATTTTCTTCATTTTCGACACTTCAACACTCGTTTTGACTCAAATATGGCCTGTCTCTGACTTTGACAAGGTGGAAAAATGTCATCATGAATTGAAAAAGCTAACTGATCCTGACATTTTGAAGATTGATCAACTGAGATTCCATCCCCTGCCTCCGTTCGACGATCTGACATCGTTTGACCAAGTTTGACCTCCCCGAAACTGCCAATGGGCGAAGATTGATAACAAGGCATGTCAGAAAACACTGAAAACACAAAAATATTCTAACACTGCTCAAGATGGGTGCCCCAAGCCTCCTGGGGCGCCCAGCTTCCCAACACTTAGCCATTTTTTCAATTTTTTCAACTTTTCCAATTTCTTGGTTTGCGTGCGCGTTCCGGAGGCACAGGACCCCTGTTTGGCTGTCGATTTCAATCAACTGGGATGAAAATGAGTCTGATGATCTGGTGAATATGCAAGCTTGATGAAAATTGAGCTGATTGTACCTTCCGTTCACCTCGAAAAATGTGCCAAACTGATCAACACTGAACCGGAGCAGGCTGACGGAAGGACATTCACATTTTTCGAGAAAAAACATGAAAAATAAACTAACACTGGTGAGGATGGGCGCCCTTAGCCTCCTGGGGCACCCATTTTGTCAACACTTAGCCATTTTTTGCAAAAATTTTCAATTTTGTACCTTTTCTTGATTTTTGTGCCCACAGCTCCTGTTCGGTCTTCGATTTCAGTCATTCGGATGACTGTCGAGGCGGGACGGAGGGTGATCTAAGTAGTCTGAACATATCTGTGATGAAATCCTAGCTTTGACTGACTTTTAACCAAGTTTGACCAAGTTTGACCAACCGGAAAGGAGCTGACGGAAGCATTTTCGATGTTTCTCGAAAAACGTGAAAAAAAACTAACACAGGAGAGGATGGGCGCCCCTAGCCTCCTGGGGCGCCCATTTTCACCAGACTTAGCCAATTTTTTGATTTTCCAACTTTTCACTTCACCTTGGATCCATCTTGCATTGTTTTGCATGCATTGTCGAGTCGACGGCCGTTTGTCAGTTTTGTGTCGTTGAAACAGCGTTGGAAACTCGTCAAAGAGATTTGGCGGGTGAACTTTTCTGTGTTGATGACTTTCGAGCTCATGCTTCACCTTGTGAAAAAGTAAAAATGACCCAGTAGAGAAAACTTGGTCGTTTGAAGATTCCGTCTGTACCGCGCCGATCGTGAAGCAAAATTGACCAATGAGAATCGAGCGCGACCCCTGATTTGGAGATTCTATTTTTAGAAAGTTTTGCCAACATCCATATCTCAAGAAACCCAGAAAACCTAACTCGACATCTATTTTTAGAAATTTTGCTTTTTTGACGAAAAATTTTCTAGACTTGTTTCAAAATGCCTTGATGAAGCAAAAAAAATTTGGTTGGGTACAACACATTGCAAGTGTGTTGTAAACTTCATTGTTTAGATAATACATTGTGCAGGTTTTGGAGTGTGGGGTTTCTCACCCGTAAGGGTTTTCCCCACGTTATATCTTGTCTCTCTCTCTTCTATCTTACATTCTTGTGTTGTGTATTGCTGCAATATCTCTGTTGTTGGGTTAATAACACTGTAATTGTAAAGGTTAAAAAGAATTTACACACATCTCTCCTCATTAGATTAGTGTAGGAAGCAAATTTCGCACACCTAGCTTCTTTTTAGTTGGTATCAAAGCTTGATCACCTTTGGTCCTAGTTGCTGGGTAGGGGTTTTTTTGTGTTGATCTTAGATTGAGCGAGAGTTTGTGTAGAGTATTCTGTAATCTTATCGCAGGAAAGAGATGGCAGACACATCTGGAAGATTAGAGGTGGAGAAGTTTAATGACACGTATTTTGAGTTATGGAAACTTAAGATGGAAGACATGCTTGTTGATCAAGACCTATGGGAAATCATTTCCGGTGTAAAACCAACTGCAATGGAACAAGATGATTGGGATCTCAAAGATCGGAAGGCTAAGGGTCTCATAAGTCTAGCTGATTCTGTCCTGTTAAATGTCCATGAGGAGAAGACCATGAAAGATCTTTGGAAGAAGCTAGGAGATGTTTATCAGGTCAAATCCCTGGTGAACAAGTTTTTTTTAGAGAAGAAGTTGTATTCTCTGAGGATGGAGGATTTGGGATCTGTTGTAGATCACCTGAATGCTTTCAACATGTTAGTTGCACAACTAACTTCCGTTGGTGTGAAGATGGAGGAGGAGGATTGTTGTATGAACTTGCTTTGTTCTTTTCCAGACTCGTGGGATAATCTTGTTATGGCTATTGGGAGCACCACATCCAATTTCAAAATGGATGAAGTGGTATCTTCACTATTATCTGAAGAGATGTAGAGAAAGTCCTTTGAAGTAGCCAAAGAAGCTCTTGCAGTTCGTGGAAGACCCAAAGAGAAAGGGAAAAGGAAGGACAAGAAAGATGAAAAGGGTAGATCTAGATCCCGTGGGAGATCCAAATCTCCTAGAAAGTCTAAGGCTCTCTATTGGAACTGTGGAAAAGTGGGCATTTTCGAAAGGAATGTAAAGAAGAAAAGAAAAAGAAGAAGAAGAGTGTCCCAGACTCAAATTCTGACAAGTCACCAGATGATGGTGATGCCTTCATTGCAACCCTGGCCACCCATGCATCTGATGATGTGTGGTTGATTGATTCTGGTGCATCATTCCACATGACCTCACATCGAAGCTGGTTTACGAAGTATGAAGTGTTCAATGGTGGAAGAGTGTACTTGGGTGACGATTCTCATCTGAAGATTGTTGGTCTGGAAGAGTCTCAATCTGATTCCCTGATGGACGAGTGAAGGGGATCACTGGGGTCATGCACATCCCAGGCTTGGCATGCAACCTACTTTCTGTAAGTAAGTTGAATGATGCAGGTGTGTAGGTTGTCTTTTCAAAGGATGGATGCAAGATGACTAGAGGATCTATGGTGATTACGAAGGGTACTTGGAGAGGTACTTTATTTTAGCTGGAAGCATGCACTTCACAGTGCAAGAGTTCTTCTGACTCGAAGAAAAGAGTTGTAGTCACTTCATCCCCACCATTGGAACTGGCAGTGAAAAAGTCTGTTGTAAAAAATTCTGATGGTAGTGCATTTTGGATACCCAAGGGTGCTCATGCTTTGGAAGTTAAACTTCCTACTAAAAAGACAATGTTATGGCATATGAGATTTGACCATATTGGTGAGAAGGGTCTTAGAACCTTAAAAAATAAAAACCTTGTTGAGGGGTTAAAAGATTGTAATCTCGAGTTCAACATTTGCAAACATTATATATATGGAAAGCAAAACCATGTTTAGTTTTACTCTAGTTCTCACAAGTCTTCTGGTGTGTTGGACCTTATTCATTTTGATGTGTTTGGTCCTGTTAGTGTTCCTTCGATTCCCAAATATGTATATTTTGTATCTTTTATAGATGATTACAGTAGAAGGACATGGGTTTATTTTCTCAGAAGCAAGTTTGAAGTCTTTAGTCGGTTCAAAGAGTTTAAAGCTTTTGTTGAGAATCAGACTAGTAAAAAGATTAAGTGTTTGAGGACTGACAATGGTGGTGAGTTTTATTTGGCAGATTTCGATAAGTTCTATAAAGAGCAAGGGATTGAGATACATAAGATGACTCCATACACCCTATAGCAAAATGGAGTTGCAAAGAGGATGAACAAGACACTGATGGAGAAGGCTAGGAGTATGCTTAGTGGAGAAAGCCTCAAACAAAAGTTTTGGCCTGAAGCTATAGCCACTACTTACTACCTGGTAAACAGGTCTCCTAAATTAGCTCTTGTTGGTAAGACACCTATGGAGGTGTGGTCTGCTAAGAAAACTTCAGTTAGACATCTTCGTGTTTTTGGTTGCAAGGCATATGCACATGTGCCTAGGGAGAAAAGGTCAAAATTCGAGAACAATGCTGCTAAGTGTATTTTCATTGGCTATGGTGTGGGTGTGAAAGGATACAAGCTTTGGGATCCTATGGTTGAAAAAGTGTTGTATAGCAGAAGTGTTATTTTCAGATAGCTAACACCTTCTTCTGTTGTTCCACAACCAGAAGAAATAGAAAAGAAAGAGGATGTGGTTCAATTTCCTTCTACCCTTGAGAAGACTAAACCAACAAACCCTATGAGACCCGATGATGAGGAGAGCTCTAGCAACTCTGAAAGCTAAGAAGAAGAAGCATAACCTTAACCTCAGTCTTTGAGGAGGTCTACACGAACAAGGAAGCAACTTGATATGTTTGTTTATTCATTGCTTGATTCTAGCTGTGCTTTTTCCTTGCTTACTAACACTGATGAGCCTAGAACTATGACAGAGGCTATGGGCATGAAAGATGCAGGTTCCTGGAAGGAGGCCATGGAAGATGAGATGGTTTCCTTGGAGAAGAATAAAACTTGGGACTTGGTGCCTTTGTCTGAAGGACGGAAACCTGTTGGATGCAAATGGTTGTTCAAGAAGGAATTCAGTCCAGATGGCAGTGTTGAAAAGTACAAGGCCAAACTGGTTGAAGGGGTACTCACAAGTGGAGGGAATTGATTATGGTGAAATTTCTCTCCCATTGCAAAGGTGACATCTATTCGGTTCATGTTATCTCTTGCAATAGCTTATGACTTACCGGTGGAAGATGGATGTGAAAATAGCTTTCCTTCATGGTGATTTGGAGGAAGAGATTTACATGTCACAGATAGAGCATTACATAGAGAAAGGTAAAGAAAATTTGGTTTGCAAATTGAAGAAGTCTTTGTATGGTTTGAAGCAGTCTCCTAGGATGTGGTATATGAAATTTGATGCCTTTCTGTTGTTGATTGGATTTATGAGATCAAAATCAGATCTTTGTGTGTATTACAAATTTGACAATGATCCCATTCTCATTATTGCATTGTATGTTGACGATATGTTGTTAATTGGGAATGGTAAGAATATGATTTCTGATTTAAAGTCTCAGTTGTCAGCACAGTTTGAGATGAAAAATCTAGGGGCAACCAGGTACATTTTGGGAATGGAAATCAGAAGAGATGGAGCTAACAGAAAGCTTTGGTTAAGCCAGAGTAAGTATGTGAAGACTGTGTTGGATAGGTTCAACATGGTAGATTGTAGACCATTGCGTGTTCCTGTTTCATTAGGGACAAAGTTATCTATTAATGATTGTCCAAAATCTCCTTCTGAGGTGGAGGACATGAGCAAAGTACCTTATGCTAGTGTTGTTGGCAGTTTGATGTATGCCATGGTCTGCACAAGACCAGACATTGCCCAACTAGTGGGAGTCCTTAGTTGATTTATGGCTAATCCTGGATGGGTACATTGGGATGCAGTAAAGAGAGTGTTCAGATATTTGAGGGGTACTTCCAAGTATTCCATATGCTATCATGGTAATTCTACAGGACCTCCACATTCTGTTTGTATTCGTGGATTCTGATTGGGCGGGTAACATTGACAGCAGGAGATCCACTCTTGCTTACGTGTTTACTATGTTCGGTGGTGCAATTAGTTGGATGAGTAAGCAGTAACCTGTGGTCACTCTGCCCATGATAGAAGCTGAGTATATGGAAGCCACTCATGCTTGCAAGGAAGCCATTTGGCTTAAGAGATTGTGTTTAGATATTGGTGTTGATACATGATAGATTACTATTTATTGTGACAGTCAGAATCTAATTTGCCTAGCAAAGAATCCAACTTTCCATGCCAGAACAAAGCATATTGATGTATAGTTTTACTTTGTGCGAGACATGGTAGAGGATGGGAAGGTGAATTTGGAGAAGGTAGACACTTTGAAGAATGTTGCAGATGCATTGACGAAACCAGTGGGCACAAAGAAGTTCAGATGGTGTTCGGAGTCTATGGGCCTCTCGGCCTATAGCAGTTAAATCCTTTTATTTCTATTGGCTCTTACAAGGTGTTCGACAAGTGGGAGAATGTTGGGAATTAAGGTGTCTCAACCTTGGTAATTCCTTGCATTTATTTATTGTAATGTATTTATTTATTTAGCCTATGTTGTAATTTTGTTGCACATCCTATTTTGTCATTTAGTGTGAAGTGGCACGATGAGTTGTCACTCCACTTGTAAGATGACTAGGATGGTCAACTCACTCCATGTGGAGATAGGCATCCCCTTTGTGTGGTAGAGGTTTTCTACCATGTGTCGACATTTTGACTAGTGTGTAAGTGAATCTTGACCAAAACAATTATGACATATTCCTATGATAGAATCTATGACGCGTAAGAGTCAAAAATAGAAGATCCTATGATAGGTGATGACAAGTCTCGAAGAGTATCTTTGAGGAAGGCATCTTTGGGCGCCCAAGGTGGGTTATGACATGTTGTAAGAGGAATATGCTATTTTTAGTCAGTGTATGACATATTCTCTTACAACTGTAAGTACTGTCAGTATGGCAGATTCTATGACAGTCGTAAGATGCGTAAGAGCATCTGTCATTGCCTATCTTGGGATTAGGTGCCCATATTGGGATGGGGTGATGTGACAAGTGTCATGACCATGCTATAGTGTTTGACAAGTGTCCCTAGGTGCGGGTTTTGGTCCATGAGGCCAAGTTGGATGCCCATCTCAAGGAAAGTACATTTTTGCCTTGTAAACTTCTATTAAGCAGGTGATTGGAGAGGAGATGTATTATATGTGATTGACAGGCACTGTTATGTTGCCGGATTGTCTCCAGATATGAGTGTCAAAGACTCTTATAAAGACTTGCATTGCAAGTGTTTTGTAAACTTCATTATTTAGATAATACATTGTGCAGGTTTTGGAGTATGGGGCTTTTCACCCGAAAGGGTTTTCCCCACATTATATCTTGTCTCTTTCTCATATGTCTTACATTCTTGTGTTGTGTATTGCTGCAATATCTCTGTTGTTGGGTTAATAAAATTATAATTGTAAAGGTTAGAAATAATTTGCACACGTCTCTCCTCATTAGATTAGTGTAGGAAGCGATTTCTGTACACCTAGCTTCCTTTCAAATATGAGAGCATAATAAATAAATATAGATAAGATAAAAGTCCTGTGTAAGAGAATTCACTCTCTTAAATGAACTTGTCATGATTATCAATGCTAAACTCACAACAATAACATTGCAATGAGAACATTTAAACACCCCAATAATTCAAGTTACAACCACTCCACATCCCACTCCTCAGATCAACACCATAGTCTTCCATTAGGAACTCCTTCCTCATGAAATGAGTGTCTATTAGCATGACCTCCACTCCACATAATGATACTGCTACCATTCACGAGGTCCTCTTGCCACGTGAATAGAGTGATCAATCAAATTCTCCTCTGCTTAGTTGGATTTTCTTGGAAGAGAAGGAGTAATTCAATCTATGCCATCAATAGGGGTGCAACACATGTGTTGTTCTTAGTCCACCTCATTCACTTTTTTGGTGAGTAGATTTAGAATATCATAGTTTGATGGATTGAATAAGGTAATATTGGTGGATATGTAGTGAGTGTAATATTCAAGTTACAGGAACATTCTTGCAGTCCCTAAAGCACTGTGCAAATTTTTAAATAGTTTGTATTGAGCTACATAAAGTTAATAAAATTTATTGTCATTTGACATCATTACTTCTATTGGCTTCCAAAGTTGTAGCTCCTAATTCCTAGGTTGAAGATCTATCCTTAAGGCTAGAGGAATACGCCATCTCGAGGAAAAGGATGGAGCTCATCACTAAAATTAGGAGAAATAGGGGCTAATTCTTGAGAGATCTCCTTCACTCTGGGCTCATCTAAACCTATTAGGGTATTTATAGAGCTCTCTTTAACATGAAAATTAAAGATAAATGAAAGAAACACAAGTGAGCCAATTTACAACTATCCCTAGTGTAAGATGAACCTCAAGATTTGTCACTATGTTCATGAGTTCATAGATACTACAAGATTACTTATAATACCTCTTATTAAGATGAATAATACACTTCGACATATGCACCAAAAGATTACAATAGTTTGATATCCCTGCAAGTGAATCCACTTAACAGTGCATACACATGTACAAGAGAAAAACAAACTATCATGGTCCTCTGTCAACTCATCGAATCAGGTTGGCATAAGGTTTGGAGAAAGTTACATTATTAGATCATGTAAGCATGGTAAAACCTAACAACTACTCCCATACTATAAGGAAGATATGAGTAATTTGAAAGTTGTTTAGCCTCTTAGTAATTAGATTGGTGCATACTCTATTGGGCAACAAACTCATAGCTTGCAAGGAAGAAAAGAGCACACCTAAAAAACCATAAATGGAACTAGATTTGCATATGCATACAAATAAAAAATAGAAGATATCGACAACTAAAGATGCTTTGTATTATCCATCTTAGAATGACAACATTCCACATGCACTAAGAAAAGACCATTGCAAAATAGTTTTTTATGAATTATAATGTTGTCATACATTAATCTACTCCTCGTTACATTAGGCCAACAAATGTAGCAAGACATAATTAGTAGCTAGGATCAAAGATTCCCTTGAAATATTAAAAATTGTCATGGAGACATCTAGTTATAAACACACACTTGCTTGAATCACATTCCTTTGATTTATAAGACATGTTTTTCCCCTCAGAAGACTTGACTTGCATCACTTGATGCCCTAAACTAACCCCATACACTAAAACTAGAAAACTGGATCATAAGCTAACCTTTATAACATCTTCCATTCATGTATTTATAACATTACAAAACCAACTTAGCCACAGGGCGTAGATACAAGTGACACATCAAACTGGATTAGATTTTAAACATTATCACAATCAACATACTATTGAAAATATAAATAATGCACTTGGATGAGAGAGGAATATCCTCCTCAAATCATGAATTGGTACTTAGGCACAAGGAAAAAGAATTTTCTAACACTCTCAAGTTAGCACATTAAGTTAGTAGATTTACAACAACATGAAACTGTGATGTCCCCAGGTGGGCCCCTACCGGAAGGTGACGTAGGTTTGTCCGGACGGTTCGTCCCTCCCACGTGTCCGGGGTCCTCGTCAGCGAGGCCTGTCCCGGGGTTGCCCCCTTAACGCCGGGGGTGCCGTTTACTAACAGTCTGGGCTTTGGTGCAACGGTTACTAACTTGGTATCAGAGCTGGAGGTCTCGAGGTCGAGACTCACGGAGCGTGGTGGGCTGTGATGTCCCCAGGTGGGCCCCTACCGGAAGGTGACGTAGGTCTGTCCGGACGGTTTGTCCCTCCCACGTGTCCGGGGTCCTCGTCAGCGAGGCCTGTCCTGGGGTTGCCCCCTTAACGCCGGGGGTGCCGTTTACTAACAGTCCGGGCTTTGGTGCAACGGTTTTAGCCAGATAGAAGATCATTACCTTGCTTGATACAGGTGCCACGCATAACTTCATTGATGCTAGGTTGGTTGATAGGCGCAGAATTCAGACAGAGGAATTTGAGGGCATAAGAGTAAAAGTTGCTGATGGATATACTCTTAAGTGTGACAGGATGATTCCAGGTCTTCCCATGCGATTGAATAACTTTGAGTTTAAGGCAGATTTTTATGTGGTAAACATGGGAGAAACCGACATGGTTTTAGGAATGAAATGGCTTCATGATATTGGGGAGTTTACCATTAACCTTAGGGAAATGGAGATGAGGTTTAAAGTGGATGGGAAGACTCGTGTGCTAAAAGCCATCAGGGATACTAGCTGCAGGATGATATCTTTTAGAAAAATGGAGAGACTTATGCGCCATGACATGGTTGAGTGGGCAGCAGGGTGTATTCTAATGCCAACACAGGAAGAGAAACAAAAACCAGCCTATCACCCAGATATACAGGAGTTGAGGATCAAGCACTCCAAGGTGTTCAGTGATATTCCACCAGGTAGGCCTCCAGACAGAGGGATTGAGCACATAATAGAATTGGAGGAGGGTGCTAAACCCGTGATGATCACTCCTTACAGACACCCCAAGCGGCTAAAAGATGAGATTGAAAAAACAATTAAGGAGTTGCTGGCTATGGGGCACATTAGGCCAAGTAAATCACCTTTTGCTTCAGCAGTAGTCTTGGTCAAGAAAAAAGATGGTACCCTTCGGATGTGCATCGATTACAGGGTGTTGAATAAGAGGACAATTAAGAACAGGTACCCTATTCCTCGTATTGACGAGTTGATCGATGAGCTTCATGGTGCTCGCTATTTCTCGAAAATAGATTTGAGATCAGGTTATCACCAGATCAGGGTCAGAGAGCAGGACATCGAGAAGACAGCATTTAGGTGCCATTGTGGACATTTTGAGTTTGTGGTTATGCCATTTGGACTAACCAATGCTCCTGCTACGTTTCAGTCCACTATGAACAGGGTTTTTCAATCACAACTGAGAAAGTTTGTATTAGTCTTCTTTGATGACATTTTGGTGTACAACAGAACTTGGGAGGAGCATATCGCCCATTTGGATACAGTATTGGGAATTCTTAGCAGGGAGTCCTTGTACGCCAAAGAATCCAAATGTGATCTGGGCATGACAGAGTTGCTATACTTAGGCCATATCATCAGTGCAGAAGGTGTGCGTATGGACCCTGACAAAGTCAGAGCTATTATTGAGTGGCCTACACCTGAGAATCTTACTCAGCTTAGGGGATTTTTGGGTTTGTGTGGCTTCTACCACAGATTTGTCAGTGGATATTCACGACATGCAGCACCACTGACAGATTTAATGAAGAAAGGGGCATTTGTTTGGACACCTGAGGCACAGGAATGTTTTGAGAAATTTAAACAATTGATGACTACTTGCCCAGTTCTAGCCTTGCCAGATTTTACTAGACCCTTTGAGCTACAGTGTGATGCTTCAGGTGAGGGGATTGGTGCAGTTCTTATGCAGGACAAACACCTGATAGCTTTTGAGAGCAGGAAGTTACAGGGTCCAGAGAGAAGCTACAGTATTTATGATAAGGAGATGTTGGCCATTATGCATGCATTGGCCAAATTCAGGCAATACCTTATGGGCAGCAAGTTTTGTATTAAGACAGACCATAACAGCTTGAGGCATTTCCTAGGACAGCGAGATCTTAATGATCGTCAGCAGAAGTGGGTGAGTAAATTGCAATCATATGACTTTGACATTACTTATGTCAAGGGAACTCAAAACGTAGTTGCTGATGCTTTGTCTCGCCGTCCCCATTTGAGCTCTATGGTGGAGATTTCAGAGGATTGGAGACACTTGATTGTGGCAGAGTATGCCAAAGACTCATGGGCTTCTAGCATAATTGAGGGGACAGTTCAGGATGACAGGTACTTAGTTGTAAATGATCTTATCATTTACAAAGGTAGGATATTCTTAACCCCAGGATCAGAAATGAAGAACACCGTGATGAGGTATTTTCATGATACACCTATGGCAGGGCACCCGGGGTACTTCAAGACTTATAGACAGGTTCGAGAGCGCTTTACTTGGAAAGGGCTCAAAATAGATGTTCTTCGATATGTCAGAGAGTGTCCTATTTGCCAGCAAAATAAACAGGAACATACATACCCTGCAGGTTTACTTCAGCCACTTCCGATTCCTGATAGGAAGTGGGAGTGTTTATCCATGGATTTTATTACCGGTTTGCCAAAAACCCAGGGACGAGATTGTATCTATGTGGTTGTTGATCGATTAACAAAATATGCTCATTTCTTTCCAATCACAGCTACATACTCAGCTGCACAGGTAGCAGAACTCTTCTTCCGTGAGATTTTCAGGTTGCATGGGTTACCTCGGAGCATTGTTAGTGACAGGGATAGTCGGTTCTTGAGTCATTTTTGGCAGGAGTTATTTAGACTATGTGGGACAGAGCTTACCCCAAGTACCAGCTACCACCCACAGACGGATGGCCAGACAGAAATTGTGAATAAGTGGGTGGAGGGATATCTCAGGAATTACATTGCAGGGCAACAGAAAGGTTGGGTTAAGTGGATATACCTTTGTGAGTACTGTTACAATACCACTTACCATCTCTCGATTCAGATGACACCATTTATGGCCTTGTATGGCTATGAAGCACCCAGTTTCCTTGACTTGTTGATGAGTGACAGTAGAGTGCCTAGTGCAGGAGATATGTTACAGGAGAACCAGGATATTATGAGAGCTCTTCGAGAAAATATCCAAAAGGCACAGAATCAGTAGAAACAGTATGCTGATCAAAAGAGAGTTGAGCGGTCATTTGAGGTTGGGGATATGGTGTATTTGATGTTACAGCCCTATCGACAATCCACTCTCAAGAAGAGTGGTGCAGAGAAGCTCAAGCCGCGTTATTATGGCCCTTTCAGGATTATCCGGCGAGTTGGTGATGTGGCTTATGAGTTAGAATTACCGGCAGATAGCAGAGTACACAATGTTTTCCATGTGTCACACCTCAAGAAGGCATTAGGTCATCGCGTGGTTCCTTCTGCTACCTTACCACCCTTGGATGATGAGGGGAAGTTGATTCTGGTGCCTGAGGCTATTTTGGATGTTAGGGAGAGGCAGTTACGGAGACGGGTCATCAGAGAGTACTTGATCAAATGGAGGGATTTACCGGTTGAGGATGCCACTTGGGAAGGCGAGGAGATTCTTCAGCATCCAGAGTTGAGATTGCTTGGGGACAAGCAATTTCAGGAGGGGCGGACTATAATGTCCCCTTCCTAGATGATTTTCATGATGAGTAATTTAGCCTTTAACTCCCGAAGGCTAATTGACAAAATAAGGGAGATATTATTAAATTAATTATTTTATAAGGTTATTACTTAATTTGAAATCAAAAGGTAACCTTATATTTAATTAATTTAATATAGTGACTTAAAATACACATTAGATCATTAAAGCCACTAAAATAAAATAATAGGATTTTTCTAGAAGCCTCTTGAAAGTGTGATTAAAAAGTATAAAGGAAGGGGCAAGGCAAGCTTCCAGGCATCCGATTATTGAAATTTGCATTTGATGAGTTTTGTGGAGCCAAGGGTTTCTGCATATTTGGTCTTTGGGAACGGAAACTCCCATAGATTAGCATAACTGAGGTGGTGAAATATCCTCCGAAGGGTTGCAAATTGGAAGGGATACTTCAGTCCTTTCATTTGTGCTTAAATCTGCAGTGTTAACAGGGGTTTGGAGGTATCAATTTGCATATCAGAAGTTTTCCTATTGGCTGCTACAGTGTTTTGCTATAGTACGCTACAATGTTTTTGCTACAGTGATTTGCTACAGTAGCGCTACAGTGATTTGCTACAGTAACGCTACAGTACGGGGCAGCTAGGAGAGGGTTTCAATTTGGGTTTGGAAGGGACTCCTTTCCTTGGTTGATGAGAAGGCTGGGTGCTACACTTGAGAGGCACGATTGGGGCTTGAGAGGGATGTTTATGAGCTGTTTTGAGGCTGTCAATCCTTCATCTTTGTCATCGATTCACAGCAACTTACATTTCCAGGTTCTTTCATGAGTTAGCATCTTTATATCAGCATTGTTTCATAGTTGTCATTTTAGGAGTTGCATAAAATTGTAGAGCCAAGAGTCTTGGCCATTCATATCAGCATTGTATTAGACAATATATCTCAATAAAGGAGTGATAAGTTGTAGGCCATCTATTTGATGTAATGTGCATATTAATATCCATCATGATTAGCATAATAGTATGCATGCCAAGTGTTTGACAAAATGTCAATTGGCCGTAGGTGCGCATTTCATGTCTAATTTTCATGTATATGCATCAAAAATACCAAAAGAGAAGTCATATATGTATTTAGATTAATGCTTAGACATTATAGTTTGGATTTATGAGCATTTAGAATACTCAGCTATCATTATCAAGCAAAAATATCAGACTGAAAACACCGACCAGCAAGCATTGGGTTTACATCAGAAGTGTTTGACAATATTCTTTGAGCCTCTAATTAGCAAAATAAGGTCTGAAATAGCAAGGGATATTACAGAAACATCTCTATGCTTTGTGTAAATACTACCTCGAGCCATGCCCAACCAATATTTTGCATTAAATTCATTAACCATTCAAGTGATGTTGATTATCCATCTTGAAATCCCCTACCATTATTCTACCTACAACTCCAAGAGTATTTAACAACATCACACACAACCAAGGATTCAATAAATACACCTGCATATGTAAAATTTCTATTGTTGTTAGTAGAAAGAAGAAATCCCTAAATTTAGGGTGCCTAGGGCACAACCATTTTAGTGCACATAGAATTTAAGCACTACTATAAATATCAAGCAAGGTCTCCTGAAGGTTGTGTAGATCACCATCATGCATCACTAGTCCTACCCACATGCAAGTACACCTTATGTAGTAGTTGCTCCACATCTTTAGGTAGAAACCCCTAAAAATAGTGAGCACAATGCTTTGAAATGTCCATAGGTGTACACATTATCGTGCTCTGAATTTGGGACAAGATTGATAGTAGGCATGAAGAGCCTTTAAATCAAGAACCAATGCATAATGCTTGAGAAGTTAAACACCAAACACAATAGGCATGGCTACATTCAAAAGTCATTCAAGCACCACCACCCAAGCCAGAAGGATGCCACATGTAATTTACTAATAAGTTACCACCTATGGAGTATAATCCAACCAAAAAGATAACACATGGTAGGCAATGAGTCATCACATAAAACACAAACAAGCTAGCTGAAACACACATGACATGACAACCTGGACATGTGACAATCACTAATAGAGATTGGGTAATCTAATGATGACTATTAGATTGGTCATGGGGAAACACATATGGAAAATCTCAAGACTAGGATATACACAAGATGACATGGATAACATCAGGACCAATGCACAACCCAACCCTAACAAACGAGCATATTAAACCTTGGCATAAGCTATCTCAGATTAGTTATCAACGTAGGGTTATAAAATCATGAGAGCACAAGTGCACAATTTTTGTAGAAATAGGGATGGGTGCCAACATAAGCTCTAGTTAGGGATGAGTGTCCTTGGTGGATATTTCAAGAATTTAAAATTACTTTGGGATGCAAACCAAAATGAGCAAGGGGAGACCAAAACACAATGACAACACCAACACATATATATCTAGAAAAAACATATGCAAGACCTAAAATGCAACACAACAAAAATCCAAACCTTAAGACATAAAGCACTACCTTACAACTACTAGCATGTAAGTACATGGGATGACTAAACCATAATAACTACTAGTGGTTTTTCCCTCCTAGCTTCCACCTTTCTTCTTGAAGGGTGGGGAAGAAGGATTATAGTTATACTTTTTGTGATATTTTGAAGAAGGTAAAACAAGATACTTAGTGAGTATTAACCTATACCTATTTAATTGACAATACCGGTATACCTTCTACTCAAGGTCAACTAGACAATTATATGTTAAAAGTATGAATGACTTAAAAACATGCATTGAGTCCCTCTTTGAGTCCTCACAACCTTAGGTCTATGACAACTGTCATCTACTCAATGTCTTAGTCAACTATATAATTTTATTGCTTAAATAAATAAATAGAAAACTTTAATATAAAGAACATATTTAATACTCCTACCCCTAGCAATATAGAGGTCAATAATGTAAGTCAAATCATGTGTTTTAGGCATAACAACTAAGGTCTTATTGTCTTTTCAACCAAAGAGCAACTACCTTATTCTAGAAGTTTATACCAAACTTAAACTTGTATGGATTCATATAACATACTATATTTGGATAGCATACTTACACATCACTTGAAATTATTGACAATGGCGTGTCAATTTAATCAATATACCTGTCGCTATATCTCAGCTAAGGTAAGATATCTATTTGATTATGCCTTTAAAAATTCAAGTGTTTAAATCAATGGCTATATTACTACCAAGACAACGATAGTACATAACAAGTTATTGGCCTTTCTCAGCCATGAAGTAATGTTACATGTGTTACAAGGTGTTCGGCCTCACAGGCACAACATGTATACATAGATATATCTGCCTTCACAGCGAAGGATACAAGTTTATGGGTCATTACACAGCCATAAAAAAATGTTATATAGATCTATTGGTTTTATTTCAACCAAACAAAGTAAATATGAATAGCTACAGTCAGCCATTTCCCAGCCAAGCTAAAGATAATACAACGAGTCAAGTTTTATGTCAATAGGTTAAGTTATTGACCTCATAACAATACATGTGTAATACCAAGCTTTCAGCCTCATACAACTACCATGCATTGCTTTAATCTAAACAAATACTGTATACAAATTCCACAGTTGTCGGCCTATACAGACACTAAAATGTATGTTTGAGTATCAGCCTTGAATAGGCTCGAAGTTAGTCATATAGTTATCGATCGACCTTATAAAGGCGCAAGAACAAATACCAATAATACAGTCTTTGGAAGATATGTGGATCAACATAAACTTTAGCTGCCTTAACAAACACATACAGTGAATATTTGCCTTTTGGCCTGCACAAGAAAAATAAGTGTTTATTTGCCATACCTTGGCTAACACAAGAATGTATTTGCAACTAAGATCAAACCCGAGCCGTTACCAAGTAATAAGGATAGCTTTAATACATTTTTTGCTTCCAAACAAGGTGACATTGTTGTACAATGAAACTGCCAGATAAAAGATATTGCAAGATAGACTTTCGGTCTCAAAGACACAAGAATAACATGCACTTATCAGCCTCTCAAGCATTAAGATTTACATAAAGTTCTCAGCCTATTCTTGTATAAAGAATGACCATTAAGGCGCTATAGGTTTGCACAAAGAAGTATAATGGTATCTATCTTTCTTTTATAGTTACAGTGATAAAGGTAAGGAAATCATACGTAGTTTCTGAGCTATCATACTTATCCATAAAATGGAAATGTTGTATCGATATTTTAACACTGTATATATGATAAATGTTTAAGATTCCAAGATTTACCTTTCTCTATCAAAACTTGGTTGTCAACGCCTCTCCAGAGAATTTCCAACTGCTCCTTTCGTAGGCCTCACTTCCTCCCAAAAATACTACCACCATCCAAAGATAAAAGAAACTTCTTGTTTTAATGTCTAGATTCTCTGTTTGGCCGATAGAATGAGTGTTTATTTTAAAATAAACTGCCTGCCTTCAATTGCCCGTGACCTCCCCTTTACATGCCTCAAGATCAACATCGCGGAGTTGCCGCTCCTCTCCATAATGGGGAGTAACTATTATTTTTAAAAGAATTTCCTCACAAAATAATGAGTAGTGTCCATTTAACTCCAAACAATAATTTATCTTCATTCTTGGGAATAAATCTAAATATATTTGAAACATAATTAAAATAATAACTTTAAATAGTTATATATTATGACCAAGGGTCTCTGAAACAAGAGACATAATCATTAGACACATGCCAAATGATAATACATTAACATAGATACACGTCTCGACAACTCTCGGAAGACATACGTGACGAGAATAGGTGTCAAACTATAATCATGACTCAGGTCAACACCAAAATGATTAAAGAGAAGAATATGAAAATAAAAAAGGCATACTAAAACAATACTACTATTGAGTGTGTATATGGTTCCCAGATGGCACAATGATTACTATTTTATCGCGATCTATCACACTCCCCAGTGATGCTCTCCCTCCTCTTTTGGGAGGTGGAAGTACTGTCTCTGCATCCACTTAGTTGCATTAAAGTAGTTAGTCCATTACATCATTTAACCACGTGTATAATAATAATGCCACATACAATATCCACTACATATAAAATAATATAGATCAAATGCATTTTCTAATCTAGCACAACATTTCTTTAATCATAATAATTTCACTGACTAACTATCTATCTACTTGAAATAAAATGATAAGTATGTTTACTTTAGAACAGGGTGTGACAACGTGGCTCTAGGGTGGTCATCATACCATGCCTCCATGTTCTGTAATTTCATAGCATGCATGATTAAACTTTACTCTCATGGAAGTATGTTTCCTTTTTTATGAAAGAAACATTATCTTATCAAAAAAAGAGAGAGAAGAACACACATACATTGAACCTCTTGCTGCACCAACTTGTAATGTGGCATGAATTTACACTAGCAAGATTGACTACAACAATAAATAACTTGATTCTTGGTAGAAAAGTTTCCACCTTTTTGAAAGATGGGATCCTTGAAGCAAAGCAACTATCTCAAAGGTAGAAATAAACATCTAGGTTCATCTTCAACAAAGTCTTCAATGCAATCAGAACTCTTGAAACATCCTTGACAATGGTGTCATTTGTTGGATACCAAAGTTGCAACTCCACATTCCCAGAGTGAAGAACAATCCTCAAGACTACATGTCATCTCTAGGATAAGATTGGAACTCATCAATAAAATGAGGAAAATTGGGGGCCAATGCTTGAGAGTGGGTAATATCCCCTTCATTGGGCTCAACTAAACCCAAGAGGGTGTTCCTCGAGGTCACCTTAAAATGACAATTAAAGATAAATTAATTAAGCACAACTAAGCCAATCAACACCTATAGCCAATTCATGGTCAACCCTAAGACTTGTCACTAAGTTTATGACTTACTGGATACTACAAGATTACTTACAAGCCCTCTTGTTAAGATGAATAATACACTCTTGCATATGCACCAAAATATGACAATAGTTTAGTATCTCTACAAGTTAATTCACATAACAATGCATACACGTGTGCAAGAGAAGAACATAATACCATGACCCCCTATCAATTTATTAGTTTAGGTTTACATAAGATTTGGAATAAGTTACATTAGTATTTCATGTGAGAATGGTTTAAGCTAACAACTAATCCCATACTATGAGGAAGATGTGATTAAATTGAAATTCATTTGGCCTCTCGCCAATCAAACTAGTGTATGTACTCCATTGGAAAATAGAGTCACAACTTGCAAGGAAGAAGAGAGCAGACTTGAAAATCACGAATGGAACTAGATTTACATATGCATACAAATAAAAAATTAGAAGATATCTAAAACTATCTACAACTAAACATGCTTTATGTTATCCATCTTCAAACAACACTCCACATGTGATAAGAAAAACCATCACAAAATAGTTTGTTATGAATTATAATGTTGTCATGCATTAATCTACTCCTCATTACGCCAGACCAATAGATGTGGCAAGATAGAATTAGTAGCTAGGCTTAAAGATTCCCCTAAAATATTGTAGACTACAATGGAGACATCTAGTTATAGACACACTCTTTCTTGAATCACCTTCCTCAGATTTACAAAGTGTGTTTTCCCCTTACAAGATCTAACTTGCATCACTTGATGCCCTAAACTAACTTAAGACACTAAGGCTATAAAATTGACTAGTAGACCAACCTAGATTAAATCTTTCATTCGTGCATATATAATAGCATTACAAAACCAATTCAACCACACGAAGTAGATACAAGCAACACATTAGATTTCAAACACTGTCATAGTCATCACATTAGTGCAAATAGAAGGAATGCACTTGCAGGAGAGAGGAAAATCCTGCTCAAATCATGAATTTGTACTTAGGTATAGGAAAAAATCATTTTCTTGCATACTCAAGTCAACACATTTAATTAGCACATTTTTGGCAACATCAAACATCTCTATACTTCATGTAAATACTACCTCAAGCCATGCCCAACCCATAATTTGGATTAAATTCATCAACCAACCAAGTTAGGTTGATTATGTAGCTTGAAATCCCCTACCATTATTCTACACATAGCTCCAAGAGTAATTCACAACATCACACGCGACCAAGGATCCAATAAATGCACTTGCAAAAGTAAAATTTCCATTGTTGGTAGTAGAAAGAAGAAATACCTAAACTTTGGGTGCTTAGGGCATGGCCATTTATGGTGCACATAAGGCTTAACCACTGTCATAAAAACCAAGCAAGGACTTTTGAAGGTCACATAGATGACAATCATGCATTACTAGTCTTGACAATTTGTATGTACGCCTTCTATAACATTTGCTCTATCTTTGTAGGTACAAACCCCTAAAAGTGGTGAGCATGGTGCTTTGAAATATCCACAGGTGTGTGCATTATCATGTTTTTAATTTGGGATGAGATCAATGGTAGGTGATGAAAGGACTTTAAATTCATAGCCAACACATAACACTTGAGAAAGTTACATGCTAAACACAATAGGCACTATTGTGTTGAAAAGTTATTTAGGCCCCACCACCCAAGCCACAAGGATGCCACATGTAACAAATTGATAAGTTATCTCCTACAAAGTACAAGCCATATTGAGAAGACATTGGGCCTGCCACTGCCACCAAGGCAACACATGGTGGGTAATGGGTCACCACTTAGAATACAAATAAGCGAATTGGATCAAACATGACACCACAACGTAGACATGAGACAAGCACTAATAGTGATTGTGCCAATCTTATGGAGACTATTAGATAGATTAACATTTCAACATGTTACATCCCCAACTTTTGATTCAGCCTAATCTTACTTTTTATGAGGTAAACAAGATAATTAATCTTAGATAAATAATTTGATGTTTGTGGAAAATATCAAGTGAAATCATTGATTATATAGATATTGATTTATGTTTAAATTAAGCATGAGATTACTTATTGCTAAGATTATTCTATCATAATGATTTGTGAATTTAATGATGATACACTAATCATGATTATATGGTTGTGAGTGTAACCAAGAAAATAATCTTTCCTCAAAGATGGAAGGAGAGTATCACTAGGGGAGAAGGAAATAGATGTTCGGAAAATATCAGGATGCCATCTGAGTATCAAGGTTAAACTTTCGTGAACCCATGCAAAGATAGGGTGAGTTTAAGTCATTTCCTTGTTTAAGTCATTTTCAAATTCGGCCAATGTTAAATTAACGATTTTTGGTCTCCTGAAGTCATCTTCATTGTTTTGACTAGATAATGTTCTTAGAACATTTATGCAGTCGACAGTAAACCTGGTTGATTGTCGAAGTCTTCCTTATTCACATATCTATTTCTTTATATTTTGTGATTTTTATTTAATTATTTTGATTATGGTTAAAATGTGGCGAAGAGGGGCAGAGGACTCGACCCCATATTCTCATATTAGTGATACTACCTTGATGATATAATTTTAATAATAGTTAAGTTATTGTGATATTACTAACACATTATTTTAGATGTAATTGATGTTGTGTTAAGAATAATTGCTTATCGATCCACTTATAGTGGTCGAGTATTATTTTTATACCAAGTTTGAGAGCTCTTGTAATCAACCACCTCATGACCCACAAAATGTGGACCAAGTGGGGATTGTTATGAGCTAAGCCAAGTTAATCTTTTTGCATTATTCCCGAATGGGAAGTAAGGCTCTTATGGAGCCAAGAAAGCCTGCGAGTTGGCGTGGCCATGCCAACTAACTCACCACCTTTAGTGCGAGGGTGGTGGGGATGGGAGAAGTGGGACTTTGCATGCGTGTGAAGTCTTTTGTGTGAAGGGTTTTATTGGGAAATAACTTTTTTTTTTCATTTTTTAATTGTTGGTAAGTAGTCGATGGTTGTCTCTCGCTGTGGAAGTACAAACAAAAAGATTGAACGCTTGAAGCTCATGGAAGGAGCCGAGCTTTCATCAACAATCTATCACTTAACAATTTGTATTCGACTATGAATTAACACACATGTACATGACTGTGTATTCAGTCATAGGTTATTTTGCATGTTAATGCTACTGTTTATAGGCCATTCAATAGTTAATCAATGGCAATAATGATAGCTTATATGAGTTTTAAATTTGATAAGGCCTACAAGCTGTGAGTACGTACAATACTGTGATTTATAAATGATAACCTCTGCATGTTTATGGCCATAATGGACAAGAGCAAATATAGTGCTGCATTATTATAAATGATAACATTTGCATATGTTTAAAAGTTTTCATGGTCGACTACATAGTAGTGCCATGCTGTCCCATGCGTTGGCTTTGAAGTCAATTCTATCACAGCTTATTGAGCCAAAGTATTGAAATTGTTGTGTTTCATTATGTGTATCTTTCGTAAGTAATGATAAAGTTTGATATGCTGGCTGAGAACCTTGATAACGACATTATTAGCTATGCATATAGGCCGCGAGCCATTGTTTCTCATAAAAGAGGATAAAATAATAGTAAGGCTGATGACCAATACATAATGTAATGTAAATAAACTGTTGTGAGTTGATGCTATCGACAACACCACACCATGGTGGTCATAGAGACACGTGGATTGTGAAGTAATGCATTTGTTTGACTATTTATATGACAGTATTTCCATGCCTTTGGGTGTAGTCTTGACTTAAGAAAGAGTATTAAGACTTTTAATACCCATAAAGGGATAACCTATGGTTAATGATAACTATGTAGAAATCTGCATTAAGTGCATGTCTACCTTGTGAGTCAAGGGGGCAAACTCTTTATTGTAAACATTATATGTTTTGTTTCTTTTTCAATGGTTATGTTTCGTGATGAAGTGTAGGGTGGTAAGAACCCTTTTGAAAACCCTTGAATAAAGGACTGTTTTCATCTTGACTACTTGAAGCCTATAATGGTTTAAGTATAGTCAATGTGACATGGTGAAACTTGGAAACAAGGAAACCATAGAAACCTAGACCAGGGTTTGTCATATAAATTGAAACAATGAATTTGCAAAAGAAAGCACAGGGAAAGGGTGACATAGAGTCACAGATTCCCTATTACTTAACACCATAAGATGAATAATGATGCACTCTTGAATCGAGTCAAAGTCCAAGATAGATGGACTATGGGAGACAAGACCCATCTTTTCCAAAACCTAGAAACCTGTGAAATTATGAACACTGTAGGATGAGACAACTTCAAAGTCAAGTCGAGGTGAGTGAACAAATCGACTACGTTCATTGTGAAACGTTTATGTATGTAAATCTTTGGCCAAAGTAATGCATTCGTCTCTGTATGCATTAGTCGGTTCACTGTGTTCCAGATGGCATAATGCTTCCAGTAGTGTCATACATAGTTAGAGTGGATCTATAGTTGTATGACCATGAAGTATTATGAAGGACACAACACTAGATACTCAGATGGCAAACCAATTGGTTTCTTATATCTATTCACTTCGTGAAGGGTAGGGCCGCTTCCAGGAAGTTGTGCGGGGGATCACTGGTCTGTGGTTGGAGGAAAAGCACTCAGGTGATGCTCTCCTTTCCAAGCAGAAGACTAGCTGAGGCTTATGAAGATAGATGTCAAAGTTCCAAATACAATGCATTCTTTATATGACTTGAAAGTTTGTAATATATGTAATTATGCTGAGAGGCATTATACAATCACATCAGGGTGGGGATGAGAGCACTCATTTTTTCTACGTAAATTTATAATAAAAAAATTAAAATACCAAAAAGGAAATAAAAAATAAAACTCAAGAAAATCAAAGAAAAAAACTAAAAAAGAAACAAGTGCCACATAGTGGCTAGTACCTGCCTTGTAGTGTTGTTATTATAGTATTTGTTTAGTTGTAATTTTTTTTGTTGATTAGCTATTGGTTGTATATAGTATTTGTTTAGTTGTAATTTTTTTGTTGATTAGGTATTGGTTGTCTAGACAAATTGCATTCCAATAATTGAAAAATTATTTTTTAAAGACTGTTGAAATGTCTTGGGTAAATAAAATTGAAATCTCAAAATTAATCTAATTTGGTAAAAATAAAATAAGACTAAATTATTTTCCTAACTATAAAACTAAACTTTACAAAGCCTATTAAATAACACAAATATTTCTTTAAAATATAATAATACTAATACTTTTATAATTTTAAATGCATTAAAATATTGTTAGTTTGAAGAATAAAATAAAAAAGTAAGAACATGGTGAAATATTTTTGGTGGTACTGTAGATTTTTAACTTTTGACTAAATAAAATTGAAATCCTACATTTTTAACTCTTAAGAAAATAAAATTAAAATCCCCAAAATAATCTAATTTCATAAAATAAAATGTGTAGATTTTAATTTTGACTAAATAAAATTGAAATCCTACATTTTTAACTCTTGAGTAAATAAAACTGAAATCCCCAATATAATCTAATTTCATAAAATAAAATGTGTAGAACCTTAACTCTAATTGGATGTGAAGAGATTTGAAATGTTTACCTAAATATTAAAATGTAATAATATTGAATACTATTACAATTTAAAATGCATTAAAATATTGTAAGTTTGAAGAATAATTACACAATATAATAACAATAACATATTCATATTTAGATCACTAAGTATTTTATCTTAGTCACTTAATTTTTTGTTGAAGTGATAATAATAAGTAGCACTAAAACATATTCATATTTAGATCACTAAGTATTTTATCTTAGTCACTTAATTTTTTGTTGAAGTGATAATAATAAGTAGCACTAAAATATTTAGTTAGCCAAGATGTGTAGGGCTATTATCACCTAAGTGTTAACCATGGTCTAAGCATGTGAATGTTAAAGGTTAACACCTGATTGCATGTGTGAGCTTTTTGGCCCAGTGGGGGTTTGAACCTTGGTGGCCGCCACAACAACCGTGTGACTTAACCATTGAACCAACCCTCAACAACAATGGCGATAACTATTTAAGAATGAAAGGTTGATGATGTAAATATTTGAAAACATTGTTCTTCATTGATTGTCCCAATATTTGAAATTTGATTTGAATTCCTCATGAAGTGTTCCCCCTTTATGACATCTATTGGTCCCAATAAATTTCAACTATTTTCTTCATCATTTGAAACCCGTGCTTAAACTTAATGTGAGTGTGTAGAAAGTTCTATGATTTTTAAATCTTGCAACACATAAACAAGAGACTACAAGAATGACATGGATGAAGAAGACAAATTTTGAAACACTACTGTTGACTTGACAATTATAATACTACGACAATCTCATATTATATATATATATATATATATTTTATATGTTTTTTTTAAAATAAACTATCTTATAACCTCTCTTTAATAATTATTAAAAATTAAATTTAAAAAAAAATATAAATTTTTTACAATCCATTTACTTGATGATGGCACTATATATGAGCGCCCACAATCATCCTCCCCCAAACCCCACTATTAAAAAAAAAAACAAAAACAAAACTCTCAAAATTTTAATTTTTTTTGAAATTGTCTCCATGATTATCATCGTCAACTCCAACATCTGATTCATTCTAATAATAATAAATCAGAAACGTTCATGTTAAAACCTCATTCTCTTAATATTTCATTTCAATTCAGTTTTCTTTCTTTTATGTAACTGCATTCAACAAAAAAGCTCACGGAACCCCACGCTCACCCTTGGAGCAGTTGTGCCTCCCAAAAAAAAGCATCAAAAGTTCTGAAGATTAGTTGGGATAAAAAAATCAATACCGTCAGTCTGTACCCAAAACCAACTAGCATTTTGCGGGAATTGTGCACAAATTTGAATTCATTCATTCATTAAAAAATACATACATATCTGTATATTTTCAGAAAGAAAAAAAAAGAAGCGGTTTAGTTTTCAGTTCAGTGGGTGCACTTAAAAAATATTCCCACCAAACAAGGAAAAAACTTGGTAGAAGAAAACATTCTTTCAATTAACAAAGACAGCTTCTAGTGAATGAATGGATAAATCTCTGTGTTGTAAAATGCATGGCCTAACCCACTTCAAGTTGGTGATATTCAGTCTGCAAACTGCTATTGCCATTGCCAGTGCCATCACAGGTATGCGTTGTATATAGAATAGCCACACAGTTAGAAATAAAATAGAATATATTTAAAAAAAAACTGAAGGAGTTCCTTTTCATTATATGTTACGGTGGGGAAAACTCTCAGCTGTTTGTTGGGTCATAGTTAGATGAATATTTGTATATATAACTAAAGTTAATGGGCGGAGCTTGAGAGTATATATACAGCGTAGTATGGTGTTCCATGCTAAATGTTGTGCAGATTGTAAAAAGTCCATTGAGAACTAATGGGAAGAACTGGATATTTTTAGCTTGTTTATAACTTCTAATGTGATGTCATTTATCTTTGTGTGCATTCTCATGACAGTGTAACAAATGTGGTGTACAACATTATGATATTGTATGTTAGAGGCTATGTAGACTGTAAGAGACCCAGTTGTTTGTTTTTGCCAGGCCAGATGTCAAGGTGTGTACAGAATGAGAACTTGAGACATTTAGCTTGATTATATGGAGTGTAATGAAATGCAAAATGTGATATCAGAATAGAAGATTCAGTTGAGTTGAGCTTTGCAATAGTTTTACTTTAATGGTGTTTTAGCAGCTCCTAGAAAAAATGGACGACGTTATAGAGCTTAAATTAGTTGGATGGAACTAGACCCACTTACTGCTTTTGTGCAGAATACAATTGGGGCTTACATAGAGCTCATGTCCTAAAACTAAATAAGTATATATAATAAATAACAATCAGAGGGCTTTAATCAAACATCAGACCCCGGCAATGAAACAGGACAAGAAAAGATTTACTTATTCATTATGGGTTTCATCCCTAGTTTTCTCCTTGTGTGAATATGACTGCTTGACCTACGCAAGGTGGCCAGGTTTACTTGATTCAGCAAAAGAAATGGTTAACGAGGAACTAAACCCACCAAAAACTTTGTCAATTTGGAAGCAAGCTTTGGGGTACAAGTCACTGGGTTGGTGTGTTAACATCATGCGTCGCTACGGTGCTAACATTGCCAGTGGTTTTGGAATTATGCCTTGTCCGCTTTCTCTAGCTTTTGGTTGTTGCTTATGCAATGCTAATGACGAGACCCAGGTTCCTCAATGTCCCCATGACTTACAACCTCCTCAAGGCCTTTAGAAGCAAGAGTGAGTGACTTATTTGCTAAAATGTATGCCACTTTATTAGTTTCTCTGTGGTAACAATGGTTGAAGGTAATCTGTTTGAACTGAGGAAGAAGCATAAAGACCTCTTCCAACACCACTTTTGACCTCCAGCAAGAAACCGATTTGATTTTCAAGGCATATATTATCAGCATAGGACCTCCTTTAACCTAAATGTGCTCGATACCATAGCTGAAGAAAAGAGCTAGAACTTTAACTGCTGCGCCAGCCTGTAAAATTGCTGGTTCCTCTAGGACTACCAAGGGCATGATCACAAACAACGCTCCCTTTAGACTTTTAGTATCTCTAAGGGCAATCCAGTGCTTTCCAGCCCTGGGTTGCTTTTGAAGGCATCATCAAAGAGTTGTTTAAAATTTAATGTGACTGAAACTTGGGTGTTTCCATCTCACATCGGCTCTTAATAAAAGAGCCATGCAATTTTGTTGAGGTGGTTGTCAATTTTGATTTCCAAACCTTGCTCACCCTCAGACATATCATGTCATGTCACACTTTCATTATATTAATTATTATTAGCATTTCATCAAAAACTCGTAACCATGGTAACGGGATTGGGGTGCATGCATAATTCTTTTTCATCAACTTCTTCTTCACACTTGTGCTGGTCAATCCTTCCTCTTCTCACAATAAATATAATGCATTGCATTCTCTGAGTTGTTCAGGTTAGATGTTGTCACTGTTCGGCTTAGCAGGAATTGGACATGAATTAAGGGTAGCCTCTCTTTTTAGGATGAAGTGCTCTTTCGACGGAACAAATCTAGTTATATAATTTATAATCTTGAAATCTTTAATTATTAAAACATGATTTTTTCTCCCTTTTTTGAGGAATGGAGAGGTACATAGTGTCTCAAAGATGTAGATAATTGTCTCAAGAGTTTTGGACATATGATGCCGTTTCTGGCTTAGAACAGTGCAGGTAGTTGTTAGGATGTATGGATAGGCCTTTTGGAAAGAATCGGAACACATGCTAAAGTGATCCCTGTAGATCATCAAGGACTGTGAGAATTTTTTTGATGAGATCACAGGTTTTTTGAATGCCTTTTTCCAGAATAATGATGACAAATGCAAGGGATCTGTCATGTTTGTATAGCCACTAATGCTCAAAAATGTTATTATAGTAAAGCTACAACCAGTGTTTAAGATATTAATTCATAAATAATTTTATTTCTTCACTGTATTATCAAAAATAGAGATTTTTTTTCCAAAAGCTCTCCAGAGTCCAAACATATTTTGTAGGGGTACAACATTAACTCCGTGGATTTCATTTTTAGTTTAGTTTACTCTAAAGACCCTTAAAATTCCACTGAGCTATTGGTCAGCTTCATAGCTTTTCACAAGGCTTTATGCCAAGTTTAATATTTAATGTTCTATATTGAGGATCTTGAGCTGTAACATAAACAATTTGTACTCTTCAAAACTTTATGATTATTCCTTTAGATTTTTTGAATAATTAGAAACATGCCAGTCTAGACTCAGGGTAGTCACTGTTACGAAAGATGTTTACACAGTCCTCTGATAATTTCAATGAAAATCCTCGAGCTTTTCTGGACGAAACTATGAAGTGCATTTTAGAGTTATTAATATGCGAATTAAAGATGCTTCATTTTATATTTGATCCATGTTTGTTTCTATCTCTTTAAATTTTCAAGTTGAACTTAAGAAGTCCCGAGCTAAGCTTATTACAACAAGATCCCAAATTTTATGCTATAAATTGTAGACTGGCTAACAGAGAAATTGAAAATGGTGATTTGTCTGCGCAAGAAAAGAAATACTTATGTTTTATCAATGTGTGTTAATGTGCAGATGGCTCAGGTTGTCCTCTTGAATTTAACCACTTGAATTTTACAGAAGCCATTTCTGCATGTTCTGAGCAAGACAGAGGAAGATGCTGTCGCTATGTGAATGCTTTAGTTGGAATTTCTATAGCTCAATATGCCAATGGGACAGGTCAGCTGGGAGTTCCTTCAGAATCTTCTGAGACTTGCATAAGTTCTATATCTGATGCCTTTAAGCTCAGTGGGCTTTCATCAAATGCAACAGCATTATGTGGCTTAGGCACAAGGATCCCTGTGAACTCTCAATGTGCAAACCTCACAACTATTCAAGAGATGGAGCAGACCTCAAAGTTCAAAGAAGTATCACTCAATTGTATGAATTCAGTTTCATCACTAGACACTTGTAGGAAGTGTTTGAATGCAACTACAGTGTTTCTTCACCACCTAGTTGGTGCAGAAGATCACATGATTTTGAGCACATGTAGGGATGCTACCTTTGTTGCCATTGCAAGCCACGGTGATTTAGAGTTTACAATTGACAGGGCGGGCTGTTTTTTTGGTCTTTCAGGTCTTCACGTTATACCAGGTAGCCCAATTTATAAGTTGATCTTTACCAGGTGATTGCTTGTTTTACTTTTGCAATTATTATTTACTAAAACTTGGGTGTTGGAGTCATAGCAAACTCTTTTGGTGTTCAAGAGATTATTTTCTGCATTCTCTTGTATCACCTTAATTAATATCTCTGTTTAAACAAATAAAAGTTGCATCCGGTCACCAGAGGGAACTTCTCCTCTCAATTAAATATTAATAGTTCATTTCTTGCAATTTCTAATGGTTCAAACCTCACGGTCAACTTATATTGACAGAAAGGCCGTATAGAAAATTTATTGATGTAGGAAGACTTGAAACTCCAACAAGATGTTTCCATCTGTTTAATTAGAAAAATTGACCTTAACTATCTAGTTTTACCCGAGTTTTCTGAAACAATAGATTTTCTTGCCCTAGATTTGCGCTACTACTTCCAGAAAATGTTCCTATTGCTTGATTTTCATGGTATGCCAAAAATATTCTTGTTCATTATTACCTGATTAATTTAAGTTCAAATGTGACTTGTTACAACACGTGCATATACTGTGTCTGTAGAATCATATATATGATAGCAAATACACCCTTTGGTACACTTGGAAAGTTAGATTCCTTGAAAGTATAATATCATAAGATGTATAGGAAATATAGCCAATATGTTCTTCAAGATCTTAACATTTTTGGTTTTCCACATCTTCTTTCTGCGGTTCCTTAGTTATCAAGAATTTAAATCATGTTTCCTTCCTATCAGCATTTTGTAGTTTTTATATCATAGATGCATAGAACAAAGTAAAAACAAACACAAGGGTTTCATTATAGCAATCTTTTGTGTAATATTTTCTGGTTCAGTTCTTAATTCTATTTATAACTAACTTGTTTTTGTCTTAGTTGATCAAGAAATAACCTATGTTCCATGGCATTTTGGGCACGTGGACAGCGGGATGGCAGGGGACCGTTTCGGGGACAGCAGTTCGGGGGCCAGTTTTTGGGGATGGCAGTATATATATATGAATACTCAAGTTTCTACAAATTTAAGTATACATGACATCAAAATTAAGACAGTGACAGTAGTATAGCAGCAATGAAAAATTATCAGCTATAAATATATCATGACAGCAGTATATATCATTAATACAGTGACAGCGGTATAACAGCAATAAATATATCATGATTCAGATTCATAGATAAGTTTATACCGCTGAGAGATTCATAGGTAAGTTTATTCTGGGTGGAGAATTGCATAGGATTCTTGGAGGAGGTTTTCCCAACATTCATGGTATTCAGACCTGTCCATGTGGGGGTTGCTTGACAGGCCTAAGGCCTGTGCAAAAAAATAGTTCGCTCATCCTGTGGGCGATATGCTCTAGCAACATACACGCAGAATAAGTTCCTCTATAACCGAGATTTGGTTTTCAATAGTTGCTTGTAATGTCCCCTTATTGGAACAATACTAATTTTACCCTAAAAATTCAATTACCACAAGTTTAGGGTTAGGGTTTCGGAGGTATCATGTAATTAAATCCATTTATTCCCTCAACTCCATTATAGTGGGGATGATAAGACATTCCTTGGCACATGATGTCTCCATGCAAGCACTTACGGGGGGGCATGGTAGATCACATGTTTAGTTCCTCCATACAGGCCCTACGGGGGTTTGGCAGGATCAAGCTGTCATACAAAGCCTCCATACAGGCCCTTATGGGGGGGTATGGCAGGGGTGCAGATCAGACTTGCCCCCAAACAAGCCTTAGGGGGGTATGGCAGAACTGCGTGCCTCTGGTCTATTTATCATTTCCCTTTTGTGATGGGTGATCATATTAAAGATAACAAGAAATATTTATATGGATTCAAAGTTGACCTGTCGCACTATTCTATATGATGCTCAATAATATAATGATCTTGAATATATAAATATGCTTGCAGATCTGGTTCTATGATAAGTCGGTATGCCTTTTATATTCCACAGACCGATTGTTCTTTCAATTATAACTGCTTGCTTGCAGATCTAATTCTTTCTATATAAGAATCTTATGTATATCGTATCAGTTATTCCCCTCTTTCTTGTATGCTCAAATATATCTATCTAAAATCAGAAATGTATCTTTTCTTTCTACTTGTGCAGATTCGTATATATTTTTAGTCATATCTCTGCTATATGACTCCCTAATTTGTATATATTAGATATTTTCTGTTCTCCTTATATTCAGAAAATATCATTCATTGCTTCTTGTAATTTCTGTGTTTTTATATCTGAATCTCCATAAAAGCCAATATGTTCCTTTTTTCCTCTAACTTCACATTTCCATGCCTTTATATATTCTATCGCACCTCTTTATGAATGGAGGGGACTCTAACAAGGGGACGCATTATTTAGTTTTTTAGCGCTGCCTTTAATCTTTTCTTAATCGCTGTCTTAGGATATTTTTGTCTTATATGATCCTTGTCTTATATGGTTTTTAACTTCATTCTTTAATCCTGCCTTCCTTTGTCTCATGTTGATCACTGCTTTTGGGAGATTATTAATCGTAGGCCATGGACTTCTTTAATCTGGGTGATCACATTTATCTTTAACAATCTGCTTTTAATATATTAATATCAAATTGTTAACATTTATAATTATATTATATTGTTATTTATTTATTTGCATTTTAATGCTTGCAATTTCGGGGCCATGACAGTCCGCCCTGCTCAGGATTGCTTGTCCTCAAGCAATCACATCTAGGACGTTCCTAAAATAATCAGCATCCCAAATCTATGGTTGTTAGACTATTTGTCTCCATGTCGACATAACCCTTTCTAAAGTATGAGGATAATGTATTGTCTAAGATCCTTCTGGTTCATATACTTGTATTTCCTAATATCTCAACACAAAACAAAGAGTTGGCAATAAGTAGGGTTCATGACAAGTTTTTTTTTTTCTCATCCTCAGAGAGAAAAAACCAAACGATAGCTTGTATTAGCTAGTTCGAAACCAAGCAATGAAATATCATTACGAAGATCATTTTTTTTTTTTTTGGCAGGTCAACCCATGGGGTGGGATATGTCTTTGTGAGGATACTCCTAGAAGAATGGACTAATATAGAAGTGTATTTGGTCCTTAAATTTTGTAGGTTACAAGTTTGATCCATGTATTGCCATCATTTCTATGAGTATGGGATAGAACGTATAATTTGTACCTTTGACCTTGTTCCAAGGGAATAGAACAATTTACTCTTAATGTTCCTCCTCCTCTATGAAGTTTGATGGATATATCTTTTGATAGATTTCCAACATTTCTCATAAGATCAAGAATCTAAATTTGTAGATTCCTAAAGAATTGAGTTGTCTTCATTACATTCTCTCAAAAATTGTTGTTTTGGTTTCTAAGAGATTGACCACCCTAGGTCAATGTGATGCCACAGTGTACCTAAATCTCGAGGTTTGAAAGATAACCCTAATCCATCCTTGTATCTAAGTTTGGAAGTCAAATTATATCATTAGATTTTATCCTTAACTATGTCGAGTTGTTATGATTGTTCCCTCCTTGGGAATCTTTTGGATATTTTGATTTCTTGATTTCTTTGAAGGATAGATGAGTGATGATGTCAATGAATTGATTTATCCTTATATCCCTTTTGGGGAGTCGCCCTCTTTCATAGTTAATGAATCACTACTCTTCATGGCTGCCTTGAGAATGACACTTTACTTCAAGTTGATTGATAGGTTTCTTTCCTATTGATGATTTTTACAAGGAAGTGATTCCCCTTTTTTAATTCATTGTTGAGGAATTTCCTATATTCGAAGGGTCACACTTTTTGTATATGGGGTTTCATCCTTTCTCACATCATTTTATTCTTGAGAACCTAATTTAGTTTACCTACAAAATTACTTAGGGTTATATTCTCAATTGAATTTCTCAATGATGTTTTGGATGTCTTTCTTAAATGAAATATCTTCTCCTTTTATACCTCAAGTTTTAAGGGAGTTTCATTAGTTACAACCCAAGAAGGGTTTGACAGATGATTTTGGTATTTTCATAATTTTTAAGCATCTTAATACACCCATGAAGTAGGCTTTTGGGGAAACACATAGATATATGATGCATACGCGATACATAAGACATGAAGTATACCCCTAAATACATGCGAAGCATGAATCATACACATAAGTACACGTGATGCACAAGTATACATGTATGAAGCACGGAATATGCGCAGTGTACACACACAAATATATGTGATATATGAAGTATACCCATAAAACACAATGCATAAATACACGTAGTACATGAAGCATACACAAAGCATATATTCTTAATACATGGGGTATGGAACACACACGTAATACACAAAAGTATACGAAGTATAAAGCATGAACATAGTATGTAATACACAAATATACGCACGTAAAACATATAGCCTACATTTGATACACAAAGCATGAAGCATACAAAATATACGTAATACACAAGCATGAATCATACATGCACGTAGCACATGAAGCATGCACGTAATTCACAAAGTATATGCACGTAATACATAAGGCATGAAGCATACATGTAACACGCAAAGTATATGCACATAATACACGAGTATGAAATATACACATGAATACAAGCAAGTCATGAAGTGTGCATTTGAACATACATAAGTTATGGAGTACACATAAGTCATGTAGTATACACTTGAACATACAAAGTCGTAGAGTATACACTCGAATACACGAAGTCATAAAGTATACAATTGAATACACAAAGTCATCAAGTATACAATTGAATACACAAAGTCATGGAGTAAACACTGGAATACACGTATACACGAAGTCATAAAGTATACTATTGAATACATAAAGTCATGGAGTAAACACTTAAATACACGTATACACGAAGTCATAAAGTATACTATCGAATACACAAAGTCATGGAGTATACACTCGAATACATAGTCATGAAGTATGCACTTGAATACAAAGTCATCGAGTATACACTTGAATACAAATACAAGGTCATAGAGTATACACTCAAATACATAGTCATGAAGTATACACTTGAATACAAAGTCATAGAGTATACACTCAAATACAATTACAAAGTCATAGAGTATACACTCGAATACATAATCATACTTGAATACAAAGTCATAGAGCATACACTTGAATACATAATCATACTTGAATACCAAGTCATAGAGCATACACTTGAATACACTCAAATACACATAAATCACAAGGTATACACTTGAATACACATAAGTCACAAGGTATGAATTCACATAAGTTGCATTTAATGCATGTAAGTATACCATCGGACAACTGGGAGGGGGATTCAGTGCATCCCATACTACACTGTGGATCCGTCCGTCCCCATCCCAAGGTCGCCAAGTATACACATGAGTACACGTAATACTAAAGTATACACAACAAGCATGAAGCATACACGTAATGCACAAAGTATTCACAGGATGGCAGGAAAGATGCTCTGATACCATTTGTAATGTCCCCTTATTGGAACAATACTAATTTTACCCTAAAAATTCAATTACCACAAGTTTAGGGTTAGGGTTTCGGAGGTATCATGTAATTAAATCCATTTATTCCCTCAACTCCATTATAGTGGGGATGATAAGACATTCCTTGGCACATGATGTCTCCATGCAAGCACTTACGGGGGGGCATGGTAGATCACATGTTTAGTTCCTCCATACAGGCCCTACGGGGGTTTGGCAGGATCAAGCTGTCATACAAAGCCTCCATACAGGCCCTTACGGGGGGTATGGCAGGGGTGTAGATCAGACTTGCCCCCAAACAAGCCTTGGGGGGGTATGGCAGAACTGCGTGCCTCTGGTCTATTTATCATTTCCCTCTTGTGATGGGTGATCATATTAAAGATAACAAGAAATATTTATATGGATTCAAAGTTGACCTGTCGCACTATTCTATATGATGCTCAATAATATAATGATCTTGAATATATAAATATGCTTGCAGATCTGGTTCTATGATAAGTCGGTATGCCTTTTATATTCCACAGACCGATTGTTCTTTCAATTATAACTACTTGCTTGTAGATCTAATTCTTTCTATATAAGAATCTTATGTATATCGTATCAGTTATTCCCATCTTTCTTGTATGCTCAGATATATCTATCTAAAATCAGAAATGTATCTTTTCTTTCTACTTGTGCAGATCTGTATATATTCTTAGTCATATCTCTGCTATATGACTCCCTAATTTGTATATATTAGATATTTTCTGTTCTCCTTATATTCAGAAAATATCATTCATTGCTTCTTGTAATTTCTGTGTTTTTATATCTGAATCTCCATAAAAGCCAATATGTTCCTTTTTTCCTCTAACTTCACATTTCCATGCCTTTATATATTCTATCGCACCTCTTTATGAATGGAGGGGACTCCAACAAGGGGACGCATTATTTAGTTTTTTAGCGCTGCCTTTAATCTTTTCTTAATCGCTGTCTTAGGATATTTTTGTCTTATCTGATCCTTGTCTTATATGGTTTTTAACTTCATTCTTTAATCCTGCCTTCCTTTGTCTTATGTTGATCACTGCTTTTGGGAGATTATTAATCGCAGGCCATGGGCTTCTTTAATCTGGGTGATCACATTTATCTTTAACAATCTGCTTTTAATATATTAATATCAAATTGTTAACATTTATAATTATATTATATTGTTATTTATTTATTTGCATTTTAATGCTTGCAATTTCGGGGCCATGACATTGCTAATCTAGAATTCTGTTATTGTTGGTCACAGCAAGCAAGTGATTGGATTAAACATCTTTCCATAATTGACTTGGAAATTACTCTTTCTCCTCCCTAGAAATAGGGCCAAAGTGGCGATTTTTATTTATTTTGGCATACCTCAAGTTAAAGCTATACATCCACAGAATATGATGGTGTTGCAGGGCCAACAATAGATAAATAACTAGCCATAGTGTATGAAACCACCATTTTAACAGCAAATGGTAACTGTTGAGATCAGTTTTTAGCAAAGTTCCCCTTTTCCATCCGAGATGCCTAGATGTCCCTGGGATGGTCGAGGGATGTCTTAGATGTCCCTAGGATGGCCCAATGTCTTGCAGACGTTTCTAAACATTCTGTGCTGTTTTGGGAACATTTCAAAGTTTTGGAAAAATTTGGGGATGGCTAGGGGACATCCCTTGCTGTCCTGCCATCTCGGAGATGTGATGTGGAAGGGGGATGCTGGCTTCAGGGTTAGAGACGCATCCCCATGGAACATAGGAAATAACTTCATCTATAAGCCTATTTATGTATGATCTTTCCATTTATAACTAACTTATTTTTGTTTGAGTTGATCAACAAATAATGTCATATATAAGCCTTTTAATATAAATTATAAATTTGATCTTTTGGAAAGGAGTCCATATTTTGGTGCCTTCCCTGAAACACACAACTATTTCATGTAGCAATAAAAAACACGTAAGCATAACCATACACGCACATAAAATAATTCAAACTTGTTTTGATATTAATCTAATAAGCTAAAGTGCCAAGAAGAAATAACAATTGGCACTAACCAGTGTCACATCCCTCACTATAGGTAAGGTATAAATATAAAATATTTATTACAAAGTAACTTCACCTATAATCTAACCCAACGACATTCTTAAGAGAGGGATATGAAAATGAATACAATTAAATAAAGAGGTTTTCAATGAAGGAGGTAGTTGGGGAGAGACAATTATTTATGGTGCAAGTATGAATGCCACGATAGAGAAGGGGTTTGCCTGCAACATCATTAAAGAAGGAATGGTGCCCGCCTACTATGGCTCTACTAGTAGTGACAGGGGCAGACACAAGGTATGGACATCCATCAAAGCATAAAGGAGCGCTTTTTCTGATTATTATTGATTCCTACCGAAAGTTGGGGAGAGGATTGTGAAGGCAGATGGAGAAATGTGGAGGAAGCAATGTAAGACTGCAAGCTTTGAGTTGCTTCAAAGAATTTGAGGGATTTTAGCACCATGGTTTATAGAGAATATGCCCTCAAGTTGGCATATATCTTATTGCGTACATTACAATTTGAGCAGTCCTTGGACATGCATGATGCTTCGATGAGAATGAGTTTAGACTCCATTTGTAAAGTGGGGTTTGGACTCTGGAGTAGATATAGGGACGCTGTCCTTGAACAATGCTAGATATTCCATTCGCTAGGGCCTTTGACATTGCCAACATAATAGTCACTCTATGTTTCATAGATCCTCTATGGCAAATCAAATGTTTCTTGTGCATTGGAATAGAAGCATTGGTCAACCAAAGCATACACACAATCAATGAATTTACCTATTCTATGATTTGGAAAAGAAAAGCAAAGATCAAACAGGCCAAGACTCAATGCGTGACACAATTGCTGCCACGCTCTCTTGGTTTGTTTACATGGCGATCACTCACCCTCATGTAGCTACAAAGGTATATGAGGAATTGTGCAAATTTGAAGTAGAAAGAGCAATCTGAGAGGAAGGAGTCACCCTCATTCAAGTGGACGAGCTAGAGGATATGCAAGGTTTGAACAAGTGGGTGGAGCAGTTTTCTCAGTTGCTTAACTATGACTCTCTTGGAAGATTGACTTATTTTTATGCAACCATTATAGAGACTCTTCACTTATATCTTACAGTTCCTCAGGTAATTTCATTACATTTGGTGTTTGATTGTATTTATAAAACATCTATTTTGACAGAATCCATAATACTTATGAAACCTTTGTCCAACATGGTAGTTGCCATCTCAAAGTTCGCTATTGGACGTGTAAGTGAAAGTTAATCAAAGAAATCATCATTGAGGGAAAATTTTAGGTAACAGTCCAATTAATAAACTAACAATCTCTTTCTCTCTCCCCTCTAACATAGAGTGTAAATAGGATTTCAAAGAATGGGAAATATAGACAAAGCACATGAATTGTTTGACAAAATGCCTCGAGAAATGTGGCCTCAGGAAATGCCTTGATGGAAGAATATGTGCAAAACGGGTTTGTTGAAAAGGCCTTAGAAACTTTTAATTATATGAAAATCATGCTTTATAAGCATTTGGGAATCAAAATCTAGAGGTAAATAATATCTAGTATTGTGCTCAAAAACTTGAACCCTAGAATATTTGGTATGTGAAAGAAGTTGGGATTATGAGAAATTCATAAACCTAGAACTTACTATAATCGAGGGTTAATTATTTGAATGTTCGAGTGTTTGGACTTTCAAGTAGACAAAGGTGGAAGATGACATATGATCTTACTTTGAATTTGTTATATCTTTATGTTGGGACTTTAAGTGAAATAAGGTGGCAAAGAGTTTTAGGTATAAACTTTAGCTGTAAGATCACCATATAGCATGGACTAGGAATAAGATTTACTTAATGTGAGCCTTGGCTTGCGGTGGCGTAAAATGTAAGTGATGATGACTTGACACTTTTGGTAGTCCGCTTTGGACTTGGGGGTAAAAGCTTTATAAGATTGCAAGATGTTTGTTGACCTCTTATGTATAAGAACCTCAATATTGGATCTATTATGTGAATTTGAAGAAAGGATATTATAGTGGTACTAGACTATAGTATGATTGTGTACTAAATGGAAGGCAATTGCCACTTAATTTGACAATGTATAAGAGTGCCTCTAGACTTGTCTAACTATAATTAATAGTTTTTTGTGTTGAACACTATGGCATTATGTCAAGGCTCAGTGATAATGGTGCAGTCATGGATGGAGGGTCCTAAGAAGGGATTGTCCAAACCATGCAGCAAGAGTAAACACAATGGAAACAACACAATAACAAAATGCAATGGAAGATTCAAATGCTCAATATATCAGATAATCACAATGCTTATATGCCGGCAACATGCGAGCTACAATCAAAGGGCTCACAGGCTTGCTTTCCGGGTTACAACAGATATGCAAGATATGGCATTGAAGTGCCTTCCGGAAAGAATTCTCCTTCAAATCTATTAAATCATATCATCTAAAACTATTGACTTCTTAATGCATCTAAGAGATGTATATATATCATCTTCAAGCTCATAGAATCCTCTGCGTCGGCCACAAGAGGTTACAAACTCCAATGAATGATGAAACGTGTAAATAACATGTAGGTCGGCCTACAACACATGGTATTGCTCCGCAAATGAATAAAACTTGGTGCGGACCACAAGGAAGGTCTATCTGGTCCTTATTTGCCGTGTATGATGTTCCATTTGGCTCCACAAGTCACGGAAGTGCTCCGCAAGCCTTCTGTTCTCAATTGACTGCATGAATGCTCTGCTCTGTGTAAACTGATGATCTTCTGATAGCGATAACTTTCTGTGGATGAATCCAAATCTCCTGAAATTTGAGTATGATCTAGCTGACATGGCATAGAAGTTAATTCCTTCTTCGCGAGCTTTGATATGAAGATGCGGTAAAATGTAGTAGAGAATGCTGAACTGCAAATGACTAAACTGCAACTAAAATGCAAGAAAAGAAAAGAATGCAAATATTTTTGGTTGATGTAAGATTGCCCTTCAACTTGGGATGCTCCTGCATCAGATAAGTATAGGAAGATATAAGTTAGTCACAAGACTCTTGAGAGGCCTATTCTTCCAAGTATTAAGGGCCTAATAAACTTGGCCATGACATGGTTACAAATGAGTTATGGTAACTTGCTAACTTTGCATTTAATGATGATGCTAAATTAAGCCATTATGATATGAAGGTGTGAACCATTCTTAATATGTGTGGATGATTTGCCTATTCTAAATATGTGCTTGGATCTATGTCGAGTTAGGATGGAATTCCTTATGATTGCCTTTGCAAATGTGGGCCACTAATAGTAAGTATTAACAAATATGGTAAGGTATTTTACCTTTATATTGTCTGTGCATAATTATAGGATAAGCTATATGATTGGTAATATGCAAATGTCATATACCCAGAAGTAGAACATTGTCTAATAATACTACTCTGAGTTTGACTTTTGTATAATGCATACTATGTTTTCAAGTAACAATTTGAATGTATAGAATTGCCATTGAGATTACTTTATGATTTTGTATTTGTTTATGCATATGTGACCAGATAGAAGCCAACTCATGTGGGTTCAATGTGTTACTTGAGTGTTGACCAGTAATTTAGACCCTTGGACTCATAAGACCATGTGCATAGGTTTATGGATCACTTTATGTGGTATGTAACCAAGACAACTTGACTAGTATTTGGAATCCTTCTGATATCTTGATTATGTGTACTTAGCTATAAGATGACCCCACAAGTCGGAACTGAGTATGATACAGGTGTGGATAGTCGGCTGTCACCAGTATCGTGCATGTGATAGATGCTAGGTGCGATCCGCCATATCTTAGGGTTTAGTTGGTTGTCGCCAGTAGCATGGAGGTGACAAATGCCAAAAGTTACCCACGGTATGATAGGGCTTAGCTGGTTTTCACCAGTAGCATGCAGGTGATAGATGCCAGGATCTATCCCATACCAGGTTGGATTGACTTTTGCCAATGGCATGGAGATGATAGATGTCAGGATCCACTGACTCGGAAGGTTCAACGGGCTGTGGAAATCTTATTAATTGCCTTATGTGTTGTATGTTGATACACTTGTGCCCTTAGCCAGTGATGACAACAAGTAGTATGGGATGCTTGTTTATCATCACAGTTGGTAGTAAATCGAGAAAAAGGATGGGACCCCCAATGTAGCATGAGATGCACCAACATTCCTATTCTTGGTTGTGTTGTGACGTTTTCACACATCACCCCATTGCAAATGGGGACCCCCTCTTTTCTCGCTTTTGCCGTCGTTTTTGCTTTGATCTTGCAGTTTCTTGCTCGAATCCATGAAGCTAAGAAAGAATGTCCGAGCAATTAGCTCACAGGGAACATTAGGAATGCTTGAAATGGTGAATTTCCTTGAGGATAAGTGAAACCCTGACTATCATTCCTCGATCAAAACTGACCAATCCATGGCATAGGTCCATCATTCCATAGGAAAGGTCCAAGTCCTGCACCCTCAGCATAAGACTCCTTGACGAATAAGAAGATCCTTATCCAGGAATCCTATTCCGAAAAATTTCTGTCCAGAATCTCGTTCCAAGGTCTATCCGAATTCTTTTTCCACAGTTCCAATCCATGTTTCAAACTTCAGAGTCTGGAGGTCCTTGTTCGCAATCCCATTCCGGTGGTCTTTGTCCTAAGTCCTTGTCTAGGGCCCTACTCCAAAACCCACCATGATTTTTGTTCCAGAGTTCTAAATCTAGAGTCCGGGGTGCACCAAGGGCTTGTCATTCCTTGCCGAAACTCATCTATCCTTGACTTGAAGTAATGGAAAATTCCAAAGATGACTATAGGGGTTCCATGATAAAAGAGGCAGTTCCTCGTTCCAAGGTATAAATCCTCGTTCAAATGTCAAGAAGCTTCATCCAAAGTGAATAGAAATTCCACAGTTCAAGGCAGGAAAACCCAAGATCCTCAGGAAGGAATTCCTGAACTAGATATTCCTTGATAGGAAGGAATTCCTGAACTGGATATTCCTTGACAGGAAGGAATTCTTGAACTGGAATTTCCTTGACAGGAACATTCCTAAACTGAACATTCCTTGACCCACTCCAAAAGGGCGACCTTCTACCTTGCAAGAGTTCCGGACAGGAAAATTCCTTCACTTAGTGAAATTTGCAAAACAAGGAATTCAAGGATCATTCCATTCCAAGACCCACCTTGAAGCTGCGACTTTTTGCCTTGGAGGAATTCCTGACAGAGGAAATTCCCTGACCATCAGGAAAATGCGACAAGGTGGAAAATCCTATTCCAGGTGGATTTTGCGACCTGGAAAATTCCTCCTTGACTGCCTGGATTTTGCTACCTGGAAAATTCCTCCTTGACTTGTCTAGATTTTGCGACCTAGAAAATTCTTCCCTGACCAGGTGGATTTTGCGACCTGGAAAATTCCTCCTTGACTGCTTGGATTTTGCGACCTGGACAAAGGGAATCCTGTTGGTACTGAGATGTGCGACCTAGGAAATTCCTCCTTGACTATCTGAAAAATTCACCATGAAAATGGGAGATTCCTTGAGGGGATGGAAGAAACGAAAACTCCGTATTTCGCCATGAAAATGGGAGATTCCTTGAGAGGGATGGAAGAAACGAAAACTCTGTATTTCGCCATGAAAATGGGAGATTCCTTGAAGGGATGGAAGAAATGAAAGATGGAAGAAACGAAACTCCATGTTCACTATGAAGGTGAGAGATTCCTTGAGGGGATGGAAGAAACGAAAGATGGAAGAAGCGAAACTCCGTATTTTGCCATGAAAATGGGAGATTCTTCGAGGAGGATGGAAGAAACAAAAACTCCGTATTTCGCCATGAAAATGGGAGATTCCTTGAGAGGGATGGAAGAAACAAAAACTCCGTATTTCGCCATGAAAATGGGAGATTCCTTGAGAGGGATGGAAGAAACGAAAACTTTGTATTCCGGATCTCGTGTCGCCATTGAACTTCCGTAAGGCAGCTAGAGTTCACCTTTTGCAAATTTCACCGCGAAAAGGGGAGATTCCTTGAGGATGGAAGAAATGAAAACTCCGTGCCCCGAATCTTGTGTCAATGATCAAACCTCCGATGAAACAAACTAAAATTCACCCTTTGCCAAAGTTAAATTGAAGGAAAGGATAAGTCCTTAACCAAAATCCTGAAATCTGGACATGCAAGGACTAAAGCACAAAATCCACCCCCTGTGGAATTGTGCGCCCTTGGAAGTTTTTTTGTCCAAAGCGCAAAATCCACCTCTTGTGGAATTGTGCGCCCTTGGAAGTTTTTTTGTCCAAGGTGCAAAATCCTATTCCTCAGGGAATGTGCGCCCTTGGACAGTTTTTGTCCAAGGCGCAAAATCTTGCACTTGAGGGAATGTGCGCTCCTGGGCAGTTTTTGTCCAAGGCACAAAATCCTGCACTTGAGGGAATGTGTGCTCCTGGACAGTTTTTGTCCAGGGCGCAAAATCCTGCACCTAAGGGAATTTGCGCCCCTGGACAAGATCCTCCAGTTCACCCACAGCTGATGCCTGACCAAAACGAAACAATGACCTTCATAAAATCTTGTAGGAAAGATATCCAGGACTTAACCAAATTTCAACAAAAAGTTCCAGAATCACTCCAAGGGAAGAAATCCCTGATCAAGAAGAAGTTATCCATGGTCGCATAATCTAATTGCTCAAGAAATCCCCGACTGGAAGAAATCCCCGACATCAGGAAATCCCTGACATTGGAAAATCCTCGACATTAGAAAATCCCCGACATTGGAAAATCCCCGACTTGGAATTTCATCCTATCCTTGTCTGGTGACCCTGGAATAAAGGAAAAATGTGAAGAATGCCAGGAAGTGAAGAAAATCCGTTGTTTATTCAGGAATTCATAAGTCAATTTGATCAATTATGCAAGTTTAGTTCCTGTTTTATCTTTTGATTGCATTACATTTAAGGACCTTGTTCATCATGACTACTCGAGGTTTCCCTTGTTTCGCAGGAATCCAGGACGAGGATGAGCTTCCATGAAGGCGGAGCTCAAGGATAATCAAAGACTATCTCAGGCATCATGGAGTTCCAATACCGGAGAGGAGGACTACTTCCAACACCAGACGAGGAGACTACATGTGAATTCCACAAGAAGAAAAGAAAGATTCAGACATCTCAATGATACAAGGAAGGCAACATCAAAGATTCTAGTTCAGCAACAGGGAGACTTTGCATAAAAGACCGGAACTCCTTTCAACACTTCAAGTTCCACATCAAGGACTTCAGTTCTGGACAAGAGGATCAATCCTTGGAGAGCCAAGAACAAAAGTATAGTTCACCATCCATCAGGAAGAACGGGAATCCACGCCAAGGATGAGGAATTCCAACCCAAGAATCCAGGACAGGGAATTCTATTCCACGACAGGGAATTCCAACTCAGGAAGGAATTCCATTCTAGGACCCTAAGAAAAGTGCGCCCCTGCTCAAGGAAGGATTCCTCCACATGAAAATCCTGTTCACCCTGGAATCTGCGCTTAGGATAAAGGACTCTAGGACATCATGGAATTTGCGACCAAGGAGCAGGACAAATAGACAGTTGACTGGTCTCACCTACCTACCAAGCAGCTTAGTCAGCCTGGCGTCCAGGACAAGTGGCAACTTTTCATCCAGGGCAGGTGGCGTCCAGGACAGGTGGCAGCATCCCATGGAGCCTATGACATATTCATCCCTATCTCTTTAGGGTTTGCACGAATTTTCAGGAGATCAGATCTCCTCACCTCCTCTTTGTATTCTGCTTGCCTATATAAAGGCTGAGGGGCCTCATTTGAAAGGGTCTTCTTTCTTCTCTCATTTTTCATGCTCTTAGAGCAAGTAGTTTGTTAGCTGTTCATTTCTGTTGCACTCCATTTCTAGAGCAAGGAACTTTGAAGAATCAACAAGATTGTTGTAAGACATTCCCAAATCAATACATGGACATTCAAGATTGGTGTTCTTGATATTCTTTGGATTGTGGCATGGTTTTCTGACTTCTTTGAAGCAAATCATAAGCTCCAGGATCTAAGTTGTTTCATTTCTATTTTCTTTCAAAGCTTTTCATTAGTTAGAATGATGGAGATTATTACTATTGAATGGTTGAATCTGTTTGTTCATACCATTGGTGATCTGTGGCTTGCAAATCGCCGTGCATGGTTAGCCTGAACTAATTCTAAGTCTAACTTCGACTGTTCTGCATATTTCTGTTCCATGTCCCTTGCAGAAGCAGTCTGAAAATCCTTACTCCCCCTCAGAAGATAGCACCATCCCTGCCTAGTTGTTGTCTCATGACGAAGCAGAGGACTGGTTCCAATTTCCATCTTCAACAGCAGTCATTTCCATTGATTAGATTCCTGAACCATTAGCCCATCTTTTGCATTTTCTTTTAGATTTTCGCTAGGATTAGCTTTCTAGAGCCTCACTGGGAAATCATTCCCTATCCGGAAGTGGAACTAAGAGCCTACGCCTTGTTTTCCTTGGAAGAAATAGTGAAATCCAAGCCTTTCCGTGGAAGAAACAGCGAAATCCCGGTCTCTCTGTTGGAGGAAGTAGTAGGTTCCAAGTTGTCCACTTGTGAAGGAATTCCATTCACCCACAAGTCCGAGTCCCAGGAGTGAATTCCATGCCCATGAAGGAGCAATCTCACGTAAGTCCCCCTCGTGATTACCAACAAATCACATCATTTCACTGAGTCTATCCCACACCAGTCAAGATCTGACACAAAAGGAACCTTGGAGCAGTCTCATTCGATCACGTAGTTCAGCGTCTGAGAAGCTTTATTCAAGAGAGGATAGAATACTCTGTGTTTTATTCTAATGTTTGTTGCAGTCATAAAACACTCATCAACAGGTTGGGATGCACTTAAAGGGTAAGTGTTAGCGAACTGAGCAATGGGAAGCTACTGTAGTAGGTTGCATCCACTTTCTATTGTTGGTTGGTCACTATGTGTGTGTGAGTCAATCATTGTGTACATGTGTATTGATGGCCTCATGTGGGGCATTGTCACACTTGCGCCCTTAGCGAGTGATGACAACAAGTAGTATGGGATGCTTGCTTGTCATCACAGTTGGTTGTGAATCGAAAAAAAGATGGGACACACGGTGTAGCATGAGATGCATTGACATTTTTTTTCTTTTTAGGAGGTATTTAAGGGCTTATGTGTTAGTGAACTAGGTGATGGGAAGATGCATGTAGTAGGTTGCATCCACTTCCTATTACTAGTTGGTCACTATGTATATGTGAGTCAATCGCTTTGTGCATATGTATTAAGGACCTTATGTGTTGTGTGTTGTTACACTTGAGCCCTTGCTAGCGATGACTGCAAGTAGTATGGGATGCTTGCTTGCCATCATAGTTGGCAGTGAATCGGGAAATGATGGGACCCACGCTCTAGCATGAGATGCACATTCCTTTTTCTGGTTGGGATATATTTGAGGGCTTATGGGTTAGTGAACCAGGTAAAGGGGATGATGCTTGCAGTAAGGCTGCAACCATTTCTTTTGCTAGCTGGTCACTATGTGTACCTACAATGTGTGTATGAGTCAAACACATTGTGTATATGTGATGCCTGCATGAGCTATTCACATTGTGTATATGTGATGTATGTGCGAATTAATCACATGGTGTATATGTGATGCCTGAATGAGCCATTCACATTGTGTATATATGTTGTATGCATGAGCTAGTAACTCTGTGTGTAGGTGATGCATGCATGAGTTACTCACACTATGTATATGTGTTGTATGCACGAGCTAGTCACACGGTGTATATTTGACACATGCATGAGTTATTCACATTGTGTAAAGGTGATGTATGCTTGAACCAATCACTACGTGTGAACAAGTGATGCTTATATGAGCTGGTTACTATGTGGTTTTGTGTATGTTCGTATATTGATGTTGGCAATGAACCAACATTTGAACGGACTACATTTGCTATCACACTATTGTATATGAACTGAATTGGAATCATATGACTCACTTAAAGGTTTTGATTTAAGAGTGAGATTAGAGATCTCATATCGAAGGAGAGGATGAGGTCTCTCTATTATTGGTGTACGAACTACGGTGCCTTTGATTCTCAGGAAGGGATACATAGGCAGGGCCATTATGAATGAAGCCTCGAGGTTTAGGTCTGGGTCTAGGGATGACCCTGGCATTGGGAGCTTGCCATATTTGGGGCGAGCATATGAGTTGTGGCACAGAGTTGTTGCGGCTATGGATGGTAACACTTTGAAGTTGGAACTTCTAATTTGGATAGAAGTTGCTTGGTCGATTAAGTTAGTATGTGATATGTAATGAGGAAAAAAAATAATAGTAACCAGGGTGGTTATTACAACCAGGTCATATTATGCTCCTTCTCAAGACATAAATGTAGGAAAATTTCAACTGATGGGGCAATTGCCTACCCTACCTGAAACACAAGGCCTAATTCATGTTTCTATTAATAGGGTAATTTCTCTTGGTTTGTGAATAATCATGTTGTCTCATTTACTGGCAGCTTTTTGATCAGTAAATTATTAAGCATTTTTGTTTTATGGAACATTTCTCCTATTTTGTTACTTTACAGAGCACACAATTAAAGAGTTGAGCAGATAAATTGTATTGATCACATTTTTTCTATGAGATCTAAGTGGAATAGAAGAACAAGCTCACTGCCTTCTGGAGGAAAACAATTGACGAAGTGTAGCATTGAAAAACATTCAGGTTCTCCTATTTTTGACACAAGTCTTTCTGATGATGGAATGGAAGCCTCTGGATTTGTTTACAGTAATATAACGTTTTAATCTTGCATATTGATAAATGAAATGTGATTAATCTTAAAGACCTGACTAGAAAAATGGTGAAAATCATTCAGATGCTCTTCAAAGAAATGTGAAGTGAATTCACTTGTGGAACGTTTACTGGCTGTGAGGAAGAAATGGGTAAATTGTATTAAGTTTATGTCAAGCAACTTGAACCATTGTCAAAAGCTTTAAGTCTTTGTATTTGTTATCATGGATCGGATGAAAGAGCAAGTCAAGCAAGTGTTAGATGCCTTAACTGGTATTTCCATGTAGTTCAACTGAAATTCTGATTATTCATAGCTTGTGTCTCTAAATATCATCTGAACATTGATCAACTATGGAGAATTTAATTATGCACGGTCAACCCAAAAATTGCAGTTTAATTGTGGACAAAGATGTAATGGCTCCTCTAGTTGTTACCATCAATAAACCTGAAATGAATTTGAGTTTGGCTTGTGTGGATTGTAGAAATAAATTTCAGCGGCAACTTTAAAAGTGCAAGCCTGCAAGGAGTACTAGACTATCTGATGCTTGTTTTACTGGGTTGTTTTTAATTTTTTTGGGCTTCTGCCTGTCTTTTCCTCTTGTAATCCTGGAATAAAATTCAACCTTATAAACACATTGAAAAACATCAGAACACTAAGGAAACTGCCTTAGACAAACACAGAATTGGGAATAAACTTGAAGCTTTTCTGATAATATCTTGCTTTGTGCGTGCAGCTGCATCACCATTTTCCAAGCCACCATCAGAGGCGTTTTTCCCAAAAATATCTTCCACACCAATCTTCTCTCCAGCATATGCACCTTTTGGTGTATTTTCCCTTGGGAAGAGTCACTCCACGTATCATTTGACATTGATTCCACAAGTTGGACTTGGAATTACAGGAGTGGCCTGCACACTCTTAATTTTCCTGATACTTCTTATTTGTAGAAAAAGAAAAGAGTTGGAGAACTCTGAAAAGCCTACCATATTCATGTTGAATAGGACATCAAGTTCACAGCCCCGCTGGAAACTGCACAAATGGAAGAGAGGTCAATCTTGTTGTCTGTCTCTATATTGGTTGAGTGTCATTCTCCATACATGTACTAATTCTGGTACTCCACATTCATAAAATTGACTTGTGTGCTGGATTGCAAAACTCTAATGTTATCACAGGTCCGTCAGCGATGTTCAGACGATTTAGCTACAAAGAGATCGAGAAGGCTACAAATGATTTCTTTACCATTATTGGCAAGGGAGGATTTGGAACCGTCTATAAAGCTCAATTTGAAAATGGGTTTGTTGCTGCAGTAAAGCGAATGAACAAAATCTCTGAACAAGGGGAGGAAGAATTTTGTAAGGAGATGGAACTTTTGGGACGGTTGCATCATCGACATCTTGTTACTCTTAAGGGATTTTGTGCAGAGCAACAAGAGAGGTATGCATCTCCTAGCTATGGGTTCCTTTTTTTTGTGTTGCTATAGAATGAGTTACAGAAGTGCAAAACATGGCATTTGGCTGGATGAGGACTATAAGGTTGTGAGTGTTTCTTCTCACAATATGGCTGATAATGAATTGATAATATGCTTACCAGGTTCCTTGTGTATGAATACATGGAAAATGGGAGTTTGAAAAACCATCTTCATGGTGAGTTTTTTTAATTTTTCAATTGGGGATATTGAGAAGAAACAAACATTTTTCTCTTCTTGCACTTTGATCAAATACAATCATTTTCTCTGCAGATTCCTCCAAACCCCCTTTGAGTTGGCAGACCAGAATTCGAATTGCTGTAGATGTGGCTACTGCTTTGGTGAGTTTGAGATGTTCCAGTACATCTCTAGATTTATGTTGTATGCGCTCCTGCTCTTAGGATGAACTATTTCATCATTCACTGCGACATGTCTGTGCAGGAATATCTTCATTTTTACTGTGACCCCCCTCTATGCCATAGAGACATCAAATCTAGCAACATTTTATTGGATGAAAACTTTGTTGCAAAGGTAATCAAAATTTATTTTACATCATTTTAGTCTGTGATTCTTAGTGAGTGTTCTCTGGTTCGTTTTGCTTTCTTGAAGGAACAGACATAGAGAAATAAAATTTCTAATCACAAGTAAAAATAAGTTGCAACTTGCAAGTAATTCTATATGCATATATCAAAGCAAATTGGATAAACAGAGGTATATACCCATCAATTCAGCATTCTGATAGAAGAATGAGCTTTTCTTGAGAAATGAAAGAATGATATTGGCCTTGTTACACTCTTGTATCTTGTTGGAGAGCTACTATTTATTCTCTAAAATTAGACTGCCAATTGTGGGATACGGGTTGGGTAAGTAGGCCCTCAGCTATTCTAAAATAAATAGTAACATAATTCCCCCCTTATTTAAACACATTAGATTGTTTGTGTAATCATAAAAAATTATATGGGTCTAAGAACTACTATATGCTAACATTGATGAACTGCTGCAGGTGGCAGATTTTGGTCTTGCCCATGCTGCACCAAGTGGAGCAAACAATTTTGAGCCAATTAATACTGATGTTCGTGGAACTCCTGGTATCCTTTTATCCCTAAAGAATGTTGCAGGGTACTGGGGAGTGTTCCAAAGATATTTTCTTAATAAGTCTTTACTTATATTTGCCACCACTTAAATGCAGGGTACATGGACCCTGAGTATGTGATTACTCAGGAGCTAACAGAAAAGAGTGATATCTACAGCTATGGAGTGTTGCTTCTGGAACTTATCACTGCTAGAAGGGCAGTGCATGAAAAAAAGAACCTTGTAGAATGGGCCCAGACATACATTGTTACATGTTCTAGATTGCCGGAAATTGTAGATCCTAATTTGGCAGATAACTACAACTTTGAAGAGCTTCAGAGCCTTGTCAGCGTTGTAAAACTGTGTACCCAGAGAGAAGGCAAAGCAAGACCTTCCATAAAGCAAGTTCTGAGGCTTCTATATGACAAAATGGACACAGCCAGTCGTAATCTTATGATGGCTGCTCGAAGTGAAGATTTCACAAACAAGGGAAATGCACAAAGAGTGAGATCTACAAATGGAATTGACCTGAGTGGTGATTTAAGGTGCTTGCAATCTTCTCCCAGCACTTCTAGGTCTTATTGCAGCAGAAGCTTTCTTCTTGAATCAGGTTCCCCACGTTCTCCTATTTCTGCTCCTGTTTCTGCATAAGACTGTATCTAAGCAGAATAAGATCTCCGATATTGGTGGAAGTCAACATTCTTGAGGTAGCCATGGCCAACTCCCCTACATTGTGCCGCACACTTTATCATCGGTGCAATTGACGAATTTATTCACAATTTTGGCAGAAGTGTCATGTTGAAATGTGTTCTAGGGAATATGAAACTTGAATCCATCTCTGGACTTGCAATTTTGACTTGGGTTGTTGGTCAAGCAAGTCAGTCATTGAAACTCACCAAGATTCAGCTCAAATTTTGACTTGTTCAAACTCCCCATATCTTGGTGACTTTGTTTAAAATTTCATGAGTTTCAACAAGCTCATGAGAAGAGAGGGCTTTTTCCTAATCAATGGATCTTTGTTCACATATGTTTTAGCTTTGTTTCAAGCTATGGTACACTGTCCATGGAATTTGGACACCATACATTTGAGTTCTGGAGCTTTTGTACCATAGACTATGTGGAATTCAAGCCCGTTATAATTTTTGACATGTATCCGACTATTTAGAATTTAGTCGTACATAAGCTAATGTCTAATTTGATGTTTCTGAAGTGGTTTTTTCACAGAATGAAAATTCCATAACTTTTTTGTGAGAATTTGAATGTTATATCCTTTTTAGTTTCAGAGTTGTGAGTAGACTCTTTGGTTTTGTAAGTTTCTGAGCTGCGTGCTGTACTGGGAAGTAGGCCCGACAATCCCGAGTATAAATTTTTCAGTTTTGAAGCAATCACTATTAAGCGAAAAGGAATAAGAGTATGGTGTCCCCGAATAAGAGGAATAAGAGTATGATCACTATTACTGTAGCATGATCATACTCTTATTCTTATTTAAAATAAAATTATGTAACATTTCACCCTATCGGCTACTTCGTTGCACATAAATTCTGTGCAACTGCTAATAAATATAAGCGACAGATATTTTACAAGGTCATGTTCTCTATGTGTATGTATAATTGTAGGGAGTAAAAGTGCATACCTTGTACTTTTATCTTTTTGTTTTATGTCATTTTGTGTGGATGTTGTAAACGTATGGTTTTAGAACCCAATTTGATTTTTTTGGCACATTAGTTGACCCTAATCCTGAACTATATCACTAAAAAATACTAAAAATCTGTACATTCAAATCAGGAGTGGCTTGTTTGAAATTTCCCAAAATTTTTTTGTCCCTAGATTGGGTTGCACACAATTTTGGTCAATGGGCAAAACCATGCCCGTGGTCTAGTCTTGTAGTTTGAATTTCAAATCTTTTGCTTTCTAGGTCAACTCTCCCAAAAAATGATTGCTACTCATTGGCTTGCGTGCCAAAGATCTCGAGTTGTGTGTCATGAATGTGTATTTAAAGACATCATCTTAGGTCATTTTAGTCACCACTAGCTTATTGATTGTTAGGACAAACATTCACATTTGCATTGAGTCACAGTTGTATCCATAGTTGGTATGCTCTGACTCAACAAAAACTCGACAAACCCAAAATTTATAACTTGGTAAAAACTCTGCAACTTAAAAAATTGCTTAAATTTTTTTAATTTAAACACTTTTTTTTTGCAAAACTCAATGACAAAATGTATCCAATGAGTTCATAAATGACTGTAGAAGTGTTTTCTATTAGATTTGATTCATTTAAATACAAATTGAGTACAAAATTGTATTATCATGTGGAATTTTGATACAATAGTTTGTTGACAACTATTATGAATTTATGATAATTGCCTTTGAAAATCATCATCATAATTCATAAATTGCATACTACAACATTTTAAATCTTCCTTTTTCGGCTCCCTAATCTAGTGAAAAATTAGGGAGAGTTTCTAATCATTCCACTCAACTGTGGCTCCTCGCTCGGCATCGAAGGTTGTGCTTGTGGCTCTAGCTCCACCTCCATCTTTCTGCTAGATGGCAATGGCTCCTCTGTCTCATCAATGTCATCCAATGACAATCCAATAACTCCTACTGCAACCACATCCTCTATTGCCTGCCTCTCAAAATCAAGAATCTTGTATGCAATAAACAATGGGGTCTCCTCATCCCACCCTATCCAATTGCTAAAAGGATCAATGTCATCCAAATCAATAACCTCCTCTGATTTGTCCTCTACCTTTCTTGTGCAAAGCCAAAGGTTGTATTGTACAAAGACAAGGTCATTGAGGCGTTTTTGAGTTAATTTATTCTGCTTCTTTATGTGAATGGCCTCAAACAGACTCCAATTGTGTTTACAACAAGAAGCACTACATGGTTGGCACAAAATGTGGAGGGCTAATCTTTGAAGATTTGGGGTATTTGCACCTCAATCTCCCCACCAAGAACCTACAATACAAGATATTCAAAAGTTAGTAAGCAAACCATATTTTATCAATAGTTGTAAATTTGAAATTTGTAGTTTGGAAGATGCATGTAAAGACTCCAATTTTTGTTACTTGGTGATTGAGTGGTTCTTTCTCAGACAGCTAGTGATGAAGAAAAGAGCTTCCCCGTAGTAGTCATGTAATTTTACAATTCTTGAACAATGAAGTCTCTCACCTCAACCTCGGGTGTCATCCTCTCAATGCATGTTGTGAGGCCCTCCATAATCTTTTCATTAAGATTTGCAAAGCTATCCGAATAGAAAAAATGAGGTTTGAGGAAGTAACCCACTGCATGAATGGGTTGGTGGAGTTGATTGTTCCACCTCTGATCAATGATATTCCAAATGGGATCAAATTTGAGTCTGTCCCCCTTGTAATAGTTTTGATTTGACTCTTTGACCGTATCCATGGCCTCATAAATGTACTCCATTGGGTTTTTATCCCCATCTACTAAGCGTTAAGCTCTGACCAAGGGCTTCAACACTTACAAATACAAACAAATTAAAGTTACAAAATTATAATGAATGTAAATACTTTTAAAGTTTAAAAATAAAAAGATTCAATTTGAATTTTAAATCAAAGTTTTGAGGTTACCTTGACAATCTCTGTAGCTCTTTGTGCGAAGAGATTATCAAAGACTAAGCTTGTGATGCTCTCTCTTTCTGGTTTCTTTGAATATTATGAGTCTAGCCACATTTGACTCACAAACATTTGTTTCAAAGAAGTCAACAAACCAATAATGCTTTGCAATGTTAGAAATATCATTGCAAACCTTGTGACACTTGATTGCACCAACTCTTTCCCTTTGGTGTGATCTCTCATCAAACTAAGAACCCAAGGGTGATTATAAATAAATATTGTTATGTTTCTTGCATATTCTACAATTGGTCTCATCCAATCAAGTTTGCCAATGTCCTCCAAAAGAAGGTCAAGGCAATGTGTTGCTCAAGGGGTCCAAAAGAATGATGAACGCCTCTCCTGGAGCAATCTCCTAGCTGCCACATACGTTGTTGCATTGTTAGTTATAATTTGCACTACATTCTCTACGCCCACCTCTAAGACAGCTTCCTCTAACATTAGACTCAAAGTTTCTAAATTTTTTACTTTGTCAGAGACATTAATTGACTTCAAAAAATTTATCTCACCGTTTGAAGATACCAAAAAGTTGATAAGGGTGCGATTCTTTCCATCTGTCCACCCATATGAAAGAATAGTGCATCCATACTTTTACCATTGCTGCTTTTGTTCTTCCATAATTAACTTTGCATCTTCAATTGCATCCACGAGCGACTTCCCACTTTAATCTTTTTGAGAGGGTGCCTTGTAGACCTTTCCTACAACTGTCAATGCAGTTACTAAACTTTCCCAGTATGGGCTCTACGCCACATTGAAGGGAAGGTTGTTGAAATACCAAAAACTCGCACATGACTTATATGCTTCTTGACGCACCTCCTTGTTCCACTCTATACCTTCCAATGATGGTTGTGCTCTAGGTATGTTTTTGGGTACAAAAAAGCCATGAGGTGTCTGTGTAGGCACTCTACTTGAAGTAGATTAGGTGGATTCTGATGTGCTTTGTATGCGTGGACCACAAACAGAGCTCACCATGCCTTCGAATGTCATATCTTCATCTGTTTTTGCTTGCAATTGAGGACCATGAGTACTAGCTATGGATGTTGCTATGGCTGCTCTTGTCTTCTCCCCCTGTAGTTTTTTTCTCTTCCATCAATGCAATGTGTGCATTCATCTCTAATTTTATCTCTTCTGTGGTCTTCTCACAGGGCTTGGTATCACAACAAGTAATGCCTACAAAATGGTATTTGAGGCAATTGAAGCCTCCATAATATAGGTTCTGACATCTTGTGCAAATGACTGTCCTAGGTGTTGGTCCCTCCATGACATATTTCCAAATAGGGTCTCTCACTCTAGGGGGATGAGTTCCAATAACTAGTATTGACTGAGTTGAGCATAAGCCTAATGCAGAGTGGTAGCCAAATCTAGAGGCCAATGGTTCGCTATATGCCATTGTATCTAGCCTACAAGTACAAAGTATAACATATTTAATTTTTAAATACAAAAAATGGCATAAATTCAACATATACTATAAATCAATATAAATTCAGTATAACCTATTGATTTTATTTTAAAAAAAATCAGTAAAATAATTCATTTATAGAGAAAAAACAATGATTTCATATAAAAATTAGTATAAATGAACAAAAAATTGCTCATAAATCCAAGTTTTTACAAAGAAAATCGTAAATACTACTATATGGTATGAAATTCCAAATTGTTTATAATCTACATACTGGATTTTAGTAGCTAAAATGAATTTGAATGCTTGGAAAAAAAAAAGAAACAACAATAATAATTAGTAACACGCCTTTGAATTTTTGGAATCCGCCTTTCAAATTTGCCTAAAAATCCTTGCAATTAGCTCAAATGTATGCAAGAATATTGTGTGAGGAAGTGCATGTTTTCTTTTATAGGCAAAAAAATCACAGATTTGGAGTATTTTTTCTGTATCCCAAATGCGTATGGCAAGTTTTTGGTACAGACTATTGAACACACAAAAGTACTGAGAGGAGGGGTAAATCAATACTTAATCAAATTCTTTCCTTCCAAAAGCATTCAATTAAAGTAAGCACTTAAACCATGAGAAACAAAATATTACACAAGCACACAACCATAACACTAGATTTATGTGGAAAACCCTAGAAGGGATAAACCACAGTGAGTAAGATGCTTGGATCTACTATCCAAATCCAACGTCACAAATAAAACAAGTTTACAATATCATTAATGGGCTACAATCCAAAGGAAGCTACAATTCCCTGATACATAGTTTTATGGGTTCTAACCCAAAGGAAGCTACAACTCCCTAAACACAGTTTTATGGGCACCAACCCAAAGGAAGCTACAACTCCTTAAAGTGCTACAACACTTACAAGAAGAGGCTCCAACCTCTGTACCAAAATACTTGACTGATTCAGATGCTTCCACACCTTTGCTCTATCACAGCAACATCACAACTTCCTCTAATACCTCCGCAACATCACTTCTGTATTGACCTTAACTGAATTGATCTTTTGCACACTTCATCATCATACTGCATCTGAACTGATCTCAATCACACATTATTATTGCAAGAAACACAATGCTCAAATTCCACTTGCAACAATCTTGATCTTTCATTTATATGTTCCGCAACTCTTCAAAAACTTTCTCCTTTGTGTACCAAGATGAAACGTGTAACATGAAAAGTGCAATGACCTAGCTGGTTGACTCCTAAAACAATTGCGGTTCAAACCAAGTGATAACCATGACTTAATTTACCTTAGCACACATCTCCACACTGGCGCACACTTCCAAACACATGGCACAATCATCAACACACACCAAGTCGGCTTCACTAAACACTTATCCTTCCTTACAATTAGCTCCAAACCTAAAGCGGTATCAGAGAGACCAAATAACATCATGCAGACCATTTTACAAACATTACGTGATTTGGAAAAACATTCTCATACACTCCTTTCACAACTTCATGCTGACGCAAACTCTCAAACACTGATGTCGGTATCCCTAACACACTTTGATTGCACAGTCTTGATATAAAACATTAAAAAACAAACTTGCGGTACTCCTCAACACTTGAAACTTGAAATGAGCAATCATACAGGCAAACTGAACTTATCCTCCAAACAACAAAGCTAAAAAACATAGTGGGGTGAAATGCGGTGACTTTTACTTTCTCCCTCTGATTACCTTAACCAACAACAAGACTTGTCTTCACATAGTTGACACCGGAAAAACTATTGCGGTACATATTATCACTTGAAACTTGAATCATATATGAATCTTACCAGTATATGACTGTTCTCCAAACCGCAATGTCATATCTTTAACAATGGAGAAGTGCAGAGCAATATTCTGAACCTTTATGACTGCAACAACCCTGTTTCACCATTGCCTTCACTCTGTCAACCCTAAAACACTTTGCGGTAGGTTTCATGATCTCAAATTTGAATCACACATGCCTTAGAGCAATGTCTAGCTACCTTTCAATCCGTAGGCTCATATCTTCATTTGTGGAGGTATGCAGTACAATTTCTTAGCTTGTGACACCTTTCATGACTGGAATTTTACTTAGACAAACTTCTTCAAACTTTTACAACTTTCTTTACCAAGTGCCAAACAGTATGACTCCTTGTCATCAAAGAACAACACATGCAACCAATGCAACACATCAAATACTTCCAACACTTTCACAACTTACCCTTGTCCATAAACTTTAGAAGGTAAGGTACGATTGTGTATAGATGATACTGATCATCATTGCTCCTTTGATCTGCTCCTTTGATATCACTTCAACACTCCTTTGACATCAATGACAACATATGCAACAATCTCCCCCTTTGTCATTGATGGCAACACTAACTTGATGTGTAACATTTTCCTCCCCCTTTGACATCAAGGGCAAAGGGCTGGTGACCTCTTCCTCTATACCAGAAAAAACATATAGGCTCCCCCTATCTGTACAAACCTTATTATCCTTTATCAGTTTGTTCCCCCTGAGAAGTAGCCTCTGTCACTTCAAAAACTGATGTAGCAAAAAATTCCGTTCTTCATTTTCTTTATGATATACATAGATAATATATACAAAGTGCCTTGTTCATATCAAAATAACACTGTTTTATTCTTGTCTTATTCTACGCATATCTATACAACATACAAAAATGTCTTGTACCTTCAACATATCTTTTATTTACTTAGAAGGTAGAACATTCTTATATATTACCTTCAACTGGGCTAGTGTTGTATCCCAGTTTTTCTTTACTGAAGACAGAATGTGTATTTGGCTCTCCAGTTGAATATACAATTCTTTTGCCTCTTCCAAAGTGGATGACACTTTTACTTTCTGAGAAACATTATCTGCTTCTGACAAAATACCAATCAAAGATGCTAACCTCAGACTCACAACTTCACTTAGCTGACTAATTTCACCTTTTATTTTGTCCCTTTGATCCTGAAGTTGCTTCAACTTGGAGTGAAGTTTTTCTATTTGTGCTCTTTTAACTCCCTCATTGTCCTTCACTGGATCATATACATTGGTTGTTTGAGTGATTTGTGACTCAATAGAATCAATTTGATCCTTTATATTCTTGGTAGTTTCTGTCCATTTTAAACAAAATTGATAAAGCACTTTTGCATCCTCTAAGCATTTCTGAATGCTTTTTAAATTATCATTCATCTTAGCATGTGCTTTAGCACATCCTCCAAATGTATCAGCCATTCTCTTGTTATTTACTTGCTCAGTTACCTTTTGCTTTTCCTGCTTCTCCAGATAAGAAGAATGTGCTTTAAAAGACTCCAACGAAAGTTTCATTTGATGTGTGGGAGGCAGAGATAGATCTCTTTTTGCATCAAACAATTCATCATGAATTATTTTTATTGCCTCTTCTAACAATTCAGCTCCTACAACCTGTTGCTGTAGAATCTCCTGCCTTGTGGTGGATTGAAGGATATCTCCAAGTTGTATAGAGATGATATATGTTGGACAAGTTAACTTGTCCATCAAGCACTGATAGTTGTAAAAGTTGAGGAGTAACCACAGGTTGAATTTACATCTGTTGTGCCAAGAACTCCTTAATAGAATCTACAGGAGAGGAGGAGGAAGATGTATCCTGTGCTTTTTCTGAACTCTCCTTTGCATCAAGTATTATCTACTCCTCTTGCTGATCAAGATTAACCTGCTTCTCTGTATTTTCTGGAGGAGGACTACTATGCTCAGTAGGATGAACAGGATATGCATTTCCTTCATCTTGTGCATCATGCTTCTCTTGCTCCTCTTGATCCTCTTGCTCCTCTTGTGGATTTTGTTGATCTATGTTATGCGAAGGAGATACTGTATTGTGGGGTGGAGAAACCTGTTGTTGCTCCACATTCTCGGCTTCTTTTACCTCTTCAAATATTTTCTTTGTCACATCCTCAGTTTCCTTTTGGATATTATCTTTGTCATCTTTCTCCATGCTCATAAGGGTATCTACTCTATGCTTTATCCTCAACTTCTGAGCTTGCATTTGATACATTTTATCCTTTTCTTCTTGAGAAATAGCAATGCCAACCTTATCAAGAGCTTGTTGTCTTAGCTCTTCATCCATTTCTATGGCCTTTTCACTTCTTTGCCTCAGAGCCTGAGCTGGACTCTCTGGAACTTTTTCAATGATCACTCAAAGGCACATTTTATTTAATCATGTACATGACCATAGCCTTCTCAATGGCCTTTTGATCTGTAGGAGACACATCCAGATATAGTTATGTTGTTTCCTTTAGTATACCATGATGCACAATCCCATTGAAAATAGCCTCTAATTGGAGAGGGTCTTGTTGAGGCATCGCCAGAGAAGTTTTGCTTAGTTTTCTTTTCTTTCTTCTTTAGCTTAGAGGTTTCTTCCTCTCCTTCTTCCTCTTCAATCTCTTCTACCCAAGCCTTCTTTCTTTTGGTAGGCTGTTTAGGCCTTGCATGCTTCTTTTCTGTAGTTTTCATTTGAGCCAAAGTTTTAGATGTGGCTTTTCTTCCAGTGGATACAGTTTGTGTTGAGCTGGAGGGTTGCAGAGCATTTGCATCTGCAGTTGTGGACCTATTGGTCCTTCTAGGTACTTGGGCAACCAACAGATTAACACGAACAGGTTGAGGATCCACCATAGGGGTTTCTAATGAAGATTTAGGTGGAATAGACGAATTCTTATGTAATTCTTCTTTGTGTTTCTCAAAATGCTCTTATGCACCCTTCTTATTCATCCTCTCCTTTATTTCATCATAGGTTCCAAACCTTTCTGCTATTGTGTCCTTAGGTTTGTTGAGAAGAATATCAACATAGATCTTTATCTCCTTTGCGGAGACCTCATATGAAAATCTAGGTATCCAAGCAGTCCTTGGCTCTACCACTTCCATGTAAGTATAATCTTTATTAACTAGAAATGCGATTTGTTCTTTATATTACTGTACAATATTGAATGGAACTTGGTCTCTAGCTTGCATGTCAGATTGCAGGGTTTTGAAAAACTCCCAATACATTGTGCTATAGTTCTTTGCATCACCAAAACCCCTCATATGATTCTTGATTTGAGCAACAACAGGAATGTGTTGTTGCCAAACCTTTCCCTTAAACCCAGGCAATTCATTCAAGAAGTAAAATACAAGGCAAATGATAAGAGTACCATACCTAAAATTATAGCCTGTATCTTTTGTTCTCTTTAGATTCTCCATCAGTTGCTCTCTCATGACCTCACATAGGTTAAAATGTTTACCTTCCTTCACCATCTGATATGCAATGTAAATTGCAATACTAGTAGCAGGCCCTTCTCTGTTTGCATAATGAATCTTATAGGAAATGCCCATTGCAGCATACCGAACCCCTGGATCTGTAAAGATCATTTACACTCAGAGTTCTCTTGTCAGATTTGGTGCTAGTCAACTTTGTGACCTTCTCATTCTTGATAGATTTCATCTTTTGTCAAATGGCTCACTCCTCTAGTTGGGCACTAAAAACATAATTTTGATGGCGCAATCATTTGAGATTCAGAGGGCAAGATGATCAAGATGGTGTCAAAACAGTAAATAGTCAAAACAATAAGGCTAAATCTTAGGCCCTAGTCTTGGGCATCTCTTTAGCTATTTAGAGTGGAATCTCAACACTAATAATTGAGGGAGACCCAATGATCATTCGCAATGCCATCAAAAAAAGAGAAGTACGCAAGTGGAAATTAGAAAATATTCTAAGATAGGCTTGGAATCATTTAGATTTAATGGAGTCCTTCTTGATGTACATTTGCACTATTTTAGAGAGGTAAATTTAGAGGTGGATCATCTCACAAGCCACACCATAGATCACCTAGAAGACCTAATTTGTTTATGAGGATAAAAAAATGTGGGATGGCTTGGTTGATAAATGGGATTAGATGACATCAACCTTTCATAATGATGGTTTGAGTTCTTTTGATAATGTTCCTCTTGCTATAGTTACTCCATTATGACAAAAGTGGTAGTGGTGCTTTTTGTTCTTTCTTTGGTGGTATGTTTAAAGTTGGTCTATGTTGAATTTGATTTGGGTGTTTGCCATATTTGTTGTAAGATGCAATGAATGCCTGTTTTTATTTTCTTCATAGCTTTGCCAACTAAACATCTCTAGTGCTTTTAATATTTTTCTTTATAATATAAAGGGAGTGGGCTCAATCCCATTCCCACATTTTACCTTAAAAAATTAGATAAGGTTATTGATTCACAACCTAAATTTATGTGTTTAGCCAACGTACCAAATGTAGTTCCACCTTTCCTCATTCCCTAGTCTTGAAACATCATAAACTTGTCTCCCTTAATTGATATCTTATATGTTGTTGCAACTGCCTCAATGAGGCGTTTCAAACTAACTCCCAACTACAGATTTGTTAGCATTGAATATATACGTGCGTAGGCGTGGTCTCCTTCTATCCACCATGGTTTTTAAATAGATTGTAATATGAGTGACACCTCTACCGTGGCACTTAATATTACTCCATCAAGTAATATATTACTTGCCAAGACTATGTGAGTAACAACCTTATATATGCTGTATGATATGCTTTGCAAGTAATTCCTATAACTCTTCTTTTAGGATACTGTGTTGTTTTCTTATCTAGCAGGCTTTGGATGTAAGAGTTACAGGTATCAATCACGTCCAAAAATGTGACCATATCACCCGCCTCAACCTTGAGTCCATCGACATCTACAACATCCCACGAATAGTATGCACAGTTTCAACAGCAACACGACCAGGTATTATTGGATAAACAACAGTGTTGAGACACTCATGCCTGAGATGAACGTCTGTACCACACACTTACCCAAACATTATGCTCACAAGAACCGAACCTATCTCCATTTCATTGATTTAAAATGCCCGTATCATTTGCCAACTATGTGCTCATTCCATATTCCGTAGTCATACTAAGCCACAATCTAACAAAACCTTTTTCTTTTGCAACAATCAATTTTCCAGGATACTCCACTGACCCGTCAAGTTCAACTTCCAATTTTGTAGATCCATATTGTCTTAGTGTGGTTGCAGCTCATTCATTTGTAGCTCAATATTTTGACCTTTATCAATCCAAAGAAGTGTGAGATCATAAAATTTTTGAATCCACAATAGAAATAATTATTTCAATCATGGTGAACTCTATGGCGATCATGTGCAATGCAATTGAGACTAAAAACTGATGACAAAAAATTGAACTTATTTGTGTGACATAGGATTGCTCGTGTGCCCGGGTGCTCTTGCATCAGACACATCGAGTAAAAAGTTTGTGAGCGTAGGCTCACAAAAGTGGAGTGGAGTGATAGAATCACCCTTTCAGGTTGTAAACAACTTGCAACGAACTCCTTCACTATCTAAGAGATGAAAATCAATCTTTTTTTCACTTTTTCCAGCATCGTGCCGGAACATGCACCACCTTCCTCTAGCAACACTGCTTCTTCCTCCTCTTTCCCCTCATGGACTCACATCCACTGTAGACCATCCTCCTCCGCCAAAGGCTCAGTCTCCACATCCTCACTCCTCTCTTCTCATCCTTCATCTTCATGGGCTTCAACCCATCGCAGACTAACCACCTCCACCAAATCTCTCCTGTCACATCCTCTATAGCTTCTACCCGCAGGTAGACATCTCTACTCCACTCTACCACATTTGCACATTCCACAATTTTTTCTACCATGCTATTCATCTCATCAGGTACATGCACTTCAAACTCAATATCACAAAACTCATAAACAACATAGTTTACCTCATACTCCTCCACTGCTCCATCATCATTGAGTGTAATGTTCTTCTTTACTCCAACATAATCGGGTGCAACGTTCTTCACTGCTGCACTGAACAATTGTTCAATCTTCTGTATCTCTTCACCAAGCAACCTTTGATCTTCATCAGGTTCCTCATTGAACACTGGACCATTATGCAGCATCAAATCCTCTTCTTTACCAGTCATTTCTCCTTCCAAGCTCATCTCATCTTTCAGCAGGAGATCATCCTCACCAACTTCTCCATCGAACATAGGACTCCCAAAGTCCATTTTCTGCACCTTTTCATCTCTCTTTTTCTTTTACAGCTGCAACCTCTACACACTCCACGGCTACAAATTCATCTGCTGCACATATGCTGTCACCTGCAAACAAACAATTATCAGAAGAAACATGTGACTCTTCTCTACCCATTTTCTTCTCTGCACAAATCTCCTTTAGGTTTTCATACAACTCTTCCTTCAATTCTTCCAATAATTCTTCATACATCTTTGCAACTCGTTCCTTCCATCTTTGTCTTCTCCATCTCTTCAACACTGGGATTGTCAAAACCCAGCCAATCACAAATCCTCTCTTCCTTTTCCTTATTTTCTCCATCAATAACTTCGAGTCTTTCTTGTGCTCACCGTTGTAGGACTCCTTCACACCTACCTCGTCTCTCGAGCTTTTCTTAGATTCTTTACTGCTGCAACTATTCACACATCTTTACTTTCTCCTTCGCAGCTTCAAGCTCTCAACTGATCAGGACTTCACAAACCTGCAACGATCCCGCCTTCTTTGCTGCTCCACAGGTCCTGGTGGATACTCTCCACACTCAGGAACAACCGGATTTGATACCACTTGACGCAAGAGACTCCTCTTGCTTCCAAAACACACAAACTTGCAAACATAAATACAGATTGCAAACAAGAATTTCTACTTTATTAAAAAAAATCTGCAACATATTTTCATCACAAATTGGTCTCACAATGGCCTCACGAACTACATAAAACTTCTTTTCATCCTCACACACTCACTCAACACTTCTCTTCTTCCTAAGCCTCTCACAAACTACATAAAACTTCTTTTCATCCTCACACACTCACTCAACACTTCTCTTCTTCCTAAGCCCCTCACACAGGTTGAGATCTCCCTCTTCCCCAAAATCTGCCTCAGAGATATCTGCCCCCTATGTGCAAAAACAATACTTTTAAATAACATTCCATTTGCAACCTTTGATCTTTCATTTCTATGTCTTGGACCACACGTCCTTTCCTATCTGGCAGTGACTCCTTACACAGCAAGTCACCTCTCTTTTTCCCTTATGAGGCGTTTCCACTTCCAATGGGCTGCACCTTTTCACCAACGCCACACACACCTTCTCTATGGACCATCGAGTCTCCCTAGGATATTGAAGTGTTTCATTTTCCGGTCTTCAAATGTATTCTTGGACCCCAACGGTCTTATGCTACACTATACTCTTATTTCCTTATCTGGTTTCATATGGCACGTAGGCACTCAACGGTTGGCAAATTGTCTCCCTTAATCGATATCTTATTTGCTGTTGCAACTGCCTCAATGAGGCGTTTCAAACTAACTCCCTGCTACAGATTTGTTAGCATTGAATATATACGTGCATAGGCGTGGTCTCCTTCTATCCGCTGTGGTTTTTAAACAGATTGTAATATGACTGACACCTCTACTGTGGCACTTAATATTACTCCATCAAGTAATATATTACTTGCCAAGACTATGCGAGTAACAACCTTATATATGCTTTGCAAGTAATTCCTATGACTCTTCTTTTAGGATATCATGTTGTTTTCTTATCCACTAGGCTCTGGAGGTATCAATCACGTCCAAAAATGTGACCATATCACCCGCCTCAACCTTGAGTCCATAGACATTTACAACGTCCCACAACAGCAACACAACCATTCTTAAACATCATCCACTTCAATAGTCAAATGTCAATTTTGGCCAATAAAAATAGGACAATTAATTACCACTTTTTGGTATGAATGAGATGTAAATTCCCTATTAATTGTTTAACCATTGAAGTGGATAATGTTTAAGTAGAGTGGGTATTATAACGTATGTGCCACACACTTACCCAAACATTATGCTCACAAGAACCGAACCTATCTCCATTTCATTGATTTAAAATGCCCGTATCATTTGCCAACTGTGTGCTCATTCCATATTCTGTAGTCATACTAAGCCACGTCTAACAAAACCTTTTTCTTCTACAACAATCAATTTTCCAGGATACTCCATTGACCCGTCAAGTTCAATTTCCAATTTTGTAGATCCATATTGTCTTAGTGTGGTTGTAGCTCGATATTTTGACCTTTATCAATCCAAAGAAGTGTGAGATCATAAAATTTCTGAATCCATATTGAGAATGTTGGTGATTGAACTTGTTTTTGTCTGACACAGGATTGCTCCTGCATTAGGTTTTGAAACATCATAAACTTGACATACCTTAGTAGCATTTAGTTAGGTAATAATAAACAAATAATCTAATATCAAACAATTAAATCATACTATCACTCATTTACTCAACTAATAGATATAACAAAGAATTATTCAAAAGATATACTCAATATCCATCACTTGAATATCCAAAAATGCCATTGAATAATCACAAACACCCATTAAATCAACAATAACTAATCTTATAAGAATAATATTAAATCAATATGTATTAGTCCAAATCCATATTACAAAAGGACATGTAAACAATAAATAAGTCAAAATGGTCAATAATACAAGATATTACATTTGGACTATGCTAAATCAAGTTCACACATTAGAGGCATCCACATGATGTGGAATTGATCCACAATCTGACTCCATGAGGTTTATCTTCATCATTGTTCCATGATCTAAATAGCCCTATCTAAACATTTAATTTCCTAAAATAAAATCAATTTACATACTTTATCATTCCCAACCATCATTTCAATTTAATCTTAAACAATAACAATAACTGCAACCTGGATCCATTACATAGAAAAAGAGCCTAGCAGAGCACCTTCAACCTTACAAAGGCAATAGAACAATAAATAATCCACAGCAAACTGTGCCAAAGGCCACTAGTCCATATGTTATATTAATTGGTAACTTTATTTTTCTACACAAAATTATAGATTAAATTAGTTTGTGACAAGTAGGAAAAATAACTCTCTTATAAACTTCTATTAAGAAAAGCATATATATTAATTTTAATATTGAATTTAAAAAATAACTTACAAACTAATTTTACTTTAAATCATATTTAAAATCAAAATAAACAGCTATTTATTTTTCTTTAAAAATAATATTTAAAAAATAAACAATACATTTTCCAAAATTATAAATTTTTTTGATAAAACATTATATTTTAAATATTTAAAACCTCATAGACATTCTACATTTTCCGTTGCAGACCGTAGTTGTAACTCTCTTCTGCAAGAGTTGTCTTTCCAATGCCAAACATGAGCTTCACTTTCACTGTTTTCCATCTTCAGCAACTTATTTACTGCTTAACTGTAGAGAAAAGAAAAATGTTATAATAAATACTATAGTAATTTAACTTACACATTGAAAAGTAACAAACTTACACATTGAAAAGTAACAAATTGAATAGATAACTAATTAAAATTTAATCCAGTGCAACTTAATGATTATGAAGTTACTATTTTTTTCTTTTGAAGACAGGATTTTTAACATAGGATAAAAGGAGGGTTTAAATTCGAAGGTGCTCTTAAAATATTATGATATATTTTAATATAAGTAAAATTATATATAAGTAAAATTATATATAAGTTAAATATATATCTCAATTATATAAATTTTGACAATCTATTTAAAATATCTCTTTTTATATATCTCTTCAATCTTTTTAAAATTTTAATTGTATTTTACAACAAAAATGCTTAAATACAGTTGGAATTTTTTAATTAATCAAAAAAATAATCAACAAATAAAACCATGATCATATATAATTCAAATAATATAATTAAGTAAAAATTCATAATCTATTTTTCTTATATTTTTAAAAATTTTAAAAAAAATCCATTTCCCTAATATAATAAAGATTACATTAGTTACTTTTTTAAATTTCAAAACAAGATTAGTTTTAGGCATGAGCTTTATTGTTCTTATCGTATTTTATCCTATTTCTTATATTATTATAGCATAAGCCTTTTATGATATAATGTGGTATACATGGCTTCTTGCCCCTATTCTCATTGTTTAGCCTCATTATATAATTTTAGTTTTTGTCCTTTTTGGTTTTCTAATTTATCACATATATTAACCCTTTTTATATATTGCTATTCATTATTTTTTCAATAGTGTTTATATAGCTATGCATTAGATAGCTAATCAATATTTTTTACCCTTTTTGTTTTACTTTCATTATGATAATTTGATGTATTATTTTATCTTTCTTTGTTTCTTTCATTTGTTTACCTTTTAGGTACTTTTTCATTTATAATTATTGATTATATATTATTTAATTTATTTTGGGTGTGCCTTCTATTATACATTTTGTTCCTTCTTAAATGTTTTCACATCGTTTATTTCCTTATCATAATTTTTACCATATTCTCTCCTTGAGTTATGTTAAATTAATTTTAATGTGTTCCTTTTTACATATTTAGTTTTATTAAATATTGCTATTTATACTCTTGACTCTAATTGTATTACTACACATTATGTTATTTTAATTCATTATATCTTCTTCCTCTACTTATTGTGTTGTGTTCAACCATATTATACAACATACTATATATATCCATTTATTATAGTTTATTGAGTCATTCTATTTGATGTTATTTTTTTAGATCTATTGGGTTCATTTTTACCATTTATAATGGTACTTAACTCTTTGATCTTCCATCTTTGACTTTATAGGAATCCCCCTCTCCCTTTTTATAAGGCTAAACTCTACAATCATATTTCATTGTATCCTCTTCGTGATGATAGATCATTGAGTGTGATTTTGAGACAAAAACACACACAGTGTAATCCAAATTAGTTTACTAACAAAAGAAACCCTAACTTAGTTTACTAACAAAAAAAAGTAAAAATGAAACTTCATAATAAAAATCTGTAATATAAAGCAGAATCAAGGGCTTTGTCCTTGGATCTCGTGTAATCCTTCCTTGAAATGAGTATGAACACAAATACTCAGATGAAGGTTTGAAAAATAATGAGTAAGATAATTCTTACTTTGCTTGCTTCTAATTGCATTTATAAACTCCTTCAATACTAGGGCGCCCAGCTCCTGCTTTTTCCAAATTATAACTCACTTCTGAAAAAGGAAAACTTATCATCCCATTATTTCCAATTCGAAACTCACTTTCAAAAAGGAAATCTCATCTTTTTAAAATTGTCTTTCCCAAAGTCAAATAAGGAAATTTCAGTTTGACAATTTAATATTAAATTATAATATTATTTCCTGTAATTTAGACCCCTTTAAACCAATGGGAGTGAAATTAGAAATGGGCTTTTGAATTTCCCACCATTAATTTTGGAAAAGGGAACATGCAAATTTTCTAAGTGGGAAGCACACAATATTGATCCTTCAATAACATAGTGGAAGGCATTTTTCGATTTCTCCGAGAAAGATTGTTTAAGCGCTTAATATGTGGTGCAACTTTAAGTATCGTCTTACATACCTTTTGTCCAATACAGGTGACCAATTTGATCAAGCATATCTCCTATAATATTTGTTCTCCTCCAGACTGAAAAAGGCATCTGGTTAATAAATAGCAAATAGAGGATAAGTGCTATTGAAAAAATAGAGAAAATAATACCCATATTATCATATACACGTAACTAACTTTCGTATTAAATTTCTCTCTAGACTCGCTAACAAACTTCACCTAATCTATACACCGAATGCGAGGGACAATTTTATTTTTATTTTTCTTAAAAAAAACTGTTCTCAAAATGGGTGCAATTACACCCAAGGAATAAACAAACAAGGGAGAGGGCCCAGTTGCCCCCCACACTCTAATAACCACTATGTTTTTAATCACTTGACCCCCAATTAAATTTTTAAAAAGAACCAATACATGTAAAATATCAATCAAATAAATTAACACAAATGCACTAATACATGTTCACAAATGCACCAATACATTTGTAAATTAACCAATGAAATTAAGACAAGTGTACAAATGTGATGGCCGGCACATCGGTGTGCATGTATGGGGCGACATGTTGAAATGACCATTTTTCAACCCATGTGCACGTAATGCGTCCTACAGAAAAATGTATAAGTGCCCAGAAGCCCAAAGATATAAGTGCCCAGAAGCCGAAAGAATAGCTTTAAGCTCTTCAGATATAGAAAAACCCAAAAAAAATCATCGAAGTTAGGGTGGGCAGCTACTGGTCTTCTCCCTTAGACGAGATAGACATAAAGAAATAATGTTTACAAAATTTTCTTAAAAAGAAGTGAGTGAGAAGATTCAAAAGTAATAAAGAAATAATACATTAGTCAAGTCCATGGGAGAATGATTGGGCAAGTTATACACGTTCCAAGAGAAGATGAGAGTTGGGCTTAGAAACAGGAGGGCATCATGTGAAGGAGAGCTCTACATAGGAATTTAATAAACTTACTCAACACCGTCTAATTAGCTGTTTCCTTTTCATTAGTACATGGCAGATAACATGTGAATGGATATGTACCTCTACCATGCACTTTTTACTGGTGACTCTTCGATCATTAGGAGGCGTAATTTTGTTTCCACAAAAAATGAAGTATTAGTGACATAAGCATATCATTTGGATGGAGAATGTAACAAAACATTCTTATCATTATTTTTTAATTTTTTTTTTTTAAGTATGAGAATATTTTTTTAGGTGAGACTACTTTTTGGGACATGCCACAATATTTATGGAACACTTGCTTATATATATATATATATATATATATAAAAACATAAAGTGACTAAAAGGTGAGCGTACAAGTTACGACTAATAATTTAAATGTACTTGTAAAGATTTAACTAAGCCCAACTCAATCTAATCTCCACAATGAGAGCATGAGACCAAAAACTAGTTGTGAGGTTGTTCAAGAGTGGTAGAATGAGAATGGAAAAACAAGAAATTGAACTAGGTATATTATTATAAAGTGAGTTGTTGTAGGATGTGCAAGAGTGAGAAGAAACATGTCTAGTGGGTATATGCCATGTATATGCTCTATAACTCCACCTTCAAATCTACTCTTTGTTGATTGTTAAGGACTAGCGATATTTTGAAATACCTTGGGGAGGTTGTTGGATTGCTACCTAGTTAAAAGTTCTCCTAGGTCAACCCCCCTAGAAATGATTGACTTCATGACCAAGTCAAATATTGGCAAACAACAAGAAAGTGTGCAAATATCTTAGGATGTGAACTCAAATGCTGATAGATTCTTGTTATTGCTCCAATTGAAGTATTCCATGGCATAGAATGCAAAATCTAGAGATTAGGGACAGATTTACAGAAATCTAGGTTCATGACAAGTCATATGTGTGGGAATAAGTGCAAATGGGGCAAGAATAAGGATATATGCATGGAAATGTTTGTAGGAGAGAGTAAATGATGGAAAGGATCTAGGATGGAGTTGTGCTTAACACAAGAGTGTCCCGCATGTCACAATGTAATTGTATTAAGACATTCTCTCAAAATGGGCCCAAAGGACAAAATGGTAATTGACATGAGCATGCAAATTTCACCATTACAAAAATATCAATTTACTAATTGGATCTAAAAAACACTTTCCACTTTTTCTAACAATTATGGCTTGCTTTCTTATATTTAAAGGAATGCATGTCATCTAAAGTTTGCAAAATTGTCATGCAAAGAAAATCTTTTATGGGTTCCAATAAATTACAATTATTACCAACAATGTTATAGTCTTCAAAATTGTTAGAGAAAAACCTTTTCCAAGTTGTCAAGAAAAATCTAACAACAATTAGGAACATGGTACAAAATGTAACGCCCCGCCAAGGAACCCAGAGGATAACACTACTAAGCTTACAAAAGGTCATTTTTTTTAAACGAAAGAAATAACAACAACCATATATTTATTCATAACATTTAAATTAAGCTTTATCCTCTAGGGTTCCACGGCTGCATTACTAATGAACTAAAACAAGATCTAACCAACATTATGAATTAAATAACAAACACAGTTCATTCTAAGTCTAATTGCATCAGATAAATAAACACATACAATTCCATATTATATCATCAGATAAGTAACATCAGGATCCTGCACATGGGAGTACATAGACAAGTTCCTTTACAAGAGAGTACAACATTACATTGTTTACAATAACACTATCCAGATTACATTGGAGTACATACATAAAGATAACAGTACATGATTCAACCGATATACAAGACTGGAACATGATCATAAGTATCTGTCTCCTCAAGCTAGAGCAAGATTTGAAATCTGTCATACAAGGTACATCCTTTTCGCACATGATCAACAAGGGAAACCAATGGAGAGAAAAGTACAACTACCCGACCTTGTGGAACTCTAAGGTCCACCCCCCGTGCTAGGAGATAATAATAAGGTCCCACTAAGAAAATAATCAAGAAAGACAGTAGACTAACAGGTGCAAGGACTACACATGGCTCCAATACAACATGGGTCAATATAAACAACACAAGTAACTCAAACATCACTTCCAGAGGCAATCACACAATGAAAGGGAAAACCACACATTAGGGAGTGCTAGGCTGCAGTAGGGAAGAGTGTCATTGTATTGTCCTAGCATGTGTTATCCAGGCTATCTCTCTCTAGAAATCGGCCCCCATCTATGGTTATCCTGGCAGCCTCTCTCTAGGCACCGGCCCCATAGGGTGACACATGCGGAACCAACAATCCTTTCGTGAGGACAAGGAAGTTGATCTTGCCAACCATGGCCTTCTCATCCCATCCTTAGCCTAAACGAGCACTATAGGCATGGGTGAGGCATCCAATTATCTTATTTAGTGTGGAAACTACCCAACCCTCCAAATTTATTATTCAGTTATCACTGGATAAAAAACTTTCAATGGGTTATCCTGGTAGCCTCTTTGGGTACTGGCCCTACATTGAAAGCCACTCCCCTACCTGCATCTAGAAGACCCTATCCATCAAACAAGACAATTACCATCACAATGACAAGTAACATATACAATGCAAGGCATTTACCTTCTTGCATACAAATCATAATCACAGGGACCAATTCTTGTCCCAAAACATAAATCAAACATGAACTACCACATTCTCATCATGTTGCATTTACAACACAGAATACACATCATTTCACATCACACAGAGCAAGACATTATCCATCTTGCATAGTTATCATAACCACATGAACAGGTACACTGAGTAATGCATTATCCATCTTGCACACGTATCATACTAACATGAATATGAGACAATATTTCAATAATGCATTTCATTCAACTTACATGATGCACACATAGCCAACCCCCACACAATTACACCCTCCTAGGCCTTTGGAAACAACTTCCCCAAATGACAACACTTGACACCATTAAAAACACAATGGTTTCACATCACATTCACTCTCAAAGCACATCATAAATAATACCCTTCAACAATATTTTTAAGGAATGTAACATTAATCCAAGCATGATCAATCATCTGACAATTATAAAGTGAATCTATCTCAATAATACATAACTATAACTTTCTAATCACCAGTAGCAGTTATAATATGATCATAAGATATAAGTATCTACAAGTATCAATATTTTAACTAATAATTCTCAAGACTTATTTTTAATTTCATTTAATTAAAATGATTGCGAACAACATACAAATAACCCTAAGGCATACAAATTAAACACAACAATTGTTTACACTATTTACACTGATGTAGATTTCATTAATAAACAGGATAATTTTGTAAATACTATTAAATATAACTGTATAAGCAAGACTAAAAGCCTATAATATTAGAATGCTATAAATATCTTACACTAGTTAGAATCACAAGATACAAAACCTGAAGCTATAATGAAAGAACCTTGTTCTAAGGTTAACTTGAGAGGAAAGAAATACAGAACAACAAAACATTCCTATATATCTACAATCTTCATCAAATCTACCACACTTTTAACCACATGCATATGATAGGATCAACACAAAATAAATTTGTTGAGAGACTTTAGAAGCTACCAACAATGCAAAATGTGAAAGCATAGACATGACACACAAACTGATTGGTAGAATGCCTCAAAGAGAGTCATATGATGGAAAGCAATGATCATAAGATATGCACAAAATGAATTTGTTGAAAAATCTCAGAGAAACCCAGTTCAAAATATAGAGTTATTGGTGATGCAACTAATTGTTTTAACAGATATGAAACGAGTGAGAGGTAGACAGTCACAAAATATTCATATCTCAAAAATGACAAACTAAGTATGGCTGGTTTTCGGATATGATTTAGATATCTAGGATGTGAACCATATATAAAAAAATTAAAGAAACCCAGTTCATAAAATTAAATTTATGGCTAACGTAACAGACTGCTAAAACAAAGACGAAATGAGTGAGAGGTAGACAGTCAAAAAATATTCATATCTCAAAAATGACAAACTGGGTATGACTGATTTTTGAATAGTTAGATATCCAGGACGTGCACCATATATAAAAAAATTAGAGAAACACAGTTCGTAAAGTTAAAGTTATGGCTAACGCAACAGATTACTAAAACAGAGACAAAATGGGTGAGAGGTAGACAGTCACAAAATATTCATATCTCAAAAATGACAAACTGGGTATGGCTGATTTTTGGATATAATTTAGAAAACTTAGTCATGCATGACATATAAAAATTCTGGAGGAACTCAGTTCATAAAAATAAAGTTATAGATGACGCAATAGACTAGGTTCAGAAAATGCAGAAGAGAATTCACAAAATATTTCACTAAATCTAATGCAACAATAAATCAGTTTCATATCTCAGTCCATACCTGGAATATTGCTTCAATCACATATTCACAAATTTCTCATCTCGCATCCATTTTTCCCAAGTCTTTTCTTTTGGAAGCTATGGCTTACGGTGCCAAAAGAAAATGAAAATTTCCTGAGAGAGAGAGATCCCCAAAACATAAAACATATTCATCCTTTGAAATGCACGCTCCTTCCCCAAATTATGTCTTGAGATTTCAAAATAAAGTTGAGCATGCATAACCACCCCCCACAATTTCTTCCAGAAGATTCTCTTTTATTACTTTCTTACAATTTTCTATTTTAACCAAACAATAATTTCTCTCTGATTCTATTTATTTTAGAATTTGCTATTTATTTCATTTACAACTAGACAAGATTCATTTATGATTTTATCTACTATAGTATTTTCTATATTTATATATATGACAACTTGCAAATATTATCTATTTTATTGCCATTAACACAACATTAAATTATATTAATTAATTAATTTATCTCTAGTTGGAATTACATTTATTATTATTATTATTATTATTATTATTATTATTATTATTTATTAACTTAACTTCTAGAATAATATATTTTTCATAAACTAAATTTACTTAAGGACATTTATATATTTATTTATTTAACAAAAAAGCTTCATAACTAATTATTTTATTTTAAGGCAACAATAACTAAAATAATGCCAACAAAATAACCCACCTGCCAAATCATACCTGACTACTATGCAAGATCAGAAAGCAAGACCACCACAACAATGACTATCATGACCAAACTGACAACACTGATAAGGTGCACAACCGGATACTCATCCTCTTCAAGGATGATGGCTAAGCTAGGGGACCATATGTTATCTCCATTCAATAGTTCCATTGGTTAAGGCACGCTCAGACCTATTAATTCAAGTGGAGTCGATGCATGGTACCTGCAGCTTACAACAAACAACACGGTCGAACATGTATATATATGAAATCATGTAGTCATACACACAGTGAAAGGAAGTCGCAGTGTAGTAGGGTACTCATGCATGAGTAATGCGAAACTGTTCCTTTCACCCACACATCAAATATGTAATCACAACACACATATCAATCAGTTACTGAACGACTAAGTAAGAACCATCATCAGATAGTCGCATGATACTCATAATATGATTGATCCACACAAAACATCATAACCTCCTATGATACAGAAGCAGTCGCATAAAACTCAATTCTAACATATGACAATCATAGTAAAATCAACATCATAATCACCTGAATGCAAGGCAATGTCAGAGCATGTGAATTATCAGTATTGCAACAAGGTTCATTGATAAAATATACTAACCTAAGTATTCCGATTATTTACATTCATTTTCACGCTCCTTAGTCTGACCACTTGTACATCTAAGGTGAAACTGGAGGGGAACTACACAAAATTATTCCTTTTCAAATGCAAAAGGTTACATTTACTAATATTCATAATGTTGCAAATATGTGCCTATGATGTGTTGTCATTGATGTCAACATATCTCTTTGTCAGAGACAGTGAAGATAGTGCAGTTCAGTAAAGTAGATTTCTTAGAAGAGGAAAATCAGAAGAGGAAGAGCAGTGATGATGCAGAGGTAGAGAATAAGTGTTTGGGGTAGAGCAGAGGTTTTGTGAGCTTCAATGGAAGTAAACCCTGGCATGGAGAAGATGTTGTTTCTCAGTTCAACCTTTCCGTGTTAATCATGTGAATGTTTTTATAGACAGTGAGTCTCTTGGAGCAGTGAGCTCTGGGCAGTGCGCCCGAAGGCAAGTGCCTTCCCGTTTTTCTATTCTTTTAACATAGAATAAATCTTGTGGGTTAACCCCCACCGTGGTTTTACCTTAACCGGGTTTCCACGTAAAAATCTTGGTGTTATGTGTGTTGATTATGTTTCTACTCATGTGTTGTTGATTCATGCTTTCATGGTTATATCATTAATTTGTTAATGAGTAGTAAAGAAGATTAAATGCAGCAAAAGATAAAGTTTTGAGACAACTGATTCACCCTCCCCTCTCAGTTGTCTGCCCTAATTTCAACAATTGGTATCAAAGCCGGTTCCTCTAAAAGAAGCTTGACTGCTTGAGGAGATCCAGAATGTCGACATACAAGAAGGATAGTTCGAGATTTGATGGAACAAATTACTCTCTTTGGAAGAATCAGATGGAGTGTCATTTGCAATGTATGGGTGATCCTTATTGGTTGATAACTAAGAATAAGTATACTCCTCTAGAGAAAGGTCCTTCAACTCCAGATGAAGTCAAAGAAGCTAAATACGACATTCGAGCTAAAGAAGCATTATTGAGTGCCCTGACTAATATAGAAATGACAAATGTCTTGGAATTGAAAATTGCTCATGAAATCTAGGAGAAGTTGGAAACTCTGTATGAAGGTGATGCATATGTCAAATGTGCTAAATTGCAGAGCCTATAGAGTAGATATGAATGTTTGAGGATGAGTGAAGATGAAAACATCACTTCCTACATGCAAAAGGTGAATGAACTTGTGTGTAGTATCAGGTGTGCTAGTGGAAAACTAGAAGAATCAGAGATTGTTGGCAAAGTACTCAGATCTGTACCTGCCACATACAAGCATAGAGTTGCTGCTATTGAGGAGATCAGGACTATGATAGAAGTTACAAGGGATCAGTTGGTTGGCAAGCTTTCAACATTTGAAATGAGTGAATTTGGTGATTCTCTTCCTAAATCAAAATTTGCATTTAAGGCCAGTGTTTTCAGAAAGCAAAGATTTGATCTAGGTGAAAGCTCTTCAAGAAGACCAACCAGATATGAGAAGGCAAGGAAGGAACTTGAAGAAGATGAATCTGAGCTTGAACAACTTGAAGCCCTTATTGAAAAAAGATTACCAAGAGGATCCGCTAAGTATGAAGGAGAGTTGCCTTTCAAATGTTTTGCTTGCAATAAAATTGGTCATTTTGCTTCAAGATGTCTGGAGAGGGTTTCAAAGCCAAACCCTAACAAACCTAGGGTTAAGAAGAAATGCTACTATGTCCAAGAAGTTGCTGATGAAGGAGTCATAGATGATGAATATGATATGGGGAGTACCTCTAGAAATGAATGGGTGTTCATTGCTATCCAAGAAGAAGATCCGGTTCGTACTGAATTTGCTAGCTGTGTGAATGCAGAAAGTGCCTTGATTGCTCAGGTTGAAGAAAATGATGAATGGGTGATTGACAGTGGATGTTCTCATCATATGACTGGTGATAAAAGTAAGTTTGTAAGTTTGGAAAGATATGAAGGTAGAATTGTGAAGTTTGGAGACAATTCAGCTGGTAGAATCTGTGGTAGAGGATCCATCTCTCTTGATGGTAAGAATAACACTAATGATGTTTTGTATGTAGATGGGTTGAAGCATAATCTTCTCAGTGTTGGGCAGTTTGTTGACAAAGGTTATGATCTTTGATTCAAAGATGGAAAATGCAAAATTTTAGGAAGCTCTGGAATTGAGATTGCATTTGGTACATAGACTAGAGGTAATATCTTTCATTTAAGTAGTAATGGTAAAAGTTGTTTGATTGCTCAGATTGATAAGAGTTGGTTATGGCATAGGAGAATGTGTCATGTAAACTTTGATAACATTGTCAAGATAAGTACTACTCAGGCTGTGAGAGATCTTCCAAAGCTTGTGAAACTTGCTAATAGCATGTGTAAGGAATGTTAGTTGGGAAAATAGAACAGAACTATATTCCAAAGTAAAGAACAATTTTCAAGTGGATTGTTGGAACTTGTGCACAGTGATTTGTGTGGTCTTGCCAGAGTTAGGAGTTTGCAAGGAGACATATACTTTATGTTGTTGTTTGATGATTACTCCTGGATGATGCAGGTCACTTTCTTGAGAGAGAAATCAGAGGCTCTTGACAGATTCAAAGTGTTCAAGGCTAAAGTAGAGAATGAGATTGGTGTGAAGATAAAGTGTCTGAGGTATGATAGAGGTGGAGAGTTTACCTCTGGTGAGTTTATTACATTTTGTGAAGAGCATGGAATAAGAAGACATTTATCTACTCCTAGGACTCGTCAGTAGAATGGAGTTGTGGAAAGGAAGAACCAGACTATTCAAGAGGCTGCTAGAACCATGATGATGGAGGCAAATGTTCCACATGTTTGTTGGAGAGAAGCTGTGAGTACTCCTGTCTACACTCTTAACCGGGTGTAGATCAAAGGTAATACTGGTAAAACACCTTATGAACTATGGTTTGGTAATGCTCCTACTGTGAAATACTTCAGAGTTTTCGGTAGTAAATGCTATATCAAGAGAGATGAAGAACTAGGCAAGTTTGATGCAAGATGTGATGAAGAAATATTTCTGGGTTATTCTAACCAAAGCAAGACATACTGGTGCTTCAACAAGAGATTGAAAAAGATTGTTGAAAGTGCTAATGTCAAGGTTGATGAAAGAAAGGAGAGACCTTCCAAGTAGTGATAACTTTAAGGAACCCCTCCCTAAAAAACCTTATAAAATCCTGGCGAATCTTGACTAAGTGCTATAATTTTCCTAGCGAATCTATGCACATTATAGAAATTGTTGTAAAATATTGGCGAATCCTAATGAATAATTAGTAAAAATAATAATTACAATGGCGAATGATAGTGAATAATCATTAAAAAAATTAATTACAATGGTGAATCTCTCCTTTAAAAATTGCACAGTTGGTCGGCACAGGCCCCCCAATTTTTTTTTTTTTGTAATATTGAAGCAGGGGCCCGGGGGCGGCAGCCACCGACAGGGTCAAGGGGGCAGAGCCCCTGTGTGGGGGTCGAGGGGGTGACACCCCCTCACGGGGTCCAGGGATAGCAGCCCTGGCGCGCTCCTGTCACGATACAGGCGGGGTCGAGGGGCAGAGCCCCTCGCCAACAAGCACAATCTCACTATCCAAAATGCATTGGAGCACACATGGATTAATTATTTTTTAAAATCTCACTTTACAAATAAGACAAAGAAACATGAAATTGCTACCGTTGATTAGCTTTTTAATCGGAGGGCTGCAGGTCAATTTCGCGACCTATATGCACGTGCCTTTTAAAAGGCTTCTTGAGGCCCGAAATCATGTGGCCCAAAACAAATTCTAGGCCTCAAGAAGCCTTTTAAAGGCGCGTGCATATAGGTCATAGAATTGACCTACAACCCTTCGACTAAAAAGTTAATCAATGGTAATAAATAAAACCTCTATTCGAAGCTAAAAATCCCTAAAATTAAATGGTAATTTATTATTAGTGGTGATATTGCCCCAAAATTAACGGTAGGAATATAATATTATTGGGGAATATAATTAAGACTTGTAATTATATTATAAACTTTTGGCGAATTAGTTCCAATGACGCATCATTTACATGGCGAATCAATTCGATTTATTAGTTTAAAAAAATAATGCATAGGCGAATTAACTTAGACAAAATTATTTTTTTTAAAAACCTGGCGATTCAATCTCCTTTTTAGCTTGTCCTAGTCGCCATTTCTAGAGGTCCCAATTTTAACTATTCGCCAATTGGCGAAGATTCGCCACTAAAATAATCACTGCTTCTAAGTCTTGTGGATATGAATCAGATGTTCAAAATGAAGATCCAAATGAAGGAAAGCAAGCTCAAACTCAAGCTCAGATTCAAATTGCTCCAGAGAATCTAGTAACTCAAGAAGTTAGTGCAAATGTCGAGGAACAAGTTCAAGAATCAGAAGTTCAAGAAAATCCCAAAACTCCCAGGTATGTAAGTTTGAATCATTCTAAAGATTAGATCATAGGAGATAGAAATAAAGGTGTTCAAACTAGAAGAAAAATTGCTGAAGAACAAGAGAAGTATTGTTTGATTTCAAAGATTGAACCAAAATCAGTGAATGAAGCTTGTAATGATGAAAGTTGGGTAAAAGCATTGGAAGAAGAATTAATGCAAATTGAAAAGAATCATACTGGGGATCTTGTTCCTAGACCTAAAAACAAAAATGTAATTGGAACTAAATGGGTCTTCCAGAATAAATTGAATGAAGATGGTGAAGTTGTGAGAAACAAAGCAAGATTGGTGTGCAAAGGATATTCTCAGGTAGAGGGAATTGATTTTGAAGAAACTTTTGCTCCGGTGGCAAGAATCGAAGCAGTCATATTATTTCTTGCCTTTGTTGCTTACAAAGATTTTAAATTTTACCAGATGGATGTCAAGTCAACATTCCTAAATGGAGAGTTGGAAGAAGTCTACATTGAGCAACCAGAAGGATTCCATTATGGTCTGTAGATTGAGGAAAGCATTGTATAGACTTAAACAAGCCCTAAGAGCTTGGTATGCAAGATTAGATAAGTATTTGCTAAAGTTAGGTTTTAGCAAAGGCACAATTGACAATAATCTTTACTTCAAAATTGATCATGAACACATCTTGATTGTTGAGGTATTTGTTGATGATATCATCTTTGGTGGAAATGAGAGCATGTGTAAAAAATTTGCTGATCAGATGCAAAGTGAATTTGAGATGTCCATGCTTGGTGAAATGAATTTCTTCTTAGGTCTGCAAATCATTCAGTCAGATAAGGGTATCTTCATATCTTAGTCTAAGTATGTGAAAGAGTTGTTGAAAAAGTTTGGAATGGAGGATTCAAAACTAGTGATTACTCCTATGATAACCGGATGCAAGTTGAGTAAAGATGATGATTCCCCTAAGGCAGATCAGAAAATATATAGATCAATGATTGGAGGACTACTTTATCTGACTCATATCAGACCTAATATTATGAATGCAATTGGCCTTGTTTCTAGATTTCAAGCTGATCCTAGAGAATCTCATGTTGTAGCAGTCAAAAGAATGTTCAGATATCTGAAGGGAACATCTGATTATGGCTTATGGTATCCTAATGATGATGATTTCAGTCTTCATGCATATACAAATGCTGATTGGGCAGGAGATGTGGATGACATGAAGAGTACTAGTGGTGGTGCATTTTTCTTGGGAAAGAGATTGGTTTCTTGGTTGAGAAAAAAACAGGAGGCGATATCTTTGTCTACTGGTAAGGCAGAGTATATAGCAACAACAAGTAATTGTACTCAACTTTTGTGGATGAAGCAAATGTTGAAGGATATCAGAATTGTGTTTGAAGAACCTATTACAATCTTATATGATAATTCAAGTGCAATAAACATTTCAAAGAATCCGGTGTTGCATTCAAAGACAAAGCACATATTCATCAAATTTCACTTTTTGAGAGAGAAGGTAAATGAGAATGAAGTTAGATTGGAGTTTGTTTCTTCAAAGGATCAGATTGCGGATATATTCACTAAGCCTCTACCTAAGGATGCTTTTGAGTATCTCAGAGTGATGCTAGGGGTTATTACCCCTCCCGTTCAGAACTAAGGTGCACAAGTGTGCATCAGTCCGGTGGAACTCATAGTCATATCTTGTGATCCAAATTGATGTGAAGGGGATGCTACTCAGGGGGAGTAGTCAGTATGTTAATTCTGGAGTTTAGTTTGGTTTTATCTAAGAAGCAAAAGGGGAGAGAGATGATTGCAAATATGTGCCCTTTGCCATTGATGTCAAAGGGGGAGAGAAGTCATGTGAAAAACTTAGAAGTAGTTGCTGGTGAAAGGGGGAGCAGTGAAGAAAGTGGTTGTAGGTGTGATAAGAAAAAGGGGGAGAAGTCCTTGTCTTGATGGTTGAATCAATTTTTCACATCATATGTTGCCATCAATGACAAAGGGGGAGATTGTTGCAAATATGTGCCTATGATGTGTTGTCATTGATGTCAACATATCTCTTTATCAGAGACAGTGTAGTTCAGTAAAGAAGATTGCTCCACATTTCCAGTGAAACAAATATCAGAGTCTGTGGATTAAAGGGTTTGTAGAAGATCGTCTGAAGTTGCTCTAGTTAAGATTTGAGAGGTCTGCATGAAGTATTGGTGAAGTTATGGCCATCTAAGTAGAACCAGGTTTTGCAGTTGTTCAGAGGTAACATAGTGACAAGAATTTGGTCCGGATTGCTCCGCATTGAAATATTATGGTCTGCGGTTCTAGAGGTATGTTTGGGATGTTGGTGTGTATCCTCAACTCAAGTGGTTTGTGGTTTAGAGGTCCGCAAGCAATCTTTCTATTGTGACAGTCATGACAATTAGTGTTCTTAAGCTCCCGTATGAAGATGCAAGTGATTCTGGTGATTTGAGGTGGTGCGATTATCTTTGTTGATTTAATTGTGCTTGTGGAGGTCTCTGGATCATGTGCCTATTGCGTTGGTGGTCCGCATTAAGGATTGAGCTTGTAGTTGAAGATTTCTCCTTGGGTGTTGCTGTAATTTCCAGTCTTGGTTAACCGAATGCTTCGTGCATGTTGCAGAGGATCTAAGAGAAGTTCTATGGAGCATGGCATGTTGTTCGAGGAAGATTTGAGTCCTAGCTATGTTTGGCCGACATTGTAGTAGTCCGCATTTAGTATTTTGTATTAAGTCAAGTCTTTTTGTAAATGTTTGTAATGTCGATCTTGGAGATTTTTCCAATGGTTGATGATTGTAATTCTGACCTTGATGTTCATTCCAAGGTTGATGTAGTGTATAAATACTTGTAGCTGAGTCGTGGAAAGTGTGTCCTTGAGCGAAAATGATAAGATTCTAAGAAAGGTAAAAAGGCAGAGCAGAGAAGAGGAAGAACAAAAGAGGAAGAGTAGTGATGATGCAGAGGTAGCGAAGAAGTGTTTGAGGGTAGAGCAGAGGTGTTGTCAGCTTCAATGGAACTGAACCCTGGCATGGAGAAGATGTTGTTTCTCAATTCAACCTTTCTGTGTTAATCATGTGAATGTTTTTGTAGACAACGAGTCTCTTGGAGCAGTGAGCTCTGGGCAGTGCACCCAAAGGCAAGTGTCTTCCCATTTTGCTATTCTTTTAACAGAGAATAAATCTTGTGGGTTAACCCCCACTATGGTTTTCCCTTAACCAGGTTTCCATGTAAAAATCTTGGTGTTATGTGTGTTGATTATGTTTCTGTTCATGCGTTGTTGATTCATGCTTTCATGGTTATATCATTAATCTGTTAATGAGTAGTAAAGAAGATTAAATGCATCAAAAGATAAAGTTTTGAGACAACTGATTCACCCCCCTCTTAGTTGTCTGCCCTAATTTCAACACATAATATAAATACTATCCTATAGGACTAAGACTTTGGATTCATATTGCTAAAATATTTTTAACAAATTATATCATTTTATTTGTAAGTCTAAACAACTAAATATTTTAGGATATATGTCACTCTAATATTTGTTTAAATGGTTCTTAGATTATCATGTGAGAGTTAAAATTTCCCACGCAGAAACATCAAAATCCAAAGACTTAAAAACCAATTATTCTTAAACAATCTAAAGCACAAATGTAGTTTCAAATTACATTCATTAACTTCTACTTCATACCAACCACACACAATTCAAGCTTATGGAGAAGTAGCAATCATCCCAACATTCCTTGCATATCCAAAAATCCCTTCAACATCAATCACAAGCCCAAAATCGCCAATAGGCTTCAAAATATTCTCCTTTTTAATAGTGTGATTGATAAGTTTGTCTACCTCAAGCTCCATAGTGACAATGTCAATAGTCTCACATTCTTCACAAACTCCACATTTAGTCTCCAATGAGTACATGTCACTAATAGCCACTGGTGGAGCCCTCATGTATTTTCCCTATTTCATTGCCTGAAACCCTGAAATTGGCTTAAGTGATGCTATAATGTCCTTAGCTTCATTCGCTATTGGTCCCATGGACTTAGTAGCCGGTTTCCTATTTTTAAATACAGATATGGAGCTATCACAGTATCACATGTCCTATAACCGGTAGATCTACTGAGGATGCACTCGTGTGATGATGGTTGTATGGAAATGGTGGGCCCAAAATCTCTTATGATGGACCAATTGTTACGTGCTTGCTTCTTGTTTGATCACAAGAGCGCGCCATGGAAAGGTGTGGAGGAATATTCCCTGCGCTAATGTGATGGTGGTTGCTAGGACCCTGTCCTAGGAGAATAAAATTGATGCCTAGCACGCAAGTGCAGAGATGATAGTGTGCATCCCCTTCAGAGGTTGCGATGGTGTGATAGGGTGACATGTGGCTTGCTGATAGCCACTAATTTTATTCTGACTTGTCCTCAATCAATAGTCCAAATTCAAATTCAGATTTTTATACGAAGAGCAGTATGGTCGAGGTGTGATTTGACTATTGACATGTTTCTTCAGTTGATCTTGATCTTCAAATGCATTTTGTTGATTATGCCAAACAACTGTTGTTCATGTTGGACTTAATTTTAACACCTCGATCCATCATTCTTTGCTTTGGTAGTTGTATTGTGATTATCAAGTATTTTCAGCAATAAATTCAAGTGTGCAAGGCCTGCGGATACCTGGAATGGAATTATATAGATTGATGGAAAGTGGAGGCTACTCGTTCGAATTATGAGCCTTAATTATAAATGAAGGCCTTATCATCAGCTATCTAAATCAATTTTCAATATGGCTACTTTGCGAAGATTTTCCCTTTGTGTTTCTATGAATGTTTCCTGAAGGAGTATACCCCTATTTCCCTGGTTACAGATTTGTTCTTTCCTAATTAATGGGAAGGGTAGACTTTGGTTAGAGAATGAGGGGAGTTGGAAAGAATGAGAGTTTTTGGCTTTAGTAGTCTTGTTGCTTTCCCAGAACCATAGTTGAGTAATATTATTCTTGTGGGGAAGGGGAAAGGATAGCTAGAAGCTCCAATTGTGTAAGGCTATTTTCGGGGTGAGCCAACTGGGTAAAATCTCAATGACCCTGGTTGGATTGGGAATTTGGGTGTTCAGGCAGAGAGACATCATTTGTCTCTCTTTCCCTACCTTCATTTGATGACCTTCATCAAGGACATCAACTGAGGAGGGATATTACACTTGGATTTCCTGATTGACGGTAGACGGGTAAAACTCTGTTGATAGAATCAAAGAAGTCCTTGGGAGGACAAAGGCATTATTTGATCATCTTCTACTCCAACTGCTCGTGGTTTTCTTGATGGCTTCCAGAAATGCGATGTTTAATAATGGGGATTGAAAGATGGGGAGTCATGGTGCCTTCCTGACAGCCTATCATATGGAACAAAGAAATTGGTGTTTTTTCTAGGAATTCTACAATCTTCCAGAGTGTTCTTAGGCCCCAGAATATTGTTGTCAAGAGAGTGACATCAGCTCCAGGTTTGTTGATAGAAGGAGGCGGTTTTGAGCTCAACCAATTGGAGCAAAGATGTAATTTCCTAAGTGCAAATATTAAATGCATTGTAACTGAAAAGTTGTACTACAAAAATTTTGAACCGACATAGTATGTCTATTTATAGAATTGCAAATGTCATAGTAGGAGAGAGGAGAAAGAGTGATCAGGTGGATATAGAATATAGAAGGGAATTCTATTCTAGGCCTTTGGATACAAGTTATCCATATCTTGGGGAGTATGTTTCTGTAATAGATTGGGTGCATTGTTAAGATTGCAGAGTAGGAATTTGCTTGCATATGAATAAATTTGTGTATGGCAATTTTCAATTCAGATTGAGTAATATGAATAACACTACATGTGTGTGTTTTTTGCAATTGTCTCCTTGAATGTAAGCATTTCTTTTGTGAATGAATGAATCAAGGGTTCTGGATTTCACTTATGCGCATTTTCTATATTGAATGTTTTGGTTACTACTTCTGGTCAAGGATTAGATTAAATATGCTTTAAACAAAACATAGGAAACTTGATGTAATCTTACAAATCTTGGTGCATACATGAGAACATTCTGCCTGAATAAGTCAAAGGTAAATCTGTTGGTTGTGAATAAGGGAATACCCCCTAGGTGCGGCATAACCTAAAGTGCAGGGGAGATAGGTCAAAAATCTCTCACTCTATTGGCCAAGTTTCTTCTTGAAATCTGGGCATAAGAAGTGGTAAATCTTTAGGATTCAATTTATGTAGATTTGAGAACCAACATCCACAAAATTCCTAAAAAGTACTCTGGCATGGCACTCTACCACAAAAGCTTTCAGTCCTATTACCCCAAGTGCCACAGGGGCATGTTCTCTAGAAGACCCACATCTAAAATTGTCACCAAAAGTAATATTAGGATACATAGTCTTAGTCTAGCCCTTCTTAATGAATTTCTTATTATATTTCAGGAACCCCAATCAAGGGATAGCTGCCTAATTTTTCATATTATGTCAGTTTGTGTTAGGTTAAGGGGTGTCATTTATCATACAGTCCTAAGTCTTGATTAATTATATTTAATTATGTAGATGATAAATGATGTCTAGTCTCTAAACATCATGGAATGGGTAAAGATGGATGCCCATGTGAGGGATGGGGCTTTATTTGTTATTTATTTATTCTCTAGGATACCTTGATTATTGTGTAAGAAGACATTAAATATGGAGGTTACATTGAAATGGTCAAAATTAGGAGTTGTAAGAAGATCTTCCATATTTGGTGCTATGACAAGGTAATCAATGCCCTCATGGAGCACCTAAGATTGGGATCTTGGTCAATTAGACTATTATGACATAATCTGATGTAGGAGCTAAAACCATTGCAACATTATGCAACGTGCATAATCGATAAAATGCATGGCAACATTAATGGACTATGAAGGCAAGGCTAATACTATATTTAAATTGGTGAAGGAGAATTATTTGTATTTAAGTGCATTTTGCAATAAATGCTTGCGCAAAGCCAACTGTTGCATGGATGGCATTCAACAAGGATACTTGGTCCTTTTCTTATATGACATTGGAGTACAAACTAGAATGTGGGTGGACACATATAGGCCTATTTGTTTGTTATTAGCATAGTCTTATGTGGAATAAAGGTTTTTACTAGATGAATACATCTAATTACAATAAATGTAAGGCATCACCGGATCAAAATCAAACTCTTGTCTTATTTGTAATAGATTCAAGTGTTGAAATTCCATTTAAACAACCATTTAAAACAACCAAGTAAGAAGTATAATGGTAGCAAGTGAATGAAGAGTCTACTCCGCAGGAAGAAGATCAAAGTTTGATGTTGGTGCACAGATTGGAGAAGGTCAAAAGATAATATAAGACGCCTCATATTCTATTTAGATGAAATGCCAATAAAATACATTAAGAATTCTGGAATTGTGATTGAGTTCGCTTCTAGGGAATAAAATCAAGGCATAGAAAGGAGAATATGGAAGGTGTGGCTTTGGGAAAAGAGGAAGTGATGTTGAATGGAGAAATCAGTCCATAGAGAGTTGAAACACCTCTTACTTATTTTTAGACGGGTAGATAGAATGGGAGCCAATAAGATAGAGAGACGCGAGAAGAGGAGAGGGTCTAGCATGGAGAAAGGGTGGTTTTGAAATCAAAGATACATGGTGCTATGAAAAGGGGGTCACTGCAAAAGAAGATTGGAAGGAACCAATATAGCGAAGAAAGTCAACATCCTACAATACCAAGAACGTAATGCCAAATCAGGGTTGAAAAGAGAAGAGAAGATACTACCAAGGATAATAGAAGAAGGAAGGAAAGAGAGAAAGAGGCCAATAATAGTTGGGAATAAAAATGTTGTATTGCAGATTTTGTATTCTATTGAATAAAAATGTTAATAGATATATTGAATGAATTTAATGATTGCAATCTTTATATTTGAGAATTAGATTTGTGAGCAGAGAGTCTCTGCTGTGATGTTGTGAGTTTGTGTTTGAGTGATTGTGAGTAGATGAAGATTTTTGTCTGTGTCATATGGTATCAAAGATGGTAATCCTGAGTGTGGAGAGGATCCACTAGGACCTGGGAGAGAGTGAAACAGTTGTAGAGAAGAAGCTTGTGTGAGGGCTATTGCAGGTAAGAGAAGTCCTAAGTAGTGAGAGAGCTTGAAGCTATGAAAGAATTTGTTTTGCAGATTGAAAGAGTGATGATGTGGATTGTAGATTGAGATGAGATTGCAGCAATGAGTGAGATTGGGATATTGGTGAGGAAGAAGCCCATGATATGGGATGGATGGATGGATGCAGTATGAGAAGAGGAAGATTTTGGTAATGATGGTGGACATTAATGCAAGAGTGGATAGATTGGAAGCATGGCAACATGAAGAAATTATCACGCATGACAAAGGAAAGAGTGAAAAGTTTGCATTGAAGGATTAGGAAGATGAAGAGTTATGTGCAGTAGCAGATGAGAATGAAGAGGATGAAGATGCAGCGATGGAATACGAAGAGGTTACAACAATAGAGCATGGCGAAGATGATGATTTGTTAGCACAAATGTTGGCGATTGAAGAAGAGTGGATGTCGAAGCTCGTTTTTGCAGTGAAAGCAGAGGAAACACAAGTTGCAGTTGATGAGGGTGTGGAAGATGTCACAACAAAAATTGATGTTGTAGCTGTAAATAAAGATGAGGTAAATTTGTTTTGTTATAATATTTTATTTTTAGATAAGATGGTAGAAGAAGATATGGGTAGAGAACAAAAGTATGTTGTAGATGCTACATATTTCCTTGTAGAGATTATGGAGGATGATGCAGGTAGATTTTGGTGGAGGTGGTCAGTTTGTGGTGGGTTGGATCTGTAATGTCCCCTTTCTAAAGGAAGCACTAAAACCTGAATCTGCATTCAAAGTGATTCTCAAGGAGACATTAGAAATATTATAGATTTATAATTTTTGATGATAAGATCAATGATAATGTATTCACATCATTCCAAGGATTATTTATTTCTTAATTGTTACTTGCTATTGATAACTATTCTATAATACGTTCCATATTTCAATCATGCATATTTTCCTTATTACTCTTCCTCATAGAACTAGGCTTTACATGTATAGGGCGCGCTGAAACCATCTCTTGTTATGCTTGGTGGTAAAAGACATATTTACCCTCTTATAATTTTTATTACTTTATATTAATTCCCTTTTTGGGGTATAACTAGTTCTAACCATACGTAACTCCCTTATCATAAGAGGATAGGTTAAAAGATATATCATTATAATAAATGATATATTATTTATGTTATATCATCTATATCATAATAAATGATATATGGTTTATATTGTATTATTTATATTTATATTACAATATAAGATAATACTAAATAATATTTGTATTTATATTATTAGATATATTTATAATATATTATTTATTTATGTGATCGCTGGTATCAACCAACTTAATTGTTGCACTTATAAATATCCATCTTCGGCCTTATTCCAAATTACTTTACTTAATGGGTAATAGCTTTAATGGTAAGACTCTTCGTAATATTTATTTTTATATATAATAATATATCTTATTAATTATTCACATAAATATTATATTAAAATATTTATATTTATAATATATCTAGTTAATTAAATATATATATTTCATATATTTTATAATATTTATATTATATTAAATTAATAATATTATTTATTAAATAATACATATTAATAATATATTTTAAATAAATATATTATATATTTAATTTATATAAGGATAACTTATTATTTAAATAAACGATTCAATTATAAATCATTATAGGGACATGACAACCCTCCCCATTTAAGATTGCTTGTCCTCAAGCAACTATAATTAGGTATCCTAAAGTAATATTTAATAACATTATAATTTATTAGGTTTCCCTTATATAAAATAACATTACACTCACCAATAATAAAATAATATTTAATAACATTATAATTTATTAGGTTTCCCTTATATAAAATAACATTACACTCACCAATAATAAAATAACTGCTATAAAATGTAACAAATTAATATAACTAATAAACTATAGTGCCATAAAATAATAATTTATAAATTTGGGTTTACCCTTTTAAATTTTCAGCACTAAATTTTATAAATAATTTATTTGATAACAATATTTTATTAAGGTTTATTACACCATAAATACTTTGGGTTAATTGTTGACGTATATTTTAATTTGTTTTTTCACTCATTTCACCCCACCACCGTAGGTTACCCATAGATGAAAATAACTTTGTGAAATATATTACTTATAAGAACTAAATAGAGATGTTTAATATATATTTATTTATAAATTATATTTTAATTATTTTATTTTACTATTTCATTTAGTATAATTTTATTGTTATTCAGAGTTGTTTTATTTTTATTTATTTTTTATCTCATTTACTCACTATTTATTACATATTTGTAAGTAAATTTTAATTTTTTATTGTTGCATTATAAATATATATATATATATATATATATATATATATTTTTAAATATCTTAGCAATGTATTAAACACCATTATTCCAGCAATTCATGAAATTCATATCTACTGCATTCAAAGTGATTCTCAAGGAGACATTAGAAATATTATAGATTTATAATTTTCGATGATAAGATCAATGATAATGTATTCACATCATTCCAAGGATTATTTATTTCTTAATTGTTACTTGCTATTGATAACTATTCTATAATACGTTCCATATTTCAATCATGCATATTTTCCTTATTACTCTTCCTCATAGAACTAGGCTTTACATGTATAGGGCGCGCTGAAACCATCTCTTGTTATGCTTGGTGGTAAAAGACATATTTACCCTCTTATAATTTTTATTACTTTATATTAATTCCCTTTTTGGGGTATAACTAGTTCTAACCATACGTAACTCCCTTATCATAAGAGGATAGGTTAAAAGATATATCATTATAATAAATGATATATTATTTATACTATATCATTTATATCATAATAAATGATATATGGTTTATATTGTATTATTTATATTTATATTACAATATAAGATAATAATAATAATATTTGTATTTATATTATTAGATATATTTATAATATATTATTTATTTATGTGATCGCTGGTATCAACCAACTTAATTGTTGCACTTATAAATATCCATCTTCGGCCTTATTCCAAATTACTTTACTTTCTAGCTTTAATGGGTAATAGCTTTAATGGTAAGACTCTTCGTAATATTTATTTTTATATATAATAATATATCTTATTCATTATTCACATAAATATTATATTAAAATATTTATATTTATAATATATCTAGTTAATTAAATATATATATATATATTTCATATATTTTATAATATTTATATTATATTAAATTAATAATATTATTTATTAAATAATACATATTAATAATATATTTTAAATAAATATATTATATATTTAATTTATATAAGGATAACTTATTATTTAAATAAACGATTCAATTATAAATCATTATAGGGACATGACAACCCTCCCCATTTAAGATTGCTTGTCCTCAAGCAACTATAATTAGGTATCCTAAAGTAATATTTAATAACATTATAATTTATTAGGTTTCCCTTATATAAAATAACATTACACACCAATAATAAAATAATATTTAATAACATTATAATTTATTAGGTTTCCCTTATATAAAATAACATTACACTCACCAATAATAAAATAACTGCTATAAAATGTAACAAATTAATATAACTAATAAACTATAGTGCCATAAAATAATAATTTATAAATTTGGTTTACCCTTTTAAATTTTCAGCACTAAATTTTATAAATAATTTATTTGATAACAATATTTTATTAAGGTTTATTACACCATAAATACTTTGGGTTAATTGTTGACGTATATTTTAATTTGTTTTTTCACTCATTTCACCCCACCACCGTAGGTTACCCATAGATGAAAATAACTTTGTGAAATATATTACTTATAAGAACTAAATAGAGATGTTTAATATATATATATTTATAAATTATATTTTAATTATTTTATTTTACTATTTCATTTAGTATAATTTTATTGTTATTCAGAGTTGTTTTATTTTTATTTATTTTTTATCTCATTTACTCATTATTTATTACATATTTGTAAGTAAATTTTAATTTTTTATTGTTGCATTATATATATATATATATATATATATATATATATATATATATATATATATATATATATCTTAGAAATGTATTAAACACCATTATTCCAAGAATTCATGAAATTCATACCTACTATTTTCACTGATTCTTGTTTTTTTTTTTAATTTTAATTTTAATTTTTTATATTTTTTTTTATTATTTAACTATTATTCACAGGATGGTAGGATCACTGCTCTGATACCACTGTAATGTCCCCATTCTAAAGGAAGCACTAAAACCTGAATCTGCATTCAAAGTGATTCTCAAGGAGACATTAGAAATATTATAAATTTATAATTTTCGATGATAAGATCAATGATAATGTATTCACATCATTCCAAGGATTATTTATTTCTTAATTGTTACTTGCTATTGATAACTATTCTATAATACGTTCCATATTTCAATCATGCATATTTTCCTTATTACTCTTCCTCATAGAACTAGGCTTTACATGTATAGGGCGCGCTGAAACCATCTCTTGTTATGCTTGGTGGTAAAAGACATATTTACCCTCTTATAATTTTTATTACTTTATATTAATTCCCTTTTTGGGGTATAACTAGTTCTAACCATATGTAACTCCCTTATCATAAGAGGATAGGTTAAAAGATATATCATTATAATAAATGATATATTATTTATATTATATCATTTGCATCATAATAAATGATATATGGTTTATATTGTATTATTTATATTTATATTACAATATAAGATAATAATAATAATATTTGTATTTATATTATTAGATATATTTATAATATATTTTTTATTTATGTGATCGTTGGTATCAACCAACTTAATTGTTGCACTTATAAATATCCATCTTCGGCCTTATTCCAAATTACTTTACTTTCTAGCTTTAATGGGTAATAGCTTTAATGGTAAGACTCTTCGTAATATTTATTTTTATATATAATAATATATCTTATTAATTATTCACATAAATATTATATTAAAATATTTATATTTATAATATATCTAGTTAATTAAATATATATATTTCATATATTTTATAATATTTATATTATATTAAATTAATAATATTATTTATTAAATAATACATATTAATAATATATTTTAAATAAATATATTATATATTTAATTTATATAAGGATAACTTATTATTTAAATAAACGATTCAATTATAAATCATTATAGGGACATGACAGGATCCCACGAAGGAGGAGAGGAGAGTAGAGAGCCTTTGGTGGAGGAGGACGGTACATGGTGGATGTTAATCCATGAGAGAAGATAAGAGTGGTAAATGGAGTTGTAGGAGAAGGATGATGCTTGTGCCGATGAAGTGTTGGAAAAAGAGGAAGAAGAAATAACCATATGCACATTCACAGTGATGGAATTCGCTGCAGGTTGGTTGCAACTTGAAAGGGTAGTTTGACTACTCAACTCCACTTTGTGAGCCTATGCTCACAAACTTTCTACCCACCATGTCTGATGTAGGAGATAAAACCATTGCAGTATCATGCAACGTGCAAAATGGATAAAATACATGGCAACACTAATGGACTGTGAAGGTAGGGCTAATACTATATTTAAATTGGTGAAGGAGAATTATTTGTGTTTAAGTGCATTGGCAATGAATGCTTCTGCAAAGCTAACTATTGCATGGATGACATTTAACAAGAATACTTGGTCCTTTTCTAATATGACATTGGAGTACAAACTAAACTGTGGGCAGACACATATAGGCCTGTTTATTTATTATTAGCACGGTCTTATGTGGAATAAAGGTTGTTACTATGAATACATCTAATTACAATAAACAAGGCATCAACAGATCAAAGACAAACTCTTGTCTTATTTGTAATAGACTCAAGTGTTGAAATTCCATTTAAACAACCATTTAAAACAACCAAGTAAGAAGTATAACGGTAGCAAGTGAACGAAGACTCTACTCCTCAGGAAGAAGATCAAAGTGTGATGTTGGCGCACAGATTGGAGAAGGTCAAAAGATAATATAACATGCCTCATATTCCATTTAGATGAAATGACAATAATATACATTAAGAATTTTGGAATGGTGATCGAGTTCTCTTCTAGGGAATAAAATCAAGACATAGAAAGGAGAATATGGAAGGCGCGACTTTGGGAAAAGAGGAAACGACGTTGAATGGAGAAATCAGTCCATAGATAGCTGAAACACCTCTTACTTATTTTCAGACGGGTAGATAGAATGGGAGCCAATAAGATAGAGAGAGGTAAGAAGAGGAGAGGGTCTAGCGTGGAGAAAGGGTGGTTTTAAAATCAAAGATACATGGTGTTGTGAAAGGGGGTCATTGCAGAAGAAGATTGGAAGGGACCAATCTACTGAAGAAAGTCAATATCTTATAGTACCAAGAACAAAATGCAATGTCAGGGTTGAAAAGAGAAGAGGAGACATTGTCAAGGATAATAGGAGAAGGAAAGAAAGAGAGAAAGAGGCCAATAATAGCTAAGAAAAAAAATGTTGTATTGTAGAATTTGTATTTCTGTTGAATAAAAATGTTAATAGATATATTGAATGCATTTGTTGATTGCAATCTTTGTATTTGAGAATTAGATCTATGAGCAGAGGGTCTCTGCTGTGATGTTGTGAGTTTGTGTTTGAGTGATTGTGAGCATACGAGGATTTATTTTTGCATCATAATCTATGGCATCTATGAAACATAAGAGGGTTGTAAGATGTCTAAGAGGTGTAAGAGGAGTTACTATCATGGGTTCATTGACCATGACTATAGGGGTGTTGGATTGTTTCTATGGCTCATGGTTTTGGGTCTTAGTTTTGGGAAATCATTTATGGTTTATTGTTTTCTATTTTCTTATGTATTGGAGGCATACGACAGTGGATTCATATGCTCTTTTGCAAGTACACATATTGTCAAAGTACTTTTAGACTAGAGAGATAAGAAGATTGTATCGATGTACTTCTTTCTTTGACAAATAATACAATCTTAGGTCTCTTTGGTGATGGAGTTTCTTCCTACAAGGGTTTCTCCATGTACATCTAGTGTTTTGTGTATAATTTTATGAGTTTGTTGATTTCTACTTGCTTCTTCATTGTTTTATTGTTCAAGCTTATTTCTTTAATCACATCTTAATTAGATTTAAAATCTTTATTGTTAAATATTTTCATTATGTCATTTATCCTATATTTCTACATTTGGTATCAAAGCTGTAGCTTGGTTTCATAACAGGATGCCTTTCTTGTAGTGTTGTGGGTTTTTGTGGTTATAGTGAGAGTATTTGTTTAGTGGTTTTGCAAATCTGAGTGTGGTTAGAGAATCCATTACAAACACATCATGTATGGAGATTGAGAAGTTTAATGGATTAAGGCATGAGTTGTGAAAATTAAAAATGGAAGATCTCTTGGAGGAGAGTGATCAATGGAGAGCTATGACATCATATTCTAAGCCTACAAATGTTTTAAATGAAGATTGGAAAAGGTTAGACAAGAAAGCATGGGGAACCATATGGTTGTGTCTTCCAACTTTTTTTTCTCTTGAATGTCTCAAAAGAGTTCAATTTGTAGAAAATAATTGATGAGATCCATCAAACAAAGGGTTTGGTGTTGGTAGGACATATCCACATAGCATAAAGAACAAGGTTAAAGGCATCAAAAGGAACATGTGACACTTGCAGTTAACCTACAATATATAAGAGACATAACAAAAGAAAATGATACACCCCTTTATGTAAGAAATGTGTATATATAGATACACTACAAGGTGAGAGATAAGAGAAGATAGAGAATATGTAATGTAATTCAAAATATAATATAAGATAATAGAGAGAAAAATTTAATTGAGAGATATATGCAAGATAGAAGGAGGAAGGAGAGAAAATATATATGTACATGAGATGTTATACTAATATCAATACACCACAATTACATTTAGTGAATAAATGACGGCTTATACTAGTTGTCATATTATTGTGATGAATGGTTAGGTGAATTTATTTTAATTTATTTCCATTGTATTCTATTGAACTTCACTAGTATTCCACCACACTAGTCCTAATCTTTCTCTTACTCCTTTACATTGGGGTATAAACTACACTTTGGAGAGCATGAGCCTAGATCTTCAGTCTATGCCCCCTCTCTTGCTAACATTTTGGTTCCATTGTAGGACCTTGGTAAGAGGTAGGGAAAGGTATGAACTCACAAGAAAATATTTGTAGCAAGAAAATATGTATTAATAAGGGATTATAGACACAGAAGAAGCACATTTGGTGATTTGTGACAGAATACACTAGGTCCTATCATATGAGAGGGGTTAAGTACCTAGAGGGAGATGAATAGAATGGGGAATCTTGAAAAGGATCTCGAAGAGATGTGACCAACGAAGGTAGGTCTTGATTAAGCCATTATGATAAATAAAAGGATTAAAGAAATTCTAAATTAAGAACACCTATGGCAAAAGGAGATAACAAGAAGTTGATGGAGATATTAGAAGAGATTAAGATGGCTATGGAGATGAGAATTAAAGAAAAGAGATTAAGACAGGTCCAAGAGAGGCAAGAGAGATACCACCAAATGATGGAAAAGGAAGCCAATGAAGATCATGCTAGGAGGGTTTCTATTTAAAATATTGGGAATGATGAGTGTTGTAAGAACCTGTCACCATAAAGAAATTTGATTACTATTATCACATAGAATTGCACTGTGCTTCGAGAGAGTCCAAGCATTCTAATGACACAATGGGAATGATCTCAAGGTATGGGACCTTGCAAGTTGAGATCAGACCTCCAGAAAAGGCTGGTTCCTCATTCTAAACCTAATACTTAGAGAAAATTATCTAAACCTAGTGCTAATGTTTGCAGGGAAAAAGGGTTAGAAGGAAACTGAAATGAAAGGGGTGATACACTAAATTTGAATAAAGAACATTCACAGAGTAGAGATGCATAGATAAAGAAATACAAATGATAAACTTACATAGATCATGAAGACTTTTAACAGAGGTAAAAAATGGATTGCCAGGAATTAAACATTCACAAACAATGGCCAAATCTAAGACTACACAGAGTTAAAAGCATGAAGAAGTAAAAACCATATGTATTGATCAAGAGGCACAGTTACAGCAGAGGAAAGTTCTGTGTGGAATACAGAAGCATAAGACTAACTATTTTTCCAACATTTTTTACATCTTACTTTCATGCATATATAGCATTTTAGCACTTGACCTAATTAGGTTATAATAAAATTCCCCATAGGCTCTGTCAGAAAATATCTCTGTCTGAAGGGAATGTTTATCTGCAAGAATTCAATGCAAAAAATATTTGGAGCCTGGGCAGATGGAAGATATTTTATCCCTCTTCAAGGCGAGCAATTGATTCATCAACCTGCAACCATATATGCAACAAATATCTAAAAGGGGTAGTTGAGAGGCATAGGATTTGCATTGATGGCATATGAGACAAATCACCTGAGAAAAGCTTTTACAACACTTTAAATCTTTAATTTTTAAATCTCTGTGTCTTTCATCGAGTCTGAATTTTGTATAATCAGCCTTTGAAATGCCCCTGTTAGCCAAATTTGTTTGCTCCCTTGATCAACAAGATTTCCCGCTTTTGGGATGCCCGAGAACCTCCATTTGAATCCTGACCGTAGATGGATCTGCATATCTCATACAATCACCGAACATACAAACGCGAACCTCACTAAAAAATCCACAATGTTTAACTTTCTGACCGTGTTCGGTTTGTATATGCAAATCTATATATGAGATACAATTGCCAAACATACAAAAGCGGACTTCAACATTTTTATGAAGCAAATTGGGACTAAATTCAGATCCGGCCTTGTATCCCTTTTTTTTAGCATATCGCATATACATGTGTTTTATACATACAAAGGATGTTGACTTTTCTACCTTTCACTATACATAAAAGCACTTTGCACTTTTTGATTCTGAGTCGACATCCACGATTGCATCTTGCCCTTTGTATGTTGAACACATGCATCCCAATATACAACTGCAGACCCCACTTGAAGTCTACTAGGATTAATTTTCCAGTCACGTTCGGGTTGTCTATGTTCTGCTTGTATCACCTTGTGTATTTCATATACATGCAATATATACATACAAAGACGCATACATTCACCTCCGCTCTCTAAAACCAATTGCATTTTCCCTTCGGGTCTACCCATGCATATTTTGGATTTGTATATATAATGCATCATTATAATATATAAATACAAAGGCGGATCTGAACCGCTATCAAATATATCATGAAAAGTGATCGGGTCTGGTTTGTATCTTTGTATACAACTTAAGATACAAACAAATATACATACAAAGATGCAAACAAAGATGCATACAATAAACCTGATGTATATTGAAAACATTGTACATGATATACATACAAAGGAAAATGTATATTAGATACATTTTTGACCAAATGAATTAAAACCCCCAAAAAGAGGATGATGTCACCTTCATATGAATCGAAATGACTAAGTATAAAAGTGAGAAATCCCTGTAATGGAAGACACTTGAAGGCAAAAGATTTCTGGGTTTTTTTCTTTTGCAAGGAATATCATGAAAAATGAAGGTTCTAAGGTTTCCTCCTTCTATTTAGGCTTTCTCTGATCGGATTTCTTTGATAGAAGGAGGGAAACAAGAATATTTTGGGGTCAAGCAAAATATGACAACATTTTTGGCGACCTCTCAGGGATGTTTGCCTGCTAAACAAGTTGATCAGTGGCCTTAAGCATCCATTGGGCAAAGAGTCAAGTCTAAAACATGCTGGAAAACTGGAACCTGCCTCAAAACAAAACCAACATAAGAGACAAGGCCTGCATTCTCCTAATGACAATGCAGCCTATTCAAAAGCACTTAGGAAAAGGGAAAACCTAAAACTAAAATAAACTAAAGAAATATATACAAAATCTCATACCAGCCTTAATGGTAAGGTTTGAGATGGATCCCATGGATTGAGATGGGCAGAACTTCTCCATTCAGCCTGGAAAGTTGAAATGCGTTAGCATGCTTGCAACTGATGATGATGCAAGGGCCACTCCACAGGGCATCAAACTTTGAATGTCTTCCAACTTTGGCTCTATCTGCATCCCACTTCAACACTATATCTCCTTCACTGAATGTTCTGCTAGCTCTTTCCCTATCAAAGTTCCTCTTAACCTAATCTTGGTGAGTCTCAAGAATCCTCATAGAAGCATCTCTCTTCTCTACAAGTTCCATTAGCTCTACAAGTCTAACCATCATGGCATCATTTTCCATTAATTCCAGTTGTTGCGCCAACTCAAGAGAAGGAATCTCCAATGACAATGGAACCCTTGCTTCCCTTCCATATACCAACATGAAAGGGGAATTGCCTATGGCTCTTTTGGGAGTGATTTTGTCAGCCCAAAGAGTTGTCTTTAACTTAGAATGCCAATTCCTTTGATTATCTTCCACGGTCTTCTTGATGATTATGATCAAGTTCTTGTTAGTGGACTTAGCCAAACCATTGCCCTGAGGATAGTAATTGGATGAGGTCTTCATGTACACTCCATAATTCGATGCCCACTCACTGACTTTTGTGCCTACGAAGGCTTTAGCATTATCAGAAATGATGGTGGATGGCACACCGAACCTTTTGGCTATACCTTCAAGGAAGTCCACAATGGATGCTTATGTGGCATCCCTCAATGCAACTGCCTCTATCCACCTGGTGAAATAATCAGTGGCTGTGAGAATCCACTTATGGCATGCACTAGAAGGTGGATTGATTACTCCAGTGAAGTCTAGACCCCATTGACCAAAAGGCTGATCTGTTTGGATTGGATGAAGGGGAAGAGCTGCCAGTTTCTGCTTCCTAGCAAATAATGCACATTCTTTACATTTTTTGATCCATCTATGTGCATCACTGAATAAACTAGGCTAGTAATAACTAGCTCTCATGATCTTCATTGAAGTTGTTCTGGGAGAATAATGGCCACTAGCAGGGCCACTATGAAATTCTTCTAGTACTTTTGAAGTCTGATCTTGTGTTATACACCTAAGAAGAACTCCACTAATGTCTCTTCTAAACAAGACACCATCAATAATAACATAGGGGATGGATTAGAGTCTAAAATACCTTCTTTTAGCTTGATCCAATCCATTTGGACATCTACTTGACTGCAGGAATGTGATCATGTCATGATGCCAGTTAGTTGGAGTATGAGGCTCACTTGATTGTGCCTGCTCTTGAACATATACAACATCGCTTCTATCTTTGACATCTGCTGCCATCTATTCACATAGGCCTTTGCCATGGACTAGCCTAGTAATGTTGATGTTAATGTCATTCTCCATTACTTTAGTGATCCACCCAACCCTTTTCTCATTAATATCCTTGCTCAGGAGAAATTCTTTAACACCAGGGTGATTCACCATTAGTTGAACTTTTCTGTTAGAGATCATATGTCTAAAATTTTTTAGGGCTTTCACCACAACATACACTTGTTTTTCTATAAAATCATAATTTAGTTCATATTCTTTGAGGGACTGACTAAAGAAAGCAATTGGCTGCTCCAACTTCTCCTCATTTTGTTGTGTCAGGACAACTGATATACCCTCTTTGCCTCCAAAGGCATAAAGGACGAAATCTTTCTCATAATTAGGGTTTATCAGTGTAGGAGCTTGTGCAATAGCTTGTTTGACAGCTTCAAAACTATCCCTACCTTCTTTAGACCATGTGAAGGCAACATTCTTCTTTAGCATAGCTGTGAGGGGTTTTGCTATTAAGGAAAAATTAGGTATGAACCTTCTCACAAAGTTGATCTTCCCTAGGAAACTCTACGAACCTTTCTTATGGATGGGAAGAGGAAGAGCAAGAATGGCACTTGTTCTTTTTGGGTCAATGGCTAATCCTTCCTTGGAAACCACATGCCCTAGCAGTTTACCTTCAGGGACATCGAATATACACTTCTTGGGATTTAATGATATCCCAAACTCTTTGCTGTTGCAAGTATGGGTCTAACCGGTGTTGTCATTGATGTCAACATACTCATGTTGCATTAATGAGAAGGATTGGATGAGCTGTGTACTGAGGATATTGAGAAAATTAGTCTCAATCAGGAACAGTGAAGAACAGTGATGACAACAAGGTAAAAGTCCAAGATAGGTTGAGGATCAGAGGATACGGTTTAAAGGGTTCGTATATATAAGTCTTGAGATGCTCCAAGAAAATTTTTAGAGGTCCGCATGAAGATCGGAAGAAGTTATGGTCGCTCAAGTAGAACCGGTTCTGGCAGGTGTTCAGAGGTGACAGAGTGACATAGACAAGTCTGGTGAGATCCATAAATGCACTATCCCATTTTGCAAATTTGAGGAAGTGTTGAGAATGTCCTTATGAAGTGTCAAGTCGATTGGCTCGTGGTTTGAAGGTTCGGAAGAACTTTTTTGTGACAGTGATGACAGACTGTGTTCTTGAGGTTTCGGATGAAGGAGAGAAGGATTCCAGTAAGTAGATGAAGTGCAGATGTTCTTGGTGATTCAGGAAAGCTTGTGGTGATCTATGGATTGTTTCCAGTTCATGTTGGTGGTCCGCATTGAAGTTAAAGTTCGTATTTGAAGAATAACCACCGGATGTTGGTGTTCTTCCTGAGACTGGCTGACCGGATGTATTACACGTCTTGTGGATGTTCTTGTAGGTGTTTTTTGACTTAGATGATTGTTCCTAAGTCGATGTCGTGTATAAATAAGGGATTGTGAAGTCATTTCAAAGTGTGCCTTGTAGTGATGAGAGTGGTAACGAAGAGCAGAGCGAAAGGAAGAGTAGTAGTTTTGAGCTTAATGGAACTGATTCAAGCATGGTGAAGATGCTATTCTCCAGTTCATGTATGTGATACTTATTTCCTTGTAGACAATGTGTCTCTTGTAGGCAGTGAGCCTCTTGTGAGTAGTGTGCTCGGGTAGTAAGCCCTAATTGGCGTGTGCCATTTTTGTTCTTTCTATTCTTCTAATAGAGAATAAATTCTTGGGTTAATCACCCCGTGGTTTTTCCCTTAACCGGGTTTTCCACGTCAAAATCTTGGTGTCCTATGTGTTGATGAGTTTCTGCTTTTGATTTGAATGCATTATGTTTCATTTTTAATATACTGCCAATTACTCAGAAGATTTAAGTGTGTAAATTGGAGAAAGTTTTGTACAACTGATTCACCCCCCCTCTCAGTTGTATGCCCTAAGTCTAACAATTGGTATCAGAGCTAAGTTCCTCTAAAAAGAGCTTAACCGCTTGAGGAGATCCAGGATGGCATCTTACAAGAAGGATAGTCTGAAATTTGATGGAACCAACTTTGCTCTTTGGAAAGGTCGCATGAAATGTCACTTGCAGTGTATGGGAATAGCGTACTGGTCCATGGTTACAAAACAATATGTACCTCCACAGGGTGGTCCGACAACCCTAAATGAAATCACAGATGCTGAAAATAATCTGTGGACCAAAGAGGCTCTTCTAAGCGCATTATCTTTGCATGAAGGAGACCAGTATGTTAAATGTGCAAGGTTACAGAGTTTGAAAGGGAAATTTGAGAAACTGAAGATGAGAGATGATGAAAATATTACTACTTTTATGCCAAGAGTGAATGAGTTGGTTTGTGGAATTAGAAATGCTGGTGGAGTTTTGGATGAAAATGAGATTGTTGGTAAAATTCTCAGATCCCTTCCTGCTTCTTACAAAATCAAGGCTGCTGCCATTGAAGAATTCAGAGCCCATACAACTGTCACAAGAGATCAATTGGTTGGGAAATTGGCTGCATTTGAAATGACAGAGTTTGGAGACGACCCCCCAAGACTGAATCTGCATTCAAAGCCAGTGCATCTGTTAAAGGTAAATAAAGGTTTGATCTGGGAGAGAATTCTTCAAGAAAATTGTCATGGTATGAAAAAGCAAGAAAAGATCTGGAAGAAGAAGAAGTAGAAACTGCTCAACTTGAAGCCCTTATTGCAAAGAGGCTGCCAAGAGGATTTGGTAAGTATGAAGGAAAATTACCTTTTAAGTGTTTTAACTGTAATAAGATTGGTCATCTTTCCTCAAGGTGTCCGGAAAGATTTTCAAGGCAAAATCCTAACAAGCCAAGGTTCCAAAAGAACTGCTACTATGTACATGAAGATGACGATAATTAAGGAGTAACAGATGATGAATCAAAAATAGGAAACAAATCTGGAAATGAATGGGTGTTCATTGCCATCAAGGAAGAAGATCTAATGTCCTCTGTATCTGTCAATCTTAAGACTGTGGAAAGAGCTCTGGTTGCCCAAATTGAAGAGAAGGATGATTGGGTCATTGACAGTGGATGCTCTCACCATATGACAGGTGACAAAAATAAGTTTGTAGATTTGGAAAGGTATGAAGGAGGAGTGGTAAAGTTTGGTGACAATTTTGCTGGTAGAATCAGAGGAAGAGGAACTATTTCTTTTGATGGAAGGAAAAAAATTGGTAATGTTCTCTATGTTGAAGGTTTGAAGCACAATCTTCTCAGTGTTGGATAGTTGGTGGACAAAGGTTATGATCTCCAGTTCAAGAATGGAAAATGCAAGATCTTTGAAAGCTCCGGAATAGAGATTGCATCCGGTACTTAAACTAAAGGTAATATCTTTCACTTGGTTGGTACTAGTAAAAGCTACTTATTTGTTCAAGTTGATCAGAGTTGGTTGTGGCATAGAAGGATGTGTCATGTGAATTTTGATAATATCATCAAGATAAGCAATACTCAGGCTGTAAGAGATCTTCCAAAATTGGTAAAACCTACTAATAGCTTGTGCAAGGAATGTCAGTTGGGTAAGCTGAGCAGAGTCTCATTCAAAAGCAAGGAACTGTCTTCTACCAGATTATTGGACTTAGTTCACACTGATCATTGTGGTCCGGCAAGAACCAGGAGTATTCAAGGTGATAAATACTTCATGCTGCTAATTGATGACTATTCTCGGATGATGTGGGTAACCTTTCTAAAGGAGGAATTAAAAGCTCTTGAGATATTCAAAATATTCAAGGCTATGGTAGAGAATGAAACAGAATTAAAGTTGAAATGTTTGAGGTCTGATAGAGGTGGAGAATTCACATCTAGTGAGTTCATAGAGTTCTGTGAGAAACATGGAATCAAGAGACAGTTGTCTGCTCCTAGGACTCCACAGCAGAATGGAGTAGTGGAGAGAAAGAACCAGACCATCTAGGAAGCATCCAGGACCATGATGATGGAAGCAAATGTTCCTCAGATCTATTGGAGAGAAGCTGTCAGCACTGCAGTCTATACTCTCAATCGAGTTCAGATCAGAAGCAATACCGGTAAGACCCCTTATGAACTTTGGTTTGGCATTACTCCTACTGTAAGATATTTCAGAGTCTTTGGTGGCAAATGTTACATCAAAAGAGATGAAGATCTAGGAAAGTTTGATGCTAGAAGTGATGAAGGAATATTCTTGGGTTACTCTACTCAAAGCAAAGCATACTAGTGTTATAACAAGAGACTAAGAAAGATGATAGAAAGTACAAATGTGAAGGTTGATGAGGGAATAGAGAAACCTTCAAGGTTTTATGAATATGATGAAGATGATCAGAATGGTGTTCTGGTTAAAGGAGTTCAATCCTCTTCTGAAAGTCAGATTCAAACTGATCCGGTAAATTAGGAAGAAGAGATAGGTCTGAATGAGCCTGATCAAGAAGCAGAAGTGCAAGAAACTCCCAAAGTTCCAAGGTATGTAAGACTGAATTACTCTGAAGATTAGATCATAGGTGACAAAAGCAAAGGTGTGCAAACTAGAAGGAAAATTGCTCAAAATTCAGATGAATATTGTCTGATTTTAAAGATTGAACCTAAGACAATAAATGAAGCCTGCAATGATGAAAACTGGACCAAAGCAATGGAGGAAGAGTTGATGCAAATTGAGAAAAATCACACTTGGGATCTTGTTCCTAGACCTAGAAACAAGAATGTGATTGGAACCAAATGGGTCTTCCGGAACAAACTAAATGAATTTGGTGAAGTAATCAGAAATAAAGCCAGATTGGTCTGCAAGGGCTACTCTCAAATAGAAGGAATTGATTTTGAAGAAACTTTTGCTCTAGTGGCAAGACTTGAAGCAGTCAGATTATTTCTTGCCTTTGCTGCCTTCAAGGATTTCAAGGTATATCAGATGGATGTCAAGTCTCGCTTTCTAAACGGTGACTTGGAAGAAGAAGTGTATATAGAGCAACTGGATGGATTTCAGTTGTCTGATCATGGTGATATGGTCTGCAAGTTGAAGAAGGCACTGTATGGATTAAAGCAAGCCCCAAGAGCCTGGTATGAAAGATTGGACAAACATCTTTTGAAGATTGGTTTCAACAAAGGTACTGCTGATAGTAACTTATATTTCAAAATTGATCATGAAAACATCTTGATTGTTGAAGTATTTGTTGATGATATCATCTTTGGAGGAAGAGATAGTATGTGTAAAAATTTTGCAAATCAAATGAAAAGTGAGTCTAAGATGTCTATGCTTGGTGAAATGAATTTCTTCTTGGGTCTGCAAATTACTCAAACAAAGAAAGGAATCTTCATTTCTCGGACAAAATATGTGAAAGAACTGTTGAAGAAATTTGGGATGGAAGATTCAAAACTAATGAATACTCCCATGGCAACCAGATGTATGTTGAGCAAAGATGATGACTCTCCTAGGGTAGACCAGACAAAGTACAGATCAATGATTGGAGGATTGTTGTATCTCACTCAAACTAGACTAGATATTATGCAAGCTATTGGTCTTGTTGCTAGATTCCAAGCTGATCCTAGAGAATCCCATGTCATGGAAATCAAGAGGATCTTTATATATCTAAAAGGGATGGTTGAGTATGGTCTGTGGTATCTTAGAGATCATGATTTCTCTCTTCATGCATATACAGATGCTGATTGGGTAGGAGATGTGGATGACCGGAAGAGTACCAGTGGTGAAGCTTTCTTTTTGGGAAAGAGATTGGTTTCTTGGTTAAGCAAGAAACAAGAGGCAATATCCCTTTCTACAATTGAAGCAGAATACATAACAACAACAGGTAGTTGCACTCAAGTTTTGTGGATGAAGCAGATGCTAAGAGATATTAAAGTAGAGTATGAGGAGCCTATCACAATCTTCTATGATAATTCAAGTGCAATAAATATTTCTAAGAATCCGGTGTTGCATTCTAAGACTAAGCATATATCTATCAAGTTTCACTTTCTGAGAGAGCAAGTGAACAAGGATGAAGTTAGACTGGAGTTTGTGCCCTCCAAGGATCAGATTGTAGATATCTTTACTAAACCTCTTCCCAAGGACTCTTTTGAGTATCTCAGGGAGAAGTTAGGGGTTATTGCCCCTCCGGTGATGAACTAGGATGCACTAATGTGCATCAGTCTAGTGGACATCACAGTCATATCTTGTGATCCGGATTGATGATGGGGAGCTTATACTCAGGGGGAGCAGCATGTATGATTCTGAAGATTGGAGTTGCAAGTATGAGCCCTTTGCCATTGATGTAATAGGGGGAGAGAAGATATGTGAAAAACAAGTGATTGATGATCAAAGGGGGAGCAGTAAAGGAAGAGAAGACATGTGAATAGTCGTTGTTGATAGGGGGAGTTGTGACAGTAAGGAGAAGTTCTTGTCTTGATGGTTTTTCACATCATATGTTGCCATCAATGACAAAGGGGGAGATTGTTGCAAGTATGGGTCTAACCGGTGTTGTCATTGATGTCAACATACTCATGTTGAATTAATGAGAAGGATTGGATGAGCTGTGTACTGAGGATATTGAGAAAATTAGTCTCAATCAGGAACAGTGAAGAACAGTGATGACAACAAGATAAAAGTCCAAGATAGGTTGAGGATCAGAGGATGCGGTTTAAAGGGTTTGTATATATAAGTCTTGAGATGCTCCAAGAAAATTTTCAGAGGTCCGAATGAAGATCGAAAGAAGTTATGGTCGCTCAAGTAGAACCGGTTCCGGCAGGTGTTCAGAGGTGACAGAATGACACAGATAGGTCCGGTGAGATCCGGAAATGCACTATCCCATTTTGCGGATTTGAGGAAGTGTTGAGAACGTCCTTATGAAGTGTCAAGTTGATTGGCTTATGGTTTGAAGGTTCGGAAGAACTTTTTTTGTGACAGTGATGACAGACTGTGTTCTTGAGGTTCTGGATGAAGGAGAGAAGGATTCCAGTAAGCAGATGAAGTGCAAATGTTCTTGGTGATTCAGGAAATCTTGTGGTGATCTGTGGATCATTTCCAGTTCATGTTGGTGGTCCGCATTGAAGTTATAGTTCGTATTTGAAGAATAACCACCGGATTTTGGTGTTCTTCCTGAGACTGGCCGACCGGATGTATTACACATCTTGCGGATGTTCTTATAGGTGTTTGCCGACTTAGATGATTGTTCCTAAGTCAATGTCATGTATAAATAAGGGATTGTGAAGTCATTTCAAAGTGTGCCTTGTAGTGATGAGAGTGTGGTAACGAAGAGCAGAGCGAAAGGCAGAGCAAGAGTTTTGAGCTTAATGGAACTAATTCAAGCATGGTGAAGATGCTATTCTCTAGTTCATAATGTGATACTTATTTCCTTGTAGGCAGTGAGCCTCTTGTGGGCAGTGAGCCTCTTGTGAGCAGTGTGCTCGGGCAGTGAGCCCTAATTGGCGTGTGCCATTTTTGTTCTTTCTATTCTTCTAATAGAGAATACTTTCTTGGGTTAATCACCCCGTGGTTTTTCCCTTAACTGGGTTTTCCACGTCAAAATCTTGGTGTCCTATGTGTTGATGAGTTTCTGCTTTTGATTTGAATGCATTATGTTTCATATTTAATATACTGCTAATTACACAGAAGATTTAAGTGTGTAAATTGGAGAAAGTTTTGTACAACTGATTCACCCCCCCTCTCAGTTGTATGCCCTAAGTCTAACATCTGCATCTTTCAAAAACTTTTCTTAAATGACCCAAATGGTTAGATGCATGCTTGGAATATACTATTAAATCATCAAGATACACCAAGATAATATCATTGATTAGGCCTTTAAAGGCCAAATCCATTGCTCTTTGAAAGGTGGCTTCAACATTTGTCAATCCAAAAGGCATCTTTTGATAAGCCAAAGTACCCCATTTGGTGGTAAAGGCTGTCTTGTATTGGTCTGATTCTTTTACAAGAATCTGATTGTAGCCTAAGTAGCCATCTAGGAGTGAAAACCTTTCAACACCTGGTACTATTTGTAAAATCTGCTCCATGGAAGGGAGTGGATAGTGGTCCTTAAGTGAGGCCTTATTCAAGTCTCTAAAGTCCACACATAGTCTAATTTCTCCATTCTTCTTCCTAACTGGAACTAAGTTGGCTACCTAAGAGGAATGTTTAATAGGATAAATGATCTCAGCCTCTATGAGCTTGGATAGCTCTTTTCTCATTAATGGTTAAATTTTTGGGTTGACAAGCCTTTGCTTTTGGCAGACAGGCTTAGCATTGGGGTCTAGGTCAATAGTATGCTGGATTAAACTAGGATCAAAGCATTTCAAATCCTTATAATCCCAAGCAATTAGATCATCAAATTCATTGCAAAGCTCAATAAAACTTTGCCTTTCAGCTTGCTCACATGCATTGCCATGTTTAAGAAATCTGCCCTGGGCAATCTCCACCTCTTCATAGTCCTATTTTTTAACTATCATATTCATCTTTTCTTTCTTTGACTGATCATCAACACCAAATATGCTTTCCAAGGTGATCAGTCCTTTGGGCAACTTATTGGTCTTTAACTAGATCACTTGGTCACCATATTATTTTTGTAACACTGACTGATTTTTGACAGCAAACTCTGCCTCATCTTGCAAAAAGTTCACAATTTGCTAGTCACTTTCAAACACTTGCCATTATCACATCGTCAGGTATAGCAGGCCTAACCACAATATTTACATGCTGATCTGAAACTTGTTTGACATTCTGGGGGATATCAAACTGGGCATCAACCATAGCTAACCTATCAACATCTTTATTTTTCTATTTGGGGACTGCCTAAATGTTGAAAGCGTCGAAGCCTTCAATCAGGTCCCATACCCTGTGTTTGTATGACTTTAACAAGTCATTCTTTGAAGCACTTAACTTCCTGATTTGGTGAACAACAAGTTCACTGTCATCAAATACTTGTAACACTTTTATTCCTCTTTCTTGAGCTAGCTATATGCCCTAAATTAAGGCTTCATATTTAGCTACATTGTTAGTATAGCTAAACTGCAATCTGAATGAAGAGAAATAACTTTCCTTTTGGGGTGAAATCAATACAACCCCAACACCTGCTCTATTTTTGCTTCTAGAGCCATCAAAGTACATCTACCATATCCCACTTGGATCTAATTTTTCCTTTTCAAGATTGGGGATAGTAGCATCCTCATTATGGATATAATAAGTACCCATTGCTGCTTCCTCTATGTGATTAGGAGTGTCAAACTGAAAACAATTAGCCCACTCATCTAGTAGTATATCAGGTATCTCCTCCACAGGGGTGATAGCTTCATGTCTGTTGCTATCCTCCTCTTCCAACTCATGTATTGTGTAGTTCATGTTGTTTGGGTTAGGAGAGTAGGGTTCTATATGGTCATTTGCAATAGGTTCAACCCTAATGGTTACTTTGGTACCATATCTGGCCCTAAATAGCATGTGAGACTAGTCAGAAGAAAAATATCCACCTATCTTTGTAGTGAAGTCCCTAGACAAATAGATACCAAAGGATGCAGGGAGATCAATAACAGATATATCTTGTGAAACAGAGCAGCTAGGGCATGCATGTAGGGTGAGCTCTAGACCTTTAATAACACCTATTGTCTTGATAGCAGTACCATCTAACTGCACTACACCCTTGTTTACAGGCTCATACTCTATACCTAATCTTTCAGCAATAACCTTTGGCATGACAGAGGTACCCGCTCCAGAATCTATCATACAGTTATGCAACAATTTATCACCTATGACTAGGGAAACATAAAATGGAGGGCGCTTGTTGGCTTCGCTTGTACTTACCTCCTCCTTGGGCTGACATAGATTAATTGGGGTAGCAGTCCTTTCTCTTGCCAACTCTGCACTAGAATGATTGAAATCAATTAGACATTCTTGGGGAAGGTTCCTTTGAGATCGAATCAATAATGCATCCCACATGCTGACACCTATATTTGTTTTCTTCATCTACTCCACTATGTTGAAAGGTGTTTGGCCGCCCTTTTGAGATGTTTTAGTGACTGTAGAGTCACTTTTCTTTTGCTATTCTTCACTTGGTTTGACTGTTGAGGCTGAATTATCCTTACCAACAGTTGGATCTGCTTGCTCTAATGGAACACCAGGCACCTTTTCCTTTGCATATTAGATTGGGGTTACATTAGGGACAGATGCTTGGTTGATTTTAGGCATTGAAGTGTCTTCAACAACTCTTCTCTTTGATCTTGTATTGAATGCAACCGGACTGGTACTTTGATTAACACAATAGTGATCATCATGAGTCCAATTCCTCATAGTTGCATCATTTTGCATCTATTCTTGCCTGTCTACCACTCCTTGGTTGACATTAAGCTGATGCTCTAAGCTTGATGGCTGATCTTGCACTGTCAAAGCATGACTGAAATGTCCTCCTTGGAACAATTTTTGATTATGTGTTGATTGCAAGAGTAACACCAGTCACTATCCTGGGCTAGATTGTTCTGGATTACCACAAGAGGCTCTAAAGTGGTAGCTACATTAGGGTCAATAGCATTGAGTGGTCTAATGTAGCTAGTGTTGAAATTAGGGCAGACAATTGAGAGGGGGGGTGAATTAGTTGTCACAAAACTTTATCTTTTGCTACATTTAATCTTCTTTACCACTTATTAACAGATTAATGATATAACCATGAAAGCATGAATCAACAACACATGAGAAGAAACACAATCAACACACATAACACCAGGATTTTTACGTGGAAACATGTTTAAGGGGAAAACCACGGTGGGGGTTAACCACAAGATTTATTCTCTGTTAAAAGAATAGAAAAATGGGAAGGCACCTGCCTTTGGGCACACTGCCCAGAGCTCACTTCTCCAAGAGACTCATTGTATACAAAAATATTTACATGGTTAACACTGAAAGGTTGAACTGAGAAACATCATCTTCTCCATGCCAAGGTTCAGTTCCATTGAAGCTCACAACACCTCTGCTCTGCCCCCAAACACTTCTTCGCTACCTCCACATCTTCTCACACTTGGGCACATTTACACGAATTCATTACACTCATTTATACATGACATCGACTTTGGAATGAACATCAAAGTCAGCCTTACAATCATCTATCTGGAACATTATCCAAGATAGGCATTACAAGCAATTACAATCAGAAGACTTGACTTAATATAAAATGCTACATGCAGACCACTACATTGGCAGCCAAACATAGCTAGGACTCAAATCTTCCTCGAACAACATGCCATGCTCCATAGAACTTCTCTTAGATCATTCGCAACATGCACGAAGCATCCGTTCGGCCAAGACTAGAAAGAACAGCAACACCCAAGGAGAAATCTTCAACTACAAGCTCAATTCTCAATACAGACCACCAACATAATAGGCACACAATCCAGAGACCTCCACAAGCATAATGGAATCAACAAGAACAACCCCACCCCCTCAAATCACCAGAATCACTTGTATCTTCATACGAGAACTTAAGAACACTAACTGTCATGACTGTCACACTAGAAAGATTGCTTGCGGACCTCCAAACCACGAACCACTTGAGTTTAGGATACACACCAACATCCCAAACATACCTCTAGAACCGTAGACCATAATATTCCAATGTGGAGCAATCCAGACCAAATTCCTGTCACTCTATTACCTCTGAACAACTGTAAAACCTAGTTCTACTCAGATGGCCATAACTTCACCAATCCTCCATGCGGACCTCTCAAATCTTAATTAGAGAAACTTCAGACAATCCTTTGCAAAACCCTTTAAACTATAGTTTTTGATCTTCGTCTCATTGGGAATGCAGAGCAATCTACTTTACTGAACTGCACTGTCTTCACTGCTTCTGACAAAGAGATATATTGACATCAATGACAACACATCATAGGCACATATTTGCAACAAGATCCCCCTTTGTCATTGATGGCAGCATATGATGTGAAAAATTGATTCAACCATCAAGACAATGACTTCTCCCCCTTTCTCTTATCACACCTGCAACCACTTTCTTCACTGCTCCCCCTTTCACCAGCAACTACTTACTTCTGCATTTTTCACATGACTTCTCTCCCCCTTTGACATCAATGGCAAAGGCCACATATTTGCAATCATCTCTCCCCCTTTTTGTTTCTTAGATAAAACCAAACTAAACTCCATAATTAACATACTGACTACTCCCCCTGAGTTGCATCCCCTTAACACCAATCCGGATCACAAGATATGACTTATGAGTTCCATCAGACTGATGCACACTAGTGCACCTTAGTTCTGAAAAGGAGGGGTAACAACCCCTAGCTTCACTCTGAGATACTCGAAAGTGTCCTTAGGTAGAGGCTTAATGAAGATATCCACAATCTGATCCTTTGAAGAAATAAACTCCAATCTGACTTCATTCTCATTTACCTTCTCTCTCAAAAAGTAAAACTTGATGGATATGTGCTTTGTCTTTGAATGCAACACCAAATTCTTTGAGATGTTTATTGCACTTGAATTATTGCAGAAGATTGTAATAGGCTCTTCAAACACAATTTTGATATCCTTCAACATTTGCTTCGTCCACAAAACTTGATTACAATTACTTGCTGCTGCTATATACTCTACCTCTACAATAGATAGATATATTGCCTCCCACTTTTTGCTCAACCAAGAAACCAATCTCTTTTCCAAGAAAAATGCACCACCACTAGTACTCTTCGTGCCATCCACATCTCCTACCCAATCAGGATATGTATATGCATGAAGAGTGAAATCATCATCCTTAGGATACCATAAGCCATAATCATATGTCCCCTTTAGATATCTAAAAATCCTTTTGATTGCTACAACATGAGATTCTCTAGGATCAACTTGAAATCTAGCAACAAGGCCAACTGCATTCATAATACCAGGTTTGGTTTGAGTTAGATAAAGAAATCCTCCAATCATTGATCTATACCTTTTCTAATCTGCCTTAGGGGAATCATCATCTTTACTCAACTTGCATTTGGTTATCATAGGAGTACTCACTAGTTTTGAATCCTCCATTCCAAACTTTTTCAACAACTCTTTCACATACTTAGACTAAGATATGAAGATTCCCTTATCTGACTGAATGATTTGTAGACCTAAGAAGAAATTCATTTCACCAAATATGGACATCTCAAATTAACTTTGCATCTGATCAACAAATTTTTTACACATGCTCTCATTTCCACCAAAGATGATATCATCGACAAATACCTCAACAATCAAGATGTGTTCATGATCAATTTTGAAAAAAATATTACTGTCAGCTGTGCCTTTGCTAAAACCTAACTTTAGCAGATACTTATCTAATCTTGCATACAAGCTCTTGGGGCTTGTTTAAGTCCATCCAATGCTTTCCTCAATCTACAGACCATATCTCCTTGATCAGGCAACTAGAATCCTTCCGGTTGCTCAATGTAGACTTCTTCCAACTCTCCATTCAGGAATGCTGACTTGACATCCATCTGGTAAACTTTGAAATCTTTGTAAGCAACAAAGGCAATAAATAATCTGAAAGCTTCAATTCTTGCCACCGGAGCAAAAGTTTCTTCAAAATCAATTCCCTCTACCTGAGAATATCCTTTGCACACCAATCTTTCCTTGTTTCTCACAACTTCACCATCTTCATTCAATTTATTCTGGAAGACCCATTTAGTTCCAATTACGTTTTTGTTTTCAGGTCTAGGAACAAGATCCCAAGTATGATTCTTTTCAATTTGCATTAATTCTTCTTCCATTGCTTTTACCCAACTTTCATCATTACAAGCTTCATTCACTGATTTTAGTTCAATCTTTGAAATCAAACAATACTTCAGTTATTCTTCAGCAATTTTTCTTCTAGTTTGAACACCTTTATTTTTATCTTCTATGATCTAATCTTCAGAATGATTTGACCTTACATACCTTGGAGTTTTGGGATTTTCTTGAACTTCTAATTCTTGAACTTGTTCCTCAACATTTGCACTAGCTTCTTGAGTCAATGGATTCTCTGGAGCAATTTGAGTTTGATTTTGAACTTGCTTTCCTTTATTTGGACTTTCATTTTGATCATTTGATTCATATCCACAAGACTTGGAAGGTCTCTCCTTGCTTTCATCAACCTTGACATTAGCTCTTTCTACAATCCTTTTCAATCTCTTGTTAAAGCACTGGTATGCCTTGCTTTGGTTAGAATAACCCAGAAATATTCCTTTATCACATCTTGCATCAAACTTGCCTACATCTTCATCTCTTTTGATATAGCATTTACTACCAAAAACATTGAAGTATTTCACAGTAGGAGCATTACCGAACCACTGTTCATAAGGTGTTTTACCAGTATTACCTTTGATCTGCACCCGGTTAAGAGTGTAGATAGCAGTACTTAGCCTCTCTCCAATAGACATGTGGAACATTTGCCTCCATCATCATGGTTCTAGCAGCCTCTTGAATAGTCTGGTTCTTCCTTTCCACAACTCCATTTTGCTGAGGAGTCCTAGGAGCAGATAACTGTATTCTTCTTCCATGTTTTTCACAAAATGCATTAAACTCACTGGAGGTAAACTCTCCACCTCTATCAGATCTCAGACACTTTATCTTCACACCAATCTCATTCTCAACCATAGCCTTGAATGCCTTGAATCTGTCAAGATCCTCTGATTTCTCTCTCAAGAAAGTGACCCACATCATCTGGGAGTAATCATCAATCAATAACATAAAGTATCTGTCTCCTTGCAAACTCCTAACTCTGGTAGGACCACACAAAACGGTGTGCATAAGTTCCAACAATCCACTTGAAAATTGTTCTTTACTTTTGAATGTAGCTCTGTTTTGTTTGCCCAACTAACATTCCTTACACATGCTATTAGCAGGTTTCACAAGCTTTGGAAGATCTCTCACAGCCTGAGTAGTACTTATCTTGACAATGTTATCAAAGTTTACATGACACATTCTCCTATGCCTTAACCAACTCTGATCAATCTGAGCAATCAAACAACTTTTACCAATACCACTTAGATGAAAGATATTACCTCTAGTCTGTGTACCAGATGCAATCTCAGTTCTAGAGCTTCCCAAAATTCTACATTTTCTATCCTTGAATCGGAGATCATACCCTTTGTCAACCAACTGTCCAACACTGAGAAGAATATGCTTCAACCCTTCTACATACAAAACATCATTAGTGTTATTCTTACCCTGAAGAGAGATGGATCCTCTGCCACGGATTCTACCAACTGAATTGTCTCCAAACATCACAATTCCACCTTCATATCTTTCCAAACTTACAAACTTACTTTTATCACCAGTCATATGATGAGAACATCCACTGTCAATCACCCATTCATCCTTTTCTTCAACCTGAGCAGCCAAGGCACTTTCCATATTCACACAGCTAGCAGATTTAGTAAGCATCGAATCTTTTTCTTTGATAGTAATGAACACCCATTCATTTTCAGAGGTACTTCCCATATCAGATTCGTCATCTGTGACTCCTTCATCAGCAACTTCTTGGACATAGTAGAATTTCTTTTGACCCCTAGGTCTGTTAGAGTTTGGATTTGAAACCCTCTCCAGACATCTTGAAGCAAAATGACCAATATTATTGCAAGCAAAACATTTGAAAGGCAACTTTCCTTCATACTTACCGGATCCTCTTGGTAATCTTTTGGAAACAAGGGCTTCAAGTTCTTCAAGCTCAGATTCATCTTCTTCAAGTTCCTTCCTTGCCTTCTCATATTTGGTTAGTCTTCTTGAAGAGCTTTCACCTGGATCAAATCTTTGGTTTTTGAAAACAATGGCCTTAAATGCAGATTTTGATTTAGGAAGAGAATCACCAAACTCACTCATTTCAAATGCTGAAAGCTTGCCAACCAATTGATCCCTTGTAACATCTGTCACAGTCTTGATCTCCTCAATAGCAGCAACTCTATACTAGTATGAAGCAGGTAAGGATATGAGCACCTTGGTAACAATCTCTAATTCTTCCAATTTTCAACCAGTACACCTGATACTGCACACAAGTTCATTCACCTTCTGCATGTAGGAAGTTATGTTTTCATCTTCACTCATCCTCAAACATTCATATCTACCTTTCAGGCTCTATAACTTAGCACAATTGACATATGCATCACCTTCATACAGAGTTTCCAACTTCTTCTAGATTTCATGAGCAGTTTGCAATTCCAAGACATTTGTCATTTCTGTATTAGTCAGGGCACTCAACAATGCTTCTTTAGCCCAAATGTTGTATTCAGCTTCTTTGATTTCATATGGAGTTGTAGGACCATTCTTCGGAGTAGTATACTTATTCTTAGTTATCAACCAATAAGGATCATCCATGCATTGCAAATGACATTCCATGCGATTCTTCCAAAGAGAGTAATTTGTTCTATCAAATCTCAGACTATCCTTCTTGTATGTTGACATCATGGATCTCCTCAAGCGGTCAAGCTTCTTTTAGAGGAACTAGATTTGATACCAATTGTTGAAATTAGGGCAGACAACTGAGGGGGGGGTGAATTAGTTGTCACAAAACTTTATCTTTTGCTACATTTAATCTTCTTTACCACTTATTAATAGATTAATTATATAACCATGAAAGCATGAATCAACAACACATGAGTAGAAACACAATCAACACACATAACACTTGGATTTTTACGTGGAAACATGATTAAGGGAAAAACCACAGTGGGGGTTAACCCACAAGATTTATTCTCTGTTAAAAGAATAGAAAAATTGGAAGGCACCTGCCTTCGGGCACACTACCCAGAGCTCACTACTCCAAGAGACTCACTGTCTACAAAAATATTTACATGGTTAACACTGAAAGGTTGAACTGAGAAACAACATCTTCTCCATGCCAAGGTTCAGTTCCATTGAAGCTCACAACACCTCTGCTCTACCCCCAAACACTTCTTCTCTACCTCTGCATCTTCACACACTTGGGCACATTTACATGACTTAATTACACTTATTTATACATGAGATCAACTTTGGAATGAACATCAAAGTCTGCCTTACAATCATCTAACTAGAACATTCTCCAAGATAGGCATTACAAGCAATTACAATCACAAGACTTGACTTAATACAAAATGCTACATGTGGACCACTACACTGTCAGCCAAACATAGATGGGACTCAAATCTTCTTTGAACAACATGCTACGCTCCATAGAACTTCTCTTAGATCATCCACAACACGCACAAAGCATCCGGTTGGCCAAGACTGGAAAGAATAGCAACACCCAAGGAGAAATCTTCAAGTACGAGCTCAATTCTCAATGTGGACCACCAACACAATAGGCACACGATATAGAGGCCTCTACAAGCACAACGGAATCAACAAGAACAACCGTACCACTCAAATCACCAAAATCACTTGCATCTTCATACAGGAACTTAAGAACACTAACTGTCATGACTGTCACACTAGAATGATTGCTTGCGGACCTCTAAACCACGAACCACTTGAGTTGAGGATACACACCAACATCCCAAACATACCTTTAGAACCGCATACCATAATATTTCAATGCGGAGGAATCCAGACCAAATTCCTGTCACTTTGTTACCTCTGAACAACTGCAAAACCCGGTTATACTCAGATGGCCATAACTTCACCAATCCTCCATGCGGACCTCTCAAATATTAACTGGAGCAACTTCAGACAATCCTCTACAAAACCCTTTAATTCGTAGACTCTAATCTTCATCTCACTGGGAATGTGGAGCAATCTACTTTACTGAACTGCACTATCTTCATTGTTTCTGACAAAGAGATATGTTGACATCAATGACAACACATCATAGACACATATTTGCAACAGCTAGGCTACCCTTGTCTCTGCATATTATTATGGTATGATGGCCTGTTCTGTTGGTAACCCTGATTGAAGGGTTGATAGGGTTGATTAGGCTGCTGATATGGCCGGCTTCGTTGTGCATTCTACCTCCTTGTCAATGTCAATTCATTACTTAGCTTTCTGATCCGAGCATTACTCTCTTCTAGTTGTTCAAGTATAGGTGAAGATAGGGAAGGGATGGGGTTGACCGTAGTAGGAATTGGAGTAATGGAAGCAGGTTGCATTATATGGGCTTCTGGAAACAGAGGCATAGGTGGTCTTGGAGCAATCTTCCCTGCCTGAATTAGGTAATTTTCTGCTCTAATGGCTGTATCATAGGCATCAGACAAGACAACTCTTCCCATGGATTGAATCATGACTGCAATATCAGGATTTAAAGACCTCAAATAGTATATAAATGCAGTGTTTAGAGAGGGCTTCACCAACAAAGGGATCCTGTCCCATGTCTTCTAAAAATGGTAATTAAAATCTACCATGTACTCATGTGGAGCTGTCTTGATTGAGGCCAACTGTTCCATAAGTGACAAATGGTCACTTCTATCTTCAAAATGTTGGCACAATTTGGTGCCCAAATCATCCTAGTTGTGTATTGAATTGGGTTGGAGGCCTCTATACCATTGTAAGGCCTTGCCTTTGAAAGAAGAGGCCAACAACCTCATAGCCACGTTGTCAGGAGTGACATAGTGGACTGAACAAACACTGGCAACATCTTGTATGTGCTCATCAGGGGCGGTAGAGTTCTCACCGTTGAAAAATGGTATAGCCTTCAAGGCTGATATAGGGATGTCATCATATTGGGTTAGGGCCAAAGGGTTGTCCCTATGAAATGCAACAAATGGCAAATTCCTTGCCGTGTTAAGTATATTCAAGTTTATGGCTATAGGTATGTGTAGGGTTCTCCTTGAATATTTAGACCTAACCTGAAAATTCAATGGAGAAGGTCAGTCTGGGTGTGGCTTATTTCCAACACCAACACCCCCCTTAAGCCACACCTCTCGTGTGCTTGGGGCTCCGAGCCTAGGCCTGGCTCTGATACCATTTGTTAGGGTTAGCCAGCAGAAGATATCAATTAAATGCAAATAAAGATTAAATAGAGAAATGGAAATACACAGAAATAATAATAGCGAGAGACAAGTTTTAACGTGGTTCACCCAAACTCGGGCTACATCCACCAAACAGAGAGTCCAATATTATTATCCAGTAAATCAAACTGATTACAATCAGCAATCCCTGCAACTGAATACCGCTGCAAAAATGCTACAATACAATATATCAAAAAACCCTAACCCTTAGCTGCTTTTTATCAAGCTTTTTGTCGGTTACAAAATAGGGTTTTCTTATGTCGGTCAATGAAAAAATTAACTTCCGATGCATTATAAAATAATAAAAAATCGTGTGAGGTTTCGGGGGCGTTGCCCCCAAGCCCCCACGGGGGCGCTGCCCCTGGACCCCGCAAGGGGCGCTGCCCCTTGACCCCGTCTTGGGGGCACTGCCCCCAAACCCCCGCAAGGGGCGCTGCCTCTTGACCCCGTAGGGATTTGGGGGGAAACCGCACCGATAAAAGTGGGGTAAATATAACCTCCGAGTCTGATTAGGCTCCATATAACAACAGGAGGGGTAGACCTAGCTCTTGAATGGGGTGAACTATTATTTCTGTTTTCACTCACAGGGGATCTCGATAGTCTATTTCTTCTTCTTCTATCAGTAAAGGAGAGTTTAATAAATTAGAAATTACCTCTAGAAGAAGACCTTGTCTGCACTCCAGGCATAAAATATTGAAAGGTAATGAATGAATTGGATCAACAGAGTCTTTAGGTGCTTGTTGAATGCTTCCACAACAACAAATGAACCAAGAATAGCACCAAAATTCTTATTCCATCTCTCTACTAAGAGCAGAGTGGTCCCACCAGGCGTACCAGGAACTATTATCACATAAAATTACACCTTACTTGGAGAGAGTCCAAGCATTCTAATGACACAATGGGAATGATCTTAAGGTGTGGGACCTTGCAAGTTGAGATTAGACCTCCAAAGAAGGCTGGTTCCTCATTCTAAGCCTAATACTTAGAGAAAATTATCTAAACCTAGTGCTAATGTTTGCAGGGAAAAAGGGTTAGAAGGAAACTAAAATGAAAGGAGTGATACACCAGATTTGAATAAAGAACATTCATAGAGCAGAGATGCACAAATAAAGAAATACAAATGATAAACTTACATAGATCATGAAGACTTTTAATAGAGGTAAAGAATGGATTGCCAGGAATTAAACATTCACAAACAATGGCCAAATCTAAGACTACACAGAGTTAAAAGCATGAAGAAGTAAAAACCATATGTATTGATCAAGAGGCACAGTTACAGTAGAGGAAAGTTTTGTGTGGAATACATAAGCATAAGACTAACTATTTTTCCAACCTTTTTTACATCTTACTTTCATGCATATATAGCATTTTAGCACTTGACCTAATTAGGTTACAATAAAATGCCCCACAGGCTCTGTCAGAAAATATCTCTGTCTAAAGGGAATGTCTATATGCAAGAATTCAATGCAGAAAATATCCAAAGCCTGGGCAGATGGAAGATATTTTATCCCTCTTCAAGGCAAGCAGCTGATTCATCGACCTGCAACCATAAATGCAACAAATATCTAAAGGGGGCAGCTGAGAGGCATAGGCTTTGCATTGATGGCATATGAAACAAATCACCCAAGAAAAGCTTTTACAAAACTTTAAATCTTTAACTTTTAAATCTCTGTGTCTTTCATTGACTCTAAATTTTTTATAATCGACCTTTGAAATGCCCCTATTAGCCGAATATGTTTGCTCCCTTGATCGACAAGATTTCCCACCTTTGGGATGCCTGAGAACCTCCCTTTGAATCCTGACCGTAGATGGATTTGCATATCTCATACAATCACCGAACATACAAACACAGACCTCACTAAACAATCCACAATGTTTAACTTTCTGACCGTGTCCAGTTTGTATATGCACCTTTGTACCCTCCTTTGCATATGCAAATGTATATATGAGATACAATTGCCAAACATACAAAAGTGGACTTCAACGTTTTTATGAAGCAAATTGGGACTAAATTCAGATCCATTCTTGTATCTCACTTTTTTGCATATCACATATACATGCGCTTTATACATACAAAGGATGTTGACTTTTCTACCTTTCACTATGTATAAATGCACTTACTTTGCACTTTTTGATTCTGAGTTGACATCTGTGATTGCATCTTGCCCTTTGTATGTCAAACACATGCATCCCAATATACAACTGTGGACCCCACCTGAAGTCCTCCAGGATTAATTTTCCAGTCGCGTCCGGGTTGTATATGTTCTGCTTGTATCACCTTTTGTATTTCATATACATGCAATTTATACATACAAAGACACATACATTCACCTCCGCTTTCTAAAACTAATTGCATTTTCCCTTCAGGTCCACCCATGCATATTCTGGATTTGTATATATAATGCATCATTATAATATACAAATAGAAAGGCGGCTTTGAACCGCTATCAAATATATCATGAAAAGTGATCGAGTCTGGTTTGTATCTTTGTATACAACTTAAGATACAAACAAATATACATACAAAGATGCATACAATAAACCCGATGTACATTGAAAACATTGTACATGATATACATACAAAGGAAAATGTATATGAGATACATTTTTGACCAAATGAATGAAAACTCCCAAACATAGGATGATGTCACCTTCATATACATCAAAATGACTAAGTATAAAAATGAGAAATCCCTGCGATGGAAGACACCCGAAGGCAAAAGATTTCTGGGTTTTTCTGGGTTTTTTTCTTTTGCAAGGCATAGCATGAAAAAATGAAGGTTCTAAGGTTTCCTCCTTCTATTTAGGCTATCTCTGATCGGATTTCTTTGATAGAAGGAGGGAAATAGGAATATTTTGGGGTCAAGCAAAATATGACAATAATTACAATTGACAACACCAAGAGGGCTACTTGGAATGATGAGAATTTTGTGAGTATAGAAGATAACGATATTCTATAAACATCATGAAATGGACAATATTTATTTATTCTCTAGGATGCCTTGATTATTGTGTAAGAAGACATTAAATATGGAGGTTACATTGAAATGGTCAAATTTAAGATTTGTAAGAAGATCTTCCATATTTGGTGCTATGACAAGGTAATCAAGGCCCTCATGGAGCACCTAAGATTGGGATCTTGGTTAATTTGGCTATTATGATAGAATCTATGGCATCTACACATAAGAGGTTTGTAATATGTCTAAGATGTGTAAGAGTTACTATCACAGTTCCTTGACCATGGATATGGTGGTGTTGGATTTTTTCTATGGCTCATGGTTTGAGGTCTTAGTTTTGGGAAATCATTTATGGTCTATTGTTTCCTATTTTCCTATATATTGAATGCATGAGATAGTAGATTCATATGGTCTTTTGCAAGTACACTTATGTTATCAAATTACTTTCAGACTAGAGACATAAGACGATTGTATTGATGCACTTCTCTCTTTGAGAACTAATACAATCTTACGTCTCTTTTGTGATGATTTTTTTCTAGCAAGGGTTTCTCCATGTACATCTAGTGTTATGTGTATAGTTTTATGATTTTGTTGATTTCTAATTGCTTCTTCATTAAATCATTGTTAAATTTTATTGTTATCACCTGAAATTGCACCCTTTTGTTGGAGCATTAACAAATCGAACAATTTCAGAGTAACATGGGATTGGTCTCAAAGTATGGGACCTTTGCAGTTGAGACCAAACCTCCAGATAAGGTTGGTTCCTCTTTCTGAACTTAAGATTCAGAGGAATAAACTAAACCTACAGTAATGATCACCAAGAAAAAGGGAGAGAGGGAAAATGAAATTAAAAAAGGGAGGTGATACACCAAGATTTAGGGTGTTTAGCTACAACCGACATAACACAACAATGACCTCAAATATTGAAAGAGACTCACATAGACTTACAACTTTAATAGAGGCTTGAATTAGAAAACTATCACTAATAGAGGGACCATTTTATCCACAAAATGAGTTACAGATTTCAAGTAAACACATAGCAAAAGCATAAGAGATGCAAAATATCAGTTATTATATTGATCATGAAGGCCAAATAGCCATTACAAAAGAAAGATACTTTGTTATGTAGGGAGATAGACACAAAATAACCATCTGCATTCATTGGTGAACCGCTATCGAAGACATCAAAGGCTCAGCTTCGAGCAAAATGCATCAAATCTGACTAGTTCTTAGAAATGTGTTACAAGGTCTGTGATAACAAACTACCCAACTAACGTGATAGCCCAAAAGAACAACTAACCAACCTAAAATACCTCTTTTACACATGCATATGTAGCTTTTACAATCACACTGTAGCAGTCATGGGCATGGAAAGAGAAGTCAATAAGAAAGAACATCGCCCATACTGCAATATCTCCATTCTAATGCCCTTGAAGTGCACCCACATGGCTTTGTCCATGAAATCTATTGAAATAGGAGCTCCGCCCATGCCATGAGTACAAAGATTTAATGCAAATAAGGCTACAGTAGCATGGGGAGGCGAGGAATCCATCTCTACAAGAAATCAAGCTCTGAAGAAGCATTAATTGGCGACCAAGAGGGTCACTGAGTAGTCCCGTCGTGCTTTGAATAGTAGAAAATGCCTCTGGAAGGCAAAAAGGTTAGGCTCTGACATATCAGACTTCCTTTGATCGGTGTTCACCGATTGGGCCTGGAAAGGTGAAAGAGGAAACCCCGGCCTCTGAAGTCTGAGAGAAGAAAAATTGTCAGGCTTCGAGGGTTGGCCTTCGCCGGTACATTATTCTTTGGAAGAAAGAAGAACCTCACTTTTGCCTTCGCAACACTTAGACAATTTTATGAAATCAGTGGAGATCAGGCCTCGGGCCTTCCGCCTTATGCCTTCCTAGAGAAAGAAGAAGAGAGAAAGTCTGAGCCCCGCCAATATGAGGGACTTAGCTGCTTTTACAAAGGTTCGACAGATTTTGGGGTTTGGACATTCGACCTCACTCCTTCTAAAGAAAGGAAGAGAGAAGAATAAAAGACCGATATAGTCTGACTCCCTGAAACACTTAGAAATAGTTTGAATGAAAAGAAGCAGAACTCGAGTCCTGAACCTTCCTCTCGAGGATGACATCACTGCCAAATGACAACTTTCCATGGTTCCGCGGTCACCTTTTGCCTTAATAAAATACTCTCTGTGGAATGGCAGAAATGAACTAGAATACACCATGTGTCCGTCGGGAGTCGGCCATCAGGCCCTTCACCTTACACATTTTATGAAATCCATTTCATGGGGGTTGAAATCCAAAGAGAGCTCGTTACTACCAAGACATGCATTAGAATTAGATGATACTTTATCACAAATGGCCACCATTCTTGTAGGAGAAGGTGGATCTTCATCTATTTTAAAGGTTTCCATCAGCATTACATTTAAGTTTAAACTTTGTAGGAGTATGAGATTGTATTGAGGAAATTGTATTTACCTTCAAGGTCTTAGGGTGTCAGGGGTGGGATTTTATATTCACCCACAAAGGATGGTGTAAAATCTAACAAACCCCAATCATAACTGAAAAAAGTATTCGAAGGACCAAGACTATCCTAACCAAAACTGTTGTTAGCAACGAAGGGTAGAGTTGAAGAAGGGATCAAACTACTTAAAGGAGTTTGATGTCTCGCTTCTATTTTCAAGAAACTATTCGGAGTCGGATCAACTTCAATTGTGTGTACGTTGCTTTCAAAGATGAATTTTATTGAGCGATGAAGGGTAACGAGATTGCTCCCATGGTATGAACCCATGATCTACCAAGAATAAGATTGTATGAAAGAGAATTAGGCATGACATGGATAAGGGTAGGCAATATCACAGGTCCAGCCCCAAGACGTAAGGTAATAGTACCCTAATGATTGCCTACCAGCATTATCAAAGCCATGAATTTTGAGTTTATCATCGGTTGAATTAAAGATGTATCAATATTGAATTATGTAACAAATCTATCCACAAACATTTAGACCTAATCCACCATCAATCATAGTTCATCTTATCCTCATCTATTAAAGAACATGAATATCATAAGAGGCTCATTTTATTTTGAACTTCTATGGGAGGTAACTCATGGTGCTAAAATGATATATTAGATGCTGTCGCCTGTATACAATCTAACAAAGATGCTACGTCATTCAGTCTAATAGTAGGTGAACACTCACCTTTGTAGAGCCTCATAGAGCATTTTATGGTATGTAGGAGATGTTTGTATTAAATCCCATAGAGATATCTTAGCCAGAGTAGTGCAGAGCTGCTTGACAAGATCATATTCTTTACCAATATGCGGAGGGAGACGAGGTGCTTGAGGTAGGATAGGTTGAGAAGGTGGGAGAGAAATGGGCACATGTGGTGCTTTCTTACTTTGCTTGTTATTATGGGTGTTGTATGCGTGAGAAATCGTGTGATGCTGTGACACATCTTGAACACTTTTATGTCCAAGTTTGAGTAATTGTTTTGCATAATTGAGAATGTAACCTGGGGTCGAGGTGGTGTTGGATCACCTTGGACCATAATCACCAGTTTGAAGCGAGGAGGCGTATTAGTGCCTCATGCACCATGATTTTAGGAATATAATACACTTATCCACTATCCCCTTAGCGTGTGGAATAAGTCTATTAATGGTGATTGAATTGACATTGTTTTCCTTTTGAGTAAGCTTAAAATCCATCCCCTGAGGATTTAATGTGAGATACCTCTCTTCATCACTAATGCTTCATCTTTTAAAGGGAGAGTATTGGAATCAAAGGAGGGTAAAGTGTTGTTAAGAGAATTGCTGATTTCATCCTCTTGCCACCAAAATGTCCTCACAAGTGGGAATCATTTTGGGAGAGGTATCCAAATCATAGGATGAAATATGCAAAGCTAGGTCATCATCACATGTATTAGAGAGTAGGTCCATGGGAATAGACATGACATTATCTTGACTTGTAGTAGAAGAAGAACAATCACGATCATCTTTCTCATGAGTATTTATGGAGATAAATTTAGTTAGATCTTCAATATTGAAGGATAGTCACCCACGAGGGTTATGAAGCTATCAAAATTAGATACGCAACTAAGGATTTCATAGAAAGAGCTTTAAAGATATCAATATCTAAAACATAAATATGCATATTAATGAATTTTTCAAAGTGTTCACGATCTTTGATACATGCATGCAAAGATACCAAAGAGAAATAACATGAAGATGCCATAATAAAATGTCTTGGAATGGAAATGTACAATCATATCTATCATTAATCAAGTACCACCAATATGAAAATGAGATTGCAATTAGAGATCTACAAGTGCAAGAGAAGCGGGGTCCTCCAAAAATGTGATATTCTTGGTAACCACAACAACTAAGTCTTACAAATGTAGGATGTGTAGTATGTGCAAAATAAGTGCCTAAATAATGTATTCACTTAAATTCCACACTTTAATTTACAACACTTTGCTTTGATAAAGATGAACTAATGCAAGACTAGCTAGGGTTTACTAACAAAACCCTAGATCTTAAATGCTCACTTCTAGACCAATTTTTTTTTGATGCAAGCTTTATTTTTGAACACGAATGAAATTTATGACATGATATAGAAATGAAAGATTTTAAAATCTTTACAATAGCAGCAAAATTTGAACCAAGCTTTTAATTACAAACCCTAGGTTTTTATTTTGACTAAGTTTTTCAAAAATGTAAGATTTTCAACAAAACCCTAGCAAAGGAGAGTTTTAAAATGCAAGATGCAACACCGTGAAATGATTATCTACTATAATATGAATAATATATGATGCAAAATTAGAGATTTAAATCTTTCTATGATGATCTATAACACATACAATGAAAACAATGCACAAATATGCCTTTTTTCTAGGCCTAAAATGCTTGACTTTTTTTACTTTTTTTTAAAGGCAAATATGCAAAGATGTCCTAGAACAACAAGGATTATAAGGTACATCAAGTTAAAACCCTTTAATCAATGCAAAAATGCAACAAAATCTACAAACACACCAATCTACAATCCCTAGGTTGAAGATTAGCGAGATTTTCAAAAATGCAAGATCTTACAAACCCTAACCATGAAACAATGAAAAATTCAGCTATATAATTGTGCAAGATGATGAAATGAATGTAATATATTCAAATATAAGGTAAAAAATAGATCATATCTGATGCAAGAAGGATGTCAAAGTGCAATAAATAATGGGTTCACCAAAATGTTTAGTAGAAAAGAGAGAGTAGCTCAACAGATCAAACTAGGTCAAACCTGTAATGCCCCTCGCATTTGGCTTGTGATAGTTGTTAGTTTCATATTTCCCTCTGCCAGTTCTGAGATAGTTGCTAGTCTTTCATTTCATTTATCCAGTTCTGAGATACTTGGATTAGTAGGTTATGGTTTATGTATACTTTGATTTTGATGGACTATGTTCGACTCACATAGTTAGACATGTGTTATGAGTTTATGATGACATTATGGTTACTTCAGTTATGATGTGTTGGACATGATTAGTAATGGATTAATATTTGCATGTTTTATTAGGATCCGTTGATATCTGTGGCTATAATCTTGTTCAAGAGCAGGGACGGTGTAGTATTACTCACTTCGAGTACCCTACTACGTCATGATTCTCTAACTCTGTGTGTGTAGACATATATGTACTTGATCGTATACAACCAGTTTGTTTGAATGCAGGCTGCAGGTACCGAACCTCGACTCCACCTGATATAGTAGGTTTGAGCAGGTTCTTGTACCAATGGTATCAGTGATGGGAGATAATGCGAGGTTTATTCCACTAGGTCGGTCCTTGTCTTCTGTTGTGGTCTCGAGTCGTGTTGTGATGCTTGGTCCTTGCCTATTAGGTTTGGTAATCTTGTGTTGAGGAGTATCATCGAGTTGTGTTTAATAATGCTTAATTATGTTCATGTGTGGTTGGAAAATACTTTAATGATTTATTATTAATTAATAATGCTTCTATTATGTTTATTGGATAACATTGGGTTTAGCCTAGAATTTTGTTGGACACCTTGGTTAAATTTTATAATGGACTAGATTAAATTATCTGCTATTCTAAAGCATTTATGTCATTAGTTGGAGTTATAGGTAATTAGTATATTTTTGGTACATAATACTTTTTGATATGTGAAATTAATGCCTTGAGTTGTCAATTTTGAGATTGGAAGATTTGGGATCTCTTTTTATAGCAAAATTTTGAATTTCTTGGAGGAGTGGGATGTTGTGTAACGGATGTATGTCTGCATTTATTTTATGAGTTGAACCATTTTTATATGAGAAATTTTGTTCGGAAGGGGGGGGAAAAAGAACGGGGACATTGGGGAGAAGAACAGAGAATTAGTTGCAGGAATTGGAGAAATTTCAAGGAGGGATTGAATTTCGGGTATGTGATTTGTCTCTCTCTATAAAATTTGCAATTGTTGTAGCTTATAATTTAAAATTTGTTGCTGCATGTCCTGAGTGTGAAACTTGCATGTTCTGTAACTTGGAATTTAATTATCTTGTGTGCCCTGTGTGGTCGAATGTTGCTCCAACCTCTGTAGATTCCTTCTAGATGTATTTTTTTCTGTTTAGCCTTTGTCTTAATCCTTTTTGAAATCATTAGCTCCATCATCTGTAACCCTGCATTGTGATCTCAATCTTAAGAAATAGATGACTCAATTTTATCTTCTATCTATCTCTTGTCCCTGTCGTTCTTGCATATTTATCTCAGCATATTTATCTCTCAGACTGAAGTAGATTGCCCAGTAAGAAGTGTATCCAAATTGCACACCTTTGTGTCTCTCTCTCTTCTAACATTTTGCTACTGCTCTTATTAGTGACAACTTGTTTGAGTTGAATGCATAGGAGGCTATTTTGAATGCTCCACCATTCTGTAGATGGCCTTTTACATATTTTTTTTATGCAATCTGTTTGTGCTTGCAACCACCTGTTTGGTCCTCCTATTATTCATAATTCTTTTGACTTTGGATTCCTTGCTTTTATCTCTATAACTTGGATTAAGATCTTGTGTCTCCCACACTACCTCCATTAGAAAGTACCCTGCATTTATGTCTCGGATTTCGACCAAAACTTGTGAAGTTTCTTCATTATCGTCTTCATATCTGCAATTAAAAATGTATTATGGCTGCAAGGCATTCGTCCTTTCATCTTTTGTGCATGAGATTAAACTCAGTGGTTTCTTATAGAAATATATATGTTTTGATCGCTGGGAGATCACTTTGGTTGGCTTAGAAGTCTGAACTCTTTTTAGAAATACCATTTCTATCTATTAGTTCTCTGCAGACCCTTGTCATTTCGCTGTCACTTTCTTTTGATAGGTTCTGTTTAACATAGTCAATGCTTAGGATACCGTGGGTTGGAGAGTCATTGGAGTTGAATGGGAAGTAAATGTTTAAAACTGTTGCCTGTTTATTGATAGAGCCGCGAGCTATGTTGATAGTCATGTTTTTTGTAAATCTTTACCTTATGACCTTAGTTGTTGGCTGTAGACTCTGTCACCGATATGGTATTCATTATATCTTTAGTCGCTTGTTTAAGTCACTGCGGTCGAAAGGATATGTCGAAGGTAGCCGGCCCTCATAGTAATGTGAGATGTATATGATGTCTTGGTAGGTCCCAAGTTAGTAGGGTCGAAGGGGATATCACTTTTGTTAAGTGTTTTATTTAGTATCTGTTGTCGCCTTTTAGTGGACGGGGTAGACATCGAAGGTAGTCGGCATTCATAGTCTTGTTTATGTAAATCGAATGGAGTTGTTAGGGAGTCTTAGTTAGTAGGTTCGGTGGAATCTCTTGCGATTAGGAAAAGATTCATCTTAGTTTTGATATGTTTATTTGAAATCTTTATTAGAAGCTGATAGATAGTTTAAGGGATATTTGGTAGTGGTGGTCGGTAGTTTGTATCGTTAGGATCGTTTACAAATTGAAACATATAAGTTAGCTTATAGAAAACTATTAAGGTTTGATTTAAAATTTTAACATGATTGATAGTTAATTTTCTTATGGAAAAGAATTAAAATTATTTGTGAAGGTTTTTTAGTAGTTGTTGGAAATTGTTTAATGTTAGATAGTAAGTTATGTTTATAGAGAACTATATGTTTATAATATAGTTGTTAATTTTTTTCAGCAATGGTAAGTATTAGAAAATTGTTATAGTTAAATGGCCACCGGAAGTTTTTATACTTATTTGTATTTGTTCTTAGTAGGAAGTATAATTAGTGAAGCTTAGAAGGAAAATTTCTTGTTGGTTTTTTTTTTACTATGGTTTGTTAGGAGGTAGTAGTCGTTAAGAAATTAGCTAGGGGGTTTATTTTGGAATTATAGAGAAATTATTTTTTCGTAAAACTTGAATGTAATTTGAAATAAGTTTAAATCTCATAAGTTGATTTCATGATTGTATTAGGAGTTCATTGAATTTCATATGCATGATTGCCCTCCTTGTCACATCTTTACGCTTGTATTGGATCTTTGTGTCTATCTTGGGGTGAGTTGTGTCTATGAATTGTTTTCTTGTGAAGTGGGGGTCTTGAGAGAGGTCATGATTACTTGGTGTCTAAATGTAGAAGTGTTGTCCTTGTCAGATAACGGCTACTTTTCATTGTTTGTACCTAACTCCAGAGGTGTGGTGTCTTCGTTTTTGGTTCAGATAGTGGCATGTCAATGTAATGGGTTTTGTATTGTTAAGGGCAAGTGAATTGCATGGGTAATGGTTAAAGCTGTTTTGTACCTTATCTTTGCATGTTGTGGTTTGGTTGATTGATCAAAGATTGCTAAGGGAGTGGCTTCCATGGTGGGGCCGGTGCCTAGTGAGAGGCCGCCTGGGTAACCCCATGGAAGTTATGAGCAAGTGGAAACTTAATAACTTATTAGGAGGGTTGAGGTAGTAAAACACATAACAAGATAAGTAAGATACCTCACCCATGCCTTGAGTGCTCTTGCAGACTAAGGATGGGAATGAGAAGGCCTGGTTGGCAAGGCCGACGTCCTTGTCTCCATGAGAGGACCTGTCGCTCCGCATGTGTCACCCTATGGGGCCGATGCCTTGAGAGAGGCTGCCAGGGTAACCATAGATGGGGGCCGGCTTCTGGTGTTAGATAGCCTGGGTAACCCATGCTAGGACCATGTGATGACACTCTCCTTACGCAACTCAGTTACTTTCTCTATATTTTGTTGATACCTCTGGATTATAGTCTTGGCTTCTTGTTTGATCTTGGCTGGATGTTTGATTTGTCTGGTGGATTACTGCCATTTCTGTGCAGTCTTGTTATCCTGGTTGTCTACAAGGAGTCTGGATTTGGGTTTTTTGTGTCCTTGGCTATAACCTTGACCTGGTGGTAAACCTCATTGTTATCTCCTAGCTCGGTGGGGTGGACCTCAGGTTTCCACATGGTTGGGAGGCAGAGCTATCCATTGGTCATCTTGGAGATGCGGTTCGAGTCCTGTGTAGAGGTGTTCCAGTTCCAATTTGCTTTCCACATTCAATGACGTTGTATACTTTCTTATGTATTCAGTTGAAAACTGACATGATCGGTCTTGTAATCTTTGTACTGTAACTTTGTAAATCAACTATCTTGCAAATGTAAAAGTTGTTCTTATTTGTAGTAACAATATAATGTTTTTTCACTTGTATGGTTATTATTCTAACTGATGCAGTTTTGTGCCCTATAGTTGTTAGTTGTATATTACTTTTAATGTTGTTGTTTCAATGTTAATGCATACTTTAGTTTCAAAAAAAAAAAAAAAAATCTGTAAATTTTGCTCTTGTTTGCCTAACGCTCTAGGGTTACAAGACGGGGCATCACAGAACCCTCTTCTACAAAAAATATTAGGGCACAAACCGAGCTTGGATTCTACCTTAGAAGAATATCCAAACAACATGGGTTCTTCCCCTTTATTGTATAGAGAAATAGTTAACCCAAATCCAGATCAATCAAGCTAGAATCAAGACATGAAACCCTAGTGACAAAGATTTGAGTACAACAGATTGTCGGAACCTGAAACCCAGTACCAAATGGACAACATAGATCATAAAAAATTTAGAACCTGACCCAAAGGTTAGAATGCCCAAGAATAGGGAACTTGTGTACCCTGGTCCCAAATTAGGGTTTTCAAAAACTGATTCTTTTGTCAAGTCTATAACAACAACCTTAGTCTTCTTCCTGAAGATCACCTTTCAAAACCTATCCATCTGACCTGCACACACAAAAAGAGGGAGAAGGTTGAATGCTATTTAGGAGCTTGCCTCAGGCAAGCCCTGTGAATGGTGTTTCCACCTCCACAATAGAAAATGTGATTGATAAAGAATGTGTGCCCTAGGAGGGCAGAGGCAAATCTGAAATAGAACAGAATGCTAGAGCAAAGCATAAAGGAAAGAGGTCACCATGAACATGGAAACCGTTGTAAGCTTGTAGATGACGTCACAACTTGACTCAAGAAGTTGGTGTAGCCTCCAATGACCTCCACAAGACCTACAATATGTTAGTGTCACTGCAATAATCCACAAGAGAGAGCTGTACATAGCACGAGAGAGAGAGAGAGAGAGAGAGAGGAGAGGAGAGAGAGAGAGAGGAGAGAGAGAGGAGAGAGAGAGAGAGAGAGAGAGAGAGAGAGAGAGAGAGAGAGAGAGGAGAAGAGAGAGAAGAGAGAGAGAGAGAGAGAGAGAGAGAGAGAGAGAGAGAGGAGAGAGAGAGAGAGAGAGTGTGCCAATATTTCGCTAGAGAGAGTTAGATGTTCAAAGAATATAATAACTTACTTTTTTATTCATTCCCATTGATTTCTAGAGAATTAAACCACACAAGGTTGACATCTAGGAATGTTTTAAGCGGCCTAAGCCGACAAGGCCACAATTTAGGGCAGGGCTAAAGGAGGGCTAGGGTGCTTGGGTGCCTTGGTCCTTTAGCCACACAATCCCCAAAAGAGGGAACTTAAAGTATGCTTAGCCCTACCTTATGATTCTTTTCCAGGTTTCATGCATTAGGATCAAGAACTACATGTTTAATGCTCAAAAAGGTGTTAAAATAGGTCCTAATAAACAAGTGTAAATATTTGAGGCACATTTTATGACACAATAAAATGATGCAATTGATTTATAGAATGAGATAATTTGAGTTAATGGATTAGTAAATTGATTTACGATTGCATGATTGGGACTATAGTGATTTGAAAAAGAATTGATTTGAAAATATAGTAAATTACACCATGTCTTATGGAATTGACCTAATTGAAATATATGAACTTGTGTGATTTTGCGTGTGTGTAATTTGAGTTGCTTTGGCTATGACATACATTGGACTATTGATGTGTGTGTGTAAGTGTGCAGGTTAATTCCATGGCCAAGGGAAATCGGAGGTCTCACAAGTAATCCTGTTAATAATCCCCGTGAAGCCTACCTAGTCCCTAAGGTGGACTAAGGTTATATTTTGTTTGAGAATGAATGTAATGTGTTAATGAGTTATTTTGGTTTTATTTGAGTCTCTTAAGGTTGACTTAGGATGAGGTGGATGATGAGTGTCATCCATGTGTCCATTTTCGTTCATGGGTTTAAGGGGCTACTTAAATGTTGATTTTTGAGTTTTTTAATGCTTATTTCATATGTTTAATGGCCCTAGATCAAGTGCCTATGGGTTAGGTACAGTATAGACCACAAATCATGAGTTTTAACTCATATTTGACCATAGGAGTTAAGTGACAAATTAAGGTTTTGGGATGAGGGTTGGGTGACTTGTCACATCCCAATCCCACTATCCTAGGTTCGTGTATGGCCTTAGGGGAATCCCAAAGGTCTCACATGTGTGAACACACATTGTAAGAGCCTTTGGGAAGAGTAACCCAAGTACTCCCCTTTCCCCAATGTATCACACATGTGTGAGGACATTTGTGGGGAGGTGTGCTCTTGAGGAGGAATGAGAGGATGACAAATGTCACCTCCCTACTCAATATATCACACATGTGTGAGAGTACATGTGGGAAGATGTGCTTGAGAGAGTGAATGAGAAGGTGACAAGTGCCACCTCCTCGTTCATTGGGATTTTTTTGTAACCTATTTATCTCCCTCTTGTTGAGGTGAGAAGGGTTCTTCCTTTTTGGTTTGGTTTTGGATTTTGGAAGGGATTGTGACCTAAGGAGATCTTGGACTAAGCTCTTGGGAGACTTCTTCAAACATCTTCACTACTTAAAGATTGAGAGGTAGCCTCTCAAGGCTTCAAGTCTCTCTTGTTTTTATTGCATTTCATTTCATGTATGTAGAAATGACATTTTGTGTATTGTGTTTTTGTGTTGGGTTTTTGGGATGTTGGCATAAGCTCTCCATGTGAGGGAGCTTGCCTTGTATGGGGTGGAGAGAGGAGTGAACCTCCTCGGGGAATGTCACTCCTTATTAAGGAGATTTGGAAGGCATTGGCCTTGTTCTTGGTGTTTTGGTGTAAGTTTTGATAGGCAAGAGTGGCTTGTTACCTTGGTATTTTGATTATCATTTGGTTGGCAAGAGTGCTCTTGTATATTTTGGAGTTAAAAGTGGTTTGAGATAGCAAGAGGCTATGTAGTATTGAGATAAGATTTTGACTATTATGGTGGTTCTTGAGTCTTTCCCCTTGAGTGAGAGATGTCCACTCTCTCCCTCTTTTGAATCCATATTCTTGGATTTAGTTATGTTAAGATCCCTTGGGTTGGGTGTTAATGTGTTTGTTGTGAGTGTGCTGGTAATCCCTTGTGTGTGTGTATGAAACCGGATTACTTGTAGGCCTCCTAGATTCTGGGTAGCTTGCAAGCAAACCTAACGTTGGGAGGTGAGCTTCTCTTAGTTATGGGAAAAAAATTTATTTGTCTTGCAGGTTTTCTTGGTTCTATGGAGAAGAACTATGAGATAGGTCTTCTTGAGGTGGTTTAGTATTTTTTCAATCAAGTTGTAAATGTATGGCAATGTAAATGCCTTGGCTCAGTGAGCTTGTAAATGGGTTGGATGTATGCGAGAGTAAATCTCTCTCTTGGGGATAACCTTTGTATTGGGTTAGTCCCTTTGTGAAATGTATTTGACTCAAAATGAAAATGAATATTTAGATGCAATATTTTCTATACCTTGTTTATTTTAACTCTCTATCTCTCTCATACTTGCTATCAAGCATTTGTATCTACAAGGAAGAAAAAAGATTATCCCTCTCTCTCATGCAAGATGAATAGATGTATAGTTTTCCATATTTTACTTGTCTATTTGCAAAGAGAAATACTTAGAAAAAAAAAACTTTTGTCTCCCTTACCTTATTATCCATTTGGCAAAAGATAAGGAATGGGATATTGTTTTACCTAGAAATACACTATCCTCTTCAAACTAGCTCTATGGTTGTGTGAATGCCTTGTGTAGAAAAAGAAAAAAATAGAGGAGTCATGATTAAGTTAATATTTATAGTTGGTTTAGTTAAAAAAAAAAGAGATACTATTTGTGTTTAAGCCAAAAAAAAAATATATTTGTCTAATGTCGATTTTAAAGATATATATATATATGTGTGTGTGTGTGTGTGTGTGTGTGTGTGTGTGTGTGTGTGTGTTTTAAAAGTAGCTTTTATATTCTTTTGTTATATCTCCATTATATATATATATATATATATATATATATATATATATATATATATATATATATATATATATATATATATATATTGTGTATGCTCATTTAATTGTTTTTAAGCATTAAAGTTAGGTTTTAAATTGTTTTAAAAAAAGAGTGTTGAGCGAATGTGTTTTTGTTTGTAGGTCATGGTCATGGGGGATGACTGGGCCGAACACTGTCCGCCCCCCGGCGCTGGCCATGGGATCGGGGTCGGGGGCTCCTGCCCCACAGATCCCCCACTCTTGGGCCCCCATAGGCCAATGGTCTGTGCTGGCCGCAGGCGGCTGCATAGGCCAACTGACTTGTGGTGGCCAACCACTACCTCAAAACCCACCACCATGGTTTTTTCAACTTTGCTGCTAAAAAAATAAAACATTTCAGTTGCTCCTTTTTACAATATATTTATTGTTTTGACCTTTGTTGATGGATATGCATATATATATATATACATTTAAATCTTTCACCTCTATATATACATAAAATTGTGTATATACAGAGTTATGTGTATATACATAGGGATGCCCTTTGGTTATATATATATATATATATATATATATATATATATATATATATATATATATATATATATATATATATATATATATATATAACTTAAGAGAATTTTATAGTATTATATTTGTAAATAAGTTTGAGGGAAAGCTAGTTTAAATTTTAGTAAGCTAAAGCTTAGGAAAATTTAAAACTTGAAACCTAGCAAACTAGAACATTTAAACTTCATTAGAAAAACAAAATAAATCCATGTTGGGAAATGATCTTCCCATGAGGAAAGAGATTTCCCTCTCTTCCTCTTCTCCTATTCAACCTGCAAAACCTTTAACTTGTGAGTGAAGTGAGGAATGATAGTGTTGTTATAAACTTGTTTTAGGTTTTAGTGTGTTGCCCTAATGATTAGGGCATGTTAAATATATTTTAAACCCCTTTTTGCTTTCAAACCCACTTAAGTGAAATTAGATTTATTTTTGTTTAGTTATATAGTCCTGTTTTAATTTGTTGCACCTTGGTTTAATCAAATCCCTAGATTACTTTTGCAATGTTATGCTGACAAATTTTTTAGAAAATTAGTCGCTTAAGTAATGTTATGCTGTTAAATTTTTTGGAGACCAAATAATTGGATTAAGGTATTAGATGAGCATTTGAGTTAGTTATTTTTATGGTAAGTTGTTATCGGGATTGATTAATTTTATTGTTGTATAGTTGATTTAAAAATTCCCCATTTAATTTATTATTGCTAGATTTTTTGAAAGGCTTTTAATTTAATTTATATAAATGGGTTAGGTTAGTGATATTGAATTAGTTTAGATTATAGTTTTATTTTTCTTTCGCATTATAGTTTATTTAATTAGTTAATTAATTCTTAGGGTTAGGGTTTCGAGTTAGGTTGAAATCAATTTCTCATTTTCATCTAGGAAACCCTAGGGTCGGTTTCTCGATGGAGACCATCCCTCTTGGTGACACAAGATGCAACGTGTTCCCTCGTAGTTACTTCCATCTTCGAAGGGGTGCAAAAGGAGTTTCATATTTCCCGCATCTTGATTGACTTTCTTGCCTTAGTGCGGCATGCCTAACGTGTGTTGCACATACAACAACATTACATGCGTATGTTATTTAAGCGCACATTTGATGCACAAGTGAGTTTAGTTTCTTGTGTTATTAAATTTTTTGATATTTTGATTTTCATGTCCATGTGTAAAATGTGGGCATGACAACCCACATCATCATTAAAATCCATATTAAGTGTTTCTACATTGTTTGAATGGTTAGGAAATGGATTTGTGTATATGTGCAATTATCAACAAGGTCTTGAACCTTATGTTTAAGATCTATGCATGTTTGAGTGTAATGACCTTTTAACAGGATGATAGTTTCAAAATGCATGATCATTATATGATTTACAAAGTGATTTATTGGTATCCAGTGGATGGATGGGAGCAAGTGTAAGTAAGATCTTAGGACTCAATAAACTTTGAATCACATCATCCATAGATTCTTTAAGTTTAGTGAACTTCCCATTAGCATTCTCTTAAATGAAGGAAATTAGGAAGTAGTAGTGTAGAGGTGGAAATCACATACCTTGAAACTACAAATCCATCAATTACACTCATTTTAGTGTCTATCCCCGTAGCATGTTTTAGGAATCACTTTAGCACTAACCTTATCCTTATTCTGATCTAGTTTCTAGTTTATATTTATTTATTGGATTAATCTTAAATTTATATTTCTTTGATGTCATATGTCATTTTGATTGACGTTTCTATTAAAAAGTGTATGCTTGGACTAAGCCACAAACATATAGACACCACCGTAGGTATGATCATGTCCCTAGTAGAATAAATTCATACAACCAATTCCCATTGATCGAATCAATGCCACTTTTAGTTGGTAGTCATTTGTAACGGATGCCACTATAGGTTTGTTTGACTATTGGGCTTCACTCCATTGATTATTTTCCTAAAATGATATGTCAATGATTGGGATTCTTGAAAGGAATTTGATTTTGAGTTTTATTATGATGTAGAAGCATCCCGTGCGAATGGACAATCCGACATCAACCAAAACATTTCAGTTTGTTTTCTTCATTTTTTTTTGGTGTGTGTGGGGTCTTGATTGTCATCTCTCAGCCTTGGCATGCGTCGTAGTGGTATAATTCAAGTTTCCCATCTTTGTAATCTTGGTTGCTGCTTTTGTCATGGTCTCTCTATAGCTCTTCCTATTTGAAAGGAATGTTATATAGCTTGTTATAAAAGATGTTAGAGCTGATAAGGTTGCATTAGGGGGCTTGGGAGGTGTTGTAAGACGACACAAGGGGGCAGTGGGCATATCTTTCAAATATAGAGACACTTCCTTTCTTTTGATTGCATGCCATCTATCTTCTCACGAGAACGATGTCCTGAAGAGAAATGTTTAGTACTAGAGGATTTGCCACACCATGTTTAGCAAACCAAAGAGAAGTCCAAACCCAATCAACAATCTCTCTCTTGTCTGGAATACTCCAGACCAAGACATTGCTTCATCTCCTGCTCTTAAGCACTTTGATGTAGTGTGGGTGGGTGATCTCAACTACATAATTGAAGGCAGTAGAAAATCAGTCAATTTTCTCATTAATCAAAACCTCCAAAAGCTGCTGAGAGCCAAGGACCAACTTTTCTAGAGATAGCAAATCCTCATGAGCGAAGATTGATCAAGATATAGTTGTAGGAATTGGTGGTAATTGTGGCATCAAAATTCTAACCGAAGACATCCCATGGAAAATGTAACCTAGATGAAAATGGTTGGAGCGGTACAGGTAGAAACAAATGGATGATTCATTTGGAGTCATTATTGACTATAGCTATTGGCAAGCCAATATATGGCTTAAGGGTGATAAACACCAAGTCTTGGGTGATGTTTATTTGTTGAGGCTACAACATTGTCTTTGAACAAAGCTATGCTAGTCTAATCACGCAGGAGGTAAAACTATCTAGAAACAACGTATGACATGAGATGACCCCATGATGCAAGGAGCTTGACCTAACTTACGTGCATATCAAGCTTCATGCCATAGGACAGAATAAGACAAAGACTCTTAGCACAATCATCTCTTGATACTCTTGCTCGATATGGAATGAGAATTGGTTGCATAAGATGATTTGGTGAGAAAGAGTCGGTCGCTGAAACACATGTGAATTTGTATTATAATCTATATTTCCATGTATGCGTTGTAGCTTAATTACAAAATGCATAGAAAAGGTGTTAGGAAATAAAAGATCATGAAAACAAAACTAAAGACAACACTAATGTGGAAAACAAAGGGGTCACATGGGTAGAGAGAAGGGAAGCATCATCTCGTCTTTTGTGTCTCTTCAAATCATCACTCCAATGCATTATATAAATGAATGGATAATATTTCAAAAAGGGTTCTGTCGATGAGAAAGAGGGGAAATAGGGGCATGCCACCAACAGAGTAAGAACTGGTTCATTGAAGGAGTAGGAATGAACAGTAGTTGATGTCTCAAACTAGAGACAAAATGTAGATATATTGCATCCGTATGAGAGGCCATGGAAAGTTTGTTGTAGTTAATTTCGTTATAGAGTTGTTTTGTATATGAATTGAATAAAGTTGAAGAAATTTCTTGTTATAATCCATATGTGAGATTGTTGTGCTATGAAATGAAATCGAGCTATATCTTGGCAATTATGTGAGTGTTGTGAGTTTGTGAGCAGATTAGTCTAGCAGCTGCATCAAATTCTATTAGAGCAGGGGATCTTGAGAGTGGAGAGAATACACCAGGACTTGTGGGAGAGAAGGTGGTAGAGGAGAAGCTCGTGTGAGGGCTATTGTAGGTAGGAGAAGTCCTGAGTAGTGGGAGAGCATGAAGCCGCGAAGGAAAGAGTTTTGCAAATTGCAGAGTGTGGGATGTGAAAGATTGCATCAACAATGAGATGGATATAGTCATAAGGAAGAGGCCCGTGATTTGGGAATCATGGAGATGGTACGAAGAAAACAAGACATGGAGGATGATGAAAAATATAAATAGGAGGCACAACTAGGTCGACAAGAAGACATAAGAAAAGATGATGAGGATGGAGTGAACAGTGAAGAGCCTGCAACACACGTAGTTGATGAGGAGAAAAATGAAGATGCAATGATGAAATACAAAGAGGTTGCAGTGAAGGATGAGAAAGAAGATGATTTGTTGTCGCAGATTTTAGCGGTAGAGAATGAGTGGTTGGAGAAGATTACAATGATTGGAAGCTAGAAGACAAGCATTGTAGCGAAGGAGGTAGAAGTTAATGATGCAACCAATGGTGAATTTACAACAACGAGTGAAGAGGTAAAACTTGTTGCCTTTTGTGATGATGCTTTTGTACTTCCATTTGAGGTAGTTGGGGTTGAAGACTGTGGAGAAGAACCTATGGAAATCTTCAATTTCCATAAGGTATTCGATGAAGATTTATATGCTACAGGTTGTGATATGAGTGACATGAGGGTTTGGTGGAGGAGGCTGGTTACTAGTGGGATGGATCCCACGAAGGAGAGGAGAGGAGGGATAATTTGGTGAAGGATGACACATGGTGGATGTGAATCCATGAGAGAAGAGAGGAGTGGAGAATGGGGTTGTGGGAGGAAGATGACGATTGTTCCGACATGGTGCTAGAAGAAGAGGAAGAAGAATTGATCTTATGTACATATCGCAATGTTGGAGTTCGCTGTAGGTTGGATGTAACTTGAAAGGGTAGTTCAAATACTCAACTCTGCTTTTTGAGATTATGCTCACAAACTTTCTACCCAGCGTGTCTGATGCAGGAGCATCCTGGGCGAATCGACAATCCGGCATCAACCAAAATATTTTAGTTTGTTTTCTTCATTTTTTTTGGTGTGTGGGGGGTCTTGATTGGCATCTCTCAGCCTCAACATGTATTGTAGTGGCATAATTCAAGTTTCTCATCTCTATAATCTTGGTTGCTGCTTCTGTTGTGGTCTCTTTGCAGCTCTTCCTATTTGCAAGGAATGTTATACAGCCTGTTATAAAAGATGTTAGAGTTGATAAGGTTGCATTAGGGGGCTTGGGAGGCATTGTAAGATGACACAAGGAGGCAGTGGACATATCTTTCAAATACAGAGACACTTCCTTTCTTTTGATTGCATGCCATCTATCTCCTCATGAGAATGACATCCTGGAGAGAAATGTTCAGTACCCATGGATTTGCCACACCATGTTTAGCAAACCAAAGAGAAGTCCAAACCCAATCAACAATCTCTCTCCTATGTGGAATACTCTAGACCAAGACATTGCTTCATCTCTTGCTGTTGGGCACTTTGATGTGGTTTGGTTGGGTGATCTCAACTACAGAATTGAAGGCAATAGAAAATCAGTCAATTTTCTCATTAATCAAAACCTCCAAAAGCTACTGAGAGCCGAGGACCAACTTTCTAGAGATAGCAGATCCTCATGAGTGAAGGTTGATCAAGGAATAGTTGCAGGAATTGGTGGTAACTATGGAATCAAAATTCTAACTGATGGCATCCCATGGAAAACGTAACCTAGATGACAATGGTTGGAGCAGTCCAGGTAGAAACAAATGGCTAATTCATTTGGAGTCATTACTGACCTTATCTATTGGCAAGCCAATAAATGGCTTAAGGGTGATAAATGCCAAGTCTTGGGCGATGTTTATTTGCTGAGGCTACAACGTTGTCCTCGAACAAATCTATGCTAGTTTGATCACGTAGGAGGTAAAACTATCTAGAAATAGTGTATGACATGAGATGATCCAACGATGCAAGGAGCTCAGCCTAACTTACTTGCATATTAGGCTTCGCAGCACAGAACAGAATAAGACAAAGACTCTTAGCACAATCATCTCTTCATACTCTTGCTTGATATTGAATGAGAATTGGTCGCATAAGATGATTTGGTGAGAAGAGTAGGCCGTTGAAACATATGTGAATTTGTATTATTGTAAGAACCAACCACTTCAACCCAAACATAAAATAGATTCACCATGAGTTAAAAGAAAAATCACTAATGAAGATAAACATTTGTAATCAATAATTTGAAGATTTACTTTTTTTTTTTAAAAAAGAACTAGAAATGAGAATAATTCTTAACTCTCAAATCACATTACAAGAAATAGGCAGCTACAGTAGACTTTTTCCATCAATCATTTATCAGACTATTGTACTGACAGAAAATAAGTAGAGAAATGTATAGAAACCATTATCTGATCTTTTGCTTATCTCCAAGACTCGGTAATTGCCTCTACAGAGAGGGAAAGCATCATCTGGTTGTTTTACCTCCAACCACAAACTTAAGTGGTCCCCCGCACATTTACCATACTAGTAAACGGCCCTACCCTTCAATGAAAGGACATGTCAAGAACCCTCTTAATTACCATCTGATCTCTGGTGTGTAACCCCCACTTGGCTAACTCTGTCGCACTACTAAGGATACCCTCCTACTAAGTACGACGACTCTGGTTAACCTTGTGTCCGGGGTACAGTGAACTGACAAGTGCACGAGGTGGCATTGGCACTCATTATGGCCATTGTTTCTAAAATTAAATACGTTACGCAATGAACATTGTCCTTGTTCACCACCTTGCTCGACTTGGAGAGAATACTGGTTCTAGGGTTTTTCTGGATTACCTATCCGCCCATTCCGGTTTAACGAAATATACTTTTGTATTTTTCCAACTTGTTTGATGAAGTAATTTGATTGCTCATTGATCGTTAGAATATATTCGTACCCTAGTTTTTTGTATTCCTTGATAGTATTTAGTTTTTGTTCAAGTTTGGACTCGAAACCCATAAATGGTAACAATAAAAGATTCCTTCCTTACTAGGAAATAAACATAAAAGGGTAAGATATTGTAGTAGAAAATCTATGCTTTGCATATGAATATCAACACAATGATTTGTTAATGATAAAAAGAATATTCTATTTCATGATAGTCGGTGACGTGAATAGAAGAAAAATGGGTCTTTTGGAAGCGATAATGCCACGGTAGGTGCCTACTATTTATTCTATATGAGAGGCCATGGAAAGTTTGTTGTATTAATCTGGTTGTAGAGTTGTTTTGTATCTGAATTGAATAAAGTTGAAGAAATTTCTTGTTATAATCCATATGCGAAATTGTTGTGCTATGAAATGAAATTGGGCCGTGACTTGGCAATTGTGTGAGTGTTGTGAGTTTGTGAGCAGATTAGATTAGCAGCTACATCATATTACAATTATTCTCCTCCATTACAATAATAACAACTTTGTTTCTAGCATTCTATAACTTTGGCATTCTCACACTCACATATGTTGATATTTGTCTACAATCATTACATAGCTTCCTTAATATCTTAAGCTATTTTTCTCTAAGATTTGGGTGCTTTGTGGAGTTCTCTATAGTTCTATTCTAGCATTCAAGTTGCACTATTTTAGAAGTAGCATTATTTTCGCTCTTATTTGATTCCTCATGATATTGGACATCTTGCATGCTGGTAGTTTCCATTTCTCTGTCAATGATTGTAGTGGTTTGCTCATTTTATTTATTTCTTATTTTTTTTTTTTAATCATTTTTGAACTCTCTAGCTCTCAATTGTTATTTGGATATTCATATTATTGTTATTCCTTCTTCTCTCTTTGGTAAAGACAATAATATTATTTCTCATTCCTCTATTGGCATCATATTACTTTTTGGGCATATTTGGATCATCCGCATCTTAATCTCTATTCCATACACATCTAGAATAGCAATATATTTTTGTAGACTAGAATTATATTGTTATTTCTTTTATTACATAGTTTATTTAGCTTAGACCTAGACACACATAGGTTAAGCACACACACTATATTCTATTAGATTGCTTGTGGAATTCAAATGAATCGAATATGGGTTCGACCACCTTGGCAAGCTCATACATTGTCTTAACCCCTTTTCTTGTCACAACAATTGTTTATCTTGTAATGTTATTCTTCTTTGGGTTTGTTATCCTCCTCAGTAATCTTGTGCCCTTAGCTTTTATTTCTCATTTCAATACTTCCATTAAGAGTTAGACATCTTAAAATATTATATTGTGGATCCTTGTGCCTTTTATGTGTCAATTTTGTAGGTTACCAATGGTTGTACAACTTGGGGCCTATTTTCTTTGTACAAATAGATGCTTATGCTAAAGGATGGTTTTACATGGCCATGGTATTGTCCTTATCCTACAACATCCCTTAGTTCACCTCCAATAGGAAGACCTTTATTTAGTCTTTGTTGTCTAGCCACCATAACATGTTTTACTTTTATTTTAAACTTAAATACAATTTCCTTTAAGCATTCATGCAACTATCATGTTTAATTGAATTAAGTTGATTTAATTAGGCACAGTGATTTAAAGGAGATTAATTAGAGAATACATAATGACATTTTGGCTATTTGTTCATTGTGGACATTTTCACTTTAGCATTATTTATTGTTTTCTGGTAGGCAATGCTTATTTCTTTTCTTTGAAAGTAGTAGTGCTAAAGTAGGTTAAGTACATAGCATCTTAGTATAGCAATCTTTTTTTTTTAAACATTACAAGTAGCAATTTGATTTACATTTTCCTTCATATCAAATTAGCCTTCAAAAAATTAATTTAATATCCTTTTGAAACTTGGAAGGGTAAGATGATTGAGATGATGATGAATTATATTTCAAAGTATTTGATGCTAACAATTTAATCTCAAGATTCTTTAATGTGTGCGCATGTTTCTAAATGATGGAAAGCTACTTAGGTGCACATTATTCTTTATGACTAGAAGTAATCCCTCAAGAAACCCGATCTATAATTCTTCATCATCATCAAATTGGCGCTTTAACATGGCACACAAAGCTTGAATTTGAACAACATAGTCATTAGTAGGCTTATTTATCTTTTGTGTGCATTTAGTAAGGTCATTAACAATAACTTTCAACACTGTGTTTATATGAAAATGCTCTAAAAACATAATAGCAAGAACATCAAAGCACTTGATTGAACTTAGATTTAATAAAAACATTGAATAACATACTCCTTAAGGGTTCATGAGAATAACTTAGCTAAGATCACATCATCATAAGCAAAATCCACACACACTCTTGTGAATGATGGTAAGTGGATGCTAGGTTCTCATATTCCATTATACATCTCAAAACAAGAAGCCACAAATCCCAGGAGAAACAGACATGCAACAATCTCAAAAGCTAGTGGCATGTGATGTGGAGGATTGGATGCAATAATATCCTTCTTGTTAGTCTTAGGTTTTTTTTTAGATTTACAATCTCTTACACTAGTGTATCCAAGGTGGTGGTGGGAATTAGAGTGGTGTTCGTGGTATGGAAATGATAGAATGGGTGCAGAGTTCAGATGTAAGAGGCATGGATGTGGTGATAAATGGGTTTGACATAGCATTAGAAATATGGATCATGACATGGGATGGGGAAATAGTATGAGTAGCATGAGTAGGGGGTGTAATAGTAGTAGCCATGAAAGTAATGGGAGTGGAAATAGGTAGAACGGTAGAAGAAATGGAACTAGTAATGGGTATGATTAAGCGAGGACTAATAATAAAATTAACATAATCTATAATAAAAATTCCCTAATTTAAACATATTAGATTTTTTGTTGACTAATCATAAAAAATTAAATAGGGCTAAGAACTACTTTATGTTAACATTGATGAACTGCTGCAGGTGGCAAATTTTGGTCTTGCCCATGCTATGGTACACTGTCCATGGAATTTGGACACCGTACATTTGAGTTCTGGGGCTTTTGTACCATAGTCTGTGTGAAATTCCAGTCCATTAGAATTTTGATATGCATCTGAATATTTAGAATCTAGTCGTATATGAGCTTATGTCTAATTTGATGTTTCTGAAGTGGATTTTTCACAGAATGAAAATTCCATAACTGTTTTGTGAGAATAAATGTTTATATCCTTTTTCGTTTCACAGTTGTGAGTAGACTCTGTGGTTTGGTAAGTTTCTGAGTCGCGTGCTTTACTGGGAAGCAGACCCGACAATCCTGAGTATTATTAGGTGAAAATTAGACGCAGCTTGGAATAAGAGTACAGTGTTCTGATCCAATCATTTCAAGCTATCAAAATTCAGATACATTCTGTTAAAACCAAAATTCTAATTTGTGGGGTTGAAATTTGTCATATGTACACATGCATCGTAAATTTGTTTCGATTTGTCTAACCCTGAAATTTTACCAACATTTGTCTTGCTAATCTCCTTACAGCATAAATACAGTCTGGTTTAGGTTGAAAGCTAAAATTTGTGAACCCGGCCTACATACCTTAAAGGGCAATTTTGTTGACTCTCATATTTTCTCATATAAATATTTTAAATGTCCCCAAAAAAGGGTCTCTGAAGGATGTTTATTTTCCTGATAAATTGTAGGTTTCTTAAATGTTTTCAGGTAAAACCCTCATGATTAGGTTTTCTTAAATTATATATCGTTGTTAAATCCTCAGACCTTTGGAAAGATGATTGTTCCCAGCCTCTCAGAAATTAATTAATAACCAATAATTAAACTCCCAAATTTATATTAAATATAAGTGACAACAATTTATGAGGCCATGTTCTCTATGTGTATGTATAAATGTAGGGAATAAAAATGCATACCTTGTACCTTTATCTTTCTGTTTTACATCATTTTGTGTGGATGTTGTAAATGTGTGGTTTTAGCACCCAGTTGATTTTTTTGACACATTAGCTGACCCTAATCCTGAACCATCACTCATATATGCTAAATCCATCAATTCAGATCAGGAGTGGCCTATTTAAAATTTCCCAAGTTTTCTTCCTCCCTAGACTAGGCTGCACACACAGTTCTATCTACTAGACAAAACTGTGCCTATGGTCTAGTCCTCCAGTTTTAAATTTCAAATCTCCCGCTTTCTAGGCCAACTCTCCCAAAATATGATCATTACTGGTCTGTGTGTGCTGCTGCACCCAAAGGTCACGAGTTGTGTGTCTTAAATGTGTATTTAAGGACATCATCCAAGATCATTTTAATCATCAATAGATTATCGATTGTTAGGACAAAGCATTTACATTTGCATTGAGTCAGGGTTGCATTAGTCTCAGATCAGTCTCAGTAACATTAGCATTCTTGCATTCTCTTCTTGGCGTGTTTTCAATATTGTTACATCTATCACGGGGCTTGACTACTACTATAGGTGTACCTCCTTTTGTGATAGATGCCAAATGGTGCTTTTCAGTGCCACTAATTTTCAAATGCAAGTACAAACATAGGCTAACAGATTATGCAGATCCTGAAAGTAAACTTCAGTAGTGGACAAGACCGTGCAGGAGCAAAGTGTTAAAGAATAGAGCTGCGGGCAGGGTCTAGTCCCAAGGTCAAAAAGTTCGGAATATCTTTGGCTTAGGTTCCTAATCACTGATCTAATACCAGATCCCAGTTTCTAATTTCTTGTCACAGTGTTTCAGCCAGTTAAAGCTGTCAAAGTTGACATTTCACCATAAACCAGGTAAGATCTATTTCCATCTTAATCATTACAATTTTTTTTTTTGCCTCAATTTGCTCAAATCGCTGTTTACATTTATTATTTACAGCTCCCTTTAAAAATCTAAAATTTAACTCAATTAAAGTTTTGTCCTTAGATTCCTTTATGTATGGTGTATTTTATTTCCTACAATATTCAAATGTAATTTTTCCATTTTTTATTTTTCTTTTGTAAGTTTAAGCTATATTCATAACAGAATCACTGGAGATGAGAGTACAACCTTTTTTCTTAATGTTCAAGATTTATTTATCTTATATGCACCAAAATGATTGTAGGACAACCAAGCATGAAATTCAGCCCTATGCAGCCCCTTCACGAGCCACTTTGTGGTTGAGCCACATAATGAGGTTTATGATTTATGCAAATCTAAATTGTAGATGCACAGTTATATGACTTGAAGCAGCTACCTTATTTTGAAATAGAAAATGTACTAGACGTGCCACTGAAATATTGGACAGGGCCTTGACCTTCGTTGTTTGCTGCACCAAAATGCCTTATTCTGTATGTACCTATAACTGCAGAATCTGGTACTGACCATTGAATTGTGGCAACACCGTGAAGTGTAACATTTTGCTGTGCCCACTTGAAGAATACACTAAAGTCATCATCATCATATGCAGGGATCCACTTTGCAGTGCCATCATAAAATTCAACCACAGAAAATGTGCCTTCTGTGAGAAGGTCATTTCTTGGATTCCCTGACCAGAAAGAAGCAGAAACTGTATCCCCTATTTTGTATGAAGTATTTGATACATCTTCTTTGATGTCACCGAAACTCGCACTGGATGGTATCCTATCAGGAAGAACAGGCCCAAGTGCCTGAAGTTGATCCGCTAATAGATCAGGGGGAGATTGACCATTATCAGGAATGGGAATTCCCTTTGCCATTGCTGTTGCCAACTTTTTGAACTCTTGGATATAGGCAGACAGAGTGTGTGGACCATACAAAGTGGAAGCTCCCTGTCAATATCACTGATATAAGTTATTGAATTTCAACAGTTGAGTTGAGCACATGGGGTTCATATGGAGTTCCTTCCTTATGACCCTGCCAGCTATTTAATGTTATCTGGCACAACTACAGCATTGTCTACGCTTACAACAAAGTACATCTCAAGATAAGTAAGCTCAAGGACAAATCTACCTCATATCGTTGTGCTTGATATTCTTCATAAGTGGTAACATATTGAGAGTATGTGTTGGTAAGCCCTGCAATTACGATGTAAGTATCTTCATTGTATTCACCATTTCCATTTGCAATGAGCGTCTCTTTCACTGCTGCTCGTAGTCGCCTACCAGCCATAGTTGTAAACTCTGAATAAATACAAATCACATGATTATGGTTATGGTAATGGTTAGTAGCAAGTGCTTTGGAATAAAGGTTTGAATTTGAATTTGAGTTTCTTTTTCTGTAGGAGATTTTTTCCTATGCTTTTATAAAGTTATAGATGACCCATTTTTTATCAATAACCTTTTGATATAATCATGCTTCAACATGTAGCCTAATGGAAAAGTACATGTTAGTCAAAGTTTACATACCTGCTGGCACAGAAAGTATGATGAACTGACCAATTCTTAGAATTTGAATTGGAAGGATAGCAGGCTGCATGGACAATTGTTTTAATACATATTCACTAAATTAGTAAACAATTTAAACAGCACATGGAAAGTCAATTGATTTCATTATGTAGTGCTAGATATATCAGCTACTAGGATTATACCTTCATGCTTATGCTTATATTGTTGATCAATTTAACCCATTCAAGTTTATCAATATTACAGATATCAATTTGGATCCCTTATGTTTAATTTAGCATTATTTTCTGAGATAATTATTATTTGTTTGCTTCCTTGGACATTATTTTCAATCTGTTGAACTTCTTAATGGGTTTCAAATGTGTCAAGTTTTGGCCAGCTAGTGCTAACCTGAAATTAACCATTCTCTTCTCACAGCCTAATAAAAAAGAGTCATTTGAGGAATTATAAAAATACATTACCGCCCATGGACCTGGATAAAACATTTCTCCAGTATCAAGCAATACTGGTTTTGGCTTTTGACAATTAATTTGCTCTTTTGTAGGTTTCTTCAGTCCGTCTCTGATGTTTCTCCATTTTTTACTAATCTGACACAACATAACGATATTATTAGCTTTTAGTTAGTTTAACTGCATAAATAAAATAGCAGTACAATAAATTCAGAGTACTGGTAATGGGGTACTCTGCTGTACTGGTAACATAGACATCCTATAAAATTGAAACAGTACAAAGAAGATTAGCATGACCCTGGGAATGAATAATTTGCACTAAAGTGAGAAATAGTCCAAAAAGTTCTATCTTTTAGGATATAAGAAGATTGGCATCTTTGAGGGTATAGATAGATTGGCAAGACTCAGTTTACTTCGGCGCTTAGGTAGGCTAGGACTGGACCTAAAAAGTTATCTTTATTTTTTTAATCTTCGTAAATTAGGTTGTGTAAGCCACTATTTAATAACAGTAACAGTACATACCATATAATGAGTGACAAATTTTACATGGTTGATAGTCAATATGGTATGTTTCATTTCTACTACAATAGGTATTGCTTTATTTTTACCTTAGTATCACCTTGCTTGAAGCCAGGAGATCCAGGACCATCAGTGGTACCTGCTGCAAAACCAGGTCCTAGTGCTGCAGGGCATGTTCTGACCATTTTTTCTTTATTATCTGTAAGATTCACTGGAATATTAGTAAAGTTAAGGTATACATGACGGTAATCTATTTTTCCTGATAACTTTTCTTTTGCATTGGTGAAAAGATCAACGGCCTGTTTGAACTGTCTGTCAGCAATTATCCTTGTGCTTTCAAAATCATTTGGGTAGCTGCAAAATGAACAATGAGCAGGATTAGTAAAAGATGTTCATAACACTTGTTCCCGGGCTTCAAAATATTAGCCCCTGTTTTGGGTCCTTACCACCATCTCTTATTAGCTGGATCCCTTTCACATTATGCAACTATATTTACCACTATGATATAAAAATTCTAAATAAAAATTACTGCTAAATGTACTCACTTGTTACTAACCATGTCCCAGGGTGACTCAATGGAAAGGTAGATGGAAACATGAAAAGATATACATATCTGTATTAAACTCGGTCCCAACTAGTAGGGAAGGAAAATGCGAATTACCCTGGTCCTTGGCCAATGCATAATTGATTATCACCATTACAAGTGCTGGTATTGAAGTCACATGGCAATCCTGTGTCTGCACAAAATGCTCCCTGCACATTGGGACTGACATCACCTACATTTGATTGACAAAATGCAGCAACAAAGGTTGGCATTTTTACAGATTTACGGACACGGTACTTCGTACTAGATGACTTGTTGCATGGTGTTCCTCCTGTTTTTGTGATTCTAGCTGCAATGCAATGATGAGGTCCAGTAAGCATAGATGTCAATTTGGAAAACAAGGTCTCAGTGTTATTAAAGCATGGAGATTTCCGTGGCAAGACATTTTATATCCAAGTTTCCAAGGTCTCACTTTTTGGATGATATTTAAATAGGGTGTAGCCTGTGTATAATCTTATATGTCTGGACTTTTCTCAACCTACTAAATGCGTATATGGTATGGATCAACCTTTTAAATTAGAAAGGTTGATCCATGACTTGCACAATGATGGATTGGGAAGTAACAAAAAGGTAGAACATCAAGACTTATACTACTCTACACAGGCTCCAAAAAGCTTCTAGTATGCATGTCTATAAACTTTCCACAGAGGTGAGGTGTGAGCCTAGAAAGTCAAAATGCAACAGTAAAGTTTCATAAGAAATCATAAAAGAATATATTTTTCTCACCTCAACAGGCCTTTGGTTTGTATGATAATCCTTGAAGTATGCATAAAATAAAACAATCAATTGCCTAAACTAACACACCTACAGTTGATTGGAAGAGATGAAAATGTAACAAATTTTACAGACCTGCAATTGGTTGGATGCTTGATTTCGTTTCCTGTGAATAATTACTGCTTGACGGGGTAGACTCAGTGGTTGGATTTTGTGACGATGAATTGGGATGCACTCGCTGCAAATACCAGTCCTCCATAAATCGTGCCGCAGCTCCTTTGTTATCACCACTGATAAGTGTGTTGTGGCGACTCATTGAGGTCCCATGTGTAGGAAGCCAGTTAAAACTCCCAATAGGAACTGAATGAGAATCTACAAACTTTAGCAATGTCATGTCTGTGTCAATATTGTGTTTGTACTTTGCTCGTTCCTCTGCTGGATTTCTTAAGTATGCACTTGGACTTCGGCTTATTCCAGCATTAAGCAATTCACCTGCAAATCTTATATCCCATCATGTCATTTCACTTCTTTGGGAGTGCTTCTAAGTCACATCAACCTTGACAAACATGGAAGCACACTTATGGTTGCAAACACCTATAAATGTACTCCCCCTATTTGTATCATAATGTTTGCTTCTTAAAATAGGTATCAGAATGGTAAAATCTATGAGTCCATGATTTCTAGCTATGCATGAGTTTGAGTCCATAATGTATGACTTTTGCTTTGGGTCTGTCTTGCAATATTCTGGTCTTTGAACACTCTTTGTTTTGGGTTTCACCCAGTTCTGTAAAATAGACATGCTTTATCGGTGTCTAATCCAAAGTAAAAGGGCATTAGTTTTTTGTAGAATGTCTGCCATTCTACTTGCTCTTTAAACACCCCTACCAAACCCAAAAAAATTTATTAAAAAAAAAAAAAAAAAAACCTTCAATTGCTATGGGTCCATGATTTCTAGCTATGCATGAGTTTTGAGTCCATAATGTATGACTTTTGCTTTGGGTCTGTCTTGCAATATTCTGGTCTCTGAACACTCTTTGTTTTGGGTTTCACCCAGTTCTGTAAAATAGACATGCTTTATCGGTGTCTAATCCAAAGTAAAAGGGCATTAGTTTTTTGTAGAATGTCTGCCATTCTACTTGCTCTTTAAACACTCCTACCAAACCCAAAAAAAACCAAAAAAAAAAAACCTTCAATTGCTATGTTACTAAGGTAGCATGATGTAAGGTTTCTAAATTTAACGTCAAAACTTTTTAATAATACTAACATGGTTTCACTGTTTAGGGAAATTGGAAACTCCCACAAAACACAAACATCCACTCAAAGTAATTTTAGTTCTGAGAGCTGATGCTAAAACATAAACCTAGGGGTTTGCATCCTGAAGTCATGCTTTTGGATTGGCGAAGCTTTATATTCTTGATATAATGCATCTAGGATCTAAATCAATAAAATTTGCACTTGATCATAAATCAATAAATGAATTTTACAACTCTTGAAAAAAGGACCGAAGACATTTGGTTTTGGAAATCTTTTGAAATTAAAAAATGTACCTGTATTAACAAAAATAGATCCAGGCCTCAAGTTCTCATGAGCTTGTACAATGCTTTGCTCTACACCATCCACAATAGCATTGAAGGATTGATTGAGAAATCCAAGTGTTGCAAATGAGTACAACATATACTGTAAGTACCCTCCAGGACCAGAATGTGTGTGGATGCCACTTATAGCCACATTCTTCTCATTGTATCTGTCTCCTTTGTTTCCGTCTCCATACCTGTTTCAAAAATAACATAGATAGACAACAATAATGTTTATGGTTGAGACATTAATGTACCAGTAAAAACATGGCTTGTAGTCTTGTATAATACAAGTTCATAAAAAAATAACAAATAACCAAGTCTTATACGAAACTTCATTCATGAGATTAAAGCTATTGAAATGATTCAAAATAGTTATATGACCACAATAAATGGTTTAGCCTTGTAAGGTTTCCCTCACTGTTCTCATATGCCAAATTGGATACTGCAAATGATAGATTAGGAAAGCTTGGTTCACTTCAAGCTTGATCATGAGGTTGAAACCTAGGGGTACAAAACTTGAACAATACATAAAGTAAATGGAAAGAAAGTTTCTAGTTGGCTTCCACAAAAGGGTCTTACTCACTAATGTGACTTGGTCATCACTAGAAAAACTTTATTACATTCATGTGGAAATTAGATTTTAGGCAACCTATCATGAATATTGATCTTCTCACATGCTAGGGGAATTGAGGCTCTTAAAGTGAGTTGATTGTGTTGGTAAAATTTGCATTGAGTGTTTCGCTAAAGAGTTTAGGTCCTTGCATCATCTAAAAGGATGCAAGTGTAAATTTTATCTTTTCCTTTTCTTTCTTAGAAAGGGGCTTCCTTGTATATGTGTTGTTAGCTTGCTACATATACTCATCCTTGTAAGTGTTAGTGTAAAAAAGGACATTACATAACTAGTTAGATTTTAGCCTACCTAGGAAAGTCCTATTCACACTAGTTAAGTCCACACTTAGGGACTTCTATCTTTTTGTCTCACCTACGAATGAGACACATATTCACCTTTTTAGTGACACTTAACTCATGTACATATGACACCTCTATCACACATGTTCTATGCACATGCAAGGTGCTTAGAGTCCACAACTACCTTCTCATCTCACCCTTTCTCTATATATCATCAGGGGTTCATATGTAAATTAGAAGTGCTTTTGGGCACACACATATTGTATGAATATTATTGCATTTTGGCTCCTTCAAAATCTCTTGTAGAAGGCATATCATTGTTTTTTAGGATCCAATGGGTTGTGATGGTCAAATATTAGACTCCAGCATGGTATCAGAGCTTTGAATCTACAAATATCTTCTCAAATTAGGGGGGTTTCATCCAAATACTTTCATATGGTGCATTCTAGAGTCAAATTGGCCTCACCATTGCATTTAGAAGGCCCAAGCAACGAATTTTGATATAAAACACTTGGTATTTCTGAGCCCAAAAAAATTGGTGATTTTTTTGGGAGCATGAATATTTTCTGTAAAAAATCAACACAATGTACATATCTATACAAAATCTATACGGTTATATAGTTTATACGATATGGATTTTAGCTCTCAAATTTATGTAGGCTCATCTCTGTTTGTTTTATCCAACGGTCTGTCACTTTATCCATCAATTTGGCCATTAGCTAGCAACTGCAGGCTTTGCACAGAGGTTAAAATAAATCCAGCATCATCTTCAATATTCTATCCACTGACATCATGGTGATGTCACACTCTTTTCCCCCATATTTCTTTCCTCTCTCCATTGGTATGTTTGTATTTTAAACCCAACTTCAAGAGCCTCTTTCTCGGCCATACGGCAACATTTTTTTTTTTATTTAAGGTAATTTTTCATGCTCTATATCGTGGTGTGAACAATCTATAAATTTAATGAACAAAATTTTATAAAAGCCCAAGATTCTCAAGGTAATCCTGCATAGTTCCTAGTTTTGGAACTTCAGAGGGCTTGTTCAGGCACATACAAATTCCTTTTTGGGTCCCTTTTTTTAAACTACCTAATTTTTTTAGCACCACACAATGGTGCTATTAGTTTTTATTGATAGTGTTTTAGAAATATACTTTTAGTGTATGCCCATATTTTGAGATTTTGTAACAATATGTCATTAAATCCACTTGGTGGAAATTGTAAATGCACTAAATATAAAGTGCCACATAACTATAAATTGCTTGGGGAGGTTCATTAATTGAATCAAGGGGGTAATCTTGTGATTTTGCACTCATTGGCTTCTTGGTCGAGTCATCTTGGGTGAGCTAATCATGTCTCTTACTCTCTCTCCTTTCCATTTGAGTATTCTACACACACCTCCAAAATCAATAAAGGTAAAATGTGGTTACTGTGGAAAGAAAAATCATAATAGAGATGAATGTTTACTAAAGCAAAATGATGAAATGAAGTAATTTCTTCGAGATCATAATATTGCTTTACCTAATCATTATAATCCGACACTAGTAGAATCATCATATGGTCTTACATAGACATCTTGTGAAACAACAATATCATTTGGGGATCACCAATGTAGTCTGATGACTTGCATTGACATGTCATCTCCTTCATCATCACTTGTTGCTACATTTGAATTATGTGTTGATTCATCTATGACTATTAGCGATTCTTTGCAATAGGATATTGATATCAATTTTCTAGATCCACCTCATTGGAAGATATTTCTACTATGCATATCATTCTTGTTTGTAGAGTCCCACATTGCAAATTTGGAAGACATAGTTGAAGACATATCCCTATCACCCTATCCCCCATCTCATCCTTTTTATAAGGCAAACTTCTGCAATCCTATTCATTTGTATCCTCCTCCTGATGATGGATCACTGAGTGTGATCTGAAACGTCGAGACAAAGAAATACACATAGTGAAATCCAAAAGCAATTACTTTCTTAATTCGATGGACTGTGGAAAGCTTATGCCTACATGTCTTCTATTTGATGAAAACTTTGATGGAATTGCATCACCATCATCTTCTTCAGATATCATGAGGGCACATTCAGACCCTCTTATTCTTTCTTTGCCTACATTTGCTTCTATAGTGGTAGATTTTGTAGATATACATGAGTCCATATATCTAACTTAGTCATCATCCATTTTGATATCCTCTACAACAATACTTGATTCTCATCGGTCCAGTTGTCTCGTCTTTGGTGAGCACCATACATCCATGATTATTGTACTTGAATCTTTTATGGTACCTAATTTATCATATCAACATTTATCACAATTTGGTATTGGCTTGGAGATCATTGAGCAACATTAGAAGACATCATCTTGGGCATCATCTAGGTCGTTGGATCATGTGCAAAATTCAGAGACATTCTGTTGGAAATAAGCCACACCTAAACTGACAATGGACTGACCACAAAGGGGCCAATAGCTTAGTTGGTAGAGCACTCCAACAACAAATGGAAGGTCCTAGGTTTGAGTCCTAGCTGGTCCATATAAGCAAAAGCTCAATGATTGGTATCAGAGCCAGACTTGGAGCCCCAAGCACCTACAGTGTGGCTTAAGGGGGGTGTTGGAAATAAGCCACACCCAGACTGGCGATGGACTAGCCACAAAGGGGCTAGTATCTCAATTGGTAGAGCACTCCAGCAACAAATGGAAGGTCCTAGGTTTGAGACCTAGCTGGTCCATACGAGTAGAAGCTCAACATATTCATCTTTCTTACTAGATATTCTTATTTGGAATGGGAAGCTATCTTGCACACATTTGTAGTTTTATCTTTTCCCAAGGGGAGAAATGTTGTTCAACGATAATGGATCATCTTCAACATCCAATATCAAGCATCTACCAGCACTACAAGAGACAATTTGAGGGGAGGCTACATGGTTTATTTTCTCATCTTAGTTTTGGAGGGAGCATATCCTCACATGGAGTTCTTTCCTTCTCACTTTTTGGGGAGCCACATAGACATTCTCTCTTTTTCTCTCTTATGGGGGGGGGGGGGACATTTTTTGTACATTAGTGCTAGAAGTAGTTCTTGGGGGTCATGATAAGTCCTTTCTTCTTCACTTGTACAATTTTTCATGCATCTTTTCTATTTTGGAGAGGAGTTTTATTTCCCACTATGTTTTCTCCTTTACTCCATTTGTGAGAAAATTGTTTGTACATGGGTACCTAACATGGCCTCATAGCTGGGACCCATCTTTATTTATCTATTCTCTCTAGGTTGCATTTAAGGGGAGTGTTAGTGTTAATAAGGACATTACATAACTAGTTAGCTTTTAGCCTATCTAGGAGAGTCTTATTCGCACTTGTTAAGTCCACAATTAGGAACTTTTACTTTCTTGTCTTACCTCATAGGTATGAGACACATGTTCACCTTTTTGTTGACACCTCACTCATGCACATATGACACCTTTATCACACGTCCTATGACATGCAAGGTGGCTAGAGTCCACAACTACCTACTCATCTCAATGCCCCTTCTTTATATAATTAGGGGTTTATATGTAAATTGTAGGCTCTTTTGGGCGCACACATGTATGAATATTATTGCATTTTTGCTCGATCAAAATCTCTTATGGAAGGAATATCACTATTTTGTAGGATCTAATGGGTTGTAAAGGTCAAATATCAAACTCCAACAGTAAGAATGAAAAATGAGAGATACATAAAATAAAATACAGATGACATTTTTTAAAGCAAAAATTACAAAGGATCTATGAATTTTATTCATATAAAAAAGTTAATTTAGGATTAAAATAGATTAAAAAATAAACAGGTATGAAAAGAAAAAAGCTACTTTTTTCCCTCCAATTTTAATTTTTTTCTGCTACTATAGATCATACATTTTTTTTGTTCTTTAAAGAATATTAAATATATTTAAAAAATAAAATCTACATAAAAATAAGATCATAATCCATTTGAAAACTACTACAAAATATCTATCATAAAGTAGGATGACAAGTGTTGTTTTATTTCTACTTTCTTGAAAAGGAAAGGCCAAAACAACAATTAAAAAAACTAGAAAAGACCTATCTTAAAGTACAATAATTTAACACTGAACATTTTATTCAATTACACAATTTCCTCTCTTTCTCTAACATGGGTTATGCAATTCTTTACTCTCCAAAGTAATTTATAAAATACATTTACTAAAATAAAGGTAAAAAAAACATCATAAACAACAAGAGCAGGACTATTTTAAATATATCCTAAAATAAAATAGGCATAGAAACTACAATGATAACAATTACAATCTATTTCATTACACAACCTCTCTCTATATTTTCCCTCATAATTTTTGACATTACATAAAACCTTGATTTAATATACCTATGCCTGAGTCTTTCTAATACTTTGATTGTCACCAGCTGTGATGCCATACAAGCGTCCATGTTCACAAACACTACTCTGTTATGTGTTTCTGCTTCTGCAACAATGAAGGCCCTGGCTCTAAGTCTGAAATGAATCCCAGCAGCCTTCTGTTCCAATATGTTTCCATAACCCATCATGATCATATCTGCAGCAGGCCCAGTGATGTCATAGGATCCAACACCAATAAGATATTTTGTATCCTCAGAGAAGCCCAAACAAAAGAAGCCATTGAAACAGATTGAGATTATCATGAACAATAAACACTTTGAGAATACCAAGGTCTCCATGATGATGTATCACAAAAACTCAGTTGTTCAAATCATTTATGAGGTTGGGCCTTCTTATTATGCATCTTAGACACAAAAACCTGAAAGAAAAATCCTGTCTAACATAGAATTAAGATCTAAGTTCATTACCAATTTATAATTGTCATTGGGTGTATTGCTTCCATCTTCCAATGCAATAATTTTTAGGTGCATGGTTACTCTCGTCAGATTGATGTAGACATGATTAGTGTCTACATTGTCGATGTAATTACATTGTGCAGACAGAAATAATGAGTTGGCGAATACGAACACTATTTGTTGTTTATATCGAATATATGATTGCTAGAGACTGTTCTTGATCAGGTCAATCTGAGCAGTTATCTGCTTGCAGAAAATTGTTGTAATCCTCGCCCTTACAATGGGAAAAATCGTCATTCTAAAATGTACTTATTTCTTATCCAGCTTGGTATTCATTAATTATGTATAAAAAATTTTCTACTTGGTGTATACATTATTAAATATATAAAAAATTTGTAGTATTGGTGTAAAAGGAAAATGAGAAACGATGTTTTGATTACTAAGGTGGGCTTTAGAATTCTTTATTAGCTCACAATCAAGCTGAACACTAAGAATAAACTAAAATTCTTGATTAGATTCTATTTTCAGGTTACTATATTTCACATTTATTATATTTATAATATTTGTGTAAAAGAAAATTAAGTTTTTTTAAAGTTTAATTTAAGTTAATTCAATGAAATGTACACAAACAAGCATAAATTAATTTAGATTAAATAATGATAGCTTAGATCTTAAGTAAGTGTATATGTTATTTTAAGAAATGAAATAAGAGGGATAGGGTACTTAGCTCGATAATTGAAGAGTAAAGACTTTTGATGAAGATTATGGAATATTTTGTTTCTTTAGTATAAAAGTGCAATCTCTTTGTTTGATAAATGTCTTTGGTTCTGTACTAATTATTTGCTTTGTCAAAGGATAAGTTTGCAAGTCGAGGACACATTCGTGATCATAGGCTAGTACCCTAAGTTTGGATTCACCATATACATAATGGAATTCTACTTTGTTTGTCACCTAATGAATTTGTGCTTGCTCTACTCTTCTTCAAGACCGAGGGACTAGCAGTATTTAAAAATACCTTAAAGGGTCATCGTTATGTCATGAGGAAATAAGTTCTCCTAGATTAACTCCCAAAAAGTTTATAAAGATCGAAGACAACAATCAAGCATCCTAGAATGCAAATCTGTTACTCTTTCTAGTGCACCAAATTCAAATGTTTCACTATTGGTTCTTCTTTAATGTTCTCGGATGAGAATTAGTGCTTCAATGTGAGATCCTCAATGTGAAATGAATGCAATCAAATGCCTTTAAATAGTAGCACATAGCGCTAAGTCACACAGAAGTGTACTTTGTTGGCTCTGGGTGAGAAAAGGTAAAGGGGCTTCAATTTTGAAATCTAAAAAAGGAAAGAGTCAATTTTGTGACCATGGGGTTGATTCCATGATTGTAGAAATGATCGTAGACAATCAAACAATTAGGTTTGGGTAAATAATGACTATATTTGGGTAGGTGTACAAATAAGTACAATTAATGTGGGAATTAGGTGATTTTATTGGGAGTATATGCACATGTGGATAGGGTAGGGGCTATATGTATGGGAATGAGTGTGTAGAGAAATGGGTAAAGGCTAGGGAAATGAGCCCAACTTTGCACAAGATTACACTATTTGTCACTATGTACTCATATCAAGAGATATCCTCAAAATGGGCACAAAACTAAATGGGGAATGACACAGGTATGCTAATTTCACCATTATATTTTGTAGGTGCATGTTCATCCAAAAATGAACATGCATGTTAAGTAAATATTTAGTTATCAAAGGATATCATCATGGAGTCCATATAAAGTAAATACAATATGTAGCCTCACAAACATGCATGTTAAGTAAATATTTAGTTATCAAAGGATATCATCATGGAGTCCATATAAAGTAATGGACCTTGTAAGATGTGATCATGCAAATGTATCCTTTAACATGTGCTCTCCATGAGATCTTGATAAAATAGAGGAAAACTATTCCTTGAGTATCTTTAGTCTCATAGGTGCAAATTAAGTACAAATTAGGAGCTTGCTCAATTGTCCAAAAAATAGGAAACAAAAAATAAGTAAATTTAGAGAATTTTGTCTCTTCATAAAATGATAATGATGTCTTTGACACGGTGGCCTTGGGATGACATGACACATCAAGTGCAAGACATATAATGTGATATCGATTCATCTAGTCATGATGATGAGTCTTTGTATCACTTATCACTACTTGAAATCTCAACATAAGATTGTTAGTGACAATATATGCCCCCTTCAATTGGTTGTATCTATGGGATGCAAGGACTTGAAGGAGAGGGAAAATCGTACATGAAAGTAAATGTAAACTAAAGATGAGCATGTAATCATGTTACAAAGTGATAAACATAAAGAATACATCATATAAAAAGCATGTAAACATATAGAATGATAAATCATTATAAGCACATATGGATTAGAGATAGCACCAAGGGAGGTAGGTTGCCCCCATCATGGGCGTATAAAAGTGCTAAAGTGACCCTCAATGGCTAGGAATGCTTGTGTTAGCATTGGGAAGGTGTTATAGACCTTGTATAAAGATATATTTTATATTTTGTAATCTATGTGGTCCATGTCTATGTGGGACTCCACACATTGGGATTGAGCAACATTTTCTTAGGGGAGATTGTATGTGACGTTGCAAATGTATTTAATGTGAGTGGTACATTGGGGAGGGGTTATGGTTTCGTGAGTACATATTCAATTGTGTTCATTGGAGGAATGCATTTAATGATTTAGGATCCTTGTTTAAAGAGTATTCAATATTGTAAAACATATTTAAAGCTTGGGAACATGTGTGCAAATAAAACTTAGGCATGAGGCTTGGAGAGAGCAAGGGGTTTCTTTGGAGAATGTGCAATCATATGTTGTGATATGTTATAGTGGAAAACTTGGGTGCCCAACTTTGTGCATTGCTTGTTTTTCTTAGGGCATTAGTTATTGGTAGAAAGGTGGTTTGGGAAGCTTCTAGGAGGTTTTCCTCTCGTTGTTTCTCTCTTGCTTATAAATAGGAGGCTTGGGATGGAATTATTCATCATATTTTAAATGTTCATCATCTTACACTTGCTCATTGTGAGTGGAGATCAAATCTTGGAGCTTGACTTGAGTCAAGCTTGTTGAGGAGAACTTAAGGGGCATGGAGTGAGATATATGACTCTCATTTGTTCTTGGATTGGTCTCATGGGGATAACAACAATAGTTGTTCATCGCTACAAAAGAAGGTCATATGTTGCATGGTTTTGTCCTAGATTGAGAGTATTGATCTCCAAGTTAAAGTTCATAGATTTATATATTGTATTGTAACTATTTTATTGCTAGAAATACATTTTTCAATGATTTAGAGGCTAGGTTTGTTCTCAAAAGAGTTTTCTTGGGGTATATTGTTGTCTCTCTTTTGTGTGATTATTCTTTCAATCATTCTTGTTATGTGTGATTTATGCCAAAATATTGCTAGAATTAGTATATATTAGATAAATTGTGACATCTCTTCTCATAGTGTTAATGTAGGAAACTATTTATATTTTCTCAAATTTGGTATCAGAGATTTATCTAGACGAGCTTGAGTACTAGTAGTTTAGTAGTGATTTTGTTTACATAAGCATATATGGTACTAGGATAAACATATGCCCCCGGTGTGGAATTCAAGAGCATGAGCACACAAAGGTATAGGTAAGGCAATAGGTCCCTAGTGGAGGTAAGTATAAAAAGGGTAATGGAAGGGGGAAGATATGATGCCCCTAGCATAAATAGTGTGGTCGTGAAGGAAGAATGTATAAGAGGGTGTTGGTAGGATAGAGCTGATCCAATCCCATTAGGTTGAAAACCTAAAAGGGTGGCCTAATGTAGGATAATGGTAAAAACCCATAAGGGTGCCAACGGTTGACATCAAGATAATCCATCTCTATATTTAGCAAAAATAGTCAAAGATATCGTAGACCAAAGGAACAATAATGCAACATTTTTAGATGACTTTTATTAATCTTAGAAAGGTATATCCATGGAGAAATATGGATAGAGACATGTCCCTATATATGATGGAGCTATGATAACAACATATATGTACCACAACTAATAGGAGTTAGAAAGTAGAGACAAGAAGAGAAAGAGAGAAATAGAAAAGAAGTAGAAGAAGAGAGAAGGAAAAGCATGCAATGTAATAGTTGTAGAGGGAAGAGATAAATGTATAAAGAGATATAGTATGAACTAAGTGATAGATGATAGAAATATGGAAATGTTTTGTATGATGATATAATGAATCCATGAGAAGTTTCTGGAGACTTGATATGTGTATGATGAATGAATATGTGTATATTTTACTTTGTTTACTTTGTTATCTTATCACATATATTTTGATTCTCTTTCTTATCCATCACACTATGGTAAAACATAAAACTTACATAGAAATAACATAGATCACCAATTATTTTATCCATAATCTTTTTCATATTGTGATGTCAGAGAAAAGTGGGGGAAGGAACAAGGGTTCAAGTGGGAACTCATTCGAACTAGCACAGGACATGAGCGTTCTGAGCATTGATGAGGGAGAAATTGATGAGGATAGTTTTGAGGTGGATCCAGATAGCGAAGGATATGTTGAAGATTGGTGTGGGTTTTTCTAGGAGGAAGATGATGTTTGGTTGCTGGATTTATGGCTCGAAGCCTATAAGAGTGCTAGTTATGCTGCCTCTAGGAAGAACCATGAGGGTTCCCGCATGGATTTAGGTGCTTTGTAGAACACAAAGAGGCCAGTTGTTATTGGTGTTGAGGTCCATGGTCTCTACAAAGGGTTCCTTCTTCCCTCCTTTGTGTGATTGAATGGAGTATGTGAGTGGGCTTCTTGCCCTGTGGATAACACAGGTGGTCTATCTAGTGAGGAAGGGACCTTGAATCCCTGTGTTTCTTCCAAGATGGGTATACCTCTGAAAGAAGGTGGTTCGAGAGAAATTTCTGAGACTTTGCGTCAGCTATTCTGCCCTAGCCTGAATGAGCAAGGCTCTAAGGCAACTTCTCTCACTCCACCTGATCTTATTACCATGGAAGGGCAAGGTCCTAAGGCAGTTCCAAACATTGAGGGGAGTTTTTCTACTCTACAGGACCAAGGCTTTGTTATGTTGCCTAGGCTAGGTCCTTCGCTAGGGGCATCAAACTCTACAACTGCTTTTGGGGAGTCTCAAATATACATTCCTGACTCTGTTATTGAGAGATCAACTACTTGGCTCAAGAGCTCTCTTGTTGGGAGATTCTACGGCAATCGTCCCAATATAGACATGGTCAGAAGATGGGTGCTTTGAAAATGGAAGATTAGAGGACAGGTAGAGGTGATAGCCTTGTTGAATAATTTTTTCCTTTTTTCATTTTCTAATCCTGAAGATAGTTCAAGGATTCTTCTGGGTGGTCCCTGGTTCCTGGGGCAGAATGGTCTCTTTTTAAAATATGGTCTCCTGACTTCTGTTGCAAGTATGTGCCTAATCGGTGTTGTCATTGATGTCAACATATTTGTGTTGTCATTAGTGTCAACTGGGCTCTTATTTTGTTGCTTGCCTGTAATAAGTGAGATGATTTGTTGAGGATAATGAGAAAATTAGCTCCTCCGATAGAAACAGTGAGTTGCAGTGGAAACAGTGTATTTCATACTGAAGAACAATCTAGAAGATTGCTTTGTATTTCATGTAGGATGAATATCTTTGTTTGCAGATTGGAAGTTATTTAGAAGTCTATCTGAAGTTGTTATATTCCAAGTTTGAGCCTCCTTTGTGAAAATTTGAGTGAGTTATGTTCACCAGAGTGAAAACTGCTTTTTTTGTATGTTTGGTGGTGATAGGGAGAAAGTGGTATGCTTAGGATTCCTCTGCATTGAAGTATTTTGGTCTATAGTTCTAGAGTTAAGTTTCGAATGATGATAAGTCCTTTCAACTACAATGGTTTGTGATTTGGCGGTCCGCAATCTATCCTTACCTTATGACAGTGGATGATATTGTTCTTCTTGTGCTATGGTTTGAAGAATCTTCTTGACAGAGTGGTTAGAGATCGTGCAGTTGTTCCTGGTGATTAAAATGTGCTTGTGGATGTCTCCTGATCATGTTCCTATTTTTGGATTGGTCCACAAAGATAAAATTAGATCATGATGAAGAATGATCTTAGCAGACCTAGTGTTCTCACCAGTCTTGGCTGACTTAGTTGATTTCACTGATTGTGGAGATGCCTTGAAGATTGTGGAAGCATATTGTGGCATGAAGAATTGTGTTTGAGTCCCAGCTAAGGCATGACATGATCTGCATACATCTTTACATCTTTTCCTTAGCAAAATTTGTATTAGGTCCAGACTTATTTTATGTATGTTTGTAATGCCGACCTTAGAGATTGTTCCAATGGTTGATGAATGTAATGCCGACCTTGATGTACATTCCAAGGTTGATGAATTGTATAAAAGCATGTAATGTAGTTGCAAAAAAGAGTGTTTATGCGAATATGAAGAGATAAGTGCAAAGGTGTGAAAGAGCATAGCAGAGAAGTTTTATTGTGCTTCAAAGGAACTGAACCTAGGCATGTAGTAGATGCTATTTAATTAGTTCACCATATTTGGCAGTGAGCCACCCCTTGGTAGTGAGCCACCCCTTGGTAGTGAGCCACCCCTTGGCAATGAGCCACCCTTTGGTAGTGAGTCGTTCTTGTAGTGAGCCCTATAGGTAGTGAGCCTCTAATTTTTGGTATTGTTATAACTCATACATTGTGGGCTAACACCCACCGTGGTTATTCCCTTTTAGGGTTTTCCACGTAAAATTTGGTGTCTACTGTGTTGAATGTGTTATTGTGATCAAGTCTATGGTTTCATGGTTTCATGGTTAAATATGATTATTAGTAATTAAGTAGTTGATGAACTTTATGTAGTTAAGTATTTGTTGTTGGGAATTAAGGTGTCTCAACCTTGGTAATTCCTTGTATTATTTCATTGTATTTATTTATTTATTTATTGCCTATGTATAATTTGGATGCAAATCCTATGTTGTCATATTGTGGGTGTTGGCACGGTGATGTGTCATCCTACATGGCATATGACCACATGTAATTTTGTCCTCAGATGAGGAGATAGGCGTCCCACTTAGTGGTAGGAATATTTTTCCATGTGTCGACATCTTGGATGTTGTGTAAGGGAATGTTGACCGAAACGGTTATGACAGATTCATATGACAAAGTTATGACATGTAAGAGTTGGAAATAGAAGCTTGTAATACAGGTGAAGATATGTGTCGAGAATCATCTTTGAAAAAGGCATCTTTGGGTGCCCCAAGGTGGACTATGACATGTAAGAGAATATGCTATTTATAGCCTGTGTATGACAGATTCTCTTACAACTGTAAGTTATGAAAGCTATGACAGATTCTATGACGGTCGTAAGAGTCGTAAGAGCATTTGTCATAGCCCATTTTGGAAATAGGTGACCTCTTTGGAATGGGGTGTGTGGACAAGTGTCAGAAGCAGCTTACAATGTTGACCAAGTGTCCATAGGCGTGGGTTTTGGGCCATGAGTCCAAGTTGGACGTCCATTCCAAGATAGAGGCATTTTTGCCTTGTATTTTCTATATAAACAGGTGCTTTGAGGAGTTGCATAATGTGATTGACAGGTACTGTTATGCTATCGGATTGACTCCAGACATGAGTGTCAAAGACTATTGAGAGATTGCATTGCAAGTGTATTGTAAACCATATATAGTTTTGATAATACATTGTGCAGGTTTTCGAGTGTGGGGTTTTTCATTCGATAAGGGTTTTCCCCACGATATATCTTGTCTCTCTTCTTCTGTCTTCTTTATGGATCTGTGTGTATTGCTGCAATATCTCTGTTATATGTTTCATGTTGCTGTAATTGTAAAGATTAAATTGTATTTGCAAAGCTCTTCCCTCATTAGATTAGTGTAGGAAGCGATTTCTGCACACCTAGCTTCCTTTCAGTTGGTATCAGAGCTTGATCACCTTTGGTCCTAGTTGTTGGGTAGGAGTTTTTTGAACTGATCTTAAGTTGAGTGGGAGTCAGTGCAAAGTATTCTGAATCTTATTGCAACAAGGAGATGACAAGCACATCTAGAAGGATAGAGGTGGAGAAATTCAATGGCACTAATTTTGAGCTGTGGAAGCTCAAGATGGAAGACATGCTTGTTGATTGAGACCTATGGGAAATCATTGATGGCACAAAACCTATGACAATGTCACAAGTTGATTGGGATCTCAAAGATCAGAAGGCTAAGGGTCTCATAATACTTAGTCTTACTGATTCTGTCCTATTAAATGTCCATGAGGAGAAAATTGCAAACTTGCTTTGGAAGAAGTTGGGAGATGTGTATCAAGAAAAATCCCTAGTTAACAAACTTTTTTTGAGAAAGAAGTTGTATTCTCTTCGAATGGAGGATAGAGGATCTGTTGCAGATCATATGAATGCTTTCAACATGTTGGTTTTACAATTGACATCCATTGGTGTGAAGATGGAGGAGGAGGATCGTTGTATGACCTTGCTTTGTTCTTTGCCGGAATCGTGGGATCATCTTGTCATGGTTATTGGAAGAACCACATCCAAATTCAAAATGTATGAAGTGGTTTCTTTGCTGTTGTCTAAAGGGATGGGGAGAAAGTCTTCTGAGGTAGCCAAAGAGGCTCTTGCAGTTCGTGGAAGACCCAAGGAGAAAGGGAAAAAGAAGGACAAGAAAGCTAAGAAGGGTAGATCTAAATCTCTTGGAAAGTCCAAGGCTCTTTATTAGAATTGTGGCAAAACTGGGCATTTCCAAAAGGAATGCAAAGAGGAAAAGAAAAAGAAGAAGAAGAACCCAAATTCAGATTCCGACAAGTGACAAGATGATGGTGATGCTTTCATCACAGCCCTGGCAACCCATGCATCTGATGATGTGTGGCTGATTGATTCTGGTGCATCATTCCACATAACCTCGCATCGAGACTGGTTTACTAAGTATGAGGAGTTCGATGGTGGAAGGGTGTACTTGGGTGACGACTCTCATCTGAAGATTGTTGGTCGTGGAAGAGTTTCTATCCGATTCCCTGATGGACAAGTGAAGGTGATCTCTGGGGTTATGGACATCCTAGGCTTAGCATGGAACCTGCTTTCTGCAAGTATGTTGAATGATGCAGGTGTGCAGGTTGTCTTTTCGAAAGAAGGATGCAAGATGACTAGAGGAGCTATGGTGCTTGCTAAGGGTACTAGGAGAGGTACTCTGTTTCAGCTGGAGGCATGCATTTCACAATGCAATAGTTCTTCTAACTCAAGGAAGAGGGCAGCAGTCACTTCATCCCCACCATCTGAATCAGCAATGAAGAAATCTGTTGTATTCAATACTGATGGTTGTATTCATGCTTTGGAAGTTAAGCTTCCTGCTGAAAAGACAATGTTATGGCATAAGAGATTTGGCCACATTGGTGAGAAGGGTCTTAGAACCCTGAAAAATAAAAACATCGTTGATGGGTTAGATGATTGTAATCTTGAGTTTGACTTTTGTAAACATTGCATATATGAAAAACAAAATTGTGTTTAGTTTTATTCGAGTTCTCATAAGTCTTCTGGTGTGTTGGACCTTGTTCATTCTGATGTATTTGGTCCTGTTAATGTTCCTTTGTTATCAAAATTTGTATATTTTGTATCTTTCATAGATGACTACAGTAGAAGGACAGATTTATTTTCTTAGAAGCAAATCTGAAGTCTATAGTAAGTTTAAGGAGTTTAAAGCCTTTGTTGAAAATTAGACTAGTAAAATGATTAAATGTTTGAGAACTGACAATAGTGGTGAGTTCTGTTCTACAGAATTCAATAAATATTGCAAGGAACTTGGGATTGAAATACATAAGACAACTCCATACACCCCGCAGCAAAATAGAGTTGCAGAGAGGATGAATAGGACACTGATAGAGAAGGCTAGGAGTATGCTTAATGAAGCTGGCCTAGAACAAAAGTTTTGGGCTGAAGTTATTGCCACTGCTTGCTATCTGGTAAATAGATCTCCTACATCAGCTCTTGTTGGTAAGACACCCATGGAGGTGTGGTCTAGTAGAAAGCCTTCAATAAGGCATCTTCATGTTTTTGGTTGTGAGGCATATGCACATGTGCCTAGGGAGAAGCGGTCAAAATTGGAGAACACGGATGTTAAGTGTATCTTCATTGGCTATGGTGTCAGTGTGAAAGGATACAAGCTTTGGGATCCAGTGGCTAAAAAAGTGTTGTATAGTAGAAGTGTTGTCTTCAAAGAGCTAACACCTTCTTCCACTGTTTTACAGCCAGAAGAAAAAGAAAAGAAAGAGGATGTTGTTCAGTTTCCTTCTACCCCTGAGAAGACTGAATAGAAAGACAATGTTGGACCTGAAAATGAGGAGAGCTCTAGCAGCTCTAAAAGTTAAGAAGATGAAGTAGAACCTCTAGCTTAGCCTTTGAGGAGGTCCACACGAATCAGGAAGCAACTTGAGAGGTTTGGTTATACATTGCTTGATTTTAGTTGTGCTTTGCTTTGCTTACTAACAATTATGAACCTAGAACTGTGTTAGAGGCTATGGATATGAAAGATGTAGGTTCCTGAAAGGAGGCCATGGAGGATGAGATGGCTTCTTTGGAAAAGAATCAAACTTGGGACTTGGTGCCTTTGCCTCCTGGATGGAAACCTGTTAGATGCAAATGGGTGTTCAAGAAGAAATTTGGTGTAGATGGCAGTGTTGAGAAGTAAAAGGCCATATTGGTTGCGAAGGGGTATTCACAAGTGGAGGGTATAGATTATGGTGAGATCTTCTTTCCTGTTGCAAAGCTAACATCCATTCGATTCCTATTATCTCTTACAACAGCTTATGACTTAGAGGTGGAGCAGATGGATCTGAAGACAACTTTCCTTCATGGTGATTTGGAGGAAGAGATTTACATGTCACAACCAAAGCATTACATGGTGAAAGGTAAAGAAAATTTGGTTTGCAAGTTAAATAAGTCTTTGTATGAATTGAAGCAGTCTCCTAGGATGTCGTACTTGAAGTTTGATGCCTTTGTGTTGTCTATTGGATTTGTGAGATCAAAATCGGATCACTGTGTGTATTATAAGTATGATGGTGATCGTATTCTCATTGTTGCATTATATGTTGATGATATGTTGCTCATCGGGAAGGGTAAGAATATGATTTTTGATTTTAAGTCTTAGTTGGCAGCATAGTTTGAAATGAAAGATTTAGGGGCAGCTAGGTACATTCTAGGAATGGAAATCAAAAGAGACAGAACTAACATAAAACTTTGGGTAAGCCAGAGTAAGTATGTGAAGACTGTGTTGGATAGGTTCAGCATGGTAGATTGTAGACCATTGTGTGTTCCTGTTTCTTTGGGGATAAAGTTGTTTGTTGAGGATTTTCCAAAATCTCCTAGTGAGGTGGAGGACATGAGCAGAGTACCTTATGCTAGTGCTATTGGTAGTTTGATGTATGTCATGGTCTACACAAGACCAGACATTGCCCAAGCAGTGGGAGTCCTCGTCGATTTATGGCTAATCCTAGATGGGTACATTGGGATGCAGTTAAGCGAGTGTTTAGATATTTGAGGGGTACTTCCGAGTATTCCATATGCTATCATGGTAATGTTACAAGACGTCCACATTCTGTTGATATTCGTGGATTTGTGGATTCAGATTTGGCAGGTGACATTGACAGTAGGAGATCCACCAGTGCTTATGTGTTTACACTGTTTGGTGGTGCTATTAGTTGGATGAGTAAGTGACAACTTGTGGTTGCTTTGTCCATGATAGAAGCTAAGTATATGGCAGCAACTCATGCTTGTAAGGAAGCCATTTGGCTTAAAAGATTGTGTTTAGATATTGGTGTTGATGCAGGATAGATTACAATTTGTTGTGACAGTCAGAGTACGATTTGCTTTGCAAAGAATCCAACTTTCCATGCCAGAACAAAGCATATTGATGTACAGTTTCACTTCATGTGAGACATGGTAGAGGATGGGAAGGTAAATTTGGAGAAGGCAGATGCTTTGAAGAATGTTGTAGATGCATTGATGAAGCTAGTGGACACAAAGAAGTTCAGATGGTGTTCAGAGTCTATGGGCCTCTCGGCCTATAGTAGTTAAATCCTATTATTCTATTGGCTCTTACAAGGTGTTTGACAAGTGAGAGAATGTTGGGAATTAAGGTGTCTCAACCTTGGTAATTCCTTGTATTATTTCATGATATTTATTTATTTATTGCCTATTGTATAATTTGGATGCAAATCCTATGTTGTCATATTGTGGGAGTTGGCACGGTGATGTGTCATCCTACATGGCATATGACCACATGTAATTTTGTCCTCAGATGAGGAGATAGGCATCCCACTTAGTGGTAGGAATATTTTTCCATGTGTCGGCATCTTGGATGTTGTGTAAGGGAATGTTGACCGAAACGGTTATGACGGATTCCTATAACAAAGTTATGACATGTAAGAGTCAGAAATAGAAGCTTGTAAGACAGGTGAAGACATGTGTCGAGAAGCATCTGTGAAAAAGGCATCTTTGTTGTTATATGGAACCTAATTAGACTCAGAGGTTAAATTTTCCCCATTTTTATCGACGCGGTTTCCCCCCAAATTATTACGGGGTCAAGGGGCAGCGCCCCTTGCGGGGTCTAGGAGTACACAGTTTTTATTATTTTATAAAGGCGCCGGGAGTTAGTTTTTCATTGGTCAACATAAGAAAACCCTATTTTTGTAACCGACAAAAAGCTTGATAAAAGTGGCTAAGGGTTTGGGTTTCGATTGATTGTATTGTAGCATTTGCAACGGTATTGAGTTGTAGGGATTGCTGGTTGTAATCGATTTGATTTACTGGATAATAATATTGGACTCTTTGTTTGGTGGATGTAGCCCGAGTTTGGGTGAACCACATTAAAACTTGTCTCTCGCTGTTATTATTTGTGTATTTTTCATTCCTTTGTTTAATCTTTATTTGCATTTAATTGATATCTTCTGTCGGCTAACCCTAACAATCTTTGGGTGCCCCAAGGTGGACTATGACATGTTGTAAGAGAATATGCTATTTATAGCCTGTGTATGGGTAAATGCAAGAAGTTGTGTCCACTTAAGGTGGACGTTTCGGACTTAAAAAAACCTGAAATCGGGTCAACCAAAACGGGATCCCGCTTTTTATGAAACGGGATCCCGTTTTGCTTCGGGATCCCGAGCCAAAAGCGGGATCCCGTTTTCTAGAAACGGGATCCCGTTTTGAGTTTCATAAAAGGTTAATATTTTAACCTTTATGAAACGAGATCCCGTTTTGAAACAGGATCCCGTTTCATAAAAGATTAATATTTTAATCTTTTATGAAACGGGATCTCGTTGTTTCTAGAATGGGATCCCATTTTATAAATTTTGAATTTCTGACCCACTTTTTGCTATGGGTTTTGGGTCAGAAAAAAGGCTTGGGAACCCGACCCTTGGCTTTGGACTTGGTTTGACCTGCAAGTTGAAGGTCCTGTCAATGTCACAACAAACTAATGACTTTGGGCATATGTCTGAAGGCCTTTTTTGCATAATTTTTTGACGAAATTAAAACCCATTATAGATGAGACAGTGTAGATTCTAAATATGTAATTTTTTTTACAATTGGATTATTTTTTCTATTTTTCAATTAATTTCTAATGAAATAGGTCCATAAACTTGAATTATCAGGGTTTTTTAGTATTTTAATAACTTTTTGTTAAAAAAATTGTAAAAAAAAATTATACAAAACGTACTTCAGACAATTCTTTTCAATTTGAATTTTTTTTTGCCAAAAAATGATAAGTTTAGGTCATCTTATGCGTGACGTACATGATGATTTTTTAAAACACAAAAAATGGCCAATAAAAAATTAACAAAAAAAAAATATTGAATAAAAAATTACAAAAAAATTATGGAAAACGTGCTTCAGTGAGTTACAAATCTTTTCCCAAAAGGATTTAGAAAAATATGATTATTTAGGTCAAAATATGGATGACGTACACGTGCATGGTATAGTAAAAAAAAGTGACTTTTAAACAGTGGTTTTTAGAAACGCCTATTAAAAATTAATTTGTATCATCTGGGTATTAAAAAAAATTACATATTTGGAAACTAGACGCCGAGTACTACATTTTATATTTAGTGACTTTCTTCAAGATTTCACCTTTAAGTGCTTCAAATTTTTAGGTCAAATGTGACAAATTCTGAAAATCAGGGAAAACACTTCCACTTTTTGGCCAATAAGTGGACACAACTTCTTGCACACACCCGTATGACAGATTCTCTTACAGCTGTAAGTTATGATAGCTATGCCAGATTCTATGATGGTCGTAAAAGTCATAAGAGCATCTGTCATAGCCCATTTTGGAAATAGGTGACCTCTTTGGAATGGGGTGTGTGGACAAGTGTCAGAAGCATCTTACAATATTGACCAAGTGTCCATTGGCGTGGGTTTTGGGCCATGGGGCCAAGTTGGACGCTCATTCCAAGATAGAGGCATTTTTGCCTTGTATTTTCTATATAAATAGGTGCTTTGAGGAGGAGTTGCATAATGTGATTGATTGATACTATTATGCTGCCGGATTGACTCCAAACACGAGTGTCAAAGACTATTGAGAGCTTGCATTGCAAGTGTATTGTAAACCATATTCAGTTTTGATAATCCATTGTGCAGGTTTTTGAGTGTGGGTTTTTTCACCCGATAAGGGTTTTCCCCACGATATATCTTGTCTCTCTTCTTCTATCTTCTTTTTGGCTTCGTGTGTATTGCTGCAATATCTCTATTATATGTTTTATGTTTTTGTAATTGTAAAGATTAAATTGAATTTGCATAGCTCTTCCCTCATTAGATTAGTGTAGGAAGCAATTTTCGCACACCTAGCTTCCTTTCAGTTATGACAACTGATTCACCCCCCTCTCAGTTGTCCTATGTATTTCAACAAATTCAACCCAAAGGAAGATTGTATCTACAAGTTTTTGGTCTGGGTTAGGTTGCCTGGGATCCCTCTAGAATATTGGGATGAAGAGGTTTTTAGGGGCATCGCAAAAGCCTTTGGATAATACATTGTGGGGGATCCAGTTACAAAATTTCAGAGACATTTGTTGTTCACTAGATTTTGTGTTTTTGTGGAGGTGGATAGGGTGATCCCATCTCAGATTACTATATCTTCCAATCTAGGTAAGTGGGTGCAACGGATTGTTATCAATAACTCTTCAGTTATTTGTGATTGTTGCCTCAAAATGGGTCATTCTGCAGCTAGTTTCCTGAGCTTCAACATAAACAAATTTGTGTGGAGGAATAAGGGGCAAGAATTTGATAGTGCTTGCAAGACCACTTATGAGGATGTGTTGAAGGAGAAAAGTAGGGAGGAGTACCCTGAAGCTATGTTGAAGAAAAGATGGACAAGCTGGATAATGCTTGAAAGACCTCTTTTGAGGATTGGAGAATTAAGGAGAAGTCTGAGATGATGGAGGTGTGAAGTGAAAAGGGGGCACCCAATAAAGGAAGATTTGAATAGAATTTCAACAAGATGGGTGATTACACTGAAAAATCTTTGGAGCAATTTGGCTTCAAACCACCCCTATTTTCGGTTGGTTGTTTTTCTGGGGGTTTCTGCCCCCTATTCATCTGTTGTTGTAGTGTAGTTGTTGTGTTGTTAGTGTCTGTGTTTGTTCTTTGTTGATATGTGGGCTTCATTGTTTTCTCTCTCTCTCTTGTACAAGGGTCTGGGCCCTTTCAGAACCCCTGCTTACCATTATCAAAAACATAGATCACCAATTTGCATTCTCTTGTCAACTTTTGGTTCTTTTATTGGGACCCTAGTTGTTGTTGTTAAGGAGACGATAAAACCCAAGGCAAGTGTTGCAATGAGAAAATATTCAGGAAGAAAAGATTATAGATGAGCATGGAAGCAATTGTGATGTTGTGCAACAATGTACACTAGGTCCTCACCCTTGGAGGGTGCAGGGAGGAGAAAGTGTTAGGCACCTAGGGGGTGGTGACAAATGGAATGGTTGGATCTCAAAAAGATGCAACTGATGGGTAGATCTAATTGAGTCATTAAGGATGAATAAAAGGATTAATGTAAAACCAAATAAAAAACACCCATGGCTAGAGGAGATAGCAAGAAGCAAAGAGATTATTGAAGAGATTAGGATGGCTTATGAGATGAGCATGAATGAAGAGAGGCAGTCGAAACAAAATTAGGAGAGAGGGGAAGATACTATGTATAAGGATTAAGAAGGATAGGGAAGCCACATTGGAGCATTCTAGGAGGGATACTACTGAGGATAAATTAAAAGTCTAAAATTAGAGGATTCAATAGACAAAATGGTGATCACTAACATTTACAAATAAGAGAAACCAATAATCCTAATAAGAAAATAAAAAGGAAATATGACGTAGATGGTATAATAGTTAAAGGACTATAAAGAATCTTGCATTGGATAGGGAAGGGCTTAGAAGCGATAGTGCTTAGCCAAGGCCTATAAGCAAGAGTGATTAGAAATTTGATTTTCTAACTCAAGAATTGACTTTTAATCCAAATGTTGATAATTAAGAAGGCGGGGGGGTGAATCAGTTATCTTAATTAACTTAACTTTATGTTCTTCTTTAATAACTAGTGCAACATCAAAACAAATAAGCATCCATAATCATGAAAGCAGAAATAAAGTCAATTCACATAACACAACGATTTTGACGTGGAAAACCTTGTTAAGGGAAAAACCACGGGGTGACTAACCCAAGAAGGTATTCTCTGTTAGAAGAATATAAATACAAAAATGGCACTTGCCAATTACGGCTCACTGCCCGAGCACACTGCTCACAAGAGGCTCACTGCCTACAAGAGACTCACTATCTACAAGTCACAAAGAAAGTAACAAGATACTTGAACTGATGAGAAGCATCCACATATGCTGAGGTTCAGTTCCGGTTGGGCTCAATACACTGATCTACTGCACTTCATTCTTTCTCTTCTTTGGTGTTGTTGTCCTATCACATACCGGATCTGTATTACTGCTGTTACTCTACTCCTCTATTTTTCTTCACAGTCAACAACACACCACACACAACACACACCTTCATACCGAAATCAATATGGTATATATATCCGCACCAAGGATTTCATCCACTTTCTAGTCGGCATCCGGAATACTCAATAATTTCTCAAACTCTTGGTCTGTCGGCTGAATCCTTGCTTATCAAGTGATGTGTATCAAAGAGATGCTTATAGAAGTCATCAATCATGTCAGCCAATCATGAATGATACCTCAAGAAACTTGATCACCATTAATATCGTATCCAGATTAAGGTCTGATGCTCTGCCGGTCAGTTCTTCCTCAGTCTACTCTGCCAAACAGGAACCCAATACTTAGGTGTTCATATCTCTTCATTCTTTCTTCACCGAAGGCTCAATCCTTGGAATCTATCAGTCAAGATACTCCTCTTGACTTCCCCAAGTCCACACTTTACTGAGATACTTCCTCTGAGAGATCTAGACCTGACTATTATACCTTGCTACATGCTCTGTTCTTGCTTACGGGACCTCAACACTCTTCAATCTGAGTTCCGGTATAGACACACCATGTCCTACGGATGGGTGGGATGAACTTTGTTGCCATCAATGACAACACTCATGAAGCTACACTGTGTCTCTTGCCAACAATCTCCCCCTTTGGCATTGATGGCAACACTTAGTAAAAAATGACTAAGTGTCACACTACACTCCCCCTTGGCTGATGCTTCGTTCTAATGTACACTTTACCGGAGCTCCCCCTTAGCTGGATTCCACATTTTTCACTACTCCTCACTCCCCCTTTGACATCAATGGCAAAGGGTAGGGTCCGCACACCAAAATTTTCAAGAAAAATAATCTATACATATCCGCATAAGTATATATACAAGTTGTACTTACATATACTTAAGTATATCTGCAAAGGTATTCCTCAACTGTACAACTTTTGTCGCCCAACTTTGCTTCATCTTGTCCAAAATTGAGATGTGAGCACTGAACAGGAATGCAAAAGCTTCTACCTTCTTAAGATCTGTCGGATCATTGGTCCGGGTTGTGGCCTGAGCATCAGTTAGGGCCTCATGCATGGCCTCTAACTTAGGGATAATGATCCCTCTAAGTTCACTTAACTTGTTTATTCTATTTTTCTTCTCCTTCTCAAGCTTCTTAATCTCATCTATGACTACAATAGTCTGACACTCTTGATTTACTATGGAAGAGGAGAGAGGATCAAAACTTTGAGATAAACTTAACAGTTTATCCTCTTGCTCTTTTACTTTCTTCTCAATATCCTTGGTCACTTTAAGCCAGGATAAACAAAATTTATATATATCTCCGCCATCTTTAAGAGTATTTTCTAAGCTCTTTATTCCAATATCCATAACTCTCCTATCATTTGTTATTAGACCTTGCACTTTGGAGAATTCTTTTTCCCAAAAGCTCCTTCCGGACCTTTACTTCTGCTGACTTTTCTAAGGAATCAAAATATGAATGAACAAAATCTACAAGAGACTTTAGATTCCCGGATGTGGAGGCCGAAGGATCCTTTTGGAAGGATGGCATGATCTTCTCCAATACACCAGATGTAATTTCTATTAGCTCACAATCCTCTATGTGAGACTTCAAAATTTCTCCTTTTGCCTTTGCATGGGCAAAGGATGCTATCTTCATAGTTTGAACCGGGGAGAGGGAATCAAAATTGAATGGTCGTTGAAGCAGTTCCGGTTCATTAATTTCCATCATCTCTTTGGTTAAGAAATCTTTGACTGCTTCTGCTGTGTCTCTTGCCGGAGACAAAGTTTTCTGCCCTTTTGCAGCCTTAGCACTGTCATCTGTGGTCTTCTCTGTTTGACCTTCTTCTCTTCCCTTTACTTGTTCTTCTTGACTGATACTCTCTTCTTTTCTTTCTTCTCCTTCAATTTCAGAGTATGCAGTAGGAATCGGAAGAGAAGTGTCTTCTTCTCCATGAACTTCATCTTTCAAAGCAGAGGAATCTTAGTCTTTAGCTTTCTCTTCACTTGTCTCCTTTGCCTCTTCTGTCACTATCTCAGTAGATTCTTCTTTGTCATCCATGGCTGAGGGATCATCACCTAAGTCCTCTATAATAGGAATATTGAAACTTTTGTATGCATTTCGGAGGATGTCTTCTGTGTTAGACTTAGGGCACACAAATGAGAGGGGGGGTGAATCAGTTGTGTAAAAACTTTCTTTAATTTCCACACTTAAATCTTCTTGGTGATTAGCAGTATATTAAACATGAAACATATTGCATTCAAATCAAAAGCAGAAACACATCAACACATAAGACACCAAGATTTTGACGTGGAAAACTCGGTTAAGGGAAAAACCACGAGATGATTAACCCAAGAATGTATTCTCTGTTAGAAGAATAGAAAGATCAAAATGGCACATGCCAATTAGGGCTCATTGCCTGAGCACACTGCTCACAAGAGGCTCACTACCTACAAGAGACACACTGTCTACAAAGAAATAAGTATTACATACATGAACTGGAGAATAGCATCTTCACTATGCTTGAATCGGTTCCATTAAGCTCAATACACCTGCTCTACCTTTCGCTCTAATTTTCGCTACCACACTCTCATCTCCAAGAGACACACTTTGAAATGACTTCTCAAACCCTTATTTATACATGACATCGACTTAGGAACAATCATCTAAGTCGGCAAACACCTACAAGAACATCTGCAAGACGTGTAATACATCCGGTTGGCCAGTCTTAGGAAGAACACCAACATCCAGTGGTTATTCTTCAAATACGACATTAACTTCAATGCGGACCACCAACATGAACTGGAACTGATCCACAGATCACCACAAGCTTTCCTGAATCACCAACAACATCCGCACTTCATCTGCTTACTGGAATCCTTCTCTCCTTTATCTAGAACCTCAAGAACACTTTCTGTCATCACTGTCACAAAGGAATAGGTTCTTCCGGACCTTCAAGCCAAAAACCAATCTACTTGACACTTCACAAGGACGTCCCCAACACTTCCTCCAATCCACAGAATGGGATAATGCATTACCGGACCTCACCGGACCTATCTGTGTCACTCTGTCACCTCTGGACACCTGCTGGAGCCGGTTCTACTTGAGCGACCATAACTTCTTCAGATCTTCATGCGGACCTCTAAAAACTTGACTAGAGCATCTCAAGACTTATATCTACAAAACCTTTAAACCGCATCCTCTTATCCGCAACCTATCTTGGACTTTTACCTTGTTGTCATCACTGTTCTTGATTGAGACTAATTTTCTCAATATCCTCAGCATATAGCTCATCCAATCTTCCTCATTAATTCAATATGAGTATGTTGACATCAATGAAAAGACCGGTTAGACCCATACTTGCAACAATCTCCCCCTTTGTCATTGATGGCAACATATGATGTGAAAAACCATCAAGACAAGAACTTCTCCTTACTGTCACAACTCCCCCTTTCAACAACTATTCACATGTCTTCTCTTCCTTTATTGCTCCCCCTTTGATCATCAACCACTTGTTTTTCACATGTCTTCTCTCCCCCTTTGACATCAATGGCAAAGGGCTCATACTTGCAACTTCAGAATCATACCTGCTGCTCCCGCTGAGTAGCAGCTCCCCATCATCAATCTGGATCACAAGATATGACTGTGATATCCACCAGACTGATGCACATCAGTGCATCCTAGTTCATCACCGGAGGGGCAATAACCCCTAACTTCTCCCTGATATACTCAAAAGAGTCCTTGGGAAGAGGTTTAGTAAAAATATCTGCAATCTGATCCCTTGAGGGCACAAACTCTAGTCTGACTTCATCCTTGTTCAGTTGCTCTCTCAGAAAGTGAAACTTGATAGATATATGCTTAGTCTTAGAATGCAACACCGGATTCTTAGAAATATTTATTGCACTTGAATTATCATAGAAAATTGTGATAGGCTCCTTATACTCTACTTTAATATCTCTTAGCATCTGCTTCATCCACAAAACTTGAGTGCAACTACCTGTTGCTGCAATGTATTCTGTTTCAGTTGTAGACAGGGATATTGCCTCTTGTTTCTTGCTTAGCCAAGAAACCAATCTCTTTCCCAAAAGGAAAGCTCCACCACTAGTACTCTTCCGGTCATCCACATCTCCTGCCCAATCAGCATCTGTATATGGATGAAGAGAGAAATCATGATCTCTAGAATACCACAGACCATACTCAACCATTCCTTTTAGATATCTAAAGATCCTTTTGATTGCCATGACATGAGATTCTCTGGGATCAGCCTGGAATCTTGTAACAAGACCAACAACCTGCATTATATCTGGTCTAGTTTGAGTGAGATACAACAATCCTCCAATCATTGATCTGTACTTTGTCTGGTCTGCCTTAGGAGAGTCATCATCTTTCCTCAGCTTGCATCCAGTTGCCATGGGAGTATTCATTGGATTTGAATCTTCCATTCCAAATTTCTTCAACAATTCTTTCACATATTTGGTCTGAGAAATAAAGATTCCTTTCTTTGTTTGAGTAATTTGTAGACCCAAGAAGAAATTCATTTCACCAAGCATTGACATCTCAAACTCACTTTTCATTTGATTTGAAAAAGTTCTACACATACTATCTCTTCCTCCAAAGATGATATCATCAACAAATACTTCAACAATCAAGATGTTTTCATAATCAATTTTAAAATATAAGTTACTGTCAGCAGTACCTTTGTTGAAACCAATCTTTCATACCATGCTCTTGGGGCTTGCTTTAGTCCATACAGTGCCTTCTTCAACTTGTAGACCATATCACCATGCTCAGATAATTGAGATCCATCTGGTTGTTCAATGTACACTTCTTCTTCTAAGTCACCATTCAAGAAAGCAGACTTGACATCCATCTGATACACCTTGAAATCCTTGAAGGCAACAAATGCAAGAAATAATCTGACTGCTTCAATTCTTGCCACTGAAGCAAAAGCTTCTTCAAAATCAATTCCTTCTATTTGGGAGTAGCCCTTGCAGACCAATCTGGCTTTATTTCTGATTACTTCACCAACTTCATTTAGTTTATTCCGGAAGACCCATTTGGTTCCAATCACTTTCTTGTTTCTAGGTCTGGGAACAAGATCCCAAGTGTGATTTTTCTCAATTTGCATCAATTCTTCCTCCATTGCTTTGGTCTAGTTTTCATCATTGTAGGCTTCATTTATTGTCTTAGGTTCAATCTTTGAAATTAGACAATATTCATCTAAATTTTGAGCAATTTTCCTTCTAGTTTGCACACCTTTGCTTTTGTCACCAATGATCTGATCTTCAGATTGGTTCAGTCTTACATACCTTGGAACTTTGGGAGTTCCTTGCACTTTTGCTTCTTGATCAGGCTCATTCAGACCTGTCTCTTCTTCTTGATTTACTGGATCAGTTTGAATCTGACTTTCAGAAGAGGATTGAACTCCTTGAACCAGAACACCATTCTGATCATCTTCATCATATTCATAAAACCTTGAGGGTTTCTCCATTCCCTCATCAACCTTCACATTTGCACTTTCTATCATCTTTCTCACTATCTTGTTATAACACCGGTATGCTTTGCTTTGAGTAGAGTAACCCAAGAATATCCCTTCATCACTTCTAGCATCAAAATTGCCTAGATCTTCATCTCTTTTGATGTAACACTTGCTACCAAAGACTCTGAAATATCTTATAGTAGGAGTAATGCCAAACTATAGTTCATAAGGGGTCTTACCGGTATTGCTTCTGATTTGAACTCGATTGAGAGTATAGACTGCAGTGCCAACAACTTCTCTCCAATAGATTTGAGGAACATTTGCTTCCATCATCATGGTCCTAGATGTTTCCTGGATGGTCCGGTTCTTTCTCTCCACTACTCCATTCTGCTGTGGAGTCCTAGGAGCAAACAATTGTCTCTTAATTCCATGTTTCTCACAGAACTCTATGAACTCACCGGATGTGAATTCTCCACCTCTATCAGACCTCAGATATTTCAACTTTAATCCTATTTCATTCTCTACCATAGCCTTGAATATTTTGAATTTCTCAAGAGCTTCTAATTTCTCCTTTAGAAAGGTTACCCACATCATCCGGGAATAGTCATCAATTAGCAGCATGAAGTATCTATCTCTTTGAATACTCCTATTCTTGCCGAACCACAGAGATCAGTATGAACTAAGTCCAAAAATCTGGTAGAAGACAGTTCCTTGCTTTTGAATGAGACTCTGCTCAGCTTACCTAACTGACATTCCTTACACAAGCTGTTAGTAGGTTTCACCAATTTTGGAAGATCTCTTACAGCCTGAGTATTGCTTATCTCGATGATATTATCAAAATTCACATGACATCCTTCTATGCCATAACCAACTTTGATCAACTTGAACAAATAAGCAACTTTTACCAGTACCAACCAAATGGAAGATATTACCTTTAGTTTGAGTACTGGATGCAATCTTTGTTTTGGAACTTTCAAAGATTTTACATTTTCCATCCTTGAATCGGAGATCATAGCCTTTGTCTACCAATTGTCCAACATTGAGAAGATTGTGCTTCAAACCTTCAACATATAGTACATTACCAGTTTTGTTTCTTCCATCAAAAGAAATAGTTCCTCTTCCTCTGATTCTACTAGCAGAATTGTCACCAAACTTTACCACTCCTCCTTCATACCTTTCCAAATCTACAAACTTATTTTTGTCACCTGTCATATGGTGAGAGCAACCACTGTCAATGACCCAATCATCCTTCTCTTCAATTTGGGCAGCCAGAGCTCTTTCCACAGTCTTAAGATTGACAGATACAGAGGACATTGGATCTTCTTCCTTGATGGAAATGAACACCCATTCATTTCCGGATTTGTTTCCTATCTTATTATCATCATCTGTTACTCCTTCATTATCATCATCTTCATGTACATAGTAACAGTTCTTTTGGAATATTGGCTTGTTAAGATTTTATCTTTAAAATCTTTCTGGACACCTTGAGGCAAAATGACCAATCTTATTGTAGTTAAAACACTTAAAAGGTAATTTTCCCTCATACTTACTGGATCCTCTTGGCAGCCTCTTTGCATAAGGGCTTCAAGTTGAGTAGTTTCTGCTTCTTCTTCTTCTAAATCTTTTCTTGCTTTTTCATACCAAGACAATTTCTTTAAAGAATTCTCTCCCGGATCAAGCCTTTGTTTACCTTTAACAGAGGCATTGGCTTTGATTGCAGATTCAGTCTTGGGGGGGTCGTCTTCAAACTCTGTCATTTCAAATGCAGCCAATTTCCTAGCCAATTGATCTCTTGTGATAGTTGTATGAGCTCTGAATTCTTCAATGGCAGCAGCCTTGATTTTGTAAGAAGCAGGGAGGGATCTGAGAATTTTACCAACAATTTCATTTTCATCCAAGACACCACCAGCATTTCTAATTCTAAAAACCAGTTCATTCACTCTTGGCATAAAAGTGGTAATATTTTCATCATCTCTCATCTTCAGTTTTTCAAATTTCCCTTTTAGACTCTGTAATCTTGCACATTTAACATACTGGTCTCCTTCATGCAAAAGTTCTAGTTTATTCCAAATCTCAAAGGCAGTTGGCAGGTCAATAACATTTGAGAGTTCTAAGTCAGATAATGCGCTTAAAAGAGCCCCTTTGGTTCGCAGATTGTTTTCAGCATCTGTGATTTCATTTAGGGTTGTCGGACCACCCTATGGAGGTACATAAGCTTTTGTAACCATGGACCAGTATGCAAATCCCATACACTGCAAGTGACATTTCATGTGACCTTTCCAAAGAGCAAAGTTGGTTCCATCAAACTTCGGACTGTCCTTCTTGTAAGACGACATCCTGGATCTCCTCAAGTGGTTAAGCTCCTTTTAGAGGAACTTAGCTCTGATACCAATTGTTAGACTTAGGGCACACAACTGAGAGGGGGGGTGAATCAGTTGTGTAAAAACTTTCTTTAATTTCCACACTTAAATCTTCTTGGTGATTAGTAGTATATTAAACATGAAACATATTGCATTCAAATCAAAAGCAGAAACACATCAACACAGAAGACACCAAGATTTTGATGTGGAAAACCCGGTTAAGGGAAAAACCACGGGGTGATTAACCCAAGAATGTATTCTCTGTTAGAAGAATAGAAAGATCAAAATGGCACATGCCAATTAGGGCTCACTGCCTGAGCGCACTGCTCACAAGAGGCTCACTGCCTACAAGAGACACACTGTCTACAAAGAAATAAGTATTACATACATGAACTGGAGAATAGCATCTTCACTATGCTTGAATCAATTCCATTAAGCTCAATACACCTGCTCTACCTTTCGCTTTGCTTTTCGCTACCACACTCTCATCTCCACAAGGCACACTTTGAAATGACTTCTCAAACCCTTATTTATACATGACATCGACTTAGGAACAATCATCTAAGTCGGCAAACACCTACAAGAACATCCGCAAGACGTGTAATACATCTGGTCGGCCAGTCTTAGGAAGAACACTAACATCCGGTGGTTATTCTTCAAATACAACTTTAACTTCAATGCGGACCACCAACATGAACTGGAACCAATCCATAGATCACCACAAGCTTTCTTGAATCACCAACAACATCTGTACTTCATCTGCTTACTGGAATCCTTCTCTCCTTCATCCGAAACCTCAAGAATACAGTCTGTCATCACTGTCGCAAGGGAATAGGTTCTTTCGGACCTTCAAGCCACAAACAAATCTACTTGACACTTCACAAGGACGTCCCCAACACTTCCTCCAATCCACAGAATGGGATAATGCATTACCAGACCTCACTGGACCTATCCGTGTCACTCTGTCACCTCTGGACACCTACCGGAGCCGGTTCTATTTGAGCGACCATAACTTCTTTAGATCTTCATGCGGACCTCTGAAAACTTGACTGGAGCATCTCAAGACTTATATCTACAAACCCTTTAAACCATATCCTCTTATCCACAACCTATCTTGGACTTTTACCTTGTTGTCATCACTGTTCTTCACTGTTCCTGATTGAGACTAATTTTCTTAATATCCTCAGCACACAACTCATCCAATCCTCCTCATTAATGCAACATGAGTATGTTGACATCAATGACAAGACCAGTTAGACCCATACTTGCAACATTCTATTTCTTTTGCCACCTTGTCAGTCTCTCCAAGCATAAGTTGATTCATTCTAACTTTGCTCCGGAACTCATCCTTGCAATCTTTGAAGATCATATTCTTTTGCTTAGGAGTGATGGAAGGATAGAGCTAAATGGCTATTTGTTCCCGAATCTCCATATCCTTTGCTTTGGCATTATTCTTTCTCATTTCAAGTTCCTTCTCAAGGCTTTTAGGATTTAGTGATATGATTTCAATGAAAGCTTTATTGTAGATATTCAGATACCTGATTGTGGCATCTTGCAGGATCTTCTGGTCAGCTTCACTACATTCATCATAGAATTCTGTTATTGGTTTCAGGTTTCCATCCACAGCAATTGCCTTGATGATATGGTCAAAAGTAGGCTTCTCAACACATTTATCTGTCTTTTCTTCTTCCTTGTCTAGATTGGTAGAGGATTCTCTGAATACTTTCTTCTTCTTCTTCATTTTCTTGACTTCCTCATCTGACTCTGTTTCTTCATCATCCTTGAGGCTTGTGTATGATCTTGTAGCCTTTGTCTTTGTTCTCTTTTCTCCTTTACCGGATGATTTTGCTTCCGGTTTTGATGCCTTTGAGCTCTTAGGTGCAGAGCTCTTAGAGGATCTGGTCCGGGAGGGGGCTTCTACTAGAGCACTTTCTTTTTTTGCTTCTTCCTTTTCTTTTTCTGCCCTTTCCATCTTCTCTCTATTGGCATCAACTGCCTCCTTTGATATTCCATGCCTTTTGGCAAATTCTTCCACTTCTCTTGTCACTTTCTCTTGATTTCAGGCTGTCTTAGTTCAACATGAATTTTTACACTTAGCTCTTGATAGGTTTCAAACCTTTTTGCCTTAGGATCCTTTGGCTGACTCAGCATGTGTTGAACATGTAGTTCTACAATTTTCTCATCTACTTGATACCCCATTGGCATGATCCACACTATTCTTGGCTCCACTGCCTCCATTAAGCATTGATCAGTTTCTACTATAAAGCATACTGTATCCTTATACTTTTCAACTAGAGATTGGGGGATTCTCTCTCTGGCTTGCATCATATTCTGAAAGTTCTTGAAGTAGCCCCAGAGTGCTATGTTTTGTTCCTTGGCATCACCAAGTCCATGCAAATAATCCCTGATTTGTATGGCTACTGGTCTGTTATTTTGCCACATCCAACCACCATTGGATCTGGGTAGTTCATTCATGTAATAGAAGAACAGACAGTGTATCAAGCCACCATATTTGAAAGATTTCTTTTTGTCCTTCTTTATCTTTTGCAAATTCTCCAAAAGTTGGTTTAGAAGGAGCTCATAGAGATCATAGTCAGTATTTTCTTTAAGCATTTGATAAGCAGTGTAAATTGCAGTTTTGGGTACTGAATTTTCCCTGCTGGAATGATATATCTTGTAACTGATTATCATGGAGGCACACTTGATATCCGGATCAGTGATATCTTCTATTGTCATTTCTCTCTTATCAAAATTTGATCCTGCTGCCTCACTCACTGTCTGATTTTTGACTGACTCGAGAGCAGGTATCCCACCGGATGAGTGCAATCCGGTAACTGCCATAATGGCATCCTTGGTTATCTTGAATGGTCTCATCAACCACATAAAGTTGTTATGCATTCTACTCAGAACATATCGGACCTATTCATCTTCTACAAAATAGGGGAAATGAATGTATTGTGCAAAATGCTTGTCCCGGATGGCTTTGTACTGAGGTTTTAGTTCAAATGATTCATCTATTAGCTGCTTGTGATATATATCCATCAACTTAGATTCCCTGAAATCCTCAATATTGGCATGAATGTATGCCCTAACGTCTTTGACATGCAAAACCCCGTGCAGAATGTTTGAAAAGGTGCCTAGGGGATCAACTTCTAGGGATTTGTATGGATGTTTCTTGAATTTGGGACGCGGTCTATCAGTGATCTTCACAACATTTGGTGTAGCCATCTTTCAAAAGATTCAGAGAGAGATTTCAAGAACGGAAAATACCTTTTACGCTTTTAGGGTTCACAAAATGAGTCGAAAAGATCGTCGGTAGACTTGAATTCTGCGGTTGATCCTTGACAGAGATGAAGCAAACTTGTTTGCAGAGCTCTTTTTATCTTTTTCACTAATGTAAATGTGCAAATGACAAGAAAATGAACCCTTTTATCTCTGAGCAAACCCTAATTCCACATTGCAATAAATGCGCAACTTAAGTCATTCCGGTTGCCTTGTTCTCCTTGTTCTGAGAAAGATCTTTTTTGGATCACTGAGATATACTTAGAGTTATTCTCGGTGATTAATTGCAATCTATCTTTCTTTCCCCAAACATGTGATCTATCCGCAAATCAAGATACCTCAAATTTGAATCATACCGGATCTAACTGTGAAAATCCTATTCTTACCGGATGACTGTTAAACCAGATTAATCTCTGATGATTAACCTCTTCAAATTCATTGCAGATCTTTCATATCTTTCCCAAGGGTTATTTAGATGTTTCTCTGAGAGCCCTTTTAGTCCGCAACCTTCCATGTGCCAATTTCAGGCACTAATTGACTGGCTGGGGGAAAATATTTTCTTTTGTGACTCCCCCTGAGCCAGAGCTCATCTATTTAGTTTCCGGAAGGAATATCAGCACTAGATTCTGGTGTAGATCCATCCTCAACATTATCTATACTCCTCTTCACCTAAATCTTGTTCATCTCCCTTTGAATTTCATCCGCATTCACTTTTCCTTTTTTGTCTTGGTTTTGATTATGATATACCGGACCCTTATTGTCCTGATTATTACTTCTGCAGAATTTGGCAATATGACCGGATCTATTGCAATTGTAGCAAACAACATTTCTTTGCATATTTGACTGATATCCTCTTGATCTACACTGATTAGCCATATGTCCCATTCTATTGCATGCAAAGCATCTTCCATTGAATGAATTGTTCATTTGCATATTTCTACAGTCATGAGATTTGTGACCATACCTTTTGCAATTGAAACTCTGTCTGGAGAAGGATGAATTAGTCTGATTCATTCTTCTTATGAACTGATTTGCTTTACGACCAAAGTTATTGCAGTTGTGGCAGTATCCATTGAAAGATGGATATCTTTGAGCATTTGGTTGCCTTACCGAAGGTCTTCTAGGTCTATTCCTTAGATTTCCTGATCCAGAGTTCTTCTGACCGGATCCAGAGCTTTCACCTTTCTCATACCCCAAGCTTTGTTTGTCATCTACCCTCTTTTGGCTTTGAAGAAGAACTTCAAGTTGAGCTAAGCTTATCTTGAATTTATCTTTGTATTCATTTGCTGTTTGAAGATCCCTTTTAAGAGTGTTAATCTGATTCTCAAGTTGTTCTTCATTATCTCTAGCTTCTTCAAGATCAGATTCTAGATGCCTGATTATTCTATCCATTTTGTGGCAGTCCTCTGACTTCTCCTTGAGAGATTATCTTACATCATCTTCAGTTTTTCTTTTCTCTTCAATTTCTTGGGTGAATTTCATAACTCCTGATTCCATTTCATGTCTTACCATGATGACCTCTTTTGATAACTTTTCACATAACTTGGTTTTCTCCTTCAGATCTTCATTTGTATCATTGGCTGAAGCAATTCCTTTCTCTTTTTCATAGAGATACTCAGTTTCTATTTTAGTTCATTTATGAAATCATCAGATTGTTTGAGTCTTTCCTTCAAGTTGTTGACTTCGGAGTGAGATTGCTCAAGATCATCTAGGGCAGACTGAAGTTGTTCCCTCATACCATACATATCCATTGAGATTCCCAGATCTTCCTCAAGCTGTTAGGCTCTGTTTGGAGGAACTTAGCTCTGATACCATTTGTTGATAACTGAGAGGAGGGGGGGTGAATCAGTTATCTTAATTAACTTAACTTTCTATTCTTCTTTGATAACTAGTGCAACATCAAAACAAATAAGCATCCATAATCATGAAAGCAGAAACAAAGTCAATTCACATAACACAATGATTTTGACGTGGAAAACCCTGTTAAGGGAAAAACTACGGGGTGACTAACCCAAGAAGGTATTCTCTGTTAGAAGAATAGAAATACAAAAATGGCACTTGCCAATTAGGGCTCACTGCCCGAGCAAACTACTCACAAGAGGCTCACTGCCTACAAGAGAATCACTGTCTACAAGTTACAAAGAAAGTAATAAGATACTTGAACTGATGAGAAGCATCCACATATGCTGAGGTTCAGTTCCGGTTGGGCTTAATACACTGATCTACTGCACTTCATTCTTTCTCTTCTTTGGTACTGTTGTCTTATCACATACCGGATCTGTATTACTACTGTTACTCTGCTCCTCTATTTTTCTTCGCACTCAACAACACACCACACACAACACACACCTTCATACCGAAATCAATCTGGTATATATATTCGCACCAAGGATTTCATCCACTTTCTAGTCGGCATCCGGAATACTCAATAATTTCCTAAACTCTTGGTCTATTGGCTGAATCCTTGCTTATCAAGTGATGCATATTAAAGAGATGCTTATAGAAGTCATCAATCATTACGGCCAATCATGAATGATACCTCAAGAAACTTGATCACCATCAATATCTTATCCGGATTAAGGTCTGATGCTCTGCCGGTCAGTTCTTCCTCAGTCTACTCTACCAAACAGGAACCCAATACTTAGGTGCTCATATCTCTTCACTCTTTCTTCCCTGGAGGCTCAATCCCTGGAATCTATCAGTCAATATACTCCTCTTGACTTCCCCAAGTCCACACTTTACTGAGATACTTCCTCTGAGAGATCCGGACTTGACTATCGAACCTTGCTACATGCTTTGTTCTTGCTTACTAGATCTCAACACTCTTCAATCTGAGTTCCGGTATAGACACACCATGTCCTACGGATGGGTGGGATGAACTTTGTTGCCATCAATGACAACACTCATGAAGCAACACTGTGTCTCTTTCCAACACCAAATCTATCACACCTAAAGGCCATAGTTAATGAAGGGTTTGAGGGATTATTAACCCCAATGTTTCAACTAAAACCTCTGAGTTTTAATAAAAAATATTTGTTTGAGTTTTAGTGTGAAATATATGAATGATGTTGTGAGTAGGAATGTGGGCCTACAAAAGTATAGGATGTTGAAAACCCTAGAATTCTAGGAGAGAAAGGAAAGTGAAGGAAGTAGAAATTTAAATGAATTTTTGATAACCTAGAACTTGCCATAAATACAATAGAAACATTGGAAGATGAATGTGATCATTTAAATCTTAATAATAATCTATTAACTAATGAAGAGTTGTTAAAGGAAAAATTTCCAAAAATGAAAACATCCCATGAGAAGATTAGGCCCTCAAACTAAGAATCACCCCTCATGTTGATTAAAGTAAGAAGAATTTCTACAAAGCATATATATAGTGGACCCTTTTGTACAGAGGAATAGGCATCAAGAAGAGAGTTTGTAAGAGTGTGTGAAGAGATCTTAGGCAAATATTTTTTTGAAATTGAATTACATAAAGATAAGGGTAGATGAGAAAATTGGTGAAATAACAAGAGGTTGTCAAGAGTGCTAAGAGTGTTAAGAGTTCAAAGGAGTGTTGGGTGAATATTTTGTCATCAACTAACTGAAGACAAAATGGTTATATCAACCACATTATAATGAGATTAAATCTCCCCTCTTAGAAAGGGGAGGCTCCCTTCTTATTGCTAACTAATATCAACCAGTAACTAACTAGACGTATTTACACTAAAAACTATCCTTGGGGTAGTTCCATATCATCCTATTCTCTTATTTTAGAATAGATGTTTACAATTCAAGATAACAACCCCATGAAGATTATAATATACAAAGAACTACAAATTACTAACTTGGAGCAATAATGGCCAATATCCAATCAAGTTACACAAAAGAATAACTAAATGATATCAGTGTGTGTTAATCACCAAGAAACCCACAAGAACACAAAGTTTCCCCTTGCTTCTTATGCCAAATGAAAATGAAAGAGTTTCGAGTAGTGTGCAGCCCAAAGTCTTCAAGTTACTTCTCATTCACAAACATAAACACAAATCCCAAATATGATACTATAGCACAAAGTCTACAAAATCATATTTGAATCACCTTCTAAACACTTGATTTCCACGCTTATAACTCAATCACACATATAAGATAATGTAATACAAAGGACATAAGAAAAATTCTATAACATCATAAATTGATCCAAGACAAAGATTAGATGCCAACTTGCTTTCTTTATATTGATTGAAAATTAATTTACAAAATAAGCTCAAAGTCTCAAATTGCTCTTCAAAATGGCAGCACTTCGCTTCCATAGATAAAAGATAGTATTTACATAAGAGGCTCTCTTTATTTATAGGGAGAGGCTAAGAGCAAAAATAGGAAATCTACCACTACTTTGACTTATTCAACAAAAGAGTCCAAATTGATTTAGGACTTTTACGTTTTTACATGTAATTACATATTTGAAAATAACATGTAAATCTGTCTGGAACAAAATACATAAAGCATGAAAATATTTTGAAAAATAAACTAAGGCACGTTCAAATTTCTCCACCGTCTTTCTCCATGAAATCTTCATACTTCTTCATGACTGATTGCACTTCATCAATATCTAGTCCTAAAGTATGTTTAGAGATATCAAGGGCCCTTGTTATGGAATCCTTCACGATGTTGCAAGATTTATCATGCCTACCCAAAAATGCTTTGAGGTTGTCTAAAGTCAATTGAATATCCAACAATTTGTCCATTGAAGTCACTGAAAAGGCTTGATCTTCAAATTCCTTTTGGATCATGTTGAATTCTTGTATCATTACATCTGAAGAAAGAAACTTTTGGTTTTCATCAAGCAACTTGCAAGGAAATTCTTCAACCTTGTTAACAAGATTCACATCATTATCTTCACTAACTTCACAAGCACTATGCAATTCTTTAATTAATTCCTTGATGACACTTATTCTATGTATGATAGTTTCTTTGACTTCCACACACATCTCTCTATTGGGAATGATGCCAATTTCCACCAATGTACTCAATTTGAGTTTCTCCATTTTAACCCAATCCTACAAACTGCATTCCAAGTCTTGCTTCTCTTTAAAGAAATTATCAACAACTTAAATAACTCTTCTTTTATACTTTCTATCTTCTCCATTCGTTCCATAGAGGTTTTTAAAAGTTATGATCCTTGTGCAATCATCCTATCCAAGAATTCACTAACTACTCTGCCCCTTGTATGAACTTTTTCAACCTTTTGAATAAATGGATCTTCAATAGTTATAGCCATAGGTTCAACTTGATTAAGAAGTCAGAGTGAACTTTTGGAGTACCAAAGTCAATTGTTCTACTTTAGCTTTATACTGATCTTTCATCTTTTCACCTCATCAAATTTCACAATAAGAGAATTTCAATGTAGATTGAGCATCAGTCTTGGTACTTTCATGAGTTATCTTTTCCAATTCAACCCTTGAGATGGAATAATCATTTATATCAACCTCTTCAATAGATTTGTTAGGAGGAGGCTGAGGTAATTCTGCATACCTGTAACCCTTGTCGTCAAACAACCTAGAAAGAGTCTTTGGATTTTTCTTAGCCTTGGTCTTTGTAGGTGCCAATTGCTCAAATGCAAATTTGTCTGGAGAGATGACTTGTTTCTTCCTCTTTGGTGTATGAGATGAGAGCCAAGGGGGAAGTGTAGATGATCTTCCATCTAGACCAGCAACCATGGTTTGTGAAGAACATACTACACTCACAAAAGTTGATGTCACAATAGGTAAAGTATTAGTAAAAACAACACTAGGAATATCTACCTTTAGAAATTGCCCAGACCCAGTCATGAGTTTCTCAAATGAAGGGGATGGCAAACTTGGAAAAGATGAAGAAGAACCAAAAACAATTTCCAACACCTTGTTAGGACTATCAAAAATTGTCCTAGAAGAAGGAGATGAATGCACCAACTGAATTGACCTAGAAGATGGAATATTAATTGGAGTAACATGAATGACTGTGGTAGTAAGAGTGGCAGTAGAAACTGGTAAAGTATTTAGGGAAGAAGAAACGTGTGGCTCCTCTAAAATGTCCTTATGAAGAGACATTTTAGATTCTTCATGTTGTTCTTGCTCTTCTTGCCTTTGTTCTTGATCAATTTCTTCTTGGTCTTCTAAAAATGGTTCTTTGACATATGGCCCTTCAGCAGATGGCCCTTCAACAACTAGCTTGGCCTTTCCACCTTTTGAAACAAACCTGATTTTAGGCTTGGCAGTTTTACTAGAACTTGGCACATCACTCTTATTTTTTGTTCTCAACTTGATCTTCTTATCAGTGGGATCTTGAGTTTCCTCCTCTGATCTAGTTACAAATTCTTTCAAATGAATTCCCTTTTCTTCCAACCATACATTTGTGTTAGCCAAAATTGGTTGAAATGTTTGTCTGATAGAAGTTACCTCTTTCTTTGACTATTGGATTGTTGGCAAAGGAGAGTCTACAATATTGTTCCTCACATAGGCCAGATCCAAGATATCACCTTCATCTTCCATACCCTCAGGAATATTTGTGAAGCCAAGTTCTTTAATTTGATTCAAAGTCAACCGAAAGTAATCCATTTTCCTTATCTCTTCCTCTATCCTCAAATCTACCCACACATCCTCAACTCTATGCACATGGGTTAAAGATCTCTTGATTTTATCCTTTAACCCTCTGTAATCAAAATTAGATCTTTTCTTGTAAGATTTCATTGTGACCCATTGCATTTCAGACTCTATAGATTTAGCCTTTGGGGATGTTGAAACCTGACTTCTTAGACTCCATTTGTTTACTATGCATTACTATTATCTATCTACACAATTCCATCAACAAAATCTTATCACTGGGGTACCTTGGAAGCATGTAAGGATACCCCCATGAAACATCCAACCCTCATATAGGTAAATGTAGGAACCTGTAGGTATAAGCAACCATATTTATTTACCATTGACCATGCTTCATCAGAAACTCTTTTCTTTTCCAACTAAGGATCAAACAAACACAAGAAAGTAGCAAAGAAAGCATTATTAACTCTTCTGAAATGATGAATATCTCCATCAAGAGTTATCTGAGGATAATATTGGTAAACTGGAACCACTCTCCTATCTCCTTCTGATGTCAACCCAAGAAACCTTCTCATTGAAGCAACAACATAGACAAGGTATGATGTCACATAGAACTTAAATGATTTGTGCACCTATATGAGTTGATCATGAATTGCATCATTGATGTGGACTCCCCAAAAGATCTATTGTTTCCTTCTCATTATGATCCTGATGTATAAATACATCCATTCATGGAAAGTAGATGATGTAGGCAGACCTCTCACTCTACTAAGAAGAGTGATCAAATTACCGACTTCTTCAATGAAGTCGCTATGAGGAAAGTTCTTAGGCCATCTTGAAATATTTGGCCTTGCAGTCTTCAACCACCTATTTTTAATCACCTTTTTAGCAATCTCAAGATCTTTATCATATTCCTTTTGTGCATCATCAAAAGTGATATTTGCATATGCATCAATACTAGGACACATGAAAGCTTTGTCAAAGAATTTGGCATCCAACCTCATAATCACATTTCCATTGGAGTCCCTAACAGTCTGATCATCCCTGTTGTAATGTGTTTTCCACCTAGAGAACAAATTTAGGATTGTGTGCAGCTACAGGAAATGCATCTACCATTTGAATGTTACTCTCCACTATGCACTTCATGCCATGACTGAGTGGTTGTTGTTTAGTCCTTTCCACAAACTGAGCCATATCAACATGACTAATCTCAGTATCTTTTATTTCATCAATATTGGAGGTTATTGAGATCAATGAAAAGACTCCTTGATATTTATACTTCAGGGCTTTTGATTTCCTCAGGGAGTGATTTGTCATCTGAAGAAAAGCTTATTCTTTGAAATGCAGATCTTGAAATGCATGCACAGGAGATTGCAACACAAAATTCAGGGTTTTACAGTGTTAGGAAAACTTTCTTGACTAGAAATTGCAATTGTTAGGAAATTCTGAGCAATTGCATGAGTTTTGGGGGCTAGAGCGTGATGGAGGCAAAAAATGGAGCGAAAGCGGGCAATTGGGCAAAAGTGAGAAAATTTCCTAGTGTTACCAAAATTTTGCAAAAATGAGTGTAATGGCACTAAAATTTAGTGAGTCTACATGTTGGAAGGCTTATAGTGTAACCGCGCTAAAAATTAGCACCCTTACAAGATTTAATGGTAGTACAAAAGATTTTGCAAAGTCAGCAAATTTTTGCCGACTATGCAAGTGGGAAAAACTTGAAGTGTTGCAAGGTCGACAAATTTTGCCACCTTTGCAACAAGGATAAATTACTTGTAATGCAAGGTTAGAAAATTTTACCACCCTTGCAAGGGAAGAAAAACCTATGTGCACACTTCAAATGTGTCTGCCTTTACACAAAACCTTGGTGTAAGGTTGATGAAAAATGACGACACTACACCATAAGGATGACTTACAAAGTTTAAGTGGTATCGGTTAAAACCCTAGTCATGCTTTAGAATTTAGAATGGAAAAAAATGTCATCGTCACATAATGGACGAGTTGTTTCATGTTACCTTAGTGAAAAACACCGATGCAACAATTTGTGGTGATTAACTTAAACGGTATCGACAAAAATGTCTGATTATTGCATATCATAGATGAGCGCAAAGTTGGCATCATTCAAAATGCATGGGAATGAAGACTCAAATGGTGAAAAACACCATTACTTCATGAAGGATTGACAAAATGATTTTAAAGAAACCCTAAGTCTGGAATGTAGGGTTAACATACGAACCATCAAATTACAAAATGAGGGCTCTAGGGTTTTAGACGGAGGAAAAACACATTGATTACAAGATTAAAACAAACAAAAACCTAGATTTAAAATAAAACATTTAAATTGATTGAGACAAACTCAAAATAATAGTGATCCACAAACATTTAACACATAACCAAACGGGTAAAAGAGAAAGGAGGAACATACCTCACAACGATGACAAAAAATGGCAGAAACCTAGGCTTGAATCGTCGACAAATCCACTAAAAAGCAACACATCAAAAAAATCAAAAGCTCTTTGGGCCTGCAGAAGACTTATGAGGGCAAAAGAGAAAAATAACAATAAAAATAAAATAACAAAATGACTTTTAAAACCCTTGAAACACCATTAACGAGATGCATTAATGGCACTCGTGTGGACTTGGAGTTGCAAGGTCGGCAAATTTTGCTGCCTGTGCAACTTGGTAGAAAGATATGCAGGGTCAGAAAATTTTTTTGACCTTGCAACTTTTATTTTTCTCCTAAATGCAAAGTCAACAAATTTTGCCGATCCTACATTGGTGGCAAAAAATCCCAACTCTAGAAAGTGAAAATGTAAAGTGAAATCTGCAACTTGATTTGTCTTACAAATTTTGACGAATTGTCATAGGTTAATGTTTGGAAAGATGTTTTGAGGCTAGGGCACCATGCACAATGGCAAATGTAATTCACCTCATTTTGTGTGCTCAGAGTGTGTGGGCTACGAAATGGATAAGTTTCGTAGGGGTCATACTACAAATTAAGCTTAGCCGAATTTGAGGATAACAGTTGGCTCTAATTGGGGAGCTTCCTTCGATCATCCTTTGAAATGATCAAAGGGAGAAGAAATCCAATCTCTAAGTGCCTTCATCCATCCATTGGGTGATAGAGTCTGGCGACACAACAAAAAGACACAAAAGGAGATAAAAGAAAAGACTCAAAACAATACAAATATTTACAAACTTATCTGTCACTTCACTTCGAGAAAAGCTTCAAATGTTATCCGTTGTGAGTCAATAGAAATGGTGTTCCATCTTGATATTCTAGGAGGAAACTATTTTCACCATAGAGCTGATGAATAAAAAAGGGCATCTCCACAAGGAATCAAACTTCCCATGCATTTCTTTTGGTTCTCTTCTTTTGTCCCACAACAAGACTTGATCACTGACTTGAAAACTTTAGGATTTCACCTTCTTGTCAAATATTCTCTTTACTTGACTTTAATGTTCCACAATGTGATCCACCACCTTTACACATTGCTCCTCAAGTTCAGAAAGGAACATTACATGCTTGTCAATAGAACTATCAAAAGTCCCATTTTATATGGCCTTGGCCAACTTCAAAGCAGACAACTCTAATGTGATTAGTATTTCGGCATTTGAACCATACAAATGCTGAAATGGTGGCATGTCAATTGCTCTTTTGGGTGTAATACAATCCACCCACATTGCATCATAAAATGCTTTGTGCCAGGTCCTTTGATTCTCATCAACCGGTTTCTTAATGATAGTAACCAAGTTCTTATTACTAGACTCAGCTTGACCATTCCCTTGGGGATAATAATCTGATGAGTGAGCAAAAATGATCCCATAATGAAAACAAAAACTAGTTAACTCATGGGAAGAAAACTATTTTGTTTGGCACTCCAAACCTTGATATGATATTCTCCTTGAGAAAACTACAAACCACTTCAAACGTGGCATGCTTCACCAAGATGGCTTCCACCCACTTGGTGAAGTAATCAGTTGTCGTGAGAACATAACTATGCCCTGCAATTGACTATGGATTCACTACACCGATGAAGTCAATGCCCCACTACTGAAAAGGCTCCTCAATCAATATTTGTTTGAGGGGTAATGCCACTAACTTGGGTTTCCCCACAAACTGTTGACACAACTCACACTTACACACCTAGTTGTATTCATCTTGGAAAAGTGTGGGCCAGTAATACCTAGCTCACAAGATCTTATGAGCCATCACTAGTGCCAATAAATGTCCACCACATGCTAAACTATGAAAAGGCTCCAATAGTTTACCTTGTTGCATCTTATCAACACAATGTAGAAAAATTCCATCAATACTCCTTTTATACAAACCATTATCCCATAGGACAAATTTTGCAGCCTTGAGTTTGATCGTCTTCTTCTCTTTTTAGGACAAGTGTTTAGGACATTCCCATAGGTGAGGAAGTGTGCAATATTTGAGTACCATTCATCTATTGTATTGACAAACAAGACTGTGGGAAATACCTCATTATCTACTTCCTCTTCATCACTGGTTTCTTTTGGTGCATTATCATTAATCAGCTGACACAAGCCTTTTCCACGTACCAATTTAGTGGGCTTGATATCCAGATAATACTCCTGGATCTTAGCAATCTAGTTGCCTCTCTTACTCCCAAACTCTTGTTGAGTCAAGATAGATTTTACTGTTGAATCTGGTACTAATGCAATGGTGTGAGAGTTCAATATGTAGTACCTAAAATGTTTGATTGCTTTGATGATAGCATAGGTATGCTTCTCCATTTTTGAATACTTCAATTCATGAGCCTTCAAAGGAGATCTCATAAATGCAATTGGAGATTCGATTCCCTCCTTGTTTTGTTGTACCAAAATTGTTGATAGAGTGTGCTCAGAAGCATAGCTATACATTATGAAATCCTTAGTATAATCTGAGAAAAACAAAACTAGAGCATGTGCAATTGCTTCCTTGATATCATTTAAAGCTTCTTGACCTTCGGTACTCCATCGGGAGGTAGACTTTCCCTTCATCATATCAAGGATATGATGATTCTTCTCTACAAACTCTGGAACAAACCTTCGTATAAAATTTATTTTCCCAAAGAAAGAGTGTATTGTTGTCTTACTTGAGGGAAAAGTAAGACCCTGGATAGATTTGACCCACTCAGGATCAATCTTGGTACCTTCTTTTGACACAATGTTTCCAAGAAGCTTACCTTATATTACCCCAAAAATAGATTTCTTGAGATTAAGGGAAATACCATGCTGACAACGTATTTCTAGAACTTGCTGTAACTGATATGCATGACCTAAATGATTCTTTGAAACGATAGTTAGGTCATCAAGGTATACAACAATGAACTTACCCATTTCATCATGGAAGGCTAGGTCTATTGCTCTCTGGAAGGTAGCACCAACATTGATCAGTCCAAAAGGCATTCTATGATACACAAAAGTACCCCATGGACTGGTGAAAGTAGTTTTATGCTAGTCTTCTTCACTAACCTCCACTTGATTGTAACCTGAGAAGCCATCTAACATAGACAACATTTCTGAATTTGTCACTTTTTGAAAGACTTGATCCATCACCGGTAGTGGATAATTATCTTTTAAAGATGACTGATTCAGATTTTGGAAATCCACACAAATGCGGATTTCTCCATTCTTTTTCCTCACTGGGACAATATTTGCTATCCATGTAGAATAATGGATGGGGAAAATTATTCTGGCATTCAGCATCTTCTAAATCTCAGCGAGAATGGTGCCTTGGATGTTTGGATTATACTATCTCTACTGTTGCTTGTGACGTGAAGATGTCGATTTGAGTGGAATCTCATGTTGGACTTCCTTCAGACAAAAAGATTTCAAGTCATCATATGAGTATGCCAATACATCAATGTATTGACATAAGAGTGTTACAAACTTGTACTTTTCTTCCGTCGTGCAACATTTCCCAATATTGACTAATTTCAGATTACTTTCCATGCCAAAATTGTCTTGCTCAACTTCAGTTGATGACTTTGAACCGGATTGTTGTTGACGTTTGATGTAGTGGTTGTGCTTATCAAAAATATTCTCAAGAGAAACCAAACCTTTAGGAATCTTATTCCCTTTAAGCTTTAGTATTTTTTCACCAATCTCTGGGTCTGTTTCATAAATAGTTTCTCGAGAAGGGGAGTCACTTCCTTCGAAATACAACTTGCTGAAATTTTTTGACTTCTCCAAGAATGAGATGATTTGATCATCAATATTGAAGATTTGTCAGTGGGTAGATTTGTCTGAAATACTTGCTCAAAAGACCAACTCAATGGTATATTTAGTCCCTTTGAAATCCTTATGTGGGACCATGAGAGTAGTCGACATAGTCAATGAGTCTGCTTTGTCATTGTATTCCCTTAGAACAACAACAATGTTGAAAGTGTCAAAATCTTCTATGCAATCCCAGACTCGATTGTGGTAATGCCTTAGTCTTTCATTCTTTTACTGGTAAAGGTTTATTACCTGGCAAACAACTAACTCAGCATCACCCTGTGCACAAATATTTTAGATTCCCTTATTCTTTGCAACATCCATGCCTAACAACAAAGCCTCATACTCATTGGTGTTGTTGGTATTGTCAAACTGCAGTTTGAAGGAAAAAGGGAAAATTTCTCCTTTGGGGGATATGCGAACTATCCCCACTCTAGATCTAGTGGAGGAACAACGACCATCAAATTCTAAAGTCCAAACATCTTCTAAACTTTCCATCTTTGCAGTTTCAAAATCTAGATTTTCTTTGCTTGAAGAAGAAGAATCTTCTATCATGAGATCCTCATTTGAATCTTCATCAAAAGACTTAGGAACTTCATCAGTTGCTAGAAAATAATTGCCCATTCCAAAGGACTCAAACAAAATCTGAGCTCTCAACTCTTCAAAATTTGCACGGTATATTTGGACTCTCTTTCTGGAAGGAGATTTTGTATAATACCCTTGAAAGGTATTCTAGCTTCTGACCAATCTAGGTTTATCTCCTTGCCAACATCCTTACATAAATTCCATCCCAGTAATATCCCATACGAGGCTAGGACATCAACTACCAAGACTGTCATTTTGATCCTCTTTTCTAGGAAAGTTGCAAATGCAAACTGTGCATCCTTGATCTACCCTATCAGAGGCACTTGCTTTGTCTCCATGGAAAAACAATAGCCAAAAGTTTTAGTTAATGTCAAACCTAAAGCATTGGCTACCTTGGCAGGCATGACATTATCAGAAGCACCTGAGTCTATGACGCAATTACTGAGTTTATGGCTATTAATAAGCAAAGAAGTATAGAATGGTTCTATTTTCCCTGAGGAGGACACAGGAGAAGAAACTAGGTTGCTCTGGGTAGGTCTTGCTTTAGGAGCAACATGGGCATTGTTAGGAATTACATGCAGAAGATATCAATTAAATGTAAATAAAGATTAAACAAAGGAATGAAAAATACACAGAAATAATAACAATGAGAGACAATTTTTAATGTGGTTCACCCTAGCAAATCAAACCGATTACAACCAGCAATCCTTACAACTCAATACCACTACAAATGCTACAATACAATATCAATGGAAACCCTAACCCTTAGCCATTTTTATCAAGACTTATGTCAGTTACAAAATAGGGTTTTTTTATGTCGGCCAATAGAAAAATAACTCCCAATGCCTTTATAAAATAATAGGCAATTTTTTCTTCGAGGGCGCTGCCCCCAAGCCCTCGACCGAGGGCATTGCCTCAAACCCCCGTAGCCCTTGTTGGGGGTGTTGCCCCCTGCACTCCCCCGTTAAATAATTTGGGGGGAAACCACGCTGATAAAAGTGGGGAAAATTTAACCTCCGAGTCTGATTAGGCTCCATATAACAACATGTAGCTTTGGAAAAATCCTGGCTATTAGGGGTAACTTTACTTTTGACAAATTTAGCTAACCTATCAAATTGATCAGGATTATCTTGTAAGTATTCAACCTCTGGCATCTGAATTTTTGTCTTTTTAGCATGGCCTATGATATCAAAAGATTGATAAGGGGTAGCTACGGAAGACAATACATTCTCATTTTGAGGTTTGGCATTTGAGGTACTGGTCCCAGGTATAGAAGATGAAACAAGAAGATCTAATGTACTTACTTGCTTGTTACCCATTACGTCCTTCAGTTAAAAAGGTAAAGGAGTGCCCCTCTTAGCAATGGTGACTACAAGTCGAGGATCTTCCTTTGAGTTCCCTTTATCAACTGCTTGTTGATGACTGAATTGATTTTGAGACTGGGTAAAAACAACATAGGATTTTCCATTGGCGTCTTCTTGTTCTATTTCATCTTCAAAGTTCAAGAACCTGATGTTAGAGTTGCCAGCTACTTCCTCTTCAATCTCCATGAAGAGATCAACATCATCTTCTTGATCATGTTCTGATTGAATAGGATTGTCTTGCTCTGATTCATAATAACCAACTATTGCATTCGTAGGTGGTGCTTCCAAAGCAAGTCTCCCTTGTGGTGGAGGAAGCCTAGTTTGACTTTGATTCCTTGCAGCATTACCTTGGTAATTAGGAGCATAGGGAACATCCTCCTTGGAATGTCCTTATAGTAGGGAATGGACAAACTCTGGGACATCTGCTTTTTGAGAGTTGGCTAGCTTTATTACCATGGGATCCATGGTACTTGTAGAAGGTGCATTTGAAGAAATTTGACCTTTGGACCTATTTGTATGTTTCCTTATTTTTCTAGCAAGGATTATATCATCTTCAATCTCAGTAGCTAGACTTTGGACAGTGGCCAAGTCAGCTGGATTAGTCCTTCGTAAGAGAAAGCTTACCTTTGGAAACTAGGTGTTAATGAAGAAACACTTCTGGTTTTCAGATGTTGGTTGAGCGGTAGCAAGAATTCTATTTATGATCTTGTTGAATTTAGCTATAAACTCATGCATAGTTTCCTGCGGCTCTTTCTTCATCTAGGTGAGCTAAGCCAATAAGGCATGTGCATCTTCAGCTAGTTTGAATAGTGCTTCAAATTTGGTTTGAAGTACATTCCAACCAATAATGGTTCTTGCAGGAAGGTGATAGAACCAATCGGTAGCCACTCCTTGGAGAGTTTCAACAAACAACCTCACTGATACATCTTCATGTTCCACTCTGACAACACCACAAGAAATATAGAAATCTGTAATGTGTTCATCAGGATGTTGCTTACCGTCATCTTAGAACTTCAAAAAGTTCTTACGGGAACTCTGTGGTAATTCATGTAGTGGCTAAGCCAAATTCAGTGGCCACTCCATTCACAGTGTTGCAAGATTTCTCGTGCCTACCCAAGAACACTTTGAGGTTGTCCAAAGTCAACTGAATATCCAACAATTTGTCCATTGAAGTCACTGAAAAGGCTTGATCTTCAAATTCCTTCTAGATCATGTTGTTGAATTCTTGTATCATTGCATCTGAAGAAAGAAAGTTTTGGTTGTCATCAAGCAACTCGCAAGGAAATTCTTCAACCTTGTTAACAAGATTCACATCATTATCTTCACTAACTTCATGAGCACTATGCAAGTCTTTAATTAATTCCTTGATGACACTTATTCTATGTATGATAGTTTCTTTGACTTCCACAAACATCTCTCTATTGGGAAGGATCCCAATCTCCACCAATTTACTCAATTTAAGTTTCTTAATTTTAACCCAATCCTGCAACTGCATTCCAAGTCTTGCTGCTCTTCAGAGAAAGTATCAACAACTTTATCTAACTCTACTTTTATACTTTCCATCTTCTCCATTCATAAAATAGAGGTTTTTAAAAGTTGTGATCCTTGTGCAATCATCTTGTCCAAGAACTCACTGACTACTTTGCCTCTTGTATGAACTTTTTCAACCTTTTGAATAACTGGATCTTCAATAGTTATAGCCACATGTTCAACTTGATTTAGAAGATAGAGTGATCTTTTGGAGTATCGAAATCAATTGTTCTTCTTTAGCTTTATACTAATCTTTCATCTTTTTCACCTCATCAAATTTCATAATAAGAGAATTCAATGTAGACTGAGCATCAGCCTTGGCACTTTCATGAGTTATCTTTCCCAATTCAACCCTTGAGATGGAATAATCATTGATATAAATCTCTTCAATAGATTTGTCAGGAGGAGGCTGAGCTACTTTTGCATACCTGTAACCCTTGTTGTCAAACAACCTAGAAAGAGTCTATGGCTTTTTCTTAGTCTTGCTCTTTGTAGGTGACAATTGCTCAAAGTCAAAGTCATCTGGAGAGATGGTTTGTTTCTTCCTGTTTGGTGTATGAGATGAGAGACAAGGGGGAAGTGTAGACAAACTTCCATCTAGACCAGCAGCCATGGTTTGTGAAGAAGAGACTGCACTCACAAAAGTTGATGTCACAATAGGTGAAGTATTAGTATAAATAACACCAGGAATATCTACATTTAGAAATTTCCTAGACCCAATCATGAGTTGCTCTAAATCAGATTGAGTGTTTATGTCAAATAAATGGGATGACAAACTTGGAAAAGATGAAGAACAAAAAATAGTTTCCAACACCTGTTTAGGACTATCAAAAATTTTCCTAGAAGAAGGAGGTGAATGAACTGACTAAATTAACCCAAAAGATGGAATATTAATTGGAGTAACATGAATGATTACAGTAGTAAGAGTGGCAGTAGAAACTGGCAAAGTATTTAGGAAAGAAGAAACATGTGGCTCCTCTGAAATGTCCTTATGAGGAGACTTTTGAGGTTCTTCATGCTGTTCCTACTCTTCTTGCCTTTCTTCTTGATCAATTTCTTCTTGCTCTTCTAAAGATGGTTCTTCAACAAATGGCCCTTCAACAGATGGCCCTTCAACATTTGTCTTGTTCTTTCCACCTTTTGAAACAAACTTGATTTTAGGCTTGGTAGTTTTGCTGGAACTCGGCACATCACTCTTATTCTTTGTTCTCAACTCAGTCTTCTTATCAGTGGGATCTTGAGTTTCCTCCTCTGATCCAGCTACGAATTCTTTCAAATGAATTCCCTTTTATTCCAACCATACATTTGTGTTAGCCAAAATTGGTTAAAACCTTTGTCTGATAGAAGTTGCCTTTTTCTTTGACTATTAGATTGTTGGCAAAGGAGAGTCTACAATATTGTTCCTCACATAGACAAGATCTAAGATATCACCATCATCTTCCATATCCTTAAGAATATCTGCCAAGACAAGTTCTTCAATATGATTCAAAGTCAACTGGAAGTAATCCATTTTCCTTATCTCTTCCTCTGTCCTCAAATATGCCCACACATCCTCAACTCTGTGCACATGGGCTAAAGATCTCTTGATTTTATCCTTTAACCCTCTGTAATCAAAATTGGATATTTTCTTGTAAGATTTCATTGTGACCCATTGCATTTCAGACTCTACAGCTTTAGCCTTTGGGGATGTTGAAATACAGTACTGGCCAATTTCAATAGGAAACCTAAAACCTGACTTCTTAGACTCCATTTGTTTACTGTGAACTGCCATGATCTATCTACACAATTCCATCAACATAATCTTATCATTGGGGTACCTTGGAAGCATGTAAGGATGCCCCATGAAACATCCAACCCTCAAATAGGTAAATGAAGGAAACTGTAGGTATAAGAAACCGTATTTATTTGCCACTGACCATGCTTCCTCATAAAGTCTTTTCTTTTCCAAATGAGGATAAAAAAACACAAGAAAGTAGCAAAGAAAACATCATTAACTCTTATGAAATGATGAATACCTCCATCAAGAGTTATCTTAGGATAATATTGGTAAAATGAAACCACTCTCCTATCTCCTTCTAATGTCAACCCAGGAAAACTTCTCATTGAAGCAACAACATAGCCAAGGTATGATGTCATATAGAACTTAGATGAATTGTGTACCTTTATGAGTTGATCATGAATTGCATCACTGATGTGGGCTCCCTGAAAGATCTGTTGTTTCCTTCTCATTATGATCCTGACGTATAAATACATCCATTCATGGAAAGTAGATGATGTAGGCAGACCTCTCACTCTACTAAGAAGAGTGATCAAATCACTGATTTCTTCAATGAAGCCGCTGCGAGGAAAGTTCTTAGGCCATCTTGAAAGATTTGGCCTTGTAGTCTTCAACCACCTATTGTTGATCATCTTTTTAGCAATTTCACGATCTTTATTGAAAGGAAGCAAGGTATGCGGAAAACACTTCCTACACTAATCTAATGAGGAAAGATTTGTGCAAATTTTCTTTTACAGTTACATATTAAGATGCACATTAACATAAAGATAATACCAACTTCCAAATGCAAACACAAAACTCACAACACAAGATATACGTGGGGAAAACCCTTTCAAGTAAAAAAATCCACACTCCAAAGTTGCCCAATATATTATTCAGGAATCACAAAGATTACAATATACTTGCAGAGTAAGATTTTATAGGAGTATATCCAACCAGAGATCTAGGAGGTAATTCAACATCTATAAGATTCTTACATGCAACCTCCATCTCAACTTCCTAATATATAGGAGATACAATAGAGTACATCGCCAACAGTAATTAGAAAATCATGAGCCAAAACCACCAAAAAGTGGTGCCCAAATTATCTCCAATCAAAGATGCCTTGTGATGTACCAAACCACACACCAACATGTGTAACTCTCCCCTTTAAAGCTCTTTTATGTGTCCAACATGTTTCTTCATTTCCCAAAATAGAAGGTCCAACTTCCGGAGGTCATAACTTTTGATCCGGGTGTCCAATTGACGAATCGTTTGATGTGTCAGAAAGATCGTGAAGAGATCTATCACCCTATAACTCGCTATGCTGGTTATGACAATTTTTGGGATGTTTAGAGAAGTTTCAATTTTGATAATTGAGTTCAAAACTTTTTTGGCAGTTTCAAAAAATAGAAACTTTAATATCTCACAATCCAGATATGATCTTGATTTGAAACTCACCCAAGATGTTTCCTTAGCTGTTCTGCACCTTTTAGGAAAATTTTAGGTCAATCCAAGGTCAAATGTAAACTTACTAAAAATATTAAGCCCCACCATTTTTAGCCCTTTTGGAAACTTTGAAAGTTCTAGATCATTCTTCAACATAAAGGGTATTCAAAAAGACCAAAACTAGGAAGAATAGTAACCTTTCAAGGTTGCAAGGTTGAGACACTTTTCCTAACATTTATCATATTCCTTTTGTACATCATCAAAAGTGATATCTGTATATGCATCAATACTAGGACACATGAAAGATTTGTCAAAGAATTCTGCATCCAACCTCATAATCACATTTCCATTGGAGTCTCAAACACTCTAATCATCCCTGTTGTAATGTGTTGCCACTTGGAGAACAAATTCACGATTGTGTGTAGCTACAAGAAATGCAGCTGCCAATTGAATGTTACTCTCCACTATGCACTTTATGCCATGACTAAGTGGTTGATGTTTAGTCCTTTCCACAAACTCAGCCATATCAATATGACCGATCTCAGTATCTTTTATTTCATCAATATGGGAGGTTACCGAGGTCAATGGAAAGACTCCTTGATATGATCTGTCATCTGAAGAAAAGCTTATCATTTGAAATATAGATCTCAAAATGCGTGTACACGAGACTGCAACACAAAATTTAGGGTTTTGTAGTGTTAGAAAAACTTGCTTGACTGGAAATTGCAATGGTGGGGAAATTCTGAGCAATTGCATGAGCTTTGGGGGGCTAGAGTGTGATGGAGGTGAAAAATGGAGTGAAAGCAGGCAATTAGGCAAAAGTGAGAAAATTTCCTAGTGTTAGCAAAATTTTGCAAAAATGAGTGTAATGGCACTAAAATTAAGTGACTCTACATGTCGTAAGGATTATAGTGTAACCACTCTAAAAATTAGCACCCTTGCAATATTTAATGGTAGTGTAAAAGATTTTGCAAAGTCGACAAATTTTGCCGACTATGCAAGTGGGAAAAACTTGAAGTGTTGTAAGGTCGGCAAATTTTTCCGCCCTTGCAAGGGAAGAAAAACCTAAGTACACACTTCAAAGGCATCTGCTTTTACACAAAACCTTGGTGTAAGGTTAGTGAAAAATGATGACACTAAACCATAGGATGACTTACAAAGTTTAAGTGGTATCAATTAAAACCCAATCATGCTTCAGACTTTAATTGCTTTGATATGCCAGAACGACAAAAAATGTCATCGTCACATAATGGATGGATTGTTTCATGTTACCTCGGTGAAAAACACTATTGCAACAATTTGTGGTGATTAACTTAAATGATGTTGACAAAAATGTCTGATTATTGTATATCATAGATGAGCACAAACTTGGCGTCATTCTAAATGCATGGGATTGAAAACTCAAATTGAAAAAAATGCCACTGCTTCATGAAGGATTAACACAATGATTTTAAAGAAACCCTAAGTCTGGAATGCAGGGTTAACATATGAACCATCAAATTACAACATGAGGGCTCTAGGGTTTTAGATAGAGAAAAAACATATTGATTACAAGATTAAAACAAACAAAAACCTAGATTCAAAGTAAACCATTTAAATCAACTGAGACAAAATCAAAAGAATAGCAATCCATGAACATTTAACACATAACCAAATGGGTAAAAGAGAAATGAGGAACATACCTGGCAACGATGACAAAAAATAGCGAATTCTGGGCTTGAATCCTTGACAAATCCACTAAAATGTAATGCATCAACAAAATCAAATGCTCTTCAGGCACGCAAAAGACTTATGAGGGCAAAAGAGAAAAATAACAATAAAAATAAAACAACAAATCACTTTTAAAACCCTTAAAACACCATTAACGAGCTGCATTAATGGAACTCATGTGGACTTGGAGTTGCAAGGTTGGCAAATTTTTCCGCCTATGCAACTTGGTAGGAAGACATGTAAGGTCAGTAAAAATTGCCGACCTTGCAACTTTTATTTTTCTCCTAAATGCAAAGTTGGCAAATTTTGCTGATCTTGCATTGGTGGGAAAAAATCCTAACTCTAGAAAGTGAAACGGAAAGTGAAATCTGCAACTTGAATTGTCTTACAAATTTTGACTAACCATCATAGGTTAATGCTTGGAAAGACATTCTAAGGCTAGGGGACCATGCACGAGGGTAAATGTGATTCACCTCATTTTGCATGCTTAGAGTGTGTGGGCTACAAAACATACAAGTTTCGTAGGGGTCATCCCATAAATTAAGCTTAGTTGAATTTGAGGATAACAAGGAGAAAGGCTCCAAGGGACCTAGAATAGAAAAGAAAACTAGAAAGGAGAATCTTCAAGAAACAAAGATAAATTAGAAGAGCTTAGTGCTCCAAATATACAACACAATCAAATAAATCATACTAAACTTCCTATCTTTGACAAAGATAAGAAAGAAGCATCATAACATATATTTGTTCTAGAGTTTGCTTGGAGGAGAAATGGGATAAGAGACAATCAACCAAGCTCTATGAATTTGTTGGGACACCAAGGGATGAGGCACTTAAATGTCACAATGAAATATGTCCCTTACTCAACAAGGAGTGGATTAATCTGAAATATGAATTCTTCAATAATTTTCATTCTTTAAAAGTCCAATCGAAAAGTGTCAACAAGATGTGAGATGATATAAAATAAAGGTGAAACCAGAAGGTATTGTGACTAGAGGTTCAAGGGAGTTGTTAGAAATTTAGAGGAACCCCTTACAAAGAAGCAAAGAATTGAATTATTTATCTCTAGGTTGTTACCAATGATTAGAGTAGCATTAGATGGCATAATCTTTAATTCATATATTGAAGCAAGGGAATTAGCTTCAAATATTGAAGAACAACCATGGAGAAGAGAAAATGAAAGATGAAAGTGTAGAGATAAAAAAAAATAAAGTTGGAATTGGAACAATTAAGGATTAAGCAAGAGATACTAGAAAAAAGGAGAAAGCCATGGAGAGTCATCACCACCAAGGTACACTTTCCAAAACAAAAGTTACTAAAGTAAACAATCCACTTATTTACATCACTCAAGTAAAAAGATAGATCTCATATTCATTAATCAATAATATCATTAAATCTTACAAATCATGTGCTTAATCCAGATGTTAGCACTATAAATAATATACAAGGTCCATTTGGCTTTCTTGCCATAATTCATCTGAAGATACTACAAGATACAATAATCATGCACAATATAAGAAATAATAAATCAAACAAACTCTCTAGTTGCCACAAACCCACATGGTCCTCCTACGAGCCGAGAGATAGGAACATGGCTCAGGCACTTTTTTGCCCAACCATGATGCAATTACACTTCCCTGGATCCCTTCATGACATGACGGAAACCCATCCTTGCACGAAATGTCTAGCAACCTGGAAACAACTGGCAGGAGGGAACACCCGATGCAACCTGAGGTCTAATGTGCAAATCTAAATAATGATATGCAAATTGTCTCACAACAGGATGTGGCATAGATATATATAAATAAAGTTTTTCTAGACAAATTTTCATCTATTTTAATGAACACCCAGCTTGGCCAAGCATAAAATAGTTATATGCTCAATTCTTGAAAAGAGGAAAAGCCATCTCTGATAATCCACATTCGACATCCTAGCCTAGAAAGCAACCCCAAACACACACAAAGATATACTACTTTCTTTCAAAGCAAACTAATTCTTTTTCTTTTGCACAATCAAAATGAATTCAATTTCAAGAAAACAATTCCAATGAAAAAGCTTACGCATATGTTTACTCCAAATACATAATTAAGACTTAAACTAAAGATAACTTAACCCATATTCGCCTATAAACCATTCCTAATCCCTTCTTTGAACAATCATCTAACATATATTTCAAGCAAGTAATTCATCAAAGAGATATAATTTAATCATACAAATTGCATCTATAGAACTATTAATTGACTTTATTTTCCTAGTCCATATTTCATTTGAATATTCATAATATAACAAGTTATCTAATTATAACCAAGTATATCATTTTGCTTCAAGAAAGTTTGTAACAAAGACTATTGTATATCCACATAATATTTACTCCATTCACAACAAACATAATAGGAAAAGATAATTTAATCTATAATCTAATTCATTCAAAGACCTTACTTTCTGCTATAGGAAGAAATCACTAGTTATGATAGGAAGGTTGACAGTAATAACTGTGACAGGAAGTTTAGAATAAATAAAAGCAACAGAAATCCTAGAAGTCTGCGACAGAAGTTTAACGGTCTATGACAGGTACCATAAATAGACTATTGATGGGAGAAAAATACAATAAATAATTGTTTTGATGGGAACTAGATAGATCTGCCACAAAAGAAATATACAATAATTAAGCAGTGTTGACAGGAACTATAAGCTACAGAAACTCACAGATAGGCTATTGTCGAACTAGTGACATGAATTATATAGGTGTTTAGTTATCCAAAATTTATCACCTGACAATAAGAAAAATAAGCAATTTCCTGACAAGCATCTGTGGCAGGTAGTTGACAAACTAAAATAATTTGGAACATGAACTTATAAGTATAAAACAACAATAAAATAGACATAAAGACAACTATAATAGGAACTTAAATTTGAGACAAGAAGGTTTTAACTTGTTGTGACAGGAACCTTCCAATAGAATTAGAACTAGCAGTCAGGCTAATATGCACAGGCCGATTCACTAATCAAAGAGATCATAAACAGCTACTTAATCAACCAAGGTTTGAAGAGAAAGTTGATCCCATATAGATGACTAGGTAGCCAAGGAAAAAGGTAACCCAGGATGAGGTCACACTGAAGAGAGTGCCTATCCATGCCAAAACTAAAAATACAAGTATGTAGCAAATGATTGAAAATAAGTTGATTTATAGAAGGATCAGAGGTGAATTAATATTACAGTCTAATTAAATGGTAATAGCAAAGACAAGTAAACACCATATTTGATATACATGTTATCTTTATAACCACAATAGGATGATAATTTTCAAGTTGAATACTAAACAAGGAGCATAACAGCTAGATGATAGGAAAACACACTATGGCATCTGGGTTAAACATGACGCAAAGGATTTAACAGCAAGTCGATTCAAGGTAACACACATACTAGAAAGAAGACAATCACAAGCCTATGTTTAACAGTATAAGATATAGAACTTTACAAAACAATAAAACAATACCCAATTCTTTTCAAGTCATCAATTACAGGTTACAGATCTCTTAATTCCTTTCTCTGGTCTCTAGCAAAAGATAATCATCTGCTCTTCTTCCTAGCTCCGTGTTTCTTCTATCCTGGCAAGGAAAAATCACCCCTAATCTGCTGCAAGGATAATGGTCTGCCTCTGCCGTTGACCAAGACAATCCTCTGTCACTAAAAAAAGATTATTTCTGCCTCCCTTTATTATTGCCTAGATCACAAAGTCTTCACCATCACTGAAAAACAATAATCCCCTCTTCTTCTTTCTGTCCTTGCCTTCATATTACATTTGATTAAGTTTTGACTACTAGTTTTTACTGCCAGTTGCATGGCGCTCTTCATTCAAAAACAATGGATCTTTTCTTAAAATAAATAATAAAAAAAACTTCTTACTGTCGCTCCTCCCTTTTGCATGGCAGGAACTAAATTATTATTATATTTTTAACCCTCTATTCATAATATAGGTGAATATAATGTTTTATCTTTTATAATTAATAAAAAATAACAGATTTTATTTAGGTCTAGCATGAATAATAATATATTAATTAATCAAATAACGAAAACACTTTAAATATATATATATATATATAAGCACTTCCTTTTTATTGTTTACAATTAATAATATATTTATATATATAGAAAAGATTTTAAATTATTTATTAAATAATTTAAAGAAAAATACTTATGCAATTATGATATATCTAAGATGAATAATCAAAATACAAACATGGTTAACTATGCATTCCAAATAAACATATCATGGAAACGAAAAAACACATATTTAATTTATTAAGCATCAATCATGTCCATTCACCGTATAAAATGCACAAACAAGACTAATAACCACACGACAAAGCATAATAAAACCATTCAATGATGCAGTATGATATGAAACTATGTGAGTGTGTGCATGCATCAGGTTTATCCATCCCAACAGTTCTTGTCGGGTGGCTAGAACATCTCTACATCAACCATGTTCTCGTCTTTGACATTTCTCTTGCATTCAGTTGCACTTAGATTTTCATTAATAGGTTACTTCCCCAAAAATCATAGCCGAAGAAAAATAAAATGTACATCCATAATCATACCAATAATATTCAATTATTAAATTAACTGTCAAAATTATGCATTTATAACTTTCATGATAGTTACTTTCATACACGTGGAAACACTCATAGTAAATCAATCATAGTAAAAATGTCCAATTAAATAAAGTCCAGAAATGAGATGTGACACCACCCCATAGAAAGAAGATTTGGTGCACTTATTGATCTAAAGAGGTACATCTCTAGAATGAATGCCCCATAATAGAAGGGAAGAAATGGGCTATTTTGTTAAGAGTGGAAGTTGCCAAACCACCTAGAAGGCTTAAGAGTGTGTATTGTGGTATTTGTGATGAGTGGGATGAACATGAGACTAATGATTGTCCATGATTACTATTTTGGATAAAAGATAAAAGTGAGCCCTAGTGCAACCATAAATCTGAGGATAATGCATCGAATCATAGATGGATGGAAAGGGTGAAAAATTAGCAAAAAGACCCTTCCACATCTAGGATCATGGTTATCAACAATCGTAATGGAGATCCAATCCAAAAATATTTAATAAATTACAACATGAAATACCACTAATCTAGGATGAAGGACCTTCTATGAGCTATCAAGATTATTATTGTTAGAATATAATGCTATCAGGGTTCATACCCTTATAATATTTATATTGTTATAATATAAGGTTATAAATCATTATGTCTATTGTATGCTTTATAAAACATATACCATTTAATAATTAATAATCTATTTACAAATGGTTGTTTTGAATAGGTGTGACTAATACCCCCTCAAGTATTTTGCCACCTCATCTCCTATATTTAAGGAGGTTCTCTCTCATTTGAGAAATCTCCATAGAGATTTATAGTGAATTCTATGACTATGCATAGGACGCATTAGTGGCCATGTGGAAGTAAGTAGAGGAGTGTCTCCAAATTTAGTCTATTTTTAATACACTATTTTTTTACTTTTTTTTATAATAAAATGATGCTTTATGGAGCTTTTTATCCGAAAGGGTTTTCCTCGTGTATATGTTGTGTAATGCATTAAATCTATGCTTGTATAATTCTCATTTTAGTTATTTTATATTTTATTTATAATGGTCAATATCCTAAGATCATAATTTCTAATATGGTATCAGAGAAGGTTAGGCTATACTAATCATTTTTATAGGTTATACTAGAAGACATGTAGAAATTGATGGGAAACATCTTTATGCTCAATCAACACATATACAAGGTCATTTGTGCAATACATCTAGTGTGTCTTTTCTATTGAAGATCAATTCATTTAAGCCAAGTTAGGAAATTCTAATCATTTTTCATTATAGTTGATATATGAGAGAATTTCCATACTAATCTTTTTTTCTAACATATTGATATAGCATACAGGATTGTGATTGCCAACTATTTGATTGTTAAGTGATTTATGAAGTTTATTTTTTAGTATTATATTTCATAATCTAATTAATTCAAAAATATTCTAGTATAATAGGATTACATTATCATAAAACCTTTGAGTTCCTATTCTATAGCAAGTCATACTTCTTTTAATAGATCATTGTCCTTTATAAAAGTCAAAATACGTGTCTTTTAACATGAGAACAATAGTCATATGTCATAATCTTTGTCACCCTCCTCCCATGTAGATTAAGTGTATTAAGGCATTGTTTCAAATGGTTCTCAAATATTAGATAAATAAATGATAGTTGGTTTCATTTCACTTATAGTGTGAGGGACAATAGTCATATGTCATAATCTTTGTCACCCTCCTCCCATGTAGATTAAGTGTATTGAGGCATTGTTTCAAATGGTTCTCAAATATTAGATAAATAAATGATAGTTGGTTTCATTTCACTTATAGTGTGAGCCTATCTTTGGTTCAATCGATAGTCTTTTTATTAGATCTTAACCAACTTTTCCCATTAAATATAAGCCCTCAGAAGAGCTTGACTTTATGTTATGGAGTATTAACTTAAAGTATAACTCACATCTAAGGGTGATGTCTTATATAAAGTCTTTATATAAAGAAATTTCTATTAAATCTATAATAGTCCCAAGTCTTTATAAAATTCTAAAGAACTTTCTTTTTGTAATAACCTGCACCTGTTGTTCTTTTGATTTATCTTTTTTTTAATGATATATTTTTTAGTTTTTTCTGTGATCTTTTAGAACTAGATAGAAGATGCAGAAGGGGGTTTTCGTTTTCTTGAAGTGTGTATGTTAGAATACAAGGAATATAGCATACAACTAAAAACTCAGAAAAACTATAATAGATATGAATTAAATAATGAAGACCCAGTTCATAGAATGGCATAAAATGAATAACCATCACATACCCATGTCAAAATAAGCATCTTTATATTTCTGCTGTTGACAGACCAGCAACATGACAATGGAGTTTTGCATTGAAAGTATCAACAAATGCAAGGAAACAATCTACAACTATCAGCATAGACCCTTAGGTCAAAACAACCACTAAGCAATGAAGAACAACCCCCAATAAACTCCAAACGGCTGCTCCAAGAAGTATGGCTAGCATATGAAGTGGTACGACCTACGCATGAAGAGGTACGACCAGCAAATTAAAGTATGACCAGCAATGAAGAAATAGCAGTCCCAACCCTTCTCAAATCTACAATACAATCCATCACTAATACTCTTCCTCAGCTGCGACAAAACTGCAATAAGATATGTCTTGTTATCTCCAACTCTGTCAATGGTGGTATCAAAATGAAGCTCAAATACAGCCACTAAGTATGGCTACTCCAAAATCCCCTTGGGTGATCTTTCACACCTGTAGAAGATTGCTACCAATGGTGGTTTCCGTCACCAAAAGCCCTGGCTGGAAGAAATTCCCTAAACCCTCATTTGCAGAGCAAATAGAAGCATAGAATGTAATATCAAGAATGAATAACTTTTCCCACTCTTTGCCTTTTTATAACTCCACAAGTGGGTCAACCCATATGAGAGGGAAATGTTATTTTTAAATTTATTTTTTATTCCTCAAAAGGGCACCCAAATCCCTTAGTGACTTATTTTTGCATTTTTCCTTATTTCTCCAAAGTCACCAACATTAATTAATTAAAGTCCAAATATAATAATAAAGTATAACTTACAAAATTTAATATGAAAGCCCAAACGGTCAAAGAATCCCATGAGTTATAGACTATTGGAAAGATCTCAGCGAAACACTCCATCTCCAATAAAGAGTTTCCTAAAATAGCCAACTTCACGACTTACTAAAAATAGTAAGTCCTAGCCAGAATGTTAGAAATTGACCAAACGAAATCCCAGATTTTCCTAACCACTCTGGTTAGTCTACGGGAACCAAGTATAGACTAACTCACTAGAAAAAGGGGACATTATAGTCTGCCCTCCCCAAGATTGTTTGCCTCAAGCAATCTCAGATCTGGATGCAACAAGATTTGCTCACTCTCCCATGTAGCATCCTCTACCAGCAGATTCTTCTACTCCACCAAATATTCCCTGATGACTCTTTTCCTCAATGTACGTTCCCTGGTGTCAATGATGGCCTCAGGTATCAAAACCAGCTTCCCTTCTTCATCGAGAGGAGGCAACTCTGTAGAAGGTATCGCATTGTGCCCTAGTGCCTTTTTGAGGCGTGACACATGGAAGACATTATGAACTCTGCTCTCTGTCAGCAATTCTAACTCATAAGCCACCTCTCCAACCCTCCTAGAGATCCTGAATGGACCATAATACCGTGGCTTTAACTTCTCAGCACCACTCCTCTTAAGAGTAGATTGTTTGTATGGCTGCGACATAAGGTACACCATATCACCGACCTCAAAAGAACGCTCAACCCTGTGTTGGTCTGCATACTGCTTCTTCTGATTCTGTGCCTTCTGAATGTTCTCTTTCAAAGACCTCACGATGTCCTGACTCTCCTGCAAGAGGTCTTTAGCCTTTGGTACTCTGCTATCTCCAATAATAGATCCAAGAAACTGGGAGCCTCATACCCATAAAGTGCCGTAAATGGTGTCATTTGGATAGACATGTGGTAAGTGGTATTATAACAATACTCTCCCAAGTGAAGCCACTTGACCCACACCTTCTGCTGCCCGACTATGTAATTTCTGAGGTATCCCTCCACCCATTTATTAACTATCTCTGTCTGTCCATTAGTCTAGGGGTGGTAACTCGTGCTGGGGGTGAGCTCAGTCCCTATCATCCTGAAAAGCTCCTACCAAAAATTGCTAAGGAACCTGCTGTCCCTATCATTCACAATACTCCTAGGCATTCTGTGAAGTCGGAACACCTCTCTGAAGAATAAATTAGCAACCTAAGCTGCTGTATAAGTGGCTGAAATGGCAAAGAAATGGGCAAACTTTGTCAACCACCACAAAGATGCAGTCCCTGCCTTGGGCTTTCGGCAAGCCAATAATGAAGTCCATCGATATACAATCCCACTTCCTCTTGGGAATGGGTAAGGGCTGCAATAATCCTTCTGGGTAGGAGTGCTCATGTTTGTTCTGTTGGCATACTGGACACTCCCGCACATACTTCTGTACTCCTAACTTGAAGCCTTTCCAAGTAAACCTCTCTCTAACCTGCCTGTAGGTCTTGTAGAATCTTGGATGCCCAGCCATAGACAAGTCATGGAAAGCTCTCAAGATCTTCTGCTTCATAGCAGAAGCTGGCACCAAAAATATCCTCCCCTTGTAAATGATCAAGTCATTTACAATAGTGTACCTATCATCACGGTTAGTGCCATCCATAATCCCAGAGGCCCACTTATCCTTTGCATATTCTGCAGTGATCATATCTCTCTAGTCCTCTGCAATCTCTCCTAAGGCACACAAGTGTAGTCTCCTGGATAAAGTGTGGGCAACTATATTCTTCTTCCCTTTGACAAAAATAATGTTGAAGTCATATACCTGCAGCTTTCAACCCACTTTTGTTGCTAGTCATTTAGGTCCTTTTGACTAAGGAAATGTTTCAAGCTATTGTGATCATATTTAACAATGAATTTCCCTCCAACCAGATACTGCCTGAATTTAGCCAATGCATGCATGATGGCTAACATCTCTTTATCGTAGATACTATAACTCCTCTCGGGGCCCCTCAACTTTCAGCTCTCAAAAGCAATAGGGTGTTTGTCCTGCATCAACACCGCACCTATGCCTTCCCGAGAGGCATCACACTGAAGCTCAAACGGCTTCGAAAAATTAGGAATGGCCAAAACTGGACAAGTGCTCATCACCTCCTTAAACTTGTCTAAACACTGCTGAGCACCATCTAACCAAATGAAAGCTCCCTTCTATGTCAAATCTGTGAGTGGGGCTGCTTTCTGAGAAAATCCCCTTACAAACCTACGGCAGAATCCACAAATGCCAAAGAACTCCTTGAGCTGAGAGAGATTCTTGGGTGGTGGCCAGTCAACTATAGCTCGGATCTTCTCCGGATCCACACAGACACCCTCTGCACTGATGATGTGTCCCAAATATAGCAACTTCGTCATGCCAAACTTGCATTTAGATATTTTTGCATATAGGGACTCCTGCTCAAGTATACCCAACACAATATCCAGATGTCTCAAATGATCCTCCCAAGTCCTGCTGAATATGAGTATGTCATCGAAAAATATGAGTACAAACTTCCGCAACTGTTCTCTGAAGACCTTATTCATACAAGACTGGAAAGTGGCAGGTGCATTGGTTAAGCCAAAATGCATAACCATAAACTCAAAGTGCCCATAGTGACACCTAAACGCTGTCTTCTCCACATCCTCCTCACGTACCCGAATTTGATGGTACCCTGACCTCAAGTCTATCTTGGAGAAGAAACATGCACCATGTAGCTCGTCGGTAAGCTCATCAATCCTGGGGATGGGGTACATGTTCTTAGTAGTCTTTTTGTTTAGTTCCCTATAATCAATACACATCCTGAGTGTGTCATCCTTCTTCTTAACCAAAACAATAGAAGAAGCAAAAGGACTCTTACTAGGCCTGATGTGACCCATCTTGAGAATCTCTTGAATAGCCTTCTTAATCTCATCCTTGTATCTCTTAGGATGTCTGTAGGGAACGGTGATAACTGGTTTGCCCCCCTGCTCCATCTCTATAACATGCTCAAAACCCATGTCTAGAGGTCTACCTAGAGGTATATCACTAAACACTTTGGAGTGCTTAGTTAGTACTGACTGAATCTCCACTGGATAATGTTGTTTTTGCTGTTCGGTGCCTCTGGCATCACAAGAATCTCAGCTGCCCACTGAACCTGGTCATGCCGCAATATCCTCTTCATTCTCCGAATAGACACTGCTCTTAAACCCCCATCAGACATTCCCCTCAAAATATGTTTCTGACCATCTACTTCAAACTTCATCTCCATGGTCCTCAGGTTGAGGGAAAATTCACCTATCATGTGTAGCCACTTCATTCCTAGGACTACATCCCTGTCACCCATACTGAACACATAGTATTCAGCTTGGAACTCATAGTTATTTAACCTGATGGTTAAATTAGGGATCCTTCATTTGCAAGTAATGACAAACCCATCTGCAACTCTGACTTTGAATACCTTGAACTCTTCTGTTTTGAGTCCCCTTCGTGCCACAAGCCCCTCATCAATGAAGTTGTGGGTGGCACCTATATCTAGCAAAGCGGTCACTCTCTGTCCCTCCAATACTCCCCGTATTCTGAAGGATCCCTCTTTCTGAATAGCAGAGATATGTGCTGTCGGAATGTCCTCATCATGCACGTCCTATACAATCTACACCATATTCTCTACATCACTGTCCTCCCTATCACTCTGCTTGCCTGATTGCTTTGAAGTTATCTCCTCAGTAGAATAATACTCCAATTGTTTTGCTTGCCCCTTGATTGGGCACCTGTGGTTAGGATCCCATGGTTCTTTGCATTTGAAGCATAGTCTCCTCCTCCTGTATTCATTCAATGCATCATCATCTAATCGAGGCCTTGGTTTCCTCTGTGGGAAGGTGTGTCGCTGCAAAACTGACATTTTGTCTCTTCGAGGAGGAAAAGGTTTGGAGACAAACTGTTTCCTAGGCACTACAAACTCCATACTATGTACCTTCTTGATAGTTTCATGAAGTGAAGGTCGATCAAATGCCTTAACCCAACCCTTAAGTGGTTCCATTAGTCCTTCCATGAATAGGACTACAAGTCTCCTCTCCGATATGCTGGGAACCATCACACTGATTCTCTGGAAATCTAAAATATATCCCTCAAGTGACCCATACTTCTTCAACTACGCTAGCTCTCTGAACTACAACTCTGGGTCCTTGGTATCGAACCTCTCGATGAGTCTATTAGTGAACTCATCGTATGTGGTGATAAGGCTGTGGCCCAAGGTGACCAACCCATGGTACCACCACTTGTGTGCTAACCCATCTAAATGAATAGTGGCAAAGTTAAGTGCCTCATCCTCCAGCATCAGCTTAAGTGTCAGGTAGTTATCCAACTTCTGCATCCAAGCTCTAGCTGAAATCTTGCCACTTCCGTCAAACCAGTCCATAGGGACTTTGCTCAATGCATGCTCGTAGTCCCGGTTAGCTCTGTTAGCTTTGTGATCTCCTCAAGCCATCATAAATCCCCTTTGTCTCTTCTGATTCATATACTAGTCGAATGTCAACATCTCTCTAATGTTAGGAGCCAATGTCATGTACTCTACATGATGTATCTGAACATCATCCGTCATGGGAAGCTGAAACTCTGGTTCCTGCTGAACCATTGCCTCCTCTCTACGCGAAAAAGTTGGTTGTAATGGTCTAGTAACTGATCCTGGGGTAACCCTGGTGTTATTAATACCACTCTGACCTGCATGTCCACTACCTTGTCCCGCATGTCCACCACCTTGTCCTACATATCCACTGCCCTGTCCTGCATGTCTGTGGTGACCCTCATTGGAGCCACTGATCTCACCTCCAGGTGTGGTATTGGTGTGAACTACTGGAATCCCTTGGCTAAACTTCCCAAGGAGCTGGGACATCATATCGAGCATAATATCAAACTTCCTCTTTGCTTTGGTACTAGGACTCTTAGGCTGGTCAGCTCCTTCGTCCCCCATACTACCCGTTATGCTATCACTCCCGTTGGAAGAGTTCCTGTGCATACCCAATATACTTGAAACTGTTTCACCTTCCGGAAGCTCTGGTGGATGCCAATGTGGAGTGGGTCTAGTGTAGACTCTTCTTTCGTCACTCCTATAAACTGATCAACACAAGCTGGCGAGATGCACCAGCTCTGATACCACTGTAATAACCTGCACCTATTGTTATTTTGATTTTTTTTTTTTAATGATATATTTTTTATTTTTTTCTATGATCTTTCAGAACTAGATAGAAGATGCAGAAGGGGGTTTTCGTTTTCTTGAAGTGTGTATGTCAGAATACAAGGAATATAGCATACAACTGAAAACCCAGAAAAACTATAACAGATATGAATTAAATAATGAAGACCCAGTTCATAGAATGGCATAAAATGAATAACCATCACATACCCATGTCAAAATAAGGATCTTCATAGTTCTGTTGTTGACGGACTAGCAACATGACAATGGAGTTTTGCATTGAAAGTATAAGCAAATGCAAGGAAACAATCTACAACTATCAGCATAAACCCTTAGGTCAAAACAACCACTAAGCAATGAAGAACAGCCCCCAATAAACTCCAAGTGGCTGCTACAAGAAGTACGGCTAGCATATGAAGTGGTACGGCCTACACATGAAGAGGTACGACCAACAAATTAAAGTACGACCAGCAATGAAGAAATAACAGTCCCAACCCTTCTCAAATCTGCAATACAATCCGTCACCAATACTCTTCCTCAGCTACGACAAAACTGCAATAAGATATGTCTTTTATCTCCAACTCTGTCAATGGTGGTATCAAAATGAAGCTCAAATACAGCCACTGAGTATGGCTGCTCCAAAATCCCCTTGGGTGAACTTTCACACCTGCAGAAGATTGCTACCAATGGTGGTTTCCGACACCAAAAACCCTGGCTGGAAGAAATTTCCCAAACCCTCATTTGCAGAGCAAATAGAAGCATAGAATGTAATATCAAGAATGAATAACTTTTCCCACTCTTTGCTTTTTTATAACTCCACAAGTGGGTTGACCCATATGAGAGGGAAATGTTATTTTTAAATTTACTTTTTATTCCTCAAAAGGGCACCCAAATCCCTTAGTGACTTATTTTTGCATTTTTCCTTATTTCTCCAAAGTCACCGACATTAATTAATTAAAGTCCAAATATAATAATAAAGTATAACTTACGGACTTTAATATGAAAGCCCAAACGGTCACAGAATCCCATGAGTTATAGACCAATTGAAAGATCTCGGTGAAACGCTCCATCTCCAATAAAGAGTTTCCCAAAATAGCCAACTTCGCGACTTACTAAAAATAGTAAGTCCTAGCCAGAATGTCAGAAACCGACCAAACGAACTCCCAGAGTTCCCTAACCACTTTGGTTAGTCTACGGGAACCAAGTATAGACTAACTCACTAGAAAAAGGGGACATTACACTTTTGAACCGGTCAAAGGAAAATTAGAATAATTCATATGATAAAAATCACATCCTTAATATAATAAATGTCACATCCTTAATATGATAAAAGGTCTTTATTTTTTTATAAAAAGTTACATCCTTTTCATAATGAATGTCATATCCTTTAGCTTGCAAATGAATGAGAGTTTAACCAAAGTCATATTCTTTACATAAGAAAAGTCATCTCCTTTAAATTACAAATGAAATAGAACCATCAACATGTTAAGTAAATTTGTAGTCTTAAGAGAAAGTTACAACCTTAAAATAAAGTCGCATCCTTCTATAATATAAGACACATCCTTCATGAAAGTCTCTCATCCTTTAATTAAAGTCATTATCTAAGGGAAGTCGTAGTTTTTTCTATATAGTGAGAGTCTTATCATTTATAAAAAGATAGTCATATCCTTTATTAAAAGGATACTAAGATAAACTAATAAAAATGGTAGTATTTTCTTTTTCCATCGTTCATTAGAGCTAGTGAATCCTACGAAGAGTGCACTGTATGCAATCCAAATTAATCAACATTAAATTAGTGACTAGCTATAGTTTGGAAACTATCTAATGATATGTAGGCACATGTTGATAAGTGGGGAAAGTGGAGAGAACTAAATGCATAGAATCAATTCATAAGGACTAGCTTTTATCACATCCACATTAATAGTGTTAATTTGTCTAACCCATCTTACATCTTCAAAGATCAAGAACTACAATAAAACTTTCTTGACAATAAATTTCAAGCTTTGATGGGGTATTTGCATAACCTTTTACCACAATGCTTTATTTTTAATGAGTATGAATAAGAGCCAACATTTCTAGGTCACAAAAAAAAAATTCTTTATACTCTTTGACTTCAAATCAATTGTAATACAGGGGGTTGTTGTATGAGTTGTGAAAAATAGAGAGCTATCTGTTATATTACGAAATGAATTTGCACCAACCATCCTTTGGATGAGGGTGAGAGAAGGAGAGTGGGTATTGATATGTGTCTTTACACAAGTTTGTTAACAAGGAAATGAAAGGTCATCCTCTCAAGATATCACTTTCTACTAAGTTTCCAATGTATCAAGACTAATGATATTATGATGTAATTGGTGGAAGCTTAATGATCATATTCTTACCTAAGACTTATGGATATTTTTAATGTTTTTTTTCCATATGTTATGATCTAATCCAATTAAAAAAGGTATTTAGTAGGTTCTGGAAGTAATTTAAAAAAAAAGTGATCAAGGTTTTATACATGTTTTTGATATTGATAAGTTACAAACCTGGGTGCAGATCCTGATAACAAAAAGCCAACATGCAACAAAATAGGCAAAAGCCACAAATAGCCACAGAACGACAGACTAACAACAGTTCAACATTATAATGAAAACAAAGAGGTTGAGAGATTGAAACATAAACTAAATCAAAAACTAGCTAAGCATGTCCTTCCAGTCTTCATTGAGTAAATTAAGAAGATTTTCCTTATTGTCCAATAGAGTCTCCTTGGCTTTGTCTCGGTCAACATGCATCACCGAAAAAGCAACAGCCGCCTTGTGGGAATTATTCATCATCAAATTGATCAACCCCTTCACTTTGTTCTCCATCACAGCGAGACACACTTCACCTCAGTTAGCTCCTTCTCCAACCTCTTAGTGTCAGAATCCATTCTGGCACTCATAACCTCTGTCAAGTGTTTCTTGGATCTCTGTGTCTTCACCATTGGTGTCGTAGAATGAATTGTTTATAGATTCAAAATGGCTGGCGCCTTCCTATTCCTGCATCAAGGTTGACTTCATCTTCTCAACTTCCACCTTTTTCTCCATAACCTCCAGCTCAAAATTGGATGAGTAGTCAACAATCCTCACTAACTAGGGTCTGTCCCCACCCAGTCTAGAGATTTTATACATGTTTCTCTTATTTGTATGGAAGAGTTTAATTGATAATGTGATATGTAGTTCATATCCTCACCCTAGAGTAGACATGACATCTTTGGATCATATATATGTGTGTGTGTGTGTGTATGTGTTTTGTTGGTTGATAAGTCATGTGGCATAATTTTAGCTTTGTCATTCTCAAGTTACCTAGGGTTGCCTTTTCAACATATCCTTTAATCACTCTTCCTTCATATTCATTAGTTATAATAAATACCTTATGGAATTAAGGAGGATTTGAACCTAGAAGGTGCTCTTGTGAGTGCTCTTCATTATGCCCCACAATCATTTCACATGCTTGTATAGCTCAAAGTTGAAATAAGATACTTTCTGTCACCTCGAATTGACTCTTTAATTAAAATATGTATATGTATACCATATTATATAAAAATGTAAATATTGTAGTCTCTTATCTTGAGGAAAGTAACCTAAAACAAGTTTTCTCTCTTTAAATATACATATTGATTCTTTCTATGACCATGGACAATATGAAGTTTAGAGGCAACTTGATAAAACAATTGGAGTTCTGACTTAATGGGCTTCTCTTGTCCATATGAAGATAGAGATTATTAGCTAACCTTCTATAAGGTAACATTAACCATTGCATTCTCCAAGGCCAAAAATTAAATATCCCCTCAATCTAATTCATCATCATCTCCTTGGAATATTTTTTATTAAACGTTTGATTATCTATCTTTTTTGTTTTCTATTTATAATTATAATTAAAAAGAATAGTGTTCTTAACAAGTAGTTAAATTGGTATATCTAGTGCTTTAAATTAGGTTGACTTGACTTAATACTAAGTGCATGACCACTTCAACAAAAACATGCCACTCTTATGATTGAGTTTCCAACTTTCCTATGTCATTTAGATCGAGTAGCATTATTTATGATGAAGTTGTTTGTATTTCTCAAATCCCTTTGGTTAACTTATCTAAAAATCATATCATACTCATATGGTCCCAAGGATTACATGAATGGTAAAATGGTAGTGGAAAGGCCTAGCACATACATCAAAGAGGCCATAAATTAAAATACTTCCATCACTAGAGCTATGGAAGTTGAAGGACTAACTTCATTGATTATATAAACCTAACATCTCTAATGAGATACTAAATCTAAATGAGTCAAAATCCATCATGCTCTGTGTTTGAGCATATATATATATATTAAAACTAAATTTAGATATATATATACTACTATAGAGAACAATAGTTGCTTGATATTTTTGATGATTTTTAAAAGATGCAAACAACACCTAAAAACATAACTTTATTATTATTTATGTTATAGCCATAGAGGATGTTTTTGATGCTAAAGAGAATCATCACCTCTAAAATAAGAGATATCATATAATTTGCATTAGAATTCATGTAGCATATCGTCATATGTACATGCTTCAATTTTAGATAATTATGAATTAAATTGATAAAATCCTTGGATGAATTTGCATTGCTAGGGGATTGATAACATTTGATATTAGTTATTTTAATATTGTTATAATCAAGAAGTAATTGTATCCTATATGTCATGGAGAAAAGAGATTAAGAGGCTATGCTACAAGCTAAAAATGTATGTCCAAATGGGTAAAGACATCCAAGAAAATGACATTTTGATACAATAGATAGATTTTTTTTCACAACTATCTAAGGAGGTCAGTATTTTCTCTAAAAAATCTAAACTTTTTGGGTATAAAAACACCTAATTGTAATGGGTGGTTGTTTCCCTAATAAACTATCCAACGAGCAAGCCTTGAAAGGAAATCTCACATGTTGCTTTAAAAAAAGTCATGTTTAGTAAGATGACTATTTTTTCCCTGTAGAAACATAGTAAATTACACATACTTATGCTTATGAAAATATCATATGATCTCCTTGATAAGATCATCAAATCATTTTTTTAAGTATTATCATAGCATATCATATTCTAACTTACTTCTTATTGAATTAATTATGGTATTTTATTATTCATGTATCAAAAATAAAATTTATTGATTATTGTGTTACTGACTATTTTGGTGATCCTATTGATGGGACATATACCTCAAACCATATCTTCAAAATATGGTGCAGGTGCTATCACATGGATGGAGTAATATTTAAACAACTATCTTCTATGGCCCTTTAATCAAAAGATGACTACAAAAGAATCGATGTGGCTTAGGAGATTATAGGAATAGTTTTTTCATCTAGGTACTATTACAAGTCCCACTTTATTATATGATAACCAAATCTATTTACTCTTATCAAAGACTCTTATTTCTAGAAATAAACCATTGTATGCAAGTGAGATTGAACAACAAAGAACAAGCTAAAACAAGCTTAACCTATTCAATTCAACCATAATTACAACCTCATGATTATACAAGAAAGAGGAATTCAAATTAAACCAATTTGCACCCTAAAACCTTTGAATTCTCTTTCATATGTCCTAGATTATATTGAAAGTGATTTGTATGTCAAGTGCTCACACTAGCAGCATTTACTTGAATTCAACGATTTGTTTAAAATGATGGAGGAGTGCTTCAATTTATAAATTTTTTGGAGCATGGATGGAGGGTGAGGATTAAAAATTGAGAGCAATGACTCTTACTGCTCAAGAGGCATCTCAAGCAAGGAGAGAGTGACAAGTGTCAATTAGATGTTGGATGAGAGGAGGGCTCCATGAATCAAAGAGGATCTAATGGTGGAGAATTGGTGTTGGGATTAATGGAGTGTTGAGATTAATTAGGTAGATGATCGATATGGGGGTATTAAATGAAAAAGGTAAGGTTTGGATTTTGTAAATTTTAAATTTCATGGAGGAAGGAAAAGTGGATCTTTAAATTAGAGGAAAGAGGAAGGAAAATTGGAATTTTAAATTGGAAGAAAAGGGACAAAGAAGATTTGTCCATGGTTCCAAAGTACCCCTTGTCATGTACATGCATGCCCTTTGCATCTACATTTTATGAAAAGTGTGTCCTCTAGAAGCACGGGGGATGTGATCCTTAATTTTCCCAAATTAATCCATATGCACATAATTTAGGATTTATTAATGATGATTACTAAAAGTAATAAAAAATAGACAAAAGGAGAATTGAATAATAGTTTTATTTATTTGATTTTTGGAGGAAGGGGAATTATAGTCTTAGGTAAATAAATATTTATCTAGGACTATAGTGGATGCATCATGTGGATAAAATGATTTTTTGATGATGGAAGCATGTGGGAAAATATTAATTAAATAATTAAAATATTATTTAATTAATATATAGGTTGAATATTGAGATAATTACTCAATTTAAGTTGATCAATTATGGTGGACGAAAATGGGAAATGACATGACCATTTGTAAGTGTCTACATTTTTCCGGGCCTCATTGAAATGGTGTTAAAATAACATTACTTCAATTAAAAATAAAATATAGCACTTGATGAGGGGTAGGTAACATGCCCCGGTCAATTGATGACTAGAAGGAATTTGGAGAATAGGCCCCTCGAGATGTCATGTGGGTGAAAAGGAGCCTAGGGGAGCTCTCAAAAGAAGAAAACAAAATGAAAAATGGATAAATGGAAAAAATTTGAGAGGGATGGAAGAAAAATGGGGAAAAACAAGACTATGAAGAGAATATGGGAGGGAAAATGGTAAAAGAAAGGCTATAAATGGAGTAGTGGGTGAAAACTATTCATTTTGACCCTTGGTGATAGTGAAAGGTGAAAGAGGAGAGAAGAGAGGTAGAGAGGTTCAACCCAAACCTTGTTGGAAAACTTGCAATAGGGATATAGAGTTTCAATTCAAAATCAAGAGATGTTTCCAAATCAAGGAGGACAACTAATGGTTATACACAAAAAGAGAGAAGCCCAGCTACATGTACCTTCAACACTAGTTTGGGAATTTGAAGGGCTAATTGATCGCCTCAGTACAAGTAATACTTCTCCAAACACAAAGATTAGGACAAGGGGATGTTTGAATCATGGAGCCTAGGTGAATGGAAAATGGAAAAGGATCTAGCAAAGATAATGTACAAGAGTTGTCAACGAGGGGTGTAGGAGGTCAATCTAAACCCTCTTGAAAATAGCAAGTACAAAGATTCTCTGAAGAGTCTTTAGGCCAATGGAGGGATAGACGATGAGGGATATCTTTGAATTCTTTAAATAAATTACAATTTAGTGAGCACTTATTTTGATATAAAATGAAATGTTATGCACCAGGGTATAAGGAACTAAGGTGACAATGTATCCCATGCATAGGATTGACTCAAAAAAGAAATAGACAAAAGATTGATTCACCACGAGACAAGACAAGTGACTGTCATTACACATACTGTGATGAAACAACCAGCAAGCAAAAGGGTACCTTAGTACCAAGCAAGGACTATGACATCCTTGGTGATCCTGATACTAAGGTAACCATGAAGACAAAACACTCAGATATCAAAATGATCATGCCCTGATTACTAACCACAAGAAGCACACCAAGATATGAAGGATCTTGGCGACCTTGGGAGTAGAACATGGGATTCTAAAAACAATTTTTATAACATAACCAAGATGAAAAATAAACAATCATAACACAAACATGATCAATCTTTGTGCCAAGGGATGGATGGATGTTGCCTGATATGGGGAATGTGTTGAACATAGAAATACTAAGAGGGGGGTGAATCAGTATATATCACTTTTAATTCAATTCTACTTCAAAAAACTTTACTACATCAATCAGATTATACAACCATTAACATGTTCACACGTTCACACAAGAGACCATAACACCAGGTTTTACGTGGAAACCCAAGAAGGGAAAAACCATGGTAAGCCAATTGCTTGGATCTACTTTCCAAATCTAGCCTCACAAATAAAATGGATTTACAATGAGTTTTATGGGCACCAAACTAAAGGAAGCATGAACTCCCTAATACAAAGTTTTATGGGATCCAAACCAAAGGAAGCACCAACTCCCTAAAGTGCTACAACACTTACAAGATGAGGCACTAACCTTTGTACCAAAACACTTGACTGATTTTGATGGTTCAATTTCCTTTGCAACATCAATTCTGCTAGATCTTTGACATCCTTGACATGTTCTCAATGACTTAAAACTTCCGCACTATCCTCTCTGCTATCATCTTGACCATTTGACTGATTCTGATACCTCAAAATCCTCTGCAACATCAATTCTGCTAGGTTATACATACTAGCTTACATAACTACTTATCTCACTTTCTGGATCATTCACATTTTTTGCACTCACACTCTCACCTTGAAACAATCTTCTATCCTTCATATATATCCTCCACAAGTCTTCAAAATATCATCTTTGTTAGCCTAAATGAAACGTGTGACATGAAATGTGTAACCAGCCTTGCTTCTCGGCTCCCAAATCATCTGCGGTAAAGTAGGAGTGAAATCCCATAATGTGGTTCATACCAAGAGGTCTACTGGACCCATTTTACCTTCTCCTAACTTTTCTTGTTTGTGCACACTTCCACACATACGGCGCAATCAGTCAAGTATACCATGTTGGCATTGCAAACATCATCCTTTCATACATTAGCTTCAGACCCTATGCAATACTGGAGAAGAGAGATATCCTAATGTGATTCATGCCACAAACCTATATGACCTGAAAGCCTTCTCATACACTCCTCTTTCTATTTCATGCTTCAGCTTGTTGGCACAAGAAATCAAACAATAATGTCGATATCCCTTACACAGTCTAGTCACCCTGTCTTGACATAGAATATTAAAAAAAAACACTAGCGTTGATCAAAAACACTTGAAACCTGAACTGAGCATACATACTAACCATCTGAACTTACCTTTCAAACAACAAATCCAAACATTAAAGTGCAGTGAAATGCAAATGACCTCACACAACAACATGACTTGTTCTTATTCTGCTAACTCTGGAAGACTTTGTGGTACTTTGTATCCTTTGAAACTTGAGTATATCATTCTTGTACCTTTGCTTTGCATAATCTCCAAACCACCAAGTCATATATGTAGATGCAGTGAAATGTGGCAGCTTTAAATTTCATACCTGATAGATTTACACTATGATAGCCCTATTTCTAGTCTGCTGACTCTAGATGTCCTTGTGATAACTCTTATGCTCTAAAACTTGGATCATGCATACCTCATAGCCATATTTATCTCATCTCCAATCTGCGAGGCCATATCTTTATCTACGGTAGAATGTGGTACAATCTCCTATGCTTTTGCAGTATAATTCCCTATGCCTTTGACAGATTGATAACTTATACACTTTCCTTCATATCCCATTCAATGCTTTTCAATAGACAATATATGTAACAATGCAATAGACATGACTCCATATTATTTTGACAACCTTCACCTATTCATGAAATTTAGAAGATAAGATACAACTATGTACATATGATATTGATCCAACAACATACTCATGTCTTTCATCACCATATCTTTCACATCACAACTCCTCTGATCATCACTTCTTTGATATCAATGTTTCACATCACAACTCCTTTGATCATCACTCCTTTGACATCAATGACAACATATGCAATAGAATGGTATATCCCACGAAGGTTGATGGATGAGATAGATAGAGGCCATGAGGATGTGACAAATGTTTGCAGCGGAATTGCTTATGGATGTTTCTTGGTTTATTGTCAACGCACAATGAAGTGTGTCTTTAGATATAGGTGTTTTGTCTGAATAGGATAAGGTAGGGAATCATATGGATAGTAGGGATAATGGGATGGGATGACATGATAAAGGAAAGAAACCTTTCTCTTGTGGTGGGAACACGATGTAGCCTACAATTTCATATTGCTACTACCATGGGGATGTGTGTGATAGATGGTTGGAGGGACGACAAGTTGGAAAGCAACATGTGAAAAACCACTGACCAGGGTATGTGGGAGGGGGGGTCAAGTTATGGTACCACATGAAAATAAATTAGTCGCTCCTGACAGTAGGTATAGATCAAAGAAATACTAAATATGTGGCATGGGTGAATAATGATGGAAAGGATGGAGGTAGTGAAAGCATTATGATAACCATACAAGTTGTTGTTGTGAGAGAATGAGCCATGTTTGGGAAAGTTGGAAAGTGAACATATAAGATGCCTTAATCTATGGTGTCAGGGGTGTATAATGCAAGAGAGTTTCCTCATCAGAAACTAAATCATGCAGTGGAGGAGATGCAGGGATAAGGGAATACCATTTTTTTGTCCTTGTCATGTAGGGGGCGAAAGGGAAGGCAAGAGGAATATGTTGTAGTTGCCTACCATATCTAGTTTAACATTTCTGACTACATACTCTAAAAATCTCCCTTGTGTTGTGTGTCTAGAGCTAATGTAGTTTGATGAAGGGATTGGTGAATCTTTCAATCATAGACTATATGAAAATCACTATGTCAATGGGTGAGGAGCAAAGTTGATTTGATGGCGCAGTGTTGTATGCATGGGCGGAAGGTGATGACACTTGGCGAACTGCCTCTTGCTGACACGGTAGAGTGAGACTGGGAGTGGTTACACTTTTCTATATAAAACATTTGGGTGATGTGGAGGCAGTTGGAGAGTTGAGATAAATGTTTCTTTCCTTTATCAAGAATACTTATGGAATCATGGAGGGCAAGTGGAATAATGTAAGAATGCATGACCAAGCAGGGGAATGACGACGATAATCATGCAATCTAATGTCCCTAGGGGGCAGTGTTTTGGGGTGATAGATAGGACATGAGTGAATATAGGAAGGTGCAGATGTAGTGGGGGATAGGAGACACTTTAGCCTCTAGAACTATAGCAAATCACAAATTGAGGAGAGGGTGGGTGGAGGGGAGTTGTAGATCAGTTATTATGGTGATTGTACTTATTGTTATATGTGAAAATGTAGAAGAGGGATGAATAGTGTTGAGATCTATCAAATCAAACCCTCCTTTCACACTAACACTCAAGGATAACAACCAAGACAAGTCACTATAGATGAAGAGGACTCAACTACACGTTGATGTACTCAGGAAAAAGACTGATTAGATTGAAAGATTTGTCAAACCCTAGATTTAATAAGCCTCAAACCCTAATTATAATGAAATCAGGTACAGACAAATAAACTACTACAGATCGTTGGATAGGAGGAAACTCAGGAGGATTAGAAACTTACGAGAAGTTGAATTTCTAGAGGTGAATACTTTGCAGACTATGGGGTGGGCGCCCAAGTCCAATAGGATAGTTTTTCTGTAGGTTCGAAATAGTAAGCAATGTCAGATGATGTTCAGCTCCTAAATTCAGGATGATCCCTGTCGAGAGGACCATGGGGTAGGCGCCCTAGTCCAGTAGGGTAGATTTACAATAAATTTTCTCCAGATCCTGAATCCTTATCCTCTGAATTGCTTCTTTGTGCCTATACTTCACCAGCTCCCACACCTGTAACCTGCAATCACAAAGAGAGGGGTTTGGGGGTTGTGGTGTTTAGGAGCTTGCCTCGGTCAAGCCTTGTAATGACATTCAGGTCTTCTAACACCATTGTTAGATAGAGTGTGTGCCCAATGGAGGGCAAAGGCCAAATTAATGATGAAATAAAATTATTGAAGCACAAATAGATGTCACCTTAGAGGTGAAGCCCTCACGGAGATGAAGATCCTTCAAATCATGAGGAGATGGATTGATGAAGCCAAATTTGCAACAAACAAACACAATAACAACATAATTCTACTATGCAACATAATGAATACCTCGAAATCCCTTAGCTCAATATCACAAGTTCACATTATCCATCTAGGTGTAAAATGAAGATATAAACTCACTTATATATGCATTCCCACTAACTTTCATAATTTAAATTTAATAGGTTGACATAAGGAAACCTTTTGAGAGGGCCCAAGATGACACATTAAATTTTGGATCCCAAAAAATCAGCCTGGACTTGGGCGTGGGTTCCCAAGTCCCAAGGCCAATTTGGGTCTTGATTAAGCATTTAGAGTGGGCCCCTAAGTCCCATTTGACATGGGTTTCAAGGGAAATTGCTCCAGGACAAGAGTTAAGTTTGCATAATGTAAATGAGGGGACCTAGGAGCTAAACTAGGAGGTAAAAAGGTATGAGGTTACTTTTTTCTCCATAACATTTAGCCCCCACTTTAATGTATGTATGATCTTACGATTCCATACATGCATTAAAGTACAGTTGAAGCACATCAAATACATCAAACATGCCAAGCACATAGAGCTAAGGCATACCCAAAGGTTGGAGGACTATTTATAGGCCCTAATCTTAGGTAAGCACTAGAAAACACAAGGAATACAATAAGAAGCACGTAAAACATGGAGAATATAATGGAAGCACGTAATACACGAAGAAGACATGAGAGAAATCATGTGATACACTAAGAATACATTGATTTAACGATTAAAATAAAATCCTAAACTAGGGGGCAGAGGGAGATCATCACATATGTGCCTTTAGGCCGCCAAAAACACATAAAACAAAACCCAAAATGTGGAGGGAGCTCATCGCTACATAACTTTAGACTACACTAGGGGGAAGACATGCCAAACAAATACTTGAATGTGGAGGGAGCTCATTGCTACATGCCTTTAGACCACATCTAGGGGAAGACACAAGAGACACATAAGGAAAACACATGGAATACATGAGCGCCACATAGTATGTCATAGACTTACTATATGTCTTATACATGGCAAAAATGAGTGATGGGAAAGAGCTTATTGCTAAGTCCCACCATCTAAAACACATTTTAGAGACACCTGATGGTTGAGCTATGCTACCACAACCGCCGAAGACATGCTTAAGGGTGGGTGACTCAAGATCCAGCTCCACCTTCGTAAAGGAATTTGTATAAAAGGATGTGCACTAGCTCAAGAGATACACCATCCTGCCTTCCGCAAAAGGGCTTTTTATAAAAGGATACACACTAGCTCAAGAGATATGTAATCCCACCTCATGATGAGGGCTTTCTTGCTTGCATTTTAATAAGGATGTGCACTAACTCAAGAGATACACCATCCCGCCTCGTGGTGAGGTCTTTCAAACACGCTTCATTAGTGCCAAAATATAATCAGACAAATACCATTATATATACCCCCACCTTAAGGTGGTTGATACCACTTGCCAATATCAAGTACATTAAGGTAAAGTAAAAACACACAAGGGAACAAGAGATCTCATAGAGCCCATGCCCCCAGAGGTGACATTTCCCATGATCGTCGAATGTTCCCACAAACACGTCAATATGAATTGCTAAGATAATCAACAAGAGATAAGGTTATAACATTTAAGATAATAACCAAATCAAATCATTGAAGCTATGCATAAATCTTATATTAGATCATATGAAGGACCAAGGCTACACTTATGGGTTTGGAACTGAGTATAGCCATTGGACTTATACTGTAGATATCTGAGAACAGAATGTAACAATAAGGTGAGATACAAAACCATCCAAAGTGTATGGAGCAGATGTATTGTAAAGGTTTGTTAGAAGAGATATGACAACATGATAGATCACATAGAGTGATTCTACTAGTCAAGCGTCAGATATATATAAACCCCATCTTCATATATGGACTAGGTCTATTTTTGCATACTTGCTAAAGGAACACACAGTCCTTATTAGTATTTGTTTATTTTTTTGTCATCCACCAACTAGGTAGAATCATTGAAGAATGAAAATAATAAAAATGAGAGAGGAGAACCAAGTGCCTTAGGAACACCATGTAGGAGGATGCCCCCAAGACATCATCTGCAATGCTATGCCTCTAAGGCATGATGCACAACAATAGAGTAGAGGAGAGAAGAATAGAAGAATGTAGAAACAAATAGAAGAATGGTCACAACAAAGGCGGTCTCCTAGTATGATGCAGGAGCATCTAGTGGTGTAAGGGCAATCTTGCATCACCCAAAAAGAAGATACTTCAAAATCATTGTAGTTGTTTTCATTTCTTTCCATAATTAGTATTTTTGGTTCCATAATATCCAAAATAATGATGTAGGACTTTCAATTTTTCCAAAACTGCTAAAAATAGCAACCTGCCTATTTTGGAAAGTGTACCTGCTATTTTAGGAAAGTTTGTATTTGGGCACAGATTGAAGAAAAAACTTATAGAAAGTTACATGATGGAAATATAAGACCTTTGGCGAAGGAATCAGGAAAAGATCATTTGTGAGCTGAAAGATATTAAAGTTTTTGTTTTCTGAAAAGCCCTTGAAACTTTCTGGAATGAGATATGAGGCACTAAAACATCCCATAATGTCCCAAAAAGTTGATGAAAATCTATTTATGAATTTTTAGCGTGATAGCTCACATCGCAAGCTTTCAACGCTTAAAACGGTTCATTAATCGGACACCCGGATCAAAAGTTATGCTTCCCGGAAGTTGACCTACTTTTGGAGGGAGTTGCAAATTTCAAAATTTAGTTGGAGGCCGCCAAAAAGTGCTATTTATGACTATTTTGGGAACCCTGGGGTGGTAGTAGAGTTAAGGGGGCAAGTGTGGAGTCAAGAATAGGTGGGGAAAATAGAAACCCTAGCTGATTTGGGGTTACAAAAGGCAGAAGATTCCAGAGCCTGGTGACATGTAGCTGTAATGTGTTGCAGCTTGTGGAGGATTGATTCCTCGGATTGTAATTGAGCTTCTGTAATGTAATGAGTTTCCCAGATCAATAAAGAAATATTCTATTTTCTGTGTTCTATTTCTATTATTGTGTGTTTTATGATTTACCCCCTTCATCAAGTGGTATTAGAGCTAGGTTCCTAAGTGTGTAGACATATTGCTGACTGTGAGGTAGTTTGCACCAGGACCTGAGGTTGTGGGTTTGCTGCATAGATCAAGATGCCTCCATGAAGAAACCATGGTGGGAGGAATGCTTTGACAGAAGAGGGTTTTAGAGCCCTACAAAGACAAATCAATGCATTGCAAGAGGAGCTACAAAGAGGGTTTGAATCGAGAACGAGAGAGGAAAGCGAAGATGAAGCTGAAGAAGAGCTTTCCAAGGAAGAACAAGAAGCTACAGGAGATCTTGCAGAAGTTAGGTTGTTGAGGGCCATTTCGAAGACCAGAAAGAGGCCTAGGATCAAAGTTTCTACATATTCTGGAGATTTGAATCTGAAACAACTTATTGATTGGATCAATGACATGGAGGAGTATTTCGAGTATGAAGATGTGGAGGACCCAGATCGGGTTAAGTTTGCAAAAACAAAGTTGAAGGGACACACTAGTATTTGGTGGAAGGAGGTCCAATTAGAGAGGAACATATGAGGAAAAGGAAAGAGCACCAAATGAGATCAGATGGTGGAGAAATTGAAGAAGCAGTTCATTCCTGTGGACTATGAGATGAAGTTGCTAAAGAAGCTGCAAGGATTGAAGCAAGATAACATGTCTATTAAGGAGTATACAAAAGAGTTTTATAAAATTACTATCAGGATAGGCCATGCAAAGCCCAACAAGGAGAAGGTAGCCCATTACATTAATGGGTTGAGGCCGAGTATTCAAGAGGAGTTGAGCTTGGTCAGAATAACCACCATAGAAGATGCGTACCAATTTTCCCTAAAGGTGGAAGAGAAGCTAAATAAAAGATTTGACATCAAGCAAAGGGGAAGAGGTCAAGGCAGAAGGACTGGTGGAAGACCCTATGGGGGGTGAAATGAAGATTCAAAGAAAAGTGAAGAAGCTGGCACCAATTGAAATCAGAGAGGAGATAATACCTACCGCCCTCATGACCAGAACAATGGTGAGCAAAGAGGAAGAGGAAGAGGCCAACTTGGGCAAGGACCAAGAAGAGGAGGTTTCAGAGGAACTTGTTTTCAATGTGGAGAAGAAGGGCGTCGAGCATACGAGTGTCCACAACATCAAGGAAGGACGAATAGAAGACCTGAAAGTAATGTACGAGTTGCACATGTAGATGAAGATGCGCAGTTTGAGTGTTCTAAAGATGCTGAAAGGGGAGAAACCCTAGTGGTTAGAAGAACCTTGTTGAATGAGGAGAAAGAACCAAATCAGAGGAAGAGCTTATTCTGCACAAGGTGCAAATGTGAAGGTAAGTGTTGTGATATTATTATTGACAGTGGAAGCACTGATAATCTTGTTTTAGAGGAGATGGTTGACAAGTTGAAGTTGACAAGAAGAAAGCATCCACATCCATATCAGATTGCATGGTTGCAAAAGGACCACAGAGCTTTGGTCAATGAGCAGTGTTTAGTGAAGTTCAAGATTAGGGACTACCATGATGAGGTGTTGTGTGACATCATACTGATAGATGCATGTCATATGATGTTGGGGAGACCGTGGCAGTATGATAGGAGCGCTATCCATGATGGTCGTGCAAACACATATTCCCTAAAAAGGGATGGAGTTCATCACAAGTTGAATCCCTTAAAGGAGTGGAAGGAAAGGTATGTAGTACTGCCAGAATTTTCTTGGTAGATGGTAGAAATTTTTTGGAGGGTATGAAGCATGAGCGTCATTGCTATGCATTGATTCCTAAGATTAGTCAAGAGAAATGTGAAGATGTACCAGCCGAAGTCTCAGAGATGTTCGAAGAATTTCAATATATTGTCTCTAATAATGTACCAGAAGGTTTACCACCAGTAAGGAAGATAAGTCATTAAATAAATTTGATACTAGGAGCCAATTTGTTGAATAAGGCAGCCCACAGAATGACTCCTGCAAAGAATGAAGAGCTGAATAGACAAGTTCAGGAGTTGTTGAGGAAGGGACTGATAAGGGAGAGCCTAAGTCCATGTGTAGTACCTACAGTACTAGCACCAAAGAAGGATGGAGAATGGAGGATGTGCATAGACTCTCGAGCCATCAATAAGATAACGATCAAGTATAAATTTCTATTGCCAAGAATGGATGACATCATGGATTATTTGAGTGGAGCCAAGTACTTCACGAAGATTGACCTGAAGAGTGGGTATCACCAGATCCGTATCAGAGAAGGAGATGAATGGAAGATAGCCTTCAAGACAAAGGAAGGTTTGTATGAGTGGTTAGTCATACCATTTGGGCTAACCAATGCACCGAGCACATTCATGTGGCTCATGAATGAGGTACTGAAAGAATTTTTGAGAAGTTTTGTTATTGTTTATTTGATGATATTTTAATTTTTAGTTAGACTTGGGATGAGCATCTGATGCATATCAGAAGAGTTCTAGAGAAGTTGAGGGAGGAGAAGTTGCTGATTAATCTGAAGAAATGTAGTTTTGCAAAGGAGTTGGTATACTTGGGATTTGTTGTCTCAGAGGAAGGTCTTAAGATGGACCCAAAAAAAGTAAGGGCTATCATTGAATGGCCTACGCCAAGGAGTGCAACGGAGGTGAGATCTTTTCATGGTTTGGCAAGTTTTTACAAAAAGTTTATTAGGAATTTTAGTAGCATTTGTGTACCCCTAACTGAGACAATGAGAGGGGATAGAAAAGAGTTTAGATGGACTAAAGGAGTAGACAAGAGCTTTGATACATTGAAGAAAAAAGTCGTAGAACAACCTGTTTTGGCACTTCCAGATTTCAATAAGGTATTTCAGGTAGATTGTGATGCTAGTGGTAGTGGTATAGGAGCTATTTTGAACCAAGAAGGTAATCCCATTGCCTATTTTAGTGAGAAGCTTAATGATGCCAAGAAAAAGTATTCTATTTATGATCAGGAGTTTTATGCAATAGTTTAGGCTTTGAAGAAATGGAGACATTATTTGTTGCCAAAGGAGTTTGTTTTATACACTGATCATCAGGCTTTGCAGTATCTTAATAGTCAAGGAAAGTTGAATCAAAGGCACTTAAAATGGGTTGAGTTTTTGTAGAGTTATACCTTTTTTTTGAAGCACAGGAGTGTGAAGTCCAACAGAGTTGTAGATGCCTTGAACAGAAGGCAAAATTTGTTGACATAAATGAAGATAGAGGTTGTTGGGTTCGATGAGCTCAAAACTTTGTATCCTGAAGATCCATATTTTGCAGAGGCTTGGAAAGCTTGTCTGGACCCTGTTACTTTGGACAAGACAAAATGGTTGGATTTCATAATCCAAGATGGCATTTTGAGGAGTTCCATGAGAGAGAACCTGAATAAGGAGAAGCATAGTGGAGGATTGGCCAAACACTTTGGACGAGATAAGACCATTGCTATTATTGGTGAACATTATTATTGGCCACAGTTGCAGCAGGATGTGAGGAAATTTGTGCAGAGTTGTAGAGTATGTCAGATGGCAAAAGGATCAAGTCAGAACACATGTCTATATCAGCCATTACCTGTACCGGAGAAGCCATGGGATGATATCAGTATGGATTTTTTCTTGGTTTACCAAGGACATAGAGAGGACATGATTCCATTTTTGTGGTGGTGGACAGATTCTCAAAGATGGCACATTTTATTCCTTGCAAGAAGACTAATGATGCTGTTCATATTGCAGAGTTATTTTTTAGAGAGAGATTACATGGTCTACCAAAGAGCATAGTTTTAGATCGAGATACCAAGTTTGTTGGTTATTTCTAGAGGACATTGTGGAAGAAGTTGAAAATAGATTTGAAGTTTAGTTCTGCACACCATCCACAGACTGATGGACAGACATAAGTGGTGAATAGGAGTTTGGGTAATCTGCTACAATGCTTAGTAGGAGATAAGCCCAAGGGATGGGATTTGATTTTACCACAGGCAAAAATTGCTTACAACAATTCTGTCAATAGGAGTATTGGTAAATCACCATTCCAGATTTTATATGGGAATAGTCCAAGAAATGCTTCAGAGTTAAGGAATCTGGACAAAGGAGAAAAGACAAGTGCCGAGGCTGAAGACTTTGCAGCACACATGAAGAATTTGCACGGAGAGGTGAAAAGCCACATTAATAAGATGAATATTCAGTACAAGACTAAGGCAGATCAGAAGAGGAGATATAAGGAGTTCCAGGTAGGAGATTAAGTCATGGTTCACTTGAGAAAAGAAAGGTTCCCAATTGGAACATACAATAAGTTGAAAATGAAAAAATTTGGACCATGCAGAATCCTTAAGAAGCATGATTCAAGAAATGCATATGAGGTAGAGCTGCCGAGTGGGATCAATATTTCCCCTATTTTCAACATTGTTGATTTATCAGAATATCATGAAGGTGGAACAGAGGATGGACCAGCAGAAGCGCAGTGGAGTATTCCGGCATCTACTTCAATGGAGGAGATAGAAGAGATCTTGGATAGCCATGTGGGAAGTATTCAGAACAAGCAATATGAAGAATATCTAGTAAAATGGAAAGGAAGGCCTGTTGAAGATTCTTCTTGGTTGTCTAAGGCAGAGGTTGACCATTTGTGTTTTCCTCACACAAACATCTGAGACGTGACAGGGTCACTTCTCAAATTACCCTGGGTGTCTGATGCGGGAGCATCCAGTGGTGTAAGGGCAATCTTGCATCACCCAAAAAGAAGATAATTCAAAATCATTGTAGTTATTTTCATTTCTTTCCATAATTAGTATTTTTGGTTCCATAATATCTAGAATAATGATGTAGGACTTTCAGTTTTTCCAAAACTGCTAAAAATAGCAACCTACCTGTTTTGGAAAGTGTACCTGCTATTTTAGGAAAGTTTGCATTTGGGCACGGATTGAAGCGAAAACTTACAAAAAGTTACTTAACATAAATATAAGACATTTGGTGAAGGAATCATGCAAAGATCATTTGTGAGCTAAAAGATATTAAAGTTTTTGTTTTCTGAAAAGCCCCTGAAAATTTCTAGAACGAGATATGAGGCACTAAAACATCGCATAACATCCCAAAAAGTTTATGGAAATCCATTTACAAATTTCTTGTGTGATAGTTCACATCACGAGCTTTCTGGTGCTTAAAACGGTTCGTCAATTGGACACCCGAATCAAAAGTTATGCTTCCCGGAAGTTGACCTACTTTTGGAGGGAGTTGCAAATTTCAAAATTTAGCTGGAGGCTGCCAAAAAGTGCTATTTATGACTATTTTGGGAACCCTGGGGTGGTAGTAGAGTTAAGGGGGCAAGTGTGGAGTCAAGAATAGATAGGGAAAATAGAAACCCTAGTTGATTTGGGGTTACAGAAGGCAAAAGATTCCAGAGCTTGGTGAGGTGTAGCTGTAGTGTGTTGTAGCCTGTGGAGGATTGATTCCTCATATTGTAATTGAGCTTCTGTAATGTAATGAGTTGCCCAGTTCAATAAAGAAATATTTAATTTTCTGTGTTCTATTTCTGTTGTTGTGTTTTTTATGATTTACCCCCTTCATTACGATATCCTTGACCTTACAAGAGTATCAAGGGTCATCCTAGGAGACCTAAACAACACATAACACATCACGAGGGAACACAACAGATAAGAGGAGGCCACATATGCGAGAAAAGAAATGCTACGACAAGGGTGGAAAAAAAGGATTAGCAATACTTACCTGTTTATACAACTGAACTAGCGGTTGTCATAGAGAAAATCATCATCCTCCCAATCTTAAATGCAAGAGGAAAGAGATACATAAGGTACAATTGCCCAACCTTTAACATTGTCTTTAATCTCTTCAACCTTAATCTCTTCCTTGTTTGTTTCAATATCCGTTGGTGGCATTTTTTCTTGTTGAGGTGTATTTTGTTGAGCTAAGGCTTTTCTCCTCCTCCTCCTTTCTCTTTCTTGCCTATTTCTTATTATTTTATTAGTGATTTTTACAAAAGTATTATCATGATTTTCCATAGTCTTCAACATCTCAGAGGAGGAAGCTTGTGCTAAATTAACATTTTATGATGAATTATTTTTATGGGTATCTTCTGATTCTTGTAAGGATGACGGAGGAGGAACCTTGACAAAGTCTCCCTTACCTCTCGGTCTAGGAGGTTCTCTCAATTCATGTGGCTCTTCACTTATTATTTGTTCTATAGGAGGTCCAACCAATTTTTTTATCAATTTTGCTTTATATCATTGGTATCCCAAGAAGGTTTGATCTTGTCACGGTTTAGAAGGTTCAGTAGGTCGTGGCCAAAAGTAATCGAGATTGAAGTTTTTCTGAGTAACCATAGGTTTCCATCAACTATGGTAGATAGTATGCATGCTCCCGAGTGAGAAAATTTTAGGCATTTGTGAATGGTGGAGGGGACGGATTTCATTGCCTTGAGCTATGGATGGACTAATTTTATACGGAAGAGGTCAGATGTAGGTATGATATTAAATGAGTGTTCCAAAGCTTTATCAAATACTCTAATCAATAAAGTAATCTTCCCTATGGCTGGGAGGAAAGATCCAATATTTGTTTTAATCATGTCTGTTGGTTCATAAGATTCCTGTATCAAATTATGTGAGTAAAGAAACACTTCAGTAGCCACATTAGTCATACAGTTAGTATCAATAAGGGCTCCTCTTGTAGGACTTTCCATTACTTTCACTGTGATGTAAATAGGTCCTTCAATGCTTCCAATTGTTCTATCATGTGGTGTAAAGACTAATTCAAGTTCAAGAGTCTTCCTTTTCATATAAACTCTAGGAGGGGCCATGGTATTTTTTGTGATGAGAAGCCATGTATGTGAGATCGTTCCACACCAAATCACTTGTTTGAGGAAATCGGGTTTCTAAAGAGCAAAAAACATAAATTTCATATAAAACCAAGTGAGTAAAATGGAGATAGTTCTACACAACAAGTCAAAATGAATGATTTGAAAGTTTACTTAAAGAAGTTTGAAGAGAGTGTATAAAACCCTTAATGTTGAAATACACGATGTGTAATTGTAAAAGATGAAAGTTTCAAAGCTAGGATACAAAAGTATGCACTGTGATCCAACAATACACTTCAAAAAAAGATTTGAATTAATGTTGAAAAGGAGTAGCAAAATCTGAAAATAAAATTTTGACTACAAACCCTAGTTTTGCCAAGACCGAGTTATATGAAAAATGCAACTTTTTAATGCAAGACCCTAGAAAGTGCAACTTTTAAATGCAATGTTTTATATGAATTAATGATGAATTACTGTAATAAAGATAAGATCTGATGCAAATATCAGAAAATTAAATCTTTTTATGATATGTAATGCAAAATATGCAAAACTATGCCTTAATGCAAGCCTAGAATGCTTGTTTTTTCAAAACTCTCCAATGTATGCAAAAAAATTTCAATGCAAGATGAAAAATATGATATGAATGAATTCAAGGACTGACTATAATACTTAGAAAGATGCAAGTTCAATAAAAACATAGGTTCACCAAAATGTTATATGTGAAAATGTAGAAGAGGGATTAATAGTGTTAAGATCTATCAAATCAAACCCTCCTTTCACACTAACACTCAAGGACAACAACTAAGCCAAGCCACTATAGATGAAGAGGACTCAGCTACAAGTTGATGTACTCAAGAATGATATGGAAAGACTGATTGGATTGAAATATTTCTCAAACCCTAGATTCAATAAGCCTTATTACTAATTTTGTGTTCACACTTAAAATTAGTTGGACCTAAGTGTAATTGTTCAGAAGGAATAATAGAAAACTTCAAAGTTATGCATTCATTGAATGGTTGATGCCTTGACAAAGCAGAGAATAATATCCAGTTGTTAGGATAACCCATCAGTCTAATCAAGACTGATGAGTTACCATGACAAGAGAATAGGATTGTCAAGGTACCAGACATTCAAGAAATACAGTTGTTCTACACAATTTGATCTTTCAGGAGTTATAAGTTAGATTGATTATTCAGTTAATCAGTTTTGAGTAAAAGAAAGAAAGACATTTTGTATTGAACTGTTATTTCATGTCATGTTTAGAACATACATTCAAGTATCTGTTACTTTATCTCATGCATTGATTAAAAAAGGAAATACACATACATCATATGCATAAGAGAAATTAATTGATCATGTTTAAAAGAGGTGTTCAAATGTGTCCCACACAAGCCGTGGGAGTAACTAGACTGAGCAATTGTAGACATGCAAGCTATGTATCTATTTGATAAAAGAAAAATAAATGAAAATCTGATAAATCTAAACATCCATCATTGCCTGATGATGAAGATTGTTGCGAATGTCAGCATTCAAGTCTTCATCTTTCAGTCTTTACTCCAAGCTCCATCATCAGTTGAACCTGCAAAATTTTGGGGACAACCCTGTTAGTGCTCCAAATGTTTACAGTTATCGCATGTTTTTATCAAACAGAAACATCTACTTATCACATCATGCATTCAGATGAGAAATCAGATCAGATAAAAGACACAAATCAGGAAGAAACCATGAAGAAGACCAATCAATACTATCAGGTACATCTTTTATGCTAACTTGTTTATTCACTGTGCAGGTATAGGAAAAGTTTTGTTGCTGCTTTGAAGACAAATAAACATTTGGATTAAATGTGGCTCCCACAAGGGTTTGAGCCCAACATGTTTCTTTTCATTTTTTGAAAAGAGTATCAGAGAGACAAAATAAAGAAAGACACAAGAGCTTGTATATCATTTGACCAAGTTACAAAATAAATCATTTGAAGGTATCATTTCATTGTGGCAAAAGAATAAGAAGTAAGTGACATGATACATGTATTCAAAACTTCAAACCATCAAGGTACAAGGAGGTAAAGATGAAACAGTTCAAGTAAAGCAGCATTCTATACCAGGTATTTCTCATATTGTTAAAGATGTTCAAAGTTTAACAGTTATATCACATTCAAAGTTGTAAGTGTGTCATAGAGATAGTCAAACAAAATGCCACATGGAACAACAGATGAGACAACCTACAAGACAAGACAATCATATATACACTATGCCAACTTGACTATCATAAAGGAAAGCCTCACAAGAATATATGAGATAAGTGTAGCAGTCACATGCTAGAGGCCAAAATACAAATGACAAATGCATACAACATGCTCTCTGAAGAGCATTCATCAAATGATAAAGACTGTCACTTAGTATCAGAGATCTTATAAGAAGAACAAGCTAGGAGTAGCATACATATATCATCACTGTCATAGAGACAAGTACAAATTCAAAAGAAAAAGACTATCGTGTCTAGAACAGAAGGATCTAAATATACTAAACATAGTGGAAAGATAAAAATGCTACAGTCCAGAGATAACATGGTGGTTTCCATGCACCTCATCATTGTTTTGATCAAATAAGCCTTACCACATACACCTTAGAGCTACAGTGATGCCATGGTACAGTCAACAAAATGCCATAAAGAAAGATACATTGTAGGAAAAAGACAAGTATAGCCACCTTCACCATAGACAGTCAGGATAGTGATGAATAAAAGTGGCTTATACGTGCAAGATATAGTCAGAGTCTATTAAAGTTTCCATATCCATCTACAGGGGTAGGTCAATGATGAAGAAAAAACAACATAAGAAGAACATGATACATGCTAAATGCTACAGATGGTGATTGACAATTCACAAGGTAAACAGTCCTCTTTCTTCTATGTCATTGTTCTAAGACAGTCATAGTAAATAGTGCCATGATAAAAAGATAGGGAGAAGAATGCTTCATATATATGATACTATGACATCCAAATGATAAGATAAGCAGTGAGTATGTAAGAATATGTTAAGGATGCTACAAGTGTACCTTAAGAATGTCATAGACAACAAGGAGAAGAATACATGATGTCTAGAGCACAAAAGAATCCAAACACATATGACAGTCAAGAGATGATGCCACAGTCACACATGACAAGTGATTATAGTTAGCAAAACCGAAGAGATGTATCTTATGCAAATAAGCTAAAAAGGCCATTTATGCTACAGGAGATCCTTCCAGAGGTGTCAATGTATGATACAGATGGAGGTAAATGATGACTTGTTATCATACAAGATATCAAAAGACTTGTTATCATACCTTGGAGCTATAGTGGAGGACATAAAAGATAAAGTGTATCATCATCTATAACAGTCACAAGGAGTAGGAGGAAAAGGTGTGGTGTGAAGTAAAGAAATGCTCCATTATTAATACTTCAAACCCTTAGTGCTATTTTTGCACCCACAGTCAAGAGGTTTCAAACATAGAGAAATATAGTCATAGCCATGCCAAAAGAACAAGATTTCTCATGATAACAGGTATACTCATCTGTAAGTTAAACAAGATTTTTTCAAAGAAATATCAAACCCTTGTTTCTTACAAGTAAAAGAAAGAACAGTGAATAACACAGGAGAGTGACAATGACAGATGGAGTCCTTGAAAATGCAATAAAATAGAAAACCCTCATCTCAAAAACTCAAACCCTCAGGTTTTCTACATCTATAGACAAGTCAAGAGCTAAAAGAGACATATACAGTCATGGCTGACAATGATATAACATTTTTTGCTATAAATGCAATACCCATGTCTACATACAGCCCTTGTCATTCTTCAAAGTGTAAAAAGAGATAAATGAAGCTACAGAGGTGAAGAATGAAAAGTGCTTACCTCTTTTTGATGACAAGAAGAGAGATTTTCCACAGCCTCTCAGTGGCCTTAAGCTTTCAAGAACAGGTTACAGTTGTAGGAGAAAAGAAGCAGAAACAAGAAAGAAGGTATTAAAGAATGCATAGTATATGGACAGAGCCATGAAAGAGAAAGGAGGGCCGCTGCAGCCATTAAAGAGAAATTAAGCTATAGATAAATAAAATACCTCATATAAAACTCAAGCAAGTGTTACCTTCTTCATTAACGATGCGGAGTTCCAAGGTTTCAACCAAGAAGAGTCGTTGAAGGAAGAAAGACCAAAGTCATGATGGAGGCATTCAAACCCTAAGCCAGCATAATGCAGTTGCAAAGCATCGAAGAAGGAAGACCAAATGAAGAATGAGAAGTTTTAGGGCTATCTCTTTACTTTTGTCTGAAGTTTCTTTTCTCAGGTGTGATTTTTGACTTGCAAAAAACAAATAATTACCTTATCCAAGAAGTGTTGTGGTCAAGACTTTGGTCTTGAAAGATCCTAACCATCATAGCATGGAGTGGCCGACAACAATGCTTAGGACTTGATTTTTATTAAGTCAAGAGGTCCAATATGATGAAAGAGAAATAATTCATGCCTTATAAGCTTTTTAAAGATTCCTTGGTGGTCGGGTAATGCATGGACAAAGATACACATGCTAATCAAGTTCCTTGTCTTTTTTGCAAACACTCAAAAGTAAAGATGCTTCTTGATTATGCATGGTGGCTAACAAAGCTGGAAGGGTATGATTTTAAACATGGCATGCATGAAGGCTAAGCATGGACTTTCCCAAGGTAAGCAATTATGCATGGTGGTAGTATAATGGTGCAAGTATAATGGTGCAGTGATGGAGTCATGGAGTTGTTATTTTTCTTTCTTGATTTTAAGTTGCATATAGAGATATAAGGTAGATTGAAAATATAATGATATATATGTGCACTAAGGCATCAAAGGGAGTCATAAGGATGATTATGCATACTATTTTTTTTGGAGCATGGAGATATTATGTAGCATGGAGTGAATTAAGATTTTTATCTTGCAAAGAGAAGTAATGTTTTCTCCTTGGTTCATGGAGTGATAAGGGTAAGAAATTTTGCCTTAATGTGTTCATCATGCAAAATAGGGATATTTTATCACATGGAGGTATAAGGAGTTTTCTTTTTCTTCTAAAGTCCTATTTGTGCTCATATCATGAAAAATAAGCAATTGTAATTGGAGTGATAAGGAGTGATTTTTTCCTTCTAATCATGAATGATTTTACAAGGTAATTAATTGTAAGTAAATAATAAAGTAATATTTTTCAAATTACTTTATTATTTTCCACAAGTTGTAAAATCAGAAATAGAATAAATTGTAACTAATAATAAAGTAATTATTCTATTACTTTATTATTCACTCATAATCAATTTTGCTCATGCAAAATCATGCAAATTGATTAGTTGAGTTAACTAGATCACCTAGGGAGGTTTTGCATGATTTTTAGGAGTATTTTTGGGGTTCTTGGTCAACTTTTTGGTCAATCACATGGAGAGGCCCAAATTGGAGCTATTTTTGCTCAATTTGTGGTAGTTTTAGACACTATTTTGAGGATTTTGGAGGTTGCTCGAGAATGATTATTTTTAGAGGCAGTTATCTGCAAGTCCATTTTTTTTTGCATGCCTCTTGGAGAGAGCAAACCTATATATTGTAAAGCACAAGTTTGTTTTTGCTAGTTCTTGATTCTCATTCTGATTCAGATAGATTGGAGAATTCTTGTAGCTCATTTTATAGTTTTATTGAGAGATCAACAGGTTGCAGGGTATACTTTTGTCTTCTTTGCAGAACTTTCCTTTGTTTTCTCTGAGATTAGTTAAATTACCTTTCCTTTTAGTGCTATTAGTGAAGTGATTTTGATGAAATTTTGTTGTGTTTTATCATTAAACCTTTGAAATTATTGTCTCACTTTCTTGTTTGCAGCATTAAAGCATATAATCATCACAGGTCTTAGGTTGTGTTAACCAGAAATAATATTTTTGTGTTGTGAAAAACCATTTCCTTCATAAAAACCTATTTTCAAGCCTTCCTTAGAATCACTTTTGTGATATTTATGCCAAGTCTGGATTGTGTAAAAGTCAAATTTTTGGGTAAACATTGTGGATCAAATTGCATTATTTTTATCCAAATCAGGTGCATCACCATTTTACCTTTAGCATTCATTTAGTTTCTTTCTTCCCGTTTCCAAAATAGTAAAAACATACATCTCAATAGAACATCTGAAGGGAACCAGCCCACAATCTGGAGGTCTAATTTCGTCATAGGGCGCCCACAACCTGAAAGTAGTCCCATGTTACACAGAATTGTAGTGCTTTACCAGCCTTGCATACGAGTGCAATTACTAGTGATAACAAGCCTCAAACCCTAATTATAATGAAATCAAGTACAAATGAATAAATTGCTACAGATCACCATATAGGAGGACACTCAGGAGGACTAGAAACTTCCCAAAAGTTGGATTTCTAGAGGCGAAGACTTTGCAAACTACGAGGCGAGCGTCTAAGTCCAATAGGGCAATTTTTCTACAAGTCCAAAATAGTAACCAGTGTCAGATGATGTTTAGCTCCTGAATTTGGGATGAATCCTATCAAGAGGGCTATGGGGTGGGCACCCTAGTCCGATAGGGTAGATTTACAACAACTTTTCTCTAGATCCTGAATCCTTATCCTCTGAATTACTTCTTTCTACTTGTGTTTCGCCAACTCCCACACATGTAACCTGTAATCACAAAGAGAGGAGTTTGGGGGTTGTGGTGTTTAGGAGCTTGCCTCAGTCAAGCCCTAGAATGACATTCAAGTCTTCCAACATCGGTGTTAGATAGAGTGTGTACCTAATGGAGGGTAAAGGCCAAAGCAATGATTAAAAAAATGATTAAAGCACAAATAGATGTCATCTTAGAGGTGAATCCCTCATAGAGATGAAGATCCTTCAAATCATGATGAGATCGATTGATGAAGCCAAATCGGCAACAAACAAAAACAATAACAACACAATTATGCTCTACACCACAATGAATGCCTTGAAATACCTTAGATCAATATCACAAGTTTGCATTATCCATCTTGGTGTAAAATGAAGACATAAACTCATATATGATTTTCCGCTAGCTTTCGTAATTTAAATTTAAAAGGCTGACAAAGGGAAACCTATCGAGAGGGCCCAAGCTGACACATTAAAATTTGGATCCCCAAAAATCATCTTGGACTTGGGTGCGGGTGCCCAAGTCCCAAGGCCAATTTGGGTCTTGATTAAGCATTTAGAGTGGGCCCCTAAGTCCCATTTGACATGGGTTTTGGGGGAAATTGCTTCAGGATAAGAGTTAAGTTTGCATAATGTAAATGAGGGGGCCTAGGAGATAAAAGGGCATGAGGTTACTTTTTACTCCATAACACTTATGAAAGTCACATATTGTTGGGAGAGGACGGGGAGGTGTGGTGGTGAGGAAGAGATCACATTGATAATCATGCACTCTATTATGTGGGAATGTAAGGTGGGGTGAGGCTGATTTTGGTGTAAATGCCTCCTACCTTGTTATTATTATGGGGGTGAGTTTCATTGGGTAATTGAAGAGGACATTTATCCCCTCTTAGAATTGATGGGAGTTATGCGGGGGTCTAAAAGGTTTAACTGATTTGAAAGGATGCCCCAGCTAAATTAATCAGCTTGTTATTGCCCATTGGTTGTCTTAAACTACATATCTAGTGAGATAGATTTGTGTGGTGTTTACAGTGCTTAGATATGTACTTGAACACAACAAAATCTTCAATCCATCATCATTGTATGAGTTGCAAAAGTTGTCTTAAGTGCCGAGAAAAGGTGTGTTGTTGATAAGCATTTGTGGGGGGAACTAGGAATTGTGAAGCAAATGCACGAGTAATGAAATCTCTTTTTTGGGGACCCGAGATGGTGAGTGGAGTAAACTCTGCATGGTATAAAAAGCTCCTTGTTCCTTGCCCTTTGTGCCAAAAGATTAGAGTGTGGGATGAGTTGACATTTATTGATGTGAGAAACTAGGAGTGTTGGTAGGTGGTGACTAATCAGGAAAGTATTGTACACTAGCCATGTATCCTCATCGGGGTTTGGGGTTGAGCTGGGCCCCAAGTAGGGGTTTGAGGGCGGTAGCCCTCGAGAAGCAGGGGTTCAGGGGTGCAACCCCCAAAAAAAATTTCCTGAGCCGACATAAGAAAAACCATATTTTTGTAACCGACATAAGGCTTGATAAAAGCGGCTAAGGGTTAGGGTTTTTGGTTGATATATTGTATTGTAGCATTTGCAACGGTATTGAGTTGCAGGGATTGCTGGTTGTAATCAGTTTGATTTACTGGATAATAATATTGGACTCTCTATTGGTGGATGTAACCCGAGTTTGGGGGTGAACCACGTTAAAAGTTATCTCTCACTATTATTATTTCTGTGTATTTCCATTCCTCTGTTTAATCTTTAGTTGCATTTAATTGACATCTACTATTGGCTAACCCTAACAAGTGGTATCAGAGTGGGTTGTGTTCAATTATCGGCTGCAGGAAGGTCTCATAGTTCAGTGGGAGTCTCACGGTTGAGTGGGAGCAATGGCGGACGAGGGTAAATTGAAGGTCGATAAATTTAATGGGTAGAACTATCAGTTATGGAAGATGCAGATGGAGGATTATCTCTATCAAAAGGATTTATGGATGCCATTGGAAGGAGTAGCCAAGAAACCGGAAACAATGACTAATGAGGATTGGAATCTTCTTGACAGAAAGGCATTGGAATCATTCGGTTGTGCCTAGCACCATTGGTGGCATTCAATATAAAGGAAGCGAAGATAACCGATGGTCTAATGAAAGCTTTGGCTAAATTGTATGAAAAACCCTCAGCCTCAAATAAGGTATTTCTCATGAAGCATTTGTTTAATCTGAAAATGATTGAAATTGGATCTGTGACAAATCATTTAAATGAATTTAATACAATTACCAGTCAATTGACTTCTATAAATGTAAAATTTGATGAAGAAGTTAGAGCTCTCTTGATATTATATTATTTGCCTAAAAGCTGGAATAGTTTGGTAATGGCGGTTAGTAACTCTGTTTCTAGTTCAAATACCCTAAAATTTGATGATGTTGGTGTTATTCTAAGTGAGGAAATTTGTAGGAAAAGCTCAGGTGGGTCCACATCAGGTAGTGTTTTGAATGCAGAAAGCAGGGGCAGATCAAAGGAGAGAGGAAAAGGTTCTAGAGGTCATGGGAAGTCACGAGGAAAATTAAAGGATAAGAGATCCAAAACCAAAGAATAGAAGGATTGCTAGTACTGTGGGAAACCAGGTCATCTGAAGAAAGATTGCTAGTCTCAAAAAAATAAAGGAGACAAACAAGAAGGCAATAAGGAGGAAAATGTGGTAAGTAATAAATCTGAAGATGATGCTTTGATTCTTTCCCTAGATAATGCTGATGATTCATGGGTTTTGGATTCAGGGGCCTCATTTCATGCTACGCCCCATAGAAGTTATTTTCTTGATTATGTCCAAGAGGATTTTGGGTTGGTTTATTTGGGAGATAACGAACCCTGTCAGATTGTTGGAAAGGGAAGAATCAAGATTAAGTTATAGAATGGGAATCATTAGCTACTACAAGAGGCAAGGCACATTCTAAGGCTCAGTAGGAATTTTATTTCAGTAGGGCAACTAGCTAAAGAAGGTTGCATTGTTACATTTACTGATAAAAATTGGAAGGTTTCAAAAGGTGCCTTAATAGTAGCAAAAGGTGTGAAAGTAGGCACCTTATATCTTCGTACAGGTCATATTGTTCCTTCTACTTTAGTTGTTGCAGAGAAAAAACAAACAGGTTTAGGAACAGTTGTTACAGGTTCGCAAGAAGAGACTTGAAAAGTTGTTACAGGTTCTAAGACAACACTGTGGCATAACAGACTTGGGCATATGAGTGAAAAAGGTATGAAGGTACTTCATTCTAAGAAAGTTTTACTAGGTTTGAAATGTATTAATATGGATTTCTTTGAAAGTTGTGTGTATGGCAAGCAAAAGAGAGTCAGTTTTCTCAAGGATGGGAAGTAAAAGAAACATGAAAAATTGGAGCTTGTGCATACAGATGTATGCGGACCAGCTTAGGTATCTTCTCTTGGTGGCTCTCGGTATTATGTTACATTCATAGATGACGCAACTAGGAAGGTATGGATTTATTTCCTTAGACAGAAATCTGATGTATTTGAAACATTTAAGAAATGGAGAAGCTTGGTTGAGAATGAGATAGGTAAAAGATTAAAATGTCTCAGATCTGATAACGGTGGTGAGTATTGCATCAAAGAATTTGAGGATTATTGTTCTTTAATGGAATTCGTAGACAGAAAATGGTTCTAGGGACTCCATAGGAAAATGGAGTGGTTGAACGCATGAATAGGACAATAATGGAGCATGCAAGGACCATGAGATTGCATGTTGGGCTGCCTTTAAACATGTGGCCAGAGGCTGTCAACACCGCTGTATATTTAATTAACAAAGGTCCTTCAGTTCCTTGGGGTTGTGGTATTCTAGAGGAAGCATGGATAGGTAAGAAGGTGAGTTATTCTTTTTCTCAAAACCTTCGGATGTGAAGCATTTGCACATGTAGATTCTGAAAATAGAACCAAGATAGATGCAAAATCAAAAAAATGTACCTTTGTTGGATATGGCATTGATGAATTTGGTTATAGGCTTTGGGATTTTGAAAATTAGAAAATTGTGAGAAGCAAGGATGTTATATTCAATGAGAAGGTGTTGTACAAAGATCAGTTGCAGCAGCATGAAAAGAAAGAAAGAAAGGGATTATGTGGTGTTGGATGATACTCCAAATAGTGATGTTCCAGTGGTTCCTCATGCTTCACAATAGCAACCAGAAATACCACAAAGTCCAATGAATGTTAGAGGGTCAACAAGGCTAAGTAGACCTCCTAAAAGATTTTCTCCCTCTTTGTATTCTATTTTGTTAACAAATGATGGTGAACCAGAAGGGTATGATGAAGCTATGCAGGTGGATACACAAGTTCAGTGGGAGTTTGCAATGAAAGAAGAAATGGACTCCTTGCTGAAAAATTAGACTTGGGAATTATGTAAGTTACCTACAGGTAAAAGACTTTATCAAACAAATGGGTTTATAGGATGAAAGAGGAAGATGGAGGTAAGAAAAGATTTAAAGTCAGTGTAGTTGTAAAAGGATTTGCATAGAAAAAGGGCATTGATTTTGACGAGATATTTTCTCCGGTTGTCAAGATGACTTCTATTCGTATTGTTTTAAGTATTGTGGTTGCTGTAGATTTGCATTTGGAACAACTAGATGTGAAAACTGCCTTTATCCATGGTGATTTGGAGGAGGAGATATACATGGAACAACCCCAAGGATTTGAGGTCAAAGGTAAGGAGAAACTGGTGTGCAGATTGAAGAAGAGTTTGTATGGCCTGAAATAAGCGCCTCGGCAATGGTACTTAAAATTTGATAGTTTTATGGCTGAGCAAGGCTATAGCCAGTGTAATTCTGACCATTGTGTTTATTTTAAGAGGTTAGATAATGACAACTACATTATTTTATGTTTATATGTTGATGGCATGCTTGTACCTGGGTCTAACATGGATCACATAAGAGAGTTAAAACATCAGCTAGCACAATCATTTGCTATGAAGGATTTGGGGGCAGCAAAATAAATCCTTGGTATGAAAATTTACAGAGATAGGAAGAACAGAAAATTGACTCTATCTCAGGCTGATTATGTTGAAAAGGTGTTGCAGAGATTCCATTGGAGACTGCAAAAGCTGTCAGCACACCTTTGCCTAGTCATTCGAAATTGACTAAGGAGATGTGTACAAAGACACAAGAGGAGGAAGAAAAAATTTCCAAGGTACCATATGCTTCAGCTGTAGGAAGTTTAATGTATGCCATGGTATGCATGAGACCAGATATTGCACATGTTGTAGGAGTCGTAAGTAGGTATATGACTCATCCCGGATTGGAGCATTGGAATGCGGTGAAATCAATTCTCAGATATTTGAGAGGTACGTCCAATAAACACTTATGTTTTGGGGGCTCTAATACTAATTTAACAGGTTATGTAGACTCATATTTGGCAGTTGATATTGATACCAGGCAGAGTACTACAGGTTATGTCTTTACTATAGGTGGGACGACGGTGAGTTGGATTTTCAGGTTGCAAAAGGTGGTTGCTTTATCCACCACAGAGGCAGAGTATGTAGCTGCAACAGAGGCAAGAAAGGAGATGATATGGCTGCAATCTTTCATGGAATAATTGGGCAAACAACAGGCTAATAGTTCTTTGTATACAGGTAGTCAGAGTGTCATACATCTTGCAAAGAATTCTGCCTTGCATTCAAAGACCAAACACATATAGTTAAGGTATCACTTTATTCTGTTGGTGTTGGATGATGGACAGTTAAGGCTGGAAAAGATACATACAGATGAAAATCCAACGGATATGTTTACAAAGGCAGTGACAAGGGAGAAGCTGAGCTCCTCTTCAGCTTCAGTTGGTCTTCAAGACTGGAACAATAAAATCAGAACAACAGAGTCCAGGGTGCTTATTTCCAGTGGGAGTTGCACGCACAGTGGTGTTGTCCAAGATCAGTCTCCAAGTAGGAGATTGTTTGGTGTGGAACCTGATCAGTCTCCAAGTGGGAGATTGTTGGTAGGTGGCGACTGATCAGGAAAGTACTGTACACTAGCCATGTATCCTCGCCGGGGTTCGGGGCCGAGCCGAGCCCCAGCGGGGGTTTGGGGGTGTAGCCCCTGAAATTCTTTTCCTGAGCCAACATAAAAAAAACCCTATTTTTGTAACTGACATAAGGCTTGATAAAAGTGGCTAAGGGTTAGGGTTTTTGGTTGATATATTGTATTGTAGCATTTGTAGCGGTATTGAGTTGCAGGGATTGCTGGTTGTAATCGGTTTGATTTACTGGATAATAATATTGGACTCTTTGTTGGTGGATGTAGCGCAAGTTTGGGTGAACCACGTTACAACTTGTCTCTTACTATTATTATTTCTGTGTATTTTCATTCCTCTGTTTAATCTTTATATGCATTTAATTGATAGCTTCTATCGGCTAACCCTAACAAGGAGTATAGTCAAAATCCCTAGGTATGGTGGAAGAGATGGAGGAAGTGATCGTGTGAGAGTGGGATATGGGTGGTGAATGATGACCATCACTAAAAAAGTAAACTCTTGAAAGGGTGAGGAAAGGTAAAGTGGAGGAGACCAGGGGAGGGAGATGAAGAATTGGGGGATCATGGTGGTGGGAATGTGGGGAGGGGCAAGAGATGCCTACCCAATTCAATCAATAATAAAATCATTGAGAGGACTAGGGATGTGGGACATGGTGAGAGACACCTAACCAATTCAATCAGTAATAAAATCACTAAGAGGATTGGGGATTGGGGAGGTGGTGAGAGACGCCTAATAAATTCAATCAGTAATAAAATCATTGAGAGGATTGGAGATGTGTGTGACTGGGGATAGTGTTTTGCTAATGGTTGGGCGATTGGGTGGTTGATGGGGGAAGATGTCATAAAGGATAATGAGTCTGACTTCTACACATGACACCTGTGAACAAGTTTTCATCATGGTACTTGTCCAAGGCACCACGAGGAGTGGTTTTCACCATATGACGTATTATTTCCCTTTACTATTTTGATTATTTTTGAACTTTTTTATTTTTTTGGATTTTTTGTATTTTTGATTGGGATATTCAGCAGTCTAGGCATGGAACTTTTTGACATGAATTTGATGCAATGAGGGTGTGGTTGTGATGTACTCAACTTAACCACATAGGTTTGGTTCACTAATCTCGAGGTTTTTATGTACTTGCTTTAGAAACGGGTCTAAAGCCTTGTAGCCCTGCCTAGAGGATTGTTTTCACTTATCTCTCTCAATTTTAGCCCACTTGGAAAAATAATAATTGTTTTGGATACCCATTTCCATTTTATTTAACATATCGCATGATGAAGATAGGTTGTTTCACAATGTTTGTCTCAAAAATTGAAAATTTAGTCTGCAATAAGGGCTAATTAGGCCTAATTAGGCCACCTCAATGAAGGAACTTGTAGTTAAAATGAACTTATGGCTCCCAACCCACTTGGGAACCCTAAGGAATATCCAAAATGACTCAACTTGGCCAACCACACCCTCAAAATTCACTTTTATCGTCTAAAATGTATGACTGTCTTCTTTAGAGGCTTAACACATGGGTCTTATTATGCCAAAACTAGGTCAAATGTGGTCAAAGATCCATTCTCTATCCTAAAAATTATTGAAACATGTGTATCTACCCTAATGCAACTCATTTTATCAGTTTGGAGCTATGTGGGGGGTGGATTTGGTCAAAAATCACATTCTAGCACTTCTAGAAACCCTAGTTCAGGTTTTTAGTAGTTTTTAGTAAAATGGATGGTTCTCCCTCAAAAATAAATGAAACGACCTCAAACCAATTGAATTTTGAAGATAGTTCACCCCTCTATCCAACCCAAGTTGTTGTATATCTCGAAAGTTCCATAAAATCACATGGTACTGTTGGGAGCAGCACTTTTGCAGAAAAAAATTTTAGGACAGTTTTCAATAAATTCACTATATCTCCCTCAAATCTCCATGTTTAGACCTCCAAAAGGATGAAAAAGAAAGGTTATTTCTTCCCCCACCTAATGCAGGTGATTTGGAGATCTGACAGGTCTGTACTTATCCATGGTACAGACTGGAATAGTTAGGTTTTTTAGAAAAATAGAAAAAAATAGAGCATTATTTATATAAAAAAAATGTTTTTTTGTACAATCTCTATTCTTGCTTTAAATCTCAATGTTGCCTTCCCTCCAATGTGTGAATGATCCAATATACATGTTTGAACTTATTTCCCATTGGTTGTGACTTCATTTCAAAGTATATGACCATTGGGAGCCTTTAATTACATGATTTGTTAAGTTGACATAGTAAACTCTTCCTATTACTTACATTTTTAGACTTTGTTCTTTAAAAAAACCTATATTATGGCTCTAAACTCCAAATTTCCTCCTTGTAGACCTTTTCACATGGATCTAATACTAAATTACTTCCTAAAAACTCTTTGGACACTCATATTTGACTAAGTGTTAAGCCAAAATTGGCTATGGTGCTGTTGCACCATACAACCAGCCTTGAAGCTTTTCTAAGTCCCTTGAAAATAGGTACTACCATGTTGTCTCTGCTCCTTTGAAGCTTCCCAACTTGTTCCCTCACTTGATGACTTCCTTTCATAAGTCAAACACTACAAACTTGCATCATATCTGCTCTTGGACCGGCCCATTCCTTGGCCTTGTTGTCTTACACTTGACATGTGACTCCTCTGTGCTACACCTGAAAACATATCCGAAATGGCCTCTTTGTTTGCTATTGCACCTTCTTGTATCATGTAGGGTTCTGCCTCCTTTTGAACTTCCCATGTGGAATCCAACCTACCCACTATGTCTTGTGAGTCACCTCTCATCTCTACCATTTTCCCCTTCCTATCCTTCCTGAGTTCCCTTAACTTCAAGCCCTCTATTTTATTAGACTTAGACACCTCTATTTTGTCAGACCATGAACGTCCTTCTTTCCTTTTTCTCTCAGTGGATATATGACTGTCCCAACCACAAGTGTATCTTGTTCTTCTAACTCACCTTACTGCTTCACAAGCAATTTATCCTTTTCTTTCTCTCGGACTATCCTTACCATCATCTCATCTTCTTTTCTTTGCAAGATCAAGCTTCTCTTTGTGCTCAATGCCTTCATATTATCATCCTTTTTTCCATCTGTTGTCCTCACATCTGCAACTTTTGTCATGGTTGTCAACTAGTTATTATTGATTTCACCAATTTTTGCACATACTCCTTTCTACCCATCATGACTACCTTCACTACCTTTGCCAACCTTTTTGAGGATTTTGAGAAAAGTTTTATTAGTTGCCTCTACTTGACCGTTACCTTGAGGATAGTATGGAGTGGACCAATGGTGTTGAATATGGAATAGTTTGCAAAGAGTGTGAACATCATGATTTTTAAATGATTTTCCAATATCTGTTATAATGACGGAAGGAATACCATAATGACAGATGATATGGTATAGGATGAATTTATCTATTTGTGATCCAGTGGTATATGTGAAGGGAATGGCTTCTACCCACTTCGTGAAATACTTAGTGGCAGTGATGATGAATTTATAACTGTTAGATGAGGAGGTATGAATCTTGCCAATGAGATCAAGGCCCCATTGTGAGAAAGGCCAAGGTGTCATAATGGGTTGCAATGCCTAGGATGGAGTATGGATAAGGTTTCCATGTTGCTAATAGGGTTTGAACTTCCTGACAAATTCACAAGTGTCATGTTCCATAGTAGGCTAGTAATACCCTGTGCATAAGATCTTCTTATCTAGCACCAAACCACTAGTATGAGCACCGCATATACCAGTGTGTACCTCTTGGAGAGCATTATTAGCTTCTTCGTTATTTAGACATCACAATAGAGAACAATCATAGCTTCTTCCGTAAAGAGTGTTGATGAGGATAGTGTAGTGGGAAGCATGTTGGATGAAGGTTTTATGTTGTCGAGAGGATAGGTTGGGTGGAAGAACATGGTCATGTAGGTAAGTGTAAATGTCATGGTACCAGGGGGATTCAGGACCAATAATGTCACAAACAATCTCAAATTTTGGGATATTATATGCAGGAATTAAGAATTGTTCAACCAAGAACTCACATCATTGACTATCTTATGGCATATCCAAAAGAGACCCAATAGTTTCTAAGTAATCTGCAACTTTGTTCTGAAGGTAGGGAACTTGTTCAAAGTGGATAGATATGAAATATTTATTGGAATCATCGACAATCCTTTTGTAAGGGATTATTTTGTCATCCTTTGTATGATATTCATCATTAACCTATTTGATAACTAAGAGTCACCATAGACCTATAATTGATGGATGCTCCATTGGACTGCAATTTTAAGACCTATAATTAGAGCCTCATACTCTACCATGTTGTTTGTGTAGGGAAATCCCAATCAAAATACTTTAGGTATGAAGTCTCTATAGACACCAAAAATTGGATTGCTCTACAAACCAATTTCCCGTACCTCTACACTAATCCACTCTCCCCATTTGCATATCCCTGGTGATCAATTAATTCACCTAATTAATCCATTTAACCTTACAACCCTATCCTATCAATTGAATGAATATTCCTAATATTTATTTAGTTGATTTATTCATTTCCCTCCTAATCCCTGTTAATTAGATAAATCCTGCTTATCTGATTAACCTAAGCTTAAGTTAATTAAGATAATACTTAATTAACCCTGCTTACCTCATCATCCACTCACTGAATTTAAAATTCAGTTGTCTCCCACTATCCTCCACTCACTGAATTTAAAATTTAGTTGTCTCCCACAATCCTCCAATCACTGAATTTAAAATTCAATTGTCTCCCACTATCCTCCACTCACTAAATTTTACCCCATTATCCTCCACTCTTCCCAAAATGAGAATTTTTAATTCATCCACTAGGAATAAAAGATTCACTTTTATTCCTAGCCCTTGATCTCATCAACTGAATCCTCACCCTCCATCCTCATCTCCAAAATTCTATAAATTGGACCCCTCTCTAAGCCATTAGAGAGAGACCTCTTCATGCATCAGACCTTTGCCCAAATCACTCCACAAATCTCCTAATCCTACCATCCTAATGTCAAAATCTTGTCTCAATCCCATCTAATCTATCAATCCCCATCTCATTTACATTGTGTTGAGCACTTGAGCAATCCACATACATTTTAGTTATCATGGGAAAAATCTTAGGAGCTCTAATTGGGTGCATCTCCTTCCCGCATGGATTTGTGAGTCAAAAGGAAGGTATAATCATTCTGTTTTGCATTTGATTCATAGTTAATCTTCATTTTGATTTCACTTATTACATTTGGCACGCCCGGTGGGACCCACAAGGTCTGAATCTAATCGTTTGTTGTGAGTTTCTGTGCTTTCGATGTGTCTCTACAGGTGCAGCGCCATCCTACCTTCGCAGCGATGCCATCACTGGCGCATTTTAGCGCTATCCTTTGTTTTAGCGCTATCCTGCGTAGCGCATTTCTTGCTTAGGACTCATTCACATGTCCATTTTCACCCATCTTCTTCCTGTTGTTTTTTTTTTCTGTCTAACTACTCTCTATTTTGCAAGAAAAATAGGAAACCCAAGGGGAAGTTATGCCAATTTTTTTGTAGAATTTGTACATGCACTTTGGCTTTTCTTTTTACCTTGTTTTTCGCTTGTCAACACTAACAACGCTAACAAGAACCTTTCGTGGTGCAGCCTAAGCTCTATTTTCACGAAGAAAAACACTTTCTTGCAGGCTGGACGAGTTCAATGTCGTATTAGCGCTATCACCCAATTGGCGCTATCTGCAGGCGCAACCAGACCCCTGACAAATTCTGCAATGACACTTTTATCGATCTATTTTGGTGCTATCTTGTTCTTTAACGCCTTCCTTATCATGTATTAGCGCTAATACTATAGTAGCACCTTCATTGTAACTCTGTAACGCCATATTCTGTTGTGGCGCCTTCTGGGTCTCTTATTAGCGCTATCTTGTGGATTAGTGCCATCTGTGCAAGGGTCAGAATCTCTGTCTATTTTCTGTCAGTGTTGCCATCTCCTGTCTCAAGTGGCGCTATTGACTATCTGTTTTGGCGCCATTTAAGAAACTGACTTTTCTCTGTGCAAGGACTGACAGTTTTTGCAGGTTATCACCATCACTCTGAGGACACTAACAATCTATTGTAGGGTGTTTCTTTATCTTAGTCTAGCAAAAACATTTCAATTGGGCTCTTAAAACAAACCCTTTTGCATGCTAGCTTAGACACACATTTCAATTTGGTGCATTAAAATCAACAAATCAATCAAATCTTTGTGTGTGTGCGAAACATTTAACATTGGTGTTCTTAAAATTAATCATTACTTGCAACAAACAACTACCAAACACTTCAATTTTTGGGCTTTAAAAAGAACCACAAATTGCATCAATCAAATCATTAGATTTAAAAAGAACAACAATCTACATTCTTCATGCATGTAATCAAGAAAATCCAATCTAATTTGTGTGAAGTGTCTTCGTGGTTTGTGTTTGTGTTGTGAAAAGTGTATGCTCTTCCCTCGCACCATTTGGTGACCTTGGGAATCAAAATCTTTTCATAAGACTTGCATGAATCACCCCCAACATAATCCAAAGATCAAAAATGAACCATGTTTAGTGTGAGGCAATCATAAAGAATACGTATGCTCTCCCCTTGCATCCTTGTGCAAACTTGGGGATCAAAATTTTTTTTGTGATTGTGTCGCTTTTGTTAATCCTTAAAGGGCCTGCCACCCCGCTTCGAAAGGTGGGAACGACCCAAGCGGCAACAATCTAAAGCCAAGCTCTTTCAAGCCACTATATAAATTAATGTGTTTGTGACGAAAGTCACAAGCAACAGGTGTTGTTGTGTTATACCAACAACCAACCTCCCCCAAAACCCTCCAAGGCGTAACCCTTGGAGGCTGGGAGACTCCATAACAAAGAGTAGCGCTGCCGCATGTATAACCACCTGAACGAAAGCACTCACTACGAACCTTTGTTTTAGTGGCCCAAATCCCTAAGGTTGTACATACTTGATTATCACATTTTTTCATAAGTCAAACTTTTGGCCATTGTGTTTTCTTGCTTGATTATTTGTCTACTTTCCAAGAAAAATCAACTTCATCCAAACAATCCACATCATCATTGAATCATAACCAAGCACTTGCCAAAAAGCACTTAAGACTTAACTACTTGTGTGACATCATATCAACCTTAGAGGACCTCCAAAAGCTCCTTCATATGCTTCACCACATGCATGCAAACCAATCCCCTCTAGAGCAGCGAACCTTTCAAATCATTCAAGAATTGATTCAAATAGGTCGAAAGAGCCATTCCTCACACATACAATACCTCATGGAAGAAATCCAACACCTCTTGCCCACCTGCAAAGTCCAACGACCATCCTATCTAGCACCTATCCCATCATATCCACCTACACATCAAACCAATTCTGCATCAACTTATCCCACTTCATACCAACCTACCTCGTACATATCCACACCATCAACCTCATATCAACTTCCATCATATTCACCTCCATCATCCTCATATCAACCTCCATCATCCTACATATCCACACCTTCAACCTCATACCAACTTCCATCATATCAACCTTTACCCTCATATCAATCTTCATCCCCTTACACATCCATGCCATCATACTTATCCAATTAATCCATACCTCCACCTTATCAATCCCCCAACCTTTGTCATGCTAACTTTGATCAAGGGAACACCAATCTAGCACCCCTTATCTCCGAAATCCAAAGCTCATATCAACAACCAAATCCCCCATCTCCTAATCCCCATTCTCCTATCCCCCCATCACAATATCCCTCCAACCTTATCAACCTTAATCCATCCCCTTATGTATCTCACAATCCACCAACCCCTATCACCCATCCACCATCTAATCCACCATCAAACCTTCCAAGTCCCAACACTATCACATCCCAAGAATCCTTGTGGGATTTCTTCCAAAGAACATCACCTAAAAATGCAAGCAAAGTAAAGGAATCCCCCCAATCCCCAAACCCTCCAACACCACCATCTAGTCAAACACCTATCCTTGAACCCATCTACGAACCATCATTACCTAATCCTATCACCCACCTATCCAATCCCCATCCTAATCCCACACCAACCACCATCATTATCCATCCATTATATTGCTCTTCAACCCATAAACTCATGAAGGATGCCATCCATTGGCTATTAGCAAGGAATCAAACACCCTCATATAATCCACCATCCACCAAATCCCTTGAACAACCCCCTATCATAACTCAAGAACCATCATACAGCCATGTTCAAGCACACATAAGTCAAGCACCTATCACACCCATCCAAGCACCTATCACCTTCATCCAAGCACCCACCACATCTATCCAAGTCACTCCCACTTCTATCCAAGCACACGAGCTATGTCAAGAAACAAATCCAAAGCATGTTGAAACATCAACCCCTTCTCCTAATCAAGATCTAATCATCCCATCCAATCCCATCCCCCATCCCCTCCCATCTATGGATCACCTTATTGATCCCACACCTTCTTCTACCACCCCTTTACCATCCCCCATGAATCCTTTACCTCCATCTACCAATCCCATCCCAAATCCATCCTCCTATTCGCTTGGAACAAGCACTTTCATCCATGGTGACTCCCTTGTAGGAGGTGAACAACTTCTATCCACCCCCTATCTATCTCCAACAAATAATGGACTCGCGTCTTGTTTCTGAAGCACCAAACATCCCATTGCATGTCACATGCTCCAACTTATGAACTATCAAGGCAAAGGCTTAGGCCTTCACGAACAAGGCATCTTGGAGCCCACCCACACCACATTCCATCCATCCTCACATGGCCTTGGCTATGCATCCCAAGAACAACAATCTAAACATGTTGGTACCATCCACCCACCTTCCAAAATCCATTCATCCAATCCCACACATGGTGCATCTCATTGCATTTCCAAAACATATGTCGCCATCCCTCCTCCATCATCCTATCATTTGCAAAAGCATGTGACCATCCATCTCCCTCCATCAAATTTACCTCCACTCCTTCCAACTCCCAAGATCCCTATCAAATCCACTTTACCTCCTATCCTACCAACTCCCCACATCCCTATCCACAAATCCTCTTATCCTCCCATCCTACCAACTCCCCACATCCATATCAACAAATCCTCTTATCCTCTCATCCTCCCAACTCCTAATATCCCCATCCTCAAATCTCCTCATCCATTTATCCATAAATCCACTAAAATTCCCAATCAAGACCAACAAAAGCACACATCTTTCAAACATGAAGCTTCCACCAAATCCATGGGATTCAAATATTTGAATGCCTCAACTCATAAAGCACAAAAGCCTAAGGATATTATCCCTTCCAATCAACCTAAAAAATTAAAAAGGCTATCAAATCCCACACCATCACAAGAAAAAGCAAAAACAAAAATGGTGTGGGTCCCTAAATGAAAAGCACCAAACTCTAATGAGGCATCCACATCCCAATCCACCCCAAAATCCTAAATATCCCCCTCCCCATCTAAAAATCCCATAATTCCTAAGTCTATTTGGGTACCTAAAACCCCAAATCGACCATCCAAAAATCCCCCATCCCGATCCCCATTACTCCCAACTCCACATCCAAAATACAAGCTTCCAAATACATCACGGTGTGTGCAGCCGTTGGTCTTGGTTCCCCTCCACCACTTAACATTCCCACATACCCCCATCTCTCCATCTTTCGTTCACTATCCTACATATCTTCCCCATCACATTCCTATGGTCCATGCTTTTGCATAATCCACATCATTATCCACATAATCCACATCATTATCCACATAATTCACATCATAATCCATTATCCATAATCCATTCCATCTTCTCCTATCTTCCAACAATCCATGCAATTATCATCCATAATGCTATCCAACATGGGACCATCTTCTCCTTGATATGGAAACAGACGCTAGAGTCCCCATTCCATCAAAAATGCAAAAAAATCAAAAAATCAAGAAAATAGTAAAGAGAAAAAATCCGTCCAATGGTGAAAACCACTCCTTGTGGCACTTTGGGCAAGTACCATGATGAAAACCCCTTGTGGGCGTCATGCGTAATCCCTTCTCCATCCATTTTGTATCCCTACACTTGGGGGCAAAACCGTATCCTTCATCCACATCCATCATATCCTTTGCACATCTTATCCACTATCTTATCCTAATCTTATCATATTCCTATCTACCATCCCCTATTCATCCTATCATTTCCCATCTATCATATCCATTATATCTTGTTTCAACCATCTCTCACCCTAGATCTTGATAAAGACAAGGGGCAACATATCAACAACATGCTTTGGAGACCTCTTGACATACTTCCCTTGTCAGTATATCCTCCATCCATCTACTGCAAAGTCTATCCATTCAAACATGAACCCATCATGTAAAATCTTAAGCATTGGGGCATATGAATCCTTGCAACCTAGCCCTTGGAGAAAATTCTTCTCCCCATCTCCCATCCATCTATCTTGCAATCCATCTATCATGAATCTCCTCTCTATCACCTTCCACTAACAAATCCCTCCACCTACTTATTATGTCTCCCTACTAGATCCTTCATCCCCCATCATACACCTTATCTGCATGTATCTATCCATTTATCACAGTCTCCTATCCATTATCTTTTCATCACCAATCCCCCTATCCAACCCCATCACCTTCACCTCTAGACTTGGTGTTCCCTTGTCATTGGTATTTAGCACAAAGGCTATCCAAATGGAATCCAATGACACCATCATAATAAATCATGCCCTTTTCACAAAATCAAAAAATTCAAAAACATCACAAAACCAAAAAATCCAAAAACATCAAAAAACCAAAAAATTATCAAAAAATACCAAAACAATTGAAAACACAAAATTCCAAAAATAATCTATCCATCACACAAATAAAACTTGCTCCATCACACTCTCATCATCATCACATTTATTATCATCCCACATCATCATCACATCTATCCTCAATAAGCTTACACTAGATCCAAGCATCGCATCACCTATCAAAGCATCATCCCTTATCAAAAATCATCAACTATCAAATCAGCATCAACCACAACTTGTCACCATCACATCTTGAGCCACTTTTACAACATCATCAAATCATCTATCAATCCCTGCCTTAGGATATATCTTTCCTACGATAGGCAGAATCTATCACATCATCATCCATTTTGGCAAAAGATACAATGGTTACTTGTTTGGTTCGTTGGTCTTTTGGTTTTTGATTTTTTTATCTTTTGTCCTATTCGAAGATCACATCAAAGCTACCTTGATCTTATTATATCATGGTATGTGGCGAAAACATCTAGAATGGGGCATAGTCTTGCTTTTATATGCTATGCTTGTGGGTTGGTTTCATTACTCCAAGCTAGTAATCATATCTTGATTGATCATAGGGTCGGTTCTAGCATATTGATCTCCTTATGCATCTAAGGTTCATCATACCTTTTTTGTACTAAGGGCTTATGCTATGAGTCCCCTTCCCTTGTCTAGACAAGGTTGTACTATCTTGGGCATGCATGAGATCATCCCTTTGTCTGCATGTCTAGTCCATGCAAATGTTGGATAAACATCATCACCCTGGTCTTCTATACCTTGGTGAACATATCCACTTTGCTATATCAAACCTAGGATTGCTCAAATTCAGTTTCAACACAATGATCATCCACCAAACATCTCTGAACATCATCATCCTTTCATCCCACCACTTATCCTCTGACCAGTTCAACCAATATGTTCCATCCATTTCGAGAGCACAACCGTGTTCTTGCAACCCACCTATCCTCTCGAGGGGGCATCACCCTTACCAATTATCCCCAAACCTTACCCTATTCTTCCAAACCAAAATCTTTTTTCTATCCAATCCATCTCTATATTCTAACTTCTTTGAAATGATGTTACTTAGCCGCAACACCATCTCAAACAGGGGCAAATGTAGACACCGAAAATTGGATTGCTCTGCAAACCAATTTCTCGTACCTCTACACTAATCCACTCTCCCCATTTGCATATCCCTGGTGATCAATTAATTCACCTAATTAATCCATTTAACCTTACAACCCTATCCTATCAATTGAATGAATATTCCTAATATTTATTTAGTTGATTTATTCATTTTCCTAATCCCTGTTAATTAGATAAATCATGCTTATCTGATTAACCTAAGCTTAAGTTAATTAAGATAATACTTAATTAACCCTGCTTACCTCATCATCCACTCACTGAATTTAAAATTCAGTTGTCTCCCTCTATCCTCCACTCACTGAATTTAAAATTCAATTGTCCCCCACAATCCTCCAATCACTGAATTTAAAATTCAGTTGTCTCCCACTATCCTCCACTCACTAAATTTTACCCCATTATCCTCCACTCTTCCCAAAATGAGAATTTTTAATTCATCCACTAGGAATAAAAGATTCACTTTTATTCCTAGCCCTTGATCTCATCAACTGAATCCTCACCCTCCATCCTCATCTCCAAAATTCTATAAATTGGACCCCTCTCTAAGCCATTAGAGAGAGACCTCTTCATGCATCAGACCTCTGCCCAAATCACTCCACAAATCTCCTAATCCTACCATCCTAATGTCAAAATCTTGTCTCAATCCCATCTAATCTATCAATCCCCATCTCATTTACATTGTGTTGAGCACTTGAGCAATCCACATACATTTCAGTTATCATGGGAAAAATCTGAGGAGCTCTAATCGGGTGCATCTCCTTCCCGCATGGATTCGTGAGTCAAAAGGAAGATATAATCATTCTGTTTTGCATTTGATTCATAGTTAATCTTCATTTTGATTTCACTTATTACAGTCTCCTTGAGGGGTGATGAAAAGAATGCCAACACCAACACCATGACTTGTGAATGAGCCATCAAAGTAAAGTTTCTAGGTATTTTTCTTTGTTTTGGTGAAGATAGAGTCATCTGGAAAATGTTGGGAATTAAGGTGTCTCAACCTTGGTAATTCCTTGCATTATTTATTTTTGTATTTATTAATTCTTTGCCTATGTTGTAAATAATTGTAAATTCCATATTGTCATATTGTCGGATGTGGCAATGTGATGTGTCATCCTACATGGAAGATGACAACTTGTAATTTTGTCCTCACATGAGGAGATAGGCATCCCACTTAGTGGTAAGAGAATTTTGCAATGTGTCGGCATCTTGTATGTTGTGTAAGGGAATGTTGATCGAAACGGTTATGACGGATTCCTATGATGAAGTTATGACATGTAAGAGTCAGCAATAGAAGGTTGTAAGACAGGTGAAGACATGTGTCATGAAGCATCTTTGAAAAAAGGCATATTTGGGCGCCCCAAGGTGGACTATGACATGTTGAAAGAGAATATGTTATTTATAGTCTGTGTATGATAGATTCTCTTACAGTTGTAAGTTGTAATTGCTATGACAGATTCTATGACAATCGTAAGAGTCGTAAGAGCATCTGTCATAGCCCATTTTAGAAATAGGCGCCCCTTTAGGATGGGAGCTGTGGACAAGTGTCAAGAACATTCTACAATGTTGACCAAGTGTCCTTAGGCATGGGTTTTGGGCCATGACACCAAGTTGGACGTCCATTCCAAGATAGGTCCAATATTGCTTTGTATATTCTATATAAACAGGTGCTTGAAGGAGGAAATGTATTACAGGTTTTACAGGTATTGTTATGCTACCGGATTGACTGCAGACATGAGTGTCGAAGACCATTGAATCTTGCATTGCAAGTGTATTGTAAACAACTTTTAGATTTATTAATACATTGTGCAGGTTTTTGAGTGTGGGGTTTTTCACCCGATAAGGGTTTTCCCCACCGTAAATCTTTATCTCTCTTCTTCTGTCTTCTTTCTGGTTCATATGTATTGCTGCAATATCTCATTTATGTGTTTCATATTGCTGTTATTGTAAGGATTAAATTGAATTTGTATAGCTCTCCCCTCATTAGATTAGTGTAGGAAGCGATTTCCGCACACCTAGCTTCCTTTTAGAAAATTCATTATCAATGGTTGGCAATTAGTTAATGGGGCCTCCATGATTTGATTTGCCATGATCTTCATTTTTTATAGGAAAAGAGGGAATGCATGATTGATAGTCTTTAGGTTAGATCCTCCTTTCACTATAGACATTCAAGGACATTCAACTGAGTTGAATCACAACTTTTGCAATAGGATTCACCTACAGGTTGATGGTCACTTGTAACAATGTGGAAATTTGGAATTTGTGGATTAATGTACTAATGTAATGCTTGATTATGCTTAAACCCCTAATTATGCAAAATCATAAATAAACGGATGAATCCCAACAAATGCTCACAGACAAAGATGTAATATTCAGAGTAAATACATATTTGAGATTCCAGATCCTAAAATATTGGGGGCTAAAGAGCATCCACCCAAGACCAAGGTAGGAACTTCTTTTGAGAATCCTGAAAATGGTCTGTAATTTGTTTCTGTTGTTCCAATGGTTTTCAGGTTTGCAAATCCGAAGGGCTTCAGGGAAGGTGCCCAAGCCCAAGTAGTTCTGCTCTGCAACAATGAATACTTTGAATGCTCTAAAATCATAAGATCTCCAAAAGTTCATAATCATCTTCTAGTTTACAAATGAAACCCTAAACATGCTTATATATGCATTCTCACTGCAAATTTCATAATTCAAACTTAAGATGTCAGCAATAGAATCTTTTAACCATAACTGACATTTAAAATTTAGGTCCCGACCAAATAGAGTAGGACTAGGGCGTGAGCGCCCAAGTCCTAAGCCCCATCTTCAAGGTAGGATCAAGCTCATTAAGGTCCCCTTAGCCCCATTTGACATGGGTTTTCAAGGATTTTGCATCAAGAGTTAAAATGAACATGCATAATGAAAAACAAGGGACCCAGGAGCTAAACTTAGGAGGTAAAAGTCCTATGGGGACATTTTACAACTAAACTCTTCCCTTTGATTACTTTCCTATCCACATACTATATGTCAAACTCACTAAGAAACATAACCCATTTTGTCATTCATCGTGTTAAAGTTGCCCTAGAGAGTAGGTATTTCAAGGGGCCAACCTTAGAAATGAGCTTGATAGAATGACTTAGCATGTAGTTCCACAACTTTTGAGAGCTAAAAATGACACCTAAACATGATCGTTCCAATGGTGAATGTCACATCTCGATCCTTTTGACTCTTTTTACAAATCAAACTATTGAATTATTATCTTGATTATTTTACTGCATGGATAATTACATAAGCATAATAGTGAATTGTCATGATTTTGATGGATTAAAATGTATGTCACTATGGATCATGTTTTTGCAATATTCAGGTATGATTTTGGGACTAACCTACTGATGCAAAAATGAGTGCAACTGAATGCAAGAAATGTCAAAGATGAGAACATGGCTGAGGTAGAGACGTTCTAGCCACCCAACAAAAACTGACAAGATGGAATCCTGAAACCTGCACATACACACATAGAGCATATTGTATCATGTCATTATTGCATTCTTTATTTAGTTTCATAGAATTCCTATAGCATAATTTGATTGAGCAATTGAGTCACATGTTTGACTTGTGCGGATTAGATGGAGAATATTATTGTTTGTTTCGCAGTATGTTTGTCTGAGTATAATATCATCTTAGTTTTAATAATTTCTTTCATCATCCAGTTAGATAAATTGTATAAGTTGATGCTAATAAACATGTGTGTAATAATTATGTCTACATAGTGATGAATATATGAGTAAATTTTTTTCGTTATATAAATATACGTATATATACTTTGAGTCTATATATATATAAGTTTGTGTGTTGAAGAAATTATAATTAGACAAGACAAAAATAGGTCTATGAGCTATAACTTTGTTATAATATATATAACACCAAATATAGTCGTATATTGTAATTTTCTCAACGTTTATTCGAATTAAAAAGTAGTAAAACCTATAACAAATAAAGCTTTTTGATTGCTTCTTTATATATAAATATATATAATAAACATGATTTAAAGATATGGATATAAATGAAACCTTAGTATATTAAGCATGTTCATGCAAAAATCAAAGGAAAAAGCTAAGCTAAGGAGTAGTTGGCGCCATGCTAACTTCAAAAAAAACTGGGAGTCTAAAATTAAGAGGGCACCATTCATAGAGGAGGAAGGAGATAAAAAAGAAGGGAACACAAGCATTAGGACACACAGAGATGCCGAAAAAAGGAAAAAAAAAGAGATACCAGCATCAGAGAGAAGGAGAATTCAAGGAGCAAGGCCAACACCAAGATGAAACTTCCATTGTATTCGAATAGGAGTCACAGGTATTCTTCGATGGGTTGTACCTTCTGAGTGTAAGTTTTTAAAGAGATCTCTATTACTTTAGTTCTTTTTTATGAAATATTTGAATTGGCTTACTCTAGAATCATAGACTTTTGCCTGTTCTCTTTTGTTCATCGACCAGTTTAACGTCTGAGACCCTTCTTTTAATGATCGTCCTGAGTAGTAAAGGAAACAACCTCTTTTAATAATTAAATGGCCTTGTTCAAACTTGATCAGCTTTGTTACTTCATTGAATCAACCAGAGGGTTATTCTTTAAACCACCCCCTTTTTGTTATACTTGTTGCCCTTTACAAATTGTGTGTAGTCACCCTTTAGCCAACCTATGACATGTCTAAAATAATTCTATGAACCTTTAAGTAGCAGTATGCTCTCATAAAGGTTAGTTTTCAGCTCTTTTCCTTTTACAATGATCCCTATGTTGGAGTGACCAACCTCCCCTATGAACCGATCAGCTTGCTCCAAATCAATGATAGATCTCTTTTATTTTGATCAGTCAGAAGTATTATTTTTTACCATGTCTTTGCACATTTTACTTGTTTGTAGTCCTTAACCTTTGACAGCCTTTTCGAATTGATTTGATCTTCCCTCAATTGAGTCGGCTCTCTTATCTTTTAACTATATTTTTGTTTTATTTCATTAAAAGGGAACATGTTAAGGGTGTTTATGGTTGTTAATTATATCTATGATTGTTATATTTATATTAAAATTGGCTTTCTTTTGCAAGTCACTGCCTAAACGGTTGCTAGTTGGCCTCATGGCATTTCCACGACCTCTTTACCTAATATTTTGGTCTGATATTTATTCTATTTTGAAACCATTTTGCTCTTAAACTGATCTTTATCCTGTGGTAATCTTCCAATGGATTTTCTTATTCCTCTATTGTGTTTGGGTTTATGCCTCACTTGTCAGCCTATTTATTTTCGCTATAAGCAATCTTACTTGGAAATCGGCCTGATTTAGTTCTTGGATCAGTCTTTGATTAAACTTATACTGAATTGTTAGCCATTGATGCAAAGATACGTGGAGTATGTCAACACAATGTAAATGAAACAAACTTACAAGTTCTAACTCCTAACTTGGTGATTTCCTATTGCAATCCTTCATTTTTCCTTGTAGCCCTCCAAACAGGATTTTGGAACCATCAATTCTTGACCTGTTAACAAAACCAGAAACCAATCACCATTTCAAATACCCTTTTGGCTCTTCCTTTATATTTTCAAATTTTGGGTGGGGTTGTTTTGGACCAATACCCTCAACAATTCATTGTCAAGTTGCAATTAAGCCTAATTAAGATAACAAAAGGGATTTTTTTGACATAATTTTCCACCACGACTTCAAACACAAACTAAAACCTATTTTGGATACCTATTTGGCTCTTTTATAACATATCTCAAGTTCAGGTGGGGTTACTTTGGAACACAAGGGGCTAAATTTTGTTGCTACACTTTGAAAAAGGCCTAACTAGGCTTATTCCACTAGGTAAAAACATGGTCTTCACACTCCAGGCCTCAAATTTTCATACAAATGGCTCAGACATGTCATAATTGGTCTCCCTAAATATTTCCAACCATTTCCAACCCTTTACCAAAATCTTTTCTAGAAAACCTAACTTCCATGCATCTTATTTGCCTAAAACAAGAGGTCTTCAGCATATGGCATCAATAATTCTTCACCAATCTTCATCCCTTGCTCCTACAAACCCAAAAATCATTGAAAGCCCATTATATACATCCATTCCATTGAGTTTGAGGAATTTCTACCATTACAATGGGCTTCAAATCATGGTTTTTGCTTTCAAACCCTCAAAACTAGGGTTTACAGGCTGTTTTTAGTAAATCACTTGTAACTTTCTCATCCCACAATGAAATTTGATAAAATAAAATGTTCCAAAAACTAGACTCACTCAGATTTCTTCTCCAAGTGGTTTTAGATCATGATTCAATAGTACATGGCCATACTAAACATTAGAACAGAAAGAAAACGGTCTAAAATGCAGAAAAATGGGGTTCTTTTTATTGTTTTGTCATCCAAAAACTTCACCAACCTCTTGCACGACCAAAAAAAAGACATATTTTCATTGTATTCAACCCCAAACCCAACCAATCCAACTGACTTTCAACTTCCCAACCTTTTATTTCTTCATTTACATCAAGTTACTCTTCAAATTCCACAATTTGTACCTTTTTGACAATATGAACTCAAATGACTTCAACTAGACTAATTAAATTATAAAATAGTCTATTATGACCTTATTGAACAAAAATAAGACTTAACACCCTAGAAACCTATTAAATGACGTTATTCACAAAATTTGGACAAACATGGTGCCCCTGCACCATACACCCGGACAAAGAAGAACTCAAGTCCCTTGAGGACTGTACTGCACCATTTCGTTGCTTGATCATCTTGTCTCCTTGCTCTCCACATGATCCTTCATCTGGTAGTCCCTTCCACTGGGTCAAGTATTGAAACTTTGCATCATCCTTTGCCTTGTTGAACCGGTTATCACCTTAGTACTACCCCATCTTCATAATCTGACTTGATGAATGTTCCCTTATCTTTCTCTCATCTGATATTGATGTGAAACCTGCTTGAAAATTTGCAAACAAACATTGATCATCTGCTCCATAAACTCTCTTCTTCATCACATTTGTTGCATGCTTGGACTCACCCACTTGCTTTGGCCAAATACCCATTTTAACTTCCCTTTTTGTCTTCATCTGCACTCTCAGGTTCTCTACTCTTAGAACCCCTAATAATCAGGTCTATAGACCTCTGTCATGGCAGAATATGACTGCCTACCAACCTTTGTACTAACAAAATCCAACTGCCCACTAACCTCTTTTTCTTTCAATGAACAAATCACTGTTCCTATCACAATCTCATCATGCTTTTCTAACTCAACTTGTACCCCTGCAACTAAGTCATCCTTGACCTTCTCTATTTCTGCCTTTGACACCAAACCATCATCTTTCCCTTCCAACCTTGAATCATCCTTCAAACTGACTGTCTCATCATCTTCTTCCTTTGTACTGGCTGCAACCTCCATCTTCTTTTCTTCCTCTACTTTCACAAACTCTTTCTTACCACACATAATCACTCTTGTTGCCTTACTCTGACCCTTATCATCTTCCACCAATGGAGTTAAAATGAAATTAGTTTCATCTTTCTCAATCTAATATGCATTAGCTCTTCCATCATATATGGCATGTCTCTCAATTTGCCATGGCCTCCCTAGTAATAAGTGATAACAACTTATAGGCAACACATCACATAAGATCATATCCTTATAGGGACCAATATGAAACTCAACAAAAGCTTGCTCCTTAACCAAAAGAGAGTGTTCATCATTCAACCAAGAAACATTATAGGGTGACTCATGAGGTATCCTTACCAAATTCAATTTATCAACCATCTCTTGTGACACCATATTATCTATGCTACCAGAGTCTAGTATAACCTTACATACCTTTCCATTACACTTGCAGGTGGTTTTGAAAATTTCTCTCCTTTGTGCTGCTTCCTTCTCCTTCATCTCTATGTTTTCCTTTGCCATGTTATCTTTTGGATGCATCTTGTCTATATTGTCTTTTCAACTTCCACTCTTCCTTCTTCAATCTACAACTTCTCACCCTCAAAAGATCTAATCTCTGAGCTCTGATACCAATTATGCAAAGATAGGTGGATTATGTCGACACAATGTAAATGAAACAAACTTACAAGTTCTAACTCCTAACTTGGTGGTTTCCTCATGCAATCCTTCATTTCTCCTTGTAGCCCTCCAAACAGGGTTTTGGAACCATAACTTCTTGACCTGTTAACAAAACCAGAAACCAATCACCATATCAAATACCCTTTTGGCCCTTTCTTTACATATCCAAATTTTGGATGGGATTGTTTTGGACCAATACCCTCAACAATTCACTGTCAAGCTGCAATTAGGCCTAATTAGCACAACAAAAGGGGTTTTTTTGACATAATTTCCCAACAAGACTTCAAACCCACAAACTTGGATACCCATTTGGATCTTTTATAACATATCTCAAGTTTAGGTGGGGTTACTTTGGAACACAAGGGGCTAAATTTTGTTGCTACACTTTGAAAAGGCCTAACTAGGCTTATTCCACTAGGTAAAAACAGGGTCTTCACACTCCAGGCCTCAAATTTTCATACAAATGGCTCAAACATGTCATAATTGGTCTTCTTAAACATTTCCAACCATTTCCAACCCTTTCCCAAAATCTTTTCTACAAAACCTAACTTCCATGCATCTTATTTGCCTGAAACAAGAGGTTTTCAACATATGGCATCAATAATTCTTCACCAATCTTCATCCCCTACTCCTACAAACCCCTAAAATATTGAAAGCACATTATATACCTCCATTCCACTAATTTTGAGGAATTTCTACCATTGAAATGGGCTTCAAATCATGGTTTTTGCTTTCAAACCCTCAAAACTAGGGTTTACAGGTTGTTTTTAGTAAATTGCTTGTAACTTTCTCATCCCACAATGAAATTTGATAAAATAAAATGTTCCAAAAACTAGACTCACTCAGATTTCTTCTCCAAGTGGTTTCAGATCATGATTTGACCGTACATGGTCGTACTAAACATCAGAACAGAAAGAAAACACTCTAAAAATGCAGAAAAATAGGATTCTTTTTATTGTTTTCTCATCCAAAAACTTCACCAACCTCTTGCACGACCAGAAGCAAGGAATATTTTCATTGTCTTCAACCTCAAACCAAACCAATCCAACTGACTTTCAACTTCCCAACCTTTTATTTCTTTATTTACATCAAGTGACTTTAAATTCCACAATTTGCACCTCTTTGACAATATTACAAAATATGACAATATGAACTCAAATGACTCCAACTAGACTAATTACATTATAAAATGGTCTATTATGACCTTATTGAACAAAAATAAGACTCAACACCCTATAAAACTATCAAATGACCTTATTCACAAAATTTGGACAAACATGGTGCCCCTACACCAGCCATCGACCTGTTGTCAAAGGTGTTTGCCTGAGGAAAGGCAACTGCATGTTGTTAAGACAATGGCCTATTTCCATAGGTGCCACTTGTTTGTTTGTGTTGACCTCACTCATAAGTTTTGTCAGCCTTAAATCCTTAAGTATCATTTTCCTATTGATCTAGACTTATCCTTCTCTCACCGGCATGCTATTATGTCTTATCCATATAGATATATGTGTTTTCTATATATGTTGTTATATAACCATTTAATATAGTTTAAGAAAGAATATATATACAGCTCCTTTTCTTTTACAAATGTTTGAATATCAAACTATGATATTATAGCTGATTTGGGTTTGATTTGAGTGGAAGATTTAATGAGGTGGTTAAACAAGATGTTTGGAATGAGTTCATCCACGTAAATTAGATAAATATGCAAGTTATATAAATCTTAGTAGTCAATTGCATTAAGGTCGTATGAAGTGTAACATCATCATTGAAAGTATGAAATGGATTCACCTATAGTTTTACTATCAGAGTGGCTTTTTGACATTCATATTACATGTATTCTAAGGTTTTTGATGCAGGGGCATTGTGCCCTCAATTTTGGTTTTCTCTTTCTTGTAGTTTTTTGGTTTTATTTGTTTGTTCTTTTGAATAAGTTGGATCTTTGTCATTCTTGTCGCCACTTGGGAAAAATAATTCATGTCACTTGAAGTTTCCTATCGATAAGCTACAGAAACTCAAATCAAAAGGAGGCTTTTTCTTTATTTACTGACCGTTAATCTTCCAAAACTGATGAACCGCTGGGATTGTTTGGGAAGTTGAAATGCATCAGCATGTTCTTCAAAGACAGTTGGAGAAAAGCAAAAAGGAATCGATGCAATGGTTGCAGGAGAGTTTTTTAGGAAAATGATCGACATCCTCACAGGTAGAGCAGAAAGAAGACAATCACAAAAAGAGATATCTACATGAGAAGAAGAGATAGAGAATAGAGATGGGAGATGAAGAGAAATGAGAGTTGTTGTGTCATAGATAGAAGAAAGTGAGGACAGGAATCAGGATCATTCTGATGTAGTTAACAGAGGCCGATAGTTACAAGCCAATAGGAGATGTAATGTCATGTTGTGAATATAACATTGAGGAGTCTACATATATATAATTCTATCTTGTTTGATTTCATTGTTAATAAAGTCTACATATATAATTCTTGTCATTATTGTAGTTGAATACTATGAAGGAGATATTTTGAATTCCTGTCATTGTTTATGAATTTTCTCTTTGCTCAATTTCCTGTAAGTGGGTTTTTGTTCCGTGATTGGAAAGGCATACCATCAATTGGTATCAGAGCCTAAAGAGATTGGGTATTGGTAAGTGCTCAAGATGCCTCCAAGAAGAATGGGTCAAGGAGGAGGCCGAGGCAGGGGCAAAAGAGACCATGGTGACCCTGAGTTGTTGCAGAATTTGGTTGCAAGGATGGAAGATCTAGAGAGGGCATAGAGGAGAGGAACCCCTCATGATGAGGATGCAAGTGATGAAGAGGAAGAACAATAGAGAGAAGAGAATGAGGAAGGACATGTCAATCAAGAAGAAGAATTTGATGAAAAACTATTGAAGACAATCACGAGTCTAGGTTCTAGACCCAAAATAGAGGTACCAACTTATGCTGGAAGCCTCAATGGTGAAGACTTGATAGACTGGATCAATGACTTAGATAAGTATTTCAAATATGAGGTTGTAGCAGAGGAAAAAAAAGTAAAGTTTGCCTGCAGTAGATTGAAGGGATATGCTACCATGTGGTGGGACTTTGTCCAAACTGAGAGAAGGAGAATTAAGGAGAAGATCAACTCTTGGGATCAAATGGTGGCCAAGTTGAAGGCCAAATTTTTTCCAAGTGATTATCAAGCTAATCTCTTTAAGAGGTTGTAGAATTTGAAGCAGAAGGATATGTCTATGAAAGACTACACGGAGGAATTTTACAAGTTAGTAATCAGGTATGGGCATGCTGAGGAAAATGTGGAGAAAATAGCTCGATATGTGAATGGTCTCAAGTATAGTTTGTAAAATGAAATGAGTCTTTTGTCCCCTAAGAGCCTAGAAGAGGCTTATCAACTTGTCTTAAAGGCAGAGGAGAAGTTGCAAAGAAAGCAAAGTTAGCAAGAGAAGAAGAGAGGAAGAGGTTTTAGAGGAATGGGACAACAAACAAGTAGGGGACAAGAACATTATCAAGGAGAAGAGGCTGGAAGTTCCAGTGGGACAGCCAATAATGATATAGGTGGTTATCAAAATAAAGGAGGAAGGTCTTATGGAAGAGGATGTTCACAAGGTAGAGGAAGAGGATTTGCAAGAAAATGTTTTAAGTGCAATCAATATGGGCACAAGAGTTGTGAATGCTCTGAATCATCACAAGGAGGACACTCAAAATTTGAGAGGAGTAATCAGGTTGTACATGTTGATCAAGAGAGTGTAGGATCACCAGTACACCACAAGGATTAAGCAGGATCAGGTGAGTCTTTAATGCTTAAGAGGGTGTTGTTGAAGCCACAAAAAGAAAGTCAAGAGCCAATCCAAAGGAGAGAATTGTTCAAAACCAAGTGTAAGTCACAAGGTAAATGTTGTAAGCTCATTATAGATAGTGGAAGCACAGATAATATTGTTGCAACTGAAATGGTAGAAAAGTTAAATCTTAAAAGGATTAAACACCCCACTCCATATAAAGTGACTTGGTTGCAAAAAGGTCATCAATTATTGGTTAGTGAGCAGGCCTATGTTGATTTTTAGATTAGCAGTTATAAAGATTGTGTTTTATGGGATATAATGCCCATGGATGTATGCCATGTTTTGCTTGGAAGACCATGGCAATTTGATAGGAAAGCGGTGGTATGAGGGAAGGGATACCATTGAGAGAAGCATACCTTGCTCCTTGTAAAGGAGAAAGAAGCGGATAGCAGCAGTAGTAAGGTAATGATGGTAAGTGGTAAGGAGTTTTTGAATGATCTGAAGAATGAAGAAATTTGTTATGCTTTGGTTCCTAAACCTAGATGTTTAATGACTTCTACAAAATTGGAGGATTTGTCTATTGAAATACAAGACATTTTGAATGAGAATATGGCCATTGTTGCAACTGATTTGCCTAATCAATTTCCTCCTATTAGAAGCATTAGCCATCATATGGATTTAATTCTAGGTGCTATCCTTCCAAATAAGGTTGCATATAGGTTAACACCTATGGAAAATGAGGAGATAAGGAAGAAAGTGTTTCAAGTAGAGTGTGATGCTAGTGGGTTAGCTATTAGGGCAGTCCTAAGTCAAGAGGGAAAACCTATTGCATATTTGAGTGAGAAACTAAATGAGGAAAAAAGAAAGTATTCTTCATATGATTTGGTGTTTTATGCTTTGGTTCAGTCCCTCAAGAAATGGAGACATTATTTATTTCCCAAAGAGTTCATTGTGTATACAGATAACCATGCTTTGTAGTTCATTAACAACCAACACAAATTGAATTAAAGGCATGCTAAGTGGTTTGAGTATATTCATAGTTTTAACTTTGTGTTGAAGCATAAGAGTGGTCAAATGAATAGAGTTGTTGATGCCTTAAGTAGGAAGCATTTAATGTTGTGTAAGATACAACTAACAGTGTGGGGTTTGAAGGTTTGAAAGAATTGTATGCAGAGGATGCAAATTTTGGAGAAGCATTTGTAGTTTGCAATGATCCTATTTGCAGGAATAGAGAGCCATGGACTAATTACATGATTCAAGAAGGTTGGTTGTTTAAGGGAAATAAGTTGTGTATCCCTAGAGGCTCCATGAGAGATAATTTATTTAAGGAAAAGCATAGTGGTAGTCTTGCTGGTCACTTTGGTTAGGATAAAACTTTTCTACAGCTAAGCACTCATTATTATTGGCCAAAGATGAAGGCAGATGTGAAACAATATCTGGAAAGGTGCATAATTTTTCAACATGCTAAAGGAAGAAGTCAAAATGTGGGGCTCTATCAGCCATTACCAGTTCCAACTAGGCCTTGGGATTCAGTGAGTATGGATTTTGTTTTGGGTTTGCCTCATACACAAAGGGGCAATGATTCAATCTTTGTTGTGGTAGATAGATTTTTGAAAATGGTGCATTTCATACCCTGCAAGAAGACTAGTAATACCACTAACATTGCCAATTTGTTCTTTAAAGAAGTTGTAAGGTTGCATGGTATTCCAAGAAGCATAATTTCTAACAAGGATAGTCATTTTTGGAGGACTCTATGGAGGAAATTGGGCACAAATCTGAATTTTAGTTCTGCTTATCATCCACAAATGGATGGGCAGACTGAGGTTGAAAATAGAACCCTTGGAAATTTGTTAAGGTGTCTTGTTGGTAGTTCACCTAGAAGTTGGGATCTCATGTTGGCAAAAGCTGAATTTGTATATAATGATTTCCCAAATAGAAGCACAGGTTTCAGTCCTTTCTATGTGGTGTATGGTATGCACCCAAGAGGTGTATTTGAACTTCGTAATCTTGCTGGAATGGAGAAGAGGAGTGCAGATGGGGAATAATTTTCTCAATTCATTCATGAGATTCAAGAGAAGGTGAAGCATAACATTGAGGACAACAATCAGCAATACAAAAAGCATGCTGATCAAAAGAAGAGAGAGTTACAGTTTCAGGTTGGAGACCTTGTATTGACATATCTTCGAAAGGAGAGATTTCTTACTGGAACATACAACAATTTTTAGATGAAGAAGATTGGTTCATGCCAAATCCTTAGGAAGCTCTCTACCAATGCATATGAGATATCACTGTATGTAGATCTGAATATATCTCCTATCTTCAACGTGGTAGATTTGTATCCATATAAGGGGGGTATAGAAGCAGATGAAACTGAAGTAGCTAATTCATCTCATGAGGAACAATTTGGAATAGTCTCTGCTCCACCAAAGATAGAATGCATTCTAGAAAAACAATTGTTGAAGAAGACCCGTAAGCATGAGTACTTCAAGTATCTCATCAAATGGAGCAATCATCCCATTGAAGATGCTTCCTGGCTCATAAAGGATGAGATCATTAAGAAGAGTCATTCTGTAGCAGACCTCATGAGTAGGATTTCATGAACTCTTTCCACCCTGGGAGTTTGATGAAGGGGCATCGTGCCCTACAATTTTGGTTTTCTCTTTCTTGCAGGTTTTTGGTTTTCATTGTTTGTTCCTTTTAATAAGTTGGCTCTTTGTCAATCCTATCGCTAGTTGGGAAAAAGAATTCTTGTTGCCCAAAGTTTCCTATCGCTAAGCTACAGAAACTCAAATCAAAAGGGGGCTTTTTCTTTATCTGTTGATCATCAATCTTCCAAACCCGACGAACAGCTGGGATAGTTTGGGAAGTTGAAAGGCATCGGCATGTTGTTCAAAGATAGTTGGAGAAAAGAAAAAAGGAATCGATGCGACAGTTACATGAGAGTCTTTTAGGAAAATGAATCATAATCCTCGCAAGCAGAGCAGAAAGAAGACAACCACAAAAAGAGATATTTGCACGGGAAGAAGAGATAGAGAAGAGAGATGGGAGATGTGTTGCAAGTATGGGCCTAAATGGTGTTGTCATTGATGTCAACATACTCCTATTACATTGATGACAAGGAATGGATGAGTTGTGAGCTGAGGATATTGAGAAAATTAGTCCTATTAGAAATAGAGAAGAACAATGAAGACAGTGAAGCTCTATGAAGTAAAGATCCATGCTAGATGAAGATCAGAGAGTACGCATTAAAGGGTTTGTAGATGTGTGTCTGAAGATGATCCAGTCAAGATTTGGGAGGTCCGCATGAAAATTTGGAGGAGTTATGGCCATGAGAGTAAAACTATTTTTGGCAACTGTTCAAAGATGACAGAGTGACACAAATAGGTCCGGTATGATCTAGAAATACAAAATCATGTTATGCAGATCTCGTGGCATATTTGGGAGGCTAATGTGAATTGACAACCCAATTGGTTCATGGTTTGGAGGTCCACAAGCAATCCTTCTAATTTGACAGTGATGACCAACTGTGTTCTTGAGGTTCTGGATGAAGATGCGAATGATTACAGTAAGTAAAAGTGATGCGAATGTTCTTGGTGATTCAAGCAAGCTTGTGGGGATCTCTAGATTGTGTCCAGTTCGTGTTGGCAATCCGCATTGAAGATTTACCTTCAGGTGATGATGTTCTTCCTAATCTTGGCCGACCAGATGATTTGTGCATGTTGCGAATGGTCTTGAAGATGTTTTGCAAAGCTTGGCGTGTTCCTCAAAGAAGATTGAAGTCTCAGTTATGTGTGGCTGACATTGTAGTGATGCACATGAAGTCTTTGTAAATAAGTCAAGTTGTATTTTTGTAATTACTCTATAATAAAATAAAGTGTGTGTTGTGCTGACTTTGATGATCATTCCAAAGTCAATGTCATCTACAAATAAAAAATTGTGAAGTCATTCAAGTGTATCCATGTGGTCATGATGAGAAGGTGGTAGCATAAAGGAGCGAAAAGCAGAGTAGAGGTGTTGAGCTTAAATGGAACTGACTCAAGCATAGTGAAGATGCTAATCTCCAGTTCAAGTATGTAATACTCATATTCTTTTGTAGACATTGTGTCTCCTATAGGCAGTGGGCCTCTTGTGAGCAGTGTGCTCGGGTAGGGAGCCCTAATTGGCAAGTGTCATTTTATTCTTCTTATTCTTTTAATAGAGAACACAAATCTTGGGTTAGTCACCCCGTGATTTTTCTCTTAACTGGGTTTTCTACGTTAAAATCTTGGTGTCATATGTGTTGAATTTATTTCTGCTCTTAAATTATTACATTATGCTTCCATGATTGAATATTTGATATGTTGTTGAAATATAAGAAGGTTTTAAAGTGAATAAAGAGTAGGATTTTGGTAACAACTGATTCACCCCCCCCTCTATGTTGTCTGTCCTAAATCCAACAATTGGTATCAAAGCTAAGTTCCTCTAGAAGAAGCTTAACCGCTTGAGGAGATCCAGGATGTCGACCTACAAGAAGGATAGTCCAAGGTTTGATGGAACAAACTTCACTGCCTAGAAGAGCCACATGGAATGTCACTTACAATGCATGGGAGATCAGTATTGGAACATAACCACAACTAAATATGTTCCCCTAAGGAATGGTCCAACAAATATAGATGAAGTCAGAGATGCAAACAATAATCTTCGAGCTAAAGAAGCCCTACTGAGTGCCTTATCTGATTCAGAGCTGACAAATGTTATGGGCTTGAAGATTGCTTATGAAATTTAGACAAAGCTGGAAAATCTTTATGAAGGAGAAAAATATGTTAAGTGTGCCAAGATGCAAAGTCTGAAAGGAAAGTTTGAAAACTTGAAGATGAGTGAAGATGAGAATATCACTTTATATATGTCAAAAGTAAATGAGCTTGTATGTGGCATTCGATGTGCTGGTGGAATTTTGGATGAAGATGAGATTATTGCCAAAGTTCTCAGATCTTTACCTCCTGCTTACAAACACAAAGTTGATGCTATTGAAGAAATTAGATCTTTAACAACTATTACAAGGGATCAATTGGTTGGTAAGATATCTACATTTGAGTTGGCTAAGTTTGGTGATGCACTTCCCAAGACTGAATCTGCATTCAAAGTTAGTACCTCTGCAAAAGGCAAACAGAGATATGATCCAGGAGAAAGTTTCTCAAGGAAATCAAATTGGTATGATAAAGCAAGGAAAGATCTAGAAGAAAATGAGTTAGAAGCTGAAGAACTTGAAGCCCTTATTGCAAATAGATTGCTAAGAGGATTCGGTAAGTATGAAGGTAAATTACCTTTCAAATGCTTTGCCTGCAATAAGATTGGTCATTTTGCCTCAAGATGTCCGGAAAGGTTTTCAAGGCAAAACCCTAATAGATCAAGGTTTCAGAAGAAGTGTTACTATGTTCAAGAAAATGATGATGAAGGAGTAACAGATGATGAATCTGAGATAGGAAACAAACCCAGAAGTGACTGGGTGTTTATTGCCATCAAAGAAGAAGACCCAATGCCTATTGAATCTGCCAATCATAAGATGGTAGAAAGTGCTTTGGCTACTCCGGTTGAAGAAAAGGATGAATGGGTTATTGACAGTGGATTCTCTCACCATATGACTAGAGACAAGAGTAAGTTTTTAATCTTGGAAAGATATGAAGGTGGAGTTGTAAAGTTTGGAGATAATTCTACTAGTAGAACTAGAGGCAGAGGAACCATTTCTTTTGATGGAAAGAACAAAACCAGTGATGTTATGTATGTTGAAGGTCTAAAGCATAATCTTCTTAGTGTTGGTCAGTTGGTGGACAAAGGCTATGATCTCTGATTCAAAAAGTAAAAATGCAAGATCTTTGAAAGCTCCGGAACAGAGATTGCATCTAGTACACAAACAAAAGGTAACATCTTCCAATTGGTTGGTACTGACAAAAGTTTCTTATTTGTTCAAATTAATCAAAGTTGGTTATTGCATAGGAGAATGTGTCATGTGAATTTTGATAATATCATCAAGATAAGAAACACTCAGGTTGTAAGAGATCTTCCAAAACTAGTGAAACCTGTTAATAGTTTATGTAAAGAATGTCAGTTGGGTAAGCAGAACAGAGTCTCATTCAAAAGTAAGGAACAATCTGTTAGATCTAGGGCACACAATTGAAAGGGGGGGTGAATCAGTTGTACAAAAACTTGCTTCTACTTCAAACACTTGATTCTTCTTTGTTAGTTAACAGCATATCAGTTAATCATTCATGAAAGCTCAAAGCATAAACACTGGAGCAGATAATCATCAACACATTTGACACCAAGATTTTTGACGTGGAAAACCCGGTGAAGGGAAAAACCATGGGGTGATTAACCCAAGGATTATTCTCTGTTAGAAGAATAAGAAAAAATGAATGGCACATGCCAATTAGGGCTCACTGCCCGAGCACACTACTCACGAGGAGGCACACTGCCTACAAGAGACACACTATGTACAAGATCATAAGTATCACAACCTTGAACTGGAGAATGACATCTTCACCATGTCTAGATCAATTCCATTTAAGCTCGAGACACACCTGCTCTGCCTTTCGCTCTTTTGCTATACCACACTCATCCGCTCCACACACACTTCGAAATGAATTCACAAACCTTTATTTATATAAGGCATCGACTTAGGAACAATCATCTAAGTCGGCAATCAACCACAAGAACATTCACAAGATAAATAACTAATCCGGTCGGCCAATCTAAACAAGAACATCTTCATCCAGAAGAACTCATTCGGTCGGCCAGCAAGAACATCTCCATCCGGAAGAATATCTCCAATTCCGGGCTCTAACACTAATGCGGACCAACAACACAACCTTAACATGATCCAAGAACCTTCACAAGCTTGCCTGAATGACTAGGTACATCCGCACTTCCTCTACTCACTGGAATCTCTTCTCTTCCTCATCCGGAACTTCAAGAACACAGTCTATCGCCACTGTCATACTGAAGAAGGTGCTTCCAGACCTCCAAACCACGTACCAATTGAGATGACACATCACAAGGACATCCCAAACACTCTGTCCAATCCACAGAATAGGACAATGCACTTCTGGATCTCACCAGACCTTTTTGCAACACTCTGTCACTCCGGAGCATCTCCCAAAACCAGTTCTACTTGATCGATCACAACTTCTTCAAATCTTCATGCGGACCTCTAAAATCTTAACTGGAACATCTCAAGACTCATATCTACAAGCCCTTTAATCCACATCCTCTGATCCTCAACCTATTGAGTACTTTTGCCTTCTTCTCATCACTATTCTTCACTATTCCTGATTGAGACTAATTTTCTCAATATCCTCAGCACACAACTCATCCAATCCTTCTTATCAATGCAATATGAGTATGTTGACATCAATGAAAACACTGGTTAACCTCATACTTGCAACAATCTCCCCCTTTGTCATTGATGGCAACATATGATGTGAAAAACCATCAAGACAAGAACTTCTCCTTTCTGTCATAGCTCCCCCTATCAGCAACAACTCTTCACATGTCTTCTCCTCCTTTATTGCTCCCCCTTTGATCATCAACCACTTGTTTTTCACATGTCTTCTCTCCCCCTTTGACATCAATGGCAAAGGGCTCATACTTGCAATTCTAACACATCATAATCATACCAGTTGCTCCCCCTTAGTAGTAGCTCCCCATCATCAATCTGGATCACAAGATATGACTGTGATATCTACCGGACTGATGCACATCAATGCATCTTAGTTTATCACCGGAGGGGCCATGACCCCTAACTTCTCCCGGAGATACTCAAAAGAGTCCTTGGGAAGAGGTTTAGTAAAAATATCTGCAATCTGATCTTTTGAGGGTACATACTCCAATCTGACTTCATCCTTGTTCACTTGCTCTCTCAGAAAGTGAAACTTGATAGATATGTGCTTGGTCTTAGAATGCAACACCAGATTCTTAGAGATATTTATTGCACTTGAATTATCACAAAAAATTGTGATAGGCTCCTCATATTCTACTTTAATGTCTCTTAACATCTGCTTCACCCATAAGATTTGAGTGCAACTACCTGATGCTGCAATGTATTCTGCTTCAGTTGTAGACAAGGATATTGCCTCTTGTTTCTTGCTTAGCCAAGAAACCAACCTTTTTCCCAAAAAGAATGCTCCTCCACTTGTACTCTTCTAATCATCCACATCTCCTGCCCAATCTGCATCTGTATATGCATAAAGAGAGAAATCATGATCTCTAGGATACCATAGACCATACTCAACTGTCCCCTTTAAATATCTAAAAATCCTCTTGATTGCCATAACATGAGATCCTCTAGGATCAGCCTGAAATCTTGCCACAAGACCAACAACCTGCATTATATCTGGTCTAGTTTGAGTGAGATACAATAGTCCTCCAATCATTGATCTGTACTTGGTCTGATCTGTCTTAGGAGAGTCATCATCTTTGCTCAACTTACATCCGGTTGCCATAGGAGTGTTCATTGGCTTTGAATCTTCCATTCCGAATTTCCTCAACAATTCTTTCACATACTTGGTCTAAGAGATAAAGATGCCTTTCTTTGTCTGAGTAATTTGCAGACCCAAGAAGAAATTCATTTCACCAAGCATTGACATTTCAAACTCACTTTTCATTTGATTTGCAAAAGTTTTACACATACTATCTTTTCCTCCAAAGATGATATCATCAACAAATACTTCAACAATCAAGATGTTTTCCTTATCTATTTGGAAATATAGATTACTATCAGCAGTAACTTTGTTGAAGCCAATCTGTATAAGATGCTTATCCAACCTTTCATACCATGCTCTTGGGGCTTGCTTCAATCCATACAGTGCTTTCTTCAACTTGCAGACCATATCATCATGATCAGACAATTAAAATCCATCCGGCTGCTCAATGTATACTTCTTCTTCCAAATCACCATTTAGGAAGGTAGACTTGGCATCCATCTAATATACTTTAAAGTCCTTGAAGGCAACAAATGCAAGAAATAATTTGACTGCTTCAATTCTTGCCACCGGAGCAAAGGTTTCTTCAAAATCAATTCCTTCTATTTGAGAGTAGCCTTTGCAGACCAATTTGGTTTTGTTCCTGATTACTTCACCAACTTCATTTAGCTTGTTCCAGAAGACCCATTTGGTTCCAATCACATTCTTGTTTCTAGGTTTGGGAACAAGATCCCAAGTATGATTTTTCTCAATTTGCATCAACTCTTCCTCCATTGCTTTGGCCCAATTTTCATCATTGCAAGCTTCATTAATTGTCTTAGGTTCAATCTTTGAAATCAGACAGTATTCATTTGAATCTTGAGCAATTCTCCTCCTTGTTTGTACCCCTTTGCTTTTGTCACCTATGATCTGATCTTCAGAATGGTTTAAAGTTACATACCTTGGAACCTTGGGAGTTTCTTGCACTACTATTTCTTGATCAGGCTCATTCAGACAAACCTCTTCTTCCTGATTTACCAGATCAGTTTGAATCTAAATTTTAGAGGAGGATTGAGCTCCTTGCATCAGAGAATCATTCTGATCATCTTCATCATATTCATAAAACCTTGAGGGCTTCTCAATTTAATCATCAACTTTCACATTTGTACTTTCTATCATCTTTCTCAATCTCTTATTGTAACACCGGTATGCTTTGCTTTGAGTGGAGTAACCCAAGAAAATTTCTTCATCACTTCTAGTATCAAACTTTCCTAGATCTTCATCCCTTTTGATATAACACTTGCTACCAAATACTCTGAAATATCTCACAGTAGGAGTTACACCAAACCAATGTTCATAAGGAGTCTTACCGGTATTGCTTCTAATTTGGACTCGATTAAGAGTGTAGACTGCAGTGCTGACAGCTTCTCTGCAAAACATCTGGGGAACATTTTCTTCCATCATCATTGTCCTGGAGGCTTCTTGGATGGTCCGGTTCTTTCTCTCAACTATTCCATTCTGCTGTGGAGTCCTAGGAGTAGACAACTGTCTCTTTATACCATGCTTCTCACAAAAGTCTATGAATTCACCGAATGTGAATTCACCACCTCTATCAGACCTCAAACATTTCAATTTCAATCCGGTTTGATTCTCTACCATAGCTTTGAAGATTTTGAACTTCTCAAGGGCTTCTGATTTCTCTTTTAGGAAGGTAACCCACATCATCCGGGAATGATCATCAATCAGTAACATAAAATATCTATCACCTTGCATACTCTTGATTCTTGTCAGACCACATAGATCAGTATGGACTAATTCCAATAATCTGGTAGAGGAATGATCCTTGCTTTTGAAAGAGACTCTGCTCTATTTACCTAGCTGACATTCTTTGCACAAACTATTTATAGGTTTCACCAATTTTGGAAGATCTCTTACAGCTTGAGTATTGCTTATCTTGATGATGTTATCAAAATTCACATGACACATCCTTCTATGCCATAACCAACTCTGATCAACTTGAACAAACAAACAACTTTTATTAGATCCAACTAGATGGAAGATATTACCTTTTGTTTGAGTACCGGATGCAATCTCAGTTCCGGAGCTTTCAAAGATCCTGCATCTTCCATTCTTGAACCGGAGATCATAACCTTTGTCCACCAACTGACCAACACTGAGAAGATTGTGCTTCAATCCTTCAACATATAGTACATTACTGGTTTTGCTTTTTCCATCAAAAGAAATAGTTCCCCTACCTCTGATTCTACCAGCAGAATTATCACCAAACTTTACAATTCCTCCTTCATACCTTTCCAAATCTAAGAACTTGTTCTTGTCACCTGTCATATGGTGAGAACATCCACTGTCAATAACCCAATCATCCTTTTCTTCAACTTGAGCAGCCAAAGCTCTTTCTACAACCTTATGATTGACAGATTCAGAGGATATTGAATCTTCTTCCTTGATGGCAATAAATGCCCATTCATTTCCAGATTTGCTTCGTATTTCTGATTCATCATTTGTTACTCCTTCATTGTCATCTTCTTCATGAACATAATAACAGTTCTTTTGGAACCTTTGTCTATTAGAATTTGACCTTGCAGATCTTTCCGGACATCTTGAAGCAAAATGACCAATCTTATTGCAGTTGAAGCATTTAAAGGGTAATTTTCCTTCATACTTACTAGATCCTCTTGGTAGTCTCTTGGCAATGAGGGCTTCAAGTTGAGTTGTTTCTGCTTCTTCCTCTTCCATGTCTTTCCTTGCTTGATCATACCATGACAGCTTCCTTGAAGAGTTCTCTCCCGGATCAAATCTTTGTTTGCCTTTTACATAGGCACTGGCTTTGAAAGCAGATTCAGTCTTTGGATGATCATCTCCAAACTCGGTCATTTCAAATGCAGCTAGTTTGCCAGCTAATTGCTCTCTTGTGACAGTTGTATGGGCTCTGAATTCATTAATGGCAGCAACCTTGATTTTGTAGGCAGCAGGAAGGGATCTGAGAATTTTGCAAACAATCTCATTTTCATCCAGAACTCCACCAGCATTCCTGATTCCACACACCAGCTCATTTACTCTTGGCATAAAGGTAGTGATATTTTCATCATCTCTCATCTTCAATCTTTCAAATTTCCCTTTGAGACTTTGCAACCTTACACTCTTGACAAACTCATCTCCTTCATGCAGAAGTTCCAGTTTAACCCAGACCTCATATGCAGTTGGTAGGTCAATAACATTTGAGAGTTCTGAGTCATTCAATGCGCTTAGAAGACTTCTTTGGTCCGTAGATTGTTTTCAGCATCTATGATTTCATTCAGAGTTGTCAGACCACCCTGTGGAGGTACATATGCTTTTGTGATCATGGACAAGTATGCTTTTCCCATACACTCCAAGTGACATTTCATGTGACCCTTCCAGAGCAAGAAGTTGGTTCCATCGAACTTCAGACTATCCTTCTTGTATGACGACATCCTGAATCTCCTCAAGCGGTTAAGCTCCTTTTAGAGGAACTTGGCTCTGATACCAATTGTTAGATCTAGGGCACACAACTGAGAGGGGGGGTGAATCAGTTGTACAAAAACTTGCTTTTACTTCAAACACTTGATTCTTCTTTGTTAGTTAACAACATATCAGTTAATCATTCATGAAAGCTCAAAGCATAAACACCGGAGCAGATAATCATCAACACATTTGACACCAAGATTTTTGACGTGGAAAACCCGGTTAAGGGAAAAACCACGAGCTGATTAACCCAAGGATTATTCTCTATTAGAAGAATAAGAAAAAATGAATGGCACATGCCAATTAGGGCTCACTGCTCGAGCACACTGCTCACAAGGAGGCACACTGCCTACAAGAGACACACTATGTACAATATCATAAGTATCACAACCTTGAACTGGAGAATGACATCTTCACCATGTCTGGATCAGTTCCATTTAAGCTCGAGACACACCTGCTCTGCCTTTCGCTCTTTTGCTATACCACACTCATCCGCTTCACACACACTTCGAAATGAATTCACAAACCTTTATTTATACAAGGCATCAACTTAGGAACAATCATCTAAGTTGGCAATCAACCACAAGAACATTCGCAAGATAAATAACTAATCTGGTCAGCCAATCTAAACAAGAACATCTTCATCTGGAAGAACTCATCCAGTCGGCTAGCAAGAACATCTCCATCCGGAAGAATATCTCCAATTCTGGGCTCTAACACTAATGCAGACCAACAACACAACCTCAACATGATCCAAGAACCTTCACAAGCTTGCCTGAATGACCAGATACATCCGCACTTCCTCTACTCACTGGAATCTCTTCTCTTCCTCATCTGAAACTTCAAGAACACAGTCTATCGCCACTGTCATACTAAAGAAGGTGCTTCCGGACCTCCAAACCATGTACCAATCAAGATGACACATCACAAGGACATCCCAAACACTCTGTCCAATCCGCAGAATAGGACAATGCACTTCTGGATCTCGCCGGACCTTTTTGCAACACTCTGTCACTCCGGAGCATCTCCCGAAACCGGTTCTACTTGATCGATCACAACTTCTTCAAATCTTCATGCGGACCTCTGAAATCTTAACTAGAACATCTCAAGACTCATATCTGCAAACCCTTTAATCCGCATCCTCTGATCCTCAACCTATTGAGTACTTTTGCCTTCTTCTCATCACTGTTCTTCACTGTTCCTGATTGAGACTAATTTTCTCAATATCCTCAGCACACAGCTCATCCAATCCTTCTTATCAATGCAATATGAGTATGTTGACATCAATGACAACACTGGTTAACCTCATACTTGCAACACAATCTTCAACCAGATTGTTAGACTTGGTGCATACTGATCTCTATGGTCTGGCAAGAATCAGAAGTCTGCAAGGAGATAGGTATTTCATGTTGCTAATTGATGACCACTCTCGGATGATGTGGGTGACTTTCTTGAAAGAGAAATCTGAAGCTCTTGAGAAGTTCAAAATATTCAAGGCTATGGTAGAAAATAAAACTGGCATAAACATAAAATGCCTCAAGTCTGATAGAGGTAGAGAATTCACATCCGGTAAGTTCATATCATTCTGTGAGAAACATGGGATAAAGAGACAGTTATCTGCTCCAAGGACTCCACAGCAGAATGGAGTAGTGGAGAGAAAGAACCAGACCATTCAAGAAGCATCTAGGACCATGATGACGGAAGCAAATGTTCCTCAGATCTATTGGAGAGAAGCTATAAGTACTGCTGTCTATACTCTTAATCAAGTATAAATCAGAGGCAATACTGATAAGACCCCTTATGAACTTTGGTTTGGCATCACTCCTACTGTGAAGTATTTTAGAGTATTTGGTAGTAAATCCTATATCAAAAGAGATGAAGACCTTGGCAAGTTTGATGCTAGAAGTGATGAAGGAATATTCTTGGGATATTCTACTCAAAGCAAAGCATACTAGTGTTATAACAAGAGTTTGAGAAAGATTGTAGAAAGTACAAATGTGAAAGTTGATGAAGGCATGGAAGGTCCCTCAAGCTATTATGAGTATGAAGAAAATGATCAGAATGACATCTCAGACCAAGGAGAACAAGTCCCAACTCCTGTTTAGATTTAGACTGATTCGGAGAATCTTGAAATACAAGAAGAAGAGACAAGTTTGGATGAACCTGTCCAAGAATTAGAAGTGCAAGAGAATCCCAAAACTCCCAGGTATGTAAGACTGAATCATTTTGAAGATCAAATCATAGGAGATAGAAGAAAAGGTGTTCAAATAAGAAGAAAAATTGCTCAAGATTCTGTGAAGTATTGTTTGATTTCAAAGATTGAACCAAAAACAGTAAGTGAAGCATGCAATGATGAAAGTTGGGCTAAAGCAATGGAGGAAGAATTGATGCAGATTGAAAAGAATCACACTTGGGATCTTGTTCCCAAACCTAAGGACAAAAATGTTATTGGGACTAAGTGGGTCTTTCAGAATAAACTGAATGAAGATGGTGAAGTAGTAAGAAACAAAGCCAGATTGGTCTGTAAGGGATATTCTCAAATAGAAGGAGTTGACTTTGAAGAAACTTTTCCTCCGGTGGCAAGAATTGATGTAATCAGATTATTTCTTGCCTTTGCTGCCATCAGAGATTTCAGAGTATATCAGATGGATGTTAAGTCTAGTTTCCTAAATGGTGATTTGGAAGAAGAGGCATACATTGAGCAACCGGATGGATTTCAATTGTCTGATCATGGAGATATGGTTTGCAAATTGAAGAAGGCGTTGTATGGACTCAAGCAAGCCCCAAGATCCTGGTATGAAAGATTGGACAAACATCTTTTGAAGATTGGTTTCAACAAAGGTACTGCTGATAGTAATCTATATTTTAAGGTTGATCATGAAAATATCTTGATTGTTGAAGTATTTGTTGATGATATCATCTTTGGAGGGAAAGACAGTATGTGCAAGACTTTTGCAAATCAAATGCAAAGTGAATTTGAGATGTCTATGTTTGGGGAAATGAATTTCTTCTTGGGTCTGCAAATCACTCAAACAAAGAAAGGAATCTTCATATCACAGACCAAATATGTGAAAGAATTGTTGAAGAAATTTGGGATGGAAGATTCAAAGGCAATGAATACTCCCATGGCAACCAGATGTAAGCTGAGTAAAGATGATGAATCCCCTAAGGCTGATCAGAAAAAGTACAGGTCAATGATTAGAGGACTACTCTACCTTACTCAAACTAGAACTGATAGTATGAATGTTGTTGGTCTTGTTGCCAGATTCCAAGCTGATCCTAGGGAGTTTCATGTCATGGCAATCAAAAGAATTCTGAGGTATTTGAAGGGAATAGTTGAGTATGGATTATGGTATCCTAAGGATCGTGATTTCTCTCTTCATGCATATACAGATGCTGATTGGGCAGGAGATGTGGATGACCGGAAGAGTACCAGTGATGGTGCATTCTTTTTGGGAAAAAGATTGGTTTCTTGGCTAAGTAAGAAACAAGAGGCAATATCTCTGTCCACTACAGAAGAAGAGTATATTGCAGCAGCAGGCAATTGCACTCAAGTTTTGTGGATGAAACAAATGCTAAGAGATATCATAGTGGAGTATGAAGAACCTATCACAATCTTCTGTGATAATTCAAGTGCAATAAATGTTTCAAAAAATCTGGTGTTGCATTCAAAGACTAAACATAGATCCATCAAATTTTACTTTTTGAGAGAGCAAGTGAACAAGAATGAAGTTAGATTGGAGTTTGTTTCGTCAAAGGATCAGATTGCAGACATTTTTACTAAACCTCTACCTAAGGACACTTTTGAGTACCTCAGGGAGAAGTTAGGGTTTATTACCCCTCTGATTCTGAATTAAGGTGCACTAATGTGTATCAGTCCAATGGATCTCATAGTTATATATTGTGATCTGGATTGATGTTAGGAGGCTTCTATTCAAGGGGAGTAGTCTGTATGATGTTGAAGAATGAGAAGTGGTTGCAAGTATGTGCCCTTTGCCATTGATGTGGGAGAGAAGACATGTGAAAAACAAAATATGAAAAGCAAAAGGGGTTGCTGATCAAAGGGGGAGTAGTAAAGAAAGAGAAGACATGTGAATGGTTGCTGTTGATAGGGGGAGCTATGTCAGTCAGTGAGGAGAAGTTCTTGTCTTGATGGTTAAAATAGTTTTTCACATTATATGTTGCCATAAATGACAAAGGGGGAGATTATTGCAAGTATAGGCCTAACCAGTGTTGTCAATGATATCAACATACTCCTGTTGCATTAATGACAAGGAATGGATGAGTTGTGAGCTAAGGATATTGAGAAAATTAATCCTATCAGAAAAAAAGAATAGTGAAGACAGTGAAGCTCTATGAAGTAAAGATCCCCGCTAGATGAATATTAGATAGTGCGCATCAAAGGGTTTGTAGATATGTGTCTGAAGATGATCCAGTCAAGATTTGGGAGGTTCACATGAAAATGTGGAGGAGTTATGGCCATGAGAGTAAAACCGGTTCTGGCAACTGTTCAGAGATGACAGAGTGACACAAATAGGTCCAGTATGATCCGGAAATACAAAATCATGTTCTGCGGATTTGGTGGCATGTTTGGGAGGCTAATGTTAATTGACAACTCAATTGGTTCATGGTTTGGAGGTCCACAAGCAATCCTTCTAATTTGACAGTGATGATCGACTGTGTTCTTGAGGTTCCAGATGAAGATGCGAATGATTATAGTAAGCAAAAGTGATACAGATGCTCTTGGTGATTCAAGCAAGCTTTTGGGGGTCTCTAGATTGTGTCTAGTTCATGTTGGCAGTCTGTATTGAAGATTGAGCTCGTAATTGAAGATTTACCTTCAAGTGATGATGTTCTTCCTAATCTTGGCCGATCAGATGATTTGTGCATGTTGTAGATCATCTTGAAGATGTTTTACAAAGCTTGGCATGTTCCTCAAAGAAGATTGAAGTCCCAGCTATGTGTGGCTGACAGTGTAGTGATGTGCATGAAGTCTTTGTAAATAAGTCAAGTTGTATTTTTGTAATTGCTCTATAATAAAATAAAGTGTGTGTTGTGCTGAATTCGATGATCATTCCAAAGTCGATGTCATATACAAATAAGAATTGCGAAGTCATTCAAGTGTATCCATGTGGTCATGATGAGAAGGTGGTAGCATAGAGGAGCGAAAAGCAGAGCAGAGGTGTTGAGCTTAAATGGAATTGACTCAAGCATAGTGAAGATGATCATCTCCAATTCAAGTATGTAATACTCGTATTCTTTTGTAGACAGTGTGTCTCCTGTAGGCAGTGGGTCTCTTTTGAGTAGTGTGCTCGGGTAGGGAGCCATAATTGCCAAGTGCCATTTTATTCTTCTTATTATTTATTTCTGCTCTTGAAATATTATATTATGCTTCCATGATTGAACCTTTGGTATGCTGTTGAAATATAAGAAGGTTTTAAAGTGAATAAAGAGTAGGATTTTGGTGACAACTGATTCACCCCCCCTCTCAATTGTTTGTCCTAAATCCAACAAGATGAAGAGAAATGAGAGCCGTTTTGCCATAGATAGAAGAAAGTGAGGATAGGAATCAAGATCGTTCTGTTGTAGTTAATAGAGGCTGATAGTTACAGGCCAATAGGAGATGTAATGTCATGTTGTGAATAGAACATTGAGGAGTCTGCATATATATAACTCTGTCTAGTTTGATTTCATTATTAATAAAGTCTGCATATATAATTCCTATCATTTTTGTAGTTAAATACTATGAAGGAGATATTTTGAATTCCTATCATTGTTTATGAATTTTCTCTTTGCTCGAGTTCTTGTAAGTGGGTTTTTGTTCTGTGACTGGTAAGGCATACCATCAATTTTGTTTTGCAAGGAGTAATTATGTGTACTTTGAGTGTTTGAGATTCCAGATTGTTAATACATTGGGGATAGATTAATTTTCCTTATATGTGATTCCTAAATATGGGTACATTGGAGTTAGAATATTTTAAATGCTTTGTGTATTGGGTTACTTTTGAGCTAGGATGTCTAATGTGGGCAAATAGAGAAGGCTTTTCCTCTTTTCCAGGATTTGACCGTAACTATTATAAGTGCTTCAGCCATGTCATGTTCATTGAAATAGATGAAAGATTGTCTAGAAAAACTTTATTTATATATTTCTTTGCCACATCTTGTTTGAGATATTGCACATCATTATTTAGATTTACATTTAGACATCAGGTTGCATTGGGTGCTCCCTCCTGCTAGTTGTTTACAGGTTGCTAGGCGTTTCGTACAGGGCTGGGTTTCCTTCGTGTCATGAAGGAATCTAAGGAAATGTAAGTGCTTCATGGTTGGGCAGAAAAATGCCTGGGCCATGTTCCCGTCTCTCGGTTTGTGGATGGCCATGTGGGTTAGTGGTGTTTGGAGACAATGATTCAGTTCTTATTCATTCTTGTTTTGTACTTGATTAATGTACCTTATTATTTGAGATAACTTATAGCATGAGAGCCAAGATGGACATTATATATTCTTTTATAGTGCTAACACCTGGTTATGGCACATGGATTTGTAAGATGTAATGTCATTATTGTTGATATATATAGATCTATCTTTTTACTTGAGTTGATGTAATTAAGTGGATTATTTACTTTAGTAACTTTTGTTATGGAATGTGTACTTTACATTTGGTATAGCTCATAACTGAAAAGGGTTCCGCTAATGTAGTAGATAGCCCTTTCTTTACCTGCTTCATCCTATTGTGCTAGAAGTGCCTCCAGTGCTACTGTCGTGGCTGATATATACAATAATAGGGGCTACCTCAAGATAGGTGCCATGAGGATGGGTGGTGATGCTAGATATTCCTTGATTTTCTTGAAGGCTTGTGGGTATTTATTATCCCATTTAAACTATACATCCTTTTGAAGGAGATGGGAAAAGGGTTCACATTTATTTGTAAGTTGGGCAATGAACCTTCATATGGCCTGAAACTTGCCTTGAAGACCATGAAGTTGCTTTAGATTTTTCAGCAGGGGTATTTCTGTGATGGCAACAACTTTGGTGGGATCTACCTCTATCGCTTTGTGAGATACACTGAAGCCCAGTAATTTTCTTGAGGTGACCCCCAAGACACACTTTTTTGGATTAAGGTGCACCTTGTATTCTCTGAGATGTTCAAAGATGCATTATAGGACTTCAGGGTGTCCCTCCCTAGATTTTTATTTGCCTAGAAGGTCATCTACATAGTCTTCCATGATCTTGTGTAACATATCATGAAAAATTATGGTCATTACTCTTTGATAAGTTTCTTTGGTGTTCTTAAGACTAAAAGGCATGACCTGCCAATAATAGGTACCCCAAGGGCATGTTAATTTTGTTTTGTGCTAGTCTTTGGGAGCTATTTTGATCTAGTTGTATTCTGAGAAGCTGTCCATAGGTAATAACATGTCATGGCCTACCATGAGATCAACTATAATGTCTATATTAGGAAGTGGGAAATCAACCTTAGGACATGCCTTACTAAGGTCTCAAAATGTTGTACAAATGCGGATGCCCCCAAGTTTCTTAGCAATAGGCACTATATTAGAGAGCCACTCTAGATAGTCACTTGGGCAGATGAAGCCAACTTCAAGTAACTTATGTAGTTCTTCTTTGACTAATAGAGCAATCTGTGGATGCATCTTGTAGAGCTTATGTTTTACAAGTCTTGCATCAGGACATACCACAAGGTGATGGACTACCAATATAGGATCTAGGTCAAGCATGTCAGTATAGACCAAGAAAATACATCTAGTGACTTGTTGAGGATAGTTGACAAACTAGAATTCTCAATAGGGAGGAGAGATGCTGCTAAGTAGGTTATCTTAGGTTCTTATGTGCCAAGGTTGATTTCTTGTGTTCATTCAATGAGGATAGCTAAATGTTCTTTTCATTGTAGATGAATTGGGGGAAGATTAAGTTCATCATCTCGTAGCACCTCGAAGAGGTTTTCACTAGGAGATACCTCTTTATTTTTCTCTTTTGTGTCTAATAGCTCTTCAGAGAGGTTTTCACTAGGGGACAATTTTTAATTTTTTAATTCTTTTCTTTGTTGACTAAGGATCTTATCTTCCCCACCAAAGTATGCATCAACATTAAAGCAAACATTCAATCCTGATTTATGATCCCCTATAGGAATATCTTCACAATATTCCAGGAGTTTGATGATTGCTTCTGATGGTGACTGATTGTCATTGATGTCAAAAAGGTCACTTCATGTTAAGTCACAAGGAACATACAGAGAAAGCTTGCAGATGTCAGATGGTCATAGTGTTGGTGTTTAAGGTTCTCATTTCATATCAGAAAGCTTAAGTTTCTCATTTCATGTCAGGAATTATGAATCATCTGTTCATGAAGTGATGTTCAGAGTTGGTATAACATAAACTCATCTCATGTTTATTCAAGGTCAAAGGTTGATATCATGGTTCATGCTTTAAAGGTTCACATAATTTCCAAAGAGTGAAAAACATCACAGAAGATAGGTTGTATTTCAAGATTGTTGCAATACTTCATCCTGTTTAGGTTGTATTATCATATTGATCCTTAGTAATATGGGAAGCAAGGTGTGCAAAAGAGCTTGATATATTACATTCACAAGAATTCATGAGGTGGTTGATCAGATGTTATATAAGGTGGTTGGTATGTTTGGTGGTTTAATGTTTTGAGTTGTAATGATGCATTCCATATATCCTTCTTCTATATAGAATTCCTTATCCTTTTCATTTTCTTACTCTATAATAGGGTGTCTATGTGATTGAGGGCTTTTTGGTTATATCTTCATTATCTGTGCTTTCAAACACCTTAAACCCTAAAAACTAAGTTATAAACCTTAAAGCTTTCTCTAAGTTAAAGTAGACATAAAGCCCTCATTTGATCGTATTACTTTATTTCTATTTTTGTATTGACCTATTGTCATAGGTCATGCCACTTAAGTCTACCTTGTAAAGGATTTGTTAAACATTCATCCACCGGCCCCTCCACCTTGTATAACCTGCTTCACCGGTTGCCTCATAAGAAGTATGAGTGGCAAATTTAAATCAACGATCTTATTTAAATGTTCAATGAGCACTTGTTTGGAGATCGATGGTGAGTTTTTAAACTTGACTTCATCCTCACTGGGAGCACCATGTCTTTATGACAATTAATGTGGTTTCAAAATATTAGAAACTTTATTCTATCAGCCTATGTCTCTATGACAATTTAAAAAAAAAAAGTGAAGCTTTATATGAAAAGGCCCATCATAAGTTTTTTTAAAAACTCTTCTTCCTCTCACGAATAATGTGGGCTTTTTAAAAAAGTTTCTTTTAAGTCTTTTTAATCTCCTTTAAATAAGATATTTTTAGAGTTTTTAAAAAGATCTAATTTTTAAAAAAGTTTTCAAAGCCTTTTTGAGGAGATTTTAGAGTTTCAAAAGTTCTATTTTTAAAAAAGATTTTAAAGCATGTTTTTTTTTAGAATCTTTTTTGGTGGCAGATTTTGTGGATATTGTTAAGAGATTTATTTCTATTCTTGTGGAGAGATTTTTTGAAGTGAAGATTTTTTTTTGGAAGCAAATTTTTTTCTTCATGCAAGTGATTGTTTTTGACAAGAGGAGAATATGAAGAGTAGTGAAGAGTGAAATTTTGCAAGTGCATTGTGATTTTTTATTGAAGATATTTTTGAGATGAATTTTGCAGAGAGAAGAATTTCAAAAAGAATGATCATAGATGATCTTGCAGGATAACAATGATGCAGAGAAGAAAATATATTTGCATATGTTTTTATTCTTACAGGTTGAAGAATATCTTATGATGGGAATGGAAATGAATTCTCTTCAAAGGAATATGAAGAGACTTCTTTCATATGATCAAAGAGATTTTATTTTCTCCTACAAGGGAAGATTAAAAATATTGTTGTTGAAGACATTCAATTTAATGAAGATGAAGATTTGCAGAAGATGAAATTGAACAGGTGGAACATATTTTTGAAAAGAAGAAAATGAAAGTGAAATTGAAAAAGTAGGAAGAGTTGAATGTGAAAGGTCATATGATGTTTAATGACATTACATATGCTTTGATCATATGGTTTTATGTGCAAATGAACATAAAATGAGGAAGATAATTTGATACAGTTGCAATGAATGTGAACCAATATGAAGAAAACTTGTATAACACAGATTGAATAAAATCAAGTATGAAGACAATATGCAATTGAATGTGCAGAGATAATCTAAATCAGGTGAATTGATTGAGCATCAAATGCAGGTTGAAGACATGCACATGGAGAAATTACAAATGGAGTTTGTATTATGCAAAGATGGGATAATGAATTGAATGGAAATAGAGTAACCCTTTGATTTTGCTTATCTTTTATAATGGTCATTGTGTTTGCCAGTGAGGCACAATATGCTAGTGAGGCTATCAAAAGTTAGTGAGACTTTGCTAGTGAGGCATAGTATGTCAATGAGGCTTGTAGGTCTATAAGACCTTTCAGTTGTCAGTGAGACACAATTTTCAGCCAGTGAGGCCTTGTAAAGAAGTTTTTAAAAGTTAAGCCAGTGAGGCAATTTGAGTGATTTTTTTACCCCAGGAGGGTTTTCCACTCAGTAATTCTTCTTGTGTTGATGTCTTGTATAATTTATTGTGTTGATGACTTGCATAATTTCATGTGTCCTATATAATTGAAGATTTGGTGAATGTGTTTTTGATAATTGATTCAATTCAGACAAATCTTATTGACAATTTTTAAAAGAAGATAAAAATTGGTTTGTGTGTATCAACACTAATTCACCCCCCCTCTCAGTGTTGATTGTACTCCTACAGCTTCATCATTTTGGAAAGTATCAAGGGGTGGCGGTCATTGTTGGTCTCAAGTGATTAGTTCCGTGTTGACAAGAGGGAAGTTGATGGTAAAGATGGCATTAATGGGAAATATGTAAGATAGCTCGTGGTCTTCAAAAGAAGCTATGATGATCTTAGGAGCGGTGTTGCCAATAACTAAAGGTGCATCACTTATCATCGTAGAAGATGCACGAGACTCCTTGGTTTTCTTACCATGTGGTAAGTATCCTAATCTAGCAAATCTAGGATAGGGTTGCACTATGATGGGTTCTATGATACCTTGCTCATGAGTTCCAAGCCCTTTACCATGATATTGTGTGCTTCTGCACATGTGATATGGTTTTGGGTATTTCTGCTTCAGGTACCGAAGATCAACTTTCTCGTTGTCTGACTCATCATGATAAATCCATTCCTCTAGGTGATCTTCAATTTGGTCTTCTTCGAGTGTGTGACCTAGTCAGAAAGGAGCGAGACAATCTTATTTGTTAGGAAAGGCGTCTCAACCTTGCAACTACAAATATTTTCTAGTCTTCCCAATTTTGGTCTTTTCAAATACCCTTTATCTTGAAGAATGGTTTAGAACTTTCAAAGTTTCCAAAAGGGGGCTAAAAATGGCAGGGATTTCTATTTTTAGTAACTCTACATTTGAGCATGGATGGACCCAGAATTTCCCCAAAAGGTGTGAAACTACCAAGTAAACATCTTGGGTGAGTTTCAACTCAAGATCATACCTAGATTGCAAGATATTAAAGTTTCCATTTTTTGAAACTCCCAAAAAAAATTTGAACTCATATTTAAGACACTTAGAGGTCCCTAAATGCCCCAAAATTTTTCATAACTGGAAAAATAGGTTATAGCATGATAGATCTATTAACAATATTTTTGACGCATCAAACAGTTCATCAATCGGACACCCAAATCAAAAGTTATGGCCTCCAGAAGTTGGGCCTCCCATTTTGGGAGATGTGAAAACGTTTTGGACACTTAAAAGAGATATAAAAGGGAGAGTTGCACATGTTGGTGTGTGATTTGGCACATCACAAGGCATCTTTGATTGGAGGTAATTTGGGTGCCACTTTTGGGTGGTTTTGGCTCATGGTTTTGTAATTATCGTTGACGGTTTAATGTATTGTATCTCCTATGTATCAGGAGGTTGAGATGGAGGTTGTGTGTAAGAGTCTTATAGATGTTTTCTTTTGGATCTCTAGTTGGTTATACTCCTATGAAATATTTCTCTACTAGTATATTGTAATCTTCTTGATTCCAGAATAATATATTGGGTGGCTTTGAAGTGTGCGATTTCTCTCCCAAAAGGGTTTCCCCTTGTAATTACTATGTTGTGGTATGTGTTAGAGTAATAGGTTCTTTACTTAATTAATTTAATCATATTGATTAATTAATTAAGTCACCTTTACTTTATTTCACTTAAGCTAAACTTAGGAATCTCTCATTAAGGTTTTCTAACTTGCAAATATAAAAGCAAGTGCTCTCATGTAACTCAAAAATCCATTTCATTAATTGCATCCTTTTTATGCAAATTGCTCTCTTTGTTTTTTTCTCTTGTGGAAGGTTTCTTAGGTTTTGCAGGTGTTGATTGGGATATGTTAGGTTGGTTTATCAACTTCTACATGGTATCAGAGCTCTAGATCTGCAAACCCCTTCTCAGATTTGGAGAAAATTTTGAGCAAGAGCTTTTTTCTTGGTGCATTTTTGTGTAAAACGAAGTATTCCATTGGATTCAGAGTAGTCGAAATAGTCAGATTAGCCTTTTATTTGGCTTGATTTGAGCTTCATAGGCCATATCTGCAAGGGTTTCAGCAAGGTTTTTTTTTTGGATCCAGAGGAAAGCTCTTTTTTCGAGTGTTTTGGGCCCAAACAGACCTCACCATCGTGCTCAAAAGGCCTAAAAACCTTACAATTGACTGTCAAATTGTCGAAATCAGCCTCGGGCTCATCTGGGGCAAAAAAACTTTACCAAGCACGTCGTACACCCTGTCTAGCACGCAAATCGAGGTGTTTTTAAAACAAATTATTAATTTTTTCCCTACATTTTTAAAAAAAATTACAAAAAAATTGGACGCATGTTTTTTGTGTAAAAGTTTTTGTTTTTGTGTAAAAAGTTTTTTTTTAAATAAAAAAAGTCATTATAATTTTTTTAATGTTTTTTATATATTAAAAAAAACATCCATTTTTTTTACTATTTTTTTAAAATAAAAAAAAAGTAGCAGCCATTTTTTTAATGTTTTTAATTAAACGAAGTATTTTTTTTAATTTTTTATTAAAAAAGCACATGCATAATTCCTCCTATACCTGTCTCGACATGCATGCCCACCCTTGGAGAAATTTTTAGCAGAGGTTCTATACTTGGTAGATCTCCAACTTTGGGGATGTTTTTTTGCTAAATTTGGCGGAGATGCTTTTTTGCCCTCACAGCCCCTCTCTGTTGGGCTTTTCATTTTTGCACTCCATCTTCCAGAGGCCATATCGCAGTCATACAGTGGTATTTTTTAGTGCATTTTTTTTTGAAAAGGGGTAGAATTCTGTGCTCTTCATAGTGGTGTAGGTGCTTTTTTATTTTGACTTCTATTTTTTTCCAGAAATTAGTTTTCTCAGTGTTGTTGCTGTGCAGTTCTCATTTTGGAGACTTTGACAGGCCATATCTTCTACATTCAGACTCCTTTTTGGGTCTCATTTTTTTAAAGTGCATGTTTTTCTATGTACTTCATCATGGCGCTATTAGTTTCCTCTCTTTCTATTAGAGAATTGTATTTTCAGCATGTGGTCCTTTTTTGGACATTGTGAGCTTCCATTGTAAGCACTTATCTTATGTAAATGCACTGAAATAAAGTGCCTCAGCATTGTACATGTATTCTTGAGATCTTGGACATCATTTTGTGCCTTATTGTACTTGCACTATGATATAAAGTGCCATGGGGGGGTTGATGTTTGTCTTTTGTTTGTCATCATACCTTTGTCAAGTGAGTGTCCCTTCCACGACAGTAGTGAATCACATTGATTCTTGCCTCATGCGTGTGTACCTTGGTTTGCACACCCTTTTATTTGTTAGTACTTTCATGTTCAAATGTTCTTGTTTCTTCTACATGCACTTCTTGGTTTCACACAGTTTCATTGTATCTATCATGGCTCTCCCTTGTCCGCATTATGGGGGGGTTTCTACTATTAGTGCTAATGCTTCCTTGCTTTCGCGTTGGAGTGAGTTATGTATCTAGTATTTTTCCTATGTACTAGGCGGATGCAGCAGTACATCAGTGGATGGTTACCCATGCATTTCGGTGAGATGGAGCATTTACCATATGGACACTCTTGCATTCCTTTTGTGGAGGTGACCTTCTATTTTCACTTGATCAATTCTTTAGACTTTTGGTACCTATGCCATTTGTATCTTTGAGTTCCAGATGTTTTGCCTTTGTTTGCCATCTAATTTGAGTAGTGTTGTTGGGGGCACTCATGCAGATTCTTGTCTTCTTGATCCTAATCTTCATCTTGTTTTAGAGGAGGTTCTTCATTCAGCACTATAGCAGTCAGTCTTTGACAGTGTTTGCAGCTTCTTCATGCTTTAGTGGAGTTCTTCATGTTCCTATTCTTTTGGGACATCTTTTGTGGAGGCTTCTTAGTCCTTCACTCTTCCTCTCTCTCTTGTAGGGGGGTTTGTTCTCTCTTTTGGGGAGGAGTTTTTCCCATGTGGTTTTCTCCTTTTCTCTATTTTGTGAGAGACTCTTTTGTACATGGGTACCTCATCAGGCCTAGTTGCCAGGACCCGTCTTTGCTATCATGCATTTGTCCTTAGTTTTTAAGCTTCTGTCTAAGTTCATCTTAAGGGGGGTGTTAGAGTAATAGGTTCTTTACTTAATTAATTTAATCATATTGACTAATTAATTAAGTCACCTTTACTTTATTTCACTTAAGCTAAACTTAGAAATCTCTCATTAGGGTTTTCTAACTTGCAAATATAAAATCAAGTGCTCCCATGTAATTCAAAAATCTATTTCATTAATTGCATCTTTTTTGTGCAAATTGCTCTCTTTGCTTTTTTCTCTTGTGGAAGGTTTCTTAGGTTTTGCAGGTGCTCATTGGGATCTGTTAGGTTGGTTTATCAACTTCTACAGTATGATTTCTATTTGTGTTTATTTGTGTAACTATTGTAAATATTTGAAAAGTTCTGCATATCCCTCCCCTTAAGATTAGTGTAGGAAGTTGTTCCACTACCTTAGCTTCCTTACATTGTTCACTTTTTGGTTGTTGCTCTTGCTTGGATGGACGACCATAGAAGTGTGGGGACAAAGGAAATTGTCCCACATGAATGGCACTATGTAGTTCATATTCGCCACTATTGGGAATTAAGGTGTCTCAACCTTTGCAAGTTCCTAATATTGTATTTATTTATTCAACACTATGTTGTAAGATCCCATGTTGAGTTGGCATAGTCGGCACCTTGTGTACATGCAATAGGATAAATTTTGGTGACTTTGATAGCCGCGGTTTCCCCCTTAAATAATTAACGGGAGTTTGGGGGCAGCGCCCTCAAGACGGGGTCAAGGGGCAGCGCCATGAAAAATGAAAAACAACAAAATGAAATATGGGGTCAAGGGGCAGCATCGATGGTTAATTTTGTTAATTGACAAAATGAAAAACAACAAAATGAAATATGGGGTCAAGGGGCAGCGTCGGTGGTTAATTTTGTTAATTGACAAAATGAAAAATGACATTGTAAAGCACTAATTTTTGGAAGCTTCTAAAAGCTTGTTATAAACAGCTAGAGAGTGTGAAAGGTCGTGGGATGCGAATGAGAATCGACAGTGTGTACTCCTAAAGAACTTGCATTGCAAGTGTGTTGTAATCATCTTTTTGATTTGATAATACATTGTGTAGGTTTTGGATTGTGGGGTTTTTCACCCGAAAGGGTTTTCCCCACGTATATCTTGTGTTGTGAGTTTTGTTCGCATTTGAATGTTGTTATTATCTTCTTGTTAATGTGCATCTTAATCTGTAACTGTAAAAGGTTAAAATTTGCATAATCTTTCCTCAGTAGATTAGTGTAAGAAGCATTTTCTGCATACCTTTCTTCCTTTCAGCCACAACCCTTAGAGACAACCTTGATCTTAAGGTTTGGGGATGAAGTGGATGTGGGTGGTTGGGATGAATCCAGGGTACAAGCCCCATAGGTACTGGGACAATGAAACTCCTTATCGTATGCAACCTCCAAGGATTTGCAATACTCAAAGGGTTGGGAGTCAGCATGGATAGTGACCTCCACACCATTATGAGGGAATTTGAGACATTGATGATAGGTGGAAGGAACGGCTTTCATGGCGTGTAACCATGGTTGACCGAGAAAGAGATTATAGGGTAGATCAAGGTCAACCACGTGACATAGTGTTTGTTGTAGAATAGTTCCCACTCGAATGGGAAGGCAGATGGTACTTGTTGACTCTCACTTTGTATCATCATAAGCCTTGATTGTTATGACTAGTGGCTCTAAATCAACTGATGAATATCCCAATTGTTTGATAAACTTGAATGTACATAGATTTAAGTCAGACATGTTATCTAAGAGGATGCGTTTCACTCTATGGTTAGCGATGATGACCTCAATGTAAAGGGGTTTATTGTGTGATGGATCAATTGATGGGATGTCATTTTAACTAAAGGAGATGTGGTAGGTGGAAGATAATTAGGCAACCTGAGCTTGGAATTGCTCAAGGTGGATGTTGGTGGGCATGCGAGATTCTTGTAAAGCTTTATCAATTATATCTCAGTGGATGGAAGAGATCTTGAGGAGCTCAAGGATGGATATATGTACGGGGGTCTTTCCTAGGTGATCAAGGAGGTTGTATTTGGTAGGTTGTGAAGTGGATGAAGGTTGGGGTGCTTGGACGGTGACATAGCCACGACAAGTAGTGATGACACATTCAAGAGTTTTACTTTTTATTTTGATGGTGGAAATGTGAGTGAATCAAAATCAATATGGCCTATATACATTGTCATAATTGTAGGAGATTCGATTGTATCCACTGACGTTGTTGGTGCAGTTATCTTGAGTGGTGTTGGAAGTGGATGGTTGTGATGCTTGACCATGGGATGGAAAGGGGTCTATGTATACCTCTAGTTGCTCATTTGAAGATGTGGTTTTGTTCCCTTCGACTTGGATATCACCTTGATCAACGAGGTCTTGAATATAGTTTTTCAACTTCATGCACTCAGTCATTGAATGTCCTTTAATGTGGTGGTAGTCACAATATTTATTTTCCTTGTACCATGCTAGCTTAGGGTGATTTTCATCAAAGGGTTTGGTTGTCGAGAACACAACCATGTCATCTTGAACTAATTTTTGGAATACTGCTTTGAGAGATTCTCCCAAGGGAGTTTACTTGCATTTTGGATTATTTGGGGTGTTGTGTTTTGGTTGTCCTGAACGTACGTTAATGTGGTTGGTTGTGACACATTTTGGACAGTATGTGTTTCTTTGGGCTTAGGAGCAGTGACTTGTATGTGTTTAGCATTGGTAATTCCATTGCCTACGGTGTTTTAATTTTTGGCCCATAATTTAGGCTTGTCATGAGAGTTTTTGTCATTATCATTTTTGTTATAGATCTTGACCAAGCCTTTGGAAATAAGGTCCTTTTCAATTGTGACCCCCTTGTCAATGATTTCATAAAAGGTTGAAGCACAATGAACTTGTAAATGGAAGGCCATTTCTTAATTTAGTTTTTGGATAAAAATATTTACAAGTTGTTTTTCTAGCATGGTCCAGGGAAGGTGGCTAACGAGTGATTAACATCATTGTAAGTATGATGCAAAACTTTCCCCATTGTCTTTCTTGGAATTGCCAAGGTCAATTATGATGATTTCGTGTTCAACGTTATAATAAAATGTGCAAAAAAGTTCTTTGACAAGTCATCGAAGGTAGAAATAGAGCCATGGGTAGGTGCATGAACCATTCCAAGGCTTGTCCACCTGGATTGTGTGGTAAGAGGTGTAGTAGATATTGATCATCGTAAGCAAACCTCTTAGTATGCCATGAAAACTTCTTTGACATGGTCATGGGTGTCTCCTTTCCCTTTGTATTTTTCAAACTTGGGTATCTCAAAGTGTTGAGGGAAAGGGACCATGGTAATTGATCAATCCAAGGGGTAAGGACACAACTCATTGAATGTATAATGTTTCTTTTTTGTTCCAAGTTGTAAATTCTTTAAAGCATTTTTCATCTCTTGTCACTCCTAATTGAAGGGAGTAGTACAAGAGGAGGATTTGGTGGATAATATGTGTGATATGATGAAAGTGGTGCCATTTGTTGTGAATAGTTTGGAGGTGCATTCATGGGATTAGCATTTAGTGTTGCGCTTGGTGTTGGATAAGTGTAAGTGTTATGTTGTTGATGAGATGGATTTTGTGGAGGGAGGTTGATATTTTGAGGATGGGATGTATTTGGATGTGTGGTAGAGAAGTTTGTTTTTTGTTGTTGTTGATGTTTTTGTTGCTAGAGTTGATGTTGTGATGGTTGTGAGTGAACAAGTGGAGGATTGCTCGTTTGACGATTGTGTTGGGATGTAGCTATTCATTGGAGGAAGGATTGGTGGGTGGACGAATGGTATGTGTGTTGTTGTTGGGGTTGTGAATGAGTAGGAAGGGGTGACTTCTTGGAGGATTTTGGTGATATATGTTTTCTGAAAGCAGTTCATGATATGTGTTTGGAGAGAGCATGGAGTGGGTAGTCATATCCCTTGGCGGGATAGATAGTGGAGGAAGTGATTGTGGAATAGTAACCACATTAGCGAGAGCGGTTTGGATGGGTGTGGATGGCATCCCATAGAAAGGTGCCTTGAGAATGGTGTGGTTAGGTCGTGGATGAATGCCCCTTCCTATTTGTTGGGCTACGTGGTAAACAAGATTGTTTGGATTGAGCACACGGGCCCAAGGATTTTCATGTACTGGAGTGGGTGGTGTGCTATGGAGGAGGTTTTTCAATTTATCTTAGTCAAAATGGTGAGGGAGTCTTGTCCCCTCATCAATGATTTGCTCGAGAAATTCATCCTTATGGTCCCTAATGAAGTTTTCAAATTTATCGTGTATCCTTTTTTCATTAAGGAAGTCAATGAAATGAGGGGAGTATTGTTGTGATGCTTCTCCCACTTCAAGTTGATCTACATACCCCTTAGGGTTGCTTGTGGATGATCCATGTGGTGATTGTGGGTCCAATTATGTTTGTGGTTGAGCACTCCATGAGAAGGCATCCTTTCTTAAAGAATCCATTTGTTTCTTAGTTTGTGATCAATTGATGAGAGGCATGAAATGGTTTGATGTGAGGATTAAGTGGATCTAGATATGGATGTGGTAGGTAGAGATTAATAGGAGGTATGTTAAGTTTAAGATCTTGAGGATGATGTTTAAACGGATAGAGGGGATTTACCCTCAATACTTGAGATAGGCAAAGTTCTCAAGCACAAATGGCAAAAGGATAAAGTTGACTTACTATACTTGAGATAGGCCAACTTCTTAAGCAAAGGGTCAACTTTGGTAGTATGATGGATTTGGGATTATTTACTTAGGATAGGCAAGTTCCTGAGAAAACATGAGGTATGATTTTGTTGTCAAGATCTAAAACAAAGTTTACTCCTATGATAGATTATAGTGTGATTAGGACTTGAGATGTCAATATATAAAGATGATATCAAATCAAATAAGGAAATTTGTTTTGAGGGACAATGGATGATGCTATAGACAACTATCAAATTGTCCAATGATTAGGTTGGATTAGGTGGTGATGTGATAGATGAAATCAGTTTTGAGGTGGTAGAAAGCTACTTGGAGGATGTAAAATAGATTTGCCAAAACACAGAAGAGGTTTGATGAAACAGGATGGATTTGTCAATCTGCAGACGGGTGAACTAGAATGGAGGCTTTGACACAAAACTGGAAAGACTCTTTCTTATTGGTTCTGCAGGTGGGTCAAATGGATCCGCTAAAAATTAGAATGGACCTGTTGATCCAAAGAGTAACAAAAATTCACAGACTATTTAGATAAAATGTTGTTTTATCAGGTCAGAAGAATCCACCGAAAATTAGGACGGGTCCACCAAAATAGGATATGGCTAATATTGATAGACTATCTAAATAGGATGTTGTTTTATTAGGTCAGACGGATCCATAGAAAATTAGGACAAGTCCGCCAAAACAAAATTATGGCAGTCTTTGATAGGTTAGCAATTTGGACAAACTACTTGAGGTTAGATTGATGTTTTTGATTGGTGAAACAAATTCGCTGAAAATCAAAACAGACCTACCATTTTAATGTTGAACAACTTTGCAAGATTGTGCTTTGACAGAATCTGCTTTTGGTGAAAATTGGTTTTGCAGTTTTAACATAACAGATTTGCCAAAATAGGGGATGGATCCGTGGATCTGGGTATAGTCTAGTGGAAAATGGATTGATCAAACAATTTCAACAAAATAAGAACTTGGTTTAGATTTTTTAAGGAGTTTTGAGACTGATGACATGTACTGGTCTCTCACAAGAAGACACGCCAAGCACACACCACCCTAATTTTATTAAACTAGGTGTGTATGAGATCATAAGCCCACCTTGTTGCCTTTATTTAGGCGTAATGTGCAAGTCCCATGAAGAGGATAAATAATTACTTTTGATCACCCAGGATCGCTCTATGGTGCAAGGAGTATACATGGCATGCACACCCATTTCTAGAGGGAATTTACACTTGGCGATAAAATCAATGTGGCTTGTGCGTTGAGTAACTTCTCAGGCCTAATTGGTATCCAGTGCATTACAATCTTATACGATCGAAGGGTCTCAATCTAGGATAAACAAGGTGTCTAAGGCATCCTCTATATACACAACGTACGTTGAGGCACGAGACCATGAACAGAGGGCCCATCTTTAAAGGGTGATATTAGGAGGTGCCCTCCTCTCTTCACCACACAAGTCTCAGTGGACCGAGGGTCTTAAGGCTTCCCAAAGCACGACAATGGCTCACTCCTTGAGGTACAACTTTCACTCTCCATTTATATACCCTGCCAGTACACGTGGTCGAGATTGTCCCTTTGGGTGATGAAATCCCCAAGAAAGCCTCCTAAAGGGAAGGAATGCTATTCACTTTTGATCTCCAAGATTGCACAAGGTGTGAGGAGAGATCATACGTGAGATAGAACCCTAGGTTTGAACATAAAAGAAAAAGGATAATGGAAGACTTTTGATCCCCAAGATCACTTCAAGAGTGTGAAGGGAGAACATACGTCTTCAAAAAGCCTAAGACAAAGAAAACATATTCATTCCCCCTAATTTAATTAAATGTGCCTAATGCTAGTATGGAAAACAAATAAATTCTTTGACAATAGGGCTGCAAGTAAATCATTAGTAGTTGCTTGCACTATGTCTTGGACTTTCGTGAAAAGCTACAACAACACTTGTTAGATTGATCGCAAGAAAACCACACAAGTTAGTGGATTAGTCCAACATAATGCTGACAAAGGATGAATATCAATTGCTAATGCTTTCACAGATGTAACCAAGATGTTCAAAGCTAAAAGAATCTTTAAAAGGCTATACCTGATGCAACTACTGAAAATCAGAGCATAACCATTGATTTAAAATGCATGTGCCAATCGAGAAACTCTGCACAGAAAATAGTTTTAAATCAGCAACTAAGGGATTATATTTTTAAAATGACTATCAATAAATACTTGGATAGCATAACCCCTTATGAAAACAACTTATAACAACATCAAACCTAGATGTGTAGTACCAAATTCCCCAAATTCAAATTAATGCTTGGCCATAAGGAGTTGCTATTGAGGGGGAGTGTGCATGACAATGGCACCTCTAGATGTAAGACCTACAAAGGCATAAAATAAGACCTATAGGCATTATAGCACCTCTGGATATAAGACCTACAAAGGCATAAAATAAGACCTATAGGCATTATGGCTAAACTTGGGATGTAAGACCTAACAAGCATAAATAAGACCTCTAGTCTTTATATGTAAGCCCTATAGGCATATTGAAAGTTCCATTCTGAAATCTTCCACTTGTAAAAGCATTGTATTATATAAGACCTACAGGTACCATGTAATGAATCTGGGGGAGGTTGGTTTGAGGAGTTTCAAGCTCCAATAAAAACATTATAAGACATCGATTAAGCATTATTTTTTACTAGAATTATAAATATGATAAGATGACTTTCATGTAGTCCAGAATACATGATCTTTATTTTGGCATATATTTGTGTCCATGTTTATCATTGTCAAAGAAGGCCTATGTTAGTGGAGTACTTCATTTTTTCTATTATAGAAATTGACAAGTGATACCCCTATTAACATTAAGGTGAAGTGTTAGAACATAATGTTATTAGGGGTCATACCCTTATAACATTACATATTGTTCTAATGTAAGGTTATAAAATCTTATGTTTATTATGTATGTTTTATAAAACATATACCATTTAATAATTAATAGTATATTTACAAATGGTTGCTTTGAATAAATGTGACCAATGCCCCTTCATTTATGTTGCGACCCCTTCTATATTTAAAGACGTTCTATCTCATTTGAGAAGTGAATTTGGAGATTTACAGTGAATTCTATCACTATGCACAAGTGCTATTATTGGCCATGTGGAAGTAAGTAGAGGAGTGTACCCGAGTTTAGTCTATTTTTTTAATCTAGACTATATTTTGTAAGTGTTTTATAATAAAATGATGTTTTATCAGATTTTCACCCAAAAGGGTTTGCCTCATGTATATGTTGTGTAATGTGTTAATTATATGCTTGAATAATTCTCATTTTATTTATTTTATATTTTATTTATAACGATCAGTATCCTAAGATCCTGATTTCTAACAAAACCACGCGTGGTTTATTTTATGTCTTAAAAATGGATTAGTTTATGTAAGATGTTGTAATGGAATTCTCACTCTATGGGGTCGATTACTTGAGCTTTCTAGGGATGTTTTTTGTTTCTTAATGCATTCATTCTAAATTTGTATGTTGTCACTTAGAGATATGAGATATAGGTATGGGGATGCCATTTTTAAATAGATAACATGATTATATGAATAAGTGTATGCTATATAACCATTAAATATAGTTACTAAGAGATATGGGTAAGGGGTATGGGGATTGGATGCATATCCCTCAGCCATAATTTCATGATCACTGTGATGTGGTGAGGGAAGCTAAACCGTTTTGCATGTTTAGTATTAGATGAATAGTTATCTATCCTGGAAGGATGCAAGTAGTTCAAACTTGCTTGTCTCCACTTCCAATCAGTCATCCTAGTAAATACATTGCTATATGATTGTAGCAATTCAAACTTGCTTCACTTCTGGTCAGTCATCCTAGTAAATGCATTGCTATATGATTGCACAAAATAATTCAGATTTGGAAGTTTGATCTCATACGATTTTTTATTCATGGGTCTTGATAAGATCATTCCATTTACTAAAATTTTTGTGAGAGGGCTGATTCATCCCGAGTTTTTCTTGTCCTTTGTATAGGCCCCAATACCCCTTCTAGTAACTTATGGATGATGGATGTAGCCTTTACAGTTCAAACACTAAGCTTAACCTGGGGAAAGTTAATAAAACATTGTATTTTATACGTGATGTTTGATGATTTAGTATTTCTCATAAATCAATCAAGCACACAGATAGATAGATAATAGATTTTATGAAAAATAACTTAGCTCATTCTCTTCCAAAAATTATGTTGGATGCGTACAGATTATAGTGATCAAGCCTTTTGAAATGTGTTGAGAAAATGGTCCCCAAAAATTCATTCTTGCCCTTTAGCTTGGTGCTTGTATCTCCTTAGTTAATTCCTTAAGTCCATTTGAAATTAATCATTGTAGATTGATGCTTCTATCTAGGGTATCTTGATGTCTTAAGAACTAGATCATTGAACGAAGCCTAGGAAATGTGAAGCCATTTGAAACATTGAATATAATGTTTTTTTCTCTTAGAAATGAATTTTGACGGATTACTTTTAACTTGTAGAAGAAAATAGAATTGATTTGTCTTGAGAACATAATCAAGAACTTAATGGAATCTACTTACACCTAATTAATTTCATCAATAGCTATTAAAAATTAAATTCTCTTAAATTGGATTTCAAACCTTGATTTCTCATCATATTTTATTTCCAATATTTGACAAAGTCAACATATTACTCCTATTTTGTTATTTTCTTGGTTATTTATGTGAATTCATTTGTCATAAAAGAAACAATATTGTAATAATTAGCTTATCATGTATGCTTATTGGATTTTTCAGTATTTATATTGTTGTTCTGTGATCTAGGTTGAGGTCAAAGGTGATAATGCATCTCCTATCTATAAGTTCTTCACCAAGATTTTGATGGACAAAGATGGAAATGTGGTTGATTGATATGTTCCAACAACTTCTCCACTGAATAATGAAGTACTTAACAATCCCTCTTTTGTAGTTTCATAACTTTTATATACATTGTTATGATGATTAACTGTTTGGTCTTCTGTTGCATTTCAGTCATAATAACAACAAGAACCTACATGGCACTCCCTTTGGGTATCCAATCTAACCACTATGTTGAAGCTGTAGCAGCTTACTATGGTATCAAACTTGCCCATTCCAAAGGGTACAAGAGAGTTTGGATAGAGGGGAATTCCCTAAACATAATTCAAAGCTTAAAAGATGTTCAAACTCCTACTTGGACTATAGAAATGCTTATTAAGGACTCGATCATCCTGATTAATTCCTTTGATGGAATTCTTATTTCACATATCTATCGAAAGGGAAATGGAGTTGCTAACATCCTCGCCAACAGGGGGGTTAATATCCATGATATCAAACTATGGGAAATGTACTCTTATTTGCCCATTGAAGCTCAATCCATAATATCTCATGAGAGCCAACGAGGATGATTTAATTGATTATAATGACGGGGTTAAGTTGATGATTATCGTTGAAGGGCTCACACACTTTATGGATGCTTTGAGGACTTTCCTCAATATTTGTTGGTTTCTGTTTAATTTTCTACAGACTAAGTGTTGGGCATTAAGCAAAGACAAAGATATTGTGTTAGATATGGGTGGTGATAGGAACTGTGTGGAGGCCCTATCCAGTGATGGGGTCCACAGGAAGCCTCAAGTTTGGAAGGTGATGAAGGAAGGGGGTCTTATCCTCTATTTGGATAAATTGCACGGCTTGGATCCAATGGCCACCAACTTATTTGTCAAGGGGTAGAAAAACATAACAATTAAAGTTTATGGTTTAGAGGTTGAGATCACTGAGGATCTAATTTCTTAAATTACAGGTCTCTTGACTTCTGGTAGGAAAGTGTTTAAAGATCGCAAGGCGGGAGAAGAAGACCTCAAGGTGTTCTTCAAAGGGAAAGAGAGAAACCAGTTGGTGAAGTTTCATTTTGGTGGTTATGAGTCCAAGTCGATTAAACCCATCTGGGTGGAGGTGGCTAAAGTTCTAATGAGATACATTTCCTTGGAAGGTAGGTTTACTATGATTTACAGTTACCATTTCACTCTTTTAAACCATTTCCGGCATAAAATTTTTGTTTCCTTTCCCTTCTACTTATTATCTTCTATGAATTTTTCCATCAAGGAAAACAAGAGGAACCCCAAGCTCCCCATTATTCATGAGGGGTTGATTCTTTTAATTATGGAATTTGTTAAATCCAAAGCTCCTAGCTTAGAGGTGGGGTAGTTCTAAGAAGGGTAAAAACCCCATTGTGGACTATACTAAATCTACTGAATGTGCAACGAGGGGAGGAGAATGACTCTGAGTGGGCTGAGGAGGAGGATTCGATGGAAGTCGTTTCTATTCCCTAGTCCTCTCAAGCTAAGGAGGTTGAGAATTCTAGGAAATGAAAGAGAAGCGGGGGGAAGGGTATTCCCAAGAAACAGTCTTGAGGAGATGGGTTCCTAGTCTAATGGGTTAACTCAGGTGAGGCGAGTGAGAAAGATAAAAGGAAGGAGGTGGATTCCTAGAGAAAGAGTGTTAAAGATAAGTTGGGTACCCTGAGCCAGAATACTAGCGGGGAGGTTGATGGGGAGCATGTTCTTAAGAAGAAGGGTAATGGTGAGGTGAATGGTCAGGAGGGGCTAGACAGGGAGCCCAAGGGTAAGCCTGAGAATGCTAAAGGTTTTTTCACTGAAAAGTCAGGAATTGGTTTGTCATTCCTTGCAATTCCTGACCCCTCTTGTAATTTTCCTAAGGATTTCTTTTTCTTGTTATCTAAGACTGCTAACAGAGAGGAGCTGCCAGAGGTTCTTGGTTTGGTCAAGGATGTTGTGGCTCGTCAACATCGTATGACTAAGTGGTTTTTCATTGAGATTAATAGAATCATTATTAGGTTTTGTAGGAGAAAATGGGTAGTAGAGAGGACATTGATGATAGACTTGATTCCGAAATTCAACTTAGCTGGAATGCCATTCCAAAGATGGGACAGATTGAAAAGGATCTGGGGAAGTTTAGTTAGGACTTTGAAGCTCGCATTGCTAGGTTGGAGAGAGAGCTGAAAGAGATTAAACAAAACCTGGAGAGGGTGGTAGAGATCAACAAATGCACTATACATAATAGTGCAGAAGGTATCATAATTCTTACTGACAAGTTGAAGGAACTCCGAGAGGAGAAGATTACGGATAAGTCTAGTCAGAAGAATGTTGGGGACAAGGATCAGATGAATATTAGTAAAGGTAAATAGGGTAAGAATATTGAGCAAGGAGGGTCGAGTTCCCATACTCGTGGGAGTAAGAAACAATTGTTTGAGGCTAAAAAAGATGAGTTGTTGGGCTTTGTGAAATTGCACGAGGAGTTCTATAAATAGGAACTGGAGGCAACCGAGACTTTAAATAAGTTGTGATCGTGTTGGTGTTGTGTTGTGGGTTTTGTGGTTGTTTTTTTGCTTGTTGTTTGTTGGCTACTAGTTAATCTTGTTTAGTCTATTGGGAAACATTTTGTAATATAGTTTCAAGGCCCCTTCAAAACCCATTTTACCCCTTTAATCAAAAACAACAAGAGCTTACTTCTAAACAACAAATGTCTGATGTGGTAATAAGATACATGCCTTAAAATAGTCACTAATATGTGTGCTTTATGTTTGCAGAAAGATATCAAGAAGCTCTAAGGAAAAAACATTACAACATTTCTACAATAGTGGTAAGGAATAAGATGTAGAAATCTATTTAGAAGTGATTCTGGTTACAAAACAAGATTGTAGGTGAAAATGTTGTTAGGAATTTCCAAGTTGGAACTACTTAAAATTCACTTTTTGTAGTGCTAAATAAGAAAAAATAAACCGGAACTTTATTTATGCATTGATTCTAGAATCACTTGCTCTGTGTCGGTTTTACTTTAATCAGATGGATTTTCATTTTAAATTTAACATTTCTTTTATATTTTATCTTTTCTCATTTTAAATTCATTTTATCCTTATGTTGCTTTTTTTTCTAGTCTTCAATGCTAAATAGATCAATAAATATTCATTCAAAATAAACGTCTAACAAATTATACAATTCTTTCTAAAAGTTATTGACATGCCCATCGAAACTATGGGTCCAATTGCTAGTTAATAATCTATTTATAAAGGTATCAGAATTCTTACTGACAAGCTGAAGGAACTCCGAGAGGAGACGATTACGGATAAGTCTAGTTAGAAGAATGTTGGGGACAAGGATCAGATGAATATTAGTAAAGGTAAACAGGGTAAGAATATTGAGCAAGGAGGGTCGAGTTCCCGTACTCGTGGGAGCAAGAAACAATTGTTTGAGGCTGAAAAAGATGAGTTGTTGGGCTTTGTGAAATTGCACGAGGAGTTCTATAAATAGGAACTGGAGGCAACCAAGACTTTAAATAAGTTGTGATTGTGTTGGTGTTGTGTTGTGGGTTTTGTGGTTGTTTTTTTGCTTGTTGTTTGTTGGCTACTAGTTAATCTTGTTTAGTCTATTGGGAAACATTTTGTAATATAGTTTCAAGGCCCCTTCAAAACCCATTTTACCCCTTTAATCAAAAACAACAAGAGCTTACTTCTAAACAACAAATGTCTGATGTGGTAATAAGATACATGCCTTAAAATAGTCACTAATATGTGTGCTTTATGTTTGCAGAAAGATATCAAGAAGCTCTAAGGAAAAAACATTACAACATTTCTACAATAGTGGTAAGGAATAAGATGTAGAAATCCATTTAGAAGTGATTCTGGTTACAAAACAAGATTGTAGGTGAAAATGTTGTTAGGAATTTCCAAGTTGGAACTACTTAAAATTCACTTTTTGTAGTGCTAAACAAGAAAAAATAAACCGGAACTTTATTTATGCATTGATTCTAGAATCACTTGCTCTGTGTCGGTTTTACTTTAATCAGATGGATTTTCATTTTAAATTTAACATTTCTTTTATATTTTATCTTTTCTCATTTTAAATTCATTTTATCCTTATGTTGCTTTTTTTTCTAGTCTTCAATGCTAAATAGATCAATAAATATTCATTTAAAATAAACGTCTAACAAATTATACAATTCTTTCTAAAAGTTATTGACATGCCCATCGAAACTATGGGTCCAATTGCTAGTTAATAATCTATTTATAAAGGTATCAGAATTCTTACTGACAAGCTGAAGGAACTCCGAGAAGAGAAGATTACGAATAAGTCTAGTCAGAAGAATGTTGGGGACAAGGATCAGATGAATATTAGTAAAGGTAAACAGGGTAAGAATATTGAGCAAGGAGGGTCGAGTTCCCGTACTCGTGGGAACAAGAAACAATTGTTTGAGGCTGAAAAAGATGAGTTGTTGGGCTTTGTGAAATTGCACGAGGAGTTCTATAAATAGGAACTGGAGGCAACCGAGACTTTAAATAAGTTGTGATTGTGTTGGTGTTGTGTTGTGGGTTTTGTGGTTGTTTTTTCGCTTGTTGTTTGCTGGCTACTAGTTAATCTTGTTTAGTCTATTGAGAAACATTTTGTAATATAGTTTCAAGGCCCCTTCAAAACCCATTTTACCCCTTTAATCAAAAACAACAAGAGATTACTTCTAAACAACAAATGTCTGATGTGGTAATAAGATACATGCCTTAAAATAGTCACTAATATGTGTGCTTTATGTTTGCAGAAAGATATCAAGAAGCTCTAAGGAAAAAAAATTACCACATTTCTACAATAGTGGTAAGGAATAAGATGTAGAAATCCATTTAGAAGTGATTCTGGTTACAAAACAAGATTGTAGGTGAAAATGTTGTTAGGAATTTCCAAGTTGGAACTACTTAAAATTCACTTTTTGTAGTGCTAAACAAGAAAAAATAAGCCGGAACTTTATTTATGCATTGATTCTAGAATCACTTGCTCTGTGTCGATTTTACTTTAATCAGATGGATTTTCATTTTAAATTTAACATTTCTTTTATATTTTATCTTTTCTCATTTTAAATTCATTTTATCCTTATGTTGCTTTTTTTTCTAGTCTTCAATGCTAAATAGATCAATAAATATTCATTTAAAATAAACGTCTAACAAATTATACAATTCTTTCTAAAAGTTATTGACATGCCCATCGAAACTATGGGTCCAATTGCTAGTTAATAATCTATTTATAAAGGTATCAGAATTCTTACTGACAAGCTGAAGGAACTCTGAGAGGAGAAGATTATGGATAAGTCTAGTCAGAAGAATGTTGGGGACAAGGATCAGATGAATATTAGTAAAGGTAAACAGGGTAAGAATATTAAGCAAGGAGGGTCGAGTTCCCGTACTCGTGGGAGCAAGAAACAATTGTTTGAGGCTGAAAAAGATGAGTTGTTGGGCTTTGTGAAATTGCACAAGGAGTTCTATAAATAGGAACTGGAAGCAACCGAGACTTTAATCGTGTTGGTGTTGTGTTGTGGGTTTTGTGGTTGTTTTTTCACTTGTTGTTTGTTGGCTACTAGTTAATCTTGTTTAGTCTATTGGGAAACATTTTGTAATATAGTTTCAAGGCCCCTTCAAAACCCATTTTACCCCTTTAATCAAAAACAACAAGAGCTTACTTCTAAACAACAAATGTCTGATGTGGTAATAAGATACATGCCTTAAAATAGTCACTAATATGTGTGCTTTATGTTTGCAGAAAGATATCAAGAAGCTCTAAGGAAAAAACATTACAACATTTCTACAATAGTGGTAAGGAATAAGATGTAGAAATCCATTTAGAAGTGATTCTGGTTACAAAACAAGATTGTAGTTGAAAATGTTGTTAGGAATTTCCAAGTTGGAACTACTTAAAATTCACTTTTTGTAGTGCTAAACAAGAAAAAATAAACCGGAACTTTATTTATGCATTGATTCTAGAATCACTTGCTCTGTGTCGGTTTTACTTTAATCAGATGGATTTTCATTTTAAATTTAACATTTCTTTTATATTTTATCTTTTCTCATTTTAAATTCATTTTATCCTTATGTTGCTTTTTTTTCTAGTCTTCAATGCTAAATAGATCAATAAATATTCATTTAAAATAAACGTCTAACAAATTATACAATTCTTTCTAAAAGTTATTGACATGCCCATCGAAACTATGGGTCCAATTGCTAGTTAATAATCTATTTATAAAGGTATCAGAATTCTTACTGACAAGCTGAAGGAACTCCGAGAGGAGAAGATTACGGATAAGTCTAGTCAGAAGAATGTTGGGGACAAGGATCTGATGAATATTAGTAAAGGTAAACAGGGTAAGAATATTGAGCAAGGAGGGTCGAGTTCCCGTACTCGTGGGAGCAAGAAACAATTGTTTGAGGTTGAAAAAGATGAGTTGTTGGGCTTTGTGAAATTGCACGAGGAGTTCTATATATAGGAACTGGAGGCAACCGAGACTTTAAATAAGTTGTGATCGTGTTGGTGTTGTGTTGTGGGTTTTGTGGTTGTTTTTTTGCTTGTTGTTTGTTGGCTACTAGTTAATCTTGTTTAGTCTATTGGGAAACATTTTGTAATATAGTTTCAAGGCCCCTTCAAAACCCATTTTACCCCTTTAATCAAAAACAACAAGAGCTTACTTCTAAACAACAAATGTCTGATGTGGTAATAAGATACATGCCTTAAAATAGTCACTAATATGTGTGCTTTATGTTTGCAGAAAGATATCAAGAAGCTCTAAGGAAAAAACATTACAACATTTCTACAATAGTGGTAAGGAATAAGATGTAGAAATCCATTTAGAAGTGATTCTGGTTACAAAACAAGATTGTAGGTGAAAATGTTGTTAGGAATTTCCAAGTTGGAACTACTTAAAATTCACTTTTTGTAGTGCTAAACAAGAAAAAATAAACCGGAACTTTATTTATGCATTGATTCTAGAATCACTTGCTCTGTGTCGGTTTTACTTTAATCAGATGGATTTTCATTTTAAATTTAACATTTCTTTTATATTTTATCTTTTCTCATTTTAAATTCATTTTATCCTTATGTTGCTTTTTTTTCTAGTCTTCAATGCTAAATAGATCAATAAATATTCATTTAAAATAAACGTCTAACAAATTATACAATTCTTTCTAAAAGTTATTGACATGCCCATCGAAACTATGGGTCCAATTGCTAGTTAATAATCTATTTATAAATGGTTGCTTTGAATATATGTGACCAATACCCATTCAGATATTTTGCAACCCCTTCTATATTTAAAGAGGTTCTCTCTCATTTGAGAAGTAAGTGAATTTGAAAATTTATAGTGAATTCTATCACTATGCACAAGAGGTATTATTAGCCATGTAGAAGGAAGTAGAGGAGTGTCCTCAAGTTCAGTCTATTTTTTAATAGATTATTTTTTGTAAGTGTTTTATAATACAATGATGTTTTATGGAATTTTTTACCCAAAAAAGTTTTCCTTGTGTATATTTTGTGTAATGTGTTAAATATATGCTTGTATAAATCTCATTTGATTTATTTTATATATTTTTTATAATAATCAATATCTTAAGATCCTGATTTCTAACAATTACTCATAATGAGGTAACAAAGGGAGATACTGTAATGATAATAAGGTGGACATGATAAGGAAGAGGTCAAGGCCAAAGAAGAGAAGTCGCCTACTTCAAGTGTAATTAAATGGGCCATTAAATAAATGAACGTAGGGAAGAAAATAAGAGATCTTGTAGTTTTGTGAAGACCCCCCCACATGATTCTTTTGGCTATCCCAAAGTAGCTCAATATTACAATAACAACCAAATACCCATGAAGATTGAGGAACTTTCAAGACCGAATGTGGCAAGAGGTGCTAAAGACATGATGAAAATCCTAAAAAGAAATATCCCAATGTGAGAAAATGCTAGAGAATAGAGACAGAAGATATAGAAGAGGTTGGAAAAACCTCCCTCACAGAGGATGAATAGTTGGAGAAAGAGTATTGGGAGAAAAAAGAGATGTTGCAAAAAAAAGAAATATAAGAATATAAAATGAAAAATAGAGTAGTGGTAGTCACCTAAGGAGGGATTGACACCGGAAAGCAAAAAGTAATCTAGGAGGATTGACAAGAAGAAGAGAAGGATTTTCCAACAAAAGATAATCATGACTTCATTGTAGATAAAGCTAAGAAGACCATTAGGGATGAGTAGAAAAAAAAAAGAGTACCAAAAATCCTGCTTCTTGGAAAAAGAAGCATAAATATTAGAGGAAATGGCAAATCTTGTGGAAGAGAACATACTAGAGCAAGTACAATGAAGAAAATAGAAGAGGTTAAGTTAGAAATTCTAATGTCAAAAATTGTCCTCCTATATGGAATGGTACAATTTCCCTTGGTTTAGCTCCTCACTCTTGGTGGTCTCTCAACCTTTTCTTTCTCAGCCTTCTCGAAACCCTGATTGACTTAGTCTAGGAGCAGTCTATTCACTTTTTGAAGTAACTAATTGATAAAACCTAGAAAGAGATTTGAGAATAGGGTCCCTTGGACCCCCAAAAATGCAGATCTGAGCTGAAATTGGGGGCTTGGACTTGGACGCCTGCGCCCTAGTCCTCCCTGGTTTCACGAGATTTTGAATTTTGGCGGGGTGTCAGTTCTAGTCGAGTGCCTCGGGATTCCATTTTCAAATTCTCAGTTTTCATGTGATATCAAAACATTACTTCGAAATTTGAATTCCCTAAAGCTTGATATAAAAAAACATTTGCAAATCATTTTAACACACACAATTCTTATGCAAGCTTGATGCCAAAACTATGCTACAATTGCCATTGAAGATCAATGACTTGTTGAAGCTATTCAAAGTATTCTTTATTTGCTATCTTGGAGACAATGGATGAAGGTTAGGAATCAAGATCTTGAGTCTATCTTGCTCTTCCTAGGGTTTGTACACCCTTTGCATGATCAGGAGAAGGGTTGAAGCCTCCAACAGCAAGCTTGGAGATCCTCCGCAGACATTGCTGATTCGCCTTCTTGTTCATGCAAGTCTTCATTTGTTTCATCTCCTTGAGGTGAAGTTGTATGTATTTATTGTTGCAAAGTAAGTTGTTGATCTTCCCTTGATTGAGACATCTAGGGTTTGATTTTATGCATACACACATTGTTAGGTTTGCACATACTTCTGCAAATCTTTTCCTTTGGCTATTGTTGAGGTAGAAATACCAAAGATGGGGCTTGACTAAGGCAAGCTCCTATATAGCTGCAACAATTCCCTTCTTTTGTACGTGCAGATCATGTTTCACAGGTTTCGACGAAAAGAAGCTATAGGAAGAAGGATATTGCAGGTACAGTCACGATAGACTTTCAGATTTTTAGATTCTGAGACTTGCGGGACATTGGAGCAGGCGCCCTAGTCCAATCAGGTGTTTCCTCTGAGATCTGGAAGCCATTTTACAGTCCCTGACACGCTATTCAGAAGAGTTTCCTATTTAGAAATTTGCAGGACATTGGAGTGGGCGCCCTAGTCTAGGTAGCCCTCAAAATCTGGGTACTGTGTCTACAGAACCTCTCCTCTGCACCTCTGTAATCAGTTTTGCCAGTTGTTTCATCAGTTTCTGTATATTCTTGATATGAGGCATAATTAGGGTTTTACTTGGTTAAAAGGAAAATACTTGGTGAAATCTTGATTAGGGCCTTAGGTTTCATAACCACGCGAGCATCAAAGGGAGGCAAAGTGAATAGAAGCTTGTTCCAAGCCCGATTCTTGTCTCCCCAATATTTAACTGTGAGATTGTGGTATCTAACCTAAAGTAAACAAGGAATCAAATTTCACACTAAACATTTTGGTGAACCTAAGCTTTAAATAATTTCCATCCTTTTAAACTTTAGATCTAAAATAATTTGTTGTCCTAGAGCATAATCAGAGTGGAAAACCTCTTTAGTGAAATTTGCATATGTTAGATTGTGATTACATTCTTTATCTTTCACTAAAAGAGTTGGAAATTAGCATTTATTGTGGGATATTGTATTTCATTTGCAAAGGCCATCATTGTGCATTTAAATAGAGCATGTTAGAATGTCGCATTATTTTTTGCAAGATTTTCATGCTTATGATGAGCCATTTAGTCGTGATGACTTCAATATGTTAAATGAAGCCCTTGAGGACTTTATCTCGATTGAACATTCCAATACGGCCTCTAAGCCATCACTATTTCAAAGATTTGTAAATGCAATTTATGTTCCTAAACATAAAGAAGAGATTGAAAAACCAAAAATTATGGTCACTCTATGTGCAAATGTGGTTCAACCACCTTCGAAACCTATACTTGTTAAAGGTCTTTCATCCTCTTCTCAATCTCTTGATCACATTTATGATTATGCTAAACAAATAGCGAAACAAGACTCACAAACTAATCATAATGTGGTTGCTCATGTGTATAATACTCAGAATAATAAACAAAGTACACAACAAACGAATGTTCTGATATCTTTACTAGCTTCTCAACCTATGCTTCCTCAAGCACCTTGTTTATCATATAAAGGTGGTAAAGACTATGATCTTGTAGAACAGCTACGTGCTACCCCTGCGAAAATATCTCTTTGGGAACTTATACAAACTTCACCTACCTACCATGGAATGCTACAAGAAGCTTTAAAAAAGGTGATTGTTCCTCCTGCTATTAAACCAAATGATGTTGCTGCTTTACTAGATTCTATGCATGCAACGAAAATAGATATTTTGTTCCAACGACATGAGTTACCATCTCTTGAGGTTCAGAAGTAGTATGATCCTTTGGTTATCTTTATTACGATCAACAAAACATTGGTTAAAAGAGTTATGATTGATAATGGGTCAACCCTTAATGTTTGTGGCATTGATTTATTACACAAGGTTAAATCTAATATATATGCTGTCAAACCAGAATCATTAAGTATTCGTGGATTTGATAATGTTAGACGACAATCTGTGGGCACTATAACTTTACCTATACAAGTTAGACCTGTGATGGTACCTACCTTGATTCATGTCATGCCTTGTTCTCTATCTTATAACATGATTCTGGGTAGACCTTGGATACATGCATTAGGAGTGGTTCCTTCTACTTTACACCATTTGATTAAGTTTATATTTAAAGGAATATTGCATACTATCCATTCAGATCATGAACCTGATAATTGTTTGCAAATCGAAGTGCATAAACATATTGTTGGTCCTAAGATTTTGAACAATCTAAAAGCTGAGTTGTCAACTCCTCTTGCCTCTAAAAATGTTATACAAGAGTCCAAACAATCGAATGCATTTGTTGGTGATGGCTAGGGTTCGTTAGATTTTGCATCTTCCTCCATAGGAGAGTATAAACTTAAAAGCCCCGTCCCTAAAACATCAAATATTGTATCGATCACATCGCATGTTTTGAATGATAAGCACAAGATCTCTTTGTTGACAAATAAGGATAATAGTCTCAGTTATACTACTAATTATGAGACTTATGAAGCTCCGCCTTCCTCTAAAGAAAGGGTCTCACTTTATGGCAGAGGATTCCAAATCCTTTACAAAAATTGTGACTATGTAGGTAAGGGTTGTGGCATAAACCAACAAGGAATCAAAGTCCCTATAGAATCTGCTTCGCAACATTACTCCAGTGGCATTGGATATAATCCTTTCAAGGAATCTAAAACCCGCAAATGCCATACTCTAAATGTAAACACCATATCAACACTTAGTTTGATATTCCCTGAGATGATTGACACCAATTGTGCTCCTGAATCACTTCTGTTAGATATGTTTGCAGCGGATGAAGCGATAATGGATTTCTTAGGTGCCTATGATGGTATTCCTCGTTATCACCATAAATGTGGCCTACCTTATTGTTTGAACAATGATGCATACTTTGGAAAGACTACTAGCACAATAACTACTACAGTAGAACATAGCGAAGAACTTAAAGAACAATTACAATCCTACAATCCCCCTGACCATAGTACTCTCCTTAACAAAAAGACTATTGATGTTGTTATGGATAAAGATAAACCTGAAAAAGTTATCCCTATTAGCGATTGTTTAGATATGGAAGAAAAAGAAGAAATGACTAAATTGTTGAATGAATTCTCAGAATTGTTTGCTCGGAATTACTCATACATGCCTGGTATAGATCCTCAGATTGTAACGCATAATATTGTGTCGAAGCCAGATGTTAAACCTTTCAAACAAAAGATTCGCAAGATGAATCCTAAGATTGCTTTGCTTGTTAAAGCTAAAATAGAAAAATTCCTACAAGCTAGTTTTATTCGACCAATTGATTACTCTCCGTGGATCTCAAACTATTGTCGCTGTCACTAAACCGGATGGTTGTATAAGAATGTGCACAGATTTCTGAGATTTAAATTTGGCATCTTTAAAAGATGATTTTTTGCTTCCTAATATCGATATGATTGTCGATTCCATAGCCGAACATGAGTTGTTATCTTTCATAGATGGATTTTTGGGATATAATCAAATCCTTATAAATCCCCTCGATCAATACAAAACAGCGTTCATAACACCTTGGGGTACATTTTGTTCGGTAGTCATGCCATTTGGACTTAAGAATGCAGGAGCTACTTACCAACGTGTGATGACTCTTATATTTCAAGACTATATGCACAATATTCTAGAAGATTATGTTGATGAAATCCTAGCGAAGTCTATCCATCGTAAGGATCACATGAAAAATCTTTGACAAATATTTGAGCGCATACGAAAATATAATATGCGATTGAATCCCCGAAAGTGTGTTTTTGGCGTGGACAGTGGAAATTTACTTGGATTTATCGTTTCAAATCGAAGAATAGAAGTTGACACGAAAAAGATAGATGCAATTGTTAACATGCCAATACCTAAGAACATATCTCAACTTCGTAATTTACAGAGAAAGATACAGGCTATTCGTCGATTTGTTTCACAACTCAAGGACAGGACTCACCCCTTTACGCAACTATTGAAGAAAGATTGTCACTTTCAATGGAATTCTGACTGTCAAAAAGCTTTCGATGATCTAAAGGATTACTTAGCTAATCCGCCTGTTTTGCAACCTATTGTTTCTGATAAACTATTTCTGTTATACATTTCAGCATCTAACAATGCCCTAGCAGCCTTGTTAGCGTAGCATAATACTGAAGGCAAAAATTGCGTTGTCTATTATATCAGTTGTACTTTGCTTGATTATGAAGTGCGATACAGTCATAGAGAAACATTCCCTAGCTTTAGTGTTTGTCACTCAAAAGCTTAGACATTACCTCTTAAATGTTGAAGTGCATGTTATGGTAAAACTTGACCCCTTGAAACATCTCTTTGCAAGAACAGATGTATTAGGTCGTCTTGCTAAATGGGTTATGCTATTAACAGAATCTGATCTTAAATTTATTTCACAAAAAGCAATTAAAGGGCAAGTAATAGCTAACCAATTAGTTGAAGCTCCCTCACCCTTTTCTATACAAAACGTCAATGCTTTTCCTGATGAACAGATTCTAACAATCTCTACGGAAGAGAAATGGGAGTTATACTTCGATGGATCAAAATGTCAAACTGGCTCCGGAGCTGGCGTTATATTAATACCTCTCATGGGAAAGCTGATTCCCTTATATTACCGTTTAGATTTCTTATGCACAAACAACATAGCCGAATACGAAGCTCTTATAGCTAGACTTCGTGCAGCTTTGGCTCTTAGTATCAAGAATATTACAATATATGGAGATTCTCAGTTAATTGTTAAGCAGATAACAGGATCATATCAAACTAAGCATGATAAGCTATCTCAGTATCATGATTTTACACTATCTCTCTTAAGAGAATTTGAATCATATACGATCGACACCATTCCTAAGAAAGATAATCGGCATGCGGATGCAATGGCGAGCGCAGCTTCCCTTATATCCCCTAATAGTTCTCCTGAGGAATTTACATTTGTTGTTCATAATCTTAAGACACCGGTAATTGAAAGCCATATAGTGGCGAATTCAGAACTCTGTGGTAACACATACACCGATGAATGGTTCTCCTATATATTCAACTATTTACGCGATGGAACCATTCTGAACTCGACATCTAAGAATACATGAATCCGTTTATGCAAACTAGCAACACGATACATCATATTATCGAATGTCTTGTATCAACGAAGTTATAATGGTGTTTTACTCCAATGTTTAAGTAATGCAGAGATTCTGATAACCTTAGAAGAATCTCACTCTGGTCCCTGTGGGGGGCATTTTAGTGGAAAATCGCTGGTATAAAAATTATTACGTATGGGGTATTATTGGTAGCATATTGAACAAGATTCCTTCGCTTACGTCAAGAGATGCCCACAACGCCAACAACATAAACACCTAATCCATGCTCCTGCTCAAGAGTTTCGTGCCCAGGTGTCACCATGGCCATTTTCTATCTGGGACTTAGATCTTGTTGGTAAGATTTCCCCGCCCTCCTCTCAAGGACATACGTTCATAATTACTGCCACTGATTATTTTACAAAATGGGTCGAAGCGGTCCCTTTGCAATCCACGATCGCCAATGTAATATGTGGGTTCATATAAGATAACATAAATTCTCAATTTGGAATACCTTCCTCCTTAGTGTCAGACAATGGTACGCCATTCAAGAACAAGGATGTGAAAAAGTTCCTCAAAAAATATCATATACAACATCGCTTCTCTACGCCTTATTATCCTCAATCAAATGGCCAAGCAGAAGCTTCAAACAAAGTTATTGGACAACTGCAGGTAACACATGGGCTTATAGAACAAGTATTTGAATAGCTATAGGTAACACACCGTATAATATTGTCTATGGCGCAGACGCGATAATGCCCTTGGAGTTAGAAATTTCTTCCTTGCGAATTTCCCTAAGAGACATTATGGATGATGACATAGAACGAGAGAAAAGGTTACAAGAACTTGAGATGCTTGATGAAAGACGCATTAATGCTCTTGAACATCTCAAGGCTTATCAAAAAGGAATACAATGGGCCTATAATGCGCAAGTCATACAACGTTCATTTAACGTTGGGGACTTGGTTTTATATGAAAATCAACGCAATATAAATGCACCACCTGGTGAAAAAGGTAAGTTCAACCCTAACTGGCTCGGACCGTATATCATTACTGAAGCCTTTGGATCTAGAGCGTATAAATTAGTCAATGAGAAAGGTACGCCGCTTAAAGAACCTATCAAAGTGGCGCACCTCAAAAGATTTTATGCTTAAAGATTTAATGTTAAATATTTATAAGCTAATTTAGTACATAGATTAGCTTCAATTTCGACAAGCTATTACTGTTTTGTCTTAATTCTTTTAGCATTATATTTTTGTTCAGTTAATCATTATTGCAACGTGTTTAAGTAGTCATCGCTTAGATCACTTTGGTATTAACTGAATATAGCATGAAAGTTAAAGTTATGTGTAAAATAATTAATCATTGTGTTTGTTACTACATATTCTTTTTAGAATTGTTAGTATATCACAATAGCATTAGTTATAGCATTTAGACATCATCACTAGTTGCATTTTACAAGAATCACATGTGATAGATCAAAAGCCATTACACAGACAAAAAGAAATAATCATATATATATATATATATATATATATATATATATATATATATATATATATATCAATTTCATGTATACATCCGAGTCGACTATCCCTCAAAACAAAATGGGATGTCATAGTGCCTAATGTCTAGGAATCACATAGCAGAAACTCGATCGCCAGTACCTCAGGCCCTCGTGGTGTGCGAGTAATAGAAGCCTGACCATGTGTGGCTAGGGATCGTGAATGACTCCTAGAGATGCTTCATGATCGTAACCCCCTGATCTTGCCTCTCATATCTATCATCTGCTCACGTGCCTTCTGGTACATCCTCTGGTACCGGTCTCTCTCGGACTAAGCACTATCTCTGTCAGCTCTTGCCTGCTGGACCTCCCGTAGAAAGAACTCACTGACAGCTGGCTCTCCCCCCGGTGTAGGAACCGCTACCGTCTGCTCTCGCTGTGCCCTGAGCTCAACCTCGGCGCACTCAGCTCTCTATCGAAACTCCTCTCTTGTGCAGATTGATCTAGCATGGCCTCTGTAGCAGTCCTGTATCTGATGACAGGCATAAATAACTTAGCATGCCGCTTAGCGGATGATCGTGACAAATTATTGGTCTGCGCCCGGTGCTCTGAGGCATCTGTCGGTAATATGTCTCCTATGATGCGACTCACAAAATCCTGCCATGCATCTGTCCCAACGACAAGATAGAGAGTGAGATAGATGTTAGACTCCCATATAAAAAACATAAATAATAAACTATACCAAAACATAAAACTAGTAAATCAAACCTTACCTGGATCTCCATCTCACCAGGATGGATCGCGGATCGCTGATGGTGTGATGAGTTGTGCTGTCTAATCTACGGCTAGGGGCATAGGCTTACTACTCTCCCCTCACTCTGTCTGATTATGCCTCTCATTGTCTGCGGGAGCAGGACCACGATCTCTGGACTGTGGTCTCGGTTCGGTCTCCTCGTCAGTGTCTGCCTCCTACTGACTCTGTCGCGATCTCGCTCTGAACACATACTGTGATGAGACCTCCTCGGACTCATCCTTGTTCTTCTCCATACCCTCCTCGAGATCGTAGTATCCCGCAAAGTCACTGACGTCATCCTCCACCCCTGTGTCACTAGCATGACCTAGCCAAGGTCAGACATCTCTTGTAGGGTGCCCGAGTGGAAAGATAGGTGCATGTCGTGATGTGCCACCAGATTCGATATGCTCGGGTGCACCCGACATCATCTGCGCTCGATACTGGCTCTGCATCTTCAAGACCCTCGTTGTCACTAAGTGGTACATCTTCTATAGTCGGTCATCAGATAATATTGGCTCTAACTGCACTCCGAGCTACGCGTGCATAGCTCGAACAAACTGCAGGAACATCCTGTACCTATTTGAACTATCGTGCCACCCTATCATAGTAGAACCAAGATACAGTGTGATTAAGGCGACCGGCCAGCAGCCGATCCCTCTGCATCCGAGCTACTTGCCTCTGCTCGCCAGGCCATCTAATGAAGCCATGATACGGTCTCCAGATAATGTCACCAGGCTGCAATCTGTCAAATACCACTCTCCAATACAATAGATTATCGTGCCTCCAACACTTGACTAGTGGGTAGGCATAGATGCGCGGATGTGTGAACGCCGCCTTTGTCGGAAAACCCATCGGTTGTGTGCATCTGATGTGCTCAAAATCCCATCTCTCCATCAGTGCCATAAGCATCGCGCAGTGGAATATGATTGTGGGCATCTCAAACACCCACCATAGGCCCACCGTCTGTAAGTGCTCTCTCTGTGGCTATCAAAGTGTTACCACGCTCTCGCAGAAGTGCCATCAGACGACCACCTGTGTGCTCCCGCATCTCAGGACATCTTACAAATCAGAAAGAAAGAAAGAGTATTAGATTCCCTGCTGGAAACTAAAATAAGCTATCAAAAAGAACTGAATAGAGTGCATGTGCCTAGGGTCTGTGTCCTTTGTGGACCAGGGCGCCTTAGGAAGACTAGGGCACCCTAGAGGGACACTGGCACCCTTGTGGGACTAGGGTGCCCCAGAGAGACTCTGGCACCCTAGGTGGGCCCAGGCGCCCTTGACTGGGAACCTTGTCCACTTTCCCCCCATGGCACAGACATCGATAAACATAAAAAGCAAAACATGACAAAAGACGACAGAAGGATAGAATCAGGACCCTACCTCGGCCTTGAAGCGTCTCTCCACCACTCGGGCTCAGAGCATGTCCAGTCACGGTGGATGGTATGGACATCATCTCGGCATGGTCATTCTCCTATTCTCCTTCTCTCCATCTCTCTGTAATAACAAGAAACAAGAATGAGTTAAGTGATAAGTGACAACTCCTTTTACATAAACTAAGTGAGAAATCCTATTCCTAACTAGGTGCAAAAGTGTGCTCTTTCACTCTGGAGCCCCTTTCTTGAGCTGTCGAACTCTGATCTCCATGTCATTTGTTGCATTGGAATCTTGGTTCCACTCTCTTTCTTACCCAATGTGTTGTGTTGAGCATTGTCCCTTCAAATAACCCTCACAACACATTTCCCTTGAAATCGACATGTGATATCTCCTTGTTTCTACTCTCGGACTAAGCAAGTAGAAACAAGGGGGGCATATATCTCCCTCGATTTCCTCCCTCACCATATTCCGTCACTCAACCCCCTTAGCATTTGATATTGACTCATTGGTGGTGGTTGCAGGTTGATTTGGTTTTGACTTCTAACAAGTGTTCCTTTACAGGATGCGGTTCCTGACTTTGTGGTCTTGCAGGATTGCAGACTTGGGGGCTTCTTCCTTCTCGGCGACAACACTGCGGCTTCCTCTATAGTATCCTTTTGGGTATCCTTTTCATGATTGATGTATTTACTTTCCTTTAATTGCATATGCACGTAATGTCATATGGCTACTAAAGTGGGGGCTAAATGTAATGTCAGAAATTATCCTCTTGTATGGAATGGTACAATTTCCCTCGGTTTAGCTCCTCACTCTTGGTGGTCTCTCAACCTTTTCTTTCTCGGCCTTCCCGAAACCCTAATTGACTTAGTCTAGGAGCAGTCTATTCACTTTTTGAAGTAACTGATTGATAAAACCCGGAAAGAGATTTGAGAATAGGGTCCCTTGGACCCCCAAAAATGCAGATCTGAGCTGAAATTGGGGGCTTGAACTTGGGCGCCCGTGCCCTAGTCCTCCTCGATTTCACGGGATTTTAAATTTTAGCGGAGTGTCAATTCCCACTGAGTGCCTCGGGATTGCGTTTTCAAATTCTTGGTTTTCGCACGATATCGAGACATTACTTCGAAATTTGAATTCCCTAAAGCTTGATATAAAAAGACATTTGCAAATCATTTTAACACACAATTCTTATCCAAGCTTGATGCCAAAACTCTACCGCAATCGCCATTGAAGATTAGTGACTTGTTGAAGCTATTCGAAATATTCTTTATTTGCTATCTTGGAGACAATGGATGAAGGTTAGGAATCAAGATCTTGAGTCTATCTTGCTCTTCCTAGGGTTTGTACACCCTTTGAATGATCGGGAGAAGAGTTGAAGCCTCCAACAGCAAGCTTGGAGATCCTCCGCGGACATTGCTAATTTGCCTTCTTGTTCATGCAAGTCTTCATTTGTTTCATCTCCTTGAGGTGAAGTATGTATTTATTGTTGCAAAGCAAGTTGTTGATCTTCCCTTGATTGAGACATCTAGGGTTTGATTTTATGCACACACATTGTTAGGTTTGCACACACTTCTACAAATCTTTTCCTTTTGCTATCGTTGAGGTAGAAATACCGAAGACAGGGCTTGATTGAGGCAAGCTCCTATATAGCCTCAACAATTCCCTTCTTTTGTATGTGCAGATCGTGTTTCAAAGGTTTTGGCAAAAAGAAGCTACAGGAAGAAGGATATTGCGGATACAATAACGATAGACTTTCGAATTTTTGGATTTCGAGATTTGCGAGACATCGGAGCGAGCGCCCTAGTCCAATCAAGTGTTTCCTCTGAGATCTAGAAGCCATTTTATAGTCCCTAACACCTTGTTCAAAAGATTTTCCTATTCAGAAATTTGCAGGACATTGGAGCGGGTGCCCTAGTCCAGGTAACCCTCAAAATCTGGGTACTGTGTCTCTGGAACCTCTCCTCTGTACCTCTATAATCAGTTTTGCCAGTTGTTTCATTAGTTTCTGTATATTCTTGATATGAGGCATAATTAGGGTTTTACTTGTTAAAAGGAAAACACTTGGTAAAATCTTGATTAGGGCCTTAGGTTTCATAACCACGCGGGCATCAAAGGGAGGCAAAGTGAATAGAAGCTTGTTCCAAGCCCGATTCTTGTATCCCCAATGTTTAACTATGAGATTGTGGTATCTAACCTAGAGTAAACAAGGTATCAAATTTCACACTAAACAGAAATAAAGAAAAATTTATGGGGAAATAGAAGAACCACCCTATCTTGGTCTAGCTAAGAGTTTATAACAAATGGTTGAAAAATGTATTAATAGATCTAGGGGTTGAAAGGGAGAAGAGGTGGGATATGCTTCCCACACTAACCAACCATATTTTTCACAAACAAAGGATCTTGTTTAATAATCTCCCCATCCCTTGTTCCTCACCCTTGTACACAACCAGCATTCGATTTCCCTATTCAAATACAATTTCCAAGATGCTCCTAGGAATCCCCTTACACATTCATGTGACCTCCAAGAGCGTAATTGTAGGGGATTAATGGAACATAAGCAATTTTTAAACAAACGTCTAAGAATAGGAACATGCCTTCGTAATTAGGCCTTCCATAAAAGAGGTGGAAAGGGTGAGACAAAATAAATCCACAGATCATCTAGTATAATTGAGTAATATTCATCACCACAAATGTCATACATAAAAAAACTAGATCAAATGCTAAAATCCCATAAAATGAATACTAATTTGTTCCTTCTCAAGCTTTGTTAAATAGAACATAGCATGTGAAAAGACTCAGTATAGAAGCAAAGCCACTCACTGCTAAATACCTTTAAAACTAGAGCAAAAATAAAAATTTTCCACGGATTCAATTAATGAAAAAATAGAACTCTGGAAAACTCATTGAAGAGGAAAAAAAGACCTAGATCATGTCATGAGAAGCATAAAATTTTTAAAAAACCATCTTCATTTCCTAAGACAATTTCTTCAACATTTCATTGATCTCCTATGTATGTGGGTATGATTTGTCAACTATAGAAAAAACATATACCACTTTATGAACTTCAATCCAACTACATTCTAGTATCTTTTTAATTCATTTGTTTTCATCAGTCTCCTTACCTTTTGAACACCACTCCCCCTGCCTACTTTTGCATAGATGTTCGACAAGAGAATATAAGGTGTAGAATTTTTAGGATCTAGCTCAAAAAGAAGAGTTGTAAATACTCTCAGCCCTATAGTCTTATGTAATCTACAAGCGCCAAGTAGAAACATACACACAACCATTGCAGTTTCAATTGGCATTCTACTAATAAAGTCTAGAGCTTCCTTAAGATAGCCAAGCAAAACCAAGAAGGTCAACATTGCATACATAATGATCCAATGAAGGCATAATGCAATAAGAGGCACCCATATTGTTTTAAGTATTAACATCCTTCATTCAATAAACCTGCATGGTTACATGTAACTAAAACACAAACGAAGCTCACATGGTCAAGGTATATTCCAAAGTGCTTCATTAGTTCAAATAGTTCAAAAACATCCTTACAAAAGTCATGCATTGCATATCCTACAATCATTGCACTCCATAAGATTGCATCTCGTTGAGAAATTTTGTCAAACAATTCACATGCCTTTTGTATGCTTCGACATACATGTCTATCAGGGTGCTGACAACTACAACAATTGAAAAATAACCCCTTTCAAGAATGTTTTGATGGATGTCCATACCATGCTGCAAAGCTCCCATTTCAGCACATGTTGGGAGGACACTGTCAAATGTTGTTGAGTTTCGGCTTACAACTACCAATTGCATTTGCTTAGAAGTCTCCAAGGCCTTCTTAACAAGGCCATCTTGTATATATCTTTAAAATTGGAGTAAAAAAACTGTCCATGAATTCAATGAACAAAAAAATTGAACTCTGGGAAACTCATATTGAAGAGGGAAAAAGGACCTAGATCATTCGGTGAGAATCTTCAAATATTAAACAACCATCTTAATTTCCTAAGACAATTTCTTCAACTTTGCATTGATCTCCTATGTATATGGGTATGACCTATTTACTACAAAAAAAAACATGTACCACTTTATGAACTTCAATCCAACTACATCTTGGTACCCTTTTTAATTCTTATGTTTTTCATCAATCTTCTTACCTTTTGAACATCACTCCCCCTTCCTACTTCTACATAGATGTTTGACAAGAGAATGTAAGGTGTGGAATTATTAGGATCCAGTTCCTGTAAATACTCCCAGCCCTATAGTCTTATGTAATCTACAAGGGCCATGTAAACACATCCACACAACCCCTATAGGTTCAATTGGCATTTTGATGATGAAGTTTAGAGCTTCCTCAAGATAGCCAACATGATTAAGGTCAACATTGCATACATAATGATCCATTGAAGGCATAATGCTATAAGAGTCACTCATACTGTTTAAGTATTAACATCCTTCATTCATTAAATCTGTGTGGTTACATGCAAGTAAAACACAACCAAAGTTGACATGGTCAAGGTATATCCCAAAGTGCTTCATTAGTTCAAAGAGTTCAAAAGCATCCTTGTGGAAGCCATGCATTGCATATCCTGCAATCATCACACTCCATAAGATTGCATCTTGTTTAGAAATTTTGTCAAACAAGTCATGTGTCTTTTGATGGATGTCCAAACCATGTCCCAAAGCTCCCATTTCAACACATACTAGGACATTAGCAAATGTTGTTGGCTTTGGCTTTACACTTGCCAATTGCATTTGCTTAAAAGTTTCAAAGGCCTTTTCAACAAACCCGTTTTGTGTATATCATGAAATTATAGCATTCCATTAGATCACATTTCTCTAGGGCATTTCTTTGAAAATCCTTGAAGCCTCCTCAAGAACATCATTTTGTGAATCCTTGTAGTCCATGAAACCAAGTCACTTTGAGGCACTTCTTTGAAAAGCCTTAATGCCTCGTCAAGAATGTCATTTTGTGCATTCCATGAAATCACATTTCTTTGATGCATTTTTTGAAAAAGCCTTAAAACCTCGTCAAGAACACAATTCTGAAATCATATAATCATTGAAGTCTATGAGAGCACATCTAAACTAGGTATTTATTTGAAAAGCCTTAAAGCTTTGTCAAAAATACTATTTTGAGCATACCCTACAATCATGGCATTCCAATGAAACCACATTTTTTTGAGGAATTTTGTTAAACAATTTGGGTTCCATCTAAAGACTTCCACATTTTTGCATATATGTCTTCCAAGGCACTTGCGACTACAACATTTGACATAAATCCGCTTTGAAATATCCTTTGATGGAAGTCCATGCCCTGTTCCAAAGCTCATACCTTGGCACAGGCTAGGAATGTTGGGAAATGTAAACTCATCTAATTTAACGTACCTCATGTTAAGACATGGACCAGCGAGGACTCAAACCTAGGACCTTCCATTCGCTACTGGAGTGCTCTACCACTGAGCTACTAGGCCCTCTTGGACCAGTCCATCATCAGTCCGGGTGTAGCTTATTTCCAACACCAACACCCCCCCTTAAGCCACACCTTTCGTGTGCTAGGGGCTCCTACCCTGGGCCTAGCTCTGATACCATGTTAAGACATGGACCAGCTAGGACTCGAACCTAGGACCTTCCATTCGCTGTTGGAGTGCTCTACCACTGAGCTACTGGCCCCTCTTGGACCAGTCCATCGTCGGTCCGGGTGTGGCTTATTTCCAACACCAACACTTCATGCCCTCAGCCCTTCGCAGAGTCTCCAGTATAGCCAGTCGAACCAGGGTTTTGCATGTGGACGACCTCATCCAACTCGTCTGTAGTGTGAACCGCCCACACTTGCAAACACCACCCGTGCAACACCACCACTACCTAATCGACGAGAAAAACATACAAGGGCTTCGAAGACTGCAAAGATAGCTTCGAATGCACAAGGCAAATCTGAAAAAATCTCATAGATCCTGGCCAACTCGCTTCACTATTGAGGAGACAGGGACTTGCAAGACAAGCTACTGACTTATTTGATGTTGACGACAAAGATCTCTTCAGTGGTCGTCCCCCATTTATTATGCATTTCAAACTATTCATTCTCAGGTGTGCACGTATGGAGATCGCCTCGCTCTGCAGGGTAATGCCTATGGGCATAATTATTCACCTAAGTTGCAAGATATTTTACATGTGGCATAAATCTAGTCAAAGTTACTACGGCAAGACCTTGAGATTTAGCTTGCAGATTAGCACTTCCATATGAAAAACCCTCATTCCAGAATACGGTATAAATTTGATGGTTGTATTTTTTTTTTAAAAAACTGTAAAATACAATCAAAATGTTGAGAAGACTATAATATAAAAGGGATGATTTTGTATGTACCATCAAAAATTATATATAATTACAATAAATAATGGTATACATTTTTAAAATCAATTGTCTTACACATTTGAAAAACAGCTCTGAATAAATAACCATCACAAAAAAAATTTGCTTAACAGACAACAACCGTCAAAACAATTTACTCAACAGGCAACAACCGTCAAATTTAAATCTTGTTTGAAAGTGTATATATCACTCAATAGTTAAATATTGTTTATGTTTAGTTCTCAACTGTTGCCTTCTAAAACTGTTTTCCCCCAACAATACGTGTACTTGTAAATTCATCAGGGAATCAAGCATACAAAACAAGATATAAGACACTAGACTATCAATCAATCTATATAAGCAACAAATCCTAAAATGATGATTTCAGTGAGTAAATATTTATCCCGAGCCATGCCCGTAGCACATTTCATTTTTTTAGTTTTGAGAACTAGGTAGTATCACCCAATAACATCAGCCTAAAAATTGCAACATACACAACATTGAAGCGTAAGGGATCTGAAAATATTCTAATCATACAAGCATCAATATGAGACCAATACAAGCTCTTTATGAGTAAATATACTAGAAATCACCTACGGAAGACCAAGAGCCCCTACTTAGAAATCCACTTTATTTAGAAACCACATCTACATGAGAAGCCAACTATGGAATACCAAGAGTCACGAACTTAGAATTCCACACTAGATGTTCCTATGGGGATTTGAACTTTTGCCTCCACAATGAAAACGCAAAATTTTAACCAATTAAGCTCAACCCTTTGGATGAAAATACCTTCTACTATAATGAATGGTTTAATAATAATGAATGGTTTAATAATAATTTGGAAATTTTCCTCAAAGTAAATTGCATATTCAAGTGCATAAGCTTCTTTAAGGAATGCTACAAGAAGAATGGAAAGAAAACTTGTTTTGAGACTATGTCTAATAGGGGTGCAAAACATAGAACAATACCAAACCATATTAAGTGCCAAGTTTTATGAATCACTCATAGTTTTTCACGTGTAATTTATCATACAGTGTTACTAGTGATCAAATGGCTAGCAAAATAGTTAGTTGATAATCATTCTAGAATTCTAAGCAACAACGATGATTTAAAATCCCACATTTTCTTACAACTCAAGTTTTACCCATTGAAGAATCACTAGAATGTTAGAAAAAAAATACTCAAGTTAAGAATCACTAGAATGTTAGAAAAAAAAATACCCAAGTCAAGTTTGTGATCCTTACACGATGATGAAGATATAATTGGCTAGAAAATGCCAATTGGATAAGGCCATTATTCTGTAAGGAAATGTATAAATTGCTAGTACCAAATCTTAAAACTAAGTTCTTTGTTAATAAGTGAAATACAAAACAATTCCCACCATTAATTATGAGGAAAGATGTCATAAGGTATCACCTAATCTATACAAATTTTAATAGCACTTTAGAATAATAACAATAAAGCTATAACAAGAATGAAAGAAAAAATACACCTACACAAGAGAGACACACTAATATACTTAAGGAAAACCCTTTTAGGAAAAACTCAACTTTCCAAGCACCAAAACCAATGTACTTTCACCGACAAAATAATTACAATACAATATCAAGCCCCAAACCTTCACAAGAGATCAACACTCTTAATCAAGTAGGAAACCATGCAATATATGGCTGTTTTCAACAGCAGTGAACAACCATTGTTACTTTCCTCATGAGATCGATCAAAAAACAAATAAGATCCACACATCCCACTCCATGCTCCTCCAGATCTCTCAACAAGAAACTCAAGCCTTCATGTGTGTACACCAAGCTTCACTCACAATGAAGATTTACAAGATGATGTCTAACCTCCATCCCAAGCCATCTATTTATAGGCAAAAGAGCAACGAGAATAGAAAAATTACCAAGTTTTCTAGCCACAATTACTGCACTCAAACACCAATAATCAATGCACCCCAATAACATATCCAAAGGCGATTGCCCAAGTTTGAGTCTAGAACCAAGAGTCATTACAAACTCCAAGGCAACCCAAACGTTGTCACCAATCCAAGCGCCCAAGATGGTTTGCCTCATGTGACCCTGCATTAAATGTTTTCACAGTATTGAATACATTTTATAATGATCCCCAACCAGTAAATGCGTTTCACCAATGAGTCCAATAAAACATTCACTGACTAAACCATGACCCCCCAGATATTAAATGCATTTCCCTCAATTTGCCCTCAACTTTAAATGCATATGCAATATTACACACAACAATGCCCTAAGAAAATATTAAGCTCTCCCAAAGTGCGACACCTCACACTGACACGTTCAAATCAAAGGATCCGTTATTAAAGACAATCGAGCCACTATTTAGTATTCATGTGGTTAGACAGGACCTCAGAAAAGCAAGTTTTTTGGTCACAACAAGACAAAATGATGACACCATATTAACTTTAAAACATAAATGGATAACAATAGTTAAGACAAGTTTAAGATCATTAACATGTGTCCACATTTGGTCATTTAATTCATAATTATTTTGTATAGTAAGACTTGGAAATGCACTCATAATTGATGCTTATGTCTGACTTGAAACCACAAGAGCACAAAGCACTTCTTATAGTTAGAGTTGACTTGCAAAGGCAAACTCTAAATGCCTAAGCTACAATAAATATCATTGAACTGCTTGCTAGACCACCATCCTAGGCGAATAACTATGGCCACCACAAACCTCCCAAGGCGAAATGCCATTTGAGATTGTTGTCACTTCTTAGCTGGCATTGGGCAGTGACTCGCAAAAGACTCCACTGTTGCTTCACAATGCTACATGCACACAAGAATTATTCATAGTACCCCCACAACAAAGTGTGCCTAGAAAACCAAAATAGGGTACCATGCCAGAAGGCACATGGTTCGTCCCTATGACCTCTGAATGGAATTTACCACTACTATACACGTAAGATTCCTTACAACTCATAAGCACATTCAAGAGAAATGCATGCCCATAGACAATGTAAAATACATGCAAATGCAGATGCGCTAGTATGAGCAAGCCATAGATTTGAATTCAGCATAACATCCATGCCAACCCATGGATAGTGAATCTAACTAACAAGTCAGCCAAAAATAGATCACAGAATCACTACAGATGCAGGAGGAACAAATAATAATGACTATACTAGCCAAATTGCACTTAATCCTGTGACTATCACATGTTACTCCCCTCTTACAACGTGATAAATCCTTGCCATATTTTTACCCCCTTTAATGGTCAGTTACCTGTTTAGGTTGCTTAAGTTGGATCCATCTTAGGCATTTATGGTCAGGCAACTCTACTAAAATAGAATTTGAAAAATTTTAAAGGCGCATTATCCAAGCTTTTCTAGATTACCTGCACACAAGCTACTGAGGCTTTTGTCCGATATTTTAAGTAAGCTAACTCACTCATCATAACTCTTTCTGTTTTAGGTAACCCTGTTTAGCCGCCCAAACTGATGCCAGTGCATCCAAGCAACCTAGCAATCTACATCAACCAAAGATAAAGATTTGTGGTTTTCAATAATTCAGCTGCCAGTAGTCACTTGATTTGTTCCCTGAATTCACCTATCCACAATCTATTAATTTGTGGCCTGAATTCAGCTATCTTCAGTCCCTAAATTTATGCCAGAATCACTGCCAGATTTATCCAAAAGCAGCAGTCCCTTAATTTGTGCCGAATAACTACCAGATTTGTATAAGACAAATATTAAGAATGATATCTAAGTATTTTTTTGGAAAAGAAAATATTCTGAGCAGTTTTTAGCAGAAAGAAAAAGCCATATTCTAGCAAAATGAAGCATCCAGAGTGCGGTAAGGTTCTAAGGCAAATTGAGGAGAAAGAAAAAGCCATCTTCCAGCAAAATGAAGATCCGGAGTTTGGGAAGATTCTAAGGGAAATTGAGGATAGATTTGATCTGAGTTTTTCATTTTGTTGAAGAATCCATCTTTGAATTTAGATCAGCAATTTATTTGAGGCAAGATTTTAATCGTTCAAATTAAAGCCAACTGTTTGACAAAATGCCTGAAGAAGAGTTTAGTGTTTTCTTCTTGCTTGGTTAAGTGTATTGTGTTCCATTTGGAGTTCTTTGGCATCTACCGGTCTGAAGAACTGTCATACATGATTATTTTTCTTGGTTTCTAACTCGTCGCAAGCTCTGTTAGTATGTCTTTCAAAGGGGAAAATTGTCATACATTTCCGTAAATGAATGTCGAGCATCTCAAGTAGTAATTATTGTTAAGCTGTTTCAGCTGCACGGTAGGCTATTGTTTAATTTGACACCCCCAACTTGACTGCACCACAAAAACCTTAGTTCTTTAATCTGACTATAACCTTTCTCACCTTTTTAACCCTTAAAGATCAATTTCTAACCCTATGAAGGTCTACGATTCCTAATCAAACTTCATTTCCTTGAAGATGAGTGAGGTAGCTAACTTGAAATGTTGAAAAGAAGCATCAATAGCTTCCATGCAATTTATCCAGGAAAGCTTTGACTATCAAGCAGACTCAAAATCTTTTTTGTAACATATTAAATACATAAGGATATGCAAATCAGCAGGTTTTATTTAAAATTCAACCCTTTTATGCGGCTAATTACCATAGAAAGAGTAACAAAATTGAGGGCATCACACACTGACTCTTCAACGTCGAAGAACGCCCCTCTGATTCTTTAACCTTTGTGGATGCTATGGCATCTCCTAAGGCCAACCAGAGTTCTGGCATCTCCTTATAGGATGGATAGAGAAAGAGGAGAAACTTCTTTCCTGGCCAAGGGTTAGGCCAGGTTCTGCAAACCTTTCTTATCCAGTATATACAAGACATTCACGAAGGGATGAGGGCTTCTGGGATGAGAGTCTCTGGCCAATCCATAACACAACATCATGCCATACACCAGAATAACATTGCATGGAAGAAAAATAACATATGACTGAATTACATGTATTATCGGTTACTAATGTTTCTAAAGTAACTGGTAACCACCCATGCCCATTCACATTCGGCTATGAAAAACCTTGCCAATCTGGAAAAGAAGTTAATCAAAAAGCTCAGGCAGCAGGAGGAGAAAATGCACAAAATGTAAGAGAGAATATACAATATATAAGAGATGATCATGCACACCAATTTTGACTATGCACAAGTGCAAGTGCAGCCCTTGCATGAAAAGAGGACCTGCACAACCTCAAGCATTTTCTGCTCCAGCAATTTGCATTTAAGAAATGAGATAAGGTACAGTGTGTAGGCATGTGTCATTGATGCCTCCATGGTAGAAGCCATGTCAATAGCACTTAGTACTGCAACTTCTCCACTTACAGAAATTGCCCATCGCAATGATAATAAGACCTTGAATAGAGGTTGCTGCATCCAACAGGACCTTTAAATCTAGTTACATTCCATCATGAAAATAGATTTTGATTTAATTCCACTGTAATTGTAATTTTAATAATCAGTCTAGAAGCATTAAATGTACATAGGCCTCATAATTTACGAATAAAAATGAAGCAACTCTACAACGATAGAGTAAAACAATTCTATTCAAAAGTAGAGTGCACAATCCTTTATGATTGGATCATGTGCCATGTCTCAGAACAAGTCAGCCTGTGAAAACCTGATATAACTAAAGATAAGATTCTCTTGCAAACACAACCTAGGATGTCATAGAAAACATAAAAAGAAAACAAACAAATAATGGTTTTCGCTTGAAAATATTTCATATACATAAAATGTTCCCTGTTGCTTGTAATTAATAGCACCAAAATAAAAATAGAAATTGATGAATAACCTCAGTAGAATCATGCTTTCCATCACCTATTGCACCACATTTCTCCGCATTGAAGACACTACCAACAGCATGACCAGGATCAACAACTGTTTCAAATGTCCAATTGGCTGTAAGATATTGGTTGATCGAGGCTATCATTAGCCATGCAGTCATTCAGAACCACCGATTTCTGCTGCCTAGTGCTATTGCTGCATATGATCTCAATGAGATTTATCAATGACTTTGGTGGGCATTGATCAGTGACACCTTCTCCATCAAAAATATATATATAGCTTTGAAATATATATATATATATATATATATATATATATATATATATATAGCATTGTCGATTAAATGCTATGCACATACCACATTATCACGATTGGATGAAGAAAAGAAAGAAATGGTTTTAATTGCACTGAGAGTACAACCAATGATATAGGATTGTTTGAGGAAACAACAAAAATTACCACCATAAAAAATTTGTCAATTGTGGTCACGCCAAGCAGTGTAGTATCCTAGAAGAAAACCATCAAGACATGGGAATAGGAAAACATGGAAAAGGCTGCTTCCAATGAAAAGGAGGTTGTTGAAGAATATAAAGCTTGTGAAGTAGAGCAGGCTGGTGTTGTCAAAGAATCAAGGAAGTAAGGGCTTGTGTAAAACCGCTCATTGTGTATGATGATGTTAAAGGCTTGTTAGATGGTAATTATTAGAGACGTCATATTTCCACAGTCCATTGTAAATAATATTTAAGAGCTTCTGAAAAAAAAACTCTGAAATTTTTTAATCACACTCCATTAGGAAGAGGAAGAATCTTTGATCAAATTTATAACAAGGTGAGACAGCTTAAATCTGTCTTAATCCAAATTAAGAGATGTAAAAAAATTAAGTGTCAGGGTTTTGGTTTTAAGAGTCTCTTGGAGAGACTGGGTATGTGTATAGGTTGTTGAAGCACATGTGAGGGAATGGGAAAAAGAGGATGGCAAAAGGAAAGTTGAGAAAAGTAAGCCAGATGAAGAAGAAGAAGAGCTCGTTATCAAGCCAAGTAGAAGAATAGAAAATGGAAATAGAAAGGCAGCTGCCAACCTAGTTGAAAAGGAAAGACAGCCACCAATATCTTCTATTCTTCTACTTCTCTTGGCTAAGGCAGCCTCATCTTCTTTTTCATCTTGACAATAGATTACAGTCACTACTTACTTTCATCTCTTCTACTCTTCGTTGCCATGGACCACCTCCTCAAATTTCCCTAAACCATACTCCTCTTCCCCCTTCTCCCACACAACCTATACATAGTTATTTTTAATACAGACTCTTAAAACTAAAACCCTAGCACTTAATTTTTCTGTATCATTAAACTTAATTCAAGCCACTTTACCTTATCATAAATTTGGGTGGTTTCAAGCAAACCCTTACTTCCTTGACAACATGCGGTCAGCCCGTTGAGCAAAGCAACTTCATCCTTAGGGATCCAAACTCGCCGTCGGTTTTTCAGCAGAGAGACAATGTTAAGCAGACCTTCTGGTTCCACCGGTCAAAAGCCCCCACCACCTCAAAGAAGTGCAAAAACCTCTGCTCCATCAAGTTCACAATAGAGCAATGCCACCCCCAACAAAAATAATTATAATACCACTCCATCAAAACCCTTTTTTTTCCTAAAAGTGCTCGATAGGAGAACAACAACGAAACAAGGAGGATTCCAAACCCTTGGCCAAGAAAAACAAGAAGAGGAAGGAGGAGGCTGATTATAACCCTATGGATGAAGTTTCTAGGGGGTGCCTGTCGCCTGTTGTGAGGGAGGTAATGGTTTCTGTCAAAACTCTATTTTTATAATTCTGTTAAAACTCCATGTTTATAATCTGCTTATAATCATGGAAAGCTAAACAATGGCGGGCTTTGACGAGCAGAAACATAAGGTCTGCTTAACATTGTCTCTCTATTAAAAAACCTCTGCTCATCTTCGCCAGTGAAGAATCCGGAAACCCATGATTACCCTAGAAGGAAAAACCAGACAATTCTCCAGAACATGTTAAAGAAATGCTTTTACAATTCTCATTTTCGTTTCTTGATTCTGAGTATTCTTAGCGGCAGGTAGAAGAATGTGTTATAGTCGTGGCCGCTGTCCAAGGAAACACAAAAGAAAACTGGAAAATGTGTAATATAATCTGTGTTCTATGAGAATTGAGATAGAGTAGAGTTTTTAATCTGTGCCGTGCAGGAATAGGGTATTAGGGTATCTATACTTCATATTACAATCAAATCACGACAGTATAAATTATAAAAAAATATGAGTAGTTTAAAATCAAATCACGACAGTATAAATTATAAAAAAATTCATTTCCATTTCCAATCCGCTATGAATTAATGGCAGCACATATCCCACCATTTCAAAAAAAAAAAAAACAAACAAACAAACTTGTACGGCGTCAGCGTCAGCACACATCCCTTCATTACTTTTACGGCGGCGCCGCTCGTCACCCCATTTTACAAATTAATTAATTTTACCGCCGGGAAATGTGCCGGCAAAACCGTGGGACGTCGGAAATGTGTTACAATGGGCTTGCTACCTATGTTGGGGGACTTTCTTTTGTAATACTCAACTTAGATCAGATTTATTTTGAGGTTTTACAATTCTTTTTAATTAATTTATTAAAAAAATTACATAAATTGTCTATAATTAATAAAAAAAAACTTCATAATGATAATTTTTTGTTTCCTTCTTAAAATAAATTTATATTATTAATGATATTTAATTTTGACATTAAAATCAAGATTTATGAGATATGTAGACACTAAAAATTTAACAAGTGTCACCTAGTTACTGTCTTTGAAGTATTGTAATAATAGTGTATACACCTAAAATTGGCTCATGTTAAATTAAATAAATATTTTAATATTTATCTTAATTTTTATTTTCTTCTATCAATTAAATAAATATTCTAAGTTTATTTGATTGGTTCATTATCCCATAATTAAATAAAATCATTTTATTTAATTAAAATTCCATGAATTCTTCTAATGTCTCACATAATTAAATAATCCTAAATTATTTAATTAATCATAAATTCCTCTATCCTAAGTCCTAATTTTATAAATCCACCTCATCAATCCACCTTATATTTTCCACCTCACCATGTTGTACATGTAATTAAATATATTAAATATTTAATTAGCTAATATTCCCTCACCCACATGTCCTATTTATCCTCTAGTCAAAATTAGTTAACTCATCAATCAAATCTATTAACTAATTAGTCATTCGAGTTCACTAATCAATCAAATCTGTTAACTGGCTAGTCAATTCAGTGAACTCTCCAATCAATTCACTTAACTGATTGGTCTATTATGTTAACTCTTCAATCTATTCTGTTAACTCCCTTGTTGCATGATGGAGTTTGGACACTTGTCCTCTTTCTATTCGCGCACATTCATCAACCGTTCTCAACCGTTGATCTTCTCATTTTTTCTCAATCGTTGATCTCTTCTCTTCTGAGTCTATAGATGGAAGCTTATTCTTCTATTTCAATTATCCAAGCTTTTAGTACAATTACTCTGTCGAATTACCAGCGCACCTTTGGCACCCCCATTACTATCCATTTGCTTGAGATCACCCCCATTGCTTTGAAGCTCGTCTTCATAGCAATAAAGTATCACAGCCATTTCTCCATCGCCATCTTGAAGAACGAAGCAAGAAAGTACGCTACCTGAGAGCAACATTCATCACAAAAGATCAATCAAGACTAGGCGAAGAATGGAAGCCACAGAATAACAAGGTTTGTGAGGTTTGTGATTTATTTGTTCAATTTTATTATTCGCAATTTCTATTGATGTTCATTGGTTATTAATGGTTTTATGTTGTTAAGCACAATTCCTGATAACAAATAGTATTTGTTTTGTAATTGAAAATTAATGAAAATGTCTTTGAAATAATATAATAATTATGTTTAAGTTGTAGTTTACATAAATAATGAGGAAACATATATAAATGACCTATGACAAAGTGATTGGGAAAGAGTTAACTAACAATCACACCTTGGTGTGCAATGGGTACACCGAAGAGTTGTAGAAGTTTAATTGCCATGTCTTTAATTGAATGATGATTGTCTTGTATCCATATAGCCCATGTCATTATGTAGCATTGGAAGAGAGAATCTCAGTTGTTGAGAGTTTTGTGGTATTTAATAAATCCCATGAACCATAACTCGTGATTGTCCACAATCACCACTTGAATAAACATTTTTTCAGGGTGATCTCTATTGTCCAACAGATCCACAACCTTAACCTTTGCCACGAGTGTCACCACCTACATACAACATAAGTGACCAACCTCTGCCATCTAACAAAAATTGTGGGCTTCTACTACTCAATCCTAACATTTCATTTGATACACGTAGGTAGTGAATGCATTCGACCATGCAGGTATTATTCATTCTAAGGTGCTAATAGTTGGAAAATGTCAATTGAAAAGTTCTCCTTGCTTTCCACTTATACAAATGAAGGTACAAGGTAGCATGATTGGGTATGATTATTTGAATCATCTTGCATCACTCTAGTAAAGCTCATGTCATCTTTGGATCATTGGCATGGAACTACCGATTGAAAGTCACTCTCTTTTTTCTTAACCATTGGATCATTGGCACAAGAAGTACCATTTCATGAGGCTCAAGTGGAGCTAGTTGATATGGACCAACCCATATCAAGCTCCATTTTTTACATTGTAAAAGTGCCATAACTTGACCTTTAATGTAGGGTTTTCCATTAGAATGCTTGATTGTAGCTCTAAGTCTATCACACAATAGAACAGTTTTTACCACTATTTTTATGTAATTAAGCTTAGTTTTATAATAATTTTGTGTTTTAGGAAATGTCTCTTCAATTTCATGGGTGGTAAAAGTAAAATTTTGAAATAATTATTCATAGGAAAGTTATGCATGTAGCCATGTTCTCTAATTGAAACTGAAAGTTACCCTCTTCAATTTGAGTGGGAACTTGGCTATGAGAAATAAGGAATTTATAATCTATTGAAGTCCATCTATCAAATTACACTTGAATGCGTTGCATGCCTTACGTAATTCATAATATATGGAAATTCATAGAAAATAGAGGAATGTTTCCCCTCTAGCCCATCCCTTATGTTCTTGTTGTTGCCTATTAGATTATTATAGGGGCTTCTATCTATTATCATATCAAAACCTATAATTAAATTAATCATTTCATCAAGTCTCTCTCTCTCTCTCTCTCTCTCTCTCTCTCTATATATATATGTCTCTTTATCTCTCTATATATCTCTTCATCTCCCTCTTTATCTCTTTATTTCTCTTTGTCTCTCTATCCCCCTAGCTCTATCCCTGTCTCTATCTTGGATTGATTTAGATATCACAATTTAGTTGAAGCCAACCCAACTGCCAAATTGATTTGACACAATGATCTCCTCAAGTTGATCACATCTATGAATTTCTAGATTTGGTTCAGAAGTGCGATTATCAAAGCTATCATTTTGTGCATTTTCAAATTCACTACACTTTGTGCTTAAACTCCTCTGGAGTTGAGGAAACAATTTACGAATTAAGAAATTCACATATGGCCACCTCAATTCTATTTATATCATCTTTGCTCACCTAGTTTTGTATGCAACTAATAATGGATGTAGAGGACCAACGATGGATGTGTCTTGCATCTTACAAAGGCTTGACATGATCAATATATATTATATTGTGTATAATTAAAACTAATAGATATATATAATAATTAACATATAATATATATTGCTATATAATTGTTATGTAATTTCATATATATTTATTTATCTCTATTTTTCTTTATCTCTTTCTTTTTTTTTGGTTCATCTCTCTCTCCTCACTCTATCCCCCCATCTCCATTTCTCTATTCTTCTCTCTATGTATTTTTATTATGATAGCAAATTTGTTTGCATAATCAGTATGGGACCAATTACAGGTATGGATGTTGCCAAATGTAGATTAGTATGGTATTTAATTAATAAATTATTTATTTTGTAGTTGGTTGCACTAAAATAGATTAGTAATTTCATGTTTTCTCTTTCTAGTTATTTTTCTCTCACATTTTGTCCCATGTCTCCCATTTTTCTATTATTTTCTCTCTATCTATCCAATTATTAGTATTAGTATTTTGATTCTATGTATCAAATTTGTTTGCATAATCAGCATGTGACTAATTGTAGGTATGGATATTGCCAATTGTAGACTTGTATGGTATTCTAGTAATGAATTATTTATTTTGTAGTTGTCTACAATAAATAGTGTTATCTTTAAATTCAGCTACGCTCAATTTGTAGGATGACCCCTACAAAACTTGTTCGTTTCGTAGCCTACAACTCTAAGCATGCAAAACGAGGTAATCACAATTGCCCTCTTGCACAATCTCCTAGCCTAGAAATGTCCTTTTGAGCATCAGCTTATGTCAGTTTTCTGAAATTTGTAAAGCAAGTCTAATTGCAAATTTCACCTTTATGGGGAGTTAGAAAATTTTATGTTAATGCAGGGTCAGCTTTTTTCACTGCCATTGCATCTTAGGAAATTTTTTACATGCACGATTGACAAATTTTGCCGACCTAGCAACATTTAGTTAACACAGAGTGCCATTAATGCATTTTGATAATGGTGTTTTGGGGTTTTTTAAAAGAGATTTTATTGTTTTATTTTTATTATCTTTATTTCTAATATTTCCTTTATCTCCTTGCGTCGTCGAAGAGTTCTAGTTTCTACTTGTGCGCGGTCGTCAAGTCGATCCAGTAAGCTTTGCAGTTAGGGTTTTTCTCAGTGGCCGCCATTTTTATCAGGCATGTCTCTATCCTTTCTGATCTTCTTGTTTTATCATCATGTTTTGTTTGAGTTGTTTGAGCATTGTTTTTGTTTAGGTGATTATATGTGCTTTGTTCTCTCTACTTCTAGTGTTTGTTAAATTTCCAATTTTTCTTTGTTTAAAATCTTTTTATTTTTATGGTTTATGTTACACCATCCGAGATGTGGAAAGCCTAGAAGTCTTGTTTTCATTTTTCCCTATTTATCATATGTCGAGTCATGTTTTATTCCAAGTATCTCCTTTCACCGATTGATCGTTTTAAATCAACCCTCGTCGGTAGTCAAAACTATCGCCGATTCTTTAAGTATTTGCTCCCATGCAATGGCAGTAGTATTTACTACCTATGCCTTTTCAAAGAATCTTTTATGCTTGGTGCACAAGCGGAAAATTTCACTACCCATATCCTTTGAGAAAGTTGAACATGATTCCCTTAAAGTTTTATCTTGCCTTAGGGTTTTTAAGACTTTTGTAGGGTTGACGAATTACCAACCCCGCAAAACTTAAACGTTCTACCATATGCATGGTCAGAAAAAAATTTCACCCATGCAATCATTATGAAGTTTTACCAAACTGCATGGTTAGCGAAATTTACCTACCCTATAGACATATAAAGGTTTTTTCCCTTTACGCATGATCGGCAAAATTTGCCGCCCATACGAGTCCTTCCACAAGCTTTACTCAATGTACAAGCGGCAAATTTCACCAATCCTACAAACACTTGTGAGTTTTCCCAAACTGCATGGTCGACAAAATTTGCCGACCTTGCACAAAAAGCAATGCAACCTACATGTAGAAGCGCTAAATTTTAGCGCCCTTGCACATTTTCCAAAAAAATTCCTAACACTGGGAAATTTTCCAATTTCAAACCAATTGCCCATTTTCACTCAGTTTTTCGCCTCCATCGCACTCTAGCCCCTCATAGCTCTTGCCATTGCTCAAAATTTCCTATTATTGCAGTCTCCAATCGAGCAGATTTTTCTAACACTACAAAATCCTGAATCTTGTGTTGTAGTTTCTTCTACAAGCATCTTGAGGTTCGCCTTTCAACAAGGAAAAATGTGCTTCAAATGACATATCCCTCTCCGAGAAAGTCAAAATCCATTAAGTATAAATACCAAGGAGTCTTTCTGGTGACATCAGTGACATCTAATGTGGATGAGATAAAGAACATTGAGATCAATCATGTTGACATGGATGAGTTTGTAGAGAGAACCAAATAGGAACCACTCAATCTGGCCATGAGATGTGTAATGGAAAGAAATATTCGTTTGGTAGTTGCCTTCCCTATAGCCGCTCACAACCAAAAGTTTGTTCATCAAGTGGCGGCTCACTACAATAGAGATAACCGGAGTGTCATTGATTCCAATGGGAATGTAATCATGAGGTTGGATGCAAAGTTCTTCGATAAAGCCTTCATGTGTCCTAGCATTGATACATATGCAGACATTGATTTTGAGTATTCACAAAACGAATATAACAAGGATCCCGAATCTGCCAAAAAGGTGATCAACAACAGGCGGTTGAAAACTGCAAGGCCAGATTTGTCGAGGTGGCCTAAGAACTTCCTCGAAGTGACTTCATTGAAGAAGTCAGTGATTTGATCACTCTTCTTAGTAGAGTGAGAGGGTTGCCTACATCTTCTACTTTCTATGAATGGATGTATCTGTACATCAGAATCATAATGAGGAGAAGACAACAGATATTCTAGGGATATCAAATTAGCAAAGCTATTCATGAACAACTCATAAAGGTATCTAATTCATCCAAGTTTTATATGACATCTTATCTTGTCTATGTTCCTACCTCAACGAGGAATTTTCCTGGTTTGACATCAGAAGGTGATAGGAGGGTAGTTCCAATTTATCAGTATTATCCTCAGATAACTCTAAATGGAAGTATTCATCACTTCAAGAGAGTTAATGATGCCTTCTTTGCCATTTTCTTGTGTTTATTTGATTCTCAATTAGAAAAGAAGAGGGTTTCTGACGAAGTATGGGCAGAAGTGAATAAATATGGTTGTTTATACCTTCAGTTCCCCACATTCATTTATTTGAGGGTTGGTTGCCTCATGGGGTATCCTTACATGCTTCCAAGCTACTCCAGTGATAAGATTGTGCCGATGAAACTATGCAGACAAATCATGGTAGTGCATAGTAAACATATGGAATCATATAAACTAGGTTTCAGATTCCCTATTGAAATTGGCCGATATTCTATTTCTACATCTCTTAAGGCCAAAGCTATAGAGTTTGAAATACAATTGGTTACTGTTGACTTATTTTCCTCTGTCCAGAGTCGAACAGTTCACCTTGTTGATATACAGATATCCCTTCGGTTTTAGCCCTACATGCCTTAAATCCTTCAAAACCCAATGCTCTGCCTTGCCAAAATCCCTAAAAAGCCATGTGAAGAATCCTTCCAAAAAACCTAGAAAAACCCAGAAATACTTAATCTTCAAGTGCCTTCCTTCGCAGGGATTTCCCATCTCCATACTTAACCATCTTTTATGCGAATATGTCGATGACGTCACCCGGATCTTAGCTAATATCTGGATGTTTTCTTAACATCTAAATCTTAACTAATATCCAGATATCGGCGTGACAAGGCTTTTCGGTGGGACTCAATTTTCAGTCTCTTCGATAGCCCAATGTCAGGTGCATATTTGGATATCAGCATGACAAGGCTTTTCGGTGGGACTCAGTTTTCGGTCTCTTCGATACCCCGATGATATCTGGTGGTGAAGTCGGCTATGCACTTTTCGGCGTGACTTCCTCAAGGGTTCTACCGATCCAGCGATATTTAGGCGTGACAAGCCTTTTCGGTGAGACTCCATTAAGCGTCTCCCCGATCCAACGATATCTAGCTTTTCTACCCTCCATACTTCGTCATTTTTTAGCATGCACCTTGATGATGTTACCTAGATCTTAGCTAATATCCAGATGTTTTCGTAACATCCAGATCTTAACTAATATCCGGATGTTTTCGTAACATCTGGATCTTAACTAATATCCGGATGTTTTCGTAACATCTGGATCTTAACTAATATCCAGATCCCTTGCGATTGTCCTAATGATATCATCCAAATATCCCCTTTGCCCCAATCCTTCACATTGATGATGTCATCCGAATCTTAACTAATATTCAGATCCCTTCCAAATATCCTGATGACGTCATCCATACCCTCTCATCAAAGAAGTGCATATGACGATGAAATCATCCAATCTTTCCACCTCTGGCATATCACCCTACATTCATAGAGCATCTTGATGGCATCATCCAAATCTCCTCTTCGACAAAGTTCTTCATGACGATGACATCATCCGAATATTTCCTAATATCCGGCGTGTTATTCCCTAGTGCTAATATGATGATGACGTCATATGGATCTCTTTTCAACGAAGCTCACCATGATGATGAATTCATCATGATTTTCAAAAGGCATCCGAATATTGAAATTTGATATCCATGCGGATGACGATTGCTCCCTGCTACGAAGGAAATGATGACACATGGACATCTAGATGCCGATTGAGTGTGGCTTTGACTGTGAATATCTCCCTTCTCCTGAGGAATTTCTACATGGTCTAAAAGGCAAAAGTGTTTAATTTTGCCTCCTCTTTCATTTGGCGGGCTTTTGGGGGGAATATTCCAAAGTGATTCATTAGTTCAAAGAGTTAAAAATCATCCTTACAAAAGTCATGCATTGCATATCCTACAATCATTGCACTCCATAAGATTGCGATCAATGTCTCATTGTGAAATTTTGTTAAACAATTCACATGCCATTTGTATGCTTCCACATTTTGCATACATGTCTATCAGAGTGCTCACAACTACAACAATTGAAAAAATAACCCCTTTCAAGAATGTTTTGATGGATGTCCATACCATGCTGCAAAGCTCCCATTTCAGCGCATGTTGGGAGGACACTAGCAAATGTTGTTGAGTTTGGGTTTACAACTACCAATCGCATTTGCTTAGAAGTCTCCAAGGCCTTTTTAACAAGCCCATCTTGTGTATACCTTTAAAACTGGAGTTAAAAAATTGTCCATGAATTCAATAAACAAAAAAATGAAACTCTGGGAAACTCATGTTGAAGAGAAAAAAAGGACTTGGATCATGCAGTGAGAAGCTTCGAAATATTAAACAACCATCCTAATTTCCTAAGACAATTTCTTCAACGTTGCATTGATCTCCTATGTATGTGGGTATGATCTATTAACTACCAAAAAAACATGTGCCACTTTATGAACTTCGATCCGACTACATCCTGGTACCTTTTTAATTCTTATGTTTTCATCAATCTCTTTACCTTTTGAACATCACTCCCCCTTCCTACTTCTACATAGATGTTTGACAAGAGAACATAAGGTGTGAAATTTTTAGGATCCAACTCAAAAAGAAGAGATCCAGTAAATGCTCCCAACCCTATAGTCTTATGTAATCTACAAGGGCCATGTAAACACATCCACACAACGACTATAGTGTGAACCCTATTAGTTGTACTACCTTTAAATGGCATTGATTTATCCACAACAATTAGTTGTACTACCACTAACTTGCCATAATGGCGGTATGTAATTTTTTCGGCCGCGTTGAATTGAAATTAGTTGTACTAGGTCACTTATTTTTTAAGGCTACTGGGGGCTTGAGCCCATGTTTTTCTAATGCAATATTTCATTTATGATTCTAAAAAGGCCAACCATTTTTTTTAATCGAATAAAATCTTTTATTGACAACAAATTCATTGAAAGGAAATGACATTTGAAATAAGTTTTTCCTCCCAAACAAAGTTCAATGCTTGTGGACTCAAAACATTAACCTAAATCCATTTGTTCTAACTAGATTTAGATTTTTTTCTACTTAATTTGCTATGAAATTTGGAAAACAAAACATTAAAATGGAAAACCTTTAGCTAATTTATGTATTCTAAATCTGCTTTGAAATATTCTTTGATGGAAGTCCATGCCCTATTGCAAAGGGCATATCTTGGCATAGGCTATGAATATGTTGGCAAATGTAAACTCATCTAGTTGGACATCTATGTGTTGCATTAGATGAAATGGAGTCAATGCCTCATGAGGATACTCTTATCTTATTTTGGAAAAAGGAAGTTTATGCGTAGAAGATACAAATCTCTTATAAGTTAGAACTTCACAGAGTCTCCAGTATAGCCAGTATAACCGCCTACACCTGCAAACACCACCACTACAAAGATAGCTTCGAATACTGCAAAGATAGCTTTGAATGCATAAGGCAAAGCTTAAAAAATCTCATAGATAATGCCCAACTCGCTTCACTATTGAGGAAACAAGGACTTACAAGACAAGCTACTGACTTATTGTTTGTTGCAATTTGATGTTGACGACAAAGATCTCTTTAGTGGCATGCATTTCAAACTATTAATTCTCAATTATGCATTTCAAACTATAATTATTTACCTAAGTTGCAAGATATTTTACATGTGGCATAAATTGTCAAAGTTACTATGGCAAGACCTTTAGATTTAGCTTGCAAATTGGTACTTCCATATGAAAAACCCATGTTACAGAATAGGGTATAAATTTGATGGTTGTATTTTAAAAAAATCTATAAAATACAATCAAAATGTTGAGAATATAAAAGGGAAGATTTTGTATGTACCATCAACAATTATATATAATTACAATTAAATATAGATCTAAATAATGGTATACATTTTTAAAATCAAATGTCTTATTAAACATTTGAAAAACAACTTTTAATAAACCATCACAAAAAATTTACTTAACAGGGAACGTCAACCGTCAAATTTAGATCTTATTGGAAAGGGTTTAATATTACTTAACAATTAATATTGTTTATGTTTAGTTCTCAATTGTTGCCTTCTAAAATTGTTTTCCCCCAATAATATGGGTACATGTAAATTCATCAGGGAATCAAGCATATACAAAACAAGATATAAGACACCAGAGTATCAATCAATCTATATAAACAACAAATCCTAAAATGATAATTTCAGTGGGTAAATATTTATCCCAAGCCATGCCCATAGCACATTTCATTTTTTAATTACAAGTACTATGGTTGAAGTCACAAGGCAACCTATGTGTATTGAAAATGCACCTAAAATATTGGTACTTCCATCACCACAATTTGATTGACAAAATGCAACCACAAATTTTGGTTTACCTCCATTCCCTTAGGATCACCAAACTTTACTTGAAACGCTTATTAATATTCACTCAAAGTCAATTTCCCACCTGTGCTTTTTATGTGATGCTACAATTTTGTGAAGACTCTCATCTACAAGAACCCAATTAGGTTATTTTTGGAACCTTGCACCTAATTGTTTCCTTCAATCACACACTTTAAAACTCACTATATTAATAAGCATTCAAAACAATTGCAATTAAACTATCTTGCAATTCAAGACTCTGGTTGCCCTCAGTCTCGGCACAAGAGTGCAACAACTTGGTGGAAGGATGCGCTTTCGGATCACCTAACCATTAATGCTCCACTGTCTGATGATTCTTCCCATGAGGGCATGTCATCTGGGGTGAGTGTCTCTTCTTAGAAGCAGGTTCTCCCCCAGCCTATTACAGTGCCTCTGGCGACTATGACTACTGTTGATAATGATGTTCCTATCGGACTTGTTCTGGTGGCCCCTGATGCCTCGTCAGCCCCCTTGTTGGTCTCTTCTGTTGCTAGCTCACTGTCAATCCCTAATTCTCCTTCTGCACTACCGTCTACAACACGTGATTGCCCTCTGGCTACAAGGGCAACTGAGGAGCCTCTTATCTACACGCTCTGAAGATTTTGACTCAGAGTTTTCTTGGACTATTATCCAAAGAAGCAGAAAGGACTCCCTAAGTGTGTTGCTGCTTCAAAACAGAGAGTCAAGGGAGTTAGATTTTTGCCTTCGGGCCCTGGTGTTGTTTAGGTTCCCTTGTTCTTGTTGTCGTTCAGTCGTTGTTCCTCTGTTGTTTCTGTTCTTTTTCTGGCTTGTTTGGTTTGGCTGCAGCGCATGTTGCTACTTGCTTTGCTTTGCCCGTGGGGCTGCCTTGTAAAGAGTTTTGGACCCTCTTTTCCAGTTGAATTAGTCAAAAACATAAAAAAGAGAAAAGTGGGGAGTAATGCCCAAAAAATTGAACTGTCATCTTTGGTCTTTACATACCCATGCTTGGGATCATGCTTGACATTCTTTGGTATTGTTGGCTCAATGAACTGGGTATAATCAGTTCCAAGTGATTCTTAACTCTAAAAAGTTGGGGAACCCCCACTTTTTTGTGAATACCAATCCTCCATAAAACATGTAGCTCCTTAATTGTCATGACTAATTAATGAATTTGTCTGACCCATTGATGTTCCATGTGTCACAAACCAATTAAAACTTCCTATAGGGCCCCACTCAGCATCTACAAATTTCAGCAATGCCATATCTTTGTCAATGTTATACTTGTATTGTGCTTGTTCATATGTAGGCTTGTTCAAGCGTTAGAGCTATAATTAACACCAGCATGAAGAAGCTCATTTAAAAATGATACCACCATATAGTTTTTAGATCTAACTAGTATCACCCAATAACATCAGCCTAAAAATTGCAACATTACACAACACCAAAGAGTAAGGGATTTGAAAATACCTTATTCTTTTTTATAATGCATATTGTTTATAAATATTCTAATCATACAAGCATCAATATGAGACCAATACAAGTTCTTTATAAGCAAACATACTAGAAATCACCTATGGATACCACCATATAGTTTTTAGATCTAAGTAGTATCACCCAATAACATCAGCCTAAAAATTGCAACATTGCACAACACCAAAGAGTAAGGGATCTGAAAATACCTTATTCTTTTTTATAATGCATATTGTTTATAAATATTCTAATCATACAAGCATCAATATGAGACCAATACAAGTTCTTTATGAGCAAACATACTAATAATCGCCTATGGAAGACCAAGAGCCACTACTTAGAAACCCACTTTATTTAGAAACCACATCCACGTTAGAAGCCAACTATGAAATACAAAGAGTCACAACTTAGAATTCCACATTAGATGTTTTCCTATGGGGATTTGAACTTGGGCCTCCACAATGAAAACCCAACATTTTAACCAATTAAATTCAACCCTTTGGATGAAAATACCTTTCACTATAATGAATGGTTTAATAATCATTTGAAAATTTTCCTCAAAGTAAATTGAATATTCAAGTGCATAACCTTCTTTAAGAGATGCTACAAGAAAAATGGAATGAAAACTTGTTTTGAGACTGTGTAATAGGAGTGCAAAACATAGAGCAATACCAAACCATATTAAGTGCCAAATTTTATGAATTACTCGTAGTTTCTCAAGTGTAATTATCATATGATGTTACTATTGATCAAATGGCTAGCAGAATAGTTAGTTGATTATCATTCTAGAATTCTAAGTAACAACGATGATTTAAAATCCCACATTTTCTTACAGCTCGAGTTTTACCTTTTGAAGATCACTATAATGTTAGAAAAAAATGATCAAGTCAAGTTTGTGATCCTTACATGATGATGAAGATATAATTGGCTAGAAAATGCCAATTGGATGAGGCCATTGTTCTGTAAGGAAATGTATTAATTGCTAGTACCAAACCTTATAACTAAGTTCTTTGTTAATAAATGAAATACAAAACAATTCCCACCATTAATTTATGAGAAAAGATGTCATGAGGTATAAGGTATCACCTAATCCATACAAATTTTAGTAGCACTTCGAAATAATAACAATAAAGACATAACAAGAATGAAAGAAAAAAGAACAACTACTCAAGAGAGACACACCAATATACCTAGGAAAACCCTTTTAGGAAAAACGCGACTTTCCAAGCACCGAAGCCAATGTACTTTCACCAACAAAATAGTTACAATACAATATCAAGCTCCAAACCTTCACAAGAGATCAACACTCTTAATCAAATAGGAAATCATGCAATATATGGCTATTTTCAACAGTAGTGAACAACCTCTTAGATTCCTCATGAGATTGATCAAAAAAGAAATAAGATCCACACATCCCACTCCATGCTCCTCAAGATCTCTCAACAAGCAACTCAAGCCTTCACGTGCACACACCAAGCTTCACTCACAACGAACATGTACAAGATGATGATCAACCAAAAGACAATGTCTAACCTCCATCCCAAGCCTTCTATTTATAGGCAAAAGGGCAACAAAAGTAGAAAAATTACGAAGTTTTCTAGCCACAATTACTGCACTCAAACACCAATAATCAATGCACCCAAATGACATATCCAAAGGTGGTTGCCCAAGTTTGATTCTAGAACCAAGAGTCGTTACAAACTACAAGGCAACCCAAATGTTGTCTCCAATCCACGCGCCCAAGATAATTTATCCCATGTGACCGTGCATTAAATGTTTTTCACAGTATTGAATGCATTTTATAATGATCCGTAACTACTAAATGTGTTTCTCCAATAAGTCTGATAAAATATCAACTGACTAACCATGACCGCCCCGATCTTAAATGCATTTCCCCCGATTTGCCCTCAACTTTAAATGCATTTGCATTATTACACACAACAGCGCCCTAAGAAAATATTGACGTGTTCAAATCAAAGGAGCCGTGATTAAAGCCAATCAAGCCACACTATTTAGTATCCATGTGGTTAGACGGGACCTTAGAAGAGGCAGGTTTTTTTGTCGCAACAAGACAAAATGATGACACCATATTAACTTCAGAACATAAATGGGTACCAATAGTTAAGACAAATTTAAGATCATGAACACTTCTCCGCACTTGGTCATTTAACATAATTATTTTGTATGGTAAGAGCGACATCCACACCTAAAAATCCGCATACACTGGAAATGAACTCATATTTTGATGCTTATGTTTGACTTGAAGCCACAATAGCACAGAGCACTTGTTATAGTGCTTTAAATGCCAAAGCTACAATAAATACTATTGAACTGCTTGCTAGACCACCATCCTAGGCACATAACTATGGTCACCACAAACCTCCCAAGGCAAAATGTCAGCAGCGTCTATGCAGCATACAAAATGCACTAAATGCATCCGATAGTGCCATAATACATCCATACCTATCTGCTTCAGATTTGCTGCTGAATATTTTCCAAGTTCTTTGAAGTGGTCTTGCCATCTTTTCTTGTCATGGCGTGCTAGCAATTCAAGATTTTCCTCAGATTTTTGAAAGCTTGGTATGACACCATCAGATGGATTTGGTGCATTTTGTATGCTGCATAAACACTGCCAGAAATGTCATTTGAAATTGTTGTCACTTCTTAGTTGGCATTGGGCAGTGACTCACAAAAGACTCCACTGTTGCTTCACAATACTACATGCACACAAGAATTATTCATAGTGCCCTCACAACAAAATGTGCCTACAAAACCAAAATAGGGTACCATGCCAAAAGGAACATGGTTCGTCCCTATGACCTCTGAATGGAATTTACCACTACGATACATGTAAACTTCCTTATAACTCCTAGCACGTTAGCACGTTCAAGAGCGATGCATGTCCATAGACAATGTAAAATACATGCAAATTCTCTAGTATGAGCAAGCCCTAGATTTGAATTCAGCATAACATTCATGCCAACCCATGGATAGTGAATCTAACTAACAAAGATATGTACAAGTCAGCCAAAAAATAGATGCAGGAGGAACAAATAATAATGACAATACTAGCCAAATTGCACTTAATCCTGTGGCTATCACAAGTTACTCCCCTCTTACAACCTGATAAATCCTTGCCATATTTTTAACCCCCTTTAATGGTCAGTTACCTATTTAGGTTGCTTAAATTGGATCCATCTTAGGCATTTATGGCCAGGCAACTCTAATAAAATAGAATTTAAATAATCATATGAATCAGAGGAAAAAGACGAGACTTTTTAGATTGAAAAATTTTTAAGGCGTATTATCCAAGCTTTTCTAGATTACCTGCATACAAGCTACTGAGGCTTTTGTCCAATATTTTAAGTAAGCTAGAAAACTCATCATAACTCTTTCTGTTTTAGGTAACCTTAATTAGCCGCCCAAACTGATGCAGGAGCATCCAGGCAAGCTAGTAATCTACATCAACCAAAAAGAAAGATTTGTGGTTTTTAATAATTCAGCTGCCAGTAGTCACTTGATTTGTTCCCTGAATTCATCTATCCACAATCTCTTAATTTGTGGCCTAAATTCACCTATCTTCAGTCCCTAAATTTATGCCAGAATCACTGCCAGATTTATCCAAAAGCAGCAGCAGTCCCTTAATTTGTGGCCGAATCACTACCAGATTTATATAAGACAAATATTAAGCATGATATCTATGTATTTTTTGGAAAAGAAAATATTCCGAGAAGTTTTTAGCAGAAAGAAAAAGCCATATTCTAGCAAAATGGAGCATCCGGAGCTTGGTAAGATTCTAATCTAAGGGCAATTGAGGAGAAAGAAAAAGCTATATTCCAGCAAAATGAAGATCCGGAGTTTGGGAAGATTCGAAGGGAAATTGAGGATAAATTTGATCTGGGTTTTTTATTTTGTTGAAGAGTCCATCTTTGAATTTAGATCACCAATTTATTTGAGGTAAGATTTTAATCGTTTAAATTAAAGCCAACTGTTTGACAAAATGCCTGAAGAAGAGTTTAGTGTTTTCTTACTTGCTCGGTTGAGTGTATTGTGTTCCATTTGGAGTTCTTTGGGCATCTACCGGTCTGAAGAACTGTCTATATGATTTGTTTTCTTGGTTTTAAACTCGTCGCAAGCTCTGTTAGTATGTCTTTCAAAGGGGAAAATTGTCATACATTTCCGTAAATGAATGTCAAGCATCTCAGTTTGTCTCTAAGTAGTATTTATTGTTAAGCTGTTTCAGCTGGAAGGTAGGCTGTTGTTTAATTTGACACCCCCACCTTGGCTGCACCACAAAAAAACTTAGTTCTTTAATTTGACTACAGCCTTTTTAACCATTTTAACCCTTAAAGATCAATTTCTAGCCCTATGATGGTCTACGACTCCTAATCAAACTTCATTTCCTTGAAGATGAGTGAGGTAGCTAACTTGAAATGTTGAAAAGAAGCTTCAATAGCTTCCATGCAGTTTATCCAGGAAAGCTTTGACTATCAAGCAGACTTAAATTTTTTTCAAACATAACAAATACATAAGGATATAAAAATCAGCAGGTTTTATTTAAAATTTAATCCTTTTATGCGGCTAATTACCATAGAAAGAGTAACAAAATTGAGGGTATCATACACTGACTCTTCAACTTCGAAGAAAGCCCCTCTGATTCTTTAACCTTTGTGGGTGCTATGGCATCTCCTAAGGGCAACCAGAGTTCTGGCATCTCCTTATGGAATGGATAGAGAAAGAGGAGAAACTTCTTTCCTGGCCAAGGGTTGGGCCGGGTTCTGCAAACCTTTCTTATCCAATATATACAAGACATTCAAGAAGGGATGAGGGCTTCTGGGATGAGAGTCTCTGGCCAATCCATAACACAACATCATGCCATACACCAGAATAACATTGCGTAGAAGAAAAATAACATATGACTGAATTACATGTATTTATCGGTTACTAATGTTTCTAAAGTGACTGGTAACCACCCATGCCCATTCACATTCGGCTATGAAAAACCTTGCCAATCTGGAAAAGAAGTTAATCAAAAAGCTCAGGGAGCAGGAGGAGAAAATGCACAAAATGTAAGAGAGAATATACAATATATAAGAGATGATCATGCACGCCAATTTTGACTACGCACAAGTGCAAGTGCAGCCCTTGCATTAAAAGAGGACCTGCACAACCTCAAGCATTTTCTGCTCCAGCAATTTGCATTTAAGAAATGAGATAAGGTACAGTGTGTAGGCATGTGTCGTTGATGCCTCCATGGTAGAAGCCATGTCAATAGCACTTAGTACTGCAACTTCTCCACTTACAGAAATTGCCCATCACAATGATAATAAGACCTTGAATAGAGGTTGCTGCATCCAACAGGACCTTTTAAATCTAGTCACATTCCATTATGAAAATAGATTTTGATTTAATTCCAGTGTAATTGTAATTTTAATAATCAGTCTAGAAGCATTAAATGTATATAGGCCTCATAATTTATGAATAAAATGAAGCAACTCTACAACAATAGAGTAAAACAATTCTATTAAAAAGTAGAGTGCACAATCCTTTACGATTGATCATGTGCCATGTCTCAGAACAAGTCAGCCTCTGAAAACCTGATGTAACTAAAGATAGGATTCTCTTGCAAACACGACCTAGGATGTCATAGAAAACATAAAAAGAAAACAAACAAATAGAATCTTTGATCAAATTTATAACAAGGTGAGACAGCTTAAATCTGTCTTAATCCAAATTAAGAGATGTAAAAAAATTAAGTGTCAGGATTTTAGTTTTAAGAGTCTCTTGGAGAGACTGGGTATGTGTATAGGTGGTTGAAGCACATGTGGAAGGATGGCAATACGAAGGTTGAGAAAAGTAAGCGGTATGAAGAAGAAGAGCTCGTTATCAAGCCAAGTAGAAGAATAGAAGATGGGAATAGAAAGGCAGCTGCCAAGCTAGTTGAAAAAGGAAAGACAGCCCCCAATATCTTCTATTCTTCTACTTCTCTTGGCTAGGGCAGCCTTCTCTTCTTTTTCATCTTCACAATAGATTCCAGTCACTACTTACTTTCATCTCTTCTACTCTTAGTTGCCATGGACCACCTCCTCAAATTTCCCTTTCCCATACTTCTCTTCCCCCTCTCCCACACAACCTATACATAGTTGTTTTTAATACTCTTAAAACTAAAACCCTAGCACTTATTTTTTCTATTTCATTAAACTTAATTCAAACCACTTTACCTTCTCATAAATTTGGGTGGTTTCAAGCAAACCCACAACATGCGGTCAGCCCGTTGAGCAAAGCAACTTCATCCGTAGGGATCCAAACTCGCCGTCTTGTCTTGTCTGCAACAGCCTTCTTTTCCTTGGAAACAGCCTTCTCCGTGTCTTGTTCTTAGGGCTTTTTGAATATCAAAGTCTGACACTTCAATAAAGCGCCCTACTACGATTAAAGCATTTCTTTAACATGTTCTGGAAAATTGTCTGGTTTTTCTTCCTTCTAGTGTAAACATGGGCTCTCACAATTCTTGCACAAACAAAAATGAGAAAAAGTTTGTCCCAGAGACAATGTTAAGCAGACCTTCTGGTTCTCAAAAGCCCCCACCACCTTAAAGAAGTGCAAAAATCTCTGCTCCATCAAATTCACAACAGAGAAATGCCAACCCCAACAAAAATAATTATAATACCAATCCATCAAAACCCTTTTTCCAAAAAGCGCTCGATAGGAGAACAACAAGGAAACAAGAAGGATTCCAAACCCTTGGCCAAGAAAAACAAGAAGAAGAAGGAGGTGGCTGATTATAACCCTATGAATGAAGTTGCTACGGTCCCTGTCGCGTGTTGTGAGGGAGGTAATGGTTTCTGTCAAAACTCTATTTTTTTATAATTCTGTTAAAACTCTGTGTTTATAATCTGCTTATAATCATGGAAAGCTAAACAATGGTGGGCTTTTGACCGGCAGAACCATAAAGTCCGTGTAACATTGTCTCTCTATTGAAAAAACTCTTCTCATTTTCGTCTGTCAAGAATCGCGAGACCCCATGATTACCCTGGAAGGAAAAACCACACAATTCTTCAAAACATGTTAAAAACTGCTTTTACAATTCTCATTTTCATTTATTCTTAGCGGCATGTGGAAGAATGTATTATAGTCATGGCCGCTGTCGAACCAAACACACAAAAAAAATGGATAATGTGTAATATAATCTGTGTTCTAAGAGAATTGAGATTTACAAATTGTAGATAGAATTTTCGGAGGACCGGTGTCTTTAATTCTCAAGAAGAGTAGAGTTATTAATCTGTGTCGTGCAGGGATAGGGAATTAGGGTTTCTGTACTTCATATTACAAGCATAATTAAGTTCCTCTGCATACATTCTGAAAATATGAGTAGTTTAAAATCAAATCACGACAGTACAAATTATAAAAAAAACTTGTACGGCGTCAGCACACATCCCTTCATTATTTTTTCGGCGGCGGCGCTCGTCACCCCATTTTACAAATTAATTAATTAATTAAAAAAATATGCTACAAGATTAAATGTCTTTGAAAGATATGGGCTAGGTGTACAGGTTAGAGGTTTTACAATTCTTTTAATTAATTAATTAAAAAAATTACATAAATTATCTATAAAAAAACTTCATAATGATAATTTTTTTGTTTCCTTCTTAAAATAAATTTATATTATTAATGATATTTAATTTTGACATTAAAATCAAGATTTATGAGATATGTAGACATTAAAAATTTAACAAGTGTCACCTAGTTATTGCCTTTGAAGTATTGTAATAATAGTATTTGTTTTGTAATTGAAAATTAATGAAAATGTCTTTGAAATAATATAATAATTATGTCAACGTTGCAGGTTAGATAAATAATATGAGGAAACATAGATAAATGAGCTATGACAAAGTTATTGGGAAAGAGTTAAACTAGCAATCGCACCTTGGTGTGCACTAGGTACACCGAACAGTTGTAAAAGTTTAATTGCCATGTCTTTAACTGAATGATGATTGTCTTGTATCCCTATGGCCCATGTCATTATGTAGCATTGGAAGAGAGAATCTTAGTTGTTGAGATTTTTGTGGTATTTAATAAATCCCATGAACTATAACTCGTGATCGTCCACAATCACCACTTGAATATACATTTTTCTAGTATGATCTCTCTTTTCCAATGGATCCACAACCTTAACCTTTGCCACGATTGTCACCACCTACATACAACATAAGCGACCAACCTCTGCCATCTAACAAAAATTGTGGGCTTCTACTACTCAATCCTAGCATTTCATTTGATACACGTAGGTACTGCATGCTTTGGACCATACAAGTGTTATTCATTCTAAGGTGCCAATAGTTGGAAAATGTCAATTGAAAAGTTTTCCTTGCTTTCCACTTATACAAATGAACGTACAAGGTAGTATGAGTGGATATGATTATTTGAATCATCTTGCGTCGCTCTAGTAAAGCTCATGTCATCTTTAGATCATTGGCATGGAATGACCGATTGAAAGTCACTCTCTTTTTTCTTAATCATTGGATCATTGGCACAAGAAGTACCATTTCATGAGGCTCTAGTGGAGCTAGTTGATATGGACCAATCCATATCAAGCTCCATTTTTTACATTGTAAAAGTACCATACCTTGATCTTTAATGTAGGGTTTTCCATTAGAATGCTTGATTGTAGCTCCAAGTCTATCACACAATAGAACACTTTTTACCACTATGTTTATGTAATTAAGCTTAGTTTTATAATAATATTGTTTTTAAGGAAATGTACTCTTCAATTTCATGGGTGGTAAAGGTAAAATTTTGAAATAATTATTCATAGGAAGGTTATGCATGTAGCCATGTTCTCTATTGAAGTCCATCTATCAAGTTACACTTGAATGCATTGCATGCCTTACATAATTTATAATATATGGAAATTCATAAAAAATAGAGGAATGCTTCCCCTCTAACCCATCCCTTATGTTCTTGTTGTTGCCTATCAAATTATTATAGGGGCTTCTACCTATTACCATATCAAAACCTACAATTAAATTAATCATTTCAGCAAGTCTTCCTTTTTCCTTTCTCTCGATATATATATATATATATATATATATATATATATATATATATATATATATGCCTCTTTATCTCTCTCTCTATATATATGCCTCTTTATCTCTCCATATATCTCTTCATCTCCCTCTTTATCTCTTTATTTCTCTGTCTCTCTATCCCCCTAGCTCTATCCCTGTTTTAGATATCACAATTTGGTTGAGGGTGTATGCATGGAGTTGTGATACCAAAAAGTCGCCACATGAATTTTTGGTACATGCAGAGAAAAATGCAAGCACGTTATAACGTGCTTACATTTTTCTCTACTTAAAAGTAAAAAAATTCATTTGCTCATACCCCTGGCCAAAACACAAAGTTTGAAGAGAAAAACTAGAGTTTATAGCACAGGCGCGTTCAAGGAAGGGAAAATCAAGCAAGTGCAAAGAGAGATCGACGTTTTCACGATGCCACCTCGCCAAACTCACTCCCAAAGACATCATGAAGCAAATGTAGAGGGTCTAGCAACCGAAGAAGGTTTTGATTAATTTTGTGAGTTTGAAAAGAATTTTTGACTTTTGCAATGTTTGATTAATTTTTTATATTGAATTTACAGTTAATGAGGTAGGACGAAACACAAATTCAACTGAGGAGAGTCAAAACAACCCTAAAAACCCTCCAAACCCTCAAAACCCCCCACCTTCATGTCCTCACCATGAAAGATATACCTAAGAAAACTATTTAGGGCAAATAGAAGAAAATAAAAAACATCTTCAAACCCTAATTGAAATGTTAAACAATCCAAGTGCAAGCACCGATCGTAAGAGAGCGCTTGCGAATTCATTAGAGATGATTGTTTCTCACACCGAATTGGTGACAAACAAATCACCAAATTTCATGACTATAAGGAGAGGTGTCGACAATACTATGCTGACAAATTGTCATGTGAACAAGTGAAGAATGAAAAAATTACAAAATCTACATTATTTGCATAATTTATAAATCATAAAATTGGTCAAAGATTAGAAGAGACTTACAAAAGCTTCCCTATTCATTGGTTTAGGAATCAAGATATATCCCAAAACTCTTAGGATAGATGGTACGCGGTGTTTGATGAGCGTCCATGCAACAACAATGAGGTGCCACAATATTTCTTGAGGAAACTCCATTGTGAGTTTGTCCTCAAGAAGATTCCTAATTATTTTGATATTGGAGAGTTCCAGGGCAGAGGTGGTGGCTCTGCCCAAGATAGAGACTAAGGGGCACAACGTGACCAAAATAGTGTACCTAGACCCCTGTTGAGGCTAGAACGTGTCACTCCCTTCAACTTTGAAGGAGAGTGTTGAGCTGGAGACATTGCATTCATTGAGTGCTCTCACATAGTCTCTAGCACAGTACGACGATAATCTCACCCAGGCCGATGAGGGTGAGAGCAGCAGGTGTCATTTGTCCCCACATCCGTGCAATTCATGTGGGAACTTGTGCAATTATGGGATGCAGGACTCGCGACAGGACTCTCAGAAAGATGCTGCAATGCAAGGGCAACATTCAATGATGGACACATCCATATTGGATGATCTTGTTCTCACAAATGATGTCTTATAGTGTACATTTAGTATTGACTCTTAGGTATTTTTTTACAAGTTTCATCTTGATTTAATATATTCTTATTTGAAATTTGTAATTAATTTTATATGACTATCTATATTATAAGTCAAAATTAATGTATGTAATTGTCTGCGCAATGAAATTTTAGGGTCTGAGTCTTCATCATGCTTCTGTTAGTCGTCCATTGGCGGGTTATGAGAGGAGCTCAAGTCAGCAGGTGTGTAATTTATCACATGATCGTAAATATAGTACATATATTCATGGTAATATTATTTAGTGACAATTTGATGATTTCAACATTGAGCTTCACCAACACCTCCACGGTTTCCTTGGTCCCCTGGATGCAAAACCACTTATACGGAGGTAAATTTAACCATATGTAATCATTATGAATTTAAATAATTTGTTATGTATCTATTTTGGTCGAATAATATTGAACTCTATTTTCAGATGTTGAATATGGAGACTCCTCATCATCTTCGTGAGTCAACGCATGTAGGCATTGTTATAGCCATGTTGTCTTCAAATCCTTTGACTGAGGTCTGAGCCAATAACATGAAAATGTCATTTTGTATTTCTTATTGTATCTCATGTCATTTGATGTATATAAATGATATTTATGTTTAGTCAATTTTGCTTCTTAATGCTTCTCATAAGAGGTCATAATTCTAACCCATCCAACTATAGACAAAGAGAGAAAATATGATTGAGAGGGATCATCAGTTAGTGGTAAGTGATCGATTACATATGTGATTTTATATATTTCATGTTTTCTATATTAATATACATATTGTTTGATTGTATTAACAGGTGGAGCTGCAAAAATCTCTATCGAAGAGGTCTACTTGATGGGAGAGAGAGGATGACTCGCTGATTAGCTCTCCATCTTCGTGGCCAAGCAAGGGCCTCCGATTATTTGATGAAAGTCCATAGGAAACTAGATTTTGAGACATTTTTTGTATGTCTAGATGGCTTTGTATACATACTATTGTATGTTACCGATGCATATTATTGTATGTTACTGATGTATATTTTGTATATGCCTATATGGCTTTGTTTGGACTCCTAACCCCTCTCTAAACTCCTAACCCTTAAACCCCTTATCTCCTTGTCTCTATCATCTCTCTACCTCTCAATCTCTCTGCATGTGTCTCTGGCCATGTCCCTCACCCTCTATCTCCCTATCTCTCCCCTTGGTCTCCTCTATATCTCCCTATCAGTCCTCTCTCTCTCTAAACCCTAACCTAAACCTCTAACCTTAACCCATAACCCCTAAACCCTAAATAATTCCCCTAAACCCTAACCCTTAACCCCTAAACTCTAAAACCGAGCAACCCTAAAACTAAGCAACCCTTAACCCCTAAACTCTAAAATTGAGCAACCCTAAAACTGAGCAACCCCAAACCCATAAACCATAATCCCTGGAAGCAACCCTAAACCTCTATCTCCCTATCTCTCCCAATCTCTATCGGTCCCCTCTCTCTATCTCTCTCTAACCCCTAAACCCTAAATTGAGCAACCTAAACCCCTAACCCCTAAACCTTAAACCCTAAACCCAAGCAATCCTAAACCCCTAAACCCTAAATAATTCCCCTAAACCCTAACCCCTAAATCCTAAACCCTAAACTCATAAATCTCAAATAATGCCCCTGAGCCCTAAACCCTAAACTCAAGCAACCAGGCTAAACCCCTATACCATAAATAATTCCCCTTTAACCCTAACCCCTAAACCCTAAACTTGAGCAACCCTAAACTTCTAAACCCTAAATAATGCCCCTAAAGGTCTGAACAACCCTAAACTCTTAAACACTAAATAATGCTCTCTCTCTCCCCCAAAACCCCTAACCCTAAATAATGCCCTTAAACCATAAACCCAAGCAACCCTAAACCCTGAATTTAAGCAACCCTAAACTCATAAACCCAACCAACTCTCTCTCTCTAACAAAACCCTAAATAATGCCCCTAAACCTGAGCAACTCTAAACCTCTATCTCCCTATCTCTCCCTTATCTCCCTATATCTCTATCGTCCCTCTACCTCTCAATCTCTCTCACTATCTCTCTAGACATCTTGCTCACTCTTTATCTCCCTTTCTCTCCCCTCTATCTCTCCCTCACCAGGTTGTCGATGAAGGAAATGAAAACATGACAACTAAGACTCTCTCTCCCTATCACCTTCTCTCTCCCCTCTCTCTCCCTTCCATCGCCACCCTCTCTCCCTCTTCCTCCCTCTTCCTCTCCCTTATCAACAAAGAACATGGAAACAAGAAAACTAGGACATGCAAAGAGGGATGAGGACATAAATTGGAAGGATGAAATGGAAACAAGATAATTTATGAAAGTTCATTGTATGGGAAGAATGATGAGGAGAGGTAGAGAGGGGAGGGAAGTAGAGAGTGAGAGAGAGGGTAGGAGGTAGAGAGGGGAGGGAAGTAGAGAGAGAGGAGGGAAGTAGAGGTGAGAAAAAGAGGAGGGGAGGGAGTGGGTGTTTTAGTTTAGCATAACGTGAGGGCATTATAACACCCTCGCATTATGCTTTGCCTTGGAAATTTCCAAGCCTTAGGCCTGGATTTGCCTTGGGCTTCCAACCTAAAGGCTTGAACTGTGTTTAGGTCATCCAATGATGTATTTTTTCACATTCTAACAAAATTCACATAATTTAGAGCGTGCTCCCCATCAGGATTGCACTTTTTTAAATGAAAACTTAAAAAAAATACCACCATAATCTTAAGCTCTCTATTAGCTATCTAACCATATAATTTTTTTCACATTTTGTGTATGTTAAGGGTTTCATCTTCAATTTCTTTTGTTAGTGTGTCTATTTTTTGTCAAAAACTAGTGTCTGGTATTTTTGACTTTTTTAACCATTCATTGAAATTTCAAATAAGTTACATTTTAAAAAACTAGACTCCATTCTACACATATTAAAAAAAAATTAATTTTTGATTAGTTTTCAAAAATTTTAGTGGGGAGCATGCTCAATTTTCTATTTTTCAGGATGTGTCCACTTTGAAAATCAGTAAAAAATCAATTATTCATGAAAAAATTATCAGAAAAAATAAGGATAAACTACATGGTGTTAGCTAATTTCTCACTGCAACAATTTTTGAAATACTAAAAAAAAGTTAACATTTTAAGGGGAGCACACTAGATGCTATGTTATGTTTTTTTGAGAAAAATAAGACCAATTTGTGTGCTCCCCCTTTTTGAACCCCTTAATCTCAACTGTTTTTGAAAAAAATAATAGTTTAGAAACTAGATTCGAAGCACTACGACTCTTGTTTTTGTTGTATCTTCAAATTTTGAGTGTAACTATCTTCAATTTCTCATCCAACACCAATCTTTCTTGATTTCAGAAAGAAAAAAAAGTGGCATCTTAAGACCCCCTTTTGGTCCCTCATCTTTGTGCACTTTCCCTTGAAGCAACCCAACTTCCAAATTGATTTGACGCAAGGATCTCCTCAGGTTGATCACATCTATAAATTTCTAGCTTTGGTTCAAAAGTGTGATTATCAAAGCTATCATTTTTGCATTTTCAAATTCACTACACTTTGTGGTTAAACTCCTCTGGAGTTGAGGAAATAATTTATGAATTAAGAAATTCACATATGGCCACCTCAATCCTATTTGTATCACCTTTGCTCACCTAGTTTTGTATGCAATTGATAATGGATGTAGAGGACCAATGGTAGATGCGTCTAGCATCATACAAAGGCTTGACATAATCAATATATTATATTGTGTATAGTAAAAACTAATAAATATATATAATAATTAACATATAATATATATATTGCTATATAATTGTTGTTATCAGGAATTGTGGTTAACAACATAAAATCTTTAATAAACCAATGAACATCAATGGAAATTGCGAATAACAAGATTAAACAAATAAAGCACAAACCTCACAAACCTTGTTATCCTGCAGCTTCCATTGTTCACTACTCTTGATCGATCTTTTATGATGAAAGTTGCCCTCAGGAAGCACACTTCCTTGCTTCGTTCTTCAAGATGGCGATGGAGAAACGACTATGATACTTTATTGCTATATCAAAGCAATGGGAGTGATCTCAAGCAAATGTATGATAGTGGGGTTGCCAAAGGCGCGTTGGTAATTCGACAGAGTAATTTTACTTAAAGCTTGGATGATAGAAATGGAGGAATAAGGTTCAATTTATAGACTCAGAAGAGAAGAGCTCAACAGTTGAGAAGAAATAAGAAGATCAACGGTCGAGAACGGCTGAAAAATGTGCGCGAATAGAAAGAGGACAAGTGTCCAAGCTCCTTCATGCAATAGGGGAGTTAGCAGAATAGATTGAAGAGTTAACAGAATAGACCAATCAATTAAGTGAATTGATTGGGGAGTTGACTGAATTAACTAATCAGTTAAGTAAATTGATTGATTAGTGAACTCAAATGACTAATTAGTTAACTGATTTGATTGATGAGTTAACTAATTTTGGACTGGAGGATAAATAGGACATGTGGGTGAGGGGATATTAACTAATTAAATATTTACATGTGTAACATGGTGAGGTGGATTTATGGAATTAGGACTTAGAATAGAGGAATTTATGATTAATTAAATAATTTAGGATTATTTAATTATGTGAGACATTAGAAGAATTTAGGGAATTTAATTAAATAAATTAGTTTTTATTTAATAATGGGATAATGAACCAATCAAATAAACTTAGAATATTTATTTAATTGATAGAAGAAAATAAAAATTAAGATAAAAATTAAGATAAAAATTAAAATATTTACTTAATTCGACATGAGCCAATTTTAGGTGTATACATTTTACCCCTCTTTGAAGCAATGTGTTTTATCATGTTTCAAAGAATAAGATTTTTTCTGATGTCGATAAGGGTGTCGTTCGGTGGTTAAGTCACTCGGTTGTAGTAGCGGCCACCAAAGTTCAAACCCCCGCTGGGCCAATGAGCTCGCAAGCTTTAGCCTTCCTTGGGCCAACACGCTCGCGAGTTTGAAGTGTTCTTTCTTGGGGATGAGGTCCCCCGTGTTGTGGTCTCACCGGTTCATAGCTCCGGGCAAAAGTGTCATGGAGCCGGAGGGCGTGTCACACTAGCGTCACTGATCACGTTAAAAAGTTTACCAGGTGCATTATCTTAAAAAAAAATTCTAACAATGATACATGCTCTAGTTTGCCACTGGTATAAATTTGACGACAGGATGCCCCCTCGGGAGATTGGATGGGGAGAAGGCAGAAGGCGTGAGACAGATAATCTCATGATGAAGAAGGTTAGGTTTGAATAAAATGGGTGAAGAAAGAGCCGAATAATATGCGATGCAAGAGAAAATGATAACACACACAAGCAAGCGAGCAAGTATGCACAAATGATACAAGAATAAACAAGGTATTGCCCCTGTCAAGCTGTAAACCAACTGATCAATTAATAACGATATACGACAGTGTTGTCATGGCAGGGAACGATATATCCCTAGAGCAACACGAAGGATAATGTCTAGTTTCAAGAACGATATAATGGTGGGGAATGATATATCCTAATTTTTATTGTTGAATTATCTTGAGATGGTGGAAGTGGAGTTGGAGGACGATCTTTGTTTAGACAACATGTGCATCTGTTGGCCTTGATTGGGATTGATAGAAGATTCATAGGTGGATGGATAAGATGTTGGAAGAAGTGGTGGTAAAATGTATGGAGGGATAGTAGGAGTTGGAAGTAGCGGAGGTAGATTGGATGGTGGAAGGTGTATGGTCACATGATTTTGACAAGTGTAAAACGATGGAGGTGGAATGGCGACATATGTTTTGGGGATATGATAGGGTTTGCAATGGAAAGTGGGGGATTTAGGAGTGGAGGAAGTACCAACATCTTGCGATTGTTCACCTTGGGGTGTGTATCCAAGGTCATATGAAGGAAGAGGAACATTGACATGGACGAGCTTCAAAATACCTTGTTCATGAAGGCCTAAGCCTTTACCTTGATAGTTCATATGTTGGAGCATGCGGTGAACTACGAGATTATGTATAGGTGGAACACTAGACACAAGTTCCTTATTGGATGGAGAAGGTGAGAGGTTAATGGTTGCTGGTGTTCTAAGGAGGAACACTCATGAATGAAGGTGGTAAGACCAAGGATATATGGTTGGGGATTTGCAGCATGGTCGATAATGGGCGGTGGAGAATTATTATTGGCATGATCTTCTATGCTTGCTTGGGAGGCAAGTGTCTCGAGGAAAGTGGAGGTTGTTGGATCTTGGATAGGGCTAGATGGGGTTATAAGATCAGGACCATGGAACGCATAAAGTGGACTAAGGGGATCATCACGGTCTGCTTGATCATAGATAGGCCCTTGATTGTAGGTGGGATCTTGATCATAGATAGGTTTTAGCGTGATGGAATTAAGGTGCTCTTGTATAGGTTCTTCATCAATGACAATATATTGATCACCGAAAGGATATAGGTTATGGAGAGGTTGGAATTGGATCCCTTACTCATGTATTGGATCAAGTTGCTCATGGATAGCTTCTTCATCAAATATAGTATCTTGATCATGGAAAAGATATAGGTTATGAATGGTTTGAAATATGATTTATTGCTCATGTATAGGTATAGGATCATCGAAAAGATAAAGGTTATGTATGGGTCAGATGGGGGTGCTTTGATATTGATTTAGACAAGGGATTGATATTTCCACATGCTCTAAAGTGTGCTCTTGACATAACGCTTGAGGTTTGGAGTGGAGGTAGAAGACTCTTGGATAGGATCTTGGTCAACAACATGAAGGTGCAATGGACCTTGACTGCAGTTCATGGTAGGAGGTTCTTCAATAAGGTCAAGGGGTTGAAGATCACATGAAGGGGTTAGAGGATTTGACATATTATTGGAAGAATCTTTAGTAAGGTCAAGGACCAGAGTTTGGGGACATGGTTGACTCTCTACTAGTAGTCCTTGGGTTACATCCTTCATAGGTGTAGGAGTACATGGATGAGTGGATTTGGCTCTCCATAGCTTTTCTTTTGTTGTATAAATTTAGAAAAACTCTTTTCCATAAATCATCCGAGGATTCTTTGGTTGTCAGTTTAGAGCTTGGGGAACTTGATGGCGGTGTTGGTGTAGGACTGGTATGCTTTGGGATATGTCTCTTAGAAGATGGTGAAGGAGGACTAGTAGACATTTAGTGGTATACGATTTCCAACTTGAGGTGGTGCTTGCCTTGTCATGAGCATCATGAAGACGAGAAAATGATGTATGATTTTGGGATGAGGTGTAGCTAGTACTGGCTTGTTCAGCTTGTAAGATTGCAAATTGCTATTGTATGGCTTGGAGTTTTTGAGCCATTGCTTCTAATTGGTTTGTCATCTCTACAGAAATTGACACAAAACCAAAATAGGTATCTAGAAAGGGTGATACTTTTCTCGAAAAAGATGTGGAAATGCTCACTGTGATAGATGTGCAACGATGTATGCGTTGAAATAGAAGATGTATGCGCAGCAGGTCGATGTAAATACGAATGTGTAGGAAGTCGCAGTACATGCGCAGCAGGTCAAGATGGATGTGCAGTTTTAAAGTGTATATGCGCAGCCCTGGTTTATTTGAATGATTTTGTAAAAGCTTTCGACACGTTTTTCAGTATATTTTTTGGTTTCTTGGTTGCAAGTCGGTCTTTTGATCTGATTTTTCTCAATTATGGCAAGAAGACAAAGCAAACACAAAGAATGTTTTCATGGTTTTTGATTTTTTTTGTGATTTTTTGACTCTTTTTTACTAAAATAAAGTAAATACAAATCCTAGGCTGGCTGGGACAATATAAATCAAATTCTCAATATTTCTAGTTGAGGCATCTTTGGGAGGTGATAATCGCCCTTCCCTACACTGGTTTATAGGGGTTTTTGGCCACTAAAAACAAAGGATGATTAGTAAGTGCAACCGATCGAGTGGTTATACATGCGGCAACGCTACTCTACATTATGGAGTCTCCCAGCCTTCAAGGGTTACACCTTGGAGGGTTTTGGGGGAGGTTGGTTGTCAGTATAACACAACTTCACTCGTTATTTGAAGCTTTCGCTCCAAACATAATTTATTTATAGTGGATTGGTAGAACTTGGCTTTAGCTTTTACCACTTAAGGTCATTCCCACTTGGACGGAAGGATATCCAAGGGCGGGCCTCTCTAAAGGTTTAACACATGCGAAATGATATGTCTGGCATTTTGGTCACCCAAGATAGGAGAGAGCATAGGCCTAGTATCATTCAAAAAATAGGAAAGACAAAGGTTCTTTAATCCCTAGTTAAAAATAAAGAAAACTAAATGTGTTAATCTACCAAGCACAATCCACTTGACTAGATAGCAATAACTTTGAAAAGGTGGTTCATTTTATCCCTTAAACAGATCTATGTGAAGATTGTTTGTTGCTGAATAAAAGGAAACAAGTTACTTTCCCCTAAGTTAAGCTAGATGAGAGATTTGTAATTGTAAGATTGACTTGAAACATTTGTTTAATTTTTAACCACCTAAATGGGACTAAGTGCAAGTTGTATGGAGCTTGGACACTTGTCCTCTTTTGATTCGTGCACATTCCCTCAAACTTTCTCCTAATTAAATCTAGATGATTTTATAATGCATCTAAATGACTAAACCAACTTCTACACCTGCAAGATCATTGTGCTAAAAGCCTCTATTTGATGATTAATAATCCCTGCAACACAATGGATTAGTAGTTTTTTTTTTTCTTTTTTGAACTTTGACAAGCGATGGGTAACTGCACACAAATCGTTAGTAGTTTGTAAAAAAAAAGAGTCTTCGTCACACAATTTGACCTCCAACCAAAAAATTAGTGGTCTGAAAGGATGCAAACTAAGAAAAACTAAATTAAAAATAGAAAAAGAAAACTAAGTTAGAAACTAGAGTAATTTTTTTTTTGGTTTTTACTTTTTTAAAACTAAATGAAAAAGAAGACTAAATTAATATTAGTTGCTAAAATCCAGATATTAAAACTAAGAAACACAACTAAAAAACTACAATAAAAAAAAAACAGATTAAAACTAACAAGCTAAATTGAAAAGCTAATTAAATAAAAATGCTGAAGTACAATTAAAAGAACTAAAAATTTGAAATGAAAAAAAAACTAATTAAATAACATGCTAATATTAAAAAATAAATAAATCTATGTTAAAGTTTAAAAATAAAAAAAGCTAAAAAGCTAAAAAGGTATCTAAAAGAAATTCTAACGAATCTTCTTCCTTTCCTTAGTTTATGCCTTAAATAAGGCTTGGAAAAAGCTAATTTAGGAGAGATTGAAGATTGGAATCTATGTTATTGCTAATCAACACTTTCTTTTACTTGTCAAATCATTAAGGATGCCGAACACTCAAAGAACAAACAGAGTGATGTAGCATCATGCAATTCCCTATAGACTGTTACACAAGCTCAAAAGCCACGATGCCAAAGATTGACGACCGCCTGCTGAAATCTTGTGGACGTGCTTCGCTGTAATAAAATTGGCACCAAATTTTGCAGGCAATGAATGGAGTGACTCGACCTTGAAACATCTTGTTGAGAGTGTAAAGATGCATTTTATTCCATCGGCAAGTATATATACGGAAACAATAGTCACATTCAGATATTGATTAGGGTATGGTTTTCATGTTACCATGTGCAGTGAAAGTTTCAAATCGTTTTCAGCAAAGCGATAATGGAAACCAGGAATGAGTCTTATTATGCATTAGACTTGGACTATCATTTCATACCATTCCACAAATTATTATTCATAATAAAAATCATAGAGATTACTCCTTTCATTCATGCTAGACCATACAAAAAAACATACGGATTCTTCCATATTCTAACAAAATTCACATAATTTAGAGCGTGCTCCCCATCAGAATTACACTTTTTTTTAATGAAAACTCAAAAAAATACCACCATAATCTTAATCTCTCTGTTATCTATCTAACCATATAATTTTTTTCACATTTTGAGTATGTTAAGGGTTTCATCTTCAATTTCTTTTGTTAGTGTGTCTGTTTTTTGTCAAAAACTAGTGTCTGGTATTTTTGACTTTTTTAACTGTTCATTGAAATTTCAAATAAGTTACATTTTTAGAAACTAGACTCCATTCTACACATATTAAAAAAAATCAATTTTTGATTAGTTTTCAAAAAAATTAGTGGGGAACATGCTCAATTTTCATTTTTTTTTTATAATGCGAAAATAATGCAACAATATTATGAGGTCTTCTCTAGAAGACCCCTACACTCACAACAGAGTTTGTTTTTTGAAGCTTCTAGGGAAAGAAGGCGTTCATCTTTCCCGGAGAATAAAGGTCTAGGGTTTCGAGGAGCTTTTCATAATCCTAGACAGAGATATTTTCCGTCTCGCTATGGCTCCTCTGGTTTTTCGCAATTTTGGTCCTTCTGGAAGGTTTAATGTTTATATTCCTCGCCAAGCAAATACTCAAGCTAATGCTTCAAGAAAGGCAGAATCTGGAAATGTCTTTCGTCAGGTATGGAGGGAAAAATCAGTTCCGGCTTTTCAGAATAATTGTGAAGATGTTACTAATATTGATGGTAGGGTTTCTACGGAAACTGTTAATATTCAAATTCTGGATGATATGGTGAATCCCTATATCCAAGATCTTGCTTCACGGGCCCTCATTGGTAAGGTGTGGAATCCTAAGTTTAATTTTGATACTTTTCTTAATTGGATTAGGGTTTCTTGGAAAGGGGTTTCAGATGTTTTTTTCTTGCATAAAGATTTATGTGTTTTTACAGTAATTTTTGAAAACGGTTGTTTTCGCGATGAAACCCTTAGTCAAAAATTGTGGTTTTATCAAGGTAAAGGGATCTGTATACAGAAATAGGAGCCTAATTTTGATCCTGTTAAAGCTAACATGAATTTTGTCCCATTTTGGATCACATTGCCAAACCTACCTCTAGAATACAGAGATCTTAATATTATCAAATTTTGTGCTCAGAAAATAGGTTTTTTTATTAAGCATGATATGTCTAATTTTCAAAAACTAGAGATGCCAGTAAGGTTTTTCATAATCCTTAATACTTCGTTTCCCTTTCCTAAATTTATGGAATTTCATTCTAAATTTGGGATTTGGAAACAAGTAGTTGTTTTTGAAAACCCTATGGCTATGGAAAAGCCAGAGCTCTTTGATTCAAATGGGGTTTGTGAGGATTCGGATAAATTTAACTTTTCAAGGGAAAATCTTGATTCTATTAATATTGAGGAAGCTTCTTTAAATCATCTAGTTAATACTTCTGTTTCGAATGACGAACAACATTCTGTTAAGGAGTTATCGGAAGAATGTTCTTTTGAATTTGCTGTTGGTAAATTTGAGGAATTTGATACCCCAAATTTTCATATTGATAAAATTAAGAAAAATTTACTCTCATCTTTTAATAATGAGAAGGATATCAACATGTTAAATGCAAATCTGGAGGATGTTTCAGGTTTGGCTGATTTTCCTTTTTTTGAGGAGGAAGCAAATGACTTTGTTGATAAAACCATTCGTAAAGTTGCTTCTGATCTCATTGAAGAACTAGCGGGTGAGGTAATTTCAGAAAAGCCAAATTCTACTGAAGATATTTCTAATGTTATTAACACCTCTATTCCAAGCTTAGTGACAGATAGTCGATTAAATCAAGGGAAATCAGACTGGAAGGTTTTGTTAGGAGATGGGATTGGTAGTGAGGTTTTCGATTTTGATGCAAAGTTGTCTATTTCTCAATCTTTGAGTCAGGATTCTCCTTCCAAAACTAGCTCTATCTCTCATTCTAAGAGAGGACATAAACCTAAATCTTTTAAAACTCAGGAAGAGATTAAAGCTGGTCTGCAGGCTACCCTTGAAACTTGTCTCAGATCGGGGAGAGTGAGAAACTCTCCCCGCGAACAATGAAAATCCTATCTTGGAATGTTAGGGGCATTAATGCCCCTAACAAGAGACGCTTGGTTAAGCGTCAGTTAGATTCCTCTGGTATGGATATTGTTTTGCTTCAAGAATCAAAATTATCTCAATCTCAAGCTGATTTTATTTTTCCAAACTGGTTCAAATGGAAGTTTCATCATCATCCTTCTCAGGGGGCTTCAGGAGGTCTGGCTATTCTTTGGGATTGTAAAAGTTGTGAAGTAGAGTTAATTTGTTCTGCTCAAAATTTTTTATTGGTTAAAATAACTTCCTCTTCGTTAAATTTTTGGTTATTTAATATTTATGGACCAATAGCGACTAGAGAAAAGAAACAGTGTTGGGACATATTAGCAACAGTTTTAGAACAATTATCTGGAGAAAAAGTTATTTTGGGGGGAGATTTTAATGTCATTTCTTGTTTATCAGAAAAGTCGGGAGGCATTTATCCTCCTCAAAAGGTAATTGAAGATTTTACTGATTTTATCTCAGATAATGCACTAGTAGATAGTCCTTTATTGAATGGGAGCTTCACTTGGTCAAATAGGAGAAAGGATTTTTTAAATATTACAGAAAGGTTGGATAGATTTTTGTTCTCTCCTGAATGGTGTCTTGATTCAAAAATCCCTAGTTCATTTGTTCTTCCTTTTACTACTTCAAATCATTTTCCCATTTCTCTTCAATTGGATGTGGATATGTTAAGAAAGAAATTTAGATCTTCTTTTAAGTTTCAAGCTATGTGGTTCAGAGATAAAAACTTTCTATCCCTTCTGGAATCCTGGTGGAAGAATGCTCCTTTTGTCAAAGGTTCACGCATGTTTTGGGTTAATGAAAGGTTAAAATTTATCAAAGGAAAAATTAAAGAATGGAATAAAACTTCTTTTGGTAACATCTTTTCTCAAAAAGTTTCATTACAATCTCAACTAGAACAGTTAATGAAGTCATTATTAGAAAGGGCATGGATAGTGCTTCCTTTGAATATGTAAAAGTTCTTCAATCTAATTTAGAGGAAGTTTTAGCCCAGGAAGAAATATTTTGGAGGCAAAAATCTAGGGAGTCATGGTTGAGGGAAGGAGATTGAAATACAAAGTTTTTTCATGTATCGGCTATGGTCAGAAGACATAAGAATTCTATTTTTTCAATAAAAGACTCTATGGGGAATATTTTGCAAGATGATGTTCTTATTCAAAAAGGAGTTAATTTTTTTCCGAAACTTCTTTCTAAAGAAACAAATAAATTTTTTTCCGAAACTTCTTTCTAAAGAAACAAATAATGTCTCCAATTCGACTGTTGCAGAAGTTATAAATCATATTCCTTCTCTGATTTCTCAAGAAGATAATTTGGATTTGATGAAATAATTTTCATTAGATGAAATCAAGGCAGTAGTCTTCTCCTTAGATCCAGACAAATCTTCGGGTCCATATGGTTTTACCCCTCTTTTCTTTCAAAAATGTTGGGAATTTGTAGGCAAGGATATTTGGTTGGCTGTGGAAGAAGCTCAGAGAAATAGAACTGTTTTGAGAGAAATTAATTCTACTTTCATTGCTTTGATCCCTAAAGTTGCTACCCCCTCCTCTTTTGCTGATTTTAGACCCATTTCACTTTGTAATACTTTATACAAAATCATTTCTAAAGCCATTACTTTAAGGCTTGCTACTCTTATTCCAAAAATTGTATCTAATGAACAAGGAGGCTTTGTTCCAGGCAAGGAAACTTCAGAAGGTGCTTTGGTAGCTCATGAGGTATTGCATTCAATTAATCAACATAAACTTCCTGCTATGTTGGTTAAGCTGGATATGTTAAAAACTTATGATAGAGTGTCTTGGGAATTTCTGTTTCAAGTTCTTAAATTTGGTTTCTCCTCAAAATGGTGCAAATGGATTTCAACCTGTATTACTTGTGCTAGTTTCTTAGTTTTGATAAATGGGTCTCAATCTGACTTTTTTAAGTCCTCTCAAGGGTTAAGGCAAGGAGATCCTCTTTCCCCTTTTCTTTTTATATTAATGGCTGAAGGATTGAGTAGATTAATTATGAGGCAAAATTCTTTGGGTAATTGGAAAGGGATTAATATTCCTAGAATTCCTTTTTCTATTACACATGCTTTGTTTGCAAATGATACTTTATTGTTTGGGCAGCCTATGATGATGGAAGCTAAAGTTTTGAAGGATGTTATTTCCAGGTATTGTTTAGTATCGGGTCAGAAAGTGAATCAGAACAAGTCTAAATTTTTTTTCTTCTTTTCATCTTCCTTGATGCAACAAAGAATTGCTAAGTTTCTCAGTTTTCAAATTGATGTTCTCCCCTCAAGGTATTTGGGAATTCCTCTTTTTTCAGGTTCAATTAAAAATATTTTTTGGGATAAACTTATTACAAGTATCAAAGCTAAGATTTCTTCTTGGAAAGGTAAATGGTTAACACTGGTAGGGAAATTTTTTATGATTAAAACAGTCTTATCAACAGTTCCAGTTTATATGCTTTCAGTGCTTAAGGTTCCCAAATCCATCCTTTCTTATATTGTTAGTATTTTGAGAAAATTTCTGTGGAATGGCTCTAATTTGAATGGGAAAAAGATCCCCCTAATTTCTTGGGACAAAATTTGTACTCCGAAACAGCTAGGAGGATATGGGATTCTTAACATTGAAGCACAAAATAAAGCTCTTGGAGCTAAATTGATTTGGAATTTATATGAAAAGTCTGAATCTAAGTGGGGGAAAATAATGTATGCAGAGTATTTAGATTCTTTTTCTCCTGAAAGAATCTTTACTATTCTTGATCCAAAGGAGGGTTCTCATATTTGGAACTTTTTGATAAATTGTAGAGAAGTTATTTCCCCTTTTCTATCTTGGGTTATTCATGATGGAAACTCTGCTATTTTTTGGGATGATTCTTGGAATAATCATCCACCTCTATCTAAAACAGAAGGTCTTCAAGAGATCAAATCATTTTTGTGTTAGGCCTGGGGACTAAAAGTTAAAGATTATTTTGAAATTGATTATAATTCAGAAATTAATAAAGTCAAGTTGAAAAATTTTGATGATTTTTTGATCCCTCAAGGATAGAAGATTTTGCTTAAGAATATCTTGCAGGATAGAAGAATTTTTATTTCAAGGGAAAGGGATAAATTAGTTTGGGCTCCCTCAAAGTCTGGTCATTACACGGTTAAGCAAGGATATCTAAGTATCATCAGTAAGGATTCTATTTCAACTATTAATTGGCCTTATAAGCTCTGCTGGAGTGATTCTTGCCTGCCTAAAGCAGGAGCATTTGCCTGGTTAGCTCTGAATTATAGAATCCTTACTAGTGATAGGTTAGCTAAGCTTGGGGTTACAAATTCTTTCTTATGTCCTTTCTGCTATGAGGTGGAGGAATCAGTGGACCATCTTTTGCTGAATTGTAACTTTTCCTCAAAAGTTTGGTATTGGCTTCTGTCAAAATTGAGTTGGAAAGGTCCTCTTCCTTTTTCTCTTCTTCAAGTTTTTCAAAGTTGGCCTACGCTATTTTCAAAGTCTATTTTTTCTGCTTTATGGCTGGTTTCACCAAATATTGTTATTTGGTCACTGTGGCTAGAAAGCAACAGTAGAATATTTTAAAAAGTAAGCAATCATTTTTACATAGTTATCGGAAAAATTGAAAAAATAATTTTAGAAGTAGTTTTAGCCTCACTATTCTCAAAAAAGGAGGGCTCTTTAATTTTTACAACATGGGATAATTTGATTCTAAAAAGTTGGAAGCATTTAAGGTTGCCTAATTCATACTGTTTTAATTCTAAAGTCAAGATTGATAGATCCTCTATCAAATGGATCCCTCTGCCCGAATCTTTTATTAAACTTAACTTTGATGGTGTAAGCAGAGGTAATCCTGGCACTTCTAGTGCTAGTTGTGTGTTAAGAAATCATAATGGTGTAGTTCTTAGAGCTTTGTCAGTTAAGCTTGGAGTAATTACAAATAATGAGGCAGAGGCTTTGGCTCTAATAGCTGGTTTAAAATTTGCCTTGAAATGTGGCATTACAAATCTTATAGTGGAAGGGGATTCATCGAATATTGTAAGAGCTTTTTCTAATAATTATTCTCCAAGTTGGAAAATTGACTATATTCTAAAGTTTGGAAGGGAAATACTAGATCATTTTCATTCTTTTAAAATAGTTCATACATACTGAGAAGCTAATTTATTAGCAGTTTTTTTGGCCAATTATGCATTTAGCATTAATGATTCTTCTTTCGAATGGGACTCTAATTCCTTTCTATTGATCCCAGGAGTTAGTTATATCTTGGATAAGGACAAAATTGTTTAACTTGGCTAACACTTGTAATTTTTAGCGGCTTTTTGATCATCATTACCTACATTTATCCTTATTTCTTCTGGCACATTCCGTGCTGACAAGCTGACGATGTTTAAATGCCTTGAGTATTTCTTCGTTGGTGCGAAGTACTTTAATGTAACTCTTGGGTGCAGGATGATAGATTTCGCACAAGGGAATCTGGCTAGATTGATCTCATTTATTTAGTGTATTTTACCGTTATATTTTATTTATAATCTGCTGTAAGTCTCGTTCCTAGTTCAATTCTATCTTTTATTTGCAACTGTTAGCTCTCAAGATTCGACCTTCAGCATGGGCTCCGTCCAACGATACAACAAAATTTGTTGGCCTATCCGGAACTGGGAGTGACCCTTTCTCGGTTTTCTCACTCTAAATTCAATGCAAGAAGTTTTTAAGATCTATGAGGTTTCAGTAGAAAGAGCAATCACTTAGGTTTGTGGTTTACATGTGTTACATTCTCTAGTTTCTATATACCCGTCTCAAGCAGTTTCTCATTTTCTTTCCAATGCTATGGACCTCTTGCAAAGCCGTGATAGGGTAAGGAATTTGGGTGTAATGTTTGTTCAGAATGATCATTTCTCTGTAGACACTTTTGATGATTCTTTAGAAAATTAAGATTTGCATGAGGGTACTGCTCTTGTGGGAGGGTTGTTTGATTGTAGGTTTCTATTCCATCGTCCTGAGCTCCACTGCCTCTTCAATGCATTTATGAATGGCCTTCAAAATAAAAATGTTATTTCCTTCCAGAATTCCATTCACTATCATAGACGAGAGTTGGGGAACCAATTGGCTGATACTGCTACAAAAAATTTAATGCCCTGCACTGCTTGCTGAATTATGTCCCTCCTCCTCCTCCTCCTCCTCAACCAGTAGAAGATGAGGCTTGTGCTCTACAAGTTATTGATGTTGAAGATTAATAGGGATTCTCCTAATTTTAGCGCTAGCAAAGATTTTGTTTTGATTTTGGTCGTCGTTGTTAGCTGTTGTGTTCTACTATTTTGTTTCAGAATGAATTATGCTAAGGTTTTAGACACAAACTATTTTTTTGGATTGACTCATCTTTTTGAGTCGATTTTATTATGTAATTGTCAAAATTGGGCTACAACCGAAGGTTTTCTTTGCCGATTATTTCCTGCCGGTATGCCCCCTTGAATCTGGCATTTTGTATTTCTCTCTCTTTAATATAATTTCAGTGGTTTTACCACTTTTTCTCAAAAAAAAAAAACTACATGGTGTTAGCTAATTTCTCACCGAAGTGATTTTTGAAATACTAAAAAAAAGTTAACATTTTAAGGGGAGAACACCAGATGCTATGTTATGTTTTTTTGAGAAAAATAGGACCAATTTGTGTGCTCCCCCTTTTTGAACCCCTTAATCTCAACCATTTTTTTAAAAAATAATAGTTTAGAAACTAGATTCAAAGCACTATGACTCTTGTTTTTGTTGTATCTTCAAATTTTGAGTGTAACTATCTTCAATTTCTCATCCAACATCAATCTTTCCTGATTTCAAAAAAAAAAGTGGCATCTTAACACCCCGTTTTGGTCCCTCATCTTTGTGCACTTGCCCTTGAAGCAACCCAACTTCCAAATTGATTTGATGCAATGATCTCCTCAGGTTGATCACATCTATGAATTTCTAGATTTGGTTCAACAGTGCGATTATCAAAGCTATCACTTTGTGCATTTTCAAATTCACTACACTTTGTGCTTAAACTCCTCTGGAGTTGAGGAAATAATTTACGAATTAAGAAATTCACATATGGCCACCTCAATTCTATTTGCATCACCTTTGTTCACCTAGTTTTGTATGCAATTGATAATGGATGTAGAGGACCAACGGTAGATGCGTCTAGCATCATACAAAGGCTTGACATAATCAATATATTATATTGTGTATAGTTAAAACTAATAAATATATATAATAATTAACATATAATATATATTGCTATATAATTGTTGTTATCAGGAATTGTGGTTAACAACATAAAATCATTAATAAACCAATGAACATCAATAGAAATTGTGAATAACAAGATGGAACAAATAAAGCACAAACCTCACAAACCTTGTTATCCAACAGCTTCCATTGTTCGCCTAGTCTCGATTGATCTTTTATGATGAAAGTTGCCCTCAAGAAGCGCACTTCCTTGCTTCGTTCTTCAAGATGGCGATGTAGAAATGGCTATGATACTTTATTGCTATGAAGATGAGCTTCAAAGCAATGGGAGTGATCTCAAGCAAATGTATGTGATCTCAAACAAATGTATGATAGTGGGGGTGCCAAAGGCGTGTTGGTAATTCGTCAGAGTAATTTTACTTAAAGCTTGGATGATAGAAATGGAGGAATAAGGTTCAATTTATAGACTCAAAAGAGAAGAGATCAACGGTTGAGAAGAAATAAGAAGATCAACGGTTGAGGAATGTGCATGAATAGAAAGAGGACAAGTGTCCAAGCTCCTTCATGCAACAGGGGAGTTAACAAAATAGATTGAAGAGTTAATAGAATAGACTAATCAGTTAAGTGAATTGATTAGGGAGTTGACTGAATTGACTAATCAGTTAAGTAAATTGATTGATTAGTGAACTCAAATAACTAATTAGTTAACTGATTTGATTGATGAGTTAACTAATTTTGGACTGGAGGATAAATAGGACATGTGGGTGAAGGAATATTAACTAATTAAATATTCAAAATATTTAATTACATGTGCAACATGGTGAGGTGGAAAGGTGAGGTGGATTTATGGAATTAGGACTTAGAATAGAGGAACTTATGATTAATTAAATAATTTAGGATTATTTAATTATGTGAGACATTAGAAGAATTTAGGGAATTTAATTAAATAAATTGGTTTTTATTTAACTATGGGATAATGAACCAATCAAATAAACTTAAAATATTTATTTAATTGATAGAAGAAAATAAGAATTAAGATAAGTATTAAAATATTTACTTAATTCGACATGAGCCAATTTTAGGTGTATACAATTGTTATGTAATTTCATATATATTTATTTATCTCTATTTTTCTAAATATCTCTCTATCTCTTTTTTTTTGGTTCATCTCTCTCCTCACTCTATCCCCTGTCTCTGTTTCTTTATTCTTCTCTCTATGTAGTATTATTATGATAGCAAATTTGTTTGCATAATCAGTATGGAACCAATTATAGGTATGTATCTTGCCAAATGTAGACTTGTATGGTATTTAATTAATAAATTCTTTATTTTATAGTTGTTTGCACTTAAATAGATTAGTAATTTCTTGTTTTCTCTTTCTAGTTACTTTCTCCCCTCACTTTGTCCACATGTCTCCCTTTTTTCTATTATTTTATCTATATCTATCCAATTATTAGTGTAACACTTAAAATATAGATTATCAATAATGCATGAAAATAATGAATACAGAGATGAATCAACAAGTCTATGCTATGCAATAAAGCAGAGATACAACTATGAATGCAAAAACAAAACATTAGAAGCAATCAAACCAAATAAACAACTCTATTGTTTAATATCGTGATCTTCGGGATAAAGAGTTGCTCTTAGATTTGCATAACGAGATAGCTTGAATGATCAAGTGCTTTAATGGTGGATAGAGGATTCAAGAATTTTGAGAATCATTGTAAAAATGGCTTGGAGAACACGTTCTTATATAGTTTTTATTGAAACTAACGGAGGGTCGAGATCGAAAGGAACTCAAATATGATCAACGGTCAAGAATTGATGAGACAACAAGCCAAGAGAGAATCAAGGAATTAGATCCACAAATCAAGGAATGTCAAGAGTTAACTAAGGAGTTGAATTTGAAAATAAGGGGATTGACATGAGTTCATGAGTTAACTTCCACAAATTATGGAATTTGCAAGGGGTTGCATTCGAAAATTAAGGAAATTGATTTGACAACTCAAAGTCAATTTTAGAGGTGGAGATTTGAATGAGACAAATAAACATGTGTTGAAGATTTTTTAAATAATATATTTATTATTATTATTATTTCAAACATGTGAGGAAAATAAATAATATTTTAGAAGAAAATAAATAAGATATTTTATTGATTTCAAAAAGCAATGTGAGATGAATTAAATAAATTTGAGTTATTTATTTAATTTGAGAAGAAGGATTAAATAAATTTGATTTATTTATTTAACTTCAGAAGATGTTAGATGATTAAATATTTTTTGTATTATTTAATCATGAGGGATGATAGAGAAAATAATTAAATATTATTTATTTAATTATTAGGAAAGAGGTTTTGGAAGAATAATTAGATTAATTAAATAATTAATATTATTTTATTGTCTGATTAAATAAGGGAAATTAGACGAAATACAGAAGAATGATGACAAGGCAAAATAACATTTTACATTATTTTTGGGTGTCTACATTTTACCCCTTTGATATAATATCATGCCTATGTGACATTGTATCAAAGAACATTGAAGAAAAAGCTAGAAGAATGCCCCGATAATGATGACCCCTTGGGAGGTTGACTTGGAGAACGCAAGGCAAACTTTCAAAAAGACTTGAGATGTTAATTTCAAGGAAAAGTATACAAGTTGAAAAAGTTGGGATAAACGGAAAATGTGATAGGTTTATGGATGATTTTGCACTCATTGTATTTCCTTCATAGAATAGAATAGATCCATCTAGGATGCTTTTGGTTATGCTTTATTTTTCATCATAGAGCGGTTATACACACATACACATGCACTCATATTCCCATTCCTCACTCTCCTTCATCCACATCATGGTGTAGAGATCGTCAAGCTTCCTCAAAATGTGACATAAAACAATGAAAGATAAAAAGATAAGATCATCTAAAGTATAACATAAAAGGTACATATGATAAAAGGTACATATGACAAAATGATAAAAGATAAAAAGACACAAGATATGAGATATGAGATAAGACAAAGGATAAGAAATGAGAAAATAATAAAAGATAATGATAAAGATTCATAATAAGGACAAAAGAAGATAATCAAGATAAAATAGATGGATAAAAGAAGAAAAAGGTAAACAAGATGATAAAATGACAATAATATAATTTTGATACACACAGGCAACATTCTTTGGCCACGTTCTAAATACTAACACAGTAACATACCAAGAAGAAAGAAAACACCAATGGCCTCAAAAAGTCCCCAAATAAAATAAGTTAAAAACATCACAATGTCTTTTGCCAATTTATTAAGCTCAAGATTTAGAAAAAGGTGATAGCCTGATATAGGAAATATATATCTGTTGATATGTGCCAGACAACTGAGAGTGGGGGGGGGGGGGCGAATCAATTGTCACAAAAAATTGAACACTTAATGCAATTAGAAATTTATCACTTATCCACAATTATTGATTTAACAATGAGTGCATGAAATTAGAAACTTAACATCAAACACAAGAGACGCCAGATTTACGTGGAAAACCCCAAGGTGGGGAAAAACCATGAAGAGGATTATCTCTCAATATATATTGCAATATTGAAATAGTGATGTTCAGGCTCGGTCACTTCCTCAACCTTAAACCTAGCAAGATTACAATAGGGGATGTTAAACCCTGAGGATTGTTAAACCCTACTGGTGGCTTATTGCTAGATTCACTATCACAATCAAACACCTTTCTTTATTGTGAATAAACAATTTCTCAGCTCTTCTCTTCCTCCGCCCTGCTCTTCCTCTACTCTGCTCTTCCTTTTCTTTTCTCTATCTCTTCTCTGCTCTGCCTTTGGACCTTTCTTAATATATTTTCATTTTCGCTCAAGGACAACTTTTCCACGACTCAGCTACAAGTATTTATACACTACATCAACCTTGGAATGGTCATCAAGGTCGGCATCAACCATTGGAATAATCTCCAAGGTCAGTATTACAAACATTTACAAAATAGGTCCTGACATATTGCAACATCATGAAAAGGGAATGAAATGTGAATCACGTCATGCCTTAGATAGGACTCAAACATGATCTTCCATGCCACAACATGCTTCCACAATCTTCTAGAGATCTCCACAATCATTGGGATCAACCAGGTCGGCCAAGACTAGTTACATGCTACGTTATCTAGGAACAATCTTCACACACCATCTCAATTTCTTAACGTGGACCAAAGTCCAGATATGAACATGATTAGGAGACATCCAGAAGCACGCTATAATCATCAGGAGCAACTGCACAAACCTTAACCACTTTTTTCATAGGAATCTTCTCACCGGAGTACATGAACTTTACTGTCTTCAACTGTCATAAAAGAAAGATAGCTTGCAGACCACCAAACCATGAACCATTTCAATTGTAGGCACTTATCATCATCCCAGACTTCCCTCTAGAACCACATAGATAAATACTTTCTTGCGAAGGAATGTGGAGCCAAATATTGTCTTCCTGTCTCAATTGAACTTACAAAAAAAATAGGCTTCACTCTGGTGAACACAACTCACTCAGATCTTCATGCGGATGGCTCAAACCCAAAATGTAGCATCCTCAGACATACCTCTAAATTACTTCCAATCCGCAAACCACAATCTTCAAGAAGGAACAAAGGCAGAGCAGTTTACCAGACTGTTCTTCAGCATACAACTATCTATACTGCACTTCTCTGTGGCTTACTTGTTTCTTCTGGAGAGGCTAATTTTCTCAACATCCTCGACATACAAGTCTTCTAAACAAGTAATGGAATAGGATACAGTTGACACCAATGACAACAAGAATATGTTGACATCAATGACAACACCGATTAGGCACATACTTGCAACAATCTCCCCCTTTGTCATTGATGGCAACATATAATGTGAAAAACTGCAACAACCATCAAGACCAGATTCTCACCCTTTCTCTTTACACACCTGCACTCTTTCTTTCTCCAAAATTCTCCCCTTTCTCTTACACATCTACACTCTAAGTTTTTTACATGACTTCTCTCCCCCTTTGACATCAATGGCAAAGGGCACATACTTGCACTCTTCTACTCTGATCTAATCTCTCCTCTAAACTTTCTGACTACTCCCCCTTAGAAGTAGCCCTAAAAAGCATCAATCCGAACCTTTGAACACCTCTGGACTGATGCACCATTGTGCATCTTAGTTTAGAGTAGGAGGGGTGATGACCCCTAACTTTTCTCTGAGATACTCAAAAGTATCCTTAGACAAAGGCTTGGTAAAGATGTCTGTAATGTGATCCTTGGTAGAAACATACTCCAACTTGACTTCATTCTCTATCACTTTTTCTCTCAAAAAATGATACCTAGTGGATATGTGCTTGGTCCTTGAATGCATCACTAGATTCTTTGATATGTTTATCGCACTTGTGTTGTCACAAAAGATTGCAATAGGTTCTTCATACACAAATTTGATGTCCTTCAAAGTCTGCTTCATCCATAATACTTGAGTGCAACTGCATGCTGCTACAATGTATTCTGCCTCTATAGTAGACAGGGATATTGAATCATGTTTCTTGCTCAACCAAGATACTAATCTTTTTCCCAGGAAGAATGCACCTCCACTTGTACTTTTTCTATCATCCACATCTCTGGCCCAATCTGCATCAGTATATGCACTAAGAACAAAGTCACTATCCTTGGGGTACCACAAACCATAATCTATTGTACCTTTTAACTATCTCAGAATTCTCTTGACTACCATCACATGTGATTCCTTGGGTTCTTCCTGAAATCTTGCCACAAGACACACTGCATGCATTATGTCAAGTCTGGTTTGAGTCAAATAAAGTAATCCTCCAATCATAGATCTATACTTTTTCTAATCTGCCAAGGGTGAGTTATCATCTTTTCTCAACTTACAACTAGTTATCATAGGTGTGCATACTGGTTTAGAGTCTTCCATCCTAAATTTCTTTAACAACTCTTTCACATACTTAGACTGAGAAATGAAGATACCCTTATCTGATTGACTTATTTGCAAACCTAAAAAGAAGTTCATCTCTCCAAACATAGACATTTCAAATTCACTTTGCATTTCTCCAACAAAAACTGAGCACATACCTTCATTGCCTCCAAAAAAATATCATCAACAAAAACTACAACAATCAAAGTTTGTTCATCATTGATCTTGAAGTAGAGATTACTATATGTCATACCTTTACTAAACCCTATTTGTATTAGGTACATGTCCAACAGTGCATACCATGCCCTGGGAGCTTGCTTCAATCCATACAGTGCTTTCTTCAATCTGCATACCATGTCCCCTTGTTTTGATGACTAAAATCCTTTTGGTTGTTCAATATACACTTCCTCTTCCAACTCTCCATTTAGAAAGGCAGACTTCACATCCATTTGATAAACCTTGAAATCTTTGTATGCTGCAAAAGCCAGAAACATCCTTATTGCTTCAATCCTTGCTACTAGAGAAAAATTTTCTTCAAAGTCTATTCCTTCAACCTGAGCGTATCCTTTGCATACCAATCTTGCTTTGTTTCTTATCACTTCACCATTCTCATTCATTTTATTTCTAAAGACCCACTTTGTACCCATTAAATTCTTGTCTACTAGTCTAGGAACAAGATCCCAAGTCTGGTTCTTCTCTATCTGCATCAATTCTTCTTCCATGGCCTTTATCCAATTCTCATCCTTGCATGCCTCATCCACAGTTTTAGGTTCAATCTTAGAGATCAGACAGAAATTTACTTGTTCTTTTGCAGCTTTTCTTCTGGTTAAGATCCCTTTGCTTTTATCTCCTATGATTTGATCTTCAGAATGACTGATTCTTACATATCTTGGAGTTTTGGTAGCACTTACCAGACCTTGTTCTTCTTCATCTATGTTGTCTTAATGTGCACCACTTTTGAAACATCTGGATCATCTGGCTCATATCCACTTGGTTCTAAAGACCTTTCTTTACACTCATCAACTTTGACATTTGCACTTTCAATGATTTTATTCAGCCTCTTATTATAGCACCGGTAGGCCTTACTCTTGGTGGAGTATCCAAGAAAGATTCCTTCATCACATCTAGAATCAAACTTGCCTAAATATTTCACAGTAGGAACTCTACCATGACACAATTCATAGGGAGTTTTTGAATTGTTACCTTTTACTTGAACTCTATTTAGGATATATACTGCGATGTGAGTTGCCTCTCTCCAATATGCTTCCAGAAGATGAGCTTCTTTCATCATGGTTCTAGCAACTTCTTAAACTGTTATATTTTTCCTTTCAACAACTCTATTTTGTTGTGGAGTTTTGGGCACAGATAGCTGTCTCTTTATTCCATGCTCTTCACAAAAGAAATTGAACTCATTTGATGTGAACTCTCCTCCTCTATCAGATCTCAAACATTTCACTAGTAGAAAAACATAAATAAATGATTAAAAGAACTACCAAAAATTGGTCATGTGATCAGTAGTTTGGTCACGTGACCATTGGCAGTTTATTGTCAGTCATTTATCTCGCAACCAAATTTATGACCAAAAAATTTTTAGTCATAAATTTGGTAGTATATTTAGTCATAAATTTGGTAGTATATTTAGTCATTAATTTGGTAATATATTTAGTCATCAATTTGGTAGTATATTTAGTCACCTGACCATTGGTAGTTTATTGCCGGTCATTTATCTCGCGACCAAATTTATGACTAAACAAATTTTAGTCATTAATTTAGTCACCAATTTGGTAGTATATTTAGTCATCAATTTGGTAGTATATTTGGTAATTTGGTAGTATATTTAGTCATCAATTTATGTCAGTTGGTAGTATATTTAGCCAATTGGTAGTTTATTTAAATGTTTTTGAGGTTTAAACATAAAACACAAAAAAAACATAATCAATCATTCATTTGCACACAATGAAACAGCGATTAAGAAGGTAAAATACTAAAATTTTATTGAGAAAAGGTGTTTTTACAGCAGATACAAGACTTAAATATGTCTTTGCTTTGAAAAATATGTTACAAAGTGTGTTTCTCAATGCTACGACTGAGAAAACTGAGTTACAATACTCTATTTTTTGCTTATACAACTCTAAAACATGAAAGAACTACTTGCAAAATGAAGCCTAAATATTTCATCATGGGCTTTTACATCTCAAAATTTGAATAAATATATCAAAAATCGCTTAATATTGCTAATTGTTGCATTACTTCTTCTTTGCTGCATTTCCTGCCTTGGTGTGCACAAACAGAACCCAGCAATGCAATAAGTAAATTGCCCCTTTGTAACAAAAAGCAAATAAGTAACTTACTTTAACATGTTCTTTGAAAGAATATTTACTTTCTTGACTCCATGGATCTTCTTAGATTTGTTTAGACAGAGTAAGTCAAAATAGAAAATATAAATAAAATATGAAATAGTAGTAAGCTGTACAAAATAGACAACACAGATTTACGTGGAAAATCTAATTTGTACTAGGAAAAACCACTGACAAAGATCTGTCAATAATTTTATTCTTAGAAGAAATTTGTTGTTACAGAATTTTACCATGCATTTGCATTCAAGATCAACTGACTTTTGTCGACTACTTTACCAATGCTAGAATAAGATAAACTAACTTCACATACCAACAATAACTAATCCATCTCATACACACAAAAGAAGAAACAAGTTAAGAATGCATAATGGATGAATTGAAGAATAGATTAAACAACAGACTATAATTTTGGTGCCCATATGGTTAAAATAGGTTAGGGATTATTAAATATATTATAATATTGTATTATATTATAAATATTATAAACCTTAAGGAATTTCCAAGACTCTTTCTTGAAAAAAAAAGCACAATAATGTCTTGAAACTGGTAATCCAAGTCTCACTAACTTAATACAATACAAAAATTGTAAACAAAATAGTTTCAACAAGGAAAGAAAATTTTCGAATCCATGTAATATGTTCACATTCCCCACCTAATGGGGACAACAATCATTTTAGTGTTCAAATTTGGAATAGGGGATTCACTAATCAATACATATATCTGAATTGTTAGAAGAAATGAATAGTGCTTTCTCATACTTGGAATAATGAGAGTTTAGTGCTTCCGTATATATTCTATCAAAGAACTACTTACAAAATTCAAGTTTTTTTAGTCATTTATTTTTGTTTTTCTACCATATAAGATAACTACTATCAAAATTCAAGCCCATATCTATGTCATATCTTATACATCCAGATACTGTATCATGCTGTCCAGATCTGAATCTAGTTTTGAGTTATAAAAAAATTCAAAAACTGCAAAAAAAATGTAACATTTTGATTTAAAAGCGATGATTTTGTTCTCTAGGGGTGAGGACCCAGTAGTGGTGCACCCTAACTTCACGCCTCTCAAAATCATACGTGGCAATTTTGAATCACTCTAAAATTTTTACAGTAGCTTACTTGGCAATGCCCCTGCATATAACTAAGGTTTCAGGGCCACATCATCAAATATGATGCCACATCAACATGCTTTTTGTTGAGGTGTCAAATAGTTCCCCCCCAAAAAGGGTGGACCAATAGGTGTGCATTAAGTCATGTTTTGTTGGTGGGCTAATGTGGCATCACATGATTGGTTGCTTTTTAAATTTGAAGGGCACATTTCATTCAATTATTAGTACTTATATAACACTAACAACCTTAAAGTCACAACTACTAGTACTAAACTTTAAAAATATTGGGCCTTAAATGCACATATACTATCTAAGCCATTAGAACTAGATCTCGCCTATTGGGTTTTTTCCCCTATATATATATCACAAAAACTACAAATAACATTTAAAAATAATCTATAAAAAACAACAAAAACTTTTAAGTTTCTACATTATGTTATATGCCTTTTGATGTATAATATATTTGTGTGTGTATAAATTTGTACCATTGGAATCCCACGGACTGCCACAATTGGAGCTTTGGAACAAGGTATGGACATCCATCAAAGCATAATGGAAGGGGGATTTTTTCGAGAAATTATAGTTGGAAATGCTCTGGTAGACAGGCTTCCCGCATCATCGTGGGAGCTGTCAAGAGTCAGTGCGGGAGTGCACTCCCACACTGACTCTTGACAGCTCCCGCGATGATGCGGGAAGCCTATCTACTAGAGAATTTCCCTTGTAGACATGTATGCAAAATGTGGAAGCATTGACAAGGCATGTGAACTGTTGGTAGAATGCCTCAAAGAGATGTCATCTCATGGAATGTAATGATTGCGGGATATGCACAAAATGGATTTTTGAAAAGGCTTTAGAAACTTTCAAGCAAATGCAATTGGCATGTGTAAAGCCAAATTCCACAACCTTTGCCAGCATCCTCCCCGCCTGTGCAAAAATGGGAGCTTTGGAACAGGGTATGGACATCCATCAAAGCATAAAGGATAAATGAATTCTGTCAGATGTTGTAGTTGCAACTGCCCTGGTAGACATGTATGCAAAATGTGGAAGCACAGAGAAGGCACATGAACTGTTTGAAAAAATGCCTGAAAAAATGTGGTCTCGTGGCATGCCATGATTGCAGGATATAGACAAAATGGATTTTTTGAAAAGGCTTTAGAAACTTTCAAGAAAATGCAATTGGTAGGTCTAAAGCCAAATTCCACAACCTTTCCCAGCATCCTCCCTACCTGTGCCAAAATGGGAGCTTTGGAACAGGGTATGGACATCCATCAAAGCATAATGGAAGGGGGATTTTTGTCAAAAAATATAGTTGGAAATGCTCTGGTAGACAGGCTTCCTGCATCATCGTGGGAGCTGTCAAGATTAAGTGCAGGAGTGCAGTCCCGCATTGACTCTTGACAACTCCTGTGGTGATGCGGGAAGCCTGCCCAAGTGCATCTTCCCTGGTAGACATGTATGCAAAATGTGGAAGCATTGACAAGGCATGTGAACTGTTTGGCAGAATGCCTCCAAGAAATGTCATCTCATGGAATGCAATGATTGTGGGATATGCACAAAATGGATTTTTTGAAAAGGCTTTAGAAACTTTCAAGCAAATGCAATTGGCAGGTGTAAAGCCAAATTCCACAACCTTTGCTAGCATCATCCCCGCCTGTGCAAAAATGGGAGTTGTGGAACAGGGTATGGACATCCATCAAAGCATAAAGGATGAAGGAATTTTGTTAGATGTTGTAGTTGCAACTGTCCTGGTAGACATGTATGCAAAATGTGGAAGCACAGAGAAGGCACGTGAACTGTTTGAAAAAATGCCTGAAAGAAATGTGGTCTCGTGGAATGCCATGATTGCAGGATATGGACAAAATGAATTTTTTGAAAACGCTTTAGAAAATTTCAAGCAAATGAAATTGGTAGGTCTAAATCCAAATTCCACAACCTTTGCCAACATCCTCCCTGCCTATGCCAAAATGGGAGCTTTGGAACAGGGTATGGACATCCATCAGAGCATAATGGAAGGGAGAGTTTTGTCAAAAATTATAGTTGGAAATGCTCTAGTAGACATGTATGCAAAATGTGGAAGTATAGACAATGCGTGTGACCCGTTTGAACTAAATGAACCCTAGAATTGATTGTTGCATGTGTATGAACATTATCCCATGCCCTAATTTTTATTTTTCATAAGTGTGGAACCCATTGTCCTCAGTTGCATTTGTTCTTGTTACTTGCCCTAATATCCTCATGCTAATTTGTAGAATCTCAACTCTCATTTGCCAGAAACTCCCAATTCCTTACTTCCCTCTAGTTCTTACGTTCCCACAAGCTTGTAACTATTTGAAAATTAGCTATATAAAGGTTGTCTCTTTAGATATTTGAACTTATCCTATGCTCTTCTTCTATACTAGAGATCTCATATGACTTCACCTAAGTCAAATAAAATGAAATATGAACTTAAAGGGGTAACATCACCCTCTAAGATTGTCTCTACACTTAATGAAGTATTAGACATTGACTTAGGGCATGTGAACTTAGAGGACTTCTTAAGAAGGATGTTTGGGAATAATCAAATGACATCAGCAAGGTGTATTGCTAGCAGTGAGATTGCGTAAGAAATGAGTTTCCCACCTTAGAAATTTAGTCTCCTAAACTCATTATAGCTTGTGCCAAGTTTTATGATCCTCATATTAGGTAATTCCAACCATGAATGTTTAGATTCATTAAGATCATTCTAGAAAACAAGTGAAGGATCAATTGGGCCACCATTCTTAGTGATAAGATTCACAAGAAAATCACAAAGGTCTGAAACTCAAGGATAGTGCTCTCGTGGAATGCCATGATTATAGGATATGGACAAAATGATTTTTTTGAAAAGGCTTTAGAAACTTTCAAGCAAATGTAATTGGAAGGTCTAAAGACAAATTCCACAACCTTTGCCAACATCCTCCCTGCCTGTGTCAAAATAGGAGCTTTCGAATAGGGTATGGACATCCATCAAAGCATAATGGAAGGGGGATTTTTGTCAGAAATTATAGTTGGAAATGCTCTAGTAGACATGTATGCAAAATGTGGAAGTATAGACAAGGCACGTGACCTATTTGACAAAATGCCTCAAAGAAATGTGGTCTCATGGATTAAGCTTTAAACACTGTTGATAGCGATAGGATTAATGGCATCATATTTCAATGCTTAAAATTAACTATAGATTTTTATTTTCCATAATGACATTTGTTATAATGCAGTTTATCCATATAATACAAATTAACTTTCTTGCCTTTCCAAACTACATCAAAAAGACAAAAGCCTTCAAATTATACAAGCTATATTGTCCTCACAGTTTTAGATAGTTGTGTGGAGAGAAATTCTAATTGAAATTTCTGCCTTATTGTTGAATTTATACATGCTAAAATGCATAGGAAATGGAGTACCTTAAGAGCTCTTCCAGAAAGTAGTAGGAACCCCATATTGCCGAGTATGATATGTACAAACTGTAGAGCCCAAGTAATATGGTATATTTTCCTTTCCTGCATGATTAATAAATTTGAGTAAATAATATACAATCACACCATTGCCAATTTTGCAGAAAATAGCATACAGTTCTAAGTGTCTCAAAATCATTGAAGGAAGCTGGTTAAATATGAAGTTCATCTTATGAAATTAAAAATAGCACCTATTACGTGTCTAAATACAATTACTGGAAAAAATATTTAGATAGTTAAGATAGATAATTCACATGTTACTCAGCTGCATTGGATTCATAAGTTTACCAAGTCCCATCAGGCTGAGCTTTAACAAACGATATATAAAATTTGTCTCATTTTTTTCAATCAGCTATAGAGGAAATAAGTCACATAGTTCTGTATATAATCTATATTACAAGGGTACACATTTGAGTACTCACCAAATACATAACCAACTAATTTTCTGTATCTGATAAAGCGTTGACCATCTATAACATACAAATTTGCAAGCAGCAAATTGGCATAGAGTGAGAAAGCACCTAAAACAACCATGCCAATAATTCCCCAGACCAATCCTAGAGGCACTAGAATGAGGTTTGAATATCCCAAAATGTACACATAGTTGAAACTTGTAACTAACATCAGTCCCACTTTCTGCCATGAATCTGAAAACCATCACAACAACAAAAAATCTTAAAACTTTCTCTCTATAAAACACACAACATAAACCATATATATGATAACAATTATCCACTCATTTAACAGTTTATAAAAGGCAAGACAATTTACTGAAATGTGAGTAGAAATAAACTGGAAAAAATTAGATACCATTGTCAATTTTGTGTGCAGACTTGTGAGTAGAAAAGCTAGTTTCTTCCTATTCCTTGGCCATAATGTCTGTAGTTTATTTTTTCATTAAATCTTTCTTCTCTTTCATTCTCTTCTACATTTTAGAACAACCTTACTTGACACCTCAATGGATTCTTCTCCACCACTGAATAGTTGTCACTCAAATAGAATAAATGCTTTATAGTGTTTACATACTTGTACATATAGAGTTGGATTTCTCAAAAACTAGAGAGAGAAATCAATATTTTTTAAAGGATGTGTCATCGTATATACAACTACAACCACCACTAAGATCATGCAAACCCTGTGTTTCTCTCACCCTTATCTTTTAATCAGACATGTTTGTTTCTAGATACCATTATATATCAGGCCTCATTGTTTATAGTTGTAGTATAAATGCTAATAATTGATGTATTATGAGCTGTTTAACAATTTTATTAGAGAACTTATCAAACTACCCTCCATATAATTTGCTTGTTTCAAAGGCAATGACATGTACAACTAAAAAATCTTGGATATACTATGGCGTGCATGGCTAAAGTTGACACTAAAAGGTTTGTTCGCCTTTAAATCAACAAAACTTTGATATCTAATCCACTGGTCTACGATTGGAGCCCATAGAAAAAGTTTGCATCAAGAACAATGAATCTGCTAAAATATGTCACAAACACCATCAAATGGAAGGGCGCCTGTTTAGGGGCTTAAACATTTAGTGAGGCTTAGTTCACCATGATTTCTTCCAATTAAATCTGTTCCAAAATGGGCATGCTTCAGAAATAAATTGGAGTTCAATGATATCATACAAACCCTAGAAACCAATCTAAATCTTGCACCAACAATTACAGTACAACTGTTGAGGGGTAGGTGCCTAAAACACCTCGTGGTACTAAGGATATTGTTGAGGGGTATGTGCCTAAAACACATAGTGGTACTAAGGATGATTTGTTTTGTTCCACTATAACTCTGATTACCAAAATGTGTATGTTTAAAAAGCTTGAAAAGCCCAATTAAAGCATGAAAACTAGAAAACACAAGATAATGCTTCAAACAAAAATAGAAACAGCTACAACTGAAATAAAAGAAAGAAATCACCATAAACTTTTGCTCTCATGATTTGCATTGACCAACTCCAATAGCATCACCGCAGGCACTTTGAGTCATGCCTGTGGTGATGCAGGGAAAGCACCGTATCACCATAGGCATGATTTGAAGTGCCTGCAGTGATGCGGTGATGCAAAATATGGAAGCATTGACAAGGCATGTAAACTGTTTGGCATAATGCCTCAAAGATATGTCATCTCATGGAATGTAATGATTGCAGGATATGCACAAAATGGATTTTTTGAAAAGGCTTTAGACACCCTAAACTTTATCATTGAGATACTTGTTAAATCTGTGTTGGTTGTATGGATGTGTTTTCTTGGTGCCTGTAGATCACATATGAATATAGGCTTAGGAGTATTTACAACAACACTGCTTTTTGATTTGGATCCTAAAAATGCTATACAACTTATGTTCTTCTCTCAAACATCTATCCAAAAGTGGGCAGGTATGGTGAGGTAAGGAGATTGATGAAAGATAGAAGAATTAAAAAAATCCCCAGATGCAGTTGGATTGAAGGGCATAAAATGGTTGTCAAAATAGAGATACATGTTAAATCTGTGTTGGTTGTCGAAATAGAGATACCAATGATGCCACGACAGGAAAAACCAAGAGTTGTTGATTTGAAGCTCCACCAGAAGTGACCCTTAGTAATACGCTCCATCGCACCTCTCCCCTGAACCTCCGCTAACTTTTCACAGACATGAAACATTAGGGTTTACTAGGTGCCAAAATTTTAATTAAATTTTAACCATTTTAACATTTTGATTTTGGCGCTCATAGTTTACATTTTGGTTTTGGCGCTCATCGTATTAATATTATAATATTATATTATAATATATTAATAATATTATATTATATTATAATATAATATAATATTATAATATAAATAATATAATATTATTATATAATATAATATTATATAATTATAATATTATATTATAATATAATATAATATTTATATTATAATAATAATTATATAATATTATAATATATTATATTATAATAATTATGTAATATTATAGTATTATAATATAATAATTATATAATATTATAATATAAATATTATATTATATTATAATATAATAATTATGTAATATTATAATCCTCAAGGCATGCAGATCATTAATGGGCATGTTGTGTCGTGGCTAGTGCGCTAAGATAGATTGAAGAACCAAGATAATCCAGCTCTGCTCGTGGGAAACGTCCGAGCTTTCTCTCCCTTTATTCCTTTGGTCTAAGTGGACATTTATTGCCTTGCCTTGTATTGTCTTTGAATTCATGGATTATGATCAAATTGGAAAGAAAAAAGAATAGAGAAGTAATAGTCATTTATTTAGTCATTTGTATTTGTCTGACCAATTATTTAGTTGTGTTTTTTGCCCGATGACCAAATTAGTCATTTATTTAGTCATATATCGCTGTGTTGCAAAAAAAATTGGTCACGTGACTAAAAGTTTGGTCACGTGACTAAAAGTTTTAGTCACCTGGTCATTTATTTGCGATATTTCTACTAGTATTTGATTTTCAAATCCATCTCATTTTCAACCATTGCCTTAAATGCCTTGAATTTATCTAGAGCTTCAACTTTCTCTTTCAAAAAGGTGACCCAAGTTATTCTAGAATAATCATTAATGAGCAACATGAAATACCTATCTCCTTGCAAACTTCTTACTCTGGTAGGTCCACACAAGTCTATATGCACTAGCTCAAGTAGTCCTCCAACTGATTGATCCTTGCTTTTGAAACTTGTTCTTGTCTATTTCCCAAATTGACACTCCTTGCAAACCGGATTAGTAGGCTTCACAAGCTTAGGAAAATCTCTAACAATCTATGCAGTACTTATCTTCATAATATTATCAAAATTTATGTGACACAACCTTTTATGCCATTACCAATTTTCATCAATCTGAGTCAACAAGCAATAGTTCTTGGTTCCTTTCAAGTGATAGATATTACCTCTGGTCTTCTTACCAGTTGCAATGACTGTTCCAGAGCTTTCCCTGATCTTGCATCCATTGTCCTTGAAGCCTAAGTCATAGCCCTTGTCACACATCTGACCCACACTCAGAAGATTGTGCTTTAAGCCTTTGACATACAAGACATCTTCAGTATTATGCTTGCCATCAAAAGAAATAGATCCTTTTCCACAAATCCTACCAGTTGTGTCATCTCCAAACCTAACTAGTCTACCATCATATATTTTCAAACTTACAAACTTACTTTTGTCAACAGTCATGTGGTGAGAGCAACCACTATCAATAATCCATTCATATTTGTCCTTGATGACCTGAGTAGCCAAAGCACTTTCCACTGGTTTTTCTTCCTTCATACAGCTAGAAGAATTAGTAGACACAAGATCTTCCTTAATAGAAATGAACAAGCATTCATTTACAGAGGAATTAGCATTATCTAGTTCACCATTATCTGATACTCCTTCATCATCATCAGAATCTTCAACATAATAACACTTCTTTTGGGTCCTAGGCATGTTCTCATATCTTCTATTTCTTTCAATTATTTTAGGAGATCTACAAGCAAAATGACCCACTTTACCACAGGAAAAACATTTGAAAGGTAATTTTCTTTATACTTACCAGATCCTCTTTACAGCTTGTCCACAAAGTTGGCTTCAACTTCATCTATCTCATCATCAGATTCTACCTATACTTTTCTGATTTGGAAGTACTTCCAGGAGTACTGGCTTTGAAGGCAGTCTCAACTTTTGGTAGAGCATCATCTAACTCCCTCATCTCAAAAGTAGTAAGCTTACCAAGCAACTAATCCCTGTTAACTATTTTTTCTTGCATGAATTCTTCAATCGTGGCCACCTTGTGACAGTAGGACTTGGGCAAAGATCTAAGTATCTTCGTGACAATTTCCTTTTCATCAAGAGTTCCACCTATGGATTTTATCCCTGTAACAAGTTCATCAACTCTTTGCATAAACGCTGATATGTTTTCATCATTGTTCATCTTCAAGCTTTCATATTTCACTTTCAGACTTTGTAACTTGGCTTCCTTCACAAAGTCATCTCCTTCATAAAGATTTTTCAACTTTTCCCATACCTTATTTACAATTTCAAGATCTACCACTTTCATTAGTATTGAGTCGGTTAATGAGCTTAGCAGAGCATCCCTTGCCTTGATATTTATCTCATATTCTTTGATTTTGTCTTCAATCATCAGACCATTTTGAGGTATGGTGTATTCTATTTCTGCAGCTTTCCAAACTTTGATACCAAGAGAAAGAAGATGGATTTTCATCCAAGCCTTCCAGAGAACATAATTTGTTCCATCAAAATGTGGTGCTTCCTTCTTGTAAGACATTTTGGATCTTCCTCAAGCTGTTAAACTTTCTTCAGAGGAACTTGGCTCTGATACCAATTGTTGATATGCGCCAGACAACTAAGAGGGGGGTGAATCAGTTGTCACAAAAACTTAAACACTTTCTGCAATTAAACATTCATCACTTATCCACAATTATTGATTTAACAATGAGTGCATGAAATCAAAAACTTAACAACAAACACAAGAGACACTAGATTTACGTGGAAAACCCCAAGGTGGGGAAAAACCATGGAGAGGATTAACTCTTAATATATATTGTAATCTTGAAATAGTGATGTTTAGGCTTGGTCACCCCACGGGCCTAAACATATTGGCTTACTTCCATGAAGAACAACTAGGTCTAGCAGACTCACTACCTCAACCCTAAACCTAGCAAGATTACAATAAGGGTTGTTAAACCCTGAGGGCTATTAAACCCTACTAGTGGCTTACTACTAGATTCACTGTCACGATCAAACACCTTTCTTTATTGTGAATAAACAATTTCTTAGCTCTGCTCTTCCTCTACCCTGCTCTTCCTCTACTCCACTCTTCCTCTTCTTTCTTCTGCCTCTTCTCTGCTCTGCTCTGCCTTTGGACCTTTCTTAATATATTCTCATTTTCACTCAAGGACAACTTTTCCATGATTCAGCTACAAGTATTTATACACTACATCAACCTTGGAATGATCATCAAGGTTAGCATTAACCATTGGAACAATCTCCAAGGTTGGTATTACAAACATTTTATAAAATAGGTCCTAACATATTGCAACATCATACAAAGGGAATGAAATTTGAATCACGTCATGCCTTAGTTGAGACTCAAACACGATCTTCCATGCCATAACACGCTTCCACAATCTTCTAGAGATCTCCGCAATCACTGGGATCAACCAGGTCGGCCAAGACTGGTTACACGCTACGTTATCTGGGAACAATCTTCACACACCATCTCAATTTCTTAACACGGACCAAAGTCCAGATAGGAACATGATTAGGAGACATCTACAAGCACACTATAATCATCAAGAGAAACCGCACAAACCTTAACCACTTTATTCATAGGAATCTTCTCACCAGAATACATGAACTTTACTGTCTTCGTTTGTCATAAAAGAAAGATAGCTTGCGGACCACCAAACCACGAACCATTGCAAATATAGGCACTTATCATCATCCTAGACTTCCCTCTAGAACCACATAGCAAAATACTTTCTTGCGAAGGAATGCGAAGACAAATATTGTCTTCCTATCTCAACTGAACTTACAAAAAAAGTAGGCTTCACTCTGGTGAACACAACTCACTTAGATCTTCATGTAGATGGCTCAGAACTAAAATATAGCATCCTCAAAAATACCTCTAACTTACTTCCAATCCGCAAACCACGATCTTCAAGCAGGAACAAATGCAGAGGAGTTTACCAAACTGTTCTTCAACATACAACTTACTGTCTGTACTGCACTTCTCTGTGGCTTACTTGTTTCTTTCAGAGAGGCTAATTTTCTCAATAACCTCAACATACAAGTCTTCTAAACAAGTAATGGAATAGGATACAGTTGACACCAATGACAATGAGAATATGTTGACATCAATGACAACACTGATTAGGCACATACTTGCAACAATATCCTATTAAGGCATCATGATTTTGATATTAGATTTGGATTTTTGAAAGATTTTGGCTTTTTAGACAAAGTTAAAGGAGATTAACTTAATTTACAAGGATATTTTAAGGTCAAGGCTTCTTGCTTGTTAATTTATTTGTGTGAAATTTAGGATATTGGCTTCTTAGAATGCCTTTAGATTTGTTCCAAGGATCCATATGCGTAACCATATACTAAGGACATGCTTGTAATAATGTAATTCAAAAGAAACAATGATACTCTAAATGGATAGGGTAAACATAGATGTCAAAGGTACAAAACACAAGGTAGGAATATTGCACATCAACTATTTATGTTCTAAAGGATCAAGCATAGAATTTCTTAAGGTGCATGGCATTGATTGGTTCATCCAAAGATTCTGCTTCAGGAGTTACTAATTGATATGCCCCTAATCCATAAGATGCTATAATCACAAAAGTGTTGGAAATAAGGCAGATAACTGAGAGGGGGGGTGAATCGGTTATCTCAAAACTTTCTTACTTTTACTTCCTTTTCTTATCTTAACATTCAGTGATATATCAAAGCATGAAAGAATAAGCAACCATAAGAACTGAAATGAAATCAACACACATAACACAAGGATTTTTACTTGGAAACCCTGTTAAGGGAAAAAGCATGGGGTGATTAACCCAAGATTGTATTCTCTGTTAAAAGAATAAAGAAGTGCAAATGGCACTTGCCAGTTAGGGCTCACTGCCTGAGCATACTACTTATAAGAGGCTCACTACCTACTAGAGACCTACAGACGATGACAATGTGTTTGAATTGATGAACAACATCCACATATGTAAGAATTCAGTTCCGATTAGGCTCAGTATACCGATCTAGCACATTTCATTCTTCCTCTACTTAGTATCACTCTTCTATCACATTTTGAGCTTGGATTACTACCTTCGCACTTCTCTCTGTTTTTCTTCACACTTAATCCATACTACAATCATCTTTCACACCTTCACAAGCTTGAATCCATCGGGTATATATATACGCATCAAGGATTTCAAACAACTTTCTAGTCGGCAACAAGAACACTTAAGATATTTGCAAGATATTGTTCTGTCGGCTGAATTCATACTTGATAGATGATGCGCACCAAAAACTTAGTCATAGAAATCATTACCTAGGTCGGCCAAAAACATATAACACCTCAAGTTACTTGATCAACACCTCCTGCACATCTGGATCGAGGTCTGATACCCTGTTGGCCAATTCTTCCTCTGTCTGCACTATCTAACTGAAGTCTGATACTCAGATGCTTATATCTTTCACATGCTTCAAATGTCACCAGAGGTTAAATCTCTGGAATACAATAGTTCAGATACTCCTTATTACTCACCCAAATCTGCAACATGCTGGGTTTCACCATTAGAGAGTTTCAGACCCAATCTGTTGGACCCTATCATATGCTCTGTTCTTGATTACCGGATCAACCTATCTTCAATCTGACTTCCGATATGTGAAATTTATGCACTGTGAATGTGTGGGATATACTTCGTTGCCATCAATGACAACACTTATGAATCCTAGTAGTGTCTCTTGTCAACAATCTCCCCCTTTAGCATTGATGGCAACACTTAGTGAAAAATGACTAAGTGTCGTTGTAACTCCCTCTTTGCTTGTGCTCCATTTTTCCACACTGCTTATCGGTGCTCCCTTAATGTTGGATTCCTCATTTTTCACTACTCTTTACTCCCCCTTTGACATCAATGGCAAAGGGTGGGATCCGCAAACAAAAAATGTGCAAAAAAATTATTATATAAGGCCGCATATGTACATACAATCCATAAGATAAACTTACATATACTTAAGTATATCTGCAAATGTAGTCTTCAATTGTACAAGCTATGTGGCCCAACTTCTCTTCATCCTATCCAAAATGGAGATGTGTCCACTCAACAAAAACGCATATGCTTCTGCCCTCTTCAAATATGTTGGATCACTAGTCCGGGCTATACTTAGAGAATCTACTAAGGTATCATGCATTGCCTCTAACTTAGGGATGATTATCCCTCTGAGTTCACCCATTCTATCCATTATATTCTTCTTCTCCTTAACTGATTTCTTTATTTCATTTATTATAACAACTGCTTGGCATTCTTGACTTACTAGAGAGATGGTAGAGGATCAAAATTCTGAGATAGATTTGTCAAATTTCCTTCTTATTCTTTCATTTTCTTCTCAATGTCCTCTGCAACTTTGGGTCAGGATAAACAAAATTTATATGTCTCCACCATCCTTAAGAGCATTTTCAATGCTCTTTATGCCAATGTCTAGAATTTTTCTATCATTAATAATGAGCCCTTGTACCTCACTGAATCTTTTTCCCAAGAACTCATTCCGAACCTTAATTTTCTGCTGATTTTTCTAAAGACTCAAAATGTGTATTGACAGAATTAACTAAGTTCTTCAAGTTACTGGATGGAGAGGCAGAGGATCCTTCTAATATGAGGGAATAATCTTCTCCAGCACTCCAGATGCAATACTCAGCAGCTCACAGTCCTCCATATGAGATTTTAGGAATTTTTCTTTGGCTTTGGCCTGAGTAAAGGATGCTATCTTCATTATCTGAACTAGAGAGAGAGAGTCCAGATTCAGTGGTCCTTGCATCAACTCTGGTTCATCTAATTCTACAACTTCCTTGCCCAAGAAACTTTGCACTGCTTATGTAGTGTCTCTTGTATTCTCCTCTTCCTTTCCTTTGGGGGCATCCAGACTGATTTGCTTGTTGCCACCAACAGTATTTGTTTCTTCTTTCTACACTTACTCTTCCAGAACAGAGGAGTCTAAGGCCTCAGATTGTTCTTTATCAATTTTCTTGAATCCTTCGACATCCATGTTAGATGGCTCTTCATCAATTTTCTTTAATCCTTCAACATCCATGTAAGAAGGCTCTTCATTTGTTTCCTCTACAATGGGAAGATTGAACCTTTTCAAGGTACTCTAGAGAATTTCTTTTGTCTCATCAGCTATTTGGTCAGTTTCTCCAAGCATGAGCTTATTCATTCTGGACTTGCTCTAGAATTCTTCTTTGGCATCCTTGAAAACCATGTCCATTGTTTTTGAGTGATAGATGGACATAACTGTATCACTATTTGTTTCTAAATCTCTAAGTCTTTTGCTTTTGCACTTTCTTTTCTTAACTCCAAAACTTCTTCTAAGCTCTTAGGAATCAAGGAAATTATTTCAATGAAAGCTTTGTTATAAATGTTCAGGTACCTTACCATTGCTTCCTCAAGAATTCTCTTGTCTGCATCATTGTACTCATCATAGAATTCTATTACCGGTTGTAGGTTTCCATCCACAGTGATTGCTTTAATGATGTCTTCAATTGAGAGAGTGGGTCTCTCAACAAACTCTTATGTCTTATGCTCCTCATCAGTCCTGTCATTCTTAGAAGGTTTGTTCCTGGCTTTCTTGAATTCTCTGATCTCCACATCTGATTTTATCTCTTCATCATCCTTAAGGCTCACATATGTTCTTGTGGCCTTAGACTTCTTTCTCTTTTCTCATGTAACAGATGGTTTGGTTATTGGTTTAACAGTCTTTGAGCTTTTAGGAGAGACAGGGGCAGAACTCCTGGTAGATCTTGTCCAGGTAGAGGCTTCCACCGGAATACTTTCTTTCTTTGCTTCTTCCCTTTCCTTTTCAATTTTCTCTATTCTTTCTCTATTTGCATCTACTACCTCCTTTGTTATGCCAAACTTCTCAGCAAGTTCTTCAACCTCTCTTCTCACTTTTCTCTTTGTTTCAGGCTTCCTTAATTCAACATGTATTTTTATGTTTAGCTCCTCAAAGGTGCCAAACCTTTCTGCTTCAGTGTCCTGGATATCCATATAAGTTACCTAGATATGTAGATGACAAGATGATATTGATAGAAGTATGCAGGCAAATTGGTTCACTTAACAGGAAATGCAAAGACAAGAGGAAACCTGGAGTTCCATTTCCCATTGGTCTTAGCCATTACAGCTGCAAATCTTCTATAGATGCTCAAAACATGGAGAGATCTCTGATAAAAATCAGCTTGTATGCCTATACTATGAGATTCCCTTTTGACAATAAAGCATATGTTATAGATAATCTACGGCTTGGTGCAGGATACTGTCACTTTCCAGAACTTGAAGACTTTTGGGAAGATTGTGAAAATGATTATGAGGTATGTAAACGGGACTGGATGAGGATGACCATTTCATAGATCAGAGAATTCAAACTAGATTGCAATACAGATGGAATTGAGGAAGATGGTTTAGAATTAATTGATCCTATGTATTTTGATAAAATTGAAACACAGTCTTTACCACCTATCAATTGGGCTAATGAGGAGATCAAAGATTTAGCTACAAGAACTACACATATCATTCAAAAGACTAAAGCTTGGGTAAAGAAAAAGGCTACTGAGGCAACAGCTACTAAACCGACAAGTAATAATGCTTTATCATCAAGTAGAAAAGATAAGCATTCGAATTCTTCTTCTTCCTCTTTTTGTTCTCATTCTCCATCTTTAAGAAGTGGTTTCCATAAGAGTACTCAAGGAGGAGATGACAGAGAAGATCCATCAAGAAGAAAGGGTACTAAGAGCAACTGTGAAAATGATGAAAAATAGAAAAGAGGGAAAACAAAAATGAAGGATAATGCATTGCCTCCCATACAGGAAATAGTTGAGGTAAACAAGTCTACAAGTCCTAAAGTAACCCATCAAAATGTTGAGCATTTGAATGTTTCTCCTTTACCCCTTGTTGCTTCTCCTTCTCATAAAACACCTTGTTCACCTCATGCATTACAATTTTCACTCCCGTCACCTATGAATATATTCAGTGAGCATATTCTTCCCTCAAACATAGTACCTCTTTCCACGAATATTCCAGAATCCTCACACAATTCTTCTTCTTCCTGGTTGCAACAAAATTTGTCAAGAAAAAGAAACACTGCTCAATTAATCATGCCGGATTTTGATACAGTCTCTAATTTGCTGCAAAGGTCTCCCAAATCTAAAAAGATAAAGGTTACATCAAGGATGGTAGTGGATTCTTCATCAAGCAATGTCTGTGTTGAGGTTGCACAACCTGCTTCAGAAAAGAATTTGAATGAGGCTACAGAAAGTGATTTTAATATTACTAAAATAGATCTTGGTCCATCTACATATGAGGGTGACATGCAAAACTTTCAAGTATCGGCTGCCCAATTAATAAAAAGAACAGAGAACGAAAGACACACGAAAGATCAACTAAAGCAACAGGTGCAAGTTTTGACATCTTATCTCAAAGCCATCATAGATACATCAGCTTTGCCTCTTGAGGCTTCTTCTACCTCCACTAATTTCTCTCTTGAAAGTAATGTTGAAAAGGAAATTATTGAGAGTGTCAGCAAATATCAGTTGTATGGAAAGGTGACTGAAAAGTGGGTTGAACATATGAAATCAAAAGCTTTCAGTTTCTTTGAGCAGGCAAGGAGTCTATTTGATGAAGCAGAAACAAAGAGGGAAGAGATTGATAATGAAATGAGAGGTATCCAAAAAGAGGAATTGTTATGGCAGGGAATATCCAAAGACCTCAGTGAGATGATCAAAACTGATAATGAGATTTTACTTGCTGAAAAATCTTTCCAAACATTGAAGAAAACCAATCTAGTTCTTGCCTATTTTCAGTTGAATGGAAACTGTCTAATATAAGACAAGTGTTGGCAGCCCAAGAAAAGCTCTTGGAAATTTGTGAGTAGGTGAAGAAGAATATTCGGGCTGATTTATTGGCAATCAATCCTGATATAATTGAGACAGATAAATTTTTAGTTTTGGAAGCCCAAGCTATCAAAAGAAGCTTTGAGGACATGATTAACACAGGGTTGTTCAACAAACAGGTTTTCAATGAAGGACTTATGGATAAATTAAACCTCATCTTTGTGGTTGTCAATTCTGGCATTGATCACATATCAATTTATCGACATAATTTGAATGATGTCCATAAAGATCAATCAGAATGGAAGCTTCGCATGACAGGAGTCATTGTTCCCAAAAATAAACTTATAGCTGCAGCAGTGAGGATGTTCAGAATAAACAAAACAAAGTCTACCCTCCCTTCACAATAGTTTGTAGCAGCAGAAACATCTTCAGATGGTGTCAAACATGGCGAGGACAAAACCTAATAGTTTATTGAGAGATCCATCTTATTGGTCTACTTTTCAAAGTTTGCAAATGATAGGTTTTAGTTCTCTTTCTATGAAAGTGACTTTATGTCACTCTTTTGTAATTAAGGTAAAAAGTGCATTTTATTATTTCAGGGACTTTTGAAACATTATATAAAGGTTAATTAAAGTGCACTTTTATTTTCATAAAATATTTTGGGTAGTTACAGGAAGTAGTTATAAGGTAGTTATAAAGTTGGTTACTAAGACAAGTCTATATATACAAGCCTTGGTATTTGTAATAGGGACTTTTTGGCTTTCACATTTATAAGGATGTTATAAGGAACAGAGTTGTACAACTCAGTGTGGAGAAATAAGAGGCATTTTGGATTGTGTGATCTCAAATATCTTCTTAACATTATTCATTCCTCTTATGTTGATGGATGATATTTTTCTTTACATAATTTTGCATCTGCAATGTGGAATAACAACTAGTCTTGAAGCAATTGATTACTAGATAATGTTTCAACGTATGTTGAATATCTCCTGAATCATTTCTTCTTTCTAATACTACACTCATTTTAACAGTTTAAGAAGTATTCTTATATTGTTTTGGTGGGATTGTTGAACTTTATGCATGCGGGATGAGTCAATGTTCGTAAGCCCATTGTCTTCATCTTCCAAACCTTTCTTTAATTGCATTTCATTCTCAAGTATCCTTTAAACCTATAATTTATCAAACGAGGGAGCTGCCCCTCTACACGCAGAGGTAAGTTGATAGAAAAGCTACAACTTTACCAACTGTTGGTACTTATTTTCACTATGTGTTTTTCTGGGCAACGAGTCAATATAATCATCCATATGTTATAGTGCAAATTTGTTTACCAACAAGTATAGATTGTTGTACCAGATACATAATTTTCCCTACTTGAGTGGTAAATCTTGTAACCAATTCTAATTGATGCAAACTTGACATTCGGATCAGTAATGTCATCTATAGTCATTGCCCTCTTGTCATATTTTGATCCGGTGGCTTTTGTTACGATTTGATTTTTCACAGATTTGAGTGTAGGCAACCCACCAGTTGAGTGCAATCCGGTTTACAACCTTGATGGCATCTTTGGTTATCTTAAATGGACTCATTAACCACATAAAGTTATCATGCATCCTACTTAACACATACCAGACCCATTCATCCTCTACAAAAGTCAGGAAATGTATGCAATGTGCAAAGTGCTTCTCTTTTAGGGCCTTGAATTCTAGTTTGAAATCAAAATTCTCACTTCTTAACTATTTACAGTATATTTCCATCAATTCTAAGTCTCCAAAGTCTTCAATGTTTGCATGAATGTAAACCCTAATATCTTCTACATGCAGAACACCGTATGGGATATGGGAAAACACACCCAAGGGATCAACTTCTATAGATTTGTGAGGGTGTTTGTTGAATTTTGGTCTCGGCCTCTCAGTGACATTCACAACCATAGGAATAGCCAATCTAGCAATGAAATTTGGAGAAAGTTTGCAGAGAAGAAATACCTTTTTCACCTTAGGGTTTGTTGCAACTACTGGAGCAAATTTTTGCTTGATTTTGATCTTCATCTTTAACTTGAATAATCTACAGGATCTCTTCTCAGAGCTCTTCTCTCTTCTTTGTGAGTGCAAAGTGTTGTAAATGACGAATGGAAAGCCTTTTATCCTTGCACAAAAACTTAATTCCCCATTGCAATAAATGCACACTTTAAGTCATCTGGTTACCCTGTTTTGAGTGAATTTCTCATGAATCATTGTGTAGATCTTCAAATTATCATCTAAGTGAGTTGACACCATAACTTTAGCCTTTCAAAACATGCCTCTAAATCCACAAACCATAAAATTGCATTTTCAGATCATACCGGATCTGTTTGTGTAATTATGTTTTTACCGGATAGCTGTCGGAACTTGATCTACTCATAACTTCTTCAAATCAATATGCGGATTTCTCAATCTTTAACTGAATAATTTTTAGATCAACCTCCAAAAGCTCTTTAATCCACAACCTCTGATTCTTACTCAATGTGTCGAATTCAGGCACTTACTAGCTGGCTGGGGGAATTTGATCTTCTTTGCAGCTCCCCCTGAGCCAGAGCTCACCCTTTTTAATTTCTAGGAGTATCAGCACCGGATTTTGGTGCGGACTCATCACCAATATTCATCACACTCTTCTTTACCCAAATCTTGCTCATCTTCTTCTAAATCTCATCCGCATTCACTTTACCTTTGCCTTTGTCTTGTTTCTGATCATGTCTTACCAGACCTTTTCCATCATGATTTCTGCTCCTGCATAATCTAGCTATATGAATTCACTTATTGCAATTGTAACACACAACATTTCCTTGCTTATTTGATTGATATCCTCTTGATCTGCACTAATTAGCCATATGCCCCATTCTATTGCATGTAAAGCATCTACCATTGAAAGAATTGTTTATTTGCATATTTCTGCATTCATGAGATTTGTGACCATACCTTTTGCAATTAAAACATTGACCGGAAAAGGATGGATTAATTTGATTCATTCTGCTCCTGCACTGAGTTGCTTTATGACCAAATTTGTTGCAGTTGAGAGAGCTTCCATTGAAGGATGGATATCTTTGAGCATTAGGTTGTCTTATCAGAGGTCTTCTAGGCCTGTTTCTTTGTCTTTCTGACCCAAAATTCTTTTGACTAGATCCAGAGCTTTCACCTTTCTCATATCCCAAGTCATGCTTATCATCTACCCTCTTTTGACTTTCAAGTAGTACTTCAAGTTTGGCTGAGTGTTGTACCCAACCAAATTTTTTGCTTCATTAAGGCATTTTGAAACAAGTCTAGAAAATTTTTTGTCAAAAAGTAAAAAAAAAAAGCAAAATTTCTAAAAATAGAAATTTCTATTTTTAGAAATTTCTAAAAATAGACGCCGAGTTTGATTTTCTGGGTTTCTTGAGATATGGATATTGGCAAAACTTTCTAAAACTAGAAAGTTTCTAAAAATAGAATCTTCAAATTAGGTGTCGCACTCGATTCTCATTGGTCGATTTTGCTCCACGATCGGCATGGTCCAGATGGAATCTTCAAACGACCAAGTTTTCTCTACTAGGTCATTTTTGCTTTTTTCAGAAGGCGAAGCATGAGCTCAAAAATCATCAACATAGAAAAGTTCACCTGCCAAATCTCTTCGATGAGTTTCCAACGTTGTTTCAACGACGCAAAACTGACAAACGACCGTCGACTCGATAATGCACGCAAAACGATGCAAGATGGATCCAAGGTGAATGGAAAAGTTGGAAAATCACAAAAATGGCTAAGTTTGGTGAAACTAGGCACCCCAGGAGGCTAGGGGCGCCCATCCTCTCCTGTGTTAGTTTTTTTTTCACATTTTTCAAGAAACGTCGAAAATGCTACCGTCAGCTCTTTTCCAGTTGGTCAAACTTGGTCAAAAGTTAGTCAAAGCTAGGATTTCATCATAGATATGTTTAGACTACTCAGATCACCCTCCATTCCGCCTTGACAGTCGTCAGAACGACCGAAATCGAAGATCGAACAGGAGCCGTCGGCACGAAAATCGAGAAAAGGTACAAAATTGAAAATTTTTGCAAAAAATGGCTAAGTGTTGACAAACTAGGCGCCCCAAGAGGCTTAGGGTGCCCATCCTCACCAATGTTAGTTTATTTTTCATGTTTTTCTTGAAAAACGTGAATCTCCTTCTGTCAGCCCGTTCCGGTTCAGTGTTGATCAGTTTGGCACATTTTTCGAGGCAAACGGAAGGTACAATCAGCTCAATTTTCATCAAGCTTGCATATTTTCTAGATCATCAGACTCATTTCCATCCCAGTTGATAGAAATTGACAGCCAAACAGGGGTCCTGTGCCTCCGGAACGCGCACGCAAACCAAGAAATTGGAAAAGTTAAAAAAACTGAAAAATGGCTAAGTGTTGGGAAACTGGGCACCCCAGGAGGCTTGGGGCGCCCATCTTGAGCAGTGTTAGAATATTTTTGTGTTTTCAGTGTTTTCTGACATGCTTTGTTACCAATCTTCGCCCGTTGGTAGTTTCGGGGAGGTCAAACTTGGTCAAACGATGTCAGATCGTCGAACGGAGGCAGGGGATGGAATCTCAGTTGATCAATCTCCAAAATGTCAAGATCAGTCAGCTTTTTCAGTTCATGATGACATTTTTCCACCTTGTCAAAGTCAGAGACAGGCCATATTTGAGTCAAAACGAGTGTTGAAGTGTCGAAAATGAAGAAAATTTTGTTAACACTTCTTCCAACTTGCGCATTCGACGACATCATCAAAGAAGATATTTTTTGTCATCTTGACCATGAAGCCTTAGGCTCCTAAAAAATAGGGATTCTTCCTATTCGAAGACATCCACTTGGATTTATGCTTTAAAAGATGCTTTCTTCATGGATGAGGATGAAGTTTTCTTCTCACACAAATAAAGCTGCTTTTTCGACCAAAAGATTTATAAAGACAAGCTTTGGCTTCTTTATTTCATTATCTTTTGTAGGTTGCATCCAGAGAAAAGATTTTATTTTTCTTACAACGAAGATTCGAAGACCCAAACCAGGTGCTTTTTCAGTGTTCTTCATAGATTCGGGTTGAGGAAGAAGAAAGGCTTGCTTTTTCAGGGTCCTTGTTTCAAGGAGATCATTTTTCAGAAATCCGACCAGAGCTTTTTCAGTTTTCGTCGAGATGGGTCCATCCAGATTATCATCCTCTTGAAGATTGGGAGTTGTGCTTTTTTTTTTGGAAACTACTTTTTTCCTGCTTTTTCGAGAAAATCTCCGCTTTTTCAAAATCTGACAATCTAGGTTGCTTAGAAACGGAATTATTTACAAAACCCATGTGCCAGCTTTTTTAGCTCACACTCTGCTTTTTCTAAAAATTAGCAAATAATTTTCAGCCATCTGTTCAATACTTTTTCCAACATAGGTGTGTTCACAGTTGATTTTCAAATCTTCCAATATGCAGTACTCTCCAACACAAATCAGTCACAAAACAGCATTGGTTCATGATTACCTGAAAACTTGTGAAACAGACTTGCATAAAGTACTTCCAGTAATTAATTTACACTCCTTGGAGGATGCAGGAAATAATGCCATCAGGAATCTTGGGCACTCTGGTTTGCTTGCAGCGGCATCTTTTCCTATCACGGTGCAAAGTATCGAGTTTGTGATTGCTTACGTGATGCACTACAATTTGGTCACAAGAGAAATTCAGTCAGGAGATGGACGTGTGCTCTACAGCTTAAGGCCAAATGACATTGAAAAGTGTTTTACAATACCCATTTGGAGAGAGAATTTAACTGTTTCACTTGAAGAATGCAAGAGGGTTTGGAACAATGATAAGGAAAAATACAGAAAAAAGATTGGTCAGAGGTGGTTGAAAGAAAAGCAAAATATTATGCCAAAGAACGTTGGACATGGAGAATTCAAGGAGGAGCATGCAATAATGATTACTCTGCTAAGTCGTATCATGAGTCAAGCAGATGCAAACAAATTTCAGCCTTGGATGTTTTATATCATGTCCCAGATTGTTGACGGAACCGAATTCTATGATTGGTCGGCACTAATCAGTGATTGTCTCCACCAACAAATAATTGATTTTCAAAGGGCTCATGAATTCCATATGATATCATATCTTGTGTATTTGATGGCTTTTCAAGATTAATTCAGAGGTTTGAATGTTGTTGGAACTCTAGGTACTCAGCATGTGTATCACCATTTCCCGCAGTTAGAGATCTCTCAAGCTGAATGACATTACAGGCGGGTGAATGATGCATTCTTGATGCATGCAGTGCGAGACATGGACAAGGAGTTGCATATATGGTTTTTTGTAGAGGCTAGAATAGCAATGGCAGAATGGGCTGATTGGTTTATCCAATTTCCTACTTTTTCCTACATCAGAGTATATGGCTTCTCAGGAGAGCCAGCCATGTTGCCACGATATCCTACAGATGAAATAGCATTTATGGAATTTTTGAGGCAAGCTTATCAAGTGCATACATTTTTGCGTAGCAGACGCAAGACTGCCTTCAATTTTTCACTTGGGATGAGTATTTACAGATGTAGATCTGGAGCAGATGCCAAGGCAATCAGTAATGAATCATCCAGATATGGTCTTAAGTTTTTTGACAAGAGATCTTCATATGATCCCCGTGGTGTTTATGCATCACATCTTGGTCAGAATTGTACACACAAGTTTGCAGTTGAAGACTTCTGGGCTAATTGTGCTGATGAGTATGAAGTGCGAAGGCGCAGTTACAGCAGGTTCACTCTTCAACAAATGTCTGATATCCTATCAGAAGACATTGAGGGTTTGACAGAGAGTGGTGAAGTTCTACTTCCCACGTATTTCAAGGACCAAATTGAGCAACAACCATTGTCGCCAATTAATTGGTCAGTAAAAGAGAGTATTTCCATTAAGGAGAGAACAAGTCGAGTGGTTAAAAATAGTTTGATATTCTTGAAGACTAAGCGGAAGGATGATATTCCAGTAGCAGAGCCGCCAGTTATGCAACCATCAGAACCTTTCACTTCCAAGCCAAAACAAAGAGTAAAAGCTATGAGTGTTCTCCCAGAAAGAACAAAAATGGCAAAGTTAAAGAGGAAAAAAGATGAGTCTCCAGCTCATGTCCAACAGGAACATCCACCAGTTGAACCAAAAGTTCATGTTGAAACAACGCCACATGATGAAGTGTTACCTTCAGATCATGTATCTCCACCTTCTTCACCGATCCCTTCTCCTATTCACATAGATTCAGAGCCAGATTCACCGGTTCGCAACTTTGATGCAAGCATTGATTCATCAGGAGCCGATGAGGCGAGAACTGAGTTTCCAAGAGAGGATGGCTCATCCTGGCTTGAAAACATTCTGGGAAGGAAGAGAAGAAAGCCCTCATATCAGCTGGACTTAACAGAGCTAAAAAGCGTCTATCAAGACACACCAGACAAGCAGCTGAAGAAGCAGATTCGCATTGAGAAGAATGCGAATGGAGAAATCATTCTTGAGACTGCAACACCTCCAGAAAATAGAAGTGCTAATGATGTCGAGGTTGATGACTTCACAGTTGTCAAAGCTAACCTTGGCAGAAGTACTCGCCATACAGACATCAATCTCTTTGAGGTTGCAGCGGATAGCTTGAAGGAAAGGGTGTTGAGAGATGGAGAAGACAAGGCAGCTCTCAAAGCTGAGGTTCGACAGTTGCGACAATACATTTCCAACCTTTTCCATGGCACTTCACAGGTTGATTTGCTTCTTCCACCAAGTCTTGGATCACCAGCCAATCAGCGACATTTCAATAAGTTGGTCCTCTATGGGAGGCACATGGATAGTTGGGTAGAAGAATTTGTGACCAAAGGGAGAGTTGTACTTGCAGAGCTTTATCAGTTGAAGTACAAAGCTCATGATTTACGCCAAGGCATACAGGGGTTGCAGCAGATCATGGTAGAAAATAGGCCGGTGTTTGAGATCATTATCTCTGACTTGAAGATTGCACTTGATACTGTTGATTCAGCTGAAGATAAGAAGACAGTTTCTACTTGGAAAGCGCAATATCTTTTCACAGTGAAAACTTATGATAGTATGATTTCAGAGTTGATAGAATGGAAAGAAAAGGTAGTCGGCATCCTCAAGTTCGTCAGATCCTTTGTCTCTCAGATCCCGTGTTCATATGAGAAAGAAGATGGTACCCTGTATGATCTCAGGGAAGTGCAAGCAGAGTTTCAGTCTCTCGTCCGCAACAACTTTAATGATGATATCAATGCTAGCAAGATGAGTCGTCTTGCCGCAATGACAGTGAAATTTGACAAGGCTGCGGGTGAAGCTCACGAATTTCTTCAGATGGTTGCCAATGGTGAAGAAATGTTAGAGAATCAAAATATTGTTCTAGAGAGTATCAGTGTTCCTGGCAGAGATGCGGTCACTCACTTTTTAGAAGATATTGTTTCCCAGAATATCGACGGATGACATCACCAAAAAGCTAGAATGTTGATGAGGATGCATTCCAAACTAAAGCAGCTTTAAAACATATGCTTTTTCTTTTAAAGCATGTGCTTTCATCCTAAGCTCATCCATTCTATATTTAGAAAGAAATCACCTTGTGATAGTTGGAATCTTTTTGCTTTAAAGCAGATTGCTTTAAAGCATTTGTTTATTGTATCTTTGTCTTAGAATAGTAATAAATCTTGCGAGTTGGCAAGTTAGGGTTAATCAAGGAGATTTTAGGGTTCCCTACTCCTTTGATTTTAGTATAAATAAGGGCATCCTTGCCCATGGTTTGTAATGACTTTTGCGATAACAAATTTGCTATGCCTATTCTAGCCTGCAAATCATGTTATTCCAAGTGTTTGTTCAATCTGTGTTCATTGTAAGGGAATGGTAATTGTGATAGCAAATTTGTTGTGCCTATTCTAGCCTGCAAATCTTGTTATTCCAAGTGTTTGTTCAATCTGTGTTCATTGTAAGGGAATGACTTTTGCAATAACAAATTTGATGTGCCTATTCTAGCCTGCAAATCTTGTTATTCCAAGTGTTTGTTCAATCTGTGTTCATTGTAAGGGAATGACTAGTTGTGATAGCAAATTTGTTGTGCCTATTCTAGCCTGCAAATCTTGATATTCCAAGTGTCTGTTCACTTTGTGTTCATTGTTCTCCAGTGTTTGATCGCTTACTGTATGCCTACCTTTTGCTGCAGTATCGCTGTCCTAGAGTTGTATTAAACTTTCTGATATTAAATAGAAGTTTCATGCCTACTTTTCTCTGATATTCTATATCGATTCATCAAGTTTTCGTCGTCAGATGTGTAGCTTCTGCAGCTTTCATTTCCAGCTTTCATCATTAAAGTACTTTTAGTCTTGTGGTGTAAATCTAGAGGAAAACTGCTTAAGTTTTTGTGTTAACAATCATTCCCCGTTCACTTTCAACTTCCTTTGCTCTGAATTTACTTAGGAGGTTGAAAGCGTCTTTAGTCTATGCCAGTTGTAGTAGAAGTTTTATTTAAAAAGGAAAAAACCTCTTCTGCAGCGTTTAGAGTTTTATAACCTTGTGCTCTGCAGCTAAGAATCAAAAAGAAGATAGGCGAAGTTTCATTCAAGTTATCTTTTCAGCGAACATCAGCAAGAAAGGGAACTCCCCCTTCCAATAGGAGAGCAGTTTATCTGTGCATAGCTGTCCGTTTCCAAATCGCATACCAGAGGTGCGAATTGAAACACCAACACTGAGCTTATCTTGAATTTCTCTTTGTGTTCATTTGCAGTTTCAAGATCTTGTTTAAGAGTGTCGATCTGTCTCTCAAGTTATTCTTCATTATATCTAGCTTCTCCAAGATCGGACTCAAGGTGTCTAATTATTCTGTCCATTTTGTAGCAATCTTTTGTTTTCTCCTTGAGGGATTGTTTTAAGTTATCTTCAGTCTTTCTCTTTTCTTCAATTTCTTGAGTAAATTTCATAACCCCTGATTCCATTTCATGTCTTAGCATGACAACTTCCTTTGACAACTTTTCACATAGCTTTGTTTTCTCATTCAGGTCCTCATCAGTATTATTGGCTTCATTTTGATCTACTAACTTCTAAAGTAGTTCCTTTCTCTTTTTCATGGAATTATTGAGTTTTTCTTTCAGCTCAATGATGAAATCATCAGCCTCCTTAAGTCACTCTTTCAAATTATTGACTTCAGACTGGATTGATCAAGATCTTCTAAGGCAAATTGTAGTTGTTCTTTCATACCATATGCATCCATTGAGATTCCAAGATCCTCCTCAAATTGTTAGGCTTAATCTAAGGAACTTAGCTCTGATACCATTTATTGGAAATAAGGTAGATAACTGAGAGGGGGGGTGAATCAGTTATCTCAAAACTTTCTTACTTTTACTTCCTTTTCTTATCTTAACATTCAGTGATATATCAAAGCATGAAAGAATAAGCAACCATAAGAACTGAAATTAAATCAACACACATAACACAAGGATTATTACGTGGAAACCCTATTAAGGGAAAACCACGGGGTGATTAACCCAAGATTGTATTCTCTGTTAAAAGAATAAAGAAGTACAAATGGCACTTGTCAGTTAGGGCTCACTGCCTGAGCATACTGCTCACAAGAGGCTTACTGCCTACTAGAGACTTACAGATGATGACAATGTGTTTGAACTGATGAACATCATCCACATATGCAAGAATTCAGTTCTAGTTAGGCTTAGTATATTGATCTAGCACATTTCATTCTTCCTCTGCTAAGTATCACTCTTCTGTCACATTTTGAGCTTGGATTACTGCCTTCGCACTTCTCTCTACTTTTCTTCGCACTTAATCCATACTACAATCATCTTTCACACCTTCATAAGCTTGAATCCATTGGGTATATATATCCACATCAAGGATTTCAAACAACTTTCTAGTCGGCAACAAGAACACTTAGGATATTTGCAAGATACTGTTCTGTTAGCTGAATTCATACTTGATAGATGATGTACACCAAAAACTTAGGCATAGAAATCATTACCTAGGTCAACCAAAAACATATAACATCTCAAGTTACTTGATCAACACCTCCTGCACATCCGGATTGAGGTCTGATACCCTGTTAGCCAGTTCTTCCTCTGTCTGCACTGTCTAACTGAAGTCCGATACTCAGATGCTTATATCTTTCACATTCTTTGTCACCGGAGGCTAAATCTCTAGAATACAATAGTTCAGATACTCCTTATTATTCACCCAAATCCACAACATGCTAGGTTTCACCATTAGAGAGTTCTGGACCCAATATGTCAGATCCTATCATATGCTCTATTGTTGACTACCAGATCAACCTATCTTCAATCTGACTTCTGGTATGAGAAATTTATGCACTGCGGATGTGTGGGATATACTTTGTTGCCATCAATGACAACACTTATGAATCCTAGCAGTGTCTCTTGCCAACAAAAAGGTCCAATCCAATTAGGCTCAAGTTCCCCTTTCTTCGCTCTTTCTTGCTGATTCTTTTGATTTTCCTTAAGTACCAAATCACCAGGCTCAAATATTCTAACTATGTTCTTATTATAACTTCTTCGTAACCTATTCTGATAGGATTGCAAATGATTTAAAGCGTGCAAACATTTCTCTTCTAGGACCTCAAGCTCATACAATCTAGATACCCGATATTCTTCTTTATCAATCACATGCTTCAATGATACTCTCAAAGATGGGAGCTCAACCTCAATGGGAAAATGGCTTCGGTTTTATAAACAAGTGAATATGGAGTGGTTCTAGTAGGGGTACGGCTACTAGTTCAGTAAGCCCATAAAACTGGATTAAGCTGCAAGTGCCAATCATGCCCAACGTCATTGACCATTTTCTTGAGGATCTTTAGGATAGTTTTATTCAAAGCCTTAGCTTGATCGTTACCTTGCAGGTAGTAAGGGGTGGGAAAATGGTGTTGGATATGGAATGTGCAAAAAATTTTGTGGACATCTTGGTTCTTGAAGGGCCTACCATTATTAGTAATAATGGTGGATGGGATACTATATCGATAAATGATATAATTGAGGATAAATTTGGATATTTGTTTACCAGTAATATTGGCTAAGGGAATGGCTTCTACCCATTTTGTGAAATATTCGGTAGCAGTTATGATAAAGGTATGGCCATCGGAAGGAGGGTGAATTTTGCCCACAAGGTCAAGCCCCCATTGAAAAAAAGGCCAAGGACTAGTGATTGGTTGTAAATCTTGAGCGGGTGCATGTATTAAATCCCCATGTTGCTGACATTGTTTACATCTCTTTACACATTCATGAGCGTATTGTTCCAAAGTTGGCCAATAATATCATGTACTCAATAACTTCTTAGCTTGGGATAACCCACTAGAATGTGCCCCACAAATCCTCTCATGCACTTCTTGTAAAGTAGATTTTGATTCTTCAAGGTTTAAACATCTAAGGAGAATATAGTCTTGGCTTCATTTATATAAGGTATCGCCAAGGATGGTAAAGCGAGTGGATCGACAAATAAAGTTTCTCTTTTCGGAGCTAGAGAGATCAGGTGGAAGAGTGTTATGATGAAGGTAAGTGTAGACATCTTGGTACCAAGGGGAATTAGGACCAATAAGGACACACACCATTTTTTATTCTGACATCTCATAAGCTGGTATGAAAAGTTGTTCAACTAGAAACTCATAGTGTTGATCACTATGAGGCATGTCCAAAAGAGATCCAATAGTGGCCATGACATCAACAGCCCTATTATTTAACCTTGCTACTTGTTCAAATGTGATCATGTTGAAATGCTCCCTTAATGTGTCTACCATTTTCTTATAGGGCCATAGCTTCTCATCTTTTGTGTGATATTCTTTATTTACTTGTCTAATGACCAATTGAGAGTCCCCTAGAACTTGAAGTTCCTTGATATCCCATGAAATAGTTATTCTTAGTCCTAATACTAAAGCTTCATATTCTGCAATGTTATTTGTGCACGGGAAAGCTAAGCAATATGACTTAGGTATGCAATCTCCTTGAGGGGTAACAAAAAGAATTCATGTTCCCAATTCATGATTGGTATAGGACCCATCATAATATAATTTCCATAAAGATGAAGATTCCATGGCAAAGATTGATTCATCAGGAAACTCTAATACTATGGGGTGATCCACTTGCAATGGGAAGTTTGCCAACTGATTTGTTATGACTTGACCCTTGATATCTTTTCTATCCACATACTCAATATCAAATTCACTTAACATCACGACCCGTTTAGCCATTCTACATGTTGGGGCTGCCTTAAACAAGAGATACTTAAGAGGATCCACTTTTGACATGAGCTTAGTTTGTTTGTTTAGCATGTAGTGCCTAAGTTTTTGAGAAGCAAAAACAACTGCTAAGCAAGCTCTCTCTATGAAGGTGTAATTTAATTCATGTAACCCACCAAAGTTCTATTGTCATAATAGATAGATCTCTCCTTTCCATGAACATCATGTTGAGTAAGGAGGGCCCCTAGAGTTGTTGATGTGGTAGAGATATACAATAACAAGGGTCTTCCTTGGATAGGTGGCATTAAGACTGGAGATGTCATAAGATACTTCTTTAATTGTTGAAAAGCTTGTTGACATTTAGCATCCCATTGGAAGGACACATATTTATGCAACAAATGAGTAAAATGATGACATTTATCTACTAATTGAGCTATGAACCATCTAATGGACTGCAATTTACCTTGTAGGCTCCTTAATTGTTTTAGATTAGACGGGGGTTTCATGTCTACAATGGCCTTAACTTTAGCGGGATCTACCTCAATTCCCCTACGTGAAACAATGTATCCAAGCAACTTTCCTGATGTGATCCTAAAGACACATTTCATAGAATTCAATCTGACTTTATATGCTTCTAATCTATCAAAAATATGTTCTAGGACCTTTAGATGACTTTCCCAAAAGGTCATCAACATAGTCCTCCATAATGGTATGGAAGACATCATGAAAAATGGTGGTCATAGCTCTTTGATATGTGGCCCCTACATTTTTAAGGCCAAAGGGCATAACATTCCAACAACAAGTTCCCCATGGACATGTAAAGGCAGTCTTATGTTGATCTTCAACAACTATTTTGATTTGCTTGTAACCGAAAAATCCATCCATTAAAGAGAGCATTTCATGGCTAGAGGTTAGGTCCACATATGTATTAGGAAGGGGAAAATCATCCTTAGGTCATGCCTTGTTTAAATATCTAAAATCTGTACAAACTCTGATGGCCCCATTGGGCTTGGTGACTAGAACCAAATTGGAGACCCACTTAGGATAATCAATGGTCCTAATGAGCCCCACATCCAATAGTTTTTGAAGTTCTGCTTTAACCAAGAGAGCTATTTGGAGATGCATCTTACAGAGCTTTTATTTTACTAGTTTTGCATTAGGCGTAACTATTAAATGGTGCACCACTAATGTAGGATCAAGACCTGGCATATCATATTAGGACCATGCAAAATTGATCTTCCTTCCTTCAAAGAAAGTTGTAAATTCTTGTTTTTCTTGAGGGGTTAAAGATGTTGCAAAGAAGGTAACCTTGGGATCCTCTTGGGTACCTAAACTAATTGCTTGATCTTCTTCCACTAAGATAGGAGATCTTTCTAAATATTAAGCCATATTTGGAAGTCCTACATTCTCTTCTTCCTTGTCATAAGATTCCATATTATAAATTGTATTTTTAGAATCTTCCCCAAAATAAGCCTTTACATCTAATTCTATGGAAAAACTTGCTTTGTGATCACCTAAGGGAATTCCATCCCTAAGACCCATAAATTCTGCAATTGCTTCATCATTTTGAAAAAGGTCCAAAGAGGGTGGTCCTTATTGGTCCCAATCAATGAGTTGAGGATATACAAGGTCAACACAATGGGCTTGAGAAGTGGATGGCATGGGTGTTATGGTGCAAATAGACATGTCTTGGAAAATGTTCTTTAGATCAAAGGAAGAGTCTTCTTGAATGTCTACATTAAGGTTTTTGGAAAAAGGGAGAGGTTTAACTTCATAAAGAGTGTATGTGGATTTTAGGGGCACATTCATAGGAGATCCATACCCTAACCCTCCATGATTACCTCTAGGAACTTGAAAGATAGGCCCTCAATGATACCTTATTTGATGCCCAAGACCACCTTCTCCTTTATAACCCATGTTCTTTATGATATCAAGACCTTTTGGATAGTTCTCAAGGTTCAATTTAGGAGCTTGAATTTTTTCTTTTTATTTATAGAACCATGATGATACATCATCTTGAATGTCTTCTTTCTCCAACTTACCTCAACAATAAAACTTGGGGAACCATTGCTTGGCAATGATCTTCAATAGACCCTCCTTAGGTTTACCATAAGACTTAGGTATGAGAGGAAGCTGACTTACACAAAAGGAACATTACATTTTTATATTCTCTACAACCATTGTCATGAATTTGGACCTTGATCTCAGGTGTTGATGGATTCAAAGGGGAAGGAGTGGATGATGATGAGGCTAATGTGGATGGGTCCACATAAGATGATGATGGAGAGGCTTCATGGTTAATAGGGGTATGATGATTCTCTTGGTATTTTTCAGCTAAATTTTGACAATATTGAAAGGGTTGAGGATCTCCATAGATGGTAATTTCCTTGCCATCATGGGGAAATTTTATGCATTGGTGGAAAGTGGATGAGACAACTTGCATGGCATGGATCCATGGGCGACCAAGAAGGATGTTATAGGGTAGATCAAGGTCCAAAACTTAACACACAATTTTTATTAATATAGGGCCCACTTGAATAGGTAATTCAAGAGTTCCATTTGACTCTCTCTCAGCGTCGTCATAACCCTTAATGGTAATTTTCTTTAAGGGATCTATCACTCCATCAGGATACCCCAACATTTGATCAAACCTAGAGTACAAATGTTTAAACAAGGTCCCCCATCAATCATGACTCTTTTGACTTTATGCTTATGAATAATAACCTCCAAGTACAAAGCCTCTGCATGTTTGGGGCAATATTACCGACCATGGCTTGAAACTCATTGGCATCTATGTTGGAAGACACACTTGATTCTTGGAGACTTTTAACAAGGATTACACGATGGGTTGGGGATATTTTTAGAAGTTCAAGGATAGAGATTTGAGCTGGGGTTTTGTTCAAATGATCTTCAAGATTATAATTGGATGAAAGTCTAGATGAAGTAGGAGGTCCCTGAATAGTGACCCTACTTCGTCGAGTGGTTACATCACAATCAATTGCTGGATTTTTTATGGTCAATGTAGAGACATGGTTGTTTGCTTGTCTTAAATAAGCTATTGCATAATAATGGCCTACGTTGGCATAGTTGGCATCTCTAGAAGAATTACCTTGGTTATTCACATGTCTTTTTCCATGGTTAGGCATAGGATCATTAAAAAAATTTAAATATGCATTGGTGGTATGAGAGTTATTTTCAACCATTATATCACCATGATCAATGAAGTCTTGTATTATGTGTTTGAGCCTCATACAACTAGAAGTTTTGTGACCTTGGTCCTATGAAAGTCACAAAATTCATTGTCATTCTACCAAGGCAATTTTACTTGGAGTTCAACATTTCAAGATTTAGGTAGATCAATTAATTTAGATTTGACCGACTTCTACAAGGCCACCTCAATAGGTTCCCCTAGGGTGTGAACTTCCTTTTCGAAGGAAAAAGTAATATGTAAGGACATTCATTACCTTGAGGGTTGGTTGACAATGTTGTATTTGATGAAGATGGCGCTGTTTGAATAACCCTTGTATCAACCACTCCATCATGTACAATATTTTGATTTTTAATCCACAATTTAGATTGATCATTATTATGAGGATTTTCCTTTATCTTCCTTGTAGATTTTGACAAGACCTTTTGCTACCAATACTCTTTAAATGGTCATACCCCTCTCTATGAGTTTAGAAAAAGGTATTTGGACCTTGAACTTGAACATGGAAGCTCATTTCTTGATATATATTTTGAGTAAAGATGTTGACCAATTGTTTTTTGGGAATTGATCAAGGAATTTTACTTGCCAAATTCCTCCACCTTTGTAAAAATGAAGCAAAAGATTCACCATTCTTTTTCTTGGTATTGTACAGATCAGTCATTAATGTTTCATGTTCAATGTTATAAGAGAAATGTTGGATAAATTTCTCAGCCAATTCTTGAAAACTTTTGATCCCTTGAGGCAAGTGAGAAAACCACTCTATTGCTTAGCCCCCTAGACTTCTAGGAAATAGGCGCATGAGATAAGTGTCATTATAGGATACTTCCATGCAAGCTAAATAGAATTCTCGCACATGTTCTCTAGGATCACTTTTACCCTTATATTTATCAAATTTGGGGATGTCAAAGTTCTTAGGGAATGGAATCATATAACTCTTCTTGGTAATTCCCATTTGAAGGTCCGACATTTATTTTTGCAACTCCTGAAATTGTTGCTTTATTATCATTACTTCATCAATTTGGGGATTAAGATTAGAATTTGGATTTTTATATAAAGGGTTATTATAAGACTTTAAATTTGGCCCTTGGGGAATAGAGGATGAGGTTTGAAATTAAATTGGAGGGATATTAGTGGAGGTACTAAAAAAAGGATTTTGGACACCATAATGTGTTGAAATTGAAGGCGAGGTAGTGTTAATGATATTTGAAATAGGAACATGAGTTTGTTGAGGAATGGACAAGCCGTGAATGGTGGGTGAGGTTGGAGTAAACATGGAATTTGAAGGTTGAGGTATAGGCACGGATTCCATTCTTGAGATACCTCTAGCAAGGGTAGGGGTCAAGAGGTCCATGGTGGGATATATTTGGCTAATGACGGGATGCCCATCCCCAAGTGGTTTTAATTCTTCTTGAGAGGGAATTCTAGCCCCTTGTTTTAGAAACATTTCCATATAGTAGTCAGGGTGTCTAGCCATCAATATTTCAATAAGTTTAGAGCCCCTTGGATCAACTACAAAATCTTCTATTTCCTTAGAAGTAAACATTTCATCTAAGTCTTCAATAAGGACTTGTTCCAAGGGTGATGGCACATATGGCATACCATATTCTTCGGGATTAGTGTTTGCATGTGAAACACAAGGGTTTCCCAAGACATAGAGGATATTCTTCTAGGATCCATTGCTTCTTGTTTAGAACGTGCTCTTTCTCATGTAATATTGAAAAGATTATTTACAAAGCCTTGGAAATGAATTAAGAATTGTCACATTCATTCAAATCAATGCTTACATTCATACCACAAAACATGGCAAGAGAAAACCAACACCATACCATGCTCTTTCTCATGTAATATTGAAAAGATCGTTTACAAAGCCTTGGAAATGAATTAAGAATTGTCACATTCATTCAAATCAATGCTTTCATTCATACCACAAAACATGGAAAGAGAAAAACCTGATTGCAATCAAAAGTCACTAGAAAGAACACCCACAGCGGTGGAGAAAAATAGACTCAATACAAAGATTTTCCAAGTATATCACATGCATTTCATAACTGCTTCATTTAAAACAACGACTAATGCAAATATATCCTTACTATCCTAATTTGTGGAGCTAGCTCACAATCTTGCTAAGAAATTACCAAAATGACCAACCCTTTATACAATTCAAACACCTGCATCTATAGCATTCAATTCATTGCACTCTTCTAGGCTCCTCACCTTGTCAAGGACTATACCCACGCAACATTTATTTTAGTTCCCAGTTTGTCAGGAAATATGCATGTTAGAGAAGATATTTCCCATACTCTGTCACTTCTGCAAATAATCAGAAAGAGATTGCTTGCCCTCTTGACGTACTTTGAGCAATAAAGAGGGAAGGTTCTAATCCTCTCCCTGCTACCTGCAACATTTGACTTAGTTGATTTGTCTTTTGTGCATTGAAGAACTTCACTGTGCCAACCACCCGCATGGCACTTTCCTACAAACTCGTTAAATTTTGGGTACAAATCAATTTGCATATCCCTATAATCATGACATACATTTAGGGAATTACTCTTTTAAAGCAATGACAACACTCCTAATGTGTTGTCCCAAATTTCTATATTAAACTATTTGGCTCTTATTGTACCACTTTGTGTACTAGGCGCCCTTCATTGATCATCTTTATAACCTTCACACACAACTCTAAGCATGAACTGGGTGAAGAAACCCTTAACAACCCCACCAACTCCACTAAAAGCATTAATCTTGGCCACCCACTTAGCATTTTTGGCAATCCGGCAAGTTGTCGACGCATTGGGAAGAACAAGTAAGTCTAGGATGTCGAGCTCTAACAAATTAGACTTCAGAGCTCGGGCCTTCCGCCTTACAACTTGCATATTGGAAGAGAAGAAGAAGAGAACCCGACATGGTTACATATAATATGAAGGGTGCCAAGGGTTGGACCTCAGGCCTTCTTCCTTCTATCATATGCCATGACGTCATGGCCATCCACTTAGCAACTTCCTGTGGTTCTGTAAGCCTGCCGCAAGCCCACCCAAAAGGTTCTGCGGAACGATGGAATGCCTAAGAACAAATACTTGTCAAGGGTCAGCCGTCGGGCCTTCCCCATTTTGTCTTCCAAAAAGGAAGGAAGAAGATCCAACCTCTGAGCTCCACCACACAATGCATACTTAGAAGAAATTGGACCATTGGACATTGGCCCTCGGGGCTTCTCCTTGACACCTGCCTTGAAGAAGACCGAAGACCAGAAGCCTGAAACTCTGAAGTTCGCCACACTTAGACATTTTTGGAGCTTGATTTCGAAGCTAATAAACAAAGCATGACAGAAGGCAAGAAGCTAAAACTTTGAAACTCTAACAAGGTGAGAAATACAAGGGAACACTTAGGAAGATTTGGACTTAGTCATTTTTTTGGATTTTCCTTTGCATTTCAATAGGAACAAACAAATGGAAACCCATGGAAAATGTCTCTGATTGGATACAACTGATGGGTTCAACAAAGAGGTCACAAAGTGGGATTCAGATGGAAATTGGGGCATATCTGGGAACAAAATTTTCTTGTAGGTTCCCAATAGATACCATGTTAGAAATCTGAAATAAATTTGATAACCCAAGAACTTTATAAGAGAATTTCTAAGCTACATAAACTGGAAAAAGCATAAACAATGCAAACTATTGACTCTAAGAGATATGCAAATGTCATGATGACATAATTGCATTAGTAGCTCAAAGAAGTTACACCAAAGAATGGCAAAATAAGCATACAAGATGCAAACTAGATGCAAAATACAAGATAGGTAGTGAGTTTACATAGACCAAGGAGGGGTGGAGGTGGCAAAACTAATCAATAGGGAGAGACCACCAAACAATCTAAACATAGTAAATGAAACTCCCTCATAGAATGATGAGACCTTAAATGACCCACTCACCTAATTAAACTCACTTTACTTAACCTAAGCAAGCTTAATAAAAGTGTAGGAAAAACCTAGGAAATAGGGAAATAAATTATCCAACTAGGAAAATAAAAAATACAAGAATAGTCTTTTGTGCGGATTTTTCCTAAAAAGTATAGCACCTTATCCTCCTCTTCACTTTTTTTCTTATGTTATCTCTTCTATATATGTGTTACTCATGTATGTATATAGAATAATATTGTTTATCTTATTTATATCAAAGAAGGATAGTTCTTTATATGAGTCAATTGTGCCATTATAATTAATGAACCATTCCAAATTTAGCAAGATATCGAATGTGTCAAACAACTCTTTCATTTTGATTGCTTCAAAGCCAATTTTCTTCTTGATCTCTAATAGGTTGACTTCTACATTCCTCCAGTTTCAATTATGTTGATTGTAGTACCATCAACAAGAGCAACATTGTAAGGTGTGTCGTAGATTGTTGGTCTTCCAAACTCCTAGAATCTCTTGAGAATAATGCTATCTGCTCCTAGGTTGATCAATACATTCTTAAAATGTCTATTGTTTCCCTGAAGTTCTATCAAGATTAGTTTTTGTTAGCAGGGTATAGAGCATAAAGGAAACTTGACTGAAGAAGACTACACACTATGCGGAGGCCAAAGCTGACAGAAGACACATCCCTAGATATAATAGATATAGTATATATAGAGAGATATGAAGTAGTAGAATACAAGAAAGCGGAATAGGAGATTATGAGTATATTCTGATGTAAACAATGACATAAAATTCATGTATGTAACCGGTGAGGCAGAGACTTAGACCTGTCAGAGGATGGACAATTAATGTATACATTCGATTTCTACTAATATATATATATGGAGCTTTGTCAGTACCAGGTAACTCTGTGTGTTATCTTATTTTGATTTATATGTGATGCTTGTTCAGTTATTCTTTATATTTTCTATCAATCTCTAACTACCTGACCGGGGTATAAACTGACTACAAAGACTTGACTTAGGACTAGATCTCCGGACCAATATCTCTACATTTCTTGCTAACATTTGGTTCCATTACCAGGACCCTGGAAGAAGGTAGTTAAAGATTGAAAGGAAAAAACATCTAAAGAAGTAGCGCGAGATTTTGGAAAAGAGAAAAGGTGTGGTTGGCGAGAATTTTTTTCAAATTGCAAAGGAATTTAAATCTTCTTAGGTTTCTACCTCTATGAGAGGGGGGTGGGCACTTAAGGGGATGGTGAGTGAGAAGATGGTAAGGTCCGCAAGGACTTTTTAAATGATGTGACTCTTCAAATAAAGATTCAATGCGATATAAGAGGACTAATGGAACACCAAATCAAAAAAATCTCATGGTGAAAGGGGAGAAGCAGAGGAAAAGAGAAATTGGCAAAGAAATAAGAAATGGTATGGAGATAAGCAGAAAAGAGATCGAAGAAAAATCAAGAAAGACAAGAAAGTTACCACATAAGAATGGAAAGGGCACAAATGATGGAGGAAGGAGCGATAATAGAAGGTGTGGAAGAAAAGATAGAAGAATTTGAATAGTGTGCCATTGAGGGTGATGTCGGAAGGAATGAAGAAGACAAGGGCATCATTAAGGATGTTATTGAGTGTGCCAAGGAGGGTGCTACTAAAGAAAGGAGGTCAGATAGAGACGAAATAGAGGGTGTTACGGAGAATGTTGATGAGTGTGCCACTGTGGGTGCTACTGGAGAAGAATATGGAAGGGAAAGAGAAGAAACAAGTGAAGTAGGGTTTATGCCACAAACTGCTAGAACATATGAGTTTAACACCAGAGATTTTGAAGATGGATGAAGAATAAGTTAATTTGCCGAAGCATAAAGGAGATAAATGAAGGAGGAGAAGATGTGGTAAATATTAAGAGGAGTTTTAAGGATTTTGGAAGGTTATTTGAATCATCATTAGATGTTGACATGATGTCATTCACAATTGGAAGAGTATCCCCGAATTTGAAGAGACACAACCCTTGGACCATGAGCTGCCTCAAGTGCCATATAAAGCCAAGCAAATTTTAGCGGAGAAGGAAGATATTCAAGAAAACAAAGAAGCAAAGAGAATAGCAATGATCTAGAGAAGTTTTGTAGAGTTTTTAGGAGAGGAGTACTTTAAGATCTTACTACAAAGAGATAATGGAAGAGAAGGCAAGTGAGTTGATAGAAGACAACATAACCGGAAGAGTGAAATGAAAGAAACTCATCGCAGAGTACCAAAGATTGTGAAAAGATCAGTCATGGATATTCCTATCAAGCTACTAATATTTGAGAAGGACACTACTAAAGCAACTGAACACATTTTTGTACTAGAGTCAATTTGGAACCAGAAGGCAGTAACAAGAGATGAAATCAAGCTATTTGACTTCTTAGGCATCTTGTGGAATGAAGCATTGAAGTGGTATAGGAAGACATGCCCAAACAACAACAAGGAATGGGATGAGATCAAGAAGCTATTTTTAGAAAAATTTGGAGTTCTAGATGTTCTGACATAAAGGGTAAGCAAGATAAGGGATTTGATACAATTGGAGAAAGAATTAATAAAAGACTTTGATAAAACATTTAAGGAGACAACCAAGATATTGGAGGAACCCTTGATTGAGAAATAAAAGATAGAATGGTTTATTTCTAGAATAAGCCCTAGAATAAGGTCAACTCTAGATGGAAGGATCTTTGAGACATATGTAGAAGTGATGACACTAGCCTACTGGATAGAGTCTCAATCTTGGCGAATATAAGATAAGATGAAGGAAAACCTAGAATTGAAAATGTTGAAGTTAGAAATGGAGCAGTTGAAATTGAGGCAGGAGATACTGGCTAAGCAAGATGAGCATACATAGAAGCAAAGACCTAATATCTGGTGTTCATATTGCACAAGAGAAGGCCACTTGAGAAATGAATGCCCTAGGATGAAAGGTGAAAGACAAGTTGTTGCAATAAAAGCTTAGACACCAAAGCAACAACGAAAATAGTCAATTCAGTATACTGTGGATTATGTGGAGAATGGGATGACCATGAAACACCAGATTGCCCTTCACAAAACTTTTAGAGGAAAAGAGACTTTTCTGATAAAGAAGATGAAGCATGGTATAGTGGAAACACTACAAACTCTGCAAAAAGCAATAACATGACATATATGAAAGAAAGAAACTCATATGATCATAACCACAAGCAACCAAGTTGGAAAAATCAGAGGAATGTCAATGCAATACAAAATTTAAATTTTAGCAGTCCATCATATGAAAATAGTTATAATAATGATGACAAAGAATGGTTTGGAGGCTACAGAGGAGGCAGAGGCCGTGGAAGAAGTCAAAGGAGGGAGGATGCAATATGCTTCAATTCTGTGAGGACCGCCCTTTTTACTACTGTTGTTATGACTATTTACAGTACTGTTATTGTTACTTTCATATTTGTGGGATAGCAGTTCCCGAAATTTGTCAGACTATTTAACTTTATTATGTTTTCGGAAAAACTAATTGGGTGATGTTTGGATAAGTTACTTTTCAGAAAAATGAATTAGGGATGATGGAAAATTGTAATATGATTTTTAATTATGTTAAATTGTACTAAGGCATGAGAATGCATGTGTTATTTAAGTTGCTTCGGCTATGATGAATTTATGTGGTTACTGATCTTGTAATTGAGTGTGCAGGGACTACTAATCAAACCACAGATTTCGGAGATCATTCCACACCTTGTTAATTGTTATTCCCTGTTAAGCCGATCTGGTTCCATGAAGAACCAAGATCTCTTTGTGTTTGATGTCATGATGTAATGTGGTCTTTCGTATGGTCGAGTGGGTTAGGTTACCCTCATGTAACATTATTTTTATAAGTAAGTGTTGTTAAGAGATTGAATTTGAAATTTCTATTTTTATTTAAATTATGAGGCCCTTTTTCTTGTGCTTTACCTTGACCTGGGGTGTCTTGTATGGGTTAAAATTGACCCTGGGTTCTACCCCATGGGTCCAGGGGCCCATTTGGCATGGGTAACCCTTGAGTAACCTCCATCTAGTCAACTTAACCTTCCCCTGAAGTTAAGTGGCGAAAATTGGAGGTAGGAGGGGACATGATGGGTTGTACCAACACTCAACCCATCCCCTCTACTTTCCCCTAGATAAGAGATGCCATCCATTAGTAAAAGTTACCTCTTCTTTAGTAAGATTCCCCCATGTACTATGGGGACACCCATGTGAAGAAAGGAGAAAGAGGCATGGGTCACCTGTCTTGTTCCCATTTAACTCTTTTTTTTTATTTTTCCCATGAGAAAGTGGAGTCACATGAAAGGAATAAGGAGTACCCTTGGGAATGGAGAGTGACATAAGCCACCTGGACAGAATAGTGATTTTTGGGAAGGGTGAGGAGGTGACAAGTGTCACTTCCCCATTTCTCAAAATTAGAAAGAAAGAGAATTTTGGGTTATTTATTTTCAAATTTTGGGATGAGAGGGAGTTAGTTGAATTTTGGGGAAAATCTTTCATTTTGGGCCTTACCAAAAATAGAGAAGTTAGTTTGGAAGATAGAGAAGAGAGAGGGAGTTGGTGGCTAAGCTTGGAAGTGAACTCTGTGGACTCTGCAACAACTTCATTCCAGGAGGGCTTTGCAAGGTTGGTCTGAATTTTACCTTTGTTTTGGTAGAACTGAAATGTGTATGAAATGTGTGTGAAATATGTGTTTAAATTTGTTTTCTGTGGGGTTCTTGTCGGGTGTTTGACAGAGCGTCTCCCACTTGGGAGAAATGCTCATCAAGTTTGGGGTAGGGGAGGAGAGATCCTCCTCGGGTGCATACCTGTTCCATCTTTTGGGATGTTGAAAGCCTTGAGGGCATGTATCTGTGACTGTATTTTTGACTTGAGAGTCATATACAGATTTCTTACAAATTGTGATCACACTTGGTTGAGACCAAGAGAAATTTATATGAGTTCATTTATCTGTCAGGGTGACACTCTGGAGTCGAGTGTATCCACTCTCCTGCCCCTTATGAAACTCACTGTAGTTGAGTTTCCGTATTGTGTAAAATAGCCACGGGTGTATGTGTGCTTTGGGATTGTTGTTGTTTCTGTTGTGAAGTCGAGTGTTTGAATACCCAGGTGTGAGTATGGTCTCCCTAGCTCAGGGGTGACCCTCTTGCGGGTCTACGGTAGGGAGGAGAGCTAGACAAGTGGTATTTTCTTCTTTGTTTGTCTTTGATACGCAGGTTTTTCTCTTGGAGCTTCTGGTTGGCTATTTATGAAGAAACAGATTATCTTCTTGTCATGAGAATTAGGCTTGGTTCATTTCATAGAGATGAAGAGAGAACACCTCTCTTGTTATTGTTGTAAATTAATGATATTCTGGGAGTGAAGAAAATCACCTCCCTGATCTTGTTATTATTGGACTTTTATTGGTTGTCATAGTTTTCAGTTGTCCACTGTTTGGGAGGAGAAAGTTCATATCTGGGAAGTTGGTGTTCATGATTGAGAAGCTGTAATATGAATGTGCTTAAAATTTAAGTTGATGTTTGTAATCTTTGTTCAATAGCAATTTTTGTGTTTCAAGTATTACTGAAAAGAAAAAAGTTCGTTTTTTGCAAATTAATCTGAGTTGTTTACATTTGAAAGTTTGGAATTGCTTCACTGGTTGAAATGCTATTTTTCTTTATAGTTCAATATTAAAATGGAAAAGACAGTTTTAAATATTTGAGTTATTCTCCATATTTAATGGATTCTGTTAATTTAGAAGGATTAGAGGAAATCTAGCATGTAAATATAATCTGTTTGTAAATTTACAAGTCTTATATGTTTATGAAAATGGAAATTTATACTTAAAATAAGGGGATAGCTATTTACCATTTGGTGAAATTGGCATATATATATATATATAATTGTTATGACAATTTCTTTATAATAGGTTGATTTGGAGAAAATGCATAAAGTAGTGAATTTGAGAAATTGTAGAAATTGGAATTATTCAAGTATATAAAGAGTATTTTTTTTTCTAAATAATTTATAAATATATATATATAGAGATATATATATATTTCTCATTTTGAGTAATTATCATTTTAGAAAATAATAGGGTAATTGAAAGTAATTATAACTGTTATATATCAATATAAAAAAAGGGGATATATATATATATATATGAAATACATATATATATATATATAAATATATTATTGTTGATATATATACATATATATATATATATATTTATATATGAATATATATAAATATATATATATATACTTGTTAATATATTATTATTGATAATAACCAACGAATGGTGAAAGACTGTCAACATGTAAGCCGCGGATTAAAAAAAAAACACAGTCGAACTTTTATATGGGCGGTGGGGAGTAAACCCCACCGCAAGTTGTTATTACATATGGAGGTGTGGAGTGGGGCGGAGCCCCACCCACACCCCACGTCGTGGGAATGTGGGTGGGGCTCCGCCCCACTCCACATCTCCCCCCCTCCAAACCCTTATGCCTCCCGCGGATCTTGTCCGCCACTCTGCGGCCACTGCGAAATCCGTCCGCCGCTCTGCGGCCACCGCAGGTCTTGTCCGCCGCTCCGCGGCCACCACCGGCCCTGCTCCTCTGTCTCTGCGGCCACCGTCGCCCATGGCCGCCGCCTGCTGTGAATCTAAAGCTATAAAGAATGTTAGGGCTTGGGCCCTAACATATGAGTGGTGTATTTGTAATATAAATACAGTTTTTTTTATATAGCTTTATATATATAGGCATATATATATACTATATATGTCTATGTATATAGCTATATAGATATAATATAATAATGATTATATATCTGTATATATATATATATAGATAAAGATATAGGTATATAAGTTGTGGGAAACCAATTTGTCCATTATATAGACATTAAAATAAATATATTATATATATATATATATGAAACCAATTTGTCCATTATATAGACATTAAAATAAATATATTATATATATGTATGTATGTATATATATATATATATATATATATATATATATATATATATATATATATATATATATATATATATATATATAATATGCATAGGAGTAAATCTTTGAACCAATTTATTGGGCCCTCGTTTAAAATCGTTATAAACTATGTCTCATGGATATAGAGAAAAAAAAAATATATAACAATTATATTCTCACAGTAGATGTTATTAAGTGTTGAACACAACAACCAAAGAAGATATATTACCATGAACAGAGTTTTATAAAGTGGTGAACCACCTACATCTATTGACAACGTCATACGAATTACAATCAGTGTATGAATCGTAATTAAGAGTAACAGTAACAACAGTAATTCTAAACAAGAGAAAATAAAATTATAATGTAAAGAGAGTTTAGGAATATTCAGTGATACTCTGGAAAGAGTTTCTCGGAAGTTTCAACTGTTAACGTACTAATAATCACCCGAAAAATGAAGAGGAAAATTACACAACTCTTTGCTCAAAAGAACACTGGAAATAAACTTATGAAGCCACCACTAACAATCCATGTGGCCATATTAATCTCAACTGTAGCAAACGATCTCATATGTAAACCTGTAAGAGGTTCCGAAGAAGGAAAAACTAACATTGGAAAACACAGAGGAGAAAATGCGCGACCTTTCTCACACGGGATAAGAGAACTAAGTTGACGGACCCTTCTGTCAATTGTGCTTAGGAACAAGTTGACTAAGTATTTACGAAGAGGAGGAACCTAGATCGGGGAAGATTAGGAGACCGAGTCCAGCGAAATAGTAAACCATCCTTTGTGACCTAGATCATCCTGAAATTAGGTTTAATATCAACAATAACTGCAGTGATAACCCTGATTGACGTAAATCATGAAGAAAGGACAGGATGCACATAAAGAAAGTATAGAAAATGAAAGAGAGAGAGAGACCGAAATATAAACACACTAAATGAACTAAGAGATAGTTAAGGTAAGGGCGATAAAGATATAATCCAACTTAAGAACTTGTGGAAAGGGAAGAGAGGGCAACCAAACCGCCTTGTTGAAAATGCTAAGTCATAGGAGGAGTATGTTTCAGGGAACAAGAGAGGAGACAGACAACCGTGCCTGGCTGAAAAATGACTAAATAGGGAGATCACTAGCCGGTTTAGTCGGAACAAGGCGTCGTGGGGAGTGGTTCCTCTATCAGCGAACCACGTGCGTAAATGAGTGCAGCGTAATTCCCACTAACGCCGTAAGGCATTCTGCTACCGAACATTGCCGAGGATTCGATTTAAGAACTTTGGTAATCTCACTCTTGCAATGACGTTAGCAGCGTTGTATAGACCCTCTTGTTGATCTATATGCTTCTGGTTGCACGCCATTGTACTTGTATTCCGCCGATGAGTATAGTGTTTCGCCATGAGAGAACACCGTTGAGCATGCGTACGCATGCGAAAGGGGTTTTTAGGACAGTGTGAGAAAAGTTTTTCATATCTCGTGTCATAACCACATGACAGATGTGGCTATGACACGTGCGATGTGTGTTGTGACCACAAGGAAAATGTGGGCATGACAAATTCTAATAAGTTAGAATACTTTACTAATGAATGTTGGGCTGAAAGAAAAATATAGTGTTCATTTTGTAATAGCATAGAGCATTGCTTATTCTCTTGTGAGAGCACAACAATACTTTCAGAATGCACAACCACAATCTAAGAGTGATGAATTACAGAACTTGAATAATAAAAAAGGAGCGATGATCATAAGAAGTGCACCAAAAGATCAAGGAGCAAGAACTTGTCCTAAGAACAACAGAGAGGAGACAAACATATCTTCAACTGAATCCGTAGAAAAAGAAGAGTACTACCAAAGAAGCACACCAAAACATATCAGAAAAGAGAGAAGGAAAAAAAAAAGAGAAAGTTGCAGTACTAGCAAGACAAAGAACAAATACTAGAAGACGGTATATCATTGAGATAGAAGAGGAAGATAGTGAGGAGGATGAAGAATTTGTCCCTACTAAGAAACAACATGAAGAAGTGGTGAAAGAGGCTAAACAAACAATAAGAGAGGAACAAGAAAAGAAAAAATAATACATGTAGTTTTTCACCGAAGGAGGAGTGGATGCTCTCAAGTAGTTAGCCCAATTGATACAACAACACAAACTTATTAAAAACTGAAGCAATTCTTTAAGTATTGGAATAAGGAACAAAGTCAAAAGAGTCAACTCCAGAGGATGGAAAAGACACATAGAGAATGGAAGACAAAACCACTGATGGTGGATGTTCATATCAACCACAGGAAAGTCTAGAATGTCATGATGGATTTGGGAGCAAATGTCAACATGATAACAAAGAAGTTGCAAAAACAATTAGGAAGACATAAGATGTCAGAAACAACTTACAATATAATCTTGGCAGATGGATCTAACATGCAAACAATGGGAACATGGAAACAAGTGGAAGTTAATCTAATGGGATCAAACATATCTTAGATTTCATTGTGGTAGTCATGAAGGATCAAGGAGAAGCTTTCAATGTACTTTTGGGTTTGAGATGGTTTGTAGATGCAAACAGTGTCATAGACTCCCAGAAAAAAGAGTTATCATTTACCAATGAGAATAAAGTTGTCAATACCCTTTAGGATCATCAATGGAAGAAGCATATATAGAAGAAACGAATCAAGATGAAGACATTGATAAGGATGCAAAGAATCTTTATACAATTACAAGGTTGGATGGAGAAGAGACGACAGAAGAACCTAATTTTGAGGGAGAAGTGGAGATAGAGGATGACCACTATAGTATAGATAGTGAGGAGGTTTTAGAAGCTTGGATGAGAGAAGAACTAGAACTAAAAACAAGGAAAATGCTTGGGTACTAGAGTATATTCATGATCAGGATGGGTGAAGAAGACATACCACAATCCTCTGCACTTCATCAAAACTCACCGGAGATTACATGCAATGCATCGAAGGAAGATATGGATCAAAGATTTTACCGGGTAAGTCACATTTTGAAAGGAATTTCACATATCAAGTTGCCTAGGTTTTCAAGCGTGCATGACCTACATAAATATCTAACAAAAATAGAGACAATTTTTTCAGATGAAGAGATAAGATTATAGGCTGCACAACACACAGTAGTATGCAATGCTGCAAATTGGTGGAATACACACAAATATACAATCGACCGGTGGACAATATTCAAAATATTCATCAAGACAAGATATTTGCTAGAGGAAGGAGCATATGACATAATACCTAAGTATTTAGGTAAGATTTCACCACAAGAACATTTGTTCATGTGTAAATGGTATGGAGAGGTAGAAATGAATTAATGAGGTACTATATACTGACTTCTTTTATTGGACACTATCACTAATTGCACAAACAAGGTATATAAATCAAGAACGAAGGAAAAAAACTAGATATTGGGAAGAGTTGCAGAAAGACTTCATTCATACTTTCTCATTCTTTGATCCAGACAAAAACATACACACAACACTCATCAGAATATGAGAGATCACCTTTCAACAAGATCCGAAAGAAGAAGCCAAACTAAAACAAAGCTCATTATCGGAAAAAAACATAAGGCATTTGGAAAATCATAGAATAGATGAATACATAATCATTTTTGGAGAAACACAAATGCTACAAAACATCACAATAAGAAGAAGAAGTGTATAAAGAACCTGAAATAAAAATAAAACAAGGTGAAAGAGAGCTGGCAAAATCAATAGACATCAAGGAAAATTACTACAATAAGCCCATCCAACTAAGGGAAGAAAATATTGCTAAAGAAAGAGATCCTAAACTAGCCAAGATAGGAGACTATTGGGATGGGAAGGAAGTGGCACAAGTAGTAGAAATTTTATCTGAGTATGAGGATTTGTTCCCTAGAAAGTTTACAGAGATGAAGGAAATCAAAGAGGAAGCTAGAACAATGAAAATTCAACTGAAAAAAGTTACAAACCAATCAAGAAAAGGCCATAAAAAATGAATCCAAACATGAAGAGAAAAATCAAAGTAGAACTTGACAAGATGTTAGAAGCAGGTATCATAAAGCCAATGGAGGAAGCCGAGTGAATCAGTCCAATGATAGTACTTGGAATAAGAAAACAAGAGAAATCAAGATCTGCAAAGACTATATAGAATTGAATAAGGATGGTATTCATGATCCTTTCCCTACGCCATTTATAGAGGAAATCTTAGAATCAGTTGCCGACAGGGAAATCTATTCTTTTGCTGATGGATTCTCTTAATATCACAAGGTAAAAATTAAAGTGGAAGATCAACCCAAAACAACATTTGCATCTGAACTAGGATCTTTCATGTATATTGCAATGCCATTTGGATTGAAAAATGCACGTGGAATATTGAATGGTCAATGCATTCAAGGAGTTTACACATGATTTTTTTTACACATGATTTTCTGGTAGTCTCTTTAAATGATTGGATTGTATTTGGACTAGTAAAAGATCACACAGAGATATTAAGATTGGTGTTGAATAAGTATAGGAGCTTGCAAATTTCTTTAAATTTAATGAAATGCACTTTTGCGGTACCATTTGAAACACTATTAGGCCATATAATATGTAAAGGACTTTGGTTGATCCCCTAAAAGTTGTACTTATTCAAAACTTGCCGCCATGAAAAACCACATCACCAAAAAACACATTTGGTTACCATCAGAAATTCATCAAGGATATGTAGCCATCTCTGCACCTATAGAAGAACTATTAAAGAAAAAACAAGGCAAAAGTATTACCTAGAATGAGCAGCGCCAAAAGGCATTTGATACTTTGAAGCAGCAGATAGTAGAAGCACAAATACTCATATTTCTAGACTAGGAAAACACATTCCATGTTCATGTGGAAGCATCAAGAATTGTAGTAGGAGCAGTGCTGACCCAGCCAAGAGGTTCTAAGGATCACCCTATAGCATTTGCAAGCAGGAAACTATCAAAAGTAGAGAAGAACTATACCACAACTAAAAAAGAAGTCCTAGAAATGGTATATGCACTATAGAAGTTCAGACATTACCTCTTGTCAACACCTTTTGTATTCTATACTAATCATGAAGCATTGAAATACCTACTCAACAAACTAGTCATCCAAGAAAGAATTTGTTAGTGGCTACTCTTGTTTCAAGAGTTTGAATTCTCAATCATGGTGAAATCAGTAAAGCACAATCAAGGACCTGACTACTTGTCCAGAATTGAGACGGGAAGATTTGGAGGTACAGAAAGAACTACTTGACACAAATTTGTTCAGAGTAATTGCGGTATCGAAAGAACTAGAAAATATAGCATACCTGCTACCTGCAAGGGAATTCCTAGCAAAAATGCCATCACAAGATAAACAAAACCTAATAAAAATATTTTACATACACATTAATTGAAGGAGAGCTAAATATTCAAGGAAAAGATAATATCATCAAAAGGCTAGTATATGAACATGAAAGAGAAGAAATTATAAGGGAAGCACATGAAGGGTAGTTGGAGGACATAATGTCAAAGACATGACAACAAGGAAAATCAATCTAGTCAGTTTGTGGTGGCCTACACTTTTCAAAGATGCAAAAAGATATGTGAAGAATTGTGATGTATGCCAAAGAACAAGAAGACCTACTGCATGAGATGAAATACCATTGAGACTAGTTTCAACACAATTACCTTTTCAAAAATGGGCCATTGACTTCATTTGTCCTATAGACCCACCGGCAAAGTAATCTAAAGCTAGATTCATCATTATCGGAATAGAATACCTAACTAAGTGGGTTGAAGCACAACCAACAAGAGACTGAGCAACAAAAACTGCCACCAAACTCATCTATGAAAGTATAATTACCAGGTTTGTTTGTCTGTTGAGCATAACCAGTGATCAAGGTAAACATTTTGTAAACAAGATGATTTAAGAGCTACTGGACAATTTCATGATAACACACAACATGAGTTCACCATATCATCCACAAGAAAATTGAGCAAGTGAAGCCCTGAATAAGATCATTGGGTAGCATTGACAAATATGTGTAATGGGAACAAAACAAACTGGGATCAAAAAATACATGTGGTACTATGGGCATACAGGACAACCTTCAAAAGAACCACTAAGTTCACTCCCTATGAACTGATATATTGAATAGATGCTACAATACCGATACACTTCATATTGCCAAATTTTCAAATAGCAAGGACCCTCAAGTTGGGTGAAGAAAACTCTCTCACACAGAGGATTGAAGAATTGGAGAAATTGGATGAGGATAGATTGATGGCCAAATATAATATGAACTTGGAAAGGAACAAACAGAAGCCCTAGCATGATAGAAATTTGAGGAACGCGACATTCAAGGAAAGTGACTTAGTACTCTTGTATGACATCAAGTTTAAGAAGCAAGGAAAACTGAAGACAAGGTGGTTAGTACCATACTACATTAAAGAATTTGGAGATTCCGAAGTAGTCAAACTAAATAATATGGAGGGCAAACTATCAGCCGAATATGTCAATGGATCCATACTCAAGAAATATTTTCAACCGAAGCAAGGCATGTTTTGAGGACAATACATAATTTTGTGAGGGGATAATGTTAAAAGGGTATAGAGCATAAAGGAAAGATGACTGGAGCAAACTACACATTATGCAAAGGCTAGAGCCGACAGAAAACACATCCCTAAATATAATAGATATAGTATATACATAGAGATAGGAGATAGTAGAATACAAGAAAGCAAAATAGGAGAATAGGAGTATATTCTGATGTAAACAATGACATAGAAGTCATGTATGTAACTGGTGAGAAAAAGACTTAGACTTACAGGAGGATGGAGAATTGATGTATACATTTGATTGCTACTAATATATATATATATGGAGGTCTGCCAGTACTGGGTAACTCTGTGTGTTATCTTATTTTGATGTATATGTGATGTTTGTTCAGTTATTCTTTATGTTTTGTTGTCAATCTCTAGCTACCTGACCGAGGTATAAACTGACTACAAAGATTTCACTGAGGATCGGTATCTCTACATTTCTTGCTAACAATGTCTTCTTCCATCTTCTTGGGGTTTTTCCCACATTTCTAATATGTGGTCTTAAGTTAGTGTTTTTAGTTTTATTCCAATATCTTGAGACCTATTTCAATTTTTCTAAAAGACTTTCGTCTTCCACAAATTTTTCTAGTTCCTTAATAGTTGGGCTTCTTTTTCTAAGAAGTAAACCTTGGAGTAGTGTTCCTTTTAATCTCCCTTAATAAAATTCCTAGTATCTTCAACTATTATGTCATGTTTTGATTTTGTTGGGAAATACTCTTCTTCTTCTTCTTCTTGCTCATCACTCAATGATTTCCCTTTTACGATGTTAATCCCTCTGGTTATTACAAAAACTTTGTTTTTCTTCCCATATTTCGTAAGGGCCTTTCTTTTCAATTCTTCATTTCTCTCTAAGTATTCTTTTTCTAATTTCATTCTTCTTCTATTAGTGGTAACTATCTCCTTGTTTCTTCTCTACTCAACTCTATTCTCATTCATCTTCTAGCTCTTTAAGCATTTTGTTTAAACACCTTCATTATAACTTTAACTATTCTTGTTGCATTGGGTCCTAATGAATCTTCACTTTTTGTCTCTGGTGGAGCATTCTTAAAATATTGTTGAACTCTAGCAAAATCACTACAAAATCTACAAGGATTTTACATTCAATCTTCACTTGTCTTGTTTATTGCAAACCTTTTGTACTCTCAAGTAAACAATTGTATGGTGTTGCTCAGGCCAATCAATATTTGACATGTGGCTTGGTAGTGACATGAATTGTGGCCTAACAAAATCAAGAGGAGACCAAGAGTAGACATGTAGCAAGCTCTATCAATTGCCATTGGTCCTTTGGACAATGTACAAGGTTCCCTAGACATGAAAAAACGAATGCAATATGATTGATTGAATGAATCTTGGGTTTGCTATTAACTATGAATTCATGGCTTTAAGATCTCATATGCGAGCTTAATATAAACTTTGACCTAAGATGCTTTCAAGTCAATCTAATAGTCTCCCTAAACCTTCAAATTTAATATGTAACCCTTTTAACTCATGCAAATATCAAAATATTATTCATAGTGACTATTTTTCATTAGTCTCCCTAAACCTTCAAATTTAATATGTAAACCTTTGAACTCATGCAAATATCAAAATATTATTCATAGTGACTATTTTTTCATTAGTCTCCCTAAACCTTCAAATTTAATATGTAACCCTTTGAACTCATGCAAATATCAAAATATTATTCATAGTCACTATTTTTTCATTGTCAGCATAGACCATAGTCAACCAGGGTCTAAATATTTGTGTTTGTCAATACCTTTTTCAACATATCAATATATTTTCACTAAAAAATATTTGTGTTTGTCAATACCTTTTTCAACATATCAATATATTTTCACTAAAAATTGAATATCATTTTAAAATGTCTGCATAAAGCCCATCGAGCACTAGAGTATCAATCAAGGAATAAAGACCCTCTACAATCTTTAAACTTTTCATCATATTCCCTTTCAGTATTTCACCATGAAAATTGTCATCAAAAGTAGTGAAGTTAACAATGAAAAAAAAAGGATTATTCAAATATCATGAACAATCTAGAATAATAAAAAATGCATAGATGATACATTAACATATATCCTTGTTTATTTTATCTTATTCATTGTCATCGTCTTAAACACCATTCAACACAATTGTTAACATGTCATACATCCTTTTCAATAAATGTTTGATATATCATGCATATGACTGAATGTGATAAATAGGACAACCAAATGGATATATACTCCAAAAAAGTGTTTTCAAAAGCATTTATCAAATCATAAAGTAGTGCAAGCAATCCCAGATGTTTTACTTCTATATGCAACAAGCTTCTTTGAATTATTTAAGATTATTTAAAGACTAGAAAAACCCATAAACTTTGAAGAAAATCATTTCAAAGCCATCTCATATCATTCCAACTAACTAAATATTAAGGTCAAATATATGAGATACCCATGCCATATTCTACAATTGAAAATCTATTATAAAAAAAACCCAATAAAGCCCTCATTGCAATTTTAACCATTCAAACTTCAATTAGGGTTTCAATCTTTACAACCCCATAAAAAACTCATTATATCTAAAAGATGAAGGAAGAAGTTTCCTAAGGTTGTGAGAACCTTAATAAAGCATAACCAATACATAGCAATTTTAATCACTTGAGAAACCCATTGAACTCAAATATACAAGTTCAAAAATCCTTGTGTGCTTTAATTTTTGTTTAGCAATAACCAAAAGAAAATGCATGTGGTAATGACAACTTAAGCATTTACCATGTTTATTGTATCCCAAACCTTTTTACTCTCTATTGCAAACATATAAGGGTTTTAAAATGATGTATGAACCCTTGGAGTCAACAATTTTAACTTACAAGTATATATCAAAGGTAAAACAAATAATGCCATTGGTGAAGAAAACACACAATATCATGCATTCAAATCTAGAGAAGATGTCTTCAATATATACCACCCAAACGAATGGAAAAGATATTAATACTTGAAACTACATAAACAATCAATATTGGTACACATTTATAAAGAATAAGATTCAATTACAAATACACATGAAATTACATCCATCCAACCATATCTTTCATAAACAATCTTGTTTTATAATATACCCATCCCTAATTCCATCCATCCAACCGTATCTTTCATAAACAATCTTGTTTTATAATATACCCATCCCTAATTCCATTGTAAAATAATATTCTAAGTTCCAATTCAATGTGACCCGTGCCACCATTTAAATTTTATTCCATCCCTATCTCATCCTCTTTCTCTATCCATTCCCTATTCTTCATGACAATAATGTCTACTCTACTACACTACGGAATGATGGCATTTACTGGAGGTCACACACTGGATTTATCTTTACCATTGTTACAACTTCTTGAAGATTTCACAAATACGGTCTTTATACGAATGTAGCTTGACAACAAATTTCATATAGTTCATCTTGTTTACTGACCTATCTTGCAACATTTGTTTTATTTTGTTCACTGTAATGTATCAGCCTGTGGAGAATTACCATAAGTTCAATTCCCCTGTAAAATCTGTTAAACAAAATTTCATTTCAAAATTGAATTGAGTGAACTGAAGCTTTCCCAGTTCTAGAGTGGTGCATGACCTGCAGAGAACAAACCAGCAAAAGTTACTCATTTAAATTGAAAGGAAGTTAATTTACGGAGAATGGATCAACCATAGAGAAACAACCCTAATATATAGAAAAAGTTTAAGTGGCTAGCATTGACCAACACAGCATTTTAAAAGCAATACCCTACAAACAAGTAAATTCACCTTTAAATCTATCAAAAGTATGGGGCTCTCTGTTGCTTTGTGTTGCTTCGCTTAAATTTCTGAGACACGTTTTAAGAGTGAAAGTACAAATACAACAGACAGCAAGACATTAAAATAATGTCCACAAATGACCAAGGTAGGTCATCTGAAGTTTAGCCAATTACAACAGATATGAACTAGAGTAAGAGGACTCTGAACCCTGGAAGTGACTAAACAAAAAACACAAAAGCAAAAGCAAAGCAGCAAAGCAAGAGAGTTTAAAGTCTTTAAACTTAAAGTGGTTAAAACCTAAAAACCATAACCTCATCAAAGTGAGGGAAAGATCGCCAATAAAGTAAGTGTTGAGTTGCGGAAGATCAAAACATATTGCAAAGAATGAAAAACACAGAATTAGAGAAAGAACGAGAAGAAAGTTCTTTCCTGACCCAAGGGTTGGGCAAGGTTCTGCCAACCCATCTACAAACCTTTATCATCCAATATACACGAGATTCAAGAAGGTATGAGGGCTTTTGGGATGAGAGTCTCTGGTCATTTCATAACACAACATCATGCCATACACCAGAATAACATTGCATGGAAGAAAAATAACATATGACTGAATTACATGTATCTATTGGCTACTAAAGTCTCAAAAGTAAATGGTAACCACTCATGCACCCATGCCCATTCACATTCGGCTATGAAAAACCTCGCTAATCTGGAAAACAAGTTAATCAAAAAGCTCAAGCAGCACGGGGAGAAAATATACAAAATAAAAGAGAGAACATACAAAATAAAAGAGAGAATATACAATATATAAGAGATGATCATGCACGCCAATTTTGGCTATGCACAAGTGCAAGTGCAGCCCTTGCATGAAAAGGGGACCTGCACAACCTCAAGCATTTTCTGCTCCAGCAATTTGCATTTAAGAAATGAGATAAGGTACAGTGTGTAGGCATGTGTCATTGATGCCTCCATGGTAGAAGCCATGTCAATAGCACTTAGTACTGCAACTTCTCCACTTACAGAAATTGCCCATCGCAATGATAATAAGACCTTGAATAGAGGTTGCTGCATCCAACAGGTCCTTTAAATCTAGATACATTCCATTATGAAAATAGATTTTGATTTAATTCCAGTGTAATTGTAATTTTAATAATCAGTCTAGAAGCATTAAATGTATATAGGCCTCATAATTTATGAATAAAATGAAGCAACTCTACAACAATGGAGTAAAACAATTCTATTAAAAAGTAGAGTGCACAATCCTTTATGATTGGATCATGTGCCATGTCTCAGAACAAGTCAGCCTGTGAAAACCTGATATAACTAAAGATAAGATTCTCTTGCAAACACAACATAGGATGTCATAGAAAACATAAAAAGAAAACAAACAAATAATGGTTTTTGCTTGAAAATATTTAATATATATAAAATCTTCCCTGTTGCTTGTAATTAATAGCACCAAAATAAAAATAGAAATTGATGAATAACCTCAGTAGAATCATTCTTTCCATCGCCTATTGCACCACATTTCTCCACATTGAAGACACTACCAACAGCATGACCAGAATCACCAACTGTTTCAAATGTCCAATTGGCTGTAAGATATTGGTCGATCGAGGCTATAATTAGCCATGCAGTCATCAATCAAAAATCTTCGACGTCCCTCGGTGTTGTCACTGGCATCATTAAAGCCTCTCAGAACCACCGATTTCTGCTGCCTAGTGCTACTGATGATCTCCACCTTGCATATAATCTCAATGAGATTTATCAATGACTTAGATGGGCATTGATCAGTGACACCTTCTCCATCAAAAAAATAATATAGCTTTATTGACACACCACGTTATCACGATTGGATGAATAAAAGAAAGAAATGGTTTTAATTGCACTGAGAGTACAGCCAATAATAGAGGATTGTTTGAGGAAAAAACAAAAAATTACCACCATAAAAAATTTATGTCAATTGTGGTCACGCCAAGCGGTCTAGTATCCTAAAAGAAAACCATCAAGACATGGGGAATGGGAAAACATGGAAAAGGCTGCTCCCAATGAAAAGGAGGTTGTTGAAGAAGAAAAAGCTTGTGAAGTAGAACAGGCTGGTGTTGTCAAAGAATCAAGGAAGTAGGGGCTTGCGTAAAACCGCTCATTGTGTATTATAATGTTAAAGGCTTGTTACATGGTAATTATTAGAGACGTCATATTTCCACAGTCCATTGTAAATAATATTTAAGAGCTTCTGGAAAAAACTCTCTGAAATTTTTTTATCACTCTCCATTAGGAAGAGGAAGAATCTTTGATCAAATTTATAACAAGGTGAGACAGCTTAAATCTGACTTAATTCAAATTAAGAGATGTAAAAAAATTAAGTGTCAGGGTTTTAGTTTTAAGAGTCTCTTGGAGAGACTGGGTATGTGTATAGGTTGTTGAAACACATGTGGGAAAGGGGGAAAAAGAGGATGGCAATAGGAAGGTTGAGAAAAGTAAGCCGGATGAAGAAGAAGAGCTCGTTATCAAGCCAAGTAGAAGAATAGAAGATAGAATAGAAAGGCAGCTGCCAAGCTAGTTGAAAAGGAAAGACATCAAATTAAGAGATGTAAAAAAATTAAGTGTCAGGGTTTTAGTTTTAAGAGTCTCTTGGAGAGACTGGGTATGTGTATAGGTTGTTGAAGCACATGTGGGAAAGGGGGAAAAAGAGGATGGCAATAGGAAGGTTGAGAAAAGTAAGCCGGATGAAGAAGAAGAGCTCGTTATCAAGCCAAGTAGAAGAATAGAAGATAGAATAGAAAGGCAGCTGCCAAGCTAGTTGAAAAGGAAAGACAGCCGCTGTCTTTCCTTTTCAACTAGCTTGGCAGCTGCCTTTCTATTCTATCTTCTATTCTTCTACTTTCTCTTGACTAGGGCAGCCTCCTCTTCTTTTTCATCTTCCCAATAGATTCCAGTCACTACCGCTGTCTTTCCTTTTCAACTAGCTTGGCAGCTGCCTTTCTATTCTATCTTCTATTCTTCTACTTTCTCTTGACTAGGGCAGCCTCCTCTTCTTTTTCATCTTCCCAATAGATTCCAGTCACTACTTACTTTCATCTCTTCTACTCTTAATTGCCGTGGACCACCTCCTCAAATTTCCCTTTCCCATACTTCTCTTCCCCTTCACCTACACAACCTATACATAGTCGTTTTTAATACTCCTAAAACTAGAACCCTAGCACTTATTTTTTCTATATCATTAAACTTAATTCAAGCCACTTTACCTTTTCATAAATTTGGGTGGTTTCAAGCAAACCCACAACATGCGGTCAGCCCGTTGAGCAAAGCAACTTCATCCTTAGGGATCCAAACTCGCCGTCTTGTCTTGTCTGCAACAGCCTTCTCCGTGTCTTGTTCTTAGGGCTTTTGACTATCAAAATCTTACACTTCAATAAAGCGCCCTACTACGATAAAAGCATTTCTTTAACATGTTCTGGTAAATTGTCTGGTTTTTCTTCCTTCTAGTGTAATCATGGGGTCTCATGATTCTTGCACAGACAAAAATGAGAAGAAGTTTGTCCCAAAGACAATGTTATGCAGACCTTCTTGTTCCGCCAGTCAAAAGCCCCCATCACCTTAAAGAAGTGCAAAAATCTCTGCTCTATCAAATTCACAACAGGGAAATGCCAAACCCAACAAAAATAATTATAATACCACTCCATCAAAACCCTCTTTTTCCAAAAAGCGCTCTTCCTCTTCTTGTTTTTCTTGGCCAAGGGTTTGGAATCCTCCTTGTTTCCTTGTCGAGCAACAAGGAAACAAGGAGGATTCCAAACCTCGGCCAAGAAAAACAAGAAGAGGAAGGAGGAGGCTGATTTTCTAATTCTGTTAAAACTCTTCATGGAAAGCTAAACAATGGTGGGCTTTTGACCGGCAGAACCATAAGATCCACCTAAACATTCTCTCTCTATTGAGAAACCTCTTCTCATTTTCGTCTGTGGAAAAATCAGGAGACCCATGATGACCCATGATTGTGAGTATTCTTAGCGGCATGTGGAAGAATGTGTTATAGTTATGGCCGCTGTCGAACCAAACACACAAATAAGATGGATAATGTGTAATATAATCTGTGTTCTAAGAGAATTGAGATTTACAAATTGTAAATAGAATTTTCGAAGGACCGGGGTCTTTAATTCTCAAGAAGAGTAGAGTTATTAATCTGTGTCGTGCAGGGATAGGGAATTAGGGTTTCTGTACTTCATATTACAAGCATAATTAAGTACCTCTGCATACATACTGAAAATATGAGTAGTGTAAAATCAAATCACGACAGTATAAATTATAAAAAAATTCATTTCCATTTCCAATCCGCTATGAATTAATGGCAGCACACATCCCTTCATTATTTTTACGGCGGCGGCGCTCGTCACCCCATTTTACAAATTAATTAATTTTAAGGCCGGGAAATGTGGTACAAGATTAAATGTCAAAGATATGGGCTAGGTGTACAGGTTAGAGGTTTTACAATTCTTTTAATTAATTAATTAAAAAAATTACATAAATTATCTATAATTAATAAAAAAAACTTCATAATGATAATTTTTTGTTTCCATCTTAAAATAAATTTATATTATTAATAATATTTAATTTTGACATTAAAATCAAGATTTATGAGATATGTAGACATTAAAATTTTAACAAGTGTCACCTAGTTATTGCCTTTGAAGTATTGTAATAATCGTATTTGTTTTGTAATTGAAAATTAATGAAAATGTCTTTGAAATAATATAATAATTATGTCAACGTTGCATGTTAGATAAATAATATGAGGAAACATAGATAAATGAGCTATGACAAAGTTATTGGGAAAGAGTTAACTAGCAATCGCACATTGGTGTGCAATGGGTACACCGAAGAGTTGTGGAAGTTTAATTGCCATGTCTTTAATTGAATGATGATTGTCTTGTATCCCTATGGCCCATGTCATTATGTAGCATTAGAAGAGAGTATCTCAGTTGTTGAGAGTTTTGTAGTATTTAATAAATCCCATGAACCATAACTCGTGATCGTCCACAATCACCACTTGAATATACATTTTTCCAGGATGATCTCTATTGTCCAACGGATCCACAACCTTAACCTTTGCCACGAGTATCACCACCTACATGCAACATAAGCGACCAACCTCTGCCATCTAACAAATATTATGGGCTTCTACTGCTCAATCCTGGCATTTCATTTGATACACGTAGGTAGTGAATGTTTTCGACCATGCAAGTGTTATTCATTCTAAGGTGCCAATAGTTAGAAAATATCAATTGAAAAGTTCTCCTTGCTTTCCACTTATACAAGTACATGGTAGCATGAGTGGGTATGATTATTTGAATCATCTTGCATCGCTCTAGTAAAGCTCATGTCATCTTTGGATCGTTGGCATGGAGTGACCGACTGAAAGTCACTCTCCTTTTTCTTAATCATTGGATCATTGGCACAAGAAGTACCATTTCATGAGGCTCTAGTGGAGCTAGTTGATATGGACCAACCCATATCAAGCTCCATTTTTTACATTGTAAAAGTACCATACCTTGATCTTTAATGTAGGGTTTTCCATTAGAATGCTTGACTGTGGCTCCAAGTCTTTCACACAACAGAACACTTTTTACCACTATGTTTATGTAATTAAGCTTAGTTTTATAATAATTTTACGTTTTAGGAAATGTCTCTTCAATTGTCATGGGTGGTAAAGGTAAAATTTTAAAATAATTATTCATAGGAAGGTAATGCATGTAGCCATGTTCTCTAGTTGAGACTGAAAGTTACCCTCTTCAATTTGGGTAGGAACTTGGCTATGAAAAATAAGGAATTTATAATCTATTGAAGTCCATCTATCAAGTTACACTTGCATAATTCATAATATATGGAAATTCATAGAAAATAGAGGAATGCTTCCCCTCTAGCCCATCCCTTATGTTCTTGTTGTTGCCTATCAGATTATTATAGGGGCTTCTACCTATTATCATATCAAAACCTACAATTAAATTAATCATTTCATCAAGTCTTCATTTTTCCTCTCTCCATATATGCCTCTTTATCTCTCTATATATCTCTTCATCTCCCTCTTTATCTCATTATTTCTCTTTGTCTCTCTCTCACCCTAGCTCTATCCTTGTCTCTATATTGGATTGATTTAGATATCACAATTTGGTTGAAGCCAACCCAACTGCCAAATTGATTTGACGCAATGATCTCCTCAAGTTGATCACATCTATGAATTTCTAGATTTGTTTCAAAAGTGCAATTATCAAAGCTATCATTTTGTGCATTTTCAAGTTTACTACACTTTGTGTTTAAATAGATTAGTAATGTCTTATTTTTCATAGTCGACATGTTCCCCCAAATTGAAGAGGCTAGAAAAACAAGTATTGAAAACTATGGACATTATTTTGATTATATGATGTTTTCAATTACAATCCTAGGGTTATTAGTTTGATTAGTCATGCCAACCATGGTTTCCTTTTGCAAGGATTGAATGAAAGCCTAAAGGATGTGTAGAAAATCAAATTTGATAAAAGAAAGCACTTAGATTTAGAAAAGGATTACTACGAAGCCCATCATAAAAAACCAGTTGAGAAGATAAAGCTCAAAGAAAGTATGTCTTCTTAAGGTTTATCTGTAAAAAATAAAGATCTAAATTTTCATTTACCACACCATGTTAAATTAATTCTCTCTCTCTCTCTCTCTCTCTCTCTCTCTCTCTCTCTCTCTCTCTCTCTCTCTCTCTCTCTATTTTTGTAAAAGTACCATTTCATGAGGCTCTAGTGGATCTAGATGATCTGGACCAACCCATACCAAGGTCCACTTTTTACCTTTTTAAAGTACCATAGCCTGATCTTTAATATAGGGTTTTCTATTAGAATGCTTGATCATAGCCCCAAGTCTATCACATAATGGAACACTTTTTGCTATCATGTTTATGTAGTTAAGCTTAGTTTTGTAATCCCATGATAGCCAATGATTTTTTGTTTAAGGAAATGTCTCTTCAATTATCATATAGGTGGTAAAGGTAAATTTTAAAAATAATTGTTCATAGGAAAGTTATGCATGTGGCCATGTTTTTACTTGAAACTCTTTAAACTTCCAATACTAATCCACAAGGTCATTTGGATCTCTAAACCTAACCAATCCTTTAACATGGTGTGGTACACCAAAATTTACATCTTTATTTTTTACAGACAAACTTTTAGAAGACATACTTTCTTTGAGATTTATCTTTTGAAATGGTTTCTTCTGATGGGTTTCATAGTAATCATTTTTTAAATCTAAGTGTTTTCTTTTATGAAATTTAATTTTCTACACATCCTCCAAGATTTCATTCAATCATTGCAAAAGGAAACCATGGTTAGCATGAATAAACAAGCTAATAACCCTAGGATTGTAATTGGTAACATCCAAGCTTGCAATTAATCCTATGTCGATTGTGCAAACAAATTTTCTCCATATAATCAAAACAATGTCCATAATTTTCAATACTTTATTTTGCTAACCTCTTCAAATTGAGGCAACATGACTATGAAAAACAAGAAATTGCTAATCTATTTAAGTGTGGAAAAGTATGAAAGAACTTATTGACAAGACACTTAGTTTGATATAATGCAATAATTTAATCTCATAAACTCTTAGCAATGTTTTGAGCTAAAACATTCATCAAGGCTAAATTAGAAAGACATAACCTAATAATAGATCTATCTCTTCTATCCAACTTGTCCTATTCATCTTGATCCATTGCTGATGGTAGAAAATTGAGTGCAACAATTATTATGGTCCATTGATCTTTCTCCACTAAAAGATCTTCAACCTTCAATTTCGACAACTCAAAGTTTTACCTCATCAACTTCTTAATCTCAATTGTCAAGGTGTTGGCCATGACTTCTAATTTTTAAATTTTATTTCAAGTTCACATGAATTTTCCCACAACAAAAGTAGAAAACAACATACGAAATGTATCCCTTTCGTCATGGGATCAATCTAAACAAAGCTTTGATACCAAATGTCAGTTTTACAATGAAAAGTAATAAAATTTATTGATCTAAAATACATGTAACCTTAATTCTGTTGGTAATTATTTGTGTCTAAGGTTTTAAACTTGAATGTTTGCTAATTTTCTCCTTCAAACCCTAAAATTTCTGAGTTACGGGATCTTGTTTTGTTGCTGGAATTACTATCGGCCCCTGAAAATGTTAAAAATTTGAGTTTCATGCATTAAGGAATGCATTTCGAGCCACAGTTTCCAGACCCTAAATGTTTCTAAGTGTGGCTAGAGGGGTCTAATTGTGCCAGTGCTGCGGAATGCTCCATGTCGAGGCACCCGAAAGACTCTCAATGTTTCGCATCTCCGCCAAGTTTCCAAGGGACCCTTTAAATTTCTTTTATGTTTCAGGTGTGTGCGGAAGGCACCACGTGGAGGCTTCCGAGGGACACAAAAGAAAGCAACTCAAAAGCCACGCGGACGATGCCAAGTGGCAGCATCCGCCAAAGTTTCTGATAGACCCTTAATGTTTCTCATAGGTAGCGCGGATGATGACATGTGTCAGCTTCCGCATAAGTTTCAGAGTGGGGCCTTAAAGTTTCTGAGGAGCGCGAAGCCCGACAAGTGTCAGCCTCCGCTGATGTTTCTTTAAGTTTCTATGCAGGGGCAGATGGCGACGTGTGTCCCTAGTGGTGGCTGCGGAGCCCGACAAGTGTCGGCCCCCGCGTAATGTTTCATTTCCTTTTTTGGTGCTAAGTGTTGACGCGGTGGTGGGTCCCAGTAAGGTTTCTAGGCTGCAGCGGATCTTGCCAGGTGTTATTCTCCGCAAGAGTCCCAAAATGTTTCAAATGTTCCTCAGAGCCCCACGAAAAGTGCCACGTGTCACTCTCCGTCAAAGTTCCTAAAAGGTTTCCAAGCAGGGGCGGAGCGTGCCACGTGTCTTTTGTAGCTGTTGCGGAAGCCGACATGTGTTAGACTCCGCGTTGTTTCTATTTGTTTCTAAGTGTGGCGAAACACTGAGGTAGGCCCCAGCATATGTATCAAATGTGTCAGAGTGCAACACGTGGCGGAGACTCCCGGGACTTCAACCTGTTTCTCTCAAGTTTCTACATGTTTCAATATTCAACGAAGCGTTGAAGTGGGTCCCAGTGAGTATCTCAAGTGTCGCGAGTGATGACAAATGTCATCTTCCGCATAAGTTTCAAAGCAGCCCCTTAAAGTTTCTGAGCAGCACGGAAGGTGCCAAGTGTCGCAGTCCGCTATGTTTCAAAGAAGACTCTTTTGTGTTTCAAGAGGGCACGGAGCCCGCCATGTGTCTACCTCCGCCAAGCTTCCGAGGGAGTTTCTTTGGGTTTCAAGGGTGCCGCGGGGCTTGCCACGTGGTGGCTTCCGCGTGAGGGTCTGGCAGTAGACTCTTGGCGGGAGAAAATTAAGGAAAAGCAATGCGATGGCCTAGCGATAGAAACTACAAGTGTCTATGTGGCACAATATCACTGGCCAACGACTTTTCAGCAGTTTTTGAGGCCGTTTGATCTCGGCGACTAGAGGATATATCGACGATCAGGTTTTAAAGTTGCTTTTTGGGTTTTTTCCTAAGTATCTGCGACCATTTTTGGCAGGAGAAACTTGTTGCGGCTGCATTTCCAGGGGCTGCGGGTTGGTGAAGCAGTAATGGCAATTTTGCAGGGGCGCGATGGGATGATGATGGACAGGTCAACTACTAGATTTAAGAGAAAATGTGCTTGAGCGGCGGCTCAGATCCCGATCTCACCTACTCTGTTCTCTGTTTCTGGCTGTTGCATTCAATTTTGAGCGCCACTTTTCAGTACTGTGTATCTGGCGGGATTTTTGGCCTCCCATGTAATTAATGCTGAGTGCACCTTCCTCGCTGTACATAAGGGACTGTGTGACTCATTTTTGAAGGTTGTTGAAAACTGGACATTTTGGCTTTGTAATGAAATACATCTAGTTTTGGTTGCTCTGTGTAGAAGATCTTGTGAGTTTATGAGTCTCATGTTTTATGTATTGTGCATAGACTTACTAGTTTCATTGTTGTTTTAGATGAATAATGCTATACTGCATGTGTCTTGTTATCTGTCTCCTGTATTGAATATACTCTTCTTTTGAATCTGGACATCTAAGGGGTGTCTTGGGTTCTAGGATATAGGTTTACTGTATTGAATGCTTGATCTCTCAACTTTTGCTCAAGGGGTAGATTAAAGTGTTTTTAGATTGAGTGTTGAGAAGAATATATTGCAGTAAGGATATCATAAGTAGAGATAACTTGATACTCTGTTTTGGGATGCATCTGTAAGGTAGATATCACACAAATGCCCTTGAAATCTAGTTTTAATATGTTTATGCTGAACATTTACATGTGTATGTCTATGACTCCAAGCCCTGGATAGGCACCAATCTAGCTCTGTGTTGAGGTTATACACCAGGTCCAACTCTACATCCAAACATAAAATCAAAATCAAACTCCAAAACAACCATTAGGACAGTAGAATTAGTTTTAGGATCTCAAGTCCTCTGTCTACAACCGAAAATAGGCCCAAAGCTAGCCCCTTTGCTCTTATCTTGCAGTTTTGGTCTACTTACAAGAGGACTTATCTGCTTCATGTCAGCATCCCAGCCTTTGTATGCATATGCTCATGGATGTTGAGTAGGGAATACCCCCCTAGGTTTTGCAGAGCCTGAAGAAGAAGAGGAGATAAAAATAGAGTCTATCTCCTATACTGTTGGCCCCTGGCCCAGAGATCCTGTTGATCATTGATGGCTACCTTGTAGGGAAATCTGGGAGTAAGCATCCAGTCTGGGAAAAAACCAACAGAAATTGGCGACTCCGCTGGGGAACTTGTGAAAGAACCCTGATTTTTAAAAGAAAACAGTTCCTAGTAATAGGTGGCGACTCCGAACCAATCTCCCAACCGGTAAAGTAAAAATTTGTATGCAAGGGAGAAGATCCCAGCATAATACTCTATTTGAAGAGTTACCCATAAAAATGATGTATAGAAAAAAGGGGACTGTTCGAGGCAGTCAAGATGGTTCTCCTAGCCCCAAGAAAAATGATTTTATTCAGGATAATCCGGGATCCTCAGAGAAGACAGTACCTTATTTTTCAAACACTAAGGCTGAAATCCAGAGTGTGTATGAAAGACAACAAGGTAATGGTTTGAGAATAAGGTCAGAGGTGTTTCAGGAACGTCCTTTTCATGATTCTCCTGACAGATTTGAAAAGGATGAATCCTTAAGGGATGATGATAATGATGATCAGAATATGATAAAACCATCCTCTTCTATGCCTAGAGAGGAAGAACTAGCTGATGAAATTAAGAGCTTAAGGGCTGAGTTAGAATATCTACAAGCAGTAAAAATCAGAGATGATATGAGACAAAAAGTGCAGGCTTTGAGAGTTGCTCAAAATGATTCAATTCCTACCCTCCAAAATGCAAATATGCAGAGAAATCAACAAAGAAATGAGGTACAATATCATCAGAATAATGATCAAAGACAAAATGTAGACAATGCCAGAGTACCATTAAATAATTTGAGATATCAAAATGTAAATAGAAATGCAAATGCTAATCAGTTTGAAAGGCACCCAATGCAATTGGACAGATTCAGACAACTTGTTTTTGATGGCATTCCTGGTTATCCAAACCCTGTTGACAAACATGTGAGGCTGCAAGTGCCTAAATTTTCAGGAAATAATACTGTCTCAGGAGAGGATCATTTAAAATCTTTCCAAAATGTCATGGATAACTTTGAGGTTGAGCATGAGGATGTTTTCATGAAATCATTTATGCAATCCTTAGTTGATGAAGCCAAGGAATGGTATAAAGGTCTACCTGACAGAAGCATTTCATCATGGGATGATTTCAAAAGGATGTTTAAGGAGCAATATGGTGACAAAACTGACCCTAGCTTTTTTGTAAATGAGTTCACTAGTATCACTAAAGGGTCAAATGAACAGGTTGTTGATTTCAATGCTAGATTCGTGAAGGTATTGAACAAATTGCCACAAGACTTGAGGCCTAATAAACCTATGTGCATAGTGTTGTACATAAATGCTTTTGATGCCAAGACAGCTTATGGATTAAGAGACAAGGGTCCTCACAGCCTCAGAGATGCCTTCAAAGTTGCAACAAATATTGAAAATAACAGAAAGGCATCTGGTAAAACAAACAGAAGGGATGATGTGAAAATTCTGCAGAATCCAAACAAACCTCAAAACACTCAAGGTAGTACATCTGCCCCTGAAGATAAAATAGATAAATTGGCAAATGTTGTTAAGGACCTAAGCTATAGACTGGCTAGAAGTGAAAAAGGGATAGGTCCTGATAGGCAAGCTTATCAAAGACAGGAAAAGAGACCATCATTGCATGATATGCCATATAATACCAATTGGCATAATGGTAGGTCTGTATTGCCACATAACAACACAAATCAAAGAGCTCAACATACCAAGGAAACTCCTGATCCTTTGAAGAAGGCTGTTAATATTGTTAATGACACCCCGTGGTGTATAATATGCCAAATGCCTCATTCACAGTCACAATGTATGATTGCTCAGTCTCTATATAACAATGCCATGGCATGTGATGAGTGCAATGAGCCTCATTGCATGGAAGATGATAATGTCAACATGTTGTCTACAAATAGAGAATACTCTTTTCATGATGCTAATGCAAATGCAAATGATGAAACTCAGGGCTGCCAACAGTTCCCATATGATGAAGATGATGAAGACAACTATGCCTATGCTCAGGATTCACATAGTTTTCTAAATAACTTGAGAAGGCCTTCTAATGAAGAAATTAGGGCCTTCACAGCTGCAGCAGTTGCTCAAGTCAAAAGCAACTACAACCTAAGAGGTAAAGCTCAAGTAAGCAGCCCACATCAGCCAGAAGGCATTTCTGCAAATCAACCTGTACACAGTCATAAAGGAATTGAGACACAAAAGAAGCAATGGAACAATAATAGGCAAAATTTTAAGCAGAAAATAGGTTATGATCCTCAAGGACCAGAAAATAGAGTTCCCCAGGTTGAGGATCAAAACAAGAATTTTCAGAACAAGGATGACAGTCAGAGAGCCATAAAAACTAAAGCTAGATCATCTTAGGATAGAGGTAAAACTGTGGATCAGGCTCCAACTGTTATTCAAAATTATGCTCCATTTGACATCACTCAGGTCTTGTCTCAAATAAAAGTCTCTGTTCCACTAATGGAGCTGATGAAATTTGAAGAATTCAGAAATAAGACTGTATCCTTGATTTCAGGAGTACCATGTCAAGCCAAGCAGAATATTGAGACTCAGGATAAGAAGCAAGCTATGTGTATTGAAGAGGATGAGATTCCTGAGGTATATCTAGGGATGACCATGACAAAATGCCCTTCACAAGTGGAGCCATTTTATGTATCCTTGGTTATAAATGGAAAAGTAATTAGAAATTATATGCTTGATTCTAGAGCATCTACAAATATCATGCCTTTAGCCATTATGCAGCAAGCTGGATTAAAAATAGACAAGGCATGTGGGAAATGCTATGCAATGGATGCTAGAGAGGTACCTGTCATTGGAATCATGAAGGATGTTGATTTTAGATTGGCAGCATATCCTGAAAAAATCTATAAAATGAACATAACAGTTGTTGATATCAAGCCACAATATGGCATATTACTATCAAGAAGATGGGCAGCACTGATTGGTGGAAGTATGCAACTGGACCTATCATATGCCATGATCCCAATGAATGGCAGGGATGTCAAGCTGATCAGAGAAGAAAGATCATTAGAGATAGTGGAGGATCAAGAATCAGAGGAGCATATATGTTTTGTGGACACTGACTGTGAAAATTTTAGAGTTGTCTCAGATGATAAGCAAGATAAAAGAGAAAAAAATTGCATTCAAGAGTTGGACCAGCAAGGTCTTTGGACCATGTATTTTGATGGAGCTTGTTCAAAAGAAGGCTCTGGTGCTGGAATTGTTTTTCTGTCTCCAACTGGTAAGCTTCTCTGATTTTCTTTCTTGTTAAGGTTTGCCTGTACAAATAATATTGCAGAGTATGAGGCTCTGTTATTAGGGTTAAATGTTGCTTTGAAGCATGGAATTAAGATGCTCAAAGTGTTTGGTGATTCAGAGCTTGTTGTGTCCCAAATTAGAGATAAGTATGCATCAAAAAATAAAAGGTTGAAACAATACAAGCATAGTGCCAATGTTTCTGGAAAAACTGTGTATGCTTTTTTGTCTCAACATTTCGGATCATACTCCATGATCCATCATTAGGAGGAAAGGAAGAGAACACAAATGAGTTGGCTTGCAGAGAGGTTTCTTAAAAAGAGACAAGAGATGGGCATAGAAGACGAGAGAAGCTAGAAGACACACAAAGAGGAGAAGTGAAGAGTAGATAGGATTCCTATAAAATAAATTAGAAATAAAAGGAATAAAAAGAGAGATCCTCAAAGAATCAAAGCAAACAAATGAAACACATAGGAAGGCAAGAATAAATGTAACACTATATATATAAATATGACCTTAGATAAATAAAAGCAATAATAAAGAAAGGACATCTAAAAATTAAAAGCTCTAAAAAAGTAAACGGAAAGCTCATGAATAATAAAGACTATCAAATAATAAATAATCACCCAGAGATAGTAAGCAAGAGAGGAGATGGGAGGTGGGTGCCATTGAGAGATAAGAGTGAGAGGAGATGAGAGTGAGGATGAGATAAAATGAAAAGGAGGTGGAACATAAAATAGAGAAAAGACACACATCCAAGAGAGGTAGAAAGCAAACGCGAGAAGAGGAGAAAGGACAAGAGAGGAGAAAAAATAAATAAGTATATAAAATCTGAGAATACGAGAGACATAAATGAGAGAGAAAATATGTAAAGGCAAGAGAGAGAGGTACAAGAGAAAAGAGTGAAAAGCTAAGGGATGAGGCAAGAGGAGCAAGGGGAAAAAAATAAAAAATACGAAAAAGGAGACCAAAACAAGGCATAATAATAAAAAGTTGAGACAATAAACTTTTAAGATAAGAATAGGAATAAATAGGAGAATAATATAGAAAAATAACAGAGATAACATAAATGTGAAACAATAAAATAAGAAAATAAAGGAATGAGAAAAATTGGACATAATTAAGTATGTTGTTTGGGATACAATTGAATTGTTTGATGCTTTTTCAATAAATTGGATAGAAAGATCAAAAAATGTCAGAGCAAATTTTCTAGCCAATGTAGCCATAAGGCCAGATGATATAACTTTGTCAGATGTTACAAATGTTGAAGTCAAGCTTAGGCCTGCAGTGCTAGATAATGTGTGCAGCTGGCAAGTGTTTGATGATGATAAGGATTTACTGAGATTTCTGTATTGCATTGATTAATATGAGAACCAAGAAATGGATTTTCAGAACTTTGTGGAAGTTGTAGATGGAAAAGAAACCCTTTTAGGGAAGGAACTAATTCAACTCAACACAAACAAAATCCCTAGAGGGCTAGTAGCTTTAGAGAGAGCTTTTGACAATAGGGACCAATTTGTTACAAAAGCATCTCCAACAAACAAGAATGATTTGGAGGAGATAAACTTGGGAACATCTCATGCTCCCAAAAAGGTATACATTGGCAAACAGCTCAAACCACATATCAGAAGTATGCTGATTGCATTACTGAAAAGGTATAAGCATGTTTTTGCTTGGTCATATGAGGACTTGAAAGCCTATAGAGAGGATTTATTTCAGCATGAAATCCCTTTGAAGCTTGGAGCTAAACCATTTAGACAAAAACAGAGGCCTATTAACCCAACCTTAGCTCCAAAAATGCAAGAAGAACTTATAAAACTTAGGGAGGCTGGAATAATCATGCCTATCAGACATTCAACTTGGCTGTCTAACCTTGTCCTAGTCAAAAAAAAGAATGGTGATATAAGGTTGTGTGTGGACTTTAGAAACCTAAATGTATCTTCTTTGAAGGATAACTATCCATTGCTAAATATGGAGGCCATGTTGCAAAGAGTGACTGGTTGTGAACTTTTATCTATGATGGATGGTTTTTCAGGGTACAATCAAGTGAAAGTAAAAGAATCAGAACAATTTAAGACTGCTTTCACTACTCCATGGGGAACCTATGTATATATAAGGATGCCATTTGGACTAACAAATGCAGGTGCTACATTTCAAAGAGCAATGGATGTTGCTTTTGCAAGGCTGATTGATTCAATCTTGGCTGTTTATCAGGATGATTTGACTGCCTTTTCAAAGAAAGAAGAGCAGCATTGTATGCACTTGGAGTAGATTTTCATTAGAGCACTAGAGTATGGCATTTCTCTCAACCCAAAGAAATGTGCTTTTGGGGTTGTGGAAGGAAAATTGCTTGGACACATTATTTCCAAGGATGGAGTTAGGATTGATCCTGAAAGGGTGGCTGCAATTGACAAAATTCAGATCCCTAAAACAATAAAAGGTGTGCAGTCCTTATTTGGACAAATAAACTTTGTTAGGAGATTTGCTCCTAACTTTGCAGAGACCACAAAAGAAATTTCCAAGATGTTGAAGAAAGGTGCAACTGTTAATTGGGAGAATGAAGCAATTGAATCATTTCAAAACGTCAAGGAAGCAATCAAGATGGCTCCTGTGCTAAAATCTCCTAATTTTTCCAAGCCATTTCAATTGTTTTCATTTGCTTCTTTCCATACTGTTGCTGCATGTTTACTTCAGAAAAATGAGGATGGTTTTGAGCAGCCCATTGCTTTCTTCAGTAGGTCATTGCAGGCTGCTGAATTAAAGTATGGCATAATGGAGAAACAGGCATATGCACTGGTTAGAGCAGTCAAGAGCTTCAAACCTTATTTGGTAGGCTCACAAGTAATTGCATATGTACCTCATGCAGCGATAAAAGATATCTTCACTCAGCAAGAGGTAACTGGAAGGAGATGCAAATGGATAAATAAGTTGTAGGAGTTCAACATAGAGATACAGATCACAAAATTGGTAAAAGGACAAGGGTTAGCAAAGCTAATGACACAGTCAAATCTAGAGGCATGCCAAGTCAATGCAGTCCAGAATGAGAATGTCAATGTATCAAAATCTAAATGGTATAAGGACATCATATATTACTTGCAAAATCTGAATTATCCTTCCCATTTCAGTGACAGTCAAAAGAGCACCTTAAAACTACATGCAATCAGGTATGTTATTGTTCAAGGTGAGCTGTACTGGAAGAACCCTGATGGTGTGTTGCTGAGATGTGTGGATGAAGATGAAGCTAACAATGTTTTGAATGACATGCATAAAGGATTGTGTGGTGGACATTATACTGCCCAAACAACAGCTCATAAGATCCTTAGGGTAGGATATTGGTGGCCCACTATCTTTTTAGATGCACAAAAGCTGGTAAGGAAATGTGACCCTTGCCAAAGATTCTTAGGAAAGTTAAGATATGAAGGAGCATTGCCCCTTAGAACTGTAACTGTGGATGCTCCATTTCAGTAATGGGGAATTGATTTTATAGGGGAGATTTCAGAGAAATCTAGTGGAGGACATAGTTGGATTCTGGTTGCCACTGATTACTTCACTAAATGGATTGAGGCTATCCCTACTAAAAAGGCTACAAGTAAGGTGGTGATGGATTTTATCTTGGAGAATATTATTATCAGGTTTGGGGTACCAGTCAAGTTAATCATAGATAATGCAATGTGCTTTAGATCAGGTGAATTTGTTGATATTTGTAATAAATATGGAATTGACTTGTCTCACACATCACCATACCACCCACAAGGAAATGGTCAAGCAGAGTCAAGCAACAAAAGCCTAATGAAAATCATCAAGAGGATAATGGATAAAAATAAGAAATCCTGGGATTCAAAACTGAAGTTGGCATTATGGGCTGATAGGGTGATAGTGAAAAAAGTCACTGGAAGGTCACCTTATGAATTAGTGTATGGTACAACAGCTAGATTGCCTGTGAATAGCCTCCTGCCAGTTTACAAGTTCATACAAGAGAATGATGGGGAGGTTAATGATTCAATGACTAAAAGGATCAATCAGCTAGTTGAGCTAGATGAAATCAGAGCAGAGGCACAAAAAATAAACATCAAGAAACAGCAAAAGGTGAAGTACCTATTTGATAAAAGGGTTACAGAGAGAGGTTTTCAGATAGGTGATATGGTCCTTATGTGGAATGCAAGGAACCAGGATAAGGGTAAACATGGCAAATTTGAACCCTTGTGGACAGGCCCATACCAAATTAGCAATATCTATGGTGGAGACTCCTATTTTCTCCAAACCCTAAGTGGTGAGTTGATGGAATTGCCAGTGCACAGCAAATTCCTTAAAGCCTTTTTCACATAATGAGTAACTTGTGTGCACAATGTAAAATAGTTTTAAATATTTTGTACATACCTTGTGTGGTCGGTCATGTTTTGAATTTTGGGTTTTGTCTGGTCTGCCCGAAGTTGTCTGGTCCTCGCTGCAGTCTTGCGCCTGCATGTCCCCAATCGGAGCCTATGTTGGTAATTATTTGTGTCTAGGGTTTTAAACTTGAATGTTTGCTAATTTTCTCCTTCAAACCCTAAAATTTCTGAGTTGTGGGATCTTGTTTTGTTGCTAGAATTACTATCGGCCCCTGAAAATGTTAAAAATTTGAGTTTCATGCATTTAGGAATGCATTTGGAGCCATAGTTTCCAAACCCTAAATGTTTCTAAGTGTGGCTAGAGGGGTCTAATTGTGCCAGTGCTGCGGAATGCTCCACGTGGAGGCACCCGAAAGACTCTCAATGTTTCGCATCTCCGCCAAGTTTCCAAGGGACCCTTTAAGTTTCTTTTATGTTTCAAGTGTGCGCGGAAGGTGCCACGTGGAGGCTTCCGAGGGACACAAAAGAAAGCAACTCAAAAGCCTCGCAAACGATGCCAAGTGGCAGCATCTGCCAAAGTTTCTGATAGACCCTTAATGTTTCTCATAGGTAGCGCAGATGATGACATGTGTCAGCTTCCGCATAAGTTTCAGAGTGGGGCCTTAAAGTTTCTGAGGAGCACGAAGCCCGACAAGTGTCAGCCTCCGCTGATGTTTCTTTAAGTTTCTATGCAGGGGCAGATGGCGCCGTGTGTCCCTAGTGGTGGCTGCGGAGCCGGACAAGTGTCAGCCCCCGCGTAATGTTTCATTTCCTTTTTTGGTGCTAAGTGTTGATGCGGTGGTGGGTCCCAGTAAGGTTTCTAGGTTGCAGCGGATCTTGCCAGGTGTCATTCTCTGCGGGAGTCCCAAAATATTTCAAATGTTCCTTAGAGCCTCGCGGAAAGTGCCACCTGTCACTCTCCGTCGAAGTTCCTAAAAGGTTTCCAAGCAGGGGCGGAGCATGCCACGTGTCTATTGTAGCTGCTGCGGAAGCTGACACATGTCAGACTCCGCGTTGTTTCTATTTGTTTCTAAGTGTGGCGAAACACTGAGGTAGGCCCCAGCATATGTATCAAATGTGTTGGAGTTTGACACGTGGCAGAGACTCCTGGGACTTCAACCTGTTTCTCTCAAGTTTCTACATGTTTCAATATTCAACGAAGCGTTGAAGTGGGTCCCAGTGAGTATCTCAAGTGTCGCGGGTGATGACAAATGTCATCTTCCGCATAAGTTTCAAAGCGGCCCCTTAAAGTTTCTGAGCAGCACAGAAGGTGCCAAGTGTCGCAGTCTGCTATGTTTCAAAGAAGACTCTTTTGTGTTTCAAGAGGGCGCGGAGCCCGCCATGTGTCTGCCTCCGCCAAGCTTCCGAGGGAGTTTCTTTGGGTTTCAAGGGTGCCGCGGGGCTTGCCACGTGGTGGCTTCCGCGTGAGGGTCTGGCAGTAGACTCTTGGCGCGAGAAAATTAAGGAAAAGCAATGCGATGGCCCAACAATAGAAACTACAAGTGTCTACGTGGCACAATATCATTGGCCAACGACTTTTCAACAGTTTTTGAGGCCGTTTGATCTCGACGACTAGAGGATATATCGACGACCAAGTTTTAAAGTTGCATTGTGGGTTTTTTCCTGAGTATCTGTGACCATTTTTGGCAGGAGAAACTTGCTGTGGTTGCATTTCCAGGGGCTGCAGGTTGGTGAAGCTGTAATGGTGATTTTGCAGGGGCGCGATGGGATGATGATGGACAAGTCAACTACCAGATTTAAGAGAAAATGTCCCTGAGCGGCGGCTCGGATCCTGATCTCACCTGCTCTATTCTCTATTTCTGGCTATTGCATTCAATTTTGAGCGCCACTTTTTAGTACTGTGTATCTGGAGGGATTTTTGGCCTCCCATGTAATTAATGCTGAGTGCACCTTCCTCGTTGTATATAAGGGACTGTGTGACTCATTTTTGAAGGTTGTTGAAAACTGGACATTTTGGTTCTGTAATGAAATACATCTGGTTTTGGTTGCTCTGTGCAGAAGATCTTGTGAGTTTATGAGTCTCATGTTTTATGTATTGTGCATAGACTTACTGGTTTCATTGTTGTTTTAGATGAATAATGCTATACTGCATGTGTCTTGTTATCTATCTCCTGTATTGAATATACTCTTCTTTTGAATTTGGACATCTAAGGGGTGTCTTGGGTTCTAGGATATAGGTTTACTGTATTGAATGCTTGATCTCTCAACTTCTGCTCAAGGGGTAGATTAAAGTGTTTTTAGATTGAGTGTTGAGAAGAATATATTGCAGTAAGGATATCATAAGTAGAGATAACTTGATACTCTGTTTTGGGATGTATCTGTAAGGTAGATATCACACAAATCCCCTTGAAATCCAATTTTAATATGTTTATGCTGAACATTTACATGTGTATGTCTATGACTCCAAGCCTTGGATAGGCACCAATCTAGCTCTGTGTTGAGGTTATACACCAGGTCCAGCTCTGCATCCAAACACTAAATCAAAATCAAACTCCAAAATAATTATTAGGACATTAGAATTAGTTTTAGGATCCCAAGTCCTCTGTCTACAACCGAAAATAGGCCCAAAGCTAGCCGCTTTGCTCTTATCTTGCAGTTTTGGTCTACTTATAGGAGGACTTATCTGCTTCATGTCAGCATCCCAGCCTTTGTATGCATATTCTCATGGATGTTGAGTAGGGAATACCCCCCTAGGTTTTGTAGAGCCTGAAGAAGAAGAGGAGATAAAATAGAGTCTATCTCCTATACTGTTGGCCCCTGGCCCAGAGATCTTGTTGATCATTGATGGCTACCTTGTAGGGAAATCTGGGAGTAAGCATCCAGTCTGGGAAAAAACCAACAAATTCAACATAGAAGAATAAGTGAAGGAGATAGAGAAGATAAGATGATATATAAACTTGGGAAAACCCTTTTGAGTAAGAAACCCACCACCGAAAGTAAACCTTAATATATTCCTTAAAAATAAGCTTACAATAGATTGTGAAACTCCACTAATGTTGTAGCTCATGTGTTAACACTTTAATAGCATGTTGATACTTAGACCTAAACTAAAATCCTAAAAATCCTACAATACAATCCAAATGATATCAAAACACTATGCCAAGGGTTATATTTATAAATTTTTCCATTCTATAAACCAGTTGTCATTTCAACAATACTAGAGCTAATTTTGACACCCCTCATGACATAGGTCTCTCTCAATGCCCCTTTCTCTCCTACCCTCTCTCACATGCACTCTCTCTCCCCTTCTCCCTCTTTAACTCTATCTCTCTCTATCTCTTTATTTCTCTTTATCTCTTTGTCTATCTCTATCTACCCCCTTCTTTCTCACCTCTCTCTCCCCCTTCTCCATTTTTAACTCTATCTCTCTATCTCTTTATTTCTCTTTATCTCTCCATCCATCTCTATCTACCCACTATCTCTTCCTCTCTTTTCTCTATCTCTCTATCTCCCTAACTATCCCTCTCTCAGGTAGTATATCTCTCTTTCTCATTTCATCTCTCTCTTTTTAGAAGGTCAGTTAAGTTGGATTTCTTATAGGTTAATTTAAAAAGTATTATGTGTAATATTTATATTTTATATATTAATTATATACTATATTATATTTATATTTAATAATGTATAATATACAATAATAAATATGACTAAAACATAGATATTATATATAAAATAAATATATAATTAAATAACAAATGTAAATAAATAGTAAACATATAATATATTTAATATAATTATATGATCTTATAATATAACACTATATTTGAAATAAATTTAGTAAATTACATTATTGAAAAGATTGTATATAATAATAAATATAATTTTCTATTATATATAAAGTAAATAATGTAGTACAATAAATATATAAATACTGAATATATAATTTTATAATATAATACCATACTTAAATTATATGACTCCAACTCTCTTGCCCATGTCATCGAAAATGACGTGTGCAATCTCATGTTTCAAGCCCTTTCTAAACCACATAGTCTCCATGTGTTGTCACATGCATTTCAAATATCCCTATGTCTTGATTTTATTAATGTAATTTACCTTAGCTCCATCTACTTAACTTTGGTATGTTTAGTGGGCCAACTTTAATTTATTTATTTTAATCCTTCTTCTCTACATTTAAAAGTGTAGTTATTTACATATTGCATCACCCCCACTTTGCATATCACGTATATTATATTTAATATTTATATATTTGTTATTTTAGTATATATTTATTTTATGTATAAAATATAATATTATAATTATGTTTTTATTATATATTATATTTTATCTCCCTATGTTTCGCTCCCTTCTCTCTCTTCCTCTCTACTATTTCTCTCTCTTCTCTCTGTCTTGCTACCTCTCTTTTGCTCTATCTCTTTTTCTCTTTCCTATTTTCCCAAGTACATTAGTGATCTTTACGAGGAAGGAACTAAACCTTACATGTGAAACTAAACCTAGGGTCATGAAATTGAACTTCTTTGATTTCAACTTTTACAACTTGTTCACCTCTATTTTTATGATCTGTATCTACGAAAATGGTGTCTAAAGACATCGTTTAGGAGCTTGCTAGATTATAATGTATTCTCCTTTGGTTTAGCTCATGGGTGGGATGATCCAATTGTAATCAACAATGCTTGAAGAGTAGGAAACCATGCAATATATTCCTAGAATGTTGGTGTAATAAGCTTTTGCTAGATATGTGGTAGATTCATTTTATTCCTTAATGGTCATTGTATTCTTCTAGACCATTCAGGTAGATGATTCAAATGAATTAGGGTTAGTCCTTTAATACACCACCATAACATGAAATTTGAAATAATTTACACTTTAACTAGCTCATAATGGCTAGTAAAGGAGGGAAATATGATCCTAATTATTAAAATTTAAATTTAAAAGTTTAGGGTTAAAATTTAGAGGTTGGAAAATGATCTAGGTCAATTATGCACTCACATATCTAAACCATGATGGAAAATGATAGATTTAGCAAGTGAGTTTGGAATCTTGGGGTGTGTGAAGATGAATGAGAATAAGCTAAAATTATTTGTCAACTTCTACATAGAAGAATGAAACATTGTATATTTAAATATGTAAGACAGTCTTGCTAAAGTAAACATAGTCGAGGATCTCCACCATATTTGGCCATTGCTATTTTTCTAAACAAAAGTAACTTCTAAAATGAGCTTGCCAAAATTTGAGAGACCTGTTTTTTAATCTACGATATGGTAGTATAATTTTGGAGTACCTGTAGCATACTATCGTAATTACAACTATCATCCAGTAGCATACTATTGTAATTAAAATTATCATGTAGTAACATACTACCATAATCAAAATTGTTTAATTGAGTATTATTGTTTGTAATTTTAAATTAATTAAAAAAAAAATTTAGATTTTTAATTAATGTTAATAAATTTATAAAATATAAATATTTAATAGATTATTTATCTCAAAAAATATTGAAAAATAATATTCAAATTTTACTTGAACATAAATCAAAAATATTAATTAGGAATTTTATACATCGAATTTAACTTGTATCTTTTCAAAACTTACCTCTACATATGTTTTTTAACTCACAACATCTCACTTCTTAATTATGATTTTTATTCTTAAATTCCCGTATAATCTCTAGAGTAAAATCTCTATCCATGGACTTCCCTCTTTTCATTATCTTAAAATGTTCCTTTAGTTTTTATGAAGCACCATTTTCCTACCTGTAAAGACTTCACCCCTATTCATTTGTCTTTCCTTGTACAATTGTACATTTGTAATTCTTGGGAAGGAACATTCGCAACCATGAAATTTACTTTATCGTGAAACAAGTGAGCGGCGAGTGGCGATCCATTTGATAAATTATTTTTATGACGATGGCAAGATGAACGGTCAAGATGATTTCAATCATCTTGCACCATTCTCAGAAACCCTACACCATCAATCTTTGTGCCAAGCTAGTTCATCTCAAAGAGGGAACTTTAAAATGCACTCCTATAGTGTCTCACTACACTTTCAAATGTGCTCTTGTAAGGTCTCACTACACTTTCAATGGCATGTTGTTATGAAGACAAATTTGCTTCATAGAATCAAAATAATAATAATATCCATGATTTTTAATACTTGTTTTGGGTAGCCTCTTCAATTTGGGTAGGAACTTGGCTATGAAAAATAAGGATTTTATAATTTATTGAAGTCCAAATGAGTACAAAATGAAGGTTTCATTATTCTATCAAGTTACACTTGAATACATCACATGCCTTACATAATTCACAATCTATGGGAATTCATAGAAAATAGAGGAATGCTTCCACCTATTATTAGATCAAAACCTTCAAGTGAATTTGTCATTTCATCAAGTCTTTCTTTTATCAAATTCTGCACATCTTTCACCTCAATCAATTTACCATAAATTGATGTGTTTTTTCCATCTAACTTTTGAGGATAAGCTTGTTTTCCTTACATCTTTTTGTAGATGCAACATAATTGAGTGGTATATACCCAAACAATGTCAAGCAACTTCTACACTCTCAGTTCTAGAGAACAAAGAAAAATCTTAAAAAATATAATATAGATATTTAAAAATGGTTGTTTAATTCAATAATGAGTATGAAGCTCCCACTACAAAAAAAATGGTGTCAAAGTTTGGTCATCTACTTTCACTCACTATGTTACTTTGTATACATAAAAGGTTATCAATGGTAGAATAATGAGCGATAAGTCAATTTAAATCTTGTCGATGTATGTAGGAATCTAAACCATCATCATTCTATCAATTGATGAAGGTTAAAAAATAGATGAACTAGATCAGATGATATCAATTATTGAAGGTAAAAAATGTAAAGTAGTGATGCATTAGATTCTCTTACATGCATTTTGCTCAAGTCTGACCCATTGATTTTAATTGCATTGCATCCGTATTAGAAACTTTATATAAAAAATAATTCTAGTCAAATAATATAACTTTAACTACTATTATAACCAATAGAAAAATCTTTTTTATTAACAATTTGTCATATTCTTCACTATACAATTTTGTCTTCAAACACAACTCACTCGTCTAAAATTTAATAAATCCTATTAAATACACTTATACTGTAATTAAAAAAACAATTCCAAAGTTTACTAACACACTCAAAACATCTAAAAGACCACACTTTGTTGTGCTAAAAGTGTGATTGCTAGGACCCCATGAAAAGTGGGACCTTTGGTGCAAGGGGGCAATTGAAGCTTGACAAGTTAAAAAATGCAAGACCAATGGATTTAGTAAAAACTACCTGCATGACAAAGAGGGAAGCGATGAATAGTAAGGGACTTCATGGCTTAAATTTGATGGTCGTATGGTTGTATTTAGACATTTTTACCATAAAATACAATTAAAATTTTAAAAATATTGTATCATATGAAAGGAGAGATTTTGGATAGACTATTGAAATTTATATAGAATTGTGATGATATATATTTGGATTATATACAATTTTACTTATACTAAGGTATTTCATAGTATTTTAAAGACACCTCTAAATGGATAACCATCATAAAAAAAATTGCTTGACAAATAGGGTCGACCATCAAATTTAGGCCCTAATAAGGGTTTAGATTCAAGTCCTATTGCCTATGAAGTGACTAATTTACAAAACACATGTGGTAGTCCTCCATTCAAATCAATTTAGTTATGTGGGTAAATTGAGAGTCCCTATTTAAAGTGATGGGCTCGAGGTTAGTAATAACATGAATGAAACCCCACTAATTTGTTGAAAGTTTTTCTCAATGATGACTATAAAACATCGGGTATATTATTGTTTTAATTCCAAGCTATTTATCACTCTAAATATCAATGTAGATGTATAAAATAATCTTGGGTTCTCATCCCAAGTTATTCTACAACGATCACTAAAGGAGCTCAAATAACCAGATATGTAAGGTGCATATATATTCCAGAGAGCTTGGGGTGCATGTATAGAGTCCCATATTGTAGGCCTAAGATGAAACTTTAGGCTTGTCTAATACTGTATGGGAGATGTATTTTTCTATCTCTACACATAAGGGCCATTTTACTTGACACTTATTGTTTAAAATTCAAAACAAACCATGACTTCAATCCAACGTCATGTATTGGAAGTAACTTTCACAAGCGTGGCGCATGATGAATGATTTATACGGACAAATCCAATGGCGTCATTAATAAGCGAAACCAACGACCAAAACTAGTGGGCAGAAATAGTGAGCGAAGACAATCCAAGAAAAAGCACTGACAGAGAGGATGTATTTAATTGTCTTACATCTCTTCTCCTTAGTTTTCAATTGTTGATTTCTATATGCAGCTCTCACTCTCACATAGGGAACACCTTTAGCGTAATTACTTCCATTCAATATTTTAAATGAGCTAAGACAAAGTGATTGTGAAAGAGTTAATTACTCCCATTCAATATTTCAAATGAAGCACTCTCATGCAATAACACTTTGAAATCCAAGATATAAGCCTTGTATTGTTTATTTAAAATGATCATCATTTTAAAATTTGAACCATATAAATTTAATTTATACTAAATCAACCCAAAAAAGTGTTGATTTTGATGCAAATTTCATTATTACAATTTTATACAAATGGTATATTTGTTGTAAAAATACGAGAGTTGTCATTACTTGGGATTGGCTATTATAGAATGAGACATACCAAGTTAACCATCAAATGCTTTAGTTTGATTGTTGCAATTAGAACTTCATTTACCTAACAGGTCTTATTGGTTGGTGGTCAAATTAAACCCAATGGCCAATTTAAGCATCCTGCATTTTAGTTTGGTAGCTATTGCATTCACCCTTGGATCTTGAAGACCTTTACACTTATTGTAGGATCAAACCTTTAGTTGGGTTCACAAATGGTGGGCATATTTGGAACTTGGTTGATACTTGATAGATGCAAAGAAATATTGTGAGCTCAACCTTTTGGAATGTTGTGGATGTGAATTTAAATTTCAGACAATTTTATTTGGAAGATTTGAGTTGCTTGAGCATTCATGTGTTATGCTACCAAAATATGAAGATAACTTTAGGAAGGTATATCTAACATGAGGCTTTAGGTATTTTGACATTGGCAGAGCTATCTTAGAATCTAATCCACACAACTTGAATGTCTTAAAATTATATGCCGGTTTTATTATACCAATGAAGTTTAGAACTATTAGGGTCAAGCTGGGCTCTAAGTTTGCATTTTACTAGGTCACTACTAGCCTAGTTGAATGTGAGCTTGTTCCTTAGAATAAAACAAACTATGAATATTTCAATTTCAATCCTAATAAGGTAAATTTAATAGTTAATTTTTTCATTCACCTAATTTTTAATGAAAAAAATACAAATATCTTTACTATTTTGTATTAGTATTACATATTAGACCATTTTAATTAGAAAATTATAAATTTAAATTATGTATCCAAAAATTCCATAGACCATTCTTTTTTATTTTAAACATTGCATATTAAATATAATATAAATTGAATAAGTTAAATTTAAATGAAGTAGAGGATAATTCTTTAAAATAAGGAAATGGCTTGTATTAAAGAGATTTAATATAAGTATTTGGAAATTAAAGATGCTAGAAAATTATTTTGAAAGCTCTTATCTTAAACTAATCACATTAAAATTGATAAATAGTTTAATAGAAAATATTTTATATTTTTTTTGTTACCTAGGGTCAGTCTAGGAGAGCTGAAACTAATCCTCTGGGCTGCACAAAGCCCCGCAAAGGACCCACCCTGGGTGTGGTTGGGTAAACTGGCTTGGGTGCCAGATGAGGCTTGAACCTGCGTCGAAAATATTTTATATTTTTAAATAAATATATTTTTAAAAATTATTTTGAAAGCTCCTATCTTAAACTAATCACATTAAAATTGATAAATAGTTTAATAAGATTTTTTTTTATATTTTTAAAATAAATATATTTTTTAAAATTAATTTAATTAGATTTTATAATTTTTTTTTGGTAATTTAGCTGGGTTGGGCCAGCACCCATTGTATTATATCAAAAAAGATAGTTCAGATAGTTACAGATAATGTCATGATTACATGCCTCATGATTACTGCAATCCCTAATCTACTTAGCAAAATTGCTACTACTAGCACCCATACCTATATATCCTATAATCGCCATATACAATTCGATACAAAAACCTACCCTACCCCTCTATCAGTTATATCTACACTACAAAATAGAATGAACATTTTGCAAAAAGAGTCACAGCAGAACATGGCCACACATGACTTAGCTTGATCTTCTTTTCTTCATGTCTTTGGGGCCTTGAAGCTTAGTGAACAGGGGACTCACTGGGTCCTTACCTCACCTACCTCCTCCCCCAGTGATGGCTTTTTTTGCCAATTCATCCTCTGCTCAATTACCTTCACAGTATATGTGACTGATCTTAAAGTCATCTAGCTCCTCTATGATTTTCCTTATTTGCTTGATCCATCTATTCAATCTCCAATCAAGTGTGGAATTCTGCCTAATAGCATTTACTGTGATCATCGAGTCCCCTTCAAGGTGAATTTTCCTAGCCCCACATTCCATTCGAAGCTCCAACCCATGAAGTGCAACTCTGAACTCCACCAATTGTTTGTGGCAACTCTAATATATTCCGCATGTTGTGCAAGGGTTGTATGGAACTCATCTCTAACCACACATCCTATACCGCTAGGGCTGGGATTCCCACTTGCAGCTCCGTCAAAATTTACCTTCACCTAGCCAGCATCCGGTGCGCTCCAGCAAACTTCCTCACGTAATTTCTTTTTTTGAGTACAGTCATTGGTGCCTACCAAAGTAGGAACTGTAAGTCCGGTGAATACCTTCATCATTTTATCATCCCATATGGTGAATGCATTATTTTTCATTGTTTTGATTTTCATAGCCATATTGGCCAATTCTATGATGGATGCCTCAGTTTTGACCACTAATCTCTCCCTCGACATCACCTGTCCCTTAAAAACCCTTTTGTTTCATTCTTTCCAAATTTCCCATACAACCATAGATGGGATGACCTGCCATAGGCACTCAAATAGACTCTTTCGAGAACGTTTAGGCCACATACAAAACCAATCTTTTAGATTTCTTGGCATTGGTACTTACAGATTGAGTTTCTGAAGGAAATGTTTCTAGCAACTTTCTGAATATGGGCATGAAAGCAATAAATGATTAGCATCCTCATCCTGATTCTTGCAAAGCGGACATCTCCCTAGGCCAATTATTCTAATTTTTTTTGTCTTTCTTGGGTGAGAATGTGGTTTTGTATAGCCAACCAGGAAAAGGCCCCAGCTCTAGGAGAGCAAGATTTACCCTATAAAAGCTCTTTTAGCCACAATTGATCTTCTACCACTACCTCCTATACTCTATAGCCTAATTTGACTTTGTATTCTCCATCCTTTGAAGCATACCAACGAATCACATCTCTTAGCCCAGTCCAAATGATGCCTCTTTCTTCTAGGATCCTTGAGAGCTTCTCCTTTTGTTCTAAAGGGACATTGAAATCATCAAGGGACTTCCATTCCCATTTCTACTTACCGTTGGTGTTTGCCACATACCCATAGTCACAAAGTTTTTTCCCCCATCTTTCTATAGTCTCTTCCCTGATGATTTCAAGGTCTGGGAGGGAACAAAGAGTCGGATGACCTTCCCACGAATCCTCCCAAAACTGAGCACTCTGCCCATTGTTGATTTCCCATGTTATATGCTAAGTGTTGATCTTCCTACATTCAAGGATGAATTCCAAATTGTTGATCCATTCAGAGGGTCCAGCGTATTAATTATTCTTATAGGCTCATCTGAATCTAAGTATTTTTGCCTCAAAATTTAGACCCATCTTCGCTCCCCATTTCAGAATATACTCCAGACCAATTTTGCACCCATGGCAAGATTTGAAAGGAAGCTAGGTGTGCGGAAATCACTTCCTACACTAATCTAATGAGGGGAGGAGAGTGCAAATTCAATTTAATCCTTACAATTATAGAATGTTAACAACAACAATGGAGATATTATAGCAATACAATTTCACATAGAAAGTGAGACAAAAGAGAGACACAAGATATACATGGGGAAAACCCTTATTGGGTGAAAAACCCCACACTCCAAAACCTGCACAATGTATTATCAAAACTTAAATGGTTTACAATACACTTGCAATGCAAGTTCTTAAGTCTTCGACACTCGTATCTGGAGACAAACCGGCAGCATAACAATACCTGTAAAACCTGTAGTACATCTCTCAAAAGCACCTATTTATATAACAAATACAAGGCAAAAATGGCTCCACATTGAGATGGGCATCCAACATGGCCTCATGGCCCAAAACCCACGCCTATGGACACTTATCCAACACTATAGGATGCTCCTAACACTTGTCAAGTCACCCCATCCCAAGGAGGTCACCTATTTACAAAATGGGCTATAACATATGCTCTTACGACTCTTACAACTGTCATAGAATCTGTCATAGTTGTCATAACTTACAACTATAAGAGAATCTATCATACACAAGCTATAAATAGCATATTCACTTACAACATGTCATAGTCCACCTTGGGGCACCCAAAGATGCCTTTTTCAAAGATGCTCTTTAACACATGTCTTCACCTGTCATAGAATCTCCTATTTCTAACTCTTACATGTCATAACTTCATTATAGGAATCTGTCATGACCGTTTCAGTCAATATTCCCTTACAAAACATCCAAGATGCCAACACATGGAAAAATATTCCTACCACTAAGTGGGATGTCTATCTCCTCATGTGAGGACAAAATTACATGTGGTCATATGCCATGTAGGATGACACATCACTGTGCCAATTCCCACAATATGACAACATAGGATTTGCATCCAATTAATGCAATAGGCAATAAATAAATAAATACAATGTAAAAATACAAGGAATTACCAAGGTTGAGACACATTAATTCTCAACATTCTCCCACTTGTCGAACACCTTGTAAGAGCCAATAGAATTAACAGGATTTAACTGCTATAGGCCGAGAGGCCCATAGACTCCGAACACCATCTGAACTTCTCTGTGCCCACTAGTTTCATCAATGCATCTGCAACATTCTTCAAAGTATCTTCCTTCTCCAAATTTACCTTCCCATCCTCTACCATGTCTCACACGAAGTGAAACTGTACATCAATATGCTTTGTTCTGGCATGAAAAGTTAGATTCTTCGCAAGGCAAATTGCACTCTAATTGTCACAACTAATCGTAATCTGACTTGCATCAACACCAATATCTAAACACAGTCTCTTAAGCCAAATGGCTTCCTTGCAAGCATGAGTTGTGGCCATGTACTCAGCTTCTGTAGTGGACAAAGCAACCACAGGTTGTCGCTTACTCATCCAACTAATTGCACCACCAAACATAGTGAACACATAGGCACTGTGGATCTCTTGCTGTCAATGTCACCTGCCTAATCAAAATCCACAAATCCACGAATACAAATTGAATGCGGAGGTCCTATAGCATTGCCATGATAGCAATGGAATACTCATAAGTACCCCTCAAATATGTGAACACTCACTTAACTGCATCCCAATGTACCTGTCCAGGATTAGCCATAAATCGACTAAGGACTCCCACTGCTTGGGCAATGTTTGGTCTTGTACAGACCATGACATACATCAAACTGCCAACAACACTAGCATAAGGAGCTTTGCTCATGTCCTCCACCTCACTAGGAGATTTTGGACAATCACTAACAGATAACTTTGTCCCCAATGAAATAGGAACACACAGTGGTCTACAATCTGCCATGCTGAACCTATCCAACACGGTCTTCACATACTTACTCTGGCTTAACCAAAGTTTTCTGTTAGCTCTGACTCTTCTAATTTCCATTCCCATAATGTACCTGGCTGCCCTGAGATTTTTTAATTTCAAACTGTGCTGACAACTGAGACTTCAAATCAGAAATCATATTCTTACCATTCCTAATCAACAACATATCATCAACATATAATGCAATAATGAGAATGCGATCATTGTCAAACTTGTAATACACACAATGATCTAATTTTGATCTCAGATATCCAATCGACAACACAAAGGTATCAAACTTCAAATACCACATCCTAGGAGACTGCTTCAAACCATACAAAGACTTCTTTAACTTGCAAATCAAATTTTCTTTACCTTTCTCTATGTAATGCTCTAGCTATGATATATAAATTTCTTCCTCCAAATCACCATGAAGGAAAGTTGTCTTCACATCCATCTATTCTACCTCTAAGTCATAAGCAGCTACAAGAGATAACATGAATCGAATGGATGTCATCTTAGCAACGAGAGAGAAAATTTCACCATAATCAAGTCCCTCCACTTGTGAATACCCATTCGCAACCAATCTAGCCTTGTACTTTTCAACACTGCCATATGCATCAAATTTCTTCTTGAACACCCATTTGCATCCAATGGGTTTCCATCCATCAAGCAAAGGCACCAAGTCCCATGTTTTATTCTTTTCTAAAGAAGCCATATCATCTTCCATGGCCTCCTTCCAGGAACCTGCATCTTTCATGCCCATAGCCTCTTTCATAGTTCTAGGCTCATCAGTATTAGTAAGTAAAGAAAAAGCACAAATAGAATCAAGTAATGAATAACCAAACCTATCAGGTTGCTTTCTCGTTTGTGCAGACCTCATCAAAGGCTGAGGTTGAGGTTCTGCTTCTTCTTCTGAGATTTCAGAGTTGCTAGAGCTCTCCTCATCATCAGGTCTCACAGGGTCTGTTTGTTCAGTCTTCTCAGGGGTAGAAGGAAACTAAACCGCATCCTCTTTCTTTTTTGTCTGTTCTGGCTGAAGAACAACGGAAGAAGGTGTTAGGTCTCTAAAGATAACACTTCTACTATACAACACTTTTTTCAGCCACATGATCCCAAAGCTTGTATCCTTTCACATTGACACCATAGCCAATGAAGATACACTTAACAACCTTGTTCTCCAATTTAGACATTTTGTCCCTAGGCACATGTGCATATGCCTCACAACCAAAAACATGAAGATGTATAACTGAAGGCTTCCTACCAGACCACACCTCCATAAGTGTCTTACCAACAAGAGTTGATGTAGGAGATCTGTTTACCAGATAGCAAGCAGTGGCTACAGCTTCATCCCAAAAATTTTGTTTGAGGCTTGCTCCTCTAAGCATACTCCTAGACTTCTCCATCAGTGTCTTATTTGTCCTCTCTGTAACTCCATTTTGCTGTGGGGTGTATGGAGTTGTCTTGTGTCTTTCAATCCCTTGCTCCTTACAGAACTTATCAAACTCTGTCAAACAAAACTCACCACCGTTATCAGTTCTCAAACACTTAATCTTTTTACTAGTCTTATTTTTAGTGAAGGCTTTAAACTCGTTAAACTGACTAAAGACTTCAGTCTTGCTTCTGATAAAAATAAACCCATGTCCTTCTACTGTAATCATCTATGAAAGATACAAAATATACTGATTTAGAAATCAAAGGAACATTAACAGGACCAAAGACATCAGAATGAATAAGATCCAATACACTAGAAGACTTGTGAGAACTAGAGTAAAACTGAACAGAGTTTTGGTTTCCATAAATGCAATGTTTGCAAAAGTCAAACTTGAGATTACAATCATTTAACCCCTCAATGAGGTTTTTATTTTTCAGGGTATGCAGACCCTTTTCACCAATGTGGCTATATCTCAAATGCCATAACATAGTCTTTTCAGCAGGAAGTTTAACTTCCAAAGCATGTGCACTACCATCAGAACTAGTTACAATAGATTTCTTTACTGCTCGTTCAGATGGTGGGGATGAAGTGACTGCAACTCTTTTCTTCGAGTCAGAAGAACTATTTCATTGTGAAGTGCATGCCTCCAACTGAAATAGAGTACCTCTCCAAGTACCCTTCGCAAGCACCATAGATCCTCTAGTCATCTTGCATCCATCCTTCGAAAAGACAACCTGCACACCTACATCATTCAACATGCTTACAGAAAGCACATTTCGTGCAAGGCCTAGAATGTGCATAACTCAAGTGATCCCCTTCACTCGTCCATCAGGGAATTGGATTGAGACTCTTCCACGACCCACAATCTTTAGATGAGAATCATCACCAAGGCACACTCTTCCACCATCGAACTCTTCATACTCCGTGAACCAGTCTCGATGTGAGGTCATGTGGAATGATGCACCAGAATTAATCAACCACACATCATCAGATGCATGGGTGGCCAGGGCTGCGATGAAGGCATCACCATCATCTTGTGACTTGTCGAAATATGAATCAGGAGCATTCTTCTTTTTCTTCTTCTTCTCCTCCTTGCATTCCTTTCAGAAATGCCCGATTTTTCCACAGTTCCAACAAAGAGCCTTGGACTTTCCAGCAAATTTGGATCTCCCACGGGATTTGGATCTACCATTTTCACCTTTATTGTCCTTCTTCTTCCCTTTCTCTTTGGGTCTTCCATGAATCGTAAGAGCCTCTTTGGCTGACTCGGATGTCTTTCTCTGCATTTCTTCAGACAACAGCGAAGATACTACTTCATCCATCATGAAGGTGGTTGTAGTGCTTATGAAAGCCATGACAAGATGATCCCATGAATCTGGCAAAGAACAAAGCAGGGTCATACATCGATCCTCCTCCATTTTTACACCCATTGATGTCAATTGTGCAACAATCATGTTAAAAGCATTTAAATGGTTCGCAACAGATCCTCCATCTTCCATATTTAGAGAAAACAACTTCTTTTTTAGAAAGAGCTTGTTCACCAAGGACTTGGCCTGATAAACAAATCCCAGCTTCTTCCAAAGTTCTTTAACAGTCTTCTCCTCATGGACATTCATCAGGATAGAGTCAGCTGGACAGAGTCTTATGAGACCCTTAGCCTTTTGATCTTTGAGGTCCCAATTAGCTTGTGATATTGCCACAGGTTTAGTGCCATCAATGGTTTCCCATAGATCACGATCAACAAATAGGTCCTCCATCTTGAGTTTCCACAACTCAAAATTAGTGCCATTGAACTTCTCCACCTCTACTCTTCCAGATGTGGTTGCCATCTCCTTCCTACAACAAGATACAGAATACTCTACACAAACTCCCACTCAACTTAAGATCAGCTCAAAAAACCCCTACCCAACAACTAAGACCAAAACTGGTCAGGCTTTGATACCAACTGAAAGGAAGCTAGGTGTGCGGAAATCCCTTCCTACACTAATCTAATGAGGGGAGGAGAGTGCAAATTCGATTTAATCCTTACAATTACAGAATGTTAACAACAACAATAGAGATATTGCAGCAATACACATACACACAGAAAGTGAGACAGAAGAGAGAGACACAAGATATATGTGGGGAAAACCCTTATCAGGTGAAAAACTCCACACTCCAAAACCTGCACAATGTATTATCAAAACTAAAATGGTTTACAATACACTTGCAATGCAAGTTCTCAGGAGTCTTCGACACTCATATTTGGAGACAAACCAATAGCATAATAGTGCCTATAAAACCTGTAGTACATCTCCTCTCAAAAGCACCTGTTTATATAACAAATATAAGGCAAAAATGGCTCCACATTGAGATGGGCATCCAACATGGCCTCATGGCCCAAAACCCATGCCTATGGACACTTGTCCAACACTATAGGATACTCCTGACACTTGTCAAGTCACCCCATTCCAAGGAGGTTGCCTATTTCCAAAATGGGCTATGACAGATGCTCTTACGACTCTTACAACCTTCATAGAATATGTCATAGCTGTCATAACTTACAGCTGTAAGAGAATCTGTCATACACAGGCTATAAATAGCATATTCTCTTACAACATGTCATAGTCCACCTTGGGGCACCCAAAGATGCCTTTTTCAAAGATGCTCTTCGACACATGTCTTCACCTATCATAGAATCTCCTATTTCTAACTCTTACATGTCATAACTTCGTCATAGGAATCTATCATGACCATTTCGGTCAATATTCCCTTACACAACATCCAAGATGCCGACACATGGCAAAATATTCCCACCACTAAGTGGGATGCCTATCTCCTCATGTGAGGACAAAATTACATGTGGTCATATGCCATGTAGGATGACACATCACCATGCCAAATCCCACAATATGACAACATAGGATTTGCATCCAATTAATACAATAGGCAATAAATAAAAAAAATACAAGGAATTACCAAGGTTGCGACACCTTAATTCCCAACAAGATTCATGCTATGCAACCATTTCACACCCGCCCCTTTGGCTCCATAAGGCTTGCAGATCTTATCCCATGACAATAGAGGTATTTTGTGGTTATCTTTCTGACCATTCCAAAAAAATCTCCTCATGATTTGTATTAGTATATCTTCCACCGCTCTTGGGATTTTCATGCATGTCATAGAATAGATAGGGATAGTTGCTAATATTGCCTTTAACATTAATAATCTACCCACAGATGATAACCATTTCCCTTTCCAAAGCTCTATTTTCCTTTTGCAACTATTGATTAGGTTTTCCCAGTAACATTTCTTATTTATCCCCCCAAATAATGGCATCCCAAGAAATTTCCTTGGTAGGCTTGCAATTCTAAGGTCCAAGATTCTTGTAATGTCCTTTTGTAGACTCAGTTGAACATTAAGGAAAAAAACTTCTGACTTTCTCCAGTTGACTGACTATGCTGAAGCTTTACTGTAATTGTTCAAAAGATCCCTGATGGTTCTAGCTTCTACTCTCATGGCTTTTCCAAAGAGAATCGTATCATTAGCAAATTGCTGATGAGTTGCAGCCTCCAATCCTGGGCATATCTCAATCCCCTGTCATTGACCCTCTGATCTGTAGTGTTGTATAGATCTCCCCAACGCCTCTGCCATTATGATGAATAAAAAGGGGATAATGGATCATGTTGTCGAATTCCTCTAGAAGAGTCAAAGAAACCCTGGGCAACAACATTTACTAGGACTAAAAATCTTGGAGCCGAAATGCAACTGGAGATCCAATTAACACACCCTTCCCCAAAGCCAAATCTCTATAAGACTTTTAGCAGAAATTGCCTATCCACTAGGCCGTATGCCTTCAGTATGTCCAGCTTAATTACCATACTCAGGCTTCAAATCTTTCTAGAAGAGCGGATAGACTCATGTGTAATAATAATCCCTTCGACAATTGATCTACCCGAGGATAAACCGCTCTGCTCATCAAAGATAATTTTTTTCAGTACAGTTTTTAGACAATTAGCTATGATCTTTGTGATAATTTCGTAAATTGTGTTACACAATGCAATGGGCCTGTAATATGCCATTATTTTCACCTCCTTCTTCTTGGGGACAAGAGCAATGAATGTGTGATTGAAAGTACCCAACAGCACCATTCTCCTTCTGGATTCCTTGACAACTGTATGTAAATCATCACCAATGATATCCCAAAATACATGATAGAATTTTACAAGGAAGCCATCTAGCCCTAGGGCCTTATCTGCACCTAGTTGGAAGGCTGCCTTCTTAGTTTCTTCCAAACTAATGGTCATTAAAAGCTCCATGTTTTCTTCCTCATTAATTTGTGTTGGGATGTGATTTAGAAATTCTTTCCGTTCCCGCTCATTGTCTATTGTTGTCCGATTTAAAATTTCTTGAAAATATTGCACTGCTATTTGATTGACCTCCTCTATTGACTGTGATCTTGTACCATCTTCCTTTGCTATTGCTGTGATACGATTTTTTCCCCTGTTAGCAATTGTTGTTCTGTGGAAATACTGTGTATTTATGTCCCCCTCTTTAAGCCAGATTTCTCTTGATTTTTGTCGCCAGAACAATTCTTCCCTGGTCATAATCTCTGTGAGTTCCAATTTTTACCTTTGTTCCAGTTCAAATTCTTCTTGACCCATCCCGTTCTTAATTACTTTCTCATTAAGTTTGTTTAATTCCTCCTCTACATGGGCTTTTTCCATAAAAATATTCTTGAAATTATCCTGATTCCATTCTTTTAGCTTCCTTTTGATGTGTAAAAGCTTTTGACTAAACTGGTACATTCTTTATTTGTGACCAACTCTAACTTCATTCCATCGGGTTTTAACTAAGTTGTAAAGAGATGCATCCCTGAGCCAAATATTTTCAAATCTGAAAGGGATCCCACCTTTGGGATACTCTGCATTGATTACTAATAATACTAGGAAGTGATCAGACTAGTATACGATAGTATAGCTACCTCAAAGGAATCCTGATTATCATCCTAATTTCTAGATATGAAAAACTGATCTAACTTTTCTTCTATGCTGGTGAAATCTTTCCTCCTATTGGTCCAGGTGAATCTACCATTTTTGGCTACTATTTCTCTTAGATTGTTATTATCCACAAATGCTTGAAAATCATGTTGAATTCTTGATAAATTCTACATACCTCCTTATTTTTCTGAATTGTCCAGTGTTGCATTAAAGTCACCCCCAATTATGACAGTTGTACCATTCTACATATCCAACCACTGCTTAATCCCTTGCCATAGAATTCTCTTAGCTAGAGTTGAGATCAGTCCATACACATTCATTGCCTGTATTTTCTTATTTGACTCAAAATCTTGCATTTAACCACCATCCAATACTGACTTCTCCTTATCAGTGAGCAGCTAACAGACTAGGATTCTATATCACACCAATTCCTCCTAAGGCTCCAATAGATTCGACAAAGACTCCTTCCTAATGTCTCCATACACATTCTTTTTTTAGCTTCATCCCTTCCCATTTAGTTTCCTAAAGTAATACAACATCTGCCTTAAATCTATTTGACGCTTGATTAGGCGCCATTTGTTATGAGCCTCATTTCTCCTCGGGAAGGGCATATCCCTTCCCATTTCTTACTTTCATCTGTCCCTTAGCATTTGCTGCCATCACCAGTTTAGCCTTATTGGTTTTTTCCCCTCTTTTCTTCTTTGTTGCTACCAGAGGTTTTTTCAGTTGGGATTGTGTTTGTTCAATGCTTTGCTCTTCTAGAATATTAACATGTTCTTCTTCCATCCCATCATCCTGATCAGAATGAGATTCTTCAAATATCTCCTCAGCCTCCACTCCCCCTTCATTGCTAATATTCTCCCACGTGTCAATGGAATTTCCATTTTTGCCCTTTGAGATGAGCAAAGCTTTAGCTTTAATAGGACTCTTCGAATGATCTAAATTACCCCTTATTGTTTCAACAACTTTAGGAGCATTATTGCTCATCTCATTTTGAGAATCTTGTGTAGTTGTTTTAGCTACAACATTATCAAGATCTGCTACTGGGGTTTCCTCAACATTTCCAACCACTATGTCTTTTACCTCATTCTTCTCCTGTGCAATTACTTTATCCTCTTTCCCCTCTTCTAAATTTCCTTTCCCCTCCAAATCCTTTACATTTTCCAAGTCTGTCCTAGGGGTTCCCTCAGCATTCATTTTCAAACTACATTATTTCTCACTTATCCCCTGTACATCCACATCTTGCTTTTCTTCTATTTTTCCATCCTTTTCCAACCTCTGCACTCCAATCTTTGTGTCATTATGCCCCTGAATGTCTCTATTTTGATCGTCGTGTCAAGATTCCACAACCTTACCAGTGAATTCCTTTTCTAGCAGGACTGAACCCATGTGCTAGTTATCATCACTACCTTGCTCTCTATTTCTTAATATCTCTCTGATTGATACATCCTCCATATTGCTTTCCATTGTAGAACGTGTACCTTCCTATTCAGTTCTGCTAGATTCATCCCTTTTTTCCTGCCCAACCCAAGCATATTTGTTTACGCGAATTGACCCAATGCAATCCAAGTTTCCGTGTTCTTTCAATTTGCAATTCGGGCAAAACAATAATTGATCTTCCCTTTCTACTTTGACTATTCTGAAGCCTATTGTTGTGCTTAATTCAATCTCCTGTGGAAGCTTTTGTTGTGGCTTTAATCCAATGTAGAATCTAATATAGGCCCCTTGACTTCTATCCACCATTATTTCATCCATTGAAATGAGCGTGCCTAGCTTCTTCCCCATCTCTGATAATATATTTTCTTTCCAATACTCAGCAGGAATCTCATACATTCTAACCAAACCGGACGCTACCTTACTTCATGCTTCCAAGGGTCAAAATTAGGGTACCAGTCAAAAATGTGTAGTGTTGTCCCCTCCAGATAATGTGCTCCACTACGCAGCGCATCCTGTTTCTTTTGGCTTGATGGGAATAAAATTAAGAAAAAAGCATTCGCAAGGGAACATAACTGGATCTGAATTCCCCAATTATTATGACACCAATTCTCCACTATTTCAGAAACTTTTATCATTCCCCCCCATTTCAGGAAGATCCCTCACTCTTGTAGCCTCCTAATTTCGTTACTCAGCTTATTGGGATCAATAGATATTAAAATTTTTGACATGGATGGGGTGGTAACCTTACCTGGATTTTCTTCTTGCCATCTCAATGCACCTGCCTCTGGTATTACCTTCTCCTTTCCTTTTCCAAGATCCTCCATTCCCCCTTGCTTCTCCAATGTTGATGACGGAGTAGGCTTCCTCCACCAAGATTCTGAGTTGATAATATTTTGTGTGCCTTTATACTAGAACCCTCCATTCCTTTGTTTTTAAAATCCATGATTCCTAAGGAATTTAGATGTTAGCTTTCTGTTATTGGTGTTGTGTGGGTTTCGATGGACCACATCAGGGGGGAAATCACAAGGTCGCAACTAGGGTAAACCCCTTCATATCCTCTGATAAATTCTTCCCCCAGCTGTGTCAGTTACAATCCTAGGGTTTTGATTCTGATATTGCTTGGTCGGATTGCATACATCCACCCATCGACCGCCTTGATATACCCATTGTGGTATGTGGTTTCCATTATCTCAGTTACCCCATGTTATCTTTGGGATTGCTCAATGATCTTGATCATAGCTTCCTTGAGACGCATAATTGTGGTCAGCGTTCCATTGCCATTTGTTACCAATTCCTGCTTCTATGTCCTTGCCCATTTATGTCCAGTTTTTGCTCTAAGATCCTCCATTGGAAAGGTGTTCTCTACGTCAATTGCCCATTCTCTTGCCCTATTGATTCTGCTCTAGTCATAATTGGTGTTCCAGGCTTGATTGCTCCTGTTGTCGCCAATTCGCTCCACCTGCTGCTCTCGCCGCTCCATTATTTTTTTATCGCTTTGTTTTTCAATTAATTATTTAGTTAGATTTTTATAATTTTATAATTTATATTTTATATAATTTATGTTAATCAAAGATTAAAATATCAATCCATAAAATTGAATAAAATATAATATAAAAACATAAGAGGAATATATAAAACATTTTTTTAAATGAATAAGACATATTTAACTTTATATTAATAAAATATAACAAGTACAATATTCACACAAAAAAAGAGGGTGGGAAAAAGGCACACCCACAGGTCCAAGGCAAAAGCAAATTAACAAAGTCTAGAGACAAAATACCAAAGAGCCTAGCTTGAAAGAGACAACTAAGCAGCTAATGCAACTCCATGGGGAGGAGGCAGATCCTTGTCATCAAAATTACCCCATACACCATTGGGGGTCATGTCATAAATCAACTCCCACCTAGTGGGAGCGACAATTTCATATTGTTTAGAGGGTTGTGGAGCCAGAATAGGAAAAAGAGCAAGTTGCAGACAGGGAAATTTGTCTGAGTCAGGCCAGCCAGTACCCCACCTAGAAGAGGGCAGGCGAGAAGGCGAGACCATCCTCCTTGAGTAGTAGAGCCTCTAGAATGCTGAGGGCCATGGGATTGAGACCTCGATCACCGCAATCACGCCTAGTAGAGTTGCTACGCCTATGTCGATGCCCTTGAGAAGAGGCGGTAGGATCAAGGGGTACCCGAGCAACTGTGCAGGGAGCATTGTTCCAATGGTCAAGCAACTCCTACAGATGAGCAACTTCAATTGCAACTTTGGAAGCTTGCACTTGAATCTACATAAGAACATTAGAGCAAATGATAGCTTTAGAATACAGAGAAAATTGTCTATCAGCAAAACAATGAGAGAAAATAGAAGCATCCCTATCTTTCAATATGCTTAATAGAATTTCCACCTTGAAAGCATGCCAAATCTAAGTATACTTGGATGGGAGACAAGGCCAGTTTCCAAGCAAAACCATATGCCAAGAAAAGGGTGAAGGCCTAAAAGGCTTGAAGAAGTCATGGATCCAAGACCATGCTTCTTATGCTCTTAAGAAAAACTAGAAAAGTTGCTTGAGAGACTCAATCTACCTACAAAAAGGGTAATGTGGAGGAAGAATGCCCATCTGAACCAGATGATGGCCCAAAGGGAGGCCCTGGTGAATAACGTACCAAGTAAAATTAACAAGTTTAGGTTCTAAAACTGCAGACCAAACACACTGAAATCAGTTCTTCTAAGTCCCAAGAGACAATTGTAATTGCCATCTATGATTGAGTTAATCCACCATATGCAAGTGTTGTGACAACCATGCATATCCTTTATTGGGCTTGTAATTTCTGAAGGGAGTATCAAGATACCATTTCCAATCTTTCCACCATGGTTTGAAAGATCTCACTACAATTTTGTGAAGCATTAGAGGAGGAATCACATCAATTGTTGACTAATAAGTCTCTTGATCTTGATTTGCAAGTCTGTATTTGAGTTTAAATTTAGGCCACGATAATAAATTCTTAGTAACTCTATGAATAAGGTCTGGGAAAACATGAACACCGCACCTAAAAAATTTTAGAGCATGAAGCCAAGGCACATGAGGGCATGTCAGAAAGACGGGGGACCAAAAGTGGCCAAAACCACTTTTTGGTCCAAACAAGCCATAATACGAGCACGTTATAACGTGCCCACGTTTTAAAGCAGTTAAAATGCAAATCCTTGAACTTCCTTCACTCTAGCTCGTAGACTCATGTCTAGGAAGAGACCAAGGGTATATACATGAAATAAACATTTAAGTATAAATGACATTTACATATGGACATTTACTTTCTTTTACTTTAAGTTATATTTCATGTATATACTTTCAAGATGTTTGAAAATGGTTTTAGATCACTAGGAGTTATAATGCAAATTCCAGGTTTTGGAGGATTCTATAATTTTCTAGACTTAGTCAAATTTTAGGAATCAACAAGCTCTTATCATCTTGCAGTTGTCTAAGGGTAGTTGTAACTATTCAAAAGCATCATCAAGCCTCTCCTTAGAATTAGGAGGACCTATTCTTGTGCAAGAAACCTAGCAAGTTCAAGAAAGTGGTAGTCCACTAAACATTTTTTTAGGATATTCAAGCCTCTCTCTCTCTCTCTCTCTCTCTCTCTCTCTCTCTCTCAGTTTTTGTGAAGGATATAGCAAGGAAGGTATGTAGGTGAGAAACAAGTGTGATATAGCAAATGTGGATAAGTGAAAAGTGAGATATGACATGGTTGATGAACCGATTCAAATTTATCTCTAAACCTACAAGTTACTTCTCCAATTTATGCCTTGTTCTTGTAATTCAACACTCAACACTAGATACCAAGGCACGCGAACTATTTGATAGGACACCTTAAAGAGATGCCATCTCATGGAATCCAATGATTGCAAGATATGCAAAAAATGGATTTTTTGATAAGGCTTTAGAAAATTTCAAGCAAATGCAATTGGTGGGTGTAAAGCCAGATTCCACAACCTTTGCCAACATACTCCCTGCCTATGCCAAAATAGGATCTTTGGAATAGGGTATGGATATCCATCAAAGCATAAGAGAGAGAGAGAGAAGCATAAAGGATATGGAAATTTTGTAGATGTTGTAGTTGCAACTACCCTGGTAGACATGTATGCAAAATGTGGAAGCATAGACAATGCACGTGAACTATTCGACAAAACATCTCAAAGAGATGCCATCTCATGAAATGCAATGATTGAAAGATATGCACGAAATGAATTTGCCGACAAGGCTTTAGAAACTTTCAAGCAAATGCAATTGGTGGGTGTAAATCTAAATTCCACAACCTTTGCCAGCATCATACCTGTCTGTGCCATGTTGTGTGGTTACACAACATGCCCCATTTTGCCCTAGCAAAATAGGGACCCAACCTTTTTCTTTTGGGCAGTATGGTAAAAGTAATCAATGTCGTATGCATGATAGGATGCCATCCCATGCATATCTTGACCTCGGGATAAAGGTCAGATTTTCAAACTTCGAATTTCATATTATAGATTCTGCCAAGTGAGAGCAAAAAAAATCTAAGTAGATTTGCTTTTTGAAGCACCCTGAAATTCGTTAAAATAAAGAAGTTGTGGTCGATCAAAGTTCGGTCAATAGGACAACTAGATATTCACATTATATGTCATCTGGATATTAGCTTAATATCCCGATGCTTATTAATATCTAGACGTCAAATTTAAAAGGCCATTGGGGCAAAACGTTTAACATCGAGATATTAGTTATCATCCCGATCTTAAGATAATGTCTCGACGCTTGCTAACAGTCAAGTTTAAGAGACTTATCAAGTTAAACGTCATCCAGATATTAGTCTGCATCTAGATCTTAACTTACTATCCTGACCAAAATATCCTTGTCCTAATGACATCATGTCATCATGATTTTACGAAGAGCCCCAAACATGTTGACATCATCTAGACATTAGAGTGTCAGGATATTAACTTTGTTAATATCCTGAATCTTATTCTAACATCCTCATCCAGATGACATCACATCATCTCAACCTTATGAAGAACGCTAAACTCACTTATGTCATCCAGATATTAACTATCATTTGAATCTTAACTCAGTATCCGGGCATTATTTTAACATTCATATCCTGATGACATCACCCTATCTCGACGCTATATATATGATGGATCCATTCTTACGTCACCTAGACATTAAGCCATGTGGATATTTCACATTCTTAATGTCTGAATCTTATTTTAGTATCCTCATCATGATGATGTCACCTTATTACGTTGTGAAGAAGGATTTTCCTCCGACTGACGTCATCCAAATATTCTGACCAGATGCATATTTTTCGCACTTATAATGTCCATACCTTAACCTGATATCCATGATATGGATCGAACGGTAGTGCATCCTCATAGGAGAATCTTATTAGTAAGAAAGATTCTCTACGCCTCTGCGAGATGGTGACACATGTCCATATGCATATCCTGACTTACTATGAGCATATGTGGAACCCGATGACAATTCCTTGGTCAACAGAGGTTGACCCAACCTATGATGATGTCATCTGGATATTCATATCCAAATATTTGCTCCCATATACCCACACTTTTTGCCTTTAATTTGTGGAACGATTGGTCATTGGCATTTAAATTTGAATGCGTGCCAACAGACACCTGTGATGATCCTGTGCAATCTTGCTAATTGAGGCTGTCAAATCACCTTGACGCCATTAACAAGCCCTAAAATCATGAATTGTTTAAGGTAAAAGGGGATTTCATCGTCATAATTGACACACTTGCATTCGAGAACCCTAAGTTTCTATTGTTAAGAGCTTATCGCGAACTAGAGCCGAGCCAGGAGAGCAAAGTTGCAGAAGAATACTTCATCCAGAGCTTCTATTTCATCATCAGTACATCCATAATAGGTTAAGAAAGCATATAGAGGTATGTAAAATCCCTAGTTCTCTATTTATTTTTTATGAATCGTATCATGATTGATCAAAGAGAGTGTAAATGGTGAACATAGATTGTGATTATGTGTTGTTCAAATTCAATTCGTAGGATTTAAGCATGTTACCATTTTAAAGCATGAACAATCAATATTGTGCTAACCCTAGATAGACAAATATGTGTGCTATTATTTGAGACTAGTATATTTAAATTGTAGGACAAAATGTCGCATCCACGCATGGACAAGAGAGATGCAGAATTCAAACCAGTTATGTTCCCTAAAACACGTAGTGTACAACAAGCTAGGATACACAAAGGATATTCATTGTGGTAACACAAATATCAAAGCATTTAGAGCTTGAATTGAAGTTGGGGAGTGACATCAGGTTTATATCATGTTGTTGGTTTTCCCTATTCTACAGAGGCTTTTAGCCTTATGGCTGAGTGTGCATTGAATTATGATATCAACATAAGGAAGGTAGAAAAATAGGAAAGGCTATATGCAGATTTATCTATGAAGGGAATAACTGAAGTATTCCATTTTCCAGTTTCTCAACCCATTTATGTGTCAAACCTAGAGGCACTAGCAAAAGAATTTGATGCAAACAATAAGGACTGCAGAAAAGTGATCTTCCAAGGATGGAGAAGTCTAAAGAATACAGCCAGAGCAGTTGCCGAAATGGCACAACACCTGTATAAGTTTGATTTCAACAAGGAATTCCAGTACATCATATTCATGCTCAACAAGATGAAAGGCCTGATAAATTGTGGAACATTTGAGCCATGGATGTTTGGACTAGTAAGGATGGTTGTTGAATATGAAGAGGATAAAGCCAAGGTCCAGTGGGCCAGAATAATTAGCGATACGATGCATGACTAGATGGTCAAGTGGAAGGATGGTAAGGGATGATCTTCATAATGGCATCCTACTTAGTATACTCTTGTGCAACAAAAGGCACATTTGATGGCTTACGAATTGTAGGAAGGATGGGTAAACTACCCAATGAGAAGACTCCCTAGGAAAACTATCCCCAGTTGGAGAGAAGATCATCAATTCAACATTATAAAATATTTAATGATTGCTTCCTGAGGCACTTAGTCAGACTCATGGAGGGAGACCGAACTAAGTGGTTTTCAGTGGGTGCTACAAAAGCAATCAGTGGATATGGCTCTTGGTTCATCTAGGCCAAAACATACTCTGACATCCGAATGGAGGGTTTCAGTGGGAAACCATATATGCTACCAAGGTACCCTTCAGACAAGGTAGTACTAGTGGAAATGATGAGGCAACAACTGCCTACATTTGAAATGTCTAAGGTGAAGGAAGGGAAGCTCTATAGGAAATTTCCCATTGACATAAACTGGTTCCTGGTGGGAGCCATAGAAAATGCAAGGAAAGCTAAGGTAGAGTTGAAAAGTTTGAATCTAAAATTGTTCCCACTTGCCAAAGACTATGATCTGTACCACATGATTGAACAAAGATTTAGCAAGAAGTATAATCATAGTGTCCACCTCAAAGATTATTGGGCAGATTGAGATGATGAACATGAGATGAGAAGAAGAGAGTATCAAAGGTTGACACTGGATCAGATGAGAACAATAGGGCAACCTAAAGTGCCTCCACAAATTAAAAAAGATGATGATGACCTCATGGATACTGAGTATGAGGAACAAAAGATATACAATGACACCATTTTTGCCCAAGATCTAACACAGAAGGAAGAGACTTCAATAGATGTCCTCACTGCCAAAGTTATGGCTAGGACAAAGAACTGGGTTACCAAAAGGATCAACGAGATTAAAGAAAAAGGTGGGGCAATCACAAGTGATAGAAAGAGGAAGAGAAAGGAAAGAGAAGAACCTGGTTTTGATGATTTCCTCATACACAAAAGGCAAATCCTTAGGACAAAGATGACTGGGCCCAATTCATCTGCAGCAGCAGAAGAAGTCACATCTGAAGGGGTATCCTTGGCGTACCAACCATTGTCACCTCCCACAGGACCAGTGCTTAAGGCAATCCTAGTGCGTGCACCTCAAGTACCAACAACACATGAGGAGCTCCAGAAAAATTAGGAGCAGAGTTCAATTAAGACTACTACAGTGGAGGATGACAGTGATGATAAAGAAGACAATATGCCTCTTGAGACACTAAAGAGGAAGATAAAAAGTGATGTGTTGCAGGGTGTCAAGGTGCCCAAGCAGAGTAGATATCAAGGCCCTCACATGAGAGGCATCATTTCACCACCACCGACAACAACATCAGGATAAAGTGATCCATCTACAAGTGTAGTTAAAGAACTACAACATGATGTGCCTATAGAAATGATAGTCAAAGTGAAAATTGAGATGGCACAGGAAGCCAAACGTCAAGTTCAAGAAGAAGAAGCTGCAAAATCCCTCCCACTAAGTCAAACCATTGTTCTGATTGATGATGAGGTGGTAAAGGATATTACCAACCATCCTATTGGGCCCATGTTGCTATTGGAAGTAGGACAAACAACTGAGAGGGGAGGGGTGAATCAGTTGTCTCAAAACTTTAGAACTTATTGCAGTTAATTCTTCTGTTTACTTCAAAAACTTAAACATGAGAACAACAATCATAAGTGTAAGAGCAACAACACAAAAAAAAACACTTGACACCAAGATTTTTGACGTGGAAACCCAGTTAAAGGAAAAACCACGGTGGGGGTTAACCCACAAAAATTAATACCCTGTTAAAAGTATTTTTACAAATGGGAATGCACATGCATTCGAGCTCACTGCCCAGAGCTCACTGCTCAAATGGAGGCTCACTACCTACAGAAAGATTACAAGAGAATAATAAAGATTTTGAATTGATAAATAGCATCTACCCATGCAAGAGTTTCAGTTCTGGTTAAGTACAAAAACTGATCTTACACATTTCATCTTTACTCTGCTCTTCTTACTGCTCTGCCTTCATTCACGCTTTAGATTTTATATTCTTCTCACATTTACACCTTGTTCGCACACACTAAATCATCCAATTCCATCGGCTATATATATCCGCAACATGATCTATAATCATTTTACTAGTCGACTTCAAGAACATTTGGAACTTTGTTGAGTACTCTGCTCTTTCGGCTAAATCTATACATAATATGAGATGTGGACCAAAAATTGTACTTGCAAATCATCAATCATGTCAACTACCATTATTGTTCATCACCAATTGTCCAGTAAACAACTTCTATACATCCAAAATTAAGATCATTCACAAGGTCGGCATGTACTTCTACTATCAGTTCTATCAAACTAAAACCCGATACTCAGAAACTAATATCTTTTGAGTCCTTCATTACCGAAGGACAAAACTCTAGATTTAGAGTGTCTTGACAATGCTTACAACTGCCTTAGATCTACAGAAAACCATTCCTTTTCCATCGGGGAGATCCGGACCAAAATACTGGACCCTGTCACTTGCTATGTTCCCGACTGCCCGAACTTAGACAAATTATGATTCTGACTTCTGGTGTGAACAAATTGTGTTATGTGGATGATTGGGATGATCTTAATTGCCATCAATAACAACACCTATCATGCCTAGCAGTGTCTCTTGCCAACAATCTCCCCCTTCGGCATTGATGGCAACACTTAGTGAAAAATGACTAAGTGTCTAGTGTAGTTCCCCCTTATTTTGTACATTTGTGCTTCTCTATTAGTTTCAAAGCTCCCCCTTTGCTGGATTCCTCATTTTTCACTGCTCTTCACTCCCCCTTTGACATCAATGGAAAAGGGTGGGTTCTCATGCCAAAATTCTCCAAAAAATTTTGTATATACTGCCGCATATGTATAACTGATCATTAAGCTTTATTTACATAAACTTCACAATGTCTGCAAAGTTGGCTTTTATTTACACAAGTTTAGAGGCCCAAGTACTCTTCATTCCATCCAAAATTGAGATGTGCCCACTCAAAAAAAATGAATATGCTTCTGCCTTTGATAGATCTAGATGGATCACTAGTCTGAATTACAGTCTGAGCTTCAGATAGGGCATTAAACATGCTTCTAACTTTGGGCAATCAATCCCCGGAGCTCACACATTCTCTTCATAATGTTACCTTTTTCTTTAACAAGCCTCTTTATCTCATCTTTCAAGCTGATTACTTGACATTCTTGACTTATAGGCAAAACTGTTAGAGGATCAAAATTTGAGAGAGATTTGACAATTTATGTTCTTGCTCCTTTATCTTTTTCTCAATATCCTTATTAACTTTGGACCATGATAGACATAATTTGTACATATCACTTCCATCATTTAGAGCATTCTGGATACTCTTTATGCTAATACCAAGTATTCTCCTATCATTTCCTATCAAGTTCTTTATTTCACAAAATTTCTTATCCAAGAATTCTTTTTGAACTTTTGCCTCCGCAGACTTCTCAAAGGACTCAAAATGAGTATTTATAGAACTTACAATATTTTCAGACGTTCAGAGGGGGAGTCAAATGGACTCTTCTGGTAGGTAGGCATTAACTTTTCCAAAATCCTAGATGCAAGCCCTAGTAGCTTATTGTCCTCCATGTGGAACTTCAACATCTTTTCTCTAGCCTTTACTTGGGTGAATGATGCTATTTTCGTCAGTTGAATTAGAGAGAGAGCATCTGGATTGGCTAGACCTTGGAGTAGTTCAGGTTCATCAAACTCAATTATCTCTTTTTCAAGAAGACTTTTCACCGCATCTGCAGTGTCTCTTGCAACAATTTCTGAACCATCCTTTTGTTCATCAAATTTCTCAGTATCTATTTTATGTGCTTCAACATTTGCACCATCTTCTTCTGCTTTATCTTTCTTTTCTCTTTCTTCCTCTCTCTCTACTTTATTTTTCTCTATGTTCTCTACAAAGGGACTCTTTCCTATTTGTTCACCACTTGCTACCTGATCCGAAGGGCTCTGTGAAGTAGTAATATTATCTTCTTTTCCTAACGTATTAGATGCATTAGGAGTATCTCCTGCATCAACTACTTTATCCAACATTTATGTATCCTCCTGATTTGCAGGCTCTACTTCCAGAACAGAGGCTACACGCAACTCAGATTGCTGCTCAATGATGTTTTCTTCTTCACCATTTGGAACTTCTTCTGTGACTATGGGAAAAATTGTGCTTTTTCAATGCTTTCAAAAGAATTTCTTGAGTTTCTTCAACGATTTCACTTGTTTTCTCCAAGCATGAGTTTGTTCATTCTCCTTTTGCTTCTAAAGTCATCTTTGACTTCCTTGAATATCATATCTATTTGATTAGGTGAAATATGAGGACACAAATTTATTAGCTCATGTTCCCTGATCTCCATGTCCTTGCTCTTGGCATTTTCTTTTCTTAACTCCAAGATATTTGCCAGACTTTGTGGCAACTCAGAAGTTATCCCAATCAGTGCCTTGTTGTAGATGTTGAGATATCTGATAGTTACTTCCTCCAACACCCTTTTATCCACATCACTGTATTCATCATAGAATTCAATCATGGGTTTTAGATTGCCATCTACAGTGATTGACTTTATCACATCCTCTAGGGAAAGTGTGTTCTTCTCAATATATTCCTCATATGCTTATGTATTTTGCTTTTTGCTAGCCCTTTTGCTTCTGGATGACTTTTCATTGGTTACTTTTGCAACTTTTGATCCAGTGGCCTTTAGTTCCTTGATTTCGATGTCAGAATCTGTATCTTCTTTTCTTCTCTTATGCTTTCGTAGGTCTGAGATGCTTTTGTTTTCTTCCTTCTCTCCCCCTTTTTTGGATGATTTTGCTTCTGGTTTTGCAGGGGCAGCAATAGAGCTCCTAGTAGTTCTTGAAGTGGAAGAGGGTTCTACGGAGCACTTGTTTGTTTCTTATCTTGTTTCTCTTTCTCATCTTTTTCAGTTCTTTCTCTGAATTTCCTCACAGCCTCCTTAGTTAGGCCCAGATTTTCAACCAACTGCTCAACTTCTTTTCTTACTTTCCTATTGGTTTCAGGTTCTCTGAGCTCAATATGCAGTTTTAAACCCAGCTCCTCATATGTCCCAAATCTTTCAACCGTTGTGTCTTTAGGTTTGCTTAGAAGATGCTGAGCATACATGTCCAGAACTCTCTCATCCACCTCATAACCCATTGGCATTATCCATAATATTCTTGGTTCTATAGCTTCCATCAGACATTGATTAGTGTCAACCATGAAGCATATTTCATTTTTGTATTTCTCAATGATTGAATTAGGGATTCTTTCTCTTAAGTGCATCATACTCTAAAAGTTCTTGAAGTAACCCCATATTGCAGTTTTCTGAGTTTTGAAATCACCAATGCTGCGAAGATGATCTCTGATCTGAATGGCAACTGGCTCATCCTTAGTCCAGTGCACACCTTTTACCCCAGGTACCTCATTCATAAAGTAAAAGAATAGACATAGAACCAATGTACCATACTTGAAAGTGTTTTTCTTATCTTTCTTGATTTTGTTTAAATTTTCAATCAGTTGATTTTGTAGTAATTCACACAAGTCATAATCAGTATTTTCCTTTAGCATCTTGTATGCAGCATATATGGTTGTTCCGAAAATAGAATTTTCTCTGCTTGAGTGGTAAATCTTGTACCCAATCACCATGGAGGAAAATTTGACATCCGGTTCAATAATATCATTAATGGTCATTGCCCTTCTGTCAAACTTGGCACCAGTAGCATCAGTCACTGTCTGGTTTTTCACAGCTTTCAGCATGGGTAATCCACCGGTTGAATTTAATCTGGTTACAATTCTGATAGCATCCTTGGTAATCTTGAATGATTTTAACAACCAAATAAATTCATCATGCATCCGGCTCAAAACATATTAGACCCACTCATCCTCATCAAATGTTGGAAACCCATGATTTGAATAAATTATTTATCCTTTAGTGCCTTATACTCAGGTTTAAGTTCGTGATTTTCATCCCTGAGTTGTTTCTCAAACAAGTTTACATACCTTGAATCTCTAAATTCATCTATGTTTTCATGAATATAAACCCTAATGTCTTCAACATGCAGCACACCATACGGAACACTTGAAAAAGCACCTAACGGGTCGACTTCTAATGATTTGTGGGGATGCTTCTTAAATTTGGGTCGAGGTCTTTCAGTAATGTCAACATGAGGAGTAGCCATCTCAACAAATTTTAGATTCAAAGCTTCACAGAGAAGTACCTTTTTCTTCTGCGGGGTTAGGGATGATCAATTGCCGGTTGAATTCGCTCTTTGTGCTTCAGTCTCTGAATTTGTAGCTCAAATGCTCTTCTTCTTATTTCCTCTGAATGCAAAGTGATTCAAATGTGTGACCAAGTGACCTTTTATCTTTTTTAAAACTTAATTTGGCGTTGTAATAAATGCGTTGCCCTAACTTTATCCGGTTACTTTGTTTTTGATAGTTCTTCATGAATCACTCCGCAAGTTCTCATATCAACATCTTTTCTTCTGGAAATCCTTCAAAGGTTCTAAACCAATTCAAAATATCCTCTTTTATTGTGCCAGATTCAGGCACCCACTTACTGACCAGGGGAATTTGATGTTCAATGCAGCTCCCCCTGAGCCAGAGCTTCTGACTTAATTCCCAGAGGAATTGTCAACACTGGATTCCGGTGCGGACCATCACCATTGTTTATTATGTCTTTCTTTACCCAATTCTTGTTCATTTCACTCCATATCTCATTCACATCAATTTTCCTTTTGCCTCTATCTTGTTTCTGGTCATCCAATTTTCTATCTATCAGACCTCTTCTTCCAATATTCCTACTTCTGCAGAATCTTGCAATATAACCAGATTTATTGCAGTTAAAGCACACAACATTTCTTTTCTAATTTTCTCTTGATCTGCACTGATTAGCCATGTGTCTAAACCCATTGCAAACAAAACAGTAACCATTGAAAGAATTGCTAATTCCTCTATTGTTAGCATTATTCATTATCATATTTTTGCATTCATTTGATCTGTGACCATACCTCTTACATTTGAAACATTGACCGAAGAAGGATGGATAATTTTGATTTACTTTGATTCTGTACTGAGTAGCTCTATGACCAAATTTATTGCTATTGAAACAATTTCCATTGAATGATGGATATCTTTGAGCATTAGGTTGTCTTACTAGAGATTTTCTAGTACTATTTCTCCTATTCCTTGGTTGAAAATTTCTTTGTCTGGATCCGGAGCTTTCACCTTTCTCATATCCAAGATCATGCTTGTCATCATCCTTTTTCTGACCTTCAATTAGTGCTTCAAGTTTAGCTGAGATTATCTGAACTTCTCCTTATACTCATTTGCAATTTCTAGGTCATGTCTGAGAGTGATAATATGTCTCTCAAGTTCTCTCTCATTGTTTCTGCTTTCTTGTAGATTAGATTCTAGGAGACCATCTATTCCATCCAATCTACAACATTCTTCAGTTCTTTCTTTCAAATTTTGATTCATCTCTTCTTCAGCTTTCTTCCTATCTTCAATTTCCTTGGTTAGTCTCATCACTCTAGTTTCCATCTCATGTTTTAGAACAACTTCTTTAGCTAAATTTTCACATTCCTTTGTCTTATCTTTCAGGGCCTTGTCTTCATAATGATTTCTAGGTTGAAGAGGTTGCTCCTTTCCTTTTGCATTAGATTTGCTCAATTTTTCTTTTAAGATCTCAATGAAGTCTTCAGCCTTTTTGAGAGTATCTTTCAACTCTTGGACTTTTGCCTTGGACTACTCAAGATCATCTAAGACAAGATTAAGTTGCCCTTGAAGGTTATATTCATCCATTTTACTACCTTCCCAGATCTTCCTTAAGTTGTTAAACTTTTTCAAAGGAACCTTGATCTGATACCAATTATTGGAAGTAGGACAGACAACTGAGGGTGGGGGGGTGAATTAGTTGTCTCAAAACTTTAGAACTTATTGCAGTTAATTCTTCCTTTTACTTTGAAAACTTAAACATGAAAACAACAATCATAAGTGTAAGAGTAGCAACACAAAAACATACTTGACACCAAGATTTTTGACGTGGAAACCCAGTTAAGGGAAAAACCACGGTGGGGGTTAACCCACAAAAATTAATACCCTGTTAAAAGTATTTTTACAAATGGGAATGCACATGCATTCAGATTCACTGCCCATAGTTCACTACTCAAATGGAGGCTCACTGCCTACAAAAAGATTACAAGAGAATAATGAAGATTTTGAACTGATAAATAGCATCTACCCATGTAAGAGTTTCAGTTCTGGTTAAGTACAAAAACTGATCTTACACATTTCATCTTTACTCTGCTCTTCTTACTGCTCTGCCTTCATTCGCACTTTAGATTTTCTGTTCTTCTCACATTTACACCTTGTTCGCACACATGCACATACTTAATCATTCAATTCCATCAGCTATATATATCCACAACATGATCTATAATCATTTTACCAGTTAGCTTCAAGAACACTTGAAACTTTGTTGAGTACTCAGCTCTGTCGGCTAAATCTATACATAATATGAGATGTGGACCAAAACTTGTCTTTGCAAATCATCAATCATGTCAACTACCATCATTGTTCATCACCAATTGTCCAGTAAACAACTTCTATACATCCAGAATTAAGATCATTCACAAGGTCAGCCTGTACTTCTACTGTTTGTTCTATCAGACTAAAACCCGATACTCAAAAGCTAATATCTTTTGAGTCCTTCATTACTAGAGGACAAAACTCTAGATTTAGAGTGTCTTGAAAATGCTTACAACTACCTTAGATCTGCAGCAAACCATGCCTTTCCATCAAAGAGATCCAGACCAAAATGCCGGACCCTATAGCCTGCTCTGTTCCTGACTGCCCAGATTTAGACAAATTCTGATTCTGACTTCCGGTGTGAACAAATTGTGCTATGCGGATGATTGGGATGATCTTAGTTGCCATCAATGATAACACCTATCATGCGTAGCAGTGTCTCTTGCCAACAGTTGCAACATATAAAAGCTATAGGTAAGGGTGAGGCAACAGTAGAATCACATGATGAAACAATAGAAAGAGAGGAATCCCCTGAAGTAGAGGTACATATGGGACCTCTAAACACTCTGATTGAAAATATGACCAGCCCTGTAGTACTGGACTTGACTCACTAAGAAAGAAGAAGTTATTAAGATAACCAAGGACAACAGGAAAATATTCCTATGGAGACTAATGATGGGAATAAGGATGCTCAAGATGGAAAAGCACATTCAGATACTCCTGGTGAAGATAAGATTGATAAGCATGAGCAAGAGAATCATCATGATGATCAAGAGAATAAAATCCAAGAGCCTAAAAATGACAAGGTTCCAGAGGAACATGATGATAAGCCACAAGATAATCAACTTCCTCCAGAGCAAAGGCAAGAACATTTTCCCGAGAAAGATAATTTGGATGCTAGAACAGAACAATAGAGGGACCAAGAGCAAGGTCAAGATCAGAGGCAACAAGAAAATGTGCAAGATCTTGGTGGTGATGAAGAGATCAATAAAGACAAAGGAATACAAGATGCTCAAATTGAGAAACCAGATCAAAGAGGATCATAGTTAAATGCATTATCATTGATTTCATCAGAGGTAGGCCGATCACAGAACAACAGGTACCATTTGATTTCAAGTTCTTGTTTACTCTTGATCCATCTAAAGCATAACGAAGAGCTAGGATAGTCTCCACTATCAAGAGAGATCCAAAGACAGGAAAGAGGATAGCCCAAGTTGTTGTTTCCCATAGTAGATAAGGCCAAAGGAGAAATCAGGCGAGAGGAATTTCAAGTGACCCAGATTGGCTTAGGTCATGTCACCACAGAACAAGAAATACAGGAACATATTGAGAGCACTGAGGCAGTAGTGGCCAAAATAAGGAAGCTCAAAGCCAGAAAGAAAGAGCTTAAGGAACAAAATGCTCAACTACAACAATTTATACAGGGATTAGTGAAGCCGAATAGTTTGGCATCCACCCTACAGGCTATAGAGAAACTTGCTACATTGACATTGATAAGTGAAGAAGAAATAGTTGGTCTAGATGTGCAAAAGCATCAAGCCCATATTATGGATAGATGGTTCATAAGATTTGTGACATTTAGAGAGAAGCTAATAAGGACTTTTGAGTCCAATTGGGACACATTGTCCAATCTGAAGAATGATATTGATTCTTTGAAGAGTGAATTCACTTAAAGGATATAGAAATGTCATTATGCAATGGTGAGACTCAAAGGAGCCAAGGGGATGATAGATGAAGAGTTATTGAAACATAAAATCGTCACCCATGTAACTCTACCACGCATGGATACCTGGATAACTGAAATGACTTTTGAAGTAGATGAATTTAAAGGCTAGCATGATTAACGTAAGAGACACTCAAACTAAGATCCATGACTTGTTAGCCGAGGAGATGAAAGTACTGGAAGAATTGCTAGAAGATGTTGTAATAGAGGAAGCAATGCCAGAAACAGATGATGCCATCCAAATATTCAAGGATAAATTCAAAGAAGTGGCATAAGATCCAATTGGACTATTTACAGAGGATGTCATGGATGAAATGTCTGAGTTGAATGTGAAAGTAAAGACATATGATAAAGAATCAAATAGTAGGACATCCATGCTGGGATCCTTGGATGATCATATAAAAGAACTAAAATATGTTAAGTTGAGAGCCTAGATAATCAACAAATTTTAGGTGGATAAGTTTTTGTGCAGGCATATGATTCTTACAAGAAGTTAGACACTAGGAAGTTATTACATGAAGGGGCATCATCTGAATGAAGATGTCGCAACAGGTATCATCCAAGATATTTTTGTCATTTTGATACTTACAGTTTGGTTGACTAGATCAAAGATCCTAGAATATTCTAGAGTGCCAGATGTATCTTACCAGATGGTTGCCAACTGGCAACTTGTGCTACGTATTTTGTAGGTTGACTTGGTCAATGTAATGTGAACCATTGATTGTAATAGACAAATCTTGATCGTAGGATCTTTTGTAACTGATTCTCATCCTTGTTCTATAAAAGGATGGAGAATCTCAATTGTATTCATTTGAAGCTTAATTGAGATTGGATTGTTGAATGTCATGACCAATTCTCAAAGTCAATTGTAAATATATACTCCTTTTGCATACTTAATGAAGATGAAGACCTGTGATTACAAACAATCATAAACTTTGAGTAATCTGTGAATGAATTCTAGATATATCACTTTGATTTGTTGCGTCCCTTGGAGTGCATCTCAGTCTATGCATGTTGGCTTCATTCCTTTCCTCTAAAGTTAGCATCAATCATATCTAGCTGTGGAATGACCTGGTGAAAATATGGTTTGATTTTCTTCTCTTCATGACAGTATCAAGGATATATGTGGATCAATGACTAAAGATTCATTTATTTCAATAAATTTAGAAAGCTTTAGTTCAATTTCTTTAAATTTCATTTGAATCATCACCTTAACTGCAAATGCATAGAAAATAACAAGCAGATCATCATATAATATTTTGATATCTGTAAATACATGAAGATCTTAGGCATATTTAGACAAAGTGCATACAAAATAGCAAATATCATGCAAATGAACACAAATAATGATAAGAATCATATAAATACATGCTTATAGGCACATCATTTAAACAAATTTACAGTGCAGAAGTGAAAGTAAGCAGAGATTAGTTCAATTTAGGTGAACTAAAGATAGTTTTAGAAGAACTAATCAAAATAATCATGAATCTACTTAACAAGAGTGATATGTAGAAGAATTGATCAAACTTACCATAAATATATGCATGATTTGGTTAAATACAGTAGGATTTAACATCATTTGTTAAGAATTTACAGAGAGCAGAAAAATAGAGCAACATCTGAATATCGGGAGACAGATACCTTAAAATCAAACATAAGGCCCCAAACTGATTAACAACAACACACATCAACCTCTGAGTAACTTCAGATCATTATGAACTAATGCACAAAGACTTGGAGTCATCAATTCATCCTGAATTGATCGTACTTTTCAAGAAGATAAGGTTTGAATGTAAATTTTATCGTTGTTATTATGACTAATATCATCATCAACATGCCAAAATAAGCTCTTTGGAATAGGGTATGGACATCCATCAAATCATAAAGGATATGGTAATTTTGCAGATGTAGTTGCAAATGAACTAGTATACATGTATGCAAAATGTGGTCCAAGCATAGACAAGGTGTTGCACATATGTTACCTTAGGTTGTCATTGATGTCAACACTTAGTTTTGGGTTGTCATTGATGCTTATGTTGTTGATATACTATGATGGTCTGTTAACAGTGATGTTGTTGATGTTCATGGTTGGATGTCATGTCTTTTTCAATGTCAATTAAAGTTGTATTGAGTATGTTTTTTTTTAGTAGAGATGATATCATGATGATATATTAAGATGGGAATTAGAAGCATTAAGATGGGAATTAGAAGCATTAAGATGAAGAGGAGTAAAAGTAATGTTGATGTTGGAAAGATGGTGCTGATGGTATGTAGCATGTTCTATGCTCTCTCCTACTGTTCCTAAGGAAGTATGTGTTGCTATAAGGAGACTCTGGTCTCTAGATGTTGGTGAAGGTTTTTGTTGTAGGAAGTTGCCTTGAAGACTGATTGGGAGAATGCTCTACATTCCATTGCCTTTGAAGATATGGGCATGCGGTTCAGAAGTTAAGTTCAGTGGGTTGTGAAGGGCTACATTCAAAGTTTCATATCATTTGTTCCTCTGCAGAGAAAGTTGTAAGTGACAGAGTGCAGGACTGTACTGTCTAGTGGCTTGTTTCAGTGTATGTTGGCTTGTGCCAGCTTGTTGCTGTATAATGTGGTGAATTGGCTTATGGAGAATGTTCTTGAGGATCTTGAGATGTTTTCTATTGCTCTGCAAGGTGTTTTCTAGTTTCTCTAGAATAGGTGTGGTTTGGAATGAAGGTGTTGTTGGGTTATGCTTTTTCCTGGCCGACTGAGGAATGTTGAAGGTGTGTGCCACAAAGTTTTTGTTGTGCGGAGTTTAAGGAGTGTTTGTGTTGGCAGTGAGCTGCGCCCTTGTCAGTGAGGCATTTAATGCTGACCTCATGATTCATGACATGGTAGTGAGCCTCCCATGGATCTGGGTTAAGTCTGGCATTTATAGCGAGCATTGACAGCTTGAGGTTTGGCGCAATGGCAAACGATTCCAACAATTGGTATCAGAGCCATGGGTCATGGGTTTGAATCCCTCAAGTTGTGTTGAGGGGGGGATTGTTGGTAGTGAGCTGCCCCCTTGTCAGTGAGGTGTTCAACACTGACCTTGGGATTCATGACATGGCAGTGAGCCTCCCATGGATCTGGGTTAAGTCTGGCGTTTGTAGCGAGCGTTGACAGCTCGAGCTTTTGGCGCAACGGCAAATGATTCCAATAGTTTGGAGATGTTGTAGGGGTCATGCCGACTCATCTAGGAGAAGCACAAGTAATGTTTAATCTTCCATGAGTACCCCCAAGTTGTAATGGTCGATATGCTACAAGCCTCATATTTTCTTGCTTAAGGCTGACCTATTTCAATTGTGCGAAGCGTGCGAATGTTATTCTTTGAAGGTTGATGTTGTGAAGTATGTTTAGGACCAGATTAAGCATGGTAAATGGGATGACCTCAAGTGGTAAATTGTTGATGCTTTCAACAAGGAGACTTGTGTTTAAATACCCTTAAGACATGCTACATGTTCAAAATACATGAATATTAAATGTTAAATTGGACAAACTACCAAATCCAATTCTGGCTGTGGTGTAGCCCTAGTGGATGAGGCCAAGTGCGAGTCTTGAGTAAACTTGATAGAAGAGATATCTCTTGGTTGTAGCATCTAATTTGAAGGACGTACTACAAGAGTAATATACCAATAAATAAAAAGAAGAGCCGCAAATCATCTAAAAGAAAAATACCAAGAGAACTTTATTATACTTTAACAACTTTATGCATAAGGAAAGAAGGAAACTTTCCTAAAAAATATGTGGACACCATAAAAGGCCTACAATACTTTCAAGGGCAACTGAATACTTCACTTAGCCATGAACTTTAGTCATCCAAACATTTTTATGTAACCCACTTCAAAATGCATATATATAGTATAAATCCTTTAGAATATTTGTTATTTTAGTTTTCCCTTTTATGGTTGTTTATGTTTTTCACATGTGGGATAACTAAGTTTGCATGGTAATTTTAAGAACATTTTACTTAAATTTCTTAAGTTCTATCATTTTAAAAACTAAAACATAACTTTGGTGCTATCTAAACCCTATCCCTTCTAACACAAGCTTAATCTTCCAACTCCCCTAGATAATTTAATTTCTTATTGAATATGAAATTAAGTATTTATTCTATGTTGGGAATAGTTTGTAGTTAGATATGGCAACAAGTGCTATTGACTATATGAAGAAATATTCTATAGGAAGTTTTATAATGATCAAAATGCTTTTACTAATGGTGCAATTTAGGGGACCAATGTTGATTGTATGCTCATTGATAATCATAGTGCTTGAAGAAGATTTTATACATAGTTATAAAATATTAAATTTACATATGGATAATCTATGGAAAAAACTTTATGTGGGACATGATGAGCCTAATTATTAGCCTATTTTCTTCTAAGTTTTCTGTAAGTTGAAAAACATTCCCAGACAATGTTTTAAGTATATCCCTATGTTATGTTATCCTTTATGATCATTATGCAGACTTGAACTTGGTTAATTAGTATATGGAGATATGATTATGATATGTTGAAATTGTATGTTATATATGGGAATGTATGGATTATTGAGAATGTTCATGTTGATTTTGGTTGTTAGTATTTTGTATAACAACTACAGGGTGCAGCTCGCAGCCACAACATTTCCAGGTGTAGAGCAAGGGAGATTCCAGTATTGACTAAGTGCAGTAACCATGGCCAAGGACACTCAATGGAGAGAATCACACAGCATGATAGGTGATCAATAAAGGTGACTGGAAGCTTGGAGGACTCTTTTACAATTAGAAAACTAATGGGGACCGATTCAATCGACCCATGTTCCCTATTTCAGCTGAGAGTTCTAGTTTTGTTAGAACACTTCCTTCCTCCTTTTCCTATCATTGTTGTTAGCATTCATTATACTTTAGTCCATGCAAAGTGGCATTTTTATGTTTTCAGTTAAGAAACCTATTTGAATAACTCCCCCCATACCTATATTATGGTTCGGTAGTTGAGATAGAAGTTTATTTTTAGTTTAGTTTTGAATAGTTTTTGCTCTACCACAGATCTAGCTATCTGAATCTTTCTTGGATTATGTATACAATGTTATTTGATCATGAGTTATGAATATTTCAACTAAGCCAGATTTTGTGTGATTTTGAAAGATCGTGCAAATGTATGTTAGGATCAATATGATTGTGTTTATTTGAAAGAGTTAGATTTGAGTTTAAACAGTGAGGTAGTCACCTGAGCAAGGGCCACTTAGGATAACTGACCTTCACTTTATTTCTTGTATTTTTCAATTGTTGTAGTAGTTAATTTATGAATACAAGATCCATTAGATTCTTAGAGTTGCTTAGTCCAATTAGTTTGTAATACTCTAGAGGATAGGAATAGTTGTCATTAACAAATAAGAATTTCATTCCTTAATCTATTGTTATACTTTTTACGAAGTATTAGTATAAGTTGTAGCATCATTACCTTCCCTTATTAATAAGTAGCTTGGTTTAGTAGATAAGTTATATAGTCGGATCCCTGAAAGCACATATAGTTCAAGTGGCATCACAAGTCTACAAGCCCTGGTTGATAATTTGATGAGGTCTTTTTCAAGAAGTTATAGTGGACTGTTCAGTAGGAAATTCCTTTGAATCGAGTGACTACCACCAAGTTTACCTATCATTGTAAAAGACACAACATTTTTGGCATTGTTGCTAGGGATGGTGCTACTTTTAGAGATTAATCCTTGTTAGTTTTCAGCTTTCTGAGTCACATTCTTCTTTTCAAAGGATAGGGTACTTAGGTTCTACTTAACCAACTACCATAAAGGTTACTAACATTGTGCAGGATCCATACAAAGTTATATACATTGTATGTGGAGGCAGCGAGACACTTTGGGGAGGTTCCTTCCATCGACCCAACAAGCTACAGTAGATATTGGTGACTTTAGTGATCAGAGCGAGGGTATTACTGAAGAAGAATCTTCCCCCTCATCAACATCTATTGATAATACATAAAGCACTTTCCTCAATGGTTGATGCAATGGATGATCTACCAGGACATGATACATTTGAATTTGCTACCACCAACCAGGAAAGGGCTGTTGCTCTGAAGAATATACCTCCTTCAGCATTGTCTATCTTCTATGGTTTGGTGATTGAAGATCCAGACACATTCCTATTTGAGTTTGATGTCTTGTGTAGGAGTTATGACTACACTACCGATCCTCATAGGCTCAAGCTATTCCCTACCACATTGAAGGATGTTGCTTTAAGATGGTTTATGGGATTAGGAAAGGATGCTATTCCAGATTGGGATACAATGAAGACAAAGTTCTTGGAGAAATACCAAGACTATTGCAGAGGGGTTGATAGAAGAAGAGATGATATCTTCAGGATGTCTCAGAAAGAAGATGAGCCATTGGAGGACTATATGTGGAGAGGTTCCAATTTTGCCTGAAGAAAAATCCATAGAATAGATTATCAGAAGAATCTCTAAAGCTTGTCTTCTTGAGAGGAGTTAATGATGACTGCATGGATGCCCTTAATCTTATTGGGGCAAGGGATATATCTCAGTTACCCTTTGAAGATGTCTGTAAAGTTTGCAGAAGTACTCAAGGACTTTTTCCATGAGAATAAGGGGTGAGAGAGCATCCACCATTGGTAAGGCATCCAATTCAGTTTCAAGAGTGGAACTGAGTAACCTATTAACCAACATGAAAGAAGATATCATCATTTATTTAGCCACTCAACTAGATACTCTACACTTGAAGAAGAAGCAGGAGGAGGTTGATTCAATACTCACTAAATACTATCCAAATTGTCGACAAAGAAAAGCTGATTGCATATGCAGGAGAGTGGCCAGTATTGTAGAAGATAAACTAGAGAAACCTCACTTTCAGCCTTAATGAGTGCTAGGTAGTACCCATGAAATATATATTTTTACCTCTCTTTTTTTCTCCCTTTTTATCCCATTGTCTTGATGACTGCACCTAAATAGGCTAACAAGATTGTTCTAAATGATGATTAATAAGAGATGAATTACTATGATCATGGTTTCTGATTGAAGGACTAATGTGCATTAAATTGATGGAAATATGTAGAAATCTTCTCTTTTTGAATCAACAAGTGCAGGTGTTTGAGTAGACAGTTCTGTGCATCTCCAAAGGTAGTCCTAATGATCTCCAAAGCTGACATCAACCTACCACATTTGGTCTCCAAAGTTTCAGATTTAATTGGAGAGGTTTTTGGGATAAGAAGGTGAAGCATCTCTGGAGCTGGATTGAAGGCTTGAGCATCTCCGGAGCTGAATGAGAAGGTCACAAACACATCTCCAAAGCTATAGACAGGAACATACATCTCCAGCACCTTTTTAGAGCAGTGCAGATTTCCAGCACAACTACCAGTCAGACACTTCCAGTGATGATCGAGATGCTCCTGATGTTACTCAAATCATCACTTGAGTAATTAAGGGCATTCTATAGTTAACTGCTCAAAGTTTTATCTCTTTTTGGTTTTTGCATGAGTTACTGATGAACGGATTTAATCCCTATATTTCAGGGCCTCGCTGCCCATTTGTATTTAGAACTAAGACTCAGATTTAGTGTGAACTTCTGTTCCACTCAATCTATTTTTATTTGCATGGATATTTATTCTGTAGTTGGACTATTAGTAGAATAAAGAGATTGATGTTATCTCTTAGATGAACTATTAGAATAGGATGTGTGATCTCTCATCACATTTTTAAATATAAACTTACAGAAGTACCAGAAAAGGACAACGATTATTCTTCTAAATTTTGTAATCTCATTTTGATATCAATATTTTGTTGAATACAAAGCTGATGGAATTAGACTGAATTGGGTTGTGATATCATTCTCTTGTGCTGATTCTTTACTTTAGTCTTTATCCCTAAGGGTGTGGAGCAAGGCCCCACTCTCACCACCAAGGCAAAATGCTAGTACTGTTGTTTTGTTGTTTTAGATTTTGCTTTAAAAGATATTTATTGTTTTTCATAGATAGATGTATGTTTCAGTTTATAGATTTGCTTTAAGTAATTTATTGTTCAGTTCTATTTTCAATATTCTTGGAATTCATTTCATAGCAGATACATCAGTTCCTTTAAATCAGTAGAAGTCATTAGAGTTAGATAAAACTGGAAACTATAGGATTCCTAATTGCAGATAGCCAAGGACACAACCCTGGATTTGACAAAAGAAATATGATTAAATGATGAGGACTGCAACGACCCTCATCATTTTTGGTGCTGTTGCTGGGGATGTATTGTGTTAATTAGGAAAACTTAGCTAAATAGTTTTAGGATAGATATGTATGGTTAGAGCTAGAGATTCAAAAGGAAGATACATAAAACAGACACCCCATCAACAAACTATAGGAGAAAGCAGTGGGGTGGCACAAGATCTTATTGAAGATAGACATCTAGAACCTATTTTGGAAGCTGCATCTGAAATTAATAATCCTTTCAATCCTCCAAATCTTCCACTTGCTGACTATATCTAAGAATTACAACAAAAATTTTAGGCAGATCCTTTGATAGAACCTAATTTCCTAGAACCTCAAGGAGAAGAACTAGTACTAGACATAGATGATAATCATGAAGATGAGGAAAATCAGACTCCAAGAACCTTTTCATATCCCATTGTCCTGGCTGCTGGAGATAATGCCCCTATAAAAACTATTTCACCTGCACACTTGCCAAATTTTAGGGGTCTTGCTTCTGAGGATCCAGATCAATTTTTGTTTGAATTCAAAGTGGTATGCCAGACTTATGATTATGGATCAGATAATCAAAAACTCAAACTGTTTCCCTCAACCCTAAAGGATTATGCAATGAGATGGTTTATGGGCCTGCCCCAAAATTCCATCCATTCCTGGGATCAGATGGAGACAAAATTCTTGGGAAAATACTAGGACTATTGTAGAGTCAGTGATAAGAATGAGGAGTTATTCAAAATTAAACAGATAGAGGAAGAGCCCTTAGAGGATTATGTGGATAGGTTCAACTTTGCTTTAAGAAGATATGGCAATCCTGTAAATCATTCTTTGGCCAGAACCCTATTTGTAAAAGGATTAGACAAAGGATCAAAACAGGCACTAGATTTGATGGGAAAAGGGAATATCAACAAATGGATATGTCTGCTATAGAAGAACTCTGTAGGAACTATTCTAGAACCCAAGATGGAGTAAGAACGCCCAAATCTTTCAAAGGGAAGAATGAAATAGGATAGTTAATGGAAGAGATTGTAAATCTAAAAACATATATTTTGGTCCAGCTAAATACCACATTGGATGGGATTCAGGCAAAAACTAGAACAAATGATCAAGGTAGAATCTCCATCTATTGTCCTAGATGTAGAAACAAGCATCTATTGAGAGAATGCCCTTTAGATAAATCAGAGATCTGTCAGATCTGTGACAGGGAACATCCTACTAGTCAATGTAATCAACTTCCAGCCCTAAAAAGGTTGAGTAAGAAGAATGCCATCATAGAAGAAGAGTTGAACTATGTAGGACAAAAACAAGTTGAAAATTTCCCTTATAATCAGTACCCAAGCCAGCCTTCTTATAGGGATCCTTCTAATTGGGGAAATAATCAATGGAATCAAACTTGGCATGGGCCTCAAAATAATCCTCCTTGAGGATAGCAGGAGTGGCCAAATCAACAATGGAAAAACCAACATTGGCAAAATCAACCCTGGGGAAATCAACAGTGGCCACCACAGTTTGGATCACAAAACATGCAGCCTCAATGGGGTCCTCAATAGGAATATAATCAACAATACCAAGGACAACCTAGATGTTTCCAACCTCAACAACAAGCATTACTAACTGGACCCCCCAATACACAAGGTCAATCACAAAACGAACTAGTTAGCCAACCACCCTTACCAACTCAACCTATACCAAACCCACGAAATAAACAAGAAGCGGCTGTTTACATGACAAAACAAGAAAACATGGTTGGTATTAATGCTATATATCCCAATAATCTCTAGTTGCGTTTTGGGAAAGCATTCCCAAGACCATCTCCTCTAACTATAGTTGAAGTAACCAATGATGTCAAACTTAAAAATTCATCCACTCAACTCCCAGAGGAGATTACTACTGAAACAATGCAAAAAGAATCATCCTTGGATAACTCTAGAGTTCCTCCTAAAAAACTGACTCCGGAGAACATTCCTAGAAACATTTTTGGTAAGAGCTCCAGAGATGGAAAAACTAGCACCATGCCCAGAACGACTCAAACAGCATGTTCCCTAGAAAAAGATCTTACAAAAACAAGTCCAATCTACCCTGGAATCAGAACTGTTACAAGAAATCAGACAACTAAACATTGAAATTCCACTCCTCCAAGCAATCAGAGATGTGCCAGAACTGAACCAATTCATTAAACAGCATTGTGTCAAAACATAGGGCAGGAAGAAAAAACTTTCCTTCTACAATCTAGGTTGAAGGGAAAGTAGTAGATCTATTGATGGGAGAAATGCTCCTCCCAAAGTATGGAGACCTTGGAAATCCTGTCATAACTATTTACATCTCAGGAGTAGAAAATTTGAATGTTTTGGTTGATTGGGGAGCAGCAATAAATGTGATGACAATTCATGCCATGGACAAATTAGCCCTCATAGGTATCCAATCCACATCTACAATCCTTCAACTTGCTAACCAGTCAATATCTCTTCCGAAAGGGGTAATTGTTGATGTCCCATTTGTAATAGAATCATGGGAATTCCTAGTAGACTTCCTGATATTGGAACCAAGAAACCAGAGAAATGCTTATCCACTGATATTAGGAAGACCATGGCTAGCTACAGCAGTAGCATCTATTGATTGTCGAACTGGGGATATGGTCATTTCTAATGGGATAGATTTGAAGAAAATATCTCTGTATCCTCCAGCTAAACCATCAATATATTATATAGGAAGAGTATGAGTGGATAAGCCAAATAACATGAAAAATAGTGCCTCAGTAGCTATGGTCACCATCAAGGAACATTTGGGTGAGTTGGAAGAAGAAATCTGCTATGATACAACAAAAGACATTACCCACATCCTAATCAATGAGGATGTGATGGAGCTTGCCCAAGATTCTAGGAGAGAACTTCTCACTTCTACTCATTGTACCCTAACAAATATCATTCCTTGTGGGGAGACCTTTTACAAAGACTTAACCACGTTCCATATGTTGCTTCCACATTCTTGTCCCCTCAATATCGTGACTCCAGTGTATAGATTAGCTACATCCATGGATCAAATCACAAAATAGGTCATGATCTTACCAGGGAAAACACTAAATATCAATACTCAGTTAACAACAAATTAGGAAGAAAAAACTTATCCAACTTCTGGTTTCGCATTCAGTAGCTTTTGCTTGGGAATACCAAGATATGAAAGGGATTCCTCTTGAGATCTGTACCCATCATATATACACTGAGGATATCAAACTTGTTAGACAACCCCAGAGAAGATTGAATCCTTCTTTAAAAGACATTGTTAAGACTGAAATAAAAAAATTGTTGCAAGTAGGGTTTATATATCCAATCTTAGACAATCAATGGGTCTCACCCCTAGTCATAGTGCCTAAAAAGAATGGGAAATGGAGGGTGTGTATTGACTATAAGGAGCTAAACAAAGCTACAAAAAAGGACTACTTTCCCTTACCATTCATTGACCAAGTGTTGGGACAACCTTGCTGGGAGAAAGTATTTTTCTTTCCTAGATGGGTTCAGTGGGTATAACCAAATCCAAGTAGCACCTGAAGATTAGGACAAAACCACTTTCACCTATTCTTAGGGAACTTTTGCCTACAAAGTTTCTTCCATTTAGACTATGTAATGCCCCAACAACATTTCAGAGGCTTGTTTTAAACAATTTTTGCTAAATTAGCAAATGAGTGCATGGAGGTCTATATGGATGACTTTACTGTATATGGAGACAAATTTGAGGAAGCTCTCATAAACCTTGAGAAAGTACTGAAATGTTGTGAGAAAAAATTAATTATCCCTGAGCCATGAAAAGTACTTCATGATGGTGGAGGAAGGAATTGTATTGGGACACCACATTTCAGCAAATGGTATCAAAGTGGATCAAAACAAAATAGAAGTAATCAAATAGTTACCTTCACCCAAAAAATCAGACAGATGTTAGAAGTTTTTCTAGGTCATGCAGGCTACTATAGGAGATTCATAGAAAATTTCAGCAGAATAGTTGCTCCCCTGTTTACCCTGCTTAACAAAAACATAGAATTTTTATTGATAGAAGACTATTAATTAGCATTTGAAACCCTAAAAGAGAAGCTCACTGTCACACCTATTTTGAGAGGATGTAATTGGACTTTACCATTCTATATACAAACTGATGCTTCAAATGAGTCCCATTGGGGCAGTCTTAGGACAGAAGGAGGAAGGGGAAAGTATGCATGCCATCTATTACATCAGCAAAAAACCTTACCTCTGCAGAAAGAAATTACACCACAACTGAAAAAGAATTCTTGGCAGTCATCTAGCTATAAACAAATTCAAGCATTATATCACTGGATATAAAATATTTGTTCACACTAATCATGCAGCCATCAAATACTTAATGAATAAGCTAGTAGTGGGTGCAAGGATCATTAGGTGGTTATTGCTATTACAGGAATTTGACATTACCATAGTTGATAATCCAGGCAAGTTTAATTTGGTTACTAACTTTTTATCAAGATTGCATACAGGAGGAGAAAACCAGCCAGTGGAGGACAGGTTCCCAGATGAACAATCTTTTTGCTATCTCCACTATTGCACCTTGGTTTGCTGACATAGCTAATCTCTTAGCTACAGGATTGTATCCATCCCATTTTACCTCAAAACAAAAGAAACATAGTTAAGAAAAGCTTATCTTACAAATGGTTAAATAGTTTTCTATTTAAATGTGGTCCTAATTTCATTTTACGCAGGTGTTTAAAAGTTGATGAAATTTTTGATGTATTGAGAGCATGTCATGATGAACCATCTGGTGGGCATTATTATTCCCATAGAACTATCCACTAGATCCTAGGAGCTGGTTACTACTAGCCCTCTATTCATAAGGATACCAAGAAGTATGTGCAGCAGTGTGATCAGTGCTAAAGGATGGGACAACCAACCTTTACTCAGGAAATGTTACTGCATCCTCAAGTAATGATGGAGCCATTTGAACAGTGGGGTCTAAACTTTGTGGGACCAATTTCTCCACCTTCATCAGGCAAACAGTATATTCTGGTATGCATAAACTATGTGACTAAATGGGCTGAGTGTTAGAAATGAAAGCAACACTACTTCAATGGAAATATGATTCAATATAAACTTCTGCAATCTTTAATTGTGTGTTATTAATGGAGATTGTAACACAAAAACAAAACTATGCTTCACAGAAGTGTAAAATCAAAAATATGAATGCATAACAGAAGGTTTAACATGGAGAAAACCTTTTCAGGTAAAAAACTCCACACAAGAAAGAGGCCCAATGTTTGTATTAATATGAAAATGATTTACAATATAACAACACTTCAACTCTCTCCACCAATCTTCAATCTGATAGCATTCTGGCAGCACCCGAGTACCTAAAATCTATATTGCAGAAACTAATACATGGAAAATACTTATAGAAACATTTTCTAACTCATATTAAGCGTTCACCTTCTCTCTCCTAAGATTCTCCAACCTGTAAACATTAATTACCATTTTACAAGCATCTTACACTTGTCCAAAAATAGCCCTGTAAAGGTTGGATGCCCAAGACTAAATCTGGCCTCTTACAGCATCTTATGACACGTCATAACCGTCATAGATTCCAGAAATAGAGTATCTTTCCAAGATAGGAACCTTGGGCTAAATATGGCAAATATACAACTAACATATCCGTCATATGCGCCATAGAATCACAGAATCTTATGACAACTTGCAGCTGTCATAGATTTAGTCACCAAACATTATGACAATTTTCATACATGCCAAAAATAGTATATTCCTCAAGGGAGAATGTCTATCCTCATTTACCATGAGTTTTTACATTTGCCAATAGTAAAAGTCACTCCGTAATTGTTGTCGGTAACTCCGAAATTACAACTGTCAATGAGACTACCTCATTCCCTTATGAGTAATTACGAATAACAAATAATAAATGGAATAAAATACAATATTGGAATTTACAAGGTTAATGGCACTTTATTCCAACATTCTCCCACTTGACATTATACATTGTAAATCAACCCATAGGAAAACAAATGAAAAATAATTAGGCACTAGAAACAAGGCCCATGGCCTCTCTGCACCATACAATCTTCTCTGTGCTCACAAGCTTGGTCAATGAATCTACAACATTCTCCTGAGTGTTTATCTTCTTCAGCTCAATCTCTCCATTTGCAACCAACTCTCGAACAAAGTGATACTGAACATCAACATGCTTAGTCCGAGCATGATACATGGGATTCTTGGCCAAATAGATAGCACTCTGGCTATCACAACCAATCTGAATGATCCTACAATCAAAACCAATACCTGTACACAGTCTCCTCAACCAAACTGCCTCCATAGAGACATGAGTTGCAGCCATATACTCTGCTTCTATGGTGGACAAAGCAACTATGGGCTGCCTCTTACTCATCCAACTCACTACACCTCCAAAAAGAGTAAACAGATAGCCACTAGTGGACCTTCAACTATCCAAGTCACTTGCCCAATCTGCATCAACAAAAACTTATTTATCCAAAGATTTATCAGCACTATCAGTACCAGAATAAACCAAACAATGATCAAGAGTACCTGCAAGATATTTAAACACCCTCTTTGCATAGTTCTAATGCTATCTACCAAGGTTAGACATAAATCTGCTCAAAACTCCCACTGCTTGGGCAATATCTGGTGTAGTGCAAACCATTGCATACATCAAACTCCCTACAACACTAGCATATGACACATTAGACATATCCTCAAGATCATCCTCAGTCTTTGGACACATATCTAATGAAAGCTTAGTACTAATGGGTAAAGGAACTCTAATTGGGTTACAGTCCTGCAAACTAAATGTCTGCAAAATAGTATTCACATACTTTGTGACAACCAAAGATTTCTGTTAACTCTGTCCCTCCTGATCTCCATTCCAAAAATATACCTTGCAGCACCAAGATCCTTCATCTCAAATGCACCTGAAAGTTGGGCTTTAAGCTCACTGACCATACCCTTAGTATTGTTGTAAAACAACATGTCATCAACATACAAAGCAATAACCAGTATAGAATCATCAACACAATGAATGTAAACACAATGATCCTCCTAGCTTCTAACAAAACCCAATTTCAAAGCAAAAGAATCAAAATTTTGATACCACATTCTGGGGGACTGTTTCAAACCATAGAGAGGCCTCTTTAACCTGCAAACCCAATGTTCTTTTCCTTTTACCTCAAAACCTGTAGGTTGTTCCATATAAATTTATTCTTCAAGATCTCCATGCAAGAACACAGTCTTAACATCCATTTGCTCAATCTCCCAATCATAAGCTACAGCAATGGATAAGAGAAATCTAATAGAAGTCAATTTAGCAACATGAGAGAATATCTCACCAAAATCAACTCCCTCTGTCTAGAAGTAGCCCTTGGCTACCAGTCTAGCCTTGTACTTCTCTAATGACTCATCTACTCCAAACTTCTTCTTGAAGACCCACTTACAACCTATGGCCTTTCTTCCTTTGGGCAAATGAATAAGATCCCAGGTGTTACAAGAGTTTAAAGCCATCATCTCCTCCTGCATGGATAACTACCAAGACTCACTATCATTTGCAGAAATAGCTTCCCTGTAGGATCTAGGTTCATCGTTAGTACTCAATAAAGCATATACACAATGAAATTATGGTGGCCTGTACCTGTCAACTAGATTCTATTGTCTTGTGGATCTCCTCAAGGGTGGAATAAGAGACTCTACTCGTTCTTCTGCATGATCATCTACACCAACTTCTATAAAAATAGATTCATCTTCATTAGAACTACTCGAATCTTCTTCTTCTTCACCCCCAATCCATCATTATGTTCTTCCTGAGGTGCATCTTGCTGCTCTAAATCAAAGTGCACCTTCTTTACCTTTTCATCTTTTTCTTTTGGCTGCTTAGGTTCAGAAATAGCTCTAAGTTCCCTGAAAATAACATCTCTATAAAAGATAATCTTGCGGGTTAGTGGATTCCAAAGCTTATAACCTTTGACATTATCACCATATCCAATGAATGTACACTTTTCAGCCTTTGGATCCAACTTAGATCATTTTTCCTTAGGCACATGAACAAAAGCCTCACAGCCAAAAACCCTTAAATATGAAACAGAAGGTTTCTTACTTGTCCACACTTCATAAGGTGTCGAATCAAGAGGCTTATAAGGAGATCTATTTATCAAGTAGCAAGTAGTACACACAACCTCTACCCAAAAGCATTTATCCAACTGTGCATCAGTCAACATACTTCTGGCCCTTTCCATAATTTTTTAGTTCATCCTTTCTGCAACACCATTCTGTTGTGGTGTATATGGAGTTGTCTTTTGTCTGATTATACCTGCATGCTTGCAAAATTCATCAAATTGCTTAGAGCAATATTCCCCTCCATTGTCAGATCTTAATATTTTTATCTTTAAACCTAATTGGTTCTCTACTAAGACTTTGAATTCCTTAAACTTAGTGAAAACTTCAGATTTATGCTTCATAAAATAAATCCATGTAAATCTGGATACATCATCAATGAAGGTTATAAAATAACGAGATTTTCTGATAGATTCATTATCCACAAGTCCAAACACACCCGTATGAATAATTTCTAACTTCTCTTTTGCTCTATTACTTCCTAAAGGAAATGATTTTTTGTTTTGTTTACTAAACACACAATGCTCACAGAAATCAAAGTGCTCATCAGAATAGGAGAAACCATCCAACATTTTTTTATTTTTAATAGTTTTTAATACATTATTGCTTATGTGGCCCAATCTACGGTGCCACAACATACATGTATTTTTAGTAGTGGCCTCAGATACATAGGAGGCATTGCAAACTATAGTGGCTTCAAGCTTAAACAAGTTCCTGAATCTCTTCCCTTTCACTACCACTAAGTTCCCTCTCACCAATCTGCAGCCATGCTTGTCAAATGTCACATGTATTCCCAAATCATTCAACTTTGAAAATAAAATCAGATTTCTAGCTAATCCAGGAACATGCAAAACATCAGGGAGGGTTTTAATCCTCCCATCACTGAAACACAACAATACCTTTCCTTTCATGACAATTGGATATGTAGAGTTGTCACCAAGGTAGATATTACCTCCATCATATTCTTCATATGAGGAGAACCATTCCTTATGTGGGGTCATATGAAATGAGCATCCCGAGTCAACCAACCAGTGATCATTAGAAACAAGATTACATGCAGAAAGTAAAACTTCTTCACCTACATTCAAGGACTTATCTGAAGCACCCTCCTACTATTTCTTTAGATTTCTACAGTCCTTCTTCACATGTCCCCTTTTACCGCAGTTCCAACACTTAACTCTGTTCTTTTTAGCAAGAGTCTTAGACCGGCCCTTGGACTTGTCTTTAGCCCCTTTCTGATCTCCTTTAGGTCCCCTTTCCTTAGACCTTCCCCTGATATTGAGAGCATCCCCTGAACTATCCAAACTCTTCTTCCTCAATTCCTGTGACAGTAGCACTGAAACAAGAGCATCCAACTTTGGATCCACAAGGTTAGCAGTGATAGAAAGGGTAACATTCTCCCAAGAGTCAAGTAAAGAACAAAGAAGTAAGATACATTTATCTTCCTCACTAACCTCAACATCTATTGAATCAAGCTGACTCACTAACAAATTAAAAGAATTTAAATGCTCTGCAACTGACTCACCCTCTTTCATTTTCAAAGAAAACAACTTCCTTTTTAAATAAAGTTTATTTACCATACTCTTGGCTTGATAAATCTCACCCAACTGTTTCTACAACTTGTATGCAGTCTCTTCCTTTGCGACATTCAACAGGATAGAGTCTGAAAGACAATACCAGATGGTTCCCCGTGCCTTCTTATCCAGTCTATCCCACTCATCTTGAGAGACATCATTAGGTTTCTTCTCTTTTTGAACAGCCAACCATGAGTTTCTTTCTTCCAACAAATCTTCCTTTTCAGCTTCCACAACTCATATCCCGTTTCATTGAACTTCTTAATGTCCAATCGAGAGGTTGATGCAACGGTGGATGCAACCATAATAACAACACAATATCTGCAAAACAAAAACAAATCTCCCACTGCAGCTATAGCTTCCACATTACCACTCAAGAGTCAAAGCTAGCCAGGCTCTGATACCAAATGTTAGAAATGAAAGCAACACTACTTCAATGGAAATCTTATTCAATATAAATTTCTGCAATCTTTAACTGTGTGTTATTAATGGAGATTGTAACACAGAAACAAAACTATCCTTCACATAAATGTAAAATTAGAAATATGAACACATAAAATAATGTTTAACATGGAGAAAACCCTTTCGGGTAAAAAATTCCACATAGGAAAGAGGCCCAATGTTTGTATTAATCTAAAAATATTTTACAATACAACAACACTTCAACTCTCTCCACCAGTCTTCAATCTGACAGCATTCCGGCAGCACTCGAGTACCTAAAATCTGTATTGCAGTAACTAATACATGGAAAATACTTATAGAAACATTTTCTAACTCATCTTAGGTGTTCACCTTCTCTATCCTAAGATTCTCCAACCTGTAAACATTAATTACCATCTTACAAGCATCTTACACTTGTCCAAAAATAGCCATGCAAAGGTTGGATGCCCAAGACTAAATCTAGCCTCTTACAGCATCTTATGACGCATCATAACCGTCATAGATTCCAGCAAAAGAGTATCTTTCCAAGATAGGAACCTTGGGCTAAATATAGCAAATATACAACTAACATATCCGTCATATGCGCCATAGAATCACAGAATCTTATGACAACTTGCAGCTGTCATAGATTCACTCACCAAACATTATGACAGTTGTCATACATGCCAAAAATAGTATATTACTCAAGGGAGCATGTCTATCTTCATTTACTGTGAGTTTTTACATTTGCCAATAGTAAAAGTCACTTCATAACTGTCACCGGTAACTCTGAAATTACAACTGTCAATGAGACTACCTTATTCCCTTATGGGTAATTACAAATAACAAAATAATAAATGGAATAAAATACAATATTGGAATTTACAAAGTTAATGGCACCTTATTCCAACATTGAGGTTCAAGCTTTGCAATTTGTAAGAGAAGAGAGAGTTGTTGATTTCCTTTATAATAAGATTTTCTTGAGGTTTGGAGCCCCAAGATCCATAGTTTCAAGCAGAGGGCCTCAATTTACTTCATAAGTAATCAAAGCATTCACAGATCTATATCAAGTCAAGCACAGGAAATCTTCATCTTACCATCCTCAAGCCAATGGGCAAGTAGAGGTGACTAATAGGGAACTTGAGAACATCCCGACAAGGATAGTGGCAATGAATAGAAAAGATTGGGCTAACAGTTTACCTGAAGCAGTTTGGGCTTACAATACCACTTGGAAGTCCATAACAAAATTCTCACCTTATGAATTAGTTTATTGGAAAAATCCCATCTCATCTATAGAATTTGAACTCCAGACACTTAAAACTACATTAGATATTGGTCTACCATTGTCCATAGCCCAACAAAATAGAATTCTTCAGCTCGATGAATTAGATGAAATCCAGACAAAAGCCATTCAGTAAACAAAACTGGTGCAGTATCAAAGGAAGCCATGGCATGATCAACATGTCAAGAGGAGGACATTTTAACAAGGTGGTTGGGTTCTTCTTTATGACTCTAAATTCAAGGAGTTCAAGGCGAAGCTACAAACTCATTGGATGGGTCCTTATCAGGTAAATGAAGTTTTTGAGAATGAAACTGTGTTGTTGGAACCTATTGATGGAAGCATAGACACATTTTTAGTGAATGGCCACCGAATTAGACTCTATAAAAAGCCATCCACTAAGGAGGAGTTCATCAAAGATTTACGTTTGGTTACAGAGGACACATCCTCTGTCACAATTTTGGACTAAAAAAAAAGGGTTGAAAACAACAAATGGTGGCCTTCTTTTAAAAAAAAGCGAAAAAATGAGGAAGAGAGAAAACCAGCAAATGGCTATCTTTCTCAACCAAGGGAATTAAAAACTAGCAAATGGTGGTTCTCTTCTTCATGCCAGATAAGAATAATCAAGTTACGGAGATGATCAGGTGCCCAGAGCTACTCACACACACCTCCGGCGCTTGCAAATAAGGATCACCTCTAGCGCTTGCACACTAGGAGCACCTTCAACGCTCCACCAATAACGAGCTCTTCAGCATATAATTGGGAGGGGACTCGCCTCTCCAGGTAATAACGTAGAGATGTCAACTAATGAGGTCATCATGACTCATCCTCCACTTTACGATAGAAACAAAGATGAAGTCAGCAGGCATCTCGGGAAAAATCATTACTCTCGTTTGCATGGGTGCTTACAAGGACTGTGCTAACGTCACCTGGATACATGGATTCTCAAACCACTTAGCGGGAATGATTGCAGGTTGCGTGACAATAAAGATGCTGACGTCATGACAAGCCATAAAGAAGCTGCTAAGGTACCATGTCGCGTCAAGTCTCATCAACGTCACAACATTTCAGCCAAGTACATCATTTCCTCATCATTACGATTGGTTCAAGTAATTCTTTCTTAATTAAACATTAATTAGCAACTATCTTGTCATTTCTATTTTTGGGTGCCATCATTATGACATGTCCTCTTGCCATTATTTTCCTTTCCAAATGCATGCATTCTGCCATCTTTGTTGCACTGTCACCCTACCTATAGAGTGTCCCATCTCTTTGCTTCATTTATGACCACATAAGCACTCTAACCGATTTTAAGCTTTCTTTCCATAATCTAAACCATTAAATGAATTGCCATCATAATCCTCATTCAAACTGCAAAATACCCTGAAGAACAAAGTCAATTGATATAGTCCTCTGAAGCCTACGGAGTGAGGCAGAATTTTAAGCAAAGAGGATAGAAAGAAAATTTGGAAATGGAGCTTAAAAAGAAATTAGAGCCAGAAAGTGTTAAAGGTCTTTTGCAAGATGATGCTGTAGTAGACATTCTGAGGAATGCAGGATGGCTGGAGTTTTTGGAAAAGTTTGAAGGGTTTCAAGAGGATATTGTTGATGACTTCCTAAGAAACCTAAGGGACAATCAGACAGTTGTAAGAGGAGTTCAAATCAATCTCTCTACAACCACTATCAGCCATATTTCTGGATTGCCTGAACAAGGTGAGAGGTTCTATCATCTAAAAAACTTTATATGCTGATTTGATTAGGAATTTCTCTATTGAAGGTGAACCTGCAATACAGTTGCAATTAAGTAAGAACGAGGTTAAAGGAATTCTTAGGTCCTCACTTCCAAACCCTTGGCAATCTGTAGCTACATGGTTGATGAAATATTTCACATGTGATGTTCAATTTTACCGAGTTCTAGGACCAATAATAAAAATGTTGATTTTTCTGAGACATGGGAATGCACACCCTAAATTCAGTATAAATATACCCAATTTCCTGTACTCTGCCATTAAAGTAACTGCATAAAAGTATCAACAAAACAAGGGTCCTATGAAACACCATGGTGTCATTTTTCTGGTAGTCAAACATCACTTTCTGTCCCAAGTTGATGGGGAAAGATTATGGCAGACATTTCTAGATAACCAACCCCAGGACAAAGAGCCAAAGAGAGCTCAAGAAGTGGGTGAGGTTTCCTCTACCCAGCAAGAAGGGACAGAGCCTTCAACTTCCTCTACAGCTATTGAAAAAGGTAAAAAGCCCTCATTGGAGGACACTTCATCTGCTACCCCTATTTCTGACAAGAAAAGGAAAGGAAAGGAAATTAGAGAACTTGTTATTGAGCATACAGCATATATGACTCACTTAGCAAGAAGAAAAATGACCTTGGCTGAGGAATCTACCCCAATAAGACCAACAAAGGAAAGCCAAGGTCAAAAAACAAAGAGAATTTCAAAGAAAATAGACTCTGACATACCTTATTGGGCTAAAGAGCCATCCCATGACTTAGTTGACATTCCTTTAATAAGAAAGAAGAAACAGAGAGGTTTCTCCGGAGCCATCTGTGCATCTAAGTCCAACTTCACAGCATTCTCCTGCTTTGGAGTCAGCACAAAAAAAATTTTATACCATTTCCTCTGATTCTGAGGATGATACACTTGCTCTAGAGGCACCTGCTCCACCCATGCTATGGAGAAGCAAAAGGAAAAGGTAGCTCTCCCAGACTGAAAAAGATACTGCTCTCCTAGCTGAAGTCCTTTTGGGTTTTAGAGCTTCTGTGGAGAAAGTTGAGCCTTCATCGGTGCTAGTAGTTGCAAAGAAGACCCAAGAAGAGATTCAAGATAGGGGGACTGCAGGGGAAGTTAAAACAGAGCAAATGGTTGCAGTTGGTAGTGAAGAGTCAATGGTTGTGGGAGCCCCTGAGGTATAGGCGACAAAAGAAAAAATAGGAGCATATTCTCACCCCTCTGACCAAGAGGATATTGAAATTTCAAAAGAACAACAAATGTCAGAGGAGATTGATAATCTAAAAAGATTATTATGGGGGAAGAACCAGATTATCATTGACCTCAAGAAGGTCAAGATGGAGATAGAGGAGAAGCAAAAACAGGTAATTGAGAAATTGCAAGAAGAGCTCCAGAGCAAACAACAAATAATTCAGGAGAAGGAAGCAGAGGTAGTACAAAACATTTCTGATCTTACCAAGGCCAGAGACAATGGTCTCATAATAATTGCAACATTAATTGAAAAAGTACATAGCCAAGATAAACAATTGACTTGGGCTAACAATAAAATAGATGATCAGGAGGAATATATTCATGAGTTATCTGGCCCAGGGGCAACCAGTGAACAGGAGGTACAAACAGATCCATATGTGGGTCCAATCCCCATTGATATTCCTAAGGCCCTATTCCACTGGGAAAAGAGATGTAGAGAATATGAGGCTTCTAAGCCTATGCTGCAATTACAGAGGGCAGTTACTGCCATGACAAAAAGAGTAGAAACCCTGGAGGAAAAAGTCATTCAAATGGCCTCCATTTCTTCTAAAATTCTATCTTGCAGGCCTCCAAGTGCCAGTTTTGCTATGTTTTTACAGGAAAGAGTCCTGCAGAGGAAGTTATCTTTAGTCCTGTCTGATCTAACTGAGAATACAGGGACAACATAAGGTTCATGGAAGCATATACAAGGAGTTCTGATGAAGACAAAAATTTTCTGTGTGAATTATATCTATATGGTTTTTGTGTTGATGATATGACCTTCATTCTTAATTATTTTGTAGGGGAATGCTAGCTCAAGGCATTCATGTCACTGATGAGGAATCATCAGATTTGGAATGAGAGAATGGAGGATCATCTCAAGAAGGATACAAAAACAAATCTTTTTATCAGAAAGGAGTGTCCAAACCCTTATGCTTTTGAGGTCCAATTCAGAGCATATGTCTATCACCTTGAAAGTCAGACCAAAATTTTGCCATTGTATCTGAAAATTTGTAAGAGTGTTCCACTGATTTCGGTCTTTTTATGAGCAGTTCAGCTAATCCAGTGCTTGCAGTAGCAAAGAAAAGGTGGAACATTCTGACTTCAAAGCAGAAAATGAGAGAAGTGGTGACCCCTACTAACTTGAGGTTATTTATGAGGAAGGCAAGGTTAATATCTAAAATGATGGATAAACACAAACAACAGTGGATAGGTGGCCATTTCAGACCCCTTCTCATAATTGAGCCACTACCTGTCTGGGCTAAGCAGATGGAAGATGATAAGTTGTAGGAATGGTTGAAACAAGTTGATCAGTACAGGGGAAATAGTAATACCAACCACACCACTTGGACTACCTATGCACAAGACTATAGCTTGACTAACAGGATCTTCCACCCGAATAAATTCAGATTGTGAGAAGCGAGAGGACTTGCTAATCCTTAAGTACGGTGGGAAATGATGAGTGCTATGTAGCACCCATGAAATACATATTTTTACCTCTCTTTTCTTCTCCCTTTTTATCCCATTATCCTGATGATTGCACCTAAATAGGCTAACAAGATTGTTCTAAATGATGATTAATAAGAGATGAATTACTAAGATCATGGTTTCTGATTGAAGGACTAATGTGTATTGAATTGATGGATGTTGGGATAAGGTGCCATTAACCTTGTAAATCCCAATATTGTATATATTCCATTTATTATTTGTAATTTGTAATTACCCATAAGGGATGTACAAGTTTCATCAACAGTGGTAAAAATTATTTACTATCCACGGTAATTACGGAGTTATTGCATGGTAAGTCCCGGAGTTACCGGCGGTACTTACGGGATGTCATTTACTATGGTAAATGGTAATTGGTCAAAGTGGGGTGCACATGTGGAGGAATAATCTATTTTTAGTGGTATGACACACGTCATAGATGTTGTAAGAGGGTGTAAGAGAGTCTATGACAACTATAAGTTGTTATAAAAATCTATGACACTAATAATAGCATATGACACGTCATAAGATGCTGTAAGTGGCTATTTTTAGCCTTAAGGCATTCAATCTTGCATGGGCACTTTTTCCCAAGTGTAGGATGCATGTATGACAGCATTTATGACCCCGTAAGAGCATATTCTTGGCCATGGACACCCAAGGTTGTGTTGTTGACTCTTGACAAGTGTTATGGGCTTGTAAGAAGTCATTTAATGTCTTGAGGTTGTGTAAATTCTATATAAACCATAGCATAGTAGATGAGAGGAATATAACAGTTTACAGGTACCCAGGTTCTGCCGGAGTGAAGGTTGAAGGACAGAGGAGGTGAATGTATTTGTAATCTCCTTTTGTGAAGATAATACAACTTGGCCTTTTTTCTTGGTGGAGTTTTTTACCTGAAAGGGTTTTCTCCATGTTAAACACTTGTGTTATGTGCTTCATTCTGCTTTTGGTATATTTCTATATTGTGGGTTTATGTTTTGTTACAATCTCCATTAATAACACACAGTTAAAGATTACTGAAATTTATCTCAAATCAGATTTCCATTGAAGTAGTGTTGTTTTCATTTCTAACATTTGATATCAGAGCCTGGCCAGCTTTGACTCTTGGGTGGTAGTGTGGAAGCTATAGCTGCAGTGGGAGATTTGGTTGCATTTGTTTTGCAGATCTTATGTTGTTATTATGGATGCATCCACCATTGCATCAACCTCTTGTTTGGACATTGACAAGTTCAACTGAACAGGGTATGAGTTGTGGAAGCTGAAAATGGAAGATTTGTTGGAAGAAAGAAACCAATGGTTGGCTGTCCAAAAAGAGAAGAAACCTGACGATGTCTCTCAAGATGAGTGGGATAGACTGGATAAGAAGGCACGGGGAACCATCCGGTTGTGTCTTTCAGACTCTGTCCTGTTGAATGTCGCAAAGGAAGAGATTGCATACAAGTTGTGGAAACGGTTGGGTGAGATCTATCAAGCCAAGAGTATGGTAAATAAACTTTATTTAAAAAGAAAATTATTTTCCATGAAAATGCGAGAAGGTGAATCAGTTGCAGAGCATTTAAATTCTTTTAATTTGTTAGTGAGTTAGCTTGATTCAGTAGATGTTGAGGTTAGTGAGGAAGATAAATGTATCTTACTTCTTTGTTCTTTACCTGAGTCTTGGGAGAATGTTATCCTTGCTATCACTGCTAACCTTGTGGATCCGAAGTTGGATGCTCTTATTTCAGTGCTACTGTCACAGGAATTGAGCAAGAAGAGTTCAGATAGTTCAAGGGATGCTCTCAGTGTCAGGGGAAGGTCTAAGGAAAGAGGACCTAAGGGAGATCAGAAAGGGGCTAAGGACAAGTCCAAGGGCTGGTCTAAGACTCCTGGTAAAAAGAATAGAGTTAAGTGTTGGAACTGTGGTAAAAGGGGACATGTGAAGAAGGAGTGCAGAAATCCCAAGAAACAGTGGGAGAGTGCTTCAGATAAGTCCTCGAATGCAGGTGAAGAAGTTTTACTTTCTGCATGTAATCTTGTTTCTAATGATCACTGGTTGATTGACTCAGGATGTTCATTTCATATGACCCCGCATAAGGAATGGTTCTCCTCATATGAAGAATATGATGGAGGTAATATCTACCTTGGTGACAACTCTACATATCCGATTGTCAGGAAAGGAAAGGTATTGTTGTGTTTCAGTGATGGAAGGATTAAAACCCTCCTTGGCATTTTGCATGTTACTGAATTAGCTAGAAATCTAATTTTAGTTTTGAAGTTGAATGATTTGGGAATGCATGTGACATTTGACAAGCATGGCTGCAAATTGGTGAGAGGGAACTTGGTGGTAGCGAAAGGAAGAGATTCGGGAACTTGTTTAATCTTGAAGCCACTACAGTTTGTAATGCCTCCTATGTATCTGAGGCCACTACTAAAAATACATGTATGTTGTGGCACCACAGATTGGGCCACATAATTAATAATGTACTGAAAACTATTAAGAATAAAAATTTGTTGGACAGTTTCTCTTATTCTGATGAGCACTTTGATTTCTGTGAGCATTGTGTGTTTGGTAAACAAAACAGAAAATCATTTCCTTCAGGAAGCAATAGAGCAAAAGAGAAGTTAGAAATTAGTCATATGGATGTGTTTGGACCTATGGATAATGAATCTATTGGAAAATCTCGTTATTTTGTAACCTTCATTGATGGTGTATCCAGATTTACATGGATTTATTTTATGAAGCATAAATCTAAAGTTTTCACTAAGTTTAAGGAATTCAAAGTCTTAGTAGAGAACCAATCAGGTTTAAAGATAAAAATATTAAGATCTGACAATGGAGGGGAATATTGCTCTAAGGAATTTGATGAGTTTTGCAAGCATATAGGTATAATTAGACAAAAGACAACTCCTTATACACCACAACAGAATGGTGTTGCAGAAAGGATGAACCAAATAATTATGGAAAGGGCCAGAAGTATGCTTAGTGATGCACAGTTGGATAAATACTTTTGGGCAGAGGCTGTGTGTACTGCTTGCTACTTGATAAATAGATCTCCTTGTAAGGCTCTTGATTCGACACCTTATGAAGTGTGGACAGGTAAGAAACCTTTTGTTTCACATTTAAGGGTTTTTGGTTGTGAGAATTTTGTTCATGTGCCTAAGGAAAAGTGATCTAAGTTGGATCTAAAGGTTGAAAAGTGTACATTCATTAGATATGGTGATAATATGAAAGGTTATAAGCTTTGGAATCCACTAACCTGCAAGATTATCTTTTCTAGAGATGTAATTTTCAGGGAACTTAGAGCTATTTCTGAACCTAAGCAACCAAAAGAAAAATATGAAAAGGTAAAGAGAGTGCACTTTGAGTTAGAGCTACAAGATGCACCTCAGGAAGAACAGAATGATGGATTAGGGGGTGAAGAAGAAGAAGAAGATTCAAGTAGTTCTGATGAAGATGAGTCTATTGTGACATAAGAAGTTGGTATAGATGATCATGTAGAAGAACGAGTAGAGTCTCTTACTCCACCCTTGAGGAGATCTACAAGACAAAGGAATCCAGTTGATAGGTATAGCCCACCAGATTTCTGTTGTGTATATGCTTTATTGAGTACTAACGATGAACCTAGATCCTACAAGGAAGCTATTTCTGCAGATGATAGTGAGTCTTGGCAGCTAGCCATGTAGGAGGAGATGATGGCTTTAAACTCTAATAACACCGGGGATCTTGTTCATTTACCCAAAGGAAGAAAGGCCATAAGATGTAAGTGGGTCTTCAAGAAGTAGTTTGGAGTAGACAGGTCATTGGAGAAGTACAAGGCTAGACTGGTAGCCAAGGGCTACTCCCAGAGAGGGAGTTGATTTTGGTGAGTTATTCTCTCCTGTTGCTAAATTGACTTCTATTAGATTTCTCTTATCCATTGTTGTAGCTTATGATTGGGAGATTGAGCAAATGGATGTTAAGACTACGTTCTTGCATGGAGATCTTGAAGAAGAAATTTATATGCAACAGCCTACAAGTTTTGAGGTAAAAGGAAAAGAACATTGGGTTTACAGGCTAAAGAGGTCTCTTTATGGTCTGAAACAGTCCCCCAGAATGTGGTATCAAAAGTTTGATTCATTTGTTTTGAAATTGGGTTTTGTTAGAAGCGAGGAGGATCATTGTGTTTACATTCATTGTGTTGATGATTCTATACTGGTTATTGCTTTGTATGTTGATGACATGTTGTTTTTCAACAATACTAAGGGTATGGTTAGTGAGCTTCAAGCCCAACTTTCAGGTGCATTTGAGATGAAGGATCTTGGTACTGTAAGGTATATTCTGGGAATGGAGATCAGGAGGGATAGAGTTAACAGAAAGCTTTGGTTGTCACAAAGTAAGTATGTGAATACTATTGTGCAGAGGTTTAGTTTGCAGGACTGTAACCCAGTTAGAGTTCCTTTACCCATTGGTACTAAGCTTTCATTAGATATGTGTCCAAAGACTGAGGATATGTCTAATGTGCCATATGCTAGTGTTGTAGGGAGTTTGATGTATGCAATGGTTTGCACTAGACCAGATATTGCCCAAGCAGTGGGAGTTTTGAGTAGATTTATGTCTAACCCTAGTAGACAACATTGGAACTATGCGAAGAAGGTGTTTAAATATCTTACAGGTACTCCTAATCATTGTTTGTTTTATTCTGGTACTGATAGTGTTGTTAAATCTTTAGACATACAGAGTTTTGTTGATGCAGATTGGGCAGGTGACTTGGATAGTTGAAGGTCCACTAGTGGCTATGTGTTTACTTTGTTTGGAGGTGCAGTGAGTTGGATGAGTAAGAGGCAGCCCACAGTTGCTTTGTCCATCACAGAAGCAGAGTATATGGCTGCTATGCATGTCTCTAAGGAGGCAGTTTGATTGAGGAGACTGTGTACAGGTATTGGTTTTGATTGCAAGATCATTCAGATTGGTTGTGATAGCCAAAGTGCTATTTGTTTGGCTAAGAATCCCATGTAGCATGCTCGGACTAAGCATGTTGATGTTCAGTATCACTTTGTTCGAGAGTTGGTTGCAAATGGAGAGATTGAGCTGAAGAAGATAGACACTCAAGAGAATGTTGTAGATTCATTGACCAAGCCTGTGAGTACAGAGAAGTTCGTGTGGTGCAGAGAGGCCATGGGCCTTGTTTCTAGTAACTGATTATTTTTCATTTGATTTCCTATGGGTTGATTTACAATGTATAATGTCAAGTGGGAGAATGTTGGGATAAGGTGCCATGAAGCTTGTAAATCCCAATATTGTATTTATTCCATTTATTATTTGTAATTTGTAATTAACCATAAGGGATGTATAAGTTTCACTGGTAGTGGTAAAAATTATTTGTTGTCCACGGTAATTATGGAGTTACTTTACGGTAAGTTTCGGAGTTATCGGCAATAGTTACAGGATGTCATTTACTATGGTAAATGGTAATTGGTCAAAGTGGGGTGCATATGTGGAGGAATAATCTATTTTTAGAGTTATGACACACATCATAGATGCTGTAAGATGGTGTAATAGATTCTATGACAATTGTAAGTTGTCATAAGAATCTATGACACTAATAATAGCATATGATGCGTCATAAGATGCTGTAAGTGGCTATTTTTAGCCCCAAGGCATTCAAGCTTGCATGGACACTTTTTCCCAAGTGTAGGATGCATGTATGACATCATTTATGACCCCGTAAGAGCCTATTCTTGGCCATGGATGCCCAAGGTTGTGTTGTTGACTCTTGACAAGTGTTATGGGCTTGTAAGAAGTCATTTAATGTCTTGAGGTTGTGTAAATTCTATATAAACCATATCATAGTAGATGAGAGGAATATAATAGTTTACAAGTACCCAGGTTCTACCGGAGTGAAGGTTGAAGGACAGAGGAAGTGACTGTATTTGTAATCTCTTTTTGTGAAGATAATACAACTTGGCTTTTTTTCTTGGTGGAGTTTTTTACCTAAAAGGGTTTTTTCATGTTTAAACACTTGTGTTATGTGCTTCATTCTGCTTCTGGTATATTTCTGTATTATGGGTTTATGTTTTGTTACAATCTCCATTAATAACACACAGTTAAAGATTGCTGAAATTTATCTCGAATCAGATTTCCATTGAAGTAGTGTTGTTTTCATTTCTAACAATGGAAATATGCAGAAATCTTCTCTTTTTGAATCAACAGGTGCAGGTGTTCGAGTAGACAGTTTTGTGCATCTTCGGAGGTAGTCCTAATGATCTCCAGAGCCGACATCAACCTACCACGTCTGGTCTCCAAAGTTTCACATTTAATTGGAGAAGTTTTTGGGATAAGAAGGTGAAGCATCTCCGGAGCTAAACGAGAAGGTCACAAACACATCTCTAGAGCTATAGACAGGAACATACATCTTAGGCACCTTTTTAGAGCAGTGCAGATTTCTAGCATAGCTACCAGTCAGACACTTCCAGTGGTGATCGGGATGCTTTTGATGTTACTCAAATCATCACTTGAGTAATTAAAGGCATTGTATATTTAACTGCTGGAAGATTTATCTCTTTTTGGTTTTTGTACGAGTTACTGATGAACAAATTTAATCCCTATATTTTAGGGCCTCGATGCCCATTTGTATTTAAAACTAAGACTCAGATTCAGTGTGAACTTCTGTTCCATTCAATCTATTTTTATTTGCATGGATATTTATTATGTAGTTGGACTATTAGTAGAATAAAGAGATTGATGTTATCTCTTAGATTAACTAGTAGAATAGGATGCGTGATCTCTCATCACATTTTTAAATATAAACTTACAAAAGTAGTAGAAAAGGACAACGATTATTCTTCTAAATTCTGTAATCTCATTTTGATATCAATATTTTGCTGAATACAAAGCTGATGGAATTGGACTGAATTGGGTTGTGATATCATTCTCTTGTGTTGATTCTTTACTTTAGTCTTCAGCCCTAAGGGTGTGGAGCAAGGGCTCACCCTCACCACCAAGGCAGAAGGCTAGTACTGTTGTTTTGTTGTTTCAGATTTTGCTTTAAAAGATATTTACTATTTTTCATAGATAGATGCATGTTTCAATTTATAGATTTGCTTTAAGTAATTTACTATTCAGTTCTATTTTCAATATTCTTGGAATTCATTTCATAGCAGATAGATCAGTTCCTTTAAATTAGTAGAAGTCATTAGAGTTAGTTAGATGAAACTAGAAATTATAGGATTCCTAATTGCAGATAGCCAAGGACATAGCCCTGGATTTGACAAAAGAAATATGATTAAATGATGAGGACTGCAACAACCCTCGTCAAGCCTGTTGAAGGAGAAGATGGCCAGCTATACTATGTTGCACAAAGGAAACCATGGCAGCAAAGACAAGGTATGCCACAAGATCCTTCAACTTTTAATACATCATTTCCAGTAGGTCATCAAAATTTCTCTGGTTGGAACCCTCATCCTTGGCCAACTAATCAAAACCAATGGCAAAATTCTCAACCAAACTGGAATCAACAACAACCCATTGTATGGCCCCAACAAAACTTCCAAGGCTCTAACTACAACCCCCAATGGCCAATACAACAAAACCAATGGAAACCACAATAGAAAAAAAGATAGCAGTGGCAAAACCAAAACATGAATTACTCACAACCCTTACTGCCTCCTCAACCTCAACAACAAGCCATTATGCCAAATTGATCTAGTCCTACAACACAACCACCAAGAGCACCACAAATACCTACCCAACTTGCACCTAACCCCAATAACAAGCCTATTCAATAGGCATACACTAACGAGGCTATTCAATACCCCACTTATGGGGTAGAGGTGAGTGTCCACCTCATGTCAGGGAAAACATTAGCTGGACCTTCATCTCCCCAAATCATTGAGGTAGTGGATGAACAACCCATGGAGGAGGCATTAGACAATTCACCTCTGGAACCTAAATCAAATCAAGTAAGTCAAACCATCTCAAATCCAGAGCCTCCTTTCCCTGAATGACTAGCCATTTCAAATCATCCAACCCAAGCAGAGACAGACTTATTGAGCCAACTTAAGAATGTTAGTATCAAGATACCCCTCATCTAAGCTATCAAGGACATCCCAATCTACACCAAGACTGTGAGAGACCTTTGTCTTAAGAAACCAGGGAGAAAGAAGAAGGATCCTCAGATAATTCATGTCTTAGGGAACCTTGCTGATATCATGCTAGGGAACATAATTGTCCCTAAATACATAGACCCTGGCAGTCCATTAGTGGATGTTAAGATTACTGGAACTCTATCAAAAACACCTTGATTAACTTAGGGGTAGATATCAATGTCATGACTAAGGAAACAATGCAACTCCTTCAACTACCAAACCTGAGGCCTACACCAATTGTTTTACAGTTGGCAAATAGGTCAACAGTGAAACCTGAGGGGATTATTGAAGACATAGTCATAGCATTAGACTCATGGGAGTATCCTGCAGACTTCATAGTTTTGTAGCCAAAAGTTAATCTTACAGGATATCCACTTATCTTAGGTAGACCATGGTTAGCAACAATAGATGCATTTATAGGTTGCAGGTTTGGGAACATGATAATCTCAAATGGGACTGTCACAAAGAAATTGGTGCTTTATCCCCTGGCTCAACCTCATGATAATCTAGGACAAACCATATGGCCTACCTTAGAAGAAGAAGACCACTATTCCCTACAAACTCTCATGATGATAGAACACATCCCTTTGTTAACAACCCAAGATGAGGATGACTTGATTGACCACATTATATAGAACCATTGTGGTAGGGACCTGCAGCAACAAGACTGTTTGTCATGTCTGCAAGATCCATTACAGAATATCATACCTGCACATTCCTCAGAGGAATTGTCCCAACTCTTCCACTCTTTACTACCTCAAGAATGTGTTCCCAAAATTAGTGGATGTGACCTTTCATCTATCCATCCAGATTCTAAAACATTGGAAATCATGCCAGGCAAAATGTTGAATATTAATAATGCTTCCTTGTACACTGCATTGCAGACACATGCATTAGCTTTTGCATGGGATTATAATGACATGAAAGGAATAGATCCATATTTGTGCATGCATAGGATCTACATCAATGATGGTTTCAATCCCATAAGACAACCACAAAGAAGAATGAATACTGCCTTAAGAGACATAGTTAAAAATGAGCTCCAAAACCCTATTTCTGACAGTGAATGGGTGTCACCTTTAGTTATTGTCCCTAAGAAAGGAGGCAAGTGAAGGGTGTGCATAGATTACAAGAAACTTAACACAGCCACTAGAAAAGACCATTTTCCACTACCCTTCATTGACCAAGTACTTGATTCCCTAGCAGGTAAAAAGTACTTCTCCTTCTTAGATGCCTTATTGGCTATAATTAGATAAAAATAGCTCTAGAGGACCAGTAAAAGACCACATTTACCTGCCCTTGGGGTACATATGCTTACTCTGTCCTTCCTTTTGGGTTATGCCATGCCCCAACCACTTTCCAAAGGGTAGTACTAAGTATCTTTTCAGACTATGCTCATGATTCTATGGAGATCTATATGGATGATTTCACCACTTATGGAGACACCTTCGAGACAACACTCAGTAATCTGGAGAAGGTCCTAAAAAGATATCAAGAGCATAATTTATCATTAAGTAATGAAAAATGCTTTATGATGATGATTCAAGAAGTTGTTCTAGGACACTTCATACCCAATGATGGTATTCAGGTGGATCCTAATAAGATCGAGATAATTTCTACACTTCATGTACCACAGAAGCTAAAAGATGTCAGAAGCTTTCTTGGCCATGCAGGCTATTATAGAAGGTTTATATAGGACTTCAGTAAACTAGCAACACCTTTATTTTCTCTACTCACAAAGGGCATGGAATTTGACTAGACCACAGAATGTCACCACACTTTTGACACATTGAAGGCAACTCTGAGAAAAGCACCTATCTTGACTAAAAGACCCAATTGGACATTACCCTTTCACATACACATTGATGCTTCTAATTTTCCTATAGGGATAGAAGTGGGACAGAAAGAAGGTACTAAAGAGTATGCTATTTATTACATCAGTAAAAACTTACAAGGAGCAGAGCTCAATTACACTATCATAGAAAAAGAGATGTTGGCTGTTGTCTATGCTATTAACAAGTTTAGACATTATATAACTGGTTACCAGGTATTTATCCACACAAATTATATTGCAATTAGATATTTAATAAATAATCCTGTGGTTGGGGGTAGACTAATCAGATGGTTTCTCTTGCTACAGGAGTTTGATATCACAATAGTGGAAAAACCAGGAAAAGCTAATGCGGTGGTAGATTTTCTATCTAGACTACCTACACAAATGGAAGATGTTGTGGATGACTCTTTCCCAGATGAACACTTGTTTGCTATTACTTTACATACACCATGGTTTGCTAATATTGCTAACTATTTGGTAGCAGGGTAGATTCCATCACACTTCTCCCTAAGAGAAAGAAGACAATTAGTGCATAAAAGATTTCCATATTCTTGGATTGCTGGTTATTTGTTTTACACTGGTCCAAACCATATTATGAGGAGGTGCATAAGAGAAGATGAGGTCTTTGACATTCTAAAAGCTTGTCATAATGAACCCTGTGGGGGTCACTTTGCAGCCAAGAGGACAACATTCAAGATACTAACCACAGGCTATTATTGGTCAACTCTTCATAAGGATGCAATCAGGTATACACGGAGTTGTGACTGATGTCAAAGAATGCGTAGACCAACAAGATCAGATGAGATGCCTTTGCAACCCCAAATAGCACTAGCACCATTTGACAAGTGGGGACTAGACTTCATTGGGCCAATCTCACCAGCTTCTAATAATGAGTACATTTTAGTTTGCATTGATTACCTGACAAATTGGGTTGAAGTCAAGGCTTTCCAATTTGCCAGAGATGGGAATGTAGCCAAATTCTTGTATGAAGAAATTTTCACTAGATATGGAGCACCAAGAGAAATTGTCACTGACCAAGGCCCATAGTAACTTCCGAACTCATTTCAACACTAGTCGAAGAATATGAAGTTAGGCATAGGAAGTTCACACCCTATCACCCTCAGGGCAATGGGCAAGTGGAAGTTACAAACAGAGAAATTGAGAATATTCTGACCAAGACAGTGAACATTCACAGGAAGGACTGGGCAGCCAGACTACCAAAGGCAGTATGGGCATATAGAACTACAAGGAAAACAACAACTGGTTTCACACCTTATGAGTTAGTGTATGGTAAAACATCAGTTTTACCAATTGAATTTGAGTATAAGACACTAAGGACTACCCTAGAACTTGACATGGATCTGACAACAACACAAAGAGAAAGACTCCATATTCTTAATGGATTAGATGATATCATAATGGCAGCTATGCACCACACAAAGATTGTCCAAAAGTAGAGAGCCAAATGGCACGATCAATATATTAAAAGGAAAGAATTCCATGAAGGTGACTGGACTGTGTTATATGATTCAAAGTACAAAGATCATAAAGGCAAAATGCAATCTAGATGGTTAGGACCTTATGAAGTTCACCAAGTGTTTTCCAATGGAGCTATCAAACTTCAAACAATAGATGAGGTCATATTTTCACTATTGGTTAATGGACATCGATTAAATCTTTATACCAGGCCAGAAAATAGGGATGATTTTTAAATCAATGTTCTCTTCCTAACCATGCACTGAATGTTGCTATCTTATCACCTAGCAGTAACATATAAGAAGCCCCTGTCAATAATCACAATGACTCAACAGGTGAGCTATATAGCTCACCTCCTGAGGTCACTTGGGTATAATTTTTTTCCTTTCCTCACATGCACACACAACACTGATGTTGATATCTTCATGAAGACCGAGTCAATAACTGTAGGGACCTATTGAAGACTACAACTCCTCATTGCCATCATATTATATTGGGACTTGTTGGAGGCAAACATGCAGCAACTACCCATCCACTCACATGTAGCAACTATCTGTTTCTCAATTCAAATTTCGCGCCATACACTCCACTTTTTGAGTGCATGCAGCCGTCATTCATCATCACACCACATGCAACTTACATCAGCTTGTTCACATGTACCAGAGTGTCATTCCACCATTCTTCATAATAATAAGTTCTATCTTATTGAACTTTGGTTGCACACACGTTTTCTAATACCGAGCTCGTGTGAAGTCTACTTCATCTCATTCCAACAGGTACAATATTAACTTATCATTATTTGATGCAAATATTTCAATCTTTCCTTATATGCTCACATTTAATAATATGAAATTATCATTTGTAATCATGTATCCATATACTTTCATCCTTCTCCTTGTCATACATAGACTTGAATTGAGGTCACTTCAAGAATTTAGTTGGGGGGAGGGATAGTGTTTTTGTTCAAAATAATGATTGTTCACCATTGTCAGTTATACACACAACATACAACCTCTTTTTCATTTTTGTTTCATTTTTATGACTACTCTGCCAATTTGTCTGCTAAATTATCTATTATGCTTCCTATGCTAAAATTCTCAATTTCCCATAGTTCTGAGTTGATTTAAGATGGTTTGATAGTTCAGTCTGGTATTATACAACAAGGGAATATACATGGGGTTATTGGAAGCATGGGTTATTGAAACTAAAGAGTAAAGTAGATATACATAAGGGTTGTAGAAAGGGGTTGTGGTGAATTTAATTTTAGAATTGGTAATATGGGAGGAGACATCATCAAACGAGAACCTACAGTGCATGATATAGTACTAGAAGATCAATTAACTTTGCCAATCTTGACACATGCAGGATGGATTCATTATTTCCTAAAACTCACAGAATTTGATGAAGGTATAACGAGGCAATTTGTAGCCTCACTTTACCATGATGAAGCCACTATAAAAGGACTGATAGTGGATGCTTCGGAAGTAGCAGTTACTGAGGTATCGGGTTTACCTAGAAATGGTGAAGAGTTCCCCATCAAAGAAGTTGCAATAGCTACAAGAGATGAATTTAGTGAAGAAGGGGAGCAACTGGAATCTACATATCAAGGCACTAAAAGGCTATCACTTCCAGAATTGTGGGTTGCTTGCGCTGTGCACACTATCAAATACCTCACCTGTGATGGTAGGCAATCTATGTTATACACTGTCCATTTCAAATTGTTAAGCCATCTTCATCATAATAGGGTAGTTAATGTGCCTAATTTCCTATACAATTTCTTAAAAAGAATGAGCTATGAATATCAAAGGAAATAAAAAAGATCATCATTATCCCATGATTGCCTGGTTACTTTATTGGTCAAGAGAAGTCTTAGGATGCAGTATCCAAATGTGCCCTGGAAACGTTTCTTGAAATGCAGAAATATCAATGATATCCTTAATGAGCCAGCATCATTATAGAATTCACCTGTTGCATCCTTGAGAGAAAACCTTGTTTCACCTGCTACATCATCTACCCACAACATAGAGGAGATAGGAGAACAGGATGTGCCAATTATGCCAAATGTAATATTTGATCAACCCATACTGGAGGAAGAGAATCAAACCCTAGAAGAAGAGGCCAATCAGGCTCCATCCTCTAGTAAGACACCTACCACCAAAACACCAAGAACTAAGAAAAAAGAGTGGTTCCTCTTCTAAGCCTGCAAAGAGGTCAAGAAGGAAATCCACACCAGTAAGGAATTCACATCACCTTAGAGAGAGAGGTGTTATGGGGAGTTTTGTTAAGAAGAATGGAAAAGAGGAGGATGTGGTAGCAGTAGAGAGTGACCATGAACTAGAGGATAATGTGACCGAGAATATACAAACCCCCATCAAAAGAAAATGGTATGTGTCAAGTACCTCTGAGTATGAATCAGAAGACATCTTTATTGCTAAGAAAACTAGGATGAAAACCCCAAACAACCCTGATAATGAGGAATGTGAGTGTACCAGAGGTGGTGATGAATAATCTTCAAAGGATGAGGAATTGTTGCTTGAGGATAGGAATATAAGAAGAGAATTGCAGGAAGCTGTTGATAGAATAAAATAACTGGAAGAATTGATCAAAGCCTATGAGTAGAAGGACAAAGAGAGAGAGGCAAGGATACATGAGTTGGAAGAAAGGGTTAACACCTATGGTCAGGGATCAAAATTGGATGCCCTCATAGAGTTGGCCATAGTAGCTGCAAGGAATAACGAATTAGCGACCAGATAAAAGAAGAACCCTGTTGTCAAACCTCCAACTTGCTATACAATTGTATCCTTAGGATATCGATTATGGAAGGTTACTCATGAATTTAGTGAACAAAAAGAAGAATGGAAATGAGAAAAGGAAACCATGATTGAAGAACATAATAAGGCACTACAAAGGAAGGATATAGAGTTGTGGAAGCTAGTAGTAAGGATGGAGGAAGTAGCAAATAAGGCTACTCAAATTGTTAAATGTAGACCACCAGCTAAGACCTATGCCTTGTTTCTTCAAGAATTTTTTTTGAGTTTCCAGTTTAGTAGATTGATCAGCAATAAACCAGTTGAGATGAGTGAGAAAATGGCTTTCCTCAAAGTTTTTGTTACTTCCACACTTGATGAACAAGATCAACTATGTGAATTTTATTTACATAATTATGTTGTATCAGGAGATACTGAATGGAATCCATTAATCTATGTAGAGAATTTGTAGGTAAGAGCACTAACCTCTTACTTTAGAAATGAGAAATTGAGAGGGGACATTGTGCAAGCTTACACAGAAAGAGAAAAGTCCATTGCCCTTCCAATCATAAAGGAATCTGAAATCCCTGAGTTTATTATTGTAGAATGGAAGCAGCTATTAGAGCATAAGGGTGTAGGGAGGAAAATTATGAATTTGAGGCTACAAGACTATGACAGGATTCAACACTTGACAGTAGGGCTCATCCATCATTCTCACTAACATGTAGAAGATCAGTGGAATAGCTTGACTCTAGAGTTACAAAAGAAGGAACCCCATTCTAACTTCATGGCCATGTTTCAAAGGGTCAAGAAATATATCAACATTGCCAAGGGACAAGCACTGAGCTGGATACTACTTACTTTTCAGCCCCCTATGCTTCTATATCTAGTGCCACATTGGACTGGGAGAAGGAGTGCAAAGAGTGGGAAAGTAGAGGTTTCCAGGATGAATAGGTTGGCACACAACAATGGCTTCTATTTGGAGCAGGCTCAAGGAGTAGACACTATTGTAGATCTCAAGGAGATCATCATGTATTACAACCTACAGCCTTAGTGGTTCGCTTGAGATCAAGCAAAAGGATAGTTGGGGGGTGTGATGAGCCTAATTTTTAGCCAGTTTTCTTCTAAGTTTTATGCAATTTGAAAAACATTCCCAGACATTGTTTTAAGTATATCCTATGTTATGTTATCCTTTATGATCATTATGCAGACTTGAACTTGGTTAATTAGTATATGGAGATATGATTATGATATGATGAAATTGTATGTTATATGAGGGAATGTATGGATTATTGAGAATGTTTGTGTTGATTTTGGTTGTTGGTATTTTGTACATATTATTGGACTAACCTTGCAGTATAAGAGAGAGGTTTGTCATCCGCAGCAACTATAGGGTGCAACCCGCAGCCACAACATTTCCAGGGGCAGAGCAGGGGAGATTCCAATATTGACTAAGTGCAGTAACCACAGCCAAGGACACTCAATGGAGAGAATCACACATCGTGATAGGTGATTAATAAAGGTGATTGGAAGCTTGGAGGACTCTATTACAACTAGAAGACTAATGGGACCGATTCAATCAACCCATGTTCCCCTGTTTCAGCAGAGAGTTCTAGTTTTGTTAGAACACTTCCTCCTTTTCCTGTCATTATTGTTAGCATTCATTACACTTTAGTCCATGCAAAGTGGTGTTTTAATGTTTTCAATTAAGAAACCTATTTGAATAACTACCCCCGTACCTATATTATGGTTCGGTGGTTGAGATAGAAGTTAGTTTTTTAGTTTAGTTTTGAATAGTTTTTGCTCTACTACAGATCTAGCTATCTGAATCTTTCCTAGATTATGTATATAATGTTATTTGATCATGAGTTATGAATATTACAGTTGAGACAAATTTTGTGTGATTTTGAAAGATCATGCAAATGAGTGTTAGGATCAATATGATTGTGTTTATCTGAAAGAGTTAGATTTGAGTTTAAACTATGAGGTAGTCACCTGAGCAAGGGCCACTCAAGATAATTGACCTTCACTTTATTTCTTGTATGTTTTAATTGCTATAGTAGTTAATTTATGAATACAAGATCCATTATATTCTTAGAGTTGCTTAGTCCAATTAGTTTGTAATACTCCGGAGGATAGGAATAGTTGTCATTAACAAATAAGAATTTCATTCCTTAATCTATTGTTAGAGTTTTTACAAAGTATATGTAGAAGTTGTAGTAGCATTACCTTCCCTTGTTAATAAGTAGCTTGATTTAGTAGATAAGTTATATAGTCTGATTCCTGAAAGCACGTATAGTGCAAGTACCATCACAAGTCTACAAGCCCTAGTTGATAATTTGATGAGGTCTTTTCAAAAAGTTATAGTGGATTGTTTAGTAGGAAATTCCTTTCGATTGATTACCACCAAGCTTACCTAGCATTGTAAAGACACTACAGGACAAAAAGATTAAACGCTAAAATTTGGGTTTTCAGAGCTAAAGATAGTTTGGTAAGGTGTTGATTCTATATTGTTTTTATTGGTTTTCGACAGTGCATACCAAACCAATGATTTTTGTGAAGAAAACCAATTCTAATGCATATCAAAGATGATACAAGTGTTGGGAATTAAGGTGTCTCAACCTTTGCAATTTCCTAGCATTTAATATTTGATTGCATATTTATTTATTTGCCTATATTATATTTAATTTTGGACATCTTGTTTTGTCATTTAGTGTGAGGTGGCATGGTGAGATGTCATCCCACTTGTAATGTGACTTGGATGGACAAGTCAACACATGAGAATATAGGTGTCTCATTTGACATGGTACTAATATGCCATGTGTCGGCATCTCATGGCTTGTGTGAGAAGGTATGACATATGATAGAATCTATGACATGTAAGTGCCAAAAATAGAGATTCCTATGATAGGTGATGACAAGTGTTATAAAGCATCTTTGAATGAGAGGACGGCATCTTTAGGCACCCAATTTTGACTATGACATGTTGTAAGAGGAATATGCTATTATTAGTCAGCTATGACAGATTCCCTTACAACTGTAAGTGTTGTCATGTATGACAGATTCTATGACAACTGTAAGATGTGTAAGAGCATCTATCATAGTTTATTCTTGGTTGGAGCACTCCATCTTGGGAAGGTCAAACTTACAAGTTATGACAGATGTAAGGAGGTTGTATGCATGTTGAACAAGTGTCCTAAAGCATTGGAAATGGGCCATGAGGCCAAGTTGGATGCCCGCCTCTAGAAGCTTCCCATGTTGGCCTTAGAAACTCTATAAATGCAAGTGCTTGGAGCTGGAGTTGCATAGTTGATTTGTAGGTACTGTTATGCTACTAAAATTGCTCCATAATATTACATAGTGGTGAACTCCTAAAAGAGCTTGGCTTATTTGATTACTGAATAATACACTGGGTTGTGCTTTGGAGTGTGGGGTTTTTTACCTGAAAAGGTTTTCCCCGCGTACATCTTGTGTTATGGTATTGCTGATTTGATTTGTGTTTGTGTTTCTTCTTAATGTTAACTGGAAAGATTAAAAATTTGCATAACACTCCCCTCATTAGTTTGGTGTAGGAAGCTATTCTGTGTACCTTGCTTCCTTTCAGTTGGTATCAGAGCCTGGCTAGTTTTGGTCCTAGTCGTTAGGTAGAGGGTTTTTTGTACTGATCTTCAATTGAATGGGATTTTGTACAAAGAATTTTGTGATCTTGTTGCAAGAAGGAGATGGCAAGCACATCTACAAGATTAGAGATGGAGAAGTTTAATGGTAGTAATTTCAAGTTGTGGAAACTCAAAATGGAGGACATGCTTATAGACTAGGATTTATGGGATGCCATATTTGGTACAAAACCAAGGGCACCGGCTCAAGCAGACTGGGATCTCAAAGATCAAAAGGCCAAGAGTCTTGTGAGACTTTGTCTGGCTGACTCAATCTTGTTGAATGTTCATGAAGAGACTACGATTGCAAATTTGGTGAAGAAGCTTGGAGAAATTTATCAGGCCAAGTACCTGATAAATAAGTTATTCCTAAGAAAGAAGTACTCCCTGAAGATGGAAGATGGAGGATTTGTTGCAGATCATTTGAATACCTTTAACATGCTATTTGCTTAGTTGAACTCTGTTGGTGTGAAGATGAAGGAGGGTCGTTGCATGACCTTTCTTTGTTCTTTGTCAGACTCATGGGACCACCTTGTGACGGTCATTGGGAGTACTACCACTAAGTTCAAGATGGATAAGGTGGTTGCATTGTTAATTTTCAAAGAGATGCAAAGAAAAACTTCAAAAGTGGCTAAGGAGGCTCTTACAGTTCATGGTAGACCAAAGGAGAAAGGGAAAAAGAAGGACAAGAAAGTAGAAAAGGGTAGATCAAAATCACATGGGAGATCTAAGTCTGCTGGAAAGTCCAAGGCTCTATGTTGGAAATGTGGTAAACCTGGTCACTTCCATAAGGAGTGCAAAGAGGAGAAAAAGAAAAAGAAGAAGAAGAATGATTCAGATTCTAACATGTCCTCTCAAGATGGTGGAGAAGCTTGACAAGGTGTCGTTGTACCTCATCATTTAATCTATTTTCAGATGTCAAAAATCCAGGGGATGTGTCCTCGGCTATCTGCAACTAGGGATTCTACAGTTACCAGTTTCTAGCTAATCTTAACAACTTCTACAATTTGAAAAGATTGATCTATCTACTTTCTGAATGAATTTAATGAATGCTGAAAAATAGAATAAAACAAGAAAATTACTCAAAGCAATCTTAAAGAAAAACGGTAACTTACATCTATCTATTAAAAGCAGTAAATACTTTCATAATAATAATAAAAAAAGTTGAAGCAATAAAATAGTGTTACTAGCCTCCTCCCTTCGTGGTGAGAGTGGGCCCTTTCTCCACACCCTTGGGGCTGAAGGCTACAGTAAGAAATCAGCATAGAAGAAGATCACAACTAGATTCAATCCAATTCATTCACTCTACATTCATAAAAATATTGCTAACACAGAACTGAGATTTTTGAGAATTAGAATAATTCAATCATTGTATATCTTTTGCTGTTTCTACAAGTATATATGAAAGTGAATGATGACTTAACACTTATCTTATCTATCAGTTCCTCTATGAGATGACATCCATCTCTTTATTACACTAGTTGTTTAACTATGAAAGAAAATCATGCAAATAAAAAGTAGACTTGAGTGGAACAGAAGTCCACTCAGAATCTAAGTTTGAGTCTTAATACATTTGGGCATCGAGGCCCTGAAAATAAGGGTATTGAATTAGTTCTGTCGTAACTCATGCAAAAACTTTGAAAAGATAAAACTCCAGCAGTTTAACTAAAGATGACCCCTCACCACTCAGGTGATGATTTGAGTGAAATGAGGGGTATTATGATCACTGCTGAGACTGTCTGGTCGGCAGCGTATGCTAGAAATATGCCCTGCTCTCAGGAGGCACCGGAGATAGTTGTTCCTGTCTACAGCTCTGGAAATATGTCTATAGCTTTCTCTGTTCAGCTCCGGAGATGCTCCAGACTCCCGCAGAGCTCCGGAGAGGCATTCCTCATTTCTTCAAAACTTCAGGTGTCATGGTACTTTGGTATTGTCTCCGAAGATCATTGAAGACTATCTCCAGAGATGCGCAAAATTGTTGTTCCTAGCATCTACACCTATTGAATCAAAAAGAGAAAAGTTTCTAGATTTTTCTATCAATTCCATGCACATTAGTCACTCAATCAGAAATTGTAATCTTAAGTAATCTATCTCAATTAATTATTAAATAGAACGATCTTTCTAGCTTATTTGGGTGCAGACATTAGGAAAGATGGACTTAGGAAGGAGAAAAAGAGAGGCAAAAAGATGTATTTCATGAGTGCAACTTGGCACTCATCAAAGTTTTATTGTAGCCTTGGAAACACATGCATCTAAGGATGTGTGGCTAATCGACTCCAATGCATCTTTTCACATGACCTCACATGAAGATTGATTTTCAAAGTATGAAGAATTCAATGGTGGGAAGGTGTACCTGGGTGATGACTCTCACCTGAAGATTGTTGGTTGTGGAAGAGTTCTGATCAGATTCCCTGATGGTCGAGTGAAGGGGATCAATGGGATTCTGCATATCCCTAGTTTGGCATGGAACCTTTTTTCTATAAGTTAAATGATGTGGGTGTGCAAGTTGTTTTCTTGAATGGAGGATGGAAGATGACTAGAGGAGCTATGGTGCTAGCTAAGGGTGTTTGGATTGGCACTTTGTTTTAGCTTGATGCATATGTGGTCCGATACAATAGTGCCTCTATTTTGAAGAAGAGAGCTTTAGAGTCTTCATCCTCACCATTAGAACCAATAGCTAAGAAGACTTTTGCATCTACTTTTGATGGTCGTGCTTTCTGGGTACCCAAGGGTGCTCATTCTATGGAGATTAAACTTCTAGCATAGAAGACAATGTTATGGCACCAAAGGCTTGGCCACATTGGTGAAAAGGGTTTGAGGACCCTGAAAAATAAAAACCTCGTTGAGGGTATGAATGATTGTAACCTTGAGTTCAATTTATGCAAACATTACAAATATGGAAAACAAAATTATGTTCAGTTTTATTCCAATTCTCACAAATCTTAATGAGGTGTTGGATTTGATTCATTCTGATGTATTCGGTCCTATTAATGTTCCTTCAATTTCAGAATATGTATATTTTGTTTCATTCATTGATGACTATAGTAGAAGGACATGGGTGTATTTCCTTATAAGTAAATATGATTCAAAGAGTTTAAAATTGTTGGAAATATGCAGCCATTGAGACAAATTCCTCATAACCAAATAAGAGATTCAATGTGCAATAAACCAGAAATCCACATGTAAAAGAAATAGACAATCATACCATCAATGGTGACACAAGATATACACTGGGAAAACCCTTATAGAGGGAAAATCCCAGCCTCCAAAAGCATGCATCTCTCATGTATTATTCAGTAATAATCAACAAATATATATGTAGAGATCAGCTCTGAAACATCAAGCTCTCTACCTGCAATCCATGTGAACAAGCATGTAACCATATATCCCATGCCATGCTTCAAACCCTCACATAGTTAACCTGCAAGAGAAGCTACAAACCTAGCCAACAAGCCAAATGGCTAACTCCCACACCAAATACCCATGTGTATGCTTTTATAGACATAAGCTCACACAAATACAACATGTGGTATTCTAATAGCATTTTACCCAATACCATGTGTCTACAAAACCATTGATCCCACATTTGATTATTGGTACTAAGTTTTCCCATTTAATCAAATAATTACAAATAAAGTAATTAACCCAATGTTTAATACAACGATTACAAGTGGCGTCTAAATAAATATCCAATTGGGATAAACACATCACATGATGCACCACAATTAAATATTTATTTTACATAAATAAAATAATACCAATGTTATGCAAGGTGTACAACACACCTACTCCAACATTCTCCCACTTGTTGTATACATTGCATAAGGGATCAACATGTAAACTCAAAACATCAAGGGAAACAATCATGTGTGCCCAACATGTACCATATAACCATCCATGTGCTCCAAGATACCTGCAACAATAATTAAGGTGTCCACTATCTCAAACAAGAGCCTCCCCATCCTCCATCTAGCCTCATGAAGAATGAGATCCTCCAAAGAGATGCCACACTAAACTATCACATAGAAGCAATAAACCTGCATCAACTGATATCTAGACACAAGCACCAAATCCAATGGTAACAAATTGGATCAAGTAGCTGTCAAGAATCAATCATATCTAAAATAGCAACCATAGCCAATTGCTAATGCATCAACTAACCATACCTCCAAACCAAGGTATACAAAATATATCAAGTAGACCTTATGCCATCAACATATCCAACTCAAATCACAATGATAGCAAGTCCCTATATATACTCAATCCTGCATAAACAAGTCCTCCAAGGTAATAACATAAAGTATGTGATAACAAACCTCAAGACCGTCCATACCGCAACATAATGAGAACATCCAACAAAGGAATCATATGCATCATAGAACTCCCACTGCATGAGTAAATGTCAAATCTGAAGGCATCCAAAGATCCACTAATAGCATGCACATAGAAGATTTGGCTGAATCCTCTATCACATAGTGTCAAAGAACACACACAGATATGAAAAATATGCAAACTAAATACCTGCAACATAACTCTCCTCAAGTCCATATCTCTCCCAAATCCTCCACATCATAAGATAAAGAAGTCAAAGAGACTCAAAAGCTCCATACACATCTCAACTCCAATATCATGTGAACATAAATATCCAAGAAGAAGAATAAGACCAGTCAAGAGAGAACCTACAAATCATAACCATGTCCTTCTATCCACACTAATGTGCTATAGCTGTGAAAAGTATGATCTCCTTTACAAACCAAAAACAAGAAGCCTCCTCAACATCCAATAACAAGATGCAAGCTTCTAAAACCAAAAGGTAGATCAAACTCATAATCATCCCAAATAACGGGAATAAGCCCAAAGCCACTAACCATCTCCATTACACACAATGATCTCTAACAACTCAAGATCAAACATAATGAGATAACTAATCATAATCATGCATCTACTCGTCAACCAAGTCCTCACAACCATAATCCATAGCTCAAGACTCAAGCATGAGAAGATAAGATACAAATGAAGAATACATTTGAAAATTAGGTGGGCATACCTATCAAATCATTCACCACTGAGTGGACCAAGAGTGGGGATGAGATTGCTCCTCCAGGATGCACCAAGCCTCAAAGACTCGCTCCAAGAATAATCTCCTCAACATGTCCATGTTGGACTCACGTCCAACGAAGGTGTAGGCTCCTCGATCTTGCTGTTGAAATCCTCATCAAAGAGTAACCATGTTAACACATGTCTCTAATCCAAGAGAACTCAAGCCTCACCTAAGTCTCCAAGTATCCATGAGTACCTCCATGATCAATCTATGCTAAACTCCAAACGCAAAGCCGCACCATCATGAAGCTCCCAAGCACATGACCAATGTATCCAATACCAAAAGAACCATCAAGATCATAGTCAAAGTTCCCACTACACATCTGCATAATATAGGAACAGATCATGACATCATGATCTAATAATCTCCTCAAAGGAAGATCTCATGTCTCATAAGAACATATCCTATCTTAAGAGAACATGTATCATGCCAACACTTTAACACATGATCAAGAGTAAACCATGACATAATATCAACCATCCTGTAAGCAAGGATCACCTGTCAAAACTGACAAACCATAACCAACACCTCAACCAAAGACTCCAAGAGTCCTCCATGATACCAAGATGTCAACATCTCCAAATCACATGAAGATAACCATATCCTGCCAAAGCTCCCACTGAGCCATGATACTAAGATATACATAGCAACATCATAAACATCAAACCATCAAACTCATCATTGTCAAAAGCACCCACTGAAACTTGTAGCCAAGCTATCCATGACATCGTGATTACCATATCCTACATGAAGATCATCCATGGCCCCAACACGATCAAAGAATCCACTGTAAATGACACAGCTCCCAAAAGGTTGAGTAAACCATAATCTCCAAAACCAAGAAGATGAACAAAACCTATAAACCAAACATCAATTCAACACCACCAAACTTGCACCTGTAAAATAATTATGTCATACCAAAGTCCCAACCAAACAAGGAACATCCATGACACCATGATCACCACGCAATACACCTGCACCAAACTCCCATCAAGTCTCACACAACTGTACCATATACTCAACAAACATAGGTCCCATATCATGACTGTATCGTGTAATACCATCTCTCTCTATATCTCATAATGACAAGCAAACCAATACAACATGTGACTAACCCAAGCCACAAATTAGAATCTGCATCAACACCGAAACATCTATGGGCATAGACAACCTACAACACTTCACAATCTATAGAACTCACAATGTAACATGCAAACTCAACAATACATGTATGATGTTGTCAACCAAGGATAATCAAAGATAAACATATAAGTCTACAATGAATCAAACACCAAATCATCCTGAATTTGATTTGCCATCAACTCATAAAATCACCAAAAGTAAAAGGGATCAAAAGTAGCTCAACCAGATATAATCTAAACAAACCTTAGAATATCATCTCCAAACCTATGCCACTATATAGTTCTCATAAATATCTTTCCAACACATATGAGAAGTATGAAATCTGACTCCGTATGCACCTGTTATGCCCAATCAAAGCTCAAAAGCAACATCTAGCTTCCAACTCGAAAAAACTAGTCAAAATGGAAAAATTAGGAAAAATGCCTAACACCACTATGTAGTACATGAAGAGATCTTTCCGTTGACTATAAGAAGTAAAAAATTTGACATAGTGGGAAAAAGTTATGCCCCCTGGAACAAATCTACCCTTGTAGGCTCATAGAGCAAAAATTGGCGGCTCTCCGGTGGCCCTATGGTGGCGGCTTGGTAGCCCGCCGACAGCAGTGACACGTAGGCGGTGCCTTGGTGGTTTCTGAGTAGTGACCCAGTGGCGGAATCTAAAAATGTTTGAATACAGTTTAATTTTATTATAAGGTTTGAAAATTTTAATAAGAGTTTTAACAACCCGTAGGCTGGCCTGGGCGGAGCCCTGCCGGACCGGCTGAGACCCTCAGACCAGCCCCAAACCGGGCTTAGAGCCCACTGGCTTGCCAACTAGACTGGTTGGCTAGAGCCTGCCAGCTGATAGGGGACAAGCCCATGCGGCTAGGCCAGGCCATGCTGACCAAGGGACCCCTTGGTATGGGGGTCTGTGGGCCCCGTACTAGGGGTCAGACCCCAAATTTTTATTATTTATTTAAAAAACCTGCAGACTTTTTTTAATGTAGAAAAACATTTTTTTAATGACACTTTCTACACACGAGTGTACCTACACTGACATAGTGCGTAGGGAATATTCCCTGCGCCTGCAGAATCCTCTGACGCGCAATACCATACGGTCGATTCCCTGTGGATTCCTCTAGGGCATCAAAATTGGCAAAAAAATTTCTGTCACTAAATATAGTCAAATTTTATAAGAAAATATAGGGTTTCATGCCTTCTGGACTCAACCATGGGGTTTGGTTTTGCCCAGGAGGCCTCCAGCAAAATCTTACCCCCTGAAATCCTCATACAAAGAGCCTAAATTGAAAACCCACATACCAAATGTCCATGAAACATTAGATCTGCAACAACCCAAGTGTGCAAACAGCCTTGTAACCATGAAAATGCTTTCATTCCTTTCATGCAAAGCCATGGATTCCACTATACACAAAAAATCCACTCATAGTCAATGTTATAAAATAGGGGTTTCCTCCCAAATCATGGCAACCAAGCTTTGATACCAAATGTTGGAAATATGCAGCCATGGAGAAAAATTCCTCATAACCCAATAAGAGATTCAATGTGCAATAAACCAGAAATCCATATGTAAAATAAATAGATAGTCATACCATCAATGGTGACACAAGATATACCCTGGGAAAACCCTCATAGAGGGAAAAACCCAACCTCCAAAAGCATGCATCTCTCATGTATTATTCAACAATAATCAACAAATACATATGCAGAGATCACCTATGAAACATCAAGCTCTCCCTACCTGCAATCCATGTGAACAAGCATGTAACCATACATCCCATGCCATGCTTCAAACTCTCACATAGTCAACCTGCAAGAGAAGCTACAAACCCAGCCAACAAGTCAAATGGCTAATTCCCACACCAAAAACTACCCATGTGTTTGCTTTTATAGACATAAACTCACACAAATACATGTGGTATTGTAATACCATTTTCCCCAATACCGTGTGTCTACAAAACCATTGACTCCACATTTGATTATTGGTACGAAGTTTTCCCAATTAATCAAATAATTACAAATAAAGTAATTAACCCAATATTACATACAACAATTACAAGGGGCATCCAAATAAATATCTAATTGGGATAAACACATCACATGATGCACCACATCTAAATATTTATTTTACATGAATAAAATAATACCAATGTTATGCAAGGTGTACAACACACCTACTCCAACAAAAGATCTTGTAGAGAATAAAAAAGATAGAAAGATTAAGTGTTTGAGGACTGATAATGGTGGTGAGTTTTATTTAACAGATTTCGACAAGTTCTGTAAAGAACATGGTATTGAGAGGCACAAGACAACTCCATATACCTCTTAGCAGAATGGATTTGCAGAGAGGATGAACAAAACATTGATGGAGAGGGCTAGGAGTATGCTAAGTGGAGCTAGCCTTGAACAAAAGTTTTGGGTCGAAGCTGTTGCTACTACTTGTTACCTGATTAATAGGTCTACTACATGGGCACTCATTGATAAGACACCTATGGAGGTGTGGTCTAGTAAGAAGACTTCATTGAGACACATTTGAGTATTTGGTTGTGAGGCATATGCACATGTGCCTAAGGAGAAGAGGTCTAAGTTGGAGAACAAGGCAGTAAAATGTATCTTCATCGGTTATGGTATCAATGTGAAAGGGTACAAGTTTTAGGACCCAGTGGTTGAGAGAGTTCTGTATAGCAGAAGTGTGATCTTCATAGAGCTCAATCCTTCTTCTGTTGTTCTATATCCAGAGAAAGAAGAGAATAAAGAGGATGTGGTTTAGCTTCCTCCCACCCCTGAGAAAGTTGAACCAAAGAAACCTATTGGATCTGATGACAAGGAGAGCTCTAGTAGCTCTGAGGTTTTAGAAGAAGAGGAAGAACCTCAACCTCAACTTGTGAGAAGGTCCACGAGGATAAGGTGACAACTTGATAGGTTTGGTTATTCATTACATGATTCTAGTTGTATTTTTTTTTTTTTCTAATGTTGATGAGCCTAGGACTGTAAGGGAGGCTATGGGTATGAGTGATGTAGATTCTTGGAAAGAGGCCATGGAAGAAGAGATGTCTTCCTTGAAGAAAAAAATACTTGGGATCTGGTGCCCTTGCTTGATGGACGTAAACCTGTTAGATGCAAATGGGTGTTCAAGAAGATGTTTGGTTCAGATGGCAACATTAAGAAGTTTAAGGCTAGGTTGGTCGTGAAGGGGTACTCTCAGGTGCAGGGAATTGACTATGGTGAGATTTTCTCTCCCACTGCAAAGCTAACATCTATTCAGTTCCTATTATCTCTTGCAGTAGCGTATGATCTAGAAGTGGAACAAATGGATGTGAAGACAACATTCCTTCATAGTGACTTGGAGGAGGAAATATATGTCACAGTCAGAGCACTATATGGTGAAAGGTAAAGAAAATATGGTTTGCAAGTTGAAAAAGTCTTTGTATGGTTTGTAGCAATCTCCTAGTATGTGGTACCAAAAGTTTGATGCATTTGTGTTGAGTATTAAATTTTTAAGATCAAAATCAGATCATTGTGTTTATTACTAGTTTGGTGATCGCATTCTGATTATTGCATTGTACGTTGATGATATGTTGCTAATTGGGAATGGTAGAAGTTTGATTTCTGATTTGAAGTCTTAGTTGTCAAAAAAGTTTGAGATGAAAGATCTAGGGACAATCAGGTGCATTATGGGGATGGAGATTAGAAGAGACAGAGCAAACATAAAACTTTGGTTAGGCTAGAGTAAGTATGTTAACACTGTGTTGGAGAGATTCAGCATGGTAGATTGCAGACCTTTGACTATTCCTATTACGATGGGGACAAAGTTATCTATTGTAGATTGTCCAAATTCTCCTTATGAGATGGAGGATATAAGCAGAGTACCTTATGCTAGTGTGGTTGGTAGTTTGATGTATGTGATGGTCTATACAAGACCAGACATTGCCCAAGCAGTGGGAGTCCTTAGTCAATTTATGGCTAATCATGGATGGGTACATTGGGATGCAATGAAGAGAGTGTTCAGATATCTACAGGGTACTTCTGAGTATTCCTTATGCTATCATGGTTATCTTACTAGATTTCGGCATTATGTAAGTATTCATGGATATGTGGATTCTGATTCGGTAGGTGACATTAACAACATGAGATCCACCAGTGCTTACGTGTTCACTATGTTTGGTGGTGCTATTAGTTGGATGAGTAAGTAGCAACCCATGGTCACTTTGTCCATGACAGAAGCAAAGTACATGGTAGCTACTCATGCTTGTAAGGAAGACATTTGGCTTAAGAGGTTGTGTTTGGATATTGGTTTTGATGCAAGATAGATTACTATCTAAGTCAGAGTGCCATTTGCTTAGCAAAGAATCCTACCTTCCATGCCAGAACAAAGCACACTGATGTTCAGTTTCATTTTGTTCATGATATGGTAGAAGATGGAAAGGTGATATTGGAGAAGGTTGACACTTTGAGAAATGTCCTAGATGCACTGATGAAACCTGTGAGCACAGATAAGTTCATATGGTGTTCGGAGTCTATGGGCCTCTTGGCCCCTAGCAGTTAAATCATGTCTTCCTATTGGCTCTTGCAAGGTGTTTGACAAGTGGGAGAATGTTGGGTATTAAGGTGTCTCAACCTTTGCAATTTCCTAGCATTTAATATTTGATTGCGTATTTATATATTTGCCTATATTGTATTTAATTTTGGACATCTTGTTTTGTCATTTAGTGTGAGGTGGCATGGTGAGATGTCATCCCACTTCTAATGTGACTTGGATGGATAGGTCAACACATTAGAATGTAGACATCTCATTTGAGGTGATACTAATATGCCATGTCTCGGCACCTTGTGGCTTGTGTAAGAAGTTATGACATATGGTAGAAACAATGACATGTAAAAGATGGAGATAGAGATTCCTATGACAAGTGATGACAAGTATCGTAAAGAATCTTTGCATGAGAGGAAGGCATCTTTAGGCACCTAAGTTTGACTATGACATGGGTTAAGAGGAATATGCTATTATTAGTCAGTTATGACAGATTCCCTTATAGCTATAAGTGTTGTCATGTATGACAGATTCTATGATAGCTGTAGGATGTGTAAGAGCATCTGTCATAGTCTATTCTTGGTTGGAGTGCTCCATATTGGGAAGGTCAAACTTATAGGTTATGACAGATGTAAGGAGGTTGTATGCATGTTGAACAAGTGTCTTAAGGCATTGGAAATGGGCCATGAGGCTAAGTTGGACGCCCACCTCTAGAAGCTTCCCATGTTGGCCTTGGAAACTATATAAATGTAGGTGCTTGGAGTTGGAGTTGCATAGTTGATTTGTAGGTACTATTATGCTGCCAGAATTGCTCTAGAATACTACACAATGGTGAACTCCTGAAATAGCTTGGCTCTGTGATTGTATTGTAACCATTATTTGATTACTGAACAATACATTGGGTTATGCTTTGGAGTGTGGGCTTTTTTACCTGAAAAGGTTTTCCCCACGTACATCTTATGTTATGGTATTGTTGATTTGATTTGTATTTGTGTTTCTTCTCAATGTTAATTGGAAAGATAAAAAATTGCATAACACTCCCCTCATTAGTTCGATGTAGGAAGCTATTACACGTACCTTGCTTCCTTTCAAAAAGAATTCCCAAAATCTACTTTATCTCATCCAATTCAAGTATCTATCTTGTTTAGAACTTGGATTGAAAGAATAAATGGTTGTATAAATTACAAGAAAGTGAACATTAAGTTTTGCTTTTAAAAACATGCTTTATGTCAATAACACTTGTTAGTTCCCAAATCAACAAACAATAAACCCTAAAGATTTGCCACTTCTTATGATCAAATTTAATGTGAGACTTGGCCAACAAAGACGGGAGATTATTTGCACTTGTCTCCCTTGCACTTTAGGTTCTGCCGCACCTGGGAGGGTATTCCCTTATTTAAAACCAAAAGATTTATCATCGACTACTTTAGGCAGAATGCTCTCAACTATGCACCAAGATTTGTAAGATAAACCCAGATTGGCAATGTTCTTGGACCATCCCATTGGTTAAATCTGAGAGCATGCAGCTACAACCCTACTAAAACCTAAAAGATTGAGACTTTGAAATGATTTTGTTTTATGTTTGGCTGTAAAACTTGGGCTTTGAATCATAAACTAGATACCAGATCTAATCGGTGCTTATCTCAGGGCATGGAGTCAAATAGACATATGTATGTGAACGATTCTCATAAACTCAAGACAACACTCAAGTTTCAAGGGGTCTAATCAACATTTGCCTTACAAATACTACCCAAGATAGAGTATTCAATTAACTCTTCTTACAAATATCCCTGCTGCAATACATTCTTCCTCATAATTAACCCAAACATTTAATCTATCCCTTGAATAGAAGTAAAAGATTAAGCATGTAATATAGAAAATCTATATTCTAGAATCTCAACAACCCTTAGTTATCAAATTCAAAAGAAGAGATGCATTCAACACTGGAGACAATTAACAAAATACATGCATTTAACATTTCTCATTTAAATCAACATGAAACTGAATAACATTCATGTAGAAATACAATCAACATACAACTCATAAACTTACAAGACCAGAGATGAGACAACCCAGCAGAAAATGTATTTTATTTACTCTCCAAAAGTTCCAAAATCTTCCAGCCAAAACAAAATGAAAGCCCAGCAGTTTCTTTTATGATCAAAGTATGTTGCCCTAAAAACTAACTACATTCTGGAGGTAGGTGAGACTTTTTCCATTACAATTTTCCCTCCAAACTGCATTGGGAATAAAATATTAATACATTAAAAGAGGAGAAGAAAAATGAATAAAATATGCTTTAATATCCCTCTTTTAATTTTTACATTATTTAATTTTTCCCAATTTGAACGGCAATAGCTGGAGACTTCATTCCTCTGCACAGATACAGCATGAACCCTAGACCTCATTCTCCAACTTCTTCATAGCATTCAACCTCAGAAGAACAACATTCCAAATTTAATTTCCTGCCCAATCAATTTTCTAGGTCATTTTTTGAGAAATAGGGGCATTTTCCACCACTCCGGCAACCAAAAAATCATAACAAACGAGCAAAAAAACCTCTGCCAATGATGAGGAATGGTAGTGGGAAGATTTTGCAACCTAGAACAATAATTTTGGGCCAAACAATGCCTTCAAAAAAGTGTCTGAAGCTCAAACGTGATTGCAGCTTCAAATCAGCAATAGAATGCGACTGGAGTAGCCAAAAATCATCAAAATCATCACAAAGTCGAAGGAAAATCATGGTTTATACCTGAAGAAGATAATGGGGGCATAAAAGGCTATGCAATGGCTTGAGAGGGAGCAGCTGGAAGGGTTGCGATGGTGCGATAAGCACCAACGTAGCTCTTTATTTCCTTTAAAAACTTTTATTAAAGTTTAATAAACTTTATAAATTTTTCCCTGTGACATTTGACTTTTCCCTCCTCACGTTGAAACCTTTTTAATATGCCCTTTTTTTAATATGCCACTTTAATATTTGATTTTAATATTGCATTTTGATTTTTAAACTTAGGCACATATAAATTTCCCTCTCCAGGCAAGTGGTGCCTTTCCACCGCGGGCAAACCAGGCATCTGATGACCATGAAATTTGCGTAGAGGCATAATCAATTATTTCAAGAAAAGCCATTTGCTCAGAATTTGTTTCGTCGACCAAATTCAGGCACCTGCTTTATAAATTGACCTGTCGGGTGAGTTCACCGCAACTTGAATGCATTAAAATAATGCATCAAATGGTCTCCAATTTTGATGAAACAGGAACTGGAGATGTTTGAGACCAAATTGAGAACTGGATCACCCTCAGAATTGTAAGATTTGAAACTTTTCAGAATGCTAATTTTAGCTCGGTTGCAGTCAGAAAATAATTAAATGCCCCATCAAAACTCGACCCAGGAGGACAAAACTGAACAAGCATATTACCAAATGTGCCAAAAAACTTTCCACCAACTGGATTTGCAAGATAATGCCTGAGTTGCAAAATTTTATTCGCCAAAGGTGGCCTCCGGGGAAATCTGAATAGCCTGTCAACCTAGCCTTTGTCGACACTTCAAAAGAATATTAGCACATCAAATTTGAAAAATTTGAGGATGCCACCAGTGGCTCTTTCTTGAGGATGCATGCATCTTGCAAGCATGGTGAGATTCTATTTATCTTCGGGGCGTATACCAGGTGCCTACTCCATTGGGCTACTGAGTCAATACTCTACTTTGCATTAAAAATCATATCTTCAATTTTATTTGGTGGCCCTGGGCCCCCAAAAATGGAAAACCAGAATCCTCCTGTATCAAATACCTGATTCTGATATGATTTCATTAGGTCAAACCTAAAGATACTATCATGATCTTCCCACAAACTAACCCTATCATTGCCTTGCCTAACCACATCACAGAACCTACCCCTGTCAATATTACCTTTGTCAATCTAAAAGCTGCACACTAAATGAAATCCATGATCACTTTGACATTTTACTTTATTCAGCTCATTCTCATGTTCCACTAAATGCTCACTTAACTAAACTGAAAATTGAAGACAATCATAATTCCTCTGACAGTTGACATCATTAGTCTTGAAATCACACTCAACTTGCATATCAAACATAAAATTTTCATAAAGAATTTGTTCAATAGTCTCATTAAGAAGTATTTGCCCTAATTCATGGAGGCTAAATTGCAGCTCCAAGTCTAGAAAATTAGACTGAGTGGAAGGCTCATGTAAAACCTTGGAGTCATCTTCTTCACTAATCATGAAACACTCATACACAGGCATCATCTTTACTTGCTCCATTGAACATTGGCTTTCATATTCATACAAACTTTATAGCCCTGGAGTAAAATTTTGCGAGGCATGCTCACAGAAATAATTATAATCAATTAAAAATTGATCATACTCATAGTGACCATGGGCAATAGGCTGAAGGAGCTCATTGTTAAAAACATCTTCATACCATCATTATTATGCTTGACACTTTCATCATTAAACTCTGCCTAAAATACCTCAAAAGAAGACATGAAGAAATCAGAATATTGCCCCTCATCAGAAGCTTCACAGTCATGGATATTAATGTTGTCCTCTGTTGTATTATCATGAACATCAGCAACTTGTCCATTCACATTTGAATAATGACCCTAATTTTCCTCCTCATTAATGCATTCATGATAAAAAGTAAACATTTCAACTTCAGTATTGTAGATACAATCATCACATTCACATTCAACATTTTCATATATTTCATCATCTGAAAGGCTCACACATGGGTCTGCATTTTGGCAAGCATCAACACATTCCTCATTATTATGTAAGTCAGTATTTACTTCATTCTGAGTGAAAAATTCCATATCAGCCTCATACAAATAATCATTTACAGTAGGAACATCTTTATCATTATTTGAATCATGAATTGAGGTATCAAACCTTACATTCGTGCAATCCTGTGGCTCTTTAATAATAGCATCACTGCAATAAATAACTTCATGTATATCTCTGTAATCTATGTTCACACATCCCTCTTTTATGGGCTAATCACAAACTTTGTTTCCTTCATTACAAACCTGATCCTCATGATGTGTTTTGAGCTCTTCATTCTTATGCATTATGCAATGACTGCCCTTTGCATAATCACCTCCCAATGAACAAACTGGAATAGCTGAAACATATTCATTTTGAAAACAATTTTCATCCTCTTGGGTTGATTCTCCACATTGAAAACCTGGACATGTTTCTATTTCTTGACTAATAAAACTACAACAAGGGGCAACTTCACATACCTCCCTTTATTCACCAAACCATGCATTTGGAATATGATGATTGCAATCATTACATACATAGCCAATGAACTGGTCACATACTTCATTTGCCTTACTATGGCATGTATTTTCAACTTTCCCTCCATTTTCTTCATATTCATGTGACACTTCTCTACTTGATTTGCAAGGAACAACAAAGTCATCATCATTATAGATTGAAAGCATGACAGTTTCCTTAGTATCCTTTCTAATTTCTTCAGGGAAAACAACATTTTCATATACTTGGTGAAGCCTAATTGACTTTAAATTCTTTGGCAAGGCATTTAAATCATTACTTAGATGGTGTAGTGGCATACTATCTACGGCAACAGAAATACCATTGTCCTGATAATCACTGGTGTTTTTTGACCTACGTCTTTCATCAGCATTGGGGGCCCTAGGGCAGCAAACATTAGCAGAGAAATAACCCTTGTGGATTCCATACCTCTAGTTGTTTTCAATGTCCATGGCACTCTAATATGCCTGATGAAGTGTAGTAGGTTCCTTATCTCTCAACCTGTAGCTCATCTTCTTGTCAAATGCACCTAAATAAATAAGCAGAGCTAAAGCATCATTAGGCCTATTTTTTTAGGAATCCTTTTCAATACCTTTATGAATCTAAGGTTATAGGATGGAACTAACTCATCTTCTTCAATATGGATATACATGAAATCATTGAGAAGTGAAATCACAGACATTCTTTTACTGAATTGCTCTATGAATGCTGATTGAAATTCATCCCAAGAGATGATGGAGCAGGCTGGTAAGTAAGAGAACCAGTCTCTTGCATCTCCTTTTGGAGACTGAACAAATAGTCTCATGATCATATCCTCATGGTCAACTTCATAATCATCCATCAAATTTCTAAACTGCTACAAGTGTTTTTCCACTGATTCACCCTTTATAGCACTAAATTTAGGCAAACATTTTTTGATTTCAGATGGAATAACATTTGGGTGACCAATGATGCCAATAAAATTTATGGCTCTATACCTTCTAGTGCTGAAACCTCTTATATTACACGGTTGGGACTGATTATTACTCATTGTTGCATTTGACATCATACCAGGATGAATGGATTACATATTAATATGCATTTTATAAGCATCACACTTAAACCATGCATCCACTCATTTACAACCTAAACTCATATCCTTATGCTTGATACATTTTCCCTGTGAATTATGCATACTACATCAGAACATATGAACTGAAATTTACAACACAATAGTATGCAAACTCATTTCCAACACTTCCTTGTTAACCAGTGCTAACTTCACTTAATAGGGAATCATTTAAAACTCAAACACCATGGTTTCCACATAAGCTCTTTTTTTAAAACCAAAATAGAAATACTTGGACAACTACAACAACTGCTAACCTTTCTTCTAGACTAAAAATATGTTGATCTAAAACCCTTTTACAGCCTTTATCAGGTTCTTTGTATGCAGAGTCGCCACCTCCTTGTAGAGGAATGAGCTTTATGAAGCTGAAAACCCTTTTTTTTATTCTGGGTTCTCCTCAACAATAGAGCCACACATAAATCCTCTTAAAAGTGTTGCAACAAAGCTTTTTCAGGTCTAATAACTTCTTAAAATATGAACCAAATGCTCAGATCCATCAAATTCTTTGACTCTTTACTCATAGATCTATCACTGTTCCCCAACAAAGTCGCCAATTTTGTTGGTTCCCAAATTAGCAAACAATAAACCCTAAAGATTTGCCACTTCTTATGATTAGATTTAATGTGAGACTTGGCCAACAAAGATGAGAGATTATTTGCACTTGTCTCCCCTGCACTTTAGGTTATGCCGCACTTGGGAGGGTATTCCCTTATTTAAAACTAAAAGATTTATCATCGACTACTTCAGGCAAAATGCTCTCAACTATGCACCAAGATTTGTAAGATAAACCTAGATTGGTAATGTTCTCCCACTGGTTAAATCCAAGAGCATGCAGCTACAACCCTACTCCTAAAACCTAAAAGATTGAGACTTTGAAATGATTTTGTTTTATTTTTGGCTGCAAAACTTGGGCTTTGAATCATAAACTAGATACCAGATGTGACTGGTGCTTATCTCAGGGCATGGAATCAAATAGACATATGTGTGTGAACGATTCTTATAAACTCAAGACATCACTCAAGTTTTAAGGGGTCTAATCAGCATTTGCCTTACAAATACTACCCAAGATAGGGTATTCAGTTAACTCTTCTTACAAATGTCCCTGCTGCAATATATTCTTCCTCATACTTAACCCAAACATTTAATCTATCCCTTGAATAGAAGTAAAAGATTAAGCATGTAATATAGAAAATCTATATTCTAGAATCTCAACAACCCTTAGTTATCAGATTCAAAAGAAGAGATGCATTCAACATTTCTCATTTAAATCAACATGAAACTGAATAACATTTATGCAGAAATACATTCAACATACAACTCATAAACTTACAAGACCAGAGATGAGACAACCCAGTAGAAAATGTATTTTTTTACTCTCCAAAAATTCCAAAATCTTCCAGCCAAAACAAAATGAAAGCCCAGCAATTTCTTTTATGCTCAAAGTATGTTGCCCTAAAAATTAACTACATTCTGGAGGTAGGTGAGAATTTTTCAATTACAATTTTCCCTCCAAAATGCATTGGGAATAAAATATTAATACATTAAAAGAGGAGAAGAAAAATGAATAAAATGTGCTTTAATATCCCTCTTTTAATTTTTTTAATTTTTCCCAATTTGAACGGCAGCAGCTGGAGACTTCATTCCTCTACACAAATGCAGCATGAACCCTGGATCTCATTCTTCAGCTTCTTCATAGCATTCAACCTCAGAAGAACAACATTCCAACTTTAATTTCCTACCCAATCAAATTTTTGGGTCATTTTTTTAGAGATAGGGGCATTTTCCACTACTTCGGCAACCAAAACATCGTAACAAACGAGCAAAAAAACCTTTGCCAATGGATGAGGAATGGTTGTGTGAAGATTTTACATCCTGGAGAAATAATTTTGCGCCAAAAGACGACTTCAAAAAAGTGCTTGAATCTCAAAAACATGATTGCAGCTTCGAATCAGCAACAAAATACACCTAGAGCAGCCAAAAACTCATCAAAATGGCCACAAAGTGGAAGGAAAATCATGGTTTATACCTGCAAAAGATAATGGGGAGCATAAAAGGCCATGTGATGGGCATTTCGCACCATCGCACAAGCCTGAAGGGTTGCGATGGTGCAATAAGCACCAATGCGCAACTCTTCATTTCCTTTAAAAACTTTTATTAAAGTTTAATAAACTTTATAAATTTTTCCCTATGACATTTGACTTTTCCCTCCTCACGTTGAAACTTTTTTAATATGGCCTTTTTTTTAATATGCCACTTTAATATTTGATTTTAATATTGCATTTTAATTTTTAAACGTAGGCACATATGAATTTCCCTCTGTAGACAAGTGGCGCCTTTCCATAGCGGGCAAATCGGGCGTCCGATGACCATGAAAATTTGCATAGGGGCATAATCAATTATTTCAAGAAAACCCATTTTCTTAGAATCTATTTCGCCAACCAAATTCAGGCACCTGCTTTGTAAACTGACCCACCAGGTGAGTTTGCTGCAACTGGAATGCATTAAAATAATGCATCAAATGGTCTCCGATTTTGATGAAATTGGAATTGGGGATGTTTGAAACCAAATCAAGAACTGGGTCACTCTATTGCAAGATTTGAAACTTTTCAGAATGCCAATTTTAGCTCGATTGCAGTCAGAAAACAATTAAATGCCCCATCAAAACTCGTCCCGGGAGCACAAAACTGAACAAGCATGTTACCAAATGTGCCAAAAAAACTTTCCACCAACTGGATTTGCAAGATAATTTCTGAGTTGTAAAATTTTAATCACCAAAGGTGGCCTCCGAAGAAGATTGAACAACCTGTCGACCTAGCCTTTGTCAACACTTCGAAAAAATATTGGCACATCAAATTTAAAAATTTTGAGGGTGCCACCAACACCAATGCAACTACATACCAAAAAGTAAAATAATTTCCAAAATCTAATTTAAGTGTCTATCTTGTTATGCTAGCAATCACACTTAATGTGCAATAGGCACATCGATAAGTACTTTCATTTAGTGTAGTGTAATAAGAAACCACATAAATCAGGCTAAAGGAACACATTTATATTTTATTCTTTTTGTAGACACCTAAAAATGTCTTTACCATCAAACTGACTCTCGACATCCTTAAACATACCTATTTCCCTTCTAATTAATTAATTAGATTTTTATTTAATTAATTATCCTTTCATCACCTATTTTTTTCATCATTCTATCCCCATGATTGGATTAATTTAGTTAATCCAATAGTTCAGCTTTAGCCAATTAATTAAATAAATATGCAATATTTATTTGGTTAATTTCCCCCCTTTCCCTAAACCAATTAATTAGTTAAATCATGTTTAACTATTTAATTCAACCTATTAATTAACCTATCCCTACCCTAGGTGATTAAATAGTCATTATTTAATTGCCTACCCTAACCTACATCATCCTAGCCTTAGGATTAATTAAGTAAATAATTAATTAATTAATCTTATCCTCCCATTAATCTATTTGCTAATTTATTCCAGCCATATTAATTAAGCTAATCACCTTAATTAAATTGGTCAAACCTTCATTAACACTTCTTCCCACAACCCATAAATAAAAAATTGAGTTAATACCAAATAAATTAATTTTTAATACACGTGTCATAATCCTCATTAAAACATTCTACACATGTCATAGGCATTAATATCCACTCTTCCCCAAATAAATTTTAAATTTATTTTACTCTTCCCCATGTGAATTTTTAATTCATAAATAATCCATCTCACTCAACCTCATTTATAAACCCCTCTTCCCAAGATGAATTAAAAATTCATCTTTATTCTCATCCCTTCATTTTTCAAAATTATATCTAGACCCTCCGCATCATCTTCATCCTCCACCATTGATCTCTCAAATCAATCTCAACCGTTGGATCAAAATCCCTCCAAAAATCCTATAAATACACCATCTCTCAAGCTATTTTCCATCCACAATTTGAGTAGTGCTATTATGCTAAAATCTTGAGCTAATCTTAGTGTGAGTTGCATAGTTTGAGAGCATTTCACATCCTTTTTTAGCATCTAGGGTATATCTTGGAGCATTTGGGTGCAAGCTTCTTCACCCTTTTTAGATTGGGTCTTCATATTAAGGTATAATCTTTTGTTTTGTATGCATTTGGTTTATATTTTACCTTGATTTGGATTCCTTAATCACACTTTTTTAATGCAATGCACTATACAAAAGGCACGAAACATGGAGTTGAAGTACATTGTTGGCATTATGATCCCACATATTGATATGAAAGACCAATGAAATTTGATCTAGAGCACTATGTGCTTGACGTCGACTCTATTGGACCTTAAGACTTGAGGTCCCACTGGTTGTGAAACTTCTCAAAAGCTTCTTCAAAATAAAATTCTAGGCCTATGGGTACCTTCAGGTGTGAAACAAACTTGCCACCACAAACTTGAGACTACTAGTTAGCTGTGATAGATATAGGAGCATGATTTTTCCAAAGAACATGCAAGACATCACTGGACAAAAAAAGATTGGTAAACTTTAATTATGTAAAGTCTAGGTTTGTAGACATCTAAACATTCTAGACTTGAAACAAACTTTTATTAAGTAAAACTTACAAGGCTTTTTACATTTAGTATTTGCTTGTCTTGTTTCTTGCAAACCCTTTGTACTCTCACGTCAACAATTGTAAGGAGTTGGTTAGGTCAATCTATATTTGATATGTGGCTTGGTAGTGACATGGATTGTAGAGAATCAAGAGGAGACCAAAAGTAGACACATAGCAAGCTCTATCAATAGCCACCAGTCCTTTGGCCAATGTGCAAGGTTCCCTAGACACAAGAAAGCAAATGCAATCTAATTGATTGAATTATCTTGGGTTTGCTATTGTCTATGAACTTGTGGCTTTAAGATCTCAAATGTTAGCTAAATATAAACTTTGACTTAAAATACTTTCAAGTCTGTCCAATTGTCTCCCTGAACCTTCAAATTTAATATTCAATCCTTTGAACTCATGCAAATATCAAAATATTATTCATAGTGACTACATTTTTTAATTGTCAACATAGTCAACCAAGATCTAAATATATTACATTTATCATTGCCTTTTTATACATATCAATATATTTTTATTAAAAACTAAATAACATTATTAAAATATGTGCATCAGAGCCAACAAGTTATGGAGTATTAGTTAAGGAATAAAGGTCCTTTACAATCTTTAAACTTTTCATCATATTTCTTTTGAGTCTTTCAACATGAAAACCATCATCAAAAGCAATGATGTCAACAAAGAAAGAAAAATAGGATTATCCAAATATCATCAAATACACAAAATATTAAGAAATGCATAGATGACACATTAATATATGTCCTTGTTTATTTTATCTTATTCATTGTCATCATCTTAAACACTGTTCAACACAGTTGTTAACATGTCATGCATCCTTTTCAATAAATTTTCAATATATATTACATATGACTAATAAACCAGGACAAACAAATAGATATAAAACTTCCAAAATAAATGTTTTCAAAAGAATTTATCAAATCATAAAGTATTGCAAACAATACCAGACATTTTACTTCTATATGCAACAAGTTTCTTTGAATTATTCAAGATTATTTCAAAATTGAGAAACCTCAAAACTTTGAAGGAAACCATTTCAAAGTCATTCCACATCATTTCATCTAACTGCCTTTATATCTAGATATTAAGAAGGTCAAAATATATGAGATACCCATGCGATATTTGACTATCAAAAATCCATTATAAAGAAACACAACAAAACCCTCAATGCAATTTAACCATTCAAACTTCAATTAGGGTTTCAATCCTTACAACCCCATAAAAAACTAATAAAGGAGCATCCCATGTTGCAGAGCATTCTTGCATCAACCAAGAATATTTGCATTCTTTCTTTCATTTTTACTTTAGTTTGGTCATTTACAGTTTCAGTATTTTCTACCTCATTTTACCGTATTTTCATATCAAAGCGTGCAGGATTTAGCTTTTATGCCATGTCAGCTACATCATATTTAGATTTCAAGAGATTTGGATTTGTTTCTAGAAAGTTGTCACTATCAAAAGATCATCAGCTTTCACAAAATAGAGCATTCAGACAGTCAGTTGAAGGAGAAGGTTTGCGTAGCACTTCTATGACTTGCGGATCCAAATGAAACATCATACACAACACATATGGATCAAATAGACCTTCCTTGAGGTTTGCACCAAGTTTCATGCAATTGCGGAGTAATACCATGTGTTGTAGGCTGACCTACTTGTTTCTACACGCTACATCTTTCATTGGAGTTGTAACCTCTTGTGGCGACGCGGAGGATTCTATGTGTGTGTGTATATATATATATCCTAGATGCATTAGGAAGTCAGTAGTTTGGAGAATGTGATTTAGAGTTTAAATATCTTTCTGGAAGGCACTTCAATGCCATATCTTGCATATCTGTTGTAACTTAGAAATTAGGTTTGTGAGCCCTTTCATTGTAGCCCACATGTTGCCAGCATATGAGCATTGTAATTCTTTGATATTCTGAATATATGAATCTTCCATTGCATTCTATATTTGTGTTATTTCCGTTGTGTTTACTCTAGCTGCATGGTTTGGACAATTCATTCTGTGAACCCTCCTACCATGACTGCATCAAAAACACATTATAGCTCAAAGATAAAGGGAAGAAGTTTCCTAAGATTGTGAGAGCCTTAATAAAGCATAACAAATACATGGCAGTTTTAATCACTTGAGAAACCCATCAAACTCAAATATACAAGCTCAAAATCCTTATGTGCTTTAATTTATGTTTAGTGATAGCTCATTTCTTTAAACAAAAGATATAATAACCAAGATAAAATGCATGTGGTAATGTCAACTTAAGCATTTACCATGTTCATTGCATCAAAAAACCTTAGAGATGACAATATTTCCTTACAAGTATATATCAAAGGTAAAACAAATAATGCTCATGGTGAAGAAAGGAAACAATATCATGCATGTAAATTTAGAGATGATGTCTTCAATATATACCCAAATGAATGAAAAGATATTAATACTTGATACTACATGAAACCGTCAATATTAGTACACATTTATAAAGTATAATATTTAATTACAAATGCACATGAAATTGCATCCATCCAATCTCATCTTTCACAAACAAAGGATCTTGTTTAATAATATCACTATCCCTTGTTCCCCACCCCTATACACAAATAGCATTTCATTTGTGAAAGGAAGCAAGGTATGCGGAAACAATTCCTACACTGATTTAATGAGGAAATATTTATGCAAATTTTTATCTTTTACAGTTACAAATTAAGATGCACACTAATAGAAAGAAAATAACAACTTCCAAATGCAAACACAAAATTCACAACACAAGATATACGTGGGGAACACCCTTTCAGGTAAAAAACCCCACACTCCAAAGCTACCCAATAAATTATTCAGGAATCAAGAAGATTACAATATACTTGCAGAGCAAGCTTTTACAAGAGTATATCCAACCAGAGATCCAGGAGGTAACTCAACATCTATAAGATTCGTACACACAACCTCCATCTCCAGCTTTTGATATATAGGAGATACAATACAGTAAACTATCAATGGTAATTACAAAACCATGAGCTAAAACCACCCAAAAGTGGCACCCAAATTATCTCCAATTAAAGATGCCTTATGATGTGCCAAAACACATACCAACATGTGTAACTCTCCACTTTACAACTCTTTTAAGTGTCCAACACATTTTTAAATTTCCCAAAAATTCCTAGGAGGTCCAACTTCCATCCATTTGTTCGACCTCTAGGTCATAAGCTACTACAATAGATAATAAAAACTAAATGGATGTCATTTTAGCAACAGGAGAAAATATCTCACCGTAATCAATACCCTCAACCTAAGAGTATCCCTTTGCAACCAACTATGCCTTATACTTTTCAACATTTCCATCTAAGCCAATCTTTTTCTTAAACACCCATTTACATCCAATAGGTTTTCATCCTTCAGACAATTTTTGGGACATTTAGGGAAGTTGTGATTACGACAATTGAGTTCAAAACTTTTTTTGGTAGTTTCAAAAAATAGAAACTTTAATTTTAGGTCAATCCGAGGTCAAATGTAAAGTTATTAAAAATAGTAAGTCCCGCCATTTTTAGCCCTTTTGGAAACTTTGAAAGTTCTAGATCATTCTCCAAGATAAAGGGTATTTGAAAAGAGTAAAATTGGGAAGAATAGTAATCTTTCAAAGTTGCAAGGTTCGGTGTCTTTTCCTAACATTCTGCCACTTGTTGAACACCTTGCAAGAGCAAAGGGAGTATCAACAACATGATTTAATTGCTAGGGGCGGAGAGGCCCATAGACTATTAACACCATCTGAACTTATCTATGTTCACAGGTTTTGTCAAGGAATCTACAACATTAGTCAAAGTGTCTACTTTCTCCAAGTTTACCTTCCCATCCTCTACCATGTCTCAAACAAAATGGTACTGGACATCAATATGCTTAGTCCTTGCATGGAAAGTAGGATTCTTCACCAGACATATGGCACTTTGACTGTCACAACAAATAGTAATCTTCCCTACATCAAACCCAATATCATAATACAATCTCTTAAGCCAAATGGTTTCTTTACAAGCATGAGTTGCTACCATGTACTCAGATTCAGTAGTGGACAAAGCAATCACAGGTTGTCGCTTACTCATCCAACTAATAGCACCACCAAACATAGTGAACACATAAGCACTGGTGGATCTCCTGCTATCAATGTCACCTACCCAATCTGAATCCACAAACCCTCGAATACAAAGTGAATGCAGAGGTCCTATAGGATAACCATGATAACATAAGGAATACTCAGAAGTACCCTGCAAATATCTGAACACTCTCTTCACTGCATCCCAATGTACCCATCCAAGATTAGCCATAAACTGACTAAGGACTCCCACTCAGGGCTTAAATTTGATGGCCGTATGACCGTATTTAGGCATTTTTGTCGTAAAATACAATCAAATTTTTAAACAGATTGTATCACATTAAAGGAGAGATTTTAGACAAACCGTCAAATTTTATATAGGATTATGATAATATATATATTTAAGTTATACATAGATTTATTATACTAAAATATGCCTTAGTATTTTAAGGGCACCTTCAAATAGATAACCGTCAATTAAAAATTTGTTGACAAGCAGGGTTAACCGTCAAATTTAAGCCCTGCTCCCACTGCTTGGGTAATGTCTGGTCTAGTACAGACCACCACATACATCAAACTGCCAACCACACTATCATAAGGAATTATGCTCATATCCTCCTTCTCAAAAGGAGACTTTAGACAATATCCAATAGATAACTTTGTCCCCATCATAACAGGAACAGTTAAAGGTCTGCAATCTACCATGCTAAATCTTTCCAACACGATGTTAACATACTTACTCTGGCCTAACCAAAGTTTTTTGTTTTCTCTATCTCTTCTGATCTCCATCCACATAATGTATCGAGCTGCCCCTAGATTTTTCATCTCAAACTGTCCTGACAACTGAGACTTCAAATCAGAAATCAAACTTTTACCATTCCCAATGAGTAACATATCATCGACATACAATGCAATAATGAGAATGCAATCATTGTTAAACTTGTAATAAACATAATGATCTAATTTCAATCTCAGAAATCCAATACTCAACACAAAGGCATCAAACTTTTAGTACCACATCCTAAGAGACTGTTTCAAACCATACACAGACTTTTTCAACCTGCAAACCATATTTTTTTTACCTTTCACCACATAGTGCTTTAGTTGTGACATATAGATTTCCTCCTCCAAGTCACCAAGAAGAAATGTTGTTTTCACATCCATCTGTTCCACTTCTAGATCATACGTTGCTGCAAGAGATAACAGGAACTAAATAGATGTCGGCTTTGTAACGGGAGAGAAAATCTCACCATAGTCAATTCCCTCCACCTGAGAATACCCCTTTGCAATGATTGTAGGACATAATAACCCAGCAAAAATAACCTTGGACAGAATAACCCGGTCACAATAACCCAAGGACAAAATAACCTAGGGTCATAATAACCCAAGCCAAAATAACTCGTGGTTAAAATAACCCATGGATAGAATATCCCCGTAAGAATATAGAGAAAGGAAAACAAAATTTATAAATTACATGTATGTTGCTAAAAAACTTTATTATTCAAATTTTCAATTAAAGTGTCAAATTATGAGAGATGCCTCTTATATAATCTAAAATGTTATGGTTGTCATAGCCATCAACCAATCTTTTTAGTCTTTCTTTGAGTTCACAGTATTTTTTCCTACTTGATTGCCCAGTGTATCCAACCATATATTTCTCTATTTTATTCTCTTGGAGACCCTGTTCTTTTTTCACTGCTTTGATGAATTTCTAGATTGAGTTGTGCGATGCTTGAAGCAATTCACTAAATCCTCTGTGCCATCCCTCAATAGTATTATTGGTTTTGGGAAGATCATCTTGAATAGCTGAATAGCAATTCCACATTGTGATTAGAAACTTGGGTGATCGTTTGTTCCCTCTTTTGGTTAGTCTACCAATCCACGTGTCTTCAAAATAATTAATTATGGGTTGCAGAGTCTCCTCATGTTCTGTATAATAAAGAGATTGTTGAAGTATTTCAAATACATCAATTACGTCTATCTGAGGCACGAAAGCTAATGCAGCAAGTTTCTTGATCTCAAATGCAAATACTTCATCGCCATTGTAATGTGTTTGTAGACTTTCTAAATTCTAATGTTCTAATTGATTTTATGTCATTTCTAGTTTACTAGCTTGACCTAAAATGACCACGGATTATTCTGTCCATGGGTTATTTTGACCACGGGTTATTATGACAGGGTTATTGTGTCCAGGGTTATTTTGGTCAGGTTATTATGTCTGGATACCCTTCGAAACCAATCTAGCCTTATATTTCTCAACACTGCCATCTACACCAAATTTCTTTTTGAACATGTTAGTGAATAGATTTGTCCTTCGAGAATAAATGCAGAAGATGACTCAAGACACCGAGGAAGAAGAACAAATAGTACTAACAATTGGAGAAGTAGTCATTGGATTGACAACTTTCCTCTAAATTTTAGAGGTACAGCTCGCTCTTAAGATATGCAATGAATAAAATATAGGGTATGCTTTTAACCAAAAAGCAGGAAATGTGCATTAACATCTACTCATCACCATGAGATAGATGTGCATGATTGTTTTGAGAGAGAAATGAATGCAGATAAATAATACACAACCGACCTATCTAACATTCACAAACACGGATAAATAGATTGAGGAATATAGTTATATTCCGCCTTAACACATACCAACATAAAAGAAGCAATATTGAAGATAGATTACTAATTGACATAAGAATAATTGCAATCACAAAAGACACTTGGAGACACAAAGTTCTGTAAGTAATTCTTCATTTCTTCAATATAACAAAACTCAAAGTTTTTGCAATGCCCCTATACATAAGCTGAGCTAAGAAAAATATAACTGGAAAGTAAAACAGAATAAACTTGCTCTCCTTCCCCTATTCATAGACAGCCAGAAAAAGATATGATGAGGATGCCCCCTCGGGAGATTAGACGGGGAGAGAGTTTCGAGGGAGCGAGACGGACAATCTCACAATGAAGAAGGTGGAAGAACAAGGTTAGGGTGAAGAAAATGGTTGAAGAAAGAACCAAATGATATGTGATGCAAGATAGAATGATAACAAACACAAGCAAGTAAGCAAGTATGCACAAATGATACAAGAACAAACAAGGTATTGCCCCTGTCAAGTTGTAAACCAATGATTAATTGATAATGATATCCGACAGTAGTGTTGTCATGGTGGGGAATGATATATCCCTAGAGCAACACAAAAGATAGTGTTGTCATGACAGGGAACGATAGATCCCTAGAGCAACATGATAGTCATGGGAAATGTATATCCTACTGATACTTATGACTAATTGAGTTGGTTTACGACCAGACAAGGATCAATACCACTAAGTGTGATTAGATAATTTGACAAGATTGACTTGACTCGATTGGTATGGATTAAGGATGGACTTGCATTTGGATCATTGCTTGGAAGATATGATGATAGATAGAAGAATGACCAAACAGAAGGACTTACAATCTTTGTTTGATACTTTGCACAAAATCTTTATTGCATGGATGGTATGCGAAATGTAAATGGATATGGATATGGATATGAGATGCAATTGGATACATTATGGATATGGATATGGATAATTGTCATCTTGATATTGCAAGTATTTTGAAGTGCTTTGTTTCATCATTGGGCTTTTAAAATGTTGTAAGAAAATACAATCATCTAGGTATAATTGAACCGAGATGACCGAAGTATCACTTACATGGATTTTGATTTAGCAAGTTAATACAAGCATCGAGGTATAATTGAACCGAGATGACCTGAGTATTTCTTGCATATCAATAGACAAGGATTGCCCCTTTCATGTTAGACCTCCTGAAGTCCTCAATGATCTTTTGCTGATCATGTCTTTAGATGAGGTTTCACATTACTAAAGTTTGATCCACAAACAATAAACAAAGAAAATAATCATGCCCCCATCATAGCATCTCTAGATTTTTGGCATCCTCGAGTAGCATAGAAAGACATGATAACAAAAATCAATACTCTGTAAGTTAACCTGATCACAAACACAAAACATTCTTGCATTTAGATGTGTTTTTCTTACCATAATTTAGATAGAATCATTTAGAGTGCTTGAGGTACTTGTTTGCTTTTCTTTGGATAGGTTGATGCCTTGCATCAAGATTTCTATTTGAAAGCAGGTTTCTGCTTGTGCTTGCATGCATGCCTAGTAAAACAGACCCTAAGGGACTGACCTAGTGCCTTGGGGGCGCATTGCTAAATGGCCTTGGTACGTGACGACGTAGAGGCAACGTAGTTCGGGTTGACCCTACGATACTGATGACAAACGCTACGCTATGCTGACATCGTGGATAGGATGATTGAACAACAATTTTGGATAGACTTAATGCTAGATACTGATGAAAAGGAAAACACCACGGATAGGCAGACAGATGGGTTACAACATATATGGATGGTTAGGTAGAAAGAATCAAGGATGTGATCTCCAAGGACTATGTTGCATAGGAAAAACTCAAGATTTGACATGACAAAGCTTACAACGAAGGAGGATGAGAGGATAATGAAGGATTTGCGTGGTTTTAGAGGGATAAGGTATGTCAAGAGGCATCTAAAACATTTGTCAATATTGTGCCCCCAATATTTATCAAGATCAAACAAACGGAGGAAGGGAGGATTAGGATGGATGGATTGATAGGATAGGTATGTAATGGATAGAAGGATAAGATAGGAAATGGTAGGAGAAAAGGTGATATGTTGATGAGACAAGGTGCCCCCAAGTGTAGGTGACGTAGGAGATCAACTTACACATGACGCCTGTTTGCTAGGTTTTCATCATGGTACTTATCCAAGGCGCCTGTTTGCTAGATTTTCACCATTGGATGAAGGGATTTTTCTTTGTTCTTTGTTTTTTTTTTTGAATATTTGGATAGGAGAAGGTGGATATGGAAGGGAGAGACTCAAGTATCTAGTTCCTTGAAAGGTGATAGTCCCGCTAGAGATGCATGCCGACATATGGACCATGCCAAATGTCGCTATGCTCATAGATGTTGGTAAGGATCACATGAAAGGAAGACTGAGTAGGTAGATTGCAGATTATGAAAGGTGCGATGGTGAATTATGATGCGGGTTATGAAAGACTTATGTAAGGATGGAGGGAAGGCTTGTGCAAGAGCATGGACCATAGGGATAGGATGGGGAAGATATGTAGGATAATAGTGGAAGAAAGGGGAGATGGAGTTATGTGGAAGTGTCGTGGAATGGAAGGGAAACATGACCAACGGTTGCACGCACCGTGATAAACATTGAAGCTTATGATGGGAAGGTGGTGTAGGAAGCAATGGAGATTTTTGCTTGGTGGATGAGTGATTTAGGTATTTAGGAACCCACATAGACTTAGTATTTTTCTAATTTTTGCTTGTCATGTGGGATGGAAGGATTTGATACTTTTGGATGGAAAAGGAGAAAGGGGATGGTTGGGATTCTTGATAGGTGGATGCCTCATTTAACTTGATGGCTTTTTTCTTGGGTACCCAAACCATTTTTCTTTTAGACTTCTCTTGTGAAGGTATGGGATTGGGTATATGCATCTTTTGTGCAGCTTCTGAGGTAATTACTTGTTGTTTGGGAACCCACACTTTTTTCATTTTTTCTTTGAGGTGTGTGGGTGTATGCAGCTCTTGAAATGGGTTTTTCTTTGATTCTTGGCTTTTGTATCCTAGGTCATGAGGACTATTAGGATTTTTGACTTTATAGGTAGAGGTATCCAAATGTTTGCCATTGAATCCCCTGGATATGGTGGAAGTGAGATTGGTGGAAGCTCTTTGTTTAGACAACATGTGCATTCGTTGGCCATGGTTGGGATTTTTAGATGATTTATGGATGGATGTACAAGGTGTTGAAAGAAGTGATGGTAAAATACATGGAGGGATGTTAGGAGTTGGAAGTAGCAGAGGTAGATTGGATGGTGGAAGGTGTATGGTCACATGCTTTTGGGACATATATGATAAGGGAGGTGAAATGGCGACATATGTTTTGGGAATATGATAGGATTTGCAATGGACAGTGGTGGATTTATAAGGCATGGAGGAAGTACCAACATCTTGAGATTGTTCACCTTGGGGTGTGTATCCAAGGCCATAAGAGGGAGGAGGGACACTGACATGGGCGGGCTCCAAAATGCCTTGTTCATGAAGGCGTAAGCCTTTACCTTGATAGTTCATATTTTGGAGTATGCGGTGGACAATGGGATTATGGGTGCTTTGGACACTAGATGCAAGCTCTTTATTGGATGAAGAAGGTGAAGTGGTAGATAACGGTTGGTGTTCTCCTAAGGAAGAACATTCACACATGAAGGTAGTGAGACCAAGGGGATAGGATAAAAGATTTGTCACATGGTCGATAATGGATGGAGGAGGATCGTTAGGATCTTGATTATCATTATGCTCATTAAGATCCAAGTTATTGGTTTGATCATATATGTGCACTTGGGAGGCAAGTGTCTCATCAAGGGAAGTGGAAGTCATTGGATCATAGATAGGACTAGAGGGAAGATGGATAGGAGTAAGGGAGGTTTCTTGCTCATGTATAGGATCAAGTTGTCCATGGACATCTTTTTCATAGAGAATATCTTGATCATAGAAAAGATATAGATTATGGATGGGATGGATGGGATTTTCTTTACCATGTATAGGATCAAGTTGCTCATGGATAGCTTCTGCATCAAAGATAGTATCTTGATCATGGAAAAGATATAGGTTATGGATGGATTGGAATTGGATCTCTTGCTCGTGTATAAGATCAAGTTGCTCATGGATAGCTTCTTCAGAGGAAATATCTTGATCATGGAAAAGATATAGGTTATGGATGGGAGTGCTTTGATCTTGATTTAGATGAAGGTTTGATGTTTCCACATGTTCTAAAGTGTGCTCTTGACATAACTCTTGATGTGCTTGAATTGAAGTGGAGTTAGAGGATTCTTGGATAGGTTCTGGGTCAACAACATGAAGGTACGATGGACTTTGACTTTGGTTCATGGTAGGATGTTCTACAATAAGCTCAAGGGGTTGCGGTTTACATGACGGGGTTGTAGGATTTGACATGTTATTGGAAGAATATTTTGTAAGGTCAAGGACCAGAATTTGCGAATGTGGTTGACTCTCTGCTAGTAGCCCTTGGATCACATCCTTCTTAGGTGTCTGAGCAGATGAATGAGGTAATGGATGAGTGGATTTGGCTTTCTCCATAGCTTTTCTTTTGTTGTATAAATTTGGAAAATATTTTTTCCAAAACTCATCTAAGGTTTTTTTGGTTGTCCATTTAGAGTTTGGGGAACTAGATGGCAGTGTTCGTGTAGGACTGGTATGCTTTGGGATATGTGTCTTAGAAGATGGTAAAGGAGGACTAGTAGAAGGAGTGGCATACGAGTTCCAACTTGAGGTGGTGCTTGCCTTGTCATAAGTATCATTAAGACAGGAAAATGATGTACAATTTTGGTGCGAGGCGTAGCTAGTACTGGCATGTTCATCTTGCCAGATTACCATTTCTTGTTGTAGGACTTGGAGTTCTTAAGTAATTGCTATACGATCTTGGGGTGAGGGACCTAAGTTTATTTGCAATTGTAGGTATTGGAGTTTTTGAGCAATATATTCTGATTGGTTTGTTATCTCCACAGAAATTTGACACAAGACCGAAAAAACTTACTGTTGTGGATGCACAGCTTCAGATGCGCTAAAACAGAGGATATATGCACAACAAGTTGATCTAAATGCGCAGCAAGTCGATATAAATGCGCAACTTTGGTGCAGGATAAATGCACAGGAATAGGTCTCAAATGCATAGGAAGTCGTAGTGAAAATGCAGTAAGTCAAAATATATGCGCAGCTTTAGATGGTATATGCACAACTTTGGTTTCTTTGAATAATTTTGCAAAGTTTTTGACACATTTTTCAGTGTGTTTTTGATTTCTTGGTTGCAGGTTGGTCTTTTTGATCTGATTTTATCAATAATAGCAAGAAGACACAACAAGCACATAGAATGATTTCACAATTTTTTTTTAGATTTTTTTTTTTGGGTTGAAAACTTAGTTTTTTTGATTTGTTTTTCAATTATGGCAAATAAGACATAATAAACACAAAATTTTTCATGATTTTTGATCTTTTTTTGTAATTTTTTTGACACTTTTTTTGACTAAATGCAAGTACAATTCCTAGGCTAGTAAAGACAATATTTGTTGGATCCCCTAATTGTGCATATTCAAAGTGGATAGCTTTAGGATCTTGGTAGCATCGGCTCCCCTCCATGGCACACACTTTTCACGCATACCAAGATTTGGGTTTCCCAAGGCTCATACGCCCACCGAACCTTAGGATTGTCCCTGCTACCTCTACTAAGAACCACATGAATTGAGGCGGCTTCAAAGGTCCCACCTTTTGCACCAACAAATAGAAGGATTTTGGGTCACTAAAACAAGGGATATGTAATGAGGGCATCTGTTCGAGTGGTTATACATGTGGTAGCACTACTCTCCGTTGTGGAGTCTCCCAGCCTGCAAGGGTTACGCCTTGGAGGGTTTTGGGGGAGGTTGGTTGTCAGTATAACACAACTTCACTTGTTGTTTGAAGCTTTCGCTCCAAACACAATTTATTTAGAGTGGCTTGGCAGGGCTTGGCTTTAGCCTGTTACCACTTAGGGTCGTTCCTACTTGGACAGACGGGTATCCAAGAGCAGGCCACTCTAAAGGTTCAACACATGCGAAATGACATGTCTAGCATTCTGATCACCCAAGATAGGGGAGAGCATATGCCTAATGTCATTCCAAAAACACAAAAGACAGTAATTCTTTCCACCTATTTAAAATGAAAAAAAAAAATTAGATGCGCTACACTACTCGGGCACACACATGATTGTTAACTTTGAAGTGATTAACAAGATAGCAATGGTTCAATTTTAGCAAGATAGCAATGTGTTTAACCTTGAGAGATAGCAATATGGCAATGATCCAATGATATGCAAGATAGCAATGATTTAATTACGACCCTCCTAATTAGAATTACGTGAGATTTTTATGAACATCATTTTACTTTCTCCTCTAATTAAATCTATGATGAGCTAATAGGTGCAGCTATATGACTAAACTAGCTCCTATCTCTGCAAGTAGATGAGAAAAAAAATAGTCCTGCAAAACAAGTGTTAGCGTTAGCAGAAACCACAAGCAATACTCTAAAATCCCTGTTTAGGACAAATGCGCAGCTTTAGACCCTGAATGCACAGAAACAGAGCTCAAAAGTGTAGAAATTATGGAAGCGTAGAAATAGAGGTTATAAGTGCAAAATAGAAGAGTAAATGCGCAGGAATATCATATGCGTCATAAGAAATGGCAGATGCACAACTTCTGTGGTCAGATGTGCTAAAGAATTGTATGCGCCAAAACAGAGGTCATATGCGCAACTTCTAATGATGGATGCGTTGAAGAATTTTATGCATCGCAACAAAGGTCATATGCACGCCGGGACTGTTCAAATGCGCAGAATGAACCTGTACAGAACCTGTCACTCAAAAACTCAAATTTGGATTAGATTTGAGGCAAGTGCCCCACGGTGGGTGCCAAAAATATTATCAGAAATTATTGTTAATAGCATAAAACCATTAATAAATCAATGAACATCAATAGAAATTGCAAATAACAAGATGGAAAATAAAAGGACAAACCTCACACAAACCTTGTTATCTCACTGCTTCCATTGTTTGCCTAGTCTCGATCGATCTTTTTGTGATGAAAGTTGCCCTTAGGAAGCGCACTTCCTTGCTCCGTTCTTCAAGATGGTGATGGAGAAATGGCTGCGATACTTTATTGCAATGAAGATGAGATTCAACTGCAATGAGGATGATCTCAAGCAAAATGGATATGAAGGGTGCCAAAGGCGCACTGGTAATTTGACAGAGTAATATTACTAAAAGCTTGGATGAATGAAATGGAAGAAGAGGGTTCAATTTATAGACTCATGAGAGAGAAGATCAACGTTATAGAAAGAATAAGAAGATCGACGGTATAGAAGACTTGAGAGAACGTGTGCGAATAGAAAGAAGACAAGTGTCACACAAAAGTTATTTTGTTTGAGTTAACTGCTTTCTTTTATAAAGATAAGATATGATTTCATAAATTAGAATGTTTTTTTCTAATTTAAGAGTTGTTGATAAAAAAAGGTTGATTGAGTCAGTTAACTCAACTTGTGATTTTTTTTTACATGATTTGAGAGAAATTAAATGATAAATTATTTAAATTTGTGTGCATGAAGAAGACTTATTTTTAGAAGATTTGGAAGATTTTTGAGGAATTAGAAAGATAAGAAAGCAAATTAAATAAATAAATTTATTTAATTGTTTGTGCATGATTTGGAAGAATAAATAAAATATTTTATTATATTTTATTTTTAGAGATTGAGAGGATTTAAATAAATTTGATTGATTTATTTAAATTTGGAGGAAGAATTGGCTTAATTAAATAATTAAGAATTATTTAATTGCTTGGAAGAATTAAATTAAATAAAGGATTTTATTTAATTTTGACTTTAGAAGAGGTAATTAAATATTTTGATATTTAATTAATTTAGAGGAATATGAATCGAATAAATAAATTTGTTTATTTTTTATTGATAGAGAAATTAGAATGAAATAAATATTAAGAATATTTATTTAGACCAAGTCGTGTCATTTTTAGGCGTATACAATTACAAAAGAATTTCATACATGCAAGACATGTGGCATTAAACTACCCCCAATTCCAGATGTATTTCCATAAAAAGTTGGCGCAACTCAGCATATTCTTCTTCTTCCTCCAGGATGCAAATTGCCCTGCGGTATTCAGCATAACTAGTTTTCTCCTTCCAAGCAACTGTGCGCAGTTGGGAGATGATATCAATCTGCTCTTCCTCGGGCCAATGCAAATTAGGTTGTAGAACAGGCATAGGCTCATCGTCTCAAATTTCATTATTCGTAGGAAGTCGCATTCTGAAAGATGACTTGGTTGACAGAAAGACTAAACTTAGAGAGCACCATCACCTTTCTCTACAGTCAAGTTTATTTAATTACGCCAGCAAGTAATGATGGTTTTAAACTCATTAATATCGTGCTACCTCCTTAGTGAGCTTCGTTATACTTGTCATTTAAGAGGTAATTAATGCATCATTAATTTTGTAACTTGAAAAATGAGTCTTAAGATTGAGCTCATGTTTCATAACTCCTAAAAAGACATTCTCATTGCATACCACACGAGTAATCTGATGATACCTTGAAAAATGAGCAGCGCGAAGATGCTGATTAGTTGGGGGTCAGAGAAAATTCCAAACTTTGAACCTTGAGAAGGAGTTCACAAATTTTGAAAATTCCCAACAATGAGTGAGGTCAGAGCGTCGGAGCTCTTATGATCCTTCGAACTATTAGAGTGACTTCCAAAAACTCTGAACTTCCCTGACATAAAGGAGAAGTCGGGAAGTCGGCCATTTTTTGAACTTAAGAATATAAGTTAGGGAAACAAAAGGATTCGTGAACTTAAAAAATGCCTGACGACAAAGACTCATACAAATGTTTTTAAGACTTTAAAACTTTGGGACAGAAAATGATCGGATCGGGGCAAAGCGATGATCACATCAATCCCTATGCACTAAAATTTGAAATTTTTTGAGTTCAAATTTTTGGGGCAACAACAGGCTCTAATTAGGGATGAGGACTGTGAAGGATGAAGCAAGGAAGCTAGAATCAAAAGCGCGGACCAGTGCCTTATCCATTGGGCAATAGAATCAAAGAGCACAGGGGACAAAGAGCCAGAGCAAGCTAAAAACAAGGCAAATAGGAAAGGAAACAACTACACTATCAGCACAACAAAAACTCCTAATATGTACATGGTCGGGAAGACCCTACCTCCAGAGACTCCAAAGTGATCATGCAAATCCATTAATAGGCTGGGAGAAATAGCAGCCTCTACGAAATAATCGTTGATGAACGAGAAGCTTGCACACCAACATCTTCCAACTGGTGACCACCATGATCAAAATGATAAGAATGACATCACATAAAGACCCCCTAGATGTGACTTGATGCTCAAAAAGCCACTCTTCTTTGTATGCTTCTTCAAATGGACAAGTCATGTCAGCATTATTCAGTACATAATTACCAGCATCTGTCTAAATGACTTCATGTATAATGTCAGAGCGCATATGATTTTGCCAGCACAGAGAAACCAGCCCCCGGATTGGACAACCCACACATTGACCTCCCATATTTGAATTTTCAGCAGTAGAGCATTCTTCTTCAACACATTGTATAGGAGAGAGTACAACATATTCTTCACAAAGAAGGTCATCATCTCAAGCTTCTAAAAATTTGTGAGGCCGCAAACATTTATCAACCTGACTATTCTTTTTCTCCTCATTAACCTCAGATTCTAAAAAATCATTGCATATATTTCTAACATAGGCTTCATTTGATGAATCATTCCCAAAAGGTATAATTGCATCTTCAAAATAAAATGACTCAAAGATGAATTCTTCACTCACCTTTGGCTGCAATATTTCTTCTTTATCATCCTTTTCATGAAACTTGAGAACCATATACTCTGGTTGTGTATCAATCATCACTTCATTATCAACACCGGAACTTGAAGAGAAAACATCAGAAATGAAGCCTTCCTTCTTTAAATCACATAATGAATCAATCTCTGGAAGTGTGAGTGTTGATTGTGATTCTGGAGTATCACATTCTACAAACATGGGATCAAGTGTGGTAAAAATAAAATCATCGCTGAGAGAACAAGCAGATTACGAGTGCAATTCATCCATTCTCTTGTCAAGCTCTTCTTTGTCTACTTTATCAGATGCTGAATCAATATTATCAAAGACAAAAACTCTCATGTCTGAACTATGATTTAAAGACTCTTTTTCAGTCTCATGAGGAAAAATTTCTATCACTTGGCCTTTTTTATCCATATCAAAATTAAATATTTCTGATTCAGGAGAAAATACATAACCATTCATACCTTTTTTCTTATCATGGGAGACACGAGTGGCTGCATCCATTTTAATTTCAATAATGTGACCATCTCCATCCAATACTCCACATAAAAATTCATCATTGCACACGTTAAGGTACTTATGAGACTCATTACATTTATTGGTTAGACCACTTCTAGTAAAGCTATCATAACCATTTTTAACCTCACCTTTCAAATCTTGTTTAAAATTTTTAGCATTTATGACCTCTTCTTGTAGTCATACCTCTATATTATTTGACTCAGGAGATGTGAAGCCTTCATGTTCAACTCGCATGCACATTGGAGAAAAGGTATTCAACACTTTTTCTTCATGTTGTGTACCCCCATGTCGCTCTTCATTGCTTGGGAGAGTAAATGATTCTATCTTTGTAGTAGACAAGGGAGCCAAAACAGTGCAATTTGCATAACCCTCTCTACTATTTACACCACGGGAGGATTGTTCATCTTCTACATTACATGGGAAAATTACAAATTTATTATTGTCTTCCACATTATGCAAATAATAAGCTTCAACTCTCCTATCCATACGAGGTTTAAGTTTTGCAACACTTACTTCACTTCTACCAAAATGTTTGGAATAAAAAATAGAGAGATTGAAACATCCAACAGAAGGGGGTTGAGCATTATGGAAATATGTAGGCTGAAAAATTTTGTCTGTGCATAATAGGCTTGTTCATAGGTTTGCTAATTAGATTCCATAGACCACTCAATATCAAGTCATCCTCAATTTTCACAGCCTCTTGTTGAGCAACTTTTATATCATTTACGTTACTCCTTTTCAACTCAAACTGAACCTCTGGATGTAATGCAGAAATAATTTAAGTACATAGTGGAGTTGTTTACCTGGTTGAATAGAAGTAGGAATCTTTTTGATCAACCGGTTGAATTTGTCCACAAAGTCTCTAATGGATTCTTCTTTTTGCTTGTGGATGTGGAAGAATTGATTCAACAAAGCAGCGTCATCAACGGAGCCCTTAAATCTTTCCAAGAATTTATTCTTCAATGAATCCCAATCAATAATATATTTTTCTTCTAAATGATGAAACCATTCTGCTAGAGGCCCAATAAGAGATTTGATAAATAGTCAAATAAAAATATCTTCTTTACTTACCCCCAAAACTCTACATGCAACGATAAATGCAGGAATATGATCTTCAGCATCTTGATGATTTTCTCCACTAAACTTTGGGAAATGCTTTCTTGATCCTTCAAGCAATGGTGAATATACGGGCAAAGAAAGAGGCCAAAATGATTTCCCCATGGCTGGGAAGAAATCAATGCCATAATGCAAATTTGAAAATTAAATCAGACAAGAATCTTTGCTGGAATAAATTGTTTCTGGACATATTCCATCAAATAGAGCCACCAGCCTCCATCCTCAGGGAGGCACCTTCAAATTTCTGGGAACACTGATCTTTCACTTTCGAATCCCCAGTAGAGTCACCAAAAATCTATTAGTGAATAGATTTGTCCTTCGAGAATAAATGCAGAAAATGACTCAAAATGCCCAAGAAGAAGAACAAACAGTACTAACAGTTGGAGAAGTAGTCATTAGATTGACAACTTTCCTCTGAATTTTAGAGGTACAGCTCCCTCTTAAGATATGCAATGAATAAAAATATAGGGTATGCTTTTAACTAGAAAGCAAGAAAGGTGCATTAACATCTACTCATCACCATGAGATAGACGTGCATGACTGATTTCAGAAAGAAATGAATGCAGATAAATGATACACAACACACCTATCTAACATTCACAAACAAGGATAAATAGATTGAAGAATACGGTTATATTCTGCCTTAACATATACCAACATAAAAGAAGCAATATTGAAGATAGATTACTAATTGACACAAGAATAATTGAAATCACAGAAGACACTTGGAGACACAAAGTTCTGTAAGTAATTCTTCATTTCTTCAATATAACAAAACTCAAAGTTTCTGCAATGCCCCTATACATAAGCTGAGCTAAGAAAAATATAACTAAAAAGTAAAATAGAATAAACTTGCTCTCCTTCCCCTGTTCACAGACAGCCAGAAAAAGATCCTTTTCCTTCGAAAGCCCTTCCCCTTATATAAATTTTCAAAACTTCCCCAAAAACTATAACTGTTCGAAACAGTTTTTTTCGAGTAATCGTTATCAAGAAAGTGACCTCAAGAACGAAAATAGTTACATTATATCAAAATTGTAATTATCATCATTAATTACAAAAGAACTTCATACATGCAAGACATGTGGCATTAAATTGCCCCAAATTCCAAGTGTATTTCCATAAAAAGTAGGCGCAACTCAACACGTTCTTCTTCTTCCTCCAAGATGAAAATTGCCCTGTGGTATTCAGCATAACTGGTTTTCTCCTTCCAAGCAACTGTGTGCAGTTGGGAGATGATATCAATTTGCTCTTCCTCGGGCCAATGCAAATCAGGTTGTAGAACAGGCATAGGCTCATCATCCCAAATTTTGTTATTCATAGGAAGTCCCATTCTGAAAGATGACTCGATCGCAAGAAAGACTGAACATAGAGAGCATCATCACCTTTCTCTACAGTCAAGTTTATTTAATTAGGCCAGCAAGTAATGATGGTTTTAAACTCGTTAATGCCATGCTACCTCCTTAGTGAGCTTCGTTACACTTGTCATTTAAGAGGTAATTAATGCATCATTGATTTTGTATCTCGAAAAACAAGTCTTAAGATTGAGCTCCCATTTCATAACTCCTGAAAAGACATTCTCATTGCATACCACATGAGTAATCTGATGAGTTGGTGATACCTTGAAAAATGAGCACCACGAAGATGCTGATTAGTCAGGGGTCAGAGCAGATTCCAAACTTTGAACCTTGAGAAGGAGTTCACAAAATTTGAAAATTCCCGACAATAAGTGAGGTCAAAGCGTCGGAGCTCTTATGATCCTTCAAACTGTTAGAGTGACTTCCAAAAACTCTGAACTTCCCTGACATAAAGGAGAAGTCGGGAAGTCGGCCATTTTTTGAACTTAAGAACATAAGTCGAGGAAACAAAAGGATTCGTGAACTTAAAAAATGTCCGATGACAAAGACTCATACAAATGCTTTTAAGACTTTAAAACTTTGGGACGGAAAATGACCGGACCGAGGCAAAGCGATATCGCATCAATCCCTATGCACTAAAATTTGAAAATTTTTGAGTTTAAATTTTTGGGGCAACATAACACTCATTTACATCTGATGCAGACTCGGGATGGGGAATCTTATCAGATTGCCAATCCCAACAGCATTCACTCAAATTCAACAACTTATTTTTTTTATTCTATTATTTTATATGGAGCCATAGATGCAATATTGCATTCAAAAATCAAACTTGATCACAGAAATAAAGAAAAACCTCTAGATTTTAATCAAGTGTCAATCTCCATAGGTTCTAGGGAATTTACAGTTATCATTTTGCAAACTTTGTTCCTCACCTATCTATACTTTAATCCCTAATTACAATTTTTATGAACAATCGATCTACAAATTTGCTTTGCATGTCGAGGCACTACCTTTATTACTTGTCTTTGTTGTTCTTCTTTATTCCAAATACACTTCTCTATCTTTGACAACACCACTGTTGGTTTCACCCTTCTCTGTATCTTGTTGGTTGAAGCAAGTCAGCAAATCCCCTGTTCATTCTACTCTTCCCTTCTATATTTCCTGTATTGTCTTTCTCTTTGTCCTCTGGTCAAACCCCTCTTTGCTCTCTCTTTGATTTATATTAGAAGACTAGAAAATACCCATTGAATGGGCATCCCTATACTTGGATCGATGCCCTTTTCTTTTTCCTGGCATCCAAAATGCCATTCCATGTATACATTCCTGCCACCATAGAAACTTTGAAAGTCAACACACATAATTTTTGTGCTAAAACGTCACCAACATGGCTCTAGTTTTCATTCAAATGGACATATCTGTATGATTAAGTTGCTAAAGTCTCCCAGCCGTCCAATACATTACATTGACCCACCTTTACAATTAATCTTATCCATTATCCTAGCTGCTCATGCACAAAATCGACCCACATTTTGGTAGTTTCTAATGACTATTGAAATATATATGCATATGTGATGTTTTAAATTGGAAAATCATAACAAATATGAGGTGACACACACTACCATTCTAGTTTAGATTTGGATTTCAACCAATTAGCACAAAGGAACAACTATCCAAGCTAGAATCCATTGCACACTAGAGTCATCATATGTCGAAATAGAATCACAACAATTCCATCAAGGACCTCGCCATCCATAACAAAATGTTTTGATTACCCTTCAACAATACATGGCAACTAAATGTAAATCATCAACATTCCTCTACGGTAGACAAAGAAACAACAATAATGAAAAATCAAAACCAAAACTGAATCAAACAATTTTTTTTTCTTGTTTGTTCGACGCAAATAGCCTATGAGCCCAAGTGCTCCTGCGCTAGCATCCAATAGATTTTCATCCTTCAGTCAAAGGCACCAAGTCCCAAGTGTTATTCTTTTCCAAAGAAGTCATATCCTCTTTCATGGCCTCCTTCTAAGAAACTACATCTTTCATACCCATAGCCTCTTTCATAGTTCTAGGCTTATCAGTGTTAGAAATCAAAGCAAAAATACAATTGGAATCATGCAATGAATAACTAGACCTGTCAGGTTGCTGCCTTATCCGCATAGAACTTGTTGAAATGCACTGGACAACTGAGAGGGGGGGTGAATCAGTTGTCCCTAAAACTTTGAATACTTATGAACACATCAAACACTTATTTAATGTTATTTAGATTTAACCATGAAAGCATGAAATAAGAAGCTCAACACAATAACACATGAGACACATGAGACACCAGATTTTTACATGGAAAACCCTATAAGGGGAAAACCATGGTGGGTGTTAGCCCACAAAGATATATAAGTTATAGCAATACCCAAAATGCTCACTGCAAAAGTTGAGGCTCACTACCAAGGGGTGGCTCACTGCCAAGATTTGGTGAACTGATTTGTTAGCATCTACTTCATGCTTGGGTTTAGTTCCATTGAAACAAAATATAACTCCTCTGCTCTTGTCTTACTACACCTTCGCACTTATCTTTGCATTTTCACTCAAGGAAATATTTTTCACAACTACATTACATATTTTTATACAACTCATCAACCTTGGAATGTACATCAAGGTCGGCATTACATTCATCAACTGTTGGAGTAATCTCCAATGTTGGCATTACAAACATACATAGAAATAGGTCTGGACCTAAACAAGATTAGCTAAGGGAAATATGTATGTGGATCACGTTACACCTCAGTTCGGACTCAAAAGCAATCTTCCACACCACAACACTCTTCCACAATCTTTAATGCATCTTTGCAGGTAGTGAAAACAATCAGGTCGGCCAAGAGTGGTGTTAACATTAAGTCTTCTAAGAACAGTCTTCTTCTATGATCTAAATTTCTCTTTGTGGACCAACCCAAATGTAGGAACACGATCAAGAGACGTCCACCAGCACATTGTAATCACCAGGAACAACTGCACAATCTCTAACGACTCTGTCAAGAAGATTCTTCAAACTAGAGTACCTAAACAACATTACGAGCTACTATCATAAAGAAAAGATCACTTGCAGACCACCAAATCATGAACCATTGGAATTGAAGGCACTTATCATTATTACAAACTTTATTTTAAAATCGCATACTGAAATACCTAACTGCAGAGCATAAAACATTCTCCCTGTCACCACTGAATGCACAGAAAAAAAGTTTTTACTCTAGTGAACAGAACTCTCTCAAATCTTCATATCGAAGCCTCAAACTTGAGATATAGCATCTTTAGACATGCCTCTAAATAAATTCCAATCCGCAGACAAAGATATTCATTCTACAGGAAATGCGGAGCAATCTATTGAATTGTTATGCTATAATCAAAGATACTCTTCTATATACTATTTATACCGGAGAAGTAAATTTTCTCAAAAGCACTTGGAAACTCAATCTCAAGATCACTTACTCATTATCTCCAACATTACATAGGCAAGTATAAAGCATCTAACAAGCATCAAAAAAAGAGCACAGTTAACACCAATGACAACACTAGTATGTTGACATCAATGACAACACCGATTAGGCACAAACTTGCAACAATCTCCCCCTTTGTCATTGATGGCAACATATGATGTGAAAAACTGTAATGACCATCATGACAAGATACTCCCCCTTTCTCTTTACACATCTGCACTCTTTCTCCCCCTAAGTTTTTCACATGATTTCTCTCCCCCTTTGACATCAATGGCAAAGGGCACATACTTGCACTCTACTGCTCTGATCAGACTAAAAAAATTTGTTATCAATACTTACTGCTTATTATCAGGAACCATTTAGCTACTCCCCCTAAGAGGTAGCTCTCAAAACATCAATCCAAATCAATGAATGAGGCTCTAAGCTTCACTGGATTGATGCATGCTCATGCATCTTAGTTTAGAGTAGGAGGGGTAATAACCCCTAGCTTTTCCCTGAGATACTCAAAGGTATCCTTAGGCAGAGGCTTAGTAAAAATATCTACAATTTGGTCCTTTGTAGACACATATTCCATCTTGACTTCATTCTCTATCACCTTCTCTCTCAAAAAGTGATACCTTATAAATATATGCTTTGTTCTTGAGTGCATCATTGGGTTCTTAGAAATGTTTATGGCACTTGTATTGTCACAAAAGATTGAAATTGGATCTTCATATACAACTCTTATGTCCTTCAATGTCTGCTTCATCCATAACACTTGAGTGCAACAACATGTTGCTGCAATATACTCTGCTTCTATAGTGGATAAGGAAATTGAATCTTGCTATTTGCTCAACCATGAAACCAATCTATCACCCAAGAAGAAATCACCTCCACTTGTACTTTTCATGTCATCAACATCTCCAACCCAATCTACATCTGTATATGCACTGAGAGTGAAATCATTGTCTTTTAGATACCATAAGCCATGATCTAATGTGCCTTTCAAATACCTCAAGATTCTCTTAACTTCCATCACATGAGACTCTCTAGGATCCCTTGAAATTTGCTATAGGACAAACTGCATGCATTATATCAGGTATGGATTGAGTTAGATAAAGTAATCCTTCAATCATGGATCTGTACCTTTTCTGAGTAGTCTTAGGTGATTCATCATTTTGCTCGACTTGCAACTAGTCACCATGGGAGTACATACTGGTTTAGAGTCCTCCATTCCAAACTTCTTCAACAACTCTTTTACATACTTAGATTAGGATATTAAGATTCCTTTATCTAATTGAGTAACTTGCAGACCTAAAAAGAAATTCATTTCACCAAACATAGACATCTCAAACTCTTTTTGCATTTTACCAGCAAATTTCATGCACATACCTTCATTACCTCCAAAGATAATGTCATCAACAAAGACTTCAACAATCAAAATTTGATCACAATTAATCTTGAAATAGAGATTACTGTCAACAGTACCTTTATTGAACCCTAATTGCAATAAGTACTTATCCAACCTTGCATACCAGGCTCTAGGAGCTTGCTTGAGTCCATACAAAGCTTTCTTCAACCTGCACACCATATCACCTTGGTCTGATAACTGAAATCCTTTTGATTGCTCAATGTAAACTTCCTCTTCCAACTCACCATTCAGAAATGCAGACTTCACATCCATCTGATACACTTTGAAATCTTTGTGAGCTGTAAATGCCAGAAATATTCTGATTGCTTCAATCTGAGCCACTAGAGCAAAAGTCTCTTCAACATCTATTCCTTCAATTTGATAATATCCTTTGCACACAAGCCTTGCTTTGTTCCTTACAACTTCTTCATTTTCATTCATCTTGTTCCTGAAAACCCATTTGGTTCCAATAACATTTCTATCAGCAGGTCTAGGAACTAATTCCCAAGTTTCATTCTTCTCTATCTACATTAGTTCTTTCTTCACGGACTTTACCCAATTTTCATCATTACAGGCTTCATTCACAGTTTTTGGTTCAACTTTAGAAAGAAAACATTAATTCACTTGTTCTTATGTAGCTCTTTTCCTTGTCAGTACTCCTTTGCTTTTGTCTCCAATAATTTGATCTTCTGAATGTTTGATCCTTACATACCTGGGAGTCTTAATTGTAGTTTTTGTAGCCATCTCTTCTTCATCTTGACTATCTTATTGTTCCTCTTTCTTTTCTTTTATTGTGACAACAAGTTCATCTAATTCGTAGCCATTCAGATCTGATGTTCTTCCTTTGTCTTCATCCAACTTGATTTGCACTCTCAACAATCTTTTTCAACCTTTTGTTATAGCACCGGTAGGCCTTACTCTTGGTAGAGTATCCACCAAGGAAGATTCCTTCATCACACCTTGCATCAAACTTCCCTAAATCTTCTTCTCTTCTGATATAGCATTTGCTTCCAAAAACTTTGAAATATTTTACTGTAGGTATTCTTCCATACCACAATTCATAAGGAGTTTTAGTATCATTACCTTTCACTTGAGCTCTATTTTGAATGTAGACAACAGCATGTATAGCTTCTTTCCATAAAAATTTTGGCAAATCTGCTTCCTTCATCATTGTCCTAACAGCCTCTTAAACTATCATGTTCTTTCTTTCTACAACTCCATTATGCCGAGGAGTCCTAGGTGCAAACAACTGTCTCTTTATCCCTTGCTCTTCACATAAAATGTTGAATTCATTTGATGTGAACTCACCTCCTCTATCAAACCTCAAGCATTTGATTTTCAGTTCTATTTCATTCTCAACCATTGCCTTGAAAGATTTGAACTTCTCTAGGGCTTCTGATTTGTCTCTTAGAAAAGTAACACTGAGTCATTCTAGAATAATCATGAATAAGCAACATGAAGTACCTGTCACCTTGTAGACTTCTCACTGTTGTAGGACCGCAGAGATCTGTATGCACTAGATCCAGCAAGCCGGCAGAAAATTGCTCTTTGCTCTTGAAACTAGTTCTTGTCTGCTTCCGCAATTGACATTCCTTACAAATGGTATTGGTGGGTTTCACAAGCCTTGGTAAATCTCTCACAATCTGACCTGAACTTATCTTTACCAAATTATCAAAGTTTATATGACACATCCTTCTATGCCACAACCAACTCTCATCTGCCTGGGCCAATAAACAGTAATCATTAGTTCCTCTTAACTGGTAAATGTTACCTCTAGTCTTCTTACCGGTAGCAATCACTGTTCTGGAGCTTTCCACGATCTTGCACCCATTATCTTTGAATCTCAAATCATAACCTTTGTCACACATCTTACCAACACTCAAAAGATTATGCTTCAAACCCCACACATATAGGACATTGTCAGTATTGTGCTTTCCATCAAAAGAAATAGATCCTTTTCCACAAATCTTACCAACTGCATTATCTCCAAACCTAACCAGTCCTCCATCATACTTTTCCAAACTCACAAACTTACTTATGTCACTGATCATGTGATGTGAACAACCACTATCAATAATCCATTCATCCTTATCTTTCTCCACTTGAACAACCAAAGCACTTTCCTCCACTGGCTTTTCCTCCTTTACACAGCTAGTAGGATTAGTAGTCTTAGGTTCTTCTTTAATAGCAATAAACAAGCATTCATTTGCACTAGTATTAGCAACATCAGATTCATCATCTGTTACTCCTTCATCATCAATGTCTCTAACATAGTAGCATTTCTTTCAAACTCTAGGTTTACTCTCAAATCTTTTTCTATTCCTTTCAATTCTTTTAGGACATCTAGAAGCATAGTGACCAACCTTACCACATGAAAAACATTTGGAAGGTAATTTGCCTGTATACTTACTAGAGCCTCTTTGTAGTCTGTCAACAAAGTTGGCTTCAATTTCATCAAGCTCATCATTAGATTCCACTCTGTACTTCTCAACTCTGGAAATCTTCTCTGAAGTGCTGGCTTTGAAAGCAGTTTCAACCTTTGGCAAAGCATCATCAAATTCTCTCATTTCAAAAGTTGTAAGCTTTCCAAGTAACTGGTCGTTAGAGACATCCTTCACAGTCATCACTTCTTCAATTGCAACTACCTTGTGACTGTAGGACTTAGGTAATGACCTAAGAATTTTCATTACAACTTCCTTCTCATCAATAGTTCCTCCCATTCCTTTTATTCCATTGACAATTTCATCAACTCTTTGCATGTAGCATGTTATGTTCTCATCTTCACTCATCTTCAAACTCTCATATTTTGCTTTCAAACCCTGCAATTTGGTGATTTTTATAGACGTATCTCCTTCATACATATTTTTCAGCTTCTCCCAGGCTTCACGAGTAGTTTCCAAATCCATGACCTTTATCAATTGTGTTAAACAGGGCACTTAGCAAAGCATCTCTGACTTTTATGTTCAACTCATATTCTTTGATTTCATCTTCAGTTGTCAAACCATTCAGAGGCATGGTATACTTTGTCTCTGTCACTTTCCATACTCTATATCCAAGGCAAAGGAGATGACTTTTCATTCATACTTTCTAGAGAGAATAATTTGTTTCGTTGAACTACGGAGCTTCCTTCTTATAAGACATCTTGGATCTTCCTCAAGCTATTAGGCTTACTCCTGAGGAACCTTGCTTTGATACCAATTATTGAAATGCACTGGACAACTGAGGGGAGGGGTGGATTAGTTGTCCCTAAAACTTTGAACACTTATGAACACGTCAAACACTTATTTATTGTTATTCAAATTTAACCATGAAAGCATAAAATAAAAAGCTCAACACAATAACACAATCAGCACGTGAGACACCAGATTTTTACGTGGAAAACCCTATAAGGGAAAAACCACGGTGGGTGTTAGCCCACAAAGATATATAAGTTATAGCAATACTGAAAAAACATAGGCTCACTGCAAAAGTTGAGGCTCACTGCCAAGAGTTGGTGAATTGATTTGTTAGCATCTACTTCATGCCTGGGTTCAATTCCATTGAAGCACAGTATAACTCCTATGCTTTGCTCTTACACACCTTTTCACTTATCTTCACATTTTTTCTCAAGGACATATTTTTCGCAACTACATTACATGTTTTTATACAACTCATCAACCTTGGAATGTACATCAAGGTCGGCATTACATTCATCAACCGTTGGAGTAATCTCCAATGTCAACATTACAAACATACATAGAAATAGGTCTGGACCTAAACAATATTATCTAATGGAAATATGTATGTGGATCATGTTACACCTCAACTGGGACTCAAAAGCAATCTTCCATGCCACAACACACTTCCACAATCTTCAGTGCATCTCCGCATGTAGTGAAAACAATCAGGTCAACCAAGATTGGTGTTAACATTAAGTATTCTAAGAACAATCTTCTTCTATGATCCAAATTTCTCTTTGCGGACCAATCCAAATGTAGGAACATGATCAAGAGACATCCACAAGCACATTGTAATCACCAGGAACAACCACACAATCTCTAACCACTCTGTCAAGAAAGATTCTTCAAACTGGAGCACATAAACAACACTACCAACTACTGTCATAAAGAAAAGATCACTTGTAGATCACCAAATCATGAACCATTGGAATTGAAGGCACTTATCATTATTACAAACTTTATTCCAAAACTGCATACTGAAATACCTAACTGTGGAGGAATGCGAAGCATAATACATTCTCCCTGTCACCACTGAATGCACAGAAAAATAGTTTTTACTCTGGTGAATAGAACTCTCAAATATTCATACTAGAGCCTCAAACTTGAGATACAGGCATGCCTCTAAATAACTTCCAATCTGCAGACAAAGATATTCATTCTTTAGGAAATGTGGAGAAATCTACTGAACTATTCTGTTGTAATCAAAGATACTCTTCTATATACTATTTCTACTGGAGAAGCAAATTTTATCAAAAGCACTTGGAAACTCAATCTCGGGATCACTTACTCATTATCTCCAACATTACATAGGCAAGTACAAATCATCTAACAAGCATCAAAACAAGAACACGGTTGACACTAATGACAACACTAATATGTTGACATCAATGACAACACCAGTTAGGCACATACCTGCAACAGACCTCCTCAAAGATTGAGGTTGAGGTTCTTCATCTTCTTCTAAACTTTTAGAGCTACTAGAGCTCTCCTCATTATTAGGTCCAATAGATGTTTTTGGTTCAACTTTCTTAGGGGTGGAAGGAAGCTGAACCACATCATCTTTCTTCTCTTCTTTCTCTATCTGCAAGACAACAAAAGAAGGATTGAGCTCTCTGAAGATCACACTTCTGCTATATAGAACTCTCTCAGCCACTAGATCCCAAAGCTTGTACCCTTTCACACCAATGCCATAACCGATGAAGATACACTTCACAGTCTTGTTCTCCAATATAGGCCTCTTCTCCTTAGGCACATGTGCCACAACTAAATACTTGAATGTGTCTTAATGAAGGCTTTTTACTAGACCATACCTCCATAGGTGTCTTATCAACGAGCATTGACGTAGGAGACCTATTAACTAGGTAACAAGTGGTAGCAATAGCTTCAACCCATAACTTTTGTCCAAGACTAGCTCCACTTAGCATAGTCCTTGCCCTCTCCATCAACATTCTATTCATCCTCTTTGCAACTCCACTCTGCTAATGGGTATACGGAGTTGTCTTGTGTCTTTCAATCCCTTGTTATTTATAGAACTTGTCGAAATCTACTGAACAAAACTCACCACCATTGTCAGTCCTCAAACACTTAATCTTTCTATCCTTTTGATTCTCTATAAGAGCTTTGAACTCTTTGAATCTATTAAAGACTTTAGATTTACTTCTAAGGAAATACACCAATGTCCTTCTACTATAGTCATCAATGAATGAAACAAAGTAAATAGATTTTGAAATTGAAGGAACATTAACAGGATCAAATACATCATAATGAATCAAGTCCAACACCTCAGAAGATTTGTGAGAACTGGAATAAAACTAAACACAGTTTTGTTTTCCATAAATTCAATGTTCGCGGAAATAAAACTCAAGATTACAGTCATTCATACCCTCAACAAGATTTTTATTTTTCAAGGTCCTCAAACCATTTTCACCATTGTGACCAAGCCTTCGGTGCCATAACATTGTCTTCTCAGCTGGAAGTTTCATCTCCATAGAATGAGCACCCTTAGGTACCTAGAAAGCACCACCATCGAAAGTAGATGCAACAGTCCTCTTCATTATTGGTTCCAATGGTGAGAATGAAGACTCTAAAGCTCTCTTTTTTGAAATAGAGGCACTATTGCACTGAACTGCGCATGCATCAAGCTGAAACAGAGTGCCAATCCAAACACCCTTATCCAACACCATAGATCCTCTAGTCATCTCGCAACCTCCATTCGAGAAAACAACCTACACACCCACATCATTCAACTTACTTACAGAAAGAAGGTTCCATGTCAAACCAGGGATATACAGAACACCATTGATTCCCTTCACTTATCCATTAAGGAATCGAATCAAGACTCTTCCACGGCTAACAATCTTTAGGTGAGAATCATCGCCCAAGTACACCTTTCCACCATCGTATTCTTCATACTTCGAAAACCAACCCCGATGTGAGGTCATGTGAAAAGATGCACCAGAGTCAATAAGCCACACATCCTCAGATGCATGTGTTGCCAAGGCAGCAACAAACACTTCTCCTTCATCCTTAGATGACTTGTCAGAATGTGAATCATAATTCTTCTTATTTTTAATTTTCTCTTCCTTGCACTCCTTGTAGAAGTGACCAGGTTTGTCGCAGTTCCAACAGAGGGCCTTGGACTTTTTGGGAGACTTAGATCTCCCACGAGATTTGGATCTTCCTTTTTCTTCCTTCATCTTATCCTTTTTCTTTCCCTTCTATTTAGATCTACCATGAAGCACAAGAGCCTCCTTAGACGATTCAAAAGACTTTCTCTGCACCTCTTCAAACAATAGTGAATAAACCACTTCATCCATTTTGAGGGTGGTAGTGGTACTCCCAATGGCCATAACAATGCAGTCCCATGAATCTGGTTATAAGGAACATAGTAATGTCATACATTGATCCTCCTCCATCTTCACACCAATAAAAGTCAACTAGGCAACAAGCATATTGAATGTATTCATGTGATCAGTGATAGATCCTCCATCTTCCATCCTCATAGAATACAATTTCTTTCATAGGAATTACTTGTTCACCAGGGATTTAGCCTGATAAAAATATCCAAGCTTCTTCCAAAGATCCTTTCCAGTCTTCTCATCATGGATATTCAGAAGCACTGAATCGGCCAAATACAGTCTTATCAAACCTTTAGCTTTTTGATCTTTGAGATCCTAGTCTTCTTGAGACATTGCCATTGGTTTTATACAAGATATGGCATCCCATAAATCCTGATCTACAAGCATGTCCTCCATTTTGAGTTTCCACAACTCAAAATTATTGCCATTAAACTTCTCTATCTTAAACCCCCCAGATGTGCACGCCATCTCTTACCTGCAACAAAGATTTCAAAATCCTCTGCACAAGCTCCCACTCAAATGAAGATCAGCTCAAAAAATCCTCTACCCAACAACTAGAACCAAAGGTGATCAGGCTCTAATACCAACTGAAAGGAAGCAAGGTATGCAGAAACACTTCCTACACTGATTTAATGAGGAAAGATTTATGCAAATTTTTATATTTTACAGTTATAGATTAAGATGCACATTAACACAAAGATAATAACAACTTCCAAATTTAAACACAAAACTCACAACACAAGATATATGTGGGGAAAACCCTTTCAGGTAAAAAACCCCACACTCCAAAGCCACCCAATAGATTATTTAGGAATCAAGAAGATTACAATACACTTGTAGAGCAAGCTTTTACAGGAATATATCCAACCAAAGATTCAAGAGATAACTTGACATCTATAAGATTCTTACACACAACCTCCATCTCCAGCTTTTGATATACAGGAGATACAATACAATAAACCGTCAACGGTAATTAAAAAACCATGAGCTAAAACCACCCAAAAGTGGCGCCCAAATTATCTCTAATAAAAGATGCCTTATGATGTGCCAAATCACACACCAACATGTGTATCTCTCCCTTTACAGCTCTTTTAAGTGTCCAACATGTTTTTACATTTCCCAAAAATAGGAGGTCCAACTTCCAGAGGCCATAACATTTGATTCGAGTGTCTGATTGACGAACTGTTTGATGCGTCAGAAAGCTCGTGAAGAGATCTATCACCCTATAAATAACATCATCAATTATGAATTTTTTTGGGATGTTTAGGGAAGTTTTGATTACGACAATTGAGTTCAAAACTTTTTTCTACGGTTTCAAAAAACATAAACTTTGATATCTCACAATCCAGTTATGATCTTGAGTCGAAACTCACCCAAGATGTTTACTTAGTTGTTCCGCACCTTCTAGGCAAATTTCAAGTCAACCCGATGTCAAATGTAATGTTACTAAAAATAGTAAGTCTCGTCAAATTTTAGCCCTTTTGAAAACTTTGAATGTTCTAGATCATTCTCCAAGATAAAGGGTATTCGAAAAGACCAAAACTGGGAAGAATAGTAATCTTTCAAAGTTGCAAGGTTGAGACACTTTTCCTAATAATTTCCCTATTCAAATACCATTTCCAAGATGTGTTGCAAGTATGAGGTAAACCAGTGTTGTCATTGATGTCAACATACTCATATTGCTTTGACAAGAAGGATTCAATGAGCAGTGTGCTGAGGATATTGAGAAAATTAGCCTCAGTCAGGAACAGTAAAGAACAGTGATGAGAAGAAGGCAAATGTACTGTATAGGATGCGAACCAGAGGATGCTGATTAAAGGGTTTGTAGATATGAGTCTTGAGATGCTTCAGTTAAGATTTCAGAGGTCCGCATGAAGATTTGAAGGAGTTGTGGCTGTCGGTGTAGAACCGGTTCCGGCAAGTATTCAGAGGTGACAGAGGATTACAAAAAGGTCCGGTGAGGTCCGGAATTGTATAATCCTAATCTGCGGATTGGAAGGAGTCTTTGGGATGTCCTTGTGATGTGCCATCTCAAGTTGTGTATGATTTGGAGGTCCGAAAGTACCTCTTGCATTATGACAGTGGCGACAGACAGTGTTCTTGAAGTTCCGGATAAGGAAGAGAAGAGATTCCAGTAAGTAAAGAAAGTGCGGATGTACCTGGTCATTCAGGCAGGCTTGTGAAGGTTCTTGGATCATGTTGAGGTTGTGTTGTTGGTCCGCATTGATAGTAGAGCCCGGAATTGAAGTTATTCTTCCGGATGAAGTTCTTGCTCTGTTTAGCCGACCGGATGAGTTGTTCATCCTGCGAATGTTCTTGTGGTGGCCGACCGGATGTGTTATTCATCTTGCGGATACTCTTACGGTTGTTTGCTGACTTAGATGTTTGTTCCTAAGTCGATGTCTTGTATAAATAACGGTTTGTGAGTTCATTTTGAAGTGTGGATTGTGTGGATGAGAGTGGGATAGCGAAGAGAGGTGCGAAAGACAGAGCAGAGGTTTTGGGCTTAAATGGAACTGATCCGGACATAGTAGAGATGTCATTCTCCAGTTCAAGATTGTGATTTTTATCACTTTGTAGATAGTGTGTCTCCTTGTAGGCAGTGGGCCTCTTTGTGAGCAGTGTGCTCGGGCAGTGAGCCCTAATTGGCATGTGCCATTCATTCTTCTTTATTCTTCTAACAGAGAATAATTCTTGGGTTAATCACCCCGTGGTTTTTCCCTTAACCGGGTTTTCCACGTCAAAATCTTGGTGTTCAATGTGTTGATGTTCATCTGCTCTGAGTTTATGCATTATGCTTTCATAGATGGTTAATTGATATGCTGTTAACTAACAAAGAACAATCAAGTGTTTAAAGTAAGAGCAAGTTTTATACAACTGATTCACCCCCCCCCCTCTCAGTTGTATGCCCTAGATCCAACAAGATGTTCCTAAGCATCCCCTTACACATTCATGTGACCCCCAAGAGCGTATTAGTAGGGGATTAATGGAACATAAGTAGTTTTTAAATACACGTCTAGGAATAGGAACATGTCTTATGTTGGCACTTCATTTTGTGTCTCATTTCCCAAGCAGTTGACTTTCAATTTGACATATAAGTCCTCTTTTTTACTACAAAATAGTAGACTAGCCTAAAAATTTTGGCATTAAAATCTTGAAATCTAGAGTGCATGTCCAAAATCTATATAACAGAAAGTTTTGATCATTTATAAGCTCCTCTTAGTTTTGATTTTGTGGTGATCAGACAAGATTTGAGCCCAAAATTAAGGTTCTAACAATTGGTAGCATATTCGAACAACATGGATGAAACAAGAAAATTTCTTAGTTTGATGATTGCACGAGTTTAGAAAATTCATAAGGATCCTTCAGCTTCAATTCCATGACCATTGGGTAAGATTTGTGGTTATGGCGGAATTTCATTACAAAGGAACCCCTGAAAAGCAGTCTATTCTTCAAATTCTAATGAATGTACAACGATCCTTGGCATTTATCATTACTCCTTGCAAAAAATTTAGCCTCAGATGTAATTTGAAGGTGTGGTGACAATCCTGTTTTTCTTCTTGCCTAGTCATTAAATAACCTACGTGGGCCAAATTCAAAAAAATAAATTAAAACAATAGTTTTATTGTTTTAATTTGGATGAGAGTTTAAAATAATGTTTGGTACTAAATGTTTATTCCAAAAATTGTTTTGTGGAAGAGACCATTTTTAGCCGATAGGCTTATTAGTGGGAGCTTTTGCTCCCAAAATTTTGTCATCATGCTTGTCTGTGTAAGGAAGTTAGAGTAGCAGAAACAACTTCCTATGCCAATCTTGAGGAGAGATACTATACAAAACTTTAAAAATTGATCTAACAGTTACACAAATTCTAGAAACACATTAAAAAATAGAAAATAAACAATGAAACACAAAACATCAGATATACATGGGGAAAACCCTTTCGGGTGAAAAACCCCACTTCAAAAGCCTACTCAATGTATTTCAAATCCAACAACAAGAGTACATACACTTGCAAAGCAAGTTTATTATGGGAGGATCACCAATAATCAACTCTAAAAGAATTTCGGCAGCATTCTGACATCATAACAGTACCTGCAAACTCAACACTCACAAACTACTCCTCGAGCCTTCAATTTATAGACTTCTGGCTATACAAGAAACCATCTGTGGTTTAAAAAACCATGTGCTTAACTTCTTAGCCAAGATTCTAGTCTAAAAATAAGCTCTCACATCCAAATTGATATCCCCTATATTTGACCCTTACAGATGTCATAGAATCTATCATAATATGCCTAAAAATAGACCTTCCATAATATACCACTATGTGGGCATCTTTTGACACCTAATAAAACAATTTTCAAAGCACCGATAATATGTAACAACTGTGAGAAAATATTAAATACAAAATAAATGCTATGGGAAATATGCAAGGTTGAGACACCTAATTTCCCAACATTCTCCCACTTATCGAATACCTTGTAAGAGCCAAGGGAAACATACCATCATGGATCAACTGCTAGGGGCCGAAAGGTCCATAGACTCGGAACACCACTTAAATTTCAATGTGCTCATGGGCTTAGTTAATGCATCTGTAACATTCACCAATGTCTCTACCTTTTCCAGCTTCACCCTACCATCCTCGACCATATCTCTCACGAAGTGATACTAAACATCAATTTGTTTGGTCCTGGCATGAAAAGTTGGGTTTTTCGCAAGGTAGATTACACTATGACTGTCGCAATAAATTGTAACTACACTCTGTTTCAATCCAATATCTGAACACAAACGCTTCAGCCAAATGGCTTCTTTACATGCATGAGTAGTTGCCATGTACTCTACCTCAATAGTGGACAAAGCGATCACAACTTGTCGCTTGCTCATCCAACTGATTACACCACCATTAAGAGTAAACACATATGGATTGGTGGACCTTCTGCTATTGACATCCCCAGCCTAGTCTGAATCCACAAAACCACAAAAATAACTCAAGGAATGTTGATCTCATGTACCATGAAAAAATAAGAGTACTCTATTGTACCCCGCAAATATCTAAAGACCCTCTTAACTCCATCCTAATGCACTCTTCCAGGATTAGACATAAAATGAGAAAGAACTCCCACTGCTTGGGCAATGTCTGGTCTTGTACAGACCATAGCATACACTAAGCTTCCAACTGCACTCTACTCATGTCTTCCATCTCTGATGGGGATGTAGGACATTGTGAAATAGAGAGCTTCATTCCCAATGTAATAGGAACACAAAGTGGTTTACAATCCTGCATGTTAAACCTTTTCAAAACTGAACAAACATACTTACTCTAGCCAAGCCATAGCTTTCTGTTCTCACGATCTCTTCTAATTTCCATCCCAAGTATGTGTTTTGTTGCACCGAGATCTTTCATTTCAAATTTTGCAAAGAGCTGAAATTTCAATTCTACAATCAAACATTTGCCTTTCCCAATAAACAACATGTCATCAACATATAAAGCAATTAATAGGAAACAATCACCATCAGATTTAAAATATACACAGTGATCAGATTTAGACCACACAAATCCCAAACTCAACACATATGTGTCAAACTTTTAGTACCACATCATAAGATTTTGTTTAAGGCCATACAAAGATTTCTTTAACTTACAAACCAACTTGTTTTTAATTTTCACCATGTAGTGCTCTGGCTGTGTCATATAGATTTCTTCCTCCAAATCACCATGAAGGAAAGCAGTTTTCACATCCATTTGTTCGACCTCTAGGTCATAAGCTACCGCAATAGATAATAAAAACTGAATGAATGTCATTTTAGCAATAGGAGAAAAAATCTCACCATAATCAATACCCTCAACCTAAGAGTATCCCTTTGCAACCAACTGTGCCTTATACTTTTCAACATTTCCATTTGAAGCAATCTTTTTCTTAAACACCCATTTACATCCAACAGGTTTCTTTCCTTCAGGCAATGGTACTAAGTCCCGTGTCTCATTTCTTTTAAGAGTTGCCATATCTTCATCCATGGCTATTTTCCAGGACTCTACATCATTCATACCTAAAGCCTCTTGCACAGATCTCGGTTCATCAATGTTAGTACTCAAAGCAAATATACACTTTCAATCATTAGGTGAATACACATACCTTTTAGGTGGTTGCCTATACCTTCTAGACCTTCGAACAAGCTGAGGTGGAGGTTCTTCCACTTCTTCTTCCTCCTCTTCTTCCTCTTCTAAAGATTCAGAGCTTGATGAGCTCTTCTCAATTTCTTGTCTATCTTGGGGCCTCGATTCAACTTTCTCAGGTGTAGAAGGAAGTTGAATCACATCCTTTTTCTATTCAATTTCTTTGTGCTATTTTGGTTGAAAAGTAACAAGAGAAGATTTAGTCTCTCTAAAAATAAAACTTTTGGAATAAATTACCTTATGTGCAATAGGGTCTCAAAGCTTGTATCCTTTCACACTATAGTTTTAGCTGATGAAGATACATTTGACAGCCTTAGAATCCAGCTTTGTTCTCTTCTCCTTAGGCACATGTACATATGCCTCACAACCAAAAACTCTCAGATGTCTAAGTGAAGGCTTTTTCTTGACCACACCTCCATTGGCATTTTATCAACAAGTGCTGATGTAGGAGATCTATTGATCAAATAACAAGTAGTGGCAACAAATTCAGTCCCAAACTTTTGTTCTAGACCAGCTCCACTCAACATGCTCCTAGCCTTCTCCATCAATGTTCTGTTCATTCTTTCTGTAACTCCATTTTGCTGCAGAGAATATGGAGTTGTCTTTTGTCTTTTAATCCCGCAATCTGTATAGAATCTGTCAAAATCTATAGAGCAGTACTCATCACCATTGTTAGTCCTCAAACATTTAATTTTCTTTCCAGTATGGGTTTCTACCATAGCCTTGAACTCCTTAAAATGATTGAAAACTTCTAATTTACTCTTAAAAAATATACCCATGTTCTCCTACTAAAATCATCAATGAAAGTAACATAATAAACTAATTTACCAATAGAAGCAACATCAACAGGACCAAATACATCTAAATGGATTAGATCAAAGATACATAAAGACTTATGAGAAGACAAGTAAAACTGAATGTGGTTATGTTTGCATAAATACAATGTTCACATAAATCAAACTCTAGATTGCAATCATTCAACCCCTCAACAAGGTTCTTATTTTTTAGGGCTTTTAAACCCTTCTACCCAATATGGCCAAGCCTTTGGTTCCATAACATGGTCTTCTTTGTAGGCAACTTTGATTCAATAGATAGAGCACCCTTGGGTACCCAAAAGCCATGATCATCCATAGAAGAGGAAACCATCTCTTTTTTCAGCGAAGTAGTTTCTGGCTTAATTTTATCAAAAGTGATATTTCACTCAACCATGCATGCATCGAGCTAGTACATGTACCCAATCTACTTCCTCTTGCTATAACCATAACACATCTCACCATTTTCACAGCTGCTTTTGAAAACTATACTTGCACACCCGCATCTATTATCTTGCTAACAGATATTAAATTTCTTGCTAGTCCTGGGATATGCAAGACACCATCAAATCGTCTAACTCTACCATCAGAAAATTTCACACGAATACTACCACGGCCAACAATGTCAAGAAAATAATTATCACCCAAATACACCTTACCATCATCATAGTTTTCATAATCACTAAACCATATTCTATTAGGAGTCATGTGGAAAGATGCACCTGAGTCTATCAACCATGCATTATCACCTGCACAAGTGGCCAAGGCTGCAATAAAGGTGTCTCCATCTTTCTTTTCAGACTTAGAATCAGAATCTTGCTTCTTCTTCTTCTTTTTCTTCTCTTATTTACATTCCTTTCAGAAGTGTCTGGATTTGCCACAGTTCTAGCATATTGCCATGGACTTACCAAGAGATTTTGATATCCCCTTATTCTTGGACTTGGAACAGCTACACTACTTCTCATCTTTGCCTCGTTCTTTTTGTCTTCTTTGAACACTCAAAGCCTCTTTGGCATTCAAAGAGACCTTCCTTCTCATCTCTTCTGAGAGTAGAGAACCAACAACATCCTTCATCTTCAAGGTGACTGAAGTGCTCCCAATGGCTATGACTAGGTTATCCCATAAGTTTGGCATCAAACACAGCAAAGTTTGGCACCTTTCTTCTTCATCCATCTTAATCTCAACTGAGGTCAACTAAGTTACCAACATATTGAATGTTTCCAGATGCTCAGAAATTTGTCCACCTTCTTCCATTCTCAAGGAGTACAACTTCTTCCTCAAGAAAATCTTATTTACTAGAGATTTAGCTTGGTATATCTCACCCAACTTCATCCAAAGCTTCTTCAAAGTGGACTCTTCATGGACATTTATCAGGATTGAATTTGCAATACATAGTCTAATGAGACCTTTAGCTTTTCTATCCATTACATCATATTTTGCAGCCAAAACTGGATCCGTACACCTCTGGACATTTTCATCCATTGCATACCATAGATCCCGATCAATCAATAGATCTTCCATCTCTAGCTTCCATATTTCAAAGTTTGTGTCAGAAAACTTCTCTACCTCAATCCTCCCAGATGTGCTCACCATCTGAAAAATATCTACAACAAGATCACAAAGTATCCTCTGCACAAGCTCCCGCTCAAACCTTGATTAGCACAAAAAACCCAACAATCCATAACTGAAACCAAAGGTGATCAGGCTCTGATACCACTTGTAAGGAAGTTAGAGTAAAAGAAACAACTTCCTACACTAATCTCGAGGAAAGATATTATCCAAAACTTTAAAAATTGATCTAACAGTTATACAAATTCCATAAACACATTCAAAAATAGAAAATAAACAGTGAAACATAAAACACCAGATATGTGTGGGGAAAACCCTTTCGAGTGAAAAAATCCACATTCCAAAAGCTTGTTCAATATGTTTCAAATCCAACAACAAGATTACATACACTTGCAGAGCAAGTTTATTATAGGAGTATCACCAGTAATCAACTCTGGAAGAATTCTGGCAACATTCTAACAGCATAACAGTACCTGCAAACTCAACACTCACAAAATACTCCTCAAACCTTCAATTTATAGACTTCTAGCTATACAAGAAACTATCTGTAGTTTACAAAACCATGTGCTTAACTTCTCAGCCAAGATTTCAATCTAAAAATAAGCTCTCATGTCCAAATTGATATCCCCTATTTTTTACCCTTACAGATGTCATAGAATCTGTCATAATTTGCGAAAAAATAAGCCTTCCATAATATACCACTATGTGGGCATCTTTTGGCACCTAATAAAATGATTTTCAAAGCATCAACAATATGTAACCGTTGTGAGAACATATTAAATACAAAATAAATGCTATGGAAAATATGCAAGGTTGAGACACCTCATTTCCCAACAGCTTGTTGTCGGTGAAAAGTTGTTAGATTTTCTGTTTTCCCTGTTGTTTTGCTTTTATTGAAGTGATATGGGCTAATAAAATAATATACTTGCATGTTGAAAAGTAGTTCAACAAACATTTATATAGATCGTTTTAAGTTTGTTTTAGAAATAAACAAAACTACTTAATGAGTTTCCATTAATAATAGTCTAATACATTAAGTTGTGATAGAGGAATTACTTATACATTTGTATTAAAACCATAGAATGTGTGAACTTACAAGTTCATTTTGTTTTTGAAATAAAATGGTAGAAAGAATTCCAATTTTGAAGTTACTAGATGGTATGTTTACTCTTTTAGAAAGAAAGAATTGTAGGGTGGATTTAGTCGCTTATCTTAATGTAGGTTGAAAATATCCATGAAATTGCTTGAGAATTCATTTGTCTATCTGAAGGGACGAATAAGTTTTATCAAATCCAGATAGATCGTAACATGCTACTCAACATGAAACCTTCACACAACGTGTCTTGTGCATGGAGGGCATCCTATTTTCAAGATGACAAATTTTGTTTCTAGATATATATATTTACAGAAGATAAACCCCAATATTCATCAAAATAGATTTCTTTGGAGGAGGGACATATTTCCTACAATTGTTGAAGATTCATGCGTAGGTGGCATGATAATTATAAATAGGAGGACAAATTCCTTACCAAAACGGATAAAGGTGAAAACATGGGCATGAATATTTTTAGCAACGAGAAGAAACATGGGTTTTGGAGCCATGTTTTTGTTGATATGGGTTTTACAGGTAGCAACAACAACTAACTGTAACATAGCTTCAAAATATCTCACTCCCTGTGATAAATTTCTTAGAAATGGTAGTCCCATGCTGCCAAGGAGTCTGCTAACTATATCAGCAAGGTGGCAGTTAACAGGACAGGCAAAAGATTTGGGAGTGTTTAAAGAACGACGTCATTAATCGCAATCTCAATGACAAAGATGTGGCCAGCCTTGCTCCTAACTGTGGCATTTGACTTGTCTATGTTGTCTCTAAACACATTAATTTCCACAGGTAACTCATCTCTCTATTTATGTTGTTTATTTGGATTATTCAATCACATAACAATTGATTACTCTTATTGTTTCGTTTGTTGTAGTATCCCTTCGCAATGAAACTCCACCACCACCATTTCCTTCCTTTTGCTTTCCTAGGACAAGATATATTATAAGCACTTAGCTTTCACATACATATTAATACTATTTAGAGGGTTGTGATGTATAATGGAGGTGTTACTTTAGACACTGTGTCTTTAGTACCTTTTACTTAAATAAAATTTGAGAGATTGGTCCATGGATTTATTTTCGGCCAATCCAAAGGTCCACTCCTTTTTCAATATTATTTTAGTTAATAGATAAAAAATAAATATGTTATGTAAGTGGCCTTGGACATTATTACATAGAATTGTTAAACTTCTAATTAATAGAAATTAGTTAGAAATTCAAATCTAGGACTTATTAATTCTATTGTACTCTGTTTCTTCTACTTTTGCTAAATCCAAAACTTGAATATGGTATGTAATTAACCTTCGACATTATTACTTACAATTATTAAACTTTTAATTAATAGAAATTAATCAGAAAGTCATATTTTGGACTTATTAATTGTTATTGCCATGCTTCACTACTAAACTGCCAATTAACTCAAATTTATGACAAATTATTTGTTATTTGCTTCGCTACTAAACTACCACTCTATTTTTATGCCCAACCTTTTAAGGTTCCACTATGATTCATTTCTATAATAAAAAATACAACACATTCAAGTTTTAAATAAAAATATTTTGTCAATAGTGTTTATAGTCTTCTCATGTAAGTAGTTTTAATTAACAAAAAAAACAAATAATTTAAATCAAATTAAGGATATATCAGTTTGATATACAACCAAAAAATATTAAAAAAATCTCATAATCAATACCTAGCTATAAAATTGTATGAATTGAGGTGATGCTTTACTATATCTTTTCCATGCCTGGCTTTATGTTTCTAAAGAATTTTCCTTAGTTGTTTGAATGTGGATCGTTTACCAAAAAAAACCAAAACCCCCTATGATCATGTTCTTATTCTTATTTAAAATAAACTTATGTAATGTTTCACCCTATGGCTACTTCGATGCACATAAATTCCGTGCAACTGCTAATTAATACTTCATTTGGCAAGTGAAATAAAATGTTTTCTCTATGATGCAGCAGGGCATTAAAGGAGGCACTCAAATTCTTTATTACTACACAAAGGCGTGAGCAAGCCTTTAGTCAAAAACTTCATTAAATGCAATGATTAAGCTTGTAATGTTTGATAACTAGTATATTTATATTTAAAAAAATATATCTATAGTATGCCGAGATATATCTTCTAGAGGTTATGTACTTACTTTTTGTGTTTTCCATACCTTTTGTGATTTTCTCCACCTTTTTTTTCAATTGTTTACAATTTTTTTTTTTGTTTCTCTGCCTTTCTATCCTTCATGGTTTAATGAGTGCTCTCATCTCCACCCGCTATCTATAGAATGCCTCTCGGCATAATTAGATAGTCACTTCATTCTCTTTGCCCACACGCAATAAAAAAAACTTGTAGGAGTGATATTCCCACGCAGACCTTTGATCAAATGCTTTTTAAAATGCAAAATATTAAAGTTGGCAATGTTTGTTGATGACAAAGCCTTTTTATCCTAGCGGCGCACTATTGCAAGGAGGAGATCATATTCTTTTGACACTCTAACACGATGCCTTTTTACTGCACGACCATTGGAAGTCCAAATCTCAGCATCAATAAAGTTTTAAGAAATAAAGGGAGGGGGCTTATTATCTGCTTTTGTTTTATTCCTAGCTCATCAAATAGATATGCCACATTAGATATTGGCAACCAATAAAAAGTGGAAATCATTAATTAAAAAAATGGCACCATCTTTGCACACAGGGATGAATGAAGGCACCTCATTGAATTTATTTTTCTAATTTTCAAGTATGCTTTGGGTTAAAAATGAAACAATTTTTTTTGACAAGAGTATGCAACAACAAATTGTAGTGGAAATATGCAAAGGTATCCACCAAAAGAGGTGCCATATCCCATAGTACGTGCAACAATAAAATATATTGCAAAATGTAGAAGCATTTACCAGCCACGTGTCATTTTTATTTTATTTCTATTACTAATGTTTGTTGCAGCAAATAATGAAGAGGCAAAATGGAATATGCATTAGTTTAAGGCAAATTATCAAATACAAAATGAGGCACCTTACACCATAGAAACTTGCAGCAACAACATTGAAGACTGTAAAGGAACCAAGGAGTAGAAAATGGAGTGCATAAAGGAGGTCTAAGGCCTAGCTAGTATTATTCTAGAGACTTTGATTTGATACTATATATTTTGGTGTGTCTGATTTGGACATGGTTGATGTTTAGATTTTAGATTATGGATATATATGGTTTTATATGCATGCTTAGACATCTCTTTGGTTTACAAATGAAATTATATATTCATTTAATAAAATGATATGATAATGAAGTATTAATAGTTATATGTTTAATTTTCCACAAAATAAGTTTTTTTATTATTATTATAAATTTCATAATTATTTAATGTTAGTAATTTTAATGTTTAATATTGCTTCTGCTATAATTTCTAAAATGTACTAATGATTCAATGAGATTTTGCAGGTGGGGCAGTCCAAGTTCCTTAAGAATTGGAGACATAATCCAAATGTTATTATTTATTTATTTAATATAATTTTGTTAAGGGGGTTTTATGTCAAAGAGTATGCTGATTTTATGTCTATGAAGGGAAATATGTTTTATTGAGTAAAAAGAAGCCATTTTAATATTATTATCTCTTTGAATTTTATATTGAGGGGAAATTGAAGAGATGGGAGTAATTTTTATTTTAAGGAGGAAATTAGAATCATTCCTCATGCTAGAAATGGGAGTGTTATAGCTTGGCTTCTTTCTTCATTCAATTTTCTTCTTTTCTAGGGGTTTGTGTGGAGAAGATTGAGCAAGATGGAGATGGCTGAAATGAATTGGCGGTAGGATGATGTTGGCTGGGAAAATAATCATAGATTTGGTCAAGTTATTGGGTTGATCCTAACTTGGACAACCAAGGTATGCTTTGGATTTTCTTTGAAATTTTAGTGTTTTTATTAAATTTTTGATTGAGTGTGATAATGCGTTATAAAAAATTAATGTTGTATCTGTTTGTGTGGAGTCATGCTTGAGTAATAAGGGGTTTGGGTGTGAATAAGGAGCTGATCTCGCCGAGGGTTGAGAAGGGCGTGGAGCCTCTCTTGGGTTTTTGTAAAAAAAATGTGTGTATCATGGAGATGTAATATGGATTGTGGTTATGTATTGAAGGGTTGTATTGGAATTGTGGTGTAGATTATGGATGGGTGTTGGAGGGTTTAAAATGGAAGTGATGAGCTTGGTTGAATGGTGGTGGTTGTGTGTTGAAGGGTGATTTATGGACAGAGTTGGATGTTATTTGTTTTTTATGGAAGATGGTTGTGCCTCAAGAGGGAAGGGAATCCCCCTTCTCCCCTTTTCAAGAATTTTGGAAGCAAATTTCTTTGTGAGTGAGTAAATGTTTTATGTTCTTCTTTGAGTAATTATGAGTTTATCTGAGTTGAGAATTTGGATTCATTGTCCCCCTCTTGGGGGTGGACTTGATCTATTCAGTCCTATGGCTGGGAAGAGAGCGGAACTAGGCTACTCTATTTTGGTGTATGCAAGTTTATGGAGAGTGATTTGGAAAATGTTTATCGTTGAAGGAAATTGGATGTATGAGAGTTTTATTGTATTACATTTTTTCCATTTTGCTGACCCATTATGGTTGTTTGATTAATCCAGAGTTTTAGATTGAAAAGATTTCTTTGCTTGTAAGTGAAGGAAATCAGTGATAAGATCTTAGTTCATAATCTGCTTATTCTATCTCATTATTAAATGTATTAGTTTGTATCTAGATGTATAGTTTATTTATATCGATATATGTAAAACTCAAAAGGATGTGAATGATGTTGCAGAATATGTTATTACTTTAGAAATCATTCGATTGTAATTATTTTTCTAATATCAATTATATTTTCAAATTAATTTTAATTATGCATATGTAAATAATGGTAATATTTATGTATAAGGAATCATGGAATGCAAAGATTAAATGTTAATATTGATGTTCAACGAAGTAGTAAAAAGGAATAAAAATTGTATAGTTTACATTGAAAACCTTAGCTTTAAATTTGGGTAGCCGTGACTACCACGACTACCATAGCAAAGTTGTGACAGTCGTGGGAGCCATGACTCCCATGTATTAAGTGTGGCATGGTTGGTTGTGGTCGACCGATGGCCGCCATAGGCCTAAGCTTTTTTCTTCATTCTATTTTCTATTTTCTTCTTTTCTGGGGGTTTGTATGGAGAAGATTGAGCAAGATGGAGATGGCGGAAATGAATTGGTGGTAGCATGATGATGTTGGCTAGGAAAAGAATTTAATATTTGGTCAGGTTAAATTGGGTTGATCCTAACTTGGACAACCAATGTATGCTTTGGATTTTCTTTGAAAATTTAGTGTTTTTATTAAATCTTCGATTGAGTGTGATAATGTGTTGTAAAAGATTGTTGTTGTATCTATTTGTGTGGAGTCATGCTTGAGTAATAGGGGGTTTGGGTGTGAATAAGGAGTTGATCTTGCCGAGGGTTGAGAGCCTCCTTCATCTGGGGTTGAGAAGGGTGTGGGCCCTCTCTTGGGGTTTTGTTATATATATCATGGAGATGTAATATGGGTTGTGGTTGTGTATTGAAGGGTTGTGTTGTAGTTGTGGTGTGGATTATGGCTGGGTGTTGGAGGGTTTAAAATGGAAGTGATGAGCTTGGTTGAATGGCAATGGTTGTGTGTTGAAGGGTGATTTATGGATGGAGTTGGATGTTATTTGTTTTTTTATGGAAGAAGATGGTTATGCCCCAAGAGGGAAGGGAATCCCCCTTTCCCCCCTTTCAAGAATTTTGGAAGTGGATTTCTTTGTGAGTGAGTCAATGTTTTATGTTTTTCTTTGAGTAATTATGATTTTATCTGAGTTGAGCATTTGGATTCACTGTCTCCTGCTCGAGGGTGGACTTGATCTATTTAGTCCTATGGTTGGGAGGAGAGCAGAACTGGGTTGCTCTATTTTGGTGCATGTAGGTTTATGGAGAGTGATCTGGACAATGTTTATTGTTGAAGGAAATTGGGTGTATGAGAGTTCTGTTGTATTATATTTTTCCATTTTGCTGACCTAATATGGTTGTTTGATTAATCCAAAGTTTCAGATTGAAAAGATTTCTCTGCTTGTAAGTGAAGGAAATCAGTGATCAGATCTCAGTTCAAGTAATCCACTTATTTTATCTCATTATTAAATGTATTAGTTTGTATCTGGATGTATAGTTTATTTATATTGATATATGTAAAACTCAAAAGGATGCGAATGATCTTGCAGAAGATGTTATTACTTTATAAATCATTCGATTGTAATTATTTTTCTAATATCAATTATATTTTCAAATTAATTTCGATTATGTATCTGTAAACAGTGATAATCTTTCTATATAAAGAATCATGGAATGCAAAGATTAAACGTTAATATTGATATTCAGTGAAGTAGTAAAAAGGAATAAAAATTGTATAGTTTATATTGAAAACCTTATCTTTAAATCTAGGTAGTCGTGACTACCACAGCTACCACAACAAATCTATGGGAGCCACGACTCCCATGTATTAAGTGTGGCATGGCTGGTTGTCGTTGGTCAATGGCTGGCACAAGCCTAAGCCACTACTTGGACCACTAAGGATTGCAGACTATATTCTGTATTATTCGTTGCACGTTACATTTATAGCAGTCGTTTATTATATTAAGTTTAATTTCTATCTCTGTTAATATTTGATAATAATGAAATATGTATATGTATATATATAATGTATATGCAAATTATGTTAAGAAGGAGATGTTACTCGCTGTAATATAAAATTCTGAGTATCGTAGCAGCATATATATATATATTGTGTGTGTATATACATAAGTAAATATTCTTGTATATACATTTGTGCTCATTATATATTTAATCTTGTCTACAACTGCTTGTAAGAAACAGTTTTGTTCAATATAATAATCTTTTTTTATTATTCTTGTTGTGATTATACATTTAAATGTATCATGATAAATTAATGATAAAATGTATCTTAGTAGTACATCAGTGTTTCTCTTTAGTAAGATTATAGTTTTAATTGAATTAAATTCTCTTGAAAATTCTTATTATCTGATTGAAATATCTAGCTTACAAATGCAATCTATTGCACAGTTGTAACGAACAAGTCTTTTCCAGTATTGATAATTCCATTACATAAAGAAAATTTTAAAATTTTGTATAAGTAGTTCATCTTTAATTACTTTATTTCATTAATAATTTCACTAATTTAATAATTTTGTTGTATCTTTTTGGTTTCATATTGGGGAGGGCATTACATGAGGCATCAGAGATATTCTTCCATGATCAAGCTTGCACAACAATGAAGTAGGTAAAATGTCTTAAACAAATGATTGTAGGCAAATTGTTTGGTGGAATTAAGTGGTTATAGAGTGAATTTTTACATAGCTATTAAATAGGGATTTTTTTAATGATTAAAGTAAATTCAAAAAATTAGAGGACCACCAAGAGGAGCCTTCAACCTCCGGATGCACATGTCTTTGTAAAATATTAGAGCGAAGGTAGAGCAATTGTATATGAAAACAAAATATGAGGACAAAACGGATGCATGCCAACTTTTTGATCAAATGTCTCAGTTAACTACATGGGAAGACAAAGGAGTTCTAATACTAAGCAAGTTTTTACTTACAGATCAAAGGAATTACGCTAGAGAATCATTTTCTTCACCTATGGGGTGAAAATTAAGTTGGGAGAACACTTTTATCATAGGGTAAAAGGTTGTTATGGAGTAAAAAGTTTCCCTGTGCCTTTTTACCTCCTAGTTTAGCTCCTAAGTCCCCGTGTTTACACTTTGCAAGATTAATACTCATCTTAGAGCAATTTCCCCCGAAACCCATATCAAATGGGGACTAGGGGCCCATTCTAAATCTTAATCATGACCAAATTAAGGTTTAATGTATGTCATTTTGGGCCCTCTCAAAAGGTTTCCCTTTGTCATCTCTCTTAATTTAATATACAAGTGTTAGTGGGAAAGCATATTTAAATAGGTTTATGAAAACATTTTGGCATAGATGGATAACACGAACTTGTGATATTGAGCAAAGAGCATTCAAAGCCTTCATTGTGTTTTAGAGCATAATTGTGTCGTTATTGTGTTTGTTTGTTGTAGATTTGGCTTCATCAATCCATCTCCTCATGGTGTGAAAGATATTCATCTTTGTGAGGGCTTCACCTCTAAGGTGAGATCAATTTTGTGTTTCAATCATTTCATTTCATCATTGGATTTGGCCTCTACCCTCCTTAGGCACGCCTTCTATCTAACAACGTCATTGGAAGACTTGAATGTCCTTCTGGGGCTTGATCGAGGCAAACTCCTAAACACCACAATCCCCAAACCCCTTTCTTTGTGATTGCAAGTTATAGGTGTAGGAGTTGGAGAAGTATAGGTGCAGAGAAGCAGTTTGGAGGATAAGGATTCAGGATCTTGAAGAAACTTGTTGATATTCCTCCCTCTTGGACTAGGGCGCCCGCCTCGTAGTCCTCCCGATAAATTTGGTTAAGAACTCAGAAACAGGATACAGTCTACAACATCTCTCTGTTTAGAAACTCTGAAAATTCTTCCCTATTGGACTTGGGCACCCACCCCGTAGTCTACAAAGTTCTCATTTTTCAAAACTCAACTTCTGATATATTTCTAATCATCCCTGAGTATCTTCATGTACGGTTTCCTATAGCATTGTGTCTATTTATACTTAATTACACTATAATTAGGGTTTGAGGCTTATTTGATCAAGGGTTTGACAAATCTCTCAATCTAATCTATTCTTTCCATATCATTCCTGAGCACATAAACCTGCAGTTGAGTCCTCATTCATTTGTAGAGACTTGGCTCGGTTTTTGTCCTCAAATGTTATTGTGAAAGGATGGTTTAATTTGATATACTTTAACACCATGCACCATCTTCCCACTTTTCACATATAACATTTTGGTGAACCTAGAACAAAAAGCATTTTTTATCTTTTTGAGTGTCATTCATATCATATTAACCATCTTGCATTGGAAAATCTTACATTTGAAATTTTTGAAAAAACAAGCATTCTAGGCTTGCATTAAGGCATAGTTTTGCATAATTTGTATTGCATACGATAAAAAGATTTATTTATCTAATATTTGCATTAGATCTGATCCTTATTATAGTAATTAATCATTAATTCATATCAAATCTTGCATTTGAAGGTTTCATTTTCTAGAGTTTTGCTTAAAAAGTTGTATTTTTCATATAACCTACTAGGTATAAAAGCTAGGGTTTGTAGCCAAAAACTTATTTCAGATTTCGCTACTCCTTTTCAACATTCATTAAAATCTGATTTTGAAGTGGTGTTGGATCATATTGCATGCTTTGGCATCCTAGTTTTGAAACTTTCACCTTTTGCAATTACACATTGTGTATTTTAGCATCAAGGTTTTTTTACACTTTCTTCACAACTAGTTAAGCAAACTTTTAAATCACTCATCTTGCCTTGTTGTCTAGAACTATTTCCATCATACTTACTTTTTTTTTCGTGGACTCCATGTGTTTTTTTCTTGAAAAACCTAATTTCCTCAAACAAGTGCTTCTCGTCATAACACTAATGCTATGGTCACTCCTCGAGTGTATAAGAAGAGGAAGACTCTTGAACCTAAATTAACATTTACACCACATGATAGAACCATGGGAAACATTGAGGGACCCCTTTACATCACCACACGTATAAGTGGAAAGCCTACAAGAGTGGTCCTTATTGATCCTAATTGTACGACAAATGTGATTATTGAAGAGTTATTTTATGTGCACGATTTGATACAAGAAACTTATGAGCCCACACATATGATGATTAAAACACACACTAGAGCTTTCTTCCCAAATATAGGGAAGATTACATTACTGATTAATGTAGCTGAGAAAGCCTTGGAACAATCATTTGACATCATCCCTACATCCAGCCTATTTCATGTGAAACTAGGCCATCCATGGCTCAAGTCCATGAAAGCGGACCCCTCTACAATCATAAATGTTTAAAATTTCCTCACCATGGGAGCGTACATGTTGTCCACCATAGCAGATGGCAGCCTTTAGTCACTCGTGGAAACTTCAATCTAGACTACTTTTGGCCACAACCTATTGAGCCTCCTCAACCAAGACAAGATCAATTCTTCCTAGGATATCAAAGATACAAAGCAAAGTTGATAAAAAAATTGGTCGGACCTCCTATTGAACAAATCATTAGTGAAAGGCAACCTAAATTAAAAGAACCCCCTCGACTGAGAGGTAAGGGAGACTTTTTCGAGGTTCCTCCTCTGTCATCCTTATAGGGATTGGGAGATACCCGTAAATAATAAAACATTTTATCACAAAAGGTTAATTTAGCACAAGCTTCCTCCTCTGAGATATCAAAGATTGTGGAAAATCATGAGAATCCTTTTGCAAACATCACCGATAAAACACTAAGGAATAGGCAAGTAAGAGAAAGGAGGAAGAGACATGCCTGAGCTCGACAAGCAACACCTCAACAAGAGAACATTCCACCACCTAATATTGAATCAAGTAAAGAAGAGATAATGGTTGAAGAGTTAAAGGATAATGATTTAAGTCAGGCAATCATACCTTATGTACCTATTTCCTCTTGCATTCGAGATTGGGAGGAAGATGATTTGCTCGACGACAATCGCTAGTTTGGTTGTATAAATAGGTAAGTATTTCTAACCCTTTTTAGCCACCTTTGTTGTAGCATCCTTTTGCTCGCTTATGTAGCCTCCTCTTATGTGTTGTGCTCCCCCGTGTTGTGTTATATGTTTGTTTAGGTCCCTTGGATGACCCTTGATACTCTTGTAAGGTCAAGGATACCAAGGAATCGCCTCTGTTGTGACCATTCTTCTACTCTTCTCTTCTCTACTTTATTGTTGTGTTATGCCTTGGGGGCATAGCATTGCAGAAGATGTCTTAGGGGCATCCTCCTACGTGGTATTCCTAAGGCACTTGGTTCTCCTCTCTCATTTTTATTGTTTAAATTCTTCAGTGATTCTACCTAGTCAGTGGATGACGAAAACAAACAAATACTGATAAGGATAGTGTGTCCCTTCAGCAAGAAAAGAAAAAATAGATCCGATCCATTTATGAAGATGGGGTTGATATATACATCTGATGCTCGACTAGTAGAATCAAGCCATGTGATGTGTCATTTCGTAACAAACCTTTGCAATACTCTCAATATGCTTCAATGCACTTTTGTTGGTTTTGTATCTCATCTTGTTGCTACACTCGGTCTTGATATATCTGTAGTATAGCCCAATGACTATACTCGGTTCCGAACCTGTAAGTGTAGCATTGGTCCTTGATATGATCTAATATATGATTTATGCATAGCTTTCATGAATTGATTTGGTTATTATCTTAGAGTAAGATGTTCTAACCAAAGCTTATATCTTGTTGATTATCTTAGCAAATAATATCACTGTGTTTGTGGGAACATTCGACGATCGTGGCACATGTCACCTATGGAGGCATGGCCTCTGCGAAAGCTCTTGTTCCCTTGCGTGTTTTCACTCTACCTTAATGTGCTTGATACCGGCAAGCAAGATCAACCACCTTAAGGTGGGGGCATATATAATAGTATATGTTTGATTACATTTCCACTGACAAAGCATATTTGAAAGCCCTCGTCACGAGGCGAGATGGTGTATCTCTTGAGCTAGTGCACATCCTTTTAAAAGTAAAAAGCCCTCATCGCGAGGCGAGATGGCGTATCTCTTGAGCTAGTGCGCATCCTTTTATACAAAGCCCTTTTGTGGAAGACGAGATGGTGTATCTCTTGAGCTAGTGCACATCCTTTTATACAAAGTCCTCTGCGGAGGTGGGGTTGAATCTTGAGTCATTCACCCTTAAGTGTGTCTTTAGCGGTTGTGGTAGAGTAGCTCAACCGTCAGGTGTGTTTGGCATGTTTTAGATGGTGGGACTTAGCAATAAGCTCCCTTCCATTACTCGTGTATTCTGTGTGTCTTTCTTATGTGTTTGTTGTGTCTTTCCCCAAGTGTGGTCTAAATACGCGTATCAATGAGATCCCTCCACACTTGGATTTTTATTTGGCGTGTCTTGCCCCTAGTGTGGTCTAAAGGCACGTAGTGATGAGCTCCCTCCACACTTTGGGGTTTGTTTTGTGTGTTTTTGGTCGTCTAAAGGCATGTAGTGATGAGCTCCCTTCACCCCCTAGTTTAGGATTTGTTTAGTTGTTAAATCAATGTATACCTTGTGTATTGTGTGACTGCTCTCATATCTTCTATGTGTATTGTGTGCTTCTACTATATTCTCTGTGTTTTGCATGCTTCTTACTATCTTCCTTGTGTCTTACGTGTCTTCCATGTGTTTTCTAGTGCTTACCTAAGATTGGGGGCTAGAAATAATCCTCCAACCTTTGGGTATTCCTTAGCTCTATGTGTTTGGCGTGTTTGATGTGCTTCGACCGTACTTTAATGCATGTATGGAATTGTAAGATCATACATACATTAAAGTGGGGGCTAAATGTTATGGAGTAAAAAGTTTCCCTATGCGTTTTTACCTCTTAGTTTAGCTCCTAGGTCCACGTGTTTATACTGTGCAAGATTAATACTCATCCCAGAGCAATTTCCCCCGAAACCCATGTCAAATGGGGACTAGAGGCCCATTCTAAATCTTAATCATGACCAAATTAAGGCCTTGGGACTTGGGCGCCCGTGCCCAAGTCCAACCTAATTTTTTGGGATAAAACTTAATGTGTGTCAGCTTAGGCCCTCTCAAAAGGTTTCCCTTTGTCGGCTCTCTTGATTTAATTTATGAATGTTAGCGGGAAAGCATATTTAAATAGGTTTATGAATTCATTTGTGACATAGATGGATAAAGCTAACTTGTGATATTGAGCAAAGAGCATTCAAAGCCTTCATTGTGTTTCATAGTAGAATTGTGTTGTTATTATGTTTGTTTGTTGCATATTTGGCTCCATTAATATCTTCTCATGGTGTGAAATATCTTCATCTATGTGAGGGCTTCACCTCTAAGGTGGAAACAATTTTCTATTTAAATCATTTCATTTCATCATTGGATTTGGCCTCTACCTCCTTGGGCACGCCCTCTATCTAACAATGGTGTTGGAAGACTTGAATGTCCTTCCAAGGCTTGACTGAGGCAAGCTCCTAAACACCACAACCCCCAACTCCCTTTCTTTGTGATTGCAGGCTACAAGTGTGGGAGTTGGAGAAGTACAGGTGTAGAGAAGCAGTTTGAAGGATAAAGATTTAGGATCTTGAAGAAACTTGTTGATATTTTTCCCTCCTAGACTAGGGTGCCCATCCGGTATCCTCCTGATAAATTTGGTTAAGAACTTAGAAGTTGGGTACAATCTACAACATCTCTCTGTTTGGAATCTCCATAAATTCTGCCCTATTGGGTTGGGTGCCCGCCCCGTAGTCTGCAAAGTTCTCATTTCTAAAAACTCAACTTTTGGTATGTTTTTTTATCATCCCTGAGTATCTTCTTGTATGGTTTCCTGTAGCATTCTATCTGTTTGTACCTGATTGCACTATAATTAGGGTTTGAGGCTTATTTGATCTAGGGTTTGACAAATCTCTCAATCTAATCTATTCTTTCCATATCATTCCTAAGCACATAAACCTGCAGTTGAGTCCTCATTCATCTATAGTTATTTGGCTCAATTTTTGTCCTCAAATGTTATTGTGAAAGGAGAGTTTAATTTGATATACTTTAACACCATCCACCATCTTCCCACTTTTCACATATAACAAAGGTTTACACTTGAATACATGTAAGAACTTGGAAATTATTTTCACCTGGCCAGAAGAGGACAAAAACAAAGGTTTAGAGGATGTTGTGGCATATTCTGTATGCCCATGTGCAATTGCAAATCAGAGGCTCAGCTTGTGCCAAGTGTCACTATTGAAATCAATCTGGATTTTTTTCCTTCTCGTAAATTATAGTTTCTAGGTCATTTGTAAGAGTAGGACATACATTTATTGTACTGACATTCAAGATCAGATAGTTTGTACTCAATCAATGTTACAAATCTTTCCATTGCGAGTTCCTTTTTTAATGTAAAATCTTTTTGACTTAAAGGATGGAATGTTTGATTTGAAGCTAGATTACGAAGTATGAATGTAACCATTTGAGATTGGAAGATAGTTGAGGACTTTAGCTTTGCAAGACAAAGCCCTAGTTAATTAAGTCTCTCCTTGCATGTGGATTGCTATGGCATTTGTTTAGTTTAATCCATTACAACAGATTAGACATTGATCGTTGTTAGCTACAACTAATCCAATTTATTTGGAATTAAATGCAAATCAATCACTTAGTTCTGATAAGTTATTTATAATTTATGCTTTAACAGTATGCATAGGTCCAGTATTATAAACCTCTGCCAGATATTTTGTAAACCTACAATTCATGAGTTATTTTTAGGGGATTGTGCATAGTGTTTGTTTTAGGCTAGATGATGTAAATAGCTATGAGAAGTCTCAACTATTGGGATACAAATTTTCCTACATTCTATGTTGCATCTTGACCTATCATAATTCTACCTCAAGATAGCTAGCATGACCAAGAAGGTCAACATTGCATACATAATGATCCATTGAAGGAATAATGTTATATGCGTCGCTCATACTATTGCAGTATTAACATCATTCATTAAATCTGAATGGTTAGATGCAAGTAAACAATAACTAAAGATGACATGGTCAGGGTATATCCCAAAGTGCTTCATTATTTCAAAGAGTTCAAAAGAATCCTTATGGAAGCCATGCATTGCATATCATGCAATCATTACACTCCATAAGATTGCATCTCGTTAAGAGAAATTTTGTTAAAAAGGTCATGCATGCCTTTTGTATGCTTCCACATTTTGCATACATGTCCACCAAAGTGCTCATAGATACAACATTTGAAAAATAACCCCTTTCAAGAATGATTTGATGGATGTCCATACCATGTTCCAAAGTTCCCACTTCAACACATACTAGGAGAACATTAGCAAATGTTGTCGAGTTTGGCTTTACACCTGCCAATTGCATTTGTTTAAAAGTTTTAAAGGTCTTTTCAACAAGCCCATTTTGTGTATATCATGCAATTATAGCATTCCATTAGACCATGTTTATTTGAGGCATTTCTTTGAAAAGCCTTGAAGCCTCCTCAAGAACACCATTTTGTGAATATTCGTAGTCCATGAAACCAAGTCACTTTAAGGCACTTCTTCGAAAAGCTTGAATGCCTCGCCAAAAACACCATTTTTTAGATATCCTATAATCATTGCATTCCATGAAACCACATTTGTTTGAGGCATTTCTTGTGTCATGTCCCCTCCTCCACTCGATTAAATTAACTTTATTTTTATTATTAAAAATAGTGTTTTTCAACACCAACAAATAAAAATATAATTTTTTAATAATATTATTAATAAATAATATTAATAATTTCAAACAAGTCAGTGCCATAAGTGGATTCAAATTCAAACAAAGTTAGCATCTATTAGATCAATTCAAATCAGTATAAAGGGAGCACTCAAGGTTTCATTTTAATCATTTGATTTTGCTCTCTAATACACTATTGTTTCAAGTTGATTACACCAACTAGGACAAAAACCTTAGGAGGGTAAATTTGCCAAGTGAGATGAAACCCTTGCATGTTTGTGAGCAAATACCACCTTTAGGAATTTGCATTATACTGAATCAACTTCTTATTATTTTCCAAGTTCTCCAGGTAAAGGAGAGTATTGATACACATGGTGGCATGGTCTAAGAGTGACCAACTATTTGCAAACAAGGTATAATATCTACATTGTTGGATGGTGAGGATATAGGGAGTGCCTCATTATTGGGCAATGAAAATAAGGAGGGTGCCATTCAAGTGACTGAGTGTTTGGAGACCTCCTGATCATTAGAAAGAAGCATGATATCATGAAGTCGCGAGCTCGAGCCATGTCATCAATTTAGCATAGGTCACTACAGTGAGGAGTGTTACTACATTTCTGTTTGAGCATCACATTTCTCTTGATTGTTCTTAGAGTTTGCACTGACAAATCATATCGTGATTCTCTAAGGAGGCGGAGTTAGGCCGTATAGTTCCTAGGTGCATTACTTGAAGCTGCATGCATGATCCATTAGATTCTCATTTACCATGTTGATTTGACAAAGATATAGTGGAAGTTGGCACCATGATGCAGAAACTTCTAGAGGTCATAACTTTTAACCCGAGAGTTCATTTGAGCTAAAATTTGGTGGGCAGATGCATCTTGAGGAGTTGATTGAAAATCCCATTGAATTGGTAAATTTGGTAGGTTGCCATTTCGACACTTTTTTGGGACCTTTTTTTTGTTGAAAATGAATGTAGAATTGTTGCTATAAACTTTAAAATTTTGTGTATGTAAAGCTGAAAATAAAATTAATCTGTAACAATTAATGAACAAGTGATTTTGCACTTTCAATCCAATGTAGAAGGGAAGAGAATAGAAGAGAGAAGCTTGCAAGAATGAAGACAAGTGTTTATGTGGAGAAACCCTTTCGAGGAAAAACTCCACACTCAAAGACATTTCCTGCTTGTATTAAATCTCTTTGGAAAATATTACATTCAATACTGAAATTCCTCTTAGTCCTTGATGCACTTCACAAAAAAGCTTCTTGCTTTTTTCTAAGTCTTTTCAAAAAACTTCTTGCTTTTTTCTTCTAAGTCTTTCTCACAAAAAACTCTCTAGAAAATGTATGGGGCTCTTAAATAATTCAAAATCTTCTTAATTCGAAAGATTGAAACTCAAATTACAATAAATTGTAATTAATAACATAGAAATGAATGCTCATGCAAAAACCAAGCGTTCCAAATAGAGAAGACTGAGTCAAACAAAGTCAAGCCTTTTGTTAGCTACCTGTCCTTGACGTGGGCACCCAAGTTTGCCCAAGTTAACTCTGCCAACATCAAATACATTCCCAAATAAAAGCAACAACAAAAAGTCCTCAAATTGGGCGTCCAAGTTTGCCCAATCACTTTCTATCAACTGAAGTGATCAACACACACCAATCTCATGCAAACAACATGCAAGATTGATGTCCCCAAAGTTATTCCGAATTACCTTGTTCTATACATGCAAGTGACATGCAAACACCGGATTCAACATGCAACTGATACCCATTATCTAAAACACTGAGATCTACCATCTTGCAAGTTTCTGGAGTTGGAGTGTTCTGCAAGTAATCTCTCAAAACTAACATGCAACAACATGTAAGATCATATAACTAACATGTAACAACATGCAAGGTCATACAAGTCCATACGAGTGACATGCAAGCACATGCAAGTGACATGCAACAACATGCAAAGTCATACAAGTCCATAGGAGTGATATGCAACAACATACAAGCACATGCAGGTGACATACAACGACATGCAAGTCCATAGGAGTAACCTACAACATGCAAGTCCATAGAAGCAACATGCAACAACATGCAAGTGACATGCACGCAACATGTAAGTACATGCAAGTAACATGCAATAACAAGAAATAACATGCATGTACATGCAATTAACACGCAACAACATACAAGCTTTTATGAACTCATGCAAGCAATATCCAATTCATGCATTTCTAACACTTTAGTTAACTCCAACATTATATCCATGCAAGGTGTCTCAACATTATCCACTCGTGTACATAAAAAAGCACAACTCCAAGTCTAAATATAAGTCCCCATCAAAAGGGAACTCCCAAGCTTAACTCCCACTTACTAGGAGTTATCAAACTCTCAAAATAGACATAAGAGAAGTCAACAAAGTCTTCATGGCCCCTACTAAAAAAATGGATGCCCAAGTTGATATAATTAATAAATAATTAATCTCTCAAAGTCCCTATGTGTTGGGGAACACATTCCAAGAACTTTGGAGACACATGAATTGGTTAGGATTGCAAGTTAATGGCAACTTATCCCAACATTTTTCGATCATCTAGGGCCTCAAGATGAGGTTTTAATGATTTTTCAAGATTTTTCCAAGTTATTTTTCTAATTAATTTTTGAACTTTATATGCAATTAGATTAGAAAGTTGACAATTAGTCCTCTTTTAGTTAGTTTCAAATAACTGGCAAGTTTCATGGCCACACGAAGAAGGATGCGAAATTACCAAAAATGACAATTTTAGAAAGTTACTAAAAATTGCCAAAAAGGGTAATTTTTGTTTTTGTATATGTTTATTTTTTCTTTTTAGTTGTAGCAGAAGGGAATGGAATGAGAAGGAGAATTCAAAAATATTTATGAGTATTTTTGCAATAATAATAGTGTTGAATATTATGTTGTAAAGTTTGGTTGCATCACACCATGGAAACTCATTGAAATTCTTGTCCTTGCCCAAGCGACTGCATAAATCTTTATCCATGGACAACTATGAGTAAATGGTGATGTAAAGTATTATATTTCCATCTATCAATAGGTCACAAGTCATTATATCATAGTTTATGAGAATTTGAATATTAAGCTCTTTATCTATGTGTTGTGTGTATTACCAGTGAATTAATAAATAGTAATTGTTCTTGTGTATTCCTATATTGGTAGTTATCAATATTCCAGTACTTGTAAATATTCTCTAATTTTGTTGGATCTCACAAAATTGTTATGAATTGTGAATTGGCTGACAAAATACTATGAGAAGAATAATTAGTTATAAGACAAAATATATACCGGTATCTCGAAAAAGCCTTAAAGCCTTGTCAAGAACACAATTTTGAACATCATGTTATCATTGTATTTTATAAGACCACATCTAGACTAGGTATTTATTTGAAAATCCTTAAAGCCTTATCAAGAATACTATTTTGAGCATACCCTACAATCATGGCATTCCATGAAACCACATTTATTTGAGGAATTTTGTTATTTACAATTTACTTTCCATCTAAAGACTTCCAATTTTGCATACATGTCTACCAGGGCACTTGCAACTACAACATTTGGCATAAATCCACTTTGAATTATCCTTTTATGGATGTCCATGCCCTATTCCAAAGCTCATATCTTGGCACATCTTGGGAATATGCTAGCAAATGTAAACTCATCTAGTTAGACACCTATGTGTTGAATTAGATGAAATGGAGTCAATGCCTCGTAAGGATACTCATATCTTCAATTATTTGCAGTGAATGAGAAGTCATCTCCTTCTATCATTTTATCAAACACATTTTACATGCATTAACCAAACTATTGCATTTAACCCAACCTACATGTTGATAATCGCTCTGCAAAGGAATGCTTGTCAATGTAATTATTTACCTAAGTTGCAAGATGTCATGCCCACTCATACACACATGCATAAATGGACATAAACACAGTGCAACTACTTTTTTTTTGAAATAATATGATACTAGGAGTTACGTTACTTACATTCCCAAGTTATAGTAGTAACCCTCTGACACCTTGGAATACACAATAATTAAACCTAAATTTAATGAAACAGAGTCAATGCCTCATGAGGATACTCATATCTTCAATTATTTGCAGTGAATGAGAAGCCATCTCCTTCTATCATTTCATCAAACACATTTTACATGCATTAACCAAACTGTTGTATTTAACCCAACCTACATGTTGATAATCGCTCTGTATGGGAATGCTTGTCAATGTAATTATTTACCTAAGTTGCAAGAGCTTTTCTACACTTCTATCCACAATTTTACAAGACATTTAACATATGACATAAATCTAGTTAAGGATACTATGGAAAGATCTTTAGATTGAGCATGCAGATTGGCACTTCCATGTGAAAACCCTCGTTCGAAAGTAGAGTCTAAATTTGATGGTTGTATTTATAGTTTTTTCTCGTAAAATACAATCAAAATGTTGAGAAGACTATTATATAAAAGGAGAGATTTTTATGGACCATCAAAAATTATATAGAATTACAATTAAATAGATATCTAAATTTTGGTATATATTTTTAAAATTAAACGTCTTAAAATATTTGAAAACAACTTTGAATAAATAACCATCACAAAAAAATTAATTAACATGCAATGTCAACTGTCAAATTTAGACCTTGTTTGAAAGTGTTTATCTACCACTCAACGATTAATATTGTTTCTATTTAGTTCTTAATTGTTGCCTTCTAAAATTGTTTTTCCCCAATAATACGGGTACTTGTAAATTCATTAGGGAATCTAACATACAAAACAAGAACAAGACACTAGACTATCAATCAGTCTAAATGAGCAGTAGATTCGAAAATGATGATTTCAGAGGGCAAATATTTATCCTAAGCCACACACATAGTACATTTCATTTTGTCCATTACAAGTACTATGGTTGAAGTCACAAGACAATCCTATGTCTATGCAAGAAGCACCTAAAATATTGGGCAACGTCTATCCAGAATTCAGAATGCACCATGCCCATATATGGTGCCATATCCATAACCATTAGAACTCAATCTGTTGATTGGTTGTCTATCTAAAGATTAACTCAATGATTTTCAACACTTAAATACATGCTAATTTTTACTGGATTTTAATAAATATTTTTGTTGAAACCTTTATGTGAATTGTTGTACAAAGAGCAATTTTTTTGAAATCACATATTATTCTTGAATTGGCAGGAAAGGAAACAAATGAGCATTTATGAGAGGGAATTGTTGTTGTTTGATATCCTTTGTAATTGCTTGGAGGACCAATAACTGTAGCCATAGCTGCTAAGAAAATATTAACCAAAATTTGCCAAATTTTCTCTGACGATTATGGAGATGTAGCTTTCACGTCCTTTGCGGCTGCTATTTTCTATACGATTGGCATGGTGGTCATCAAGGATTTTGTGGTTGTTAAGAGGGAGGCCAAAGCTTATGATGTGGGGGATTTCAAATTCTACATGGTTTTGATGTGGAACACTATTTGCTGGAAACTCTTCTACATTGGGATCTTTGGGGTCATCTTTTTAACTACTTCTCTATTAAGTGCTATAGTTATAATTGTTTTTATTCTTGTGAATGAAGTGCTAGGTGTACTCATATACGACAAGAAATTCAACCTGGAGAAAGGCATGGCTCTGGATATGGCCTTGTGGGGATTCACCTCATATTTATATGGGGAGGCTTCCATAAAAGCAAGACAATCCTTTGAATTAGTAAGACTCAAAGAAGAAAGGGTTTTAGAGCTCAATGTTGGTCATTAGCCTAATCTAACAACTACCCAACTCAAGATATTTTTTTAAATGATGAGATCTTGTTTGTAATATGCATATTGGTTTGACACATTGAAATTCAAGAATGGAAGTACAAGGTGAAACAATAACAAAAAAAAATGCCCCACAAAATACATGTCATATCCATTTTTGTGTGTAGATTAATAAATGATCAAGAGAAAAATACCAAAAATGATGTGCATTTGTTGCCCCTTCTAAAGTTGGAGAGAAAAGACCAAGCCCTGTTTCGAGTAATTTCTTTCAATTTCATTTAATTTAGGTGCATATGAAACTTATCTCAAGCCACACCTCCATGGAAAATACTCATTTCTTTTATGAAACATAGAGGTCTATTTACTTATCTACTTTGATCATCTTTCTCATCTCAAACAAAATTCAGAGCAAATTTTAATTTAATTGATTATTGAATGGAGTTGGGAATTCAATGATACAACAATATTATCGTATGGAATGCTAAATATATTTTTAATCTTTATAATAATCCTTTTTACTATGGGAAAGTAATTATGTCTTCACATTAAAGAAGGTTGGATAGAGGAACAATAGGTTGGTTAATATTCTTGCATCATTCAACTACAATGTAAAAATTAAATTTCACATAAAGAAATATATTTTTCCATAAGGATTTATGAGTTGCCATAGCCAAGATACCAGCACAAGCTATAATTCCACTACAAGCTACCTTCCCCTTACTTTTTATGACATCTATGGTATCAAAATGTCTAGAAAAAACATAAATTCTCAAAAACCCATAATTCCCAGTCTAGTGTTATATGTTCAAGGTACTTCAAACACGAGTCAAGAATAAGCCTCTTGGAAATTACAAATGAGTGACATGTAACTGTCATGGATCATCCAAAGGAATTTTGATAAACAATCATCAAAACCATAATGCATAATACAATAAATAGAAATTCAAAAAAACCCACCACTTATTTACAATTTCCAAGAGGCTTATTCTTAACTCATGTTTGATGTGCCTTCAACATATACTAAATTTAGAATGTGGAAATTATTTAGAATTTAAATCGACTCAGTTATGCCAAAGAAACAATTTGAATTAACTATATGTAGTTTCATGAAAACAAGAGCTTTGTAATAGGGTATGGAGGTCCATCAAAGGATAATGAAATTGGCATTTTGTAGTGTTTCTCCACATTTCAAAAATGTCATTTTGGTTAAGATGACTCACTACTCTCTTTATAAAATAAACCATTTTGAACATACCCTGCAAAGAACACATTCCATGAGACCACATTCATTTCAAGCATTTTTTCTAATAGTTTTACCTCTTCATTCTAAACACCCCCTTCCTAGTTACAAGAACAATGTATGATTTTTGTTCAAGTGTTACTATTTTAGGATGTATGTTGTGATAATTTGACACTCCTTGTTGCTACATTATTTCTATGAAATAGGTTGTTTGGAACTAATGTACTTGCCACTGTGCTCCATTTATTTGTTTTAAATCTACATTATTTAAATTTTGAAACTCCTTTATGTGAGTCGTGAAGGTTTCCTTATGATTGAGTGGATATTTGAAATAGTTTATTAATATATAATTATATGCATAGTTAACTTGCTCCTCATGGGCTAAAAGTTGGATTTAAAAGTATTCTTGTACTAAATTACCATCATTTTAAGGAATCGTAGTATAAGGATTGTTTCCCTTATTCTCCATATGATGATATACTTGTGAAAGGACTTTTAAGGAATTGGTTTTTATGCAATATTCATAATGGTTACAACCGTGTATGCAGGGGCTGAGAAATATTAAGAAGAGATTGGTTGTTTGGCAAGGAACACAATATTATTTTTAAGATTAAAAAATGACTCTTGTATAGACCATTCGATTTGACTCAAAGCAATAGACCAACCACATTTGTAGAGCCAACTAGAATAGTATACAATAACATCACCTATACTATAGTGGGTGAAATAGACTTAGATGTTTTGGGGTTCAATGTTAATGTGGATATCATGCTTATAATTGTCTCTAGACAATAGAATAAATAATCTTACTTTTGTTATCCTAAATTGTGAATTACATATTGTATTAGTTTAATAGAAATGGTGGCAACATATAATATGATTATCGTATTTATAACCATTGAATCGTAATGTAAAAAATGGCATCATCCTATTCCACAACAAAACATGGTTTAACAATCATGTCTTAAAAGGTATTAAGATTAAATGGATAAGTTGTATAGGAATGCAAACTAGGCATGATGTGATACATAATAACCATTACTGTTGTTATATGAAGCCCAATCAGACTCGGAGGTTAAAATTTACCCCACTTTTATTGGCGTGGTTTCCCCCCAAATTCCTACGAGGTCAAGGGGCAGTGCCCCTGGCATGATACAGGGCGGGGTCGAGGGGCAGCGCCCTCGTGGGGGCTTGGGGGCAGCGCCCCCGAAACCTCACATAGTTTTTTATTATTTTATTAAGGCGTCGGGAGTTATTTTTCATTGGCCGACATAAAAAACCCTTTTTTTGTAACCGACAAAAGTTGTGATAAAAAATGGCTAAGGGTTAGGGTTTCTGTTGATGTATTGTAGCATTTTGCAGTGGTATTGAGTTGCAAGGATTGCTGGTTGTAATCGGTTTGATTTACTGGATAATAATATTGGACTCTCTGTTGGTGGATGTAGCCCGAGTTTGGGTGAACCACGTTAAAACTTGTCTCTCGCTGTTATTTTTTCTGTGTATTTTCATTCCTCTATTTAATCTTTATTTGCATTTAATTGATATCTTTTGCCGACTAACCCTAACAATTACATTACTAAGTATAGTTACACTTGGTATAATAACAATTAGCTTAGGTTGTACATCTAGTTGTAGTTCCCATATCTAGTGAAAGGAAAAAAAAAACTATAGTGGATTGATGGAATTACAAAATTCTAGTTATCATGTTAGTGCTAGAGTTTATGATCTACTTGCATAATATTGTTTATCCCACTATGGGACTTTTGGTGAGAATAAGTGAGATCATTGAATGGCTATTCATATTTGTGTTTGATCATGATGTTAGGGATCCTTGGTAGGGATTAGTTATTTGTATAGTTGAGATTTCAACTATGATGGTTAACAAATCTTAGTATGATACTATAGACATTATGCTTGACTAATTTAAGATCATTTGTTTCGGTTGGGATATGCTAGATAATTGATTCACATCTCAATAATAGAATACATGCCTATTGGGTTAGTATTTTAGTAAATTTATCCTTAACTATTAGGTTGTCAATAAGATAAAATTTATAACATGATATTATATAGAGGTTGAAGTATATATCAATGATTATTAGTTATGGTCATGATTTTATGAACTGTTAAGGATCTAAGCTACATATTTTTGTTGTATGATATCATGTTTCGAACCTAAATAAAACTATATGGTAGCCACATTATGATGTAGTTACATTTTGACTATATGAAATATTTAAGATCATTACCTTCACATGAATGCATACAAATATAGAATGATTATTTGTTGATGGGTTAGTTATAACTATTATAGCATATTATAAGTGAGAAATATTGTTTGAGTTCTTTGAATGCTAACTATTATGTACATGATATATTAATTGTTGCATGTTTATTATTATGAAAAATTAGAAGCATTGTATCTAGTTGTGGTTGAATTTGTTGACTGATATGAATTGTTTATACCCTCATTGAGTTGTTATGGGTTTGCTAATATGTCTGGTCTTAATGCCTTGTCGAGGAAGTATTGCAATTCTAAATTATGAACTTAGTTGTGTTTCCCTACATATTGTAATGTCCCCTTTTTGAGCAAGGTTGGAAAAAATGAATGTTGTTGAGGCTTGGAGAATGGAATGTTGAATTTTATGGCTTCAACTAATTTTGCTAGCTAAAACAAAGTGGTATTGACTTATGGTGTTTTTACAAAATTATTGAAAAGTCAAAATAATAAAATAATATTGCTAAGAGCAAAACCGATCTAGGTGGGAGAAGAAAAAATAACTTAAAGATGGGAAAAATGAAAGTTGAAAGGTGAAAATAAAATAAAAATTTTAATTATTAAATATTATATTATTTCCCATGGAAAATCGACGCTGAAGGAGAAAAAAAATATTTTAATTGCATTTTCTCTCTCCTAATCGCTGCCCTTGGAGGAAAATAAATAAATTAAAAGAAAATTAATAAATAATATTTTCTTTTCAACAGTGGACTTCAAAATAATAAATAATGGTTTATCAGGTCACCCAAGTTGAGGAGGATAAAAGGACATCAATTGGAGTCATTTTTATATCTTGGTTATTTGGCATTTTGCATTTTGAGAGCTTTCTCTTGTCTGTAACAGTGTTTCAACTTGATTCAAGGATGAAAACCCTTGAACTATAGTGGTTTGGATGAAAACTCATTCCACCACGAGAGATGCATTCACTTAGAGTTCATCATTGAGCATATTTGCAGGTTTTTAGAGGAGATTTGGCTTCAAACAACTAGGGTTTCATGGTGATTTCATTTCTAGCTAGAGTTTGAAGACTTTTTATGCAAGTTAAAGGAAGAATAATTTAGATTGAAGGAGAAATTGATTATATTTTCATCTATTGAGATTGTACAAGGGTTTCTAGGTGAATCACCCTTCATTTGGAGGCAAATTTGTGGCTTGGAAGCATTATTTTGTGTTCTAATTTTTACAACATACCTCTGCAAATTCATTTTAGACTTAGATCAAAGGGTTTGTTTATATCATAAATTGAAGGTATAAGGGTTTATAATCATTTCAGAGTCAAATCACTTCATTTTTAGGGCCTAGCTATTCATATTGGAGGATTTTTTGGGCATTTCTTGGCTAGAATTTGATTATCAGGTTTTGCATTAGCTGCTACAGTTGTAATTTCAGTTATATTAGACCTTATATCAGCTATTATAGGTGGTTTATCATTCATACTTTGTTGGGTATTGAATCATTTCTTCATAGGGTTTCATCTTCCCTAAGGCGGCTAGGGTTTGGACCAACATTTAAGCATTTTTGGATGTATTTGGATGTCTGAAATTGAAATCAGACTTGATTGATATAACTTACAGCCATCATTATTTGTAATCAACCATCTATTTCAATAATGATTACAAGCTTTCATTTTGGGTATGTTCACCTTTGCTTTGTGTAAGTTATTTGGCTAAATAATATAATCTTTTGCAACCTTTCCATTTTCATTGTATTTCAAACACATCATTGAAAACTGTATGTGTAAACTCTAAACCAAATTGAAAAGACAAATAAAATTTTTTTAGACTAGCAAGGGAAAAAATTCAGTTTAGACAATTCAGGGTTCTTACAGTGGTATCAGAGCTTGGATCTTGCCAGCGTATTGGGTTATCCAACCACTGGAAGTTGGTCCACACAGGTATTACTTTAGGAGAAGGCCAGGACAACGAGGAGGAGAAGTTAATCTAGTTGTAGGTACACATACAAAGATGAATATAGGTAGAAGTGGTAGTCTTAGAGGTCATGAACAACCTAATTCTAAGGATTTCATGTAGGCATTTGGTCAACAATTTTAGATATTTCAGGACCGTATGATCACAGCCATTGGACAATTGAAATTGGAGCATTCACATTCAAGAAGGTCAAGAAGTGATAGTAGTAAAAGACATAGCAATGCAGGTGGTGTGGCTACAAACATGGGTAGAGAGGCTACAAATACAGGTAGAGCAACCACAACAGTTTCAGATAGACCTCTTTGTCCTACTTTTGTACCTAGAAGAGAAGAACAATCATCTGAAGAAGAGGAGGAAGTCACAGATCTCACCGATGATATCAAGGTTGTATATGATGAGTACCGCATACTTCCAGCTGAAGTCAAGACAACCCTTAATTTGAGCCAATTCATGAATCAAAGAAGGGAGAAGAAGAAGAGCCAAAAGGAGAGAAGACCTAAAAAGGAACATAAAGAATTCAAAGATGCATTGAACAAAGTTCCTTTACCTAACTTTGATGGCAATGGTAAAATAAGTGCTAGGGCATGGATACATGAGCTTGATACTTTTCTTACACTCAAGACGATGAGTGAAGAAAAGGGCATTCAATTTGCTACTATGCATTTGGAGAGTTTAGCCTATGATTGGTGACATCATGGACTTGTCTCACAACATCATGGCATGATCACTTCATATGATGAGTTTACACGTAAGTTCATTTGATAGGAAGGATGTGGAAGTCTACTATAGGGATTTGGCCCAGCTAAAACAGGTTGGTAGAGTAGATTCCTATGTCAATGAGTTCCAAAAGATTATTTTCATGGTTCCATAAATGCCAGAGAGGAGAGTTACTATGCTCTTTGTTGAGGGATTGAATGATAGAATGAGAGGTTTGGTGAAGGCTCATAAGCCTAAGACTCTGGATGATGCTATATATCTTGCACTTGATTTAGACACAACTCCTTCATTTTAACCCCAAAAGAAGAACAAGAATGAAAATTCAGATCAACAATCTCATGAGCAACCCACTCCTACAAAAATTGAAGGTACATCAAAGATGGATTTTGAGGCAAAGAATGAACTTCGTAGGGAAAAAGTTATTTTTTTCTTGCAAAGAACCTTGGGAACCGGGTCATAGATGTCTTGGCAAAGGTAAAGTGCATTACATAGAGGTAATTGATGATATGAATGATGATACTAGTTCAGAAAATGAACAAGGAACACCTAATGTTGTAAGTGATGAGAATAAGGGAACTAGGATCTATTATCTTTCAAGAGCTCCAATGTATAATCCATTCCTCTTTGAAGGCACATTGTTTGGATGTAAGGTCATAACACTTCTTGATAGTGGAGCTATGCATAACTACATTGATGAGGGTTTGGTGAACAAAAGAGGTTTACATTGTGATGATTTCGAGGGCTTTGATGTGACTATAGCAGGTGGACTCACTATTCCTTGCAAGAAGAAAGTGAACAAACTTAACATTTTATTTGGTGAGTATACACTTTGTGATGACTTCTCTATTATTGACTTGAATGATAATGATATTGTGCTTGGTATGCAATGGTTACATTCACTACAAAGAGTCATCTAAGATCTACAAGCTATGGAGTTGAGTTTCCAACACGAAGGGAAACAAGTTACTATGAAAGGACTCAAATACATGCTACCACATCAAATGACAACCATTTTTCATCTTATATCAGCATGGGACAACAAGTATATGATTAAGATTTTAGTAAATTGGGTACATACTTGAGGAGGGTTGTGGCACTATTGGCAAGTTAGTTGCCTAAGCTTCCTTTTGCCAACATTGAGCAGCTTGGTATGATACATATGAGACCATTAAAAAGGCCTAGATTGATTTGGGATCCAGGAATTGATTAGTATGTTTGATGCTAATTCATATTTGGTATTTGTGATTGCTCGAGGGCAAGCAATCTCGGGGTAGGAGGACTCGTAATGTCCCCTTTTTTAGCAAGGTTGGAAAAATGAATGTTGTTGAGGCTTGGAGAATGGAATGTTGAATTTTATGGCTTCGACTAATTTTACTAGTTGAAACAAAGTGGTATTTTGACTTATGGTATTTTTATAAAATTATTGAAAAGTCAAAATAATAAAACAATATTGCTAAGAGGAAAACCGACCCAGGTGGGAGAAGAAAAAACAACTTAAAGATGGGAAAAATGAAAGTTGAAAGGTGAAAATAAAATAAAATATTTTTATTGTTAAATATTATATTATTTCCCATGGAAAATTGACGCTCAAGGAGAAAATAAAAAATAATATTTTAATTGCATTTTCTCTCTCCTAATCGCCACCCTTGGAGGAAAAAAACAAATTAAAAGAAAATTAATAAATAATATTTTCTTTTCAACAGTGGACTTCAAAATAATAAAATAATGGTTTATTGGGTCACCCAAGTTGAGGAGGATAAAAGGACATCAATTGGAGTCATTTTCATATCTTGGTTATTTGGTATTTTGCATTTTGAGAGCTTTCTCTTGTCTATAACAGTGTTTCAACTTGATTCAATGATGAAAACCCTTGAACTTTAGTGGTTTGAATGAAAACCCATTCCACCATGAGAGATGAATTCACTTAGAGTTCATCATTGAGCATATTTGCAGATTTTTGGAGGAGATTTGGCTTCAAACAGCTAGGGTTTCATGGTGATTTCATTTCCATCTAGGGTTTGAAGACTTTTTATATAGGTTAAAGGAAGAATAATTCAGATCGAAGGAGAAATTGATTATATTTTCATCTATTGAGATTGTACAAGGGTTTCTAGGTGAATCACCCTTCATTTGGAGGCAAATTTGTGGCTTGGAAGCATTGTTTGGTGTTCTATTTTTTACAACATACCTCTGCAAATTCATTTTAGACTCAGATTGGAGGGTTTGTTTATATCATAAATTGAAGGTATAAGGGTTTATAATCATTCTAGAGTCAAATTGCTTCATTTCTAGGGCCTAGCGATTCATATTGGAGGAGTTTTTGGGCATTTCTTGGCTGGAATTTGATTATCAGGTTTTGCATCATCCACTATAGGTGTAATTTCAGTCATATCAAACTTCATATCAACTATTACATGTGGTTTATCATTCATACTTTATTGGGTATTGCGTCATTTCTTCATAGGGTTTCATCTTCCCTAAGGCGACTAGGGTTTGGACTAGCATTTAAGCATTTTTGGATGTATATGGATGTCTGAAATTGAAATCAGACTTGACTGATGTAACTTATAGCCATCATCATTTGTAATTAGCTATCTATTTCAATAATGATTACAAGCTTTCATTCTGGGTATGTTCGCCTTTGCTTTGTGCGAGTTATTTGGCTAAATAATATAATCTTTTCATGTTGTTTGAATGAATATTTGCAACCTTTCCATCTTCATTGTATTTCAAAACATCATTGAAAATCATATGTCAAAACTCTAAACCAAATTGAAAAGAGACAAATCATAAATTTTCAGACTAGCAAGGGAAAAAATTCAATTTAGACAAGTCAAGGTTCTTACACATATTGGTAAGAACTATTATTTGGAGGATGAGTTTAGCAAATTGAATTGCATGGAATCCCTTGTTAGTTTAGAATATATTTATGCATATATGATTCATAGCCTTTTTTCTTAATGTTTTTATTAAGAAATGCTTTTGATTGAATCTTTGAACGAGGAATACAAAGGGAGGCTCACACCCTTAACAATGAACAAAAAGAGACAACCAATAACCTCTAAGAAACATCAAGGAACACAAAGCTATAGGACCAAACAAAATAGTAAGAAACAATGCCCCAAACATGGTTAGGAAAAAAAGGCATAATTGCCATAAAGGAACAAGACCACCCGTTCAAGGTTGCTTGAACCAAAAAAAAATTAAAGATATTTGTTTCAATCTAGCATCCTAATACTTAGCCAAATCAATCCCCTTACTATTAGGATTCATTTAAGATAAATGATAAAGGTTGAATCGGGAGCATCCCAATAATTCTTTTCAAAGGATACCACCTTACAATTTTCCTTATTGGAGGTTAAATGTCGAGGACTGAATGGAGGGTCACAAGCCACTCCTAAAACTTTACTCTTTTCCATCGTGGGAGTAGCTCCATTAGTATCTGAGTTGGTCTTGTCTACAAGAGGACAAACTAGTACCCCACCACCCCCCTCTAAGGGGTGACAACCTCATCATGGGGAAGAAAAGGAACTTGTTATTCCTTATTATTCTACCATCTCAAGTCTCCACATGTAGAAGCATCACATAACTTGTGACAACTGAGACACAACACAAGGGACTCCTCATACATGATCTGCTACACCCAGTCACCAAGTTTCAATGATAGAGTGATCGTAGAGGGGAACTCCTTGTTGACAACATTGTCAACACAAAATCTAGCATAGCGAAAGTGCTTCCTAGAATGAGTCACCTTATTGATCACAATGAGGTCACCCAAGGAGCAAGCTATTGCTTTTCGCACCTCCTTCTCCTAGTAATCCAATAGTAAAGTGAGGAGTCTAGACCAAACTAGGACACAATTGATGTAGATTTTATCTCGATCTATTTCCAATTCCCAACTTTTGAGAAATAGGTAGGATTTACTGAGGAACTATAGATCAGTCTTGAGAGTCTATAAGTTGTTCTATGTTGGAAGAGGAGGAAATCAATAATCACATTTTTGTGCACGGCATTGTTTCCTAGATAGTCGAGGGTTGTATTGGGCTATTTTTTCTAACATATCATGTCTCATGGCTAGTTGGTTTTTGAAGATCCATAGTTAAGGGTTGAAGTTGATTTGGGTTGGTTTTCGACTATGGTCATCTAAAACATTTGGTTAGAAAGGAATAGAAGTATTTTTTACGACAAAGAAGTGTTGGTGAAAAGTATCTGGGATAATGTGGAATATGATATCTTGGAGCTAGGTAATTACTATAGGGGTATAGAGGAAAAGTAGAAGTATTAACTACTTGGTTAACATTTTGATAGCATCTATCCAACATTTAGGATGCACCATGCCCATAGATGGTGCCATACCCATAACCATTAGAACTCAATCTGTTAACTGGTCGTCTATCTAAAGATTAACTCAATGATTTTCACCACTTAAATAAATGCTAATTTTATTGGATTTTTATAATTTATTTTGGAAACCTCTATTTGAACTATTGGACAAAGCATAGTTTTTTTGAAATCACTTAATATTCTTGAATCATCAGGAAAGGAAACAAAGGAGGATTTATGAGAGGGTTGGATATCCTTTTCAATTTCTTGGAGGACCAATTGGCTACCTATGGCGATGCTTTAACTGTAGCCATGGTTGCTAAGAGAATATTAACCAGAATATTTGCCAGAATTTCTTCAAAATTTAGTACTTATCTCCAAGTAATCAAGGAACACACATAATTCATGTTAATTTTTTTCATACAGAATTTTCCATTACGTTGTGGTAACAAAGTTAAAAATTAGCCTCACTAACCCATATTTCCACTTATCAATTCTTGATCCCATGGCCTCACTTTCCCTATCTTAGGTTATTTTGCTTCATGTGAGACTGATCCCACACAGTGCAAATTCAACCTAAAATTCAAAATTTGTCGACTCGCCTTTTTTCCCTAGACACTGGGAGCCGATTTAGTACATGTTTATTTGGCAATTCTTTATGTCTTGGTATTTAAAGACATTCATTTAGACATAAATTCACACCATAGAACATCTAACCATCCTAGCACTTCAAGGAGCATTCATTAAATGAACCTTTCAATTAGTAGCATCTAAAAGTAACAATACTTGTATCGACATTCTCATCTAGGAAATTTGCATTGTCTACTTGCTACCTAACCATATTTGCCAATGCTATAAATCCAACCATTCTACGGGGCTAATTGATGAGAACACAAACCCTTGCAATTCAATCATCTCCTGACGGTATTTTTTAAATACTAGAACAATCTAGTAAGGAGCAAAGATCATAGCAAACTAGGAAGTAGAAGTGCACAAAGTGCTAGATTAGGACCATAGATTAGAGATCGGATTTTTGTGGAATGGGATTAGAATCGACCTAGAGAGAAGTCTAGGGTTGTACAAAATTCTAGACATGTGAGCATATCCAAATCACTTGTGTTTCTATATCTAAATAAATAGAATATACACTTTCAAATTTTTATTCATCATAATTCCACAAAAAACAAATTTCCTAAATTAACATTCAATAGTTAGGCTGAAAGCCTTCCCTATGTGAGTAGCACATGATGAATTACATAGAAGAAGGGTCCAGATTAAAAGGACTACCATCAAATAAATCTTGACCTTACATTTTTAATCAATTTTTTAAATAATCATAAAAATATTGCATTTATTACATCAAAATTTATTTTTGATCTTTTCTATGCAATTTGATATGAATGTAGTGAGATGTGGCAGCTTTTTTTTTACTTGTTAGTGGCCGAAATTGTGGACTGGATGATCTTTGTCTAAGATAGATTGGGAAAATTTGATACTGCAGCCCTGATTTTAAAAAACTAATTAGGTTGAAAGCCTTCCCTTAGTGAGTAGCACTACCTCAAATACATAAACAAATGGCCCAGATTAAAAGAACTACTATAGAATACATCTCAACCATTCATTTAAAAAAATAATAAATGGCAAAAAGACAACAAAATTGAAAAAAGTAATAAATGAAAAAATATTTATGAATAAAGCGTTGAGCATAGTCAACCAACATGCTTTTGATATTATAATTTATAAGTAACCCTGAAAAGAAAAAAAAAAAAAGAAAACTTGAGGTGAAAAGTGAATGCTAATCAATACTACAACTTGTTGACGAGTGTCTTGCCGGTTTTTCATTTGTAGGCCGTTTAACTGAATGTGACCGAAGGGTACCTTATCTTTCTTCACTTTATTTTTTACCTGTGTTATATGCAACAATGTTAATGAAGGTTGAAACTAAGGTGTGTTTTCACCTTTCGTCGTCACAGTAATAATTAGTTATGATTTTTATTTTAAATTTAGTATATATTACTAACGAAATAAATAAGTTTATCCCTGTGTATCATTACATCTATTATGTAGCAATATATATTATATATAAATGGTCGGAAAAACATCCCATCATAATTAGAGTTCTACTTTCCTAGAAATTCATTTCAACTACTTACAGATGAAATTTAAAGATAAATCCTTATAACAATTACTTTTCAAGGTTGACTACATTTAATATATGATATTAAATATAATATTTATAATAATTAAATATCATATATATATATATATATAACATAATAATTTCAATTATAATATTGTAAAATAATATTAAATTTATATATTTGTTTTTAAAATATTAAAATTTTAATTAGGCTATTTGGTTTTTATGATGGAAAGTAAGGTTTAAATTTTTCAAGTACATTTTAGTTTGGATGATGTGCTCAATGAATATTTTTATTTCAAGCAACTGTTACATTGGTTAAGAATATTTATATTTTTAAAAATAATTTCTAAATGTAATACAAAGTTAAAATATTTATATTTTTAAAAATAAAAAGAGAACAAAATTTTGGTTAATGACATTTATATTTTTAAAAATAATTTCTAAATGTAATACAAAGTTTAAAATAAAGTAAACAATATATAGATATATAAACAAAAAAATCTTTAAAAAATTAAAATTTATGTGTTTATAATAAGAGAATAGTTCTAAAGTCAGGGAGGTAATGAAAAACTGGCCGTCTCTTGTCCTTCCTCCTTAGAGCTTCCATCCCAAAGCGGCCGAGGAAAGAAAAAGAGAGGTGCAGGAGTTGTCATAAGAAATGACACTGGTAATTTGGTTGTGGCAATGTCCAAAAAGCTTTTGGAAGGGACTAATAACGAGGCAGAATTTGAAGCATTGCTTCTCCGGCTTCGTCTATGCAAGGACTTCAATCTCTTGGACATCGACATTGAAGGGGACTCCCTCATCTGCATTAACACCATCAAATCTAAGCAAATTCACAACTGGAGGCTCAAATATATTGCATACGCTATTTGGACAATCTTGCCAACGTTGGGGAACTGCACCCTTAATCACATTTACCGGGAAGGCAACTCGACGACGGACTTTCTGGCAAAAGTGGCCTGCGAACAGATAGAGGACGCTATCATAGCTGAAACATGTGATCCCTGGCCTGGCCTTCCCTTGTGATTTTTGCAGGGTATGATGGATCACTGGTTCAAATCGAAGGATTCAGTAGATCTCCACGGGACAGCTTGCAGCACTGCCTTTGCCCTTGCTGCGACCTCTTAAAAACCTCAATTGCCACCTCCGTTCTTCACGCCACAATGGAAATGAACTGCGTGTGCATTTTTCAGCGCGATAAGGAAGAGTCTTCGTCGGGGTCTGCTACAAATGGGGAAGAAGAAAGGGAGGCACAGGAGAATCTTGACGATCAGGATGAGCCGCCGCAGGAGACAAAGCTTGAGCGAATCAAGCGTCTGTTTACGGCCAGCTCGGACCATATTGCGGAAGCCATTCTCAAGGTGATAGGACAAGCCAACTTTCTGGAGGAACATGTCCATGACAGCTACCTCTATGAAGAGTTCTTGGCCACCTGCGTGCTTGTTTCTGGAAGGAAGGCCCACGGAAAAACGCTGGCTAATGCATACATTAAAGAAGACTTGAGAGACACGGAGATGGCTGCGATCACAGCTTTTGACAAACGCTCGACTTATGGCCTTATTGGGGGAGTTTTCAACACAGCCGCTGTCAATATGGAATTTGAATCTCTAACGGTCTCCGTTGAAGCCTTAGCACTCTATTGGCAAGGTATCAACCGCAACAACATGGAAACCTTCGAATTCTTCCTACGCAGCTATGGTGACCTCCTCTCTCCCGGTCAAATTGAGAGGGCTGCGGAGTTGGCAGAGGGGCTCAGAGTGCTATGGCACAATTAGTTTCTGTTTGTCTGGTTTCCTCCAAGTGCCATAGCACATTCTTGGCTAGTTTAGTGCCAGGTTGTAAGCCTTTCCAGCTGTTGGTTAAGCCGGTTTTTGTTTCTCGGATTAATATAATGGGAGCTACCCCCTATGGTAGCACTTATTCAGCAAAAAAAAAGAGAATAGTTCTAAAGTAAAATTAAATAACTAAAAATTAATTATGAAAAATAAAATTATATTTGGTGGTTAAAATAATAGTTTGGGGATTGTGAGAAGAAAAAAAAATACCAAGTATAGGTAAATAGTTAAAAATGTAATTAAAAATAGATTTTTAAAAAAACCCTCAAACTATTTACCTCTACTTCGTATTTTCTTCTTCTGATAAGAATACTTATGAGTTTTAATTTAGATTTAAAAAACTCTTAGATTAATGTATACCTAGGTTTGAACAATATCATAATAGTAGTTCAATAAATGAATATTCCACTAAATTTCAATTTAGATTTCAAAGACTCTTAAATTATAGGGTTTGAACAATATCATAATAGTAGTTCAATAAATGAATACTTCATAAAATGCATAAAGACACATTTTCTATGAAAAATAAATATTTAAGTTAGACTATATGAAATATTTTAAATCAATGGTGCAAACTATAATCAAATTTCTTTACTATGATAAAACTATGGTTATATGTTTAGAATTTTTAAATACATATATAGAGGATAAATTTTTATATAGAGGGTATTATGTTATTGAAATATATTATATTTATACCCTCATAATGTATTACATACTAATATAATATTAATGATACATAATATAAATAATAGTAATATAATATTAAAAAACTTTAATATATGATATAGTTAGTTAGGGTAGTATTGTTGATTATATACATGAAGTAGAGTTCCATTCAATTAATCCACACTGGTAATATGTTCGAAGTATTTCTCTAATTTTTTAATGTGATAGATATTATAAAAGTTCATATATCAAATACATACTTATAAAAATTCCCAGTGGATGTATTATGAGCCATCTTAGTATTATATAGTTATGTCTTATGTGCATAATTTTAGATATAAGTTGTACAATTAAATTATTTTTAAAATAATTATATGATTAAATATAATTTGTTTCTATGGGATTATATAAAAATCAATAAGAGATTCAATTGATTTACTATATATATACAATATACACAAGTTACTTAGAAGGTGAACTATAATTTTCAAATTTATATTTTTTAAATGATCTATATGATAAGTGATCTCCCATAGGGAGTGAATGTAAAGTAATGATAACTTAAAAAATATAAATATTTATCTAGTGAGGAATTGACATGATAATAATTTTATCCAACTATGTTTGTTCATGAAATTTATGAAAGAAGACAATAGTTAATGTTTAAATAGCACACACTTAGCTTTGACTTGGTTAGGTGGCTGGTGGGTCCTTTCTCTTACTCTATTTTGTTAATGTGTCAATAATAGAAGGGGCCCACCAACCACCTAAGCAAGTCAAAGCTTATTAAGCACAGCTAAAATTTCAATAAGAATTGATAAAATAATTTAGTGGATTAAATAACTTAAAAATTAATAGATAATAAAAAATATCTAACAAATTCTATAATTTTTTCATAAAATTTTCAGTCTGCCCATTAAACCTATAGGTCCAATTGCTAGTTTATAAACCAATCGTCACCTAATTCGCGAATATATTAAACATTTCATATGCAACGATTTCTCCACCATTCTATATGGCTCTGTAAATAAGTTTAATTAAGTTTAAACTATTAAAATATTTCTATAGTTCAGAGTATTTAAAAAACATATATAAATATCAAAAAAGTAATACCCAACATGATCTATAATCAAATTTTTTTACATAAATGAGAAACTTATTGTTTGCTTGACCAAATATAACATACATTAATTAAAATTAAGACAATATATTGATTTAATCAATTTTAATACATGAATTATGTTAAAATAATATTATGGTATAATTATAGTATGAATAATAATATGACATTACATGCTAATATAATATTAATAATACATAATATATATAATAGTAATATAATATTAAAAAAAATTATATATGGTATACTTAGTTAGGGTAGTATTGTCAAAATTATTTTTAAAATAATTATATGATTAAATATGCATTTGTTTCTATGGGCGATTATATAAAAATCAATAAGAGATTCAATTGGTGAACTATAATTTTCAAAATGATCTATAGGATCTTCATAGGGAGTCATAATTATATTTTTAAAATGATCTATATGATTTTCATAAGGAGTGAATGCAAAGTAATGATAACTTAAAAATATAAATATTTCCCTGGTAAGAAATTGAATTGATAATAATTTTATCCAAATTTTTTTTTTACTAATATAAGCTAAATAAGACAATAGTTAATATGATGAAATTTCAATAAGAATTGATAAAATAATTTAGTGGATTAAATAACTTATAAATTAATGAATAATAAAAAATATTTAACAAATTTTATAATTTCTTTAGAAAGTTTTCAACCTGCCTATAGGTCCAATTACTAGTATTTATGCGGAGAGGCGTAACCAAAAAAGAAATTTACTATTATAAGCCAAATAAGACAATAGTTAATGTGATGGAATTTCAATAAGAATTGATAAAATAATTTAGTGGATTAAATAACTTATAAATTAATAAATAATAAAAAAAATCTAACAAATTCTATAATTTCTTTAGAAAGTTTTCAGCCTGCGATTGAACCTATAGGTCCAATTGCTAGAATTTACGCCAAAAGTTAATTTTTTCAATTAAATCGCTGACAAATAAAATAATAAATAAGGATTAATTAAAAAAGTGCCAACAATTAAAACAATTATAAAAGTGAATTATTATTTTATTTATTGAAGAAGGGCAAAAGTGAATTGAAAGGTAAGTACATTATATTTGATTTGATAGATTTAGATTTTACTACTCAGTCATTAATTTTGTTATATTTAATATACAATTTTTTTAAAATTTTACTCATTGTAATCCATAAAGTGATTGTTCAATACATATATTTTTGAAAAAACACTATATTTTATTTACTAGATATTTTTCGACGTCTTTTACATAAATTTTTCTAAAGATAGGTATACTAGTATAATATTTTACTCTTAGCGCTAATTATTTAGGATAGGTAATGACAATTTGGTAAGGCTGTGAAGTTTACTTGATCTTTCAAGTCTTCTCTCCATGCCATGCTCCCTCTTCTTGGAGTCTGCCTCTCCATTAAATTTGTAGGGCGAAAAGAAAACATCGGTGAAAGCTACCGTGTGCCTAAATTTGCTCTTCCTTCCTATTTCAAGACTACCGCCTTAAAAACTCAAAACCGGAGTACAAAACACAGAGGTTCAAATTCAGGGGTGCAGTGGAAGTATAGAATATTCCATGGCTTTTAGAAAATTTCTCCTACGAGCTTTGAACAACTGTACTCGGACTGTAGCTCGCCCTTATATACCAGGTAAGATATGTTTTTCTCCATCAATTATTTTTGGATTTTCCGTGCTCGAAAACCTAAATACTACAGAACGGCTAAAATCCTTATGTAGATTGCAATGAATGCCATTACCAAGAGGGTTTGTGGATGCAGATTTCTGTCTTTTGTTTCTCGCACTACTTTGTCCAATGATATCTTTATAAGTTTGTTCTTTAATTGTTTACACATTACTTTTGTGGGTGTGAATAATGTATGCGACAATTGCATGAATATAAGCCGTTTAAGAAACTAGTGAACTTAATACATGTCAAAATTGACCTAACGTTCTGAGTAAGTTGTAAACACAAGATATGATTCAGATTCATATAAACTGGGATCTGATTTTATCTCATAGGTGGAATCTCTAATAATTGCGTTGCTCAACGCCAAATGTTTGGGGTGCAAGTCCCTGGGTTGCTTTGTTAGCACCCTCCCTTTCTCGGTACCAATATCCCTTACGTGTCTTGTGGGCTCCCTTGCCTTGTGACGATTTTCGATGCATTTGTCTTGAAAAATCACAAGCTTGCTGCAACTAAATGGCATACCCCAGTGGTTGAGGGTTTGTTTCCACCACAGTTTTTAACTAATCTTTTTGCTCTCATTGTGATGAGGTTTGTTATTGTGTTTTGGGCCATTGGTAGATACCTTTAGGCAACTTATGTGATCCTATAGCTGTTCTCTTTGCTTCCTTTGGGCTGGACATTTAAGCAATTGTTATTGGGGGGCACGTTCAATGCATTTCTTGTGATTGTTAAATAAGCTTGTCTTTCGATTCTCCGCAGATATCAGGGAATTTCATCCCAAGATTGTAATGCACCCTTTAAAAAATTAAACCAAGATAAACCCAAGCCCCCAATTAAGAGTCATAAGGTCACAAAAAAGGAGCGCTCAAATAATATTATAAAATTATAATAAAGTAAAATTAAAATATTAAATAAGGTCTCTTAGATTAGAGATTATCTTTAAATAATAATTTCTCTCAAGAGTCGTGAAGGAACATGAAGGGTTATGTCTATTAGAGGAAAAAGTTATTTAAGAGAGACCAAGCAAGGATAAGGAATCAATCAATGAATGGTGAATATATTTTATATCTGATTATCACTCTTTGTGGAGCATGAACTGTAGTTCAAACAACCTGAAGACAAAACCCTTCCAGGTTAGAAATTAGAGGATGAAAACCCTCTAATTTCTATTGCTGAGTTAGAGGATGAATACCCTTGATTCAGACAGATTTGGAGACATTTTATAGGCATTTTAGTAGAGATAGATCATTGCAGATTTGGGATAATTAACAGCAGATACAAAGGATAAGTTTCAGCTTTCCTGAAATATATTTTAAATATTATATCTGAATTAAAATAAACTGTTAAAACTGCAATTTCTGAAGTTGATATCACATTTATAATTAATTGTGCTGCTATAATTGTGAGTCAGATTTTATTATACTTTAAGAAAAATATAAAAAATTAAACGGGATATTACAAATGGTGTTACTGAAAAACATAGTTATGTTAACTGAATGAGATAATTACAATGAAGAGCACAGCTCTATTTAAAGGGATTTACATGATGTTTCTAAATAGAGAATACAACTAATAAAGCAAAGCTAATAGAAACATTCTAAACTAAACTAAACTAAGACTCAAATAGAAATATCCTAAGATGACCATTAATAACATAAATAGAAAGATATTATTCTAATACCCTCGCTTAATGGTCATCATTCTAACTACCCAAAGAGATAATAGAGAAGGCTGCCTCCTCCTTCTCAGAACGCTTCTGCAACAAAAGACAAGAGCTTGCCACTGACTCTTCCACTTGAGATGAGTCTGCCACCAACCCTCCTAGAAATTGCAGAACTTCTGGAAATAACGAAAACAATTCCAATTGTCCAACCTGATGTTGGAGAATTGTCCCTCCCTGTAACCAGAGATACACCAAGAACAACTGCCATGATTTTGAGGAAAAAATCGACAAACCCTCCAAAATGTTGGAGATGAGCAAGATGCCCTAAAATAGACTGCGAAAACCATTGGTGCAGATGTTCGCACAACAACTCCAGGTGCAACTTAAGATAAATTGCAACAAAGTTCGATTTTTGAGGAAAAAATTGCCAAACCCAAGATGCTTACACATGGTAAAAACTAAACATGATTTTTGAGGATAAAAATTGATCAAAACCAGACACGAAATCTGAGACACGAATCAAAATACAAATCATTGTTTTTAAGGAAAAAACGGTAAAACCTGTCCAGAAACCAGAGAGCCCTCCTGAACTGCAAAAAACCTGACTAGGGCATACAGGAGCAAACCCTTAATTTTTTAGGAGAAAATTATAAACCTTCCCATGATTTTTTTAGGCAAAAAGATTAGAAAACCATATAGAATTTTTTAAGGAGAAAAATTATTAAAACCCATCAGTTTTTTTTTTGAGGGACAAAAAAATATTAAAAACCCATCAAATAATTTTTGAGGACAAAATTATTGAAAGCCAACAACATTGATTAGGCATGCAAGTCACAAAACTAGAGGCGACACTAGGAAACCTTCAAATTTCAGAACAAAAATGCCCCACAAATAATAAAAAATTCGCTAAAAAACAAGAGGCCACGAATTTATTAAAAATTCGCCAAATTCTAAAGAACAAAGAGCCCTCCCAAGATCTTGAGCCCTCCCGTGAGGGAGTTGGACTCAGATCGGCTCTAATACCATGTTATTGAAAAACATAATTATATTAACTGAATGAGATAATTACAATGAAGAGCACAACTCTATTTAAAGGGATTTACATGATGTTTCTAAATAGAGAATACAACTAATAAAGCAAAGCTAATAGAAACATTCTAAACTAAACTAAACTAAGACTGAAATAGAAATATCCTAAGATGACCATTAATAACATAAATAGAAAGATATTATTCTAATAGTATTAGAGGTGGATCTTGCCAGCCTGTGAAAGAGAAGCCATGAAGACTTGTGTGCTGTTGCCAAAGTCAAATTTTCAGCCAAAAGGACATAGAAGCCGGAACATTTTTTTTAAACGCAGACAGAAAAAATAAAAGGAGATTGGCTAGTTTACAAGAATCTGGTGAGCCGTCCGTAGCTTTTGATGTCGCTGAAGCCAACACCATAAGCCGTTGTAGAAGAAAAAGGGACATTTAGAACCAGAACCCCAAGAAGTTATCAAAAGGGTTACAATACTAGAGCAATCAATGCCTTGGACCCAATCTCAATCTAAGGCATCTCCTCCTAATCAACAAAAGAAGATTTGTCCTATTGCAAGAAAGATTGATGACAACCGAAACAAACTTAGAAGAGAAAATCTTTGCTTCTTATGCAAGGAATCTTGGGAGCCAATCCACAAATGTTGAAGCAAAGAAGCAATGACATCAGAAACAATCGGGCAAATTTGACAAAGAATAAAAAATTAAGAAGGTGGAGTATGAGGAAGTAAATACATGAGAGCGACAAACTAAAGAAAGGGTTTCAGCAGTTACTATTGCTGGTTTTGAGTTTGCTGAAATTGTTAGATCAACAAGTAATGATAAGCAATTTGGGAATACTGACACTGATTGGGAATCAAAAATAATGGATGCAGAAGACGATTGTTTAGAATTAGGCCAGTATGAATTGTCTGAACGAGAAACTAACTTCCAATCTGATAACAGGAATACTTTTCAATTTTTCCATTGGGTTGTAGATAACCCACTTTTTGAAATGGATGCAGAGAGATTTGTCCACTGGGATAACCCACTTTTTGAAATGGAGGTAGAGACATCTCCTAGTTCGAGTTCTGCAACTTGTGATAATATCAGAGTTGCACAACGAAAGTTGAATGGTGAAATGGTTCTTCATAAAGAACAACCCTTGGGAAAGTTAGAAGTTGCAGAGATAGAGCAATTAAGAGAGCTGGGTATGACTCAGAAAGCATTGTAGCGTAATATGAATCGTCAAGCAAAGCTATTTGAAGACAAGAAAGACAGTTGTTAAGAAACCACATCAGCAAGACTTAGCAATAGATAAGCAGTTAATGAAATACACTGCATCATTAGAGAGATTCAGAGTATTTCCAAGGTTGATTTGGGATCCCGATATCTTCAAGAAAGACTCAGTTAAGTGAAGGAGAAATTCTAGAGCATCCTATTTTATGATTGCTTGGGGACAAGCAATCTTGGGAAGGGCGGACTGTAATTTCCCCTTTTAAAAATTAAACCAAGATAATCCCAAGCACCCAATTAAGAGTCATAAGGTTAAAGAAGGAGTGCTCAAGTAATATTATAAAATTTACAAGGGTTACAATAGGGAATCTCAAAGGTACAGGGGTTGCCTGGTGCCAATATGGGGTATGCTACTTTAGAAATTTGAATGTACAGGTACAGGGTCCAAAAAATTGCAATTTAAAAAAGAAATAAATTTGATAAGAAGTGACATTAGACGGGTAACTTAGCAATGCTGCAGGGCTTAACATCATGGAAGGTTTTGATCTATAGGAGTTTGAGTTAGGGTGCTTCTGCTCCTAATGCTTATGTATCATTCTTGGATGTATTCTTGAATTTTATTGATCTGTTTTGATCTTTTGTAGACATTGTATAATTTCTCTCTTTATTTCTTTCTATCTGTGAAACTGGTCAACCTGCAAACCTCAACTTTATAGTAGCAAAATCCATATAATACTAATAAAACTAATCTCCATAAATGAAGAGTTCTAGGTATATATCTCAAATGTTCGGTCAATAGTCTCCTTCCTAATTGTATGTACTCCAACAGTGAAGCTGAAGGGATCCATGACAGTGAGCTGTTATTGACATCTGCACCCTGAGGTGTGATTTTGGTGCCTAGTTATTGCTGAGATTCTGCAGATATGAGCAGATTGAGGAATGCCAACCGAATTTAACTACAATGTGCTATTGTACTTTGAAAAGCCTGTTTTATTTGCTGGAGTAAATTTCTTGGTTTCTCTGCTAAACTGTAATAAGAATCTCTATTGGCTTCTCTTCCTCAGTAAATCTGCTGGTACTTTTAGGTAAGGTTTTCTGGCAGCCAATAGACACCTTGCTGCAGCTTTATGTCAGTGTACAAGCACTTGATTACTTGATATTGGTTTATGTACGAGGTATCAACAACTTGATATTGATCTACACATAAATGATAAATCTATGGGCTCCTGTTGTTGATATTTATCTATTCGTAAGCTCTGTCATCTTTTGAAATTATCAGCATACCACTACCATGTTCCACGGCATTTCTGGGATGGGGACAGTAGGGGCCAGTAGGACTTGTTTTTGGGATGGCAGTCCAGGTTGTCAGTTTTTGGCGATGACAGTATAATGTTTGTGCATGTGTGGGTGTGGGTGTGTGCCTGTGTGTGTGTTGTGAGTGTGCATGCATGTTCGTAAGTGTAACAAGTTTAGTTGTACATGACATCAAGATTGAAGTCCAGACATTCACATAATGCATCAAATTTGAGACTCAATCTTCAGTGTTTGTTGATTCAAGTATAGCAGCAATAAAAAAAATCATCATTTTCATTACAAATTCAAATTTGCAATAAATAATGACAAAAACCTTGAAGACTACAAAATGTCTCACAATAGGCATGTCAGTAAGAAAAAATATATAAAAATATACAACTAAACCTTCTATTACTGCATCTCATTTCAGATGTCAATATCAAAATTGGCCTCTGATTCTAAGTCGCCCCTTTTATCAAATTGCGACTCATGTAATGGGACCCCAACCAATCCCTGCCACAACTCCTTTTCATTAGTTTGTCTAGCATTGTCAGGATCAACTTTCCAACATGTGGCTGAAGTCTATCGATGCTTAGGAGTTTGTCAATTTTGAAGTGACAAGGCACCCTGAATCGTAACTAACTGCTCTGCTCATCTAGATGAAGCTTATTCCTTTTGACGAAGTGGAAGAAGTTGTGTGTGGACCAGTTCCTCTTTGCAGCAAAGGAACTAGCTACTCATGAGAGAAGGTAAGTGACATGCATGCTCAATTCCATTGCATCCTTCCCATGGCACGTCCACCATCCAATAGTTTTTTTTTTTGAGCAAGAGTAGATCTATCTTTCCTAGCCTCTGGTTTGTTGAATGTTGAAACCCAAAGATTGACAATTGCAATCTTTTGCTCCCAAAATTTAGATGCATCCTCTGAACATCTTCCTAAGGGCTTTCATAAGCCCTTACTTCACCTCATCAACATTAGGAGGAAAAATGCTAGCCCAAGGTGCATACCACTTGGGGTTAAAAGCATAGGCTGTCACATGAAGTGGGGGTGCATTTTGATGTGTGTGTGTGTGTGTGTGCTGCATGAGTGTCCCTCTCTCTATGTGTGCACTTGCATGTGTGTGTGCATGTGAGTGTGCTTGTGTGCGTTTGTGGCTGTGTATACATACACACACAAAGATATGTATATATGTATGTGTGAGTGTGTACATATACATATACATACAGACACACATATAATATTTATATATATGTATGTATGTATTTATTTATGTATATATGCATCAAATTTGAGACTCAATCTTAGTGTTTGATGTTTGAAGTATAGCAGCAATAAAAATATCATCATTTTCATTACAAATATGCAATATATAATGACAAAATGCCCAAGGTCTACCAAATGTCTATACAATTAAACTCTCTATGGCTGCACCTCACTTGATATCAATATCGACATTGGCCTCTGGCTCAATATAACAAATTATGAATCATCTAATGAGAACCTGATGTCATGCCCCCGCTCGAAGTTATTTTCCGTTGAGCCGACTTCAAGATGAATATCTTAATTGCATTCAATTATAATTTAAAGAATTAAAGATTCAAACAAATCTCAGTTGCTAGACGGCGCCAGGCCGACATCATTAAAGGAATTGACTAAATAAAAAAGGATGCGATTATGGTAAGAAGACAAATAAGTAAGGAACACCAATGATATTTAAGGTGCAGCAATTATTATTAAATAGTAGTGATTATCATTTGTTAAGGGCAGCGATTAATTATGAGGAGATACGTCCATTATGTAGAGTGGTGTCTCTCATAAGGCATCACATTTCTTCATGAGAAAAAGAATCGTTTAAATAGAAGATCAAATGATGAATGGAAGGATATTCTGGAGGAGATATAGAAGGAAACACAATGGACATCAATGGATCATTGATCATTAAAAATAACAGTAGACCTTCGATCTGTAGAAGTATATCTATTTACTCAGTCATATGGACCGTTAAGGACAGAAAAAGGATACGTTGCTAAGTCTGAACTGAACTAGGAATTCAATAAGAAACATTATTGGATATACACAACAGGTTAGATCATTATTGACTGTTGATTGTCTTACTTATTGCATATCACTGTCATTTATATATAACTTGAGACTCACCAGTCAAAGAAGAATGGTGAGGGGATTGTGTGGAGGGAACCCTGCCATGCCTCCCTGAGGGACTGTTTGGAGGGAGAACTGATTAACACCCTGCCATGCCTTCCTGAGGGGACTATATGGAGGCATTGTTGATAGTCTATACCTTGCCAAGCCTCCCTGAGGGATTGTCTGGAGGGAGAACTGATTAACACCCTGCCATGCCTCCCTGAGGGGACTGTATGGAGGCATTGTTGATAGTCTACACCCTGACATGCCTCCCAGCACCATCCACTTCTATGACTGAGTTTAGTGGCAAATTGAGTTAGCTGCATAGTAGTGAATATATGATCTCTCTATATTGATATTGTTTATGAATTTGGATGCAAGGAAAATATTATCTAACCCTAATGGTTAAAGATGTATATTTGTATATCTATATTTCGTATACGTCTTTCCTATGTTATGATTGCAGAATTCAAGTACAAGAAATTATGCAATTTTGAAGATAACATAAATGGTAATTCTAAAACCCTAACCCTAACTTTGACATTTGAATTTTCTAGGGCAAATTAGATAAGGGACATTACACCTAACCAATCCTTGCTACATCTCTTTCTCATCAATCTATCTAGCATCTTTAGGATTAACTTCTCAATGGGTGGCTGAAGTCTATTGATGCTTAGGAGTTTGTCAATCCGAAAGTCACAAGGCATTATAAACTATAACTAATTTTCTGCTCATCTAGATGAAGCCTATTCCTCTTGTCTAAGTGGATGAAGTTGTGTGTGGATCAATTCCTCTCTTCAACAAATGAACTAGCTACTTGTGAGAGTAGGTGAATGACAAGCATCCTCAAGTCCTTTGCATCCTTTTGATGGCATATCCATCATCCAATAGGGCATTTGTGAGCAAAAGTAGCTCCGTTTGTCCTAGCCTCTGGTTTGCTAAATCTTGGATCCCAAAGAGTGAAGAATGCAACTGTTTGCTCTCAAAATTTAGATGAGTCCTTAGTGTTGAACATATTTTCAAGGGCCTTCATAGACCCTTCTTTCACCTTATCAGCATTAGAGGAGGAACAATTCTAGCCCTAGGTGCATGCCACTTGGGGTTAAAAGCATAGGCTGCCATACAAAGCGAGATGTTCATCATATTCCACCTTTGTGTCATAGTAGGCCTAATATACTCTTCATAAATTCTAGTCCAAGCTCCCTGCCACCAATTGCTTGGTTCATTTGGTCAAGCATGTTGTCAAATGTCTCATAAATCTCTCGAAGTCTTGGAGAGTTTGCATCAACTTATCTAATTAGCCCCACAATAGGTGAGATGACAGAGCAAATGCATACAAGCCAATTTAAAAGATAAAATAAAAGTGAATTAAAATCAAAAGTAAAATAAAAATAAAGAATTACAAACATTCTTAATTTATTATCTTATAGTGGACAGCCAAGCATTATCAAGGATCTTTTGCTGCAGCCCACTTTTTCCACTCACCACAAATCATCATGGTTTGTAAAGTCTACAAGAACTCAATTAACTTAACATAGAAAAGCCTAAGCTCGAGATTAGGGGTGGATTGTAGTTGCAATCTACTCACAATGCAATGCAAGTACCATACCAAATCTGGTGTGGAGCTTTGAATAGCATCGAAACCTTAAAAACCATTCTAAAATAGAATTACTTCAACTTCCATCTTGGTCACTTCAACTCCAAGGCATAATTGCCTCTATAGAATTATGACCAAATCCAAACCAAAGGCTAAAGTCATGGCCAAATCAAAGTCAAACAAAACCTTATAGACACTTAGGGTTTTTAATAAAATTAAGACCCTTTTTTAATTAACATAGTTTAGGCCATTTAAATATAACAATGCAACTTACAATGATACAAGTCATAGGGTGTAGTTGTCAAGGATTTGAAACTTATATCCTTGAACCTTACAAAGTCATTATCATGCATTCTTTTAACACAAGGGTAACCAATACAAACATTATAACACAAGCACATTCATCTTCGGATGACATTATCATACAAGTCCTAATTGAAGTATGAAATGATACAATAACACCTTAATGACCCTTCAAGACTTAGTAAGTGCATGTTGTACGAGTAATTTCATTTGACAAATTAGGAAGTCCATAATTTGTGATTGGAATGCACGAGTTTTAATCACTTTGTCTTATTCATGACTAGATGTTGATTTTCTTCTCCCATGTGATACTGTCTTTTGCAGTACATTGTGTGCTCTTCACAAGCATGGGAAGGGAGGAGATCAATATCAATAAATTTAAAAATACATTAGTATTAAACCATTTAGTACATCAAAATGAACAATCATAATAATCAAATCCAGTCACTATTATAACTAAGCATAGCAAAAAATAATGCTAATTAATCAATTGGGACATCATACTAACTCAAATATTAGTTATCGAGAACCATCCTAAAGGTATCAAAGTTTGCCTTTTTTAGTAAATCTAATAATTAAAGAATATCTATCAAAATTCTTAGGGTACTACATCCTTTCCCACTACAACATGTATTGTCTCAATCATAGGAGCAAAAATCGTTTGGGAAAAAAATCGGCAAATCAAGAGTATAAGATTTTTTTAAAAAATCGTGAAAAAATCGGATCTTGAAAAAAATAGAAAAATAAAAAATAAAAAAGTAGAGGAACCCTAATTGTTTTTTAAATGATATAAATTTAATAATAGAATAATAAATATTATATTTTAATATTGTAATATATTAATGTAGAAAATATAAATTAATGATATAAATATTATATAATATTATATTAATTATATAAATATTATAATAGAATAATAAATATAAATAATACAATAATATAATATTATATATAGATTTATACATTAATATATTATAATAATATAATATTATATTTAATTAGCCATAGGCTTTTATATGTGAGCATTATAGTGCTCCGAGAATTATCTCACGCCCTTAAAAACACGTGCCGGAAAATTTTCTGAACTCGTCGGTTGTTTGTTCTCATGTAAAAAAATTCACGTCGGAAGATTTTCAGAACTCGTCGGTTCTCATGCCGTAAAAAATTCACGCTGGAAGATTTTCCGAACTCGTCGGTTCTCATGCCGTAAAAAAATTCACGCTAGAAGATTTTTAGGACTCGTCGGTTCTCATGCCGTAAAAAAATTCACGCTGGAAGATTTTCCGAACTCGTCGGTTGTTCTCACGCCGGGAAAAAATCGTGAGAAACAACCTCAGGTCGTTTCGAATGTTATACAACATGCAAAAAAAACCCTAGACGCCCATTAAACACTGAAAATAGAGAGAATACAGCAGCTATGAAAACCTAGACGCCCATTAAACACTGTTGAGCACAATTTATATAAAAACCCCGATTTTTTTGGGTAAAAAATCGCCTAACTGAGCGATTTGCGATTTTAAAAAAAATCGCAATTTTTTGGCGATTTTTGCTTCTTTGGTCTCAATGCTTATTACTTAATGAACTAAATGAGGCAAAAGTCTTTTGATCTTAGTTGTGTCCTCCTAAGTTGCATTATCTTTAGTGTATTGGTCCCATTAAACCTTACATTGCTTAATAGACCTATTGTGTAGATGTACCTACCTTCAAGGGCTTGACTAACACCACTCCTAGATCTTGAAATTGCAATGTGTGCCAATTTAAGACATAAGTAAAAATTTACATTGTTCTTTTTTAAAAGAGACACACTGAAGAGGTTATGGATTTTATCCAACGTAGAAGGTAGGGCTAGCCAATATGCTACTGGATTCATGACTTGTATAACCTCCAATGGTCCCACATTGGAGAGCAAGTTTGAATGAATTTTCATGCTTGATTGAAACTCTTCTAATGTTTGCTCATAAACACCTTGTCTCCTATTGAGAATTGCCTTGGTATATCGTCATGTCTACCTAACACTCTTGTCTATCCTCTGCCTCCTTTAACCTTATCGTAATTTGTTTCATAGTTACATATCTTAACCAATCACCAATAGATCCTTTGTATTATCCCAACTAATAGTAGTTCGACACTTTCTACCATATGACCTCAAAGGGCGCCATCCCTAACAAGTTTGTTAGTCAATGTTGAGATCAGAGGAGGTATAGACAACATTTCAGCCAATTTGTTAGTCACACCAATTTCTTCGTGCCTTCTTCATGATAACTTGCTTTTATTGTTAGCTTATAGTATTCTTTAGTATAATCCTTCATAGTCAAATCCTTTTGTCTATTCATATCATCAATTTCTTCATACTCAAAGTGTTCTTCTAAATCACTTGTCCAATTTATCATTTCTTCAGGGTTTAAATACTTGAATAATTTGGAATATCTACTCTAGTTTTCCTATAAAATGCTTGATATAGCTTTCAACATTCTTTCTTCCGTATCATCTTCCTCGCTTTCAATTTGTTCAACAAGATTAACCTCTTGGTTTTCATCACTTTCATCAGCCTTAGGGTTAGGAACCCTTTTGTAGTCTTCTTCAAAGGCATCCATTTGGATCTTCATTGCTTTCATCATATCAAACATTTCTTTCTTCTTTCCAACAACATTAACAATACCTTGTCCTCTTCGTGGAGGCATCTTGTCCTTATATTTGATGCAAACTGCCTCAAGTCGGCAATCTGTCCACAATCACTTCTGCAAACTGCCTCACTATCGGCGCTCTGTTTACAAGCTTTTTGAAGACTGCCTCAAATTTGATGATCTGTTTACAAGCAGAACCTCTTTGATTCAAAACCATACTTTGATGCCAGTAGATGCAGTCATGGCTAGAGGGTCCAATGAAGGATCATCCATCCATGTAGCCTAATGAACAAACACACAACGGAACTCAATGAAACACATAAACAACAACATGATCCTTTATTAATTCACAGTCATGAATGAATTACAATTTGGCACAATGGGCTTCCAACATGCTAGGCGGCAGCCGTTTGTTTACATATGAGTGAATTAAAAAATTTCAAATGATATTCCAATATAGAACCAAACTATATCATACATTACTTCATTGCCTTAAATTGCTCAAGGATGATGTTTATATAGCGAGTCCTAGTCTTGTGAATAATCTTTGTTGACTGCAAAGAGGTGCAAAGCTTGATGCTAAGTGTAACGTGTAGTTGGCCAAACGTATAGAGGCTTTTGGAATGAATGCGGTGATGATGGTTTGATGAATCTTGATGCGGTTCATACTATAAGCTCTCGTGGGTCTAGCGAGTTTGGAAATATGTTCCTTTGTTGTTGATGCTTTGGAAAGGTGCCACAGGCTTTGAATAGTGAAACTGGCTATTATCTTGTTATGCTTGGTGATAAGTTCGGAATTGAATTATGCCTTTGCGGTGATTAGTCCCCTAACCATGATGTGATCTCTTCTTGCCTTGGTTCAAATCTAAGGGCATCAATGTGTCCTTGGTCTCTAGTGTAGTCATCAATAGGTATTTGTAATGTCCCCTTCTAGCAAGTCAAAATTTTTCTTAAGCTTGCAGAGTTTCAACTTACAAGAGAGAACATTAGTATTCCATTTCTCTTTAACACTTAACCATAATCATATGTAATTGCTTCAGAATCACAACTATATGCATTTTTTTTATTTCACAAGTCCATTGTCCATATTTCATAATCTCCCTTCAGTGAGATAACCTTAGGCCTATTGTTAATCATACCTTCCACCTTATGAGAGATGACTCATTAGGAGGCAATGTCATACCAACTATCATGGGTCCTATTATTATTCCTTTGTTTATTAAACCAAAGGCCCATCATTATTCCTTCAATTCGTCAATCGAAGCCCCATTATCATCCCTTGATTCGTCAACCAAGGCCCATTATTATTCCTTCGATATTTAAATCGAAGGTCCATTATTACATCCTTTGATTCGTCAATCAAAGGCCCATTATTATTCCTTGATTCGTCAATCAAGGCCCATTATTATTGGTCTCGGGGATGATTTCTCACCACCACGAGCCATACCCATGGTTGGTCAATTACTGTCCTAACTATCAACCTCATTTCCATAGTGTTGGGCAGATTAACAACAAGGCCACTTACTCATCCCTAGGATGTCCATGTCTATAACCATTTATAGAGTTCCATTCCAATTGTCTTGTCCATATTTAAATCCTAATATCAAATTCATATCATGCCACAGTTTCATTTGCTTTACTATATCTTGCCTATTCCAATATAAATTCCTTTAATCATCATGATTTACACGTGTCCATAATGCAAGTATGATATTCAATTTCTTATTTAGATGCCTAATACACATTTACATTATTCTATTTCCCTAAACTTACAGTGATGCAGATATAATGAAATGACCAGTTTCCTTTAAACCATTATTCTCAATATGAACATTCATGCAATCAAATTATGCCATTAAACACATATGAGGGATCATACCTTAGCAAATTAACAGTTCGATGGAACAAGCTGTAATGGATGATGGCTGCCAGAATAGTCAAATCTGATAAGGAAATCTTATTTTCTGCTGCAGGGAATTGGATCGCTGATGAATGATACAATATTGTGATGGCACTGAGGAACTTCGCTGTTTCGTTGAGTGACTGTTATGTTCTGAATGATGATATCACAGATTATATGTGGATAGCTTGCTGCCCGATAAGATGCTATGTGTTATGACTGGCTGTGCCCTTCGATGCCTTTGTGCAAATATGACTGCCTTATGTTTTCCACGGTTTGATGTTCCGATTTGCTAGACAGGAATATGATGTTGCTTGATTGATTTATTCATTGATTGATGCCCCTTGCAAGACTCCGCCCGATCCTTAAATAATAGGGGGAATAGACGTCCAAGCATCAGACGTGTCTCTTCATTTGAATCATTTCATTACTAATTCTTTTAGGCAAATCATAACTTGCTTTGGTTCCTCATAATCGATGTCATTTAACCATAATGGAAAATTCTTTAACTCCGCGGGGCTCATGGTCATCGATCATATATTATTCCTCTAACAGAAGCTCCTTTTTTCAACGAATGCTTAGTTATTAAATTCATAGGAGTCATGGTAAGATCTATATACAAAAGACTTCTCATAAGGATCGGCGCTCATTAACAATACATAATATTGTTATCATTTGCCTTTTATGCTAAGTCTTGTCTTTATTATCCGTTGTCTTATTCTCTCGACTAACTAATCGACGCTCCTTGCCTTATGCATTTTGTTATATTTGTTGAGCGGGTTCCCCATATGATTAAATCTTCATTGATCGGTGTCTTCATGGCTATGCTTTAATACAAGTGCTGCAATCATATTCTGAGGTTATCTTCATCATTGATTTGGTTCTCTTGGAAATTCATTATTTTAGACTTGATCATGATAGCATGATCGTATTCCAACACTATTCCAATCCTCAATTGGAATAGGACCATCGAGGGATATGACAGTATTGACTGGCACTGGTTCTTTATGAATCTAACTTGTCCATCTAAGCAATGACGCCATTGTTTACTCCTTTATCTAAATAAGATTAATACTTGCATAAATGAACATAAACCACAATATTGAACAAATTGAGTAACAAATGTATAACTTCATTTGTATGGAGTTTTTTGCATATAGGTAGACCAGGAAGATCAGCCAAAGATCAAACTCTCTTCTTGGACTACAAGAAACATATTTAAAGTACTCGATGAGTGCCAAATAGAACACAACTAATTGAGAAGCATCCCAAGGTCTAAGAGCAATCTTGTATCAACCAAAAATACTTTCTTTTACTTTCTTTGTTTGTAGGTTTTCAATAACTGATCCAGTCATTAACCAATCACCACAAATCCTATTGCAGTTCACCGCCATTGCAGGAAAATAAAGAAAAAGGGAAAAGCACCTTGTAGTGGGCCGGAAAGAGAAATACAAAGAAATTTAATGAAGTTGGAAAGCACACTACAAGTTGGGCTCCACATGAAAAAAATATTAAATGAAAAGGTGTGGTTTTCCTAATGGATGGAAAAGTAGGAAATTAAAAAAATAATTATAAAGTTCCTAATTCATCTACCGATTGGCAATCCATCAATGTTAATTCCACCGTACAACCAACTAATGGCAATTATTTTCTCATACAATCTAAAAGTTTCTTGGCTTCTCTAAACCAACTGTACAATTGTCTTCAAATGAATTGGCAGTGTCTTAAGCTCAAGCTGTACACCAATCTACATCTGCCTGGTCTGCATATTTTACCAAACAATACCCTCTATGCTATTTTGTCATACAACCCTTGTCTGCTTCCTTAGCTGTATGGCCAAAAACTTTTGTTCCTTCCTCCTACCTTATGGCCCCTACTAGAACATCCTCTGTAGAATCTTTATTTACTACTGTACGGTCTGATTGTCAATCCTTTGCTGCATTGAACAGCCTTAAAAACTTGAAAAATCTCATTTCGCAACCGTACGGTCTTCCAGTTTTTAGTCAATCACCATACAGTCTTATGCTCATCCTAACTCTATCATATGATTAATATCTAGCACCTCAACAACCATCATATGACACACTCAGCCGAATACCACTTCTCAAGTCATACGGCTCGAATATTCTACTTTGCCACTGTACAGGTCAAAGAGCCTACTGTCACCATTCATCTGCCTGCTATATAGTCCCAAATAGAAACAAGGCTTCAATCTTCAGCTGCATGATCTGAAAAATCAGCTGCTGCTGCTATATGATCTGGTAAAATTCCTGCTGTATGCCCTCTAGAAGGACACTGTAAAAGAGAAGCCATCACTGTACGGACTATGGTCTTTTGCATTACAATAGACCAGTGATTGGGGTTGAGGAAAATCTATGGCATGTGGGAAAACAGAACAAGGTTTTAATGATGGACATCTATTTGAAATGTTAGAAGTACAGTTTGGGTATAATGATCAGCTTGCTGAAGCATTTTTGGAGACAAGTGCACATCAGACTTGGTGACTTGTTTGTACAGTCCTTCTAGCAGTTCATTAAATTGAATGGCCATTGGTGAGTGCAATCTCTGTGTAGTGTTGTGCGTTCTAGATGTGTTGACGATTAGGATGTACTTACTAAGTTTTCCTTTCTACTTGCAGCTGAAGAATCCATTGTAAGTTTCTAGCTAGTTGTGCTGAAGCTCAACATTATAAGGATCTTCGGCAGTTCTTCATGGTGGAATGTTCAGGGTATGATTCTGTTGTCTTGGCTAAATCACTTAACTTGTGGGGGCGCAACAGAGTTAGGGGATGATTGAGTGTGTACAATTAACTTGTTAATAGTTTTTTAGTCTTTTGTTGGCTTGTGGGTAGTTCTTAAGTACTTAAAATATGTTTCTCATAGTTTGGGAAGAGAGTTCGATACTTAGCTGATCTTCCTTGGTGTACCTATATGTAAAGAACTCCATATTAATAAAACTTTATATCTGTTACTCAATCTGGTACTTATTGTGTTTTATGTGCATTTATGCAAGTATTAGTCTTATCAGATAAAGTGTAAATACCACATGAGAAGATATTTATGAAATTAGGAATGTCAAATAAGAGGGTTGAGTAACAAGGAGACTGAGAATGCTATGGTGCAACTGAAGAGGATGAAAAAGGTTATCAGTCCATAGGAGGACCAAGATGCTTCACAATTTTTTGAGGATAAATGAAATAACATCTGGGACCCCTTTGATTTCATTCTCTGGCCGGGATTTGTTCTATCACACATAGAATAAGAGGTACCCAAAGGCTTGGGCTGGCCCCTATTTGCAATATTTAGACTTGTACTGGTGTAAGCTGGTTGTCTCAAACTGTTTCGAGAACCCAGGCATCATTGTATGGATGATTGACTTTTATGATCAACAAAATAAGGTGATTAAAAGCAAGAATGGTGATACAATTGTGAAGATTAATGCAACCACAATTCAACGAAGCTCTGGCCTAGAAACTGAAGGATTTAAAGCATGAAATAGTTAGTTAAATTGAAAAAATCGAGAAGAGTCTTAAAATATTAAACTGTAAAAATGTTTGAGTTTTTTAGTTTAGAAAGGAACTTTTGCATAGGTTTAGTGTGAACGTGTTGGAAGTCATTCAAGTTATTCTATTTTGCATTTCACTTTTATTAAAAAAGGGAAAATCTTATATTTAGTTGATTGAATCTAATAAAGTATAGATATGCATTAATCATTTAGACTTATCTTCCACCTATTTTGATCAAAAGATTAGGCTTTTTGAAGATCAGATTTTCAGCTAAATAGTATAAAGATAGGCGCAAGATAGAAAAGAAAAACACGGTGATTAGTTTGAGTAGAGTGAAAGAGGAAGAAAAGAAAAATGCACAGAGATAGTACGACGCCGATACAACATCTGTACAGATTTGTACTATAGGATGTTTTTCCTTATTTTTTGTAGATTTGTTCTTAATACCATGCAATTGTCTTCTTGGCAGTTTGTGGAGGTTTCCTTGTAAGCTTGTATGAAAGAGAATGAAAAGCTGATTTTGAAGGAGATTCGTGCTTTCGCTGTTTGAGTTTCAATTGCTATGTGATTGATGCGATATTAATTAATTAAATTTCTAATGTTAAGGAATTAATTCTGTATTGAGAACAATAGGACATCAGTCCCCTAGGGTTGAAACTTTTCATGGTATTAGAGCTAATGTTAGATTGAAGGGGTTTAGTAGTTTGTGCTTTTCTTACTTATCATATTTTTGAGTTTTGTGCTTAAATTTTGTTTTAAAAATGACATTAACTAGGCTTGGGTTTGAGGACAAATTGGAAGGTGCATTAAATTTCTTGCCTTGGAAAGTCAAGGTAACTTTGTTATTGGAAGAGAATGATCTTTGGGAGATCGTCAAGGGTGTGGTGCCTTCACCTACAGATTCGCAACAATTGACAACTCATAATAAGAAAGAGGTAAATGCAATGTCCCCTTGTCACAAGTCAAAATCTCTCAACCTTGTTCACAAATTTCAACTTGCAAAAAGAGAACATTGGTACACTAAACCTTCTTGATTGCATTTATAGCAATATTTACAATTCACATAAGAACATTGCTTTTATAACTTATATGTTCAAATATCAATTCACATCTTTAATTCATCATTTTATGATTACTTTCAATGCAAATTTCTATCACTAATCTTATGATTACTTTCAATACACATTCTCTATCATTTATATTTCACATGTTTCTCTTAATATCACTATCCATATGTCCATATTCTCTATCATGACATTTCACATGGTCTATTATTTAGTTATGATCTCTATCAATATATATATTTCATACTTGCTATCTCTTTTCCATGTGTTACTTATTAACATCATATGAGAGAGATGAGATGAGATTTTGCCACTATCCACCATGGGGCTCTATGTCTCCTATCCTTAGACTCAAGTAGTACCATTGGTACTCTTAGAGTCAAGGCCTCTATGAGACTCCTTGGTACTTGTGATGCCTTTTGCACCATTGTAGCCAAGGCCATTATATCACCTATCCTTTGCACTATGGGTACCTTGTACTAGCATGTGACAAAGGCCTCTATGTGATTGCTATCCTTTGCACTATGGATACCTTGTATCACATGTGACAAAGGCATCTAAATACCCATGAATGGCCTCTAAGGCGTCTCATTCTCATTCTTTCCATATGAAGTTAATGTGTTCAATATAGCACTTTTCATTATGATACATATGATTGATATAAGCTACAACACTTTTATTATGATACATATGACTGATATGCATGTAAGCTACAACACTTTCATTATGATACATATGTTAGATTGCATATACGCTACAAACTTTCATTATGATACATATATGATCACGGCATATAGAATCAAATTCTAAGAATAACAATATGCAAAGGAAATGTAACTATGCAAAAGGAAATGTCAATACGCTATCATACCTGTATGTTTCAAAGCCGTATAATGCTGGTGCGATCAATGATATCCTTTATAGAATGCAGATTGGGATGATTGCATATTGGTATCTCTTGTTTGCAGCAGTTTTCCTTGTATAAATATACTTTAGAGTCTTCTACAACAGATATGAAGTATATTCAATGGCTGGCAGTAAGTATTTAATTGTTCAATGCTTTATCCTTGCAAATTGCTAATGGAATGAGTAATTTGAATTGCTGATATATTATATCTTGTTCGATGCCTGAAAGGAGAATGTATGATGGTTCGATGCCTTTCAAATGATTCTCATTGGCTTTAATATCTTTCGAATTGTCTCTTTTGGGATCGGCTGTGTCTTTTGGGAGGATCGATGCCTCTTCATACTTAACTAATATGGAGCAGCCTCTTATGAAATCACATGACTTGTTTGATTAATCAATTTTTGGTCTTATTCTTATTTTGTCCATATTCATATTTTGTCTTTTCTTCTTGGCCTCAATTTTGTCTAAGTGTGGGAAGGTAGAGAGAGTGATAGGGAGGAATTATTAATGCTAGTCTTTCTAATCTTTAATTGGAAAACATCGGATCATCACAGGCCTCCCCTCTTAAAATTGCTTGCCCTCAAGCAATGTTTAAGTTTGGATTTTGGAGAATCTCTTGTCCTTGAGATGATCAACCATGGGAAGGCATGGAAGAGAGTGACTCAATGGGGTGTCTTAGCCTCTTTAGGCCCAAGGGCAGAACCCTTCAACTAAAAGGCAGAACTCCCTTGGCCTCATGTGGCCTATGCCATTCATATGAGGTGGCGTACCTAGTGAGGATTCTAATTTATCTGTTATTCTCTCATCTTGCCATCTTTCCTCATTTTCTCATGATTGGTCTCCCTATAACACTATACCCATGATAGGGGAGTGAGGTCTCAAAAGGGTATCTAGTGATCGAACTCTTTAGGCCCAAAGGCAGAACCCCTTTGGCCCAAGTGAACATTTCATTTCCATCATGAGTGGCGTATCTAGAAGAGCACATCTCTCTCTAGACCCAAAGGTAGAACCCTTCACTAGAAGGCAGAACCCCTTTGGCACATGTGAGTTCATTACATTTCCTTTGGGTGGCGTACTTAAGAGAGGGTCCTATATTCCCTTTGTACTTGCCCTTCCTCCTATCATGGTATAGATTTATGCATAATAAACTCTTATCAATTCCACATTTTCCAATTATCATATCAGCAATACATAATGCATTATGAAGATAACATCATAAACTATAAATACAATATGCATGTAAGGCACACATAGTACACACAGGATGGCAGGATGACTGCTCTGATACTACTTGTAATGTCCCCTTGTCACAAGTCAAAATCTCTCAACCTTGTTCACAAATTTCAACTTGCAAAAAGAGAACGTTAGTACACTAAACCTTCTTGATTACATTTATAGCAATATTTACAATTCACATAAGAACATTGCTTTTATAACTTCTATGTTCAAATATCAATTCACATATTTAATTCATCATTTTATGATTACTTTCAATGCATATTTCTATCACTAATCTTATGATTACTTTCAATACACATTCTCTATCATTTATATTTCACATGTTTCTCTTAAGATCACTATCCATACGTCCTTCATATTCTCTATCATGACATTTCACGTGCTCTATTATTTAGTCATGATCTCTATCAATATATATATTTCATACTTGCTATCTCTTTTCCATGTGTTACTCATTAACATCATATGAGAGAGATGAGATGAGATTTTGCCACTATCCACCATGGGGCTCTATGTCTCCTATTCTTAGACTCAAGTAGTACCATTGGTACTCTTAGAGTCAAGGCCTCTATGACTCCTTGGTACTTGTGATGCCTTTTGCATCATTGTAGCCAAGGCCATTATATCACCTATCCTTTGCACTATGGGTACCTTGTACCAGCATGTGACAAAGGCCTCTATGTGATTGCTATCCTTTGTACTATGGATACCTTGTATCACATGTGACAAAGGCCTCTAAATACCCATGAATGGCCTCTAAGGCGTCTCATTCTCATTCTTCTCATATGAAGTTAATGTGTTCAATATAGCACTTTTTTTTATGATACATATGATTGATATAAGCTACAACACTTTTATTATGATACATATGACTGATATGCATGTAAGCTACAACACTTTCATTATGATACATATGTCAGATTGCATAAATGCTACAACACTTTCGTTATGATACATATGTTAGATTGCATATACGCTACAACACTTTCGTTATGATACATATATGATCACGACATATAGAATCAAATTCTAAGAATAACATAGATTGCATATACGCTACAACACTTTCGTTATGATACATATATGATCACGACATATAGAATCAAATTCTAAGAATAACAATATGCAAAGGAAATGTAACTATGCAAAAGGAAATGTCAATATGCTATCATACCTATATGTTTCAAAGCCGTATAATGCTGGTTCGATCAATGATATCCTTTATAGAATGCAGATTGGGATGATTGCGTATTGGTATCTCTTGTTTGCAACAGTTCTCCTTGTATAAATATACTTTAGAGTCTTCTACAACAGATATGAAGTATATTCGATGGTTGGAAGTAAGTATTTAATTGTTCAATACTTTATCCTTGCAAATCGCTAATGGAATGGGTAATTTGAATTGCTGATATGATATTATATCTTGTTCGATGCCTGAAAGGAGAATGTATGATGGTTTGATGCCTTGCAAATGATTCTTATTGGCTTTAATATCGTTCGAATTGTCTCTTTTGGGATCGGCTGTGTCTTTGGGAGGATCAATGCCTCTCCAAACAAGATTATTACTTAACTAATATGGAGCGGCCTCTTATGAAATCGCATGACTTGTTTGATTAATCAATTTTTGGTCTTATTCTTATTTTGTCCATATTCATATTTTGCCTTTTCTTCTTGGCCTCAATTTTGTCGAAGTGTGGGAAGGTAGAGAGAGTGATAGGGAGGAATTAATAATGCTAGTCTTTCCAATCTTTAATTGGAAAACATCGAATCATCACGGTAAAGGCCAAGCGGATGATCATGGATGCAGTAAAAGATCATTTAATTCCTCATTTATCTGAAAAGAAAACAACCAAGTAGATGTTCAATGCTTTGGTTAGTCTTTATTAGAATGAGAACATAAGCAGGAAGATGATACTGCAGAACAAACTTAGATTCATAGAAATGACTAAATCAAATTCAGTTACTAGTTACCTGATGAAGGTCACACAACTTCATGACCAACTTGCAGTAGTTGGGGAGAAGATTGAAGATGCAGAGCTTGTGAACATGGCTTTGAATGGTTTCTCATCTTCATGGGAAACATTTGTCCAAGGTATTTGTGCCTATGAAAATCATCCTTCTTTTGAAAGACTGTGGGATGATTCTATTCAAGAGGAAATTTGGATGGAGTCAAAAGACAACAAGAAGGGTGGTGATGATAATTTAACCCTCTTTGGATAGACTATCAAAAAGTAAAGGAAAAGGGCCCAATAAGGGTAAGGAAAAGGATGAGGGTTCATCCTCATAGCAAGGGAAGGACTTGAGTAAGATCAAGTGCTTCATTTGTCATAAGCACGACCATTATGCATCTCAATGTCTAGACAAGAAGAAGGGTAAAGGGAAGCAACAAAAGAAGCAAGTAGCAGCCTCTGTAGAAACTCAAATGAACAAGTTTGCTACCAAGTTTGAGAAGAATTTTTCAATGGTATCTTGTCTTTCTACCAACACAATTCCAAGGGATGCTTGGTATGTGGACAATGGGGCATTTAGACATATGACATCAGCTTGACAATATTTTACCAATTTAGAAGAACATAACTTAGGAGTTCATGTTGAGCTTGGTGATGATGCCAAGTATCTAGTAGGAGTTAGTACAATTCCCTTTCAACTCCAATTAGGTAACGCTTTAGATTTTGATGATGTTTTGTTTGTTCCTAGTCTCAGGAAGAATTTGCTTTCAGTTTCGGTTATGGAAGATAAGGGCTATGCAGTAGAATTCAAGAACTAGCAAGTCCTCATCAGGCCGAAAGAATCTAGCCTAGATATTGTACAAGTAATAGGGGTTAGGGAAGACAATCTATACAGGTTACAAGGTGAAGAAGTTCTAGCTCTAGTTCATAACAATGACAATCTGTGTGAGTTGTGGCGCAAGAGGATGGGGCACCTGCATCACAAAGTGTTGCTTATTTTGAGGGAGATAGTGATAGGTTTTCCAGAGTTTAACATTGAACAACATGGAGTATGTAGAGGGTGCACACTTGGCAAGCATGCCAAGGCTGCTTTCCCAAGTGATGAGCATAGATCTAAGGAAATTCTAAACTTAGCGCATTCAGATGTTTATGGATTGATGTCAGTAGCATCAATTTTAGGAAGCATGTATTATGTTTCCTTTATTGATGACTTTTCTCGCAAGACTTGGATCTACTTCTTAAGGACAAGGATGAGGTCTTTAGCAAGTTTCAATAGTTCAAAGCTCTACTTGAGAACCAAATAGGGAAGAAAATCAAGGTCTTGAGATCAAACAATGGAGGTGAGTATACCTCTAAGGAGTTTGAGAGTTTCTACAAGGAGGCAGGAATCACGAGGGAGCTAACTGTTTCGTACAACCCACAATAGAATGGAGTTGCAGAGCAGAAGAATCCATCCATCATAGGGACTATTAAGGCCATGATTTATGACCAAGACTCGCCAATGTTTCTTTGGGCAGAAGCATGCAACACAATAGTCTACGTCTAGAACACGAGTCCTCGCAAGATCTTGGAGTACAAGACACCAGAGCCTCATTCACTAGTGTAAAGACACAAGTGAGTCATTTTCTCATCTTTGGTTGTCCCATTTATGTTCATATACATGTAGAGAAGAGAACCAAGTTGGAACCTTCCATTAGGAAGGGTTTAGTTGTAGGTTACGGTGAGACTTCAAAGGCCTATAGAGTCTATATTCTAGAGCAAAGGAAGGTTGTAGTCGGTAGGGATGTAAAGTTTGAGGACTTTGCATCTAGGACTTCCTACGAGCTCATTCTAGTAACAGAGGATGAGCAGGAAGCTCCGAAAATTGAGTCATGTTCACTAGAGATATGAGTTGTTTCTAGTACAGAACAACAGTCTTCAGGAGAGAAGGAAGAGACATCAACTCCTACTTTTGTTAGGAGACCTCGATGGTTCACACAGACATTAAGGGATGTTCAAGAGCATGTTGAGGTTCCTAGGAGCACATTCAGGGAGAGTAGGCCTCCAAAGAAGTTTCCAAACTACATGGCATTGATGACTAGCATCATAGATTTAGAGTTTTCCAGCTTTTAGGAGGTAGTAGACCAACAAGTTTGGCGGGATGCTATGGTCGAGGAATACACATTCATCATGAAAAATGATGTATGGGACATTGTGCCAAGATTGGAGGGGAAATCAATTGCGATTTCCAGGTGGCTTTACAAAATCAAGCATGTTGCATATGGCAGCATTGAGAAGTTCAAGGCGAGGTTTGTGGCAAGAGGGTTCTCCGAGAGAGAGGGAGTGGACCACGAGGAGACATTTACTCTAGTCTCCAAATACACTTCCATTAGAGCAGCTATGTCTTTAGTTTCATTTATGGGATGGAAGATACATCAGATGGATGTTAAGACAACTTTCCTTAATGGGATCATTGAGGAAGAAGTGTATATAGAGCAACCTCAAGGCTTTGAGGTAAATGGGAAGGAGTCCCATGTTTGTAGGCTTAAGGAAGCCTTGTATGGACTCAAATAGGCACCAAGAGAATGGTATTCCAAGATAGATGGATATTTGCAAAGTATGGGCTTTGCCAAAAGTAGATTCTAATCTATATTATGCAATTGTTGGAACTGATCTGCTTATTTTGGTATTGTATGTGGATGACTTGTTTATTACAGGTGCAAAACAACTCATTGTAGGGTGCAGAGCAGATTTGGCTATTGAGTTTGAGATGAAGGGCATCGACATGATGCATTACTTCCTGGGTTTGGAGGTTTGGCAAAAACTAGGGGAGATTTTTCTTGGGCAAGGTAAGTAAGCAGTCGAGATCTTGAAGTGGTTCCAGATGGAGGATTGCAAGCCTATGGACACACCTATGATCACTATTTTGAAGAAGGTGACGACTTTAGATTCAGAGTTGGTGAATCCCATGTTGTATAGGCAGATGATAGGTTCCTTAGTGTATTTGTTCAACACTAGACAAGATATATGTTTTGCAGTTAACACCTTGAGTCAGTTCATGGTGGAGCCAAGGTAGGAGCATTGGGTAGCAGCAAAATATGTGCTCAGGTATTTGGGGGGCACAATGGAGTATGGTTTGAGATGTCTTAAAGATGGTGAAGTGAAGTCGCAAGGCTATTCATACTCAGATTGGGTAGGTAGTGCAACAGACAGGAAGAGCACCTCAAGATGTTGCTTTAACTTGGGTTCAACGATGATATCCCGATTCAACAGGAAGCAGACTTTTGTGCCACCTAGTTCAACAAAAGTAGAATACATGGCAGCCAGTATTGCCAATTGTGAGGTCAATTGGCTTTGCAAGTTACTTGCAGGATTATTTGATTAGGAATTGGATCCCATGGTCATTTATTGTGATAATCAGAGTTGTGTCAAACTCTTTGAGAATCTAGTGTTTCATGATAGGCCCAAGCACATAGAGATTAGATATCACTTCATTCATGACAGGGTTTAGAAGGGAACAGTTAAGCTCTAGTATATTTCCATAGATTAGCAGGTAGCTAACATTCTGGTCAAGCTGTTAGCAAAAGGGAAGTTTTAAGCACTCATAGATAGTCTTGGATTGGTGCAGAATTCCTTCCTTGCTAAGAGGGAGTGTTGAGTTTTTTAGCTCAGAAAGGCCACACAGGTTTCATGTGAACGCGTGCTGGAAGTGGTTCAAGTTATTCTATTTTGCGTTTCACTTTTATTAAATAAGAGAAAGTCTTATATTTAGCTGATTGAGTCTAATAAAGTGTAGATATACATTAATAATGTAGACTTATCTTCCACCTCGTCTGATCAAAAGATTAGGCTTTTTAAAGATTAGATTTTCAGCTAAATAGTATAAAGATAGGTGCAAGATAGAAAAGAAAAACACAGTGATCAGTTTGAGCAGAGCGGAAGAGGAAGAAAAGAAAAGGTGTAGAGATAATACGGTGCCAGTACAGCTGTACAGTCGTACGGATTTGTACTACAGGTGGTTTTCCCTTCTTGTTTTTTGCAGATCTGTTCTTAATACCGAGCAGCTGTCTTCCTGGGAGTTTGTGGAGGTTTTCTTGTAAGTTTTTATGAAAGAGAATGAAAAGCTGATTTTGAATGAGTAATTATCTATGTATTTATGCTTGGGTGATTGATGCAATGTTAATTAGTTAAATTTTCTGCTGTTAAAGAATTAATTCTGTATTGAGGACGTTAGGACATTAGGACATCAGAGAGAGAGAGAGAGAGGAAATTGCAAGTTGACTGGTTGCTAAACAATAACTATGCATGCAACTTGAGATTGAAGCATCAGCCGGGGCCCATAAGATGCATTTGTCTCCTTCCCGCTATGCTGTAATTTTAGTTGCCTATATATAACTATTATGTGGAAGGCAAAACTTTGACACACTTATTTCCATGTTTTAGGCCCAATTAAACTGTTGTTAAAAAGGGGAGATGCGGACAGAAATAGATCTCTTCTAATTCTTAAGAATCTAGGTTCCTTCAATTATTTCTTTCTTGCATGACATGCACTATTTTTCCTCCAAGTTCTGTGGGCACAATCTTCATTGCCTAAGCTATTACATTAATTCTTTAGATTCTTTGTTATTAAAATTTCCTCAGTGTATTTATGTTTTCTAAGCTTGTTAGGAACATGGCTGGAACTATTTTTTACATATAGAAGATATTGAACATTTTAATTTTCTGTTCAAGGAATACTTGCTGCAAGTATAAGAAGAAATGTGTTTAAGTCTCATCTCCCATCTTTAGGTAACAAGAAATGGTCTTGCAGGAGCTGCTTGATGTGCATTCACACTAACATCTTTTTCATTTATTATTTGCTTGGTGTCATAACAAGAAATAACCTCCCTCATATTTTTAGTTTGCAAGAGCATGACTCTAGACTCGGGGTGCAAATATATACATTATTATGGAAAAGTTTTACTTCAAGAGATTACCTCTGCCACTCATGCATTTAACTTCAATTTTTTAGTTGGATAAAATAGATGATAGAAATGTTGATGTTGAACTTTCCATATGTTCAAGTGTGTGTTGCAAGGTGAACTATTGTGAAGATTTCACATCAAGCAATTCTAAAGAGCCTTGAAATAATGCCTTTAAGTTGTCATCTTGTCTCAGATTTTAGGATTTAAAATCATGAAGTTTCATAGCTCTAGCGTTTATGTTTGGGACGGAAAAGAGAGCAAATTCACATTGCTTCTGTATTCTTGTAAATAAATTGATGTATTTGTTTGTTAGAAACAAGGCAGAATATTGTGGCAGTTTTTGAAGGGTTTAGGGTCACACCTCACTAACCTTTGGATGCTACGAGTCTTCGATTTTACCACAAATTCAATGTCTTTTATGCGAACCTTTGTGTCCAATTTCCATGTCATTTGTATCCTTTGTTGTTAAATAATATTAAAAAGGTTACACGGTGATGCAGGGGCATCCTAGGCGCAGTGCAATCTTGCATTGCCAAAATTATGTCCTTTATTGTTTGGTTGTTGCATGCTAGTCTTGCACTTGCCTGCCCTGTTTACTTTATTATTCTCGTGTGTTGTTTTGTATGTTTGGGTCATTGGTGGACCCGTGCAACCTTTTGCAGCCCGGTGCAATCTGTGCTATTGACAACTAGACATAAAGATGAGCCAGAGGCTCCAACACAACAATCAATCACTCATCTTCAACAATATTTTACATTATTACATTCAGTGGCTTTATAAAGTCTTTTAACTTCGAATGACCTAAACTACTCAACAACTAACAATTAATTACCAACACCTATTTAATAAATTAACATTAACATGTAAATTTATTATTTTATTACATCACACATAAATATTATTCTATGTTATGCACTAATTCTTAACACCCACCTTAGTGCTGACATAGGAACTTTATTCTGGAGCTGTGTCGACGGTTGGCTTTGGTCAGTCGTTGCCTCTGTCTTCTGTGATAGTGTTGAGGTTCATCTGTTTCCTGCTTGCCATCCTTCAATGAAAAAATATTCACTTGATAGGCAATTGCACCCTTATTACTCTAAAAATACACTTGTCTCTCCAATTACAAAGAAATTAGCATTCCCCTTATATCATTCACTCATACATAGTAACCATCCGATCATGCAAGATAAAAAGTAAGTGATTTTGACAAAGTAAATAGACTTGTAACTGTCATAGCCACTTGTGTAGAATCATCTAAACTGTCTCAACTTTCTTACCAAACATATTTTTTATGGAACGGTTGCACGTCAAGCTTACAACTACTATTCAGAACAAATAAGATCGTTGGAAATGCACTCCACAATCTCTTTTTATACCTTTTATATGCTGGCTATGGCTATAACACGTGGAGGACAAACTTGCACTGAATTACAACTACCTTTAGTCTTGTTTCTGAACTTACAAAATACTTGCTGCACATGAATTGTTCTCAGGTATACACTGTAAGATGAGTGTTGGGCCTTCGAAACAAAAAATTTCTTGCATTCAGTCGTCCCACATCAATGAAGGCATAAAGCAAAAAGACGACCCGCCTGAACTCCCTTTGGCACCGCTCCAAACTGTTGCCCTCTTTGTTAGAAACGTAGTTTACATCATAAAGATTGAATGTTGTTTTTCTTTGTCAATGATTCTCATTATTGCCTGAAACCATCACCGCCATAGATATTTTGAACATTTCTCACATGGACTATGATATTCTCCTACGTCCTTCGATGGTCTCTTTTCATACTTCTTCATTAGTGGTTTCCAAGCATGTAGACCTTAACCCCATTGGGACTAGGGTAATGCCTCTCCCCATGTCATGCCTTGTTTGAATGATGGGCAAAGAATAAATAGAAGCAATGACACGTAGCAACCTCCCTTCCAAGCTCTTTTCCAGTAAATTTTCTCAATGCAAATCAAATACACCCAATGCAAACATTAGTTTGAAGGTCCAAGTAGCAGATTTCAACACCTGTAGTATTTGCTGGCAGATTACAAGTCCCACATTACTACATATGCTATGCACAACACTTTCTGTAAATCTCAAAACAAATCTTCAAATTCTTAATACAAAAAATCTCTACAAAGATTCGCTCCAAAATACGGCAAAACTAACAGAAACTAGAAACTAGACTATACATATTTTTCTGAATTTTAATATGAAAAAACTGTGAACAAAATGGAGTGGAAAACAATGAGAAGAGTGAACATGATGGAAAGAGAAGAGAAACTAAATGGATGATGAATGTCATAGATTTGCATGTGGACTGCACTGCATCACTGTTAACAAAATGCAAAAATGGTGGATGGGCAAAACAATGGCTGCTGCATGTGGTCTTAATTGCATTACCGTTGTATGAACCACCTTGGAGAAGGAAGGACGATCAAATGGAAGGCGAACAGAGAGGTCTCACAGGAAACCTGCTCTGTTATCATATTGAAAACTAGACATAAAGAAGAGCCGGAGGCTCCAACACAACAATCAATCACCCATCTTCGACAACATTTTACATTATTACATTCAATGGCTTTATAAAGCCTTTCAACTTCTAACTATCTAAACTACCCAACAACTAACAATTAATTTCTAAGACCTATTTAATAAATTAACATTAACATGTTAATTTATTATTTATTACATTACACATAAATACTATTCTATGTCATGCACCAATTCCTAACATGTGCACCCTGCAAAGTTGATTGTTTTTAAGCGCAAATTGTTGATTATGCCTTGCTCAAACCTTGATTGGTCTCAGTTGCTTGCGCATTGTATTAATTCACAAGCCTCTGTGTGTCCTTTTGCAGTCTTTGGCATTACTGTGCATGTGTTTGGACTTCAGTAGAAAGACACACAAGTTTCCAAGTGGACTTCTGTCTGCGTCACTTTGCACCATGTATTTTGTCGTGCACTCTCTCTGAGACAAATTCTTTCATACTCGTGCTCCAGTTTTGATCCTATTTGAGGCAGTCAATTCTTTGTTCTGTGGGAGTTTTGCTTACATTACGAGTTTGCTGTGAATCTGTGCAGCTTTTGAAGAATTCATGTAATCTTGTGACTGAACTCATCCATGCCCCGTCTTCTGGAACATGACAATGTTTATAATTGACTTACTGATAAGCAAAATGAAAATGATGAAATGCTTTTAGTCCTTTCAAGAGTAGGTACCGTGATATTTTTATCACATTCAACGTTATAGAAGAGAATAGTTTTGATTCTGCATAAAGGCTAGTCCTTGGTAATTTGTTTTGTATGTGTACACACAAATAGACAAGACTAAATACTAAAACACTATAAATTAATTTCTTCTGGACATCTTCGACAAGATGTCAAATCTGAGATCATGCTTTCATAAATGTTCAACTTCCTCAACAAAAGTCAGATTGTTTTTGTCCTAGGATACTTTTACAAAAGCCGCATGCTATTTTATTGGGCAACGTCTATCCAACCCTCTGGATGCACATTTGACCGTATTTATTAATTAATTGAAATTCAGAATACAACATTAATTGAAATTCAGAATACTGTTGTATTCTGAATTTCAATTAATTAATAAATACGGTCAAATGTGCATCCAGAGGGTTGGATAGACAATTTGATTTTATTGTTAGTAGGTGGCAATTTGAATTTTATGTTTATTGACTTTGTTCTAGCAGTTCCTTCGAAAACTAGTTTTATACAATCATGATAAATCTGATTTAATTGTGTTTGTTTCAGGCAATCCAATAACCTTGTCTGCTTCCAGCAACGTATTTTCTGCGTGTGAAAAAAATCTCATTCAATTTAGAATTTTTTCTGGAACAAGAAGTTTGCACACAAGAACATGCAATAACTTCGAGAGTTCTTCTAACAAAGATGACACAATCACAAAGGAAACTTCAGGAACACTTCCTGACATTGTGCAGCAACTTGATTCTGAATCAACAGCTGACTCACACATGGACGTTTCCAATCCAAGTGTTAAAGGAAAATCTGTCGAATCCAGTGTTGTATCCGATATGAAGGTATCCAAGCGGCATAACTTAGCTATGCTTTATACATGCAAAGTATGTGAAACTCGATCAGTAAAGACTATGAGCAGGGAATCATACGAGAAGGGTATTGTTGTTGTCCGATGTAGTGGGTGCAATAATTTGCATCTTATTGCTGATCGCTTGGGTTGGTTTGGAGAACCTGGTAGTGTAGAGGACTTCCTTCGTGCCAGAGGAGAAGAAATTCGGAGAGGATGTCAAGATAGTTATGAGCTGACATTGGAGGATTTGGCAGGGTGGAAACCCAAATGATTTGTGAAGAGGGTATGGTGAGGAAATAATAGTGTGGTTGCAATCTTTGTTTTAAACATACCCTAAAAGAAGCAGCTGTGGGGATACTTCAATTTTGCTCTAAGTTATCTGGATGGAGATGGCATACAGACGAGGCAAGGGCTTTTAGCTGCCATTGGAACTGGGTGCAATCCCAGTGGACACATTTTACATGGATTGTACATGAGATGAGTTTTATTTTTATGCAGAATGTGTGTCATCATCTAGTAACATGTTATTACATATATGTTTAGTCTTCTAATTTTAATTCCCTCACTTGAGTTGATTCCATGGACCATCTTCCATTCTTATAGTATCTTATAGTTGAATCGATGGGCATCTGCAGCCATATGAAGAGAGACAGATAGAGTATGAAAATTAAAATTGCAAGTTGACTGGTTGCTAAACAAAAACTATGCATGCAACTTGAGATTGAAGCATCAATTGAGGACTGAAGATGCATTCTAGTCCCTTAACCCACTATGCTGTAATTTTAGGTGTTTATATATACTTTTTTCTATGGAGGGCAAAATTTTGATATTTTTATTTCCATGTTTTAGGCCCAATTAAACTGTTGTTAAAAAGGGGAGATGTAGACAGAAATAGATCTCTTCCTAGTTCCTAGGAATCTAGGTTCCTTAAATTATTTCTTTCTTGGAGGACATGCATATTTCCATGGGCACAATCTTCATTTCCAAATCCGTTACATTAATTAATTCTTTAGATACTTTGTTATTAAAATTTCCTCTTAGTGTACTTATGTTTTTTTAGCTTTGAGATATATTTTAGGAATACGGCTGGAACTATTTCTTACATAAAGAAGATATTGACATTTTAATTTTTTGTGGAAGGAATACGTGGTTCTTGTATATGAAGAAATATGTTTACGTCTCTTCTCCCATCTTTAGATACTATGAAATGGTCTCGCAGGAGCTTCTTGAGCTGCATTGGCGTTGGCATTTTTTACATTTATTATTCGTTCAGTTCGTAACTAGAAATAACCTCCCACACATTTCTAGTTGGCAAGACCGTTACTCTAGACACAGCATGCAACTATAGACATTATCATCACAAAAGCTTTAATTCAAGAGACTACTTCTGCACCTTATACACTTAATTTTATTAGCTGGATAAAATAGATGATACAAATGTTCAAGGTGAACTTTCCATGTTTTCAAGTGTGCATTGCAAGGTGAACTATTGTGAAGATTACATAGCAAGCATTTTGTAAAGAGCCTCAAAATAATGCCTCTTTAAGTTGTCGTCTTGTCTAGCATTTAGGATTTAGAATCATGAAGTTCTCAGCTTTTAGAATTTATGCTTGGGATCAGAAAGACAACAAATTCACATTGCTTCTGTATTCTTTTAAAAAAAATTGATGTATATGTTCGTTAGAACTAGGCTAGAATATTGTGGCACTTTTTTAAAGGGCTAAGTCACGCCTCACTAAGCTTTGGATGCTACAACTTTGATTTTACCACAAATTCAACATATTTTGTGTGGATATTTCTGCAAAATTTCCATGTCGGTTGTATCCTTTGTTGTTAAATAATATAAAAAAGGTTACATTGTGATGTAGGAGCATTCTAGGTGTAATGCAATCTTGCATCACCAAAATTATGCCCTTTATTGTTTGGTTGTTGCATGCCAGTCTTGTGCTTGGATGCCTTGTTTACTTTATTGTCCCTGTGTCATTTTGTATGTTTGGGTTGTTGGACTTGCGCAACCTTGTGCCTTGCCCAACCTGGTGCAACTTGTGCAATTTTTGCATGTAGTCCTATTTTTTTGTGCACCTTGTGTAGTTGATTGTTTTTAAGTACTTGTTTATGCCTTTCTCAAGCCTTGGCTGGTCTTAATTGCTTGCGCATTCTTGACAAGCTTGTGTGTGTCCTTTGTAGCCTTTGACCGGATTGTGGATGTGTATGGACTTTAGTAGAAAGGTGCACAAGCTTCCAAGTGGACTTCTAATCTTTCATGTCACTTTGTGCCATGTATTTTGTTGTGTGCGCTCTCTTTGTGCCAGATTCTTTCATCCTTACAAACTCTAGTTTTGATATATTTGAGGCAGTTAATTCCTTGTGTTGGAGTTTGCTTACATTACAAGTTTGCTTTTCCATGCGAGTACAATTCACTTAAAAACATGTAACCCTTGTTTGCTTTAAAGCATGATCTTGGAGGTGACAATCACATGTACGCCTTTATTGCATGAATTGGACATAGTTTTAGTAGAGGTAAAACATATGTAACAATGATGGGAAAGTGTCTAGTGGCCTTAGGAAAGGCTTCTTTTCCCCCACCAATTCCCTTATTTTTGTTGTAACGACCTTGCAACTTTCAACAAAGAAATCATTTGACTCTAAAATCTACAGTGGGTGCAAAAACTCATTAAACCCTTTCCATGGTGTGCAATTTTTGTCAACTAGATCTTGAAAACCAACCCTAATCAATCTCTAGTGTTGGTGGACATAACAAATGGCTTGATTTCTTTGATTACCTAGAGGGTGTTCCTAACCTTGATCCATCTTTATCTTCTCTGTAGATGAAAAAGACATTTCTCTCCAACTTGGGTGACACCGCAATGGTATTAGATGCAGATCCTATTGATTTTCATGTGGCAGATGACAATGTTAGGTAATAGTAGGCAATATTAGTAGATGACTTGTTTTTTGATGTTTGGGGAGGCATTTCCTTGTTAAACACTACGTCTTGGACAAAACATACTTGGTGCAATAGGCTTCGTCTGTGGAGGTCTTGGAACATGGTTTCTGTAAGAAGCCTAGCTCAACTGAAAATTTTCCCTTAGCTGTCCATAATTTTCTGATTTTGTTTTCTTTTGTTTGGCTTATTGTTTTGATGTGGGTATTTGTTCTATGTGTTTATTATGTCATGTAGATGGGAAGGTTCAAATATAACATGAAACAAATATCGAATGACGAAGTCATGATCAAATTATATCAATCAAAACCTGAGAATGACATACTTGGAAAGTGTTGATGGCTTCTTATTGAATGAACAAGCTGGTTACAAAGAGAGAGTTGGTTGTAGCTTACAATCAGATAGTTTGATTTTAAAAATCAGATCACATACATGTAAAATGACCAAAATGTGTACCAAACCCTAGCCAAATGGTTGAAGAATGAAACCCTAGGAAGTCTGATGAAATACCCTTCAATCCTTGACTGAAATAATATTGGAGCAGCACTGTTGGAGGTCTAAAATGACTGATAATGACTCTGTAACAGCTGATATGCAATCTGTCCACAAACCCTAGTCCAAAACAATGCAAAACCCTCTCTAATTTGGATCGATATGGCTGAATATTGAGCCGATTATGCTTTGAAATGATATGAGATGATTAAATCCCTGAATGAATGACTGATATAGGTCCAATTCAGTCATATATTCACCTATACTTGACTAAAAATGACCCAGAAAAATTGAAACTCATCAAATATTGCAAAAATAGTCCAAATCATGAAATCAGCTAGCTTAGATAGGTGGCAATTTAGCCCAGTTTGCCTCCTATGCTTGAAATATGATGAAATATGTCTGATATCAAGTCTGAAACTTAATTACTGGCAACATGTGATAATTTGTTATGAAATTCCAGCCAACCCACAATGCAAAATTCCTCAAAAATAAAGTGCCAAAATGCCAAAATGAAGCGATTTGTTTCTAGAGGCCAAATATCATCAAAATGCAATCCAATCTGCCTTATTCTTCCTTGAACTTGCAAAAACAAGTCTTCAAATCCTAGCTTTCAAAGCCCTAACTTCATTGAAACATGCCAATTAAGCTCCATGATGAACTCCATGCGAATTCACCTCTCATGGTGGAATGAGATCACCAAACCACTAAATTTCAAGGGAACATCACCTTGAATCAATTGAAATTCACTTTCAGCCAAGCACAATATGCAAAATGCAAAATTTACCATAAGCAAAAGATGTCAAAATTGATGCCAATGACCTTTTAAACCATTTCTCCAAGGGCGATCCAATTAGGTGAAAAATAGACAAATTTCAAGTCCACCAATAATATCAAAGTTTCAGTTTGATATTTTAAAATGATTTTCTTCTTGAGACGCCAACATTTAAAATAATAAAATAATAAAATTTTATTATTTTTCCCTTCTCTCCTAAGCACTGATTTCTTGGCCAAATAATATATTTTATTATTATTATTTTTGCCTTCTCCATGAGCGCCGATTTTAATTGGTAAAATAATAATAATTTTTAATTATTTTCTCCCCCCTTGGGCGTCACCCTTATTTGTCAATAAAATAATTTTATTATTTTATTTTATTTTATTTATTTCTCCTTGGCATCGATTTTATCTTTGGGAAAAATAATAAAAATAATAAAATACAATTAAAGATTGCATTTTATTTTATTTTTTTCCATTTTTTCACCTTTTTAAATCTTCAAGTTGTCCCAACATTTATTTTTTCTATCCTTCACTTTTTGCCTTGGCTTGAAAATGACAACATTTTGGCTTTATGACAAATATGATAACACAACACTAGCCAAAATCCCAATAAAATCACATGTTGAGCCAACATTATAGTTTTCCATCCTTCAAAGTCCAAGCTCATCTTAATCACAAGTCTAGCTAAAAAATGGGACATTACAATTCCTCCCACCCCAAGATTGCTTGCCCCAAGCAATCACAAGTGCCAAAGTAGAACCGACAAATACCAGGATCCTAAATCCATCTAGGCTCTCCATACATACTCACATATACATCCTCAAAGCTGCCAATATAAAAGATCTTGGGACTGCTTCCGTTGTCATACAATGATGCAAACTCATCATCGCTCAACCTCTAATGATAAATCCATGCCATGAAGTAATCAATTAACCTAATAATGAAGATGTCAATGTCAATCAATGAGCTAACCAAGCTGAAAATCCCTCTAACATGGAAGTGTAGCATGAACAAAAGATGGATGTCAAACACATGTACAAATGAAAGTGTATCCAATCCTGTTGTCTCGCTGTCATAAATCAGAACGACATACAAATTGAAAATATCATCTAAAATGATACAAAAAGTGACATCCATAATGTATGATGATAAGAGACCATCATTAGACCAATCCTCAACAAGAATATAGACATCTCCACTATACCAAAAGTGCCCCAAACACATCCACATGCTCCAATAAGAAAGCATCATCAAAATGATATTGTGTCAACTCAAGAGTAGGTTGATCTAGCTCTCCAATGGGAACTAATGCATCATGCAAATCTGATTCAACTATCCATGTGTTCATATCATTACTAGCAATCTCCATAACATCTTCCTTTTGAAGAAAAAAGGCTTCTAATGTAGGCTTCTCTTTCTTGTCTTGCTAGATATATGCGGTTGACTTGTTCTTTGATTTGTTGAAGGTGATGTCTTGCATTAACAACCATCAATTTAGCCTTATTAGCTCTTTGTTTCCACTCTTCATTCATTTTTTCAGATTGCCTTACTTTTTCTATGCCAAAATACACAAAATCAATCCTCTTATGATTAACATCTTCATGTCTAACACTTGGATTTTGGATGCCATCAATAAGAGATATAACAACACTAACTTCATGAATAGGGGTTACTATCTCATGAGAATGATGGGATAAGGTGCTGCTATCCTCAAACAAATCAGTAATGATATCATGTCATTCTATGGTGTTTTCATCCATTTCAAACCTCAAATACTCTCCATCAAATGCTGATCCAATATAAGTCTCTCCATATGAATCACATATGTCTTCATGAGACAGTTCATGGCCCATAGCTATCATAGATTTGGTTGCTATTTGATGTGGCAAAGTGTACTTGAGAGCTCTCATAACAATTTGTTTCCCATCATGTTGGAAACTCAACTCCATAGGTTGTAGATCTTGGATGACCCTTTGTAGAGAATGTAACCATTGCATACCAAGCACAATTTCTTGATCCTTCAAATCAAGAACATAGAAGTCATCACAAAGTGTATGCTCACCAAATAGAATGCTAAGCTTGTTTACTTTCTTCTTGCAAAGAATAGTGAGTCCACCTACTATAGTCACTTCAAAACCTTCAAAGTCATCACAATGCAAACCTCTTTTCTTTACCATACCCTCATAAATGTAGTTATGTTTAGCTCCACTATCAAGAAGTGCCATGACTTTGCATCCAAACAATGTGCCTTCAAAGATGAATGGGTTATACCTTGAAGCCCCTGAAAGATACACAATCCTAGAACCTTTGTTACCTTCACTTTCCAAGTTAAGTGTTGGCTGTCCATATTTATTTTTCGAAGTAGAATAATCATCTACCTCATTAATTACCTCTATGTATTGCACCATGCCTTTGCCAAGACATCTATGACCGATCTCCCAAGGTTCTTTGCAAGTAAAGCACAACTTCTTTCTACGAAGTTCATTCCTTTGAACCTCATAATCCATCTTGGATGTACCTTCAACTTTCTTTGGAGTGGGCTGCTCACGAGATTTCTAATTTGCATTCTCCTCTTTGGAACTCTTGTTTTTTGTCGTGAATGTAGAAGTAGTGTCCAAATCAAGTGCAAGCTCAATGGCCTCATCAAGTGTCCTTGGTTTATGAACTTTGACCAATCCTCTAATCTTGTCATGCAAACCCTCAACAAACAACATAGTAACTCTCCTCTTAGGCATCTCGGGAACCATAACCGCAATCTTCTGAAACTCATTAAGATATGAGTCTACTCTACCCATTTGTGTCAATTGTGCCAACTCTCGGTAGTAGACTTGGTGCAGGAGCACCCCTTCAACAAGTCAACTATACATCTAAGGGAGAAGACTAAATTCTCGATATGTTATGTCTTATGCATTTCTATATTTCAATGTAATAAGGTCTGTTTGACCAATACATGTGATTGTAGTTTATATCTAGGTTTCTATGCAGTCCCTAGGACACTTGTCGATCTATAATAACAAGGTTGTTAGTCAGTTAGAGGTTGTTAGTTGGTTGTTATCTCCCAACCGCTGGGAACCAATTCAATACTACTCATAGTAAGTGGATAAATAACCTAGATCAGATCGATTTGAGAAGAGAGGAGATGCTAGATAGAGCAGTAGTTGTCAAATTGAGTTATGGAATTAGGAAATCAGATATCTGTATACATTTATGAAAGCAATAAGAAAATCCTGTTTGTGTTATCTTTCTGATTATCAAATTCACTGTGCAATTAATCTTTTGTTTTGGAATCAAAATGGGTTCTTAGCCCATTCCATTGGTTGGATTACTTCATAATCGGTGGAATGGCTATATATATCAGTTTGTGTTTTTGTTTTGTATTTTCTGTTTGTTCATTTCAGGCTTGCAGGATCGTTTGCAACATGCATTGATAGATCCTAGCATCCTCATGTGCTAGGTTGGCAAAGTGGAAAAATCTATATGTTTGCAGAACAGACAGTTCGGTGAAATCACAAGGGTTTTAGCAGATCAAATCGACAAATTTCACATTGTTCCATCGGATATACAATTTGTGTATATACCGCAATTGTATGTCGGATATACATTATGTGTGTATATCGCTATTGAGTATCGGGTTCATTTTCTGTGTATCCCGCAGTTGAATGGTTGTGAGTATCCCGCAGATGCATATTCGGGTTGTATGTTTTGGATGTATATCGAAAATATACATTGTTTTTGGTACAAGTGCTGACCGGCAGAGACGGTGAAGGAACCAGCGATGAAGGGTTAAATAATGCTCATTTGAAATTGAAGTGTTGGTGGAAGTTTATGTTTCCCGGTGGTTGAACCAATTTCAAAGGTTTAAGGGTTAATTGGGTCAATAGAGGCAGAACGAAGAGGATCTAGTTCTGTCGATAGCTTAAGTCCGGGCGGAAAACATTTGGTTGAACCGACGGTTGAACCGGTTCAAAGGTTCAACGGTTCTTTTGGTTCAAAGGTTCATGCCGGTTCGACGAAGATAGTAGTAAGTGTTGTCGATAGTTGAACATACGGTGGAACCGGTTCAACGAGTTCAGCAGGTTCAACGACATATAAAGGTTTATTTGATCCGCCGGTTCATTAAAGCCCAAATGGGTTCCAGAGGTTCAACGGTTCAACTGATAGTTGCTGACGACATTTAAATCTGGGCGATGGGAGTATATTGAACCGATAGTTGAATGGTTCAAAGGTTCAGACAATTCAGCGGTTCAACAACAGTAAGTTCAAAGGGTTTGATCGGCGCGTCGGGAAGATAAAAAAACGTAGGATGGCCGACGGAAGAAGTCATATCGATAAGGTGTCGGAGACACATCGGTAAGAGGAAGGACTTTGGCATGAAAGATGTTTGGTTGGCCGATGGCATATAGTTTTGCCGACCTGTTTGTGAGGTTCTGAGCTACGCCAATGGTACATAATCTTGCCGACAGGCAAGTAAAGAGAGATGGACAAAGGGTAATGCAGGCTAAGGTGATTGGCTCTGCATCATAGTGGTATCAGAGCTAGCGAAAGCTCTGGGCGGAGGTGGTTAAGTATTTAATTTTCTGAAGGAAGATGAATCTTATTTAATTGTACCAATAGAGATTTGGCTGGAAGAGGGTACAAAGTGAAGCCACTACAAGAAAGAGTGATAATGTATCTCCAGGATCTGCTGTTGGATGAGAGGATTTGCAACAGTGTTGGTGTTGCTTGTGAATGTTTATGTCAGACAGAGAAAGTGAAGAAGGGGCTAGCAATATGCCTCCAAAGGGCATGACTGCCGAAGTGGTCAAGAAATTTAAGGAGATGGAGGATATGATCAAGACCGAAGTCAAGGAAGCACTCGAGGTTGAGTTGAAGACCTTAGGAAAAGGCAAGAAACCAGACGTGGAGTCTGATGAAGAAGAAGAAGATGGGGAAGAGGAAACAACCCCAGAACAGACAAGTATATATGCAGACCATAAACAATTTCTGGAGGCTATAAAATCACTTGGTAAGGAGTCATCTGAATCAAGAATGGAGATTCCGATGTTCAATGGAAAGATGGACGCAGAAGAAGTCATCGAATGGGTCGAGGTTTTGAACAATTACTTCGAGTACAAAGAGGTATCAGAGAATAGAAGAGTCAAGTTTGCAAAGACAAAATTGAAGGGCGCTACACTCGCATGGTGGAACTACACCCAGGGAGAAAGGGTGAAGAGTGGCAAGAGCATGATCTCATCCTAGAGTCGGATGGTAGAGAGGATCAAGGCTCAATTCCTACCAGCAGATTATGAAGAGCAGATATACAGGAAAATGCAGAATTTCAGGCAGAAGGATATGGATGTATCCACCTATATAGAGGAGTTGCATAAATTATCTCTAAGGTGTGGACATGCTGAGGATGAGAAAGGAAGAGTTGCCAGATATATTAATGGCCTGAAGTACAGTATACAAGATGAGATCACCATCTTGACACCAGAAACCGTCGACAAGTGTTTCCAGGTGGTGCTGAGAGTAGAAGAGAAATTGAAAAGAAAAGGAGAATAGCAGAACAGAGGAAGATGAAGACAGCAAAGAGGGGGAAGAAGTCCTTTCAGAGGCAGAGGAAATGAATTTGGACACCAAGGTGAATCCAATCAAGAGACCATCAAAGGAGACAACAGTCAAACTCAAAGGGGAAGTTACAGTAAAAAAGGAAACTTTAGGTGGAGAGGACCTCTCAGATGTTACAATTGCAATCAAGAAGGCTACATAGCCAGTAGATGTCTAGAAAAAGCAACAAGTTCAATGGGAGAAAAAAGGACAAATCTGATCCAAGAATCCGACTGCCAAAGTGTGACAAACTCAAACACTTATCAAAGTGTGAATGCTCCTGACGGTTATGGATATCCTGAGAAGGGAGAATCGTTGATGCTTAGAACACTCTTGAAGACATCCAAGGAGATGATTCAAAGGGGTCCACTTTTCATGACCAATTGTAAAAGCAAAGGTAAAATATGCAAGGTAGTAATAGATTCTGGTTCAACAGATAATATGGCATCTCAAGAAATGGTGGATAAGTTGAAACTGGAAAGGATTCCACATCAAACCCCTTACAAAGCATCTTGTGTGAGTGATAGTCAATCAATTTTGGTATATGAACAGGCATATGTTGATTTTCAGATTGGCGAATATCAGGATAGGGTCTTATGTGATATTTTGCCCATGGAATGTTGTCACCTACTTTTGGGTAGGCCATGGCAATTTGATAAGGGAGCATTGTATGATGGATATGCTAACACATACACCATCAAGAAGGATGGGAGAACTTTTGTGATGACACCATTGCAAGAGGATGCTGCAACATAGAAGGGAGCTAAGGTTATTTTGGTAGGAAAGAAAGAGTTTGTGAAAATGCATGAAGCAGAGACACAGAAAGTTGAGGATACCTCAGGGAGTAGGGTTGCTAAGGATCAAAGTTTGAAGGCAATTTCAATTTTTGGTGATGGAGATCAGATGGATCAGCAGAAGGTCAAAGAGCGGACTTACAAGCAGCCACAAGTGATTGGAAAGAAGGTGATGCAATCATAGTTGGGACAATTGTTTGTCCTCTAGCACCAACAAGAGTTGAAGGGCAAACATGTTCTGCCATAGCAACAGTGCAAGCTGCATTATCCAAGGTTTATAATGCAGATGTAGAACATGAACCATTGCAGGGTACAGTAGATGATGATGATATCCCTAAACATGAACCACCAAACTTGAAGAAGATCTTAGACTCAAGAGTGGCAAAGAAGACAAGGAACAAAGAGTACATGGAGTACTTGGTGGCTTGGCAGGAGAAACCTGATTCAGAGGCCATTTGGATGACTGAAGAGCAGATCATAAACTATGGTGCAGACCTTCAAACTCTCATCTCAAGTGGACTTGAGATTTCTTCTCTCGGGGAGTATGGTGCAGGAGCACCCCTTCAACAAGTCAACTATACATCTAAGGGAGAAGACTAAAGTCTCGATATGTTATGTCTTATGCATTTCTATATTTCAATGTAATAAGGTCTGTTTGATCAATACATGTGATTGTAGTTTATATCTAGGTTTCTGTGCAGTCCCTAGGACACTTGTTCATCTGTAATGACAAGCTTGTTAGTCAGTTAGAGGTTGTTAGTTGGTTGTTATCTCCCAGCCGCTGGAAACCAATTCTGTACTTCTCATAGTAAGTGGATAAATAACCTAGATCAGATCGATTTGAGAAGAGAGGAGATGTCAGATAGAGCAGTAGTTGTCAAATTGAGTTGTGGAATTGGGAAATCAGATATCTGTATACATTTATGAAAGCAATAAGAAAATCCTGTTTGTGTTATCTTTCTGATTATCAAATTCACTGTGCAATTAATCTTCTGTTTTGGAATCGAAATGGGTTCTTAGCCCATTCCACCGGTTGGATTACTTTGTAATCGGTGAAATGGCTGTATATATCAGTTTGTGTTTTTGTTTTGTATTTTTTCTTTGTTCATTTCAGGCTTGCAGGATCGTTTGCAGCATGCGTTGATAGATCCTAGCATCCTCATGTGCTAAGTTGGCAAAGTGGAAAAATCTGTATGTTTGCAGGAGAGACAGTTCGGTGAAATTGCAAGGGTTTCTGCAGATCAAATCAGCAAATTTCGCATTGGTCCATCGGATATACAATTTGTGTATATACCACAATTGTATGACGGATATACATTCTATGTGTATATAGTTATTGAGTATCGGGTTCATTTTCTGTGTATTCCACAGTTGAATGGTTGTGAGTATCCCGCAGATGCATATTCGGGTTGTATGTTTTGGATGTATATCGAAAATATACATTGTTTTTGGTACAAGTGCTGACCGACAGAGACGGTGAAGGAACCAACGATGAAGGGTTAAATAATGCTCATTCGAAATTGAAGTGTTGGTGGAAGTTTATGTTTCCCGGTGGTTGAACCAATTTCAAAGGTTCAAGGGTTCATTGGTTCCACGGAGGCAGAACGAAGAGGATCGGGTTCTGTCGATAGCTTAAGTCCGGGCAGAAAACATTTGGTTGAACCGGTTCAAAGGTTCAACGGTTCTTTTGGTTCAAAGGTTCATGCCAGTTCGACGGAGATAGTAGTAAGTGTTATCGATAGTTGAACATACGGTTGAACTGGTTCAACGATTCAAAGGTTCAACGAATTTAGCGGGTTCAACGACATATAAAGGTTCATTTGATCCGCCGGTATATTAAAGCGCAAATGGGTTCCAGAGGTTCAACGGTTCAACTAATAGTTGCCGACGACATTTAAATCTAGGCGATGGGAGTATATTGAACCGATAGTTGAATGGTTCAAAGGTTCAGACAGTTCAGTGGTTCAACAACAGTAGGTTCAAAGGGTTTGATTGGCATGTCGGGAAGATAAAAAAAGGTAGGATGGCCGATGAAAGAAGTCATATCAATAAGGTGTCGGAGACACATCGGTAAAAGGAAGGACTTCGGCGTGAAAGATGTTTGGTTGGCCGATGGCATATAGTTTTGCCGACCTGTTAGGTTATGAGCTGCACCGATGGTACATAATCTTGTCAACAGGCAAGTAAAGAGAGACAGACAAAGGGTAATGCAGGCTAAGGTGATTGGCTCTGCATCATAGTAGTATCAGAGCTAGCAAAAGCTCTGGGCGGAGGTGGTTAAGTATTTAATTTTCTGAAGGCAGATGAATCCTATTCCTGTAGTGTGTGGGCAGACGATGTTGAGGTCTGTCATGACTATTTACCAATAGAGATTTGGCTGGAAGAGTGTGCAGAGTGAAGCCACTACAAGAAAGAGTGATAGTGCATCTCCAAGATCTGCTGTTGGACGAGAGGATTTGCAACAGTGTTGGTGTTTCCTGTGAATGTTTATGTCAGACAGAGAAAGTGAAGAAGGGGCTAGCAATATGCCTCCAAAGGGGATGAGTGCCGAAGTGGTCAAGAAATTTAAGGAGATGGAGGATATGATCAAGACTGGAGTCAAGGAAGCACTCCAGGCTGAGTTGAAGACCTTAGGAAAAGGCAAGAAACCAGATGTGGAGTCTGATGAAGAAGAAGATGGGGAAGAGGAAACAACCCCAGAATAGACAAGTATATCTGTAGACCAGAAACAATTTCTGGAGGCTATAAAATCACTTGGTAAGGAGTCATTTGAATCAAGAATGGAGATTCTGATGTTCAGCAGAAAGATGGACGCAAAAGAAGTCATCGAATGGGTCGAGGCTTTGAACAATTACTTCGAGTACAAATAGGTACCGGAGAATAGAAGAGTCAAGTTTGCAAAGACAAAATTGAAGGGCGCTGCACTCACATGGTGGAACTACACCCAGGGAGAAAGGGTGAAGAGTGGCAAGAGCATGATCTCATCCTGGAGTCAGATGGTAGAGAGGATCAAGGCTCAGTTCCTACCAGCAGATTATGAAGTGCAGATATACAGGAAAATGCAGAATCTCAGGCAGAGGGATATGGATGTATCCACCTATACAGAGGAATTTCATAAATTGTCTCTAAGGTGTGGACATGCTGAGGATGAGAAAGGAAGAGTTGACAGATATATTAATGGCCTGAAGTACAGTATACAAGATGAGATTACCATCTTGACACCAGAAACCGTCGACAAGTGTTTCCAGGTGGCGCTGAGAGTAGAAGAGAAATTGAAAAGAAAAGGATAACAACATAACAGAGGAAGAGGAAGACAACAAAGAGGGGGAATAAGTCCTTTCAGAGGCAGAGGAAATGAATTTGGACACCAAGGTGAATCCAATCAAGAGAACAACAAAAGAGACAACAGTCAAACTTAAAGGGGAAGTTACAGTCAAAAAGGAAACTTTAGGGGCAGAGGACCTCTCAGATGTTACAATTGCAATCAAGAAGGCCACATAGTCAGTAGATGTCCAGAAAAAGCAACAAATTCAATGGGAGAAAGAAGGACAAATCTGATCCAAGAATCTGACTGCCAAAGTGTGACAAACTCAAACACTTATCAAAGTGTGAATGTTCCTGACAGTTATGGATATCCTGAGAAGGGAGAATCATTGATGCTTAGGAGAACACTCTTGAAGACATCTAAGGAGATGGTTAAAAGGGGGGCACTTTTAAGGACCAATTGTAAAAGCAAAGGTAAAATATGCAAGGTAGTAATAGATTCTGGTTCAACAGATAATATGGTATCTCAGGAAATGGTGGATAAGTTGAAACTGGAAAGGATTCCACATCAAACCCCTTAGAAAGCATCTTGGGTGAGTGATAGTCAATCAATTTTGGTATATGAACAGGCATATGTTGATTTTCAGATTGGCGAATATCAGGATAGGGTCTTATGTGATATTTTGCCCATGGAATGTTGTCACCTACTTTTGGGTAAGCCATGGCAATTTGATAGGAGAGAATTGTATGATGGATATGCTAACACATACAACATCAAGAAGGATGGGATAACTTTTGTGATGACACCATTGCAGGAGGATACTGTAGCACAGAAGGCAGCCAAGGTTATTTTAGTAGGAAAGAAAGAGTTTGTGAAGATGCATGAAGCAGAGACACAGAAAGTTGAGGATACCTCAGGGAGTAGGGTTGCTAAGGATCAAAGTTTGAAGGCAATTTCAATTTTTGGTGATGGAGATCAGATGGATCAGCAGAAGGTCAAAGAGCGGACTTACAAGCAGCCACAAGTTGATTGGAAAGAAGGTGATGTAATCATAGTTGGGACAATTGTTTGTCCTCTAGCACCAACAAGAGTTGAAGGGCAAACATGTTTTGCCATAGCAGCAGTGCAAGATGCATTATCCAAGGTTTATAATGTAGATGTAGAACAGGAACCATTGGAGGGTATAGTAGATGATGATATCCCTAAACATGAACCACCAAACTTGAAGAAGATCTTAGACTCAAGAGTGGCAAAGAAGACAAGGAACAAAGAGTACATGGAGTACTTGGTGGCTTGGCAGGGGAAACCTGATTCAGAGGCCATTTGGATGACTGAAGAACAGATCATAAACTATTGTAGTTTATATCTAGGTTTATGTGCAGTCCCTAGGACACTTGTCGATTTGTAATGACAAGGTTGTTAGTCAGTTAGAGGTTGTTATCTCCCAGCCGCTGGGAACCAATTCAGTACTACTCATAGTAAGTGGATAAATAACCTAGATCAGATCAATTTGAGAAGAGAGATGTTAGATAGAGTAGTAGTTGTCAAATTGAGTTGTGGAACCGGGAATCAGATATCTGTATACATTTATGAAAGCAATAAGAAAATCTTGTTTGTGTTATCTTTCTGATTATCGAATTCACTGTGCAATTAATCTTCTATTTTGGAATCGAAATGGGTTCTTAGCCCATTCCACCGGTTGGATTACTTCGTAATCGGTGGAATGGCTGTATATATCAGTTTGTGTTTTTGTTTTGTATTTTTTGTTTGTTGTTATTAAGTATCGGGTTCATTTTCTGTGTATCCCGCAGTTGAATGGTTGTGAGTATCCCGTAGATGCATATTCGGGTTGTATGTTTTGGATGTATATCGAAAATATACATTTTTTTTGTTACAAGTGCTGACCAACAGAGACAGTGAAGGAACCGGCGATGAAGGGTTAAATAATGCTCATTTGAAATTGAAGTGTTGGTGGAAGTTTATGTTTCCTGGTGGTTGAACCAATTTCAAAGGTTCAAGGGTTCATTGGTTCAACGGAGGCAGAACGAAGAGGATCAGGGTCCGTTGATAGCTTAAGTCCGGGTGGAAAACATTTGGTTGAACTGACGGTTGAACCGGTTGAAAGGTTCAACGGTTCTTTTGGTTCAAAGGTTCATGCTAGTTCGACGGAGATAGTAGTAAGTGTTATCGATAGTTGAACATACGGTTGAACTGGTTCAACGGTTCAATGGTTCAACGAGTTCAGCGGGTTCAATGAGATATAAAGGTTCATTTGATCCGCCGGTTCATTAAAGCGCAAATGGGTTCCAGAGGTTCAACGGTTCAACTGATAGTTGCCGATGACATTTAAATCTGGGCAATGGGAGTATGTTGAACCAATAGTTGAATAGTTCAAAGGTTCAGATGGTTCAGCGGTTCAACAACAGTAGGTTCAAAGGGTTTGATCGGCGCGTCGGGAAGATAAAAAAAGGTAGGATGGCCAACGGAAGAAGTCGTATCGATAAGGTGTCGGAGACACATTGGTAAGAGGAAGGACTTCGGCGTGACAGATGTTTGGTTGGCCGATGGCATATAGTTTTGCCGACCTGTTGTGAGGTTCTGAGTTGCACCGATGGTACATAATCTTACCGACAGGCAAGTAAGGAGAGACAGACAAAGGGTAATGCAGGCTAAGGTGATTGGCTCTGCATTAAGACCTCTACATCCTTGCGGTCAAACCTGGTAATGAGTTTATTAGTAAACTCATCATATGAAGTGATCCTGTTATGATACTGTGAAACAAGTCCATGTTGCCACCAATCATATGCTAAGCCCTCCAAATGCATAGTATCAAAATGTATAGCCTTTTCCTCACTCATGGGCTTGAGTCTAAGAAAAGTATCCAGCTTGTGTAATGCTCTAGCACTGATTTTGCCGCTGCCATCAAAATTAGGGAGAGGAATTTTGTTCAATGCATCTTTGTGTTCCTTAGGTTGAGTTGGTTGTGGTCTTCTTTGTCTTTCAAAAACACTTTATTATTATTTGTATTCCTTATACATAAATCCGAAAGATGCCAAACAACACTCAGATCTGAAGATTAGATCTTGTTGTAGTTGCTATTCCAGAAAATCAGAATGTAGATGAAGGCTGGAAATGATAAAAAAAACCCTCTATATGCCAAGCGATCCAACCATAAACCCTCCAATATCAATTGTAGATGAAAATAGCTCCTTATACAAGCCAGATCTGCATAATAAATTCCATGAAAACATTAAATTCAATCTCCATGATGAACTCCATGTGAATTCACCTCTCATGGTGGAATGGGATCATCACCAAACCATTAAATTTCAAGGGAACATCACCTTGAATCAACTAAAATTCACTTTCAGCCAAGAACAATATGCAAAATGCAAAATTTACCATAAGCAAAAGATGTCAAAATTGATGCCAATGACCTCCTTTTAAACCATTTCTCCAAGGGCGATCCAATTAGGCGAAAAATAGACAAATCTCAAGTCCACCAATAATATCAAAGTTTCAATTTGATATTTTTAAATGATTTTCTTCTTGAGATGCCAACATTTAAAATAATAAATAATAATATTTTATTATTTTTCCCTTCTCTCTCCTAGGCATCGATTTCTTGGGCAAATAATATATATATATTATTTTTGCCTTCTCCATGAGCGCCGATTTTAATTGGCGAAATAATAATAATTTTTAATTATTTTCTCTCTCCTTGGGCATCACCCTTATTTGTCAATAAAATAAATTTTATTATTTTATTTCTCCTTGGCATTGATTTTATCTTTGGGAAAAATAATAAAAATATTAGAATTATAAAATACAATTAAATATTGCATTTTATTTTCCTTATTTTCCATCTTTTCACTTTTTTCAATCTTTAAGTTGTCCAACGTTTATTTTTCCCATCCTTCACTTTTTGCCTTGGCTTGAAAATGACAACATTTTGGCTTTATGACAAATATGATAACACAACACTAGCCAAAATCCCAATAAAATCACATGTTGAACCAACATTATAGTTTTCCATCCTTAAAAGTCTAAGCTCAACCCAATCACAAGTCTAGCTCAAAAAGGGGACATTACAGTTTCTCCTTTTGCAATTCCACTTGTTTGATGATTACAAATTTGTGTAACATGACCCTTGGTTTTTTGGAAAAGTCAGTTTATTAATGGCACCAAAGGCTCCTTGTTTTGATCACGTGACTATTGTCGTCTCCAAAGTATTGCTTTGGCATAACCTTCCTCTAGTAATGAGAGACTTTGGATTTACTCAAATCTTGATTAATCCAATGGGTGATTTTGTTAAATTCGATGCAAAGTTGAAAGTTTGTGTAGGTATGTGAGGGGCTTGCACCATGATTAATATTTCAAAGCTCATTACACACTATAAAACTTTACTCTTCACAAGGCATTTGGATGAACAAAGTGTATTTATGGATGACTAAAATGAGGTGGTCGAGAAATAGAGTCCAACAAAACAAATTTCATGAAAAATGGGTGGACGATGTTCCCAAAAAGTGCACTTGAATGTTGGAGGTTTTTTAAAAAATTTAGCAAAGAGGGGCTTAAAAATGAAAAAAATGAAAATTTTGTAATGGGGTCAAATTTGTAGTTAAATTAATTGAGGCAAAAAATGGAGTCCAACAAAACAAAGTTGATAAAAATATAATAAGTGGTGCTCAAGAAAAGTGCACTTAAATGAAATAAGTTTTTAAATTTTTGAAAAAGGCATCTCTAGGAGGGAAAAGGAGAATATTCCAAGTGTACAATATAAAGTGAAACTTTTAGTGAGAAAGGGATTAATTTGTGGCCTTGACTTGGAGAAGTGATATTTTTTTAGCTAGAGAGGAGAGGATTTTGAAGAGGAACAACTACTAGCTGCACCACCTAGATCAAGTTCAAGACAACATACAACTAGGGTATTTGCCTATTGAGGTGTGGTTCTTAGTCCCCTTAGACAATTTTGGATTTATTTGAAGTTATTAGTTTTTTCTTTGTTTTGTTTTTGACAATATTTGGGTTGGAGGGGGTTGGGAGGAGAGGGAAATTTTGGAAGAGATTTTTTTTTGGGGGGAATTTCATTTTTTAATTTTATAGGGAAAAAAGAAAAAAAATATGTAGAGGGGCAACCTAGGTTAGCCAAGTAGACCTAGTTGGGACTAGGCTACCTTAGGATAGGGTCGACGTGGTTGCCAATGGTCTAGGATGACATTGACTGGATGATGTTGCGGAGGAACAACTACCAACTACACCACTTGGAGTGGGTTTGAGACAACATACAACTATATAGTGTTTATAGTCAAAATGATTGTATGATTCTCAATTTTGTAAATTCACTTAGCATGTATTGCTCATAACTAATTTTTCTTTGTAGATTTTGATCACTAATGCCATCTTCCTTTATGTGTTTTGTATGATTTCATCTAAATCCAAGATAGATTGTAGAGATACACACAATGGTTGATCCACGGGCCAGGAGTTGATGAATTTAGAGAACACTTAGCTAGTGTGAGATTGTGGCATATATTGATGTTGGGCAAGATTGAGTTTCAAGTTATCATGCTTACTACCCTTATAGAGGTGAAATTCAGATGCTTCTGTGTTCATGCTCCCAATGGGGAGATGACCATCACCTTGGATGATGTATGGTACATTATGTCCTTACCTATATACAAGAAACATGTATTTGTGGAGATATCATTGTAAAACTAGGACATGCATCCAAGTTTTAGATATTACATGGGTCGCAAGCCTCGCCAAAAACAGGCATTAGACTTTAAGGCCTATCAATATTAGGGGCTATAGAATCTTGCATTCCATGCTTGTGGAAGATTTTTATTGCACTTATATTAGGTGTGGTGATTGTAGATGGTCACATGTGAGTTATGGATTGAGGTATGATTCTAGTGTTGTGGTTGATAGAGGAGAGCACAATTGTATTCACCTAGGGGTAGAGTATGATATCCCACTCATTCTATGACATGCATCAATTTGTCTAAGAGGATGGTCATTGTGTGATGAAGGGCAATTCTCTACAAGTGTGGGATTACAAGCACATATTTGTGACTCATCCTTGAGCATAGCTGACAAAGAGAGGACTAGGAGAGCTATATGCTATTCATGAGGGTGGCATAGGTCATTAATTGTGGAGGATTGGTTGGATAGGTAGTGGGCTTGGCAATTAGAGTATGTAGCTATAGGGGATATTACTTGGAGACTATACAAAGATGTGTAGATAGGGCTTGAGGATGGGATACAATTATAAGATGCTTGTTCGACTTAGTGGATTTATGGATGCCTTTATCAGGTACTTGACTAATTTTTCTAGGTGGGTCCTCAAACAATTTGGGGTAGAATAGACAATGCCACCACCTTATCTTATTTGAAGAACTCCTAGATCTGTAGTGAGAGAGGGTGATGTTTTGAGACATTGATGTGATATTTGAGGGGGATGCAAATTATAAGATCCTAGTAGATTTTGATTATATAGGGTTCACAAAGGAGTGGAGGAGAGAGAGCACTATTTCCATTGGTTGATGTTGATGATGGTTGGGGTGCACTTGCAAAGAGTTACCTAGATGGGGTGGATGAGATGACATGGTAGAGGTTTGGTGGATATTATTAAGCATGGTAAACCTCTCCAATGGATTATCACATGGCCTCACCTCTAGTAGATGCAAGAGTATATTAGATGTTAAGGTGGTGATGCCTTTATGTAGGATTGTGGACCCTACCTAGAAGATAAGATAAGGGATTTGAGCATTATTTTTTTTTTAATTTTTAGTTCATTAGCTTTTATGGAACTACAAAAGGGAATTTGATTATGCTTTGATGTGGGTGCATGTTTAGTTGTTGAGCGGACAAACCTAATTCGACCAACTCGAGTGCCAATGTCAAAGGTAGATGAGTACTAGTGACCTACATACTAGGTGGATTGCTTTGCCCCTTTATTTGATTTAGTGATAGTGGTATATAGATCTTGGATCCTTAAGAGGGCTGCTCATGATGTTATCATTGAGAGAGGGGGGACTTGTTACTACTGGAGTGCCAATGTCAAAGGTGGATGAGTACTAGTGACCTACATACTACGTGGATTTCTTTTGCTCGTTTATTTGATTTAGTGATAGTGGTATATCGATCTTGGATCTTTAAGAGGGCTACTCATGATGTTATCATTGAGGAGAGAGAGGGGACTTAGAGATAGAGAATATAGTAGAGAGATACTTTGGGCTACACTAGAGAGTTGTTAGAGGGAGTTGCAATCTTTATGAGATAGTTTGTGTGTGAGAGATTTTGTCTTTCAAACATATTATTTTGATAAAAGTAATCGGGAAGGGCCTGAACCCATGTACAAAAGCCAAAAGCTGAACCAAGTGAGTTTCACAAGCAGTGAAACAAGGAAACAAAACAGGATTTTGAAAGGGCCCGAACCCTTGAACAACAAAAGGCAACCCCGCTGTGAAGAAACATGGACCAAACGTCAAGAACTAGACTACGCTAGATCTTGACCTAGCAAAATGAATGCTTTTGACCTGAGGGTGCAAACTAGACACAGATTTAGGAAGACCTCTCTTCCTTCTTTGAACAACGGTCTATGAACTCAAGGAGTCCAAGTCCATAGAACAAGGAGAGAGGGGAATCCTCATCAGATTCCACAAACCCAAAAGGAACACGAGAAGTGGGGGAAGCCCCAACACAAGAAGCTTGGGTACCTGATAACTGAATTGGAGCAGGGAGCTCCACAACTCCCTCAAGGGAAGGGGCATCCGTCGGTTGAACAAAAGTCACAAGAGGAGGCGGGGGACATGTTAGTTTTTTCCCAGACTGGATGCTTACTCCCAGATTTCCCTACAAGGTAGCCATCAATGATCAACAGGATCTCTGGGCCAGGGGCCAACAGTGTAGGAGATAGACTCTATATTTTATCTCCTCTTCTTCTTCAAGCTCTGCAAAACCTAGGGGGGTATTCCCTACTCAACATCCCTAAGGATATGCATACAAAGGCTGGGATGCTGACAGAAAGCAGATAAGTCCTCCTGTAAGTAGACCAAAACTGTAAGATAAGAGCAAAGGGGCTAGCTTTGGGCCTATTTGCAGTTGTAGATAGAGGACTTGGATCCTAAAACTAATTCTACTGTCCTAATGGTTGTTTTAGAGTTTGATTTTGATTTTACATTTGGATGCAAAGCTGGACATGGTATATAACACTAACACAAAGCAAGATTGGTGCCTATCCAGGGCCAGTAGACATACACCTGTGAATGATATGCATGAACAACTAAAACTGGATTTCAGGGGGATACATATGATACCTGCCTTACAGATATCTCCCAATACCAAGTGTTAAGCTATCTATACTTATGGCATCCCTACTGCAGTATACCCTTCCCAATGTTCAATCTGAGAACAATTTAATCTACCCCTTGAGCAGAAGTTAAGAGATCAGACATTCAACACAAGAATTCTATGTTCTAGAATCTCAGATATTCCTTAAATATCTAGACTCAGAAGAAAGATACATGCAATACTGGAGACAGAATTAGCACAACACATGCAAACATAACATTATTCATATAAGATTAACCATGAAATCAGTGGATTCATGAAAAACATACAACAGGAGATACATAAACTCACAAGTTTTGCTGCACAGAGCAACCAAATCAGCTGTATTGCATTACAGAGCCAAAAATGTTCAACTTTCAACAACCACAAAAAATGGTAACAGAGTCTGCCTATATCGGCCAGAAAGTGTACCTCTAGCAATTAATTACATGGCTTTGACAAAAATCCGCCAGATACATCCTTTAGGAGGAATGGCGCTCAGAAGTTATTGCTGCAACAGACAAGAGAGTAGACAAGGGTGGCCTCGAGCCCTGTGCCACCATCTGGGAGTCTTCACGCCAAAAATCGGGTACATGACTGTTCAACAACTCGCCCACGCCTCAGCACAGTCGCCATTGATGGCTCAACCACCCGCAGCCACCGAGAAAACAGTCGCAGTACTCAAAAAAGGATTTCCTGCCAAAACGCGTTTCATTGCGGGTTCAAATTAATACAAGGAGATTAATCCCACATGCATGGCGCGGAGAGCCTTCTAGCAGTTTAAAAGCATGGCCGCGAGCATAATAGGTGTCGAGTGCTTTTGCCATGCTCGACACACGCCTTTCTCTCCAAAAGCCCATCGGCCAAACTTCTACCATCGGCTCACCCCAAAAAACTCTTGCCGACCTCAAAAGTCTCGCCGATCGAACACTACACTCCCCTCCATCGACCAGAGAAGAACCATCGGGCCAACTCTCCAGACCTGCACTGATAGTATGAGTCTCCCCAATGGTCTAGCTCGCACCCCGTTAGCGGTTACCAGTCCACCCTTCCCCTCCATCGGTAAGACATAGACCATCGGCATAACAAAAATAACGCTCGCTGATAGCACCACTCACTCCGATAAGGCCAAAAACATAAGGCTTTGAACCATTGAACCGGTTCAAGCAGATGGTTCAACCGAGAAGTTCAACACCGATTGGATCAAAAAGACGAGCAAAGGATACACTTAGTGAAAATACGGAACCAAAGCCCCTGAACCGTTGAACCTTGAGAAAAGGGTTCAAGCGGGTGGTTCAACGGCACAATTAGAGCACTTCAAGAAGAACTTTCGCCGAAATGCCAAGTACTCTGATGAACAAAAAGACTTAGGGCTTAAAAGGAAAAAACCCTCCAACATCTGCATTCAATTCCAGACCAAAATGAGTGCCAACACTGGCTCCGAATGGGGACGTGCATGTGCAAAACCTGCAGCGAGAACCAGATCTCCAGGCAGACCAGGCAAAGACCAAAAAAGCACGAACTGTACAAGTCATTTACACTATATACATATTTTTACAAATGTGCACAGAGATAGGCCATCTATGCAAAATAAAACTTAAGGAATTGGCCATGCACAGGCAATTCCAGAACTTCACCATCTAGGGCCTGGAGGAAATAAGAGTCCTCCTCATGAGTACTGCAAATCTGATATGGGCCCATCCATAAGGGTTCAAACTTACCATGTTTACCCTTGTCCTGATTTTTTGCATTCCATATGAGTACCAAATCACTGATTTGAAACGTCCTTTTAGTAGCTCTCCTGTCAAACAGATGTTTCACATCTTGTTGTCTCTTGAGGTTGATCTGGTGTGCTTTCCTTCTGTTTTCATCCAGTGCAACCAGCTAGTTCACTCTTTCTGTCATGGAATCTTCAATCTCCTCATCATTATCTTGGATAAATTTGTAAACTGGCAGGAGATTGTTTATGGGCAATCTGGCTAATGCACCATATACTACTTCAAAGGGTGACATCCTAATAGCCTTTTTTACTGTCACCCTGTCAGCCCATATTGCTAACTTTAATTTTGAGTCCCAAGCTCTCTTGTTCTTGTCCAGTATTCTCTTGATAATTTTCATGATGCTTTTATTGCTTGATTCTGCTTGACCATTTCGTTGTGGGTGGTATGGTGATGCATATGATAGATTTATCCCATACCTGTTGCAAAAATCAACAAATTCACCTAATCTGAAGCACATAGCATTATCAGTGACTATCTTGAATGGTACTCCAAACCTGATGATAACATTTTCCAGTATGAAATCCATCACCACCTTACTTGTAGCTCTCTTAGTTGGAATGGCCTCAATCTATTTGGTAAAGTAATCAGTTGCCACCAAAATCCAACTGTGTCCCCCACTGGACTTGTCTGCAATTTCCCCTATGAAGTCAATTCCCCATTGCTGAAATGGAGCATCCACAGTTACAGTTCTGAGGGGTAAAGCACCATCATATCTCAGCTTTCCTGAGAATCTTTGGCAAGGGTCACACTTCCTCACTAACCTTTGTGCATCTGAAAAGAGGGTGGGCCACCAATATCCTGCTCTGAGAATCTTATGGGCTGTTGTTTGGGCAGTATAATGTCCACCACACAATCCCTTATGCATGTCGTTCAAAACATTGTTAGCCACATCTTCATCCACACATCTCAGCAGCACACCATCAGGGTTTTTCCAGTATAGCTCACCTTGAACAATAACATACCTGATTGCATGTAACTTTAAAGTCCTCTTTTGACTGTCACTGAAATGGGGAGGACAATTCAGATTTTGCAAGTAGTATATAATATCCTTGTACCATTCAGATTTTGATACATTTACATTCTCATTTTGGACTGCATTAACTTGGCATGCTTCCAAGTTTGACTGTGCCATCATCTTGGCTAATCCTTGTCCTCTTACCAACTTGGTAACTTGTATGTCTATGTTGAACTCTTGCAGTTTGTTTATCCATCTGCACCTTCTTCCGGTCACCTCCTGTTGAGTGAATATGTCTTTGACTGCTGCATGGGGTACATATGCAATTATATGTGATCCTACCAGGTATGGTTTGAAACTTTTGATGGCTCTGACTAGTGCATATGCCTATTTTTCCATAATATCATACTTCAACTCAGAAGCCTACAAGGACATACTGAAGAAAGCTATGGGTTGTTCAAAACCATCCTCATTTTTTTGTAGCAAACATGCAGTAACAGTGTGAAAGGAAGCAAATGAAAACAATTGAAACGGCCTAAAAAAATCAGGAGATTTAAGAACAGGGGCCATCTTGATTGCCTCTTTGATACTCTGAAATGATTCAATTGCTTCATTTTCCCAGTTGACAGTTGCATCCTTCTTCATCATCTTAGAAATATTCCTTGTGGTTTCTGCAAAGTTGGGAACAAATCTCCTAAAAAAATTTATCTGTCCAAAGAAGGACTGAACTTCTTTTATAGTTTTTGGCATTTGAATTCTATCAATAGCAGCTACTCTCTCTGGATCTATCCTAACTCCATCCTTGGAAACAATGTGCCCCAGGAGCTTTCCTTCAACTACCCCAAAAGCACACTTCTTTGGATTTAAAGAAATGCCATACTCCAGTGCTCTTATGAAAATCTGCTCTAGATGCAAACAATGCTGCTCCTCCTTCTTTGAATAGGCAGTCAAGTCATCTTGATATACAGCCAGGATTGAATTAATCAACCCTGCAAAAGCAACATCCATTGCTCTTTGAAATGTAGCACCTGCATTTGTTAGTCCGAAGGGCATTCTAACATACACATAAGTTCCCCATGGAGTGGTGAAGGCAGTCTTATACTGTTCTGATTCCTTTACCTTCACCTGATTGTAACCTGAAGATCCATCCATCATGGATAAGAGTTCACAATCAGTCACTCTCTGCAACATAGCTTCCATATTAGGCAGTGGATAATTATCCTTTAAAGAGGATACATTCAAGTTTCTAAAGTCAACACAAAGCCTAATATCACCATTCTTTTTCCTGACTGGGACAAGATTAGACACCCAAGTTGAATGTCTGATTGGCACAATTATTCCAACTTCCCTAAGCTTTTTGAGTTCTTCTTGCATCTTTGGAGCTAAGGTAGGATTAATAGGTCTTTGCCTTTGTCTAAATGGCTTAGCTCCAGGCTTCAATGGGATCTCATGCTGGAATAGATCTTCCCTATAGGCTTTTAGGTCCTCATATGACCAAGCAAAAACATATTTATACATTTTCAGTAATGCAATCAGCATACTCCTGATGTGTGGTTTGAGCTGCTTACCAATATATACCTTCTTAGGGGCCTGAGATGTTCCCAAATTTATCTCTTCTAAATCCTCCTTGTTTGTGGGAGATGTCTTTGTGACCAATTGGTCTCTACTGTCAAAAGCTCTTTCCAAAGCTACTAACCCTCTAGGGATCTTATTAGTCTTCAATTGAATTATCTCTTTTCCCACAAGAGTTTCTTTTCCATCTATAGTTTCTACAAAAGCTTGGAAATCAATTTCTTGATTCTCATATTCATCTATGCAGTGCAAAAATTTTAACAAATCCTTATCATCATTAAACACTTGCCAACTGCATATGTTCTCTGGTACTGCAGGCCTAATTTTAACTTCTACATTTGTAACATCTGACAAAGTGATGTCATCTGGCCTTATTGCGGCATTAGCTAAGAAATCAGCCATAACATTCTTTGATCTCTCTACCTAGCCTATTGAAAATGCATCAAATAGTTCAATGGTATCCCAAACAGCATGCTTGTATTGTTTCAGTCTTTTGTTTTTTGAAGCATACCTATCTCTAGTTTGGGATACAATCAGCTCAGAATCCCCAAATACTCTTAGCATTTTGATTCCATGTTTGAGAGCTATATTTAGGCCTAAGAGTAAAGCCTCATATTCTGCAATGTTGTTCGTGCAAACAAACCTCAGCAAGAAAGAGAATTTGAGGAGCTTACCATATTTGAGGAGCTTACCATTTGGAGACAGGAAAACAACTCCAGCTCCAGAGCCTTCTTTTGCACAAGCTCCATCAAAATACATGGTCCATAAATCTTGTTGGTCCAGTTCTTCAATGTAGACATTTTTCTCTTTATCTTCTCTATCATCTGAGACAACCTTGAAGTTATCACAATCAGTGTTTACAAAGCATATCTGTTCCTCTGCTTCTTGGTCTTCCACTGTCTCTGATGATCTTTGTTCTCTGATTAGCTTAACATCCCTGCCATTCATTGGAATCCAACATACCATACTGTGGCTTGATGTCAACCACTGTTATATTCATTTTATATCTTTTCTCAGGAAATGCTGCCAGTTTGAAATCTACATCCTTCATGATTCCAATAACTGGTACCTCTCTGGCATCCATAGCATAACATTTTCCACATGCCTTGTCAATCTTCAATCCAGCTTGTTGCATGATGGCTAAAGGCATGATATTTGTAGATGCTCCAGAGTCAAGCATACAATTTCTGATTATTTTTCTATTTATAACCAGGGATACATAAAATGGTTCCACTTGTGAAGGGCACTTTGTCATAGTCACTCCTAAATAAACCTCAGGAGCCTCATCTTCTTCATTGCACATGACATGCTTCTCACCCTGGATCTGAACATTTTGTTTAGCTTGAAAAGGCACCCCTGAAATTAGGGATATTGTCCTATTCTTGATCTCTTCCACTTTCATTAGTTCCATAAGTGGAACAGAGACTTTTACCTGGGATAAGACCTGAGCTATATCAAATGGAGCATAATTTTGTATAACAGTTGTAGCTTGCTCCACAATCTTATTTTTATCCTGAACTGATTTAGCTTTTACCTTCATAGTTCCCTGATCATCATTCTTATCTTGGGAACCTTTACTTTGATCTTCAGCCTGGGGGATTCTATTTTCTGGTCCTTGAGATTCATGACCTGTTCTATGTCTAAAATTCTGTTTATTATTACCCCACTTATTTTTTTGTGGTTCAATCTCCTTATGACCATGCACTGGCTGATCTACAGAAACACCTTCTGGCTGATGTGGGCTACTTATCTGAGCTTTACCTCTGAGATTGTAGTTACTCTTGACTTGGGCCACTGCTGCAGCTGTGAGGGCCCTAATTTCCTCATCAGAAGGTCGTTGTAAGCTACTCAGAAAATTGTGTGAGCTCTGAGCATACACATAGCTTTCTTCATTACCTTCATCATAAGAATCCTGCTGACAGGCCTGAATTCCATTATCTGTACTCTCAGCAGCATCATAAAGAGGGTATTCACTGCTTATGGACATCATATTAACATCATCATCTTGCACATAATGTGGCTCATTGCATTCATTACAAGATGTAGCATTGTCATACAAGGACTGAGCAATCATACACTGTGACTGTGAATGTGGCATCTGACAAATTATACACCATGGAGTATCATCAACAATATTTACAGCTTTCTTTAGAGGATCAGGAGTTTCTTTGACATGTTGAGTTCTCTGATTTGTGTTGTTATGTGGGAATATAGGCTTACCATTATGCCAATTGGTATTATAAGGCATATCATGCAATGATGGCCTCTTTTCCTGCCTTTGATAGACTTGCCTATCAGGACCTATCCCTTTTTCACTTCTAGCTAGTCTATAGCTTAGGTCCTTAAAAACATTTGCTAATTTGTCTATCTTATCTTCAGGGGCAGATGTATTACCTTGAGTGTTTTGAGGCTTGTTTGGATTCTGCAGAATTTTTACATCATCCCTTCTGTTTGTCTTGCCTGATGCTTTCCTGTTGTTCTCAATATTTACTGCAATTCTGAAAGCATCCCTGAGAGTAGCAGGACCTTTATCTCTTAATCCATATGCAGTTTTTGCATCAAAGGCATTGATATACAATATTATGCACATTGGTTCATTTGGCCTCATGTGATGTGGCAATTTGTTTAACACTTTAGTAAATCTTGCATTAAAATCTGCAACCTGCTCATTTGACCCTTTAGTGATACTGGTAAACTCATTTACAAAAAAGTTAGGGTTAGTTTTGTCACCATACTGCTCCTTGAACATCCTTTTAAAATCATCCCATGATGAAATACTCCGGTCAGGCAGATTCTTATACCATTCCTTGGCTTCATCAACTAAGGATTGCATAAATGATTTCATGAAAACATCCTCGTGCTCAACCTTAAAGTTATCCATGACATTTTGGAAAGTTTTTAAATGATCCTCTCCTGAGACAGTATTATTTCCTGAAAATTTAGGCACTTGCAGCCTCACATGTTTGTCAACAGGGTTTGGATAACTAGGAATGCCATCAAAAACAAGCTATCTGAATCTATCCAACTGCATTGGGTGCCTTTCAAACTGATTAGCATTTGCATTTCTATCAGCATTATGTTGTCTCACATTATTTAATGGAGCTCTAATGTTATTTGCATTGTGTACATTTTGTCTTTGATCATTTTTCTGATGATACTGTACCTCATTTCTTTGTTGATTTCTCTGCATATTTGCATTTTGGAGGGTAGGAATTGAATCATTTTGAGCGACTCTCAAAGCCTGCACTTTCTGTCTCATATCATCTCTGATTTTTACCGCTTGCAGATATTCTAACTCAGCGCTTAAGCTCTTAATTTCATCAGCTAGTTCTTCCTCTCTAGGCATAGAAGAGGAAGGTTTTATCATATTCTGATCATCATTATCAGCATCCCTTAGGGATTCGGCTTCTTCAAATCTGTCAGGAGAATCATGAAAAGGATGTTCCTGAAACACCTCTGACCTTATTCTCAAACCATTACCTAGCTGTCTTTCATACACATTCTGGATTTCAGCCTCAGTGTTTGAAAAATAAGGTACTGTCTTCTCTGAGGATCCTGGATTATCTTGAATAAAACCATTTTTCTTGGGGCTAGGAGAACCATCTTGACTGGCTCGAACAGTCCCCTTTTTTCTATACATCATTTTTATGGGTAACTCTTCAAATAGAATATTACGCTGGGATCTTCTCCCTTGCATACAAATTTTCACTTTACCGGTTGGGAGATTGGTTCGGAGTCGCCACCTATTACTAGGAACTGGTTTCTTTTGTAAATCAGGGTTCTTTCACAATTCTCCAGCGGAGTCGCCAATTTCTGTTGGTTTTTTCCCAGACTGGATGCTTACTCCCAGATTTCCCTACAAGGTAGCCATCAATGATCAACAGGATCTCTGGGCCAGGGGCCAACAGTGTAGGAGATAGACTCTATATTTTATCTCCTCTTCTTCTTCAGGCTCTGCAAAACCTAGGGGGGTATTCCCTACTCAACATCCCTAAGGATATGCATACAAAGGCTGGGATGCTGACAGAAAGCAGATAAGTCCTCCTGTAAGTAGACCAAAACTGTAAGATAAGAGCAAAGGGGCTGGCTTTGGGCCTATTTGCAGTTGTAGACAGAGGACTTGGATCCTAAAACTAATTCTACTGTCCTAATGGTTGTTTTGGAGTTTGATTTTAATTTTACATTTGGATGCAAAGCTGGACATGGTATATAACACTAACACAAAGCAAGATTGGTGCCTATCCAGGGCCTGGAGTCAGTAGACATACACCTGTGAATGATATGCATGAACAACTAAAACTGGATTTCAGGGGGACACATATGATACCTACCTTACAGATATCTCCCAATACCAAGTGTTAAGCTATCTATACTTATGGCATCCCTACTGCAGTATACCCTTCCCAATGTTCAATCTGAGAACAATTTAATCTACCCCTTGAGCAGAAGTTAAGAGATCAGACATTCAACACAGGAATTCTATGTTCTAGAATCTCAGATATTCCTTAAATATCCAGACTCAGAAGAAAGATACATGCAATACTGGAGACAGAATTAGCACAACACATGCAAACATAGCATTATTCATATAAGATTAACCATGAAATCAGTGGATTCATGCAAAAACATACAACAGGAGATACATAAACTCACAAGTTTTGCTGCACAGAGCAACCAAATCAGCTGTATTGCATTACAGAGCCAAAAATGTTCAACTTTCAACAACCACAAAAATGGTAACATAGTCTGCCTATATCGGCCAGAAAGTGTACCTCTAGCAATTAATTACATGGCTTTGACAAAAATCCGCCAGATACATCCTTTAGGAGGAATGGCGCTCAGAAGTTATTGCTGCAACAGACAAGAGAGTAGACAAGGGTGGCCTCGAGCCCTATGCCACCATCCGGGAGTCTTCACGCCAAAAATCGGGTACATGACTGTTCAACAAATTGCCCACGCCTCAGCACAGTCGCCATTGATGGCTCAACCACCCGCAGCCACCGAGAAAATAGTCGCAGCACTCAAAAAAGGATTTCCCGCCAAAACGCGTTTTATTGCGGGTTCAAATTAATACAGAGAGATTAATCCCACATGCATGGCGCGGAGAGCCTTCTAGCAATTTAAAAGCATGGCCGCGAGCATAATAGGTGTCGAGCGCTTTTGCCACACTCAACACACGCCTTTCTCTCCAAAAGCCCATCGGCCAAACTTCTACCATCGACTCACCCCAAAAAACTCTTGCCGACCTCAAAAGTCTCGCCGATCAAACACTACACTCCCCTCCATCGGCTAGAGAAGAACCATCGGGCCAACTCTCCAGACCTGCATCGATAGTATGAGTCTCCCCGATGGTCCAGCTCGCACCCCGTTAGCGGTTACCAGTCCACCCTTCCCCTCCATCAGTAAGACATAGACCATCGGCATAACAAAAATAACGCTCGCCGATAGCACCACTCACTCCGATAAGGCCAAAAACATAAGGCTTTGAACCATTGAACCGGTTCAAGCGGATGGTTCAACCGAGAAGTTCAGCGCCGATTGGATCAAAAAGACGAGCAAAGGATACACTTAGTGAAAATACGGAACCAAAGCCCCTGAACCGTTGAACCTTGAGAAAAGGGTTCAAGCGGGTGGTTCAACGGCACAATCAGAGCACTTCAAGAAGAACTTTCACCGAAATGCCAAGTACTCCAATGAACAAAAAGACTCGGCGCTTAAAAGGAAAAAACCCTCCAACATCTGCGTTCAATTCCAGATCAAAATGAGTGCCAACAGGACACACAACAAGCTCAATTGCCACAACATCCACATGACACGAAGGAGACGAAACAACAACCACAGAGGGCTCACCAGTTGACAAGGGAGCATCTCCCAGGAAACAAAAGCATTGATGGTAAAGTGATCATCCGAAGCATTCTTCCACCATGTGCGACGAGAGTGGGGACAAACAGAGGCTAGGTGGCCCGTGGCAAATCATCATCTACATCTGAACGGGAGGCCCTCATAATCAAGCAGTTGCATCCACGACCTATCCCCAACCTGTAGAACCACCTCCCCATGAAGGGGTTTGGAGATGTCAATGTCGACTAGAATGTGGGCAAACATTGAGTGTCCTATGAAGGAGGTTGAAGAATCCACCATCAAGAAGCGACCGATAGCGTTTCCAATATCCTCATAACAGGAATCTTCCTAGCATTGGAGAGGGAGATTAGGGAGCCTAACCCAAGTTGGTCTGATGTTGAGAGGTTTGGTGATAGGGTTGAAGGAGCAAGACCAATGTTTAATGGATAGGGAATGTACTCCCCACATCCAAACTCGGTTGTTCAACACAGTATCCCACTCCTTAGGGGAATCGAAGGCCACCACAAAGACACCCTTGGCACACAGAAACAACTCCATCTTGCCCACCACCAATGGCTTCCAAGTCTCCAAAACCCATCTATGAAGATCCAGCAGGGATGGCCACAGGTTGTTGAATCTGCAAATAACCCCAATATGCTAGTAATGTTCCTCATTCTCAATAACTTCCTATCGGCAAACCACAACTAGTGTAGGAAGAACAGAGGGCACATGACCTACTCTTGGAGGGCGAGCATGAAGCTTCTTGGATGAGATCGTATCATCAACTTTAGGAAAGAGGGCCTTGAAGGAGCCACACCTCCTGAAGGGACACCGAATCTGTTGGGTGTTGGAAAGCCCTTTTCTAGCGTAGCAGAGATGCCTACACCTCCTTCAGAACCTACAGAAAAAATAATAGAGATCCTCGTGCCAACAACCGCTCCATGGACAACACCCATCGACGGGCCCCCAAGGGCAGAGGACGCCTACACAACAAAACCTATGCACCCCTCTCTGTCCTGCACAACAAAACCCTCGCGCTCCTCTGCATTCAAAAATCCAACGCGTGGGAGCTCCATTTCACTCTTAACTCTCTTGGTAACTGTTGCTTTGGCCCTGTATAATCCTTTTTTTGGTGATTTTGGTGGTTTCTCTTTCAAACATTTTGTTTATGTGCTTCACACTTATTGATCTAAAATGTTGAATTTTCTTTTAAGCATAATATTGTTGTAAATATGTTACATTAAGCATTCTTTAATGGTTTTCCACCTAATGTTGATAGCTTGTAGGCCCTAGTTCCATATATAGTAGTAATTACATACGGTCCCAATTAATTAGGTCAAATTTTTTTTGTGTTCTTATTTTTTTTATTTTCTTTCACGACAAGATCTCCTACCTAGAAATTACATTGCAATACTCATTGATTATATGCGTGCTTAAGTTTTTTGATAAAATTGAAGATGTTCAACTACATTGAAATTCCTCTTGTCAAGCATCTCCAATTCTTGCAATTGACTCTCCCTATGCATATTATTATCAATTAATCCATAGAAGGACACTCTTAAAGAAGGTATTTCAAGTTCAATGGGGCATGATTGCCTTGGCCCCATATACTAATAAATAAGGGGAATGTCTAGTAGGCATTATAATGCTAGTGTTGTATGTCCAAAGAGCTATTAGAAGCTACAACTACCAATTTGTGCCATGCTTATCTATAATTTTGTGAATTATTTGCTCTATAGTTCTATTACTTGCTTTTGGTTGGCCGTTGGATTAAGGGTAATATGGTGTCAAAAAATGATGCTAAATCTTAAAGCAGTCAAGGAACTTTTTGACTTCTTTATTATTGAAGGATGAATCATTGTTAGAGATGAATGTTAAAGGCACATGACAACATGTTTTAATTTTGGTGGTGATAAAGTTACAAATATCATTGGTTGTAGTGGTTTTCATGGGAATAGATTTGACCCACTTTGTAAAGTAATCCGTTGCAGTGATGATAAATGAATATCCTTTAGAGGAGGCAGGGAAGATTTTCCTATTAAATTGAGTCCTCAAATAGAGAAAGGGCACATAGAGTTTAATGGTTTATGTTCCTGAGTGGGGGCATGCATGAGATTGCAATGTTGTTGATAGGTATGCCATTTATTGACAAATTCATGTGCATCTTTTTCCATAATTTTCCACTAATACCCTATGTGTAGTAATTTTTGAATTAATGAGCATCTGTTAAATGACCATCACATGCTCTCATCTAAGCCTCTTAGAGAGCAATTGGTGCCTCATTTTTATTGAAACGTCTAAGTAAAATCCTATTATAGCCACAATGATATAAGATTTTAGAAAGGACATATTTCAATGATTGCTTACAAACATGGATATGAATGTTTTTAGTTGCATTGGTAGGAAAATCCCATGTGTTGAGATAGATACACATAAATGTTAGCATGCCATTCATAATTAATGATAACATTATAGGAAAAATGAAAGGGAGTTGTCATTTGATATGGATAATTGCATGAGGTTGTGGGTGAGGAGTGCGAAATTCCCATTTTTGTCTAAGAAAGAGAGAAGAGACATAACACCAATCATAGCATCTACATATCTATTATCCTTTCAAGGTATGGTATTAATTGAATAAAAATAAAAAACTATTTAGAAGAGATAGGGCTACATCATAATAAGTTATGAGGGAGTCATCTTTAGCATGGCAAGAGCTCCTAATTTGGTAAACAACCAATTGAGAATCACCATGTATGTCGAGATATTTAATGCCAAGTGTTTGGGCTACTTTTAATCTAGTAATAAGTGTTTCATATTCAATGGTATTGTTTATGCGAGGAAAACTTAAGTGAAAAGAGAGTGGAATAAGTTTTTTGGATGTAGGTATAAGAATGATACTAACACTTGAGCTAGTTTTACAATGAGAACCTTCAAAGTGCATCTCCCAATGTTCAACTTTGTTGGCCACAAAAATATGTTCATCTAGAAAATCAAGGAGCATGGCGAAAGAAAGACAAACATGAAACAACTCACAACACATTGATTTTATCTTGGAAAACTCTCAATGTAGAGGAAAAACCAATTTTGGTAGTGGCAAAGTGCCTTGCTACCCTCCTTTATTACTTTGCAAGGACATATTACAAGAAGTGGACAATCTTACCTTCTCTTTCTATTTATTTCTCCTGCAAGAACAAAACATACAATAATTCTAACTTCTCCAACTATCAATCATTCCAATGTTTACATAGAAGCCTTATTTATAAAATTTCCAATCCATAATTGAGTTTTCGTAGGCTGTGGGTGAAGATTAGCAATAATTGGATGTTGAAGATACACCTATACGGTTTGGATTCTAGGTTTTAGTGTTGGTACGATCATGGACACTAGTGCACCTACATTATGGTCTAGATGCTAGCACACTTGCACTATCATTAATGTCTAGTACAATTTTACAACATTGTCACAATTGTCCTCGTATCTAAAACTAATTTTACGTTATTTTTCTCCTATTAAATATATTTTCTAGATTTTTTTCGATCACATTCACATAGCCCTCTATAGGAGGTTGAGGAAGGGGAATTTGTGCCAGAAAAGTGGCAAATGCAATTTGGACCTTTTTCTCCTCAAAACCAAAGTTCGTTTATGTAGAACAACTTCTTTGCATTGCAAGGGTTGGACTTCAAGGAAATGTCCTTAGACCCTCTTTCATCATGAATTGCATCTCATAGAATGTTATGGGTCTAACAATCCCAACTGCAAATTCATTATGTAGAATTTTCAACAAATATTTGCTCCTTTATACATTATAACTTCAAGAGATCAACGTTTGTAGGTTTTTGCTATCAATTATGTTGTGTCATCTGGCCAAAAATTTATATATTTCAATAGTAATCATGAGCAAGATTGAGGTGGTGTGGAAACTCTTGTTGATGCCAAGTGGTAATCCCACTATGTTACCCAGAATTGTGACCTCTCTAACAAAACCTTGTGGGTTATTTTCAACATAGATAATAGAACCTTGGGCTTTGTAAATATCTATCCCTCGAATGATGTGGCTAAAAAGACATTACTATGGTAATGGATTGCAAATAAACTAATGTCAGCCTAGTGGGTCTTTAATGGTGATTTTAATATTGTTGAGGTGGCATCTAATAAACAAGGCCACTTACCCACAAGATGGATGGCTAGCAAAAGGGAGATGTGATTCTACATGCACAATAAATTAGGCCTTTATGACCCTAATGTTGATTGTTAAAATGCATTTACCATTTGGTACACATGTTCCAACTTGTATAGTGGTGTAAAAGAATAATAAGTAGCTTGATCATGTTATGATGTCAACACAATTGTACGTCTCTGTAACATAGATAATTGCATGCCCTTGCAATTTTACGTTGTATTTTAGGCTTGCTTTAATGTCAATTCCCTTATCATGTTTTAGGTATCATTTTTAGCCTAGCCTTAGCCTTTTCCTTCACAAGATTGCCAAATTTTTCTATCAAATTCTAATTCTTCTTATTGTCTTGAGAACACATGTTGAATTTTGTGTGATTTCTTTAGGATACTAGCGCAACACACAGAGATCTATGTGACACACTAATTGTGCTAGCGTCCCGTGAGTTCCAAAAATTTAAAATGTTGATTTCCCGCTCAGTCGCATGCCACTACCTATTATAATGTTCGGTTGTCAAAAAAATGCTTCAGTGTCTGAATATGACCCTTCAACTTCCTCACAACTCTTATGCAAAAGTAATTTTTGAATCTCTCTCATGTTCTCTCATAATATTCTTCTCTTGGCTATGGCTACACATACCTCCATTGTTGAACTAGTTGAAGTTGCATGCTGTTGAAATAACACCATTTTTTAAGCTCTCTCAAGGATTCACATTGTTACATTTTGGTTGACTCCTCCAAAGAGCTCACTTTTCCCTCTTCTAGATCATGTTGGTAATATTGTTATTTTTCTTATTTTGAATAATATTGCAGCGTTTCTTTATCATTTGCTTCTACGTTTCTATTTAGCAAATCTTTTGTGTAAACCACTGCCTTGTTTATCTTTTACACACACTAGGGGATTCTTCCCTATAGACCAGGGTTGATACTTATGGATTTTATTTTATCGTTACTGCTCTTAATTCCTAGATGCACATAAGATAGGAGCACACTATTTCTCTACTCTTTATCATTGGTTGTCTGTGGAGGTCGAAAGACCAACATAAGGGCTTGACTTGAAGGCAAGCTCCCAAACAACCCAACATTTTTTCTTGTTTCAGCTATAGGTATTTGGGAGACATTCAACCACACAGAGGTTTGCAAGTGTCTTCCCCTTTGCTTGTCATTTCAATATTTCATTTAGTTTAGTTAGTTTGGCTCTATTTTATCATTTCTATATTATTTGGTATTTGTTGGTTTGTCATTCTAGTTGTCCTTGTTTTCTATTGTGTAGGAAAGTTTGAAGTCTAGTAAAAAAAATTGTAACTTTTCTAGACGACATCATGAGACTAGGACGACAGTGCATGACTGGACTACAGTGTTTCACACGGACGTCTGCACACCGCACTAGTGTTGAGATAGAGAGCTCCATCTTTTGGTGCCAAGTTCCTTTATTTATGCTATTTACAATTCTAAATTCAATTTTTTGATTATGTATTTTAGTTTCCTGTAAATTAACGCTTTCTTTTCCAACTCATATTTAATGTAGTATAGAGACTAAAGGTAAAACTTTTTTCTATATCACAGTCTCTTTTGCCAATTATTCCTCCCTTCCAACGGAACCTCTATCGGATTGTGTTATTTCTAACCACTTAGTAGTCTACTTCAAAATTGAATGGGGTCTTCAAATGCTAGAGGTTGAAAAGATAATTTTATTTGAACACATGATTGCTCCATTATAAGTCCACATTAGCCCATATCTGACATGTTTGGAATTTGGTGCCACATCTGAAAGGGGATATTAGATGGATTGAATGATTGTATGAAGCCATCACTTGTACTGCCTATTTTTTGATAATGTGTGGCCTCCAGATGGCAAGGATACACCCCCAATCCTATGTGGCCATGTACTCAAAGCTCATCTAGTTAATAGCTTAACTCAAAGTAATGCCTTTTCAAACCCTCCCAAATTCAAGTGGCTAAACAACACAACTAGGTGCAAGTGGCTAATGCTTATGCTACCTAGGGAGCTCAAATAAAAACCAAACTTCATTGGTGTAATGTTCCACCCCAAATTGAAACCGATTTTTCCAACACCCACAAAGAATTTTGTCTTCTATCATGCATGCATTTCGTCAAACACTTTGCATAGTAATTGTTTCAATGTGTTTGGGTATGGGATCATTCAAAATGCAATTTGAAACAATATTTGTTCAAACATAAAACCCACATTGCATAGAAATATCATGAACATTTCAACAAACCCTTTGCATGCATAAAGAAACAATTAATAATAACAATCTAACCTCAAACTCCAACATGATATATTGATCTTCAATTGCTATGCTTGCTGCTACAAACTCAAAATTACAACAGCTGTGATATAATATCAAATGGTGTAAACCCAGAATGTTATTATGATGCTGTCACATAAATACATGTTGTAGCTTGAAACAATGGTGTTGTAGATAAAAATATGAAAGATCTCCCTGTTCCACACCTCCCATCACCACCAAACAATAATATTTTCCAGTTGTAGCTACACTCTACTCCAAATATTATATACTAGATACCTTATATATGTTGTGACTTCAAGGAAAGCACTGCGACTAGCATTAAATAAAATATATTCAGTTCCAGCTATGGCACCAACACCCAATACAACAAGAACCAATATCTCAAACACTCTTAGCAATATCTTTCAATCAAAATTTATTATTTCAAGAATCTCTAATAAATTTGCACAGTAAACCCTTCGCAACAAACTCCAAAAATCTGCAATGAAACACAGGCAATTTTTGTATGAAATTGCTCCAATATTCCAGCATTCAACACAAGCGTAGAACTGTAACTTTGAATGAGTCACACAATATTAACCAAGGAGGATCTTTCGCCACCATGGCTAATCTTCTCCAAGAGGGTTTTCGTCCTCAAGAACGCTGAGATGAACCAAGTTCAATCCCATGGAACCACAAGGGTTTCACAAGAGGAAAAATAATAATTTGCCTAATCCAAATGAGCTCTCACAACCTCCTTCTATACTTTTCTACCGAACTCTCCAGAAGCTTATATTTTAAAATTCACTTTTTAATTTAAACTCCCTTTTAGCTCCAAAAAAGACATTTTTTTATTAAAATAATGATAATTTGACATGCAAAGTCCCTGTTTTATGCATCCATGATTTAAAACATTTCATCCCAGTTCCGACGAGCTATAACATTAAGGTGCTTTTTAAATATTTTAAGTAATATTTGGCGACCTTAGTAAAATAATTAAAATAAAGCCATTAATACACCCATTTTGCGAAAACTGTCAGAATGCATTGGAATCGAAAAGCGACTGCAATGGAGTGATCCTGATGATGAATAATGATTAACGGAGCCAACTGGGCGACTTACTAGAAATAAACGCCCTCTCCAAGATTCTTGGAGAGCATACCAAAAGTCAAAAATCACCTCAGAAAGTGGCATGAGTCCTCCAGACCACTTGAGCTCATTGGAATAATAAAAAAAATTCCTCTGATAACGTTGATACACATCCACAAGGTTAGTGCCAACTACACTGCAAGGGAACCCGAAAATGGGGACATTACAATTGGTTACAAGTTGGCAATTGAGCTTCCAAAGATTTTTTTTCAAGCTTTGCGACCAAAAAAACTTAGCTCAAAAAATCAAGTGTGTCAAAGAAGCTAGACAATGTTTCTTCAAGCTTTCTGATGACTTGCATGCCTTTTCCCAACACTACACCAAGGTCTTCCAAGCTTAGACCTCTTCAACAAAAATAGAAGCAGTCTCAAGACCTACTTGGATGTGGTCCCTTGTCATCTTACCTTATCTCATATTATGGCTTGCGATAAACTCATGTCTTAGGAGGATCTTCGCTTGGCTACATTTTTCATGGCTAACAATAAAGCCCCTAGTTGGGATGGTTTTCCCAATTAATTCTACAAAATTCTTTGGGATGATACTGGCCATGATTTATATGAAATCTACCTAGAATATCATACCAAATCTTTGTGTCCTATCATCGACAAAGGAAATATCAAATGCATACCTAAAGTTGGGGATCTTGAGCTAATATGCAATTATAGACCCATCACCCTATTGAATGTCTATTACAAAATTATTGCCAAGGCCTTAGCCATGCAAACTGAGCATTCCCTTCCTCGTGGTTTGACTTAAACAAATAGGATTTATCCAAAGTGAATATATCTTTGACAATGTCATTGTAGTCTGAGAAGATATGGAATGGGCATACAAATCAAATTAGCAAATTCTCTTCATCAAAATTGACTTTTAGAAGGCCTATGATAGAATTGAGTGGCATTTCATATTAGCCATGCTCAAGGCTCTTGCCTCTGGTCCCACCTTCATCCAATTAGTCCAAATGCTTTTTACATATGCTTTTACTTTCCTTCCCATCAATGGTATTCAATACGAGCAATTCGAACATTTTAGATCTATCAAGTAGGGTTGCCCTCTTGCACCCTCACTTTGTGTTAGTTGCTAAAGTGTTTGGTTATCTTCTTGTTAATGCCATCTCGTAATGAAGAGTTAAAGGGATCTCCCTTCGTAGATATACTTCTCAACAATTGGTCAATGGGCATTTAAGGGATGATTCTTTTCTCATGTTGTTTGAAGATGAAAACAATATTAAGCAAGCTTTCAAGTGTCACACTTTCTATTGAGCTTCAAGCTCTAGTATTCAATGGAATAAAACACAATACTACAAACGACCTTTTTCCTAACCTCTTGGATGGCTTAATTTCTTTTGTTTGAAACCCACTAATCATGAGGAAATTTTTTAATTTCTTGGCATTCCCTTTGTATTTCAAGCTTGTCAATCCAAGTTGTGGTAGTATGTTATTGACAAAATCAAGAAAAGCCTTGCTTATTGGATTACCAAATTGTTCTTGCTAGTAGGTAAATTTCAAACTTGCTCTAAAGTTCTTGATATCATTCATGTGTATTACTCTACTTATTGGGTGCCTTCCACAATTTCATACTGCAAGCTTAACAAGCTTCTAGGGGACTTTTTGTGAGCCAATTCAAACCACAATAAAGGTTTTCACTATGTTGTGTGGGACCTTTGTTCCCTGTTGTCACTTGAATTTGCACCCTGTTGTTGGAGCTTGTTGCTGCAACAAATTCAGTGAAACATGTGATTGGTCTCAAGGTGTGGGACCTACAGATGAGACCAAACCTCTAGATAAGGCTGGTTCTTCTTTCTGAATCAAAGATTCAGAGAAAATCAAGCTAAACCTAATGCTAACAACCACCAAGGAAAAGGGGAGAGGAAAGAAAACATTAATTGAGGGTGATGCACCAAGTTTAGTTGTTTAATTGGACTTGATACAACACAATAATGACTTCCAATACTAAAAGAGATTCACACAGACTCATAAAAAAATTTAGCAAAGGTTTGAGCAGGAAACTACAACCATAGAGGGGCATTCATCCACAGAATGAGTATGCATCTATCAAATGAACACAATGCAAAAATAAGAGATGCAAATATCAATATTTATTAATCATGAAGGTTATACACCATTACAAAAGAAAAAGAGATCATTACAGGTAGAAAGAAGACACATAATGAAGTTTTCCATTCATATTTGAACAGGAGGAAGACAAAAGAGGGCGCTAGGGCACAAACTCATCACATTCATCCAGTTCTGGAAGCTCACAAAGGTTTAGACCTACAAAAGAAATGGTTCCCACATAGAATGATGTTTCAGAGACCAACCAACCCTTAAAATGATTCATTTTCATGCTTATATAGCCTTGAAATTCACTGTTGCAGTCCCAAACGTGGGTAAACTTAGTCAACATTCCATCCAGGAGCCCATGCTGCAACAAATTCGCCTAAAATGGCGAAATCAGGTGAATTCGTGGGTCGAGAGGGTTGAACATGTTGTAAACTTGCCAAATCGGACAAGGAGTGACCTACCAAGACATGGGTGTTTGAATTCTTTATTCATTTTGAGTATCATGGCATCAAGTTCTAAAACACTGTTAGAACCACCTGCAAATCATCTCCCATTAGCATTAATGGCATACTGGACGGATCTGAGGTGTGTTTGGCATGTTTTACAGTCACTTTTCACCTTTTGCGGTAACCCGAACGGGGTTTGAATGTGCTCAAATCCTTCGCAGCATGAAAACTTTACCCTTCCACTTTTGCAGAACTTTGGAGGGCATCAGGATATGCGAGGAACGAAGGGCAGGTGGATCTATGGAGTTCTGAGGGAGATAGGGATGTGCGGAAATGGTGCAGGAGCACCTACCTGACAGCTGGCCTCCATGAGGCAGTTAGTTAGTTTGAGTCTTGTTAATGTTTTCAAGAAGGTCTTATAAGACCAATGCATGTAATAAGGTCATGTTGACCATACTTTGCTATTTTTAGCTAGTTTGTTAGGACAGCTGTTATGCTGTAGGTCCGGTTGGATCTCCCAGCCGCCTGGAGAGATTGCCCAGCCGCTTGGAGTCGGGTCAGTAGTACTCGCATGAGATCCTATTTATACATGAGGATCGGTTGGTTTTAGGTATCATTGCATATCATCGATCATAGTATAGTATTGCGTTGAGCAGAGGAGTTAGATTGCAGAGAGAGAGACTGAATATTGTATTTGCATCTTTTGAAATCAATAAAGAGATCCTGTTGTGTCAATTCTCTGTGTTGGATTCCTTTGTGAAATCGATTCGCTGTTTTGGTGGTTACATGGATTCACTGATCCATTCCACCGGTTGATTCGTCGAATCGGTGGAATGGCTGTGTACAGTAGTTTAGGATGTAGTTTGCATTTTGTGTTTGTTCGCATGCAGGTGTGCAGGATCGTCGTCGAGAGGTGTTGAGAACCCTAGCATGGGTATGTGCTAGGTCGAGCTGATAGTTAGAGTCTGGAAGATCACCCTGAAGGTGGATCGGGCCATCCCAGGAGGTTCGGCGGATCGAAATTCGCTAAGGTTGGAAAAATCCGTCACAACGGCATCATCAAGATATTTCTGGTTATATCCTGCAGTTACTTCGGGCGTCATCCGAGTAAGGGAGATGAGCATGATGCAATCGATTGCATGAAGTGAATGTGCGTCGGGGTGATCATCATCAGGTGTTGCCGAGGAGGAGCGTATCGGCATAAGGTAGAAGATCGGGTTGATAAAACCATCGCGGGCCGATAAGGTTAAGTTTGGCCGACAGCAGGATATTGAAGGAGTTGCATATGACGTCATCATCATCAGGATATACGTCATCAGGATATCGGGGCAGCAGGATATTGAGGAGCTGCATGTGACGTCATCGTCATCAGGATAATCATCATCAGGATATTGGGGTGACGTAAGCGTCGGAGGAGAGGTCCGTGAAGTTGAGTATCATCATCAGGATATATGGGAGGAACCGGATGTTCTATATCCTGCTGATGAACATGATGTTGAACATCATGATGCTGAAGGTAGAGGTTGTCGGTAAGGTGAACAGTGGACGTCAGGAGGATGTTTGCGCTTGCCGAATGTGATGATGCTGCCGATAGTCGGATATGATGATGCTGCTGACAGGCGAAGGGTCGAAGGTTTGTCTGCAGGAGGATATCGGTCGGCAGAGAAAATATGATGATGCTGACAGTGTTAAGAGAAAATATGATGATGATGATGAAGGGTTGCGGACATCCATGCTGTATGTCAAGGTTATAGTGTGGATGCCTCTGCATCAGGAAATTTGGAGGGTAGTAGGAAGCGGAGAAAAAATGAACATCCGGATTTGCGGAGATCCAAGGGTCATCTGGATAAATCCGGATGGGCACCGAGTTCCTACATCCAAAGCAAAGCAGGAGTGGGGAAAGTTCGATTGCGGGAAGGCGGAGGTTAGAAGGAGGCAAGGATAATTGGAGCATTAGGATATATCCCGATTGGAGCCAAAGTCTCATCGAAGGGATATAAGGAATTTGCAAGAGGAAAGTGGGAGTTATAAGGGTGCAGGGAGAATGAAGGCATCGAGATATATCCCAATAGCAGTTGAATCTCCACAACATGCCGATAGAGATGAAATTCCTGCCAAAATGTTGATGGAGATCAAACTTCCGCCATAAACAAAAAGACTAAGTAAACTTAGAAACTTCTCAGGATTTTTTGCGAAGTCCTCATAGAATCTAATATCTTCCTAGGCACACAAAACGAGGCAAACACACAAAGAACTCCCTTAAGAATATTTGAGGAAATTGACAAGATTTTGCAATCATAGAGCTTAGGCTATTTTGGCCTTGGGGGCCAAAATAAAACATTAACTACCAAGAGAATCTAGTGGGCTAGGTCTAATGTCAACAAGCAAGGTATTGCTTTATGTGCTAGGTGGATTGTCAAAGTTTGTTGTGGCAATGAAGCTTGGAAAAGTTTTGTTGTGAAATTGCTTATGGCTTGTTGTATGGGCGATCTACCTAGAATGGACTTGATTTCCATTCCCTTGCAATTTCTCTCATTCCTATCAAAATCAATGGCACCTTTGTGGCCAAAAGCATTTGGAAGGCAGGGGAAACTATTAAACCTTTGGCTGATATTAAATGGGGATGGATTTTGCAATGGATTGTCCATCAACCAACAATCTATGTTGTGGTCTCCCACCATCATGTTTTAAGATAAACTAGTGGTCATTGTTCCTTGGATGCACTCCCTTAAGTTCTTCAGAAGGGGATTAGGTATCTATAGGATCTTTACTCCAAGGTTAGTTCTAATTGCCTTTTTTGGCTTGCTAAGTTTAATTTAAGCCGTGTACCAAGAAACCTTCAAAATGATAATTGAGGTCATGTCTTCTTAGCATTTGCACAAAATATATGTGTTCCATTAAGCCTTGGTGGAAGGACTCAAATGGTTTGTTGATACTCCATTCTGCAATTACATCCCTAAGAAAGGATACATATGGCTTTTGCCACATCTTCCCATGATTCAAAAGTTTGATATTAGGTGGTCTCTTCAATCAACAAATTTTATTTAGGCTAATTGTTTTCAAATAGTACAAAAAGCAGTTGTGGAGCCCAAAGTTGCCCATTTTGCTTAGTGTTTGTTTTACCAAGGCCTTCCTATTGGCACTTGAATATATGATTTGGCATCTCTAATCCAAGATGTTTGTTCTTTGAGCAACTAGAAAACTTTCTACATCACTTATGGTTTTGTGTTTGTGCCCAAAATGCTTGGCGATCGATCCATGATTCTTCTAGCCTTTCAAGCCTAAGCCCTTTACTTGGCACAATATCCTTCTGGGTGATGGTGCCAAGTTTTCCAAAGAGTTCTCCCAGCTTTGGCATGCTTTCAAACAAGAATTTTTTTTTTGTGCTTGGAAAGATAGAAGCTCTACTATTTTTTCTCATTCCATTTATGTTAATTTTTCTATTCATACCAAATCGTTGATGATTTCTAATGTGCTCATGCAGATTCAACTCCAAGCCCGCAAAGTCGCACTGGACGTGTAGCATCTCTAAACCCTATTGATCATTGGGGAGTGCCCCTTGCACTATGGCTAGGGTTCTACCTTTGCTAACTCATGCCAGATCCCTCCACCTGGACTAGTGAGAAGGCCATTGAGTTCTCTTAGCGTCCTCTCACAATCATCAAAGAGGTTCCACTCCACCTCTGCCACCACAAACTAAGCAGACTTCGAATTGGAGCCCACCACCCAACTGCTAGGGTGGGCGGTCACCTCCTTATCACTCTCTTGCACCCTCTTAAGGGGCCCCCTCAAATTAGATGAAATTCCCTCTTTTGTCTCTTGCTATATCTCTATCGAGGATTGTATAGAACCAATTGCAGGACAATATCAAGGAGGGAGAAGAAGACGTTCTCATTGGTTGGGAGCCCATGGATGATGGAAAGGATTTGCCACGTTTAGGGTGGTATAACCTTGATGGGCAAGACCCCCTCCCATTATTGCAATTGTTCTTGTTGCTCGATAGTCATGTTTATTTGTTTTTATTAGTTGTGAACTCTTGACTTGACAGTTGTTTCCCTTGTGGGGCTGTGTTCTCGTTGTTGTTATCATTGTTTCCATTTTGGGGGGGCTGCAATTGAAAAAATGAGATTATAAAGAAAATGTAAAAATCTCCAAAGTATGCATACATTTTATTTCTCAACAAAAACCAAATGGAAAAAAGATCACATACAACTCTAATGGATCAACTTAGTGTAAATGCAAGTCAGGTCTTCTTTTGTGCTTCCATGATGAGCATTAGAAAGGAATAGCGGCAATCTTGAAACTAGAGAAATGATAAGTACAATGGAATGGTTACATATAGTTGAAACCAAACAATACAATAATCCAGCAAAATGAGAAGAATGTAAAACAACCTGAAAAATGATTCAGTTTTTACACCAAATGAATGATAGCATGTACAAGAGCTTAACTCTTGTTCACCATCTTCTAATTTACAACAAATGCACTGGATGTACCAGTGAAATGCTCAAGGGAACCTGACAAACTTTTGGCTGCATTAAAATGGCGAATCCGGTATACGCCAGGAGTAGCTGCTTGTGGAATCTCCCACTGAATTGTTGCATAGCTATAAGAACTTAGAGAAGCAGGCCGAGACCAGTTAAAACGAAGACAAAAATCATCATCATCATATGCAGGGCTCCAATCCCCATTGGGCTGTAAGAATTCTATAAGAGAGAAAGTTCCCTCTGTCATCAAGTCATTGCGTGGACAAGAAGACCAAAAGGTTACTTCCACAATTTCTTCCTTCTTATATGAAGCATTTTTAGGAACATCCTCTTTAACATCACCAAAATTTACACCAGGAGGTGTCATGTCAACAACTACTGGTGCAAGAAGGCTGATTTGTTTATCTAAAAGATCAGGTGGTGTGGGACCTTCATCTACATTGTCTCCATTCACCATGGCAAAAGCAAGTTTTTTGAATTCCTGAATGTATGCACTTAAAGTATGTGGCCCATACAAAGTTGAAGCTCCCTGCAGTGATATGATAAAAATTATAGCCAAAAATGAAGACAAATGCTGTGAATGATGATGTCAGTCTAATTAAAAGGTAATTGGACTTTAGAGTAAGCATGGAAACCTCATATCGTTGTATTTGATACTCCTCAAATGTGGTTATATACTGAGAATAAGTGTTGGTAAGCCCTGCAATTACTACATGAATGTCGCTTCCAGATTCTCCATTTTCACCTGTGAGAAATGTCTCCTTAACAGCTTCCCTGAGGCGTCTGCCAGCCATTGTTGTGAATTCTGTACAAGAAAAGATAACAGAGGCATGTGACAAATGGAAGTCATTACATGTCAAGTGAAGCTTGAAAACCATGTTTCACGCCTACATTCTTATGTGAGGATTAAAGCAACAAAGAAATTACAGAAATACTGTTAAAGAAAGCCCATCCTTGTGGCATTCAGACAAGATGAAAAGGTAAGATGGTAAAATATTGCATGCCATTGTCAAGCGAAAATTTGGGAGTAACCGTGATAAAAATAAAACTAAGTTACTAGCTCAGACTGCCTTCTTATCCAAGTCAATCTACTAAATTACAGTAACAGTACTCCAGGCAACTCTGCAGAGAGAGATTTAGGATTATAAAATTAGAACATCTTCATGGTTTTCCAAACCATTCTAACTTATCCTTAACCAGCCTCACTGGGAAGTGCATTCCTAAGCAACCTTGTCTCAAACATTCCTAAGCAACCTTGTCTCAAAGCTGATAGAATATCTCACAAAACAAATTCTGCTATCAAGTTGCTACATGTAAAATGATAAATTTAAGTTGATCGATGTGGGAAATTTCGTAATGATTTTCAAAATAACGAATATGGTTAGAAAAAAACAAATGATCATGGAAGAAGAGAGTATGTTTTTATAGTTTATGAAATGCATGTCTTATACAATTATTGGTAACAAATTCATAAATTTTGAGATTCTGATAAGCACATAATATGGTAAGAAAGTCTGCTCATCCTGTCTGGAGGAATAGTCAAATTCAGCAATATGATGGAGATACAAGCAAGAAAGAGAAAATACAAAGAACAGGCTGGGTGGGTGTATAATTTATAAAGAATAATAAGCATTACCAATCAAGTTGTCCAGATAGGATGAAGTTTTCCTATAAGGGTTATTAGATGATAAGCAACATTACATCATTGTCCTAATACTCTTCTCAGGTACCCTTGTACTCACAAGTTTGATTCATCTTACCAGGAAAACAGAGTCAACTCACATAGTGAATACTAGGTTAAAGCTTTCGAGCTTTGGAAAAATTTAGTAAGCACTTAAGAAGTTTGGGAAACCAACACATTCGTCAAGTTTCTCAAAACTAAGCAAAATACCTGGGAAAAGGCCTCATTTCACTCATTCTTTGAAGCAGAAGAATTTTTGAGCATAAGATTTGCTCAAAGAGGCCTGTTTGATGCCAAAAGCAGTCTTTTGGAGGAAATTTTTTATCAAATTGAATTAGGCATGGTTTGCAGAGTTGAAATTTAAAATCGCCTCCTCCCAGCATTTAAAATTAATTAAAAAGGAAATTTTTGTGAGTTTTCATTTGAAGTAGAGCTTGAGGCAGTGAGCAAGTGCAAGTGCGCTTGCACACAAGTTTTTTAAGGAGACTTAAGGGCGGACATTGTTTGGGAAATTATTATTCTTTTTTCAGAAAATCCTAAATCATTAAAACCCACAATAAAAGAAATGGTCAAGAACAAGGCTGCACATAATGTTTTTTCACAACCCTCAATGCAGGAAGGCTTTCTTTTCTCTGATCAAATTTATCAAACAGCATTTGGAATACCCTCTTATCCATAATTCTGGTATCAAACCCACAAGGGAAACAATAAGGCTCTGATAGCACAGACATGAACTAAATCTCCTGTTAATTGAAGACTGGAATTCTGTTGTTATACATCAGAGTTTATTTGATCTGGAACTACTGTTATCGAATAGTTTGTGAATCCAAGATTAAACTGAAGCCAACTGATATATGAAGTCTGTTATGATCCTATCCTAAATCTGTTTATATAATAAAAAAGCAAACAGAATAAATTAGAGAACTGAAATCTGAATTTCCATCTTTGAAGACTAAAATATGATGTCTGGAAAAAATCTTTATATTCCAACAGACTTGGGGCGAGTGATGTGGAATGATGAGTTTCACACTAATGACCTGTGTTCCATTTCCAAGGGTGGGCACCTTGTAGTGGCCATGGGGACACTTCGACTCAAGGGTCGAACTTGGACTGAAATATGATGTCAGGGAAAAATTCTTTATATTGCAACAGGCTTGGGGCAAGTGATGTGGAATGATGAGTTTCACACTACAGACCCGCATTCTATTTCCAAGGGTGGGCACCTTGTAGCGGCCATGGGGGCAACTTGAGGCATTATTAGGAGTAACAAATTAACAATATTAAGGACCCAAGCGCACCCCCATGTTCTCTATGTGACTTGCCCTAATGTTTATCCAGACATTTTAGCTCAAAGGTTTTAGAGTGAGCAGTGGGGAATGATGAGTTTCACACCATAGACCTAGGCTCCAGTCTCATGGGCAGGCCCCTTGTAGTGGCCACAATTGAGGTAGGTGTCAAACATATGGCAATGCATGGCCTAAACCCACTCCTATGTGTCGCCATGGAGGCATTTTGAGGCATAATCGAGTATACCCATATTAAGGCCCTAAGTCCAACCCCATTTTCTCTATGAGATCTATCTTGGCAATTAGTCTAGCATCTAGTCAAATAGGATGAGCTCAATTGATAAATCCTTGTGGCTTTCAAAATGGAGACTTGTGTTCAATCCCCATAAGACATGTTACATGCTTAAAATGTACAAATGTTTAATGTTAAATTGGGCAAACTACCACATCCAATTCCAGGTATGGTGTACCCCAACGGATGAGGCCAAGTGCAAGTCTGGGGTGAATTTGACAAAAGAGATATCTCTCAGTTGTAGCATCTCAACTGAATGATACCTTGCAAGAGGAATTTACCAATAAAAAAGAAGAGCAATAAAACATCTGAAAGAAAAACCCCAAGAAAATTATAGTATACATTCAATGGTCAATAAAGAAAGGAAGAAAACTTCCTTAGAATATGTGGACGCCAACAAAGGCCTACAATACTTTCAAGGGCAATCGAACACTTCACTTTGCCATGGACTTTAGTCTTTCCTAAACATTTTTTATGTAAACCACTTCAAAATGCATATATATACTCTAAATCCTTAAGGCTTATTTGTTGTTTTAATTTTCCCCTTTATGGCTTCTTGTGTTTTGCATGTGGGTTAACTAGCTTTACATGGCAATTTTTGAAGAACATTTTACTTCAATTTCTTAAGTTCTATCATTTGAAGACTAAAACATAACTTTGGTGCCTTCTAAACCACTTCAAGTTCGTACTCAGATACACAAACTTAGGCTTCAAGCTCCCCTAGATAATTCCATTTTTTGTTGGATATGAAAGCAATTATTCTATGATAGGAACAGTTCGTAGTCAGATACCATAACAAGTGGTATTGACTATATAAGAAAAATTTCTATTGGAGGTTTATAATGACCGGAATGCTTTCTCTAATGGTGCAATTTAGATGTCGAATGTAAACTCATTGATAACTCATAGTGCTTGAAGAAGATTGTGCACATACTTATAAATTTACATATGGATAATCTATGAAAGTCATTAGGTGGGACAAAGAGATTAAACACTAAATTTTGGGTTTTGAGAGGTAAAGATAGTTTGGTAGAGGGTTGATATTCTATTGTTTTTATTGAGTTTGGATAATGCATGCTCACTGAAAATGCTTTAGAACACAATAAGCTAAGATAAGGTATTACTAGGATGTGAATTAGCCCAACGAGGAAGTACCTTCAAACAATGTCTTATTACAGTCCATGGACCCTGCAGATGACACTTGAACATGTGGTTATCGTATAATGAAGTAGCATATGTGTACAAACTTGAAACAAATCTCCAAGATGAAACATTCAAATTGACACTAATGGTGAGACTTGGGCATTCCTAATAGAAGACTTGATGGGGTTTAAGGGACATACTGTTATCATTGATGAAAGGTCTGCCATAATCATAAGAGGATTTTTGTATATGGATAAAATTTGATTGGTTTTGTCAATTAACCGAAGGAGGCCAGGCAATGGGCATAGGTTGAAAGAGAGGCTGACATGTGCTATCAAAATTGTAGATGCACAACCCTTATAATGTGAGGACCGCCCTTTTTACTACTGTTGTTATGACTATTTACATGACTGTTATTGTTACTTTTTATGTTGGTGGGATAGCAGTTCCCGGAATTGTCAAACTATTAAACTTTATTATGATTTCGGAAAAACTAATTGGGAGATGTTTGGATAAGTTTACATTTCAGAAAAAAAAAAAAAAAAAAAAGGATTAATTAGGTGATGATGGAAAATTGTAATATGATTTCATTTATGTTAATTAGTACTATGTCATGATAATGCATGTTTTCAAGTTGCTTCGGCTATGATGATTTTATGTGGTTACTGATCTTGTAATTTAGTGTGCAGGAATTACTAATCGAACCACAGAATTCGGAGATCATTCCGCACCTTGTTAATTGTTATTCCCTGTTAAGCCGATCTGGTTCCACGAGAAACCAAGATCTCTTGTGTTTGATGTAATGATGTAATGTGGTCTTTCGTATGGTCGAGTGGGTTAGGTTACCCTCATGTAACATTATTTTATAATTTGTGTTGTAAAGAGATTGAATTTGAAATTTCTTATTTTATTTAAATTTATGAGGCCTTTTCTTGTGCTTTACCTTGACCAGGGGTGTCTTGTATGGGTTAAAGTTGACCCTGGGTTATACCCCATGGGTCCAGGGGCCCATTTGGCATGGGTAACCCTTGAGTAACCTCCATCTAGTCAACTTAACCTTCCCCTGAAGTTAAGTGGCGAAAATTGGAGGTAGGAGGGGACATGATGGGTTGTACCAACACCCAACCCATCCCCTCTACATTCCCCAAGGTAAGAGATGCCATCCATTATTGAAGGATTGACTTAAAGTCACCCCTTCCATAGTGAGATTCCCCCATGTGCTGTGGGGACACCCATGTGAAGAAGGGAAGAAGGGGCATGGGTCACCTGTCTTCTTCCCCATTAACTCCTTTTATTTCTCCCATGCGTAAGAGGAATCACATGAGGAGAGGAATAAGGAGTACTCTTGGGAATGGAGAGTGACATAAGCCACCAGGACAGAATAGTGGTTTTGGGGGAGAGTGAGGAGACGACAAGTGTCACCTCCCCATTCCTCAAAACTGAAAAGAATTTGGTTATTTGTTTCCAATTTTGGGATGAGAGGGAGTTAGTTGAATTTTGGGGAAACTTTCATTTTTGCCTTACCAAATATAGAAAGGTTAGCTTGCAGGATAGAGAGGGGAGAGGGAGTTGGTGGCTAAGGTTGGAAGAGAACTCTGTGGACTCTGCAACAGCTTCATTCCAGGAGGGCTTTGCAAGGTTGGTTTGATTTTTTACCATTGTTTCGTATAGCTGATTGTGTATGTAATGTGTGTGATTTTGTGTTAGATTTGTTTTCTGTGGGGTTTATTGTCGGGTTGTTTGACAGAGCTTCTCCCACTTGGGAGAAATGCTCATCAAGTTTGGGGTAGGGGAGGAGAGATCCTCCTCGGGTGCATACCTGTTTCCATCTTTTGGGATGTTGAAAGCCTTGAGGGCATGTATCTGTGACTGTATCTTTGACTTGAGAGTCATATACAGATTTCTTAAAATTTGTGATCAAACTTGGTTTGAGACCAAGAGAAATTATATTGGTTAACTTATCTGTCAGGGTGACACTCTGGAGTCGAGTGTGTCCACTCTCCTGCCCCTTATGAAACTCACTGTAGTTGAGTTTCCGTGTTGTGTAAATTACCCACGGGTGTTTGTGTGCTTTGGGATTGTTGTTGTTACTGTTGTGAAGTGGAGTGTTTGAGTACCCAGGTGTGAGTATGGTCTCCCTAGCTCGGGGGTGACCCATTTGCGGGTCTACGGAAGGGAGGAGAGCTAGATGAGTGGTGTTTTCTTCTTTGTTTGTCTTTGATACGCAGGTTCTCTCTTGGAGCTTCTGGTTGGCTTGGGAGGAGTTATATTTGTGAAGAAACAGTTATTCTTCTTTGTCATGAGAATTAGGCCTGGTTCATTTTATAAGAGTTGAAGAGAGAGCACCTCTCTTGTTATTGTTGTAATTTATTGTTACTCTGGGTGTGAGGGAAATCACCTCCCTGATCTTGTTATTAATGGACTTTTACTTGGTTGTCATAAGCTATCAGTTGTATATTGTTCATAACTGGGAAGTTAGTTGTTGTATTCATGGTTTAAAATTTATTCTCTTGCTATTTGTAGTGGAAGAATTAACTTTTCTGTAATATGAAAATACCTTAAATTTTCAAGTTTGTTGCTTTGTAAATCTTTGGAAATAGCAATTTCATTACTTATTTGCAATCTAATCTGAGTTTGTTTATGTATTTGAAAGTTTGGAATTGCTTAATGAGTTGAAATGGACATATATTAATTGCCGAAATATACTGATTTAATCTTCATTTTCTTAAGTGTATATAGATATAAATATATATATATACTCGTTATTTAATTCTTACTGGATCATTTTAACTGATTGAAAGAAACTGAATAACTTGTTTAATGTGACAAAATTATGCAACATATATATTTATATATATATATATATATATATATATATAATAGTTGCTATTTATTTATCTTTTTTTACAGCATTATGGGAAATTGAATAAATGGCTTAACTTAAAAAAAATAATAAAACCAAAATTAAGTGATACTGGGAAATTAAAATAAATATATATATATATAGATATATATATACATATACATTTATATTTAATGATTGTTAGTAAATTATCATATAACAGATACTGAATATATATTGTTGTAACTGAGAAAATGAAGCATTCTTATGAAACTGAAGTGTGTGTGTGTATATATATATATATATAGATATATATATATATATATAAATTATTAAATATCTTTCATTGAATGAGTTTGAAATTCAAACTAAAAAAAATTCGAAATATTAAGAGGTCGCTGTGTGTTTCCACACAGCCGAGGCAAGTTCACGGTGGGCGGTGGGGAGTAATCCCCACCGCAGTCTCTGTTTTATATATTAGAGGTGTGGGGAGGGGCGGAGCCCCACCCACACCCCACATCGTGGGATGTGGGTGGGGCTCCGCCCCTCCCCACATCCCCCCCCGCCGTTACACCCCGCGGAGCTCCGTGCTAAGCGGTCTCCGCCGCGACCCTCACTGCGACCTCTGCAGTACCTCTAGCCTCCGCCACCATGTGTGCTCCCGCGGCCATGGACATGGCCCTCCCTGCCCTCGGTCGGGCCTGCCTCCGACCCTCTGTCCGGCCGACCCCTGCCGCCAGTCCCCTGCCACAACCAAACAGAAAATGTTAAGTATAAAAAAAAATGTTAGGGCTATTAGCCCTAACATACATGCTATGGTTCATTTAAATAACAAAATAAAAATATATATATATATATATATATATATATATATATATATCTATATCTATATATATAGATATATATGTGTTGGCATAATATATGTCATATATGTATATATATATATATACTTGGTTCATTAAATAACAAAACATATATATATATATATATATATATATATGTCATATATATATATATATATATATATATGTCATATATATATATATTATGTTTTGAAGGGGAAATTGTGAATAAATAATAGATATATTTAGTTATATAGTTCTATATATATATATATATGACATATATATATATTTATATATATGGTATATATATACATAGGAGAGGTGTCTTGGGCCATTTTAAGAGGCCATCTCTATCATTCATAACAAGGGGATGTGCAAAATTAATTAAAACCAAACTATATTTTCACAGTTAGGTTTATTTAAGTGTTGAACACAACAACCAAAGAATTTAGGTTTCCATGATCAGGGTTTTATAAAGTGGAGAGCCTCCTACATCTATTTACAATGTTATACGAGTCACAATCAGAGTATTAATAGTCATTATTAGTAATAATAACAACAGTAATTATAAACAAGAGAAAATAAAATTATAATGTAAAGAGAGCGTAAAGGAATATCCCGTAATACTCCGGAAAGAGTTTCTCGGAAGTTTCAACTATCAACGTAATTTCAATCACCCGGAAAATGAAGAGGAAAAATTACACGTCACCTTGCTTAAAAGAACACTGGAAATAAACTTAAGGAGACATCACAGAAAGTCCATGTGAGGCCATTTTAATCCCAACTGTAGTAAACGACCTCATAAGTAAACCTGTAAGAGAGTCCGAAGAAGAAAAACTAACATTGGAAAACACAGAGGAGAAAATGCGCGACATTTCCCACATGGGATAAGAGAACTAAGTTGACGGACCCTTCTGCTAAATCTGCTTAGGAACAAGTTTAATTTATACAAACGAAGAGGAGATACCGTGATCGGAGAAGACTAGGAGACCGAGTCCAACGAAGTAGTAAACCAGTCTATGTGACCTAGACCATCCTGAAGTTAGGTTTAATATCAACAATAGCTGCAGTGATAACCCTGATTTACGTAAATCATGAAGAAAGGACCGGATACACATAAAGAAAGCATAGAAAACGAAAGAGAGAGAGACCGAAATATAAACACACTAAATTAACAGAGAAATAGTTAAGGTAAGGGCGATAAAAATACAATCAAAATTAAGAACCAGTGAAAAGGGAAGAGAGAGCAAACGAACCGCCTTGTTGAAAATGCTAAGTCGTAGGAGGAGTATGTTTCAGGAAACAAGAGAGGAGACAGACAACCGTGCCTGGCTGAAAAAATGACTAAATAGGGAGATCACTAGTCGGTTTAGTGGGAACAAGGCGTCGTGGGAAGTTGTTAATCTATCAGCGAACCACGTGCGTAAATGAGTGCAGCGTAATTCCCACTAACGCCGTAAGGCGTTATGCTGCCGGAAATTGCCGAGGTTTAGATTTAGGAACTGTGGTAATCTCACTCTTGCAATGACATTAGCGGCGTCGTAAAGACCCTCTTGTTGATCTGTATGCGTCTGGTTGCACGCAATTGTACTTATATCCTGCCGAAAATTGTAGTGTTTCGCCATGAGAGAACACCGCCGAGCGTGCGTACGCATGCGAAGGGGTTTTTAGGACAGTGTGAGAAAAGTTTTTCATATCTCGTGTCATAACCACATGACAGATGTGGCTATGACACGTGCGATGTGTGTTGTGACCACATGGAAAATGTGGGCATGACATATAATTAAATGCTTATTCCTTTGACCACCTATTAGCCAATTAATTGGTTAATGATGTCACTGCAATCTTGGCTAGCTATGGGAGAGGCCATACCAACAGCAAGGCTTCTAGGTGTGTGGGGAAAAACTTGAAAAAGTGGAGTTAGGCATTGTCATGAAATCAAGAATGCTTTTGGATATAACTGTGTGAGAGTTTTTTGCATCAATGTTTCAGATCATACTAAAGATGATGGATCATGGAGTATGATCCGAAACATTGATGCAAAAAACTCTTACACAGTTATATCCAAAAGCATTCTTGATTTCACTATTACAGACTGTCACAGCAATGTTGGCTAGCTATGGGAGAGGCCATACCAACAGCAAGGCTTCTAGGGTGTGGGGAAAAAGTGGAGTCAAGCATTATCATGAAATTAAGAATGCCTTTGGATATAATTGTGTGAGAGTTTTTTGCCTCAGCGTTTCGGATCATACTAAAGATGATGGTTCGTGGAGTATGATCTGAAACACTGATGAAAAAAACTCACACAGTTATATCCAAAAGCATTCTTGTATCTTAAAGGCATTGTCACGTCTGAACTGGACCAAAGGAAGTGAGACCCAAGACTACAGACCAATAGAGAACAGATTCCAAAAAGATTTTAACTGGCCATGTGGCGTATCCCTACAGGCATAATCTCTAGTATGATAATACTAGCAACTTTAATGGTTCTCAATGTCTGTAGTACTTTGGATGGTGTGTATGCACATTAACACTTTAACCTATTTCTGCCCACTGTAGACAGCAAATTAGTCGTAGTATATAATTATGTTTTGGTTTGTCACGAGATTAGTTGTCATCTCACCTATTGTATGTAGTTACTGGGTAGTTGCTGACAGTTGGAAGTAACTAGCAACCGTCGGCCACTTATATATACTTTCATTGGCATGGAGAAAGGGGCCACACATAGAGCGAGAATCCCTATACTAATTCTGTATAAGAGCATATTAATGAAGAAACTGTAATATCTTTCTGGTATGATTCTTTATGAGCATTGAATATGAATCTGTCATATCACTAGAATGGTTATATTCAGTTTACTCCGTATATTCAAGCATAAGCAATTAGGTAGTAAACGCCCACTGCTACCTATGCCGCAAGGTTAGGAGCAGTCCACAACTAATGGAACTCAAAAATAATAGTTGAATTCATATCAAGTAGTACAATTACAGACTCAACCGAACTTATTGTTGGAAGAAAATGGATGTGAATCAAGTAGCTCAAAGATGACCAATTTACCCCTCTTAGATTTATTGATTAACAAGGACAAATACAACATATATATCCAAAACCCTTCAAAAACATAATTCTTTAACATTTTTTGATATATCTTCATCAGAATGGTTAGTTGCTTCGACACATGATACTAAATATTCATACATCTGTATACATACCTCCAGGTACAGACAAGATAACTAGTTGCCCGATTCTTAGAATTTGGATAGGAAGAATAGATGGCTGCATAAATCACAAAGATAGTAACATTACGTTTTGCCCATGTGAGCATGCTTTACGCAAAGAAAACAAATGCCAATGCATATCAAAGATAATAAAGGAATTTCCAAAATCTAATTTCTTTCATCTAATTCAAGTATCTATCTTGTTTAGAATTTGGATCAGAAGAATAACTGGCTGAATAAATTACAAGAAATTGAACATTAAATTTTGCTTTTGTAGACATGCTTTATGTAAAAATTACCAATGCAATTGCATATCAAAGATAATAAAATAATTAACAAAATCTTCATTCTTTCATCCAATTCAAGTGTCTATTTTGTTATATTATTTGCCTAAGCTGCAGGATCTTTTCCAGAATTTTATCCACAATTTTACAAGACGTGACATGTGACAGAAATCTAATCAGGTTACCATGGTAAGATCTTTAGATTTACCATGTAGATTGGCACTTACATATGAAGAACCCTCATTCCAAAATGTTTGTTTATCACTCTTAATTTTGGCATACAGTTATCTATATATTTTGTATGTCAAAAGGATGTTTGTTTCTAATTTCATGTGCAGTTATGTCTAAGCTTAACCAGGTAAAGAGTGTATCTGTAGCAAACACTTGAGTCTCAAACCAAGCACTCAAAAGCCTTTCACCAACAAGACTGGAGAGAAGACTGTGTGCCATTATCTCTTTATAGACTTAATTTATGGACTGTGAGTCATGACAAGCGGCAAATAAAAATATTGTGCAATTATCAGCTCTAGCTGACATGGAGAGAGTCAATATTGGCTGATCTTCAATCTAGTTTTAGACAAAGAAGTAACAAAGCAGTGTCAAAATCTTCCAATACACTTGGGGCCCAATGAAAAAGTTGCATTAATTTGAAGTTTTGAAAAAGGGCAATAAAGCTTTTACACACAAGTACTGTAACAGAATTTCTGGCTGGAAAACACAGCCACATGGTTTCCTACAGATTTGTAAATTTGAATCACAATTGCACTGCCACCACAAGAACATACTTGATACATCCAGAGCACGTAACCCCATAATATCAATACAAAACCCAAATAATATAAATAGAGCTTGATAACTAAAACAGTTGAGAAATAAATGGAGGCATACATTTCTACAAAAATATAAAGATATTATAAACTACCAAAAAACTTATTTTGATTGAAATGCACAAAGAACTGCATTCTAATGCACTATTTGCTTACCGCCCATGCATATGGTACAGACATTTCTCCTGTATCAAGCAAAATTGGCTTTGGTTTATGACAATCTATTTGTTCCTTGGTTGGTGTTCTCAATACATCTCTCACTACCTTCCAAAATGGATTTCCCTACAAAAAAGAAACAACATGAACCCAATCAAGAGGCTTCTTCAAGCCCAGAAACATAGTGTAAATGTAAATAACATAATAAACTAGCATAAACAAACAATTTCAGTAGCAAGTCTGTCCAAAGGGAAGCCATACATTATTATCACCCTGCTTAAAATCAAATGCTCCAGGCCCATCAGTGGTTCCTGCAGCGAAAGCAAATCCCATTGCAGCAGGACATGTCTTAACTACAGAATCTGAATCTCCAGGTGCAGCTGGGGCAAGGTTGACCTCAATTTTGGAAAAGTCAAGATATACATGGCGGTAGTTTATTTTTCCTGATAATTGTTCAGATGCGCCATTGAATAGATCAGTAGCCTTCTCAAATTGTTTTTCCCCAATAATGCGGGTACTTGCAAATTCATCAGGGTACCTGTCATACAAAACAGGATATAAGACACAGGACTGTTAATCAATCTATGGAAGGCCACAGATCCTAAAATGACGCTTTCAGTGGGTAAATACTTACCCCGGGCCACGCCCATAGCACATTTCATTTTTTCCATTACAAGTACTGTGGTTGAAGTCACAAGGCAATCCCGTATCTGTGCAAAAAGCGCCTAAAACATTGGGGCTCACATCGCCACAATTTGATTGACAAAATGCAGCCACAAACTGTGGTTTGTCTCCATTCCCCATGGTTCGCCGAACTCTACTTGAAACACTGATTAACCGTTCACTGAATTTCCCACCCGTGCTCTGATATGATGCTGCAATTTTGTAAAGACTCTCATCTGCAAGAATCCAATTAGGTTAATTTTTTAACCTTGCACCTAATCATTTCTTTCAATCACATACATTAATACTCACTATATTAATAAGCATTCACAACACTTCCAATTACACTATTTTTGTCAATATAAAAAAAAGAGAAAGTAGGATCAATGCCAAAAAAATTTAACTGTGATCATTAGTCTTTACATACCCGCGCTTGGAATCATGCTTGACTTTCTTCTGTATTGTTGGCTCAATGAACTGGCATTATAATCAGTTCCAGTTGATTCTGAACTCTCAGAAGTTGGTGAACCCCCACTTTTTTGTGAATACCAATCCTCCATAAAACGTGCTGCAGCTCCTTTATTGTCACCACTAATTAATGGATTTGTACGACTCATTGATGTTCCATGTGTTGCAAACCAGTTAAAACTTCCTACAGGGCCCCACTCAGCATCTACAAATTTCAGCAATGTCATATTTTTGTCAACATTATATTTGTACCGTGCTTGTTCATCTGGTGGATTATTCAAGTAAGCACTAGGGCTACGATTAACACCAGCATCAAGAAGCTCGCCTGAAAAGGATACCACCATATAGTTTTTAGGTTTGAGAAGTATCACCCAATAACATCAGCCAAACAAATGCAGCAGGACACAACACAAAAGAGTAAGGGATCTGAAAGTGCCTTTTGCTATAATGAATGGTTAAATGATCATTTGGAAATTTTCCTGACAGCAAATTGTATATTCAAATGCATAACCTTCTTAAGAGATGCTTTAAGAAGAAAGCAAAGAAACCTGTTCTGAGACTATACCTAGTAGAAGTGCAAAACATAGAGCCATACCAAACCATATGTAAGTGCCAAGTTTTATAAATTACTTGTAGGGCGTCTTGGGAGTAAGTATCATATGTTGTTATTGTTGTTTAAATGGCTGGCAGCATCGTTAGTTGATTGTCATTCTAGAATCTAAAGCAACACATATGATTCGAAATCCCACATTTTCTTACAGCTCAAGTTTTCCCATAGAAGAATCAGTAGAAAGTTAGAAACAAATATAAGGCAACTTTGTAATCCTTACATGATGATGAAGATATAATTGGCTACAAAATGCCAATTGGATAAGACCATTGATCAAGTCAAAGGATCCATGATAAAAGACAATCAAGCCATTATTTAGTATCCGTTTGGTAAGATGGGACCTTAGAAGAGAATTTCTCCATCAGAGAAAGACAAAATAATGACATCATATTAACCTGGACACCTAAATGGGTTACAATAGTTAAGACAAATTTAAGATCATTAACACTTCTCCATAATTGGTCATTTTAATTTACAATCCACGATTATTTTGTACAGTAAGAGGGATATCCACACCTCCTAAAGATCACATATACTGGAAATGCACTCACACTAAGTGCTTATGTTGCAGTACTAGTCTTCTTGACTTGAAACCACAAGAGCACAAAGCACTTGTTATAGTTAGAGTATACTTGCAAAGGCGAACTCTAAATGCAGAGGTACAATGAATATTATTCAACTGGCATGCCTGCTAGACTGCCATACTAGGGGACTGGTGCAGGAGCACATTCTCTGTAGTGCAAGGTCATCTTTTCTTTTGTTTTCTCATAAGGCTCTTAAGCCATTTCATTTTGTAATAAGGGTCAATTTGGTCCCATGAATGTAATTGTGCAAGGCACACATGTAGTTTTGCTTGTATGAAGGGTAACCCAACGGCTAACTAATTTGAAAATCAGTTTGCACGGTTGGAGGGGATAACTGCTGTCTCTACATCTTCTTTAGAGGCAGGTTGTATGTCACACGGGGCAGAGAGAGAGAGAAGTGTGTATTACAACAAGTTCTTTTTGATAACTGAATAAAGAGAGTTCTGGGTATGATCTGTGTTGATTTTCTTGGTTGTTCTTAGTGATTTGATATCTTTATCCTGATTTTGTAATTGGAACCCTAACCGGATGCTATCTGTCAATCCATAGTGACTCTGTAGTGTGCAGACGGTGTAAAACCCACGGTTCCACAGTGGCTGGTTCGTAACCTAGGAGTAGGGTTTGATTCATACATGGAGGCCCTTTCCTCTGTCCACTGAAGCCCTGTATAGTATCAGTGTGATGGGGGAAAGACTTTTCACGTTTGTTGTTGTTGAATTCTTACCCAGGAAGCCAGCGAACTCAGTCAAGTTCGACTAGACATCGTCATGTGGCTAGTCGGGAAATCGGAGTGAAATTGGATAGTTTTGATGTGGGATCAGATTGCTACAAGTGATCGAGGGTTTGATATATGAAACGGTCAAATTCCATTGTCATGTCGAAAGGAATCCGAGTTCGGCGTCGCATAACAGTTGGGAGTCTATCGGCGTGAGATCAAGTGTCGGAATAGCTTTTTGAAGGACCACCGATAGACTATGTCTAACCGATGAAACTGACATCGGCGTGAAAGGCTCTCCGTCTTGTCGAAGATTGGTATAGTGTCGGAGACACATACCATTGTTGGTTGCATCGGAGAGAGAAACGATATCGGGCTAAGGAAAATACACTTAGCCGACGGTATACAGTTTCACCGATCGGTGAGACATCCTCGGAGTATCGCCGACAAAGAGTATCGGTGTGAGGAACCTTGTCGGGGGAAGCCGAAGAAGTCACGGCGATCGTTAGAGTCTCGCCGATAGAAGTTCATCGGAAGGAGTTCAAGAAGTCTCAGCGACAAAGGACTCGTCGGAATGACATGAACCATCGGGGCCACGAACCGGAGTCTTACCGAAGCGGAAGGTCTGGCCGATGTACCTGACAGTATCGGTGAGAAACAAGGTATCGGTGTAGGTGAAGAAAGTCTGGCCGAAGTAAGAAGTCTTACCGACAGCTTCTTGGTGATAAGCACATCGGTGTGAGATACAATATCGGTAGAGAAGAGAAAAGTCCCACTGACGATCAAGTCAGACCGATGGAGAAGCGGGAGTTAGACACTCATCGGTGTGACCGATAGCGTCGGCAGAAGATTCAAGGAGCCCGCCGATAGAATAGTGTCTTGCCGATAGGCAAGAGGGGGATTGCTTCGGTGAGAAAAGGAAAAGGTCTTGCCGATAGTGAAGACATAGTCAAATCTTCATTCGCTTCTGCTGGCACTCTGCATCAAATTGGTATCAGAGCCAATATTCTGAATCACAGCCGTGTATGTCAGACGAAGAATTGGAGATAGAAACAGAGGCTAGCACAATGCCTCCCAAGACGATGAGTAAAGCAGCCATCCAGAAGATGGTGGAAGAAATGCTCGAAGAGAGACTGAAGGAAGAAAGATCCAAAGAGAAGGATGGAAGCACTTCTGAGTCAGAGGAGGATGAAGAAGGAGAAACTGGGGAGAATCCTCAAGGAGAAGGTATGACTGCTGATCAAAAGGCATTTCTGAACGCACTCAAGGGTCATGGAGATAGTGGTGATCCGAAAATGGATGTTCCCACGTTCAATGGGAAACTGGATGGAGATACTCTTGTGGACTGGATTGAAGCCATAAGTAATTACTTTGACTTCAAAGAGTATAGTGACAGTAAGAAAGTAAAGTTTGCAAAGACCAAACTGAGAGGTTCTGCATTGGTTTGGTGGAACTACACTCAATGTGAAAGGGAGAAGGTTGGAAAGAGTCCAATCACCAAGTGGAGCAGAATGGTGGCCATGCTGAGAGCCAAATTTCTACCATGTGATTATGATCTGCAGACTATCAGAAAGTTTAATCATCTTAGGCAGAAAGATATGGACGTGGCTACATACACTGAAGAATTCCACAGATTGAGCATGAGAGCCAATCACAGAGAAGAAGGAAAAGAGATGGTGGCCAGATACCTGGATGGACTGAGGTACAATATATAGGATGAGTTCAGTATGGTGGTTCCCAAGACTGTGGATGAATGTTTTCAGTTAGCCTCTAGGGCAGAGGATAAACTGAAAAGGAGAGGTGATCAACATAACAGAGGAAGAGGTGGCAGGAACAATAGAGGAAAAGGTAATTTTGGCAGAGGACAGCCAAACAAAGGTGAAAGTTCAAGTCAACAAGAATCACGTTCTGATACAGAACAAAAAGGTGGTGGTTTCGGAGGTTGGAGAAGACCTAATGGCAGAGGAAGAGGTGGTGGTGCAGGCAGAGGTGGTGGTGCAGGCAGAGGACGTGGAGTCTTCACTGGAAGATGTTACAACTGCAATCAAGTAGGCCACACTGCAAGTAAGTGCCCTGAGAAGGCATCTAGCTCTCATGATGGTGGGAGAAGGAACCAACTATTGCAGGAGGATGATTGTCAGAGTGTAAACTCACCAATTGGTAGTGCTGCACCAGTGCTTGAAGGAGAGAATATGATGATTAAGAGGACCCTCGTGAAGATGCCATTGAAGCAGGAGCCCCCACAAAGGAAGAATCTCTTCAGAACCCAAGGAATCGCATATGGTAAGCTCTGTAAAATCATTGTTGATTCAGGTTCTACTGAAAATGTAGTGTCTACTGAAATGGTAGAAAAGTGTAAACTGAAAAGATTACCCCATCTTAATCCTCACAAAATATCTTGGTTGAATAAGAATCAGAACTATTTGGTGGAAGAACAAACTTGGGTAGAGTTTGAACTAGGTGATTATAGGGATAAGGTGCTATGTGAAATTATTCCTATGGATGCTTGTCACCTTCTTCTTGGACAACCTTGGCAGTATGATGTGAAGGCACAGCATGATGGTGAAAAGAATACATATATGATTACCAAGAATGGTAAGAAGTTTCAGATGGATCCCTTACCAGAGCAGGTTGGAGAGAAGAGCAATGACAACAGTGTCATGTTAGTGAGTGGCAAAGAGTTCCTACAACTCATGAAGGAGAAGGATACCCAAGGGTATGCACTGATGATGAAGCCTGTATCCAATCAGCAAAGCAAACAGCAGAAGGAGATTCCATTGGAAGTGCAACAATTACTGGATAAGTACCAAGATCTTGTGGTAGAGGATACTCCTAACTCCTTACCACCTATGAGGGACATAAGTCATCAGATTGACTTGATTCCTGGAGCCACATTACCCAACAAAGCTGCCTATAAGTTGACACCACAGCAGAATGAAGAAGTAGGTAGACAGATTCAAGAACTTTTGGAGAAAGGTTTGATTAGGAAAAGTCTTAGTCCATGTGCAGTCCCTAGTGTACTTGCTCCTAAGAAAGATGGCAAATGGAGATTATGCACAGATTCAAGGGCTATCAATAAGATCACTATAAGGTATAGATTTCCTATGCCAAGAATTGAGGATCTGTTGGACTATCTTGGTGGTTCATGTTACTATTCTAAGATTGATTTGAAATCTGGTTATCACCAGATCAGAATAAGGCAGGGAGATGAATGGAAGACTGCCTTCAAAACAAATGAAGGTCTCTATGAGTGGCTTGTCATGCCATTTGGTCTCAGTAATGCTCCAAGCACATTCATGCGGTTGATGAATGAGGTACTTGTAGAATTTATTGGAAAATTTGTTATTGTTTATCTTGATGACATATTGATTTTCAGCAGGACCAAAGAAGAGCATGTGAAGCATCTTGGACAGGTGTTAAAGAAATTGCATGAGAGTAAGTTGATGATCAACTTGGATAAATGTGATTTTATGAAAACTGAACTAGTGTATCTTGGATTTGTGATTTCCAATGGCTGTTTGAAAATGGATCCTACAAAAGTTGAGGCTATTCTCAATTGGCCTACTCCTAAGACAGTAGGAGATGTAAGAAGTTTTCATGGTTTGGCAACTTTTTACAGGAAGTTCATTAAAGGGTTCAGTCACATAAGTGCTCCTATTCTCAATACCATCAAGGGTGGAGTGAAGTGTCAATTTCAATGGACAAAACAAGCAGATGATAGTTTTGAACTGTTGAAACAGAAAGTGGCCGAGTTACCTACGTTGGTACTCCCTGATTTTGACAAAGTATTTGTTGTGGAATGTGATGCAAGCCAACAGGCTATAGGTGCTGTTCTTAGTCAGGAAGGACATCCAGTAGCATTCTTTTCAGAGAAGTTGAATGAGGCCAAACAGAGGTATTCTACCTATGACCTAGAGTTGTATGCAATGGTGCAAGCTCTGAAAAAATGGAGACATTATTTACTTCCAAAAGAGTTCATTGTTTTTACTGACAACCATGCTCTTAGCTTCCTAAATAGTCAAGAAAAGTTGAATCATAGGCACGTCAAGTGGATGGAACAATTGCAGGCCTATACCTTCACTATTAAGCATAAGAAAGGTGTTGCCAACAAAGTGGCAGATGCTTTGAGTAGAAGGATGCTGGTCATACAGGAAGTACAAATGGAACATATGGGTCTAGAATGTCTGAAGGAGTTGTACAAGGATGATGCAGATTTCAAGGCTGCCTATGAAGTGTGTGCAAGTTTGGCTAACACTTTTCATGGTGAGTATTCTGATTTTGTGCTGCAAGAAGGGCTCCTATTTAAAGGTAGTTTGTTGTGTGTTCCTAAATGTTCAATGAGGGACAATATCATCAAGGAGAAGCACAATGGAGCCTTAGGAGGACATTTTGGGTTGGACAAGACTTTGGAACAAGTCACCAGGTTCTATTATTGGCCCAAGGTACAGACAGATGTAAGGAGATATGTTGCAAGCTGTACCATATGTCAAAAGGCCAAGGGTATGTCTTCTAATGCTAGTTTGTACCAACCACTGCCCATTCCCACCAGACCTTGGGAAAGCATTAGTATGGACTTTGTGCTTGGTCTTCCTAGGACAGCAAGGGGTGTAGACAGTGTTTTTGTCATTGTGGATAGATTCAGTAAGATGGCTCATTTTGTGCCATGCAAATGCACAAATGATGCATCTCATATTGCTGGTCTCTTTTTCAGAGAGGTGGTCAGAATTCATGGTTTACCCCTATCAATTGTTACTGATAGAGACTCCAAATTTGTTGGTCATTTTTGGAGGACCCTATGGAGAAAATTGGGCACACAGTTGTCTTTCTCATCAGCCTACCATCCCCAGACTGATGGTCAGACTGAGGTTGTTAATAGGTCCTTGGGAAACCTTTTGAGATGCCTTACCAAACAGCATGGATTGGCATGGGATTTAGTGATCAGTCAAGCTGAATATGCTTATAATGATTCAAGAAACAGAAGTACTGGGACAAGCCCTTTTGAAATAGTTTATGGTTTCCACCCAAGAGGACCACTTGAACTCAAAGACCTCCAAGGATGGGATAAAAGGAGTTCTCTAGGAGAAGACTTTGCTGCTACCATGAAAACAGTACATGATCAGGTCAAGCTTCAGTTGGAGAAAACTGTCTCCAAGTACAAGGATAGGGCAGATCTGAAGCGAAGGGAGGTACACTTCAAGGTAGGAGATTTGGTGATGGCCTACCTCAGAAAGAAAAGATTACCTAAGGGGCAACCAACCAAATTGTTGATGAAGAAGATAGGACCTTGTAAGGTAGTGCATAAATTTGGTCCAAATGCATATGAGATAGAATTACCATCTGGCCTTGGTATCTCTCCCATTTTCAATGTTGCAGACCTGTTCCCTTTTAGACCTCCATTACATGCTGAAGATGGCTCAGATGCTGTGATTGAAGATGAAGACTGGATCAGAGATTTACCTCCAAGTAAGCCTTTGCAATTGGAATGCATTTTGGATTCCAAAATTGTCAAGAAGACAAGAAAAGGGGTATACAAAGACTACTTGGTCAAGTGGCAGGATCTTCCTGATTCAGAGGCAACCTGGATGAGTGAAGCAGATATTCTAAAGCATGGGAAGACACTTCAGCAGTTAGCAACTCAAGGGACTTGAGTTTTTCCTGCAGGGGGAGTATGGTGCAGGAGCACATTCTCTGTAGTGCAGGGTCATCTTTTCTTTTGTTTTCTCATAAGGCTCTTAAGCCATTTCATTTTGTAATAAGGGTCAATTTGGTCCCATGAATGTAATTGTGCAAGGCACACATGTAGTTTTGCTTGTATGAAGGGTAACCCAACGGCTAACTGATTTGAAAATCAGTTTGCACGGTTGGAGGGGATAACTGCTGTCTCTACATCTTCTTTAGAGGCAGGTTGTATGTCACACGGGGCAGAGAGAGAGAGAAGTGTGTATTACAACAAGTTCTTTTTGATAACTGAATAAAGAGAGTTCTGGGTATGATCTGTGTTGATTTTCTTGGTTGTTCTTAGTGATTTGATATCTTTATCCTGATTTTGTAATTGGAACCCTAACCGGATGCTATCTGTCAATCCATAGTGACTCTGTAGTGTGCAGACGTTGTAAAACCCACGGTTCCACAGTGGCTGGTTCGTAACCTAGGAGTAGGGTTTGATTCATACATGGAGGCCCTTTCCTCTGTCCACTGAAGCCCTGTATAGTATCAGTGTGATGGGGGAAAGACTTTTCACGTTTGTTGTTGTTGAATTCTTACCCAGGAAGCCAGCGAACTCAGTCAAGTTCGACTAGACATCGTCATGTGGCTAGTCGGGAAATCGGAGTGAAATTGGATAGTTTTGATGTGGGATCAGATTGCTACAAGTGATCGAGGGTTTGATATATGAAACGGTCAAATTCCATTGTCCTGTCGAAAGGAATCCGAGTTCGGCGTCGCATAACAGTTGGGAGTCTATCGGCGTGAGATCAAGTGTCGGAATAGATTTTTGAAGGACCACCGATAGACTATGTCTAACCGATGAAACTGACATCGGCGTGAAAGGCTCTCCGTCTTGTCAAAGATTGGTATAGTGTCGGAGACACATACCATTGTTGGTTGCATCGGAGAGAGAAACGATATCGGGCTAAGGAAAATACACTTAGCCAACGGTATACAGTTTCACCGATCGGTGAGACATCCTCGGAGTATCGCCGACAAAGAGTATCGGTGTGAGGAACCTTGTCGGGGGAAGCCGAAGAAGTCACGGCGATCGTTAGAGTCCCGCCGATAGAAGTTCATCGAAAGGAGTTCAAGAAGTCTCAGCGACAAAGGACTCGTCGGAATGAGATGAACCATCGGGGCCACGAACCGGAGTCTTACCGAAGCGGAAGGTCTGGCCGATGTACCTGATAGTATCGGTGAGAAACAAGGTATCGGTGTAGGTGAAGAAAGTCTGGCCGAAGTAAGAAGTCTTACCGACAGCTTCTTGGTGATAAGCACATCGGTGTGAGATACAATATCGGTAGAGAAGAGAAAAGTCCCACCGACGATCAAGTCAGACCGATGGAGAAGCGGGAGTTAGACACTCATCGGTGTGACCGATAGCGTCGGCAGAAGATTCAAGGAGCCCGCCGATAGAATAGTGTCTTGCCAATAGGCAAGAGGGGGATTGCTTCGGTGAGAAAAGGAAAAGGTCTTGCCGATAGTGAAGACATAGTCAAATCTTCATTCGCTTCTGCTGGCACTCTGCATCAGGGACGACCAAAGAACTATGGCCACCACAAACATTCCAAGGAGACCCCCCTCTAAGGTGGATGCCATTTAAGATTTTTGTCATTACTCAGCTGGCATTGGGCAGTGACTCACAAAAGACTCCACTACTGCTTCACAATGTTACATGTACACAAGAATTACTCATAGTGCCCTCACAACAATATGTGCCCCTAGAAAACCAAACGAGGGTACCATGCCAAAAGGCAGATGGCTCATTCTTATAACCTCTGAATGGAATTTACCACTATACATGTAAGCTTCAATATAACATCCATGCCAATCCATTCAAGAGAAATGCATGCTCATATATCACGTAAATACATGCAAATGCACTAGTATGAGCAAGCACTAAATTTGATTTCAGCATTAATCCATGCCAACCCATGGATATAGCAAAGATATGTACAGCCTGGCCAAAAATAGATCATAGCATTGCTACTGATGCAGGAAGAACAAATAATAATGACAACATGAGCCAAACTGCACTTAATCCTGTGACTAGCACAAGGTATTCGGTATTCCCCTCATACGACCTGATAAATCTCCTTCTCATATTTTTACCCCATTTCCTGGTCAGCTACCTATTTAGGTTGCTTAAATTGGATACATCTCAGGCTTTTATGGTCAGCCAGCTCTGTACTAAAATAAAATTCAAATAGTGATGTGAAACATCCATATATCAGCGAAAGGAAGAGAAATAAATCAGACCTTTTTAGATTGAAAATTTTCAAAGGTAGACATATTATCCAAGGTTTTCTATATTAACTGCATACAAGCTACTAAGGCTTTTGTCCAATGTTTCAAGTGAGCTAACTCACTCGTCTTCACTCTTTCCATTCTTGGTAACCCTAAATAGCCACCCAAAACTGATCCAGGAGCATCCAGGCAAACCAGCAACCCACATCAACGAAAAAAAAAAAGCCTAGTTGGTTTTAATAATTCAGTTGTCAGCAGTCTCTTAATTTGTGCCCTGAATTCACCTATTTGCAGTACCTTGGATTCACCTATCTGCAGTCCCTTAATTTGTGGTCTGAATTCACCCATCTGTAATCCCTAAATTTATGCCAGAATCACTGCCAGATTTATCCAAGAGCTGATTTCTGCAGTAACTTAATTTATGCCAGAATCACTTCCAGATTTATACATGAAAAATTAAAAGCAGAAATCTATATTTTTTGGAAAATAAAAGGTTCTGAACAGTTGTTAGCAGAAAAAAAGGGCCATATTCCAACAAAGTGAGGGATCTGGAGTTCAGGGAGGTTCTAAGGGAAATCGAGGATAGATTTAATCTGGATTCTTCATTTTATTGAAGAATCCATCATTGAATTTAGATCAGCAATTTATTTGAGATAAGATCTTTATCATCCAAATTGAGGCTAACTGTTTACAAAAATCCTGAAGAATAGTTAGTGTTTTCTTGCTTGCTTGGGGAGTGGATTTTGTTCCAGTTGGAGTAGTTGCATCTAGAGGTCTGAAGAATTGTCATAACCATCTTCATGATTTTTTTTCTTGGTTTTTAACTAACTGCAAGCTCTGTTTGGATGTCTTTCAGAGATAAAAATTGTTACTTTTTTGTAAACGAATATCAAGCATCTCAATTTGTCCTCTAGTAGTTATTGTTGAGTTATTTTAGCTGTGAGGTAAGGCTGTCATTAATTTAACATCGCCACTTTGACTGCACCACAAAGTTACAAACAACCTTAATTCTTTAATCTGACTATAACCTTTTTCACAATTTTCACCCTTAAAGAACATATTTTTAATCCTGCTAATGTTTATGATTTCAAACCAAACTTCGTTTCTTTGAAGACGAGTGAGGTAGCTCACTTGAAATATGGGTCAATGAGCATGACTCAAAAACTACGCAATTGAATCTTGATATAAATATCATAGCTTGAAATGTTGAAAAAAAGCTTCAATAGCTTCTGTGCAGTTTATCCAAAAAAGCTTTCACTATCAAGCTGACTTCTATAATTTTTTTAACATATATATTATCAATAATTAAGTACATAAGTATATACAAGTCAGCAGGTTTTATTTAAAATTTGATCCTTTTATGTGGTTAATTACCATAGAAAGAGTGAAAATTGAGGCTCTCACAGCAATACACCAACTCTTCAACTTTCATGAGTGCCCCTCTGATTCTTTAACTTTTGTGGGTGCTATGGCATCTCTTCTAAGTTCCAAACATGAGTTTAAGGAACCTGTTGTGACCAAATCACACATCGCCCCATTGCAAATGGGGACCCCCCTTTTTTTTTTTGAGTTCTGATGTTTTGCATGAAGTCCTGATGATGCCTTAGGTTCGTTTCCTCTGCCAATCCAACAATAAGTCTCCCTCCTAGAAGATTTTGCTTTATAACCGGAGGTCTTATCTGGAATATGAACTTGCATTGATGAAGAGTCTTGACCATATCCCATCCAGATAATAAACATTGAGACCCTTCCTGAAGTATGTTTGAGACCCTGAAAAGACTAAGTCTGATAGCTTGAAATCCTGAAAATCTTGAAAAATTGACTAAGTCTGAAATCTGGTGAATCCTCCAAATTCTAGATTTTGCATGTTAAATCCGGTGGATTCGGGACCTATCTCAAACATCCTGAAAGGTATATTGAAAAATATTTAAAGTATAAGTTTAGAGATTGAATCTCTAAACTTATACTTAAATATATTTTTCAATATACCTTTACCCTCGCGACCCTGAAAAACGCCTGACTTTTCCAGAGGATTCAAAAAGCTCATCTAGTGCGACGGGGCATCTAAGTGGCGCAAAATCATGATGAAAAAAGCGCTTTCAATTACAAAACAAGATGATGATTTCCAATCCTTCAACCAATGCGCCCATCTAAAGCGCTAGTTTGGAAAGAATAAAGGGAGACGAAAATTTTAGAAGATTTCAAGCCTTCAAGTGATGCGATTTCCATGCCTTTAACCAATGCGCCATATTAATGCGAATTCCAGAGGATCTAAAACATCAAACTAAAGCGCCAATTCTTGAGGATTTCAAGAGATCAAGTGATGCGCCCAAACTAAAAGCATCATTTTGAAGGAAAAGGAAGACTTTCAAACATCAAACCAAAGCGCTTGAATCAAGCAAGTCAATGCGAAATTCAGAGGAAATCAATATGCCTATCTAATGCGACCTAAGGAGGAGGGATTTTGGTCGAGTTTTGTTATATGTTAATGCGAATTTTAAAGGATCTCAATCCCTCAACTAATGCGACATCATGGAGGAAGATCCTTTGCGCTTGATAGGAGGTAGACAAGGGAAAGAGGTTTCAAGGCAAGATCAAGAGGATTCTTAAATCCTCATCCAAGGCGAATTCTTAGAGGATTCTCTATTCCCTATCCAATGCGCCATACAAGGAAGAAAGCGAAGGTGTCAACCAATAGGGAAATCCTAGACATCCAACCACGGCGAGCACTTCAAAATCCAAGGTCAAGTCTTAGAGGCAAGTTTAGAAGATTTCAAAGTTCTTATCCCAAGCGCCAACATCAAGGATGATTTGGAAGCTCTCATCCAAAGCGCTAAAGATGGAAGAAAGTAGGGGGATTCAAAAAACAAATCAAGTACACCAAATGCTATGAGGATTCAAAAGGTATGAACTAGTGCGCCAATCTAGAAGATTCAAATACCCTCATCTAATCCATAAATAGCAAGAGGATCTCTAACCCTTCAACCGATGTGCCAAACATGAGGGAGAGGATAAAGTTTTTTTTAAGAAGATTTTAATATATCCATCTAATGTGCTTAAACCCAGAGGATCCCTAACCCTTCAACCAATGCGAAAATCAAGAGGATTTTCAAATCCTCATCCTATGCGCTAAGGAGAAAGAAAAATGCTGGGTGTCAAGGTGTAAGTTTTGATGTTTCCAGAGGATTTCAAATCCTTAACCAATGCACAAATCTTAGAAAATCCTAACATCTCAAACCAATGCGACCTCTTCAAGAGGAATACAAAGGCAAGTCTCAGAGCAAATTTCTAGAGGAAATCAAAACGTTGATCCATTGCGCCACCTTGTAGGTGAGAGTAAAGTTGAGTTTTGAAAGCAAGTTAGAAGAGGATTTTGAATACCCCATCCAATGCGCCTAGAAGGAGGAGAAGAATTCAGGTTTGTATGAAAAGATCAAGAAGAAATCAAACCTCTCATCCACTGCGCCACATGTGGGAAGGCTTTGATACACTTTGAAGGAGGATCCAAAATCTTAAACCAATGCGCCTAGATAGGGAGGTTTTTATTGATCGTTTGAGATGAAATTCTAACCGGAAGATGAAATTGCTAACTAATGTGCTCTCCTTAAGGATTAAAAATAGTGGTTTAGAATGCAAATTTTAAGAGTTTCAATGAAGATCAAGAACTTGTCATCTAGTGCGCTTGGCTTGGAAATGCATTTTTATATGTTATAAATCAAATATTATCATGTTTATCGAGAAGGTTGATATTATTTCTTTCTTTGTGTTGCAGGAGCTAAAGGCTGGAAACACTTTCATGTAGGAAGGAAAGTCAGGAAGCAGTCTTCAAGAAGAAGGCATCGTAAGCTGCTCAAAGTGATCACTTCAAGCATCATGTAGCTGCTTCAAAGGAACCTTTCATCATCCTTGTGTTGGAATTCTTCATCAAGTGGCATCAAGTTGAGATTGTCTAGAAGACATCCACCCGAAGGACATCATCTTCATCAAGGCTTGAAACCTCATGTTATTAAGCTTCAAGTCTCCTTGGGAAGTTAGTTGCTCTATCATAAGGAATCATTCAAGATCATCTTCCAGGAAGCATCATTCCAAGAGATCTACATCAAGTTCAAGTGGCATCATGTTCAAAAGCAAAGGCATTTATCCATCTAAACTTCAAGATTTTACAATTTCAAGTCCAAGAGAGTCTACTACTCTTCATGAAGGAATCAAGTATTATCATCTACCACTACATCTACTTCAAGAGGAGGCATTCAAAGAAGATCATTCATATCTACAACCTACAAGAAAAAGCATTACAAAGTTAAATTAAATGGAACAACATCTATCAACATCCAGTTTACAAGAAGATATACAAGGCAAGATCTACAAGATGTATTCCTAAACCTACAAGTTCAAGCAATCACATCGAATACATCATTACAAGTTGATACAATTTTCAAAGTATGCTGAAGTGGCATCTAGGTGGCGAGTACACATCATTCAATTTTGATTAGCCGCATTATTTAATGCATTAAATGTATCATTTAATGAAAGAAGCCAAAGGGATTCCTATGTGGAGGAATATTTTAAATGCTTTCGCCTTACCTTATCACATTGGAAAACGTGCCTTCATTGCCTCTCTCTTTTGTGCTAAAAATAGCAAATTGTTGTAACTACCTCTGAGGTGGCATGATCTAGACCCTTGGCTATCGAAATGATCTTAGCTGTTCATTGTATCCTGGAGCACTATATAAAGGCCTTGTTGCCTCATTTGTAATTCAGTAGATCATTGTAATAGATTTAGATTGTAGGCAAGTAGGAGTAGAATAGGAAAGACTCTCGAAAATTCTCTGAGAGGATTTGAAGCTGTTGTAAATATTTTCAAGATTAATGCAAAAACACATTGGAGCTACTTGTTTGGTGTTAAGTATTATCTTGTGGAGTAACATGGTTTCATGAATCTTGATGGAATTAAGAGATGTTTCAAGTAAAAAGTAAAGCAGACTAGAAGTTCTTTGTTGTAATGTATGTTGTATTGAATATTTGATCAACTCCTAGCTCATGCTTTTAACATTCATCGCTGGTGAATTGTTGTGTAAAGCTAATCTGAGCCATATTTGTATAAGTTCGATTGTGAATGTTTGTTTGAGCTGCGCCGTTCAATGGGTGCCCATATGAGTCTTCATGATTTGAAAACCATTCGCAAACCTTAGGAGATTGCACCAACTTCATGTAGTTGTAGGCATCCTTGGCGAAGTGAAGTTAGGTTTACTTAGGAGTTTGTCTATTCATACAACATCATTGCTTCATTGACCTTAGATTAACTTTCTGAACCCTTAACCTTTTTCATTTTATTTATCATTGAGACCCTGAACATATCATCCACATTGAAGGAGAGATAAGCTGAATGAAAGAAGAAAGATCTAATGTAAGTCCCTTTGTGTTTAACAGCAAAATCATACTTAGTCACTGAGCTGTCTCTTACAAAATCATCAGAAAGGAACCTTGGAGTCATCTTGTTTGATCACTTTGTTCAGCATTCGAGAGGCTTTGCTCAAGAGGGAGTCAGATACTTTGCATTTCACTCTAATTGTTGACTTGTCGAAAAACAATCATCAACAGAACCTTCCCAGAATGCCTCTTGGAACCCATTCTCCATGAGCCCTGACAACTTCTCAATCATCTCTCACAATCTGACATATACACAGGTCTGATATTATATGTAGAATCCCAAATGATATAATGATTCCATACTGATATTCTCAACAGATCTATGATCTGTGAGCTGCTACAAGGAAAAGTCGGACTTGGAACGTTTTGGTTTTCATCAGAATTGCACCTTTTTCAAGCAGGCACGGTGTCCAAGTCCTATTACAGATTGGTAGGCATTCATCCCCAGTCAAGTAGGCTTACCTATTAGAGATTGGTGTACTTAGACTGTATCTCTTTCTTTTTTTCTGATTTCATAAGAAGATAGATATCTAATCAAGATTGTGCAAAATCGTTAGAAAAATAAATTAGATTCGTTGAAAAGTATTTTCAATTCCATATGCACACAATCAAATTCACACCAAACAAGTTTGTGCAAGGATGATTGATCAAACAGTATTATATGGTCTCATTTCATTGCTTATGAATATTACAAATGCTTTATTCCCATACCTGTGTTTATATAAATGTACCCAGGCCGCAAATTATCATGGGCTTGTATGATGCTCTTTTCAATGCCATCAACAATGACATCAAATGATTGTCGAACAAACCCAAGAGAAGTAACAATATAGACAATATACTGAAGGTAGCCTCCAGGACCGGCATGCGTGTGAATACCACTTATGGCTACATTTTTCTCATTGTACAGTCCCCCATACCTGTCAAAGAAAAACACAAATCAACATCTTGATTATCAGAAGTTGCAAATATACAAAGTTTCCAAATCCTTGAGTTTATTTCACATGCAACAGAAGGAAGAAAATTAGGAAAAATCTTATCCACTACGAAACTTTAAACAAGCATTCAAGCAATGCACATAAATCTTTATAAATTTCTAGGGTAAATTGAGAAGTTCGCTTGTTTACTTAAAAATTGAAATTGAATACTCTTACCAAAAACAGCATGTGAGTTGAACAACGAAATCAAACTACTTACAAACTTTAAGCAATAATTAAGAAAGAAAGGATAAATGTGTAAACAACAATAGTTCCTAGTTCCAAGGTTAGGGTTTGTATACAAGTTCCAATTGAATGTGGCCCATGCCACATTTAAATTTTATTCCATCCCTATCCCATTCTCTTTCTCTATCTATTCCCTATGCTTCATAACAAGGTCTACTCTGCTACGCTACATGATGATGGCATCTACTAGAGGTCACACACTAGATTACCTTTAACCATTTTCACAACACCTTCTTGAAGATTTCACAAATTTGGGCTTTATACTAATGTACCTTGAGATCAAATTCCGGATGGTTTTCTTGTTTACTCTAACCTATCCTGCAAAATTTATTTTATTTTGTTCACTGTGATGTATCAGCCTGTGAAGAATACCCCTAAATTCAATTGCCCATGGAATCTGTTAAACAAATATCATTTCAAAATTGACTTCAGTGAGGGAAAATTGATAGTTGAGAGTTAATAATGGTTGGCAGCAGTGAAGGCGCACACAGCAAGAAAATGGAGCGGCAGCAAAAGAAGCTGTACCCCACCGAGGATGGTGGTGACAAGAAAACAGCATATGGGAAAATGTCGGGTGGCCTTAGGAAAGGCTTCCTTTCCCCCACAACTTTCCCTGTTTCTTCTGTGACAACCCTGCCACTGTCAGCAAAGGAATCATCTGGCCCTAAATCTACAGTGGGTACAAAAAGTCACTTAACCCTTTCCACAAATGTAGCAATTCTTGTCAATCACATATCTTGAAAGCCAACCCTAATCAATTTCTGGTGCTAATGGAATAACAAGTGGCTCAATTTATTTGACTGCCAAGGTAGAGGGTGTTCCTAACCCTAATCCACCTTTATCGCTACCACGGACAGACAAAACTTTTACCTCCTATTTCTTGGGTGACAATGCAGTGGTATTAGATGCAAATCCTCTTTATTTTCATGTCCTAGATGATAGTGTTAAGGCAATAGTGGATGATATTGGTAGACAGTCGCTTGTTTTCAGATGCTTGGGGAGGCATCCCCTTGTTGAAGACTTTGTGTTCTGGACAAAAAATACCTGGTGCTATATGGAGGCTCCGTCTGTGGAGGTCTTGGAACACAGTTTCTTCCTTTTGCAATTCCACCCTCAGTTGATGACTGCAGGTTTGTGCAACAGCACAACCCTTGGTCTTTTGAAAAAGTTGGTTTATTCATGCCACCATGGGCTGCCTTGTTTGATCCTACAACTGCTGTCATCTCCAAAATACCAATTTGACTATGTCTTTACAACCTTCCTCTAGTAATGAGAAACTCTAGACTTATTCAAAATTTGATTAATCAAGTGGGTGATTTTGTGAAATTGGATGCAGAGCTGGAAGTTTCAAAGTGCAGGTATACGAGGGTCTGCGCCATGATTGATATTTCAAAGCCCATTATACACACTATCAGAAATCACTCTTCACAAAGCAACTAGACACAATTTTTGAACTTTGAAGGGTTGCCCTTGAGGTGCTTTTGTTGCAACATGATTGGCCACAAAATCTTTGGATGTTCAGCCAAATCTTCTCCTAGCTCACAATCTGTAAACCTTATGAAATGGGTGCAAAAACCAAGCATCCCTAACAAAGATTTTATGTGGTGCAACCATGGGCATTGTTTTGAGCAGTCTTCACTATCTATCTCACAACCTCAAGATGTGGATGAGGATTTGGTTCTCTGATCATGCCCCCTGTGGCTCTACCTTGGGAAATAACATCAATTTTCTCCATCCCCAGGAAAACACATCCCACAAGGCTCCTTGCCTTGATCATTTTGCTGAGGATAACGAAGACTTTCAGTATTGTGTGGAGCAGGTTTTTGAAGATGGAGACCATTTCCTTCATGCACTCTCAAAAGAAGAAGATTTAGAAATGATGGATTTCCTTGAGAATGAAGATGAATTGGACTTCATCCCTGGTACCATATCCTAGACTGCGAGCAACATCACCAAACCAAATTGTGGAACTTCAGGCAAGCGAAAGGGAAGGAAAACAGAAGTTGAAAAATTATGGATGGAAGCTCACGACTAAGTGGATGGTGGTATGCAATCGACCATGGATGCTCTCCTCACAATAAGTATGAGGAAGCATTCCTCAAAACACTCCTGATGCGACTTGGCATGAGCATTATTGTTTTCTTCAGCTATGATTCTTAAGTTTTGGGTGGCTTCTTAGGGTAGTTTAGCCACAATATTCTATAGTCTTAATTAGACTCTTAGTCTTTGGTGGATTCTTAGGTAGAATAGCCTCCCTTGGATTTTTTATGGTTTCTTCTGTGTAAAGGACTGTGTCCTCTCAGCAAACTCTTATTTTTTTATTATTTTATCATGGGAGTGGATCCTAATCCCTCACTTTAACGGTAATTTAGAAGAAATTGACTTCAGCGAACTGAAGCTTTTCCAGTCCTCTAGTGGTGCATGACCTACAGAGGACAGACCAGCAAAATTTACTCATTTAAATTGAAAGAAAGTTAAAGTTTATGGAGAATGGATCAACCATAGAAAAACAACCCTAATCTATAGAAAAAGTTGAATTGGCTACTATTGACCAACATAGTATTTTAAATGAAAACCCAACAAACAAAAGTAAATTCACCTATAGTATAAATCTACCAAAAGTATGGTCCTCTGCTGCTTTGTGTTGCTTAGCTTAAATTTCTACGACAGATTTTAAGAGCGATAGTACAGATACAAGAGACAGAAAGACATTAAAATAATGTCCACAGATGACCAAAGTAGGCCATTGGGACTCTGAAGTATAGCTAGTTACAATAGAGAAGAAATAGGATAAGAGGACCCTGGATAATGGAAGTGATTAAACATAAAAACAAAAAAGCAAAAGCAAAGAAACAAAGCAAAAGAGGTTAAAGAAAGTGGTTAAAACCCCAAAACCATAACATCATCCAAGTGAGGAAAGGACCACCAATAAAGTGTTAAGTTGCAGAAGATCAAAACATATTGCAAAGAATAAAAAATAGATATCTAGAGAGAGAAAGAGGAGAAACTTCTTTCCTGGCCCAAGGGTTGAGCTAGGTTCTCAAAACCAATCTACGAACCTTTCTCATCCAATATATACAAGACATTCATGAAGGGATGAGGGCTTTGGGATGACCATCTATGGTTAATTCATAATACAACATCATGCCATTCACCAGAATACCCTCCATATACCATTACATTGCATAGAAGGAAACACATGACTGAATTAAATGTATCTATTGGCTGTTGGAGTCTCTAAAGTGAATGGTATCCACTCGTGCACCCATGCCCATTTACATTGGTTATAGAGCCCCTTCTAATCTGGAAAACAAGTTAATCAAAAAGCTCAAGCAGCAGGACGAGAAAATGCACAAAATCAAAAAGAGTATATACAACATACAAGAGATGATCATGCACACCAATTTTGACTACACACAAGTGCAAGCACAACCCTCGCATGAAAAAGGGACCTGCACAACCTCAAGTATTCTCTGCTCCAGCAATTCGCAGTTTAGAAATGAGATCAAGTACAGTGTGTACTGTGTAGGCATGGGTCACTGATGCCTCCACGCTAGAAGCTATATCTACAGCACCTAGTACTGCAACTTCTCCACTCACAGAAATTGCACATTGCAATAATAATGAGACATTGAATAGAGGTTTCTGGATCCAAAAGGTCCCTCAAATCTGGTTACTTTCCTTTCTGATTATAGGTTTTGATTAAATTCCAGATTGTATCTGTAACAGTCAGTCTAGAAGCATTGAATGTATATAGGCCTTATTATTATGTTTATGTATGCAGTACATTGAGGTATTCAGATAGTTAGTGTCTCTGTCAAAGTTTGTATATTTTTTTTTTTTTCACTTGCTAAATATTTGGGTGGCCTTATCGGTGGCCTTTGATGCAGTCTAGGGTAAACTTGGGCTCTTTCTTAAGATCTGTAAACACTGGTTACAGGCAGCTGTACCCGATGCCATAACCTGGCTTGGCCTACATTCTTAGAATTTCTAAGCATGGGTTACACTCGAATGTATCCCATAATTGTTACACGGCAACCTAGCTTGGACCACGTTTTAAAAATTTATAAACATGGATTGCACTTGAATGTATCCCAAACATGAGCTGTGCTCGAATGTATTCCATAATCATAGATTGCAACCTTGGGACACATTCTAATGATTTGTGATCATGAATCACTAGAATGTATTCTGTATCGTTACATGGTTTGGAGTACATTCTTAAAATTTGTAAACAAGGGTCACACAAACATATCCCATAGCCATTACAGCACAACTTCATCACATGTCCATTTGTGGGCAATAATCATTGTGAGGGGAATTTTAACTTGGATTACAACCTTGGGCCACATTCTAATGATTTGTTAACATGAATCACTAGAATGTATTTTGTATCGTTATATGGTTTGGAGTACATTCTTAAAATTTGTAAAGAAGGTCACACACAAACATATCCCACAGCCATTACAGCACAACTTGATCACATGTTCACTTACATGAATCACTAGAATGTATTTTGTATGGTTACATGGTTTGGAGTACATTTTTAAAATTTGTAAACAAGGGTGACACACAAACATATCCCACAGCCATTACAGCACAACTTGATCACCTGTCCACTTGTGGGCAATAATCATGGTGAGGGGAATTTTAACTTTGATTATGCTCTTATAAGTGCTTCCCATTGCCGTTACATCACAAGTGGTGAGTGGCTTTGAACTTATGTTATGCTCTTACTAGTGCCTCCCACTCCCATTACCATTACATCACGATTCACAAGTGATGAGGTGAATTTGAACTTGAGCTATGGTCTTACAAGTGCCTCCCATTTACACCACTACTGACAAGCAGGATTTGAAATCGGGTTAAGATCATACAAGTGCTTCTCATTACTACATCACAACCCCTTGGATTATTACTGGTTTGGCTTTGTGGACGTATTAACGGGTATATTTTAAGATGAATCAGGGCATGTACTTCCGTAAACTTCATCAATAATCTAATATAGATAAACTTTTATTATTAAAAAATTCCTCACAAGGAAAAACAGGATATAAAAAGACTTGCATGATGTAGCATTGACAGTGTATGTCTGTATGAATTTTAAACACATATGTACACAAACATATAGATATACATGTATATTTCTATATATGTTCACACAAACATATATGTTTGTGTACACACTATATGTACATATATATGTACGTGAAGAAAAAGGGATAGAGGCGGAGACTACAATTCGCATAAATACACACCTGGACTGGAGTCGTTCAAGTAGTTTAATTGTGACAAGCTGAGAGGCCATACATGCATCTAAGTTAACAAACACAACTCTGCTGCCATTATCATTGGGATCACCCACAATGAAGGCTCTTGCCCTTAGCCTGAAATGAATGCCTGACGCAATCTGATCACTGTTTGCATAGCCCATCATATTCACATCAGCAGCAGGTCCTGTGATATCATATGATCCTGTTCCTATCACATAATTGGCCTCTGATAAGCCGCCCAGAGGGCATACGAATAAGATGAAAAACAGCCACATTAACACCATGGGTATCATGGAAGTGGCACCCATTTCCTTTCGGACACTTGCTCAGATTGGCCCAAATTCAGGAGAAGCGAGGAGGGTATATATACATGAATGAGGGATGTATAGAAAATGTGTATGCCACATTGGAAAATGTTGTCCGTGCGAGTATGAATGCGTGGGGTTTCTCCAATTTGGTCATTTGCGTGTGACCAAAAATGTGAACGAGAACAACGTAGCTGTTCCGAGGTTGATTTTAAGGCTTCTGGATAATTTGAAGGTCAATACTTGTCAACAGAGCACAGAACGGAAAGTTCTTAACGTACCCGAGGTCCAAAACAGCTTGAGGAACGGATCCACCGAGAAAAGATTATTATATTTTTAAACGTATCCTACAGCCATTACAGCATAATTTCATCACATTAATCATGGTGAGGGGAATTTTAACCTGGATTATGCTCTTACAAGTGCTTCCCACCATTGTCATTACATCAGGAGTGGTGAGGGTGATTTGAACTTGAGTTATGTTCTTAGGAGTGCCTGTCACTATCATTGCATCATGACTCACAAGTCACAAATGATGAGGTGGATTTGAACTTGAACTATGGTCTTACAAGTGCTTCCCACCATTGTCATTACATCACAAGTGATGAAGGTGATTTGAATTTGTGTTATGCTCTTACAAGTGATGAAGGTGATTTGAATTTGTGTTATGCTCTTACAAGTGCCTCCCATTACCATTACGCCACGATTCACAAGTGATAAGGTGGATTTGAACTTGAGCTAAGGTCTTACAAGTGCTTCCCATTTGCACCACGATTTGACCTTGGGTTAAGGTCATACAAGTGCTTCTCGTTACTATTATGTCTACATCACAATGCCTTGGATTATTACTGGTTTGGCTTTGTGGACGTATAACCGATATATTTCAAGATGAATCAAGGCATGTACTTAGTAAACTTCATTAATAATGTAATATAGATAAAATTTTATTATTAAAAAGATTTCCTCACAAAAAAATGGAAATAAAAAGACTTGAATGATGTAGCATTGACAGTGTATGTCTATATGAATTTAACATATATGTGTACACAAACATATAGATATACATGTACATTTCTATATATGTTCACACAAATATATGTGTGCACCGACCTTGAATTTGATGGTTTGCTTGACCTTTTCTCAATTTTAGACCGTATTTTATAATTTTAAAATTTATTAGACCATATAACTTCACTTGTTAAAATTTTATTATAGGGAAATATAATATAATATTCTTATTTATAATATATATTATTTTATAATATTTTAGTATAGAAATATATGTTAATTTAGAATATTTTCAAAATTAATATAAATGATATTTTTCTTTTAGAATGTTTATCTTTAATATTTTTTAAAAATCAATTTAGAAACGAGTTTAAAATTGATTCTTGTTACTTGTTATTCATATATATATATATATAGAATAGAATACAAATTTACAAATTACAGAGAAAGAAGAGTTGATTTATAATTATAAAGATAAAAAAATAATTGTTGGTGTGTAACTTGTAAGTACCCTCTACCACAATCATATTTTTATATTTTTAATGTTTTGATTTACTTGTTTTAATTAATATATATGTGAATTGGAGAAAGAATTTTTTTAACACTTACTTTGTATTTAGGAATGAAAAAAACATGGTGATTGAAATGCAAGTTGATTTCTTTGCTTGGATAGGTGCTTAAAGCTTAAAGCTTAAAGCCAAAGAGTAAGACAATAATTTGTGAAGTTGAAAGCTTCAATTTCACCAATTCGTTCATCAAGTATCCAACAATCTATCTCTTTCAAATTATGTTGCATAAGTATTTGTTTTAATGGATTCTTAGGGCTTTTCTTATTGTATATTTAGTTGAATAGTTAAAGATGGTTTTTATAGTTTAACAGTTAAAAGATCTAAGTTTTTGTTATGTTTTCTTTTGAAGTCACAATTATAGATCAATATATGCTTACTGCAAACTCTATGATTATAGATTTGATTTCAATTCAAGAACACTAGTTAATAATAATAATAATAATTCTCATTTAATAAACCAAATCAAACATTGCCAAATCAGATTATCAAATAAAACAATTTTGCAATAAAAGTGCAAGCATTTGTAAAATATTAAAAGGCCATACTACTTGATCTCCTCTCATCCAAAAAACCAGAAAAATATTCCACTCAGAGTCCAAATCCAAGGATGTTATAATATGAAAACATGATCACCACAGTCAACATTTTTTTCTTAAAACATCAATTGAAATATATGACAGGCAGGGGTGACCGTCGAATTCCAGGCCTGTTGTATATATGTGTGTGTGTTTTTTTTTTTTTTTAATAAGGAAAAGGGATAGAGGTGAGGGCTACAATTAGCATATATATACACACCTGGACTGCAGTCGTTCTAGTACTTTAATTGTAACAAGCTGAGAGGCCATACATGCATCCAAGTTAACAAACACAACTCTGCTGCCATTATCATTGGGATCACCCACAATGAAGGCTCTTGCCCTTAGCCTGAAATGAATGCCTGATGCAATCTGATCACTGTTTGCATAGCCCATCATATTCACATCAGCAGCAGGTCCTGTGATATCATATGACCCTGTTCCTATCACATAATTGGCCTCTGATAAGCCGCCCAAAGGGCATACGAATAAGATGAAAAACAGCCACATTAGCACCATGGGTATCATGGAAGTGGCACCCATTTCCTTTCGCATACTTGCTCAGATTAGCCCAAATACAGGAGCAGCGAAGAGGGTATATATACATGAATGGGGGATGTATAGAAAATGTGTATGTCACATCAGAAAATGTTGTCCGGGCGAGTATGAATGCGTAGGGTTTCTCCAATTTGGTCATTTGTGTGTGAACAAAAATGTGTTAGTTTTGCTGCTGATTGTGTGTGAACGAGAAAAACGTAGCTGTTCTGAGGTTGATTTTAATGCTTCTGGATAATTTGAAGGTCACTAGGTAAGTAGTTGTCAACAGAATAAAACAGCAGAGAGTATAAAGTTCTTAACGTTCCCGAGGTCCTAAACAGCCTAAGGGACGGATCTACCAAGAAAAGAATATTATATTTTTAAACAATTGATTCTTTATTTAGCAAACTGTTTTTTAAAATTTAACAAACACGTCAGGGTGCTTTCCATGGAATGGGAAGAGAGGAAGCTTTTATCCCCCAAGTACTTTACTATTGATCATGGTGTTACCCTTCGGTTCTTGATTGAAAAAATATGGAACACACAAGGTGGGGAGTTTTTTTTTGATTTGTAGACTTCAAAAAAGCCTTTGAGACGATGCCTCTAGCAAACTTTGGAGAAGGATGGAGGAGGCTTTTGTTCCTATTTCAATATTTTTTAAGGGGTTAAAACACCCCCTTAGATAAAAATATTTAGGTTGATTAAATAAATAAAGTATATATTCAAAAATTAATTTAGATAAATAAGTCAGATTGATAATAGAAATTATTAAAATTAAATTGGAAATTAAATAAATTATATGTGATACTTAGTTTAAAATATAATTACGAAAATGTGTTGTGATAGATGTTAGAAATTGATTTACTAAGGTGTTAGAAATTTAAAGCTCACACAAATGAAAATCTTAAATTTTGTAAAATAATTTTTTTTGTTTAGGTTCACTTTTGTAAGTGTGGATCTAATCTTTACAGGTACAAACCTGAACTGTAAATCATTGATCTGATCTAACAAGTTGTGGACTGTTGGAATTTGCTCACCTTGATTTATGATGTCTGAATGTGCATAAGGATAGATAGTGTTTAGGAATACCTTTAGGGAATCTATTGAATCACAAGGGTCCAACTCTCTGTAATTAGACCCCTAAAAAATGGGTTTTATGGCCCTAAGTGGAGGATCAAAGACAACAAGCAAGCATATAATGGACCTAAGATGATGTGATGCTCGAGTAATGCTGCTAGAATGCTCTCATAAAATGTTCTATGAAAAGTCCTTGTGTAATTCCGAGATGATTTTTAAACGAGTAAATGAATGTCTTTAAATACAACCAAGCACACAAGTCAACACAAACACGTCTTAGGTTAGTTCACATTGGCTACTGGGAGGGATTTGATGGGATTTATTTTGAAATTCAATTTTAAAAGTTTAAGATTTAGATTCGCAACTATGGAAGTGACATGGGTCAAATTCGCACCTGTAGATCCAATCTAAAGTGATGCATGGTGAATCTAGGGATCAAGATAAATCTCTAAGGATGAGTGATAATGGGATCGGAATATAAGAATGTTGTGAGCCAAATTCGTACAAGAATGTGCCATGTGCACATTTATTATTGCATTTAGGACACTTCAATCAAATTGGGCCCAAAACATGAGGGAAAAGGGCATGGGTAGACATTTTTACCATTACATTTTGCCCCCACATTAATGTGCATGTAAACTACTAGAAGGATGCATTTCAAAGAAAAATAAATAATCAACATGTAAATAAATTATTTTATGATCAACATGTAAATAAACTATTTTCTCACACTCAAAGGATACAAATCTATGTAAAGTAACATATCATTCTTGAATTTTTTTTGCAATGAATGCTCCATAGAAACATGAAAAGTAGAAAAAACATGTAATGAGTAGCATCTATCAAGCATTAATATAATCACAACTTACTTAGAGGAACTATCTTCCAGAATAATAGAATTAAAATGATAAGGATGAGAGATTATGTTACATAAAGTGATAAAAGTGTTGACTATGTGGAAAAGACTCTAACTATGTGAATAAATCTAAAGGGTTTTGTTTGGATATGGAACAAGATTTGACTTTATAGATAGCATGATACATGTCTCCAACTATGAAAAAATGTACTTTATCTAGATACAATAATGAAGCTTTGTCTCGTACCAAAAAAAAATCATATCTATCATAATAGCATCATTATAATTGCACTCATGAAGAAATTTAGTGATAATATATGTCTTGCCTTCAATTGATTGCATATAAATGACACAAGGAATCAAAGGAAATGGTAAGAATATATAAGTGTGATAAAGCATGTAAAAAAATAAAGATAGCATCATATTCAATAAGCATGTAAGAACATAAATAGGTGATAATCATGAAAGTATGTGCAATAATAGAAAGTCAAGATGCCCCCCAATATAGGAAAGTGATAAGGTAAGGATGGCCCTAGAGGCTATATAAGGATAATTTTGGTTCAAATAGAATGTAAAAGACATGAATATGAGGACCATAAACATGGAATAATAAGTATGGTAAGGATCATTTAACATAGCATCATAAGTACGATAAGGATCATATTAGGGTCTGTTATGGAGTAAAAAGTGTCTACATGTCTTTTTAGCTCCTTGTTTAACTCCTAGGTCCCCATAATTAAATTATACACTCTAAATGTTTATCCCGATGTAAAATTGCTAGATATCAATGTAAATTTGGAATAAGGGGCTCGTGTTTTACCTTATCCCAGACCTAAAAGGGGCTCAAATACTTGGGCGCCAACACCCAAGTCTTCCTTGATTGGTCAGGGTTAAAATAACTTTATGTCAGCCTGGGACCTTTCAATTTTAGGTTTCTCCTTGTTGGCTCTTTTGGTTTAATTTCACGAATGTTAGCGAGAAAGCATATATAAGTGTGTTTTTGAATTCATTCTGAACTTAGATAGAGATAGCCAACTTGAAGAATTGGAGAAAAGAGCATTCAAAGTATTCATTGTGATTCTAGAGCAAATTTGTATTGTCATTGTGTGTGTTGTAAGTTTGAAGTTATCATCTATCTCTCCTTATGAGTCGAAGATCCTTCATCCTCCTAAGGGTTTCATCACATAGGTGATATCATTATTGTTTATCATCATTTAATTTATCATATTGTTATTATGTTTAGCCTCTCCCTGCAAGGGCATGCTCTCTTTATCTATCAACGATGTTGGGAAGCTTGAATGCTATCCCAGGATTTGACTGAGGCAAGTCCCTAAACACCATAACCCCCCCAAACCCTCTCTTGTCGTCTTGTGTGTAGGTTACAGGAGCGAGATCCAGAAAATGTGAAGATACAGGAAGACTAAGCTAGGATCAGGGTTTCAAGATCCAAAAATAGTTTCAAAGAATTCACTCACCAAGGACTTGGGTGCCACTGCCCATGTCCTCCTACCTTTTTTGAGTGCAAATTTGGCTTCAGAACAACCTTTGCAGCAACTTTCCAATTCATACCTTGGGAAGATTTTTCTAGTTAGGACTTGGGCGGTCCCGAAATTGTCCTCCGACACCTCTACTTTTAGAAGATAGGTTCTATCATCTTCCTGATCATCCCTGAGCAATTGGTTTCTCAGTTTCTGTCATATTTTGTTTGTTATAGGTAAATCATTGTAGAACTAGGGTTTAGTGCATTATTGACCTAGTGTTTGATAAAAGGACTTGATTAAATCTAATCTTTCTATAGCACTCTTGAGTATAAGATCTGTAGACTAAGTCCACCTCCATTTGGTAGTGATTTGGCTCGATCTTGTCCTTAAATGTTATTGTGAAAGAGGGTTTGATCTAGTGTGCATGCTAGTTGTCATCATTCACCTTTTTCATACTTAACAGGATCGTGATAAAGGTAAGTATCATAAGCATGGAATAAAGATAGTATAAGAGCTAGACATCATAAATAGGTGGATAGGGATCACAAGAACATAATAAAATCTTGTAGCATGAGAATATAACAAGGAATGTGTGCAAAACTCAAAGTAGTAAAATATAGAGCATAGGAACATATAAGCTAATAAAAAAGCATAGATAAGCATCTGAGATAAACAAGACATGTGAGGAAGCATGAAAGTTGAACATGAAATGTAAGAGAGCGAGGGAGCTAGACATGAAATTTGTATAAGAAGGATTCACCCAAGTGAGGAAATAAAGCATAAATCATAATATAAAATATGGAATGATAATAGGAGAATCACAACAAATAAGGAATAAACAAAAAGCCTCGAGTATAAGGAAACACACACACACCAACAAAAAAAAAAGCATAAGAACACTACAAATTATCAAACAACAAAATTAAAATAATCCTCATCCAAGAGGTCATCCTCATCCCAACATGTAAACATCAAGTTCCTCACTTCTCTTTCTTTTTCAATTATATGACTTCCCTCTTGATAAGAATTAATAGTCTATCAAAACACTATTGGTAGGTGTGACTAGAATAACATCTTTCTTTACCCATTTTTCTTGCTTCTTTGGAGATGGCTCCATAGAAAAAAAAAAAATGTTTGTTGAACTATGTAATGTCTCTTTGGTACCCATGAAGAAGTAGTATTCTTAGCACAAACCATATGCTTTTGAAACATACGACCCTTATCCTTCTTAGGGGGTAAAGAATGCTTAGTATGATCACGTGCAACTATAGTTTTATCTTTTTCCCCTCTTTGTCCTCAAATTACTTTTCATAAACCTTATAAAGAATCCTTAGGGGTGTGAGTGTAAGTATTCAAGGTAAAATGACTTGACTTTGAAATATGTTCATACGAGTCTCTTGTAACCTTTACAACTCTTTCCTCACAAACATACTTAACACATTAATGCATAACAAAAGGAATGATCTTCAAATGCTCAAACCATGATCTATAAATAAGGAGGTCACACTTCTCTTATATTAGAAAATAAATACTTGATAAAAAGAACTCCAATAAAACCCCTTAAAGTGCATTATTAACCACTTTATATGGTTGTCACGCTGACAAACACATGTACAAATATCTTATCAAACACATGCAAAATTAATAGATAGAAACACATACAAATTGAACACACATAGTTTGCCCTAGAGAAATCCAAACAAAGGGTGAAAAACTCTAGCTCTAGAGAGAAAATGCCCTTCATTCCACTAACATTAGGTTGATCATAGATGTTTACAATGCCCACATGAAATCAATGATCACACAAAATAATTATAGAGCTTCCATTGCACCTACAACACACTCTCACTTCAATTCAAACCTGCATTCACACTTGCAACAAGCATGAAGATGGACTACAGCTACCATACAATGAGAGCCAACCACTTCTCAAATGTGGAAAGGCAACATGTGACTTTCATACAACCTCCCAACCTCGCAAAGATGGAAAACCAATTGATGAAATGGAATATCAAGCACTGAAGCTCTTTGTATTCCACTTGTTGTTAGAATCATTACAAGTTTGTTAGTTTTGTTAGTATGAGTCCATCAGTCGTATGATTCTTGTTCCAAGTTGAAAGAGGCAATAGGGACCATGTCCATGAAGGGGGTATTGTGCAAACAAATTTATACTACTCATCTTGATCAATCCAAATAGCGACATTTATACCCTCAAATTTAGAAAATCAAGATTTGGGCCAGATGGTGTTCTTCTTGAACTAAAACTAGTTTTGCAATGGTTCAATTGATTGTGTTGAGAGCCACATCTGTGGTTGATGGATTCCATTATTTGTGTATGTATGTCATTGAAGGGGGTTATCCTAGATTTGAAGTCATCTAATCTAGTGACTACTATTAGATCCATTTGTTAGGATAAGGGGTGCAATTCACCTTACAATCATGTCATGATTAACTATATTTAATTATGTAGATGGTAAATAATGTATGATCTCTAAATCTGCTAGAGTGGGATAAATGGGACAACCATGTGTGGGCATGGATATTATTTATTTAGGATATTGTCTAAGAAGGCATTGAATATGAAGGTTACATAGAAAAGGTCAAAATTGGGAGTAATAAAGCATCTTTCTGATTTGGTATTTATGACACAAATATTGAATGCCCTCATGGAGCACCTAGGATTGGGATCTTGATCAATTTTACCATTATGTTAGAATTTATGACATCTATGACATGTAATAAGTATGTAAGAGGTACATAAAATGAGTTACTATTCTGAGATGCTTAACTATGATCATAGGGGCATTGGACACTTGCCATGGCTCATGGTTTTGGATACCACTTGATGGTTTCTTGTTTCTAACTTTTCTATATATTATAGGAAAGGGATAGTGGATTGTAAGGTTCTTTTTATAGGTACTCTTATGTTGTTGGATACTATCAGAGGGATAAATAAATTATTTTATTATACTATATTATTTAGAATAATACAAGCTTGGGTTTCGTTGGGGTGAATTTTTTTCTCTCAAAGGTTTCTCCTTATATATCTAGTGTCTACATGGTTTACATTTTATGAGTTTGTTGATTTTTTATGATTCTTCTCCATTATTTTTCTTGGTATAAGTTTATTGGCTTAATCACATCATAATAAAATTAAATCACTACATTGATAATATTTTTGTAGTGTCATTTACCTTGTTATATCAACATTTAGTATCAGAGCTATGACTTGATTGTAGAAGGGGATGCCTTTCTTGCAGTGTTGTTGGGTTTTTTGTGGCTGTGGTGGGAGTATTATTTTAGTGGTTTTATAGATATGATTATGGTTAGAGAATCCATGACAAGTACATTACAATCAAAGATTAAGAAGTTCAATGGCTCTTAGTATGAGATGTGGAAACTAAAAATAGAGGATCTCTTGGAAGAGAGATTAATGGAAAGTTATGGCAGAGAAGGAAAGGCTTATAGAAATGCCTAACATGTAGATTAGGAAAAAATGGATAAGAAGGCTTGAGGGACAATATGACTATCTATTTATGATTTTGTCCTTTTGAATGTCTCTGAGGAGACTGTTACATTCAATTTGTGGAGAAGGATTGGTGAGATCTGTCAAATGAAGAGTCTACTACACAAGATTTATCTAAAAGGAAAATTATATTATTTAAAAATGAAGAAACTTTGCAGTTGATAATTTAAATGCATTTAATGTTATTTTGAGTCACCTAAGAAGTATTGACGTTAAGATAAATGAGGAGGATAGATATATTTTACTATTATGCTTTTTACCGAAATCTTGGGAGAATCTAATAGTTGTAATCAATGGTGATACTACATAGCCTATTATGGATAGTCTTGTTGCTACTTTGCATGGTAAAGATAAGAGGAAAAAATCCATAGACAAAGGTTCTAAGGATGCACTCATATATGGGATAGACCCAAGGAAAAAGGGTGGTAGAAAAAGGGTGATAAGGAGAGGTCTAAATCAAAAGGACAGTCTAAAACCTTTAGTAAGAGTAGAGTAAAATGCATTAAAGCAGCTACCATATGAGGATGCCACAACAAACCCAATGCATTAAAGTAGCTACCATATGACCAAATGCAGAGGATAAACAAAGGACTTCAACAAAGTTCTCAGGTTCTACAAACCCTGAGAACTTTTTTGTAGTCCTTTGTTTATCCTCTGCATATGGTAGTTGCTTTAATATAACATTTTATTGGCTTTCTTGGCCTTATTGCACAACCTCTAGACCATTGGAAATGATCCCAATGGACCCCTTAAGACCTTTTCACAAACTCAACTAGGACTCTTAACATCAAAATGAGTCATAAAAACATCACTAGAGTGATGCTCCTGCATCATACTCCCAAGGGAAAAAAAATGAAACTCAGGTTCCACCTGAGAGGAGGTCTACAACAGTGTGTCCATGCTTGATGATGTCTACTTCAGTCATCCATGTGGTATCCTCATATAGTACCAATCTGGAAGTTCATGAGTTTTGAAGAATATTGTTGTGCAAGTTTAATGCATTGGGTTTGTTGAGTTTTCATGGTGTTTTGTGCAAGAAAACTAATTTAATCTCTTCACTGTCTGTTCCTGACCTAGAGTTTGCAGTGGCCTAGAAAACTCCATAACTTGGGTTTCCACTATTGAAAAACCACAAAATTGGGTGAGCATCTTCATTGGGTTGTGTGCTAGCTTTCCACCAAGTTTTAGCTCTTAAAACCCCCACATGTGCAAGATATTCATGACTGTGTATGTTCACTGTCAAACAGGACTGTTTAGAACCCTAGAGGCATTGAGGGTTTGTTGAAAGTTGTTCTTGTTTGGTAGACTAGCCCCTAGTATAAAGTCTATATGATGACTGATATCTCTTATTGGAGGCAAGGAGTTAGGAAGTTCATCCACAACTATGTCTGCATAATCCTTCAACATGTCTTAAATCTCCCATGGCAACTCATCATTTCTTGCAGTTGTTATGATAGTCCTAGGTCTGACCATCACTGCAAAACCTATCTGTTCCTCCTCCATTATCTTTAGAAACTCTTTTTCATCCACTAACGTCACACTTGATCCAACCTTTTGGTCTTTATCTTCCTCCTTCAAAGGTGCTAAGGTATAAGTAACTCCATCCTTCTCCAAAACATAGACATTCTTCCTATCATCATGCATTGTTTTTCTGTCATATTGCCAAGGCCTACCAAATAATACATGTCACACATCCATAGGGATGATATCACATAACACCCTGTCTTTGTACCTTCTTATTTGAAACTCTATTGAACACTGTTCATTGACTAGTACTTGTTGTCCCTTATTCAACCATGAGACCTTGTATGGTGTAGGGTGAGGTAATCTCTTCAAGTTTAGTTTCTCTATCATTTCAACAACAAAATTATCAGTGCTACTAGAATCTATAACAACTTGACAACACTTACCTTGGCACTTGCAAACAGTCCTGAATAATGACTTCCTTTGAGGTGGCTCCTTCTCCATTGGAACCTTGATCAATGTCCTTCTCATTAGCAAGGATTCTCTTTTATCTAGTTCTTCTGGTTGTGGTGAGGAGTTAACACTTTCTTCATCTCCCCCTTGAGCGACTTGAGTTCTTTCACTTCTAAAAGTGGTAGTTGATTGCTCTTTTGGACACTCCCAAGCTCGATGACCTATGAATTTGTTGCACTTGTAATATTTACCTGTGAAACCATTAAATCCTCCTCTTTGTCCAAATATACCCCTAAAATTAGGCCTTCTTCCTCTAAAACCTCCTCTTGAACTTGATGCTTGTTCTTAGGAGGTACTTGACTCACCTTGACTTCTTTGTGACTATCCTCTACCTGCATAGAGACCTCTACCTCTGAAAGTCGTTCCTCTACCTCTATTATGCTTTTCTTGCTTCCTATTCAGCTTCTCCTTGGCCTTTAAGGCTAGTTGCTAACACTCTTCAAGTGTCCAAGGGCTTGTAAGGCTCAACTCATCTTGCAAGTTGTACTTCAATCCATTAAGGTATCTTGCAACCTTGTCAGTGTCGTCCTCCATGTGTCTTGATTTGATACTCAACTCGTAGAACTCTTCAGTGTACTCTTTCACTCCCATATCCTTTTGTTTCAAGTTCTGCAACTTCCTATACAACATAGTCATGTAGTCACTAGGCATGAATTTGCCCTTCAACTTGGCAATCATCCTATCCCAAGAAGTAATCTTGGATTTTCCTTTCTTTCTCCTTTCTTTCTGAACATAATCCCACCATAGGGATGCATGACCTTTCAACTTGGTCCTAGCCAATTTTACTTGCTGCTCTTCAGGTACTTCCTCAAACTCAAAATATTTGTCCAACTCCCCTATCCAATCAAGGAGTTCTTCACCATTCAAACTACCTGCATATACTAGAAGTTCCATCTTCACCTTGGTTCCCTCACCCTTGACTACCTTCAGCAATCTTTCCATCCTCACATCATCAGCATCCCTCTCTTCTTGAGGTTCTTCTTGAAGTACTTCATCCACCACTTCATCTTGGTCACTCATATCCCCTATAACCACTCATCTTCTTTGGTTAGCTTCCACTGTAGTGAGTCTTGCATCCAAACTGACTCTCATTTCCCTCATTTCTCTAGCAAGGGCTTCTCCCAATTGTGTTGCTATTCTCTCTGCCACCCTTTTAGCAACATTGATTCTTGAAGGCATATTTCTCTTTTTTGATTGTTAACTCTTTTATTGGCTTTCTTGGCCTTATTGCACAACCTAGACCATTGGAAATGATCCCAATGGACCCCCTAAGACCTTCACAAACTCAACTAGGACTCTTAACATCAAAATGAGTCATAAAAACATCACTAGAGTGATGCTCCTAGATCATACTACCTAGCCTATTATGGATAGTCTTGTTGCTACTTTCCTTGGTAAAGAAATGAGGCAAAAATTTATAGACAAAGGTTCTAAGGATGCACTCATATATGGGATAGACCCAAGGAAAAAGGGTGATAAGGAGAGGTCTAAATCAAAAGGACAATCGAAAACCTCCAGTAAGAGTAGAGTAAAATGCTAAAACTATGGGAAATGGGGCCATGTAAAAAAGGAATGTAGAAATAAAAAATCTTCTGAAGATTCCTCTAATGATAAATCTTGTGATGATGAAAATGATGGTTTGTTCATTTCAACTAACATTGCTAGTGATGTCGCATGGTTGATTGATTCAAGTGCTTCATATCATAGGACTCCCCATATGGAGTGATTTTCTTCATATAGGTCATATATGGTGGTAGTGAGGTGTTCCTTGGTGGCAATAATTCACATGATTGTTGGAAAAAGGAAGGTAAAACTTATGTATAGTGATGGGAGAGTAAAATCTCCCATACATGTATTACACATTTTAGGGTTAGCACATAATTTGCTTTTAGTTTCTAAAATGAATAGTGTTAGAGTGCATGTTACATCTGATTGGAGTGGATGCAAGTTAGCTAGAGTGAATTTGGTGCTAACTATGGGATCCCAATGTGGGATTTTGTTCAAGCTCGATGCATCTACTTAGTGTAACTCAACTCGTGTAATTAAAAACTTAGATTCGTGTATGTGATGGCATCATAGGATGGGTCACATTGGTGATAAAGGGCTTAAGAACCTAGTTAAGAAAACTATGGTGGACGATTTGTCTAATTACTCTAGTTTTATTTTTGTGAGCACTAAATGTTTGGTAAACATAGTGAAGTTTAATTCTGGTAGCAATAGAGAAAAAGGATTAATGGAAGTAATTCATAGTGAGTTATTTGGTCTTGTGGATGTTGTTTCTAAATTAAAAAATCTTGTTATTTTGTCTCATTTAATGATTTCTACTCACATTTGTTTAGGAGAACAGAGTGATCTAGCCCAAGGAGTTAAACTAGGTCAAACTCTCTTCTACAAAACATTAGGACACAAATCGAGCTTGGCTTCTACCCAAGGAGGAGAGCCAAACTACAGGGGTTCTACCCTTTTTTTTTATATAGATGGATCAACCAAGTTCAACCAAGGTCTGTTACACATATGGTTCCTAAGGTTGTCATTGATGTCAACACTCTCATGGATGTGTGATGGTGTTCATGGTTAGATGTCATGTACTATCTAGTAGAGAAGATATAATTCATGGATGTATGTCATATAATGTGGTTACTAAAGTTCATGGTTGGATCTCATACCTTGATCAATGTAGAGTTGAGTATGAAGTTATATTAAGATGGAAATTAGAAGCATCAAGAAGACGTATTAAGATGGGAATTAGAAGCATCAAGAAGATACATTAATATGGGAATTAGAAACACTAAGATGATCAGATGTGTTGTTGATGCTGGGAAGATGTTACTGGTGGCCTAAAGCATATTGTATGATCTCTCCTGCTATTCCTAAGAATGTATGTATTGATACAAAGAAGGTTTGGCCTCCGGAAGTTGGTGAAATTTTCTACTACAAGATGACTACTTTGAAGACTATATGGGAGATTGCTCTGCATTTTAATTCTTTTGATGTTGTGCCTCTATATATTGGAAGATAGATTCATATAGTGTCAAAGCAGGTATGTTCCAAATTTCATGGTGTTTGGATTACTGGAAGGGTGTTTTCCAATTGACAGTTTGAAGACAGTGTTGGTTCTAAAGAAGACATTCATTGTGCAACAATGTTTGGCTCTGCATTCCTCTGCGATTGAAGATGATGTCTTGCGGTTCAAAAGTTAAGCTCGGTGACTTGTGAAGGTGTTATTTCCAAAGTTTCAAATCTCTACACCTTTTGCAATGAAAGTTATAAGTGATAGAGTTCTGGTTCGTATTCTGTTTGAGAAAAGTTGTGTTGAAAGCTTGTTAAAATGTTCCGCATCTCTTCGAAAGAGAATAATTGCCTATGCAATTTGGTGGACATGTTCGAGGATGTGCATTACATGCATCATTGTAGTTTCTGGTGTTTTGGTGCTCCGCAAGTTTAGTTTCTCAATAACAATGTGTTACAGTGTGTTCTGGATGGTTGTTTGATCTCTGTGTGCATGTTTTAAGGTATGCGCAACAATGTATTTGTTGTGCAAAGTTAGAGGTGTATCTAAAGGTGTTGTATGAGTCATGAAGACTCATCTAAAAGAATTTCATGAAGATCTTTTATGTTTCCAGTACCACATAAGGTTTTTCAAGTGGTGGTGACTGTTATACTTCAAATTTCATGTCTTCCTGCTTAAGGTCGTCCTATTTCAAATGAAGGATGTGTGTGGAGGTAATTCTTTGATAAATGATGTTGTGAATAATGTTTACGACTAGACGAAGCATTTATTGGGTTCTGCAAGGTGTGTGTTTTCTTTTGGAGTAACGTGTTGTTCATGATAGGGCTTGCCCTATGCATGTTTCATGTGTTGTGATCAATGGCCGACTTGTAAAATGTAATATTCTTATTGTATTGGCCGACATGTAATGTAATCAATGTAATGACATGTATATATTGTAAACCTAGTTGGTCTAGGTGAAGTATGGTTGCGAAAATGAGTATGTGAGTATGTAAAGAGCAGAATATGAAAATAATATGCATTGTGATGTCTGACTGAAGGAGAAAGAGTAGATGTGTTAGAAGTTGTCCCAATTCATCTTGAAGACATTTTTGTGACAGGAGGGAAGTGAAGAGTGTGCCTAATTGATTCAATCATCAGAAGAAGCAGAATTGCAATCATCAAAGGTGTGAGCTTCATTATCAATTTTAGGCAGTAAAAGGACTGTCACACTGTAATCTTTTTTGAGTTTGTTCTCAATTCATGGAGTAGTTGCTTCCTTGGGAGTGACCCTAAAACAAATTCTTGAGGGAGTTGTAGCTTCCTTGGGAGTGACCCTAAATCAAAGCTTTCAGGGAGTAGTATCTTCCTTGGGTTGTAGCCTTAAAACAAAGTTGTTATTTTGAGATTCATATATTGTGAGTTAATCCTCACCGTGGTCTTTCCCTTCTTGGGTTTTCCATGTATATCTGGTGTTATGTGTTGATGTGCATTGTGTTGATCTTTCATGTTTATGTTAATGTTGTAATGTTTAAGTTTTAATCTTCTCTGGAGAAGTTGAAGTTTGTTTAGATACTGATTCACCCCCCACTCTCAGTATCCTAGTGTGTTCAACAAGGTCAAGCAAGCAAGCTAGGACAAGTGGTCAAACCTTAGAAGACAAAGATCATAGTATAATTAACTACCAGAAGTAGATCTCGGGAAACAAAAAGTAGAATAGGGATCAAAGGAGGATTCAGAACCTGGATTTTATAGTAGAAATGCCTAGGATCAGGGCGCTTGGGTGCCTAGGCATTTTATAGGGTTTTGTAGAATCTCATACATCACCAGACTTGTACCTATATGCTCTACCTTCTTCCCATAAACCAGCTCCAAAAACTTGTTTCTCTGACCTGCACACAAGGAAAGAGGAAAATGTTGTGTTGTGTATAAGGGCTTGCCTTGGTCAAACCCCATGTTGGTGTTCCCACCTCCACTACAGTGATGATTATATCCAAGAGTGTGTGCCCTAGGAGGGCAGAGGCCAAATCTGTAATAATATGATAGAAATATAAATGATAATGATGATGATCACCACCTTAGTTGATGAAGATGACTCAAGATCCTACACCAACAAAGGGGAGTGATGAAGAAGGCTTAAAACTCCTTTCAAGACCTACAAACAAACTTTCGTAGCATCCACACATAGATAACACTCCAAGCATGAAGAACATTTTAGCATAGAACACAATATGAGAGCAAACTTGGCATTATTCTTCTAGCATCCATCTAGGTGTAAAATGAACTACACCACTCTTTTATATATGCACTCCCGCTCACTTACGACAAATAAAACACAATTAGGCTGACAAATACAAACTAAGGAAGTGTCCCAAGATGACACTACACAAGTGAGTCTAAAGGTCCCTATTGGGACTAGGGCACTTGGGCGCCCTGGACCTTTAGCCTACAAATTTTGGGGAGTGCCAAATATAGTGGGCTTAGTCCAATCCTAAGTTGATTCCATCAGGTTTATTCATCGAGTTCAAGATTTCATCATTTTAAGCTCAAAAAGGTGTTAAAATAGATCTTGATTAACAAAGGCAACAAAATAGGTCCAACCAAGTGCTAAACTAAGTGTAAAATGCTAGTGTACACATTTTACAACATAACACCATTATACTTGGATTCATTTTTTGAGGCATTAATCTAAAGTTTTTAGCATGTTTAAGGATTTTAAAGTTCTTGTTGAAAATTAGATGAATCGAAAAATAAAGTATTAAGGTCAAATAATGGAGGGGAATATTGTTCTAGAGAATTTGATGACTTCTATATGTACATGTAGGTATTGTAAGGCAAAAAACAACTCTGTATATGACACAAAAAATGGTACCATAGAAAGGATGAACAAAACATTAATGGACATTGTGAACGGGGTTGTGATTAAATGGCAAGGCCATAGGGTTCTCAAGATGGAGATCCAAGTTTGAATCCCCAAGTAACATCTATGTGGCATCTAAGTTGGTTGAGTTGACTAAGTGGATTATAAGTTGAGTGTGTTGATGGGGAGGAGGTCCCCCTTGTGATCTTCGGCTTACGAATAAAAATAAATAAAAAAATAAAAAAATAAAAATAAAATAAAAAAACCATTAATGGACATTACTAGAAGCATGCTAATTAGTACTTAGTTTGATTAGAGTTTTTTGGTTGAAGCTATAAACATTTATTTTTATTTGATTCATAGTTCTTCATATTCTTAAACTCAATTGATAAAACATCGCATGAAGTGTGGACAAGTAAAAAACCCTCTATTATGCACATTAGTGTTTTTGCCTATGATGCTTTTGTTTATGTGTCTCAAGAAAAATGGTCTAAGTTATATTTTAAAGATAAGAATATATTTATATTAGTTATGGCGATAATGTTAAGTGTTATAAGCTATGGAATCCTCTAACCTTGAAAATGGAATATTCTAGAGATGTGATTTGTATGGAACTTAGAGTTAAGTCTAATTAGGTACAACCAAAAGAAAAGGAAAATAAACTTGTGTATTTTGAAACCAAAATAGAGGAGTAAGAAGATGTATAGGTTGGACAAGAGGATGTAGAGGAGGAAGTTTCAGATTTAGAGATCCTCTTACTACACCCTTGAGAAGGTCCACGAGACAACAAAAACTAGTTAACAAGTATAGCCCACTAGATTTCCATTGTGTATTTGTTTTATCTTGTACTGATGATGAACCTAGATCTATGAAGGAACCTCTTTATTTGGAGAAGCAGAAGTCTTGGATGGAGGCCATGCAGGACGAGATGATGGCCTTGGATAGATGTGAGACTTGGGATCTAGTTGAGTTGCTTGAGGGAAGAAAACCCATTGGTTGCAAGTGGGTATTTAAGAAGAAATTTGGAATAGATGGATGGTTGGAGAGGTACAAGGCATGAGTGGTGGAAAAAGGTCACTCCCAACTTGAGGGACTTGATTTTGATAAAATTTTCTTTCCTATTACAAAATTAACTTCTATTAGATTGCTACTTTATGTTGTTGCTAATTATGATTTAGAAGTAGATGTTAAAAATAGCTTTCTTGCATGGGGATCTCGAGGAAGAAATATATATGAAACAACCTAATGGTTTTGTCGTAAAAGGGAAGGAGAACTTGGTTTGAAACTAACTACTGCCTTCCTAGTGCATCTAAGAAATGCTTATATATCATCTTTTAGCTCAAAGAATCCTTTACGTCAGCCTTAACAGATCTCAAACTCAAATGCAAGATGAAACGTGCAGGAAACATGTAGGTCAGCCTACAACTCTTGGTAATGCTCCATGAATGAATGAAACATGGTGCGGATCTCAACAGAGGTCTATCTGGTCCCAACTTGCCTTGTGTGATGTTCCATTTGGCTTCACAAGTCACGAGAATGCTCCATAAACCTTGTTTGCTCAAACTAAATGTTGAATGCTCTATTCTGGAGTTCTGTTGATCTTCTGCTAGCAATATCTCTCTGCAAACAAGTCCAAATATCATGAAATATGAATATGTTGTAGCTGTCATAATATAGATCCTAAATCCTGTTCTATGAGCTTTGATATGATAATGCATTAAAATGCGGTAGAAAATGTGGAACTGCAAATGACCAAACTGCAACTAAAATGCAAGAAAGAAAAGAAAGCAAAATGTTTTTAGTTGATGCAAGACTGCTCTTCAATCTGAGATGCTCCTGCATCAGACACCCGAGGTTGTTTGAAAAGTGAGTCCCTCACTTTGTTGGGGCTATAGAAAAACCAAGGCGGTCTACCTTAGCTTGAGAAATCCATGATGAATCTTCTTTCGGTCTTCCTTTCCACTTAACTAGATACTCTTTATATTGCTTGCCTCTGGTACTGCGTCCAATTCTACTATCCAAAATCTGCTCTATCTGCTCTAGTTGTTACTGTGGTAACTGATACTTCAATCCAACTTCAATGCTATCACTTGACTCTCCTTCATGATACTGATATAGGTCTGAAATATTGAATATAGGTGATATACCAAAAGTATTCGGTAACTCCACTTCATATGCATTTCCTTAATCAAACTTCTTAAGAATCCTACATTGTCCAAACTTTCTCATCTTCAGCTTGTTGTATGTTCCTGCTGGAAATCTTTGCTTTCTTAGATATACCATGACTTCATCACCAACAGAGAATTATTTATGTCTCTTCTTCTCATCTACTTGTTCCTTATACTTGTTATTCATCTCTTCCAAATGCTTCCTAACCTGATTATGTAGTGTCTCCATGTATTCTACAAATTCTTTTGCCTCTGCACTTCTCTTATTCTCCATACTGATGTCTCTCAGCTCTGCAACTCCTCTAGGTTGTACTCCTATCACAATCTCAAATGGTGTCTTCCCTGTACTTTTGCTCACTGAGTTATTGTATGCAAACTCTGCTTGCAATAGAATTATATCCCAATTTCCTGTCTTATCTCCTATCAAACATCTCAACAAGTTACCCAAACTCCTATTTACCACTTTTGTTTGTCCATCTGTCTGTGGTTGAAATGTTGAACTAAAATTTACGTTTGTCTTCATCTTCTTCCATAATGTCCTCCAGAAATATCCTATCAATCTTGTATCCTTATCAGAAACTATACTCTTTGGTAATCCATGCAATCTCACAATCTCCTTAAAAAATAGGTCAACAACATGTACAACATCATTTGTCTTCTTACAAGGAATAAAATGTGCCATCTTTGAAAATCTTTCCACTAATACAAATATAGAATCATGTCCCCTTTGTTTTCTTGGAAAACCTAATATGAAATCCATACTTATATCTTCCCAAGGTCTCTCCGGTACTGTCAAAGATTTGTATAATCCAGTATTCTAACTACTCCCTTTTGCAAGTTGACAAATTCTACAACTCTGAACAAATTTCCTTACATCCTTATATATTTGAGGCCAAAATGAATGTTCATTCACCAAAGCTATTGTCTTATCAATTCCAAAATGTCTTCCTAATCAACCATTATGCTTTTCCTTGATCAAATTCTCTCATTGAACTTCTAGGTATACACAACTGATTCCCCTTGAACAACATATCCTCTTGAATGAAATAATCCAACCACTTGCTTCTATCTGTCACAACAGGTTCCTTACATGCTTTCCATGCTTCTGCAAAATCAAGATCTTCTTCATACATATGATTAAGTTCTTCAAAACCTAGTACTTCTACCCTCGTCTTTGTCAACAAGTTCCTTCTTCTGCTCAATGCATTGCAACTTTGTTTGACTTTCCACTTCAGTGCTTCAATAAAAATATGTAACTCTATATGAACTCTACCCATCTCATATGTCTTTGATTCAATTTACCTTGACATTTCAAATACTACAAAGCTTGATGGTCAGTGTACAACACAAATTCTTTTGGCATCTTTGAAAGGCCTGAATTATGGCATAGAACTCCTAATCATAAATTGAATATCTCCTCCTTGCATCATTCAACTTCTCACTGAAATATGTTACTGGTCTCCCTTCTTGATTCAATACTACTCCTATTGCATTTCCACTGGTATCACAATCTACTTGAAATACTTTGTCAAAATCTGATAATGCTAACATTGGTTGTTTTGTCACCTTTTGCTTCAATAATTCAAAACTCTTATGTGCTTCTGATGTCCATTTAAAATCCTTCCAGTCACCTCTCATTGTCTTTGTCATTGATGTGCATGTAGTACTAAATTTTTTGATGAACTTCTAATAGAAAGTTGCTAGTCCATGAAATGATCTTACCTCTCCAATGTTCACAAGTGTTGGCCATTCAACAATTGCTCTATCTTTCTCAGGGTCCATCTTCAATCCTTCCGCATAAATCACAAATCCCAAATATACCAATTCTGTCTTCATGAAACTACATTTCTTGATGTTATCAACAATTTCTCTTCTCTCAGCCTCTGAAGTACTTGTCTAATATGCTGTAAATGTTCTTTTATTCTACTGAAAAATCAGAATATCATCCAAGTATACAATAATAAACTTACCCAAGAATTTCTTCAAAACCTCATTCATCAATCTCATGAAAGTACTCGGTGCATTAGATAATCCAAAAGGTATGACTAACCACTCATACAATCCTTTATTTGTCTTGAATGCAGTCTTCCACTCATCTCCTTCTTTGGTCTTGATCTGATGGTATCCACTTTTTAGGTCAATCTTTGTGAAATATTTTGTTCCACTCAAACAATCCATGATGTCATCCATTCGGGCAATGGAAATCTATACTTGGCAGTGATCTTATTGATTTCTCTAGACTCTATACACATCCTCCATTCTCCATCTTTATTTGATGCTAGTACTGCAGGCACCACACATGAACTTAAACAGGCACCACACATGGACTTAAACTTTCTCTGATAAATCCTTTCCTCAACAACTCCTGTATCTGTCTATTCAGTTCCACATTTTCTACTGGTATCATCTTATGTGCCGCTTTATTTAGCAAACTGGCTCTAAGTATGAGGTCCATATGATGACTGATACTTTGGATTGGTGGCAATCCTTCAGGTACATTCTCTAAAATGATATCTTGGTATTATGTCAACAATTCAGTTATCTCACTTCGGTGGTGGTTCTTCTTCTTTTGTGGTGGCGGCTTCTGCACTTCTTTGGAATCAAAGAAAAACACATGTTCTCATGTCTCAATCCATCCAAAAATTTCCTTCCATCTACTAAACAGATTCTAGCACTTCCACATACTTCACTTTTAGGCTCTTCTCCCAAAGGTATCAAGATATGTTTCTTCCCATTTAATGTTATAGTATAAGTATTATTCCTTCCATCATGTATTGCCTTTCTATCATACTACCATGGTCTTCCCAACAATATATGACATACATCCATCGGCATAATATCACACAATACTTCATCAACATAAGATCCTATATGAAATTTCACCAAACATTATTCATTTACCAGTACCTTGTGCTCATCTTGAATCCATGCTATCTTATAGGGCTTCAGATGTTTTAATCTCTCTAGATTCATCTTCGTCACCATCCCTTCTGAAACCAAATTATCTATACTACCACTATCAATGATAACCTTACAACATTTACCTCCTGATTTGCATCTTGTCCCGAACAAACTTTTCCTTTGTAGTGGTTCCTCTGTTGTTTCTACTTGAAATAAAGCTCTCCTCATGACTAATGACTCACCTTTCTCTAGCTTTCCCATTGAACTAGGTGATCCAACTGGTTCCTCCTCATAAGCTACTCTTGCATTATTATCAGTCCTTTTGCTAGTACTCCCTTGATGACATTAAAATGCTTGGTGTCCTTCACCTCCACACTTGAAACAAGTTCCCTTGAATGATCTCTTGTCAAATCCTCTTTCATCTCTCTGGTATCCTTCATTGCGGTAAGAATTATGACTTCCTCTGTTACTATGGTAGAAATTTCTATCATCTCTTCGGTATAAATTGTTGTCTCTGTCTTCTTTTTAGTATGGGCTATTCTCCTTGTTTTTCTCTGCATAAGGTCTTTCTCCTCCAGAATATGTTCTACCTCTCTGAAATTTGCCTCCTCTACCTTTCTATCTTTGCTCATGTCTCTTACTCAACTTATCTTCAACTTTCAGGGCAAACTAGTATGCTTTTCCTGTTGTTGTTATCCTCACCAGACTTAGTTCTTCTTGAATGTTCATCCTCAATCCATTTCTGTACCATGCCACTTTCTCCTTACTTGCTTCACCATGTCCAGTCCTAATAATCATCTTATGAAATTCTTCAGTGTACTTTTCACAAATTTCTCCTTTTACCTTAAGTTTTGCAATCTCTTCAACAATTCCAGCTCATAGTTAGTAGGTATGATCTGATTCTTCAACTTTGTCACCATTCCATCCCATTTTATGATTTTCTCTTTTCCTCACCTATTTCTATCCAATTGAACTTCTTTCCACCAAATAGTAGCATGTCCTTTCAACTTAGTTTTTGCAAATCTTACTCTCTCTGGATCTTCTATTTCCTCATATTCAAAGTATTCCTCCATGTCATTTATCCAAGCAATCAATTCCTCAGGATTTAAATTTTTGGTATAGTTTGATATCTCTATTCTAGGTCTCTTACCAATCTTAGAAATTGCTCTCAACATCTTTACCTAATATGATTCTTCTTCTAGGGTTTCTTCATTTTGGTTGGCTAATTAAAATTCTTCATCATCACTTTCATCCTCATGTCTAGGGTTTAGTCCTTTTGTTCTATCTTCTTCTACAACATCCAATCTAACTTTCATTGTTCTTATCATTTCTATCATTTCTTCCATTCTTCCAGCAACATTGGCCATAGTAGGCATACTCCTTGGTGGCATCTCTTCTTAGGATCCGATGCAACTGCCTCAATTCAGTGATTTGACTATAGGCCTACAACTACCTCACAATTGGTGCTCTGTTGACAAACACAAGTAGACTGCCTTAGGTCGGCAATTTGTTCACCATAAGATCTTTTGGAATGCCTTCTCTCCCAAAGGATTCGCAAACTTCGCTTTGATACCACTTGGTGCAGTCATGGATGGAGGGCCTAGAGAATGGACTGTCCAACCATGTAGCTAGAGTGAACACAACAGAAACAACACAAGAATAGAATGCAATGGAAGATTTGTATGCTTAAGATATCAGGCTATTACAATGCTTGTATGCTGGAAACATGCGGGCTACAATCATGGGCTCACAGGCCTGCTTTTCAGATTACAACATACATGAATGATACGGCATTGAAGTGCCTCAAGAAAAGAACTATCCTTCTATTCCAGTATTAGATATGAACTTTATAACCAACTACTGCCTTCCTAGTGCATCTAAGAAATGATTATATATCATCTTCTAGCTCAAAGAATCCTCTGCATTGGCCTTAAGAGATCTCAAACTCCAATGCAAGATGAAACATGCAGGAAACGTGTAGGTCAGCCTACAACTCTTGGTAATTCTCTATGAATGAATGAAACATGGTGCGGATCTCAATGAAGGTCTATCTAGTCCCAAATTGCCTTGTGTGATGTTCCATTTGGCTCCGTAAGTCAAGGAATGCTCTGCAAACCTTGTTTGCTCAAACTGAATGTTGAATGCTATGTTCTGGAGTTCTGCTGATCTTCTACCAGTGATATCTCTCCACAAACAAGTCCAAATCTCATGAAATTTGAATATGTTGTAGTTGTCATAATATAGATCCTAAATCCTATTCCACTATCTCTAATATGATGATGCAGTAAAATTTAGTAGAAAATGCTAAACTACAAATGATTGAACTGCAACTGAAATGCAAGAAAGAAAAGAAAGCAAAATGTATTTGGTTGATGCAAGATTGCTCTTCAACCGGGGATGCTCCTGCATCAAATAACCTAAAAACCAAGATTTCTCATAGTGATTTTATTTTGGGCCAAATATGTTCTTATGGAGGCCTAAGGAAGGGTCGCTTTTGTGAAACAAATACTCATCCCATAGCAGTAGCTAATCATGAAGATATAAAGTATTTGAAGAAGGCTTTTAAAGAAGCTAGTTTGGAGTCAAAGTCATAGTGTTAAAACACTAGACATTGGACCATTGTCTTCAAATATATGAAGAAGAATGTGATATTCTAGAAGCTATTCTTGAGTTACTTTAAACTATGTATATATTCTAGTTTCTATAGAGGAATGACCTTTAATCCTATCTTATGCTAAGACTAGCCACAAGGTAGTTGAGGGATATACTCACTACGGTAATGATAAGTTGTAATTTTGATTACTTTATTATTATGGTATCTTTTTGATATACATGAGGAAGTGTATTTAATTCAATGGTATTTGAAGCTATAGTTATCTTTGACAGATTATGACTCAAACGACTATATTCTTTGACTATAATAGAGTCTTTGATCATAAAAACCCCATGATTTAAATGTTAGAATTTTGCATGTATAGAGAATACATTGTACATGAGAACATGTTGACAGGGTATTGAGTAGATGACAAGATGTCATAGACCCATGATTGCAATAATGCAAAGAGGGACTCAATATATGTTATATAGTCACCTAATTTATCACCTTAGACTTGTAGATAAGGATTATGATATATCTTTATAACCATAATGGTTTAAACAAGTTGAAAGAATCATTTCTTTATATGATAGAATAATAAGAATGTTGTCTCCAAGTCGAGAAAAGAGTGAGTGAACATGTACAACTTTTATATATACGAAACTTTGGCCAAAGTAATGCAAAAGTCACTTCTTGCATTGTCAGTTCATGGTGTACCAAATAAGCTAAAATATCAGAATGGGTCATACATAACTAGAGCTAGACTAGATTCATAAACCCGATTGTCTTTAGCTAGGACACAACACTAGTTCTCAGATGGTATAAAGAATCAGTTGATTCTCATTATCTATTACCCTCGTGAAGGGAAGGGCCACTTCTAGGAAGGAAGGTGTGCGGGAAACCGTTGGTCTGTAGTTGGAGGAAAAGCACCAGGGTGATGCTCTCTCTCTCTCTCTCTCTTGGAGTTGACTGCCGAAGACTTGTGAATATGAATACATTGCTTATTCTAAAAATATTATTGATAGAATTGTAAGTTGTAAGAGATGTGACAAATTGAGATATATGTACATATTGTTAGTTGCATGTGAAGCGGTATTCTTTTGAAACATTTATATTGTACTTGGATATTACAAATGTAATATATTGATTATGGGTATTTCTCTTTCTTTTTTTTTAAAGATAAGTGAGATTATTTACTTAATTATGTTTGATTTAATCTAATATTCCAATTGGCATGTTACAAAGGTCTTGTGGCAACCGTCTCCTTCTTTGCAACAATAGGGTCGCCCTCTTGGCGACAAGGATAAAAACGGGGATGTAAGGAAATAAAAATTGGCTTAGAAGCAATGACAAATTTGAAGGGAAAGGCACATGTGATCCTTGTGCATAGAGGGGATGCTATGCATAAGCTTGGCGAAGACGAGAATGCATGAAAACAACCTCCTAAAGGGAAATCTTTGAAGCTTTGCAAAACTAAAACTAAAATTAAAACTAAAAGAAATAAACTAAGAGGCTCTTGAAGTCCTATGCGAGAAGCTTGCTTGCTTCTTGATGAGTGAAAAATGTGTTGTACAATGAAGAATTAAGGGGTATTTATAGGTAGAAGTGAGAGGGAAGAGATAAGATCGAAAGAATTAGTTAACTGGAGAAGAAATAGAAACTTTTCTAAGAATAGACAAGAAGATAAGAAGAAAACTAAATAAAACAAGAGAGAACTCAAAGAGATTTGGGAAACAAATTAGAACAGATAAGATTTGGTCATGAGTTCACAATGGAAAGAAAGCGAGAAGAGTATGAGTTGGCATGGAAAAATGTGAGGAAAAAAGGGTTAAAAATCAAGAAGAAAAGCTAAAAGTAAGAGTCATTTCAGACTTCCAAAAATGACAGGGTCACCCCTTTTTCCAGGTAGGGTCGCTCGGGCAACCCTACAACTTGAAGATGGGTCACCTGAGTGATCCAAAAGGTCAAAGGAGCGACCTTAAGAAGAGGATCTGAAATGGTTAGTTAGGAAAATGTGAGGTTTGAAAACTCAATTTGGGGGTTGAAGAAGATGTTCAAGGAGAGGAAAAATATAAGAGACATGTCACCAATAGTGAAACTACTGATAGGAGCATAATTCATGCCTACGTGGCCGTGAATAGGAACCTCTTTATCATCATCAAACTACCATGTATGCTTGATGCAATTTTTGTACTTACAAGATCAAAGAACTACGTGTAGATAGCATAGTCACAAACAATGTGTGCATTATAAACATGAGTTATAATATCATCACATGTAATAAAACATCATTAACAGTAATAGTGCCATCATAAAGCTAAGCCATCGACAACATCATGAGAAGATAAAGAACTAGCACCATTGTTCATACATAATGAGTCAAAAGATATAGAAGAATTAGCATCGTGAACTACATGTAGGAGTAAAACCTCACGTGAAGGTGGGCATAAACAAGTTGTGCCATGTATAGGTGTACAACTAATGGTAGAAGGAGTACAATCATCATATAACTTGTCACTAGGATACCCATCATAGATAGGCAACCTAAATTAATTCACACGGGAAGATATGAACACTTTATGAATTCCAATGACTCTAAAAAACAATCCAATGAATTTATAAAAGAAAAACAATGTGTGACAATGGGTGTGAGACACTTCTCGAGCTACCTATCAGCGAATAAGAAAAACACCAAAAAATGAAAAGCCTAAAACGATAATACCTTTCCTCATTCCTCTTTTTAGAGGAACCAATAATCAACCCAAAATAATAATTTAGTGATCAATCCTAAATATTTATTTTTTCTAATAATCATTTTTCTTAACTCATTGTCAAAGTATTAAAAATATTCATTTACAGGCATAAATCAGTTTTCTTCCACTTAATGTCAAAACAAAGGACTTAAAAACATCAATATCCATATCAATTTTCGACCCTTTATTTTAATACTTACAATTCCTAAATAAAGATAATAATAATAATAATTAATAAAAAAACACAGTAAATATTTAATGCATCTGATTAATGACAGACTAACTTCAAAAAATAAACATACGTTTATCCAACAGAAAGTCAGGCCAAAACAAAAAGTTGCAAAAAAATCCCCCATGTTGAAAAGTTTAAGCTATGTACGCAGATTCATTCAATTTAATGTTGCTGGTTGGTTTATGAGACAAGATGGGCACCATTTTCTTTTCCTCTGTGAATTGCCTTTCTAGGCCTGCGTATAAGCCGGTCTATACCAATTTTTCTTCGGGGGGACTTCTTTATAGTGTGTTCCTTAGACCACCAACTTGGAAGGTAGGTTTGCTTCTGCAGAATTATCCTTCTTTAAATTGATATCGTTGATTTCTATTTTTTTGGTTCGTTTCTGAGATCTGTAATGTGGGCACATTACTACATACTAAAAATCAAAACCAAAGTAGATTATGATGTGGGAACAACTGATTAATTGAAAGACATGTTAGAATCGGTTGATTTGGGTTACTTAAAACACACCCATCAAATATGTATGCAATTGCTGGAAGCTATTTTAATGTAATAGTCTTTTTAAAGTGACCCTGAATCACAGCTTTCAGTGAAATGTTTGGCGCATTGCTAATGGAAGTTTCAAGTTCTATTAAAATAATAGTCTCGGGGACGTTGCCCTCAATGATGAATTCAGGTGTAATGTAATCCTGAAGTATGCAGTTTAGGTGCCATAAGATGAGATGCACTGTTATAAGCTGTTATTCAAGTTCAAAGATTTGAGGATAACTTTTGTTATCCATTTAAGCAAATAGTGCATCGGACTGGAAATTGCAAATTTAGGTTTCATAAGATGTCCTGCCTCAAGTTGTGATGTTAGTTTCAATTTCACAGATTTTAGGAGTATATATGTTATGAATTTCAATAATAGCCCATCGGACTGGAAAATACGAAGTTGGGTGTCATAAAGTTACTGTCTTAAGCTGTGGTATTAGTTTCAAATCCACAGATTTTAGGAGCATTTGTGTTATAAAATTCATTCATGGTGTATCGGACTGAACAATACAAAATGGATGTCATAAGAGGCGCTATTGCAAGGTATGCTACTTTCAAGTTCACAGAATATAGGAGTGTTAATGCTGCAGACTTCAACAGCAGTGCATCTGACTGGAAAATAGGAAAAAAGGTCATTTCTGCCATTGTGACAAAGTGTCCCTTCATGTAGACCCTCAGTTTCACAACCACCCCTTTAGGGAATTGGTGGTTTTGAAACTGCCTCCTGTGGAAACTGGTGGTTTCATATTGCTTGTTCCTGGGGTACATTTGTTCACCTGAAAATTTGGAAGTGACTCCATCTACTGGTGTATCATCTTTTCCCAGATCCTTATGGATCACATCTACCTTCTTAGAGAGGCTTCTGATCCCACAAAGCTTAATTTGAAATACAGATTTTTTTTTCTTCCATCTCTGAAACTTGTTTGTCCACTGGTTCTTGGAATAAGACTTCCTCACATTTCCTTGTTCATTCCTCAAGGCGATGCTCAACGTTTGAGATAGAAGGTAGTGGTGTTCTGTCACACTTTGAAACCTGTATCTATGAAAAAACTGGCGTTTCCTTGATGTCCTTCCTATGATCTTCTTAATGGTGGTCACTGCCACGTACAACTCTATGTTGTCAGCTGAAACATTTCATGCGACAACTCTTGTGATGCATAAATCATGCTACAATGGTTGCCATGCATGATTTTCCTTTCTACCGAAACATATGTTACAATGAAGGTCATACATTATGATAAAATTTACAATTTAGTTGAAGTGCTACTAGGTGGTGAAGCTTCATTTGAGAGCTGTTCTCTCCTTAATCATAGTATTTTTCTAGTTGAAGTGCTTTCATGCAAGATTCTCGTGAGAGCTGTTCTCTCCTTGATCATTGTATTTTTCTATGCTTCTCTTGCCCTTTTCCTAGTGGCTGCTCAATCTTGCCCTTGCTATGTTTTGGTGAAGCTTTGGATGGAGTCTTCAACACTTGCCATCCCAATGCCCTTCAATTTTGCAATGAGAGCAATGGTTGTGAGATCTACATGTTGTGACCAAATCACACATCGCCCCATTGCAAATGGGGACCCCCTTTTTTTTGAGCTCCGATGCTTTGCATGAAGTTCTGATGATGCCTTAGGTTCGTTTCCTCTGTCAATCCAGCAAGAGGTCTTTCTCCTAGAAGGTTTTTGTTTTATAATTGGAGGTCTCATCTGGAATATGAACTTGCATTGATGAAGAGTCTTGACCATATCCCATCCAGATAATGAACATTGAGATCAACCTGATGTATGTTTGAGATCCTGAAAAGACTAAGTCTGATAGCCTGAAATCCTGAAAATCCTGAAAAAATGGCTAAGTCTGAAATCTGGTGAATTCTCCAAATTCTATATTTTGCATGTTAAATCCGGTGGATTCGAGACCTATCTCAAACATCCTGAAAGGTATATTGAAAAATATTTAAAGTATAAGAAATTCAACTTATACTTAAATATATTTTTCAATATACCTTTACCTCACGAACCCTGAAAAACGCCTAAGTTTCCAGAGGATTCAAAAAGCTGATTCAATGCGACGGGATATCAAAGTGGCGCAAAATCTTCATAAATCACGCCGCTTTCAAGATGATTTCAAGTTGATGATCCCTTGCGCTTGAACAAATGCGCCGATTTGTAGAGGATTTTGAAGGTGTGAACCAATGCGCCAAAGGTAGCAAAGATGATAATTCCGACCTCCTCATCTAATCCGCCAATTTGAAGATGATTTCGAGAATGCTATCTATTGCGCCATACTCTAGAGGATCTTGGAAGGCCTATCTAATGCGCAAATTGCAAGAAGATTTCAAATGCTTGAAGTGATGCGCTACAATGATGCGAATTTTAGAGGATCTTAATGCCTATAACCCATGCGCTATCACAAGAGGATTCCAATTACTTGGAGTGATGCGCCCAAAGCAGAAATGTTTATGTTTGAAAGAACATTCATCCAAAGTGCCAAATATGAGGGAAAGCATAAGGTTTTGAGGAAGACTTTAAAGCATTCATCCAAAGCGCCTAAGTCAAGTGGATCAAAGCGAATTTTAGAGGAAATCAACATGCCTATCCAATGCGACCTAAGGAGAAGGAGGGGTTTTGGGTTGAATTTGTTGCACATTAAAGGTTTTTAGAAGATCCTCAATACTTCAACCAATGCGCCACACAAGGGAGACTCAGAAGGTGTCAACCAATGCGAAAGTTCAGAGGAAATCAAAACCTTGAAGCAATGCGCCCCTTTAAGGAAATTCAATATCAAGGTCCAATATGATTTGGGGGAGGAGTTCATCATAACTTTAAGTAAAGAATCAACAGGATTTTGAATATCTCATCCATTGCACCAAGGAGAAAGAAAAATGCTGGGTGTCAAGGTGTAAGTTTTTATGTTTCCAGAGGATTTCAAATTCTTAACCAATGCGAAAATCAAGAGGATTCTTAATTCCTCATCCAATGCGACCTTGTAGAGGAGAGTAAAAGTTAAGTTTTGAAAGGAAAATTTTAGAAGAATTCAAAATATCTATCCAATGCGCCACATGTAGAATGGATTTGATAAGTGTTGAGTTCCTAGAGGATTCTCTAGACCTCATCTAATGCGCTAGGATGGAAGGGGTAATTCCAAAATGCAAATTTTGAAGAAAATCTAGAGGATTTTGACTGCCCCATCTAGTGCGCCACTTGAAGAAAAGGAGAAGTTTTATTAAGGGCTCTAGCTAGAAGGTTTTAAAAGGATCAACCCATCCGCCAAGACAACGTAGGAGAGGATTTCAATATTCAAGGTGCTGATTAGAGGAATTCACATTCTTGAACTACTGCGCAAAACAACAAGATTCCAAACATATCAACCAAAGCACCCAAGGAAAAAATGCTAAGTTTCAAGAAGATCCCTATACCTTGATCCAATGCACCACCTTGTGGAGGGAATGTTTAAAGTCTTGTATCATCTTGAAAGAAGAATACAAACACTTGAACTAATGCGCCAAGAGTGATGAAGGAGAAAAAGTGTAAAGATTTAACTATCCCGCCACCTCCTAGAGGAAACCAAATACTTGAACCGCCGCGAAAGGAAGTCTAGTGAGGAAGATTTCGAGGTCTTAAACCAATCCGCCAAAAGTAAATCCAGAGGATTTCTAATACCTCAACTAATGCGCTTATAACAAGAAGATATCAAATATCTCAACCGGTGCGCTAGCTTTGGAGGATGTGCAAATTTGATCTAAGGTGTATGCATTTCATTTCTTTTAGGAAGACTCTGAATACTTCATCCAATGCACCTAGAACGAGTAAAAATAGTGCTTTAGAGTGAAATTTTAAGTAAAGATTTAATTTGCGATTGGCTGGGAACTGAATGAAGTGATTCTTATATGTTATAAAGCAAGTATTATCATGTTATCAAGAAGATTAATATTATTTCTTTTGTGTTGCAGGAGCTAAGGAGTCGTTAGAGGAGCAAATGTCTAGAACCACCTTCATGCTAGGAAAGTCATCAAGTAGCTGTTCTAAGAAGTCACTTCAAGTATCAACTACTTCATCTTCATCAATCAAGACTTCCAAAGGCATCCACTTTACTTCAAGGAAACCTCATGTTATTAAGCTTCAAGTCTCCTTGGGAAGTTAGCTGCTCTATCATAAGGAAGGTGTTATCATCAAGTTGGAGCATTTCATATATTCTACTTCATTCAAGATCATCTTGCAGGAAGCATCATTTCAAGAGATCTACATCACTTCAAGTATCAGCTGGTTTCTTCATCAATCTACTGGAACTCTTCATCAAGTGGCATCATGTTCAAAAGACAAGGCATTCACTCATCCAAATTTCAAGTAAAGTTCCCCTAATCTTCAAAGATTCATCAAGTTTCAAGTATCCTTGAAGAGGTTATCTACTCCACATCCAGATAAGGTGTTGTCATCTAAACTCCGAAGGGTCACTTCGAAGATCATCATGCAAGATCACTTCATCAACTTCTACATCAAGCGAAGACATTCATCCATCTAAACTTAAAGACTTTTTAATTTCAAGTCCAAGATCTCTACATCATACATGAAGGAAGCATCATCATCATCTCCTACTACGCTACTTCACTCTCCAAAAAAGAGCATCATCAAAGAAGATTCACATCAACCTGCCTACAAGAAAAAGTAAGAATCAGGAAGTTAGTCAAGTGAAGCAACAAGTAACATACATCCAGTCTACAAGAAGAAAAAACAAGGCAAGATCTACAAGATGTATTCCTAAACATTGAAGTATCAAGCAATCACATTGAATACTCACTACATTGATGATACAATTTTCAAAGTATGCTAAAGTGGCACCTATGTGGCGAGTACACATCATTTTAAATGCATTAAATGTATCATTTAATGAAAGAAGCCAAAGGGATTCCTATGTGAAGGAATATTTTAAATGCTTTCGCCTTATCTTATCACATTGGAAAACGTGCCTTCATTGCCTCTCTCTTTTGTGCTAAAAATAGAAAGTTGTTGTAACTACCTCTGAGGTGGCATGATCTAGACCCTTGGCTATCAAATTGATCTAAGCCATTCATTGTAATCTGGAGCACTATATAAAGGCCTTGTTGCCTCATTTGTAAATATATAGAAAATAGATTGTAGACAAGTAGGAGTAGAATAGGAGAGACTCTCAAAATTGTCTGAGAGGACTTGAAATTGTTGTAAATATTTCTCAAAGTTAATGCAAAGACATTGGAGCTACTTGTTTGGTGTTAAGTATTATCTTGTGGAGTAACATGATTTCTTGTATCTTAATGAAATGGAGAGATGTTTCAAGTAGAAAGTAAAGTAGATTAGGAGTTCTTTGTTATAATGTATGTTGTATTTGAATATTTGATCAACTCTTAGCTCATGCTTTTAACATTCATTGTTGGTGAATTGTTGTGTAAAGCTAGTCTGAGCTTAGTTTGCTTAAGTTCGATTGTGGATGTTTGTTTGAGCTGCGCCATTCAATGGGTGCTCATATGAGTCTTCATGATTTGAAAACCATTCGCGAACCTTAGGAGATTGCACCAACTTCATGTAGTTGTAGGCATCCTTGGCGAAGTGAAGTTAGGTTTACTTAGGAGTTTGTCTATTCATACAACATCATTGCTTCATTGACCTTAGATTGACTTTCTAAACCCTTAACTTTTTTCATTTTATTTATCATTGAGACCCTGAATACATCATCCACACTGAAAGGAGGAATAAGCTAAACAAGTATGAAGAAGAATCTGCATAAGTCCCTTTGTGATTATCAGCAAGATCACATGTAATCACTGAGTTAACCCATCAGGAATCATAAAAAGGAACCTTGGAGTTACTTCACTGGATCACATAGTTCAGCCTTTGAAGAGCTTTATTCAAGAGAGAGTGGGATACTCTAGTGTTTTACTCTATTGTTGACTTGTCTAAAAACAAACATCAACACTACACATATTCAAATCAATGGGCTTCTTACCTTGGAGTGTCTCCTGACCCTTCTTTTCCCTTTGTCTTGGAAAGTGGCTTCTTCTCATTTCATCCTTGCTATGGAGCATAGGTTCCTTAGAGGTGTTTTCCTTACACATCATCCTACAATGGTTGCTTCTCTTGCAACTAGTACAAGGACCAAGATACCAACATTTTTGTGCAACATGTCCTTCCTTGCAATTGAAACAAAAGATGGATTGCTTACCTTTGGCATACCTTTTTTGATTTCCCACATGCTGGCTTTCCTCTTTCCTAGGCCTGACTAGTGGTGAAGTAGGTGGAGTGTAACCTCTCCATTTCTTCTTTGCATCTTTTTTCCTTTTAATCTGAAGGTGTAGAAAATTCCTCTTTAACCTCTTGAGGTAGAGTCTTGCTCTACTTCACTTGCTTTGATTGTTGCTCAAACTTTAGAGACAACCTACAATCATGTTGAGGCTTCACAAAAATAATATTAGAGGAATTTCTACCATCCTTGAGTTGTCATTGGTTTGTGCATGGTATAGACTCCTTTGGGCTGTCCTTGGTTAGTTTTATTTTATTAGATGCTTAGATTATATTTGCTTTTAAAGTATCTTTATTTCTTGCTTTTTTTCCAACTTTTGGAAGGTTTTCTTTAAAACATTTCTATTTGGAATAAATAATTATTATTCTCAAATCGCTAAAAGCATATTCATTGTAAGCAATAAATAAGTGCCTTGGGCACGAGATATTGAGAATGGTAGTTAATGCTATGCTTATTCTGCATAAACTATTGTTCCAGCTGAATTTATTGTTGAACGCGTGTTTGTAATTTCATCAAGTAAATTGAAAGTAGATTGTACTAAGTCAAGCTTTGTATTGATGAGTTGTGTCTTTGTATATAGCTTAGCTATTTGTTCCTTGAAATCATATGTCATATTCCTTCAATCCTTGTTTGCACTGAATAGCTGATCTCTATTTTAGCCATTCTAAAGGTGTCATTTGAGTGTTTAGATTAGCTGTTTCAACCTTAAATATTTGAAAAATCTCGTTCATAGAGCATGATTGTTAATAGTTCAGTGTATGTATTTGAGGCAAAAACTTAGGCACTTAATCATTTTCATTTATGCAAACCCCTCTCCAAGAATATTGTAAAGTGTGCATATTGTATATCTTGTCTATAGTTTTTAGTCTGGGGCCAGTTTAGCTTAGGATTAGGTTTAGTTTAGGTCTCAGGGAGCTTCCCCTCTTGTTTTGAAGAGAGGTATATTCTCACACCATTCCATTTTGTGTTGTCTTGCAAAAGACAAATTAAAATGCCAACAATAAACAGGCATGAAACATCTAGTGTCAACTTCTAAACCTCTTACAATCTCTCAACAACCCCACAACCCTGCTAAAAGTTTACAATAGTCACTAGTAACTTACAAAACTTGCTAAATGCTACTTCTAAATCCCCCAATTTCCCTCCTTCTATGCTCAATTTGAGCTTACAATGTGTATAAATAGATTTACATGCCATAGGAAGTTGCTCTAAGTCAACTGTCAAATAAAGCTATAGAGTTAGAAATTGCTTATTTCACAATTTCCACTTTGTTGATGTTTGTTTTTAGACAAGTCAACAATAGAGTAAAACACTAAGTATCCCACTCTCTCTTGAGTAAAGTCTCTCAAAGGCTAAGCTACGTGATCTAGTGAGACAACTTCAAGGTTCCTTATTCATGGTTTGTGATGGATAAACTCAGTGAATACATGTGATCTTGTTGGTAATCACAAAGGGACTTACATAGACTTCTTACTTCATTCAGTTTATTCCTCCTTTCAATGTGGATGATATATGTACAATGTTTCAATAATAAAGAAAAGGAAAAAGGACAAGGGTTCAGAAAAACTATTCTAAGGTCAATGAAGCAATGATGATACATGAATAGACAAACTCCTTAATCAACCTAACTCCACTTCGCCAAGGATGCCTACAATTACATGAAGTTGGTGCAATCTCCTAAGGATAGTGAAAGGTTTTCAAATCATGAAAGCTTATGTAAGCACCCATGGGATGGCGCAGCTCAAACAAGCATCCACAATCGAACTTATGCAAATTATAATGAAGCTCAGACTAGTTTTACACAACACTTAACCAACGATGAATGTTAAAAGCATGAGCTAGGAGATGATCAAATATTCAATACAACATACATTACATCAAAGAGCTACTAATCTACTTCTAATCTACTTAGAAACATCTCTTCACTTCATCAAGATACAGGAAACCATGTCATTTCACAAGACAACACTTAACACCAAACAAGCTCCAATGTCTTTGCATTAATCTTGAGAAATATTTACAACAATCTTCAAGTACTCTCAGAGAACTTCGAGAGTCTCTTCTACTTTACTATACTCTACTGCCTACTGACTACTACTTTACAAATGAGGCAACAAGGCCTTTATATAGAGGTCCAGAATTACAATGAATGACCAGGATCAATTCAGATAGCCAAAGGCCAGGATCATGCCATCTTAGCAGGTAGTTACAACAACTTGCTATTTTTAGTACATAAGAGAGGCAATGAAGGCATGTTTTCCAAGAAGATAAGGATAAGATGGAATCTTCTAGAGCATCTTCCACATGGACGTCCTCTTTAGCTTCTTGTTTGTTGTAAATACATTGAATGTAGTCAGGCGATGTGGCAAACTGTGATTGGCTTGATGATGTGTATCCGCCACGTAGGTGCTATCTCAACAATTCCCATGGATTTCAACAGTTAATTCAATTTGCTCTTGGGCATATTTCCAAATTGCATCATCTTGTGATGTCTTCGAACATGATTACTTTGAACTTGTATGTTTGGGAATGTATCATTGTTGATCTTGCCTTGTTCTTTGTAAGTAGGACATGTATGATGTATGTTGCTCATCTGATTAACTCTGTGATTCTTTCTTCTTGCAGGATGTAAGTTTATCTTCTTTGATGACACTTCTTGGAGAGTAGATATTGATGATGCTTCATGACTCGAAGTAAGAAACTTCTCTTGGAGACTTGAAGTTGTATGGAACTTGAAGCATGGTGGATGAATGCCTTCGTTGATGTAGATGATGAAGTATACTTGCACTTGAAGTGTTCCTTTGGAGCAGCTACATGATGACTCTTCTACAACGACTGCCTCTTGACTCCACTATTTGCCCATTGGTGATTCCAAGTGTTTTCTCCTTAAATGACTTCTCAACTTCATTGATGCTCCTGCAATACAACAAGGAAACAACGTCAATTACTTCATAAACATTTTATTTCATAACATAGAAGCATGTTTAAGCATTTAATATCCTTCTCTAGATCTAGGTGCTCATCCAAAGATGCAAATTCAGGTGTTCTTTAAGGCGCCAATCTGGGTCGTGGGAGATAAAAAGAGCGCCTCATATCACTTAGTTGATTTCTTCAATTTTGGATCAAGGTAACATCAAATTCCATGGTTTTAGGCTTCCTCATGCCTAAGCGCACATCTATGATGTTCTGAGTAGGAAATGGCGCCTTGATGCTAATGGATATTTACTTCATTCCTTTATGTATCTAAGTCATTGTGAAGGTTCAAGAAGATACTCAAATACATGTGGAGTCCAACATACCTTGCTAGGCACTCAAATGGTGTCATTTATGCAATTTCCTCCTAGGCGCAGTTTGAAGTTGGTTTAGACTAAAAGGTGCGCCTAAACTATTTTAGTGCAAGTTGATGTCTTTTGATACTTGTGAATGTTTCAAGTTGCTTAGTTTCAATTGATTTATGTCTTTTCAATTAAGGCGCTCACTTAGGTGTCAAGGAATCATGTCTCTCAAGCCTAGGCGTTAAAACTAGTTGCATAGATATGGATTGGCGCCTAGCTACACTTAGCTAGTTTCTTGGCCTTCAAAACACCTTTGATCATTTATTCAATCTTTCAAGAGATCCTTTCATCACCTACATGCTAGATTTAAAGGTTTTAAGCTCTTTACCCTTAGGTGCCAAAATTGGATGGTGGAGACAAGAAAACGCCTACTCACTTGGAATCATGCAACTTACTTCATCATCATTATTGACTTCATCATGAAACAGAACCTAGGACATCATCCAAAACTCAACAAAAGCATTGAAGCTCAAAAAAAGGGGGTCCCCATTTGCAATGGGGCGATGTGTGATTAGGTACAACACACTCTATATTGTGGATTATTTTAGTGTTTACTACCTTAGTAATGTTGTGACCTAATCACACATCACCCCATTGTAAATGGGGACCCCTTTTTTTTGCAATTTCGAGCTTGTCGGGTCTTTTAGGAAAGTGTCATTAGATCAACTCTCCTCTGCAAAATTGGACAGTGTTTTTCCTGGACAACATGAATGTATCAAGTGATTCAATCAGGGAGCAAGTGAAGGCAAAGTATGTCCTCAACTTTTGAAATTGACTGTCTGATGTCCTGAAATCTGATGTTTTGAGATCCTGAAATTGACTAAGTCTGAAATCTGGTGGATCCTCAAAAATCTAGAATCTGCATGTTAAATCCTATGGTTCTGGGACCTATCTCAAACATCTTGGAAGTATATTTCAAAATATTTAAAGTATAGGAAATTCAATATCTGAGCATATACTTTTTTAAAATATACTTCCACTCAGGGCACTTCAAAATCGGGTGAAAATATTTAAGTCTTGGACCTTGAGCGGAAAATCCATGCTTATGAGCATAATGCGCCCTAGGAGTGGAGTCATCTAGACATGAAACTTGCATAAGTGACGAAGATTTGATCCCTTCAAAACCGTTGGAAATTCGTTGCAAAGATCACACTTAGAAAAATTTCATGACCAAGTTGAGCGGAAATTCCTCATGCATGAACATTATGCGCTCAAGAGGAGGAAGTTGCGACATTTCCACTACAAACAACTTGCAAAATTTGGACAAAGTCATGAAAATTTCTAGGGTGGAAAGTTGTCTAAGTATTGGCAAAGGTGGAAATGTTCATCAATGAACATTTTGCACCCATCTAGAGGAGAATCCCATTATGAGAAAAACATCTCATTTTGATGCCATTCTAGGAAGAAGAGGAATTTGGATGAGATTCACTGAGGTTGCAAGCGTGCTTGGGTTGAGGATCAACACAGTGGAAATTGTTCATCAATGAACACAATGCGCCCAAGATTAAGATGTAAGAATTTGACTAAGTGTGATGAATGCAAAGTGGGGGAATTGTTCACTCATGAACTATTTGTGCCCTAGGAGATGAATTCAAAACGTGGAAAATGTTCATCAAGGTGCATTATGCGCCCTAGGAAGAAGTGAATTCTTTGGCATACAAGTTGAAGTGACACTCCCAATTTGCATGAAAATAACTTCTTAAGACACTTCAAACTTATCAAGAATGCAATGAAGCAATTTGTCAAGAGTTGATCGAAGGTGGTGATAACATGGAGGAAAATGTTCATACATGAACAATATGCACCCTTATTGGAGGTCTCCCCTTTGGAGTGAAGATGATAAAACATTGATTGCCTTAGACAAATTCATAAGAATACATGAAAGAACATGGCAAATTGCTTGCAAAAGTTGGAAGAAACGCGAAATTTTGATGAAGTGCCAAGGTACTAAATGTGGAAAATGTTCATGGGCAAGCAATATGTGCCCTTCCTTTGAGTGCAATGCCAAGAGAGCGCAGAATGTTCATGGGCAAGGAAAATCTGCCTAGGATAAAATGCATTACAACGAAAACCATTAACATATAACCGTCAAGGAGAATTTAATTCCATGCGCCAAATGATAGAGTTTGAAGTTTCAAGGAAAAAATGCTTAAGTTAAGAGAAGTCCAAAAGGTGGAAAATGTTGACAAACATGCAAAATCCGCTCATGTTAGGGCGCAAATTCCCTCTACAACCGCAAAATCCGCCCAAGAAATTGTCCTTGTGTTTGATCAAAATCCGCTCAGACTTGAAGTAGGTCGGCCTAGAAGGAAGATATGAGTTTTGAACGAAAGAAAATTGTTTTGTTAGCAGGCCGACCTGCCTAGGAAGATGAGGGTGAGTGCTATATAAGGAGGAGTAAAATCTTCATTTTTCAACATCTAACTCAAAACAAAACAAGCAGAAAAAGCAGAGCAGCACCCAAATTGGAAGAAGAAAAGCAGAAATTCTTAAAGAAGAGCAGATTTCATCTTAAGAAAAGGGAGAATTTGCAAGGATAAAGCCAAGGAAGGCTAGTGCTACAAGGGAGAAGATAAATTTTTCATTTTTGTCAAGCTTAAATCCATTCCAAAAATCAGATCTGCAAATAAAAAGTCAGACTTAGCATTATTTTCATTAAATTTGGTCAATAAGCAGCCAAGGTATTTTATGTTCTCCTTGTTTCAAACTTGAGTAAGTTTTGGATAAGTGTTTGAAAATGGTTTTAAAATTGAATCTCATTTATCCCACATTCATTAGACTTTTGAAACTATCATCATCTTGTTCATTTATTACGCACTAAGCTAAGGTACTAATTTAAGGTGTTTTGTAGGTGATGAAGGAGAACGACAAGAGGTAGTACGTGAGGGAGTTCAAAGAATGGAGGAAGGTGTCACAAGTGATCAAGGTCCGAGCATTGCTCTGCATCAAGAGTACATCAAGATCACCACACTCCGAAGAAGGCTTCATTTTCGGAGGAGGAACACCACTTCACCTTGCACGCTTCATGATCGGGGAAGAGTCAAGTTCCACATCCAAGCTCTAGGATCATCCATCATCTAGTTCATGCGCCAGAAAGATCAAGAGCAAGCATCGTGCAATCTACTCCAGGAGTGCATATACATGACATCTTCCTACATCATCCAGTGTTGAAACCTACACAGGAGACAAGAATTTCGCAAAATTACAAATGAGCAAAGATCGTCAAGAAATTTGTAAATTTCACTAAGGCATGAAAGACAACATGAGGAAATCCAAGATTCCCAAATTTTCAAGTTCGAAGCAGCTAAGTTCCATAGTTGAAAATCCAACAATTTGGGAAATATTCCAAGCAATGTGAACGCGAAGAAAATCAAGCTAGTTTGCTCAATGTTGAGGTGGCATGTGCATGCCATGGATCCAATCACATTTTGCCACTTCACCCATCTAAGTTCAACACATGTACATCAAGCAAGAGGTCAAAGAGGTCGCCCATGTTGGAGATTCTCAAAGATTCCATTTCAAGCTTATCATCTTGGGAAACGTGCCTTTGTTCCCTCTTTCATATTCTAAAAATAGCAAGTTGTTGTAACTACCTTGTGTTGTCCAAATTTTGGCCATTGATTCCACAATCAATCTAAGCCCTCCATTGTAATTCTTGAGCTCTATATAAAGCTCATTCTGCTCATTTGTGAGGGGAGATTAGAATTAGAGTTGTTGTAGGAGAGTAGGATAGCAAGTAGAATAAAGGAGACTCTTCGAAGATTGTCAAAGAGAAACTTTGAGAGATTGTCGTAAAGATACACCTCAAGATTAATGCAAGCTCATTGTTGATGTTTCATGGTGATCTTGTGATTTTGGAATGTTAGCATGATTACCGTTGTCTCCAAGATGATTAAGAATCGTTTCCAAGTAGAGCAGAATTAGAATAAAAACTCATTGATGTAATGTTAATATGTTAAGATATTTGATGAATTCCTTCTTGGTTCATACTTTTTGTGGATTGTCGAAGGCAACTCACCTTGCAAAGTTAGCCTGAACCTTTACATGCTTTAGTTCGGTTGTGGATGCTTGTTCAAGCTGCGCTAGCTGTGGGTGTTTGGATGGAAGTTCACAATATGAAAATCCTTGATTAACCTTAGAAGATTGCACCAACTTCGTGTAATTGTTGGTTCTCATGGTGAAGCGAAATTCGGTTTCGTGAGGAATTTGTCTATCAGAGCATGTTTCATTATTTCATTGTCCTTAGAATAGCTTTCTCAACCCTTATCCTTTTTTCATTTTCTTTCATAGTCAGTTTGAAGTAAGTTCCATTTCATAATAAGGAGAATAGCATATTGAGAGTGGAGCAAGGAGTCAATTCAGCGTAAGTCCCTTTGTGAGTTTCAACTAATCACATCAACTACTGAGTTTATCCAATTTGCAAGTCAAGAAATGGCATTAAGGAACCTTGGAGTTGTCTCACTGGATCACATAGCTTAGCATTTGAGAGACTTTATTCAAGAGAGGATAGAATACTTAGTATTTTATTCTGAGTTTGCATGTGCATAAAAAACACATCAACAAGTATGTTACAGGATGCAGTTATCTATTCCTATGCCTTAATTGCCTCACCGAGATGCCAACTTAGACCATTTGTTTACCTTCTGTTAATTTCCAACCTTATGTGTAGTTTGTGTCCACTTCGACACTAGTGCGATTGTGGAAGTGTCTGCACACACAAACCAACATTTAAATGTTCAAAAACCATTTTCCATGGCTTTTCTGTGTTTTTCAAACAGCTAACTGGATGCAACTTTGTAAAAATGCATTTTTTTATCTTCATTTGGGCTAACAACTATTGGAATCAACTAGGACTTTAAATTTTTTCTAATCAATTGGCTTTTCTTTTAATCTTCCTGTGAACACATTTTAGAATTTTTGCCATTGGCCTTTGGCATTCCAGTTTCAAAACTTCTTCCAATGCTTTCTACAACTCCTTATTGTGACCATGATTACTCCTTAATAGCCACCATTATTTCTTCTCCCTTCTGTTGCTAATACCTGCAATCTTGTACCACCTCACTTCCCTTGGCATCCTTGGTGATTCATTTCCTTTGTATCCTCTGTACATAGAAACACTTAAACACACACCTATAGAAGCATATGTAGGATTTTAAATCTTTTCAGCATTTTTAGTTATCCACAACATCGCACTTAGGACAACACACACTCCAAGCTTTCGTTTGTTGCTATGTGGAGGTTGAAATACACCATTTAGGGGCTTAACTGAGACAGGCTCCCAAGAAGCCCTAACCATTTTTCTTGTCCTCCAATATAGCTTTGGACCTCAATATCTTTCTATAGGAGCATCAGATCTAAATTTTGAATGCACCATGGCAATCGATCGGCAAAGATGACCAAGCTGTGAAAATTTGGCGTTTCAAAACTCAAAGGATGCCACTGTCTATTCTAGGTCACTATTGCAGAAGTATGGTCGATACTTCAGTATATAGTTTTTTATTCTAGAGGCTTGTTCAGTTATTGTCTGACACTACTGCTTTCTTTATGGGATTACTACTACGGAAAGTAGGTCACTACTGCAATTTTTGGGTCACCACCACCTATCACCTGCATGTAGTCTTACATCACTTTTCTAGTTTTTGCCATTTCTGCCAGCCTTCCACCTTTTCCAAACAACAAATCAGGGACAACTCTCACCTTCCCTTTCTTTCTATAACAGTTCCTTTTCGATTCCCAACTATTGTATACATAGCTGCAAGACTCACGAAAAACTCGTCGAGTTTCAAAAAACTCGTGAATTTTTTTTTGATGGCGAGTAGTTCATGCAAAAACTCGCCTGTTTCACTCACCAAGTTTTTGTGAAAAACTCACCGATTTTTGGCAAGTTTTTACCAAAAACTCGGCGAGTCTTGAAAAAAACTCGGCAAAAGGGGCATTTGGGCATTTCAATCTCTTAAAAAATCAAGAACACGCTTGGTCAGTATATTTCAAAATATATTTAAGTATAGGTTGAATTTCCTATACTTTAAATATTTTGAAATATACTGTCAGGATGTTTGAGATAGGTTCCGGATCCATGGGATTTAACATGCAAATTCTAGATTTTGGAGGATCCATCAGATTTTAGAGTTAACCAAATTTTTACGGTTTCAGACTTAGCCAAATTCAGGGTTCCAAGGTTTCAGACTTAGAATCAACCATCAGGATTCCGCATGAGGATGCGATTTTGTACTCAATTTGCATTCAAATCAATCAAATTTAATAGAAAACACTTTTGTACTCATTTATTGACTCATTGGATACATCTTGTCATTGAATACATCAGAGCCCTTGGACAGGGCGGGATGAGCAGCCTTCATTGTTTTCCGAGGATGAGATCTATGATTTGGAGAGACAGGCAATGGAACGAGGGGGGTGGAATCGGTGGATTGGGATTCTCATTGGATGACATTGAGGATGAGGAGGGTGAGGAGGAGACATTGGCACCAGTACCACTACCAGCATCTACATCTAGGATAGAGGTTGAGCCACGGTCTGTCATGCCGAGGATGGAGGAGCCACAGTAGATTCCTAGGACTAGACCCTCTAGTTCTACCACTCCCCTAGTTTTCACTAGACTTGGGAAGAGGAAGATGTACTATTTAGTATTTACTTTCAATTTTACAAAAACAATTTGCTATTTTCATTTTGTCTCAGACTATTAATATCAACGCATTCCACATGAGGATGCCATTTTGTACCCAATTTGCTTTGAAATCAATCAAATACAACTAGACTCAGCTCGTTTCTCATTTATTGACTCATTGGATGCATCTTATCATTGAATTTTGCAAAAAAAAATGTATTTTTAATGAAATTTAAACAATTTTTTAAGTTGCCGAGTTTTTCCGAGTTTTTTGCCGAGCTTTTGGCAAGTCGAGTTTTTCGGGCTTGGCGAGTTTTTGCTTTTGGCGAGTTTTTCAACTATGATTGTATTTATTAGATTACCATTAATACCTTGTTTACTTTATGTAATCTTAAAGAAAGTAAATGGCACTGTTAGTTTTTTTTTTCTATAATAACCTAGTTTTGAAGGACTAGGAACCTGTAACAAAATCGGGTAAAAAAAACCCTTAAGCCACTGTATCCATAGAAGAAGCATTACCAGAATCTAAAGCATAACAGAAATCTACCATCTACCCCAAGCCCCATACATCCCATATCCCTGAAGTTCATAACAGGAAGAGGCAAATTATGCAGGCCTCATATTCTTGTTGGCAAAAAAACTAAATAAAACATACCAGTAGACCCTAGAACCCATTAGAACCATCAAGCTCCATCACATCGTTCTTAGAATCCCAGCCACACGAGAAGGACTACGGGCACTTCGGCAAAGGAATCCCTAACTTGTCTACAATACCATCTAGAGCAGTCCTGGTGTCCAACTATCTCTCCCCAATGTCATGCAAGTGACCCATAATCAGCTCCATATTGGCTTCCGCCATCTTTGTAGCTTCAATCATGTCTTCGTAAATTAGGATCGACAAAGCAACAATTGATAACATTGTAGCCACTGACAGAGATTGGGCTGCCCCAAACACATTCCATTGACTGCGTGAAGTACCCGGGTCTAGAAGCAGTTGGGCGATGGCTAAGCGAACCTTCACACCCTTGGCACCATCAACCTCTTTTGCTACTTTCAACAACCTTCCCAACCATTCTCGCAGGATCGGATTCTTAATCTCCTGTTCAAAAACATTGACGAATCTTGCCATAGCCTTCTTGCCCGACATTTTAGAAGCCTCTTCCTCACTGCATATTTCTTGACCGGCTTCTCCCCTAGCATTTTTCTTCCTCCCACCGTCCTACTCCCTCCCTTCCTCCTCAACTGCCGCCTTGGTTTCCCGGCATCCACCTTCTTCCTCTTCTCATCATCCTTCAAAACCACTTCGCCCTGCAATCCCGGCCACCACTACCAGAAGCCATGTTTCAATCCCACGAAAGACAAGCAACCAAAAGAAGAGAGAAGGAATGATTGAAATGCAAACAACCCCTGGCCTCGGGCAGTTCAATACAACCAACGCCTACTCCCTCCCCTAGCATTTTTCTTCCTCCCACCATCCTACTCCTTCCCTTCCTCCTCAGTTGCCACCTTGGTTTCCTGGCATCCACCTTCTTCCCCTTCTCATCATCCTTCAAACCCACTTCGCCCTGCAAATCCCCACCACCACTACTAGAAGCCATGTTTCAATCCCACAAAATACAAGCAACCAAAAACAGAGAGAAGGAAAGATTGAAATGCAAACAGCCCCTAGCCTCGAGTAGTTCAATACAACCAACCCCTGTCATTCCATGCAAAGATATGATGAGGCCTCGTCAGCACTCACGCTTCACCTATTCATCTGTCACCTCATGTCCTCCACCCAACTTATTACTCTTTATGCATTGTTCATCGTTCTAGCCCCTTATCAGGTGAATGGCACTGTTAGTTTAGTTAATACACTCAATGAGGTAATTAAATGAAATCTACACTTAGTAAGTTTAAATTTACCTCACACAATCAAAGAAACTAAAGAAAATTCAAAAACTAGAACATCATGGGATGACAAACTATTGTGACGAAATCACCTCTTCCAATAGAGCGGTGATTACAAAATACCTTGTTGAATTAAAAAATACTCATGCGAATTAAAAAATTCCCATTTTGAAATTTCTTTTGAAAGCCATAACTTTTGCTTACAGACTTGAAATGAGGTATTATTTTTTGAAATTGCATAATTTTTTAAGAGGAATCCAAATATGCAAAAGCATAAAGTTTGATGCCATTAAAGACATGTTTTTGGGCATGCAACACAATTCCTCATTTTGCTATTTAGTGAAATCGGATCCTTTCATTGATCACCCAATCATCCAATTGAAGTTTCATTCACTATGGAATGCCTCCATTGATCCCAAGCAACCTCCACATGCCCTTAAATAGGTGCTAGAGAGTATTCCCTGTGCTTTAGAGTGGAATTGGAAGAGGAAACATTAAATAGTTCGCTTCACATTCTCATTTCTGCCTTTTTGACTAAGTTGCTGATCCTGGTACGAGATCGGGTACGGGTACCATTAATACCTTGTTTACTTTATGTAATCTTAAAGAAAGTAAATGGCACTGTTAGTTTAGTTAATACACTCAATAAGGTAATTAAATGAAATCTACACTTATAGTAAGTTTAAATTTACCTCACACAATCAAAGAAACTAAAGAAAATTCAGAAACTGGAACATCGTGGGACGACAAAAAACTATTGTGACGAAATCACCTCTTCCAATAGAGCGGTGATTACAAAATACCCTTGTTGAATTTGAAAATACCTTGGTGAATTAAAAAATACTCATGTGAATTAAAAAATTCCCATTTTGAAATTTCTTTTGAAAGCCATAACTTTTGCTTACAGACTTGAAATGAGGCATTATTTTTTTTTTGAAATTGCATAATTTTTTAAGAGGAATCCAAATATGCAAAAGCATAAAGTTTGATGCCATTAAAGACATGTTTTTGGGCATGCAACACAATTCCTCATTTTTCTATTTAGTGAAATCGGATCCTTTCATTGATCACCCAATCATCCAATTGAAGTTTCATTCACTATGGAATGCCTCCATTGATCCAAAGCAACCTCCACATGTCCTTAAGTAGGTGCCAAAGAGTATTCCCTGTGCTCTAGAGTGGAATTGGAAGAGGAAACATTAAATAGTTCATTTCACATTCTCATTTCTGCCTTTTTGACTAAGTTGCTAACCTGGTACGAGATCGGGTACGGGCACGAGGATCGGGTACACGGACATGGCAATTTTTTTTGCCCGAGTACAATACAACATATATATATTATTGTTATATAATATATTATAATTTATAATTATAAATTCATTATTTTAGATATAAATTATATAATATTATTTATTATATAATTATATAATATATATTTTTTGATTTGTGAATTGGCCTATAGGGGGCCTACCCATTAACTAGAAATAGAACAAAATGAAACAGGGCTGCTCCAAAGAGGACCATAATTTACAAACTAGAATTTGCTATTATTGTAGAGAGATTTACATATTAACCATCTATGCTGTTTACTACATAGCCCCCATTATGGGTGGTCTCCTATTACATTCTAATAGTATTAATCAAAGCATTACGTGGACGCCATTCCTGCAGGCCCACCTCTGCTCAGACCCTCCTCGCCATCCTCTTCAGGCTGCTCCACAAATGCGAACGATCGATCAACTGAGCAATTGTCTGCCACCCCAACTACTACCTTCAAAAAATTCAACCCCCAGGTTGCTTTCTTCCTCCTTGCTTCCACACTGCATTCGGCTGCCTCCATCACGAAGGGGATCCATGGACCGTTGTGCTTGGGAAGGAGCACTGGCCATATCCCCTGGTTTGGCCGAAACCCCAAACCCACTACCGCCACCTCCAACAACGCTTCCACACCACCCCACCACTTGGCAAGCACCAAAGTTTTCAAAATAGCCCTAATGATATCCTTCTCTCCAAGGTCGAGCATGACCGTTGTAAACATAGAAACAATATTAGAATTGACCCGGAAATTATATCCCCTTGTGACGAAAACATCACCTAGCACCATCCTCACTCCCAGCAAGATAATGCTTGACTTGGTTTTGAAGATTTTCCTCAATCTATTCTTCAATATCTCCCCTCTAAACAACATTTGCCTACCCTTCGCCACCAAACTCATGGGCGTCTCCATTTTTGTTGCCAACGACTGCATTGCCTCCCTGTTAAATAGCCAATCATACTCCCTTGTCATGATTCTGCTAGTTGCACTCCGTCCTTCGTGACCTTTGGACTTTCAACTCCTACGCTTGAAACCAACCTTCACCATTAAAATGCATAATCGGGTCGTCCTTTGTAATTATTAAGCCTCACACTGCACCAATTGCCACTCATCCTAGTTCTCCGCCACAAACACCTCCGCATGCATCCTTATTGCCACATTTGCCAACTCATCCTCTTCCCTATTCGCCTCCCTATAGACGTGGCCCACCACAAAATCTTCAAGCTTGTCAATATATCCCATACAAAGCCTTTGTATATTCTTTAATTTCCAACTGATCTTGCTCGTATTATAATTCCTAATCCCATTAATAATAATTTGGGAGTGCCCTTCTATGCTTAATTTTTTGATGTTCAACCTATCTTCCAACTATAGTCTTAACAACAACGCCTGAGCTTTAGCCTCATTATTTGTGCCCACTGCAAGTTGCTTCACCACAGAGATTATCACCGCCCCCGAACTATCACAAATGATACAACCCGCCCCTGAGATACCTGGATTCCCTTTCATTGCCCCGTCAAATTTAAGTTTGAGCCATCCCTCGCCAGGGGGGACCCACCTTGTGTAACATACACTATCAGATAGGGTTTTCTGTGCCAAGTTTTTTGCTTAGTTTAGGGTTTTTTATGTATGTTTTGCATGTATGGTTTTTGCATTTAAAGCATAGAATATAGTGCATATAAACAAAACCCATAAAATCTAAAGCATATATGAACAAAATATTGAAGACCCAAATGATATTATGCCAAAATATGAATTACAAGAACATAGCCATTTTCAAATCTGCAACTTCGTATAATTGCCATACTTGGGCCAGCATTACAAACAATGGAAAATCATCCAAAATCACATACAATGGAAACTCCTCAACAATATCAGCTCTGCAACATCAAATGAGGTCCTAGGCGCCAATATTGAATGATGTAGAAGGCAAATATGGAGGTTGAACTCCCTCCAAAAAACTCCATATCCCAGCCTGAGAAGTACGACCCCTGCTGGTATCAAATATCAGCTGTTAGCAGCTGCAAACCCTTCCAAATATTGCTGTTTAAATCTGCAGAGTGCAGTCTAGTATAGGCGACCAGGGCTGAATGAATAGATGCCACAACAAAACACACAAATACTCCAAAATATGGTACGGCCCAGTCATATAGAGGTACGGCGAGCCAAGGATATAACACAGTAGTTCATATCTCCTTCACAAAGCAATAAATCTGTCCCATAACTCTCATTGCCAACTGCATACACAAGTTTGCACAAGATGTAGCTCTATACTCTCCAAAACTCCATCGAAATACATCAACCTGAAGCACAACTGAAGCCCTTGAATGAAGCCTCCAATATTCCTTCTTGATGTGGTCTTTCACACACGAAGAAGGCGACTATGCAGAGGTCTTCGTCTCAACAAGTCTGGTCCAAACCCTTAAAGCTCTTCAAGCTCCAAGAATGCACGACAATATCAAAAATCAAGTGAGTGAATAATAATCCAAAATGAGCTCACACTTAGTCTTTTATTTCTCCTCAACTCAACGCCCAAGAAAGGTAAATATTTTATTATTTTTTTATTCCATTACCTTATGTCCCCAAGTCCCCAATATGGGCACCCATCTCCCTAGTAATACAACTTAAAGTTGACTTAAACTTTATAAAATAAAGTCACTTTAAAACATAAGTCACTTAGGCCATATATATATTATATATTATAAGTTAAATATTAAATTTAACTTATACATCGGGAAGTGATACTTTGGCCACCTCGAAACCCAAACCAATTGCTAGGAGCATCCAAACTTGCAGTGCTATAAATAATAACCCGCTCCATACTGCCCTGCCTGACTATAAATAGTAAGTCCTAGTGAAATGGTCCAATTTGGCTCCCTGACCAATGCCATTAGCCTACGGGAACCGAATGATAGGCTAATTCTCATCATCTGACCAACTAGGCTAAATGGGGGACATTACAGTACGCCCCCCCAAGATTGCTTGTCCTCAAGCAATCTCAGCTCAGGATGCTGAAGTATCTGTTCACTCTCCCATGTCGCATCCTCAACTGGCAAGTTCTTCCATTTTACCAGGTACTCCTTGATGATCCGCCTTCTAAGATTCCTCTCACGTGTGTCTATGATTGCCTTTGGAACCAATATTAGCTTCCCCTCCTCATCCAATGGTGGAAGCTTAGTTGAAGGAATCACATTGTGGCCAAGTGCTTTCTTGAGTTTGGAAACATGGAACACATTATGCACTCGACTATCTGCAGCTAGCTCAAGCTCATAGGCTACTTCCCCCACTCTCTTGGCTACTCTGAACGGACCATAGAACCTGGGTTTCAATTTTTTTGCTCCACTCCTTTTTAGAGTGGACTGCCCGTAGGGTTGGAGCCTCAAGTACACCATGTGTCCAACCTCAAAGCTTCTCTCTACTCGGTGCTGATCAGCGTAGAGCTTTTGCTGATTCTGTGCATGCTGCATGTTCTCCTTGAGCTCTTTCATTATGTCCTAGCTCTCCTACAATAGATCTTTTGCCTTCGGCACTCTGCTATCACCAAGTAGTAAATCTGTGAAGCATGGGGCATCATAACCATACAAAGCTCTGAATGGAGTCATCCTGATCGACATGTGATAAGTTGTGTTGTAGCAGTACTCCTCCAGGTGCAACCATCTGATCCAAGCCTTCTGCTGCCTCGATACATAATTTCGTAGATACCCTTCCACCCATTTATTCACTATCTCCGTTTGGCCGTCAATCTGTGGGTGGTAACTAGTGCTGGGAGTTAGCTCAGTGCCACACAACCTGAACAACTCCTGCCAAAACAAACTTAGGAACTTACTGTCCCTGTCACTCACTATGCCCTTGGGTATCCCATGAAGTCTGAATATCTCTTTGAAAAAGAGATCAGCCACATGTACTGCTGTATATGTCGTTGAAATGGCGAAGAAATGTGCAAACTTAGTTAGTTTGTCGACCACTGCATAGATGCAATCCTTCCCCCGAACCTTAGGTAGCCCTGTAATGAAGTCCATGGAGATGTATTTCCATTTTTGGTTGGGAATCGGTAGTGGCTGCAATAAACTTGCTGGATAAGTATGTTCATTCTTATTCTGTTGACATATGGGACATTCATGAACATACTTAAGGACCTCATTCTTAAGTCCTTTCCATGTAAATCTCTCCAGAATCTGTTTGTATGTTTTGAAAAACCTGGGATGGCTAGCCATGGGTGTATCATGGAAAGTCCTCAAAATTTTGTTCTTAAATTGAGAGTTAGACACCAAAAATATTCTGTCCTTATATATGATCAAATCATTCACTGCAGAATACCTGTCATCATGAGTAGTGCCCTCAATGACTCATGCTGCTGAAGAATCCTTAGCATACTCTGCTGAAATCATCTCTTTCCAATCAGCAGATATCTCTCCAAGCAAGCATAAGTGGGGTCTCCGAGATAGTGCATTTGCAACAACATTCTTCTTGCCCTTGACATACTTGATGTCGAAATCATAGGCCTGGAGCCTATTGACCCACTTTTGTTGTCGATCATTCAGATCCTCCTGGTTCATAAAATATTTTATGTTGTTGTGATCTATTTTTATGATGAACTTCCCACCAACTAGATAAGGTCTGAATTTGGCCAATGCATGCATTATGGCCAACATTTCTCGGTCATATACTGAGTAGCTTTTCTCCACACCCCGAAGCTTCCTACTCTCGAATGCAATTGGGTGTTTCTCCTGCATCAAAACTGCCCCTATCCCCTCTCCTGAAGCATCACACTCCAACTTAAAAGGCTTGGAGAAGTTGGGGATTGCCAACATTGGGCAAGTAGACATCAAGTGCTTGAAGTGGTCAAAGCACTGCTGAGCTATATCGGTCCACACAAAGGCTCCTTTGTTAGTCAGATCTGTCAATGGTGCTGCTGTCTGTGAGAAGCCTTTTACAAACCTCCTGTAAAATCAACACAACCCAAATAACCCCTTAAGCTGAGTGAGGTTCATAGGTGGAGGCCATTCGATGATTGCCTTGATTTTCTTTGGATCAACTCTAACACCATCTGCACTAATAATATGACCCAAATATAAAAGTTTGTCATGCCGAAGTCACACTTGGACTCCTTGGCATAGAGGGACTCACTCTCGAGGATACTCAGAACCTCCTCCAAATGTCTCATGTGCTCCTCCCAAGTCCTGCTAAAGATCAAGATGTCATCAAAGAAAATCAATACAAACTTCCTTAGCTGCTTCTTGAAGATCTGATTCATACAACTTTGGAAGGTCGTAGGGGCGTTGGTCAACCCAAACGGCATCACTAAGAACTCGAAGTGGCCGTAGTGACATCTGAAAGCTGTTTTTTCTATGTCCTCTTCCCTCATCCGTATCTGGTGGTATCCTGACCTCAAATCTTAGAAAAATAACAAGCCTTGTGTAGCTCATCTATCAACTCATCTATACGGGGAATCGGATACATGTTCTTTATGGTTTTCTTGTTCAAGGCCCTGTAGTCAATGCACACCCTGATGGTTCCATCGTTTTTTTTAACCAACACAACTGCTGATGCAAATGGGCTTTTGCTGGGTCAGATGTGTCCCATCTCTAACTGTTCCTTGATGGTTTTTTCTATCTCATCCTTGAGCCTCTTAGGATGACGATAGGGTGTGGTAATCACGGGCTTAGATCCATCCTTGAGCTCAATAACATGCTCGATACCTCTGTTAGGTGGCACTCCTGGAGTTATGCTACCAAACACTTTGCTGTGCTTGGTCAACAACTTTTGTATATCAGGATCATAGTTGTTCTTTGGCTACTATGGAGACTCTGGCATAATAAGACACTTTGTTGTCCACTCTACCTGATCATGGCGCAACATTCTCTCCATCCTCTTGAGAGAGGCTACCCGTGGTCCTCCATCTGATAATGCCTTGAGAACAATCTTTTTACCATTGGATTCAAATTTCATCTCCATTTTCTTCAAGTTCATAGTGAACTCACCAAGTGTCATCATCCAATGCATGCCTAGTACCACATCTGTATCTCCTATGCCAACAACACATAAATCATCCTTAAGCTCGTATTCTCCCATCTTTATAGTCAGCCTAGAAATCTTTCTGGTACAAGTGAGTTTGAAGCCGTCAGCTACCATTACTTTGAATCCTTCAAACTCTTCTACCTTAAGTCCTCGTTTAGCCACCAACCCCTCATCAATATAGTTATGTGTAGCACCTATATCAATTAGGGTGATGATGCGCTGACCTCCAAGGACTCCTCTCACTTTGAAGGAACCAACTTTCTGGAAGCTAGAAAGTTGTGCCAATGTTCCATAACTGTCACTGCTATGTTGTGAGGCACTCTCATCTCCACTATCCTCTCTATTTGATGGCTGGTCTGATGCCTCTGAATGTGACTCCTTAGCTGAATAGTACTCTATTAACTTTGCCTTTGCCTTATTAATGCACCTGTGTGTAGGGTCCTGTTGATGATGTTTTCTTGACAACAACATTAGAATAAAACACCAAGTGCTCTATCCTCTCTTGAACAAAGTGTCTCGAATGCTAAACTACATGATCAAACAAGAACTCTCCAAGGTTCCTTGTACGTGATTTGCAATGGATAGCCTCGGTGGTATGATGTGATAATGCTGTTTACACAAAGGGACTTACACAGAATTTATTCATCACTCCATTCAAATATGTACTCTTTCCTTGTGAAATGGAACTTCTAATCAACTACAAAAAGAAGAGGCAAAAGGCAAGGTTAAGAGGGCTAATTTAAGGACAATGATCTAATGCACATGCTATGATAGACAAATTCCCTTCCACAACCTAGCTCCGCTTCACATGAGAACCAACAATTACACGGAGTAAGTGCAATCTCCTAAGGTAATCATACGATTTTCATGTTGTGAACTTCCATCCAAACACCCATAGCTGGCGCAGTTTGAACGAGCATCCACAACCGAACTTATGCAAACAAGGTTCAGGCTAACTTTGCAAAGTGAGTTACCTTCGGCAATCCACGAAAAGTATGAACCAAAAGGGATTCATCAAATATCTTCACATATGTAACATTATATCAATGAACTTCTAATCTATCAACTAAGCTACTTTGGAAACAATTCTTAACCATCTTGGAGACAATGAAGACCATGCTAACATTCCAAAATCACAAGATTACCATGAAACATTCAACAATGAGCTTGCATTAATCTTGAAGTGTATCTTTACAAAAATCTCTCAATATCTCTTCAATGACTTCGAAGAGTCTCCTCTACTCTACTCCTTTCTAATCTAATGTATATCTTACAAATGAGAGAAGAATGAGCCTTTTATAGACTCTAGAAATTACATGAAGGGCCTGTTGATGTGTTTTTCTTGCACATGCAAACTCAGAATAAAATACTAAATATTCTATCCTCTCTTGAATAAAGTCTCTCGAATGCTAAACAATGTGATCAATCGAGACAACTCCAAGGTTCCTTATTCATGTTTTTGCTATGGATAGACTCAGTAGTTGATGTGATTTGCTGGTAATCACAGAGGGACTTACGCTGAATATGCTCCTTACTTCACTCAAATGTGTTACTTCTTCCTTATGAAATGGAACTTCTTTTGACTGGGTATGAAAGAAAATGAAAAAAGGCAAGGGTTGAGAAAGCTAATCTAAGGACAATGAAGTGATGGATGATGTTTCAATAGACAAACTCCTTGAACCAAGCCTCGCTTTGCCATGAGAGCAACAACTACACGAAGCTAGTGCAATCTTCAAAGGGAAATGAAGGATTTTCAAACTGCAAACATGCATCCAAATACCCACAGCTAGCGCAACTTGAATGAACATTCACAATCGAACTAAAGCACATGAAGGTTCAAACTAACTTTGCATTGTGAATTGCAAGCCACAAGTCACAAAAAGTATGAACATAGAGGAATTCATCAAATATCTCAACATAAATCCATCATATCAGTGAACTTCTAATCTAATTCTACTCTACTTGGAAACATCTCCCCATCACATCCAAGAAATTAGAAACCATGTTAACATTCCGCAACCACACAAAATCACCATGAAACAACCAACAATGAGCTTGTATTGATCTTGGAAGTATTTTTACAACAATTTCAATGTCTCTTCAATGACTTGAAGAAGTCTCCTCTACTCTACTTGCTACTCTTCCTAATTCGAATATCCTAATGTATATCCTTACAAATGAGAGAAGTGAGCTTTATATAGAGCTCAAGAATTGCAATGAATGGCCAGGATTGATTTGCAAATCAATGGCCCAGATTGAGACAACAAGATAGTTTGTTACAACAATTTGCTATTTTTAGACATGAAAGAGGGAACAAAGGCACGTTTCCCAATGTGATAAGTAACATGTCAAAATGTGATTGGCCTGATGATGTGTACATATGCCACCTCAGCCTTGGGCGAACCAGTTTGATTTTCTCCCTGTTCACATTGCTTGGAGCAATTTCCCAAATTGTATCATCTTTCATGGAATAGTCTTTGAACTTGGATTTTCACCTCTGGAACTTTGCATCTTTCGAACTTGCAAATTTGGGATTTTGGATTTCTTCTTGTTGTTGTCTTGACATTTTTTAGTTTGAATGTAATTCATAGATTTCTTGATAAACTTGCTCATTTCTCATCTTGTGACATTCTCATTCTTGTGACATTCTCATTCTTGTGCAGGATTTTAACCCTGGATGGTGCATGAAGTAGAAGATGTTTTATGCGTGAATTCTTAGAGTAGCCTTCATGATGGATGTAGGTGGCTCATGGAATAGATAACTCTGGAGCTTAAAAATGCAAACGAATTTTTTGAAATGGATTTCTGGACGAATGTTCCTCTCATGATGCTGGATTCTTGAACATGCAGGTGGAATGATCTTCTGGATGCTTGGATGATGACAAACTTGATGATGCAATATTCTTCCTCCATTTTGGTGATGTCGCCTTCTTTGGAGCAAGGTGAATCAACTTGATGACACTTCGACCCTCTGGATGACTTGCCTCCACATAATTCGATCTTTCACTTGATCTCGCTCTCCTTCAACATTTGCCGCATACATTGCAAACCTACAAGCAAAATACCTCAAGTTAGTACATCAACATGATACATGATATAAAGGAATTTTACCACTAAATTCACCTTCCTTACGAATGTGGGACAAATAAAACGATTTCCATATATTCATCAAACAATTTTCCATTTAAGCCAACTTATTCAATAATGCAAAGTGATTTTTCATGAAAACTTTCAAAAAGTGGAAATTGTTGTGGTCTATGGAATATGCACCCTTCTAGGGCGCAAAATGTAAGCTCTAGAACATTTTCCCATTTTGCAACTTCAATACTTAGAATTTTTCTTGTTCTCTGCTTCAAGTTTCGCTTCTTCTTTGGTAAATTCTCCTTCAATTTTAATGATCTTACATTCAATTTTGCATTTGTAATGAGTGAAATTTTCCGACTTGGCAATCTTCCTTCAATACTTAGGCAATTTTGCAAACTTCCACCTTGTATCAACCTTTGACAAACCTTCACTTGGAGCTTCAAAACAAGACTGGAGTCTTCAAGATACTTCTCACTTAGTTCAACTTCTTCGTGACTATCTGGGCGGAAATTACATGGAGTAGAACAATTTCCTCCGTTGTAGGGCGGATTTTGCATGCTCTAGAACATTTTGCACTCCAAGGAGGGCAGATTTTGAAAGGGGTAGAACATTTTCCTCCATTTTCAACTCAATCATGACTTTCACTTTGAATTTTCAAAACAAGGATGATTTCTTAGAATGTTTCATACTTAGTCAAATTTCTTTGTTCCTTCTAGGGCGGAAATTGCAAGGGGTAGAACATTTTCCACTATTTCCAAGTCTCCTTCTAGCCAAAGCACAAAATGCAAGGGGCAGAACATTTTCCCCATTTTGGTATTCTATCATGACCTTCACTTGAACTTTCAAAACAAGGTTGAACTTCCCAAGATGTTTCATACTTAGCTAAATTTCCTTGTTACAAGCTCCTAGGGCGGATATTGCATTAAGTAGAACATTTTGCATCATCCTCTAGGTAGGGCGCAAATTCCACTCGGGAGAACATTTTCCACCTTTCCATTTCCCAGACTTAGTCAAATTTTGCACACTTTCACCTTGGGCGCAAATTGTAGGTTCTAGAACAATTTCCTCACTTTGCAACTTATCTCCAACTAGGGCGCAAAATGCAAGGGGCAGAACATTTTCCCCATTTTGCATTCGATCATGACCTTCATCTTTCAAACACTTCGCCAAAATTCCTTGTTACAAGCTTGGGCGGAAATTGCATGCTCTAGAACATTTTGCACTCCACGGAGGGCGGATTTTGAAGGTTGCAGAACATTTTCCTTCATTTTGCTACTTAGGTTTTTCCTTCAAATTTCAAATGTTGAGTGAATCTTCTACCTTGGCCTCCATTGCCTTAAACATGGATTGAGTTTCAACATCCTTCGCACTTCATGCATTTATCATGAAATTCCTAGGGTGCATGTTGTAGGCTTGAGAACAATTTGCAACTAGGGAGGGCGGATTTTGAAGGGTGCAGAACATTTTCCTTCATTTTGGTACTTCAACAATTCATCAAACTCCATCTCTCTTCCAACTCCACAAAACAAATTGTCATATTCTTTGCAAGTATTCTTGAGAATTTGTCTAAGGCAATCATGCATTCAAAAATGGAGACCTTCAACCTAGGGCGCATATTGCATGAGGCAGAACATTTTCCACCCTCAAACTCATCCTCTAGGGCGGATATTGCATGTGTGAGAACATTTTCCCCATTTGTCAACACTTAGCCAAATTTTTGAGTTTTGATCTTCTCTGTCGCTTGAATTCTCATTGCTTTTGCTTGGGCGGATTTTGAAAGCTCTAGAACATTTTCCCCATTTTCCTGGGCGCATATTGCATGGTGTAGAACAATTTCCGCCCAAGGTCCAAGACTTTAACTTTTTTCGCCTGATTTTGACTTGTCCTGGATGGAAGTATATTTAAAAATATATTTAAGTTTGAGATAGGTCTCAGATCCATGGGATTTAATATGCAAATTCTAGATTTTTGAGGATCCACCAGATTTCAGACTTAGTCAATTTCAGGATCTCAGAACATCAGGATTCCAGACTTAGTCAATTTCAGGGCTCAGAACACGCATCAGGATGAGAAGATACAAACTCCTTAGCCAAAATATATTGAGACTTGGGTAAAACAACACTATCAAAACCTTACAAGCTCAAAGAAAACCTAAACCCTAAAGCAAAGCAACGACAGAAAGCAAAAAAAAAGGGGGTCCCCATTTGCAATGGGGCGATGTGTGATTACATCACAACAGGGCCAAGATTGATTTAGCAATCAATGGCCAAGATTGAGACAAGGCAGTTTGTTACAAAATTTGCTATTTTTAGAACATGAAAGAGGCAATGAAGGCATGTTTCCCAATGTGATAAGCATCTTTATGGTGGGCCCTCTTTATCCACTTGTTTGTTATAGACGACCTGGACTTGAATGAATGACATGGTAGAATGTGATTGGCTTGATGATGTATACGTGCCACCTTAGTATCTTTAAACGAACTAGTCTGGTTCATCTCATGTTCACTTAGAATATTTTCTTCTTGTTGTCTTGATGTAACTCATGGATCGCTTTGATGATCATGCTCATCTCTCATCTTGTGACGTCCTTGTGCTTGTGTAGGGTTATGCCTCTGGATAGTTGCATGAAGTAGAAGATATGTTGCGCACGAGTCCTTGGAGTAGATTACATGATGATTGTCCTTTTGGCGCGTGGAATGAATCACTGGAAGATGACTCCCTCACGTGTGGCATTGATGTCTTCCTCATCTAGACATACGAAGTCTTCAAAGTAAGATGAACTTGATGTGGGAGCTCCTCCGTGTGGTGAGGACGACAAATTTGAGCAACTTTCCTCCACCTTCCAAACGTCTCATGTATGAGCTCTCGCCATTCACCTTGTTGGATCCTCCATCACCTACAAAAAGAAACACATCAAATTAAGACTTGATATAAAGGATTTTCGATAACAAATTACATTCATCTTATGCATGTGGGATCAAAAAATGACATTTCAAAACATACCCTTTCGCGTGAAATCCATGCCTAAGTGCCTAGGCGGATTTGAAGGGGTAGTATGGATTGATATGTGTGAAATTCCTTGTCTCAGTGCCTAGGCCGACCTAGCCAGGCGGGTTTGAAGGGCCTGTGAGGAATGTGTTTTGAAAATCCAAGGGTCATGGTCTAGGCCGCCCAGGCTGGGTGCGCTGGAAGAGGGTGTGAGGATTTTTATACTTAGGCAATCCTTGCTTCATTTTCATGATCTTTTCCTTCCTCCTTAGCATGACTTAGTGTTCTCTCCATTTTCTTCATGTAAATTACCTTCATTTGAGTAAAGTCAAGAAGCGATCTGAATGGCATTTGTGGTATTCTCCATGTGCAACGGTGGAGACCGCCTATGATGAGCAGCCTTGAAGGTGATGTGTGGATTTGACTCCAATACTTGTGATTTTCAATGATTTTCACCTCCTTATTGGACTTGCATGTGTGTGGAAATAGATGGGTGGAGTTGGTAGGCAAATGATGAGTGGCATGAGTGCTCAAACACTTGATTCCATGCTCACCTCCCTAGGCCGCCCAGGTAGGGTGGGTTTGGGAGTATGGTGTGGATTTTGACTAAAACATGCTTATCTTTGTCTTTGAGCAAGCTCCTTATCTTCCATGGTTGCAATTTGCCTTTATCATCATCATCATCTTCGTCTTTTCCTTGCAAGTTTCCTAAAATCTTTCTCTTGAATGGTTTGGAGGGTTGAATGTGGAGTAGTTCATGTAAAGATCAAGGAATCCAAGACCTCATGTCTAGGCCGCCCAGGTAGGGCGGGTTTGGAGGTGAGGCTTGGACTTTCACTTAAAATCTTTCATGCGTGTTCCAAACTTGCAAGTTATCCATGTCTTTGTTCAAAACTTAGTGTTATTCATCACCTTCCGTCTCTACACTTGCAAATTTCATGTCATCTCTCCTAAGCGGGTTTGTGAGTTTAGTATGGAAAGAGATGCATGAGGAACATAGAAAAATCCAAGACCCCCTTGTGAGGCCGCTCAGGCTGGGCGGCTTTAGAGGTGATGCATGGAATTTTCATCAAAATGTGTTCTGTCTTCAAACTTGCAAGTTAAACTTAGTTTTAGACTCCATCATCACTTCTAACTCTCTTCAATTGACAAAACCTCGTGAAAATGTCCTAACTTTCCTTGGGCGGATTTGGAGTAGGTGCATGGAGATACTCTCATGGACAAGACATAATCCAAGCCCAGATGTTATTCCCACCCAGACTGGGCGGGTTTGGTAGGCGTGCTTGGAATTTCGCACTTAGACAACTTTTTAGTCTCTGAAATTCAAGTATATTTCAAAATTTCCTATACTTCAAATATTTTGAAATATACTTCCAGGATGTTTGAGATAGGTCCTGGATCCATAGGATTTGACATGCAGATTCTAGATTTCTAAGGATCCACCAGATTTCAGACTTAGCCATTTCTTCAGGTTTTCAGGACATCAGGTTTCAGGACATCAGGTTTCAGGACACCAGACTTAGTCAATTCCAAGACTTCAAGACATGCACCAGAATGAGAAGATACGGACTCCTTAGCTAGAACATATCGAGACTTGGGCAAAACAACACTACCAAAACCTTATAAGCTCAAAGAAAACCTAAACCCTAAAGCAAAGCAACAATAGAAAACAGAAAAAGAGGGGTTCCTCATTTGCAATGGGGCGATGTGTGATTAGGTCACAACAGGTCCCATGGCTCCTTGCAATGAAAGCAAAGTTTTTTCCTTCTGTACTCATTCAACTGGTCATCATTTAACCGGTTTGTTTTCTCCTTGGGCTGGTTAGTATCCTTCTGAAAAGGTTTTCTGTCTTTCTCCTTGTCCTTCCTGTATTGAAAACCCTTCGATTGAAATCTGCTTCTAGCTGACGAAGACTCCATATCTCTAGCCTTCTTCATGGCCTCATGGAGAGAAGGTGGGTTGAGGCCCTTAATCCAGCCTCGCAATGGATCTGTAAGCCCATCAATGAACAAAACTAGCAATCTCCTCTCCGAAATATCTGTAACCAACACTGATAGCTTTTGAAACTCAGAGATCTAGCTCTCAACTGAACCCCACTGCCTGAGCTGTGTCAACTCCTTAAACTGTAACTCGGGGTCTTTCTTGTCAAACCTGTCTATGAGACGACCTGTAAACTTTGCATATGAGTTAATTCGGTCATGTCCCAAGGTGATCTTCCCATGATGCCACCACTCATGGGCAATACCATCCAAATGCAGAGCTGCATATGTGATTGCCTCCCCCTCTGGCATAGGGTTGAGCTGGAGGAAACTGTCGAGCTTCTGTACCCAAGCTCTGACTGTGGTCTTCCCCAAACCATCAAAGTAAGGTATGTTTAGTTTATTGACCTTCTTATGCAACTCTATGTTATGTTGTCTACCCCCCTTGGGTCTATGCTTCATCCGCAAGTCTGAGTACTCATGGAAGGACATCTCGGCTCTGAACTCATCACTATATGCCTGTCAATCCTTGACTATCACATCCTGAAACTCCAACTGGGTGGGCTCAGGTTCAGCTGCATGGTTTCGAGGGACGAAAGTGGCTATACCATGCCTATCATATGCTGTGTGAGTGACTCCCCTGTTATTCATTGATGCTTCACCCTCTGGGCTTCTATTCTCATCATCCCTATACCCGTGTCTGTCACCACCATTGTTATTCCAATCACCATTTTGCCTATCACCATTATTGTTCCTGTTTCCCTCATTGTTCTGGTTCTAGTCATTGTTGTTGCGGTTATTATTATTATTATTGTTTCCAGGATTCCCAAAAACATGGTTTGCCATCATCTCTGTCACCCGAATAATGCTAGTCTCTATGTCCCTCTGTCCCCTGGCCAGTGAGCTCAGAATATCTCGCAAGCTTGGCTCATCATGATCTCTGTCTCTGTCTCCCATTACTTCTGTTGGGACTATAACTGTATCAGACCTGAAAAAGAGTCTATATGCTCTGGTACTTCTAGTTCCGGCTGTGATTTATTTCTTCTGAGGTAATATCTGCTTGTACCTGGCTGCATGCCTCAAAACCCTCTTTACATGTTCAATCTAACCACATAGGATGGCAAGATCTTTTGCTCTTATACCACTGTAAAATACACTGTCAGATAGGGTTTTTTGTGCCAAGTTTTTTGCCTTTCTAAATGCTGTTTGGTTTAGGGTTTTTTATGTATGTTTTGCATGTATGGTTTTTGCATTGAAAGCATAGAATATAGTGTACATAAACAAAACCCAAAAAATCTAAAGTATATATGAACAAAATATTGAAGACCCAGATGATATTATGCCAAAATATGAATTACAAGAACATACCCATTTTCAAATCTGCAACTTCGTATTATTGCCGTACTTGGGCCAACATTACAAACAATGGAAAATCATCCAAAATCACATACAATGGAAACTCCTCAACAATATCAGCTCTGCAACATCAAATGAGGTCCTAGGCGCCAATATTGAATGATGTAGAAGGCAAATATGGAGGTTGAACTCCCTCTAAAAAACCCCACATCCTAGCGTGAGAAGTACGACCCCTGCTGGTATCAAATATCAGCTGTTAGCAGCTGCAAACCCTTCCAAATATTGCTGTTTAAATCTGCAGAGTGCAGTCTAGTATAGGCGACCAGGACTGAATGAATAGATGCCATAGCAAAACACACAAATACTCCAAAATATGGTACGGCCCAGTCATATAGAGGTACGACCAAGCCAAGGATATAACACAACAGTTCATATCTCCTTCACAAAGCAATAAATCTGTCCCTTAACTCTCATTGCCAACTGCATACACAAGTTTGCACAAGATGTAGCTCTATACTCTCCAAAACACCATCGAAATACATAACTTGAAGCACAACTGAAGCCCCTGAATGAAGCCTCCAATATTCCTTCTTGATGTGGTCTTTCACACACGAAGAAGGTGACTATGTAGAGGTTTTCGTCTTAGCAAGTCTGGTCCAAACCCTAAAAGCTCTTCAAGCTCCAAGAATGCACGACAATATCAAAAATCAAGTGAGTGAATAATAATCCAAAATGAGCTCACATTTAGTCTTTTATTTCTCCTCAACTCAACGCTCAAGAAAGGGAAATATTTTATTATTTTTTTATTTCATTACCTTATGTCCCCAAGTCCTCATATGGGTGCCCATCTCCCTAGCAATACAACTTAAAGTTGTGACTTAAACTCTATAAAATAAAGTCACTTTAAAACATAAGTCACTTAGGCCATATATATATATTATAAGTTAAATATTAAATTTAACTTATACATCGAGAAGTGATATTTTGGCCACCTCGAAACCCAAACCAACTGCTAGGAGCATCCAAACTTGTAGTGCTATAAATAGTAACACGCTCCATACTGCCTTGCCTGACTTACTATAAATAGTAAGTCCTAGTGAAATGGTCCAATTTGGCTCCCTAACCAATGCCATTAACCTACGGGAACCAAATGATAGGCTAATTCTCATCATCTGACCAACTAGGCTAAATGGGGGACATTACACCTTGCAGCTGCCCTTGGATTATGCATCGGATAAGCCCGAGAAGCCCCATAAATAGGTGATATATTATATAATATATTATAATTTATAATATTTATTATAATATATTATATAACTATACTATAATTTATAATTTTATAATTTATATATAAATTATATAATATTATATATTATATAATATATTTATAAATTATAAATTATAATGTATAATATTTTATATATAATTCTAATATATTATATAACTATACTATAATTTATAATTATAAATATATTATAGTTATATAATATTATATATTATATAATATATAATATTATATAACTATATTATATATTTATAATTTTATAATATTATATATAATATATAATTTTATATATATCAAAATTTTAAAAACAGTAATACTCATAATTGTCAATAAACAAATTATTTAAATACTTTATAATTTAAAAAAAATAGGCATTGCCATTTGAAACGAGCGAGGCACTTCTCCGATGCACTCCTTCGAAAGCACTCTTAAGATTGAGCTAGAGAGGGGTAAAACCAAGCATTAAATTGGGAGAGGAGAAGAGCAAAGGCGGTCGATGTAAACGCATGAAGGCGATCAATTGCTTCCAATTGTTATGGTTCAAGCTGAGTCAGCTCTCGTTCGAGGTAACCTTAAGGCACAAGATGTCCCATCAATCTTCCAGAAATAATGACAACTGATGGCAAAATGAGCTTTCAATGCCGGATAACAATACCCCTTTGACATTTTTTCATGGATGCCCACCCGAATACGCCTTGATCTTCATAGGACGTGTAGGGGTTCGCCTAGGGTCCGCCCTGGGCACCTCGGATCCCCCGTGGGTTCTTCTGACAACCGATGGAAAAACAAGCTTTCAACGCTGGATAACAATACCCCTTTGAGGGTTTTTCATGGATGCCCACCCAGATAGGCCCAGATCTTCACGGGACGCATAGGGGTTCGCCTAGGGTCCGCACTGGGCACCTTGGGTCCTCGAGGCGAACCTTGGGTGAACCCTCGCGCATCTCGTCCCCACTCTTGTACCCGAACCATACCAATACGGGCACAGTGGGTCAAACACAAGAACCCGGTATCAATAGCTTTTTGATGAAACCTCCCTTTCATATAGACTGATAGATTTGAACTGCCCCTTTAGGGAACTAGCGATTTTGAAATCGCCCCAAGTGGGAACTAGTGGTTCTAACTTCTTGGGGTGTGTTTTTTCACTTGAAAATTTAGAAGTGATTCCATTTGTTGAGGTGCAATCTTTGCGCAAATCCTTATGGATCACTAAATGCAGTCATTTACTTGTGTTGAATAATTGAGGCTTTCGTTGACTGAAGGATAGGCAAAATGTGGTACTTATAGCAATCACAAGTTGGATGCATTGTTGCACAAAATATGTTAATATCCAAACTTCTGTTTTTTGAAGTTGCATTGAAGAGTATCATTAACCAAACAACTAACTTGCACAAACACAAAAAATAATGAACCAAGCATACCAATTAATTATCAAATAACCAATTCCAAATGTGAAAGTAGGTATCCACTTGCAGTAGCAATTCGATAGTCTAGCACTATTGTTAGTGTAAGTTCATCTTTGTAGTGGTGAGGACACAACATGTAATGTCCCCTTCTTAGCCCAGATCAACAGGTGGAGCACTTAGCCTATTCCAGGGTTCCCGTAGGCTAATGGAGGTTGGTTAGGGAACCTCTTTGGTCACTTTTTACTAGGACTTACTATTTATAATAAGTCAGGCAGGAGGGTCACCAGTGGAGTTTACCTGACTTTCCATATTTAGCATTGCTGGTTGGAGTACTTAGCACATTGTACTTGGGTTTCGAGATGGCCAAGGAATTAATTGTTGAAATATAAGTTAAATTAAATATTTAACTTATAATAGTTAAAAGAGCCTAAGTCACTTTATGTTATAAAGGTGACTTATCACAATGGGAGATATAAGTTGGGTTTAAAAAGGTAAAGTGCTAGGAGTTGGGCGCCCATCTTATGAGGGTATATGGGACTTAAATCAATTAAAAATAAAAATATTAAAATATCCTTCTTGGGCGTTGGGAGTGAAGCAACAAAAAGAAGAAATGAGAATTCATTTGGATCATTCATTCACTCTTGAAAATACTTTGTTGTGAAAGCTTGAAGCTTGGGCTTTGTGTCTGTACTAGGGTTTTGCAGAGACGGAAACCTTTGTAAGATCACTCTCTTCGTGCTTGAAAGATAGCATCAGGAGGGTTGCTGGGAGTTTCAACCAGGAACTTCGCATTGAGCTTATTTGATGCAGATTGATGGAGTTTCTGCCAGTATAAGATTCTGATTTTTATTTGCAGGCATTAGCAAACATAACAGGGGCAGATTTCTGAGATTTCATTAGCATTTTGTACCTTCCTCCAGGCTGGTCGTACACCCTACAGGCCGTACCATATGCAGACTTGTTGGTAGTTTTTGGACAGCATTTGGAACCCTCTTTGTGGAAAGATTAGACAGGAGAGATCGTTGATAAAGACCAGTCCAAAAATCTGAGTAAAGAACAGGGATTTAATATTGTTTTGTTGCTGATACACATCCCAGCCAGGCCGTACAGGGTACCTTGAGGGACGTGGGACCTCTAGAGGGAGTCGCTGCCTTTTGGGAGTGATTTCCACTTGCATTAGAGGCGTTGAAGGCATTGGAACTGCTCTCTTTCAGTTGTACTAGGAGACTCTTGAGGGTTGGTGTGTTTGGAATCATTTTCTATGACAAAACCCTAGCTGGTTCATGTATGATAGACCTGCAACTTTGAAGAAATGCAAATGGTATATTGCCGTAATTATATTTGAGCAATTTTATGGTCTGGGTCTTCATTATTTTAAGTGTTTCTGCTTTATATTTTCTGGGTATTGTTGCATGCACTATATTTTATTGCTATATTCCAAATATCATATGCAAAAACACGAACAAAACCAAAAACACATTCAATAGTGAAACCAGAAACAAAAACAAAAAAACTTGGCATAAAAACCCTACAGGATAGGTGCATATTACAAAACAATTGTCAAGGAGATCATAGTGAACATTGTGAGATGTGTCATCATTTTAATTTGTTCTTTTAGGTCAACTAAAACTAGAATAATTACCTTCAAATTAGCAGGGGAAGTTCCTTGAGATCTAAACTACTCTTAAAAACTTAAACAATGAACAAGTTTACAACTATGCACATTTTACAATTTTTTTATTATTTGGGGTTTGCATGAAAGCAAATAACATGAAAGTAAACTTGACCTATCTTTTTGATCTCAGAGGTTGAGCACAAGACTTGAAAGTACTTATTTCACAATGAGGTTTTTTATATTTGTAACTAAACAATAATATGAATTGAAAACGGATGTCTACTATTGGTTAAAGAAAAGACCAGTAGATCCACATCAACATCAAGAGATGATTAAAGAAAGAAGCTAATTGACTAATTGTAAAAGAGAATTTAATGTACTTTAAATTTCAATTACGTAAATGAGCTAGGTTATGGAAACGAGGAAAAACACGAAATACAAAAGATACGGAAACAAGACACAAAAATAAACTACTGAACATAAATACTTAAATGATAAAGAACCTAGAACAAGACTTATGAAGCTCATTGGCTAGGACGCCAGCACGTGCTGTCATCCAATCTGTGCACTGTCATCCTAGGATGATGGAAAATACAAGTTTTTGACTTGGACATGCTTTGTCTATACACAAGGAAACCGATACACAAAACAAAAAGCCCAAGAAATGCCCAAAAATGTATATAAAATAAAAAAACTAATCTAAACTATCTTGAAAGAAATATAGAAACAACGATAGGAGGGGAAGAGAAGAAGCAAACCTCTATGCGAGATAGCCTCCAAGAAACCTGTAGCTAGGACTAAAGGAAAGGTTGGAGTTGCTTAGGAGTTTGCCTTCAGGTCAAGCCCCTATTTTGGTCTTTAGACCTCCACGAGCAACCAATGGAACGAGGAGAAATCGAAGATTGTGTGTTTAGCCTATGTGTGTCAAGAAAGCAAATAAATCTATAAGCTTTAATCCTTGGTCCATGGGGAGAAACACTGTAGTGTATATGGTAGGAGAAAGGAGGTAATAGCTCCATAATGCCAAAAGAAACAAACAAGAACAATATAGAATACTGAAGGAAAAGAGGATAAAACACAAGAAGCTGGTCTTAAAGATGACAATGAAGGATGCTCATGAGGCCAAGTAGAATGTTGGAATGTTGCAATGTGTTGTAGAGTATTGGAAAATGTTGTAGGTTGCATAGGAGAGCTCAAGCTTGCATGAGGAATGAGGATCCAATCTTGGAAGGAGAGGAAGCTCAATAGTCATCCAAACATGCAAAGGTGACTATTGGACTTCCAAAAATTGGGTGTACAATAGTTACAAAGGAATTTTTGAAAGTTGAAAGGTCATCGACAGGTTAGAAAACAGACGTACAACTGTACAGTTGGAGGATGACGACATGTTGCACTAGCATCCAAGTACAATGTGCTTAGGGACTTCACAAAATGGGAGCAAAAGTGTAACAAGCAACCCCAAAATTTCTTCCAAAATAGATTGAACCAAGATGGCCAATGTTAGCATAATTAAAACTCCACATTTTTGATCCAAGATCCCAACTGGGCAAGGTGAGAGCATAATGTGCTTTGGATTACAAATTAAAATATTGTGCAAACAAGTAAACATTCATTTGCATATGCAGGCATCCACAAGCTGTGGGAATTCACCACTTTCAGTGGGTAAGAAAGTAAGCGTGAAAGATTACAAAACCATCCACTTATTCAGTGGGTATTCACCACTTATCCAATGGGTATGGAGAAAGGAAGAAAGAAGAGTTCAATTACTCCGCATTGGCGGTTGAACCATCCAGGGGTACTTAGTGTTTTGCAAGATAAATAAAGAATACACTGATATCATCTGTAAGTCACATCAAATGTAATATATTATACTATCATAGGATCAATGCTTGCCCTTGTTTCATTCTATTACTTGCGCAAGATTGTGGATCAGTTTACACCAACCCATCCAGCTGGAAATCACTGCATATTGTCACTGATGAGCAAGCTGAAAGCATATCTCTTTTAATTCATCTGTAGTATGACAGCCCTGCATATTACTTTAGTAACAAAATCTCATAATATAAAATGCCCATAACAAGATGCCATAATAAACTCAGCTGTTCTAACTCTGAATCACCAAAACCAGCCTTATGATACTATATGGTGGCTTGAAATGAGTAAACCATTTGACTCCTTATCAACAACTGAGAGACTTAACAGATATTCCTTGAAAGATCATTGATCAAGACATTAACAAGGTTCATTAAACAGTGAAAAGCTCTAACTCAGATTGGTACGGCACCCTCATTGCTGGTACGGACTGCCACAAGACTACAAACCTACCCACTCAAAACCAGTGATATCATATGAATCTAACCCCCTCATGCATGACAGAAACAACTCATTATATTCTCAATGAACAAGTAATGCCATAATACAAAATGATACTTCTTCCCAAGAGCCGTACGGCCCAGAATGGTACGGCTGATCACCAAAAATCAAACTCTGCAAATAAACTCTTAAAATTGCCAAGAACAGTGACGCCTAGGCCATAGAATAACAATGCAAAAGGATTCAGATCAAATCATTGCTTCAATATTTTTATTTTCAGATTTCACCAAATAGCAAGTACGACCCATCTGATGTACGGGTTGGATCATAGCACATGGAATATGCATTCAAACCTCTGCCAAATACACTCAAAGGGGTCGTCTAGACCACACAATAACATTGCAAACATTACTCATTGCAAAAGTATAGACAACAATTTATACTCTGCATCAATCCACACACAGGTTGGTACGGCTGAATTGTACGGATGTGACCATAGTAATTTCGAAGCTCATTAAATCCACTAAAAATCAGTTCCAAAAGGATTGCCTAGGCCAACCAATCATAATGCAATCATAAAGAAATGCCAAAACAATCTTAATATTTTCTGATCAGCACCATAAGATTTCAGCATGTACGGCCATGGAGTGTACGCCTCAATGACATCAAAGCTGAATTCCAACCATACAAAATGGAATACAAATCATAGCACAACCAAAATCTATCAATCTCTGATCAGCGCCATATCTCCAGCTTCAGCACAATGGTGATTTCTGTGTGAAACCACACTCAACACCAGAGGGGTTTTGTCCTCAAGAGGATTCTACAAGAGGGTTTTCGTCCTCAAGAGAATATGGAAGAACTCACAGGGTCAATCCATCTGCAAACAAAATCAATATAAAAAACATAGCATAACCCTTCCAAATGAGAGCTCATTCTCTTTTATAAGGCACTGGAGGAGTTACAAAGGAAATGAATTATTTCTTGAAAATAATAACATTTTCCCTCTAACTTAATTTATTTATTTTTTCCTCCACTTAAGTGCTCATTTTTATGTGCCTAAATAAAAGAATATGTTTTCCCCTTTCAAATGAGCTATAACACTTAATAATATTTTAATTATTTTCACCCTTAGGAACTTAAGTGAAAATAATGATTAAAATTTTGCGGAAAATCCCAAACGGCCTCCGAATGCAAAATAAACTGAACCAATATGCTATGTAAGGTTTGGGATGTGCAACGATGCCTTCCAGGGACTTTCCAAAAATTGAAAGCTCCTCCAAGAATCTTGGAGAGCAAACCAGAAGCCCAATCAAACTTCAGAAACCATCACTATAACTTGGAACATCAACTGAGCTCAAAGCCATGAAAAATAATCCATTTACACAAGGAAAACCCAAATAACTGTTCTGTAGACAAAATCACGACCACTCCAAGAACTTTGGAGTTCTTCCAACATGCCGGATAGCCTTCACAAGACTACGAACAAGCATAATGCACACAATAATCAATGCGCCAAAAATGGAACATTACAAAAAGATAACAAAAACGCATGGGAACACATGGCAACATGAAACAAAGCTGAACACACAAAAACACAACACAATGCAGACACTAGGAGTGGATAAAAGGCCAAGGTTGGGCTAAAATGATCGTAGAACATGCTAGGGAGGCGGACATCAAAGCAAGCCCAAAAAATAATGCGATAATTGTAGGGTACACAATTTTTGATATTACACCAACAATAGAAAATGTAGTGCGAGATTTAAGAGAAGCGAACCACTTAGAAGCACACAAATTACTTCCAAGAAGAAAGATGAATGCTAATGCAAAATGCAACACCAACCTTTACAATACTTTAATTGACTCTTCTGTGATGATAACTTGAGGTTTGAAAGATGACTTCTTCATCATAAGAATTTGTTTGCTTGTCCCAAGTTTAGTATGCAAAATTTGATCAATTCAGCTTATTGAAAAAAAATATTTGCCATTTAGAAAAGAGACAAACTCAGTGTTGGAAACGAGGATGGAATGGAAGGATATGAGTACCGGCGTGAGTCATGAGAGCTTAACAATCGCACACTCCTACAATACTAAAACAAAGCAATAATGAGATGATCTATTAGCTCACATGAACAAGTACATATAGGCACGAGTCTCCTAAGAATAGACGTGTTGGAAATAGGAAAGCAAGCTTGAGAATAGTAGTGGCCTATAAATAGGCATGTCACTACTTAACTCAAGATAAGTGACCCTAGACACCTATTCTAAACATAGATGTGCTAATTAAAGCACTGAGACTCCTATTCCTGGCATGTGCCGAAATAGAAAAGCACAAAAGCCCAAAGATTAAAAATAGCCTTATCCTAAGTGAGCTTAATATACACTAACACCCCCCCCTTAAGCAAAGCTTAGGTGAGGAAATGAAGATGGGTCCCGACAACTAGGCTTGATCAGGTACCCATTTACAATGCAATACAATGCAATCTCTCATAAAGCAAAGAAAGGGAGAAAACCTCATGGGGAAAAACTCCCCCCCAAAAGAGAGGAAAAAAAGAAAGTGGAGAAGCTAGAAAGCCCCCCTGAGGATGATGTTGCTGATGAAATGGACCGTACCCCAAGAAGAGCTCGCAAATGAATGAGCTTGCTCTCAGTGAAGATGTCATCTACCTGCTCTGATGACTGACAAAAGACTAAGCCAACGACCTCTGCATGAATAAGCTCTCGAATGAAATGCATATGAATCTCGACGTGCTTGGTCCACTGATTTTGGATTGGATTCCTGCATATCTTAATGGTGCTTTGGTTGTCACAATAGATGACTGTGGGTTGTCGGAATGGAATGCCAAACTTAGTGAGAATGCCTTGAAGCCAAAGAGCCTCAGTAGCTGCGTTAATAGCTCTCCTGTACTCTGCCTTTATGTATGATAAAGCAATAGCATTCTGCTTTTTGCTAGACCAACTAATAGGACTAGAACCAAGTGAGAAACTGTAACCAGAAGTGGACTTGCGATTCTGAGTATCACCAGCCCAATCTGAATCTGTGTATCCAACTAAGTTAACTTTAGTGCCATATGTGTAATGAATCCCAAATCCGAGTCCCTTGAAGGTAGTGAAGGATCCTCTTAGCTGCTTTCCAGTGTAGCTCATAAGGCTCTTGCATGAATCTCAAAACCATGCCAACTGGATATGAAATATTTGGCCTGGTATGGGTCAAATAGATGAGACTGCCAACTAGTTGTCGATACAAGGTAGCATCGACCAATTGTGTAGCACAATCAGCCTCAAGCTTAACTCCAAATAGAAAAGGAGTAGCGGATGGCTTACAATCAGTCATGTGAAACCAAGCAAGAAGATCGAGAGTGTATTTACGCTGTGCTAAAGCGATCCTTGAGTTTGTTTGTGAAATCTCAATATGTAATATGCCCTTTTTGAGCCATTGTTGCAAAGTGACTTAGATATTTGGAAAGTCAGTTAAGTGTAGCAAAAGTGACTTAGATATTTGGAAAGTTGATAAAAGACTTAGAAATTTGGAAACTTGGCAACATGACTTAAAGATTGGAAAATGGTAAGTCACTTTATAAAGGAGGAAAATAAATTATAATAAAAATGACAAATTAAAACAATATTTTAATGCCAAGGTTGGACGTCCCACTTGGAGAAGAGAAAATAAAATAAAATAATATTTTATTTCCAATATATGGCGGTGGACATGAAACTTATATAAAATATTGCAATTTGGGCGCTCCACTTGAAGGTTATAAAAGAAAGCGTTTGGGAGGTCATTTCATCATTGTTTATTTTGTCATTGGCATGTTGGATATTTTCCTTTGAGTTGCAACATTGGTTCAACTATTTTCTGAGGACGAAAACCCTTGGAAAACTCGTGGATTGGACAAAAACCCAACTCCACTTTGAGAGGTGAATCCATACGGGGTTTACCATTGAGCATATTTGCAGGTTTTGGCATCATATTGGAGCTACAAAGATATATCTTTTTCTGCAGGTTTATATCAGCGAAGGTTTGATTCCAAATTGATGAAGATTTGTACCAAATATCAATTTGGATTGATGAGATATAGGTGCTATGGTTTGAATATCCATGCTAGGATGGTACGACTGGCTTGAGAAAGGATTTATGTGTATTAAACAATGCAGATCGGATGCTTTTATGATGGTTTTTCATGCCTAGGGCTAATTGCCTCATGATGCAAAGGCTAGCGCTTCAATTGGAGGGCTCGTGAGCTTTGTTCATCATCATTTTTGCAATCTGATTTCATTTCAGACTTCTGCAGACATATTGGATAGGCATATCAGGATTTTGGTGGCACATTTATCATCCTTTCGGCATCTATTATCATCCAAGGGTTGACAGCTACCTCGGGAGTCAATCGCTTCATCCTTGAAGGAGATTCGTTGAAATTGAAGGAGCTTATTTCAGTCATTCTAAGATCAGAAAATTTGTATCAGACCTGCCCTACATCTGAAGTGTGTATCAGCTCTTATACATTGTATGATTGACACTCATAAACATCATAATATCAATCGGGTATGTTATTGTATCGAAATCCATTCAAATCTTTAATTTGAATAAAAATACCCTGCTGTTCCAATCTATATCAGTCTTCAGACCTCTGATTTGTTATTTCAGTTCAATTATTTGTTGTTATTTCATTTGCAAAGTGTTCTATATTGGCATTATCACATAGCAAATGCATTAAAAAATTGAAACATCATAAAACCCGCTCAAACAAACAAAACAAACCAATTCAGAAATTCAGAAAATCAGATCAGATTGGGTAAGGGTTCTTACAGTGGTATCAGAGCTAAGCATCTTGCCAGCCTGGAGGGTTTAATTTGATCTATGCAGCTAGGAGAAGGTTCACATAGGTATTATTTTAGAAGAAGAGCAGGACAATCAGAAATTCAAGAAGACACTCCTTATACAGGTACACAACAAGTTGAGATGGATAGAGATAGAAGAGATGAGAATCCACTTAGAGATGACAGAAATGTTGGTGGGATTTTGAGGGATGTGGCAAGAGGACAGCAGCAGATGACTAATGCCTTGACACAATTCCAACAACAAATGATGGCTACTCAACAACAAATGATGGCAGCCCTTGGGCAAATGACTCAAAACATGGCAAATGTGAGAGTTAATCTAGCTCAAACAGGTGATGGAAGTGTGGCAGGTACACCTAACATTGGCCAAACACAGGTTAGCACAAGTGATAGACCGTTACAGCCTACATTCCTACCAAGAGAAGAAGAGGAAGAAGTTGTAGAGGATGAAGAAGAAGCACCTTTGGCAGATGAGCTCATCACTATGCATGATGAGTACAATTCTCTTCCAGCACAAATCAAAGAGGATCTATCTTTCAACCAATTCATGAGCCAACGAAAGGATAGAAGAAGACCAAGGGTTGAGCAAAGGCCTAGGAGGCCAGAGCGGCAAAACAAAGAGTTTAAGCAAGCTTTGAGCAAAGTACCTCTTCCCAACTTTGATGGCAGTGGTAAGAGTACGACAAGAGCTTGGATTCACAAGCTAGATACTTTCCTAACTCTCAAGCCTATGCAAGAGGATAAAGCCATTCAATTTACAACTATGCATTTGGAGGGAGTGGCATATGATTGGTGGCATCATGGACTTGTGACACAAAACCATGCAAGCTATGGCTAAAAACAGCCAGTTTGATAGATGAATTCTTTGAATGATTGGACAGAACTCTTTGCTCTAGGACATGGCAGATCTTCTAAAGAAGCTTGAAACCCTAATCACCTAACCATCAATGACTTTTCTAACCAATCTTGGCAACTTGAATTTGATGCCTTCTGCGGAAATTGTTAAAATCAAGTGCTCTTAAACCCAAGGCCTTGTCAACAAGTAAAACCTTCATGAGACAATTCATCTTTTGATGAAAATCAGACTTGAATGAAGAGTGAAGGAATAAGCTTTTGTGTGTTTGCCCTTCACTTCTTCAAATCTTTATCGCCTTATGCTAAATATATAGACTAAGATTCTTCTTGAATCCCTAGATCACATAGACCAACTGTCTCTTCTTCATTTTAAATGTGAAAAAGCAACCATAAACAAATGGTCATAAACCTTCGCAGCACTCTGCTGCTATTGATGACTGCAACCACTGCTGCCACATAATATCTGGACAATTGCCAAATTGCTGCTGTGTGGTCAAAATCTACCATTGAAAACCCTAGATTTTATCAATGAATTGACATCAAAAACCTTCAAACCCTAGGCAGCAGGAAAACCCCTAGCTGAGAGCACTTCACAAAATCTGAAAATCTGCACCAAGAATACCCTTGAAAACCCCTAGAGTTTTGGAACTGTGATCTGAAATTGGCAAAAAGCTGTCTTAAACTCTGATGGCTCTTGGAAGAAGGTGCAAATCTGATAAAAGCCTGTTGTAAACTGTTAGAAACCGATCAAAGGCGATGGAATGAAATATGGTGTCTCCTTCAACAGATAAACCTTGCATACATAACAAACCTTAATGCCTGATGAACCCTTCAATGCTATTCTAATCTGTCCTCGAGCACTCCAACCCTGTTAGGTGTGCTTTATGAAAACCACTGCCACTTAAACTTGTCTATTTGCCTGATTGGTGTGCTCCTTGAGGGTTGCAGCCACTTTCAACTTGACATGATCTTCCCAGGCATGCTTTTCTCCTATCACTGCCACTTAAACATTGACAACACCTGCAAGCATGCTCCTTGACTGTCTTAGCCACTTGAAACTGAGCACAAATCTGCTGAGCACACATTTGGAAGGTTTTTACCTCTTAAAACTGGCAAAAACTGATGAAGTACATGCTATGGTTCATTACGCCACTAATAAACTTAGGTTTAACCATTTATACATGTCCAGTGTGCTCCCAACCTGTTTTAGCCATGTAAACCATGGCAGCTACCTGAGAAGCATGCATTTATAGACTTTCCAGCACTTGATCACTTGGAATGAAGCAGTCAGGCATGCTTTTCATGACTTTTGATACCTAGGTGAAACTTTCAATTTCTCTGATCTTTCCCTCTAGGCGTGCTTTAGCCTGACCTCTGCCGCCTCAGGCACACCCTTCATGTCTCTTTGCTATGGCAAGCCCTCTGGAAGCACACTTCTCTAGTGCTCATGTCACGTGAAGAGTACTTAGTCATGTTACATTGACTTGGAAGAATTTCTGACTCAGACAAAGATATCTGCTAGATCACGACCTCCCTCAGACTAATGTACGGTTAGACAAGCACTAGGCCTTGAATCATGACTCCCTAGTCTTATCTTTCACACACAACCATGGCAAACTGTCCGCACAACCCTTAGAAATGATAAACTTTGCTCAAAACAGGACAAGTGACAAAGGTACAATCATGACACTCAGCTTTAGTCTGCAACAATTTGACAAATGAACACGACGCAACATGCAATGAGGACCCTGACATTAAAATTTTTGTAGTGGTGCAACACTTTCCAAAGCCAACTGTGACACATTTCCTCGAAGACATTTCAAATGTTAATTCGCTTTTCCTCTTCTCCTGATGAAAGTGGGAAAATCCACTTTAATCACCACTTGTTTTTTTTTTCTTTTCTTCTGGCCACTTGGCATTTGCAAGTTTTCTTGCATCGGCTTCCACGGCTTTCTTCCTTGCATCACTTGTATTTTGTTTTCCTTAAGCAACTGTCAAATTCTTTGTTCACAATTTCTTTCCTGCTATGAGTTTTACCTCTCTTATCTTATCTCCTCCATTTGCTGGTTGTTTTTCACTGCCACTGCTTGTTCATTAGCTCCTGCTGCCTGTTCTTTAGCTGCTGCTGCATGTTCTGTCAACATACTCTGACTAAGCACCTGATCAAACTCTGAAGATGCGAAAGGAGTGCAGATAAACTAGATAATTACTCCTTGAATCATTGTTAAAGCAATTTGATGGGCGTGTACAATTTAATTTGAAATTTGCATAGCGATTTGCATGTAATATGCATGCATCCTTGAGTTTGCACTAGTCTTTGAAATCCACTTGATGGTTCGCCTTTTCTAGACAATTCCAGCAAGTAATGTCATGACTCATAACACACTCTTCCAAGGGAAATTTTTATGGTAGATTCATAATTTCATATGGAGGAAACTCTCCAAGATCATCACTGCCATCTTCTGGATACTCTATTATGAGCATTGTGCATGTCATCTCCAGCACATCTCATCTCTGCTAACATGCAGATCAAGCAGTTTTATAACTGTTTCTCACGCACATCAATTGAAAATGTGCCATTTGTCATATGGGCAGGAGTGTAATGGCATGCCATTGCCCTTTTACCATTCCTATTCATTCTCTGCATGATTTCAAAGGAGGAATAGATACATATGGAAGTGGAGGTGAAGCACAAAGAAAACATACTAAAATAACTCCCTGCTTGATTAAAGTGCATCATCCAATATACACTTCGATCTACTAATACTGTCATGAAGGGGAAGTGATAAGTGAAAACCTTAACTGTTAACAGTGGGGAAGAATTACTGGTTTTTGTGGGGACAGTTGTCTGGCAAGAACGCCTATCAGACTTGAAAACTTTCTGGGCGTCCTTTCTGTAATATGCTCAGAGTACAGGGCTAAAGGGTCTAGTTGGTTCAAGCAGGACATGAATAAGATTAATTACTGTTAAGATATAAACTTATTCATACAGGCTTTATCTTATTTCTGCATGTAAACTTTTCATAATTAGGTCTTATCTTTTAATCTCATTTAAAGAGACTTATATTGGTTACAAAATACTTAAACCTAACTTTAATACTGTAATGCCTTTAGGTGGTATGTTATCTTCACTTTTTCTCTTTGAACTTATCATTTGAGCATTGCTGTTGGATACTTAGTCTCATGTTTTCTTCTTTTACAGAAGTGGGGCATATCAAACAAGTCCCAAAGATTAAGATTTGCACACTTTGAGTCATTGGGTTCAAAGGGTCACTGTTTCTATAAAAAAATAGCGATCACAGGGGAGTATCCTCAAAATGTGGACCTTCCATATTCCCTACCAGTAACTAAAAAGAAACCATTTCCTGTTCCTGTGAAAGAACTGAGGCGCCGTGCAAGGGAAAGACAAAAGAATAATAAGGGAAGACAAAAGAGACCTCTTGGGCCTCCAAGAAATGGTTTACTAGTTCAAGGGCTTATCCCAGTTGCCCATCAAGTTTTTGAAGCAAGAACAAGATTAATAAATGGTATTTCAGAATTGCTCAAAGTGGTACGTGTTCATTCTTGCAGGTAAAATGTCCTAACATCGGGTTCAAGTTATATTTCTTGCATTCACATTCAGCTAATTTTTTAAATCAATCAGTAATTCTACTTTTCTTTATTTTCTATAGTTTTTTTTGTGTGCAGTAAGTTTGTAATTGTAATGCAGACACTGCTCAGAAGTGCATGTTGGTCCTGTTGGTCATCCTTTTAAAAATTGTCATGGTTACAATTTTGGGGCTCGGAACTCCCTTCATGAATGGGGAGATACTTACATTGAGGACATTCTTGTCCCTCTTGAATCATTTCATCTATTTGATCGTCTTGGAAGACGTGTGACCCATGAAGAAAGGTTTTCAATAGAGAGGATACCATCAGTTGTGGAGCTTTGCATCCAAGCAGGTTTAGATCTACCTCAGTACCCAACTAGGAGGAGGGTGGAACCTATATATTATTTTCAAAAGGAAATGGTTGATCCTAATGAAGATGAAGCAATCAATGATATGCAAAAAACAGAATCAACTGAGATATTAGATCTATATGAACCAACCCAACAAACAAGCACAGCATGCCCATCTTCAGAGGAAATTAAGAATTTAGCAGAAGAAACCCTTCAAGCATGGTTTACCATGAGACAGGGAGCTAATAAACTCATGAAAAAATATTCCGTAAAGGTTTGTGGTTATTGTCCAGAAGTGCATGTTGGTCCATTTGGGCACAGAGCTCGGCTTTGTGGGGAATATAAACATCAGCAGCGCGATGGAATGCATGGCTGGCAAACAGCAACTATTGATGATCTGATACCTCCAAAATATGTCTGGCATCTTCCTGATCCACATGGACCTCCTTTGAGGAATGAGCTGAGGAGATTCTATGGTCAGGCACCTGCTATTGTGGAGCTTTGTGTGCAGGCAGGGGCCACTATACCTGAAGAGTACAAACCCATGATGAGACTGGATATTGTGATTCCAGACTCCCAAGAAATAGAAATGGTTGCATAAATTCTTTTCAGGAAGAGTATGAAAGGCAAGTTCGTACCAGGTATTTTAAATAGATTCCTCAATTTACTCAGGAATGAAAAGGCTTGGAATATATATTAAGCTTTTACACACCAAGACAAATCATGTGATCAGGCATCATGCCAATCAAAGAGATCCTTTATTTTCTTTCTTGTGGTTGAAGAATGGGAAGCAACTGTGATAATATAAGCTCAAGGCAAACATTAGTGGTTGGTAGCTTGACTAAGAAGTTGAGTTCATAATAGTTAAGTAAAATTTCAGATGCTTTAAAAGGAGTTCTCTATTAACAATGCATTTTGTGATGCATAAGCAATTCTTGACATAACAAAATCCATTTGTAATTTATCATCTGCACCAAGACTTGAATTATATGTTTGGCGGGTTCCCGATTTTTTTAAGATTGATTATGTGATTTGAGTGGTTGCTCTAACCTTAGTATGCATGAGCTTCTATAAACAATTCCTCCAGGTTTAACAACTGGTAAAGTCCTGTAGGCCTTTCACCATTGCTTGATGGCTCTGAAGTTGGAATGCCGCTCTTTTCTTTTTTCTCTCATACACTTGCATGTCTGTAACCATTTTTATACCCAAGTAGAGATTTTACATATTAAAGTAACAGGGAGGAGAGAGGCCATGCTTAGTTGTGAAAGGGTTGGTTATCCACTTGATGTGACTGACAAGCACTGAAATCTGGATATGTTCCTGACCATTAAGTAGATGTGTCGTGAAAGGAGGATAAAATGTTTGGCAATATGCTAATGAACTTCAGCCTGGCATCAGGTAAACTTCTAGTTGAAGCTTGAGAAGCAAAGGAGTTTGTTGATGACTGGTACCACATTTTACTCTCTCAAGTAGAAGGGTTTGTGGATGACTGATACCGAATTTTATTGTCTCTCAAGTAAAAGGGTTTGCTGATGACTGATACCACATGTTATTCTCTCTCACAAGTAATGGGTTTCAGTTTGTCCAGAGATAGCTATCAGTTTTCCTATGAAAGATTCCATGACAGTACCATGTTCAGTTGCAGGGGTCTGAGCATTTTATCATCAAAATGCTCAAATGAAACTACATATCTCATCTTTTTTGTTAACTTGATTTAGATGCATGCATGTAAATGACTTTTTGTTCTTTTATTGAGTACACAGCTGGGCAAGATTTGAACCGGGCATGTAGCCTTACCCTCATGGGAATTTATGACACTACACCAGACATCCAAAAACTAAGTAAATGACTTTTACTCATCTCTATTGCTTTTTATATTCTCAAGCTTGTCATATTGTTACTATCAATTTGGTTTCAATTGATGCCTTTTAAATAATAAAAGAACAGACATACAATTGTATTGAAATTTCTTGTAGATAGCTTGTGTTTTAATCTACTGGCACAGAAATTCAAGGGAGTATCCTAGGTGAATATCTGCCAAACTCAAATGTGACCTCTCCATATTTGGAAACATATCCTAAAAGACCAATTTTCCTAATCTATTTTACATTGAGCTTAGACAATGATGAGTCAGGTAGACCCATGGTTTGAAAACTCAGGACTCAGTAGCCCAAAATATCGACTCAGACTGGGGACTTGGCATGTAAAAAAATTACGTAAAATACACAAGATAAACTTAAATAATGCATTATGCATAAAGAATGAATTTAGAGAATACATAAGTATGTTTTGATTATAGTAGCATTACTTGAAACTGGGATTGACTTGGCAAACCAAAAGTGTAAATGGGATTCAACTTCTTAGATTTAATTGGAGGAGAAAAAGTTGTTGAAGAATTCATAAACTTAAATAATGCATTATGCATAAAGAATGAATTTAGAGAACACATAAGTATGTTTTGATTATAGTAGCATTACTTGAAACTGGGATTGACTTGGAAAACCAAACGTGTAAATGGGATTCAACTTCTTAGATTTAATTGGAGGAGAAAAAGTTGTTGAAGAATTCATAAAATAGGGAAAAACAATGTTTTTGTTATTTCAAGCCAAATAAAGGGAAAAACTATGATTTTTCATCTTGTGCAGCCCTAAACAATTTTTATATTTTGCTTTTTAATACAAGAGGGGGGGGTTTGGGGGTGGCAGCCCCTCGTGAGGTCTTGGGACAAGGCACCTCATATGTTCCTTATTGTGATATAGGGTGAAGTTGAGGGTTGGATCCTTTGCCACTAGGCCCAAATTAAGGCCTTCAAGGCCATATGGACTTTTATGGTGCATATCATTTTTCACAATTTTATCACTTTTAACCAACCATAGATAAATCCTTTCAATCTCTTGACAAGTAATTCATGCCATTGAGATTCTAATTGTTGAAAACAAAAATGACAAAAGAATTGAAAATCAGGGTTTTATCAAGGGTTTGCAAGTTTTTTTGGTGGCCAAGTTTGTGAGGAAAAATTGTGAAGAAAATGCAAGTTTCAGACGACTCTCGCTGAGAAACCTGCAAGTTTCTCTATGGGACTTGGCATGAATCTCAGGTGAGTTACATGCCTTGTAGAAAAGGTCACAAGTTCGGCGAGAACTCACCAAGTTTGCAAACTATGGTATAACTTACAAGCTTGAAGTTCTAGAGCTGCCTCAATCCATTTTAAAAAAGAAATGGCAATGATTGCATTCTTTTTATCAGACATTGGGTAAGGAAAACTCTTGCTGGATGTGCAGAGATGTGAATATTGGGCCTTTACTATTCATAAATTGGGCGTGATTTGTACTATGATTTGGGGTAATCTTTGGGGGTTGCCCAGATTGATTGTGAGGAATTGGTACAAATCTGCCTTCGGGGAACATCACAACCTGGCGTGTCTTCAGAAGCCATGTTTTAAATTTGAACAAATTAATATACGTTTGGCACATTTACATGATGTTTGTTGGTGTTATTTAGGCAATTTGCCTTACAATAACTATGCACTTTAGATGAGTCAATTACACAACATGCACTCTTTAGCTTTCATAAAAATGGTTATAAAATAATGTACCAAAGTTGCGTACACACATTTTAGGGCTGTCTAACATCATCTAATTTTTTGATGTTACTTTGGCAAATGGCATTCTAATTGTGATAAAAATAAACTACCCTCTAGTGTTTTAGATGATGGTTTATTTTACCTACACCGTGTTTTTTCTACTTAGTAATCTAATTTCTTTTTCAAATGACAATAAAGTAAATAATTTCATATCTATGCTCAGCAAACAAAACATTACAGTTGGGAATTGAAATGAAATTGAAATTGTAAAAAGAAAAGGAGAAAGGTTAGAGAAAGCACGATTAGAATGATCATAGGGGTCTAGAATTGGTTGTAGAAGGTTGGAAGGTGGATTGGAGGAGCTTTTGGATGTGTAAAGGGTCTTTGGGAATCCATTAATCAAAGATGACTTGACAGGTGCACTCATGTTCAATAGGAGCACTAGTGACCTTTGCCAGACATTGATGTTTGACGGACACTAGTGACCTCAATTGGTTGTTGGTGTCCACTAGGGGTGCTAGTAACCTTCTTTAGGCATTCGTAACCCTCGAGTGTTGGTGTTTGATAGGGGCACTAGTGACCCCATTCGGGTGCTAGTAGCGTCTAATGGGCATTAGTGCTTGACGGTGTTAGAATTATTGTCATTGATGTCAAAGGCGTAAGGGAGACTGTTGGCAAGTTTATTGTCATTGATGTCAAGAAAAATGTCATGGAGGTCACGATGAAATTCGTTGGTCCAAAGATATAAAGACAAACTTATGGTTGCTCAAGAATGCATGCCGACTCCCTTTACCCTTGGTGCCTAAGTCTTATGAAAATAAATTTAAATTACTTTGGGCCGGCCCCCATCCTTGGCACCCAAGACAGACATTTAATGATTAATGCTGGCTGACCACTCTATTATATATTCCAAGGCACATATAAATCAAGGATATATACAAATCATCAATAGAGAGGCAACGATCATTAAGGGATCAAAAGAGCAGCGATTATCATTATCACAAAGACAGTTCTCAAGTATGGGACACCTCCCTTGTAAAAGATACATCCTTTCATAAAGTCGTCCCTTCTTATAAGACACCTCTCTTGGGCAATGAAAATGTAATATATAAGGAACATAAGTGGAGGATAAAACTGCATGAAATACAATGAATATCATTCAAATTTAAGCAAATCTAGTGCAGAAAAAAGGATATATCAAGATTTAATATGGAGCAGATATAAGTGAGTGAAGTTGAGGAAGAAAGTGAGTGGAACGATGAAGTGAATAGAACATATATAGATAACACTCAAAGAGATCAAGTGTGGAGGAATAGAAGTTTAATCATTCAAACACAAGCAGAGTTTAAGAAGGAAATAGAAGCATGTAACAATGAAGTAGATATGAGTAAAGTGAGGTTGAGGAATAGTATAACAGCAGTTTGAAGGAGGAAGAGTATGGAATACATAGAAGTATATAGCATGAAGACCAAGCAAGAGAAATAAAGTGCAAGAATGGAGGAGTGAATATAACATATATGAAGATCATTCAATGTGGAAAACATAAGAAGAGTATAGGGTGAGACATACAATCATACAAGTATATTTATGTTATGATTAATGAGAAGAGGGGACTCATGGAGTGAATAAGACGAAGGAGAATGAAATATCCATCAACTGTTGAAGAAGCAACATTCAGAAGGTGGAACTTTGTTAAATGGAAGTTGGTGCTTCCCAAAAGAAGAGATTGGTGTCTCTTGCTGAGTTGGTGCTCAGTTGCGGGGATTGGTGTCTCCAGTGGGTTGGTCACCTACAAATTCTACAAGTGCGGATTGGTGTCTCTAGTGGGTTGGTGCCTACTAATCATATAAGAGGGGATTGGTGTCTCTTGTAGGTTGGTGCCTACAAAGCTTGTAAAGAGAATTTTATATAAGCAATATTTTGCTGTGGTTTTCTCCTGAAAGGGTTTCCATGTAAATCTTGTGTTCTTAATTGTTAGATCTTGTATGTTTATGGTTGTTGTGGTTGATTAAGTTTTGAAAAAGTAAAAGATTAGTTTATACTAATTCACCCCCCCTCCAGTATAAGCGTGTGCTCATTAGACGGTCCCTAGTGGCCTTTTGTAGACATTAATGTCCCTTAACCGTGTGACCCTAAAGCTTCTTGGAGTTACTTCACCAAAAATAGGGCTTTACTATGGTGCTTGCAAAATTTGGAAATGCCTTTAGTGATGAGGAATAACTTGTCAAATTCTTTAGGGAGAAAAAATGGGAGATTAGTTTAAGGAGCTTACCTCAATCAAGCCCTTGCTGTGCATGTTTTCACATAAATACAAAGTAAGTTTTGTAGGTGTGTGATGCCTGGAGTACAAGTGAAAAATGATGTGTGCAAGAGTGAAGAGGATCACGAGGGCTTGCTAAATTTGGAAATGTCTATACCCCCTCTCAAAGATCCCTTAGACCCTCTTCTTTGCTTAGGTGTCTATAAGATCTCGTCTCTTGTGGTATCCTCTACATCGGCAAGACTAGTCGCTCTTTTAGCGCAAGATTTAAGGAACATTGTGAAGATGTTAGACATGAGCGTTTTCATAGTTCCGCTCTTGTGGAGCATTTTGTTGCCTCCAAACATCACATTTGGTTGGAAAATCCCTTAATCCTTTCCAAGGAAGATAATTTCTTCAAAAGGAAGCTATTGGAAGCGGTTGAGATTAGTATACATCCATTAAATCTTAACTAGGAAGGAGGGGTGGGTCTTAGTCAGGCATGGCAACCGTTGCTCTCCCACTTAAGAAACTCTTATCCTCTTTTACCTTAATTCTTCTTTCTTCCTCTATTTTTTTTGTGTCTTGGTTTTTTATGGTCTTTTGATTTTAATTTTGTTTTTTGAATTCCCTCATCTTTATCTTAAATTTTAATTTCTCGTATAATAACATTTTTCTTTGTTTATCAATTTATTTGGTGTAAGGTTTCTCATTCTTAGTGATTTCCCATGTCGTAATTTTTATTATTTCCTTTTTCCCATTATTGAATTGTTTTCAACACTTGTTCAAATAAATTTAATTTTTTTCATTGTTTCTCTAATTTTGTTTTATAAATTCATTGTTTTGTTTGATTAATTTTTGTTCAAGTTTTTGATCTAGATTTTGCTTTTAATTTCCTTTTCTTATTTCTTTTTTAATTGTCATTTTTTTTTGTAAGGTGAGATAATTTTTCTTTTAGAACCAACCTTGTCGGCTTTCTTTCTTCTCATTTGCCTCTCTCCTCTCCCTGTATTTATACTAGACTAATATGCAATTTACATATCATTCTCTTTTTGAGCACTATATTCCGGATGATGGGTGATGGAGTGTGATCTGAAACGTCAAACAATAAATTTTTTTGCACTGTTGAATCCAAAAGCTTTTCAATAAAAAATCATGGATTGTGGAAAACTAATGTTTCTTAACTTTGGAAATACCTAGGTAGTGCTTGAGTATGGAGGAGATAGGGTGATGAAATGGAGCTCAAAGATGTGCCGAGGAGAGGACAATGGATCTTCAAATCTAATCTACAATGGAGTTCTTGTAATTTTTATTGGTTTGCAATGGAGGGATTGGAAACTTGGTGAGAGTAGGATGAAAACTTAGTATGAGAGTGATTTGAAAATAGATATGGTTTTGTAATTTCTAGCTTAATTCTAGACAGTGGTTGGTTTCTTTGGTGTTGGAGAATGTGTAGGGTGGAATGAGACATCAATGTGTATATTTCAATTGACAAGAAATTAGGGGAAATGGAAATTTTCTAAGCTTTCTGGTGAATTCGCTAGTTACATTATAGCAAACTTGTTAGAAGGGGTGATCTATTTCTTTGGTAAAGCAACACATTCATTTTGTATAATTGTGTGTGTCTTTTGATGTTCTAGAATTTGAGTGTTTCAATTTCCTCTTCTTTCTTGATGGTTGTTTCAGCTTTTAGATGTCTTGGAGGTTTCTATTTATCATGTTAGAGATGTGTTAAGCATTGTTGAAAGTCATTTGAGGCTTGCATCTCTTGTATTTGGGAGCATTTGTGAGTGTTTTATGCTTGCATAATGATTTTCTTGTAGTAGAGGGCTAAGAGATTATAGGAAAATGTTGTAATTGGTTTGAAAGGGTGTTTCCAAGGTCTTGATTAGGTCTATGGACCGATGATTGAGTGTAAGAAGCCAATTCAGAGTACTAAAGGAGGGTATCCTCACATTTTTGCTGGAGTTTTTACCTATAAGGGGTTTCTCCATGTTATCTTCTTGCCTCCTTGTTATTGGTATTGTCTGAGTTTTGATTTTTTGCAACATTTTCAATTCTTGTATAGAATTCAATAATTTTTTTGTTCTCATAATCTAACTTCCAAAAATTTTGTAAGATGGAGATTATGTGTGAGGAATATCCTCCTTAGTCTATAGATAAGAGAGTGTAAGTGCAACATAGAAAATTGCGTACCTTGCAATTTCATGCTATCTTGAACTCATTTTAGTGTCCATTCCAATAACACGTTCTAAGACCACTTGGGCTTAACCTTGGCTTGTTTCCCTTGCACTAAAGTTTGTCAAGAATCCATACTAGAGCATTATTCTCATCACTTTCCTTGACACACATGCCAAATTTGACCCTTTTCCTCAAGGATGATAGCGCAATGCACAGTTGTCTGTGTGTTGTGTTGGCGTCCCGAGCCATAGACTACTTCAAAATATGTATTATTCTTGCATGTTGCTGCCTCATAATGTCTCCTGACAATTGTAAGATCTTCGTAAACACGCTTTGGAATCTTTAGCCTATCTAAGCCAAATCTAGAAATGAAATCAAAACAATAAAAGACATCTGAGGATACATTTGCAAGGGATCTTTCTCTCTGTCTCTCTCTCCATCTCCATCTCTCTCCTAGATTCTTTTGGTTTCTCTTAGCCTTTTCCAAGGTTTTGACAGAGAATAGATTATCCTCCATTGTTGCACATTGTTTCATTAAAAGAGAAACTTTCACCATATAAGTTAATGGTTCTCCTAAGGATTTCTCCAATCTTTCTTCTACAAATCATTGAAGGTATTTTCACAGGAAGCAATCAACAAAGTTCTCCCTAAAGATCTTTCTCATCCTCAAAGTCCAAATCACGATAAATATAGTGAATCTCTTGGTGTTTTTTTATCAAATTCTATCAAAATAATATACTTTGTTATCTTGTTTCTTTATCATTTTGTCGATCCTATTGCATAAGTGGTGCATCAACAGTATCTCTATTGTTATCAAATCCAATCCCCTTTTTACCTCTTGGCAATCTATTGGTGTAGACCACCACTCTTGTTATTTGAACCACACACTAGGCCTAATATTATTCTTCATAGACTAGGTAGATACTCCTAGCATTTTGTCACTACATCCTAATTCCTAGATGCACATAGGAGCACACACTTTTCCATCATCTTTATCATTTGGTTGTTTGTGGAAGTCGAAAGACCGAATTAGGGATTTGACCATTCTTGGCAAACTCCCAAGCAAACCCAACCCTTTTTTTGTCCTCTTAGAAGCAGGTTAGTCAAAGGTGATTGATTGCACAAAGGTTTGCAAGTATTTGTTTATTATTTTTATAGATTTAATTGCTTATATCTCATTTGATTTATCTATATTATTTGGGATATCATGCTTGGGTATATATTTTTGTCTATGTTATCTTGACAAGAAATTGTTTGGGGAAACGTGCCATGTTCTAGGTGTTTTGTGCATTGTGCTTTTGCCATATGGACGTCTGCACGATGCCTAGACGTCTATGTGACACATTGGTGTCCAAGACTAAGACTCCATATCTTTGGTGCCAAGTTCCCATCTCTGTGTTATTTTGCATTCAATTTTCCTTTTTGCAATACAATTGCTTGATTTTTCAAAAATCAATGAACTCGGTTATATCATTTATGTGTTATTTGCAACTCTAGGTTGATTTTGGAAATTATAACTTAGTTCCTACAAATAAGCTCAAATGCAACCCAACTCCCTTGAAATGTTAATTAAGAATTGAGTAGGTATTCTTTTCTAACGTTTATAGAAAGAGAGAAAGAAGAAGCCAAGAGAAGAAGAGGGTTCTAGAAGAAGTCCAAATGAGGGTGAAATGACACTTTTATAAAGTGTCATTAGCAAGCTAGTTGTTGAGAAAACCGTAAGGTTATTCCATGACCAAAATGTTTCATTCTTTAGATAATTTTACCATAACATTTTATCCTGACCTCTATTTTGGGTGTCGTTTGAATTGTTGGAAATATATTAAAGAGATCTATAACTTTCCAAATTATAAGTTTTATGCTATTTTGCACAATTTTGTCATGTTTTCAATGTTGAAAAAATATGGATCTTTTGATAGTAAGATGAATCTTTTGGCATAAAATTTTTCTCCAACCTCCATTTTGTGTGTTGTTTGAAATGTTAGAAAGATATTGGAGAGACCTAAAATTTTGATTTTATACACTTTTGATGATTCCTTATGGATTGTTTTAGATTTGCAAAAGAATAAAATAGAAGCTTTTAAAGTATGTCAAAATCATATTTTCTTTTATTTTTCAAATCTGTTTGGAATAATTAAAAGTGTGTAAAAAAAAATATGTAGGTATCTTCAATATATTTTCAATGGTCAAATCACTTAAAATAAAGGTTGGAGTGGAAAGTTATGCTAATAATATGAAATAATCTTTTTAGTGTTAAGAGTTTTTTTTTATTCTTTTGAAAATTACAACAAATTTGCATAGAACCACCAAAATTATAATAGGTTTATTTAGTATATTTCCAATGGTTCAAATGACACCCAAAATGGAGGTTAGGGTAAAACATCATGGTAAAATTACTAAAGATTCCTGAATGGGAGACATTTTGTGGGTGGAATAACCTCATAACGTAATAAGACCAAGGGTTAGGGTTTAACAAGTAAAGACAATCAAATTTAGTGGGGGATATTGACACAAGTGTGTTGGTGTTCAAGAGGACACACCAAGAAAAGCAAGATAGAACACTAGGTTTGAAGTAGAGGGAGTCTTGGTTGAGTAGTCTAACACACCATTGGAGGGCTTTAGGCATAGAAATAGGGGAAATGAGACCTAATAATGTCTAGGGAGATGGACACCATATGGAGTGAAAAGTGCAAACTATGTAATTTTTGACTTCACTATTAATAGTGCTAGTTGTGTCCATATGCCTAATGGGCTTGGTTATTGCATTGATATATATGTAAATAACATCAATAATAATAGATTACCTGCATACAAATTGATGTGAAAGTTAATAGTAAAAAAAAATTTAATCTCTAATATGCCCCTTGATTTCTCATGCAAATGATAGTGGAATTCCTTTAAATTTGAGTTAGAGTATGCTTTCAAAGTGGAAGGATGATTTAACAAGCATGAACATAAATAAATCAAACCATAGAGAGACATTTATTTATCTTGGAAACCATAAGATGAATAAAACTAGTTCAAAGTGGTAATTGCCCATCTTTCATGTTTTCTTGGTATATTGAAACAATTACAAGTGTGAGAGACTCACTCCATGTGTTTCCTTTCTTCTTAGTGCTATTTGGTGTTGAATACTTCCAATCACATGAGTTGTGTAATCTGATTGGAACTTCCTTATCTCATTTCCACTCTCACTCTTTTGTGCTTCTATTGAAGATACATTCACCATGGAATGCTTTCAATGATCCTATCCAATCTTGTCATGTTCTTAAATAGATACTAGAGGCACCCCTCATGCATATGAAGACTCTAGAAAGGGAATAGGAAGAGTAAACATTAAATCAAGTTTGCATCACATTCTTATTTTTGCATTGAGACAAAATGATGTGGGAGCATTCTAGGGGTTGAGCAATCTTGCATCACTCAAAATTTTGTTTGCATGTTTTGCTTTTCTTATCATGCCTTGTTTCTTTTGTTGTATGCTTTTGTTTTCTCTCATGTGTGCCCTATGTTTTTTGCGTAGATGCATGCTTTTTCTTGTTGTATTGTTTCATGTTTCTTTTGGGTAGGTGTTGAACCCACACACCCACATGCAACTTGGATCTTTGGTTCCTACATGACCTAGTGCCATTTGAATAGTTGATTCTTGATTGTTGCGTTGTGGATGTGTTTTGCACAAATTTCTTCTTGTGCCTTTTTTCCTGTGCATTTATTTTTAGTGGCATTACCACACACATGGTTGAACTTCTATGAGATGGCACCTAAACTTTTGAGTTGACTTTTGTCATATGCATCACTTTGCACCATGTTCTTCATCCATGAACATGACTTCTTTGCCCCAAACTCTCCGCATCACATGCATTCTTGTTCACAATTCTTTTAGGATAACTGGTACATTTGGTAATGGATCCTTTGGAATTGATTTGAGATTTGCATGCATGTGATTGATTACTTAAGAACTAAAGGGACATTCTTGGATTCTAGTTTGTCATTTTGTTCTGGAACATTAGGTTTCTTTAGCTCATGGACACTTGGCATATTTCTTCTTGTATCCAGTTTGTTGTTGCACGTTAAGTGTCACCTTGTTTGGTTATTTAATGGTATCTTCCTTCAAAAGAAAGGGCTAGGTAAACTTTGGAAACAAAACTGGCATTGAGATTTGAGGAGGATTATTGTTGGAGTAGATTGTATAGAGAGAGTCTCTACTTAGGTTAGCTATTTCTTTTGGCGTATTTGATTATTTACCAGGTTCCATTTTCAAACAAGGGCCCTTGTGATTGTATTTCTTTGTAACTTCAATAAAGCTTCCATTATGATGTTACATCAATTGGTATTTGAGCCTGAGGTTTTGAGACCTATGCGCAGGTTGTGTGTCATATTCATTCATAGCTATAAGTATTTGTGCAATTGTTGCATTGTAGGTGGTCCAAATCTGTTATGCCCCCTAGAGTTGGAAGATTAAATGCACAAAATGTTTGTGGATTTCACTTGATGGATCTGTTGCAAGTATGGGCCTAACCGGTGTTGTCATTGATGTCAACATACTCTTGTTGCATTAATGTCAAGGATTGGATGAGTTGTATGCTGAGGATAGTGAGAAAATTAGTCCTATCAGAAATAGAGAAGATCGGTGAAGACAGTGAAGCTCTATGAAGTGAAGATCCCAGCTAGATGAAGATTAGAGAATGTGCATCAAAGGGTTTGTAGACATGTGTCTGAAGATGATCCAGTTAAGATTTGAGAGGTCCACATGAAAATGTGGAGTTATGGCCCTGACAGTAAAACCGGTTCTAGCAACTATTCAGAGGTGACAGAGTGACACAAATAGGTTCGGTGAGATCTAGAAATACAATATCATGTTCTACAGATCTGGTGGCATGTTCGGGCGGCTAATGTGAATTGACAACTCAATTGGTTCATGGTTTGGAGGTCCACAAGCAATTCTTCTAATGTGACAGTGATGGGTGACTGTGTTCTTGAGGTTCCGAATGAAGATGTGAATGATTACAGTAAGCAAAAGTGGTACGGATGTTCTTGGTGATACAAGCAAGCTTGTGGGGGTCTCTAGATTGTGTCTAGTTCGTGTTGGCGGTCCGTATTGAATATTGAGCTCGTAATTGAAGACTTACCTTTGGATGATGGTGTTCTTCTTAGTTTTGGCCGACCAAATGATTTACACATGTTGCAGATGATCTTCAAGATGTTTTGCGAAGCTTGGCATGTTCCTCGAAGAAGATTGGAGTCCCAGCTATGTGTGGCCGACAGTGTAGTAATGCACATAAAGTTTTTGTAATAAGTCAAGTTGTATTTTTGTAATTGCTTTGTAATAAAGTAAGTATATGTTGTGCCGACTTTGATGATCATTCCAAAGTCGATGTCATGTATAAATAAGAGTTGCGAAGTCATTCAAATGTGTCCAAGAAAGATGAGGAAGTAGTAGTGAAGAAGAGCGAAAAGAAGAGTAGAGGTGTTGAGCTTAAATGGAACTGACTCAAGCATAGTCAAGATGCTTATCTCCAGTTCAAGTATGTAATACTTATATTCTTTTGTAGACAGTGTGTCTCCTGTAGGCAGTGGGTCTCTTGTGAGCAGCATGCTTGGGTAGTGAGCCCTAACTGGCAAGTGCCATTTTATTCATCCTTATTCTTTTAACAGAGAATACATTCTTAGGTTAGTCACCCTGTGGTTTTTCCCTTAACCGGGTTTTCCACGTCAAAATCTTGGTGTTATATGTGTTGAATTTGTTTTTGCTCTTGAATTATTGCATCATGCTTCCATGATTGAATCCTTGATATGCTGTTGAAATATAAGAAGGCTTAAAGCAAATAAATTGGAGGATTTTGGTAACAATTGATTCACCCCCCCTCTCAGTTGTCTGTCCTAAATCCAATAGGATCTTCCTAATATGTTGAGAACTTTATAGGAGACTTGATGTCATTGAGGCTACTTAAAGATGTGAAGCAACCACAAGAAGATATCAATGAAGATGAGTGTGAAGGGTAGGTCACATCAAAAGTTGATGTGAACTTTGATGAGGAAGAAGATGAACAAGATTGGTTTGTAAGAGCTTTGGTAAGAGTTAGTACCAAACCTAGATATGAATTACATAGCTATTCAATAAGCTTAAATATAGAGAAATTGTTGGAGTAGATCACTAAGATGGAGAAATAATTCCACTTTGAATCAACTAAGGACCTAAAGAAGGTGAAGCATTCCACCATGAAGTTGAAAGGGTGTGTTGCCTTCTATTATGTATGGAAAAGATGAATGATGCAAGCTAGCATGTACACTAGATCAAAATCCTCTTCCACAATAACATTCAAGGATAAAACTGAGCCAAGTCACTACTAAGTAAAAGAGGACTCAGCTACTGATTTTGTGCTCAAGAGTGCTACAGAAAGATATGATTTAATCAAGCCTTTTATCAAACCCTAGGTTAAATATTTACTAAACCCTAGTTCTATAATGAACAAAGCATAACTTTCCAACCATGATAGATACATACAATCTGGAAGAAGAACTGAGATCAGTTAACAGAGGAGAACCTGATTCTGGAAGCAGAGATCTCAAAGGACTATGGGGAGGGTACCCAAGTCCAGAAAGGAAAAATCTTTAGAAACTCAAAACTAGAGAAATGTCACAGAGAGTGTCTTGATGCCGGATTTGGTGTCTGTTTGACTAGGACTTTGGGGTGGGTGCCCAAGTCTTCCGCAGTGGAATTTCCACAAATTATTTTTAGATCTTGAAATCCTTTCCATTACACAACCTTCTTGTACCTTCACTTCTTTAGATTTCACACCTGTAACCTGCATACAAGAAGTAAAGGGGTTTGGGGGTTGTGGTGTCTAGGGATTTGCCTCAGTCAAATCTCGGGATAACATTCAAGCTTCCCAGCATCATTGTTAGAGAGTGCATGCCCTAGCAGGGCAGAGGCTAAACAAAATCAATGATACAATGATTCAAATAAAAATGATATCACCTCAGAGGTGAAGCCCTTAAGAGAATTAAGGTCCTTCAACTCATAAGGAGATGGGTGATGATTCCAACTATGCAACAACACCCACAATACAAACACAAATCTACAATCATAACACAATGAATACCTTGAATGCTCCTTGCTCCAATATCATAAGTTTGCAATATCCATCTAGGTTACAAATGAATTCAACAACACACTTATATATGCTTTCCTGCTAACATTCGTGAATTTAATTGAAAGAACTGACAAGGAGATACCCATTTAAAGGTCCTATGCCGACATGCATTGAAATCTACCCTGACCAATTAGGGAGGACTTGGGTGCGGGAGCCCAAGCCCCAAGGTACTTTTTTAGTCTAGGACAAGGCATAAAATGGGCCCCTAGTTCCCATTTGACATGGGTTTCTGGGGATTTTGCATCGAGATGAATATTTATGATGTATAATGTTATCGTGGGGACCTAGAAGCTAAACTAGGAGGTAAAAAGGCATGTGTCCACTTTTTAATCCATAACATTTATCCCCCACTTTAATGTGTGTATGATCTTATGATCCATACATGCATTAAAGTATGGTCGAAGCATATCAAACACAAGCACGAAGACATACCCTAAGTTTGAAGGACTATTTCTAGCCCCAAGCTTAGGCAAACATAAGAAAACACTTAGCAGTCACACAAGGCACAAAGAATACAGTAAGAAATCATGCAATACATGGAGAAGATAGTGAAGCATGAAATACACGGAGAAGACATGAATATAGTCACGTAATACACGAGTCACAAAGAGAAGACATGATTAAGAAATTATATATATAACTCTAACTAAGCACATAAAACACACAGCGTGGAGGGAGCTCATCGCTACACTCCTTTAGACCACTCAAAAACACACAAAACACACAGCGTGGAGGGAGCTCATCACTACATGCCTTTAGACCATGCAAAAACATGTAATACACACAAGGAAGACACATAAAACACATGGAAGACATGAGCACCGCATAGTATGTCATCGACAGACTATACTTCTTATACACGACAAACACGGGCGATAGGGAGGAGCTCATCGCTACATTCCACTATCTAAGACATGCCAAACACACCTGACAGTTGAACTACGCTACCACTGTTAGGATTAAGGTGCCATAAACCTTGTAAATCCTATGTAATTTATTATTCCTATTATTATTTGTAAATCACCCACAAGGGATGTAAGGTTTCACCAGCAACGATCTTGTTTCAGCCGCATGTTTATATCCGGTCCCTGACGCTAATTCATCTGCAATGAGGGGTCGCAGGGGGATCATCCCCCCGGTGGGTGTTTAGGGGCCGTGTGCCCCGACGGGGGCTCAGGGGAAACATCCCCAGAGCCAAATTTTATCATTGTAAATCTGGACCATTCGTCATTAGGTCACAAATCTGACAGTCAATATTATGTTGGTTTTCTTGCCCTAGAAGGAAAACCCCTTTTATAAGGATATTTATACTACATTTTTATTAGAGTTGAGAGTAACAGGCACCACTGGATTGAAGACTGAAGAAGAAAAGGAAGTGCATGTATTGTAATCTCATATTTGAAGATAATACAACTTGGAGCTTTTTTTCTTGGTGGAGTTTTTTTACCTGAAAGGGTTTTCTCCACATTACATACTGTGTTATGTGTTCAGTTTGAAAGGAAGCTAGGTGTGCGGAAATCACTTCCTACACTAATCTATTAAGGAGAGGGCTATGCAAATTCAAATTTATCCTAACTATTACAGCAATGTTAAACCGTTAACATGACATATTGCAGCAAAACACAAGAACCAACATGTAGACAGAAGAAGAGAGACAAAGATTTACGGTGGGGAAAACATAGATTTACGGTGGGGAAAACCCTTATCGGGTGAAAAACCCCACACTCAGAAACCTGTACAATGTATTAACAAATTTGAAAGAATGTTTACAATACACTTGCAATGCAAGCTTCAATGGTCTTCGACACTCATGTCTGGAGTCTATCCGGCAGCATAACAGTACCTGTGAACCTATGATACAAACTCCATCTCCAAGCACCTGTATATAAAGAGTAGTACGAATGGAGGTAGCTTCTAGAGCAAGTCACACAAGGAACTCGTCCAAATCCATGTGGCCCAATTTCTAAGGCCATAAAACATGTGTATGACACATGTAAGTGATTCTCTTTCATTCTTTACAACCCCCCAACTTGGGCACCCCAAATTTACCCAATTAAGGTATGACAGATGCTCTTACAATGTCATAAAATCTGTCATATATGACAACTCTTACAGTTGTAAGAGAATATGTCATAACTGTCTATTAATAACAAATTCTCTTACAACCTTGTCATAGTCAAACTTGGGTGCCTACTTCCCCATGCAAGATGCTTTCAGACACTTGTCTTCACCTGTCGTATAATCTTCCATTTCTGGCCCTTACATGTCATAGATTCTATCATAGGAATCTGTCATAACTCTTACATGTCATAAACCTCTTACAACACCTGAAAGATGCTGACACATGGCAAAACTCTTCTACCACAAGGTGGAACACCTATCTCCTCATATGAGGACAAAAATACATGTGGTCACCATCCATGTAGGATGACACATCACTGTGCCAACTCCCACAAAGTGACGAAATAGGATTTGCATCCAAATTACAATAATAGGCAAAATAATAAATACAATTAAATAATAAATGCTAGAAACTTGCAAAGGTTGAGACACCTTAATTCCTAACATAGTTCTTATTGCATGTTATTTCTGTGTAGTGGGTTTTATTTATGTTGCAATCTCCATTGATTCTACATTATTTAGAGGACATTAATAAGGTTTGAATCAGATTTCTGTTGTGTGGTTTGCACCTTCATTTCTAACAACCACAACTGCCAAAGACACGCTTAAGGGTGAATAACTCAAAATCCAACCCCACCTCACGATGAGGACTTTGTTAAAAGGATGTGCAACTAACTCAAGAGTTACACCATCCCGCCTTTCGCAGAAGGGCTTTTAAAATGCAACCCCAGCCGCATCCGTAGATGCCTTACAGTGAAAAGGAAGCATGTGCTCAAAGTATACAACCCCACCTGCATCACATAGATGCCTTACATTGAAAATGAGGTATACACAACAAAACAAAGTACACAATGCCACTTGCATCACGGAGACACCTTACGGTGAAAAGGAAGTGTACACAAACATGCTTTATCAATATCTATGTAGAATACCACAATATATGCCCCCACCTTAAAGTGGTTGATTCCGCTTGTCGGTATCAAACACATTTAAGGTAAATATGAAAACACATGAGAAAACAAGAGATTTCGCAAAGCGGATGCCCCAAGATGACTTGTGCTTGCATTCACTGATTGTTCCCAACAAACACATCAATATCGTTTGCTAACAACCATTAATCAACAATATATAAGCTTTGGTTAGAAAATCTAAGCTAAAATGATAACCAAATCAATTCATGAAACTTATATAGAAATCACATAGACCAAGGCTATACTTGCAGGTTTAGAACCGAGTATAGCCGTGAGGTTATACTTCAGGTATCTTGGAACCGAGTGTAGCTACAAGGTGAGATACAAAACAATCCAAAGTGCATAGAAGCATATTTAGAGTATTGCAAAGTTTAATTTGTCACAACAAATTTTACAATACGAATCACAACACAAAGTGATTCTACTAGTCAAGCATCAATAGTATATCAACCCCATCTTCATATATGGACTGGGTCCATTTTTGCTTTCTTGCTGTAGGGACACACAGTCCTTATCTGTATTTATTTGTTTTCAGCATTTGCTAACTAGTAGAGCCACTGAAGAATGTAAACACTAAAAATGAGAGAGGAGACAAAAGTGACTTGGGTTTACAATGTGGGAAGATGCCCTCAAGACATCCTCCACAATGTTATGCCCCCAAGGCACCACACACAACAATTACAATAAGAGAGAGGAGAGTAAAAGAATAGAGACACAAATAGAAGAAGTGTCACAACAGAGGTGGTCTCCTTGTATCCTTGACCTTACAAGAGTATTAAGGGTCATCCAAGGAGGCATTTAACACAACACGGGGGAACACAACACAACTCTAGCAACATATATATCTAGGAGGAGGCCACCCTTGAGAGCAACTAGAATAGGTGCTACATCGAGTGTGGCAAAAGGAGGGAGAAATGCTTACCTATTTCGACGGGATATTTCCTGGTGGATAATCCATGTCTATCATCTCAGGATATATCATATTTAGTCTTGAACTTGTTGATACTGCATTAATATTAAGAGTAGGATGGCAATAGGCTTTGGTGGGCTTCAAAGAATGATATCCAATACAAACAAAAGAGTTATGTGCAACAGTTTCTAAGGGGACCTTGATTCCTTGTTGGTTTACACCACAACCAATGCCTATGTAGTTGCAATTTTTGTAAAGGATTTTAAATCCATGACCATAGAGAGACTCCATCTTTTTAGAGGAAGGTGGGGCCTCACAAGTCTCATAGTCCATAGTATAAGTGAAAGTATTGTCTTTGTTTTCTACTAAAGAAACTTTAGGTTTCTTAGGTAGTTCCAAAGATTGCTTGGATGAGACCGATGCAACTTTTGATGTTTCAACATTATTGAGTTTATATTCCCCTATAAAGGTAGGAGTAAATTCTAATGAACCTCAATCATCACCAAAATGTGCATTCGATGTTGAATCTTTCACATGTTATTTGCGGAAAGAGGTATTGATGAATCAACTTTTAAATTATTTAGCATCTTATGATTGATAACTTGTTTTTGTGTTTCAATTTGTAAACAACTTTCCAGCTCTAGATTGGCTTCGATGGTGTGAAGTTTACCTTCGTAAATAAACTTTACTGATCAATGAAAGGTAGATGAAATTGCCACCATGGCATAAATCCACGGTCAACCGAGAATCATATTATAGGAAAGTGTACCAAACATGACATGGAAAAGGGTAGATAATGTCACAGGTCCAACTTTTACAAGTAAAGTTTTGGTACCCAGGGATTGTCTACCAACATTATCAAAGCCAAGGATGTTAATTTTATCTGGTTTAATTGAAGATGTATCAACCTTGATTTTGTGTAACAAATCAATACCACAAACATTAAGCACTGATCCATTGTCAATCATAACTCACTTTATCAACTTTTTGTTTATTGTGATAAAGATTATAAGAGGATCATGTTGATCCTGAACTTCCATTGATGGTAATTCATGTGTTGAAACATAATATCCATTTTAGTTGCATGCATACAATCTAACAGAACTACTACATCATTAGGCTTAACAACGGGTGGTACAATCACCTTTTGTAATGCTTTCCGGAGCATTATGTGGTATGTAGGCAATGTTTGTATGAGTTCCCAAAGAGAGATCTTAGCTAGAGTAGCACAAAGCTACTCAACAAGATCATAATATTGACCACCCTTATGAGTAAGATTAGGTGGTTGAGGAAGCATAGGTTGAGAAGTTGGTAAAGTAATCAGAGTGTTTGATTGTTGTTTACTTTGTTTATTATTTCACATATTGTGTGTTGGAGCAACCACATTGTGATAGGGTTGTTGTGACACATTTTGATACACTTGATTTCCTTGAGTAATTTGTTTTGCAAAATTGAGAATGTAACCCGGGGGTCTAGGTGGTGTTGGAGCACCTTGAACTGTGATCTATGGTTTGAAGCGAGGAGGCACATTATATGCCCCATTCACAATGAGTTTAGGAACATTAGTACACTTATCCACTATCCCCTTAGTAGGTTGAATAAGTCTATTAGTGATTATTGAATTGACATTGTTTTTACTTTGATTAAGCTCGACATCCATCTCTAAAGGATTTAATGTGAGAGACCTTTCTTCATCCACCAATGTTTCATCTTTTGGAAGGAGAGCATTGGAATGAAGGGAAGGTAAACTATTGTTAGAAGAATTGTTGATGATTGTATCTTTAGTGATGTCCAAGGGGTTTGAACATACAACCAAAGTAGAACTATTCATTGTTTTCACATCCTTAGTGATGTCCGAAGTACTTGAACATTCAACCGAAGGAGGAAGATCGAGGGTCTTCACTTCCTTAGTGATATCCAAGGTGTTTGAACATTCAACTAAAGGAGGAGTAGGATGACTCATAGAATCATCATCATCATCATCATCATCATCATCATTATCATATTATTTAGATAGTAGATCCAAGGCATTTTCATGATTTATAATAGTAATAGAAAGAGAACTTTCACAATCATCTTTCTCACGAGTGTTCGTGGATATGAATTCAGTTAGATTTTCTAATATTGAAGGATGCTCACCCATGAGTGTTATGAATCTATGAAAATCAAGATCTTTGATATATGCATGCAAAGATACCAAAGAGAAATGACATGAAGATGCCATTATAAAATGTCTTGGAACAACAATGTACAAGAAGATCTATTCATTTATCAAATACAACCAATATGAGAGACTTTTGTACACCACAACACTAGTTTGAGGAAACCGGGTTTTTGAATCTTTTTGCAAAGAACAAAAACACACTAATGTCACTACAAATGAAGTGATCAAGATGTTGAAAGTGTTGCATAAAAGGTAATATAGACAATTTGAAAATTTCTTACAAAGAAATATTAAAGAGATGTCAAATTCCTTATGTTGAAATACACAATGTGTAATTACAAACATGCAAATTTTTTAAACCAAGATATGAAATGATGCAAAATTTTTAAATGAATAATAAAAAAATGCTATAAATTGATGTTAGATCTGAATTGAAGTATTTATGTTGGCAGCAAAATCTGAAATAAGACTTTGACTACAAACCCTGGCTTTTGAAATTGACTAGGTTTTAGGAAAATGCAACTTTTTCAACAAAACCCTAGCAAATGAGATCTTCAAATGCAAGGTACAATATCATGAAATGATTTTATAATGTAAAATAGATCAGATCTGATGTAAACATCATAAATTCAAATCTTTTTATCATATGAAGTTAAAACAATGGAAAACTATGCCTTTTTCTAGCCTAGAATGCTTAATTTTTCCACTTTTTTCAAAATTATGCAAGAGTTTTCAATGAGTAAGGCTAAGTATGATATGAATCAATGCAAGATCTGAATTCAACACTCCACAAGATGCAAATTCTCGATGCTATGGGTTGACCAAAATGTTATGTATGGAAAAGATGAATGATGTAAGCTAGCATGTACACTAGATCAAAATTCCACAATAACATTCAAGGTCAAAACTGAGCCAAGCCACTACCAAATAAAAGAGGACTTGCTCGATGCTACGGGTTCACAATAATGTTATGTATGGAAAATATGAATGATGTAAGCTAGCATGTACACTAGATCAAAATTCCACAATAACATTCAAGGTCAAAACTGAGCCAAGCCACTACCAAATAAAAGAGGACTTGGCTAGTGATTTTTTTCTCAAGAGTGCTATTGAAGATATGATTTAATCAAGCATTTTATCAAACCCTAGGTTAAATATGCACTAAACCCTAGTTCTGTAATGAATAAAGCATAAATTTCAAACCGTGATAGATATAAACAATCCGAAAGAAGCAATGAGATTAGTGAACAAAGGAGAACCTGATTCTGAAAGCAAAGATGTCAAAGGAATACGAGGCCCAAGTCCAGAAAGACAAAATCTTCAGAAACTTGAAACTAGAGAAATGTCGCAGAGAGTGTCCTGATGTCAGATTCAGTGTTTGTTTGAGCAAGAGGACTTCGGGGCGGGTGCCCAAGTCTCCCGCAATGAAATTTCTACAAACTATTTTTAGATCCTAAAATCCTTTCCCTTACACAACCTTCTTGTACCTTCACTTCTTTATATTTCACACCTGTAACCTGCACACAAGAAGAAAAGGCGTTTGGGGGTTGTGGTGTTTAGGGATTTGCCTCAGTAAAATCCTGGGATAACATTCAAGCTTTCGAACACCGTTGTTAGAGAGAGTGCATGCCCTAGCAAGGTAGAGGATAAACAAAATCAATGATAGAATGATTCAAATAATAATTATATCAAATCAAAGGTGAAGCCCTTAGGAGAATGAAGATCCTTCAACTCATAAGGAGATGGATTATGATTCCAAATCTACAACAACACACACAATACAAACACGAATCTACAATCATAACACAATGAATGCCTTGAATGCTCTTTGCTTCAATATCATAAGTTTGCAATATCCATCTAGGTTACAAATGAATTCAAAAACACACTTATATATGCTTTCCTGCTAACATTCATGAATTTAATTGAAACAGTCGACAAGGAGAGACCCATTTAAAGGTCCTATGCTGACATGCATTGAAATCTACCCTAACCAATCAAGAAGGACTTGGGTGCAGGCACCCAAGTGTTGGAATTAGGCCAGACAACTGAGAGGGGGGGTGAATCAGTTGTCCCAAAAAATTAACATTTTCCCTTTTTAATCTTCTTTCACAACTTATAAATAGATTAATGATGTAAACATTAAAACATGAAACAATAACACATGAGCATAACACAATTAACACACTTGACACCAAGATTTTTAATGTGGAAACCCGGTTAAGGGAAAACCACGGTAGGGGTTAACCCACAAGATTCATACCCTATTAAAAGTACTTGAAAATGGGAAGGCACTTGCCTTTGGGCGTACTGCCCAGAGCTCATTGCTCAAAAGAGGCTCACTGCCTACAGAATTTATGTTTAATACATAAAGAATTAACTGAGAAATAGCATCTTCTTCATGCCTGGTTCAGTCTCATTGAATTCTCCTAAAATTTCTGCTCTTCTCCCAAATACTTCTTCACTATCACTTCATCCTTTGCTGTTCTTGTTCCTCTGCTCCTCCTCTTCTCTACTCTGCCTCTGATCCTTTCCTCGAATTTGATTATTTCACATAAGGATAATTTTCCACAACTCAACTGCACGCCTTTATATGCTTCATCAACCTTGGAATAAACATCAAGGTTGGCACTTCAAACGTCTGACTTAATGTGAATCACTAAGCTGTTGGCCAAACATAACTGGGACTCAAATCTTCCTTGATCAACATGCCACACTCCATAGAATTGCTCTTAGATCATCCGCAATACGCTAGAATCATCCGGTCGGCCAAGACTGGGAAAAACGACAACACCAAGAAGAAAATCTTCAACTACGAGCTTGGTCTTCAATGCGGACCTACAACATAGTAGACAATGATCCAAAGGCCTCCACAAGCACATTAAATTTAACAAAGACATCCGTACTCCTCCAAATCATCAGAATCACTTGCATCTTCTCTCGGAACCTCAAGAACACTATCTGTTATGATTGTCACACTAGAAAGATTGCTTGTGGACCTCTAAACCATGAACCACTTGAGTTGATGATACACACTGACTTCCCAAACATACCTCTAGAACTGTAGATCATAATATTTCAATGTGGAGCAATCCAGACTGATTAACTGTCACTCTGTCTTTTTTGAACACAACAAAACCTGGTTCTACTCAGATGACCATAACTTCTTCAAATCTTCATGCAGACCTCTCAAAACTTAATTGGAGCTACTTTAGACAATCCTCTACACAACCATATGGTCTGCATACATTGATCTTCATTAATTTTCTCAATATCCTCAACATTCCAGTCTTCTAAATAGGCAACAAAGTAGGATACAGTGACACTAATGGCGACAAGAATATGTTGACATCAATAACAACACCGATTAGGCACATATTTGCAACAATCTCCGCCTTTGTCATTGATGGAACCATATGATGTGAAAAACTAATTCAATCATTAAGACAAGAACTTCTCCCACTTTCTCTTATCATTTCTGCAACTACTTTCTTCACTGCTCCCCCTTTCATCAACAACTAGTTTTTCACATGACTTCTCTCCACCTTTGACATCAATGGTAAAGGGCACATATTTGAAATCTTTTCTTCCCCTTTTTGTTTCAGACTAATCTCAAAATTTGCATACTAACTACTCCGCCTAAGTAGTATCTCGTTAAAATCAATCTAGATCACAAGATATGACTGTGAATTCCACCGGACTGATGCACTCTAGTGCATCTTAGTTCTGACCAGGAGGGGTAATAACCCCTAACTTCTCTCTGAGATACTCAAAAGTATCTTTGAAGAGACAAACTCCAATCTGACTTCATTCTCATTAACCTTCTCTCTCAAAAAGTGAAACTTGATTGATATGTGCTTTGTCTTTGAATGCAACACTGGATTGTTTGAGATGCTTAAATTGCACTTGAATTATCACAGAAGATTGTGATAGGCTCCTCAAACACAATTCTAATGTCCTTCAGCATTTGCTTCATCCACAAAACTTGAGTACAATTGTTTGCTGCTGCTATATACTCTACCTCTGCTATATATAGGGATATTGCCTCCTACGTTTTGCTCAACCAAGAAACCAATTTACTTCCCAAGAAGAATGCACCACCACTAGTACTTTTTCTATCATTCACATCTCCTACCCAATCAACATTTGTATATGCATGAAGAGTGAAGTCATTATCCTTTGGATATCATAAGCCATAATCAAGTGTCCTTTTGAGATATCTAAAAATTCTCTTGATTGCTACAACATGGGATTCTCTACAATCAACTTGAAATCTAGCAACAAGTCCAACTGCATTCATGATATCAGCTCTGGTCTGAGTTAGATAGAGCAGTCCTCGAATCATTGATCTATACCTTTTTTGATTTGCCTTAGGGGAGTTATCATTCTTACTCAGCTTACATCTGGTTACCATGGGTGTACCCACTGGCTTTGAATCTTCCATTCCAAACTTTTTGAACAATTCTCTCACATACTTAGATTGAGATATGAAGATACCTTTATCTGACTGAATGATTTGCAGACCTAAGAATAAATTTATTTCACCAAACATGGACATCTCAAATTCACTCTGCATCTGATCAGTAAATGTTTTGCACATACTCTCATTTCCACCAAAGATGATATCATCAACAAATACCTCAACAATCAGAATGTGCTCATGATCAATCTTGAAGTAAAGATTACTATCAGCAGTGCCTTTGCTATATCCTAGCTTTAGCAGATACTTATCTAATCTTACATGTCAGGCTCTTGGGGCTTGTTTGAGTCCATACAACACTTTCCTCAATCTGCAGACCATATCTCTCTGATCAGACAACTGAAATCCTTCCGGTTGCTCAATGTAGACTTCTTCTAATTCTCCGTTTAGGAATGTTGACTTGACATCCATTTGATAGACTTTGAAATCTTTATAAGCAACAAATGCAAGAAATAATCTGACTGCCTCTATTCTTGCCACCAAAGCAAAAGTTTCTTCAAAATCAATTCCTTCCACTGGAGAATATCCTTTGCAGACCAACCTTGCTTTGTTTCTTACAAATTCACCATCTTCATTTAGTTTATTCCAAAAGACCCATTTAGTTCCAATCACATTTTTATCTTCAGGTCTAGGAACAATATCCAAAGTGTGATTCTTTTCAATTTTCATTAATTCTTCTTCCATGGCTTTTACCTAATTTTCATCCTTGCATGCTTCATTTACTAAATTTGGTTCAATCTTTGAAATCAAACAAATTTCCTCTTGATCTTCAACAATTCTTTTCCTAGTTCGAACACCTTTATATATATCTCCTATGATATGATCTTCAGGATGATTCAGTCTTACATACCTAGGAGTTTTGGGATTTATTTGAACCTCTGTTTCTTGAGCTTGTTCTTCAACATCTGTACTAACCTCTTGAGTCACTGGATTTTCTGGATCAATCTGAATCTGAGTCTAGGTTTGAACTTGTCTTCCTTGACTTTGATTTTCATCTTGATCATCTGATTCATATCGCAAGACCTAGAATATCCTTCTTTGCTCTCATCAACTCTAACATTTGCACTTTCAACAATATTTTTCAATCTTTTGTTAAAGCACCGATATGCCTTGCTTTGAGTAGAGTAACCTAGAAATATCCCTTCACCACTTCTTGCTTTAAACTTGCCTAAATCCTCATCTCTTTTGATATAGCACTTGTTAGTGTGAACAAGGTTATTTTGCTATCTAGCTCTTTCTAAGCTTGTTCTCCACCTTAGCTCTTTTCACACTAGGTTAAGCTTACTTTGGGACTTTTTCACTTTATCCCACATTGGTTGTGTATTGAGTCTCTTGGGTGGAATATCATATATATACCCACCTCTTGCTCTCATATGAGCACACCATTTTATTGTAATGCTTTGCATTCTCTTGAGTTAAATACAATTTATTTAGCTCATATCTGATTTCTATTTTGCTTTCTCTCAATCACTTGCATGCTTGGGTAGAAATCTAACAGCACTTACTACCAAAAACTTTGAAGTATCTCACAGTAGGAGGATGACCAAACCATAGTTCATAAGGGGTCTTACCAAAATTGCCTTTAATCTGCACCCGGTTGAGAGTGTAGACAACAGTACTCACAACTTCTCTCCAATAGACTTGTGGAACATTTACTTCCATCATCATGGTCCTGGAAGCTTCTTGAATGGTCCGATTCTTTCTTTCCACGACTCCATTTTGCTGAGGAGTCCTAGGAGCAGATAACTGTCTTTTTACTTCATGCTTTTCACAGAATCTATCAAACTCACCAAAGGTAAACTCTCCACCTCTGTTGGATCTCAGACACTTTATTTTTTAACCAATCTCATTTTCCATCATAACCTTAAACACCTTGAACTTGTCAATAGCTTCTAATTTTTCTTTCAAAAAGGTTACCCACATCATCTGGGAGTAATCATCAATCAGCAACATAAAATATATCTCCTTGCACACTCCTAATTCTAGCAGTGCCACATAGATCAGTATGCACAAGTTCCAGCCGTCCACCTGAAAATTATTCTTTACTCTTGAATGAAATTTTATTCTGTTTACCCAATTGACATTCTCTACACATGCTATCAGTAGGTTTCACAAGTTTTGGAAGATCTCTCACAACCTGAGTAGAACTTATCTTGCCAATGTTATCAAAATTTACGTGACACATTCTCCTATGCCATAACGAACTCTGATCAATCTAAGCAATCAAACAACTTTTGCCAGAACTACTTAAATGAAAGATGTTACCTCTAATCTGAGTACCAGATGCAATTTCAGTTCCAGAGCTTTCCAAGATTCTGCATTTTTCATCCTTGAATTGGAGATCATAACCCTTGTCAACCAACTGTCCAACACTAAGAAGATTATGCTTCAATCCTTCCACATACAAAACATCATTAGTGTTATTCTTACCATCAAAAGAGATGGATCCTTTGCCACGGATTCTACCAGTTGAGTTGTCTCCAAATTTCACAATTGCACCTTCATATTTTTCAAAGCTTACAAACTTACTTTTATCACCAGTCATATGATGAGAACATCCACTGTCAATTACCCATTCATCTTTTTCTACAACCTGAGCAGCCAAGGCACTTTCCACAGCTAGCAGATTCAGTAGGCACTGAATCTTCTTCTTTGATAGCAATGAATACCCAATCATTTTCAATGGAACCTCCATGATCAGATTCATCATCTATGACTCCTTCACTAGCTTCTTGGACATAGTAGCATTTCTTCTGAACTCTAGGTCTGTTAGGGTTTGGCCTTGAACCCCTCGCCGGACACCTTGAGGCAAAATGACCAATCTTATTACAAGCAAAACATTTAAATGACAACTTTCCTTAATACTTACTGGATCCTCTTGGCAATATTTTGGCAAAAAGGGCTTCAAGTTCATCAAACTTAGTTTCATCACCTTCAAGATCCTTCCTTGTCCTGTCGAATCTGTTAGATCTTCTTAAAGAACTTTCACCCGGATCATATTTTTGTTTTCCATGAATACTGGCTTTAAATGCAGATTTAGACTTAGGAAGAGAATCACCAAACTCACTCATTTCAAATGCTAAAAGTTTACCAACCAAATGATCCTTTGTGACAGTTGTCACAGTCCTGGTTTCTTCAATGGCAACAACTTTATGCTTTTAGGCCGGAGGTAAGGGTCTAAGCACTTTGGCAATAATTTCTGATTCTTCTAATTTTCCACCAGTACACCTTATACCGCTCACAAGTTCATTCACTTTTAGCATGTAGGATGTAATATTTTCATCTTCACTCATCCTTAAGCTTTCATATCTACCTTTCAGGCTTTGTAGCTTGGCACATTTGACATGTTCATCACCTTCATGCAATGTTTCCAACTTCTCCCAGATTTCATGCACAATTTTCAATTCCAATACATTTATCATTTCTGTATCAGACAGGGCACTCAACAAGGTTTCTATAGCTCGATTGTTGTTCTCAGCATCTTTGATTTCATTTGGAGTTGTAGGACCTTTTTCTGGAATCTTATATTCATTCTTAGTTATCAACCAGTAGGCATCTCCCATACATTGCAAATGACACTGTGTGCGCATCTTCCATAGAGTGTAATTTGTTCCATCAAATCTCAAACTGTCTTTCTTGTAAGTCGACATTTTGGATCTCCTCAAGTGGTCAAGCTTCTTTAAGAGGAACTTGGCTCTGATACCAATTGTTGGAATTAGGCCAGACAACTGAGAGGAGGGGGTGAATCAGTTGTCCCACAAAATTAACGCTTTCCTTTTTTAATCTTCTTTCACAACTTATAAATAGATTAATGATGTAAACATTAAAGCATGAAACAATAACACATGAGCAGAAACACAATTAACACACTTGACACCAAGATTTTTAACGTGGAAACCCGATTAAGGGAAAACCACGATGGGGGTTAACCCACAAGATTCGTACCCTGTTAAAAGTACTTGAAAATAGGAAGGCACTTGCCTTCAGGCGCACTGCCCAGAGCTCACTGCTCAAAAGAGGCTCACTGCCTACAAAATTTATGTTTAATACAGAAACAATTAACTAAGAAATAGCATTTTCTTCATGCCTGGTTCAGTCTCAATGAATGCTCCTAAAAATTCTATTCTTCTCCCAAATATCACTATCACTTCATCCTTTGTTATTCTTGTTCCTCTGCTCCTCTTCTCTAATCTGCCTCTTATCCTTTCTTCAAATTTGATTATTTCACACAAGGATAATTTTCCACAACTCAACTGCACACCATTATATACTTCATCAACCTTGGAATAAACATCTGACTTAATGTGAATCACTAAGTTGTTGGCCAAATATAATTGGGACTCAAATCTTCCTTGATCAACATGCCACACTCCATAGAATTGCTCTTAGATCATCCGCAATACGCTAGAATCATCTAGTCGGCCAAGACTGGGAAAAAAAACAACATCAAGAAGAAAATCTTCAACTACGAGCTCAGTCTTCAATGCGGACCTCCAACAGAGTAGGCACACGATCGAGAGACCTCCACATGCACATTGAATTTAACAAAGACATCCGCACTCCTCCAAATCATCAGAATCACTTGCATCTTCTCCTGGAACCTCAAGAACACTGTTTGTTATGATTGTCACACTAGAAAGATTGCTTGCAGACCTCTAAACCATGAACCACTTGATGAGGTTAGAGTAGGCTTTGTTAATACATCATCATTTACTCTTTATCAATCCGGAGGTGTCTGGAGCGATCTGCGATAAGACTATTTGTTGGGGGGTTTTCTTTACGGGATGACTGAGGACCAAAGATTGGTTTGGTGATCCTCGCACGGTTATAGTTATGATCTTCTTGCTCATAAAACAACTACCTTACTTTGCTTGAAAAGAGACACTCTTTCTTGAAAAAGAAACTATTCTAACATTTGCTAAAATAAACATTAATCTAATTGCTTTGAAACAAACACATGTGCTGAAATGGGAGTTTAATTGAATTGTTGGAAATTAACACACTTGCAAAAAATAAGAGATCAATAGAAAGGAAACCTATTGTTTCTTCTCAGACATGCAATACTCTGAACATCACAATGCTTAAGGAGATAACAAATCTGATTTTTATAATTTTCTATTTTTGGAAGAATAAACCTGCAGGTGAGAACACATGACAGAAAAACAACACATATAACACTTTGCTGTAAAGAAATTAACATAAGTAAAATGATACAAACAGAATACCGAGAGAACTCCTCCAAGATGGGGAAGCGGGCCGTACTTTCCCAGCTAGAGACGATCCTCTTTAATCAACTTCTTTCAAAAGAAATCTCCCTTCATTTGTATTTTATTCAGATTTAAAGAACATACATCCCTAAACTTAGAAGTTTTCTTCTACTGAAAACAAATGGCGATGAACAACTAATTGATGGAAAACATGAACTAACTCTAATAAGGTGCAATGGCTCCTCTATTTATACAATCGAGCCTTATTGAAAAAGGAATGCTAATTGCGAGTCTAACTGTAGCAAACTGGAACAACCAGTTCCATGCTTATTGAAAAGTAAATCTAACTACTAACTAATTTCCTATGAACTGGAGCTGGAACAACAAGCTGTATTATTTGTTTAACTACACAATCAGTTGCAAGAAACTCCAAATCCGTGATCTGAGTAAAGAAATTAGTCGAGCAAACTCCATGAGTTCCCCAAAAATAGTAGTGCGCCCAGGCGACAATGATAGCTGGAGTTGACGTTTGCCATTAGATATATGGGTCACTAAGTTTAGTGACATGGAAATGTAATTAAAAGTTGTGGCAAGGATTTGAGGTGCTGATTGGGCATGTTGCAGGGCTTAGAGGGTCTTCAGGAGTGTTTGCTAGAAATCATCAACTCAGGGGAGGATGATGCTTAGGAAGTATTGGCCTTTGGAGCTATTTGGAGTTTAGCTGAAGTTCAACTGCTGCAACCTTTATTGAACATCCACAACTTATACCACAAATTATGAGATATGCACATAGAAAACATCATTCAAGCATCAATATTAAAGAGATTTCATCAAGGTGTAATAGAAACAAAACATAAGCATAATCAATTCTCAAGATGAATATAATTATAATAATATGTATTTATATGCCAATATGTTTTTAAAAGTTTATCAAAGCATGAAAATATTGATAATTAAATGAGTTAATCATTTGGCTCATCATTTCCTCCCTGCTTAGCTTCTGCCATGCCCTCATGGCCATTACTGTCCTGCCCCATCCAGATGGTTTTTCCCTTCCATAATTGTGCTATAGTTATAGTCGTCATCACCGTACTAGAACAACTGTCTGCCCTTAGGATGGAACCCATCATTCTCCCGAATCCTGCTATGCCATTTGCTAAATTTTTTCGATGGCATTGGCTCACCTTGAGGATGGCTGAGCCTAGGTTTTAGCATGAGCAACAGTGGGGGTCTAAACCTCATTCCAATCCAATTTTGTTGCTTTTGCTAAATAATTGGAATGAGGCTCTTGACTCTTGCGGTCATCCATCATATGTTAGTAGGGGAAACTGGTTCCCTTCTTTTTAGCACATTGGGAAGTGTTTCAAACCGTGCTCTGCAGCTTGACGTGGCAGCATTGGGAAGGTGATCTGCAACAACAAATAAATTTGTAATACAAGAGTTGATATTTTGTATATATTGGCCCATGCTACCCTACCTATACACATTTGCTCTGAAAGTATTTCTGAACCATGTAGTCTTTGGGCATTCATGCCTCATTAGTAGGCCAATTAACCCAACAACAGTTTCATACTCCTCCATTCTGTCTTCCCATAATCTGTTGTTTCTTAATAGGGACAGATAGCTCTGGATTTGGAGTTCCCCTATATAAAGATTTAGCATGGAAGTATCTACATGGCCTAGAATGTGGCCATGTTGGAAAAACTCACAAAGAAGGTTCTTCAGTTCTGGAGGATTTTGAAGGTAACATTCAACAAATTCTTTTTCATTTTCAAAATCAAAGGGCAAATTGCAGCTAATGCGTAGTAGTTTCCATCTCAAAAATTGTTCTCTTAGAAAAAGAGCATACACACCTGAGGGTGCCCGTTGTGCTAATAGAGTTTCCCCTATTTCACAGGTGAGATCCAAGTTTTGCTCTACCTTTACTTTCTCCTACCTCAAGGTCTCCATCGCTCTCTGGAGCTTTGCAATTTCACCTCTGAGTTGTCTATTATCTCCAGTTAATTGCATATTTTGTTCATAAACATTTAAGGATGTGGTGGCAAGGTTTACTAGGCAGCAGTCTGTCTCAGCCTAGCAATTTGCTTGTCCTTTTGGGTAATCATGCCCACCTAATTATCCACCTCCTTTTTTAAAGAAGCAATTTCTTTTTCCTTTTCTTCTTTTTCCCTAGTGGCCTTCACCCTTTCTGCCGCTAGCTCCTCATCTTTTGCCTTTACTTGCTAGGACAAAGCTGCCAACTGTGCTTTACATTGTTTTAGCTCAAATTCAATCTTTGAAAGGTCAAGGGCATGTCGGGTATCTTGTGCCATGGTATCCTCAGAGCTGGAGCTCTCTGTCATGACCTGTTTGCCTTGCCTACACTTATGTTGCAATGGTTCGTTCTCTGGAGCTTTCGAGGCATTATGCTCATTTGCCGCTGGAATGCCACTACCACCACCTTCCTCAATTGTTTCATGTACCTTTTGTGGAATATCATCTCCACCACTCTCCTCAATTATTTCTCGTGTTTCTTGTGGACTACCCTGCTGACTTGCTGGAGCAATGGGGACTGCTTCAACATCTTCGTCGTCTGAAGAAATAATGAAAGTGTGAGAGTGTCTAATTTGTGCAGGTCCAGAGGATGCTGCTTCACCTTGTTGGCACGGATGCTCTACACCTTTGCGGAGCCTTTTGAAGTGGACCTTGGAAGAATTTGAAGACATGGCAACGGCTTCGCTAGATATAGACACAGCAGAAGAGTGCTTTGTTCTTTTCTTCTTTTGCATCAAAGCCAAAAAGTCCTCCCATTTTCTCTACCCATCTTCTTGCTGTATGAAATGGTGTTTCATAATAAATGAATTAATCCTGCATGGCTAACTGGGCCCTCTTTGCTCTTCTATTTTTTTAGCATATTTACCAATGTAGTGTGCAAAAAGGTAGGAATGTTTATCAGAAACTGTGGATTATTGGCACTATGCCTGAGGTGTGTAATTAATCTCATTCTAGGGCCGAGTACAGTCTCGTACTGGCCATCATAGATAAAGAACTTCATAACCCATAGGACTACAGTCTTCCAAGGATCCAGAAGATTGTTCCTGTCGATGCCTTTTGTGGCACCTTTGCTAACAATGTATCTAGGCAAGGGCTCAGGGGCAACATGAAAGTTGTGAATTAACTCCTCATATGAGGATTTAGTGGCAAATAAATCAACTCCTATCGTATCTATTCCATAAATTTGACTAATGACAATAGAGTTGATTGGAATCCTTACCCCTCTTACAGTTGTGAATGTTCTGTGGAAATTCTTGACAAATTCTTGGACTAATTCCGCCTCGAAACCCTCAAACTTTTGCAAGAACTCAAGCCATCTTGCCTGCTGGAAAATTTGAGCACTGGCATCATCGATGATTGCATTCTCTAGTTCTACCTTCCATTTATGCCCCATATCTGGTAATTATTTTCTCTACCTGCCACTCTGGTTTGAAGGAATTCAATCCAGAGCAAGGGGGGTCTACATTGCAACTTGGTTTATTGAAGTTTGTCTTTATTTCAGTCTAGTGAAGAAGGAAACTATTGAAGTATGAGTTACCATCTACAGATTCACTGGAAGAAATAATTGCATGTAGGTTGGCACTTGTTCATGCTGTCTTTTCGGTACTCATGGTGGATACTTCGGAGTGTTGCCATAGGGTGGCACGTGCAAAATTTTTCTTCAGAGCCACCATCTTAATTGCCTTCTATGCATTTTTGCAGTTGACGCCATTCCACTACAGCTTTATGTCCATTTAGATGTACTTCCCTTTTAATTGGTCATCATTACCTTCATTATGATTTTACAAACTGAGCTTTTATTCCTTTTTTTGGCAATAATTTAAAGCTCACCCATCTTAATGACCAAGTACTATGATTTTCTTAGGGAATACATAGGATCTGCAATCAAGTATCAACTTGCCACATGTCAATCCACAATCATTGCCATGACTGCGATCTTTGTGCACCAAAAGTTGAAGCTGCATGATGTTACTTTTTTGAAACACGTGGCATAGCTATACACATTAAAATAATTATATAAGTTTTAAGGAAAGAGTATACCTAGGTAAGGTACCCATGACCTTGATTATATCACTTCAAACTTTCCATCGAATTAATTTCCGCAGCACATTGGTCTTGTGCCTGTAGGTATGAGTTGGTGCTATACACCTAGTCTTCATTTGGAGCTGTCAGGAGCTATCCGGAGCCATCTGGATCTATCCAGAGCCATCTGGAGCATGCTATATCACAAAAAGATCTGTAGAGTCTGCAAAAGATTTTTATTAGAAAAGGAGGGACTTTCAAAGAAAAGACCACCATTACTAGTTTTTAGTCTTCCCTCTAGGCAAAGCCGCCATTACTAGTTTTCAACATTTGCCCGATTTTATTTTTTTTACAGAAAAGGCTGCCATTTCTGGTTTTCAACCTCAACTGCTTTAGTCATTCAAGAATTGTTATTTAGAGCACAATTCCCATGGAAGAAAGGTCTTCCACAGAGAAATGTTCTATTTGAGACCGAATTTTGGCAGAGATTTCTTCTTTGGAGGTTGGTTTATGGTACAACTTCAATCTATGTCCATTGACTAGAAAAACTCTGTGATCTCCATCAATTGGAACTAACTGGACAGCTCCATTGCTGAAGGTTTCTTGAATTTCATAAGGCCCCAACCATCTGGTATGTAGTTTTCCTTGTAGATCCTAATATTTAGAATCATACAACAGGGCCCAATCTCCTTGTTTGAAGTGCTTGCTGATGATGTGCTTGTCATGCCATTCCTTCCTTTGTTGTTGGATTAATTTAGTATGCTGAAGTGCTTCCATTCTCATCTCATCTAGCCTGTTTAACCGTAACACCCTTTGTTGCTGAGCCTTGGTCAAATCAATGTCGACTTCAAGTGCTGTCCTTAATGTTTCTATCTCATATTTGATGGGTAGCACTAGGTACTTTCCATAAACTAACTCATATGGAGTGAAGTTAGTTGTTGATCTCTAGGTACTATTATAAGCCCAAACAACTTCTGTCATTCTATCAGCCCAATCTATCCTCCTGCTTGAGATAGTTTTGGTGAGAATATTCTCCAATTCTTTGTTTGTGACTTCAACTTGACCATTGCTCTGTGGATGATATGGAGAAGATTTTCTATGAGTGATTTGATATCTTTCCAGGAATGCTTTGATCATGGCAGACATAAACTGTGGTCCCTGATCGAAGACAAGAGTTCTAGGTGCTCCATACCGTTGCAAGATATGTTTGTACATGAAATCTGCAACTTTCTCCTCTTTTGCTGCTGGTAGTGCTTTTGCTTCAACCCATTTGGTGGCATAATCTATGCAGACCAGTATATAGTGATTTCCTCTGGATGGTGGGTCAATTGGTCTGACAAAGTCTATCCCCCATTTTTCAAATGGCTCTAAAGCCACTTGGGGATGGAGGGGCATCTCTGTGGTGAAAGTTGGATGTCCCATTCATTGACACTGATCGCATCGCTTGACATATTGGTGAATATCTTTGGTCATTGTTAGCCAAAAATATCTAGCTCCTAGGATTTTGTGCCCTGTTCTGATGGATGAAAAGTGTCCTTAGAAGGTTCATCATGACATGCATGGATTATGTCATACACCTCTATTTCCTGCACACACCGACGTAATACATGATCAGGACAATTTTTAAACAAAGACCATTTACCTACTTGTATCTGGAGCTCTCCTGAACTAGCCGTCTGATTTCTTTTGAGTTGAAATGTTGTGGGCATTTTCTTGAAACCAGATAATTAGCCATATCAAGAAACCATGGAGATTGTATAGAGATGGAAAACAAATGTTCATCAGGAAATGTATCATCCACTCGTTCGTTATTTCCCTACACATTCAATCTAGATAAGAAGTCAGCAACAACATTATCTTTTCCTGGTTTATCAATAATAGTTATGTCAAATTCTTGCAATAATAATAACCATCTAATAATTCTACCGCCAACTACAATTTTGTTCATTAGATACCTTATGGCTACATGATCAGCGTGTACGAAGATTTTATAGCTTGTGATGTAGTGGATAAATTTGTTGATAGCATAGACTACTGCAAAAAATTATTTTTCAGTTGTTGTGTAATTTTTCTCAGCTGGGTTCAAGCTCTTGCTGATGTAATATATTGCATGCATACCTCCAGACTCACTCAATTGTCCTAAGACTGCCCCAATGACCTGATTGGAAGCATTTGTGTGGATGTGAAATGGTTCTCCCCAGTTTGGTCCTTTTATCACTAGAGCGGTTATGAGGGCACTTTTGATGGTCTCAAATGACTGCTGGCATTCTTGTGTCCACTTAAATTCAGAATCCTTCTTTAGCAAAGTGAACATAGGGTCAACTTTTTGACTAAAATTTTCAATGAACCTTCTGTAATAGCTAGCATGTCCCAGAAAGATCCTCACCTCAGTTTGAGTTTTAGGAGGAGGAATTTGTACTATTATTTCGATCTTCTTGGGGTCCACTTTCAATCCCTCCTACGAGATATGGTGACCAAGTACAATTCCCTTAGTCATCATGAGTAAGCATTTTTCATGGTTTAAAGACGACTGGTGTTCTTTGCATCTTTCAAGTACCTTGTTTAACTATTCAGGGCTTCATCAAAGGTTTTACCATGCACTGTAAAGTTGTCCATATAGACTTCAACACAAGTATTCGCTAGATCAACAAATATTGCTAAAACAACACGTTGAAACGTGGCTGGCACATTACATAACCCAAATGGCAAGACTCTGTAGGCAAATGTCCCCATGGACAGGTGAAGGTTGTCTTATCCTGATCTTCTGGAGCTACCTGGAATTGGTTATAGCCACTAAAACCATCCAAGAAGGAGAAATAGCGACTTCCAACTAGGTTGTCTAGGACTTGGTCAATGAAATAGAGTGGAAAATAATCCTTCTTTGTAGCTTTGTTCAGCTCCCTATAATCTATGCAGACTCACAATTTTCCATTCTTTTTGGGCACTATTACTAATGGCGATACCCATTGACTGTTAGAGATGGGATAAATGAACCCTACCTATAATAATTTCTCAATCTCTTCCTTCACTATGTCTTTCAGAGCTGGGTTGATTCTTCGTTGTGGTTGCCTAATAGGTCGAACATCCTCAGTGTAATATGGTGTGTGCCAACACTGGGATGGATTCCCATGCAAAATCTTGGGTGTGATTTTGTAACAATTTTGCCAATCGAATCTCTTCCCCTTCTATTAACCAACTATTGATAGAAAGTTCTTTGTTGGTTTGAACTGGGATTTGTTTTGTGCCAGTATGAACAGAAAGAAGTTCTCTATACGAACTTAACTTCGTGTTTAAAGGACAAAGGTGAGGTATGACTTGGTGGAGAGTTTTCTCTTGTTGGTAACTTACATGAGAGGCAATCTCTTTAGAGTATGGGCAATTAAAATCTTTGAAGGACCCTTTCGGGTCTCTCTAGAGCCATCCAGAGACCTCTTGTTGAGTAGTATTGTATAAGGAGTTTTTGATGTTTGGTTCTATTTCTTCATATTCCTTATTACATTCTTCAAAGTGTTCTACTATTGTTACCATTTCCAATGAGGAGGCATCCTCTTCATCAGAATCTATCAAATCATCTATCCATGGTTTATTTTCGTATTGCAGAAATGGTTTGGCCGGAGGATAGATAGAAAGTTCTTTAAGTCTTTTTTTATTTGAAATGGTCATACTTCCAGATCTACAGTCAATAAGCACTGCTGCTGTAGCCAACCAAGGTCTTCCCAGGATTATTGGGTAAATTGATCATTTTTTCTTGTTTGTAGGATAAGGAAATCAACCGAATAATCCCAAGTGTCAATTGCGACTATGACGTCCTCTAAAATTCCTTCGGGTTTGGTAATAGATAGGTCTACAAGTTGTAAAACAGTTGAAGTTGGATGAACGTGTTTTAATGCCAAAGCTTCTAGAGTTTCTAACATCATTACATTGATAGCAACACTTAAATCTATTAAAACATTTGAAACAGACACCCCTTTTATGTCCACCGTTATGACCGGGCTCCCAGGATCCCCATATTTTTGAGGAATCAACTTGCCTAATAGAACATCCGCAAGTTTTCCTTCAACTTGGATAGTGTTGGACAATTTCCTTTCTGCCTGGAAGTTTTAGACATAAACTTTTAATAGTCTGATTTATCTCAGGGATCTCTTTTATTGCTTGTAACAAAGGAATTCCAATGTGCATTTTCCTAAGTTCCCTAATTAATTGGGAGTCATCATGTGAAGGCTAGTTTTCCTTAGATTGTGGAGGGGTCTATTTCAACCATTTTGGGAATGGAACAGGGGTCTCCTTCAAAATCTCTTCTGTTTCTTTTGCCTTAGCCTTTTTATTGTACTATTGTGTATCATCTTTAGGATTCACTTCTTCTTCTTCGATGACTTCCTCAATAGGTATAGTTACAGGCACATTTCTGGATCGGAGTTGGATATCATTGATCTCTACCACATTCAGGATTGCTGTATTTGGATTGGTATTGTACACCTGTTGATGTGGTCTATTGTTCTTGGGGTTCGGAATTGTTTGTGCAGGCATTGATGGCTAGTTTATTTGCTCATTGGGATTTGTATTCGTAGGCTGTGAAGGTCCTAGAAGTAAGGCTTGAGGTTGGTTTCCAAATCTTCTCATTCCTTGGTTGTATTGAGGAGCCCATTGTTGTTGATACTGCTACTGATTTGACCATTGTGGATTGGACCCAGGTTGATTTGTCCAATCTTGCTGAGGCCATGAACCCCACTGCATTGGCATTTGCATTCCCCAAGGTCCATTATAATAGTTCCCTCTTGGAGCATATTGGTTTTGAAACTGATTAAATCCATAAGTAGGTTGTTTCTGACCAATAACTGTCAGCTTGTCCTCATCTACTGGAACCTCTTTTAGTCTGTTTTTAATCTCAGGGAGCAGGCCACATTCGTTGGTGGAATGATTTTTCTCATAGATTTTAAAAAACTCAGTCCTATTTAAAGGGTATTCCCTAAGTGGATGTTTTTCTCTACAACAAGGGCAATAAATAGCTAAGGGTTCAGTATTATTTTTACTAGCTTGCATGCCATCCAAAGTGATGTTCAAATGAAGTAGGATGTCAGTTTTAAGATTTGCTAGTTCCTCCATCACTTTCGTAACATCACTGTTACAACCCCTTTTTAAAATTCTTTTGCCAGCTCTTGTACGAGAATAGTTTCTGCAAACTTCTATAATTTCTTCAAAAGTTTGCTTATTAATGTCTCCCTTACCCATTAGATTTAATGCTTCTCTGCTGTCATCATCAATCCCTCTTAGAAAGATGGTCTTACTTAGTTCCTCATCTAGATTGTTTCTACACCTCCTATGGACAAATAAGAATCTATCTACATAGTCTTCTAAGTTCTCCTCCTCCATTTGTTTCATGCAAAAGAGTTCATCTTTCCGATCCCTGACTCTACAGTAATCCTGATATTTATCAAGAAAATCTGTTTACATATCATCCCATGTGGTGATAGAGTCTGCTGCCAAGCCCATGAACCATCTTAAAGTCGATTCCTTGAGAGTGGAATGAAAAAGTTTCAGCTTCTGGTTATCAGTAGCATTGTCATAAGCTTGACAGAGAACTTTGAACTCGAATAGGAACTGGTCTGGATCTTCGGATGTTTTTCCCTGAAAGTAGGTAGAAAAGTAGGTGATATGTTTTTCATAGGAGCGTTATTTACCCTAGAAACTATGGCTATAGGATAAGAAAAGGTTCTGTTAACAGGTGGATCTTCCTGATAACCCATGGTTGAGGATGTGACAAATGAGTTGGAAGACTGATAACTGGTAATCCTTGATTGATTGGATCCTTTGGAGGTTCTTCCCAATTAGCCTCCAAAGGTATATTTGCTATAGGATGTCTAATGAATTGACCTAAGGCATCCCTAGCTCTTCTCATAAACTAATAGATCAAAAGTCTTATCGACACCTTAAACCTACAATGATTTGTGTAGACACCCAAAATTGTCCCAAATTTGTCCATGTCTTGCAACACCTTGATAAAAACATCACTTAGACATCATGTAACATTTTGTCCTAAATCCCACTCTTAACCCCACTTATTCCATTAGCCAATTAATTAAATAAATTTTATTTATTTAATTAATTTCCACATCATATCTTAATCCCACTATCCAATTAATTAAATAAATTTTATTTATTTAATTAATATCCAACTCATATCCCAACTAATTCAAATATTTTATTTGAATTAAGTTCTCATCATAAGCCGACCTTCCAATTAATTAAATAAATTTTATTTAATTAATTTATCTTATCATTTAGCCGACATGTGTGCCTCTTTCATTTAAAAAGATAAGTGGTACTACAGCCTTTTATTTAATATCTTTTATATGTAGTACTTTTTATGTACACAAGCACACATGAGCCCTATTCTCCTTGACACTTGTCAAATGACTACAACTCCCTTGAAGAGTGGGATAACCAAATCAATCCTAGCCGTCCACATCAATCTTTTAGCTTTTTAATCTCAACCATCCATTTGAACCAAGCCTTTTCTATAAATCAAACCCCTCATAAGCCATTAAAATGCATTGAGCTTCAAGTAACATTATTCTGCCAAATTATCATTAGCATGCATTGAGCTTCAAGTACCATTATTCTGTCAAAATATCATTAGAGCCTTTGCATCCTTCAACTATCATCCTCATATCATCTTCATCTTAATGTTATGCTGCAGAAGTGAGCATCCAACATTCTTCCAACAATAATCCTTCAAAATCTTGCATGCTCATGCGAGGTGGAGAAGAGCAATGGAGATAAATCGAGCATAGCGTGGAGATCGGTTTGCATTTACATTTGTTATTTTGATTTTCATGTTGTCTTGTGCTTCATTGTGCATTGCTAGGGTTTTTATCATTGCTATTTATTCATTTGCCCTGATTTGCAATTTTACCCTAACATACAATTTGTAGATTATATCCCTGGCAACAGTGCCAAAAATGATAGAGGTCAGAGTAGGCTTTGTTAATACATCATCATTTACTCTTTATTAATCTGGAGGTGTCTGGAGCAATTTGTGATAAGACTATTTGTTGGGGGGTTTTCTTTACGGGATGGTTGAGGACCAAAGATTGGTTTGGTGATCCTCACATGGTTGTAGTTCTGATCTTCTTGCTCATAAAACAACTACCTTACTTTTCTTGAAAAGAAACACTCTTGCTTGAAAAAGAAACTATTCTAACATTTGTTGAAATAAACATTAATCTAATTGCTTTGAAACAAACACACGTGCTAAAATAGGAGTTTAATCAAATTGTTGGAAATGAACATAGTTGCAAAAAATAAGAGATGAACAGAAAGGAAACCTATTGTTTCTTCTCAGACATGTAATACTCTGAACATCACAATGCTTAAGGAGATAACAAATCTAATTTTTATAATTTTCTATTTTTGGAAGAATAAACCTGTAGGTGAGAACACATGATAGAAAAACAACACATATAACACTTTGCTGTAAAGAAATTAATAGAAGTAAAATGATACAAACAAAATACCGAGAGATCTCCTCCAAGATGGGGAAGCAGGCCCTACTTTCCTAGCTGGAGACGATCCTCTTTGATCAACAACTTCTTTCAAAAGAAATCTCCCTTCATTTGTATTTTATTCAGATTTAAAGAACATACATGCCTAAACTCAGAAGTTTTCTTCTACTGAAAACAAACTGCAATGAACAACTAATTGATGGAAAACATGAACTAGCTCCAATAAGGTGCAATGGCTCCTCTATTTATACAATCGAGCCTTATTGAAAAAGGAATGCTAATTGCGAGTCTAACTGCAGCAAACTGGAACAACCAGTTGCATGCTTATTGAAAAGTAAATCTAACTACTAACTAATTTCCTATGAACTGGAGCTGGAACAACCAGCTATATTATTTGTTTAACTACATAATCAGTTGCAAGAAACTCCATTTCTGCGATCTGAGTAAAGCAATTAGTTGGGCAAACTCCATGAGTTCCCCAAAAATAGTGGTGCGCCCAGGCGATAATGATAGCTGGAGCTGACGTTTGCCATCGAATATATGGGTCACTAAGTTCAGTGACATGGCGGTGTAATTAAAAGCTGTGGCAAGGATTTAAGGTGCTGATTGGGCATGTTGTAGGGATTAGAGGGCCTTCAGGAGCGTTTGCTAGAAATCATCGACTCAGGGGAGGATGACACTTAGGAATTATTGGCCTCTGGAGCTATCTGGAGTTCAGCTGAAGTTCAACTGCTGCAACCTTTATTGAACATCCACAACTTATACCACAAATTATGAGATATGCACATAGAAAACGTCATTCAAGCATCAATATTAAAGAGATTTCATCAAGGTGTAATGGAAACAAAACATAAGCATAATCAATTCTCAAGATGAATATAATTATAATTATATGTATTTATATGCCAATATGTTTTTAAAAGTTTATCAAAGCATGAAAATATTGATAATTAAATGAGTCAATCATTTGGCTCATCACCACTTGAGTTGATGATACACACTGACTTCCCAAACATACCTCTAGAACCACAAATCATAATATTTTAATGCGGAGCAATCCGGACTGATTAACTGTCATTCTGTATCTTTTGAACACAACAAAACCCGATTCTACTCAGATGGCCATAGCTTCTTTAAATCCTCATGCGAACCTCTCAAAACTTAACTAAATCTACTTTAAACAATCCTCTACATAGCCATATGGTCCGTATACATTGATCTTCATAAATTTTCTCAATATCCTCAACATTCCAGTCTTCTAAATAGGTAACAAAGTAGGATACATTTGACACTAATGCCAACAAGAATATGTTGACATCAATGACAACACCGATTAGGCACATATTTGCAACACCAAGTCCTAAGGTGCCTTTTTGGTCTAGGAAAAGGAATAAAATGGGCCCCTAGTTCCTATTTGACATGGGTTTTGGGGGATTTTGCATCAGGATTAATATTTATGATGTATAATGTTATTGCGGGGACCTAGGAGCTAAACTAGGAGGTAAAAAGGCATGTGTCCACATTTTACTCCATAACAAATTCTAGTGGGAACACATTTTGAAAGACCATGTTTAGAGAAAAAAGTGAAAGATCTCATAGTGGGATTGCATGGTTGCCAAGCTAAATGGGAAACTCATGTTGTCTAATGACTAATTAGATGATTCACAAATAGGGAGGATAGTCTTCGTGCACTGTTCATCACTAACATATTCTCACTCTTCCAACTTGATAAATAGCCTAATACACACATTCTAACATCTTACAATGGATAAACATCATTAATAATGAAAAAAATGATAAACACGTCATAAATGAACAAACACACAAGGTTTACTATGGAAACCCTTGAAACATGCAGATAACTCCAAAAAAAGTGAGCTATAAGTTCCCCAAATCACTATGCAATGTATTATTAAAAATGTTAACAATTCCACAATGGTCAAATTGAGCTATAACAAAGTCTTAGAGGATCCTAAAGCACTTGCAATACCCCCATGAAAACCTTGTAATTGCACTTGTTAGAGTCAATAGATGGAATAAAACCACTATTCCAATGAGAACCAAGCTCCCACAGTTTCTGAACCAACCACATATGACCTTTTAGCCTCCTAACCATATAAAATGGAAGAGCAAATGTCCAAAAAGTGAATTTAATTTTCAAAACCTTTTTCATTCCACATTCCATCTACACTATGACCCTTTGTTGGTTAAGCTAAGTGACATTTGCATTTTTGCTGCTTTCACTACGTGGCATAGAAGTGAATTTGTTGTGGTAGGTAGTGAATTCTTTGCTTGTATCAAGTGGTGAATTTTTCACAAAAGCTTGTGTGCTTGTTATGAATTAGCAACTTGTCTTGGATACTTTCCAAGATGCTGTGAATAACCTCAGTCAACCCTCTAATGTCCTCACACACTTCTCTATCATGTAACACATCATTTTGTAATGAACTTGAGCTCCTAACCCCATGACAACACTTCACTTCAACATTGAATGCAATGACCCTAGTGGTCTAGTGTAATTTGACCTACTTTCATGGATCATACATCTCCCTTAGGGAGGATTTTGGTCCCCGAAAGATTACTAGGCTTGAACCTAAAGAACTTCCATCCTCATGCCTCCATTAGGACTCTTCTATCCATGACTTGGCAACAACCCTAAGCCATCTTGTCCTTCACTTAAAAATAAACCTATTGATTGATCAACATAAGGCATCAACACATCTAAAAGGAAAACTACTATCCAACCTTAAAGGACTCAAATCAATTCCATGCTCCATATCTTTCTCAAAGTGCACTTTCTTACCTTGACAAAACAACCATACACCTTGTTGCATTTGTTTCCCCCTTTATCACTACTACCCATCTATATGAGGCTCATTTATAGCTCCAACAACAACCCTTTTTGAACTTAATGTCCCTCCAATATTGTGTAACCAACCTTTCCATTAGAATGATTAATTTTCTACATTTTGAAGTGCTAGCAATAGCAATATTAGACCTTCTTGTATAGTATTTCACAATAAATTCTTTCCCATTCAATTGGAGTATATTGATTCTTATGCCTGAACTAAAAAACATTTTCATGTACAAATAAGGACTCCCAATAATTATATCACTTACATCTAATGGCACAACATTAAACATCACCTTATCTTTGAACTGCGAGGGAAGGCCAAAAACCAACTTGTATTGTTTCAATACCTTTATCTCCACTCCATGTTGCAACCATATCAAGGTATATAGGTGTGGATGATTCACAACTACTAGTCCCAACTCACTAGCTTATTAGAAACATTATTCACTTGAGAACGTGATTCAAACATGGCATTAACTTTCTTACTTTTCACTTGCACCTTGATTTCACCATTTGAGTTTTAACCAACCTTTTGTACTCCCATGTTGAGTGTGGCACATGGAAAACACTTATCTACATTTTAAGTATACTCATCTACATTTTAAGTGCACTCAATCTTTATTTGTTTGTGTGCAACATTGTCTTGCCTATCATTGTCATATGAAAGTGCCAATTCAAGGTGTTTCTTCCAACATGTCTCTTATGAGTACCCATCTCTATCACAATGTGATAAATTATACCTTCCTTCACCTTTTCCCTTTTGATTTATAGTGACAATGACATTCTTCTTACCTTTTCCTTTGCCACTTGTTGATAATTGAGAGGGGGGGGTGAATCAGTTAACCTAATAATTTAACTTTCTGTGCTTTCTTAACAGTTAATGCAACATCAGATTCTATAAGCAAGCATAACTATGAAATGTAAATAACACCAATACACATGACACAATGATTTTGACGTGGAAACCCTGTTAAGGGAAAAAACCACGGGGTGATTAACCCAAGATATTATTCTCTGTTAGAAGAATAGAAGATACAAAATGGCACTTGCCAATTAGGGCTCACTGCTCAAGCTCACTGCTCACAAGAGGCTAACTACCTACAAAAGACATACTGTTTACAAGAAGAAAACTTGAACTGATGAAAAGCATCCACACATGCTAAAGTTCAGTTCCAGTTTAAGCTCAATAGATTGATTTGAAGCACTTCATTCTGACTCTTCTTGAGTGCTACTGTCCTCTTACATTCTGAACCTATTTTTCTGCCTTTTATTTATTCTTCTACTTTTATTCGTATTTCCACACACACAACTCACACTTCACATTTAAATCCATCTTGTATATATATCCGCACAAGTGATTTCAACACTTTTCTAGTCGGCACTCGGAACAGTCAATATTATCTCAAACTTTGGTCTGTCGGCTGAATCTTTGCATACCAAGTAATGCGGATCAAGGATATGCTTGTAGAAGTCTTCAATCATGTCAGCCAATCATGAATGATACCTTAGGAACCTTTATCACCATCAACATCTCATCCGGAATAACTTTTGATGCTCTGCCTGTCAGTTTTTCCTCTGTTTGTTCTACCGAACCAGACCCCAATACTTGAATGCTTATATCTCTTTATTCTTTTATCACCGGAGGCTCAATTCCTGGAATCTATCAGTCAAGGTACTCTTCTTGACTTTACCAAATCTATATTTCACTGAAATACTTCCTCTGAGAGATCCAGACCTAACTGTCGAACCTTTCCACATACTCTGTTCTTGCTTACCGAACCACACCACTCTTCAATCTGACTTCCGGTATAGACCCACCATGTCCTGCGGATGTGTGGGAAGAACTTTATTGCCATCAATGACAACAATCATGAAGCTCCAATGTGTCTCTTGCCAACAATCTCCCCCTTTGGCATTGATGGTAACACTTAGTGAAAAATGACTAATACTCCCCCTTGGTTGATGCTCTGTCTCTATGTACATTTTTTGGAGCTCCCCCTTAGCTGGATTCCTCATTTTTCACTCCTCATCACTCCCCCTTTGACATCAATGGAAAAGGGTAGGGTCCGCACATCAAAATTTTCAAAATTTCAACTATACTTGGCCGCATAAGTATATACATATAGCATACTTACATATGCTGAAGTATGTTTGCAAAAGTTGTATTCAATTGGATGAATTCTGTTGCCCAACTTTGTTTCATCCTGTCCAAAATTGAGATGTGACCACTCAACAGGAATGCAAATGCATTTGCCCTTTTAGATCTGTCGGATCACTGGTCCAGGCTGTGGTCTGAGCTTCTTTTATGGCCTCATGCATGGTCTCTAACTTGGGGATAATTATCCCTCTGAGTTCACCCAACCTGCTTATTCTATTTTTCTTTTCCTTCTCTAGCTTCTTGATTTCATTCAAGACTGTAATAGTCTGACATTCTTGATTTATTATGGAAGATGAGAGAGGATCAAAATTCTTTGATAGATTTGTTAGTTTGTCCTCCTGTTCTTTTACTTTCTTCTCAATGTCCAATGTTACTTTGGACCATGATAAACAAAATTTGTACATTTCTCCACCATCTTTAAGAGCATTTTCTAAGCTCTTTATCCCTATACTCATATTCCTCCTATCATTAGTTATTAACCCTTGTACCTTTGATAATCTTTTGGTCAAAAATTCCTTCCGGACCTTATCTTCTGCTGCCTTCTCTAGGGAATCAAAATGTGTGCTAACACTATTTACTAGAGTTTTAAGATTACCGGATAAGGAGGCTGAGGGATCTTTCTGAAAAGATGGCATAATCTTTTCTAACACTCCGAATGCAGCTGCTATAAGCTCACAGTCTTCCATGTGAGACTTCAGGAGTTTTTCGTTGGCCTTTGCATTAGCAAAAGAAGCTATCTTCATTGTTTGTACCGGAGATAGAGAGTCAAAATCAAATGGCCCTTTTAGTAGTTCCGGTTCATCAATCTCCATAGTTTCTTTTGTCAAAAAGTCTTTGACCGATTCTGTAGTGTCTCTTGCTGGAGATAGATTCTTCTTTTCTTATGCAGTCACAGAACTGTCTCTTGGAGCTTTCTCTCCTTCCACAACCCTTGTACTATTATCTTCTTTTTCCTTCACCTCTGCTTCTTTCTCCTTTATTTTTTCTTCTCCTTTGGATCTGGAGTCAGCAGGGGAAATCAGAGGAGTGAAGTTTGTCTGTTCATGCACTTCCTTTTCCGGAACAGAGGATTCCAAGTCCTTATCCTTTTCTGTACCGGTGTCCATGATTTGCTCAGTGGATTCTTTTTCAACGCCTGTGGCTGAAGGATCAACACCCAAGTCCTCTATAACAGGAAGATTGAATCTTTTGAAGGCATTTTGGAGGATCTCTTCTGTTTCCTTGGCTACCTTGTCAGTCTCACCAAGCATGAGATGATTCATTCTGGCTTTGCTTCTGAACTCATCCTTGCAATCTTTGAAGATCATATTCATTTGCTTTCAATTGATTGAAGGATATAGCTAAATAGCTATCTGTTCCCAAATTTCTAGATCTTTGGCTTGGGCATTGTTCTTCCTTATTTCAAGTTCCTTCTCCAAGCTTTTGGGGATCAGAGATATAATTTCAATGAATGCTTTGTTGTAGACATTTAGATACCTGACTGTGGCATCTTGTAATATCTTCTGATCAGCTTCACCATAATCATCATAGAATTCAACCATTGGCTGAAGATTTCCATCCACAGTGACTGATTTTATTATGTCATCAATGTGAAGAGTGGGTTTTTCAACATATTCCTCTGCCTTTTCTTCTTCACCTTGACTGGTAGAGGGTTCACCAGATGTTTTCTTCTTTTTCTTCATTTTCCTGACTTCTTCATCAGATTCAGTCTCCTCTTCATCCCTTTGACTCACATAAGCTCTTGTGGCTTTTGTCTTGGTTCTTTTCTCTCCTTTGCCGGATGATTTTGCTTCCGGTTTAGTTGTCCTTGAGCTTTTAGCAGTGGTAGGTGCAGATCTCTTTGATGATCTGGTCCGGGTGGGAGATTTTACTGGAACACTTTCCTCACTTTACTTTTTTGCCTTCTTCTTCTCTTCCTCAGCCCTTTCCATCTTTTCCCTATTGGAATCAAGTGCCTCTTTTGAGATGCCAAAGCCTTTGGCAACTTCTTCAACTTCTTTTCTCACCTTCCTCTTGATCTCTGGCTGCCTTAGCTCTGTATGAATTTTCACACTTAGTTCTTCAAAGGTTCCAAATCTTTCTGTCTTTGGATCCTTTGGTTGACTGAGCATGTGTTGAACATGCAGCTCCACAATTTGTTCATCAACTTCATACCCCATAGGCATGATCCATACTATTCTTGGTTCCACTGCCTCCATAAGGCACTGATTAGTTTCTACCATAAAGCATATTGTATCTTTATATTTTTCAACTAAAGATTTGGGGATTCTCTCTCTTGCTTGCATCATGCTCTAAAAATTCTTGAAATAGCCCCAGAGAGATGTATTCTGTGCCTTGCATCGCCAAGCCCATGTATATAATCTCTGATTTGAATAGCTACTGGTCTATCATTCTGCCATACCCAGCCACTAGATCCAGGAAGCTCATTCATGTAATAAAAGAATAGGCAGAGTATCAAGCCACCATACTTGAAGGAGTTCTTCTTGTCCTTCTTTATCTTTTGTAGATTTTCCAAAAGTTGGATTAGAAGAAGTTCACACAGATCATAGTCAACATTTTCTTTTAGCATCTGATAGGTTGTATAAACTACAGTTCGCGGTACTGAGTTTTCCCTACTGGAGTGATAAATCTTGTAACCAATTATCATGGATGCAAATTTGACATCTGGATCAATGATATCTTCAATTTTCATAGCTCTCTTGTCAAATTTTGATCCGGTTGCATCACTTACTATCTGATTCTTGACAAATTTGAGAACAGGTATCCCACTGGATGAGTGCAGACCGGTTACTGCCCTAATTGCATCTTTGGTGATTTTAAATGGTCTATTCAACCATAAGAAATTGTCATGCACTCTGCTTAACACATACCGGACCCATTCATCTTCTTCAAAATAGGGGAAATGAATGCACTAAGAAAAATGCTTCTCCTAGATGGCTTTATACTGAGGTTTGATCTCAAAAGAATCATCTATTAATTGCTTGTGATAGATATCCATTAACTTTGATTCGCCAAATTCTTCAATGCTTGCATGAATGTAAACCCTAACATCTTCTACATGCAGAACCCCATGCAGAATGCTTGAAAAGGCACCTAGGGGATCAACTTCTAGAGATTTATATGGATGCTTCTTAAATTTAGGATGAGGTCTATCAGAGATCTTCACAATATTCAGAGTATCCATTTCCAAAAGATTTTACAGAGATATTTAGCAATGAAAAATACCTTTTTCGTTTCAAGTGTTCGCTGAAAGAGCCAGATTTGATTAGCTAGATGAAATGATTTCAATGGCTGATCTTGAGAGTTGAGATAGTTTGACGCAGAGCTCCTTTTTCTTTTCTTCTTGAGTGTAAATGAGAAAATGACGAACAAATGAACTCTTTTAATTATGAAAAGCCCTAATTTTCACCTTGTAATAAATGCGCAACCTAATTCATTCCAATTTTCCTTGTTTATCTTATTCGGAGACATAACCTTCCCAGATCACTGAGACAGACTTTAAAGTTCTTTTTGGAGAATAGTGATAATCCATCTTCCTTTCACTAATCATTTGATCTATCTGCAAATCAAGATTCCATAGTTTGAATCATGTCGGGTTTAACTGTGAGAAACCTACTTCTCACCGGATGACTGAGGAATCGGATTAGTCCTCTACCTGTTTAAGACTTCTTGTGGATCTTTCATATCTTAATCACAATTTACTTGGATGTTTCTCTGAGAGCCCTTTAATCCACAATTTTTCTTGTGCCAATTCCGGCACCAATTGATTGGTTGGGGGATAATATTTTTCCTTGAGACTCCCCCTGAGCCAGAGCTCACTTTTTAGTTTTTGGAAGGAATATCAGCACCAGAGTCTGGTGTGGATCCATCCCCTATATTCTCTATACTTTTCTTCACCCAAATCTTGTTCATTTCACTTTGAACTTCATCCATATTCACTTTTTGTTTTCCCTTGTCTTGATTCTGATTATGATGTGCCGAACCTCTTTTGTCCTGATTCTTGCTTCTACAGAATTTGGCAATATGACTGGATCTATTGCAAATTTGGAAAACAATGTTTCTTTGCATGTTTGATTGATATCCTCTTGATCTGCATTGATTAGCCCTGTGACCCATTTTATTGCATGTAAAGCATCTACCATTGAATGAATTGTTCATTTGCATATTTTTGCATTCATGAGATTTGTGGCCATACCTTTTACAGTTGAAACACTGTCTGGAGAAGGATGTATTAGTCTGATTCATTCTCTTTCTGCACTGATCAGCTCTATGACCAAAGTTATTGCAGTTGTGGCAGTATCCATTGAAGGATGGATATCTTTGAGCATTAGGCTGCCTTACCGGAGGTCTTCTAGGCTTGCTCCTTGGATTTTCTGATCCAAAAATCTTCTGACCGGATCCGAAGCTTTCTCCTTTCTCATATCCCAAACCATACTTGTCATCTACCCTCTTTTGACTTTCAAGAAGAACTTCAAGTTGAGCAGAACTTATCTTGAATTTCTCTTTATATTCATTTGCTATTTGAAGATCCCTTTTAAGAGAGACAATTTGATCCTCAAGTTTTTCTTCATTATCTTTAGCATCTTCAAGATCAGATTTAAGATGTCTAATAATTCTATCCATCTTGTGGCAATCTTCTGATTTTTCCTTGAGAGATTGTCTTAGATCATCTTTAATTTTTCTTTTCTCTTCAATCTCTTGGGTAAACTTTATAACTCCTGATTCCATTTCATGTCTTACCGTAATGATTTCTTTTGATAACTTTTCACATAACTTGGTCCTTCAGATCTCCATTTGTATCATTGGCTTCACCTTGTCTTGCCAATTACTGAAGTAGCTCCTTTCTCTTTTTCATAGAGAGACTCAGTTTCTCTTTTAATTCATTTATGAAATCATCAGCCTGTTTGAGTCTTTCCTTCAATTCATTGATTTCAGAATTTGACTGCTCAAGATCATCTAGGGTAGACTTAAGTTGCTCCTTCATACCATATGCATCCATTTGAATTCCTAGATCTTCCTTAAGCTGTTAGGCTCTATTTGGAGGAACTTGGCTCTGATACCAATTGTTGATAACTGAGAGGGGGGGTGAATCAGTTATCCTAATAATTTAACTTTCTGTGCTTTCTTAACAGTTAATGCAACATCAGATTCTATAAGCAAGCATAACTATGAAATGTAAATAACACCAATACACATGACACAATGATTTTGATGTGGAAAACCTGTTAAGGGAAAAACCACGGGGTGATTAACCCAAGATATTATTCTCTGTTAGAAGAATAGAACATACAAAATGGCACTTGCCAATTAGGGCTCACTACCCGAGCACACTGCTCACAAGAGGCTCACTGCCTACAACAGACTTATTGTTTACAAGAAGAAAACTTGAACTGATGAAAAGCATCCACACATGCTGAAGTTCAGTTCCGGTTTAAGCTCAATAGACTAATCTACAGCACTTCATTTTGACTCTTCTTGAGTGCTGCTGTCCTCTTACATTCTAAACCTATTTTTCTGCCTTTTATTTATTCTTATGCTTTTATTCGTATTTCCACACACACAAATCACACTTCACATCTAAAACCATCTTGTATATATATCCGTACAAGTGATTTCAACACTTTTCTAGTTGGCACCCAGAATAGTCAATATTATCTCAAACTCTAGTCTGTCGACTAAATCTTTGCATACCAAGTAATGCGGATCAAGGATATGCTTGTCTTCAATCATGTCAACCAATCATGAATGATACCTTAGGAACCTTTATCACCATCAACATCTCATCTGAAATAACTTCAGATGCTCTGCTTGTCAGTTCTTCCTCTGTCTGTTCTACCGAACCGGACCCCAATACTTGAATGCTTATATCTCTTTATTCTTTTATCACCGGAGGCTCAATTCCTGGAATCTATCAGTCAAGGTACTCCTCTTGACTTTATCAAATCCGTACTTCACTAAAATACTTCATCTGAGAGATCCAGACCTGACTGTCGAACCTTTCCACATACTCTGTTCTTGCTTACTAGACCACACCACTCTTCAATCTGACTTTCGGTATAGACCCACCATGTCCTGCAAATGTGTGGGAAGAACTTTGTTGCCATCAATGACAACAATCATGAAGCTCCAATGTGTCTCTTGCCAACAACACTATCCTTGTTTTTATCACTACCAAACTACTGCTCATCACCTTGCTTGTTTTTATGGGAAGAGTATGCCTTCTTATCTAGATCAAACTAGTGCACTTCAACACACACCTTGTCTATGTATTGGGGTTTGGCAATTATAACATGCCTCTTCAAGTGTCCAAGCAACTCTCCAATATATTTTATGAGAACGTTGTTATCCATTACACCCTTTCCCTTTTGGACTACCCTTTTCCTAAACTTTCTTGTGTATGCTTGCATGCTTTATCCTTATCTTTATCTCATGTAGTGTGATTTCATTACTCACTCCTTTTCATGACATGGGATAAAATTATTTACACAACAATTTTTTGAAGTCATACCACTTTAGAATAGGTGGTACCTTCCAAATTCTAGAGAGTGAGCATAACTCTCATACCAAGTTAGATCATGCCCACATAGTTTCAACCTTATAAAAGAGATTTGATGATATAGTTATGAAGACTAAAATATGTCTCCATCTAGAACACCCAATGGCCAAGTTTCGTTGCACTAATCTCGCTATCAAAGGGTTGAAAACTAAATTTTCTTCATCCTTGAAGAACCTCCCATTAGAGGACTCACCTTGCTTCATCTCTCTTCTTTTTGTTTCCCTTTTCTCCATGTTTTCTCTTGATATTCCTGACATAGAGTAGGAACAACATCGTTCTTTCCAATCTATCAACCTTCTCTTCTACACCATAATCCATGAAACGTCCTCATTAATTTCTTGAAACCTCAGTTTCATATATTGTGATGTAGTATGAAGGTTTGTATTTGTCCACTAATGCTATATCTATTATTGCATGTCATTTGGAGAACTCACAGCCACATACTTGAATAGACTCACAACCACATACTTGAACAAAGTGTTGTTGGGAGCATGAATGGAAATACAGGTGCATTTGTAGTAGAGCTAGAGTACATGCAACAATAGATAATAACATGGTTATGCTTTGGAGGATTTTCTGAGGTACTACAAATAGATATGAGCAATTCAGAAGATGTTCTTACTATGACAAGCTTAGTGTTGGTTTTTATGGTTGTACAGGAATATATGTTTATACAAGGAGTGTTTGGTCAAAAGTTGTTTAACCTTTAGTTTGTGGTGCTTGATATTCCATGATGTGGTTAGATAGTTGAGACTATTGATTTTCCATGAGGAAGTCTTAGTGACTATATCTAACTTCTTGTATGAATGGATCAAGGTTATATATATGATGATGTGAAGATAGATGTTTATATTATTATTGAGGAGTATCTTGTAAGCCAATAGATTGAGACTTTGTAAACAAACATATTGTATCAAACCTTTGTATTCTAAGTAATATAACTATAAAAATACTTTAGTGGTGGGTTTTTCCCCATAAGGCTTTCCCACATATATTTGGTGTCTCATTTATTTCTTTTGGTTTTCTACTATGTTATATACTTTCTTCCATGTTTCTAAATAGACTATATGAATATTTTGCACCAATCATGCATAGATAAATTATTAAAAGAATATTAAAATGCACACACCTAAAAATAATCTATTTATCATTAAGGACAAATCACCCACCACTAATATTATTGATTAGATCCTTTCCCTAAAATATTTGGGCATGTGACCTCTTCTTGATCTCGAATTTACATCATGATTAGAAGCAAACTATATAACTAAAATGGAAGATTTCTACAATAGATATGCAACATTGGTTGCACACTATAAAAGTTGGTATAGAATGCTCTATACCATGCAATATTTGGGGAGGTATCCACCCAAGATCTAGGAGCTTCAATGAAACAACAAGAGAGACACAACATGAAAGAATAATTCTATTCTATCAAAGGATGCAAATATGCATAATATGCACATTAATATACATGAATATTACAATGATAAGACCTTGGTTATATAGGTCAAGGTGAGACATAGGACAACAAAGGATTATTCCAAGTGTCATAATCATATTACATGAGACACAAAGAGATAATTATTCTAAGTATGACCTCCGTAAAGTTAACTAGACAAGTGTGAATAGGACCTAATATGGAACCAATTAGGGAATATACCCCATTCACAACAACACCCCCCTTAAATGTGAAACTTAGGGAGACTATGCAAATATGCAAAGATGGATCCTAGCTACAAGTCCATTCTAGGTACCCACGTACAAACAAATCTCTCACAAATGGAGAAAAACCTGTAGAAAAAAACCCTCTCCAAAAGAGAGAAAACATGCAAACAAACATGTTCACATGATAGAAGGAGAACTCATGAAGACCCCCTAAGGATTACATGTTGCAAGTATGGGTCTAACCGGTGTTGTCATTGATGTCAACATACTCATGTTGCATTAATGAGGATTGGATGAGCTGTGTGTTGAGGATATTGAGAAAATTAGTCTCAATCAGGAATAGTGAAGAATAGCAATGACAACAAGGTAAAAGTCCAAGATAGGTTGAGGATTAGAGGATGTGGTTTAAAGGGTTTGTAGATATAAGTCTTGAGATGCTCCAGTCAAGTTTTCAGATGTCCGCATGAAGATCAGAAGAAGTTATGGTCGCTCAAGTAGAATCGGTTCTGACAGGTGTTCAGAGGTGACAGAGTGACATAGATAGGTCCGGTGAGCTCCGAAAATGTATTATCCCATTTTGTGGATTTGAGAAAGTGTTGAGAACGTCCTTGTGAAGTGTCAAGTCGATTGGTTCATGGTTTGAAGGTCCAAAAGAACATATTCCTTTATGACAGTGATGACAGACTATGTTCTTGAGGTTCCAGATGAAGGAGAGAAGGATTCCAGTAAGCAGATGAAGTGCGGATGTTCTTGGTGATTCAAAAAAGATCATGGTGATCTATGGATCATGTCCAGTTCATGTTGGTGGTCCGCATTGAAGTTAGAATGTGCATTTGAAGAATAACCACTGGATGATGGTGTTCTTCCTGAGACTGGCCGACCAGATGTATTACATGTCTTGTGGATGTTCTTGTAGGTGTTTGCCGACTTAGATGATTGTTCCTAAGTCGATGTCATGTATAAATAAGGGATTGTGAAGTCATTTCAAAGTGATCTTGGTGGAGAGGAGTGTGTGGTAGTGAAGAGGAGAGCGAAAGACAGAGTAGAAGTATTGAGCTTAATGGAACTGATTCAAGCATGGTGAAGATGTTATTCTCCAGTTCATGTATGCGATACTTACTTCTTTGTAAGACAGTGTGTCTCTTGTAGGAAGTGAGCCTCTTGTGAGTAGTGTGCTTGGGCAGTGAGCCCTAATTGGCATGTGCCATTTTTGTTCTTTCTATTCTTCTAACAAAGAATACTTTCTTGGGTTAATCACCCCGTGGTTTTTCCCTTAACCAGGTTTTCCACGTCAAAATCTTGGTGTCTTATGTGTTGATGAGTTTCTGCTTTTGATTTGAATGCATTATGTTTCATATTTAATATACTGCTAATTACTCAGAAGATTTAAGTGTGTAAATTGGAGAAAGTTTTGTACAATTGATTCACCCCCCCTCTTAGTTGTATGACCTAAGTCTAACAATTGGTATAAGAGCTAAGTTCCTCTAAAAAGAGCTTAACCGCTTGAGGAGATCTAGGATGTCATCTTACAAGAAGGATAGTCCAAAATTTGATGGAACCAACTTTGCTCTTTGGAAAGGTTGCATGAAATGTCACTTGTAGTGTATGGGAATAGCGTACTTGTCCATGGTTACAAAATAGTATGTACCTCCACAGGGTGGTCCGACAACCCTAAATGAAATCACAGATGCTGAAAACAATCTATGGACTAAAGAGGCTCTTCTAAGCACATTATCTGACTCAGAGCTCTCAAATGTTATTGACCTACCAACTGCCTTTGAGATTTGGAATAAACTAGAACTTTTGCATGAAGGAGACTAGTATGTTAAATGTGCAACGTTACAGAGTCTGAAAGGGAAATTTGAAAAATTGAAGATGAGAGATGATGAAAATATTACTACTTTTATGCCAAGAGTGAATGATCTAGTTTGTGGAATTAGAAATGCTGGTGGAGTCTTGGATGAAAATGAGATTGTTGGTAAAATTCTCAGATCCCTTCCTGCTTCTTACAAAATCAAGGCTGCTGCCATTGAAGAATTCAGAGCCCATACAACTATCACAAGAGATCAATTGGCTAGGAAATTGGCTACATTTGAAATGACAGAGTTTGGAGATGACCCCCTAAGACTAAATCTGTATTCAAAGCCAGTGCCTCTGTTAAATGTAAACAAAGGTTTGATCTGGGAGAGAATTCTTCAAGGAAATTGTCATGGTATGAAAAAGCAAGAAAAGATCTGGAAGAAGGAGTAGAAACTGCTCAACTTGAAGCCCTTGTTGCAAAGAGGTTGCTAAGAGAATCTAGTAAGTATGAAGGAAAATTACCTTTTAAGTGTTTTAACTATAATAAGATTGGTCATTTTGCCTCAAGGTGTCTGAAAAGATTTTCAAGGCAAAATCCTAACAAGCCAAGGTTCCAAAAGAACTGTTACTATGTACATGAAAATGATGATAATGAAGGAGTAACAGATGATGAATCAGAGATAGGAAAAAAATCCAGAAATGGATGGGTGTTCATTGCCATCAAGGAAGAAGATCTAATGTCCTCTGTATCTGTCAATCTTAAGACTGTGGAAAGAGCTCTGGCTGCCCAAATTGAAGAGAAGGATGATTGGGTCATTTCAGTGGATGTTCTCACCATATGAAAAGTGACAAAAATAAGTTTGTAGATTTGGAAAGGTATGAAGGAGGAGTGGTAAAGTTTGGTGACAATTCTGCTGGTAGAATTAGAGGAAGAGGAACTATTTCTTTTGATGGAAGGAACAAAACTGGTAATGTTCTATATGTTAAAGGTTTGAAGCATAATCTTCTCAGTGTTGGACAGTTGATGGACAAAGGTTATGATCTCTGGTTCAAGAATAGAAAATGCAAGATCTTTGAAAGCTCCAGAACAGAGATTGCATCCGGTACTTAAACTAAAGGTAATATCTTCCACTTGGTTGGTGCTGGTAAAAGCTACTTATTTGTTCAAGTTGATCAGAGTTGGTTATGGCATAGAAGGATGTGTCATGTGAATTTTGATAATATCATCAAGATAAGCAATACTCAGGCTGTAAGAGATCTTCCAAAATTGGTGAAACCTACTAACAACTTGTGCAAGGAATGTCAATTGGGTAAGCTGAGCAGAGTCTCATTCAAAAGCAAGGAACTATCTTCTACTAGATTTGGACTTAGTTCACACTGATCTTTGTGGTCTAGCAAGAACCAGGAGTATTCAAGGTGATAGATACTTCATGCTGTTAATTGATGACTATTCTCGGATGATGTGGGTGACCTTTCTAAAGGAGAAATTAGAAGCTCTTGAGAAATTCAAAATATTCAAGGCTATGGTAGAGAATGAAATAGGATTAAAGTTGAAATGTCTGAGGTCTGATAGAGGTGGAGAATTCACATCCGGTGAGTTCATAGAGTTCTATGAGAAACATGGAATCAAGAGACAGTTGTCTATTCCTAGGACTCCACAACAGAATGGAGTAGTGGAGAGAAAGAACCGAACCATCTAGGAAGCATCTAGGACCATGATGATGGAAGCAAATGTCCCTCAGATCTATTGGAGAGAAGCTGCCAGCACTGCAGTCTATACTCTCAATCGAGTTCAAATCAGAAGCAATACCGGTAAGACCCCTTATGAACTTTGGTTTGGCATTACTCCTACTGTAAGATATTTCAGAGTCTTTGGTAGCAAATGTTACATCAAAAGAGATGAAGATCTAGGCAAGTTTGATGCTAGAAGTGATGAAGGAATATTCTTGGGTTATCTACTCAAAGAAAAGCATACCGGTGTTATAACAAGAGACTAAGAAAGATGATAGAAAGTACAAATGTGAAGGTTGATGAGGGAATAGAGAAACCCTCAATGTTTTATGAATATGATGAAGATGATCAGAATGGTGTTCTGGTTCAAGGAGTTTAATCCTCTTCTGAAAGTCAGATTCAAACTAATCCGGTAAATCAGGAAGAAGAGATAGGTCTGAATGAGCTTGATCAAGAAGCAGAAGTGCAAGAAACTCCCAAAGTTCCAAGGTATGTAAGACTGAATCACTCTGAAGATCAGATCATAGGTGACAAAAGCAAAGGTGTGTAAACTAGAAGGAAAATTGCTCAAAATTTAGATGAATATTGTCTGATTTCAAAGATTGAACCTAAGATAATAAATGAAGCCTGCAATAATGAAAATTGGACCAAAGCAATGGAGGAAGAGTTGATGAAAATTGAGAAAAATCACACTTGGGATCTTGTTCCCAGACCTAGAAACAAGAATGTGATTGGAACCAAATGGGTCTTCTGGAACAAACTAAATGAAGTTGGTGAAGTAATCAGAAATAAAGCCAGATTGGTCTGCAAGGGCTACTCTCAAATAGAAGGAATTGATTTTGAAGAAAATTTTGCTCTGGTGGCAAGAATTGAAGCAGTCAAATTATTTCTTGCCTTTGCTGCCTTCAAGGATTTTAAGGTATATCAGATGGATGTCAAGTCTGCCTTTCTAAACGGTGACTTGGAAGAAGAAGTGTATATAGAGCAACCCAATGGATTCCAGTTGTCTGATCATGGTGATATGGTCTGCAAGTTGAAGAAGACACTGTATGGATTAAAGCAAGCCCCAAAAGCCTAGTATGAAAGATTGGACAAGCATCTTTTAAAGATTGGTTTCAACAAAGGTACTGCTGACAGTAACTTATATTTCAAAATTGATCATGAAAACATCTTGATTATTGAAGTATTTGTTGATGATATCATCTTTGGAGGAAGAGATAGTATGTGTAAAACTTTTGCAAATCAAATGAAAAGTGAGTTTGAGATGTCTATGCTTGGCGAAATGAATTTCTTCTTGGGTCTGCAAATTAGTCAAACAAAGAAAGGAATCTTCATTTCTCAGACCAAATATGTGAAAGAATTGTTGAAGAAATTTAGGATGGAAGATTCAAAGCCAATGAATACTCCCATGGCAACCGGATGTAAGTTGAGCAAAGATGATGACTCTCCTAAGGTAGACCAGACAAAGTACAGATCAATGATTGGAGGATTGTTGTATCTCACTCAAACTAGACCAGATATTATGCAAGCTGTTGGTCTTGTTGCTAGATTCCAAGCTGATCCTAGAGAATCCCATGTCATGGAAATCAAGAGGATCTTTAGATATCTAAAAGGGACGTTTGAGTATGGTCTGTGGTATCCTAGAGATCATGATTTCTCTCTTCATGCATATACAGATGCTGATTGGGCAGGAGATGTGGATGACCGGAAGAGTACCAGTGGTGGAGCTTTCTTTTTGGGAAAGAGATTGGTTTCTTGGCCAAGCAAGAAATAAGAGGCAATATCCCTGTCTACAACTGAAGTAGAATACATAGTAGCAGCAGGTAGTTGCACTCAAGTTTTGTGGATGAAGCATATGCTAAGAGATATTAAAGTAGAGTATGAGGAGCATATCACAATCTTCCATGATAATTCAAGTGCAATAAATATTTTTAAGAATCTGGTGTTGCATTCTAAGAATAAGCATATATCTATCAAGTTTCACTTTTTGAGAGAGCAAGTGAACAAGGATGAAGTCAGACTGGAGTTTGTGCCCTCCAAGGATCAGATTACAGATATCTTTACTAAACCTCTTCCCAAGGACTCTTTTGAGTATCTCAGGGAGAAGTTAGGGGTTATTGCCCCTCCGGTGATGAACTAGGATGCACTAATGTGCATCAGTCTTGTGGATATCATAGTCATAACTTGTGATCCAGATTGATGATGGGGAGCTACTACTCAGGGGGAGCAGCAAGTCTGATTTTGAAGTATTGGAGTTGCAAGTATGAGCCCTTTGCCATTGATGTCAAAGGCGGAGAGAAGACATGTGAAAAACAAGTGGTTGATGATCAAAGGTGGAGCAGTAAAGGAAGAGAAGACATGTGAATAGTCATTGTTGATAGGGGGAGTTGTGACAGTAAGGAGAAGTTCTTGTCTTGATGTTTTTTCACATCATATGTTGCCATCAATGACAAAGGGGGAGATTGTTGCAAGTATGGGTCTAACCGGTGTTTTCATTGATGTCAACATACTCATGTTGCATTAATGAGAAGGATTGGATGAGCTGTGTGCTGAGGATATTGAGAAAATTAGTCTCAATCAGGAACAGTGAAGAACAGTGATGACAACAAGGTAAAAGTCCAAGATAGGTTGAGGATCAGAGGATACGATTTAAAGGATTTGTAGATATAAGTCTTGAGATGCTCTAATCAAGTTTTTAGAGGTCCACATGAAGATCAGAAGAAGTTATGGTCGCTCAAGTAGAACTAGTTCCGGTAGGTGTTCAGAGGTGACAGAGTGACATAGATAGGTCCGGTGAGATCCGAAAATGCATAATCCCATTTTGCAGATTTGAGGAAGTGTTGAGAACATCTTTTTGAAGTGTCAAGTTGATTGGTTCATGGTTTAAAGGTCCGGAAGAACCTATTCCTTTGTGACAGTGATGATAGACTATATTCTTGAGGTTTCGGATGGAGAGAAGGATTCCAGTAAGCAGATGAAGTGCGGATGTTCTTGGTGATTCAGAAAAGCTTGTGGTGATCTATGGATCATGTCCAGTTCATGTTAGTGGTCCGCATTGAAGTTAGAATGCACATTTGAAGAATAACCACTGGATGATGGTGTTCTTCCTGAGACTAGCCGACCAGATGTATTACACGTCTTGTGGATGTTCTTGTAGGTGTTTGCCAACTTAGATGATTGTTCCTAAGTCAATGTCATATATAAATAAGGGATTATGAAGTCATTTCAAAGTGAGCTTGGTGGAGAGGAGTGTGTGGTAGCGAAGAGGAGAGTGAAAGGCAGAGCAGAAGTATTAAGCTTAATGGAACTGATTCAAGCATGGTGAAGATGCTATTCTCCAGTTCATGTATGTGATACTTACTTCTTTGTAAAACAGTGTGTCTCTTGTAGGCAGTGAGCATCTTGTGAGCAGTGTGCTCGGGCAGTGAGCCCTAATTGGCATGTGCCATTTTTGTTCTTTCTATTATTCTAACAGAGAATACTTTCTTGGGTTAATCACCCCGTGGTTTTTCCCTTAACCAGGTTTTCCACATCAAAATCTTGGTGTCTTATGTGTTGATGAGTTTCTGCTTTTGATTTGAATGCATTATGTTTCATATTTAATATACTGCTAATTACTCAGAAGATTTAAGTGTGTAAATTGGAGAAAGTTTTGTACAACTGATTCACCCCCCCTCTCAGTTGTATGCCCTAAGTCTAACATTACATCCATAAAAATATACAATAAATAGCTCCCCCATAATAAATTTAAAATAATGAGACTATGAATCCCCCCATAAAGAAGTAGCTCCTGTGCCAATGGTAAACACTCGAAGATGAATGCTAAAAAGAATCCAAAAGTTACAAACAACATTTATCCCCTTGGGAAGAACAAAATCCACTAGTGTATGTAGAAGAAAAACCATCTCCAAGAAGAGAGATAAGGGAATAAGTCTCATTATGGATACCTCTAAAAACTACTCAAATGTCCACATGTCAGAATCAAAATATGCCACAACCAAACTAGGAGCTCTAAGCCTAATTAAAGAGTGTGACAATCCAAGACAAGGTGGAAACTCATGACCAAAAATCTCCAAAGACAAGGATTGTGTGATAAAAGTTGTGCTATAACTATCATCAAAGAGGAAATGGATATCCTCAAGTGTGTCCTCCAAATCTACAATACCTGTCAAGAACTCATCCCACAAAGCTGAATCTGAAAGACAAGAAACATCCCACTAAACTGAAGTATTGGAATCCATAGCAACACTAAACTTTGAAGAAGTAAGAGGTTGATGAGATGGAAGCTTATCACAAGTCTCAAGAACTGGAGTGGATGAAAGAACACCAAGGTTCAAGGAATACAATTGACACTAGATGCATTATTGTGAATATCAGTCAAAGGAACTATGATATCATTAGGAGAAAAATGTGAAAAGGTGTGCAAGAGAGATGAATGATCAACCATCCCTACAATCATGATCTTTATACTCTCCAAGTCTCCAATAAAGACCGAATTAGGTGTAAACTCAACACTTCTCCTTGCTCCACCATGAGTAATCTGATAAATATAAAGAAGGTTGTTTTTTTATTGCATATCATTTACAAATATTTTTCTCATACCTATAAATAACCTATGGAATACCAAGATTCACTACCTATAAATCCACTATATTTATAAACCACATCCACATTAGAAGCCAACTATGGAAGACCAAGAGTCATAACTTAGAATTCCACATTAGATGTCCTTATGGGGATTTGAACTTGGGTCTCCACAATAAGAACCCAAATTTTAACCAATTAAGATCAACCCCTTGGACTAAGAAGGTTGCTTGACAAATAAGACACAAAATACACTATTGAAGGTACCCTCCTCAACATCAATAGATCCCTTTCCAATTACATTTATATGTGTTATTACCCATCAAGATAGGTGGGATAGAACAAGGCTCAAATGAAGAGGACATAACCTATGAAGAAGCCATATGATGAGAAGGTCTAGAATCAAGAATCCATCTCTATGACTAAAGACTTGTAGATATAAAAATTTCTTGATCCTTCATCTTTTCTATCCCATAAGAAAATCCATCTATCCCTAATTTTGTAGATGATGATGGTGAAGAAGAAGAGGATGAACCAGATGACATTGTTGAAGGCAATATGATATTGTTCTTCTAAAGTAGGTGCTTCAACTCATCAATTTGATTTACATAACAATTAATGTTCATAATGCCCAATTTTCTTACAATAAGCACACTTGGGCTTCTCCTTCTTATGTTTGTCCTCTTTCGAAGAGGAGGGAGGCTCATTAAATGAACTTGATTCTATCTTAAGTTTTGGTTTCTTTCTATCTTTGCCTTTGGATGATTGTGCTACCAATGCCTGACTCTTACGAAGTGTATCCAATTGGATAAACTTAGCATGCTCTCTAGTCAAACGATAAAAAAAAACTCAAAAAAGGCATAGTGAATGCATCGCATAGGGCATCCATAGTGGAATAAAAGGTAGAAGAAAAAACTACATATTATCCTTTTAACTTAGACAAAATCAAGAATATAGATTCCTTATCAGATTTATCTTTCCCACAACTTGCTAATCGAGATCTCAAAGAGTTGAAATTAACCAAATAATCCTCAATGGAAGGAAATGCATTAGGAGAAAGAGATGTCAATTTTGCCTCTATTTGCAAAGCACAAAATTCACTAACCTTACCAAATAGGCCTTTGTACTATCCCATACTTGATTAAGTTTTGTACAATTATCAATGTAAAACAAGCGATCAAAAACATGCAAAGCAATGAAACCCATAGCCTCATCAAGTTTGTTCCTATGAGCAAATCTATCATATTCCTTAGCAAACTTAGGTGGATTATCACTCAAAGTAGATCATAAACCATTAGATAGGAGTAATCATTGCATTTTGATTTTCCATGAGTGAGTTATTGTAGACACTTAAAATTGACACATCCTAACAACACACTTAACGACATGCTTAACATACCACTTTCAAAAATTCTGCCAATGCATCCTAATCACATTCATTTAAATGCAGATTATCCTTTACCATTTATGTCATCACCAAATTAATTAATTGAATATTTATTTAATTAAGCTAATATTCGTACCATGTTGACATTTCTTCATTGTCTTATTAATTTCCCCTTTGTCGTCACCACCACTAATTAATTAAATAATTCATATTATTTAGTTAATTAGGCTAATACTAATTCCATTTATTCCAAAATAGATAAATAATCTATTTTCCATTTTCTCCAAGTAAAAAAATCTAATTATCCACTCACATTATGTCATAACTCCCTCTAAGAGTCCCATCTATTTTAAACCCATGCACAACTATCTAAATCAAAATTAAAAAAAATAAAAACAACTAATTTCCCTCACCCATTTTAGAGCCCACTAAAATAGTGTCATAACCCCTCTTCATTTCTAACTATTCTTAGTTAGGAAAGATTCTCTCAATCAATCTCCACCATTCATCCGCTATGAAATCTTGACCGTTCACATCCTTAACCAGACATCTATAAATTCCTCTTATTTATTCAAACATTAGCCTAGATGCTTGAACTTTTGAACATTTTGAATATCTATCATATTTGTCTTTTATCGTATCCATAGGTACATGCTACACAAATCTTACATGAATCATTGAGCATCCACATTTCGATCTACAGAGCAAATCCACTCATCATAGAGTCCACATTGGGTACCTTTGTGATGAGGGTGGACTCCACCCAAAAACACATACACAAGAATTTATAGATTTCAAATAGACAAGAATAAGGTCTCACAAAAGATTAGTTAAGCAATCTGCAAACAATTTTAGAATGCTTTCATTAACTTGCCTGTAAAGGCTACAAATGTGAAATATAATTTCTAGGGTCATATGCTCGCTTATTACAATAATATGGGCTGTCTTACAATAGAAATATCTGACTTATAGAGACTTCTAATATCTCCTAACCTCCTTATTCACATGAACATGACTTCCAATAACTTCCCTCCGACCACTGCCTCCAGAACTATCCCCAAATAGGCTTTAAATACACATCAAAACTAGTTAGTGTATTTTCCCCAATGTCAGTTTGCTTTGAAATGTGTAACTCACATTTAGGTGCCAAAATGAACCCAGATGTACTTTTTCTAGCCCAAGAAAGGATTTTCAAATTTTAAAAAATTAGTAGCACAACTTTTGGGAACCATAACTTTTGATTCAGATGTATGATTGACGAACCGTTTGAAGCATTGAAAATCTCATGAAGTGAACTACGACACTGAAAAATAGATTTTTGCCAACTTTTGGGGCATTTAGGGACCTCTGAATACCTCAAATCTGATTTCAAAACTTTTCCGGGGACCTCACAAAATTGAAACTTTAATATCTTGAAATCTAGACATGATCTTGAGCTGAAATTTACCAATAATGCTTATTTGACTATTCCAAAGCTTTGGGGAAAATTTTGGGCTCAACTTCTTCTCTGATACGGGGTTACTAAAAATAGTAAGTTTTGGTATTCTTAGCCTTTTTGGAAACTTTGAAGGTTTTGAATTATTATTCAAACAAATGGGTATCCAAAAACCCCAAATTTGTAAGAAATAGAAAAGAAAATAATTTTTTTGGGTGATGCAAGATTGCCCTTACACCATTGTATGCTCCTACATCAGACACCTAGGGTAATTTGAGAAGTGAACTTGTCACATCTCAGGTGTTTGAGGAAAACCCAAATTATCAACCTCTGTCTTAGACAACCAAGAAGAATCTTCAACATGCCTTACTTTCCACTTAACTAGATATTCTTCATATTGTCGATTCTTGGTACTTTGTCCCACACAACTATCCAAGATTTCTTCTGTCTCTTCCTTCTCTAAAGTAGGTGTTAGAATATTCCCCTGTTCTTTTGTTGGTTCACCCTCTGTGCCACCTTCATGATACTCTGTTAAATTAGCAATGCTAAACATAGGGGAAATGTTGATTCCACTCGACAACTCTAACTCATATGCATTTCTTGAATCATGCTTCTTTAGGATCTTGCATGGTCCAAATTTCTTCATCTTCAACTTATTATATGTCCCCATTGGGAACCTTTCTTTTCTCAGATGAACCATAACTTCATCTCCAACCTTGAATTCTTTTGTAAGCAAATTCTGCCTGTGGTAGAATCAAATCCCATCCCTTGGGCTTATCTCCTACTAAGCATCTCAACAAGTTGCCCAAACTTTGATTCACAACCTTTGTATGTCCATTAGTCTGCGGATGATGTGCAGAACTGAACTTCAACTCAGTCTTCAACTTCTTCTATAAGGTCCTTTAGAAATACCCAACAAACTTGGTATCTCTATTGGAAACTATACTCCTTGGTAGACCATGTAGTCTAACCACCTCCTTGAAAAACAAGTTTGCAATGTGAACATCATAACTAGTTTTCTGACATGGAATGAAATGTGCCATCTTTGAAAATCTTTCAACCACCATAAATATTGAATCATGTCCCCTTTGTGTCCTCGACAAACCAAGAATAATGTCCATGCTGATATCCTCCCATGGTCCCTCTGGTATATGTAATGGCTAATATAGCCTAGTATTCTAACTCACTCCTTTGGCCATCTGGCATACTCTACAACTTTGTACAAATTTCTTCACATCTTGATGCAACTGTGGCCAATAATAATTCTCACTAACAAGAGAAATGGTCTTATCTTGACCAAAGTGTCCTACCAACCTTCTATTGTGCTTCTCCTTAATCAAGTTCTCTCTCATGGAACTCCTTAGAATGTACAACTAGCTTCACCTAAACAACATACCATCTTGGATTATATAATCCAACCATCTTGTCCTATATAGGGTAATAGGCTCCAAACATGCCTTCCAAGGCATCTGCAAAGTCTGGATCTTTAGGGTACAAATTATTGAGTTCATTGAACCCAACAACCTCTATCTTCATCTCTGTCAATAAAATTTTCCTTCTACTCAAGGCATCTACAACTTTATTAGACTTCCCACTCCTATGCTTCAAAACAAAAGTATAAATTTGCAAAAACTCAACCCATTCTAAGTGCCTCTGATTTAACTTTCCTTGACTATTAAGATACTACAAAGCTTGATGATTAGTATAGAAAACAAACTCTTTCGACAACAAATAATGTCTCTATTTCTTTAAAGCCTGAACTATAGCATAAAACTCATGATCATAAACAAAATAATTTTTTTTGGCATAATTAAGCTTCTCAATGAAATAGGCAATAGGCTTACCTTCATGACTCAAAATAGCTCCTATAGCACTGCCACTAGCATCACAATCTACCTGAAATACCTTGTTGAAATCTGGAAGTGCCAAAATAGGTTGCTCTGTGACTTTTTGCTTCAATGTATCAAAACTCTTGGTTGCTATTGTAGTCTATTTAAACTCTTTTCTATCCCCTCTCATTGTCTCCATTAGGGGTGCACAAATGCTACTAAAATTCCTGATAAATTTTCTATAAATCTTGCCAAACCATGAAAAGATCATACCTCTATAGCATTCCTTGGAGTAGGCCATTCAATGATAGCCCTCACCTTCTCTAGATCCATTTTAAGACCCTCAGCTGAGATAACAAATCCCAAGTAAACCAACTCCCTCACAAAACTACATTTCTTCAAATTAATCAACAATTTTTCTTCCTTCAGCTTCTCAAAAACTTTTCGAACATTCATTAGGTTCTCCTTCGAAGTCTTATTGAATATCAAAATATCATCTAAATAAACAATAACAAATTTACCCAAAAAATCTTTTAGTACCTCATTCACGAGCCACATAAATGTGCTTGGTGCATTGGTTAGCCCAAATGGCATAACTAACCATTTGTATAGGCCCTCCTTAGTCTTGAAGGTTGTCTTCCATTCATCTCCTTCTCTAATTTGGATATGGTGATATCCACTCTTTAGATCAATCTTTGTAAAATACTTGGCTCCACTCAAGCAATCCATAATATCATCCATCCTTGGCAATGGGAATTTGTACTTGATTGTAATTTTGTTTATGGCTCAGGAATTTGTACACATCCTCCACTCTCTGTCTTTCTTTGGTGCTAGTACTATAGGTACTGCACATGGACTTAGGCTCTCCTTTATTAGTCCTTTCCTTAATAGCTCATGAACTTATCTATTCAACTCTTCATTCTTTGTAGGAATCATTCTATGGGCTGCCTTATTCAAAAAATGAGCTCCTGGTATCAAATCCATTTGGTGATTTATCTTTCTCACTAGTGGTAAACCTTCTAGTACAGTATCAAAGACAATATCATGAAATTATTCCAATAGATCTGAGACTTCTGCTGGTACATCTTCACATTTCTCCTAGCTGATCTTAGGAATCAACGCAAAGCAATGACGCTCATGCTTCCTACCATCCAAAAATTTCCTACCATCTACCAAGCAAATTCTAGTAGTACTACATACCTTTTCTTCCACCTCCTTCAAGGGTTTCAACTTATGATGAACTCTGTCCTTTGTTAGGGAATAGGTGTTTGCATGGCCATCATGGACAACACACCTATCATACTGTTATGACCTTCCCAATAGCATATGACATGCATCCATCGGCATGATGTCACACAACACCTCATCATGCTAGTCTCTAATCTTGAATTTGACTAAACACTGCTCATTGACCAAATCTCTATGGTCCTTCTGCAACCATGCAATTTGATATGGATGTGGATGCCTTCTCCATGTCAACTTCAACTTGTTAACAATCTCCTCTGAGACAATATTGTCAATGCTTCCATTGTCAATAATAATATCACAACACTTACCTTCACACTTGCACCTTGTGTGGAATAAACTCTTCCTCTGATCTGGTTCTTTCTCCTCATTTAACAAGGTTCTTCTGAAAACTGTGCATCTTCATCTACATGTGTAACTCGTGCATTACCTTCAGGTCTTCTATTTGTCCTTCCTTGATGTTGCGGACACTCGTATGCTCGATGTCCTTCTTTGCCACATTGGAAACATGTTCCTCTGAAACCTCCCCTTCTAGGTCCTTGCCTAGATCTTCCTCTTCCTCTTTGCTCACCATTATTTTGGTCACAAGGGCGATAGGAATTATCTCTTTTCTAATTCCAACTGGTGCTAGAGCTTCTTCAATTTTCTTTTGATCTTCATTTCAGCCTCCATAGGATCTTCCACTAGTCCTTCTGCCATGACCTCTTCCTCTTTGCTTGCTTTCAAATCTTTTATTCATCTCCTCTTCCACCTTCAGAGCAAACTGGTAGGCATCTTCTATGGTGGTCATTCTGACCAAGCTTAGCTCCTCTTGAATACTTGGCCTCAACCCATTAATGTAACAAGCTACCTTCTCCTTGTTGGCCTCTGCATGACCTATCCTGATAATAATCTTATAAAACTCTTCTGTATACTCCTTAACAGACTTATCACCTTGCTTCAATCCTTGCAGCTTCTTTAACAACTCCAACTCATAGTCCACATGAATGAACTGCTTCTTTAGTTTGTCCACCATTTGATCCCATTTGGTAATCTTTCCTTTTCCTCTTCTATTTCTCTCTAACTGGACCTCCCTCCACCAAATACTGGCATGGCCCTTCAACTTCATTTTTGCAAACTTGACCCATTCTGGATTGTCCACATCTTCTTACTCAAAATATTCCTCCATATCATTTATCCAATCAATAAGCTCTTTCAGATTTAGATCTCCATAATAGGTAGAAAGTTTGATCCTAGGCCTCTTTCCAATCTTTGAAATGGCCCTCAGCAACCTAACTTCTACAAGATCTCCTGCATCATCTTGTTCTTCCTCAAGTAACTCTTCTTCTTTAACTTCACCTTTGCTTTCTTCTCTTATTCTTGATTCAAACGCTCTTCACAACTCCTCTTGGAATGCATCGATTTGCCTCTATAGGGCTCTAAAACCCTCTTCTATCAAAGTATTTCTCCCACCACGGTTTCTTCATGGAGGTATTATGATCTCTACAACAAACCCACAATCTCAGGTCTTGGTGTAAACTGCCTTACGGTCGGAGATATGTCTACACACTCAAGAACCCTTGCTATGATACCACTTGATGAGAGTGGACTCCACCCAAAACACGTACAACAATTTATAGATTTCAAATAGACAAGAATAAGGTCTGACTAAAGATTAGTTAAGCAATTTGCAAACAGTTTCAGAATTCCTTCATTAACTTGCTCGTAAAAGGATACAAATTTGAAATACAATTTCTAGGGTCATGTGCCTACTTATTACAACAATATGGGCTGTCTTACAATAGAAATATCTAACTTAAGAGCCTTCTTATATGTCTTGACCTCCTTATTTGCATGAACAAGACTTCCAATAACTTCCCTTAGACCACTGCCTCCAGAACTATCCCCAAATAGGCTTTAAATACACATCAAAACTAGTTAGTGTATTTTTCCTAATGCCAACTTCCTTTGAAATGTGTAACTCCCATTTGGGCGCCAAAGTGAACTCAGTTGTCCTTTTTCCCGCCCAAGAAAGGATTTTCAAATTTTAAAAAATTGGTAGCACAACTTCTAGGAACCATAACTTTTGATCAGGATGTCTGAATGACAAACCGTTTGAAGTGTTGGAAAGCTCATGAAGTGATCCATGACACCAAAAATGCATAACTAGATTTTCACCAACTTTTGGGGTGTTTAGGGACCTTTGAATACATCAAATCTATTTTCAAAACTTTTTCAGGTTCCTCACAAAATTGGATCTTTAATATCTTGAAATCTAGACATGATCTTGAGCTGAAATTTACCAAGAATGCCTCTTTGACAATTCCAAAGCTTTGGAAAAATTTCAGGCTCAATCGCTTCTCTAATATAGGGATACTAAAAATAGTAAGTTCTAGTATTCTTAGCCTTTTTAGAAAGTTTGAAGGTTCTGAATTATTATTCAAGAAAATGGGTATCCAAAAACCCCAAATTTGAAAGAAATAGAAAAGAAAATCAATTTTTTTGGGTGATGCAAGATTACCCTTACACCACTGGATGCTCCTGCATCAGTTTGTTCGTATTTGAATTTTATTATTTGCACTCTATTATCCGCTCTATTTGAAGTTTGCATGAATTTAGAATGGGAAGCATTTTGTTTAAATTTATTTTCTATTTTGAGTTCTAAATTCCTACTTACATTTCGGCATGCCCAGTGGGACCTTGTCCCTTCTCTAATTTTGTTTTTGCAGGATTTTTCTTGCTTGTTCACAAGTTTTGCTTGTAGGCTTTAGTTACAAATTTTACAGGTCACGAGCATTTAGAAGCATTTGCACGTGAAACAAACCCTTCCATTGTATCTAGAAGGCATCAGAGCCTATAAGTCAGTTGTCAAATCATGAAAATCAAACAAAGTTGCTCGAAAAGACAAATTTTTTTGGAGAGGTCGTATGACCTCTGCATAAGCGCAATATAGAAGAGGTATTTTTTTAAAGTTTATTTAGTTTTAAAGCTTTATTTTTATCAAAAAATTAAAAATTAAAAAAATCATAAATTAAAATAAAATAAGTATTAAAATATAAAACAAATTCATTAAAAAGAACACAACACTTTTAGTTAAAGCGGTGGGGTACGTGATACCTCATACCTACCAGCGCTGCAAATGGCAGAGCTAGGGACCACCCCTTTCCGTAGGGCTATAAAGCCTGCTGACCCAACTTAAAAGTCAACAACTGGCCAAGGCCATTGGTTTTCCATTCCATTGTGCTTTTTAAAAAAAATTTAAAAATTAAGAATCTTTAAAATAAAACAATAAAAACCTTTAAATTTTGAAATCTATGCTTAGCCCTAGGTGGTGCCACCTAGGCACCACCTCTTCTCAGCCCATGAGCCACCCAATAACTATCGCTGTGCCACCTTTGCCTCACTAGCCACTAGACCCCCTCCCTTTTTTGCCTTTTATTACTAAAAGAGGTGTTTTTTTTCAAAATCACATAACTTTTACCTGGGAGGTTGATTTTTTATAAATTTATAGACATTGGAAAGCTAGTTTTTCCCTCTTCACTATAGATTAGGTCTTTCTCTCAGATTTTGCCAAAATATTAGGTATAACTATTTGAATCATGCTTTTCTATATTAATCTTCAAACTAACATAACTTTTGCATATGATATCAAAACTCAACATTTTTTGAAATTAAATAGAAAATCACAAAGAATCTATTAATGACATCTATTTCTCTATTTGAGGACATTATTTTCTGATATTGTAGGGCTTTGGTTTTGGTACTAATGCTTTGATTGCAATTATCCTCACATGTCAAAGAAAAATTCATCAAATTACTAATGCTTTTTTTCCAACATCTCTTGTCAAAGATCATATTTTATCACTAGATTAGTTGCACACTTATTTTCTAAAGGAAATTAATCTTGTATTTCATTTTCGTGATCAAATTTAAGCATATGCTCTCTTCTCACACTTTTTGAGTGATCTTGGAGATCAAAAGCTTAAATTTGGTCTATCTATTTATGTTCAAACCCAAGGGTTTTATTGTGTGTATGTTCTCCCTTCAAGCTATAAAGCAATCTTATGGATCAAAAGCACTTAAGTTTCTTTTCTTTTAGTGGGTCTGCCTAAGGCTTTTATCACCTTAGGGGATGACCTAAACCACATGTTCTAGCAGGGTTTATAAAGGGGGAGAGAAAAATTTGTACCTCAAAAGTGGAGCTATCATTTTGGGCCCACATCGAGCCTACAAGACTTGGTAAAGTGAGAAATCACATGCCTTAGACAACATACTAGTTCATCGACTTTGGTCTCACATACATTGCGTAGAACGAGGATATCGCCTAGTTTCATGTTTAGCTTAGATTATGACCTTTCAGCCATCCTTTTTCATGGTGCACTGGATACCATTTAGGCCCAAAAAGTTACACCATGCTTTTGAGTTTGTAGAGATAGAGCTCACCATGGGTAAGGCCTTGGCCTCCATGGTAAGGAGTGTATAGGTGGTACATGACCTTACATTACATAGCTATCAAAAACTTGGTAGACAACATATTTTTGGGCCCACAGAGATTAACACTCCCATTTGAATAAACTGGGCTTGTTCATGTGCTTGAAGTGCTTTCTTGTCAAAAAAACCCATGAATTCCCCTTTTCATCCAAACATATTTTGATTTTTTCCAACTTGGAAATCTTACGTCAAAATCTAAAGAGTTGAATAATTTGCAATCCAAGCATCCCATGATCCCTACTCCAATCAATCATGGACTCCTAGTTTGAAAATTTCATTATGCAAGATTAAACCCTATGCCTACCCCCTTGCACGAAGCTCATGTGTAACCCACAATCACAATCAAAGGAGGCCCTCAAATTGACAATGATGATGATGAGAGTCTTGTAGACTATAGTGATGATGATGAGAGACTAGTAGATCAAGAATAATATATTAGTGAACCTTATGATTTGTCTAGAGCTAAACATGACAAGACCTATCTACATGCCATCACCATGAGAAAATTCACCCATAGCTTCAATCATAAATTCATGAATTCCTATAACCATTAGGATCCATTAAACCAAGAACTTGCTCGTACTAGATACACCATGAACCAAAATCAAATGTCCATAATTCATCCTCATCCTTATGCTACATTTGACAAGGGAAACACCACTCTAGGCTCTACATCTTATTCAGAATTTTCATCCTCACAACCTTTACAATCCAATTCCTTCCATCAATCCAAATGTCATAATCCTCCATCCTCACTGCCTTTGTAGTCCAATTCCTCCCATCAATCCAAGTGGTCATATTTAGATTTTCTCCTTATCCAAAGACTACTAGTAAAGGAAAAACATCAAACTAGAAATCATGAAGTCATTGAGCCCATGTCTACCAAGTCTATCCAAAAGTCGCATAGTACCCTCCAAAAGCAAATACCACCATGCAATCAAAAGCCTAGCAATATGCCTATCCATCAAGTACCATTACACAAAAACCTTGTCAATCCAAAACCTATCAAGCCTAATCAAGATCCCCTAGAGTTACTATCTTTGCAATCTAACCTATGTGGGAAAGAAAATGAAGTTAATCCATAAGGTCTAAAGTCCACAAGATCCATAAAACACATAAGTATCAGAGGCCTCTGACCAATCGATATGTAGCAGCCATGGAGTATATCCATGAGCTAATCACTAATAGGGATATCAAATCCAAACAATGTACATCCCTCTTGTCCAAGAAACTGTTAAGGATATGTCAAGAATTTGTCCAAAAGGATGGTCAACCTTGCCCATCACCAAATCAAGATCAAAGCATCCCAACTCATTCTATCCATAACCAATATCAAACTATCCACATTAATCCTCTCTATGATCAAGATCTTATCTATGATCAAGATCTTATCTATGGTCAAAACATCCAAACTAGTCCTATCCATCACCCATTAACATCAATCAAGATCTTAATCACATCAAGCATGAGGATGAGCCAATCATAGTGGATCCCATTGAGCTTTCAAATGAACAAGGAATGATAAGCACAAACAATGATCAAGGAATGACAAGCACAAACAACAATCAAGACATAACAAGCACAAACAACATTCAAGACATAATAAGCACAGACAATGATCAAGTCATGACAAGTATACATAATGAGACAATACCAATATCCTATCAATTACTAGGATCATTCACCTTCATTCAGTTAGGCTTCCTTACAGAGGAGACAATAGAAAATCCTAATTGTTCTCAACAACATGTACCAATGGGCTAGCATCATGTGTCAAAAACAACAACTATCCTATTGCTGAAAAGATATGTAATATCATGGATTATCAAGGAAATGGATTGGACCTTCATGAGTAGGGCATCCTTGAACCTATCCCAATCCACATTAGTCATGGTTGAGGCATCAGAAATCAATTATCCAAGAAATCTATGGTGTCAGTGATACTTCAACAATGATCACTGGGGTAACTTTATCCAATGAAAGCATAGAGATAGGGACCAATCATAGCCCCTACAATAATATTGCTACCAATAATCCTTCCACCTCCACTATCTCTATGCTCCATACTATCAAATTTTATCCTCCGCATCCTAAACTCCTCAAGTAGGACCAACAAAATTGTAAGGCATCCAAATCAAGCATCAAAGGAAAATCAATCCAAAAATAAGGAAGATATTTGAAAGAAAAATGGTTCCCAAAGAAAAATGGACCAAATAAAATCAAGTGGAGAATGTTATGATACTTTTTGAAAATAAATGTAAAAATTAGTAAAATAGCAGACCACTTCGAGGGGTTTGTTAGTTGCCGTTGCACCAAAAGATCGACCTATTAATGCCCGATACAACCACTTGACTTAACAAGCACGGGAGGCGATTAAGCCCTTATCACAAACCACCGCAGCACAATGCTGAACAAGAAGACCAAGGGTCACACCTCCCTCAGTGCAAGCGCGGGGTTTGAACCCGTGACCTCAGCTCTGATCCCAACTGTTAGTTGTCGTTGCACCAAAAGATTGACCTATTAATGCCTGATACAACCACTTGACTTAACAAGCACGTGAGGCGGTTAAGCCCTTGTCATAAACCACCGTAGCGCAGCGCTGAACAAGAAGACCAAGGGTCACACCTTGCAATAGGGTTGACCTCCAATAATAAGAAAATAATATGCAAATTCAATATTAGAAGATATGATGGTTTGGGAGAGTCTCCTTATTTATATGCACAAGTATGTAGGGACACACCCCTTCATCATAACTAAGTTATATTAAGGAATAACTAAGACTAATAAATGAATCTATTAAGGTTAAGCATGCCACAAGTGCTAAACTTATTATAATTAGGAATATACCATATTAGGATCATAGCATTCCTATCCCCTTTAGAAAAGTGTTTCCCTCAAAGCTTGGTAACTCTGGAATTTTTTCTATAAATTGTTCATCATTCCACATTTTAGTATAGATGAAGATTACATCAAAGAATACCAACACAAATTTTTGAACAAATTGGTGGAACACTAAATTTATGAGGCTTTGAAAAGTTGATTGGGTATTAGTGACACCCAATGAAATAAATAACTCATAATGAGTCTCACATGTTCTAAATGCAGTCTTATTTATATCCTCTTCCTTTAGTTGAATTTGATGATAATCTAAATATAAATCTAACTTAGTAAAGAAAACTGCAATATTAGAATTATCTACAGATTCATCAATAATATGAAACTTATCTTTACAAGTGATCTAAAGATCCATGTAATTTAGGCACATTCTCTATGACTCATCCTTCTTGTTAACCATAATCATTGGGGAAGAATAGGCACTTTTGTTGGGATGAACAATTCTTCTTGGTATTAATTCAATGGATTGATCATTGTCTTTGATTGGGGGTAGACCCTTGGGTTCGTGGAAAACATGTTGATGGTGTCGAACGATCTCTTGAAGTTTTGGTTGATCTTGAGTTTTCATGACTTGTGCTTCTATAAAATGTAGTTGTGCTCTTGTGTTATAAGAACCTTAGGAAATTTCTCCATCCTATGGGTGCTAATAATTTCTATTGGTGGTGATTGTATCCCTATAAGTTGATAGTTTTCCCCATGTGTAATAAAAACCATACATAACTCTTGAAATTTGAAAGTCACCATTCCTAACTATTTAAGCCATTGTACACCCAAAACTACATCTACTCCCCTAATTGGGATAGAGAATATTTCTAAATCTATTTGATAATTTCCCACTGAGAGTTTTCTATGATGGCATTTACCACCACAAGAGAGTTTTAATCCCATGGTTTGACCTCGTGTGGAACTTCTAGTGGTGGAGTTTTGTTGCTCAAGTTCCACATTTGGTTCTTTTGTAGCTACTTCTCTCTCTCTTCTTCAACCCCATTCTTGATAATTGTTAGTTTTTTACCACTATTGGCATAATTATTGTTAGTGTAGGTGTTTTATTTTCCTAGTTGGATATTTTATTTCCTAGGTTTTTCCTACACTTTAGTTAATCTTCCTTAGGTTCATAAAGTATGTTTACTTAAGTGAGTGGGTGTTGAGGTGTTGTTCTCTTCCATGGGAGTTACATTTGCTTTTATTAGCATTGCTTTGTGGTTACTCCTTATTGGTTGGTCTTGCCACCTCCTCCCTCTCCTTGACCCTATATAAACATGCTACCTTTCTTGTATTTTATATGTTGGAGCTATAGTTCTCTTTAGATGCTATTATGTCATTTGAGCATTTACATCAATCTCTTTGTATCACTGTTATGCTAGTTTCATTTCTTTTGCATTTATAGTTTATAGATTCTAACTTTCATTTGGTTTTGGGTTATAATCTACTTTCTCAGATTCTAATACGGTATCAGAGCATGTTTTGAAAGATTAGATTCATATTTTGAGATTTTTATTTGGGGGGGGCGCTAATAAGATTTTAATGAAAGATTCCCAAAAACCCAGTGAGCTCTTCTCTTGCATCTTTAGATGAATTGGAGAATCAAAAAAGTTTGATAGAAAGTTTTAATCTCGAGGGTTTATATACTTGTATTTTCTGAATCTAGTTGATTGTAGCATTTTGGATATCTTGGCAACATTTTTAGTTGTTTCATTGTGTCTAGAACTCTTGAGAAAGTCAATTTTGGCTTTTGTTTTTCCCAAATTAGAGATCGGGAAGAGAAGTTGCAAATGGGGGTTTGAAGCTCAGATTTGGAGGCCATCTTTGTTGCAAGGTGTGTGCGCTTGGTCTCCTTGTGTTGTGCAACACAACACTTGGGTCCATAACAAGGCTTAGCCGCCTCGTGTGGATTCATTAACTCTGACAGTTGTATTGGGCATTAACAGGTTGATCTTTTGGTGCAACGACAACTGCCTTTCTAACAATTGGTATCAAAGCCTAGGTCACAGGTTCAAACCCATTGCTTGTACTGGGGGGACTGTTGCAAGGTGTGTGCCTTTGGTCTACTTGTGTTTTACAATGTAGCGCTTGGGTTCATGACAAGGATTAACCGCCTCCCGTGGATTCATTAACTCTGGCGATTGTATCAGGCATTAACAGGTCGATCTTTTGGTGCAACAATAATCATCTTTCTAACAATCTTTCATATGGGGTGTTTTTAGGCCAAAATGATCTCACCATTGAGTCCAAAAGGCCCCAAAACCCCTATTTTCATATAATTTTTTCCCTATTTTAGTGTTGGGAGTCATTTAGGCAATTTTTTTTACCAGGAGGGTCATACGACCCCAACATGTAGATCGAGGCATAAATTTGTAAAATTTTCTAAATTTTAAAATAAAAAAATCTTAAGTGCTAAGCACATTTAGCACTTTAAGAACTAAGTCTTGTTGAGCACTTTAAGCACCAGCGAAACATCTAAGGGGCTCGACCCCTGTTTATAGGGCCTTGACCCTGTTGAAATCCCTAGCAAGTTCTCTTAGTCGCTAGGTGGCTCTTTCAAGACTGTCAATAGTCTATTCTTAGGCCGCTGCCCCACCTCCAATTAGATCTACCACCCTAGGGATGCTTCGCTACTCCCTCTGCTAGTCCATTGCCAACGAGCCACCTCCGCCAACTAGGTCTACCCATAAACCACCAGAGGGCCACCAAGGCCTATTTTTTTAAACCTAATAGGGGGATTTTTTTGCTTATGGCATAACTTTTTGCCATAAAGTCAAAATTTAGAGCATAAATAGGCATCAGAAAGCTAGAGACAAGATATTCCCATCCATAGAGGTTTGATTAGTATTTTTTCCATTTTTTTCTCTAATTTCCAAGGTTGAAGTTGGTATTGCATTTTTTCCTTCTACATGCCATATCTTACGCCCAAAGTCTCTGTTTTAAAAAAATGAATAGGTGTTGAAAAGGTCTTGGAGAGTACTACATAGCTGAACATCATTTTTTCTAGATCTATTGTTGTAAGACATTTGTATCAAAAGTTAATTTTTTGGCTACATTTGGCTCTTGTAATATCTATAATCTGGTAAAAGCCTTGTAAATGCACTAAACTATAAAGTGCCAAACTTGTAACATTTTGGGGGGTGAATTCTGATCTAGTGAAAAGAGGGTGTCTCTTATGTGTTTTCTTGAGTTTTGCTTTCTCTATTTTCTACGCAATAAGCAACTACAACAAGCAATATTTTTGATGCACTAAAATGGATCAAAATATAGTTCCAATACTCACACCCTACAACTACTTTGATTGGAAATCTAAAATGGCAATTTATCTAAAGAGGCAATGGTTGTATATAGTAATAATGGGTCTTGAAACTGAACCTACTGTAGATGCAGATGAGCCTAAGTGGTTTAACAAATGTGATGAAGCTTTTGGGACTCTATGTATGTATCTCTAGATTTGCTTTTTCATGTTGAGTTTGCAACAACACCTAAGGATGAATGGACAAAACTATCTAACCTCTTTGGTGTTCAAGATGAAATCAAAGGTCATTTGTTGGAGAATGAGCTAATAGGGCTAAGTCCTTCAAGTTTTGATACTATACAAGACTTCTTCACCAAACTTAAGTCCATAAGACTACAACTGAAATAGTGTGGGGTTGAAAAAGAATATAAGAAATTAATCCTAAGCATTCTTTCCAAACTTGGTCCTAACTACTCAGTTTTTTTCTCTACTTTCCATCCTACAAAGTGCACCTTATGATCTACATACAAAATGCCTTCCCTAGATGATTTTTCTTATGAGATTACTAAGGAGTGGGATAAGTTGATTCAAATGGGTACCTTGAAACTTTCTAAATGTCATGCCTTGGCTCCAAATCAAGGCACTAAAGATCAGAAAGGGTCTAATAAGTAGGATAAGTAACAAAAGAACCAAGAAGAAAAGAAATAGGAACATAAACCACCTATGTTAGTCTCTGAATCTTCTTTCTCTAAAGATGACAAATCTAAGAAGGAAAAGATTAAGTGTACCTTTTGTAAAAATTTGAACATGATGAGCACAAATGTTTGAAAAAGAAAATAGCCCATCTAACTCATCTTCTTTAAAAGAACAAAATTAAGGTTCTCGATTCAACTAAACAAGATTCATTTGTAGAGTCTACAGAGGGCACTAATTCTAATAAGAGGAAAGGAAAGGGCAATGCCCTAATTGTTGTTCCTTCATAGCTAAAATCTTGGATTATTGACTCAGGTACTTCGCACCATATGGCTTCATCAAAAGGTAGTTTTTCCTCCTTGGAGTCATGTTTCATGCCATCAATTCTATTTGGTGATGACACTCCTGCTGAGGTGCATGTGGGTGTTAGAGTCATACAAGGACTCACAGGAGCCAAGATCATCTACTATAAATCTTCTACGAGAGAGAGCTGCAAGAAAATATTGCAAAAGCCAAATGCATGCGTGAATTAGTGCTTCACATTCCCATTGCATTATTCAAAAATAAATACAAAGGATATACACAACCATTATCCAAGAATAGACAAAGTGGGGAAATAAAGCATGTTACACATGTCACAATACTCTCAAGAGAAAAGAAAGCCTATGACACATGTCATAAGGCTCAAAATAGAAAAAGAATCTCTCTAATTAACTTATGTAAAAGTGAAAATATGATTTTTCACCAACACCCCCCATAAGTGCAACTTAGGAAGATTACACAAGCTAACAAACAAAGAATGAAATATGGGTCCTGGCAACAAAGGCCATGTTAGGTACCCATGAACAACAAGAATCTCACATAAGGTGGAGCAAATGAGAAAAACCCAGAGGGAGAAAATTCCTCTCCAAAAGAGAGAAAAAACAAAAAGAAAGTACAAGAACATGTGATGGAAGAAGGACACTAAGACCCCCCATGTAATGAATCCATCACAAGAGTACAATCATGAGTACCCCCCATAAGAGAGAGCGAATAGAGAATATGAATCCCTTGAAAGAAGAAGCTCTAGAACCAATGAAGAGATCTTGAAGACAGAATCCAATCCACTGCCTGCAAATAACATTTCTCCCTTTCAAAAGAAATAAATCTATTGGTGAATGTAGAAGCCATTCCCACATCTTGGATGAATAGGGAACCCATATCAAAATGTGTACCTCTAAATGCAACTCAAGTGACCTCATACTGGGAAAATATATCTTCTCTGAAATAGAAACTATTTGCCCAATTAGAGAAGAAGAACCAGGAGAGGATATGATCTGAACTACATCTGAAAACACAGAAGATGAAGGTGGTGATGCAAAGCCAACCGAGATAGCATCAAACAAGAGAGATAAACCCTCAAATGTGTCCTCCAAATCAGCAATGTGAGACTCTACAAACAAGTATGATATGTCTGCAAGATAAAAGTCCCAATGAGGTGGATCTAAAAGACTGATATTGACCTACTGGATAGAATTACTAGAAGCCAATGATGATGCAACACTGAATTCTGAAGTAGCAATAGGTGATGAAGAAGATGTGATCTCAACAGGAGGAGAAGAGGAGCAAGAGAGGTCTCTATCTCTAAACATTCAAGACATGCCATATACTCAAGCTCCTCTAAAGTATCATCATCATAAGGTATATTATCTGCATCATCAAGTGGAATGAGACAATCTGCTGTAGGATCATTTGGAAATGGTGAGACATGAGGGTCTCCATACAACTCCCAAATTTTTGTCCAAAGTGTGCGTGGGATCTCATAGATGGGAAGATCACATGCAATATCATACTCAACAGTGGTACAAATTAAACCTACAACATGATCTCGATTGTTATCCCAAACAGATTTCTTCATAGGTGTCTTTGGTTCAGGTATGAGCCCATAAAGATGAGGCAAAAGATGCAGCCACCTGAGATGTGTCAGGATGCCTCTTTGCCAGGACTCATAATTGTCCTTAGTCAGATTGACCATAGAAGGATGAGTGGCAAAACCCATGATACCTCCTCAAAATGATAGAGATCAAAATATGCAAATAGATTTATGCTCATAACAGAAGCCTATCAAAGCAAACAGAACCTTTCCAGGAGGTAGCATGTCTAGGATATCTAACAGAAGCCATAAAATTAACAAACTAAATAAAAGATACCTGGGGTTGAATCTAAAAAAATTACATAGATGGCTGTGTAGAGATCTCTGATACCTTTCCAACACCTACTCGTTTTCAAAAAATGAAGATTTTGGGCGCAAGAATGGAGCTCGGAAGCCATAAATGATGCCTTGACTTCAAACAGAAAAAAACAAGTTTCAAATAGAAAAATCTGGGAAAAAGACCAGCATTATTGGATAGTGCTCATAACCAACTTTCCAACACTTTTTTGTTTGCCAATTTTTGAGTTTGTATGCTCAAGTTATGGCCTCTGGAAGAAAATTGCCTTACTAAGCCTACACATGAACATGACATGGAAATCAAGGCAGATTCAAAGATTGAGCGGCACAGAAATTGAGGCAGACATAAATCAAGTGGCACAAAAATCGAGGCAGATTCAAAATTTTTTGGCAGACAAATCGAGATAGCTCAAAAATCAAAATAGTCTCAGAAAAATTGGGCACAGAAATTGAGGTGACTGTATAGAAAATATGGCACAAAAATTGAGGCGGCTATATAGAAAATTTGGCATGGAAATTGAGGCAGCCGTACAGATTTTTCCTGCACACAAAAAAGCCAAACCCCAAAAAAATACCCAAATTTTTTTCTGTCACCAAAAAAGGAGTGCCTTATATGAAAATAGGGGTTTTGACACCTTCTAAGCACAACCGTGAGGTCTATTTTGCACCAAGATGCATAGATTATCTACTCATGGTTAAAACCCCCTCCGATTTGAGAAGAAATTGACAAATCTGGAGCTCTGATACCATGTTAGAGTCATACAAGGACTCACAGGAGCCAAGATCATCTGCTGGAAATCTTCTACAAGAGAGAGCTGCAAGAAAATATTGCAAAAGCCAAATGCATGTGTGAATTATTGCTTCACATTCCCATTGCATTATTCAAAAATAAATACAAAGGATATACACAACCACTGTCCAAGAATAGACAAAGTGTGGAAAGAAAGCATGTGACACATGTCACAATACTCTCAAGAGAAAAGAAAGCCTATGACACATGTCATAAGGCTCAAAATAGAAAAAGAATCTCCCTAATTAACTTATGTAAAAGTGAAAATATGATTTTTCACCAACAGTGGGAGAGGATCTATTGACGTGGGTGAATGAACATTTCATGGTGCTCTCTGCATTAAATCTTTGTCAACTAATCTCTTGTTTGTCTATTAGATCACTCACAATGACTTTGGTAAGTGGGTTGAGTTTACTCCAGATACAGTAGTAATTAGTGAGATGCATAGTGGGTCTATAGTTTCTATGGGGAAAGTTGATCATCAATCTAGACTATATCACTTTTCTCACTTTGTTCCTGATTCTCCTTCACTTTCTTTGCTTTCTTACTCAGATGAGGTGAGTTGTTTGTGGCATCGATGGTTTGGTCACTTGAACTACCATTACTTGTAACAACTTAGTGAACAGGACATGGTTTTAGGGTTGCCTTTTACTCAATTTTCTGATTGAGTTTGTCAAGGTTGCATTCTTGGTAAGCATCCTGAAAAGAAACATGATAAATGAAAATCATTAGGGCTACATAGCTTCTGGAGTTGGTACATAGTGACTTGGCCGGACCATTTGCACATCCTTCTTTCAATATGGGTAGATATGTTCTGACATTCATTGATGATATTTCTAGATACACATGGGTATATTTTCTCAAATAGAAGTATGAGGTCTTTAAGTCTTTTCAAGAATTCAAAGCTTTTGCAGAGAAATAGTCTAGGAAGGCCATCAAGATTCTATGTACAAATAATGGGGGGAATATGTAAACCAAAGGTTGTAACAATTTTGTGCCTTAGAGTGCATTGATCTTCAACACAGTTCCCTACAGTTCACAACAAAATGGTGTCGTAGAGTGAAAGAACGGGTCCTTGAAAGATATGGCTAACTGTATGATTCATTCTGGGTCAATGGCACCTCAGTATTGGACAGAGGCCATCAATTGTGTGTGTTACATCCAGAACCAAGTTCCTCACTAATCTATGAAGGGGGTCACTCCTTTTCAAGCTTGGACCAATCAAAAAGCCATAGTAAAGCACTTTTAGGTATTTGGTTCTCCTACATGGGCCCACATTCCAGCAAAGAAACACAAGGCTATGGATCCACAAATAAAATCTTGCATATTTGTTGGGTACCTCAATGGTGTCAAAGGCTATAAGCTTCTTCATCCCACCACTCATGAGATGTTCATCGAGATGAGTGGTCATTTCAAGGAAGATGTTTCTAGTTCTTCTTCTACCACTTCTCCATCTACCATCACTTTGGAGACATTACAACATGATGATAGTTGGCATGAGTTTTCCACAGTCCATGAAATGAATGCAAGAGTGCTTTTGGATTTAATTGTGTATGTTTTTGCTTTAATGTTTTAGATCACACTCAGTGATCCAACATCAGGAAGAGGATGTTTATGGATTGGATTGCAAACTTACCCTTTAAAAAGGAGGAGCATGTGGGGGAAGGGTTGATGAGGAGGGAAAAACAAACAATAAAAATAATGAATTAAGTTATAATCCAATAAACATGCAGTGAAAGGAAATATCACATGTTAATATAATAAAGAATAACAAAAAAATCAATTAGTAAATATATTGAGAGAAATGTGTAAAGAGTGATGTGATAGATCCTAAAAATAATATGTATAATATGTTTAACATAATAACAATGAGAATATGTAATTAAGTAGCTAGATAAATAAGTGTCTAGAAATATCTATCTAAGAGACAATAACAAAATCAATGTACAAAGAAATAAATATATGTAATATAAGATCATATATATGAATATATATTTAACTGAGTACAAATTTAGGAACAAACTAACTAATATGGAAAGAAGCAACGAGTTGAAAAAGGAAATCTAAAAATTGTAAAAAATAAGAATGATAATTGTTTGAAATAGAATAACTACATGGAGTGAACCTAAATAAATACAAGAAGGGTTCAAAAAGTAGAAATGAAAGGAAGAAATTAAAAAGAAGGAACATGATCAAAAAAGGTAAGAAGTGAAAGATAGAATTGAAAAGAAAGGAAAAGGAAATCTAATCTATGAAACAAATACAATATTATAAATGAATGTGAGATAAGAATGTAAAATGTATGAAAAATCAAACTAAATCCATAAACATAAAAATAGAATGACTTTATGAAATATATAATAAATAAAGATAACCCATAAAAATAAAAATAAAAAAGAAGGATAAGTAAGTAGCTATATATATATATATATATAATACGAAAGGGATGAAAAAGGAAATCAAACAAAGAGTAAAAATGAATAAGATATAAAATGAAAGAAGAATACTACATAGAGTATAAGCATATACTTATGCAAAGACATAACTCTATGAAACGACCTCACCAAGAAGCGTCTCCTTCCTAATAAGGAATTCACCCCACATATCTATGGTGCTCCTAAAATCCACAAACTTGACATACCTCTCAAACCTATCGTCGACACCACAAATTACCCCACTTACAAGTTGGCCGCCTTCCTTGCCAAGTTGATCTCTCCCTTAGTGGGTAAGTCGAACACCTTCATAAAAGACTCTATTCACTTTGTCAAATTTATACATGACAAAAAGGTGGAGGAACATGAGGTCCTAGTTAGCTTCGATGTGGTGTCCTTGTTCACCAAAGTCCCTATAGTAGACTCTTTGGAGCTAATTAGATAGAAAACTAATGACGAAATAGCTTCTCTTGTTGAATTGTGCCTTCGTTCCACTTTCTTCACTTTCCAAGATGTGGTCTACAAACAATCTGGAGTTGCTATGGACTCCCCCTTATCCCCTATGGTTGCCAATCTTTACATGGAGCACTTTGAGGAGTTAGCCCTTAACTCCTTCCCCCTCAAGTTGAGTTGGAGGAAGCGCTACATTGATGACACCAACATATGTTGGCCTCATGACCTTGATAACCTAGAGCTTTTTCACTCTCACCTTAACAGTTTGGTGAATTGTATTCAATTCACTAAGAGCTTGAAATTGATAGCAAACTCCCTTTCTTGGATGTCCTTATCATGAGGAAGAATGATGGTTCCCTCACTTGGAGTGTCTATAGAAAATCTACCCACACAGACCTTTACCTCCATGCGTCTTCCCACCACCATCCTGCCCAAAAGGTTGGTGTCCTAAAGACACTAGCCACTTGTGCTTATCACATCTATGATAAGGAACACATTGAGCAAGAACTCTTCCACCTATCCCAAGTGTTTAAACTGAATGGTTATGGCAATAAATATATCTCTCAAGCCTTTAATCTTGTCAAAAGTCAAGTCAATCCCAAGCCCAAACTTGATGTCCCAAATGATACTTGGGTTGTGCTGATGAGTGTTTTGTGACTGCAACAAACATTAGAATAAAACACAAAGTATTCTATCGTCTCTTGAATAAAGCTTCTCAGATGCTGAACTTCGTGATCGAATGAGACTACTCCAAGGTTCCTCGAATGTCAGGTCTTGACATGCACAGGGATAGACTCAGTGGAATGATGTGATTTGCTGGTAATCATGAGGTGGCCTTACATGAGATTGCTCCTTCATGGACATGGAATAGTTCCTTACTCCTCGAACTCAGATTTGTGGGTGAATGGAACTCCTTCACAAATGGACAACTTGGAATTCTGGTGCAGGAGCACCCGCACATGATCAGGATATAGGTCCGCATGATGACATACATGATCAGGATATAGGATAGTTATCCGCATGATGACAGGATAGTCTATTTTTAGTATGTTTGACTTCTTCATGTAATAAGGTCCATTGGACCGATGCTATGTATTAGATCAGCATAGGAGTATGTGTAGGCAGTTAGAGATCGGGATAAGATAGTCTGAGTTGTCCTCTCTCCCAGCCGCTTGGAAGCTCCCAGCCGCTGGGAAATGAAGTTGGTAGTACTCGAAGGATTTGTTATATATACCTTCGATCTGTTAGGGTTTAGATAGATTGAGTTCATATTGATAGCTGATATTGAGTTTGATAGTTGTTATGTTCAGGAGAGTAGTACTGGTGATATGCTGTACTGGTGATCAGTCCAGATATTGTGAAGTAGAATTGTAAAAGCAGGACATTTGAATCTCCATTGAATAAGATCTCATCTTTTGCAGTATTTGAGTTGATCAGTTGTATCTGTGTTGATTTCCTTTTCTGTTTGCAAGTTAATGGGCACTTTCAACCCTTCCACCGGTTGATCCTGCAAATCGGTGGAATGGTCCTGTATCATAGTTTAGATTGCATTTGTGTTTTCTGTTTATGCATTGCATTGTTCAGGAGATCAGTTAGGAGCATGCTGTGAATCAGCCTAGCATCCTCATGTGCTAGGTCTAGAAGATAAGTTGTTAGATTTTGGTTTGAAGGTGATCCGGCCTGGTCGTCACATGATCTTTGTGAAATAGAGTGGTTCGGAGTGCTTACATGCAGTGGAAGGATACACAGGAGTCTGCATGTGCGTTTCCTGTCGGAACGAGCCGCATCGTCATCTGCGAATGTATCGCCATCAGGATCGGGTCATGAAGTTGTTGAAGTTTGCATGTTGCAAGTGCATCATGATGTTTTGAGTTGGATATATACTCAGTGTATATATCGCAGTCAGGATCATCTCTCAGAGAAGCTCCTCATCCGCGTATCGCTAACGGATGCGGGTGTGAAAGTTAAGTTTTTTGGCTAAGTGTTGAAGAGTTCATCAGGATGATGTGTGACGTCATCGTCATCAGGATATGACGTCATCGTCATCAGGATATTAAGAAATCCCTCAATGCGAGTTTATCCTGTTGTCGCTAAGTGGTAAGGTATCGGCGTAGGCAAGAAGTTGTATTAGCATCATCAGGAGGTTTCGAGGAACCGGATGAACAATATCATGATGCTGTTGCTTGTATCGTCGGGCAGTGGAGCATCGAAGGCAAGTTGTTGAAGTGCAACGTCATCAGGATATTTGGAGCAACCGGATATTTGGATATCCTGTTGACGAAGGTGATATTGAATATCATGATGATGCCGCTTGTATTTGGCACCCGATGAACAGTGCAACCGGAGGATGTTTGCGCCCGTTGATTATCATGATGGTGATGATAGGCGACAAACGGAGGAGGTAAATAGTAGTCGACAGGAGGATATTTGCGATCATCCGAAATATGATGATGCTGTTGAAATGTGATGATGCTGTTGGTGTCTCTAGGAAATATGATGATGATGTTCAGCCGATAGAGAATTTTATCATGCTGTTTGTATTGTTGGCTACTCCTTCCTGTTAGGTTGCCTCCGTTGCGTCCCACTCTGCATCAAATTCCTAGGTTCCACTCTTGAAGAGGTGGATGATTTGGCAATGAGGCTTTAGAAAACTAATCCTAGCAAAAACCTAAAAGAAAATGTAAAAGATGAATAAGGGTTTGGGAATCTAACTGATGGAAAAAACTACTACTGAGGATGGAAATTGGAACTAGTCCTCTGCTTCATCATGAGACAACAACTAGGCAAGGATGGTGCTATCTTCTGAGGGGAAGTAAGGATTTTCAGACTGCTCTAGCAAGGGACATGGAATTGATCATGCAGAATAGTCAAAGTTAGACTTGGAATTAGTTCAGGCTAACCATGCATGGTGATTTGCAGGCCATAGATCACCAATGGTATGAACAAACATATTCAATCATTCAACAATAATAATCTCCATCGTTCTAACTAATGAAAAGCTTGAAAGTAAATGAAATAACTTCATAAAATTTAAGATACGCTTCAATAAATCAAGAAGACCATGTCAGAAATCCAAAGAACCATATGAACACCATTCTTCAATGCTTATATTATTGCTCTAGAAGTCTGTATTACAACAATCCAACCGATCCTTGGAGTTTCAGCTCAACAGAAGTGTAGAAATGAAGTGATGAAGAAAGAATGTACAGTCCAGTTGCTCAGAGAGCAGGGGAGGATGAAAGAAGAGAAGAGGATGAGAGGAGGAGAAAAAAAGAGATGGAACCCCAGCCTATTTATAGGAAAATGTAACCCAAAGGAGGAGGTGGGGAGATTTGATCTCCTAAAAATCTGTGCAAACCCTAAAGAGATAGGGATGAACATGTCATAGGCCCTATGGGATGCTTCCACCTGTCCTGGGAAAAGCTTCCATCTGTCCTAGCTGACTAAGCTGCTTGGTAGGTAGGTGAGAATAGTCAACTATCTATTTGTCCTACTCGTTGGTCACAAATTCCATGGTGTCCTGGAATCCTTTATCTTGAGCGCATATTCTAGGGTGAGCAGGATTTTCATGTGGAGGAATCCTTCCTTGAGCAGGGGTGCACTTTTCAGTTGGTTTAGGAATCCTTCGTTTGGAATTCTTTCTGACCAAAGCTACAGTCCTTCAGAGGTCATGGATTCTTGAGTTGGAATTCCCTATCCCGACGTGGATTCTCATTCTTCTCGATGGATGGTGAACTACTCTTTTGTTCTTGGCTCTCCAAGGATTGATCCTCTTGTCCGGAACTGAATTCCTTGATGTGGAACTTGAAGTGTTGAAAGGACTTCTAGTCTTTTATGCGAAGTCTCCCTGTCGCTGAACTGGAATCTTTTGATGTTACCTTCCTAGTATCATTGAGATGTCTAAATCTTTCTTTTCTTCTTGCAAAATTCACATGTAATCTCCTCATCTGGCGTTGGAAGTAGTCCTCCTCTCCAGTATTGGAACTCCATGATGCTTGAGACAGTCCTTGATCATCCTTGAGCTCTATCTTCATGGAAGCTCATCCTCGTCCTGGATTCTTGCAAAATAAGGGAAACCTCAAATAGTTATGATGCACAAAATCCATAAATGCAATACAATATGAAACATGAATAATTTTGAAAGTTTTGATCAATTTCACTTATAAATTCCTAAACAAACAAAGGGTTTTCCTCATTCTCTGGCATTCTTCATACTCAATTGACTTTTCCTTCATTCCAGGGTTACCGGGCAAGAATTAAGGAGTTTCCAGGGTAGGGCACAACTGGAAGGAGGAAGCAGGATTCCTTGGACAGGAATTCCTCAGCTAGGAATTCTAGGTCTTGATGAAATTTGTCCTCCTCATGGTGAGATCTGTTCTTTGAATGCTAAAATATTCCTTGGAGTGCTTACTTCTGCCCTTGGTTTGAACATGAAATCTACTTTTTCTATCTTTGATTTGAGTTTGAATGAATGAAACGACCTAGGCAGCCTCCTTATATAGGTGTTTGGACTCCCCCTACCACTTGGCTGACCTAGGTTGGTGGAATAAAAAATCTGGCCACCATACTCCATCACCTAGCCGACTTAGTTCTTTTGTCCTTTTCTCCCAGGGTCGGTGGTCAGGGATTTCAGTCAGTTGGGGAATCCACCTGGTCAGGGAATCCACTTGTCCTGGAGCACATATTCCACTTGGTTGGGGATTCCTTGAGGTCAGGGATTCCTTTTGGTCAGGGATTCCTTAAGGTCGGGGATTCTATGAGTGACTGGATTATGCGATCATGGATAACTTCTTCCTGAGTTTGGACTTCTCTCTCAGACTTTCTTTCAAGTCTTTTTGTCAAAATTTTGCCAAGTTTTGGAAATTTTCTCCCTGATGGATTTCATTCAAATGGAAGGCCACAATTTTGTACTTGTGAATAGGGATCCATTCATGTTACATACTCTAGAGGGAACTGGAATCTATTTTGCACTTTTTCCTATAGGCCATGTAGTCAGCTGTTCAGTTGTATCCTCGGGCTGAGTCAGGAGAGTCATCTTGCAGTCCAATGTCCAGGAGCGCATATTCTACTGGGTCCTGAATATTGCGACCGGGACATAATTCCTCCAGGGGCATGAAATCCACTTGCAACTGGATTTTTGTGCTTAGGACAAATTTCTTCCATGAGCACAAAATCCACCTGCAGGTGAAAAGTGCGACCTGGATTATTTCTTGCTTGGGTTTTTGCTTTAAGGTCTTTTTCTTCTGGTTTAAGTGGAATTTGAGTTGTTCCAGTTGCTTCATAGAGGTTTGATCATTGGCATAGGATTCAGAACGAGGAGTTTTCCTTCATGCTTCTCAGGGAATTTCAATCTTTATGGAAAAATCCTTCTAACAGATGGTGAATTCTTCATGCAGGCACCCATGGACAAGTTTGGGAATGATTTCCTGATAATTTGCAAAGTTTAGATTGGACAGGACACTGGAATTGGACAATCCTGATCCTGGGGCGCATAATCTAGCAGGTACTGTATTATGCGACCAGGACAGAAAATCATCCCTGGGCACATAATCCAGTACCTAATGGATTATGCGACCAGGGAGAAAAATCTTCCCTAGGCACATATTCTAGTACCTACTAGAATATGTGACTAGGAACCTTCCTATGCAATAGTTAAAAGTCTTCTGGAGGAGTGTTTGGGCATTCGTCGTTTCGAAATTGTTCTAAGTCCTTGAAAAACTCTATTGGTTTGGAAATTGTCTGAGTTATGATCAGAGATTGAGTCCCAGATTTGGATTAGAAGGATATCCTTTGGATTAGTCCTGCAGGAGTAGGGCTGTCGGCTCGGGCACTGTGTTCCATGATGGAAAGATGATCATGCCAAGGAGTGACATGCTTTGTCAAATGCAGGACCTTGTCGGGATATGAATTTGGATAGACCTTGCAACAGAAGTCTAGGAATGAATTCCTTTGGAACAAGACTCAGGGATAGGAACTTCCAGACAGGACTCTAGATTAGACTTTCAGACTGGATTCTTGGACTAGGGTCCGGATTGGACTTCTGGATTGGGACTGGGGTCTCAAAGAAGATTAGCACTGAGTGAAGGATTAGGACCTTTCTTATGGAATGATGGAATTATGCCATGGATTGGTCAGTTTTGATCGAGGAATGATAGTCAGGGTTTCACTTATCCTTAGGAAAATTCACTACTTCAAGCATTCCTAATGTTCCCAGTGAGCTAACTGCTCAGATATTCTTTCCTAGCTTCATGGATCAGGACAAGAAACTGCAAGATCAAAGCAAAACGATGATGAAAGCGAGAAAAAGGGGGGTCCCCATTTGCAATGGGGCGATGTGTGAAAATGTCACAACAGGTTGCTACCCTCCCATACATAGAGGGCCTCTCAAATAAAATCTCAAAAATTTTGCACAAGAAAGGCCTCCTATGTACTTTCAAACTGATCTCCACCCTTAGAAACCTTATACCTTCTGCCAAAGATCCCAGAAGTAATCTAATTAACTCCAGGATCTATAAGATTTTTTGCTCCTGTAGGATTCCATACATTGGTGAAACGGGTCGATCCATTAGCACCAGGATCAAAGAACATAGTGCAGACATCAGGCATGATCATGTCTCAAAATCTGATCTCACTGAGCATTTCCACAATACCAACCACCACATTTGTCTTGAGCACACCCAAGTCCTGGTGAAGGAAGATTGTTTCTTCAAGAGGAAACTCCAAGATGCCATCTTCATTAAAAGTCACCCCTCCAATCTCAATCGTGATGAAGGGTGGCAGCTTAGCCCAACCTGGCAACCTCTATTGAACTCCCTCTAGTCTCACCCTAGCCCTTATTGATTCCTCTAGCCCCCTGGCACAACCCCCCCTTTTAGCCACCAACCTACCTCTCTCTTCACCTCAACCTGCCCTCTCCCTACTCTTTTTTGTTTTCCTCCTGTTGACCTCTGCTTCACCTCTCCATCCCCTATCCTCTCCTTCACCTACCTTGCTTTATTTTCTTTTTTCCCCCCTTGCTTTGTGCTCTCCTCTTTCTAATGCCCTTCACTCAGGTAGGTTTTTTCCTTTGTTTATCTTGGTGTGCATCTATAGTTATGCATATATTTACATACATCGATAGATACATATGTTTTTGTATATACACATGCAGACACATGTATATGTATATGTTTCTGTTATATATATTTATGTTGCTTGGTTATATATTTATTTTTATAGTCTTTGTTTTATTACGCTTACACTAACTTTGGATTGATAAGACTATTGGTACTTGTGTGTCGTTTGTATAATACATATATTTGTGTTCATCTACATTTACCCTCTTATATTTGTAGATATATAGTACAGTTAGGTCTATTTGTCTATTCATAGAGTTATGTCTTTGCATAAGTATACACTTATACTCTATGTAGTATTCTTCTTTCATTTTATATCTTATTCATTTTTACTCTTTTATTTGATTTCCTTTTTCATCCCTTTCGTATTATATATATAGCTACTTACTTATCCTTCTTTTTTATTTTTATTTTTATGGGTTATCTTTATTTATTATATATTTCATAAAGTCATTCTATTTTTATGTTTATGGATTTAGTTTGATTTTTCATACATTTTACATTCTTATCTCACATTCATTTATAATATTGTATTTGTTTCATAGATTAGATTTCCTTTTCCTTTCTTTTCAATTCTATCTTTCACTTCTTACCTTTTTTGATCATGTTCCTTCTTTTTAATTTCTTCCTTTCATTTCTACTTTTTGAACCCTTCTTGTATTTATTTAGGTTCACTCCATGTAGTTATTTTGTTTCAAACAATTATCATTCTCATTTTTTTACAATTTTTAGATTTCCTTTTTCAACTCGTTGCTTCTTTCCATATTAGTTAGTTTGTTCCTGAATTTGTACTCAGTTAAATATATAATCATATATATGATCTTATATTACATATATTTATTTCTTTGTACATTGATTTTGTTATTGTCTCTTATATAGATATTTCTAGACACTTATTTATCTAGCTACTTAATTACATATTCTCATTGTTATTATGTTAAACATATTATACATATTATTTGTAGTATCTATCACATCACTCTTTACACATTTCTCTCAATATATTTACTAATTGATTATTTTGTTATTCTTTATTATATTAACATGTGATATTTCCTTTCACTGCATGTTTATTGGATTATAACTTAATTCATTATTTTTATTGGTTGTTTTGCCCTTCTCACCAACCCTTCCCCCACTTGCTCCTCCTTTTTAAAGGGTAAGTTTGCAATCCAATCCATAAACATCCTCTTCTTGATGTTGGATCACTAAGTGTGATCTGAAACATTGAAGCAAAAACATACACAGTTAAATCCAGAAGCACTCTCTTGCATGATGATAGTTCTTTCAAGGATCTTAATCCTCCTAATCTTCATGAGGAGTCTTCTTCATCCACTTTAGATGGCGACAATGATGATGAGGATTCATCTTCCTCCTCTCCTAATCATGATTTAAAGGGTGATGATTCTCCTCCATACTCTCCTACTGGGCCTCTTTGGGCTCGTCAAATATTGGAGTCAATAGGTGATTAGGTTGGTGATCCTTCAGATGCAAGAAGAACAAGGTCACAGTTTGAGCATGATCCACATCTCTTCATTGGTTCAGCTTCTGATCTATAGTCGTTTCAGGTAGATTTTGGTGTCCCCAAGTGGGATGTTGCTATGTAGGAAGAGTTCAATTCCTTGGAGAGGAACCATACTTGGGATTTAGTGCCCCTTCCTAAGTATAAGGCTCACTTAGTCATGAAAGGATTCTCCCAGGTTCCTAGGATTAACTAATTTGATACTTTGCACCAATTGCCAAAATGCATTCCATCCAACTTGTCCTTGCTATTTTTGAAACCCATCGTTGGAAAGTTCATCAGATGGATGTGAAGAGTGATTTTCTTCATGGTGACCTTTAGGAGGAGATACACATGAAGCAACCATAGGGGTTCATTAAGGATCCTTCACTTGTTTTCCATCTTTGGAAGTCTCTCAATGGCCTCAAACATGCCCCTCGGGCTTGGTATGCCAAGATGGACTCCTTCCTTATCATAGTTGGATTCACTTGATGTCATTCTAATCCCAATGTCTATATTTTGCAGTAGGATGATTTACTCCTATTTTTGGTTCTTTATGTTGATGACTTGCAGATCACAAGGAGTTCTTTATTTGCCATCAAAGCAATGAAAACTATTTTTCATGATCATTTCTTGATGTATGACTTGGGCCTTCTGCACTACTTCTTGGGGGTTGAGATCACTTAGTCTTCTTCTAATATCTTCATTGCACAACCCAAGTATGCACTTGATATGCTCTCCAAATTGACTATAAGCCTATAGTGACTCCATTTCTGTTAGGGGTCAAACTTGAGGCTCATTATTCTTCACCATTGGTGTATTCTACCTTGTATTACCAATTTGATGTAGGAGCATCCAGGGTGTAAGAGCAATCTTGCATCAACCAAAAAAAATGTTGTTTCTTTTCAATAAGGTCTAAATTTGGCAGGGTTACTATTTTTAGTAAGTTTGCATTTGTGCACAGTTGGATACAAAATCTTAGACAGACCTCTAGAATGGTGAATTGAAGCTAATAGTGAAGAAATCACTTCAATATCATTTGTCATTTGTGAGATATTAAAATTTGAAATTCCAAAAATCCTATTGAAATATTCAAAGTCAAATTTGAGGCACTTAGAGGCTCCGGATGGGCCTAAAATTTGGTGGGAAACTCAAGCAGTCTGCCATTAGGTAGTGCTTGTGCACAACCGTCTTTTCGAGAGCTTTTCAAAAAGGTATTGTAATTGAAAATCCAACAGTCGGATCAAAAGTTATGGCCATGTGAAGTTGACCTATTTTTGGAGGGAGATGTAAATTTCGAAATTAAGTTGGTGGCCACCAAAAAGGGCTATATATGACCATTTTTGGGAACCCTTGGGTAGTAGAGTTAAGGGGGAAGGTGTAGAGTCAAGAAAAGGCAGGAAAATAGAAACTCTAGTTGATTTGGGGTTACAAAAGGTTGAAGATTCTAGAGTCTTGAGAGAGGGAGCTGTAATGTGTTGCAGCCTATAGGGGATTCATCCTCTGATTGTATTTGAGCTTCTGTAATGTAATGTTTTGTCCATATTAATAAAATATCATTCTATTTTCTGTGTGAAATTTTTGTTATTGTGTGTTTTATGATTTACCCCCTTCATCAAGTGGTATCAGAGCAAGGGTTCCTAAGTGTGTAGATAGATCACTGACTGTGAGACAGTTTGCACCAGGATCTAAGGTTGTGGGTTTGCTGCAAAGATCAAGATGCCTCCACGAAGAAACCATGGTGGGAGGAATGCTTTGACAGAAGAGGGTTTTTGAGCCTTGCAAAGACAAATTGATGCATTGCAAGAGGAGCTGCGAAGAGGGTTCGAGCCAAGAAGGAGAGAGGAAAGTGAAGATGAAGCTGAAGAAGACCTATCTGAGGAAGAACAAGAAGCTGTGGGCGATCCTATAGAAGTTAGGTTGTTGAGGGCCATTTCAAAGATCAGAAAGAGGCCTAGGATCAAAGTTTCTACCTATTATGGAGATTTGAATCCGGAACAACTTATTGATTGGATCAATGATATGGAGGAGTATTTCGAGTATGAAGATGTGGAAGACCCAGAACAGGTCAAGTTTGTAAAGATAAAGTTGAAGGGCCATGCCAGTATTTGCTGGAAGGAGGTCTAGTTAGAGAGAAATAGAAGAGGAAAAGCAAAGATTACCAGATGGGATCAGATGATGGAGAAATTGAAGAAGCGGTTCATTCCTGTGGACTATGAGCTGGAGTTGGTGAAGAAGCAGCAAGGATTGAAGCAAGGTAACAAGTTTGTTAAGGAGTATACAAAAGATTTTTGTAAGATCACTATTAGGATAGGCCATGGAGAGGCCAACAAGGAGAAGGTAGCCCATTATATTAATCGGTTGAGGCCAAGTATTTAAGAAGAGTTGAGCCTGGTCAGAATGAACACCATAGAAGATGCGTACCAGTTTTCCCTGAAGGTGGAAGAGAATAAGAGATTTGAAAGCAAGAAAAGGGGAAGAGGTTAAGGCAGAATGACTAGTGGAAGACCCTATGGAGGCTGAAATGAAGATCCAAAGAAAAGTGAAGAAGCTAGAACCATTTGAAATCAGAGAGGAGATAATACCTACCATCCTCGTGACCAGAATAATTGTGAGCAAATAGGAAGAGGAAGAGGTAGACCTGGGCAAGGACCTAGAAGAGGAGGTTTCAGAGGAACATGTTTCCAATGTGGAGAAGAAGGGCATCAAGCATAGAAGTGTCTGTAACATCAAGGATGAATAGAAGACCTGAAGGTAATGCACGAGTTGCACATGTAGATGAAGATGCACGGTCTGAGCGTTCTGAAGATGCTGAAAGGGGTGAAACCCTAGTGGTCAGAAGAACCTTGCTGAACGAGGAGAAAGAACCAAATCAGAGAAAGAGTCTATTCCGCACAAGGTGCAAGTGTGAAGGTAAGTGTTGTGATATTATTATTGATAGTGGAAGCATTGACAATCTTGTTTTAGAGGATATGGTTAATAAATTGAAGTTGACAAGGAGAAAACATCCACATCCATATCAGATTGCATGGTTGCAGAAGGACCATAGAGCTTTGGTCAATGAACAATGTTTAGTTAAGTTCAAGATTGGAGATTACCATGATGAGGTGTTGTGTGACATCATACCGATGGATGCATGTCATATGTTGTTGGGAAGGCTATGGTAGTATGATAGGTGCACTATTCATGATGGCCATGTAAACACATATTCCCTGACAAAGGATGGAGTTCATCATAAGTTTAAGCCCTTGAAGGAGGTGGAAGAAAAGGTATGGAGTACTACCAAAGTTTTCTTGGTGGATGGTAGGAAATTTTTGGAGGGTATGAAGCATGAGCGTTATTGCTTTGCATTCATTCATAGGATCAGTCAAGAGAAATGTGAAGATGTATCAGTAGAAGTCTCAGATATGCTGGAAGAATTTTAGAACATTGTCTCTAATAATGTACTAGAAGGTTTACCACTAGCGAGGAAGATAAGTCACCAAATGGAATTGATACTAGGAGCCAGTTTGCCAAATAAGGTAGCCCATAGAATGACTCCTTTAGAGAATGAAGAGCTGAACAGACAAGTTCACGAGTTGTTAAGGAAGGGACTGATAAAGGAGAGCCTAAGTCCATGTGCGGTACCTGCAGTACTAGCATCGAAGAAAGATGGAGAGTGGAGGATGTGTACAGATTCCTGAGCCATCAACAAGATCACAATCAAGTATAGATTTCCATTGCCTAGAATGGATGACATAATGGATTGTTTGAGTGGAGCCAAGTACTTCACGAAGATTGATATGAAGAGTGGGTATCACAAGATTCGAATAAGAGAAGGAGATGAATGGAAAGACAACCTTCAAGATAAAGGAGGGTTTGTATGAGTGGTTAGGCATTCCATTTGGGGTAACCAATGCACCGAACACATTCATGTGGCTCATGAATGAGGTACTAAAATTTTTTTGGAAATTTTTGTTATTGTTTATTTAGATGACATTTTTATTTTCAGTAAGACTTGGGATGAGCATTTGATGCATTTCAGAAGAGTTTTAGAGAAGCTGAGGGAGGAGAAGTTGTTGATTAATTTGAAGAAATGCAGTTTTGCAAAGGAGTTGGTATACCTAGGATTTGTTGTCTTAGAGAAAGGTCTTAAGATGGACCTAGAGAAGGTGAGGGCTATCATTGAATGGCCTATGCCAAGGAGTGCTTCCGAGGTAAGATTTATTCATGGTTTTGCAAGTTTTTACAGAAAGTTTATCAAGAATTTTAGTAGCATTTGTGCACCCCTAACTGAGACAATGAGAGGGGATAGAAAAGAGTTTAGATGGACTAAAGGAGCAAACAAGAGCTTTGATACATTGAAGTAGAAAGTTGTAGAACAACCTGTTTTGGCACTTCCAAATTTCAATAAGGTATTTCAGTTAGATTGTGATGCTAGTGGTAGTGGTATAGGAGCTATTCTGAGTCAAGAAGGTAAGCCCATTGCCTATTTTAGTGAGAATCTTAATGATGCCAAGAAAAAGTATTTTGTTTATGATCAGGAGTTTTATGCAATAGTTTAGGCTTTGAAGAAATGGAGACATTATTTGTTGGTAAAAGAGTTTGTTTTATATACTGATCGTCAGGCTTTGCAATATCTTAATAGTCAAGGAAAGTTAAATCAAAGACACTTAAAACAGGTTGAGTTTTTGCAGATTTTTACTTTTGTTTTGAAGCATAGGAGTGGGATGTCCAACAAAGTTGTAGATGCCTTGAGCAAAAGGTAAAATTTGTTGACAAAAATGAAGATAGAGGTTGTTAGGTTTCATGAACTCAAAAGTTTGTATCCTGAAGATCTAGATTTTGCAGAGGCTTGGAAAGCCTATTTGGAACATGTTACTTTAAATAGGAGAAAATGGTTGGATTACATAATCCAAGATGGCATGTTGTTTAGAGGAAGCCAGTTGTGCATTCTGAGGAGTTCCATGAGAGAGAACCTGATTAAGGAAAAGCATAGTGAAGGATTAGCTGGACACTTTGGTTGAGATAAGACCATTGCTATTGTTGGTGAACATTATTACTGGCCAGAATTACAACAGGATGCGAGGAAATTTGTGCAGAGTTGTACAGTGTGTCAGATGACAAAAGGAACAAGTTAGAATACAGGGCTATATAAACCATTACCTATACCAGAGAAGCCATGGGATGATATTAGTATGGATTTTGTTCTTGGTTTACCAAGGACACAAAGTGGACATGATTCCATTTTTGTGGTGGTGGACAGATTCTCAAAGATGGTCCATTTTATTCCTTGCAATAAGACAAATAATGCTATTCATATTGCAGAGTTATTTTTCAGGGAGGTGGTGAGACTACATGGTCTACCTAAGAGCATAGTTACAGATCGAGATACCAAGTTTGTCAGCTATTTCTGGAGGATGTTGTGGAAAAAGTTAAAGACAGATTTGAACTTTAGCTCTACACACCATCCACAGATTGATGGACAAGTAGAAGAGGTGAATAGGAGTTTAGGTAACCTGCTATGATGCTTAGTAGGAGATAATCCCAAGGGATGGGATTTGATTTTACCAGAGGCAAAATTTGCTTACAACAATTCTGTCAATAGAAGCAAAGGTAAATTTCCATTCCAGGTTGTGTATGGGAGTAGCCCAAGAACTACTTCTGAATTGAGGAGGATGGATAAGGGTGAGAAGAGTAGTGCCGAAGGTAAAAATTTTGTTGAGCACATGAAGAATTTGCACGAAGAGGTAAGAAAGCATATCCATAAGATGAATTCTCAGTATAAGGCTAAGGTAGATTAGAAGAGGAGACATAAGGAGTTTCAGGAGGGTGATGAAGTCATGGTTCACTTGAGAGAAGAAAGATTTCCAGTTGGTACATATAATAAGCTGAAGATGAGGAAATGTGGACCATGTAGAATCTTGAAGAAGCATGATTTAGGGAATGCATTTGAGGTAGAGTTGCTTGATGATATCAAGATTTCACTAGTGTTCAACATTTCAGATTTGATAGAGTATTATGATGATGGACTTGATAAAGGAACATAGTGGGACATTCCAGCATCTACTTCAGAGAAGGAGGAGGTAGAGGGCATTTTGGATAGCCATGTGGTAAGAGTACAAGAAATAGGCAGTATACATAATACTTAGTGAAATGGAAAGGAAGACCTATTGAAGATTCATCATGGTTATCCGAGACTGAGGGTAACCATTTTGGATTCCCTCTAACTCATGAGAAGTGACAGGGTCACTTTTCAAATTACCCTAGGCGTCTGATGTAGGAGCATCCAGGGTGTAAGAGCAATCTTCCATCAACAAAAAAAATGTTGTTTCTTTTCAATAAGGGCTAAATTTGGTAGGGTTACTATTTTTAGTAAGTTTGCATTTGTGCATGGTTGGGTACAAAATCTTAGACGGACCTCCAGAATGGTGAATTCAAGCTAATGATGAAGAAATCACTTCAATATGATTTGTCATTTGTGAGATATTAAAATTTCAAATTCCAAAAATCCCATTGAAATATTTGTTACTAAATTTCTTCACACTAAATTTAGTTAGACCTAAGTGCAGTTGTTAAAAAGGAATAAAAGAAAACTTTGAAGTTATGCATTTAATGAATAATTGATGCCTTGATAGAGCAGAGATGACATTTAGTTGACAGGATAACCCATCAGTCTAATCAAGACTGATGAATCATCATGATAAGAGAATAAGGCTGTCAAGGTATCAATCATTAAAGAAATACAGTTGATTTAACATAGTGTTATCTTTTAGGAGCTATAAGTCAGATTGGTTATTCACTTAATCACATTTGAAAGAAAGAAAGAAATATATTTATTTAAACTGTTATTTCATGTCATATCTGGAACATACAATTCAACATCTGTTACTCTATCCTATCCATTGATTAAAAAGAAATATACATATATCAAGTGCATAAGATAGATTAACTGATCATGTTTAAAAGAAGTTATCAAATGTGTCCCACACAAGCCATGGGAGTAACTAGACTAAGCAATTGCAGACATGGAAGATATACATTTGAATGATAAAAGAAATAATAAAGACATATGATAAAGGTAAACATCCATCATTGCCTAAGCAATAAGGTTGTTTTGTTGATGTTGATCCTCAGTCTTCATCTCTAGCTCCTATCATCAGCTGAACCTACAAAACATTTGTGGAAAGTCCTGTTAGAGCTCCAGATGTTTAAAGTTATCACATGCTTTTATCAAGCAGATATATGAACTTGTCACATCATGCAATTCATATGAAAGATCAGATCAGATATGTGCTACAAGTCAGAATATCATGAAGAGGATCAATCAATATCATCAGGTATATTTTTTATGCTAACTTGTTTGTTCACTGTGCAGGTATAGGAAAAGTAATGTTGTTGATTTGAAGACAAATAAAGCATGTGCAGAAAATGTGGCTCCCACAATGGTCGAGGCCAGCATGCTCAAAATGATACCATTACATTTTATGCTATATCCAATAAGCTCATCAATGATCAAATTCCAAATGATTGCAAGAAACATAAGGTATTGTTCTACTTTCTTTATCATTAATGAAGTATGATCTTTAATAACAGTCCTATGCCATCAATAGATACACAAGATACAGTCATAAATGATGACAATGAATAGCTATACCACAAAGTAAAGTAATCAGGTCTAAAAGACCAAGATACATCCTATGAAGCTGCCACCATGAAGTACAGAAGGAACAGTGTCTAGAGATACAATGCTGATTCTTTGTGCATGAGGAAGTAGAGTACTCCATTCAAGAGATGTTATGCTATGGAACAATCAAATCAAATGATCCAGGTACATCCTTACAAGATGCAGGTAGAGGACAGTCACAGTATACCTTTGGATCAAGAAGATTATCATTCAAATACCATGCAATGAGGGATTCAGTGCAGCGATAGATCATGGAGCAACATTTAAGGACAGGGTCCTAGTATAGTAATTAATGACTGTGCTAAGGATGAGTACAAGATGGGACAGTCACTAATGACTGTACCAGGCAAGGACAACTTCTAAAGTGCAAAGTGCTGTCATAACTGTACTGATACAGCTAAAGCAATAAGCTCATTCAGCCACATGAATATCAGTCATATACAAGATAATACCATCAGTGAAAATAGCTAGACATGAATGGAATAGGTAAAAATATCACTTTGTTGCATTGCCTTAGTCTTGAAATCTTATCATAAGTTGTGGAATGATGTTTGGAGTACAGTCCACAATAGTCACAAACAGTCACCCATATGTTTGACCAAGGCCATCATGAAACAGTCATGCAAAAGAAGTAGTCACCTCTACAAGTCTGACAGTCAACATATTAAGAGAGATACAATAAAGAGCTACAAGCCAATGTCTGCTAAATAGAACAACTTGACCATTACGGCCATCTGGAGTGTTTTTGGAACATAAGAAAAAGGTACAGTTTAACCCCTGTAGAATGATCATAGAATCCAAATGTATCAAGTAGAAGTAAACCATACAAGCACAGAATAGTCATACATGGCGGCTTATAGGATGACTATTATTAGTAAAAGGCAGTCAGTATAATGACTATAAAAAGAGTTAGGAGTCTCACATTCTCAGAGACTAGAACAATCATTAACATATGACAGTCTAGCAGTAAAAGCAAATCAGCAAGGATCCTAAAACTGTTTAAGTGTGAAGAAGCCTGCATGCTAAATAGGGAATAATGATGGATGAAGCTTTGATAGAGATAGGTTAGGAACCATGTTATAACTTATGAACATTGGAAAATAATGTACAAATAGACACAGTCATACACTGTGTGGTCATGAACTAAGATTTTATAACAATTTCAACATGAGAGCAGTAGTTGGAGGTAGGTTGTTTTGTTTCTCAAGAGGACTCCCATACTCCTAGACATTATTGCAAATATTAAACATGATAGCAACCATCTGAGATAGCCTGGTATACAGAGAAGAATACCAAGAGTTTGAATAGGCAGATTAGTTGAAAGGAAGAACAATACATGTATTGAATTGACAAAGTCAAACAAAGGAACAACATAAAGATAGAAATACATGGGATGCAATGTCTAGGTGTTACATTAAGGAACAATATGATGACATCATGAGGATTACATGCCTTCTATATAATGTACAAGTTATATATCATCAATGCAAGAGTGCAACAAACTTTACTACATCATTGGCATGATTAGGAGCAACAATACATCATGTAATAGATACAGTCAGTCATCACTGAGACAATGAACGTTCATTCATAGTGGTAATCATTGTATTCATTTTTCCACTGCTCCCATTTGCAGTTATATCAAGAAATGCAGACCATTATGCATACTGAACAAACAAAGAAGAGGTAAAGTCAAAGGTAATCAAGCATAAACTTATTCATTTTTGCCTTTATCATCAGACCTAATGCCATAGTATGATCACAGGTCTAAGTTGGAGGAGCATCCATGCATATGGAACATCAAGATAGGTACAGTTGGTACTGTTGTGAATGAGGTAAATTGCTTTTGAAAGAAGAGAACTAATATACAGGCATCTTTATTATCTTTGAATAGTCATGAATACAGTAAGAAAGTCAAAAGTGATAAGGACAACTTATAAAACAAGGGGGTTGAATGATATGATGCTACAGATAGAGCAATCTTTCTGATTGATGGAGAAGATGTATACATTTATACCATACTTAGTGGCAAAGTTCCAGAGAAGAAATCTCATCTTTATCTCTTTCTACAAGTAAAAGAATAGATGCCATGACTATTATAATGGATTTTTTTCATACAGAAGAAGATGCAAACTCAAGCCAAAGTTTTAAAACCCTAGTTACATTTCTGTGTCTGGAGAACCCAAAGGAATCAAAATATAGCACAACCATTGCCATTAAAGATCATTCCTTCAAAATACAGAGCACCCACTTCAAATTTTCTTGAAACCTTTGCATGAAATCGCCCAAGCAGAGCAAGAATGCAATGACATAAAGAAAATTACTATGAAAATGCTCAAAGAGATACACAGGCCACAATCTCCTTTTTTCTCAGATATAATGTTAAGTTGCAAACAAAGGCAACCCAAAGGAAACATATACACAGTATATACTAAGCATCTAGCCACATCAGATATAGAGAATGAAAAATGCATCAGAGATAAAGTGTAGTTGCAGCCATAGGAGATGGATTTACTTCATAAATAAAGCATATGGTCAAAAATACCTTGTATTTTTATGTCAAAACTGTCACAAAATCCTTCAGAAATTGTAGAAAACCTTTAAGAAATCTTCAAACCCTGATGAAGCATGGCGGTAGAGACAATGTGAAGATAGGTAAAAATGGAAGTATCTTTTAGGTTTTCTTCGTTATTGCCAATGCCCTAGCCAAGCCATGGATTTCCCTTTTCCTTTTTGACTTTCAATACTTAAAATAAATCATTGTTATCTTTCCTTTGTCGTGGTCAATACTTGCAAGATTCATGGAACCTAATGATTTAACCACAAGGAGGGGGCCGTGTGCCAAGAAGATATGTTTACTTTTTACATTTCAGATTTTGATAAAGTCAAAAATTGACATCATGAGAAGGAAAGGCTTTATGCCTTATGAACTTTCCAAAACCCCTATTTCTATATGGTTGCCACATGTTTGAAGATGCCTTGTAATATGATACAACATGGTCGAAAGTCAAGTCAAACATTCTCCACTTTATGCATGGATCAAATTACTTAATGCCTCATGCATTTGTAATGCATTTTAAAGTCAAAACAACATGGATACTATATTGTTTGCAATATGAAGAGCTAGCATGGACAAGACAAAGTTGAGGTGGCTGACTTGTGGATAAGGTAATGTTTTGCATGGAGATATCGATATAGTGATGCAAGAGAATTTAGATAAGGATTTTGAAGGCATGGTAATGTATGAAAGGTGGCAGGAAGGATGAAGACAAGTGTTTTTGCAAGGTAAATGAAAACAAAAGGAAGGGGTATTTTTTATAGATTGATATACCTTGGAAGGCAAGGAGTATTTATTTGTTTATTTTGCCTTGATGTTTTGAGATGCAATATTTTTATCCTTGGAAATGTAATGGAGTGATAAGGTATATTTTTTGCCTTTAATGAATATGTCATGCAACTAGGTGTTTTTTCTCACTAGGAGATATAAGGGATTTTATTTTCTATTAAGTCCTAATTTTGGCTAAAATCATGCAAATTAGGCAAATGTAATTGGAGAGATAAGGAGATCTATTTTTCTTTTATGATGCATGATTTTACAAACAAATAAATTGTAAATAAATAATAAAGTAATATTTTAACAAGTTACTTTATTATTTTTCACAAATTGTAAAATCAAGTAAGTACAAGTTGTAACCAATAATAGAGTAATTATTTTAATTACTTTCTTATTTACTCACAATCAATTTTGCAAAAGCAAAATCATGCAAATTGATAAGTTGAGTTAGCTAGGCCAACCAGGGGTTTCTTGCATGATTTGAGGAGTATTTTTAGGGTTCTTGGTCAAGCATATGGAGAGGTCCAAATTGGAGCTATTTTTGCTTGAATTGTTACAGTTTGAGCCCTTATTTTTTGGGATTTTTGAGGTTTCTCGTGGATCACTTTGGAGTGCTTATTTTTAGAGGTAGTTAGCTACAGTTCATTTTTTGCATGCCTCTTAGTGAGAGCAAAGCTATATATTGTAAAGTAAAACTTGTTTTTGCTAGTTCTTGCCTTTTTGCTCTTATAAACTTTGAGGGAGGAGAAGGTTTTGTAGCTCAAATTTTTACAGTTTATAGAGATCAGTAGGTTACAAGTTCCATTTTTTTCTTTCTTGCAATATTTCCTTTGTTATTTAAAAATCAAGTATTTACCTTTCCATTTGATGCTAATTGTATGAAGTGATTTGATGAAGTTTTACTGTGTTTAATCATTAAAACCATTAAAATTATTGTCTCATTCTTACTTGCAGTATTAAGCATAGTGTTATTGCAGGTCTTAGGTTGTGTTAATAAAAATAATCCTTTTTGTGTTGTGAGAAATCCTTTTCCTTCATAAAAGCCTATTTTCAAGCCTTCCTTAGAAACACTTTTTGTGATATTTGTGCCAAGATTGGATTGTGTGAGTCAGATTTCTGAGTTATATTGTGAACCAGATTGCATATTTTTCTATCCATATTAGGTGCATCACCAAATTTTATAGTTTCATTTCCTTATAGCTTCCTTCTTACCCTTTTCGAAAATAGAAAATCATACATTCCAATAGAATATTTTAAGGGAACCAACCCATAGTCTGGAAATTCAAACTCATTATAGGTCACCCACAGCCTGAGTTTGTCCCCATGTTTTGAAGGATTACAGAGTGTCCCAGCTTTGTATAAGGGTGCAATCCTCATTAACAACAGTTTTTGGGACTCCCAGTGGGACTTTGAACTAATTTTTAGTTCAAAAGAACTTATTTATTACTGTTGTTTTGGTATGATCAATAGTTAATTTAGCTTTTTTAGGGTGTTATTTCAATATACTTGGCGACTCTATCTTTCTCGTTTTATAGATTAGATTCTGCAACCTATGAGAGGTATCACAAGATCCATCTTTTGAATGAGTAAATATGTCCATCCTTCATGGAAACATGTCATATCATCTAGTATATCATGAAAATACTGCCAATCCTCCATCTTATCAGCCATATCAGATCAACCATACTTCTAGTTGCATTCCTTATTCCTTTGATTTACAAAAAAATTAGCATGCTCAACATGTTTGCCTCCCACACACCCCTGCTCATCCTTCATATTAGTATTTACATATCCAAAATCATTCCCAAGAGGTTACGGATATGAAGTATAGCATGAGTGATATCAATGATACATTGTTAAAAATCATGATGCAGCTAGAAGAGCTAAAGAGGCTATAAGAGTATCAGTAGTAGCAAGAAGAGATCGATTATTAGGCCCATCTTCACCAACAAGAATTAGAGACACAAAGGATACAATTTGAACAAGATCTTTGCTGACAGATTGCAACAAAAGAGGCACAGATGAAGTATTTTCTTGTACAAATACAAAAGCAGAACATCCAGATAGCTGCATTCATTTCGGATCAACGTTCTCAAAATGAGGTTAGTAGATATCAAGTTTCAAGTTTTAAGAATTCTGATTGTAATCAAGAACCCATTTGCATTCAAAAGCAGTCTATTAGTTCTCAGTATCTATCATATCAAGTACCTGAATTAAACCATTAGGCTTTTAGGGAACCATGACAGCCTTCTCAGACTGAATACCCTGATTATAAAATACCAAGTTTTATCAAAACTACCTCTTCCATACCAATCCAAAATCAGGAAAGGGAAGTAGTGATCAAACTTGAACCAATCAAAATTCTAGGTTTTAATCAAGAAAAATTAGTAGTGGTGAAAGATATCTCTATTGTTTTTACTATATCACCAGCTGAAAATAAGCTTAATGCATATGAAAAGGATGATGGTTCAATTTTGACACCAAATCCTTTTCATTTTGATTTGTTTGAGAACTTTTCTAATGTTGTTTACAAGATAAATGAAATTAGGTCACAGATATTGGAAGGACAAAATCTTCAATTGCCAAAATAGATTGCCCAAGTTCCAAGTAAGAATAAACCAGACAACGAGGAAGATGTGGTTTCTCTATTTGATCAAATACCTTCTTTTATTGACCAAGATGAAAACATCAGGCAAGTACCAGATGATTTAAGATAGCCAGTTGATCTTGCAGAACATGGGTACTACTGATCTTTAATGAAGACGATGTCTTAGTTCAACTAGAACACCAAAAAGATAGTCACATTTTGGATGCCAACAATCTTGTTTTACATGAACATAAAAGTTACCAACCTGAATGTGAAACTAAATCAGATGATTTTCCCCATTAGAATAAAACATCTAATTTGTTTTCAGAATAGCTAAGTGGATCAATTAAAGAAATTCAATATTTTCAAGATATTTCTGTTTCTGATTGTCAAGACCCTGACTGTTCAGCCTACAGGGAGCTTGCTAATCTGATGGATTCTAGTAGCAATCAAGAGCTTATGTCAGGAAATGATGAGCATATAGTTTCATTACAAGAATGCCAGTTGGATGAAAGCATGAAAGCATGTTTTCAGATATTATAAAGATTTTTTGTTCTAACATAGATAATGATTTGATACCATGTGAAACAACAGTATCTGATCAACAGGATCAGGCCAAAGAAGTAAGTATTCATCCTTTTCATTCATATGAGCTAACTATTTCAAATTAGATTGACATTACAAGTGAAAATAGGACAACATATATAAATCAGGACATTAGGAGCATCAGCCAAGGATACATCATTGCAAGAGGCTGTCCAATTAGGGATTTGGCTAATAGAGAGCTTAAAAGGGAGATACAAATTGTTGTTGTACCAATAGAGCAGATTTCAGTCTCAGAGAAGAAAAATTAGATCATCTTTTTACCCCATAACAGAGATATGCATGATCAAGTTCAGATGCTCGGTGAGTTTGTTGCTATTCTTCAGAAAGTTTTGTAGTGTTTTATAAGGTATGTCCTTATCAATCATATCATGTTAGTAGCAGATCACATTGCAGAACACCCTTCCTTAATTAGAAAGGGAAATTATTTTAACCAAATAGTTAATTGATTTGTTTGACCAGCACATTTGGCTGGTTAGAGTAGGAAAGATTAGAATTTTTGTTCAGTATTTCATTTCCAAGAAGTGCTTTTGCACATGTTGTTGGCTTTGTCTTATGCAAGTTAGTTTAGTTTCAGTTATTTTTGAGTTGTAGAATTTTTCAAGGTCCAAGGCAGAAAAGACTCTATGCCCAATGGAGTTACAAAGGCTACTGGTTCTAAGTTGTTTAGCAAGCAAACACCCCTGAGAGGTCACTAGAAATGTTACTAAATTTCTTCACACTAATTTTAGTTAGACCTAAGTGCAGTTGTTCAAAATGAATAAAAGAAAACTTTAAAGTTATGCATTTAATGAATAGTTGATGCCTTGACAGAGCAGAGATGGAATTCAGTTGATAGGATAACCCATCAGTCTAATCAAGACTGATGAATCATCATGACAATAGAATAAGGCTATCAAGGTATCAATCATTCAAGAAATACAGTTGATTTAACATAGTCTTATCTTTCAGGAGCTATAAGTTAGATTGGTTATTCAGTTAATCACATTTGAAAGAAAGAAAGAAAGAAATTTATTTAAACTATTATTTCATGTCATATCTGGAACATACAATTCAACATCTGTTACTCTATCCTATGCATTGATTAAAAAATAAATATACATATATCAAGTGCATAAGATAGATTAACTGATCATGTTTAAAAGAAGTGTTCAAATGTGTCCCACACAAGATGTGGGAGTAACTGGACTAAGCAATTGTAGACATGCAAGCTATACATCTAAATGATAAAAGAAATAATAAAGACATATGATAATGGTAAACATCTATCATTTCCTAAGCAAGAAGGTTGTTTTGTTGATGTTGATCCTCAGTCTTCATCTCTAGCTCGTATCATTAGCTGAACCTGCAAAAAAATTGTGGAAAGTCTTGTTAGAGCTCCGGATGTTTAAAGTTATCACATGCTTTTATCAAGAAGATATATCAACTTTTCACATCATGCAATTCATATGAAGGATTAGATCAGACATGTGCTATAAGTCAGAATATCATGAAGAGGATCAATCAATATCATTAGGTATATTTTTTATGCTAACTTGTTTGTTCATTGTGCAGGTATAGGAAAAGTAATGTTGCTGATTTGAAGACAAATAAAGCATGTGGAGAAAATGTAGCTCCCACAAGGGTTGAGCCCAGCATGCTCAAAGTGATACCATTACATGTTATGCTATATCCAATAAGCTCATCAATGATCAAATTCCAAATGATATACAAGAAGCATAAGGTACTGTTCTACTTTCTTTATCATTAATGAAGTATGATCTTTCATAACAGTCCTATGCCATCAATAGATACACAAGATACAGTCATAAATGATGACAATAAACGGCTATACCACAAAGTAAAGTAATCAGGTCTAAAAGACCAAGATACATCCTATGAAGCTGCCACCATGAAGTATAGAAGAAATAGTGTCTAGAGATACAATGATGATGCTTTTTTGATGAGGAAGAAGAGTACTCCATTCAAGAGATGTTATGCTATGGAACAGTCAAATCAAATGATCAAGGTACAACCTTACAAGATGCAAGTAGAGGACAATCACAATATACCTTTGGATCAAGAAGATTATCATTCAAATACCATACAATGAGGGATACAGTGTAGCTATAGATCATGGAGCAACATTTAAGGATAGGGTCCTAGTATAGTCATTGATGACTGTGCTAAGGAAGAGTACAAGATGGGACAATCATTAATGACTGTACTAGCCAAGGACAACTTCTAAAGTGCAAAGTGCTGTCATAACTGTATTGATACAACTAAAGCAATAAGCTCATTCAGCCACATGAATATCAATCATATATAAGATAATACCATTAGTGAAAATAGCCAGACATGAATGGAATAGGTAAAAATATCACTTTGTTGCATTGCCTTAGTCTTGAAATCTTATCATAAGTTGGAGAATGATGTTTGGAGTACAGTCCACAATAGTCACCCATATGTGTGACCAAGGCCATTATGAAACAGTCATGCAAAAGAAGTAATCACCTCTACAAGTATGACAGTCAACATATTAAGAGAGATGCAATAAAGAGCTACAAGACAATGTCTACTAAATAGAACAACTTGACCATTATGGCCATCTGGAGTGTTTTTGGAACAACAGAAAAAGATACAATTTAACCCCTGTAGAATGATCATAGAATCCAAATGTATCAAGTAGAAGTAAACCATACAAGTACAGAATAGTCATACATGGTGGCTTATAGGATGACTATTATTAGTAAAAGGCAATCAACATAATGACTATAAATAGAGTTAGGAGTCTCACATTCTCAGAGACTAGAACAATCATTAACATATGACAGTCTAGCAATAACAACAAATCAACAAGGATCCTAAAACTATTCAAGTGTGAATAAGCCTGCATGTTAAATAGGGGATAGTGATGGATGAAGCTTTGATAGAGATAGGTTAGGAACCATGTTATAATGTATGAACATGGCAAAGAATGTACAAATAGAGACAGTCATATGCTGTGTGGTCATGAACTAAGATTTTATAACAATTTCAACATGAGAGCAGTAGTTGGAGGTAGGTTGTTTTGTTTCTCAAGAGGACTCCCTTACTCCTAGACATTATTGCAAATATTAAGCATGATAGTAGTAATCTGAGATAGCCTGGTATATAGAGAAGAATGCCAAGAGTTTGAATAGTGTTGTGTGGTTACACATCATGCCCCATTTTGACTTGACAAAACAGGGACCCAACTTTGCTGGCTTACTCCCTTGCTTTTGTGTTCTGGGCTGTAATGGTAAAAGATCATCAGTCAGTATGTATGTGCTTAATGTCAGGTGTATTTGTGATCTTGAAGTCTAAACCTAAATAAAAAATTTTGAATCTTTCCTCAAGAAGCTTGCCATGTGAAAGAGTGTAAAATTCTAGGCAGGTTTGCCTTTTACATCACCCTAAAATTTGGCCAAATGAGAAAGTTATGGCCAGTCAAAGTTCTAGTCAAACCTGATATTCGAGAGGGGGGGTCATATTCCAAACATCAGTCACCTTGTGTAATATCACCCTGATATTACAAATATCACCCCGATGCCAGTTTATCACCCGATAATCATTTGGTCCGAAACTCCGGACGTCAATCTTACGTGATAGTAGTATTTACCCGTCAGATAACTTCATATATTTTGCGGGGGTCATATTTTGAATATCACCCTATATTCTGAATATCACCTGATCTTTCAAATATCACCCTGTCGCAAAATATCACCCTAGGGCCAATATGCTAATGACGTCATCCAATCCCGATGAACAAAGAAATCAGGAAATCATCCTAACGGTGACGTCATCATCCTTTTTACGTCGCGGAGGTACGTATCCAACGATCACCCTTTTAAATGACATGATGGTGACATCATCCTAATCTTTCGAAAGGGGGTCACATTCGTTAATATGACTCATTTTCGCTAACATGATGATGACATCAGCTTATCCCATTCCACAAAGGCCCTGTATGACGATGACATCATCAATCAGCTTGACATCCAAAGCTCGTCTATTCTCTAACATCCGTCATCTTTTCTAATATGACTGATCTTTCCTAACATGATGGTGACATCATTCTGACTTGATATATAAAACGCTCGACATGATGCCATGATGTCATCTGATTTGGAGGGTGATATTCCTCAATATCAAGGTCATATTTCTTAACATCACCCAATTTCCTTCAGTATGACCATGACGTCAGCCTTTCACATTTTAACGAAGCCCGTCCATGATGATGACATCATCATCATATCCTGATTTATGAAGAGAGTCATATTAGTTAATATCCCTCATATTAATTAATGTGCATACCCGAACCCTCTTGACCACTTATGGACATTTAATTACATGAATTTTCACAGATGCTCAATATTCATAATCCGATATGTATAGGTTTGCATATTCATAGCCTGATAAAATATAAATGTTTATTTTCCTGCTAGTTATTAAATGATGATGATGCTTAATTCTTGTCTGTCTATTGTAGGATAGTGGAGCTATTTGAGGCTAAGATCAAAGTAACTAGGCAGTGCAGAGTTATGCGCAGAAGCGACATGAACCAGACCTGAGAAGGATATTGTTAAATGAGTTGTTTGCTAGCTGGAGGATGGATCAAGTCGAAGATGCTGGAATATTCTATGCCAGCTATACAATTGCCAACTGGTAGGCATGTGCTATTCATCTGGACCGTTGATTGTTATGAGAGGATCTTGACCGTAGGTCATTTGTAACCGTTCCCTCACCTTATTCTATAAAAGGTGCAGGGATGTCATAATTGGATCATTTAGAAGCTTAATTAAAATTTGACTGCTGAAATATCAGGGCCTATTTCAAAGTTATTGTAAGCATACATATCATTGAATACTTAATGAAAGAGAAGACCGTTTGATTACAAATCATCATAAATCCTGAGTAATCAGTGTTTGAATTCTTGATACATGCTTTGATTTGCTGCGTCCCTTAGAGTGCTTATCAGTCTATATGTGTTGTCTTCATTCCTTTTCCTTCGAAGTTAGCATCATCTGTATCTAGCTGTGGAACATCCTAGTGAAAATATGGTTTGATTTCTTCTCCTCATGACTGTATCTGGTATGTATGTGGTTCAATAGCTAAGATTCACCAAATTTGAAGTATTCTTTTAATTTTCTTTGAATTTCAAAGTAATTCCCCATCATAATTGCAAATAACAGATAATCAGAAGCAAATAATAGAGAAATATGCTGACATCTCATAGATAACTGAATATCATTAGCATATTTGAGCTAAATGCATGTAGGGTTGAAAATATCATGCAAAGAATTGCAAATAATGGTAGAAATCATGCAAATATCAACCTGTAGGCACATTATTTGAGTAAATTCATAGTGCAAGAGGTAGAATTGTTGGAGATTTATGCAGAGCAGATATAAAGAGTAGGATATTTGAAGGAATATTGAGGAACTTTGTAGAAGCAATTGAAATACGTAAGACCCCTAAATGATTAACATCAACACACATCAACCACTGAGTAACATCAGTAGATTATGAACTAATCAATGGAAACTTGGGATCATGTATTCTTTGAATTCATCGTATCTTTCAAGATAAATAAAGGTTGTTGTGTAACTTTTATTCTATGTTTGTGTATGACTAACAATCATCATCAACAAATAGGCATATCAGTTGAAAGAAAGAACAATACATGTATTGAATTGACAAAGACAAACAAAGGAACATCGTAAAGATAGAAATACATGGGATGCAGTGTCTAGGTACTACATTAAGGAACAATATGATTGCATCATGAGGATGCCATGCCTTCTATATATTGTACAAGTTATATCTCATCAATGCAAGAGTGCAACAAACTTTACTACAACATTAGCATGATCAGGAGCAACAATACATCATGTAACAGATGCAATCAGTCATCCCTAAGACAATGAACATTCATTTATAGTGGTAATCATTGTATTCATTTTGCCACTGCTCCCATTTGTAGTTATATCAAGAAATGCAGACCATTATGCATACTGAACAAACAAAGAAGAGGTACAGTCAAAGTTAATGAAACATAAACTTATTAATTTTTTCCTTTATCATCAGACATAATGCCACAGTATGATCACAGGTCTAAGTTGGAGGAGCATCCATGCATATGGAACATCAAGATAGGTACAATTGGTACTGTTGTGAATGAGGTAAATTGCTTTTGAAAGAAGAGAACTAATATACATGCATCTTTATTATCTTTGAACAACCATGAATACAGTAAGACAATCAAAAGTTATAAGGACAACTTATAAAACAAGGGGGTTGAATGATATGATGCTACAGATAGAGCAATCTTTTTGATTGATGGAGAAGATGTATACATTTATGCCATACTCAGTGACAAAGTGCCATTGAAGAAATCTCATCTTTATCTCTTTCCACAAGTAAAAGAATATATGCCATGACTATTATAATGGATTCTTTTCATACAGAAGAAGATACAAACTCAAGCCAAAGTTTCAAAACCCTAGTTACATTTTTGTGTTTGGAGAACCCAAAGGAATCAAAATATAGCATGACCATTGCCATTAAAGATCATTCCTTCAAAATACAGAGCACCCACTTCAAATTTTCTTGAAACCTTTGCATGAAATCAACCAAGCAGAGAAAGAATGCAATGATATAAAGAAAATTACTATGAAAATGTTCAGAGAGATACACAGGCAACGGTCTCCTTTTTTCTCAGATATAATGTTAAGTTGCAAACAAAGGCAACCCAAAGGAAACATATATGCAGTATATACTAAGCATCTAGCTGCAACAGATATAGAGAATAAAAAATGTATCAAAGATAAAGTGCAGTCGCGGCCATAGGAGATGACTTTGCTTCATAAATAAAGAGTATGGTCAAAATATGATAGGGAACACTTACCTTGTATTTTTATGTCAAAACTATCACAAAATCCTTCAGAAATTGTAGAAAACCATGAAGAAATCATCAAACTCTAATGAAGCATGGCGGCAGAGGCAGTGTGAAGATAGGTAAAAATGGAAGTATCTTTTAGGTTTTCTTCCTTATTGCCAATGCCCTAGCTGAGCCATGGATTTCCCTTTTCCTTTTTGACTTTCAATTCTTAAAATAAATCATTGTTATCTTTCCTCTGTTGTGGTCAATACTTGCAAGAGTCATGGAACCTAATGATTTAACCACAAGGAGGGGGCCATGTGCCAAGAAGATATGTTTTCTTTTTACATTTCAGATTTTGATAAAGTCAAAAATTGACATCATGAGAAGGAAAGGCTTTATGCCTTATGAACTTTCCAAAACCCCTATTTCTATATGGTTGCCACATGTTTGAAGATGCCTTGTAATATGATACAACATGGTCGAAAGTCAAGTCAAACATTCTCCACTTTATGCATGGATCAAATTACTTAATGCCTCATGCATTTGTAATGCATTTAAAAGTCAAAACAACATGGAGAGTATATTGTTTGCAATATAAAGAGCTAGCATGGACAAGACAAAGATGAGGTGGTTGACTTGTGGATAAGGTAATGTTTTGCATGGAGATATTGACAGAGTGATGCAAGAGCATTTAGATAAGGATTTTGAAGGCATGGTAATGTATGAAAGGTGGCAGGAAGAATGAAGACAAGTGTTTTTGCAAGGTAAATGAAAACAAAAGGTAGGGGTATTTTTGACAAAGCGATATAACTTGGAAGGCAAGGAGTATTTATTTATTTATTTTGCCTTGATGTTTTGAGATGCAATCTTTTTATCCTTTGCAATGTAATGGAGTGATAAGGTGTATTTTTTGCCTTTAATGCATATGTCATGCAACTAGGTGTTTTTTCTCACTAGGAGATATAAGGGATTTTTATCTTCTCTTAAGTCCTAATTTTGGCTGAAATCATGCAAATTAGGCAAATGTAATTGGAGAGATAAGGAGATCTATTTTTCTTTTATCATGCATTGTTTTACAAACAAATAAATTGTAAATAAATAATAAAGTAATATTTTAACAAGTTACTTTATTATTTTTCACAAATTGTAAAATCAAGTAAGTACAAGTTGTAACCAATAATAGAGTAATTATTTTAATTACTTTATTATTTACTCACAATCAATTTTGCAAAAGAAAAATAATGCAAATTGATAATTTGAGTTAACTAGGCGATCTAGGGGTTTATTGCATGATTTGAGGAGTATTTTTAGGGTTCTTGGTCAAGCATATGGAGAGGTCCAAATTGGAGCTATTTTTGCTTGATTTGTGGCAATTTGAGCCCTTTTTTTTGGGATTTTTGAAGTTGCTCATGGATCACTTTGGAGTGCTTATTTTTAGAGGCAGTTAGTTGCAGTTCATTTTTTGCATGCCTCTTAGTGAGAGCAAAGCTATCTATTGTAAAGCAAAACCTGTTTTTGCTAGTTCTTGCCTTTTTGCTCTTATACACTTTGAGAGAGGAGAAGGTTTTGTAGCTCAAATGTTTAGAGTTTTATAGAGATCAGTAGGTTACAAGGTCCATTTTTGTCTCTATTGCAATATTTCCTTTGTTCTTTAAAAATCAAGTATTTGCCTTTCCATTTGATGCTAATTGTATGAAGTGATTTGATGAAGTTTTATTGTGTTTAATCATTAAAACCTTTAAAATTATTGTCTCACTCTTACTTGCAGTATTAAGCATAGTGTTATTGCAGGTCTTAGGTTGTGTTAATGAAAATAATCCTTTTTGTGTTTTGAGAAATCCATTTCCTTCATAAAAGCCTATTTTCAAGCCTTCCTTAGAAACACTTTTTGTGATATTTGTGTCAAGATTGGATTGTGTGAGTCAGATTTCTGAGTTATATTGTAAACCATATTGCATATTTTGCTGTCCATATTAGGTGCATCAACAAATTTTACAGTTTCATTTCCTTATAGTTTCCTTCTTACCCTTTTCCAAAACAAAAAATCATACATTCCAATAGAATATTTTAAGGGAGCCAGCCCATAATCTGGAGGTTCAAACTCATTATAGGTCACCCACAGCTTGAGTTTATCCCCATGTTTCGAAGGATTACAGAGTGTCACGGCTTTGTATAAGGGTACAATCCTCATCGACAACAATTTTTTGCACGCCCGGTGGGATTTTGAACTAATTTTAGTTCAAAAGAACTTATTTATTACTGTTGTTTTGGTATGATCAACAGTTAATTCATTCTTTTTAGAGGTGTTATTTCAAAATACCTGGTGACTCTATCTTTCTGGTTTTATAGATCAGATTTTGTAGCCTATGAGAGGTATCACAAGATCAGGTTTCAGTTAAATTTTCTAGCTTTTGAATGAGTAAATATGTCCATCCTTCATGGAAACATGTCATATCATCCAACATATCATGAAAATACTACTAATCCTCCATCTTATCAGTCATATCAGATCAGCCATACTGCTGGTTTCATTCCTAATTCCTTTGATTTACAAAGAAATCAGCATGCTCAACATGTTTGCCTCCCACCCACCCCTGCTCATCCATCATATCAGCATTTACATATCCAAAATCATTCCCAAGAGGTTATGGATATGAATTATAGCATGAGTGATATCAATGATACATTGTTAAAAATCATGATGTAGCTAGAAGAGTCAAAGAGGCTACAAGAGTATCAGCAGCATCAAGAAGAGATGGATTATCAGGCCCATATTCACAAGCAAGAATTGGAGACACAAAGGGTACAATTTGAACAAGATCTTGCAAGATAGATTGCAGTAAAAGAGGCACATATAAAGTATTTGCTTGCACAAATACAAAAGTAGAACATCTGGACAGCTGCATTCATTCCGGATCAGCATTCTCAAAATGAGGTTAGTAGATATCAAGTTTCAAGTTTCTGGAATTCTGATTGTAATCAAGAACCCATTTGCATTCAAATGTAGTCTATTAGTTCTCAGTATCTATCATATCAAGTACCTGAATCAAACCATCAGGCTTTTAGGCAACCATGGCAGCCTTCTCGGATTGAATACCCTGATTATAAAATACCAAGTTTTATCAAAACTACCTCTTCCATACCAATCCAAAATTAGGAAAGGGAAGAAGTAGTGATAAAACTTGAACCAACCAAAATTTTGGGTTTCAATCAAGAAAAATCAGCAGTGGTGCAAGATATCTCTGCTATTTTTACTGTATCACCAGCTGAAGATAAGCTTAATGCACATGAAAAGGATGATGGTTCAATTTTGACACCAAATCCTTTGCATTTTGATTCGTTTGAGAACTTTTCTAATGTTGTTTAGAAGATAAACGAAATCAAGTCACAGATATTGGAAGGGAAAAATCTTCAATTGCCAAAACAGATTGCCCAAGTTCTAAGTAAGAATAAACCATACAATGAGGAAGATGTGGTTTCTCTATTTGATCAACTACCTTCTTTTATTGACCAAGATGAAAACATCAGGCAAGTACCAGTTGATTTAAGACAACCAGTTGATCTTGCAGAACATGAGGTACTGCTGATCTTTAATGAAGACGATGTCTTAGTTCAGCTAGAAGAGCAAAAAGATAGTCACATTTTGGATGCCAACAATCTTGTTTTACATGAACATAAAAGTTACCAACCTAAATGTGAAACTAAATCAGATGATTTTCTCGTGAGAATAAAACATTTGATTTATTTTTAGAACAACTAAGTGGATCAATTAAAGAAATTCAATATTTTCAAGATATTTTTGTTTCTCATTGTCAAGACCCCGACTGTTTAGCCTGCAGGGTTACTATTTTTAGTAAGTTTGCATTTGTGCATGGTTGGATACAAAATCTTAGATAGACCTCTAGAATGGTGAATTAAAGCTAATGGTGAAGAAATCACTTCAATATCGTTTGTAATTTGTGAGATATTAAAATTTCAAATTCTAAAAATCCTATTGAATTATTCAAAGTCAAATTTGAGGCACTTAGAGGCTCCGGATGGGCCCAAAATTTGGTGGGAAACTCAAGCAATGTACCTTTAGTTAGTGCTTGTGCACAACCGTCTTTTCGAGAGCTTTCCAAAAAGGTATTATAATTGAATATCCAACGGTTGGATCAAAAATTATGGCTTGACGAAGTTGATCTATTTTGGAGGGAGATGTGAATTTCAAAATTAAGCTGGTGGCCGCCAAAAAGGGCTATATATGACCATTTTTGGGAACCCTTAGGGTAGTAGAGTTAAGGGGGAAGGTATAGAGTCAAGAAAAGGTGGGAAAATAGAAACCCTAGTTGATTTGGGGTTACAGAAGGCTGAAGATTCCAAAGTCTTGAGAGAGGGAGTTGTAATGTCTTGCAGCATGTAGGGGATTCATCCTCTGATTGTATTTGAGCTTCTATAATGTAATGTTTTGCCCATATTAATAAAATATCTATAGACACCTAAAATTGACCCAATTATCATTAGCATTCAAATATTGCATTAGCTACCATCTACATTTGTCTAACACACTTGAGCAATGTCCCTATCACTTATTTCTTCTCTTAATTAAATAAATTTATATTTATTTAATTAATTCATTAGCTATTTCTTCTATTTTCTCTAAGTTATAATTAAATAATCTTTAATTATTTAATTATCTTATTTCTATCTATTTTTAATTAAATAAATCTTATTTATTTAATTAAAATTCCCTTCACAAGCCCACTTTCTAATTAATTAAATAAATTTTATTTATTTAATTAGGTTTTCTTATTATTTATCTCAAATGAGCCGACATGTGTGCCTCTTTCATTTAAAAAAGATAAGTGGTACTACATCTTTTATTTAATATCTTTCACATGTAGTACTTTTTATGTACACGGTCACACATAAGCCTTATCTTCCCTCCACTTGTCATCTACACATTCATCTATGATTATCATTTAATCGTAGCCATTCAGATAGCCACCAAATCTCCATCGTTGATTGATTTTGATTGAGTTCTATATAAACACCCTCTCATTCCATACTACATCTATCCAACATTCTCATAGTGTCTACATTATCATTTTGAGCATATTGAGCATTTTAGCATCCATCTAGCATATTAGCATTATCATCCATCTATCATGGTAGTTTTTATCTTCATAATTGTTCATTGTTGAGAAGCAATCCACATCATAAACAAGGAATCATACAATCTAGGTGATATTGTTCTTGAATTGCATGCTTTTGATTTTATTTGGATTAGATTCTTTGATGATGGTAGGATTAGGTTTTCATGGCTGTGCTTGATCTTATTAACCTGATTTTTACCTATCACATTTTGGTACGCCCAGTGGGACTCATGTCCTGATTAATTTTGCTATTTGAAGTTTTTTTTGTGAAGATTAGATTTTCTAAGCGCTTACGGCAAGTTCCAGTCGCTTTTGAGTGAAAACCAGTCGTTGCCTGAACACATGCATCACTTTGAAGTCAAAGCCTGCCACTTTTAGCATTCCTGCGATCACTTATGAGCAAACATTAGTCACTTATTATCTTTTTTGCATCTCTTATAAGCTAACAGTGGTCACTTCTATTCTTTTTTGCATCGCTTTGAATTTGACAGTGATTGCTTTTAGCTATCTAGATCAGTTTTTGCAAAACTAGGGTTTTCTGTTATATCTTATTTTTTTACAGATCTGAGTCGCTTATGACCTATAATCAGTCACCTATTGCTTTTTCGCGTCACTTTTGAGCTTTATCATATTGCATATGGGTTTACTAGCATCGCTTCTGATTTGTAACATTTTGCTTGCAGTAGCATACAGATCACTTCTGATCAATAGTTGATCGCCTCTGGTAACTGTGTCATGTTTAATTTTATCATTTGCAGTTCAATTTTCTTGGCTACTAATTGGGTATTTGTACATCTTATTGATTGTCTAAGAAAAGGAGGTTATCAAACTACTAACATATCTGTTGCAGCTCCGATCGGTCCAAGACTTGTGATTTTTCACTAATTTAGGAACATTTGGGCTTGGTGCTTAAAAAGAATGATTGCTTTCTTCGTGCTTGATTTATCTTTCTTGATTGCTTGAATGTGCATTTTTGTAACCCAAATTTAATAGCAAAAGTATCCCCCCTTGCTTATCAAATGGATCTTGGGTGCATGAGAACTTGTTATTATCTTTAAAGGGCCTACCTTCTTGGTGTGAGAAGGGGTACTACCCAAGTGGTAATGGGCTAAAGCCAAGTCCTTCCGAACTGCTATATAAGAAAAGTGTTTGTGTCAAAAGCCACAAACAACAGGTGTTGTTGTGTTATACTGACAACCAACCTCCCTTAAAACCCTCCAATGCGTAACCCTTGAAGGCTGGGAGACTCCATAATGGAGAGTAGCGCTCCCGCACGTATAGCCACTCAAACGGATGCCCTTATTAGCAACCTTGTATAGTAACCAAAAACCTTCTATTTGTTGACGCAAAAGGTGGGACCTTTAAAGCCGCCCCAATTCACATGGTTCTCAGTAGAGATAGCAAGGAAAATCCTAAGGCTTGGTGGGGGGTAAGCCTTGGGAAACCTAGATCTTGGTATCCATGAGAAGTGTGTACTGTGGAGAGGAGCCGTTGCTACTAAGATCTTGAAGCTATCTACTTTGAATAAGCACGGCCAGGGGACTCAACAAATACAATCCTTTCCTAGCGTAGGTTGTACAAGTTTGTGATTGTTGTGAGTGTGAGTGACTGAAATTATTGCTTCTTATCAAAAACACAATTCAAACATATTTCCTAACAAACACATATCACTTTTGAGCTTTAACTTCCCGCATACAGACAACCAGATCACTTTTAACTAGTAGTTAGTCACCTTTTTCTTAAACTGAATCACCTTTGACCAACAGATGCTCACCTCTGGTCTGAACTAAGTCACCTTTAATCAATAGTAAATCGCCTCTGAATTAACACTGCTCGCCTATAGAAAATTAGCTCGCCTTTGGTTAATACTGTAGCCTATTACTTGAATTGAAACCAGATCACTTTTAAGCTATTTTCAGTCACTTTTGGCCTTTTCTGAGTTGCATTTGAGCTATTACCTGTCGCCTATGGTTAAATATCAACAAATCTTAGTAACTTAGCTACATTTCTAGCTTTCTTAGCTTTAGCATTAGCTTTCAGACCTGCCTCTGATCATTTGCAGATACCTGGACTTTGTCTCCTACTTTGAGCAAACCAAACAACTGGACTTTGTGAACTTTCCATCCTCTTGAGATCCCAAACCAGCAAACTAAATATTAAACAATCAACCCAATCAATCAGCAAAACATCATCTTTTGGCTTTAGCCTTAGCAACATCAGCAAAACAACAACCTTAACAAACAACTTTTCCCTTGAGTGTGTGAGCTATTCTCTAGGGAAGTTCAACCAAGCAACCAACAACCAACAACTAAGCAACCCAACAACAACAAAGCAAATGGCAAAAACCTAGCAAAACAACTAACAACCAATCTATCAACAAACCATCATCTTTTGGGTCTCAAACCTTGACAAGCTAAAGTACAATTTTCAACGTCAACCATCATGCCTCAAACTAGGAGCCAGTATAGAGCTGAAATGGAAGCAAAACTACAAGCTGAGATGGAAGCCAAGATGCAACAATCACGATCAACACCCCTTAGAGATGCAACTCAATTTACAACTGGCATGCCTTCTCACATGTTTGTGCCCCATGGGTACACCATTGGCAAGTCATCACATCAAGTGCAATCACAGCCCTCCACAGTGACTTATGAAGATCATTCCCAAGAGGATTTATCTGACTATCAAGAAACACATGTATGGGACCAAGTTGAGATGCTTGTTTTATCTGATCCTAATCACTACTTTTTGCAAATTGCCCACATTGGAGCCAAACTACCAAGAGACTTTGACATACCCGCTATTCGAGAGCATGATCCAATCATTCCCACTATTGTTGCAAAGGGAGCATCCACTATAGCCACACCATCACATACCATATTACAAAATCCATCTTCCAACCCATCTCTTTCATTGCCTATTGTTACTTCATTCGATGCACCATGCTCAGAGTACACTTTAGAACTTTTGATAAATCTAAACAATGTACTCCCTTTCCTTTCGCAAAATCTGAACATTCCACCTTTCCATGTTTCCCAACATACTCCTCCTCCTACCATGACCATATCTGTGCCTCAAGTAACACAAGCTATACATGTTACCCAAGTGCAAACTCCTCAAACATCACAAGATATCCCCATATCCCATACTTCGCAAGCTTTCCAAGCTATCCAAACAACACAAACTGTCCAAGCTTCACAACCATTGCAATCCGCTACTCCCATTGCATCACATGTGGACACCACATCCCGTATTCCTACCACTACTAATATGGTCTCCATGATTTCCACAGATCCATCCAACACATCATACAATCCCAATGTTAGTCTCATTGACATGAGTGACCTGCCTATTGTTTCACAAGCTAATCCTATTGCTGCAGTCTCTTATGTTGATTAGCTTACATCAATTCTGCCATCTTCCTATAATCCTTTGCAAACCATCAATCCATTTTATAATACTCAAGGATTACCCATCGTCACCCAACACATGATATATACCAATCCTCATGTTGTCCAAAATATAAACCCGAATGTCCATCCTTCTTCCATATCTACCAATCCTTCCATCACTTACCATATGACAAATCCAATTATGAATTCATAACCATTGACCAACGCCAATCCATCCTCTACTTCCCATGCGATGCAAAACCTTGGTGCTAATTCATCACAATATACCCAACCACCACTTGTGTCTCAAGGACAACAATCCTCAAACACATGTGTCACATACTAATCCTTTGACATACATTGTGAGTATGCAACCTCAACAAATGGTCATGGATTCATATATCCCACAACAACAACCTCAATATACCTCATATTACACTTCACCTCCCAACCAACAACCCCTTGTGCAAAAACAACAATTATCTCTAGCAGATGTTCAACAAATGATTAACAAAGCTGTAGGACAAAGCAAGAAGATATTTTCCTTAGAAGACATATATGCCTATCCATTTGACAAGTTGCTTCATATGACACCTTTTCCACCATACTTTAAAATTACACAATTTGATAAATACAAAGGAAAAGGAAATCTGGAAGACCATCTTAGAGTGTTCTTTGTGGCATGTCTCGATGTTGCTCAAGACGATACATATTTTCTGAGACTATTTCCCCGAAGCTTAGCTAGACAAGCTCTTAAATGGTTCTCTCATTTACCTCTGGGCATTAAATCTTTTGTGGAATTAGCAAATAAATTTTGATCACACTTCACTTTTAACATTGAACATGAAGTGAACATGAACGACCTTGTCAACAATAAACAATGCAATGGTGAAGCGTTCTCTTCATTTACTCAACGATAGCATAATATGGCTAGCAAACTATCATGGGAAATACTTGAGAAACAACAACTTGATATTTTTGTCCAAAATCTTCATCCTGAGCTTTCATTCCAATTACAATTGCAAAGTGCTAGCACCTTTGATGAACTTATTTCCAAAGGAACCATCATTGAACGTGCTTTAATTGCTAAGGGCACTATCAATATTTTTTGAGATAACAAAGAGTATCCTCAAAATTCCAATGATAAATCTCTCTTTTGGAACAAGAACAAGAATGTTTTTAATGATGGTGTTGTAGATGCAAAGAACATACAAACAATGAAAGATCCTATCAACATTCAAGCTGCCTCTACAACAACTCAACCTTTTCAATGAACTTGACAATGACAAACTTCAAATCCCTGTCGACAATTCACACCATTAGTGGAGCCTATGGAAGTTGTTTTTCAAAAGCTTCTCCAAGTGGGAGATATCATGTTACCAGATGCACCACCCAACGGCGAACCGCTCTTCAAAGCTCCTTGGTACAAAGAGAATAAGTATTATGATTACCATAGAGTCAAAGGACACAAAACAAAAGGTTGTATGTGCTTAAAGCATGTTATTCAAGATTGCATCGATTAAGGTTTAATTAAAATCACACATCCAACATCACAACCTACACAGCAACCGAAATCTAATAATGATCTAGGTGCTTTCAAGAATCCACTTCCATCTCATGACAAACTAAGTAACCCTCATATTGGGAATGCCATTCGATACAACTATGAATCATCCACTATTGGCCACATTGACCATGCTCGCATTTCTACCATTACTATCCAAGGCAAAGCACCCGACTGCACTGTAACTACTCGAAGAGGTCATGTTACCATTCAAGGAGGACCTGTCCATCCTCCTCGACTGTCCTCTAGCTATAATATCCTTGATCACCTTGGCAAAACACCTACACATATTTCCATTCTTGAGTTGCTTCATATATCCCCTACCCACAAAGCCATCCTTGACAAAGCCTTACAAGAATCTTTAGTGCCCAACGATATCGATACCACATAATTCCAATCTATGGTAGCTAGCATTGTAGCCCCTTGTCATCTCACCTTTTCCAACAAAGATCTTCAGCCCTCCATTTATCCTTCACACAATGAAGCCCTCCACATAGAAGTGTTTGTCAACCAACATATTATCAAGCGAATCTTAGTGGATGGTGGAGCTGGTCTTAATATATGTTCCTTAAAATTAATAAAATAATTGGGATATTCTGAGAAAGATGTTGACACTTCCAAGGTCATTACTATCAAAGCATATGATGATGCCGTGAGAGATACTGAAGGGATTATTCACTTGCCTATCCAAGTTGGGCCGGTCACTAATGACACCCATTGTCAAGTCCTTGATATTGAGCTTCCTTATAACATTATCCTTGGACGTCCATGGATCCATGCCCTCAAAGAAGTTCCTTCTACATAGCATCAATGTCTTAAATTTCCACATAATGGTGTTGAGATTACTATCCATGCTGATCCCAATCCATTTGAATTCTGCCGTGCTTTTCAAGCTAAGTATCAAAACCCTAACCACATTCCTATCAACACCAAAGCATAGCCATCTTCATGATATGTAGATCCATCCGCCCTACTCAAGCCATCATCTAGCAAAGCCACTTCCAATCTCCATATCAAGTACACCGAACATGGCCTGAGTGAGTACACATTGCAAGAATCTTGTTGTGTTGGAACTCTTCCCTTGTCTCCCAAATCTCATGGCAAACCTTCTACATCCATGCCATCTTCATCTGCAGCTGTCATAAAAGCCCCACCGATAGTATTCATTAAAGGTGTGTTCCTAGATGATGAAGACATCGATGACATCAACTCTTGGATATTCTTTGATGAGAACGACCAAGTCCAACTTGAAGTGGAGAGATATAACAATGGTTTCACATCATTAAGAACATGGGCTACAAAGGACATGGTGGATTGGGATCACAGGAACAAGGACCTATTTAACCCATTGTTGTGTCTAAGAAGTTTAGTAAGCAAGGCCTTGGCTATCAGCTGAAGGTACTACATTCCAAAGACATTATGTGTATTTCTAATATGGAAGCTGGACCTTCCTCGGTAGGAGAGACTTCTAGTTCAGATACCATCAATGACTCCTCCCTTCATATTACTGACCTTTTTCAAGAAACCTCCATCTTCATGATTTCCACAACTTCCTGTAGCCATAACCATTCGTCTATTAGCCTTTCACTCATATATCCTGACCTCATCGATTGGTACCAACAGGGGGCACCGATATTGGATACATTTGAAAATGATGAAGCTATTGCTGAATTCATGGGATTACAACAAGGAATTCCATTGGGTGATCATAAAGAAGGTTTCATGATGGATCTACCTAAACTAGCATATTTTGGCAGAAGTATCAAATCCTTCAGTTGCAAAAATGAAATAAATAAAATAAAAAAAGATAGGTCACTAGGTGAAAACTAAAAGGCGTCTCTTGACCATGAAAAAGTAAAAATAAAGGACGTATCTGAAGGTGAAAACCTCTCTAAGGCACTTGAGGCTAGGGGATTTGATCTTCTTGTCGCCACTGACTATCATGAGAAATCAACAGTGTTAGTTGAAAAATCACACGATATGAACTTGGGCACAGAGAAGAATCCAAAGATCATTTTTTTAGCAACATCACTATCAAAATAGGAAAGAAGAGACTTCATAGCATTTTTCATAAAAAGAGCTATAAATTTTGCATAGACTTACACTGACATGCCACGTTTAGATCCATCACTTGTGGTACATCATTTAGCAGTATCTCCTAATGCAAAATCTGTCAAACAAAAATTACGCAAAATGCATCCGCAAGTAGCTATATTGGTTAAGGCAGAGATTCAGAAGTTGTTAGAAGCAAAGTTCATAAAGCCTATTGATTATCCAGAATGAGTTTCAAACCTAGTACCTGTAGAAAAACCTGATGGACGAGTTTGTTGTTGCACAGATTTTAGAGATCTTAATAAAGCATGCCCTAAAGATGACTTTCCACTACCAAGCATAGACAACATTGTAGATCTCACAGTTGGACATGAAATGCTATCTTTGATGGATGGATTCTCAGGATTTAACCAAATCAGAATAGTAGAGGAAGATCAAGACAAAACATCATTCATTTGTCCATGGGGTACATATTGTTGGGTTGTAATGCTTTTTGGTCTCAAGAATGCTGGAGCTACTTATCAACAAGCCATGACAGTTATCTTCCATAACCTTTTTCACACTATCATGGAAGACTATGTTGATGATATTCTAGGGAAATCTAAGACAAGAGAAGGACATCTACAGGTATTAGCACAAATCTTTGATCGACTACAGAAATATCAAGTCAGACTGAACCCAAAGAAATGTGTATTTGGCGTAACATCTAAAAAATAGTTGGGATACATTGTGTCTTGAGAAGGAATAGAAGTGGACCCTGCCAAAGTAAAACCTATCATGGAAATGCCTCCACCACAAATCTCAAGCAGCTTCGTAGTCTACAATGAAGGTTACAGTCCATCCGCAGATTTATCTCACAACTAGTAGACAAATATCATCCTTTCCAACATCTTCTTCACAAGGGTGAACCTTTGAAGTGGGATGAAAAGTGTCAACATGCCTTCGACAAAATAAAGGAATATCTGGCAGCACCTCCTATGTTAGTACCTCCTATACTTGATCGCCCATTATTGCTCTACATGTCTTCAACAACAACAACATTGGGTGCCCTTCTAGCTCAGTATGATGATTCAGGGAAAGAGCAAGCCATTTACTATATCAGCATAAATCTTATGGGATGTGAACTTAATTATTCATCTATGGAAAAAGCATGTTTAGCATTGGTGTTTGCTTCCCAAAAGTTGACATTATATGTTGAACCAAACAACAAAGCTCATATCTAATGTTGATCCACTCAAATATCTTCTCTCTAAAGCAATCCTCATAGAAATATTAGTAAAATGGGTTATGATCTTAAGTGAATTTGACATACAATATGTGGATTGAAAGCCATAAAAGGACAAGTTATCGCTGATTAGTTAGCTGTAGCACCTATCACAGATATTCATCCAATACGCCTAGAGTTTCCTAATGAAGGATTGTTCAATCTAACTTCACTAACATTGTGGCAACTATATTTTGATGGATCTTACACACAACATGGATCAGGAGTAGGGATATTGTTTGTTACCCCTCAAGGAGATTGTATCCCAAAATCATACAGAATTGCATTTCCATGTACCAATAACATAGCATAATATGAAGCTTTAATCACAGGATTATGAATGGTAGTACAATGGGCTATCAAACAGATATAAGTCTTTGGTGACTCTCAATTGGTTATCAAACAAGTCTTAGATGAATATGAAACAAAAGATGAGAAGCTTCTTCCATACAAGGTAATGGTTGATGATTTAAAAAAGTACTTTGACAATATCACCTTTGAACAAATTCCAAGGTTACAAAACAAAGTAGCAGATGCCATGGCTATGATTGGATCTCTTCTAGACATGTCATCCAATACACACAAATATGAGTTCCTGGTTGAACAACTTCTGATTCTAGCATTTGAAGTATCGCATGTTAGACTTAGGGCACACAACTGAGAGGGGGGGTGAATCAGTTGTGCAAAACTTTCTCCAATTACACACTTAAATCCTCTTAATGATTAGCAATATATCAATCATAAAACATAATGCATTCAAATCAAAAGTAGAAACACATCAGCACACAAGACACCAAGATTTTGACGTGGAAAGCCCAGTTAAGGGAAAAACCATGGGGTGATTAACCCAATATTGTATTCTTTGTTAGAAGAATAGAAAGAAGAAAATTGCACATGCCAATTAGGGCTCACTGCCTGAGCACACTACTCACAAGAGGCTCACTGCCTACAAAGAAATAAGTATCACATACATGAACTAGAGAATAGCATCTTCACCATGCTTGAATTAGTTCCATTTAAGCCCAATACTTCTGCTCTGCCCTTTCGCTCTCCTCCTCGCTACCACACACTCATCACAACAAGGACCCCTTTGAAATGACTTTGCAATCCCTTATTTATACAAGACATCAACTTAGGAATGATCATCTAAGTCAGCAAACATCCACAAGAACATCCGCAAGATGTATAACTCATCTGGTCGGCCTGTCTCAGGAAGAACACCATCATCCGGAAGTTGTTCTTCAAATGCAAACTCCAACTTTAATGCGGACCACCAACAAGAACTAGACACGATCCAAAGACCATCACAAGCTTTCCTAAATCACCAAAAACATCCATACTTCATCTGCTTACTCAAATCCATCTCCTCTTCATTTGAAACCTCAAGAACACAGTCTATCATTACTGTCACAAAGGAATAGGTGCTTGCGGATCTTCAAACCATGAACCAATCTAGTTGACACTCCATAAAGACTTCCTCAACACTCCCTCAAATCCGCAGAACAGGACAATGCAATTCTGGATCTCACCGGACCTATCTGTAACACTCTGTCACCACTGAACATCTGCCAGAACCAGTTTTACTTGAGTGGCCACAACTTCTTCAGATCTTCATGCGGACCTCTGAAATTTCTATTGGATCACCTCAAGACACATATCTACAAACCATTTAATCTACATCCTCTGATCCTCATCCTATCTTTGACTTTTACCTTACTGCCATCACTGTTCTTCGCTATTCCTGATTGAGACTAATTTTCTCAATATCCTCAGCACACCGCTCATCCAATCCTTATCATTAATGCAACAGGAGTATGTTGACATCAATGACAATACTGATGAGACCCATACTTGCAACAATATCCTCCTTTGTCATTGATGGCAACATATGATGTGAAAAACTATTTTAACCATCAAGACAAGAACTTCTCCTCACTGTTACAACTCCCCCTATCAGCAACAACCATTCACATGTCTTCTCTCCCTTAACTGCTCCCCCTTTGATCAGCAACCACTTATTTTTCACATGTCTTCTCTCCCCCTTTGACATCAATGGCAAAGGGCACATACTTGCAATTCCAACACTTCAGAATCATACATGCTGCTCCCCCTGAGTAGAAGCTTCCCATCATCAATCTGGATCACCAGATATGACTATGATATCCATCAGACTGATGCACCTCAGTGCACCTTAGTTTATCACCAGAGGGGCAATAACCCCTAGCTTCTCCCTGAGATACTCAAAAGAATCCTTAGGTAGAGGTTTAGAAAAGATGTCTGCAATCTAATCCTTGGAAGGTACAAACTCTAATTTGACTTCATTCTTATTCACTTGCTCTCTCAAAAAGTGAAACTTGATGGATATGTGTTTAGTCTTTAAATGCAACACCGGATTCTTGGATATATTTATTGCACTTGAATTATCATAGAAGATTGTGATAGGTTCCTCATACCCCACTTTGATATCTCTTAGCATCTGCTTCATCCACAAAACTTGAGTGCAACTACCTGCTGCTGCAATATATTCTGCTTTAGTTGTAGACATAGATATTGCCTCTTGTTTCTTGCTCAACCATGAAACCAATCTCTTCCCCAAAAAGAATGCTCCACCACTGGTACTCTTCTGGTCATCCACATCTCCTGCCCAATCCTCATCTGTATATGCATGAAGAGAGAAATCATGATCTCTGGGATACCACAAACCATACTCAACTGTCCCCTTTAGATATCTAAAAATTCTCTTGATTGCCATGACATGAGATTCTCTAGGATCAGCCTGGAATCTATTAACAAGACCAACAGCCTGCATAATATCTGGTCTAGTTTGAGTGAGATACAACAGTCCTCCAATCATTGACCTGTACTTTGTCTGATCAGCCTTAGGAGAATCATCATCTTTGCTTATTTACATCCGGTTGCCATGGGAGTATTTATTGGTTTTGAGTCTTCCATCCCAAATTTCTTCAACAATTCTTTCACATATTTGGTTTGAGAAATGAAGATTCCTTTCTTTGTTTGAGTGATTTGCAGACCCAAGAAGAAATTCATTTCACCAAGCATGGACATCTCAAATTCACTTTTCATTTGATTTGCAAAAGTTTTACACATACTATCTCTTCCTCCAAAAATGATATCATCAACAAACACTTCAACAATCAGGATGTTTTCATGATCAATTTTGAAATATAAATTGCTGTCAGCAATACCTTTGTTGAAACCAATCTTCAAAAGATGCTTATGCAATTTTTCATACTAGGCTCTTGGGGCTTGCTTCAGTCCATACAGTGCTTTCTTCAACTTGCAAACTATATCATCATGATCAGACAATTGAAATCCATCCGGTTGCTCAATGTATACTTCTTCTTCCAAGTCACCATTTAGGAAGGCAGACTTGACATCCATTTGATATACCTTAAAATCCTTGAAAGAAGTAAAAGCAAGAAATAATCTGACTGCTTCAATTCTTGCCATTGGAGCAAAAGTTTCTTCAAAATCAACTCCTTCTATTTGAGAGTAACCCTTGCAGACCAATCTAGCTTTATTTCTGATTACTTCACCAACTTCATTTAGTTTTTTCCAGAAGACCCATTTGGTTCCAATCACATTTTTGTTTCTAGGTCTAGGAACAAGATCCCAAGTGTGATTTTTCTCAATTTGCATCAACTCTTCCTACATTGCTTTAGTCCAGTTTTCATCATTGCAAGCTTCATTCACTGTCTTAGGTTCAATTTTTGAAATCAGACAATACTCATCTGAGTTTTGAGCAATTTTCCTTCTTGTTTGTACACCTTTGCTTTTATCACCTATGATCTGATCTTCAGAGTGATTCAGTGTTACATACCTAGGCACTTTGGGAGTTACTTGCATTTCTGCTTCTTGATCAGGCTCATTCAAACTTATCTCTTCTTCCTGATTTACCAGATCAATCTGGATCTGAATCATAGAAGAGGCTTGGGCTCCTTAAGTCAGAACACCATTCTGATCATCTTCATCATATTCATAAAATCTTGAGGGTTTTTCAATTCCTTCATCAACCTTCACATTTGTACTTTCTATCATCTTCCTCAATCTCTTGTTATAACACGGTAGGCTTTACTTTGAGTAGAGCTTCCCAAGAATATTCCTTCATCACTTCTAGCATCAAACTTTCCTAGATCTTCATCTCTTTTAATGTAACACTTGCTATGAAAAATTCTGAAATACCTTACAGTAGGAGTGATACCAAACCAAAGTTCATAAAGAGTCTTACTGGTATTGCTTCTAATTTGAACTTGATTGAGAGTATAGACTGCAGTACTGACAGCTTCTCTCCAATAGATCTGAGGAACGTTTGCTTCCATCATCATGGTCCTAGATGCTTCCTGGATGGTCCAGTTCTTTCTCTCCACTACTCCATTCTACTGTGGAGTCCTAGGAGCAGACAACTATTTCTTAATTCCATGTTTCTCACAGAACTCTATGAACTCACCGGATGTGAATTCTCCACCCCTATCAGACATCAGACACTTCAATTTTAATCCAGTTTCATTCTCTACCATAGCCTTGAATATTTTGAATTTCTCAAGAGCTTCTGATTTTTCTTTTAGAAAGGTTACCCATGTCATCCGGGAATAGTCATCAATTAGTAGTATGAAGTATCTATCGCCTTGAATACTCTTGATTCTTGCCAGACCACAAAGATCAGTATGAACTAAGTCTAATAATCTGGTAGAAGACAGGTCCTTACTTTTGAATGTGACTCTGCTCAGCTTACCCAACTGACATTCCTTGCACAAGCTATTAGTAGGTTTCACCAATTTTGGAAGATCTCTTACAACCTGAGTATTGCTTATCTTGATGATATTATCAAAATTCACATGACACATCCTTCTATGCCATAACCAACTCTGATCAACTTGAACAAATAAGCAACTTTTATTAGTACCAACCAAGTGGAAGATATTACCTTTAGTTTGAGTACTGGATGCAATTTCTGTTCTGAAACTTTCAAGAGAAATAGTTCCTCTACCTCTGATTCTACCAGCAGAATTATCACCAAACTTTACCACTCCTCCTTCATACCTTTCCAAATCTAAGAACTTATTTTTGTCACCTGTCATATGGTGAGAGCAACCACTATCAATGACCCAATCATCCTTCTCTTCAATTTGGGCAGCCAGAGCTCTTTCCATAGTCTTATGATTGATAGATATAGAGGACATTGGATCTTTTTCCTTGATGGCAATGAATACCCATTCATTTCTGGATTTGTTTCATATCTCTGATTCATCATCTGTTACTCCTTCATTGTCATCATCTTCACGTACATAGTAACAGTTCTTTTGGAACCTTGGCTTGTTAGGATTTTGCCTTAAAAACCTTTCCGGACACCTTGAGGCAAAATGACCAATCTTATTGTAGTTAAAACACTTAAAAGGTAATTTTCCTTCATACTTACCAGATCCTCTTGGCAGCCTCTTTGCAATAATGGCTTCAAGTTGAGCAGTTTCTACTTCTTCTTCTAGGTCTTTTCTTACTTTTTCATACCATGATAGTTTCCTTGATGAGTTCTCTCCTGGATCAAACCTTTGTTTACCTTTTATAGAGGCACTAGCTTTGAATGCAGATTCAGTCTTGGGGGGGTCATCTCCAAACTCTGTCATTTCAAATGCAGCCAATTTCCCAGCCAGTTGATCTCTTGTGACAATTATATGGGCTCTGAATTCTTCAATGGCAACAGCCTTGATTTTGTAAGAAGCAGGTAGGGATCTGAGAATTTTGGCTACAATCTCATTTTCATCCAAGACTCCACCAGCATTTCTAATTCCACAAACTAGCTCATTCACTCTTGGCATAAAAGTAGTAATATTTTCATCATCTCTCATCTTCAGATTTTTAAATTTCCCTTTCAGACTCTGTAACCTTGCACATTTAACATACTAGTCTCCTTCATGCAAAAGTTCCAATTTTTTCTAAATCTCAAAAGTAGTTGGTAGGTCAATAACACTTGAGAGCTTTGAATCAGATAATGTGCTTAGAAGAGCCTCTATAGTCCGCAGATTGTTTTCAGCATCTGTGATTTCATTTAGGGTTTTTGGACCACCCTATGGAGGTACATATTGTGTTGTAACCATGGTCCAGTACGCCATTCCCATACACTGCAAGTGACATTTCATGCAACCTTTCCAAAGAGAAAAATTGGTTCCATCAAACTTTGGACTATCCTTCTTGTAAGACAACATCCTGGATCTCCTCAAGCGGTTAATCTCCTTTTAGAGGAACTTGGCTCTGATACCAATTGTTAGACTTAGGGCACACAAATGAGAGGGGGGGTGAATTAGTTGTGCAAAACTTTCTCCAATTACACACTTAAATCCTCTTAATGATTAGTAGTATATCAATCATAAAACATAATGCATTCAAATCAAAAGTAGAAACACATCAGCACATAAGACACCAAGATTTTGACGTGGAAAACCTGGTTAAGGGAAAAACCACAGGGTGATTAACCCAAGATTGTATTCTTTGTTAGAAGAATAGAAAGAACAAAATGTCACATGCCAATTAGGGCTCACTACCTGAGCACACTGCTCACAGGAGGCTCACTACCTACAAAGAAATAAGTATCACATACATGAACTGGAGAATAGCATCTTCACCATGCTTGAATCAGTTCCATTTAAGCCCAATACTTCTACTCTGCCCTTTCACTCTCCTCCTCACTACCACACACTCATCACAACAAGGACACCTTTGAAATGACTTCGCAATCCCTTATTTATACAAGACATCAACTTAGGAATGATCATCTAAGTTGGCAAACATCCACAAGAACATCCGCAAGATGTATAACTCATCCGGTCAGCCTGTCTCAGGAAGAACACCATCATCCAGAAGTTGTTCTTCAAATATGAAATCCAACTTTAATGTGGACCACCAACAAGAACTGGACACGATCCAAAGACCATCACAAGCTTTCCTAAATCACCAAAAACATCCATACTTCATCTGCTTACTCAAATCCATCTCCTCTTCATTTGAAACCTCAAGAACACAGTCTGTCATTACTGTCACAAAGGAATAGGTGCTTGTGGATCTTCAAACCATGAACCAATCTAGTTGACACTCCATAAAGACTTCCTTAACACTCCCTCAAATCCGCAGAATAGGACAATACAATTCTGGATCTCACCGGACCTATCTGTAACACTCTGTCACCACTGAACATCTGCTAGAACCAATTTTACTTGAGCAGCCACAACTTCTTCAGATCTTCATGCAAACCTATGAAATCTCTATTGGATCACCTCAAGAGACATATCTACAAACCCTTTAATTTGCATCCTCTGATCCTCATCCTATCTTTGACTTTTACCTTACTGTCATCACTATTCTTTGCTATTCCTGATTGAGACTAATTTTCTCAATATCCTTAGCACACCGCTCATCCAATCCTTATCATTAATGCAACAAGAGTATGTTGACATCAATGACAATACTAATTAGGCCCATACTTGCAACATCGCAGTCTGAGCTTATATGTGAGATTGTTGGTCCTAATCCACCATGGTACGAGGACATATACGAGTATCTCCATGATCAAACCTTTCCATTCCAACTATGTAACACCCAATGAAAAACCTTTATTTGTTGAGCCTCTCATTACACTTTCTTTGGAGACACCCTTTATTGCCAGAGTCTTGATGGTATCCTTCTTAGATGTCTTGATTTTGAGGAAGCAAAAATTGCCTTATGTAAAATACATGAAGGTGTCTGCGGATCACATTCTACTGGCCCTGGTCTTGTTAAGAAACTTCTACGAGCTAGATACTATTGGCCAACTATTGAGAAATATGCACAACAATTTGCAAAGAGATGTCTATAATGTCAGAAACATGGGGATCTAATACATGCACCAGCACATGAACTTCAGCCTATCACTACTCCATGGCCCTTCTCGCAGTGGGGACTTGATCTCATAGGTAAAATCCATCCTACTTTGTCAAATGGTTATAAGTTTATCATAACTGCCACTGAATACTTCACAAAGTGGGTGGAAGCAATACCCATGACTTATATTACTAGCAAGCAAATATCCAAGTTCATCCTACACTATATCATTTGCCGTTATGGAGTTCCTCAAGCTCTTGTCACTGATAATGGCCATCCTTTCAAGAACCAAGAGGTTAGAGATCTTTGTAACAAGTTTCATATCCAACATAGATTCTCTACACCTTACTATCCTCAATGCAATGACCAAGATGAGGCTTCTAACAAAACAATTATCAAGATCCTCAAAAAGACAGTCAATGAAGTTGGTTGTGATTGGCATTTGCAACTTCATCCTACATTGTGGGCATATGGAACAAGTATCAGAACTCCCACTAGAGCTACACCCTATGCTCTCATGTATGACACTGACGCTATCCTACCTATTGAGGTTGAGATCCCCTCACTGCGAGTATCTCTACAGCATACTATCTCAGATGAAGAATATCAAGTATCCAGACTCCATGATCTTGAGCTACTAGATGAATGACATCTTACATCACTCAACCATCTCCAAGTCTATCAAAACCGTCTACGTCATAGCTACAACAAAAAAATTAGAGAACATAGATTTCAAGTTGGAGATCTTTCCCTTAAAGAAAATCAAAAGAATCAGCAACATCATGAGAAACAAGGCAATTTTGAACCTAATTGGCTTGGTCCTTTTGTCATTACATTAGTCTGTGGCTAAGGTGCATACACTCTCTCAACACCTGAAGGCATTCCCTTGGATAAACCAGTCAATATCATCCATCTCAAGAAGTTCTATCCATTAATCTTAGCTATTCCAAAATAAAAATCCATCCAACAGTGAAAACCACTTTGTGGCGCTTTGGATAACAAAAAAATAGTACAAGATAAATAATTCATCCTCTGAAGAAAACCTGTTAAACAGGCGCCTTGGATAAGTACCATAGTGAAAACCTGGCAAATAGGTGCTATGTGTAGTGACCAACTCCCATCATCTGCTTAGTTTGTTTGATCATAGCTTTTCATAGCATATTTCACCATCTTACCTACATAATCCATATCATAATCCACATTTTACCTTGTACAAACATCATTGTCCACTTATCCATAGTAAAAGTCTTTCCATCCTCACCTCTACCATCCTGGCCTTCGTAGTGTGGATTTCGTTGAGGTAATTATATCATTTGACCCCTTAGCATCTTGGTTGCATGCACACATCCATCGCCGCTTCTCCATAATAAAACCTCATCCCACACTAGGGGCACTTGTTGAGCCTTATTTGGAAGTGGATACCTATAGCTCTAGCTCATAACACAACAAATATCCAAAGCTCATCCCACAACAAACTTTCAACTTCAACTTCAAACACAACATGCATCTAGCTTCAAACATGGAAAACATTTGGAACCAGGACCAACATCTTAGCAATCAATCCAATCTCAAACAACATCAAAAACATATCAAAATTCAAAAAATCAAAAAATCACAAAAACTCCAAGCAATAAAGTTGATCCTTTGACATCAACCTTCAACACAATAAGCAAGAACTACATCGTCACCTCTATCATTAAAGCCTTGATCCCATGGATACAGGGTATGTAGGCAATTTGAGATGTGAAGGAAGCACTCTAATTCAGGCAAAAACAATAGCCCCTTCTTTCATCATCCATCTTTCATCTTTCTTCTAATCATCATCCTTCAATCTTTCATCTTTCTTCTAATCATCATCCTTCAATCTTTCATCTTACTTTCTTCTATCTTTCATCATCTACATCATCAATAAACCCAGAACTACATATTCATCATGTCTCATCACCATCGTAATGTGCTTTGATCCTATGGACATAGGGTATGTAGGCAATCTGGAATATGAAGGAAGCATCCAGTACTCAAGCACAGACAATCCACCCAATCCTCATCTTCTTTCATTTTCCATCTTCTTCTCTTTGACCAGCTCAAGCAGGAAGTAGACCATCCGCATCAGCAAAAGCTCAAGCACTTTAACCAATCAGAGTAAGTCAGAAGCTATTTGTCTGCATGCCTTAAGCCAATATTTGCTATAGCATTTTATCAACATCTTTATCCTTTAACAGCATGTATCTTTCCTCTCAACGAGGCACCAGCTTAAATACTTCTAAGAGCACCTAAATTTGGCAAAAGAATATGATGACGATATCTTTTGTTTTATCTTTCAATTTATCTTTTGTCCCTTTTCTATGCCTAATCAACATTGCCTTAATCTATCTATATCTTGGTATGTTGGGATGAAGTAAGGAATGGGGCATGGTCATATTGCTTTCATATTCCATGTTTGCGGGATGATCTTATTTTCTTCCTATGTGTATTGGTATCTTGTACGTGTTGGGATTAGCATCTTACATATCAATATCTCTAGCATCAGAGAAGCTAAATAGTCTCTTATGCACTTGAGACTATTCTATGTTAAGACTAGCTCCATACATATAACCAAGAAGGTGTCACTATGTGTAGTGGAGAAGCTCAAACCATTGCTTGAAGCATCAAAGTCCATCTCATAACACTAGCTACTATTCATATCTTGTGTATGTTGGCTCAACATCTTGACCTCATACGTTAAGACAAGATTGTAGTATGCTAGTTTTGCATTGGATATCTCAACACCTTGGTCTTCTATACCCTGGTGCATAACATCCATATGCTATATCAAACATAAGGATTGCATTTCTTTAATTTCTGAGCAATTACTTCCAAAAGCTGCCATTCCATCTATCCATTCCATCATAATCCTATGTAGTCCTCAACCAAGATCGATCAACCAAAGCCCTAATTCTTCTATACCATCCCCTTTTTCTCCCACCCAACCCCCTATTTTCTTCGTGTCAGCCATGTTTTATAGCCTTTCATCTTATCAAGAGCCAACCCAACCCTTCCTAGTTAGCTTGGTTTACCTCTTGAGGGGGCATCACCTTGTTTATCAAGCGAATTATCGTATCTTCTTTGACACAATGCTCTATCGAACATTGTATCAAAGAGGGGCAAAATGTAGACACCCAAAATTGACCCAATTATCATTAGCATTCAAATATTGTATTAGCTACCATCTCCATTTGTCTAACACACTTGAGAAATGCCCTATCATTTATTTCTTCTATTAATTAAATAAATTTATATTTATTTAATTAATTCATTAGCTATTTCTTCTATTTTCTCTAAGCTATAATTAATTAATCTTTAATTATATAATTATCTTATTTCTATCTATTTTTAATTAATTAATATTATTTATTTAATTAAAATTCCCTTCACAAGCCCACTTTCTAATTAATTAAATAAAATTTTCTTATTTAATTAAGTTTTCTTATCATTTATCTCAAATGAGCCGACATGTGTGCCTCTTTCATTTAAAAAAGATAAGTGGTACTACATCTTTTATTTAATATCTTTCACATGTAGGACTTTTTATGTACACGGTCACACATAAGCCTTATCATCCCTCCACTTGTTATCTACACATTCATCTATGATTATCATTTAATCTTAGCCATTCACATAGCCACCAAATCTCCACCATTGATTGATTTTGGTTGAGTTCTATATAAACACTCTCTCATTCCATACTACATCTATCCAACATTCTCATAGCATCTACATTATCATCTTGAGCATATTGAGCATTTTAGCATCCATCTAACATATTACCATTATCATCCATCTATCATGGTAGCTTTTATCTTCACAATTGTTCATTGTTGAGAAGCAATCCACATCATAAACAAGGAATCATACAATCTAGGTGATATTGTTCTTGAATTGCATGCTCTCGATTTCATTTGGATTAGATTCTTTTATGATAGTAGGGTTAGGTTTTCATGGCTATGCTTGATCTTATTAACCTGAATTTTACCTATCACAATATAATTCTATTTTCTGTGTAAAATTTCTGTTATTGTGTGTTTTATGATTTACCCCCTTCATCAAGTGGTATCAGAACAAGGGTTTCTGAGTGTGTAGACAGATCGCTGACTGTGAGGTAGTTTGCACTAGGACCTGAGGTTTTGGGTTTGTTGTAGAGATCAAGATGCCTCCATGAAGAAACCATGGTGGGAGGAATGCTTTGACAGAAGAGGGGTTTAGAGCCCTACAAAGACAAATCGATGCATTGCAAAAACAACTGCGAAGAGGGTTCGAGCTGAGAAGGAGAGAGGAAAGTGAAGATGAAGTTGAAGAAGAGCTATATGAGGAAGAACAAGAAGCTATGGGAGATCCTGTAGAAGCTAGGTTGTTGAGGGCCATTTCAAAGATCAAAAAGAGGCCCAAGATCGAAGTTTCTACCTATTCTAGAGATTTAAATCTTGAACAACTTATTGATTGGATCAATGATATGGAGGAGTATTTCAAGTATGAAGATGTAGAAGACCTAGTAGTGCAGGAGCACCCGGACATGATCAGGATATAGGTCCGCATGATGACATACATGATCAGGATATAGGATAGTTATCAGCGTGATGACAGGGCAGTAGGCTATTTTTAGTATGTTTGACTTTATCTTGTAATCAGGTCCATTGGACCGATGCTATGTAATAGATCAGCATAGGAGTATGTGTAGGTAGTTAGAGATCGGGATAAGATAGTCTGAGTTGTCCTCTCTCCCAGCCGCTTGGAAGCTCCCAGCCGCTGGGAAGTGAAGTTGGTAGTACTCGAAGGATTTGTTATATATACCTTCGATCTGTTAGGGTTTAGACAGATTGGATTATTGAGATTGATATTGATGTTGCTAGGTGTATTGGTGTTGTTGAGCGCAGTTCAGACATTGTGAATCTGTATTCAGGACATTTGAATCTCCATTGAATAAGATCTCATCTTTTGCAGTATCTGGTTGTATCAGTTGTATCTGTGTTGATTTCTTTTCCGTTTTGCAAGTTAATGGGCACTTTCAACCCTTCCACCGGTTGATCCTGCAAATCGGTGGAATGGTCCTGTATCATAGTTTAGATTGCATTTGTGTTTTCTGTTTATGCATTGCATTGTTCAGGAGATCAGTTAGGAGCATGCTGTGAATCAGCCTAGCATCCTCATGTGCTAGGTCTAGAAGATAAGTTGTTAGATTTTGGTTTGAAGGTGATCCGGCCCGGTCGTCACATGATCTTTGTGAAATAGAGTGGTTCGGAGTGCTTACATGCAGTGGAAGGATACACAGGAGTCTGCATGTGCGTTTCCTGTCGGAACGAGCCGCATCGTCATCTGCGAATGTATCGCCATCAGGATCGGGTCATGAAGTTGTTGAAGTTTGCATGTTGCAAGTGCATCATGATGTTTTGAGTTGGATATATACTCAGTGTATATATCGCAGTCAGGATCATCTCTCGGGGAAGTTCATCATCCGCATATCGCTAACGGATGCGGGTGTGAAAGTTAAGTTTTTTGGCTAAGTGTTGAAGAGTTCATCAGGATGATGTGTGACGTCATCGTCATCAGGATATGACGTCATCGTCATCAGGATATTAAGAAATCCCTCAATGCGAGTTTATCCTGTTGTCGCTAAGTGGTAAGGTATCGGCGTAGGCAAGAAGTTGTATTAGCATCATCAGGAGGTTTCGAGGAACTGGATGAACAATATCATGATGCTGTTGCTTGTATCGTCGGGCAGTGGAGCATCGAAGGCAAGTTGTTGAAGTGCAACGTCATCAGGATATTTGGAGCAACCGGATATTTGGATATCCTGTTGACGAAGGTGATATTGAATATCATGATGATGCCGCTTGTATTTGGCACCCGATGAACAGTGCAACCGGAGGATGTTTGCGCCCGTTGATTATCATGATGGTGATGACAGGCGACAAACGGAGGAGGTAAATAGTAGTCGACAGGAGGATATTTGCGATCATCCGAAATATGATGATGCTGTTGAAATGTGATGATGCTGTTGGTGTCTCTAGGAAATATGATGATGATGTTCAGCCGATAGAGAATTTTATCATGCTGTTTGTATTGTTGGCTACTCCTTCCTGTTAGTTAGCCTCCGTTGCGTCCCACTCTGCATCACCTAGAACAGGTCAAGTTTGTAAAGACAAAGTTAAAGGGCCATGCCAGTATTTGGTGGAAGATGGTCTAGTTAGAGAGAAAGAGAAGAGGAAAAGCAAAGATTACCAAATGGGATCAGATGGTGGAGAAATTGAAGTAGTTCATTTCTGTGGACTATGAGATGGAGTTGTTGAAGAACCTGAAAGGATTGAAGGAAGGTAACAAGTCTGTTAAGGAGTATACAAAAGATTTTTATAAGATCACTATCAGTCAAAGCCATGGAGAGGCCAACAAGGAGAAGGTAGCCCATTACATTAATAGGTTGAGGCCAAGTATTCAAGAAGATTTGAGCCTGGTTAGAATGACCACCATAGAAGATGTATACCAATTTTCCCTGAAGGTGGAAAAGAAGCTGAATAAGAGATTTTAAAGCAAGCAAAGGGGAAGAGGTCAAGGCAGAGGGACTGGTAGAAGACCCTATGGAGGCCGAAATGAAGATCCAAAGAAAAGTGAAGAAGCTGGAACTAGACCAAATTAGAGAGGAGATAATACCTACCGTCCTCATGATCAGAATAATGGTGAGCAAAGAGGAAGAGGAAGAGGTATACCTGGGCAAGGACCTGGAAGAGGAGGTTTCAAAGGAACATGTTTCCAATGCGCATAAGAAGGGCATCCAGCATACGAGTGTCCGCAACATCAAGGAAGGATGAATAGAAGACCTGAAGGTAATGCACGAGTTGCACATGTAGATGAAGATACACAGTTTAAGCATTCTGAAGATGCTGAAAGGAGTGAAACCCTAGTGGTCAGAAGAACCTTGCTGAATGAGAACAAAGAACCAAATCATAGAAAGAGTTTGTTCCGCACAAGGTGCAAGTGTGAAGGTAAGTGTTGTGATATTATTATTGATAGTGTAAGCACTGACAATATCTTTTCAGAGGAGATGGTTAATAAGTTAAAGTTGACAAGGAGAAAACATCCACATCCATATCGGATTGCATGGTTGTAGAAGAACCATAGAGCTTTGGTCAATGACTAATGTTTAGTTAAGTTCAAGATTGGAGATAACCATGATGAGGTGTTGTGTGATATTATACCGATGGATGCATGTCATATGTTGTTGGAAAGGTCATGGTAGTATGATAGGTGCACTATTCATGATAGCCATACAAACACATATTCCCTGACAAAGGATGGAGTTCGTCATAAGTTGAAGCCCTTGAAGGAGGTGGATGAAAAAGTATGTAGTACTGCCAGAGTTTGCTTGGTGGATGGTATGAAATTTTTTGAGGGTATGAAGCATGAGTGTTATTGCTTTGCATTGATTTTTAGGATCAGTCAAGAGAAATGTAAAGGTGTACCAGTAGAAGTTTCAGTTATGCTAGAAGAATTTTAGGACATTGTCTCTGATAATGTACCAGAAAGTTTACCACTGGTGAGGAAGATAAGTCACCAAATAGATTTGATACCAAGAGCCAGTTTGCCAAATAAGGCATCCCATAGAATGACTCCTACATAGAATGAAGAGCTGAACATACAAGTTCATGAGCTATTAAGGAAGGGAATAATAAGGGAGAGCCTAAGTCCATGTGCGGTACTTGTAGTACTAGCATCAAAGAAAGATGGAGAGTGAAGGATGTGTACAGATTCTTGAGCCATCAACAAGATCATAATCAAGTATATATTTCCATTGCTCAGAATGGATGACATAATGTATTGTTTGATTGGAGCCAAGTACTTCATGAATATTGATCTGAAGAGTGGGTATCACCAGATTCAAATCAGAGAAGGAGATGAATGGAAGATAGCCTTCAAGACAAAGGAGGGTTTGTATGAGTGGTTAGTCATGCCATTTGGGCTAACCAATGCACCAAGCACATTCATGCAGCTCATGAACAAGGTACTGAAAGAATTTTTGGAAAGTTTTGTTATTGTTTATTTAGATGACATTTTGATTTTTAGTAAGACTTAGGATGAGCATTTGATGCATATCAGAAGAGTTTTAGGGAAATTGAGGGAGGAGAAGTTGTTGATTAATCTAAAGAAATGTAGTTTTGGAAAGGAGTTGGTATACCTAGGATTTGTTGTCTCAGAGGAAGGTCTTAAGATGGACCCAGAGAAGGTGAGGGGTATCATTGAATGGCCTATGCCAAGGAGTGTTTCTGAGGTAAGATCTTTTCATGGTTTGGCAAGTTTTTACAGAAAGTTTATAAGAAATTTTAGTAGCATTTGTGCACCCCTAACTGAGACAATGAGATGGGATAGAAAAGACTTTAGATGGACTAAAGGAGTAGACAAGAGATTTGATATTTTGAAGCAGAAAGTCGTAGAAGAACCTTTTTTGGCACTTCCAAATTTGAATAAGGTATTTTAGGTAGATTGTGATGCTAGTGGTAGTGGTATAGGAGTTATTCTAAGTCAAGAAGGTAAGCCTATTGCCTATTTTAGTGAGAAGCTTAATGATTCCAAGAAAAAGTATTTTGTTTATGATCATGAGTTTTATGCAATAGTTTAGGCTTTGAAGAAATGGAGACATTATTTGTTACCAAAAGAGTTTGTTTTATATACTGATCATCAGGCTTTGCAGTATCTTAATAGTCAAGGAAAGTTAAATAAAAGACACTTAAAATGGGTTGAGCTTTTGGAGAGTTATACTTTTGTTTTGAAGCACATGAGTGGGAAGTCTAATAGAGTTGCATATGCCTTGAGCAGAAGGAAAAAATTGTTAACAGAAGTGAACATAGAGGTTGTTGGGTTTGATGAACTCAAAAGTTTGTATCCTGAAGATCTAGATTTTGCAGAGGCTTGGAAAGCTTGTTTGGAACCTATTACTTTGGACATGAAAAAATGGTTGGATTACATTATCCAAGATGGCATGTTGTTTAGAGGAAGCCAGTTGTGCATTTCGAGGAGTTCCATGAGAGACAACCTGATTAAGGAAAAACATAGTGGAGGATTAGCAGGACACTTTGGTTGAGATAAGACCATTGGTATTGTTGGTGAACATTATTACTAGCCACAATTGCAGTAGGATGTAAGGAAATTTGTGCAGAGTTGCAGAGTGTAGTAGATGGCAAAAGGAACAAGTCAGAATATATGGCTATATCAGCCATTACCTATACCAGAGAATCCAATGGATGATATTAGTATGGATTTTGTTCTTGGTTTACCAAGGACACAGAGAGGACATGATTCCATTTTTGTGGTGGTGGACAGATTCTGTAACATCGTCCATTTTATTCCTTGCAAGAAATCTAATGATGCTATTCATATTGCAGAGTTATTTTTCAGGGAGGTGGTGAGACTCCATTCTCTACCTAAGAGCATAGTTTCAGATCGAGATACCAAGTTTGTTGTTTATTTCTGGAAAACATTGTGGAAAAAGTTGAAGATAGATTTGAAGTTCAGTTCTGCACACCATCTAAAGACTGATGGACAGACAGAAGTGGTGAACATGAGTTTGGGTAACTTGGTACGATGCTTAGTAGGAGATAAGCCCAAGGGATGGGATTTGATTTTACCGCAGGCATAATTTGCTTACAACAATTCTATCAATAGAAGCACAGGTAAATCTCCATTCCAGGTTGTGTATGGGAGTAGCCCAAGAACTGCTTCCGAATTAAGGATGATGGATAAGGGGGAGAAGAGTAGTGCCGAAGCTAAAATTTTTGCTGAGCACATGAAGAATTTGCACGAAGAGGTAAGAAAGCATATCCATAAGATGAATTCTCAGTATAAGGCTAAGGCGGATTAGAAGAGGAGACATAAGGAATTTCAGGAGGGTGATGAAGTCATGGTTCACTGGAGAAAAGAAAGATTTCCAGTTGGTACATATAATAAGCTGAAGATGAGGAAATTTGGACCATGTAGAATCCTGAAGAAGCATGATTTAGGAAATGCATTTGAGGTAGAGTTGCCTGATGACATCAATATTTCACTAGTGTTCAACATTTTAGATTTGACAAAGTATCATGATGAGGGACTTGATAAAGGAACACAGTGGGACATTCCAGCATCTACTATAGAGAAGGAGTAGATAGAGGGCATTCTTGATAGCCGTGTGGGTAATAGTACAAGAAATAGGCAGTATACAGAATACTTGGTGAAATGGAAAGGAAGATCTGTTGAAGATTCATCATGGTTATTCGAGACTAAGGTTAACCGTTTTAGTTTCCCTCTAACTCATGAGAAGTTATAGGGTCACTTTTCAAATTACCCCGGGTGTCTGATGCAGGAGCATCCAAGGTGTAAGAGCAATCTTGGGACAACCAAATTTTTTTGTTTCTTTTCAATAAGGGCTAAATTTGACAGGGTTACTATTTTTAGTAAGTTTGCATTTGTGCACAGTTGGATACAAAATTTTAGACTAACCTCCAGAATGATGAATTGAAGCTAATGGTGAAGAAATGACTTCAATATCATTTGTCATTTGTGAGATATGAAAATTTCAAATTCTAAAAATCCTATTGAAATATTCAACGTCAAATTTGAGGCACTTAGAGGCTCCAGATGGGCCTGAAATTTGGTGGGAAACTCAAGCCGTCTACCTTTAGGTAGTACTCGTGCACAACCATCTTTTCAAGAGCTTTTTGAAAAGGTATTATAATTGAAAATCCAAGAGTCGAATCGAAAGTTATGGCCCTGCGAAGTTGACATATTTTTGGAGGGAGATGCAAATTTTGAAATTAAGTTGGTGGCCGCTAAAAAGGGCTATATATGACCATTTTTTGGAACCCATGGGGTAGTAGAGTTAAGGGGGAAGGTGTAGAGTCAAGAAAAGACAGGAAAATAGAAACCCTAATTGATTTGGGGTTATAGAAGGCTAAAGATTCCAGAGTCTTGAGAGAGGGAGCTATAATGTGTTGTAGCCTGTAGGAGATTCATCCTCTGATTGTATTTGAGCTTCTGTAATGTAATGTTTTTCCCATATTAATAAAATATTATTCTATTTTCTATGTGAAATTTCTATTATTGTGTGTTTTATGATTTACCCCCTTCATCAAGTGGTATTAGAGCAAGGGTTCTTGAGTGTGTAGATAGATTGCCGACTATGAGGCAGTTTGTACCAGGACCTGAGGTTGTGGGTTTGCTGTAGAGATCAAGATGCATCTATGAAGAAACCGTGGTGGGAAGAATGCTTTGATGGAAGAGGGTTTTAGAGCCCTGCAAAGACAAATCGATGCATTGCAAGAGGAGCTACGAAGAGGGTTCGAGCTGAGAAGGAGAGAGGAAAACGAAGATGAAGCTGAAGAAGATCTATCTGAGGAAGAAAAAGAAGTTCCGGGAGATCCTGTAGAAGTTAGGTTGTTGAGGGCCATTTCAAAGATCAAAAAGAGGTCTAGGATCAAAGTTTCCACCTATTCTGGAGATTTGAATCCAGAACGACTTATTGATTGGATCAATGATATGGGGGAGTATTTCAAGTATGAAGATATGGAAAACCCATAATGGGTCAAGTTTGCAAAGACAAAGATGAAGGGCCATGCCCGTATTTGGTGGAAGGAGGTCTAGTTAGAGAGAAATAGAAGAGGAAAAAAAAAGATTACCAGATGGGAACAGATGGTGGAGAAATTGAAGAAGCAGTTCATTCCTGTGGACTATGAGATGGAGTTGCTAAAGAAGCTGCAAGAATTGAAGCAAGGTAACAAGTCTATTAAGGAGTATACAAAAGATTTTATAAGATCACTATTAGGAAAGGCCATGGAGAGGCTAACAAGGAGAAGGTAGCCCATTACATTAATGGGTTGAGGCAAAGTATTCAAGAAGAGTTAAGCCTGGTCAGATTGACCACTATAGAAGATGCATACTAGTTTTCCCTGAAGGTGGAAGAGAAGCTGAATAAGAGATTTGAAAGTAAGTAAAGGGGAAGAGGTCAAGGCAGAAAGACTGGTGGAAGACCCTATGGAGGTTGAAATGAAGATCCAAAGAAAAGTGAAGAATCTAGAACTAGTCGAAATCAGAGAGGAGATAATACCTACCACCCTCATGACCAGAATAATGGTGAGCAAAGAGGAAGAGGAAGAGGTAGACTTGGGCAAGGACCTGGAAGAGGAGGTTTCAGAGGAACATGTTTCCAATGATGATAAGAAGGGCATTAAGCATACAAATGTCAGCAACATCAAGGAAGGATGAATAGAAGACCTGAAGGTAACACATGAGTTGCACATGTAGATGAAGACGCACAGTCTGAGCATTTTGAAGATGCTGAAAGGGGTGAAACCCTAGTGGTCAAAAGAACCTTGCCAAATGAGGAAAAAGAACCAAATAAGAGAAAGAGTCTGTTATGCACAAGGTGCAAGTGTGAAGGTAAGTGTTGTGATATTATTATGGAAGCACTGACAATCTTTATTTCAGAGGAGATGGTTAATAAGTTGAAGTTGACAAGGACAAAACATCCACATCCATATTGGATTGCATGGTTGTAGAAGGACCATAGAGCTTTGGTCAATGAACAATGTTTAGTTAAGTTCAAGATTGGAGTTTACCATGATGAGGTGTTGTGTGACATCATACCGATGGATGCATGTCGTATGTTGTTGGGAAGGCAAGGAAGTATGATAGGTGTGCTATTCATGATGGCCATGCAAACACATGTTCCCTGACAAAGGATGGAGTTTGTCATAAGTTGAAGCCCTTGAAGGAGGTGGAAGAAAAGGTATGTAGTACTGTCAGAGTTTGCTTGGTGGATGGTAGGAAATTTTTCAAGGGTATGAAGCATGAGCATTATTGCTTTGCATTGATTCCTAGGATCAGTCAAGAGAAATGTGAAGATGTACAGTAGAAGTCTCAGATATGCTGGAAGAATTTCAGGACATTGTCTCTGATAATGTACCAGAAGGTTTACCACTAGTGATAAGTCACCAAATGGATTTAATACCAGGAGACTGTTTGCCAAATAAGGCATCCCATAGAATGACTCCTATAGAGAATGAAGAGCTGAACAGACAAGTTTCCAAGCTGTTATGGAAGGGATTGATAAGGGAGAGCCCAAGTCCATGTGCGGTACCTGCAACACTAGCACCGAAGAAAGATGGAGAGTGGAGGATGTGTACAGATTCTCGAGCCATCAACAAGATCACAATCAAATACGATTTCTATTGCCTAGAATGAATGACATAATGGATTGTTTGAGTGGAGCCAAGTACTTCACGAAGATTGATCTAAAGAGTGGGTATCGCTAGATTCAAATCAGAGAAGGAGATGAATGGAAGACAACCTTCAAGACAAAGGAGGGTTTGTATGAGTGGTTAGTCATGCCATTTGGGCTAACCAATGTACTGAGCACATTCATTTGGCTCATGAACGAGGTACTAAAAGAATTTTTGGGAAGTTTTGTTATTGTTTATTTAGATGACATTTTAATTTTCAGTAAGACTCGGGATGAGCATTTGATGCATATCAGAAGAGTTTTAGAGAAGCAGAGGGAGGAGAAGTTGTTGATTAATCTGAAGAAATGTAGTTTTGCAAAGGAGTTGGTATACCTGGGATTTGTTGTCTTAGAGGAAGGTCTTAAGATGGACCCAGAGAAGGTGAGGGCTATCATTGAATGGCCTACGCTAAGGAGTTCTTCTGAGGTAAGATCTTTTCATGGTTTGGCAAGTTTTTATAGAAAGATTATCAGAAATTTTAGTAGCATTTGTGCACCCCTAACTGAGACAATGAGAGGGGATAGAAAAGAGTTTAGATGGACTAAAGGAGCAGACAAGAGCTTTGATACATTGAAGCAGAAAGTTGTAGAACAACCTGTTTTGGCACTTCCAGATTTCAATAAGGTATTTCAGGTAGATTGTGATGCTAGTGGTAGTGGTATAGGAGCTGTTCTAAGTCAAGAAAGTAAGCCCAACACCTATTTTAGTGAGAAGCTTAATGATGCCAAGAAAAAGTATTCTATTTATGATCAGGAGTTTTATGCAATAGTTCATGCTTTGAAGAAATAGAGACATTATTTGTTGCCAAAAGAGTTTTTTTTATATACTAATCATCAAGCTTTGTAATATCTTAATAGTCAAGGAAAGTTAAATCAAAGACACTTAAAATGGGTTGAGTTTTTCCAGAGTTATACATTTGTTTTGAATCATAGGAGTGGGAAGTCCAACAGAGTTGCAGATGCCTTGAGCAGAAGGCAAAAATTGTTGACAGAAATGAAGATAGAGGTTATTGGGTTTAATGAACTCAAAAGTTTGTATCCTGAAGATCTAGATTTTGTAGAGGATTGGAAAGCTTGTTTGGAACCTGTTACTTTGGATAGAACAAAATGGTTGGATTACATAATCCAAGATGGTATGTTGTTTAGATGAAGCCAGTTGTGCATTCCGAGGAGTTCCATGAGAGAGAAATTGATTAAGGAAAAGCATAGTGGAGGATTAGCTGGACATTTTGGTCGAGATAAGACTATTGGTATTGTTGGTGAACATTATTACTGGCCACAATTGCAGCAGGGTGTGAGGACATTTATGCAGAGTTGTAGAGTGTGTCGGATGACAAAAGGAACAAGTCAGAATACATGACTATATTAGCCATTACCTATACTAGAGAAGCCATGGGATGATATTAGTATGGATCTTGTTCTTGGTTTACCAAGGACCTAGAGTGGACATGATCCCATTTTTGTGGTGGTGGACATATTCTCAAAGATGGTCCATTTTATTCCTTGCAAAAAATCTTATGATGCTATTCATATTGTAGAGTTATTTTTCAGGGAGGTTGTGAGACTACATGGTCTACTTAAGAGAATAGTTTCAGATCGAGATACCAAGTTTTTTGGTTATTTCTAGAGGACATTGTGGAAGAAGTTGAAGACAGATTTGAAGTTCAGTTTTGCACATCATCCACAGACTGTGGAAAGACATAAGTGGTGAATAGAAGTTTGGGTAACCTGCTACAATGCTTAGTTGGAGATAAGCCCAAGGGATGGGATTTGATTTTACCATAGGCAGAATTTTCTTACAACAATTCTGTCAATAGAAGCACAGGTAAATCTCCATTCCAGATTGTGTATTGGAGTAGCCCAAGAACTACTTCTGAATTGAGGAAGATGGATAAGGGGGAGAAGAGTAGTGCCGAAGCTGAAATTTTTGCTGAGCACATGAAGAATTTGCACGAAGAGGTAAGAAAGCATATCCATAAGATGAATTCTTAGTATAAGGCTAAGGAGGATCAGAAGAGGAGACATAAGGAGTTTTAGGATGGTGATGAAGTCATGGTTCACTTGAGAAAAGAAAAATTTCTATTTGGTACATATAATAAGCTGAAGATGAGGAAATTTGGACCATGTAGAATCTTGAAGAAGCATGATTTAGGAAATGCATTTGAGGTAGAGTTGCCTGATAACATCAATATTTCACTAGTGTTCAACATTTTAGATTTGACAGAGTATCATGATGATGGACTTGATAAAGGAACACAGTGGGAAATTCTAGCATCTACTTCAGAGAAGGAGGAGATAGAAGGCATTCTAGATTGCCACGTGGGTAAGAGTACAAGAAATAGACAGTATACATAATAGTTGGTGAAATGGAAGGGAAGACCTGTTGAAGATTCATCATGGTTATTTGAGACTGAGGTTAACCGTTTTGGTTTCCCTCTAACTCATGAGAAGTGACAGGGTCATTTTTCAAATTACCTTGGGTGTCTGATGTAGGAGCATCTAGGGTGTGAGAGCAATCTTGCATCAACCAAATTTTTTTTTTGTTTTTTTTCAATAAGGGCTAAATTTGGTAGGGTTACTATTTTTAGTAAGTTTGCATTTGTGCACGGTTGGATACAAAATCTTAGATGGACCTCGAGAATGGTGAATTGAAGATAATGGTGAATAAATCACTTCAATATCATTTGTCATTTGTGAGATATTAAAATTTCAAATTCCAAAAATCCCATTGAAATATTCAAAGTCAAACTTGAGGCATTTAGAGGCTCCAGATTGGCTCGAAATTTGGTGGGAAACTCAAGCAGTCTACCTTTAGGTAGTGTTTGTGCACAACCGTCTTTTCGAGAGCTTTCTGAAAAGGTATTATAATTTAAAATCCAATGGTTGGATCGAAATTTATGGACCTACGAATTTGACCTATTTTTTGAGGGAGATGCAAATTTTGAAATTAAGTTGGTTGCAAAAGGGCTATATATGACCATTTTTGGGAACCCTTGGGGTAGTAGAGTTAAGGGGGAAGGTGTAGAGTCAAGAAAAAGTAGGAAAATAGAAACCCTAGTTGATTTGGGGTTACAAAAGGCTGAAGATTCTAAAGTCTTGAGAGTGGGAGCTATAATGTGTTGCAGCCTGTGGGGGATTCATCCTCTAATTGTATTTGAGCTTCTGTAATGTAATGTTTTGCCCATATTAATCGAATATCATTCTATTTTCTATGTGAAATTTGTGTTATTGTGTGTTTTATGATTTATCCCATTCATCAAGTGGTATTAGAGCAAGGGTTCCTGAGTGTGTAGATAGATCACTGACTGTGAGGCAGTTTGCACTAGGAACTGAGGTTGTCAGTTTGCTGCAGAGATCAAGATGCCTCCACGAAGAAACCATGGTGGGAGGAATGTTTTGATGGAAGTGGTTTTAGAGCCTCGCAAAGACAAATCGATGCATTGCAAGAGGAGCTGTGAAGAGGGTTCGAGCTAAGAAGGAGAGGAAAGCGAAGATGAAGTTGAAGAAGAGATATCTGAGGAAGAACAAGAAGCTGCGGGAGATTCTGTAGAAGTTAGGTTGTTGAGGGCCATTTCAAAGATTAGAAAGAGGGCCAGGATCGAAGTTTCTACCTACTATGGAGATTTGAATCTGGAACAACTTATTGTTAGGATCAATGATATGGGGGAGTATTTCAAGTATGAAGATGTGGAAGACCCATAACGGGTCAAGTTTGTAAAGACAAAGTTGAAAGGCCATGCCAATATTTGGTGGAAAGAAGTCCAGTTAGAGAGAAATAGAAGAGGAAAAGTAAAGATTACCATATGGGATTGAATGGTGGAGAAATTAAAGAAGCAGTTCATTCCTATGGACTATGAGATCAAGTTGCTGAAGGAGGTGCAAGGAATGAAGCAAGGTAACAAGTCTTTTAAGGAGTATACAGAAGATTTTTATAAGATCACTATCAGGGAAGGCCATGGAGAGGCCAACAAGGAGAAAGTAGCCCATTACATTAATGGGTTGAGGCGAAGTATTCAAGAAGAGTTGAGCCTGGTCAGAATGACCACCATAGAAAATGCGTACTAGTTTTCCCTGAAGGTGGAAGAGAAGCTGAATAAGAGATTTGAAAGCAAGCGAAGGGGAAGAGGTCAAGGTGGAAGGACTAGTGGAAGACCCTATGGAGGCCGAAATGAAGATCTAAATAAAAGTGAAGAAGCTGGAACCAGTCAAAATTAGAGAGGAGATAATACCTACAACCCTCATGACCAGAATAATGGTGAGCAAAGAGGAAGAGGAAGAAGTAGACCTGGGTAAGGACCTAGAAGAGGAGGTTTCAGAGGAACACGTTTCCAATGCAGATAAGAAGGGCATCGAGCATACGAGTGTCCTCAACATCAAGGAAGGATGAATAGAAGACCTGAAGGTAATGTACAAGTTGCACATGTAGATGAAGATGCACAGTCTGAGCATTCTAAAGATGTTGAAAGGGGTGAAACCCTAGTGGTCAGAAGAACCTTGCTGAATGAGGAGAACAAACCAAATAAGAGAAAGAGTCTATTCCGCACAAGGTGCAAGTGTGAAGGTATGTGTTGTGATATTATTATTGGTAGTGGAAGCAATGACGATCTTGTTTCAGAGGAAATGGTTAATAAGTTGCAGTTGACAAGGAGAAAACATCCACATCCATATCGGATTACATGGTTGCAGAAGGACCATAGAGCTTTGGTCAATGAACAATGTTTAGTTAAGTTCAAGATTGGAGATTACCATGATGAGGTGTTGTGTGACATCATACCGATGGATGCATGTCATATGTTGTTGGGAAGGCCGTGGTAGTATGATAGGTGTGCTATTCATGATGGCCATGCAAATACATATTCCATGAAAAAGGATAGAGTTTGTCATAAGTTGAAGCCCTTGAAGGAGGTGGAAGAAAAGGTATGTAGTACTGCCAGAGTTTCTTGGTGGATGGTAGAAAATTTTTGGAGGGTATGAAGCATGAGCATTATTGCTTTGTATTGATTCCTAGGATCAGTCAAGAGAAATGTGAAGATATACCAGTAGAAGTCTCAGATATGTTGGAAGAATTTCAGGACATTGTCTCTGATAATGTACCAGAAGGTTTACCACCGATGAGGAAGATAAGTCACCAAATGGATTTGATACTAGGAGCCAGTTTGCCAAATAAGGCATCCCATAGAATGACTCTTGTAGAGAATGAAGTGCTGAGCAGACAAGTTCATGATCTGTTAAGGAAGGGACTGATAAGGGAGAGCATAAGTCTATGTGCGGTACTTACAGTACTAGCACTTAAGAAAGATGGAGAGTGGAGGATGTGTACAGATTCCTGAGCCATCAACAAGATCATAATCAAGTACAGATTTCCATTGCCTAGAATGGATGACATAATGGATTGTTTGAGTATAGCCAAGTATTTCATGAAGATTGATCTGAAGAGGGGTATTGCCAGATTCAAATCAAAGAAGGAGATGAATGGAAGACAACCTTCAAGAGAATGGAGGGTTTTTATGAGTGGTTAGTCATGCGATTTGGGCAAACCAATGCACCAAACACATTCATATGGCTCATGAATGAGGTATTGAAAGAATTTTTGGAAAGTTTTGTTATTGTTTATTTAGATGAAATTTTGATTTTCAATAAGACTTGGGATGAGCATTTGATGCATATCAGAAGAATTTTAGAGAAGCTGAGGGAATAGAAGTTGTTGATTAATCTGAAGAAATGTAGTTTTGCAAAGAAGGAGTTGATATACCTGGGATTTGTTGTCTTAGAGGAAGGTCTTAAGATGGATCCAGAGAAGGTGAGGGCTATTATTTAATGGCCTATGCTAAGGAGTGGTTCCGAGGTAAGATCTTTTCATTGTTTGGCAAGTTTTTATAGAAAGTTTATCAAGAATTTTAGTAGCATTTGTGCACCTCTAACTGAGGCAATGAGAGGGGATAGAAAAGAGTTTAGATGGACTAAAGGAGAAGACAAGAGCTTTGATACATTGAAGTAGAAAGTTGTAGAACAACCTATTTTGGCACTTCCAGATTTCAATAAGGTATCTCAAGTAGATTGTGATTCTATTGGTAGTGGTATAGGAGCTGTTCTGAGTCAAGAAGCTAAGCCTATTGCCTATTTTAGTAAGAATCTTAATGATGCCAAGAAAAAGCATTCTATTTATGATCAAGAGTTTTATGCAGTAGTTCAGGCTTTGAAGAAATGGAGACATTATTTGTTGACAAAAGAGTTTGTTTTATATATTGATCATCAGGCTTTGCAGTATCTTAATAGTCAAGGAAAGTTAAATCAAAGACACTTAAAATCGGTTGAGTTTTTTCAGAGCTATACTTTTGTTTTGAAGCATAGGAGTGGGAAGTCCAACAGAGTTGCAGATGCCTTGAGCAAAAGGCAAAATTTGTTAATAGAAATGAAGATAGAGGTTGTTGGGTTTGATGAACTCAAAAGTTTGTATCTTGAAGATCTAGATTTTGTAGAGGCTTGGAAAGCTTGTTTGGAACCTGTTACTTTGGACAGGACAAAATGGTTGGATTACATAATCCAAAATGGCATGTTGTTTAGAGGAAGCTAGTTGTGCATTCTGAGGAGTTCCATGAGAGAGAACCTGATTAAGGAAAAACATAGTGGAGGATTAGCTAGACACTTTGGTCGAGATAAGACCATTGCTATTGTTGGTGAACATTAGTACTGGCCACAATTGCAAGAGGATGTGAGGAAATTTTTGCAGATTTGTAGAGTGTCAGATGACAAAATGAACAAGTCAGAATACAGGGCTATATTAGCCATTACCTATACCAGAGAAGCCATGGGATGATATTAGTATGGATTTTGTTCTTGGTTTACCAAGGACACAGAGAGGACATGATTCCCTTTTTGTGGTGGTGGACAGATTCTCAAAGATGGTCCATTTTATTCCTTGCAAGAAGACTAATGATGATATTCATATTGCAGAGTTATTTTTAAGGGAGATGGTGAGACTACATGGTTTACCTAAGAGCATAGTTTCAGATCGAGATACTAAGTTTGTGTTAGATTCTGCAAGAAGAGAGAACTGAGCCAAGATCTAATGTCGTTCATAGATCATATGCACCTCCCCTCGACAGATGATCAAAGATCAAAATAGTAGAATGAAGAGATATCTAAAATGAGAGAAAAATAGAGACAAAGAAAGAGAATTTTGAGAAGACTCTCAATACTCTCACCAAGCTATCACTGAACTGATATTCGAGCTAGTGAAGGTGAGAGGAAAGTGATGTATATATAGAAAAAATGGGGCATATACATCCAAGAGGTGCATTAACTCCCATATCCCATAAATGGTGGGAGGTTTTACCTACTTGGTAAATGCCAAAACATGTGGCATATCCTCACATGAAAATAAAAAATGAGTTATAAGAGGTGGCACATAAATCCAAAAGAGTGAGAACTCTAACTACCCCATAACCTACTTAGGTAAGCACAGAATAGTGGTTATGAGAGGTGGCACAAAAAGCCAAAAAAAGATGTGTAACTCAACTACCCATGTGTGGGAGAGAGTTACACATGTAGCTGATGTATTTCACCACATGTCCTCATATTAAGCACACAAAATAAACCTAAGAAAGATTAATAATGTGTAGGAAAAAGAAATATCCCTAAGGAAAATAAAAAACCTACACTAACACCCCCCCTTAAGCATAGCTTAGGTGGGTGAAAAGAAATGGGTCCTAACAAGTGAAGCCTAATGAGGTACCCATGTACAAAGAAAAATCTCTCACAAATGGAGAAAAGAAGAAAATCCAATGGGAAAAAAACTCCTCCCCAAAAGAGAGAAAAGAAAAAACCCCCCTAGAGTAGAGAGAGTGAAGCGAAGGACTAAGAAGCCCCTCCAAAAGTAGACATTGGCCGCACCCCTAGCAAAGCTCACAGATGAAGGAACTTGCTCTCAGTGAAGGGTTTGCTGAAGATGTCTATGATCTGCTTCGATGTCTCGATGTACTTGAGATCAATGATGTTTGCATGAATCAGGTCTCAAATGTAGTACATATGTATCTCAATGTGTTTGGTCCTTTGGTGATGGACTAGATTTTTTGAGATCTATATTGCACTCTGAATATCACAAAAGATGACTGTGGGCTTTCTGAATGAAATGCCAAACTCAGTGAGAATATTCTGAAGCCAAATGACCTTAGTGGTGGCATTGACTGGCCCTCAATACTCAGCCTCTGTAGATGAAAGAGCAATTGCACACTGCTTCTTGCTCGACCAACAAACTGGACCTGAACCAAGTGAGAAGCAATACCTTGAAGTAGACTTACGATCCTAAGAATCGCCTGCCCAATCTGAATCTGTGTATCCCACCAAGTCAAATTCCATGCTCGTTGCATAGTGAATCCCATAGCTGTGAGTTCCCTAAACATAGTGGAGAATCCGCTTAGCTGCTTTCCAATGCAACTCATGTGGCTCCTGCATAAACTAAGAGACTATGCCCATGACATATGAAATGTCAGGCCTTGTGTGAGTCAAATAGATAAGACTCCCAACAAGCTATCGGTATAAAGTGCCATCAACCAAGGGTGAAGAACACTTAGCCTCAAGTTTGACCTCGGACATAAATGGAGTCGGTGCAAGCTTACAGTCAGCCATTCAAAATCTAGAGAGCATATCAAGTACATACTTGGGTTGTGCCATGAAGATACCTGAAGAAGACTGAGTGATCTCAATCCCTAAAAAGTAGTGCAAAAGACCCAAGTCTGACATTAGAAATCAATCATGAAGAGCAGTTTTTACTACCTTGATGGTGGATGAGTGACTCCCTGTGATCAACAAGTCATCCACATAGAGAACTAAAAATGTCAGAGTATCATCCTGCTGCAAAATGTAGACGTTTAGATCAGAATGGCATCGAGTGAACCCATAGAGAGACTTTCAAAGTTGACAAACCAATGAAGGATCCTGAATGAACCCCTGTGGCTGCCCCATGTAGATTTCCTCTTGAAGGTCACCATGAAGAAAAGCACTCTTCACATCCATTTGATGAACTTCCCAACAATGGGCTGCAGCTATAGCAAGTACAAGTCGGATGGAATTCATTTTGGCTACTGGCACAAAAGTCTTAGAGTAGTTAATCCCGGGCACCTTGGAGAATCCTTTGGCAACCAAGCAAGCCTTATGCTTGTTAACCGACCCATCTGCTGCAAATTTTGTCCAATAGATCCACTTGCATTGAACAAGTTTTCTTCCCTTAGGAAGAGGGACTAAATACCATGTATGATTCCTTTCCAAGGAACTAATCTCTTCTTGCATTGCTACATCCCACTAGGGGACACCAGAAGCTTCTTGAAAAGTCTGTGGATCAAAAGCTGAAGCAATGAAGAGATGTGGAACCTGCTAAAATTGTGACCTTGTTCTTCTTGTATCTAAAGGATCACCAACCCAATCACCTGCTGACTGCAAAGTCTGACGAGCCCAAAGAGGCCCTGTGGTAGGAGAATCTGGAGGAGAACCATCAACCTTTGAATGATGACTGGGAGAAGAGGGTGGATCCTCATCATCACTGTCGCCATCTAAAGTGGAGGAAGAAGACTCCTCATGTGGATCAGGAGGATTAAGATCCTTTAAAGAACTGTCATCATGATGCAATGTCTCCAATGTAATGGTAGATGGAGAAGTGGTAGGAGAAGAACTGGAAGAGTCCTCAAAATGAACACTCCTCTTAATGAACAGCTCATGAGTTGTAGGGTGGAGAAGCCTGTAGCCTTTGACACCGTCTAGGTACCCAACAAATATGCAAGGCTTTCTCTGCTAGAATGTGGGCCCATACAGGAGAACCAAACACTCAAAAGTGCTTAACTGTGGGTTTCTGACTAGTCCAAGCTTGGAAAGGAGTTACCCCCTTTACAGCTTTGTGAGGAACATAGTTCTAGATGTAACACTCACAATTGATGGCCTCTGCCCAGTACTGAGGTGCTATAGATGTGGAGTGAATCATACAATTGGCCATCTCTTTCAAAGACCCATTCTTGAGTTCTGCGACACCATTCTGTTGTGGACCATAGGGAACTATGTGCTAAAGATCAATGCCCTCAGAGGCACAAAATTGCTCAAACCTATGGTTGACATATTCCCCCAATTATCTGTATGTAGAATCTTGATGGCCTTCCTAGACTATTTCTCTACAAAATCTTTGAAGTCCTAAAAAGACTCAAAGACCTTAGACTTCTGTTTGAGAAAATATACCCAAGTATATCTAGAAAGATCATCAATGAATGTCAAAACATATCTAGCCCTGCTGAAAGAAGGATGTGGAAATGGTCTAGCCAAGTCACTATGTACCAACTCCAGAATTTGTGTGGCCCTCCAAGCTTTGCCTTTGTCATACTTCTCCTCAGGATGCTTACCAAGAATGCATCCCTGACAAACTCCATTAGAAAATTGAATTGAAGGCAACCCTAAAACCATGTCCTATTGACTGAGCTGCTGCAAGTAGCGGTAATTCAAGTGGCCAAACTGCTAATGCCACAGATGACTCACCTCATCTAAATGATTGAGTAAAATAGTTGAAGGAGAGTCAGGAACAAAATGAGAAAACTGATACAGTCTGGACTGATGATCTGCTTTTGCCACAGCAACTGTAGACCCATCATGCAATTCACTAATTACCACATTATCTGGTGTGAACTCAACCCGCTTGCCAGAGCCAGTGTGAGTGATCTGATAAACAGATAAGAGATTAGTTGACAAAGATGGAACACAGAGAACATCCTAAAATGTTCCTTCGCCCACGTCAACAAACCCTCTCCCATGTACTTCAACAGGACTGTCATCACCCATAAGTATGGCAGGCATAGTACATGGCTCTAAGGAGGCAAACTTATCATGAGAAGAAGCCATGTGGTGCGAAGCACCTGAGTCAATGATCCAAGTATTAGGTTGTGAAGCAACTGCAACTAGGGCCTTGCCCTTTCCTTTCCCCTTACTCTTTTCTATGTCCTTTGAAGATCCTTCTAATGAACTCTGTTTAACAGAATCAGGGACCTTGATATTGTTCTTCTCAAGAAGATGTGACAGGTGATCAATCTGCTTCTTTAGACACTTGTGCTTATCATGTCCAGGTCTTTTACAATAAGAACACTTGACCTTCTCCTTCTTAGGTTGTTCACCTTTTGATGAAGAGGTCTGATTAGTTGCATTTGGAGCAACAAATTTCTGATCTTTCTGCTTCTCTCCTTGGTTCTTTTGTTTCTTTTCCTTTTTGCCAGACCCCTTCTATTCTTTTGTGCCTTGATTTGCAGCCAAGGCATGTGACTTCAAGGGTTTAATTGTACCCATGTGAACTAGTTTATCCTACTCATGGGTGAGTTCTGCAGCAAACTCATCTAGAAAAGGCATTTTGTAGTTCGTACCTAGGGCACTTTTTGTGGCATAAAAGGTAGAAACAAAGACATAATAGTTCGGGCTAAGCTTAGAAAGAATGCTTAAGATTAGTTGTTTGTCTTCTTTTTCTATTCCACACTGTTTCAACTACAATCTGATGGCTTTCAACTTTGTGAAGAAGTCTTGTATGGTGTCAAAATTATTTAGACTCAATCCTATGAGTTCATTCTCCAATTGATGAACTCTTAACTCATCCTTCTTACCAGAGAATTTTTCCAATGTGGTCCACACATCATTTGGTGTAGTGCAAGATTCAATGTGAAAAAGAAGGTCAGGAGAGACTGACATACACAGAGTACCAAAGGCTTCATCACATTTATTAAACCATTTTGTCTTTTTTGCAGCATCTTGAGGTTTTATCTCAAGTCCCATTGTTACACAATGATATCCATTCTTTTTAGATATATGACCATCTTAGATTTCTATTCAAAATAATTATATGGAGTTAAAATGGGAACTGCAGATGCATCCATGAGAGCAGAAAAGAAGATTGCAAAGAAGGAAAAGTGCAAAAAAAGAAGACACACGAGACACCCCCCTTTCCACTAGTCTCAAAAATCACCCCCCCAAAATATTACAAGGTTGGCACTTTATAATTAGTGCAATTACAAGGCCTTTTATCAGATTTCAAGGCTTTTAAAGCTCTTAATAGCCAAAATTATAGTATTTGATACAAGTTAATTTTCAAATAAAAATATGAAAAAAAAAAAACCTTGTAGCTGTTTTTACTCTTCAATATCTTTCTAACACTGTTTTGTTTTTGAAAAAATGGATTACAAAAGTGAAAGATGACTTATTGAAGATAAAAAAATGCAGCAGATTCAACCTGCAATATCTAATTGAAAATTGTATTAATTTTTACTCAAACCTTTGTGGATGGAAAGTTCTCGATTCCAGCTTTCCATCAAGTACTTGATTGTGAAAAACTGACCCCCAAGGCAAAAGTTATGCAATTTTGAAAAAAGATGCTGAAGTTCCCTGTCAGGAACAACTCACGCCTATTTTCAACTTGATTTCTGCAAAATTTATCAATCTTTTGCAAACTGTAACGACTACCCAGATAGTTTTTCGATGTTGGGAATAAAACCTAGAAATCTTTTGTCTTGAAAATGAGTGGAAGCTAGATTTCTGAAGCAAAAATTAAAATGGGTCCAGTAAAAATTTCATAAAAAATAACTCCGATTTGTTATCTGTCCTCCAATCTCTGATTTTAGTGAAGTAAAAGCCACTTTTGACTTTCTCAAGCCTTCTGGACACTCTGGAGGTACTGAGGATGCCTCCAATATTACCACAAAGATGCAATCACCCAGATCTCACAGGAACACATATATATAAACTAGATTAACTAAATGACTATTTTCCTTTAAACTATTTTGATTCTCCAGTTCATTCAATGATGCAAGAGAAGAGCATACTTGGTTTTTAAGAAAAATATTAGCTATCTAATAATCTCAAATCTCTCAAATAAATTAGAAAAACAATGAGCTATACCAAACAACACGGCTCTGATACCATGTTAGATTCTGCAAGAAGTGAGAACTGAGCCAAGATCTGATGTCAGTCATAGATCATATGCGCCTCCACTCAACATATGATCAAAGATCAAAATAGCAGAATGAAGAGATATCTAAAATGAGAGAAAAATAGAGACAAAAAAAGAGAATTTTGAGAAGACTCTCAATACTCTCACCAAGCTATCACTTAATTGATATTCGAGCTAGTGAAGGTGAGAGGAGAGTGTTGTATATATAGCAAAAATGGGGCATATACATCCAAGAGGTGCATTAACTCCCATATCCCATAAAAGGTGGGAGGTTTTACCTACTTGGTAAATGCCAAAACATGTGGCATAACCTCCTTACATGAAAAGAAAAAAGGAGTTATAAGAGGTGGCACATAAAGCCAAAAGAGTGTGAGAACTCTAACTACCCCATAACCTACTTAGGTAAGGATAGAATAGTGGTTATGAGAGGTGGCACAAAAAGCCAAAAAATGATGTGTAACTCAACTACCTATGTGTCGGATAGAGTTACACATGTAGCTAATGTATTTCACCATGTGTCCTCATATTAACCACATAAAATAAACCTAAGCAAGCTTAATAATGTGTAGGAAAAAGAAATATCCCTAAGGAAAATAAAAAACCTAGACTAACAGTTTGTTGGTTATTTCTAGAGGACATTGTGGAAAAAGTTGAAGACAGATTTGAAGTTCAGTTCTGCACACCATCCACAGATTGATGGACAGATAGAAGTGGTGAATAGGAGTTTGGGTAACCTACTACAATACTTAGTAGGAGATAAGCCCAAGGGATGAGATTTGATTTTACCACAGGAAAAATTTTCTTACAACCATTCTGTCAATAGAAGCACAGGTAAATCTCCATTCCAGGTTGTGTATGGGAGTAGCCCAAGAACTACTTCTGAATTGAGGAGGATGGATAAGGAGGAGAAGAGTAGTGCCGAAGATGAAATTTTTGCTGAGCACATAAAGTATTTACACGAAGAGGTAAGAAAGCATATCCATAAGATGAATTCTCAGTATAAGGCTAAGGCAGATCAGAAGAGGAGACATAAGACATTTCAGGAGGGTGATGAAGTCATGGTTCACTTGAGAAAAGAAAGATTTCCAGTTGGTACATATAATAAGCTAAAGATGAGGAAATTTGGACCATGTAGAATCCTGAAGAAGCATGATTCAGGAAATGCATTTGAGGTAGAGTTGCCTGATGACATCAATATTTCACTAGTGTTCAACATTTTAGATTTGATAGAGTATCATGATGATGGACTTGATAAAGGAATACTGTGGGACATTCTAGCATCTACTTCAGAGAAGGAGGAGATAGAGGGCATTCTGGATAGCCGTGTGGGTAAGAGTACAAGAAATAGGCAGTATACAAAATACTTGGTGAAATGGAAAGGAAGACCTGTTGAAGATTCATCATGGTTATCTGAGACTAAGGTTAACTGTTTTGGTTTCCCTCTAACTCATGAGAAGTGACAGTGTCACTTTTCAAGTTACCCCATGTGTCTGATGCATGAGCATCTAGGGTGTAAGAGCAATCTTGCATCAATAAGAGACATCAAATTTCCACAGTCCATCATGATTGTAGTTCAATATTTCTAAAATTAACTGTGTGCGAGTTTTTTGACCTCAACGTTTCGGATCACACTCCATGATGCGTCATCAGGAGGAACAGCAAGAGAAGAGAGAAGTAAAATGGTAATTTGTAGACCAATAACTCTAAATAGAATGACTATTTTTAGTAAGTTTGTATTTGTGCACGGTTGGATACAAAATCTTAGACGGACCTCAAGAATGGTGAATTGAAGCTAATGGTGAAGAAATTAGTTCAATATCATTTGTCATTTGTGAGATATTAAAATTTTAAATTCCAAAAATCTTACTGAAATATTCAAAGTCAAATTTGAGGCAATTAGAGGCTCCGGATGGGCCCAAAATTTGGTGGGAAACTCAAGCAGTCTACCTTTAGGTAGTGCTTCTGCACAACCATCTTTTCGAGTGCTTTCCAAAAAGGTGCTATGAATGAAAATCCAACAGTCAGATCAAAATTTATGGCCTTGCGAAGTTGACCTATTTTTGGAGGGAGATGCAAATTTTGAAATTAAGGTGGTGGCTGCCAAAAAGGGCTATATATGAACATTTTTGGGAACCCTTAAAGTAGTAGAGTTAAGAGGGAAGGTGTAGAGTCAAGAAAAAGTGGGAAAATAGAAACCCTAGTTGATTTGGAGTTACAGAAGGTTGAAGATTCCAGAGTCTTAAGAGAGGGGTTGTAATGTGTTGTAGACTGTAGGGGATTCATCCTTTGATTGTATTTAAACTTTTGTAATGTAATGTTTTGCCCATATTAATAAAATATCATTCTATTTTCTATGTGAAATTTTTGTTATTGGGTGTTTTATGATTTACCCCCTTCGTCAAGTGGTATCAGAGCAAGGGTTCTTGAGTGTGTAGATAGATTGCTGAATGTGAGGCAGTTTGCACCAGGACCTGAGGTTGTGGTTTTGCTGTAGAAATCAAGATGCCTCCACAAAGAAACTGTGGTGGGAGGAATGCTTTGACGAAAGAGGGTTTTAGAGCCCTGCAAAGACAAAATGATGCATTGCAAGAGGAGCTACGAATAGAGCCAAGAAGGAGAGAGGAAAGCATTGATGAAGCTGAAGAAAGTTATCTGAGGAAGAACAAGAAGTTGTGGGACATCTTGCAGAAGTTAGGTTGTTGAGGGCCATTTCAAATATCGGAAAGAGGCCCAGGATCAAAGTTTCTACCTATTATAGAGATTTGAATCTAGAACGACTTATTGATTGGATCAATGATATGGAGGAGTATTTTGAGTATGAAGATGTGGAAGACCCATAACGGGTCAAGTTTGCATAGAAAAATTTGAAGGGCCATGCTAGTATTTGGTGGAAGGAGGTCCAATTACAGAGAAATAGAAGATGAAAAGCAAAAATTACTAGATGGGATCGGATGGTGGAGAAATTGAAGAAGTAGTTCATTCTCGTGGACTATGAGATGGAGTTGTTGAAGAAGCTGCAAGGATTAAAGCAAGGTAACAAGTCTGTTAAGGAGTATAGAGAAGATTTTTATAAGATCACTATCAGGAAAGGCCATGGAGAGGCCAAAAAGGAGAAGGTAGCCCGTTACATTAATGGGTTGAGGCTAAGTATTCAAAAAGAGTTGAGCTTGGTCAAAATGACCACCATTGAAGATGCGTATTAGTTTTCCCTGAAGGTGGAAGAGAAGTTGAATAAGAGATTTGAAATCAAGCAAAGGGGAAGAGGTCAAGGTGGAAAGATTGGTGGAATACCCTATGGAGGCCGAAATGATGATCCAAAGAAAAGTGAAGAAGCTGGAACCAGTCGAAATCAGAGAGGAGATAATACCTACTGCCCTCGTGACCAAAATAATGGTGAGCAAAGAGGAAGAGGAAGAGGAAGAGGTAGACCTGGGCAAGGACCTGGAAGAGGAGGTTTCAGAGGAACATGTTTCTAATGCGGATAAGAAGAGCATCGAGCATACGAGTGTCCGCAACATCAAGGAAGGATGAATAGAAGACCTGAAGGTAATGCATGAGTTGCACATGTAGATGAAGATACACAGTTTGAACATTCTAAAGATTTTGAAAGGGGTGAAACCCTAGTGGTTAGAAGAACCTTGCTGAATGAGGAGAAAGAACCAAATAAAAGAAAGAGTTTGTTCCACACAAGGTGCAAGTGTGAAGGTAAGTGTTGTGATATTATTATTGATAGTGGAAGCACTAATAATCTTGTTTCACAGGAGATGGTTAATAAGTTGAAGTTGAAGTTGACAAGGAGAAAACATCCACATCCATATCCGATTGCATGTTTGCAGAAGGCTCATAGAGCTTTGGTCAATGAACAATGTTTAGTTAAGTTCAAGATTGGAGATTACCATGATGAGGTGTTGTGTGACATCATACCGATGGATGCATGTCATATGTTGTTGGGAAGGCCGTGGCAGTATGATAGGTGTGCTATTCATGATGGCCATGCAAACACATAGTCCCTGACAAAGGATGGAGTTCATCATAAGTTGAAGCCCTTGAAGGAGGTGGAAGAATAGGTATGTAGCACTGCCATAGTTTGCTTGGTGGATGGTAGGAAATTTTTGGATAGTATGAAGCATGAACATTATTGCTTTGCATTGATTCCTAGGATCAGTCAAGAGAAATGTGAAGATGTACCAGTAGAAGTCTCAGATATGATGGAAGAATTTCAAGACATTGTCTCTAATAACGTACCAAAAGGTTTACCATCGGTGAGGAAGATAAGTCACTGAATGGATTTGATACCAGGAGCTAGTTTGCCAAATAAGGCATCCTATAAAATGACTCCTGTAGAGAATGAAGAGTTGAAAAGACAAGTTCACGAGTTGTTAAGGAAGGGATTGATAAGGGAGAGTCTAAGTCCATGTGCGGTACCTACAGTACTAGCACCGAAGAAAGATGGAGAGTGGAGGATGTGTATAGATTCTCGAGCCATCAACAAGATCACAAGCAAGTACATATTTCCATTGCCCATAATGGATGACATAATGGATTGTTTGAGTGGAGCCAAGTACTTCACGAAGATTGATCTGAAGAGTGGGTATCACCAGATTCGTATCAGAGAAGGAGATGAATGGAATATAGCCTTCAAGACAAAGGATGGTTTGTATGAGTGGTTAGTCATGCCATTTGGGCTAACCAATACAGCGAGCACATTCATGCGGCTGATGAATGAGGTACTAAAATAATTTTTGAGAAGTTTTGTTATTGTTTATTTAGATGACATGTTAAATTTCAGTAAGACTTGGGATGAGCATTTGATGCATATCAGAAGAGTTTTAGAGAAGCTGAGGGAGGAGAAGTTGTTGATTAATCTGAAGAAATGTAGTTTTGCAAAGGAGTGGGTATACCTAGAATTTGTTGTCTCATAGGAAGGTCTTAAGATGGACCTAGATAAGGTGAGGGCTATCATGGAATGGCCTATGCCAAGGAGTGCTTCCGAGGTAAGATCTTTTCATGGTTTGGCAAGTTTTTATGGAAAGTTTATCAGGAATTTTAGTAGCATTTGTGCACCCCTAACTAAGACAATGAGAGGGGATAGAAAAGAGTTTAGATGGACTAAAGGAGTAGACAAGAGCTTTGATACATTGAAGCAAAAAGTCATAGAACAACCTATTTTGGTACTTCCAGATTTCAATAAAGTATTTCAATTAGATTGTGATGCTTGTGTTAGTGGTATAAGAGTTGTTCTAAGTCAAGAAGGTAAGCCCATTGCCTATTTTAGTGAGAAGCTTAATGATGCCAAGAAAAAGTATTTTATTTATGATCAGGAGTTTTATGCTATAGTTCAGGATTTGAAGAAATGGAGACATTATTTGTTACCAAAAGAGTTTGTTTTACATACAGATCATCAAGCTTTGCAGTATCTTAATAGTTAAGAAAAGTTAAATCAAAGACACTTAAAATGGGTTGTGTTTTTGCAGAGTTATACTTTTTTTTTGAAGCACATGAGTGGGAAGTCCAACAGAGTTGCAGATGCCTTAAGCAGAAAGCAAAAATTGTTGATAGAAATGAAGATAGAGGTTGTTGGGTTTGATGAACTCAAAAGTTTGTATCCTGAAGATCTAGATTTTGCAGAGGCTTGGAAAGCTTGTTTGGAACCTGTTACTTTGGACAGGACAAAATTGTTGGATTACATAATCCAAGATGACATGTTGTTTAGAGGAAGCTAGTTGTGTATTCCAAGGAGTTCCATGAGAGAGAACCTGATTAAGGAAAAGCATAGTGGAGGATTAGTTGGACACTTTGGTCAAGATAAGACCATTTCTATTGTTGGAGAAAATTATTACTGGCCACAATTGCAGCAGGATGTGAAGAAATTTGTGCAAAGTTGCTGAGTGTGTCAGATGGCAAAAGGAACAAGTCAGATTACAAGGCTATATCAACCATTACCTATAGCAGAGAAACCATGAGATGATTTTAGTATGGATTTTGTTCTTGGTTTACCAAGGACACAGAGAGGACATGATTCTATTTTTGTGGTGGTGGACAGATTCTCAAAGATGGTCCATTTTTTCCTTACAAGAAGACTAATGATGCTATTCATATTGTAGAGTTAGTTTTCAAGGAGGTGGTGAGACTACATGGTCTACCTAAGAGCCTAGTTTCAGATCGAGATACCAAGTTTGTTGGTTATTTCTGGAGGACATTGTGGAAGAAGTTGAAGAAAGATTTGAAGTTCATTTCTATACACCATCCACAGACTGTTGGACAGACATAAGTGGTGAATAGGAGTTTGGGTAACCTGCTACGATGCTTAGTAGGAGATAAGCCCAAGGGATAGGATTTGATTTTACCACATGAAGAATTTGCTTACAACAATTTTGTTAATAGAAGTACATGTAAATCTCAATTCCAGGTTGTGTATGGGAGTAGCCTAAGAACTACTTCTGAATTGAGGAGGATGGATAAGGGGGAAAAGAGTAGTGTCGAAGCTGAAAATTTTGTTGAGCACATGAAGAATTTGCACAAAGAGGTAAGAAAGCATATCCATAAGATGAATTCTCAGTATAAGGCTAAGGCAGATTAGAAGAGGAGACATAAGGAGTTTCAGGAGGGTGATGAAGTCATGGTTCACTTGAGAAAAGAAAGATTTCTAGTTGGTGCATATAATAAGCTGAAGATGAGGAAATTTGGATAATGTAGAATCCTAAAGAAGCATGATTCAAGAAATGCATTTGAGGTAGAGTTGCTTGATGACATCAATATTTCACTAGTGTTCAACATTTCAGATTTGACAGAGTATCATGATGATGGACTTGATAAAGGAACATAATGGGACATTCCAGCATCTACTTTAGAGAAGGAGGAGATAGAGGGCATTCTGGATAGCCGTGTGGGTAAGAGTACAAGAAATAGGTAGCATACAGAATACTTGGTGAAATAGAAAGGAAGACCTGTTGAAGATTCAGCATGGTTATCCGAGACTAAAGTTAACCATTTTGGTTTCCCTCTAACTCATGAGAAGTGACAGGGTCACTTTTCAAATTACCCCAGGTTTCTGATGTAGGAGCATCCAGGGTGTAGGAGCTATCTTGCATCAACCAAAAAAAAAATGTTGTTTCTTTTCAATAAGGGCTAAATTTGGTAGGGTTACTATTTTTAGTAAGTTTATATTTGTGTATGGTTGGATACAAAATCTTAGACGGACCTCGAGAATGGTGAATTGAAGCTAATGGTGAATAAATCACTTCAATATCATTTGTCATTTGTGAAATATTAAAATTTCAAATTCTAAAAATCCTATTGAAATATTCAAAGTCAAATTGGAGGCACTTAGAGGTTTCGGATGGGCCTAAAATTTGGTGGGAAACTCAAACAATCTACCTTTAGCTAGTGCTTGTGCACAACCGTCTTTTCGAGAGCTTTTCAAAAAGGTAATATAATTGAAAATCCAACGGTCAGATCGAAAGTTATGGCCCTGCGAAGTTGACCTATTTTTGAAGGGAGATGCAAATTTTGAAATTAAGCTGGTGGCCACTAAAAAGGGCTATATATGACCATTTTTGGGAACCCTTGGGGTAGTAGAGTTAAGGGGGAAGGTGTATTGTCAAGAAAAGGCAGGAAAATAGAAACCCTAGTTGATTTGGGGTTATAGAAGGCTGAAGATTCCAGAGTCTTGAGAGAGGGAACTGTAATGTGTTGCAACATGTAGGGGATTCATCCTCTTATTGTATTTAAGCTTCTGTAATGTAATGTTTTTCCCATATTAATAAAATATCATTCTATTTTCTATGTGAAATTTCTGTTATTGCATGTTTTATAATTTACCCCCTTCATCAAGTGGTATCAGAGCAAGGGTTCCTGAGTGTGTAGACAGATCACTGGCTGTGAGGCAGTTTGCACCAGGCCCTGAGGTTGTGGGTTTGTTGCAGAGATCAAGATGCCCCTATGAAGAAACCATGGTGGGAGGAATGCTTTGACTGAAGAGGGTTTTAGAGCCCTGCAAAGACAAATCGATGCATTGCAAGAGGAGCTGTGAAGAGGGTTCGAGCTGAGAAGGAGAGAGGAAAGTGAAGATGTGATGGTAGTTAATTGTCATTGATGTCAAAAAGGTGTTGTGTTGATGATGCAGGTACATCATATGGTAGAAAAGTTTCAGGTGTTCAGATAATGTGACATGTGATGTCAATCATCAGGGATATGAAGGATCATGCATGAAAGTTTTTTTTATGGAAGATGAAAATGAGGACAGAGATTTTATTACAGGGGCAGATTCAAAATATATTATGGAAGATATTATTTTTGTTTGAGAGAGAAATATAAGATTTTCTTCTTGCAGATGAATTGTTTTTACAGTTTATAAAGAATACAGAATGGAGATCTATTTGATGCAATCAGATATTATTTTCTTTCAGAGAAGATGAAAGGTTTTGATAAGAGGATAATGAAAATATGTTTTGAAGGTGAAAGGACATTTCAGGTGCATTGATGCAAATATATAAATAGACATTGATGAAACATAGACTAGAAAGTAGTGTTGTTGAGTATATCTGGATGTAGGATTAATTTTGAATAGAATGGACATTTGAAAGACACATGAGAGAGAAAAAATGTTTTGTATTGAAACAGAGAAACCCTCTGAATTCTTGTTTTCAGTTTGTTTTGTAGTAGGGGTTGGTGCTCCTTGAAGCTAGTGCTTCTAAACAGTATGCCAGTGAGGCTTGTAGGTCGGTAAGACCATTTGTCAGTGAGACACTTACATCAGCCAGTGAGGCTTGTAAAGATATTTTGAAGGTTAAGCCAGTGAGGTAGTTCTGGAGTGGTTTTTCTACCCCTGGAGGGTTTTCCACTCGTGCAATTCTTGTGTCTTGATTCATATTGATCATCTCTCTATGGTTGTATGTTTTACTCATGAGTTTTTTGTTTTCATTCTTAATTATGTGCATATGTGTTTGACAAAGTTATGTGCATATGTGTTTGACAATTCAATGATAACTTTCTCTCCTTGTGCTCTCCAAGTTAAAGTTTTTAAAAAGATTAGAAAATTCACACAACACTGATTCACCCCCCCTCTCAATGTTGTCCTTAACTCCTACAATTGGTATCAGAGCTAGGTTCCCTTTTTGAAGTCTAATAGGCTTGGGTAGGTCCTGGTAGTGGAGTAAAATGGGTAAGAAGAATATAATTAAGGTCTCAAATAAAGAAAAGAAAGATACTGATCAAAAGATAATAAAACAAGCCTCAGTTATGTCTAGCAATGATTTGTTGTATATGTCACCCCTGATAATTGATACAAGGAATGGTGCAATAATTGAAAATTTTGATAAAAAGGAAGAAATTATTGTGAATGATGGAGAACAAGAATTAGATGAAAGAAATGTTTTTGCTGATGAAGAAATAGGTCTTTTTGTGGATGAAGTTGATTGTGAAGTTGATTTTGAAGGAGAGCTTCTATGTGCCCTAGATACAATCAAGCAACTTAGTAAAGAAAATAGGAGATTAAAAGAACAACTTAAACAAGAGAAAGAATTCAAGGACAAAGTTGTTTTAGATCTTGAAGATGCTAGGAACCTGATTATAGATTTGAGGAATCAAGCAGGTGAATCAGATAAATTAATCACTAGTTTGAAACCAGAGGTTGAGGAAGCTAAGAGAATAGCAAATGTAACAAAGTTAGACTCAGAAGCTAAATCAGTTGAATGTCAAAAACTTGAAAGAGAAATAGTTTCTTTGAGAAAAAATCTTGAGGATGTTAAGAAGCAATTAGAAAAGAATCTAAAATTTGAAGAGAGCACAAGCAGGTTAAATGAGATGTTGGGAAAACAAAAACAACATGGGGATACTTTTGGACTTGGTTTTGAAGAAGGAGAATGTTCAAAAGCTAGAGAGACTCCTAGAAGGAAAATTGATTTAAGCCATCATGTTGCTACCAGAGAAGGTAAAAGGAAGAGTGAAACTGAACAAAAAATCAGAGATGAATTTGTGCACAATCAAAGAAGGAATTTCAGAAAACCTGCTGCTATAAGACAAGCATACATGTACAGGTATAACTATTCTTTTAATGGTTATTGTTATACTTGTAATCAATTTGGACACAAATCAGTTAATTGCAGAAGGAATGCTAATATTGTTTGTTACAAGTGCAATAAGGTTGGTCACATTCAAAGAAACTGCAAAATGAATAGAAAGTATGATCCTACATGGAAGTTTAATAAAGGTACTATCATTCATTTGATTATGATTTTGACATAGTTTGTTATAAATGCAACACTCTTGGACACAAAGCACAGAGTTGCAAAATGTATGCCTCACCTGATTTGAAAAAGTTGAAATGGAAAGAAAAAGTTTGGAGGGAGAAAGCACCTGTGAAAATTTGGAAGCAGAAAGAAAGTAAAGAGAAGCCAAAATCTAAGCTTGTGCATCTTGCACAAGTCATTTCATCTATTGCATAACATAGCATGAAGTAAGGGGGAGGTATCAAATGTTCTATCAGTTAACCCCAAGAAGTTTCAAGAAGGAGATCATTTGATATGATGATCTTGTCTGTCTTGCCATACTTTGAAATAGTTGATAATGATGCTGCTAACAATGTTGATGTTTAGTATGTGACAGTGTTTCAGGTGTTCTTTGGCCTATTATACTTTCAAGATATTGAAAAGATGTTTCAGGAGTTTAAATGCACAAATTGTTTAACAAATGATCCTGATCATGTTAATGATTACAAAGGGTGAATTGTTATGGTATTGTAATCCAAAGTGTTTTTGAAAATGTTGATTGAAGTTTATTTCAGATGTGATATCAAATTTGACATTGTGGTTGCAAAAGGTTCATAAAGTTGATTGTGATGTCAAAAGGTGTTTTATGGTGCTATGTTTTTTTTCTTAGCATGGATGGTTTGATGTCAGTAATTGGATGGTTTACTTCAGGGCTAAGTCAAGAAGTGTATCAGTATTTCAGGAGTTTGTTAAAGGAAGTAATCAAAGGATCTCATTGATGTCAGTTTTTCATCTTCATCTACAAATTTGTGTTGTGATTAGAAGTTGTATAGTGCAGTCTATGGGCAGCTTGTAACAGTGGTTTGGTGCTTGGTTTGATATGCCTTACATGATTGTTTGATGTCTTGTTACTCTCAGGTTTTTATGGTTGTTCAATATGCAGATGATCATGGAAAGAGCTCAGAGTTCTCAAGAAAAGTTTTGGACAGCAAATTGCAAAAATAATAAGTGCCTTAAGTGGTATTTCATTTCTTGGTTGGTATGAAGGATGATAAGGTGAGTAATAGTGCTTGTGATTCAAGAAATGAGAATTGATTGATATTGGTATACTTTGCTAGTCTCTTGCTGACGATCTATATGAGTTATTGTTCTCAGGAGGAGATATTAGTCTTTGTCATCAGATGTCAAAAAGGGGGAGAAAGAAAAATTGCATCAAGGAGTTTTGCCATCAATGACAAAGGGGGAGATTGATGGTAGTTGATTGTCATTGATGTCAAAAAGGTGTTGTGTTGATGATGCAGGTACATCATATGGCAGAAAAGTTTCAGGTGTTCAGACAATGTGACATGTGATGTCAATCATCAGGGATATGAAGGATCATGCATGAAAGTTTTTTTTATGGAAGATGAAAATGAGGACAGAGATTTTATTACAGGGGCAGATTCAAAATATATTATGGAAGATATTATTTTTGTTTGGGAGAGAAATATAAGACAACACTGAGAGGGGGGGTGAATCAGTGTTGTGTGAATTTTCTACAAGATGAAGCTGAAGAAGAGCTATCTGAGGAAGAACAAGAAGCTGTGGAAGATCTTGCAGAAGTTAGGTTGTTGAGGGTCATTTCAAATATCAGAAAGAGGCCTAGGATCGAAGTTTCTACCTATTTTGGAGATTTGAATCCGGAACAACTTATTGATTAGATCAATGATATGGAGGAGTATTTCGAGTATGAAGATGTGGAAGACCCAGAACGGGTCAAGTTTGCAAAGAAAAAGTTGAAGGTGTTGGCAAGAGACACATTGTGGCTTCATAAGTGTTGTCATTAATGGCAACAAAGTCTATCCCACACATCCACAGTACATAGTATGCCTATACCAGAAGTCATATTGAAGATTATTTTGGTCCAGTAAACAAGAACAGAGTATGTAATAAGGTCTGATAATCAGGTCTGGATCTCTTAGATGGTGTAACTCAGTAAGTTACAGACTTGGACAAGTCAAGAGGGTTATCTTTACTACTATATTCCAAAGATTTAGCCTCCAGTGACAAATCATATGAAAGATATGAGCATCAGAGTATTGGACTCCAGTTAGACAGTGCAGACAGAGGAAGAACTGGCCAACAGGGTATCAGACCTCAATTCGGATGTGCAGAAGGTGTTGATCAAGTAACTTGAGGTGTTATATGATTTTGGCCGGCATAGGTAATGATTTCTATGCCTAAGTTTTTGGTGCGCATCATCAAACAAGTATGGATTCAGCCGACAAAGTAGTAACTTGCAAATATCTTAAGTGTTCTTGTTGCCGACTAGAAAGTTGATGAAAATCCTTGATGTGGATATATATACCAGATGGATTCTAGCATGTAAGTGTGTGTATTGAAGAAGTGAAGAAATAAGGTATGAAGAAAAGTAGGGATAAGTGTGAGAACAACAATTCAAGTCCGGTATGTGACTAAATAACAACATTGAACAGAGGAAGAATGAAGTGCATCAGATCAGTATATTGGGCCTAACTGGAACTGAAATCTTGCATTTGGAGATGCTTCTCATCAATTCAAACACTTGATTATCTTTTGTAAGTTTTGTAGACAGTGAGTCTCTTGTAGGCAATGTGCTTCTTGTGAGCAGTGTGCTCAGGCAGTGAGACCTAATTGGCAAGTGTCATTTTGTACTCTTTTATTCTTTTAACAAAGAATACAATCTTGGGTTAGTCACCCCATGGTTTTTCCCTTAACAGGGTTTCCACATAAAAATCTTTGTGCTATGTGTGTTGATTTTATTTCTATTCTTATGATTACATATGATTTCATGTTTTGATATAACACTAAATATTGAGATAAGGATAGAAAAGAAAATTAAGAAAATTTTGAGATAATTGATTCACCCCCCTCTTAGTTATCTGCCTTGTTTTCAACAGAAGGACCATGCCAGTATTTGGTGGAAGGAGGTCCAGTTAGAGAGAAATAGAAGAGGAAAAGTAAAGATTACCAGATGGGATCGGATGGTGGAGAAATTGAAGGAGTTCATTCCTATGGACTATGAAATGGAGTTGCTGAAGAAGCTTCAAGGATTGAAGCAAGGTAACAAGTGTATTAAGGAGTATACATAAGATTTTTATAAGATCACTATCAGGACAGGCCATGGAGAGGCCAACAAGGAGAAGGTAGCCTGTTACATTAATGGGTTGAGGCCAAGTATTCAAAAAGAGTTGAGCCTAGTCAGAATGACCACCATAGAAGATGCGTACCTTTTTTCCCTGAAGGTGGAAGAGAAGCTGAATAAGAGATTTGAAAACAAGCAAAGGGGAAGAGGTCAAGGCAGAAGGACTGGTGGAAGACCCTATGGAGGCCGAAATGAAGATCCAAAGGAAATTGAAGAAGCTAGAACCAGTCAAAATTATAGAGGAGATAATACCTACCACCCTCATCACCAGAATAATGGTGAGCAAAGAGGAAGAGGAAGAGGAAGAGGTAGACCTAGACAAGGACCTGGAAGACGAGGTTTCAGAGGAACATGTTTCTAATGCGGAGAAGAAGGGCATTGAGCATACAAGTGTCCGCAACATCAAGGAAGGATGAATATAATGTTGTAATAGGTCTGGACAACTAAGAGGGGGGGTGAATCAATTGTTGCTCTTTTTTTATTTTTTCTACTGTTAACCCTTTTTTACACCTTAAGATTAAATCAATGATATAAACATTCCAGTATTAGATAAAAGCATATGAGTAGAAAGCATGATTGACATATTTGACACCAAGATTTTGACATGGAAACCTGGTTAAGGGAAAAACCACAGTGGGGGTTAACCCACAAAATTAATACCCTGTTAAAAGTATTTTACAAATGAGAATGCACATGCATTCAGGCTCACTGCCGCGAGCTCACTGCTCAAGTGGAGGCTCACTACCTACAGAAAAGTTTACAAGAGATTTACATAAATTAAGAACTGGTAAGATGCATCTGTCAATGCTAGAGATCAATTTCAGTTAATTGCAAATATTGACTTTGTACACTTCATCTTTATTCTGCTCTTCTCCTTATTCTACCTTCATTCAGATATTACATTTCTTCTCCCTTTTTACTCTTTTTTCCTCATCACTAAATCCACGCACACAATATCCACAATCATCGGCTATATATTTACTTATCTTGAAATTGCAGTCACTTGCCAGTCGACAACAACAAATAACACTTAGAACTTTTTAAGAGTGCTCTGCTCTGTCAATTAGATCCATACACCAATATTGATGTGTACCAAAAATAACATATGTAGATTATCATACATGTTGGCCACTAACATCCTATCTCATACATAGTTCATCAAAACACTTCTATTGGGTCCACACAAGGATTTACACAAGTCCGCCTGTTCTTCACTGAACTGTTCTGTCTTAATAGAACATGGTATTCAGATGCTCATAACTTCTGATCTCATTACCACAGGAGGTTAAAAACTTGGATTTAGATTGTCCTGGTGTCCCTCTACACTCCTTCAGATCCACAACACATAATGATTAGCTGGAGAGATCCGCTGACCAAAATACTGGACTCTACTATATGCTTTGTTTCAGGCTCTCGGACTTAGATTATCATTCTGACTTCTGGTAAGATCAGATACTGCACTATGGATGTGTGGAACAATCTTGGTTGCCATCAATGACAACACCTATCAATGCTATGCAGTCTCTCATGCCAACATAGAAGACCTGAAGGTAATGCATGAGTTGCACATTTAGATGAAGATGCATAGTCTGAGCATTCTAAAGATGCTGAAAGGGGTGAAACCCTAGTGGTCAGAAGAACCTTGCTGAATGAGGAGAAAGAACGAAATCAGAGAAAGAGTCTGTCCACACAAGGTGCAAGTGCAAAGGTAAGTGTTGTGATATTATTATTGATAGTGGAAGCAATGACAATCTTGTTTCAGAGGAGATGGTTAATAAGTTGAAGTTGACAAGGAGAAAACATCCACATCCATATTCGATTGCATGGTTGTAGAAGGACCATAGAGCTTTGGTCAATGAACAATGTTTAGTTAAGTTCAAGATTAGAGATTACCATGATGAGGTGTTGTGTGATATCATACCGATGGATGCATGTCATATGTTGTTGGAAAGGCCGTTACATATGATATGTGCACTATTCATGATGGCCATGCAAACACATATTCCCTGACAAAGGATGGAGTTCATCATAAGTTGAAGCCCTTGAAGGAGGTGGAAGAAAAGGTATGAAGTACTGTCAGAGTTTGCTTGGTGGATGGTAGGAAATTTTTTGAGGGTATGAAGCATGAGTGCTATTGCTTTGTATTGATTCCTAGGATTAGTCAAGAGAAATGTGAAGATGTACTAGTAGAAGTCTCAGATATGCTGGAAGAATTTTAGGACATTGTCTCTAATAATGTACCAGAAGGTTTACCACTAGTGAGGAAGATAAGTCACTAAATGGATTTGATACCAGGAGCCAGTTTACCAAATAAGGCAGTCTATAGAATGACTCCTACAGAGAATGAAGAGTTGAATAGACAAGTTCACAAGCTGTTAAGGAAGGGACTAATAAGGGAGAGCCTAAGTCCATATGTGGTACCTGCAGTACTAGCACCGAAGAAAGATGGAGAGTGGAGGATGTGTACAAATTCCTGATCCATACACAAGATCACAATCAGGTACAAATTTTCATTGCCCAAAGTGGATGACATAATGGATTGTTTGAGTGGAGCCAAGTACTTCACGAAGATTGATTTGTAGAGTGGGTATTAGCAGATTCGAATCAGAGAAGGAGATGAATGGAAGGCAACCTTCAAGATAAAGGAGGGTTTGTATGAGTAGTTAGTCATGCCATTTGGGCTAACGAATGCACCAAGCACATTCATGCAGCTCATGAACGAGGTACTAAAAGAATTTTTGGAAAGTTTTGTTATTGTTTATTTAGATGACATTTTGATTTTCAGTAAGACTTGGGATGAGCATTTGATGCATATCAGAAGAGTTTTAGAGAAGCTGAGGGAGGAGAAGTTGTTGATTAATCTGAAGAAATGTAGTTTTGCAAAGGAGTTGGTATACCTAGGATTTATTGTCTTAGAGGAAGGTCTTAAGATGGACTTAGAGAAGGTGAGGGCTATCATTGAATGGCCTATGCCAAGGAGTGCTTCTGAGGTAAGATCTTTTCATGGTTTGGGAAGTTTTTACAGAAAGTTTATCAGGAATTTTCGTAGCATTTGTGAACCCCTAATTGAGACAATGAGAGGGGATAGAAAAGAGTTTAGATGAACTAAAGGAGCAGACAAGAGCTTTGATACATTAAAGTAGAAAGTCGTAGACCAACCTATTTTGGCACTTCCAGATTTCAATAAGGTATTTCAGGTAGATTGTGATGCTAGTGGTAGTGGTATAGGAGCTGTTTTGAGTCAAGAAGGTAAGCCCATTGCCTATTTTAGTGAGAAGCTTAATGATGTTAGGAAAAAGTATTATGTTTATGATCAGGAGTTCTATGCAATAGTCCGGGCTTTGAAGAAATGGAGAAATTATTTGTTGCCAAAAGAGTTTGTTTTTTATACTGATCATTAGGCTTTCTAGTATCTTAATAGTCAAGGAAAGTTAAATCAAAGACATTTAAAATGGGTTGAGTTTTGTAGAGTTATACTTTTTTTTGAAGCACAGGAGTGGGAAGTCCAACAGAGTTGCAAATGCCTTGAGTAGAAGGCAAAAATTGTTGACAGAAATGAAGATAGATTGTTGGGTTTGATGTCCTCAAAAGTTTGTATCCTGAAGATCTAGATTTTGTAGAGGCTTGGAAAGCTTGTTTGGAACCTATTACTTTGGACATAATAAAATGGTTGGATTACATTATCCAAGATGGCATGCTGTTTAGAGGAAGCCAGTTGTGCATTCTGAGGAGTTCCATGAGAGACAATCTGATTAAGGAAAAGCATAGTGGAGGATTAGCTGGACACTTTAGTCGAGATAAGACCATTGCTTTTGTTGGTGAACATTATTACTGACCACAATTGCAGCAGGATGTGAGGAAATTTGTGCAGAGTTGCTGAGTGTGTCAGATGGCAAAAGGAACAAGCTAGAATACAGGGCTATATCAGCCATTACCTATAGCAGAGAAGCCATGGGATGATATTAGTATGGATTTTGTTCTTGGTTTACCAAGGACACAAAGAGGACATGATTCCATTTTTGTGGTTGTGGACAGATTCTCAAAGATGGCCCATTTTATTCTTTGCATGAAGACTAATGATGCTATTCATATTGCAGAGTTATTTTTCAGAGAGGTGGTGAGACTACATGGTCTACCTAAGAGCATAGTTTCAGATCGAGATACCAAGTTTGTTGGTTATTTCTGGAGGATATTGTAGAAGAAGTTGAAGATAGATTTGAAGTTCAGTTCTGTACACCATTCATAGACTGATGGACAGACATAAGTGGTGAATAAGAGTTTGGGTAACTTGCTACGATGCTTAGTAGGAGATAATCCCAAGGGATGGGATTTAATTTTACCATAGGAAGAATTTGCTTACAACAATTCTGTCAATAGAAGCATAGGTAAATCTCCATTCCAGGTTGTGTATGGGAGTAGCCCAAGAACTGCTTCCGAATTGAGGAGGATGGATAAGGGGGAGAAGAGTAGTGCCGAAGCTGAAATTTTTTCTAAGCACATGAAGAATTTGCACGAAGAGGTAAGAAAGCATATCCATAAGATGAATTCTCAGTATAAGGCTAAGGTAGATCAAAAGAGGAGACATAAGGAGTTTCAGGAGGGTGATGAAGTCATGGTTCACTTGAGAAAAGAAAGATTTCCAGTTGGTGCATATAATAAGTTGAAGATGAGGAAATTTGGACCATGTAGAATCCTGAAGAAGCATGATTCAGGAAATGCATTTGAGGTAGAGTTGCCTGATGACATCAATATTTCACTAGTGTTCAACATTTTAGATTTGACAGAGTATCATGATGATGGACTTGATAAAGGAACACAATGGGACATTCTAGCATCTATTGTAGAGAAGGAGGAGATAGAGGGCATTTTGGATAGCTGTGTGGGTAAGAGTATAAGAAATAGGCAGTATATATAATACTTGGTGAAATGGAAAGGAAGACCTGTTGAAGATTCATCATGGTTATCCGAGACTGAGGTTTACCATTTTGGTTTCCCTCTAACTCATGAGAAGTGAGAAGGTCACTTTATAAATTACCTCGGGTGTCTAATGTAGGAACATCTAGGGTGTAAGAGCAATCTTGCATCAACAAAAAAAATGTTGTTTCTTTTCAATAAGGGCTAAATTTGGCAGGGTATCTATTTTTAGTAAGTTTGTATTTGTGCACGGTTGGATACAAAATCTTAGACGAACCTCGAGAATGGTGAATTGAAGCTAATGGTGAATAAATCACTTCAATATCATTTGTCATTTGTGAGATATTAAAATTTAAAATTCCAAAAATCTCATTGAAATATTCAAAGTCAAATTTGAGGCACTTAGAGGCTCCGGATGGGCCCGAAATTTGGTTGGAAACTCAAGTAGTCTACCTTTAGGTAGTGCTTGTGCACAATTGTCTTTTCGAGAGCTTTCTGAAAAGGTATTATAATTGAAAATCCAATAGTCGGATCAAAAGTTATGGCCCCGCAGAGTTGACCTATTTTTGGAGGGAGATGCAAATTTTTAAATTAAGCTGGTGACCACCAAAAAGGGCTATATATGACCATTTTTGGGAACCCTTGGGGTAGAAGAGTTAAGGGGGAAGGTGTAGTGTCAAGAAAAGGTGGGAAAATAGAAACCCTAGTTGATTTGGGGTTACAGAAGGCTGAAGATTCCAGAGTATTGAGAGAGGGAGCTATAATGTGTTGCAGCCTGTAGGGGATTCATCCTCTGATTGTATTTGAGCTTCTATAATGTAATGTTTTGCCCATATTAATAAAATATCATTGTATGTTCTGTTTGAAATTTCTATTATTGTGTGTTTTATGATTTACCCCCTTCATCACAATTAGTTGGGAGTCTTATATACTTGACTCACACAAGGCCTGATCTTTCATATGTTGTGGGCCTAGTCTCGAGGTTTGAATACAGGAGCCACATGAGCTGCACTGGAAAGAAGCTAAGTGGATTCTTCACTATATACAAGACACTCATAGTTATGGGGTTGACTATGAAGTGGGTGTCGCTATTGACTTGGTGGGCCATACAGATTCAGATTTGGTGGTTGATTTTTAGGATTGCAAGTCTACTTCAGGGTATTGCTTCTCACTTGGTTCTAGTCTAGTTTCTTAGTCGAGCAAGAAGCAGTCTACTATTGCTCTTTCATCTACAAAAGTTGAGTTTTGAGGAGTAGTTAATGCTACTACTAAGGACATCTGGCTTCAGAACATTCTCACTAAGTTTGGTATTCCCTTCTGGAATCCTATAATAATCTTTTGTGATGACCAGAGTGCGATGTAGATCTCTCACAATCCAGTCCATCACCAGCAGACCAAACACATTGAGATTCACATGCACTACATTTGGGAGTTGATTCATGAGCATATCATTGATCTCAAGTATTGTTTGACATTAGAGCAGATCACATGCATCTTCACCAACCCTTTCACTGAGAGTAAGTTCCTTCATTTACGAGCTTTATTGGGGGTGCAATAGGTATCCACTTTGGGGAGGCTTATTAGTCCTCTGTTCTCTCTCTATTTGTAGGGGGCTTCTATTCCTTGTTTTGGGGGGACTCTTCTCTTTGGGGGGAATTTATTGTACATGGGTACCTCATTAGGCTTCATGTGTCAAGACCCATCTTATCACCCACTTAAGCTATGCAGTGTAGGGTTTTTATTTTCCTAGTTGGGTATTTTATTTCCTATGTTTTTCCTACACTTTAGTTACGGTTGCTTAGGTTCATTAAGCGTGTTTACTTAAGTGAGTGGGTGTTGGGGTGTTGTCCTCTTCCATGGGAGTTACATTTGCTTTTATTAACAATGCTTTGTGGTTACTCCTTATTTGTTGGACTTATCACCTCCTCCCTCTCCTTGAGCGTATATAAACATGCTACCTTGCTTGTATTTTTATATGATGGAGCTATAGTTCTTTTTTGATGCTATTGTATCATTTGAGCATTTACATAAATCTATTGGTATCACTGTTATGCTAGTTTTATTTCTTTTGCATTTATAGTTTATTGATTCTAACTCTTTCATTTGATTCTGGGGTATAATCTGCTTTCTTAGATTCTAACAGTTATGAGCCCCAGACCATTTGCTATCACAATTTGAGAATAGATGATGCAAGAGCATCTAGTAGTGTAAGGGCAATCTTGCATCACCCAAAAAGAAGTTAATTCAAAATTATTGTAGTTGTTTTCATTTCTTTCTATAATTAGTGTTTCTGGTTCCATAATATCGTGAATAATGATGTAGGACTTTTAGTTTTTCTAAAACTGCTAAAAATAACAAATTGCCATTTTTGGAAAGTTTACTGCCATTTTAGGAAAGTTTGCATTTGGGCACGGATTGAGGTGAAAATTTACAGAAAGCTTCATAACTAAAATATAAGACCTTTGGCGAAGGAATCAGGCAAAGATCATTTGTGAGCTGAAAGATATTAAAGTTTTTGTTTTCTGAAAAGCCCTTGAAAATTTCCAAAATGAGATATGATGCACTAAAACATCCCACAAAATCCCAAAAATTTGATGGAAATCTATTTACTAATTTTTGGCATGATAGTTCACATCGCGAGCTTTCTGGCGCTTAAAATGGTTCATCAATTAGACACTTGGATCAAAAGTTATGCTTCCCGAAAGTTGACCTACTTTTGGAGGGAGTTCCAAATTTCAAAATTTAGCTGGAGGCCTCCAAAAAGTGCTATTTATGACTATTTTGGGAACCCTGGGCAGTAGTAGAGGTAAGTGGGAAAGTGTAGAGCCAAGAATAGGAAGGAAAATGGAAATCCTAGTTGATTTGGGGTTGTAGAAGGCCAAAGATTCCAGAGCCTAGTGATGTATAGTTTTAGAGTGTTGCAGCCTGTGGGGAATTGATTCCTTTGATTGTAATTGAGCTTTTGTAATGTGATGAGTTGTCCAAATCAATAAAGAAATATTCTATTTTCTATGTGCCATTTCTGTTATTGTGTGTTTTTATTATTTACCCCCCTCATCAAGTGGTATTAGAGCAAGGGTTCCTGAGTGTGTAGACATATCGCTGACCGTGAGGCAGCTTGCACCAGGACTTGAGGTTGTGGGTTTACTATGGAGATCAAGATGCTTCCACGAATAAATCATATTGGGAGAAATGCTTTGACATAAGAGGGTTTTAGAGCTCTGCAAAGGCAAATCAATGCATTGCAAGAGGAGCTACGAAGAGGGTTTGAGCTAAGAGCAAGAGAAGAAAGCGAGATGAAGCTGAAGAAGAGCTATTTGAGGAAGAACAAGAAGTTACAGGAGATCCTGTAGAAGTTAGGTTGTTGAGAGCCATTTCTAAGATTGAAAAGAGGCCTAGGATTGAAGTTTCTACATATTCTGGAGATTTGAATCTAGAACAGCTTCTTGATTGGATCAATGACATGGAGGAGTATTTCGAGTATGAAGATGTGGAGGACCCAGATTAGGTCAAGTTTGCAAAAAAAAAAGTTTAAGTGCCACACCAGTATTTGGTGGAAGGAGGTCCAATTAGAGAGGAACAGAAGAGGAAAAGGAAATGTCACCAAATGGGACTGGATGGTGGAGAAATTGAAGAATCAGTTCATTCCTGTGGACTATGAGATGGAGTTGTTGAAGAAGCTGCAAGGATTGAAGCAAGGTAACAAGTTTGTTAAGGAGTATACAAAAGAGTTTTACAAGATTACTATTAGAACCAATCATGCAGAGGCCAACAAGGAAAAGGTAGCCCATTACATTAATGGGTTGAGGCCAAGTATTCAAGAGGAGCTGAGCCTAGTCAGGATGACCACCATAGAAGATGCGTACCAGTTTTCCCTGAAGGTGGAAGAGAAGCTGAATAAAAGATTTGACAACAAGCAAAGGAGAAGAGGTCAAGGTGGAAGGACTAGTGGAAGACCCTATGGGGGCCGAAATGAAGATTCAAAGAAAAGTGAAGAAGCCGGCACTAGTCAAAATCAGAGAGGGGATAATGCCTACCACCCTCGTGACCAAAATAATGGTGAGCAAAGAGGAAGAGGAAGAGGCCGACCTAGGCAAGGACCCAGAAGAGGAAGTTTCAAAGGAACCTGTTTCCAATGTAGAAAAGAAGGGCATCAAGTATATGAGTGTTCGCAACATCAAGGAAGGACAAATAGAAGACCTTAAGGTAATGCACAAGTTGCACATGTAGATGAAGATGCATAGTCTGAGCATTCTGAAGATGCTAAAAGGGGAGAAACCCTAATTGTCAGAAGAACTTTGTTAAATGAAGAGAAAGAACCCAATCAGAGGAAGAGTTTATTCTGCACAACATGCAAATGTGAAGGTAAGTGTTGTGATAGTATTATTGACAGTGGAAGTACTGACAATCTTGTTTCAGAGGATATGGTTGACAAGTTGAAGTTGAAAAGAAGAAAGCATCCACATCCATATTAGATTGCATGGTTGCAGAAGGACCACAGAGCTTTGGTCAATGAGCAATGTTTAGTAAAGTTCAAGATTGGGGACTACCATTATGAGGTGCTCTGTGATATCATACCGATGGATGCATGTCATATGCTGTTGGGCAAGCCATGGCAGTATGATAGGAGCTCTATCCATGATGGTCGTGCAAACACATATTCCTTAACAAAGGATGGAGTTTGTCATAAGTTGAAGCCCTTGAAGGAGGTGGAAGAAAAGGTATGTAGTACTACCAAAATTTGCTTGGTAGATGCTAGAAAATTTTTGGAGGGTATAAAGCATGAGCATCATTGCTATGAATTAATTCCTAAGATTAGTCATGAGAAATGTGAATATGTACCAGCCAAAGTCTTAGAGATGCTAGAATAATTTCAAGATATTGTCCCTGATAATGTACCAAAAGGTTTATCACAAGTAAGAAAGATAAGTCATCAAATGGATTTGATACTAGGAGCCAGTTTTCCAGATAAGGTAGCCCACAGAATGACCCCTACAGAGAATGAAGAGTTGAATAGACAAGTTCAGGATTTGTTGAGGAAGGGACTGATAAGGGAGAGCCTAAGTCCATGTGCGGTACCTGCAGTACTAGCACCAAAGAAAGATTTAGAATGGAGGATGTGTACAGACTCTCGAGCCATCACTAAGATCATGATCAAGTATAGATTTCCATTGCTGAGAGTGGATGACATAATAGATTGTTTGAGTGGAGCTAAATACTTCACGAAGATTGACCTGATGAGTGGGTATCACCAGATCTGTATTAGAGAATGAGACAAATCGAAGACATCTTTCAAGACAAAGGAAGGTTTGTATGAGTGGTTAGTCATAGCATTTGGGCTAACTAATGCATCGAGCACATTCATGCGGCTCATAAACAAGGTACTAAAAGAATTTTTAGGAAGTTTTATTATTGTTTATTTGGATGATATTTTGATTTTCAGTAAGACTTGGGATGAGCATATGATGCATATCAGAAGAGTTCTAGAGAAGCTGAGGGAGGAGAAGTTATTGATTAATTTGAAGAAATGTAGTTTTGCAAAGGAGTTGGTATACCATAAGGATACCTATTATGGTTTGTTGTTCGCTCACCCTTATGACCTTGTCACATCATGCTATCCATCCAGTCCTTCATCCATCTTGTCATCTATTGTGACCCTATGCTTGCTACCATTATCGAACTACATCACCTCTGAGCTATCACATAGGAAAGGCCATCATTGATGAGCCCCCAAGGCTTCCCTTCAATCTGTATCCCTAATCCTATCGTAAACCTTCGCATATCTTCCATTCCTCCATTCACCAGTGTCAGCCTTCAAGGTCAAACTACGTCACCTCTAAGTTATCACATAGGCAAGGCCATCATTGATGAGTCCCCAAGGCTTCCCATCCATTCCATCCCTTCTCACCCATTCTTTTGTCCACCCAATTCCCACCCTCTAGGTCTTAGGTCCACATGGTCCGCACCCTGAACTACATTGCCTTTGCGTCGTCACGTAGGTAAGGCCATTTATCAATGAGCACTCGAGGCACTAGGTCAGTACCTTAGGGCCCATTTCTTCTTGTCTATTGTCAGTTCATCCATAATAAATCAATCCATTATTTGACTGGGGGCAAAATCCTCGACCTAGTTAGTGAATTGGATTCTTAAATGCTACAACTCAGAGGATAACATATTCAGATCATGGTTTTATCACTAGATGACAAGCAACACAACAAGCAAGCTTTAAGCACCATCTTGACAAAGAGACATCAAACTAAACCTGACAACACCAACTTGCCTAAAACTATCAAAAGGACTCTATTAGTTATTTCAAGAAAAATATATCTATGACAAGAAGGTTTTTAATGGTTGTTTAAAGTCTTATGTCATGATTTTTGTTATTATGTCTTTTTATGCTACTCAAGGATGTCAAAAACTAGAGGAGCTAAGATGGGGGCATAATCATTTTATTTGTTTGTTGTTTGTGGGTTTATCTTTAGTAATGTGAAGCCTTGTCTAAAGACATGATCAACATAATGATCATCAAGGACATCATAGGTCTAAACATGAAATAGGTGTAAACCTTGTCTGTTGATACACAAGCAATACTTAGGTCATCTTGGTTCAATCATACTTAGATGCTTGTATTAACTTGCTAAATCAAAATCCATGTAAGTAATACTCAGGTCATCATGGTTTAATTATACCTAGATGCTTGTATTTTCTTACAACATTTTAAAAACTTAATGATGAAACAAAGTACTTCAAAAACTTGTACAAGAAGATGAAAAAATCCACTATCATACATACCAAATTGCATTTCATTTCATCTATAAGAATTTCATACATATCATTTTCCAAGTAGCTTAAGATCCAAGTCCTTTCTTTATCTACATCTCTTTATCTACTCACCCTTTTCTCTCTTCTCGTTTTGAGAGCGCACCAATTGTCCTCCCGAGGGGGTGTCATCATCATCATTCATCTTATTTTCTAACTTTCCATTATCTTTCCTTGTCACCCTCACTCTTGAGTGACTGGGGCCTCACCAATCATCAATCGAAGCATCAATCCAGTCATCAAATCAATCCAATCAATCCAAGCAATGATCTAAATGCAAGTCCATCCTTAATCCATACCAATCAAGTAAATCAATCTTGTCAAATTATCCAATCGCAATCAATGATCTTGATCCAACCAAATTTACCCTCACATCATTTTCATACCAAAACATTAAACCAAGTCCACCAAGTTTCACAAATCCAACTTCACCCACATCTCAAAACTTGCATGGTACAAACTAGGTCCCAATTGAAACAAAAGCAAAAAATGGGTTCCATTCACAATGGTGGGCACAATTCTGATGATGAGGAAATCAACCAAGAGCAAATCCTTAGTCACTTCCAAGATCTAAAATTTCTAAAGATGATGGATAGGATCATTGCCATAGATCCTCATAAATACTTTCTTATGCTAGCTCAACAAGGAGCTAAGTTGCCCTTAGATTTTGATGTCTCAAATCTAAGAGAGAACAATTCCTCAAATGAAGCTGAGTCTTTGCAAGATGACTCCAAAAATGACAAAGATGCTTCTAAAATAGAAAAGGCTAAGGATACACCCAATCCCTTGGAAACATTAACTACACAAATCCAAGCCTTACAACAATAGTTGATGGATATCCAAAGTGGGACAACCACAAAACACTACTCCCTTGAGGATATCTCACCTTATCCTTTTGATAAATCTTTTCTCATGATACCTTTTCCCTCAAGGTTTGAGTTTCCAAAATTGGACAAGTATAGAGGGAAAGGTGATCCAAGAGATCATATAAGAGAATTCAATGCTACATGTCTAGAAGTCACACACACTAAAACATATCTTATGCGACTATTCCTAAGAAGCTAAGGAGGACAAGCGATGGAGTGGTTCTCTTGCCTACCTCCCGGCATCCGCACTTTTGATGAACTAGTGGATAAATTTGTCACACATTTCTCATACAATATCATGTTGCAAGTATGAGGTAAGCCAGTGTTGTCATTGATGTCAACATACTCATATTGCATTGACAAGAAGGATTTGATGAGCTGTGTGCTGAGGATATTGAGAAAATTAGACTCAGTCAGGAACAGTGAAGAACAGTGATGAGAAGAAGGTAAATGTACTGTATAGGTTGCGAACCGGAGGATGCGGATTAAAGGGTTAGTAGATATGAGTCTTGAGATGCTACAGTTAAGATTTCAGAGGTCCGCATGAAGATCTGAAGGCGTTGTGGCTGCCGGTATAGAACCGGGTCCGGCAAGTATCCGGAGGTGACAGAGGATCACAAAAAGGTCCGGTGAGGTCCGGAATTGTATTATCATAATCTGCGGATTGGAAGGAGTGTTTGAGATGTCCTTGTGATGTGTCATCCTGATTTGTGTGTGATTTGGAGGTCCGGAAGTACCTCTTACATTATGACAGTGGCGACAGACTGTGTTCTTGAAGTTTCGGATGAGGAAGACAAGAGATCCCAGTAAGCAGAGGAAGTGCGGATGTATCCGGACATTCAGACAGACTTGTGAAGGTTCTTGAATCATGTTTAGGTTGTGTTGTTGGTCCGCATTGATGGTAGAGCCCGGAATTGAAGTTATTCTTCCGGATGAAGTTATTGCTCTGTTTAGCCGACCGGATGTGTTTTTCATCTTGCGGATACTCCTATGGTTGTTTGCCGACTTAGATGCTTGTTCCTAAGTCGATGTCTTGTATAAATAATGATTTGTGAATTCATTTCAGTGTGTGGCATGTGGATGAGCATGATATAGCGAAGAAAGGTGCGAAAGGCAGAGCAGAGATTGTTGGGCTTAATTGGAACTGATCCGGACATGGTAGAGATGTCATTCTCCAGTTCAAGACTGTGATTTTTATCACTTTGTAGACAGTGTGTCTCCTTGTAGGCAGTGGGCCTCTTTGTGAGCAGTGTGCTCGGGCAGTGAGCCCTTATTGGCATGTGCCATTCATTTTTCCTTATTCTTCTAACAGAGAATAAATCTTGGGTTAATCACCCCGTGGTTTTTCCCTTAACCGGGTTTTCCACGTCAAAATCTTGGTGTTCAATGTGTTGATGCTTATCTGTTCTTGTGTTTATGTATTGTGCTTCCATGAATGATTATTTGATATGCTGCTAACTGACAACAGAGAATAAAGTGTTTTGAAATAGAACAAGTTCTATACAACTGATTCACCCCCCCCTCTCAGTTGTATGCCCTAGATCCAACAATTGGTATCAGAGCTAAGTTCCTCTGATAGGAGCTTAACCGCTTGAGGTGATCCAGGATGTCGTCATACAAGAAGGATAGTCCGAAGTTCGATGGAACCAACTTCACTCTCTGGAAAGGTCGCATGAAGTGTCATTTGGAATGTATGGGAAAAGCATACTTGGCTATGATTTCAAAACCATATATACCCCCACAAGGTGGTCCGACAACTCCAGATGAAACCACAGAAGCTGAAAACAATCTGCGGACCAAGGAAGCTCTTCTAAGCGCATTGAATGACTCAGATCTCTCGAATGTCATTGACCTACCAACTGCATATGAGATCCTAACTAAACTGGAACTTCTGTATGAAGGAGATGAGTTTGTCAAAAGTGCAAGGTTGCAAAGTCTGAAAGGGAAATTTGAAAGATTGAAAATGAGAGATGATGAAAACATTACTACCTTTATGCCAAGAGTAAATGAGTTGGTATGTGGAATCAGAAATGCTGGTGGAACTCTAGATGAAAATGAGATTGTCTGCAAAATCCTAAGATCCCTTCCTGCTGCCTACAAAATCAAAGTTGCTGCCATTGATGAATTCAGAGCCCACACAACAGTCACAAGAGAACAACTGGCTGGCAAACTAGCTGCATTTGAAATGACCGAGTTTGGAGATGATCCTCCCAAGACTGAATCTGCTTTCAAAGCCAGTGCCTATGTGAAAGGCAAACAGAGATTTGATCCGGGTGAAAACTCATCAAGGAAAATGTCATGGTATGATCAAGCAAGAAGAGACATGGAAGAAGAAGAAGCAGAAACAGCTCAACTTGAAGCCCTCATTGCAAAGAGACTGCCAAGAGGATCCGGTAAGTATGAAGGAAAACTACCCTTTAAGTGTTTTAACTGCAATAAGATTGGTCATTTTGCCTCAAGATGTCCGGAGAGATCTGCAAGATCTAATACTCACAGACAAAGGTTTCAAAAGAATTGCTATTATGTTCATGAAGAAGATGACAATGAAGGAGTAACAGATGATGAATCAGATCCAGGAAGCAAATCCGGAAATGAGTGGGTGTTTATAGCCATCAAGGAAGAAGATTCCTTGCTCTCTGAATCTGTCAATCACAAAGTTGTTGAAAAAGCCTTGGCTGCTCAAGTGGAAGAAAAGGATGATTGGGTTATTGACAGTGGATGCTCTCACCATATGACTGGTGACAAGAATAAGTTCTTAGACTTGGAAAGATATGAAGGAGGAATGGTAAAGTTTGGTGACAATTCTGCTGGCAGAATCAGAGGTAGGGGAACTATTTCCTTTGATGGTAAGAGCAAAACAGGTAATGTACTATATGTTGAAGGATTGAAGCACAATCTTCTCAGTGTTGGTCAGTTAGTGGACAAAGGCTATGATCTCCGGTTCAAGAATGGAAAATGCAGAATCTTTACAAGCTCCGGAACTGAAATTGCATCCGGTACTCAGACAAGAGGTAACATCTTTCATCTGGTTGGTTCAAATAAAAGTTGTTTGTTTGTTCAAATTGATCAGAGTTGGTTATGGCATAGAAGAATGTGTCATGTAAATTTTGATAACATCATCAAAATAAGCAATACTCAGGCTGTGAGAGATCTTCCAAAGTTGATAAAACCTACAAACAGTGTGTGTAAAGAATGTCAGTTAGGCAAACAAAGCAGAGTCTCTTTTAAAAGCAAAGATCAGTCTTCTACCGGATTGTTGGAATTAGTACATACTGATCTATGTGGTCCGACAAGAATCAAGAGTCTGCAAGGTGATAGATATTTCATGTTGTTAATTGATGATCATTCCCGGATGATGTGGGTTACCTTTCTAAAAGAAAAATCAGAAGCTTTTGAGAAGTTCAAAATCTTCAAAGCTATGGTGGAGAATCAAACCGGATTGAAACTAAAGTGTCTAAGGTCTGATAGAGGTGGTGAATTTACATCTGGTGAATTCATTGACTTTTGTGAGAAACAGGGTATAAGGAGACAGTTGTCTGCTCCTAAGACTCCACAGCAGAATGGAGTAGTTGAGAGAAAGAACCGGACCATCCAGGAAGCTGCTAGGACAATGATGTTGGAAGCAAATGTTCCTCAAATGTTTTGGAAAGAAGCTATCAGCACTGCAGTCTACACTCTCAATCGAGTTCAAATCAGAAACAACACCGGTAAGACCCCCTATGAACTTTGGTTTGGCATCACTCCTACTGTGAAATATTTCAGGGTATTTGGTAGCAAGTGTTATATTAAAAGAGATGAAGATCTAGGAAAGTTTGATGCTAGAAGTGATGAAGGAATTTTCTTGGGCTACTCCACTCAAAGCAAAGCATACCGGTGTTACAATAAGAGATTGAGGAAGATGATAGAAAGCACCAATGTAAAGGTTGATGAAGGAATTGAGAAGCCTTCAAGATTTTATGAATTTGATGAAGATGACCAAGATAGTGTTCAAGGACCTCAATCCTCTCCGGTGAAACAGAGTCAGCCTGATCCGGTAAATCAGGAAGAAGAGTTAGGTTTGAATGAGTCTGATCAAGAAACAGCAGTACTGGATACTCCCAAAATTCCAAGGTATGTAAGACTGAATCACTCTGAAGATCAGATCATAGGTGACAGAAGCAAAGGTGTACAAACTAGAAGGAATATTGCTCAAGATCAGAATGAATGTTGTCTGATTTCAAAGATTGAACCTAAAACAATAAATGAAGCCTGCAATGATGAAAACTGGACCAAAGCAATGGAAGATGAATTGATGCAAATTGAGAAAAATCATACTTGGGATCTTGTTCCCAGACCTAGAGACAGGAATGTAATTGGAACCAAGTGGGTCTTCCGGAACAAACTAAATGAAGCTGGTGAAGTAATCAGAAACAAAGCTAGATTGGTCTGCAAAGGCTACTCTCAAATAGAAGGAATTGACTTTGAAGAGACTTTTGCTCCGGTAGCAAGAATTGAAGCAGTCAGATTACTTCTTGCATTTGCTGCCTTCAAAGATTTCAAGGTATATCAGATGGATGTCAAGTCTGCCTTCCTAAATGGTGATCTGGAAGAAGAAGTCTACATTGAACAACCGGATGGATTTCAATTGTCTGATAATAATGATATGGTCTGCAAGTTGAAGAAAGCTTTGTATGGATTGAAGCAAGCCCCAAGAGCATGGTATGAAAGGTTGGATAAGCATCTTGTGCAGATTGGATTCAACAAAGGTACTGCTGACAACAACTTATATTTCAAAATTGATCATGAAAACATTCTGATTGTTGAAGTGTTTGTGGATGATATCATTTTTGGAGGAAGAGATAGTATGTGTAAAACTTTTGCAAATCAGATGAAAAGTGAGTTTGAAATGTCTATGCTTGGTGAAATGAATTTCTTCTTGGGTCTGCAAATTACTCAAACAAAAGAAGGGATCTTCATCTCTCAGACCAAATATGTGAAAGAATTGTTAAAAAAATTTGGTATGGAAGACTCAAAGCCTATGAACACTCCTATGGCAACCGGATGTAAGTTAAGCAAAGATGATGATTCTCCAAAGGCAGATCAGACAAAGTATAGATCAATGATTGGTGGATTGTTGTATCTCACTCAAACTAGACCAGATATAATGCAAGCTGTTGGTCTTGTGGCAAGATTCCAGGCTGATCCTAGAGAATCTCATGTTATGGCAACCAAAAGAATTTTTAGATACTTGAAAGGGACAGTTGAGTATGGTCTATGGTATCCTAGAGATCCGGATTTCTCTCTTCATGCTTACACAGATGCAGATTGGGCAGGAGATGTGGATGACCGGAAGAGCACTAGTGGTGGAGCATTCTTTTTGGGGAAGAGATTGGTTTCTTGGCTAAGCAAGAAACAAGATGCAATATCTCTGTCTACAACTGAAGCAGAATACATTGCAGCAGCAGGTAGTTGCACTCAAATCTTGTGGATGAAGCAGATGCTAAGAGACATCAAAGTTGAATATGAGGAGCCTATTACAATTTTCTGTGATAATTCAAGTGCAATTAATATTTCCAAGAATCCGGTATTGCATTCTAAGACTAAGCACATATCTATCAAATTTCACTTTTTGAGAGAACAAGTAAACAAGGAAGAAGTCAGATTGGAGTATGTTCCCTCCAAGGATCAGATTGCAGATATCTTTACAAAACCTCTTCCCAAGGACTCTTTTGAATATCTCCGGGAGAAGTTAGGGGTCATGGCCCCTCCGGTGATGAACTAAGATGCACTGATGTGCATCAGTCCGGTGGCTATCACAGTCATATCTTGTGATCCGGACTAATGGGGAGCTGCAACTAAGGGGGAGCAGCTGGTATTATTCTGATGCATGAGAGTTGCAAGTATGAGCCCTTTGCCATTGATGTCAAAGGGGGAGAGAAGACATGTGAAAAACAAGTGGTTGATGATCAAAGGGGGAGCAGCAAAGGAAGACATGTGAAGAGTTGTTGTTGATAGGGGGAGCTGTGACAGAAAAGAGAAGTTCTTGTCTTGATGGTTTTTCACATCATATGTTGCCATCAATGACAAAGGGGGAGATTGTTGCAAGTATGAGGTAAGCCAGTGTTGTCATTGATGTCAACATACTCATATTGCATTGACAAGAAGGATTTGATGAGCTGTGTGCTGAGGATATTGAGAAAATTAGACTCAGTCAGGAACAGTGAAGAACAGTGATGAGAAGAAGGTAAATGTACTGTATAGGTTGCGAACCGGAGGATGCGGATTAAAGGGTTAGTAGATATGAGTCTTGAGATGCTACAGTTAAGATTTCAGAGGTCCGCATGAAGATCTGAAGGCGTTGTGGCTGCCGGTATAGAACCGGGTCCGGCAAGTATCCGGAGGTGACAGAGGATCACAAAAAGGTCCGGTGAGGTCCGGAATTGTATTATCATAATCTGCGGATTGGAAGGAGTGTTTGAGATGTCCTTGTGATGTGTCATCCTGATTTGTGTGTGATTTGGAGGTCCGGAAGTACCTCTTACATTATGACAGTGGCGACAGACTGTGTTCTTGAAGTTCCGGATGAGGAAGACAAGAGATCCCAGTAAGCAGAGGAAGTGCGGATGTATCCGGACATTCAGACAGACTTGTGAAGGTTCTTGAATCATGTTTAGGTTGTGTTGTTGGTCCGCATTGATGGTAGAGCCCGGAATTGAAGTTATTCTTCCGGATGAAGTTATTGCTCTGTTTAGCCGACCGGATGTGTTATTCATCTTGCGGATACTCCTATGGTTGTTTGCCGACTTAGATGCTTGTTCCTAAGTCGATGTCTTGTATAAATAATGATTTGTGAATTCATTTCAGTGTGTGGCATGTGGATGAGCATGATATAGCGAAGAAAGGTGCGAAAGGCAGAGTAGAGATTGTTGGGCTTAATTGGAACTGATCCGGACATGGTAGAGATGTCATTCTCCAGTTCAAGACTGTGATTTTTATCACTTTGTAGACAGTGTGTCTCCTTGTAGGCAGTGGGCCTCTTTGTGAGCAGTGTGCTCGGGCAGTGAGCCCTTATTGGCATGTGCCATTCATTTTTCCTTATTCTTCTAACAGAGAATAAATCTTGGGTTAATCACCCCGTGGTTTTTCCCTTAACCGGGTTTTCCACGTCAAAATCTTGGTGTTCAATGTGTTGATGCTTATCTGTTCTTGTGTTTATGTATTGTGCTTCCATGAATGATTATTTGATATGCTGCTAACTGACAACAGAGAATAAAGTGTTTTGAAATAGAACAAGTTCTATACAACTGATTCACCCCCCCCCCCTCTCAGTTGTATGCCCTAGATCCAACATATCAAACATGAAATCTCCATGTTGGACCTTTGTAATGACAAGCAAAAAGGGGGAGAATCCTTCGCCTCTTTCCTACAAAGATGGAGACAACTTGCAAGCAAGTGACCCTACCACATACCAGAGAAGCAGGTGATAGAAATGTTTGTTCAAAATCTATCCACGGAACTAAGCTATCAAATCCAAATACAATGTTCAACTGCTTTTAGTAAGGTCATTGAAATGGGGCTACTCATTGAGAAAGCCTTGATAGCAAAGGGGCAAATCAAACTCTACAAGGACATCCCTAGTTCAAATAATAACACGAACAAGCCAAGGTTTAAGACCAAAAACATAAACATTGTAAATGACGGTGTTGTTGATGCAAAACAAGTGATCCCAAAACAACTAATTTTTAATCTATCAAATCTTCAAAAGAACACACCACCAAACAAGCCACAAAACAATGAACCACGATCCACAAACTTTCCTCGTCATCAAAAGTTCACACCATTAGGGAAATCACTTGAATCTACCTTGCGGAAGCTTAGATCAAACAATCTCATAACACTTCCAATGGTGCATGACTATGAACCCAAATTAAAACCTCCTTGGTGGAAAGACTCAGACTTCTGCGAATATCATAGAATCAAGGGTCACAAGACAAATGATTGCCAAAGGATAAAGAATACTATTCAAGACTTGGTTGATCAAAAAGTGATAAAAGTGGAGGGACACGCATACAATGAGGACCATTTGGCATTCAAAAATCTGCTCCCCAACTATGAAAAAGGAAGTTCTTCAAATCAAAACAAAGGTGGGGGTAACAATGCCAACTATACAAATGTGTCATATGACTATGTTGTTAACCACATATCTGGAAGTGATTCACATGTCAATGTGATCACTATTAATAAAAACCCCGATTGTAATGTGACCACTTGCGGTGGAAAGGTTACTCTTCAAGGGGCTCCATCCAAACCATCCTCTACGTCCAACCAATACAATGTCCTTGACCAACTACATAAAACACCTGCACACATATCCATTTTGGAGCTTTTGCATCTATCCCCATCTCACAAAGCCATCCTCGAGCAAGCTCTCTTGGAAACTACCGTCTCAACCAATTTAGCCGAAGAGCAATTTCAAGCCATGGTAGGAAATCTAACTACACCCCATTTCTTATCCTTCACAGAAAAAGATGACATGTCTATCACCCAACCACACAATGCATCCCTCCATATTGAAACCTTCATGCATAAGCATAAAATAAAATGGGTCCTAATTGATGGAGGGGCATGTTTAAATATTTGCACTTTAAAGTTAATCCTTGCATTGGGGTTTTTAGTGAATGCCATTGATCCTACAAAGAAAATCATCATCAAGGCTTACGAGGAAGAAGAAAGGACATCAAAAGGAACTGTTGTGTTACCAATAAGAGTGGGACTGGTAATGAAAGATGTGGTGTGTCAAGTGCTAGATATGGAATTGGCATATAATATTCTCCTTGGTTGACCTTGGATACACACGATGAAGGCTATGCCTTCCACCTACCATCAGTGTATCAACATTCCTCATAACGGCCAAGAAATCACTATCCAAGGTGATCCTAATCCATTCCAATATTGCAATTCCATCCAATCCAAGCCTGAAGTTGTAATCCCCACCAACCGTGTAGCCTCCTCCTCTTCAGCCCGTATCGATCCAGCCTCACTACCTTCTACATCCAAGACATCTGAACTCAAAGTCAAGATCAAAGATAAAGGGCTAGGAGAGTATACCATTGAGCAAACTTTTTGTATCACACCATTACACCTTTCACCTAAATCCACCCATCCATTACATCATTCATCTACCCATACACCTACAAAGAATGTGATCCAAGGGCCACTAGCAAGGAGTCAACCATGTCACCAAATTCCTATCATTGAACCTAAAAAAGATTCTTCCAACACCATGTCCAATCCTATAATCCCATCATATAGTCCACAACCCCTTGAGCCTATTGAAGAATCTCCACCAATGAATCCAAGTCAAGATCCTTCATCCCTTCATGTTGATAGCCCTCAAGATCATATCCAACCCATCCAAGATCCTATCATTGCATCATAGCCCTCAAGATCATATCAAGATATTACCTATGAAGAAGATATCCATGAGAAACTTGATTCTATACCTATACATGAGAAATAAATCCAAATCCAACCCATCCATAACCTATATCTTTTCTATGATCAAGATATTATCGTTGATGAAGAACCTATACACGAGCAAATTGATCCCATCCATATCACACTTAATCCTATCTATGATCAAGATCCCATCTATGAGCAAGATCCTATCTATGATCAAGTGAACCATGATGATCCTCTTAACCAACTTTATGTATTCCATGGTCACGAGCTTATTACCCCATCTATCCATAACCCCATAACCATCCATGAGAAAGAAACCTCCATTACTCCTATCCATGATCTTGTTTAGTGGAAAATTGGATTCGTTAATCCTTTTTTGTTTAGGTGTTTAAATTTGCCTCTCCACTATACATTGAAGGATCTACAGTTGAATGGCAAGCACTATCATACCCTAGAGTCACTTTCATATGTAGGGAAACTTGATTAGGGAATTAATTATCTATTTTTCCTTCTTCTATGCTCAATTGACCATTAAAACCCTAATTATGCAAATACAACAACAAATTAAAGAATTACAAAAAAAGCTCTTGCAGACGGGAGTAAAATACCAAATTATAGAATACCTATTTTCAGGGTTCCAAAGCAGAACAATTAGGGACACTATAGCAGGCACCCAAGTCCAAGGTACCTACTTTTTTAGGGAATCTGGACTTCCTTCGGACACTGATCAACCCTGTAACTTCTATTTCCCAGAATTTGTCTATGGAGGACACTGGAGCGAGTGCCCTAGTCCTAGAAGTGCTCATTTGTCCATCTTTCCTTCAGAGCCTGAATCCTTGATGTCTTCCTAGGCTTCCTGCAACTCCACTTTTCCCAGATGCGACACCTTTAACTTACAATCACAAGACTTGGTTTGGGGGTTGTGGTGTTTAGAGGTTTGCCTCAGTCAAACCCTGGAGGACACTTAAGTCTTCGAACACCATTATCAGATAAAGAGGGCATGCCCTTGTGAGGCAGAGGCCAAAAACCAAAGGAATCAATGATAAAAACACAATGATATGTCACCTTGTAGTGAATCTTTCATGGAGGAAGATGCTCTTCATGCCATGAAGGAATTGATGCTCAAATTTGCAAATATCAACACACAAAACACACAAGTCTGCTGTTACAACACAATAGAAAGCCTTGAATTACCTTGAGAACACAATAGCTTGCTAGTAATCATCTACTTGAAATCTAGTTTACAAATGAATGCCTACACATGCTTATATATGCATCTACAAGCACTCTCGCCAAGATATTAATAATCAAACTTTACTGTGTCGGTAAAATAACCTCCTAACAGTCATAAACCGACACCAGGAAGTTGGGGTTACCCTAAAATAGGGAAAGACTAGGGCGCGGGCACCCAAGTCCTCCCCCCTATTTTGGGTAGGGTACAGCTCAAGGGGTCTACCTAGGTCCTATTTGTCATGGAATCTAGGTCTCATTCCATCGGGATGCTAAAATATGAACTAAAATGTCCTAAATGTACTCTAAAGACCTGGGAGCTAAACCTTATGAGGGAAAAGTCCCCAAGGGGACATTTTCTGATGTTACAGATCCAACAACACACACTTTCCTCCCAAGTGCACATAGATGATCAAACCAATAACTTGGATATTAGTGAGCATAATGATAATAAAGATCCTAATGATCCTCCACCATCCATTATTGACCATGTTGCAAATCCATTATCCTATCCCTATGGTCTCACTACACTCATCCATGAATGTTCTTCCTTAGGAGAGCAACAACCATTATCTACCATCTCACCTTCCCCATCAAATAATGAGATCGCTTCTGGTGTCCAAATCACCCATAATCACATTGTCCACCGCATACTCCATAATATGAACTATCAAGGTAAAGGCTTAGGCCTTCATGAACAAGGTATTTTGGAGTCTATCCATGTCAAAGTCCCTCCACCCTCTTATGGCCTTGGATACACACCCCAAGGTGAACAATCTAAAGATATTGGTACTTCCTCAATTCCTCCTAAGTCCACCACTTCCCATTTCAAACCCTATCATATACCCAAGACATATGTTGCCATTCCACCTCCCTTATCATACAAATCCAAAAATCATGTGACCATACACCTTCCACCATCCAATTTAGCTCCGCTACTTCCAGCTCCTAACATCCCTCAATCCACTTTACAATCACTTCTCCCAATGCCAAATTCATCCATCTACACATTCCATCACATTTCGAATCATGACTGACAAATGCACATATCGTCTAAACATGAAGATTCCACTCATTCCACCATACCCATGGGATTCAAAAATAAACATTTAGATGTCTCCTTTTATAAAGCCAAAAATCCTAAGAGTCCTAATGCCTTAGGATACAAATGCCAAAATTCAAAGCAAAATCCATCCATACCTCCAAAAGTGAAGTCCAAAAGCCAAATGGTATGGGTCCCGAAGAAAAAAAATAAAATCAAATGGAGCATCCACATCTCAAAAATCCCAACCAACCCCTTCCATCCAAAATTCCCATTCCATTCAAAAATTCCAAAAACCCCACAAGCAAAACAAAAATCATAAAAATACTACGTCTATGTGGGTACCTAAGTTACTACGTCACCCATCTCCTAAGAAAACGTTGTCGTTACTTCCTACACCACCTCCACATCAAAAACTTCAATGTTTATCATGATTTGTGCAACCCTTGGTCATGATTCCTTTCTATACCTCCATCTCCCCATCTTTCACCCATTATCCTACATATTTCACCCATCGCCTTCCTATGGTCCATGCTTTTACGTAAGTCTTTCATCCATCCTTGCATAGGTTCTCCATAATCCATATCATACTCCACTATCTTCCCTACATAATCCACATCATAATCCACTATCATTCTTTCCATAATCCACCATCTACCTACTTCATATCACTCCCATGAAATCCCATATCAACATCTATGAGCATAATGAGACCTAACATGGTCTGTATGGTGATAGCCCTCTCGTCCATGTTTCACCTATCCTATCCAAATATTAAAAAAAAAAAAAAAAAAAAAGTAAAGAAATATCCCTTCGCCCAACGATGAAAACACCCTTAGTGGTGCCTTGGATAAGTACCATGATGAAAACCTGGCAAACAGCCGTCATGTGTAGGTTGATCTTCTATGTCACTTACTCTTGGGAGTACATTGTCTCATCGACCCTATCATTTTCCATCCTTATCCTACATATACCTATCATATTGAATCCATTCATCCTCCATTCCTCTTTTGATCTTGATAAAGATATGGGGGCAAAATGTCAAAACATGCTTTGGAAAAACTCTTAATGTACCTTATCTTTTTCAAACCAATCCAATCCTATTACCCTCTTGTCATAAGCGTTGTCATGTCAAATCCTGAGTTATTCCTATGCGACATAGTCCTTGGAGATCACATCCTTGTTTTCTTACATGTGCATCCATTCCATCCCTTATCATCCATCCTTTTATCCAATCATCAATCCTACAAACTCCAATACAAGGGAATAAAAACAATGTTAGTAATAAACTGCTTCCTCCATCTTTTAAGATTCAAGTCCTTATTCATCTTTTCCTTCTACATCCATAAAATCACATAAGGATACCTATCATGGCTTGTTTTTTGCTCACCCTTATCGCCTTGTCACATCAAGTTGTCCATCTAGTCCTTCATCTGTCTTGTCATCTGTTGTGACCCTATCCTTGCTACCATTCTTGAACTACGTCACCTCTGAGCTATCATGTAGGCAAGGCCATCATTGATGAGCCCCCAAGGTTTCCCTTCCATCCATATCCATAATCCTATCATAAACCTTTGCATATCTTTCATTCCTCCATTCACCAATGTCAGCCTTCAAGGTCAAACTACGTCACCTCTAAGTTATCACGTAGGCAAGGCCATCATTGATGAGCCCTGAGGCTTCCCATCCATTCCATCCCTTCTCACCCATTCTTTTGTCCATCCAATTCCACCCAATTCCCACCCTCTAGGTCTTAGGTCCACATGGTCCACACCCTGAACTACGTTGCCTCTGCGTGTCACGTAGGCAAGGCCATTTATCAATGAGCCCCCGAGGCACTAGGTTAGTTCCTTAGGGCCTATTTCTTCCTTTCTATTATCAATTCATCCATAATAAATTGATCGATTACTTGACTAGGGGCAAAATCCTTGACCTAGTTAGTGAATTGGATTCTTGAATGCTTCAACTCAGAGGATAACATATTCGGATCATGGTTTTATCACTAGACAACAAGTAGCACAACAAGCAAGATTTAAGCATCATCTTGACAAAGAGACATCAAACTAAACCTGACAATACCAACTTGCCTAAAACTATCAAAAGGACTCTATCAGTTATTTCAAGAAAAATATATCTATGACAAGAATGTTTTTAATGGTTGTTTAAAGTCTTATGTCATGATTTTTGTTATTATGTCTTTTTACACTACTCAAGGATATCAAAAACTAGAGGAGCTATGATGGTGGCATAATCATTTTATTTGTTTGTTGTTTGTTGGTTTATCTTTAGTAATGTGAATCCTTGTCTAAAGAGATGATCAACATAATGATCATCGAGGACATCAGAGGTCTAAACATGAAATAGGTGTATTCCTTATCTGTTGATACACAAGCAATACTTAGGTCATCTTGGTTCAATTATACTTAGATACTTGTATTAACTTGCTAAATAAAAATCCATGTAAGTAATACTCAGGTCATCATGGTTTAATTATACCTAGATGCTTGTATTTTCTTACAACATTTTAAAAGCCCAATGATGAAACAAAGTACTTCAAAAACTTGTACAAGAAGATGACAAAATCCACTATCATACATACCAAATTGCATTTCATTTCATCTATAAGCATTTCATACATATCATTTTCCAAGTGGCTTAAGATCCAAGTCCTTTATTTATCTATGTCTCTTTATCTACTCACCCTTTTCTCTCTTCTCATTTTGAGAGTGCACCAATTGTCCTCTCGAGGGGGCGTCATCGTCATCATTCATCTTATTTTATAACTTACCATTATCTTTCCTTGTCACCCTCACTCTTGAGTAACTGGGGCCTGACCAATCATCAATCAAAGCGTTAATCTAATCATCAAATGAATCCAATCAATCCAAGCAATGATCCAAATACAAGTCCATCCTTAATCCATAGCAATCGAGTAAATCAATCTTGTCAAATTATCCAATCACAATTAATGATCTTTATCCCAATCTTGTTGTAAACCAACTTAATTAATCAATCAATCGTCATCATCAGTGGGATATGTCTTTCCTCATCTTTGTGTTGATCTAGGGATATATCGTTCCCTGCAATGAAAAACACTGTCATCAATCATTATCAATTAATTAATCATTGGTTTACAACTTGACAGGGGAAATACCTTGTTTGTTCTTGTATCATTTGTGCATACTTTCTTGCTTGCTTGTGTGTGTTATCATTTTATCTTGCATAACGTGTCATTCAACTCTTTCATCCATCTCTTATCTTGCATCCTCCATTTTCTTAGCCACCGTTTATTCAAACTATCTCATCGTGAGATCGTCTGTCATCTTGTCGTCACATTCTTCCCGTCTAATCTCCTGAGGGGGCATCCTATCATCACCAAACCTGTACCAGGGGCAAACTAGGGCATGTATCATAACCAGAAAACTTTTATTCTTTGAAGCAATGTGATAAAACACATTGCATCAAAGAGGGGCAAAATGTATACAGCTAAAAATGGCTCATGTCGAATTAAGTAAATATTTTAATATTTATTTTAATTCTTATTCTTCTATCAATTAAACAAATATTCTAATTTATTTGATTGGTTCATTATCCCAAAATTAAATAAAAATCAATTTATTTAATTAAATACCCTAATTCTTCTAATGTCTCATATAATTAAATAATCCTAAATTATTTAATTAATCCTAAATTCCTCTATCCCAAAGTCCTAATTTCATAAATACACATCACCTTTTCACATCACCTTTCCACCTCACCATGTTGCACACATAATTCAATATTTTAATATTTAATTAGCTAATATCTCCTCACCCACATGTCCTATTTATCCTTCAATCAAATTAGTTAACTCATCAATCAAATCAGTTAACTAATTAATCAATTGAGTTCACTAGTCAATCACCTTTCCACCTCACCATGTTGCACACATAATTAAATATATTTAATATTTAATTAGCTAATATCCCCTCACCCACATGTCCTATTTATCCTCCAATCGAGATCAGTTAACTCATCAGTCATATCAGTTATCTAATCAATCAATTCACTTAACTGGTTAGTCAACCCAGTCATCTGATCAATCAATTCTGTTAACTCCTCTATCTATTCTGTTAACTCCCATAACTCATGAATGGAGCTTGAACACTTGTCCTCTTCTGATTCGCACACATTCTCTCAAGCTTCCTCAACCATACACCTCATAGGTAATTCCTCTAGTCATGGATCTATTGACACTTGGATTTGGCCACTCATCAACTATATAAACAAGGTTCTCACACCCATTTTGCATCATCCCAAGCTTTTGTAATCTTACTCTGCAGGAATCCTACCAGCGTGCCTTTGGCAAAGTATCCTCATTGCATTTGCATAACCTCATTATCATCTTAATCATCCAACCATGTCTCCAGGTGCAGGAGCACCTCAAGAATCTGAAAGATTCCCTACATTTTATGTTATGTATAAATGTTATGTTGTAAGGCCTTCGAGTCATATTAAAAGATTGTATAGGAAAGATCAAAAGATTGTAACCGAACAAGAAATGTAACTATTCGGCAATGGTGGTTCGTTTCCACCGTGTGCAACTGCCGAGTGAGTCTTTAAATAACTGAGTCTATATTCGTAGATGGACAGGGTAGAGAGAAGAAGAATAGATTCTATGTATAATTTCTGAGGAAGGAATAAATTTTGTGTTTTTGGTCTAATTATAGGAATATCGATTGGAGTCATTCCACTGGTTAAGATTTCTTCGAAATCGGTGGAATGACCTCTGTGGTGTTAGTTTGTTTTCCATTCTATAGGAATTAGTTGTTACTCTGTGTTGTTTGGTTACAACGGTTGTAGAGGAGATTTTGGTTAAGGAATTGTGCATTTTATGTGTATACAACAAATGTATGTGGTGAACATTTTATGTGTGTCCTATAGATGTATGGGAAGGTACAATGTGTGTATATACCGCTAAAGTATATCAGTTATACAATTTGTGAGTATCTTGCAATTGGATGTCGGGAATAATGTGTGTGTATATCGCATTTGTATGTATCATTTTGTGTATATCCGTCAATCGTATGGCGGGGTTGTATGTTGCAAATGTATTTTGCGAATGTGCACTGGGAATGTGCATTGAATTAGATACAAGTGATAACTGATTGTATCAGTCAAAGCGGGAGAAGATACATCAGGTTACCGGTGATAGAAGGTCATGCATTGTATATGCAAAGGGAAGAGATTGGAGTAATGAGAGCCATCAGGGAAGACATTGGAAGTCACAGCGAACGACAGAGTTATGTCGATAGAAAGCATATCGAGGAGAAATTTTGGCCGAAGAAGTAAGTCTGGCCAATGGAAGAGAGGTGAAGGTTCATCGAAATGAATGATTGTATCGGTGGAAGAATTTCTATAGTGGCAGATGGTAGATTATCTTGCCGATATGAGGAATATGAATGTTTCGGTAATGTATGCACCTAACGAAGGGGTTTTTGTGGGTTTTCACCCTGGTATCAAGCATTTTCGCTGCATACTCTGCATCATCTCCATTATCCATTATCCATCCATTAGAGTTGCATTGTTAGTTTAGTCTTCATTGCATTATCCATCTATAGCCATTCTCCTATTGTCATCTTCAACAGCAAGGAAGTACAACTTCTAAGAGCTAAAATCATACACAAGATTAGTACGAGATAGGCAACAATGGAAACTACAAGGTAAATCGATCTATGAAGGTAATATCTTTGTTTACTATATTTGCATCAATTCCACTAAGTTATTGGATATTAGTTGTTTAATACTATTGTTCACATTTTCCTCTAACATTTCTGGCCCCCACCATGGGCCATTGCCCTGAATTTAACTTCCAAATTTGAGTTTGATGTACTTGAAGGCGTGACAGGTTTATTTGGCAGAGTTAGTGGCCTACTCGGCCTCTGCCAAGTCTTTAGGACCCTGTCTTAGGTTGCATGTGGATCTCACGGCCTCTTTTTTTCCCTTATGCTAGAGTTCTTTTTGGCCACCATAGGAGTTTGGAGAGGAAGTGTTTGTTGCAGAATCAAGTCGCAACTCTCACCGATATTTATTGAGAAGAACTGACCAAGACTTTTTCTAAGTAGAACTGCGGTGGGTTAGAGAGCTTTCTCATTGAGACTATGGCCCCATTTCTGATATTTTAGCATTAGATTTTGGTAATGATCATTTATTGCAAGGTGTGGTATATCAGTTTGTGGTTTCTTCTGCCAGCGTAAGTGCCTTATCACCAAACCGCCGGATCTTCACTCCAAGTCATGACTCAATTTCAAGATCTTCATTGAGGTCATCATTCCCCTACCTTCACAATCTCACTCTATAGATCGATGTCATTTTCATACCTGGTTGAACTCTTTAGGAGTGGTCTCTACAGATTTCATTTGATTTTCTTTGATCTAGTCAATGCATTGGTTGAAGTCACCCACACTATTCACATTCATCACCACTATTTTGGTTAAGTTAAGCACAAGCTCTTAGGGCCATTTTTTTATGGCATCGTGATAGTTTTAATAGTGTGTTGGTTATTTGAAGTCACTATGTCATCAGGTGGTTGACTCCTCAAAACACATAGTCGCCTTGCACAATACATGCAAAGTCTTCATTGATTCCTCGTCACCAGTTTCTACACTCCAGATTGGCATCTTGCATTTGGCCTTGATAATTATGAGTTCAAGATTTCTTCTTAGTTAGCTTCCTCAATGACCTTATCTAATGCATGTTTCCTCTGTTTGGTAGCCATTCATTTGGAAATCGCGGTTCATAGCCTGGTCACCGTCCACTTTCAAGCCATCTGTTGCAGATCGTGGTTTAAAGTTTTGGATGCCATTAACCATTCATTGGTCATTGTTCCTTATTGCAGACAGCCACTAGTATTCCCCTCTTCAATGAACTCTACTCTTCATCAGCCCATGACCCCTCTACACTTCTACGGCCTCCAGGCCAACCAATCAGCCTCAGCACTACCTATAGGTGCCCTCACATTGGGCCCTCTTCAAGAGTCCTACTAGGACTTAGTCTACCACAACTACCCTCAAACCTAGTCTTAAGCCACTCAAGACTCCATTTCATCCACACGGGCTATTCTAGCACCCTCCACATTGAAGTTACAAGCCAATCAATGACCTTAGGAGAGACCTCAGCCTCTTCACAAGTTGTCATTGACCATCAAAGAAATATATTCCAAAACTACTGACAATTGTTTTCTTTTGTAGGTTTAGGGTTATTTTAGACATCATTTCAATCTTGCATTGCAAATCATCACCTAGTTTAAAATAGGAAGAAATAATTCAATCTTGTATGCAAATCTTCATCTAGTTTTAATTAGGCAGAATAAATCATTGTTCATGCAACTTGTATACAAATCTTCATCTAGTTTTAATTAGGAGGAAGTAAATCATTATTCATGCAACTTGCATACAAACTCTTATTTAGCTTAAATTGGGGAAAGTAATTTGTTTAATTCTTCAACAATAATCTTATGTGCTTGAAAATGATGATAAGACTATGCTTTCCCCTTCTTGGGTGATCAAAAGGGTGACCAAAATGCCAAACTCATCAATTTATTTGTGTAGCCTTTAGAAGAGGCCTGCCCTTGGGATTGCATTTCTTCCAAGTGGGATGACCTCGAGCAATAATGGGCTAAATCCAAGCCACTTCCTAGTCACTATAAATAAATTATGTTTGTGGTGAAAGCCACAAAGAATGGGTGCTACTATATTATACCAACGAATGTTTCCCCCAAAACCCTGTAGAGCATAACCTCTACAAGCTGGGAAGCCTCCTTATCAGAGCAAATCACCACATGTATAACCACCCAAACAGATGCCCAAACTAAAAAGTCAATTGTTTTAGAAAGCCAAAAACCCCTATTTGTTGATGCAGGAGGAAGTCCTCTAAAGCCATCCAACGTCATACACTCATCTAGTGTGGAGACAGAAAGTTCAACTCTTCGGAGGAACTGTAACTTGGTATGTGTGAGAAGTGAGTGCTATGGAGGGGAGCTGGTGCTACCAAGTTACTAACTATCCACCTTTATGTAAGTGGCTAGAGTAAAATCCAAGTTGGAATTTGACAAATATTGCCCTTGCCATCCTTAGGATTGTACTTGTTTATTTTTATATTTTATAAAAAATTGTATCAAAAAAATAAAAAAAAAATCATGACAACTTCTTGTTTACTGTGTTTTCTGGCAATAACTTGAGTAAAAAACAATACCACAAACTTTAGAGCATCCTAGGAAAACTTGCACAAACAAGCCAAAACTGACAAACTGAAGCAAAAAGAAAAATTTTTGCAGTCCTGTGCATACACAATAGAGAGTCGTTACGTACATTTTGAGACAAAACTAAAACCATTTCTAGATACCCCTTTTGCTCTAGTTTACACTTGGAAAATAAGTTCAACCTTGCGGTCCCATATTCATGCCATTTTTAAACATCATCTTTGCATACCATTATCTTTCTATCCAAAAGCTTTCAAACCAAGATTTTCATCTAGGCATTATTGAGACTCTACCAAATTCAAATAAAATCTAGTTAGTTTCATAGTAGGATCAATCATCCTTCACCTTGAAACTGTGCTAGTGTAATCTTGATAAAAGAATAGTCTATACCAATAGTTGTGATCAACTATCCCTATTTTGACTACCTTTTAGCTCAAGAGCACATTGTTTGGACAACATAGGTCAATATAAAAGCTTAGCAAAATCTTAGCAAAAACATATCCAACCAAATTCACCCTCACATCATTTTCATACCAAAACATTAAACCAAGTCCACCAAGTCTCACAAATCCAACTTCACCCACATCTCAAAACTTGCATGGTTCAAACTAGGTCCCAATCGAAACAAAAGCAAAAAATGGGTTCCATTCACAATGGTGGGCACGATTTTGATGATGAGGAAATCAACCAAGAGGAAATCCTTAGATACCTCCAAAATTTGAAATTTCTAAAGATGATGGATAGGGTCATTGCCACAGATCCTCATAAATACTTTCTTATGCTAGTTCAACAAGGAGCTAAGTTGCCCTTAGATTTTGATGTCTCAAATCTAAGAGAACAATTCCTCAAATGAAGCTAAGTCTTTGAAAGATGACTTCAAAAATGACAAAGATGCTTCTAAATCAGAAAAGGCTAAGGATACACCCAATCCCTTGGACACATTAACTACACAAATCCAATCCTTACAACAACAGTTGATGGATATACAAAGTTGGACAACCACAAAACACTACTCCCTTGAGGATATCTCACCTTATCCTTTTGATGAATATTTGCTCATGATACCTTTTCCCTCAAGGTTTGAGGTTCAAAAATTGGACAAGTATAGAGGAAACGGTGATTCAAGAGATCATATAAGGGAATTTAGTGCCACATGTCTAGAAGTCACACACAATGAAACATATCTTATGTGACTATTCCCAAGAAGCTTAGGAGGACAAGCTATGGAGTGGTTCTCTCACCTACCTCCTAGCATCCGCACTTTTGATGAACTAGTGGATAAATTTGTCACACATTTCTTATACAATATCGAACATGAAATCTCCATGTTGGACCTTTGTAATAACAAACAAAAAGGGGGAGAATCCTTTGTCTCTTTCCTACAAATATGGAGACAACTTGCAAGCAAGTGTCCCTACCACATACTAGAGAAGCAAATGATAGAAATGTTTGTTCAAAATCTATCCACGGAACTAAGCTATCAAATCCAAATACAATGTCCAACTACTTTTAGTAAGGTCATTGAAATGGGGCTACTCATCGAGAAAGCCTTGATAGCAAAGGGGCAAATCAAACTCTACAAAGACACCCCTAGTTCAAATAGTAACACGGACTAGCCAAGGTTTTAGACCAAAAACAAAAACATTGTAAACGACGATGTTGTTGATGCAAAACAAGTGATCCCAAAACAACCAATTTTTAATCTATTGAATCTAAAAAAGAACACACCACCAAACAAGCCTCAAAACAATGAACCACGATCCACAAAATTTCCTCGTTGTCGAAAGTTCACACCATTAGGGGAATCACTTGAATCTGCCCTATGGAAGCTCATATCAAACAATCTCATAACACTTCCAATGGTGCGTGATTATGAACCCAAATTAAAACCTCCTTGGTGAAAAGACTCAGACTTTTGCAAATATCATAGAAGCAAGGGTCACAAGACAAATGATTGCCAAAGGCTAAAGAATACTATTCAAGACCTAGTTGATCAAAAAGTGATAAAAGTGGAGGGACACACATCCAATGAGGACCATTTGAGATTCAAGAATCCGCTCCCCAACTACAAAAAAGGAAGTTATTCAAATCTAAACAAAGGTGATGGTAACAACACCAACTATACAAATGTGTCATATGACTATGTTGTTAACCACATCTCCGAAAGTGATTCACATGTCAATGTGATCACTATAAATAAAAACCCTGATTGTAATGTGACAACTCGCAGTGGAAAGGTTACTCTTCAAGGGGCTCCGTCCAAACCATCCTCCGCGTCCAACCAATACAATGTCCTTGACCAACTCCATAAAACACCTGCACACATATCCATTTTGGAGCTTTTGCATCTATCCCGATCTCACAAAGCCATCCTCGAGCAAACTCTCTTGGAAACTACTGTCCCAACCAATTTAACCGAAGAGCAATTTCAGGTCATGGTAGGTCATCTAACTACACCCCATTTCTTATCCTTCATTGAAAAAGATGACATGTCTATCACCCAACCACATAATGCATCCCTCCATATTGAAACCTTCACCCATAAGCATAAAATAAAATGGGTCCTAATTGGTGGAGGGGCAGGTTTAAATATTTGCACTTTAAAGTTAATCCTTCCATTAGGGTTTTCAGATAATGCCATTGATCCTAAAAAGAAAATCACCATCAAGGCTTACGAGGAAGAAGAAAGGACATCAAAAGGAATTGTTGTGTTTCCAATAAGAATGGAATCGGTAGTGAAAGATGTGGTGTGTCAAGTGCTGGCTATGGAACTGACATATAATATTCTCCTTGGTAGACCTTGGATACATGTGATGAAGGTTGTGTCTTCCATCTACCATCAATGTATCAAGTTTCCTCATAACGGCCAAGAAATCACTATCCAAGGTGATCCTAATCCATTCCAATATTGCAATTCCATCCAATCCAAGCCTGAAGTTGTAATCCACACTGTGAGGCCTACTTTTTACACTACTGTTCATGAGACTATTTGCAGTGCTTTTATTATTACTTTATGTTGAGAGACTATTGATTTCTGAATTCTGGATTATTGAACCTATGTGATTTTAAGAAAATAATTGTGCAATGATATTAGGTGTTGTTTGAAAGAAAATGATGAATGGTTATGGAACTGTATTATGATTTTAGTATGTTATAAGGTAGCATGTTTAGTTATGCATGTATTTGAATTGCTTCGGCTATGATATCTCTATGAGTTCTTGACTTCGAGTTTGAGTTTGCAGGTATTACTAATGAAACCACATATACAGGAGACCATTCCCATATCCTAAGTTGTTTTTCCTTGTGAGCCGATCTAGTTCCATGAGGAACTAAGATCAACCTCTTGTTGTGGAAAAATGTGGTAATGTTGTAATGTGTTATTTTTGCATGAGGTTAAGGGAATAAGGGCTTTTATCTGAATTACTTTTATTATGATAAGTATTGTAAGTTGATGTATTGAATCTTGTTTTAACTTTAATTTTTTTTTAAAAAAATGAGTAGTGCATCAATTCCTTTAAATTAAAAGGAACCTTTAATCATTTAACTTGCAATTGTAAATTTCCTTATTTAGCAAATACATTTTAAGATTTTAAATAGAATTAAGGATCAAGGTTAAAACAGAAAACTAATGAATCTCTCCTTTTCAATAACACACAATAGATAAATATAAATTTGATTTAGATTGATTCCATTTGCAAACTTAACTCAAGATGTGACTTCTATTTCTAGGCAAATACATTACTCAATAAAACCTTCACGTAACTTTCTTACTAGAGAATACAAGAGCTAGGTATATCAATTCATCCACTTCACAACATACACACAACTTCACATTTTTGATAACAACAAAAGATGACAACAATGATAAGTGTTCACTATACAATTTTACTCTAAGGAAGGGAATCGTTTCTTTTTCCAAACATAAAATGAAGTAATGTAATAATCACTTAAAATTACAACAAATGACATGATAAGGGAGGATGGACTCTCTACTCCCAAGATTACAACTCTTACAACAATTTCAAGAGGGAGAATTCCTCCTCTAAATCTCTTACATAAAGAACACATAGGGATCAAGCCCTTAAAGCAAATAGTGAGATATACATTTCTTTAACAAGGTAAATCTTCTACAATCCCTTTCACAAGCTTCAGCATTAACCTGCAAGACAACAAGAACCATCTAGCTTTCCTCCCTACCTTTGACCCGCAAGAGGGTCACCCCTGAGCTAGGGAGACCATCCTCATATCCAGGGTAAGATAGACTAACCACATCACAAACATAGAGCAACAACCAAGCAACGATCCACACACCCACAAGGTTGACACACATAACAAAGTCTCAGCTTAGGTGAGTACATGGAGGGTAGGGGAGTAGACAATCTCTACCTCTAGGTGTCGTCCTTTCAATTAATCACAAGGCCTCAAGCCAATAAAATCACAAGGCCTCAAGCCAACAGTATAAATTTTCCACAAGGCCTCAAGCCTTCCAATGAATCTAGTAACCAAGGATATCCAAATAGGCTCTCAAAGCGAATAAGCCCTCAAGGCTAAAACAGTATCAAATTTGCCCTCAAGGCATATCATGTAACCAGAACCAGGATGACACCCGAGGAGGGTCACACCTCCCCTCCCTAAACACGATGAGCATTGCCTTCCAACTGGAAGGAGCTCTCTCTACACCCCAAACAAAACCCATAAACAAATAGAAAAGCTCAAGAAGACATTGCAAGACTCTTTCAACAACCAAGATACAAACATGCATATCAACATTAGATCACACAAGAGATTAGATTAGTACACCAACCTTCTAGAGCCAAATATGGAAGAAACTGATAATGAGCTCCTTTCTCCTTCCTTCTCCAAAACTCTCTTTCCTTCTCCAAAATCTCCTTTCCTTTTTCCTCCAAGATTCAACCCCCAACCTTCCTTTCCTCCTCCTCTTCCTTTTGAAACTAATTTCTCCATTTTTCTAATTTCCCAAGTGGAAATAAACAACTCAACCCCCCCCACTTCCTCCATTAACCTAGTGGTCATAAAAACAATGTAATCCCACTCAATAGGTTCCCCATTAACAACCCACTTGTAGAATAAAATACAAATGAGAAAACTTAAAATAACATAGAATGGGTGACACAACACCCTCATAAAAGGGAACCCCACCAAAAGGAGGCACATGGAGACAAGCCCTCCATAGTTAGGGGGATCATGGAGTGCTCCATGACTTGGAAGTGGGCATGAGTGTGGATTCCACTCATCCCATGTCCCCCAAGCTTCCAATTTTCGTCACTTTACCTCACCCCTAAGTTGAGGTGACCCTAAGGAAGTTAACCCAAGGTTAACCTAGTCAAAAAGGTCCCTAAACCCAAGGGGTACAACTTAGGGTTGTTTTTAAACCTAGTTAAGACTCCCAGAGTCAAATAAAACACATGAAAAGGGTAAAAAAAATTAAAGTTAAAACAAGATTCAATACATCAACTTACAATACTTATCATAATAAAAGTAATTTAGATAAAAGCCCTTATTCCCTTAACCTCATGCAAAAATAACACATTACAACATTACCACATTTTTCCACAACAAGAGGTTGATCTCAGTTCCTCATGGGACTAGATCGGCTCACAAGGAAAAACAACTTAGGATATGGGAATGGTCTCCTGTATATGTGATTTCATTAGTAATACCTGCACACTCAAACTTGAAGTCAATAACTCATAGAGATATCATAGCCGAAGCAATTCAAATACATGCATAACTAAACATGCTACCTTATAACATACTGAAATCATAATACAGTTCCATAACCATTCATCATTTTCTTTCAAACAACACCTAATATCATTACATAATTATTTTCTTAAAATCACATAGGTTCAATAATCTAGAATTCAGAAATCAATAGTCTCTCAGCATAAAATAATAATAAAAGCACTGCAAATAGTCTCATGAATAGTAGTGTAAAAAGTAGGCCTCACATCCTCCCCCCTAAGATTGTACTTCTTCCTGGAAGTCATCAAAGAGATGAGGGTAAAGCGTCTTCAGTCTCGTTGCATCTTCCCATGTTGCAATGACCACATCGTACTTATCTTACTGGGCCCTAACCTGGTCCAGCTCTCTCGAAGGCCCAGCATCCGATGAGTCAATTATGCGTATTGGCTCCAAAGCCAATTGCCCATTTACCTCTGTTCGTAGTCTCAAGGATGGGGGTTTGAAACTCAGCCTTGCGGTTGTCAACCGCTGCCATCATGTGGTGAGATCTAACCACATCCCCAACTGTCAGCTCGGATCCTCCGGCACGAGGTTGCCCTCCTGCTGTAAATCCCTGTGGACACTCCCTAGTAAAATGTCCTACCCCACCACATACATAGCACGGGCCCCTAGTTTGTAACTGTACAGATTGAGTCCTGCCCGACTGTTGCTGACCAATTTGTCCAGTGGGCCCCTGTGATTCTCTGTTTGCTTGCTGAGACCTTGCGGGTTCCGCGGAAGATCCCTGCTACTGCCATCCACGATTCTGTCCCCCCTGATCCTTCTGTTGGGGATTAGATTTCCGCTGGTGATGCTGCTGCTGACCCCGATCTTGGAATTGAGGGTGGGAATTCTGCCCTCGTCCCTGAATCTCCTCAGTAATGTAAGCCTTCTTGGCAGCATCACTCAAAGTTTGCAGATCTGCCATCCGAACAGGTCCTGCTATACCATGATTTAGACCTCTGATGAACTTATGCACCAGGAGTTTCTCATCATGGAGATACTTCGCATACCTAGATAATTCTGTAAATTTGCACTCGTATTGTGCCATCGAGAGTCCCCTCTGCTGTCGATCATGGAATCATCTATGTGATGTTGTCGGTAGTGGTTGGATAGATATCACACGTTGAAGCGCTCAATAAAAGTCTCCCATGAGAAGGTGTCTATGGAAAGGCGACGCTTGCACTCCTCAGTGTGCCACCACGTAGCTGCTGCATCCCGTAATAAATGTACTGCCACACGGGCCTTTGTGTTGCCCTCGTAGGGACGCAACGCGAAGCACCTGTCTAAACTGATAAGCCAGGCCTCTGCCTCAGCTCCCTCTGTGGTTCCAATGAAAGTAGGAGGGTTCAACCTTAATATTTCCCTAATGGGATCTCCTCTATCACCGCGCCCCCTGATAGGCTCATTTGTATGATGCTCATAAGGCCTGGGACCAAAGTGCGCTACTCTCTCTATCTCGTCATGCCTGGCATGATGTGTGGCACTCCTGCTACGGCCCCTGTCGGCCGAATTAACCTCCTCAAGGAACTTGACATAAGGCTCCACACGTGGTACCCCCTGCAGCTCTATGCGGGGCTCCACACGTGGTTCTACATGTGGCTCAACTACAACCGGTGGAAGTCTAACTAAGATAGCCTGAATGGCTTGTAATATCTGTGGTCCCATTTCTGGTGGAGCTGGTGGTGCCTGCGGTATCTAAGGAACTGGTTGTGCCTGTGAAACTGGCTGAACTTGTATAATTGGTTGTTCTGGTGGGATTGGCTATTCTGGTCCCACAGCTGAACAATTAGTGTGCTCCCTAGTGGCTGCAGTGCGACGGGACAGTGGTTGCCGAGCACGTCTGGGAGGCATTCTACAAAATGAAGTAGATGCTGGTCAGTGTGTTTTGCGGAAGTAATAATGTGCTCAGACAAGCCCAGTGTTTGAAACTCAGGCTCTGATACCAAATGGCATGCCCACATTCCACGTGCAGACACAACACGCAATACATGCGTGTCATGTCCACATGCGACATGTGGCATGATACGAACTATCAAAAATTTTCATAACCACTTAAAAAGGTCCCCCTCGCACGCACAAGCGTGCTCGGTTGCATTTGGATAAGTTAGACAAAAGGGTTCATTGCTACGAAGCATCCTACCCTCAAGTGTATACTGAAACCTAACTCTAATGTCTAAGCCGGTTGAATAGACAATGTTTAGGGTTCCTTGGTAGAAGACTAACCTATAGTTGACTCTTCCAGTCTATTCCGTTTCCATTGTCTTCGATCATCCATTTAAATTATTTTCATCTCGACGTTTACAGTTTACCTGATGATTAATTGTTTCTAACCGGGTTCCCTTAGTCGAATTCCATGCTACTCTACGTTGTAAATCTCCTCCTCTCTACAACCCGTTTGCTTTATCCCACGTCTAATTATTTACTTAATTATTTATATTATTAATTTAGTTAAATTAATTTAATAACTTGGTAACTCATATCGAAACTATTTAATTCCAGAGACATAATTTCCTTAATTAAGTTAAAAGTAATCTAGATTTACAAATAAACATTTAGATAATACTATATATCATTTTTTTTTTAAAAAATGAGTAGTGCATCAATTCCCTTAAATTAAAAGGAACCTTTAATCATTTAACTTGCAGTTGTAAATTTCCTTATTTAGCAAATACATTTCAAGATTTCAACTAGAATTAAGGATCAAGGTTAAAACAGAAAACTAATGAATCTCTCCTTTTCAATAACACACAATAGATAAATATAAATTTGATTTAGATTGATTCCATTTGCAAACTTAACTCAAGATGTGACTTCTATTTCTAGGCAAATACATTACTCAATAAAACCTTCACGTAACTTTCTTACTAGAGAATACAAGAGCTAGGTATATCAATTCATCCACTTCACAACATACACACAACTTCACATTTTTGATAACAACAAAAGATGACAACAATGATAAGTGTTCACTATACAATTTTACTCTAAGGAAGGGAATCGGTTCTTTTTCCAAACATAAAATGAAGTAATGTAATAATCTCATGTGTTTTATTTGACTCTGGGAGTTTTAACTAGGTTTAAAAACAACCCTAGGTTGTACCCCTTAGGTTTAGGGACCTTTTTGACTAGGTTAACCTTGGGTTAACTTCCTTAGGGTCACCTCAACTTAGGGGTGAGGTAAAGTGACGAAAATTGGAAGCTTGGGGGACATGGGATGAGTGGAATCCACACTCATGCCCACTTCCAAGTCATGGAGCACTCCATGATCCCCCTAACTATGGAGGGCTTGTCTCCATGTGCCTCCTTTTGGTGGGGTTCCCTTTTATGAGGGTGTTGTGTCACCCACTCTATGTTATTTTAAGTTTTCTTATTTGTATTTTATTCTACAAGTGGGTTGTTAATGGGGAACCTATTGAGTGGGATTACATTATTTTTATGACCACTAGGTTAATGGAGGAAGTGGGGGGGGGGTTGATTTGTTTATTTCCACTTGGGAAATTAGAAAAATGGAGAAATTAGTTTGAAAAGGAAGAGGAGGAGGAGAGGAAGGTTGGGGGTTGAATCTTGGAGGAAAAAGGAAAGGAGATTTTGGAAAGGAAAGAGAGTTTTGGAGAAGGAAGGAGAAAGGAGCTCATCATCAGTTTTCTTCCATATTTGGCTCTAGAAGGTTGGTGTACTAATCTAATCTCTTGTGTGATCTAATGTTGATATGCATGTTTGTATCTTGGTTGTTGAAAGAGTCTTGCAATGTCTTCTTGAGCTTTTCTGTTTGTTTATGGGTTTTTTTTGGGGTGTAGAGAGAGCTCCTTCCAGTTGGAAGGCAATGCTCATCATGTTTAGGGAGGGGAGGTGTGACCCTCCTCGGGTGTCATCCTGATTCTGGTTACATGATATGCCTTGAGGGCAAATTTGATACTATTTTAGCCTTGAGGGCTTATTGGCTTTGAGAGCCTGTTTGGATATCCTTGGTTACTAGATTCATTGGAAGGCTTGAGGCCTTGTAGAAAATTTATACTGTTGGCTTGAGGCCTTGTGATTTTATTGGCTTGAGGCCTTGTGATTAATTGAAAGGACGACACCTAGAGGTAGAGATTGTCTACTCCCTTACCCTCTATGTACTCACCTAAGCTGAGACTTTGTTATGTGTGTCAACCTTGTGGGTGTGTGGATCGTTGCTTGGTTGTTGCTCTATGTTTGTGATGTGGTTAGTCTATCTTACCCTGGATATGAGGATGGTCTCCCTAGCTCGGGGGTGACCCTCTTGCGGGTCAAAGGTAGGGAGGAGAGCTAGATGGTTCTTGTTGTCTTCCTTGTTGTCTTGTAGGTTAATGTTGAAGCTTGTGAAAGGGATTGTAGAAGATTTACCTTGTTAAAGAAATGTATATCTCACTATTTGCTTTAAGGGCTTGATCCCTATGTGTTCTTTATGTAAGAGATTTAGAGGAGGAATTCTCCCTCTTGAAATTGTTGTAAGAGTTGTAATCTTGGGAGTAGAGAGTCCATCCTCCCTTATCATGTCATTTGTTGTGATTTTAAGTGATTATTACATTACTTCATTTTATGTTTGGAAAAAGAAACGATTCCCTTCCTTAGAGTAAAATTGTATAGTGAACACTTATCATTGTTTTCATCTTTTGTTGTTATAAAAAATGTGAAGTTGTGTGTATGTTGTGAAGTGGATAAATTGATATACCTAGCTCTTGTATTCTCTAGTAAGAAAGTTACGTAAATGTTTTATTGAGTAATGTATTTGCCTGCAAATAGAAGTCACATCTTGAGTTAAGTTTGCAAATGGAATCAATCTAAATCAAATTTATATTTATCTATTGTGTGTTATTGAAAAGGAGAGATTCATTAGTTTTTTGTTTTAACCTTGATCGTTAATTCTATTTGAAATCTTAAAATGTATTTGCTAAATAAGGAAATTTACAACTGCAAGTTAAATGATTAAAGGTTCCTTTTAATTTAAGGGAATTGATGCACTACTCATTTTATAAAAAAAATCGATATATAGTATTATCTAAATGTTTATTTGTAAATCTAGATTACTCTTAACTTAATTGTGAAAATTTGGGCTTATCCGTTTTTACATTTATTTTATTTACTATTGAAATTGTGAACGTAAATATATATATGCATAAAATTTAATAGTTCTTTTTGAATGAAATTGTGGAAGTGAAAATATTATTACATTTAGAAATATACATTCAAATACATTAAAATTAGTTTCAAGTTAATTGTAATTGTAAAAAAAAAAAAGATATATATATTTCTACCGCCAGCTGCCTCCAGTTTCTACCGCCCTTTGCGGCTACGCCATTCCGTCCCCACTGCCCTACGTACCTTCAACCCCCGTGCCTGGTAAACATGACTGCCCTCATCCAACGTGCGCCTCCGCCATGTTCGCCGTCGCCCCGACCTCTGCAACTCATGAAGAGTTGCGCGATTTTTGTAACATAAGATTAGGTTTTTTTTAAAGCATTATGTGTGGAGCACCAAAAATAAGATAAGGTATGACATGTGATGTATATAAATCTTTATGAATAGTTAAATCTATTGATATTTAGATTTACCTATTATATATATTTTGTGAGGTAATCCCAATTGTATGAGTGGATGGCAATTACTATAGTTTAATAAACAACACATGGCTTACATAATTTGTTTATATATATAAATATAAATTTAGTGAAAAATACATAAATTTGAACAAATTGCTAATTTGTTATATGTTTATAATATACTAACTTGGTGAGTGGAATTACTGTTTATTTGTTTTCAAATACAACAAATATATTTTATAAACTCATGATTTATATGTTATGATTTCTCAGTGGAGTGTGTATAGACTTGAAATTTTACAAACAACAATGATACATAAGTCATATGTCCATGATCTTTCTTTTAATTTATAAATAAAATATAGTTATATATAATTATTTCTTTGTAGGATTTGTTTGGAAAACAACTATGTTAGACCGTAAATTAAATAATTATATTGGTTCAAATTAAGCAAATTATCAAATGTATAGATAGATGAACAGTATATGGGAAATTAAATGAGTCAAAATTCAAAATTGAAAGGTTTTATATAAAAACTTTTAAGGGGTGTTCGGGTTGGAAATGTCCAAGATTATTGTGAACAGTATTAATAAAAAAAAAGATTGTATTATTTTCCTTTAAATTTGGAATATTTATACGCATTGAGTTAAAAAAAGAATATATACGTGTTCCTCTTTCTTCTAACGAGACTCTGGTTAACGCAAATACTACATAGTATTCATTTTGTGACAAGATGATATATAAATTTAATTAGTTCAGATCATCCTAGTGGAAAGTTACGTTATGAAGTTTAAAATTAACAGGGTAAGAGTATTTTTTTTTAGAAGGAAATTATGTCTCTAGAATTAAATAGTTTCGATATGAGTTACCAGGTTATTAAATTAATTTAACTAAATTAATAATATAAATAATTAAGTAAATAATTAGACGTGGGATAAAGCAAACAGGTTGTAGAAAGGAGGAGATTTACAACGTAGAGTAGCATGGAATTCGACTAAGGGAACCCGGTTAGAGACAATTAATCATCAAGTAAACTGTAAACGTCGAGATGAAAATAATTTAAATGGACGATCGAAGACAATGGAAATGGAATAGATTGGAAGAGTCAACTACAGGCCAGTCTTCTACCAAGGAACCCTAAACGTTGTCTATTCAACCGGCTTAGACATTAGAGTTAGGTTTCAGTATACACTTGAGAGTAGGATGCTTCGTAGCAACAAACCCTTTTGTCTAACTTATCCGAATGCAACTGAGCACGCTTGTGCGTGCGAGGGGGACCTTTTTGAGTGGTTATGAAAATTTTTGATAGTTCGTATCATGCCACATGTCACATGTGGACATGACACGCGTGTATTGCGTGTTGTGTCTGCACGTGGAATGTGGGCATGACACACACCAACCGTGTAGCCTCCTCCTCTTCATCCCGTATCGACCTAGCCTCACTACCTTCTACATCCAAGACATCCGAACTCAAAGTCAAGCTCAAATATAATGGTCTAGGAGAGTATACCATTGTGCAAACCTTTTGTATCACACCATTACCTCTTTCACGCAAATCCACCCATCCATTACATCATTCATCTACCCATACACCTACAAAGGATGTGATCCAAGGGATACTGGCAAGGAGTCAACCATGTCACCAAATTCCTATCATTGAACCTAAAAAAGATTCTTCCAACGCCATGTCCAATCCTACAATCCCATCATATAGTCCACAACCCCTTGAGCCTATTGAAGAATCTCCACCAATGAATCCAAGTCAAGATCCTTCATCCCTTCATGTTGATAACCCTCAAGAGCATATCACACCTATCCAAGATCCTATCACTTCTATTCAAGTAACCCAAGAGGTATGTCAAGAACCTAATCCTAAGCATGTGAAAACATCAAGTCCTAGTCCTAATCAAGATCAAATCGCTTTCACTCCACCCATCCATAACATTTATCTTTTCCATGATCAAGATATTACCTATGAAGAAGATATCCATGAGCAACTTGATCCTATACCTATACATGAGAAAGAAATCCAAATCCAACCCATCCATAACCTATATCTTTTCTATGATCAAGATACTATCATTGATGAAGAACCTATACATGAGAAAATTGGTCCCATCCATATCACACTTAATCCTATCTATGAGCAAGATCCCATCTATGATCAAGATCCTATCTATGATCAAACGAACCATGATGATCCTCTTAGCCAACTTTATGCATTCCATGGTCATGAGCTTATTACCCCATCTATCCATAACCCCATAACCATCCATAAGCAAGAAACCTCCATGTCCCTATAATAGTTAGGATGTATTATAAGAGACATTTCCCTATTATTGACGAGCAATGAGCAAAAATTATTATTGAAGAGTAAAATAGTTATATACAAAATAAAGTGGTTACTCAAACCACTTAGTCGGGCATACCCGACCAACTACCAAACAATAATAATTATTAAATAGTTATTGGTTAGTATATAGATGATGTAATATAAACATTACAAATGTTTTGACACCTATTGTAGCATATAGATATGTAATAAAATAATATGTAAGAAGTAAGAGAGAATATATGTATATGTACAGAGCAGAGACTCAGACCTGCCATTTTGTATATGATACTGTGATGAATATATATGGAGATATAAGGATTGGATCTAATGTATGGGTGTATCTAGTGATATATGATATGTTGTATACAATGTCTTTCACCACATTCTATGATTCCTAAGTGTTATCTCTATTTCTCTCACAATCACATATGGGGTATAAATTGAATTTAGAGAATTGACTTAGGCTCAAATCTCTGGACTGTGTCCTCCCCATTTCTTTCCAACATTTGGTTCCATTTCTAGGACCTTGGATAGAACAATGAAGAAGAATAGGATGAAACAGTACAAGGAAAAGTGCAGAGCAAAAAGGTACTCCTTTCCTACTATTTTTATTTGTGTTAGTGATTGGTTTTATGTCAAAGTACTCCTTTCCTAATATTTTGCTACAAATACGGTTTTATGTCAAAATACTCCTTTCCTAATATTTTGCAAATGAGTTATTATTGTTTTATCTCCCAGTGATAAAACAATAACATAAAACAGTTTTAAGTCCCTAATATTTTGCTACAAATACGGTTTTATGTCATTGTTTTGAACTGTATTTGTAGAACAAAAAGGGATTGATAAAACCAAGGAAAACATGGAAATAAAAAACTTATATTAGAATTGGAACAACTGAAACTTAAGCAAGAAATCTTAGCATGGAAAGAGGCAAGTCCGCAAAAACAAAGACCAAACATATGGCTCTACTATTGTATGAAAGGACATCTACAGAACGAATGCCTAATGATAAAAGGTGAAAGAAAGGCTACTGTAATGAAGGTAGATATGAATACAATACCAAAACAAAATAATACACTTTATTGCAGTATATGCAAAGACTGCGATGACCATGAAACATAATATTGTCCATCATAATGTTTTAAGCTAAGGGATGAGGATGATCATAAAGCATGGTGCAATGCACACTACAATAATAGAGATGATAATCACAACATGGCCTACGTAAAGGGATTGATTGGAAGAGAGACCCCTATAAATCTAGAACCATGGGTATAAATCCTCTAATTGGGCCAATGAGAAGAATGCCAATACATTGTAGAATACAAACCCAAATTACATGAACAATTATGAAGATAAAGGCTAGTACAATGGGTAAAGATGTGGTAGAGGCCATAGAAGGAGTATGAGAAGAATAAATAACACGAGTTGCTACAAATACAATTCAAAACAATGACGTTTTGCAAATGAGTGTTGGGGAGATATGAATAAATAATGTATATTTTGTGGTAGTACAGATCATGATTTGTTTACCTGTGACAAAGCTCAAAAGTACTTTAGAAATGCACCTAATCAATCAAAAAGCGATGAGCTACAAGGATTGAACTCACAAAATGGAGCTAGAATAATAAGAAAAATACCTAAATAAATAGCATAGGTAGCCAAAAGATGTCATAAGGAAAATAAGTATTAAACATAAAGTACAAACTATGACATTAGAAGAAGAATATTATGACAATTAAAAAACCTACAAAAAAACAAACATAAGGAGAAAGAAAAACATAAACAAAGCTACGTTGGTCATGTTCTCATATTTTTCCTAGGCCAAACTACCCCAAAAATCTTATTAGCACCTGAAAGAACCAACTCCTAAACATGCATACTTTGACCCAAAACCCTATCGAGACTCCCATTTTGCCTTTGTAGTTTAGACACATTATTTATAACTAATCTGAGATATTTTCCATGGGTTTTCATTGAATAATTCTAAGTAAAGTCCCCCTTTTTCTATGTGTTTCCTTCCCTTAGAAAAAATCTACTCATTTAAAGCCTTTGTTGGCAAATCGACAAAATCAAGAACTACCGAACTTGCTGACTGGGTTTGTGGGTTTGTATTTTTGAAGATTTGTTGATTTACTGACGAAGAGGCAAAAGGGAGAAGTTTGAAAGAAAGATTGATGTCTTCGAAAAATTTGTTCAAGTTTGTGGCCTTTGTCGGTGAATCGGCAAGTTCACAAACTGTTGATTTCATCGACTGAGTTCATAAGTCCATGACTTTGCTAGTTTTTTGATTCACTGATAAGGCAACAAAGGAGGTGAAGGAAAAGAAACACTACCAAATCACATGAACTCACCAAAAAGGCCCATCTGTTTGCAGTGTCTTCTACATTTATTTGCAAATGTTATCTGGAATGATTGAAATATAAATGTAGTAGATAAAAATGGTCTTGCTGCGCTGGATGTTGTGATATGGTAATATGAGCAAGCCCATAGTGGTGCAGGTCTACCTTAGATGTATATTCTCTATATTCTTTGCTAAAAGCTTTAATAAATCCCACAAAAGTGCCAAATTTCAATGGAAGTTTCGATATCAGCGTCAGTTTAGCATTTGATAGCTTTTGTTCGTTTCTAAACCACCAATTGCTGCTCTTTGGTAATTATTTTGCCTATTCAATTTATGTTGAGTTTTGATGCAGATACTCTGATTTTCCCTTGGATTAAATGTTTTAATAGAAAAGGTCTCTTTTATGTGTTTATAAATTTATTTAACTATGCATCTCTAGAATGCTTCTTTCATCCATATTTACAATATTATGTGGATTCTCATAACTTCTTTCATTTTAAGAGCCAGCTCACCACTTGGCCAAAAAATCCCCCTTCCATACCCTATTCAAACAATTAAATCCCTTGCAACATAATTCACACTCGGTATCTTTACAAGATTTTAAATCAGCATATACGGAAGCCGCTCTTGGATCCTTCCTGTGGTTTTGACCTGAACAAAATGAAATGGTTCCAACAAAACTAGAAATTTAATGCTAAAATGGCAAATTTGCATACCCGAATTACTCACAATCATAACACCGAAATCAATTTCCAACATTTCTGCGATACTGAAAGAGTTGTTTACAATAATAAATAAATAAGACTAACTGTATACGACTATGGGAAAACACAAGGGAAATAGAAAAATATTAAACACATAATTTTACCACTCCTTCGGTGATAGCTGTGGCCAGCCTATGCTACTTAGCCCTGCCTCTGCCTATAAAATAGGAATTATTTAGGGTAAAGTTGGATCTTGTTAATATTTTGTTCTTTAGATGTTTGAATCCTCCTTTCACCCTAACATTGAAGGATCTAGGGTCGAGTGGTGAGTACTATCATACCCTAGGTCACTTGCAAATGAGGGGAAGCTTGGATTAGGGAATTCAATTATTAATTTTCCTTCTCTTGTGTCTAATTAACCATTGAAACCCTAATTATGCAAATACGGTAGCAAATTGACGAAAGACGGAAAAAGCTCTTACAGACAGAAGTAAAATAACAAATTACAGAATACCTGTTTTTAGGGTTCCGAGGCGGAGCAGTCAAGGATACTGGTGCAGGCGCCCAAGTCCAAGATACCTACTTTTTCAAGGAATCTGGACCTCCTTCTGACACTGATCAGCCCTGTAACTTTTGTTTCCTGAGATCTATCTACGAGGGACACTTTTGCAGGTGCCCTAGTCCTAAAAGTGCTCCTTTGTCTGACTTTTCTTCAGATCCTGAATCCTTGATGCCTGCCACTCCTTCCTACAACTCCACTTTTCCCAAATGTGACACCTGTAACCTGCAATCACAAGACTTGGTTTGGGGGTTGTGGTGTTTAGAGGTTTGCCTCAGTCAAACCCCAGAGGACACTTAAGTCCCCGAACACCGTTGTTAGATAAAGAGGGTGTGCCCTTGTGAGGCAGAGGCCAAAACAAAATGAATTAATGATAAAAACACAATGATAAGTCACCTTGTAGTGAAGCTCTCATGGAGGAAGATGCTCTTCATTCCATGAGGAGATTGAACCTCAAAAATGCAAATATCAACACACAAAACACACAAGTCTGCTCTTACAACACAATAGAAGCCTTGAATCACCTTGAGAACACTTGAACATCACACTTGCTATCTAATTGCAATCTAGTTTACAAATGAATGCCTACACATACTTATATATGCACCTACAAGCATTCTCGCCAAGATTTTAAAAATCAAACTTTACTGTGTCGGCAAAATAACCTCCTAACGGTCATAAACCGACATTGGGGCTGCCCCAAAATTGGGCAGGAGTAGGGCACGGGCACCAAAGTCCTCCCCCCTATTTTAGGTAGGGTACATCTCAAGGGGTCCACCTAGGTCCTATTTGCCATGGGACTTAGGTCTCATTCCATCGAGATGCTAAAATATGAACTAAAATGTCCTAAATGCACTCTAAAGACCTGGGAGCTAAACCTTATGAGGGAAAATCCCTCAAGGGGACATTTTCTGACATTACATTTAGCCCCCACTTTAATGTATGTATAAACGGGAGGCCAATACATGCATTAAAGTAAGATCACAAACACAGCAAACACACCAAGCACAGAGAAGACACGCCAATCACATAGAAGACATTAATAGGCACGCAAAACACAGAGAAGACAGTTATAATCATGCAGAACACGGAGTAGACAGTCAATGCATAGAAGACACATTAATGCATGGAAGACAGAAATGATATCTTTTCTTTTCTTTTTCTCATATATATTAAATGCAAATGTGAGTACTGTAAAGTAAACAAACCTCCCATAATACACGAAGCACTACTCAGGGGCATTGGTCTTTGTATATATGGGGCAACACACACACAATACATGCAAAACCTCCCAAAATGCATGAATCACTACTCAAAGGCGCTAGTCTTTGCATCTGGGGCAACAAACACACCATACAAAACAAGCACGCCAAAACACACACACTTGAAGACATGGAGAAAACACAGTAAACAAGCGATGGAGTGTACCTATTTATAGGTCCAACACCATCTCAGGCACATTACAGGCACACACCAATGATTGGGCTTCACCACAACAATTGCTGAAGACACGCTTAAGGATTGAGTTAGTCACAGAACTGCTCCCCGCCTCTACAAAGGACTTTTGAAAATGACAAGATGATGCAATCTGCTCCAAGAAATACACCATCCCTGCCTTCGCAGAGGGCTTAAGAAAAAGGATATGCGTGATATCCCACCTCCATAGAGGGTTTACATGATTGATTGATTGCAAACAAGCTTAGGATGCATGATGCACTACTTTGGGGCACAAGTCTTTGCATCTGAGGTCAAACACACTACTAACATCTATAACAGACAGCTTACCTTATATGCCCCCACCTTAATGTGGTTGATATCAGTTATCGATATTAAGCACATTAAGGTAGGAAGAAAACACACAAGGGAACACTGACTTTCGCAAAGTCCATGCCCCCCAAAGGTGACATGTGCTTTATGATCGCCAAATGTTCCCACAAACACATCCCTGCAAGAAACATGTTAGTGTCTACAAAATCATGATAAACAACAACATCAATGCATATGATTAACCACACAAAGAGCCAAGGTTATACAACGTATTTATAGTTTGAGGATAACCAAGGGCTATATCACGAAGCTCTCCGAATCAAGTACCACCAAGGCTAGATTCAAAGGTAAAGAAAGGTGCACGGAGTAGCAGTATTGTTAAGGTTTGTAAATGTGATAGAAACATCATGAAATTCACTATGTGGAAAGCACGAGTGCTTCCACTAGCCAAGCGTCAGATAAGATATACAACCCCATCATCATATTAGGAACTAAGTCCAATTTTTTATTGCTCTCGAAAGGGACACTAGGTCTGCATCAGTATAAATGTTTTTCGTCATCCGCCCACTAGATGGAAACACTAGAGGAAGGGAAATAATAAATAAGAAAGGAGAAACAAGTGTCTTAGGGACAGTCATGTAGGAGGGTTCCCCCAAGTCACCAACCACGACACTATGTTTGTAAGACACAACACACAACAATGAAATGAGAGAGAGAGGAAATATAGAAGAATGATGATACAAATAGAAGAAGGTCACAACAGAGGTGGTCTCCTAGTATCTCGAACCTTATGGGAGAATCCAAGGTCATCCCAGGAGGCCTAAACAACACATAACACATCATGAGAAAAGCACATTACGATAGAAATAAAAGTTTATAGATACTTACCTGTAGGGTCTTCATTTTATATCTTGGAGCTCAGGAACCTCTTAGAGAGGTACTCAATCATGTTTAAAGCAAAATTTGAGTGGTTCTTATGAGAGTCTTGTTTGTGATCATATGATGCTTATTCATTAAATCCTTGTTTACATGAGACTTTTTGTTGCTTATGAGGGGGAGAACCACTATTATTTCTTACTATTGATTGTCGTTTTGCTTTTTTCCAATTTTTAGTGAGTTTTCATTGCTGAATCTTTCTAGGATAGTAACAGGAATCATCTTGTACCATCTTGCTTGTCTGTATTAGTTTTTGTTCTTACTTTTTAAAGACATTTTGATTATCTCCAGATCCATATAAGGATAACAGAGGAGGAACCTTAGCATAAGTTTCATTTCTTCAAGGATGATGTGGTTTATCCACTTGTTTCTTATCCACTTCAATCATACCCACGATGCTATCATAGTCCAAGTAATCATCCTCATCTACTTCCACTAAATCTTGTTCCACCATATTATTTTTGATATGTTTAGGATAAGGATTAGTGAAGATTTGTAAATTCTGATTCGATGGAGCAACCGACTTATTTCCATTATCATTCACACCCGATACCTAGATGATATTTAAATCAATAATGTCCTATATCTCATGTTTAAGAGGCATATATCATTCAGTGTCATGTCCTTGCATTTGATGATAATGACAAAAGGCATTAGCATCGAAGTAAGGTCCTTGTTTACTAGGATCAACAGGCTTGATTGAGGGAAGTTTTAGGATGTTATTACTCACAACTTGATTCATGATAGAATGATAGGACTCAGATATTGGAGTAAACTTTCTTGGTTGATACGAAGGTTTCTTTGGATTATTTATAGCAGGCACATTCATATTTGGCCCATTGATCTTGATGAAACCGCTATTATTGTTCCTTTTAAAGTTGTTTTACAATGATCCACCCAAGGATTGACCAACTTGAGCTGATGAGTTTTGGTTTTCATACTGACTAGATGAAAGTTGATAATCACAAAGAGCAGTGCATAAATGTTGAAAAGAGTTGTATTTCATCAAGAGAATCTTATCACGAATATTAGGTTGCAGATTTGTAATGAATATATTTTGAACATCCTCATCTTTCATCTGATACTGAATTTGTGCATAAAGTCCTTGATATCGACCAATGAATTCAGTCAACTTTTCTTTCGAACCTTGTTTACATTGAACCAAGTCAATAAGAGTGACTTGGGGTCCAATATTTGCTTGAAAATGTTGTAAAAATTGATCAATCAACTGCGAAAATGAGTGAATTGAATTCGGAGGCAACGAGCAAAACCATTCTAAAGTAGTATCTTTGAGAGATCGCGGGAAAAGTTTTGCTAACAAATCCTCTTCAAAATAAAAATTACTACACATAGCTGTAAATGCTGCCACATGAATATTAGGATCACCTTTTCCACCATATTTTTCAAAGCGAGGAGTCTCAAACCTCTCGGGCATAGGAGTTCTCAAGATTGAATAGGATAATGGATTATGGGCATGATATGTTGGTAGACTAGGCTGCGAAGAATTTGTCAAATTTGTTACTTTTTGTTGCAAAGCAGTCATGCCTTGTAAAAGTTGGTTTAGGATGGCATCATTAGGAGATGTGGTTTGTTGTGAGGAATTAGAACCAAGGTGAGGAGGTGATTGAGCTTGAGATACAATAGGCAGAGGCTGAGAATAAGTTAACAGTAGTTGGCCATATTGATATGTGGAAGATGGCTGCGAGTATGTAATAGGTAGTTGGAAATGAGTGGAATAGATAGGAGGTTGAGAACAATTATTCATAGAAGATGTCCCTTTAGGAATCAAATTATGATAATTAAATCCTATAGCTTTGTAATTAGTGCCATTAGATACTCCAATACTAGTGGTAGCATTACTACAAGCATTCACATTAGTTGTTAAGATCATTGATGTAAAAGTGGATACTCCTATATTTGGTATAGGTATGGAAACTTGAGTATGAGATTGTGATAAAGTGTTATTTATCATTTGTGCACATTCAGTCACCGACATGATATTGGTTTGTACAATATGTGCCAGACCACGAAGTGCATTAACGCCATCTTGTCCTTCTTTTATCAATTCTCTTATATTATGAATTGTAGGAACAACTTCTTTGGCTATTCTCTCATTTTCCATAAATGTTTGAAATTCAGCCAAGTCTTTATCCAACTTTTCTATTTGTTCATCAGATACATATCTTGTTGCCTCAATATTATTATCAACATCGTGAAAAGTTTGTTCTTCCATTGAGGTTGGAGGATGTATAATATCTTGCCCAATTTGATTGTCTCCCTTTGTAAAGAAGGTGTCCAAAGTACCAACTTCTTCAAGAGCACTAGATCCCATTAATCTTTTACTTCTTCTCAAAGGGATATTATTTTTAGGACAATGTGTCATAAAGCTTATACCAAAGCCAATGAATGAAACAAATGATGTTGTAAGGATTTTGATCAAGGGAAAAAAGTTATATGTTTGGTATCAGTCCAAAACAGCAATTTAATCACTCTCAACATACTCTTGATGCAAATCCAAGATAATGCCAAGTTAAAATATAGTGAAAATATGTCAAAATGAGCACTTTTTTCACCAAAATTTCAATGCAAAAGAGCATTTAACAAAGGGTGTTGTGAGGAAAATGATGATGGAAAGAAAATAATATCAGAAATAACAACCACTTGATGCAAAAATACCTAACACAACATGCTTTTAATGCCACTTAAGGTCAAACCCTAGTGAAAATATAGCAAAAATAAGCATTTTTCATGATTTTCCAATTCCAAGACCTAGTAAAGGAGGTGTTGTAAGTAATTTTAGGAGGTAAAACAAAGAATATTAATAATATCAGTCACCTCAATCCATAAAATTGATCACAACACGCTTGGAATGCAAACTAGGTCAAACCCTAGGGCAAAAATGGTCAAAATGTGTAGTTTTTCACCAAATTTTCACTACAAGAGCCCGTTAAAAGGGTGTTGTAAAAATTATTACCCTGATAATAGAAAATTAATGCAAAATACCTTTCACAACACACCTATAGTGCAATTTTAGAGAGTCGATAAGGCCGATTTTAGTGAAAATTGTTGTTTTTGAAGCCCTAGGTTTGAAATCTTGACACAAAATACTATGCAAATGATATGAAGTCTAATTTATGATAAAATTTACTTACTCTCAGATCTGAAAATAATTTTTAAACCTTAACATGCAAAATGCCCATGCAAATTTATTGAAAATGCACCAAAATTGCTAGTTTTTGTTGAAATTTTCTATGTAAAAATGTAAATATTTTAAATCTAAATGCAAATTCACACTAAAATGAAAGACTATAGATAAATACAAATTTTAATGAGCCTCTAAAATTAGTAGAAAAATCTGATAAAAGATTTTGCCTACAAACCCTAGATTTTGGAATTACTAGGTTATATAAATTTGTCAAAATTTCCACAAAACCCTAGCAATTAAATGATGAAAATGTAAGGAAAATTTCTGATTTTTTAGATTTTTCTGTAGTTTATATCACATTTGATGCAAAAATCATGAGTTAGGAAAATTTAGAAAGAATTGATGCAATTTAGTAAGCCAAACAATCCAATTTTTTTGTATTTTCCCAAATTTTCAATTTTTTAAAATTTTTCTCAATGCAATAAAATAAATGACCAAATGAATGAATGAAATCAATCCAAATCTGAAGAAAAACACTCAGCAAGTTGCAATTTAAGTTCAAAAACATGGCTTCACTAAAATGTTTAGGGTAAAATTAGATCTTGTTGTAGACACCTAAATTTGTCCCAAATTTGTGTATGTCTTGCAACACCTTATTAAAACATTATCCTAGACATCATGTAGCATTTTGTTCTAAATCCCACTCTTAATCCATCTTAATCCCACTTAGCCAATTAATTAAATAAATTTTATTTATTTAATTCATTTCACACATCATAATCCCACTTTCCAATTAATTAAATAAATTTTATTTATTTAATTAATTTCCCAATCATATCCTAATCGCACTATCCAATTAATTAAATAAATTTTGTTTATTTAATTAATATTCAACTCATATCCCAACTAATTCAAATATTTTATTTGAATTAAATTCTCACATTTCATCATAAGCCGACTTTCTAATTAATTAAATAAATTTTATTTATTTAATTAATTTATCTTATCATTTAGCCAACATGTGTGCCCCTTTCATTTAAAAAAGATAAGTGGTACTACATCCTTTATTTAATATCTTTCATATGTAGTACTTTTTATGTACACAAGCACACATGAGCCCTATCCTCCCTCCATTTGTCAAATGACTACAACTCCCTTGAAGAGTGGGATAATCGAATCAATCCTAGCCGTCCACATCAATCATTTAGCTTTTTAATCTCAACCATCCATTTGAACCTAGCCTTTCCTATAAATCAACCCCCTCATAAGCCATTAGCATGCATTGATCCTCAAGTATCCACATGCTGTTGAAATATCATTAGATGCTTTGCATCCTTCATCTATCATTCATTCTATCATCTTCATCTTAATGTTATGCTGCAGAAGTGAGCACCCAACATTCTTCCAACAATAATCCTTCAAAATCATGCATGCTCATGCGAGGTGGAGAAGAGCAATGGAGATAAATTAAGCATAGCATGGAGATCATTTTGCATTTACATTTGTTATTTTGATTTTCATGTTGTCTTGTGCTTCATTGTGCATTGCTAGGGTTTTTATCATTATTGTTTATTCATTTGCCCTGATTTGCAATTTTACCCTAACTACATTTGGCACACTCGGTGGGACTCACTTCGCTTGATATTTTTTTGCAGGTTTTTGTAGTAAAAATTTGCATTCATATAACCCCCATTGTTGAGTTTTGTAGGTTTAATTAACTTTTTTGTTGCAGATCCATTGTTTTTTGGACAAAACCCTAGGTTTTAAAGATTTCATCATATCTTCCAAACAGCTACGAATTTTTCTACTAGATTTTAGAAAAAGTTTGTCCATGATATAAGGAAGCTATAGCAGAAAATTTTTGGGTTTATCGCGATTTTTGCAGGATTTATCATGTTTTTATGTTTTTTCATAAAATCACAATTCTAGGCGCAAATTAGCAAAATTTTTAGAAATTTTTACATTTCTAGAAATCTCTTAAAATTCTAATAGGAGTCTATGTTTTACAGATTTAATTTGGAGGTCGTTTACAGTGCGAAAAAATTAGATCTTTGCCAATTGTACCTTTTTCATAAATCCACATTTCTGGGCGCAAATCAGGGAATTTCTCTGATTTATTTACATTTTCGGAAAGCTCTCTAAAAATTAATAGGGGTCTCTTCTTTGATTTTTTAATTTTCAAACCAAAAATGTATCGAAATAATCAAATCTACTTCGGCTATGCATCTAAAATTACAATTTTCCTTTCCTGATGAGCCTATTTTTTATGCCTGCATTATAATATCATTTTTTTTATGTTGTAGGTGATCATAAGGAGCTGGAGCAACATTGACATCAACATCTACAGCAATTTGGATAGTGAATTAACCAGGTGCAATCATTTCATTTCTCATCTTCTAATCATTGTTTGCAAACACATTTGGATTTTGGGCATAAAACAAACAACTTGTTTGCAATCACATCAAAAAAAAATTGGGCTAAAATAAACCATTGTCTTTCATCATATTTGGATTTGGGATTTAAAACAAACAAGTGCTTGCATTGTCTTCCACACATTGAATTTCTAAGGTTAGTGAACCCCATGCGAGTGTGACCAAGTAAATGTGTATGCTCTCTCCTCGCGTCCTAGCACGAACTTGGAGATCAAAAACATTTACTTGTGTTGCTTTTGTTTAGCCTTAAAGAGGCCTACCTTGGTATCCACCCCAAGGGAACGACCTCAAGCGCTACTTTCATCCAGACCGCTATAAAAATTAGAGGATAAGGCAAAAGCCAAGTCTAACCGGTATTAGCACTCACCATACAGTGCTAACTCGAAAGGAGGTGTACCTTTGTGTATATTAAAACTCCTAGTAGGGTTAGTTAAAGTCTTAAGTGGCTTGTTGGATGCTCGTGGGGTGCTGGTCCCCTGGATTTTTACTAGAACCTCCTTGTGATAGTGGCCTTGCCTTGACTAAGACTTGTTGAATTGTCTTCATGTGCTTGCTTAACCATCATCACATTATTCCAAACTAAAACTTGCTTATGTGTCTTGCGTGAGTGATTCATGTGTATATATGCATAATCATTTGTTTGAATATTGCCACATCAAGCTCTAAACACCCAAACACATAAATACAATTTATCCTACACATTCTTCCAATAACATTCAAACCCAATCACTTTCATCCCAAACTTAGCCTAGTCATCATCCAACCCTTCATAGCCAAGTCATTCAAACCATCATATCCTAGCCAAATCACTTTTGCCACATCATCAAAATCCCTAAACGAGCACTTTCTAAAAGGACTTAAGACAAACACTTGGTGACAACATGTCTACACTAGAAGACCTAAAAATTAAATTCTAAAGATTCCTCCGAAATCTTTATCAAGGATCACAACCCCTAAACCAAGACGCCATTGAAACATTACAATTCTTCATCCAAAGAGCTCAACCCCATGCAAGTCAATCACCTCAATTGCAACACCTTGTAGCCCAAGTCCAACACCTTTTAGCCACTAGTCAAGCTCAACAAGTACATCAATCCTTAGCCATTCACTATCAACCTAGTCCACCTCATAGCCACATGTCATATCCATCCACTTCCTATCAACTTAATCCACCTATCCACCAAGTCAATTCCACATCAACCTATGAACATCCACCTCAAGCTTATCCAATCCCTCATGCCACCATTCCAATGCACTACTAAGCCCATCCACAAAGCAATCAAGTGATTTCACAAGAACAATATCCAAATCCAAGTGGCTCTTTGTACATAAATCAAGGCCCAATTTATCCTATGCAAGACTTTACATTTGACAAGGGAGATACCAATCTAGAGTGGCCACCACCATCCAATCACATGCCAACACATGAGCCAACTAATCCTATCCCAACACCACCATGTGATCCCATTCCTAGTCCATTAATCCCTCTACCTTCCAATCCACCAAGCCCTCCATTACCTTCATCACCATGTCATTGTAATCCTTCACCAAAGGATGCGGCTGAGATAGTTTTACAAAGAATGCTTGAAGCAAAACTCATTAAACTTCCTGAAGTCAAACCATGTGAAGAAAGTCCATATGATGAACATGACTATTGTGCATACCATAGGACCAAAGGCCATAATACAAATAAATGCCCAATATTTGTCCCAATTGTTTACAAGGTGTACCCACCTATAATGGGAAATCATGCCACATCATCCCAATCCTATATGTCACCCCCATCTAGTCCAAATCCTAATCCATCCAATCCAATTAGCTCCCAACCTAATCCTAGTCCTAAGCCTACAACATCATCTGCTATTATTGCTCATCCATTATATTGCGCATCCACTCATACCCTTGCGAAGAATGTGATCCATTGGCTACTAGCTAGGAATAAACTACCTCCATGTCAAACACCCATTCATGAGCCTACTAATGAACTTCCAAAGGTCATGTCCAATTCTATAATTCCATCATGTGGTCCACCTATCCTTGAGCCTATCCAAGAGCCCTCAATTAACATTCTTAGCCCTTCAAGCCCATCATGTGACCTACAAGCCATCAAGCCTATTCAAGAGTGTCCTATTATGAATCCAAGTCAAGAGTCATCATGTTCTCATGTTGTTGACCAAGGGCCTATCCAAGAACCTTCCACCTTCATCCAAAGTCAAGAGGTATGTCAAAGGTTTAATCCTAAGCATGTGGAAACATTAAGCCCTAGTCCAACTCAAGATCAAAACACTTTCATTCAACCCATCCATAACATTTACCTTCTTTATGATCAAGATGATACCTATGAAGAAACTATCCATGAGCACCTTGATCCTATCCATAATCCTATATCTAGCCATGAGCAAGATATCCAAATTCCTCCTAGTCATCCTTCACCTAGCCCTATCTATAATGAGCAAACATCCACTTGTCATGATGAGACACTTGTCTCCCAAGTAAGCATAAAAGATCAAACAAATAACTTGGATCTTAGTGAACACAATGCTAATCAAGATCCTAATGATCCTCCTTTAACATCCACCATCAATTCCATTTCAAATCTACCATCATGTCCTAGTGGTCTTACCACCTTTGTCTACGAATGTTCTTCCTTAGGACAACAACAACCTTTATCCACATCACTTTCTCCATCCAATAATGAGCTCAAGTCTAGTGTTCAAACCATAGCTAGTCCTATAGTCAATCGCATACTCCAAAACATGAACGACCAAGGTAAAGGCCTAGGCCTTTTTGAACAAGGTAATTTGGAGTCAAACCATGTCAAAGTTCCTCCATGCTCATATGGCCTTGGATTCACACACCAAGGTAAACAAGTCCAAGATGTTGGTATTCCCTTCATTCATCCTAAATCTACCACTTTCCATCGCACCCCCCATCATCTACCCAAAACATATGTTGCCATTTCACCTCCATCATCCTATAAATGTCAAAAGCATGTGACCGTACATCTTCCGCCATCCACTTTGCCTCCACTTTTACCAACTCCAAATATCCCTCTATCCACCTTGCCACCGTTGCTTCCAACACCTAACATACCTATCATTCATAAGTATCCTTACATCCCTAATCATGGCCAACAAAAGCACACATCATTTAAGCATAAAGATTCCAATCATTCCATCCACTTCACCCACCCCATGGGATTCAAAAGCAACAATTTTGATGCCTCTACCTATAAAGCTAAAAATCCTACCAAAAATCTTAAAGGTCTTCATACCTTAGGACATAAAGAATCAAAATCAAAGCAAAGTTCATCTAAGCAGCCATCTAAACCTTTACCTCCAAATGCAAAGGCCAAAAGCAAAATGGTTTGGGTTCCTAAGAAAACAACTAGCAAAGAAAATGAGGCATCCTTATCCACCTCTCAAGAATCCCAATCACCTATATCCATCCAAAACTTCCATGCCCTACAAAAATTCCACAAGCAAAACAAAAGCACTAAAAATACTAAATCTATGTGGGTTCCTAAATCACTTCATCAACCATCTCCTAAGAAAACATCACCATTGCTTCCTACACCACCATCTCATCAAAAGCTTCAATGTTTATCATGGTGTGTGCAACCATTGGTCATGGTTCCCTTCCATTCCAAAACATTTCCACATGCGTCCATCTCCCCATCCTTCATCCATTATCCTACGTATCTTCCCCATCACCTTCCTATGGTCCATGCTTTGGCATAAACTTTTCATCCATGCTTTTACATAATCCTTTCATCCTAAGTCAGACATAGTCCATATCATAATCCGTTATCCATCCATCCATCCTTGCATTAACCTATCATAATCCATCTCCCATCACGCAATCCCTTATCAACATCTATGAGCATAATGACATGGTCCATGTGACGACATCCATCTCTAATGGGACACTATCACCTCTCATAGCACTAGACACTTGAGTCCCTCGTATTCCTTACCATGGTGAAAACCTAGCAAACAGGCGCCATGTGTAGTTGTCAATCCATCTAAAAGCAAAAAAAAAATTAAAAAAATCAAAAAAGTTAAGAGAAATCCCTTCATCCAATGGTGAAAACCTGGTAAACAAGCGCCTTGGATAAGTACCATGATGAAAACCTGGCAAACAGGCGTCATGTGTAGGTTGATCTTCTATGTCACTTATACTTGGGGGCACATTATCTCATCCAACCTATCCATTTCCAAACTATCTATCCCATTATATCATTTTCCATCCTATCATGTCCTACCATTACCATACCATCCTACCATCCTTAGCCATTACATAAACATGCCTATTCCATTACACCCATGTACCTATCATATCGAGTCTATCTATCCATCCTTCCTCCTTTTTATCTTGATGAAGACATAGGGGTAAAATGTTGAAACATGTTTGGATATTTCTTGACATACCTTCTTTTGAAACCAAGTCCTATCCATTGACCATTTATCCATCTTATCCAAACCAATCTAATCATGTCATCCCTTGGTCATGAACTTTGTCATGTAAAAATCCTAAGCATTACCACCTAGAATGGGGCATGTTATTCCTATGCAACATAGCCTTTGGAGATCACATCCTAGCTCCCTTAGGATCCATCCACTATGGCGTATCCTTTATCATGAGCTTTCCATCTTATAGCTTATCCCCATCCATTTATCATGAGCTTTCCACTATAGCCTACCTATCCATTTATCATGAGGCATGCATCCATCCCTTATATGACCTATCCTCTTATCTATCCATCTATCATGAGCCTTCCATCCCATTTACTATGAGCCCATCCTTTTATCCATCCTCACACCTAGACTTGGTTTTTCCCTTGTCATTGTTATCTAGCACAAAGGCTACCCAATTGTAAATCCATTGGCATCTTCCAAAACATTTCAAAAAATAAAAAAAAAATCAAATATTCTAAAAAAAAATACAAAAAAATCAAATATTCTCAAAAATCCAAAAAATCAAATATCCAACAAAAAATCCAAGCAATAAAACCAATCATATCATCCAAAACAATCAACTCCATCAACATTCAAATCATCATCATCATCAATTCTTCCTATCAATAACATTCATTCATCCATTTCAATCAATCACTTCTTCCAATCATAGCAATCAAATCAATCTAAGCAATGATCTTAAATCCAAGTCACACTAATCCATATCAAGCAAGACAATCAATCAAGGAACATTATCCAATCAAATCAACAGATTTTGATCCTAATCTTGTCATGAACCAAATAAATCATCATCAATCATCATCAATGGGATATAGTGTTCCCACATCCTTGTGTCGATCTAGGGATATGGCTTTCCCCGCAATGACAACACTATCTATCATCATCAATCAAACAATCAATCATTGGTTTATGACTTGACAAGGGCAATACCTTGTTTATTTTACATCCTTTGAGCACACTGAGAACACTTGCTTATGCTTAGATTGAGTGGACACTCTAATCATCACACCATCACTATCATCAATCAAAACAATCCAATCATCAAAACAATCAACCCAGCAATAGAAAACATCAACACCAAAGCAAATTAACTCAATCACATCCAATCCAATCAAAACAAATCTAATCACTTCAACAAATCAAAAGTAGCTCAATCCACCACATATCATCCCATCATCAACATTTCATCAAATCAATCTTCATTCATCATTTCATCATCATCAACCAAATCCAAACAATGATCCAAATGCAAGACCATCCTTAATCCATACCAATCAAGTTAATCAATCAAGCCAAGTTATTCAAGCACAATCAATGGTCTTGATCCTAACCTTGTTGTAAGCCAAATCAATCAGCCAATCAGCCAACCAACTCAGCAAACAACTTTGAGTTGATCTAGGGATATAGCTTTCACAACACTCTCAACTATCATCAAATATCAATCAATCAATCAATGGTTTACAGCTTGACAAGGGCAATACCTTGTTTGTTTTTGTATCATTTGTGCATGCTGGCTTGCTTGCTTGTGTGTGTTGCCATTTTTATCTTGTATTTGCATCACATCGGTATCAATCTAGCTAATATTCATATCTTGTATCCAGACAAGGTTGTATTAATCTGAGGCATGAGACATATCATCACCTTGGTCCTTATACCTTGGTGCATAACGTCTAGTGCTATATCAAACATCATGGTTGCTCACATTCATTGCAACATAACGCATCATCATTTCTTCTATCCATTCCCTTATTTATCTTTCTTGACCAATCCCTTTCTTTTCGAGAGCCTACCTGTGTTTATCCACCCGCCTATCCTCTCGAGGGGGCATCATCATCTTATCTCCATCATCATCCTTTTCCTCTATCCATACCTTATCTTCTTTGAAATGATGTTACTCGACATAAAGATTATCATCTTGAACATCATCTCAAAGAGGGGCAAAATGTAGACACCCAAATTTGTCCCAAATTTGTGTATGTCTTGCAACACCTTATTAAAACATTATCCTAGACATCATGTAGTATTTTGTCCTAAATCCCACTCTTAATCCATCTTAATCCCACTTAGCCAATTAATTAAATAAATTTTATTTATTTAATTAATTTCACATATCATAATCCCACTTTCCAATTAATTAAATAAATTTTATTTATTTAATTAATTTCCTGGAATCATATCCTAATCCCACTATCCAATTAATTAAATAAATTTTGTTTATTTAATTAATATCCAACTCATATCCCAACTAGTTCAAATATTTTATTTGAATTAAGTTCTCACATTTCATCATAAGCCAACTTTTCAATTAATTAAATAAATTTTATTTATTTAATTAATTTATCTTATCATTTAGCCGACATGTGTGCCTCTTTCATTTAAAAAAGATAAGTGGTACTACATCCTTTATTTAATATCTTTCATATGTAGTACTTTTTATGTACACAAGCACACATGAGCCCTATCCTCCCTCTACTTGTCAAATGACTACAACTCCCTTGAAGAGTGGGATAACTGAATCAATCCTAGCCGTCCACATCAATCATTTAGCTTTTTAATCTCAACCATCCATTTGAACCTAGCCTTTCCTATAAATCAACCCCCTCAAGCCATTAGCATGCATTGATCCTCAAGTATCCACATGCTGTTGAAATATCATTAGATCCTTTGCATCCTTCATCTATCATTCATTCTATCATCTTCATCTTAATGTTATGCTGCAGAAGTGAGCACCCAACATTCCTCCAACAATAATCCTTCAAAATTGTGCATGCTCATGTGAGGTGGAGAAGAGCAATGGAGATAAATCGAGCATAGTGTGGAGATTGGTTTGCATTTACATTTGTTATTTTAATTTTCATGTTGTCTTGTGCTTCATTGTGCATTGCTAGGGTTTTTATCATTGTTGTTTATTCATTTGCCCTGATTTGCAATTTTACCCTAACTACACTTGTTAATCTTTTGTTCTTTAGATGTTTGAATCCTCCTTTCACCCTAACATTGAAGGATCTAGGGTCGAGTGGCGAGCACTATCATACCCTAGGTCACTTACAAATGAGGGGAAGCTTGGATTAGGGAATTCAATTATTAATTTTCCTTCTCTTGTGTCTAATTAACCATTGAAACCCTAATTATGCAAATATGACAGCAAATTGATGAAAGATAGAAAAAGCTCTTACAGATGGGAGTAAAATAACAAATTACAAAATACCTATTTTTGAGGTTCTGAAATGGAACAGTCAGGGACACTGGTGCGGGCACCCAAGTCCAAGGTACCTGCTTTCTCGGGGAATTTGGACTTCCTTCCAACACTGGTCAGTCATGTAACTTCTGTTTCCTGAGATCTGTCTACGGGGGACACTTTTACGAGTGCCCTAGTCCTGAAAGTGCTCCTTTGTCTGACTTTTCTTCAGATCTTGAATCCTTGATGCCTGCGACTCCTTCCTGCAACTCCACTTTTCCCAAATGTGACACCTGTAACCTACAATCACAAGACTTGGTTTGGGGGTTGTGGTGTTTAGAGGTTTGCCTCAGTCAAACCCTGGAGGACACTTAAGTCTCTGAACACCATTGTCAAATAAAGAGGGCATGCCTTTGTGAGGCAGAGACCAAAACCAAAGAAATCAATGATAAAAAAAAATAATGATAAGTCACCTTGTAGTGAAGCTCTCATGGAGGAAGATGCTCTTCATGCCATAAAAAGATTGAAGCTCAAATCTATAAATATCAACACACAAAACACACAAGTCTGCTGTTGCAACACAATAGAAGCCTTGAATCACCTTGAGAACACTTGAACATCACACTTGCTATCTAATTGCAATCTAGTTTACAAATGAATGCCTACACATGCTTATATATGCACCTACAAGCATTCTCGCCAAGATTTTAAAAATCAAACTTTACCATGTCGGCAAAATAACCTCCTAACGGTCATAAACCAACACCTAAAAATTGGGGCTACCCCAAAATAGGGCAGGACTAGGGCACATGTGCCCAAGTCCTCCCCCTTATTTTAGGTAGGTTGGGTACAACTCAAGGGGTCCACCTAGGTCCTATTTGCCATGGGACTTAGGTCTCATTCCATCGAGATGCTAAAATATGAACTAAAATGTATTAAATGCACTCTAAAGACCCGGGAGCTAAACCTTATGAGGGAAAAGCCCCCAAGGGGTTTATGACATTACATGAATCTTTTTCTCTATTTCTTGAATCGTAGTTTTTACTAGCAGACAATTTCTTTTTTCTCTTTCTTGAATCCTTTCTTGTCAAATTTCACATTCCTTCTCTAGTTCTTATTAGTAGACAATTCTTGTGAAATCAAAATGGAGAAGAGGACAGAGGAGTTTATAGAGGAATGCATAGCTTACAGAATAGGGCTTCCTCTAAGCCTCACGGGGTTGGCTGAGAGATTGGCAGCACAGAGGAGGCACAAAAGGAGTTGGTGCAGTAGGGGTTGCAGATGCAGGAGACATTGAGGCTGGAAAGGGAGGAAGCTGCTCTAAGTGCAGGGGTAGTCAAGAAGCATGTGGTGGAGGTAGAGCACTGGCGGAAGGAGACCGCTTGCCTGGAGGAGTGTGCTCTCTATCTTCATGAAAGAGAGCTCTTTATGGAGGCCGTTGGTGAGGCTGAAGAGAGGGCTAATGATGCCAACCAATAGGCCATCCAAGCCAACAACAAACTTCAACAAGCGCTTATCCAAATTGACCACCTTAAAAACTCTACCGTATTCTTTTTCTCCACCATCCCCTGTTTTCACCCAAATTCATATTTCTTTCTCTCTTGTCTTGTGATGTCTTCAAATTCATATATCTTAGACGAATGTTTGTAGGTGAGCAAGGCAAAGATGGATGAAGAATTGGGTTTACTAAGACAGAGAGTCACAAAGCTTGTGTTGACAAACCGCAAGTACTAATATACAAGTAAAGTAAAATTTAATAACAGTACACGATAGCATCCAAATAAATGATATTATGTCTAATTGTAAAAGTTGTTGACCCTGCCTTAAGCACTCGTGCTTTGCTTATGCTTGTTTTTGCCTTCAATGTTAATTTATCTCATCTCAAATTCACCAAAAATAGCTTGTAGGATCAACTAATCTCAATGAAAAGCCATAGAGATGATGCTCCTGTAAACTAGCACATTGAGCAATTGGAGCAAGAAAATAGAGAATTATGGATGCTCTTAAAAACTGCAAACACTATGAGTATTCACTTTGAAACCATATACAAGCGATAGGTAATGGGCATATTGTACATTGTAAGTAATAACTAAGTTTGTAAGTGATTCATAACTCTAAGATTTTCCCTATCTTGGTTTTCAAATTTTGATGTCAACATTTTTGCTTCCTCTTGCTTTGTCATTGTCAAGATTTGCATCTCTTAATGTATTGTTTTATTATTTAGTTTTTGTCCAAGTCTTATTCTTAATTTCTTTGTGTTGCTTGTTCTCACACTCCCTTTTTCTTCCACTTTCCTTTGCCAAGTATTTAGTAAGCCTAGTTTGCAATATGCTCATCTATTTTCCTCATCTTGATGATGGATTACTGATGGTCATCCAAACTGTTGATGCAAAAAAATACTCACAATTATTTGTAGAAGAAAAAATTACTCGTGTTCATACTGTTAATGTGGGGATTGAGTTGTGAGCACTGCATTCTCAAACCTTTTTCCTTCCATTTCTAACTACTGAAAAATTCAAATATTACATGAATAGCAGTTATCATTTCAAATAGCATGAATAGTACATTCATATCATTATTGTTTGGATGGATGTACACCTTTCCAATCCCCAAATCTACCTCTTGAACCTATTAGCATCGAAGGATAGCAAAACCAGACAGTGGTGTTGTGGTCAGGAAGGAACCGGATGTGGCTCCAACTAAGAGGGAAAAATTTGTTTCCTTGACTACATCAATCAATCCTAGACTAGATCAAAGAGTGTCAACTAGACAGGTACTCGAGGACAAGAAACAAGCCTCAAAAGAATAACTAAATAGCTCAATAGTGACCATAACTTCAAGAAAAGAGGTACTCATCTCCTGCATAGATTGGCACATGGAAAAATGTTGAATTGGATTCATCAAGTCCAATAATTTGCTTTATAGTAGACAGATAATTATTGGTTTGAAATTATTGCATTCAAATTAATCTATTTTTGAATATGATCTCTTATGTGTATCTCTACTTTGAGGTTGTGGTAGACTACTTTCTATTAAAAATCAATGGTAATAAATTCATGGAGACACAGGCAAAATCTCTTATAATATGTTGACTCTGAAACAAACAAGGACCTCCTGTGTATGATTTCTTTTTGTGCAGGCTTCTGCAAATGGGGTACTAAAGACAACTAGCTCAAGGACACCTGGTAGAGAGTATAGCAGGTAAAGCTCACTTAAGCTCTCACAAGCCATTCTATTTGGTTCTTATTTGCCACTACTACATATAATTTAATAGTTTGTTAAATTTTGAGTGAGAAGCTTCTAGTCTTTTATAATAGTTATGAAAAGCTTAATGTTTCGCTAAGTTCCCTGGTTAAAACATTGTCTTTAATTGATCCTGGAATTTATGAATGATAGGCATCAAAATGATAAACTAATAGCTCCAAAGAAGAAAATAGAGAAAAAACAACCTGAATCAAAAAAAGGAGGAGATGCAGCCAGATCAACTTCTGCAGGGTAATTTGCTAAAGGATATTTTGTTATTGTTTAGTCTAAAAAGGCTAGTATATTTTTCTTTCAAGATGGTAGTTAGTGCTCCCCTAGGTCAGTCAAATGTAATTTACAGAATGCTTTTAATTATAGTTTCTATTAGTTTTTCACTCTCATTCACTGAGGTCTTATGCATGTAATAGATGTATAATGTGACTGATATTATGGATTTATAGGTCTCATAAATCTCCCAGTGCAACTAGGTTGGATAACAAAGCAAATCGAGTAGGTTTCAGCTTCAAAAGTGATGAAAGAGCAGAGAAGAGAAAAGAGGTAGTAACCTTAATTCTTGATGACATTTTGTTTCATGTTAATGTCCATTGTTAGTTAAAATAGTGGGAAACTATTATGAGTTTAATCTTTAGCTTCACATTTTATTCCTTTTGCAACTGATTAACCATCCTTAAGACTGTATTCAAAACTGTGCATCTGTTGAATTGGAGTATAACCTTTCTGATGTGCCTCCATTGTATTATCAATTTTTATGTGGTATCATTGCTAGGTGTTTGCTGGATTTTGTGTTGGAGCTGTAACACCATACTGTGGTTATCATTTTGAGTTGTTTTATATATTTATGGTTTTTTACTTTTTTCCAGTGCCAATAAGGAATTGTTTCCATCACTACTCATACGATAAGTTTTCACTCTAGGCCTGGACATATTCATTATGCAGAAGTATCATGTGCTAATTTATTGATAATAACGTGAAGTTTACCAGTTTCGTATAAATAGACTTGCTTAAAAGGGCAGGATTCAGCTATTGGAGAATTACTCTGAGGAAAAACTTTATTCCTCGGTTGTTGGTCCACTGGAACAAAGCATTGATTGAAGGGAATGATAGATTGAAAAATAGTACCTTCAGAAAAATAAAGAGCATGATTTGGTGCAAGCATCACTCTTTGAAGACTTTTTGTATGCTCTCTGAGTACACACTCTTATTGATAAAACTGATCTGTAAAAGGCCAAGGCCCAAAATAAACTGGTATGATAAATGGCACCATGTTGTCTTGACTCCTAGTTAAATTCTTATCCTAGTTCCCGCTTTTAGAGTGATATAGCCTTCTTGATCTGCAGGATTGATTGGAGTAAATTTTGTACATAAGAATGAATTTTGATAACGTTTCCTCAACATATGATTACAACCTTTTGGTTTAGTGCAGTTCTATATGAAACTGGAAGAAAAGATGCATGCTAAGGAAGCTAAGACAAACCAAATTCAGGAGGAAATGGAGGCTGAAATAAAACTACTACATAAAAGGCTCAATTTCAAAGCCACAACCATGCCCAACTTCTACCAGGAAACATCATCAAAAAAATTAGAGAATGAAAAGGTGCAGTATACTAGCACAAAGATTGTGAACTTTTAAAAAAATTCTACTTTTTTTTCCATAAAATAGTTTTCTAAATATAATTTTTGAATTGGTCTACAAATGCAAAATGAACATTAAAATTTTTCATAGCATCATATCTTCAAAGCCTGTATTCTCCAGTTACTATGCCACTTCTTAGAGAAGTAGATGCAAATTGTGATAGCTTGATTATTACATTATTTGACCTCAATCATGTCATTGGAGTTACTGGTTCATATTTTCATTTTCATGTAAGAATATAGTCCGAAAAGCATTTACTGATTGCTACAAGTTTCCCAGATCTCTGCAAAGTCACAAAACATTGGAAGGAAGACTACTACTTCTGGTACAGATTCAGATTCTAGCATTGTATCTACTCACAAGACAATTTCTATGTAAGGGGTCAAGAACAACACAAGTCCATCTGAAAAACTAGGGAGGCTCAATAGGATACCAGCCTCACCTCCTATGTCAACAAGGCACAGAAGGAAGCAGGGTCAAGAAATCTTTCTCCTAGGTAGCCCCTAAAATCAAAACTTCCAGCCAATGCCAATCCTAAAAGAGAAACCATTTATAATGTTAGACCAGAGAATTCTTCAGCAAAATGAATTTTGATGGATCAAAATCAAAAGTAATTGAAAATATATCTGCAAATAAAGAAAGCAATAAAAAAAGTGCTCCTATCACCCATGGCAAAAAATCTCTGTTCATTTCTGAAAGTTCATTGGATGGCAGGCAAGAGGATTTGATGAATGGTGGTTTTAACCCATATAGTGAAGTGCACAATGTCACACAAGCAAAGAATGAAATGAATAATGATGAAGCTGGAATTGTGTTATGAGTGAAATTTGAACAAGCTCGGGAATGTTCTTGAGCAAAGGCCAGGTGACTATGCAACATGCTAGGATTTAGGTTTATATTATTGTTTTGTTTAGTTCAAGTTGTCGTCCTTTTTTGCAAGGCTCTATTTTTTGTATTCACTCGCAATGAGTTGGAACTTTGGTTGTTCTGTAAAGTATCACAATCAATACATACACCGAAGAGTTTAATTAGGATTTATGCAAAAAAACCTGCATACCTCTAAAATTTATTCTTTAGGGTGCTCTTGAGTTAAAATTGGTAGGAATGGGTAGGATGAGGGATATACATGCTACAAATGTAGATTTTACAAATGCATGGAACCTTGGGTTGGAGGTAAATTTTCATTTCAAGATTATTTTTTTAGGAAGGACATTTATTTAGAAAGAAACAATTATGTATACCACATAGTTCAACAAGAGAGAATCTCATCAAGGAGCTACATTGTGAAGGGCTTGGAGGACACTATGATGTTGACAAATATTGATTATGTTTTAGGAGAGATGCTACTAGCCATGTATACACAAAGATGTCAAAGGATGCAGTAAAAAATATAAAATTTGTTAAGTTGTAATAGAAGTTTCCTGCGACATAGGATTCTATAAGCCATTACCAATACTATAGAATCCTTGGGAAGAAGCTTCAATAGATATTGTCCTTGGACTGCTATGAACTCAGAGAGGTAATGATTCTATCTTTACATTTGTAGATAGACTTTTAAAAATGGTGCACTTCATTCCTTTTCCATATTTGAATGACTCATCTAGGATTGCAAATTTATTCTTCGAAGTAGATAGATCACATATATAGATCTTTTAGTGGTGGATCTTTTCCAAAAGATGAATAGTTCAAATTAAGGCCTCTATTTTTGGTGAATGAGACAAGCTATAAGGGGAACTAAATTGCCAAATTTTTATAAAAATTTAGTCTAGTGTTGTTTAAACCACTCAAGCATTATTTTATTAGAAATTTAAATTGAATTATTTTGCCACAATAAATGATAAGTGATTGGAGCCTAATCTTCTAAAGTTTATAATACACATTAAAAATATAAATCATACTCACCATTAATATTACATTCCCACTTAATTTTTGGGCCATATCATCATTAATATTAAATTCATGCTTGCTTTTGGGGTCATTTTCACTTTAAATTAATATTTTCACAAAGAATACAAGTAGCATTGAGTTCATGTACTAATATTATTTTTAAAGTTTGCATGGGTAAGAAATTGAGATCTTTTCTTCAATTTGTGATAGGTATTTGTTAGTGTGAATATATATATTTCCTATCTAGTTTCCCATTGTTGTGTGAATAAATCATATTATTTAACTATTTATAGTTAAATAATATTCACACACATATTCACATGTTAAGTTGACTTAGTGAGTTTTCTAGATGTTTCTAGTTGTTGATAGTTGTTTTATCCTACACATGAGATCTAGTTGTCTCATGTCATAGAATTAAGACACTTGTCACATGACTACAACATCTTAGCTCTCATCCTTGCCTTTATAAGGAAGACTCTTCATGTACATTGTACGATGAAAATTTTTGCTTTCATTGATAGAATAGAATTAATCTCTCATTGTCTCTCTTGTGCTTTCATGAAGTCCTAGATCATGGGTGGTTCCTATCATAGCCAACTCTTACATGGTATCAAAGCTCTAGGTGGAATCTCTTCTTGTTAGCTATTTTTTTGAGAGATTTGAATGCAAATTCATGGTGAATCTTGATAGTTGAGTATGGTCTTCTCTTGCATTAATGATGACTTGGAGAATTAGAAAGACCTAATGGAAAAACTATATTTGTGAGGGTTTCCTCTTTATGGCCTTGTATTGTAGGTTCATTTTGGAGTGTGTTGCTGCAAATCTAAGCACACCATTGTGTTTAGGAGATTCAAGATAGTTAAGATCACCTTTTGGTTCGTTTAGATTAGACACCAGAGGCCCAATCTATGAGGTTTTCAATTTGGGGAGTGGTTACCTGATACATGAAGTAGTTGCAATTTTGGAGTAGTGTGGGAATAATCAGACCCTGCCATTGCGTCCAAGAGGCCCAAAAACCTATAGATCAACTATCAATTTGACCAAATAAGAGAAAGTTGTAGTGAAAGACATTTTTTTTGCAAATTGGTCGTATAAAATATTCTACAGGCATCATCACTGCGTAGGCCAATCTTGTGTTGGTGTAGGAAATCTTCAGTGGTACGGGTAAAAGATTTTTTTTCTATGGGGTTTTAAAAATAACTATATGCGAAAGTTTTTTATTTATTAAAAATATATAAAGGGGCTAGGGTATCGACAGGGTACTAACGCCCCTGCTAGCCCGTACCTGTTGCCAGTGGGGAGCCCAAAGGGCTTGGGCCCTCATGGAACCTAGCTAAGGGTCGTGTGGTAGGGGAAACCCTCCTGTGGACCACTATTGTAAGCTTCAGCCTTTTGAAAAAAAATTAAATGCAATTCATTTAAAAAAATAGTTCACAGATTTATCCCCAACGACAGATCTCAAAACCCCCCAGTGGATATTCCAAGGAATATTTCCCTTATCCCCTACCATATACCACACACAGGAAAAACATGGCAGTTTTTACTCAAAACAGGTGGTTTCCTTTTATGAAGATTGTTTTGACTTTTAGGAAGGTGGTTTTGACACATAGTAAGGCAATTTTCATCTTCTGACAGGTGGTTTTGTCCTTCTGAAAGTAGCTTTGCATTTTCAGGTGGCAATTTTGGTTTCTACAGAGAATATTCTTTCTAAGAGAAGAATATTCTATCAGGTACTACTGATGTTAGCAGTGACATTAGTGTCAGGGACCCCTTTGGCCCTCTTCTAGCTCTAATAGGGTATTTTTTTGGGGGCCATAATGTTTCACCAAAATATAGAAATTTGGCAACGAGATATCAACAGAAAGCTAGTTCTGAGCACTTCATAGTAGTATAGGTCATTTTTGCAAATTTTGTTGCAAGTGCTAGATATAATTGTTTGAAGCCATATCTTGCGTTTTTCACTCCCAAGCTCACAACTTTCACCCACTTTATCAGAATTTCAACTTTTTATAGGCATTGGAAAGGTATTTCTATACTCTATAGTTTTGTCCATGCCATTTTTCTAGATTTGCCTTCGACATCTATTTTTAGTTTGAGGCACTTTGGGTACATGTCACTCATTGATTGGAAAAAGTGTTGAAATTGGTGGTTGTTTTGGTTTAGGGGGCTTCAATTACAGTGTTGATTGAGTTTGTGCTTTGATATATTTGCTTGTGCTCTTCTTTTCCTCTACATAATGGATAAATCAAGGGTTCCATTGTTAACACCTTATAACTATGCAACTTGAAGTCAACATGTATGGAATGCCCTAATGGATCTTGGACATTCCCTATATGTTGAAAACAAGATACCTAAACACATAGACAATAAGGAAAAGATAAAATAGATGATTAAGCATACAAAATCTCTTGGATGTCTTCATAGTTTCATTTCCCTAGATCTCTTGTTTCAGATTGAGGCATGCACAAATTCAAATGATGCTTGGGAAAAATTGAAGATATTGTATGGTAAAATAAATGAAGTTAAATGCTATAAAATTGATAATGAATTAATGATGCAAGAGCATCCAGTGATGTAAGGGCAATCTTGCATCACCCAAAAATAAGTTGATTCAAAATCATTACAGTTGTTTTCATTTCTTTCCATAATTAGTATTTCTGGTTCCATAATCTCTTGAATAATGATGTAGGACTTTTAGTTTTCCAAAATTGCTAAAAATAGCAAAATGCTAGTTTTGGAAAGTTTACCTGCCATTTTAGGAAAGTTTGCATTTAGGCACGGATTGAAGCGAAAACTTGCAGAAAGATTCATAACAGAAATATATGACCTTTGGTGAAGGAATCAGGCAAAGATCATTTGTGAGCTTAAAGATATTAAAGTTTTTTGTTTTCTGAAAAGCCCATGAAATTTTTTGAAATGAGACATGAGGCACTTAAACATCCCATAACATCCCAAAACATTGACAAAAATCCATTTACAAATTTCTAGTGTGATAGTTCACATCATGAGCTTTTCTGCGCTTCAAACGGTTCATCAATCGGACACCCGGATCAAAAGTTATGCTTCCTGGAAGTTGACCTACTTTTGGAGGGAGTTGTAAATTTCAAAAATTAGTTGGAGGCCACCAAAAAGTGCTATTTATGACTATTTTGGGAACCCTAGGTGGTAGTAGAGTTAAGGGGGAAATTGTAGAGTCAAGAATATGTGGGAAAATATAAACTCTAGCTGATTTGGGGCTTATAGAAGGTTGAAGATTCCAGAGTCTTGAGGTTAGGAAAGTTGTAATGTGTTACAGCCAATAGGGGATTCATCCTCTAATTGTACTGAGCTTCTATAATGTAATGTGTTGTCCAAATCAATAAAATAACATCTCTATTTTTTGTGTGCAATTTCTGTTGTTGTATGTTTTATGATTTACCCCCTTCATCAAGTGGTATCAAAGCAAGGGTTCCTAAGTGTGTAGACAGATCATCGACCGTGAGGCAGTTTGCACCAGGACCTGAGGTTGTGGGTTTGCTGCAAAGATCAAGATGGCTCCATGAAGAAATCATATTGGGAGGAATGCTTTGATGGAAGAGGGTTTTAGAGCCCTACAAAGACAAATTGATGCATTGCAAGAGGATCTATGAAGAGGGTTTGATCTGAGAACAAGAGAAGAAAGTGAGGATGAAGCTGAAGAAGAGCTATCCAAGGAAGAACAAGAAGCTGTAGGAGATCCTACAGAAGTTAGGTTGTTGAGGGCCATTTCAAAGATTGGAAAGACGCCCAGGATCGAAGTTTCTACATATTCTAGAGATTTGAATCTAAGACAACTTATTGATTGGATTAATGACATGGAGGAGTATTTCAAGTATGAAGATGTGGAGGACCCAGATCAGGTCAAGTTTACAAAAACAAAGTTGAAGGGCCACGCCAGTATTTGGTGGAAGGAGGTCCAATTAGAGAGGAACAAAAGAGGAAAAGGAAAGATCACCAGATGGGATCAGATGGTGGAGAAACTGAAGAAGCAATTCATTCCTGTGGACTATGAGATGGAGTTGCTGAAGAAGCTGCAAGGACTGAAGCAAGGTAACAAATCTGTTAAGGAGTATACAGAAGAGTTTTATAAGATTACTATTAGGATAGGTCATGCAGAGGCCAACAAGGATAAGGTAGCTTGTTACATTAATGGGTTAAGGCCAAGTATTCAAGAGGAGCTGAGCCTGGTTAGAATGACCACCATAGAAGATGTGTACTAGTTTTGCCTAAAGGTGGAAGAGAAGCTGAATAGAAGATTTGATAGTAAGCAAAGCGGAAGAGGTCAAGGCGGAAGGACTGGTGGAAGACCCTATGGAGGTTGTAATGAAGATCAAAAGAAAAGTGAAGAAGCTGGAACCAGTCAAAATTAGAGAGGAGATAATACCTACCACCCTCGTGACCAGAACAATGGTGAGCAAAGAGGAAGAGGAAGAGGTAGACCTGGGCAAGGACTTGGAAGAGGAGGTTTTCAAGGAATTTGTTTCCAATGTGGAGAAGAAGGGCATTGAGCATACGAGTATCTGCAACATCAATGAAGGACAAATAGAAGACCTGAAGGTAATGTACAAGTTGCACATGTAGAAGAAGATGCGTAGTCTAAGCATTCTGAAGATGCTGAAAGGAAAGAAACCCTAGTTGTCAGAAGAACTTTGTTGAATGAGGAGAAGGAACCCAATCAAAGGAAGAGTTTATTCCATACAAGTTGCAAATGTGAAGGTAAGTGTTGTGATATTATTATTGACAGTGGAAGTACTGACAATTTAGTTTCAGAGGAGATGGTTGACAAGTTGAAGTTGACAAGAAGAAAGCATCCACATCCATATCGGATTGCATGGTTGCAGAAGGAACACAAAGATTTGGTCAATGAGCAATGTTTAGTTAAGTTCAAGATTGGGGACTACCATGATGAGGTGTTGTGTGATATCATACCGATGGATGCATGTCATATGCTGTTGGGGAGGCCGTGGTAGTATGATAGGAGCATTGTCCATGATGGTCATGCAAACACATTCCCTAAAAAAAGATGGAGTTCATCATAAGTTGAAGCCCTTGAAGGAGGTGGAAGAAAAGGTATGTAATACTGCCAGAATTTGCTTGGTAGATGGTAGAAAATTTTTGGAGGGTATGAAGCATGAGCATCATTGCTTTGCATTGATTCCTAAGATTAGCCAAGAGAAATGTAAGATGTACCGGTAGAAGTTTCATATATGTTGGAAGAATTTCAGGACATTATCTCTGATAATGTACCAAAAGGTTTACCACCAGTGAGGAAGATAAGCCATCAAATGGATTTGATACTAGGAGCCAGTTTCCCGAATAAGGCAGCCCACAAAATGACTCTAGCAGAGAATGAAGAGTTGAATAGACAAGTTCATGAGTTGTTAAGGAAGGGTCTGATAAGAGAGAATCTAAGCCCATGTGCAGTACATGCAGTACTAGCACCAAAGAAAGATGGAGAGTGGAGAATGTGTACAGACTCTCGAGCCATCAATAAGATCATGATCAAGTACAGATTTCCATTGCCAAGGATGGATGACATAATGGATTGTTTAAGTGGAGCCAAGTACTTCACAAAGATTGACCTAAAGAGTGGGTATCACCAAATCTAAATCAGAGAAGGAGATGAATGGAAGACAGCCTTCAACACAAAGCATGGTTTGTATGAGTGGTTAGTCATGCCATTTGGGCTAACCAACACATTGAGCACATTCATGCGGCTCATGAACGAGGTTCTAAAAGAATTTTTGGGAAGTTTTGTTATTGTTTATTTTGATCATATTTTGATTTTCAGTAAGACTTGGGATGAAGATCTGATGCATATCAAAAGAGTTTTAGAGAAGCTGAGGGAGGAGAAGTTGTTGATTAATCTAAAGAAATGTAGTTTTGTAAAGAAGAAAATGGTATAACTGGGATTTTTTGTCTCAGAGGAAGGTCTTAAGATGGACCCAGAGAAGGTGAGAGATATTCTTGAATAGCTTACACTGAGAAGTGCTACAGAGGTAAGATCTTTTCATGGTTTGGCAAGTTTTTATAGAAAATTTATCAGCAATTTTAGTAGCATTTGTGGACCCCTTATAGAGACAATGAGAGGGGATAGAAAAGAGTTTAGATGGACTAAAGGAGCATATAAAATCTTTGATACATTGAAGTAGAAAGTCACAGAGCAACCTATTTTGGCACTTCTAGATTTCAATAAGGTATTTCAGGTAGATTGTGATGCAAGTGGTAGTGATATAGGAGCTATTTTGAGCCAAGAAGGTAAGCCCATTGCCTATTTTAGTGAGAAGCTTAATGATGCTAAGAAAAAGTATTTTGTTTATGATCAAGAGTTTTATGCAATAGTTCAGGCTTTGAAGAAATGGAGACATTATTTGTTGCCAAAAGAGTTTGTTTTATATACTGATCATCAGGCTTTGTAGTATATTAATAGTCAAGGAAAGTTGAACCAGAGGCACTTAAAATGGGTTGAGTTTTTGCAGAGTTATACTTTTGTTTTGAAGCATAGGAGTGGGAAGTCCAATAGAGTAGCAGATGCCTTGAGCAAAAGGCAAAATTTGTTGATAGAAATGAAGATAGAGGTTGTTGGGGTTGATGAACTCAAAAGTTTGTATCATGAAGATCTAGATTTTATAAAGGCCTGGAAAGCTTGTTTAGAACTTGTTACTTTGGATAGGACAAAATGGTTGGATTTCATAATCCAAGATGGCATGTTGTTTAAAGGAAGCTAGTTGTGCATTCCGAGGAGTTCCATGACAGAGAACTTGACTAAGGAGAAGCATAGTAGAGGATTGGCTGGACACTTTGGTCGAGATAAGACCATTGCTATTGTCAGTGAAAATTATTATTGGCCACAGTTGCAGCAAGATGTGAGGAAATTTGTACAGAGTTGTAGAGTGTGTCAAATGGAAAAAAGGAACAAGTCAGAATACATGGCTATATCAGCCACTACTTGTACCAAAGAAGCCATGGGATGATATTAGTATGGATTTTATTCTCAGTTTACCAAGGACACAGAGAGGGCATGATTCCATTTTTGTGGTGGTGGATAGATTTGTAAAGATGGCACATTTCATTCCTTGCAAGAAGACTAATGATGCTGTTCATATTGCTGAATTATTTTTTAGGGAGGTGGTGAGATTACATAGTCTACCAAAGAGCATAGTTTCAAATTGAGATACCAAGTTTGTTGGTTATTTCTAGAGGACATTGTGGAAGAAGTTGAAAACAGATTTGAAGTTCAGTTCTACACATTGTCCACAAACTGATGGACAGACCGAAGCGGTGAATATGAGTTTGGGTAACATGCTACAATGCTTAGTAGGAGATAATCCCAAGGGATGGGATTTGATTTTACCACAAGTAGAATTTGCTTACAACAATTCTATCAATAGGAGTATTGGTAAATCACCATTCCAAATTGTATATGGAAATAGCCTAAGAAATGCTTTTGAGTTAAGGAAGATGGAAAAAGGAGAAAAGATGAGTGTTGAAGCTGAAGGCTTTGCAGAACACATGAAGAATTTGCATGAAGAGGTGAGAAAGCACATTAATAAGATGAATATTCAGTACAAGGCTAAGGCAGATCAAAAGAGGAGATATAAGGAGTTCCAGGAAGGAGATGAAGTCATGGTTCACTTGAGAAAAGAAAGGTTCCCAATTGGAACATACAATAAGCTAAAAATGAAGAAATTTGGACCATGTAGAATCCTGAAGAAGCATGATTCAGGAAATGCATATGAGGTAGAGCTGCCGAGTGGGATCAATATTTCCCCTATTTTCAACATTGTTGATTTATCAGAATATCATGAAGGTGGAACAGAGGATGGACCAACAAAAGAATAGTGGAGTATTCCAGCATCTACTTCAACAGAGGAGATAGAAGAGATCTTGGATAGCCATGTGGGAAGAAGTACTCAGAATAGGCAATATGAAGAATATCTAGTGAAATGGAAAGGAAGGCCTATTGAATATTCTTCTTGGTTGTCTAAGGCAGAGGTTAACTATTTGGGTTTTCCTCAAACAAACACCTAAGACGTGACAAGGTCACTTCTCAAATTACCCTGGGTGTCTGATGCAGGAGCATCCAGTGGTGTAAGGGCAATCTTACATCACCCAAAAAGAAGTTGATTCAAAATCATTACAGTTGTTTTCATTTCTTTCCATAATTAGTATTTCTAGTTCCATAATCTCTTGAATAATAATGTAGGACTTTTAATTTTTCCAAAACTGCTAAAAATAGCAAACTGCCAGTTTTAGAAAGTTTACCTGCCATTTTAAGAAAGTTTACATTTGGGCACAGATTGAAGCAAAAACTTGCAGAAAGCTTCATAATAGAAATATATGACCTTTGGCGAAGGAATCAGGCAAAGATCATTTGTGAGCTGAAAGATATTAAAGTTTTTATTTTCTGAAAAGCCCCTGAAAATTTTTGAAATGAGATATGAGGCACTAAAAAATCCCAAAACATTGATGGACATCCATTTACAAATTTCTTACCTGATAGTCACATTACAACCTTTCTAGCACTTAAAACGGTTCATCGATCGGACACCCGGATCAAAAGTTATGCTTCCCGGAAGTTGACCTGCTTTTGGAGGGAGTTGCAAATTTCAAAATTTAGCTGGAGGCCGCCAAAAAGTGATATTTATGACTATTTTGGGAACCCTGGGTGGTAGTAGAGTTAAGGGGGAAATTGTAGAGTCAAGAATAGGTGGAAAAACAAAAACCTTAGCTGATTTGGGGGTTACAGAAGGTTGAAGATTCTAGAGTCTTGAGGTTAGGAAAGCTGTAAAGTGTTGCAGCAATTAGGGGATTCATCCTCTGATTGTACTGAGCTTCTGTAATGTAATGTGTTGTCCAAATCAATAAAATAATATCTCTATTTTTTGTGTGCAATTTCTATTGTTGTATGTTTTATGATTTACCCCCTTCATTAATTAATGAGCCTTGATCCTAAGAACTTTAGCAACATCCAAGATTACATAACTAAGGTTAATTCAATCTAAGAGCACAATGTAAAGCATGTGGTATTGAGAAAAAATATATCTAGTTGATCTACGATGTGTTGAATAAACTTGGTCTTGAATATGCAACTTTTGTTTCTAGTTTTCACACTCATAGGTTAACTGTGCGATCTGCTTTCACTATGCCTTCATTTACATCCTTTTTCGAGATGTTAATGCATGAACAACAAAAGATTCTATCTATGGGTCTCATTAATCCATCACAAACTCATGCTTTGGTGGTTGGACAACCTAAGGAACAGAAGTGTCAGGTCCTTATGACAAGAAACAAAAGAAATCTAGGAAAAATCCACACATAGATCAAGCACAAAATTCATCTAAGAAGGAGAAGCCTACATGTGCTTATTGTAAGAAATCAAGGAATGATGAACATAATTGTTTTAAGAAACAAATTGACATGTTGATGCGACTTTCTCAAAAGAACAATCTTCCATCACTTGATTCTTCTCATTCGTCAACATCTACACAGCCAAAACTTTCTAAATTAGGTCATGTAAGGAAATCTAAGGAACACAAACATAAAGGTAAAGTACTTTGTGCAAGTACAAGTTCTACATTAGGTAAATGGCTTCTTGATTCAGGTGCTTCTTATCATATGGCTTCTTCCAAGGATATGTTTTCTTCATTTGAGACGTGTGATATGCCACCTATCTTGATGGATAATAACACATATGAATGTAATTGGGAAGGGAATTATTGATATTGGTGAAAGTACTTTCAATGATGTAATTTGTGTTCCTTCTTTGACAAATAATCTTCTTTCCATATATCAAATTATGCATAGTGGTACAAGGAAGACAGTTTAGTTCACACTTGTTTTGGTTATTATTAGAAACTTGGAGAGCACAGAGATTATTGCTACTGGGGTGGTTGATCATGCATCTTGGCTATACACCTTTTATGGTTTCTCTCTTGATGATGATTCAGATCGGTTGGCTGACATTCACACTCCTTGTGTGAATCATATATCAGAGGAGAAGTTTGGTCACTTGAACCTTGGTATTCTTTCCTCTTCATTGGTTCTTGAGACATGCGGTACACTTCATTCTTCTCTACCTCCTACTTCTTCAAAGTTCAGTGCTTCAGTTCAACAGGATGCTTATTGTCTTTCAGATACAACTTTATGGGATGAGTATTTGATAGGTATTTTAGATTTGTTTTGTGATTCACATCTTGAAGATTCAGATGACACATTTTAGGGGTTATCTCTCCTCTTTGATGATAGTCATAGCACAACTGTTGTTAACCCATATTTTGTCTTTGGAGCTTGATGATTTTTAGTTTCCAATTGATCCTGGATTGTCACTTTCATCAGTTAGGCTTGGGACTCTTGATTTGATTGTGGTATCATTTGGCACCAACATGGAGACACATGAGCAATTTTTAGAGACATCATATTATTGCAAGTATGTGCTTACCGGTGTTGTCATTGATGTCAACATATCTATGTTGTCATTGGTGTCAACAGTGCTCTTGTTTTGATGTTCAATTATGTTGAGTTAATTGCTTTGTATTGGCTTATATAAATATTGAAGAAAATGAGAAAGTGTTCCTTATATTGAGTTTCCAAGTGCTTTTGAGAAATTTGTTGTACTAGTGGAAACAGTGTATTATAGAGTGCCTTAGTTTGTAGAAGAATAGTAAAGTGTTTTTCTCTACATATATTGTAGATTGAATATCTTTGTCTATGGTTTGGAAGTTAATTTGAAGAATGTTTGTAGTTGCTATGTTTCAATTTTGAGCCTCTGGTGTGAAGATTTGAGCAAGTTATGTTCACCAGAGTAAAAACTAATTTTCTGTGCATTTAGTGGTGAGAGGGAGAATGTATTCTTCTCCACATTTCTCTACTCTTTCATGGTTAAACATAATAATAGTGATTAAGTGGTTGATGTTTTAATGGTTTTGAAATATTAGTTACAACTGATTCACCCCCCCTCTCAGTTGTCTTGCACTTTTCAACAATTGGTATCAGAATGAGGGTTCCTTTATAAAGAGTCTAATAGCTCAAGGTAGATCCGGGATGGCACACATGAAGGAATCACCTTAGTTCGATGGAATGGATTTTGCTCTTTGGAAGGTACGGATGAAAAGTCATCTCATTTCTCTTGGTTATGGTGTTTGGAAATGGTAGATACCAAATACACTATTCCTAAAAATGGTTTGAACTATGAAGATGAAATCAAACAGTATGAATTAAATGGAAAAGCTAGAGATGCTCTGTTAAATGCCTTATCTAACACTAAGATGGTGAAGGTTATGGATTTGGAGACTGCTTCTGACATCTAGGACAATTTGAAAAATTTATATTAAGGAGATGATTCTATGAAGAGTGCCGAATTACAAAATCAGAAGGCGAGCTATGAAGCCCTGAAGATAAGCAAAGATGAGAACATAGCAATCTACATGCAAAAAGTTGATGAAATTGTTAATGGAATCAAAGGTCTTGGAGGAACTGTTAATGAGGATGAGGTTGTCATGAAGATTCTAAGATCATTACCTAAATCCTATGGTCACAAAGTGTTTGCAATTCAAGAACATATGGTTGTGCAAAAGGTTACAAAGGATCAGTTGCTTGGTAATCTTACAACCTTTGAAATGATAGAGTTTGTGTTGGAATAGGTCCGGACAACTGAGAGGAGGGGTGAATCAGTTGTCGCTCTTATTAAACTTTTTTTGTTGTTATTCATTTTTACTACTTAAGATTGAATCAATGATATAAACATTCTAGCATTAGACAATATCATATGAGCAGAAAACATGAATGACACATTTGACACCAAGATTTTGACGTGAAAACCTAGTTAAGGGAAAAACCATAGTGGGGGTTAACCCACAAAAATTAATACCCTATTAAAAGTATTTTACAAATGAGAATGCACATGCATTTGGGCTCACTACCCTGAGCTCATTGCTCAAGTGGAGGCTAACTACCTACAAAAAAGTTTACAAGAGATTTACAGAGATTTTGAATTGGTAAGATGCATCTGCCAATGCTAGAGATCAGTTCCAGTTAAGTGCAAATACTAACTTTGTACACTTCATCTTTATTTTGCTCATCTCTCTATTCTGCCTTCATTCAGATATTAGTTTTATGCACTTTTCACATTTTCTTCATGACCTCCATACACACACACCCAAAATATTCACAATCATCGGCTATATATACTTATCTTGAAATTGCAATCACTTGCCAGTTGGCAACAACAAACAACACTTAGAACTTTTTAAGAGCTCTGCTCTGTTGGATAGATCCATACACAATTATTGATGCGTACCGTAAATAACACATGTAGATCATCATACATGTCGGCCACTAACATCCTATTTCATACACAGTTCATCAAAACACTTCTATTGGGTCCACACAAGGATTTACATAAGTCTGCCTGTTCTTCACTGAACTGTTCTATCATAGTAGAACCCGGTAATAAGATGCTCATAACTTTTGATTCCTTTATCATCGGAGGTTGAAAACTTGGATTTAGATTTTCCTGGTGTCTTTTTATACTCCTTCAGATTTGCAACACATAATGGTTAACTGAAGAGATCCGCTGACCAAAATACTGGACTCTACTATATGCTCTGTTTCAGGCTCCTAGACTTAGATAGATTAACATTCTGACTTCTGGTAGGATCAGATACTGCACTACGGATGTGTGGAACAATCTTGGTTGCCATCAATGACAACAGCTATCAATGCTAAGTAGTGTCTCTTGCCAACATTTTGGTGATGCCCTGTCGAAGACTGAGACTGCTTACAAAGCCAACACTTCAGAAAATACTTCAAGAGCTCAAAAATATGATGTGGAATCTGATGATGATCTTGATGAGATTGAAGCCAACTTTGTGGACAAAATGCAAAGAGATATCGGTAAGTTCAAAGGCAAATTACCATTCAAATGTTTTTCTTGTGGTAAGATTGGTCACTATACCTCCAGGTGTCCAGAGAGAATTGAAAGAGGTAGGAAGAAATTTGAAAGTAGACCTAGAGTTTTGAAGAAATGCTGTTGATCAGGTTCAGGGTCATTTATTTTTGGAAAATATAAAAAATTTAGTTTCTACATCTTAGTAAATTGCATTTTCAGAGGTGAAAAGTTTAAATTCCATCAAAATAGCTAGGAATTATGATCTTGCGAAGGGAAAGATCAAAAATTTCATAATTTTGAACTTTTGTAAAAAGTTTTAACCTTCCAAGATTTCTTTTTGTTTTTCAAGAGTAATGTGACCCTTCATATTTTATGTAAGCCTATATATTTCGAATTGGAATGAATAAAATTTAGTATTTTGGAGGCAATTCACAACTCTTAGCGAGTTTGCCTATTTGTAGAAACTCAATTCTTCTTTGTTTATTTCATTGCATTACAATACCATAGGCTTAATGCTAGGTATTGTCCAGATCAGTGGTATCAAAGCTAAGTTTTGTTGGGTTCTTCTCGAACCAGAGAGGGTTTTAGACATGAGCATTCAAATGGTGTAATCTCAGCTCAAAATATTTCTGGGTTTTGTTGGCAGTATCAAAATCTTATCTAGGTATCTCTTTTTTTTTTCAAAAAGTGCACAAATTTTGAGAAAAATACAACGCAAATCTGTGTCCCTATTTTTTTTGCCTTTTTAGAGCAGTTTCACGAAATTGGATATATCTTTCTCATCCAGACTTCGTTTTATGCAAACAAGATATCATCGGAAAGAGGACTCAAAGAACTTTCTAGTGGGGTAGGTAATTTTTTCTAATTTTTTTCTTAGCTACCTGTTGTTTTCACCAGAAGTCAGGTCTCCTTTTTCAATGTTGCCCTCAGTGTTTAGGGCATATCTTTTGCATACGGTGTCAAAATTAGACAAACAAAATATCGTTGGAAAGGTGATTCAGTTCTCCACAAAGCCATCATATTATATTCCTTTGATGTACACTTGATCAAAAATGTCAGAATGGGATGATCATTCAGATCCTTTCAAGGCGATGGTTGAAGAAGCATTAACAAACAACGTGAGGAGATGATGAATTAGTTATCTCATCTACTACAACAAAATCAAGGAGATAAATAACCCAACATGGGTAGAGTACCATTTGGTGGTCACACTCCTTTCAAGGTACAGGTAAATTTTGATATTCCAAATTTTGAAGGCAAAATAAATGCAGATGTTGTTGATGATTGGTTGTCAAAACTAGAAATATATTTTTCTGTGAATCACTTCTCTAATGGTCAAAAAATAACCTTTGCTCTCCTCAAAGCTGAGCATCATGTAAAATAATCATGGAAAATAAAATATTGTCTAGAGAAAACCTTGAGTTTGATGGAGCAGTAGAGGATGATCCCACTTGGGGAGAGTTTGTGGAACCTACCAAGGAAGAATATTATCCTAAAAATTCATACGAGGATAAGTATATGGAGTGATGCAATATAAGGTGGCAACAACTTGGTTTTACAAAGTTTCACAAACTTATGCTCTTGTTTGGCTTCACAAACTCTCACAATGACCCTTCAAAACTAGTTATTTCAAACTAGGTTTAGAAAAATAGGGATATCTCCGTCCAAACTCAATGAAATTGAACCCAATAAAAAACCCATTTGAGCTAAGAATGCCCTATAAAATAGGTTTCAACCATTTATATAGAAAGTATTCTAGGAGGCCATACCACACTCTACAATAGGACTGTTACCCTAGATGAGAGCTTTTTGCAGTTTAAAATAGTTTTTACAAAAATAGCTATAACTTTTGCAAAAATTAATAAAATTTATAAATTTAGAATAAAATGAAAGGTGATTCAAATACCTTTCCAAAAAGTCCAATTTTATGTCGTTTGGAGGCCGTATGGGGCCGTACCATCCTCAGAAATATCAAAATTTCATGAAAAATATACAAAAAAACTAAATTTTATTAATTATTTTATCACCAATCCCCTTCCACACCTCTTTGATTGTTGAAGGCCTATTTACATATATAGAGTGACTCCCAATCAATCACAACTGAATTCCATGCTTTGTGACCATTGGGAAGCCTCTTAATTAGCTATTTGTTAAGTTAACATAGAAGTTTCTTCATTTATCTTGCATTATTTGACCTTGTTTTGATAACAACCCTAAACTATGATTTTAAACACATATGGGATTGGTCATTGTGACCTTATTACAAGCATCTTGGTCTATGATGACCTTATTTACATGAAAAATGACACAAAAACCCTTAAATCCTAATAAAATACTTAGTTTGACACTTGCCATAAAAGAGAATATTGGGTGCTCCTACACCATGCTCTCGGCCATGAAAATCTTCCAAGTCCCTTGGAAGTCTTCTACTTTTTGACCTACAAATAATCCCTTGATATTCAATGCTTTGATGCTTCTCCTTATTCTTATAACTAATCCAACTTGATTTCATCCTTACCTTTGGCTTAAACTTGTCCATGCAAATTAGTCTTCCCCCTGTCTTGCCATTTGAAATCAGATTTTTCATGCTTTGATGCACTTCAATTTTTTATCCCAGTAACTTGTCCTTCTTCTTGTACTTTGTACCCTGGCTGATATCCCATAAAGGCTGCAATCATGAAATGATAGATGTTCTCTTAACCTTTTGACTTTGCCATGTAACTATGCCTCCATCACTCTTATCCTCCATACCTTTCATCCGATTCTCTGCTCCCTCAAGGAGTTCATCCTTCATTGTCTCTATCTCAGGCTTTGTTATCAACATCTTATCTTCTTCTTTCAAATCATTCTTTATTGTTAGCATCTCTTCTTCTTCTTTTTACTTTTTAGCTGTTTCTCTTGCTTGTCTTTTCCTTCTTTTGACAATCTCCTTAATGGGCCATGTAATTATTTTCTTAATCTTCAAGTGCCAACTTATCATTTGCTCAATCCTTTGCTTCATCTTCATCAGGAACTCCTAGAACTCCAAATCCTGTTTCTTTATGTCTTGTTTCAGGGCTGCTACCTCTTTCTCAAACTCTTCTTGCCTCAACTTCTCCTCTTTCCTCTTTTTCTCTTTTTCTTCTTGTTTCTTCTTCCTTTGTGAATCCTCTACCTGCAAAAGTCTTCTCAACAAATCCATCTTATCCTCTACTCAAGCAAACTTCTCCTTGCTTCTCAACTTCTCTCAACTTTATCACCTTCAAAAGATCTAATACCTGAAGCTCTGATACCACTTTGATGCAATATAAGGTGGCAACAACTTTTTTTTACAAAGTTTCACAAACTTATGCTCTTGTTTGGCTTCGCAAACTCTCACAATGACCCTTCAAAACTAGGTTATTTCAGACTAGGTTTAGAAAAATAGGGATATCTCCATCCAAACTCAATGAAATTGAACCCAATAAAAAGCCCATTTGAGCTAAGAATGCCCTATAAAATGGGTTTCAACCATTTATATAGAAAGTATTCCAGGAGGCCGTACCACACTCTGCAATAGGACTGTTACCCTAGATGAGGGTTTTTGGTAGTTTAAAACAGTTTTTACAAAAATGGTCGTAACTTTTACAAAAAGGTCGTAACTTTTACAAAAATTAATAAAAATATATAAACTTAGAATAAAATGAAAGGTGATTCAAATACCTTTCCAAAAAATCTAATTTTATGTCATTTGGAGGCTGTATGGAGCTGTACCATCCTTGGGAACATCAAAATTTCAGGAAAAATATACAAAATAATAAATTTTATTCATTGTTTTATCACTATTCCACTTCCACACCTCTTTGATTATTGAAGGCCTATTTACATATATACAATGACTCCCAATCAGTCACAACTGAATTCCATGCTTTGTGACCATTGGGAAGCCTCTTAATTACCTATTTGTTAAGTTAACATAGAAGTTTCTTCATTTATCTTGCATTATTTGACCTTATTTTGATAACAACCCTAAACTATGATTTTAAACACATATGGGATTGGTCATTGTGACCTTATTACAAGCATCTTTGTCTATGATGACCTTATTTACATGAAAAATGACACAAAAACCCTTAAATCCTAATAAAAGACTTAGTTTGGCACTTTTGCCATAAAAGTGAATATTGGGTGCTCCTGTACCATGGAGTGGCAGATGCTTCATCAATAGAAAGACCAATCTGTTTAGGATTACACTAATACGTTCCGTGCTCTTTCAACAAATCTTGGCATCATTGATATAGAAAAACATCAAATTTTGAAGTACCATAGTGGGCTTCCTCGTTATATCCAAATAGATATGGAATTTCTCAATATTGAGACCTTGGGGACTGCCTACAAATATGCAGTGAAGATTGAGGAAAATTCAAACAAAAGGGAAAAAGGATTATTTTTCAAAGAATGAAGGTGACAACAAATTCATGGGAAAGGAGACAGCTAAGGATCCCTCCTCACAAGCATCATCAACAGCAAACAACAATGGAAAGAAGATGTGGTGTGAATTCCATAGAAGTCCAAGACATAACACAAAGGACTATTGATCTACCAAGGCATTGATGATAGGGTTACAAGAAAAGGATGTTGAAGTTGAACATGAACCATTGCCTAGAAACTCTTTTGAGCAAAGAGATGATGACCAAATAATTGAAGTTGACCCCTATGCCATAGTTTCCACCACTAGGATTTTGCCTCGTGAAGATGAGGAGCATTTATTCCACTCACAAATGTGGGTAAATGGTAAGGCCCTCCATTTCATCATTGACAGTGGAAGTTAAAAGAATATAATCTCTACTAAGACTGTTAAAAGGCTAAACTTGTAGACCACACCTCATCTACAGCCATATCATGTGGGATGGGTAAGCAACCAAGAACAAGATATTTAGGTAAATAAGCAATGTCGCTTACCTTATTCTATCAAACCATTCAAAGATGAAGTCATATGTGATGTGGCACCCTTGGATGTGTGTGATGTATTGTTGGGGCACCCATATATGTACAAGCAACATGGTGTATATTGTTGATAATTGAGAGGGGAGGGGTGAATCAGTTATCTTAAATTTATTCAACTTTTTGTTCTTCTTTGATAATTAGTACAGCATCAAAGAAAACAAGCATGAAAGTAGAAACAAAGTCAATACACATAACATAATGATTTTGACGTAGAAAACCTGGTTAAGGGAAAAACCACAGGATGATTAATGCAAGAATGTATTCTCTATTAGAAGAATAGAAGTACAAAATGTCACCTGCCAATTTAGGGCTTATTGCCCGAGCACACTGCTCACAAGAGGCTCACTGCCTATAAGAGAGGAAGATAACACTATGTTTGAACTGATGAGAAGGATCCACATATGCTAAGATTCAATTCCGGCTGAGCTCAATAAATTGATCTGCTGCACTTCATTCTTACTTTCTTTTGGTTTATCTGTCTTGTCACATTCCGGACCTGTCTTACTACCTTCACACTACTCTTCTACTTTTCTTCGCACAATTATACATACACACCACACACCTTCATATCTAAATTCATCTGGTATATATATATCCGCACAAGTAATCTCACCACCTTTCTAGTCGGCATCTGGAATAGTCAATATCTTCCCAAGCTTTGATATGTCGACTAGATCCTTGCTTACCAAGTGATGCGGATCTAGGAGAATCTTGTAGAAGTCATCAATCATGTCGGCCAATCATGAATGATACCTCAAGAAACTTAGTCATCATCAATATCTCTTCCGGATTTGGGTCCAACACTCTACCAGTACAGTTCTTCCTCTGTCTACTCTGCCAAACAGGAACCCAACACTAGAGTGCTCATATCTCTTCACCCTTCCATCACCGAAGGCTAAATCCTTGGAATCTATTAGTCAAGGTACTCCTCTTGACTTCCCCAAATCTGCACTTCACTGAGATACTTCCTCTAAGAGATCCAGACCTGACTGTCAGACCTTGCTGACTGCTATGTTCTTGTTTACCAGATCATAACACTTCTTCAATCTGACTTCTGGTAGAGACTCATCATGTCTTGCGGATGAGTGGGATAACCTTTGTTGCCATCAATGACAACATACATGAATCCATATAGTGTCTCTTGCCAACATATATGAGTTCAGACCTCGCAATGTCTTTATCAAATTGTGCGAAAAGAAGTATCAGATACCTGAAGGAAGTCCTACACAACCATCATCTTTGATTATTGAAAAATAATGTGAATGTCTAATTGCTCATATTGGAACATTTGTTCTAGCAAAGGACAAGAGGTCAGTTGTAGCCAATATCCATGACAAAATGGTCACCACTACCACTCAGCAAAAATAGATAAATGAAAGTAGGACATCACTCTGGGAAATGATGGATAACAAGATGACAAAGTCTACTACATCCCATCCATAAACAGATGGCCAAACTGAGCACAACTACAATCATGTCCTACATGATTCCATAGGGCATATCCCATTTGAAATATGTCTTGGACATCAACCACTGGCTCCTATTGATGTAGCAATACCAGTCATCTCAAATGCTCCATCATCACATAAGGCAACCAAGTTTGTTGAAGAAATGCAACAAGCTCTGGAGATATTGTGGCACACTAGGCAAAAGTACAAGGAAAGGCATGATCAACATCGTCTACCTCATCGATTCCATGTTGGAGAAACAATCATTGATGTCTTGATCATGACACTAAAAAGACAATATATTCCTCTGTACCACATGGTTCAAGCAATTAAACTTCCTCATCAAGGTAAGTGCTTCACTAGGGATCAAATTGAAAAAGTAGTTTCCTCAGTTGTTGCAGACCATAGATGCAACCGAGCCCATTACCTCTCAAGGGGGAAGCAATGATCAGGTCTAGGGTCATTTGAGTGGTATTTTGGGGAAAATATCAAAAATTTAGTTTTTGATATTTTCTGCATCTTAGTAAATTGCATTTTCAGAGGTGAAAAGTTTAAATTCCAACAAAATAGCTAGGAGTTATGATCTTGTGAAGGGGAAGATCAAAAATTTCATAATTTTGAACTTTTGTAAAAAGTTTTAACCTTCCAAGAGTTCTTTTTGTTTTCCAAGGGTAATGTGACCCTTCATATTTTATGTAAGCCTATATATTTCGAATTGGAATGAATAAAAATTAGTTTTCTGGAGGCAATTCACAACTCTCAATAAGTTTGCCTATTTGCAGAAACTCAATTCTTCTTTGTTTATTTTATTGCATTACAATACCACAGGCTCAGTGCTAGGTATTGTCCAAATCAACTATATTGTTAGAGATCTTGATGATGGTGTAATAGATGATGAGTCTGATGATTCTAATACTAGTGCAAATGAATGCTTGTTTATTGCTATTAAAGAAGAACCTATGTCTACTAATCCTACTAGTTGTGTGAAGGAAGAAAAACCATTGGAAGAGAGTGCTTTGTCTGTTCAAGTTGAGAAGGATAAGGATGAATGGATTAATGATAGTGGATGATCACGTCACATGATCGATGATAAAAGTAAGTTTGTAAGTTTGGAAAAGTATGATGGAGGACTGGTTAGGTTTGGAGATAATGCAGTTGGTAAGATCTGTAGAAGAGGATCTATTTCTTTTGATGGAAAGCACAATACAGATGATGTTCTATATGTCAAGGGCCTAAACCATAATCTTTTAAGTGTTGGTCAGATGTGTGATAAAAGGTACGATAAAGCATGCAAGATCATGGAAAGCTCCGGAACAGTGATTGCAATCAGTAAGAAGATTGGAGGTAATATTTATCATTTGAGAGGAACTAATGATTGTTGTTTGTTGGCTCATACAGATGAGAGTTGGTTGTGGCATAGGAGGATGTGTCATATCATTTTTGACAACTTGGTGAAGATAAGTTTAGTACAAGCCATGAGAGGTTTGCCTAGGCTTGTGAAGCCTACTAACACTATTTGCAAGGAATGTCAAATGGGCAAACAGATAAGAGAAAATTTCAAGAGTTTATGTTGGCTTGCTTGAGTTGGTGCATACAGATTTGTGTGGTCCTACAAGAATAAGAAGTCTGCAAGGAGACAAGTATTTTATGTTGCTTATTGATGATTATTCCAGATTGACTTGGGTTACTTTCTTAAAGGATAAATCGGAAGCTCTAGACAATTTCAAGTTTTTCAAAGTGATGGTTGAAAATGAGTTAGATTTAAGGATCAAGTGCCTAAGGTCTGATAGAGGAGGAGAGTTTACATCAAATGAATTCAATGCATTCTGTGAAGAACATGGGATAAAAAGACAATTGTCTACTCCTAGAAATCCATAGCAGAATGGAGTTGTTGAAAGGAAGAACAAGACAGTTCAAGAGGCTTCTAGGACAATGATGAAGGAGGAAAACCTACCAAAAGTGTATTGGAGAGAAGCTATACATACTGTTGTCTACATTCAAAACAGAGTTCAAGTCAAAGGTAATGGTACTAAAACTCCTTATAAATTGTAGTATGGAAGAGTTCCTATAGTGAAATACTTCAAAGTCTTTCGAAGCAAATGTTATATCAGAAGAGATGAGGAGTTAGGCAAATTTGATGCTAGATGTGATGAAGGAATTTTCCTTGGATACTCCACTAAGAGTAAGGCCTACCGGTGTTACAATAAAAGATTGAGAAAGATCATTGAGAGTACAAATGTGAGAGTTGATGAAGATAGGGAAAGAATATCAGATCTCGGAGGCTATGAATTAGATAAACCTAATACTACAAAGAATGAATAAAAAGTTGAACAAATGGACAATCAAGATGAAGAAGAAAAAACTCTGAAAAAGACCCCTAGGTATGTAAGGATTAATTATTCTAAAGATCATATTATTGGTGATAAAAGAAAAGGGGTATTGACAAGGAAAAGAGCTACAGAGGAACAGGTAAACTATTATTTACTTTCACAGATTGAACCTAAGAATGTAAATGAGGCCTACAAAGATGAAAGTTGGGTAAAAGCCATGGAAGAAGAGATGATGCAGATAGAGAAAAATCAAACTTGGGAATTGGTCCCTAGACCTGCAGATAAGAATGTGATTGGAACTAAATGGGTGTTTAGAAACAAGATGAATGAAAGGGGAGAAGTAGTGAGAAATAAAGAAAGATTGGTATGCAAAGGATTTTCTCAGGTTGAAGGCATAGATTTTGAAGAGACATTTTCTCATGTGGCAAGGATTAAAGTAATCAGAATGTTCTTGGCATTTGCAGCACACAAAGACTTCAAAGTGTACCAGATGGATGTGAAGTCTACATTCTTGAATGGAGAGTTGGAAGAAGAGGTTTACATTGAACAACCAGAAGGATTTCACTCATCACACCAAGGTGACATGGTATGCAGATTGAAGAAAGCCTTGTACGGACTTAAGAAAGCCCCTAGAGCCTAGTATGCAAGATTGGACAAGTACTTGTTGCAATTAGGATTCAGTAAAGGTACTGTTGACAACAATCTCTATTTCAAAATCAATAACGATCAAATTCTAATTATTGTAGTCTTTGTTGATGATATTATCTTTGGAGGAAATGAAGGTTTGTGTATGAGATTTGCCGAGGAAATACAAAAAGAATTTGAGATGTCTATGTTTGGTGAAATGAATTTCTTATTAGGACTATAGATTACTCAATCAGAAAAAGGAATTTTCATTTCTTAGTCCAAGCATGTGAAAGAATTGTTGAAGAAGTTTGAAATAGAGGATTCTAAGCCAGTATGTACTCCTATGGTAACTGGTTGCAAGCTAAGCAAGAATGATGAATCACCTAAGACTAATTAGAAAAAGTATAGGTCTATGATTGGAGGACTGCTTTATCTAACACATACCAAACTTGACATAATGCATGTAGTGTGTCTTGTGGCAATATTTCAAGAAGATCCCAAAGAGTCACATGTGATGGCAGTCAAAAGAATCATGAGGCATTTAAAAGGCACTTCAAACTATGGATTGTGGTATCCCAAAGACTTTGATTTCACTCTCAATGCTTATATAGATGCAGATTGGGCTGGAGATGTTGATAATAGAAAGAGTACAAGTAGAGGTGATTTCCTCTTGGGTAATAGATTAGTTTCATGGCTAAGCAAGAAGCAAGAATCAATTTATTTGTCTACTACAGAAGAAAAATATATTGTTGTAGCATGTTGTTGTACTCAAGTGCTTTGGATGAAGCAAACATTGAAGGATATAAGAGTTGTGTATGAAGAACCAATTTCGATCATTTGTGACAATACAAGTGCTATACACATTTCAAAGAATCTAGTGATGCACTCAAGGACAAAGCATATATCTATAAGGTATCACTTCCTAAGAGAAAAGGTAACATAGAATGAAGTGAGGATGGAATATGTGTCTACAGAGGATCAGATTACATATATTTTTACAAAGCCTCTGCGTAAGGATACTTTTGAGTATCTCAGATAAAAGTTAGGGGTTATTACCCTCATGCTCTAAACTAAGATGCATGAGAAGTGCATCAGTCCAGCAGTGCCTAAAGTATTATTCTTTGGTCTAGATTAATGTTTTGAAGGCTACCTCTTAGGGGGAGGAGGTAGATGTTTCTAATATAATTTCCTGATAAAGAGAAATAAGTATTGCAAAGCTGCTAACAGAGAAATTCTAGCTTGATCAGAGCAGTTGCTAGCAAGTATGTGCAGAGAAAGAAGAAGTAATGTCCTTTGCCATTGATGTCAAAGGGGAGAGAAAATCATGTGAAAAACTCAGGGGGAAAAAGAATTCAAAAGTGTAAAAAGAAAGGGGTAGTAAGTAATCAGTGCAGAGTCTTGTCTTGATGATGCTTACAATTTTTCACATCAATGACAAAGGGGGAGATTGTTGCAAGTATGTGCTTATTGGTATTGTCATTAATGTCAACATATATGTGTTGTCATTGGTGTCAATTGTGCTCGTGTTTTGATGTTCAATTATGTTGAGTTAATTGCTTTGTATTGGCTTATATAAGTATTGAAAAAAATGAGAAAGTGTTCCTGATATTGAGTTTCCAAGTGCTTTTGAGAAAATTTGCTCTACTAGTGGAAATAATGTATTGCAGAGTATCTTGGTTTGTAGAAGAACAGTAAAGTGTTTTGCTCCACATATCTTGTAGATTGAAATCTTTGTCTGTGGTTTGGAAGTTAAGTTGAAGGATGTCTGTAGTTCCTATCTTTCAAGTTTGAGCCTCCAGTGTGAAGATTTGAGCAAGTTATGTTCACCAGAGTAAAAACTACTTTTCTGTACATTTAGTGGTGACAGGGAGAATGTATTCTGCTCCGCATTTCTCCACAATTAAGTATTATAGCCTATGGTTCTGAAATTAAGTTTGTACTGAGGATATGTGCCTTCAGTTCTAATGGTTCATGATTTGGTGGTCTACAAGTGATCTTTCTTTTATGAAAGTGGCTGATAATGATGTTCAAGTGCTTTGGTTTGAAGAATCTTATGGTTAAAGTGTTTTGAGGATGTGTGGATGTTCTTGGTGATTGTAATGTGCTTATCGATGTCTCTAGATTATGTTCTTGCCTTTTGATTGGTCCGCAAAGTGTAATATGGATCATGCATGAAGCGTGTTCTCAAATGCTTTAGTGTTAACACCAGTTTTAGCTGATTTGGTTGTTTTCACTACTTGTGGTTATGCTTTGGAGGTTGTGATAGCGTGTTGTTGTGTGGAATATTGTTTTTGAGTCCTAGCTAAGGTGTGGTTTGGTCCGCATTCATCCTTTCTCTTTCATTAATCTGTTTAGGTCCAAACCTATTTTTATGTATATGTGTTTGTCGACCTTGGAGATTGTTCCAATGGTTGATGATTGTAATGCTGACCTCGATGATCATTCCAAGGTTGATGAATTGTATAAATACTTGTAATAGAGTCATGAAAAGGTATCTAAGTACGAAGATATGAAGATAGTGTGAAGTAAAAAGCAGAGCAGAGCAGAGGATGTTTGTTGTGCTTCAATGGAACTAAACCTTGGAATAGTTTAGATGATTATATTTCAGTTCATCAAATCTTAGCAGTGAGCCACCCACCAACAGTGAGCCACCTCATTGGCAGCGAGCCTCTTAATTTGCAGTGAGCATCTGGGCAATGAGCCCTAAGGTAGTGAGCCTCTGATTTTTGGTATTATTATTACATATACTATTGTGAGGTAACACTCACCATGGTTTTTCCCTTATTGGGTTTTTCATGTAAAAAAATTGGTGTCTCATGTGTTAATGTGTGAATGTGTTAAATTTTTGATTTCATGCTTTCATGGTTAAACATAATAACAATGATTAAGTGGTTGATGTTTTAATGGTTTTAAAATATTGGTTACAACTGATTCACCCCCCCTCTCAGTTGTCTTGCCCTTTTCAACACATATTTCATGAGACTTCTTCCCTCATCTCTTGTTATGGAGTTGAAGTTTCTTCGACATACACCAGTGGATTTGGTTCTTCCCAAAGAAAGAAATGTTGTTTGCAAATTTTGGATCCTATTTGGTCTTCTTCCTCAAGCATTCACCATTGGCATAGTAGCTAATTAATTATGGGGGGACATCTTGTCTCATTCTTTCCCTCTTATGGCGGCTATCGATTGTATATTTGTGATGAATGTTGTATTTTTGGGGGTCTTTATTCTTCCATCATTTGATCACTTGTACATGTTTTGCTTTTATGTATTCTCACTTTTGGAGAGGAGTTTTTCCCCATGAGGTTTTCTCCTTTACTCCACTTGAGACTTGTTTATACATGGGTACCTAATATGGCTTGGGATCCATCCATCATTGCATCTTTACATTTTGTCATCTTCTCCCTAAGTTGCACTTAAGGAGCGTGTTAGTGTGAAAAGGGATATTTCCTATCTAGTTTCCCATTGTTGTGTGAATAATTCATATTATTTAACTATTTATTAGTTAAATAATATTCACACATATATTCACATGTTAAATTGACTTAGTGAGCTTTGTAGATGTTTCTAGTTGTTGATAGTTGTCTTATCCTACACGTGAGATCTAGTTATCTCATATCATAGGATTAAGACACTTGTCACATGACTACAACATCTTAGCTCTCATCCTTGCCTTTATAAGCAAGGCTCTTTAATCTCATTGTCTCTCTTATGCTTTCATGAAGTCCTAGATCTTGGGTGGCTCCCATCATAGCCAACTCTTACAGTATTCACTTTATATAATGCTTGCAATGGCTCTTCTTGTGTTATTACGAAAGGATGAAGCATGAATATTATTTCTTGATCAATAGATAAATTACGGTGATTCATGTATGGATTTCAAGTGTCTAATGGCCGGAATTTCAAAGTTGTGTCGCACTTTAGACCAACTTATCAACATAGATAAATTTAAGCATTTCCAACTAAAAGTTAATTTTGGTCAAAAATATGTTCTACCTAGATTAATTCTAACTAATTTAAATCTAGATGACAACTTTTCTAACTACGTGTATGCACTAGATACATATGTAGCATCATTTTGGGGCCAATTAAAAATAAATTATTTGAAAATTTTGATATTCTCATAACTCATACTGATGTAAATAAAATTTAAAAAAATATAAAATTTACCCTTTCGTAGATCTATAAGTGTAGTTTTCAAAAATATTAATTTTTATTACAAAATGTCTCTTTTATGTGTTTATAAATGTATTTAACTATGCATCTCTAGAATGCTTCTTTCATCCATACTTACACTATTATCTGGATTCTCATAACTTCTGTCTAGATTTATCATTTTCAAGAGCCATCTCAGCACTTGGCCAAAAAATCCCCCTTTCATACCCTATTCAAACAATTAAAACCCTTGCAACAGGATTTATGCTTTGTATATTTGCACGAAGAAACTTTACAAGATTTTAAACTAGCATATATGAAATCCTCTCTTGGATCCTTCTTGTAGTTTTGACCTAAACGAAATTATATGGTTCCTATAAAACTAGAATTTTAATGCTAAAATAGAAAATTTGCATACCCAAATTACTCACAATCATAACACTAAAGTCTATTTCCAACAATTTTGCGATACTGAAAGAGTTGTTTACAAAAATAAATAAATAAGATTAAATGTATATGACTATCAAAAAACACAATGGAAATAGAAAAACATTAAACAAATAATTTTACCGACTCGTGTAGAATTTGATTCTTGGTAATAATGTCGTCACTTGGCTCCTCCTTCGACAATAGTTGTGGTCAGCCTGTGCTGCTTAGCCCTGCCTATGCCTATAAAATAGGAATATTTTTCTTTGTTTCTTGAATCGTAGTTTTTACTAGCAGACAATTTCTTTTTCTCTCTTTCTTGAATCCTTTCTTGTTAGATTTCACATTCCTTCTCTAGTTCTTATTAGCAGATAATTCTTGTGAAATCAAAATGTACAAGAGGACAGAGGAGTTTATGGCCTTGTAAACAGTTTGGTGGAATAGTGATGAGGATAACAACTAATATAATGAATAAAATAGAGGCCAAGAGTAGTGGTGCAAGACTTTTGGTTGCATGAAACAATCATCAAGCACAAAAGAAGGGTAATCAAGGATCAAGAAGGTATAGTGTTTTAAGAGTTGTCACATTGTGAGGTTAATCGAAGAGACCTTAGGGCAGGAATGAGAAATGGAAGTTCTCATTACTATGGGCTATAAAATTTTAGTTTGAGAGCGTATATAGGTAGTAAAGACCCTAATGAAGATCCATCAGGGGTAGGTTGTGAAGTGACAAGTGTTTTTAATCCCTAAATGAGCAGTTATAAGAAGTTAGAAGAGTCCAAAATAGGAAAAAATCTTTCTAGATGCTCTCCGAGAGTCATAATGGAATCTTCACAATAGAATCACATGTTCTATTCATCAGCAAGGTAGAAATGAAGGAGTAATGAGGAGGTTGAGGCAGTTTGAGGTCTTTTATGAGCAACTTAGTGACTAAGATAGTAGATGAAGCAAATCTTGGAGAAGTTTCAACACCTCCCAAGTATCTAGGGGCTTCAAGAACAACATGTAAGGATGGAAAAGGTCAACCATCACTTCCTCAAGTCTAATTTCTTCAAAATTTCAAGGATCAATAAACTTTTAGGAGTTGACATCAGATCAGGAGACTTCTTGGGTGCCTAAAGGAGGTTTGCCCCAGTTTTGGTCATCATTTTCTTTCCTATTTTCACTCTTATTATCTCCCCATGTTGGGATGAGTATAGGAAAGGCTTAGGCTTATTTTTTAGGAGTTCTTTCATTTTTTTGAGCTCTAGAAGACAAAAAGCAACATATTGTAACTCATGTTTGACAGTCCAAAACTGAAAAACCTTCATTTGTAACACTTTTCACAATAATGTTGGACACTTTCAAATCAGAAACAACATTGTAAGACATCTTTTTCAATAAAAGTTAAATATTTTCCTTCTCTAAAGCTCCATTATTGTGTGTCCTTGATAATTAATTTATGTCTTTTGTGATTTATATGCAAATTGTTGAGTGTATGTTCCATCAAAATACCTGTATGCAAAAAATATATACCTTCTGTTAGGTTATAAGTTGTGGTTTGAGTTAAGAAATAGTTTTGGTTGTGAGAAAATAACATTTTCCTTCAAAAACTACAATATCAAGACCTTCTTGTAAAGCATTCATACATGGGGTTTGAAACAAAAAGTGATTTGTGCATAGAAATGGCTTATTATTGAATAGATTGTGTGTCAACAACAAAATAGATCTCAAACAAGTTTGGTGCATCACCTTACCAACTAGATTAGGTTTATTTTATGTCTTTTCCTCACTCTTTTCTCAGCAAGCAGCAATAAGTAGTCTAGGTTAGGTGATAAATCCAAGGGAACCAACCCTCTTTGGAGGTTCTTTTCCATCATAGGTAACCCACAAACCTGGAAAAGTTCCCATGTTTCACTAGTAAGCTGAGTTGTGCAATTTAGTAAGGGTGCATTATTCAGTGAAAACAATTTTTGGCATGCCCGATGGGGTAGATTGGACTATTACAGTACATAACTTCTCTATTCATTGTTGATATTTGGTGTGTATATTAGCAATATCATCCTTTGGAGGCAATATTTCACACACCTGATGACTCTACAAGTTCAAGTCTACTGGTACAAGATGTTGAACACATAAAGATGCTGAGAGGCAGGATGAATCAGTATATATAAAAAATTTAATACTTCATCTGCAGGTTAGATTTATTAACTCAGAGAACAGTAAGTAAATCATACAACACATTTATCAACACATAGACACCAATATTTTTTACGTGGAAAACCTAAAAATGGGAAAAACCATGGTGAGTGTTAGCTCACAATATAATGCTCACTACTATATAAATGTTTACAACATTGTTTTAAGGCTACAACCTCAGGAAGCTACAACTCCTTGTTGACTTTGTTTAGGGCTACAAATCAAGGAAACTAATACTCCCTAAAATAAGCTCACTGCTACAAGGAATTATAATGTTAAACAAAACTTTGAACTACTATGAAAAGACATCTGACTCATGCCAAAATTGTAGTCCTCTTCTCTACACAATTACTCCATTAAACTGACTTTGTACATTTCATACTACTCATTCTACTTTATTACATTCACACACCCTTCTACCCATTACAAATGAATTTGATCTTCTATAAATATGCTCCACAACACTGCAAAATAATGACTAGGTCAGCATCATAAACATCTTTAGATGAAGCATGTAGTTCTTCAAGAGTCAGATTCGACATGTACAATATGAAAAAGAAACTTGTTGTGTAGTGCATCTCAATTGTCACCGTGGATGTGCAGGTAGTTGGCTTTGGAACTTGGAGATGAAGGTGAAATAATAGGGATATTTAAAGGTTGTAGGCACTAGGCATCAAATCTTCATCTCTGCCAGGCGTTGTATCCAGGTTGGAGGTTTGAATTATATTTTCAATTTTAGTTTTCTGTGTGTAGCTTATTCTTATGAGCGTCCTATTTTCGACAGAGTGTGGAGATATATAGGATATATCATTGTTTTATATTACAAATCAATATAGTGCTACAAGATTAATTATATGTTGGAATTTAGATTGGCCTTTCAGTGTTGTGTGCCTCTTTTGATGCATTCAAATTTCATATCCTGGATTGACAGTGTGTTCCAATTTGTATGGAGATGCTTGGCATTCCTACTGATATGTTTTAATCTAGTAAATTGATATTAGTGTCTACATTTGATATCTTACAATATTTCTTATTATCCTAGTTATGTCAAATCTTAGCTAAAACCCTAGCTTGCTAGTTGTCTCTGCATAATCATTCTGCAAAAGGCGATGCCACTATGGTATGCAGTCCATAAGGGTTTGTCATTAAATGTCCTCATCTCTTGGGATGACTGTCATGTCCCCATATCGCTAATGTCTAATTGAATCAATTATGAATTTTAATCATTTAAATTAAAGATATAAATGACATTAAAATTCATAGTTGAATATACTTACATGGTATAAACTAAATATTATAAATATTCTAATAATCAAATATATGACTATAAATATAAATAGCAAAAATAATTATCAAATAACAAAATGATATAAATTATAAATATTAATCATTATTATTATAAGATATAACTACTAATATGAATATAAAATAAATATTAATATCATTATGAATTGTATTATAGAAGGGCCGATCCTCCTCTAAGGTGGCGGACTACCTTACCAATACCAAGGGAAAACTTTAAACACAACAGCAAATATACGAAGGAGGATGTTAATAAGAGATCAACGATAATTACCTGTCATCTCTCATCAATAATCAAGCGCTGATACAAGACTAACCAACTCCAATTATCCTTGGCGCTACCATTTGAAAGTCATATTGCTGAGTCAGTGATCCCAAGGAAGGGACGTGACTAAACAATGGATTTGCAACGGTTTAAAGATATATGAGGAGATCGTGGGCATTCAACGAAGGGGGGGGAATCAGCAAAATCGGGGTGTGTCTATTTCAATGTAAATAAATCTTTGGTTTCTGTCATTAGTTGGTTTCATTTTGAGACTGTTCTGAGTTAATGTACCAGCCAAAATGATTTGAGTTCATGAATTCTTAGTGGCTTATTTGATTTCCATTTGGGTGGTATCCAACGTCTCTTATGGTCAACCTTCCTTTGTTCCAAGCCTTTGCTTTGTAAGATACATGAGCACAGTAGATGGATTGCACAATTATTAGCGTAATAAGAAATATCTTGGTGACTCTACATGAGGATTGCTTGCTTCACAATTGATAAGAACCATTTGAACTGGATCTAATTCTTTTAGTTATATTTCATATAAAGATACAAGGGGTTAAAGATTGAAGGATTAGACAACTCGAGTCTTATGCCAAACTGCCGCCATTATGAGTACTCTCAATATTGTCCTTCTTGTAGCAGTTGCCTCATCTATTATATGGTGTTGTTCAAATTGATCCATAACACAAAATACAGTCTTATTCATCGAAGATGGCACTATTGTAACCTTAAATGCTATTAACTCTGTTGATCCTAACAGCCTTGTTATCCATTATTCACATCTTGTTACCTTGCAACTTCAGGGTTCTATGTCATGGCCACCATTCGCCATGCTTAACACCTCTATGTTTTCATTTATGCAATTCAGTAATCTCAAGAAGTTATATTATCACAGTTTTGCATTATGAGATAAGTTTAGTATTAGGGATAGAGTTACTTGTTTTTTTTTTTTTTTTGAGTTGGATATTGAATTATAAATTGGAAACATGAATTTGTTAACTGTCCGATAATGAAATCATGCCTTGTTTACTGGCAAAATCAGTTTGTTAGAAATAGAGATCAAATTAGTAGGAATATTATAAATGATAATTTAGCAATCAAGACATTCTCTTGTGAATGACGAGAAATTTCTAATTCCTAGTAATGTTTCCAGTGAAGTATTATAATTAACTTCATTTGTTGCTCATGAATAAAGAGTTTTTGCTGGCTGAGAAATAAACAAGTGACAATAGTAAGACAGTCTATCATATTCTATGGAAAATCAGGAGGGACATGATATAAATGAAGGAAATGATCTAAAAGCATGAACTGTGAAATCAGAGAGTAAATTTTGAGTATAAAAGTGCTCAAAGGTACATTCTGCTTCTTTAATTTTGAACTATTACTTTAGTTGTGGTAGGTAATTTCTAATTATGAATGTACTGCTTTTGTTGTACTGAATGTACAAACTTGTCATTTTACTAACTTATAAGTGGACATGGGAGTGTGGTGTAGGGATAAGTTGGTATAATTTGGGAACACAAGATGTTGTGTAAAGTCTTTTGGGGAATGGAGATGAGGTCCTTTGATAATAGATTCATAGATTACAATGTGACAATAGTACATATATTATAGTAAGGGATAAGACACATTACGACTCATTCCTTTCAATAAGATGGATTATATTGAAGAATAAGAGATATAGAACTCCTTTTGTACCTATTATAAAACATTCATTGATTATCCTTTTAGTGGAATTCATGCATTCTTTCTTTAGATCAACATAGGACATATTCAAGGCCAAATCACATATCAACACTTTAAAACCTACTTAAGATGGTTCATGCATTTGCGTGAATTGCAACTATCATTCATATATTGAACATAAAACCTTAGAACATGGGTTAGGGTTTATAGCAGAGACTCAATAGAAGGGTGATAAACATTTACAACGTTGTAGCAACATTCCAAGCATGATATTAAGATAGACATACACCAAATTCACTAAAGGATGTTTTCATATTCAAATCAAAATAGAAATATAATGTGTTAGTCAATATCGTATGTGTCATGAAACTCTTAAATATTATCAAAGAGAATGTTTATATTATTTTTGATTATATAGAAAATTGTAAATAATGAAATATCTTTTTAAATTCTTTTTGTACTGGTATATAAAACCTTATTCTATGTACCAAATCCACATTGATCTCATCATAAGAATGAAGAAATAGGTAATTGCTTTGTTATCAAATGTTAACTCTTTTTTTTACTTGCATGTTAGTTAGGTATAATAGTTGTTAATATATTAGTTTGAAAAGGATCATTTTTGAATGAGAAACCCTAATCTTTTTATGTTCTCAAGTATGGATTGAAATGTGAATAAGTATCTAAGATTGTGAAGTTGTCGACATCATCTTAAGGATTTGGATATGTATGAAGTTCCCAAACTACAAAGTCTCTGGGCTACGCATACGTAGGTAAGGCTATCATGGATGAGCCCCTGAGACATTAGGTCAGCCCCTTAGGGCCTTAGGCTAGTATATAGTTCTCTTTTATGTTTATTGATAATCTTTGTGGAACTAATGTTCACTTTTAGATGCACAGATACAAGTCTGTTAACTGAGCAGATTACTAGAGTAAAGAATATGTTTTTACACTATGTGAAGGATGACCTTATGGTTCTTACTATAATTGTTAGTAAATGCATGAGAGATGTCTTGTTCCTATTTGAAAAGATCTCTTATCATGTATCTATAAATTGGGATGTATCTATGTTTGTATCTCTTTACATAATTGTAAGCACAAAAATCACGCATAGCCTCCACGAGGACCCCTATGATGATTCAAATCCTTGTCACGTACATGTAAGCATGAAATAATGCTCGTTAAGCAGTGAGCCTCTTGATGATGTGTCATCTTTCTTGTCTTGTGTGGTTTCTTCCTTGTCGATTTCTCTCTCTCCCTATTTGTGACTCTTTTCGACACTTGTTGCGACACTTGTTGACTTACATTTTCTGAGCTTTCGACCTTGCTCCTAAGCCTTGTGATTGCCTTGGAGGTGAGTTTTCACCTCTCCCCTATGGTTTTCATGTAGTGCACCTCCTAGAAGCCTTCTAGAGGTCTCCTTATCCATCTCCCGCTTTCAGTTTTCAATTTCACCAAACCAATCCAAATCTCCCCTTATTATTTCTAGATCTCCCTTGGGAGATCCTATAGACACAAGTGGAGATTTGGATTCTTCCACATGATTGACCTGTTTCTTGAAGTAGAACCCCTCCTTTTCTTCTCTTCTTGCATCTCCCAACCTATTTTTTTGCTTCTGACCCTGTCCAGCCCAGATCTCCCCTGGGTGACCCTAGAGGTGACCCTACTGGTAAAAGGGGTGACCCTGCCATTTTTGCAGCCGTGGAAAAGCTTGAGTTTCTCACTTATTTTTGCTCCATTTTCACTCATTTTTCTTCCAGTTTGCATGGTTTTTGATCCCTAATATAGAGTTAACTATTTCATGCACCCACACATACATAATTAGCTCTATTTGATCTCAAATTAACTCTTCAATCAATCTCATACATTCACTCACCTCCATTCTCTCTTCAATGATAAGCTATCTTTGCTTCATCACTCTCCAATCAGCTGAGTTCACTGGGTAATCAACCTTGTTAAATCCTCAATCATCTTTGTTAACTCATCAATCAAATGAGTTAACTCTTCAATCAATCCCTTCTTCTAAACCTATAAATACACCCCTCCCTCAACCACAAAGGGAGGTAAATTCATTGTGCATACAACTCTTGCCAGTTTTGCTCTCCAACTTAGCATTCAAATGCTCTTACAGGATGAAGGTGCCTTTTTCTTTATTTGTTCAACCAAGTAGCGTCACACTGCTTCATTATATGCTATTGTGCTCGATCTAAGCTCTCATTGAGCTCATAAAAAGCTTCATCAAAGCTTCTTTTTGCTTCCTTGCATCGTTTGTTGTCAAGAGGATCACTCGCTGCCACAAAAGGATTCGAGGTTGCCAATTACAAGGATTACTGAGGGTAGTGGAGTCAACAAATCTTTGTTCCTCCCGAGTTCCTTCATTGTTTTTGTTCAATTAATAGTAATTAGAGAATCAAATTTGCTCTTGGGAACAGTAAAACATTACTTTTCCTTGATAATTAGATCTTGCATGCTATATTAGTTGCTTTCGTATTCCTAGATCTAAATTGTTAGAAGAAGCATTTTCCCTTTTCATTAGATTAGATTGCATTAAAATCATTGAAAACACAAAAAACATAGGTTAACTTTACATTAGAAAAGTCATATAGAATTGCATACATATTTCCATTTCATAGATTAAAAGCACTTTCGTTTCCAAAATACTAAAAAATACCAAAAAAATGTTTTGCATATCATTTAGTTTGCATGCATATAGAAACCCTAGAATAGACAAAATAGCAAACCCTCGATTTTATCACGAGGTAACCACTGTTAAATGATCCAATCAAACCCTTGATCCCATCATGAGGTAAAATCAAGTCAAAATAGAGTCAAACCCTAGGTCAACTAAACCCTAGGTCAAAACCCCAAATTTGGTTAAGGTTAGCAATCATTCAACTACCTCTATCTTGATTCACGAATGTGCTTAGGAGTGAGAGGAGAGTGGGTGAGGGCCATCCGTGGGGTACTGCCACAATAATGGGTTACACTTTCTGGGACATCCTAATTTTTGTTGAAATCACATGTTTTTAGAAAATATAATGATTTAAGCCTTGAAAGGTTCCATTTTAAGGATTTTAATTGAAGAGGGTTTGATCAAACCCCTTTAGATTCAAACCCCCTTGGATAGAACCCCGCTAGTTTTAAACCATACCTGTAATGGAGTCTCCTCTACACCTATCAAAATGCTGATAAAAAACCACTTTTGATTTACCTTTTGGGGGATCAAATGAATTCATTTAAAATTTATGTTTTGTACTTGTATGTAGTCCTTATTATAAGCTTCCCAAAAAGTATAATTTTAAATATATTTAATTTGATTATTCTATTTATTTTTTATTTCTTGTGAATGTAAGTTTTTCACCAAACATCAAGTTCTATGTTCTACACACATGAAAAATTAGTAAATTAGTGAAAATAAATTCTGAAAAATATCTATGCCCTAGGTATTGATGTCCTTGTTTCAACACACAAAGAAAAATTAAATTTCAATACACAGAAAAAGTTATGTTTTACAGAATACGCCTATGTCTGAATTATAATTGGTTTGACTTCAAAACTTAATTAAAAAAATATTTAACAAAACATTATGAAACCAAATGCATGCCCTATATATTAGTGTTAACAATTTAAATTCAAAAGAATCATAATTTTATCCTTTGTAGAAAAAACGTTATGTGCTAAAGAATACACGTCACTTTAAAAAAATGTTGTTTACTATTACAAACTAGTTATCAAAGGAGATGCAAAAACATTTACAATTTAACTCCAATTTTTTTAAAAAAATATATTTAGAATCTACAAATAAAATCTCACAAATCACTAGTTCACATCATCTTCAAATTCCTAACGATTTAGCGGCTATAGGTGTCAGAAAGTGAAGATTTAGTTCAAAATGTTGATTTCAATGTCAAGTTTGGCCAAAAAGTGTAACCCATTATTGTGGGATGACCCCGTGACGAGATCCAAGAGATCCATCCAAGACCATGCAACAAGAAACATTTGTTCTACCATAAGGAGATCCATTTGTGCTCTTATTGCTAGAAGAAACTAGACAATGCCAGGTACAACAAGAACTCGTTCAACACTTACAAAGACAAGAGGACGTCAACGAGAACAATCACTTACCCACATAGAGGTGGAATCTTAGAAATCCAAATAGAAGAGGAGAAACTAGTGACCCTTTAGGTCATAGGGTTATCTCAACTACAACAACAATCGAACAAAACATACAACCAAGCACACAACAACAAAGGCCACAGTACTTGCCAACCGCACTCCGCGAAGTCCAACTCTCCAACGAGTCAGACCCCTGTTGTCTCTTGCCTCCTTGACTAGCTAATTCCATGTGAGCGAGAGTGACATGGTGGATTGCCCCGTGGGAAGGAGGGAAAGGATCTGTGTGCATGCCGAAATATGACTTGACAGCCCCAAGCAACTGGAGTCATGATTTTGAGCATACATATTTTGGTGAACCCGACGTGAAATAAAAAACCTTTTGGTTTGTAGTTTGCATTCCCATTTCAAACGTTTCAAAATAGTAAACATAAACTTCAAAACATTTTCGCACCATTCTTCATAGCCGCTTTTTTTGCTTCAGCTTATATCGCTTACGCCACATTCGTTCCATTTATTATGTGGTGTCTATGGCACCCCTGAATAAGATGGAACCTGACTTAAACCAAGGGAACATTCCCTCAAGAGAACTAGAAAAACTCCCTCATTTGATAGGTATGTGCCGCCGCATCCTGACGTACCAATCACCAACTGTTATGATTACAAGGATTCTAATTATGAGTAAGATCAAAGAGAATCTAGGTGCTCTCTATCTTTCAACAACCCAGCTTGGGAAAACAATCCGGCCATTCCAAATAAAGCTAGAAGGGTAAGGTCAGAAATACATCGACCCGAAAAAACCTTCCATAAGCACATTGAATACCCATCTCGATGAAGAAGTTAAATGGTTAGAAAAATGTCTGCAAGAAACCAAAGACGCTCAAGAGGCATTGAGAATTGCCTTACAAGAAGAACAAAGAGAAAATGTTGTGCGCAAGGAAACACATTACCACAAAAATATTCAAAGAGAACATCCTAGAAATGAAGAAACACCTAAGGTTGCTACTCCTGCAGACTTGATCGCAATGCTAGTACAAAGAATCAGAATCTTGGAAGTAGAACAAGCTGCTCCTGAAAGAAGACAAAAGTCCCATGAACAAGACTGGGGGGCGTCACAAAATCCCCCTACCTCAATTACTATTCGTGGAATGCTAGTAATGACACTTTTCTGAATGGGAATCCTCCTATTCAAAACAATTCAATGAATCTGACAATGGGTTATCAAAACCCACCCCCGGGGTTATCACTATCAACCCCACAATCTCAAAGTGCCTTTTCAGGAATGTATCTCGAATATTTGAAAGAACCTTTGGACCCAAACATAAGAAACGTGCAATTACCTCGGCCATTGCTAGATCTCCCGAAGTTCAAAAGGGGAGGAGATCCGAACTCACACATCAAAGCCTACACCATGGCCATTAGAGAACTCCTCCCTTTGGATGGGGTTGTAGCAAAGATCTCCCTAAAAACTCTTCAAGGCATCAGTTTGGATTGGTATTATCATCTCCGAGAAGCTTCAATCCATTCATTTAGATAGCTAATCGGAGAGTTTGTCATGGCATTCGACATGAACAAACTCATTAAAATAGGAATTAGAGAGTTCCTCACAATGAAACAAGAATGAAACAAATTTGTAGCCCACTTTGTCACTTGATGGAGGCAAGTCCTCTATTCTTCAACTAGTGCTCCCAACATGGATCATTGAGAATTGTATGACCTCTTTTTGCATGCCCTTAACAAAGACATGAGAGAATAGGTCCAAAAATTGCCATACAAGTCTTACGAAGAGGCATTGGAGAGTGCTTTAAGAATTGACCAAGCCGCCATCGATAGTGGAAGAAAGGTCTACGGATCAAACAGAAAGCTGACAAAGGAAGACACAGGAAATAATACCTTTGTCGTTAAAATTCTCAAAAACAATAGGAGCGCAACCACAGATGGGGTGACAGATCAACCCCCAATCAAGAAGATAAAGGATGATTACAATGGGAGAGATTACTATCCTCCTAACATAAATGCCATAAATCAACCTAGAAACAACGGGTACTACCCTCGAGACAATTACCTAAGTTAGAACCGCAACGGAAGCGAGAACAGAAATGATGGAAGATACAAGAGACCCCCATATGAGTTCAACCAATTTTGTTCTTTTCATAGAACAAGGGGACATAGCATAGAATCTTGTAGGGAATATAACAGATTCATAGCAAGACTACTGGAAGACCAACAATGCTTGTTCATAGAAATGTTCTTGAACCCACAGGAGGTCACACCGGATAACAAAGATACAAGACAAAATCAAGCTCCGATAGCGCCACAAAATGCAAACATGAGAATTTATCATGATCTGTTCCCCACACATAAAGACACAGACACAATGAACCAAAACAAGACAACTCAAAGTAGTAACCTTGAAATCCCACCGCAAATGGGACAAAAAGGAGAAGCTAGGATGATGGGATTAGTCAAGATTATACACAACAAAGAGGAAGAGGAAGACTGTGAGGATGAAAATGAGAAAATTAAAGCATATGAAGGTATCATCTTAGTGGTAGAACCAATACCACCTCCAATCAGACCTTATGAGCTCATAGAAGACATCAAGAAAACGTACGCGCACATTTCGTTCATTGATTTACTCAGGAACTCCCTTTCACATTGCTCCGCGTTACTTCAAGCAATAGGTCTAAAATACCTCGACCAAATTACCCCACCACCTAGTGAGCCAATCAATCATGTGGATCTCTGTCCACCAAACTTAGAACTCAAAGATCCAGGGTTCTTCTTCGACTTACAAGAGATGCCTTTTGAGGCAGAGTTAACATAAAAAGGGGACCCTACGCTATACCTTCAAGTATGGATCTATGATACATGCATCAAATGAACATTAATCAATGATGGGGCCGCAATGAATATAGTTCCTTTCTCCCTTCTAGAGAGGATGGGCTATGGACACACCAACATCACCGCCTCTAGAGATACTCTAAGTGGATATGATAATCTAAAGGTGGCCACCATAGGTAAAATTACCCTTCCAGTAACTTTGGGACCCAAAACCATTCCAACCACTTTCTATGTCATAGACAAGGACACAGGATATAACTTGATTCTGGGAAGGCCATGGATACACAGAATGAAGGCTGTGTCATCTACTTTGATTCAAGAAGCTTAATTTTTACACTTAGGGAAACTATATGTTGCAAAGGGAGATCCATAACCTTTCAGTATGTTAAAATCAAACATGCCAAACAAGCGTATAGGTATCCCCATAGAGTACGAACTCCCTACCAACAAATTAATCGTTCCTAATCCTACACCCCAGTCCATATGCATCAAATGAATGGAGGTCCCATAAAAGACCATAAACGCTGCAAAGATCAAAACTCTAGAGAATAAGCCACTACCAAAACAAAAGGAAATGGTTCCCAAAGATAAGACTATCGAGATCATGGAGTTGATTGAATGAGATGGACAACTCCAATTTCCCCTAGAGATACTCATGATCGACATCCAGGAGGCTTACAAACTCTTTCCTTACATAGGGGAGAAGCCTCATAGAACTGAAGGACTAGTCTTTCAAACCACTACATTAGATCTAAAAAATGTAGACCCACATGCTTTCTCAGATGCAGAGGAAGACATGACGAAAGGTTACACACCATTGTCGCCACTAAGTGAATCACTTATCCCCGAGACACTAGAAGAAATAGAGTCATATGAACCTCTCACACCAACGAAGGATTCACATCAACCAATGATACCCATGGAAGAGGCACATTTTATCGATAATGAATCAACCAATGTTATAGGAATGCTACCTAGGATGTTCGTGGTATCACAACTGCAATAAAAACCAACCACCTCTACCTCTGTCCAATCAAATGAACTTGGTAAATGGGAAGCACCCCAAGTACAAATAGAAATGGTTGAAATACTTCCCAATGAAGATGAAGAAAGTGAAGGTATCTTTCACAAGGAATGGAAGATGAGAGTGACAGTTGGTGTTGATGAACCTGTCATTTTCAAACTCCCAAAAAGTTATATCGAATATGCCATGGACTTGAGACCAAAACCAAATGGGAGGACAAGTATAAGCTTTGTCCCTCTTGATGAACAAAGGGAGCCACAAACTCCTCTGGAATTGTTCCAATTCTTGCAAAGAATCCAAGAGAGACTTGATGTGAAAGTTAACATGCAAGAACAATTTGACCCATTAGCAGAGCTATTAAATTGTGATGGAGTTCTGTAATGGACTCCTTCCCATCAACATGCCTTTAGAGACTTACTTTGTCTCACGATACCAAGAGAAACCACCGATTTGGTAGCAATAGATTCAAATGACAAACCTTACAAAATAGGAGAACTTGTCTTGAGAAGAGGAAGCACGAAAAATAAGAAAAGAAGACGAAAGAGAGCTTTCTCAGAAGACTGGAAAGGTCCTTACATGGTTAAGGAAGATGTCAGAAATAGTGCCTATCTCTTGTGCACAATGGAGGGAGAGGAATTTGGTGAAACAGTCAATGCCTTTCACCTCAAGAAATATTGTCTAAAAAACCAAAAAAATCATAAAACCATAAAAATACAAAAAAATATTAAAAAATCAAAATGTCAAAAACAATTTGTTTCTTGCATTTCTGTATCATTCTGTTCATCTTATATTATTATTAGTGACTTGCTCTTGTGCAATTTTCTTTTTAGTAAGGAGTCTAATGTTGCCTAGATATACATCATCCTTTCAGGACCTAGAGATTCCCCATTTTCACAATCGCCATTATCCCCCTTTCATGCACAATGATTCTAATCAAAACCTAGCTCTTAGCTTTACACTGATTCTAGTCTTAATGAGTCAAGATGTTAGGTCTAAACAAAGTCATTTTTCAAACCTACAGTGTTCAAAGGAAGCTTGCAAGTAGACCTTCCCAATTCTTCCCTAGTAGTAGAGAAGTCCAATCAGATTACAAACAATTTAGGTGGCACTCAGCCCCTTATCTTTCTTGGCCAAAAATGTTAGGAAGATCAAAACTTTGAAGGAAGCAATCTTAAATTTGAGTGAAAAAAAATGAGTGATCAAAATAAGAGTGTCAAAAGTGAAAATTGAGAGATCAAAGCATTGCATAGCAAAAGTTCCAAAAGCATTGATTTCTTGAAAAGTCAATTGAAACTCCAAAAAAATGAGAAAAGTCAAGTGAGGAAAATACAAAAAAAAAGTAAAAACAAAAAAAGAGAGAGATACAAAAAAAGAGTGAGAGAGAAGATTGTTGAATGTCTGTACTCTTGGGTGGAGATCAATCTAAGCTCAAAGCCTCAAGGGTGACATTCTAATAGAGAAAGAAAGGTACAAAGCACACACATGCACTAGCTAAACAAAACCGAAGAGTCTAGTAGTCTCTAGGATCATCTTCTATCTAGGGACCCTTGTTCTTTCCCTTTTATCCTTTACCCCGGGTCTATCTTGTTTGCCATCTATGATCTAAGTCTAGCGAAAACCTATAAAATTTGTTGCTTGTCTAAAGTTGAAAGCTTGTTAGCTTGTCTTATCTAGATAAGGATCAGTGTTTAGCCTTTAACAAAGTCTAGAAATTAGAAACACTCCATATTCATTTCCACTCCCCACTTGAGTTTCCTTGAATCCTATCTCACAGCCTTGGATAGATCTCTTATATTGGGACAACTCACAATCCCCTGAATTGAAAATAGTATCTAAAGGGAAGTCACATTGTTTGTTCCACATTGTATTCATGCCAAAAATCAGAAAAAGAGTCTCAAAAGCAATAAAGTCAAATGTCATATCTCATGACATTTAGTAGAAGTAAATGTTTCATTTCAGCATTTCTTGTTCTCTTGCATTATCATATCGTGAACTGCATCTCATATAAATACTAAAAAAATTACAAAAACATGTCATTGTTATCATACTTGCATCGTTAAAAGAGTTGCAAAGGTCAAACATAATAAAAAAGTTCCCAAAACCTCCAAACATGCACAAGAGATGAGTACTAATGTGATGGGAGAAAAACCATAAGAGGATAAACTTTCATAAGATACGTCCGAAGTTTACACATATAAGAGTATCAAAGAGCTAAGACAAAATGATTTCGAGAAAAGTAGATGCTCCCCATACAAGGGGGCACGACTTCAAGAAAGGAAGTCAAGGGTGGTTTCCTCCAATGGAACCCTCAAGACTTCAGCTCCTCTGTCTACAAGTACTGCTCGTCACTCCATGAGACCTATAAGAATGAGGTGCTCTGCTGTGAGCATGTGACTGTGAAGGCCCCATCATGCTAGCATCACACTGTTCAAAATTAAGGTGTGCCATCTCTCAGAGTACCTAGTTCTCACCCTTAAGCATGTCAACCTGAGTCTTCAACTCTGTAGTTATCTGGCACCCATGGTAGATAGGAGCAAAAATATCAGTGTGTCACCCTATAGCTGGGGGCACACTAGGATCATCCAAAAGATGATTACAAGTCATCCTAGTGAAGGGAGAAGGTAATCCAACATTGACCTCATGAACAAAGTCCCTCCACTCTCTGATATTGCCTAAAGCAAATCAAAACAAGACCAAGTCAATTCCACATAAAAAGAGAAAGGACAAAGATACATAAAAAGGAAATAGGTGAAACTTACGTGGGTCACTAGGTTGCTGATCAAGGTCAAGCTAACGCATCACCTCATCTGAATGAGGAGGTCAAGGAATAATAGTAGGACCTTCAAGGATGTCAGGAACATCATCAAAATCATCAATGTCTTCGAAATCCTCATCCTCAGGAAGGGCCTCATCTGATGAATCATTACTATCTAGAACATAGTCCTCATTAGTGGACTCTGAGTCAACAGTCACAATCAGAGATCGGGAAGGAGTCCCTCTCCCTCCCCTCCATCCTCCTCTAGAGACCCTAGTAATGAAGATGCCTCAAGTCAAAGGAGTCCAGAAGATGTTTCTCTGTCTAATCTCACCCATTTCTTGAACGATCCTGTAACAAGTAAACACTAGGGGCAAGTCCTCAGGGACATCCTCGCCAAATTGATATAAGACATGATCAATGCGATGAACCTCAACCAGACCATTGCGGTCTATGATCTCAGATACCTCGTGACAATACTCTCTGATCTCACCATCTTAGGCCTAAGCTCCCTCCATATCGCGATAAGGATCAAAGATCATGTCCTCATCCGTAAGAGTAGAAATAGTGGGTAAAGTAGCATCGAAGTGACCAACATGCATCCACCTCGCCGCTCTTAGTAGCCATTTATCTAGAAGCGGAATGAGCTTCTGATAGGGCCTCATGTTCTCAAATATCCATGTCATAATCAAAGAAGAGTGGCTAAAAGCTAGAGCCCCTTTCCGTGAAATCCAATATAAATCCCTCTAAACCATGGCCAAAATGTCAGGACCCCAAGTGTATATTGTGCCCTCCTCAATCTCATGAATGATGGGTGCCCAGCACCATCTCAGATGAGTTGTGGCATTGTCTCTCGATAGTCTCGAAGCAATCAATCCAATTAGGAACCTCCTCAAGAGTGGGATGCAAAGTCATGGCACGGAGGTAAGCTTAACTCCTGTCTGGTCCCCAGGGTGATTGACCCCCATAAATGCAGCCCAAGAAGCCTTGTCCTCATAGGACTTGCTAACTAGAAGAGCTAAAGGTTATCCTCTCATAGGAACCCCAAGTATGCGATACACATCATATAGAGTGATAGTCCACTCTCCAAAAATCTGTGGGAACTTAAATGTGTTTCTGTCTACATCCCAATAAGTCAAAATGTCATGGCATATGCAAGATACAAGGTGAATCACAGGCACATGACAAACTCTATCTAGGCCTGCCCTCTTTAGAATAGCACAATCCTCAGTACTCAATGAAGAAAACATCCCTAAGAGCCATCTCTGCTCTCGACAGACATTCCATCAGATATGCATGTCCTACAAAATCAGAAGAGAACTTTAGATTAGATCTCGTAAACTCATAAAAATCCCTAAAAATTGTAAAATTGCAGAAAACCTTACACAAAAAAAGTGTATAAACCTTCAAAATTGCAATAAACAGGTAAATACAGTGACCAAATCATGTCAGATCAGAGTGAAACGAGTGTTAAACAACATTAAATGCAGTCAAAAATCAATCCAACAGGGTCACCCCCGGGCGACCCAAGTGTTTTTCCGAATCTCCCCAGGGCAACCCTCTTGTTTTGCAGGATCTCCCTGGGTGACCCTCCTGTTTTGCAGGATCTCCCCCGAGCGACCCAAGTGCTTTTCCAGATCTCCCCCAAGTGATCCTACCTAGCAAAAGGGGCGACCCTAAAGGAGGATCCCTTGACCAAAAACTACTCTAAAAACCTCATTTTTCGACCGATTTCAGAAAATGAAAAAAATAATCTTGCTCTAAACGACGAGACGAACACAATGCAACAGAGAAAATCACCAAAAATAAATAATTTTAAGAGATTTTTCATAAAATGCAAGCTAGGTTTTAGAGAAGGTTTTTGCACTAATTGCATACTCGATGCTCCACAGCTAAAGAAGAAGCGGCCATCTTCGCGATCTCCCCGACGATATCTTTCTAGCGACTGCTCACACAAACGATTTCATCGCCATTTTGCTCCGATCTCACAATTTGGCTTGCTTTGTTTGCCCTTAGCTTAGTTCATTTATGAATTTTTAGATTAGTTCTTTCCTTTTATGCATATGTGTCATGTATTGTTTTGCGTGCTCTCATCCCTACAGGTCCAAACTGACAAAGGCAAGCAACTAGTCAAACTCAAACGATCTATGGTAAGTTCATCATTTCAGTTTTCATTATTTACTTTGATATGTTTAAATGCCAGACTAATACTAGTTATTGTAGGTACAAATTGCAAGAAAATCGACAATAGGTAAGGCCTAGTTCAAGAATGGTACCTACCTTTCATGTAGACTACCATCCCCGAGGGGCCAAATATGTAAGCAAAAAAATCATGCACAACCTCCACGAGGACCCCTATGATGATTCAAATCCTTGTCACGTACATGTAAGCTTGAAATAATGTCCTTTAAGCAGTGAGCCTCTTGATGGTGTGTCCTCTTTCTTGTCTTGTGTGGTTTCTTCCTTATCGATTTCTCTTTCTTCCCATTTGTGACACTTTTTGACACTTGTTGCAACACTAGTCAACTTGCATTTTCTGAGCTTTCAACCTTGCTCCTAAGCCTTGTGAGTGTCTTGGAGGTGAGTTTTCACCTCTCCCTATGTTTTTCATCTAGTGCACCTCCTAGAAGCCTTCGAGAGGTCTCCTTATCCATCTCCTGCTTTTGGTTTTCAGTTTCACCGAACCAATCCAAATCTCCCCCTATTATTTCTATATCCCCCTGGGAGATCTTGCAGATGCAAGTGGAGATTTGGATTCTTCCACATGACTGACCTGTTTCTTGAAGCAAAACCCCTCCTTTTCTTCTCTTCTTGAATCTCCCAACCTATTTTTTTTGCTTCTGACCCTGTCTAGATTGGATCTCCCTCGGGTGACCCATGGTCACTGAGGGGTGACCCTACTGGCAAAAGGGGTGACCTTACCATTTTTGCAGCCATGGAAAAACTCAAGTTTCTCACTCGTTTTTGCTCCGTTTTCGCTTGTTTTCTTCCAGTTTCCATGGTTTTTGATCCCTAATATAGAGTTAAGTATTTCATGCACCCACACATGCATAATTAGCTCTATTTGATCTCAAATTAACTCTTCAATCAATCTCATGCATTCCCTCACCTCCATTCTCTCTTCAGTGATAAGCTATCTTTGCTTCATCACTCTCTAATCAGCTGAGTTCATTGGGTAATCAACCTTGTTAACTCCCCAATCATCTTTGTTAACTCATCAATCAAATGAGTTAACTCTTCAATCAATCCCTTCTTCTAAACCTATAAATACACCCCTCCTTCAAGAACGAAGGGAGGGAAATTCATTGTGCACATAGCTCTTGCCAGTTTTGCTCTCCAACTTAGCATTCAAATGCTCTTACAAGACGAAGGTGCCTTTTTCTTTATTCGTTCAACCAAGTAGCATCACGTTGCTTCATTCTATGCCATTGTGCTCAATTCAAGCTCTCATTGAGCTCATACAAATCTTCATCAAAGGTTCTTTTTGCTTCCTTGTGTCATTTTTTGTCAAGAGGATCACTCGTTGCCACAAAAGGATTCAAGGTTGCCAATTACAAGAATTACTGAGGGTAGTTGAGTCAACAAATCTTTGTTTCTCTCAAGTTCCTTCATTGTTTTTGTTTAATTAATAGTAATTAGAGAATCAAATTTTCTCTTGGGAATAGTAAAACATTGCTTTTTCCTTGATAATTAGATCTTACATGCTAGATTAGCTACTTTCGTATTCCTAGATCTAAATTGTTAGAAGAAGCATTTTCCCTTTTCATTAGATTAGATTGCATTAAAATCATCGAAAACACAAAAAACATAGGTTAACTTTACATTAGAAAAGTCATATAGAATTGCATAAATATTTTCATTTGATAGATTAAAAGCACTTTTGTTTTCAAAATACTAAAAAATACCAAAAAAATGTTTTGCATATCATTTAGTTTGCAGCATATAGAAACCCTAAAATAAACAAAATAGCAAACCCTTGATTTTATCGTGAGGTAACCATGGTGAAATGATCCATTCAAACCCTCGATCCCATCACAAGGTAAAATCAAGTCAAAATAGAGTCAAACCCTAGGTCAAAACCCCAAATCTGGTTAAGGTTAGCAATCATACAACTGCCTCTATCCTAATTCACGAATGTGCTTAGGAGTGAGAGGAGAGTGGGTGAGGGCTATCCATGATGAGATCTAAGAGATCCATCCAAGACCACAACAAGAAACATTTGTTCTACCACAAGGAGACCCATTCATCCTCTTATTGCTAGAAGAAACTAGACAACGCCAGGTACAACAAGAACTCGTTCAACACTTACAAAGACAAGAAGACATCAATGAGAACAATCGCTTACCCTCACAGAGGTGGAATCTTAGAAATCCAAATAGAAGAGGTGAAACTAGTGACCCTTCGGGTCATAGGGTTATCTCAACTACAACAACAATCAAATGAAACATACAACCAAGCACACAACAACAAAGGCCACAGTACTTGCTGACCCCTCTCTGTGAAGTCCAGCTCTCCAATGAGCTAGAGCCCCACCATGTCTCACCTCCTCTCAACTGGCTAATTCCATGTGAGCAAGAGTGACATGGCGGATTGACTGTGGCAAGGAGGGAAAGGGTCCGTGTGCGTGCCGAAATTTGACCCGACAGTCCCAAGCAACTGGAGTCACGATTTTGAGCGTACAATAACCTTTGTTTCTTGTAATATGGATTTATGAGTAACACAGTTGAGGAACCTTAAAGGATCTAGGTTTAGATTATTATGCTATGTTATACATTCTATTGTTATTTTCTCTTTAAAAAAAATATTCCATTAATTTGACCTAGTTTAGAGTTGTCCTTTGGGGTTCCTTGGTGGGGGCGTTACATGTTGGGTACCTCAGGACTTCATGAAAGGATTCAAGAAACATCACTTCACATCTTTTAGAGTCAAAACAATTGATTTGGATCCACCACGTATCACAGGAACTAGTCTATTGGCCCACAATGTACAAACACTGCCAACTGTTTATCTTCATACCAATGGGGAGAAGCCAAAAATATCATGCATACCAATAATTTAAATTGTACCACCTCAACATCATTCAACCACCTTTCCACTGAAGTATCATCTCAATCCATACATTTGCAAGACAAGAGATATGATGAACTATTGGAAACAGAGTATTCTAGACTAATTGTGATACTCCACTATTTAGGATATGGCATTGTGGTACATCAAAAATCTTGAAACTTTTAGAAATGAACTTAAACATCATTACATGCATACTCCTAGATCAGTGCAACCTCATTTATCATTTCCAGAGAGAAAATAAAACCTAGACTAAGGTATATTGGAGTCTAGGGAATAAGGATATACAATTGTTCATTAACTGACTTACATATCTTGTGTGGTACTAGAAAAAAGAGATATTTTTGTGTGGTTGAAACCTAAGGTATATTGGAGCATGTAGAACCCCCACACAATCTTTTATGACTGACCTATATGTGTTTCATCTTTCACAAATACTTAACCATGTGTTCTAAGACTTCTGGAGCAATCTGTATTACCTATGTTACTTGAATGCTGACCTTGCGCACCACTAAACCACTTGAAGCTTCAAAATAACATACCTTATACATCCCTAAGTCTGTCCTCAAAACTACATGACCAAACAATTTCTTTTAGAGGAATGCAGAGCATTCTAATAGGTCTCCAACATTGCTTTGCCCTGTCTAAGTAGTACCTGATACTCTCACTTGTAACTTTTTCTGATGAAGGTGTGGTGACTTGAACTCTTGAATATATCATCTTAATATCAGGGTAAACATCTCTTATGAACCACAAAACTAAATTATTCTCTATGGAGAAATGTAGACCAAAACATTGTGACTCTGCCTTAGGATATGCACTGTGAATGCCTTAGTCAAAATTGTACTACTTATTACTAGGTGCGGTACTCTAAGTTGATGAGATACACATGTAGGAATACATGATACATGTTAGGACATAAGTGTCTATTGGAAAGAGACACTGCTAGGATTCATAACTATTGTCATTGACGGAAACAAAGTATACCCCTCATATCCACAGTACATAAATTACTCATACCGGAAGTCAGTTTGAAGATAAGTTGATCTGGTAATCAAGAACATAACATATAGCAGGGTCTGACAAATTGGGTTTGGAACTCTCTGATGGTGAAACTCAGCATGTTGTAGATTTGGGTGAGTAGTAAGGAGTATCTGAACTATTGTATTCCAGAGATTTAGTCTCTAGTGACAGCATATGAAATATATGAGCATCTGAGTATCGGTCAGTACAAGCAGAGGAAGAATTGGTCAACAGGGTATCAAACCTCAATCTAGATGTGCAAAAGGTATTGATCAAGTAACTTGAGGTGTTATATGATCTTGGCCAACTTAAGTAATGACTTTTATGCCTAAGGTTTTGGTGTGCATCATTTATCAAGTATGAATTCAGTCAACAGAACAGTATCTTGCAAATATCCTAAGTGTTCTTGTTGCCGACTAGAAAGTTGATTGAAATCCTTGATGCAAATATATATATACCCAATGGATTCAAGCTTTAAAAGAGGGTAGTGATATGTGTATGATTAAGTGTGAAAAAAAGGGCAGAGAGAAGTGTGGAGATAGTAATCCAATCCTGAAATGTGACAAGGGAGTGATACTAAGTAGAGGAAGAATGAAATGTGCTAGATTAGTATATTGAGCCTAACTGGAGCTAAACTCTTGCATATACAGATGTTGTTCATCAGTTCAAACACTTGGTTATCTTCTATAAGTTCTATAGACAATGAGTCTCTTGTAGGCAGTGAGACTCTTGTGAGTAGTGTGCTCAGGCAGTGAGCCCTAACTGGCAAGTGCCATTTTGTACTCCTTTATTCTTTTAACAGGGAAATCAATCTTGGGTTAGTCACCCCATGGTTTTTCCCTTAACAAGATTTCCATGTAAAAATCCTTGTGTTATGTGTGTTAATTTCATTTTAGTTCTCCTGGTTGCTTATGCTTTCATGTTTTGATATATCACTTAATATTAAAACAAGAAAAGAAAGTAAAAGTAAGAAAAATTTGAGATAACTGATTCACCCCCCTCTCAGTTATCTACCCTGTTTCCAACAGTGTCTACCTCCACATCATGATTAGATAACTTCCTCTTCTTTCCGACTGGTTTTACTCCATCTACTAAGTCTTCCAAACTAACTTGTCCTAGACATGTTGACCCCTTGACTTCAATTAAGTCAAACCATATCTTTCAAATATTCCACTGTTCATCAGCTTCTCCTTCTTTTATAAGTCAAACCGTCTCTCTCAAATCTTCCACTATCCATTAGCTTCTCCTTCTTCTATACATAACCTCTATACAAGTTTGTCCTTATATTTCCATATACTATGTTGACATCAATGACAATTCATATTGCCAATGACCTCCCCTTTTGTCATTGATGGCAACATATACTCCCCCTTAGATATATATTTCTCTCTCTCCCCCTTTTACAAAAACTCTTGCAACTCACTTAGAAGGTAGAATGGCTTTGTCTATTACTTTGAGTTGGGCAAGAGTAGATACCCAATTTGGTTTGTCTGAGGTAAGAATATGATTTTGACATTCAAATTGCATACACAAGTTCTCAGCCTCCTCTATGCTACTTGGGGTCGTCATCTTCAAATCAAGTTTTTTTAGCTTCACCTAACAATCTGGATAATGAAACTAGTCTCATATTGACTACTTCCCTTAACTTACCAAATTGTTTCTTTATTTTTTCTCTTTGGTCTTGAAGTTGTGATAGTTGTGAATGAAGAGTTTCAATTTTTTCTTTGGTTGATCCAAACCTCGCCACTTTTGATATTTGTGACTCAATAAAGTCAATATGAGCTTTAATGTTCTTAGTGGCATTTGGCTATTTCAAATAGAACATGTATAATACAGTTGCTTCATCAATACATCCTTTGAATATTTTCAAGTTCTCTTGTAGCTTATTGTGTGTATTGGAACACTTATTAGATATCTCAGCCAACCTTTTCTCATTCATCTTTCTTAATACCTCTTGTTCTACTTTTTTCTCAACATGAGAAGAATGATCTTTAAAAGAATCCATTAATAGATTCAACCTTTGCTCTGAAGATAGAGAGGAGTCAATGATTACCTTTGATAATCCTTCCTGAATCAACTTTACAACATCTTCAACTAAGCTAGTGTTTTTCATGTTTTCTTGCAGAAGCATGCAATATATCACCAAGTTGAAGGTTATGAAGAGGTGAAATACTTGATAGATCTACTTGTCCCTCATGGGTAGGAATCTGCAAAAGTTGGGGTGTGATCACTGGTTGAAATTATAATTACATATCTAATAGGTCTTTGAATGAGTCTGACTCTAAAGAGTTCTGACCTATATCTTCAATATTATCATCTTGATTCTTCTTTGTTTCACTCTAATCTTTCTTTTCTTGTTTCTCCTTCCACATCCTCTTCTATCTTCATCAATGACCACATTATTGTTGAAAATGAAGGTAGAATTGTTGCTATAAACTTTAAAATTTTGTGTATGCAAAGCTAAAATAAAGATTAATCTGTAACAATTAATGAACAATTGATTTGCACATTCAATCCAATGTAGAAGAGAAGAGAAGAGAAAAAGCTTGCACAATATTTACGTGGAGAAACCCTTTCAGGAAAAAACTCCACTCAAAGATCTTTCCTACTTGTATTAAATCTCTTTGGAAAAGATTACATTCAATACTAAAATTTCTCTAAGTCCTTGATGCACTTCACAAAAAAGCTTCTTGCTTTTTTCTCTAATCTTTTTCAAAAACTTTTTATTTTTTTTCTAAGTCTTTTTTCCTCAAATCAACTCTCTGGAAAATGTATGGGGTTTTCAATTAAATCAACAACCGTCTTTTAATTCAAAAGCTTGAAACTCAAATTTTAATATACAATTGATAACATAGCTTCCAAAGCTCATACAAAAATCAAGCTCACTTAAATTGAGAAGACTAAACTCAAACAAAGTCCAAGCTTTGAGTTAACTACCCCTTCATGATGTGGGTGCCCAAGATGGATAAATATAGTTGTCCCAACATCAAACTCATCACCAAATAAAAGCAACATAAAAAACTCCTCCATTTGGGTGTCCATATTTGCCTAATGAGTTTCTGATAACTGAAGTGATCAAATACACATCAAAATCATGCAAATAATATGCAAGATTGATGTCCCCAAGGTTATTATGAAATATCTTGTTCTATACGTGCAAGTGACATGCAAACACCGGATCCAACATGCAACTGATACCCATTACCTGAAATACTGAGATGTACCATCGTGCAACTTTCATGAGTTGGAGTGTCCTACAAGTAATATCTTAAAACTGACATGCAAGCATTTTCAACAATATGCAACTAATACCCATTTCCTGAATCACTAAGATGTATCATCCTGCAAGTTTCTAGAGTTGGAGTGTTTTGCAAGTAATCTCACAAAACTGACATGTAACTACATGTAAGGTCATATAACTGACATGCAAGAACATGCAAGGTCATACAAGTCCATAGGAATGACATGCAACAACATACAAGGTCATACAAGTCCATAGGAGTGACATGCAACAACATGCAAGCACATACAAGTGACATGCAACAAGATCCAAGTCCATATGAGAAACATGCAACAACATGCAACACCATGCAAGCTACATGCAAAAACATGCAAGTCCATGCAAGCTATTCTAACCACATGCAAGCAATATCCAATTCATGCATCTTTAACACTGTAGTTAACTCCAACATTATATGTATGCAAGGTGTCTCAACATTATCCACTTATGTACATAAAAAAGCACAACTCCAAGTCTAAAAATAAGTCCCAAGTCTAACTCCCACTCACTAGGAGTTATCAAACTCTATTTTAAGACTTAGGTGAAGTCAACAAGGTCTTCATGGCTCCCATCTAAAAGTGAACACCCAAGTTTGGAATTATCCATTTAGAACATAATTGCAAAAGTCAAAGTGATATAATTAATCTCTCAAAGTCTTAATGTGTTGGGGAACACATTCCAAGAACTTTGGAAACACATGAATTGGTTAGGATTACAAGTTAATGGCAACTTATCCTAACATTTTCCCACTTGACATTATACATTGAAATAACTCTAAATGATATAATTCAAACTTTAAATCAAGTACAGTGATCAAGGCCAATGGCCTTCCTGCACCAAGAGAACTTATCTGTAATAATTGGCTTTGTAAGATAATCTGCAACATTAACCAAAGTGTCAACTTTTTTAGTCAAAACCTTACCATTCTCAACCATTTCTCATACAAAGTGATATTGAACATCAACATGCTTAGTACGGGCATGATAGATAGGATTTGTGGCTAAACAAATAGCACTTTGACTGTCACAATTAAGTCTTACTGTCCTGCAATCAAAACCAATACCTTTCCCAAGTCTCTTTAACCAAACTACCTCTTTGGAGGCATGTGTAGCAGCCATATACTATGCTTCTATAGTAGACAAAGCAACCATGGGTTGCCTCTTACTCATCCAACTTACCACAGTTCCAAATAAAGTAAACACATAGCCACTTGTGGACCTTCGACTATCCAAGTTACCTACCCAATCAGAATCAACAAAACCCTGTATGTCCAATGATCTGTCAATACTATCAATACCATGATAAACCAAACAATAATCAGAAGTTCCTCGCAAATATCTAAATACCCTCTTAACATGATTCCAATGTTCTTTACCAGGGTTAGACATAAATCTACTTAAAACTCCCATTGCTTGTGTAATATCTGGTCTAGTGCAAACCATTGCATACATTAAACTACCAACAACACTAGCATAAGGAACATTAGACATCTCTTCAAAAGCATCATTAGTGGTAGGACACATGTCTAATTTCAGCTTAGTACCAATAGAAAAAGGAATTCTAACTGGTTTGCAATCATGCATATTAAATCTTTGCAAAATTGTATCAACATACTTACTCTAACTTAACCATAGTTTTCTGGGAACATGATCCCTGCTGATCTCTATTTCAAGAATGTATTTTACAGCCCCTAAGTACTTCATATCAAAAGATTTACAAATCTGAGTTTTAAGTTCTCTAATCATTTCCTTGTTGTTACCAATAAACAACATGTCATCAACATACAAGACAATAATTAGAACCTGATCATCAATAATCTTAAGATAAACACAATGATCTTCTTCACTTCTAACAAAACCAACTTTCAATACAAAAGCATCAAACTTTTGATACCACATTCTAGGTGACTGTTTCAAACCATACAAAGATCTTTTCAATTTACAAACCAAGTCTTCCTTCCCTTTAACAACAAAACCATTAGGTTGCCTCATATAAATCTCCTCTTCAAGATCCACATGCAAGAAAGTAGTTTTAACATCCATTTTCTCTATCTCAAAATCAAAATTTACAGCAATAGACAAAAGGAATCTAATAGAAGTTAATTTAGCAATTGGAGATAAAATTTCATTAGAATCAACACCCTCTCTCTGGGAGTAGCCCTTGGCTACCAATCTAGCCTTGTACCTTTCCAGATTACCATCTGCACCAATTTTCTTTTTATAAACCCACTTACAACCAATGGGCTTTCTTCCTTTGGGCAAATGTACAAGATCCCAACTGTCACAAGTGTCCAAGGAATTCATTTCCTCATGCATAGATTTCAACCAAGACTCACTTTCTTCTAAAGAAAGAGCCTCCCTAAAAGATCTAAGTTCATCATTAGTACTCAATAAAGCAAATATACAACGAAAATCAGGAGGGCTATACCTATCAATTGGATTTCATTACCTTATGGATTTTCTTACATAGGCTTTGTATGTTCTTTTGTATGCTCATCTTGAACATCATTATCTAAACTTCTTGAACTCTCTTCTTCTTCTCCATTCCCAAACCCATTTAGTTGTTCTTCAACATGTGCATCTTCTTGCTTATTTGTAATTGTTTCAAAATGCACTATGTTCCCTTTTTCTTGTTCCTTTGGTTGTTCCTCACATTCATAAGCTCTAAACTCTCTAAAAATAACATCTCTTGATAAAATCATTTTCTTGGTTAGAGGGTTCTAGAGTTTGTATCCTTTTACATTCTCACCATAACCTACAAAGATGCATTTTTGAGCTTTTGGATCCAGTTTAGTTCTTTTCTCTTTAGGCACATGAACAAAAGCCTCACAACCAAATATTCTTAAATGTGAAACAAAAGGTTTTCTTTTTAACCACATTTCATAAGGAGTCTTATCTTCAAGAATAGAGTAAGGAAATCTATTAATTAAATAACAAGAAGTAATTATAGCCTCAGCCCAAAAACATTGATCTAGCTTAGCATTGCTTAACATGCTCCTAACTTTTTCCATTAAGGTTCGTATGCTCCTAACTCTTTCCATTAAGGTTCGGTTCATTCTTTCTGCTACCCCATTTTGTTGGGGTGTATAAGGTGTTGTTTTCTATCTCACAATACCTGCATGCTTACAAAATTCATCAAATTCCTTTGACAAATATTCACCACCATTATCTGATCTCAACACCTTTATTTTACAATCTGTTTGCTTCTCAACTAAGGCCTTAAATTCCTTAAACTTAGTGAAAACTTCAGATTTTGCATTCATAAAATAAATCCAGGTGTATCTTGATACATCATCAATGAATGTGACATAATATCAAGATTTTGCAAAAGTTTCAACATCCACAGGTCCAAAAACATCTGAATATATAATCTCTAATAAACTCTTTGCATTATTTGTTCCACTAGGAAATGAAGATCTACTTTGTTTTCCAAACACACAATGCTCATAGAAATCATTTTTGCCAATAGAATAATCTAAAATACCGTCAACCAATTTTTTTATTAATAATGGTCCTAAGACCTTTTTCAGTGATGTGACCCAATCTATGGTGCCACAACATACAAGTATTTTCAGTGTCTGTTACATTGGCTAAATTATTCAAAGTAGATGCATTTAATCTAAACAAGTTTCCCATCTGAGATCCTTTAGCAACCACCCAATTCCCTCTCACCATCCTGCAACCAGACTTATCAAATGTCACATTTATTCCAGAATCATTTAGCTTTGATATAGAAAGTAAGCTTTTTGCTAATCCTAGACAATGCAAAACATCATGAAGGGTTTTAACCCTTCCATCACTGAAATACAACTTTACCTTTCCCTTGCCAATTATTCATTTTGTACTATTGTCACGAAGGTAAACTTCACCTCCATCATATGCTGAATATTTTGAGAACCACTCCTTGTTGGGAGTCATATGGTAGGAGCAACCTGAATCAATAAGCCAATCATTATTACTTATTGTGTTAGCTGAAATAGTTCATGCATCATTGTCACCATCCTCTGAGGATTTTTCAGTGGAAGAATCGAAGCTCTTTTTCTTTCTCTTACAATCTTTCTTCACATGTCCCCGTTTGCCACAGTGTTATTATATGGAGCCTAATCAGACTCGGAGGTTAAATTTTCTCCACTTTTATCGGCGCGGTTTCCCCCAAATTCCTACAGGGTCAAGGGGCAGCACCCCCAAGACGGGGTCAAGGGTCAAGGGGTTTTGATATTGTATTGTATTGTAGTATTTTGCAGCGGTATTAAGTTGCAGGGATTGCTGATTGTAATCAGTTTGATTTACTGGATAATAATATTGGACTCTCTGTTTGGTGGATGTAGCCTGAGTTTGGGTGAACCACGTTAAAACTTGTCTCTTGTTGTTATTATTTCTGTGTATTTCCATTTCTCTGTTTAATCTTTATTTGCATTTAATTGATAGCTTCTGCCAGCTAACCCTAACAAGTGGTATCAGAGCGGGGTTGTGTTCGATTATCATCTGTAGGAAAGTCTCACGGTTGAGTGGGAGCAATGGCAGACGAGGGTAAAACAAAGGTTGATAAATTCAATGGGCAGAACTATCAGTTATGGAAGATGCAGATGGAGGATTACCTCTATCAAAAGGATTTATGGAGGCTGTTGGAAGGAGTAGCCAAGAAACTGGCAACAATGTCTGATGAGGATTGGAATCTTCTTGACAGAAAGGCACTTGAAACCATTTGGTTGTGCCTGGCACCGTCAGTGGCATTCAATATAACGGAAGTGAAGACAACAGATGGTCTGATGAAAGCTTTGGCTAAATTGTATGAAAAACCCTCAGCCTCAAATAAGGTATTTCTCATGAAGCAGTTGTTTAATTTGAAAATGGTTGAAGGTGGATCTGTCACAGGTCATTTAAATAAATTTAATACGATTGTCAGTTAATTGACTTCTGTAAATGTAAAATTTGATGAAGAAGTTAGAGCTCTCTTGATATTATGTTCATTGCCTGAAAGCTGGGATAGTTTGGTAATGGCGGTTAGTAACTCTGTTTCTGGTTCAAGTACACTAAAATTTGATGATGTTGTTGGTGTTATTTTGAGTGAGGAAATTCGTAAGAAAAGCTCAGGTGGATCCAAATCAGGCAGTGTTTTGAATGCAGAAAGCAGGGGCAGATCAAAGGAGAGAGGAAAAGGTTCTGGAGGTCATGGGAAGTCACGAGGAAAATCAAAGAACAAAAGATCCCAAACTAGAGGAAAGAAGGATTGCTGGTACTGTGGAAAACCAGGTCATCTGAAGAAAGATTGTTGGTCTCGGAAGAACAAAGAAGGAGACAAACAAAAAGGCAATAAGGAAGCAAATGTGGTAAGTAATAAATCTGAAGATGACGCTTTGATTCTTTCCCTAGATAATGCTGATGATTCATGGGTTTTAGATTTAGGGGCCTCATTTCATGCTACGCCCCATAGAAGTTATTTTCTTGATTATGTCCGAGGGGATTTTGGGCTAGTTTATTTGGGAGATAACGAACCCTGTCAGATTGTTGGAAAGGGAAGAATCAAGATTAAGTTGTAGAATGGGAATCATTGGCTACTACAAGAGGTAAGACATATTTCAAGGCTCAGTAGGAATTTAATTTCAGCAGGGCAGCTAACTGAACAAGGTTGCACTGTTACATTTACTGATAAAAATTGGAAGGTTTCAAAAGGTGCCTTAGTAGTAGCAAAATGTGTGAAAGTAGGCACCTTATATCTTTGTACAGGTCATACTGTTCCTTCTACTTTAGCTGTTACAGAGAAAAAACAACAGGTTCAGGAACAGTTGCTACAGGTTTGCAGGAAGAGACTGGAAAAGTTACTGCAGGTTCTGAGAAAACACTGTGGCATAACAGACTTGGGCATATGAGTGAAAAAGGTATGAAGGTACTTCATTCTAAGAAAGTTTTACCAGGTCTGAAATGTATTAATATGGATTTCTGTGAAAGTTGTGTGTATGGAAAACAAAAGAGAGTCAGTTTTCTCAAGGATGGGAAGCAAAAGAAAAATAAAAAAGTTGGAGCTTGTGCATACAGATGTATGGGGACCAGCTCAGGTATCTTCTCTTGGTGGCTCTCAGTATTATGTTACATTCATAGATGATGCAACTAGGAAGGTCTGGATTTATTTCCTTAGACAGAAATCTGATGTATTTGAAACATTTAAGAAATGGAGAAGCTTGGTTGAGAATGAGATAGGTAAAAGATTAAAATGTCTCAGATCTGATAATGGCGGTGAGTATTGCAGCAAAGAATTTGAAGATTATTGTTCCTTTAATGGAATTCGTAGGAAGAAAATGGTTCCAGGGACTCCACAGGAAAATGGAGTGGTTGAACGCATGAATAGAACAATAATGGAGCGTGCAAAGACCATGAGATTGCATGCTGGACTACCTTTAAACATGTGGGCAGAGGCTGTTAACACTGCTGTATATTTAATTAACAGAGGTTCTTCAGTTCCTTTGGGCTGTGGTATTCCAGAGGAAGCATGAATAGGCAAGAAGGTGAGTTATTCTTTTCTGAAAACCTTCGGCTATGAAGCATTTGCACATATAGATTCTGAAAATAGAACCAAGCTGGATGCGAAATCAAAAAAATGTACCTTTATTAGATATGGCATTGATGAATTTGGTTAATAGGCTTTGGGATTTTGAAAATCAGAAAACTGTGAGAAGCAGGGATGTTATATTCAATGAGAAGGTGTTGTACAAAGATCAGTTGCAGTAGCATGAGAAGAAAGAAAAGGATTATGTGGTGCTGGACGATACTCCAAATAGTGATGTTCCAATGGTTCCTCATGCTCCGCAACAGCAACCAGAAATACCACAAACTCCAGTGAATGTTAGACGGTCAACAAGGATAAGTAGACCTCCTGAAAGGTTTTCTCCCTCTTTGTATTCTATTTTGTTAACAGATGCTAGTGAACCAGAAGGGTATGATGAAGCTATGCAGGTGGATACACAGGTTCAGTGGGAGCTTGCAATGAAAGAAGAAATGGACTCTTTGCTAAAAAATTAGACTTGGGAATTATGTAAGTTACCTACAGGTAAAAAGGCTTTACCAAATAAATGGGTTTACCGGCTGAAAGAGGAAGATGGAGGTAAGAAAAGATTTAAGGCCAAGTTAGTTGTAAAAGGATTTACACAGAAAAAGGGCATTGATTTTGATGAGATATTTTCTCTGGTTGTCAAGATAACTTCTGTTCGTACTATTTTAAGTATTGTGGCTGCTAAAGATTTACATTTGGAGCAGCTAGATGTTAAAACTGCCTTTCTCCATGGTGATTTGGAGGATGAGATATATATGGAACAGCCCCAAGGATTTGAGGTCAAAGGTAAGGAGAAACTAGTGTATAGATTGAAGAAGAGTTTGTATGGCCTGAAATAAGCACCTCGGCAATGGTATTTGAAATTTGACAGTTTTATGGCTGAGCAAGGCTACAACAGGTGTAATTCTGACCATTGTGTTTATTTTAAGAGGTTGGATAATGACAGCTACATTATTTTATGTTTATATGTTGATGACATGCTTGTAGCTAGGTCTAACATGGATCACATAAGAGAGTTAAAACAACAGTTAGCACAGTCATTTGCTATGAAGGATTTGGGGGCAGTAAAACAAATCCTTGGTATGAAAATTTGTAGAGATAGGAAGAACAGAAAATTGACTGTATCTCAAGCTGCTTATGTTGAAAAGGTGTTGCAGAGATTTCACATGGAGAATGCAAAAGCTGTAAGCACACCTCTACCTAGTCATTTGAAATTGACCAAGGAGATGTGTCCTAAGACACAAGTGGAGGAAGAGAAAATGTCTGAGGTACCCTATGCTTCAACTGTAGGAAGTTTAATGTATGCCATGGTATGCACGAGACCGGATATTGCACATGCTGTCAGAGTTGTTAGCAGGTATATGAGTCATCCTAGATTAGAGCATTGGAATGCAGTAAAATGGATTCTCAGATATTTGAGAGGTACATCTAATAAACACTTATGTTCTGGGAGCTCTAATACTGATTTAGCAGGTTATGTAGACTCAGATTTGGCAGGGGATATTGATACTAGGTGGAGTACTACAGGTTATGTCTTTACTGTAGGTGGAACAGCGGTGAGTTGGATTTCCAGGTTACAAAAGGTGGTTGCTTTATCCACCACAGAGGCAAAATATGTAGCTACAATAGAGGAAAGCAAAGAGATGATATGGCTGCAATCTTTCATGAATGAATTGGGCACACAACAGGTTAACAGTTATTTATTTACGGATAGCCAGAGTGCCATACATCTTGCAAAGAATTCTGCCTTGCATTCAAAGACCAAACACATACAATTGAGGTATCACTTCATTTGGTCAGTGTTGGATGATGGACAGTTACAGCTGGCAAAGATACATACAGATGATAATCCAGCAGATATGTTTACAAAGACAGTGACAAGGGAGAAGCTGAGCTCCTCTTCAACTTCGATTGGTCTTCTAGACTGAAAACAACCAAAAATAGAATAGCAGAGTCCAGGGTGCTTATTTCCAGTGGGAGCTACAGGGTCAGTGGTGTTATGATCAGTCTCCAAGTTGGAGATGATATGGTGTGGAGTCTGATCAGTCTCCAAGTGGGAGATTGTTGTTATATGGAGCTTAATCAGACTCGGAGGTTAAATTTTCTCCACTTTTATCGGCGTGGTTTCCCCCCCAAATTCCTACGGGGTCAAGGGGCAGCGCCCCTTGCGGGGGTTTGGGGGCAGCGCCCCCAAGACGAGGTCAAGGGTCAAGGGGTTTTGATATTGTATTGTATTGTAGCATTTTGAAGCGGTATTGAGTTGCAGGGATTGCTGATTGTAATCGGTTTGATTTACTGGATAATAATATTGGACTCTCCATTTGGTGGATGTAGCTCGAGTTTGGGTGAACCACGTTAAAACTTGTCTCTCGCTGTTATTATTTCTGTGTATTTCTATTTCTCTGTTTAATATTTATTTGCATTTAATTGATAGCTTCTGCCGGCTAACCCTAACACACAGTTCCAACATTTTACCTTTCTCTTACCAGATGTGATTTTAGAATGACCTTTAGACTTACCCTTCTTCTTATCTCCTTTGGGTGTCTTTTCCTTAGTTCTACCCCTTACATGTAAAGCATCTTGGGATCCACCATTTTTGGACTTTCTTCTCATTTCTTCTAAAAGAAGTGTAGCAATAAGATCGCCCATTTTTGGATCTATACCACTACCACTAATAGAAACAATTAGATTTTCCTAAGATTCTGGTAAAGAACATAATATTAAGATACATTTATCCTCATCATCAATCTTAACACCAACAGATGCAAGTTGACTTAAAATCAAATTAAATGTATTTAAATGAACTGTAATAGAATCTCCATTTTTCATCTTCAATGAATACAACTATCTTTTGAGATATAACTTGTTAGTTAAACTTTTGATTTGATAAATATCACCTATCCTCTTCCATAGCTTGTATGCAGTAGCTTCAGTAGAAACATCCAAGAGGACAACATCTGCAAGGCACAACCTTATGGTTCCTCATGTTTTTTAATCAAGTTTCAACCAATCTTCATCTTTCATAGTTGTAGAGGGATTCTTTTCATTTGAAACAGCAACCCATTATTCTCTTTCTTCCAAGAGATCTTCCATTTTTAATTTCCACATATCGTAGGTTGATCCATTGAATTTCTCAATATCCATATGAGAGATAGAACCCATTGTATACAATCTCCTTCACAGATCTGCAAAACCTACAAAACAAAGCTCCCACTGCAGCCAAAAAACCTTCAAAACTTTGAGAGAAAGGTGTCCCTCACTCTCCACAACCGTTAGCTCTAATACCAAATGTTGAAAATGAAGGTAGAACTACTGCTATAAAATTTAAAATTTTGTGTATGCAAATCTGAAATAAAGATTAATCTGTAACAATTATTGAACAATTGATTTGCACATTCAATCTAATGTAGAAGAGAAGAGAATAGAAGAGAAAAACTTGCATAGTATTTACATGGAGAAACCCTTTCAGGAAAAAACTCCACACTCAAAGATGTTTCCTACTTGTATTAAATCTCTTTGGGAAAGATTACATTCAATACTAAAATTTCTCTAAGTCCTTGATGCACTTCACAAAAAAGCTTCTTGCTTTTTTCTCTAAGTCTTTTTCAAAAAATTTTGCTTTTTCTTCTAAGTCTTTTTTCCTCAAATCAACTCTCTAGAAAATGTCTGGGGTTTTTAATTAAATCAACAACCCTCTTTTAATTCAAAAGCTTCTTAATTCAAAATCTTGAAACTTAAATTTTAATAAATTACAATTGATAACATAGCTTCCAAAGCTCATGCAAAAATCAAGCTCACTTAAATTGAGAAGACTAAACTCAAACAAAGTCCAAGCTTTGAGTTAACTGCCCCTTCATGATGTGGGCACCCAAGATGGCTAAATATAGATGTCCCAACATCAAACTTATCACCAAATAAAAGCAACATCAAAAACTCCTCCATTTGGGTGGGCATATTTGCCCAATGAGTTTCTGATAACTGAAGTGATCAAATACACATCAAAATCATGCAAACAACATGCAAGATTGATGTCCCCAAGGTTACTTTGAAATATCTTGTTTTGTACATGCAAGTGACATGCAAACACTGGATCCAACATGCAACTGATACTCATTACCTAAAATATTGAGATGTACCATCCTACAACTTTCAGGAGTTGGAGTGTCCTGTAAGTAATATCTTAAAACTGACATGCAAGCATTTTCAACAACATGCAACTGATACCCATTTCCTAAATCATTGAGATGTACCATCCTGCAAGTTTCTAGAGTTGGAGTGTTCTACAAGTAATCTCACAAAACTGACATGCAACACATGCAAGGTCATATGCAAGAACATGCAAGGTCACACAAGTCCATAGGAATGGCATGCAACAACCTGCAAGCACATGCAAGTGACATGCAACAACATGCAAGGTCATACAAATCCATAGGAGTGACATGCAACAACATGCAAGCACATGCAAATGACATGCAACAACATGAAAGTCCATATGAGCAACATGCATCAACATGAAACAACATGCAAGTACATGCAAGTAACATGCAACAACATGCAAGTACATGCAAGCTACATGTAAAAACATGCAAGTCCATGCAAGCTATTCTGACCACATGCAAGCAATATCCAATTCATGCATCTCTAACACTATAGTTAACTCCAACATTATATGCATGAAAGGTGTCTCAACATTATCCACTCATGTACATACAAAAGCACAAATCCAAGTCTAAAAATAAGTCCCAAGTCTAACCCCCACTCACTAAGAGTTATCAAACTCTATTTTAAGACTTAGGAGAAGTCAACAAGGTCTTCATGGCTCCCATCTAAAAGTGAATGCCCAAGTTTGGCATTATCCATTTAGAACTTAATTGCAAAATTCAAAGTGATATAATTAATAAATAATTAATCTCTCAAAGTCTTAATGTGTTGAGGAGCACATTCCAAGAACTTTGGAGACACATGAATTGGTTAGGATTGCAAGTTAATGGCAACTTATCCCAACAATTATGATATCAACATATTCATTTATATTATTGTACCATGACACCTGCATCCATTACACACATATTAGTATTTTCCACATCATTGCATCTTCCATCTATAATATATATTTATTAATCTAAGCATCTTTTCTGGTGCAGTCACGGTAGGAGTGTTCATAGAGTGAACTGTCCAGGCCGTGTAGCAAGAGTAAACACAATGGAAACAATTCAAAGATATGAAGTAAACATAGATTCAGTCATTCAGTATATAATAGAATTCAACTACAATCTAGTTGGCATCATGCGGGCTTACAATTCAGCTCACAGGCCTGATTACAAAATATCATAATATGCACAAGATATAGCTTTTAAGTCCACTTGTGCAAAATTCAAACTAAGAACTATCACTATATGATTCACTTTCTTTCCTAGGGATCTATTACATCCTTATATATCATCTCCAGTACAAAAGATTCTTCTGCATCAGCCATGGAAGGTCACAAATTCCAATGAAGAGATGTAATGTGTGTACACAGATAGGTCAGACCTAATCATGTAAAACACCTCCGCCAATGAATGGAATTATGTGCGGATCTTGGGGAAGGTTGGCCATGAACCAAAGATCATTGAATGATGTGTCATTAGGCTCCATAAGTCAAGGAATGCTCCGCAAGTCTTCTCCTTTAGCTGATTATTAGAGACTACTAGGATGCTCTGTTCTAAGAAAACAATTGATCTTCTGATAGCGATAACTTTCTGGTGCTTAATCCAAATGTTCTAAATTCTAGATATGATGTAGATGAATGAATCTAGATGCTAAGTCTAGCTTTGTAAGATATGAAATGTAACTGCGGTAGAATGCGGATCAAAATACAGAAACTGCTACTGACTGAACTGCTTGAACTGAACTAGAAAATGAAAGGAAAAAAACTAAACAGCAAACAACTGAAATTTGGTTGATGCAAGATTACTCTTGAACCAGGGACACTCCTGCATCAGACATCCAGGGTTATTGAAAAAGTGAGTCCCTCGCTTTGCTGGGGCTAGGGGAGAACCAAGACGGTCCACCTCAACCTAGGAAATCCATGATGAATCTTCTTCCGATATGCCTTTCCACTTCACAAGGTATTCTTTGTATTGTCTTCCTCTAGTGTTGCGTCCAACTCTAGTGTCCAAAATGTCTTCAATCTGCTCCGGTGCTTTGTGTGGTAACTACTTCTTCAGGTCTTCTTCCATGTTGTCACTAAACTCGGCTTCATGATATTGATAAAGGTCTATAATGTTGAAAATAGGTGATATACCCAATGTCTCTGGTAACTCCACTTCATATGCATTTCTTGAATCAAATTTTCTAAGTATCTTACAAGGTCCAAACATCTTCATCTTCAACTTGCTATATGTTTCAACTGGAAATCTCTCTTTTCTCAAGTATACCATCACTTCATCATCAACTTCAAATTCCTTATGTCTTCATTTCTCATATGCCTTTTCCTTATACTTACTATTCATGTCCTCCAAATGCTTCTTGACCTGATTATGCACTATCTTCATGTGATCTACAAATTCCTCTGCTTCTACACTTCTCTTTTCTTCCATAGCAATGTCTCTTAATTCTGCAACTCCTCTAGGATTTACTCTGGTAACAATCTCAAACGGTGTCCTTCTGGTACTCCTATTTACTGAATTATTGTATGCAAACTCTACTTGTGAAAGAATCAAATCCCAACTTCATGTCTTCTCTCCAACCAAACATCTCAACAAGTTTCCCAAACTCCTATTCACTACCTCTGTCTGTCCATCAGTCTGTGGATGAAAAGCTGAAATGAACTTTAGATCTGTCTTCATCTTCTTCCAAAGTGTCTTCCAAAAGTACCCAACAAACTTTGTGTCTCTGTCTGAAACTATACTCTTAGGTAATCCATGTAATCTCACAATCTCCTTGAAAAATAGGTCTGCTACATGCACTACATTAGTTGTCTTCTTACAAGGTATGCAATGAGCCATCTTTAAAAATCTGTCCACCACAACAAATATTGAATCATGTCCTCTCTGTGTCTTTGGCAATCCCATTACAAAATCCATGTTTATGTCTTCTCAAGGTCTCTTCGGTACTGTCAAATGTTTATACAATCCAGTATTCTAACTACTTCCTTTTGCAACTTGATAAACTCCATAACTCTGCACAAATTTCCTAACATCCTTATGTTTCTGAGGCCAAAAGTAGTTTTCACTTACCAAAGCCACTGTCTTATCAATACCAAAATGTCCTGCCAATCCACCACTGTGTTTCTTCTTGATCAAATTATCTCTCATTGAACTCTTAGGTATGCATAACTGATTTCCTCTGAACAACATATCTTCCTAAATGAAATAATCCAACCACTTATTCCTATCTGTCACAACAGGTTCCTTAGATGCTTTTCAAGGTTTTGCAAAATTAGTGTCTCCCTCATACATATTCTTCAATTCATCAAATCCCAACACTTCAATTCTCATTTCTGTCAACCAATTTCTTCTTCTACTTAATGCATCAACAACTTTGTTTGATTTTCCACTTCTATGCTTCAATACAAAAGTGTAACTCTACATGAAATCTACCCATCTCATATGTCTCTAATTCAACTTACCTTGACTATTCAAATATTGCAAAGCTTGATGATCTGTATATAGTACAAACTCCTTAGGTAGAAAGTAATGTCTCCACTTCTTCAAGGCTTGAATTATGGCATAGAACTCTTGATCATAAACTAAATATCTTCTCCTTGCATCATTCAACTTTTCACTGAAATATGCTACAGGTCTACCTTCTTGACTTAATACTGCTCCAATCACACTCCCACTTGCCTCACAATCAACTTGAAATACCTTATTGAAATCTGGTAATGTCAACATAGGTTGCTCTGTCACCTTCTGCTTCAATAGTTCAAAACTTTTATCTGCTCCTGATCTCCACTTGAAATCTTTTCTATCACCTCTCATTGTCTCTATCATAGGGTTACAAACTGAACTAAATTTTTTGATGAACTTCTTATAGAAACTAACTAATCCATGAAATGATCTAACCTCTCCAACGCTCTCTGGTGTAGGCCATTCAACAATTACTTTCACTTTCTAAGGGTCCATCTTCAATCCTTCCACAGAAATCACAAATCCAAAATATACCAACTCTTCCTTCATGAAACTACATTTCTTGATGTTTATCAGCAATTTCTCTTCTCTCAACCTCTACAAAACTTGTCTAATATGCCACAAATGTTCCTCTTTTGTCTTACTGAAAATTAGAATATCATCCAAGTATACAATCACAAACTTACCCAAGAATTTCTTCAAGACTTCATTCATCAATCTCATGAAAGTACTTGGTGTATTTGTCAATCCAAAAGGCATCACTAACCACTCATACAGTCCTTCATTTGTCTTAAAAGCAGTCTTCCATTCATCTCCCTCTCTGATTCTGATTGAATGGTATCCACTATTCAAGTCTATCTTTGTGAAATATCTTGCTCCACTCAAACAATCCATGATATCATCCATCCTAGGTAAAGGAAATATATACTTAACTGTGATCTTGTTGATTTCTCTAGAGTCAGTACACATTCTCCATTCTCCATCTTTCTTAGGTGCTAATACTACAGGTACTGCACAAGGACTCAAACTTTCTTTGATCAAACCTTTCCTTAACAATTCTTGTATCTATCTATTCAGTTCTACATTCTCTATCGGTGTCATTCTTTGTACTGCTTTGTTAGGAAAACTTGCTCCCAGTATAAGATCCATGTGATGACTGATACTCCTTATAGGTGGCAATCCTTCAGGCACATTATCTGATATGATGTACTCTGTCAGCAACTTTCTTATCTCCTTCGGTTGTTCTCCTCCAGTCTCTTTGTTCAATGTTTCAAGTTTCTTAGGAATCAAAGCATAACACATATTCTCATGTCTCAAACCATCAAGAAATTTTCTTCCATTTACCAAATAGATTCTAGCATTTCCACATTCTTCACTCTTAGGATCATCCTCCAAAGGAATCAAAGTAATTCTCTTTCCATTTGTTGTTATAGTGTATGTATTCTTTCTCCCATCATGTATAGCTTTTCTATCATACTGCCAAGGTCTACCCAACAAGATATGACAAACATCCATAGGCATAATATCACACAAGACTTCATCATGATAAGATCCAATATGAAATTTCACTAAACATTGTTCACTCACCAATACCTTATGATCATCCTGAATCCATGCTATCTGATAGGGCTTAGGATGTTTCAATCTTTCCAACTTCATCTTAGTCACCATCTCCTTTGAAACTAGGTTATCTGAGCTACCACTATCAATCACAACTTTACAACATTTACCTCCTAATTTGCATCTTGTCCTGAACAAACTTTTCCTCTGTGGTGGTTCCTCATTTGTTTCTACTTGAAATAGTTCTCTCCTCATCACCAATGATTCTCCTTTTTCTAGCTTACCAATTGAATAGGGATCACCTAGTTCAACAGGTTCTTCATCCACATAGGCGGCTCTTCCATTATTTTGTGTCCTCTTGCTTGTACTACCCTGATTACATTCGAATGCTCTATCTCTTTCACCTCCACACTTGAAACAAGTACCTTTAAATGTTATCTTATCAAATCCTCTTCCCTCTCTTCTGTATCCTTCATTCTAGTACGTACCAGGGCTTCCTCTCTGGTAAAAATTTCCATCATCTCTCTGGTAAGCATTATTATCTCTGTCCTCCTTCTTGAATGTGACCTGTCTCCTCCAAAAAAAATCTACCTCTCTGAATTTACCTCCTCTGCCTTTTTGTCTCAGATCATGTCTTTTATTCAACTTCTCTTAAACTTTCAAGGCAAACTGATATACTTCTTCCAAAGATGTTATCCTTACCAAGCTCGATTCTTCTTGAATGGTCAACCTCAGTCCATTGATATATCTAGCCACTTTCTCCTTGCTTGCTTCACTATGTCCAGTCCTTATAATCATCTTATGAAATTTTTCAGTGTACTCCTTCATAGATTTCTCCTTCTGTCTTGGTTCTGCAATCTTTTCAATAGTTCCAACTCATAGTCAATAGGTATGAATTGATTCTAAAATTTTGTCACCATCATATCCCACTTTGTAATCTTTTCTTTTCCTCTTCTATTTCTTTCCAATTGAACTTCTTTCCACCATATAGCAGCATGTCCTTTCAATTTTGTCTTTGCAAACTTTACCTTCTTTGGAACTTCAATCTCTTCATATTCAAAGTATTCTTCCATGTCATTTATCTAGTCAATCAATTCTTCAGGGTCTAAATTACCAGTATAGTTCGACACATCAACTCTAGGTCTTTTTCTGATCTTCAAAATAGCTCGCAACATCTTTACTTGATCTGATTCTTCTTCCTCGTTAGCTCTTAGGGTTTTGCCAATTTGTTCAACAAATTGAAATTCTTCTTCATCATCACTTTCAACATTAGGTCTTCAATCCTCTTCGTCTATCATCTTCAACAACATCCAGTCAAATTCACATCATTTTCATCATCTCCATCATTTTGTCCATTCTACCAGCCATTGTTCCAATAGCAACAACTCTCCTTGGCAACATTCTTCCTAGGATCAAGTGCAAACTACCTCAAGTTTGACGATCGGGCTACAAGTGACAACTGCCTCACAATCGGTGATCGGTTGCGACACAAGTAACCTACCTCAATTCAGAGATCTGCCCATAGCAAGATCTTATGGAATTCCCTTTCCAACTTAGCTCAACTCACTCAAAAGATTCAAACTTTCACTCTGATACCACTTGGTGTAGTCACGGTAGGAGAGTTCACAGAGTGAACTGTCTAGGCCTTGCAACAAGAGTAAACACAATGGAAACAACTCAAAGATATGAAGTAAACATAGATACAGTCATTCAGTATATAATAGAATTCATATATAATCTGGCGGGCATCATGTGGGCTTACAATTCATCTCATAGGCCTGATTACAAAATATTAGAATATGCACAAGATATAGCTTTTAAGTCCCCTCATGCAAAATCCAAACTAAGAACTATCACTATATGATTCACTTGCTTTCCTAGGGATCCATTACATCCTTATATATCATCTCTAGTACAAAAGATTCTTCCACATTGGCCAAGGAAGGTCACAAACTCCAATGAAGAGTTGTAACGTGTGTACATAGATAGGTCAGACCTATCATGTAGAACACCTCCGCAAATGAATGGAATGATGTGTGGATCTTGAGGAAGGTCAGCCACAAACCAAAGATCATTGAATGATGTGTCATTAGGCTTCATAAGTCAAGGAATGCTCCTCAAGTCTTCTCGTTCAACTAATTATTAGAGACTACCAAGATGCTCTGTTCTAAGAAAATAGTTGATCTTCTGATAGTGATAACTTTCCAGTGCTTAATCTAAATGTTCTAAATTTTGGAAATGATGTAGATGAATGAATCTTGATGCTAAGTCCAGCTCCACAAGATGTGAAATGTAACTGTGGTAGAATGCGGATCAAAATATAGAAACTGCTATTGACTGAACTAAACTGGAAAATGAAAGGAAACAAACTAAACTGCAAACAACTGAAATACAAATGTTTTGGTTGATGCAAGATTGCTCTTGAACCAGGGATACTCCTGCAACATTTTCATACACAATTCACATCATAATCCATCATACAAAAATTCCACCAATCCATATATGCATCACCACAAAAAACCCATCCATACCTAATACATACATCTATCTTACATCAATCATCACATACAAACATCATATCAATCAAATTGTATCCATATATCACCAACACATGCCTTTATAACCTACAAATGCAATGGAATTGATTTTCTTCTAGTAAGATTGTCTCAAGGTAGCAAGTACGCTTGCTAACTATTTCATTGTGTACATCTACATAATCCACCTCATAACACATGCATCAAACATCCATAAATCCGTAATACCTTAACATAAATCCATAACTATAAAATCAATCCATAATCCCTTAACCTACATCCCTAGAAATAAATTACTTCAATAAATCCATCTAACCATCACATACTAAATCCATAATCATAACATAAATCCATCTAACTATCACATAAACACATACATATCCATCAACATATACATTCATTCATAATCATAAAAACATCCCTTATAATCCATAACATACATTCATCACATACATCCATAGCACAATCGACATGATAATCCATACACCGAACATAAATCCATACATCACATCACATCATAACCATATCATAATCACAACATCATAAAATAAAAGATTGGATATGAAGCCCAAACTTACCACTCATCCATAAAAAAAACCAAAAACATCCATAGCCATACATCTCTACCATAATCATCCATACATCAAAGTCCAAAAAAGTCTCATTATATGCCTAAAAGAAGTTATTAATGGTAATTATAAATGTCTAATAGAAAATAGACATACCTCATACTTACATTTGGCATTAATGTAAGATTAAACTATTTTAAATAGACTATATCTTGATTTAGTGTACAAAGCACAAAATGAAAGGATTCAATCTTGTATTTCATCAAAAACATCCATAAAAATAACATAAATCCAAACACCCATCACATAATCATATAAACATATTATCATAACCTCATAACATCAAAAACAACCCATGCATCCATAACATCATATATAATCCATATCATAATCCACAATTTACACTATAATGCATACATAAACATAACATAATCGATCATACCCATATAGAAACATCATATACCATCAAACACATGTATATATACATATCTATCATAATGTCATGGTACAAAAATGTTAGTGTATACATCATAATACATCATGCCTCTAGCACATATAATAAAAAATCACCCACAATCCATCTTGACTAGCCCCCTTTAACCTCTCTAACTCAGCTAATAGATCTATTGATGGTGGCTCTAGAGGTGGTCCCTGATGTGGTGGTCCCATCACCACTAAACCTCCTATCCTAGTTGTGCCTAACCACCCTAATCAAGATGATGCTACATAGTTTGGCACCCTCTACGTTGTTGGAATGACCCCATAATAATGAGCTCGCTAGTAAGTTGCCTCCCTAATTGTTGTTGTGGCCTCTATCTGTGCCTCCACCATCTGATCAAATACTCTCACCATCCCCCTGGCCACAAAAACTCTCTAGTAGAATCCCTCTCCTATCTTAGTCAGGTTGCATCACCCTAGGATCTGTCTCTCTCCACAACCGAGGCATCTCTCTCTACCCTCAGTGAGTCCCACTCCCCTTACATGGTATCCATTTTCTCCTAGAGATGGTTTGGTGCTAACACCACTACATCACGCTCACTCCAAGTTGTGGCTAGTTGCAACTCCAAAGCACTAATCCTATCATCTATCCCCTCCTACTAGTCTTGTATCAGAGAGTGTACCCCTACATCCATATCCATGTTCTCCTCCTCCTATCCCTCTCCCTCTCCCTCTCCCTTAGTCTCATCCTCTCCCTCCTCCTCCTCTACTATCTACTCTAATAGTACCTCCTCCACTATCTCTTCTCCATCCCTCCTCCCATGACCTTTCTAACCACCTCAACCTCTAGGTCTAGTGCCCTTTCCACCACCTCCCCCATCTCCTCCTATACCTCCCCCATCTCCTCCTCCATTGCCACCATCCCCATTGCCACATTCCCCATCTCCCCTTCCTCCTCCCACAGCTACCACTTCTCCTCTCCTCTGCCTCCTCTACTAAACCTCCCCCAAATCCACCTACATCCTCCCCACCATATCCTACCTCCTCAATGCCAAGAACCTCTGTGGCATGTGCTTCCTCCAATAAGATCTATACCTTGCAGTAATCCCTGCATCCTCCGGCCCTGCATGAGGATCCCAGTCTACTATCATTATTTGTAGTCTCTCGGCTTGAGCCATTGCCTTTTCAATTTGTAATCCCTAGGTGCTCACCTCGCTACATACTCACACAAAAACATGTGGTCCCTTAGCTAGCCCCTATACTCAGCCAAACTAGCATGCTACTCTATTAGGTCTATACCACTCAATCAAATATGCATACCTCCCAACTAGGTGGCATCATGTCAGCATGTATAGGTGTTGTTATATGGAGCCTAATCAGACTCGGAGGTTAATTTTTCCCCACTTTTATCGACATGATTCCCCCCCAAATTCCTACGGGGTCAAGGGGCAACGCCCCTTGCGGGGGTTTGGGGGCAGCACCCCCAAGATGGGGTCAAGGGGCACCGGGAGTTATTTTTCATTGACCGACATAAGAAAACCCTATTTTTGTAACTGACAAAAAAGCTTGATAAAAGCAGCTAAGGGTTAGGATTTTTTGATATTGTATTGTATCATTTACAGTTGTATTGAGTTGCAGGGATTGCTAGTTGTAATCAATTTGATTTACTGGATAATAATATTGGACTCTATGTTTGGTGGATGTAGCCCGAGTTTGGGTGAACCATGTTAAAACTTGTCTCTCGCTGTTATTAATTCTGTGTATTTCCATTCCTCTATTTAATCTTTATTTGCATTTAATTGATATCTTCTGCTGGCTAACCCTAACAACAGGTACATAGTCAGGTCCTTCTGCTATCTGTCATGTGTCTGGAAGGGTATCCAAATGATGTCTCCTACCTGCAGCTCATCAAACAACCTCCACCAATATTGAATATCCTCCGGGGACTTGTACTATAGCCTCTCACCCCGGAAATAGGTGATCAATTCCTCATCTCCCTACACTACTCGCTACCTCACTAGTCGTCACATTGCAATGTGCTCCCACACCCAAACCTATAATAGTGTAGTGTGCCCTAGACTTGCCCCTAATCCATATATGATGGAGTTTAAATCTCTATATTCAAGCAAAGAGTCACTCATATTGCAACATCTTCATTATGCAGTTTGCCAATCCAATAAAAAAGTGTTTCTCACTCTTATCACACTGCACAATGCCACTGATAAGAGCCAACTCATATAGTGCCCTGTCTGAGACCATCTCCTCACGCACAACCACATGTAATTGCCAACTCATCTAGGCACATCCACCCACCCAAACAACTACGTTAACTATACATCCACGGCCCTTGAGGATGTGTATACTAGTTGAGTTCGAATAGACAATCGCAAGATACTCTAGACATCCTCTAAATTCACAATCATCTCCCCTGTAAGTAAATGGAAAGTGCTCATCTCCAATTTCCACCTCTTTGCTAATAACATCAACATCATCTGATGTGCCCAGATCACTGGCATGTGTGCTACATAGTGAAGACCACATCTTTGGAGCATATCCATTCTTCCTGCGTAAACATATCTAACACTTGTAGTGTCGTTGATCGTCACTTCCCAGTTGTCACAATCTCCAAGACAACCTGTATAATTCACTCATGCATCATTTTTCATATTTTCCATAAAATATCTTCCTCCTCTCTTTTTTCTCTCACCCTCGGTGGATCTGCTAAAACCTAATGCACATCAATCATTCCTCTATTAGCCTACATGTATCTACCAATTTATGATGTGCATTCACCGTTCTATCTTTTCATCCACCAATTTTCTCCATCTTGTCTACCCTTGAATTCTTTAGCCTTGTTTCTTGCATATTCACCAATCGAGGGCATACATTTACTGATTCCTTGTGCTACCACCCATTTTTCGTGGATCCACTGAACTTGTCATCCATCAACCACAACATTCTAGATCCACCCCATTTTTTATGTATTTGTATATTTGCAGAGCGCCCTTCTATCATCCATGACTCCTCACCTAATCCACATGGTGCACCACATCAGGAACTTGAGCCACCATCTCTCTACTCCTCTCTTCTAATCTTCTAAAATTTACTTTGACAAATGGTGAAAATGATTTATTTTCACCCCTAGGGGTTATTTATAGCCTCTTTTCACATCCCCCCCCATTTGCTCCATTATCTTCCCTCCTTCCTAATTTTTCACTCTCTACCCATTTTTTAATCTGTTTTCATCTTTCAAGAGCTTTCTGGGGTCCCTTTCTTACCCACGTAGCCTCTCAAGGGTGCATCACCCTACTATCACATTTTCCAAAATTCTCCCAAAATAAAAACCAACTAGGGCATGTCACATATTTTATTCCTACGAAACCACTATATTTTATTTTTCTTTGAAATAATATTATTTTAACACTATTTCAAAGAGGGGCAAAATGTAGACACTCGAAAATGATCATGCCATTTCCCGTCATCCTCATCATAATTGATCAATTGCCCTCCATTTGACATACACATTAATTAAATAATATTTAATTATTTAATTAGTATTTCTCTATCTCATTCTTCTATCCAAAATCATTAAATACCCTATTTCTTCTATTATGGCCCTAAATAAATATTCATTTACTTAGGACTATAGTTCCCCTTCATCCCCAAAATTAAATAAATATGTCTATTTATTTAATTCCACTTTTTATCCATTTGTGATTACTTTTACTAATCATCATCAATTATCCTAAATCTTGTGCACATAGATTAATTTTGAAAAATTAAGAATTACATTCCCCCATGCCTATAGAGGATACACTTTTCATATATTGTACATGCAAAGTGGATGCATGTACATGACAAGTGGTGGTTTGGAAGCATGGACAAATCTTCCTTGTCCCATTTCTTCCAATTTTAAAATCCACTTGTCCCTTTTTATTCAATTTTAAATTACACTTGTCCCCCTTTGTAATTTAAAATTCCACCACTTTCTCCCATGCATAATTTAAAAATGCTCACAAAATCTAAAACTTACCTTTTCATAAATACCCCCCATACCCTTCACCTACCAATTTGATCTCAACCCTTCATCCATTCAAACTTCAATCCTCAACCCGTGGATCTTTAATGAATCTTGGAGCCTTCACCTCAACCAACATCTTTTTACCATTTGTCTTTCTCTGCTTGCTTGAGGGATCTCAAGCAATGAGAATCATTGATCTTGTCATTTGATCTCAACCCTCCATTCATCCATTCCAAACTCTATAAACTAAATCCCTCCCCTTCATTTTCAACAACTCTTTTGAATGCAAGGAAATGCTATTAATTTGAGCACTTAGACATCCAATCTCTCTCTCATATCATCTAGGACATATCAAAGGAATTTCATAGTCATGGGTGCACTAGTTTATTTTAAAATTTCCTTTTAGTCTTATTTTGAGGTTGCAATTGGTTGTGAATTTAATAGGTTAAAGTCATTTTAGCTTGTTTATCATAGTTCACTTTCACTTGTATACAATATTCTATGTTTTTAAATGAACAAGTTTTGAGATGGAAGTTGCTAAGGATTTCTTGTAATCTTCCCCACGATCTAGATGACAAAGAATTCATGGAATCCCTCAAGTCATCCTACCTTGTATAACAAAATTTATTGTGTGAATTCTTCACACATTCATTATTTCTTGAAAGAAACACAAAATTTAATATCAATCTATTTGTAGGACAAGTTATATAGTTCAGATCATTTCTTTCTACCTTGCAGAAACAAATAAGTTGGCATGATAGAACTAGAGAATATCTTTAAGAAGAGAAAAGAATTGACCTTCTAATGAGGCATCACTATCATAGACCCTATGCATTTCAAAATATTTTTACGAGGCTCGAGAAATTTGATATTATGAAGGAAAATTATAATGAAAGTCGTAGATTCTATTATGAGACTTTTCAAATAGAGGGTCCTCAATTGATAAATAGAACCTGGGAAACATGTGAAGAGAGATACACCCCTTTACCCATTCATATAAAAATAAGGGAAATGTTTTCTCGTACAAATTTTAGATGGTCTTATAAAAGAGCATGGGGGATGGTAGAGTTGATAATAGAACTAAAAGTAAAATGGGTGGGAATGAGGTTTAGAGCACCATTACTCCTTCAACCACCTACTCTAGTAAATGTGACTACAAACCAATTTTAGTGGGAGTACCAAACATGGAGACTCAAAATAAGGTTAGGTAAAGGTTTTACTTGAGATCCAGGGGAATGGCATGTCACAATAGGACTAGTGTATGATAATAGTGCACTATTTGAGGAGCACAACAAAAAAAGAGAGGCAAAAAAGCAAAATAGATTAGGAGGACCATCACATCAAAGAGCAAGAGGGCTTTCTCAACCTTAGGAGGACTCAATCTCAAAAAAATTATCCTTTTCCATAGCATGACTAAACCTATTATGCCAAAAATACTTGATCCTTATGATGAATTACTACTTATTTATTTAGAAATAATGTATAAAATTGTATTTTCTATTTTGATAAAATTAAACTCCTAAGATAATGATTGTGGTTGCAAAAAGATCTATTTTAGTTGAAAACGGCTTCATAGCAGCAAGGATAAGGAAGAACCTATGAAGAAAGGAATACCCCTAAAATATAGATTCAGAAGCTAAAAACTCCAAAAAAAGTCTTAGGTAGTACTCCAAAAAAGTGTTAGTCATGAATATTATTCCTTGCATTTAGCACTATCATTTCTTTTGTTATGTAAAAGAATATGTATTTGAAATCTCCCACTTGGGGCCTTTATTTCATCAATTATTTTTTCAAAACAGACTTCTTCAGTTAATTATGTTTTTATTTAAAAACTTTAAAAAGTGACAATGCATGAAGCCACCAGTTCTAGATTTCAAGCATGAATTTAGGATAATAGATATATAGTGTTGTTTTTATTATTCAAAGGATATACGGAGATAATATACAATTCTAGATTTCCAAATAGTTTTCTAAGTCTGAAGTAATATGGCATTTTTGAGTACTATGTAATGAAGTGATTAATGTTTTGAAGTATGTTCTAAAGTTTTACAGGTTTTTCTTCAACTTTTAGAGAGTTGGCCACTCAAAGGATTAATATAGATAAGTACTTGTCATTTATGTCTTGTATATGTCTATGATAGATATCACTCATGTTGTCATGATATTTTCTATCTTTAAGATGTGCTAAGTAGATTGTGTTAGCCTGTAGGTTCTGTAGATTTTTTGTTTTGTTGTTAAAGAAAGTTCTACAGCTTTTGTTTGAGTTCTAAAGTTCTGTAGTTCTGTTTATTTATACTATAAGATCATGTTGTGGTTTCCTATTCATCTTCATGGTAAAATTCTACATGTTTTCCTATCTTAAATTGATGATGCTTTCATAGTCAGATTTATTATGCTTATATAATATAGTTTTCAAATTATTTCCTAGATTAATTTTTGAATTCTTTCTAGTTTATACATTGGTTTATATCTTTAAGTGCTTTCTAGTTTATAAATTTGTTTACATTTTCATTAAAAGTCCTAAAAACTATTATTGAGTTGAGATGCTTAGCTCCCTATTGTAAATAACTATTGGACACCACCCTGTTTGACAAACTGATAAATCATATTAAAGTACAAGGTTCAACGACACTTTGTTAGATAGGTAGATCCTTTTTTCCATTCTATATATAATATACGCCTTTGTTCAACACTACACTAGAGGTTGCTCTTAGTAATTGTATAGATGTCATGTCATATAGGCTTTCAAAATACCATGTTATTGTGTTCACCATACCTAACTCGCCACTACTATACATATAAGTCAAAAAAGGGGAGGCACATACATTTCTATAATGGCCTGTTATAGTTAGGATTTTATGAGTGTTCACAATAAATCATCATATTGCTTTGAGATTTTGGTGAGTGTTTCTAGAAATTGGTTGGTGCGATGGGTTTCCACTTCAAACAATGTGTTAAGGTGTGCCAACACAATCATCAATTCCTAGTCATTCTCATATTATATTTATTGGATTGCCTAAGCCTGTTGCACCTTAATGAGTTCACATTGAAATATATTCTCCCTTAGTTCCATCGATGTGTGTTAGGAGGAGAATGGCATGAAATGAATGGAGATCTTTGTTCTACCCTCCTTCTAGCACCAATCTATTGATGGGTGTTTTTTCACACAACTTAGATAAAATACTAAGTATCTTATCTCTCCTAAAAGGAATCAAATCCCAAAGAAATGAAAAATGACTACCCCAAGGTCTTTACTAGCCCAAGTCTTGTCTTTGTGAGATAACTAGTAGCTTGATGTTCTTTGTTTTTCTAACAAGGGGCCTTACACAAATCTAGAAAAAAATTCAACACAAGGTTAATGTTTGCATAAACTAATTAGTTTTTAAATTTAGCAATGTATAAACAAACTGATCCAAACATATATTGCCATCAAATGTATCATTTCAGCCTATAGCCAATAATATAGTAACTGTCATTCATGAAATATCAACCTTAAATGGAAATATACAAATTTGAAAACCCTATTCTAATCCTAAACTAACAAAATCTGATAAAAAGTGCAAAAGTAAGGTAGGATAGAGAAAGGTTAGAGAGAAAACTAACTAAAACTCAAGCTTTTTCCCGCATTTCAGTCTCAACAATGGATAGAGTACAAGTTTGACAACATTAACCATTCATGATTTTATCATAAAAATAAAAAATCAAGCTTCAATAAGGTGCAATCTTCAAAGGAGTTTTTCCAAATCATGAAGGAAATCTTCATTAAACACCTAATTACTAGTGTAGTTAAACAATAGATGTTCAAGATAACCACACAAAGTAATCCACAATTAGCATATCACCAGTGGTATGGAAACTTTACAAAATCAAAAGTATAGCTAAAAATTAAATAAAAACTCAAATTGGTGTTTAGAAACCATGAAAAAAACCTTTCTTGATGACAAATTTAACAAATATCAACAATTTCTATTCACTAACTTGAGTAGAAACCATGAAGTAAACTTGTATTAAGCTCAAAATTTTGAGAAATATCAACAATTTCCAAACTTGGTGTGGAGAAAACCATGAGAATATCATGGAAAATTAGAAAAATATCACTCAAATCTAAAGTACAAATGTGTTTCAATATGTCTCAAATGATTTTTCCCAACCATTACAATGAGTTTCAATTGTACACTTATGCAAATCAACTTTACAATACTAAGTTTTTACCCTTACATCCAATGGTTATGATCAATTTGATCTAATGGCTCAAATTTGACACTTAAACACAAATCCAATTTTGGTGGAAAGTATAATTTTCTAAGATATATCCCCTCATTTCCTTGTAGCTTCCTCAACAAGATTCCCCTAGTATCAAAAAGTAATTTTTTCTTGTCTTCACATTCACTTAAATTGGTACTAAGTTTCCTATTTTTGGCAAAAAGTTCACATTTTCAAGCTCAAAACATTTAATATTTGCAACTACATGTCCAACTCATTTACTTTTTACAACTCCAACTCATTGTTGTAGTATGATAAATATTTAGAAAATTAACATGAGCATATGTAGAAAATACTTTTCTCCTCCATAGGTAGCTATATCTCTTCATTTTCTATGTGAAAGCATGATAGTGCAACTATAGGCAATCAATTTCATCATCAAAAATTCATTTCCAACCTTGTATCCTTCATCTTTCCATTATTTCTAAACACATTTATTCATCTCATTACTAGAACAACAAGCTAGGGCCACTTAAAAGGTTGCATCAGTTATGTTCAAGGCTACAAATCAGGTATAAGGTTATACATTTCAACTTTAATCAACACAAATCTAGGCACATATTTAGATCAGGAAAATCATCCACATATATCAAGAGTTGCTCACACCATCAAATCATAATGAATTAATTCAACAATAATGTTAAATGTCAAGTTAACATTTTTCACAACCCTATCATGGCCAAGTTTATCATGCCCTAATTTTTTAGAAGAATATACCTCTCTAGGGTCTTAAGGCTAACAAACACCTTCCTATACTTATTACCAGTCCCAGACACAAGGCCATAGTGTTCATCACCCAAATCTCTAATAATTTTAGTCTGAAAAAATCTAGGGCATTCTCATAAATTCACATTAGATACTTAACATGATGACAATGACTCTAAAAATTCCTCCATGATTAGAGTATATTGTGGAAGCCAAACTCCACAAATCTCAGAGTAGCTAAGCTTGATGATAATTGAGTTCATTTTATTGGCTCAAGCCTACATAGTTAGGACTTATTAATTAGAAGGTCAGTTCATAGCTATTTGATAGGTCAGTTCGTAGCTATTGGATATAGTTTTAGCCTTAAGCTAAAACATACCAAAGAGGGAAGGTTCATCAAATTAGGAATGCCCCACACCTTAGTGTCATTCCCTAAGTACCTTGCTTATGGACTTGAAGTCCAAGGGTATTCTTCACCCAAGAACTACCTACATAGCCACTTCCAAACGAGATCAAACACATGTAGGTCTCCTCACTTAATCTCTTAAGGGTTATTCACATAGGTTACTACTCTTACAATTTCATTGTCATACCAAGCTCATACCAACGTTTACTAATATTCCCATAATCAAGTCCATACCCAAAAATAAGTGTATTAACATAATCAACATAAAATAAGTCCAATAATATTTGAACATAGGACAATAGAAATCAAAATATCTTCATCATGCAATAGTTATGCAAAGCCCTAATACATCCCCAAATGATGTCCTATTATATAGGATTCAAAGATATCAAGCATCATAACTATATTATATTATAACATCCTTCTTGATGAAACACAACCTACATTAACAAGGTCACATAAACATTATATGACACCTTGTAGGCTTACCACAATATTGGTATATGTGCTTTATGCATGATCAATACATGAGTTATTCTTAAGACCAATCTAGCAACACTATGTTTCTTATTTATTATCCTATTAATATATATACTCCATAATAATAATAGCCTTCTAATTTCATTTACCTTATGGTGCAACCCCATATTCTTATAATAGCCTAGTTTATGGACTAGATAATATTTGTGCTTACCTTTTTATGTTAAATATTACCTTAATGGTCAGTAGAAAGATATCAATATATAATATCATTACAAATGGTTTATCTCTTAACTCGATCTCAACAACACCAGTAAATTAAATTGCAGTTGCCTTCCATTTAGAACACAATCATACCACAATTCAATACAACTTTAGTACCCTTCCCATGGATCCTGTTAGTAATCATTTTTGTCTAGGGTTTGAGCTTGGATGTTTGCAGGTTTTTCATTTAAACCCTAAATCTTTTTGTCCATCGGCATGAGTTTCCCTTGTCTTAGCGATCTTGTTAGTAGCAGTGGTGTGTTCATTACATCACCAAGACTTTATCTATTGATGGCTGAGGTTGATGTCATTCCGACGAGGCTGGTCTGGCTGACGGAATGTGGCTTAAGGATGTTCATCGGGGTGACTTCTCGCATCGGTGAGGCTAAGAGGTCTTCTTCCGACGCCTTGTGTTTGGCCGATGAGGACCTTCATCAGAGTGACATTGCTTATCGGGTGAGTAGGCAGAAGGTCCACCGACATGAGGTGTCTGGCCGATGGATTGGGGGTTGCGGTCGGCAAGAGTGGTGTGGTCAGCAAAGGAGTTTTTTGTCACTCCGATGGTTGATATCTGGCCGACGAAGGTATTTGTCGGTGAGATCGATGTATCAGTAGGAGAAAGTTTGAGTGCACCGATGGTTTATGGTCTCATCGAAGACTAGGCAAAGGATGTAGCGATCGGTGTGATCGATGTGGTCAGTGGGAGGATTTTTGGTTGCTTTGATGGTGTAGGTCACACCGACGAAGGCGGGAGTCACACTGATGGACCGCCAGCGGTTGGCTCGCGGGTCACATGGAGTAAAATCACCGACAATATGTTTACATGTGGCCATGCATATAAAGTGCTAAAAGGGTCTCCGCGGGGTGCATGTGGGATAAATGATTCCTACATTTTTGAAATATCAGAGTGATATGTTTTGGTGAGAAGATTTCAGAGACACGATCTATTGCATTTCCTAATGGCCGCGGGTTTGGTAAAACATTAATGACATAGAAATTGCAGAGGTATGGCCTGGTTGACTAGGTAGCTACCCGATTGCAAAAGAAAATTCTCAAGTGGCAGTGTGGGGCTTGAGCTCAACCACTCCCAGCTTTCTTTTCAGCCTGTGCATTAAATGTTTCAAGTACCATTCTCATGGTGCTCTGCATTTGGTAGAGTTTCAAAATTTTGAGAAGACTTTGTGATTAATTGCTGAAAGTACATGCTTGTGCTATAACAGCCATGCTGTGTGGCTCTTTTGTGTTGTTGAAAACTAGACAAAATTCTAGGTGCTGTAATAAGAAGCAACTACTTTGGTGATTCTATCTGGATGTCTTGTGAGTTTATGAGTCTCATGTTGTATGTTTCATGCATGAATTTATTGGTTTCATGATTGATTTTATATGAATAATGCTTTATTTGCATGTGTTCTATTATTCTGTCTCCAAACTGAATATGCTCTTCTTCTGAATCTATAAATCTAAGGGGTGTCTGGGATTCTAGAATATAGTTCTGCTATGTTGAAAACTTAATCTTTTGCTTCTGCTCAAGGGGTAGATTAAAGTGTTTTAGGTTAAGGGTTGGGAAGATCATATTGCAGTAAGGATATTGTAAGTATAGGTAACTGAATACTCTATTTTGGGAGGTATCTGTAAGGCAGATATCACAAAATCCCCTTGATACCCAATTTTTGATATATGTTCATGCTAGCCATTCACATGTGTATGTCTATTGACTCCGAGCCCTGGATAGGCACCAATCTAGTTTTGCATTGAGGTTACATCTCAAGTCCTACTTTTACATCCACATAAAATCAAACTTAAATTTCAAAATCAAACCATTAGGACATTAGAATTAGTTTAGGATTTGAAATCCTCTATCTACAATTGAATATAGGCCCAAAGCTAGCCCCTTTGCACTTATCTCATAGTTTTGGTCTACACAAAGGAGGATTCATCTGCTTTATATCAACATCTTGCCATCCACAGATATATCTTATGGATGTTGAATAGGGAATACCCCCCTAGGTTTTGCAGAGCTTGAAGAAGAAGAGGAGATATCTATAGAGTCTATCTCCTACACTGTTGGTGTTAGATCTAGGGCACACAACTGAGAGGGGGGGTGAATCAATTGTACAAAAACTTGCTTCTATTTCAAACACTTGGATCTACTTTGTTAGTTAATAGTATATCAATTAACCATTCATCAAAGCATAAAGCAAGAACACCGGAGCAGATAAACATCAACACATTAGACACCAAGATTTTGACATGGAAAACCCGGTTAAGGGAAAAACCACGGGGTGATTAACCCAAGGATTATTCTATGTTAGAAGAATAAGAAAAATGGATGGCACATGCCAGTCAGGGCTCACTACCTGAGCACACTGCTCACAAAGAGGCACACTGCCTACAAGAGACACACTATCTACAAGATCATAAGTATTACAAACTTGAACTGGAGAATGACATCTTCATCATGTCTGGATCAGTTCCATTTAAGCCTAAGACACACCTACTCTGCCTTTCACTCTTTCGCTATACCACACTCATCCGCTCCAAAACACACTTTGAAATGAACTCACAAACCTTTATTTATACAAGGCATCGACTTAGGAACAATCATCTAAGTCAGCAATCATCCACAAGAACATTCGCAAGTCGGCAATCATCCATAAGAACATTCACAAGATGAATAACTCATCCGGTTGGCTAGACTGAATAAGAACATCTTCATCTGGAAGAATATCTTCAATTCTAAGCTCTAACACTAATGCGGACCAACAACACAACCTCAACATGATCCAAGAACCTTCACAAGCTTGCCTGAATGACCAGGTACCTCCGCACTTCCTCTACTTACTGGAATCTCTTCTCCTCTTCATCTGAAACTTCAAGAACATAGTCTGTCACAACTGTCAAACTGAAACAGGTTCTTCCAAACCTCCAAACTACATACAAACTGAGATGACACATCACAAGGACATCCCAAACACTCCTTCCAATCCGCAGGATAGGACAATGCACTTCCGGATCTCACCGGACCTTTTTGTAACACTTTGCCATTTCAGAACATCTCCCGTAACTAGTTCTACTTGATCGATCACAACTTCTTCATATCTTCATGCGGACCTCTGAAATCTTAACTGGAGCATCTCAAGACTCATATCTACAAACCCTTTAATCTGCATCCTCTGATCCTTAACCTATTGAGTACATTTGCCTTCTTCTCATCACTGTTCTTCACTGTTTCTGATTGAGACTAATTTTCTCAATATCCTCAGCCCACAGCTTATCCAATTCTTCTCTTCAAAGCAATATGAGTATGTTGACATCAATGACAACACTGGTTCACCTCATACTTGCAACAATCTCCCCCTTTGTCATTAATGGTAACATATGATGTGAAAAACCATCAAGACAAGAACTTCTCCTTTCTGACACAACTCCCCCTATCAACAACAACTTTTCACATGTCTTCTCTTCCTTTATTGCTCCCCCTTTGATCATCAACCACTTGTTTTTCACATGTCTTCTCTCCCCCTTTGACATCAATGGCAAAGGGCTCATACTTGCAATTCTAGCACATCAATATCATACCAGCTACTCCCCCTTAGTAGCAGCTCCCATCATCAATCCGGATCACAAGATATGACTGTGATATCCACTGGACTGATGCACATCAGTGCATCCTAGTTCATCACCGGAGGGGCCATGACCCCTAACTTCTCCCAGAGATACTCAAAAGAGTCCTTGGGAAGAGGTTTAGTAAAAATATCTGCAATCTGATCCTTAGAGGGTACATACTCCAATCTGACTTCATCCTTGTTCACTTGTTCTCTCAAAAAGTGGAACTTGATAGATATGTGCTTGGTCTTAGAATGCAACACTGGATTCTTAGAAATATTTATTGCACTTGAATTATCACAAAAAATTGTGATAGGCTCCTCATATTCTACTTTAATGTCTCTTAACATCTGTTTCATCCATAAAATTTGAGTGCAACTACCTACTGCAGCAATGTATTCTGCTTCAGTTGTAGACAGAGATATTGCCTCTTGTTTCTTGCTTAGCCAAGAAACCAACCTTTTTCCCAAGAAGAATGCTCCTCCACTTGTACTCTTCCTATCATCCACATCTCCTGCCCAATCTGCATTTGTATATGCATGAAGAGAAAAGTCATGGTCTCTGGGATACCATAGGCCATACTCAACTGTTCCTTTCAAGTACCTAAAAATTCTTTTGATTGCCATAACATGAGATTCTCTAGGATCAGTCTGGAATCTTGCCACAAGACCAACAGCCTACATTATATCTGGTCTAGTCTGAGTGAGATACAATAAACCTCCAATCATTGATCTGTACTTTGCCTGATCTGTTTTAGGAGAATCATCATCTTTGCTCAACTTACATCCGGTTGCCATAGGAGTGTTCATTGGCTTTGAATCTTCCATTCCAAATTTCCTCAACAATTCTTTCACATATTTGGTCTGAGAGATAAAGATACCTTTCTTTGTCTGAGTAATTTGCAGACCCAAGAAGAAATTCATTTCACCAAGCATTGACATTTCAAACTCACTTTTCATTTGATTTGCAAAGGTTTTACACATACTGTCTCTTCCTCCAAAAATAATATCATCAACAAATACTTCAACAAAATCAAGATGTTTTCATTATCTATTTGGAAATATAGATTACTGTCAGCAGTACCTTTGTTGAAACCAATCTACACAAGATGCTTATCCAACCTTTCATACCATGCTCTTGGAGCTTGCTTCAATCCATATAGTGTTTTCTTCAACTTGCAGACCATATCATCATGATTAGACAATTGAAATCCATCCGGTTGTTCAATGTAAACTTCTTCTTCCAACTCACCATTTAGAAAGGTAGACTTGACATCCATCTGATATACCTTGAAGTCTTTGAAGGTAGCATATGCAAGAAATAATCTAACTGCTTCAATTCTTGCCACCGGAGCAAAGGTTTCTTCAAAATCAATTCCTTCTATTTGAGAGTAGCCTTTGCAAACCAATCTGGCTTTGTTTCTGATTACTTCACCAACTTCATTTAGTTTGTTCCGGAAGACCCATTTGGTTCCAATCACATTCTTGTTTCTAGGTCTGGGAACAAGATCCCAAGTGTGATTTTTTTCAATTTGCATCAACTCTTCCTCCTTTGCTTTGGTCCAATTTTCATCATTGCAGGCTTCATTTATTGTCTTAGGTTCAATCTTTGAAATCAGACAACATTCATCTGAATTTTGAGCAATTTTCCTCCTTGTTTGTACCCCTTTGCTTTTGTCACCTATGATCTAATCTTCAGAGTGATTTAGAGTTACATACCTTGGAACTTTGGGAGTTTCTTGCACTATTGTTTCTTGATCAGGCTCATTTGGACAAACCTCTTCTTCCTAATTTACCGGATCAGTCTGAATCTGACTTTCAGAGGAGGATTGAGCTCCTTGAACCAGAACACCATCTTGATCATCTTCATCATATTCATAAAACCTTGAGAGCTTCTCAACTCCTTCATCAACCTTCACATTTGTACTTTCTATCATCTTTCTCAGTCTCTTATTGTAACACTGGTATGTTTTGCTTTGAGTGGAGTAACCCAAGAAAATTTCTTCATCACTTCTAGCATCAAACTTTCCTAGATCTTCATCTCTTTTGATGTAACACTTACTACCAAATACTCTGAAATATCTCACAGTAGGAGTTATACCAAACCAAAGTTCATAAGGAGTCTTACCAGTATTGCTTCTGATTTGAACTCGATTGAGAGTGTAGACTGCAGTGCTGATAGCTTCTCTCCAAAACATCTGAGGAACATTTGCTTCCATCATCATTGTCCTAGATGCTTCTTGGATGGTCTGGTTCTTTCTCTCAACTATTCCATTCTGCTGTGGAGTCCTAGGAGTAGACAACTATCTTTTTATACCATGCTTCTCACAGAAGTCTATGAATTCACCGGATGTGAATTCACCACCTCTATCAGACCTCAGACATTTCAGTTTCAATCTAGTTTGATTCTCTACCATAGCTTTGAAGATTTTGAACTTCTCAAAGGCTTCTGATTTCTCTTTTAGAAAGGTAACCCACATCATCCGGGAATGGTCATCAATCAACAACATGAAATATCTATCACCTTGCATACTTTTGATTCTTGTTGGACCACATAGATCAGTATGAACTAATTCCAATAACTCGGTAGAGGACTGATCCTTGCTTGTGAAGGAGACTCTGCTCTATTTACCTAGCTGACATTCTTTGCCCAAACTATTTGTAGGTTTCACCAATTTTGGAAGATCTCTTACAGCCTGAATATTGCTTATCTTGATGATGTTATCAAAATTTACATGACACATCCTTCTATGCCACAACCAACTTTGATCAACTTGAACAAACATACAACTTTTATTTGAACCAACTAGATGGAAGATATTACCTTTTGTTTGAGTACCGGATGCAATCTCAATTCCAAAGCTTTCAAAGATCCTGCATCTTCCATTCTTGAACTGGAGATCATAACCTTTGTCCACCAACTGACCAACACTGAGAAGATTGTGCTTCAATCCTTCAACATACAGTACATTACCAGTTTTGCTCTTTCCATCAAAAGAAATAGTTCCCCTACCTCTGATTCTGCTAGCAGAATTATCACCAAACTTTACCATTCCTCCTTCATACCTTTCCAAATCTAAGAACTTGTTCTTGTCACCTGTCATATGGTGAGAACATCCACTGTCAATAACCCAATCATCCTTTTCTTCCACTTGGGCAGCCAAAGCTCTTTCTACAACCTTATGATTGACAGATTCAGAGGATATTGGATCTTCTTCCTTGATGGCAATAAACACCCATTCATTTCCAGATTTGCTTCCTATTTCTGATTCATCGTCTGTTACTCCTTCATTATCATCTTCTTCATGAACATAATAACAGTTCTTTTGGAACCTTTGTCTATTAGAATTTGACCTTGTAGATCTTTCTGGACATCTTGAAGCAAAATGACCAATCTTATTGTAGTTGAAGCACTTAAAGGGTAATTTTCCTTCATACTTACCGGATCCTCTTGGCAGTCTCTTTGTAATGAGGGCTTCAAGATGAGCTATTTCTGCTTCTTCTTCTTCCATGTCTTTCCTTGATCATACCATGACAGCTTCCTTGAAGAGTTTTCTCCCGGATCAAATCTTTGTTTACCTTTCACATAAGCACTGGCTTTGAATGCAGATTCAGTCTTGGGGGGATCATCTCCAAACTTAGTCATTTCAAATGCAGCCAGTTTTCCAGCCAATTGCTCTCTTGTGACAGTTGTATGGGCTTTGAATTCATCAATGGCAGCAACCTTGATTTTGTAGGTAGCAGGAAGGGATCTGAGAATTTTGCAAACAATTTCATTTTCATCTAGAATTCCACCAACATTCCTGATTCCACACACCAGCTCATTTACTCTTAACATAAAGGTAGTGATATTTTCATCATCTCTCATCTTCAATCTTTCAAATTTTCCTTTGAGACTTTGCAACCTTGCACTCTTAACAAACTCATCTCCTTCATGCAGAAGTTCTAGTTTAACCTAGATCTCATATGCAGTTGGTAGGTCAATAACATTTGAGAGTTTTGAGTCAGTTAATGCGCTAAGAAGAGCTTCTTTGGTCTACAGATTGTTTTTAGCATCTGTGATTTCATTTAGAGTTGTCAGACCACCCTGTGGAGGTACATATGGTTTTGTGACCATGGACAAGTAAACTTTTCCCATACACTCCAAGTGATATTTCATGCGACCTTTCCAGAGAGAGAAGTTGGTTCCATCAAACTTCGGACTATCCTTCTTGTATGACGACATCCTGGATCTCCTCAAGTGGTTAAGCTCCTTTCAGAGGAACTTGGCTCTGATACCAATTGTTAGATCTAGGGCACACAACTAAGAGGGGGGGTGAATCAGTTGTACAAAAACTTGCTTCTATTTCAAACACTTGGATCTACTTTGTTAGTTAACAGTATATCAATTAACCATTCATCAAAGCATAAAGCAAGAACACCAGAGCAAATAAACATCAACACATTAGACACCAAGATTTTGACGTGGAAAACCTAGTTAAGGGAAAAACCACGGGGTGATTAACCCAAGGATTATTCTATGTTAGAAGAATAAGAAAAATGGATGGCACATGCCAGTCAGGGCTCACTACCCGAGCACACTGCTCACAAAGAGGCACACTGCCTACAAGAGACACACTGTCTACAAGATCATAAGTATTACAAACTTGAACTAGAGAATGACATCTTCATCATGTCTAGATCAGTTCCATTTAAGCCCGAGACACACCTGCTCTGCCTTTCACTCTTTTGCTATACCACACCCATCCACTCCACAACACACTTTGAAATGAACTCACAAACCTTTATTTATACAAGGCATCAACTTAGGAACAATCATCTAAGTCGGCAATCATCCACAAGAACATTCGCAAGTCAGCAATCATCCATAAGAACATTCGCAAGATGAATAACTCATCTAGTCGGCTAGACTAAATAAGAACATCTTCATCTAGAAGAATATCTTCAATTCTGGGCTCTAACACTAATGCGGACCAACAACACAACCTCAACATGATCCAAGAACCTTCACAAGCTTGCCTGAATGACCAGGTACCTCTGCACTTCCTCTACTTACTGGAATCTCTTCTCCTCTTCATCCAGAACTTCAAGAACATAGTCTGTCACGACTGTCAAACTGAAACAGGTTCTTCTGAACCTCCAAACTACATACAAACCGAGATGACACATCACAAGGACATCCCAAAAACTCCTTCCAATCCGCAAGATAGGACAATGCACTTCTGGATCTCACCAGACCATTTTGTAACACTCTGCCATTCCGAAACATCTCCCAGAACCGGGTCTACTTGACCGATCACAAGTTCTTCATATCTTCATGTGGACCTCTAAAATCTTAACTGGAGCATCTCAAGACTCATATCTACAAACCCTTTAATCTGCATCCTCTGATCCTCAACCTATTGAGTACATTTGCCTTCTTCTCTTCACTGTTCTTCACTGTTTCTAATTGAGACTAATTTTGTCAATATCCTCAACCCACAGCTCATCCAATTCTTCTCTTCAAAGCAATATGAGTATGTCGACATTAATGACAACACTGGTTCACCTCATACTTGCAATAGTTGGCCCCTGGCCCAATTATCCTATTGATCAATGATGACTACCTTGTAGGGATACTGGGAATAAGCATCCAGTCTAGAAAAAACCGACAGAAATTGGTGACTCTGCTAGGGATTATACAGTAAAAGAAATTATCTTTTCATCCCTAGTAAATTATTGCCCATCTGAGTCACAATAGAAATTGGCGATTCCGCTGGGGAAGTCAACTGAAAGAACCCTGATTTAAAAGAAAACAAGTCCTAGTTGTAGGTGGCGACTCCGAACAATCTCCTAACCGGTAAAGTGAAATTTGTATGCAAGGGAGAAGATCCCTACGTAATCCTTTGTTAGAAGAATTACCTAAAAGGATGATGATGTACAGAAAAAAGGGAACTGTCTTAGCCAGTCATGAGGGTTCCCCCAGGAATACTGATAATGCTCAGGACAACCCTAGACCATCAGGACAACATGTACCTTATTTTTCAAATTGAGAAGCTGATATTCAAGGTGCATATGAGAGGCAACAAGGTGGAAGCCTAAGAATGAGGTCAGAGGTGTCTCAAGAATGCCCTTTCCTAGATCCCAGTGAAAGATTTGAAGAAGTTGAATCCCCAAGGGATGATGAAGATGATGACCAGAATGGTATGAGACCATCTACCTCCATGCCTAGTGATGAGCAAAGAGCTGAAGAGATTAAGAACCTGAGGGCAAAATTTGAATATCTGCAAGCAGTAAAAATTAGAGATGATATGAGGCAGAAGGTACAAGCTTTAAGGACTACTCACCAGGATGCAGTTCCCACTCTGGATAATGCGGATACCCTAAAGAACTAGTATAGAAATGAGGTCCAGTATCAACAGAATTATACTAGGCATGATACAAATAATATTAGAGTACCATTAAATAATGTAAGAAATCAAAATGCTAATAGAAATATTAATGCTAATTAGTTTGATAGACAACCCATGCAGTTGGATAGATTTAGGCAGCTGGTTTTTGATGGTATCCCTGGTTATCCTAACCCCATTGACAAACATGTGAGGCTTCAAGTGCCAAAATTTTTAGGAAATAACATTGTATCAGGGGAGGATCATTTAAAAGCTTTTCAGAATGTCATGGACAACTTTGAGGTTGAGCATGAGGATGTTTTTATGAAGTCATTTATGCAATCCCTTATTGATGAAGCTAGAGAATGGTATGAGAATCTGCCTGACCGGAGTATCTCATCATGGGATGATTTTAAAAGAATTTTTAAGGTGCAGTATGGTGACAAAACTGACCCTAGCTTTTTTGTAAATGAGTTCACTAGTATCACCAAAGGGTCAAATGAGCAGGTTGCAGATTTTAATGCAAGATTTACTAAAGTGTCGAATAAATTGCCACATCACATGAGGCCAAATGAACCAATGTGCGTAATATTGTATATTAATGCTTTTGATGCCAAAACTGCATATGGGTTAAGAGATAAAGGTCCTGCTACTCTCAGGGATGCTTTCAAGATAGCAATAAATATTGAGAATAACAGGAAAGCATCAAGCAAGACAAACAGGAGGGATGATGTGAGAATTCTACAGAATCCAAACAAACCCCAGAATATTCAAGATAATACATTTACCCCTAAAGATAAGATAGATAAATTGACAAATGTTGTTAAGGACCTAAGCTACAGACTTGCTAGAAATGAGAAAGGGATAGGTCCTGATAGGCAGGTTTACCAGAGGCAGGAGAAAAGACCATCACTGCATGACATGCCATATCATACAAATTAGCATAATGGTAAACTAGTTCTCCCAAGTAGCAACCCCAACCAAAGAGCTCAACATGTCAAAGAGACCCCTGATCCTTTGAAGAAAGCTGTAAATATTGTTGATGATACTCCATGGTGTATAATATGTCAGTTGCCACATTCACAGTCACAATGCATGATTGCCCAGTCTTTGTATGATAATGTTGTGTCCTGTAAAGGGTGCAATGAGCCACATTATGTGCAGGATGATGATGTTAATATGTTGTCCACAAGCAGTGGGCACCCTCCTCATGATGCTGATGAAAGTACAAATAATGAGATTCAGGTCTGCCAGCAGGTTTCTTATGATGAGGATAATGAAGATAGTTATCCCTATGCCCAAGACTCACACGTTTTTCTAAATAACCTAAGGAGACCTTCTGATGAAGAAATTAGAGCCCTCACAACCACATCAGTAGCTTAGGTCAAAAGTAGTTATAACCTCAGAGGTAGGGCTTAGGGAGGAAATCCATATCAACAGGAAAGCGCCTCTGTAAGTCAGCCAGTGCATGATCATAAGGGGACTAGGCCACAAAAGACACAATGGAACAACAATAAGAAAAATTTTAAACAAAAGGCAGATCATGATTTCAAAAGGCTAGAAAATAAGGTTCCCCAAGGTGAAGACCAAAGTAAAGACCCCCAGATCATAGGTGACGGTCAGAAGATCACCTAGACTAAGGTTGGGTCACCTCAGGATAAGAACAAAAACATGGAGCATTGCACAAATGCTATACAAAATTATGTTCCTTTTGACATATCCCAGGTATTGTCCCAGGTAAAGGTCTCTATACCCTTGATGGAACTAATGAAAGTGGAAAAGTGCAAAGATAAGGCAGTGTCCTTAATTTCAGGAGTACCGTGTCAAGCCAGGTGAAATATTGAGGATCAAGATAAGAAGCAAGCCATGAGCACTCATGAAGATGAAGTCCCTGAAGTATATCTGGGGGTGACCATGACAAAATTCCCATCACAAGTGGAACCTTTCTATGTTTCCCTTGTTATCAATGGGAAAGTGATAAAAAATTGTATGCTTGACTCAGGGGCATCAACTAACATCATGCCTCTGGCTATTATGCAACAAGTTGGGTTGAAAATAGACAAAGCATGTGGGAAATGCTATGCTATGGATGCTAGAGAGGTCCCAGTTATTGGAATCATAAAGGATGTAGATTTCAGACTGGTAGCATTTCCTAAAAGGAGCTATGAAATGAACATAATAGTGGTTGACATCAAGCCATAATATGGTATGTTGTTGTCCAGAAGATGGGCAACATTGATTGGTGGAAGTATGCAGCTGGACCTGTCATATGCCATGATTCCAATGAATGGCAAGGATGTCAAACTGGTTAGAGAAGAAAGGTCATCAGAGACAGTGGAGGATCAAGAATCAGAGGAGCATATATGTTTTGTGAACACTGACTGTGATAACTTTAGAGTTGTCTCAGATGACAAAGGAGATGAAATTGGAGAGTTTTGCATTCAAGAGCTGGACCAACAAGGTTTATGGACCATGTATTTTGATGGAGCTTGTGCAAAGGAAGGCTCTAGAGCTAGAGTTGTATTCCTGTCTCCAACTGATAAGCTCCTAAAATTCTCCTTCTTGCTAAGATTTGCTTGCACAAACAACATTGCAGAATATGAAGCCTTACTCCTAGGTTTGAATATGGCTCTGAAACATGGAATTAAGATGTTAAGAGTATTTGGAGATTCAGAACTAATTGTTTCCCAAGTTAGAGATAAATATGCTTCAAAGAACAAAAGGTTAAAACAATATAAGCATGTTGTGTGAGACACAATCGAGTTATTTGATGCATTTTCAATAAATTGGATAGAAAGATCAAGAAATGTCATGGCAGATTTCCTTGCTAATGTGGCCATCAGGCCAGATGATATAACCCTGTCTGACATTACAAATGTTGAGGTTAAAATCAGACCTGTAATACCAGAAAACATATGCAGTTGGCAAGTATTTGATGATGACAAGGATTTATTAAGATTTTTGCACTGCATAGATGAATATGAGAATCAAGAAATTGACTTCCAAAATTTTGTAGAAATTGTAGATGGAAAAGAGACCCTTTTGGGGAAGGAAGTGATTCAACTCAAGACAGACAAAATCCCTAGAGGGCTAGTTGCTTTAGAGAGAGTTTTTGGCAATAGGGACCAATTTGTTACTAAGGCATCTCCAACAAATAAGGATGATTTGGAGGAGATAAAATTGGGGACACCTCTTGCCCCCAAGAAGGTATACATTGGCAAACAGCTCAAACCACACATCAGGAGCATGCTGATTGCATTACTGAAAAAATATAAGCATGTTTTTGCCTGGTCATATGAAGACCTCAAAGCTTATAGAAAAGATTTATTTCAGCATGAAATCCCATTAAATCCTGGAGCTAAGCCATTTAGACAAAAGCAGAGGCCTATTAATCCCACCTTGGCTCCAAAAATGCAGGAAGAACTCAAGAAGCTTAGGGAGGCTGGAATAATTATGCCTATTAGACATTTGACTTGGGTGTCTAACCTTGTCCTAGTCAGAAAAAAGAATGGTGACATCAGACTTTGTGTGGATTTTAGAAATTTAAATGTGTCTTCTTTGAAGGACAATTATCCATTGCCAAATATGGAGGCTATGTTGCAGAAAGTGACTGGTTGTGAACTCCTATCCATGATGTATGGATTCTTAGGATACAATTAGGTAAAGGTAAAAGAATCAGAACAATACAAGACTGCCTTCACCACTCCATGGGGAACATATGTATATGTGAGAATGCCATTTGGACTGACAAATGCAAGTGCCACATTTCAGAGGGCAATGGATGTTGCTTTTGCAGGATTGATTGATTCAATCTTGGTTATTTATCAAGATGATCTGACTGCCTATTCAAAGAGGGAAGAGTAGCATTGTATGCACTTAGAACAAGTTTTCATTAGAGCGCTTGAATATGGTATTTCTCTAAATCCAAAGAAGTGTGCTTTTGGGGTAGTTGAAGGAAAGCTCCTGGGGCACATTGTTTCCAAAGATGGAATTAGGATTGACCCTGAAAGAATTGCTGCAATAGATAAGATCCAGATGCCAAAAATAGTAAAAGGAATCTAGTCCTTCTTTGGACAAATAAATTTTGTTAGAAGATTTGTTCCCAACTTTGCAGAAACTACAAGGAACATTTCTAAAATGCTGAAGAAGGGTGAGACTATCAGTTGGGAGGGTGAAGCAAGCAGATCTTTTTAGGACATTAAGGAAGCAATAAAGATGGCTCCTGTGCTAAAATCTCCTAACTTTTCTAGGCCATTTCAATTATTTTCATTTGCTTCTTTCCATACTGTTGCTACATGTTTGCTACAGAAAAATAATGATTGTTTTGAGCAACCCATAGCTTTTTTTAGTATGTCCTTGCAGGCTGCTGAATTAAAGTATGATATCATGGAGAAACAAGCATATGCACTAGTCAGAGCAATCAAGAGTTTTAGGCCATATCTGGTAGGATCCCAGATAGTTGCATATGTGCCTCATGCAGTAGTCAAGGATATCTTCACTCAGCAGGAGGTAACAGGAAGAAGGTGCAGATGGATAAATAAACTACAAGAATTCAATATAGAGATACAGATCACAAAGTTGGTAAGGGGACAAGGATTGGCTAAGATGATGGCATAGTCAAACTTGGAAGCATGCCAGGTCAATACAGTCCAAAATGAGATTGTTAGTGTATCAGAATCTGAATGGTATAAGGGCATCATATACTATTTGCAAAACCTGAATTGTCCTTCCCATTTCAGTGATAGTCAAAAGAGGACTTTTAAACTACATGCAATTAGGTATGTTATTGTTCAAGGAGAATTATGCTGAAAGAATCCTGATGGTGTGCTGCTATGATGTGTGGATGAAAATGAAGCTAACAATATTTTGAATGACATGCATAAAGGGGTGTGTGGTGGACATTACAGTGCCCAGACAACAGCTCACAAAATCCTTAGGGCAGGATATTGGTGGCCAACTCTTTTCTCAGATGCACAAAAGCTGGTAAGAAAATGTGATCCTTGCCAAAGATTCTCAGGAAGGTTAAAATATGAAGGTGCATTGCCCCTTAAAACTGTGTCTGTGGAGGCTCCATTTCAGCAATGGGGAATTGACTTCATAGGGGAAATTGCAGAGAAATCAAGTGGGGACACAGCTGGATTTTGGTAGCAACTGATTACTTCACTAAATGGATTGAAGCAATTCCAACTAAGAGAGCTACAAGCAAGATGGTGATGGATTTCATACTGGAAAATATTATTATCAGGTTTGGAGTACCAGTCAAGTTGGTCACAGATAATGCAATGTGAGGTGAATTTGTTGATTTTTGCAACAAATATGGAATTAACTTGTCATATGCATCACCAATCCACAAGGAAATGGTCAAGCAGAGTCAAGTAACAAGAGCCTCATGAAAATATTCAAAAGGATGGTAGACCAAAACAAGAGAGCCTGGGATTCAAAGCTAAAGTTGGCATTATGGGCTGACAAGGTGACAGTGAAAGGAGCAATTGGAAGGTCCCCTTTTGAACTAGTATATGGTGCATCAGCTAGAATGCCTGTGAACAACCTCCTGCCAGTCTATAGGTTCATCCATGAAAATGATGAAGAGATTGAAGACTCCATGACAGAGAGAATAAACCAGCTGGTTGCACTGGATGAGGTCAGGAGAGAAGCTCACTAGACAAACATAAAGAAACACAAAATGTAAAATATTTGTTTGATAAAAGGACTACAAAAAGGAAGTTTCAAATCAATGATCTAGTCCTTATTTGGAATGCAAGAAGTCAGGACAAGGGAAAACATGATAAGTTCGAGCCCTTGTGGATGGGCCCATATTAGGTTTACAATACTCATGGAGAGAATTCTTACTTCCTCTAGGCCCTAGATGGTGAAGTGCTGGAATTGCCTGTGCACGGTCAATTCCTCAAGTTTTATTTTGCATAAATGATTTGCCTTGTGCACAATTGTAAAGTATGTGTATATTGTTTGTAAATACTCTGTATAGTCGGTGCTTTCCTCGTGCCCTGTGTTTTGTCTGGTTTGCCCGGAGTGGTTTGGTTCTCGCTGCAGCCTTACACCTGCATGTCCCCAATCGGAGCCTATGTTAGTAATCATTTTTGTCTAGGGTTTGAGCTTGGATGTTTGCAGGTTTTTCATTTAAACCCTAAATCTTTTTGTCCATCGGCATGAGTTTCCCTTGTCTTACCGATCTTGTTAGTAGCAGTGGTGTGTTCATTACATCGCCAAGACTTTATCTATCGGCGGCCGAGGTTGATGTCATTCCGACGAGGCTGGTATGGCCGACAGAATGTGGCTTAAGGATGTTCATCGGGGTGACTTCTCACATCGGCGAGGCTGGGAGATCTTCTTCTAATGCCTTGTGTTTGGCCAATGAGGACCTTCATTAGAGTGACATTGCTTATCAGGCGAGTAGGCGGAAGGTCCGCTGACATGAGGTGTTTGGCTGATGGATTGGGGGTTGTGGTCGGCAAGAGTGGTATGGTCGGCGAAGGAGTTTTTTGTCACTCCGATGGTTGATATCTGGCTGACGGAGGTATTCGTCGGTGAGATCGATGTATCGGTAGGAGAAAGTTTGAGTGCACTGATGGTTTATGGTCTCACCGAAGACTGGGTAAAGGATGTAGTGATTGGCGTGATCGATGCGGTTGGCAGGAGGATTTTCGGTTGCTCCAATGGTGTAGGTCACACCGATGGAGGTGAGAGTCACACCGATGGACCGCTAGTGGTTGGCTCGCGGGTCACATGGAGCAAAATCACCGACAGTATGTTTACATGCGGCCATGCATATAAATTACTAAAAGGGTCTCCGCGGGGTGCATGTGGGATAAATGATTCCTACATTTTTGAAATATCAGAGTTATATGTTTTGGTGGGAAGATTTTAGAGACACTATCTATTGCAATTCCGAACGGCCGCAGGTTTGGCATGACATTAATGACATAGAAATTGCAGAGGTATGGCCTAGTTGACTAGGTAGCTACCCGATTGCAAAAGAAAATTCTCAGGTGGTGGTGTGGGGCTTGAGCTCAACCACTCCCAGCTTTCTTTTCAGCCTGCGCATTAAATGTTTTGAGTACCATTCTCACGGTGCTCTGCATTTGGTAGAGTTTTAAAATTTTGAGAAGACTTTGTGATTAATTGCTGAAAGTACATGCTTGTGCTATAACAACCATGTTGTGTGGCTCTTTTGTGTTGTTGAAAACTGGACAAAATTCTAGGTGTTGTAATAAGAAGCAACTACTTTGGTGATTCTATCTGGATGTCTTGTGAGTTTATGAGTCTCATGTTGTATGTTTCATGCATGAATTTACTAGTTTCATGATTGATTTTATATGAATAATGCTTTATTTGCATGTGTTCTGTTATTCTGTCTCCAAACTGAATATGCTCTTCTTCTGAATCTATACATCTAAGGGGTGTCTGGGATTCTAGAATATAGTTCTGCTATGTTGAAAACTTAATCTTTTGCTTCTGCTCAAGGGGTAGATTAAAGTGTTTCAGGTTAAGGGTTGGGAAGATCATATTGCAGTAAGAATATTGTAAGTCTAGGTAACTGAATACTCTATTTTGGGAGGTATCTGTAAGGCAGATATCACAAAATCCCCTTGATACCCAGTTTCTGATATATGTTCATGCTAGCCATTCACATGTGTATGTCTATTGACTCCGAGCCCTGGATAGGCACCAATCTAGTCTTGCATTAAGGTTACATCTCAGGTCCTAGTTTTGCATCCACATAAAGTCAAACTTAAATTTCAAAATCAAACCATTAGGACTTTAGAATTAGTTTAGGATTTGAAATCCTCTGTTTACAACTGAATATAGGCCCAAAGCTAGCCCCTTTGCACTTATCTCACAGTTTTGGTCTACACAAAGGAGGATTCATCTGCTTTATATCAGCATCCCACCATCCATAAATATATCTTATGGATGTTGAATAGGGAATACCCCCCTAGGTTTTGCAGAGCCTAAAGAAGAAGAGGAGATATCTATAGAGTCTATCTCCTACACTGTTGGCCCCTGGCCCGGTTATCCTATTGATCAATGATGGCTACCTTGTAGGGATACTGGGAATAAGCATCCAAATTGGGAAAAAACTAACAAATCCTGTGATAGTTCCAATATTAGGGTTCTTATACATAAGAGATCAAAAGACATCATGCAGTTAACAAGCAAATAGACCCAAGTTACCCTATCAACACCTATATATCTCGACTTAGGTTTTAGAGATTCCTATACTTTTCCCATACCCATCAATGGTGATCAATGATATAATCAAGCTAGCATGAAATTAGACAAGATCAACCCTATCAAGGACCTCCTAGAGAGTCAAATAATATAATTTTTTCATGATTGTTTTCATACCAAACTGACTTTCATAATCCTAACTTTGATCACATCAATAATACTTTTGTGTATTAATCATATCAGTGATATGATCAAAAGTAGAACTAATTATGAATATTGCATCTAAGATAATGACAATGAATAAGTTATTTAGACCCCAACTATGTAACATTGTGATAGAACAAAATTTCCATTTACTCATCCTTATTGCAATGATCTTGTCACAAGAATTTTATATTAACTTCATTTTAGTTTGCAAGGGCAGCCCATAAGTAATGTACTTATCTTCAATCCTTAATAACTTTCTTATGAGACTTAACATCACATCTATATACCTATGTCCAACAATTATAATTATTATACTTTGTATAAACTCACACTAATAATGATAACTTTAATATAAACTATTCCCAAGTATTCCCCAACCATTAAATGTGGGGCTTAAAAACTGCTAAGTTAAAATTCTCTTATACATAATTGTGCACATATGTACATTCAATATTTGAAGTATAATAAACATAAGTATATAGTCAAAGTACATTGATATTCCATCTAAACAAATAGATGCAAAAAGCAATAGCATATGATACACAAATTGTCAATTCATTCCACAAGGAAAAGCAACCTCACACAATAGAATGGAAGAAAAGTTTTTCCAATTTTAGACAAATGCCAGCTTTAACAATAGCCTAAATGATTTCATGCTCTACTAGCATTATAAGTCGACCTTGCTCATTTTAAAATCTTTTTGATTGAGTAAAAGGACCAAATTTGCATGTCCACACATCAACAAATACAAATTAAAAGTACCACCTTCTACCTTGTCATCTGTAGTCAACACAAAGAACACATATTTCTTGTGATTAGTGAAGACCATGGCTATTGACAAATTCAAGGTAAACAAGACAAAGATATCCAATAACAACAATGTGGTTGTGGCTCTCACTCTCTCTATGTGCATGTGCATAATCCAATAACATCCATGACATCAAGACAAAAATGAGTTTCTTGTGCACATACCACCATGTAATATTTTCAATACAACTACTCTCTCACACTCTACCTTTAGGTGCCATCATCACCCATAGTCCAGACAAGAACACATTATCAAGAGGAAAATGAGCATAAACGTTCACTAGACATGTATATAAAATAAAATTTCCCTCAACACAACATTTCCTATATGGACTGCATGAATTGAATGAGGTGAGAAGGGAAGGCAATATGCCATTCCTCAGTAATGGTATGGTAAATCACCATAAATCTATCTCCTCCCGTGCCCTCTTTTTGTCCCATGCATTCAACTCCCTCATCAATATGGTGGTTGGTAGATTTTCCATCCTATCTTTTCATGTTATTTTTATTTTATTTTATTTTGTTGTATAGGTCTAATGTGCAATCTACCCCTTCAACGTGAGATGTGAGACACATTAACTTTCATATCCCCTAATGGGTTGTACCAAGGTCCTCTTGACCACTTCTATTTTGTCATATGATTGTGGGTGAAAGGATATGTTTTTTTTAGCTTGGTGTCCATCATGATCCATAATGTAGACCTAAAATTACCAACAAACCAGATATCCCTATAACAAATAATGGACTTTAGTAGCCCAAAATGTGCCCATACATTGTTAAAGAACATTTCAGCCACTTCTTTTCCTATGATAATCTTTTTACAATCCATTAGAATACACATGTTGCTAAACTTGTCAACTATCACAAATAAAAAATCATGCCCATGTCTATTCATAGGAAACCCTCCTACAAAATCCATAGAAACATTTTCCATATGCATACCTTGTTTTGCATTTGCTAGTGCAACGTAATTTACAACTTCTAAAAAATCTTGCTACCTATTGGTGCATTTTGGGCCAAAACACATACCTTTACAAATAAGCCACTATTTTTCCTACACTGAATAACCCACCACTTTGGAGGTATGTGCGTACCTCATCAATAAAATCCACTGTGCTTTTGGAACACATAATCTCGCTATCTTATATAGCAATTAATCTTGAAGATAAAATGTCTTCTTCACTTTTCACATTTACCTCTGAAAAAAGTTCATTATATTTCTTACCAAACTCTTTATCATGTGTACATTCTTCAACATAAGCTTATTAAGTGAAGGGATCCAAGTGAGTTGCAATAATCATTGTTGAAATAGGTGCGCTACACAACATATCTACCACAACATTATTAGTCCCTTTTTTGTATTTGATTACCAAATGAAATTATTGAAGAAAACCCATCCATTTGAAGTGTCGTGCTTGTTGTAATTTACTTTGTGTTTACCATAGTTTTAAAAACCTACAGGTACTCACCTAGAAAATAATAAATGACCAATTGTCATTAAACATCACACCAAGTTTTTAAGTAAAACTCACCCAAATCACATGAGCTCACTAAAAATCATGATTGACAAAAGAATCAACTAGGCTTTAAGCGTAAAAAGTGATGCAAATTTTATACGCTCCACTAATGTTTTTTTGTGACAAACCCTTCGGCATGAACAAGTAACTATGGCACCATTGTAGGTTGCTAGAGCATAATTCTTAGGGTTGTGTTTAGATGTTTGCAGGTTGTGTTTAGATTTTTTGGGCTATGTTAAGCTATTTTATTATAAATGTATGTGAGTTTTTAAAACCTCATTAATATTTCTTAGAAAAGGCAATGTAAAATTAGAGAAGAAACTAAATAAAAATAATGATGATATTCCCATTCTTATCCATGGTCCCATGTGTTTGTATAAGTGGGTTTTTTTTCTTAGATTTGAGTAGCACAAGTGATCCCGTGTAAATTTTAAATTATGTAGAAAGGATAATTTACAATTTGTCCCTATTATAGTGAAGCAACTACATTTTAGGGACTAAAATATGTTGTTAAGGAAAGGGTCCCATGGAGCTACTAAAGGATCTATTTTTGTGGAGCAAGCTATCCCATGAAACCAAAAAGAATGGTACATCATAAATTGAAAACTTTCCCCCATTCCAATGTTTAGATACCTACCATTTAATTTAGGAAATATTTTGGATGGAGGGAAATTTTTTTATTTAATATTTTTTATTTTGGATTATTTACCCATGGAGGGGCATGGGATTTCATGTGAGAAGGTTTGTAACCTCCAAGTTTAGGTGGCAGTCTATTATTAGCAGATTCCTTGGTAGTTTTTATGAGAACTTGCATGGATGGAGTTATTATTTAATTTTGGTGGGGAATCTTGCAATGGTCATTATGGTGGGCCTATTTTGGAGGGAATTTATGTAATAATATTATTTTATTTAATTTTCCAAGAGGGGGTCATTTGGGTTTGCTCCTCTATATATTTGCAGGCAAAAACACATTTCAGGCTATTACAGATTCTCATATTTTCTCTTGCAGAGCTGGTGCTTTGTTTCTCTTTAGTGGATAAGGAAACCATTGAAGATGAAGTTTGTGGCTAGGAGAAATGATTTTCAGGTGATCTGAGGATGGTTTTCTTATCTTGCAGAGAGCAATCTCATCCAGAGGTTGCATCAGTGTTGAAGGGTTTTGGTAGTTTCAAAGATTTTATGTTTGTAGGTTGATTTTGGCAATTTGAATGTTTTCTTGCATTTCCATTGGTGTTGTTTAAGGACTATGCTATGTTGTGGATGTGTGACTATGTGTATTTATATTCTTCATCAATCCCAGGTGCCTTGGTTTATCTCTTACATGTTTGGGCATTGATTCTAGAGTTTTAGGAAGTTTTAGGTGAAATACCCATGTGTATTTCATTATATTTTGGTGTTATTGCCAATAGAATTGTTGTGAAGTGTTATAGATGTTGTTGTTGTCACAAATCAATGTTGTAGGCTAGTTTTTATGTCATATTCATCAGTATTTGCATATGTGTCCATTTAGGGAAAGCTCAGGTGTTGTTCATGTGAGTTGGAGTTGTTTTTGGTGATTCAAGAGCTAGGGTTTTTACTAGTTTACAGTTTGTAGTTGTGGGTTTGTTGCAGGATTTTTTTGTTGTGGTTCTTAGTTATATTAGACCTATGTACATGTGGTTTGCATCAGGAAATTTAATAAATTATTATTAAAGTGTTCTCATGTGTTTTGGGTTTCATTGGTTATCGACAGTATTGTGCAGATTTGTAGTTTCAGTGAGTATTGGTGTGGTGAATAATTCTCAAATTTTTGTTGTTGGTGTTATTGTACATCTTGCTATTGTAGCAACATATTTCATGTATTTACATAATTCTATACCAATAGGAGAAGTCCCAATAATTGTTGTGCAAATTATGTCAATTTGGGAACAATATCATGAAGTAATTGTTGGATTTTTTGTTGGTATTCAAGATGTGTTTGAAAAAAGATTTATGAGGGTTTGAGATGCATGTATTAATTTAGAATTTGTTGTGGTTTATTTTATTTTAACTAATTTGGTAGAATATTCCATTTGGAACATTACACTTTTCTTTGTGTTTTGCATTACTTTTCACCTTATCAACGAATCTTTATTTCTGTGAACCAATTATTCTTGCTCCATCTTCTTCTTTTTCCTTCTTTCCATCAATTTTTGCCTTATTAGTGAATCCTCATATTTGAAAACTTGTCTTGGCTTGCCTCTTCACCCTTTGGTCGGCAAAATCTCCACTTGGAGAACCATTACCTTATCCATTATCTTTGTTCCTTGTCAGCCCCTTGCCTTATCGACGAAATCTAAAAATCATGAACTTCTTGGCAAGTTCACTATTTCACTAATTCCCTAATCTCCCAATAAGTTCTTTCATTTAGTCTTTGGCTTGCTTTGTCTCTTTCTAACTTATCAGCAACATTTTACTTTCTTAACTTGGTCGCTTCCTTCTTGTCCATTCCTTTCTCCTTTGTCGGTGAAATTATCGTTCGATGAACTTGTCGATCAAAGAACTTAAGGTTCGCCAAACTTTAAGTTTGTTGAAAAAGTGTCTTTCTTTTCCCTTTCTTTATTATTTTACCTTGGAGAATTCCTCCCACCTGTAGGTTCCTTGTTTTCTTGCTTCAAACTCTTTTTTCGCCCTTTGGTCACCTTATCAGCGAATCGACGAAAATAAAAACTCATGAATTTAGTTGGTGAAGTTGGCAGTTTGTAAACTTGTCGATTTGCAGACAAAAGGCGAAATGGTTCAACTCTTCTCTTTATTCTTTTCTTTTCCTTCACCTCCTCTACTACCTTATCAGTTAATTGACAAATTGGCAAAGTCATGAACTTATGAACTTAGTCGATGAAATCAACAGTTTGTGAACTCATCGATTCATCAACAAAGGCCACAAACTTGAATAAATTTGTCGAAGACATCAATCTTTCTTTTAAACTTCTCCCTTTTGCCTCTTCATTAATGAATCAGCAAATCAACAAAAATATAAACCCACAAACCCAGACGGCAAGTTTAGTAGTTGACAATTTTGTCGATTTGCCAACAAAGGCTTTAAATGAGTAGACTTTTTCTAAGGGAAGGAAACACATCGACAAAGGGGGAGTTTACTTAGAATTTTTGCATGAAAACCCATGGAAAATATCTTAGATCAATTATAAATAATGGGTATGTAGTGCATGCCCTTGTGTGACTCTATGTGCCCTATTATTTTGGATGAATAGATTAAATGATATATTAATCTTGATTGTCAAACAATGTAAATTCAAGAATAATATGTGGCTTACTAGATTTCACATCCTCATTGGTCTATTAATGTTGCTTCGGCTATGATTGCATTGTCAGATTTGATGTTTCGATTGGAGTGTGTAGGATATATGTATACAAGTGTTTGACCAATGGATGGATGCAGAGGATGAGACATGGACCCACTAGGCCATCTCACCTTACCTACCCAATGGTTGAGTTATTGGCCCTATGTCTTGTGGTATGTTAGTCTCTTAAACCATCCTAGTCGGTTGCGAATAGAGGACTACTTCCAGTGTTGCCACTTACCTCTAACCGATATCACTTTTGAGTTAGATCCCTATTTTGTGAGTAACCCTGTAAAGTGTTTATGTTATTTGCATGATTTTGGTGGTCTTGAATGCTATTGCACTTTATTGGGTTTCTTTATGGTTAGCAGTGATGTGCTTGAGGGAAACCTCCATGATTTTGATGTGATGTTGTTGTCCATGTATCTATTTTCTTAGTAGGGTCTATTAGGTCTCAAAAATGCAGGTTGCAAATCCTAAGAGGATGCCAGACTCTATGATTAGATTGGCAACATTTTTGAACTAACGCGACAGAGTTAACCTTTAGGGTTGATGACTCTCGACACTTTAGGCACTGCTATACCTAGGTGGGTGGACCTTGAAAGTTGAAGCAGATTAGATGAGTGTAAATGCTTTGACTAAGTTAATGGATCTACCCATAGTGGCAAATGGTGTGAAATAGATGAAAGCTTTCTAACTAGTTCTATATCTAATATATGAAAGATGATTGGTATAAATTGTATAAGCAATATGAAGGTAAACTTTGTAACTATGCTCAACTAATGAATGAGTTTTGGATAAAACTAAATTATGAATTGAAATAAGATCCGTGCCTTGTTGGGTAAATAGAGTCAAATGAAAATCTAAGACCAGTGGCTTATATTGGGCAATTACTCTAATTGTTTGGCACAATACTTTGGTTTATAACTTGTATAAATGTGCAGGGAAATGATTGATAGACTCTTTTTAATAATCCAACTAACACAATCAGGTTTCTTGTTATTCACCATAAGGAAATTTAATCCTTTCTTGAAGGAACCAATTGAATGAAATATACAAGAATAACAGATAATATCAACTTGGAGATAGAATGACAATCCTAATTATATGGTTCTTCTTAATGATCCAAATCAACACTTCCAGATTACTGTGACTAACCATTAGGATTTTAATTCCTTTTAAGGAAACCAATTAATCAAATCACACAAATACAACAAATGTGCATTGACAAATTAAATATATACTTGATATATCAATTTGAATAATAGGGAAATATTAAACTGGAGACAACCAAATAACTGAATAATTTCAACAAATAATTGATGCCAATATAAGTCCATAGAATCAGAGATCTTCTATTAACTTCTTAAATGTAATACTTACAACATGGTCTTTTAAAACATTATAAACTTCATGTATTATCTCCTACTGCCGGTCATGATGTTTTTCTAATCTACTACCACCAATGATTCTTTCTTTGATTTCATCTGACATATATAGTTTGTGATTTTAGGGTTACAACCCCTCACATATTTGTCCAGTGCAACTCTTCATTTTATTTTAATTAATTGCCTTCAACAAATTAAAATAATTTAAATTTAAATCTTTATATTTGTGATCTCCGTGAAAATTAATTCTAATGATAATCTTCCTTTGCTGGAAATTTCACCTTTCACCCAAAAATGATCATCCATTGCAAGGATTTTAAATTTAATTTCCTCCGTGAAATGCTTTAATAGTTAAAATATTCTCCAGGTAAAGTAATTATCTCTCCCTTAGTAAAAATATTTATCTTTTATTTACCTGTATTTTTCACCTGGCTTTTAGAAAAATATCCCTTTGGGTAAATAACTACCCACTCCCTGATTCATTATCTTAGTGAAAATATTTTACCCCCTAATGAAAATGAATTTTTGTAATTTGGTAAAAATTCTACTTTCTGGGAACAAATGTGGTGATTTTAATAATTTTCATTAAGAATATTCACACCACACATCTTTACAATAGCATTTTATTTCCTTCATGGCCATACCCAAATCAAACTCTTTGATAATATTCATTCTATCTTTCCATTGTGATCTCATTCCTTTTCCCTATCAGAGAGACTTGGAGTATCGAGGAGACCTAAACAATGTCTGTTGATGTTCTTATCTCTCTCCGATGAATTTCTATTCTTCTCTCATTGGTTCATTGGGTGTAGAGGAGACATTTAATATTCTCTCTTTGATGAGCTTTTTCTTTGCAATGCCATTTTAGGGTTTCATACGTCCCAAGGCTCAGCTCCAGCACAACTGTGAAGATCTTGGCAAAGGTTATGGATTCTAGTTTTACACCAAATAGTCTCGGTTCTCTATTCATGCTTCTACATCGTGTCTACATGTCTATCAGATCATTTCCATTCATAATATTTGACATGTTTATCAAATCAATGGGTGAAATGTCTTGTCCCATGGAAGCCATTGCAACCTCTATTATATCTTTAGCTTTGTCTTCATCTTTAGTTATATCAACCAACTTAGTTAAGGCATCATCTGATAAAGTAGATTTGTCTTTCACAAATTTTGCAACTCTTGCATATATATAGTTGTCATTAACAATCTTTTCTAACTCTGAAAAATGCCATGAGTACTACTCCCTCACAGGCATGCAGAACATGTTTATATCTTTTTACAACACTTTGAGAGTAGTCTGTTGAAATATGGTTAACATTGCCACATTTTTCTTACCAGCACCCGTGGGTACACAAAAAACAAATTCTTGGTAGTAAACAGTGTGGTTTCATACATTTTGCTCTGTAGTCTGTTCAGTTGCTTTATTTCTCTAAATGCAGGATCCACCCAATATGGAATGTCTGATATCTTAACAAGTTCCTAAGATTTTGCATTTTTATATTTCTTTCTATGGCCTTCTTTCATCTATATACTTGCGTGCTCCATTTGCCTGATATTGCACTCACTTTGATATAGGAAATCAAGCTCAACTACTTGATCAGCAAAACCAGCATTACGAGACATAGCGACACCCCATCAGCTTCTTGCAGAATCCATAAAAATGATATAAAATCCTTCTCTCCATTTTTTATTTATCCATTTAAATAGAAATGAGTCGCATCACTTTATAAGACTGCTACATATACTGTGCTCCTTTGGACATTACTACCAAAGAGCTGCCATTAGTGGCTCCTGCAATTGCATTGATATAATAGTTCTTTTCCCATTACTCCACGATCCATTCCTTATGAAGGAAGTATTGAGGAAGCTTATAAACTTGGTTAAAAAATCTAGTCCCCGCATCCATAATAAGAGCCCAAAGATTTGAGCATGAAGCTACACTACTAATAAATAAGCCATCTTCATTTTCTTTCGCAACATGTTGTGTAAGTCTTGTATCAGCCACATTATAATGATATCTTTGTTTCACGGGTCGATGTGCATTATAAACATTGACCCATTGTGTGGTAGGCATACCCATCTGAACCTTCTTCTTTGGTTGTTCATCATCATTTTCCTCCATGTATCCACCCAACCAATGGATCCCACACAAATACTTCTAGAAGCATCAAGATTATGTCTTTGTTTTTTCTGTAAAATACCAATCACCACTTCATAGTTTGCTCTGAATGTACCCTCTATTCCTCTAAGTCCTAAAGCTGCATTCATAGTCTAAACTCAAAATGTACCCCACCATGCTCATTGTCACTACAATTCTAGAAACCTTCAATGATTAAAGTTTTATTGTAGGTTGCAGTAGACAAACTTCATTTGTAAAATATTTCATAGTTCAAATGGTAAAACATTTTGCCTTGGCCTAGTAATATTTCATTGACACATTCAAATCTTCATAACTTCAAACTTAAATTTTGCAACCCCTCACTTGAACACCAAATTTCCTTATAAAGGGGCTGACAAGGAGTCTCTTTCATAAGGTCCAAGAGCACCTTTCTTTTTACTTCTTGAGGCCAATCTCAACGTAATATAACTTTACACTATCCTTTTTCTTTTAGTACTGGAATAATCTTTCTGTAGAACATGTCACTTGGATGTGGAATAGGTGGAATGTTGGCAGCTATAGTTCCACCACCGGTAAAAGCAAACTGAGCATACTGTGCCCTCTATTGCCATGCTTTGAATACATTGTACATACTTACAACATTGTCCACTAATTGGATAAAACCAACTCGCCCACTTATAGGAGTGACAGAATAGTATCGAACAGTTAGCAAACGACTGCTCACATTTGAGCTTCCATTCATCATTCCATTTATAGCATACAAAAGTTGCATAGTTCTCACATCAGGTCACAAATCTTCCTTATCCTTGAGAAGATAAGTATATCTTTGGCCATCGAAACCCAAGAAAACTAATTTCTTTGACTTTATCTTTGTTGCTAGAATAGTTACTTGTTCACTAAATGAAGAAATTGCAACTGGGCACAGGTTATCACTGCCTTCAGCTTCAAAATCAGACATTAAAATTTGTTTCTCAAGGCCAGACATTGGAGCATCAGAAGAAGATAGTTGTGCAAGTTTTGGAGCAACATCACCAAGAGAGACTGAAGGCTTCTTTTGATGGTTTGCCAAAGATGCAGCAATTATGTCAAAAGGTCACCACACATCAGTAAGGGAAGCAATTTGACTCCTTAGGAGCATCATTAACTGATTGCTATAGTCAAATTTTACATTATGGGAGACAAAAATTTTACAAAAAATGATAGGAAATTTTAGGTTCCAACAGGGTCATTGGCATTTTTTATTGTGAGGTCATTTTGAAAGGCATTTAGAGTTGAAAGTTAAATTTTGGTTTACGTCATTGTTATAAAAGTTTAATCTAGTGTTAACTTAATTAGTTCTGTAATGCTTGTTTTCTCTAAATTTGAAAATTCTTTTAAAATAGCATGCAGGACTAAAATTTTGACCTTGTTGGCCAAGCAATTCTTTTGTATCATTTATCTTTTCAATGGTGCCCTTAAAATACTATTGAAGACAAGAAAAAACTTTAAAAGTAGAAAACACAAATGAAATGCATAAAACAAACCATTTATACCTTGAAATCTTCTTTCTCCTTGATAAGGTGGAGGAGCTTGCACCCAAGAGCTCCTAGCTTTACCCAATGTTGAAATAGAGAATGTGGATTGCTCATATTCTTTCAACACAATATGATGAAGATTTGAGATGGATTTGATAAGGATTTGGATGGATATTGGATATGGATAGAGAGTCTAGAATGATTTTGGCATTATGATGGTAAGATTAGGAGATTTTGGAGGAATTTGGACATGGATTTGATGCAATGGAGAAGTTATTGAAATGGCTTAGATGAGGGCTCTATTTATGGATTTTTGGTAAAAGGATGGAGTGTGAGGATTGAAAGTTTAGATCAATGGCTAGGAATGCTTGAGGATTAGGGTTTGGATTGGAGTTGTAGTCTTGTGACAAGTGTCACAAGAGGGTTGGATAAGAGAGATCAAAGGCTAAGATTTGGTCAATGAGATTGGATGGCTCCCATTACTTGTGAATTTTAAATTCACATTGGGAAGGATGAGGAATGAATAAAAAATTCATTTCCATGGGAGAGTGTGAGGATTCTAATAAAAGTGAATTTTTAATTCACATGGAGAAGAGTTCCATTAATGGAGACTAGGACAAGTTAGATGGAGGGGATAAAATGTGAATTTTTAATTCACATGGGGAAGAGCTCCATTAATGGAGACTAGGACAAGTGGAAATAAAAGTTAATTTTTTATTTGTGGGGTGTGGGAATGAGTGTTAAGTGAGGTTTGACCAAGCTAATTAGGAGGATTACTTAATTAATATGGCTGGAGAAGATTAGTAGATGGGTTAATGGAGGGTTAAAATTAATTAAATAAGGGTTTATTTAATTAATTTAGGTCTAGGGGTCATGTAGGCTAGGGTATTTAATTAAATAATTGTTATTTAATCAACTAGGCTAGGTTTAGGCTATAGGATAGGGTAGATTAATCAAATAAGTATGATGTATCTAATTAAGCAGGATTAGGAGATGGAGAAATTAACTAAATAAGTATTGAGAATATTTATTTAATCAATGAGGATATAGTGTTGTAAGGTTTAGTGATAAATTAGATTAATTAAGTTATCACAAAGGATGGATAAATGGCTAAGGGTAGATGATCAGGGATAAATTAATTAAATAAAATGAATGTATTTAATTAATTGAAAGGGATAGTTAGTGATGTGAAGATGTCAAAGGGTGGTTGAAGGGTTAAGACATTTTTAGGTGTCTACATTTACCCCTCTTTGAAATGGTGTTGCGGCTAAGTAACACTATTTCAAATAAGTTTAAAATATAGAGTTGGATTGGATAGAAAAATATTTTGGCTTAGAAGAATGGGGTAAGGTTTAGGGATGATTGGTAAGGGTGATGCCCCCTCAAGATGATAGGTGGGTTGCAAGGACATAGGTGTGTTATTGAAATGGATGAAATGAATTGGTTGAAGTGGTTGGAGGATAAGGGGTGAGATAAAAGATTGATAATTTTGGGTAGATTGGTTGATGGATGATTATTGTGCTAAAAATGATTTAGAGAATTCCTAGGTTTGATATAGCAAAGTGGATATTTTCACCAAGGTATGAAAGGACCAGGGTGATGATGTTTATCCAACATTTGCATGGACTAGACACGCAAACAAAGGGATGATCCCATGCATGCCCAAGATAGTACAACCTTGTCTATATGAGGAAAGGGGTCTCATAGCATAAGTCCTTAATACACAAAAGGTATGAAGGACCTTAGATGCAAAAGGAGATCAATATGCTAGAATTGACCCTATGATCCACAAGATATGAATACTAGCTTGGAGTAATGAGACCAACGCATAAGTACATCATACAAAAGCAAGACTATGCCCCATTCTAGATGTTTTCGCCACATGCCATGATATAGTGAGATCAAGGTAGTTTTGATGTGATCTTCGAATAGGACAAAAGATAAAAATCAAGAACCAAAAGACCAACAAACCAAATAAATAACCATTGTATCTCTTACCAAGATGGACGATGATATGATAGATTCTACTTATTGTAGGAATAATATATCCATTAAGGCAGGAATCAATGGATGATTAGATCATGCCCATTGTAGAAATGATATATCCTAGGGCATGGTTTTGATGGTTGATGCTGTAAGATGATGGATTCTGCCTATTGTAGGAATGATTAATCCTAAGGCAAGAATTGATGGATGATGTTGTTGGATTAGCACAAGATATGATGGTTACAAGTTGCGATTGATGTTGATTTGATAGTTGATGATTTTGTTAAGGGATGATTGCTTTGATAAGTGTTGTGATGCTTTGGATATTGCAGTTGGATCTAGTATAAGCTTAAGGGATAGGGACCATCAAAGTGTGTTGGATGGGTACATCTTATGTACCCGAGTACTGGATACTTCCTTCATATTCCAGACTTCCTACATACCCTATGTCCATGGGATCAAGGCACTTTAAAATGCGGGTGGTGATGATATGTAGTTCTGATTTGTGATGATGATGTGGGATGATGATTGGGGATAAGATGTTTAGGTCAGTGATGAGATGTTGATGGAATGATGTTGATTTTAGGATGGATCTTTTTGGGATTTTGTGGATATTTTGATTTTTTTGGATTTTTGTGATTTTGGAATAGGGAAAGGTTTATTATGAGATGGTTGCATTGGATTGAATTTGGATAGCCTAAGTACTAGATACCAATGACTTAGGAACACCAAGTCTAGAGGTGAAGGTGGATAAAGTTATAGGATTAGATTGGATTGGCGATGAAAGGATAATGGATAGGATATTCAAGATAGATGGATAGAAAATGGAGATAAGGAATAGGATGGGGGGTACATGATAGATGGATGGAAGTGTTTAGGATGATTTCCAAAGGCTATGTGGCAAGGCATTATATGCCCCATGCATGATGGACTTATGTTTGGATGGATGGACTTTGTAGGAGATGGATGGATGGATATGCTTGGAAAGGGAGATATGTTGAGAGGTGTCCAAAGCATGTTTTTGCTTTGTTGCCCTTAATTTTTATCAATATCTAAGGAAGGAGATGGTAAAAGAAAGATGTAATGGATAAGATGGATGAAGATGGCGGTTTGGAATATGATAGGATAAGGATAAGATAGTGGATAAGATATGCCAGAGGTTATTATGGATGTGGCAAGTGTAGGGTACAAATGGATGGGGAAGGGATTACACATGATGCCCACAAAGGGGTTTTCATCATGGTAGTTGCCCAAGATGCCGCAAGGAGTGGTTTTCACCATTGGATGGATTTTTTATCTTTACTATTTTCTTGATTTTTTTGATTTTTTTTTTTTTGCTTTTTTTGATGGAATGGGGACTCTAGCGTATGTTTCCATAGCAATTGGAAGATGGTCCCATGTTGGATAGCATTATGGATGACAATTGCATGGATGTTGGTAGATAGGAGAGGATGGAGTGGATGGTGGATAGTGGATTATGTAAAGTTTATACAAAAGCATGGACCATAGGGATGTGATGGGGGAGATATGTAGGATAGTGGATGAAAGATGGAGAGATGGAGAGATGGGGGTATGTCAAAATGTAATGTGTTGGAGGGGAATCAAGACCAACGGTTACACATACCATTTTGGATTTTGAAGCTTATATTTTGGATGGGGAGTTGGGAGTAATGGGGATAAGGATGGATGATTTTTGAATGGTCGATTTTGGGGACTTAGGGACCCAAATGGACGTAGGATTTGTGAGATTTTTAGATGGGGAGCAGGATGTTTGGGATTTTTGGGAGTTGGAGGTGGATGCCTCATTTGGATTGTTTTTTTAATTCTTAAGAACCCGTACGATTTTTGTTTTTACTTTTTCTTTTGATGGTGTGGGCTTTGGTAGCCTTTTGGATTTTTAATTTTGCTTGGGAGAGATAGCATCTTTAGGCTTTTGTGCTTTATGAGTCGATGCATTCAAATTTTTGTTTTCGAATCCCATGGGTGTGTTGGTAGCTTCTAGTTTGGATGATGTGTGCTTTTGTTGGTCTTGATTTGAAATTTTAGGGGATTTATGGGTGGAGGGGTTAAAAGTGGATTTATGGATAAATGGATGAGGGGATTTGAGGGTAGGGATATTAGGAGTTGGGAGGATAGGAGGATAAGGGGATTTGATTTTAGGAGTTGGAAGGATGGGAGAATAATGTGATTTGAGGATGGGGATGTTAAGAGTGGGTAGAAGTGTTGGTAAATTTGATGGGGGGATGTATTTGGTCACATGCTTTTGCAAACGATATGACGATGGAGGAGGGATGATGACATATGATTTGGAGGTACGATGAGGTGCACCGTGTTTGGGATTGGATGAATAGATTTTGGAAGGTGTGTGGGTGATACCAACATGTTTAGATTATTTGCCTTGGGATGTGTAGACACCCAAATTTGTCCATGTCTTGCAACACCTAGTCAAAAACCTTATTAGAGACATCATGTAGCATTTTGTCCTAAATCCCACTTATCCACTAGCTAATTAATTAAATATATTTATTTAATTAATTTCCACTTTTCCCTCATCTAAATTAATTAAATAAATTAAATATTTATTTAATTAATGTATTCCACATCATTCCTTTCCAAAAATGGAAAATTCCATATTTGTCTCTATCTCCACATTTGTCTCCATGTAAGGTGGAAGACCATTTGACACTTGTCACATGACTACAATTCCCTTAAGGAGTGGGATAACTGAATCAATCCTACTCATCTACATCATTTAATTAGCCTTTTAATCTCAACCATCCATTTGAACCAAGCCTTTCCTATAAATCAATTCTTCTAAAAGCCATTTGGGGATCTATTCTTCAAGTATCCTCATTTTGTCAAAATCATTCTTCAATCTTCTAATCCATTATCTTTCATCTATTATCTTCTATCTATCATCCTCATATCATTGTTATGCTACAGAAGTGAGCACCTAACATTCCTCCAACAATCATCCTTCAAAATCTTGCATGCTCATGTAAGGTGGAGAAGAGCAATGGAGATAAATCGAGCATAGCATAGAGATTAGTTTGCATTTACATTTTTTATTTTGATTTTCATGTTGTCTTGTGCTTCATTGTACAATTGTTAGGGTTTGATCATTGTTGCTTATTCATTTACCCTATTTTGCAATTTTACCCTAACCACATTCTAGCACACCCAGTGGGACTCACATCCTTGATTAACTCTATTTTTTTAAGTTATTTTGTGAAGTTTAGGTTTCGAAGCGCTTATGGCAACTTTCTGTTGCATATGAGCAAAAACCCATAGCTTAACCCATAGCTTATAGTTAATTCAACTCACTTATGAGCAAAAACCTATAGCTTCTGGTTAATTCAACTCACTTATGAAGAAAAATGCATAGCTTCTGGTCAAATCTGCATAGCATTTGAAGGGAAAACTCAACTTTTGGTTGTTTTCATTGCATCTGGCAGTCTAGGGTTTTTTTATCAACATTTGATCTTGTAGGTTTCTTTGCTGGGATTTTATTGATCAATCAAGGGTTCTAATATGTGATTACATGTTCCTGATCATCATATTATCATCAGTTAATTACCTTGATTAGGGTTTTTATCTTATTGATCTAACCTCCTTGTTTTTGCAATATCTCATCAATTTGCCATTCTAGGGTTTTCAATTTATCAATCTATGGTTGCAGGGAGTCCATCTAATCATATTTCATCCACTGGACTTTATATTCTAGGGTTTGCAATATCTAATAGTCATTTTTTTCATGATCCTAACCCTAATTGTGTAGAAACAGGAATTTTTAAGCACCTAGTAAATTTGCCTCGCTTTTGAGTGAAAACTACTCGCTTTTGGTAAATTTCCCTCACTTTTGAACAAAAAATGGTTGCTTCTGGCACAAATGACATTGCTTATGATAAACAGTTGAGTGCCTCTGGTAAGTATGTATCATTTTTAGTTCTGTCATTTACAGTTTGGTTTTCTTGGTTACTAATCATCTATTTGTGCAACATCTTATCATTTGTCCAAGAAAAGGAGGTTTTGAAACTACTAACATATCTATTGCAGCTTCAATCAGTCAAAGACATATCATTTGAAACCTTTTGCTTTCTTTATCCAATGGACTTGATTGTGACTTGTGGCATGTGCCTCATCATCTAATTTCAAGATAACATATTTCCAGGTGCACTTGACACAACTTTCACTTTTTCCATTACACCAAACAACTTGTTTGCAAACACACTTGGATTTTGGGCTTAAATCAAACATTACTTGCTATCACACATCAAAAATTGGGATTAAAACAAACAAGTCTCTTCCATCACATCTTGATTTGGGTTAAAAATGAACAAGTGCTTGAATTGTTTGGTGAATTTGCATGTGATTAGAGGTGTGTATTGTCTTCTCATGCACTTCGTGCAACCTTGAGAATCAAAAACACCTCTTATCTATTCAATTTCACACCACACATTTCAATTTTCTAAAGAGAAATTAACAACTACAAGTGTGAATCAAGTGTACCTCACTTGGTTTGCTTTTGTATACCCTATCTTAGGAGGCCTGCTTGGAGACACACCACTCCAAGGGATGACCTCAATTGAGGCTGAATTGAAAGACACCCTAATTGGGAGTTGGAATCTTGTCACTCTTGGCTAAGCCCCAAAGAACCTTATACCTTTGGGAAGTGAAGGTGAAGGGTGGGTTACCCCTTTCTCCCGGCTATTGTAGGATTTCACTTTCAATTCCTTAATCAACCTTGTGCAATCTAGCCTAAGACCTAATTGGCCATACCCACTTGCCTAGTCATAGGGCTTGTTGATGTGTCTTCCATGTGTGCTTTCTTAATCATCACATTCTTCATATTTCAAAATTAAACTTGCTTATGTGTCTTGTGTGAGTGATTCATGTATGTATATGCATAATCATTTGTTTGAACATTACCAAATCAAGCTATAAACACCAAACACATAAACGAGTCATCCTACACATCATACCCAAATTAATTTCATCCTAAACACATCCAAATCAATTTCATACTAGTCACCTTCATCCTAATCATCAAATCATCATCCCAACAATCCACATCATCATCAAATCATAACCAAGCACTTGTCAAAAAGGACTTAAGACTTAAACACTTGTGTGACATCATGTCAACCTTAGAGGACCTCTAAAATCTCCTTTATATTCTTCTCTACATGCATGCAAGCCAATCACCTTTAGAGAAGTGAACCTTTCAAAGCATTCAAGATATGATTCAAATGTTTCAAACAAGCCAATCCTCACGTATACATTACCTCTTGGCAGAAATTCAACACCTCTTGGCCACTTACAAAGTCCAACAAACATCTTCTCGATCCTATCTGGCACCTATCCCCTCCTATCTATCCACTCATCAACTCAATTCTATACCAACCTATCATACTTCTTCTAATGTCAACCCTAATCTATATCAATCCATACCTCAACAACCATTATCCTATACAATCCCTCCACCACAACACCATCACAACTTCCAACATATTCAACCACAACAACATCAACCAATTCAACAATTCCAACCACAACATCAACACATTCACCACCACCAACAACAAGTCATATCACAACAACAAATCCAAACACTATCCTAACCTCAACAAATTCCACTTCAATCCTATGTGTCATCCACCTCAACTTCATACCAACCTAATCTATCCACACATCATGTCAATACCATATCAACCTATCAATGTCCACCCCAACCTTATCCCATTCCTCATTTCAACATTCGAACACATCATCAAACCCATCCACAAGGCAACCAAGTTTCCTCACAAGAAGCACCATTGATAGACCTAAGTCCACCTTTGCAATAAGAAGCACATCCAAGTCCAAGTGGCCCCTTGTACATAAATCAAGCAAGCCCAAGTTATCCTATACACAACTTAATTACCTTTGACAAGGGAGATACCAATCTAGAGTGGCCATCACCATCCAATCACATGCCAACATATGAGCCTACTAGTCCTATCCCCACACCTTCATGTGATCCTAATCCTAGTACATTGGTACATCAACCTTCATCACCTTCATCCCCATGTTCCATTAATCCTTCATTAAAAGATTCCATGGAGATACTTTTGGAAAAAATGGTCCAAGCAAATTTGATTGAGTTGCCACTGATAACACCCCTTGGAAAAATGTACTTTAAACCCCATTGGTATAAAGATGAATATTGTACATACCATAGGTGTAAGGGCCATGCCATATCCACCTGTATACAATTTAAAAGATTGGTCAAGAACCTAGAAGATTATGGCAAGATTGTGTTAGATAAAACCAATCCATCTAATTCCATTATTCTTCCATCTAGCCCAAGTCCCAATCCATCTAATCCCATTATCCATCCCACAAGTCCTAATCCTAAGCCTACAATCCCATCTACCCTTATCATTCATCCATTATATTGCTCATTTACCCATACCCTTGCAAAGGATGTGATCCATTGGCTACTAGCAAGGAATAAACTATCTTCATGTCAAACACCCATTCATGAGCCTACCAAAACAATTCCAAAGGTCATGTCCAATCTTATAATCCCATCATGTGGTCCACCTATCCTTGATCCTATCCAAGAGTCCTCCATTAACATACCTAGCCTTTCAAGCCCTTCATGTGACCCACAATCCATTAAGCCTATTCAAGGACCTCCCATAAGTCCAAGTCAAGAGTCATCATGTCCTCATGTTGTTGACCAAGAGCCTATCCAAGAGTCATCTACTTCCATTCAAGCAAACCAAGAGGTATTTCAAGAGTTTAATCCTAAGCATGTGGAAACATTAAGCCCTAGTCCAAGTCAAGATCAAATCACTTTCATGCAACCTATCCATAACATATATCTTTTCCATGATCAAGATGATATCCATAATGATGAATCTATCCATGATCCACTTGATCCTATCCATCTCCCAACAACCATTCATGAGAAAGCTATCCAAATTAAACTTATCCATAACATTTACCTTCTTTATGATCAAGATGATACCTATGAAGAAGCTGTCCATGAGCACCTTGATCCTATCCATAATCCTATATCTTCCCATGAGCAAGATATCCAAACTACAGCTATCCATCCTCCATCTAGCCCTAATGAGCAAGCTTCCACTAGTCATGATGAGACACATGCCTCCCAAGAAAGCATTGATGAGTGCTAAGTAGCACCCATGAAATAAATCTTTTTACCTCTCTTTTTCTCCTTCCTGATCCCATCTTTCTTAATGTCTACACCCAAATAAGCTAGCAAGATCATTCTAGCTAATGATTAATTGAGATAGATTACTTAAGATTATAATTTCTGATTGAGGGACTAATGTGCATGGAATTGATGGAAAAATGCAGAAACTTCTCTCTTTTTGAATCAATAGGTATAGATGCCAAGAACAACAATTTTGTGCATCTCCAGAGATAGTCTTCAATGATCTAAGAAGACAATACTAGAGTACCATGGCACCAGAAGTTTTGAAGGAAAGAGAAAAGCCTCTCCGGAGCTCCAGACATCTCTGGAGCTAGAGCCACAGGTATATCTCCAGAGCTGCAGACAGGGACAAATATCTTCGGTGCCTCCTGAGAGCAAGGCATATTTCCAGCATAAGCTGCTGATCAGGTACTCTCAGTAGTGATCGTAATACCCCTCATTTCACTCAAATCATCACCTGAGTGGTGAAGGGTCATCTCTAGTTAATTACTAGAGTTTTTATCTTTTTAAAGTTTTGCATGAGTTACGGATAGAACTGATTCAATATCCATATTTTTAGGGCCTCGCTACCCAAATGTATTAAGACTCAAACTTAGAATTCTAAGTGGACTTCTGTTCCACTCAATCTACTTTTATTGCATGATTATTTTCCATAGTTAGACAGCTAGTGTAATAAAGAGATGGATTTTATCTCATAGAAGAACTGGTAGATAAGATAAGTGATATGTCATCACTCATTTTTATATATACTCATAGAAACAACAAAAGATATATACAATGATTTGGTTATTCTAATTGGGAGTAATCTCAGTTCTGTGATATCAATATTTTTCATGAATGCAAAGTGAATGGAATTAGATTGAGTTTAGTGGAGATCTTCTTCTTTTGTGTTGATTCTCCACTATAGCCTTCAACCCCAAGGGTGTGGAGCAAGGGCCCACTCTCACCACCAAGGCGGAAGGCTAGTACCATTGCTTTATTACTTCAGATTTTGCTGTGAAAAGTATTTACTAATTTTGATAGATAGATGCATGTTACTGTTTTTAAGATTGCTTTAAGTAACTTCATGTTTAATTCTGTTTCAGCATTCCTTAAATTCATTCAATAAGTAGATAGATTAATCTCTTCAAATTGGTAGAAGTTATTAAGATTAGCTAGGAAAACTGGTAACTGTAGAATCCCTAGTTGTAGACAGCTAAGGACACAGCCCTTGGATTATTGACATCTGAAAATAGATTAAATGATGAGGTACAGCGACACCTTGTCATTTTTGGTGTCGTTGTGAGAGATATCTTGTGTTAATTAGGGAAACTTAGTTAAAATAGTTTTTAGGATAGATCTATATGGTTAGAGCTAGAGATTCGAAAGGAAGATATATAAAACAGACACCTCATCAACAAGTAATAGGGGAAAGCAGTGGGGTGGCACAAGATCTTGTTGAAGAGAGAAACCTAGAACCTACTTTAGAAATTGCACCTCAAATCAATAATCCCTTAGAACCCCCAAATCTTCCACTTGTCGATTATATCCAAGAATTACAACAAAAGTTCCAGGCAGATCCTTTGATAGAACCTAATTTCCTAGAACCTCAGGGAGAAGAACTAGTACTAAACATGGACAATGATAATCATGAAGAAGAGGAAAATTAGGCTCCAAGAACCTTCTCATATCCTATTGTTCTAGCTGCTGGAGACAATGCTCCTATGAAGAATATCTCACCAGCACACTTGCCAAATTTTAGAGGACTTTCTTCTAAGGATCCAGATCAGTTTTTGTTTGAATTCAAAGTAGTCTGCCAAACTTATGATTATGGATCAGATAACCAAAAACTCAAACTGTTCCCTTCAACCTTGAAAGATTCTGCAATGAGATGGTTTATGGGTTTACCCTAGAATTCTATCCATTCTTGGGATTAGATGGAAACATAATTTTTGGGAAAGTATCAAGATTACTTTAGATCCAGTAATAAAAATGAAGAATTGTTCAAAATTAGGCAGGGGGAGGAAGAGACCTTAGAAGATTATGTGGATAGGTTTAATTTCACCTTGAGAAGGTATGGCAACCCAGTGGATCACTCTTTGGCCAGAACCCTGTTTGTAAAAAGGATTGGATAAGGAATCAAAACAGGCCCTGGATCTAATGGGAAAAGGGAATATCAACAAAATGGATATCCCTGCTATAGAAGAACTCTGCAGGAACTATTCTAGAACCTAAAATGGAGTGAGATCATCCAAAACTTTTAAAGGGAAAAATGAAATAGGACAGTTAATGGAAGAGATTGCAAATCTAAAAATAGATATTCTAGTCCAATTAAATACCACATTGGATGGAATTCAAGCAAAAACTAGAACAATCGATCAAAACAAAGCAATTGAACCACTCTCCATTTATTGTCCTAGGTGTAGAAACAAACATTTGTTGAGAGAATGCCCTTTGGACAAATCAGAGATTTGTTAGATCTGTGATAGGGAACATCCTACCAGTCAATGTAGTCAACTTCCAGCCTTGAAAAAATTGAGTAAGAAGAATGCTGTAATGGAAGAAGAATTGAACTATGTGGGAAAAAACAAGCTGGGAATTTCCCTTATAATCAGTATCCAAACCAGCCTTCTTACAGGGGTCCTTCTAACTGGGGAAATAATCAGTGGAATCCAACTTGGCATGGGCCTCAAAATAATCCTCCTTTGGGACAGCAGGATTGGCCAAGTCAACATTGGCAAAACCAAAATTGGAAAAATCAGCCTTGGGGAAATCAACAGTGGCCACCACAGTTTGGATCACAAAACATGCAACCTCAATGGGGTTCTCAACAAGGATATCATCAACAATATCATGGACAACCTAGATGTTTCCAGCCTCAACAACAAGCTTTACTAACTGGACCTTCCAACACACAAGGCCAATCACAAAATGAACTAGTTAGCCAACCACCTTTACCAGCTCAACCTATACCAAACCCACGGAATAAAGAGGAAGCAGCTGTTTACATGACAGAGCAAAAAAATCTAGCTAGAATTAATGCTATATATTCAAATAATCTCTAGCTGCGTTCTAGGAAAGCATTCCCAAGACCATCTCCTCCAACTATAGTTGAAGTAACTAGTGATGAGGAACCTAAAAATTCATCCACTCAACCCTCAGAGGAGATTACTAATGAAAAAGTGCTAAAAGAATCATCCTTGGATAACTCTAGAGTTGCTCCTAAAAGACCGACTCTGGAGAACATTCCTAAACACAATTTTGACAAGAGCTCCGAAGATGGAAAAACTAGCACCATACCTAGAACAGCTTAAATAGTATGTTCCCCAGAAAAAGATCTTACAAAAACAAGTCCAAACCAACCTGGAATCAAAACTTTTGCAAGAAATCCAGCAACTAAACATCGAAATTCCTCTCCTCCAAGCAATCAGAGATGTACCGAAACTAAATTAGTTCATTAAACAGTATTGTATCAAAATGCAAGGAAGGAAGAAAAACTTTCCCTCCACAATATAGGTGGAAGGAAAAGTAGTAGATCTACTGATGGGAGAAATTCTCCTCCCAAAATATGAAGAGCCTGGAAATCCTGTCATAACTGTTTTCATCTCAGGAGTAGAAATTTCAAATGTTTTGGTTGATTTGGGAGTAGCAATTAATGTGATGACAGTTCACACAATGAACAAATTAGCTCTATCAGGTATCCAATCCACAACTACAATTCTTCAACTTGCTGACTAGTTAGAAGCTATTCCAAAAGGAGTAATCACTGATGTACCAATTGTGATAGATTCATGGGAATTTTCAGTGGACTTCCTGATATTAGAACCTAGAAACCAGAGAAATGCTTATCCGCTGATTTTAGGAAGACCATGGTTGGCTACAGCAGCAACATCTATTGATTGTCAAACTATGGATATGGTCATTTCTAATGGGATAGATTTGAAGAAAATATCGTTGTATCCTCCAGCTAAACCATCAATGCATTATACAGGAAGAGTATGGGTGGATGAACTAGAGAACAATGACAACAGTGCCTCAGTAGCTATGGTAACCATCAAGGAACATCTAGGAGAGTTAGAAGAAGAAATATACTATGATACAACAGAAGACATTACTCACATCCTAATCAATAAGGATGTGATGGAACTCGCCCAAGATTCTAGGAGAGAACTTCTTACTTCTTCTCATTGTACCCTTGCCAACATCATTCCTTGTGGGGAAACATGTTACAGAGACTTAGCCACTTTCCACATGTTGCTTCCACATTCTTGTCCTCTTAATACCATGACTCCAATGTATGGATTAACTACATCTATGGATCAAATCACAAAATAGGTCATGATTTTATTAGGGAAAACACTTAATATCAATACTCAGTTAACAGCAAATCAGGAAGAAAAACTCATCCAACTTCTGATTTCCCATTCAACAACTTTTTCTTGGGAATACCAAGATATGAAAGGCATACCTCGTAAGATCTGTACCCATCATATATACACTGAGGATATTAAACCTGTCAGACAGCCCCAGAGAAGATTGAATCCTGCTTTAAAGGACATTGTCAAAATTGAAATAGAAAAATTACTTCAAGCAGGGTTTATATATCCAATCTTAGACAGTCAATGGGTCTCACCCCTTGTCATAGTGCCTAAAAAGAATGGGAAATGGAGGGTGTGTATTGATTATAGAGAACTCAACAAGGCCACAAAAAAGGACTACTTTCCCTTACCATTCATTGACCAAGTACTGGACAACCTTGCTGGGAGAAAGTATTTTTCTTTTCTAGATGGATTCAGTGGGTATAATCAAATTCAAGTAACACCTGAAGACCAGGAAAAAACCACCTTCATATGCTCTTGGGGAACTTTTTCTTAAAAAGTTCTTCCCTTTGGACTATGCAATGCCCTAGCTACATTTCAAAGACTTGTTATAGCTATTTTTGCTGAACTAGCTAATGAATGTATGGACGTCTATATGGATGACTTTACTGTGTATGGGGATACTTTTGAAGAAGCTCCTACAAACCTTGAGAAAGTACTGAAATGTTATGAGAAAAATCAGTTATCCCTTAGCCATGAAAAGTGCTTTATGATGGTGGAGGAAGGAATTATTTTAGGACACCACATTTCAGCAAAAGGGATCAAAGTGGGTCAAAACAAGATGGAAGTAATCACATAGTTGCCTTCACCCAAAAATTAGACAGATGTTAAAAGTTTTCTGGGTCATGCAGGCTACTATAGGAGATTCATAGAAAATTTCAGCAAAATAGTTGCCCCCCTGTTTACCCTGCTTAACAGAGACACGAAATTTCTATGGATAGAAGAATGTCAATTAGCATTTGAAACCTTGAAAGAGAAGCTTACTGTCATGCCAATTTTGAGGGGACCCAATTGGACTTTGTCATTTCACATACAGACTAATGCTTCAAATGAGTCCATTGGGGTAGTTTTAGGACAAAAAGAGGAAGGAGAGAGTATGCATGCCATTTATTACATCAGCAAAAACCTTACCTCTACAGAAAGAAATTACACAACAACTGAAAAAGAATTCTTAGCAGTCATCTATGCTATAAACAAATTCAGGCATTATATCACTGGATATAAATATTTGTACACACTGATCATGCAGCCATCAAGTACCTAAAGAATAAACCAGTAGTGGGTGCAAAGATCATCAGGTGGTTATTGTTATTGCAAGAATTTGATATTATCATAGTTGATAATCCAGGAAAGTTTAATTTGGTTGCTGATTTTTTGTCAAGATTGCATATAGGAGGAGAAAACCAACCAGTGGAGGACAAGTTCCCAGATGAAAATCTTTTTGCTATCTCCTCTACTGCACCTTGGTTTGTTGACATAGCTAATCATTTAGCTACAGGCTTGTATCCATCCCATTTTACCTCAAAACAAAAAAAAAGTTTAGTCAAAGAAAGTTTATCTTACAAATGGTTGAATGGTTTACTATTTAAATGTGGTCTTGATTTCATTCTATGTAGGTGTTTAAAAGCGGATGAGATTTTTGATGTGTTGAGAGCATGTCATGATGAACCATCTGGTGGCCATTACTCCTTCCACCGGACAGTCCACAAGATCCTTAGAGCTGGTTCCTACTGGCCCCCTCTTCATAAAGATACAAAAAAGTATGTGCAGCACTGTGACCAGTGCTAAAGGATGGGGCAGCCAACCATTACCCAGGAGATGCTACTGCATCCTCAAGTCATGATGGAACCATTTGAGTAGTGGGGTTTAGACTTTGTGGGACCAATTTCCCCACCATCAACAGGCAAAGAGTACATTCTAGTATGCATAGATTATGTTACTAAATGGACTAAGGTTCAAGCATTACAATTTGCAAGAGAAGAAAAAGTTGTTGATTTCCTTTATAATAAGATTTTCTTAAGGTTTGGAGCCCCACGATAAATAGTTTCAGATAGAGGACCTCAGTTTACTTCACAGGTAATCAAAGCATTCACAAATTTATACCAAGTCAAGCACAGAAAATCTTCACCTTACCATCTTCAAGCGAATGGGCAGGTAGAGGTAACTAATAGGGAACTTGAAAATATTCTGACAAGGACAGTAGCAATGAATAGAAAAGATTGGGCTAACAGATTACTTGAGGCAGTTTGGGCTTACAATACCACTTGGAAGTCCACAACAAAGTTCTCACCATATGAATTGGTTTATGGGAAAAAGTCTATTTTGTCTATAGAATTTGAACTCCAGACACTTAGAACTATATTGGATATTGGTCTACCATTGTCTATAGCTCAACAAAATAGAATTCTTCAGCTCAATGAGTTGGATGAAATTTGGACAGAGGCCATTCAGCAAACAGAAATGGTTTAGTATTAGAGGAAGCAATGGCATGACCAACACATCAAAAGGAGGACATTTCAACAAGGTGATTGAGTTCTTCTTTATGATTCTAAATTTAAAGAGTTCAAAGGGAAATTACAAACTCACTGGATGGGTTCTTATCAAATAAATGAAGTTTTTGAAAATGGAACAGTATTATTGGAACCTATTGAGGGAAGCACAGACACATTCCTAGTAAATGGTCATCGAATCAGACTCTATAAAAGACCATCTACTAAAGAAGAGTTTCTTAATGATTTGTGTTTTGATACAGGGGGAACCCCCTCTGTCACAACGTTGGATTCAAAAAAAAAGGAAGGTTGAAAACTAGCAAATAGCGGCCTTCTAAAAAAAAGAAAAAAAAAGAGAAAAAAATAGAGAAAGATGGAAAACCAGTAAATGGTTGTCTTTCTCGACCAAGGGAGTTGAAAACTAGCAAACGGTGGTTCTCTTCTTCAAAATAGTTGAAAACAATCAAGCTATGGAGGTGATCAGGTGCCAAGAGAAATGCACCTCTGACACTTCCCAAACTAGGAGCACCTCCGGCGCTCTGTCAATAAAGAAGTCAATTTCAATAATAGGGGAGGGGACCCACCTCTCCAAGCAATAAAGTGGACACATCACATGATGAGGTCATCATGACTCATCCTCTACTTTATCACAGGAATAAAATAAAATTAGCACGTATTTAATTTGCAGAGGTCTTCACAAAGACGACGCTGACATCACCCAAGGAACGTGGATTTTTGAACCACTCAATGAAATGATTGCAGGTCACGTACCAACAGAGTAGTGGACGTCATCTCCAGCCACCAAAAGCTACTCATGTGCCACGACGCGTGCAATCTCATAAAATGATGCAACATCTCTACCGTGTACATCGCTCCTCATCATTAAAAATGATCCAGGTAATTCTATCTTTAATTAAACATTAATAGCAACTGTCTTGTCTTTCTATTTTTGGGTGCCGCCACTATGACATGTCCTCCTACCATCATTTTCTTTCCTAAATTCACACATGCCACCATCTGTGCTGTACTACCACCTTGCCTCCGGAGTGTCCTATCATTTTGTCGCATTTATGACTGCCTAGGTACTCTAACTAATCTATAAATCTTCCAAAAGCCTAAGCGGAGAAACATAACAATCCTCATTTGAACCTCTAAAGTACCTTGAAGAACAGAGCAAATTGAACAGTCCTCTGGAGACTACAGAGTTAAGAGGAAAGGATAAACTACAGATTGAGGAGAGTGAGGAATTAAGCACAAAAGGTGGAACCAATTTAGCAATGGGGGTGAAGAAGAAGTCTGAGCTAGAAAGTGTTGTGGGTCTTCTGTAGGATGAAGCTGCAGCAAACATTCTAAGAGCTACAGGATGGCTGGACTTCCTGGAAAAATTTGAAGGGTTTCAGGAAGATATCGTGGATGAATTCCTCAGAAATCTAAGGGATAATCAGATAGCTGTCAGAGGGGTCTAAATAAATCTCTCCTCAGCCACTATCAGTCACATTTCTAGGCTGCCTGAACAAGGTGAGAGGTTTTATCACTTGAAAACCATATACACTGATTTAATTAAGAATTTCTCTATTCAAGGTGAACCTGCCATACAGCTACATTTAAATAAAAATGAAGTAAAAGGAATTCTTAGGTCCACACTCCCAAACCCTTGGCAATCTGTTGCCACCTGGTTGATGAAAAATTTTACTTGTGATGGTCAATTCTCTCTAGTTTTAGGACCAATCATGAAAATGCTGATTTTTCTAAGACATGGGAATGGACACCCAAATTTTAGCATAAACATTCCCAATTTCCTGTATTCTTCCATCAAGGAAACTACAGAAAAATATCAGCAAAATAAGGGCCCCATGAAACATCATGGCCTCATTTTTCTAGTAGTCAAACACCACTTTCTGTCTCAGGCCAATGGGGAGGAATTATGGCAAAACTTTCTTGAATAGACTTCCCAGGATAGAGAACTAGAGATGGCACAACTAGGAGGTGAGGGTTGATTTACTCACCAAGAAGAAGAAACAAAGCCTTCAACCTCCTCCATAGCTGTTTAAAGAGGAAGGAAGTCATCACAGGAGGCATCTTCATCTGCAGCCCCTATTCCTGATAAAAGGAGGAAAGGCAAAGAAATTACAGAGGCTGCTCCTAGACAAACCCCATACATGACTTGATCAGTTAGGAGAAAGATGACTCTAACTGAGGAATCTTTCCCTAAGGAATTAATAGAGGGAAGGTTAGGATAGAGAACAGAGAGAACCTGGTGGGCTGAAGAGCCATCTCATGATTCAGATGAGATCCCTCTAGTCAGGAAAAGAAAACAAAGAGAAGTTTCCCCAGCACCATCTGTTTATCTAGGGTCAAGTCCAATTTTAGAACCATCATGTGCCCCGGAGATAGAACACAGGAAAACTTTTACTATTTCCTTCGATTCTGAGGATGAGAGACCTTCTCTGGAGGCACCTTCCCCACCTCTGCTATGGAGAAGCAAAAGGAAAAGATAGCTCTCCAAGGCTGAGGAAGATACTACTCTCCTAGCTGAGGTACTCCTAGGTTTTAGAACATATGAGGATAAGGCTGGGCCTTCATCAGTGCCAATAGAAGCAGAGGAACCCCAAGAGGACCCTCAGGACAGGTAGTCTGCAGAAAAAAGATGAAATAGGGAAAATTGGTACAGTTGATAGTACAGGGAAAATGGCCATGGAAAACCCTGAGATCAGCAAACAGCAACAGAAGCAGAAGCAGAAACTTTCCCTCATCCCTTTGATCAAGAGGATGTTGAAATTTCAAAAGAACAACAAATGATGGAAGAAATTGAAAACCTAAAGAGACTACTCTGGGGGAAGAATCTGATTATTACTGACCTTAAGAAGGTCAGAATAGAGGTAGAAATGGAGCAAAAATAAGTCATTGAAAATCTACAAATAGAACTCCAAAGCAAAAACAAGATCATCCTGGAGAAAGAAGCAGAATTGGAGGCCCAGAAAATTGAGAAAGAAGCAGAATTGAAGGCCTAGAAAGTTGAGGCAGTCAAACTGTTGGAAGAAAAAGAGAAATAAGTTGGTGTAGGAGCACCCCTTCAACAAGCCAACTATACATCTGAGGGAGAAGACTAAGGTCTCGATATGTTATGTCTTATGCATTTCTATATTTCAATGTAATAAGGTCTGTTTGATCAATACATGTGATTGTAGTTTATATCTAGGTTTCTATGCAGTCCCTAGGACACTTGTCAATCTGTAATGTCAAGGTTGTTAGTCAATTAGACATTGTTAGTAGGTTGTTATCTCCCAGCCGCTTAGAATTGTCTCCCAGCCACTGGGAACCAATTCAGTACTACTCATAGTAAGTGGATAAATAACCTAGATCTGATTGATTTGACAATGAGAGAAGAGAGGAGATGTTAGACAGAGCAGTAGTTGTCAAATTGAGTTGTGGAACTGGGAAATCAGATATTTGTATACATTTTTGAAAGAAATAAGAAGATCCTATTTGTGTTATCTTTCTGGATTTCAAATTCATTATGCAATTAATCTTCTATTTTGGAATTGAAATGGGTTCTTAGTCCATTCCACCAGTTGGATTACTTCGTAATTGGTGGAATGGTTGTATATATCAGTTTGTGTTTTTATTTTATATTTTCTGTTTGTTCATTTTGGGATTGCAAGATCATTTGCAGCATGCATTGATAAATCCTAGCATCCTCGTGTGCTAGGTTGACAAAGTGCAAAAGTCTGTATGTTTGCAGGAGAAATAGTCTGGTGAAATCATGAGGGTTTTAGCAGACCAAATCGGTGAAATTCTGCATTGTTCAATCGAATATATATTTTGTGTATATACTGCATTTGCATGTCAGGTATACATTCTGTGTGTCTATCACTATTGAGTATCAGGTTCATTTCTTGTGTATCCTGCAGTTGAATGGTTTGTTGACCGGTAGAGACAGTGAAGGAATCGGCAATGAAGGGTTAAGTAATGCTCGTTTGAAATTGAAGTGTTGTTAATAGTTTATGTTTCCCGGTGGTTGAACCCATTTCAATGGTTCAAGGGTTCATTGGTTCAATGGAGGCAAAATGAAAGAGGATCGAGTTCCATCGATAGTTTAAGTCTAGGCAGAAAGCATTTGGTTGAACCGACGGTTGAACTGGTTCAAAGGTTCAACGGTTCAACGGTTCATTTGGTTCAAAGGTTCATTAAAGCGCAAATGGGTTCCAGAGGTTCAGCGGTTCAACAACAGTCAGTTCAAAGGGTTTAATTGGTGCATTGGGAAGATAAAAGGTAGGGTGGCCGATGGAAGAAGTCATATCAATAAGGTGTCAGAGACACATCGGTAAGAGGAAGGACTTCAGCGTGAAAGATGTTTGGTTGGCCGATGGAATATAGTTTTGTCGACTTGTTTGTGAGGTTCTGAGCTACGCCAATGGTACATAATCTTGCTGATAGGCAAATTAAAGAGAGACAGACAAAGGGTAATGCAGGCTAAGGACTCTAACTCTGCATCATAGTGATATCAGAGCTAGCAAAATCTCTGGACGGAGGTGTTTAAGTATTTAATTTTCTTAAGGCAGATGAATCCTATTCCTATTGTGTGTGGGCAGACGATGTTGAGACCTGTCATGACTATTTATCAATAGAGATTTGGCTGGAAGAGGGTACAAAGTGAAGCCACTGCAAGAAAGAGTGATAGTGCATCTCCAAGATCTATTGTTGGACGAGAAGATTTGCAACAGTATTGGTGTTTCCTATGAATGTTTATGTCAGACAGAGAAAGTGAAGAAGGGGCTAGCGATATGCCTCCAAAGGGGATGACCGTTGAAGTGGTCAAAAAATTTAAGGAGATGGAGGATATGATCAAGATTGGAGTCAAGGAAGCACTCTAGGCTAAGTTGAAGACCTTAGGAAAAGGCAAGAAACCAGACGTGGAGTCTAATGAAGAAGAAGAAGAAGATGGGGAAGAGGAAACAACCCCAGAACAAACAAGTATATCTGTAGACTAGAAACAATTTTTGGAGGCTATAAAATCACTCAGTAAGGAGTCATCTGAATCAAGAATGGAGATTCCAATGTTTAGTGGAAAGATGGACACAGAAGAAGTCATCGAATGGGTCAAGGCTTTGAACAATTACTTCGAGTACAAGGAGGTGCCAGAAAATAGAAGAGTCAAGTTTGCAAAGACGAAATTGAAGGGCACTGCATTCACATGGTGGAACTACACCTAGGGAGAAAGGGTGAAGAGTGGCAAGAGCATGATCTCATCTTGGAGTCGGAAGGTAGAGAGGATCAAGGCTCAGTTCCTACCAGCAGATTATGAGGTGCAGATATACAGGAAAATGCAGAACCTCAGGCAGAAAGATATGGATGTATCCACCTATACAGAGGAATTTCATAAATTAACTCTAAGGTGTGGACATGCTGAGGATGAGAAAGGAAGAGTTTCTAGGTATATTAATGGCCTGAAGTACAGTATAAAAGATGAGATTACCATCTTGACACCAGAAACTGTGGACAAGTGTTTCCAGGTGGCACTGTGAGTAGAAGAGAAATTGAAAAAAAGGAGAACAACAGAATAGAGGAAGAGGAAGATAGCAAAGAGGGGGAAGGAGTCCTTTTAGAGGCAAAGGAAATGAATTTGGACACCAACATGAATCCAATCAAGAGAACATAAAAGGAGACAACAGTCAAGCTCAAAGGGGAAGTTATAGTCCAAAAGGAAACTTTAGGGGCAGAGGACCTCTCAGATGTTACAATTATAATCAAGAAGGCCACATAGCCAGTAGATGTCTAGAAAAAGCAACAAGTTCAATGGGAGAAAGAAGGACAAATCTGATCCAAGAATCTGACTGCAAAAGTGTGACAAGTTCAAACACTTATCAAAGTGTGAATACTCCTGACGCTTATGGATATCCTGAGAAGGGAGAATCATTGATGCTTAGGAGAACACTCTTGAAGACATCCAAGGAGATGATACAAAGGGGGGCACTTTTCAGGACCAATTGTAAAAGCAAAGGTAAAATATACAAGGTAATAATAGATTCTGGTTCAACAGATAATATGGTATCTCAGGAAATGGTGGATAAGTTGAAACTGGAAAGGATTCCACATCAAACCCCTTACAAAGCATCTTGGGTGAGTGATAGTCAATCACTTTTGGTATATGAACAGGCATATGTTGATTTTCAAATTGGTGAATATCAGGATAGGGTTTTATGTGACATAATGCCCATGGAATGTTGTCACCTACTTTTAGGTAGGCCATGACAATTTGATACGAGAGCATTGTATGATGGATATGCTAACACTCACACCATCAAGAAGGATGGGAGGACTTTGGTGATGACACCATTGTAGGAGGATGCTACAGCACAGAAGGCAGCCAAGGTTATTTTGGTAGGAAAGAAAGAGTTTGTGAAGATGCATGAAGTAGAGACATAGAAAGTTGAGGATACCTCAGGGAGTAGGGTTGCTAAGGATCAAAGTTTGAAGGCAATTTTAGTTTTTGGTGATGGAGATCAGATGGATCAGCAGAAGGTCAAAGAACGGACTTACAAGCAGTCACAAGCTAATTGTAAAGACAAGGATGTTATCATAGTAGGGACAATTGTTTGTCCTCTAGCACTAACAAGAGTTGAAAGGCAAACATGTTCTGCCATAGAAACAATGCATGCCGCATTATCCAAGGTTTATAATGCAGACGTAGAATAGGAACCATTGTAGGGTATAGCAGGTGATGATATCCCTAAACATGAACCACCAAACTTGAAGAAGATCTTAGACTCAAGAGTGGTAAAGAAGACAAGGAACAAAGAGTACATGGAGTACTTGGTGGCTTGGCATGGGAAACCTGTTTTAGAGGCTGTTTGGATGACTGAAGAGCAGATCATAACATATGGTGCAGACCTTCAAACTTTCATCTCAAGTGGACTTGAGATTTCTTCTCTCGGGGAGTATGGTGCAGGAGCACCCCTTCAACAAGCCAACTATACATCTGAGGGAGAAGACTAAGGTCTTGATATGTTATGTCTTATGCATTTCTATATTTCAATGTAATAAGGTCTGTTTGACCAATACATGTGATTGTAATTTATATCTAGGTTTCTGTGCAGTCCCTAGGACACTTGTCAATCTGTAATGTCAAGGTTGTTAGTCAGTTAAAGGTTGTTAGTTGGTTGTTATCTCCCAGCTGCTTGGAATTGTCTCCCAGCTGCTGGGAACCAATTCAGTACTACTCATAGTAAGTGGATAAATAACCTAGATCTGATCGATTTGACAGTGAGAGAAGAGAGATGTTAGACAGAGCAGTAGTTGTCAAATTGAGTTGTGGAACTGGGAAATCAGATATCTGTATACATTTCTGAAAGCAATAAGAAGATTATGTTTGTGTTATCTTTCTAGATTTTGAATTCATTGTGCAATTAATCTTCTATTTTGGAATCAAAATGGGTCTTAGTCCATTCCATCGGTTGGATTACTTCGTAATCGATGGAATGGTTGTATATATCAGTTTGTGTTTTTATTTTATATTTTTTGTTTGTTCATTTCGGGCTTGCAGGATCGTTTGCAGCATGCATTGATAAATCCTAGCATCCTCATGTGCTAGGTTGGCAAAGTGCGAAAGTCTATATGTTTGCAAGAGAAACAGTCTGGTGAAATCACGAGGGTTTTAGCAGACCAAATCGGCAAAATTCTGCATTGTTCAATCAAATATATATTTTGTGTATATACTGCATTTACATGTCAGGTATACATTCTGTGTGTATATCGCTATTGAGTATTGGGTTCATTTCCTGTGTATCTCACAGTTGAATGGTTTGTTGACCGGCAGAGATGGTGAAGGAATCAACAATGAAGGGTTAAGTAATGCTCGTTCGAAATTGAAGTGTTGTTAATAGTTTATGTTTCCCGGTGGTTGAACCAATTTCAATGGTTCAAGGGTTCATTAGTTTAACGGAGGCAGAATGAAAGAGGATCAGGTTCTGTCGATAGTTTAAGTCCAGGTAGAAAGAATTTGGTTGAACCGGTTCAAAGGTTCAACGGTTCAACGGTTCATTTGGTTCAAAGGTTCATTAAAGCGCAAATGGGTTCCAGAGGTTCATTGGTTCAACAACAATTGGTTCAAAGGGTTTGATCAGCACATCAGGAAGATAAAAGGCAGGGTGGCTAATGGAAGAAGTCATATTGATAAGGTGTCAGAGACACATCGGTAAGAGGAAGGACTTAGGCATGAAAGATGTTTGGTTGGCCAATGACATCTAGTTTTGCTGACTTGTTTGTGAGGTTCTGAGCTGCCTTGATGGTACATAATCTTGTCGATAGGCAAGTAAAGAGAGATAGACAAAGGGTAATGCAGGCTAAGGACTCTGGCTCTGCACCAGAAGTAGCATAGAGTGTTTCTAAGCTCACCATGGCTAGAGACAATAGCCTCACAATAATGGCAGCATTAATTGAGAAAATACATAGCCAGGATAGATAGTTGACTTAGGCCAATAACAAACTAGATGACCAGGAGGAATATATTCAAGAGTTGGCTAGCCCAAGGGCAACCAATGAGTAGGAGATACAAATAGACCCATATGTGGGTCCAATCCCCATTGACATTCCTAAAGCCCTGTTCCATTGGGAGAAGAAATGTAGAGAATATGAGTCTTCCAAGCCTATGTTGCAGTTACAAAGGGAAGTCACTGCCAAAACAAAAAGAATAGAAACTCTGGAAGGAAAAATTATTGAAATGGCCTCCCTTTCTTTAGAAATTCTATTCTGCAGACCTCCAAGTGCCAGCTATTCTATGTTCTTACAAGAAAGAATCCTGCAGAGGAAATTCTCTTTAGTCCTATCTGACCTGGTTAAGGATACAGAGACAGTAGAAGGATTCATGATAGCATATACAAGAAGTAATGATGAAGACAAGAATTTCCTATGTGAATTATATCTACATGGGTTCTATGTTAATGATGTAACCTTCATTCTTAATCATTTTGTAGGAGAATGCTAGCTTAAAGCATTTATATCCCTAATGAGGAATCATCAGATCTGGAATGAACGATTGGAAGATCATCTCAAGAAAGATATAGAAACACATCTCTTTATTAGGAAGGAATGTCCCAATCCCAATGCTTTTAAGATCCAATTCAGGTCCTATATCTATCACCCTAAGAGTCAGCACAAAATTTTGCCATTATACCTAAAAAGTTTGCAAGAGTGCTCCATTGATTTTGGTCTTTTCATGATCAGTTCAGCAAATCCAGTACTTGCCATAGCAAAGAAAAGATGGAATATTTTGACTTTAGAGCAAAAAATGAGAGAGGTGGTCACCCCTACAAACCTAAGATTATTTATGAGAAAAGAAAAATTAATATCCAAAATGATGGATAAATATAAGAAGGAATGGATAGGTGGGCGGCTCAGGTCCCCTCTCATAATTGAACCACTCCCTGTCTGGGCTGAATAGATGGAAGATGCAAAATTGTAGGACTGGTTGAAACAGGTTGATCAATACAGAGGCAATGGTAATATCAACCGCACAACTTGGATGACTTATGCACAGGATTATAGCTTGACTGATAGGCTGCTTCACCAGAATAAATCCAAATTGTGAGAAGCAGGAGGACCTGCCAAACTTTAGGTATGGGGGGATGATGAGTGCTAAGTAGCACCCATGAAATAAATCTTTTTACCTCTCTTTTTCTCCTTCCTAATCCCATCTTTCTTAATGTCTGCACCCAAATAAGCTAGCAAGATCATTCTAGTTAATGATTAATTGAGATAGATTACTTAAGATTATAATTTCTGATTGAGGGACTAATGTGCATGGAATTGATGGAAAAATGCAGAAACTTCCCTCTTTTTGAATCAACAGGTGTAGATGCCAGGAACAACAATTTTGTGCATCTCCAAAGATAGTCTTCAATGATCTCCAGAGACAATACCAAAGTACCATGACACTAGAAGTTTTGAAGGAAAGAGAAAAGCCTCTCTGAAGCTACAGACATCTCCAGAGCTACATACATCTCCAAAGCTGGAGCCATAGACATCTCTCCGGAGTTGTAGACAGGGATAGATATCTCTGGCACCTCCTGAGAGCAGGGCATATTTCCAGCATAAGCTGTCGATTAAGCACTCTCAATAGTGATCGTAATACCCCTCATTTCACTCAAATCATCACCTAAGTGGTGAAGGGTCATCTCTAGTTAATTGCTGCAGTTTTTATCTTTTTAAAGTTTTGCATGAGTTACGGATAGAACTGATTCAATATCCATATTTTTAGGGCCTCGCTGCCCAAATGTATTAAGACTCAAACTTAGAATTCTAAGTGGACTTCTGTTCCACTTAGTCTACTTTTATTGCATGATTATTTTCCATAGTTAGACAACTAGTGTAATAAAGAGATGGATGTCATCTCATAGAAGAACTAGTAGATAAGATAAGTGATATGTCATCACTCATTTTCATAAATACTCATAGAAATAGCAGAAGATATATACAATGATTTGGTTATTCTAATTGGGAGTAATCTCAGTTCTATGATATCAATATTTTTCATGAATGCAAAGCAAATGGAATTGGATTGAGTTTAGTGGAGATCTTCTTCTTGTGTGCTAATTCTCCATTGTAGCCTTCAACCCCAAGGGTGTGGAGCAAGGGCCCACTCTCATCACCAAGGCGGAAGGCTAGTACCATTGCTTTATTACTTCAGATTTTGCTGTGAAAAGTATTTACTGATTTTGATAGATAGATGCATGTTACTGTTTTTAAGATTGCTTTAAGTAACTTCCTGTTTAATTCTATTTCAACATTCCTTAAATTCATTTAGTAAGTAGACAGATTAATCTCTTCAAATTGGTAGAAGTTATTAAGATTAGCTAGGAAAACTGGTAACTGTAGAATCCCTAGTTGTAGACAGCTGAGGACACAGCCCTTGGATTATTGAAATCTAAAAATAGATTAAATGATGAGGTACAGTGACACCTTGTCAAGCATAGAAGATTAAACAAATAGCTTGGATCTTAGAGAGCATAATGAACATAATCAAGATCCTAATGATCCTTCCACATCCACTATCAACCCCTCTTCAATTCCACCATCATATCCCCTTGGTCTTACCACCTTCACCCATGAATGTTCTTCCCTAGGACAACAACAGCCATTGTCCTCCACCACACCTTCTCCATCCAATAATGAGCTCATGTCTAGTGTCTAAACTACACCTAGTCCCATCATCCATTCCATACCCCAAAACATGAACTACCAAGGTAAAGGCTTAGGCTTTTATGAACAAGGTATTTTGGAGCCCATCCATGTCAAGGTCCCATCATGCTCATATGGCCTTGGATATACAACCCAAGGACAACAATCTAAATATGTTGGTAATTCCTCCATGCATCCTAAGTCTACCTTCCATCCCAAATCCCATACATTCTATCACATACCCAAAACTTATGTAGCCATTCCACCTCTACCATCCCACAAATGTCAAAAGCATGTGACCATACACCTTCCACCATCAACTTTACCTCCATTTCTTCCAACTCCAAATATCCCTCCATCCACTTTGCCTCCACTTCTACCAACATCTAATAACCCTATCATCCAATCCCCTTATCCATTTATCCATAAACCCACTTTTAATCCCTCCATCCATATATCCCCTAAAATTCCTAATCATGACCAACAAATACACACATTGTCTAAACATAAAGCTTCCACTCATTCCACGAAACCCATGGGATTGAAAAGTAAAAATTTGGATGCCTCTACCTATAAAGTCAAAAATCCTACCAAAAATCCTAAAGGTCCTAATGCCTTAGGACATCACTGTAAAGAATCAAAGCAAAAGCCATCCAAAAAGCTATCCAAACCCATACCTTCACAAGAAAAGCCCAAAACTAAAATGGTTTGAGTCCCTAAGCATAAATCAAGCAAGTCAAATGAGGCATCCACCTTTCAAAAATGCCAACCATCCACTTCCATCCAAAATTCCCATTCCATTCAAAAGATTCAAATTCCTCCATCCCACAAGAAAGGCAAACATCATACAAATATTAAGTCTATGTGGGTCCCTAAATCACTAAATTACCCATCTCCTAAGCAAACATTGCCATTGCTTCCTACACCACCATCCATTCAAAAGCTTCAGTGTTTATCACGATGTGTGCAACCATTGGTCATGCTTCCCTTTCATCCCACCTTTCCACATACTTCCATCTCCCCATCCTTCATCCATTGTCCTACATATCTCCCCAATCACCTTCCCATGGTCCATGCTTTTGCATAAGCCTTTTATCCATCCTTTTCCATAAGTCCTATATAATCCACTATCTTTCCTCCATAATCCACATCATAATCTACTAGCCTACCTTTCATAATCCACATCACAATCCACTTTCTCCTATCCTCACATAAACCTTTCATAATCCACTATCTACCTACTCCATCACCCTTAATGCAATCCCTAGACCAACATCTATGAGCACACTTGACATGGTCCATGAAATGACATCCATCTCCAACAGGACTACCAACATTCATAGCACTAGACACTTTAGTCCCTCCTATTCATTACCATGGTGAAAACCTGGAAAATAGGTGCCATGTGTAATTATCATCCCATCTAAAAAAAAAGAAAATGAAAAAGAAAAATCAAAATAGTAAAGAGAAATCCCTTCGTCCAACGATGAAAACATGGTAAACAGGTACCTTAGATAAGTACCTTGATGAAAACCTGGCAAATAGGCATCATGTGTAGGTTGATCTTCTATGTCACTTACACTTGGGGGCACATCTCATCCATCTTATCATTTCCAACCTATCATTTTCCATCTTATCATGTCCTATCTTGCCATATCCTATCCTACCATCCTTAGCCATTACACCCACATACCTATTATATTGAGTCTATTCATCCTTCCTTCCTCCTTTTGATCTTGATAAAAATATGGGGGCAAAATGTTGAAATATGCTTTGGATATATATTGATATACCTCATCCTTTCCAAATAATCCTATAGTTATCCACCTATCATAAGCCTTGTCATGTAAAACCATATCATCCCATTGTCATAAGCTTTGCCATGAAAAATCCTAAACATTACATGAAGAATGGGGCATGTTATTCCTACACGACATAGTCTTTGGAGATCACATCCTAGCTCCATTATGAGGCATGCATCCATTCCATGGCCTATCCTTTTACCCCTCCATCTATCATGATCTTTCCATCCATCCACTACATTCTATCATTTTACCCATCCATCTATCATGAGTCCTCCATCCCATCTGTTAGGTCTCAAAAATGCAGGTTGCTGATCTTAAGAGGATGCCAAGCTCTATGCTTAGATTTGCAACATTTTTGAACTAACTTGATGAAATCAACCTTCAAGGTTTATTGATTTCCTACACTTCAGGTCCTGCTACACCTAGGTGGGTGAACCTTGGGATTTAAAGCAGACTAAATGCAAATGTATTGACTAATTAAATCTGTCTACAATGGCAAAGGGTGTAAGACAGATGAAAAAGCTAACTATCTGATTATATCTAATGTCTAGTGAATGGTTTAATAGAAATTGTATAAAGTAAAACAATTTTGAAAATAGATAAGACCAGTTCTTTATAGGGTAACAGAGTCGAATGAAGGACCAAGACTAGTGGCTTACAATGGGTAATAATTCTAATTGTTTGGCACAACTTTAGTTTATAACTTGTATAAACGTGCAAGGGAATGACTAACAAACTCTTCTTGATAATCCAACCAATATAATCAGATATCTTATAATTCACCAGAAGGTATTTTAATCCTTACTTGAAGGAACCAAATGAAATGAATGAGCAAGATTAATAGATAATATTGTCTTGGAGATAGAATGGCAATCCTAATTATATGGCTCTACTTAGTAATCCAAACTTAATACTTCCAGGCTACTGTGACTGAATCAGAAGGGTTTAATTCCTCAAATGGACACCAACCTACTTAATCACATAGATACAGCAAATGTGTATTAACAGATTAAATATATACTTGATACATTAATATGAATAACAAGGAAATGTTCAAATGGAGACAACCATACAATTGAATAATTTTAACAAACAACTAATACCAAAGTAGAACCACTGAATCAGAGAACTTCAAACTTCTTCTTCAAATAAAATATGCAACATGGTCATTATGAAACATTGTATATTATATATATGTATATATTCTACTACTGATGATTTTTTAGCACCAATTGTCTGAACTTATATAGATATTTTTGTAAAGAGACATAACCCTTTAATAACTCATTTTGGGAATTTAACAAGATTAACAACTATTACATAACCATAATTAGGCTCTATTTAGCCATAAGTAAACTTTAGTCAAATGGTCCAAGTATTTTTTATCACGATGGGAATCAGTAAGCTCAACAGCACTTCTGGTAATCACATCAAGTGTGACCATCCTTTCTAGGTGCCTGCAAGCTTCTCCAGATGCAGAGACTTTGTCTTTCAGAGCTCCTATAGCCTCGTGTAATATAACTCGACAATCAACAATCCATTCTTATTTGCTCTTTATCTCTCCATTATCTTTAAATAACACAGGCACTCCTGCATTTGAAGCTTCAACACCTTCCTTAGCATCAGCTTTGAGTTTGTCATAGAATTTCTGGTGTTGTTCGAGCAATGCTCTTGTATTGGAAACATCTGCACTATCAGAAGCACCTTTGCTTTGCATCTCAATCAATTTTTCCTGCATTCTTTGTTCAAGTCTTTCATGTTCTTTAATTACTTTGTAATTTTGGGAGTAGTTATCCCAGAATAGGTTTAACCACTGTACCATGTTTGCATATCTACTCTGCAGCACTATGACAAATGCGTCTATTTGAATTTGTGTTGCCTGGTCAAGGGATAATGCTTGAGTGTCTTGTGAACTCTCACCCTGGGTTATTCTCTTTGTTGATTGGCCAAAAGTACTCTTAATAGCATCCTTCAAGTAGTCATTTTCTTTTGTCAATCTTTCACAGCTCAATCTGTATGCATCTCTCTCTTTGATCAACATTTGAGCTTGTGCCTTGTTTAATTTCGCAACATTGATGCCAATGTCTGTTGTAATCAGAGGGTCAGTTTCCCCTGCTTTCAAAGTCATGACATGGCTGAAAGTCTTTTCAGTATCTATGATGGCTATCTTCTTATGGGGAGGATATAGCGCCCATATCATCAAGGAATTTTCATCATTGTTGTATTTTGTACCCATGTACACTTCATTAACTCCCTCTGGAGTGAGTCTATACTTATCATCTGCACTATTTAGAAAACTATCAAAAACCAAAGCAGAATTCAAATCAAGACTAGGAAAAATCATAACTCCTGCATCTTTAAGCAATTGTCTACCCCTGCTAGGAGTCATATCCTGTATCTCTTTCTCTACCGTTATTTTTAGCATATCTAACAATTGTTTTTCATTATCAGTGGAGACATCATCCACTGATCCTCTAATTTCTTTTCCTTTGCACTTGTACAAAAATGACTTAAATTCTTTTGAATGAATAAATTTGTCATCAGAAATGAAAGAATCATAGGCTATCTGGAGTGGATCCTCATCAGCAGACCCCTCCTCATCATGTATTACAACATTTTCCTTTTGGACATTTCTACTGTTTTGTCCTGTGGCTCTTCTTGCTCTGCTTGTTCTTCACCTTCAAATATAACCTCAATCTCTGCTATCTACTTTTTCTTCTCACTTAAATCCCTTTTATACTTTTCTATCACCAACTCTACCTCAGCCTCTTCCAGGTTCCTAATAACATCATCATGTGGATAATGTATGTGCATATATCCACTGAGATTTTGTTTTCTTCGTGCAGAGTCAATAAAACCTTCAGGGTCAAACTCTTTCCTTGCCTCAGCACTCCTCATGTTATAATGCATCAACTTATCCACAATGAGATTATAACCTTCTTTTGAAACCACAGTAAAATCTCCAAAACATAAAGTGCTAGGCATAAATGATTGTTTATCATGTGAACTCAAATGCATTGCATTTGAGCAATGCATTTGCCTGATTATCTCTAAATATACAAGCCTGTCAAGGACAGTCTTGGGCAATATGAATGGAGTATCTTCAAAACCATAGATTCTGATCATGGTAGCATCCTCAAAACAATACCAGTCTCCCCAATTATGAGTGATAGTAGGGGGGCCACTAAAATCTTTTGGCCTGAGGAACCTTTTTATTTCAGTTGAAATTGAATATTCACAGGAGTGATTGAAATACCTGTACAACACTTTCACACAGTGTTCTTCAAATTGGGCATAGCTAGAATGGGCATATCTACTGTCCCATATTCTAGTCCACATTTGTATGGGTATCTTTTCCCCCTTCTTATCTGCAGAAACAACATTAAGTTCATTTGGCCATAACCCTACTTCCTGGCCGAAATACAATACCATATTAATGAGGAGTGAGTAATGCTCAAAAGAGAATGCTGGGGAACTATTTTTTTATTGCAGACAGTCCAGAATCTATTCTATTGACAATATAGGCAGCATAGTCAAACTGCCTTGCATTATGACACTGGATGTCAGTAGCTATAACTATTAAAGGGATTGTCATGAACTTAGGGACCTCTGAACCTAGGACTTGGCCCACAGAATAATAAGTGTACTGTATATATGGTTCAAATATGGCTACATGAAAGTGAGGGCCATCATTTTTAGTTAGAGGCATCACTTCTCCTTCAACTCTAGGCCTATGAATGGGAAACCTCCATCCATTGTAGGTTGTGTCCATTCTCCAATATTCTTTCTCCAGGTCTTCATAAATAATAGGGACAGTGCACAAATCATCTAGATTAAACACTTCACAAATAGCATTCTTTGACAAATGTACAATTGGTTCCCCTTGTGGGTTGCATAGGGCTTTCAGGCTTGAATTGTAATGTTTGGCAAGCAGTTGGAGGAGCTCTACATTCAAGAATACATTAGGTACAACCAGTTTTCCTAAATTCAAGTGCTATGGGTTTGACACAAGAGCATTCCTAAACCTTCTATTATAATGGAATCTGAAAAGCTCATATCCCCTGATTGGGGTCCAGATATCTCCCAAGCGCTTATATTTGTCTTCTAGTTTCTCAACTTCTGCCCTAAGTTGAGCGGATCTTCTGGCCTTAGGAGTTGACCGAGGCAATTGATCAATTAAGTCCTGATTGAGTTTTCTATCCTTTATATTTTCTTCAGGGGCTTGATCAGTTTTTTGTTTTTTAGATTTACTAGTTTCCCCTTGTGATTTTCTACCTTTTCCTTTTCCTGGAGTCTCCATATTCAAATTTTGGCAAAAAATTCAAACACAGGCTTCAATAATAGTTCGTATGTATGTACCTATCATTCGGTGGCTGCAATCAAAATCCTCTGCTTGTGCCTCAAGAGTTCCTCTTTATTCGCTTCTCAAACAACCCTGTTAATTGTAATTACAATGATCATAAGAGATTTCATAGCTATTTGCATTTAATTATCTGATCAATTCAATGTCATTCATCGCTGTGAAATGTCACATTGCCATAACTCCTGTCATCGACGTAATTTTTAAAATGTCTGGGCGACCTTAATACTTCTTATGGTGGAATAATCAATCAGCGTGACCCCTCAATAGTATTCCTGGTGTTATGTTGAATCATATCTAAGTGGGCGCGACCATCAGCAGGACTTGTTTCATCACCGTGTGATTTAGATTTCCCTCCGATGTAGTGAGTCTTACCGATATGACTATCGGTAAGAGTCTCACCGATAATAATTTGTTTATCAGGGTGATCAATACTATTGGGATAACATATTTATTTTTCCCCAAGCTTCGTTGTCTTACCGATAATCTTCTTTACCTTGGATTTGAATGGCTATGTTAATATCTCACTGATATAGTTAAAACTTCTTATCAACAGGTATGACTTTATTTCCATCAAAATGAGATATACCATTGGGGTAGTTTTTAAAAGATAACCCGATCCCAATTATCTCACCGATGGCCATTTTACATTCCTTATCGGAGAGAGTCTATCAAAGTGTCTCCGACACCTTTTAATCGCCGTGACTTGTGAGTCGGCAAGACATAATCACTTTGTCCCAATATGTTAAGTTACTCTGATAGATATGTGCATCACTGTGACTCTCACCGAAAGTTCCTTTTATTGTTTTGCTTTTCATCCCGATGGTTCATTTCTTGCCGATGGTTATTGTTTTGTTGCCCCCACAGGATGTTCGGTGAGACTCTTGCTGAAATATTTCATCGGTATGATATATACCGTCGGGGTACCTTTTGAAGGACCATCCGATGATTATTAGTCATACCGATCGGTATGACCACTTGGTTCTCTTACCGATGAAAGGCCATCGGTATTACTTCTTCTATCGGTGACTTCTATAAATCTCTTTTCGATCTCTATTCTCACGCTGATGGTCATTTTCAACTAATTTCTTATGTATCAGTATAAGCAACACGACATCTTGTCGATAGATTGACATTTAAGTAATTTTGCATTGCTTAGCTATAGACATCTTGTGAGATATATCAATTTTTTACTATGGTTTTGGGATGTTTTTCAGGATTTGCTCAAATATGGTGAAGTGAGAAGATTTACTATCCTAACACCATCCATCTATCATGAGCCTTCCATCCCATTTACTATCACCCATCCTTTTATCCATCCATCCTACCTCCATCCTTGCACCTAGACTTGGTCTTCCCTTGTCATTGGTACCTAGCACAAAGGCTCCCTAAATTGTAAATCCATTGACATTCAAAACATGTCCAAAATACCAAAAAAATTGAACATCCCAACAATACAAAAAAAATAAAATATTCCCAAAAATCCAAAAAAAAATCAAATATCCATAAAAAATCTAAGCATTAAAATCAGTTGAATCACATCAAATTCATCAATCTCAATCAATCAAAATCACATCAATCCAATCCATATCATCCTATCAACGACATCATAAACATCCAATTAATCCCATCAATCCATAACACAATCAATTCATCCACCTTCATCATCACTATTAATAAAAACACAAAATTAGAACTACATCTCATCTCTATCGTTAAGTGCCTTGATCCCATGGATACAGGGTATGTAGGCAATCTGGGATATGAAGGAAGTGCCTAGATTCAGGCATAGGTGATAGACCCCTTCTTCCATCTTTCATCCTTCATCCAATCATCATATCCTTACATCATCATCTTCATCCATCTCATATTTCTTCTATCATCTATCTCCCACATCATCAATAAACACCTAAAATCCAATCAATCACATTCATTTCATATCAATTCCAATTCATCAATCTAATCACCACTCAATTCAATCAAATCATCATCATCAATCTTTCAAATCAATTCTTCTTCAAATCACATCAATCTCAAATTCAACCAATTCTTCAAAACCAAATCATCATCATCATATCAATCCAATTCCATCAAATCAAATCATCATAATCACTTCTTCAAATTAATTCAATCAAATCAATTCTCTAAATCACTTCATCCAATCATCATAATCAAACCAAACATTCCAAGCAATGATCCAAATGCAAGTTATCATTTATCCATACCAATCAAGTTAATCAATCTTGTCAAATTATCTAATTGCAATCAATGGTATTGATCCTAATCTTGTTGTAAACCAAATTAATCAATGATCATCATAATCAATGGGATATATCGTTCCCACATCCTTGTGTTGATCTAGGGATATATCATTCCCCACAATGACAACACTATCATCATCATCAATCAATCACTTAATCATTGGTTTACAGCTTGACAGGGGCAATGCCTTGTTTGTTTTAGAATCATGTGTGCATGCTTGCTTGCTTTCTTGTGTATGTTATCTTTTTATCTTGCATTTGTATCAAATCTATATCTTTCCAGCTAATATTCATATCTTGTGTAGGTTGGAATAGCTTTTTGCACTATCCTTTGCATCTAAGGTCATATCATACCTTTTGTGCATTAGGACTTCAATGCTCTAAGTTTTCTTCCTCATACATTAGACAAGGTTGTATTACGCCTGTGCACAAGACACATCGTCACCCTGGTCTTTATACTTTGGTGCATAACGTCTAGTGCTATATCAAACATCATGGTTTCTCACTTTCATTGCAGCATAACGCATCCTTCATTTCTTCTATCCATTCCCTCATCTTTCTTCCTTCACCAATCCATTTCATTTCGAGAGCCTACCCGTGTTTGTCCAACCTACCTATCCTCTCGAGGGGGCATCCTCATCCTATATTTGCATCATCATCCTATCTTTCTTCATCGCCTTATACTTTTCTTCTATCCATACCTTAGTTTCTTTCAAATGATGTTACTCAACACAAATCTTATCATCTCGAACATCATCTCAAAGAGGGGCAAAATGTAGACACCCAAATTTGTCCATGTCTTGCAACACCTAGTCAAAAACCTTATCAGAGACATCATGTAGCATTTTGTCCTAAATCCCACTCCTAAATCCCACTTATCCATTAGCCAATTAATTAAATAAATTCTATTTATTCAATTAATTCCCCATCATAATCCCATTTATCTTTCCATAGTCAATTAATTAAATAAATTATATTTATTTAATTAATTTCCACTTTTCCCTCATCTAAATTAATTATTTCATCTTAATTTATTTCTTTATTTCATTTATGACTGCAATGATTTGACACTCTTGATTTATTATGGAAGAAGAGATAGAATCAAAATTCTGAGATAAACTTGACAGTTTATCATCTTGCTCTTTTAATTTCTTATCTATATCCTTTGTCACTTTAGACCAGGATAGGCAAAATTTGTATATGTCTCTGCCATCTTTGAGGGCATTTTCTATGCTTTTTATCCCAATATCCATAATTCTCCTATCATTAGTTATTAACCCTTGTACCTCTGATAATCTTTTTACCAAAAACTCCTTCTGGACCTTATCTTCTGCTGACTTCTCTAAGGAATCAAAATGTGTGCTAGCACTATTAACTAGAGATTTGAGATTACCGGATGAAGAGGCTGAGGGATCCTTCTGAAAAGATGGCATGATCTTCTCCAATACACTGAATACAGTTTCTAGGAGCTCACCGTCTTCCATGTGAGACTTTAGAAGTTTTTCTTTTGCCTTTGCTTAAGTAAAGGATGCTAGCTTCATGGTTTGAACCGGGGAGAGGGAATCAAAATTGAATGGACCTTGAAGTAGTTCTAGTTCATCAAATTCCATCATCTCTTTAGTCAAGAAATCTTTGACTTCTTCTGCTGTGTCTCTTGCCAGAGACAGAGTTTTCTCCCCTTTTGCAGCCTTAGAACTATCATCTGTGGTCTTCTCTTTTTGACCTTCTTCTTTTCCCTTTACTTGTTCTTCTTGACTAATGCTCTCTTCTTTTCTTTCTTCCCCTTCAATTCTGGAGTATGCAAGAGGATCCGGAAGAGAAGTGTCTTCTTCTTCATGAACTTCCTCTTCTGGAGTAGAGGAATCTAGTCCTTAGCTTTCTCTTCACTTGTCACTTTTGCCTCTTCTGCCACTATCTCAGTAGATTCTTCTTCGACATCTATAGCCGAGGGATCATCACCTAAGTCCTCTATAATAGGAATATTGAATCTTTTGTATGCATTTTGGAGGATGTCTTCTGTTTATTTTGCTACCTTGTCAATTTCTCCAAGCATAAGTTGATTCATTCTAGCTTTGCTCCGGAACTCATCCTTACAATCTTTGAGGATCATAATCTTTTGCTTAGGAGTGATGGAAGGATAGAGCTGAATGGCTATCTATTCCTGAATTTCCATATACTTTTCTTTGGCATTATTCTTTCTCATTTCGAGTTCATTCTCAAGGCTTTTAGGGATTAGAGATATGATTTCAATGAAATCTTTGTTGTAGATATTTAGATACCTGATTGTGGCATCTTGCAGGATCTTCTGGTCAGCTTCACTACATTTATCATAGAATTCTGTTATTGGCTTGAGGTTTCCATCCACAGTGATTGCCTTGATGATATTGTCAAGAGTAGGCTTCTCAACGTATTTATTTGTCTTTTCTTCTTCCTTGTCTAGACCGGTAGAGGATTCTCCGAATACTTTCTTCTTCTTCTTTATTTTCTTGACTTCCTCATCTAACTCTGTCTCTTCATCATCCTTGAGGCTTGTGTATGATCTTGTAGCCTTTATCTTTGTTCTCTTTTCTCTTTTACCAGATGATTTTGCTTCCAGTTTTGATGCCTTTGAGCTCTTAGTAGTGGCAGGTGCAGAGCTCTTAGAGGATGTGGTCCGGGAGGCCGCTGCTACTAGAGCACTTCCTTTTCTGATTCTTCCTTTTCTTTCTCTGCCCTTTCCATCTTCTCTCTGTTGGCCTCAAGTGCCTCTTTTGAAATGCCATAACTTTTGGCAATATTCTCTACTTCTTTTCTCACTTTTCTCTTCATCTCTGGTTGTCTGAGCTCCACATGAATCTTTACACTCAATTCTTCAAAGGTTCCAAACCTTTCTGCCTTAGGATCCTTGGGCTGACTTAGCATGTGTTGAATATGCAGCTCTACAATTTTCTCATCTACTTCATACCTCATTGGCATGATCCACACTGTTCTTGGTTCCACTACCTCCATTAGGCATTGGTCAGTATCTACCATGAAGCATATTGTACCTTTGTATTTTTCTATTAGAGATTTAGGGATTCTTTCTCTTGCTTGCATCATACTTTGAAAGTTCTTGAAATAGCCCCAGAGTGCAGTATTCTGTGCCTTGGCATCACCAAGCCCATGTATATAATCTTTGATTTGAATGGCTACTGGTCTATCATTCTGCCATACCCAACCACTGGATCTGGGTAGCTCATTCATGTAATAGAAGAACAGACAAAGTATCACACCACCATATTTGAAAGAGTTCTTCTTATCTTTCTTTATCTTCTGTAGATTCTCCAAAAGTTGGTTTAGAAGAAGCTCACAAAGATCATAATCTATATTTTGTCTTAACATCTGATAAGCAGTATAAATAGCAGTTCTAGATACTGAGTTCTCCCTGCTAGAGTGTTATATCTTATAGCCAATGACCATTGATGCAAACTTGATATCCGAATCAATGATATCTTCAATTGTCTTTGCTCTCTTATCAAATTTTGATCCGGTTGCCTCACTCACTATCTGATTCTTAATTGATTTGAGAGCAGGTAGCCCACCAGTTGAGTGTAATCCGATCACCGCCCTAATAGCATCTTTTATGATTTTGAATGGTCTATTCAGCCACATGAAATTGTCATGCACTCTGCTCAAAACATACCAGAGCCATTCATCCTCAGCAAAATAGGGGAAATGAATGCACTGTGCAAAATGCTTGTCCCGGATGGCCTTATATTGGGGTTTAAGTTCAAATGATTCATCTATCAGTTCCTTGTGGTAGATATCCCTCAACTTGAATACACTGAATTCTTCAATGTTTGTGTGAATGTAAACCCTAATATCTTCTACATGCAGAACTCCATGTGAAACACTAGAAAATGCGCCTAGGGGATCAACTTCTAGGGATTTGTAGGGATGCTTCTTGAATTTAGGGCGTGGCCTATCAGTGATCTTCACAATATTCGGAGTAGCCATCATTAAGAGATTTACAGAGAGAGATTCAAGAATGAAAAATACCTTTTGCACTTTTTAGGGCTTACGAAATGAGCCGAGAAGATCGCTGATTGACTTGAATTCTACAATTGATCCTTGAAAGAGATGAAGCGAACTTGTTTGCAGAGCTCTTCTTATCCTTATCACTAATGCAAATGTGCAAATGATGAGAAAATGAACCCTTTTATCTCTAAGCAAACCCTAATTCTTTGTTGCAATAAATGCATAGTTTAAGTCATTCCTGTTGCTTTAATTTTCCTTATTTTGAGAGAGATACTTCCAGATCACTGAGATGCACTTAGAATGATTCTTGTTGGAACATGACAATCTATCTTCCTTTCTCCAATTACTCCATCTAACCGCAGATCCAAATATTTCAATTATGAATCATACTGGATCTAATCTGTGAGAAACCTGCTTTTGCTGGATGACTATCAAACTGGATTAATCTTTGGATGATTGATCTTTTCAAACTCATTGCAGATCCTTCAAATCTTTACCATGGATCATTCATATGTTTCTCTGAGAGCCCTTTTAATCCGCAACTTTCCATGTGCTAATTTCAGGCACCAATTGACTAGCTGGGGGAATTTAGTTTCCTTTGAGACTCCCCCTAAGCCAAAGCTCATCTTTTTAATTTTTAGAAGGAATATCAGCACTAGATTCTGGTGTGAATCCATTTCCAACATTTTTTGTACTTCTCTTTACCCAAATCTTATTCATCTCCCTTTGAATTTCATCCGCATTCACTTTTCTTTTTCCTTTGTCTTGGTTTTGATTGTGATGCACGACACCCTTTTTGTCCTGATTCTTACTTCTGCAGAATTTGGTAATATGTCTGGATCTATTGCAGTTGTAGCAAATAACATTTCTTTGCATATTTGACTGATATCCTCTTGATCTACATTGATTAGCCATATGTCCCATTCTATTGCATGTAAAGCATCTACCATTGAATGAATTGTTTATTTGCAAATTTCTACATTCATGAGATTTGTGACCATACCTCTTGCAGTTGAAGCATTGTCCGGAGAAGGATGAATTAGTCTGATTCATTCTTCTTCTGCAATGATTAGCTTTATGACCAAAGTTATTGCAATTGAAGCAGTATCCATTGAAGGATGGATATCATTGAGCATTTGGTTGCCTTACCAGAGGTCCTCTAGGCCTGTTCCTTGGATTTCTTGGTCCATAGTACTTTTGACCAGATCCAGAACTTTCTCCTTCCTCATACCCCAAGCCTTGCTTGTCATCTACCCTCTTTTGTCTTGCAAGAAGAACTTCAAGTTGAGCAGAGCTTATCTTGAATTTCTCTTTATATTCATATGTTGTTTGAAGATCCCTTTTAAGAGTGTCAATCTGATTCTCAACTTGTTCTTCATTATCTCTAGCTTCTTCAAGATCAGATTCTAGATGCCTGATTATTCTGTCCATATTGTGGTAGTCTTCTGACTTCTCCTTCAGAATAGTCTTAGATTATCTTCAATTTTCCTTTTCTCTTCAATTTCTTGGGTAAATTTCATAACCCCTGATTCCATTTCATATCTTACCATAATGACCTCTTTTGATAGCTTCTCGCATAACTTGTTCTTCTCATTCAGATCTTCATCAATGTTATTGGCTTCATTTTGACTTGCTCATTGTTGAAGTAGTTCCTTTCTCTTTTTCATAGAGATACTCAGTTTCTCTTTTAGTTCATTTATGAAATCATCAGCTTGTTTGAGTCTTTCTTTTAAGTCATGGACTTCAGAATGAGATTGCTCAAGATCATCTAAGGCAGACTGAAGCTGTTCCCTCATACCATACATATCCATTGAGATTCCTAGATCTTCCTCAAGCTGTTAGGCTTTGTTTGGAGGAACTTAGCTCTGATATCAATTGTTGATAACTGAGAGAGGGGGTGAATCAGTTATCTTAATTACTTTAACTTTTAGTCCTTCTTTAACAATTAGTGCAGCATCAAATCATATAAGCAAACATAACCATGAAAGTAGAAATAACATCAATACATATGACACAATGATTTTGGCGTGGAAAACCTAGTTAAGGGAAAAACCACGGGGTGATTAACCCAAGATTGTATTCTTTGTTAAAAGAATAAGATAGTACAAAATGGCACTTGCCAATTAGGGCTCACTGCTCACAAGAGGGTCACTACCTACAAGAGACTGACTATCTACAAGGTATAAAGAAATTAACCAGGTGATTGAACTGATGAGAAGAATCCACACATGCTGAGGTTCAGTTCTGGTTAGGCTCTATACACTGATCTACTGCACTTCATTCTTCCTCTTCTTTTGGTGCAACTATTATGTCACATTCTGAAACTGCAAACTTACTTCCGCACTAGTCTCTGCTTTTCTTCGCACACCACAACACTACACACACACATTCACACCTAAATCCATCTGGTATATATATCAGCACCAAGTATTTCATCCACTTCCTAGTCGACATCCGGAATACTCAATATTTTCCCAAACTCTGATCTGTCAGCTGAATCCTTGCATACCAAGTGATGCGTACCAAGGAGATGCTTATAGAAGTCGTCAATCATGTTGACCAATCATGAATGATACCTCAAGAAACTTAATCACCATCAATATCTCATCCAGATTAAGGTCTGATGCTTTGCCGGTCAGGTCTTCCTCAGTCTACTTTGCCAAACAGGAACCTAACACTTAGGTGCTCATATTGTTGGCAAGAGACACTATATGGATTCATGGTTGTTGTCATTGATGGCAACAAAGGTCATCCCACATATCCGCAAGTCATGATATGTCTCTACCGGAAGTCAGATTGAAGATTGTTGTGGTCCGGTGAACAAGAACAGAGCATGTGGCAAGGTCCGACAGATTGGTCCGGATCTCTCAGAGGAAGTGTCTTGGTGCAGTGCGGATCTGGGGAAGTCAAGAGGACTATCTTGAGTGGTATATTCCAAGGATTTAGCCTCCGGAGTTGGACAAGGAAAAAGATATGAATAGTTGAGTACCGGATTCCTGAGAGACAGTGAAAACAGAGGAAGAACTGACTGACAGAGTATCAGACTACTTTCCGGATGTGTTACAGATGATGATAAAGGTTGCGGAGGCATGAATCATGTTTGGCCGACATAATTGATGATATCTACAAGTATATGCTTGATCCGCATTGCTTGGTGAGCAAGGATTCAGCCGACAGAACTAAGTTTGTAAGAAACTAGACTGTTCCGGATGCCGACTAGAAAGGTGATGAAATTACTTGTGCGGATATATATAGAGGATGGATTTAGTTGTAAAGTGTGTGAAATGTGTGAAAGGATATGCGAACAAGTCCAGAGTAGAGCAGAAGTAGCAAGAAAGATCCGGTATGTGAAAGGATAGCAGACTAAAGAACAGAGGAAAGATGAAGTGCAGCAGATCAGTATACTGAACCTAACCGGAACTGAACTCCAGCATATGCAGATGCTTCCAATCAGTTCAAGACTGTGATTCTTATCACTTTGTAAGACAGTGTGTCTTCTTGTAGGCAGTGAGCCTCTTGTGAGCAGTGTGCTCGGGCAGTGAGCCCTAATTGGCAAGTGCCATTTTTGTAATTTCCTATTCTTCTAACAGAGAATAATTCTTGGGTTAATCACCCCGTGGTTTTCTCCCTTAACAGGGTTTCCACGTCAAAAATACTGTGTCATGTGTTTCTTATTTCATGGTTAATGTTTTGTGTTTGATTTTATGCTGCTTCAATTAAAAGGAAAGTTCAATAAGGGCAATAATTAGGATAACTGATTCACCCCCCCCCTCTCAGTTACCAACAATTGGTATCAGAGCCAAGTTCCTCCTAATAGAGCCTAACAGCTTGAGGAAGATCTGGGATTTCAAATGGATGCATATGGTTTAAAGGAGCAACTCAAGACTGCCCTTGAGGATCTTGAACAGTCAAATTCTGAAGTCAGTGAATTAAGAGAAAGACTCAAACAGGCTGATGAATTCATGAGGGAATTAAAAGACAAATTAAGTCTCTCTATGAAAAAGAGAAAGGAGCTGCTCCAACAGTTGGCAAGACAAAGTGAAGAAAGCAATGCAAATGAAGAATTGACTGAGCAAACCAAGTTATGTGAAAAGTTATCAAAAGAAGTCATTATGTTAAGACATGAAATGGAATCAGGAACTATAAAGTTCACTCAAGAGATTGAAGAAAAAAGAAAGGCTGAAGACAATCTAAGACAATCTCTTAAGGAAAAATCAGAAGAATGCCACCAGATGGACAGGATTATCAGACATCTTGAATCTGATCTTGAAGATGCCAAAGATAATGAAGAAAAACTTGAGGATCAAATTACCTCTCTCAAAAGAGATCTTCAAACAGCAAATGAATATAAAGAGAAATTCAAGATAAGTTCTGCTCAACTTGAAGTTCTTCTTGGAAGTCAAAAGAGGACTGATGACAAGTATGGTTTGGGATATGAGAAAGGAGAAAGCTCCGGATCCGGTCAGAGGAATCTTGGATCAGAAAATCCAAGGAGCAGGCCTAGAAGACCTCCGGTAAGACAGCCAAATGCTCAAAAATATCCATCCTTCAATGGATACTGCCACAGCTGCAACCATTTTGGTCACAAAGCTAATCAGTGCAGAATGAGAATGAATCAGATTAATTCATCCTTCTCCAGACAGTGCTTCAACTGCAAAAGGTATGGACACAAATCCCATGAATGCAGAATTATGCAAGTAAACAAATCATTCAAAGGTAGATGCTTTACATGCAATAGAGTAGGTCATATGGCTAATCAATGCAGATCAAGGGGATATCAGTTAAATATGCAAAGAAATGTTATTTGCCAAATCTGCAATAGGTCCGGTCATAATGCTAAAGTCTGCAGAAACAAGAATCAGGACAAAAGAGGTCCGGTGTATGATCAGAATCAAGACAAGGGTAAACAAAAGATGAATGCGGATGAAGTTAGGAATCAGATGAGCAAGATTTGGGTGAAGAAAAGCTCAGAGAATGTAGAGGTTGGATCCGCACCAGATTCTGGTGCTGATATTTCTTCCGGAAATTAAAAAGTGTGCTCAGGCTCAGGGGGAGACTCAAGGAAGATTCTGTTCCCCCAGCCAAACAAGTTGTGCCGGATGTGGCACAAGATGCGGATTAAAGGGTTTGTAGATATAAGTCCTGAGATGCTTCAGTCAAGTTTGCAGATCAGTATACTGAACCTAACCGGAACTGAACTCCAGCATATGCAGATGCTTCCAATCAGTTCAAGACTGTGATTCTTATCACTTTGTAAGACAGTGTGTCTTCTTGTAGGCAGTGAGCCTCTTGTGAGCAGTGTGCTCGGGCAGTGAGCCCTAATTGGCAAGTGCCATTTTTGTAATTTCCTATTCTTCTAACAGAGAATAATTCTTGGGTTAATCACCCCGTGGTTTTCTCCCTTAACAGGGTTTCCACGTCAAAAATACTGTGTCATGTGTTTCTTATTTCATGGTTAATGTTTTGTGTTTGATTTTATGCTGCTTCAATTAAAAGGAAAGTTCAATAAGGGCAATAATTAGGATAACTGATTCACCCCCCCCCTCTCAGTTACCAACAATTGGTATCAGAGCCAAGTTCCTCCTAATAGAGCCTAACAGCTTGAGGAAGATCTGGGATTTCAAATGGATGCATATGGTTTAAAGGAGCAACTCAAGACTGCCCTTGAGGATCTTGAACAGTCAAATTCTGAAGTCAGTGAATTAAGAGAAAGACTCAAACAGGCTGATGAATTCATGAGGGAATTAAAAGACAAATTAAGTCTCTCTATGAAAAAGAGAAAGGAGCTACTCCAACAGTTGGCAAGACAAAGTGAAGAAAGCAATGCAAATGAAGAATTGACTGAGCAAACCAAGTTATGTGAAAAGTTATCAAAAGAAGTCATTATGTTAAGACATGAAATGGAATCAGGAACTATAAAGTTCACTCAAGAGATTGAAGAAAAAAGAAAGGCTGAAGACAATCTAAGACAATCTCTTAAGGAAAAATCAGAAGAATGCCACCAGATGGACAGGATTATCAGACATCTTGAATCTGATCTTGAAGATGCCAAAGATAATGAAGAAAAACTTGAGGATCAAATTACCTCTCTCAAAAGAGATCTTCAAACAGCAAATGAATATAAAGAGAAATTCAAGATAAGTTCTGCTCAACTTGAAGTTCTTCTTGGAAGTCAAAAGAGGACTGATGACAAGTATGGTTTGGGATATGAGAAAGGAGAAAGCTCCGGATCCGGTCAGAGGAATCTTGGATCAGAAAATCCAAGGAGCAGGCCTAGAAGACCTCCGGTAAGACAGCCAAATGCTCAAAAATATCCATCCTTCAATGGATACTGCCACAGCTGCAACCATTTTGGTCACAAAGCTAATCAGTGCAGAATGAGAATGAATCAGATTAATTCATCCTTCTCCGGACAGTGCTTCAACTGCAAAAGGTATGGACACAAATCCCATGAATGCAGAATTATGCAAGTAAACAAATCATTCAAAGGTAGATGCTTTACATGCAATAGAGTAGGTCATATGGCTAATCAATGCAGATCAAGGGGATATCAGTTAAATATGCAAAGAAATGTTATTTGCCAAATCTGCAATAGGTCCGGTCATAATGCTAAAGTCTGCAGAAACAAGAATCAGGACAAAAGAGGTCCGGTGTATGATCAGAATCAAGACAAGGGTAAACAAAAGATGAATGCGGATGAAGTTAGGAATCAGATGAGCAAGATTTGGGTGAAGAAAAGCTCAGAGAATGTAGAGGTTGGATCCGCACCAGATTCTGGTGCTGATATTTCTTCCGGAAATTAAAAAGTGTGCTCAGGCTCAGGGGGAGACTCAAGGAAGATTCTGTTCCCCCAGCCAAACAAGTTGTGCCGGATGTGGCACAAGATGCGGATTAAAGGGTTTGTAGATATAAGTCCTGAGATGCTTCAGTCAAGTTTTCAGAGGTCCGCATGGAGTTATGAAGAAGCTGTGTTTGATTAAGTTAGACCTGTTCAGGGAGGTGCTCCGGTATGATAAAGGATTACAAAAAGGTCCGGAGAGATCCGGAAGTGCACGATCTTGTCTTGCGGATTGGACAGAGTGTTTGGGATGTTCTTGTAATATGTTACCTAGATTTATTCATGATTTAAAGATCCGGATGATATTCAGTGATCAGGACTAATCCGGGATACTCCAAGCTGTCCAGACATGGTAAACCGGAATAATGCAGGTGAAGCATTTATTGCAGACAGATATTAGGGTTTGCGGAGCAATATAAGGGATTTCTCAAAAGTTATCTGCTCATTCTACACTTGAGAAGAAGCGAATAGTGGAGCTCTGCAACAAGGTTCATCAAACACACCAAGGATCTCCTGCCGAAGCTATTGCATAAAGAAATCAATCCAACCACTCCGTGCAAACCGAAGGCGCATAAGGTATTCTTCGTTTTTCATTACCTCACTGCAAATCTTTGAAGAATGGCTACTCCAAACATAGTTAAGATCTCTGATAGACCTCGCCCCTCATTCAAGAAACATCCCTACAAATCATTGGAGGTAGATCCACTAGGAGCCTTCTCTAGTGTTCCCCACGGAGTCTTACATACTGAAGATATTAGGGTTTACATACACGCAAACATTGAGGAATTTGGGGAATTCAAATTAAGAGACCTCTATCACAAGCAACTGATAGACAATGCTTTTGAGCTCAAACCAGAGTATAAGGGTATCCAGAAGAAACAATTTGAGCAATTCATTCATTTCCCTAGCTTTGAAGAAGATGAATGGGTCCGGTATGTACTGAGCAGGATGCATGACAACTTCCTTTGGCTAGATAGACCCTGTAAGATCACAAAAGAAGCAATTAGAGCAGTAACTGGTCTATACTCTTCCGGGGGGGTATCTATCCTCAAATCTGTCAAGAACAACGTTGTAACTGAGGCCACCAGATCAAAATATGATAAGAGGGCAATGACCATTGAAGATATTTCAGATCCGGATATCAAATATGCATCAATGATAATAGGATACAAGATCTATCACTCCAGCAGGGAGAATTCTGTATCCGGAACTGCAATATACACAGCATATGAAATGCTAAGAAAGAATGCAGATTATGATCTTTGTGAACTACTACTAAGCCAATTGATGGAAAATGTACAGAAAATCAAGAAAGACAAGAAGAACTCCTTTAAGTATGGTACTCTCATTGTATGTCTATTCTTTTACTTCATGAATGAGCTACCCGGAACAAGTGGATGGGTATGGCAGAATGACAAACCTGTTGCAGTCCAGATAAGAGACTATTTGCATGGACTTGGGGATGCAAAAGCGAGAAATACAGCTCTATGGGGATACTTCAAAAACTTTCAGAGCATGATGCAAGCAAGAGAGAGAATTCCCCAGTCTCTCATTGAGAAATACAAGGACTCAGTATGCTTTATGGTTGACACTGATCAGTGCCTAATGGAAGCAGTGGAGCCAAGGACTGTCTAGATCATGCCCATGGGGTATGAAGTTGATGAACAGATAGTAGAGCTGCATGTTCAACACATGCTAAGTCAGCCCAAAGATCCTAAGGCAGAAAGGTTTGGAACCTTTGAGGAGCTGAGTGTGAAATTACATGTAGAACTCAGGGAACCTGAGATTAAGAGAAAAGTGAGAAAAGAAGTAGAGCACATTGCTCAAGGCCTAGGCATCTCAAAAGAGGCACTTGATGCCAGCCGGGAAAAGAGGAGAAAGGCTGAGGAAGAAGAGAAAAGCAAAGAAAGTGCTCCGGTTGGAGCTCCCACCCGGACCAGATCAACAAAGAGATCTGCACCTCCCTCAACCAAAAGTTCAAAACTGGAAGTCCAGGCATCCGGTAAGAGATCAAAGGCAAAAGCCACAAGGGCTTATGGAAGCCAAAAGGATGAAGAGGAGACAGAATCAGATGAAGGAGTAAGAGAAGTAAAGAAACAGAAAAAGAAAGGATCTGGTAAGCCCTCCACAGGCCAAGACAAGGAGGAAATGGCAGAGGTAACTGTTGAAAAGCCCACTCTGTCACTAGAGAGCATAATCAAGTCGGTCACGGTGGATGGAAACCTTCAACCAATGACTGAATCCTATGATGACTTCAGTGAGGCAGACCAAAAGACTCTGCAGGAAGCCACAGTTAAATATCTGAACACATACAATAAGGCTTTCATTGAGATCATATCTCTCATTCCTAAAAGCCTAGAGAAGGAAATGGAAGTAAGAAAGAATAATGCTCATGCCAAAGATCTTGAGATCCGGGAGCAGATAGCTATTCAGCTATATCCTCAAATTGATCCCAAGACAATGAACATGATCTTCAAGGACTGCAAAGATGAGTTCAGAAGTAAAGCCAGGATGAATCAGCTCATGCTTGGTGAGACTGACAAAGTGGCACAAGAGACAGAAGAGATCCTCCGGAAGGCCTTCAAAAGGTTCAATCTTCCTGTTGTAGAGGACTTAAGTGCAGAAACAGCTGCTGAGTTGGAATCTTCTGTTCCGGAAGAAGTGAGCCCTGAACAGACAAGTGAGGACTTGGGACCCTCTGCTCCAGAAGAAGTGGCCCATGAACAGGCAAGCATCTCTCCTCCGACAGTCTCCGGATCCAAAGAAGAAGAGCAATTGCAGGAGAAGGAAGCAGTGGTGACAGACAAAGAGGTTGACAGTTCTAAGACTGCAGAAGAAAAGAAACATCTGTCTCCGGCAAGAGACACTGCACAAACTGTTCAACAATTTTTGAGCAAAGAAACTCTAGAGATTGATGAACCGGAGCTTCTAAAAGGTCCATTTGATTTTGACTCTCTCTCTCCGGTACAAACAATGAAGATAGCTTCATTTGCAAATGCCAAGGCAAATGAAAAGCTCCTGAAGTCTCATATGGAAGACTGTGAGTTGATAGAGGCTGCTTCCGGAGTACTTGTAAAGATCATGCCATCAATCCAGATAGATCCGACAGCCTCCACTTCCGGTAATCTAAAAACCTTAGTCAGCAGTATTGATACACATTTTAATTCTCTAGAAAAATCAGCTGAAGAAAAGGTCCGGAAGGAATTTTTGGATAAGAGATTTTCTGAAATATTAGAATTAATCTCTAAGGATAGGAAGATTGTAAGCATTGGAATAAAGAGCTTAGAAAATGCTCTTAAGGATGGCGGTGACATCTACAAATTTTGTATATCTTGGTCAAAGGCAACAACAGCAATTGACAAGAAAATAAAAGAGGAACAGGACAAGCTTCAAAGCTTATCTCAAAGTTTTGATCCTCTCTCTTCCTCTATAATAAATCAAGAATGTCAGACTATTGCAGTCTTGAATGAAATAAAGAATCTTGAGAAGGAGAGGAAGAACATTACCAACCGGATGGGAGAACTTAGAAGGATTATAGTCCCTAAGTTGGAAACTATGCATGAGGCCATCAGTGATGCCCAGACCACCGCCCATACAAAAGATCCGACAGATCTCAGGCGGGCAGAAGCTTTTGCATTTTTGTTGAGTGGTCACATTTCAATCTTGGACAGAATGAAGCTAAGTTGGGCTACTGAAATGGTTCAACTGCAGACATCCTTTGCAGACATTCTGCAGTATATATGAGTATGTAAATATGCGGCTATATATAGAAAATTTTTGAAAATTTTGGTGTGCGGACCCTACCCTTTGCCATTGATGTCAAAGGGGGAGTGAGGAGCAGTGAAAAATGAGGAATCCAACTCAGGGGGAGTTCCGGAAATTGTATATAAAGACAGAGCATCAGCAAAGGGGGAGCATAGTGTAAACACTTAGTCATTTTTCACTAAGTGTTGCCATCAATGCCAAAGGGGGAGATTGTTGGCAAGAGACACTATATGGATTCATGGTTGTTGTCATTGATGGCAACAAAGGTCATCCCACATATCCGCAAGTCATGATATGTCTCTACCGGAAGTCAGATTGAAGATTGTTGTGGTCCGGTGAACAAGAACAGAGCATGTGGCAAGGTCCGACAGATTGGTCCGGATCTCTCAGAGGAAGTGTCTTGGTGCAGTGCGGATCTGGGGAAGTCAAGAGGACTATCTTGAGTGGTATATTCCAAGGATTTAGCCTCCGGAGTTGGACAAGGAAAAAGATATGAATAGTTGAGTACCGGATTCCTGAGAGACAGTGAAAACAGAGGAAGAACTGACTGACAGAGTATCAGACTACTTTCCGGATGTGTTACAGATGATGATAAAGGTTGCGGAGGCATGAATCATGTTTGGCCGACATAATTGATGATATCTACAAGTATATGCTTGATCCGCATTGCTTGGTGAGCAAGGATTCAGCCGACAGAACTAAGTTTGTAAGAAACTAGACTGTTCCGGATGCCGACTAGAAAGGTGATGAAATTACTTGTGCGGATATATATAGAGGATGGATTTAGTTGTAAAGTGTGTGAAATGTGTGAAAGGATATGCGAACAAGTCCAGAGTAGAGCAGAAGTAGCAAGAAAGATCCGGTATGTGAAAGGATAGCAGACTAAAGAACAGAGGAAAGATGAAGTGCAGCAGATCAGTATACTGAACCTAACCGGAACTGAACTCCAGCATATGCAGATGCTTCCAATCAGTTCAAGACTGTGATTCTTATCACTTTGTAAGACAGTGTGTCTTCTTGTAGGCAGTGAGCCTCTTGTGAGCAGTGTGCTCGGGCAGTGAGCCCTAATTGGCAAGTGCCATTTTTGTAATTTCCTATTCTTCTAACAGAGAATAATTCTTGGGTTAATCACCCCGTGGTTTTCTCCCTTAACAGGGTTTCCACGTCAAACATACTGTGTCATGTGTTTCTTATTTCATGGTTAATGTTTTGTGTTTGATTTTATGCTGCTTCAATTAAAAGGAAAGTTCAATAAGGGCAATAATTAGGATAACTGATTCACCCCCCCCCTCTCAGTTACCAACACATATCTCTTCACTCTTTCATCATCGGAGGCTCAATCTTTGGAATGTATAAGTCATGGTACTCCTCTTGACTTCCCCAAGTCTGCACTTTACTAAGATACTTCCTCTGAGAGATCTGGACCTGACTGTCGAACCTTGCTGCATACTCTGTTCTTGCTCACTGGACCATACTGTTCTTCAATCTGTCTTCTGGTATAGACATACCATATCCTGCGAAAGTGTGGGATGAACTTTGTTGCCATCAATGACAACATTCATGAAGCCACACAGTGTCTCTTGCCAACATATTCTTGGTTTATTCTACTCAAAGTAAAGCATACCGGTGTTATAACAAGAGATTAAGGAAGATTGTGGAAAGTACAATTGTGAAGGTTGATGAAGGTATTGAAAAACCCTCAAAGTTTTATGAATATGATGAAGATTATCAAAATGATATTTTTGTTCAAGAAGTCCAAGCTCCCTCTAAAATTTAGATTCAAACTGATCCGGTAAATCAGGAAGAAGAGATAAGTTTGAATGAACCTGTTCAAGAATCAGAAGTGCAAGAAACTCCCAAAGTTCCCAGGTATGTAAGATTGAATCACTCTGAAGATCAGATCATAGGTGATAAAAGCAAAGGTGTACAAACAAGAAGAAGGATTGCTCAAGATTTAAAAGAGTATTGTCTGATTTCAAAGATTGAACCTAAGACATTGAATGAAGCTTGCAATGATGAAAACTAGACTAAAGCAATGGAGGAAGAGCTGATGCAAATTGAGAAAAATCACACTTGGGATCTTGTTCCCAGACCTAAAAACAAGAATGTGATTGGAACCAAATGGGTCTTCTAGAATAAACTGAATGAGAGATGGTGAAGTAGTCAGAAACAAAGCCAGATTGGTCTGCAAGGGTTACTCCTAAGTAGAAGGAGTTAATTTTGAAGAAACTTTTGCTCTGGTGGCAAGAATTGAAGCAGTCAGATTATTATTTGCTTTTGCTACCTTTAAGGATTTCAAAGTATATTAGATGGATGTCAAATATGCCTTCCTGAATGGTGACTTGGAAGAAGAAGTATACATTGAGCAACTGGATGGATTTCAATTGTCTGATCATGGTGATATGGTCTGCAAGTTGAAGAAAGCACTGTATGGACTAAAGCAAGCCCCAAGAGCCTGGTATGAAAGATTGGATAAGCATCTTTTGAAGATTGGTTTCAACAAAGGTACTACTGACAGTAATTTGTAATTCAAAATTGATCATGAAAATATCTTGATTATTGAAGTGTTTGTTGATGATATCATTTTTGGAGGAAGTGATAGTATGTGCAAGACTTTTGCAAATCAAATGAAAAGTGAAATTGAGATTTCCATGTTTGGGGAAATGAATTTCTGCTTGGGTCTGCAAATCACTTAAACAAAGAAAGGAATCTTCATTTCTCAAACCAAATATGTGAAAGAATTCTTGAAGAAATTTTGGATGGAAGACTCAAAACCATTGAGTACTCCCATGGCAACTAGATGTAAATTGAGCAAAGATGATGACTCTCCTAAGGCTGATCAGAGAAAGTACAGGTCAATGATTAGAGGACTATTGTATCTCACTCAAACTAGACCTGACATTATGAATGTTGTTGGTCTTGTTGCTAGATTCCAAGTTGATCCTAGAGAATCTCATGTCATGGCAATCAAGAAGATTTTTAGATATCTAAAAGGGATAGTTGAGTATGGTTTGTGGTATCCTAAAGATCATAATTTCTCTCTTCATGTGTATACAGATGTGGATTGGGAAGGAGATGTGGATGATCGGAAAAGTACCAGTGGTGGAGCATTCTTTTTGGGGAAGAGAATGGTTTCTTGGCTAAGCAAGAAACAAGAGGCAATATCTCTGTCCACAGCTGAAGCAGAATATATTGCCGCAGTGGGAAGTTGCACTCAACTTTTGTGGATGAAGCAAATGCTAAGAGACATCAGAGTGGAGTATGAGGAACCTATCACAATCTTCTGTGATAATTCAAGTGCAATAAATATATCTAAGAATCTGGTGTTGCATTCAAAGACTAAACATATATCCATCAAGTTTCACTTTTTGAGAGAACAAGTGAACAAGCATGAAGTTAGATTGGAGTTTGTGCCTTCCAAGGATTAGATTGCAGATTTTTTACTAAACCTCTTCCTAAGGACTCTTTTGAGTATCTCAGGGAGAAGTTAGGGGTTATTACCCCTTCGGTAATGAACTAAGGTGCACTGATGTGCATCAGTCCGGTGAATTTCACAATCTATCTTGTGGTTTGGATTGATGTTTGGGAAGCTGCTACTCAGGGGGAGCAGCTGGTATGATTCTGAAGTGATGCAAGTATGTGCCCTTTGACATTAATGTCAAAGGGGGAGAGAAGACATGTGAAAAAAAAGTGGTTGCTGATCAAAGGGGGAGCAGTAAAGGAAGAGAAGACATGTGAATGGTTATTGTTGATAAGGGGAGCTGTGTCAGTAAGGAGAAGCTCTTGTCCTGATGGTTAAAATAGTTTTTCACATCATATGTTGCCATCAATGACAAAGGGGGAGATTGTTGCAAGTATGGGCCTAACTGGTGTTGTCATTGATGTCAACATACTCCTATTGCATTGATGATAAGGATTGGATGAGATGTATGCTGAAGATATTGAGAAAATTAGTCCTATCAGAAACAGAGAAGAACAATGAAGTCAGTGAGGTAAAGATCCCAGCTAAGATGAACATAAGAGGATGCACTTCAAAGAGTTTGTAGATATGTGTTTTAAGATGATCTAGTAAAGATTTTAGAGGTCCGCATGAAGATCTGAAGAAGTTATGGCTGCTCAAGTAAAACCGGTTCTGGCAGATGTTCAGAGGTGACAGAGTGACACAGATAGGTCCAGTGAGCTCCAGAAATGCAATATCTTGTTCTGTGGATTTGGTGAAGTGTTTAGGAAGTTAATGTGAATTGACAACTCAATTGGTTTGTGGTCTGGAGGTCCACAAGCATCTATTCCAATATGACAGTGATGACAGACTGTGTTCTTGAGGTTCTGGATGAAGGAGAGAATGATTTCAGTAAGTAGAAGTAGTGTGGATGTTCTTGGTGATTCAAGAAAGCTTGTGGAGGTCTTTTGATTGTGTCCAGTTCATGTTTGTGGTCCACATTGAAGATTAAGCTTGTAATTGAAGAATTACTTTCGGATGATGATGTTCTTCCCAAGTCAGGCTGACCAGATGAGTTACACATTCTATGGATGATCTTGAAGGCATTCTGTGAAGAATGGCATGTTCCTAAAGAAAGATTGAAGTCTCAGATCTGTGTGTCCAACAGTGTGTTGATCTGTGTGAAGTCTTTTTGTAATTAATCATGTTGTATTTATGTGTTTTCTCTATAATGTAATGCCAACTTGGATGATTATCCCTAAGTCGATGTCTTGTATAAATAAGGAATTGTAAATTCATTTCAAAGGTATGGTGTTGTGATGAGAGTGTGGTAGAGAGTAGAGGAGCGAAAGGTAGAGCAGAAATATTGTGCTTAAATGGAACTGACTCAAGCATGGTGAAGATGCTATTCTTCAGTTCAAGTATGTAATATTTATTATTCTGTAGACAGTGTGTCTCTTGTAGGTAGTGGGCCTATTGTGAGCAGTGTGCTTGGGTAGTAAGCCCTAATTGGCATGTGCCATTTTGTTCCTTTTATTTTTCTAACAGAGAATACAATCTTGGGTTAGTCACCCCATGGTTTTTCCCTTAACCGGGTTTTCCACATAAAAATCTTGGTGTCATATGTATTAATGTGTTTTTTCTCTTGTATTGTTGCATTATATTTCCATGTTTGATTTATTATTATGCTGTTGAATTAAGGTAGGATTTAAGTGATTAATTGGAAGAAAGTTTTGAACAACTAATTCACCCCCCCTCTCAGTTGTCTATCCTATATCTAACAATAAGTTGATCACTAGATGGGAGGAGATCAGGGATGGGATTAGATGGGATGCTTAGATCTTGATTAGGATAGGGGGTTGATGCTTCAACATGCTTTGTATTTGGTTCTAGGCATAGCTCATGTGTTTTCATGGAGGTAGAAGTGATTTGGATAGATGTGGTGGGTGCTTGGATGGATGTGATGGGTGCTTGACTTATGGGTTCTTGAACATGGCTACATGATGGTTCTTGACTTATGATAGGAGATTGTTCAAGAGGTTTGGTAGGTGTTGGATTACATGAGGGTTTTTAATTCCTTGCTAATAGCCAATGGATGACATCCTTCATTAGTGTATGGGTTGAAGAACAATATAATGGATGGATAATAAGGGTGGATGGTGTAAGATTAGGATTGGGATTGGATAGGTCGGTCATGGGATTAGGTAGTGATGGTTCTTGGATGGGTTCAAGGATAGGTGTTGGATTAGATGGTGGTGTTGGAGGGGTGGGGGATTTGGAGGACTCCCTAGCTTCTCTTTTTCTTTGGAGAAAAACCCTCAAGGATTTGTTGGGTGGGTCTTCTTGGCTTAAGATTTGGAAAATTTGTTGGTGGATGGGTGATAGGGATTGATGGATTGGCAGATACCTAGGATGATGGATTAAGGTTGATAAGGTTGGAGGGATATTGTGGTGTGGGGATTGAGGTTGATGGATTAGAATATGGGGGATTCGAATGGTGAAATGGTTGTTGATGTAATCTTTGAATTTCAGTCATGAGGTGTGCTAGATTGGTGTTCCCTTGATCAAAGTTATCATGACAAAGGTTGGGGGATGGATAAGTTGGAGGTATTGATTGGTTGGATAGGTATGATGGTATACTGGATGAAGTTTGATATGAGGTTGATTGGGGTGACATGTAAGATGTTGAAGGTTGATATAAGGTTGATGGGGTGGATATAAAGAAGATGGGGTAGGGGCTTGGGATTCTCCAATGATGATGTGTGCTAGGGGGATATCTTTAATGATGTTTTTGCATTTCTCCTTAGCATTAGGATCCATGTTCTCATAGGTTTTTCTAAGTCTTTATAATTGTTGCATTGCTACATAAGGATCCATGTTGTTGAAAGGATATGGGATGATGGAGGATAATGGATGATTGTGATGTTGGAGATCAAATTTCAAGACCTTAGGATGATTTGATCTGATTTGTTTTGCTTCAAAGGATGGATGATTGATGATTCTCTATGCTTAAGGTAGACTAATAACACTTAAGCAATAGAGTTGATTGGATGACTTACTTAAGATAGACTAATGATCTCAAGCAAGTTTGGATAAAGGTTGATGATGATCAACTAAGGTCTTAAACTTTGATTGGGTTGATTTAGATTTGGAGTTTGATAATGATGTTGGGGGATTTGGATAATGACTAGGATTTTGGATGAAAGGTTGATGGAGGATGAAGGAGACTAAGTCATTAACCAAGGTTTGATTTGCAAAGGATGATTTGTTGATTAAGGATTAGGGGTTGGAATGTTTGATTGGAATAGATAAAGGATAATGGATGATTAATGTTGGATTTGATTTTGAATTTGATTTGGATGAATTGATCAAATGGATAAAGGAATGGGACTAAGATGATGATAATGAATTGGATTAAGGATGATGAGGATGATTAGGATGGTTGAGATGAAAGAGGTATGATGGGATGAATTATTAGGAGGATAATATGGGATTAAGCTCAAAGTGTTGGTCTTAGGGTAGACAACTGAGAGGGGGGTGAATCAGTTGTCACCAAAACTTTTGTTCTTTAATTCTTAAAGCCTTCTTATATTCAATAGCATAAGAAAGATTTAATCATGGAAGCATAATGCAATAACTCAAGAGCAAAAACACATTCAACACATATGACACCAAGATTTTAACATGGAAACCCCAGTTAAGGGAAAAACCACAGGGTGACTAACCCAAGATTGTGTTCTTTGTTAAAAGAATAAGAAGAAAAATGGCACTTGCCAATTAGGGCTTACTGCCTGAGCACACTGCTCACAAGAGGCCCACTACCTACAGGAGACACATTGTCTACAGAATAATATAAGTATTACATACTTGAATTGGAGAATAGCATCTTCATTATGCTTGAGACAGTTCCATTTAAGCTCAACACTTCTACTCTACTTTTTCACTCCTCTCCTCTCTATCACTTTCTCATCATGATCCCCCTAGATACTTTTGAATGACTTCACAACTCTTATTTATACATGACATCGACTTTGGAATGATCATCAAAGTCGACACAACATACATTTATTTTATTACAGAGCAATTACAAAAATACAACTTGACTTATTACAAAAACTTCATGCGCTTCACTACCCTGTCGGCTACACATATTTGGGACTTCAATCTTCTTCGAGGAACACAGTAGGCTTCACAAAACACCTTCAAGAACATCCACAATATGTGCAAATCATCCGATCGGCCAGGACTCAGAAGAACACCATCACTCAAAGAATTATGAGCTCAATCTTCAATGCAAACCAACAACATGAACTAGACACAATCTGGAGACCTCCATAGGCTTGCTTGAATCACCAAGAACATCCACACTACTTCTGCTTACTGCAAACATTTGCATCTTCATCTGGAACCTCAAGAACACAGTCGGTCATCATTGTCACACTAGAAGAATCACTTGTGGACCTCCAAACTACGAGCTAATTGAGTTGTCAATTCAAATTAGCTTCCCAAGCATGCCACCAGATCCACAGAGCATGATATTGCATTACCGGTTCTCATCGGACCTATTTGAGCCACTCTATTACTATTGAATGGCTACCAGAACTATTTTTGGTCATATGGCCATAACTTCTTCTAATCTTCATGTGGACCTCTGAAATCTTGATTGGAGAACCTTCAAACACATATCTACAAACCCTTTGATGCACGTACTCAGATCTTCAACTGAATGGAATCTTTACTTCATAGAACTTCACTATTTTTATTGTTCTTCTCTGTCTTTGATAGGGCTAATTTTCTCAATATCCTCAACACACAACTCATCCAATCCTTGACATCAATGTAACAGGAGTATGTTGACATCAATGACAACACCTGTTGTTATATGGAGCCTAATCAGACTCAGAGGTTATATTTACCTCACTTTTATTGGCGCAGTTTCCCCCCCAAATTCCTACGAGGTCAAGAGGCAGCGCCTCTTGCGGGGGTTTGGGGGCAGCGCCCCCAAGACGGGGTTGGATATTGGCTAAAACTCTGATTTATAAATGTGCCCTGACTTTGAATGTTTGACAATTTGTCAAACACTTGGCAAGAGATCTAATTTTGGTTTATTTTTGAGTTTATCTGATGGATTCTTCACAACTTGATAGAATCATAATGCCCAACAAGTACAATAAATGCTAATACAAAATCAGAATTCAGAGATAAATCTATACTAAAACTGCTGTAGTTGCCCAGCTGAGAGAAACTTATAGCCTGTAGAATATGTCTCCAGATTGTTGTTGTGCACAGAGAATGCTATAGTGGCAGCTGTTCACCAATGAGTCAGCTTACCAATATATATAAGAAAATAAGAATATGCTGATGCCAATGTGAACAGTTCAGTAAATACTGTGATAAAGGAAATGCTACAGCAAGACATTAATAAATAAAGTAAGTTATTTTAATTCCCCAAAAACCACGATATGCACAAAGACTATATGAAGGCTTTTTAGACTTTAAACACAACAAAATCCATTCTTTATTAATAGTTCCCCTTCATGAACTTGTACGGCTACTCCAATCTTCAAAAGGTTGTGTTGGTAGTGGAGACAAAGTCTAACAATAGCAGAAAGGTGTCAGATCTTGTCTTTTGCATCCTCAAATCCTCTTTTAAATGACTTCAAATTAATCTTAGCCTTCCAATTCTTACGTGGCCTTTTTGGTCTTACTTTCCTTAATAAATTTGACCCACAATAAACTATGTAAATCTGCTAACTTGGTGGCTGTGTCAGAATTTGTTCCCTGTGAGGATACAAACTGCCAGAAATAGCCCACGTAGGCTCCTTTAAGACTCAAACAATAATGTTGTGGCACTGATTTAGACTTCTCAAGGATTTTCTGGCTGCATACAAGACTCTCATGATTGGCATCTGCAAACTAATATATTTTAATTCCTTGCTTCGATGCTCACTGAGAATGATATACCTTTGAACTTCAATGATAAGAAAACCCTATTTTGTAACCGACAAAAAGCTTGATAAAAACTGGCTAAGGGTTAGGGTTTTGATATTGTATTGTAGCATTTTGCAGCGGTATTGAGTTGCAGGGATTGCTAATTGTAATCGGTTTGATTTACTAGATAATAATATTGGACTCTGTTTGGTGGATGTAGCCCAAGTTTGGGTGAACCACATTAAAACTTGTCTCTCGTTGTTATTATTTCTGTGTATTTCCATTTCTCTGTTTAATCTTTATTTGCATTTAATTGATATCTTCTGCCGGCTAACCCTAACAAGTGGTATCAAAGCAGGTTGTGTTCGATTATCGTCTGCAGGAAAGTCTCACGGTTGAGTGGGAGCAATGGCAGACAAGGGTAAAATGAAGGTTGATAAATTCAATGGGTAGAATTATCAGTTATGGAAGATGCAGATGGAGGATTACCTCTATCAAAAAGATTTATGGAGGCCGTTGGAAGGAGTAGCCAAGAAACTGGCAACAATGTCTTATGAGGATTGGAATCTTCTTGACAGAAAGGCACTGGGAACCATTCAGTTGTGCATGGCACCGTCAGTGGCATTCAATATAATGGAAGCGCAGACAACAGATGGTCTAATGAAAGCTTTGGCTAAATTGTATGAAAAACCCTCAGCCTCAAATAAGGTATTTCTCATGAAGCAGTTGTTTAATTTGAAAATGGTTGAAGGTGGATCTGTGACAGGTCATTTAAATAAATTTAATACGATTGTCAGTTAATTGACTTCTGTAAATGTAAAATTTGATGAAGAAGTTAGAGCTCTCTTGATATTATGTTCATTGCCTGAAAGCTGGGATAGTTTGGTAATGGCGGTTAGTAACTCTGTTTCTGGTTCAAATACCCTAAAATTTGATGATGTTGTTGGTGTTATTCTGAGTGAGGAAATTCGTAAGAAAAGCTCAGGTGGATCCAAATCAGGCAGTGTTTTGAATGCAGAAAGCAGGGGCAGATCAAAGGAGAGAGGAAAAGGTTCTGGAGGTCATGGGAAGTCACGAGGAAAATCAAAGGATAAAAGATCCCAAACCAGAGGACAGAAGGATTGCTGGTACTGTGGAAAATCAGGTCATCTGAAGAAAGATTGCTGGTCTCGGAAGAACAAAGAAGGAGACAAACAAGAAGGCAATAAGGAAGCAAATGTGGTAAGTAATAAATCTGAAGATGACGCTTTGATTCTTTCCCTAGATAATGCTGATGATTCATGGGTTTTAGATTCAAGGGCCTCATTTCATGCTACGCCCCATAGAAGTTATTTTCTTGATTATGTCCAAGGGGATTTTGGGCTGGTTTATTTGGGAGATAACGAACCCTGTCAGATTGTTGGAAAGGGAAGAATCAAGATTAAGTTGCAGAATGGGAATCATTGGCTACTACAAGAGGTAAGGCATGTTCCAAGGCTCAGTAGGAATTTAATTTCAGCAAGGCAGCTAACTCAACAAGGTTGCACTGTTACATTTACTGATAAAAATTGGAAGGTTTCAAAAGGTGCCTTAGTAGTAGCAAAAGGTGTGAAAGTAGGCACCTTATATCTTTGTATAGGTCATACTGTTCCTTCTACTTTAGCTGTTACAGAGAAAAAATAAACAGGTTCAGGAACAGTTGCTACAGGTTTGCAGGAAGAGACTGGAAAAGTTGTTGCAGGTTCTGAGACAACACTGTGGCATACCAGACTTGGGCATATGAGTGAAAAAGGTATGAAGGTATTTCATTCTAAGAAAGTTTTACTAGGTCTGAAATGTATTAATATAGATTTCTGTGAAAGTTGTGTGTATGGAAAACAAAAGAGAGTTAGTTTTCTCAAGGATGGGAAGCAAAAGAAAAATGAAAAATTGGAGCTTGTGCATACAGATGTATGGGGACCAGCTCAGGTATCTTCTCTCGGTGGCTCTCGGTATTATGTTACATTCCTAGATGATGCAACTAGGAAGGTCTAGATTTATTTCCTTAGACAAAAATCTAATGTATTTGAAACATTTAAGAAATAGAGAAGCTTGGTTGAGAATGAGACGGGTAAAAGATTAAAATGTCTCAGATCTGATAATGGCGGTGAGTATTGCAGCAAAGAATTTGAAGATTATTGTTCCTTTAATGGAATTTGTAGGCAGAAAATAGTTCCAGGGACTCCACAGGAAAATGGAGTGGCTAAACGCATGAATAGGACAATAATGGAGCATGCAAGGACCATGAGATTACATGCTGGGCTAAATTTAAACATGTGGGCAGAGGCTGTCAACACTGCTATATATTTAATTAACAGAGGTCCTTCAGCTCCTTTGGGCTGTGGTATTCTAGAGGAAGCATGGACAGGCAAGAAGGTGAGTTATTCTTTTCTGAAAACCTTCGGCTATGAAGCATTTGCACATATAGATTCTGAAAATAGAACCAAGCTGGATGCAAAATCAAAAAGGTGTACCTTTGTTGGATATGGCATTGATAAATTTGGTTATAGGCTTTGGGATTTTGAAAATTAGAAAATTGTGAGAAGCAGGGATGTTATATTCAATGAGAAGGTGTTGTACAAAGATCAGTTGCAGCAGCATGAGAAGAAAGAAAAGGATTATGTGGTGCTGGACGATACTCCAAATAGTGATGTTCTAGTGGTTCCTCATGCTTTGCAATAGCAACCAGAAATACCACAAACTCCAGTGAATGTTAGACGGTCCACAAGGATAAGTAGACCTCTTGAAAGGTTTTCTCCCTCTTTGTATTCTATTTTGTTAACAGATGCTGGTGAACCAGAAGGGTATGATGAAGCTATGCAGGTGGATACACAGGTTCAATGGGAGCTTGCAATGAAAGAAGAAATGGACTCCTTGCTGAAAAATCAGACTTGAGAATTATGTAAGTTACCTGCAGGTAAAAAGGCTTTACCAAATAAATGGGTTTACCGGCTGAAAGAGGAAGATGGAGGTAAGAAAAGATTTAAGGCCAGGTTAGTTGTAAAAGGATTTGCACAGAAAAAGGGCATTGATTTTGATGAGATATTTTCTCCGGTTGTCAAGATGACTTCTATTCGTACTGTTTTAAGTATTGTGGCTGCTGAAGATTTACATTTGGAACAGCTAGATGTTAAAACTACCTTTCTCCATGGTGATTTGGAGGAGGAGATATATATGGAACAGCCCCAAGGATTTGAGGTCAAAGGTAAGGAGAAACTAGTGTGCAGATTGAAGAAGAGTTTGTATGGCCTGAAACAAGCACCTCAGCAATGGTATTTGAAATTTGACAGTTTTATGGCTGAGTAAGGCTACAGTAGGTGTAATTCTGACCATTGTGTTTATTTTAAGAGGTTGGATAATGACAGCTACATTATTTTATGTTTATATGTTGATGACATGCTTGTAGCTGAGTCTAACATGGATCACATAAGAGAGTTAAAACAGCAGTTAGCACAGTCATTTGCTATGAAGGATTTGGGGGCAGCAAAACAAATCCTTGGTATGAAAATTTGTAGAGATAGGAAGAATAGAAAATTGACTCTATCTCAGGCTGCTTATGTTGAAAAGGTGTTGCAGAGATTCCACATGGAGAATGCAAAAGCTATCAGCACACCTTTGCCTAGTCATTTGAAATTGACCAAGGAGATGTGTCCTAAGACACAAGAGGAGGAAGAGAAAATGTCCAAGGTACCCTATGCTTCAGCTGAAGGAAGTTTAATGTATGCCATGGTATGCACGAGACCGGATATTGCACATGCTGTAGGAGTCGTTAGCAGGTATATGAGTCATCCCGGACTAGAGCATTGGAATGCAGTAAAATGGATTCTCAGATATTTGAGAGATACATCTAATAAACACTTATGTTTTGGGGGCTCTAATACTGATTTAGCAGGTTATGTAGACTCAGATTTGGCAGGGGATATTGATACCAGGCGGAGTACTACAGGTTATGTCTTTACTGTAGGTGGAACAACAGTGAGTTGGATTTCCAGGTTATAAAAGGTGGTTGCTTTATCCACCACAGAGGTAGAATATGTAGCTGCAACAGAGGCAAGCAAGGAGATGATATGGCTGCAATCTTTCATGAATGAATTGGGCACACAACAGGTTAACACTTATTTGTTTACAGACAGCCAGAGTGCCATACATCTTGCAAAGAATTCTGCCTTGCATTCAAAGACCAAACACATATAGTTGAGATATCACTTCATTCGGTCGGTGTTGGATGATGGATAGTTATAGCTGGCAAAGATACATACAGATGACAATCCAGCAGATATGTTTACAAAGGCAGTAACAAGGGAGAAGCTAAGCTCCTCTTCAGCTTCAGTTGGTCTTCTAGACTGAAAACAACCAAAAATAGAATAGCAGAGTCCAGGGTGCTTATTTCCAGTGGGAGCTATAGGGTCAGTGGTGTTATGATCAGTCTCCAAGTGGGAGATGATATGGTGTGGAGTCTGATCAGTCTCCAAGTGGGAGATTATTTTTATATGGAGCCTAATCAGACTCAGACGTTATATTTACCCCACTTTTATCAGCGTGGTTTCCCCCCCAAATTCCTACGAGGTCAAGGGGCAGCACCCCTTGCGGGGGTTTGGGGGCAGCACCCCCAAGACGGGGTCAAGGGGCAGCACCCCTTGCGGGGTCAAGGGGCAGTGCCCCTGGCACGTTCCCTATCGCGATATAGGGTGGGGTCGAGGGGCAGCGCCCCTATGGGGGCTCGGGGGCAATACCCCTGAAACCTCACACGATTTTTTATTATTTCATAATGCACCGGGAGTTAATTTTTTCATTGACCGACATCAGAAAACCCTATTTTGTAACTGACAAAAAGCTTGATAAAAAGCAGCTAAGGGTTAGGGTTTTGATATTTTATTGTAGCATTTTGCAGCGGTATTGAGTTGCAGGGATTGCTGATTGTAATCGGTTTGATTTACTGGATAATAATATTGGACTCTCTGTTTGGTGGATGTAGCCCAAGTTTGGGTGAACCACGTTAAAACTTGTCTCTCGTTGTTATTATTTCTATGTATTTCCATTTCTCTGTTTAATCTTTATTTGCATTTAATTGATATCTTCTGCCGGCTAACCCTAACAACACCGGTTAGGCCCATACTTGCAAAAATCTCTACCTTTATCATTGATGGCAACATATGATGTGAAAAATTGTTTTGACCATCAAGACAAGAACTTCTCCTCACTGGCTCCCCTTAACAAAATTTATTCACATATCTTTTCTTTATTCATTTTTCCCCCTTTGATCAACAATCTCTTTTGTTTTTCACATGTCTTCTCTCCCCCTTTAATATCAATGGCAAAGGGGACATACTTGCATCAATACTTCAGAATCATACAAACTGCTCCCCCTGAGTAGCAACTTCCTATCATCAATTCGGACCATAATTTATGACTGTGAGATCCACCAGACTGATGCACATCAATGCACCTTAATTTAGAACCGAAGGGGTAATAACCCATAACTTCTCCCTAAGATACTCAAAAGAGTCCTTAGGTAGAGGTTTAGTAAAGATGTCTGCAATCTGATCCTTTAAGGGCACAAACTCCAATCTGACTTCATTCTTGTTCACCTGCTCTCTGAAAAAGTGAAACTTGATGGATATATGTTTTGCCTTTGAATGCAACAACAGATTTTTTGATATATTTGTTGCACTTGAATTGTCATAGAAGATTGTGATAGGTTCTTCATACTCCACTCTAATATCTCTTAGCATTTGCTTCATCCACAATACTTCAGTGCAACTACCTGTTGCTGCAATATACTTTACTTCTGCAGTGGATAGAGATATTGCCTCTAATTTCTTGCTCAGCCAAGAAACCAATCTTTTTCCCAAAAAGAATGCACCACCACTGGTACTCTTCCGGTCATCCACATCTCCTGCCCAATCAGCATTTGTATATGTATGAAGAGAGAAATCATGATCCCTAGGATACCATAAACCATACTCAACTGTTCCCTTAAGATTTCTAAGAATTCTCTTGATTGCCATGACATGAGACTCTTGAGGATCAGCTTGGAATCTGGAAACAAGACCAACAACATTCATAATGTTAGGTCTAGTTTGAGTAAGGTACAGTAGTCCTCCAATCATTGACCTGTACTTTTTCTGATCATCCTTAGGAGATTCATCATCTTTGCTCAATTTACACCTAGTTTCCATGGGAGTATTCATTGGCTTTGAATCTTCCATCCCAAATTTCTTCAACAATTCTTTCACATATTTGGTCTGTGATATGAAGATTCCTTTCTTTGTTTGAGTGATTTGCAGACCTAAGAAGAAATTCATTTCCCCAAACATAGACATCTCAAATTCACTTTTAATTTGATTTGCAAAAGTCTTGCACATACTATCTTCTCCTCCAAAAATGATATCATCAACAAATACTTCAACAATCAAGATATTTTCATGGTCAATCTTGAAGTACAAGTTACTGTCAGCAGTACCTTTGTTGAAACCAATCTTCAAAAGATGCTTATACAATCTTTCATACTAAGCTCTTGGGGCTTGTTTGAGTCCATAACAAGCTTTCTTCAACTTGTAGACCATATCACCAGGATCAGACAATTGGAATCCATCCGATTGCTCAATGTATACCTCTTCTTCTAAATCACCATTCAGGAAGGTAGACTTGGCATCCATCTGATATACTTTGAAATCCTTGAAGGCAGCAAAGGCAAGAAATAATCTGACTGCTTCAATTCTTGCCACAGAAGCAAAAGTTTCTTCAAAGCCAACTCCTTCTACTTAAGAATTGTTGGAAACAAGGTAGATAACTGAGAGGGGGGTGAATCAGTTATCTCAAAATTTTCTTAACTTTCTTTTCTTAATAATTAGTGTAGCATCAAAACATATAAGCATATGTGATCATAAGAACAAAAATAAAATCAACACACATAACATAAGGATTCTTACGTGGAAAACCCTATTAAGGGAAAAACCACGGGGTGACTAAGCCAAGATTATATTCTTTGTTAAAAGAATAAAGGAGTACAAAATGGACTTGCCAATTAGGTCTAACTACCCGAGCACACTGCTCACAAGAGGCACACTGCCTACAAGAGACTCACTATCTATAGAACTTACAGAAGAGAATCCAGTGTTTGAACTGATGAGAAGCATCTACAAATGCAAGAGTTCAGTTTTGGTTTAGGCACAATATACTCATCTGATACACTTCATCCTTCCTCTACTCAATGTTGTTGTTCTGTCACATACCGGACTTGGATTGCTATTTCCACACTTATCTCTGCTTTTCTTCGCACCTTCCTTTGTCACTTCTTTCTCTATCTACCTCACATGATGAAATCTATCTAGTATATATATCTACATCAAGGATTTTTATCAACTTGCTAGTCAGCATCAAGAACACTGCAAGTAATTACTCTGTCGGCTAAATCCATGGTTGATTTGTGATGTATATCAAAAACATATACATAGAAGTCATTAATCATGTCAGCCAATAATCTATGATCCCACAAATTGCTTGATCAACACCATTTACTCATCTAGATTTTAGTCTGATACTCTGTCAGTCAGTTCTTCCTCTGTTTGCTCTGCCTAACTGGAACCCAACACTCAGATCCTCATATCTTTTCCTTGAATTATCACCGAAGGCTAAATCTCTAGAGTAAAGTAGTCATGATACCCCTCTTGACTTTGCCAAGTCTGCAACTTACTGAGTTACACCATCTGAGAGATCCGGACCTAATTGTCGGACCTTGTTACATACTCTGTTCTTGTTCACAGGATCAAAACAATCTTCAATCTAACTTCTAGTATAGGCATACTATGTACTGTAGATGTGTGGGATAGACTTTGTTGCCATCAATGACAACACTAGTGAAGCCACACAGTGTCTCTTGCCAACAATCTCCCCCTTTGGCATTGATGGCAACACTTAGTGAAAAAAGGCTAAGTGTTGCAGTAAACTCCCCCTTGGCTGATGCTTTGTCTTTTGCACTATTTTATCAGAGCTCCCCCTTAGCTAGATTCTACATTTTTCACTACTCCTCACTCCCCCTTTGACATCAATGGCAAAGGGCGGAATCTATATACCAAAATTTTGTAAAAATTTTCTTATATATGGCCACATAAGTATATATATATGTTATACTTACATATACTTAAGTATATCCGCAAAAGTGGCCTTCAACCGTACAAACTTTGTGGCCCAACTCTGCTTCATCCTATCTAGAATGGAGATGTGACCACTCAACAAAAATGCATATGCTTCTGCCCTTCTTAAATCTACCAGATCATTGGTTTGGGCTGTGGTCTAAGCATCTGTCAAGGCCTCATGTATTGCCTCTAACTTAGGGATAATTATCCCTCTACGTTCACTCATTCTGTTTATTATGTTCTTCTTTTCTTTGTCCATCCTCTTTATTTCATTGATGATAACAATAGCTTGGCATTCTTAATTCATTAGAGAGGTAGTGAGGGGATCAAAATTCTGAGATAAACTTTATAGTTTACCTTCTTGTTCTTTCACTTTCTTCTCAATGTCCTCTATTACTTTGGGCTAAGATAAACAAAATTTGTATATGTCCCCACCATCTTTAAGAGCATTTTCAAGGTTCTTTGTTCCAATGTCTAGGGTCCTCTTATCATTAGTAATTAGTCCTTGCACTTCAGTGAATCTTTTTCCTAAAAACTCCTTCTAGGCCTTTGCTTCTGTCGATTTCTCTAAAGATTCAAAATGAGTGCCAACAAAATTGACCAGAGATTTCAAGTTACCAGATGGTGAGGCTGAAGGATCCTTTTGGAAGGATGGCATGATCTTTTCTAGCATCCCGGATGCAATCTCCAATAGTTCACAGTCTTCCTTGTGAGATTTCAGGAGTTTTTCTTTTGCTTTGGCTTGAGCAAAAGATGCTATTTTCATTGTCTGAACTAGAGAGAGGGAGTCAAAATTTAGTGGCCCTTGAAATAGCTTAGGTTCATCTATCTCCATCATTTCTTTGTTTAAGAAGGTCTTCACTACCTCTTTAGTGTCTCTTGCTAATGACTGAGTCTTCTTTTCTTTTGGGATATAAGAATAGTCATCATTAATCTTCTTTGCTTGTTCTTCTTCTTTTCCCTTAACCTTCTCTTCTTGACTCCCTTTCTCCTCTTTTCTTCCTTCTCCTTCAGTTTTAGAATCTAGAATGTCTGCAGTGGGATCTAGAGGAGAGATGTTACCTGTGTTTACTACTTCATGAACTTCCTCTTCCGGAATAGAGGAATCCAAGTCCTTATACTTCTCTTCATCTATCTCTTTTGATCCTTCTACATCTTTGTCAGAAGATTCTTCATTGGTTACATTTAATCCTTCAACATCCATGGTAGAAGGTTCTTCATCTGTTTCCTCTACAATAGGAAGATTGAATCTTTTGAAAGCATTCCAGAGGATGTCTTTTGTTTCTCTTGCTACTTGGCCAGTTTCTCCAAGCATAAGTTTATTCATTCTTACTTTACTCTAGAATTCATCCTTATAGTCCTTGAAGATCATGTCCATTTGTTTTAGAGTGCTAGAAGGATAATCTGAATTGCTATCTGTTCCTGAATCTCTAAGTCTTTTGCCTTTGCATTTTATTTTCTCAATTGAAGTACTTTTTCTAGACTCTTAGGAATTAAGGATATAATATCAATGAAAGCTTTATTGTAGATGTTCAGGTACCTAACTGTAGCTTCTTCCAAACTCCTCTTGTTAGTATCACTGTATTCATCATAGAACTCTGTTACTGGCTGTAGGTTCCCATCCATGGTAACTACCTTGATGATGTCATCAATAGAAAGAGTGGGCTTTTCAACAAATTCTTCTACCTTTTCTTCTTTATTTTTACTAGCAGAGAATTCCCTGGATGTTTTCTTCTTCTTCATTTTCTTAATTTCCTCATCAGATTTTGTTTCTTCATCATCTTTAAGGCTTGTATATGACCTTGTGGATTTGGTCTTCATCCTCTTTTCTCCTTTTCCAGATGACTTGACTTCCAGTTTGGTGGCCCTTGAGCTTTTAGGAGTGGCAGGTGCAAAGCTCTTGGAAGATCTAGTCCAGGAGGAGGCTTGTACTAGAACATCACCTTTCTTTGCTTCTTGTTTTTCTTTCTTATCCCTCTCCATTTTCTCTCTATTGACATCTACTGCCTCTTTTGATAAGCCAAATCTTTTGGTAATTTCTTCAACTTCCCTTCTTACTTTCCTCTTTATCTCTGGTTGCCTTAACTCAACATGTATTTTTATACTTAGTTCTTAAAAGGAGCCAAACCTTTCTGCTTTAGGGTCCTTAGGCTGGCTCAACAAGTGTTGAATATGTAGCTCCAAGATTTTTTCATCGACCTCATATCCAATAGGCATTATCCACACAATCCTTGGCTCAACTACTTCCATTAGGCATTGGTTAGTGTCAACCATGAAGCATACTATATCCTTATATTTCTCAACTATGGATTGAGGAATTCTTTCTCTGGCTTGCATCATGCTCTAAAAGTTCTTGAAGTAACCCCAGAGAGCTGTGTTTTGGGCTTGAGCTCACCAAGTCCATACATATAATCTCTAATCTGAATTGCAACCAGTTTGTCATTTTGTCATACCCAACCACTTGATCCAGGTAGCTCATTCATGTAATAAAAGAATAGACACAGTATTAGACAACCATATTTGAAGGAATTATTCTTATCCTTTTTTATCTTTTGCAAGTTTTCTAACAGTTGATTTAGGAGAAGTTCACACAGGTCATAATTTGCATCTTCCCTCAACATCTGATATGCTGCATATATTGCTATCCTAGACACAGAATTCTCCGTGCTTGAATGATAGATTTTGTAGCCAATTATCATTGAGGCAAACTTGACATCCAAATCAGTGATTTCATTTTTGGTCATTTCTCTTTTGTCAAATTTAGATCCGGTAGCTTCAATTACAATATGGTTCTTGACAGATTTAAGTGCAAGTAACCCATCGGAAGAATGTAGTCCAGTCACTGCCCTGACGGCATCTTTAGTTATCTTGAAGGGCCTCATTAACCACATGAAATTATCATGCATCCTTCTTAGGACATACCGGACCCAATCATCTTCTACAAAACAAGGAAAGTGTATGCAATGTCCAAAGTGTTTATCCTAGAGGGCCTTGAATTGAGGTTTGAGTTCAAAACTCTCATCTATTAGTTGTTTGTGATAGATGTCCATTAATTTTGAGTCTCCAAATTCCTCAATGATGGCATGGATATAGACCCTATCATCTTCTACATGCAATACCCCATGCAGAATGCTAGAAAATGGGCCTAAAGGATCAACTTCTAGAGATTTATAGGGATGTTTCTTGAATTTAGGAGAGGCCTATCAGTAATCTTGACAACCATTGGAGTAGCCATTTTGCAAGAGATTCAAAGAGAGATTTTCAGAATGGAAGTACCTTTTCATTCTTTAGGGTTCTAGATAGGAGCTAGAACAAATCACTGGTTGAATTCAATTTTCCAGTTGATCTTGAGTGAATTGTAGAAACTTTGTTGCAGAGCTCATCTTTTCTTCTTCGCAAATGCAAATGTGCAAACAATGAGTGAAATAACCCTTTTATCCTTGTGCAAACCCTAATTTTCTTTTGTAATAAATGCACAACTTAAGTTATCTAGTTGCTCTATTTTGAGAGAGATCTTCTCGAATCACTGTGCTGAACTTAGAATCATTGTTAGTGAGGATTGACAATGTATCTTCTTTTCTTCAATCATGTCATGGGTCCACAGATCAAAGTATTTCAATTTTGAATCATACTAGATTTATCTGTGAAAATCCTACTTTACCAAAGCGATGTTTGAACTGAATTAACTTGAGCAGTTAAACTCTTGCAAAACTCCATGTAGATCTTTCATATTTTTACTGAAGGTTATGTAGATGTCTTTTTGAGAACCCTTTAATCCGCAGCATTCCATGTGCTGAATTTAGGCACTAGTTGACTAGCTAGGAGAATTTGTTTTTCTCTGTGACTCCCCCTAAGCCAGAGCTCACCCTTTTAGTTTCTAGAAGGAATATCAGCACTGGATTCTGGTGCGGATCCATCCCCAATATTTTTTGTACTCTTCTTCACCTAAATCTTGCTCATCTCCTTTTGAACTTCATCCGCATTCACTTTACCTTTGCCCTTATCTTGTTTTTTATTATGTTGCATCAGACCTTTTCTATCTTGATTTCTACTTCTGTAGACTTTGGCAATATGACTAAACCTATTGCAATTGTAACAAACAACATTTCTTTGCTTATTTGATTGATATCCTTTTGATCTGCATTGATTCGCCATATGTCCCATTCTATTGCATGCAAAGCATCTACCATTGAATGAATTGTTTGTTTGCATATTTCTGCATTCATGAGATTTGTGACCATACCTTTGCAGATGAAACATTGTCCGGAGAAGGATAGATTAGTCTGATTCATTCTCCTTCTACACTGAGTTGCTTTATGACCAAAATTGTTGCAATTGAAGCAGTATCTATTGAAGGATAGATATCTTTGAGCATTTGGTTGCCTTACCAGAGGTCTTCTAGGCCTATTTCTTTGATTTCTTGATCCAAAGTTCTTCTGACCGAATCTGGAGCTTTCACCTTTCTCATATCCCAAGCCACACTTATCATCTACCCTCCTTTGGCTTTCAAGAGGAACTTCAAGTTGGGCTAAGCTTATCTTGAATTTCCCTTTGTATTCATTTGTAATTTGAAGATCTTGTTTAAGAGTGTCTCTCTGATTCTCAAGTTGTTCTTCATTATCTCTAGCTTCTTCAAGATCAGATTCAAGATGCCTGATTATTCTGTCCATTTTGTGGCAATCCTTTGTCTTCTCCTTGAGGGATTGTTTTAGATTATCTTCAATTTTTCTTTTTTCTTCAATTTCTTGGTGAATCTCATAACCCCTGATTCCATTTCATGCCTTACCATAATGACCTCTTTTGACAGCTTCTCACATAGCTTATTTTTCTCATTCAGATCTTCATTAGTATCATTGTCTTCACTCTGATTGGCTAATTTTTGAAGTAGTTCCTTTCTCTTTTTCACAGAGATACTAAGTTTTTCTTTTAGCTCATTTATGAAATCATCAGCTTATTTGAGTCTTTCTCTCAAATTATTGACTTCAGAATGGGATTGTTCAAGATTATCTAGGGTAGACTAAAGTTGTTTCTTCATACCATATATATCCATTGAGATTCCCAGATCTTCCTCAAGCTGTTAGGCTTTGTTCAGAGGAACTTAGCTCTGATACCAATTGTTGGAAACAAGGCAGATAATTGAGAGGGGGGGTGAATCAGTTATCTCAAAATTTTCTTAACTTTCTTTTCTTAATAATCAGTGTAGCATCAAAACATATAAGCATATGTGATCATAAGAACATAAATAAAATCAACACACATAACACAAGGATTTTTATGTGGAAAACCCTGTTAAGGGAAAAACCCATGGGGTGACTAACCCAAGATTGTATTCTCTGTTAAAAGAATAAAGGAGTACAAAATGGTACTTGCCAATTAGGGCTCACTGCCAAATGTAAGAGTTTAGTTCTGATTTAGACACAATATACTGATCTGATGCACTTCATCCTTCCTCTACTCAATGTTGTTGTTCTGTCACATACCAGACTTGGATTGTTGTTTCCACACATATCTCTACTTTTCTTCACACCTTCCTTCATCACTTCTTTTTCTATCTACCTCACATGCTAAAATCTATCTGGTATATATATCCGCATCAAGGATTTTTATCAACTTGCGAGTCGGCATCAAGAACACTGCAAGTAATTACTCTGCCGGCTGAATCCATGCTTGATTTGTGATGTGTATCAAAAACATAGACATAGAAGTCATTAATCATGTCAGCCAACAATGTATGATTGCACAAATTGCTTGATCAACACCATTTACTCATCCGGATTAAAGTTTGATACTCTGTCGGTAAATTCTTCCTCTATCTTCTCTACCTGACTGGAACCCAACACTTAGATCCTCATATCTTTTCCTTGATTTATCACCGAAGGCTAAATCTCTGGAGTAAAGTAGTCATGATACCCCTCTTAACTTTCCCAATTTCACAACTTACTGAGTTACACCATTTGAGAGATCCGGACCTGATTGTCAGACCTTGTTACATACTCTATTCTTGTTCACCGGATCAAAACAATCTTCAATCTGACTTCCGGTATAGGCATACTATGTACTGCAAATGTGTGGGATAGGCATTGTTGCCATCAATGACAACACTAGTGAAGCCACACAGTGTCTCTTGCCAACAAGAATAACCCTTATAGACCAATCTAGCTTTGTTTCTGACTACTTCACCAACTTCATTCAATTTATTCTGAAAGACCCACTTAGTCCCAATCACATTTTTGTCTTTAGGTCTGGGAACAAGATCCCAAGTGTGATTTTTTTTAATCTACATCAATTCTTCCTCCATTTCTTTAGCCTAGCTTTCATCATTGCATGATTCACTTACTATTTTTGGTTCAACCTTTGAAATCAAACAATACTTCTCTGAATCTTGAGAAAGCTTTCTTCTTGTTTGAACACCTTTGCTTCTATCTCCTATGATCTGGTCTTCAGAATGATTCAATCTTACATACTTGGGAGTTTTGGAAATTTCTTGCACATCTATTTCTTGGATAGGTTCATTCAAACTTATCTCTTCTTCCTGTATTTTAGGATTCTCCGGATCAGTCTGAATCTGAACTACAGTTGGGGCTTGTTATTCTTGGACCAAAACATCATTTTGATCATCTACTTCATACTCATAAAACCTCGAGGCATTTTCAATGCCTTCATCAACCTTCACATTTGTACTTTCTACAATCTTTCTCAATCTCTTGTTATAACACCGATATGCTTTGCTTTGAGTAGAATAAGCCAAGAATATTCCTTCATCACTTCTAGCATCAAATTTGCCAAGGTCTTCATCTATTTTAATATAACATTTACTACCAAAGACTCTGAAATACTTCATAGTAGGAGTGAGCCAAACCAGAGTTTATAAGAAGTCTTACCAGTATTGCTTCTAATTTGTACTTGATTAAGAGTATAGAAAGCAGTGCTTACAGCTTCTCTCCAATAGATCTGAGGGACATTTGCTTCCATCATCATGGTTTTAGATGCTTCCTAGATGGTCTGGTTCTTTCTCTCCACTACTCCATTCTGCTATGGAGTCCTTGGAGTAGATAGATATCTCTTTATCCCATGTTTCTCATAGAATTCTATGAACTCTCCAGATGTGAATTCACCACCTCTATCAGACCTGAGACATTTTATGTTTAACCTAGTTTTATTTTCTATCATAGCCTTGAATATTTTGAACTTTTCAAGTGCTTTAGATTTCTCTTTCAAGAAAGTCACCCACATCATCCAGTAGTGGTCATTAATTAGTAACATGAAATATCTATCACCCTGCAAACTCCTGATCCTTGCCGGTCCACATAGATCAGTGTGTACCAAGTCCAAAAATCAAGTAGAGGATTGTTCCTTACTTTTAAAAGTGACTCTGTTCTGCTTACCCAACTGGCATTCTTTGCACAAACTATTAGTAGGTTTCACCAGTCTTGGAAGATCTCTTACAACCTGAGTGTTGCTTATCTTGATGATATTATCAAAATTTACATGACACATTCTCCTATGCCACAACCAACTCTGATCAATTTGAACAAATAAACAACTTTTGTCAGTACCAACCAAGTGAAAGATGTTACCTTTTGTCTGAGTACCGGATGCAATCTCAGTTCTAGAGCTTTCAAAGATCTTGCATTTTCTATTTTTGAAACGGAGATCATAACCTTTGTCCACCAACTGTCCAACACTGAGAAGATTATGCTTCATACCTTCAACATACAAAACATCATTGGTTTTGTTCTTTCCATCAAAAGAAATAGTTCCTCTGCCTCTAATTCTACCAACAGAATTATCACCAAATTTTACAATTCCTCCTTCATATCTTTCCAGATTTATGAACTTATTCTTGTCACCAGTCATATGGTGAGAGCAACTATTTTCAATGACCCATTCATCCTTTTCTTCAACTTGAGTAACCAAAGCCCTTTCTACTATTTTATGATTGATAGATTCAATGGGCATTGGATCTTCTTCCTTGATGGCAATAAACACCCAGTCACTTCCAGATTTGTTCCCTATCTCAGATTCATCATCTATTATTCCTTCATCATCTATTATTCCTTCATCATCATCATCTTCTTGAACATAGTAACATTTCTTTTGGAATCTTGATCTATTAGGATTTGGCCTTGAAAATCTTTCTAGACATCTTGAGGCAAAATGACCAATCTTGTTGCAGTTGAAACATTTGAAGGGCAATTTTCCTTCATACTTACCAGATCCTCTTGGTAGTTTTTTTGCAATAAGGGTTTCAAGTTGAGTAGCTTCTGCCTCATCTTCTTCCAGATCTTTTCTTGCTTTTTTATGCCATGATAATTTCTTTGAGGAACTTTCTCCTGGATCATATGTTTGTTTACCTTTTGAAGAGGCACTAGCTTTGAATGTAGATTCAATCTTGGGAGGAGCATCTCCAAACTCAACCAATTCAAATGTAGCTAACTTCCTAACCAATTGATCCCTTGTAATATTTGATAAAGATCTAAATTCCTCAATAGCAGCAACCTTGTGTTTGTAAGTAGGAGGTAAGGATCTGAGAACTTTGGCAACAATCTCATTTTCATCCAAAGTTCCACCAGCACATCTAATACCACAAACAAGCTCATTTACTTTTGGCATAAATGTAGTGATATTCTCATTTTCATTCATCTTCAAGTTTTTGAATTTTCTTTTCAGACTTTGTAGCTTGGCACATTTAACATATTTGTCTCCTTCATGCAGAATTTCCAGCTTTGACCAAATTTCATATGTAGTTTTTAAATCCATAACATTTGTCAGCTCTGTATCAGATAAGGCACTTAGTAAGGCTTCTCTAGCTTGAAGATTATCTTCAGCATTTTTGATTTCATCTAGAGTTGTCAGACCATTCTTTGGAGAAATATACTCTTTTATAGTCATGTTCCAATATTGAAATCCCATACATTGCAAGTGACATTCCATGCGGCTTTTCCAAAGAGTGTAGTTCGTTCCATCAAACCTCAGACTATCCTTCTTGTAGGAAGACATCCTGGATCTCCTCAAGTGGTTAAGCTCTTTTAGAGGAACTTATCTCTGATACCAATTGTTGGTTTTAGGGTAGACAATTGAGAGGGGGGTGAATCAGTTGTCACCAAAACTTTTGTTCTTTAATTCTTAAAGCCTTCTTATATTCAATAGCATAATAAAGATTTAATCATGGAAGCATAATGCAATAACTCAAGAGCAGAAACACATTCAACACATATGACACCAAGATTTTAACGTGGAAAACCTAGTTAAGGGAAAAACCATGGGGTGACTAACCCAAGATTGTATTCTCTATTAAAATAATAAGAAGAAAAATGGCACTTGCTAATTAGGGCTCACTGCCCGAGCACACTACTCACAAGAAGCCCACTGCCTATAGGAGACACATTGTCTATAGAATAATATAAGTATTACATCCTTGAACTGGAGAATAGCATCTTCATTATGCTTGAGACAGTTCCATTTAAGCTCAACACTTCTGCTCTGCTTTTTCACTCCTCTCCTCTCTATCACTTTCTCATCATGATCCCCCTGGATACTTTTGAATGACTTTGCAACTCTTATTTATACATGACATTGACTTTGGAATGATCATCAAAGTCAACACAACATACATTTATTTTACTACAGAGCAATTACAAAAATACAACTTGACTTATTACAAAAACTTCATGCGCTTCACTACCCTATCAGCTACACATATCTGGGACTTCAATCTTCTTTGAGGAACATGCCAGGCTTCGCAAAACACCTTCAAGAACATACGTAATATGTGTAAATCATCCTGTCAGCCAGAACTGGGAAGAACACCATCACTCAAAGAATTATGAGCTCAATATTCAATGCGGACCAACAACATGAACTGGACACAATCTGGAGACCTCCATAGGCTTGTTTGAATCACCAAGAACATCCGCACCACTTCTGCTTACTGTAAACATTTGCATCTTCATCCAGAACCTCAAGAACATAGCCAGTCATCATTGTCACACTAGAAGAATCACTTGCGGACCTCCAAACTACAAGCCAATTGAGTTTTCAATTCAAATTAGCTTCCCAAGCATGCCACCAGATCCACAGAGCATGATATTGCATTACCGGTTCTCACTGGACCTATTTGAGCCACTCTGTTACTACTGAACGGCTGCGAGAACCAATTTTTCTCATATGGCCATAACTTCTAATCTTCATGCGGACCTCTAAAATCTTGACTGGAGAACCTTCAGACACATATCTACAAACCCTTTGATGTGCGTACTCAAATCTTCAACTAACTGGAATATTTACTTCATAGAACTTCACTTTTTTACTATTCTTCTCTGTCTCTAATAGAGCTAATTTTCTCAATATCCTCAGCACACAACTCATCCAATCCTTGACATCAATGTAATAGGAGTATGTTGACATCAATGACAACACTAGTTAGGCCCATACTTGCAACACAAAGATGGGAATTAATTAAGCTCAAACGATGGGATTTGATAAATGGAGGGGCTAATTTAGTGGTGTTGGGAGGAAAGCTCAGCCCAACGTGAGAGGGGGTGCAAGGGGTTGAATGCAAGCCCCCCGCTAACAGGGGTTTGGGGGCATAGCCCTCGACTGGAATTTTTTTGAAAAATGGGCTTATAAAATTGATGTTTTTGATGGAAATTTTGATTTTTGGACACGAATGAGGAAGGCACTAAAACAGATGCAGAAGGTGCTAAAACAGGGAAATGGCACTGAAATATGAAAAGATGGTGCTAAAGGATGAGTAGATGGCGCTAAATAGAGGATTGAAGTTGCTGAAAGACTGTGAAGTTTTAGAAATTGTTGGATTGATGGATGAATTTGATTTTTTCTTGGCTCAGAGATTCTTGGCAAGAGATAATGCAAACAAGAAAGACACAATGGCCAAATGTTTGATAGGAAGTATAAGTGTTATGTGTATGTTTAAGAAGCCCCTCAAGTCCAAATTTCCACGGGTCTAAACACTATCGAATACACTTGAAAACAATGCTTAGCCTACCTAAGGTCAAAGGTACCATGGAGTTAAAAGAGGTAGGCTTCTACCTTAAGGTGTTTGGTGGGGGAAATTCAGGGACATGATGCTCATTCATGCAATAGTGACCCACTTAAGAGCCTATCCCAACCACTTACATCAATCCTTTTGTAAGGAGAGAATGGGGTTGATGTATCTCACACACAAGTGTGTGGATACTGGGGAACTGTCAGAATGAGAATACCTCACCAAGAAGCTTTAGCTTTTGCCTAAGCCTTTTATATAGCGGATTGAATCGAAAGTACCGCTTAGGGTCATCCCTTGGGGTGAGTACCTCTTTTCCCACCAAGGCATGCCCTTCTAAAAAGATAAAAGAAAGGTAGAACCATTTCTCTTACACCCAAGATCCTTTGAAAGGTGAGGGGAGAGGATACTTTTGTTCTATATTTTGGGATCTACTAACAGATTGTACAAATGCACCAAGCACACCAAACGATTAAGTTCTTTTTAAGAACCAAGATGAAGTGTTCCTAAGTTTAAGCAAACAAGGTTTGTTTTAGGTGCACCAAATTGAGATGTTTTCTAGGCTAGTAGATGCAAACACACATAAAAAGAGGAGATCCTACAAGAAAAATGTCAGTAGTTTGATTTTTATATCTTTGACAAATGTTGGATAAAGATGAGTTAGATTCCTGCACAAACTTCAAAAAATACAATCAGAAAATGGTGCTAATACAGAGGAAAATGGCGCCAAACTAGAGGATGGTGCCAAAGGAAGAATGGATGGCACCAAATGAGAGGATGGTGCCAAACGAGAGGATGGTGCCAAAAGATGAATGGATAGTGCCAAATAAGGGGATGGTGCCAAAGGATGAATGGATGGCGCCAAACAAGAGTGTGGCACCAAAGGATGAATGTATGACATCAAAACTGTAGTTTTACCTATTTTACCTAGTTTGAATGGCGTCAAACTATGTAAATATGGCATTAAAACATTACAGTGCTTCACAAACATGCATCCCTAGATAAATTTTGACATTATAACCCCTTGTTTATGCACGTTATCTTGAAAACTAGAAAGGAGAAGACCCTAGAACCCATTAAAAACCTTTAAAAAGGCATAAGAAAAGATTCTAAGCTTAAAAGAGTTAGTAAGATGTTACTGCAAGATGGAGCCAAAATAGAAGGAAATGGTGCCACAAATAAGGGAAATGGTGCCAATCCACGAGAAGATAGCGCCAAACCGAGAGGTTTTAGTGCCAAAACCTTGCAAAAAACACGTTTTCTCTACAAAAACTCAAACAAAAGAGATTAGATAAGGACCATGGGGTCCCACTAGGCGTGCCAAATGAAGATAAGAGAAAACTTCAAAGGTACAAAACACAAATGAAATACATAAAACAAACCATTTATACCTTGAAATCTTCTTTCTGCTTGATAAGTTGGAGGAGCTTGCACCCAAGAGTTCCTAACTTTACCCAATGTTGAGATAGAGAATGTGGATTGCTCCTATTCTTTCAACACAATATGATGAAGATTTGAGATGGATTTGATAAGGATTTGGATGGAGATTGGATATGGATAGAGAGGCTAGAATGATTTTGGCATTATGATGGTAAGATTATGTTGGCCCACGATAGCCGTTAAACCAAAAGGTCAACCTGTCAATTTCTGATACAAGCGCCAAAGTTAATGAATCCATGGGAGGTAGTTAGTCCATCTCATGAATCCCACAGGGAGAGCTAACCATTTTCCAACAAATTCCCCTAACATTACTCGGGGGGATTTGAACCCATAACCTTTTGCTTTGATACCAATTGTTGTCCCATGATTGCCGTTAAACCAAAAGGTCGACTTGTCAATTTCTGATACAAGTGCTAGAGTTAATGAATCCATAAGAGGCGGTTAGTCCATATCACGAATCCCATGGGGAGTGCTGACCATTTGCCAATAGATTAGGAGATTTTAGAGAAATTTTGACATGGATTTGATGCAATGGAGAAGTTATTGAAATGGCTTAGATGAGGGCTCTATTTATAGGTTTTTGGTAAAAGGATGGAGGGTGAGGATTGAAAGTTTAGATCAATGGCTAGGAATGCTTGAGGATTAGGGTTTGGATTGGAGTTGTAGTCTTGTGACAAGTGCCACAAGAGGGTTGGATACGAGAGATCAAAGGCTAAGATTTGTTCAATGAGATTAGATGGCTCCCATTATTTGTGAATTTTAAATTTACATTAGGAAGGATGAGGAATGAATAAAAAATTTATTTCCATCGGAGAGTGTGAGGATTGGAATAAAAGTGAATTTTTAATTCACATGGGGAAGAGTTTCATTCATGGGGAAGAGTTCCATTAATGGATACTAGGACAAGTTAGATGGAGGGGATAAAATGTGAATTTTTAATTGACATGGGGAAGAGCTCCATTAATGGAGACTAGGACAAGTGGAAATAAAAGTTAATCATTTATTTTTGGGGTGTGGGAATGAGTGTTAAGTGGGGTTTGACCAAGCTAATAAGAGGATTAACTTAATTAATATGGCTGGAGAAGATTAGTAGATGGGTTAATGGAAGTTAAAATTAATTAAGGGTGTATTTAATTAATTTAGGTCTAGGGGTCATGTAGGCTAGGGTAGCTAATTAAATAATTGCTATTTAATCAATTAGGCTAGGTTTAGGCTATAGGATAGGTAGATTAATCAAATAAGTATGATGTATCTAATTAATCAGGATTAGGAGATGGAGAAATTAACTAAATAAATATTGACAATATTTATTTAATCAATGAGGATATAGTGTTGTAAGGTTTAGTGATAAATTAGATTAATTAATTGATCACAAAGGATGGATAAAAGGCTAAGGGTAGATGATCAGGGATAAATTAATTAAATAAAATGAATTTATTTAATTAATTGGAAGGAATAGTTAGTGATGTGAAGATGTCAAAGGGTGGTTGAAGGGTTAAGACATTAGGTGTCTACAACTATGGCATATCTTAGTATGTACAATTTTTATGGAAACCAAATATACTTATATATATAATCATAATCCTATTTAAAATTATGATGGGTTGATTTAAAATCTCTCCTTTCTTGATACAGTCTTTTAAGATTTCAATGTTATTTTACAGCAAAATGCTTTTGATTATTTTATGACTTAGTTTTGGAGCTTTGGTGGGGGAGAATCCTGATGTTGTGCGGATCCTTTGGAAAAAAATAGAGGTTTGGGTGGAGGGGGAAGCATTTGTCTTTCTTTCATTTCTCGCTCTTGTCGTTATGTTAAAGAGGGGTCTTATTTTAGTGGGAGTGAGGCATAGTCAGAAGGGATGGTGAGTATCAATATAGTTTTTAGGGTGTATTGAAGGGGAGCGTCGTTTTGACCGCATCGGTTATAGGAGTTTTAGGGTTGAATTTTTGAGGGGAAGAGTTTTTTTGGGAGGAGGAGCAAGGCATTTTGGATGGGGGAGGAGGAAACCAGAGGAGGTCAAGCAAGCAAGGGGAAAGGCTAAGCCCCTGAAGCAATGAAAGAAAGAGAAGAAAAGGGTGGAAGGAGGTGGTGGCTAAGATAGGGGCACTAAGGAGAATGATGGTGGATTGTGGTTTCATCCTACTCTTGCCAGTCACACTCCTTGTATGTTCTAAAACTTTTCTTTCTTCAATTTCTTTTTGGGCAGTCCTGCAATCATCGCATTCCATGAGATGACACCCTTATAAACATTCTCCCAAATAGTTTTGTGCTTGAGTTGTGCTTCCACATTTGTATAGATGTCGACCAGAGAATTTCCAACTAATATATGACAGAAATCTACCTTCCTTTATGACTAAATGGATTTCCGTACCCTGTTCAAACTCTCCCAGTTTGACACAAGTAGAAAAGACATTGGCAAGGTTGGCAATGTAGGTTTATGTCAGTTGAGTTCATTTGCATGAAAGTTTATGAGAACTATTCATCTAACCCATTTTGATCATATCTTGCAAACATGGTATTCCATGAGATCATTTTTATGTTAGGCCGATTGTGAAACAATCCTTGTGACTTGTCTTTCCTTCGACCTCTCTTTGAGTGTCTAGAAAAATAAAAAAATAAAATAGAGAAAAAGTAGTCCAATTATACACAGAGAACATCATGAAAACATAAATCATTTGAACAAAAGAAGATGGTCATAATGGAGGTGCTTTTCACAAAAAATGAGTAAACCAAAAATCAAAACAAAAGGAAGCAAAATACATTAATTTTAGACGTAGTTTTGTCTCTCAAAGCAAAAAGGAAAAGTTGTCTAGCTGTGGAAAACCCACAGCCTAGGAGAGACAACCACTTTTTAGGGCTCGACTTTCCCTTGGTAGACATGGTCTCCCAGCCACTCAAGCCTGAAAAAACTAGAGATCGTTTATACTGCAGTTAGTTTCTTACATTCTACCTCAATCAACAATGTTGGGTTATTAACTCCTTCCATTTTAGATAACCATGTAAATAAGCACACATTGGGAATCCTTTCAAATCTTTAGTGATGCATTTCAAATCTTTGCTTTATTATAACCTTTAATTATTATCATGAGAAAGATATTTAATCCCTTTTTTTTTATTTGATTCCACTTCAAGTCGGACCTTGTTTTTTTAAGTGAGCCCCTTAATCAAACGTATTTGGGGATTTAATTTTATAGATTAAAATGCTAAATAGATTATAGAGATATGGTGCACAATACAATAGCCAATATAGATATTATTTAATTATGTTCAAATCGTGGGAGGAAATGATGGAGATTTGGAAACATTAAGCATTTAGGTGTTCTTTTTCTTTATTCAACGTGTCTTCTAGAATATTCCTTATATCCATGTGCAACTGTGAAGAAGTTGTGTTGATTTACATCAATAATAATTGTTCATAACCGAGTTAATGTTATAGCGGAAAACATGTGTTGGTTCTATAAAGTGTCTTCTTTTATGTGAGCTCATGCATATGAATGATTTGTACATGATAAGAGAAAAAGGGATATATATTAAATCAAGGACAAACATGAGACCTTCCTGATGTAGTTGTGTGGATTAGTTTATAGAAAATTGTTAAAGGTATTGTAGTCACCTTAAGACTCTAAGGTTTTTGTTAGATGTTGGAAAATTGTTATTTACATGAAAATTATCTTCCCCCTTGATGTGTCAAAACCCTGGTACTCATATTGTTGGGATAAAGTGTCATTAACCTTGTAAATCCCATTATTGTATTGTTCCATTTATTATTTGTAATTACCCATAAGAGATGTACAAGTTTCACCAGCAGAAGTAAAAATTATTTACTGTCCACGGTAATTACGGAGTTACTACACGGTAAGTCCTGGAGTTACTGGCGGTAGTTACGGCATGTCATTTACTATGGTAAATGGCAATTGGTCAAAGTGGGGTGCACATGTGGAGGAATAATCTATTTTTAGTGTTATGACGCACGTCATAGATGTTGTAAGAAGGTGTAAGAGATTCTATGACAGCTGTAAGTTGTCATAAGAATCTATGACACTTATAATAGCATATGATGTGTCATAAGATATTGTAAGTGGCTATTTTTGGCCCCAAGGCATTCAAGCTTGCATGGGCACATTTTTCTAAGTGTAGGATGCATGTATGACAATATTTATGACCCTGTAAGAGCCTATTCTTGGCCATGGATGCCCAAGATTGTATTGTTGACTCTTGACAAGTGTTATGGGCTTGTAAGAAGTCATTTAATGTCTTGAGGTTGTGTAAATTCTATATAAACCATAGCATAGTAAATGAGATGCAAATAACAATTTACAGGTACCCAGGTTCTGCCAGAGTGAAGGTTGAAAGACAGAGGAAGTGAGTGTATTTGTAATCTCCTTTTGTGAAGATAATACAACTTGGCCTCTTTTCTTGGTGGAGTTTTTTACCCAAAAGGGTTTTCTCCACGTTAAACACTTGTGTTATGTGCTTCATTCTACTTCTGGTATATTTTTGTATTGTGGGTTTATGTTTTGTTACAATCTCCATTGTTAATAACACACAGTTAAAGATTGCTGAAATTTATCTGGAATCAGATTTCCAGTGAAGTAGTGTTGCTTTCATTTCTAACATTTGGTATCAGAGCTTGGCCAGCTTTGACTCTTGGGTGGTAGTGTGGAAGTTGTAGCTGCAGTGGGCGATTTGGTTGTGTTTGTTTTGTAGATCTTGTCTTGTTATTACGGCTGCATCCACTGTTGCATCAACCTCTCGATTAGACATTGAGAAGTTCAATAGAATGGGGTATGAGTTGTGGAAGCTGAAAATGGAAGATTTGTTGGAAGAAAGAAACCAATAGTTGGCTATTCAAAAAGAGATGATACCTGATGATGTCTCTCAAGATGAGTGGGATAGACTAGATAAGAAGGCACAGGGAACCATTTGATTATGTCTTTCAAACTCTGTCCTGTTGAATGTCGCAAAGGAAGAGATTGCATACAAGTTGTGGAAATAGTTGGGTGAGATCTATCAAGCCAAGATTATGGTAAATAAACTTTATTTAAAAAGAAAATTATTTTCCATGAAAATGTGAGAAGGTGAATTAGTTGCAGAGCATTTAAATTCTTTTAATTTGTTAGTGAGTCAGCTTGATTCAATAGATGTTAAGGTTAGTGAGGAATATAAATGTATCTTACTTCTTTATTCTTTACTTGAGTCTTGGGAGAATGTTATCCTTGCTATCACTTCTAACCTCGCAGATCCAAAGTTGGATGCTCTTGTTTCAGTGCTACTGTCATAGGAATTAAGGAAGAAGAGTTCAGATAGTTCAGGGGATGCTCTTAGTGTTAGGGGAAGGTCTAAGGAAAGGGGACCTAAAGGAGATCAGAAAAGGGCTAAGGAAAAGTCCAAGGGTTGGTCTAAGACTCTTGGTAAAAAAAATAGAGTTAAGTGTTGGAACTGCAGTAAAAGGAGACATGTAAAGGAGTACAGAAAACCCAAGAAACAGTGGGAGAGTGCTTCAGATAAGTCCTCGAATGCAGGTGAAGAAGTTTTACTTTCTGCATGTAATCTTGTTTCTAATGATCACTGGTTGGTTGACTCAGGATGCTCGTTTCATATGACTCTACATAAGGAATGGTTCTCCTCATATGAAGAATATGATGGAGGTAATATCTACCTTGGTGACAACTCTTCATATCCGATTGCTGGGAAAGGAAAGGTATTGTTGTGTTTCATTGATGGGAGGATTAAAACCCTCCCTAGTGTTTTGCATGTTCCTGGATTAGCTAGAAATCCGATTTCAATTTCGAAGTTGAATGATTTGCGAATGCATGTGACATTTGACAAGCATGGTTGTAGATTAGTGAGAGGGAACTTGGTAGTAGTGAAGGGGAAGAGATTTGGAAGCCTGTTCAAGATTGAAGCCACTATAGTTTATAATGTCTCCTATGTATTTGAGGCTAATACTGAAAATGCATGTATGTTGTGGGACCGTAGATTAGGCCACACAAGCAATAATGTATTAAAAACTACTAAGAATAAAAATTTGTTGGATGGTTTCTCCTATTCTGATGAGCACTTTAATTTCTGTGAGCATTGTGTGTTTGGTCAGGAAGCAATAGAGCAAAAGAGAAGTTAGAAATTATTCATACGGATGTGTTTGGACCTGTTGATAATGAATCTATCAGAAAATCTTGTTATTTTGTAACCTTCATTGATGATGTATCCAGATTTACATGGATTTATTTTATGAAGCATAAATCTGAAGTTTTCACTAAGTTTAAGGAATTCAAAGTCTTAGCAGAGAACCAATCAGGTTTAAAGATAAAAATATTAAAATCTGACAATGGAGGGGAATATTGCTCTAAGGAATTTGATGGGTTTTGCAAGCATACATGTATAATCAGACAAAAGATAACTCCATATATACCATAGCAGGATGGTGTTGCAGAAATGATGAACCAAACAATTATGGAAAGGGCCAGAAGTATGCTTAGTGATGCACAGTTGGATAAATAATTTTGGGCAGAGGCTGTGTGTACTGCTTGCTACTTGATAAATAGATCTCCTTGTAAAGCTCTTGATTCTACACCTTATGAAGTGTGGATAGGTAAGAAACCTTTTGTTTCACATTTAAGGGTTTTTGGTTGTGAGGCTTTTGTTCATGTGCCTAAGGAAAAGTGATCTAAGTTGGATCCAAAAGCTGAAAAGTGTACATTCATTGGATATGGTGATAATGTGAAAGGTTATAAGCTTTTGAATCCACTAACCCGGAAGATTATCTTTTCTAGAGATGTTATTTTCAGGGAACTTAGAGCTATTTTTGAACCTGAGCAGCCAAAAGAAAAAGATGAAAAGGTAAAGAAGGTGCACTTTGATTTAGAGCAAAAAGCTGCACCTTAGGAAGAATAGAATGATAGATTGGGGGGGTGAAGAAGAAGAAGAAGAAGATTCAAGTATTTCTAATGAAGATGAATCTGTTGTTACAGAAGAAGTTGGTGCAGATGATGATGCAGAAGAATGAGTAGAGTCTCTTACTCCACCCTTGAGGAGCTCCACAAGACAATAGAATACAGTTGACAGGTATAGCCCATCAAATTTTTGTTGTGCATATGCTTTATTGAGTAGTAACGATGAACCTAGATGCTACAGGGAAGCTATTTTTGCAAATGATAGTGAGTCTTGGCAGTTAGCCATGCAAGAGGAGATGATGGCTTTAGACTCTTGTAACACCTGGGATCTTGTTTGTTTGCCCAAGGAAGAAAGGCCATAGGATGTAAGTGGGTCTTCAAGAAGAAGTTTGGAGCAGACGGGTCATTAGAGAAGTACAAGGCTAGACTGGTAGCCAAGGGCTACTCCCAGAGAGAGGGAGTTGATTTTGGTGAGATATTCTCTCCTGTTGCTAAATTGACTTCTATTAGATTTCTCTTATCCATTGCTACAGCTTATGATTGGGAGATTGAGCAAATGGATGTTAAGACTATGTTCTTGCATGGAGATCTTGAAGAAGAAATTTATATGCAACAACCTATAGGTTTTGAGGTAAAAGGAAAAGAACATTAGGTTTGTAGGTTAAAGAGGTCTCTTTATGGTCTGAAACAATCCCCTAGAATCTGGTATCAAAAGTTTGACTCATTTGTTTTGAAATTGAGTTTTGTTAGAAGCGGGGAGGATCACTGTGTTTACATTCATTGTGTTGATGATTCTATATTGGTTATTGCTTTGTATGTTGATGACATGTTTTTCAACAATACTAAGGGTATGGTCAGTGAGCTTAAATCCCAACTTTCAAGTGCATTTGAGATGAAGGATCTTGGTGCTGCAAGGTTTATTTTGGGAATGGAGATTGGGAGGGACAGAGTTAACAGAAATCTTTGGTTGTCACAAAGTAAGTATGTGAATACTATTTTGTAGAGGTTTAGTTTGTAGGATTGTAATCTAGTTAGAGTTCCTTTACCCATTGGTACTAAGCTTTCATTAGATATGTGTCCAAAGACTGAGGATGATCTTGAGGATATGTCTAATGTACCATATGCTAGTGCTATAGGGAGTTTGATGTATGCAATGGTTTGTACTAGACCAGATATTTCCCAAGTAGTGGGAATTTTGAGCAGATTTATGTCTAACCCTGGTAGAGAGCATTGGAACTATGTGAAGAGGGTGTTTAAATATCTTGCAGGTACTCCTAATCATTGTTTGGTTTATTCTAGTACTGATAGTACTGATAAATCTTTAGACATATAGGGTTTTGTTGATGCAAATTGGGCAGGTGACTTAGATAGTCAAAGGTCCACTAGTGGCTATGTATTTACTCTGTTTAGAGGTGTAGTGAGTTGGATGAGTAAGAGGCAGCCCACAGTTGCTTTGTCCACTACAGAAGTAGAGTATATGGCTGCTACTCATGTCTCTAAGGAGGCAGTTTGGTTGAGGAGATTGTGTACAGGTATTGGTTTTGATTGCAGGATCATTCAGATTGGTTGTGATAGCTAGAGTGCTATCTATTTGGCCAAGAATCCCATGTATCATGCTCAGACTAAGCATGTTGATGTTCAGTATCACTTTGTTCGAGAGTTGGTTGCAAATAGAGAGATTGAGCTGAAGCAGATAGACACTTAGGAGAATGTTGCAAATTCATTGACCAAGCATGTGAGCACAGAGAAGTTTGTATGGTGCAGAGAGGCCATGGGCCTTATTTCTAGTGCATGATTAGTTTTCATTTGATTTCCTATGGGTTGATTTACAATGTCAAGTGGGAGAATGTTGGGATAAGGTGCCATTAACCTTGTAACTCTCATTATTGTATTGTTCCATTTATTATTTGTAATTACCCATAAGGGATGTACAAGTTTCACCGACAGAAGTAAAAATTATCTACTATCCACGGTAATTACGAAGTTACTACATGGTAAGTCCTAGAGTTACTGGCGGTAGTTACGGGATGTCATTTACTATGTAAATGGTAATTGGTCAAAGTGGGGTGCACATGTGGAGGAATAATCTATTTTTAGTGTTATGGCACATGTCATAGATGTTGTAAAAAGGTGTAAGAGATTCTATGACAACTGTAAGTTGTCATAAGAATCTATGACACTTATAATAGCATATGATGTGTCATAAGATGTTGTAAGTGGCTATTTTTGGCCCCAAGGCGTTCAAGCTTGCATGGGCACATTTTTCAAGTGTAGGATGCATGTATGACAATATTTATGACCCCATAAGAGCCTATTCTTGGCCATGGACGCCCAAGATTGTATTGTTGACTCTTGACAAGTATTATGGGCTTGTAAGAAGTCATTTAATGTCTTGAGGTTGTGTAAATTCTATATAAACCATAGCATAGTAGATGAGATGCATATAATAGTTTACAGGTACCCAAGTTCTGCCAGAGTGAAGGTTGAAGGATAGGAAGTGAGTGTATTTGTAATCTCTTTTTGTGAAGATAATACAACTTGGCCTCTTTTCTTGGTGGAGTTTTTTACCCCAAAGGGTTTTCTCCATGTTAAACACTTGTGTTATGTGCTTCATTCTGCTTCTGGTATATTTCTGTATTGTGGGTTTATGTTTTGTCACAATCTTCATTGTTAATAGCACATAGTTAAAGATTGTTGAAATTTATCTCAAATCAGTTTTTCATTGAAGTAGTGTTGCTTTCATTTCTAACACATATATTGTGATTTGAATTTTGACTTGGGTTCTTTCCCCGTTTTCTTGATTGCATCAATATGGAGTGGATAGTGTTAATGAATAGAAAATGGTTATGTATGAAATTAAAAGTATTGATGCTCCTTGCATTATCTTTCTTTTCTGTATCCTACTTGTTTGGGCTATAAGTGTCCTTATGGTTAAATTTGCTTTGGAACCGTGCTTCTTGTGTATGTTGTCCTTTGAGTGCTTTTCGTCTTGTTGACTTTCCCCTTGGAGATGCATTGGGTGTGCATGTGATTTTTGTTATACTTTATGGGGTTAAACCTAGTGTTCTATTTGAGACCCTCTTTGTGTGAGTGTGTCCATGTTTGAAGTGGTTCCATGTTCTCCTCTCTCCATAGCTCGGGGGTTGCCTAGAGTGCCAATAGACATCTATTGTACTCGACGATGGCAATATGGTTGTGAGGTGGGCAGCATCCTCCATTGGTCCGCATTTGACGATCTCTTGAAGGCTTGGTGGGATCCTTATGCTTTTTCATTATGTTGTACTCACGTGGTTCATGATGGCATTGGAGCACTTAAATTGTTACTTAATCTATGTTGTATTATTGTTACCCCTTGTAATTTATTCTTTGAAGCATGATTCTTCCATGTTTGGGAAGTAGCCTTCATCTTGTAATTGTAAAATATTATCACTTGATGTTTGAAATAGATACTTGTTTTGTAGGAGAATATAATAGGGTGAATGTAATTGATTGTGCCTATATGATTATATCTGTATGTTGTAGTCCTCATACTTTCATTAATGTTTCCATGCTATGTTTTAGAGTTGGGTTCAAATCTTATGTCGAGAGAATCTCCCCAATACTATTGTATGTTAGAATGATTAAAATTGTATCTCACCTACAGATGAATGGTCATTTTACTTTACTTCCTTTTGAAATGAGTAAATTTTTTTGATGCTTTGTGTTGGTTTCCCTAAGAATGCTTTCCCTTGGCAAGGTGTTGTTGTTGTCTTATCCTGCCCCTTGTCGCCTTCCCCACCTTGGTATGATGGGGTTTTAGGGTCAGGGGGAAATTTATTTTGGTTTTTCATGTCATCACCACATGGAAAATGTGGGCATGACATGTGGTTTTCGTGTAATGACCACATGGAAAATGTGGGCATGACATTTGGTACCAGAGCCCATGTTACAGCATTAGGAGCTTGGGGGTATTTGTGTGTTTGTTGGGTCGACAAGGAATGGATTTGAAGTGGTTGATACTCTCATCCTACTCTGTGTGGTTGCGAGAGAGCAAGGATGTGGACTGACATCCAACCTTCATCTTGGAGGAAGATTGTTGCAAGTATGAGGTGAGCCAGTGTTGTCATTGATGTCAACATACTCATACTGCATTGACAAGAAGGATTTGATGAGCTTTGTGCTGAGGATATTAAGAAAATTAGCCTCAGTCAGGAACAGTGAAGAACAGTGATGAGAAGAAGGTAAATGTACTGTATAGGTTGAGAACCGGAGGATGCGGATTAAAGGGTTAGTAGATATGAGTCTTGAGATGTTACAGTTAAGATTTCAGAGGTCCGCATGAAGATCGGAAGGAGTTGTGGCTGCCGGTATAGAACCGGGTCCGGCATGTATCCGGAGGTGACAGAGGATCACAAAAAGGTCCGGTGAGGTTCGGAATTATATTATCATAATCTGCGGATTGGAAGGAGTGTTTGAGATGTCCTTGTGATGTATCATCCTGATTTGTGTATGATTTCGAGGTCCGGAAGTACCTCTTGCATTATGACAGTAGCGACAGACTGTGTTCTTGAAGTTCCGGATGAGGAAGACAAGAGATCCCAGTAAGCAGAGGAAGTGCGGATGTATCCGGACATTCAGACAGGCTTGTGAAGGTTCTTGGATCATGTTTAGGTTGTGTTGTTGGTCCGCATTGATGGTAGAGCCCGGAATTGAAGTTATTCTTCCGGATGAAGTTATTGCTCTGTTTAGCCGACCGGATGAGTTGTTCATCCTGCGAATGTTCTTGTGATGGCCGACCGGATGTGTTATTCATCTTGCAGATACTCCTATGGTTGTTTGCCGACTTAGATGCTTGTTCCTAAGTCGATGTCTTGTATAAATAATGATTTGTGAATTCATTTCAGTGTGTGTGGTGTGAAGATGAGCATGATATAGCGAAGAAAGGTGCGAAAGGCAGAGCAGAGATTGTTGGGCTTAATTGGAACTGATCCGGACATGGTAGAGATGTCATTCTCCAGTTCAAGACTGTGATTTTCATCACTTTGTAGACAGTGTGTCTCCTTGTAGGCAGTGGGCCTCTTTGTGAGCAGTGTGCTCGGGGCAGTGAGCCCTTATTGGCATGTGCCATTCATTTTTCTTTATTCTTCTAACAGAGAATAATTCTTGGGTTAATCACCCCGTGGTTTTTCCCTTAACCGGGTTTTCCACGTCAAAATCTTGGTGTTCAATGTGTTGATGCTTATCTGCTCTTATGTTTATGTATTATGCTTCCATGAATGATTATTTGATATGCTGCTAACTAACAACAGAGAATTAAGTGTTTGAAATAGAAGAAGTTCTATACAACTGATTCACCCCCCCCCCCTCTCAGTTGTATGCCCTAGATCCAACAATTGGTATCAGAGCTAAGTTCCTCTGACAAGAGCTTAACCGCTTGAGGAGATCCAGGATGTCGTCATACAAGAAGGATAGTCCGAAGTTCGATGGAACCAACTTCACTCTCTGGAAAGGTCGCATGAAGTGTCACTTGGAATGCATGGGAAAAGCATACCTGGGTATGATTTCAAAACCATATGTACCTCCACAAGGTGGTCCGACAACTCTGAATGAAATCACAGAAGCTGAAAACAATCTGCGGACCAAGGAAGCTCTTCTAAGCGCATTGAATGACTCAGATCTCTCGAATGTCATTGACCTACCAACTGCATATGAGATCCTAACTAAACTGGAACTTCTGTATGAAGGAGATGAGTTTGTCAAAAGTGCAAGGTTGCAAAGTCTGAAAGGGAAATTTGAAAGATTGAAAATGAGAGATGATGAAAACATCACTACCTTTATGCCAAGAGTAAATGAGCTAGTATGTGGAATCAGAAATGCTGGTGGAACTTTAGATGAAAATGAGATTGTCTGCAAAATCCTAAGATCCCTTCCTGCTGCCTACAAAATCAAAGTTGCTGCCATTGATGAATTCAGAGCCCACACAACTGTCACAAGAGAACAACTGGCTGGCAAACTAGCTGCATTTGAAATGACCGAGTTTGGAGATGATCCACCCAAGACTGAATCTGCTTTCAAAGCCAGTGCCTATGTGAAAGGCAAACAGAGATTTGATCCGGGTGAAAACTCATCAAGGAAAATGTCATGGTATGATCAAGCAAGAAGAGACATGGAAGAAGAAGAAGCAGAAACAGCTCAACTTGAAGCCCTCATTGCAAAAAGACTGCCAAGAGGATCCGGTAAGTATGAAGGAAAACTACCCTTTAAGTGTTTCAACTGCAATAAGATTGGTCATTTTGCCTCAAGATGTCCGGAAAGATCTGCAAGATCTAATACTCACAGACAAAGGTTTCAAAAGAATTGCTATTATGTTCATGAAGAAGATGACAATGAAGGAGTAACAGATGATGAATCAGAACCAGGAAACAAATCCGGAAATGAGTGGGTGTTTATAGCCATCAAGGAAGAAGATTCCATGCTCTCTGAATCTGTCAATCACAAAGTTGTTGAAAAAGCCTTAGCTGCTCAAGTGGAAGAAAAGGATGATTGGGTTATTGACAGTGGATGTTCTCACCATATGACTGGTGACAAGAATAAGTTCTTAGACTTGGAAAGATATGAAGGAGGAATGGTAAAGTTTGGTGACAATTCTGCTGGCAGAATCAGAGGTAGGGGAACTATTTCCTTTGATGGTAAGAGCAAAACAGGTAATGTACTGTATGTTGAAGGATTGAAGCACAATCTTCTCAGTGTTGGTCAGTTAGTGGACAAAGGCTATGATCTCCGGTTCAAGAATGGAAAATGCAGAATCTTTACAAGCTCCGGAACTGAAATTGCATCCGGTACTCAGACAAGAGGTAACATCTTTCATCTGGTTGGTTCAAATAAAAGTTGTTTGTTTGTTCAAATTGATCAGAGTTGGTTATGGCATAGAAGAATGTGTCATGTAAATTTTGATAACATCATCAAAATAAGCAATACTCAGGCTGTGAGAGATCTTCCAAAGTTGATAAAACCTACAAATAGTGTGTGTAAAGAATGTCAGTTAGGCAAACAAAGCAGAGTCTCTTTTAAAAGCAAAGATCAGTCTTCTACCGGATTGTTGGAATTAGTACATACTGATCTATGTGGTCCGACAAGAATCAAGAGTCTGCAAGGTGATAGATATTTCATGTTGTTAATTGATGATCATTCCCGGATGATGTGGGTTACCTTTCTAAAAGAAAAGTCAGAAGCCTTTGAGAAGTTCAAAATCTTCAAAGCTATGGTGGAGAATCAAACCGGATTGAAACTAAAGTGTCTAAGGTCTGATAGAGGTGGTGAATTTACATCTGGTGAATTCATTGACTTTTGTGAGAAACAGGGTATAAGGAGACAGTTGTCTGCTCCTAAGACTCCACAGCAGAATGGAGTAGTTGAGAGAAAGAACCGGACCATCCAGGAAGCTGCTAGGACAATGATGTTGGAAGCAAATGTTCCTCAAATGTTTTGGAAAGAAGCTATCAGCACTGCAGTCTACACACTCAATCGAGTTCAAATCAGAAACAACACCGGTAAGACCCCCTATGAACTCTGGTTTGGCATCACTCCTACTGTGAAATATTTCAGAGTATTTGGTAGCAAGTGCTATATTAAAAGAGATGAAGATCTAGGAAAGTTTGATGCTAGAAGTGATGAAGGAATTTTCTTGGGATACTCCACTCAAAGCAAAGCATACCGGTGTTACAATAAGAGATTGAGGAAGATGATAGAAAGCACCAATGTAAAGGTTGATGAAGGAATTGAGAAGCCTTCAAGATTTTATGAGTTTGATGAAGATGATCAAGACAGTGTTCAAGGACCTCAATCCTCTCCGGTGAGACAGAGTCAGCCTGATCCGGTAAATCAGGAAGAAGAGATAGGTTTGAATGAGCCTGATCAAGAAACAGCAGTGCTGGATACTCCCAAAATTCCAAGGTATGTAAGACTGAATCACTCTGAAGATCAGATCATAGGTGACAGAAGCAAAGGTGTACAAACTAGAAGGAATATTGCTCAAGATCAGAATGAATGTTGTCTGATTTCAAAGATTGAACCTAAAACAATAAATGAAGCCTGCAATGATGAAAACTGGACCAAAGCAATGGAAGATGAACTGATGCAAATTGAGAAAAATCATACTTGGGATCTTGTTCCCAGACCTAGAGACAGGAATGTAATTGGAACCAAGTGGGTCTTCCGGAACAAACTAAATGAAGCTGGTGAAGTAATCAGAAACAAAGCTAGATTGGTCTGCAAAGGCTACTCTCAAATAGAAGGAATTGACTTTGAAGAGACTTTTGCTCCGGTAGCAAGAATTGAAGCAGTCAGATTACTTCTTGCATTTGCTGCCTTCAAAGACTTCAAGGTATATCAGATGGATGTCAAGTCTGCCTTCCTAAATGGTGATCTGGAAGAAGAAGTCTACATTGAACAACCGGATGGATTTCAATTGTCTGATAATAATGATATGGTCTGCAAGTTGAAGAAAGCTTTGTATGGATTGAAGCAAGCCCCAAGAGCATGGTATGAAAGGTTGGATAAGCATCTTGTGCAGATTGGATTCAACAAAGGTACTACTGACAGCAACTTATATTTCAAAATTGATCATGAAAACATTCTGATTGTTGAAGTGTTTGTGGATGATATCATTTTTGGAGGAAGAGATAGTATGTGTAAAACTTTTGCAAATCAGATGAAAAGTGAGTTTGAAATGTCTATGCTTGGTGAAATGAATTTCTTCTTGGGTCTGCAAATTACTCAAACAAAAGAAGGGATCTTCATTTCTCAGACCAAATATGCGAAAGAATTGTTAAAGAAATTTGGTATGGAAGACTCAAAGCCTATGAACACTCCTATGGCAACCGGATGTAAGTTAAGCAAAGATGATGATTCTCCAAAGGCAGATCAGACAAAGTATAGATCAATGATTGGTGGATTGTTGTATCTCACTCAAACTAGACCTGATATAATGCAGGCTGTTGGCCTTGTGGCAAGATTCCAGGCTGATCCTAGAGAATCTCATGTTATGGCAATCAAAAGAATTTTTAGATACTTGAAAGGGACAGTTGAGTATGGTCTATGGTATCCTAGAGATCCGGATTTCTCTCTTCATGCTTACACAGATGCAGATTGGGCAGGAGATGTGGATGACCGGAAGAGCACTAGTGGTGGAGCATTCTTTTTGGGGAAGAGATTGGTTTCTTGGCTAAGCAAGAAACAAGATGCAATATCACTGTCTACAACTGAAGCAGAATACATTGCAGCAGCAGGTAGTTGCACTCAAATCTTATGGATGAAGCAGATGCTAAGAGACATCAAAGTTGAATATGAGGAGCCTATCACAATTTTCTGTGATAATTCAAGTGCAATTAATATTTCCAAGAATCCGGTATTGCATTCTAAGACTAAGCACATATCTATCAAATTTCACTTTTTGAGAGAACAAGTAAACAAGGAAGAAGTCAGATTGGAGTATGTTCCCTCCAAGGATCAGATTGCAGACATCTTTACAAAACCTCTTCCCAAGGACTCTTTTGAATATCTCCGGGAGAAGTTAGGGGTCATGGCCCCTCCGGTGATGAACTAAGATGCACTGATGTGCATCAGTCCGGTGGCTATCACAGTCATATCTTGTGATCCGGACTAATGGGGAGCTGCAACTAAGGGGAAGCAGCTGGTATGATTCTGATGCATGAGAATTGCAAGTATGAGCCCTTTGCCATTGATGTCAAAGGGGGAGAGAAGACATGTGAAAAACAAGTGGTTGATGATCAAAGGGGGAGCAGCAAAGGAAGACATGTGAAGAGTTGTTGTTGATAGGGGGAGCTGTGACAGAAAAGAGAAGTTCTTGTCTTGATGGTTTTTCACATCATATGTTGCCATCAATGACAAAGGGGGAGATTGTTGCAAGTATGAGGTGAGCCAGTGTTGTCATTGATGTCAACATACTCATACTGCATTGACAAGAAGGATTTGATGAGCTTTGTGCTGAGGATATTAAGAAAATTAGCCTCAGTCAGGAACAGTGAAGAATAGTGATGAGAAGAAGGTAAATGTACTGTATAGGTTGAGAACCGGAGGATGCGGATTAAAGGGTTAGTAGATATGAGTCTTGAGATGTTACAGTTAAGATTTCAGAGGTCCGCATGAAGATCGGAAGGAGTTGTGGCTGCCGGTATAGAACCGGGTCCGGCATGTATCCGGAGGTGACAGAGGATCACAAAAAGGTCCGGTGAGGTCCGGAATTATATTATCATAATCTGTGGATTGGAAGGAGTGTTTGAGATGTCCTTGTGATGTATCATCTTGATTTGTGTATGATTTCGAGGTCCGGAAGTACCTCTTGCATTATGACAGTAGCGACAGACTGTGTTCTTGAAGTTCCGGATGAGGAAGACAAGAGATCCCAGTAAGCAGAGGAAGTGCGGATGTATCCGGACATTCAGACAGGCTTGTGAGGTTCTTGGATCATGTTTAGGTTGTGTTGTTGGTCCGCATTGATGGTAGAGCCCGGAATTGAAGTTATTCTTCCGGATGAAGTTATTGCTCTGTTTAGCCGACCGGATGAGTTGTTCATCCTGCGAATGTTCTTGTGATGGCCGACCGGATGTGTTATTCATCTTGCGGATACTCCTATGGTTGTTTGCCGACTTAGATGCTTGTTCCTAAGTCGATGTCTTGTATAAATAATGATTTGTGAATTCATTTCAGTGTGTGTGGTGTGAAGATGAGCATGATATAGCGAAGAAAGGTGCGAAAGGCAGAGCAGAGATTGTTGGGCTTAATTGGAACTGATCCGGACATGGTAGAGATGTCATTCTCCAGTTCAAGACTGTGATTTTCATCACTTTGTAGACAGTGTGTCTCCTTGTAGGCAGTGGGCCTCTTTGTGAGCAGTGTGCTCGGGGCAGTGAGCCCTTATTGGCATGTGCCATTCATTTTTCTTTATTCTTCTAACAGAGAATAATTCTTGGGTTAATCACCCCGTGGTTTTTCCCTTAACCAGGTTTTCCACGTCAAAATCTTGGTGTTCAATGTGTTGATGCTTATCTGCTCTTATGTTTATGTATTATGCTTCCATGAATGATTATTTGATATGCTGCTAACTAACAACAGAGAATTAAGTGTTTGAAATAGAAGAAGTTCTATACAACTGATTCACCCCCCCCCCTCTCAGTTGTATGCCCTAGATCCAACAGATCCATCCTCTCATCTTGTCATCATGTTGGCTTTGTCACACGATTGTTGAAGTCTTTTGCTTGTGTTTTTGTGGTGGTTGTGTTCCTCCTTGTTGATTCCCCTCTTGATTAGGTTGGTCTGGATTTGAAGGTTATGTTAGGCCTTTTTCCTTGCCCTTCTTTATTTTGTGGAGTGTGGTGTTGTTCCCTAGTATGCTCCCCATGTGGTTGGGATTTGATGCAAAGCATATGGGATGCAAGGAAGAGAAATCGATTCAACAAGGTTCAACTACACCAATGAGCCCAAAACAAGGATCTTCATGGAAAGTGGGAACAGTAGTTAAAGTTCTTGAATTCTTCTTAGAAATGGTGTTTGGACATGTATTAGATTCCATCCCATCCATTGGTAAAGGTGGGTCAAACTTTGAACTACTAGTTCCTTCACAAACCCCAAGAAAGGCTAGTAGCCTACAAACGGAGAACAATCCCAATAACTTTCTGTATAAACATCTAAATGCAAATCTTAGACATATATTAGATACCTATTATGCCTCCCCACAACATACTCCAGAATGGGTATAGGTTACTTTGGAAAATGTGCTCTAAAAACGGACTGGTAATTCTGCTACAAGGGTTCAAACTCAGAAATGTCACTGTGAAATGCCACGAACAGTCATACATAACTTCCACACAACACAAAATGAGGTTGATCACTTCATTCAAATTGTAGATAACCTAGTTATAGACATTTTCCCCAAGTTACATAAAGATCCAAAGGTGGAAACAAAAGTTATGGCATTTTTCCCAAAATTGGTTACTCTAAATCAGGGTTTTGACAGTCTAGACCAAAAATGCAATATCTTGCTCTAAACAAAACCAAAATGTATGCAACCAAAAGAAAATGGAGGGTGATTGATAGGACTATCACTTACAACCAATTACATAACCATGCATGCCTGTACAGATCTGTACAAGGCCTAAAAATAGCATTTTCTGATGAAAAATGCAGAAAAACAGTGGATTTCTTTATTCAAAACTCCTAATTTCAATCACCCATGAATTTCTAAAGGTTACAAGGCCTTTTTTTAAAGGCACCTCATCAAGACTTTTCAGTTTCCAACTAATTTCTGACTTCCTACAGCGAATCAAACCTTCATGACCTTTCATCTTCCCACCATTTGCACTTCTTTGCAACTTTACAATGTTGTGACAACATTTGCATTTTGCAACAAATGGACTTTAACCTTCCTAACACATACAAATGACTTAATAAACCTTATACAATGTTGTAAAATTACAATTTAATCAAAGCTAAGGTGCTCCTACACCATACTCCTCAACATGAAGAAAACTCTTGTCCCAAGAGTTGTGTGGTCTGCTTCAAATGACTTTTGCCTCTTTATGTCTTCAACCCCTATTTGATGCCTTCTCTACTTCCTTTTTACTTTCCAACTGTGACTCCTATTAATGGAGTTTGACTGGCTGCCTCTAAGGTGCATCAGAAGTCCACTCCTTCCTGCTACAACAATACTTCTATCCCTCACCTAGGAGTCCTCTCTTACCTCTCTCCCCAAGACTGTTGGCGACAACCAATGGACCATCTTCTCTGGCCCTCTTGACAGACCTTCCTGTCTACCTACAGCAGTGAGTGAACTTGCATCTGCAGCCATAAAACTTCTCAACAAGAATCAGATAGCAAAACCCAGTGCTCATCCTGAACTCCTGGTGTAGATTGCCTCCTTCGGCACTCTATCTATACACTCAGAATCTTCTAAGCTCTGATACCAAAATGATGCAGAGCATATGGGATGCAAGGAAGAGGAATCGATTCAACAAGGTTCAACTACACCAATGAGCCCAAAACAAGGATCTTTATGGAAAAGTGGGAACAGTAGTTAAAGTTCTTGAATTCTTCTTGGAAATGGTGTTTGTACATGTATTAGATCCCATCCCATCCATTGGTAAAGGTGGGTCAAACTTCAAACTACTAGTTCCTTCACAAACCCCAAGAAAGGCTAGTAGCCTACAAACGGAGAACAATCCCAATAACTTTCTGTATAACATCCAAATGCAAATCTTAGACATGTATTAGATACCCATTATGCCTCCCCACAACATACTCCAGAATGGGTATAGGTTACTTTGGAAAATGTGCTCTAAAAACGGACTGGTAATTCTGCTACAAGGGTTCAAACTCAGAAATGTCACTGTGAAATGCCACGAACAGTCATACATAACTTCCACACAACACAAAATGAGGTCGATCGCTTTAGTAAAATTGTATATAACATAGTTATAGACATTTTTCCCAAGTTACATAAAGATCCAACGGTGGAAACAAAAGTTATGGCATTTTTCCCAAAACTGGTTACTCTAAATCAGGGTTTTGACAGTCTAGACCAAAAATGCAATATCTTGCTCTAAACAAAACCAAAATGCATGAAACCAAAAGGAAATGGAGGGTGATTGATAGGACTATCACTTAAAACCAATTACAAAACCATGCATGCCCGTACAGATCTGTACAAGGCCTAGAAACAGCATTTTCTGATGAAAAATGCAGAAAAACAGTGGATTTCTTTATTCGAAACTCCTAACTTCAATCACCCACGAATTTCTAAAGGTTACAAGGCCTTTTTTTAAAGGCATTTCATCAAGAATTTTTAGTTTCCAACTGATTTCTAACTTCCTACAGTGAATCAAACCTTCATGACCTTTCATCTTCATTTGCACTTCTTTGCAACTTTACAATGTTGTGACAACTTTTGCATTTTGCAACAAATGGACTTAAACTTTAACCTTCCTAACACATACAAATGACTTAATAAACCTTATACAATGTTGTAAAATTACAATTTAATCAAAGCTAAGGTGCTCCTGCACCAGGATTAGAGGTTAGCATCATGGGAATAGTTAGGCATGTGTTGTTCCTTGTTGTTTGTTATGCTTTTGGATGTGAATGAGATGATGTTCTATTCTTATGCTTGGGTTGCTTGGAAGGATAATGAAGTCTTAATGCTTGTCTGATTTAAAATCCTACCGTGTGTACTTTGCATGCATATGTCATATTGTAAGGATAGCATGCCTTTTTGATCCTTAGCCCTTTTATCATTTGGAAATTGGCATTGTCTCCTTTGGGTTGGTAATTAGAATGCTTGGATGAAATGTATCTTGCTTTAAATTTTATGAGTGCAAGTCATTTGGTGTGTGTTTGCATTACATTTATTGTAAAAGAGCAAGAAAGAAAGAGGTGTAAATGAGTCTTATGCTTGGTAATTGTTAAGAAATAATGTATGTTTCAAAATGTTACAATGGTGAATTGTGTGCTTGGTGACCTACGTATGTTTGTTATCCCTTGTTAATGTGTGTATGTGGGTGCATGATTAGAAAATTATTGCTAGAAGGAGTTACTTTTGGGGCTAGATTGAAAATCCCTAGTGGTATCCTCCTTCCTAATGAGGTCTAGATATTTATGTGTAGGATGGTGACCATTTGTTAAGTACTTCCATAATATAAATTTTGTATTTTATAATTTGATCTTGTGTGAAATTGATATCAAGTTATGTGTACCTTTGTGAGGTGAATATGTTTGGCATCATATGGTAGAATATTAATTTAGGGACTTAAGCCTGCAATTGGATTCTTCTTATGGTATGCCTCTACTTTATAAACTTTGTTGTTACATAAGTATATATGTTGTTCGTAGTGCATATGTAGTATGATATGGTTTATAGAGAACTCCATGAGGTGTGATGTGTTCTGAGGCACCGTCTTACGAGTTGAAATAATGTTGTTTTGATTCAAGTATGACCTAGTATGCAATTGCTAGTATGTTGGTATACTTGTTTGGGGTGCATTACATTGTCTCTAAATGTGAAGGTATGGTTAGATTCTATTTGGGCCTCAGAAAGGTTAATTTTAATTAATGTTTGGTAGATTCCTTATAAACCGTTATGGTAATTATTATGTGTTTTTGTGTATGGAAGTTGTTCTTCTTCACTAAGTAATGGATGGTAAAGGAATTTGTGTTGTGTGTTACCTTGTGGATGTGATTACCTGTTATGAGAGTACTTGCTATGTGTTATGAATATCCTGTACATGATTTGTGTACTCATGAGCTTGTGATACTAGGTATCCATCCATGGGTTGAGTGTATAGCTATAAGTATGGTGGAGTCATGCTTGTGTCCAGTTGCTTGTTTCTACACCTTGTAAGGTCCAACCTTGAAGTTGGAGACCTTGCATGTGTGGAGTTAAGTAGTGGAGAGGAATAACTTGGGAAGCTATGGTGACATGTTGTGACATTGGTTTGGGGTAACCTAATTAACCATACCTTCCTGTGCAAGAGTACCCCCTACTTCTCCTTAGTGAATGGACCTTTGAGAGGTTCATAGTGCTATCCTATCATGCATTGTTTCCTTGATGATACTATTAACATCTGACTTAGAAATCTTGGTTATGGTTTAGTATGGACATGTGAATTGTTCGAGGCCATGTTACTTGGCACAGGTTTTCTCTTACTTTGGTATCTTGTTTTGAGTTGGATGTTTAGTATTTTGGAAATAGTGGCACTATGATAGAGTTGACATTTATACAAAAAAAATATATGTTTAATTTTAATTATATTAGAGTATTAATTGAGTTGCATGGGACTTATGCTATGTTATGGTACTTACGTGCATTGATACCTAGTTGACATGATACGAATAGATGTGATGCCACACCACACTGATGTTCCAACATAGTGTAGGTGATGATGACATGTCACTCTTAGGAGGGCATGATTCCACATAGTCATACGTGAAGGCACATTTGATACTACCTACCTACATGATGTTATTGCATTGGTTTTGTTTTCTTGGAATATGTAGTGACCGTGATTTCCCTCCTTCCTTATTGGTGACTTGATGTTAGTCACATTGTGATGTAATGTGTAATTTCATGGATTGTGATCTTTCTTTCAGTTATTTGTGACATTTATTTATCTTGCTTGTGATGACCAACAATGTTATTTTATCTTGTCTATAAGTAGCTTAGCCACAAATCTTTGAATTTCCCTTTTTCATGTGACTCTTATGGTTACGTTGATTTATTGTTGAAATTGCGCACATTTATTTACTTTATTGTTGGAAATGGAAAGTTCTTCTTTTGGTATTTTTGAAAATGTGTGTTGGCTAAGCTAGGTTCTTTTTGTTTTCAAGTGCTGGTCTTGTGTTGTGATGTTTCTTCTCACCATGTCGATGGAATGAACTCTAGTCGAGTGTATATAAGGAAGCAGACATGGGAAACTTTTGAGGATGGGGGTAAGTGTGGGCTAGTATGGGCTAGTCATCATCCACTTACCTTCCTAGTGATGTATGTTCTTGTTGACTATCTATTGGAGGCTAATCCCCTTATACAAGCAAGAGGTAGGTCATTTGTGGACATGTATGGAGGGGTCCCTAGGTGCGTGGCCTTGAGACCATCATTCCACTTGATTCTTGGATCTTTGGTTACTCGGCACTGGTTATTGGTTATGTAGTACTATGATGAGACAGTTGCGTCCCCGTGGACCTATATGTGAACCTTGTGTTGTTATCCCTGTGATGTGGATGAATGAAAATATTTGTTTAGTTGTAAGATCTGCATTTGATGTGTCTGCATATGAGTTGATAGTTTCTTTATAAACATGTTGTGCGATGTGTGAATTCCTCTACACATGTGTGAAAATGATTGATGATCATGAAATTCTTTGTGTTGAGTTTCAATCAATAGAATGTGTTTTGTGAAAAGAATTATGCTTTTATGGTATTTAGCTTACCATGCTTTATATTCTTGTGAGTTCTTTAATGCATGTGTTATCTTCTATACTTACCTTGTTTGGTGTAGAGAAGTTCAGGATGGTGCTTCTATCCTCCTCTTGATGACTTCTAGGAGTAAATCATTTCCTAGGGGGGAGGATGTAGTGCATGCCCTTGTGTGACTCTATGTTCCCTATTATTTTGGATGAATAGATTAAATGATATATTTATCCTTATTGTTAAATGATGTAAATTCAAGAAGAATATGTGGCTTACTAGATTTCACATCCTCATTGGTCTATTAATGTTGCTTTAACTAGATTGCATTGTTGGATTTGATGTTTTGGTTGGAGTGTGCAAGATATATGTATACAAGTGTTTGACCAATGGATGGATGTGGAGGAGGAGACATGGAACCACTAGTTCATCTCACCTTACCTAGTCCAGTGGTCGAGTTATTGGCCCTATGTCTTGTGGTATGTCCGTCTCTTGAACCATCCTAGTTGGTTGCAAATAGAGGACTACTTTTAGTGTTGCCACTTACGTCTAACCGAGATCAATTTTGAGTTAGATCCCTATTTTGTGAGTAACCCCATAAAGTGTTTGTGTTCTTTGCATGATTTTGGTGCTCTTGAATGCTCTTTCACTTTATTGGATTTCTTTATGGTTAGCAGTGATGTGGTTGCAGGAAACCTCCATGATTTTGATGTGATGTCATTGTTCATGTATCTATTTTCTTAGTAGGGTCTTTGGCATTTTTTATTGTGAGGTCATTTTGAAAGGCATTTAGAGTTGAAAGTTAAATTCCGGTTCACATCATTGTTATACAAGTTTAATCTAGTGTTAACTTAATTAGTTGTGTAATGTTTGTTTTCTCTAAATTCAGAAATGCTTTTAAAATAGCATGCGGGGCTAAAATTTCAACCTTGTTGGCCAAGCAATTCTTTTGTATCATTTATCTTTTCAATGATGCCCTTAAAATACTATTACATATCTTAGTATGTGCAATTTTTATAGAAACCAAATATATTTATGCCGAAGGCGTTCCCTTTGTGAGTAGAGTGGGTTGACTTCACTGATCAATGGTCTTCATTGGCGCAGAGATGTGCAAGATGATTGAAGCGTCTTCAACCATCAAATTTTACATTTTTGTTTTCCATCGTGTTATGTCATATTTTCGGTGTTCTCAGTCATATTTACGGCATTGAGTTTTATGCAATCTGAATGGGAGGCATTTGGGAGATTACAAGGATGTGTATATGGAGGAGGTGCAACCCACACAGGCTCTTGCCATATTTTCTCAAGAGACTGTCCTATCACGAATCTACTTTAATGTCTGTCACCCCGTAATCATTATTCACTTATTATTAATTACGTGTATCCCTTGTGTGGCCTCTTATCTACATCAGAGTTGTACATAATATTTAAAACCATTACATTTAATATTATTCCCCAAAAATACTTTAGGGGTTTTGTTCATGATTTCCATAGGAAATTTCGTTTTCCGTTTGATCGATTTTCTATTTGCATTCATTTCATGTGGTACTTTATTGACACAAGTAAGTACAACTACTCGGCTGAATTGCCACGACCACTGAATCTGATACATTAAAATTGTGAGCTTATGATTTTTTTAGTCATTTCAATTTTTAATTGAGGAATCCTTATTATTATCAGCGTAATCATTATTATTTTTGAACGGGTAAACATTTAAGAAGTAGATCTACATGAAAATATTGTCCAACCCCACAATTAGATATATATAACATAAAAAAGGCTTCTAACTCCATAGTAAGATACAAATAAAACATTTTATTTTAAAAAAAGTGAACAACTATAAATAATGTTAATTACATATATCTAATTTATTATTACACAATTTACTAAGAGTATTGAAATAATTTTTTAAAATTAAAAGATATACTAAGTATAATGAAATAGAAATTTTGCCAATAAGGGCATGGTTCAGTGGTTAAGTCACTCGGTTGTAGTGGCGGCCACTAGAGTTCAAACCCTCATTGGGCCAATGAGCTCACAGCCTTTACGCCTTTGCTGGGCCAATGAGCTTGCAGGTTTGAAGTGTTCTTTCTAGGGGATGAGGTCCCCCATGTTGTGGCCTCACTGGTTCATTGCTCCGGGCAAAACAATTCACATGGAGCCAGAGGGCATGTCGCACCAGCGTCGCTGGTCATGTTAAAAAGTTTATCAAGCACATTATCTTTAAAAAAAATGAAATAGAAATTTTAAAATTAAAAGATATAAAGTTTTTTAAAAAGATAAAATATATATTTTTAAAAATTATCAAATATTAAGATAAATATTATATTAATATAAGTAAGCTATTTACATTTGAAAAGAAATGTTTTTATTTTGCTAAAGTAAGTAATATAATTAAATTGATACATGCTATTTGAAGTTTAGATCTTGATGGCACTCAGGTCTGCATTCCTGGAGGCCGAGCTAGGGCATCCGAGCCCTAGCTCGTGATCGCGTATTCTGTGGTTTCTGCGTTGACTGGGTGGGTGTTTCAGTGCCTTCGGGGGGGTTGTGTCTTCATGTCTGTGGTGTGCGAGGTTTTCCCTAGGTCCGCGGATAAAGGTAGGCCATTTTCTAAGTTTTTTCGCCGGTTCGGGGGTATCCTTGGTGCCCTCTGTGGAGTGTCAGTTCCTGGCACTTCTGTGGTGGAGCACGCCAATTTTTGGAGGGGATTGGGTGCCGTTGAGGGATGCGGTAGAGTGTACGGGGAGCTTAGAGCCCAGACTTGCAGTGGAGGGGTCTCTCTCATCTCCTGGCATGGGTGTGGGTGTGGGCTAGCTCAGGAGGTGGATTCTCGGCTGAGATCAAGAGGGTGTGGTGGTGTGAGGTCATCCCACTCTTTTCCTTTTGTTAGTTGTTCATACCCGTCTAGGGTTTGATGGCCCTCTCGAAGGGTGAGGCTTCAGGGGCTTCCTCCTGATTTGGATTTCTATGAAGCGATAGGCTCGAAGTCGCCGGTTCATGGCATGCAAACCTTCAACAATAATCTTTTCACTCAGGATTTAGGGTTTAGTGGAGTGGGTGTGCCTAAAGGTACACGGATCCTGAAGGTTAATGGCTATCTCGAGAGATGCAAGGAGAGGCCAAAGCTGGTCATTCCGCTTGAAATGATCGTGGAAGACATTGAATATTATTCGAATCACTCCTTGTATTGCAAATTTTTGGGAATGAGGACTTCGATTCAGTTTTTGGAGTCTTAGGCCCAGAGAACTTGGGCATCGGAGGGTGAAATGGACATCATGCTGCTTGCAAACAGTTATTTTATGGTCACTTTTAACTGCTTGGCTGATTTCCATAAAGTCTTTGCCGGAGGCCCTTATTTTCATAACCAGGTGGGGTTGTTTATCAAGCCATGGCATGCTAGCTTTATCCCCTCAGAGGAGATGCCAAATAGTGTGCCGGTGTGGGTCCGTTTACCCAAGTTTCTGGTGGAATGTTGTCGGGAGGATACCTTGCAGTTACTTGCTTCATTGCTGGGAAAGCCAGTTGGTTCTTCAATGTCAACCTTAGGGAAAAAGGTAATGACTTTTGCCCACATCTGTGTTGAAATTAATCTTAGCAAGCCCTTGCCTGATGCTATGGAAATGTGTATGGGATCCTTCTCTTGGGTGTAGCAGTTTGACTACGAAACTCTTCCTTTCTATTGCTGTCTTTGTCACGCTTACGGTCAATTGCAGAAAAGTTGCCCTAAATTTAAGCCCATGGACGCCAAGCCTTCACATCCTTCTAACAAAACCCTAGGGCTGATAAGGGAAAGGGTCTAGTCCTTGGAGCGGGGTTGATGCTGAAGGTTTTGTTCCGGTCAAGGCCTGTGCCAGGAATAAGGGTCTAAAGTGGACCTTAAAGGCAAGGTAGGATGAGGATTTGTTTAACCAGTTTGAGGTTCTAGATGACCTCCATCAGCAGGAAGTGAACCCGGGGTTGATGAGTTTTGAGCAAGGGGTTGAGGGGTCAGCTTAGGAGATCGCTATTTTTGGTGCATCTGTAGAACCACAGACTGTGAAGGCTTTGCATATGGATATGGATCAGCAGATGGAGGTTTCAGTGGTGCCAGAGCCTTCTGCGGAAGCCCCAAAAGTGGGTGGGGACTCTTCTCTTTCCGGTAGGACCTTGGGCTTAGTTGCAACTAGAAATAGTAAGCCTTCTCCTCATCTGGGCCATATGCAACGGGACCTTAAGAAGGGTGGGGTGGAGAAATCTGTTAAACCTGGTAGAAAGAAGGATCTGGAAAAGATCAAATTGATGGGTGAGACTTTGGTGGAGTCAGGGTCAGTAAAGACTTTGGATTCTCACTTTTCAAGCCCTTTGAAATGATTGTGTTATCATGGAATGTAAGGGACTTGAACAGTAGCCCTAGACAAAAAGTTGTTCACAATTTGGTTAAGAATCAGGATCCTGATGTTCTTTTTTCTACAGGAAACCAAGCGTAATGTAGAGTCTATGCTCAGTTTGGCACCTAAGTTGTGGAGGAACAGGGATTGCCAATGTATTGGGGCCCATGGATCTTTAGGGGGTTTAGCTTGCTTTTGGAACCCGCGTAAGATCTATCCTCTTTGGTGGTTGTCTCCTAAGTTTGCTATGACTATGATTGCTTCCAGTTTTGAGACGAGGGAAGTTTTACTCCTCTCTAATATATATGCTCTTATTGACTTGCATGGTAAACAATCTCTATGGGCCCACATCAGTTATGTCCGCAGTATGGCCCCTCTCCATCCTTGGATTTTGGCTGGAGATTTTAATGCTATTTTAGAGTTGGCTGAAAAGTGGGGTGGTACGGCAAGACTAGATCCCTCTGCGCTGCTTTTGCGAAATTACATTGATGTTTTAAATTTAGTTGATATCAAGCCTTGTAATGGTCAATATATGTGGAACAATCATAGGGTTGGGGATAATTGTATTGCTGAGAGGTTGGATCATTTTCTGGTTTCCTGCTACTGGGTTGGTGGTATGTGGTCTTTGTGTTCTGAAATCTTGGACTGGAGGGGATCCGATCACTGGCCTGTCAAGTTTACTAGTGTGCCAAATCATGTGGCCTATTCTCCTTCCTTTAGATTTCAACTCATGTGGTTGCGGGACTAGTCGTTGTTTGAGTGTGTGGCTAATTAGTGGAGGTGGGGCAGACCTGCCTATGGTACGACGATGTATACCTTTGCTAAATTGCTGTAGTATGTGAAATATAAGCTCAAGTGGTGGAATCATTAATGCTTTGGGAATGTTTTTCATGCTAAGGCAACTGCTCAGGCCAAGCTGGATGGTATCACGAGATTGATAAGGAAGGATGGGCTGACTAAAGGTTTACTTCATGATGAAGCTCAGGCTCTGAAAACTCTAGAGGAGTTTGAGCTTCGGGAGGAACTGTTTTGGAAGCAAAAGGCCCGGATTGATTGGTTCCAGGAAGGGGACAAAAATACTGCCTTTTTCTTCAATTCGATAAAAGCCAGGAGGCAAGGAAATTCTATTTCAATTATGGTTAATAATAGAGGTGAGTAGCTTTCTTCCTATCTTGAAATGTTGACAGAGGCAGTTCAGTACTTCTCCTCTCTTTTTAGGGAAGCTGCACATGGGGGATCACTTGAAGAAGCCCAGGTTCTTTCCTGTATTCCCCCTCTGGTGACTAGAGAAATGAATGAGTTTTTTATGAAGGATATCACTCTAGAGGAGCTTGAGGAGACTGTTTTCCATATGAAGAAAGGGAAAGCCCCTGGTCCTGATGGTTTCCCAGTTGAGTTTTACCAGGAATTCTGGGACATTATCAAGATGGACCTCTTAGCGGTCATCCAAGAATCTCAACAGAATAAGCAAATGCTTAGGGCTTCTAATGTGACCTTTCTCGCTCTCATTCCCAAGTGTGACGGGGCTGATAGGCTAAGTCATTTCCGCCCCATCTCTCTTTGCAATGTTATTTATAAAATTATTTCTAAGATTATTGCGGACAGGTTAAAAAGGGGGCTAAAAGAGCTGATTTCAGAGGAGCAAAGTGGCTTTGTGGAGGGTAGGAAAATTTTGGATGGTATTGTTATTGCTACTGAGTCTATTCACTCCATGGCCTGCTCCAAAGATAAGGCGATGTTTATTAAGTTGGCTATGGCTAAGGCCTATGATAGGGTCAGATGGTCCTTCCTCCAGAAGATTCTCAGTGCCTTTGGTTTTGGGGAAGACTAGATTCAGTGGGTTATGAGTTGCATTACTTCAGTGTCCTTGGTGCTTATTAATGGAAAACACATAGAATTATTTGGTGCTTCTAGAGGACTCCGTCAGGGAGACCCCTTGTCTCTGTATTTGTTTCTTCTCCTTGCTGAGGGTCTGGGGAGGCTGATTAGAAGAAACCTGGAGGATGGTTTTATTCAGGGTTGGCGGTGGGGAGGTGATTTGCCTCTGCAGTCTCACTTGTAGTTTGTGGATGACACGGCTCTGATGGGCTTGGCTACAATGAGAGAAGCTATTAATTTGTGCAGGGTGTTGGATGTTTACCTAACTACCTCAGGTCAAATGATAAATGAAGACAAGTCTTCCATCTTCTTCTTCAATACTCCAAGCCCCATCCAACGGAGAATTGCTCAGACTCTGCGTTTTCAGATTGGGACTCTCCCCTTGGTTTACCTGGGGATTCCTATCTCGGTTGGCCATTTACCCAGGGACTCTTGGCAGAATATTCTGGATAAATTTTGGGTGAAAGTTAATCACTGGACTCATCGGTGGTTATCTTTTGCTGGTCGTGTTCAGTTAATTAAGTTAGTTGTGCAGGCTTTACCTATTTATAGATGTATGCTCTAGATTGCCTCAATGGGTTTTGTTAAGGAGTTAGATGCTGTTGCTAGACAATTCTTATGGGCTAGTAATCTGGCATCTTCCAAATGGAGTTTGGTTAGATGGGAGGTAGTTTGTAGCCCTAAACAGCTTGGGGGTCTCAGGTTACGGTAGTCAGACTTGACTAGAGTTGCTTTGGCTGCGAAGCTGTACTGGCGTTGGTGCACTGAACAAAATAAGCCCTGGGCAAGGATTCTGTCTCAAAAGTACCTTTTGGGGATCCCTTAGTGTGACATTCCTCGCTACCCCCTCATTGGGAAAGGCTCGGTGATCTGGAGTACTCTCAAAAAAGGAGCTGCTCTTATTAAGGAAGGATTATTCTGGATCTGTAAATAGGGGTCCAAGGCTCTTTTCTAGGCTGATTCCTGGGATGGTTACCCCCCCATTATCTCTCATTCTCCTAACTTGTTTCCTCTTTGCCAGAAATTTCTTGAGGTTGGTTGGTCTCGAGTGAGTGACTTTAAATCCTTTACTTCCTGTGGGCAACTGAAGATGGCTAGTTGGAAGGCTCCTGAGGCTTGGCCAGTTGTTGGTTCGCAAGAGAAACGTGCTGAGCTACTCAATATCCTCTCTAGTTGGCGGTGTAGTTCCCTCCTGGAAGATGATGTGTTGGCTTGGTCTCCCAATCCTAAGGGAGTCTATATTGTTGCCTCTAGATAGTAGGTTTTACTGTCTCATAGAATGGATGGGGAGGAAGTTCAGTGGTGGAGGAAGGTTTGGAACAAGTTCTCCTGGCCCAAGTGCAACTGCTTTGTTTGGATGTTGTCTTGAAATAGATGTCTGACCTGGGACAATATCCGGAAGTGAGGCTTCCAGGGCCCTTCTGTTTGTGTCATGTGCGGGGCAGTAGAGGAGGACTCTGCTCACCTATTTTTTCGCTGTCATTTTGCTACTTAGATTTGGCATTTATGGTGGGATGTCTAGCAGTGCCCCTATTTTCATGCTTCCTCCCTAGTTGATTATTGGAATGGTGTGGGTAAATCCCCTTCTATGGCTTCCTTCTTGTAGGACGTGTGGTTTGGGGGTCCTATCTTCATGTTGTGGCACCTTTGGCTGGAGAGGAATCGGTGGATTTTTTGTGGAGAGAAGAAGATGGTGCAACAAGTTTGGCAGAAAATCTTGGGAATGATTTAGGAGATGGTGGAGGCTAAGAGTGTGGTGAGTTTCCCTTTAATTAAGCAGGATGCTGAGGTGGTGACACGCCTGGGGTTTCAGGGGTTGTCTGTGACTTCAATTTATGTCAGGCGAGGCTGGCAGGCTAATAGGAGAATTCATAGGATTGGTTAGTGGCAAATTCCCCCTGATGGGATTCTTAAGATTAATACTGATGGTTCATCCAGGGGCAATTCTGAGCCTGCTGGTATTGGGGGGATTGGCAGGGATTCTGAAGGCTCGGTGATCTTCTTTGTGGCCCCTGAGGGGATGTAGACCATCAACATGATGGAAGGGTAGGCTATTCTCTTTGCTTTTGAGAAGGCTCATGCTCTGGGCTAGAGACGAATTATTTGTGAATTTGATTCCCAAGTTTTGATCAATTTGCTTACTAAGTGAAAAGTGTTGGATGTCAGTTGGCACTTAGCTTTGATCGTGCAACAGATTCTGCAGGTTAGTATGTTACTAGAAATGGTCACCTTTGTGCATATTCCATGTGAATGGAATAGGGCTGCAGATTGCTTGGCAAGGTGGGCGTCTGAACATTTAGATGGTGGGAGAATTGAGGAGTGGGAGTCAGCTCCTCCGGTGCTTCGCGATGATTTGGAGAGAATTCTGGAGGAGGATAGGGAAGGTTATGCTGATGGTTAACTTAGGTCTTGTTTCACTTTTCTACTCTTGTTGATTCTTGGGCTTCTGGTCCCTTGCTCTTGTTGTAATGCTCCTCTTTGATTTTCAATAAAGTTTTTACCCCTTTTTATAAAAAAAAGTAATATAATTAAATTAATTTAAGAAAATAGTTTAGAAAGTAAAATATTTAGTTTCATTTGTGGTAGGAAGATGTTAAGTTATAATTACATCTATTAAATCTAAAACTATGACACTCTGACAAACTAAAATATTACGTGTCTGGTCCAAGTTAAATCCTATACTTAAAATAAAGGAGCTAGAAATAGGGAGAGATAAACATATAGAGAGATAATACACACACACACACACATAGAGGATATCATGACATAGAATAAACCAATAGGATACTACCATTAGTGTTGATGAAAGATTACAAAATTTATTTAACTGGCCTTTGGCATTAGCATGCATGTGCCATAATTGTGACCCCACTACATGGCCATGTAGTTCTTAGCATATAAAATCTAACCTACAACCAATCTAATTTGTTTAGTTTTAAATAGGCCATCAAGCATTGACTTTGGAATCCATGACTTTCAGTCCACCAACCATAGATCCTATCTAATATTCTCACTCAAATATATCCTTAACTAGCACACATATGCCCTTCCTTCACATGAAAGTGTTAATGATTACCTATACACAAACATTGATAGAATGCCTCAAACAAACTATAAATGCAATTTTCAATGTAACATATTTTGTTCCAACTCAAGCTTACATATGTGTCAAAGGAGTACATCATATAGTATCAATAAAATACTAATCAAAGTAATGTACAAATACCTAGCAACAATGCAAGATAACTGAACAAACATAAAGGATGCATTATTAATGTCACATCAAGCAATGAGTCATGGGTCATTGAAATCAAAAAATTAGTGTTTCAACACACAAACTCGATGAAGTCCACTCATGGTTTACTAGCATTCTAGTCTATTTTCATTTTTACAAAAAAAAATGCATCAATAATTAGATTATGAATATTGCAACAATGGATAGCTATGGAATTTTATAATTTTATTACTTTGTAATGGAAGGTTTAACTCTACTATTATGTGTGAGCAATTTGATTATAATTAAGAGAGCTTGACTCTTATGAGATCAACTTAGTTGAACCTATTATAAGTAGAGATAAGGGATTCAAAAAATATGTTGGCTCTTTGCAACTAGGTTCAAGAGCAAATGTCTTGGCTCTTTTCTTGCCATTTTGAACATATGGCCTCTTAAATGTGGTACCCATATATAACTTTTTTGTTCTTCTACATGTACGATGTGATGCATGAATTTTAAGAATGACAAAACAAGAACAAATAAAATGTGACATCTACAATAAACATGCATCTTCTCCTCAAAAGAATAACTTGGAGCTATTTTCATGACCACTACTTGCTTAAGATTTTCGTTGATATCAATAATTTGTGATTTGTGTAAATTATGTATATCTTGAATAGATAATAATTGTTCTAATGTATATCTATCAAGACACCAATGGACTAGAACATAGCTTAACAACAAATATGCTTTGGAAAAATCAAGTCATGAGAATGCCTTGCAATAATCTATGAAGATTGGCATTGTTGCATGTAATTCATCCATTAATGTATGCTTCCCGATCCCATTAATTGGATGTAGTGAACATCATTTAGAATAAAAATGAGTCAATATTTTTTGCATAAATGTTTTTCCTACACTCTAAAATTACTTAGAGGCTATCAATTACAGTTTAAGACACTCTCAAAATAATGGAAGCAACTAGAAAAATACACTAGAAGTCAAGCATGGTCAACCATATAATGCAATGTGTTCTCCATCTTTCTAACACTTCAAAATGGCACCATTTAGAGAGTAATAATGATTTCAATATACAATTAAAGTTTCATCAATGCTTTCCACTCTTTAACAAACATGGGGCTAAGGATCTACTCCAAAACATACAAATCCAAAGGAAATGTACAAATGCCCTCCTCTTAGACTTATAAGCTTGATGAGAATACAAATTGACTTCAAGTAAACACAAGGATAGGTATAGATGAATAATAGTAACAAAAAATTGAGCAAAAGAAACAGATAAGTACTAAGAAGCCATAGTGAAAAACCAACAATTTATGTCATAATTGATAATTTTAATATCTCTAGCTCTCTATCTCTCTTTCTCTAGCTCTCTATCTTTGTTTGTCTCCTCTCTCCACCTATCTATCTTTCTCTATGTCCATATCTTACCATCTCTCTCTATCGAATTCTCTCCTAAGTGTGCAATGGGTACATCGTGATAGAACGTAGAAAAGAAGTAATCAATGGTATAGTGTATGAGTGTTTATTATACTTGGGAAGAGAACATACACTTTTGTCAAGGGAAAGGGTGAAATGGAGTAGATTAAATATGTCGACATCATGTATGCTTATATGCCTCTTTATCTATTTATACCTCTACCTCTCCCTCTATGCACCTTTGTTGTTTGGAAACATTCTCCACCTCTTACTCTCCTCATGAAATTCAAATGGAATATTTCTACTCTAACTTCTCTCTTCAACTTGTCTATCTCTCAGTTATTATGAAGTATTAGTTCCAAGCACATCAAAACTTTTCTCAACAAGTGTACAACTTGTAAATCCAAATCAATCATATCAAACAAGAAACTATGGGCATCAAGATGCCACCTTGGCAGTCAATTCTCAATGAAGTAATGGCATAATCTACCCCTTATGTGTCAAATTATCTATTATATCACTATTGTATTCAATCTACATACTATTTTTTAGCAATTGATTAATGGTTTTAACATATGCTTTCAGTTCTTATTTTCATACAACAATGTTATGAAATAAAGAGAGATGGTAAGAGAGATTGAGAAAGATAGAGAGACACTCTGAGAAGAGCCAAAAAAGGAAGAGAGAAAAAGGGAGATAGAGAGATATATAAAGAGATATATAGAGAGAGAGGAGAGAGATAGAGGAAGAAAGAAGGGAAGATAGAGATGGAGAGAGATAGAGAGATAGATTGGTAGAGCAAGAGAGATAGAGGTAGAGAAAGAGACATAAAGAGAGATAAGAGAGAGAATGAGAGAGAGGAGAGATAGAGGAAGAAACAAGGGGAGATAGAGACATGGACATATAGAGAGGAAGAAAAAGAGATAGAAACCATAGTTAGCATGCTTGATCAAACTAATAACCCTAGGATTGTAATTGGCAAGATCCAAGCCTAAAATTAGTCCCATGTTGATTCTGCAAATAAATTTGCTCCATATAATCAAAATAATGGTCATAAGGGTCTACAATTGGCAACTTCCACACTTGAAATTAGTCCCATGTTGATTGTGCAAATAAATTTGCTACACAGAATCAAAATAATAATAATGTCCATAATTTTCTTCACATTGTTTTGCATATACAACATAATTGAGTGGTATACCCAGATGATGCAAAGCAACTTATGCACCCCCAATTCTAGAGAACAAAGAAAGGATATTGATCCCCTTTAGATAGATAGGGTTCAAAATAGAAAGATGGTATTGTATAATGAACAAATCAAACTGATATGTATTTTTCCTCATCTTCCATTTTTACATCTATGGAAGCCAATTGACTCACTACTAGACGAAAATATTAAAGAATACAAATTTCTTTTAAAAAATAATTGAAAGACATGTAACCTAATAGTAAATCTTAAAATAATTATTTGTATGAAGGTTATGCATGTACCCATATTTTCTACTTGGAACTAAAAAGTACTTTCAATCCATACATTTTAGTTACCCTAAATGGCATACTATACACATATTCAAAGTCAAAGTATAGTGGGCCTTGCTCAAACTCTTTATACTTTCACTACTGACACACTAGATGATCTAGAACTCCAAATCCAACCAAATTCTTTAACATGCTACAATAAATAAAAATTTTATATCTTTATTTTCTATTGACAAACATTTGGAATACATACTTTCTTTAAGCTTTATCTTCTAAAAAGGTTTCTTGTGATAGGTTTCATAGTAATCGTTTTCTAAATCTAAGCGCTTTCTTTTATGAAATTTGATTTCTTACAATCCTCTAGGATTTCATTCAATCCTTGCAAAAGGAAACCATGGCTAGCATGACTAATCAAACTAATAACCCTAAGATTGTAATTAACAACATCCTAGCCTACAATCATTCCCATTCTAATTGTGCAAACAAATTTGTTCCATATAATCAAAATAATGTCCATATGGGCCTATAATTGGCAACATCCATTAATTGTGCAAAATAATTTGCTACACAAAATCAAAATAATAATAATGACCATAATTTTCAATACTTTTTTTGGTAGCCTCTTCAATTTGGGCATGAACTTGACTATGAAAAATAAGGAATTTATAATCTATTGAATTCTAGATTAGTACAAAATGAAGGTTTCATTATTCTATTAAGTTACACTTGAATTCATTGCATCCATCCCTTATGTTCTTGTTCTTGCTTGTTAGACTATTGTAGGGGTTTTGCCATATTATCATATCAAAACATCTAATTGAATTAATAATTTCATCAAGTCTTTCTTTTGTCAAATTCCTCACATTTTCCACCTCAATCAATTTACCATTTTGATGTGTTTTTTCTACCCAACTTTTGAGGATAAGATTGTTTTCTTTACAATTTTTTGTAGATGCAACATAATTGAGTGGTATACCCAAACAATGCAAAACAAATTATATACCCCAAATTCTAGCGAACAAAGAAAGGATATTGATCCCCTTTAAATATATAGCCTTCCAAATAAAAAGATGGTATCCTTTAATGAACAAATCAAAGTGATATATTTTTCCTCTTCTTCCATTTTTACATATATGGAAGGCAATTGACTCACTACTAGATAAAAATCATTTAAATGTTTGGTTACAATGTCTCCTTCATGCATCTTTAAAGAATACAATTTTTTTTTCAAAAATAACTTTTTTACAAGACCTTATACCTAAAATACCTTTCAAATGCCTTAGATGATTTCATGTAGATTTGACTTGTTCTTCAATTTAAATTTTTAACGAACATGTAAAGTGGTGGCATTTTGTTTCCTAGGATGGGAGCACCCCCACAATCGAAAAAGTTGATAAACTCTCAGAGTCACTTTAAAACATTATAAATGAGTTAGTTACAATTATTTGCTTATTCTCAATACATAACAATTTAAATATGGCATTAATAAGTTATAATTATATATTTTACTAAATTAAGTTGATCTAAGGAGGTTTAGGGATGACTTTTCACAATTTATCTCACAAAACTTCTTAAAGGCATTTGATACACACCATTGAATGCACAAATACTTACAATGTTTAGGCTCTTAAAACAATCATAAACTCATTACAAAGACAATTTTGAAAATTAGGATTAAATAATAATAATAATTTAATAATCAAATTATAATATCATAATACAAAGTTATAATGACATGATTTTAAATATTATTTTTAGTAAATACACATTATTAAAAATATAAATTTTATCCCTAATATAAATTATTATATCATTAGAGGGTTGTGACGAATATATGACTTTCAACTTATCATGTTATTGGTCATTTAAGATTTATATATGGTTGCTTTATATCACATATATTTTGTTGTTATTAGAAATAAGAATAAAAAGTTCACTAAAAGGTCATAGTTTAATTAGTCGAGTGACCAATAGGGATGATGGTATGTTCTTTTATTACACCATCCACCAAGTCTCAAATCCCCTAAAAGTATGATTAAACCAAATTTCATCCTTAGATGACTTTGCTAGACTAAATATCCTACACCCCTAAAAGCAATTAGCTTAGTGGTTTCTCATTAATATAAGCAAGAAGAAACCTTTTTCTAATATCCAAAAGTGTTCTTGACATCCATCCTTGTAATTCCATCCAAATTTCGTCCTTAGATGACTTTGCTAGACTAAATATCCTACACCCCTAAAAGCAATTAGCTTAGTGGTTTCTCATTAATATAAGCAAGAAGAAACCTTTTTCTAATATCCAAAATCATTCTTGACATCCATCCTTGTACTTCCATCCACAAGAATACCATCACCCGTAAGTTGTTTTGATTTTAGGTCATCCTTAGGTCCATCTTGAAAGAGTGCAATTCACAGAACTAAATCCCCCACAATTCTAGAGCTTCTTCCATCATAATATTACACTAGAGAATCCATTAGCAAAGAAAATATAACTGACATCAAGGGAAACAATTACAAAAGGATTAGTATGAAACCTATCACAAGAAACCATTTCAAAAGAAAGATAGAGAGGTAGAGATATAGAGAGATAAAGTGGAAGAGAAAAAGAGAACAACAAGGAAGATGGAAATGGAGAGAGAGAGGAATTATTCAAGTGTTAACTATGGATGGACATGAGTTTTGGTTCATGGCATTTAATAAATACAACAAATCTCTTTTAATTCTAGATAATGACATGGGCCATAGGGATTTAATTCACTTAAAGACATGGCAATTGAACATCCACAAACCTTCAGCATACCCATTGCACAGAGAGAAAGAGAAGGGGGGAGATAGTGATATATGCATATTGTTTTTAAAAAGGGCATGCATGCAAATAGAGACTACACACCAAACATGAAAGCTCACACATTTGAAGTACCTACTAAGCAAAACACAAGGATCTTGAAATCCATTAAGATTATGCAAATCGATTCATAAAAATTGAGAAAACAAAAAATAACATATACCATAGGGATACAAGATAGTTAGCATTCACTTAAAGTATAATAATATTATGTCTTATATACATTATTACTATCATTCATTCATTATTACTTATATACGTTATTAGTATAATTATATCCCTTCCTTCATCAGATCAATCAAAATAAAGCTTTGATATCAAATGTTAGTTTTGCAATGCTTAAATTCCTCAATGAGGGACATAGAAAGAGGTAGAGATGAGATAGAGAAAGGAAGAGGGAAAGAGAGAAGGGGATAAAGAGACATATATATAAATATAGAGAGAGAGAGATCAAGAGAGGGTGAGAGAGAGACAAAGGGTTAGAGAGATCAAAAGAGAGTCAGAGACGAGAGATAGAGGAAGAAAGAAATGGAGATCGCGACAAAGGGATAGAGAGATCAAGAGAGGAGAGATATCTAGAGGAAGAAAGAAGGGAAGATAGATAGAGAGAGAGAGAGGGAAATTCACTCTCACTTTTCTTTATCTCTCTCTATTTTTGTAAAAGTGTCATTTCATACCAAGCTCCACTTTTTACATTGCTTGACCATAGCCCCATTTCTATCACACAATGTAACACATTTTGCCACTATGTTTATACAATTAAGCTTAGTTTTGCAATTCCATGATTGCCAATTATTTTGTATTTTTAGAAATATCTCAACAACACATATCACTACATTCTTTCAATTCTACTGATGGACCATCAACGAAACTATATGCTCTACTCTCATGAAATTACTTATTACTTTTATCTACATGCTATTTTGGCGTACTCATTGCACACTAAGGTGCGATTACTAGTTATATATAATCATATTCCTATTTAAAATTATGACAGGTTGATTTAAAATCTCTCCTTTCTTGATATGGTCTTTTAAGATTTCAATGGTATTTTATAGCAAAATGCTTTTGATTATTTTATGACTTGGTTTTGGAGCTTTGGTGGGGAGAATCCTGAAGTTGTGCAGGTCCTTTGGAAAAAATAGAGGTTTGGGATGAGGGGGAAGCATTGTCTTTCTTTCGTTTCTCCCTCTTGTCATTATGTTAAAGAGGGGTCTTATTTTAGTGGGGGTGAGGAATAGTTGGAAGGGATGGTCATTATCAATATAGTTTTTAGGGTGTATTGGAGGGTTGTTTTGACCATGTGGGTTATAGGAGTTTTAGGGTTGAAGTTTTGGGGGGAAGAGTTTTTTAGGAGGAGGAGCAAGGCATTTGGGAGGGGGGAGGAGGAAACCAGAGGAGGTCGAGCAAGCAAGGGGGAAAGGCTAAGCCCCTGAAGTAGCGAAATTAAATTGGTTTATCCAAGTTAAATTGGTTGAAGCCATTTAATGACTTGGTTGCTTTTATCTTAGTAAGAAGGCAGGGAAATTCACTATTTATTTTATAGTTTGAATACCAAATATGAAAATAATTAATTTCCAAGAGATTAAATTTTGCTTCAAATAAATCCAAATCCATTGATTCAATTTAAATGTGGTTGGTAATTAAAATAAAAATGTCAATCGGTGTAGATTCTCAACACTCAATCAAGAACAAAAGCTTAACACTCTGCAGTGTCTGAATTCTTTGAGTTTCATATTGTAATTATAGGCAAGAATATTGTTAGTTCCATCAATAGGAAGATTGATAAATGATAGTCACATTGAGAAGTCTTCTTATTGTCTATCTACCAAAGAGACAGTTCTACAAGAAGATATGCTACAAGTGTATGCATCTTCAAAAGGTAGGTTACATATCAATAGCTATGTTTTGTATTTTTTGTGGATACCTTATCTATTGAAATAGATTCAAAGTAGGTAATAAATGAGCAAAGAAGATCCATTATAGTGACATTTATTGTGAATCAAGCCAATTACCAACATAGTGAGATTTTCTGTGAATCAAGCCAATTACCAATAGACCTATGTGTGTGTGTGAATCCTCTCGTACAATGAGGATTGAGAACCAATGCTCATAGTGTTGTTTGCCTCCCATAAGAGATTGTGACACTTGTCTAGAATCTAGTTAACTCAATTGGTGTTTATGCCAAGCCATGGGTGCCTACATGACCTATGAATAGAATAGCTCAGTTACATAGAGGTAACTATAATTGACCTAGTATACTGTGGTTGTTGCAACAATAATATTTGCCTAAGATCCACAGTCAAATATGCTTTAATGTACATTCTTACTCTATTTAGCATGTGCAAGAAGGATGTTTGCATTTGTATGTGAGACATAGGTAGCAGAAGCACACTAGCATTTTGCAAGTTTGTGCTTATGTGCAATACAAGTGCTTCTTTCTTTAGATTATAATATGCATGCTTGGCAGACTTGTTGAGGGTGGGGTCGATTCAATGGTCTGTTTTGCATGAAATTGCAAATAAACTCCATGACTTATAGTATTATATATTATTTATAGAACCTTTCTAATCACACTTGTTCTTTCCTTTGGGGTATGGCAAGGTGTGAATGCATGGAAGCATTTTGCAAAATTGTGCATGGTTGCACTTTAAGTTCACTCCCCAACTTTTCACATTAAGTTGGTAGATTTCTTTGTCGCACATGCATAAGACATCACTACCATTTGAATGCCTTTCAAGTTTGAGAGTAAAATCTTGAAGTTAACTTGTAGCTACCATGAAATTGTTTTAGGGCTTTAACCAACTTGTATGATTCTTCCTACACTTCCTTGTTCGAATGAGGTAGAAAGAATGATATAGGGCACAGTTAGATGCAGTTGTTGCTCACTTTTCCCTTATTGTGTTATGTTTTAAGTTTATGGTAAAACATTTTCAACTAATACTGCAAGAGTTTACTGGTGCCTTCTATGCAATAGTTTTAGGTATTTATTCTAATAAAACCTAATTTTCTTTAAACAAAAGCACTTAAATAGAAATACCTATCGGTGTACCCATTGCACATCAAGTGCGATTGCTAGTTACGCTAATAAGTGTTCCCTATGTGAGAAGCACATGATGGATTATATAGATAAAGGGTCCAATTTAAAAGGACTACCATGAAATAAATCTTGACAATAGATTTTTGAAACAATAACATAAATGATAAGAAACAAAAAAAAAATCACTTTACATTTATGACTATTTTAATTTATTTTGTCTTATTCCTAACATTTGAAAAAAATAGTAATATTTTTTTTGAATTTTATAAAAGATTTTAGAAACAATACTATAAATGATAAGAAACAAAAAAAATCACTTTGCATTTATGACTATTTTAATTTATTGTTGTCTTATCCTTAACATTTAAAAAAATAGTAATATTTTTTTCTATTTTATAAAATATATTTATTTTCTATAATGTTGAGCAAGAAGAAGTCTTAACCTTACAATTTTCAAATCAAGATTACTTAAATAATCATTACATCTCTTTGTTATTTGGGTGAGGCATTTGATTTTTTACCACCATAACTATTTTAAAAAATATTAATCATAAAATTCTAAAAATTGATGGATAGGATTTAATGTCCAATTGTTGTCAAGTACACCAACTCCATACACATCTTGAATAAGATGTGTTGACATCAAATAGGTTAGGATAAAAATCTCCACAAAATATCTAAATAAAAAACATATAAACTATTTTCTTTAAATCAATCACAAGGCAAGCTCTTATTCAACTAAAAAGGCTCACAGTTAAAGTGAAATAAACATTCATTATTCAACTAAAAAGGCTCACAGTTAAAAGTGAAATAAATATTCATTAAAGATTAAACCAACTTCTTCCTAGCAGCTGGCCAAAATATCTTTGCAAAGTTAGATAAAATAAACTCTTTAATCAAACTAGTAGCTGGTAAAATAAAATATTTTTAATTGAATTAGTCACTGACATATTTGATCATATCTAATTTTGATTTTAACATGTCTATTTTAGATATCTATTGCCAACTCCCACAATTTCTCTAGCTCACCTATAAAAGACAATTCTTCCCATAGCTCTTGCCTACTAACGTCTTGCCCAGGTGATGGTGATTGGCAATGCCTAAGGCCACACTTGCCACCGACAAGGAAGAAAAGAAAGAGGTGATGGTGAGAAATCCCCAAAGCAAAAGGCTGAGTAACTAGATAATATTTAATGTGCAGTCACTTCCCTCACAATCCTTGCAAATGGAAGAGCTGGGATAAGCAGCTCAAAGTTATTCTAATTACATCTGATCTCTCTAAGAGCAACATTTCCTAGTTTAAACTAGTGAGGCTTCCTCACAGTCTCTGTTGCTGTAATTGCATGTGGACCCTCACCAGACTGCCTTTTGAATGCACGTCGAGTGCCCCTTGCACCAGCACTGGAAGATTCAATAGCAGAAGTGGAAGCAGCAGCAATACTAGTTCTCTTCCTTGGAACTGTTGTCTTCTACCTAGCCATTTTTGGATATCTCAATGGGTTTGTAAAATAATCAGCCTATTGATAAGTGAATTTCAAATCCCCTACCTCTTCCATTCAACCAATTCTCATACTTAAAAAATTGTCTGAATTTGGCTCAAAATTTAGCTACTGAACCAATAGAGTGTAAAAGGGTATATTGTTTGTTGTGTCTACCAACTAGAAATAGCACCTAGAGGTGCAACGATACAGTGATAGGAATTAAAAAGAGGTTTGTTTATTTACTTTGTTGTGAGGCATCATAATAATATAAAAGTGCTAGAAGTTATTGTTAAAACATCGAAATAAATTATGTATTAACATTAGGCAAATTAAAGACAATATTTCCTCCATAATAATGTAAGTGCATACTTCTTGTTGTAACTATGCAAGTTTTTTTTTTCATCTACGCAGTTACAACCAGAACCACTCACTCACATTACACAAAGGAAATTAGCTATTAAACGACATCAAATTTTAGAGGAAATGGACTCTAACAAACTTAGAAATATTATATATAGTATCAGTAGTTTACAATTTTGCTAATCACAATAGAGGGTTTTCATGATAATATTGCGCACTTTTAATGCTAAAATTTTGTATTTAAGTTTCACGCTTGAATTGTATTTTAAACATTCCCGAACTTCTTTGCATGCATATGAGGATTTACTCTGAAAAGAAATCCATTATCCTCTTAAATATTTGCTAAACCTTAATCGTTATGGATAAAGGATAATTATAATTTCTTGCTTTGTGAACTATTTGTCAAAACACCTCAAAAATTATGAGTATCAGAGAATGTTGTGATTACAAGGTATGTGCATCCATCAAAGCTTGGAGGATAGAGGAATTTTGGTAAATGATGCAATTGCCCTGCTTGATGCATATGCAAAGTTTAGAAGCACACACAAGGCGTGTGTGAACTATTTGACAAAATGTCTCAAAGGATTGTAGCCTCATGGAATGTTGCAACGGCAGGCTCTGAATCTATTTAAAAAGGTCTTAGGATCTCTTTTAAGTAAATGCAACTGGCAGTTGTAAAGCTATAACCATCAACTTTAGCCAACATCGACCCCATCTACACTTGAATGGAAGAGAAATTTTGTTTGATGTTGTAGTTATAATCTAGAGAACAGAGTTGGGTCCCATAATAGAATTGATGGGATCCAAATCCCCAAATATAATTGTTACTTTTGAGTTAGTAGATGATGCCAAAACATATTAGTGTTTGTACTCTATGGAATGATATGATAATTTTCAAACTTATTTAATATTACTATATTTAGAAGAAATGCATAATAAATGATACAAAACCATTTGAATGAATATATTTTTTTTTCGTACTTCTCATAATTCTTGTATTTAAGATTTCATTTCATAGATATGTTGTTGGGTGAATTCATGATGATTTGATATTAAAGTATCGAAGTAAAACATTTTCAATCATCCCGATCTTTCTAGAGTTCAAATAATGTCCTCGAAGGATTTTCATAGCCCCAATGTGATTTTTAATCTCTTGGTTTATTCTATTATTACTCTTTAGCTTGTTGTCTTTGTGTCAAGTTTGACTCACATGAAATTATCTACAACAATGAATAGTCCTAAAGTAATTTTGATTCTTCTAGTATAGACCCAATAGTTGTGGGTGCATTGGGGCATTCAAAGACTATGTATTTTAATACTATAGCACTATTACTTGTCACTTCAAAGTTCTTGGTGTTGATTATTACTACTAATTAAATGTGTTTAACGGAAATTACTATTCCTTTAGGGTTAATCTAGGCTAAATAAATAAATGCATATGATTAGACACAAATTAAACTAGATTAAATCAATGACAATTGGGAATGATAAAGCATGTAAAATAATGTTATTTTAGGAAATTGATTTTAAAGAGTGTACTTAACTCTTGACTAAGGAGAGGGTATGAATGTCGATATGTTGATGAATCAATTCATCAAAAACTAGGATCTTGTAATGCTTCTTCTCAAATTCAATGTAGACATGGAAATTTGTACAGGTTGATTCTATGCCTAGGGATCAACTAGACATGCTTGGCCATCGAGACTTTGCCTCAAGCCACAATTGGGTTGCCACTACAATTGCCCCCTCTTTGGTGGACAATATTGTTGAATTCATTGATTACAACTGTTCAACACCAGAAAACTTGTACCAAATTTATCTAACTCTAACAAAATTATGCTCTTAACAAAAAAATTATCAGCATGCCCATTGAACCTATGGGTCCAATTGCTAGTTATATATATAATCATAATCCTATTTAAAATTATGATGGGTTGATTTAAAATCTCTCCTTTCTTGATAGGATCTTTTAACATTTCAATGGTATTTTACAGAAAAATGCTTTTGATTATTTTATGACTTGGTTTTGGAGCTTTGGTGGGGGAGAATCCCAAAGTTGTGCAGGTCCTTTGGAAAAAAATAGAGGTTTGGGTTGAGGGGGAAGTGTTTGTCTTTCTTATGTTTCTCCTTCTTGTCATTATGTTAAAGAGGGGTCTTATTTTAGTGGGGGTGAGGCATAGTCAGAAGGGATGGTCAGTATTAATATAGTTTTTAGGGTGTATTGAAGGGGAGCGTCGTTTTGACCGTGTGGGTTATAGGATTTTTAGGGTTGAAGTTTTGGGGGGAAGAGTTTTTTCTGTGAGGAGGAACAAGGCATTTGAGAGGGGGGAGGAGGAAGCTGGAGGAGGTCGAGCAAGCAAGGGGGAAAGGCTAATCCCCTAAATAGCGAAAGCAAGAGAAGAAAAGGGTAGAAGGAGGTGGTGGCTAAGACGGGGGGCTCTGAGGAGAATGATGGTGGATTGTGGTTTCATCCTACTCTTGCCAGTCGCACTCCTTGTATGTTCTAAAACTTTTCTTTTTAGAGTTTCTTTTTGGGTAGTCCTACAATCATCACATTCCATGAGATGACACCCCTTATAAACATTCTACCAAATGGCTTTGTGCCTAGGTTGTGCTTCCACATTTTGTGTAGATGTCGACCAGAGCATTTTTAACTAATATCTGACAGAAATCTGCCTTCCTTTATGCCTAAATGGATTTCCGTACCTGTTCAAATGCTCCCAGTTTGAAATAGGTAGAGAAGACATTGGCAAGGTTGGGAACATAGGTTTATGTTAGCTGAGTTCATTTGCGGGTCATCCCACAATAATGGGTTACACTTTTTGGCCAAACTTGACATTGAAATCAACATTTTGAACTAAATCTTCACTTTCTAACACATATAGCTGCTAAACTGTTAGGAATTTGAAGATGATGCAAACTAGTGATTTATGAGATTTTGTTTGTAGATTCTAAATATATTTTTTGAAAAAAAATTGGAGTTAAATTGTAAATTTTTTTGCGTCTCCTTTGATAACTAATTTTTAAAGTGATCTGTATTCTGTAGCACATAACTTTTTTTCTACAAAGGATAAAATTCTGATTCTTTTGAATTTAGATTGGTAGAACCAATATATAGGGCATGCATTTGGTTTCATAATGTTTTGTTGAATATTTTTCTTGATTAAGTTTTAAAGTCAAACCAATTATAATTTAGACATAGGTGTATTCTGTAAAGCATAACTTTTTTTGTATGTATCAAAATTCAAAATTTTTTAATGAAATAATGACATCAATACCTAGGGCATATATATTTTTCAAAAAAAAAAATCACTAATTTACTAATTTTCCATGTGTGTAGAACAGAGAACTTGATGTTTGGTGAAAACCCTACATTCACAAGAAATAAAAAGTAAATATAATAAACAAATTAAATATATTTAAAATTATACTTTTTGGGAAGCTTATAATAAGAGCTAAATACTTACAAAATATAAATTTTAAATGAATTCATTTGATGCCCCAAAAGGTAAATCAAAAGTGGTTTTTTATCAGCATTTTGATAGGTGTAGAGTAGACTCCATTATAGATATGGTTTAAAACTAGTAGGTTTCTATCCAAGGGGGTTTGAATCTAAGGGGTTTGATCAAACCCTCTTCAATTAAAATCTTTTAAATGGAACCTTTTAAGGCTTAAATAATTATATTTTCTAAAAATATGTGATTTCAGCAAAAATTAGGATATCCCAGAAAGTGTAACCCATTATTGTGGCAGCACCCTTGCATGAAAGTTTCTGAGGACTATTCATCTAACCTATTTTGATCATATCCTACAAACACGGTATTCCATGAGATCACTTTTCTGTTAGGCCGATTGTGAAATAATCCTTGTGACTTGTCTTTCCTTCGACCTCTCTTTGAGCATCTAGAAAAATAAAAAAATAAAATAGAGGAAAAGTAGACCAATTATACACAGAGAACAACATGAAAATATAAATCATTTGAACAAAAGAAGATGGTCATAATGGAGGCACTTTTCATAGAAAATGAGTAAACCAAAAATCAGAACAAAAGGAAGCAAAATACATTAATTTTAGGCGTAGTTTTGTCTCTCAAAGCAAAAAGGAAAAGTTGTCTAGCTGTGGAAAAGCCACGGCCTGGGAGAAGTAGCCACTTTTTAAGGCTCGACTTTCCCCTGGTAGACATGGTCTCCCAGCCACTCAGGCCTAAAAAAACTAGAGATCATTTATACTATAATTAGTTTCTTATATTCTACCTCAATCAATAATCTTGGGTTATTAATTCCTTCCATTTTAGATAACCATGTAAATAAGCACACGTTGGGAATCCTTTCAAATCTTTAGTGATGCATTTCAAATCTTTTCTTTATTATAACCTTTAATTATTAGCATGAGAAAGATATTTAATCCCTTTTTTTTTAATTTGATTCCACTTCAAGTCGGACCTTATTTTTTTAAGTGAGCCCCTTAATCAAACGTATTTGGGGATTTAATTTTATAGATTAAAATGCTAAATAGATTATAGAGATATGGTGCACAATATAATAGCCAATATAGATTTTTTTTAATTATGTTCAAATCGTGGGAGAAAATGATGCAGATTCAGAAACATTAAGCCTTTAGGTGTTCTTTTTCTTTATTCAATGCATCTTCTAGAATATTCCTTATATGCATGTGCAACTGTGAAGAAGTTGTGTTGATTTGTGTCAATAATAATTGTTCATAACTGAGTTAATGTTATAGTGGAAAACATGTGTTGGTTCTATAAACTATCTTCTTTTCTGTGAGCTCATGCATATGAATGATTTGTACGTGATAAGAAAAAAAAAAGGATATATATTAAATCAAGGAAAAACATGAGACCTTCCTGATGTAGGTGTGTGGATAAGTTTATAGCAAATTGTTAAAGGTATTGTAGTCACCTTAAGACCCTTAAGCTTTTTGTTAAATGTTGGAAAATTGTTATTTGCATGAAAACTATCTTCCCCCTTGATGTGTCAAAACCCTGGTACTCTTATATTGTGACTTGAATTTTGACTTGGGTTCTTTCCCTGTTTTCTTGATTGCATCGGTATGGAGCGGATAGTGTTAATGAATAGAAAATGGTTATGTATGAAATTGAAAGTATTGATGCTCCTTGCATTATCTTTCTTTTGTCTCTTACTTGTTTGGGCTATGAGTGTCCTTATGGTTAAATTTGCTTTGGAACCGTGCTTCTTGTGTATGTTGTCCTTTGAGTGCTTTTAGTCATATTGACTTCCCCCTTGGAGATGCATTGGGTGTGCATGTGATTTGTGTTATACTTTATGGGGTTAAACTTGGTGTTCTATTTGAGACCCTCTTTGTGTGAGTGTGGCCATGTTTGAAGTGGTTCCATGTTCTCCTCTCTTCGTAGCTCAGGGGTTGCCTAGAGTGCCAATAGACATCTATTGCACTTGACGATGGCAATATGGTTGGGAGGTGGGTAGCATTCTCCATTGGTCCCCGTCTAATGATCTCTTGAAGGCTTGGTGGGATCCTTGTGCTTTTTAATTACGTTGTACTCATGTGGTTCGCAGTGGCGTTGGAGCACCTCGATTGTTACTTAATCTATGTTGTATTATTATTACCCCTTGTAATTTACTCTTTGAAGTGCAATTCTTTCATGTTTGGGAAGTAGCCTTCATCTTGTAATTGTAAAATATCATCACTTGATGCTTGAAATAGATACTTGTTTTGTACAAGAATATAATATGTTGAATGTAGTTGATTATGCCTATATGATTATATCTATATGTTGTAGTCCTCATACTTTCATTAATGTTTCCATGCTATGTTTTAGAGTTGGGTTTAAATCTTATGTTGGGAGAATCTCCCCAATACTCTTGTATGTTAGAATGATTAAAATTGTATCTCACCTACAGATGAATGGTCATTTTACTTTACTTCCTTTTGAAATGAGTACAGTTTTTTGATGCTTTATGTTGGTTTCCCTAAGAATTCTTTCCCTTGGCAAGGTGTTGTTGTCTTATCTCGCACCTTGTCGCCTTCCCCGCCTTGGTGCCATGGGGTTTTAGGGTCGGGTGGAATTTTTTTTGGTTTTCGTGTCATGACCATATGGCAAATGTGGGCATGACATGTGGTTTTCATGTCATTACCACATGGCAAATGTGGGCATGATAGGGTCTAAACTACAAATCCAAAATGGGAGTCTTAATGGGTTTTTGGGCAAAATATGCATATTCAGGAGCTGGTTCTTTTAGGTGCTAATAGGATTTTTGGGCTAGTTTGGCCTAGGAAAAATATGACAACATGACCAACGTAGCTTTGTTTATGTTTTTCAAAATGTACATTTTTTATTCTTATCTCCCAAACACTCATTTACAAAATGTCATTGTTTTCCGTATTTGTAGCAACTTGTGTTAGTTCTTCTTCTCATACTCCTTCCATGGCCTCTGCCACATCTATACCCATTGTACTAGCCTCTATCTTCATAATTGTTCATGTAATTTGGGTTTATATTTTGCAATATATTGGCATTCCTTTGATTGGCCCAATTAGAGGATTTATACCCATGGTTCTAGATATATAGGGGTCTCTCTACCAATCCCTTTACATAGGCCATGTTGTGATTATCATCTCTATTATTGTGGTGTGCATTGCACCATGCTTTATGATCATCCTTCTCCCTTAGCTTAAAATATTGTGATGGGCAATATTATGTTTCATGGTAATCCCAGTCTTTGCATATACTGCAATAAAGTGTATTATTTTGTTTTGGTATTGTCTTCAAATCTACCTTTATTGCAATAGCCTTGCTTTCACCTTTTATCATTAGGCATTCATTCTGCAGATGTCCTTCTTTCATACAATAGTAGAGCCATATGTTTGGTCTTTGTTTTTGTAGACTTGCCTCTTTCCATGCTAAGATTTCTTGCTTAAGTATTAGTTGTTCCAATTCTAATATAAGTTTTTTTATTTCCATGTTTTCCTTGGTTTTATCATTCCCATGCCAAGTTTGTGATTCTATGTGACATGCCAAATTTACCGCTTTTGAGTATGAGTTGAATTCTTTACCATCTAGTGATGTTCTAATGTCAGGGCTTAATCCTGAAATGAACCATTCAATCCTTTGCTTCTCTCTCAATGGTTCTTCTAGCTTGTGGGTAATTTCTTTGAACCTTTTATCAAAATCCTTAATGGATTCTCTCTCTTTCATGACCATGTCTTGCATTTTGCTTACCCCTTCAGTAGGTAACTATAATTATAGAGGTAACTATAATTCACCTAGTATATCGTGGTTGTTGCAACAATAATATTTGCCTAAGATCCACGTTCAAATATGCATTAATGTACATTCTTACTCTATTTAGCACGTGCAGGATGGATGTTTGCATTTGTATGTGAGACATAGGTAGCAGAAGCACACTAGCATTTTATAAGTTTGTGCTTATGTGCAATACAAGTGCTTCTTTCTTTAGATTATAATATGCGTGCTTGGCAGACTTGTCGAGGGTGGGGTCGATTCAATGGTCCGTTTTGCATGAAAGTGCAAATAAACTCCATGACCTATAGTTTTATATATTATTTATAGAACCTTTCTAATCACATTTGCTCTTTCCTTTGGGGTATGGCAAGGTGTGAATGCATGGAAGCATGTTGCAAAATTGTGCATGGTTGCACTTTAAGTTCGCTCCCCAACTTTTCACATTAAGTTGGTAGATTTCTTTGTCACACATGCATAAGACATTACTACTATTTGAATGCCTTTCAAGTTTGAGAGTAAAATCTTGAAGTTAACTTGTGGCTTCCATGAAATTATTTTAGGGCTTTAACCAACCTGTACCATTCTTCCTACATTTCCTTGTTCGAATGAGGTAGGAAGAATGATATAGGGCACAGTTAGATGCAGTTGTTGCTCCCTTTTCCCTTACTATGTTAAGTTTTAAGTTTATGGTAAAACATTTTCAACTAATACTGCAAGAGTTTACTGGTGCCTTCTATGCAATAGTTTTAGGTATTTCTTCTAATAAAACCTAATTTTCTTTAAACAAAAGCACTTAAATAGAAATACCTATCGGTGTACCCATTGCACATCAAGTGTGATTACTAGTTATGATGAGAAGTGTTCCCTATGTGAGAAGCACATGATGGATTATATAGATAAAGGGTCCAAATTAAAAGGACTACCATGAAATAAATCTTGACCATAGATTTTTGAAACAATACCATAAATGATAAGAAACAAAAAAAATCACTTTACATTTACGACTATTTTAATTTATTTTGTCTTATTCCTAACATTTAAAAAAATAGTAATATTCTTTTCAAATTTATAAAATATTTTAGAAACAATACTATAAATGATAAGAAACAAAAAAAAATCACTTTGCATTTATGACTGATTTAATTTATTGTTGTCTTATCCTTAACATTTAAAAAAAAATAGTAATATTTTTTTCTATTTTATAAAATATATTTGTTTTCTATAATGTTGAGCAAGAAGAAATCTTAACCTTACAATTTTCAAATCAATATTACTTAAATAATCATTACATCTCTTTATTATTTGGGAGAGGCATTTGACTTTTTACCACCATAACTATTTTAAAAAATATTGATCATAAAATTCTAAAAATTGATGGATAGGATTTAATGTCCAATTGTTGTCAAGCACACCAACTCCATACACATCTTGAATAATATGTGTTGACATCAAATCGGTTAGGATAAAAATCTCCACAAAATATCTAAATAAAAAACATATAAAGTATTTTCTTTAAATCAATCACAAGGCAAGCTCTTATTCAACTAAAAAGGCTCATAGTTAAAGTGAAATAAACATTCATTATTCAACTAAAAAGGCTCGCAGTTAAAAGTGAAATAAATATTCATTAAAGATTAAACCAACTTCTTCCTAGCAACTGGGCAAAATATCTTTGCAAAGTCAGATCAAATAAAGTCTTTAATCGAACTAGTAGCTGGCAAAATAAAATCTTTTCAATCGAATTAGTCGTTGACATATTTGATCATATCTGATTTTGAATTTAACATGTCTATTTTAGATATCTATTGCCAACTCCCATAATTTTTCTAGCTCACCTATAAAAGACAATTCTTCCCATAGCTCTTGCCTACTAACGTCTTGCCCAAGTGATGGTGATTGGCAATGTTGATAACTAAGAGGGAGGGGGGCTGAATCAGTTATCCTAATTATTTCTTATTTCTGAACTTTCTTATTAATCAATGCAGCATTAATTCAAACAAGCAAACATAACCATGAAAATGGAGATACACATGACACAATATTTTTGATGTGGAAACCCTGTTAAGGGAGAAAACCACGGGGTGATTAAACCAAAGATTATTCTCTGTTAGAAGAATAAGGAAATACAAAATGGCACTTGCCAATTAGGGCTCACTGCCTGATCACACTGCTCACAAGAGGCACACTGCCTACAAGAGACTCACTGTCTACAAAAGAGTGTTATACAATACTTGAACTGATTGGTAGCATCTGCAAATGCTGGAGTCCAGTTCCGGTTAGGCTCAGTATACTAATTTGCTGCACTTCATCTTTCCTTTTCCCTTAAGCTGCTTTCTTTCACATATCGGACCTTTCTTACTACTTCTGCTCTACTCTCCTGCTTTTATTCGCACATCACTACTTCAAATATAAATATCACAACTAAATCCATCATGTATATATATCTGCACAAGTAATTTCATCACCTTTCTAGTCGGCACCCGGAATAGTCAATCTTTTCACTAATTCTAATCTGTCGGCTGAATCCTTGCACATCAAGTAATGCAGATCAAGTATATGCTTGTAAAAATCATTAATCATGTCGGCCAAACATGTTTCATGCCTTCATAACCTTTACCACAATCAGTAACACATCCGGAAAGTAGTCTGATGTTCTGTCAGTCAGTTCTTCCTCTGTTCACACTGTCACTCAGGAATCCGGTACTCAACTATCCATATCTTTTTCCTCATCTATCACCGGAGGCTAAATCGTTGGAATATACCACTCAAGGTAGTCCTCTTGACTTCTCCAAATCTGCACTTCACCAAGATACTTCCTCTAAGAGATCCGGACCTGTCTGTCGGACCTTGCCACATGCTCTATTCTTTTTTACCAGACCACAACATTCTTCAATCTGACTTCCGGTGGAGACACACCATGTCCTGTAGATGTGTGGGATGAACTTTGTTGCCATCAATGACAACAATCATGACTCCATATAGTGTCTCTTGCCAACAATCTCCTCCTTTGGCATTGATGGCAACACTTAGTGAAAAATGACTAAGTGTATACACTATGCTCCCCCTTGGCTGATGCTCTATTTTTATATACATTTTCCGAAACTCCCCCTTAGTTGGATTCCTCATTTTTCACTGCTCCTCACTCCCCCTTTGACATCAATGGCAAAGGGTAGGGTCCGCATACTAAAATTTTTTAAAATTTTAACAATACTTAGCCGCATAAGTATATATATATACAAGTTGTACTTACATATACTTAAGTATGTCTGAAAAAGTATTCTTCAGCTGTACAACTTCTGTCGCCCAACTCTGCTTCATCCTATCCAAAATTGAGATGTGACCACTCAACAAGAAAGCAAATGCTTCAGCCTTCTTAAGATCTGTCAGATCATTGGTCCGAGCTATAATCTGAGCATCATTTATGGCCTTATGCATGGCCTCTAACTTAGGCATAATAGTCCTAAGTTCACCCATCCGGTTAATTATGTTCTTCCTTTCCTTCTCAAAATTCTTTATTGCATTTGTGATTGCAATAGTTTGACACTCTTGATTTACTATGGAGGAAGAGAGAGGATCAAAACTTTGAGACAAACTTAGTCGTTTATCCTCTTCCTCTTTTATTTTCTTCTCAATCTCTACTATTGCTTTGGACCAGGAGATACAAAATTTGTATATTTCACCGCCATCCTTAAGAGCATTTTCTAAGCTCTTTATCCCAATACTTATATTTCTCCTATCATTAGTGATTAATCCTTGTACCTCTAAGAATCTCTTATCCAAAAACTCCTTCCAGACCTTTTCTTCAGCTGATTTTTCTAGAGAATCAAAATGTGTACTAACACCGCTGACTAAGGTTTTGAGATTACCGGAAGAGGAGGCTGTGGGATCCTTCTGAAAAGATGGCATGATCTTTTCCAGCACTCTAGATGCAGCTTCTATCAACTTACAGTATTCCATATGAGACTTTAGGAGTTTTTCATTTGCCTTAGCATTTACAAATGAAGCTATCTTCATCGTCTGTACTGGAGAAAGAGAATCAAAATTGAATGGGCCTTGTAGAAGCTCCGATTCATCAATCTCCATTGTTTCTTTGTTCAAGAATTCTTGGACAGTTTGTGCAGTGTCTCTTGCTGGAGACAGATGTTTGTTTTCTTATGCGGTCTTGGAGCTGTCCTTTGGAGTTTTCTCTCCTTCTACATTCCCACCACTAGCAGTTGTGGTTTTCTCTGCTGAAGTCTTCTCTCCTTCTACAACCTTAGCACTATCATCTTCTTTTTCCTTCACCTCTGCTTCTTTCTCCTGCAATTTTTCTTCTCCTTTAGATCCGGAGACTGTAGGGGAACCCAGAGGAGAAATGTTAGTTTGTTCAGAGCCCACCTCTTCTATCATTTTCTCAGTAGTTTCTTCTGCAACACTTGTGGTTGAGGGATCAGTGCCCAAGTCCTCTATAATAGGAAGATTAAATCTTTTGAAGGTTTTCTGGAGAATCTCTTCAATGTCCTTGGCTACCTTGTCGGTCTCACCAAGCATAAGCTGATTCATCCTTGCCTTGCTCCTGAATTCATCCTTGCAGTCTTTGAATACCATGTTCATTATCTTGGGATCAATTGAAGGATATAGCTGAATAGCTATCTGTTCCCGGATCTCAAGGTCTTTTTCCATGGCATTGGTCTTTCTCATTTCCAACTCTTTTTCTAGACTCTTAGGAATTACAGAGATAATTTTAATAAAAGCTTTATTGTAAATGTTCAAAAACCTAACTGTGGCTTCCTCCAAAATCTTTTTATCTGCTTCATTATAATCATCATAGAATTCTATTAAGGGTTGGAGGTTCCCATCCATTGTGACCACTTTCACTACATCATCTAAGGAGAGAGTGGGTTTTTCAACAAATTCCTCTTCCTTCTCTTCTTCTCCTTGACCGGTAGAGTGTTTACCGGATGATTTCTTCTTCTTCTTTAGTTTCCTTATCTCCTCATCTGATTCGGTTCCCTCATCATCCTTTAGGCTAACATATGACCTTGTTGCCTTTTTCTTTGTTCTCTTTTCTCCTTTTTCGGATGTCTGGACTTCCAGTTTTGAGCTTTTAGCAGGGACAGGTGCTAGTTTCTTTCAAGATTTGGTCCAGGTGGAAGTTTCTACCGGAGCACTTTTCTTGTTGGCAAGAGACACTATATGGATTCATGGTTGTTGTCATTGATGGCAACAAAGGTCATCCCACATATCCGCAAGTCATGGTGTGTCTCTACCGGAAGTCAGAATAAAGATTGTTGTGGTCCGGTGAACAAGAACAGAGCATGTGGCAAGGTCCGACAGATTGGTCCGGATCTCTCAGAGGAAGTGTCTTGGTGCAGTGCAGATTTGGGGAAGTCAAGAGGACTACCTTGAGTGGTATATTCTAAGGATTTAGCCTCCGGTGATGGACAAGGAAAAAGATATGAATAGTTGAGTACCAGATTCCTGAGAGACAGTGAAAACAGAGGAAGAACTGACTGACAAAGTATCAGACTACTTTCCGGATGTGTTACTGTTGATGATAAAGGTTGTGAAGGCATGAATCATGTTTGGCCGACATGATTAATGATATCTACAAGTATATGCTTGATCCGCATTGCTTGGTGAGCAAGGATTCAGCCGACAAAACAAAGTTTGTAAGAAACTAGACTGTTCCGGATGCCGACTAGAAAGGTGATGAAATTACTTGTGCGGATATATATAGAGGATGGATTTAGTTGTGAAGAGTGTGAATGAATTAACATATATGCGAATAAGTCCAGAACAGAGCAGAAGTCGCAAGAAAGATCCGGTATGTGAAAGGATAGCAGAATAAAGAACAGAGGAAAAGATGAAGTGCAGCAGATCAGTGTACTGAGCCTAACCGGAACTGAACTCCAGCATATGTAGATGCTTCCAATCAGTTCAAGACTGTGATTCTTATCACTTTGTAGATAGTGTGTCTTCTTGTAGGCAGTGGGCCTCTTGTGAGCAATGTGCTCGGGCAGTGAGCCCTAATTGGCAAGTGCCATTTTGTAATTTCCTATTCTTCTAACAGAGAATAATTTTTGGGTTAATCACCCCATGGTTTTCTCCCTTAACAGGGTTTCCACGTCAAAAATACTGTGTCATGTGTTTCTTATTTCATGGTAATGTTTTTGTGTTTGATTCAATGCTGCATTAATTAAAAAGAAAGTTCAAAAAGGGAAATAATTAGGATAACTGATTCACCCCCCCCTCTCAGTTATCAACATTTCTTACTTCCCTTTTCTACCTCTTTCTTCTCTTCGTCAGCTTTTTGTCTCTTTTCCCGATTGGCATCCAGTGCCTCCTTTGAGATGCCTAGGCCTTGGGCAATACTTTCTACTTCTTTTCTCACCTTTCTCTTGATTTTTGGCTATCTAAGTTCCACATGAATCTTTACACTCAGCTCCTCAAAGGTGCCAAACCTTTCTGCCTTTGGATCTTTTGGTTGTTTCAGCATGTGTTCAATATGCAATTCAACAATCTTCTCATCGACTTCATACCCCATGGGCATGATCCAGACTATCCTTGGCTCTACTGCCTCCATAAGACATTGATCAGTGTCTACCATGAAGCACACTGTATCCTTGTATTTTTCAACTACTAATTTGGGGATTCTTTCTCTGATTTGCATTGTATTTTGGAATTGTTTGAAGTAACCCCACAGAGCTATATTTCTTGCCTTAGCATCTCCAAGTTCATGCAAGTAATCTCTGATTTGGATAGCTACCAGTTTGTCATTTTCCCATACCCATCCATTTGATCCAGGAAGCTCATCCATGAAGTAGAAGAACAAACATAGTATCAGTCCTCCATATTTAAAGGAGTTCTTTTTGTCCTTCTTGATCTTCTGTATGTTTTCCATTAACTGGCTCAAGAGAAGTTCACAGAGATCATAATCTGCATTCTTTCTCAGCATCTCATAGGCTGTGTATACTACAGTTTCAGATACTAAATTCTCCCTACTGGAATGATATATCTTGTATCCTATTATCATAGATGCATACTTGATATCCAGGTTAGTAATATCTTCAATGGTCATTGCCCTCTTATCAAATTTTGATCCGGTGGCCTCTGTGACAATGTTGTTTTTAACAGATTTGAGGACAGGAATTCCTCTGAAGGAATGTAAACCAATTACTGCCCTAATTGCTTCCTTGGTGATCTTGCAAGGTCTATTCAGCCATAGGAAGTTATCATGCACCTTATTTAAAACATACCAGACCCATTCATCTTCTTCAAAGTAGGGGAAATGAATGAACTGATCAAAATGCTTCTCCTAGATGCCCTTATATTCTGGTTTAAGCTCAAAAGCATCATCTATCAATTGTTTGTGATAGATGTCTCTTAGTTTGAATTCCCCAAACTCTTCAATATTGGCATGTATGTAAAACCTAATGTCTTCTATGTGTAAAACACCATGCGGAACACTAGAGAATGCTCCTAGGGGATCTACCTCCAATGATTTGTATGGATGTTTCTTAAATTCAGGGCGGGGCCTACCAGATATTTTTACTATATTCGGAGTAGCCATCATCAAGAAATCTTACTGAAGAATATCAAGAACGAAAAAATACCTTTTCCGCAATTTAGGGCACACGATGAAATCCGGATTGAGCTGTATGAACAATCATCTTGATCTTTGAAAAATTAGTTGTAGAGCTCCTTTTCATTTCTTCTTGAATGTAGAATGAACAAGTGATTAATGAGAAAACCCTTATATTGCTCCGCAAGCCCTAATGTCAGGTTGCAATAAATTCTTGACCTAAGTTATTTCAGTTGCTCTGTTTCCGGACCAGTCTTGTGAAAACACCTATTTCATTGGAAGATTCTTCAAATCTTTTTGTGGATCTCTCAAATTTTTACCAGACCTTCTTTAGATGTTTCTCTAGAAACCCTTTGATCCATAGCTTCTCATGTGCCAATTTCAGGCACCAATTAACTGGTTGGGGGAATAAGGTTTTCTTTGTGTCTCCCCCTAAGCCAGAGCTCATTTTAATTTCTGAAAGGAATATCAACACCAGAGTCTAGTGCGGATCCATTCTCTGTACTTTTCTTCACCCAAATCTTGTTCATCTCTCTTTTAACTTCATCCGCATTCATCTTTTATTTACCCTTATCTTGATTCTGATTATGATATACCGGACCTCTTTTGTCCTGATTCTTGCTTCTACAGAATCTTGCACTATGACCGGATCTATTGCAAATTTGGCAAACAACATTTCTTTGCATATTTGACTGATGTCCTCTTGATCTACATTGATTAGCCATATGACCTACTCTATTGCATGCAAAGCATCTACCATTGAATGATTTGTTCATTTGCATATTTCTGCATTCATGAGATTTGTGACCATACCTTTTGCAGTTGAAACACTATCCGGAGAAGGATGAATTGGTCTGACTCATTTTATTTCTGCACTGATTAGCTTTATGACTAAAGTTATTGCAGTTGTGGTAGTATCCATTGAAGGATGGATATCTTTGAGCATTAGGCTATCTTACCGGAGGTCTTCTAAGCCTGTTCCTTGGATTTTCTAATCTAAAGTTCTTCTAACCAAATCTGGAGATTTCTCCTTTCTCATATCCCAAGCCACACTTGTCATCTACCTTCTTTTGACTTTCAAGAAGAACTTCAAGTTGAGCAGAACTTATCTTGAATTTCTCTTTATATTCATTTGTTGTTTGAAGATCCCTTTTCAGAGAAACAATTTGATCCTCAAGTTTTTCTTCATTATTTTTAGCATCTTCAAGATCAAATTCAAGATGTCTGATAATTCTATCCATCTAGTGGCAATCTTCTGATTTTTCCCTGAGAGATTGTTTTAGATTATCTTCAGTTTTTCTTTTCTCTTCAATTTCTTGAGTAAGCTTTATAACTCCTAATTCCATTTCATGTCTTACCATAATGATTTCTTTTGATAACTTTTCACACAAATTGGTTTTCTCCTTTAGCTCTTCATTTGCATCATTTGTTTCACCTTATCTTGCCAATTGTTGAAGCAGCTCCTTTCTCTTTTTCATAGAGAGACTTAATTTGTCTTTTAGTTCTCTCATGAATTCATCAGCCTGTTTGAGTCTTTCCTTTAATTCGTTGACTTCAGAGTTTGACTATTCAAGATCATCAAGGGCAGTCTTGAATTGCTCTTTTAAACCATATGCATCCATTTGAATTCCCAGATCTTCCTCAAGCTGTTAGACTTTGTTAGGAGGAACTTAGCTCTGATACCAATTGTTGATAACTGAGAGGGGGGGTGGTGAATTAGTTATCCTAATTATTTCTTCTTTCTAAACTTTCTTATTAATCAATGCAGCATTAATTCAAACAAGCAAACATAACCATGAAAATGGAGATACACATGACATAATATTTTTGACGTGGAAACCCTATTAAGGGAGAAAACAACGGGGTGATTAACCCAAAGATTATTCTCTATTAGAAGAATAAGGAAATACAAAATGGCACTTGCCAATTAGGGCTCACTGCCTGAGCACACTGCTCACAAGAGGCACACTGCCTACAAGAGACTCACTGTCTACAAAAGAGTGTTATACAATACTTGAACTAATTGGTAGCATCTGCAAATGCTGGAGTCCAGTTTCGGTTAGGCTCAGTATATTGATCTGCTGCACTTCATCTTTCCTTTTCCCTTAAGCTGCTTTCTTTCACATACCAGACCTTTCTTACTACTTCTGCTCTACTCTCCTGCTTTTATTCGCACATCACTACTTCAAATATAAATATCACAACTAAATCCATCGTGTATATATATCCGCACAAGTAATTTCATCACCTTTCTAGTTGGCACCCGGAATAGTCAATCGTTTCACTAATTCTAATCTATTGGCTGAATCCTTGCACATCAAGTAATACAGATCAAGTATATGCTTGTAAAAATCATTAGTCATGTCGGCCAAACATGTTTCATGCCTTCATAACCTTTACCACAATCAATAACACATCCGGAAAGTAGTCTGATGTTCTGTCAGTCAGTTCTTCCTCTGTTCACACTGTCACTCAGGAATCCGGTACTCAACTATTCATATCTTTTTCCTCATCTATCACCAGAGGCTAAATCGTTGGAATATACCACTCAAGGTAGTCCTCTTGACTTCTCCAAATCTGCACTTCACCAAGATACTTCCTCTAAGAGATCCGGACCTGTCTGTCGGACCTTACCACATGCTCTGTTCTTGTTTACCAGACCACAACATTCTTCAATCTGACTTCCGGTGGAGACACACCATGTCCTATGGATGTGTGGGATGAACTTTGTTGCCATCAATGACAACAATAATGACTCCATATAGTGTCTCTTGCCAACAGGCAATACCTAAGGCCACGCTTGCCGCCGACAAGGAAGAAACGAAAGAGATGATGGTGAGAAATCCCTAGAGCAAAAGGCTAAGTAACTGGCTAATATTTAATGTGCAGTCACCTCCCTCACAGTCCTTGCAAATGGAAGAGTTGGGATAAGGAGCTCAAATTTCTTCTAATTACGTCCAATCTCTCTAAGAGCAACAATTCTTGGTTTAAACCAGTGAGGCTTCCTCACAGTCTCTATTGCTACAATTGCATGTGGACCCTCACCAAACTGCCTTTTGGATGCACGCCGAGTGCCCCTTGCACTAGCACTAGAAGATTCAACAGCAGAAGTGGAAGCAGCAGCAGTACCGATTCTCTTCCTTGGAACTGTTGTCTTCTAACTAGCCATTTTTGGATATCTCAATGGGTTTGTAAAATAATCAGCCTATTGATAAGTGAATTTCAAATCCCCTACCTCTTCCATTCAACCAATTCTCATACTTAAAAACTTATCTGAATTTGGCTCAAAATTCAGCTACTGAACCAGTAGAGTGTAAAAGGGTATATTATCTGTTGTGTCTACCAACTAGAAATAGCACCTGGAGGTGCAACGATACAGTAATAGGAATTAAAAAGAGGTCCATTTATTTACTTTGTTGTAAGGCATCATAATAATATAAAAGTGCTAGAAGTTATTGTTAAAACATCGAAATAAATTATGTATTAACATTAGGGAAATTAAAGACAATATTTCCTCCATAATAATGTAACTGCATACTTCTTGTTGTAACTATGCAAGTTTTTTTTTCCATCTACGCAGTTACAACCAGAAGCACCCACTCACATTACACAAAGGAAATTAGCTATTAAACGACATCAAATTTTAGAGGAAATGGACTCTAACAAACTTAAAAATATTATATATAGTATCAGTAGTTTACAATTTTGCTAATCACAATAGAGGGTCTTCATGATAATATTGTGCACTTTTAATGCTAAAATTCTTTATTTAAGTTTCACATTTGAATTGCATTTTAAATATTCCCAAACTTCTTTGCATGCATATGAGGATTTACTCTAAAAAGAAAGCCATTATCCTCTTAAATATTTGCTAAACCTTAATCGTTATGGATAAAGGATAATTATAATTTCTTGCTTTGTGAACTGTTTGTCAAAACACCTCAAAAATTATGAGTATCAGAGATTGTTGCGATTACAAGGTATGGGCATCCATCAAAACATGGAGAATAGAGGAATTTCGTTAGATGATGCAATTGCCCTGCTTGACACATATGCAAAGTTTAGAAGCACACACAAGGCATGTGTGAACTGTTTGACAGAATGTCTCAAAGGATTGCGGCCTCATGGAATGTCACAATGGCAGGCTATGGATCTATTTAAAAAGGTCTTAGGATCTATTTTAAGTAAATGTAACTCGCAGTTGTAAAGCTGTAACCATCAACTTTAGCCAACATCGACCCCATCTACACTTGAATGGAAGAGAAATTTTGTCTGATGTTGTAGTTATAATCTAGAGAACAGAGTTGTGTCCCATAATAGAATTAATGGGATCCAAATCCACTAATATAATTGTTACTTTAGAGTTAGTAGATGACGTCGAAACATATTAGTGTTTGTACTCTATGGAATGATATGATAATTTTCAAACTTATTTGATATTACTATATTTAGAAGAAATGCATAATAAATGATATAAAACCATTTGAATGAATTTTTTCCCGTACTTGTCATAATTCTTGTATTTAAGATTTCATTTCATAGATATGTTGTTGGGTGAATTCATGATGATTTGATATTAAAGTATTGAAGTAAAACATTTTCAATCATCTCAATCTTTCCAGAGTTCAAATAATGTCCTCGAAGAATTTTCATAGCCCCAATGTGATTTTTAATCTCTTGGTTTATGCTATTATTACTCTTTACCTTGTTGGATTTGTTTCAATTTTGACTCACATGAAATTATCTACAACAATGAATAGTCCTAAAGTAATTTTGATTCTTCCAATATAGACCCAATAGTTGTGGGTGCATTGGGGCATTCAAAGACTATGTATTTTAATACTATAGCACTATTACTTGTCACTTTGAAGTTCTTGGTGTTGATTATTAATACTGATTAAATGTGTTTAAAGGAAAATACTATTTCCTTAGGGTTAATCTAGGCTAACTAAATAAATGCATACAATTAGACACAAATTAAACTAGATTAAATCAATGACAATTGGGAATGATAAAGCATGTAAAATAATGTTATTTTAGGAAATTGATTTTATAGAGTGTACTTAGCTCTTGACTGAGGAGAGAGTATGAATGTCGATACCTTGATGAATCAATTCGTCAAAAACTAGGATCTTGTAATGCTTCTTCTCAAATTCAATGTAGACATGGAAATTTGTACAGGTTGATTCTATGCCTAGGGATCAACTAGACATGCTTAGCCATCGAGACTTTGCCTCAAGCCACAATTGGGTTGCCACTACAATTGCCCCCTCTTTGGTGGACAATATTGTTGAATTTATTGATTACTATTGTTCAACACAAGAAAACTTGTACCAAATTTATCTAACTCTAACAAAATTACGCTCTTAACAAAAAAATATATCAGCATGCCCATTGAACCTATGGGTCCAATTGCTAGTTATATATAATCATAATCCTATTTAAAATTATGACGGGTTGATTTAAAATCTCTCCTTTCTTGATATGGTCTTTTAACATTTCAATGGTATTTTACAGCAAAATGCATTTGATTATTTTATGACTTGTTTTTGGAGCTTTGGTGGGGGAGAATCCCAAAGCTGTGCAGGTCCTTTGGAAAAAAATAGAGGTTTGGGTTGAGGGGGAAGCGTTTGTCTTTCTTCCATTTCTCCCTCTTGTCGTTATGTTAAAGAGGGGTATTATTTTAGTGGGGGTGAGGCATAGTCGGAAGGGATGGTTAGTATTAATATAGTTTTTAGGGTGTATTGAAGGGAAGTGTCATTTTGACCATGTGGGTTATAGGAGTTTTAGGGTTGAAGTTTTGGGGGGAAGAGTTTTTTTTTTGGAGCAGGAGCAAGGCATTTGGGAGGGGGGAGGAGGAAATCGGAGGAGGTCAAGCAAGCAAGGGGGAATGGCTAAGCCCTTGAAGTAGCAAAAGCAAGAGAAGAAAAGGGCGAAAGGAGGTGGTGGCTAAGACGGGGGGCGCTGAGGAGAACAATGGTGGATTGTGGTTTCATTCTACTCTTGCCAGTCACACTCCTTGTATGTTCTAAAACTTTTCTTTCTAGAGTTTCTTTTTGGGCAGTCCTGCAATCGTCACATTCCATGAGATGACACCCCTTATAAACATTCTACCAAACAGATTTGTGCCTGGGTTGTGCTTCCACATTTTGTGTAGATGTCAACCAAAGAATTTCCAACTGATATCTGATAGAAATCTACCGTCCTTTATGCCTAAATGGATTTACATACGCTGTTCAAATGCTCCCAGTTTGAAACAGGTAGAGAAGACATTTGCAAGGTTGGGAACGTAGGTTTATGTTAGCTGAGTTCATTTGCGGGTCAACCCACAATAATGGGTTACACTTTTTGGCCAAACTTGACATTGAAATCAACATTTTGAACTAAATCTTCACTTTCTGAGACATATAGCTGCTAAACCATTAGGAATTTGAAGATGTTGTGAACTAGTGATTTGTGAGATTTTGTTTGTAGATTCTAAATATATTTTTAGAAAAAAATTTGGAGTTAAATTGTAAAAAAAATTACGTCTCCTTTGATAACTAGTTTTTAATAGTAAACAACATTTTTTTAAAGTGATGTGTATTCTGTAGCACAACTTTTTTTCTACAAAGGATAAAATTCTGATTCTTTTGAATTTAGATTGGTAGCACCAATATATAGGGCATGCATTTGGTTTCATAATGTTTTGTTGAATATTTTTTTAATTAAGTTTTGAAGTCAAACCAATTATAATTTAGACATAGGCGTATTCCATAAAGCATAACTTTTTTTGTATGTATCGAAATTCAAAAAAAATTTGGTTGAAACAAGGACATCAATACCTACGGCATAGATATTTTTCAAAAAAAAAATCACTAATTTACTAATTTTCCATGTGTGTAGAACAGAGAACTTGATGTTCAATGAAAAACCTACATTCACAAGAAATAAAAAATAAATATTATAATCAAATTAAATATTCTTAAAATTATACTTTTTGGGAAGCTTATAACAAGGACTAAATACTTACAAAATATAAATTTTAAATGAATTCATTTGATCCCCCAAAAGGTAAATCAAAAGTGGTTTTTTATCAACATTTTGATAGGTGTAGAGGAGACTGCATTATAGGTATGGTTTAAAACTAGCGGGCTTCTATCCAAGGGGGTTTGAATCTAAGGGGTTTGATCAAACCCTGTTCAATTAAAATCCTTTAAATGGAACCTTTTAAGGCTTAAATAATTATATTTTCAAAAAATATTTGATTTCAACAAAAATCAGGATGTCCCAGAAAGTGTAACCCATTAGTGTGGCAACACCCTTGCATGAAAGTTTCTGAGGACTATTCATCTAACCCATTTTGATTATATCCTGCAAACATGGTCTTCCATGAGATCACTTTTCTGTTAGGCCGACTGTGAAATAATCCTTATGACTTGTCTTTTCTTTGACCTCTCTTTGAGCATCTAGAAAAATAAAAAAAATAAAATAGAGAAAAAGTAGTCCAGTTATACACAGAGAATAGCATGAAAATATAAATCATTTGAACAAAAGAAGATGGTCATAATGGAGGCACTTTTCACAAAAAATGAGTAAACCAAAAATTAGAACAAAAGGAAGCAAAATACATTAATTTTAGGCATAGTTTTGTCTCTCAAAGCAAAAAGGAAAAGTTGTCTAGCTGTGGAAAACCCATGGCCTGGGAGAGGCAGCCACTTTTTAGGGCTCAACTTTACCCTAGTAGACATGGTCTTCCAGCCACTCAGGCCTAAAAAAACTAGAGATCATTTATACTGCAATTAGTTTCTTATATTCTACCTCAATCAACAATCTTGGGTTATTAATTCCTTCCATTTTAGATAACCATGTAAATAAGCACACATTGGGAATCCTTTCAAAACTTTAGTGATGCATTTCAAATCTTTTCTTTATTATAACCTTTAATTATTAGCATGAGAAAGATATTTAATCCCTTTTTTTCATTTGATTCCACTTCAAGTCGGACCTTGTTTTTTTAAGTGAGCCCCTTAATACAACGTATTTGAGGATTTAATTATATAGATTAAAATGCTAAATAGATTATAGAGATATGGTGCACAATATAATAGCCAATATAGATTTTTTTTAATTATGTTCAAATCGTGGTAGAAAATGATGCAGATTTGGAAACATTAAGCATTTAGGTGTTCTTTTTCTTTATTCAATGCATCTTCTAGAATATTCCTTCTATGCATTTGCAACTATGAAGAAGTTGTGTTGATTTGCGTCAACAATAATTGTTCATAACCGAGTTAATGTTATAGTGGAAAACATGTGTTGGTTCTATAAAGTATATTCTTTTATGTGAGCTCATGCATATGAATGATTTGTATGTTATAGGAAAAAAAAGGGATATATATTAAATCAAGGACAAACATGAGACCTTCCTGATGTAGTTGTATGGATAAGTTTATAGCAAATTGTTAAAGGTATTGTAGTCACCTTAAGACTCTTAAGATTTTTGTTAGATGTTGGAAAATTGTTATTTGCATGAAAATTATCTTCCCCCTTGATGTGTCAAAACCCTAGTACTCTTATATTGTGACCTGAATTTTGACTTGGGTTCTTTCCATGTTTTCTTGATTGCATCGGTATGGAGTGGATAGTGTTAATGAATAGAAAATGGTTATGTATGAAATTAAAAGTATTGATGCTCCTTGCATTATCTTTCTTTTCTATCTCGTACTTGTTTGGACTATGAGTGTCCTTATGGTTAAATTTTCTTTGGAACCGTGCTTCTTGTGTATGTTGTCCTTTGAGTGCTTTTAGTCCTATTGAATTCCCTCTTGGAGACACGTTGGATGTGCATGTGATTTGTGTTATGCTTTATGGGGTTAAACCTGGTGTTCTATTTGAGACTCTTTTGTGTGAGTGTGGCCATGTTTGAAGTGGTTCCATTTTCTCCTCTCTTTGTAGCTCGGGGGTTGCCTAGAGTGCCAATAGACATCTATTGCACTCAACGATGGCAATATGGTTGGGAGGTGGGCAGCATCCTCCATTGGTCCTCATCTGACGATCTCTTGAAGGCTTGGTGGTATCCTTGTGCTTTTTCATTACGTTGTACTCATGTGGTTTGTGGTGGCGTTGGAGCACCTCAATTGTTACTTAATCTATGTTGTATTATTATTACCCCTTGTAATTTATTCTTTGAAGCGTGATTTTTCCATGTCTGGGAAGTAGCCTTCATCTTGTAATTGTAAAATATTATCACTTGATGTTTGAAATAGATACTTGTTTTGTAGGAAAATATAATATGGTGAATGTAATTGATTGTGCCTATATGATTATATCTATATGTTGTAGTCCTCATACTTTCATTAATGTTTCTGTATAAACCTAAAAATGGCTAAGTCGAATAAAAGAAATATTTTAATATTTATTTTAATTCTCATTCTCCTATCAATTAAATAAATATTCTAATTTATTTAATGATTCACATCCCTCCAATAATTAAATAAAATCAATTTATTTAATTAATATTCCCTAATTCCTCTAATATCTCACATAATTAAATAATTCTAAATTATTAATTAATCCTAAATTCCTCTATTCCAAAGTCCTAAATTTCATAAATCCACATCACCTTTCCACCTCACCATGTTGCACATGTAATTAAATATTTTAATATTTAATTAGCTAATTTCCCTCACCCACATGTCCTATTTCTCCTCCAGTCAGATTAGTTAACTCATCAATCAAATCTGTTAACTAATTAGTCAATTGAGTTCACCAATCAATCTATTCAGTTGACTCCCCAATCAACCTAGTTAACTGATCAATCATCTCAGTTAACTCCTCAATCTATTATGTTAACTCCCATAACTCATGAAGAAGGCTTGTACACTTGTCCTCTCCTGATTCGCACACATTCCCTCAAGTCTTCTCAACCGTACACCTCATAGGTAATTCCTCCAGTCATGGATCTATTAACACTTGGATTTGGTCTTCCCTCAGCCTATATAAGCAAGGTCTCCACACCCATTTGCATCCACTCAAGCATTCGTAATCTTACTCTGTAGGAATCATATCAGCGTGCCTTTGGCAAAGTTATCTCCATTTGCATTCACACAACCTCATTATCATAATCATCATCCAATCATGTCTCCATCAATCCATATCCATTAGTATTACATTGTAGTGTGATCTCCATTGCATTGTCCACCTACAACCATTCTACTCTTGTCATCTTCAACATCAAGGAAGTATACACTTCTAAGAGCTCCATTATCACAAAGATCAAGAAGAGATAGGTGAATAATGGAAGCATAGAGGTAAAATGATCTTTGAAGGTATATTCTTGGTTTACTTGTGTTTATATCAATTTCCATTGAGTTATTGGATACTTAGTTGCTTTAAACTATTGTTCACATTTTCCACTAACATTTCTTGTGCCCACCATGGGGCCTTGCCCCGTTTTTAACTTCAATTCGAGTGTTTTGTGAAGGTTCTATCACGACAGGTCGTTCCTGTGCATACAACTTCTAATTTTGCGCATTCAACACTTTTTGCACCACATACACCTTTCTGCACATCCAATCCATTCTATTGCACATCTGATGCGTCTTGCCGCGCTTTTGATATTTCTGCACATATAAAGCACAGCCCTGCGAATTTGATATCTTTTGTTGCACTTTTGTAAATCTGCACATATGAATCATAGTGATGCACATATAACCTGCAGATTTGTGCATATGATTTGTCAGAGAAAGTTGTAATGTTTTTATTAGATCTTCCGTACTAACTCTCATTTGTAGGTGTTAGGAGCTAGACTTAGTCATTTTAGCTACATTATTAAGCCACTTAGAACTGATTAGGAGAGAGTAACTTAATATGTTCATGCAAATCATCACATAGACATAACTAGGAGGAAAGTAAATCATTTTGTTGCATCACAACTTGCCTCTAGTCCCAACCTAGGGGTTAAAACTGAACAATTTCTTTATGTTTTTACTATCTTGCACTACAATCCATCACATAGCTTAATAGGGGAAAGTAGCACTTGTTTATTTCTTCAAGAAACAATCTACACCTAGATTTGTTAGAAGGTTAAAATAAACAATCTTTTCCAAGTTATTGCTATTTTGTTATAAATTTATGTGCTTGGTAGAGTTAACACATTTAGTTATTTTTCTTTTAACTAGGAAGATAAAGAACCATTGTTCTCCGTGCTTGGCAATGATAATAGGCCTATGCTCTCCCCTTTCTGGGGTGACCAAAATGCCAAACTTATCATTTTACATGTGTAACCTTTAGAGAGGCATGCCCTTGGAATTCCTTCCTTCCAAGTGGGATGACCTTAAGTGATAATAGGCTAAAGCCAAGCCACCTCCAAGTCACTATAAATAAATTGGGTTTGTGATGAAAATTGCAAACCACGAGTGTTGTGTTACACCAACAAATGTTTCCCCCAAAACCCTATAGAGCGTAACCTCTGCAGGCTGGGAAGCCTCCTTATCGGCGCAAATTTCTGCACGTGTAACCACCTGAACAAATGTCCATACTAAAAAGCCATTGTTTTTAGAATGCCAAAAACCCCTATTTGGTGACACAGGAGGAGGAACCTCTAGAGCCGTCCAATGTCATACACTCATTTAGTGTGGAGACAGAAAAGTTCAACTCTTCAGAGGAACTGTAACTTGGTGTGCGTGAGAAATGAGTGCCATGGAGGGGAGCCGATGCTACCAAGTTACTATCTGTCATGCCTTTATGTAAGTGGCTGGGGTAAAACCCAAGTTGGAACTCATCAAATACTATCCTTGCCAACCTTAGGATTGTACTTGCTTTTGGTCACAAATTTGTAAAAACAACATGGAATCTTCTTGTTTGATGTGTTTTCTTGCAACTAATTGATATAAATCATCAGTGAAAATACCAAACTTGCTTCAAGAAACATTGTGAAAACAAGCCAAGATAAAAAAAAATGAAACAAAAAGACAACACTACCTGTAGTTTTGCATATTTAAACCATTATGCTACACATATGCAAAGTTTTGTTGCGCATTTAATTCTGTTGCGCAATTGGCCCATTATGTTGCGCATTTGAGACATTTTGCTGCACATACAGTACTTATGTGCATTTGACGCACAGAGTGGCACATGCAAACCATAGTACTGCACATTAAAAAATTAGAGCATTTCAACCAGTCCTGCACATTTGACCTACATAGTTGCGCATTTGACCATTTTTCCTACGCATCTGAAGCTGTGCATGCAAAATAGAGAGCTATTCTGTATGCTTTTGAGAAAAATTTAAACTATTTTGTGGTACCCATTATTGCATATACCTCGTTCGTGATCTTAGAAAAACCATACAAATCAATTTCGTATCCCTTTTCCAAACCGTTCCCATTTGCCATAACATCCATTGTAAAAACATCAAACAAAACAAACCAAGTTTCCTGCTAAGGTGTCATTAAAATCTTCCAAAACTCAAAACAAAAATCTAGTTGGTTTCATAATAGGATATATCATCCTTCATCTCGGGACTACACTAGTGTAATCTTGATAAAAGTAGTTCATATCAATAGCGGTGATCAACTCTCCCTACTTTGACTATATTTTACCTCAAGAGCACATTTGTTTGAGCAAGTAGTAGATCAAAATTTAAACCTTAGGAAAAATCTTGTCATCTCAAACACACCAAAAATGTCTATTCACAAGCATTTTCATCCAACATTCACCCCCATCAAACAGTTTTTATGGTTGCAACTAGATCAAAATCCAAAGAAAAGCAAGATATGGATCCTTTAAACAAAGACATACCATCTCCATCTCACAGTGATGGAGAGGAAGAAATCCCGTATGAGGAAGTAATTGGTGCTTTACAAGACTCAAAATTTCAAAAGATGATGGACATGTCCTAAACATGGACCCTCAAAAGTATTTCCTTATGCTAGCACAGCAAGGGACCAGACTTCCATCAGATTTTGACACCTCCACCTTAAAAGACGCCACCTCTACGAATGACATAGAAACTCCCAAGATCACACAAGAGGTTCCCAAAATAGACAAGACTAAGGATACCACAAACCCTCTAGACTTATTGACTCAACAAATCCAAGTCTTGCAGCAACAGCTCTCAGACATTCAAACTGGAGCATCCTCAAAGCACTACTCTTTAGAGGATATTTCACCATATCCTTTTGACAAAGGCTTGATCATGATACCTTTCCCCTCAAAATATGAGGTACCAAAATTTGACAAATATCGAGGAAAGGGTAATCCAAGAGACCACATCAGAGAATTTAGTGCAGCATGTCTCGAAGTCACCCATAATGAAACGTATCTTATGTGACTATTCCCAAGGAGCTTGGGGGAACAACTTATGGAATGGTTCTCTCACCTACCTCCTGACATCCAAACCTTTAGTGAACTAGTGGACAAGTTTGTCACTCATTTCTCTGATAACATTGAGCATGAAATTGCAATGTTAGATCTTTGTAACACTAAACAAAAGGGTGAAGAATCCTTCGCCTCTTTCTTACAAAGATGGAGACAACTGGCCAGCAAATGTCCATATCATATGCCAGAAAAACAAATGCTTGAAATGTTTGTAGACAACCTAAATGTTGATCTAAGATATCAAATATCAATCTAATGTCCCACTTCTTTTAGTAAGGTCATTGAGATGGTTTTACTCATTGAAAAAGCTTTGATAGCAAAGGGGCAAATAAAACTTTACAAGGACACCCCTAGTGCAAATGTTAACACGGATAAGCCATGATTTTGGACCAAAAATAAGAACATCGTGAATGATGGGGTGGTTGATGCTAAGAATGTGATGCCCAAGCAACCAATTTTCAACTTATCAAACCCACAAAACACCGAATCACAGTCTACAAACTTTTCTCCTTGAAGAAAGTTCACACCTCTAGGGGAAACACTAGAATCCACCCTACAGAAGCTAATATCCAACAATCTCATAACGCTTCCAATGGCGTGGGAATATGAACCAAAAGTTAAACCTCCTTGGTGGAAAGACATAGACTTCTGCGAATACCATGGAAGCAAAGGCCATAAGACCAAAGATTGTCAAAAACTAAAGCACACCATTCAAGACTTGGATCAAAAATAGATATCACTTGATAGGCATGCCTCTAATGATGATCATATAGCATTCAAGAATCCACTCCCCGACTATGAGAAGAGAGGATCTTCAAATCAAAACAAAAGTCGGGCTAACAACGCCACTTATACCAATGTGTCATATGACTACGTTGTTAACCACATTTTAGAAAGTGATTCACATATCAATGTGATCACTATAAATAAAACCCCTAATTGTAATGTGACCACTCGTGGTGCAAAGGTTACTCTTAAGGGAGCTCCGTCCAAACCATCCTCTACATCCAACTAGTACAATGTCCTGGACCAACTTCACAAGACACCCGCACACATTTCCATTTTGGAACTTTTATGTCTATCCCCGTCCCACAAAGCCATACTCGAACAAGCTCTTTTGGAAACCACCGTCCCAACCAATCTCACCGAAGAGTAGTTTTAGACCATGGTAGGTCATTTTACCACACCTCATTTCCTATCATTCACAAAAAAGGATGACATGTCAATCACCCAACCACACAATGCGTCTCTCCACATTGAGGCCTTCATCCACAAGCATAAAATAAAAAGAGTTCTAATCGATGGAGGAGTGGGTCTAAATATTTGCACCTTAAAGATAATCCTTGCATTGGGGTTTTTAGAGAATGATATCGATCCTAAAAAGAAAATCACCATCAAAGCTTACGATGAAGAGGAAAGAACTTCAAAAGGAACCGTTGTTTTGCTTATCAGACCTATAGTAAAGGATGTAGTGTGTCAAGTGCTTGATATGGAGATGGTATATAATATTCTCCTTGGAAGACCTTGGATACACACAATGAAGGTAATGCCATCCACCTATCACCAGTGTATCAAGTTCCCCCATGGCGGCCAAGAGATCACCATCCAAGGCGATCCCAATCCATTTCAATATTGCAACTCCATACAATCCAAACCTGACATTGTAATTCCCAATAACTGTGCCTCTGCTTCATCCTCATCTTGTGTTGACCCAACTTCACTCCCTTCCACATCCAAGGCACCTGAAATCAACCTCAAGCTCAAAGACAAGGGTGTCGTTGAATATACAATCGCACAATCCTTTTGCTTAGCGCAGCTACCTATATCCCCCAGGTCCTATGGAAAGCCATCCATGAACAAACCCAAGGCATTAGAAACTCCTAAAGGTCCTTTTATAAAATGGGGAAGCCTCGAAGATGAGAGCGATGAGAAAGACATCCTATAATGGTTATATAAGGATGAAGACAGTCTATCCAAGCCACAAGACCATCAATCCACATTGCAAACCGAACAGTATGGTCAAGGATTCTCAATACTACAAAGAATGGGATATGAAGGTCATGGGCCCATAGGATTGAGGAAAGAAGGTATCATTGAACCTATCCAACCTCCTTCATTAATAGCATGAGACACTACAGGGCTAGGTTATAGAAGCAAAGCAAAGACCAAAGGAATAGACAAGCATAAAGGCAAACAACCAGAAACATTTACTACTAACCTAGTAGAGCAGATTCACCAACTACAAGGTTGGAGTGAGACAAACTCCAATGAGTATGAATGGGATAGTCTCTCTGAACTATCTTGTGATGAAAAAGATGTTGATGTGGTCCATGAGTATGACCATACCCATGCAACTTATGAGAGACAAAGTTCAAGGTCTAGACCTCTAGAGTTTGATCTGCATAATAATGATAGTGAGTTTTGTGAGGAAAGAATGATGCCACACTTGACAGATCAACTTGTGTAGAGTACCATCGCAAGCATTGTCAATGCTTACAATAACCACACCAACTCCTCCATCTTGACCATCACTATCCTCAAACCAGACCAATCCGATGACCTATTACCACTATTACATCCATAACTCATAGATTGGGATTTGCAAGACTCTACCCCTGAGCTCGATACCTTTTAGAATGATGAGGCCATCATCGATTATCTAGAACTTAGAGACCATATACCCGCAGGGGATCACAGAGACGGTTATGCCATAGAACTCAATGACAAGGCTTATTTTGGAGAGAGTGGCAAGCCTTTCAGTCTTAAAAATGTAAAAATGAAAGATAGATCTAACAGTGAAAACCACTCTGTGGCAGTGTTAGATCGTGAAAATAGTAAAAATATAAAAGACGTATCTAATGGTGAAAACCTCTCCGAGGCACCGAAGGATGAAAGGATTGACACTCTTCCCAATCTAACACATCAGGAGAGATCCTCAATCTTGATGGAACCAGTAGAACAGATCAACGTCGCCATAGGTGAAAATCTAAAGATGATTCATATGGCACAATCTTTAACTACACAAGAGAAGCCTGAGTTCATCGAATTCTTCAAAAAGAAACAAATCAACTTTGCTTGGTCATACATGGATATGCCGGGTCTAGACCCAAACCTTATAATGCATCACATATCACTAGCTCCAGGAGCTAAGACAGTTAAACAAAAGCTAAGGAATATGCACCTGCATATCGCACTCATGGTAAAAGAAGAACTAAAGAAGCTGCTAGATGTTAGCTTTAACAAACCAATTGACTATCTAGAGTGGATTTCAAATTGCCTGTTACCAAACTAGATGGAAGAGTTTGGCAGTGTAATGACTTCAGGGATCTGAACAAGTCTTGTCCCAAAGATGACTTCCCTCTGCCTAACATTGACATCATTGTAGATCTTATAGCAAGGCACACCATGTTGTTATTAATGGATGGATTCTCTGGCTATAACCAAATCAAGATAGCATCAGAGGATTAGCATAAAATTGCATTCACATGTCCATGGGGTACCTATTGTTGGTGCGTTATGCCATTTAGGCTAAAGAATGCGGGGGCAACATATCAGCGGACAATGACAACAATCTTTCATGACATGATGCATACCATCATGGAAGATTACGTAGATGACATTCTAGCCAAATCAAAAACTAGAGAAGGGCATCTACAAGTCCTGGACAAGATCTTCACAAGACTAGAGAAATTTAATGTACGGTTAAATCCCAAAAAGTGTTTTTTTGGAGTCACGTTCGGTAAACTCCTTGGATATATCAGATCAGCTAATGGAATAGAGGTGGACCCATCCAAGGTCAAAGCAATCATGGAAATGTCACCACCTAAGAATCTGAGTCAATTCAAGTCTCTACAAGGAAAGTTGCAGTCCATCAGAAGGTTCATCTCTTAGCTGGCAGATAAGTGTCACCCATTCACGCATCTCCTACACAAAAACATTCCTTTCAAATGGGATGACATGTGTGAGCAAGCATTTCAACATCTAAAGGAGTATTTGATGAATCCACCTATCTTAATGCCACCAATTCAGGGCAAGCCATTGCTACTCTACATTTCAGCCACACCAATAGTTCTTGGAGCTCTGCTAGCACAACAGAACCACGAAGGAAAATAACAAGCAATCTACTACATTAGCCGAATACTGGTAGGTTACGAGCTACAATATACACCAATTGAAAGAGCATGCCTCGCTATGATCTTTGCTTCCCAAAAATGGAGACATTACATGTTATCACATTCCATCAAGCTAGTAGCGAAGATTGATCCATTGAAATACTTGCTCAACAAAGCTACCCTAATAGGTAGAATATCAAAATGGGTCATGCTACTTAGTGAATTTGACATTGAGTATATAGATAGACGAGCAATAAAGGGGCAAGTGATTGTAGATCAGTTGGTAGATGCACCTTTAATAGATGACAACCCATTAAGATTTGAATTTCTAGATGAGTCTATCTTTAACATAACAACAACAACCTGGAAACTCTACTTTGACGGATCATATACGCAGCATGGGTCTGGGGTAGGTATCTTGTTAATCACACCTAATGGAGACACCATTCCAAAGTCATACAGACTACTCTTTCCATGCACTAACAATGTGGCGGAGTATGAAGCTCTATTCATTGGCATCAAGCTGGCAGTAGAATGGAAAATCACAGAACTTCATGTGTATGGCGACTCGCAACTTGTCATCAACCAAGTGAACAGCAACTATCAAACAAAGGATGAGAAGTTAATACTGTAATCTATGAAATCAAAATGAAAGCTAAAACACAAATCAAATGCAAAACACAAATGATATACCTTCACAATGACCCACAAATCAAAAATAGGGTGGAAGGAGTTGCACCCAAGCTCCTTAGATTTTACCCAAGTTGATGTAGAATGTGGATTGCTGAAATGCATTCAACACAATGTAGATAAGGGATTGGATGATAGATTGATAGATCAAATGGAATGGCTAGAGTGATTTTGGCATTACGATGGTATGATGAGGAGACTTGAGAGAAATTTGGGTAGAGTTTGGATGCAAGAAGGAGTCCCTCCTCAATGGCTTGGGGAAGGGTCTCATTTATAGATTTTTTGGAAAAGGGATGGAGGGTGAGGATTAGAAATTGAGATCAAGGGCTAGGAATGATTGAGAGTTAGGGTTTGGATTGAAGCCATAGCCTTGTGACAAGTGTCACAAGGGGAGTGGATGGGATAGATCAAGGGTTGACATTAAGTCCATGGATTTAGAGGGTTCTTATTATTTGTGAATTTTAAATTCACATGGGGAAAAGTGTGGAGGACAAAAATGAATTAAAGATTTATTTTTGGGAAGAGTGGATAGGACAGGTGAATTAAAAATTCACTTTTATGTGGAGATGTAAAGATTGAAGGACATGTACACTTACATGTGTAAGAGAGTGATAAATGAGATGTAAGAAGGATTTGACTCTTTGAATAAAAGATTGATTTTTATTCAAAGGTGTGTGGGAGGATGGGCTAAGCAAGGTTAATTAAGTGTTTAGCTTAATTAACTTAGGTCTAGGGGATAGGTAGGCTAGGGTAGATTGATTAGTAGGGTAGATCAATTAGATAAGAATGATGTATCTAATCAATGAGGATAAGGGAGATGGACAAAATCAGATAAATAAATATTAGAAATATTTATTTAATTGATGAGGATAGTGTTGTAAGGTCTAGTGATAAATTAAATGAATTAATTGATCACAAGGGATAGGCAGATGGTTAGGGATAAATTAATTAAATAAAAGAGATTTATTTAATTAATAGGAGGGATAAATTAGTGTAGATGTGCAGGAAATTGGTTTGTGGAGCAAGTCAATTTTAGGTGTCTACATTTGCCCCTCTTTGAGATGGTGTTGCGGCTAAGTAACATCATTTCAAAGAAGTTAAAACATACAGTTGGAGTGGATAGAAAAAAGATTTTGGCTTAGAAGAATAGGGTAAGGATTGGGGATAATTGGTAAGGGTGATGCCCCCTCGAGAGGATAGGCGGGTTGCAAGAACATGGTTGTGCTCTAGAAATGGGTGGAACAGATTGGTAGAAGTGGTTGGAGGATAAGGGGCGAGATGAAGTGTGATAATGTTGGGAGACTGATTGGTGGATGATCATTGTGCTGAAAATGATTTAGAGCAATCCTAGGTTTGATATAGCAAAGTGGATAGTTTCACCAAGGTATAGAAGACCAAGGTGATGATGTTTATCCAACATTTGCATGGACTAGACACGCAAACAAAGGGATGATCCCATGCATGCCCAAGATAGTACAACCTTGTCTAGACGAGGGAAGGGGACTCATAGCATAAGTCCTTAGTACACGAAAGGTATGATGAACCTTAGATGCATAAGGAGATCAATGTGCTAGAACTGACCCTATGATCAACAAGATATGAATACTAGCTTGGAGTAATGAAATCAACCCACAAGCATAGCATACAAAAGCAAGACTATGCTCCATTCTAGATGTTTTCGCCACATACCATGATATAGTGATATCAAGGTAGCTTTGATGTGATCTTCGAATAGGACAAAAGATAAAAAATCAAAAATGAAAAGACCAACCAACCAAACAAGTAGCCATTGTAGCTCTTGCCAAGATGGATGATGATTTGATAGATTCTACCTATCGTAGGAATGATATATCCTAAGGCAAGAATCGATAGATGATTGGATCATGCTTAGTTGATGTCATAAGATTGGCTCAAGATATGATGGTTACAAGTTGTGGTTGATGCTGATTTGATAGTTGATGATTTTGATTAAGGGATGATGCTTTGATAGGTGATGTGATGCTTGGATCTAGTGTAAGCTTAGCAGGTTGGATGGGTGCATCTTACGTACCTGAGTATTGGAAACTTCTTGCATATTCCAGACTGCCTACATACCCTATATCCACGAGATCAAGAAACATTAAGATGCAGGTGGTGATGATATGTAGTTCTGATTTGTGATGGTGATGTGTGATGATTGAGGATAGGTGTAATGATGTTGGAAGATGATGTGTTGAATGATTTGGGTGATTTTGAGGATGTTGGAAGATGATGAGATGTTGATGGAACAATGTTGATTTTGTGATCGATATTTTTGAGATTTTATGGATTTTTGGATTTTTTGGATTTTTTTTGAGATTTTATGGATTTTTTTATTTTTTTGGATTTTTGTGATTTTGAAAAGGGAATGGTTTATTATGAGATGGTTGCATTGGATTTCGTTTGGATAGCCTTTGCGCTAGATACCAATGACAAGGGAACACCAAGTCTAGAGGTGAGGGTGATGGGGTTGGATAGGGGGATTGGTGATGAAAGGATAATGGATAGGAGATTTGTGGTAGATATATAGATACATGCGGATAAGGGATAGGATGGGGGATAAAGGATTGGGTAGGGATACATGATAGATTGGCAGTGGAAGGTGATAGAGAGGAGATTCATGATAGATGGATTGGAAGATAGAGATAGGGATGCAAGATAGATGGATGAGAGACGGGGATAAGGATTTACTCCAAGGGCTATGTTGCAAGGAATCATATGCCCCAATGCTTAGGATTTTGCATGATGGGTTTACGTTTGAGCGGATGGACTTTGTAGTAGATGGATGGAGGATATGCTTGGAAAGGAAGTATGCCGAGAGGTGTCCAAAGCAAGTTGTTAATATTTTGCCCCTTGTCTTTATCAAGGTCTAAGGAGGAGGATATAGTGGATAGAATGGATGGGGAATAATAGGATAAATAGGGGATAGGAATATGATAGGATAAATAGGAGATAGTGGATAGGAATATGATAAGATAAGGATAAGATAGTGGATAAGATGTGCAAAGAATATTATGGATGTGGATGAAGGATATGGTTTTGCCCTTAAGTGTAGGGATACAAAATGGATGGAGAATGGATTACACATGATGCCCACAAGGGGTTTTCATCATGGTACTTGCCCAAGGCACCACAAGGAGTGGTTTTCACCTTTGGATGGATTTTTTCTCTTTACTTTTTTTTCTTGCTTTTTTTTTAATTTTTTGCTTTTTTGATGGAATGGGTACTCTAGCATTTGTTTCCATAGCAAGGAGAAGATGGTCCCATGTTGGATATCATTTTAGATGATGATTGCATAGATGTTGGTAGATAGGAGAAGATGGAATGTATGGTGGGTAGTGGATTATGGTGTGGATTATGCGGATTATGATGTGGACTATGTGGGATATGATGTGGATTATGCGGATTATGATGTGGACTATGTGGGTTATGATGTGGATTATGCAATAGCATGGACCATAGGACTGTGATGGGGAAGATATGTAGGATAGTGGATGAAAGATGGAGAAATGGGGGTATGTGGGAATGTCAAGTGGTGGAGGGGAACCAAGACCAACAGTTGCACACACTGTGATGGATTTGGAAGCTTGTACTTTGGATGTGGAGTTGGGAGTAATGGGGATTGGGATAGAGGATTTTTGGATGGTGGATTTGGAGTTTTAGATACCCAAATAGACTTAGAAATTATGGGATTTTGAGATGGGGGGCGAGATGTTTGGGATTTTGGAGTGGATTGGGAGGTGGATGCCTCATTTGTTTTTATTGATCTTTGCTTAGGGACCCACACCATTTTTGTTTTCACTTGTTCTTTTGATGGTGGGGGTTTTGATAGCCTTTTGGTTTTTTCATTTTGATTGGAAGGGATAACATCTTTAGGCTTTTGTGCTTTATGAATTGAGGCATTCAAATTATTACTTTTGAATCCCATGGATTTGATGGGAGCTTCATGTTTGGATGATGTTTGCTTTTGTTGGTCTTGGTTGGGGATTTTAGGGGATTTATGGGTGGAGGGGTTAAAAGTGGATTTTTGGATAAATGGATAAGGAGATTTGAGGATGGGGATATTAGGAGTTGGGAGGATGGGAGGATAAGAGGATTTGTGGATAGGGATGTTGGGAGTTGGTAGGATAGGAGGTAAAGTGGATTTGATAGGGATATTTGGAGTTGGAAGTAATGGAGGTAAATTTGATGGAGGGAGATGGATGGTCACATGCTTTTGCAAATGATAGGATGATGGAGGAGGGTTGGTGACATATGCTTTGGGGGTGCGATGAGATGCACCATGTTGGGGATTGGATGAATGGATTTTGGAAGGTGTGTGAGTGGTACCAACATGTTTAGATTATTTTTCTTGGGGTGTATAGCCAAGGCCATGCAAGGATGGATGGAATGTGGTGTGGATGGGCTCCAAGATGCCTTGTTCATGAAGGCCTAAGCCTTTGCCTTGATAGTTCATATGTTGGAGTATGCGATATGCAATGGGATATTTGGTGCTTTGTAAACAAGACGTGAGTCCATTATTTGTTGGAAGAGGAAAGGTGATTGAAGGGAGTTGTTCACCTCCTACGAGGGAGTCACCGCGGATGAAGGTGTTTTGTCCAAGTAGATAATGGAATGGATTTGGGATGGGATTGGTAGATGGAGGTAAAGGATTCGTGGGGGATGGTAAAGGGATGGTAGAGGTTGATGTGAGATCAATAAGTTGATCAATAGATGGGAGGGGATCAGGGATGAGATTAGATGGGATGGTTAGATCTTGATTAGGAGAAGGGGTTGATGTTTCAACATGCTTTGGATTTGATTTTTGACATAGCTCATGTGCTTGGATAGAAGTGGGAGTGACTTGTATAGATGTGGTGGCTGCTTGGATGGATGTGATAGGTTCTTGACTTATGGATTCTTGAACATGGCTGCATGATGGTTCTTGAGTTATGATGGGAGATTGTTCAAGAGGTTTGGTGGGTGTTGGTTTGTATGAGGGTGTTTGATTCCTTTCTAATAGCCAATGGATGGTATCCTTCATGAGTTTATGGGTTGAAGAACAATATAATGGATGAATAGTAAGTGTAGATTATGTAGGATTAGGATTGGGATGGGATAGGTGGGTGATAGGATTGGGTAATGATGGTTCTTGGATGGGTTCAAGAATCGGCGTTGGAGTAGATGGTGGTGTTGAAGGGGTGGAGGATTTGGGGGATTCCATTGCTTTGCTTGGTGATGTTCTTTGGAGGAAATCCCACAAGGATTCTTTGGATGTCGTGGTGTTAGGATTTGGAAGATTTGATGGTGGATTAGATGGTGGATGGGTGATAGGGATTGGTGGATTGGGAGATACATAGGGTGATGTATTAATATTGGAGGAACATTGTGTTGGGGGGGTTGGGATTGATGGATTGTAAGGTAGGTAGGGTGATGGATTATGGTTGATAAGGTTGAGGGGATATTGTGATGGGAGGGTTGGAGGATGGGGATTGGGGGATTGGGGATTTGCTTGGGGAAATGGTTGTTGATATAAGCTTTGGATTTCAGAGATAAGGTGTGATAGATTGGTGTTCCCTTGATCAAAATTATCATGCCAAAGGTTGGGGGATGGATGAGTTGGAGGTATTGATTGATTGGATAAGTATGATGGCATGGATGTGTAAGGGGATGGAGATTGATATGAGGGTAAAGGTTGATATGATGGAAGTTGGTATGAGGTTGATGGTGTGAATATGTAGGATGTAGAAGGTTGGTATGATGAAGGTTGATAGAATGAAGATTGATATGATGTGGATGGGGATGATATGTAGGATGTTTGTTGATATGGTGAAGGTTGGGTAAGGGCTTGGGATTCTCCAATGATGAGGTGTGCTAAGGGTATATCTTTAATGTCATTTTTGCATTTTTCCTTAGCATTAGGATCCATGTTCTCATAGACTTTTCTAAGTCTTTGTAAGTGTTGCATTGCTTCATAAGGATCCATTTTGTTGGAGAGATAGGAGATGATGGGGGATGATGGATGATTGTGATGTTGGGGATCAAATTTCAAGACCTTAGGATGATTTGATTTGATTTTGATTTGATGGATGGTTGATGATCCTATTATGCTTAAGGTAGACTAATGACACTTAAGTAATAGAATTGATTTGGTTGATTGGATTGGATGATCAATTGAGGTCTTGATTTTTGATTGGGTTGATTTGGATTTTGGATTGGGATGAAAGTAGTTAGAATGTGATTTGGCTTGGAATGATTAGATTATATGTAATGACTAGGATGATGACTCAGATGATGTTGATGGGATGAGGATGAATGATTTGGATATGATTAGGGTTTGATTGGGATTGAGGTTGATTTGACAAGAATGGAGATAATGATGATGTGTTGGATAATGATTTGGATAGAATGATGATGATTTGATGATGTGGGAGTGACAAGGATATGATTAGGATTGATTTAGGATGACTTGGATGTGATTAGGAATGAAGTGGCTAAAAATGAGTGATTAGGATGAATGTGATTGGATTTGAATGAGTTGGAAAAATGAGTTGAATGACTTATCTTATGTGTTTGATGTTTAACTTGATTTGGCAATGTTCAATCAAATGATCACACATGTACAATCATGAATCACTCACGCAAGACACATAAGCAATTTTGAATTTGACTTTGAATGAATGTAATGATGATTAAACAAGCACACGTGGAAGACACATCAACATGTCCTAATGTCTAGTTTGATGGGGTATGGTCATTTAGGTTTTGGGCAATGTTTACACAAGGTTGACTAGGAATTGAAAGTGAAATCTTGTCACACAGCCGGGAGAAGGGGGTAACCCACCCTTCACCTTCACTTCCCAACGGTAGAAAGTTCTTTGGGGCTTAGCCAAAAGTGACAAGATTCCAACTCTCAATGAGGGTGTCTTTCGATTTAGCCTTGAATGAGGTCGTCCCTTGGAGTGGTGTGTCTCCAAGTAGGCCTCCTAGGAAAGGGTAAACAAAAGAGAATCAAGTTAGATGTTTTTGATCTCTAAGATCACCTTGCGGTGCGAGGAGAGAGCATACACATGCACACTTGATTCACACTTGCAGTGGTTAATTGCCCTTAGAAATTGAAATGTGAGGAAGACACTTCAAACACTTTTTCTTTTTAAATCCTAAATCCAAATGTGTAATAATGATGTGTGATCAAGCAATGTTCATTTTAGAAGCCCAAATCGAAATGTGTATTCAAACAATGATTCGTTTTATGTCCCAAATTGAAGTGTGTTTGCAAATAAGATTATGATGAAATGAAAGATGGAATGAATGTACCTCCTTATTATCACTGTCCAAATTGATGTAGATGCTGATCCTGATGTTGTTCCAGCCCCAAATGATCACCTGCAAGTCACAAAATCAAAAATGAAGCAAGTAGACTAGCATAGGAGATTGTTATGCAAAAATTGAGAATCTGATAAAATATAATGAAAAATGAATTGATACAGGAAAAATGACTACATAAACAGATTCTAGACGAAATTCTATGCACTATGAAAAAAAAATTCGCTAAAAAAGGATCAAATTTGCAAAAGATATGAGCATTTGAAGTTATCATGCGTGTTTGACTTTGACTGCGAAAAAAGCTGATAAAATGGTACAGTCACCTGATAAAATCACCACCGTTGTGAAGTGCTCTGAATCCTCTTTCTGATGCCACCGATTTGTGTGATTTCATTACCATATGCAAAAGTTGTGAAAATTTGAAAAAAACGGCCTCCTTCGGCATGTAGGAGGCACAAGAGGTCAAGCTTAACCGTTTGGTGCAAACTGTTAGCGGTTTATGAGTTTCTGGTCACATGGGAGGTTGTAAGTGCCTGGTAGTTAAGGGTTTTCCTAGCAATTAGAAGTGAAATAGGCCCCTGGTCACTGATATGACCAAGGGCTAGATCCAACAAAAAATAAAAAAGAATTATGAAAGGGGCTTATAACCCCCTCCCCCTCAGTCACAATGGTGACCACACCCTCGAAGCACTTGAGGGGCTTAAAGCCCTAACAGATCAGGCAACGACCAAAGTTTGGTGGCAATAATGTAAAGCAACTGAGTTATTATTGGCGGCGGTGATGGTGAGAGGAGAGGCTAAGAGTTTGCGACAGGGGTCGATGGGAGTCAACCGAGGCAGTTAGGTTTTAGCCACAGAAGGAGGGACTGGCAGAGGAACCCGCGGGAGGTGACAACACTTGAAGCGAGTGGGGAGGTGTAGAATAGGCGGTGGCAGTTGTGTTAGAGGGAGCTTGGTGGTGGAACAATGTGCAGAAGGTGGCACGAAGGGAGTTAGGGTAGCGTTTCAATGGGAGATCTAGTGGCGATGAGGAGCCCACACCGGGAGGAGATAGGTGTGAGCGGCGGTGGCAACTGGGGGGTGAGGAAAGGGTGCTAGCAGAGGGCGGTGGAAGATGGAGCTCAGGCATTAGTTTGGGCAGTGACGGTGAGTGCAGGGAGTGTCGACAAATGATAACAGAGTGGACAAGCGGTGGTTGGGAGTTGGAGATGTTAGGGTTTCGACTGCTAAAAGGAGCTGCCGACTGAGGGATTCAACCAGGCTCCAAGGAAGAAAATTTAAACTTGCAACGAAACCAAAATCTGCACCTTGAAAATGCTTGCAACCTCACACACAAGCCCCTGTACAGACAATCTGTATGGTATGGATCCATACTGTACGGACTGTACCCTAAAAAAAATTCAAAAATTTCAGTCACGTAATATAGGTAAATTTACTATCAAAAAACTCAGAAACAACATTTTGATCACAACAGTGAGGTTAGTTTTTTCCCAGGATGCAACCTGCAACAACTCACCTCCAAAACTTGCAAAACTTCACAAAAACTAGGGTTAGAAAATGAAGATTTTGACAACAAAACCTGCAAAAACTGACCATTAGATCCAAGACCGGGCGTGCCAATGTAATCTATGAAATCAAAATGAAAGCTAAAACACAAATCAAATGCAAAACACAAATGATATACCTTCACAATGACCCACAAATCCAAAATAGGGTGGAAGGAGTTGCACCCAAGCTCCTTAGATTTTACCCAAGTTGTTGTAGAATGTGGATTGCTCAAATGCATTCAACACAATGTAGATAAGGGATTGGATGATAGACTGATAGATTAGATGGAATTGCTAGAGTCATTTTGGCATTATGATGGTATGATGAGGAGACTGGAGAGAAATTTAGGCAGAGTTTGGATGCAAGGAGTCCCTCCTCAATGGCTTGGGGAAGGGTCTCATTTATAGATTTTTTGGAAAAGGGATGGAGGGTGAGGATTAGAAGTTGAGATCAAGGGCTAGGAATGATTGAGAGTTAGGGTTTGGATTGAAGCCATAGCCTTGTGACAAGTGTCACAAGGGGAGTGGATGGGAGAGATCAAGGGTTGACATTAAGTCCATGGATTTAGAGGGTTCTTATTATTTGTGAATTTTAAATTCACATGGGGAAAGGTGTGGAGGACAAAAATGAATTAAAGATTCATTTTTGGGAAGAGTGGATAGGACAGGTGAATTAAAAATTCACTTTTATGTGGAGATGTGAAGATTGAAGGACATGTACACTTACATGTGTAAGAGTGATAAATGAGATGTAAGGAGGATTTGACTCTTTGAATAAAAGATTGTTTTTTATTCAAAGGTGTGTGGGAGGATGGGCTAAGCAAGGTTAATTAAGTGTTTAGCTTCATTAACTTAGGTCTAGGGGATAGGTAGGCTAGGGTAGATTGATTAGTAGGGTAGATCAATTAGATAAGAATGATTTATCTAATCAATGAGGATTAGGGAGATGGACAAAATCAGCTAAATAAATATTAAAAATATTTATTTAATTGATGAGGACAGTGTTGTAAGGTCTAGTGATAAATCAAATGAATTAATTGATCATAAGGGATAGGCAGATGGTTAGGGATAAATTGATTAAATAAAATGGATTTATTTAATTAATAGGAGGGATAAATTAGTGTAGAGGTGCGGGAAATTGGTTTGCGGAGCAAGTCAATTTTAGGTGTCTACAAATACCATACAAACATATGGTAGACAACTTCAAAGAATACTTTGTTGTGATCTCTTTTGAGCAGATACCTAGGCTGGAGAACAAAGCAGCAGACGCCATGGAAACCATTGCATCTCTCCTCGATATCCCTGAAAACCAATCACATTATGAGTTCTTAGTAGAGCCAGTGTCCCATCCTACATACAACACCCCCGAATCCCACATCATTTGCCTCATTGTAGGATTGGATTCTCCCCTATATAGAAAATTATTTACCTATCTAAAAGAGAATACCCTACCACATAATCTCACAAGTAACCAAAAGCAAACCTTCACTCGCTAAGCATCACGTTATGCCATTATTACCAACACCCTGTATCAACGAGGTCTAGATGGTACTCTCCTTAGGTGTCTCGATAGTGAGGAATATCAAACCGCCCTGAGCGAAGTACATGAAGGTATATGCGGGACCCACTCTAGTGGTCCTACGTTGGCTAAGAAACTCATTTGTATGGGATACTACTGGCCTACTATGGAAAAAGACTCATATCATTTTGTAAAAAGATGCAACAAATGCTAGATCCACAGGAACCTGATACATGCACCAGCACAGGAGCTATAGTCGTTAACGACTCCTTGGTCATTCTGTCAATGGGTACTTGACTTAGTGGGCAAGATACATCCTCCATCATCTAGCGACCATAAATTCATAATCACCACCACTGAGTACTTTACAAAGTGGATTGAAGCCGTACCTCTCGCCAATGTCATAGGAAAACAAATCGCCTCTTTCATCATGAATTACATCATTTGTTGCTATGGCATCCCTATATCCATTATCATTGATAATGGAAGACCATTTAAAAACCAAGATGTCAAAGAACTGTGTGAAAAATTTTGCATCCAACACCGCTTTTCCACCCCATATTACTGCCAAGGAAACTGCCAGGCAGAGGCATCAAATAAAACTATCTTAAAAATCCTGAAAAAGACTGTCAATGATGTTGGTCGCAATTGGCACATCCAATTGAATCCCATGTTGTGGGCCTACCACACAAGTATCTGCACACCCATAGGTGCAATGCCATATTCCCTCGTCTATGGCTCTGAAGCCATCTTGCCCATTGAAGTCGAGATCTCATCCTTGCGAGTATCGTTAAAAGGCCTCATATCTGATGAAGAGTACAGAGTTTCCAGACTTCAAGAGCTAGAGCTACTCGAAGAAAGAAGACAACATGCCTTTAACCATCTCAAGGCTTATCAACAAAGGATGTCCAAAAGTTACAAACACAGAGTCAAACCTCGGGTATTTCAGGTTGGTGACCTAGTCCTTAGAGAGAATCCAAGGAATCAACAAGACAGAGAGAAGAAAGGTAAGTTCGAATCCAACTAGCTAGGTCCTCATGCCATCATTGCTGCCCATGGATTAGGTGCTTATCAACTGGCTACATCAGAACGTAAACTGTTTGATGATCCCATCAATAACATGCATCTTCACAAGTTCTACACCTAAACCCCAATGCAAGGGAATCAAAATAGCAAAAAAATTAAAAAATGGAAATATAGCAAAATAATCAAAAATGGAAAAATAGCAAAAAAATAATAAAAAAATGGAAAAACAACAAAAAAATTGTCATTTGGTGAAAACCTGGTAAACAGGCGCCTTGGATAGATACCATGATGAAAACCTGGCAAATAGACACCATGTGTATTTTAGCTTTCGTGCAAATAAAAGCAAGTGGTGAAAACTTGATAAATAGGTGCTACTTGTGATAAACTGCCTCCTCCATCTTTTTGAACCTTGTTCCTCATCCATCCCTCCTAACTGCATCCACCCAATCACATTGAGATACCTACCATGGCTTGTTGTTCGCTCGTCCTTAGCACCTTCTTCCACTAGGCGTGCGTCCATCTTGTCACCCATCCTTAACCAATCCATTGAACTGGTGTCGAACTACGTCACCTTTGAGCTATCACGTAGGCAAGGCCATCATTGATGTGTGATGCAAAGGATAGAGAGGGGAAACAAGACAACTTCAAGGTGATTGACAATCATTCAATGGAGGATGATGAACTCACTGTTTGCCAACAAGTTTTCCTGCTTACAAATCCTAAACCAAGGGCTCAACTTGAATATGGCACAAGATAGATGATCTTGCAGGGGCAGTCATGTACAAGGTCTTAAAACCATTAGAACAACCTTCCTAAACCATTGGATGGGTACTTGCAAGCATGGAGTATATACTTCCTTCACAAACCTACTAACCTCCTTGTAGCCCTATTTTGGGGAACAACAGAGCATAACTTTTGATAGGGGTCTGATATTCAAAAGGTATAACTTATTTGAGATACCCTTTTGGAATTTACATGACATATGTCAAAATGGGTATGAGGTACTTTGGACCAAAACCCTCAAATTATGATTGTCCCTAGTGGCCTACAACCTCTATTAGCCCTAATTTACAAAGAGACCCCCCTCCAATCAACTCACAGAACTTTCTTAACTATTGGAGAATGTCAAACTAGTGCCAAAACCAAGGATTTCATAGGTTTTGAGTGCCTACAGTCGACTGTACCTTCTTCATGCACATGGGTTCCTTCAATGGCTAGATACATGGGTTTATCAAGCCCACTTCAACAAAACTTTTCAAAAACCAATCTCTCTACCTTGCAAATGAACCAAACACCTAAGACAAGAGTACAACAAGCCATTCCAATAGTCTTGTGGTTAGGAGGGGTAGTGGAATGGTCAGATGACCATTGTTTCAACAAAACCCTTGTTGAGGGTTTTAAAAGATTGATTTTAGTAAAACCATTGTAACTCCCTTCAAACTTAATGTCCCAACTCCAAACTAGGCTCAAATGAAAGGTAGTTCAATGTACTATCAAATCATAACACCATGGGCAGATGAATGCTCTATATTTGTGTACAGTACGGCCTGGAACAACAAAAAAAACTCAAAAAATGCAGATTTTCAGCAACCCGTTTTTGGGAAAACACTCATAACTTCCTCTAGGCAGCGTGTGGAGACCTCTAACTAGACTCAAATGAAAGTTATATCCTATATCTACCATCCCAAGACCTTAATAAGTCATGATCAATCCATACCAGATGACTATATGGTCTGTTATAACTGAAAAAAATAGAAAATTGTAGGAAAAATAGAGTTTTTGATTACTTCTTGAAATCTTCAATCCAACCTCACATGTCCGACCCATGAGGGGTATTTTGTCATGTTTACATCACCTCCAATCATTTTTGGGTTGGTTGGTCATAGAAAACCACCTTTATAACCTCCAAACTGTCTCAAACTGTCCTTTGTTTACATTGTTTTACAATGTGTATTAGTGGATGATTACAAACATGAACAAACCCCTCTAGGACAATAGTAACATGTCATGAATGGTCTTTATACACCAATGACATAAATGTCACTCCATTTTGACACTCATGGAAGATTTCAGCATAATGGACCAAGTTGGACTTGGTTGCCTACACACAACCATTGGCATCAATGCCTTACAAAAATGACCTCAACATGTTTTCAAATGGTCGTATGACCTTATTACAATACATAAATGGTCTTCAAGACCTTATTGAAACTCAATAGAAAAACAACATGACTAGAATTCAAAATAGGCCTCTAGGGCCTATGGGTGCCCCTGCACCATACTCCCCATGAAAATAAAACTCAAGTCCTCTCGAATGAGGACCTGCAACAAAATCATGTTTGATCTCCTCCTTTGATTTGCAAATGCTTCTTCCACCTGGTGTACCTTTCCAATGAACTAGGTACTGAAAACATGCATCAACTCTTGAACTTGCACCAACATTCTACTTCATCTTCACTCTTGGTCTGCCCATTCTCTTGCTTAGGTATTTGGACCTATCAAAGGGAAATTGTTTCCTTTTCCAATCTACCTTTCTTGATACCTACACTGGGACAAATACAATAACAACTTCACTGACAAAAACAATTGGATTAGTATCAATACTATTCATGAAATCTTGGTGACTTCTACCATTCCTTAACAACAACTTGATCAACCTTATCATCCACCCCAAGGTTGGGGATTTGGTCATGGCACATTTGAAGAAGGAAAGACTTCCAAAGGGGCAGCCAACCAAACTCCTCATGAAGAAGATAGGACCTTGTCAGATTGTGCACAAGTTTGGGCCCAATGCCTATGAGATTAAGCTTCCTCAAGGCTTGGCCATATCTCCTATCTTTAATGTCTTAGATTTGTTTCCTTTTAGGGGTGGTAGTGATGCAGATTCAGAGGCAGATGTGATAGCTGCAGGACATGAGGAATGGGTTAAGGGTCTTCCACCCAATCAACCCTTGAAATTAGAATGCATCTTGGACACCAAAGTCTTGAAGAAGACTAGAAGGAGGACTTACAAGCAGTACCTTGTCAAATGGGGTAGCCTACCTACTAAATATGCCACTTGGATGAGTGAAGAAGACATTTTGAAGCATGGTACCATTGTTGCTGATCTGGTTCCTCAAAGGACTTGAATTCTTTTTCCCCCGGGAGTTTGGTGCAGGAGCACCTATTTGATCACATGCCTCCATGATGAAATATTGAGTCTTGTGTTAAATTTTGATGTTTCAACATTGTAATAAGGTCTAATGGACCATTTTTGATGTATTTGAGTCATTTAGAGTCCATAGGGTTAATATTGCAAAATAATGTAAAAGTTGTCAAAATGCAACAAGTCTTGTAAAAGTGTCATTAGTCTTAACAAAAGAAGTTATGGTTGGTTGGGAAGTTGAAATGTGGTTTTAATAGCATAAATATGCCTTTTAAACATGGATCCCAAGGTGGGGAAGGTTTTTGGAAGGGATGGAATGAAGAAAATACAAGTTTGCATGCCCAAAACAATGTTTTTCTAGAAAATCTGACTGTTATTTCATTTTGTATGGACTTTAATTTACATTTAATAATCTGAAATTGATTGGATATGATAGGGAATTGAATCACCTTCCAAATGCAATTGGTTTGGTGGTTTTTCATTGAGTTTGGAGAAAGTTATGATCATTTTTGTGACTGCAATTTCTAGATTTCTCCTGTAATAGTCCTATTGCAGAGCATGGTACGGCCATGTACGGTACAGAACTCTAATTTTTTTTACATTTTAGATGATATCTCTTTGAATATACTTTTAAATGCAATTGGTTTCACTCAATTTCATTAAGTTATGCAAAAGTTATTGCAGATTTGGTGGAAATGGGTAGATTCAGATTTACACAGGGCAGCAAGCAATAAAAATTGCATATCTTTCATTTTAACCATTAGAAATTGGTAAAAACTTGCATGAAGGTCTGTTTTAAGGTTATGAATGATTTCCCATTGGTTTAATTGATTTTGGATAAGTTTTAGATGAGTTTTGAAGAAGCCCTAGGTGACTATTATAAGGTTTTTATGCAATTTTGTGAGTTTGGTACAAGGGTTTGCCAAAATACTCATGGAAACTTATGGCTAATGGTTTATAAAGTATGTACAAGTCTAATCTAATGTGTTTGAGCAGTTGGATAAGTGATTTGGTGTTTGGGAGTCTTAGATCCAATAAACCCTCCTTGAAGGCCTAATTGCAAACAGCAACAATGCATTTTTGAGGGGTTTGGTATGAAGAAACCCATTCTAGTCTTTTGATATGTTGTCAATAAGGATAATGGGTACTCAGAAATGTCTTTGTTTCATTGAGATCATGCCCATAACAAAATTTATTGTATGACAAACCTAAAAAGAAGGCTATAAGGCTAGTGGCCTAATAACAAAGGAAGTACTAGCTGTCTTGGGTTTCTATGAAAATTAAGTGTTGGAGTATGTTGTGTTGGGGTCCATGAGATGTAAAGTGGTCTATGTTAACCTTGTATGGTCAGAGTAGCTGGAAACCAAGTTATGCCCTTGAAGAAGGAAGATGCCTTTGAGAAGGTTGTTTGTGAAACTCATTTGAGCCCATTGTTGTGAAGTATGTTTCCAATGTTTTGATTGCCCCCTAGATCTGCATCAAATTGGTATCAGAGCTTAGAAAGGTCTGGGCTAGTGAATTTGTGATTTTGTGTTTATGTGTTGTGGTTTTGTGCAGGTTGAGAGAAAGAACCTGGTTGTTGGTTGCCAAGAGACTAGGTTGAGGATAAGTGGAAAGGACCTAGGTGAGGCTAGAGAAGTTGAGAAGAAAGAAGAAGCGTTCTTGAGTAAAAAGAAAATGGATTGGTTTAGGAGAGTAATGAAAGGAAGTTTGCAAGATAAGGAGGTATCAAATATGAGGCAAGAGATGAAAAAGAGAAAAGATGAGAAGACAGTAAAAGAAATGAGAAAGAAGGAAAAAGAGAAGGCAAGGTAAGAGGAATTTGACCAAGAGATTAGAATATTGGAACAAGCCATAGAAAGAATGAAAAGGGAACTACATCAGTGGAACAGTTGGCATTTGCCATTAAGAAGAATGGTGAAATGGCCCATTAGAAAGATTATGCAAAGAAGAAGAAGACAATCAAGGAAAGCAGCCATACAGGAAGAGGTAAATTTTGAATCCAAGGTTCAAGATGTGTAAGGTGAGAAACATGATGCTACAATTTCTTTGTTTGATGTTGATAAAGCTATTGATGTTAAAATTAAAGATATAGTTATTGTTGTTCAAATGATTGATGAAATTGTTGATGAAAAGATTGATGATGAAAAGGATGATAATGTTAAGGTGGATGAAGATGAGGATTTATGGGAAAAGTTTGCAGCCATTGAGAGTGAGGTTGGAATGAGTGGAGAATTTGTTGTAGGTGGAAACAATGAAGCTGATAATGGTAGCAAGTTGCAGCAGTTGGTCTTGAAGGACATGGTTGAAGAGGAGTTTGTAATGCAAGGAGGCAAGGAGGAGACCTCAAGGTCTCAATATTTTGTTTCTAACTTTTCATTGGATTATGTATGTGTAGGCTATAAGGAACAAGAAGAGGTGTATGAAGACATAAGCAGTGATACTGAACTATATATATAAGAAATAGAGTTTTGGAATCTACAAGTTGCAAAGATGATGGATAGAAGAAAGCACAAGAATTGGAAGACCGTGAAGAAGAAGATAATTCAATGGGGCTTGAATTCTTTTCCCCCCAGGAGTTTGGTGCAAGAGCACCTATTTGATCACATGCCTCCATGAGCAAATATCAAGTCTTGTGTTCAATTTTGATGTTTCAACATTGTAATAAGGTCTAATGGACCATTTTTGATGTATTTGAGTCATTTAGAGTCCATAGGGTTAATATTGCAAAATAATGTAAAAGTTGTCAAAATGCAACAAGTCTTCTAAAAGTGTCATTAGTCTTAACAAAAGAAGTTATGGTTGGTTGGGAAGTTGAAATGTGGTTGTAATAGCATAAATATTCCTTTTAAACATGGATCCCAAGGTGGGGAAGGTTTTTTGGAAGGGATGGAATGAAGAAAATACAAGTTTGCATACCCAAAACAATGTTTTTCCAGAAAATTTGACTGTTATTTTGTTTTGTATAGAATTTAATTTAAATTTAATGATCTTAAATTGATTGGATATGATATTTAATTGAATCACCTTCCAAATGCAATTGGTTTGGTGGTTTTTCATCGAGTTTGGAGAAAGTTATGATCATTTTTGTGACTGCAATTTCTAGATTTCTCCTGTAACAGTCCTATTGCAGAGCATGGTACGGCCATGTACGGTACATAAATCTAATTTTTTTTTCATTTTAGGTGATATCTCTTTGAATCTACTTTTCAATTCAATTGGTTTCACTCAATGTCATTAAGTTATGCAAACGTTATTGCAATTTTGGTGGAAATGGGTAGATTCAGATTTACATAGGGCAGCAAGCAATAAAAATTGCATATCTTTCATTTTAACCATTAGAAATTGGTAAAAACTTGCATGAAGGTCTGTTTTAAGGTTATGAATGATTTTCCATTGGTTTAATTGATTTTGGAGAAGTTTTAGATGAGTTTTGAAGAAGCCCTAGGTGACTGTTATAAGGTTTTTATGCAATTTTGTGAGTTTGGTGCAAGGGTTTGCCAAAATACTCATGGAAACTTATTGCTAATGGTTTATAAAGTATGTACAGGTCTAATCTAATGTGTTTGATCAGTTGGATAATTGATTTGGTGTTTGGGAGTCTTAGATCCAATAAACCCTCCTTGAAGCAACCTAACTAGGCCTAATTGCAAACAGCAACAATGCATTTTTGAAGGGTTTGGTCTGAAGAAACCCATCCTAATCTTTTGTTATGTTGTCAATAAGGATAATGGGTACTCAAAAATGTCTTTGTTTCATTGGGATCATGCCCATAACAAAATTTATTGTATGACAGACCTAAAAAGAGGGCTATAAGGCTAGTGGCCTAATAACAAAGGAAGTACTAGTTGTCTTGGGTTTCTATGAAAATTAAGTGTTGGAGTATGTTGTGTTGGGGTACATGAGATGTAAAGTGGTCTATCTTAACCTTGTATGGTCAGAGTAGTTGGAAACCAAGTTATGCCCTTGAAGAAGGAAGATGCCTTTGAGAAGGTTGTTTTTGAAACTTACTCATTTGAGCCCATTGTTGTGAAGTATGTTTCCAATGTTTTGATTGCCTCCTAGATCTGCATCAATGTGCCCCTGAGGGTCCTTTCTCATCCATTCCATCCCGTGTCACCTATCCTTTGGTCCATCCGAATCCACACCATTTCCCATTGCCTATGTCCCAGGTCCACAAAGTCCACACCCCGAACTACGTTGCCTCTGCATCGTCACGTAGGCAAGGCCATTTATCAATGAGCCCCTAAGGCACTAGGTTAGTCCCTTAGGGACCATATCTTTATGTCTATTGTCAGCTCATCCACAATAAACCAATCCTTTACTTGACTGGGGGCAAATCCTCGACCTAGTTAGTGAACTAGATTTTTGGATGCTACAACTCAGAGGATAACAAACCGGATCGTGGTTTTATCACTAGACAACAAGTAGCACAGCAAAGCAAGATTTTAAAACATTGTCTTGGCAATAAGGCATTTAAAATTACACCTGACAAATCCTAGCCTGCTTACAACATTGTTGGTGTTTCAATTCGCACCTCTGGAATGTGATTTGGAAACGGACAGCTATGCACAGATAAACTGCTCTCCTATTCGAAGGGGGAGTTCCCTTTCTTGCTAATGTTCACTAAAAAGATAAATTAAGTGAAACCTCGCCTATCTTCTTTTTGATTCTCAGCTGCAGAGCACAAGGTTATAAAACTCTAAACGCTGCAGAAGAGGTTTTTTCCTTTTTTAATAAAACTTCTACTACAACTAGCATAGATTAATGATGCTTTCAACCTCCTGAGTAAATTCAGAGCAAAGGAAGTTGAAAGTGAACGGGGAATGATTGTTAACACAAAAACTCAAGTAGTTTTCCTCTAAATTTACACCACAAGACTAAGAGTACTTTAATGATGAAAGCTGAAAATGAAAGCCACAGAAGCTACACATCTGACGACGAAAACTTGATGAATCGATATAGAATATCAGAGCAAAGTAGGCATGAGACTTCTATTCAATATCAGAAAGTTTAATACAACTCCAGGACAGCAATACTGTAGCAAAAGGTAGGCATACAGTAAGCGATCAAACACTGGAGAACAATGAACACAAATGAACAAACACTTGGAATAACAATGTTTGTAGGCTAGAATAGGCACAGCAAATTTGCTATCACAAAAGTCATTCCAAACAATGGGCAAGGATGCCCTTATTTATACTAAAATCAAAGGAGTAGGGAACCCTAAAATCTCCTTGATTAACCCTAACTTGCCAACTCGCAAGCTTTATTACTATTCTAAGACAAAGATACAATCAACAAATGCTTTAAAGCAATCTGCTTTAAAGCAAAAAGATTCCAACTATCACAAAGTGATTTCTTTCTAAATATAGAATGGATGAGCTTAGGATGAAAGCACATGCTTTAAAACAAAAAGCATATGTTTTAAAGCTGCTTTATTTTGAAATGCATCCTCATCAACATTCTAGCTTTTTGGTGATGTCATCTGTTGATATTCTGGGAAACAATATCTTCTAAAAAGTGAGTGACCGCATCTCTGCCAAGAACACTGATACTCTCTAGAACAATATTCTGATTCTCTAACATTTCTTCACCATTGGCAACCATCTGAAGAAATTCGTGAGATTCACCCGCAACCTTGTTAAATTTCACTATCATTGCGACAAGATGACTCATCTTGTTGGCATTGATATCATCATTAAAGTTGTTGCGGACGAGAGTCTGGAACTCTGCTTGCACTTCCCCGAGATCATACAGGGTACCATCTTCTTTCTCATATGAACACGGGATCTGAGAGACAAAGGATCTGACGAACTTGAGGATGACGACTACCTTTTCTTTCCATTCTATCAACTCTGAAATCATACTGTCATAAGTTTTTACTGTGAAAAGATATTGCACTTGCCAAGTAGAAACTGTCTTCTTATCTTCAGCTAAATCAACAGTATCAAGTGCAATCTTCAAGTCAGAGATAATGATCTCAAACACCGGCCTATTTTCTGCCATGATCTGCTGCAAACCCTGTATGCCTTGGCATAAATCATGAGCGTTGTACTTCAACTGATAAAGCTCTGCAAGTATAACCCTCCCTTTAGTCACAAATTCTTCTACCCAACTATCCATGTGCCTCCCATAGAGGACCAACTTATTGAAATGCCGTTGATCGGCTGGTGATCCAAGATTTGATGGAAGAAGCAAATCAATCTATGAAGTGCCATGGAAAAGGTTGGAAATGTATTGCCACAACTGTCGAACCTCAGCTTTGAGAGCTGCCTTGTCTTCTCTATCTCTCAACACCCTTTCCTTCAAGCTATCCGCTGCAACCTCGAAGAGATTGATGTCTGTATGGCGAGTACTTCTGCCAAGGTTAGCTTTAACAACTATGAAGTCATCAACCTCGACATCATTAGCACTTCTATTTTCTAGAGGTGTTGCAGTCTCAAGAATGATTTCTCCATTCGCATTCTTCTCAATGCAAATCTGCTTCTTTAGCTACTTGTCTGGTGTGTCTTGATAGACACTTTTTAGCTCTGTTAAGTCCACCTGATATGAGGGCTTTCTTCTCTTCCTTCCTAAAAATGTTTTCAAGCCAGGATGAGCCATCCTCTCTTGGAAACTTGGTTCTCGCCTCATCAGCTCCTAATGAATCAATGCTTGCATCAAAGTTGCGAACCGGTGAATCTGGCTCTGAATCTATGTGAATAGGAGAAGGGATCGGTGAAGAAGGTGGAGATACATGATCTGAAGGTAACACTTCATCATGCGGCGTTGTTTCAATAGGAGCTTCTGGTTCAACTGGTGGATGTTCCTGTTGGACATGAGCTGGAGACTCATCTTTTTTCCTCTTTAACTTTGCCATTTTTGTTCCCTCTGGGAGAACACTCATAGCTTTTACTCTTTGTTTTGGTTTGGAAGTGGAAGGTTTTGATGGTTGCACAACTGGCGGCTCTGCTACTGGAATATCATCCTTCCTCTTAGTCTTCAATAATATCAAACTATTTTTAACCACTCGACTTGTTCTCTCCTCAATGGAAGTACTCTCTTTTACTGACCTATTAACTGGCGGCAACGGTTGTTGCTCAATTTGGTCTTTGAAATATGTGGGAAGTAGAACTTCACCACTCTCTGTCAAACCCTCTATGTCTTCTGATAGGATATCAGACATTTGCTAAAGAGTGAACCTACTGTAACTGCGTCCTCGCACTTCATACTTGTCAACACAATTAGCCCAGAAGTCTTCAACTGCAAACTTGTGTGTACAATTCTGACCAAGATGTGATGCATAAACACCACAGGGATCATATGAAGATCTCTTGTCGAAAAACTTAAGACCATATCTGGATGATTCATTATCGATTGCCTTGGCATCTGCTCCAGATCTACATCTGTAAATACTCATCCCAAGTGAAAAATTGAAGGCAGTCTTGCGTCTGCTATGCAAAAATGTATGCCCTTGATAAGCTTGCCTCAAAAATTCCATAAATGCTATTTCGTCTGTAGGATATTGTGGCAACATGGCTGGCTCTCCTGAGAAGCCATATACTCTGATGTAGGAAAACGTAGGGAATTGGATAAACCAATCAGCCCATTCTGCCATTGCTATTCTAGCCTCTACAGAAAACCATATATGCAACTCCTTGTCCATGTCTCGCACTGCATGCATCAAGAATGCATCATTCACCCGCCTGTAGTGTCATTCATCTTGAGAGATCTCTAACTGCGGGAAATGGTGATACACATGCTGAGTACCTAGAGTTCCAACAACATTTAAACCTCTGAATTGACCCTGAAAGCCATCAAATACACAAGGTATGATATCATATGGAATTCATGAGCCCTTTGAAAATCAATTATTTGTTGGTGGAGACAATCACTGATTAGTGCCGACCAATCATAGAATTCAGTTTCGTCAACAATCTGGGACATGATGTAAAACATCCAAGGCTGAAATTTGCTTGCATCTGCTTGACCAGTGATACGACTTAGCAGAGTAATCATTATTGCATGCTCCTCCTTGAATTCTCCATGTCCAACATTCTTTGGCATAATATTCTACTTTTCTTTCAACCACCTCTGACCAATCTTTTTTCTGTATTTTTCCTTATCATTATTCCAAACCCTCTTGCATTCTTCAAGTGAAACAGTTAAGTTCTCTCTCCAAATAGGTATTGTAAAGCACTTTTCAATGTCGTTTGGCCTCAAGCTGCAGAGCACACGTCCATCACCCGACTAAATTTCTCTTGTGACCGAGTTGTAATGCGTCACACAAGCAATCACAAACTCGATACTTTGCACGGTGATAGGAAAAGATGCCGCTGCAAGCAAACCAGAGTGTCCAAGATTCCTGATGGCATTATTTCCTGCATCCTCCAAGGAGTGTAAATTGATTACTGGAAGTACTTTATGCAAGTATGTTTCACAAGTTTTCAGGTAGTCATGAACCAATGTTGTTTTGTGCCTAATTTGTGTTGGAGAGTACTACATATTGGAAGATTTGAAAATCAACTGTGAACACGCCTATGTTGGAAAAAGTATTGAACAGATGGCTAAAAATTATTTGCTGATTTTTAGAAAAAGCAGAGTGTGAGCAAAAAAAGCTGGCACATGGGTTTTGTAGATAATTCCATTTCTAAGCAACCCAGATTGTCAGATTTTGAAAAAGCGAAGATTTTCTCGAAAAAGCAGGAAAAAAGTAGTTTCCCAAAAAAAAAGCACAACTCCCAATCTTCAAGAGGATGATAATCTGGATGGACCCATCTCGACGAAAACTAAAAAAGCTCTAGTCAGATTTCTGAAAAATGATCTCCTTGAAACAAGGACCCTGAAAAAGCAAGCCTCTCTTCTTCCTCAACCTGAATCTATGAAGAAAACTGAAAAAGCACCTGGTTTGGGTCTTCGAATCTTCATTGAAAGAAAAATAAAATCTTTCCTCTGGATGCAACCTGCAAAAGATAATGAAATAAAGAAGCCAAAGCTTGTCTTTATAAATCTTTTGGTCGAAAAAGTAGCTTTATTTGTGTGAGAAGAAAACTTCATCCTCATCCATGAAGAAAGCAACTTTTAAAGCATAAATCCAAGTGGATGTCTTTGAATAGGAAGAATCCCTATTTTGTAGGAGCATATAGCTTCATGTGCAAGATGACAAACAATATCTTCTTTGATGATGTCATCGAATGCGCGAGTTGGAAGAAGTGTCAACAAAATTTTCTTCATTTTTGACACTTCAACACTCATTTTGACTCAAATATGGCATGTCTCCGACTTTGACAAGGCGGGAAAATGTTGATCATGGATTGAAAAAGCTAACTAATCCTAACATTTTGGAGATTGATCGACTGAGATTCCATCCCTTGCCTCCGTTCGACGATCTAACATCATTTGACCAAGTTTGACCTCCCTGAAACTGCCAACGAGTGAAGATTGGTAACAAGGCATGACAGAAAACACTGAAAACACAAAAATATTCTAACACTGCTCAAGATAGGCGCCCCAAGCCTCCTGGGGCGCCCAGTTTCCCAACACTTAGCCATTTTTTTAGTTTTTTCAACTTTTCCAATTTCTTGGTTTGCGTGCGCGTTCCGAAGGCACAGGACCCCTGTTTGGCTGTCAATTTCTATCAACTGGGATGAAAATGAGTTTGATGAACTGGCAAATATGCAATTCTGATGAAAATTGAGCTGATCGTACCTTCTATTTGCCTCGAAAAATGTGCCAAACTGATCAACACTGAACCGGAGCGGGCCGACGGAAGGAGATTCACGCTTTTTAAGAAAAACATGAAAAATAAACTAACACTGGTGAGGATGGGCGCCCCAAGCCTCCTGGGGCGCTTGGTTTCTCAACACTTAGAAAAAATTTTAAAAATTTTCAATTTTGTACCTTTTCTTGATTCCCGTGCCGATAGCTCCTGTTCGATCTTCGATTTCAGTCTTTCTGATGACTGTTGAGGTGGGACGGAGGGTGATCTGAGTAGTCTAAACATATCTGTGATGAAATCCTAGCTTTGACTAACTTTTGACCAAGTTTGACCAACCAGAAAAGAGCTGACGGAAGCATTTTTGACGTTTCTCAAAAAACGTGAAAAAAAACTAACACAGGAGAGGATGGGCACCCCAAGCCTCCTAGGGCACCCAGTTTCAATAGACTTAGCCATTTTTATGATTTTTTAACTTTTCCATTCACCTTGGATTCATCTTGCATCGTTTGCATGCATCGTCGAGTCGACGACCGTTTGTCGATTTTGCGTCGTTGAAGCAACATTGGAAACTCGTTGAAGAATTCTGGCAAGTGAACTTTTCTGTGTTGATGACTTTTGAGCTCATGCTTCACCTTGTGAAAAAGTAAAAATGACCCAGTAGAGAAAACTTGGTCGTTTGAAGATTCCGTCTGAACCGCGCCGATCATGAAGGAAAATCGACCAATGAGAATCGAGCGCGACACTTGATTTGGAGATTCTATTTTTAGAAACTTTCTATTTTTAGAAAGTTTTGCCAACATCCATATCTCAAGAAACCCAGCAAACTGAACTCGACATCTATTTTTAGAAATTTCTAAAAATAGAAATTTCTATTTTTAGAAATTTTGCTTTTTTGACTTTTTGACGAAAAATTTTCTAGACTTGTTTCAAAATGCCAAAATGAAGCAAAAAATTTGGTTGGGTACAACAAACATCAAGCATGAATCTATCAAGTTATTGCAAGAAAACATATATCTATGGCAGGAAGCTTTTTAATGGTTGTTTAATATCTTATTATCAAGATTTTTTGTTATTATGTCTCCTATGCTACTCAAGGATGTCAAAAACTAGAGATGCTATGATGGAACATGATTATTTTTTTTGGTCTGTTGTTTATGGGTTTATCTTTAGTAATGTGAAGCCTTGTCTAAAGACATGATCAACATAATGATCATCAAGGACATCAGAGGTCTAAACATGAAACAGGTGTAATCCTTGTTTGTTGATATGCAAGAAATACTCAAGTCATCTTGGTTCAATTACACTTAGATGCTTGTATTAACTTGCTAAATCAAAATCCATGTAAGTAATACTCAGGTTATCATGGTTTAATTATACCTAGATGCTTGTATTTTCTTACAACATTTTAAAAGCTCGATGATGAAACAAAGTACTTCAAAAACTTGTATCCGAAGATGACAAAATCCACATCCATGCATATCAAATTGTATTTCATTATAAGCATTTCATCCAAGTCACAAATCCAAGTGTCTCAAGATCCATTTACCCATTTTCCCAAATCATTTCATCCATTAACCAGTTCATTCTCCTAGGTTTTCTTTCATTATCCAAATCATTTCATCAATCTTTCAAATCAAACCTCTAATCAATTCTTCATTCATCCAAACCAATCCAGTCAATCCAAGCAAAGATCCAAATGCAAGTCCATCCTTAATCCATACCAATCGAGTAAATCAATCTTGTCAAATTATCCAATCGCAATCAATGGTCTTGATCATAATCTCGTCGTAAACAAAATCAATCAATCATCATTGACGATGGGATATATCTTTCCTGCATCTTTGTGTTGATCTAGGGATATATCGTTCCTTGCAATGACAACACTATCGTCAATCATTATCGATTATCATTGGTTTACAACTTGACAGGGGCAATACCTTGTTTGTTCTTGTATCATTTGTGCATACTTGCTTACTTGCTTGTGTTATCATTTTATCTTGCATAGCGGGTCATTTGACTTTTTCGTCCATCTCTTATCTTGCATCCTCCATTTTTTTATCCATCCTTTGTCATTCTATATCATTGTGAGATCGTCTGTCATCCTGTCATCACCTTCTTCCCATCCAATCTCCCGAGGGGGCATCCTATCGTCATTAACCTGTACTAGGGGCAAACTGGGGCATGTATCAATTACAAAATTTTTAATTCTTTGAAACAACGTGATAAAACACATTGCATCAAAGAGGGACAAATTGTATACACCTAAAAATGGCTAAGTCGAATTAAATAATTATTTTAATTCTCATTCTCCTATCAATTAAATAAATATTCTAATTTATTTAAATGATTCACATCCCTCTACTAATTAAATAAAATCAATTTATTTAATTAATATTCCCTAATTCCTCTAATATCTCACATAATTAAATAATTCTAAATTATTTAACTAATCCTAAATTCCTCTATTCCAAAGTCCTAAATTTCATAAATCCACATCACCTTTCCACCTCACCATGCTGCACATGTAATTAAATATTTTAATATTTAATTAACTAATTTCCCTCACCCACATGTCCTATTTCTCCTCCAGTCATATTAGTTAACTCATTAATCAAATCTGTTAACTAATTAGTCAATTGAGTTCATTGATCAATCTATTTTGTTGACTCCCCAATCAACCCAGTTAACTAATCAATCATCTTAGTTAACTCCTCAATCTATTCTGTTAACTCCCATAACTCATGAAGAAGGCTTGGACACTTGTCCTCTCCTGATTCGCGCACATTCCCTCAAGTCTTCTCAACCGTACACCTCACAGGTAATTCCTCCAGTCATGGATCTATTGACACTTGGATTTGGTCTTCCCTCAACCTATATAAGCAAGGTCTCCACACCCATTTGCATCCACTCAAGCATTCGTAATCTTACTCTGCAGGAATCATACCAGCGTGCCTTTGACAAAGTTATCTCCATTTGCATTCACACAACCTCATTATCATAATCATCATCCAATCATATCTCCATCAATCCATATCCATTAGTATTGCATTGTAGTGTGATCTCCATTGCATTATCCACCTACAGCCCTTCTACTCTTGTCATTTTCAACATCAAGGAAGTATACACTTCTGAGAGATCCATTATCACAAAGATCAAGAAGAGATAGGCGAACAATGGAAGCATAGAGGTAAAATGGTATTCGAAGGTATATTCTTGGTTTACTTGTGTTTACATCAATTTCCATGAGTTATTGGATACTTAGTTGCTTTAAACTATTGTTCACATTTTCCACTAACAGATTCCATGCTATGTTTTAGAGTTAGGTTCAAATCTTATGTCGGGAGAATCTCCCCAATGCTCTTGTATGTTAAAATGATTAAAATTGTATCTCACCTATAGATGAATGGTCATTTTACTTTACTTCCTTTTGAAATAAGTAATGTTTTTTGATGCTTTATGTTGGTTTCCCTAAGAATGTTTTCCCTTGGCAAGGTGTTGTTGTCTTATCTCACACCTTGTCGCCTTCCCCGCCTTGGTGCGATAGGGTTTTAGGGTTGGGTGGAAAGTTTTTTTGATTTTTCTTGTCACGACCATATGACAAATGCGGGCATGACATGTGGTTTTCATGTCATGATCACATGGCAAATGTGGGCATGATAGGGTCTAAACTGCAAAGGTAAATTGGGAGTCTTAATGGGTTTTGGGGGCAAAATATGCATGTTTAGGAGCTGGTTCTTTTAGGTGCTAATAGGATTTTTGGGCTAGTGTGGCCTAGGAAAAATATGACAACATGACCAACGTAGCTTTGTTTATGTTTTTCTTTCTCCTTTATGTTTGTTTGTTTGTAGGTGTTTTAATTGTCATAATATTCCTCTTCTGATGTTTCATAGTTTGTACTTTCTATTTCATACTTATTTTTCTTATGACATCTTCTGCCTGCCTATGCTATTTCTTTAGATATTTTTCTTATTATTCTAGCTCCCTTTTTTGAGTTCAATCCTTGTAGCTTATCACTTTTTGATTGATTAGGTGCATTTCTAAAGTACTTTTGAGCTTTGTCATAGGTAAACAAGTCATGATCTACACTACCGCAAAATGTACATTTTTTATTCTGATCTCCCCAACACTCATTTGCAAAATGTCATTGTTTTCCATATTTGTAGCAACTTGTGTTAGTTCTTCTTCTCATACTCCTTCCATGGCCTCTGCCACATCTATACCATTGTACTGGCCTCTATCTTCATAATTGTTCATGTAATTTGGGTTTCTATTCTGCAATATATTGGCATTCCTCTCATTGGCCCGATTAGAGGATTTATACCCTTGGTTCTAGATATATAGGGGTGTCTCTGCCAATCCCTTTACGTAGGCCATGTTGTGATTATCATCTCTATTATTGTGGTGTGCATTGCACCATGCTTTATGATCATCCTCCTCCCTTAGCTTAAAACATTGTGATGGACAATATTATGTTTCATGGTCACCCCAGTCTTTGCATATACTACAATAACGTGTATTATTTTATTTTGGTATTGTCTTCAAATCTACCTTCATTGTAGTAGCATTGCTTTCACCTTTTATCATTAGGCATTCATTCTGCAGATGTCCCTCTTTCATACAATAGTAGAGCCATATGTTTGGTCTTTGTTTTTGTGGACTTGCCTCTTTCCATGCTAAGATTTCTTGCTTAAGTTTCAGTTGTTCCAATTCTAATTTAAGTTTTTTTATTTCCATATTTTCCTTGGTTTTATCATTCCCATGCCAAGTTTGTGATTCTATGTGACATGTCAAATTTACCGCTTTTGAGTATGAGATGAATTCTTTACCATCTAGTGATGTTTTGATGTCAGGGCTTAATCCTGAAATGAACCTTGCAATCCTTTGCTTCTCTCTCAATGGTTCTTCTAGCTTGTGGGTGATTTCTTTGAACCTTTTATTAAAATCGTTAATGGATTCTCTCTCTTTCATGACCATGTCTTTCATTTTGCTTACCCCTTCAATAGGTACCTCTGGCAAGTCAAAATTGTCTTGGAATTCTTTCTTGATTTCATCCCATGATTTATCATGGTTAGGACATGTTTTTGTACCAATTCAATGCTTCATTTCTTAGGGTTTTAAAAAAAGCAAACAATTTGATCTGGTCCCGCATTACATTCTTCCTTTGCCATGTAGATTCTAATACAAATACATGTTCTACCACTTTTGAGGTATCTTTCCCAAATACTAGTAGCTTGATGGTGGAGTCCATTATTGTTTTCTATATATTAATCTCTTTGTAGTGTGTTTGTTTTGTTTTATCTTGTTGCTTTTTAGTTTTCCTTTGTGGTAAGGGTTTCCCTTCTCTGCCCTTATCTCTTTGTAATCTTATGTCAAAGTGCTCATTTCCTAATATTTCTTCACAAATATTTCTAATTTCTTCTTCACTTTATTTTTGTATATTTATCACTTTGTTCTTCTCTTCTACAAAAATCCTTCTTGATTTATAGGGCACTTGGGGTGACTCTTGGTCGGGGGGTTGTATCTCTTCAAATTGTCATTTTGTTTTCGGGGATAATCTTTCATGTATTAATGAAATCTCATTATTTATTGGTGATGCTTCTCCTAATTGCCTTATACTCCTAGAATTGTTTGTTATATACTGCATATTCTCCTTTTCCCTAATTTTCATTATACTTAGATTAACCAAATGATCCAGGTACTTTGCATCTAAATTCAAAGGCTAGATATTTTTCATGGATTCAGTACTTGTGATGCAGAGTGCCAGTAGAAGCGAATGAAATTTGTCTATATCTTCACTATCGGCAAGAGGTCTCCCAATGTTTCACCGAAGTCGAGAATGACTTCTCTATCAGGAAGACAAGAGCTATCGGCCGTTCCTCATTGGTTTATCCCGATGGCCAAGTTCTCACCGATATCCCCGTAGCGGTTAGTTGCCTATCGGCAACACCTCATACATCAGTCGGTCCACCAGAAGTCTCCCTGAAGTTTCCCTCACGCCGATGAAAAGTTCGACATTGGTTGCCTTCGGCAACACCCAGACTATCAGACAACGAGAAATATCTTAGGCCGATATACTCTGGTACTCCGATGACCAATCTTCGTCGGCCAGACTTCCTCCTTCAGCGAAGCTTCTTTCACCTACACTGACACCTTGTTTCTCACTGATATTGTCAGGCACATCGGCCAGATCCTCCGCTTCGGTAAGACTCCAGTTCGTGGCCCCGATGGTTCATCTCATTCCGATGAGTCTTTTGTCGCTGAGACTTCTTGAACTCCTTCCGATGAGCTTCTATCGGCGGGACTCTAACGGTCGCCGTGACTTCTTCGGCTTCCCCCGACAAGGTTCCTCACACCGATACTCTTTATCGGCGATACTCCGAGGATGTCCCACCGATCGGCGAAACTATCTACCGTCGGCTGAGTGTATTTTCCTTAGCCCGATATCGTTACTCTCACCGATGCGAACAACAATGGTATGTGTCTCCGACACTATACCAATCTTCGACAAGATGGAGAGTCTTTCATGCCGATGTCAGATTCATCGGCTAGACATAGTCTATCAGGTGTCCTTCAAAAAAGCTATTCCGACACTCGATCTTATGCCGATGGATTTCCAACTGTTCTGTGACGCCGAACTAAGATTCCCTTCGATAGAACAATGGAATTTGGCCGATTCATCTATCAAACCCTCGATCACTTGTAGCAATCTGATCCCACATCAAGGCTATCCAATTTCACCCCGATTTCCCGACTAGCCACATGACGATGTCTAGTCAAACTTGACTGAGTTCTCTGGCTTCCTGGGTAAGAATGTAACAACAACAAACATGAAAAGTCTTTCCCCCATCACACTGATACTACACAGGGCTTCAGTGGATAGAGGAAAGGGTCTCCATGTATGAATCAAAACCCTACTCTTAGGTTACAAACTAGCCTCTGTGGAATCGTTGGTTTTACACCGTCTGCACACTACAGGGTCACTATGGATTGACAGATAGCATCCAGTTAGGGCTTCAATATACAAGATTAGGATAAAGATATCAAACCACTAAGAACACCCAAGAAAATCAACACAGATCATACCCAGAACTCTCTTTATTCATTTATCAAAAGAACTTGTTGTAATACACACACTTCTCTACCCTGTGTGTCATACAACCTACCTCTAAAGAAGATGTAGAGACAGCAGTTATCCCCTCCAACCGTGCAAACTAATTTTCAAATCAGTTAGCCGTTGGTTTACCCTTCATACAAGCAAAACTACATGTGTGCCTTGCACAATTACATCCATGGGACCAAATTGACCCTTATTACAAAATGAAATGGCTTAAGAGCCTTATGAGACAACAAAAGAAAAGATGACCCTGCACTACAGAGAATGTGCTCCTGCACCATACTCCCCTGCAGGAAAAACTCAAGTCCCTTGAGTTGCTAACTGCTGAAGTGTCATCCCATGTTTAGAATATCAGCTTCACTCATCCAGGTTGCCTCAGAATCAGGAAGATCCTGCCACTTGACCAAGTAGTCTTTGTATACACCCTTTCTTGTCTTCTTGACAATTTTGGAATCCAAAATGCATTCCAATTGCAAAGGCTTACTTGGAGGTAAATCTTTGATCCAGTCTTCATCTTCAATCACAGCATTTGAGCCATCTTCAGCATGCAATGGAGGTCTGAAAGGAAACAGGTCTGCAACATTGAAAATGGGAGAGATACCAAGGCCAGATGGTAATTCTATCTCATATGCATTTGGACCAAATTTATGCACTACCTTACACAGTCCTATCTTCTTCATCAACAATTTGGTTGGTTGCCCCTTAGGCAATCTTTCCTTTCCGAGGTAGGCCATCACCAAATCTCCTACCTTGAACTGTACCTCCCTTCGCTTCAAATCTGCCTAAGTCTTATACTTGGAGACAGTTTTCTCCAACTAAAGCTTGACCTGATCATGTATTGTTTTCATGGTAGCAGCAAAGTCTTCTCCTAGAGCACTCCTTTTATCCCATCCTTGAAGGTCTTTGAGTTCAAGTGGTCCTCTTGGGTGGAAACCATAAACTATTTCAAAGGGGCTTTTCCCAGTACTTCGATTTCTTGAATCATTATAAGCATATTCAGCTTGACTGATCACTAAATCCCATGCCAATCCATGTTGTTTGGTAAGGCATCTCAAAAGGTTTCCCAAGGACCTATTAACAACCTCAGTCTGACCATCAGTCTGGGGATGGTAGGCTGATGAAAAAGACAACTGAGTGCCCAATTTTCTCCATAGGGTCCTCCAAAAATGACCAACAAATTTGGAGTCTCTATCAGTAACAATTGAAAGGGGTAAACCATGAATTCTGACCACTTCTCTGAAAAAGAGACCAGCAATATGAGATGCATCATTTATGCATTTGCATGGCACAAAATGAGCCATCTTACTGAATCTATCTACAATGACAAAAACACTGTCTACACCCCTTACTGTCCTAGGAAGACCAAGCACAAAGTCCATACTAATGCTTTCCCAAGGTCTGGTGGGAATGGGCAGTGGTTGGTACAAACCAGCATTAGAAGACATACCTTTGGCCTTTTGACATATGGCACAGCTTGCAACATATCTCCTCACATCTGTCTGTACCTTGGGCCAATAGTAGAACCTGGTGACTTGTTCCAAAGTCTTGTCTAACCCAAAATGTCCTCCTAAGGCTCCATTGTGCTTCTCCCTGATGATATTGTCCCTCATTGAACATTTAGGAACACACAACAAACTGCCTTTAAATAGGAGCCCTTCTTGCAGCACAAAATCAGAATACTCACCATGAAAAGTGTTAGCCAAACTTGTACACACTTCATAGGCAGCCTTGAAATCTACATCATCCTTGTACAACTCCTTCAGACATTCTAGACCCATATGTTCCATTTGTACTTCCTGTATGACCAGTATCCTTCTACTCAAAGCATCTGCCACGTTGTTGGCAACACCTTTCTTATGCTTAATAGTGAAGGTATAGGCCTGCAATTGTTCCATCCACTTGACGTGCCTATGATTCAACTTTTCTTGACTATTTAGGAAGCTAAGAGCATGGTTGTTAGTAAAAACAATGAAATCTTTTGGCAGTAAATAATGTCTCCATTTTTTAGAGCTTGCACCAGTGCATACAACTCTAGGTCATAGGTAGAATACCTCTGTTTGGCCTCATTCAGCTTCTCTGAAAAGAATGCTAATGGATGCCCTTCCTGACTGAGAACAGCACCTATAGCTTGTTGGCTTGCTTGCATCACATTCCACAACAAAAACTTTGTCAAAATCAGGGAGTACCAACGTAGGTAACTCAGCCACTTTCTTTTTCAACAGTTCAAAACTATCATCTGCTTGTTTTGTCCATTGAAATTTACACTTCACTCCACCCTTGATGGTATTGAGAATAGGAGCACTTATGTGACTGAACCCTTTAATGAACTTCCTGTAAAAAGTTGCCAAACCATGGAAACTTCTTACATCTCCCACTGTCTTAGGAGTAGGCCAATTGAGAATAGCCTCAACCTTTGTAGGATCCATTTTCAAACAGCCATTGGAAATCACAAAGCCAAGATACACTAGTTCAATTTTCATAAAATCACATTTATCCAAGTTGATCATCAACTTACTCTCATGCAATTTCTTTAACACCTGTCCAAGATGCTTCACATGCTCTTCTTTGGTCCTGCTGAAAATCAATATGTCATCAAGATAAACAATAACAAATTTTCCAATAAATTCTACAAGTACCTCATTCATCAACTGCATGAATGTGCTTGGAGCATTACTGAGACCAAATGGCATGACAAGCCACTCATAGAGACCTTCATTTGTTTTGAAGGCAGTCTTCCATTCATCTCCCTGCCTTATTCTGATCTGGTGATAACCAGATTTCAAATCAATCTTGGAATAGTAACATGAACCACCAAGATAGTCCAATAGATCCTCAATTCTTGGCATAGGAAATCTATACCTTATGGTGATCTTATTGATAGCCCTTGAATCTGTGCATAATCTCCATGTGCCATCTTTCTTAGGAGCAAGTACACTAGGGACTGCACATGGACTGAGACTTTTCCTAATCAAACCTTTCTCCAAAAGTTCTTGAATCTATCTACCTACTTCTTCATTCTGCTGTGGTGTCAACTTGTAGGCAGCTTTATTGGATAATGTGGCTCCAGGACTCAAGTCAATCTGATGACTTATGTCCCTCATAGGTGGTAAGGAGTTAGGAGTATCCTCTACCACAAGATCTTGGTACTTATCCAGTAATTGTCGCACTTCCAATGGAATCTCCTTCTGCTGCTTGCTTTGCTAATTTGATACAGGCTTCATCATCAGTGCATACCCTTGGGTATCCTCCTCCTTCATGAGTTGTAGGAACTCTTTGCCACTCACTAACATGACACTGTTGTCATTGCTCTTCTCTCCAACCTGCTCTGGTAAGGGATCCATTTGAAACTTCTTACCATTCTTGGTGATCATATATGTATTCTTCTCACCATCATGCTGTGCCTTCACATCATACTGCCAAGGTCATCCAAGAAGAAGGTGACAAACATCCATAGGAATAATTTCACGTAGCACCTTATCCCTATAATCACCTAGTTCAAACTCTACCCAAGTTTGTTCTTCCACCAAATAGTTCTGATTCTTATTCAACCAAGATATTTTGTGAGGATTAAGATGGGGTAATCTTTTTAGTTTACACTTTTCTACCATTTCAGTAGACACTACATTTTTAGTAGAACCTGAATCAACAATGATTTTATAGAGCTTACCATATGCTATTCCTTGGGTTCTGAAGAGATTCTTCCTTTGTGGGGGCTCCTGCTTCAATGGCATCTTCACGAGGGTCCTCTTAATCATCATGTTCTCTCCTTCAAGTACTGGTGCAGCACTACCAATTGGTGAGTTTACACTCTAACAATCATCCTCCTGCAATAGTTGGTTCCTTCTCCCACCATCATGAGAGCTAGATGCCTTCTCAGGGCACTTACTTGCAGTATGGCCTACTTGATTGCAGTTGTAGCATCTTCCAGTGAAGACTCCACGTCCTCTGCCTGCACCACCACCTCTGTCTCTGCCATTAGGTCTTCTCCAACCTCTGAAACCACCACCTTTTTGTTCTGTATCAGAACGTGATTCTTGTTGACTTGAACTTTCACCTTTGTTTGGCTGTCCTCTGCCAAAATTACCTCTTCCTCTATTGTTCCTACCACCTCTTCCTCTGTTATTTTGATCACCTCTCCTTTTCAGTTTATCCTCTGCCCTAGAGGCTAATTGAAAACATTCATCCACAGTCTTGGGAACCACCATACTGAACTCATCCTGTATATTGTACCTCAGACCATCCAGGTATCTGGCCACCATCTCTTTTTCTTCTTCTCTATGATTGGCTCTCATGCTCAATCTGTGGAATTCTTCAGTGTATGTAGCCACATCCATATCTTTCTGCCTAAGATGATTAAACTTTCTGATGGTCTGCAGATCATAATCACATGGTAAGAATTTGGATCTCAACATGGCCACCATTCTACTCCACTTGGTGATTGGACTCTTTCCAACCTTCTCCCTTTCACATTGAGTGTAGTTCCACCAAACCAATGTAGAACCTCTCAGTCTGGTCTTTGCAAACTTCACTTTCTTACTGTCACTATACTCTTTGAAGTCAAAGTAATTACTTATGGCTTCAATCCAGTCCACAAGAGTATCTCCATCCAGTTTCCCATTGAACGTGGGAACATCCATTTTCGGATCACCACTATCTCCATGACCCTTGAGTGCGTTCAGGAATGCCTTTTGATCAGCAGACATACCTTCTCCTTGAGGATTCTCCCCAGTTTCTCCTTCTTTGTCCTCCTCTGACTCAGAAGCGCTTCCATCCTTCTCTTTGGATCTTTCTTCCTTCAGTCTCTCTTCGAGAATTTCTTCCACCATCTTCTGGATGGCTGCTTTGCTCATCGTCTTGGGAGGCATTGTGCTAGCCTCTGTTTCTATCTCCAATTCTTCGTCTGACATACACGGCTGTGATTCAGAATATTGGCTCTGATACCAATTTGATGTAGAGTGCCAGCAGAAGCGAATGAAATTTGTCTATATCTTCACTATCGGCAAGAGGTCTCCCAATGTTTCACCGAAGTCGAGAATGACTTCTCTATCAGGAAGACAAGAGCTATCGGCCGTTCCTCATTGGTTTATCCCGATGGCCAAGTTCTCACCGATATCCCCGTAGCGGTTAGTTGCCTATCGGCAACACCTCATACATCGGTCAGTCCACCAGAAGTCTCCCTGAAGTTTCCCTCACGCCGATGAAAAGTTCGACATTGGTTTCCTTCGGCAACACCCAGACTATCGGACAACGAGAAATATCTTAGGCCGATATACTCCGGTACTCCGATGACCAATCTTCGTCGGCCAAACTTCCTCCTTCGGCGAAGCTTCTTTCACCTACACTGACACCTTGTTTCTCACCGATATTGTCAGGCACATCGGCCAGATCCTCCGCTTCGGTAAGACTCTGGTTCGCGGCCCCGATGGTTCATCTCATTCCGATGAGTCTTTTGTCGCTGAGACTTCTTGAACTCCTTCCGATGAGCTTCTATCAGCGGGACTCTAACGGTCGCCGTGACTTCTTCGGCTTCCCTTGACAAGGTTCCTCACACCGATACTCTTTATCGGCGATACTCCGAGGATGTCCCACCGATCGGCAAAACTATCTACCGTCGGCTGAGTGTATTTTCCTTAGCCTGATATCATTACTCTCACCGATGCGAACAACAATGGTATGTGTCTCTGACACTATACCAATCTTCAACAAGACGGAGAGTCTTTCACGCCGATGTCAGATTCATCGGTTAGACATAGTCTATCGGGTGTCCTTCAAAAAAGCTATTCCGACACTCGATCTTACGCCGATGGATTTCCAACTGTTCTGTGACGCCGAACTAAGATTCCCTTCGACAGAACAATGGAATTTGGCCGATTCATATATCAAACCCTCGATCACTTGTAGCAATCTGATCCCACATCAAGGCTATCCAATTTCACCCCGATTTCCCGACTAGCCACATGACGATGTCTAGTCGAACTTGACTGAGTTCTCTAGCTTCCTGGGTAAGAATTTAACAACAACAAACGTGAAAAGTCTTTCCCCCATCACACTGATACTACACAGGGCTTCAGTGGACAGAGGAAAGGGTCTCCATGTATGAATCAAAACCCTACTCTTAGGTTACAAACTAGCCTCTGTGGAACCGTTGGTTTTACACCGTTTGCACACTACAGGGTCACTATGGATTGACAGATAGCATCCAGTTAGGGCTTCAATATACAAGATTAGGATAAAGATATCAAACCACTAAGAACACCCAAGAAAATCAACACAGATCATACCCAGAACTCTCTTTATTCATTTATCAAAAGAACTTGTTGTAATACACACACTTCTTTGCCCTGTGTGTCATACAACCTACCTCTAAAGAAGATGTAGAGACAACAGTTATCCCCTCCAACCGTGCAAACTGATTTTCAAATCAGTTAGCCGTTGGTTTACCCTTCATACAAGCAAAACTACATGTGTGCCTTGCACAATTACATCCATGGGACCAAATTGACCCTTATTACAAAATGAAATGGCTTAAGAGCCTTATGAGACATCAAAAGAAAAGATGACCCTGCACTACAAAGAATGTGCTCCTGCACCAACTTGCTCCCATTGTTCATCAATCATGCTTTAGATATTGGTAAAATCAAGTTGAACATAGGGTGTTTTTCCCAATTACGGTAGGATTAGGGTTTTATTATACTCGTTCTCCCATATCCTCCTATAATGATCATAAGCATTGATGCTTCTTTTTAGATTTTTGATAATCTCTGTGGCCTTATTGATATGTATTGTTAATGATCCTGGATTGTCTATTTCATTCTATATTTCATTTGCAGCAACCCTTATGGCATGCTCGTCCTTATTTCCAAATTTACTTCCTCTTGTTGTCTGGTTGTATCCAGAGTGGTGTGCTCAGTAGCACCCTCATTGGCGTACTCATCTCTTCTTTATTTTCCTTCCACAACCTTCTTTGTGCATTCTCTCCCTAATTTTTTTGCCTTCTCCATGCTTCTGTGGTGTCTTTTCAAGGATATTTTCATATCCTTCCCCCCTTCCATTTGTCATCCCCTTAGGTGTTTGCCTCCCTCTCACAAGGGTACTTGTCGTAAGAGAATTCACCATAGATTGAAAATTTTTGTTATTTTTCTCTTTACTCTTTTATCTCTCATGTTTGCTCCACACTTTTCCTTGTACCGTTTCATCCTATTCTTCTTCACTGTTCTATCCAAAGTCCTATAAATGGAACCAAATGTTGGCAAGAAATCGGGAGGACACAGTCCAGAGATTTGAGCTTAAGTCAATTCTCTAAAGTCAGTTTATACCCTAGATGTGATCATGAGAGAAACATAGATAACACTTAGGAATCATATAATGTGGTGAAAGACATTGTATACAACATATCATATATCACTATATACACCCATACATTAAAGATCCAATCCTTATATCTCCTTATATATTAATCACAGTATCATATACAAAATGGTAGGTCCGAGTCTCTGCTCTGAACATATATTTCCTTACATATATTCTCTCTTACTTCTTACATATTCTTTTATTACATATCTATATGCTACAATAGGTGTTAAAATATTTGTAACATTTTTATTACATCATCTATATACCAACTAATAATTATTTAATAGTTATTGTTGTTTGGTAGTTGGTCAGGTATGCCCAACTAAGTGGTTTGAATAACCACTTTATTTTGTATATAAATATGTTGCTCTTCAATAATAATTTTTGCTCTATTGGTTAACAAATTTGTCACTTCAGTTTTATACTCCTTTGCCCATGCCAATGACAAATGAACCAACAGTTGAGTCACTTGCAATGGTATTTGCAAGTGCTCTCTGCTTATTGTACAAGGCGCAACTACCTTCAAATGATTTACAATGAATGAAAATAGGGTAGGCTTTTAACCAGAAAGCAGAAAAGGCAAACTAACACTTACCCATAACCATGAAAGCAGATGTGATTGATTAATTCAGAAAGAAGTGAATGTAAATAAATGATACAAAGCCCACGTATTCCACACTCACAAACAATAATGGATTGATAAAATGACAGTTATATTTCTCTTAACACATACCAAACATAATAAAGATATGAATCTGAAACCCAGATACAACCATAAATAACAGGAGCACATTGAAGATTGACTACATATTAACATAGGAAAAACGACAACCAAAGAAGACATTTATAAACACAAAGTTCTAAAAATAATTCTCTATTTCTCCAACAAAACAAAGTTCAAAGTCTCTAAAATCTGCCCTATACATAAACTGAGTTAAGAAAAATGATAATTGGAATTACATGCTAAATAAAATTGCTCCCCTTCCCCTATTTCATAGAACAATCAGAAAAAGATGCTCCCTTATGCCTACAAATCACATATTTATAAGATTTTTCCCCAGGAACCTTTCGGTTTCCGTAACTGCTTCTTGAAAATAACATATAGTAAAACCCCTCTTTTTCTTTCTTTCTGTAGCCTATTGCTAGAGTGACTTTTGATTTTCCTTCAGTTACATCTTTAGAAAATTTATCAATACATCTTTAAATCATAGATGTAGAACAACCACATTAAATCATTAGACATTTGACTTAGTTTACCTATGGAGGAAAGAGAATATATAGAATTCTAAATTCATATCCTCTAACACCTCAGAATCTTGTAAGTGAGTAAGTTTTCATACTCAAGGAGAATCCAACCTCTTAGCTAATTCAATGTCTCATGCCATCAAAATATAGAAATGCCTATAAGGCAGTAAAACTTAAATGCTAGAGTAGGTAGCACTCTCCAATATGTGCAATTATACATAACTCATGACCATGGACTAGATCTTACCTTCAAGCTTCACAATACTGCTTTTCACTATTTTGGGCACAAGTTTATCCGAATAAAACGGATTGAAAGTCGAGACCTACTACCTGCTACCATATCATTATCAGATCTATTACAAAACTCATCAAAGTACTTTGGATAGAAACCTTATATGTCCATCATTTGCTCTTATTTGGCATTCATGAAGAATATGAACCAGAGAGTTAAACTCAAGCCGTTTCTCAGGTCAGAGCCATGCAAGTAAGTGATATATATATATACACACCAAGGCTAGGATATGTACAAAGAACAAAGCACAAGATAAAATGATTAATTTCAAGTTCCTTTACATGATATATATACCCAGGCTAGGATATGTACAAAGAACAAAGCACAAGATAAAATGATTAATGTCAAGTTCCTTTACATGATGCCAAAGATTGAAGCCATTGGGCAAACTCTATCACAGGGAGAAGCAACTCCTTCATTACAACTGTGTTCGTGCCAAAGCCCTCAACTTCATTCCTTCTATTGCGGCCTGTGTTAATTCAAACTTTTGAAAGAAGCTCCTTGATTGTATCCACTAAAACACCTACTTCTTAGTTAACAAAGTGGTTTAGCCTTCTAATTGTTCACCATGAGACCATTTCTTCGAGGCATTCCGTTAAACGGTGCGTTGGCTATGCTTTCACATTTTACATACAAGTCTGCCAGGGTGGCTGCAAGCACAACACTTAGCAAAATTCCTCTATCCTTTCTTTTTGCTATACTATTGGACTAGGTTTGGTGCCAAGGAAAACTTGTCTACGAAGAACGCCAAAGTCTCCTAGAGCGATCATAGCATTTCATGATACCTGCACTTACTAAAAACATGAGAAGCCTTTGTCATGGTCATCATTGATAGTAATACCTATCTCGGCAATGTTCGCTGCTAGTACAACTTTTATAAAACTCTTATGACGCTGCCCCTCTCTGGACTTGATGACTTAAGATGGCCATGACATATCTGGCAAAGACTCATCAATAAAAGCTGCTTCAGCATTAGTGAGTTCAATCTCTTTCCCAAAGAGGCAATGCCACTGGTCATTTATATGATATCCATTGCCGGCAATCATTAGGTATCGTGTCTTCTGAGTTGAGCTTGAAGGCGCTTTGATCCCAAATCGTTGATTTTGATAACAACTAGTTATCATCATTATCAGCAGACCACACAGCTCCAACGCCTTGTCTAAAGCTTCCACAATTTGCATATACGTCTGCCAGAGTGTTTCTAACTGTAATATCTGATGAAATTGATATTTCATTATGCTTCCGCGCAGAATGAAAGCCTTCAAGCATGGTATGGATATATTCTTAAATATCATCCACTTCAACAGTTAAAGGTCAATTTTGGCCGATAAAAATAGGACAAATATTTACCACTTTTTGTTGTGAATGCCAGCCGCATTTGCCATGAAAGTTTCTAAATCCTTTTCAACAAATTCATTTTGTGAAGATTTTGCGATCATAGCATTTCATGAGATTGTTCTTCTCTGAGGCATTTTGGTCCACTCGCATTGTCTATGCTTCCACAGATGATAAACAAAAGATTGCTGCTTCGAAGTTTGTTTGTAGGAGATGTTTTAGTTCTCTGTTCTTCGCTGTAATGGCTTTGGACATCGCACACATATTAATGATGGTCATTTTGGAGGACATTTTATGCTCATCGAAATGATCCATCAAGTTAGCACGAGCGATGCATTGTCAGGTTTCTTCTTTTTTCATGATTCCATTTCGGGCGTTGTGGACAATGCCTTCTACTCTGCACCAGGATCCTCATGATTTATCTTAACAATGAAGCAATTTCTTGGACTTCAAATGCTCTCTGGAAGTGCGGCACAGGCGACATGCCTGAAATAGTTACCATATCATTCCCCTTCTCTACATTGTTACACCGAGAGGTGTTCTACACTCACAGCAAGTGCTGATAGATTCAGATTCCCGTAAACAATTAAGATTCAAATTTCTAAATAAACAAAATTCATAAAATGTGTAAATAAATAAATTCGTGAAAGTCCAATGGATAGAAAAATAGAAAAACTTGGGCAGTTATGGAGTGAAATCTTTATCACGTTAAACAATAAATAAATAAATTCGTGAAGCCAAATGGATTTTAAAAAAAAAAACTTGGGCAGTTATGAAGTTGAATCTTTATTATGTTTGAAGAATATGAAAAGTCTCCCAACATAGTCTCTTTAAATTAACTCCAAGTAATTTATAAATGCCAACAAATTGGAAGATATCTTTCGACCTACCATAGATATATTTTTTTAAATATAAATATACTAGTTTTCACCCAGAAAAATCAAATTTAAAACCTTTCAAAATAGCCAACTAAAGGTAGTGGGCAATCGGGCAATGGTGTCATGACCCCCTTTTCCTAGATTAGCTAATTTTGATATATTTTAAAGTATTATGACTTTATATTTCAATAAAGTACAGACTAAATTATTTAACCTAATTGTTAGATTATGCATGAGTTAACTATTTTTATTTAATTATAAGTTAGGATATAGAAAGATAATAAATTAAAAAGAAAGAAAATATTTTATTCAAACATAAATAACTAAATTTAATTAAATTAGAAAGTAGATTTAAATTATGACAAGAAGATATTAGATTGGTTTTCTGCTCCCTAATTTAAGGGGAGGCAGAAGAGGTTGCAATTACCGGATGGATTTTGGAAGATGGTTTTTTTTTACGAATCAGGGAGTTGGATCCTGCTACCCATTTTTTTTGGAGTGTATCTGGCGATCGTGGAATTGGAAATTCCTTGTGGTACTCGATTCATAAATTTTGTCTGTGCTTTTCACGTTTTGCATGTAAGTTGGCCACTTTCTTTAGGTGTTACGGCCGCATTCTGCAATTTGCATGTATAGTATTTTAGGCATTAGATTATAACAATTTTTGTTTATGGATTTTCCTGTTTAAAATAATTGAAATGGTTATCTTCTTTAATGTCATTCTGTGGGGAATGTTATCAAACCTATGCATAGACTACAACCATTGCATTTCATGAAATGACCTTATTGAGGGTTTATGTCACAAGTTATGTGCCGTGTCTGAGTTTCCACATATTGCACAACCAGTGCCTCTCCAATGCTGGCATTCTGCTACCGATTGCATTTGCTCGAAAATTTCTAAAGCCTTTTTTTTCAACAGATCCATTTTGTGCATAACATTTTATGACGCAATCTGTTCAACAGATCACGTGCCTTGTAAGAGACCTTTCTTTGTAAACTGAAATTTTCAATCAACTTTTTTCAAACAAAATGTAACACCAATCAACAAATTATCAATACTAATAAACCATGCAGTAGTAGAACTTCAAACCCACATCATGCTTTATTACTTGAAGCCTTCAAATGAGATATACAAAAATGAAATGTTGCTGATATGAAGTTTCAGTCAATGTCTGATTTATATCAGACTTATTTACACCAAGAAATATGACACCAAATGACAAATATAGGCCACACATGAATGCCCAAACACTCTAGGATGACGCTAGAGGTGATATGCAAGCAAAACAGCCCTGGAAGTACTCTGAAAATGGTCTGATATAAATGTTTATCAGACTGATATGACTACTGTTATGTCTGATACAACTATGCACATGCCCAGAATTATACTTAAAAGCCAAAATGATGTCAAATTGCTACTTTGTAACCAAGTGGTTGTCTTCTAGAACTGATTTCCAGCCTCTAAGATGTATCAATGATCTTCAAGCAACAAAATCTTCATTCCAATCAGCATATGAACCTTGTAACGAAGTTCCCAAGTGGCTGTTATGAAAATCAGACATGAAAATATTATCAAATCTTCACAAAATGAAGCTCTTCCCAAAATCAGCTACCTTGGCTTAGTATCAACAATAACCAAGGGTTTTATTAGCATCAAATACACTCCAATATCTTCTCAGTAACTAAGCATCAATCATGTCAATTTGATGTTCAAGTCCACAATTTAAGTCTTCCATGGATAGGCGTCCATCTCCTTAGCAATTTTGAAGTGAAATTTGAATTCCACTAATGAGAATCAATGAACTTGAACAATTGTAAATGAATTACAATCAAATTCTTTCATTTAAAACAATCTTCAATTATTTTAAATGAATTATAACTCCTCCAAATGGATCAATCCAATAGCAATGCACTCTCCTTGCATGGGCGGTGGTGGCTTGGGTGCAATCATTAAATATTTTGATTTTGCATTGAAAATCATTCCTTGGCTTGAGCGATCACTAACCTCTTTATGAAATACATTAAATAAACCAATCTATCCAAATACAAGCATTTGAAATCTTAATCCTTGACATATCCGATTTGGCATTCAATTTATGAATTTGCATTTAAAATGCTCCTCTATGCTTGCATTGATCCACAACTACCTCATGTGCATGCATTAAATGATGATATTTGCATTTAATAAAAGCTCTTGCCTTAGCCACCAATCCTTGTCTTGCATTTAAAATATTTTCCTTTGACTTGGCGAATGCTCTTCATCCTTGGCATCAATCCTCATTACATATCTATCGATCCGATGCAATTATTTATTAAATAAATATTGCATTTAAAATATTCTTTCCTCATAATCGGCAGCCAGCTATTAATCAAATGCAATCATTAAATTTCAATAACCATCCTCTATCAATACCAATCGCTCAACATAAGGCATGGGTGATCCTCTTCTAGTTAGCCGTTGGCTCCTTTAGTAAAGCAGTTCAAATATAAATCAATGAGCATGCCAATTGATCCAAATTCCATGTTATTTGAATTTGGCTTTGACCTATATTCCCTTGGCGAACACATCACCTTTATTCATATTTACAACTCCATAGAAATCGATTAAAGAAAATACAATTAAAGATTCCATTTTCTAAAATCCATCAAATGAAATGAAAATACAATTTCAATATTGCATTTTCCATATAGCCCAAAACACACTAGTTGATCCAACTTTCCAATTTTCCATGCATAGAACAAAGTCAACTAGCAAATCATACTTAGCTCAAAAATGGGGACATTACATGCCTTCTCTATGTTTTCAATTTTTCCATATATGTCTACTAGGGCAATGCAACAACATCTGGTTTATGTATAATCTCACACACAAAAATGCTGGAACTTGGATTTTCACCTACCAATGACATTTCTTGAAAGTTTCTAAAGCCTTGTTAACAAATCCATTTTGTTCATATCCTGCAATCATTGCGTTCCAAGGGATATCATCTCTAATGGCATCCATTTATCTGCGTATCCTGTTGATGTAGTTGTCTTTTGAGTATGTTTTCCTTTAAAAAAAAAAAAAAACCTCTAATGGCATCTATTTATCTGTGTATCTCAGAACTTCTTGTGTGTTAGCTTTGTTACATGATGTATTACAAAATGAGATATGAAATAATATTGATGAATGAAGTTATATTACAATGATAGAGCACAACTCTATATAAGAGATTACAAAGTCTAATAATAGACTAAAGCAGAAAAGCTAAGAAAGTAGAAGAGATAAAGATTAACTAAAGACGGAAAAAGAAGCTATCTAATAGGAAAAACTAACAAGAAGCTATCTAATAGGAAAAAACTAAGGTTGACCATTAAATAACTAGATATTATCTTAATATCCCCCATAATGGTCAATCCACTAACTAAACCAAGATGCCCCCCTAAAATAGACTGCCTTCCGAGGCAAATGGATGGCATAAACATAAAACAAAACCCGAGCGCAGGTGTCGAAACACAAATCCTAAGGAATCCAAAGAAGCAGAATGGTTGCGTGCCAAACACAAATGCTGACCACTGATCCAGCTGATGACTAAAAGGGGCTAAGCGCTATAAGCGCAGATCAAAGAAGCCCTCAAAACTGCGAACCACGGCAAAAAGGTACAAAACACTCCAAAAATAGCAACTACGAAAAAATATTGCCAAACAAGGAAGCCATCGATTAAAAGAACAGAACCCCATTCAAAGGGCTACGGAACAGGAATCCAACTCTGATGAGATCCTGCAGAGAAACACCGACGATGAAAAAGTTTGCTGCCGTTGAACTTCTAACTACTATCCAAAAAGATGCCATACTTCACATTTTTCGAGGCACAAAAAAATGGATTACAAATTGATGGCACAAATACTGAAGCAGATAGACGGCACAGATGCTAAACAGAACCCTTGCACGGGTTACGAAGCACAGATTCTAAAAACACGAAATAAATCTGAAACACGGATATTGAGGCACATATCTCAACATAAATCTAAACACGGATTTCGAAACATGGATCTCGAGAGTACGAAATGCAGACTCAAAAATCCAAACACAGATTTTGAGATACGGATCTCTGGGAGTACAGAAAACAAAATGATGGGCCTTGCGCTGGGTACAAGAAACCTCGATAAAAAAACTGCCAAGGATTTACCAGAAACAAGAAATCCCACAAAAACACTAACCGTAAGAATATAATTGCAGATTGAAGGGATCACAAACACCAATCGCCAGAATCCAAAAGACATCACAGCAGAAGCGAAGCTAAGAACACAAAATCGCGAGCAAAAGATGACGATCGGCACATATTAGAGAAAAACTGCTGAAGAAAGAAGCGGCGAATAGAACCACGAGCATTGATTACGTAGGAACAATGATCAATAAGGAATGCAGATTGCAATTGGAACCACGAATAGGATCCATGACCTCCAAAGAAATGTGAACCTACCAAGAATCGCATGCTGAACACAGAAACAGGACCACAAATGAAGACTCCACATGGAATGCAACCAAAAGCCTAAGAACGGCGTTCGGACAGCTTCAACATGCGAAAATAAAGGAATGTTGGCCTCGATATGAAGCCGACCCTTCGACGAAACATAACCTCAGATAGATTTAAAAACCTGTTATAAGATCAGTGACCAACAGAATCGCGTGCAAAGAGGAAGTTTAAACATTGATGAAACCCAGTCGTGAGCCGAGCCACAAACTGTCGCCAAAAGCAAAAAATTGTGGTCTTTCGAAGAATTCACGCCTTCAGAAAAGGCGAACAAAACATAAACGGTTAACCAAAAACTGACGAACTTCATATGCAAATCGCGGCTGCAGAAGAAGAAACTCGTGAAAACACCGCAAGAAGGCAGGTCGCGACTATACACAAACAAAAACGATTGCAGACGCCCAAAAAAAAAATGCACCTAAGAGAGAAGTCAACGATCACGAACAAAACTCGCAAAGAAATCACGACCCGTAGATAAAGACTTTAGGCGCCTCCAGAAACGCGAATGCAAGTCACAGCTAACAAAGAATCGGCGACCACAACAAACAGAAAAAAAAATTGACCACTTCCTCAGGTTAAAGAAACCCCAGAAGAATCACGCGATTTAAAAATGACGCATAAAGCAAAACGAATCGCCATTAGAGGAGACGACGTGGGGAGCTCAACCTAGCTCTGATACCATGTTACATGATGTATTACAGAATGAGATATGAAATAATATTAATAAATGAAGTTATATTACAATGCTAGAGCGCAGCTCTATATAAAGAGATTACAAAGTCTAAGAATAGACTAAAGCAGAAAAGCTAAGAAAGCAGAAGAGATAAAGATTAACTAAAGACAGAAAAAGAAGCTATCTAATAGGAACAAACTAAGGTTGACCATTAAATAACTAGATATTATCTTAATAAGCTTTTATTCACGCCATGGATTGCCTTGCTGTGTCCTGAATTTTTCTCCTACCTGAAACCAAAACAAAATAAAAACTATGTATATATGTTGAACCCCAACCTGGACGAGTGGGCCTTCAATTTCTTCATTTATTTCTGAGTTCTTTATTTTGTTTCTACAAAAGGCGCTCGAGTATGAGGAAGGGGCATACGATTTACTGGCTGTTCCATGAATTATGAAGATACGTCTCTTTTATTTGCTAGGATTTAATTACCTTTTAGGGTTAGTAGTGCATGTAGATTTTAATGAATAATATATAAGACAAATTTTGGTTTTAACTCTTGATTGCTTTTCCTTTTAAAAAGCCTTTGATCTGCAATATGCACTTGCAGTGCTCCCTTAAAAGGCTGTACGCCTTAGTCTATGTTGCTTAGGAAATGGTAAGACGATAGTTGAACTTAAAGAGTAAACCTTTACTTCATGAACTACTTAAGCTATTTCTGCAATAATTGATTTATTTCTTGAGGGCAAGTTATTAATTAGCTTTCTGTGGCATTGAAATTGGAATAGAAAGTAAGAATTCAGAATTGTTATTGGTATCTAAATTTCTTCCGTATCTAATCGTTATGTTTTGATGGTTGTAATTTCTTGGTGCCTATTGATCACATGTGATATAGGCTTAGGAGTATTTTCAGCGAGCTATTTTTTTAATCCCAAATATGTTGCGTGACTATGTGGTTCAAACTAATTTAGAAACCATCTTAAAAATCCTCCCAGTTTCTCTTAATCTTTAAGAAATCTTCTTTATTTAGAACTAAATCACTTAGTTTTTTTTTAATCATACCTTTTTTTTATATTTAATTTTTTTTAAGTATTTTAAATTCATATAAGAACCTAATTTATTTATTAAGGAAATTAAGAAAGAAGAATATCTTTCTATAAAAGAATTGTCTAGTATTATTAGAATATTTCTATCGGTATAAATATTTAAAGAATATGGTTTTATTATTTGTTTTTGGATATAAATTTGTTCTTAACATAATTGTGTTATTATTATAATGCAAATAAATATTTATAACAAGATTGGTATGAAAGATTAGAATGCATTTAATTCTTGGAGAATAACTATGTTTTATAATGTTTCACTCTATTATTTTCGCTTATCCTACCAAATAGTTATAAGCTTCAGAGTTCTTCAAACCCTATTTTATTTATTTGGATTAGATATTGTAAATTATGAAGGAAGGTGTTTAGATATTTCTTCCTTTCAACAAGGAAGCATTAGTATAAAAAATATATTACAAGAATTTCAAGGTCTCAGAATTAAGAGCAAAGCCGAGGAAAATTGTGTTTGGTTAAGCTGAGTAGTCTTATCTTTTTGTAGTAAGAAAATCTCTTAAAAAATACGTTAGGATTCTTAGACAGCTGTCCAATGAGATCGATTTTCCATAGCTCAGAACAATAGCCCAATATTCCTCAGATTTTAAATTTTTCTTGATAACAGAATTTTCTTTTTAGTTGTTCATGGCGATGACTTTTTAAGTTAACGCACATAGTTTTGTTTTGAGAATGTTGGTGGTTTAGACCAAGGGTCACTTTACATGGAGAGTGTCACGTGGATGCGGTTAGTACCATCACATAGATGTGTTTGATATTTTCTCATTATTGTATGTATGTAGACATTGAATGTGGGTTAGATTTAGTTGAGTGTTGAATGTTATTTCTTATCATTCTTTTAACTCTTGTGCTAGGGAATTAGTACAGTATGGCTATGTGTTTTTATGATTGTAATAAGCTCATCTTTGGTATAGATGAATAAATAGATAAAAGGTATCCTTACTTGGATTATTAAGAGATGATATAAGAGTTAGTCGCCATAAATTGCTCACAAATGTTGTCTTCTTCTAGATTGATGAGGAAACGTTAAATAAGACTAAGACTGGTTGATACGTAAGATCTTGAAATTATATGACGAGATAAATGTGTGGGTCTAATATAAAAAGAATTTTCCCATATGATGGTTCTTGTTTGGTACTTCATACTTACCATTTAGCAAACTTTGAGAGTTCTTAAATCATTAGATGTAACTGCTATGTCAACCATGGTATCAAAGAGTGAATTGTGATGAAATAATCTACTCACTACATGATATTTGTCTATGACACCTTTATAATATGGTTGTAATATCTCGAACATGAGAACCTAGGTACTTAAATTGATTTTAGTTATAGGGGTAAAGTTCTTGAGAGACTTATCAATTTTTAGGGAACAATGCATACTTGGAGTAGGAAATCATGATTTACATACCCAATTTATGTTTAGTTAACTATTGTATAGTTAACTATTGTGATGAAATAATCTACTCACTACATGATATTTGTCTATGACACCTTTATAATATGGTTGCAATATCTCGAACATGAGAACCTAGGTACTTAAATTGATTTTAGTTATAGGGGTAAAGTTCTTGAGAGACTTATCGATTATTAGGGAACAATGCATACTTGGAGTAGGAAATCATGATTTACATACCCATTTTATGTTTAGTTAACTATTGTATCAGTAGGGTAGGTCCTCATGGTTAACCGAATTTCTCTACCTTCAGTTCTAGACTTGAACATCGTAGTAGTCCAAAAGTGACACCTAAAAGCTTATGTGGAAACTTGTTGAAGATACCTTGTTGTTAAAACAAAAGATCTCTTGGGGCGAGGTTGCCGATTAGTAAACTTTAAACATCTTGGAAACCAAAACATTTCACGTCAAACACCCCCATCAGGTGTTTGCTAGTAGTTGTTCTTAGGGTTCCATCCCTGTTCCACCTGGGTGGGTGGCAGCTGACGAGGAACTGTCTAGGGAAACTAGACCCTAGAAAGGGTTGCATACCCACTCAATAGTTACATAAAACTAGTGCAAATAGAACTACATATTTGTGAGTGCGATCAAATTCTCCATGGCCTTGATCCCGTGGATACAAGGTATGTAGGAAGTCTGAGAAATGAAGTAAGTACCCAGTATGCAGGCCATGAGAATATAGTCTGAATGTTTCTCTTGTGTGTGTTGAGAGAATCATTGTCTTTAAGTTTGTGTAATGTAAAAAAAAAAATTCAGGGCAGGTTTTTACAAATGGTATGAACCTTTGAACTTGGCATCGGCAATACACTGAGTTCTTGAACTAACAAGACACTTGACAACAAGGAGTCAGGGATCGGCAATTTTTAGGAACCTTGAACTTACATTCAGTGATAAATGTGGTTCAAAAACAAGTGAAATTCCTAACAATGAGGAGCTGGGTACTTTATATATTTCAAACCTTCACATAAAGACTTTAAGGCTACATAGGAAAATTTGTCTTCAATAAAGTCATTTCCCCTTTAAAAGCTCAGAAAAAAAATTTCAACATAGGAGATGAATAAAATTATTCCCCATACCAATGAATTTACCCACTCTTTCACTTTGGAAATATATCTTCATGACAATTAAACCTTAGGACCTTGGAACTGTATTTTGAATTAAAGGAGAAAACTCCATATCTTTCACATAACAACTCCGTTCTTCATGAAATTTGGGCTGTAAGGTGATTAGACCCTCCCTACCAAAATCCAGAAAACTTGTCAGCTCCAACAACCAAAAAATCAAATCTTGACCTTGTTTACAAATCACAATCAGGAAAATTTAAAGCTTAAAATTTTTCAAACGATAAGGTATATTGGCTTGTAAACTGGCCAGATGGAGTAGAATGCATTCGGGATTAAGCCCACAAAAGGATTTCATACCATCTCTCACAAAATTTCAAAATTAATTATTTTCACGACTTAGCAGTTTTAGGGGTTCGAGAATGTACTGAACTTTTGAAATTTTCCAAGTTCAAAATTTCGAGCAACATGCTCATTACTCGTCAATAATAGGGACATGTCCCTTATAATACATCCTAACTATTATCACACATGTCAGCATCATCCTCTGCATTCCCCTTGCGGTAAGTTGTGGTAAGTTCTACGGTTGCTGTGTATACCCTACTAACAATCATGAAGGCTAAATAGTCATTACAAAGTCATGTGCAAAGAATGATTTAATACAAGGAGAAAGATAGAGCATAGCATGGTTATTTTCCAATCATAGTTGAATCCAAACAAAGATGTGAGAGGCCAACACGACATAGTCCATCAACATTCACTTGATTCTTGGAAACATGACAAAGGCTTGAGTATCTTTTGACAGAACTTCCACTAGGTAAAGAATAACCCCTCTTTTATTTTTACCTTTGATCATGTATGTATAATGAGCCTTAATATCATGGTGGATGCTTGTTGTAATGCTGGAGATCATCCTGAATGCCTTAATGTAAACATCTCCCATTCTATTGTCATCACCTAAGATACTTGAGATTATTCGTGAAAGGCTAAGTTGTCCATAACCTCCTTGTAATTCCCATACTCAAGAATTTGACAACCATTTTCATGATTGGGAGCAATTTATATGTGGAGAAGAATGGAAGAGAAGTTTTTCCAATTTTGGATAAATGCTAGCTTTAACAACGGCCTGAATGATCTCATTCTCTACTAGCATTATAAGTTGACCTTGCTCGTTAAAAGCCTCCTAATTGAGTAAAAGGACCAGATTTGCATGTCCACACAACAACAAATACAAAGAAAAAGTACTACCTTCTCCCTTATCATCCGTAGTCAACACAAAGAACACATATTTTGTGTGGTTAGTGAAGACCATGACTATTAAGAATCAAGGTAAATGAGGCAAAGATATCCAGTCACAACAATGTGGTTGTGGTTCTCGCTCTCTCTATGTGCATGTGCACCCTCACATATAATCCAATAGCATCCATGACACCAAGACAAAAATGAGTTTCTTGAGCACATACCACCATGTAAGGTTTTCAATCCAACCGCTCTCTCACACTCTACCTCCAAGTGCCATCATCACCCACAGTCGAAACAAGAACACATTACCAAGAGGAAAATGAGCATAAACATTCACTAGATATGTATATAAAATAACATTTCCCCCAACGTACCATTTCCTATATGGTCTGCATAAATTGAATGAGGTGAGGAGGGAAGGCAATATGTGGTGCAGGAGCACCTAGAAAATCACGTTTTCTTTTATAATAAGGTCTATTTGACCAATGCATTTTCATTTCCGTTTATCTCTAGGTCCTTCAAGACCTAGAACCCATTTTGTAAGTCCAAAGTGACTTAAAACACACTTTTGTCCTATTGTAATCACATAGTGCCAAAATAGGGCAATAGGATAGTTTGAAACAGTTTTGGATCGGTTGGTCTCCCAACTGTTTGCATCGGTTGGTTTTCCAACTACTGGCAGGTTGAGTTGATAAAAACACCAAAGGAAGGAACTACCAAAAGGAAGGAGAAGAAGAAGTGTGAACGTATTTGTACATTGTTCTGAGAAGAAATAAAACTGTTATGTTCTGTCAATTTGGTTCTCATTCCCTGTAACTGTAATTTGCATAACTGTAGATTTCTATTCTTTCTGCGTGCTTTCCATCGTTGCAGTATGTCGATGTGAAGCATTCCATTGGTACGATTTCTGTCAAAATTAGTGGAATGGCTTCATTGTACAAGTATTTGTTTTTGTTTCTTGTTTTGTTTTTGTGTTCGATGGTGCAGAGGATCCAGACAGAATGTTTTGCATAGTAGGTTGACCTAGCATTTCCATGTGCTAGGGTTCGGTTGAAGAGGAAGCAAGTAAATTGTGCATCAGCGAGTCGCTGGGACTCACAACAAGTCCACCAAAGTCGAGCAGTCTCAACGAGGGGGTTGGTCCATCAGCACATCGGCCAGAATTTGTAAGTGCTCGTCGACGAGAAGAGTCTCACCGAAGACAAAAGTCATCGGCGTATCGGCGAAGCAAATTCTAACATGGCTGATAGTAATTGTCTTGCTGACAAGTGAAAGTCAAAGGTGACATTGGAGTGATCGGTGTATTGGCAAAGTAGAATCTAAAGTAGCTGATAACACTTTTCTTGCTGATAGGCAAGAAGTGTAGAGTCATGGGAAGAGTTACGATGTCGGAGTGACAAGTTCGAAGACGACTGATGGTGATTTTCTTACCGATAGGCAAAGAGTGTGTAACCTCACATCGGAGTGACTAAGACTTCAAAGAGATAAGTTGTAAGGTGGCCGACAGACAAAGTGTTGCCGAAAACGAACGGAAGAGATCTGTTCACCGAGACTAGAACCGGTTCCAAAAGGTTCAAGAGTTCAAAAGTTTAATATTTGATCAATTATCCATTCCCGCTATGCACTCCTCATCAATATGGTATTCCTCAATAGTGGTAAGGTAGCTCACCATAAATCTGTCTCCTCCTAAGTCATATTTTTGTCCCATGTATTCAAATCCCTCTTCAATATGGCACTGGTTGGTAGATTTTTTATCTTTTCATTTTAGTTTTATTTTATTTTAGTTTTGTTATATAGGTCTGACGTGCAAGCCACCCCTTTAATGTGAGATGTGACACACATTTACTGTCATATCCCCTAATGGGTTGTACCAAGGTCCTCTTGACCACTTCTATTATGTCATCTGTTTGTGGGTGAAAGGCTATGTTTTTTTTAGCTTGGTGTCCATCATGCTCCATAATGTAGATCTAAACTAACCAACAAACTAGATATCCCTATAAAAAATAATGGACTTCGATAGCCCAAAATGTGCTCATACATTGTTAAAGAACATTTCAGCCACTTCTTTTCCTATGATAATCTTTTTACAAGCCATTAGAATACACATGTTGCTAAACTTGTCAACTATCACAAATAAAAAATCATGCCCATGTCTATTGATAGGAAACCCTCCTACAAAATCCATAGAAACACTTTCCATATGCATACCTTGTTTTGCATTTGCTAGTACAATGTAATTTACAACTTCTAAAAAATCTTGTTACCGGTTGTTGCATTTTGGGCCAAAACACATACCTTTACAAATAAGCCACTATTTTTCCTACACCGAATGACCCACCACTTGGAGGTATGTGCCTCCCTCATCAGTAAAAGCCATCCATCGTTCTTTTGGCACACATAATCTCCCTACCTTATAAAACAATTAATCTTGAAGATAAAATGCCTTCTTCACTTTTTACATTTACCTATGAAAGAAGTTCATTATATTTCTTACCAAACTCTTTATCATGTGTACATTCTTCAACATAAGATTATTTTGTGAAGGGATCCAAGTGATTTGCAATAGCCATTATTGAAATAGGTGCACTACACAACATATCTACCCTTTCAAAATCCCTACTTACCTTTATCAAAAACATATCTACTACAACATTATTGGTCCCTCTTTTGTATTTGATTACCAAATGAAATAATTGAAGAAAACCCATCCATTTGAAGTGTCATGCTTGTTGTAATTTACTTTGTGTTTGCCATAGTTTTAAAAACCTGCAAGTACTCACCTAGAAAAATAAGAAATGACCAATTGTCATTAAACATCACCCAAGTTTTTAAGTAAAACTCACCGAAATCACATGAACTCACCATAAATGGAGATTGACAAAAGACTCATCTTTAGGGGTAAAAAGTGTTGCAAATTTTATTTTTTCCAATAATTTTTGAGCACATACCACCATGTAAGGTTTTCAATCCCATAGTTGTACAGGTCTGCCTTGGATGTATATTCTCTGTATTCTTTTCTAAAAGCTTTAATAACTCCCACAGAAGTGCCAAAGTTCAATGGAAGTTTCGATATCGGTGGTAGTTCAGCATTTGATAGCTTTTGTTCAGAAGTTTCTAAACCACCAATTGCTGCTCTTTGGTAATTATTCTACCTATTCCATTTATGTTGAGTTTCGATGCAGATACTCTGATTTTCCCTTGGATTATATGTTTTAATAGAAAATGTCTCTTTTATGTGTTTATAAATGTATTTAACTATGCATCTCTGGAATGCTTCTTTCATCCATATTTACAATATTATCTGGATTCTCGTAACTTCATTCATTTTAAGAGCCAGCTCAACACTTGGCCAAAAAATCTCCCTTACATGCCCTATTCAAACAATTAAAACCCTTACAGCAGAATTTACGCTCAGTATCTTTACAAGATTTTAAACTAGCATATACAGAAGCCGCTCTTGGATCCTTCCTGCCATTTTGACCTGAATGAAATTAAACGGTTCCTACAAAACCAGAAATTTAATGCCAAAATGGCAAATTTAAAAACTACGATTCAAGAAATAGAGAAAAAGATTCCTATTTTATAAAAACTAAAAAGATTCCTGCACAAAAAGAAATCATACACAGGAGGTCCTTGTTTCTTTCAGACTCAACATATTATAAGAGATTTTGCCTTTGTCTCCATGAATTTATTACCATTGAGTTTCAATAGCAAGTAGTCTACCATAGCGTCAAAGTAGAGAAACACATAAGAGATCTTATTCAAAAATAGATTAATTTGAATGCAATAATTTCAAACCAATAATAATCTATCTACTATAAAACAAATTATTGGACTTGATGAGTCCAATTCAACATTTTTCCATGTGCCAATCTATGCAAGAGATGAGTACCTCTTTTCTTGAAGTTATGGTCACCGTTGAGATATTTAGTTCTTCTTTTGAGGCTTGTTTCTTGTCATTCGATGACAACACAAGTCCATCAAAGAAACTAGGGAGGCTCAATAGGATACCAATGTCACTCCTATGTTACAAGGCAGAAGGAAGCAAGGTCAAGAAATCTTTCCCCTGGGTAGCCCCTAAAATCAAAACTTCTAGCCAGTGCCAATCCTAAAAGAGAAACCATTCATCTTGCCAGAGCAAAGAATTCTTCAACAAAAGTGAAGTTTGATGGATCGAAATCAAAGGTAATTGAAAATCTATCTACAAATAAAGAAAGCAATCAAAAAAGTGCACCTATCACCCATGACAAAACATTTGTGTTAATTTCTGAAAGTTCATTGGATGGCAGGCAAGAGGATTTGATGAATCGTGGTTTTGACCTATATAGTGAAGTGCACAATGTCACGCAAGCAAAGAATGAAATGAATAATGATGAAGCTGGAATTGTGTTATGATGAAATCTGAACAAGCTCACTAGCATCTGTGTTCATTTCAGACTGATGATCTTTTCTTCAATATAATTGGCCATACTTAGGAACAAATGGACATGAATATTGAAATTGAATTAACTTAATTTTTGTTCATGTCTATCTTTGTGAGATATAAGGCTCTCAAATGATCTTTTTAAAGTTCTGGTTTCCTCCGGTAGGGTTTTGGGATGACATAAACATCAGGAATGGGTGCGTCTACAGACACCATAGAGGAAAATAGACACTATGGATCAGTTGGAATGGTGAGCCCAAATACTGGAGCAAGGATTGTGGATCCTGGATCTGGCATTACTCTTCCTCCAAACCAAAGGGGAGAGTTGTGGATCATGAAAGATATGGCTTTTTCTTGCCCTTTAATTTTGACAACCAGGTTATAAAACACAAGTAGATTAAATCTGAGCAATCCCGTGTTAAAGGATGAAAGAGATTAAAATCTTAGAGGTAAACCAAGTTGTGAAAAATATTTAAAACAACAAATGGAGGCAAAATCTCTTGGTCTCCTAGAAATGCTGCATTAAGCACATTATTGAATGTTCAAGTTACCTTCTTTGACTCCATCCCTTGATAGTGACTAAGGCGGGGTAGGAATGCTATTTTGTGTTAATGTAGGTGACCATAAACAAGGTTGGGTGTAACTTATAAGTCTTAGGTGAATTATGATAGAATATATAATCCTTAGATGTGGCTAATGTTGGAAGAATTTAATCTTCCATCAATGCATTAACTTCAGCCTGCCCCCGCGTCAGACCTGGGGATCTCCCAATTCAGCCCAATCATCCGTTGCACCTGCCAGCATTTATTTAGGTAGGTAAGTTTGAATTTGAAATGAGTTGAGCGCCAGTTTTCTGGCAAGGAAGGAATGAGACAAAAGAGAGGGAAAGTAAGTTGACCGTTAAGAACGAGATAGAAGAAAGTTATCCTGCAGCAGTAGAAGGAATGTGAAGGAGGGGAATGTTCTAGAAGAGAACAAGAAGTTTACAGCAGAGCAACAGAGAGAAGATAGCAGAAGGAATTGTTGTAGCAGTAACAGTGAGACACAGACAACTACAGAGTTCCTATAGGTGGCTCCAGAGATTTAGTCTGCAGCTCCAGTGATTGGAGCATATGAGAAAATAGAGCAGCATCTCTGTCATTGAATATATATGAAATCTGAATGTATTTTAGTGAAGGAAAATATATAAGATATATATTACTATCATTTGTGCTTTGTTTCTCTCCTTCTCTGTGTATGTTTGTTTTATGTTGCCCATACATTGCTGTAGCATTGATTCTACAACAGTTTGCCTCCCCTGCTCTTCCACCCTGCCAACAACTGGTATCAGAGCCCTATTTTTCTAGGTAGTTAGACTCAAGTGGGTGTTCTTATATAAGCCCTAGTTTGTCTATGCATTATCAGCTTTCTCAGATTTGAGAAGCATGGCAGGTGGGGATAGCAAAGGATGGCAGCAGCCACCAAATTTTGATGGGCAAAACTATGACATTTGGGCTAAGAAGATGAAGACTATTCTGGTTGCTAATGACCTATGGTATTTGGTCACCAATGGGTTCACAAATGCCACAGACCCAGCAGCCCTATCTAATGCTCAAAGAAACCAGTTGAAGGAAACCAGAATGAAGGATGCAAAAGCCCTCAGTCTGATTGAGGCAGCCTTGACATAGGCTATTTTCCCCCGCATTGAAGCAGCAAACTACTCAAAAAAGCCATGGGAAATATTGCAGAACAGCTATAAGGCAACTGACAAGGTGAGATCAGTCAAGCTCCGTCTATTTAGAAGAGATTTTGAGACCTTTCAGATAAAGGAGAGTGAGTCTATTTCAAACTTTCACACTAGAGTTTCTACCATGTTAAATTAGCTAAGGATAAATGGAGAAACCATGGATAATCAAAAGATTGTTGAGAAAATCCTAAAGAGTCTACCTTCTAGATTTGACCCTATTGTCATAGCCATTGAGGAGACTAAGGATTTATCCAAGATGACAGTGGATGAGTTGATGGGCTCTCTACAAAGCCATGAGCAGCGATTGAATAGATCCACTCCTTCCCTTGAGCAAGCCTTCAAGGCTCAAACCTATGCAAGAGGTAGGGGAAGAGGAAGAAATAACAGAGGTAGAGGTCAAAGAGGTAGAGGAAGAAGCAACTCTGGAAGAGGAGTTTCAAATAGCCAAGAAGAGGCAAGCAGCTCACAACCAAGCTATCAAGAAAAGAAGAAGAATAGCAGTTCTAATCAGAGGTATGACAAAAGCAATGTTCAATGCTATTACTATCATAAGTTTGGTCATTACGCTAGTGAGTGTAGAAAGAAACAACGTGATCATGGAGGCCAAAATGCTAATGTAGCAAATGAGAACAAGGCTGAAAATGAAAAACAATCAAATGTTTTTATTGTTTGCAACCTTGCTGAAAGGAGTAGTAATGAAGTATGGTATCTAGACAGCGGTTGTAGCAACCACATGAGTGCAAATAAAAACTTCTTTGCCTCCATTGATAGCAGTGTCAAGACTGAAAGAAAAATGGGAAACAATGAGCAAGTTCCCATCATGGAAAAAGGTACAGTCAACATTCAGTCCAAGAATGGTGAAAGAAGGAAGATCCAGGATGTATATTATGCCCCTGGCATAAAACATAACCTATTGAGCATTGGACAGATAGTCCAAAATAGTTATAGAATCTTGATGGAAAATGGAGAGTGCACAATATTTGACAAAGGAGGCAACAAGAAAGTGATTGCAGCAGTGCAGATGACGAGAAACAGAATGTTTCCTCTTAGGATACACATAGAGTCTCCGGTGCCATCTCTGGCGCAGTTTCCAGCACTATCTCCGGTGCTCACAATAGTAGGACAACAATCAACCTTTAGGACAGTCATCAAAGACCCATCCAAATTGTGGCATTTGAGGTATGGGCACTTAAGTTTTTCTGGTTTGCGTTTATTGTCCAAGAAAGGCATGGTTAGAGGGCTACCAAACATTGTTGAACCCAATGGAAAATGTGAAGCCTGCATCTTAGGAAAGCAGCACAGGCAGCCCTTTCAATCAGGGTATTCTAGAAGGGCAAGAGCACCATTGGAGTTGGTGCATTTAGATCTATGTGGCCCTATGAAGACCCCCACATTAGGTGGGAATGTATATTTCATGACCTTCATAGATGATTACAGCAGAAAAATCTAGGTTTATTTTTTAAAGAATAAATCAGAAGCCTTTGAGAAGTTTAAGGAGTTTAAGGCATCGGCTGAAAAGCAAAGTGGCTGCTATATTAAAGCCCTAAGAACAGATAGAGGAGGAGAGTATATCTCTAAAGAATTTCTAAATTTCTGCAGGTATGAAGGCATTCATAAACAATTTACAACAAGGTATACTCCACAGCAAAATGGAGTGGCTGAAAGGAAAAATAGAACCATTCAAGAGATGGCAGCAAGCATGCTGAAGGCAAAAGGAATATCACATGTCTATTAGGGTGAAGTTGTGGCAACAGGGGTTTACCTATTGAATAGGTGTCCTACAAAAGCTATTCGTGATAGGATTCCATAAGAGGCGTGGACAAACAGCAAATGGAGTGTTGAACACCTAAGAATCTTTAGGTGTGTGGCATATGCATTAGTGCCTAAAGAGAAGAGGTGGAAATTTGATGATAGAAGTGAAAAATGTATCTTCACAGGCTATAGTGAAGAGTCAAAAGCCTACAGACTATATAATCCCATCACCAAAAAGGTTGTGATCAGCAGGGATGTTGAGTTCATTAAGAATGAAGCATGGGATGGAACGGTGGACAGCACCATGGGTATTTCAGTCACAATACCCTTTGAAGATGAAGAAGCTCCTGAGGACAGCAACTCTGGAGGAACTACGAAGAGCAGCAGCTCGGGGAGAAACTACCATAGAGCATTGGAAAACAGTAGCTCCGGAGGTGATCAGCAAAGCAGCTCCAGAGGAGGTCAGCAACACAACAGCTTCAGAGGTCTGCAACTCCGGAGATCTGTAGCTCTGGAGGTCAGCAGTGCAACAGCTTCGGAGGTCGTTAGAAAGCACCTCCAGAGGTCAGTAATACAATAGCTCTGGAGGTCAGAACAGTAGCAGCTCCGGAGGTAATTCAGACCCCACACTCGCATCAATGATTCCACGGAGGACAAGGAGTGTGAAAGATATTTATGATAGCACAAGGTATGCTGATGATGATGAGAATTTGAATTTTGCATTATTTTCTTATAGTGATCCAATTCACTTTAAGGAAGATGTGAAAGAAGAGAAATGGTGTAAGGCCATGGATGAAGAACTGGATGCCATAGAAAGGAATGACACATGGCAACTAACTGACTTACCCAAGGGTAAACAAGTGATTGGAGTTAAGTGGGTCTATAAGACCAAGTCTACTGCTGAAGGAAAAATTGAAAGACATAAGGCAAGGCTAGTTGTCAAAGGGTACAAACAACAACCTAGAAGAGATTATGATGAGACATATGCACCAGTTGCAAGGCTGGAAACAGTTCGGGCAGTCATAACAATAGCAGCCCAATACAAGTGGAAGGTGTTTCAAATGGATGTAAAGTCAGCCTTCTTGAACAGAGTGCTGAAAGAGGAAGTGTATGTGGAGCAGCCACCTGGCTATGAAGTCCCAGGGCATGAGGACAAGGTATATATGCTTTGGAAATCCCTCTATGGGCTGAAACAAGCACCTAGGGCATGGTACAACATAATAGCCTCATATTTAGTGAGTAATGGCTTTAGCAAAAGCAGCAGTGAGCCCACTCTTTACATCAAAGAAGCTAAGGGTAACATTTTGGTTGTTGTTTTGTATGTAGATGATCTGCTTTTTACTAGCAATAGTGATTTTTTCATTGTTGATTTCAAAGAGGCAATGAAGAATGAGTTTGAGATGATAGACTTAGGTCTGCTAAAGTATTTTCTTGGCATTGAGGTCAAACAAACAGAGCATGGCATATTTATTTCGCAAACTAACTATGCCAAATAGATTGTGAAGAGATTCAAAATGGAGAATAGTAAACCTGCCCCAACACCAACAGCTACAGGTCTGAAATTGAGGAAAGAGGACAGCAACAAGGAAGTAAACCCAACCCTCTACAAGAGTATGGTTAGAAACCTCATGTACTTGACAGCAACAAGGCCTGATTTGATGTATGTTGTAAGCCTGATTTCTAGGTTCATGGAGAAGACTAAAGACACATTGGCAAGCAGGAAAGAGGATCCTGAGGTATGTGAATGGCACAATAGGTTATGGTATCTTATATGGTGTTCCTGATGAGTTTAAGTTGGTTGGTTTCACGGATAGTGATTGGGCAGGAAATCTAGATGACCGAAAGAGCACATCTAGCTATGTATTTCACATGGGTTCAGATGTGATATCATGGGAATCCAAGAAGCAGCCCATTGTCTCTCTCTCTACAGCAAAAGCTGAGTATATTGCAGTAAATGCAGCAGCATGGCAGGCTATTTGGTTAAGAAGGATCCTTGCATACTTGAATGAGTAGCAAGAAGATGGTACAACCATTCATTGTGATAGTGTTTCATCAATAGCCCTGACAAAGAATCCAGTCTTCCAAAGATGAAGCAAGCACATTGAGATCCGTTATCACTTCATAAGAGAGTTGGTAGAATGAGGAGAGATTGCGTTACAATATTGCAGATCCGAGCAGCAGCTCACTGACATTTTTACAAAGGCATTGCCAAAAGATTCTTTTAAACGCCTAAGAGATAGGCTAGGCATTGTTGACAGCTCCGAAGGTGTGTAGCCCCAGAAAGAGGATAGCTCTGGAGGTTCAGATCCAGAAAGACAACAGCATAGCTCCAGAGGTTCAACCCTAGAAGGTATGTGCAGCTCCGGAGGTGCTCCGGAGATGCAGAAACAGTGCTCCGGAGATGCAGGAAGTCAGCTCCAGAGATCCAGACAGTGTGCTCTGGAGATGTAGAGAACAACTCTAGAGATGATGCAGAGTGGTAGAAATAGCTCCGGAGATATGCTCCGGAAAGGCAAATGCAAAGGTATAACTCCGGAGATCAATTCTAGAAAGAAAATTGCTGATTAACATCTAACTTCAAATTAAGGGGGAGTGTTGGAAGAATTTAATCTTCTGTCAGTGCATTAACTTCAGCCTACCCCTACGTCAGACCTGGGGATCTCCCAATTCAGCCCAATCATCCGTTGCACCTGCCAGTATTTATTTAGGTAGGTAAGTTTGAATTTGAAATGAGTTGAGCGCCAATTTTCTAGCAAGGAAGGAATGAGACAAAAGAGAGGGAAAGTAAGTTGACCGTTGAGAATGAGATAGAAGAAAGTTATCCTGCAGTAGCAGAAGGAATGTGAAGGAGGGGAATGTTCTAGTAGAGAACAAGAAGTTTGCAACAGAGCAACAGAGAGAAGATAGCAGAAGGAATTGTTGCAGCAGCAATAGTGAGACACAGACAGCTACGGAGTTCCTACAGGCAGCTCCAGAGATTTAGTCTATAGCTCCAGTGATTGGGGCATATGAGAAAATAGAGCAGCAGCTCTGTCATTGAATATATATGAAGTCTAAATGTATTTTAGTGAAGGAAAATATATAAGATATATATTACTGTCATTTGTGCTTTGTTTCTCTCCTTCTCAGTGTATGTTTGTTTTATGATGCCCATACATTACTGTAGCATTGATTCTAGGAGAGCAGTCTGCCTGCCTTGCTCTTCCCCCCTGCCAACAGCTAATAGCCTGATAGTGCAATGTGGCAAGCAGAAAAAATGTCAATTGCAGCTAAAATGGGAAAGTACCTTCCATTCAAACAAAGAACTCATCAGCTAGGAAGTTTCCTAAGCATTTCATCAAACAGGGGAATTCATAAAAGAATACACCATCATGCTTCTGAAAACAATTTAGAATTGAGATGCAATAATATGGTCAAGCGTTGTCAAATTAACAAGCAAGTTCTAGTAAGCCTAATATCAACTTAATTCAAACACAAAGAATTGCATCTTTTGAATACTGAAATGTTTTGCAGATATGAATACTGGATAAATATTAAATATCATTTGCTATTATAGCCAAAGATTTCCATGAGATTATGATCACAATATCTATAACCCATGCTATTCAATGGTAGGCTACTTTAGCAATCCAAAAGGTACTGGTTCGGCTCTGGATAAAAATGGCTGGCTGCATATGGGAGATCTCTGTTATATCGATACTGAAGGCTATGTCTTCGTAGTAGACAGGCTGAAAGAGCTGATAAAATACAAAGGTTATCAAGTATAAATTTCATTTGTTTGGCATCTTACATCTAATGTGAGTTTTCAGCTAGCTTCCTGAACAAATTTTCATCTTAACCAAAACATCAAATATCACATTGTAATCATAGCCAAAGCAACTTTAAATATATTAATAAGGATGTATAATCCATCCCTACCTATATCCATTTAGCAACCACATTATATAGAAATCAATCATTTTATCATTTTAATCTAGAACTAGGTGAATAATAGGATACGCACCAGTCGGACAACAGCGGGCGTTACATATGTATGTCCTGCACACTCAACCAAAACATCAAATATCACATTGTAATCATAGCTGAAGCAGCTTTAAATATATTAATGAGGATGTATAATCCATCCCTACCTATATCCATGTGGCAACCACATTATATAGAAATCAATCATTTTATCATTTTAATCTAGAACCAGGTGAATAATAGGATATGCACCAGTCGGACAACGGCGGGCATTACATACTATCCCCCTAGGAAATGACTTACTCCGGGAAGTCATCAAGAGGAGGTTAGAAGAATTTTCCTGAACTTCTTTGCACCAGACAAGGTAAGTACGGAAAATAACATATGCAATAAAGAACTCACACGAAAATAAAACATGGTAACTACAGGTTATAAAGGTATAATTCTCCTCACAAAATACATTCTTTGGATCAAAACCCAACACATATAATCTCAGAATTTATCAATCTTCTACACACATGTATAGAGAATCCTCAAACATCGCATTACAGGTTTATAGAGAAAACATCAACTCTTATGCAATTACATCAACTACAAATCTTTCACACACAAACATTTTCATTCATCCACATTACAGGAATTAACTTCACAAGGTCCACATATAGGTTTAGAGGGATGTCATAGTCTCATCTTAGAACCACGTAACCAAATATCAATGCCAAGTGTCCAAAGATCCAAGAACCAAAGGAATGATGGTCTCGAGGCCACGCGCTTGGGGGCCTATCCATACATTCCCACAATGGCCTACCTCTTGTTTGTATAAGGGGTTTAGCCTCCAAGAGATAGCCAACATATGAACAAGTTCACTAGGAAGGTAAGTGGATAATGACCAGCCCATACTAGTCCACACCTACCCCCATCCTCATACGTTTCCCGCGTCTACTTCCTTATATACACTCTACCAGAGGTCGCTCCATCGACATGGCGAGAAGAACATCACAACACAAGACCAACACTTGCAAACGAAAATAACCTAGCTTAGCCACCACAAATAACAAATATACCAAAAGAAAGGAGTTTCAAAACCCAACAATAAAATAGATAAATGCGCACAATTCCAACAATAAATCAAAAGTAGAGAAGAGGTGATCATAAGCAAGTATAATATAACAAATTTATTTTATAGCTGGGAAGCCACAATTCTGACACTCACAAAATATGCTTCAATGCCAACCCACAAGTGATGCCAAATCATTGAAGCGTGACTTTATAATTAATAATGTTTTTTTTAATGCTTGTGGATAATACTAGTCTACAACAACAGACCTGCTGTTATTTAATTTAAATACCCGATATTATTGGCAATTCGTCTTGTCATCGTTGAATAGGTGAATGCTTGATTTGGTTCAGGTTGTATCGATTTTTTTTTTTAAAAAGAAAACTTCTTCTAGGTAGTAAGTCATTGTTGGTTCTTTACTGAATCTATTACCCTAGTACCTTACTTTGGGAGTTTCTCCTCTTATCTTGACCTCCATGGAATGTGACCAATAGTGTATTGTTTTTGCATCGCATTATAGGTTGCTCCAGCTGAATTAGAACCAATTCTATTTTCTCATCCTAAGATTGTTGATGTCGCTGTGATACCATAAGCTATGATAGATTTTGCAAACTCAATTTTAGAATTCAATTTCTACAATACCCAGATCTTGAAGATAAAATTATTTGTTGATTCTTGAAGCACTCTCCTTCATCTCAAGGGTTAAAATTTTTAAAGGCTCATGAGTTGTATCATCACAAGTTCTCTCAAGGATAACATATATAATTTATGAGAATGTTGTGCTCTATGACATTGATAATTGAAATTCTTATGCATGGGTGCAGGTTTCCACACAAAGAAGCAGGCCAAGTTCCAATGGCATGTGTAGTTAGGAAATAGGTCATTTAGTCTTACGATATTGTTTGCTTTATGCATTTAAATATTCTAGCTTTCTTTCAAACTCTACAACTGCTATAAATATCTAAATAGTTATGTCTCATTGCAGGTTGCACCCTACAAGAAAGTTCGAAGGGTGGCTTTTGTGAATGGGATTCCAAAAACTGCAATACGAAAGATATTAAGGAAGGATTTGATTAAACTTTCTGTGTATGAGGAAAATTGATAGATCGAATGATAAAATCAAAAACTATGATAATAACCAAATCAATAACCCATAACATAAAGAGATCTATCTAAATAAAAATCCATAATCAATGATTAAATAAAAAATAAGAAAGCTTTTACCAGATTGTATTGTTCTCTTTTGTCGAATGTGGATTGCTCAAATATGCTGCGAAACCATGTTTGCAACAAGCAAGTATAGATGCTCAAAGTGCTCAAAGATCAATGTCAAAAGATCGTAAGGTGCTCAACGATGTGATGTATGCTCAAAGCGTTGTTAAAGGATGCCTGAGAATAAGTGATCGAAGAGGATTTGTTAAGGAGATGAGGTGGGTTTATATAGGTTTCAAACAGAGATCAATCAATGGTCTAGATAATTCAAAAGAATCAACGGAGGAGATAAATCAAATAACCATGATGAATGTGCACACGACATGTGTCAATCCATAATGATATTTTTATTAAGATATGATAAAAACAAGATTGATTGAATAGATAACTCAACTTGTAATTTTGCCTTTTTTAGAGTTCTAAAAATAAGACTAATTGTGCACATGAGTTAACAAGATATTTCTAGAAGAATTGGAGGATAACTGAATTTAAATAAATAAATTTATTTAATTGATTGTGCATGATTTTGAAGAATAGATAAGATATGAAGATTTACAGAAATTAAACAAATAAATTGATTTAATTTATTTTGCATGAAGGATAAATAAAATATGTGATTATATTTTATTTTTAGAAGATTTATGTTTAGAGAAAAAAGCAAAATAAATAAATAAATTTATTTAATTGCTTGTTCAAGATTAGAGGAATATGAAGATTATAAATAAAATACTTCATTTTATTTATTTTTAGAGGCTTGAGATAATTTAAATAAATTTGCATGATTTATTTAAATTTAGAAGAATAATTGATTTAATTAAATAATGTAAATTATTTAATTGTAGATAAGAGGATTTTGGATGAATTAATTAAATAATGAGATTTATTTAATTAATGTAGACTTGAAATTTGAAAAGGATAATGATTTAAATTAAATAATTTAAATTATTTAATTTTGGAAGAATAAAGAGGAATTTAATGAAATTAATTAAATAATTAGATTATTTAATTAATGTTGAAATGTAGGTGATTTGAAAGAATTGACAAAATGCAAGCGGTGCGATGACATGGTCATTTTAGGGTGTCTACACTTTCCATATCAATGCTCTGAAACTTCTAAGAAGAAATAAAGAGTAAAATATTGTTAGGCCAGGATTGGAAAGTAGGATGAAATGTTGTAATTTTATTGTTAAACAAATAAAGATATACATTATTATTTACTGAGCTTGCACTGAAATGAGATTGTTATAGATTGAACTAATTTGTGTTGCAAATGCTGTATTTAGAAAATGGAGAGGCAAGGCAGATTTTGCACCACAAAAACAACCAGAAAGATGATACACAACACTATTTCTCGGTAGTTAAATAACTATACATAGTCTAGAAGATTCAAGATAGGCTAATTGTAGCATAAATTCCAAACCTTGAAGATTACAATACCATTTCTATGTTTAGAACCCAAGGTTAATTATCTAATTCACAAGGAAGTGCTAGTGGCAAATCATATAACCCATATATTTGTAAACATCACCAGGATTAAGACTACAATCTATAGGATTTAACAAGAACTCAAACCTGTTTCAAAACCTCTTTTTTACCTTAATAAAAACAAGAACTCAAACCCTTTATGATTTCATTCACCCTTTCACATATAGATTGAAGGTTAAGCTTTGTATAACTACTAATATTAGAGATAGTTTATAAAGGAGGTATATTCATACCTAGGTATAATATGACCCTTTCATAGACTTCAAAACATATCTCGTAAGTATACACATGAAACCCACACTATATTTGGTCAAGGAAATAATCGAAAGATCTTTTTCTAAACACTTGATTCATAACACAAACTTCATTTTAATGGAAAACTTAAATCAACATACCAACAGAAAGCCTCGATATTGTCAAAGAATTCTATAGATTGATGAAGTGGATTGTACCAAGATCCCTCTTCAAGATCTCTATACTACTTCCCATGTTCAATATCTCTAAAAGTCTTTTTTTTTTCAAAAATCTTTAAACTCAAAAAATCCTTCCCAAGTATTGTGTGCCCAAAAATTCATAGGAAAACCTATTGCATGGTTTGTTAAAACAAATAAACCCACTACCATAACTTTCCATGACTCCAATTCTCCATATAATCCTCACGACTCTCTCTCCAAACTCAAATCCATAAAACAAAAAGAAAACAAACTTCCATAGCACACCAAAGGGTCCAAGAGTGACAGTGGAAAGTGCAACTAATGTATCAACTTCTTTGTAGATAGGTGCAAAGGAAATATGACCCATAGCTCCTCTTTCCTTCTAAAACTAAACTTTGGAACTTTAGAAAAGTTTAGAAAAATATGTTAAAATAAGTAAATTAAGGTTTAAAACCAAGGTCATGACTAGGTCTAGGCACTAGGTTAGGAACCCTTCCCAACATAACATGGACAACATATAAGAAATAGCAACATGAATAATGAAAATTTATGACATCAACCAATAAGGTGTGGAAGCTGTCACATAAGAGTATTGTCCAACAAGCTTCTTTGACATAGTGCCACTCTTTTATGTTACAACACCTATTTGATATATTAGGTACCCACACCCTAAAGATTAGATCATTAGTATAATTTGTACTAAAATTATAATAAGCATAAGTTACAACATACATTAATTGATCTCTAATCAACGATATACATCATAGCCCACATAAATGTATAATAAAAAAAAAGGGAAACAAAGTTCAAATTCTAGCTATGGGAGGTGATATTAGACCATAATGGGAGGAAGTACACTTTTAGTATAACCAAGGATGGAAATGAGTTTGAGTTATAGTTGCTGAAGACCAAGGAAGAAACCACAGAGAACAAGGTAATTCTCTTAACTACTAAAATGTTTCTCAAGGAAGTTGAAAACTTGTGGGAATGTTATGCATTAGTGGTTAAGCATGCACCATTGGAAAAAGGTATGTTACAGAGCTCTAAGGAGTCAAAAATGGAGGAGCTACTAAAGGAATTTGAGGAAATCGTTAATAGTGGAATACCTATAGGAATATTACTAGTGTGCAACATTTCACATTCTATGGATTTGATTCTATTATCTAGTTTGCCTAATAAGTCACCACATAAGACGAATTCTTATATGAGTATTGGGTTGAGACAAGTGGATGAGCTATTCAATCAACAAGATCTCCATCAAGTATAGGTTTATGTTATTTTGCATGGATAATCAAATGGATTATTTTAGTGGAGGATATTAATTTTCCAAGATTGATCTTAATGGCAATTACCATCAAATAAAAATATGTGAAGGATTTGAATGGAAGATAATTTTTCTAGATCCAAGAATGGATTGTATAAGTGATTGCTCATGCTATTTGGGTTTACTAGTGTGCTAGGTACCTTTATGATATTGATGAGTGAAGTCTTGAAACCATTCTTGGATAAGTTTGTTGTTGTTTATTTGGTTGATATTTCGATGTTTAACAAGACAAAAGAGAAACATATTGTGCACGTGCAAGTTTTAATGTAGGTAAGGAAGGAGAAGTCGTGTGTAAAATTTAAGAAAATCACTTTCATGCAAAAGTTCTTGGTGTACATAGGATTTGTGCTATCTCATGATGGTTACAAATGGACTCTAAGAAGGTTTAGTCAATTATTGAGTGGTGAGCACCTCAAATTATAACAAAGGTAAAAATAGTTCATGGTTTACCAAGTTTATACAAGAAGTTTATCATAAGTTTTAGTGGGATATGTGCACCTCTAACACACTACATGAGGAAAGGAGGGTTTGAGTGCACAATTACTACTAATAAATGTTTTAACTCTTGAAGAAGAAGATAACATAACATCCAATGTTGGGAATTACATACTTTTAGAAAGTCTTTCAAGTTGATTGTGACATCAATAATAAAGTCATTGGTGTTGTATTGAGTCAAGAAGGTAAGTGCTTCCTTTGTTTTAGTAAAAGATTGAATGAACTTAAGTAGAAGCATTTTGTTTGTGGTAATTTTTTTAATGTTATTATTCAAGCTTTGTGTAAGTGGATACATTATCTTTTGCCAAAGGAGGTTCTATCTACTAATTATTAGCTATTGAGATTAATTAATAGTCACGAAAAATTAAACTAAAGGAATATGAGGTAGGTGGAACATCTACAAGGTTACTATTTTTTTTATCAAATATAGGGTTGGTATAGCAAACAAAGTTGCATATACTCTAAGTAGAAGATACACATTTTTATCTACCATGATAGTTAAATTGGTAGGAATGGATAGGATGAGGGATATACATGCTGCAAATGTAGATTTTACAAATGCATGGAACCTTGGGTTGGAGGTAAATTTTCATTTCAAGATTATTTGTTTAGGAAGGAGATTTATTTAGAAAGAAACAATTATGTATACCACATAGTTCAACAAGAAAGAATCTCATCAAGGAGCTACATTGTGAAGGGCTTGGAGGACACTATGATGTTGACCAATATTTCTTATGTTATAAGAGAGATGCTACTAGCTGTGCATACACAAAGATGTCAAAGGATGTAGTAAAAAATACAAAATTTGTCAAGTTGTAAAAGGAGTTTCCTAAAACATAGGATTCTATAATCCATTACCAATACTAGACCGGTGTCTTATCCATTGGGTAGAGTCAAGATATAAACAACTAAGATCAGATAACAACATGAAATCCAAGATCAGTAACCTTCTAACCACTACTGCCTTACAATAATGAGGCCTCTTATGCAGAAGATATTCTTAGTTATCCTAAATGAAACACTCTATCCCTAATATTTGCTTAAAAGCAATATTAACCCATTCTTTGAACAAGAGCTATCAACCAAATATTTGTTACAGCAAGTGTGCAACAATAATCAGTATAATCTTTTATTATTAAGACTGAAGTGACAAAACATACATTCTGGGAGACATCTTTGTATAAGCATAGTTTAATTAAAACTATAGACTGAAATGCTTTCTACTATCTGAACTGATGATTACAATACTTGAACTCTGAAAAACTTAAAGAACACCCAGAAATCTATTGCAAAAACCCTATACAAAAATTACATGCTTGAGACCTAGAGAAATGGAAAAAACTGACCCTTGCCTAGTGGCCCAGATCTCTCATTTATAGGAACATGAGAGTCATTGAAATTCAAACCCAGACCACTAACCATAGTCTATTAGGAAAGAATATGCCTCCTACCATCATGGAAGCACAATAGTACCACATCGTGACTTCACAGAGTAGCTCAAAATTTGCCAATACACACAAGGCAGTGGCCAAATTGGTTACAACAACCTGGCAACTCTTGAGAATAGCAGAGGCATGAGAAGCATTAGTCTGAACAATCATGGAGATTAAAATAGTTTCAAAAGGGGAAGAGTTTGAGGAGACCTCCAAATTTGCCAAATTCCCTCTCACCATGATGGTACCTCATGCCACGTCATCGAGTCACATCATCCTCTGCATGGACAAACCTTATCCAGCCATGAAACAGCCAAATCTATGATTTCATGCTTGCATTTGAGCGCCTATTTCTATCCTCTGCGAAATGATGGAATGCATTAAAAATGCATTAGATGCAGACCTTGACCATTGGTGAACATTAGAAAAAATAAAATTCCTTTTAAGAATTGTCCCCTACAATTCCACCAATGTCAACTGATCGCCTGCCATCGCTTAGTGTGGAATGGCGGAAAAGACACAATTTTGCATTTCCACACATCCCTGGACTTCTTGCCTTGTCTCCTTCCATGGAATGGTGGAAAGCAATAGATCGTTGCCCTTCCATCGTTCCACCCTTCTCTATTGCCCTTGTCCTCTTCAAATCAGTGGAATGGCAAGAAACCAGCTTTTAGGCCTTAGACTTGCATCTTGGCTTGTATACTTGCAATGCGACATTAGTACATAGGTTTCACAAAAATGGAATGGAAGTGCCAACATTGGCTCATGTTCAGGGATGCATGCCCCTCGAAGGCATGGCAAGATTCTGGATCTCTAGGTAGAGCAGAACAAACCAGAGAAAAACACCCTATGTACATATAGTACAATATATACAGAAAACATCACTCCTTAAGAGAAATATGGCTTAAGGAATTGCCCATGAACTGGCAACTCTAGAAGCTCACCCATCAAACTTTGCAAGTAATAGGAATCCTCACCATGTTTGTTGTTGATCAGATATGGTCCTAGCCAGATAGCATCAAATTTGACATGCTTTCCCTTTTCCTGCACTTTTGCATTCCACATAAGCACTATATCACCAACCCCAAACCTTTTAGAGGAAGATCTCTTGTCATACAAGGTTTTTACTTGCAATTGCAACTTCATGTTTTTTCTTTGTGCTGTCCTTATTTCATCAAGTTCTACCAAAGTATTAATCCTCACTTGCATTTCATCTGAGATATCATCATAATACTCCTGTATGAATTTGAACAGTTGAAGCATATTATTAGTAGGAATTCTAGCCTTAAGCCCATAAACTAGCTCAAATAGTGACTAACCAGTTGCTTTCTTTATAGTTACCCTATCTACCCACAAGGCATGTTTTAACTTAAAATCCCAAGCCTTTTTGTTCCTCTCCATCACTCTCTTGACAATCTTCATGAGACTCTTGTTACTGGACTCAGCTTGTCCATTTGCTTGAGGATGCTAGGGGGATGAATGTGAGATGGAAATTCCATACTTATTGCAAAAATCAACAAACTCTTATGACCGGAAGCACATAGCATTATCAGTCACAATTTTCTCTAGTACACCAAACCTGGTCAGAATGTTGTTCATTAAAAAGCCAGTAACCACTTTACTTGTTGCCCTCTTTGTGGGAATAGCCTCTATCCACTTAGTGAAGTAATTAGTAGCAACTAATATCCATGAATGTCCCCCACTTGATTTTTCTGCAATCTCACTAATGAAATCAATTCCCCATTGTTGGAATGGTGCTTGTACTGAGACTGGTCTAACAGGTAAGTTTCCAGAAAATTTTAACTTACTAGCAAACCTCTGGCATGCATCACATGCCCTTACCAATTTTTGTGCATCTCTGAAAATTTTTGGCCACCATAATCCTACCATCAATATCTTGTGAGTAGTTGTTTTGGCCATGTAATGACTGCCACATACACCATTATGCATTTCATACAAGAGTTCTTGAGCTTGTTTTCCATCTACACATTTGAGTAGAACTCCATTCATATTTCTCCACCATAGCTCATTCCCAATTATAACATACTTGACAGCTTGTAACTTTAATGTTCTCTTTTGATTATCTGTCATCCCTTCAGGGCATGATAAATTCTGCAAGTAATGTACAACATCCCTATACCATCCTACAGTCTATATATCACAAATAGGGGACACATCAGTATATTCAACATTGTTTACTTGATTTGCTTCCAGATTTACTTCTGCCATCAACTTGGCCAGTCCTTGTCCTCTGACCAATTTTGTAATTTGCACATCAATGTTGAATTCCTAAATTCTATTTATCCATCTGCACCTTCAACCAGTAACTTCTTGCTGAGTAAGGATATCCTTGATAGCAGTTGTTGGTACATATGCAACAATTGTAGCACCAACCAGGTAAGTTCTGAAGTTCTTGATTTCCTTAACTAGAGCATAAGCCTACTTTTCTGTCATGTCATAATTTAATTCTACAGTCTATAATGATTTGCTAAAAAAGGCAATTGGCTACTCATATCCTCCATTCTTTTGTAGCAACACAGCAACAATAGTATGAAAGGAAGCACAAGAGAAAAGTTGAAAAGGCTTAAAGAAGTTAGGAGACTTCAATACAGGAGCATCTCTAATGGCATTTTTTATCTTTGCAAAAGCTTTAGATGGCTCTTCACTCCATGCTATCTTTTCACCTTTCTTCAGCATCTTTGAGATGGGTCGAGTAATTTTAGAAAAATTTGTTACAAACCTTCTCAAAAAATTCACTTGACCAAAGAAAGACTGTATACCTGTGATACTCTTAGGTTGAGGAATCTTGTCAATTGCAGCCACTCTCTAGATAAATTCTCACTCCTTGTTTGGACACTATATGTCCCAGCAACTTTCCTTCTGTAACCCCAAAACACATTTCTTAGGATTAAGGGATATTCCATACTCCAAGGCTCTGATGAAAATATTTTATAAATGCATGCAATGTTCCTCTTCTTTCTTGGAGAATATCATTAAATCATCTTGATAGACTACCATGAAGATGTCTATAAAATCATAAAAAGCTACATCCATAGCTCTCTGAAAAGTGGCACCTACATTTGTCAAGCCAAAAGGCATTCTAACATACACATATGTGCCCCAAGGAGTTGTAAATGTAGTCTTATGCTACTCTGACTCCTTCACTTTCACCTTATTGTATCCAAAAAAACCATCCTTCATAGATAATAGCTCACACCCTGTCACTTTCTGGAGCATTGCTTCCATATTAGGTAGAGGATAGTTATCTTTTAATGAGGACACATTTAAATTTCTTAAGTCTACACATAACTTGATGTCCCCATTCTTTTTCCTTACTGGCACAAGATTAGACACCCAGGTCGAATGTCTGATGGGTTTGATAATTCCCCCATCCCTAAGTTTTATCAACTCCTCTTGCATTTTAGGTGCCAGTGTAGGGTTGATAGGACTCTGCTTCTGTCTGAATGGCTTAGCACCATCCTTTAGTGGAATTTCAGGTTGTAAATGATCTTCCCTGTAGGCCTTCAGGTCATCATAAGAAAAAGCAAACACATGTCTATATTTTCTCAACAAAGTGATCAACATAGCTTTAACTTGAGGTTTCAAGTTTTTTCCTACATACACTTTTTTGGGTACATTAGTAGTACCTAGGTTAACCTCTTCCAAGTATTCTTGATGAGTAGGAGCTTTCTTTATAGTACTTCTATCAAGACCATCAAATACTCTTTCTAAAGCAACCAGTCCCCTAGGAATCTTGTTTGTCTTCAGTTGTATCACTTCAATCCCAAAAACTATATCTTTTCCATCCACAGTTTCTACAAAAGCCCCAAAATCAATCTCTTGATTCTCATATTGGTCAACACACCTCAGGAACTTCAGAATGTCATTATCATTATTAAAAACTTGCCAGTTTTGTATGTTATCAGGGATTGATGGTCTTTTTTGTGCCTCAACCTTAGAAATACCAACAAAAGTCATAGCATCAGGTCAGAGTGCAATGTTGGCTAGCAAATCTACCATTTCATTTTTTCCCCTTTCTAGCCAGTCAATACCAAAAGCATCAAATTGTTCAATTGAATCCCAAACAACATGCCTATATTGTTTCAACCTTCGATTCTTTGAAACAAACCTTGACCTAACCTAGGATATAACTAATTCAAAATCACCAATGACTCTTAACTTCTTTATTCCATGTTTTTCAGCCAATCTCAATCCTAATAATAAAGCTTCATATTCTGTAAAATTATTTGTGCATGCAAATAACAAGGAAAATGAAAACTTGAAAGTTTTACCACTAGGAAAGATAAGGATTACCCCTGCACCTAACCCCTCTTTTGAGCAAGCACCATCAAAGTACATGGTCCATAGATCATCATTGTCTGCTTGGTGTAATACCTCCTTCTTCAAAGGTGTTGGCCTGCTGGCTTCTTCTTCTGGCAATTTCTCAACCTTGAAACTACCAATGTCCACATCAGTGAAATGAATGTGTTCCTCAGGTTCATCCTCCAGTACTATAAATTGAGAGAGAGGCTCTCTAAGAAGCTTAACATTCTTGCCATCAATAGGGATAGTGGCAAAAGTCATATCACATTGCATGCTCCCACCAATAGCAACAGACCACTTTCTAGACAGCAACATTCCATAAGCGGGAGGAATATCCACCACAGTTGCACTCATCACAAACTCCTTACCAGGGTATGCTACAAACGTATAAGGTATCTCCCTTATGATTCCTATGACTGAGACCTCCCTATTATCCATTGCATAACACTTTCCATATGCCTTCGTGATCTTCAATCCCAATGATTGCATGACTTGTATTGGCATAATATTGGAAGATGCCCTTGACTCAATCATACAATTTTTAGACTCTTATTATTTATGATCAAGGAAACATAGAAAGGATCCACCTGATTAGGGCACACAGTGAGTGTGGAACCCAAAAACACCTGAGGGTTATCATTGTTGCTTCCTGCATTTTCCTTTTCCTTTCTTTTCTCTTTGTTTCCTTAAGGTCGAACCCTTTCTCTTTTTTCATTGCAGGCTGAATCTACATCATTGATAAAAGCCAATGCTTTATTCTTATGTTCATCAATCCTCATCAACTCCAAAAGTGGAACTGACACCTTCACTTGTGACAATATTTGGAACATGTCAATAGGAGCATATTTGGGCATATTGTAAGTTGCAACAACATTATACTAAGAATGCCCCCTATTTGCATCAGAAGTTCCATTCTCATGAGTTGCACTCTTTTTCTTTTCAACATCATTTTTCATCTTTTGGGGCTTATTTGAATCTGATGGGCAAACCAATGGCTCACTGGCCTATACCTCATTAGGCTCTTTGGCTTTTTTTTCCCTAAGCTCATCTCCTTTCTTACCAGTCTAGTTTTCCTTGATGAAGACACTACCGGCCTTGCCCTGCTCATCTCCTTTTTGTTCCTTAACTGATAATTTATTTTAAACTAAGCAACAACAGTAGTAGTCAATCTCTTAATTTCTTCTTCTGATGGCCTTCTCAAAGTGACATGACATTCTTCATCTTCAAGGCAATGCACAACACAATTATCTTCTTCATATCCATCTAAAAATACTCATTTTTGGTGTGCATTTGCTATGTATCTCTGATTTTCAACATCAATTTCACTTGTTTCTTCGTCAGAATAAAACTCTCCATTAGAAAATAAGATATTAATCACATCGCCCTGTTCATAAGACAAGTCACAATCACCACATGTGTTTGGGTCTTCTCCTACAGATTGTGCAAGAGCACATTGGTGTGGTGAGTGGGGCAGCTGTCAAGCTAAGCACCAAGGAGTATCATCTACAAAATTTGTAGCAGTCTTCTTCAATGGCTCAAGAGCTTCTCTACTCTGCTAATTCTTCTGATTGTTAAAAATAGGCTTATCGTCATGCCAATTTGTATTATAGGACTGATCATGCAATCTTGGTGCTCTATCATTTCTTTGGAAAGCAAGTCTTTCATTTCTTTAGAAAGCTGGTCTCTCATTTGCTAGACCCTTTTCTTGTCTAGCTATTTTGTGATTCAGATCCTTTAAAGCATTCATAACTTGATCCATTCTATCTTCCTGTGGAGATGTTTTCTCTGTAGACCCTTTATCCTCCATTCTTGGATTCTTCAAGATCTTCACATCTTCTCTTCTCCCCACTTTACCAGCATCTTTTCTATTTCTTTCAATATGTAGGACTGTTTTGTAAGCATCTCTTAGAGTTGGTGGATTCTTGTCTCTAAGAAGATATCCCACTTTAGGATCAAAAGCATTACTATATGTGACTAAACATACAAGCTCATTTGGTTTCAAATGATTTGGAATTCTATTCATGGCCTTTTGAAACCTTATGTTGAAATCAAAAAATGACTCATTATGAGCCTTAGTGATTGTATTAAATTCATTTAGCATGAATCTAGGATCAGTCTTGTCACCATACTACTCCCTAAATACTCTCTTAAATTCCTCCCATGATCTAATGCTTTCCACTGGCAAACTTCTGTACCAATCTCTGGCATCTTCAGTGAGCGACTGCATAAACAACTTCATCATTGCATCCTCACTTTCTACCTCAAAGTCATCCATCATATTATTAAATGATCTCAAGTGATCCTCTCCACTTATAGCATTATTACCAGAAAATCTATCCAGTACCTTCCTTATGTCATCTGGGAGAGGATTCAAATACCCAGGTATCCCAACAAAGCATAGTTGTTTATATCTGTCCAGCTACATAGGTCTTCTAGTGAATTGGTCTTTATGACTATTAGGTTGAATATTTGTACCACTTCCTCCTACAGTGAGTGACTGTATAAACAACTTCATCATTGCATCCTCACTTTCTACCTCAAAGTCATCCATCATATTATTAAATGACCTCAAGTGATCCTCTCCACTTATAGCATTATTACTAGAAAATCTATCCAGCACCTTCCATATGTCATCTGGGAGAGGATTCAGATACCCAAGTATCCCAACAAAGCATAGTTGTTTATGTCTGTCCAGCTGCATAGGTCTTCTAGTGAATTGGTCTTTGTGACTATTAGGTTGAATATTTGTACCACTTCCCCTATAGCCAAACTCCCTTGTTATCCTATAGTGTGACCTCCAGATTGCACATGTAAATTGGGATTGGGATTAGATGGGCCACCAAGAGATAAGGCATTTACATCAGTAGGTACAGATGTAGACTGACTGTGAGAAACAAAAACTACAGGGTTCCCAACAGAAGACTTAAGGAATTGAATCTTCTTCTGCATTTTAGCATTTACAGCTAACAACTCCACTCTTTCCAATTCCATTTGTAGTTGTTCATTCTCCCTTTTCAATTTAAGGTCCAATGGAATTGTCCCTCCTGATGCAGGAAGAGCCTGATGCATTTCAACCTCTTTTATAATTACTCCTTTCATAGGTCCCTTCCCTTTATCAACTTGTTGCATAGGAGGATTAGGAGCATGAGGGGGTATGACTGTAGTACTAACAACAGAACTAGTCTAAGTATTAATAAGGGTATTCTTCATAGGGATGTTCACATTACTTTGGCTAGAGATCTGAGATACTACAAGGCCAGTGGATATGGCAAATACTGGCTCAAATTCATTTGTCATTAATGACTTCAACTGTCCCAGCCTTACCTTCATTCTATCCCTCTCCTCCATAGCATACCTGATTCTTTCCTCCCTTTCCTTGGCTCTTTTCAAATTCATTTGTGTTATTCTCTGAGTCTCTCTTTGCAACTCATTAATTTCCTTCATCAGATCCTCCTCAATAGGCAATGCAGTATCTGAATCAGAGGTTTCCAAGGAACTATTTAGGAGATTTACAACATTCATGTGGAAAGCAGGAGTAGGTGACCTACTAACAGGATTACCTAATAAATCATAGTCATGGGAATGTGAAGGGCCTAACCCTATGGGAGTAGATGACTTGTTTGCAAAGAGACTTAGATGGGTCTGTTCGTTTTCAACAAAATCCTCAAAAATTGAATTATCTATATTTGTTTTAGGCATACCATACTTGTGTAATTCCTCATTAACAATATGATGCCTAGACTGAGGAGGGTAGGTATTGGACTTACCAGAATCATCCTTCTTCTTTTTCTAAGATTAATAGGTACCCTGAGGCAGTTCTCCCTCCAACGCTTGATCAGGTTGATTTCTTCTTTGGTTTCTGGTTTTGATCATCTTTTCTCTACTTATTTCTTTGAGACAAATTTTATACCGGCACAGGTGATTCGGAGTCGCCACCTAGATTATGGGAACTTGATATACTCAGCTTCTTTAGAGAAATACTACAGAGATACAAGAAAAAACATAGAAGGATCCCTTCTTTCTTTAAACACAATTACTTTCTACTTTGATCAGAGTCGCCACCCTCTTAAAGGGAATAATACTTCACTTAAAATGTATGCAAACTCTACATGCCCACAACACACCACTGGATTAAGATATCTATAATGAAACAGTTCCCTAGTAGAGTCACCATTTTGTTGGGGTTTTTTCTTGCTACCTTGAAATCCTAAGGATAATACATTGTTCAAACCAGGGGATCTAAGGTTTAGGACAGATGGATATACCATATCAACAGATTTAAGACAAGAAAGGCCAACTGACAAGGCTAAACCTAGCCTTCTACACTTTGAGTTCCACAAGACTCGGGTGGGTATACCTATTTTGGGCATGGATGTATGATAAAAGATTCACTGGACAACTCTTCACAGGCCTACGAATGTGGAAAGTTCTTAGACAAATAAATAAGGGAACTCAATACAACTGCTTATCCTAAGGCACAATCCCTTTATGCCCTGAACAAACATTGAGAACAATTTAAACATAAAGATGGGAAAGATTGATTTAAGTGTTGATTGGCAATTCCCTCTAGGACTTGCATAGAATGAACACACTAGACCGGTGTCTTATCCATTGGGTAGAGTCAAGATATAAACAACCAAGATCAGATAACAACATGAAATGCAAGATCAGTAACCTTCTAACCACTACTGCCTTACAGTAATGAGGCCTCTTATGCAGAAGACATTCTTAGTTATCCTAAATGAAACACTTTATCCCTAATATTTGATTAAAAGCAAGATTAACCCATTCTTTGAACAAGAGCTATCAACCAAATATTTGTTACAGCAAATGTGCAACAACAATCAGTATAATCTTTGATTATTAAGACTGAAGAGAGAAAACATACATTCTGGGAGACATCTTTGTATAAGCATTTAATTAAAACTACAGACTAAAATGCTTGCTATTATCTAAACTGATGATTACAATACTTGAACTCTGAAAAACTTAAAGAATACCCATAAATCTATTACAGAAACCCTATACAAAAATTACATGCTTGAGACTAGGAGAAATGGAAAAAACTGATCCTTGCCCAGTGGCTCAGATCTCTCATTTATAGGAACATGAGAGTCATTGAAAATCAAAGCCAGGCCACTAACCATAGTCTATTAGGAAAGAATATGCCTCCTGCCATCATGGAAGCACAACAGGACCACATCGTGACTTCACAAAGTAGCTCAAAATTTGCCAACACACACAATGTAGTGGCCAAATTGGTTACAATGACCTAGCAACTCTCGAGAATAGCAAAGGCGTGAGAAGCATTAGTCTAAACAATCATGGAGATTAAAACGGTTTCAAAAGGGGAAGAGTTTGAGAAGACATCCAAATTTTCCAAATTCCTGCTCACCATGATGGTAATTATTGCCACGTCATCGAGCCACATCATCCTCTACGTGGACAAACCTTGTCCATCCTTGAAACAACGAAATCCATAATTTCATGCTTGCGTTTGAGTGCCAGTTCCTGTCCTCTGTAGAATGGAAAAATCTATTAAAAATGCATTTTATGCAGACCTTGACCATTGGCAAACATTAGAAAAATTAAAATGCCTTTTAAGAATTGTCCCCCACGGTTCCGCCAATGTCAACTGATCGCCTGCCATCGCCTGTGCGAAATGGCAGAAAAGACACGATTCTGCATTTCCATGCATCCTTGGACCTCTTGCCTTGTCTCCTTCCGCAGAATGGTAGAAAGCAACAGATCGTCGCCCTTCCATCGTTCTACCCTTCTATGTTGCCCTTGTCCTCTTCGAATCAGCGGAATGGCAGGAAACTAGCTTTACAGGCTTCAGACTTGCATCTTGGCTTTTATACTTGCAACACGACATTAGTACATGGGTTTCACAGAAATGGAATGGAAGTGCCAATAGTCCACATAAATGTATAGTAAAAAATAAGAGAAACGGGGTTCAAATTCTAGCTATAGGAGGTGATATTACACCATAATGGGAGGAATTACACTTTCACTATAACCAAGGATAGAAATAAGTTTGAGTTATAGTTGTTGAAGACCAAGGAAGAAACCACAAAGAACAAGGTAATTCTCTTAACTACTAAAATGTTTCTCAAGGAAGTTGAAAACTTGTGGGAATGCTATGTATTAGTGGTTAAGCATGCGCCATTGGAAAAAGGTATGTTATAGATCTTGGAGGAGTCAAAAATGGAGGAGCTACTGATGGAATACCTATAGGAATGTTGCTAGTGTGCAACCTTCATATTCTATGGATTTGATTCTATTATCTAGTTTGCCTAATAATTCACCACATAAGATGAATCCTTATATGAGTGTTGGGTTGAGACAAGTGGATGAACTATTCGAAAGAGGCCTAATTAGGGAAATTATGAGCCCTTACCCTATACCAATAGTAAATGTATCAAAGAGAAAAAAAGAAGATGTGTAGATCCTTGTTCTATCGACAAGATCTCCATCAAGTATAGGTTTCTATTATTTTTCATGGATGATCAAATGGATTATTTGAGTGTAGGATGTTAATTTTCCAAGATTGATCTTAATAGAAATTACCATCAAATAAAAATATGTGAAGGATTTGAATGGAAGATAACTTTTCTCGAACCAAGAATGGATTGTATAAGTGATTGCTCATGCTATTTGGGTTGACTAATGTGCTAGGCACCTTTATGATATTGATGAGTGAAGTCTTGAAACCATTCTTGGATAAGTTTATTGTTGTTTATTTGCTTGATATTTCAATGTTTAACAAGCCAAATGAGAAACATATTGTGCATGTGCAAGTTTTAATGTAGCTAAGGAAGGAGAAGCCGTGTGTAAACTTTAAAAAAATCACTTTCAAGAAAAATTTGTTGGTGTACATGGGATTTGAGCTATCTCATGATGGTTACAAATGGACTCTAAGAAGGTTAAATCAATTATTGAGTGGTTAGTACCACAAATTATAACAAAGGTAAAAATAATTCATGGTTTAACAAGTTTATACAAGAAGTTTATCATAAGTTTAGTGGGATATGCACACCTTTAACACACTACATGAGGAAAGGAGGGTTTTGTTGGCAATAGGTATTGTCGTTGATGTCAACATAGTATAGATTGATGTCAAAATAGTAGATGGAAATGTATAGACAAACTTGTACAAACAAAGAGTTAGTATGGTCAAGGCAAACCAGTCCGAGGGAAGAGAAAATAGTCTAAGTATGGGGACATGATCAGTTCTAGGTTTGAGGATGGTGCAGAGGCAAATACTTATGTTCTTGCATGGTTCTTGCATTCACACATATATATCTCATCAGTTGGGAGTACCACACTCAATGATAAGGAGCATAGATATGACAAAGGAATTCACAGTGCACACTCTAAGGCAATATCACTATGAGTTGGTTTGCATTTCTCTACAAAGAAACATTTGATCCTATGGTTCTACATATAGCTTCTTATAGGTATTGTCATGCTATATCCAAGTTTTTATCTCTTCACATCTTCGGCATGAAAAGTTACAAGGGACAGAGTGTCGCTCATCACCTAGACAGAGAAAAACAGTAATGGGGAGATAAGGGAATGCTTTGTATTCCTCTATAAGATATCTATTTGTCATGTGGTTCTGAGAAATGATTAAGATATGTATGAGACATGGTATGATGAATTTTTAAGTGCTCTAGTGGTCCGCAAAGTTAGTACTTAAGCGGCGAAGGCAATACAGTCTGTTATGGAGCCTAAATACACAAGTTTGAGTTTTGTAGAAGTTGAAACAAGTATAGATCTGTCACAAGAACTTATGTGGAGGTATTCCATGGTCTAAGGTACATCGGGTATGATTTGCATGCAGATAATTTTTAGTTTCTAGTACTGCATCAAGTAATCATGTTTGCAAGTAAAGTTTTAAGTATGTTTGTCCTCCAGAACCCTGGTTATCCAAGTCACTTTTTGAATTCCTTCAAAAACATCAGATAAAGGTGTGTGGATATGATAAGTAGCATATATTGATGTCTAAATTCATTTCCAAAAGGTTTCAAGCCTTGCACTTCACCACTACATCATACTTAAGATGTGAAGCATCACATGTGGTTCGGAAGACTTTGTTTTCTACAGATAGTCATGTTTTCTATCTTGCGAATGCATAGCTTGATATGATACTCCTTCAATAAGGTGTATGGATGTTGTTGAGATCTTGTATGATTGAATACTTGGTCTGCATTAAGTTTCTAGCTTCTCCCCAATAGTTGAAAGATGAACAATTAACAATGCTAAGCAATATGAGCCGACTGGTTAAGTACTTGATGCATGTGGAGGATAGTCATGTTTTCTATCTTGTGGATGCATAGCTTGATATGATACTCCTTCAGTAAGGTGTATGGATTTTGTTGAGATCTTGTATGATTGAATAATTGGTTTGCATTGAGTTTCTAGCTTCTCCCCAATAGTTGAAAGATGAATAGTTAACAATGCTAAGCAGTATGAGCTGACTGGTTAAGTACCCGATGCATGTGGAGGCTCCTGACTAGTTTCTGCAAGTTTGAAAGGTATGGAAATATGTGCTCTGATGTTTTTCATAATTCCCTTAGGTTTACAATAAGTTATCTTATCATCTTGCATGTGTTGAGGTCAACCAGTGACTAGTTACACATTTCACCCAATATTAATCATTTTGCTGACCTAATCAATGTTTCAATGTGTTGCAAAGTATATATATAGAAGATATAATTAATTTGAGAAGTAAGCAATGTGAAGGTGAGAATAGCAAAGCATAGGGCAAGATATGAAGTTTGCAAAATTAGTTTGATAATATGTATTGAGCAAGAACTAGCAGACCGCACCATCAGTATAAGGTAGATGTGTTCTACATAGCAGTTTATGTAGTGATATTAAATTATTATAAAACATATTGCAGTGAGCAGATTGATTAAGGAGTAATAGCTTCCTTGGGTTGCATCCCAAAAATAAAGTTGCAAACATTTCTGTAGTGATCATATTATATTGTGAGATAACACTCATCGTGGTTTTTCCCTACTTTAGGGTTTTCCGTGTAAAAATACTGGTGTCAAGTGTTGATTATTGTGTTGCATGCTTTCCTTTCTATTTTACAAGTTATTCAATTTTAACAGTTAATATATAGTTAAATTTTTGTGAGTGTTGATTCACCCTCCGTCTCAACACATCATTGTGTTCAACAATTGGTATCAAAGCCAAGTACCTATGGATAGCTTAACAACTAAGGTAGATCCTATTTCTGAACACATGGAATCTAAAGTCATAGACAATGATATATTTGTACCAGAACCAAATCTTGAAGCAATGGAGCCTCAAGGTTGGGATCTTGATGATTGTGAAGTAGACCTTGAAGGAGAACTCAAGTTTTCTCTTGATGATCTAGATGAGGCAAGAGAACTAAATAGAGAATGTGAAGACTTGCTCGAGACAGCCAAGAAGACAATTGACAAATTAAAGGCAAAGGCCATAGAGTCAAATGAAGAAGTTGGCAAGTTGAAAACTCTGTTAAAAGGAGATAAATGAGGTGACACAAAACTCAAAGAGGTAGAAGAAATGATCTCAAACCTAAAGGTCATGGTTGAAGAAGAAAAGAGAATTGAAGACTGCTTGAACATCAAGCTCAATGAGGAATCATCTAAATGTTGAAAACTTGAAGAAGTTGTCATTTTAAGGAAACAATTGGAAAAGGCAAAAGAATAGATTGACAAGGGACTAAAGATGAAAGGAGGATCTAAAATCCTTGATGAAATCATTAATTCTCAAAAGCCAGCAAATGAAAGAGCAGGTCTTGGTTTTCAGAAGGGGAAAAGTCCAATGTACAATGCTCCTGCAAATCTATATGATAACTTCCCATCATAAGGAAAGGCTGAATCAAAGAAGGAGAAGACCTACATTGAAAATCATAAGAAAACCTATAGAGTCACAAGAGAAGATGAGTTCACTCCTATCCAAAGATAGAGGAAGAATATGAAGAAAAATTTCAGAGATGTTCCACCTACAAAGCAATCTGTTCACATCAGGTACTCTCAAACCTTCACTGGATATTGTTTTACTTGCAATAAGCTTGGGCACAAAGATGTTGATTGTAGGAACAAGATAAATCAAAATGCTCAAAGATGTTACACTTGCAATAAAGTTGGTCATAATGCTACTGAATATAGAAGCAAGACAAATCAGAACTCAACTAGGTGTTATGTCTACAATAAGATGGGACATAAGGCTAATGTGTGCAAAAGTAAAGTGCCAAGGAACACTAGGAATAATGTTCAATCCTTATATCGATACCGCGAGACTTGTAAAAAGTTTGGCCACCAAGCAACTAACCACAGATCAAAATTAAGAAGAAATGGAAACACTTAGCAAACAAAGTGTGTCTGTCATGAGTGCAATCAAACAAGGAACTCTAGAAAGAATTTGAGGCTTGTCTCACAAAAGAAAGTTGATATTGCTCAGCAAAGATTGGAGATGAATAAGGAATGGAAGAAGAAGGAAGTATGTGTTGTTTTCAAACCTCTACCTAGTGCAGGTGGATCCTCTAATAACTAAAAGATGAAGTTATGGTTCAGGAGGAGTTGTAATTGTACAATTCTGCAAACCCCAAGGAAGGAGGAGTGGATCCATCCCTTCTTCTATCCATATCTTAGCTTCTTTGAGATGATGTTGTGAGATGATAAGATTTAAGTCGAGTAACATCATTTCAAAGAAGCTAAGGTATGGATAGAAGAAAAAGGATAATGGGACGATGATGCCCCCTCGAGAGGATAGGCGGGTTGGACAAACACAGGTAGGCTCTCGAAATGAAAGGAATGGCAAAAGATAAAGGAATGGATAGAAGAAGGGATGGATGCATTATGCTGCAATGAAGTGAGCAACCATGATGTTTGATATAGCACGAGACATTATGCACCAAGGTATAAGGACCAAGGTGACGATGTGTCTCATGCCCCAACGTAATACAACCTTGTCTAGATACAAGATATGAATATTAGTTGAGTTGGATTCGGATGTGATACAAATGCAAGTTAAAATGATAACACACACAAGCAAGCATGCACAAATGATTCAAAAACAAACAAGGTATTGCCCCTGTCAAGCTATAAACCAATGATTAAGTGATGATTGATTTGATGATGATAGATAGTGTTGTCATTGCGGGGAACGATATATCCCTAGATCAACACAAGGATGCAGGAATGATATATCCCGTTGATGATGATGTTGATTGATTGATTTGGCTTACAACAAGGTTAGGATCAAGACCAAGGATGTGATTGGATGATTTGACACAATTGATTAGCTTGATTGGTATGGATTGATGATTGACTTGCATTTGGATCACTGCTTGGATGATTAAGTGATTGAAGAATTGGAAGAAGTGATTTGAAGGAGATTGATTTGATGAAGTGATTGAAGAATTGATTGATGAAGTGATGAAGATAGATGATAGAAGAATGATGAAAGAAGAAAGAGAAATATCGTCTCGTGCCTAAATCTGGGCACTTCCCGTGTACTCCAGATTGCCTACATACCCTGTATCCACGGGATCAAGGCACTTAACAATAAAGATGAAATGTAGTTCTGATTTGTGTTTTATTGATGGGATGATATGGATTGGATTGATCAAGTTATGGATTGATTGGAATTGATTGGATGATTGATGATATATGATGTTATTTGATTTGCTATTGATTGTTTGATAGATTTTATGATGGATAGATTGGCTTGATTTGATGATGTGATTGGACTTGTTTTGATGGATTTGATGTGATGGATTGAATTTGATGATTGAGATTGATTGATTGGAAGAATGTGATTTTGATGATTTGATGTGGAATGGTTTTTATTTCTTGGATTTTTTTTGTTGGATATTTGATTTTTTTTGTATTTTTGGGGAATGTTTTGATTTTTTTGCGTTTTTTGGGAATATTTGATTTTTTTTGGATTTTTTGAGAATATTTGATTTTTTTTGGATTTTTTGAGAATATTTGATTTTTTTTGGATTTTTGACATGTTTTGATTTTTTTTGGATTTTTTTGAAACGTTGGCATTAGATGATCATTTTGATAGTCTTTATGCTAGGTACCAATGACAAGGGGGAAACCAAGTCTAGGTGCAAGGGAATGAATGGATTGGACAAAAGGATGGACAATAGTGGATGGATGAAAGGATCATGATAAATGGATGGATAAAGGTATGTGCAATAGTGGATAGGATGAAAAACTCACAATGGATGTGTGCATAACGATGTGATCTCCAAAGGCTATGTCGCATAGGAATAACATGCCCCATTCTAGATAGTAGACTTAGGCTTTTTCATGATAATGCTTGGGACAATGGGATGATAGGATGGATTGGATAAGATGGATAAATGGGTAGTGACTAGAGGATAATGATAGGATTGGATTGGAAAGGACCATGATAAGGTATGTCAAGATAATGTATGTCAAGAGATACCCAAAACATTTGTCAACATTGTGCCCCCAATCTTTATCAAGATCAAAAGAGGAAGGGAGCATGGATGGGTTTGATATGATACGAATGTGTATGCAATGGATAGGATATGAAAATGATATGTAGGATGAGACAAGGTGCCCCCAAGCATAAGTGGGATAGAAGATTGACCTACACATGATGCTTGTTTTCCAGGTTTTCATCATGGTACTTATCCAAGGTGCCTGTTTGCCAGGTTTCCACCATTGGACGAAGGGATTTATCTTTACTTTTTTGATTTTTTTTGACTTTTTTGACTTTTTTTGACTTTTTGGATGGAAGAAGGTGGATATGGACTAGAGGGACTCAAGTGTCTAGTGCCATGAAAGGTGATAGTCCCATTGGAGAGGAATGTCGCATGGACCATGTCAAATGTGCTCGTCGATGTTTGTAGGGAGATGGCATGAAAATGAGATGGATCATGTAGATAGTGGATTATGATGTGGATTATGGAGGGATCAAAAGTGGATTATGTAGGGGTGAAAGTGGATTATGGAGGGATCGAAAGTGGATTATGATGTAGATTATGATGGACTTATGCAAAAGCATGGACCATAAGAAGGTGATGGGGGAGATATGTAGGATAATGAGTGAATGATTGAGTGATGGAGGTGTGAAAATGAATCATGACCAACGGTTGCACACACTGTGTTAAAAATGGAAGCTTTTGATTGGATGGTGGTGTAGGAAGCAATGATGATGTTCACTTAGGAGATGGGTGATTTAGGACTTTTGGAACCCACATGGACTTAGTATTTTGAAATTTTTGAATGGAATGGCATTTTTGAATGGAAGAGGATTTTTTAGAGGTGGATGCCTCATCTAACTTGATTGATTTTTGTTTAGGGACCCATATCATTTTAGTTTTTGACTTTGCTTTTAGAGGTATGGGCTTGGATGGATTTTTTAATGTACCTTGCTTTGAATTTTTGGATTGATTTCCTAAGGTATTAGGGCCTTAGGATTTGTGTATTTTTGAATGGAGGCATCCAAATGTTTATTTTTGAATCCCATGTGGTAGATGAAATGAGTGGAAGCTTTATGTTTGGACAATGTGTGTATTTGTTGGTCATGACGAGTAATGTAAGGGGTTTTGTGAATGGTAGGTATGTTAGGTGTTGGAAGCAATGGTGGAAAAGTGGATGGTGGGATACTAGGAATTGGAAGAAGTGGAGGTAAAGTGGATGGTGGAAGGTGAATGGTCACATGCTTTTGACATTTGTAGGATGAGGGAGGTGGAATGGAAACGTATGTTTTAGGAATATGATGGGGTTTATGATGGAAGGAAGTGGATTTAGGAAGCATGGAGGAAGTACCAACATCATTAGATGGTTGACCTTGGGGTGTGTATCCAAGGCCAAATGTGCGAGGAAGGACCTTGACATGGATTGGCTCCAAAATGCCTTGTTCATGTAGGCCTAAACCTTTGCCTTGATAGTTCATGTTTTGGAGCATGCGATTGAATATAGGACTAGGTGTAGTTTGAACACTAGACTTGAGTTGATTATTGGACGGAGAGCATGAGGTGGAGGATAAAGGTTGTTTTTGTCCTAGGGAAGAACACTCATGCATGAAAGCAGATAGGCCAAGTGGGTATGGTGGTGGATTTGAAATAGAATCAATGGTGGTTGTGGAAGGATCATTAGGATCTTGATTATATTTATGCTCATTGGTTTGATCTTCTATGCTCACTTGGAAGGCATACATCTTATCATGACAAGTGGAAGTTGGTGTCTCATGGATAGGAGTAGGTGGAGGATGGGTAGGAGAAAGCGGGATATCTTGCTCATGGGTGTTTATGGAAGGAAGGATAGGTGGAATGATAACCTCTTGATCACGGATTCCATAAATGTTGGCTAAGAGGATCATCATGTTTTCTGTGATCATAGATAGAATCTCGATCACAAATATGAGCATAAATAGGATTAATTTGGCTATGGATGGGATAAACTTGCTCACAAATAGGGTCATGATCATAAATAATACCTTGATCATATACAAGATGTAGGTCATGAATGGGTGGAACTTAGATATGTTTTGATCTTGATTTAGTTGAGGGCTTGATGTTTCCACATGTGTTTGATCATACTCTTGACATACCTCTTGATTTTCTTGCGAGGAAGGGGATGACTCTTGGATGGGTTCTTGGTCAACAATGTTAGGGCATGATGGATCTTGATGTGGACTTATGAAAGGAGACTCTTCAATAAGCTTGATAGGCTCATGGATAGGCTTGACATGTTCTTGAGAGTCATTGACATGCGGGCATGATGGCTCTTGATTTGGACTTGGAGTTGAAGATTCTTCAATAAGCTTGATGGCTTGTAGATCACATGATGGATTTGGATGACTAGACAAGGTGTTGGGAGGTTCATTGATAAGGTCACGAGTAAATATTTGCTCACATGGTGGGGTTAAGATAGGACAAGTAGGCTCATGAAGTGGTACTTGAGTGGATGATGATGGAGGATTCTCATAAGATGCTTTCTCTAGATTGGTGTTTCCCTTGTCAAAGGTCATTAGGTCTTGCATAGGTGGATTTAGGTCTATCAATGGTGCTTCTTGTGAGGACACTTGGTTTGCTTGTAGATGGGTTTGATGATGAGGTGGCATGATAGGATTTGTAGGTAAAAGGTTTTGTGAAGTGGATTGTTGTGTACATTGGTTGATGTTGGAAGTTTGTTGAGAAAGTAATTGTGATATGAAGGCAATGGAGCTAGGATCATTGGATGGTATGCTTATAGAAGCACTTGTGTTTGTGGTGTTATTAGGCATAGAGAGGGTGATTCGTGGTATGGATGTGGCGGCATTAATATTTGTGGGATTAGTGGAAGGTAGAGTGGCCCCAAGTCGAATGAGATAATTCATAAACCTAGTAGGATCTGATTGAAGGACTCTATGCGCTAGGTCCATATGGTTGGTATCTTGCATGAAATCGATAACCTCTTGGTCAAGTGTGGGTTTTGCATTGGGTGATGGTGGAGTTTGAAGTGAGTTTGATGTGGCATGGATTTGATATGTGGGTGGATTAGATTAATAGGATGAAGTTTGATATGAGGTTGAAGGATCCATGTTGTTGGAGAGGTATGAGATAAAATGGATAGTGGGTGATTGGGATCAAATTTCAAGACCTTAGGATGATTTGATTGGCTCTCTATGCTTGAGATAGACTAATGATCTCAAGTAAGAGGGTTGATTGGATTGATTCTCTATACTTAAGGTAGACTAATGACACTTAAGTAATAGAGGGTTGATTGGATTGATTTAATTGGATGACTTACTTAAGATAGACTAATGATCTCAAGCAAGTTTGGATAATGGTTGATGATGATCAACTAAGGTCTTGATTATTGATTTGGTTGATTTGGATTTGGATTGGGATGAAAGTAGTTGGGATGTGATTTCGCTTGGGATGATTGGATGATTAGGATGATGTTTATTTGCTGATGTAGAATGAGGAGGATATGATTAGGATTGGATTAGAATGAATTACATGTGATTAGGATGATGATTAGAATGAAGGGGGTTTGATTATAATGAGGTTGATGATGATGTGTAATGATGACTTGGATAAGATTAGGGTTTTGTTAAGGATGAAGATGATTTGGATTGAATTAATGAATTGGATGATTAGGATTGGGTTATGTGGATGAGGTGGTCTAAGATATGTGTTATGACAAGTTGGTTGAAGATGATGATGTGGCAATTATTTATTTGAAGTTTCATTAGGGCAATATCAAACACAAGATTTCACAAGCAAATAGATGAACACACACACCAAACAAGATGATGTATTTGCCTTTCAAGGTTTAAATGTTATGATTAAGCACACACTCTAGTTTGAAATAGGGTATGGCCAATTAAGTTTTTGGGCTATCTTTACACAAGGTTGATTAGGAATTTGAAAGTGAAATCCTGCCACATAGCCAGGAGAAAGGGGTAACCCACCCTTCACCTTCACTTCCCAAAGGTATAAAGTTCTTTGGGGCTTAGCCAAGAGTGACAAGATTCCAACTCCCAATGAGGGTGTCTTTCGATTCAGCCTCGATTGAGGTCATCCCTTGGAGTGATGTGTCTCCAAGCAGGCCTCCTAAGAAGGGTAAACAAAAGCAAACCAAGTGAAGTGTTTTTGATCTCCAAGATCACCTTGTGGTGTGAGGAGAGAGCATACACATGCACACTTGATTCACACTCGTAGTTGTAAATTAACCCTTAGAAAATGAAATGTGAGGTGTGAATATGAATGGATAAGAGGTATTTTTTATTCTCAAGATCGCACAAAGTGCATGAGAAGAGCATACACGCCCCTAATCGTATGCAAATTCACTAAACAATTCAAGTACTAGTTCTTTTTAAACCCAAATCTAAATGTCTGATGGGAGACACTTGTTGATTTTATGCCCAATTTTTGATGTGATTGCAAGCAAGTTGTTCGTTTTAAGCCCAAAATCCAAATGTGTGATCAAACAAGATTAAGAGATGAAAGATCAGAATGAATGCACCTAATTAATTCACTTTCCAAGTTGTTGTTTATGCTAATAGAAATGTTGTTCCAGCCTTGTGAGGTCATCTTCACACCAAATTGAAAAAGAAATAAGTAAACTTGCAAAGAAGATGATTATTTGAAAAAGATGAAATCTGATAAAATCTTATAAAAATTATCTGATATAGAAAAATGGATTGCATAAACAGAAAATTCAAGAGATTCTAAGCAATTTGAAAAAACAAATCGCTAAAAACCAATCAAAAATGCAAAAGTTATGCTCGTTTGAAGTTTAATTTCAAGTTTGACTTTGCCTAAAAAAAAAGTTGGTAAAATGATACAATCACCTAATAAAACCTACACAGATACGAATTCCTCAGAATCCTCTTTCCAACGAGTGTTCATTTGCAAAATTTTGCCACCATATGAGGAAGTTATGTCAATTTGAAGTTTCTCTGAAAATAACACCAATACAGAGAGAAATGGTGCCATAACAAAGGAAAATGGTACCACTACAGAGGAAAATAGTGCCACCATAGAGGAAAATAGTGCCAATACAAGAAAATGGTGCCAATACAAAGGAAAATCATGCTAATACAGAGGAAAAAAGGTGCTGATACCTGTAATAGATGATTTTCATAGAAAACTCATGCAAAAACCAACAAAAGTTAGTAGAATCAGGACCTAGGAGTCCCACCAGGCATGCCAAATGAGACCATGGAAATCTAATATGAAGGAAAATAATAATAAAATACAAAACAAACAATGCAATACCTTCACATTGATCCACAATCCGTCGATTGGGTTGAGAATGCCGCACCCTAGAACATTCTAGCTATACCCACAAGATTGATATGTTGATTACTCATGATTCAACAGCATAACATGAAGATGAAGATGATATATGATGGATGAAAAGATGGAAGATAGAAGATTGTAGAGAAATTTCAGCAAAGTAAGGATACTAGAAGAAGATTTGTTCACAAATGGCTCAAGAGAGGCTACCTTTATAGAAAAAGGCAAATTCGAATGGATGGATAGGATTAAAAGTTATGTTGGATGCTATGAATCATTGAGATCAATTAGGGTTAGATTAGGGTTTCCCACTCAAGGAGTAGTCACATGACAAGTGTGTGATGGAGAATGAAAGAAATCTAATTCAAATATTTTATTTGAATTAGCTTGCACATGTGACTTGTATTAAATGCAAGATGTACTACCCCACATGAAACAAAAGGAAAGGGACAAGTGTTGTCATGTGATGAAAGGAATCTAATTTAAATAAAAGATTATTTAAATTAGTTTGACATGTGAAGGGATTAAGTGGATGATGTAGCATGTGACACTTGTTGCAATGTGGTGAGAGGTGACGGATTTTAATTCAAATTTTTTATTTGAATTATGTGAGACATGTGAAGGGGGATTATTAACTAAATAAAGTGGACTTATTTAGTTAATTAGAAAGGTGATCGAGTGGGATTAATTAAATAAAGTGGGTTTATTTAATCAATCAGGAAGATGATTAAGATGGGATGAACTAGGATCTAGGGATAAATGGGATTAAGTGGGATGAGGTTAGATGAACTAGGATGAACTAGGACCTAGGGGACATATACAAGTTCATGTCGACAATGTGACTAGGACCTAGGGCAAAGACATACAAGGTCATGTGTAAACAAGACCTAGACAATTTTGAGTGTCTACAATAAGGAATTGAACAAGTATACTCAAAAGTTTGGAAAGAAATTCTTAGATGTGGCAGATTGTGGAAGTCCTTAGGGTTTACAGTGATTAGGGCATCTGCCAAAAGGATACAAGAACTCAAGGGGAGTTGTTACTACAAATTCATCTCTCCTTCATTATGCTGAAAGAATTCAACATGTAAATGAGATTGATGAAATTTTTGGAGCAATTGTTTGACATGTGGAGGATTGCTGAAGGTTTAGAAGGTTATGCATATGAAGAGGCCAAATTAGGCTAAAATAGAGGATGCAATTAATGCAGAGTAGAATTGTATGGTGAAATGGCTATATAAGTGATGCCTGATCATTTTTTATCACATTTGGTCGAAGATAAAAGATTTTAAGAGCTAAAGGAGAATAGAAGGCACTCTACAAAGAAATTAAGCAAACCCTTATCACCTTGTATCTAAGTGTTTTTTAAATTTCTTTGGTTAAAACCCTAGCTCGTGAAGATATTGCAATGGCAACACCGGTCGTGATGGATATAGTTGAAAGGCCACGACCAAAATTTAAGACTTATATCACTTTAAGTCAGTAGAAATAGATAAAGATGGATCTTTTTCTCATGTTCCCACCAATGTGATTCACATTGAATATGTCTACATTTACATTCATTCCACATTAGATGAGTATGACCATTTGAAGCTTGAGCAATTCAAGAATGACCATTTGCTTGGAGATGATTTCAAGTTGAACTAGAATTTGAAAATATTCCTACAAAAAATCTCAACATCTAGAAGGGTTTCTCAAACTTCCAATACAGTGAAGGATGGGTCAGAATAGTCCTAAGACATATTCATGATGATTTCTTTTGTTTGGGTAAACCACATATGATCACAAAGGAAGCTATAAAGGCAGTAACTGGTTTATGCTGCTCCGATCCAGTGCCTATTTTGAAATCTATTAAAATGAAGAGGTGAAGAGGCCCACTATAGCCAAATTTGACAAAAGGACTTTGACAGTGAATGACATTGAGGAATTGGAAGTCTAGTATGCAACTATGAATATTGCATACAAAATTTACTATGCCGATAGGGAGAATTCAACCACAACAATTGTAATTTATACAACATATCAAATGGTAAAAGAGGGAAAGGACTTTGATCTTTGTGAGCTCTTGTAGAAAAAGATCATGGACAATGTAAAAAGAACAAAGGAATCCAAATACATGTTCCAGTATGGCTCTTTAGTCATATGCCTCATGTTCTACTTTTTGAATGAATTGCCTAGAATGAAAGGAATGATATGGAAATCAAATACCCCTATAGCTCATTAAATCAAGGATTACATGAAAAGTTTCCCGGTCATAAGCATTATGATACTTTAATTTGGGGGTTTTTCAAAACATTCCAGAATGATATGCAATCTAGAGAAAGGATACCTGCCAAGGTTGTAGAAAAATATAAAAATGATATCACATTTATGGTTGATAAAGATAATTGTTATATGGAGGTTGTGGAGCCTAGTACTGTTTGGATTATAACTCTTCCCTATGAGGTTGATGAATTAGACTTGGTAGGATATGCTAACCTACTTCTCAGCAAACCAAAGGACCCTTCTACTAAGAGTTTTGGCACATATGCTGAAATCAAGTACAAAAAATTTAAAATGGATGTAAAGGAAAGAGAAGAAACAAAGTCTAAGGCTAAGAAAATGAAAGAAAACCTAGAAACATACTCAAGTCTCCTTAAGATTCCTTAGGAGAGGTACAAACACTTCCCTCTGCACAACTGCCAAGAAGAACAAGTAGATCAGCTATAGCCAATACCTCGGTTGCTTCTAGATCATCATTACTTGGCAAAAGAACCGGTTCTGAGATCCCAGTACAAACTGCTGAAAAGATGAAGCCTAGGCCAAAGATTAAGGCAAAAAGAGAAAAAGTCAAGAATGTTGAAGATGCTAAAGAAGAAGAAGAAGTAGAAGCTACAGAGAGGAAAAAGAAAAGAATAAGTGAAGAAGTTGAAGCTAAAGAAAAGATAAATCTAGTAAATGCTGAAGATGATGAAGAAGATGAAGAGGAAATAAAGAAAGCAACCTTATTGGAGACAAGAACAAGAAAAGAAGGTGAGACCTCAAAAGAGAAAGATAAAGGAAAACCAAAGAAGGTCAAGAAACCTGATTATGTTCCCCTGCAACTGGAAGCAACTCCAAATGCAATTGCAGAGGGTGGCTTAAAAGAAGTTGCAAGAATTTATGATAAAAGGCCTGCCAATGACAAAACTACTCCTGAAGAAGCAATAGTCATATAAATGGGAGCCCACAATTTGACTTTAATTGAAATTATAGATCAACTACTCAAAAGCTTTGTTGATATCCTTAACAAAAGAAGGAATGATGCACTAAGTGAAGAAGCTTAGATAAAGAAAAGAGCAATTGAAAAGGCTTGTCCCACTATCTCTAAGGAAGGTAGAGTCAGAGTCTCTAAAATTCTAAAAAAAGAATTTAGAACAAAAAGTAGACTGAATACTCTGATGTCATGGAATGAGGAGGAGATAAAGAAATTGAAAAGGGAAGCACTGAAGAAAAATCTTGAAGGAGAAGACCTACATTGAAAATCCTAAGAATAAAACCTACAAATTCACAAGAGAAGATGAGTTCACTCCTGTCCAAAGATAGAGGAAGAATATGAAGAAAAATTCCAGAGATCTTCCACCTACAAAGCAACCAATTGACATTAGGTACTCTCAAAGCTTCATTGGCTATTGTTTTACTTGTAATAAGTTTGGGCACAAAGCTATTGATTGTAGGAACAAGATAAATCAAAATGCTCTAAGATGTTACACCTGCAATAAAGTTGGTCATAAGGTTGCTGAATGTAGAAGAAAGATAAATTAGAACTCAACTAGGTGTTATGTATGCAATAAGATGGGACATAAGGCTAATGTGTGTAGAAATAAAGTGCCAAGGAACAATAGGGATAATGCTCAATCCTTATATGGATACTGTTATACTTGTAATAAGTTTGGCCACAAAGTAGCTAACTGCAAATCAAAATTAAGAAGAAATGGAAACACTTAGTAAACAAAGTACACCTGTCATGAGTGCAATCAGACAAGGAACTATAGAAAGAATGTAAGGCTTGTCTCACAAAAGAAAATTGATATTGCTCAACAAAGAATGGAGATGAAAAAAGAATGGAAGAAGAAGGAATTATGTGTTGTTTTCAAACCTTTGCCTAGTGTAGGTGGATCCTCCAATAATTAGAAGATGAAGTACTGGTTTAGGGGGAGTTACAACTGCAGAATTCTACAAACCTCTAAAATGAGCAAGATGTTGAATTCTCAACATTTTGGCCGGTGTTATTATGAGTCTGATAAAATAAGGAATTAAAGAAGTCTACTCAAAATTCTAGAAGGAAATCTTTAGATGTGGCAAATTGTAGAAGTCCTTAGGGTTTACAGTGATTAGGGCATCTACCAAAAGGATACATGAACTTAGGGGGAGTTCTTAATGCAAATTATTTATCTCTCCTTCATTATGTTGAAAGAATTCAACATATAAATGAGATTGATGAAATTTTTGGAACAATTGTTGGACTTGCAGAGGATTGTTGAAGATTTAGAAGGTTTTGCATATGAAAAGGTCAAATTGGGTTAAAATAGAGGATGCAAGTAATGCAGAGTAGAATTGTTTGGTGAAATGGCTATATAGGCGATGCCTGATCATTTTTTATCACATTTGATCAAAGACAAAAGATTTGAAGAGCTAAAGGAGAATAGAAGACACTTTGCAAAGTAATTAAGCAAACCCTATCATCACATATCCAAGTGTTTTTTAAATTTCTCTTGTTAAAACCCTAGCTCATGAAGATATTGCAATGGCAACATCGGTCATGATGGATATAGTTGAAAGGCCAAGGCCAAAATTTAAGACTTGTAAATAGATAAAGATGGGGCTTTTTCTCATGTTCCCACCAATGTGATTCACACTGAAGATGTTCACATTTACATTCATTCGTCGTTAGATGAGTATGACCAATTGAAGCTTGAGCAATTGATGAATGACCATTTTCCTGGAGATGATTTCAAGTTGAAGCCTGAATTTGAAAATATTGCTACCAAAAATCTCGACATCTAGAAGGGTTTCTCAAACTTCCAATACAATGAAGGATGGGTTAGAATAGTCCTAAGCCATATTCATGAGGATTTCTTTTGTTTAGGTAAACCACATATGATCACAAAAGAAGCAATAAAGGCAATAACTAGTTTATGCTCCTCCGAACCAGTGCCTATTCTGAAATCCATTAAAAATGAATAGGTGATGAGACTCACCAGAGCCAAATTTGACAAAAGAACTTTGAAAGTGAATGACATTGAGTAATTGGGAGTCTAGTATGCAACTATGAATATTGCATACAAAATTTACTACAACAACATGGATAATTCAACCAAAACAACTGTAATTTATACAACATATCAAATGGTAAAAGAGGGAAAGGACTTTGATCTTTGTGAGCTCTTGCAGCAAAAGCTCACGGACAACCTGAAAAGAACAAAGGAATACAAATACAAGTTCCAGTATGGCTTTTTAGTCATATGTCTCATGTTCTACTTTTTGAATGAATTGCCTAGAATGAAAGGAATGATATGGAAATTAGATGCTCCTTTAGCTCATCAAATCAAAGATTACATGAAAAGTTTCCCTGATCATAAGCATTATGATACTTTATTTTGAGGGTTTTTTAAAACTTTCCAAAATGATATGCAATCCAAAGAAAGTATAACTGCCAAGGTTGTAGAAAAATATAAAAATGATATCACATTTATGGTTGATAAAGATAATTGTTATATGGAGGCTGTGGAGACTAGTACTGTTTGGATTACAACTCTTCCCTATTAGATTGTTGAATTAGACTTGGTAGGATATGCTAACCTACTTCTCAGTAAATCAAAGGATCCTTCTAGTGAGATGTCTGGCACATATGATGAAATCATGTACTAAAAAATTAAAAGGGATGTAAAGGAAACATAAGAGACAAAATCTAAGGCTGAGAAAACAAAAGAAAACCTAGAGAACATACTCAAGTCTCCTGAAGGTTCCTTAGGAGAGGCACAAACATTTCCCTCTACATAACTACCAAGAAGAACAAGAAGATCAACTGCAACCACTATCTTTGTTACCTCTAAATCATCATTACCTGCCAAAAGAACTGGTTCTAATATCCTAGTTCAAACTACTGAAAATCTGAAGCTTGCCAACTGTCAAAAGAACTGGTTTTTTCTAAGGATTGTTGTTTATATAAATTTTTTGGAAATTATTGCTCTAAATGGATTCAATCTGCAGTTTACCAATTGTTAATAGATATGGGCCCCAAGTCTGTTTGGCTTCCTAAAGGTTCAAGGGAGTCACTCGGCCACCAATGTTGTCTAACGGTTTGTGTATTGGGGTAGTACCCCTCAATCCATGGCTCAGGTAAAATTGATAACCGCTTTGCCACAAATGACAACTCTTGGTTTACCTCACGGATGGGAACTAGACAATCGGGTAGGGGCTATTAGACTTTTCGTTGGTAGGTCCTCTCAATGGGCCAGCTACTTCTGGGTTCCTGTGGTTCTCCTCACAATGAGTTTTAGGGCTAGATGCCCAAGCACTTCCCACAATTAAGTGAATAGGGGTGTTCCCTGAGCCAAACTTGTAATCCAAATGAACAATACTGATGTGAAAAAAGAGCTACTATAATAATCACAATGTCTGGAGGGCCACTGCAAAAAAAAAATTTGGTAGAAATTCCACCTAGTGAGCCCAAGAAAGCTCTCTAATACCAGATGAGAGGAACCTCCTGCAACAAAATAATGAAAAGTGCATGAAATAACAGATTTATAGAAATAGTAGGAACACAAAAAGGAATTTATTAATCACGGGCCACTTTGAGGAGGCTCAATACAATAAATTTGTGGATGCCTTCATTGGCCTCAACATGTACTTATATACTAAGTCTAATCTAAACAACTACTACACATGAATGTGGGAAATACAATATGCTCACGGAATGACTTACAAAGCATATGTGTCCATAGCAACTAATATACTAACCAAGTAAAGAGAAGGGTTAAACAGGGGTTCCTAACACCTCTTGACCACTTCTATTCTGTCATTTGTTTGTGGGTGAAAGGCTATGTTTTTTATCTTGGTGTCCATCATGTTGGGATAAGGTGCCATTAACCTTGTAAATCCCAATATTGTATTTATTCCATTTATTATATGTAATTTGTAATTATCCATGAGGAGATGTACTAGTTTCACTGGCAGGGGTAATTTTGGAGTAACCAGAGCTAATTACGGAGTGACTTTTGCTATTGGAAAATGTAAAAACTCACAATAAATGAGGGTAGGCGTGCTCCCTTGAGGAATATACTATTTTTGGCATGTATGACAACTATCATAATGTTTGGTAAGTGAATCTATGACATATGCAAGTTGTCATAAGATTCTAAGATTCTATGATGCATATTATGGATATGTAGTTGTATATTTGCTATTTTTAGTCCAAGGTTCCTATCTTGGAAAGATACTCTTTTGTAGAATCTATGTGGTTATGATTCGTCATAAGATGTTGTAAGAGGCCAGATTTAGTCTTGGGCACCCAACCTTTGCATGGTTGTTTTTTGGACAAGTGTAAGATGATTGTAAGATGGTAATTAATGTTTACAGGTTAGAGAATCTTAGGAGGGAGAAGGTTCGCCTAGGATGAGTTGGAAAATGTTTCTATAATATTTTCCATGTATTTGTTGCTGCAATATAGATTTTAGGTACTCAGGTCCTGTAGGAATGCTGTCGGATTAGAGACTTGTGGAGAGAGTTGTGTAGTTGATGTATTGTCTAATCTTGTTGAGATTAATACAAACTTGTGCCTCTTTCTTGGTGGAGTTTTTCACCCGCAAGGATTTTCTCCATGTAAACATTGTGTCTTGTGTTGTGTTCTTCATGTTTGGCATTTTTTGGAGCCGTAGTGGGTTTTATGTTCTGCTACAATATCCATTGTTAATGCACACTTAAAGATTGCTAAAATTTATTCGAATCAGATTTCCATTATAGTAGTGTTACTTTCATTTCTAACACATCATGCTCCATAATGTAGACCTAAACTTACTAACAAACTAGATACCCCTATAAAAAATAATGGGCTTCGATAGCCCAAAATGTTCCCATACATTGTTAAAGAACATTTCAGCTACTTCTTTTCCTATGATATTCTTTTTACAAGCCATTAAAAACCTAAAAAATTAAGTCATGGTTGCTAGCCAAAAGAAGCTAAGCAATTACATCAGATTGTGCCCTTAATGGTGTGATGTCAATTTAGGGTTTTTCATTTTCACACCTTCTCTCTCTATGACTTTAATGTCATTTTATTTGATTGATGGGAAGTATAAAAGAATAATTTACTCTATGTTTTATCTTTATACTTGTACTTTTTAATAGGGGCTAGGTATGGAATGCTTATCTATAACCTATATTTGAATAACTATTTAGTTATTAAGTACATTTGCTTTGAAATTAGATGATCTAGGGTAGCTCCCTGCAGTTAAGGACATTCCCATATATGTTGGAGCATTGTATAGGGTGAAACTTTGACAAAGCATCAACATAGTTGTTACATTGAACAAAATTTCTCGTCAAACTAGAGAAGCACCAATGTGAGTTGCTTTTTGTGCACTTTCTTCAAATATAAGGAATGCTTAGCCAACACTTCTAGATTGGGAGCTTCTAATGTCACATTCTAATTCTTCACTTTCCTCTATGGAACAAACAACTTTTCTTTCCTCAAATCATTTATGTGCAACAAATGAATTGGTCTCACTTCATAATAAATTTATGCTCCAATCATTAGCAATGCCCATTTCAAGATCCAATGTAAAGCACCTTAAGGAGACAGTTTGCCCAAATCCATAGGATTAGAAATTTGATGCAAGGATTGTCTTGTGCATTGGCCAAAAATTTATGCTAAGTTATAATTTGGGGGGAGGGGGGGAACATGCCTTGTGAATCATGCACTAGGACAAGTTGAAGCAATTGTATACAAAAACAACTAAAAAGCCCCAGACCTCCCGGTATTTTTGGCAGTGCAATTCAAACATTACATAGGCGCACCTTGGGATCACAATTAGAAAAAGAATGTGCCCATAATCCCACTAAGCTTATGCAACATAGTCCATATGTTGCACTAAGAAAGCAAGAAGAGAACTGCTTACCAACACTTTCAACTAAAAATACTTGACCGACAATAACAAAAAAGGTTTATAATTTACATACCTATTTGTTTGTCCACTATGAAACATTGTTCTCTTATTTACAAGAATGTAATTTCACAATCATGCATATAAATTTAAATTACTCCATTTATTTTTTGAATGCAAAATTTGATAATGATATTGGATTGTCCAAGCAAGATATTGTAGATCACTAGGAAAGAATTTCCACTAGCTATCACCCATGGCATGTACACCATACACCTCTAGATCCATTGATATACACTAATAGTGAATCTTCTTCTGATAGAGATCATGTGATGCAAGAAGATAGTTTTGATGAATGGCAAGTCTGATCAGCATTGTATCTAGGTATAGCTTCTAAACTAGAGGACCTTAGCATGCTTGGCCAATTTGAGATTGACAGTAACCACAATTTACCTACACCAACCATCAATCCACTTTTGCAAGTGTCAGCATTTAGTTTCATTGACTCCAACCATTCAACATACCACATCCCAAATGTTAGGACTCACCATGAAGACAATTTATCTACTCAACAAAAATATCCTATGATATAATTATATCGTACTCTTTGTGTATCCCTTGGATTCACATAGTTTCATTGACTCCATAGTATTGCTTTATTTCTATACCTTAGGTATCATCCTATGCATACACTTGTCATACTTAGGTATCATCCTACAAATCATGACCATCACAGCACACATGTGGACCACAAGAACCCTTGAAACATTTGCCAACACAATGTAGTTGTCAATTCAGTTGCAACAGCCTGATAATTCTTGAGAATTGTAGAGGCGTGAGAAATTTCTTGCCCATTCATTGCCACGTCATCAAGCCACGTCACCTCTGACTGTTCAAACCTTATATTAGCCCCGAAATAGCTAATTCTGTGATTCTACACTTCACTCTTGAGTAGTAGTCCCTATTCTTGGTAAAATGGCAAAATAGAAACTCCATCTATAGTTCTGCCAATCCACACTAAGCACTCGCCATCACCTTCTACAGAATGGCAGAAAGCAACACTTTTTGCACTTCTGTGTATCCCTTATCTGCTTAGCCCACTGGCTTCCACAGAACTGGAGAAAACAACAAATCACCCTCATTCCACGCTACCGCACTTCCACGTGCCTTGGCCCTTTTCAAATTTGGCAGAATGGTGGGAAACCTAAGTAAAGCCCCCTTGATTTTCACTTTTCATCTCAACACAAGCACTTCAATTTTGTAGAAATATAAGTGCCAATAGAATCATTGAAGATATATCTAGACAATCTGAAGGAAGTGAGGAAGGTGATTAGATGCCTAGAAAGAATGAAGAAATTGCGCTTCCTAAGGATACTGGAGCATTTTTTACAAAGGGCCAAGTTAAGACAAATCTACGTGCTCTAGATACTCCTTCAGAGAAAAGTTCTTCTCTTTTGGAAACTGTTGAGGCACAAAAAATTTGAGGGTCAGGTTAAAGACAATGCTACACCTCCTTCAGAGAATTCAGGAAATGTGGAATTGAGGAGAGAAGATACCCCTAAGGAGCAGAGATCTGACTAAGAATTCACAGTGCACATTCTAAGGTAGTATCACTATGAGTTGGTCTACATTTCTCTACAAAGAAACATATGATGGACTGCAGTTCTAAAGATAGCTTCTTATAGGTATTGACATGCTATATCCAAGTTTTTAGCTCTTCACATCTTCAGCATTAAAAGTTGCAAGGGACAGAGTATCGCTCATCACCTAGACAGAGAAAAATAGTAATGGGGAGATACGAGAATGCTTTGTATTCCTCTAGAAGAGATTTGTTTGTCATGTGGTTCTGAGGAATGACTAAGATATGTATGAGATATGGTATGATGAATTTTGAAGTGCTCTAGTGGTCCACAAAGTTAGTACTGAAGTGGCAAAGGCAATGCAGTCTGTTTTGGAGCCTAAATACACAAGTTTGAGTTTTGTAGAAGTTGAAAAAAGTATAGATCTATCACCCAAACTTATGTGGAGCTATTATATGGTCTAAGGTACATCGGGTATGATTCACATGCAGACAAGTTTTAGTTTCCATTACCGCATCAAGTAATCATGTCTGCAAGTAAAGTTCTAAGTATGTTTGTCCTCCAGAACGCTGGTTATCCAAGTCACTTTTTGAATTCCTTCAAAAACATCAGATAAAGCTGTGTGGATATGATAAGTAGCATATATTGATGTCTAAGTTCATTTCCAAAAGGTTTCAGGCCTTGCACTTCACCACTACATCATATCTTAAGATGTGAAGCATCACATGTGGTTCGGAAGACTTTGTTTTCTATAGATAGTCATGTTTTCTATCTTGTGGATGCATAGCTTGATATGATAATCCTTTAGTAAGGTGTATTGATGTTTTTTATCTCTTGTATGATTGAATCCTTGGTCCACATTAAGTTTTTGGCTTCTCCTCGATAGTTGAAATATGAACAGTTAATAGTGCTAAGCAGTATGTGCCGACTGGTTAAGTACTTGATGCATGCAGAGGCTCGTGACTAGTTTCTCCAAGTCTAGAACGTATGGAAAGATGTACCCTAATTTTTTTCATAATGTCATGAGGTCTGCAAATAGTTTTCTTATCATCTTGCATGTGTTGAGGCCGACTAGTGACTAGTTACACATTTGACCCAATATTAATCATGTTGCCGACCTAATCAATTTTTAATGTGTTGCGGAGGATATATATAGAAGATATAATTCATTTGAGAAGTAAGCAATGCAAAGGTGAGAATAGAAAAGTAGAGGGAAAGATATGAAGTGTGCAAAATCAGTTTGATAATACAAATTGAGCAAGAAAAGCAGACTGCACCATCAACATAAGACAGATGTGTTTTACATAGTATTTAATGTACTTATATTATTATTGTAAAACATATTGCAGCGAGCATATTGATTAGGGAGTAGTAGCTTCCTTGGGTGGTTGCCCTAAATTAAAGTTGTAATATAGGGAGTAGTTTTTCCTTTGGTTGCAGCCAAAAAAAAGTTGTAAACATTTTTGCAATGAGCATATTATATTGTGAGCTAACACTCACCGTGGTTTTTCCCTGCTTTAGGGTTTTCCACTTAAAAATAATGGTGTCATGAGTTGATTATTGTGTTGCATGCTTTCCTTACTGTTTTAAAAGTTATTCAATTTTAACAGTTAATATTTAGTTAAATTTTTGTATGTGCTTATTCACCCCCCTCACAACACCTCATTATGTTCAACAATTAGTATCAGAGCCAAGTACCTATGGATAGCTTAACGGCTAAGGTAGATCCCATTTTTGAACACATGGAATCTAAAGTCATGGACAATGATATATTTGTTTGAAAACCAAATCTTGAAGCAATGGAACCTAAAGGTTGGGATCTTGATGATTGCGAAGTAGACCTTGAAGTGGAACTCAACTCTACCCTTGATGATCTAGATGAGGCAAGAGAACTAAACAGAGAACATGAAGACTTGCTTGAGACAATGAAGAAGACAATTGACAAATTAAAGGCAAAGGCCAAAGAGTCAAATGAATAAGTTGGCAAGTCTAAAACTCTATTAGAAGGATAGAAAGGAGGTGACACAAAAATCAAAGAGGCAGAAGAAATGATCTCAAACCTAAAGGTCATGTTTGAAGAAAAAAAGAGGATTAAAGACTGCTTGAACATCAAGCTCAATGAGGAATAAGCTAAATGTTCAAAAGTTGAAGAAGAAGTTGTCATTTTGAGGAAAGAATTGGAAAAGGCAAAAGAATAGACTAACAAAGGACTAAAGCTGAAAGGAGGATCTGAAATCCTTGATGAAATCATTAATTCTCAAAAGCTAGCAAATGAAGAATCAAGTCTTGGTTTTGAAAAGGGGAAAAGTCCAATGTTCAATGCTTCTGCAAATCTATATGATAACTTCCAATCTGAAGGAAAGGTTGAATCAAAGAAGGAGAAGACCTACATTGAAAATCCTAAGAAGAAAATCTATAGAGTCACAAGAGAAGATGAGTTCACTCCTATCCAAAGACAGAGGAAGAATATGAAGAAAAATTTCAAAGATCTTCCACCTACAAAGCAACCAGTTCACATCAAGCACTCTCAAAGCTTCAATGGCTATTTTTTTACTTGCAATAAGTTTGGGCACAAAGCTGTTGATTGTAGGAACAAGATAAATCAAAATGCTCTAATATGTTACACCTACAATAAACTTCGTCATAAAGTTGCTTAATGTAGAAGCAAGACAAATCAGAACTCAACTAGGTGTTATGTATGCAATAAGATGGAACATAAGGCTAATGTGTGTAGAAATAAAGTGCTAAGGAACAACAGGGATAATGCTCAACCCTTATATGGATAATGTTATACTTGTAATAAGTTTGGCCACAAAGCAACTAATTGCAGATCAAAAGTAAGAAGAAATAGAAACAATCAGCACATAAAGTACACCTGTCATGAGTGCAAGCAAGTAAGGAACTCTGGAAAGAATGTAAGGCTTGTCTCACAAAACAAAGTTGATATTGCTCAACGAAGAATGGAGATGAACAAAGAATGGAAGAAGAATGAAGTATGTGTTGTTTTCAGACCTCTGCCTATTGCAAGTGGATCCTTCGATAACTAAAAGATGAAGTACTTGTTTAGGGGCAGTTACAATTGTAGAATTCTAAAAAGGCCTAAAATGAGCAAGATGTTGAATTATTAGCATTTTGGCTGATGTTGGTGTGAGTATGATAAAATAAGGAATTGAAGAAGTCTACTCAAAGTTCTAGAAGGAAATCTTTAGATGTGGCAGATTATAGAAATCCTTAGGGTTTACAATGATTAGGGCATCTACCAAAAGGATACATGAACTCAGGGGGAGTTGTTACTGTAAATTCTTTATCTGTCCTTCATTATGATGAAATAATTCAACATGTAAATGAGATTGATGAAATTTTTGGAGCAATTGTTTGACTTGCAGAGGATTGCAGAAGGTTTAGAAAGTTCTGCATATGAAAAGGCCAAATTGGGTTAAAACACAGGATGCAGTTAATTCAGAGTAGAATTGTTTGGCGAAATGGCTATATAGGCGATGCCTGATCATTTTTTGTCACATTTGATTGAAGACAAAAGATTTGAAGAGATAAAGGAGAATATAAGACACTCTACAAAGCAATTAAGTAAACCCTATCACCGCATCCAAGTGTTTTTTTAAAATTTCTCTAGTTAAAACCCTAGCTCTTAAAGATATTGCAATGGAAACACCGGCTGTGATGGATATAGTTGAAAGGCCAAGACCAAAATTTAAGGCTTGTATCACTTTAAGTCAACATAAACAGATAAAGATGGATCTTTTTCTCATGTTCCCACCAATGTGATTCACACTGAAGATGTCCACATTTACATTCATTCATTGTTAGATGAGTATGACCATTTGAAGCTTGAGCAATTCGGGAATGACCATTTTCTTGGAGATTATTTCAAGTTGAAGCCAGAATTTGAAAATATTGCTACCAAAAATCTTGACACCTGGAAGGGTTTCCTAAACTTCCAATGCAATGAAAGATGGGTTGGAATAGTCTTAAGCCGTATTCATGAGGATTTATTCTGTTTGGGTAAACCACATATGATCACAAAGGAAACTATAAAGGCAATAATTGGTTTATGCTCCTCTAAATTAGTGTTTGTTCTGAAATCCATTAAAAATGAAGAGGTGATGAGGCTCACTGGAGCCAAATTTGACAAAAAGACTTTGACAGTGAATGACATCGTGGAATTGGGGGTCCAGTATGCAACTCTAAATATTGAATATAAAATTTACTACACAAACAGGGAGAATTCAACCAAAACAACTGCAATTTATACAACATATCAAATGGTAAAATAGGGAAAGGACTTTAATCTTTGTGAGCTCTTGTGGAAAAATCTCATGGACAACCTAAAAATAATAAAGGAATCCAAATATAGGTTTCGATATGGCTCTTTAGTTGAATATGTCTCATGTTCTACTTTTTGAATGAACTGCTTAGAATGCAAGGAATGCTATGGAAATTAGATACCCCTGTAGCTCATCAAATCAAGGATTACATGAAGATTTTCCCTGATCATAAGCATTGTGATACTTTATTTTGGGGGTTTTTAAAACTTTCCAGAATGATATGCAATCTAGAGAAAGGATACCTTTCAAGGTTGTAGAAAAATATAAAAATAATATCACATTTATGGTTGATAAAGACAATTATTATATGGAGGTTGTGGAGCTATTATTATTTGGATTACAACTCTTCCCTATGAGGTTGTTGAAATGGACTTGGTAGGATATGCTGACCTGCTTCTCAGCAAATCAAAGGATCCTTCTACTGAGAGGTTTGGCACATATGATGAAATCATGTACAAAAACATTAAAAGGGATGTAAAGGAAATAGAAGAGACAAAATCTAAGGATGAGAAAATGAAAGAAAACCTAGAGAACATACTCAAGTCTCCTGAAGGTTCCTTAGGAGAGGCACAAACACTTCCATTTGCACAACTATCATGAAGAACAAGTAGATCAACTACGACCACTACCTCTGTTGACTCCAAATCATCATTACCTACCAAAAGAACTGGTTCTGAGATCCCAATACAAACTACTAAAAAGATGAAGCCTACCAAATGCAAAAAGAACTAGTTTTTTTAAGGATTGTTGTTTCTGGAAATGGTCTGCCAATTACTGCTCTGAATGGATTCAATCTGTGGTTTTCTAGCTGTCAATACATATGGGTCCCAAGTTTGTGTGGCTTCCTAAAGGTTCAAGGGAGTCATTCGGCCACCAATACTGTCTAACAGTTTGCATATTAGGGCAATACCCCTCACTCTATAGCTTAGTTAAAACTGATAACCACTTTGCCACAAATGACAACTCTTGGTTTACCTCACGAATGGGAACTAGTCAATCTGGTAGGGGTCATTGCCCTTTTTGCTAGCAGGTTTTCTCAATGGGCTAGCTACTTGAGGGTTCCTGTGGTACTCCTCACAATGAGTTTTAGGGCTTTATGTCGAAGCAATTCCCATAGTTAAGCGAATAGGGGTGTTCCCTAATCTGATCTTGCAATCCAAATAAACAATATCGATGCAAAAAAAGAACTACTACAACAATCATAGTGCCTAGAGGGCCTCTACGGAAATTGGCATAAATTCCACCCAGTGAGCCCAAGAAAGCACTCTGATACCAGATGAGAGGAACCTCCTACAACAAAATAATGAATAATGCACAAAATAATAGATTTATAGAAATAGAAAAAATACAAAAGAAATTTATTGATCGTAGGCCACTTTGAGGGGGCAACCTCCTTTGAGCAAGCTCAATACAATAAATTCATGGATGCCTTCATTGGCCTCAACACATACTTATATACTAAGTCTAATCTAAACAACTACTACTTCCCATGAATGTGAAATAATACAATATGCTCACAGACAACTTAAAAAGCATATGCGTCCATAGCAACTAATATACTAAAGAAGTAAAGAGAAGGGTTAAACACAGGTTACTAACACATCTTGACCACTTCTATTCTATCATTTGTTTGTGGGTGAAATGCTATGTTTTTTTTAGCTTGGTGTCCATCATGCTCTATAATGTAGACCTAAACTTACTAACAAACCAAATATCCCTATAAAAAATAATGGACTTCGGTAGCCCAAAATGTGCCCATACATTGTTAAAGAACATTTTAGCTACTTCTTTTCCTATGATAATCTTTTTACAAGCCATTAGAATACACATGTTGCTAAAGTTTTCAACTATCACAAATAAAAAATCATGCCCATGTCTATTCATAGGAAACCCTCCTACAAAATCCATAGAAACACTTTCCGTATGCATACCTTGTTTTGCATTTGCTAGTGCAACGTAATTTAAAACTTATAAAAAATCTTGCTACTTGTTGTTGCATTTTAGGCCAAAACATGTACCTTTACAAATAAGCCACTATTTTTCCTACATCAAATGACCCACCACTTTGGAGGTATGTGCCTCCCTCATCATTAAAAGCCATTGTGCTTTTGGCACACATAATCTCCCTACCTTATATAGTAATTAATCTTGAAGATAAAAGGTCTTCTTCACTTTTTACATTTACCTATGAAAGAAGTTCATTATATTTCTTACCAAACTCTTTATCATATGTACATTCTTCAACATAAGCTTATTTTGTGAAGGGATCCAAGTGAGTTACAATAGCCATTGTTGAAATAGGTGTACTACACAACATATTTACCACAAGATTATTAGTCCCTCTTTTTTTTCATTTTTCTTCAAATCTTATCTCATAAGGTTTCTATCTTAAGAGATATTGATATATTTTTTTTAAATTATATAGTAAAAAAACTACAATTTATGATAACTACTTAAAATAAGCACAAAAATAAAATATTCAGGGGATCAATAGATCCCCAAATAACCCAAAAAATTAAGCCGTGGTTGCTAGACAAATAAGCTAAGCAATTACATCGGATTGTGCCCTTAATGGTGTGATGTCGATTTAGGGTTTTTCATTTTCACACCTTTACTTTCTATGACTTTAATGTCATTTTATTTGATTGATGGGAAGTATAAAAGAATAATTAACTCTCTGTTTAGTATTTATACTTATACTTTTTAATAGGGGCTAGGTACAGAATGCTTAACTATAACCTATATTTGAATAACTATTTAGTTATTAAGTACATTTGCTTTGTAATTAGATCATCTAGGGTAGCTCCCTACAATTAAGGACATTCCCATATATATTGGAGCATTGTATGGGCTAACACTTTGACAAAGCTTCATCATAGTTGTTACATTGAACTAAATTTCTCGTCAAACTAGAGAAGCACCAATGTAAGTTGCTTTTTGTGCACTTTCTTCAAATATAAGGAATGCTTAGCCAACATTTCTAGATTGGGAGCTTCTAGTGTCATGTATTCTAATTCTTCACTTTCCTCTATGGAACAAACAACTTTTCTTTCCTCAATACATTTATGTGCAACAAATGAATTGGTCTCACTTCATAATAAATTTATACTCTAATCATTAGCAATGCCCATTTCAAGATCCAATGTAAAGCACCTTAAGGAGACAGTTTGCCCAAATCCAGAGTATTAGCAATTTGATGCAAAGATTCTCTTGTGCATTGGCCAAAAAGTTATGCTAAGTTCTAATTTGTGGGTGGGAGCAACCCTTGTGAATCATGCACTAGGACAAGTTGAAGCAATTGTATACAAAAGCAACTAAAAAGCCCCAGACTTCCCCTTATTTTTGGTAGTGCAATTCAAACATTACATAGGCCCACCTTGGGATCACAACCAAAAAAAGAATGTTCCCATCATCCCACTAAACCATGGTGGGCATCACCAAATTTCTTAAAAGATGGCATAGGCCTTAACAATCCATAAATCACAAGGTCTAACACTTGAAAAGACAATAATCAACATTGACAACATTAATCACCAAGAAGTCACATTCAAAGTTAGATGGAGAGTACTATGTGCGTATGCAACATATTCCATATGTTGCACTGAGAAAGCAAGAACAGAACTGCTTACAAGCACTCTCAACTAAAAATACTTAACCGACAATAACAAAAAAAAGGTTTATAATTTACATACCTATTTATTTGTCCACTATGAAACATTGTTCTCTTATTTACAAGAATGTAATTTCACAATCATGCATATAAATTTAATTTACTCCATTTATTTTGTGAATGCAAAATTTGACAATGATATTGGATTGTCCAAGCAAGATATTGTAGAGCACTCGGAAAGAATTTCCACTAGCTATCACCCATGGCATGTACACCATACACCTCTAGATCCATTGATATACACTAATAGTGAATCTTCTTCTGATATTCAAAAAATCTCAAAAATACAAAAAAAAACTCAAATATTCAAAAAATCCAAGCAATAAACCAAATGCAAGTCATCCTCAATCCATACCAATCTAGTCAATCAATCTAGCCAAATCATCCAATCACATCAGTTGGTCTTGATCCTAATCTTATCGTAAACAAAATCAATCAATCAGTCATCAATGGGATATATCGTTCCCACATCCTTGTGTTGATCTAGGGATATATCATTCCCCACAATGACAACACTATAATCATCATCATCAATCAATCATCAATGGGATATATCATTCCCACATCCTTGTGCTAATCTAGGGATATCTCGTTCCCCACAATGATAACACTATCATCATCATCATCAAATCAATCAATCAATCGATCGATCGATCATTGGTTTACAGCTTGATAGAGGCAATACCTTATTTGTTTTTGTATCATTTGTGCATGCTTGTTTGCTTTCTTGTGTGTGTCATCATTTTGTCTTCCATTTGTATCGAGTCCTTATCATTCTAGCTAATATTCATACCTTGTGTATGTTGGAATATTTTTTTGCATTAACCTTTGCATCTAAGGTCATATCATACCTTCTATGCATTAGAACTTTAATGTTCTAAGTATCCTTCCTCATATGTCTCGACAAGGTTGTATTACACTAGGTGCACAAGACACATTGTTACCCTGGTCTTTATACCTTGGTGCATAATGTCTAGTGCTATATCAAACTATAGGATTGCTCTACTCAAGTCAACATAACTACTCCTCATAAATCTATTAATACTCATCTATCTTTCTATCTTCTCCTTCCACAAATTTTCCATCTATTATCTCCCTCTTTTCTTCATATTCATTCATTTCGAGAGCACACCTGTATTCTTCCAATTCATCTGTCCTCTCAAGGGGGCATCATTCAACCCATTAATTAATCAACTAAACATTTCTTCTACCTGATTGGGGCATCGTCATTTCTAATCCAATCATATTGTTCTTCTAAACCAATATCTTCCTCTATCCAACATAGCACTATGTTTTAAACTTCTTTAAAAATATGTTACTTCAAAACACCATCTCAAAGAGGGGCAAAATGTAGACACCTAAAATTAACCCATTCCTAGAGCAAGCTTTCATTTGTCATACTTCATAATTAAATAATTCTTAATTATTTGATTAAGTTCATCTATCGATCATGATCAATTTATTCCTCCATATTTAATTAAATAATTCTAATTATTTAATTAAATCGATTTTCCTCCTCACATTAATTAAATAAATTTTAAATTATTTATATAATTATAACTAATATTCCATATTCTTCAAAATAAATAAAATTTAATATTTTATTTATTTATCCATGTGCATGAAATTAAATAATTTATTTATTTAATTTCCTATTATTCTCTCTCGTCCATATTTCACTCTCAATCAATTTAGATTACTAATCAATCAAATTAGTTAATTAAATCAATCAAATTATTTAACTAAATCAATCAAAACAATTAACAAGTTAGTCAATCTAGTCAACTCTTTAATCAATTCAGATCACTACCCAATCAAGTCAGTCATGTGATCAATCAATTCAATCAACTCCTTAATCAGATCTATTAACTCTCTTGATGCATGAGAGGATATTGTCACTCTCTTGTTCGTGCTCATCCTCTCAACCATTCTTAGCCATTGATCATTCTGATCATCCACAACCGTTGATCTTCATCTCTAAGGGTCTATAAATAAAATGTTCTACAAATCATCTAATCCTCTCTGATCTTCATAGAACATCATTCTACAGAAATCCCTCTAGATCTTATCATCATCACATCACAAAGTTATGTTGTTTAATTAAGCAATCCACAATAATCAAAGAGAAAAGAGCAATCTATTGGAGTAGGGTGCACTTCAGTATGCTCGATCAGTGAAGGCAAATTTGTTTGTGCAAAAGGAGGTACATTGTATTATTTTTCATTTGCTTTCATTTATTCTTTCCATGCAAATTTCACCTATCATAATTCTTAAGACCAATTTGTCAACACTATGTTTCTTATATTATCCTATTAAGATATATACTCCATAATAATAATAATAGCATTCTAATTTCATTTACCTTATGGTGCAACCCCATTTTCTTATAATAGCCTAGTTTATGGACTAGATAATATTTGTGCTTAGCTTTTTAAGTTAAATATTACCTTAATGGTCAGTAGAAAGATATCGAGGGATGCTATATAGTATGATTATAAATGTTTTATCTCTTAATTCAATCTCAACAACACCAGTAAATTAAATGGTAGTTGCCTTCCATTTAGAACACAATCATACAATTCAATACAACTTTAGTACCCTTCCCATGGATCCTATGATATTTCCAATATTAGGGTTCTTATACATAAGAGATCAAAAGATGTCATGTAGTTAGCAAGAAAATAGACCCAAGTTACCCTATCAAAACCTATATATCTCAACTTAGGTCTCAAAGATTCCTACACTTTTTCCATACCCATCAATGGTGATCAATGATATAATCAAGCTATTGTAAAATTAGACAAGATCAATCCTAGCAAGGACCTCCTAGAGAGTCAAATAATATAATTTTTTTAGGATTGTTTTCATACCAAACCAACTTTCTTAATCCTAACCTTGATCACATCAATAACACTTTTGAGTATTAATCATATCAATGATATGATCAAAAGTAGAAATAATTATGAATATTGCATAGGATAATGACAATGAATAAGTTATTCAGACCCTGAATACATAACATTATGATAGAACATTTTTTCCATTTACTCATCCTTATTGCAATGATCCTGTCTCAAGAATTTTATACTAACTTCATTTTAGTTTGCAAGGGCAGCCCATAAGTAATGTACTTATCTTCAATCCTTATTAACTTTCTTATGAGACTTAACACCACATCTATATACCTATGTCCAATGTTCCATTATAATTATTATACTTTGTATAAACTCATAGTGATAGTGATAACTTAAATATAAACTATTCCCAAGTAATCCCCAGCCATTAAATGTGGGGCTTAATAACTATTAAGTTAAAGTTCTCTTATACCTAATTGTGCACATATGCACATTCAATGTTTGAATTATAATAAGCATAAGTATGGAGTCAAAGTACATTGTTATTCCATATAAACAAATAAATGTAAAAATCAATAGCATATGATACACAAATTGTTCAATCCATTCCACAAGAACAAGCAGCCTCACGCATACAAGATGAAAACTATTTGACAAAATGTCTTGAAGAGATGAGGTCTCATGGAATGCGTATGTCCAAAATGTTTGTTAGAAAGTTCATGGAAGATTTTAAGCAAATGAAACTAGAAAGTGTAAGGTCAGACTCCACAACCTTAGTGATAGCAACACCAAATTTTTCTTATGCATCTATCAACCTTAAGCATTTCATTTTAGCGACAAGACTAAGTAGTTCTAACTTAAATATCGTTTTACGAAGGTAATAGCAACAAAAGAGTGTACTTAGCTTGATGGATAATGTTGAAGATAATTTTGATGTAGGCACTAAAATATGCTATGCTCTCCCTTCTCCCCATATTGACCCATATTTATTTTCTGACATCCAAATAGAGTAAGTTGCTTCTTTCTGCATTTCAACTCGTACCTCTAGAACTAGGAACCCCACAAGCAAAGAAATGAGATCTACCGCAATTATAAACTCAATATCATGGTGGATGCTTGTTGTAATGTTAGAGATCATCCTTAATGCCTTAATCTAAACATCTCCCATCCTATTGTCATCACCTAAGATACTTGAGATTATTTTTGAAAGGCTAAGTTGTCCATAACCTCCTTGTAATTCCCATACTCAAGTATTTGAGAACCATTTTAATGACAGGGAGCAATTTATATGTGGAGAAGAATGGAAGAGAAGTTTTTCCAATTTTGGACAAATGCTAGCTTTAACAATAACCTGAATGATCTCATGCTCTATTAGCATTATAAGTTGACCTTTCTCTTTAAAAGCCTCCTGATTGAGTAAAAGGACTAGATTTGCATGTCCACACAACAATAAATACAAAAAAAAGTACCACCTTCTTCCTTGTCATCTCTAGTCAACACAAAGAACACATATTTCTTGTGATTAGTGAAGACCATGACTATTGAGAAATTCAAGGTAAACAAGACAATGATATCCAGTCACAACACCGTGGTTGTGGCTCTCGCTCTCTCTATGTGCATGTGCACCCTTACATATAATCCAGTAGCCTCCATGACATCAAGACAAAAATGAGTTTCTTGAGCACATACCACCATGTAAGGTTTTCAATCCAATCACTCTCTCACACTCTACCTTTAGGTGCCATCATCACCCACAATCTAGACAAGAACACATTACCAATAGGAAAATGAGCATAAACATTCACTAGATATGTATATAAAATGAAATTTCCACCAATGCACCATTTCCTATCTGATCTGCACAAATTAAATGAAGTGAGGAGGGAAGGCAATATGCCATTCTTCAGTAATGGTAAGGTAGCTCACCACAAATCTGTCTCCTCCTATTCCCTTTTTTTGTCCCATGCATTCAACTCCCTCTTCAATATGGTGGTTGGTAGATTTTCCATTCTATCTTTTTCATTTTCATTTTATTTTATTTTAGTTTTGTTATACAGGTCTGACATGCAAGCCACCCCTTCAATGTGAGATGTGACACACATTTACTTTCATATCCCCTAATGGGTTGTACCAAGGTCCTCTTGACCACTTCTTTTATGTCATCTATTTGTGGGTGAAAGGCTATGTTTTTTTTTAGCTTGGTGTCCATCATGCTCCATAATCTAGAAATAAACTTACCAACAAACCAGATATCCCTATAAAAAATAATGGACTTTGGTAGCCCAAAATGTACCCATACATTGTTAAAGAACATTTCAGCTACTTCTTTTCCTATGATAATCTTTTTACAAGCCCTTGGAATACACATGTTGCTAAACTTGTCAACTATCACAAATAAAAAATCACACCCATGTCTATTCATAGGAAACCCTCCTACAAAATCCATAGAAACACTTTCCATATGCATACCTTGTTTTGCATTTGCTAGTGCAACATAATTTATAACTTTAAAAAAATCTTGCTACCTGTTGTTGCATTTTGGGCAAAAACACATACCTTTAAAAATAAGCCACTATTTTTCCTACATCAAATGACCCACCACTTTGGAGGTATGTCTCCCTCATCAATAAAATCCATTGTGCTTTTGACACACATAATCCCCCTACCATATATAACAATTAATTTTGAAGATAAAAAGCCTTCTTCACTTTTTACATTTATCTATGAAATAAGTTCATTATATTTCTTACCGAAATCTTTATCATGTGTACATTCTTCAACATAAGCTTAATTTGTGAAGGGATCAAAAGTGAGTTACAATTTTTCTGGACCTTGAAAAATGAGTAATAACAAAGAAATGTGTTTATATCAACTTGACAATCTTCGTCTGCTTCAACTATGGGAAGAAGATGTGTATCTAGAAGGCCTAACCAAATATTGTAGAATTCACGATTTGTTGCTTGATTTGGCCATACACATATCTAGAGAAAATAAATGTGTATTTCTATTGAGGAAGCCTATAAAGATACAAGTGGTGACTGCTGTAGGATTTTACTGGGCAGAAGAGATATAAATGACGACACCATCTGAGAGAGGCATCCTGTTTGTCTCCGTACACTATTCTGGCAAACTTGTTTACTGCTATGAGAGGACTCTGCATTCTCGATTTGAGCGGGACATGCATCTCTACATTGCCTGAAAGCATTGGAAAGATGAAACTTCTCATATTTTAAGAATACTTTATAAAGGAGGTATATTCATACCTAGGTATAATATGACCCATTCATAGACTTCAAAACATATCCTGTAAGTATACACATGAAACCTAGACTATATAAGGTCAAGAAAATAATCAAAAGATCTTTTTCTAAACATTTGATTCATAACACAAACTTCATTTTAATGGAAAACTTAAATCAACATACCAAAAGAAAGATTCCATACTATCAAAGAATTCTATAGATTGATGAAGTGAATTGATCCAAGATCCCTCGATTCAAGATCTCTATACTTCTTCCCATGTTCAATATCTCTAAATGTCATTTTTTTCAAAAATCTTTAAACTCAAAAAATCCTTCCCAAGTATCGTGTGCCCAAAAATTCACAGGAAAACCTATTGCATGGTTTGTTAAAACAAATAAACCCACAACCATAACTTTTCATGACTCAAATTCTCCATATAATCCTCACCACTCTCTCTCTAAACTCAAATCCATAAAACAAAAAGAAAACAAACTTCCTTAGCACACCAAAGGGTCCAAGAATGATAGTGGAAAGTGCAATTAAAGTATCAACTTCTTTGTAGATAGGTGTATTGCCCTTCAAAGGAAATATGACGCATAGCCCCTTTCCTTCTAAAATTTAACTTAGGAACTTTAGAAAAGTTTAGAAAAATAGGTTAACATAATTGAATTAAGGTTTAAAACCAAGGTAATGACTAGGTCTAGGCACTAGATTAGGAACCCTTCCCATCCTAAAGCAATTAAACTCATTAGATTTGAACTCACCACCTCTTCAGACCTCAAACACTTGACTTTTAGATCAATTTAATTTTTAACCATAGCCTTAAAAGCTTTAAACTTATCTAGAGCTTCTGATTTTTCTTTGAGAAAAGTTACCCAAGTCATTATAGAGAAATCATCAATCAACAACATGAAGTACATGTCACCTTGAAAGCTTCCTACTCTTGTAGGTCTACATAGATCTATATGCACCAACTCCAAAGGTCCAGTGGTAGAATATTCTTTGATTTTGAAATTATTCCTTGTTTTCTTCCCAATCTGACATTCCTTGTAGGTTGCATTGGTAGGCTTTGTAATCCTTGGCAGATCCCTTACAGCTTGAGTAGAGATGATCTTTACTAGGCTATCAAAATTGATGTGAGACAATCTTCTATGCCATAGCCAACTTTCATTAATTTGACTCATAAGGCACACCTTCAGCACCTTTGAGCTGATATATATTTCCCTTTGTCCTTGTTCCTTTAGCAATCAGAGTTTCAGAGTCTTCTTTTCTGATTTCATAGCCACCATCCTGAAACACAAGATTATATCCTTTGCTACACATTTGTCCTACACTTAGAAGATTGTATCAAAGACCTTTGACATAAAGGACATCATCTGTATTGTGCTTGCCATCAAAACTGATTGAACCTCTTCCACAAATCTTAGCAAATTCATCATCTCCAAACTTAACAAAACCTCCATTAAACTTCTCAAGCTTCACAAACTTATTCTTATCACCTGTCATATGATTTGAACTCCCACTATCAATTAACCAGAGATCTTCCTCCTCTCTTACATGAAAAGTAGTAACTAATGCTCCTTCAATTTGGTGCCCTATTTTCGAAGCAATATCCTTCATACATCTTTTTGGATTAGTGGAATTAGTTCCAACATTCAAAGCCATGAGCAAGCATTCATTACCATCATCATTCGGATAGTCAGACTCATCATTATATATGTTGTCATCTTCTTTAACATAATAACTTTTCTTGAATGATTTACCTTTGTTCTCCTTGTATTTGTCATTAGAAATTTTGATTGGACATTTAGAAGCATAATGACCTATTTTTCCATAGTTAAAACATTTGAAGGGTAACATACCTCTGTATTTTCCCAAACCCTTTTTTAATCTGCTTACAAAATTTGCTTCCACTTCATTAAAGTCATCTGAATCTGATTCAACATTCTTTTCTATCTTGCTAGCCTTAAAAGAAATTTCTTTTCTTGCATCATCTTGACCAAATTCTCTTATCTCAAAAGTAGTTAGAGTACCAAACATTTTATCCCTAGCATAATTATCTAGATCTTGAGTCTCTTCAATAGTAGAAACTTTAGCACTATAAGATTTAGGATGATCTCTTAGTACCTTCTTTACGACTTCCTTTTCCTCTAGCTCTCCACCAAGACCATCGAAGGAATTGACAATTTCATCCACTCTCTGCATGTAGCTTGCAGTATTTTCATCCTCTGACATCCTTAGGGTTTCAAACATGGACTTTAGAATCTGCAACTTTACTTGATTGACCTTGTTATCTCCTTCATAGGTCCTTTCCAGCTTCTATATCTCATGAGCACTTTAACTCATCACCTTCAATAATTCATAATCAGGGAGATTGTTTAGAAGAGCACTCCTTGCCTTGACATTGTTCTCATATTCTATAATCTCATCTTCATCCTTTGGACCATCTTTATGTATAGTATATTTTTTGTCAACTATCTTCCATATGCCATATCTTAGTAAGAAAAGAAAGATTTCAATCCTGGTTTTCCAAAAAGCATAATTTGTTCCATAAAATACTGGGACCTCCATGCCTTTCTTGTGCGTCATCTAGATCTACCCCAAGTGGTTAAGCTTCTTCAAGGAACTTGGCTATGATACCAATTGTTGGAATGCACAGGACAACTGAGAGGGGGGGTGAATTAGTTGTATGTTAAAACTTTAAACCCTCAAAACATCAACCACTTATAATGCATTAGCAGAATGTAAACATATGAAGCATCAATGCAAACACATCCAAAAACATAAGAAAACTAGATTTATGTGGAAAACCTAATAAGGGAAAAACCACGATGAGGATTAGCTTACAATATATATGAATAACAACGCCGAAAATCATTAGGTTCACTGCCTAGAAGAAAGGCTCACTGCCAGAGAAAGGACGACTACCTAGAAGAGAGAAGAAAGAAGAAGATTCTTACAGAGAGATTCACTATCTCAAAGAAACAAAAAAAATCCACCACTGACACCATATGCCATCCACAATCTTTGGCTTACTGCCTCCAACAACTTCTGGCACACTTAAATGTAGAACCTTCTGCTCATTGCACTCCAAAGTCATAGGATTTTAAGCTCGCACACAATTCACTGCCCTTGATTCACATTTGCATCATCTTCTCCACCTTGATCCATTCAACTTCATCTTGCATTTATACCATCTACAACCTCGAACTATCTCAATTAGGTCAGTCCTAATGAAGCATGTGCATTACACACATGCAACATTGCTTAGGTCGGCACTAAACACTTCCGCAGTGGAAAGAAGTGAAAGTGGACCATGTCAAGGGATAACCAAGATTCAAATTTGTATCATCAAGTTGCTTATCTCATCCACAATCCATGAGGTACCTCTGCAAATGGAGCTAGTAAGCCAGGTCACCCAACCCTGAGCTAATGACCATATTTACGCTTCTCCAAGTCTAAGAACATCATGTGAACTAGAGAGAGACACTTCAAAGCATTCACACACCTTCCTATAATACTCATCATCATCATAAATGTCTACAACACTCCCACAACTATCTGAATCAAAGAATATCTTCATTATGCACATCAAGACACACGGTTACTAATCACCAACACAAGAACTAAACTTGCGGAGCATCCTAACACTAGAATCTTCAAAGAAAGGTGGATACAAATAATATAAGCACACTCCTAGATCCACAAGACATGAAAGCTCAATGCAGAGAAATGCAGAGCATTCTCATTTCTCCCAGATACCCTCCTTCATAGTCAAATATTCTGTCAGACACATCTTCTACTTCTGCATGATCCATAACCTAAAACTTTGGATCTAATACCTATGAACACCTTTGATCAATACTTCCAAACCACACAAGCATATCTTCAATTAGGAAGAAATGTGGAGCATAATACCGAGGTTACCTCTGTCATACTACACACATTTTTATCAAATTTTCTCAAAAGTACTTGGAAACCAAGTGAATCATCGCTAGGAGTTGACATCAATGAAAATGCCAACAAGTTTCTAACAGAGAGGTCATATAATTATTCTTGTTCATGAAACTATTCCTCATCACTTTACTTCTATACTTATCAGTCTTATGACGAACCTTTTTGCAAGCATAGAAATGATCATGAAGTGAACCAACACCATATCTTTGAGGCACAATTGGTCTTCTACTGATGTAATCATTTCTTCTTTTCCTAGGTCTACAATCAACAACCTTATGTCCAAAATTATTACAAGAAAAACAATGGCCTTGAAAAGATTGATTGAACCTGGTAGGGGTGTGTTGTCTTATAGGTGGAGGACCTCTAAATCTTCTTTGTCTCTGGACAGGAATAAATTCATCTTCTTTTGTATCTCTAGAGGCATTCTTCTTAGGATCTTTAGTGCAATCTTTTTCCTCCTTTATTTTAGACTTTCCTTCTGCTTTGAAGTTATCAATTACATTTGCAGATGCACTGATTATAAGACTTTTCCCCTTTTCAAAACCAAGATCAAATTTTTCTCTTGATGGCTTTTGAGCGTTAATCATCTCATCAAGAATTTGAGAAACTCCTTTCAATTTTAACCCATTGTCAATTTGTTCTTTTGATTTTTCTAGTTCTTTTCTCAGAGTGACAACTTCTTCATCAAGTTTTGAACATTCAATTGCTTTCTCATTGAGCTGGGTATTTAAACAATCTTCAAGCCTCTTACCTTCTTCAATTTTGACTTTCAAGTTAGAGATCACATCTTCTGCCTCCTTGAATTTAATTTCACATCTTTTATCCCCTTCTATTTGAGCTTTCAGTTTACCAATTTCTTCTTTTGATTCTCCAACTTGTATCTTCAACTTGGTAATTGTCTCATTTGATTTATCAAGCACAACCTCATATTTCAGATTTAGTGTTCTTATTTCATCCAGATCCTCAAGGGTTGACTAGAGTTCTCCTTCAACATCTACCTCAGCTAGATTGAGATCCCAACCTTTAGGTTCCATTGACTCTATATTCGGTTATGGAGTAAAAATATCATTAGACATTGCTTCAAATTCCATGTGTTCAAGTGTAGGATCTACCTCAGTTGTTAGTCTTCTCAAAGGCACTTAGCTCTGATACCAATTGTTGAACACTCCTAGAGACTGAGAAGGGGGGATAAGTCTATTCTTAAATTTAAAATCAATTCCATTTACAACTTTAAACATCAAATCACATTAAAAAGAAGAAGAAAAGCAGTAAAGAAAGCATGCACCACACAAGGACACCAAGATTTTTACATGGAAAACCTAATGAGGGAAAAACCATAGTGAGGATTAACTCACAATATATGAAGCTCACTGTTATAAAAATTACAACTTTATTTTAGGGCTACAACTCAAGGAAGCTACTACTCCCTGTTGAACTTGCAGACTAAGGCTACAAACTTAGGACAAGATACAAAGACCTGCTGAAGAGACTCATTGTCAAATAGTAGAATACATGAAAGTTATAATAGAAACATGAACATGAACTGTTGTAGAGAAGGCATCTGACATAAGCTAATATTGTAGTCTCTTATTTCACACAATTACTCCACCACTATAACTTCGTACACTTCATGACTATTTCATTCCTTAATCTATCCTCTTCTCTTTCAAAAATGATTTTGTTCTTCTATAAATACCTTTCGCAACCACTTGAAACCACAATTAGGTCAGCACCAAGATATCCTTTAGATGCAACGTGTGATACTGTATAAGTCAGCTTAAAACAAATAAATTATGAAAAGAAAATGAGTTGTGGATCATTACACACTACATAATAGGGTCAAATACATCATAAAACATCCTTCAAAAAAAAAAAAATTAATCAGGATGAATCGTAAATGAAGGAAACCAAACTTTCGTTCAACCAACATCAAAATTTCTAACTATTCATCTATACACTACCGGGGAGAGACCAAAAACATCATGAGGACCAAAAAGTAAACAATATATTATATCAATATTATCCTTACAACTTTCTCCTAGAGTATCTGATCATTATATACTTCTAAAAGAAGAGAAACATATTGAACTGTTGAAAATAGAGCATCCTAGACTGACTGTGATCCATCAACACATAGGATATCGTGTTGCTTCAAATCCACACAGCCTTATCTATGACTCTGGAGGAATGCAAGGCATTCCAACAATCCTTCATCATTTCTTTACTCTACCAGAGCATAGGTTGGAACTCTGTCACTTATAACTTTTACTGCAAAAGGTTTAATGACTTCAAATCTTGGATATAATACCTTCGCATCTTGACCAACATATCTTTTGAACTGCATGACTAAATCTTGCTTTGCGGAAGGATGCAGACCAAAACACCATGGCTTTGTCTTAGAGTATACACTATTAATGCCTTAGAAAAAATTTTTCAACCTATCTCTATGTGTGGTACACCATACTGGTGAGATATCAATGTAGGGATACTAGAAACATATTGAAACAAGTTTACTCACCTCCACATCACACTTAGACATCATATTGATCACCATTCTTCCTCTTAGATAGTTTCTCTCCATCTGCTAGGTCTTTTGGACTAACCTGCCTTAAACATTCTGACCCCATGTATCCAACTGTGTCAAATCATCTCTCTCAAATCTTCCACTATCCATCATCTACATTAACCCATCTCTAACCATTTGTAAGCCTCTTCAACTTCTATACGAAAACTCTATACAAGCCTAACTTCAAGTTGACACATATTGACTTGACATCAATGACAACACATATCGCCAACACCATGCAGTTGTATAAGTGGGTTTTTTCTTAGATTTGAGTAGCACAAGTGGTCCCATGCAAATTTTAAATTATGTAGAAAGGATAATTTAGAATCTTTCGCTATTATAGTGGAGCAACTACATTTTAGCGACTAAAATATAATGTTAAGGAAGGGGTCCCATGAAGCTATTAAAGGACTATTTTTATGGAGCAAGGGGTCCCATGAAACCAAAAAGAATGGTACAACATAAATTAAAATCTTTTTCTCCAAAATAGGAGCACCTACTTTTTAGTTTGTTGAAAACTTTCCCCATTCCAATGTTTAGATAGCTACCATTTAATTTAAAAAATATTTTGGAGGGATTTTTTTAATTTAATCATTTTATTGAGGGAATTTTTTTATTTCCATATTTTCCTTGGTTTTATCATTCCCATGCCAAGTTTGTGATTCTATGCGACATGCCAGAGTTATCGCTTTTGAGTATGAGTTGAATTCTTTACCATCTAGTGATGTTCTAATGTCAGGGCTTAATCCCGAAATGAACCATTTGATCCTCTGCTTGTCTCTCAACGGTTCTTCTAGCTTGCTGGTGATTTCTTTGAACCTTTTGTCAAAATCCTTAATGGATTCTCCCTCTTTCATGACCATTTCTCGCATTTTGCTTACCCCTTCAATAGGTACCTCTGGCGAGTCGAAATTGTCTAGGAATTCTTTCTTGATTTTATCCCTTGATTTATCATGGTTAGGACATGTTTTTTGTACCCATTCAATTCCTCATTTCTTAGGGTTTAAAAAAAATCAAACAATTTGATTTGGTCCTACATTACATTCTTTCTTTGCCATATAGATTCTAATACAAATACATGTTCTATTTCTTTTGAGGTATCTTTCCCAAATACTGGTAGCTCGATGGGGGAGTCCATTATTGTTTTCTATATATTAATCTCTTTGTAGTGTGTTTGTTTTGTTTTATCTTGATGCTTCTTAGTTTTCCTTTGTGGTAATGGTTTTCCTTCTCTGCCCTTATCTCTTTGTAATCTTACATGTCAAAGTCCTCCTTTCCTAATATTTCTTCACAAATCTTTCTAATTTCTTCTTCACTTTATTTTTGTATATTTATCACTTTGTTTTTCTCTTCTACCAAAACCCTTCTTGATTTATAGGGCACTTGGGGTGACTCCTGGTCTGGGGGTTGTGTCTCTCCAAACTCTCATTTTGTTTTGGGGGATAGTATTGCATTTATTAATGACATCTCGTTATTTATTGGTGATGCTTCTCCTAATTGCCTTATACTCCTGGAATTGTTGTTACATACTGCATATTCTCCTTTTCCCCTAATTTTCATTATACTTCGATTAACCAAATGATCCAGGTACTCTGCATCTAAATTTAAAGGCTAGAGATTTTTAATGGGATTCAGTACTTTGTCACATTGTTCATCAATCCTGCTCTAGATATTGGTAAAATCAGGTTGAACATAGGGTGTTTTCCACAATTGTAGTAGGATTAGGGTTTTATTATACTTGTTCTCCCATATCCTCCTATAACGATCAGAAGCATTAATGCTTCTTTCTAGGTTTTTGATAATCTATGTGGCCTTATTGATATGTATTGTTAATGATCCTAGATTCTTTGTTTCATTTGTGGCAACCCTTATGGCGTGCTCATCCTTTATTCCAAATTTACTTCCTCTTGTTGTCTGGCTACACCCACAGTGACGCGCTCAACAACACCCTCATTAGCGTGCTCATCTCTTCTTTCTTTTCCTTCCACAACCTTCTTGGTGTGTTCTCTCCCTAATTTTTCTGCCTTCTCCATCCTTCCACGATATCTTTCCTAGCATTCTTGAGTCTGCTTCTTCTTTTTGTCCATGCTCATATCCATTCTAGTTTGTATAATTTCAGTAACTTCTCTCAATTTCTTATTATCCCCTTTCGCCATGGGTGTTTTGGGTTTGGTATTACATTAATTCTTATGTATCCCATGGTCAGCTTAATATGAAGAGTTACATCTTTTCAAGGATCTTTTCAGATCCTTTCCCCCTTCCACTTGTCATCCCCTTAGATGTCTTCCCTCTCTCACAAGGGTACATGTCCTTAGAGAATTCACTGAAGATCATAAAAAAATTATGTTATATTTCTCTTTACTCTTTTGTCTCTCCTTTTTGCTCCACACTTTTCCTTCTACTGTTTCATCATATTCTTCTTCATTGTTCTATCCAAGGTCCTATAAATGTAAGCAAATATTGGCAAGAAATGGGGAGGACATAGTCTAGAGATCTGAGCCTAAGTCAATTTGCTAAAGTCAGTTTATACCCCAGATGTGATAGTGGGAGAAACAGAGATAACTGTTAGGAATAATAGAAATCGGTGAAAGATATCATATACAACATATCATATATCATTATTTACACCCATACATTAGATCCAATCTTTATATCTCCTTATATATTAATCACAGTATCATACAAAATGGTAGCTTTGAGTCTTTTCTCTATACATATATTTCCTACATATATTCTCTTACTTCTTACATGTTCTTTTATTACATATCTATATGCTACAATAGGGACGTGTCCCTTATAATACATTCTAACTATTATCACATATGTCGATATCATCCTCTGCATTCTCCTTGTGGTGAGTTGTGGTAAGTTCTATTATTGTTTTGTATACCCTACTAATAATCATGAAGGCTAAATAGTCATTACAAAGTCCTATGCAGAGAATGATTTAATACAGGTAGAAAGATAGACCATAGCATGACAATTTTTCAATCAAAGTTGAATCTTAACGAAGACGTGAGAGGCCAACATGGCATAGTCCATCAACATTTGCTTGATTCTTGGAAACACCACAAAGGCCCGAGTTTCTTTTTATAGAGCTTCCACTAGGTAAAGAATAACCCCCTCTTTTATTTTTGCCTTTGATTATGTATATATAATGAGCCTCAATATCATGGCAGATGCTTGTTGTAATGTTGGAGATCATCTTGAATGACTTAATCTAAACATCTCCCATTCTATTGTCATCACCTGAGATACTTGAGATCATTCGTGAAAGGTTGAGTTGTTCATAACCTCCTTGTAATTCCCATACTCAAGAATTTGACAATCATTTTCATGATAGGGAACAATTTATATCTGGAGAAGAATGGAAGACAAGTTTTTCCAAATTTGGACAAATGCTAGCTTTAACAATAGCCCGAATGATCTCATGCTCTACTAGCATTTTCTATCTTTATAGATAGTGAAATTTTAAAAAAAATATATATAGTAAAAAAACTTAAAATAAGCACAAAAATAAAATATTCATGGGATCAATAGATCCCCAAATAACCCAAAAAATTAAGCTATGGTTGCTAGCCAAAAAAAAAGCTAAGCAATCGCATCGGATCATGCCCTTAATAGTGTGGTGTCAATTTAGGGTTTTTCATTTTCACACCTTCACTCTCTATGTTCAAGCACCTTAGTTTGCTTGGTTTTGAGCCTAGTTCTAATGCCAATGTCATTTTATTTGATTGATGGGAAGTATAAAAGAACAGTTTACTCTCTATTTAGTCTTTATACTTGCACTTTTTAATAAGGGCTAGGTACTTGAACGCTTAACTATAACCAATATTTGAATAACTATTTAGTTATTAAGTACATTTGCTTTGTAATTAGGTGACAAACATTACAGATATCTACTTCTATAACTAGGAAAGTTTTTTCAAGGCTGGTTGTTTATTGAATATGTTGTACATATACTTTATTCAAGTGGTTTAGAATTTTAAAGTTTATTTGGTTCTAAAATTTTACTAGGGATAATTGGAATTGCATTTTTTTCAGACTTGTTGTATGATGCAAAGTATTGCTTTATTTCTAGACCTTGAAAAATCAGTAATAACAAATAACCTTAAAAAGGATACATTCTCTACGCTAATATGAGCAAGCCCATAAGTAATTACAACTCTTCCCTATTTCGGGTAGGGGCCGTTGCCCTTTTCGCTTGCAGGTCCTCTCAATGGGCTAGCTACTCTGAGGTTCCTGTGGTACTCCTCACAATGAGTTTTAGGGCTATATGCCCAAACACTTCCCATAGTTAAGTAGATAGGGGTGTTCCCTAATCCAAACCTACAATCTAAATGAACAATACAAATGTGAAAAAAGAACTACTGCAACAATCACAGTGCCTGGAGGGCCACTGTGGAAATTTTTTTTGGTAGAAATTCCACCCAGCGAGCCCAAGAAAGCGCTCTGATACTAGATGAGAGGAACCTCCTGCAACAAAATAATGAAAAATGCATGAAATGGCATATTTATAGAAATAGCAGAAACACAAAAAGAATTTATTGATCGCAGGCCACTTCGAGGGGGCAACCTCCTTTGGGCAAGCTCAATACAATAAATTTGTAGATGCCTTCATTGGCCTCAACACGTACTTATATACTAAGTCTAATCTAAACAACTATTGCTTCCCATGAATGTGGGATAATACAATATTCTCACGGGACTACTTACAAAGCATATGCGTCCATAGCAACTAATATACTAACCAAGTAAAGAGAAGGGTTAAACACGGGTTCCTAACACCTCTTGACCACTTTTGTTCTGTCATTTGTTTGTGGGTGAAAGGCTATGCTTTTTTTAGCTTGGTGTCCATCATACTCCATAATGTTGACCTAAACTTACTAATAGACCAGATATCCGTATAAAAAATAATGGACTTCAGTAGCCCAAAATGTGCCCATACATTGTTAAAGAACATTTCCGCTACTTCTTTTCCTATGATAATATTTTTACAAGCCATTAGAATACACATGTTGCTAAAGTTGCCAACTATCACAAATAAAAAATCATGCCCATGTCTATTCATAGGAAACCCTCCTACAAAATCCATAGAAACACTTTCCATATGCATACCTTGTTTTGCATTTGCTAGTGTAGCATAATTTACAACTTCTAAAAAATCTTGCTCCCTGTTGTTGCATTTTGGGCCAAAACACATACCTTTACAAATAAGCCACTATTTTTCCTACACGAAATGACCCACCGCTTTGAAAGTATGTGCCTCCCTCATCAATAAAAGCCATTGTGCTTTTGGCACACATAATCTCCCTACCTTATATAGCAATTAATCTTGAAGATAAAAGGTCGTCTTCACTTTTTACATTTACCTATGAAAGAAGTTCATTATATTTCTTACCAAACTCTTTATCATGTGTACATTCTTCAACATAAGCTTATTTTGTGAAGGGATCCAAGTGAGTTGCAATAGCCATTGTTGAAATAGGTGTGGTACACAACATATCTACCACAACATTATTAATCCTTTTTTTTTTTTTCATTTTTCTTCAAATCTTATCTCCTAAGTTTTCTATCTTAATAGATAGTGATAATTTTTTAAAAAATTATCTAGTAAAAAAACTACAATTTAAGATAACTACTTAAAATAAGGAAAAAAAAAAATATTCAGGGGATCAATAGATCCCCAAATAACCCAAAAAATTAAGCCCTGGTTGCTAGCCAAAATAAGCTAAGCAATTACATAGGATCGCCTTAATGGTGTGATGTCGATTCGGGGTTTTTCATTTTCACACCTTCACTCTCTATATTGAAGCACTTTGGTTTGCTTGGTTTTGAGCCTAGTTCTAACACCAATGCCATTTTATTTGATTGATGGGATGTATAAAAAAACAATTTACTCTCTATTGAGTCTTTATACTTGCACTTTTTAATAGAACACTTAACTATAATTGAATAACTATTTAGTTATTAAGTACATTTGTTTTGTAATTAGATGACATAAACATTAGAGTTATATACTTTTATAACCAGAAAAGTTTTTTCAAGGTTAGTTGTTTATTGAATATGTTGTACACATACTTTATTCAAGCAGTTTAGAATTTTAAAGTTATAAAATTTTAGTGGGGATAATTGGAATTTGATTTTTTTCAGACTTGTTTTGTATGATGCAGAGTATTAAAAAATGAGTAATAACAAATAACCTTAGCAAGGATACATTTGCTAAGCTGATATGAGCAGGTCTGCCTTGGATGTATATTCAGTGTATATTCTCTGTATTCTTTGTTAAAAGCTTTCATAACTCCCACAGAAGTTCAATGGAAGTTTTCGTATCGGAGGCAGTTCAGCATTTGATAGCTTTTATTCCCAAGTTGCTAAACCACCAATTGCTGCTCTTTGGTAATTATTCTGCCTATTCCACTTATTTTATGTTGAGTTTTGATGCAGATACTCTGATTTTCTCTTGGATTATATGTTTTAATAGAAAATTTCTCTTTTATGCGTTTATAAATGTATTTAACTATGCAATGCATCTCTGGAATGCTTCTTTCATCCATATTTACACTATTATCTGGATTCTCATAACAATTAAAACCCTTGCAGCAGAATTTACGCTTGGTATCTTTGCACGAAGAAACTTTAGAAGATTTTAAACTCTTGGATCCTTCCTGCGGTTTTGACCTGAACGAAATTAAACGGTTCCTACAAAACCAGAAATTTAATGCCAAAATACCTCAATTACTCACAATCATAACACCCAAATCAATTCCAACATTTCTGCGATACGGAAAGAGTTGTTTACAATAATAAATAAATGAGATTAAATGTATACGACTGTCCGAAAACACAAGGGAAATAGAAAAACATTAAACAAATAATTTTACCGCCTCGTGTGGAATTTGATTCCTGGTAATAATGTCCTTCGGCGATAGCTGTGGCCAGCCTGTGCTGCTTAGCCCCGCCTCTGCCTACTAATGAAGTAGGAATCTTTTTCTCTCTTTCTTGAATCGTAGTTTTTACTAGCAAACAATTTCTTTTTCTCTCTTTCTTGAATCGCATTGCTTCTGTAGACAATTTCTTTTTCTCTCTTCCTTGAATCCTTTCTTGTCAGATTTCGCATTCCTTCTCTAGTTCTTATTAGCAGACAATTCTTGTGAAATCAAAATGGAGAAGAGGACAGAAGAGTTTATAGAGGAATGCATAGCTTACACACTAGGGCTTCCTCTGAGTGTCATGGGGTTGGCCGAGAGATTGGCAGCGGCGGAGGAGGCAGAGAGGGAGTTGGTGCAGCAGGGGTTGCAGTTGCAGGAGAAGTTGAGGCTGGCGAGGGAGGAAGCTGCTCTAAGTGCGGGGGCAGTCAAGAAGCATGTAGTGGAGGTAGAGCACTGGCGGAAGGAGACCGCCCGCTTGGAGGAGGAGTGTGCTCTCTATCTTCATGACAGAGAGCTCTTTATGGAGGTCGCCGATGAGGCTGAAGAGAGGGCTAATGATGCCAACCAGCAGGCCATCCAAGCCAACAACGAACTTCAACAAGCGCTTATCCAAATTGACCACCTCAAACACTCTACCGTATTACTATTCTTTTTCTCCACCATCCCCTGCTTTCACCCAAATTCATATTTCTTTCTCTCTTGTCTTGTGATGTCTTCAAATGAACTCATTTGTAATTTTGTTTTGAGGATTTCTGTTCTTGGAGGGATGTTTGTAGGTGAGCAAGGCAAAGATGGATGAAGAATTGGGTTTATTAAGACAGAGAGTCACAGAGCTCGAGTCGGCAAACCGCAGGTACTAATATACAAGTAAAGTAGGATTTAATAACACTACACGGTAGCATCCAAATAAATATATTATGTCTAATTGTAAAAGTTGTTGACCCTGCCTTAAACACTCATAATTTGCTTCTGCTTGTTTTTGCCTTCAATGTTAATTTATCTCATCTCACATTCACCAAAAACAGCTTGCAGGATCAACTGATCTTAGTGAAAAGCCATAGAGATGATGCTCCTGTAAACCAGCGCATTGAGCAATTGGAGCAAGAAAACAGAGAACTGCGGATGCTCTTAAAAACTGCAAACACTGTGAGTATTCACTTTGAAATCATATACAAGCGATAGGTACTGGGCATATTGTACATTGTAAGTAATAACTAAGTTTCTAAGTGATTCATAACTCTAAGATTTTCCCTATCTTGGTTTTGAAATTTTGATGTCAACATTTTTGCTTCCTCTTTCTTTGTCATTGTCAAGATTTGCAGCTCTAAATGTATTGTTTTATTATTTAGTTTTTTGTCCAAGCCTTATTCTTCATTTCTTTGTGCTGCTCGTTTCTCGCACTCTCTTTTTCTTCCATCAGTATTTAGTAAGCCCAATCTGCAATACACTCATCTCTTTTCCTCATCTTGATGATGGATTACTGAAGGTCATCCAAACTGTTGATGCAAAAAAAATACTCATAATTATTTGTAGAAGCAAAAATTACTCATGTATTCATATTGTTAGCGTGGGGATTGAGTTGTGAGCACTGCATTCTCAAACCTTTTTCCTTCCATTTCCAACTACTGAAAATTTCAAATATTACATGAATAGCAGTTATCATTTCAAATAGCATGAATAGTACATTGATATCATTGTTGGTTGGATGCATGTACACCTTTTCCAATCCCCAAATCTACGTCTTGAACCTATTAGCATCGAAGGACATCAAAAGTTCGGGATTCATCAGTGCCTAACAATTTTGTGAGGGGTCTTCCGAAGGTTTCAGCAAAACCAGACAGCGGTGTAGTGACCAGGAAGGAGGCTGAGGTGGCTGCAACCAAGAGGGAAAAATCTGTTTCCTTGACTACATCAATTAATCCTAGAGCAGATAAAAGAATGTCAACTAGACAGGTTCTCAAGGACAAGAAACAAGCCTCAAAAGAAGAACTAAATAGCTCAACGGTGACCATAACATCAAGAAAAGAGGTACTCATCTCCTGCATAGATTGGCACATGGAAAAACGTTTAATTGGATTCATCAAGTCCAATAATTTGTTTTATAGTAGACAGATTATTATTGGTTTGAAATTATTGCATTCAAATTAATCTATTTTTTAATATGATCTCTTATATGTTTCTCTACTTTGAGGCTATGGTAGACTGCTTTCTATTGAAACTCAATGGTAATAAATTCAAGGAGACAAAGGCAAAATCTCTTATAATATGTTGACTCTGAAGCAAACAAGGACCTCCTGTGTATGATTAGAGTAATTTCTTTTTGTGCAGGCTTCTGCAAATGGGGCACCACCAAAGACAGCTAGCTCGAGGACACCTCGTAGAGAGTGTACCAGGTAAAGCTCTCACAAGCCATTCTATTTGGTTCTTATTTGCCACTACTACATATATTTTAATAGTTTGTTGAATTTTGAGTGAGAAGCTTCTGGCTTTTTATAATAGTTATGAAAGCTCAATGTTTCCCTGGTTAAAACATTGTCTTTAATTGATCGTGGAATTTATAAATGATAGGCATCAAGATGATAATCTAACAGCTCCAAAGAAGAAAATAGAGAAAAAACAACCTGAATCAAAAAAAGGAGGAGATGTAGCCAGATCAACTTCTGCAGGGTAATTTGCTAAAGGATATTTTGTTGTTGTTTAGTCTAAGAAAGGCTAGTATATTTTTCTTTCAAGATGGTAGTTAGTGCTCCCCTAGGTCAGTCAAATGTAATTTACAGAATGCTTTTAATCTTAGTTTCTATTAGTTTTTCACTCTCATTCACGGAGGTCTTATGCATGTAATAGATGTATAATGTGACCAATATTATGGATTTGTAGGTCTCATAAATCTCCCAGTGCAAGCAGGTTGGATAACAAAGCAAATCGAGTAGTTTTCAGCTTCAAAAGTGATGAAAGAGCAGATAAGAGAAAAGAGGTAGAAACCTTAATTCTTAATGGCATTTTGTTTCATGTTAACGTCCATTGTCAGTTAAAATAGTGGGAAACTATTATGAGTTTAATCTTCAGCTTCACATTTCATTCCTTTTGCAACCGATTAACCATCCTTAAGACTGTCTTCGAAACTGTGCATCTGTTAAATTGGAGTATAACCTTTCTGATGTGCTTCCATTGTATTATCAATTTTTATGCGGTATCATTGCTAGGTGTTTGCTGGATTTTGTGCTGGAACTGTAACACCATACTTTGGTTATAGTTTTGAGTTGTTTTAGATATTTATGGTTTATTAATTTTTACTAGTGCCGATAAGGAATTTTCTACATCACTACTCATACGATAAGTTTTCACTCTAGGCCTGGGCATATTTATTATGCAGAACTATCATGTGCTAATTTATTGAGAATAACATGAAGTTTACCAGTTTCGTATAAATAGACATGCTTAAAAGGGCAGGATTCAGCTATTGGAGAATTACTTTGAGGAAAAACTTTATTCTTCGGTTGTTGGTCCACGGGAACAAAGCATTGATTGAAGGAAACGATAGATTGAGAAATAGTACCTTCAAAAAAAGAAAGAGCATGATTTGGTGCAAGCATCACTCTTTGAAGATTTTTTTGTATGCTCTCTGAGTACACACTCTTATTGATAAAACTGATCTGTAAAAGGCCAAGGCCCAAAACAAACTGGTAGGATAAATGGTACCTTGTTGTCTTGACTCATAGTTAAATTCTTATCCTAGTTCCCGCTTTTAGAGTGATATAGCCTTCTCGATCTGCAGGATTGATTGGACTAAATTTTGTACATAAGAATGAATTTTGATAACGTTTCCTTGGCATATGATTACAACCTTTTGGTTTAGTGCAGTTCTATATGGAACTGGAAGAAAAGATGCATGCTAAGGAAGCTAAGACAAACCAAATTCAGGCAAAAACACAGGTATACCTCGAGCGTGATTCTATGAAGATTTTAATCTAACTTAGGTCAGTAGAACATCCTCGTTTTTATAAAATTGTAGAAACACTTATATTGATGTTTCTTGTTCTTACCTAATGGTCTAAGGAGGAGTGTTCCATATCAGTTGTATATCTTGAAATTGTGTGGATAAGACTTCATTCATTCTCTTTGGCTAACAAATAATACCTTTGTCTTTGTTATAGATTAATTGCAGGAGGAAATGGCGGTTAAATTAAAACTGCTACGTGAAGGGTCAATTTCAAAGCCACAGCCATGCCCACCTTCTACCATGAAACATCATCCAATAAATTAGAGAATGAAAAGGTGCAGTATACTGGCACAAAGATTGTGAACTTTTAAAAAAATTCTGCTTTATGTTTTTTATAAAATAGTTTTCTAAATATAATTTCTGAATTGTTCTACAAATGCAAAATGAACATTGAAATTTTTCATAGAATCATATCTTCAACGCCTGAATTACATTCTTTGACCTCAATCATGTCATTGGAGTTACTGGTTCATATTTTCATTTTCATGTAAGAATACAGTTCGAAAAGCATTTACTGATTGGTACAGGTTTCCCAGATCTCTGCAAAGTCGCAAAACATTGGAAGGAATACTACTTCTGGTACAGATTCAGATTCTAGAATTGTATCTACTCACAAGACAAAGACTATGCAAGGGGTGAAGGACAACACAAGTCCATCAAAGAAACTAGGGAGGCTCAACGGGATACCAGTGTCACCGCCTATGTTACAAGGCACAGAAGGAAGCAGGGTCAAGAAATCTTTCCCCTGGGTAGCCCCTAAAATCAAATCTTCCAGCCAGTGCCAATCCTAAAAGAGAAACCATTCATCCTGCCAGACCAGAGAATTCTTCAACAAAAGTGAATTTTGATGGATCGAAATCAAAGGTAATCGAAAACCTATCTGCAAATAAAGAAAGCAATCAAAAAAGTGCTCCTATCACCCATGACAAAACATCTGTGTTCATTTCTGAAAGTTCTTTGGATGGCAGGCAAGAGGATTTGATGAATCGTGGTTTTGACCCATATAGTGAAGTGCACAATGTCACACAAGCAAAGAATGAAATGAATAATGATGAAGCTGGAATTGTGTTATGAGTGAAATCTGAACAAGCTCGGGTATGTTCTTGAGCAGAGGCCAGGTGACTATGCAACATGCTAGGATTTAGGTTTGTATTATTGTTTTGTTTAGTTAAAGTTGTCATCCTTTTTTGCAAGGCGCCATTTTTTTGCATTCACTCGCAACAAGTTGGATCTTTGGTTGTTCTGTTAAGTATCTCAATCAGTACATAACACCGAAGAGTTTAATTAGGATTTATGCAAAAAAACCTGCATACCTCTGAAATTTATTCCTTAGGGTGCTTTTGAGTTAAAACTAAAATTTAAGGCTCTTGATTATTAAGCATCTCTTTTAATTGATTGTATCTTTAAGTATCAGAATGTAATAGATGAGTCTAGGCAGATGCATGTTCTCGAAGCAGATTATCTTTGGACCAGTTTATTACAAATCTGGACCAATTTTGTATCAAATCTGATGGAGATCACTAGCATCTGTGTTCATTTCAGACTGACGATCTTTTCTTCAATATAATTGGCCATGCTTAGGAATAAATGGACATGAATATTGAAATTGAATTAACTTATTTTTTGTTCATGTCTATCTTTGTGAGATATAAGGCTCTCAAATGTTCTTTTGAAAGTTCTGTTTCCTCTGGTAGGGTTTTGGGATGACAGAAACATCAGGAATGGGTGCGTCGACAGACACCATAGAGGAAAGCAGACACTATGGATCAGTTGGAATGGTGAGCCCAAATACTGGAGCAAAGATTGTGGATCCTGGATCTGGCATTGCTCTTCCTCCAAACCAAAGGGGAGAGTTGTGGCTTCGTGGCCCAACAATCATGAAAGGTATGGCTTTTTCTTGCCCTTTATTTTTGACAACCAGGTCATAAAACACAAGTAGATTAAATCCGAGCAATCCCCTGTTAAAGGATGAAAGAGATTAAAATCTTAGAGATAAACCAAGCTGTGAAAAATATTTAAAACAACAAATGGAGGCAAAATCTCTTGGTCTCCTGGAAATGCTGCATTAAGCAGATTATTGAATGTTCAAGTTACCTTCTTTGACTCCATCCCTTGATAGTGACTGAGGCGGGGTAGGAATGCTATTTTGTGTTAATGCAGGCGACCATAAACAAGGTTGGGTGTAACTTATAAGTCTTAGCTGAATTATGATAGATTACATAATCCTTAGATATGGCTAATAGCCTGATAGTGCAATGTGGCAAGCAGACAGAATGTCAGTTGCAGCTAAAACGGGATAGTACCTTCCATTCAAACAAAGAACTCATCAGCTAGGAAGTTTCCTAAGCATTTCATCAAACAGGGGAATTCATAAAAGAATACACCATCATGCTTCTGAAAACAATTTAGAATTGAGATGCAATAATATGGTCAAGGGTTGTCAAATTAACAAGCAAGTTCTAGTAAGCCTGATATCAACTTAATTCAAACACAAAGAATTGCATCTTTTGAATACTGAAATGTTTTGCAGATATGAATACTGGATAAATATTAAATATCATTTGCTATCATAGCCAAAGATTTCCATGAGATTATGATCACAATATCTATAACCCATGCTATTCAATGGCAGGCTACTTCAGCAATCCAGAAGCTACCGGTTCGGCTCTGGATAAAAATGGCTGGCTGCATATGGGAGATCTCTGTTATATCGATACTGAAGGCTATGTCTTCATAGTAGACAGGCTGAAAGAGCTGATAAAATACAAAGGTTATCAGGTATAAATTTCATTTTTTAGCATCTTACATCCAATGTGAGTTTTCAGCTAGCTTCGTGAACAAATTTTCATCTTATTCTAGACTCATAAGATGATTTAACTTTTTTCTGCATCGCATTGTAGGTTGCTCCAGCTGAATTAGAACCAATTCTACTTTCTCATCCTGAGATTGCTGATGCCGCTGTGATACCGTAAGCTATGATAGATTTTGCAAACTCAATTTTAGAATTCAATTTCTACAATACCCAGATCGTGAAGCTAAAATTATTTGTTGATTCTTGAAACACTCTCCTCCATCTCAAGGGTTAAAATTTTTAAAGGCTCATGAGTTGTATCAACACAAGTGTTCTCAAGGATAACATATATAATTTATGAGAATGTTGTGGTCTATGACATTGATAATTGAAATTCTTATGCATGGGTGCAGGTTTCCACACAAAGAAGCAGGCCAAGTTCCGATGGCATGTGTAGTTAGGAAACAGGTCATTTAGTCTTACGATATTGTTTGCTTTATGCATTTGAATATTCCGGCATTCTTTCAAACTCTACAACTGGTATAAATATCTAAATAGTTATGTCTCATTGCAGGTTGCACCCTACAAGAAAGTTCGAAGGGTGGCTTTTGTGAATGGGACTCCGAAAACTGCAGTACGAAAGATATTAAGGAAGGATTTGATTAAACTTTCCACATCAATGCTCTGAAACTTCTAAGAAGAAACAAAGAATAAAATATTGTCAGGCCAGGATTGAAAAGTAGGATGAAATGTTGTAATTTTATTGTTAAACAAATAAAGATATACATTATTATTTACTGAGCTTACACTGAAATGAGATTGTTATAGATTGAACTAATTTGTGTTGCAAATGCTGTATTTAGAAAATGGAGAGGCAAGGCAGATTTTGCACTACGAAAACAGCCAGAAAGATGATACACAACACTATTTCTTGGTAGTTAAACAACTATACATAGTCTAGAAGATTCAAGATAGGCTAATTGTAGCATAAATTCCAAACCTTTAAGATTACAATACCATTTCTATGTTTAGAACCCAAGGTTAATTATCCAATTCACAAGGAAGTGCTAGTGGCAAATCATATAACCCATATATTTGTAAACATCACCAGGATGAAGACTACAATCTATAGGATTTAACAAGAACTCAAACCCGTTTCAAAACCTCTTTTTTACCTTAATAAAAACAAGAACTCAAACCCTTTCTGATTTCATTCACCCTTTCACATATAGATTGAAGGTTAAGCTTGTATAACTACTAATATTAGAGATAGTTTATAAAGGAGGTATATTCATACCTAGGTATAATATGACCCTTTCATAGACTTCAAAACATATCTCGTAAGTATACACATGAAACCCACACTATATTTGGTCAAGGAAATAATCGAAAGATCTTTTTCTAAACACTTGATTCATAACACAAACTTCATTTTAATGGAAAACTTAAATCAACATACCAAAAGAAAGCTTCGATACTATCAAAGAATTCTATAGATTGATGAAGTGGATTGTACCAAGATCCCTCTTCAAGATCTCTATACTACTTCCCATGTTCAATATCTCTAAAAGTCATTTTTTTTTCAAAAATCTTTAAACTCAAAAAATCCTTCCCAAGTATTGTGGGCCCAAAAATTCACAGGGAAACCTATTGCATGGTTTGTTAAAACAAATAAACCCACTTCCATAACTTTCCATGACTCCAATTCTCCATATAATCGTCACGACTCTCTCTCCAAACTCAAATCCATAAAACAAAAAGAAAACAAGCTTCCATAGCACACCAAAGGGTCCAAGAATGACAGTGGAAAGTGCAACTAATGTATCAACTTCTTTGTAGATAGGTGCATTGCCCTTCAAAGGAAATATGACCCATAGCTCCCCTTTCCTTCTAAAACTAAACTTTGGAACTTTAGAGAAGTTTAGAAAAATATGTTAAAATAAGTAAATTAAGGTTTAAAACCAAGGTCATGACTAGGTCTAGGCACTAGGTTAGGAACCCTTCCCAACATAACATGCACAACATATAAGAAATAGCAACTTGAATAATGAAAATTTATGACATCAACCAATAAGGTGTGCAAGCTGTCACATAAGAGTATTGTCCAACAAGCTTCTTTGACATAGTGCCACTCTTTTATGTTACAACACCTATTTGATATATTAGGTACCCACACCATAAAGATTAGATCATTAGTATAATTTGTACTAAAATTATAATAAGCATAAGTTAAACATACATTAATTGATCTCTAATCAACGATCTACATCATAGTCCACATAAATGTATAGTAAAAAATAAGGGAAACGAGGTTCAAATTCTAGCTATGGGAGGTGATATTAGACCATAATGGGAGGAAGTACACTTTTACTATAACCAAGGATGGAAATAAGTTTGAGTTATAGTTGTTGAAGACCAAGGAAGAAACCACAGAGAACAAGGTAATTCTCTTAACTACTAAAATGTTTCTCAAGGAAGTTGAAAACTTGTGGGAATGCTATGCATTAGTGGTTAAGCATGCGCCATTGGAAAAAGGTATGTTACAGAGTTGTAAGTCTAAAAACATTGCAAGCTTTCATATCAACCCTTCTAAGGTGTATTTGGAGATTCAGACCGGGGAGATGTACCTTATTAACTCCAGTCTAGAGTGTTTTGTGAAAATTCTAAGGCATGAAATGTGTTTGACGTATCTTGTGTCCTTTTTGCATGCGTTTTGAGCCATAACCTAAGCTAAAACTTGAAAACCAACCTAAACTTAAGCAAAAAAAATAGGGGGTCCCCATTTGCAATGGGGCGATGTGTGATTAGGTCACAACATCTGGGGACTCCACGAGAGAAATGTTCTTGAACATTTCTAGAATAAAGGCCCATTCAATACCCAAGATCTTCAACATAACTTCTTCAAGTTTGTCCAGTGACTAAGAAACATACTCGAAAGAAGAATAGAAGCATAAATTGAATCAAGACATTTCATCTCTGTTGTTTCATAAGATAAGTGTTTCATTTAAAGTTCTTCATTCATTCCAAAGATAAACAAGAATCATAACTTCAAAATTCCTGGGTATACCCACTTACTAGGTTGTATAGACACAACTACTTGATCCCAGAATCAAAACCAACAGCCAACATGACCATCTATATTCCAAGGATCTCACCTGACATAGACTTGCAAGTTCATGGGAGGCGAATGAATGGATAAAACGGTTGGAAATGGTATGGAATGAAGTGGAATAAAATGAGACAGAGTGTCTCTACGCATAACGCCTATTTGCCAGGTTTTCATCATGGTACTTATCCAAGGCGCCACCAAAGGTGGTTTTCACCTGTGGACAAAAGGATTTCTCTTTACTATTTTTTTAAATTTTTTTAATTATATATATATATATATATAGGATGACAATTACACATGGTGCATGTTTGCCAAGTTTTCACCATGGTAATTGATGAAAGAAACTCAAATGTCTAATCTTGCAAAAAGATAGTCCACACAAAACCCATGTCGAATCATTATGTTCACCGATGTTGGTAAGGAATGACAGATAGGATACAAAGGACACAAAGGTGAGTGGAGGCAGTGGATTATGACGTGGATTATGCGAAACAGACAGATGGGCATATCCAAACATAGATGAGGTAGTAGTGGAGTGTATTGGATGGCGGGAAATGTAGTAGAAACGGATGGTAGGTACTAGGACGAACGAAATGGAATGAAATGACAATCAACGTCTGTACGTACCGGACTAAACTTCGAAGCTTGCAAATGGGAAAGGGATATATAATGGGGAATGAGAATGGATGATAACTAGTAATGATATCTTCATGACCTTCACGAACTTAGAATTTCTTTTTTTGATTTCGGTTCGTGGGATGAAGTATCTGATAACTTTAGATTTCGGTTCGTGGGATGAAGTATTCAAGCTTTGTGTAAGTGGATACATTATCTTTTGCCAAAGGAGGTTCTATCTACTAATTATTAGCTATTGAGATTAATTAATAGTCACAAAAAAATAAACTAAAGGAATATGAGGTAGGTGGAACATCTACAAGGTTACTATTTTTTTATCAAATATAGTGTTGGTATAGCAAACAAAGTCGCATATACTCTAAGTAGAAGATACACATTTTTATCTACCATGATAGTTAAATTGGTAGGAATGGATAGGATGAGGGATATACATGCTGCAAATGTAGATTTTACAAATGCATGGAACCTTGGGTTGGAGGTAAATTTTCATTTCAAGATTATTTGTTTAGGAAGGAGATTTATTTAGAAAGAAACAATTATGTATACCACATAGTTCAACAAGAGAGAATCTCATCAAGGAGCTACATTGTGAAGGGCTTGGAGGACACTATGATGACCAATATTGATTATGTTATAGGAGAGATGCTACTAGCTGTGCATACACAAAGATGTCAAAGGATGCAGTAAAAAAAGACAAAATTTGTCAAGTTGTAAAAGGAGTTTCTTGAAACATAGGATTCTATAAGCCATTACCAATGCTATAGAATCCTTGGGAAGAAGCTTCCATAGGTATTGTCCTTGGACTGCTATGAACTCAAAGAAGTAATGATTCTATCTTTACATTTTTAGATAGACTTTTAAAATGATGCACTTCATTCCTTTTCAAGATTTGAATGACTCAACTAGGATTGCAGATTTATTCTTCAAAGTAGTTAGGTCACATATATAGATCTTTTAGTGGTGGATGTTTTCCAAATGGTGAATAGTTCAAATTAAGGCCTCTATTTTTGGTGAATAAGACAAGCTATAAGGGGAACTAAATTGGCAAATTTTTACAAAAATTTAGTCTATTGTTGTTTAAATCACCCAAGCATTATTTTATTAGAAATTTAAATTGAATTGTTTTGCCACAATAAATGATAAGTGATTGAAGCCTAATCTTCTAAAGTTTATAATACACATTAAAAATCTAAATCATACTCACTATTAATATTACTTTCCCACTTAATTTTGGTGCCATATCGTCATTAATATTAAATTCTTGCTTGCTTTTGGGGTCATTTTCACTTTAAATTAATATTTTCACAAAGAATACAAGTAGCATTGAGTTCATGTACTAATATTATTTTTAATGTTTGCATGGGTAAGAAATTTAGATCTTTTCTACAATTTGTGATAGGTATTTGTTAGTGTAAATATGGACATTTCCTATCTAGTTTTCCATTGTGTGAATAATTCATATTATTTAACTATTTATTAGTTAAATAATATTCACATGTTAAGTTGACTTAGTGAGCTTTCTAGATGTTTCTAGTTGTTGATAGTTGTCTTATCCTACACACAAGATCTAATTGTCTTATGTCATAGGATTAAGCCACTTGTCACAAGACTACAACATCTTAGCTCTCATCCTTGCCTTTATTAGCAAGACTCTTCATGTACATTGTAAGATGAAAAGTTTTGCATTCATTGATACAATATAATTATTCTCTCATTGTCTTTCTTGTGTTTTCATGAAGTCTTAGATTTTGGTTGGCTCCTATCATAGCCAACTCTGACATGGTATCAGAGCTCTAGGTGGAATCCCTTTTTGTTAGCCAAAGTTTTGAGAGATTTGAATGCAAATTCATGGTGAGCCTTGATAGTTGAGTATGCTCTTCATAGACTATAATATGACCCATTCATAGACTTCAAAACATATCTCGTAAGTATACACATGAAACCCAGACTATATTTGGTCAAGGAAATAATCGAAAGATCTTTTTCTAAACACTTGATTCATAGCACAAACTTCATTTTAATGGAAAACTTAAATCAACATACCAAAAGAAAGCTTCGATAATGTCAAAGAATTCTATAGATTGATGAATTGGATTGATTCGAGATCCCTCTTCAAGATCTTTATACTTCTTCCCATGTTCAATATCTCTAAAAGTCATTTTTCCAAAAAAAAATTAAACTCAAAAAATCCTTCCCAAGTATTGTGTGCCCAAAAATTCCTAGGAAAACCTATTGCATGGTTTGTTAAAATAAACCCACTACCATAACGTTCCATGACTCCAATTCTCCATATAATCCTCACCACTCTCTCTCCAAACTCAAATCCATAAAACAAAAAGAAAACAAACTTCCTTAGCACACCAAAGGGTCCAAGAATGATAGTGGAAAGTGCAACTAATGTATCACCTTCTTTGTAGATAGGTGCATTGCCCTTCAAAGGAAATATGACCCATAGCCCCTTTCCTTCTAAAACTAAAGTTTGGAACTTTAGAAAAGTTTAGAAAAATAGGTTAAAATAAGTAAATTAAGGTTTAAAACCAAAGTCATGACTAGGTCTAGGCACTAGGTTAGGAACCCTTCCCAACATAACATGCACAACATATAAGAAATAGCAATTTGAATAATGAAAATAATTTATGACATTAACCAATAAGGTGTGCAAGTTGTCACATAAGGGTAAGTGCAAGAAGTTGGGTCCACATAGAGGGGAAGTCGCGGGCAAAAAAAACATCCCGACAGAAATGGGTACCCATTTTAAAAGAAACGGGTACCCGTTTAGGAACGAATGCCCAAGCCTAAACGGGTACCTGCTTAGAAACGAGTACCCGTTTAGGAACGAGTGCTCGATCCTAAACGGGTACTCGTTTCTATAAAGATATTTGAATTTAAAAAAAAAGTCTGCACGCTTTTTTTTCCCATACAAAAGGAATGGGTACCCGTTCCTAAAATCTTAGGCTTGGAAAAGGCATGGTAAGCCAACCCCTTGCATTGGACCTGCAAGTTTTTTTCTAAGTACAAAACAAGAGAAAAGACTGAGTTTACCTATATGGCTGACGACATTTTTTTCTAAATTTTTTTAACGAAATTAAAACCCATTATAGATGACAGTGTCTAGTTTTCAAATATGTAATTTTTTTTATTGGACTTGTTTTTCTATTTATTATTTAATTTATGAGCAAACTAGTCCAAAAACTTGAAATGACAGGTGTTTGTATTTTTTTAATAACTTTTAATTTTTAAAGTTTTTTGAAAAAACAATTATATGTCATCAATCTACACATCATAATTTACACAATAAAAAAAATCATTTAATGATTAGTGTTGCTCAAATTATGTTGGTCGTACATGAGGGTTTTTGAAAATAGCAATTAGGGCCAATAAAAAATTAATAAAAAAAATTATTTGGAAAAAAATTATAAAAAAATATCCTCATCAAACTTCACTGTACTACACATCTTTCCCCAAAAGGGTTTAGAAAAATACTTTTATTTGGGTCAAATTATGTTGGTAGTACACGTGCATGGTATGGGAAAAAAAAAGTGACTTTTAAACAGTGGTTTTTAGAAATGCCTATTGAAAATCAATTTGTATTATCTGCGTATTAAAATAAATTACATATTTTGAAACTAGACTCCGAGTACTACATTTCATATTACTAACTTTTTTTAAGATTCAATCTTTAAGTGCCTCAAATGTTCAAGTCAAATGTGACAAATTCTGAAAATCAGAAAAAACACTTCCACTTTTTGGCCAAAAAGTGGACCCAACTTCTTGCACTGACCCATAAGAGAATTGTCCAACAAGCTTCTTTGACATAGTGCCACCCTTTTATTTTAAAACACCTATTTGATATATTAGGTACCCACACCCTATAAGAGATTAGATCATTAGTATAATTTGTACTAAAATTATAACAAGCATAAGTTACAACATACATTAATTGATCTCTAATCAATGATATACATCATAGTCCATGTTGGGGTTTTTTCTTGCTACCTTGAAATCCTAAGGATAATACATTGTTCAAACCAGGAGCTCTGAGGTTTAGGATAGATGGATATACCTTATCAATAGATTTAAGACAAGAAAGGCCAATTGACAAGGCTAAACCTAGCCTTCTGCACTTTGAGTTCCATAAGACTCAGGTGGGTATACCTATTTTGGGCTTGGATGTATGATAAAAAATTCACTGGATAACTCTTCACAGGCCAAGGAATGTGGAAAGTTCTCAGACAAATGAATAAGAGAACTCAATACTACTGCTTACCCCCAGGCATGGTCCCTTTATGCCCTGAACAAACATTGAGAACAATTTAAACATAAAGATGGGATAGATTGATTTAAGTGTTGATTGGTGATTCCCTCTAGGGCTTGCATAGAATGAACACACTAGACCGATGTCTTATCCATTGGGTAGAGTCAAGATATAAACAACCAAGATCAGATAACAACATGAAATGCAAGATCAGTAACCTTCTAACCACTACTGCCTTACAATAATGGGACTTCTTATGGAGAAGACATTCTTAGTTATCCTAAATGAAACACTTTATCCCTAATATTTGATTAAAATCAATATTAACCCATTCTTTGAACAAGAGCTATCAATCAAATATTTGTTACAGCAAGTGTGCAACAATAATCAGTATAATCTTTTATTATTAAGACTGAAGAGACAAATCATACATTCTGGGAGACATCTTTGTATAAGCATAGTTTAATTAAAACTGCAGACTAAAATGCTTGCTACTATCTAAACTGATGATTACAATACTTGAACTCTGAAAAACTTAAAGAACACTCAGAAATCTATTGTAGAAACCCTATACAAAAATTACATGCTTGAGACCTGGAGAAATGGAGAAAACTGACCCTTGCCCAGTGGCCCAAATCTCTCATTTATAGGAACATGAGAGTTGTTGAAAAACCCAGACCACTGACCATAGTCTATTAGGAAAGAATATGCCTCCTACCATCATGGAAGCACAATAGGACCACATCGTGACTTCACAAAGTAGCTCAAAATTTGCCAACACACACAAGGCAGTGGCCAAATTGGTTACAACAGCCTGGCAACTCTCAAGAACAACAGAGGCATGAGAAGCATTAGTCTAAACAATCATGGAGATTAAAACGATTTCAAAAGGGGAAGAGTTTGAGAAGACCTCCAAATTTGCCAAATTCCCGCTCACCATGATGGTACCTGCTGCCACCTCATCGAGTCACATCATCCTTTGCGTGGACAAACCTTATCTAGCCATGAAACAGCCAAATCCATGATTCCGTGCTTGCATTTAAGCACCCATTTATGTCCTCTGCAAAATGGGAGAATGCATTAAAAATGCATTTTATGCAGACCTTGACCATTGGTGAACATTAGAAAAATTAAAATGCCTTTTAAGAATTGTTCCCTGCGGTTTCGCCAATGTCGATTGATCACCTGCCATTGCTTAGTGTGGAATGGCAGAAAAGACACAATTCTGCATTTCTGCGCATCCCTGGACTTCTTGCCTTGTCTCCTTCCGTGGAATGGCAAAAATCAACAGATCGTTGCCCTTCCGTCGTTCCACCCTTCTCTGTTGCCCTTGTCCTCTTCAAATCAGTGGAATGGCGAGAAACCATCTTTTGGGCCTCGGACTTGCATCTTGGCTTGTATACTGGCAACGCGACATTAGCACATGGGTTTCACAGAAATGGAATGGAAGTGCCAACATTGGCTCATGTTCAGGGACACATGCCCCTCGCAGGCATGGCAAGATTCTAGATTTCTAGGTAGAGCAGACCAAACTAGAGAAAAACACCCTATGTACACATAGTACAATATATACAGAAAACATCACTCCTTAAGAGAAATATGGCTTAAGGAATTGCCCATGAATTGGCAACTCCAGAAGCTCACCCATCAAAGTTTGCAAGTAATAGGAATCCTCACCATGTTTATTGCTGATCAAATATGGTCCCAGCCAGATAGCATCAAATTTGGCATGCTTTCCCTTTTCCTGCACTTTTGCATTCCACATAAGCACCATATCACCAACCCCAAACCTTCTGGAGGAAGATCTCTTGTCATACAAGGTTTTTACTTGCAATTGCAACTTCATTTTTTTTCTTTGTGCTGTCCTTCTTGTTTCATCAAGTTCTACTAGAGTATTAATCCTCACTTGCATTTCATCTGAGCTATCATCATCATACTCTTGTATGAATTTGTACAGCTGAAGCATATTATTAGTAGGCATCCTAGCCTCAAGCCCATAGACTAGCTTTCTTTATAGTTACCCTATCTACCCACAAGGCATGTTTTAACTTAAAATCCCAAGCCTTTTTGTTCCTCTCCATCACTCTCTTGACAATCTTCATGAGACTCTTGTTACTGGACTCAGCTTGTCCATTTACTTGAGGATGCTAGGGGGATGAATGTGAGATGGAAATTCCATACTTATTGCAAAAATCAACAAATTCTTATGACCGAAAGTACATAGCATTATCAGTCACAATTTTCTCTAGTACACCAAACCTGGTCAGAATGTTGTTCATTAAAAAGCCAGTAACCACTTTACTTGTTGCCCTCTTTGTGGGAATAGCCTCTATCCACTTAGTGAAGTAATCAGTAGCAACTAATATCCATGAATGTCCCCCACTTGATTTTTCTGCAATCTCACCAATGAAATCAATTCCCCATTGATGGAATAGTGCCTGTACTGAGATTGGTCTAAGAGGTAAGTTTCCAGAAAATTTTAACTTACTAGCAAACCTCTAGCATGCATCACATGCCCTTACCAATTTTTGTGCATCTCTAAAAAGTTTTGGCCACCAAAATCCTACCCTCAAGATCTTGTGAGCAGTTGTTTTAGCCATGTAATGACTGCCACATACACCATTATCCATTTCATACAAGAGTTCTTGAGCTTGTTTTCTATCTACACATTTGAGCAGAACTCCATTCATATTTCTCCACCATAGCTCATTCCCAATTATAACATACTTGACAGCTTGTAACTTTAATGTTCTCTTTTAATTATCTGTCATCCCTTCAGGGCATGATAAATTTTACAAGTAATGTACAACATCCCTATACCATCCTATAGTCTACATATCACAAATAGGGGACACATCAATATATTCAACATTATTTACTTGATTTGCTTCCAGATTCACTTCTGCCATCAACTTGGCCAGTCCTTGTCCTCTGACCAATTTTGTAATTTGCACATCAATGTTGAATTCTTGAATTCTATTTATCCATCTACACCTTCGGCCAGTAACTTCTTACTGAGTAAGGATATCCTTGACAGCAACTGTTGGTACATATGCAACAATTGTAGTACCAACCACGTAATTTCTGAAGTTCTTGATTGCCTTGACCAAAGCATAAGCCTACTTTTCTGTCATGTCATACTTTAATTCTACAGTCTGTAATGATTTGCTAAAAAAGGCAATTGGCTGTTCATATCCTCCATTCTTTTGTAGCAACACAGCAACAATAGTATGAAAGGAAGCACAAGAGAAAAGTTGAAAAGACTTAGAGAAGTTAGGAGACTTCAATACAGGAGCATCCCTAATGGCCTTTTTTATCTCTGCAAAAGATTTAGATGGCTCTTCACTCCATGCTATCTTTTCACCTTTCTTCAGCATCTTTGAGATAGGTCGAGTAATTTCAGAAAAAATTGTTACAAACCTTCTCAAGAAATTCACTTGACCAAAGAAAGACTTAATACCTGTGATACTCTTAGGCTGAGGAATCTTGTCAATTGCAGCCACTCTCTCTGGATCAATTCTCACTCCTTGTTTGGATACTATATGTCCCAACAACTTTCCTTCTGTAACCCCAAAAGCACATTTTTTAGGATTAAGGGATATTCCATACTCCAAGGCTTTGATGAAAATCTTTTCTAAATGCATGCAATGTTCCTCTTCTTTCTTGGAGAATGTCGTTAAATCATGGACTACCATGAAGATGTCTATAAAATCATAAAAAGCTACATCCATAGCTCTCTGAAAAGTGGCACCCGCATTTGTCAAGCCAAAAGGCATTCTGACATACACATAAGTGCCCCAAGGAGTTGTAAATGTAGTCTTATGCTGCTCTGACTCCTTCACTTTCACGTGATTGTATCCAAAAAAACCATCCATCATAGATAATAGCTCACACCCTGTCACTTTCTGGAGCATTGCTTCCATATTAAGTAGAGGATAGTTATCTTTTAATGAGGACACATTTAAATTTCTGAAGTCTACACATAACTGTATGTCCCCATTCTTTTTCCTTACTGGCACAAGATTAGACACCTAGGTCGAATGTCTGATGGGTTTGATAATTCCCCCATCCCTAAGTTTCATCAACTCCTCTTGCATTTTAGGTGCCAATGTAGGGTTGATAAGCCTCTGCTTCTGTCTAAATGGCTTAGCACCATCCTTTAGTGGTATTTCATGCTGAAAAAGATCTTCCCTGTAGGCCTTCAGGTCATCATAAGAAAAAGCAAACACATGTCTATATTTTCTCAACAAAGTGATCAACATAGCTTTAATTTGAGGTTTCATGTTTTATCCTACATACACTTTTTTGGGTGCATTAGTAGTTCCTAGGTTAACCTCTTCCAAGTCTTCTTGATGAGTAGGAGCTTGCTTTATAGTACTTCTATCAAGACCATCAAATACTCTTTCTAAAGCAACCAGTCCGATGGGAATCTTGTTTGTCTTTAGTTGTATCACTTCAGTCCCAAAAATTGTATCCTTTCCATCCACAGTTTCTACAAAAGCCCCAAAATCAATCTCTTGATTCTCATATTGGTCAACACACCTCAGGAACTTCAGAATGTCATTATCATTATTAAAAACTTGCCAATTCTCTTTGTTATCAATGATTGATGGTCTTGTTTGTGCCTCAACCTTAGAAATACCAGTAAAAGTCATATCATCAGGTCGGAGTGCAATGTTGGCTAGCAAATCTGCCATTTGATTTTTTCCCCTTTCTAGCCAGTCAATACCAAAAGCATCAAATTGTTCAATTGAATCCCAAACAGCATTCCTATATTTTTTCAACCTTCGATTCTTTGAAACAAACCTTGACCTGACCTAGGATATAACTAATTCAGAATTACCAATGACTCTTAACTTCTTTATTCCATGCCTTTCAGCCAGTCTCAATCCTAATAATAAAGCTTCATATTCTGTAACATTATTTGTGCATGCAACTAACAAGGAAAATAAAAACTTGAAAGTTTTACCACTAGGAGAGATAAGGATTACCCCTGCACCTGAACCCTCTTTCCAGCAAGCACCATCAAAGTACATGGTCCATAAATGATCATTGTTTGCTTGGTGTAATGCCTCCTTCTTCAAAGGTACTGGCCTGCTAGCTTCTTCTTCTTCAGGCAATTTCTCAACCTTGACACTGCCAATGTCCACATCAGTGAAATGAATGTGTTCCTCAAGTTCATCCTCTAGTACTGTAAATTGAAAGAGAGGCTCTCTAAGAAGCTTAACATTCTTTCCATCAATAGGGATAGTGGCAAAATTCATATCACATTGCATGCTCCCACCAATAGCAACAAACCACTTTCTAGATAGCAACATTCCATAAGTGGGAGGAATATCCACCACAGTTGCACTCATCACAAACTCCTTACCAGGGTATGCTGCCAACCTATAAGGTATCTCCCTTATGATTCCTATGACTGGGACCTCCCTATTATCCATTGCATAACACTTTCCATATGCCTTCGTGATCTTCAATCCCAATGATTGCATGACTTGTATTAGCATAATATTGGAAGATGCCCCTGAATCAATCATACAATTTTTTAGAATCTTATTATTTATGATCAAGGAAACATAGAAACGATCCACTTGATTAGGGCACGCAGTGAGTGTGGAACCCAAAAACACCTGAGGGTTATCATTGTTGCTTCCCTCATTTTCCTTTTCCTTTCTTTTCTCTTTGTTTCCTTGAGGTTGAACCTTTTCTCTTTTTTCATTGCAGGCTAAATCTACATTATTGATATAAGCCAATGCTTTAGTCTTATGTCCATCAATCCTCATCAACTCCAAAAGTGGAACCGACACCTTCACTTGTGACAATATTTGGAACATGTCAACAGGAGCATATTTGGCCATAATGTAAGCTGCAACAACATTGTCCTAAGAATGCCCCCCATTTGCATCAGAAGTTCCATTCTCATGAGTTGCACTCTTTTTCTTTTCAACATCTTTTTTCAGCTTTTGGGGCTTATTTGAATCTGATGGGGAAACCAATGGCTCACCAGCCTGTACCTCATTAGGCTTCTTTCCCCATACTTTGGCATTTCTTGCCCTACGCTCATCTCCTCTCTTACCAGTCTAGTTTTCCTTGATGAAGACACTACCAACCTTGCCCTGATCACTGTTTATATTTATGTTCCTTAACTAATAATTGCTTTTAAACCGAGCAACAACAACAGCAGTCAATTTCTTAATTTCTTGTTCTGATGGCCTTCTCAAAGTGACATCACATTCTTCATCTTCAAGGCAATGCACAACACAATTATCTTCTTCATGTCCATATGAAAATACTCGTTGTTGGTGTGCATTTGCTATGTATATCTAATTTTTAACATCAATTTCACTTGTTTCTTCATCAGAATGAAACTTTCCATCAGAAAATAGCATATTAATCACATCGCCCTATTCAAAGGACAAGTCACAATCACCACATGTGTTTGGGTCTTCTCCTACAGATTGTGCAAGAGCACATTGGTGTCGTGAGTGGGGCAGCTGGCAAGCTAAGCACCAAGGAGTATCATCTACAAAATTTGTAGCAGTCTTCTTCAATGGATTAGGAGGTTCTCTACTCTGCAAATTCTTCTAATTGTTAAAAACAGGCTTACCATCATGCCAATTTGTATTATAGGGCTGATCATGCAATCTTGGTACTCTATCATCTCCTTGGAAAGCAGGTCTTTCATTTCTTTGGAAAGCTAGTCCCTCATTTGCTAGACCCTTTTCTTGTCTAGCTATTTTTTGATTTAGATCCTTTAAAGCATTCATAACTTGATCCATTCTATCTTCCTGTGGAGATGCTTTCTCTACAGATCCTTTATCCTCCCTTCTTGGATTCTTCAAGATCTTCACATCTTCTCTTCTCCCCACTTTACCAGCATCTTTTCTATTGCTTTCAATATGCGGGACTGTTTTGTAAGCATCTCTTAGAGTTGGTGGATTCTTGTCTCTAAGAAGATATCCCACTTTAGGATCAAAAGCATTGCTATATGTGACTTAACATACAGGCTCATTTGGTTTCAAATGATTTGGAATTCTATTCATGGCCTTTTGAAACCTTATGTTGAAATCAAAAAATGACTCATTATGACCCTTAGTGATTGTATTAAATTCATTTAGCATGAATCTGGGATCAGTCTTGTCACCATACTGCTCCCTGATTACTCTCTTAAATTCCTCCCACGATCCAATGCTTTCCACTGGCAAACTTCTGTACCAATCTTTGGCCTCTTCAGTGAGTGACTGCATAAACAACTTCATCATTGCATCCTCACTTTCTACCTCAAAGTCATCCATCATATTATTAAATGACCTCAAGTGATCCTCTCCACTTATAGTATTATTACCAGAAAATCTATCCAACACCTTCCTTATTTCATTTGGGAGAGGATTCGAATATCCAGTATCCCAGCAAAGCATAGTTGTTTATATCTGTCCAACTGCATAGGTCTTCTAGTGAATTTGTCTTTGTGACTATTAGGTTGAATATTTGTACCACTTCCCCCTACAGTGAGTGACTATATAAACAACTTCATCATTGCATCCTCACTTTCTACCTCAAAGTCATCCATCATATTATTAAATGACCTCAAGTGATCGTCTCCACTTATAGGATTATTACTAGAAAATCTATCCAGCACCTTCCTTATGTCATTTGGGAGAGGATTCAGATACCCGGTATCCCAACAAAGCATAGTTGTTTATATCTATCCAGCTGCATAGGTCTTCTAGTGAATTGGTCTTTGTGACTGTTAGGTTGAATATTTAAACCACTTCCCCCTACAACCAAACTCCCTTGTTATCCTATAGTGTGACCTCCAAATTGCACATGTACATTGGGGTTGGGATTAGATGGGCCACCAAGAGATAAGGCATTTACATCAGTAGTTGTAGATGTAGATTGACTGTGAGAAATGGAAACTATAGGGTTCCCAACATAAGACTTAGGGAATTGAATCTTCTTCTGCATTTTAGCATTTGCAGCTAACAACTCCACTCTTTCTAGCTCCATTTGTAGCTGTTCATTCTCCCTTTTCAATTTAAGGTCCAATGGAATTGTCCCTCCTAATGCAGGAAGACCCTGATGCATTTCAACCTCTTTTATAATTACTCCTTTCACAGGTCCCTTCCCTTTATCAACTTGTTGCACAGGAGGATTAGGAGCATTAGGGTGTATGATTGTAGTACTAACAACAGAACTAGTCCAAGTATTGATAGGGGTATTCTTCAAAGGGATATTCACATTACTTTGGCTAGAGATTTGAGATACTACAAGGCCAGTGGATATGGCAGATACTAGCTCAGATTCATTTGTCATTAATGACTTCAATTGTCCCAGCCTTACCTTCATTCTATCCCTCTCCTCCATAGCATACCTGATTCTTTCCTCCCTTTCCTTGACTCTTTTCAAATTCATTTATGTTATTCTCTGAGTCTCTCTTTGCAGCTCATTAATTTCCTTCATCAAATCCTCCTCAATAGGCAATGTGGTATCTAAATCAGAGGTTTCCAAGGAACTATCTAGGAGATTTACAACATTCATGTGGAAAGTAGGAGTAGGTGACCTACTAACAGGATTACCTAATAAATCATAGTCATGGGAATATGAAGGGCCTGACCCTTTGGGAGTAGACGGCTTGTTTGCAAAGAGACTTGGATGGGTCTGTTCTTTTTCAACAAAATCCGCAAAAATTGAATTATATATATTTGTTTCAGGCATACCATACTTGTGTAATTCCTCATTAACAATATGATGCCTAGACTAAGGAGGACAGGTATTGGACTTACCAAAATCATCCTTCTTCTTTTTCCAAGATTGATAGGTAACCTGAGGTAGTTCTCCCTCCAACACTTGATCAAGATGATTTCTTTTTTGGTTTCTAATTTTCATCATCTTTTCTCTACTTATTTCTTTGAGACAAATTTTATACTGGGACAGGAGATTCGGAGTCGCCACCGAGATTATGGGAACTTGATATACTCAGCTTCTTCAAAGAAATACTACAGAGATGCAAGTAAAAACATAGAAGGATCCCTTCTTTCTTTAAACACAATTACTTTCTACTTTGATCAGAGTCGCCACCCTCTTAAAGGGAATAATACTTCACTTAAAATGTATGCAAACTCTACATGCCCATGACACACCACTGGATTAAGATATCTATAATGAAACAGTTCCCTAGTAGAGTCACCATTTTGTTGGGGTTTTTTCTTGCTACCTTGAAATCCTAAGGATAATACACTGTTCAAACCAAGGGATCTGAGGTTTAGGACAGATGGATATACCCTATCAACATATTTAAGACAAGAAAGGCCAATTGACAAGGCTAAACCTAGCCTTCTACACTTTGAGCTCCACAACACTCAGTTGGCTATACCTATTTTTGGCCTGGATGTATGATAAAAGATTCACTAGACAACTCTTCACAGGCCTACGAATGTGGAAATTTCTCATACAAATGAATAAGAGAACTGAATACAACTGCTTATCCCCAGGCACCATCCCTTTATGCCCTAAACAAACATTGAGAACAATTTAAACATAAAGATGGGAAAGATTTATTTAAGTGTTGATTGGTGATTCCCTCTAGGGCTTGCATAGAATGAACACACTAGACCGGTGTCTTATCCATTGGGTAGAGTCAAGATATAAATAACCAAGATCATATAACAACTTGAAATGTAAGATCAGTAACCTTCTAAACACTATTGCCTTACAATAATGAGGCCTCTTATGCAGAAGACATTCTTAGTTATCCTAAATGAAACACTCTTTCCCTAATATTTGATTAAAAGCAAGATTAACCCATTCTTTGAACAAGAGCTATCAACCAAATATTTGTTACAACAAATGTGCAACAACAATCAGTATAATCTTTGATTATTAAGACTGAAGAGAGAAAACATACATTCTGGGAGACATCTTTGTATAAGCATTTAATTAAAACTACAGACTGAAATGCTTGTTATTATCTGAACTGATTATTACAATACTTGAACTCTGAAAAACTTAAAGAATATCCAGAAATCTATTACAGAAACCCTATACAAAAATTACATGCTTGAGACTTGGAGAAATGGAAAAAACTGACCCTTGCTCAGTGCCTCAAATCTCTCATTTATAAGAACATGAGACTCGTTGAAAATCAAACCCAGGCAACTAACCATAGTCTATTAGGAAAGAATATGCCTCCTGCCATCATGGAATCACAACAGGACCACATCGTGACTTCACAAAGCAGCACAAAATTTACGAACACACACAAGGTAGTGGCCAAATTGGTTACAACGGCCTGGCAACTCTCAAGAATAGCAAAGGCGTGAGAAGCATTAGTATGAACAGTCATGGAGATTAAAACGGTTTCAAAAGGGGAAGAGTTTGAGAAGACATCCAAATTTGCCAAATTCTCGCTCATCATGATGGTAACTATTGCCACATCATCAAGCCACATCATCCTCTACGTGGACAAACCTTATCCAGCCTTGAAACAACCAAATCCGTAATTCCATGCTTGCATTTGATTAACAGTTCTTCTCCTCTATGGAATATCGGAATGCACTAAAAATGTATTTTATGCAGACCTTGACCATTGCCGAACATTAGAAAAATTAAAATGTGTTTTAAGAATTGTCCCCCGCAGTTCTGCCAATGTCAACTAATCGCCTGCCATCGCCTAGTGCAGAATGGCAAAAAAGAACGATTTCTGCATTTCCACAAATCCCTAGACCTCTTGCCTTGTCTCCTTCTGCAGAATGGCAAAAAGCAACAGATCATCGTACTTCCACCGTTCTACCCTTATCTATTGCCCTTGTCCTCTTCGAATCAACGGAATGGCGGGAAACTAGCTTTTGGGCCTCAGACTTTCATCTTGGCTTGTATACTTGCAACGTGGCATCAATACATGGGTTTCGCATAATGGAATGGAAGTGCCAACAGTCCACATAAATGTATAGTAAAAATAAGAGAAACAGGGTTCAAATTCTAGCTATAGGAGGTGATATTACACCATAATGGGAGGAATTACACTTTCACTATAACCAAGGATAGAAATAAGTTTGAGTTATAGTTGTTGAAGACCAAGGAAGAAACCACAAAGAACAAGGTAATTCTCTTAACTACTAAAATGTTTCTCAAGGAAGTTGAAAACTTGTGGGAATGCTATGTATTAGTGATTAAGCTTGCGCCATTGGAAAAAGGTATGTTATAGAGCTTGGAGGAGTCAAAAATGGAGGAGCTACTGATGGAATTTGTGGAAATCATTAATAGTGGAATACCTATAGGAATGTTGCTAGTGTACAACCTTCACATTCTATGGATTTGATTCTAATATCTAGTTTGCCTAATAAGTAACCACATAAGATGAATCCTTGTACGTGTGTTGGGTTGAGAAAGGTGGATGAACTATTCGAAAGAGGCCTAATTAGGGAAATTACGAACCCTTACCCTATACCAACAGTAAATGTATCAAAGAGAAAAAAAGAAGATGTGTACATCCTTGTTCTATTGACAAGATCTCCATCAAGTATAGGTTTCTATTATTTTGCATGGATGATCAAATGGATTATTTGAGTGTAGGATGTTAATTTTCCAAGATTGATCTTAATAGAAATTACCATCAAATAAAAATATGTGAAGGATTTGAATGGAAGATAACTTTTCTAGAACCAAGAATGGATTGTATAAGTGATTGCTCATGCTATTTGGGTTGACCAATGTGCTAGGTACCTTTATGATATTGATGAGTCAAGTCTTGAAACCATTCTTGGATTAGTTTGTTGTTGTTTATCTACTTGATATTTCAATGTTTAACAAGACAAAAGAGAAACATATTGTGCATGTGTAAGTTTTAATGTAGCTAAGGAATGAGAAGTTGTGTGTAAACTTTAAGCAATTCACTTTCAAGAAAAATTTTGTTGGTGTACATGGGATTTGTGCTATCTCATGATGGTTACAAATGGACTCTAAGAAGGTTAAATCAATTATTGAGTGGTTAGTACCACAAATTATAACAAAGGTAAAAATAGTTCATGGTTTAACTAGTTTATACAAGAAGTTTATCATAAGTTTAGTGGGATATGTGCACCTTTAATACACTACATGAGGAAAGGAGGGTTTTGTGGGCAATATGTGTTGTCGTTGATGTCAACATAGTATAGATTGATGTCAAAATAGTAGATGGAAATGTATAGACAAACTTGTACAAAGAAAGAGTTAGTATGGTCAAGGCAAACCAGTCTGAGAGAAGATAAAATAGTCTAAGTATGAGGAGATGATCAGTTCTAGGTTTGAGAATGGTGTAGAGGCAAATACTTATGTTCTTGCATGGTTCCTAAATTCACACATATATATCTCATCAGTTGGGAGTACCACACTCAATGATAAGGAACATAGATATGATAAAGGAATTCACAGTGCACACTCTAAGTCAATATCACTATGAGTTGGTCTGCATTTCTCTACAAAGAAACATTTGATCATGTGGGTCTAAATATAGCTTCTTATAGGTATTGTCATGCTATACCCAAGTTTTCAGCTCTTCAAATCTTTGGCATGAAAAGTTACAAGGGACAGAGTATCGCTCATCACCTGGACAAAGAAAAATAGTAATGGGGAGATAAGGGAATGCTATGTATTCCTCTAGAAGAGATCTATTTATCATGTGGTTCTAATGAATGATTAAGATATGTATGAGATATGGTATGATGAATTTTCAAGTGCTCTAGTGGCCTACAAAGTCAGTATTTAAGCGGCGAAGGCAATACAGTCTGTTCTGGAGCCTAAATACACAAGTTTGAGTTTTGTAGAAGTTGAAACAAGTATAGATCTGTCACAGGAACTTATATGGAGGTATTACATGGTCTAAGGTACATCAGGTATGATTTGCATGCAGATAATTTTTAGTTTCCAATACCACATCAAGTAATCATGTTTGTAAGTAAAGTTTTAAGTATGCTTGTCCTCCAGAACCCTGGTTAGCCAAGTCACTTTTTGAATTCCTTCAAAGACATCAAATAAAGCTGTGTGGATATGATAAGTAGCATATATTGATGTCTAAGTTCATTTCCAAAAGGTTTCAGGCCTTACACTTCGCCACTACATCGTACTTAAGATGTGAAGCATCACATGTGGTTCGGAAGACTTTGTTTTCTACAGATAGTCATGTTTTCTATCTTGCAGATGCATAGCTTGATATGATACTCCTTCAATAAGGTGTATTGATGTTGTTGAGATCTTGTATGATTGAATACTTGGTCTGCATTGAGTTTCTAGCTTCTCCCCAATAGCTGAAAGATGAATAATTAACAATGCTAAGCAGTATGTGCCGATTGGTTAAGTACTTGATGCATGTGGAGGATAGTCATGTTTTATATCTTGTGGATGCATAGCTTGATATGATACTCCTTCAGTAAGGTGTATGGATTTTTTTGAGCTTTTTTATGATTGAATCCTTGGTTTGCATTGAGTTTCTAGTTTCTCCCCATTAGTTAAAAGATGAACAGTTAACAATGCTAAGCAGTATGAGCCGACTGGTTAAGTACCCGATGCATGTGGCTCCTGACTAGTTTCTGCAAGTTTGAAAGGTATGGAAAGATGTGTTTTGATGTTTTTCATAATTCCCTTAGGTTTACAATAAGTTATCTTATCATCTTGCATGTGTTGAGGTCATCGAGTGACTTGTTACACATTTCACCCAATATTGATCATTTTACTGACCTAATCAATGTTTCAATGTGTTGTAGAGTATATATATATATAGAAGATATAATTCATTTGAGAAGTAAGCAATGCGAAGGTGAGAATAGCAAAGCATAGGGCAAGATATGAAGTGTGCAAAATTAGTTTGATAATATGTATTGAGCAAGAACTAGCAGACTGCACCATCAGTATAAGGTAGATGTGTTCTGCATAGCAGTTTATGTAGTGATATTAAATTATTATAAAACATATTGCAGTGAGCAGATTGATTAGGGAGTAATAGCTTCCTTGGGTTGCAGCCCAAAAATAAAGTTACAAACATTTTTGCAGTGAGCATATTATATTGTGAGATAACACTCACCGTGGTTTTTCCCTGCTTTAGGGTTTTACACGTAAAAATACTGGTGTCAAGTGTTGATTATTATGTTGCATGCTTTCCTTTCTATTTTACAAGTTATTCAGTTTTAACAGTTAATATATAGTTAACTTTTTGTATGTGATGATTCACCCTCTTTCTGAACACATCATTGTGTTCAACAATTGGTATCAGAGCCAAGTACCTATGGATAGCTTAAAAACTAAGGTAGATCCTATTTCTGAACACATGGAATCTAAAGTCATGGACAATGATATATTTGTACCAGAACCAAATCTTGAAGCAATGGAGCCTGAAGGTTGGGATCTTGATGATTATGAAGTAGACCTTGAAGGAGAACTCAAGTTTGCCCTTGATGATCTAGATGAGGCAAGAGAACTAAACAGAGAATGTGAAGACTTGCTCGAGGTAGCCAAGAAGACAATTGACAAATTAAAGGCAAAGGCCATAGAGTCAAATGAAGAAGTTGGCAAGTTGAAAACTCTGTTAGAAGGAGATAAATGAGGTGACACAAAACTCAAAGAGGTAGAAGAAATGATCTCAAACCTAAAGATCATGGTCGAAGAAGAAAAGAGAATTGAAGACTGCTTGAACATCAAGCTCAATGAGGAATCATCTAAATGTTGAAAACTTGAAGAAGAAGTTGCCATTTTAAGGAAACAATTGGAAAAGGAAAAAGAATAGATTGACAAGGGACTAAAGCTGAAAGGAGGATCTAAAATCTTTGATGAAATCATTAATTCTCAAAATCCAGCAAATGAAATATTAGGTCTTGGTTTTGAGAAGGGGAAAAGTCCATTGTACAATGCTCCTGCAAATCTATATGATAACTTCCCATCAGAACGAAAGGATGAATCAAAGAAGGAGAAGACCTACATTGAAAATCCTAAGAAGAAAACCTATAGAATCACAAGAGAAGATGAGTTCACTCCTCTCCAAAGATAGAGGAAGAATATGAAGAAAAATTTTAGAGATGTTCTACCTACAAAGCAATCAGTTCACATCAGGTACTCTCAAACCTTCACTGGATATTGTTTTACTTGCAATAAGCTTGGACACAAAGATGTTGATTGTACGAACAAGATAAATCAAAATGCTCAAAGATGTTACACTTGCAATAAAGTTGGTCATAATGCTACTGAATATAGAAGCAAGACTAATCAAAACTCAACTAGGTGTTATGTCTACAATAATTTGGGACATAAGGCTAATGTGTGCAAAAGTAATGTGCCAAGGGACAATAGGAATAATGTTCAATCCTTATATCGATACTACTAGACTTGTAAAAAGTTTGGCCACAAAGCAACTAACCACAGACCAAAATTAAGAAGAAATGGAAACACTTAGCAAACAAAGTGCGCTTGTCATGAGTGCAATCAAACAAGGAACTCTAGAAAGAATGTGAGGCTTGTCTGACAAAAGAAATTTGATATTGCTCAGCAAAGACTAGAGATGAATAAAGAATGGAAGAAGAAGGAAGTATGTGTTGTTTTTAGACCTCTACCTAGTGCAAGTGGATACTCTAATAACTAAAAGATGAAGTTATGGTTCAGGAGGAGTTGCAATTGTACAATTCTGCAAAGCACTGAAATGAGCAAGATGTTGAATTCTCAGCATTTTATTTTAGAAAGAATATGAAGAGGAAATAAAGAAAGCAACCTTATTGAAGAAAAGAACAAGTAAAGAAGGTGAGACCTCAAAAGAGAAAGATAAAGGAAAACCAAAGAAGGTCAAGAAACTTGATTATGTTCCCCTGCAATTGGAAGTGACTGCAAATGCAATTACAGAGGGTGGCTTAAAAGAAGTTGCAAGAATTTATGATGAAAGGCCTGCCAATGAAAAAACTACTCCTGAAGAAGCAATAGTCATATATATGGGAGCCCACAATTTGACTTTAATTGAAATTATAGATCAACTATTCAAAAGCCTTGTTGATATCCTTAACAAAAGAAGGAATGATGCACTAAGTGAAGAAGCTCAGGTAAAGAAAAGAGCAATTTAAAAGGCTTGTCCCACTATCTCTAAGGAAGGTAGAGTCAGAGTCTCTAAAATTCTAACAAAAGAATTTAGAACAAAAAGTAGACTGAATACTCTGATGTCATGGAATGAGGAGGAGATAAAGAAATTGAAAAGGGAAGCACTGAAGAAAACTCTTGAAGGAGAAGACCTACATTGAAAATCCTAAGAAGAAAACCTACAAATTCACAAGAGAAGATGAGTTCACTCCTGTCCAAAGACAGAGGAAGAATATGAAGAAAAATTCCAGAGATCTTCCACCTACAAAGCAACCAGTTGACATTAGGTACTCTCAAAGCTTCATTAGCTATTGTTTTACTTGCAATAAGTTTGGGCACAAATCTATTGATTGTAGGAACAAGATAAATCAAAATGCTCTAAGATGTTTTAAAATAAAGGAGGGGTTAAAATTTATTAAAACGAGAAGAAGAACAAAGCAAGAAAATTACAAAGCCCTATCAAGCTCCACTAATTGAGCCAGATGTTGAGACAGATCCGGGGGTAAACAACCACGGTCCATCAAATTCCAATCATGAATATGATCAGAAGCCCATTTAGCCAAACAATCAACAACGCTATTCCATTCTCTAGGAATATGAGTAAAAGTAACATACTCCAACGAAGCACAGAGGTTAAGAATCTGACCAACAATTGAAGCCAAATGCCAACTGACATTATCTAAATGCCTCCTATTCAACAAGTTCACCACAACCTGGGAATCAGCCTCACATATGATCCTTCGCCACCCCAATTGACTTCCACGCTCCACAGTCGTTAAAATAGCCTGAGCCTCCATAAGATTATTAGTATGAAGACCCTTATAAACAAAGAAGATAAACTGAACTTCTCCAGAGCTATCTTGACCAACACCACCAATTCTAGCATGACTAGGGTTTCCATGAGAATAGCCATCCGTGTTGATTTTTAGTGTACCCTGAGGCGGAGGAGACCATCTCCCCTCCCTATTCACCTTCGGGGTAGGATGTCTACATCTGTTGCGCATGAGCTGACGTTGAGGAGGCGAAAGATGAAGACGGTGACAACAACCAACATCACAAGGGTTCGCTGATGCTGTAAGATCACACTTAGCCGCAACAGTTTCCCCCAAAGAATGCAGAATTTTCCACCACAAGCGAGGGGCCACTAACATCACCTCCTAAAAAATCTGACGATTCCGCTCCAACCAAAGGTTCCACATAATAAAGGAGGGGCCAATAGCCCAAGCAACATGAAGAAAGGAAGTAGAAATAGGGGCCTTGCCCCACCGATCCACAAACTCAGCCAGGAAGGAGACATGCCAACAGGGCATATTCCACACCCTCCACCAAAAATGCCAAATCTCCCTAGCATAGGAACATTGGAAGAAGAGATGAGAGACACTCTCCTCATAGTTATGACACTAAACACACATAGAGAGGCCTTGGAAGCCACGCTTACACAAATTATCCCAAGTAAGGCACCAGTTTTGAGCAACTAGCCACAAGAAAAAATTACATTTGGGCTACAACAACTTGTGCCAGACATGCTTCCACCAAGGGACCTCAATAGCCCCAAACAACTGCCTACCAAGCTGCTATAACTAGCAGACACAGAGTACTTCCCAGATAAATCAAGACCATCCCAAGCCAAGACATTGGGTCCCATCAAAGAATTACAAGCACGGGAAGCCAAAAGCTGAGCAAGCTCACACCTATCCTCCTCAGATCCCCTAGGAGGCCACTCAGAGGGAAGCTTCCAACGAAAGCTTACAGCCGAACCACAATATTGTGCAAATTTATAATGATCAATGGTATCCTAGCCAGCCGTAGTAAAACCTCAGAAAGTGACTGGAGGTGAGGAAGAGAAGAGAGAATAGGTGGGTGGCCATCCCAAGAATCTAACCAAAAAAGAGTCTGTGACCCTGAATGACAGATCCAAAAAAGCGCACGCTTAATCAACTGAGCCCTAGCTTTCAAAGTATGCCAAATCATAGAACCACTCCCCTCCAGAGGATAGCGAGGGACTTCATAAGAAGCAACACCCCTAAGATACTTATGGGTGAGAATACGGGCCCATAACTGATGCTGATTGGTACACCAATGCCAGTAAAGCTTAGCAGCAAGAACTTGCCCATTCAAAATAGCAGAGCGTAAACCAAGACCACCCTCCTGCTTTGGTCTACTCACAGAATCCCACTTAACAAGGCTCCACTTAGTAGACAGTAAGTTACCACTCCAAAGGAATTAACGAGAGAGGACATCAAAAGCCCTAAGGAAATACATAGGGGCCACTTGAACAAAGCATCTGTAGATAGGAAGGGCCTGGATAACCGACTTGAGAATAGTCACTCTAGCAGCTGTAGATAACCATCGATGAGTCCAATGAGTTACCTTCTGCCTTAGCTTGTCAAGAAACATCTGCCAGGAGGACCAAGGCTGACGCCCAACAGCCAGAGGAATACCCAAATAGACAAAGGGAAGAGACCCAATTTGAAACCGCAAAATAGCTGCAATTCATCGTTGGATAGCCTGAGGTGTATTAAAAAAGAAAATAGAAGACTTTTGCTCATTGACTTTCTGACTCGAAGCAGCAAGGTAGATATCCAAAGCTTGCCTAAATGATTCAGCTTCTCGAATACGAGCCAACCCCATAAGAGAAGTATCATCCACAAACTGGAGATGGAAAATCATTGGCAGACCCAAGCCCCATGCTAGCCATGAATCAAGCCTTGGGAGACCTTACATTTAAGAAAGTGACTCAGCCCCTCCGCCATAATGATAAACAGATAAGGAGAGAGCGGGTCCCCCTGACGAAGGCCCCTAGTAGCACCAAAAGGCTCTGAAGGTTCTCCATTCACAATAACCGAAAAGGAGGAGGAAGTCACACAACTCAAAGTCCAACTCACCTAATCCGAAGAAAAACCAAAGGCCAACATAATCTTCTGAAGAAAACTCCATTTAACTCTGTTGTAAGCTTTGTCCATATCCAACTTGATGAACATAGACTGTTCCGAAGAAGTCGCCACGGAATGAATGACCTCAGAGGCTACAACCACCCCATCCAGAATGCCGGCTTGCCACAAAGCCTCTTTGCTCCTTAGAAATGACAATGGGTAGGCATTGTTTAAGCCTCTCAGCAATCAATTTCGTAATAATCTTGTACACCACATTACAGAGCGCAATAGGTCTAAAGAATTCAAGCCTATTAGCACCTTCCTTTTTAGGAATGAGAACCAACAAAGTAGCATTCAGGGCCCATAGCATCTGCTTACTATGGAGAGACTCCCGAACAACCTCCAACAAATCCAGCTTCACAATATCCCAAAACTCCTGGAAAAATTCAACTGGAAAACCATCAGGGCCAGGAGCTTTCCCCTTATTCATCCCAAACACAACCTCCTCCAGTTAAGACAAGGAAATTGGACGAGTAAGAGAAGCATTCAAATCATTAGAGATCAAAGAAGGAATGCAAGCAAGGATCATATTCTCATCAGCCTCAACAAGAGGTGAGTCTTCAGTAAATAGGGCAGAATAAAACTGACGAGCCTCTCTAGACAACACCTGTTGCAAGGAAATTGAAAGACCCTCAGAGTTAACAAGAGAAGAAATATAACACTTATTCCGACAAGCTTGCACAGAATGATGGAAGAAAGCAGTATTCCTGTCACCCTCTTGAAGCCAATCAATCCTTGCCTTTTGTTTCCAGAAAATCTCCTCACGAAGCTCCCACTCCTCCACCAATTTCAGAGCTTGGGACTTAGCATGTCCCAGATCCTCCAAAAATCCCAAATCTCAAATTTGATGAGTAATAATAGCAAGATGATCATGTGCCTCCATTTTCTTGGCCCAAAGATTGCCAAAACACGACCTATTCCATCACTTAAGATGATACTTGATAAATTGCAGCTTCTTAACAAGACAATACATAGTTGTACCATACGCAGGGGCCCCGTCCAGCCACCACTACAAGGACGGATCATGGAGCCACATAAGCTAAAATTTGAAAGGAGGATTCTTTGGAGAAGGAAAAGAAGAAGCAGAAAACTTAATTGGCTAATGATCAAAGCCACACCAATCAAGAATCTCAGAGCAAGTGACCATGCAACTGCCCATCCAAAAACTAGAAACAAGAAATCTGTCCAGCCACTCAGAAATCGCTTCTGGACCACTCCGTCTATTATTCCAAGTTAAAATACCATTAGAGGGTTTAACATCAACCAGAGCAAGAGAATCCACATTTGCCCAAAAAAGATCTGAAGCAGGACCAAGCCTAGGCAGCCCCCCTCTTTTCTCCTCCAAACTCAACATAGAATTGAAATCACCAGCTAAGATCCAAGGAAGAAAAGGCACACAAGACCTAACAAACCTGAAGTGGGCCCAAAGCTGGATTTTACCATGGATGTCAATCGGAGCATAAACATTACTGACCAGAATAGTCTCACCAGACTCCAAAACTGAAGCCACCACAGAAATAGAGGAATGGTTAGAAATGCACCAGCGAGAACAACCTTACGTGGATCCCAGAAAAAAGCCAGACCTCCAAAGTTACCCTTAGAACCAATACACTGACATTGAATAGAAGCCCAAATACGAGGAGCATAGTGAAGCATGGAGTCCACCCGAAGCTTAGTCTCCTGAACGCAAAAGATATCTGGAGAATGAACCACAAACAAATCTTGAATAGCCTTTTGACGGGGGGTGCTATTCAAACCCCTTGTGTTCCATGAAAGAACAATCATGAGGAAGGTGGAGAGAAAAGGGCATCAATGGTCCTAACCGACCCAGATTCCACCAACAAATCCCCGGTGAATTTAAGCTTGTCCACATCCTTTTTACGGCCATCTTTGGATGAATTCTCAAGATGACCCCTCTTAAGAGGGCGTTGCAACACCCCCAGAACATGAGATGATCCCCGCCCCTTACTAGCACGCAACACCTCCTTAGCTAAATCAGCTAGTATAATGTCATCCTGCGGATCTGCAGAGGCACCAGGAAGCCCAGAATTCTCCTGTTCCAAAGCCAGAGAAAAATCCTTAACAACAATCGCCTGCTCCAGCCCTGTATCCATACTAGTGGCCCCAGAAGGAAACTCAACAGGAATCCCCTCCTCCAAGGCCTGATTATCCAAGACCTCAAAATGATTGGATACCTGATCACTTTGTCTATCTTTGTAGGCCCACTTCTGTCCCCTTCCTTTAGCCCTCAGCTTAATAGGAATGAAGCCATCCTTATCGGTCCCACCCTCAGCTATAGGCGACTTGCCTTTATCCCTCTTCTCCACCGAAGGCTCTGATGAGGGAGGAGAAGAAACCCCTGTAGCTTTGGGTTCCTGAGGGCATTGGCGCTGAAGGTGTCCATACTCATGACAGAAGTGACATCGAAAAGGGAGCGATTCATAATCTAACTGTTGAATCCACGAAACAGAGCCAAGACAAATTTCCAAATAATCTGACAATGGATTGTTTAAGTCAATTTCAACACAAATACGAGCAAAGGAAAACACCTTTTTATCCAGAGTATTCTGAGCGATGGCATCCGGCTTCCCCAGCAGAGCTGCAATCTGGAGTAGAATATCCTCCTTCCAAAACTCTAGTGGTAGCCAGGGCAAACAGATCCACATAGGAACTTGTGAAGGCATATCCTCTGCCGCGTTAAAACCTCCATGCTAGGGCTTCATGAACAAACCAACATGTTTGTAAAAATACGGCCCTCCCTCAAAAATGTGATTTCGATCCGAAATACAAGAAAAATCAACCATGAAATAACCATTCGCCGCCACCAGAATATCAAAATCATCCTCAACCTGCCAGGATCAGCGAATCCAGGCCTCCAACACCGAGAGAGGGATATGAATACCCAGGAACTTACAAATCAGAACATGTTGGCTCCAGTAAGAAATGTCCTCTTGTACCGATTCAGGAGAGATAACCAGCATCGGCCGATTAAGACTCCGCGGCAAACAACCATTCACTTTCTTGAGCTTAGAGCTCTCACCCACGAAAGAGGAATCCTCAGGTAAACCCTGAGACAGCTTCACACCAGCAAACACCAAGCTTTTTGAAACCCCTACCATTCCTCCACACCCAACACCAAACCCTACACACAACCTTGACAGCAAAACCCACGTTCACCCAACGCCAGTCCCTCCGGCAAAATCCACAGCAAGAGCAAAACAGAGAAAAAAGAAAAGCAAAACCCACCCCGAAAGCAGAGAACACCCCCAGCCGAGAACCACCACTGAGCAAAGGCAAAAAAAACTACACATGCAGAGAGAAAGAAGACAGGCGCGTGCCTTCACAAGCAGTGCGCAACCTTCCCCTCACCACGCAGCCTATACGCCCCCATCCATCTGCCCCAACCACTTTGCCCGCATTCAGTTATGATTTTCAAATGCTCTAAGATGTTACACCTACAATAAAGTTGGCAATAAAGTTGTTGAATGTAGAAGCAAGATAAATTAGAACTCAACTAGGTATTATGTATGCAATAAGATGGGACATAAGGCTAATGTGTGCAGAAGTAAAGTGCCAAGGAACAATAGGAATAATGCTCAATCCTTATATGGATACTGTTATACTTGTAATAAGTTTGGCCACAAAGCAGCTAACTGCAAATCAAAAGTAAGAAGAAATGGAAACACTCAGTAAATAAAGTACACCTGTCACGAGTGCATTCAGACAAGGAACTCTAGAAAGAATGTAAGGCTTGTCTCACAACAGAAAGTTGATATTTCTCAACAAAGAATGGAGATGAAAAAAGAATGGAAGAAGAAGGAATTATGTGTTGTTTTCGGACCTTTGCCTAGTGTAGGTGGATCCTCCAATAATTAGAAGATGAAGTACTGGTTTAGGGGGAGTTACAACTGCAGAATTCTACAAACCTCTAAAGTGAGCAAGACGTTGAATTCTCAACATTTTGGTCGGTGTTAGTGTGAGTATGATAAAATAAGGAATTGAAGAAGTCTACTCAAAATTCTAGAAGGAAATCTTTAGATGTGGCAGATTACAGAAGTCCTTAGGGTTTACAGTGATTAGGGCATCTACCAAAAGGATACATGAACTTAGGGGGAGTTCTTACTGTAAATTATTTATTTCTCCTTCATTATACTGAAAGAATTCAACATATAAATGAGATTGATGAAATTTTTGGAGCAATTGTTGGACTTGCAGAGGATTGCTGAAGGTTTAGAAGGTTTTGCATATGAAAAGGCCAAATTGGGTTAAAACAGAGGATGAAAGTAATGCAGAGTAGAATTGTTTGGTGAAATGGCTATATAGGCGATGCCTGATCATTTTTTATCACATTTGATCGAAGACAAAAGATTTGAAGAGCTAAAGGAGAATAGAAGACACTCTACAAAGCAATTAAGCACCTATCATCCCATATCCAAGTGTTTTTTAAATTTCTCTTGTTAAAACCCTAGCTCGTGAATATATTGCAATGGCAACACTGGTCATGACGGATATAGTTGAAAGGCCAAGGCCAAAATTTAAGACTTGTAAATAGATAATGATGGGTCTTTTTCTCATGTTCCCACCAATGTGATTCAAACTAAAGATGTTTGCATTTACATTCATTCACCATTAGATGAGTATGACCATTTGAAGCTTGAGTAATTCATGAATGACCATTTGCTTGGAGATGATTTCAAGTTGAAGCCAGAATTTGAAAATATTGCTACCAAAAATCTCGACATCTAGAAGGGCTTCTCAAACTTCCAATATAATGAAGGATGGGTTAGAATAGTCCTAAGCCGTATCCATGATGATTTCTTTTGTTTAGGTAAACCACATATAATCACAAAAGAAGCAATAAAGGCAATAACTAGTTTATGCTCCTCCGGACTAGTGCCTATTCTAAAATCCATTAAAAATGAATAGGTGATGAGGCTCATTGGAGCCAAATTTGACAAAAGGACTTTGAAAGTGAATGACATTGAGTAATTGGGAGTCTAGTATGCAACTATGAATATTGCATACAAAATTTACTACACCAACATGGAGAATTCAACCAAAACAACTGCAATTTATACAACATATCAAATAGTTAAAGAGGGAAAGGACTTTGATCTTTGTGAGCTCTTGCAGGAAAATCTCATGGACAACCTAAAAAGAACAAAGGAATACAAATACAAGTTCCAGTATGGCTCTTTAGTCATGTCTCATGTTCTACTTTATGAATGAATTGCCTAAAATGAAAGGAATGATATGGAAATTAGATACTCCTTTAGCTCATCAAATCAAAGATTACATGAAAAGTTTCCCTGATCATAAGCATTATGATACTTTATTTTGGGGGTTTTTCAAAACTTTCCAAAATGATATGCAATCCAGAGAAAGTATAACGACCAAGGTTGTAGAAAAATATAAAAATGATATCACATTTATGGTTGATAAAGACAATTTTTATATGGAGCCTATGGAGCCTAGTACTGTTTGGATTACAACTCTTCCCTATGAGGTTGTTGAATTAGACTTGGTAGGATATGCTAAACTGCTTCTCAGTAAATCAAAGGATCCTTCTACTGAGATGTCTAGCACATATGATGAAATCATGTACTCAAAAATTAAAAGAGATGTAAAGGAAACATAAGAGACAAAATCTAAGGCTGAGAAAATGAAAAAAAACCTAGAGAACATACTCAAGTCTCCTAAAGGTTCCTTAGGAGAGGCACAAATATTTCCCTCTACACAACTACTAGGAAGAACAAGTAGATCAACTGCAACCACTACCTTTGTTACCTCTGAATCATCATTACCTGCCAAAAGAACTGGTTCTGATATCCCAATTCAAACTGTTGAAAAGATGAAGCCTACCAACTGCAAAAAAAACTAGTTTTTTCTAAGGATTGTCGTTTATATAAATGCTTTGCCAATTGTTGCTCTGAACGGATTCAATCTGCAGTTTACCGGTTGTTAATAGATATGGGCCCCAAGTCTGTTTGGCTTCCTAAAGGTTCAAGGGAGTCACTCAGCCACCAATGTTGTATAATGGTTTGTGTATTGGGGTAGTACCCCTCAATCCACGACTCAAGTAAAACTGATAACCGCTTTGCCACAAATGACAACTCTTGGTTTAGCTCATGGATGGGAACTAGTCAATCGGGTAGGGGCCCTTGCCCTTTTCATTGGTAGGTCCTCTCAATGGGCCAGCTACTTCCAGGTTCCTGTGGTACTCCTCACAATGAGTTTTAGGGCTATATGCCCAAGCACTTCCCACAATTAAGCGGATAGGGGTGTTCCCTCATCCAAACTTGCAATCCAAATGAACAAGACTAATGTGAAAAAAGAACTACTCCAATAATCACAACGTCTGGAGGGCCACTGCAAATTTTTTTTTGGTAGAAATTCCACCCAATGAGCCCAAGAAAGCGCTCTGATACCAGATGAGAGGAACCTCCTGCAACAAACTAATGAGAAGTGCACGAAATAATAGATTTATAGAAATAGCAGGAACACAAAAGGAATTTATTGATCGCAGGCCACTTCGAGGGGGCAACCTCCTTTCAGCAAGCTCAATACAATAAATTTGTGGATGCCTACATTGGTCTCAACACGTACTTATATACTAAGTCTAATCTAAACAACTACTACCCATGAATGTGGGATAATACAATATGCTCACAGAATGACTTACAAAGCATATGCGTCCATAGCAACTAATATACTAACCAAGTAAAGAGAAGGGTTAAACACGGGTTCCTAACACCTCTTGACCACTTCTATTTTGTCATTTGTTTGTGGGTGAAAGGCTATTTTTTTTAGCTTGGTGTCCATCATGTTGGGATAAGGTGCCATTAACCTTGTAAATCCCAATATTGTATTTATTCCATTTATTATATATAATTTGTAATTATCCATGAGGAGATGTACTAGTTTCAATGGCATGGGTAATTTCAAAGTAACCAGAGGTGATTACGGAGTGACTTTTTCTATTGGCAAATGTAAAAACTCATGATAATGAGGATAGGCATGCTCCCTTGAGGAATATACTATTTTTGGCATGTATGACAACTGTCATAATGTTTGGTAAGTGAATCTATGACATATGCAAGTTGTCATAAGATTCTGAGATTCTATGATGCATATGATGGATATGTAGTTGTATATTTTCTATTTTTAGTCCAAGGTTCCTATCTTGGAAAGATACTCTTTTGTGGAATCTATGTGGTTATGATTTTTCATAAGATGTTGTAAGAGGCCAGATTTAGTCTTGGGCACCCAACCTTTGCATGGTTGTTTTTTTGACAAGTGTAAGATGATTGTAAGATGGTAATTAATATTTACAGGTTAGATAATCTTAGGAGAGCGAAGGTTTGCCTAGGATGAGTTGGAAAATGCTTCTATAAGTATTTTCCATGTATTTGTTGCTGCAATACAGATTTTAGGTACTCAGGTCCTGTGGGAATGATGTTGGATTGGAGACTTGTGGAGAGAGTTGTGTAGTTGATGTTTTGTAAAATCTTGTTGAGATTAATACAAACTTGTGCCTCTTTCTTGGTGAAGTTTTTCACCCGCAAGGTTTTTCTCCATGTAAACACTGTGTCTTATGTCGTGTTCTGCATGTTTGGCATTTTCTAGAGCTGTAGTGGGTTTTATGTTTTGTTACAATATCCATTGTTAATGCACACTTAAAGATTGTTGAAATTTATTCGAATCAGATTTCCATTATAGTAGTGTTGCTTTCATTTCTAACACATCATGCTCCATAATGTAGACCTAAACTTACTAACAAACCAGATATCCCTATAAAAAATAATGGGCTTTGATAGCCCAAAATGTGCCCATACATTGTTAAAGCACATTTCAGCTACTTCTTTTCCTATGCTATTCTTTTTACATGTCATTAGAATACACATGTTGCTAAACTTCTCAACTATCACAAATAAAAAATCATGCCCATGTCTATTCATAAGAAACCCTCCTACAAAATCCATAGAAACACTTTTCGTGTGCATACCTTGTTTTGCATTTGCTAGTGCAATGTAATTTGCAACTTCTAAAAATTCTTGCTACTTGTTGTTGCATTTTGGGCCAAAACACATACCTTTACAAATAAGCCACTATTTTTTGTACACCAAATGACCCACCACTTTGGAGGTATGTGCTTCCCTCATCAATAAAAGCCATTGTGCTTTTGGCACACATAATCTCCCTACCTTATATAGCAATTAGTCTTGAAGATAAAAGGTCTTCTTCACTTTTTACATTTACCTATGAAAGAAGTTCATTATATTTCTTACCAAACTCTTTATCATATGTACGTTCTTCAACATAAGTTTATTTTGTGAAGGGATCCAAGTGAGTTGCAATAGATATTGTTGAAATAGGTGCCCCACACAACATATCTACCACAACATTATTAGTCCCTCTTTTTTTTCATTTTTCTTCAAATCTTATCTCGTAAATTTTCTATCTTAAGAGAGAGTGATATTTAAAAAAAAATTATATAGTAAAAAAACTACAATTTAAGATAACTACATAAAATAACCACAAAAATAAAATATTCATGGGATCAATAGATCCCCAAAAAACCCAAAAAATTAAGTCATGGTTGCTAGCCAAAATAAGCTAAGCAATTACATCAGATTGTGCCCTGAATGGTGTGATGTCAAATTAGGGTTTTTCATTTTCACACCTTCTCTCTCTATGACTTTAATGTCATTTTATTTGATTGATGGGAAGTATAAAAGAACAATTTACTCTCTGTTTTGTCTTTATACTTGTACTTTTTAATAGGGGCTAGGTATGGAATGCTTATCTATAACCTATATTTGAATAACTATTTAGTTATTAAGTACATTTGCTTTGTAATTAGATGATCTAGGGTAGCTCCCTATAGTTAAGGACATTCCCATATATGTTGGAGCATTGTACTGACACTTTGACAAAGCTTTAACATAGTTGTTACATTGAACAAAATTTCTCGTCAAACTAGAGAAGCACCAATGTAAGTTGCTTTTTCTGCACTTTCTTCAAATATAAGGAATGCATAGCCAACACTTCTAGATTCAGAGTTTCTAATGTCACATTCTAATTCTTCACTTTCCTCTATGGAACAAACAACTTTTCTTTCCTCAATACATTTATGTGCAACAAATGAATTGGTCTCACTTCATAATAAATTTTGGCTCCAATCATTAGCAATGCCCATTTCAAGATCCAATGTAAAGCACCTTAAGGAGACAATTTGCCCAAATCCAGAGGATTAGCAATTTGATGCAAGGATTCTCTTGTGCATTGGCTAAAAAGTTATGCTAAGTTCTAATTTTGAGGGGGGCGACAGGCCTTGTGAATCATGCACTAGGATAATTTGAAGCAATTGTATACAAAAATAACTAAAATCCCCCAGACCTCCTGGTATTTTTGGCAGTGCAATTCAAACATTACATGGGCCCACCTTGGGATGACAATCAGAAAAAGAATGTAGTGTATGCAACATAGTCCATATGTTGCACTAAGAAAGCAAGAAGAGAACTGCTTACCAACACTTTCAACTAAAAATACTTGACCGACAATAACCAAAAAGGTTTATAATTTACATACCTATTTATTTGTCCACTATGAAACATTGTTCTCTTATTTACAAGAATGTAATTTCACAATCATGCATATAAATTTAATTTACTCCGTTTATTTTTTGAATGCAAAATTTGGCAATGATATTGGATTGTCCAAGCAAGATATTGTAGAGCACTAGGAAAGAATTTCCACTAGCTATCACCCATGGCATGTACATCATACACCTCTAGATCCATTGATATATACTAATAGTGAATCTTCTTCTGATAGAGAGCATGTGATGCAAGAAGATAGTTTTGATGAATGGCAAGTCTGATCAACATTGTATCTAGGTATAGCTTCTGAACTAGATGACCTTAGGATGCTTGGCCAATGTGAGATTGACAGTAACCACAATTTACCTACACCAACCATCAATCCACTTTTGTAAGTGTCAGCATTTAGTTTCATTGACTCCAACCGTCCAACATACCACATTGCACATGTTAGGACTCACTGTGAAGACAATTTATCTACTCAACAAAAATATCCTATGATATATTTATATCGTACTCTTTGTGTATCCCTTGGATTCACATAGTTTCAATGACTCCAGAGTATTGCTTTAATTATATACCTTAGGTATCATCCTATGCATACACCTGTCACACTTAGGTATCATCCTGCAAATCATGACCATCACAACACACAGGCGGACCACAAGAACCCTTGAAACATTTGCCAACACAATGTAGTGGTTGATTCAGTTGCAACGGCTTGATAATTCTTGAGAATTGTAGAGGCATGATAAATTTTCTGCCCATTAATTGCCACGTCATCAAGCCATGTTACATCTGACTGGACAAACCTTATATCAGCCCCGAAACAGCTAATTCTGCGATTCTGAACTTCACTCTTGAGTGCTAGTCCCTATTCTTGGCAGAATGGTGAAATAGAAATGCCATCTGTAGTTCTACCAATGCACACTGAGCATCACCTTTCATGGAATGGCAGAAAGCAATGCTTTTCGTACTTCTGCGCATCCCTTATCTGCTCAGCCCAGTGGATTCCGCAGAATTGGAGAAAACAACAAATCACCCTCATTCCACGCTTCCACACTTCCACGTGCCCTGGACCTTTTCAAATTTGGCATAATGGTGGGAAACCTAAGTAAAGCCCTTGATTTTTACTTTTCATCTTGGCACAAGCACTTGGATTTTGTAGAAATATAAGTGCTAACAGAATCATTGAAGATATATCTAGACAATCTGAAGGAAGTGAGGAAGGTGATTAGATGCCTAGAAAGTATGAAAAAATTGCCCCTCCTAAGGATACTGGAGCATTTTTTACAGAAGGCCAAGTTAAGAAAAATCTATGTGCTCTAGATACTCCTTTAGAGAAAAGTTCTTCTCTTTTGGAAACTATTGAAGCACAAAAAAATTGAGGGTCAGGATAAAGACAATGTTGCACCTCCTCCAAAGAATTTAGGAAATGTGGAATTGAGAGAAGATACCCCTAAGGAGTAGAGATCTGACTAAGGAATTCACAGTGCACATTCTAAGGTAGTATCACTATGAGTTGGTCTACATTTCTCTGCAAAGAAACATTTGATGGACTGTGGTTCTAAAGATAGCTTCTTATAGGTATTGACATGCTATATCCAAGTTTTCAGCTCTTCACATCTTTGGCATGAAAAGTTGCAAGGGACAGAGTATCGCTCATCACCTAGACAGAGAAAAATAGTAATGAGGAGATGCGAGAATGCTCTGTATTCCTCTAGAAGAGATTTGTTTGAATGACTAAGATATGTATGAGATATGGTATGATGAATTTTTAAGTGCTCTAGTGGTCCACAAAGTTAGTATTGAAGTGGCAAAGGCAATATAGTATGTTCTAGAGCCTAAATACACAAGTTTGAGTTTTGTAGAAGTTGAAAAAAGTATAGATCTATCACCAAAACTTATGTGGAGCTATTATATGTTCTAAGGTACATCAGGTATGATTCACATGCAGACAATTTTTAGTTTCCTGTACCGCATCAAGTGATCATGTCTGCAAGTAAAGTTTTAAGTATGTTTGTCCTCCAGAACCCTGGTTATCCAAGTCACTTTTTGAATTCCTTCAAAAACATCAGATAAAGCTATGTGGATATGATAAGTAGCATATATTGATGTCTAAGTTCATTTCCAAAAGGTTTCAGGCCTTGCACTTCACCACTACATCATATCTTAAGATGTGAAGCATGACATGTGGTTCAAAAGACTTTGTTTTCTACAGATAGTCATGTTTTCTATCTTGTGGATGCATAGCTTGATATGATAATCCTTCAGTAAGGTGTATTGATGTTGTTGATCTCTTGTATGATTGAATCCTTGGTCCACATTGAGTTTTTGGCTTCTCCCAGATAGTTTAAATATGAACAGTTAATAGTGCTAAGCAGTATGAGCCGACTGGTTAAGTACTTGATGCATGCAAAGGCTCGTGACTAGTTTCTCCAAGTCTAGAAGGTATGGAAAGATGTGCCCTAATTTTTTTCATAATGTCATGAGGCTTGGAACAAGTTTTCTTATCATCTTGCATGTGTTGAGGCCGACTAGTGACTAGTTACACATTTCACCAAATATTGATCATGTTGCGGACCTAATCAATTTTCAATGTGTTGCGGAGGATATGTATAGAAGATATAATTCATTTGAGAAGTAAGAAATGCAAAGGTGAGAATAGAAAAGCAGAGGGCAAGAGATGAAGTGTGAAAAATCAGTTTGATAATACGAATTGAGCAAGAAAAGCATACTGCACCATCAACATAAGACAAATGTGTTCTGCATAGTATTTAATGCACTTATATTATTATTGTAAAACATATTGCAGTGAGCAGATTGATTAGGGAGTAGTAGCTTCCTTGGGTGGTTGCCCTAAATTAAAGTTGTAATACAGGGAGTAGTTTTTCCTTGGGTTGCAGCCAAAAAAAAAGTTGTAAACATTTTTGTAGTGAGCATATTATATTGTGAGCTAACACTCACCATGGTTTTTCTCTGCTTTAGGGTTTTCCACTTAAAAATACTGGTGTCATGAGTTGATTATTGTGTTGCATGCTTTCCTTACTATTTTAAAAGTTATTCAATTTTAACAGTTAATAATTGGTTAAATTTTTGTATGTGCTTATTCACCCCCCTCTCAACACCTCATTGTGTTCAACAATTAGTATCAGAGCCAAGTACCTATGGATAGCTTAACAGCTAAGGTAGATCCTATTTTTGAACACATGGAATCGAAAGTCATGGACAATGATATATTTGTTTGAAAACCAAATCCTGAAGCAATGGAACCTAAAGGTTGGGATCTTGTTGATTGTGAAGTAGACCTTGAAGGGGAACTCAACTCTACCCTTGATGATCTAGATGAGGCAAGAGAACTAAACAGAGAACATGAAGACTTGCTTGAGACAATGAAGAAGACAATTGACAAATTAAAGGCAAAGGACAAAGAGTCAAATGAATAAGTTGGCAAGTCTAAAACTCTATTAGAAGGATATAAAGGAGGTGACACAAAAATTAAAGAGGCAGAAGAAATGATCTCAAACCTAAAGGTCATGGTTGAAGAAGAAAAGAGGATTAAAGACTACTTGAACATCAAGCTCAATGAGGAATAAGCTAAATGTTCGAAAGTTGAAGAAGAAGTTGTCATTTTGAGGAAAGAATTGGAAAAGGAAAAAGAATAGACTAACAAAGGACTAAATCTGAAAGGAGGATCTGAAATCCTTGATGAAATCATTAATTCTCAAAAGCTAGCAAATGAAGAATCAGGTCTTGGTTTTGAAAAGGGGAAAAGTCCAATGTTCAATGCTTTTGCAAATCTATATGATAACATCCAATCTGAAGGAAAGGTTGAATCAAAGGAGAAGATCTACATTAAAAATCCTAAGAAGAAAAACTACAGAGTCACAAGAGAAGATGAGTTCACTCCTATCCAAAGACAGAGGAAGAATATGAAGAAAAATTTCAAAGATCTTCCACCTACAAAGCAACCAGTTCACATCAAGCACTCTCAAAGCTTCAATGGCTATTGTTTTACTTGCAATAAGTTTGGGCACAAAGCTATTGATTGTAGGAACAAGATAAATTAAAATGCTCTAATATGTTACACCTATAATAAAGTTGGTCATAAAGTTGCTTAATGTAGAAGAAAGACAAATCAGAACTCAACTAGGTGTTATGTATGCAATAAGATGGAAGATAAGGCTAATGTGTGCATAAGTAAAGTGCTAAGGAACAACAGGGATAATGCTCAATCCTTATATGGATACAGTTATACTTGTAATAAGTTTGGCCACAAAGAAACTAATTGCAGATCAAAAGTAAGAAGAAATAGAAACAATCAGCAAATAAAGTACACCTGTCATGAGTACAAGCAAGTAAGGAACTCTGGAAAGAATGTAAGGCTTGTCTCACAAAACAAAGTTGATATTGCTCAACAAAGAATGGAAGAAGAAGGAAGTATGTGTTGTTTTCGGACCTCTGCCTACTGCAAGTGGATCCTCTGATAACTAAAAGATGACGTACTGGTTCAGGGGGAGTTACAATTGTAGAATTCTAAAAAGCCCTAAAATGAGCAAGATGTTGAATTATTAGCATTTTGGCCGATGTTGGTGTGAGTATGATAAAATAAGGAATTGAAGAAGTCTAATCAAAATTCTTGAAGGAAAGCTTTAGATGTGGTAGATTGTGAAAGTCCTTAGGGTTTACAATGATTAGGGCATATACCAAAAGGATACATGAACTTAGGGGGAGTTGTTACTGTAAATTCTTTATCTGTCCTTCATTATGCTGAAATAATTCAACATGTAAATGAGATTGATGAAATTTTTGGAGCAATTGTTTGACTTGCAGAGGATTGCAGAAGGTTTAGAAGGTTCTGCATATGAAAAGGCCAAATTAGATTAAAACATAGGATGCAGTTAATGCAGAGTAGAATTGTTTGGCGAAATGGCTATATAGGCGATGCTTGATCATTTTTTGTCACATTTGATCAAAGACAAAAGATTTGAAGAAGCTAAAGGAGAATATAAGACATTCTACAAAGCAATTAAGAAAACCCTATCACCACATCCAAGTGTTTTTTTTAATTTCTCTAGTTAAAACCCTAGGTCCTAAAGATATTGCAATGGAAACACTAGTTGTGATGGATATAGTTGAAAGGCCAAGACCAAAATTTAAGACTTGTATCACTTTAAGTCAACATAAACAAATAAAGATGGGTCTTTTTCTCATGTTCCCACCAATGTGATTCACACTGAAGATGTCCATATTTACATTCATTCGTTGTTACATAAGTATGACCATTTGAAGCTTGAGCAATTCAGGAATGACCATTTGCTTGGAGATGATTTCAAGTTGAAGCCAGAATTTGAAAATATTGCTACCAAAAATCTCGAACCTGGAAGGGTTTCCTAAACTTCCAATGCAATGAAGGATGGGTTGGAATAGTGCTAAGCTATATTCATGAGGATTTATTCTATTTGGGTTAACCACATATGATCACAGAGGAAGCTATAAAGGAAAAACTCATTTATGCTCCTCTGAATCAGTGCTTGTTCTGAAATCCATTAAAAATGAAGAGGTGATGAGGCTCATTGGAGCCAAATTTGACAAAAGGACTTTGACAGTGAAAGACATCGTGGAAATGGGAATCTAGTATGCAACTATTAATGTTGCATATAAAACTTACCACACCAACAGGGAGAATTCAACCAAAACAACTGCAATTTATACAACATATCAAATGGTAAAAGAGGGAAAGGACTTTAATCTTTGTGAGCTCTTCTGGAAAAATCTCATGGACAACCTAAAAAGAATAAAGGAATCCAAATACAGATTCCGGTATGGCTCTTTAGTTGAATATGTCTCATGTTCTACTTTTTGAATGAATTGCCTAGAATGAGAGCAATGCTATGGAAATTAGATACCCATGTAGCTCATCAAATCAAGGATTACATGAAAAGTTTCCCTGATCATAAGCATTGTGATACTTTATTTTAGGGGTTTTAAAACTTTCCAGAATGATATGCAATCTAGAGAAAGGATACCTTTCAAGGTTGTAGATAAATATAAAAATAATATCACATTTATTGTTGATAAAGATAATTATTATATGGAGGCTATGGAGCTAGTATTGTTTGGATTACAACTCTTCCCTATGAGGTTGCTGAATTGGACTTGGTAGGATATGTTGACCTGCTTCGCAGCAAATCAAAGGATCCTTCTACTGAGAGGTTTGGCACATATGATGAAATCATGTACAAAAACATTAAAAGAGATGTAAAGGAAACATAAGAGATAAAATCTAAGGCTGAGAAAATGAAAGAAAACCTAGAGAACATACTCAAGTCTCCTGAAGGTTCCTTACGAGAGGCACAAACACTTCCATCTACACAACTATCAAGAAGAACAAGTAGATCAACTACAACCACTACCTCTATTGACTCCAAATCATCATTACCTACCAAAAGAACTGGTTCTGAGATCCCAATACAAACTGCTGAAAAGATGAAGCCTACCAAATGCTAAAAGAACTAGTTTTTTTTAAGGATTGTTGTTTCTGGAAATGGTCTGCCAATTACTGCTCTGAATGGATTCAATCTATGGTTTTCTAGCTATCAATAGATATGGGTCTCAAGTTTGTGTGGCTTCCCAAAGGTTCAAGGGAGTCATTCGGCTACCAATACTATCTAATGGTTTACATATTGGGGCAGTACCCCTCACTCTACAGCTCAGTTAAAACTGATAACCACTTTGCCACAAATGACAACTCTTGGTTTACCTCACGAATGGGAACTAATCAATCGAGTAGGGGTCATTGCCCTTTTCGGTGGCAGGTCTTCTCAATGGGCCAGCTACTTGAGGGTTCCTGTGGTACTCCTCAAAATGTGTTTTAGGGCTTTATGCCCAAGCACTTCCCATAGTTAAGCGGATAGGGGTGTTCCCTAATTTGAACCTACAATCCAAATAAACAATACCGATGTGAAAAAAGAACTAATGCAACAATCATAGTGCCTAGAGGAACTCTACGGAAAAAAAAATTGGCATAAATTCCACCCAGTGAGCCCAAGAAAGCACTTTGATACTAGATGAGAGGAACCTCCTGCAAAAAGATAATGAATAATGCACAAAATAACAAATTTATAGAAATAGCAAAAACATAAAAGAAATTTATCGATCGTAGGCCACTTCGAGGGGGCAACCTCCTTTGAGCAAGCTCAATACAAAAAATTTATGGATGCCTTCATTGGCCTCAACACATACTTATATACTAAGTCTAATCTAAACAACTACTACTTCCCATGAATGTGGGATAATACAATATGCTCACAAAGGACTTACAAAGCATATGCGTCCATAGCAACTAATATACTAAAGAAGTAAAGAGAAGGGTTAAACACGGGTTCCTAACACCTCTTGACCACTTCTATTCTATCATTTGTTTGTGGGTGAAATGCTATGTTTTTTTTAGCTTGGTGTCCATCATGCTCTATAATGTAGACCTAAACTTACTATCAAACTAGATATCCCCATAAAAAATAATGGACTTCGGTAGCCCAAAATGTGCCCATACATTGTTAAAGAACATTTTAGCTACTTCTTTTCCTATGATAATGTTTTTACAAGCCATTAGAATACACATGTTGCTAAAGTTTTCAACTATCACAAATAAAAAATCACGCCCATGTCTATTCATAGGAAACCCTCCTACAAAATCCATACAAACACTTTCCATATGCATACCTTGTTTTGCATTTGCTAGTGCAACGTAATTGACAACTTCTAAAAAATCTTACTACTTGTTGTTGCATTTTAGGCCAAAACACGTACCTTTACAAATAAGCCACTATTTTTCCTACATCGAATGACCCACCACTTTGGAGGTATGTGCCTCCCTCATCAATAAAAACCATTGTGCCTGTAGACACCTAAAAATGTCTTTTACCATCAAACCGACTCCCGACATCCCTAAACATATCAATTTCCCTTCCATTTAATTAATTAAATTTTTATTTAATTAATTATCCCTTCATCACATAATTTTCCATCATTCTATCCCCAACAATTGAATTAATTTCATTAATTCAATAGTCCAAACCTTAGCCATTTGATTTAATAAATATGCAATATTTATTTGGTCAATTTCCCTCTCCACACTAAATCCAATTAATTAGCTAAATTATGTTTAACTAATTAATTTAGCCTACTAATTGACCTATCCCTACCCTAGGGAATTAAATAGCTATTATTTAATTGCCTACCCTAGCCTACCTCATCCTAGCCCTAGGATTAATTAAATAAAACCTATATTTAATTAATCCTAACCTCTCATTAGGGTGGTCAAACCTAGCTTAACACCCTTCCCCACATCCTCCAAATAAAAAATTGAAATATATCCACATAAGTCAATTTTTTATTTAAATATATCCCACATCACAATTAATTCCTCTTACACCCCCATACCTCATTTATCTCCACTTATCCCCAATTGAATTTTTAATTCATTTTACATTCCCCATATGAATCTTTAATTCATAAATATTCCATCTCACCCATACTCATTTAATTCTTCCTTTTCCCAAAATGAATAAAAGATTTACTTTTATTCCTAGCCCTCCATTCCTCCAAGATCAAATCTGGGCCCTCCACATCACTTTCATCCTCCACCATTGATCTTTCAAACCAATCTCCACCCTTGGATCAAGATCCTTCCAAAATATCTATAAATAGAACCTCTCCCAAGCCATTTGGGGATCCAAGTTTTATGTAATGTTACCATGCCCAAATATCTATTGAGCTAATTAGTGAGTTGTCTTTGAGATAGCATTTCACATTTAAATCATTATATAGGGTTTATCTTAGGAACTTTTAGGTGCAAGTTTCCTTTCCCTTGATGAGATTGAGTCTTTCTTGTTTGAGGTATAACTCTTTGTTTTATTATGCATTTAGTTTGTATTTTACCTTCAACTTGATTTTCCTAATCACATTGGCACGCCTGGCGGGACCCACAAGGTCCAAATCTAATCTATTTTTGTGAGTTTTTGTGTTAGAGACGTGTTTTTGCAGGTATGGCGCTATCTACCATGCACAGTGGCGTTATCTTTGGCGTATATTGGCGCTATTTACTGGTTTAGCGCTATCTGACAAAGCACATTCTCTCCTAAATCTTACTCACATATTCGCCTAACGTTTGTTCTTCCTGCTACCTTTTTTTTGGGTCTACCTGCTCTCTATTTTTGCAGGAATCATGGGCGAAGAGGAGGAGGTTATGCCAAAATTTTCCTAAAATAAATAAACACATGTTGTGGCATTTATTTGTCTTGCTTTCTATTCCATTAGGTTAACTAGGCTAACAAGCTCTTTGTCTTTACAATTTAAACCATTATTCTGGTTAGGAAGACCTCCATTTTGTAGGACAGACGAGTTCAGACGTGTATTGGCACTATCGGCACCCAGAGTGTCGCCATTTTCAAACTGTGACTAGACCCTTTGACTACACGCGTAGTGGCACATTGCTAGAGTATTATTAGCGCCATTTTTTGTTTTAGCGCTTTATACATGTCATATTAGCGCTATTTTATATCGTAGCGCCTTCTCTATATCATTGTAGCACTATATTCTCTACTGGCACCTTCTGTCTTCTGTTCTAGCGCTATTTGTTTAATCAGCACTATCTGTGTTGTATATCAACGCCATTTGATAGGGTGTCAGGTTTTTAGGGTTGTTTCTGTCAGTAGCACCATTGCAGTCCGCAGTGGCGCCATTAGGTCTCTGTTTTAACGCTATTTTTAGAGACTGACAAGTTGTGTGTAGGTCATCATCATCATTTTGCGGACACTAACAATTTTTTGCAGAGTGTTTATCTTTAGTTTAGCAAACACTTCATTTGTAAATTAAAAAGAACCCTTGCATGTTAGCTTAAACAACATTTCGATTTGGTGCAATAAAAATTGATCAATAACCAACAAACAAATCTTTGTGTGTGTGTGCCTTAGTTTAGAACAAATATTTGAATTTGGTGTTCTAAAATTGACAAGTGTGTGACAACAACAACTATCAAAACATTTCAACTTTGGGCTTTAAAAAGAACCACAAAGTGCATCAAATAAACCCATTGGATTAAAAAGAACAACTTGCATTCTTCACTCATATAAACAAGAAAACCAATCTAATTTGTGTGAAGTGTTTTCGTGATTTTGTTTGTGGTGTGAAAAAGTATATGCTCTTCCCTCGCACCATTGGTGATCTTGGGAATCAAAAGCTTTCCACAACACTTGCACAAATCACCCCCAACATAATCAAAAGAACTAAAATGAACCATGTTTAGTGTGATGCAAGCACAAAGAATACATATGCTCTCCCCTCACATCCTTGTATGAACTTGGGGATCAAAAGTATTTTTATGGTTGTGTTGCTTTTGTTAATCCTTAGAGGGCCTGCCACCCCACTTCAAAAGGTGGGAACGACCCAAGCGGCAACAAGCTAAAGCCAAGCTCTTTCAAGCAGCTATATAAAATAAGGTGTTTTTGATGAAAGTCATAAACAACAGGTGTTGTTGTGTTATACCAACAGCCAACCTCCCCCAAAACCCTCCAAGGCATAACCCTTGGAGGCTGGGAGACTCCATAACGGAGAGTAGCATTGCCACATTTATAACCACCTGAATGAAAGAACTTACTATGAACCTTTGTTTTAGCAAGCCAAACACCTTCTATTTGTTGACGCAGAAGGGAAACCTTTGAAGCGGCCCCAATTCATGCGGTTCTTAGCCGAGGTAGCAGGGACAATCCTAAGGTTTGGTAAGGGACAAGCCTTCATGGAAACCCAGATCTTGGTATGCGTGAGAAGTGTGTGCAATTGTAAGGAGGAACCGGTGCTACCAAGATCCTGGAGCTACCCACTTTGAATAGGCAGAGCTAGGGGATTTAACAAATACTGTCATATCTTCGCCTTAGGTCGTGCAAAGTGCTTGTTTAAACAAAATCACACGTCTTTTCACAAACAAAAATCTTGGTTATTATGTGTTATTGTGCTTAAATTGTTTTCAAAAAACTTGCCAAGAGACAATGAGAATCATTTGATCAAACTACAATCAAAACAAATCCAAATTTGACATCAAAATCTGTCTTTTTCAGAGACTCGACCAACACTGCCCTGTTTTAGCGCCATCTCTGTCTGCTTTTGGTGCCATTTCACCTGTGGATTGGCGCTATTTGCAGATTGACTTGCTTGAGAATAAGACCCATTCAGTTGTGATCTTTAGGACCTGCTTTGCCATAATCCATATTCACCTTCCAAAAAACTGTCAGTACCCCATCCATTTTCTCCTCAAAAATTTCCAAATCATACCTTCATTTTGACCTTAGAGAATCAATCATTATCATTATTAGACCCTTTGCTATATCAAATCCACTCAATTTCATATCCATTCATCCTCATTGTTCCTTGCATACCTTTTTGGACCAAAACAAAAAAATCCTTATCACAAGAAATCATTCCAAAATCCCAAAACATATCCAAAATCTTCCAAATCAAAACACCCATAAAAAAAAACATCAACCAAAAACTCATCATCCCTTTGAGCTAAAGCTAGATCTAGATTTCATCATATTTTGCTTGGAGAGTCATTAGTCAACCTTTCAAGTAAAATAATCATCCTTCTTTGTATAAGGTCATTAGTCTACCCCAAACAAAGAGAAACATCCATTTGTGCAGCACAAATCTAGATCTTACCTAAGCTCAATTTGTTGACCATCAAAATCCTTTCAAAAAACATCATCCTAATCTCTCATATCGAACATCAAAATCTCTTCCATCAAACCATCCTCAAGCAAACATCATCCATCACCTACCTTTTGGTCCAAATTTGTGCAAAGAAGTCAATACCGTCCATTCTTATCATCCTTAGATTAACACCTTTTTCTAGACTTATTGATTCCTCATCATACTACACTCACCCTCTCCATCTTACTACCACATCCATCTTTGGGTCCAACAATTTAATCCAAATTCTCTAAGGTCTCCATCCCCATTTCACTCCATCTCCAAAATCAAATACATACACTTGCATGCCCATAACTAGATCACAACACAAGAAAAATCAAGAAATGGCAGAACAATATAAAGGCATAGGAATGCCTAATACCAATGACAGCAACATACCAATCAACCAAACATATAACATACCTACGGTCTTTCAAATCCCAACATATAATCCCAATGAAAATCCCTTCCATTTCTTACAATAACCGCCACCACCACCACCACCACCAACACAAAACATCCCCACCATGTCCCAAGATGATATAGATGTCTTGAGCTTTACACAAGACTCCGATAGCATGGATCTACTTGACAAAATCCTAAGGTCGGATCCAAATAGATATCTTGATTATCTCCTCAAAATTAGTGCTCAATCACCCCACAACATGACATCATCTCAACCATCCACCTCTAACATCACTCCTACCATATCCTCCCAACCATCTACATCAGACACCCAACCTATCATCTCACAAACATCAACTCTGATCGTATCTACCGCCAACACAACCTCTAATATCACCACATCTACAATCCCCGCAAGTGTCTCCATTCCTACCACCTCCCAACCCGTCATTACATCCACTACCACAACTACAGTAAATGCTTCCGTTCTGCAAATCACCTTGGGCATACAAAGGAACCTCATGTAGGAGTTAAGGACAACACTGAGAGGGGGGGTGAATCAGTGTTGTGTAAATTCTTTAATCTTTTTCAAAATTTAACTTTCTGAGCACAAGGAATGAATGATACCTTTGATTTGTCAAATACATATGCACATGACTATGAATGCAGAAAGAGAATAAAACTTCATAAGTAAATTAAACACAAACAAGGAAGATCAATATGAATCATAACATAAGATATGCACGAGTGGAAAACCCATCAGGGTAGAAAAACCACTCCAGAATTGCCTCACTGGCTTAACTGAAAAACATGCCTCACTGGCAATACAAATTGTCTCACTGACAAATATTAAGGTCACACTGACCTATAAGCCTCACTGGCTAATACAATGCCTCACTGGCAAACCAAATCACCAATAGAAGTTATAAACCAAATCAGAGGGATACTCTGTTTCCATTCAATACAAATATATGTCTGTCAAATACCCATTCTATTCAATCTGACATCTCAACAATCCTTTATTCTGATCCAATCAACACTGCATTCTAACAACACTGCATATCAAATGTGTATTCTAATCCAACACTTCACAACACTGTATTTTCAATCTCTATCCTCCTTAATAATCATTCATCAATGCACCTGGAAACAAAATTTATACAAGTTGAATGTCTCTTCACTGCCTTGGAACCTTTCACATTCCTTCATAAATTTCTCCTTCAGATCACATAAATTTCGCAACAAGACTTTTGAAATTTCACTTCTCTGCAAAAACACATTTGCTTTTCTCCTGCAAATAAACTCTTCAAATTTTGATTCATATTCCTGCAAAAAAAACATTCTCTCATTGCAAACAAAAATAATAAATAAATCTTCAATGCAAGACAAATTATCTCCATTAAAACCTTTTCATATCTCTGCATGATGTTTCATATTCTTCATAACACAAAAAAACTTTCAATCTGATTATCTTCTCTTTCACAAGATTCTGTAAACATCTTCCAATAAAATCATCTGATATATCATTATATTTTTTCATATTCTCTCAAAACAATCTTCAGATCCCCTCTTTAGATTTCCTCTGTATGAGGACAAGGAAAAATGAAATCTTCTTAACACTTAAAAAAATCTTCCACTAAAAAGTGCCTTCAGAAACTCTTCAATATCAAAAGAAATTCTATTTCATACAAACATATCTTTTTAATATCCCGAGCCTTCTAAACTTTCCATCTCCCACACATTCTATCTTAAAAAAAAATCTCTTCTTTCCTTTTTAATCTCCAAAAATTGAACTCATGCTTTTTTTTAATTAAAATAGAAATTTTAAAAGGTTTCCAAAAATATTTTATAAAAAAAAATATGCCCACTTATATCGGGCTCCCTCCTTATACCATGCACCTTTTATTTAAATATCATAAAAATATGACATACCAAAAAAAAACAAACTTCCCATATATCACGGGCTAAAGCATTTTCAATTGTTTTAAACACATAAAAAACTTAAGAAAAAACCCGCTCCACCTTTGGCGCTCAAATCTCATTCAAAAGTTTCTACCTTGCGCACTTTATGGGATTTAAAACTCAAGTCTCATTCAAAGATTTCTATCTTGCGCACTACCGTGAAGGAGACTTCTCTCTTATGAAAGGGCCGGTCACTGTTATGCTTAAGAGGCCCTCTAACAGGTCACTTTAAGTGACTCTTACCACTTCAACCAGTCACCATCATGTTAAAACAAAAAGAAATGATAGGTGAGCCTAGGTATGGATAAAGATTTTTACACTATTTAAACCAAGATGGTTTTAAGGGTATAAAATATGATAAAATGACTCTATGCCACAAGATATAAGAGAGTCATTTATAACAATATACCTCTGCATATGTTATTCAATGAAACTACAAATATTTCAACCCTCATGCAACTACACTTGCGTGTATAAAGATCAACTTCTCAATCCTGCTCATGATTTGAAGACAATACAATGAAGCATCCTGACCAAGAGCAACCAAGATACTATGATTTCATCACCATCAATGTGATCACCATAAGCTTGTGCAAGAACAAATCTCCTTTCATAAACTTGAATAAACATGTCCTCTACCTGTTTCCTTATGTGTCAAACTAATGAGATAAATTTAATTCATCTGAATTCCCCTTATCAACTAAGTCCAACAACTTGCATCAACACAACATCTTGTGTGAAGAAATGACCAAGATAAATTTAATTCATCTGAATTCCCCTTATCAACTAAGTCCAACAACTTGCATCAACACAACATCTTGTGTGAAGAAATGACCAAGAAGAACTAGAAGCATAATAACATAAATGCACTGTAACTTACCATCAAACAACTTATGCTACTACATCCTTGAAGACATCACACTATATGAAAGATATACACTTATCAAGATTGAGTAAACAACTCCTGATTGATTCCTGCCATAAGTGAACAACTTTGAAATGCATGATCATTAACAACCTGTGTCAGTCCTGCAATCCTGATGATACCTTGTGAAGATGCACAACAACTCAATACCTTTTGACATCAATGACAAACTATCACCATCAATCTCCCCCTTTGTCATTGATGGCAAAACTTCATAAAACATTCTTTCTTTCTCCCCCTTTTTGACATCTGATGACAAAGCCTGAACCAACTCCCCCTGAGAACAACTCCACTGAAAGATGTTATAGCATGAACATAACAATTATAATCATATTGCATTAAGATCACCTTGAAGACATAAACTCCTGTTATCTAGTTATCTTCAACCAAAAACAAGAACCACTTACCTTTCAAAGCACTGAATGCAATTTTTCAAAACTTATCCTGAACATCAACATTTCAAACTTGAGAGCAAAAAGATACCATGAAACTTACATCTGATGACAATACCATTATGAAGATGAAGACTGACACACTCCTGATGGCAAAACAACAAAAAAAATTTCTTCAATCAACAACCTTTTTGATCCACATGACAAATCTCCAATGAATCTATCTGTTTCCCCTGTGTTAAAGTTCACAAACAAATCACTGCTTCACTGCTCATAAATACCACTGTCAATCATTTACAAGAACAAACATCACTATTAAACCATCCATTTACTGATATTCAACCCTCTGAACACTTTTGCAAAGAAATCATAAACATACCAATACTCTTTGATAAACAAAATTTACAGGCAAAAATCATGAAGACTCCTTATCCTTTTTGAACATTACCATCTGCTATTGCTGATTTTAACTTCTTCTGATGAAATGCAGGATATCACCATCAATGTCATAGTTTGAAGAACTTTGTCTCCTGTTCAAGACACCACATCTGAAACATACTGTAAGAACTCTTGCCTCTTGACTTTATCATTCAAATCAGCCCATCAAGATTGCACAACCTTCAACATCAAGCTCTTCCTGTAACACCACTTTGCAAAATCAAATGCAGGTGAGAGTTCCTTGAGAACACTTTTACTGAAGCAACATGACAACTCAACCATCAATACACAAAATAGGATCAACTCACAACATCACCAAACTCTTTGAGCATTAAATCCTTTAACAACTTATCAATACCTTGCATTCACTAAACATGTCATTGATCATGAACCCCTGATACCACTAGAATCATACAATTTGTACATACTACCCTGAAACATATTAATGATGAGAACTGTCAAAGAACCATGTCAGATTATCACATTAAGAACACTTCCATATAAGCATGACTTGACATCCCTGAGCACACTCAAACCAATTTACATCAACAAGTTCTTCCTAACCAAATTATTCAATATCTACAAACTCTTTGTAAACTGAACTTCTAACATCCTTTCAACATCTTGTATGCTCCAAGAACCACTAAACATGTCACATGAACACCTGTATTATTGACATACACTGGAAACCAATATCATCAGAAACTTCATATCAATCATTATCAAACAAGCATGATAAACAAGATAAACAACAACTGATCTCCTCTATAACTTCTTGGGGATAATTAATAGATCATGAACAACTCCCCCTTACTTCATGCTCTCAGTTATCCAACTAATGATGTAACTTGTGCAAGATGCACAAGTTTATGATCCTTCTTGTCCTGACTTTGTTTTCTTCTCCAAACCTGTATAAACCTTTTCTTTTCTTTGCTCAAGGTGTCTACTCTAGATTTATTCCTGCAAAACTGTGCCTTATGCCCAAAAGAATTACAATTATAACAAACTATGTTATAACCAAATGACTGATACCTTTTTGACATCTCCTGAGCAATTATGTTATGCTTCCATGTAGGATCAAACATTCTATTCATTTTACAGTTTCTTTGAATGTGTCCAATATTATTGCAAACAATATCAGTATTCCTTCTGCAATTAACTGATTTGTGTCCAAATTGATTACAAGCATAACAATGACCATTAAAATAATAATTATACCTATACATGTATGCTTGTCTAACAGGAGCATTTTTTCTTCTTCTTTGATTATGCTTTTCATCTTTGACATTTATTTCAGTTTCTGTCTTCTCTTTATCTTCAAGAGCACTAGCATGAAGATCAATTTTCTTTCTGAGAGTTTGCCTGGCTTTTGAACACTCCCCTTTTTCAATATTGTTTTCAAACAATAGATTCTTGTGTAATTTAGAGGAAGCCTTTTCTAACTCCTTTCTTAAAAAGATTATTTCAGATTCATACTTTTCACAATCAACTTCTTTGGCCTTTAGTTGATTATTGACATCTTCTTTTATTTTCTTAACTTCTGCAATTTGAGTCTTCAAATCTATTATCTGTTTTTCTACATCTTGAAGATTTGAAAGAATTTTTATCTTGGATTCCTTTTCCTCTTGAAGTTGCAACTTTAACCTTTTATTCTCCATTCTGAGTTCTTTGATCTCACCAAGAGCACAAATGAGCTCACCTTCCATATCAATCTCATAATCCTGATCATCATCACTTGTGATGCTAGCTTCTTCTGAATCTGATTGAGTTTGAACTTCAACTCCTTCATTGCCACTTTCCTCATACACCAGAGTGTCCTCATCTTTATCATTATCTTGATAAATTCTTATTAGTTCTTTCCAGATATCTTGAGCTGTTTCACACTGCACAACCTTACAAGAAATATCATTAGATAAACTAGATAGAATAACCTTCTTGGCTATATGATTCCATTTAAGAGCCTCTTTGTTATTTGAAGAATTACCATTCTCAACTGACATTAGAACATCATATCCTAAGGAGGATAAATACACTTGCATTCTAACATACCAAACTGGAAAATTTGAACCATCAAACTGAGGAATATCTAAAAAATTTTCTTCTAACACAATATCAGATTCAACTTGGAGAACATTTTTATCAACTGTCTTTATATCAACATCTGGATTTGATATGAATGATTTCTTTTGTGTCTTCTGACTAGAAAGAATCTTACCATTTCTCATGTTCTTATTTCTCCTGCACTTACCCATTGAACTCCACACACAGGACCTACCCAAGCTGATTAAGCTGCAAGAGGGAAACTGGCTCTGATACCAATTGTAGGAGTTAAGGACAACACTGAGAGGGGGGGTGAATCAGTGTTGTGTAAATTCTTTAATCTTTTTCAAAATTTAACTTTCTGAGCACAAGGAATGAATGATACCTTTGATTTGTCAAATACATATGCACATGACTATGAATGCAGAAAGAGAATAAAACTTCATAAGTAAATTAAACACAAACAAGGAAGATCAATATGAATCATAACATAAGATATGCACGAGTGGAAAACCCATCAGGGTAGAAAAACCACTCCAGAATTGCCTCACTGGCTTAACTGAAAAACATGCCTCACTGGCAATACAAATTGTCTCACTGACAAATATTAAGGTCACACTGACCTATAAGCCTCACTGGCTAATACAATGCCTCACTGGCAAACCAAATCACCAATAGAAGTTATAAACCAAATCAGAGGGATACTCTGTTTCCATTCAATACAAATATATGTCTGTCAAATACCCATTCTATTCAATCTGACATCTCAACAATCCTTTATTCTGATCCAATCAACACTGCATTCTAACAACACTGCATATCAAATGTGTATTCTAATCCAACACTTCACAACACTGTATTTTCAATCTCTATCCTCCTTAATAATCATTCATCAATGCACCTGGAAACAAAATTTATACAAGTTGAATGTCTCTTCACTGCCTTGGAACCTTTCACATTCCTTCATAAATTTCTCCTTCAGATCACATAAATTTCGCAACAAGACTTTTGAAATTTCACTTCTCTGCAAAAACACATTTGCTTTTCTCCTGCAAATAAACTCTTCAAATTTTGATTCATATTCCTGCAAAAAAAACATTCTCTCATTGCAAACAAAAATAATAAATAAATCTTCAATGCAAGACAAATTATCTCCATTAAAACCTTTTCATATCTCTGCATGATGTTTCATATTCTTCATAACACAAAAAAACTTTCAATCTGATTATCTTCTCTTTCACAAGATTCTGTAAACATCTTCCAATAAAATCATCTGATATATCATTATATTTTTTCATATTCTCTCAAAACAATCTTCAGATCCCCTCTTTAGATTTCCTCTGTATGAGGACAAGGAAAAATGAAATCTTCTTAACACTTAAAAAAATCTTCCACTAAAAAGTGCCTTCAGAAACTCTTCAATATCAAAAGAAATTCTATTTCATACAAACATATCTTTTTAATATCCCGAGCCTTCTAAACTTTCCATCTCCCACACATTCTATCTTAAAAAAAAATCTCTTCTTTCCTTTTTAATCTCCAAAAATTGAACTCATGTTTTTTTTTAATTAAAATAGAAATTTTAAAAGGTTTCCAAAAATATTTTATAAAAAAAAATATGCCCACTTATATCGGGCTCCCTCCTTATACCATGCACCTTTTATTTAAATATCATAAAAATATGACATACCAAAAAAAAACAAACTTCCCATATATCACGGGCTAAAGCATTTTCAATTGTTTTAAACACATAAAAAACTTAAGAAAAAACCCGCTCCACCTTTGGCGCTCAAATCTCATTCAAAAGTTTCTACCTTGCGCACTTTATGGGATTTAAAACTCAAGTCTCATTCAAAGATTTCTATCTTGCGCACTACCGTGAAGGAGACTTCTCTCTTATGAAAGGGCCGGTCACTGTTATGCTTAAGAGGCCCTCTAACAGGTCACTTTAAGTGACTCTTACCACTTCAACCAGTCACCATCATGTTAAAACAAAAAGAAATGATAGGTGAGCCTAGGTATGGATAAAGATTTTTACACTATTTAAACCAAGATGGTTTTAAGGGTATAAAATATGATAAAATGACTCTATGCCACAAGATATAAGAGAGTCATTTATAACAATATACCTCTGCATATGTTATTCAATGAAACTACAAATATTTCAACCCTCATGCAACTACACTTGCGTGTATAAAGATCAACTTCTCAATCCTGCTCATGATTTGAAGACAATACAATGAAGCATCCTGACCAAGAGCAACCAAGATACTATGATTTCATCACCATCAATGTGATCACCATAAGCTTGTGCAAGAACAAATCTCCTTTCATAAACTTGAATAAACATGTCCTCTACCTGTTTCCTTATGTGTCAAACTAATGAGATAAATTTAATTCATCTGAATTCCCCTTATCAACTAAGTCCAACAACTTGCATCAACACAACATCTTGTGTGAAGAAATGACCAAGATAAATTTAATTCATCTGAATTCCCCTTATCAACTAAGTCCAACAACTTGCATCAACACAACATCTTGTGTGAAGAAATGACCAAGAAGAACTAGAAGCATAATAACATAAATGCACTGTAACTTACCATCAAACAACTTATGCTACTACATCCTTGAAGACATCACACTATATGAAAGATATACACTTATCAAGATTGAGTAAACAACTCCTGATTGATTCCTGCCATAAGTGAACAACTTTGAAATGCATGATCATTAACAACCTGTGTCAGTCCTGCAATCCTGATGATACCTTGTGAAGATGCACAACAACTCAATACCTTTTGACATCAATGACAAACTATCACCATCACCTCACACATGCAAGTGTTTCCACAAGTGTGCCTCCACTTAACCCTCAAACCATAGCATACATGCAACAATTCTTTTCGCAACCACCTTTAAACACGACCAACCCATCCAACATCAACACAGCCAATGTCAATCCTTCTCATCTCACATATCTACAAAACCCCGTAGCATCATCAACACATCATAATCCCAACCCTCAAATACCTCCCCATCTTCTCCAACAAATCCATGCTTACCAATAACACCTCGCACAAAACACCACCCCACAATATCAAAATGCAACCTCCCAAAACCTCCAACATTAAACACCACCTAATTTCCAACACCTCATCCATTAGAAAACCTACACACCCCAACCACAATCAACACCGGATCTCACAACCGTTGTACATGCCTTGATCCAAAAGGTAGACGATATGTAAACTGGGGGCAAACGCAAGCATTACTCTTTTGAGGATATTTGCCCCTATCCATTTGATCAGACATTATACATGCCCCCTTTACCAAAGAATTTCGAAATGCCAAAATTTGACAAATACAAGGGAAAGGGAGACCCAAGGGATCATCTTAGGGAGTTTTACCTTGCTTGCTTAGAAGTCTCAAACAACGATACATACCTAATGAGACTATTTCCAAGAAGCCTCGGTGGTCAAGCCGGTGAGTGGTTCGCACATCTTCCCCCGGGCATTAGGTCTTTCCTTGAGCTTGCGGAAAAATTTGTGAACCATTTCTCCTATAACTTCGAGCATGAAATATCTATGACTGACCTTTGCAACACAAAACCAAAAAGTAGAGAATCCTTCGCTTCCTTCTTGCAGAGGTGGAGAAGCTTAGCAAGCAAACTCCCTTGGCCAATTCCTGAAAAACAACTCGTCACCATGTTTGTGACTAACCTCAATCAGGAAATAGGGTTCCATTTACAAATCCTTTGTGCGTCTACCTTTGAAGAAGTCATTGACAAAGGTACAACCATCAAATGAGCCTTCATCGCCAAGGGCTCGATCAAATTATGTGACTACAAGTCCAACAACAACAGTAGCAGCAGTAACAACAACAAACTCAACATCAACGTCCCCAATACAAATAACAACAACAACACGCAATCAAATGACAAACCACGCTATTGGGGAAAGAACAAGAACACCTTGAATGATGGCGTCACGGATGTGAAAGCCATCCAACATGTACAGAACCAACCACCCACACATACATACACCGCCAATACAAATAACCAAAGGGTGCAATTTAAACAAAACAAACCGCGAAGACAATTCATGCCTTTAGGGGAACCAATTGTGGATATCCTCAATAGGTGTCTAAAGAAAGGTTTGATCACTCTCCCACCTGTCACGCCCTGCCAAGAGAGTGAGCTCAAAGTGGCATGGTACAATGAAAATGATTACTGCGACTACCACCGCATAGTGGGACATAAGACTACTGATTGCATGAAGTTAAAGCACTGTGTGCAAGACCTCATCGATCAAAACAAAGTCAATCTTGAGCAAAGCACCCAACCATCACCAAACACAAATCTCAGAGCTTACAAGGATCCACTGCCCAACCATAATAAAGCCTCCTCATCCAATCAAGCATACAATGTCACTCCACCACACGCATCCTATGACTCTATCGTAGGGCAGATAGAGCCATCATCTCACCATGTCAACACAATCACCATTTGGGCACAAGCACCTGATTGCATTGTCACAACCCGTCGTGGCCGTGTATCCATCTGCACAGCCCATACCACTGAACAAACGCCTGCATCCACATCAAATTCCCTACCCCTCATCCAACCACACGTCCATCACCTACCAATCAGTATAACTTCCTAGAGCATCTAGGAAAGACCCCTGCACAAATATCCATACTTGAGTTACTCCGCACATTACCCCTTCACAAAGATGTCCTTGACAAAGCACTCTTGGAAAGTCAAGTTCTCGCCAACTTGAATGTGACCCAATTCTAATCCATGGTAGGACATATCGCAACACCTCGCCATCTCACATTTTTAGAAAAGGATCTTCCCGCTTCTGACCACTTACACAATGACGCCCTACACATCGAAGTCTGTATCCACAAGCACATCATCAAAAGAGTCTTAATAGATGGTGGCTCCGGCCTAAACATATGCACTCTTAAATTGCTCAAACACTTGGGGTACTCAGATGTGGTTGTAGACAACAGTGAGTGCATCACAATCAAAGGATATGATGACACTGAATGACTATCTGAAGGCACCATCAAGCTCCTTATTCAAGTGGGACAGAAAATAATGGAAACAAAATGTCAGGTCCTTGATCTTGACCTCCCCTACAACATTCTTCTCAGCCGACCATGGATCCATGCCATGCAATCAGTCCCATCTACATTCCATCAATGCCTCAAGTTCCCTCACAATAGCAGGGAGGTAATCATCTACGCCGACCCCCGCCCCTTCCAATACTGTAGTTTCTTGGAAGGCCATGACCACACCTTCTGCCCATACAACAAAGCCACCACCAAAGCCAATCCAACAACTTCCACACCATACATCGACCCCGCTAACATTGCCACCACTTCATCCCAAACACCACCACCCCCCGAGGTCAAAATCAAGCTCACTGACATGGGATGTGGGGAATATGACCTGCACGGTACCTTTTGTGTGGGCACATTACCCAATCCTAAAACGTTTGGCATCCCAAAAGCAGACGTAGCCAACACAATAGTCATCAAGTGTAAACCATCACCCATCTTTGAAAAGAAACATCTCCTAGATCAGGATGTACTCGAAGATATCTCATCCTGGCTATATAAGGACAAAGAATCTAAGTAGGAAGCTCCCACCATACCAACAGAAATCTATGTTAAAGGGTCTGAAATTGTCAAAAACATGGGTTATAAAGGACAAGGCAGTATCGGCCTTCATGAACAGGGGATTGTGGAACCAGTCCAAGCAACAAGAAATCCCTATACACAAGGGTTAGGATATGGTCAAAGACAATGTATCCTCACTACCGGCGAATGTATCTTAGCCGAGGTCGCTACAGTCTCCCTTGAAGTTGACAATGTCAATGAAACGGGCCATCAAGACTCCTTTAGTGACTTTGCCGATTTCTCTGACTCATCCATATGCACCATCTACACAGTCACCACCTAGCTTCGTCATCCAATGACTTACCACTTATATACTCAGATCTCATAGACCGGGACCAACAGGGACCTCCTGTCTTCGACGTAGCACCAAACAATGAGGCCATCGCTGAAATGATGGGGGTTAGAGATCACTTCCCTCTGGGAGATCACAGAGCAGGAAACATCATGAAACTTGATACGCATGCCTATTTCAAGGAGACAACCCCTGCTTCCAATCATAAAAACATAAAAATCAAACATGGATCTGATGGTGAAAACCATTCTGCGCCAGTGTTAGATCCCAAAAAAGTAAAAACAAAAGGCGTATCTCCTGGTGAAAACCTCCATGAGGCGCTAGGAGATGGAAGCATGGGCCTTCCTGAGATAGACAAGGTTTATCTAGACAGATCACCTTTTCTAGTCGAGCCAGCTCAAGAGATGAATCTTGGGATGGAAGAAGAACCGAAAATCACTTTTAGGGCAGAATCTCTCAGCACACAAGAACAAGAAAACTTCTTGGCATTCTTCAAATGCTAAAATTGTAATTTTACATGGACCTATGCAGACATGCCAGGGCTAGATCCCGCTTTGGTTGTCCATCACCTTGCAGTACGCCCTGATGCAAAACCAGTAAAGCAGAAGGTCAGAAAAATGAATCCTCAAGTGGCCCTCCTAGTCAAAGCAGAGCTAAAGAAACTACTGGATGTTGGGTTCATTCGCCCAATTGATTATCCCGAATGGGTTTCCAACTTAGTACTAGTAGCCAAACCAGATGGTCGCATCCGCTGTTGTACCAACTTTCAAGACCTTAACAAAGCCTGCCCGAAGGATGACTTCCCATTGCCTAACATTCACATGATAGTGGATCTCACGGCAGGACACGAGATGCTATCCCTAATGGATGGCTTTTCAGGGTACAACCAAATCTGTATCACAGAAGAGGACCAACATAAGACAGCCTTCATATGTCCATGGGGGACCTACTGCTGGGTTGTAATGCCATTTGGCCTAAAGAATGCCAGAGCTACATATCAAAGAGCTATGACTATCATCTTCCATGACCTTTTCCACCACATCATGGAAGACTATGTAGATGACTTTCTAGGAAAATCAAAGACAAGAGAAGAACACCTAGATGTATTGGCCAAGATTTTTGACTGATTAGAGCAATACAATGTTCGCCTGAATCCAAAGAAATGTGTCTTCGGGGAAACCTCCGGCAAACTCTTGGGATACATAGTCTCCAGAAGAGGAATTGAGGTAGATCCTGGAAAGGTCAAGGCCATCACTAAAATGCCTCCTCCGAAAACCTTAAAACAATTGAGAAGTCTGCAAGGAAAACTCCAATCTATTCGTCGGTTCATTGCTCAACTGGCCGATAAATGTCAACCATTCTAGCACCTACTCAGAAAAGATACAGCTTTTGTCTGGAACACTTAGTGTCAAGTTGCCTTCGATCAGCTAAAAGAATACCTGGCTAATCCTCCTATTCTAACTCCACCAAGGCAAGGAGAACCCCTCCTATTGTACATTTCAGCAACAGAGACAGCTATCAAAACCTTATTAACACAACATGATGAACAAGGGAAGGAAAGAGCCATTTATTACATAAGTCATACCCTGATTTCATATGAGCTAAACTATACACAAATTAAAAGAGCATGTCTGGCCCTAGTCTTTACTTCACAAAAATTAAGGCACTACATGCTCAATCACAAGACCAAGCTCATCGCCAAGATCAATCCGCTGAAATATCTGCTAAATAGAGCTGCTCTTACTGGGAGAATGGCAAAATGGGTCATCATCCTCACTGAATTCGACATCGAATATACTAAGAGAAAAGCCATCAAAGGACAGGTTATTGCCGATCAGCTGGTCGAAGCACCCATCCCTGCAGAATATCCTACACTGGCAGAATTCCTTGATGAAGCCATCTTGACCATAGCACCAGCAACAAAAGTATGGAAAATGTACTTTGATGGATCATACACACACAGAGGCTCGGGGGCAGGCGTCCTGTTTGCTACCCCTCAAGGCGACACCATCTCTAAGTCCTTCAAAATCACATTCCCATGTACCAACGACATGGCAGAATATGAGGCCCTTATCACAGGTCTTCGAATGGCAATCAAATGGCAAATTGAGAAGCTAACAGTGTATGGAGACTCTCAACTGGTCATCCGGTAGGTAAACAATGAACACAAGACCAAGGCTGATAAGCTCCTGCCTTATAAAAAGATGGTCGATGACTTCAAAGACTACTTCGATGACATCCACTTCGAGCAAATCCCAAGGCTCAACAACAAAGCTGCAGACACAATGGCCACCATTGGTTCCTTGGTCGACATGAAGAAAGACAGCAAGAAGTGTGAGTTCCTGATAGAAGAACTCCCTATCCCAGCATATGATGTTCCTCAATCAGAGCTAGTGTACGAAGTCATTGGTCGCCTATCCCCATGGTATCAGCAAACCTACCTATACCTCCACGACAATATCATCCTTCTTGACCTATCCACCTCACAACGAAAATCTTTCATCCGCTAAGCCTCCCGCTTCATTCTTGTAGGAGATACCCTATAAAAAAGGAGTCTTGATGGCACGCTTTTACGATGCTTAGGCTCTAGGGAAGCTGAAGAGGCCTTGCAAGAGGTACACACAGGTATCTATGGGGCACGTTCAAGTGGACCCACTCTTGCTAAAAAGATCCTAAGGACAAGATACTATTGGCCAACCATCGAACAAGACGCCTACTGGTTTATCAAAAATGCCTACCATGTCAACAGCATGGGGATGTCATTCACGCACCAGCACAGGAATTGCAACCCATCACGATGCCGTGGCCTTTCTCACAGTGGGGACTCGACCTCGTAGGCAAAATACATCCCCCATCCTCCAATGGCCATAAGTTCATAATCACTGCTACCGAGTACTTCACTAAGTGGGTGGAAGCAATACCACTCACCTTCACCACTGGCACCCAGATATCCAAATTCATCCTCCATTATATTATCTATCGCTATGGTATCCCTCATTCCATCATCACCGACAATGGAAAACCATTCAAGAACCAGGAATTTTGCACTTTGTGCGAAAAATTCCAAATCCAACACCATTTCTCCACACCATATTACCCTCAAGGAAACGGTCAAGTAGAGGCTTCAAATAAAACCATCCTAAAGAAGACAATCAATGAAGCTGGCCGTGACTGGCATCTCCAACTCAACACCACCCTTTGGGCCTACCGCACAAGCATTCACACCCCCACATGAGCCACTTCATTTTCCCTAGTATTTGGATCTGAAGCCATTTTACCTATTGAGGTCAAGCTCCCATCCCTACGAGTATCCTTGCAAAACATAATCAATGATGAGGAATACCGGGTCGCACGGTTGCATCAGCTAGAATTACTAAATGAGAAATGCCTGAATGCGTTGAACCACCTGCAGGCCTATCAAAATCACCTCAAAAGAAGCTACAACAAGTGGATCAGAAACCAAAAATTTGAAGTAGGTGACCTTGTCCTTATGGAAAATCAGAAGAACTTGCAAGAGTGCCCTAAGAAAGGCAAGTTCAAACACAATTGGCTAGGACCATATGTCATCACAACCACCTATGGATCAGGAGCGTACCAACTTGCAACACCTGAGGGGCAACCTCTGGATGAGCCTATGAACATCCTACATCTGAAGAAATTCTACGCATAACCCATCGAGTATCCCAATCAAAAAAATAAAAAAAATTGAAAAATTAAAAAATTGAAAAATTAAAAAAATTAAGAAAAACCTGAGTGCAATAAAAACTTCCAATCGTGAAAATCACTTCGGTGACGCCTTGGATAAGTACCATGGTGAAAACCTGTTTCAGGCGCCATGCGTAGTGGCTGGTTCTACCATCTAAAAAGTCCTCTTTCTGTCACAACACTCCATATCACACACATCCCATGGCTTGGAATTCTAAAACATCAAGTCCTATCACCCACCCTACACTATCCCACCCAAAGGTTAATCCATGGAATGAGGATCCTTGTAAGCTTCCCTTTGTACATCGCAAAAATCAAAAAATCTAAAAACAACACAATTCACCGCAAATCACCCCCCATACATCACTTTCACTATAACTCGTAACCATCAACATCCATCAACTCATCACATCACAACCATCCTAAACCATTCCCACATCATCAAGTCACGCCAGAACTACATATTCATCTCACCCGCATCTTGAAAGTACCTTGATCCCATGGACATAGGGTATGTAGGCAGTCTGGAATACGAAGGAAGTTTCCAGTACTCAAGTACCTAAGATGCACCCATCCACCCCGTTTGGATGGTCTCCATACACTGAGCTTTCTGGACCTGATAAATGGTACACACGCTAAGTATACACTTGAAGCCTGTCCCCTAACACAAAAATCATCAATCAACATATCAACTATAATCCCACACATAGCTTGACTATCCTTTTTCCCACCTTTCAAAAATTATCCAACAAAATCCAACTGATTCGTGTCCTAGGATATATCGTTCCTACAATGGACAAGAATCTGTCACCCTATCAACATGTATCTTGGTAAGAATACACAAAGGCTATTTGTATCTTTTTTGTTGGTCCTTTTGATTATGGATTTTTATTTTTTTGTCTCACTCTAGGCTATCTCTAAAGCTACGTTGATCTCATTATATCATGGTAAGTAGCGGACAACACCTAGAGTAGACGTGGTCATTGTTTCAGCATGCTGTGCTTGTGGGTTGGTTTCATTACTCCAAGAATAGTATTCATATCTTGAAGCCTAGGTCGGTTCTAGCATAATGTGCCTCATTTGCATATACAGGCATCAAAACCTTATATGTACTATTCACACTCATCGCTATGAGCCCCCTTCCTAGGCTAGGCAAGGTTATACTACCTTGGGCACGCATGAAATCAACCTATTGTTTGCAGGTCTAGTCCACGCAATCGTGGGATATATATCATTAACTAGGTCATTTCATACCTTTGTGAACTGTATCCTACATTGCTATAGTAAACTAAGAAATGCTCTCAATTAATACTATGCAACTACTGTTACTAGCTCAACTCATCATCCTAATCAACTATACCATCTCGGCCTAGATTTCATAACCACCTACCCCCCTCACCCTACCAAATCCCCTCACTAATCCCACTCCTCTAACTAACTCTCACTCAACACATCCCGAACCAAACCATATTCCCCCCTCAATGACGTGGTGTTTCATGACCTAATAATTCCCTCATTCCACCTCTCCCAATCCTATCTGTACTCCATCCATCCACCCTTATCTGCTCCCCGCCTATTCCCCTGCCACACAGCCCCACCACCCAGGGTCCAACAAAGAACATCATGTGTATCAGGACTTAATCATCTCACCTATCACCTAATGTGCATCTCACATATCACCTACGTTGCATATCATCTCATTAGGTTCATTTTAGAATCTGTTAAGTTGCATATCATCTCATTAGGCTCATTTTACAATCTGTTAAGTTGCATATCATCTCATTAGGTTCATTTTAGAGTCATTTAGTTTTCATATCATAATCATTTAATCTGCATGTCATTTAGGTACATTTTTATACATCATTTAACATTGCACATCATACCATAATCATGTAAGTTTGTTATCACATAGGTGCATTTTAAAATCATTAATCATCACATTGCATTCCATATATCATCTCATAATCATTTAGTTACATTTACTTGCATAGCATAATCATTTAATTACATTGCATAATCAGAATCATAATCATTTAGCTGCATTTTACAATCATCTAGTTGCATATCCATATTTTCCATACATAACATGTGTTTATAAAGATAAACATACATTTCCATTGCATCACATTTTTGCATCCATAATAAATATTTATTAATCTAAACATTTATTTGCATTATACATCATAGACCATAGATCACAAACATGCATATATCAAAATAAATAAACCATCATTGCATCTATCATATTACATCAATAGGTACATCCATAACATCAAAATCATACACTACATAAGCACAACACATCCATGGCATATAATCCATAAAGCAACCTGCATCCATTAACATAAGCATCATCATAATCATAATAGAGCATCATCATAATCATATAAAAAGACCATTATAAATAAACATATAGGCCATCAAAAAGCATCATATCATATATCATCATCGCAAAAAATGTACATTACTCATATATACACATCAAAAAATATAATGTCCTAATACAATGCCTCTAAGGGCTAACATGATATAACTGTCACATGGAGGATCCTCTCTCTGATCGAGTGGGGGATCCTGACCCTGATGGTGGCTGTGATCCTGCCTGTGGCTGCGACTGAACCTGAGCCTCTAGAACCTACTGGAGCACATGTGATGGAGGGCCCATCACCTGCTGGACAGATTGAACCGATCTAGATCTGTGTGACCTAGATGACCTAGCTCCACTAAGATCACTAAAACTCGTTGCACGCTACTCTGCTGGCACTGCCGCATGATAGAGAACCCAATAATAATCTTCCCGTAGAGTGGCCTCTAACACCTGTCCTTGTGCCTGAGACAACTGTGTCTGCATCAATGTCAAAACTAGGGCCATACCAGCACCTGAGGCTTGTAAATTGCTCACTGTAGCCTCTGCCTGCCAGGCTCTCACGAGTGCGGCATCCCGCTCCCCTGTCAAAGTGGCTATCTCACCCTGAGCCTAGGCTAACTGTGCCTGCAACGCAACCACCTGTCCATTTGAACCATCCAATAAGGCCACTGCCCCCCGCAACTGAACCAACTCTGCCTCACGGCTCTCTAATGCCTCCTGCAGGCTGGCCACTTGTGCTCACAAAGTCTCAATCTCCTCCTCCTCACCCCGAGCCTGCCGACGGGATGCCGACCTCTCAACCTCTGCCTCTCCACCTGCCCCTGAAGGGCCTACCTCTATCTGCTACCTGCTGCCTTGCTGCGACAACCTGCTGCTACGCTACCTATGGTGGGGGTAGAATCCCCTGTCCACCCTCAGTTGTCCTTGCTATCGAGGCCCTCTGTGTTGCCGCACTACCCCAATATGAACCTGCTCAACATGCACCTGTTGTACAACTGCCTGTTGTCTCACCTGCTATTGGGGGACATGTCCAGCTACTGCTGTGGCCAGTACATCCATCGGCTACCCATCCCCCAAACCACCCTCTCCTCTCCATCCCTCCCAACCTCCACGATGTAGTCTACAATGATCTCCTCCCCCTCCTCCAGGAAATCATCTCCATCAGAATCATCATCCCCATCATTCCCTAAATCATCATCTCTTGATCCTGCCTCCTCCACGGGGACCACCTCCTCTGCTGGGTCCATAAACCGCGTCGGCTGCCACATCTGCCACCATATATCATATGCAGGAGTAGTGCCTGCATCCCTGACCGTGCTCTGCCAATCCCACCGCAATAGCCGCAAGGCCACAAAATCATCTAGAGCGACCTGGGGTTGTATGGCTGCAGGCCAAAAGTGCGCATCTCAACGGGTCCGTGCAAAGATGGCCATCTACTGTGGAGTATCTTGCCACAACCCAAACTACCGCATAACCTGCGATGGTAGATACATGTCTATCGTGTGGTCTCCTAGACCCATCAAATACCACTGCTGAAAAGCAAAGGGCAGGTGAACATCATCATCAGGCCATGACTCCACTCCGATGTAGGGTTGCCAAGTCACCCGAATAACATCATCCAGCATCCACCTCCAATACCGAACCTGTCCAGTATAGGTGTACTTGACATCCCGATATAAGAACACAAATGCCTCAAATGGACGCTAATAGTACCCACATATCAGCTGAGTAACTGTAATGTGCTCCCAAATCCACGTGTAACAAAGTAACCCCAACTGACAACGTTGAATCATAAAGATAGACATATGTATGCATCTCATGATACAGCTGCCCCAACATCACTGGTCCCCAGGCATACACAATCTCATGCCTGACCATCCCCTCGATCATCTCCCCCCAGCCAACTGGAAAACCCCTGCCCCTCCGATCAGGCGTCACTACCCCTCCAATCAATGCGCACAGGAATAACTCCCATCTGCTGATAAGACAATATGATCTTGGCCAAACACTCTGATCAGGGCCCTCCGTCCCCTCCTCGTGTCATATCTCACCCGCTGGCCACGAATAGGTAGCTTGAGGATGCGATAAACATCCTCAAGCGTGATAGTGATCTCCCCAGTCGGAAGCAAAAATGTGCAAGTCTCTGGATGGTACCGCTCTACTACTGCTGTCATCAGAGCTCTATGAGCTCGTAGCACTGGCATCGACGCAACTGTCAGAAGCCCCAACCTAGCCAGTTGGGCCCGAGTGGCATCATCAAACTGATCGAATAATGCCATCACCGATGGCACGCATCGCTCCCGTGAATACACTATAAATGACTTCGTATCCTACATCCACAACATTCTGGTCAAAAATCTACCTATCTTTCTTCCAAACCCCTCCTTTTTTTCTAATGATGAAAGCCAAAACACTCTGGCACCAAATCAGACCATACTTTGCGCCATGTTTTACACTGGCGCTACTACTTCTTCTAATAGCGCTATTACAGACAATAGTGCCACTGTGCAAGGCATTTTGCGCCACTTCAGCACATAGTGCTACTACGCAAAGTACTTAGCGCCATGTTAACAAATGGCGCCACTCCATCACTTGGCGCTAACCTAACGAATAGCGCCAATTTTCCCAATAGCGCGTATATTGCATACTGCGCTAATCCTACACATAGTGCTACAACAAAATATAGTGCTAACTTAAATGGTGCTAGTTTAGAACATAGCGCTACCCTACCACGCATTTAGCGCTAAAACGCTAAAACCCTAAGTCTTCCACATATTGCACTACTACAGAAGAGAGCGCTAAAATGCTAAATTGATGGCAACAAACCGCCTCTAGCCTACCCTAGCGGATAGCGCCAATCCAGAGGATGGCGCTAATCTGCATTCTTTTGGCACTGTGCAACCTTGCAATAGCGCCAACATTCCAAAACCTAATTCCCGAACCCCAAAAAAGTGACAAAACTAAAAAATCACAAAGCCAAGGTTGGGCCCTACCTGGGGTCTAGCGTCCGGTGCCCGACCAAATGATCGAAACTACTTCAGAAATGTGTCAAAGTTAAGGGAATTGAATGTTGCGCTCATTCATCTCTCCTCTGCTCCTTCTTCTCACCAAGTCAATGTGTGCAAATGTGGCACTCTTAGGGCCCACTTGTCCTAATATAGCATGCCATGTCATCCCCCCGCCCACTCTTTTTCCCCTCTAGGGTGCAGATCACAGCCTTTTTCCTCTATTTTTCTTCCTACCATCTCCTTTTTCCGTCCCCTATCCAACTTTCACTCCCGTTGCGTCCTTTCGAGAACTCGCCCGGTAAATTTTTATTTTTTCCGCCGACCTCTCGAGGGGGCATCCCTTACCCATCTTATTCCTTCCCGGCAGCTAGGGTAAATTCTTTCTTTGACCTGACACCACTTCCCTGCTAGGTCCTAATGCCACGTCAAAGAGGGGCAAATGTAGACACCTAAAAATGTCTTTTACCATCAAACTGACTCCCGACATCCCTAAACATATCAATTTCCCTTCCATTCAATTAATTAAATTTTTATTTAATTAATTATCCCTTCATCACCTAATTTTCTATCATTCTATCCCCAATAATTGAATTAATTTTATTAATTCAATAGTCCAAACCATAGCCATTTGATTTAATAAATATGCAATATTTATTTGGTCAATTTCCCTCTCCTCACTAAATCTAATTAATTAGCTAAATTATGTTTAACTAATTAATTCAGCCTACTAATTGACCTATCCCTAACCTAGGCAATTAAATAGCTATTATTTAATTGCCTACCCTAGCCTACCTCATCCTAGCCCTAGGATTAATTAAATAAAACCTATATTTAATTAATCCTAACCTCTCATTTGGGTGGTCAAACCTAGCTTAACACCCTTCCCCACATCCTCCAAATAAAAAATTGAAATATATCCACATAAGTCAATTTTTAATTTAAATATATCCCACATCACAATTAATTCCTCTTACACCCCCATACCTCATTTATCTCCACTTATCCCCAATTGAATTTTTAATTCATTTTACAATCCTCATATGAATCTTTAATTCATAAATATTCCATCTCACCCATACTCATGTAATTCTTCCTTTTCCCAAAATGAATAAAAGATTTACTTTTATTCCTAGCCCTCCATTCCTCCAAGATCAAATCTGGGCCCTCCACATCACTTTCATCCTCCACCATTGATCTTCCAAACCAATCTCCACCCTTGGATCAAGATCCCTCCAAAAAATCTATAAATAGAACCTCTCCCAAGCCATTTGGGGATCCAAGTTTTTATGTAATGTTACCATGCCCAAATATCTATTGAGCTAATTAGTGAGTTGTCTTTGAGATAGCATTTCACATTTAAATCATTATATAGGGTTTATCTTAGGAACTTTTAGGTGCAAGTTTCCTTTCCCTAGATGAGATTGGGTCTTTGTTGTTTGAGGTATAACTCTTTGCTTTATTATGCATTTGGTTTGTATTTTACCTTCAACTTGATTTTCCTAATCACAGTGCCTTTGGCACACATAATCTCCCTACCTTATATAGTAATTAATCTTGAAGATAAAAGGTCTTCTTCACTTTTTACATTTACCTATGAAAGAAGTTCATTATATTTCTTACCAAACTCTTTATCATATGTACATTCTTCAACATAAGCTTATTTTGTGAAGGGCTCCAAGTGAGTTACAATAGCCATTGTTGAAATAGGTGTGGTACACAACATATCTACCACAACATTATTAATCCCTCTTTTTTTTTTTCATTTTTCTTCAAATCTTATCTCCTAAATTTCTTTAAAAATGGCATAGGCCTTAACAATCCATAAATCACAAGGTCTAACACTTGAAAAGAAAATAATCAACATTGACAACATCAATCACCAAGGAGTCACATTCAAAGTTATATGGAGAGTACTATGTGCGTATGCAACATATTCCATATGTTGAACTGAGAAAGCAAGAATAGAACTGCTTACGAGCACTTTCAACTAAAAATACTTAACCGACAATAACAAAAAAAAGGTTTATAATTTACATACCTATTTATTTGTCCACTATGAAACATTGTTCTCTTATTTACAAGAATGTAATTTCACAATCATGCATATAAATTTAATTTACTCCATTTATTTTGTGAATGCAAAATTTGACAATGATATTAGATTGTCCAAGCAAGATATTGTAGAGCACTAGGACAGTATTTCCACTAGCTATCACCCATGGCATGTACACCATACACCTCTAGATCCATTGATATACACTAATAGTGAATCTTCTTCTGATATTCAAAAAATCTCAAAAATACAAAAAAAACTCAAATATTCAAAAAATCCAAGCAATAAAACAAATGCAAGTCATCCTCAATCTATACCAATCTAGTCAGTCAATCTAGCCAAATCATCCAATCACATCAGTTGGTCTTGATCCTAATATTATCGTAAACAAAATCAATCAATCAGTCATCAATGGGATATATCGTTCCCACATCCTTGTGTTGATCTAGGGATATATCATTCCCCACAATGACAACACTATAATCATCATCATCAATCAATCATCAATGGGATATATCGTTCCCACATCCTTGTGCTAATCTAGGGATATATCATTCCCCACAATGATAACACTATCATCATCATCATCATCAAATTAATCAATCAATCGATCGATCATTGGTTTACAGCTTGACAGAGGCAATACCTTATTTGTTTTTGTATCATTTGTGCATGCTTGTTTGCTTTCTTGTGTGTGTCATCATTTTGTCTTCCAGTTGTATCAAGTCCTTATCATTCTAGCTAATATTCATACCTTGTGTATGTTGGAATATTTTTTTGCATTAACCTTTGCATCTAAGGTCATATCATACCTTCTATGCATTAGAACTTTAATGTTCTAAGTATCCTTCCTCATATGTCTCGACAAGGTTGTATTATGCTAGGTGCACAAGACACATTGTCACCTTGGTCTTTATACCTTGGTGCATAATGTCTAGTGCTATATCAAACTATAGGATTGCTCTACTCAAGTCAACATAACTACTCCTCATAAAACTATTAATCCTCATCTATCTTTCTATCTTCTCCTTCCACAAATTTTCCATCTATTATCTCCCTCTTTTCTTCATATCCATTCATTTCAAGAGCACACCTGTATTCTTCCAATTTGTCTATCCTCTCAAGGGGGCATCATTCAACCCATTAATTAATCTACTAAACATTTCTTCTACCTGATTGGGGCATCGTCATTTCTAATCCAATCATATTGTTCTTCTAAACCAATATCTTCCTCTATCTAACATAGCACTATGTTTTAAACTTCTTTGAAATGATGTTACTTCAAAACACCATCTCAAAGAGGGGCAAAATGTAGACACCTAAAATTAACCCATTCCTAGATCAAACTTTCATCTGTCATACTTCATTAATTAAATAATTCTTAATTATTTGATTAAGTTCATCTATTGATCATGATCAATTTATTCCTCCATATTTAATTAAATAATTCTAATTATTTAATTAAATCAATTTTCCTCCTCACATTAATTAAATAAATTTTAAATTATTTATTTAATTAAAACTAATATTCGATATTCTTCAAAATAAATAAAATTTAATATTTTATTTATTTATGCATGTGCATGAAATTAAATAATTTATTTATTTAATTTCCTATTATTCTCTCTCATCCATATTTCACTCTCAATCAATTTAGATTACTAATCAATCAAATTAGTTAACTAAATCAATCAAATTAGTTAACTAAATCAATCAAAACAATTAACAGGTTAGTCAATCTAGTCAACTCTTCAATCAATTCAGATCACTACCCAATCAAGTCAGTCATGTGATCAATCAATTCAGTCAACTCCTTAATCAGATCTATTAACTCTCTTGATGCATGAGAGGATATTATCACTCTGTCGTTCGTGCTCATCCTCTCAACCATTCTTAGCCATTGATCATTCTGATCATCCACAACCATTGATCTTCATCTCTGAGGGTCTATAAATAAAATGTTCTACAAATCATCTAATCCTCTCTGATCTTCATAGAACATTATTCTATAGAAATCCCTCTATATCTTATCATCATCACATCACAAAGTTATGTTGTTTAATTAAGCAATCCACAATAATCAAAGAGCAAAGAGCAATCTATTGGAGTAGGGTGCACTTTAGTATGCTCGATCAGTGAAGGCAAATTTGTTTGTGCAAAAGGAGGTACATTGTATTATTTTTCATTTGCTTCCGTTTATTCTTTCCATGCAAATTTCACCTATCATAATTCTTAAGACCAATCTGCCAACACTATGTTTCTTATATTATCCTATTAAGATATATACTCCATAATAATAATAATAGCGTTCTAATTTCATTTACCTTATGGTGCAACCCCATTTTCTTATAATAGCCTAGTTTATGGACTAGATAATATTTGTGCTTAGCTTTTTAAGTTAAATATTACCTTAATGGTCAGTAGAAAGATATCGGGGGATGCTATATAGAATGATTATAAATGTTTTATCTCTTAATTCGATCTCAACAACACCAGTAAATTAAATGGCAGTTGTCTTCCATTTAGAACACAATCATACAATTCAATACAACTTTAGTACCCTTCCCATGGATCCTATGATAGTTCCAATATTAGGGTTCTTATACATAAGAGATCGAAAGATGTCATGCAGTTAGCAAGAAAATAGACCCAAGTTACCCTATCAAAACCTATATATCTCAACTTAGGTCTCAAAGATTCCTACACTTTTTCCATACCCATCAATGGTGATCAATGATATAATCAAGCTATTGTAAAATTAGACAAGATCAATCCTAGCAAGGACCTCCTAGAGAGTCAAATAATATAATTTTTTTAGGATTGTTTTCATACCAAACCAACTTTCTTAATCCTAACCTTGATCACATCAATAACGCTTTTGAGTATTAATCATATCAATGATATGATCAAAAGTAGAAATAATAATGAATATTGCATAGGATAATGACAATGAATAAGTTATTCAGACCCTGAATACATAACATTATGATAGAACATTTTTTCCATTTACTCATCCTTATTGCAATGATCCTGTCTCAAGAATTTTATACTAACTTTATTTTAGTTTGCAAGGGCAGCCCATAAGTAATGTACTTATCTTCAATCCTTATTAACTTTCTTATGAGACTTAACATCACATCTATATACGTATTTCCAATATTCCATTATAATTATTATACTTTGTATAAACTCACAGTGATAGTGATAACTTAAATATAAACTATTCCCAAGTAATCCCCAACCATTAAATGTGGGGCTTAATAACTGTTAAGTTAAAATTCTCTTATACCTAATTGTGCACATATGCACATTCAATGTTTGAATTATAATAAGCATAAGTATGGAGTCAAAGTACATTGTTATTCCATATAAACAAATAAATGTAAAAAGCAATAGCATATGATACACAAATTGTTCAATCCATTCCACAAGAACAAGCAGCCTCACGCATACAAGATGAAAACTATTTGACAAAATGTCTTGAAGAGATGAGGTCTCATGGAATGCGTATGTCCAAAATGTTTGTTAGAAAGTTCATGGAAGATTTTAAGCAAATGAATCTTGAAAGTGTAAGGTCAGACTCCACAACCTTAGTGATAGCAACACCAAATTTTTCTTATGCATCTATCAACCTTAAACATTTCCTTTTAGCCACAAGACTAAGTAGTTCTAACTTAAATATCATTTTACGAAGGTAATAGCAACAAAAGAGTGTACTTAGCTTGATGGATAATGTTGAAGATAATTTTGATGTAGGCACTAAAATATGCTATGCTCTCCCTTCTCCCCATATTGACCCATATATATTTTCTGACATCCAAATAGAGTAAGTTGCTTCTTTCTGCATATCAACTCGTACCTCTAGAACTAGGAACCCCATAAGCAAAGAAATGAGATCTACCTCAATTATAAACTCAATATCATGGTGGATGCTTGTTGTAATGTTAGAGATCATCCTTAATGCCTTAATCTAAACATCTTCCATCCTATTGTCATCACCTAAGATACTTGAGATTATTTGTGAAAGGCTAAGTTGTCCATAACCTCCTTGTAATTCCCATACTGAAGTATTTGAGAACCATTTTAATTACAGGGAGCAATTTATATGTGGAGAAGAATGGAAGAGAAGTTTTTCCAATTTTGGACAAATGCTAGCTTTAACAATAACCTGAATGATCTCATGCTCTATTAGCATTATAAGTTGACCTTTCTCGTTAAAAGCCTCCTGATTGAGTAAAAGGACTAGATTTGCATGTCCACACAACAACAAATACAACAAAAAGGTACCACCTTCATCCTTGTCATCTCTAGTCAACACAAAGAACACATATTTCTTGTGATTAGTGAAGACCATGACTATTGAGAAATTCAAGGTAAACAAGACAACGATATCCAGTCACAACAACGTGGTTGTGGCTCTCGCTCTCTCTATGTGCATGTGCACCCTTACATATAATCCAGTAGCCTCCATGACATCAAGATAAAAATGAGTTTCTTGAGCACATACCACCATGTAAGGTTTTCAATCCAATCACTCTCTCACACTCTACCTTTAGGTGCCATCATCACCCACAATCTAGACAAGAACACATTACCAAGAGGAAAATGAGCATAAACATTCACTAGATATGTATATAAAATGAAATTTCCACCAATGCACCATTTCCTATCTGATCTGCACAAATTGAATGAAGTGAGGAGGGAAGGCAATATGCCATTCTTCAGTAATGGTAAGGTAGATCACCATAAATCTGTCTCCTCCTGTTCCCTTTTTTTGTCCCATGCATTCAACTCCCTCTTCAATATGGTGGTTGGTAGATTTTCTATTCTATCTTTTTCATTTTCATTTTATTTTATTTTAGTTTTGTTATACAGGTCTGACATGCAAGCCACCCCTTCAATGTGAGATGTGACACACATTTACTTTCATATCCCCTAATGGGTTGTACCAAGGTCCTCTTGACCACTTCTATTATGTCATCTATTTGTGGGTGAAAGGCTATGTTTTTTTTAGCTTGGTGTCCATCATGCTCCATAATCTAGACATAAACTTACCAACAAACCAGATATCCCTATAAAAAATAATGGACTTTGGTAGCCCAAAATGTACCCATACATTGTTAAAGAACATTTCAGCTACTTCTTTTCCTATGATAAATCTTTTTACAAGCCCTTAGAATACACATGTTGCTAAACTTGTCAACTATCACAAATAAAAAATCACACCCATGTCTATTCATAGGAAACCCTCCTACAAAATCCATAGAAACACTTTCCATATGCATACCTTGTTTTGCATTTGCTAGTGCAACATAATTTATAACTTTTAAAAAATCTTGCTACCTGTTGTTGCATTTTGGGCAAAAACACATACCTTTAAAAATAAGCCACTATTTTTCCTACATCAAATGACCCACCACTTTGGAGGTATGTCTCCCTCATCAATAAAATCCATTGTTCTTTTGACACACATAATCTCCCTACCATATATAACAATTAATTTTGAAGATAAAAAGCCTTCTTCACTTTTTACATTTATCTATGAAATAAGTTCATTATATTTCTTACCAAAATCTTTATCATGTGTACATTCTTCAACATAAGCTTAATTTGTGAAGGGATCAAAAGTGAGTTGCAATTTTTCTGGACCTTGAAAAATGAGTAATAACAAAGAAATGTGTTTATGTCAACTTGACAATCTCCATCTACTTCAACTATGGGAAGAAGATGTGTATCTAGAAGGCCTAACCAAATATTGTAGAATTCACGACTTGTTGCTTGATTTGGCCATACACATATCTAGAGAAAATAAATGTGTATTTTCTGTTGAGGAAGCCTGTAAAGATACAAGTGGTGACTGCTGTCGGATTTTACTGGGCAGGAGAGATATAAATGACGATGCCATCTCAGAGAGGCATCCTGTTTGTCTCTGTACACTCTCACTATCTGAGAATGAGGAGATTAGAAGTATTCCGGCAAACTTGTTTACTGCTATGAGAGGACTCTGTGTTCTCAATTTGAGCGGGACATGCATCTCTACATTGCCTGAAAGCATTGGAAAGATGAAACTTCTCATATTTTAAGAATAGTTTATAAAGGAGGTATATTCATACCTAGGTATAATATGGCCCATTCATAGACTTCAAAACATATCTTGTAAGTATACACATGAAACCTAGACTATATTTGGTCAAGAAAATAATCAAAAGATCTTTTTCTAAACATTTGATTCATAACACAAACTTCATTTTAATGGAAAACTTAAATCAACATACCAAAAGAAAGATTCGATACTATCAAAGAATTCTATAGATTGATGAAGTGAATTGATCCAAGATCCCTCGATTCAAGATCTCTATACTTCTTCCCATGTTCAATATCTCTAAATGTCATTTTTTTCAAAAATCTTTAAACTCAAAAAATCCTTCCCAAGTATCGTGTGCCCAAAAATTCACAGGAAAACCTATTGCATGGTTTGTTAAAACAAATAAACCCACAATCTTCTATGCCATAGCTAACTTTCATTAATTTGACTCATAAGGCACACCTTCAGCACCTTTGAGTTGATATATATTTCCTTTTGTCCTTGTTCCTGTAGCAATCAGAGTTTCAGAGTCTTCTTTTCTGATTTCCTAGCCACCATCCTGAAACACAAGATTATATCCTCTGCTACAAATTTGTCCTACACTTAGAAGATTGTATCAAAGACCTTTGACATAAAGGACATCATCTGTATTGTGCTTGCCATCAAAACTGATTGAACCTCTTCCACAAATCTTAGCAAATTCATCATCTCCAAACTTAACAAAACCTCCATCAAACTTCTCAAGCTTCACAAACTTATTCTTATCACCTATCATATGATTTGAACTCCCACTATCAATTAACCAGAGATCTTCCTCCTCTCTTGCATGAAAAGTAGTAACCAATGCTCCTTCAATTTGGTGCCCTATTTTCAAAGCAATATCCTTCATACATCTTTTTGGATTAGTGGAATTAGTTCCAACATTCAAAGCCATGAGCAAGCATTCATTACCATCATCATTCGGATAGTCAGACTCATCATTATATATGTTGTCATCTTCTTTAACATAATAACTTTTCTTGAATGATTTAACTTTGTTCTCCTTGTATTTGTCATTAGAAATTTTGATTGGACATCTAGAAGCATAATGACCTATTTTTCCATAGTTAAAACATTTGAAGGGTAACATACCTCTGTATTTTCCCAAACCCTTTTTTAATCTGCTTACAAAATTTGCTTCCACTTCATCAAAGTCATCTGAATCTGATTTAACATTCTTTTCTGTCTTGCTAGCCTTAAAAGAAATTTCTTTTCTTGCATCATCTTGACCAAATTCTCTTATCTCAAAAGTAGTTAGAGTACCAAATATTTTATCCCTAGCATAATTATCTAGATCTTGAGTCTCTTCAATAGTAGAAACTTTAGCACTATAAGATTTAGGAAGATTTATTAGTACCTTCTTTACCACTTCTTTTTCCTCCAGCTCTCCACTAAGACCATCGAAGGAATTGACAATTTCATCCACTCTCTGCATGTAGCTTGCAATATTTTCATCCTCTGACATCCTTAGGGTTTCAAACATGGACTTTAGAATCTGCAACTTTGCTTGATTGACCTTGTTATCTCCTTCATAGGTGCTTTCCAGCTTCTATATTTCATGAGCACTTTAACTCATCACCTTCACTAATTCATAATCAGAGAGATTGTTCAAAAGAGCACTCCTTGCCTTGCCATTGTTCTCATATTCTATAATCTCATCTTCATCCTTTGGACCATCTTTATGTATAGTATACTTTTTGTCAACTATCTTCCATATGCCATATCTTAGTAAGAAAAGAAAGCTTTCAATCCTGGTTTTCCAAAAAGCATAATTTGTTCCATAAAATACTAGGACCTCCATGCCTTTCTTGTGCACCATCCAGGTCTACCCCAAGCGATTAAGCTTCTTCAGGGAACTTGGCTATGATACCAATTGTTGGAATGCACAGGACAACTGAGAGGGGGGGTGAATCAGTTGTATGTTAAAACTTTAAACCCTCAAAACATCAACCACTTATAATGCATTAGCAGAATGTAAACATATGAAGCATCAATGCAAACACATCCAAAAACATAACAAAACCAGATTTATGTGGAAAACCCGATAAGGGAAAAACCACGATGAGGATTAGCTCACAATATATATGAATAACAACGCTAAAAATCATTAGGCTCACTACCTAGAAGAAAGGCTCACTACCAGAGAAAGGCTGACTACCTAGAAGAGAGAAGAAAGAAGAAGATTGTTACAGAGAGATTCACTATCTCAAAGAAACAAAAAAATCCACCACTGACACCCTATGCCATCCACAATCTTTGGCTTACTGCCTCCAACAACTTTTGGCACACTTAAATGTAGAACCTTCTGCTCATTGCATTCCAAAGTCATAGGATTTTAAGCTCACACACAATTCACTGCCCTTGATTCACATTCGCATCATCTTCTCCACCTTGCTCCATTCAACTTCATCTTGCATTAATACCATCTATAACCTAGAACTATCTCAATTAGGTCAGTCCTAATGAAGCGTGTGCATTACACACATGCAACATTGCTTAGGTTGGCACTAAACACTTCCGCGGTGGAAAGAAGTGAAAGTGGACCATGTCAAGGGATAACCAAGATTCAAATTTGTATCATCAAGTTGCTTATCTCATCCACAATCCATGAGGTACCTCTGCAAATGGAGCTAGTAAGCCATGTCGGCCAAACCTGAGCTAATGGCCATATTTATGCTTCTCCAAGTCCAAGAACATCATGTGAACCAGAGAGAGACACTTCAAAGCATTCACACACCTTCCTAGAATAGTCATCATCATCATAAATGTCTACAACACTCCCACAACTGTCTGAATCAAAGAATATCTTCATTATGCACATCAAGACACATGGTTACTAATCACCAACACAAGAACTAAACTTGCAGAGCATCCTAACACTAGAATCTTCAAAGAAAGGTGGATACAAATAATATAAGCACACTCCCAGATCCACAATACATGAAAGCTCAATGCAGAGAAATGTAGAGCATTCTCATTTCTCCCAGACACCCTCCTTCATAGTCAAATATTCTGTTAGACACATCTTCTACTTCCGCATGATCCATAACCTAAAACTTTGGATCTAATACCTATGAACACCTCTAATCAATACTTCTAAACCACACAAGCATATCTTCAATTAGGAAGAAATGTGGAGCATAATACTAAGGCTACCTCTGTCATACTACACACATTTTTATCAAATTTTCTCAAAAGCACTTGGAAACCAAGTGAATCATCGCTAGGAGTTGACATCAATGAAAATGCCAACAAGTTTCTAACAGAGAGGTCATATAATTATTCTTGTTCATGAAACTATTCCTCATCACTTTACTTCTATACTTATCAGTCTTATGACGAACCTTTTTGCAAGCATAGAAATGATCATGAAGTGAACCAACACCATATCTTTGAGGCACAATTGGTCTTCTACTGATGTAATCATTTCTTCTTTTCCTAGGTCTACAATCAACAACCTTATGTCCAAAATTATTACAAGAAAAACAATGGCCTTGAAAAGATTGATTGAACCTGGTAGGGGCATGTTGTCTTATAGGTGGAGGACCTCTAAATCTAATTTGTCTCTAGATAGGAATAAATTCATCTTCTTTTGTATCTCTAGAGGCATTCTTTTTAGGATCTTTAGTGCAATCTTTTTCCTCCTTTATTTTAGAATTTCCTTCTGCTTTGAAGTTATCAATTACGTTTGCAGATGCACTGATTATAAGACTTTTCCCCTTTTCAAAATCAAGATCAGATTTTTCTCTTGATGGCTTTTGAGCATTAATCATCTCATCAAGAATTTTAGAACCTCCTTTCAATTTTAACCCATTGTCAATTTGTTCTTTTGCTTTTTCTAGTTCTTTTCTCAAAGTGACAACTTCTTCATCAAGTTTTGAACATTCAATTGCTTTCTCATTGAGCTGGGTATTTAAACAATCATCAATCCTCTTACCTTCTTCAACTTTGACTTTCAAGTTAGAGATCACATCTTCTGCCTCCTTGAATTTAATTTCACATCTTTTATCCCCTTCTATTTGAGCTTTCAGTTTACCAATTTCTTCTTTTGATTCTCCAACTTGTATCTTCACCTTGGTAATTGTCTCATTTGATTTATCAAGCACAACCTCATATTTCAGATTTAGTGTTCTTATTTCATCCAGATCCTCAAGGGTTGACCAGAGTTCTCCTTCAATGTCTACCTCAGCTAGATTGAGATCCCAACCTTCAGGTTCCATTGATTCTATATTCGGTTATGGAGTAAAAATATCATTAGACATTGCTTCAAATTCCATGTGTTCAAGTGTAGGATCTACCTCAGTTGTTAGTCTTCTCAAAGGCACTTAGCTCTGATACCAATTGTTGAATACTCCTAGAGACTGAGAAGGGGGGGATAAGTCTATTCTTAAATTTAAAATCAATTCCATTTACAACTTTAAACATCAAATCACATTAAAAAAAAGAAGAAGAACAGTAAAGAAAGCATGCACCACACAAGGACACCAAGATTTTTACATGGAAAACCTAATGAAGGAAAAACCATAGTGAGGATTAACTCACAATATATGAAGCTCACTGTTGTAAAAATTACAACTTTATTTTAGGGCTACAACCCAAGGAAGCTACTACTCCCTGTTGAACTTGCAGACTAGGGCTACAATCGTAGGACAAGATACAAAGACATGCTGAAGAGACTCATTGTATAATAGCAGAATACATGAAAGTTATAGTAGAAACATGAACATGAACTGTTGTAGAGAAGGCATCTGACATAAGCTAATATTGTAGTCTCTTATTTCACACAATTACTCCACCACTATGACTTCACACACTTCATGACTATTTCATTCCTTAATCTATCCTCTTCTCTTTCAAAAATGATTTTGTTCTTCTATAAATACCTTTCGCATCCACTTGAAACCACAATTAAGTCAGCACCAAGATATCCTTTAGATGCAATGTGTGATACTGTATAAGTCAGCTTAAAACAAATACATTATGAAAAGAAAATGAGTTGTGGATCATTACACACTACATAATAGGGTCAAATACATCATAAAACATCCTTCAAAGAAAAAATAATTAATCAGGATCAATCGTAAATGAAGGAAACCAAACTTTTGTTCAACCAACATCAAAATTTCTAACTATTCATCTATACACTACCGGGGAGAGACCAAAAACATCATGAGGACCAAAAAGTAAACAATATATTATATCAATATTATCCTTACAACTTTCTCCTAGAGTATCTGATCATTATATACTTCTAAAAGAAAAGAAACATATTGAACTATTGAAAATAGAGCATCCTAGGCTGACTGTGATCCATCAACACATAGGATATCACGTTGTGATTTACTAAAATATCTAAAACACATATGAATGCACCCATAAACCACTATGTACAGATCTTTAAATCCACACAGCCTTATCTATGACTCTGGAGGAATGCAGAGCATTCCAACAATCCTTCATCATTTCTTTACTCTGCCAGAGCATAGGTTGGAACTCTGTCACTTATAACTTTTACTGCAAAAGGTTTAATGACTTGAAATCTTGGATATAACACCTTCGCATCTTGACCAACATATCTTCTGAACTGCATGACTAAATCTTGCTTTATGGAAGGATGCAGACCAAAACACCATGGCTTTGTCTTAGAGTATACACTGTTAATACCTTAGAAATTTTTTTTCAACCTATCTCTATGTGTGGTACACCATACTGGTGAGATATCAATGTAGGGATACTATAAACATATTGAAACAAGTTTACTCACCTCCACATCACACTTAGACATCATATTGATCACCATTCTTCCTCTTAGATAGTTTCTCTCCATCTGCTAGGTCTTCTGGACCGACCTGCCTTAAACATTCTAACCCCATGTATCCAACAGTGTCAAATCATCTCTCTCAAATCTTCCACTATCCATCATCTACATTAACCCATCTCTAACCATTTGTAAGCCTCTTCAACTTCTATACGAAAACTCTATACAAGCCTAACTTCAAGTTAACACATATTGACTTGACATCAATGGCAACACATATCGCCAACACCATGCAATTGTATAAGTGGGTTTTTTCTTAGATTTGGGTAACACAAGTGGTCCCATGCAAATTTTAAATTATGTAGAAAGGATAATTTAGAATCTTTCGCTATTATAGTGGAGCAACTACATTTTAGGGACTAAAATATAATGTTAAGGAAGGGGTCCCATGGAGCTATTAAAGGACTATTTTTATGGAGCAAGGGGTCCCATGAAACCAAAAAGAATGGTACAACATAAATTAAAATCTTTTTCTCCAAAATAGGAGCACCTACTTTTTAGTTTGTTGAAAACTTTCCCCCATTCCAATGTTTAGATAGCTACAATTTAATTTTAAAAATATTTTGGAGGGATTTTTTTATTTAATCATTTTATTGAGGGAATTTTTTTATTTCCATATTTTCCTTGGTTTTATCATTTCCATGCCAAGTTTGTGATTCTATGTGACATGCCAGATTTATCGCTTCTGAGTATGAGTTGAATTCTTTACCATCTAGTAATGTTCTAATATCAGGGCTTAATCCCAAAATGAACCATTCAATCGTCTGCTTCTCTCTCAACTGTTCTTCTAGCTTGCTGGAGATTTCTTTGAACCTTTTGTCAAAATCCTTAATGGATTCTCCCTCTTTCATGACCATTTCTTGCATTTTGCTTACCCCTTCAATAGGTACCTCTGGCGAGTCGAAATTGTCTAGGAATTCTGTCTTGATTTTATCCCTTGATTTATCATGGTTAGGACATGTTTTTGGTACCCATTCAATGCCTCATTTCTTAGGGTTTAAAAAAAATCAAACAATTTGATTTGGTTCCACATTACATTCTTTCTTTGCCATGTAGATTCTAATACAAATACATGTTCTATTGCTTTTGAGGTATCTTTCCCAAATACTGGTAGCTCGATGGGGGAGTCCATTATTGTTTTCTATATATTAATCTCTTTGTAGTGTGTTTGTTTTGTTTTATCTTGTTGCTTCTTAGTTTTCCTTTGTGGTAATGGTTTTCCTTCTTTGCCCTTATCTCTTTGTAATCTTACATGTCAAAGTCCTCCTTTCCTAATATTTCTTCACAAATCTTTCTAATTTCTTCTTCACTTTATTTTTGTATATTTATCACTTTGTTTTTCTCTTCTACAAAAACCCTTCTTGATTTATAGGGCACTTGGGGTGACTCCTAGTCTGGGGGTTGTGTCTCTCCAAACTCTCATTTTGTTTTGGGGGATAATATTGCATTTATTAATGACATCTCATTATTTATTGGTGATGCTTCTCCTAATTGCCTTATACTCCTGGAATTGTTGTTATATACTGCATATTCTCCTTTTCCCCTAATTTTCATTTACTTCGATTAACCAAATGATCCAGGTACTCTGCATCTAAATTTAAAGGCTAGAGATTTTTCATGGGATTCAGTACTTTGTCACATTGTTCATCAATCCTGCTCTAGATATTGGTAAAATCAGGTTGAACATAGGGTGTTTTCCACAATTGTAGTAGGATTAGGGTTTTATTATACTTGTTCTCCCATATCCTCCTATAACGATCAGAAGCATTAATGCTTCTTTCTAGGTTTTTTGTAATCTATGTGGCCTTATTGATATGTATTGTTAATGATCCTGGATTCTCTATTTCATTTGTGGCAACCCTTATGGCGTGCTCATCCTTTATTCCAAATTTACTTCCTCTTGTTGTCTGGCTACACCCACAGTGACGCGCTCAACAACACCCTCATTAGTGTGCTCATCTCTTCTTTCTTTTCCTTCCACAACCTTCTTGGTGTGTTCTCTCCCTAATTTTTCTGCCTTCTCCATCCTTCCACGATATCTTTCCTATCATTCTTGAGTCCGCTTCTTCTTTTTGTCCATGCTCATATCCATTCTAGTTTGTATAATTTCAGTAACTTCTCTCCATTTCTTATTATCCCCTTTCGCCATGGGTGTTTTGGGTTTGGTATTACATTAATTCTTATGTATCCCATGGTCGGCTTAATATGAAGAGTTACATCTTTTCAAGGATCTTTTCAGATCCTTTGCCCCTTCCATTTGTCATCCCCTTAGGTGTCTTCCCTCTCTCACAAGGGTACATGTCCTAAGAGAATTCACTGAAGATCATAAAAAAATTATGTTATATTTCTCTTTACTCTTTTGTCTCTCCTTTTTGCTCCACACTTTTCCTTCTACTGTTTCATCATATTCTTCTTCATTGTTCTATCCAAGGTCTTAGAAATGTAAACAAATATTGGCAAGAAATGGGGAGGACATAGTCTCGAGATATGAGCCTAAGTCAATTTGCTAAAGTCAGTTTATACCCCAGATGTGATAGTGAGAGAAACAGAGACAACTATTAGGAATAATAAAAATCGGTGAAAGATATCATATACAACATATCATATATCATTATATACACCCATACATTAGATCCAATCTTTATATCTCCTTATATATTAATCACAGTATCATACAAAATGGTAGCTTTGAGTCTTTTCTCTGTACATATATTTCCTACATATATTCTCTCTTACTTCTTACATGTTCTTTTATTACATATCTATATGCTACAATAGGGACGTGTCCATTATAACACATTCTAACTATTATCACATATGTCGATATCATCCTCTGCATTCTCCTTGTGGTGAGTTGTGGTAAGTTCTATTATTGTTTTGTATACCCTACTAACAATCATGAAGGCTAAATAGTCATTACAAAGTCCTATGCAGAGAATGATTTAATACAGGTAGAAAGATAGAGCATAGCATGGTAATTTTTCAATCAAAGTTGAATCTTAACGAAGACATGAGAGGCCAACATGGCATAGTCCATCAACATTTGCTTGATTCTTGGAAACACCACAAAGGCCTGAGTTTCTTTTTACAAAGCTTCCACTAGGTAAAGAATAACCCCCTCTTTTATTTTTGCCTTTGATTATGTATATATAATGAGCCTCAATATCATGGCAGATGCTTGTTGTAATGTTGGAGATCATCTTGAATGACTTAATCTAAACATCTCCCATTCTATTGTCATCACCTGAGATACTTGAGATCATTCGTGAAAGGTTGAGTTGTTCATAACCTCCTTGTAATTCCCATACTCAAGAATTTGACAATCATTTTCATGATAGGGAACAATTTATATGTGGAGAAGAATGGAAGACAAGTTTTTCCAAATTTGGAAAAATGCTAGCTTTAACAATAGCCTAAATGATCTCATGCTCTACTAGCATTTTCTATCTTAATAGATAGTGGAATTTAAAAAAAAAATATAGTAAATAAACTTATAATTGGCACAAAAATAAAATATTAATGGGATCAATAGATCCCCAAATAACCCAAAAAATTAAGCTGTGGTTGCTAGCCAAAAAAAAAGCTAAGCAATCGCATTAGATCATGCCCTTAATAGTGTGGTGTCAATTCAGGGTTTTTCATTTTCACACCTTCACTCTCTATGTTCAAGCACCTTAGTTTGCTTGGTTTTGAGCCTAGTTCTAATGCCAATGTCATTTTATTTGATTGATGGGAAGTATAAAAGAACAATTTACTCTCTATTTAGTCTTTATACTTGCACTTTTTAATAAGGGCTAGGTACTTGAACGCTTAACTATAACCAATATTTGAATAACTATTTAGTTATTAAGTACATTTGCTTTGTAATTAGGTGACATAAACATTAGAGATATATACTTCTATAACCAGGAAAGTTTTTTCAAGGTTGGTTGTTTATTGAATATGTTGTACATATACTTTATTCAAGTGGTTTAGAATTTTAAAGTTTATTTGGTTCTAAAATTTTACTAGGGATAATTGGAATTTCATTTTTTTCAGACTTGTTGTATGATGCAAAGTATTGCTTTATTTCTAGACCTTGAAAAATCAGTAATAACAAATAACCTTAAAAAGGATACATTCTCTACGCTAATATGAGCAAGCCCATAAGTAATTACAACTCTTCCCTATTTTGGGTAGGGGCCATTGCCCTTTTCGCTTGCAGGTCCTCTCAATGGGCCAACTACTCTGGGGTTCCTGTGGTACTCCTCACAATGAGTTTTAGGGCTATATGCTGAAGCACTTCCCACAGTTAAGCAGATAGGGGTGTTCCCTAATCCAAACCTACAATCCAAATGAATAATACAGATGTGAAAAAAAAACTACTGCAACAATCACAGCGCCTGGAGGGCCACTGCGGAAATTTTTTTGGTAGAAATTCCACCCAGCGAGCCCAAGAAAGCGCTCTGATACCAAATGAGAGGAACCTCCTGCAACAAAATAATGAAAAATGCATGAAATGGCATATTTATAGAAATAGCAGAAACACAAAAAGAATTTATTGATCGCAGGCTACTTCGAGGGGGCAACCTCCTTTGAGCAAGCTCAATACAATAAATTTGTAGATGCCTTCATTGGACTCAACACGTACTTATATACTAAGTCTAATCTAAACAACTACTACTTCCCATGAATGTGGGATAATACAATATTCTCACGGGACTACTTACAAAGCATATGCGTCCATAGCAACTAATATACTAACCAAGTAAAGAGAAGGGTTAAACACGGGTTCCTAACACCTCTTGACCACTTTTGTTCTGTCATTTGTTTGTGGGTGAAAGGCTATGCTTTTTTTAGCTTGGTGTCCATCATACTCCATAATGTCGACCTAAACTTACTAACAGACCATATATCCGTATAAAAAATAATGGACTTCAGTAGCCCAAAATGTGCCCATACATTGTTAAAGAACATTTTTGCTACTTCTTTTCCTATGATAATATTTTTACAAGCCATTAGAATACACATGTTGCTAAAGTTGCCAACTATCACAAATAAAAAATCATGCCCATGTCTATTCATAGGAAACCCTCCTACAAAATCCATAGAAACACTTTCCATATGCATACCTTGTTTTGCATTTGCTAGTGTAGCATAATTTACAACTTCTAAAAAATTTTGCTACCTGTTGTTGCATTTTGGGCCAAAACACATACCTTTACAAATAAGCCACTATTTTTCCTACACGAAATGACCCACCGCTTTGAAAGTATGTGCCTCCCTCATCAATAAAAGCCATTGTGCTTTTGGCACACATAATCTCCCTACCTTATATAGCAATTAATCTTGAAGATAAAAGGTCTTCTTCACATATTTCTTACCACTCTTTATCATGTGTACATTCTTCAACATAAGCTTATTTTGTGAAGGGATCCAAGTGAGTTGCAATAGCCATTGTTGAAATAGGTGCGGTACACAACATATCTACCACAACATTATTAATCCCTCTTCTTTTTTTTTTTCATTTTTCTTCAAATCTTATCTCCTAAGTTTTCTATCTTAATAGATAGTGATAATTTTTTAAAAAATTATATAGTAAAAAAACTACAATTTAAGATAACTACTTAAAATAAGGAAAAAAAAAAATATTCAGGGGATCAATAGATCCCCAAATAACACAAAAAATTAAGCCGTGGTTGCTAGCCAAAATAAGCTAAGCAATTACATCGGATCGCCTTAATGGTGTGATGTCGAGGTTTTTCTTTTCACACCTTCACTCTCTATGTTGAAGCACTTTGGTTTGATTGGTTTTGAACCTAGTTCTAACGCCAATGCCATTTTATTTGATTGATGGGATGTATAAAAAAACAATTTACTCTCTATTGAGTCTTTATACTTGCACTTTTTAATAGAACACTGAACTATAATTGAATAACTATTTAATTATTAAGTACATTTGTTTTGTAATTAGATGACATAAACATTAGAGTTATATACTTTTATAACCAGAAATTTTTTTTCAAGGTTAGTTGTTTATTGAATATGTTGTACACATACTTTATTCAAGTAGTTTAGAATTTTAAAGTTCTAAAATTTTAGTGGGGATAATTGGAATTTGATTTTTTTCAGACTTGTTTTGTATGATGCAGAGTATTGCTTTATTTCTGGACCTTGAAAAATGAGTAATAACAAATAACCTTAGCAAGGACACATTTGCTACGCTGATATGAGCAGGTCTGCCTTGGATGTATATTCAGTGTATATTATCTGTATATTCTCTGTATTCTTTGTTAAAAGCTTTCATAATTCCCACAGAAGTTCAATGGAAGTTTTCGTATCGGAGGCAGTTCAGCATTTGATAGCTTTTATTCCCAAGTTTCTAAACCACCAATTGCTGCTCTTTGGTAATTATTCTGCCTATTCCATTTATTTTATGTTGAGTTTTGATGCAGATACTCTGATTTTCTCTTGGATTATATGTTTTAATAGAAAATGTCTCTTTTATGCGTTTATAAATGTATTTAACTATGCAATGCATCTCTGGAATGCTTCTTTCATCCGTATTTACACTATTATCTGGATTCTCATAACAATTAAAACCCTATTCAAACAATTAAAACCCTTGCAGCAGAATTTACGCTTGGTATCTTTGCACGAAGAAACTTTACAAGATTTTAAACTCTTGGATCCTTCCTGCGGTTTTGACCTGAACGAAATTAAACGGTTCCTACAAAACCAGAAATTTAATGCCAAAATACCTCAATTACTCACAATCATAACACCCAAATCAATTCCAACATTTCTGCGATACTGAAAGAGTTGTTTACAATAATAAATAAATGAGATTAAATGTATACGACTGTCCGAAAACACAAGGGAAATAGAAAAACATTAAACAAATAATTTTACCGCCTCGTGTGGAATTTGATTCCTGGTAATAATGTCCTTCGGCGATAGCTGTGGCCAGCCTGTGCTGCTTAGCCCCGCCTCTGCCTACTAATGAAGTAGGAATCTTTTTCTCTCTTTCTTGAATCGTAGTTTTTACTAGCAAACAATTTCTTTTTCTCTCTTTCTTGAATCGCATTGCTTCTGTAGACAATTTCTTTTTCTCTCTTCCTTGAATCCTTTCTTGTCAGATTTCGCATTCCTTCTCTAGTTCTTATTAGCAGACAATTCTTGTGAAATCAAAATGGAGAAGAGGACAGAAGAGTTTATAGAGGAATGCATAGCTTACACACTAGGGCTTCCTCTGAGTGTCATGGGGTTGGCCGAGAGATTGGCGGCGGCGGAGGAGGCACAGAGGGAGTTGGTGCAGCAGGGGTTGCAGTTGCAGGAGAAGTTGAGGCTGGCGAGGGAGGAAGCTGCTCTAAGTGCGGGGGCAGTCAAGAAGCATGTAGTGGAGGTAGAGCACTGGCGGAAGGAGACCGCCCGCCTGGAGGAGGAGTGTGCTCTCTATCTTCATGACAGAGAGCTCTTTATGGAGGTCGCCGATGAGGCTGAAGAGAGGGCTAATGATGCCAACCAGCAGGCCATCCAAGCCAACAACGAACTTCAACAAGCGCTTATCCAAATTGACCACCTCAAACACTCTACCGTATTACTATTCTTTTTCTCCACCATCCCCTGCTTTCAACCAAATTCATATTTCTTTCTCTCTTGTCTTGTGATGTCTTCATATGAACTCATTTGTAATTTTGTTTTGAGGATTTCTGTTCTTGGAGGGATGTTTGTAGGTGAGCAAGGCAAAGATGGATGAAGAATTGGGTTTATTAAGACAGAGAGTCACAGAGCTCGAGTCGGCAAACTGCAGGTACTAATATACAAGTAAAGTAGGATTTAATAACACTACACGGTAGCATCCAAATAAATATATTATGTCTAATTGTAAAAGTTGTTGACCCTGCCTTAAACACTCATAATTTGCTTCTGCTTGTTTTTGCCTTCAATGTTAATTTATCTCATCTCACATTCACCAAAAACAGCTTGCAGGATCAACTGATCTTAGTGAAAAGCCATAGAAATGATGCTCCTGTAAACCAGCGCATTGAGCAATCGGAGCAAGAAAACAGAGAACTGCGGATGCTCTTAAAAACTGCAAACACTGTGAGTATTCACTTTGAAATCATATACAAGCGATAGGTACTGGGCATATTGTACATTGTAAGTAATAACTAAGTTTCTAAGTGATTCATAACTCTAAGATTTTCCCTATCTTGGTTTTGAAATTTTGATGTCAACATTTTTGCTTCCTCTTTCTTTGTCATTGTCAAGATTTGCAGCTCTAAATGTATTGTTTTATTATTTAGTTTTTTGTCCAAGCCTTATTCTTCATTTCTTTGTGCTGCTCGTTTCTCGCACTCTCTTTTTCTTCCATCAGTATTTAGTAAGCCCAATCTGCAATACACTCATCTCTTTTCCTCATCTTGATGATGGATTACTGAAGGTCATCCAAACTGTTGATGCAAAAAAAATACTCACAATTAATTTTAGAAGCAAAAATTACTCATGTATTCATATTGTTAGTGTGGGCATTGAGTTGTGAGCACTGCATTCTCAAACCTTTTTCCTTCCATTTCCAACTACTGAAAATTTCAAATATTACATGAATAGCAGTTATCATTTCAAATAGCATGAATAGTACATTGATATCATTGTTGGTTTGATGGATGTACACCTTTTCCAATCCCCAAATCTACGTCTTGAACCTATTAGCATCGAAGGACATCAAAAGTTCGGGATTCATCAGTGCCTAACAATTTTGTGAGGGGTCTTCCGAAGGTTTCAGCAAAACCAGACAGCGGTGTAGTGACCAGGAAGGAGGCTGATGTGGCTGCAACCAAGAGGGAAAAATCTGTTTCCTTGACTACATCAATTAATCCTAGAGCAGATAAAAGAATGTCAACTAGACAGGTCCTCAAGGACAAGAAACAAGCCTCAAAAGAAGAACTAAATAGCTCAACGGTGACCATAACATCAAGAAAAGAGGTACTCATCTCCTGCATAGATTGGCACATGGAAAAACGTTTAATTGGATTCATCAAGTCCAATAATTTGTTTTATAGTAGACAGATTATTATTGGTTTGAAATTATTGCATTCAAATTAATCTATTTTTGAATATGATCTCTTATATGTTTCTCTACTTTGAGGCTATGGTAGACTGCTTTCTATTGAAACTCAATGGTAATAAATTCAAGGAGACAAAGGCAAAATCTCTTATAATATGTTGACTCTGAAGCAAACAAGGACCTCCTGTGTATGATTAGAGTAATTTCTTTTTGTGCAGGCTTCTGCAAATGGGGCACCACCAAAGACAGCTAGCTCGAGGACACCTCGTAGAGAGTGTACCAGGTAAAGCTCTCACAAGCCATTCTATTTGGTTCTTATTTGCCACTACTACATATATTTTAATAGTTTGTTGAATTTTGAGTTAGAAGCTTCTGGCTTTTTATAATAGTTATGAAAGCTTAATGTTTCCCTGGTTAAAACATTGTCTTTAATTGATCCTGGAATTTATAAATGATAGGCATCAAGATGATAATCTAACAGCTCCAAAGAAGAAAATAGAGAAAAAACAACCTGAATCAAAAAAAGGAGGAGATGTAGCCAGATCAACTTCTGCAGGGTAATTTGCTAAAGGATATTTTGTTGTTGTTTAGTCTAAGAAAGGCTAGTATATTTTTCTTTCAAGATGGTAGTTAGTGCTCCCCTAGGTCAGTCAAATGTAATTTACAGAATGCTTTTAATCTTAGTTTCTATTAGTTTTTCACTCTCATTCACGGAGGTCTTATGCATGTAATAGATGTATAATGTGACCAATATTATGGATTTGTAGGTCTCATAAATCTCCCAGTGCAAGCAGGTTGGATAACAAAGCAAATCGAGTAGTTTTCAGCTTCAAAAGTGATGAAAGAGCAGATAAGAGAAAAGAGGTAGAAACCTTAATTCTTGATGGCATTTTGTTTCATGTTAACGTCCATTGTCAGTTAAAATAGTGGGAAACTATTATGAGTTTAATCTTCAGCTTCACATTTCATTCCTTTTGCAACCGATTAACCATCCTTAAGACTGTATTCGAAACTGTGCATCTGTTAAATTGGAGTATAACCTTTCTGATGTGCTTCCATTGTATTATCAATTTTTATGCGGTATCATTGCTAGGTGTTTGCTGGATTTTGTGCTGGAACTGTAACACCATACTTTGGTTATAGTTTTGAGTTGTTTTAGATATTTATGGTTTATTACTTTTTACTAGTGCCGATAAGGAATTTTCTACATCACTACTCATACGATAAGTTTTCACTCTAGGCCTGGGCATATTTATTATGCAGAACTATCATGTGCTAATTTATTGAGAATAACATGAAGTTTACCAGTTTCGTATAAATAGACTTGCTTAAAAGGGCAGGATTCAGCTATTGGAGAATTACTTTGAGGAAAAACTTTATTCTTCGGTTGTTGGTCCACGGGAACAAAGCATTGATTGAAGGAAACGATAGATTGAGAAATAGTACCTTCAAAAAAAGAAAGAGCATGATTTGGTGCGAGCATCACTCTTTGAAGATTTTTTTGTATGCTCTCTGAGTACACACTCTTATTGATAAAACTGATCTGTAAAAGGCCAAGGCCCAAAATAAACTGGTAGGATAAATGGTACCTTGTTGTCTTGACTCGTAGTTAAATTCTTATCCTAGTTCCCGCTTTTAGAGTGATATAGCCTTCTCGATCTGCAGGATTGATTGGACTAAATTTTGTACATAAGAATGAATTTTGATAACGTTTCCTTGGCATATGATTACAACCTTTTGGTTTTAGTGCAGTTCTATATGGAACTGGAAGAAAAGATGCATGCTAAGGAAGCTAAGACAAACCAAATTCAGGCACAAACACAGGTATACCTCGAGCGTGATTCCGTGAAAATTTTAATCTAACTTAGGTCAGTAGAACATCCTCGTTTTTATAAAATTGTAGAAACACTTATATTGATGTTTCTTGTTCTTACCTAATGGTCTAAGGAGTAGTGTTCCATATCAGTTGTATATCTTGAAATTGTGTGGATAAGACTTCTTTCATTCTCTTTGGCTAACAAATAATACCTTTGTCTTTGTTATAGATTAATTGCAGGAGGAAACGGAGGTTAAATTAAAACTGCTACGTGAAGGGTCAATTTCAAAGCCACAGCCATGCCCACCTTCTACCATGAAACATCATCCAATAAATTAGAGAATGAAAAGGTGCAGTATACTGGCACAAAGATTGTGAACTTTTAAAAAAATTCTGCTTTATGTTTTTTATAAAATAGTTTTCTAAATATAATTTCTGAATTGTTCTACAAACGCAAAATGAGCATTGAAATTTTTCATAGAATCATATCTTCAACGCCTGTATTCTCCAGTTACTATGCCACTCCTTAGAGAGGTAGATGCAAATTGTGATAGTTTGATTATTACATTCTTTGACCTCAATCATGTCATTGGAGTTACTGGTTCATATTTTCATTTTCATGTAAGAATACAGTCTGAAAAGCATTTACTGATTGGTACAGGTTTCCCAGATCTCTGCAAAGTCGCAAAACATTGGAAGGAAGACTACTACTTCTGGTACAGATTCAGATTCTAGAATTGTATCTACTCACAAGACAAAAACTATGCAAGGGGTGAAGGACAACACAAGTCCATCAAAGAAACTAGGGAGGCTCAACGGGATACCAGTGTCACCTCCTATGTTACAAGGCACAGAAGGAAGCAGGGTCAAGAAATCTTTCCCCTGGGTAGCCCCTAAAATCAAATCTTCCAGCCAGTGCCAATCCTAAAAGAGAAACCATTCATCCTGCCAGACCAGAGAATTCTTCAACAAAAGTGAATTTTGATGGATCGAAATCAAAGGTAATCGAAAACCTATCTGCAAATAAAGAAAGCAATCAAAAAAGTGCTCCTATCACCCAGGACAAAACATCTGTGTTCATTTCTGAAAGTTCATTGGATGGCAGGCAAGAGGATTTGATGAATCGTGGTTTTGACCCATATAGTGAAGTGCACAATGTCACACAAGCAAAGAATGAAATGAATAATGATGAAGCTGGAATTGTGTTATGAGTGAAATCTGAACAAGCTCGGGAATGTTCTTGAGCAAAGGCCAGGTGACTATGCAGCATGCTAGGATTTAGGTTTGTATTATTGTTTTGTTTAGTTAAAGTTGTCATCCTTTTTTGCAAGGTGCCATTTTTTTGCATTCACTCGCAACAAGTTGGATCTTTGGTTGTTCTGTAAAGTATCACGATCAGGACATAACACCGAAGAGTTTAATTAGGATTTATGCAAAAAAACCTGCATACCTCTGAAATTTATTCCTTAGGGTGCTTTTGAGTTAAAACTAAAATTTAAGACTCTTGATTATTAAGCATCTCTTTTAATTGATTGTATCTTTAAGTATCAGAATGTAATAGATGAGTCTAGGCACATGCATGTTCTGGAAGCAGATTATCTTTGGACCAGTTTATTACAAATCTGGACCAATTTTGTATCAAATCTGATGGAGATCACTAGCATCTGTGTTCATTTCAGACTGATGATCTTTTCTTCAATATAATTGGCCATACTTAGGAATAAATGGACATGAATATTGAAATTGAATTAACTTAATTTTTGTTCATGTCTATCTTTGTGAGATATAAGGCTCTCAAATGATCTTTTGAAAGTTCTGGTTTCCTCTGGTAGGGTTTTGGGATGACAGAAACATCAGGAATGGGTGCGTCGACAGACACCATAGAGGAAAGCAGACACTATGGATCAGTTGGAATGGTGAGCCCAAATACTGGAGCAAAGATTGTGGATCCTGGATCTGGCATTGCTCTTCCTCCAAACCAAAGGGGAGAGTTGTGGCTTCGTGGCCCAACAATCATGAAAGGTATGGCTTTTTCTTGCCCTTTATTTTTGACAACCAGGTCATAAAACACAAGTAGATTAAATCCGAGCAATCCCGTGTTAAAGGATGAAAGAGATTAATATCTTAGAGGTAAACCAAGCTGTGAAAAATATTTAAAACAACAAATGGAGGCAAAATCTCTTGGTCTCCTGGAAATGCTGCATTAAGCAGATTATTGAATGTTCAAGTTACCTTCTTTGACTCCATCCCTTGATAGTGACTGAGGCGGGGTAGGAATGCTATTTTGTGTTAATGCAGGCGACCATAAACAAGGTTGGGTGTAACGTATAAGTCTTAGCTGAATTATGATAGAATACATAATCCTTAGATGTGGCTAATAGCCTGATAGTGCAATGTGGCAAGCAGACAGAATGTCAGTTGCAGCTAAAACGGGAAAGTACCTTCCATTCAAACAAAGAACTCATCAGCTAGGAAGTTTCCTAAGCATTTCATCAAACAGGGGAATTCATAAAAGAATACACCATCATGCTTCTGAAAACAATTTAGAATTGAGATGCAATAATATGGTCAAGCGTTGTCAAATTAACAAGCAAGTTCTAGTAAGCCTGATATCAACTTAATTCAAACACAAAGAATTGCATCTTTTGAATACTGAAATGTTTTGCAGATATGAATACTGGATAAAATTAAATATCATTTGCTATCATAGCCAAAGATTTCCTTGAGATTATGATCACAATATCTATAACCCATGCTATTCAATGGCAGGCTACTTCAGCAATCCAGAAGCTACCAGTTCGGCTCTGGATAAAAATGGCTGGCTGCATATGGGAGATCTCTGTTATATCGATACTGAAGGCTATGTCTTCGTAGTAGACAGGCTGAAAGAGCTGATAAAATACAAAGGTTATCAGGTATAAATTTCATTTGTTTAGCATCTTACATCCAATGTGAGTTTTCAGCTAGCTTCGTGAACAAATTTTCATCTTATTCTAGACTCATAAGATGATTTAACTTTTTTCTGCATCGCATTGTAGGTTGCTCCAGCTGAATTAGAACCAATTCTACTTTCTCATCCTGAGATTGCTGATGCCGCTGTGATACCGTAAGCTATGATAGATTTTGCAAACTCAATTTTAGAATTCAATTTCTACAATACCCAGATCTTGAAGATAAAATTATTTGTTGATTCTTGAAACACTCTCCTCCATCTCGAGGGTTAAAATTTTTAAAGGCTTATGAGTTGTATCAACACAAGTGTTCTCAAGGATAACATATATAATTTATGAGAATGTTGTGGTCTATGACATTGATAATTGAAATTCTTATGCATGGGTGCAGGTTTCCACACAAAGAAGCAGGCCAAGTTCCGATGGCATGTGTAGTTAGGAAACAGGTCATTTAGTCTTACGATATTGTTTGCTTTATGCATTTGAATATTCCGGCTTTCTTTCAAACTCTACAACTGCTATAAATATCTAAATAGTTATGTCTCATTGCAGGTTGCACCCTACAAGAAAGTTCGAAGGGTGGCTTTTGTGAATGGGACTCCAAAAACTGCAGTACGAAAGATATTAAGGAAGGATTTGATTAAACTTTCCACATCAATGCTCTGAAACTTCTAAGTAGAAACAAAGAATAAAATATTGTCAGGCCAGGATTGAAAAGTAGGATGAAATGTTGTAATTTTATTGTTAAACAAATAAAGATATACATTATTATTTACTGAGCTTACACTGAAATGAGATTGTTATAGATTGAACTAATTTGTGTTGCAAATGCTGTATTTAGAAAATGGAGAGGCAAGGCAGATTTTGCACTACGAAAATGGCCAGAAAGATGATACACAACACTATTTCTTGTTAGTTAAACAACTATACATAGTCTAGAAGATTCAAGATAGGCTAATTGTAGCATAAATTCCAAACCTTTAAGATTACAATACGATTTCTATGTTTAGAACCCAAGGTTAATTATCCAATTCACAAGGAAGTGCTAGTGGCAAATCATATAACCCATATATTTGTAAACATCACCAGAATTAAGACTACAATCTATAGTATTTAACAAGAACTCAAACCTGTTTCAAAACCTCTTTTTTACCTTAATAAAAACAAGAACTCAAACCCTTTATGATTTCATTCACCCTTTCACATATAGATTGAAGGTTAAGCTTGTATAACTACTAATATTAGAGAGAGTTTATAAAGGAGGTATATTCATACCTAGGTATAATATGACCCTTTCATAGACTTTAAAACATATCTCGTAAGTATACACATGAAACCCGCACTATATTTGGTGAAGGAAATAATCGAAAGATCTTTTTCTAAACACTTGATTCATAACACAGACTTCATTTTAATGGAAAACTTAAATCAACATACCAAAAGAAAGCTTCGATACTATCAAAGAATTCTATAGATTGATGAAGTGGATTGTACCAAGATCCCTCTTCAAGATCTCTATACTACTTCCCATGTTCAATATCTCTTAAAGTCATTTTTTTTTCAAAAATCTTTGAACTCAAACAATCCTTCCCAAGTATTGTGGGCCCAAAAATTCACAAGAAAACCTATTGCATGGTTTGTTAAAACAAATAAACCCACTACCATAACTTTCCATGACTCCAATTCTCCATATAATCGTCACGACTCTCTCTCCAAACTCAAATCCATAAAACAAAAAGAAAAACAAACTTCCATAGCACACCAAAGGGTCCAAGAATGACAGTGGAAAGTGCAACTAATGTATCAACTTCTTTGTAGATAGGTGCATTGCACTTCAAAGGAAATATGACCCATAGGTCCCCTTTCCTTCTAAAACTAAACTTTGGAACTTTAGAAAAGTTTAGAAAAATATGTTAAAATAAGTAAATTAAGGTTTAAAACCAAGGTCATGACTAGGTCTAGGCACTAGGTTAGGAACCCTTCCCAACATAACATGCACAACATATAAGAAATAGCAACATGAATAATGAATAAGCATAAGATAAACATACATTAATTGATCTCTAATCAACGATATACATCAAAGTCCACATAAATGTATAGTAAAAAATAAGGGAAACGAGGTTCAAATTCTAGCTATGGGAGGTGATATTAGACCATAATGGGAGGAAGTACACTTTTAGTATAACCAAGGATGGAAATAAGTTTGAGTTATAGTTGTTGAAGACCAAGGAAGAAACCACAGAGAACAAGGTAACTCTGTTAACTACTAAAATGTTTCTCAAGGAAGTTGAAAACTTGTGGGAATGCTATGCATTAGTGGTTAAGCATGCGCCATTGGAAAAAGGTATGTTACAGAGTTCTAAGTCTAAAAACATTGCAAGCTTTCATATCAACCCTTCTAAGGCGTATTTGGAGATTCAGACCGGGGGGATGTACCTTATTAACTCCAGTCTAGAGTGTCTTGTGAAAATTCTAAGGCATGAAATGTGTTTGACGTATCTTGTGTCCTTTTTGCATGCGTTTTGAGCCATAACCTAAGCTAAACCTTGAAAACCAACCTAAACTTAAGCAAAAAAACTAGGGGGTCCCCATTTGCAATGGGGCGATGTGTGATTAGGTCACAACATCTGGGGACTCCACGAGAGAAATGTCCCTGAACATTTCTAGAATAAAGGCCCATTCAATACCCAAGATCTTCAACATAACTTCTTCAAGTTCGTCCAGTGACTAAGAAACATACTCGAAAGAAGAATAGAAGCATAAATTGAATCAAGACGTTTCATCTCTATTGTTTCATAAGATAAGTGTTTCATTTAAAGTTCTTCATTTATTCCAAAGATAAACAAGAATCATAACTTCAAAATCCCTAGGTATACCCACTTACTAGGTTGTATAGACACAACTACTTGATCCCAGAATCAAAACCAACAGCCAGCATGACCATCTATATTCCAAGGATCTCACCTGACATAGACTTGCAAGTTCATGGGAGGCGAATGAATGGATAAAACGGTTGGAAATGGTATGGAATGAAGTGGAATAAAATGAGACAGAGTGTCTCTACGCATGACGCCTATTTGCCAGGTTTTCATCATGGTACTTATCCAAGGCGCCACTAAAGGTGGTTTTCACCTGTGGACGAAAGGATTTCTCTTTACTATTTTTTTTTTATTTTTTAATTATATATATATATAGGATGACAATTACACATGGCGCCTGTTTGCTAGGTTTTCACCATGGTAATTGATGAAAGAAACTCAAATGTCTAATCTTGCGAAAAGATAGTCCACACAAAACCCATGTCGAATCATTATGTTCACCGATGTTGGTAAGGAATGACAGATAGGATACAAATGACACATAGGTGAGTGGAGGCAGTGGATTATGACATGGATTATGCGAAACAGACAGATGGGCATATCCAAACATAGATGAGGTAGTAGTGGAGTGTATTGGATGGCGGGAAATGTAGTAGAAACGGATGGTAGGTACTGGGACGAATGAAATGGAATGAAATGACAATCAACGTCTGTACGTACCGGACTAAACTTCGAAGCTTGCAAATGGGAAAGGGATATATAATGGGGAACGAGAATGGATGATAACTAGTAATGATATCTTCATGACCTTCACGAACTTAGAATTTCTTTTTTTGATTTCAGTTCATGGGATGAAGTATCTGATAACTTTAGATTTCGGTTCGTGGGATGAAGTATTCAAGCTTTGTGTAAGTGGATACATTATCTTTTGCCAAAGGAGGTTCTATCTACTAATTATTAGCTATTGAGATTAATTAATAGTCACGAAAAATTAAACTAAAGGAATATGAGGTAGGTGGAACATCTACAGGGTTACTATTTTTTTTTATCAAATATAGTGTTGGTATAGCAAACAAAGTCTCATATACTCTAAGTAGAAGATACACATTTTTATCTACCATGATAGTTAAATTGGTAGGAATGGATAGGATGAGGGATATACATCTTGAAGCAAAATGACCAATCTTATTGCAGTTGAAGCACTTAAAGGGTAGTTTTCCTTCATACTTACCGGATCCTCTTGGCAGTCTCTTTGCAATGAGGGCTTCAAGTTGAGCTGTTTCTACTTCTTCCTCTTCCATGTCTTTCCTTGCTTGATCATACCATGACAGCTTCCTTGAAGAGTTCTCTCTCGGATCAAATCTTTGTTTGCCTTTCACATAGGCACTGGCTTTGAATGCAGATTCAGTCTTGGGGTGATCTCCAAACTTAGTCATTTCAAATGCAGCCAGTTTGCCAGCCAATTGCTCTCTTGTGACAGTTGTATGGGCTCTGAATTCATCAATGGTAGCAACCTTGATTTTGTAGGCAGCAGGAAGGGATCTGAGAATTTTGCAAACAATTTCATTTTCATCCAGAACTCCACCAGCATTCCTGATTCCACACACCATCTCATTCACTCTTGGCATAAAGGTAGTGATATTTTCATCATCTCTCATCTTCAATCTTTCAAATTTCCCTTTCAGGCTTTGCATCCTTGCACTCTTGACAAACTCATCTCCTTCATATAGAAGTTTTAGTTTAGTCCAGATCTCATATGCAGTTGGTAGGTCAATAACATTTGAGAGATCTGAGTCATTCAATGCGCTTAGAAGAGCTTCTTTGGTCCGCAGATTGTTTTTCAGCATTTGTGATTTCATTCAGAGTTGTCGGACCACCCTGTGGAGGTACATATGATTTTGAGACCATGGTCAAGTATGCTTTTCCCATACACTCCAAGTGACATTTCATGCGACCTTTCCAGAGAGTGAAGTTGGTCCCATCGAACTTCAGACTATCCTTCTTGTATGACGACATCCTGAATCTCCTCAAGCGGTTAAGCTTTTTTTTTTTCAGAGGAACTTGGCTCTGATACCAATTGTTAGATCTAGGGCACACAACTGAGAGGGGGGTGAATCAGTTGTATAAAAACTTTGCTTTTACTTCAAACATTTGATTCTTCTTGTTAGTTAACAGCATATCAATTAATCATTCATGAAAGCACAAAGCATAAACACCGGAGCAGATAAACATCAACACATTTGACACCAAGATTTTTGACGTGGAAAACCCGGTTAAAGGAAAAACCACGGGGTGATTAACCCAAGGATTATTCTCTGTTAGAAGAATAAGAAAAAGAATGGCACATGCCAATTAGGGCTCACTGCCCGAGCACACTGCTCACAAGGAGGCACACTGCCTACAAAGAGACACACTGTCTACAAGATCATAAGGATCACAACCTTGAACTAGAGAATGACATCTTTACCATGTCTGGATCAGTTCCATTTAAGCCTGAGTCACACCTGCTCTATCTTTCACTCTTTCGCTATACCACACTCATCCGCTCCACAACACACACTGAAATGAACTCTCAAACCTTTATTTATACAAGACATCGACTTAGGAACAATCATCTAAGTCGACAAACAACCATAAGAAGATTCGCAGGATGAATAACACATCCGGTCGGCCACCACAAGAACATTCGCAAGATGAACAACTCATCCGGTCGGCTAGTCTGAACAAAAACTTCATCCGGAAGAATATCTTCAATTCCGGGCTCTACCACCAATGCGGACCAACAACACAACCTCAACATGATCCAAGAACCTTCACAAGCTTGCCTGAATGACCAGGAACATCCGCACTTCCTCTACTCACTGGAATCTCTTCTCTTCCTCATCCGGAACTTCAAGAACATAGTTTGTCGCCACTGTCATACTGCAAGAGGTGCTTCCAGACCTCCAAACCATGAACAAATCGAGATGACACATCACAAGGACATCCCCAACACTCTGTCCAATCTGTAGAATAGGACAAAGTACTTCCGGATCTCACCGGACCTTTTTGTAACAATCTGTCATTTCAGAGCATCTCCCTGAACCGGTTCTACTTGATCAATCATAACTTTTTCACATCTTCATGCGGACCTCTGAAATCTTAATTGGATCATCTCAAGACTCATATCTACAAACCCTTTAATCTGCATCCTCTGAATCTCAACCTATTGAGTACTTTTTCTTACTGTTCTTCACTGTTCCTGATTGAGACTAATTTTCTCAATATCCTCAGCACATAGCTCATCCAATCCTTCTTGTCAATGCAATATGAGTATGTTGACATCAATGACAACGCTGGTTCACCTCATACTTGCAACACTTTGTAGCCACACCTATCTCATTAGTGACCTATCCATACGAAATTTTAGATCGTACCATTATTCATGGCGGCACCTTAAGATTTAAAACAAATCGATTTAACACGCAAACATTGTATGACGAATAGTCAATATAAAATAGATGACATTAGATTGACTTAATGAACATTCTCTTAGAGGAAAATTGACCAAGAGATAATCTACACCACACGTTTATGATCCAGTATATCCTATAATCGCTGATCTGTTAAGGTAGAATAAAAACAACAAGAAACTAATTTTTAATCTAGTGAAGTGATACTGGTCTACAGAAGGGCGATAGGCGCCTGAAGAGAACGAGATAAGGGGATTTTAACGAATTCTAAAAGTTCAGTAAAGAGGATCTATCTAGGAAAGTCAGATTAGTAGTTTTGAAGGCGACGTTGTTGAAAAGGGACAGATTTGTCCATAAGAGAGGGCACTGATCGCTACCTGTGATCTAGCCAAAACATTTGAGAGAAAAGACCAGATCTGGAAAAGTATAATTTTCTTGCTGAAGGTTCAATTTTAGAAGAATATAAATTGACTAAGAACACAGAACATTCACGTGGTGGTCATCCTTGGTTTATTCATGCATTCAAATGAAAGTTTTTTTACTAAAGCATAGAAGGTTAAGATATTTCTATAAAGAAAAGAACCTGAAGTTTCCAGATTTCTTCTTTATCCCTGCGCTGACCTGTGCCCCTCCAACCGTCTTCTGTCGATGCCAAAACTTTTCTTGATCCTTCTTTTATATATTTTTCTAAGACTTTTTAAACCCTAGTTTCCATTCGTATATATTCATGCATTGTTCTCCTATTTTCCATTTTTTTTCCATGCATGTCGTTTTAACCTTTCTATATATATATACACATATATATCGTTGCCCTTTATTTTTTTTAAATAAATAAATCCTTGAATACTTTATTTGGATTCCTATAAATAATAAAAGAAAGTATATATAATATTTTTTTTTTAATTACTAATATATTCCTTTTATATAAAAATAATAATTTCTCCTTTTTCTTTATACAAAAAGCAATAAACTTTTATGTGAAAATGAAATAGTTTCTCCACATTCTATTTATATATTTTTTTAAATATGTGCAAATTAATATTCCATTTAGCCATAGATATAATTTTACTTATCTATTCAATTAAATATAATAATTATGAAAACTATTAACCCAAATAAATTTAATTGCCTCAAATTAGTATATATATATATATATATATTAACAACTCAACTAACTTTTTATCTTTGTTTCCCAACAGGTATCAAACTCGAATAATGACAATCAAAGACGTTCAAAGATATATAACAAGACGGAAGCATCAACAACCATCCAATAATCACGCAAAATACACTCATCAATTTAAACATGCAATGCATCACTCATCGAAACATATGCAATCTACATGAATATGTGTGTGAGGACACCAGATAAAACCTGACAAATGTTGCCATGAAGCTATGACTCCCCTACCTGAACCATCCTCTTGTCGTCGACAAGACTGCAAATATTCAAACTCATAAAACCGTCAATAAGTTAGTTCCAATATAGCCGAAGCATTCGAAATAGCTGAAGTGATCAAGTTAACCAATCATGTAATTATTGCATTTAACCATTCAATCAAGTATGAAAGTATGCTCGACGTGACATCCTTCCCCAGTTGGAAGAGACATCGTCTCGATGTCTTATTACATCATGTAACAATAAAATCAAAACAATAATGCATCATCATCTGAGTATCATAATATCTGAATATGAATGTAAATAAAACATCTAATCAATTTCCTAATTGTGGAAAAGATCTATCAAGATCAGAAGCATCCTCCCAAGTGGCACTGTCCACTGAATAATGGTCCCATTGGACCTTATACTGCACTATGTCTTGATTACGCAACTTAACATTGTGCTTCTCCAAGACTCGAATGGGCTCCACTAGCACCACTCTGGGATCCTATACCTGCAGAGCATGCCAATCAAGAATATGCAAAACATCAAGATGATAAATTTTGAGCAATGACACATGAAAAACATTATGGATCTTGGCGAGAGCTGGCGGTAGAGAAAGTCTGTATGCAACTGGATTGATCACTTCAAGAACGTCGAAAGGTCCTACGAATCTTGGAGCTAGTTTGGATGCCTTGCCAAACGTAATCGAACTCTTATGTGGCTTGACCTTTAAAAACACTTTGTCACCCACGGAGAATTGTCTAAAAGTCCTGTTCTCATCTGCATAACTCTTCTGTCTATCTGAGGCTTGTTTCAATTTTTCTTTGATTAGCCTCATTTGATCTTCCATTTCCTTCAACGTCTCAGGTCCAACTACTATTCGGTCTTCAATCCTGTCCCAATTGATTGGAGTTCTACACCTGCGACCATAAAGAGCCTCAAAAGGTGCCATTCCTAAAGATGCATGGTAGGAATTATTATAAGCAAACTCTACCAAGGGTAGATATTCCTCCCATTTGTATTGTTGGTCCATATAGTACATCCTCAGAAGATCCTCTACTACTCGGTTGACTCTCTCTATCTGACCATCTGTTTCAGGGTGATAAGTTGTACTAAAGTTCAACTTAGTTCCCAATGCTATATTAAGTGTGATCTAGAACCTAGAGGTCATGCGAGTGTCATGATCTGAAATGATCATCTCTGGCACTCCATGTAGTCGAAAGATCTCTTGTACAAACTTCTTTGCTAAGGTCAACGACCCATCCAAGAGATTTCTTGGAATGAAATGAGCCACTTTCGTTATTTTGTCAACCACCACTAAAATGACATCATGCCGATTCTTCGACATGGGCAATCCCTGAATAAAGTCCATGCTTATCACCTGCCACTTATATTCAGGTATGCTATGTGGATAAAGCAATCCTGCAGGATGGACATGTTCTACCTTAACACATTGACACTCTAAACATCAAGCCACAAACTCTATCACATCCTTCTTAAGCTTAGGCCAAAAGTACAATGGCCTCAATCCTTCCATTATCTTGGTCACACTTGGGTGTCCAGAATATGGAGCACTGTGAATCTCCTCGAGAACTAACTTCCTCAATTCACCTGAATCTGGAATATACATTCTCCCCTGATATCTCAGAAGCCCGTCTGATTCTATCGCATACCCATCAAATCGATGATCTGTAGGGTCTACTTCTAATGCTTGTTTAATCCTTTCATAGTGCTCATCTCCTTGCAAGTTCTGGATTACCTATTGTCTCAGATTAGATCTGGAAGTCACCATGGCTGACAGATGTCGTCTTCTGCTAAGAGCATCTGCAACCCTGTTCTCTTTACCTTTTATGTACTTGATTCCAAAATCATATTCGCTAAGGAATTCTAACCACCTTCTTTGTCGAGCATTGAGATTAGGTTGGGTGAAGATATATTTGAGCCCTAAATGATCTGTCTTAAGCTCAAAAGGATTACCCAAGAGATAGTGCCTCCACATCTGAAGTACGTGAACAATGGCAGATAACTCAAGATCATGAGGTGCATAATTTAACTCATGTTGTTTCAGTTTCCTTGATTCATATGCCACTACTTTTCCTTTTTGCATCAACACTCCTCCCACACCTTCACCAGAAGCATCTGTAATCACTATAAAATGACCACTAGGATCAGGTATGGTCAAAATAGGTGCTGATGTGAGTCTTTCTTTCAACAGCTGAAAAGCTTGTTCACATTTATCTGTCCGGATCAGGTATGGTCAAAATAGGTGCTGATGTGAGTCTTTCTTTCAATAGCTGAAAAGCTTGTTCACATTTATCTGTCCATTCGAACTTCTTACCTTTCTTTTGCAAGGAGGTTATGGGTGCTACAACTGTCGAGAATCCTTCTACAAATTTCTTGTAATATCCTGCTAGCCCCATAAAGCTTCTAACCTCAGTCACAATCTGTGGTGCGGGCCATTCCATTATTGCCTTGATCTTTTCAGGATCTACTGCTATCCCATCTGCTAAAATTACGTGGCCGAGATAGTGCACTTTACTCTGGTAGAATGTGCACTTAGATAACTTGCTAAAAAGTTTTCTTTCCCTCAATCGTTGCAAGACTATTCTCAAGTGTCTTTCATGCTCCTCTAATGACTTAGAATAAATCAGAATGTCATCTAGAAAGACCAGAACAAACTCATCAAGACAATCCTTGAATACACTATTCATCAAATTCATGAATGTTGCAGGTGCATTAGTTAACCCGAATGGTACTACGGTGAATTCATAGTGACCATATCATGTTTTGAATGTTGTTTTAGAAATATCCTCATCCTTAATCCATAACTGATGATAACCAGATCTAAGGTCTGTTTTAGAGAATACCTTTGCACCTTTCATCTAGTCGAACAATTCACCAATCCTAGGAAGCAGATATTTGTTCTTAATAGTTGCCTTGTTGAGCATTCTATAATCAATGCACAACCTCAACGTTCCATCCTTCTTCTTGACGAAAATGACTGGTGCTCCCCAAGGTGATACACTAGGTCTGATAAATCCCTGTTTTAACAATTCCTCCAGTTGTGCCTTAAGTTCATATAGTTCTGTTATTGTCATCCTGTAAGGTGCTTTAGACTGTGGTTCGGTTCTTGGCATTAGATCTATAGAGAAATCAAATTCTCTTTTAGGCGGTAGTTCAGTCAACTCATCAGGAAAGACATCTTTAAATTCTCTAAGGATAGGATACTGATCAAAAGATGGTTCCTAATTATCTAGATCTCTTATCTTCACTACATAGATAGAACAACCCTTTCTCTTAGCCTTTTTCAATTGCATGGCTGATATATGTCTTAGCTTAAGGGGTGTTCTTGATCCACGAATTTCTACCGGGTTCCCAAAGTCATCAAGGCATTTCACTACTTTCTCTTCGCAATCTACTAAAGACTTATGTTCTGACAACCAATTGATTCCTAGAATCACATCATAAGATCCTAGAGGTGTGACATAAAGATTGACTTGAGTTTGGAAAGTAGGAAGATCTATTTCACTACATACAAGACATGAATCTACTCTTCTCTCCGCATTGTTACCATACTGCACCATCCATGAATTTTCCATGTGTCCAGGTTTAACAGTTAACTTAGCTACAACTTTTGGATCAACAAAACATTCTATAGCTCCTGTATCAATGAAAATAGAAATTAGAAGGCCAAAGAGCTTACCGGACATCTGAATGGGTGTAACTTGGAAATCTGCTTGACGATGATCTATAGCTGCATGAATCTGGTGTTGAGGAGCTCCCTATCGATTTCCATCTCTCTGATTCTCTGCTCGACGAGGACATGCACTAGCATAGTGCTCTCCTCCACAAGTGTAACATCCATCTCTGGGTCCTCTGTGTCTAGCTAGATTGTCTCTCTGATTATTGTTTCCATTGTTGCCATAACTACCTCTCTTATTGTTATTTCCACCTTGGTTTCCATTGTTCTTTTCCTGGTAGTTATTGCCTTTCTTAAGATTCCTTATTTGGTGTTTACTATTTCCTTGGTTGCCACTGTCATTCTGATACCTTTTATTTCCATTCTTCATATCTTGATTCTTACAGTAATTTGAGATCTGTTGCAGTTTCTGTTCCTGTTTAGTAGCCTTTTCAAACACTTCATCCATGGTTAATGGATTATGCATGTCAACTTCTGATCCAATCTGCGGCCTTAAATCCAAAATGAATTTGCGAATTCTGAACCTTTCATCAAGCTGATACTATGAAACATATTTCAATAAGTGAGAGAATTTCTCCCAATACTGAGTCATGGTCATACCTCCCTGAGTGAGGTTTTGAAATTCTATCATTTTTTTGTCAAAGTAGAGCTGTGGTAACCACCTCTTTCAGAAGAGCTCAAGAAAATGATCCCATGTGACTTCTCCTGGAAGTAGTTTCTTTTCATCTTTCTCATTGTCCCACCAAGTAGCTGCTTCCCCAGTAAGCTGATAAGATCCCCAAATAGCTTTAGTTTCGGCAGACAAATCACGGAGATCAAAGTATTTTTCCATGTCAATAATCCATGCTTCTGCTCCATCACCTATAGTCTTACCATCAAATTTAGGAGGTGTAACCTTTTTAAGATCTTTTCCCAATTCTTCAACAATCTTATTTTTGTTGTTTCCATTCACTTCACCCTCAGGACCTCGAGCTTATTCTCTCCTTTCCTCATTCCTATTTCCCCTTATGCCTCTGATTTCCTCTTCCATGGTGTTCATTATGGTTCCCTGTTGAGTCAGGAGAGCTAGGATTTGAGTCAATTGATTATTCTGTCCAGCATTGTTATTATTGTTTCCCTCATTGTTTCCAGCATTAGCCCCTCCTGCATCAGTGCCAACATTGTTTCCAACATTGGCTTCTTCATTGTTTCCAGTATCAGGGTTATTGCCAGATCCTAGGGTTGCTCCCCTACGTCCAGAGTTCCTAATGTTCATGTTGAACTATCTGCAAAGAGTTTACAACCTTTAGCATAACGGTTCCATAATCCTAGAGTAGAAGCATCGCTCTGATAAATAATTACATGGAGTGAAATCTTTATTATGTTTGAAGAATATGAAAAATCTCCCAGCATAGTCTCTTTAAATTAACTCCAAGTAATTTATAAATGCCAACAAATTGGAAGATATCTTCAGCCTACTGTAAATATATATTTTTAAATATAAATATATTAGTTTTCACCCAGAAAAGTAAGTTTAGAACCTTTCAAAATAGCCAGCTAAAGGTAGTCGGGCAATCAACAATGGTGTCATGACCCCTTTTTCCTAGATTAGCTAATTTTGATATATTTTAATGTATTATGACTTTATATTTCAATAAATTATAGACTAAATTATTTAACCTAATAGTTAGATTATGCATGAGTTAATTATTTTTATTAGTACCTACCTTCGGTTGGTACTATTGCAATGAGTTGGCACTTTATCTAGTTATTAATCTATTGATTGCAAACCAATCAAAAGACAGGATTATTTTTCTTGTCGGGAACATTTGATTTAAATTTGTACTTTTCCTGTCAACATGATAAATTTTTAACAAAAAATTATTGAAAAATGATTTATCTGTATTGTCATTGGCTAAAAAAAAATGACCACTTCTCTGTGGAGAGTGCAACTAGTTAAGTTAAACAAATTATTAAAACAAATTTTGTCTCCCACTAGTTTTTATGAATTTAATTTTTTTATTCATTAGCTAAACCTAAAAATTACTTTTTGTCAAAGGGACAAAGTTATAATATTAATAATACTATTAAAATATAGGATTCTACACATTTTATTTTATGAAATTAGATTATTTTTGGGATTTCAATTTTATTTACTTAAGAGTTAAAATCTAGTATTTCAATTTTATTTACTAAAAAGTTAAAAATCTACAGTATCATGAAAAATATTTCGCGATGTTATTACATTTTTCATTTTATTCTTCAAACATACAATATTTTAATGCATTTTAAATTATCATAGTATTAATATTATTACACTATAATATCTTAAGCAGACATTTCAAATCTCCACATAATACAAATATGCAAGCTTTGTAAAGTTTAGTTTTATAGTTAAGAAAATATTTGTGTTATTGCAATGAGTTCACGCTTATCTAATTATTAATCTATTGACTATAAACCAATCAAAAAAAGGATTATTTTTCTTGTCGGGCAAATTTGATTTAAATTTATACTTTTCCTATGTCAACATGATAAATTTTTAACAAAAAATTATTAAAAAATGATTTATCTTCTCTGCGGATTGTGGGAGAGTGCAAGTAAACAAATTATGAAAACAAATTTTGTCTCCCACTAGTTAAGTCATGCCTAAATGGATGGTGATTATTCATTAGGTAAAAGTAATTTAATTTTAATTTAGTTTTTAGGGTTCTACACATTTTATTTTATGTAATTAGATTATTTTAGGGATTTCAATTTTATTTACTCAAGAGTTAAAAATCTTGGATTTCAATTTTATTTAGTCAAAACTTTAAAATCTACAGTATCATGAAATTTATTACATTTTTTATTTTATTCTTCAAACTTACAATATTTTAATACTTTTTAAATTATAAAAGTATTAGTATTATTACATTAATTAATTCTTTAATCATTATAATCATTATTATTATATTATTTAAATATTTAATATTTAATTTTGAAAATTTATATTTAAATTTTAAGTGAAAATATGAACATTGAATATTTAATACATAGGAAACAACTTCCTATTATATTAAATATACACCCTAATAATTTTTTTATAAAACAATAGTACAATAGTCTAAAGACTATTTTGTTACTTTACTTGTATTTAATTGTTTTCTGAAAATTTTTATTTACCTCTTAATATTGTTAGCCATGTTAAGTTTGAAGACCATTTGACCTCATATTATATGAATTTTTAAGTAAAATATATATTTATATTAATACCTTAAACCCCATTTAATGCCTACCTACGACATGCATTAGTTGAGTAGGTAAATAAAATAAATGAAAGTAGTACTCAAAAAATAAAGATTAAGAATTCAACTATAATCTTCCCCTTTGTTTCATAATATTCAGTTGAGTCAAAATAATATTTTCATAGTTACATATCAAATCTTATAATGATTTATCAAGATTTAACTATGTAATATCATAGCATGTTAGTCCATAATGGGGTATTTGTTATCGAAAAATAAATAAATATATTGTTGGGTATTAGGTGTAGAGAGGGTCATTATATTAGTGTCAAATTTAAACCCTAATAATAAATATATATTTATATTAATACATTAAACCCCATCTAATGCCTACCTACAATGACGTGCATTAATTGAGTAGGTAAATAAAATAAATTAAAGTAGTACTCAAAAAATAAAGATTAAGAATTCAACTATAATCTTCCTCTTTGTTTCATAATATATCTATAATTGACTTGTACTCATCTATGCAAAATGTCCAAAACTCTTTCAATGAAAGCTTCCCTTGGTATCTCACCTTATCCATTTGTTGTTAAAATCAAATATGAGTAGTGCAAAATCCTCTTATACACATCTCATAATATTTGAATTTAGGAACACCATTATTCCTTATAAAATACTTGTGTATCCAAATACCAAGAATAACCATATAAACTATTAGATGATCAAAATTATCACTATCTAGATGGTGTGTTCTAAAAAATCATGTCTTTCCTCAACACAACATACCAACCAATAATTTGTTTGCTCTATATTTTCCTAAAGTGCAACCAAAATATATATGTCATGTACAACAAGATAATGACTAGTATAGTTCAGCTGAGTCAAAATAATATTTTCATAGTTACATATCAAATCTTATAATGATTTATCAAGATTTAACTATGTAATATCCATCCAATGACAACACTAAATAGGAAATATCATAGAATGTTAGGCCATAATGGGGTATTTGTTATCGAAAAATAAATAAATATATTGTTGGGTATTAGGTGTAGAGAGGGTCATTATATTAGTGTCAAATTTAAACCCTAATAATTTTTTATAAAACAATAGTGAAAAATCCCAATAAGTTAAATTTCCAGAACAACAGCAAATTAATTGCATAAAACCCTAGGCAAATATGAAATAAAAGATAAAAGCATATTTAATCATTACAAACATTATTATTATTATTAAAATTATACATTAATTAATTCTTTAATCATTATTATTATATTATTTAAATATTTAATATTTAATTTTCAAAACTCATATACAATTATAGTGCTATTTTTTTTTTACCAAATTAAATTATTTTTGAGATTTCAATTTTATTTACCCAAGACATTTCAAAACTAGTTCACATAATTTTTTCCATATAAATTTAGTTCTAGAAATATAATAGTTATAAATTTGAAATGATAAACAATTCTTTTATCTTTAGAAAAAAATATTAATAAACCATAATATTAGATTAATTAAAATAATTAAAATCATGTTCTCTAAAAGTACTTACTATTATTATTTAAACAAAAAATTAAGTGACTAAGATAAAATATTGTAGTGATCTAAATATGAATATGTTATTACATTATTATATTTGTAATTATTCTTCAAACTTACAATATTTTAATGTATTTTAAATTGTAATAGTATTCAATATTATTAAATTTTAATATCTTTGGCAGATATTTCAAATCTCCCCACACCCAACTAGGGTTAGGGTTCTACACATTTTATTATGAAATTAGATTATTTTTGGGATTTCAATTTTATTTACTCAAGAGTTAAAAATCTAGGATTCCAATTTTATTTAGTCAAAAGTTAAAAATCTACAGTATCATGAAAAATATTTCGCCATGTTAATATATTTTTTATTTTATTCTTCAAACTTACAATATTTTAAAGCATTTTAAATTATAAAAGTATTAGTATTATTATATTTTAAGGAAATATTTGTGTTATTTAATAGGCTTTGTAAAGTTTAGTTTTATAGTTATAAAATATTTTAGTCCTATTTCATTTTTACCAAATTAGATTATTTTTGAGATTTCAATTTTATTTACCCAAGACATTTCAACGCTCTTCAAAAATTAATTTTTCAATTATTGGAATGCAATTTGTCTATACAACCAATACCTAATCAACAAAAAAAAAAATACAACTAAACAAATACTATATACAACCACTAGCTAATCAACAAAAAAATTACAACTAAACAAATACTATAATTACAACACTACAAGGAAAAAAGCCCTCTCTTCTTCTCCTATTCTGAGTCTACAACAAAAATCCCTGAAAAAGTGTGCTCCTGATAAGCCCCAGAAGGTGGGGAGGAAGAAGGATCAGGAGAAAGTTAATATGGCTGGAGAGACATTGGTGGAATTTGGGTCGGTGAAGACATTGGATACTCACTTCTCTCACCCTTCGCGATGATTGTGTTATCATGGAATGTAAGGGGTATGAATAGCATCCCTAGACAAAAGGCTATTCGAGACTTGGTTAGTGCTCATTCTCTGAATGTGGTTTTCCTCCAAGAGACGAAGTTATCTGTGGATGGTATGATGCAGTGTGTTTCTAAGATTTGGAATAGAGGGTTTTACCGGTGTGTGGGTGCACAAGGCAGCTCAGGGGGTCTTGCTTGCCTCTGGGATCCTCAGCGAATTTCTCCTCTTTGGTGGATCTCTAGTAGATTTTCCATTTCTCTGGTTGCAATTAGTTTGGAGACGGGGGAAAGAATTCTTCTTTCTAACATTTATGCTCTAACGGATGTCCCTAGTAAGACTCTCCTATGGTCTCATATCAATCTTCTGAGATCATTAGATCCTTTCCTCCCCTAGATTATGGCAGGTGACTTCAATGCAATTGCCTCCCTCGAGGAGAAAAGGGGGGGTGTGCCTCGTTTGGACCCCTCTTTTGATCTTCTAAGCGATAATTTGGCTCAGCTCCGGCTTGTGGACATCAAACCTTCGAATGGAATGTTTACTTGGAATAATAGGAGGCTTGGGGATGATGCCATTTGTGAATGGTTAGACAGGTTTCTTGTTTCCTATTTTTGGGTGGGTGACAAGTGGCTGTCAAGTTCTAAAATTTTAGATTGGTGAGAATCAGACCATTGGCTGATCAAATTCTCTATCCATTTGGCTGGTGGTCCTAAGAAACAAACTTTTAGATTTTAGCTTATGTGGCTCAGGGAGGAGAGTCTTCTTGACTTGGTTTCTAGATGGTGGACTGAAGGACGACTTGCTTTTGATACAGCTATGTACTCTTTTGTGAAGAGGCTTCAATATGTGAAGTATAAATTGAAACATTGGAATAAGTATCAGTTTGACAATGTGTTTCAATGGAAAAGGGTTACCCAAGAGCACTTGGATTCTATTACCAAGCAAATTCGGGACCAGGGTCTTGATGCGAATTTAAGCAGGCTTGAGGTTAGTGCGGTTAAAGACCTCGAGGAATGGGAGCTTTGTTTGGAATTTTTTTGGAAACAGAAGGCCCGTGTTGATTGGCTTCAGGAAGGGGACAGGAATACTTCCTTCTTTCATAATTCAGTGAAGGCTCGAAGACAAGGTAACTTTATCTCTTCTCTTCGCTCTCCTAAGGGTTCTATTCTTTCTTCTTCTTCGGGGATCTCTAGTGAGGTGGTTCATTTTCTGTCTGCTCTCTTTTCTGAAGATGCCCCACCTGCTAGTGAGGAGGAAGCTTCTATCCTAGTTTGTATTCCCTCTCTGGTGACTACGGATATGAATGCTTCTCTTCTTCAACCTATTTCTTTGAAGGAGTTGGAAGATGTGGGGTTTCAATTGAAAAAAGGGAAGGCTCCTAATCCTGATGGGTTTTCGGCTGAGTTCTTTCAGGAATTTTGGGAAGTCATCAACCTTGATCTATTGGAGGTGGTGCAGGAGTCTTTTAGGAATAAGCAAATGTTGCGAGCCATGAATGCCACGTTTCTTGCTCTTATCCCAAAACGTGAGGGTGCTGATTCTCTAGATCTTTTTTGACCAATTGCTTTATGCAATGTGGTGTATAAAATCATTACAAAGCTAATTGATGAACGTTTGAAGCCATGTCTGGATAAGTTGATCTCAGAGGAACAAGGGGGCTTTGTTGCGGATAGACAAATTTTGGACGGAGTAGTTATTGCAGCTGAGACTATTCACTCTATGGCATCTTCTAAGGAAAAGGCTATGTTTATAAAGTTGGACATGGCTAAAGCTTATGACAGAGTTAACTAGGCTTTTTGATCAAAATTCTCAGAGCCTTCAGGTTCAGTTGTGAGTGGATTGATTGGGTCATGAGCTATGTGAGGACTTCCTCATTTTCTGTTCTCATAAATTAGGAGTCTTCAGATTTGTTTGGTGCTTCTAGAGGTCTTCAACAGGGGGACCCCTTATCCCCATATTTATTCATCTTGATGGCTGAAGGCTTGGGGAGATTCATTAAGTCCCGTGTTATGGATGGGCTCTTTCAGGGATGGAAATGGAGCAATTCTCTTCCTCCTCAAACTCATCTTCAGTTTGTGGATGATACGGCTTTGATGGGTGTTGCTAAGGTGGTTGAAGTGGTTGCTTTATGTCAGATTTTGGATTGTTACCTGGCTACCTTAGGTCAAATCATTAATGAAAGTAAGTCTTGCATTTATTTCTTTAATACCCCCAGGCTTATTCAGCAGCGTATTGCCAGGATCTTAAGGTTTCAGGTGGGGAAACTTCCCTTTATATACCTTGGCATCCCTCTGGATGTGCGCCCACTTCCCAGGTGTTTTTGGCAAGATGCGATGGATAAATTCAATGGGCTGGTTTGTCAATGGACCTATAGATGGTTATCTACGGCTGAAAGAGTTACTCTATTGAAGTCTGTGGTATAGGCCCTTCCTATATACATGTGCTTTATGTTGATGGCTCCCTCAAGTTTCATCAAAGATTTTGAGGGCCTCTGTCGGCAGTTTCTTTGGTCGGGTAATCTCCTTTCGAAGAAGTGGATCTTAATTAAGTGGGATGTTGTTTGCCGGCCAAAGCAGGATGGTGGTCTGGGTTTGCGTAGGACAGATTGGAATGGATAGGCTTTGACTGCTAAGCTATACTGGAGATGGTGTTCATATCAGCATCAATATTGGGCCAAGATCCTTACCTTCAAGTACCTTAGGGAGGTGGAGGGTGCTGAGGTGCCTCGTTTTAGTCTTTCAGGGAGAGGTTCTATGATTTGGGATACTCTCAAGAGGGGGTCTGCGTTGGTTAAACAAGGCCTATTTTGGATCTGCAATAGAGGCTTTGATGCTCTGTTTTGGCATGACTCTTGGGATGGCTTCTCGCTTATCCTCTCCTCACACCCTCACTTGGGGGACTTATGTAGGATTTTTGTTCAGGCTAGTTGGAGTAGAGTGATGGATTTTAAAGCCCCTCAAGGTTTGGGGCAGACTATTGTTTACCAGTGGAAGGATATGCAGGAATGGCCCATGGGTGGATCTTTGGAGGATAGGAGGGAGTTGTCCTCCATTTTGGTTGATAAAGTATATTGTTCTCTCCTAGAGCGAGATGTGCTGACTTGGGGTCCGGATCCAAAAGGGAAGTTCATTATTGCTTCAGAGTATCATGTTTTGGACAGACAGGCCTAGGGTACTGCTGAGGTTCCTTGGTGGAAAAATATTTAGAATAAATTCTCTTGGCCAAAATGCAATTTCTTTTCTTGGTTGGTGGTTTATGGCAAGTGTTTGACTTGGGATAACCTCTATAAGCGTGGCTTCCAAGGTCCTTCCTTATGCTTCTTATGTCTAAAAGATGTTGAGACTGTTTCACATCTTTTCTTCCAGTGCCCTTTTGCTAGGACTGTTTGGCATTTTTGGTGGGGGGCCTAGAGTTTGCAGTGCAAGCACCCTTCTTCTTTGGAGGAGTTTTGGTGGGACTTTGGGCCCATTCCGGTGAGGACTTCATTTCTGCACATAGCATGGCCAATTGGCCCTAGTCTAATTATATGGCACATCTGGTTGGAGCGCAAACGTAGGGTCTTTCTAGATAAGAAGTTGCTGGTGGGTCAAGTTTGGTCTCGCATTCTTGGGGCTTTGCACAAGACCTTGTATGCTAAATGTGATCTGTCAGCCCCAGTGGATCTTACTAATACTAGAGTGATTCATAATCTAGGGATTCTTGTTGGGGGTCCCGGAAGGCCCAAGATTGAGTGGAGCAGGTGTTCTAGAAGGAAGGTTTCTAAGGAAGGGCATTGGTTGCCCCCTCCCATTGGAGTCTTAAAAATCAATACTGATGGGTCTGCAAGGGGTAACCTTGGGCACGCTGGTATTGGTGGGGTGGGCAGAGACAGTTCTGGGGTGGTTGTATTTTTCTTCTCAGAATATAGGGGGCTGCACTCTAATAATCTTATGGAGGCCTTGGCTATTCTTTTGGCTTTGAAGAAGGTATATGCCCTTGGCTGGAATAAGATTATCTGCGAGTCGGATTCTCAGGTGGTGATAGACTTGATAAATAGAAGATAGTTTGATGATGTTAGTTGGCAACTTGCAGTGGTGGCTAAGCAAATCACCAGTCTTGGAGATTTATTTGATTCTATCACCTTCTCTCATATCCCTCGGGAATGGAATAAGGTGGCTGATGGGTTGGCCAAATGGGCTTCTGAGAAGAATGGGACCTGGCTGGTGGATGATTGGGACAGTTTACCCAGGGATCTTGCTTAGGATTTGGTGGATTTGGTCACAGAGGATGTGAGATGTTGCATGACCACTTCTTGATTTCTTGTTTGTTGTCTCTGGGCCTATTTGGGCCTCTTGCTGCTTCTATGCTTTGTACTGCTCTCTTTGATTAATAAAGTTTTTATAATTTTATTTACGCAAGACATTTCAAAATGAGTTCACATAAATTTTTTCTTATAAATTTAGTTCTAGAAATATAATAGTTACAAATTTATTTGAAATGATAAACAATTTTTTATGTTTAAAAAAAATTATTACTAAACCACAATATATTAGATTAATTAAAATAATTAAAATCATGTTCTCTAAAACTACTTACTATTATTACTTAAATAAAATTACTATGTTATGCAGACATTTCAAATCTCTCCACACCCAACTAGGGTTAGGATTTCAATTTTATTTAGTCAAAAGTTAAAAATCTAGTATCATGAAAAATATTTGGCCATGTTATTACATTTTATTATTTTATTCTTCAAAGTTAATGCATTTTAAATTTATAAAGTATTAGTATTATTACATTTTAAGGAAATAATTGTGTTATTTAATAGGCTTTGTAAAGTTTAGGTTTATACTTAAAGAAATATTTTAGTCTTAGATTATTTTTGAGATTTCAATTTTATTTACCTAAGACATTTCAACATTCTTCAAAAATTAATTTTTCAATTATTGGAATTCAATTTGTCTATACAACCAATACCTAATCAACAAAAAAATTACAACTAAACAAATGCTATAATAACAACACTACAAAAGGTACTCCACTAAGTGGCACTTGTTTAATTATAAGTTAGGATATAGAAATATTATAAATTAAAAAGAAAGAAAATCTTTTATTTCAAATGTAAATAACTAAATTTAATTAAATTAGAAAGTAGATTTAAATTATGACAAGAAGATATTAGAGGGGTTTTCTGCTCCCTAATTGGAGGTGGGGATGGTTGTTTTTTTAACAAATCAGGGAGTTGGATCCTGCTACCCATTTTTTTTTGGAGTGCATCTGGCGATCGTGGATTTGGAAATTCCTTGTGGTATTCGATTCATAAATTTTGTCTGTGCTTTTCACGTTTTGCATGTAAGTTGGCCACTTTCTTTAGGTGTTACGGCCGCATTCTGCAATTTGCATGTATAGTATTTTAGGGATTATAACAATTTTTGTTTATGGATTTTCCTGTTTAAAATAATTGAAATGGTTATCTTCTTTAATGTCATTCAAGAATGTTATCAAACCTATGCATATATTGCAACCATTGCATTTCATGAAATGACCTTATTGAGGGTTTATGTCAGAAGTTATGTGCCGTGTCTGAGTTTCCACATATTGCATGGATGTCAACCAGTGCCTCTCCAATGCTGGCAATTTGCTACCGATTGCATTTGCTCGAAAATTTCTAAAGCCTTTTTTTTTTCAACAGATCCATTTTGTACATAACATTTTATGACGCAATCTGTCCAACAGATCACGTGCCTTCTCTATGTTTTCAATTTTTGCATATATGTCTACCAGGGCGATGCAGCAACATCTGGTTTATGTATAATCTCACACACAAAAATGTTGGAACTTGGATTTTCGCCTACCAATGACATTTCTTTAAAGTTTCTAAAGCCTTTTTAACAAATCCATTTTGTTCATATCTTGCAATCATTGCGTTCCAAGGGATATCATCTCTAATGGCATCCATTTATCTGCGTATCTCAGAACTTCTTGTGTGTTAGCTTTGTTACATGATGTATTACAGAATGAGATATGAAATAATATTAATGAATGAAGTTATATTACAATGATAGAGCACAGCTCTATATAAAGAGATTACAAAGTCTAAGAATAGACTAAAGTAGAAAAGCTAAGAAAGGAGAAGAGATAAAGATTAACTAGAAAAAAAAGCTATCTAATAGGAAAAACTAAAAAGAAGCTATCTAATAGGAAAAAACTAAGGTTGATCATTAAATAACTAGATATTATTTTAATACCCCCTCATAATAGTCAATCCACTAACTAAACCAAGATGCCCCCCTAACACAGACTGCCTAGGCAAATGGATGGCATAAACATAAAACAGAACCAGTGGATGGCATAAACATAAAACAGAACCCGAGCACAGATGTCGAAACACAAATCCTGAGGAATCCAAAGAAGTAGAATGGCTGCCTATCAAACACAACTACTGACTGCTAATCCAGCTGGTGACTAGAAGGGGCTAAGCGCTATAAGCGCAGATCAAAGAAGCCCTCAAAACTGCGAACCACGGCAAAAAGGTAGAAAACACTCCAAAAACAGCAACTAGGCAAAAACATTGCCAAACAAGGAAGTCGTCGATCAAAAGAATAGAACCCCATTCAAAGGGCTAGGGAATAGGAATCCAACTCTGAAGAGATCTTGCAGAGAAACATCGATGATGAAAAAGTTTGCTGCCGTTGAACTTCTGACTGCTATCCAAAAAGATGCCATACTTCACATTTTTTGAGGCACCAAAAAACGGATTACAAATTGATGGCACACTTCACATTTTTTGAGGCACCAAAAAACGGATTACAAATTGATGGCACGAATACTGAAGCAGATAGACGATACAGATGTTGAACAGAACCCTTTCACAGGTTACGAAGCATAGATTCTGAAAACACAGAATAAATCTGAAACACAGATAACACAGATATTGAGGCACAGTTCTCGAGATAAATATGAACACGGATTTCAAAACATGGATTTCGAGAGTACAGAATGCATACTCAAAAATTTGAACACGGATTTCGAGATACGGATCTCTAGGAGTACGAAAAACAAAATGATGGGCCTTGCACTGGGTACAAGAAACCTTGGTCAAAAAATTGCCAAGGATTTACCAGAAACAAGAAATCCCACAAAAACACAGGAATATAATTGCAGATTGAAGGGATCACAAACACCAATCGCCAAAATCCAAAAGATATCACCTCAGAAGTGAAGCTAAGAACACAAAATCGCGAGCAAAAGATGAGGATCGGCAAGGGTCATGGCTATTAGAGAAAAACCGCTGAAGAAAGAAGCGACGAACAGAACCACGAACATTGATTACATAGGAACAATGATCAATAAGGAATGCAGATTGTGATTGGAACCACGAATAAGATCCATGACCTCCAAGGAAATGTGAACCTGCCAAGAATCACATGCTCAACACAGAAACGAGACCACAAATGAAGACTCCACATGGAATGCAACCAAAAGCCTAAGAACAGTGTTCGGACAGCTTCAACACGCAAAAATAAAGGAATCTTGACCTCGGATATGAAGCAGACCCTTTGACGAAACAGAACCTCAGACGGATTTAAAAACCCGTTATAAGAAGATCAGCGACCAACAGAATCGCGTGCAAAGAGGTTTAGTTTAAATGTTGATGAAACCCAGTCGTGAGCCGAGCCACGAACTGTTGCTAGAAGAAAAAAATCGCGGCTGTAGAAGAAGAAACTTGCGAAAACACGGCAAGAAACGCGAACGCAAGTCGCAGCTAACAAAGAATCAGCAACCACAACAAATAGAAAAAAAAAATCGACCACTTCCTCAGGTTAAAGAAACCCCAGAAGAATCATGCGATTTAAAAATGACCCATAAAACAAAACGAATCGCCATTAGAGGAGACGACCTGGAGAGCTCAACCTGGCTCTGATACCATGTTACATAATGTATTACAGAATGAGATATGAAATAATATTAATGAATGAAGTTATATTACAATGATAGAGCGCAGCTCTATATAAAGAGATTACAAAGTCTAAGAATAGACTAAAGCAGAAAAGCTAAGAAAGCAAAAGAGATAAAAATTAACTAAAGACAGAAAAAGAAGCTATCTAATAGAAAAAAACTAAAGTTGACCATTAAATAACTAGATATTATCTTAATAAGCTTTTATACACGCCATGGATTGCCTTGCTGTGTCCTGAATTTTTCTCCTCCCTGAAACCAAAACAAAATAAAAACTATGTATATATGTTGAACCTCAACCTGGACGAGTGCGCCTTTAATTTCTTCATTTATTTCTGAGTTCTTTATTTTGTTTCTACAAAGCTGAAACTCCTTCTAGTTAGGCGCTCGAGTATGAGGAAGGGGCATACGATTTACTGGCTGTTCTTTTAGAAAACTGCTACATCATGAATTATGAAGATACGTCTCTTTTATTTGCTAGGATTTAATTACCTTTTAGGGTTAGTAGTGCATGTAGATTTTAATGAATAATATATTAGACAAATTTTGGTTTTAACTCTTGATTGCTTTTCCTTTTAAAAAGCCTTTGATCTGCAATATGCACTTGCAGTGCTCCCTTAAAAGCCCGTACGGCTTAGTCTATGTTGCTTAGGAAATGGTAAGACGATAGTTGAACTTAGAGAGTAAACCTTTACTTCATGAACTACTTAAGCTATTTCTGCAATAATTGATTTATTTCTTGAAGGCAAGTTTTTAATTAGCTTTCTGTGGCATTGAAATTGGAATAGAAAGTAAGAATCCAGAATTGTTATTGGTATCTAAATTTCTTCCGTATCTAATGCAAACGAATATTTATAACTAGATTGGTATGAAAGATTAGAATGCATTTAATTCTTGGAGAATAACTATGTTTTATAATGTTTCACTCTATTATTTTAGTTTATCCTACCAAATAGTTATAAGCTTACATCTTCAACATTAGAGTTCTTCAAACCCTATTTTATTTATTTAGATTAGATATTGTAAATTATGAAGGAAGATGTTTAGATATTTCTTTCAACAAGGAAACATTAGTATAAAAAATATACTAGTATATTTATATTTAAAAAAATATATCTACAATATGTCAAGAGATATCTTCCAATTTGTTGGCATTTATAAATTACTTGCAGTTAGAATATTTGATATGCTCACATGAGTTAATTTAAAGAGACTATACTGGGAGACTTTTCATATTCTTCAAGTTTTTCTATTTTTCTATCCATTTGGCTTCCACGAATTTATTTATTTTTGTTTAACATGATAAAGATTTCACTCCATAACTACCCAAGTTTTTGTATTTTTCTATCCATTTGGCTTCCACAAATTTATTTATTTACACATTTTATGAAATTTGTTTACTTGGGAATCTGAATCTTAATTGTTTACCGGAATCTGAATTTTTCAACCCTTGCTATGAGAGGCATAATTACAAGAATTTTAAGGTCTCAAGAATCAAGAGCAAAGCTGAGGAAAATTATGTTTCGTTAGGATGAGTAGTCTTATCTTTTTGTAGTAAGAAAATCTCTTAAAAAATACGTTAGGATTCTTAGACAAATGTCCAATGAGATCGATTTTCCATAGCTCGGAACAATAGCCCAATATTCCTCAGATTTTAAATTTTTCTTGATAACAGAATTTTCTTTTTAGTTGTTCATGGCGATGACTTTTTAAGTTAACGCACATAGTTTTGTTTTGAGAATGTTGGTGGTTTAGACCAAGGGTCGCTTTACATGGAGAGCGTCACGTGGATGCGGTTCGTACCATCACATAGATGTGTTCGATATTTTCTCATTATTGTATGTATGTAGACATTGAATGTGGGTTAGATTTAGTTGAGTGTTGAATGTTATTTCTTATCATTCTTTTAACTCTTGTGCTAGGGAATTAGTACAGTATGGCTATGTGTTTTTATGATTGTAATAAGCTCATCTTTGGTATAGATGAATAAATAGATAAAAGGTATCCTTACTTGGATTATTAAGAGATGATATAAGAGTTAGTTGCCATAAATTGCTCACAAATGTTGTCTTCTTCTAGATTGATGAGGAAACGTTAAATAAGACTAAGACTGGTTGATACGTAAGATCTTGAAATTATATGACGAGATAACTATGTGGGTCTAATATAAAAAGAATTTTCCCATATGATGGTTCTTGTTTGGTACTTCATACTTACCATTTAGCAGACTTTGAGAGTTCTTAAATCATTAGATGTAACTGCTATGTTGACCATGGTATCAAAGAGTGAATTGTGATGAAATAATCTACTCACTACATGATATTTGTCTATGACACCTTTATAATATGGTTGTAATATCTCAAACATGAGAACCTAGGTACTTAAATTGATTTTAGTTATAGGGGTAAAGTTCTTGAGAGACTTATCGATTATTAGGGAACAATGCATACTTGGAGTAGGAAATCATGATTTACATACCCAATTTATGTTTAGTTAACTATTGTATAGTTAACTAAACAATAGTTAACTATTGTGATGAAATAATCTACTCACTACATGATATTTGTCTATGACACCTTTATAATATGGTTGCAATATCTCGAACATGAGAACCTAGGTACTTAAATTGATTTTAGTTATAGGGGTAAAGTTCTTGAGAGACTTACTGATTATTAGGGAACAATGCATACTTGGAGTAGGAAATCATGATTTACATACCCATTTTATGTTTAGTTAACTATTGTATCAATAGGGTAGGTCCTCATGGTTAACCGAATTTCTCTACCTTCAGTTCTAGACTTGAACATTGTAGTAGTCCAAAAGTGACACCTAAAAGTTTATGTGGAAACTTGTTGAAGATACCTTGTTGTTAAAACAAAAGATCTCTTGGGGTGAGGTTGCCGATTAGTAAACTTTAAACGTCTTGGAAACCAAAACATTTCACGTCAAACACCCCCATTAGGTGTTTGCTAGTAGTTGTTCTTAGGGTTCCATCCCTGTTCCACCTGGGTGGGTGGCAGCTGACGAGGAACTGTCTAGGGAAACTAGACCCTAGAAAGGGTTGCATACCCACTCAATAGTTACATAAAACTAGTGCAAATAGAACTACATATTCGTGAGTGTGATCGAATTCTCCATGGCCTTGATCCCATGGATACAGGGTATGTAGGAAGTCTAAGAAATGAAGTAAGTACCTAGTATGCAGGCCATGAGAATATAGTCTGAATGTTTCTCTTGTGTGTTGAGAGAATTATTGTCTTTAAGTTTGTGTAATGTAAAAAAAAAATTTAGGTCAGGTTTTTACAAATGGTATGAACCTTTGAACTTGGCATCGACAATACACTGAGTTCTTGAACTAACAAGACACTTGACAACAAGGAGTCAGGGATCGGCAATTTTTAGGAACCTTGAACTTACATTCAGTGATAAATGTGGTTCAAAAACAAGTGAAATTCGTAACAATGAGGAGCTAGGTACTTTATATATTTCAAACCTTCACATAAAGACTTTAAGGCTACATAGGAAAATTTGTCTTCAATAAACTCATTTCCCCTTTAAAAGCTCAGAAAAAAATTTTCAACATAGGAGATGAATAAAATTATTCCCCATACCAATGAATTTACCCACTCTTTCACTTTGGAAATATATCTTCATGACAATTAAACCTTAGGACCTTGGAACTCTATTTTGAATTAAAGGAGAAAACTCCATATCTTTCACATAACAACTCCGTTCTTCATGAAATTTGGGCTGTAAGGTGATTAGACCCTCCCTACCAAAATCCAGAAAACTTGTCAGCTCCAACAACCAAAAAATCAAATCTTGACCTTGTTTACAAATCACCGTCGGGAAAATTTAAAGCTTAAAATTTTTCAAATGATAAGGTACATTGGCTTGTAAACTGGCTAGATGGAGTAGAATGCATTCAGGATTAAGCCCACAAAAGGATTTCATACCAGCTCTCACAAAATTTCAAAATCAATTGTTCTCATGACTTAGCAGTTTTAGGGGTTCAGGAATGTACTGAACTTTTGAAATTTTCCAAGTTCATAATTTTGAGCAACATGCTCATTGCTCATCAATAATAGGGACATGTCCCTTATAATACATCCTAACTATTATCACACATGTCAGTATCATCCTCTGCATTCCCCTTGCGGTAAGTTGTGGTAAGTTCTACGATTGCTGTGTATACCCTACTAACAATCATGAAGGCTAAATAGTCGTTACAAAGTCATGTGCAAAGAATGATTTAATACAAGGAGAAAGATAGAGCATAGCATGGTTATTTTCTGATCGTAGTTGAATCCAAACAAAGATGTGAGAGGCCAACACGACATAGTCCATCAACATTCACTTGATTCTTGGAAACATGACAAAGGCTTGAGTATCTTTTGATAGAACTTCCACTAGGTAAAGAATAACCCCCTCTTTTATTTTTGCCTTTGATCATGTATGTATAATGAGCCTCAATATCATGGTGGATGCTTGTAATGCTGGAGATCATCCTGAATGCCTTAATGTAAACATCTCCCATTCTATTGTCATCACCTAAGATACTTGAGATTATTCGTGAAAGGCTAAGTTGTCCATAACCTCCTTGTAATTCCCATACTCAAGAATTTGACAACCATTTTCATGATTGGGAGCAATTTATATGTGGAGAAGAATGGAAGAGAAGTTTTTCCAATTTTGGATAAATGCTAGCTTTAACAACGGCCTAAATGATCTCATTCTCTACAAGCATTATAAGTTGACCTTGCTCGTTAAAAGCCTCCTAATTGAGTAAAATACCAAATTTGCATGTCCACACAACAACAAATACAAAGAAAAAGTACCACCTTCTCCCTTATCATCCGTAGTCAACACAAAGAACACATATTTTGTGTGGTTAGTGAAGACCATGGCTATTAAGAATCAAGGTAAATGAGGCAAAGATATCCAGTCACAACAATGTGGTTGTGGTTCTCGCTCTCTCTATGTGCATGTGCACCCTCACATATAATCCAATAGCATCCATGACATCAAGACAAAAATGAGTTTCTTGAGCACATACCACCATGTAAGGTTTTCAATCCAACCGCTCTCTGACACTCTACCTCCAAGTGCCATCATCACCCATAGTCGAAACAAGAACACATTACCAAGAGGAAAATGAGCATAAACATTCACTAGATATGTATATAAAATAACATTTCCCCCAACGTACCATTTCCTATCTGGTCTGCATAAATTGAATGAGGTGAGGAGGGAAGGCAATATGTGGTGCAGGAGCACCTAGAAAATCATGTTTTCTTTTGTAATAAGGTCTATTTGACCAATGCATTTTCATTTCCGTTTGTCTCTAGGTCCTTCAGGACCTAGAACCCATTTTGTAAGTCCAAAGTGACTTAAAACACACTTTTGTCCTATTGTAATCACATAGTGCCAAAACAAGGCAGTAGGACAGTTTGAAGCAGTTTTGGATCAATTGGTCTCCCAACTGTTTGCATCGGTTGGTTTTCCAACTACTGGCAGGTTGAGTTGATAAAAACACCAAAGGAAGGAACTACCGAAAGGAAGGAGAAGAAGAAGTGTGAACGTATTTGTACATTGTTCTGAGAAGAAATAAAACTGTTATGTTCTGTCAATTTGGTTCTCGTTCCCTGTAACTACAATTTGCATAACTATAGATTTCTATTCTTTCTGCATGCTCTCCATCGTTACAGTATGTTGACGTGAAGCATTCCACTGGTACGATTTCTGTCGAAATTAGTGGAATGGCTTCATTGTACAAGTATTTGTTTTTGTTTCTTATTTTGTTTTTGTGTTCGATGGTGTAGAGGATCCAAACAAAATGTTTTGGACAATAGATTGACCTAGCATCTCCATGTGCTAGGGTTCGGTTAAAGAGGAAGCAAGTAAGCTGTGCATCGGCGAGTCACTGGGACTCACAACAAGTCCATCGAAGTCAAGCAGTCTCAATGAGGGGGTTGGTGTTGGAGCACAGCACCACTGAGAGGGGGAGTGAATCAGTGGTATGCAGAACTTAGTGACCTTGAAAGTTATATTTCAAAACTTTGATGCAGAAAAAACAATTCCCATTGACTATAGATGACATCATGAAAGATTTGGACAACTAAACAGATTGATCAAAAACAAGAATGCATCAACTCAATATTGAGACTGAGAAATAATGACTCATTCGTGCACTATATTATTGTTTCAGATAGTGATAGAAGTCTAGTATGAGTTATAGTCAATTAACTGACTTTAAGACAAATGCCACATGATTAACAAATAGACATGAGAATCAAACTCATCAATGACAAATCATAACACAGATATTTTCCTGAGTGGAAAGCCCCTGGCATAAAACCACTTGAAACTGCCTCACTGGCTTATAAAAGAATCTCACTGATTACAGGCCTCACTGGCTTACAACATTGCCTTACTGGCATATAACAGAATCTCACTGATTACTGTGCCTCACTGGCTTACAACATTGCCTTACTGGCATATAACAGAATCTCACTGATTACTGTGCCTCACTGGCTTACAATCTCACTGAATACTTTGCCTCACTGGCATATTAAAGATTACACAGTTTTTGAAAACATTTTCATACAGAGGAATACTCTGTTTCTCTAAAGCATATACTGCCAACAATGTGAGTACAGACCACACACCAAAATACTTGCACAAACATTATTTACATTATATCTTTATAATCTTTCAGAAACCTTCAACTGTTGACAGTTTCAAACTAAAAAACCAATCGACAGTTTTGTAACTGTCTTCAACAGAATATACAATATTATTGCTTTTTGTCATCAAAATTTTTTTTGAAAAGGATGTGCCATGATACATTATCTCTCAATAGAAATGCAAGAATCAACTTTCGGTTGCCCACAAGGAACCCCTTAGGGTTACAAACTTTCTTCAAAAAAATATTTCAACCGAAGAGTCTGAAACAGTTATAACTGAACAAGTTTTCATTTTCCTCATAAAGCCTTGAGAATCATGTTTACTCAAATGAATAAAGTAAGTTGCTTTGCCGTGAACAAAAAAGACCCTGTTGAGTATACAAGAATTTACTGCATATGGGTTAAACCCTAACCCGTTATAAAAACAAAAAGAATATAAGGGTTCTTTCAGAAATCTTCCGACAAAAGAGAGAAAGTGAAATATATGCAAGAATGCCCTTGTTAAGCCAAACAAAAATACAAAACCAAAACCAATGACAAACTGGTGACTGTTTTGCACACACATAGCCAAATACATAATGAGCTGATAATAAAGAATGGAAAGAGTAGCACCTGTCATAATGACGCTGCAAAAGAAGAAAGTTACCAAACAACGGCGCACATCACTTCCATCGTGAATTCGGTTCCATAAACTGTCATGATACTGCCCAGAAATACAAGTCAAACACCATACTGCAATGATCAAACTGGAATAACAAGAAATCATGATAATGAATGAAGGAAAGGTCAAACCCGGCGCAGAGCAAAGCAATGATCAAATGAAGTGCTTGAACTCGAAAAGACAAACCCCTGTTTATGCCTTTAACTGGCTGTTCCTGTTTGCCCTAAAGAGGGCTTGAAAAGATAAGAGAGAGATGACCGTTTAAACCAGTCAACAGCCTTGCAACCGATGCTCAAACAATACCTTAGAAAGGAGTATTTACGCACAACACTCACCTTTATTACTTATGCTGCACATGATATTTAAGCCAAACTTTATCATTTTTAAACCATGCAAATATTACCAAGTCAATAGGTCGAAAGGCTGACTAGCTGTCAAAGACCAACTGCCAAGTGGGACACAAACATGTTCTGTTGTTGACATCACTGCCAACCAAAAGATTGCCAACTGGGGTCAACAAAACTCCCCCTTTGGCATTGATGTCAAACCTTACCATTCCAACACAAAGATCAAAAATAATATCAGATTTCAAACTCAGATACAAGTACCAATTCCTCAAATGCAAGAGACTACAAAAAACCAGATATAGTAGATACCAATAATCGTACTAGATTAGTGCCAGATTAGAGTAGCAACTGTCCAAGTCCAAAAACATGTTGTTTCCCCAATACTTATTGCAGACAAATGCCAGTTTCACCAATACTCATTGCAAAGAGTAGAGATACCTCTATACCTCAGATATAGCAATACCACTGAGCAATACCACCCACTGAGCAATACGCAATACCACTAAGTAGATAATATACAGAGATATCAACGACTGAGTAGACCACTGGGTAGACAATACCAATACAGAGATTCACCAAGATGCAGAGATTCACCAAGATGCCCAAAAACAATACAGATATTCCAATACCAGATAGTGTTCTCTCCCCCTTTTGACAACAAGGCCAAAGGGTGAAAGAAAAAAAACTGTACAAGGGACCAAAATTCCAAATGCAAAAACCACAAGAAACCATCAGAAACAAGATGGCCAAAAATACAATTGAGGTAATATGAATAAAAAAAAAACAAGAAGAACATGCTGACTGTCAAGGTCCTCCAGAAAGCCACAACTGAAGAGATAAATGACATTGTTGGCAACACCACTGTCAAAGAGTCCAAGAGTAACAACTCAAACATGATATCTAGTAGCAGAAACATAAAGATCATGCCAAAAAAAATGATTGTCTCATGAAGAAGATTTATCAGAGAAACGATCAGGGCACAGAAATATCCAAGCAACTCCCCCTGAAGATGATCTAAAGTAAGAAACGTCATTTACATATCAAACTATGTCTTGTCTTGACATTAGCACTGTTACCACATATCATTGTAACATTGACATATGCCCATCACAATGCACCCACTAGACTTTGCATTTGCTATCCTTAAGTATGTAGATGATAAATTTGTCATCTAAAGTTGTACACCATCTTGTCATGAAATGAACCTGTACCTGCGTTGTTCATGGCACTGTTAGCAAAAAGACCATTGTTATTGCAAATCATGTCATACCATTTTCACTACACAAAACCACTGTCACTATATGCTGATTTAGCAACACTCTAACCAGAGAGAATCTATACGCCCTTAAATAGTACTATCACCTAATCACAGAGGAACTAAACAGTGATACAAATCATTGTCATTGCAAAAGATAAACAAGCACGACCATTTACCCTTGAGAGAAATACTAAAAACAAGCAACATATCACTGTCTTCAGAATAAGACACAGGAAATGTTCTGTTATTCGATCTCAGTAAATAAGTACTGTCAAACCATCTTCATCCATCATGGAAACTCAGTCACAGCAAATGCAAATGCTTCAACTTTGTACCACACATAAGACTGCACTCAGATACAGTCAAAGAATATTGTCTAAAAGACTAGTCTACAACTTCATCCACCTCCAATACCCTTGAAGAAGAAAGAAAATCAAGGCAATGAAAAAACTGTTTGGCATCAACCACTTCCAAGAACTTTAGATACGAATCATATTGACCATGATGAAACAAAAGAACAAAGTTTGAATCAATAATGACCAATCACTGTTATATCCAAAAAAAACTGTCAGAGCTCAAACTACGGCCACAGTCAGAGCATGCAGAACATGAAACAAAGATAACTGATCAGAGCATGACCAATCAATCTGTCCTACATACTTGCCACATTTTGCAAACATGATTACCAGGGCATTAACCATCAATGTTGTTCCCTTTTGTGAATAAGGAAATATCACTGTTCTCAATGACTAATCCTGTCCCAAATGATGTAGAACTTGAATTTACACCCATTTTCTCAACAAGACACCATACTTAACTATATACCTTATAAAGTGCGTATGCCTTGTCTATCCTTTACTGTCAGACATCATCATTGTTATACTGATCATGATCCTGAAACTGAATTGCACTATGTTTTTGACAATAAATTACTCCCCATATATATGAGCATCAAAACAAACTAGGACAATTTCCATCATCAGGCTGTGAATCAAAAACATCACTAATATGACTTGACAGAAGCAAGAACAATAACCTCAAGAACATCCTGTCATCAGTCAAACTGAAACTGTACCATTTACAAGATGCATTGAACATTGTCAGGGATCATTGAGCATTGACAACCAGCATCATAAGTCTGAGTGAAGATACCACCAATATATACCAATCACTTGTTTCAACTAATTTGCAACCAATCCAAAAACACATAATCCTTTACCACAACTATTCAAGCATCAGATAAGCAAGAATACTATGCAGGAGTCCATTGTCACACAATAGTCATCATTAATTACATCTGAGGCTGAAAAATGTTGACTAAGGGCAGATATCTAAGATAAATACTTAGGAAGCAAGAATTACCTTAAAAGTACTGGTAAAAAGAGCACTGTCACTGTCAATCACAAAAATTCACTATCAGATCTATCATGAAAGTGTAGTTCACTGCACACACTCACTATCACTTTATACCTGAAATATCTTTGCACTACAGTTGTCTCTAACTGCACCTTTCATTTACAAATTACTCTCCTGATGTTATTCAGATTGCAAGTCAAAGACTATCCTGATCTGTCATCAGCAATTGTCACACTCATCAATTTACACTATCTCATGATTGAGACAAGTATACATAGCACTGACTATCACAAAACAATAATATTGCCATATTTCTTAAAATTGAGCATGAGTCATAACACACTGTCAACTCCTTCAAAGATACCAAGGTGAGGCTATGAATAAAACTCAAAAAGTTCTTAAACTATGATATCCTGATGTTCAGACACAAATCATGATGAATACATGAACATCCTGAAGCTGATGAAAACTTTGATTTTTTCTCTTCTCCTTTGACTTTAAGAACCTCTGTAGCACGTGAAGATATCAATACTGCAGACCATAATCAGAAGTAACGATAGATCCAATCACAGAATCAGACATGAACCACCCATATGTAGTTAACTATGGTATTTATTGCAGTTAACTATGGTATTTATGAAACAACAACCACCCTTTACTATGAATGAGCATCATGGATAGCATAACATGGAATCAATAAATCACTCCTTGATCTTCTCAAGGGGATATAGGGTAAAACACTAATCTGCTCCCCCTATCTCCAAGCTCCTACTTATTTAGGATTTTGTGAGCTATGCACTGGTTCTCTTGCATTTTCTACACTTTGTTTTTTTTTCGCCAAACTAATATAGGTTATTTCTTATGCTTGTCCAAAGTGTTTACCTTTTCGTTATCTCTAATTGATCTTACAGGATTACTCCAGCAATATTGTGATGTATGTCCAACCTTGTTGCACCTGTAGCATATGATATTACCAGAAGAATAATAATGTCTATTTTTTGAGTTTCTATAATCATATCTTGCATGCATCCAGCAGTCTCTTCTCATATGTCCATCCTTATTGCAGTTATAGAAAACAACATTGTAGTTTTGATTTGACAAACCATAATGATTGCAATCCCTAGCTCTATGACCATACTTATGATAGACATAGCAATAACCATGAAACTGAGAATAGTTATACCTAACCGAATGATATCGCCTGATAGATAAAGGTCTTGAAAAACTGTTAGTTCTTCTTCTTCCAATATCAATAGTTTTATCCTGTTCTCTCTTCTTGTTGTCATCAGAAATAGTAGAATGATAATTTAGATCTATCTTCTGCCTAGGAGTCTACCTAACCTTGAAACTCTTCCTATCTGCTGTTGCAAAAACTATTTCCTTATTAACTTCATCTTTAACGCCAGAGCTTTCCCCTTTTTCATATCCTAAGCCAAAATGATCCTTGTAGTTTTTCTGACTATTCAATATTTCATCTAAAGCATTTGTACCTTTCACAAACTTCTTCATTTTGACAACATCCAGACTATTCTTTAGATTGACAACTTCACTTTCAAGTCTCAGACATTCAATTCTTTTCACCTCAAGATCAGAATTTGTTATATCTTTTATTCTTTTTGCTTCCTCAATTTCAGTTTTTAGATTAATAATCAATTTATCAGATTCATTAACATGACTTTTTAATTTTGCAATCTGATTTCTGGCATTTTTAAACTCTAAAGAAGTTTTTTCAAAATCTGAACATACCTTGTTCTTGAATTCTAACTCTTGTTGAAGTTGCTCTTCTAATCTCTTATTCTCCTTTCTAAGTTCCTTGATTGTATCCAAGGCACACATGAGTTCTTCTTTTAAATTAGTCTCACAAACCTGTTCATAATCATATTCATCCACAAATAGATCTCCTTCTTCATCATTAAATTCAACTACAAAATCATCAAATTCAGATCTACTCACATTCACAGTATCATGATACTTAACTGCAGGACTGATTTCTTTATGACACTTTGTATCTATATTAATGGTTGACTCATGCAACAATCCATTGCTAGACTTAACTGAGACTTGTTTTTCCATTTTATGATCAGCATTTATTTTTTCTCTGCTCAAGACCTTATTCCTATTCTTTTTACCCATTGTACTCCACTTCCAGGAACCCTTAAGTTGGTTAGACTTCTTCCAAGGGTCTGGCTCTGATACCAATTGTTGGAGCACAACACCACTGAGAGGGGGGTGAATCAATGGTATGCAGAACTTAGTGACCTTTAAAGTTATATTTCAAAACTTTGATGTAGAAAAAACAATTCCCACTGACTATAGATGACATCATGAAAGATTTGGACAACTAAACAGATTGATCAAAAACAAGAATGCATCAACTCAATATTGAGACTGAGAAATAATGACTCATTCGTGCACTGTATTATTGTTTCAAATAGTGATAGAAGTCTAGTATGAGTTATAGTCAATTAACTGACTTTAAGACAAATGACACATGATCAACAAATAGACATGAGAATCAAACTCATCAATGAGAAATCATAACACAGATATTTTCCTGAGTGGAAAGCCCCTGGCATAAAACCACTCGAAACTGCCTCACTGGCTTATAAAAGAATCTCACTGATTACAGGCCTCACTGGCTTACAACATTGCCTTACTGGCATATAACAGAATCTCACTGATTACTGTGCCTCACTGGCTTACAACATTGCCTTACTGGCATATAACAGAATCTCACTGATTACTATGCCTCACTGGCTTACAATCTCACTGAATACTTTGCCTCACTGGCATATTAAAGATTACACAGTTTTTGAAAACATTTTCATACAGAGGAATACTCTGTTTCTCTAAAGCATATACTGCCAACAATGTGAGTACAGACCACACAACAAAAATACTTGCACAAACATTATTTACATTATATCTTTATAATCTTTCAGAAACCTTCAACTGTTGACAGTTTCAAACTAAAAAACCAATCGACAGTTTTGCAACTGTCTTCAACAGAATATACAATATTATTGCTTTTTGTCATCAAAAAAAAGTTTGAAGAGGATGTGCCATGATACATTATCTCTCAATAGAAATGCAAGAATCAACTTTCGGTTGCCCACAAGGAACCCCTTAGGGTTACAAACTTTCTTCAAAAAAATATTTCAACCGAAGAGTCTGAAACAGTTATAACTAAACAAGTTTTCATTTTCCTCATAAAGCCTTGAGAATCATGTTTACTCAAATGAATAAAGTAAGTTGCTTTGCTGTGAACAAAAAAGACCCTGTTGAGTATACAAGAATTTACTGCATACGGGTTAAACCCTAACCCGTTTTAAAAACAAAAAGAATATAAGGGTTCTTTCAGAAATCTTCCGGCAGAAGAGAGAAAGTGAAATATATGCAAGAATGCCCTTGTTAAGCCGAACAAAAATACAAAACCAAAACCAACGACGAACTGGTGACTGTTTTGCACACACATGGCCAAATACATAATGAGTTGATAATAAAGAATGGAAAGAGTAGCACCTGTCATAATGATGCTGCAAAAGAAGAAAGTTACCAAACAATGACGCACATCACTTCCATCATGAATTTGCTTCCATAAACTGTCATGATACTGCCTAGAAATACAAGTCAAACACCATACTACAATGATCAAACTGGAATACCAAGAAATCATGATAATGAACGAAGGAAAGGTCAAACCCGACGCAGAGCAAAGCAATGATCAAATGAAGTGCTTGAACTCGAAAAGACAAACCCCTGTTTATGCCTTTAACTGGCTATTCTTGTTTGCCCTAAAGAGGGCTTGAAAAGATAAGAGAGAGATGACCGTTTAAACCAGTCAACAACCTTGCAACCGGTGCTCAAACGATACCTTAGAAAGGAGTATTTACACACAACACTCACCTTTATTACTTATGCTGCACATGATATTTAAGCCAAACTTTATCATTTTTAAACCATGCAAATATTACCAAGTCAATAGGTCGAAAGGCTGACTAGTCGAAAGGTTGACTAGCTGTCAAAGACCAACTGCCAAGTGGGACACAAACATGTTCTACCGTTGACATCACTGCCAACCAAAAGATTGCCAACTGGCATCAATAGTTGGTCCATCGGTGCATCAGCCAGAATTTGTAAGTGCTCGCCGACGAGAAGAGTCTCACCAAAGACAAAAGTCATCAGCGTATCGGTGAAGCAAATTCTAACATGGCCGATAGTAATTGTCTTGCCAACAAGTGAAAGTCAAAGGTGACATTGGAGTGATCGGTGTATCAGCGAAGTAGAATCTAAAGTAGCTGATAACACTTTTCTTGCCGATAGGCAAGAAGCGTAGAGTTACGGGAAGAGTTACAATGTCGGAGTGACAAGTTCGAAGACGACCGATGGTGATTTTCTTACCGATAGGCAAAGAGTGTTGAACCTCACATCAGAGTGACTAAGACTTCAGAGAGATAAGTTGTAAAGTGGCTGACAGACAAAGTGTTGCCAAAAACGAATGGAAGAGATCTGTTCGCTGAGACTAGAACCTGTTCCAAAAGGTTCAAGAGTTCAAAAGTTTAATATTTGATCAATTGTCCATTCCCGTTGTGCGCTCCTCATCAATATGGTATTCCTCAATAGTGGTAAGGTAGATCACCATAAATCTGTCTCCTCCTAAGCCCTATTTTTGTCCCATGTATTCAAATCCCTCTTCAATATGGCACTGGTTGGTAGATTTTTTATCTTTTCATTTTAGTTTTATTTTATTTAGTTTTGTTGTATAGGTCTGACATGCAAGCCACCCCTTTAATGTGAGATGTGACACACATTTACTGTCATATCCCCTAATGGGTTGTACCAACGTCCTCTTGACCACTTCTATTATGTCATATGTTTTTGGGTGAAAGGCTATGTTTTTTTTAGCTTGGTGTCCATCATGCTCCATAATGTAAATCTAAACTAACCAACAAACCAGATATCCCTATAAAAAATAATGGACTTTGATAGCCCAAAATGTGCTCATACATTGTTAAAGAACATTTCAGCCACTTCTTTTCCTATGATAATCTTTTTACAAGCCATTAGAATACACATGTTGCTAAACTTGTCATCTATCACAAATAAAAAATCATGCCCATGTCTATTGATAGGAAACCCTCCTACAAAATCTATAGAAACACTTTCCATATGCATACCTTGTTTTGCATTTGCTAGTACAATGTAATCTACAACTTCTAAAAAATCTTGTTACCGGTTGTTGCATTTTGGGCCAAAACACATACCTTTACAAATAAGCCACTATTTTTCCTACACCGAATGACCCACCACTTTGGAGGTATGTGCCTCCCTCATCAGTAAAAGCCATCGTTCTTTTGGCACACATAATCTCCCTACCTTATAAAGCAATTAATCTTGAAGATAAAATGTCGTCTTCACTTTTTACATTTACCTATGAAAGAAGTTCATTATATTTCTTACCAAACTCTTTATCATGTGTACATTCTTCAACATAAGATTATTTTGTGAAGGGATCCAAGTGATTTGCAGTAGCCATTATTGAAATAGGTGCGCTACACAACATATCTACCACAACATATCTACCCTTTCAAAATCCCTGCTTACCTTTATCAAAAACATATCTACTACAACATTATTGGTCCCTCTTTTGTATTTGATTACCAAATGAAATAATTGAAGAGAACCCATCCATTTGAAGTGTCATGCTTGTTGTAATTTACTTTGTGTTTGCCATAGTTTTAAAAACCTGCAGGTACTCACCTAGAAAAATAAGAAATGACCAATTGTCATTAAACATCACCCAAGTTTTTAAGTAAAACTCACCGAAATCACATGAACTCACCAAAAATGGAGATTGACAAAAGACTCATCTTTAGGGGTAAAAAGTGTTGCAAATTTTATTTTTTCCAATAATTTTTTGAGCACATACCACCATGTAAGGTTTTCAATCCCATAGTTGTATAGGTCTACCTTGGATGTATATTCTTTGTATTCTTTTCTAAAAGCTTTAATAACTCCCACAGAAGTGCCAAAGTTCAATGGAAGTTTCGATATCGGCGGTAGTTCAGCATTTGATAGCTTTTGTTCAGAAGTTTCTAAACCACCAATTGCTGCTCTTTGGTAATTATTCTGCTTATTCCATTTATGTTGAGTTTCGATGCAAATACTCTGATTTTCCCTTGGATTATATGTTTTAATAGAAAATGTCTCTTTTATGTGTTTATAAATGTATTTAACTATGCATCTCTGGAATGCTTCTTTCATCCATATTTACAATATTATCTGGATTCTCGTAACTTCATTCATTTTAAGAGCTAGCTCAACACTTGGCCAAAAAATCTCCCTTACATGCCCTATTCAAACAATTAAAACCCTTGCAGCAGAATTTATGCTCGGTATCTTTACAAGATTTTGAACCAGCATATACAGAAGCCGCTCTTGGATCCTTCCTACCATTTTGACCTGAACGAAATTAAACAGTTCCTACAAAACCAGAAATTTAATGCCAAAATGGCAAATTTAAAAACTACGATTCAAGAAATAGAGAAAAAGATTCCTATTTTATAAAAATTAAAAAGATTCCTGCACAAAAAGAAATCATACACAGGAGGTCCTTGTTTGTTTCAGAGTCAACATATTATAAGAGATTTTGCCTTTGTCTCCATGAATTTATTACCATTGAGTTTCAATAGCAAGTAATCTACCATAGCATCAAAGTAGAGAAACACATAAGAGATCTTATTAAAAATAGATTAATTTGAATGCAATAATTTCAAACCAATAATAATCTATCTACTATAAAACAAATTATTGGACTTGATGAATCCAATTCAACATTTTTCCATGTGTCAATCTATGTAGGAGATGAGTACCTCTTTTCTTGAAGTTATGGTCACCGTTGAGATATTTAGTTCTTCTTTTGAGGCTTGTTTCTTGTCATTCGATGACAACACAAGTCCATCAAAGAAACTAGGGAGGCTCAATAGGATACCAGTGTCACCTCCTATGTTACAAGGCACAAAAGGAAGCAGGGTCAAGAAATCTTTCCCCTGGGTAGCCCCTAAAATCAAAACTTCTAGCCAGTGCCAATCCTAAAACAGAAACCATTCATCTTGCCAGAGCAGAGAATTCTTCAACAAAAGTGAAGTTTGATGGATCGAAATCAAAGGTAATCGAAAATCTATCTACAAATGAAGAAAGCAATCAAAAAAGTGCACCTATCACCCATGACAAAACATTTGTGTTCATTTCCGAAAGTTCATTGGATGGCAGGCAAGAGGATTTGATGAATCGTGGTTTTGACCTATATAGTGAAGTGCACAATGTCACGCAAGCAAAGAATGAAATGAATAATGATGAAGCTAGAATTGTGTTATGAGTGAAATCTGAACAAGCTCACTAGCATCTATGTTCATTTCAGACTGATGATCTTTTCTTCAATATAATTGGCCATACTTAGGAACAAATGGACATGAATATTGAAATTGAATTAACTTAATTTTTGTTCATGTCTATCTTTGTGAGATATAAGGCTCTCAAATGATCTTTTTAAAGTTCTGGTTTCTTCCGGTAGGGTTTTGGGATGACAGAAACATCAGGTATGGGTGCGTCTATAGACACCATAGAGGAAAACAGACACTATGGATTAGTTGGAATGGTGAGCCCAAATACTGGAGCAAGGATTGTGGATCCTAGTTCTGGCATTGCTCTTCCTCCAAACCAAAGGGGAGAGTTGTGGATCATGAAAGATATGGATTTTGCTTGCCCTTTATTTTTGACAACCAAGTTATAAAACACAAGTAGATTAAATCCGAGCAATCCTGTGTTAAAGGATGAAAGAGATTAAAATCTTAGAGGTAAACCAAGCTGTGAAAAATATTTAAAACAACAAATGGAGGCAAAATCTCTTGGTCTCCTAGAAATGTTGTATTAAGCACATTATTGAATGTTCAAGTTACCTTCTTTGACTCCATCCCTTGATAGTGACTGAGGCGGGGTAGGAATGCTATTTTGTGTTAATGTAGGTGACCATAAACAAGGTTGGGTGTAACTTATAAGTCTTAGGTGAATTATGATAGAATATATAATCCTTAGATGTGGCTAATGTTGGAAGAATTTAATCTTCCGTCAATGCATTAACTTCAGCCTACCCCCGCGTCAGACCTGGGGATCACCCAATTCAGCCCAATCATCCGTTGCACCTGCCAGCATTTATTTAGGTAGGTAAGTTTGAATTTGAAATGAGTTGAATGCCAGTTTTCTGGCAAGGAAGGAATGAGACAAAAGAGAGGGAAAGTAAGTTGACCATTGAGAATGAGATAGAAGAAAGTTATCCTGCAGCAGCAGAAGGAATGTGAAGGAGGGGAATGTTCTAGCAGAGAATAAGAAGTTTACAGCAGAGCAGCAGAGAGAAGATAGCAGAAGGAATTGTTGCAGCAGCAACAGTGAGACACAGACAGCTACAGAGTTCCTACAGGTGGCTCCAGAGATTTAGTCTGCAGCTCCAGTGATTGGGGCATATGAGAAAATAGAGCAGCAGCTCTGTCATTGAATATATATGAAATCTGAATGTATTTTAGTGAAGGAAAATATATAAGATATATATTACTGTCATTTGTGCTTTGTTTCTCTCCTTCTCTGTGTATGTTTGTTTTGTGCTGCCCATATATTGTTGTAGCATTGATTCTAGGACAACAGTCTGCCTCCCCTGCTCTTCCCTCTGCCAACAAGTGGTATCAAAGCCCTATTTTTCTAGGTAGTTAGACTCAAGTGGGTGTTCTTATATAAGCCCTAGTTCATCTAGGCATTATTAGCTTTCTCAGATTTGAGAAGCATGGCAGGTGGGGATAGCAAACGATGGCAGCAGCCACCAAATTTTGATGGGCAAAACTATGACATTTGGGCTAAGAAGATGAAGACTATTTTGGTTGCTAATAACCTATGGGATTTGGTCACCAATGGGTTCACAGATGCCACAGACCCAACAGCCTATGCAGCCCTATCTAATGCTCAAAGAAACCAGTTGAAGGAAACCAGAATGAAGGATGCAAAAGCCCTCAGTCTGATTGAGGCAACCTTGACATAGGCTATTTTCCCCCGCATTGAAGCAGGAAACTACTCAAAAAAGGCATGGGAAATATTGTAGAACAACTATAAGGGAACTGACAAGGTGAGATCAGTCAAGCTTCATCTGTTTAGAAGAGATTTTGAGACCCTTCAGATGAAGGAGAGTGAGTCTATTTTAGACTTTCACACTAGAGTTTCTACTATGTTAAATCAGCTAAGGATAAATGGAGAAACCATGGATGATCAAAGGATTGTTGAGAAAATCCTAAGGAGTCTACCTTCTAGATTTGACCCTATTGTCATAACCATTGAGGAGACTAAGGATCTGTCCAAGATGATAGTGGATGGGTTGATGGGCTCTCTACAAAGCCATGAGCAGCAGTTGAATAGATCTGTTCCTTCCCTTGAGCAAGCCTTCAAGGCTCAAACCTATGCAAGAGGTAGGGGAAGAGGAAGAAATAACAGAGGTAGAGGTCAAAGAGGTAGAGGAAGAAGCAACTCTGGAAGAGAAGTTTCAAACAGCCAAGAAGAGGCAAGCAGCTCACCGCCAAGCTATCAAGAAAAGAAGAAGAACAACAGTTCTAATCAGAGGTATGACAAAAGCAATGTTCAATGCTATTACTATCATAAGTTTGGTCATTACGCTAGTGAGTGTAGAAAGAAACAATGTGATCATGGAGGCCAAAATGCTAATGTAGCAAATGAGAACAAGGCTGAAAATGAAAAACAGTCAAATGTTTTTATTGTTTGCAACCTTGCTGAAAGGAGTGGTGATGAAGTATGGTATCTAGACAACGGTTGTAGTAACCACATGAGTGGAAATAAAAACTTCTTTGCCTCCATTGATAGCAGTGTCAAGACTGAAATAAAAATGGGAAACAATGAGCAAGTTCCCATCATAGGAAAAGGTACAGCCAACATTCAGTCTAAGAATGGTGAAAGAAGGAAGATCCAGGATGTATATTATGCCCTTGGCATAAAATGTAACCTATTGAGTATTAGACAGATGGTCCAAAATGGTTATAGAATTCTGATAGAAAATGGAGAGTGCACAATATTTGACAAAGGAGGCACTAAGAAAGTGATTGTAGCAGTGTAGATGACGAGAAACAAAATGTTTCCTCTTAGGATGCACATAGAGTCTTCGGCGCCATCTCCGGCGCTATCTCTAGCGCAATTTCCAGCACTATCTTTGGCGCTCACAGTAGTGGGACAGCAATCAGCCTTTAGGACAGTCATCAAAGACCCATCCAAATTATGGCATTTGAGGTATGGGCACTTAAGTTTTTCTGGTTTGCGTTTATTGTCCAAGAAAGGCATGGTTAGAGGGCTACCAAATATTGTTGAGCCCAATGGAAAATGTGAAGCCTGCATCTTAGGAAAGCATCACAGGCAGCCCTTTCAATCAGGGTATTCTAGAAGGGCAAGAGCACCATTGGAGTTGGTGCATTCAGATCTATGTGGCCCTATGAAGACCACCACATTAGGTGGGAATGTATATTTCATGTCCTTCATAGATGATTACAGCAAAAAAATCTAGGTTTATTTTTTGAAGAATAAATCAGAAGCCTTTGAGAAGTTTAAGGAGTTTAAGGCATCAGCTGAAAAGCAAAGTGGCCGCTATATCAAAGCCCTAAGAATAGATAGAGGAGGAGAGTATATCTCTAAAGAATTTCTAAATTTCTACAGGTATGAAGGCATTCATAAACAATTTACAACAAGGTATACTCCACAGCAAAATGGAGTGGCTGAAAGGAAAAATAAAACCATTCAAGAGATGGCAGCAAGCATGCTGAAGGCAAAAGGACTATCACATGTCTATTGGGGTGAAGTTGTGGCAACAGGGGTTTACCTATTGAATAGGTGTCCTACAAAGGCCGTTCATGATAGGATTCCACAAGAGGTGTGGACAAATAGCAAATGGAGTGTTAAACACCTAAGAATCTTCGGGTGTATGGCATATGCATTCGTGCCTAAAGAGAAGAGGTAGAAATTTGATGATAGAAGTGAAAAATGTATCTTCACAGGCTATAGTGAAGAGTCAAAAGCCTACAAACTGTATAATTCCATCACCAAAAAGGTTGTGATTAGCAGGGATGTTGAGTTCATTGAGAATGAAGCATGGGATGGAACGGTGGACAGCACCACGGGTATTTCAGTCACAATACCCTTTGAAGATGAAGAAGCTCCTGAGGACAGCAACTCTGGAGGAACTACGGAGAGCAGCAACTTGGGGAGAAACTACCATAGAGCATTGGAAAATAGCAGCTCCGGAGGTGATCAGCAAAGCAGCTCCGGAGGAGGTCAGCAACACAGCAACTTCAGAGGTCTGCAACTCTGGAGATCTGCAGCTCCGGAGGTCAGCAATGCAGTAGCTCCGGAGGTCGTCAGAACAGCACCTCCAGAGGTTAGTAATACAACAGCTCTAGAGGTCAGAACAGTAGCAGCTCCGGAGGTAATTTAGACCCCACACTCACATCAATGATTCCATGGAGGACAAGGAGTGTGAAGGACATTTATGACAACACAAGGTATGCTGATGATGATGAGAATTTGAATTTTGCATTATTTTCTTGTAGTGATCCAATTCACTTTAAGGAAGCTGTGAAAGAAGAGAAATGGTGTAAGGCCATGGATGAAGAATTGGATGCACACATGGCAGCTAACTGACTTACCCAAGGGTAAACAAGTGATTGGAGTTAAGTGGGTCTATAAGACCAAGTCTACTGCTGAAGGAAAAATTGAAAGACATAAGGCAAGGCTAGTTGTCAAAGGGTACAAACAACAACCTCGAAGAGATTATGATGAGACATATGCACCAGTTGCAAGGCTGGAAACAGTTCAGGCAGTCATAGCAATAGCAGCCCAACACAAGTGGAAGTTGTTTCAAATGGATGTAAAGTCAGCCTTCTTGAACAGAGTGCTAAAAGAGGAAGTGTATGTGGAGCAGCCACCTGGCTATCAAGTCCCAGGCCATGAGGACAAGGTATATATGTTTCGGAAAGCCCTCTATGGGCTGAAACAAGCACCTAGGGCATGGTACAACATAATAGCCTCATATTTAGTGAGTAATGGCTTTAGCAAAAGTAGCAGTGAGCCCACTCTTTACATCAAAGAAGCTAAAGGTAACATTTTGGTTGTTGTTTTGTATGTAGATGATCTGATTTTTACTGGCAATAGTGATTTTTTCATTGTTGATTTCAAAGAGGCAATGAAGAATGAGTTTGAGATGACAGACTTAGGTCTGCTAAAGTATTTTTTTGGCATTGAGGTCAAACAAACAGAGCATGGCATATTTATTTCGCAAACTAACTATGCCAAACAGATTGTGAAGAGCTTCAAAATGGAGAATAGTAAACCTGCCCCAACACCAACAGCTACGGGTCTGAAATTGAGTAAAGAGGATAGTAGCAAGGAAGTAAACCCAACCCTCTACAAGAGTATGGTTGGAAGCCTCATGTACTTGACAGCAACAAGGCCTAATTTGATGTATGTTGTAAGCCTGATTGCTAGGTTCATGGAGAAGACTAAGGACACACATTGGCAAGCAGGAAAGAGGATCCTGAGGTATGTGAATGGCACAACAGGTTATGATATCTTATATGGTGTTCCTGATGAGTTTAAGTTGGTTGGTTTCACGGATAGTGATTGGGCAGGAAATGTAGATGACCGGAAGAGCACATCCAGCTATGTATTTCACATGGGTTCAGGCGTGATATCATGGGAATCCAAGAAGCAGCCCATTGTCTCTCTCTCTCTCTCTACAGCAAAAGCTGAGTATATTGTAGCAAATGCAGCAGCATGTCAGGCTATTTGGTTAAAAAGGATCCTTGCAGACTTAAATGAGCAACAAGAAGATGGTACAACCATTCATTGTGACAATGTTTCATCAATAGCCCTAACAAAGAATCCAGTCTTCCACGGACGAAGCAAGCACATTGAGATCCGTTATCACTTCATAAGAGAGTTGGTAGAATGAGGAGAAATTGTGTTCAATATTGCAGATCCGAGCAGCAGCTCGCTGACATTTTTACAAAGGCATTGCCAAAAGATTCTTTTGAATGCCTAAGAGATAGGCGAGGCATTGTTGACAGCTCCGGAGGTGTGCAGCCCCAGAAAGAGGACAGCTCCGGAGGTTCAGATCCAGAAAGACAGCAGCATAGCTCCAAAGGTTCAACCCTGGAAGGTATGTGTAGCTCCAGAGGTGCTTCAGAGATGCAGAAACAGTGCTCCGGAGGTACAGGAAGTCAGCTCCAGAGATCCAGACAGTGTGCTCCAGAGATGCAGAGAACAACTCTGGAGATGATGCAGAGTGGTAGAAATAGCTCCGAAGATATGCTCCGAAAAGGCAAATGCAAAGGTATAACTCCAGAGATCAGTTCTAGAAAGAAAATTGCCGATTAACATCTGACTTCAGATTAAGGGGGAGTGTTGGAAGAATTTAATCTTTTGTCAGTGCATTAACTTCAGCCTACCCCCGCGTTAGACCTGGGGATCTCCCAATTCAGCCCAATCATCCGTTGCACCTGCCAGCATTTATTTAGGTAGGTAAGTTTGAATTTGAAATGAGTTGAGCGAAAGTTTTCTGGCAAGGAAGGAATGAGACAAAAGAGAGGGAAAGTAAGTTGACCATTGAGAATGAGATAGAAGAAAGTTATCCTGCAGCAGCAGAAGGAATGTGAAGGAGGGGAATGTTCTAGCAGAGAACAAGAAGTTTGCAGTAGAGCAACAGAGAGAAGATAGCAGAAGGAATTGTTGCAGCAACAATAGTGAGACACATATAGCTACGGAGTTCCTACAGGTGACTCTAGAGATTTAATCTACAGCTCCAGTGATTGGGGCATATGAGAAAACAGAGCAGCAGCTCTATCATTGAATATATATGAAGTCTGAATGTATTTTAGTGAAGGAAAATATATGAGATATATATTACTATCATTTGTGCTTTGTTTCTCTCCTCTGTGTATGTTTGTTTTATGATGCCCATACATTGATGTAGCATTGATTCTAGGACAGCAGTTTGCCTCCCCTGCTCTTCCCCCCTGCCAACAGCTAATAGCCTGATAGTGCAATGTGCCAAGCAGACAGAATGTCATTTGCAGCTAAAATCGGAAAGTACCTTCCATTCAAACAAAGAACTCATCAGCTAGGAAGTTTCCTAAGCATTTCATCAAACAGGGGAATTCATAAGAGAATACACCATCATGCTTCTGAAAACAATTTAGAATTGAGATGCAATAATATGGTCAAGCGTTGTCAAATTAACAAGCAAGTTCTAGTAAGCCTAATATCAACTTAATTCAAACACAAAGAATTGCATCTTTTGAATACTGAAATGTTTTGCAGCTATGAATATTGGATAAATATTAAATATCATTTGCTATCATAGCCAAAGATTTCCATGAGATTATGATCACAATATCTATGACCCATGCTATTCAATGGCAGGCTACTTTAGCAATCCAAAAGGTACTGGTTCGGCTCTGGATAAAAATGGCTAGCTGCATATGGGAGATCTCTATTATATCAATACTGAAGGCTATGTCTTCATAGTAGATAGGCTGAAAGAGCTAATAAAATAGAAAGGTTATCAAGTATAAATTTCATTTGTTTAGCATCTTACATCTAATGTGAGTTTTCAGCTAGCTTCCTGAACAAATTTTCATCTTATTCTAAACTCATCAGATGATTTAACTTTTCTTTGCATCACATTGTAGGTTGCTCCAGTTGAATTAGAACCAATTCTATTTTCTCATCCTGAGATTGCTGATGCCACTGTGATACCATAAGCTATGATAGATTTTGCAAACTCAATTTTAGAATTCAATTTCTACAATACCCAGATCTTGAAGATAAAATTATTTGTTGATTCTTGAAGCACTCTCCTTCATCTCAAGGGTTAAAATTTTTAAACGCTCATGAGTTGTATCAACACAAGTGTTCTCAAGGATAACATATATAATTTATGAGAATGTTGTGCTCTATGACATTAATAATTGAAATTCTTATGCATGGGTGTAGGTTTCCACACAAAGAAGCAGGCCAAGTTCCAATGGCATGTGTAGTTAGGAAACAGGTCATTTAGTTTTACGATATTGTTTGCTTTATGCATTTAAATATTCCAGCTTTCTTTCAAACTCTATAACTACTATAAATATCTAAATAGTTATGTCTCATTGTAGGTTGCACCCTATAAGAAAGTTTGAAGGGTGGCTTTTGTGAATGGGATTCCAAAAACTGCAGTACGAAAGATATTAAGGAAGGATTTGATTAAGCTTTCTATGTATGAGGAAAATTGATAGATTGAATGATAAAATCAAAAACTATGATAATAACCAAATCAATAACCCATAACATAAAGAGATCTATCTAAATAAAAATCCATAATCAATGATTAAATAAAAAATAAGAAAGCTTTTACCAGATTCTATTGTTCTCTTTTGCCAAATGTGGATTGCTCAAATATGCTGCAAAACCATGTTTGCAACAAGCAAGTATAGATGCTCAAAGTGCTCAAAGATCAATGTCAAAAGATCGTAAGGTGCTCAATGATGTGATGTATGCTCAAAGCGTTGTTAAAAGATGCCTGAGAATAAGTGATCGAAGAGGATTTGTTAAGGAGATGAGGGGGGTTTATATAGGTTTCAAACAGAGATCGATCAATGGTCTAGATAATTCAGAAGAATCAACGGAGGAGATAAATCAAATAACCATGATGAATGTGCACACAACATGTCTCAATCCATAATGATATTTTTATTAAGATATGATAAAAATAAGATTGATTGAATAAATAACTCAACTTGTAATTTTGCCTTTTTTAGAGTTCTAAAAATAAGACTAATTGTGCACATGAGTTAACAAGATATTTCTAGAAGAATTGGAGGATAACTGAATTTAAATAAATAAATTTATTTAATTGATTGTGCATGATTTTGAAGAATAGATAAGATATGAAGATTTACATAAATTAAACAAATTAATTGATTTAATTTACTTTGCATGATAAAGGATAAATAAAATATGTGATTATATTTTATTTTTAGAAGATTTATTTTTAGAGAAAAAACCAAAATAAATAAATAAATTTATTTAATTGCTTGTTCAAGATTAGAGGAATATGAAGATTATAAATAAAATACTTCATTTTATTTATTTTTAGAGGTTTGAGATAATTTAAATAAATTTGCATGATTTATTTAAATTTAGAAGAATAATTGATTTAATTAAATAATGTAAATTATTTAATTGTAGATAAGAGGATTTTGGATGAATTAATTAAATAATGGGATTTATTATATTAATGTAGACTTGAAATTTGAAAAGGATAATGATTTAAATTAAATAATTAAAATTATTTAATTTTGGAAGAATAAAGAGGAATTTAATGAAATTAATTAAATAATGCGATTATTTAATTAATGTTGAAATGCAAGTGATTTGAAAGAATTGACGAAATGCAAGTGGTGCGATGACATGGTCATTTTAGGGTGTCTACACTTTCCATATCAATGCTCTGAAACTTCTAAGAAGAAACAAAGAGTAAAATATTGTCAGGCGAGGATTGGAAAGTAGGATGAAATGTTATAATTTTATTGTTAAACAAATAAAGATATACATTATTATTCACTGAGCTTACACTGAAATGAGATTGTTATAGATTGAACTAATTTATGTTGCAAATGCTGTATTTAGAAAATGGAGAGGCAAGGCAGATTTTGCACTACGAAAACGGCCAGAAAGATGATACACAACACTATTTCTCGGTAGTTAAACAACTATACATAGTCTAGAAGATTCAAGATAGGCTAATTGTAGCATAAATTCCAAACCTTGAAGATTACAATACTATTTCTATGTTTAGAACCCAAGGTTAATTATCCAATTCACAAGGAAGTGCTAGTGGCAAATCATATAACCCATATATTTGTAAACATCACCAGGATTAAGACTACAATCTATAGGATTTAACAAGAACTCAAACTTGTTTCAAAACCTATTTTTTACCTTAATAAAAACAAGAACTCAAACCCTTTATGATTTCATTCACCCTTTCACATATAGATTGAAGGTTAAGCTTTGTATAACTACTAATATTAGAGATAGTTTATAAAGGAGGTATATTCATACCTAGGTATAATATGACCCTTTCATAGACTTCAAAACATATCTCATAAGTATACACATGAAACCCACACTATATTTGGTTAAGGAAATAATCGAAAGATCTTTTTCTAAACACTTGATTCATAACACAAACTTCATTTTAATTGAAAACTTAAATCAACATACCAAAAGAAAGCTTCGATACTGTCAAAGAATTCTATAGATTGATGAAGTGGATTGTACCAAGATCCCTCTTCAAGATCTCTATACTACTTCCCATGTTCAATATCTCTAAAAGTCTTTTTTTTTTTTCAAAAATCTTTAAACTCAAAAAATCCTTCCCAAGTATTGTGTGCCCAAAAATTCATAGGAAAACCTATTGCATGGTTTGCTAAAACAAATAAACCCACTACCATAACTTTCCATGACTCCAATTCTCCATATAATCCTCACGACTCTCTCTCCAAACTCAAATCCATAAAACAAAAAGAAAACAAACTTCCATAGCACACCAAAGGGTCCAAGAGTGACAGTGGAAAGTGCAACTAATGTATCAACTTCTTTGTAGATAGGTGCAAAGGAAATATGACCCATAGCTCCTCTTTCCTTCTAAAACTAAACTTTGGAACTTTAGAAAAGTTTAGAAAAATATGTTAAAATAAGTAAATTAAGGTTTAAAATCAAGGTCATGACTAGGTCTAGGCACTAGGTTAGGAACCCTTCCCAACATAACATGCACAACATATAAGAAATAGCAACATGAATAATGAAAATTTATGACATCAACCAATAAGGTGTGCAAGCTGTCACATAAGAGTATTGTCCAACAAGCTTCTTTGACATAGCGCCACTCTTTTATGTTACAACACCTATTTGATACATTAGGTACCCACACCCTAAAGATTAGATCATTAGTATAATTTGTACTAAAATTATAATAAGCATAAGTTACAACATACATTAATTGATCTCTAATCAATGATATACATCATAGTCCACATAAATGTATAGTAAAAAATAAGGGAAACAAGGTTCAAATTCTAGCTATGGGAGGTGATATTAGACCATAATGGGAGGAAGTACACTTTTAGTATAACCAAGGATGGAAATGAGTTTGAGTTATAGTTGCTGAAGACCAAGGAAGAAACCACAGAGAACAAGGTAATTCTCTTAACTACTAAAATTCTTCTCAAGGAAGTTGAAAACTTGTGGGAATGTTATGCATTAGTGGTTAAGCATGCACCATTGGAAAAAGGTATGTTACAGAGCTCTAAGGAGTCAAAAATGGAGGAGCTACTAAAGAAATTTGAGGAAATCATTAATAGTGGAATACCTATAGGAATATTACTAGTGTGCAACATTTCACATTCTATGGATTTGATTCTATTATCTAGTTTGCCTAATAAGTCACCACATAAGACGAATCCTTATATGAGTGTTGGGTTGAGACAAGTGGATGAGCTATTCGATCAACAAGATCTCCATCAAGTATAGGTTTATGTTATTTTGCATGGATAATCAAATGGATTATTTTAGTGGAGGATGTTAATTTTCCAAGATTGATCTTAATGGCAATTACCATCAAATAAAAATATGTGAAGGATTTGAATGGAAGATAATTTTTCTAGATCCAAGAATGGATTGTATAAGTGATTGCTCATGCTATTTGGGTTTACTAATGTGCTAGTTACCTTTATGATATTGATGAGTGAAGTCTTGAAACCATTCTTGGATAAGTTTGTTGTTGTTTATTTGGTTGATATTTCGATGTTTAACAAGACAAAAGAGAAACATATTGTGCACGTGCAAGTTTTAATGTAGCTAAGGAAGGAGAAGTCGTGTGTAAAATTTAAGAAAATCACTTTCATGCAAAAGTTCTTGGTGTACATGGGATTTGTGCTATCTCATGATGGTTACAAATGGACTCTAAGAAGGTTCAGTCAATTATTGAGTGGTTAGCACCTCAAATTATAACAAAGGTAAAAATAGTTCATGGTTTACCAAGTTTATACAAGAAGTTTATCATAAGTTTTAGTGGGATATGTGCACCTCTAACACACTACATGAGGAAAGGAGGGTTTGAGTGCACAATTACTACTAATAAATGTTTTAACTCTTGAAGAAGAAGATAACATAACATCCAATGTTGGGAATTACAGACTTTTAGAAAGTCTTTCAAGTTGATTGTGACATCAATAATAAAGTCATTGGTGTTGTATTGAGTCAAGAAGGTAAGTGCTTCCTTTGTTTTGGTAAAAGATTGAATGAACTTAAGTAGAAGCATTTTGTTTGTGGTAATTTTTTTTATGTTATTATTCAAGCTTTGTGTAAGTGGATACATTATCTTTTGCCAAAGGAGGTTCTATCTACTAATTATTAGCTATTGAGATTAATTAATAGTCATGAAAAATTAAACTAAAGGAATATGAGGTAGGTGGAACATCTACAAGGTTACTATTTTTTTATCAAATATAGGGTTGGTATAGCAAACAAAGTCGCATATACTCTAAGTAGAAGATACACATTTTTATCTACCATGATAGTTAAATTGGTAGGAATGGATAGGATGAGGGATATACATGCTGCAAATGTAGATTTTACAAATACATGGAACCTCGGGTTGGAGGTAAATTTTCATTTCAAGATTATTTGTTTAGGAAGGAGATTTATTTAGAAAGAAACAATTATGTATATGACATAGATCAACAAGAGATAATCTCATCAAGGAGCTACATTGTGAAGGGCTTGGAGGACACTATGATGTTGACCAATATTTCTTATGTTATAAGAGAGATACTACTAGCCGTGCATACACAAAGATGTCAAAGGATGCAGTAAAAAATACAAAATTTGTCAAGTTGTAAAAGGAGTTTCCTGAAACATAGGATTCTATAATCCATTACCAATACTAGGCCGATGTCTTATCCATTGGGCAGAGTCAAGATATAAACAACCAAGATCAGATAACAACATGAAATCTGAGATCAGTAACCTTCTAACCACTACTGCCTTACAATAATGAGGCCTCTTATGCAGAAGACATTCTTAGTTATCCTAAATGAAACACTCTATCCCTAATATTTGATTAAAAGCAATATTAACCCATTCTTTGAACAAGAGCTATCAACCAAATATTTGTTACAGCAAGTGTGCAACAATAATCAGTATAATCTTTGATTATTAAGATTGAAGAGACAAAACATACATTCTGGGAGACATCTTTGTATAAGCATAGTTTAATTAAAACTACAGACTAAAATGCTTTCTACTATCTAAACTAATGATTACAATGCTCGAACTCTGAAAAACTTAAAGAACACCCAGAAATCTATTGCAAAAACCCTATACAAAAATTACATCCTTGAGACCTAGAGAAATGGAAAAAACTGACCCTTGCCTAGTGGCCCAGATCTCTCATTTATAGGAACATGAGAGTCATTGAAATTCAAACCCAGACCACTAACCATAGTCTATTAGGAAAGAATATGCCTCCTACCATCATGGAAGCACAATAGTACCACATCATGACTTCACAAAGTAGCTCAAAATTTGCCAATACACACAAGGCAGTGGCCAAATTGGTTACAACAACCTGGCAACTCTCGAGAATAGCAGAGGCATGAGAAGCATTAGTCTGAACAATCATGGAGATTAAAATAGTTTCAAAAGGGGAAGAGTTTGAGGAGACCTCCAAATTTGCCAAATTCCTGCTCACCATGACGGTACCTCATGCCACGTCATCAAGTCACATCATCCTCTGCATGGACAAACCTTATCCAGCCATGAAACAGCCAAATCTGTGATTTCATGCTTGCATTTGAGCGCCTGTTTCTGCCCTCTACGAAATGGCAGAATGCATTAAAAATGCATTATATGCAGACCTTGACCATTGGTGAACATTAGAAAAAATAAAATTCCTTTTAAGAATTGTCCCCCATAGTTCCACCAATGTCAACTGATCGCCTGCCATCGCTTAGTGTGGAATGGTGGAAAAGACACAATTCTGCATTTCTACGCATCCCTGGACTTCTTGCCTTGTCTCCTTCCATGGAATGGCAAAAAGCAATAGATCATTGCCCTTCCATCATTCCACCCTTCTCTATTGCCCTTGTCCTCTTCAAATCAGTGGAATGGCAGGAAACCAGCTTTCAGGCCTCAGACTTGCATCTTGGCTTGTATACTTGCAATGCGACATTAGTACATGGGTTTCACAGAAATGGAATGGAAGTGCCAACATTGGCTCATGTTCAAGGATGCATGCCCCTCGCAGGCATGGCAAGATTCTAGATCTCTAGGTAGAACAGATCAAACCAGAGAAAAACACCCTATGTACATATAGTACAATATATACAGAAAACATCACTCCTTAAGAGAAATATGGCTTAAGGAATTGCCCATGAACTGGCAACTCCAGAAGCTCACCCATCAAACTTTGCAAGTAATAGGAATCCTCACCATGTTTGTTGTTGATCAGATATGGTCCTAGCTAGATAGCATCAAATTTGACATGCTTTCCCTTTTCCTGCACTTTTGCATTCCACATAAGCACCATATCACCAACCCCAAACCTTTTGGAGGAAGATCTCTTGTCATACAAGGTTTTTACTTGCAATTGCAACTTCATGTTTTTTCTTTGTGCTGTCCTTATTTCATCAAGTTCTACTAGAGTATTAATCCTCACTTGCATTTCATCTGAGATATCATCATAATACTCCTGTATGAATTTGAACAGTTGAAGCATATTATTAGTAGGAATTCTAGCCTTAAGCCCATAAACTAGCTCAAACAGTGACTAACCAGTTGCTTTCTTTATAGTTACCCTATCTACCCACAAGGCATGTTTTAACTTAAAATCCCAAGCCTTTTTGTTCCTCTCCATCACTCTCTTGACAATCTTCATGAGACTCTTGTTACTGGACTCAGCTTGTCCATTTACTTGAGGATGCTAGGGGGATGAATGTGAGATGGAAATTCCATACTTATTGCAAAAATCAACAAACTCTTATGATCGGAAGCACATAGCATTATCAGTTACAATTTTCTCTGGTACACCAAACCTAGTCAGAATGTTGTTCATTAAAAAGCCAGTAACCACTTTACTTGTTGCCCTCTTTGTGGGAATAGCCTCTATCCACTTAGTGAAGTAATCAGTAGCAACTAATATCCATGAATGTCCTCCACTTGATTTTTCTACAATCTCACTAATGAAATCAATTCCCCATTGTTGGAATGGTGCCTGTACTGAGACTGGTCTAAGAGGTAAGTTTCCAGAAAATTTTAACTTACTAGCAAACCTCTAGCATGCATCACATGCCCTTACCAATTTTTGTGCATCTCTAAAAAAATTTGGCCACCATAATCCTGCCCTCAATATCTTGTGAGTAGTTGTTTTGGCCATGTAATGACTGCCACATACACCATTATGCATTTCATACAAGAGTTCTTGAGCTTGTTTTCCATCTACAAATTTGAGTAGAACTCCATTCATATTTCTCCACCATAGCTCATTCCCAATTATAACATACTTGACAGCTTGTAACTTTAATGTTCTCTTTTGATTATTTGTCATCCCTTTAGGGCATGATAAATTCTGCAAGTAATGTACAACATCCCTATACCATCCTGCAGTCTGTATATCACAAATAGGGGACACATCAGTATATTCAACATTGTTTACTTGATTTGCTTCCAGATTCACTTCTGCCATCAACTTGGCCAGTCCTTGTCCTCTGACCAATTTTGTAATTTGCACATCAATGTTGAATTCCTAAATTCTATTTATCCATCTGCACCTTCAACCAGTAACTTCTTGCTGAGTAAGGATATCCTTGATAGCAGTTGTTGGTACATATGCAACAATTGTAGCACCAACCAGGTAAGTTCTGAAGTTCTTGATTTCCTTAACCAGAGCATAAGCCTGCTTTTCTGTCATGTCATACTTTAATTCTACAGTCTATAATGATTTGCTAAAAAAGGCAATTGGCTACTCATATCCTCCATTCTTTTGTAGCAACACAGCAGCAATAGTATGAAAGGAAGCACAAGAGAAAAGTTGAAAAGGCTTAGAGAAGTTAGGAGACTTCAATACAGGAGCATCTCTAATGGCATTTTTTATCTTTGCAAAAGCTTTAGATGGCTCTTCACTCCATGCTATCTTTTCACCTTTCTTCAGCATCTTTGAGATGGGTCAAGTAATTTTAGAAAAAAAAATTACAAACCTTCTCAAAAAATTCACTTGACCAAAGAAAGACTATATACCTGTGATACTCTTAGGTTGAGGAATCTTGTCAATTGTAGCCACTCTCTCTAGATAAATTCTCACTCCTTGTTTGGACACTATATGTCCCAGCAACTTTCCTTCTGTAACCCCAAAAGAACATTTTTTAGGATTAAGGGATATTCCATACTCCAAGGCTCTGATGAAAATATTTTATAAATGCATGCAATGTTCCTCTTCTTTCTTAGAGAATATCGTTAAATCATCTTGATAGACTACCATGAAGATGTCTATAAAATCATAAAAAGCTACATCCCTAGCTCTCTGAAAAGTGGCACCTGCATTTGTCAAGCCAAAAGGCATTCTTACATACACATATGTGCCCCAAGGAGTTGTAAACACAGTCTTATGCTACTCTAACTCCTTCACTTTCACCTAATTGTATCCAAAAAAACCATCCTTCATAGATAATAGCTCACACCCTGTCACTTTCTAGAGCATTGCTTCCATATTAGGTAGAGGATAGTTATCTTTTAATGAGGACACATTTAAATTTCTGAAGTCTACACATAACTTGATGTCCCCATTCTTTTTCCTTACTGGCACAAGATTAGACACCCAGGTCGAATGTCTGATGGGTTTGATAATTCCCCCATCCCTAAGTTTTATCAACTCCTCTTGCATTTTAGGTGCCAGTGTAGGGTTGATAGGCCTCTGCTTCTGTCTGAATGGCTTAGCACTATCCTTTAGTGGAATTTCATGTTGTAAATGATCTTCCCTGTAGGCCTTCAGGTCATCATAAGAAAAAGCAAACACATGTCTATATTTTCTCAACAAAGTGATCAACATAGCTTTAATTTGAGGTTTCAAGTTTTTTCCTACATACACTTTTTTGGGTACATTAGTAGTACCTAGGTTAACCTCTTCCAAGTCTTCTTGATGAGTAGGAGCTTTCTTTATAGTACTTCTATCAAGACCATCAAATACTCTTTCTAAAGCAACCAGTCCCCTAGGAATCTTGTTTGTCTTCAGTTGTATCACTTCAATCCCAAAAACTATATCTTTTCCATCCACAGTTTCTACAAAAGCCCCAAAATCAATCTCTTGATTCTCATATTGGTCAACACACCTCAGGAACTTCAGAATGTCATTATCATTATTAAAAACTTGCCAGTTCTGTATGTTATCAGGGATTGATGGTCTTTTTTGTGCCTCAACCTTAGAAATACCAGTAAAAGTCATATCATCAGGTCGGAGTGCAATGTTGGCTAGCAAATCTACCATTTCATTTTTTCCCCTTTCTAGCCAATCAATACCAAAAGCATCAAATTGTTCAATTGAATCCCAAACAACATTCCTATATTGTTTCAACCTTCGATTCTTTGAAACAAACCTTGACCTAACCTAGGATATAACTAATTCAAAATCACCAATGACTCTTAACTTCTTTATTCCATGTTTTTCAGCCAATCTCAATCCTAATAATAAAGCTTCATATTCTGTAAAATTATTTGTGCATGCAAATAACAAGGAAAATGAAAACTTGAAAGTTTTACCACTAGGAGAGATAAGGATTGCCCCTGCACCTGACCCCTCTTTTGAGCAAGCACCATCAAAGTACATGGTCCATAGATCATCATTGTCTGCTTGGTGTAATACCTCCTTCTTCAAAGGTGTTGGCCTGTTGGCTTCTTCTTCTGGCTATTTCTCAACCTTGAAACTGCCAATGTCCACATCAGTGAAATGAATGTGTTCCTCATGTTCATCCTCCAGTACTATAAATTGAGAGAGAGGCTCTCTAAGAAACTTAACATTCTTGCCATCAATAGGGATAGTGGCAAAAGTCATATCACATTGCATGCTCCCACCAATAGCAATAGACCACTTTCTAGACAGCAACATTCCATAAGCGAGAGGAATATCCACCACAGTTGCACTCATCACAAACTCCTTACCAGGGTATGCTGCCAACCTATAAGGTATCTCCCTTATGATTCCTATGACTGGGACCTCCCTATTATCCATTGCATAACACTTTCCATATGCCTTCGTGATCTTCAATCTCAATGATTGCATTGCTTGTATTGGCATAATATTGGAAGATGCCCTTGAATCAATCATACAATTTTTTAGAATCTTATTATTTATGATCAAGGAAACATAGAAAGGATCCACCAGATTAGGGCACACAGTGAGTGTGGAACCCAAAAACACCTGAGGGTTATCATTGTTGCTTCCCACATTTTCCTTTTCCTTTCTTTTCTCTTTGTTTCCTTGAGGTCGAACCTTTTCTCTTTTTTCATTGTAGGCTGAATCTACATCATTGATAAAAGTCAATGCTTTATTCTTATGTTCATCAATCCTCATCAACTCCAAAAGTGGAACTGACACCTTCACTTGCGACAATATTTGGAACATGTCAATAGGAGCATATTTGGGCATATTGTAAGTTGCAACAGCATTATCCTAAGAATGCCCCCTATTTGCATCAGAAGTTCCATTCTCATGAGTTGCACTCTTTTTCTTTTCAACATCATTTTTCATCTTTTGGGGCTTATTTGAATCTGATTGGGAAACCAATGGCTCACTGGCCTGTACCTCATTAGGCTTCTTTCCCCATACTTTGGCATTTTTTGCCCTAAGCTCATCTCCTTTCTTAGCAGTCTGGTTTTCCCTGATGAAGACACTACCGGCCTTGCCCTGCTCATCTCCTTTCTGTTCCTTAATTGATAATTTCTTTTAAACTGAGCGACAATAGCAATAGTCAATCTCTCAATTTCTTCTTCTGATGGCCTTCTCAAAGTGACATCACATTCTTCATCTTCAAGGCAATGCACAACACAATTATCTTCTTCATATCCATCTAAAAATACTCATTTTTGGTGTGCATTTTCTATGTATCTCTAATTTTCAACATCAATTTCACTTGTTTCTTCGTTAGAATGGAACTCTCCATTACAAAATAAGATATTAATCACATCGCCCTATTCATAAGACAAGTCACAATCACCACATGTGTTTGGGTGTTCTCCTACAAAATGTGCAAGAGCACATTGGTGTGGTGAGTGGGGCAGTTGTCAAGCTAAGCACCAAGGAGTATCATCTACAAAATTCATAGCAGTCTTCTTCAATGGCTCAGGAGGTTCTCTACTCTGCTGATTCTTCTGGTTGTTAAAAATAGGCTTATCGTCGTGCCAATTTGTATTATAGGACTGATCATGCAATCTTGGTGCTCTATCATTTCTTTGGAAAGCAAGTCTTTCATTTCTTTAGAAAGCTGGTCTCTCATTTGCTAGACCCTTTTCTTGTCTAGCTATTTTGTGATTCAGATCCTTTAAAGCATTCATAATTTGATCCATTCTATCTTCCTGTGGAGATGTTTTCTCTGCAGACCCTTTATACTCCCTTCTTGGATTCTTCAAGATCTTCACATCTCTTCTCCCCACTTTACCAGCAGCTTTTCTATTTCTTTCAATATGTAGGATTGTTTTGTAAGCATCTCTTAGAGTTGGTGGATTCTTGTCTCTAAGAAGATATCCCACTTTAGGATCAAAAGCATTGCTATATGTGACTAAACATACAGGCTCATTTGGTTTCAAATGGTTTGGAATTCTATTCATGGCCTTTTGAAACCTTATGTTGAAATCAAAAAATGACTCATTATGACCCTTAGTGATTGTATTAAATTCATTTATCATGAATCTAGGATCAGTCTTGTCACCATACTGCTCCCTGATTACTGTCTTAAATTCCTCCCATGATCCAATGCTTTCCACTGGCAAACTTCTGTACCAATCTCTGGCATCTTTAGTGAGTGACTGCATAAACAACTTCATCATTGCATCCTCACTTTCTACCTCAAAGTCATCCATCATATTATTAAATGATCTCAAGTGATCCTCTCCACTTATAGCATTATTACCAGAAAATCTATCCAGTACCTTCCTTATGTCATCTGGGAGAGGATTCAAATACCCAGGTATCCCAACAAAGCATAGTTGTTTATATCTGTCCAACTGCATAGGTCTTATAGTGAATTGGTCTCTGTGACTATTAGGTTGAATATTTGTACCACTTCCCCCTACAGTGAGTGACTGTATAAACAACTTCATCATTGCATCTTCACTTTCTACCTGAAAGTCATCCATCATATTATTAAATGACCTCAAGTGATCCTCTCCACTTATAGCATTATTACTAGAAAATCTATCCAGCACCCTCCTTATGTCATCTAGGAGAGGATTCAGACACCCAAGTATCCCAACAAAGCATAGTTGTTTATATCTGTCCAGCTGCATAGGTCTTCTAGTGAATTGGTCTTTGTGACTGTTAGGTTGAATATTTGTACTACTTCCCCTATAGCCAAACTCCCTTGTTATCCTATAGTGTGACCTCCAGATTGCACATGTAAATTGGGATTGGGATTAGATGGGCCACCAATAGATAAGGCATTTACATCGGTAGGTACAGATGTAGACTAACTATGAGAAACAGAAACTACAGGGTTCCCAACAGAAGACTTAAGGAATTGAATCTTCTTCTGCATTTTAGCATTTACAACTAACAACTCCACTCTTTCCAATTCCATTTGTAGCTGTTCATTCTCCCTTTTCAATTTAAGGTCCAATGGAATTGTCCCTCGTGATGCAGGAAGAGCCTGATGCATTTCAACCTCTTTTATAATCACTCATTTCATAGGTCCCTTCCCTTTATCAACTTGTTGCATAGGAGGATTAGGAGCATGAGGGGATATGACTGTAGTACTAACAACAAAACTAGTCTAAGTATTAATAAGGGTATTCTTCATAGGGATGTTCACATTACTTTGGCTAGAGATCTGAGATACTACAGGGCCAGTGGTTATGGCAAATACTGGCTCAGATTCATTTGTCATTAATGACTTCAACTGTCCCAGCCTTACCTTCATTCTATCCCTCTCCTCCATAGCATACCTGATTCTTTCCTCCCTTTCCTTGGCTCTTTTCAAATTCATTTATGTTATTCTCTGAGTCTCTCTTTACAACTCATTAATTTCCTTCATCAGATCCTCCTCAATAGGCAATGCGGTATCTGAATCAGAGGTTTCCAAGGAACTATTTAGGAGATTTACAACATTCATGTGGAAAGCAGGAGTAGTTGACCTACTAACAGGATTACCTAATAAATCATAGTCATGGGAATGTGAAGGGCTTGACCCTATGGGAGTAGATGACTTGTTTGCAAAGAGACTTAGATGGGTCTGTTCTTTTTCAACAAAATCCTCAAAAATTGAATTATCTATATTTGTTTTAGGCATACCATACTTGTGTAATTCCTCATTAACAATATGATGCCTAGACTGAGGAGGGTAGGTATTGGACTTACCAGAATCATCCTTCTTCTTTTTCTAAGATTGATAGGTACCCTGAGGCAGTTCTCCCTCCAACGCTTGATCAGGTTGATCTCTTCTTTGGTTTCTGGTTTTCATCATCTTTTCTCTACTTATTTCTTTGAGACAAATTTTATACCGGCACAGGTGATTCAGAGTCGCCACCCAGATTATGGGAACTTGATATACTCAGGTTCTTTAGAGAAATACTACAGAGATACAAGTAAAAACATAGAAGGATCCCTTCTTTCTTTAAAAACAATTACTTTCTACTTTGATCAAAGTCGCCACCCTCTTAAAGGGAATAATACTTCACTTAAAATGTATGCAAACTCTACATGCCCACGACAAACCATTGGATTAAGATATCTATAATGAAACAGTTCCCTAGTAGAGTCACCATTTTGTTGGGGTTTTTTCTTGCTACCTTGAAATCCTAAGGATAATACATTGTTCAAACCAGGGGATCTGAGGTTTAGGACAGATGGATATACCCTATCAACAGATTTAAGACAATAAAGGCCAACTGACAAGGCTAAACCTAGCCTTCTACACTTTGAGTTCCACAAGACTCAGGTGGGTATACCTATTTTGGGCATGGATGTATGATAAAAAGATTCACTGGATAGCTCTTCACAGGCCTACGAATGTGGAAAGTTCTTAAACAAATAAATAAGAGAACTCAATACAACTGCTTATCCCAAGGCACGATCCCTTTATGCCCTAAACAAACATTGAGAACAATTTAAACATAAAGATGGGAAAGATTGATTTAAGTGTTGACTGGCGATTCCCTCTAGGACTTGCATAGAATGAACACACTAGACCAGTGTCTTATCCATTGGGTAGAGTCAAGATATAAACAACCAAGATCAGATAACAACATGAAATGCAAGATCAGTAACCTTCTAACCACTACTGCCTTACAGTAATGAGGCCTCTTATGCAAAAGACATTCTTAATTATCCTAAATGAAACACTTTATCCCTAATATTTGATTAAAAGCAAGATTAACCCATTCTTTGAACAAGAGCTATCAACCAAATATTTGTTACAGCAAATGTGCAACAACAATCAATATAATCTTTGATTATTAAGACTGAAGAGAGAAAACATACATTCTGGGAGACATCTTTGTATAAGCATTTAATTAAAACTACAGACTAAAATGCTTTCTATTATCTAAACTGATGATTACAATACTTGAACTCTGAAAAACTTAAAGAATACCCAAAAATCTATTACAGAAACCCTATACAAAAATTACATGCTTGAGACCTGGAGAAATGGAAAAAACTAACCCTTGCCCAGTGGCTCAGATCTCTCATTTATAGGAACATGAGAGTCATTGAAAATCAAACCCAGGCCAATAACCATAGTCTGTTAGGAAAGAATATGCCTCCTGCCATCATGGAAGCACAACAGGACCACATCGTGACTTCACAAAGTAGCTCAAAATTTGCCAACACACACAATGTAGTGGCCAAATTGGTTACAATGACCTAGCAACTCTCGAGAATAGCAAACGTGTGAGAAGCATTAGTCTGAACAATCATGGAGATTAAAATAGTTTCAAAAGGGGAAGAGTTCGAGAAGACGTCCAAATTTTCTAAATTCTTGCTCACCATGATGGTAATTATTGCCATGTCATCGAGCCACATCATCCTCTACGTGGACAAACCTTGTCTAGCCTTCAAACAACGAAATCCGTAATTCCATGCTTGCGTTTGAGCGCCAGTTCCTGTCCTCTGTAGTATGGAAAAATCTATTAAAAATGCATTTTATGCAGACCTTGACCATTGGCAAACATTAGAAAAATTAAAATGCCTTTTAAGAATTGTCCCCCGCGGTTCTGCCAATGTCAACTGATCGCCTGCCATCGCCTAGTGCGGAATGGCAGAAAAGACACGATTCTGCATTTCCATGCATCCCTGGACCTCTTGCCTTATCTCCTTCTGCAGAATGGTAGAAAGCAATAGATCCTCGCCCTTCCATCGTTCTACCCTTCTATGTTGCCCTTGTCCTCTTCAAATCAGCGGAATGCAGGAAACTAGCTTTCGGGCTTCAGACTTGCATCTTGGCTTTTATACTTGAACCGTGACATCAGTACATGGGTTTCACAGAAATGGAATGGAAGTGCCAACAATCCACATAAATGTATAGTAAAAAATAAGAGAAACGGGGTTCAAATTCTAGCTATAGGAGGTGATATTACACCATAATGGGAGGAATTACACTTTCACTATAACCAAGGATAGAAATCAGTTTGAGTTATAGTTGTTGAAGACCAAGGAAGAAACCACAAAGAACAAGGTAATTCTCTTAACTACTAAAATGTTTCTCAAGGAAGTTGAAAACTTGTGGGAATGCTATGTATTAGTGGTTAAGCATGCGCCATTGGAAAAAGGTATGTTATAGATCTCGGAGGAGTCAAAAATGGAGGAGCTACTGATGGAATTTGTAGAAATCATTAATAGTGGAATACCTATAGGAATGTTGCTAGTGTGCAACCTTCATATTCTATGGATTTGATTCTATTATCTAGTTTGCCTAATAATTCACCACATAAGATGAATCCTTATACGAGTGTTGGGTTGAGACAAGTGGATGAACTATTTGAAAGAGGCCTAATAAGGGAAATTATGAGCCCTTACCCTATACCAATAGTAAATGTATCAAAGAGAAAAAAAGAAGATGTGTAGATCCTTGTTCTATCGACAAGATCTCCATCAAGTATAGGTTTCTATTGTTTTTCATGGATTATCAAATGGATTATTTGAGTGTAGGATGTTAATTTTCCAAGATTGATCTTAATAGAAATTACCATCAAATAAAAATATGTGAAGGATTTGAATGGAAGATAACTTTGCTCGAACCAAGAATGGATTGTATAAGTGATTGCTCATGCTATTTCGGTTGACTAATGTGCTAGGCACCTTTATGATATTGATGAGTGAAGTCTTGAAACCATTCTTGGATAAGTTTGTTGTTATTTATTTGCTTGATATTTCAATGTTTAACAAGACAAAAGAGAAACATATTGTGCATGTGCAAGTTTTAATGTAGCTAAGGAAGGAGAAGCCGTGTGTAAACTTTAAGAAAATCACTTTCAAGAAAAATTTGTTGGTGTACATGGGATTTGAGCTATCTCATGATGGTTACAAATGGACTCTAAGAAGGTTAAATCAATTATTGAGTGGTTCATACCACAAATTATAGCAAAGGTAAAAATAGTTCATGGTTTAACAAGTTTATACAAGAAGTTTATCATAAGTTTAGTAGGATATGCGTACCTTTAACACACTACATGAGGAAAGGAGGGTTTTATTGGCAATAGGTGTTGTTGTTGATGTCAACATAGTATAGATTGATGTCAAAATAGTAGATGGAAATGTATAGACAAACTTGACAAACAAAGAGTTAGTATGGTCAAGGCAAACCAGTCCGAGAGAAGAGAAAATAGTCTAAGTATGGGGACATGATCAGTTCTAGGTTTGAGGATGGTGCAGAGGCAAATACTTATGTTCTTGCATGGTTCTTGCATTCACACACATATATCTCATCAGTTGGGAGTACCACACTCAATGATAAGGAGCATAGATATGACAAAGGAATTCACAGTGCACACTCTAAGGCAATATCACTATGAGTTGGTTTGCATTTCTCTACAAAGAAACATTTGATCCTATGGTTCTAAATATAGCTTCTTATAGGTATTCTCATGCTATATCCAAGTTTTTAGCTCTTCACATCTTCGGCATGAAAAGTTACAAGGGACAGAGTGTCGCTCATCACCTAGACAGAGAAAAACAGTAATGGGGAGATAAGGGAATGCTTTGTATTCCTCTATAAGATATCTATTTGTCATGTGGTTTTGAGAAATGATTAAGATATGTATGAGACATGGTATGATGAATTTTCAAGTGCTCTAGTGGTCCGCACAGTTAGTACTTAAGCGGCGAAGGCAATACAGTCTGTTATGGAGCCTAAATACACAAGTTTGAGTTTTGTAGAAGTTGAAACAAGTATAGATCTGTCACAAGAACTTATGTGGAGATATTCCATGGTCTAAGGTACATCAAGTATGATTTGCATGCAGATAATTTTTAGTTTCCAGTACTGCATCAAGTAATCATGTTTGCAAGTAAAGTTTTAAGTATGTTTGTCCTCCAGAACCCTGGTTATCCAAGTCACTTTTTGAATTCCTTCAAAAACATCAGATAAAGGTATGTGGATATGATAAGTAGCATATATTGATGTCTAAGTTCATTTCCAAAAGGTTTCAAGCCTTGCACTTCACCACTACATCATACTTAAGATGTGAAGCATCACATGTGGTTCAGAAGACTTTGTTTTCTATAGATAGTCATGTTTTCTATCTTGCGAATGCATAGCTTGATATGATACTCCTTCAATAAGGTGTATGGATGTTGTTGAGATCTTGTATGATTAAATACTTGGTCCGCATTGAGTTTCTAGCTTCTCCCCAATAGTTGAAAGATGAACAATTAACAATGCTAAGCAGTATGAGCCGACTGGTTAAGTACTTGATCCATGTGGAGGATAGTCATGTTTTCTATCTTGTGGATGCATAGCTTGATATGATACTCCTTCAGTAAGGTGTATGGATTTTGTTGAGATCTTGTATGATTGAATAATTGGTTTGCATTGAGTTTCTAGCTTCTCCCCAGCAGTTGAAATATGAACAGTTAACAATGCTAAGTAGTATGAGCTGACTGGTTAAGTACCCGATGCATGTGGGGGGTCCTGACTAGTTTCTACAAGTTTGAAAGGTATGGAAAGATGTGCTCTGATGTTTTTCATAATTCCCTTAGGTTTACAATAAGTTATCTTATCATCTTGCATGTGTTGAGGTCAACTAGCGACTAGTTACACATTTCACCCAATATTGATCATTTTGCTGACCTAATCAATGTTTCAATGTGTTTCAAAGTATATATATAGAAGATATAATTAATTTGAGAAGTAAGCAATGCGAAGGTGAGAATAGCAAAGTATAGGGCAAGATATGAAGTCTGCAAAATTAGTTTGATAATATGTATTGAGCAAGAACTAGCAGACTGCACCATCAGTATAAGGTAGATGTGTTCTACATAGCAGTTTATGTAGTGATATTAAATTATTATAAAACATATTGCAGTGAGCAGATTGATTAGGGAGTAATAGCTTCCTTGGGTTGCATCGCAAAAATAAAGTTGCAAACATTTTTTTAGTGAGCATATTATATTGTGAGATAACACTCACCGTGGTTTTTCCCTGCTTTAGGGTTTTCCACGTAAAAATACTGGTGTCAAGTGTTGATTATTGTGTTGCATGCTTTCCTTTCTATTTTACAAGTTATTCAATTTTAACAGTTAATATATAGTTAAATTTTTGTATGTGTTGATTCACCCTCCGTCTCAACACATCATTGTGTTCAATAATTGGTATCAGAGCCAAGTACCTATGGATAGCTTAACAACTAAGGTAGATCCTATTTCTGAACACATGGAATCTAAAGTCATGGACAATGATATATTAGTACCAAAACCAAATCTTGAAGCAATGGAGCCTCAAGGTTGGGATCTTGATGATTGTGAAGTAGACCTTGAAGGAGAACTCAAGTTTGCTCTTGATGATCTAGATGAGGCAAGAGAACTAAACAAAGAATGTGAAGATTTGCTCGAGACAGCCAAGAAGACAATTGACAAATTAAAGGCGAAGGCCATAGAGTCAAATGAAGAAGTTGGCAAGTTGAAAACTCTGTTAGAAGGAGATAAATGAGGTGACACAAAACTCAAAGAGGTAGAAGAAATGATCTCAAACCTAAAGGTCATGGTTGAAGAAGAAAAGAGAATTGAAGACTGCTTGAACATCAAGCTCAATGAGGAATCATCTAAATGTTGAAAACTTGAAGAAGTCATTTTAAGGAAACAATTGGAAAAGGCAAAAGAATAGATTGACAAGGGACTAAAGATGAAAGGAGGATCTAAAATCCTTGATGAAATCATTAATTCTCAAAAGCTAGCAAATGAAAGAGCAGGTCTTGGTTTTCAGAAGGGGAAAAGTCCAATGTACAATGCTCCTGCAAATCTATATGATAACTTCCCATCATAAGGAAAGGCTGAATCAAAGAAGGAGAAGACCTACATTGAAAATCCTAAGAAGAAAACCTATAGAGTCACAAGAGAAGATGAGTTCACTCCTATCCAAAGACAGAGGAAGAATATGAAGAAAAATTCTAGAGATGTTCCACCTACAAAGCAATATGTTCACATCAGGTACTCTCAAACCTTCACTGGATATTGTTTTACTTGCAATAAGCTTGGGCACAAAGATGTTGATTGTAGGAACAAGATAAATCAAAATGCTCAAAGATGTTACACTTGCAATAAAGTTGGTCATAATGCTACTGAATATAGAAGCAAGACAAATCAGAACTCAACTAGGTGTTATGTCTACAATAAGATGGGACATAAGGCTAATGTGTGAAAAAGTAAAGTGCCAAGGAACAATAGGAATAATGTTCAATCCTTATATCGATACTGCGAGACTTGTAAAAAGTTTGACCACAAAGCAACTAACCACAGATCAAAATTAAGAAGAAATGGAAACACTTAGCAAACAAAGTGTGTCTGTCATGAGTGCAATCAAACAAGGAACTCTAGAAAGAATGTGAGGCTTGTCTCACAAAAGAAAGTTAATATTTCTCAACAAAGACTGGAGATGAATAAAGAATGGAAGAAGAAGGAAGTATGTGTTGTTTTCAGACCTCTACCTAGTGCAGGTGGATCCTCTAATAACTAAAAGATGAAGTTATGGTTCAGGAGGAGTTGCAATTGTATGATTCTGCAAACCCCAAGGAAGGAGGAGTGGATCCATCCCTTCTTCTATCCATACCTTAGCTTCTTTGAGATGATGTTGCGAGATGATAAGATTTAAGTCGAGTAACATCATTTCAAAGAAGCTAAGGTATGGATAGAAGAAAAAGGATAATGGGATGATGATGCCCCCTCGAGAGGATAGGCGGGTTGGACAAACACAGGTAGGCTCTCGAAATGAAAGGAATGGCAAAAGATAAAGGAATGGATAGAAGAAGGGATGGATGCATTATGCTGCAATGAAGTGAGCAACCATGATGTTTGATATAGCACAAGACATTATGCACCAAGGTATAAGGACCAAGGTGACAATGTGTCTCATGCCCCAACATAATACAACCTTGTCTAGATACAAGATATGAATATTAGCTGAGTTGGATTCGGATGTGATACAAATGCAAGTTAAAATGATAACGCACACAAGCAAGCATGCACAAATGATTCAAAAACAAACAAGGTATTGCCCCTGTCAAGCTGTAAACCAATGATTAAGTGATGATTGATTTGATGATGATAGATAGTGTTGTCATTGCGGGGAATGATATATCCCTAGATCAACACAAGGATGTGGGAATGATATATCCCGTTGATGATGATGATGATTGATCGATTTGGCTTACAACAAGGTTAGGATCAAGACCAAGGATGTGATTGGATGATTTGACACAATTGATTAGCTTGATTGGTATGGATTGATGATTGACTTGCGTTTGGATCACTGCTTGGATGATTAAGTGATTGAAGAATTGGAAGAAGTGATTTGAAGGAGATTGATTTGATGAAGTGATGAAGATAGATGATAGAAGAATGATGAAAGAAGAAAGAGGAATATCATCTCGTGCCTAAATCTGGGCACTTCCCGCGTACTCCAGATTGCCTACATACCCTGTATCCATAGGATCAAGGAACTTAACAATAGAGATGAAATGTAGTTCTGATTTGTGTTTTATTGATGGGATGATATGGATTGGATTGATCAAGTTACGGATTGATTGGAATTGATTGGATGATTGATGATATATGATGTTATTTGATTTGCTATTGATTGTTTGATAGATTGGATGATGGATAGATTGGCTTGATTTGATGATGTAATTGGACTTGTTTTGATGGATTTGATGTGATGGATTGAATTTGATGATTGGGATTGATTGATTGGAAGAATGTGATTTTGATGATTTGATGTGGAATAGTTTTTATTTCTTGGATTTTTTTTGTTGGATATTTGATTTTTTTTGTATTTTTGGGGAATATTTTGATTTTTTTCCGTTTTTTGGGAATATTTGATTTTTTTTTGGATTTTTTGAGAATATTTGATTTTTTTTTGGATTTTTGACATGTTTTATTTTTTTTGGATTTTTTTGAAATGTTGGCATTGGATGATCATTTTGATAGTCTTTATGCTAGGTACCAATGACAAGGGGGAAACCAAGTCTAGGTGCAAGGGAATGAATGGGATTGGACAAAAGGATGGACAATAGTGGATGGATGAAAGGATCATGATAAATGGATGGATAAAGGTATGTGCAATAGTGGATAGGATGAAAAACTCACAATGGATGTATGCATAACGATGTGATCTCCAAACGCTATGTCGCATAGGAATAACATGCCCCATTCTAGATAGTAGACTTGGGCTTTTTCATGACAATGCTTGGGACAATGGGATGATAGGATGGATTGGATAAGATGGATAAATGGGTAATGACTAGAGGATAATGATAGGATTGGATTGGAAAGGACCATGATAAGGTATGTCAAGATAAGGTATGTCAAGAGATACCCAAAACATTTGTCAACATTGTGCCTCCCAATCTTTATCAAGATCAAAAGAGGAAGGGAGCATGGATGCGTTTGATATGATACGAATGTGTATGCAATGGATACGATATGAAAATGATATGTAGGATGAGACAAGGTGCCCCCAAGCATAAGTGGGATAGAAGATTGACCTACACATGACACCTGTTTTCCAGGTTTTCATCATGGTACTTATCCAAGGTGCCTGTTTGCCAGGTTCTCACCATTGGACGAAGCGATTTATCTTTACTTTTTTGATTTTTTTTTTACTTTTTTGACTTTTTTTACTTTTTGGATGGAAGAAGGTGGATATGGACTAGAGGGACTCAAGTGTCTAGTGCCATGAAAGGTGATAGTCCCGTTGGAGAGAAATGTCGCATGGACCATGTCGAATGTGCTCGTCGATGTTGGTAGGGAGATGGCATGAAAGTGAGATGGATCATGTAGATAGTGGATTATGATGTGGATTATGGAGGGATCAAAAGTGGATTATGATGTGGATTATGTAGGGGTGAAAGTGGATTATGATGTGGATTATGGAGGGATCGAAAGTGGATTATGATGTAGATTATGATGGACTTATGCAAAAGCATGGACCATAAGAAGGTGATGGGGGAGATATGTAGGACAATGAGTGAATGATTGAGTGATGGAGATGTGAAAATGAATCATGACCAACGGTTGCACACACTGTGTTAAAAATGGAAGCTTTTGATTGGATGGTGGTGTAGGAAGCAATGATGATGTTCGCTTAGGAGATGGGTGATTTAGGACTTTTGGAATCCACATGGACTTAGTATTTTGAAATTTTTGAATGGAATGGAATTTTTGAATGGAAGAGGATTTTTTAGAGGTGGATGCCTCATCTGACTTGATTGATTTTTGTTTAGGGACCCATATCATTTTAGTTTTTGACTTTGCTTTTAGAGGTATGGGCTTGGATGGATTTTTTAATGTACCTTGCTTTGAATTTTTGGATTGATTTCCTAAGGTATTAGGGCCCTTAGGATTTGTGGCTTTTTGAATGGAGGCATCCAAATGTTTATTTCTGAATCCCATGTGGCGGATGAAATGAGTGGAAGCTTTATGTTTGGACAATGTGTGTATTTGTTGGTCATGACGAGTAATGTAAGGGGTTTTGTGAATGGTAGGTATGTTAGGTGTTGGAAGCAATGGTGGAAAAGTGGATGGTGGGATACTAGGAATTGGAAGAAGTGGAGGTAAAGTGGATGGTGGAAGGTGAATGGTCACATGCTTTTGACATTTGTAGGATGAGGGAGGTGGAATGGCAACGTACGTTTTAGGAATATGATGGGGTTTATGATGGAAGGAAGTGGATTTAGGAAGCATGGAGGAAGTACCAACATCATTAGATGGTTGACCTTGGGGTGTGTATCCAAGGCCAAATGTGTGAGGAGGGACCTTGACATGGATTGGCTCCAAAATGCCTTGTTCATGTAGGCCTAAACCTTTGCCTTGATAGTTCATGTTTTGGAGCATGCGATTGAATATAGGACTAGGTGTAGTTTGAACACTAGACTTGAGTTGATTATTGGATGGAGAGGGTGAGGTGGAGGACAAAGGTTGTTTTTGTCCTAGGGAAGAACACTCATGCATGAAAGCAGATAGGCCAAGTGGGTATGGTGGTGGATTTGAAATAGAATCAATGGTGGTTGTGGAAGGATCATTAGGATCTTGATTATATTTATGCTCATTGGTTTGATCTTCTATGCTCACTTAGAAGGCATACATCTCATCATGACAAGTGGAAGTTGGTGTCTCATGGATAGGAGTAGGTGGAGGATGGGTAGGAGAAAGTGGGATATCTTGCTCATGGGTGTTTATGGAAGGAAGGATAGGTGGAATGATAACCTCTTGATCACGGATTCCATAAATGTTGGCTACGAGGATCATCATGTTTTTTTTTATCATAGATAGAATCTTGATCACAAATATGAGCATAAATAGGATTAATTTGGCTATGGAAGGGATAAACTTGCTCACAAATAGGGTCATGATCATAAATAATACCTTGATCATATACAAGATGTAGGTCATGAATGGGTGGAACTTAGATATGTTTTGATCTTGATTTAGTTGAGGGCTTGATGTTTCCACATGTGTTTGATCATACTCTTGACATACCTCTTGATTTTCTTGCGAGGAAGGGGATGACTCTTGGATGGGTTCTTGGTCAACAATGTTAGGGCATGATGGATCTTGATGTGGACTTATGAAAGGAGACTCTTTGATAAGCTTGATAGGCTCATGGATAGGCTTGACATGTTCTTGAGAGTCATTGACATGCGGGCATGATGGCTCTTGATTTGGACTTGGAGTTGAAGATTCTTCAATAAGCTTGATGGCTTGTAGATCACATGATGGATTTGGATGACTAGACAAGGTGTTGGGAGGTTCATTGATAAGGTCACGAGTAAATATTGGCTCACATGGTGGGGTTAAGATAGGACAAGTAGGCTCATGAAGTGGTACTTGAGTGGATGATGATGGAGGATTCTCATAAGATGCTTTCTCTAGATTGATGTTTCCCTTGTCAAAGGTCATTAGGTCTTGCATAGGTGGATTTAGGTCTATCAAGGGTGCTTCTTGTGAGGACACTTGGTTTGCTTGTAGATGGGTTTGATGATGAGGTGGCATGATAGGATTTGTAGGTAAAAGGTTTTGTGAGGTGGATTATTGTGGACATTGGTTGATGTTGGAAGTTTGTTGAGAAAGTAATTGTGATATGAAGGCAATGGAGTTAGGATCATTGGATGGTATGCTTATAGAAGCACTTGTGTTTGTGGTGTTATTAGGCATAGAGAGGGTGATTCGTGGTATGGATGTGGCGGCATTAGTATTTGTGGGATTAGTGGAAGGTGGAGTGGCCCAAGTCGAATGAGATAATTCATAAACCTAGTAGGATCCGATTGAAGGATTCTATGCGCTAGATCCATACGGTTGGTATCTTGCATGAAATCGATAACCTCTTGGTCAAGTGTGGGTGTTGCATTGGGTGATGGTGGAGTTTGAAGTGAGTTTGATGTGGCATGGATTTGATATGTGGGTGGATTAGATTAATAGGATGAAGTTTGATATGAGGTTGAAGGATCCATGTTGTTGGAGAGGTATGAGATAAAATGGATAGTGGGTGATTGGGATCAAATTTCAAGACCTTAGGATGATTTGATTTGTTTTCTTTTTGATGGATGGCTCTCTATGCTTGAGATAGACTAATGATCTCAAGTAAGAGGGTTGATTGGATTGATTCTCTATACTTAAGGTAGACTAATGACACTTAAGTAATAGAGGGTTGATTGGATTGATCTAATTGGATGACTTACTTAAGATAGACTAATGATCTCAAGCAAGTTTGGATAATGGTTGATGATGATCAACTAAGGTCTTGATTATTGATTGGGTTGATTTGGATTTGGATTGGGATGAAAGTAGTTGGGATGTGATTTTGCTTGGGATGATTGGATGATTAGGATGATGTTTATTTGTTGATGTACAATGAGGAGGATATGATTAGGATTGGATTAGAATGAATTACATGTGATTAGGATGATGATTAGAATGAAGGGGGTTTGATTAGAGTGAGGTTGATGATGATGTGTAATGATGACTTGGATAAGATTAAGGTTTTGTTAAGGATGAAGATGATTTGGATTGAATTAATGAATTGGATGATTAGGCTTGGGTTGTGTGGATGAGGTGGTCTAAGATATGTGTTATGACAAGTTGGTTGAAGATGATGATGTGGCAATTGTCTATTTGAAGTTTGATTAGGGCAATATCAAACACAAGATTTCACAAGCAAATAGATGAACACACACACCAAACAAGATGATGAATTTGCCTTTCAAGGTTTAAATGTTATGATTAAGCGCACACTCTAGTTTGAAATAGGGTATCGCCAATTAAGTTTTTGGGCTATGTTTACACAAGGTTGATTAGGAATTTGAAAGTGAAATCCTGCCACATAGCCAGGAGAAAGGGGTAACCCACCCTTCACCTTCACTTCCCAAAGGTATAAAGTTCTTTGGGGCTTAGCCAAGAGTGACAAGATTCCAACTCCTAATGACGGTGTCTTTTGATTCAGCCTCAATTGAGGTCATCCCTTGGAGTGATGTGTCTCCAAGCAGGCCTCCTAAGAAGGGTAAACAAAAGCAAACCAAGTGAAGTGTTTTTGATCTCCAAGATCACCTTGCGGTGTGAGGAGAGAGCATACACACGCACACTTGATTCACACTCACACTTGTAAATTAACCCTTAGAAAATGAAATGTGAGGTGTGAATATGAATGGATAAGAGGTATTTTTTATTCTCAAGATCGCACAAAGCGCATGAGAAGAGCATACACACCCCTAATCATATGCAAATTCACTAAACAATTTAAGTACTAGTTCTTTTTAAACCCAAATCTAAATGTCTGATGGGAGACACTTGTTGATTTTATGCCCAATTTTTGATGTGATTGCAAGCAAGTTGTTCGTTTTAAGCCCAAAATCCAAATGTGTGATCAAACAAGATTAAGAGATGAAAGATTAGAATGAATGCACCTAATTAATTCACTTTCCAAGTTGTTGTGTATGCTGATAGAAATGTTGTTCCAGCCTTGTGAGGTCACCTTCAAGCCACCAAATTGAAAAAGAAACAAGTAAACTTGCAAAGAAGATGATTATTTGAAAAAGATGAAATCTGATAAAATCTTATAAAAACTATCTGATATAGAAAAATGGATTGCATAAACAGAAAATTCAAGAGATTCTAAGCAATTTGAAAAAACAAATCGCTAAAAACCAATCAAAAATGCAAAATTTATGCTCGTTTGAAGTTTAATTTCAAGTTTGACTTTGACTGTAAAAAAAAGCTGGTAAAATGATACAATCACCTAATAAAACCTACATAAATATGAATTCCTCAGAATCCTCTTTCCAACGAGTGTTCATTTGCAAAATTTTGCCACCATATGAGGAAATTATGCCAATTTGAAGTTTCTCTGAAAATAACACCAATACAGAGAGAAATGGTGCCACAACAGAGGAAAATCATGCCACTACAGAGGAAAATAGTGCCAATACAGGAAAATGGTGCCAATACAGAGGAAAATCATGCTAATACAAAGAAAAAAGGTGTTGATACCTGTAATAGATGATTTTCACAGAAAACTCATGCAAAAACCAACAAAAGTTAGTAGAATCAGGACCTGGGAGTCCCACCAGGCATGCCAAATGAGATCATGGAAATCTAATATGAAGGAAAATAATAATAAAATGCAAAACAAACAATGCAATACCTTCACATTGATCCACAATCCGTCGATTGGGTTGAGAATGCCGCACCCAAGAACATTCTAGCTATACCCACAAGATTGATATGTTGATTACTCATGATTCAGCAGCATAACATGAAGATGAAGATGATATATGATGGATGAAAAGATGGAAGATAGAAGATTGTAGAGAAACTTTGGCAGAGTAAGGATACTAGAAGAAGATTTGTTCACAAATGGCTCAAGAGAGGCTACCTTTATAGAAAAAGGCAAATTTGAATGGATGGATAGGATTAAAAGTTATGTTGGATGCTATGAATGGTTGAGATCAATTAGGGTTGGATTAGGGTTTCCCACTCAAGGAGTAGTCACATGACAAGTGTGCGATGGAGAATGAAAGGAATCTAATTCAAATATTTTATTTGAATTAGCTTACACATGTGACTTGTATTAAATGCAAGATGTACTACCCCACATGAAACAAAAGGAAAGGGACAAGTGTTGTCATGTGATGAAAGGAATCTAATTTAAATAAAAGATTATTTAAATTAGTTTGACATGTGAAGGGATTAAGTGGATGATGTAGCATGTGACACTTGTTGCAATGTGGTGAGAGGTGAGGGATTTTAATTCAAATTTTTGATTTGAATTATGTGAGACATGTGAAGGGGGATTATTAACTAAATAAAGTGGACTTATTTAGTTAATTAGAAAGGTGATCGAGTGGGATTAATTAAATAAAGTGGGTTTATTTAATCAATCAGGAAGATGATTAAGATGGGATGAACTAGGATCTAGGGATAAATGGGATTAAGTGGGATGAGGTTAGATGAACTAGGATGAACTAGGACCTAGGGGACATATACAAGTTCATGTCGACAATGTGACTAGGACCTAGGGCAAAGACATACAAGGTCATGTGTAAACAAGACCTAGACAATTTTGAGTGTCTACAATAAGGAATTGAACAAGTATACTCAAAAGTTTGGAAAGAAATTCTTAGATGTGGCAAATTGTGGAAGTCCTTAGGGTTTACAGTGATTAGGGCATCTACCAAAAGGATACAAGAACTCAGGGGGAGTTGTTACTACAAATTCATCTCTCCTTCATTATGCTGAAAGAATTCAACATGTAAATGAGATTGATGAAATTTTTGGAGCAATTGTTTGACATGCGGAGGATTTCTGAAGGTTTAGAAGGTTATGCATATGAAGAGGCCAAATTAGGCTAAAATAGAGGATGCAATTAATGTGGAGTAGAATTGTATGGTGAAATGGCTATATAAGCGATGCCTGATCATTTTTTATCACATTTGGTCGAAGCTAAAAGATTTTAAGAGCTAAAGGAGAATAGAAGACACTCTACAAAGCAATTAAGCAAACCCTATCACCTTATATCCAAGTGTTTTTAGAATTTATTTGGTTAAAACCCTAGCTCGTGAAGATATTGCAATGGCAACACCAGTCGTGATGGATATAGTTGAAAGGCCACGACCAAAATTTAAGACTTGTATCACTTTAAGTCAATAGAAATAGATAAAGATGGATGTTTTTCTCATGTTCCGCCAATGTGATTCACATTGAATATGTCTACATTTACATTCATTCCCCATTAGATGAGTATGACCATTTGAAGCTTGAGCAATTCAGGAATGACCATTTGCTTGGAGATGATTTCAAGTTGAAGATAGAATTTGAAAATATTCCTACAAAAAATCTCAACATCTAGAAGGGTTTCTTAAACTTCCAATACAGTGAAGGATGGGTCAGAATAGTCCTAAGACATATTCATGAGGATTTCTTTTGTTTGGGTAAACCACATATGATCACAAAAGAAGCTATAAAGGTAGTAACTGGTTTATGCTCCTCCGGTCCAGTGCCTATTTTGAAATCTATTAAAAATGAAGAGGTGAAGAGGCCCACTATAGCCAAATTTGACAAAAGGACTTTGACAGTGAATGACATTGAGGAATTGGGAGTCCAGTATGCAACTATGAATATTGCATACAAAATTTACTATGCCAATAGGGAGAATTCAACCACAACAATTGTAATTTATACAACATATCAAATGGTAAAAGAGGGAAAGGACTTTGATCTTTGTGAGCTCTTGGAGAAAAAGATCATGGATAGTGTAAAAAGAACAAAGGAATCCAAATACATGTTCCAGTATGGCTCTTTAGTCATATACCTCATGTTCTACTTTTTTAATGAATTGCCTAGAATGAAAGGAATGATATGGAAATCAAATACCCCTATAGCTCATTAAATCAAGGATTACATGAAAAGTTTCCCTAGTCATAAGCATTATGATACTTTAATTTGAGGGTTTTTCAAAACATTCCAGAATGATATGCAATCTAGAGAAAGGATACCTGCCAAGGTTGTAGAAAAATATAAAAATGATATCACATTTATGGTTGATAAAGATAATTGTTATATAGAGGTTGTGGAGCCTAGTACTATTTGGATTATAACTCTTCCCTATGAGGTTGATGAATTAGACTTGGTAGGATATGCTAACCTACTTCTCAGCAAACCAAAGGACCCTTCTACTGAGAGTTTTGGCACATATACTGAAATCAAGTACAAAAAAATTAAAATGGATGTAAAGGAAAGAGAAGAAACAAAGTCTAAGGCTGAGAAAATGAAAGAAAACCTAGAGAACATACTCAAGTCTCCTGAAGATTCCTTAGGAGAGGTACAAACACTTCCCTCTGCACAACTGCCAAGAAGAACAAGTAGATCAATTGTAGCCAATACCTCTGCTACCTCCAGATCATCATTAACTGGCAAAAGAACCAGTTCTGAGATCCTAGTACAAACTGCTGAAAAGATGAAGCCTAGGCCAAAGATTAAGGCAAAAAGAGAAAAAGTCAAGAATGTTGAAGATGTTAAAGAAGAAGAAGAGGTAGAATCTACAGAGAGGAAAAAGAAAAGAATAAGTGAAGAAGATGAAGAGGAAATAAAGAAAGCAACCTTATTGGAGACAAGAACAAGAAAAGAAGGTGAGACCTCAAAAGAGAAAGATAAAGGAAAACCAAAGAAGGTCAAGAAACCTGATTATGTTCCTCTGCAACTGGAAGCAACTCCAAATGCAATTGCAGAGGGTGGCTTAAAAGAAGTTGCAAGAATTTATGATAAAAGGCCTGCCAATGACAAAACTACTTCTGAAGAAGCAATAGTCATATATATGGGAGCCCACAATTTGACTTTAATTGAAATTATAGATCAACTACTCAAAAGCCTTGTTGATATCCTTAACAAAAGAAGGAATGATGCACTAAGTGAAGAAGCGCAGATAAAGAAAAGAGCAATTGAAAAGGCGTGTCCCACTATCTCTAAGGAAGGTAGAGTCAGAGTCTCTAAAATTCTAACAAAAGAATTTAGAACAAAAAGTAGACTGAATACTCTGATGTCATGGAATGAGGAGGAGATAAAGAAATTGAAAAGGGAAGCACTGAAGAAAAATCTTGAAGGAGAAGACCTACATTGAAAATCCTAAGAATAAAACCTACAAATTCACAAGAGAAGATAAGTTCACTCCTGTCCAAAGACAGAGGAAGAATATGAAGAAAAATTCCAGAGATCTTCCACCTACAAAGCAACCAGTTGACATTAGGTACTCTCAAAGATTCATTGGCTATTGTTTTACTTGCAATAAGTTTGGGCACAAAGCTATTGATTGTAGGAACAAGATAAATCAAAATTCTCTAAGATGTTACACCTGCAATAAAGTTGGTCATAAAGTTGCTGAATGTAGAAGAAAGATAAATTAGAACTCAACTAGGTGTTATGTATGCAATAAGATGGGACATAAGGCTAATGTGTGCAGAAGTAAAGTGCCAAGGAACAATAGGGATAATGCTCAATCCTTATATGGATACTGTTATACTTGTAATAAGTTTGGCCACAAAGCAGCTAACTACAAATCAAAAGTAAGAAGAAATGGAAACACTTAGTAAACAAAGTACACCTGTCATGAGTGCAATCAGACAAGGAACTATAGAAAGAATGTAAGGCTTGTCTCACAAAAGAAAATTGATATTTCTCAACAAAGAATGGAGATGAAAAAAGAATGGAAGAAGAAGGAATTATGTGTTGTTTTCAGACCTTTGCCTAGTGTAGGTGGATCCTCCAATAATTAGAAGATGAAGTACTAGTTTAGGGGGAGTTACAACTGCAGAATTCTACAAACCTCTAAAATGAGCAAGATGTTGAATTCTCAACATTTTAGCTGGTGTTAGTGTGAGTCTGATAAAATAAGGAATTGAAGAAGTCTACTCAAAATTCTAGAAGGAAATCTTTAGATGTGGCAGATTATGGAAGTCCTAAGGGTACATGAACTTAGGGGGAGTTCTTAATGCAAATTATTTATCTCTCCTTCATTATGTTGAAAGAATTCAACATATAAATGAGATTGATGAAATTTTTGGAGCAATTGTTGGACTTGCAGAGGATTACTGAAGATTTAGAAGGTTCTGCATATGAAAAGGTCAAATTGGGTTAAAATAGAGGATGCAAGTAATGCAGAGTAGAATTGTTTGGTGAAATGGCTATATAGGCAATGCCTGATCATTTTTTATCACATTTGATCGAAGAAAAAAGATTTGAAGAGATAAAGGAGAATAGAAGACACTTTGCAAAGCAATTAAGAAAACCCTATCATCACATATCCAAGTGTTTTTTAAATTTCTCTTGTTAAAACCCTAGCTCATGAAGATATTGCAATGGCAACATCAGTCGTGATGGATATAGTTGAAAGGCCAAGGCCAAAATTTAAGACTTGTAAATAGATAAAGATGGGGCTTTTTCTCATGTTCCCACCAATGTGATTCACACTGAAGATGTTCACATTTACATTCATTCGTTGTTAGATGAGTATGACCAATTGAAGCTTGAGCAATTGATGAATGACCATTTTCTTGGAGATGATTTCAAGTTGAAGCCTGAATTTGAAAATATTGCTACCAAAAATCTCGACATCTAGAAGGGTTTCTCGAACTTCCAATACAATGAAGGATGGGTTAGAATAGTCCTAAGCCATATTCATGAGGATTTCTTTTGTTTAGGTAAACCACATATGATCACAAAAGAAGCAATAAAGGCAATAACTAGTTTATGCTCCTCTGAACCAGTGCCTATTCTGAAATCCATTAAAAATGAATAGGTGATGAGGTTCACTGGAGCCAAATTTTACAAAAGGACTTTGAAAGTGAATGACATTGAGTAATTGGGAGTCTAGTATGCAACTATGAATATTGCATACAAAATTTACTACACCAACATGGATAATTCAACCAAAACAACTGCAATTTATACAACATATCAAATGGTAAAAGAGGAAAAGGACTTTGATATTTGTGAGCTCTTGCAGCAAAAGCTCATGGACAACCTGAAAAGAACAAAGGAATACAAATACAAGTTCTAGTATGGCTTTTTAGTCATATGTCTCATGTTCTACTTTTTGAATGAATTGCCTAGAATGAAAGGAATGATATGGAAATTTGATACTCCTTTAGCTCATCAAATCAAAGATTACATGAAAAGTTTCCCTGATCATAAGCATTATGATACTTTATTTTGAAGGTTTTTCAAAACTTTCCAGAATGATATGCAATCCAGAGAAAGTATAACTGCCAAGGTTGTAGAAAAATATAAAAATGATATCACATTTATGGTTGATAAAGACAATTGTTATATGGAGGCTATGGAGACTAGTACTGTTTGGATTACAACTCTTCCCTATTAGATTGTTGAATTAGACTTGGTAGGATATGCTAACCTGCTTCTCAGTAAATCAAAGGATCCTTCTACTGAGATGTCTGGCACATATGATGAAATCATGTACTCAAAAATTAAAAGGGATGTAAAGGAAACATAAGAGAAAATCTACGGCTGAGAAAATGAAAGAAAACCTAGAGAACATACTCAAGTCTCCTGAAGGTTCCTCAGGAGAGGCACAAACATTTCCCTCTACATAACTACCAAGAAGAATAAGAAGATCAACTGCAACCACTATCTTTGTTACCTCTAAATCATCATTACCTGCCAAAAGAACTGGTTCTAATATCCTAGTTCAAACTGCTGAAAATCTGAAGCTTGCCAACTGTCAAAAGAACTGGTTTTTTCTAAGGATTGTTGTTTATATAAATTCTTTGGAAATTATTGCTCTGAATGGATTCAATCTGCAGTGTACCGATTATTAATAGATACGGGCCCCAAGTCTGTTTGGCTTCCTAAAGGTTCAAGGGAGTCACTCAGCCACCAATGTTGTCTAATGGTTTGTGTATTGGGGTAGTACCCCTCAATCCATGGCTCAGGTAAAATTGATAACCGCTTTGCCACAAATGACAACTCTTGGTTTACCTCACGGATGGGAACTAGTCAATCGGGTAGGGGTCATTACACTTTTCGTTGGTAGGTCCTCTCAATGGGCCGGCTACTTCTGGGTTCCTGTGGTTCTCCTCACAATGAGTTTTAGGGCTATATGCCCAATCACTTCCCACAATTAAGTGAATAGGGGTGTTCCTTGATCCAAACTTGTAATCCAAATGAACAATATTGATGTGAAAAAAGAGCTACTATAATAATCACAATGTTTGGAGGGCCACTGCAAAAAAAAAAATTGGTAGAAATTCCACCTAGTGAGCCCAAGAAAGTGCTCTAATACCAGATGAGAGGAACTTCCTGCAACAAAATAATGAAAAGTGCATGAAATAACAGATTTATAGAAATAGCAGGAACACAAAAGGAATTTATTGATCACAGGCCACTTTGAGGAGGCTCAATACAATAAATTTGTGGATGCCTTCATTGGCCTCAACACGTACTTATATACTAAGTCTAATCTAAACAACTACTACACATGAATGTGGGAAATACAATATGCTCACGGAATGACTTACAAAGCATATGCGTCCATAGCAACTAATATACTAACCAAGTAAAGAGAAGGGTTAAACAGGGGTTCCTAACACCTCTTGACCACTTCTATTCTGTCATTTGTTTGTGGGTGAAAGGCTATGTTTTTTTATCTTGGTGTCCATCATGTTGGGATAAGGTGCCATTAACCTTGTAAATCCCAATATTGTATTTATTCCGTTTATTATATGTGATTTGTAATTATCCATGAGGAGATGTACTAGTTTCACTGGCAGGGGCAATTTCAGAGTAACCAGAGTTGATTATGGAGTGACTTTTGCTATTGGAAAATGTAAAAACTCACGATAAATGAGGGTAGGCATGCTCCCTTGAGGAATATACTATTTTTGGCATGTACGACAACTGTCATAATGTTTGGTAAGTGAATCTATGACATATGTAAGTTGTCATAAGATTCTAAGATTCTATGATGCATATTACGGATATGTAGTTGTATATTTGCTATTTTTAGTCCAAAGTTCCTATCTTGGAAAGATACTCTTTTGTAGAATCTATGTGGTTATGATTTGTCATAAGATGTTGTAAGAGGCCAGATTTAGTCTTGGGCACCCAACCTTTGCATGGTTGTTTTTTGGACAAGTGTAAGATGCTTGTAAGATGGTAATTAATGTTTACAGGTTAGAGAATCTTAGGAGAGAGAAGGTTCGCCTAGGATGAGTTGGAAAATGTTTCTATAAGTATTTTCCATGTATTTGTTTCTGCAATATAGATTTTAGGTACTCAGGTCCTGTAGGAATGCTGTTGGATTGGAGACTTGTGGAGAGAGTTGTGTAGTTGATGTATTGTCTAATCTTGTTGAGATTAATACAAACTTGTGCCTCTTTCCTGGTGGAGTTTTTCACCCACAAGGGTTTTCTCCATGTAAACACTATGTCTTGTGTTGTGTTCTTCATGTTTGGCATTTTCTAGAGCTGTAGTGGGTTTTATGTTTTGCTACAATATCCATTATTAATGTACACTTAAAGATTGCTGAAATTTATTCGAATCAGATTTCCATTATAGTAGTTTTACTTTCATTTCTAACACATCATGCTCCATAATGTAGACCTAAACTTACTAACAAACTAGATACCCCTATAAAAAATAATGGGCTTCGATAGCCCAAAATGTTCCCATACATTGTTAAAGAACATTTTAGCTACTTCTTTTCCTATGATATTCTTTTTACAAGCCATTAGAATACACAAGTTGCTAAACTTCTCAACTATCACAAATAAAAAATCATGCCCATGTCTATTCATAGGAAACCCTCCTACAAAATCCATAGAAACACTTTTCGTGTGCATACCTTGTTTTGCATTTGCTACTGCAACATAATTTGCAACTTCTAAAAATTCTTGCTACCTATTGTCGCATTTTTGGCCAAAACACATACCTTTACAAATAAGCCACTATTTTTCCTACACCAAATGACCCACCACTTTGGAGGTATGTGCTTCCCTCATCAATAAAATCCATTGTGCTTTTGGCACACATAATCTCCCTACATTATATAGCAATTAATCTTGAAGATAAAAGGTCTTCTTCACTTTTTACATTTACCTATGAAAGAAGTTCATTATATTTCTTACCAAACTCTTTATCATATGTACGTTCTTCAACATAATCTTATTTTGTGAAGGGATCCAAGTGAGTTGCAATAGATATTATTGAAATAGGTGCGCCACACAACATATCTACCACAACATTATTAGTCCCTCTTTTTTTTTTATTTGTCTTCAAATCTTATCTCGTAAATTTTCTATCTTAAGAGAGAGTGATATTTTAAAAAAAAATTATATAGAAAAAACTACAATTTAAGATAACTACTTAAAATAAGCACAAAAATAAAATATTCATGGGATCAATAGATCCCCAAAAAAACCCAAAAAATTAAGTCATGGTTGCTAGCCAAAAGAAGCTAAGCAATTACATCAGATTGTGCCCTTAATGGTGTGATGTCAATTTAGGGTTTTTCATTTTCACACCTTCTCTCTCTATGACTTTAATGTCATTTTATTTGATTGATGGGAAGTATAAAAGAATAATTCACTCTATGTTTTATCTTTATACTTGTACTTTTTAATAGGGGCTAGGTATGGAATGCTTATCTATAACCTATATTTGAATAGCTATTTAGTTATTAAGTACATTTGCTTTGTAATTAGATGATCTAGGGTAGCTCCCTGCAGTTAAGGACATTCCCATATATGTTGGAGCATTGTACAGGGTGAAACTTTGACAAAGCATCAACATAGTTGTTACATTGAACAAAATTTCTCATCAAACTAGAGAAGTACCAATGTAAGTTGCTTTTTGTGCACTTTCTTCAAATATAAGGAATGCTTAGCCAATACTTCTAGATTGGGAGCTTCTAATGTCACATTCTAATTCTTCACTTTCCTCTATGGAACAAACAACTTTTCTATCCTCAATACATTTATGTGCAACAAATGAATTGGTCTCACTTCATAATAAATTTATGCTCCAATCATTAGCAATGCCCATTTCAAGATCCAATGTAAAGCACCTTAAGGAGACAGTTTGCCCAAATCCATAGGATTAGAAATTTGATGCAAGGATTCTCTTGTGCATTGGCCAAAAAGTTATGCTAAGTTCTAATTTGGGGGTAGGGGGGGAACATGCCTTGTGAATCATGCACTAGGACAAGTTGAAGCAATTGTATATAAAAACAACTAAAAACCCCCAGACCTCCCGGTATTTTTGGCAGTGCAATTCAAACATTACATAGGCCCACCTTGGGATCACAATCAGAAAAAGAATGTGCCCATAATCCCGCTAAGCATATGCAACATAGTCCATATGTTGCACTAAGAAAGCAAGAAGAGAACTGCTTACCAACACTTTCAACTAAAAATACTTGACCGACAATAACAAAAAAGGTTTATAATTTACATACATATTTATTTGTCCACTATGAAACATTGTTCTCTTATTTACAAGAATGTAATTTCACAATCATGCGTATAAATTTAATTTACTCCATTTATTTTTTGAATGCAAAATTTGATAATGATATTGGATTGTCCAAGCAAGATATTGTAGATCACCAGGAAAGAATTTCCACTAGCTATCACCCATGGCATGTACACCATACACCTCTAGATCCATTGATATACACTAATAGTGAATCTTCTTCTGATAGAGATCATGTGATGCAAGAAGATAGTTTTGATGAATGGCAAGTCTGATCAGCATTGTATCTAGGTATAGCTTCTAAACTAGATGACCTTAGCATGCTTGGCCAATTTGAGATTGACAATAACCACAATTTACCTACACCAACCATCAATCCACTTTTGCAAGTGTCAGCATTTGGTTTCATTGACTCCAACCATTCAACATACCACATCCCAAATGTTAGGACTCACTGTGAAGACAATTTATCTACTCAACAAAAATATCCTATGATATAATTATATCGTACTCTTTTTGTATCCCTTGGATTCACATAGTTTCATTGACTCCATAGTATTGCTTTATTTCTATACCTTAGGTATCATCCTATGCATACACTTGTCACACTTAGGTATCATCCTACAAATCATGACCATCACAGCACACATGTGGACCACAAGAACCCTTGAAACATTTGCCAACACAATGTAGTGGTCAATTCAGTTGCAACAGCCTGATAATTCTTGAGAATTGTAGAGGCGTGAGAAATTTCTTGCCCATTCATTGCCACGTCATCAAGCCACGTCACCTTTGACTGGTCAAACCTTATATCAGCCCTGAAATAGCTAATTTTGTGATTCTACACTTCACTCTTGAGTGCTAGTCCCTATTCTTGGCAAAATGGTAGAATAGAAACTCCATCTGTAGTTCTGCCAATCCACATTGAGCACTCGCCATCACCTTCTACAGAATGGTGGAAAGCAACACTTTCCGCACTTCTGTGTATCCCTTATCTGCTCAGCCCATTGGCTTCCGTAGAACTGGAAAAAACAACAAATCGCCCTCATTCCACACTACCGTACTTCCACGTGCCTTGGCCCTTTTCAAATTTGGCAGAATGGTGGGAAACCTAAGTAAAGCCCTTGATTTTCACTTTTCATCTCGACACAAGCACTTCGATTTTGTAGAAATAGAAGTGCCAATAGAATCATTGAAGATATATCTAGACAATCTGAGGAAGTGAGGAAGGTGATTAGATGCCTAGAAAGAATGAATAAATTGCCCTTCCTAAGGATACTGGAGCATTTTTTACAGAGGGCCAAGTTAAGACAAATCTACGTGCTCTAGATACTCCTTCAGAGAAAAGTTCTTCTCTTTTGGAAACTGTTGAGGCACAAAAAATTTGAGGGTCAGGTTAAAGACAATGCTACACCTCCTTCAGAGAATTCAGGAAATGTGGAATTGAGGAGAGAAGATACCCCTAAGGAGCAGAGATCTAACTAAGGAATTCACAGTGCACATTCTAAGGTAGTATCACTATGAGTTGGTCTACATTTCTCTACAAAGAAACATATGATGGACTGTGGTTCTAAAGATAGCTTCTTATAGGTATTGACATGCTATATCCAAGTTTTTAGCTCTTCACATCTTCAGCATTAAAAGTTGCAAGGGACAAAGTATCGCTCATCACCTAGACAGAGAAAAATAGTAATGGGGAGATACGAGAATGCTTTGTATTCCTCTAGAAGAGATTTTCTTGTCATGTGGTTCTAAGGAATGACTAAGATATGTATGAGATATGGTATGATGAATTTTGAAGTGCTCTAGTGGTCCACAAAGTTAGTACTGAAGTGGCAAAGGCAATGCAGTCTATTTTGGAGCCTAAATACACAAGTTTGAGTTTTGTAGAAGTTGAAAAAAGTATAGATCTATCACCAAAACTTATGTGGAGCTATTATATGGTCTAAGGTACATCGGGTATGATTCACATGCAGACAATTTTTAGTTTCCATTAACGCATCAAGTAATCATGTCTGCAAGTAAAGTTCTAAGTGTTTTTGTCCTCTAGAACCCTGGTTATCCAAGTCACTATTTGAATTCCTTCAAAAACATCAGATAAAACTGTGTGGATATGATAAGTAGCATATATTGATGTCTAAGTTCATTTCCAAAAGGTTTCAGGCCTTGCACTTCACTACTACATCATATCTTAAGATGTGAAGCATCACATGTGGTTCAGAAGACTTTGTTTTCTACAGATAGTCATGTTTTCTATCTTGTGGATGCATAGCTTGATATGATAATCCTTCAGTAAGGTGTATTGATGTTGTTTATCTCTTGTATGATTGAATCCTTGGTCCACATTAAGTTTTTGGCTTCTCCTCGATAGTTGAAATATGAACAGTTAATAGTGCTAAGCAGTATGTGCTGACTAGTTAAGTACTTGTTGCACGCAGAGGCTCGTGACTAGTTTCTCCAAGTCTAGAATGTATGGAAAGATGTGCCCTAATTTTTTTCATAATGTCATGAGGTCTGCAACAAGTTTTCTTATCATCTTGCATGTGTTGAGGCCGACTAGTGACTAGTTACACATTTCACCCAATATTGATCATGTTGCCGACCTAATCAATTTTCAATGTGTTGCGGAGGATACATATAGAAGATATAATTCATTTGAGAAGTAAGCAATGCAAAGGTGAGAATAGAAAAGTAGAGGGCAAGATATGAAGTGTGCAAAATCAGTTTGATAATACAAATTGAGCAAGAAAAGCACACTGCACCATCAACATAAGATAGATGTGTTTTGCATAGTATTTAATGTATTTATATTATTATTGTAAAACATATTGCAGCGAGCAGATTGATTAGGGAGTAGTAGCTTCCTTGGGTGGTTGCCCTAAATTAAAGTTGTAATACAGGGAGTAGTTTTTCCTTGGGTTGCAGCCAAAAAAAGTTGTAAACATTTTTGCAATGAGCATATTATATTATGAGCTAACACTCACCGTGGTTTTTCCCTGCTTTAGGATTTTCCACTTAAAAATAATGGTGTCATGAGTTGACTATTGTGTTGCATGCTTTCCTTACTATTTTAAAAGTTATTCAATTTTAACAGTTAATATTTAGTTAAATTTTTGTATGTGCTTATTCACCCCCTTCTCAACACTTCATTGTGTTCAACAATTAGTATCAAAGCCAAGTACCTGTGGATAGCTTAACAGCTAAGGTAGATCCCATTTTTGAACACATGGAATCTAAAGTCATGGACAATGATATATTTGTTTGAAAACCAAATCTTGAAGCAATGGAACCTAAAAGTTGGCATCTTGATGATTGCGAAGTAGACCTTGAAGTGGAACTCAACTCTACCCTTGATGATCTAGATGAGGCAAGAGAACTAAACAAAGAACATGAAGACTTGCTTGAGACAATGAAGAAGACAATTGACAAATTAAAGGCAAAGGCCAAAGAGTCAAATGAATAAGATGGCAAGTCTAAAACTCTATTAGAAGGATAGAAAGGAGGTGACACAAAAATCAAAGAGAAGAAGAAATGATCTCAAACCTAAAGGTCATGTTTGAAGAAAAAAAGAGGATTAAAGACTGCTTGTACATCAAGCTCAATGAGGAATAAGCTAAATGTTCAAAAGTTGAAGAAGAAGTTGTCATTTTGAAGAAAGAATTGGAAAAGGCAAAAAAATAGACTGACAAAGGACTAAAGCTGAAAGGAGGATATAAAATCCTTGATGAAATCATTAATTCTCAAAAGCTAGCAAATGAAGAATCAAGTCTTGGTTTTGAAAAGGGGAAAAGTCCAATGTTCAATGCTTCTGCAAATCTATATGATAACTTCCAATCTGAAGGAAAGGTTGAATCAAAGAAGGAGAAGACCTACATCCTAAGAAGAAAATCTACAGAGTCACAAGAGAAGATGAGCTCACTCCTATCCAAAGACAGAGGAAGAATATGAAGAAAAATTCAAAGATCTTCCACCTACAAAGCAACCAGTTCACATCAAGCACTCTCAAAGCTTCAATGGCTATTGTTTTACTTGCAATAAGTTTGGGCACAAAGCTGCTGATTGTAGGAACAAGATAAATCAAAATGCTCTAATATGTTACACCTACAATAAACTTCGTCATAAAGTTGCTTAATGTAGAAGCAAGACAAATCAGAACTCAACTAGGTGTTATGTATGCAATAAGATGGAACATAAGGCTAATGTGTGTAGAAATAAAGTGCTAAGGAACAACAAGGATAATGCTCAACCCTTATATGGATACTGTTATACTTGTAATAAGTTTGGCCACAAAGCAACTAATTGCAGATCAAAAGTAAGAAGAAATAGAAACACTCAGCAAATAAAGTACACCTATCATGAGTGCAAGCAAGTAAGGAACTCTAGAAAGAATGTAAGGCTTGTCTCACAAAACAAAGTTGATATTGCTCAACGAAGAATGGAGATGAACAAAGAATGGAAGAAGAAGGAGGTATGTGTTGTTTTCAGACCTCTGCCTATTGCAAGTGGATCCTTCGATAACTAAAAGATGAAGTACTTGTTCAGGGGGAGTTACAATTGTAGAATTCTAAAAAGCCATAAAACGAGCAAGATGTTGAATTATTAGCATTTTGGCCAATGTTGGTGTGAGTATGATAAAATAAGGAATTGAAGAAGTCTACTCAAAATTTTGGAAGGAAATCTTTAGATGTGGCAGATTACAGAAATCCTTAGGGTTTACAATGATTAGGGCATCTACCAAAAGGATACATGAATGCAGGGGGAGTTGTTACTGTAAATTCTTTATCTGTCCTTCATTATGATGAAATAATTTAACATGTAAATGAGATTGATGAAATTTTTGGAGCAATTGTTTGACTTGTAGAGGATTGCAGAAGGTTTAGAAGGTTCTGCATATGAAAAGGCCAAATTGGGTTAAAACATAGGATGTAGTTAATGCAGAGTAGAATTGTTTGGCGAAATGGCTATATAGGCGATGGATGATCATTTTTTGTCACATTTGATTGAAGACAAAAGATTTGAAGAGATAAAGGAGAATATAAGACACTCTACAAAGCAATTAAGTAAACCCTATCACCGCATCCAAGTGTTTTTTTAAATTTCTCTAGTTAAAACCCTAGCTCTTGAAGATATTGCAATGGAAACACCTATAGTTGAAAGGCCAAGACCAAAATTTAAGGCTTGAATCACTTTAAGTCAACATAAACAGATAAAGATGGGTCTCTTTCTCATGTTCCCACCAATGTGATTCACACTGAAGATGTCCACATTTACATTCATTCATTGTTAGATGAGTATGACCATTTGAAGCTTGAGCAATTCGGGAATGACCATTTGCTTGGAGATTATTTCAAGTTGAAGCCAGAATTTGAAAATATTGCTACCAAAAATCTTGACACCTGGAAGGGTTTCCTGAACTTCCAATGCAATGAAGGATGGGTTGGAATAGTCCTAAGCTATATTCATGAGGATTTATTCTGTTTGGGTAAACCACATATGATCACAAAGGAAGCTATAAAGGCAATAACTGGTTTATGCTCCTCTAAATTAGTGTTTGTTCTGAAATCCATTAAAAATGAAAAGGTGATGAGGCTCACTGGAGCTAAATTTGACAAAAAGACTTTGACAGTGAATGACATCGTGGAATTGGGGGTCCAGTATGCAACTCTGGATATTGAATATAAAATTTACTACACAAACAGGGAGAATTCAACCAAAACAACTGCAATTTATACAACATATCAAATGGTAAAATAGGGAAAGGACTTTAATCTTTGTGAGCTCTTGTGGAAAAATCTCATGGACAACCTAAAAAGAATAAAGGAATCCAAATACAGGTTTCGGTATGGCTCTTTAGTTGAATATGTCTCATGTTCTACTTTTTGAATGAGTTGCTTAGAATGAAAGGAATGCTATGGAAATTAGATACCCCTGTAGCTCATCAAATCAAGGATTACATGAAAATTTTCCCTGATCATAAGCATAGTGATACTTTATTTTGGGGGTTTTTAAAACTTTCCAAAATGATATGCAATCTAGAGAAAGGATACCTTTCAAGGTTGTAGAAAAATATAAAAATAATATCACATTTATGGTTGATAAAGACAATTATTATATGGAGGCTATGGAGCTAGTATTATTTGGATTACAACTCTTCCCTATGAGGTTGCTGAAATGGACTTGGTAGGATATGCTGACCTGCTTCTCAGCAAATCAAAGGATCCTTCTACTGAGAGGTTTGGCACATATGATGAAATCATATACAAAAACATTAAAAGGGATGTAAAGGAAATAGAAGAGACAAAATCTAAGGCTGAGAAAATGAAAGAAAACCTAGAGAACATACTCAAGTCTCATGAAGGTTCCTTAGGAGAGGCACAAACACTTCCATCTGCACAACTATCATGAAGAACAAGTAGATCAACTATGACCACTACCTCTGTTGACTCCAAATCATCATTACCTACCAAAAGAACTGGTTCTGAGATCCCAATACAAACTACTAAAAAGATGAAGCCTACCAAATGCAAAAAGAACTGGTTTTTTTAAGGATTGTTGTTTCTAGAAATGGTCTGCCAATTACTGCTCTAAATGGATTCAATCTGTGGTTTTCTAGCTATCAATACATATGGATCCCAAGTTTGTGTGGCTTCCTAAAGGTTCAAGGGAGTCATTCGGCCACCAATACTGTCTAACGGTTTGCATATTGGGGCAGTACCCCTCACTCTACAGCTCAGTTAAAACTGATAACCACTTTGCCACAAATGACAACTCTTGGTTTACCTCACGAATGGGAACTAGTCAATCTGGTAGGGGTCATTGCCCTTTTTGCTGGCAGGTCCTCTCAATGGGCCAGCTACTTGAGGGTTCCTGTGGTACTCCTCACAATGAGTTTTAGGGTTTTATGTCGAAGCACTTCCCATAGCTAAGTGAATAGGGGTGTTCCCTAATCTGATCTTCCAATCCAAATAAACAATACCGATGCGAAAAAAGAACTACTACAACAATCATAGTGCCTAAAGGGCCTCTACAGGAAAAAAAAAATTAGCATAAATTCCACCCAGTGAGCCCAAGAAAGCATTCTGATACCAAATGAGAGGAACCTCCTACAACAAAATAATGAATAATGCACAAAATAACAGATTTATAGAAATAGAAAAAATACAAAAGAAATTTATTGATCGTAAGCCACTTTGAGGGGGCAAACTCCTTTGAGCAAGCTCAATACAATAAATTCATGGATGCCTTCATTGGCCTCAACACGTACTTATATACTAAGTCTAATCTAAACAACTACTACTTCCCATGAACGTGAAATAATAGAATATGCTCACAGACAACTTACAAAGCATATGTGTCCATAGCAACTAATATACTAAAGAAGTAAAGAGAAGGGTTAAACACGGGTTTCTAACACCTCTTGACCACTTCTATTCTATCATTTGTTTGTGGGTGAAATGCTATGTTTTTTTAGCTTGGTGTCCATCATGCTCTATAATGTAGACCTAAACTTACTAACAAACTAGATATCCCTATAAAAAATAATGGACTTCGGTAGCCCAAAATGTGCCCATACATTGTTAAAGAACATTTTAGCTACTTCTTTTCCTATGATAATCTTTTTACAAGCCATTAGAATACACATGTTGCTAAAGTTATCAACTATCACAAATAAAAAATCATGCCCATGTCTATTCGTAGGAAACCCTCCTACAAAATCCATAGAAACACTTTCCGTATGCATACCTTGATTTGCATTTGCTAGTGCAACGTAATTTAAAACTTCTAAAAAATCTTGCTACTTGTTGTTGCATTTTAGGCCAAAACATGTACCTTTACAAATAAGCCACTATTTTTCCTACATCAAATGACCCACCACTTTGGAGGTGTGTGCCTCCCTCATCAATAAAAGCCATTGTGCTTTTGGCACACATAATCTCCCTACCTTATATAGCAATTAATCTTGAAGATAAAAGGTCTTCTTCACTTTTTACATTTACCTATGAAAGAAGTTCATTATATTTCTTACCAAACTCTTTATCGTATGTACATTCTTCAACATAAGCTTATTTTGTTAAGGGATCCAAGTGAGTTACAATAGCCATTGTTGAAATAGGTGTACTACACAACATATCTACCACAAGATTATTAGTCCCTCTTTTTTTTCATTTTTCTTCAAATCTTATCTCATAAATTTTCTATCATAAGAGATATTGATATATTTTTTTAAAATTATATAGTAAAAAAACTACAATTTATGATAACTACTTAAAATAAGCACAAAAATAAAATATTCAGGGGATCAATAGATCCCCAAATAACCCAAAAAATTAAGCCGTGGTTGCTAGCCAAAATAAGCTAAGCAATTACATCGGATTGTGCCCTTAATGGTGTGATTTCGATTTAGGGTTTTTCATTTTCACACCTTTACTTTCTATGACTTTAATGTCATTTTATTTGATTGATGGGAAGTATAAAAGAATAATTTACTCTCTGTTTAGTATTTATACTTATACTTTTTAATAGGGGCTAGGTACAGATGCTTAACTATAACCTATATTTGAATAACTATTTAGTTATTAAGTACATTTGCTTTGTAATTAGATGATCTAGGGTAGCTCCCTACAATTAAGGACATTCCCATATATGTTGGAGCATTGAATGGGCTGACACTTTGATAAAGCTTCATCATAGTTGTTACATTGAACTAAATTTCTCGTCAAACTAGAGAAGCACCAATGTAAGTTACTTTTTGTGCACTTTCTTCAAATATAAGGAATGCTTAGCCAACATTTATAGATTGGGAGCTTCTAGTGTCATGTATTCTAATTCTTCACTTTCCTCTATGGAACAAACAACTTTTCTTTCCTCAATACATTTATGTGCAACAAATGAATTGGTCTCACTTCATAATAAATTTATACTCTAATCATTAGCAATGCCCATTTCAAGATCCAATGTAAAGCACCTTAAGGAGACAGTCTACCCAAATCCAGAGTATTAGCACTTTGATGCAAAGATTCTCTTGTGCATTGGCCAAAAAGTTATGCTAATTTCTAATTTGTGCGTGGGAGCAACCCTTGTGAATCATGCACTAGGACAAGTTGAAGCAATTGTATACAAAAGCAACTAAAAAGCCCCAGACCTCCCCTTATTTTTGGTAGTGCAATTCAAACATTACATAGGCCGACCTTGGGATCACAATCAGAAAAAGAATGTGCCCATCATCCCACTAAACCATGGTGGGCATCACCAAATTTCTTAAAAGATGGCATAGGCCTTAACAATCCATAAATCACAAGGTCTAACACTTGAAAAGACAATAATCAACATTGACAACATTAATCACCAAGGAGTCACATTCAAAGTTATATGGAGAGTACTATGTGCGTATGCAACATATTCCATATGTTGCACTGAGAAAGCAAGAACAAAACTGCTTACGAGCACTCTCAACTAAAAATACTTAACCAACAATAACAAAAAAAAGGTTTATAATTTACATACCTATTTATTTGTCCACTATGAAACATTGTTCTCTTATTTACAAGAATGTAATTTCACAATCATGCATATAAATTTAATTTACTCCATTTATTTTGTGAATGCAAAAACTGACAATGATATTGGATTGTCCAAGCAAGATATTGTAGAGCACTAGGAAAGAATTTCCAATAGCTATCACCCATGGCATGTACACCATACACCTCTAGATCCATTGATATACACTAATAGTGAATCTTCTTCTGATATTCAAAAAATCTCAAAAATACAAAAAAAAACTCAAATATTCAAAAAATCTAAGCAATAAACCAAATGCAAGTCATCCTCAATCCATACCAATCTAGTCAATCAATCTAGCCAAATCATCCAATCACATTAGTTGGTCTTGATCCTAATCTTATCGTAAACAAAATAGATCAATCAGTCATCAATGGGATATATCGTTCCCACATCCTTGTGTTGATCTAGGGATATATCGTTCCCCACAATGACAACACTATAGTCATCATCATCAATCAATCATAAATGGGATATATCGTTCCCACATCCTTGTGCTAATCTAGGGATATATCGTTCCCCACAATGATAACACTATCATCATCATCATCAAATCAATCAATCAATCAATCGATCATTGGTTTACAGCTTGACAGAGGCAATACCTTATTTGTTTTTGTATCATTTGTGCATGCTTGTTTGCTTTCTTGTGTGTGTCATCATTTTGTCTTCCATTTGTATTGAGTCCTTATCATTCTAGCTAATATTCATACCTTGTGTATGTTGGAATATTTTTTTGCATTAACCTTTGCATCTAAGGTCATATCATACCTTCTATGCATTAGAACTTTAATGTTCTAAGTATCCTTCCTCATATGTCTCGACAAGGTTGTATTACGCTAGGTGCACAAGACACATTGTCACCCTGGTCTTTATACCTTGGTGCATAATGTCTAGTGCTATATCAAACTATAGGACTCAAGTCAACATAACTACTCCTCATAAATCTATTAATCCTCATCTATCTTTCTATCTTCTCCTTCCACAAATTTTCCATCTATTATCTCCCTCTTTTCTTCCTATCCATTCATTTCGAGAGCACACCTGTATTCTTCCAATTCGTCTGTCCTCTCAAGGGGGCATCATTCAACCCATTAATTAATCAACTAAACATTTCTTCTACCTGATTGGGGCATCGTCATTTCTAATCCAATCATATTGTTCTTCTAAACCAATATCTTCCTCTATCCAACATAGCACTATGTTTTAAACTTCTTTAAAAATATGTTACTTCAAAACACCATCTCAAAGAGGGGCAAAATGTAGACACCTAAAATTAACCCATTCCTAGATCAAGCTTTCATCTGTCATACTTCATTAATAAAATAATTCTTAATTATTTGATTAAGTTCATCTATCGATCATGATCAATTTATTCCTCCATATTTAATTAAATAATTCTAATTATTTAATTAAATCGATTTTCCTCCTCACATTAATTAAATAAAATTTAAATTATTTATTTAATTAAAACTAATATTCCATATTCTTCCAAATAAATAAAATTTAATATTTTATTTATTTATCCATGTGCATGAAATTAAATAATTTATTTATTTAATTTCCTATTATTCTCTCTCGTCCATTTTTCACTCTCAACCAATTTAGATTACTAATCAATCAAATTAGTTAATTAAATCAATCAAATTAGTTAACTAAATCAATCAAAACAATTAACAGGTTAGTCAATCTAGTCAACTCTTCAATCAATTCAGATCAATACCCAATCAAGTCAGTCATGTGATCAATCAATTCAGTCAACTCCTTAATTAGATCTATTAACTCTCTTGATGCATGAGAGGATATTGTCACTCTCTCGTTCGTGCTCATCCTCTCAACCATTCTTAGCCATTGATCATTCTGATCATCCACAACCGTTGATCTTCATCTTTGAGGGTCTATAAATAAAATGTTCTACAAATCATCTAATCCTCTCTGATCTTCATAGAACATTATTCTACAGAAATCCCTCTAGATCTTATCATCATCACATCACAAAGTTATGTTGTTTAATTAAGCAATCCATAATAATCAAAGAGAAAAGAGCAATCTATTGGAGTAGGGTGCACTTCAATATGCTCGATCAGTGAAGGCAAATTTGTTTGTGCAAAAGGAGGTACATTGTATTATTTTTCATTTGCTTTCGTTTATTCTTTCCATGCAAATTTCACCTATCATAATTCTTAAGACCAATCTGTCAACACTATGTTTCTTATATTATCCTATTAAGATATATACTCCATAATAATAATAATAGCGTTCTAATTTCATTTACCTTATGGTGCAACCCCATTTTCTTATAATAACCTAGTTTATGGACTAGATAATATTTGTGCTTAGCTTTTTAAGTTAAATATTACCTTAATGGTCAGTAGAAAGATATCGGGGGATGCTATATAGTATGATTATAAATGTTTTATCTCTTAATTCAATCTCAACAACACCAGTAAATTAAATGGCAGTTGCCTTCCATTTAGAACACAACCATACAATTCAATACAACTTTAGTACCCTTCCCATGGATCCTATGATAGTTCCAATATTAGGGTTCTTATACATAAGAGATCAAAAGATGTCATGCAGTTAGCAAGAAAATAGACCCAAGTTACCCTATCAAAACCTATATATCTCAACTTAGGTCTCAAAGATTCCTACACTTTTTCCATACCCATCAATGGTGATCAATGATATAATCAAGCTATTGTAAAATTAGACAAGATCAATCCTAGCAAGGACCTCCTAGAGAGTCTAATTATAATTTTTTTAGGATTGTTTTCATACCAAACCAACTTTCTTAATCCTAACCTTGATCACATCAATAACACTTTTGAGTATTAATCATATCAATGATATGATCAAAAGTAGAAATAATTATGAATATTGCATAGGATAATGACAATGAATAAGTTATTCAGACCCTGAATACATAACATTATGATAGAACATTTTTTCCATTTACTCATCCTTATTGCAATGATCCTGTCTCAAGAATTTTATACTAACTTCATTTTAGTTTGCAAGGGCAGCCCATAAGTAATGCACTTATCTTCAATCCTTATTAACTTTCTTATGAGACTTAACATCACATCTATATACCTATGTCCAATGTTCCATTATAATTATTATACTTTGTATAAACTCATAGTGATAGTGATAACTTAAATATAAACTATTCCCAAGTAATCCCCAACCATTAAATGTGGGGCTTAATAACTGTTAAGTTAAAGTTCTTTTATACCTAATTGTGCACATATGCACATTTAATGTTTGAATTATAATAAGCATAAGTATGGAGTCAAAGTACATTGTTATTCCATATAAACAAATAAATGTAAAAATCAATAGCATATGATACACAAATTGTTCAATCCATTCCACAAGAACAAGCAGCCTCACGCATACAAGATGAAAACTATTTGACAAAATGTCTTGAAGAGATGAGGTCTCATGGAATGCATATGTCCAAAATGTTTGTTAGAAAGTTCATGGAAGATTTTAAGCAAATGAAACTAGAAAGTGTAAGGTTAGACTCCACAACCTTAGTGATAGCAACACCAAATTTTTCTTATGCATCTATCAACCTTAAACATTTCCTTTTAGCCACAAGACTAAGTAGTTCTAACTTAAATATCGTTTTACGAAGGTAATAGCAACAAAATAGTGTACTTAGCTTGATGGATAATGTTGAAGATAATTTTGATGTAGGCACTAAAATATGCTATGCTCTCCCTTCTCCCCATATTGACCCATATTTATTTTCTGACATCCAAATAGAGTAAGTTGCTTCTTTCTGCATATCAACTCATACCTCTAGAACTAGGAACCCCACAAACAAAGAAATGAGATCTACCTCAATTATAAACTCAATATCATGGTGGATGCTTGTTGTAATGTTAGAGATCATCCTTAATGCCTTAATCTAAACATCTCCCATCCTATTGTCATCACCTAAGATACTTGAGATTATTTGTGAAAGGCTAAGTTGTCCATAACCTCCTTGTAATTCCCATACTCAAGTATTTGAGAACCATTTTAATGACAGGGAGCAATTTATATGTGGAGAAGAATGGAAGAGAAGTTTTTCCAATTTTGGACAAATGCTAGCTTTAACAATAACCTGAATGATCTCATGCTCTATTAGCATTATAAGTTGACCTTTCTCGTTAAAAGCCTCTTGATTGAGTAAAAGGACTAGATTTGCATGTCCACACAACAACAAATACAACAAAAAAGTACCACCTTCTTCCTTGTCATCTCTAGTCAACACAAAGAACACATATTTCTTGTGATTAGTGAAGACCATGACTATTGAGAAATTCAAGGTAAACAAGACAACTATATCCAGTCACAACAACATGGTTGTGGCTCTCGCTCTCTCTATGTGCATGTGCACCCTTACATATAATCCAGTAGCCTCCATGACATCAAGACAAAAATGAGTTTCTTGAGCACATACCACCATGTAAAGTTTTCAATCCAATCACTCTCTCACACTCTACCTTTAGGTGCCATCATCACCCACAATCTAGACAAGAACACATTACCAAGAGGAAAATGAGCATAAACATTCACTAGATATGTATATAAAATGAAATTTCCACCAATGCACCATTTCCTATCTGATCTGCACAAATTGAATGAAGTGAGGAGGGAAGGCAATATGCCATTCTTCAGTAATGGTAAGGTAGCTCACCATAAATTTGTCTCCTCCTGTTCCCTTTTTTTGTCCCATGCATTCAACTCCCTCTTCAATATGGTGGTTGGTAGATTTTCCATTCTATCTTTTTCATTTTCATTTTATTTTATTTTAGTTTTGTTATACAAGGCTGACATGCAAGCCAGTCCTTTAATGTGAGATGTGACACACATTTACTTTCATATCCCCTAATGGGTTGTACCAAGGTCCTCTTGACCACTTCTTTTATGTCATCTATTTATGGGTGAAAGGCTATGTTTTTTTTTAGCTTGGTGTCCATCATGCTTCATAATCTAGACATAAACTTACCAACAAACCAGATATCCCTATAAAAAATAATGGACTTTGGTAGCCCAAAATGTACCCATACATTGTTAAAGAACATTTCAGCTACTTCTTTTCCTATGATAATCTTTTTACAAGCCCTTAGAATACACATGTTTCTAAACTTGTCAACTATCACAAATAAAAAATCATGCCCATGTCTATTCATAGGAAACCCTCCTACAAAATCCATAGAAACACTTGCCATATGCATACCTTGTTTTGCATTTGCTAGTGCAACATAATTTATAACTTTTAAAAAATCTTGCTACCTGTTGTTGCATTTTGGGCAAAAACACATACCTTTAAAAATAAGCCACTATTTTTCCTACATCAAATGACCCACCACTTTCGAGGCATGTCTCCCTCATCAATAAAATCCTTTGTGCTTTTGACACACATAATCTCCCTGCCATATATAACAATTAATTTTGAAGATAAAAAGCCTTCTTCACTTTTTACATTTATCTATGAAATAAGTTCATTATATTTCTTACCAAAATCTTTATCATGTGTACATTCTTCAACATAAGCTTAATTTGTGAAGGGATCAAAAGTGAGTTGCAATTTTTCTGGACCTTGAAAAATGAGTAATAACAAAGAAATGTGTTTATATCAACTTGACAATCTCCATCTGCTTCAACTATGGGAAGAAGATGTGTATCTAGAAGGCCTAACCAAATATTGTAGAATTCACGATTTGTTGCTTGATTTGGCCATGCACATATCTAGAGAAAATAAATGTGTATTTTCTGTTGAGGAAGCCTATAAAGATACAAGTGGTGACTACTGTCGGATTTTACTGGGTAGGAGAGATATAAATGACGACGCCATCTGAGAGAGGCATCCTGTTTGTCTCCGTACACTCTCACTGGCTGAGAATGAGGAGATTAGAAGTATTCTGACAAACTTGTTTACTGCTATGAGAGGACTCTGCATTCTTGATTTGAGCGGGACATGCATCTCTACATTGCCTGAAAGCATTGGAAAGATGAAACTTCTCATATTTTAAGAATAGTTTATAAAGGAGGTATATTCATACCTAGGTATAATATGACCCATTCATAGACTTCAAAACATATCTTGTAAGTATACACATGAAACCTAGACTATATTTGGTCAAGAAAATAATCAAAAGATCTTTTTCTAAACATTTGATTCATAACACAAGCTTCATTTTAATGGAAAACTTAAATCAACATACCAAAAGAAAGATTTGATACTATCAAATAATTCTATAGATTGATGAAGTGAATTGATCCAAGATCCCTCGATTCAAGATCTCTATACTTCTTCCCATGTTCAATATCTCTAAATGTCATTTTTTTCAAAAATCTTTAAACTCAAAAAATCCTTCCCAAGTATCGTGTGCTGAAAAATTCATAGGAAAACCTATTGCATGGTTTGTTAAAACAAATAAACCCACTACCATAACTTTTCATGACTCAAATTCTCCATATAATCCTCACCACTCTCTCTCTAAACTCAAATCCATAAAACAAAAAGAAAACAAACTTCCTTAGCACACCAAAGGGTCCAAGAATGACAGTGGAAAGTGCAATTAAAGTATCAACTTCTTTGTAAATAGGTGTATTGCCCTTCAAAGGAAATATGACGCATAGCCCCTTTCCTTCTAAGATTAAACTTAGGAACTTTAGAAAAGTTTAGAAAAATAGGTTAACATAATTAAATTAACGTTTAAAACCAAGGAAATGACTAGGTCTAGGCACTAGATTAGGAACCCTTCCCATCCTGAAGCAATTAAACTCATTGGAGGTGAACTCACCACCTCTTCAAACCTCAAAAACTTGACTTTTAGATCAATTTAATTTTTAACCATAGCCTTAAAAGCTTTAAACTTATCTAGAGCTTCTGATTTTTCTTTGAGGAATGTTACCCAAGTCATTATAGAGAAATCATTAATCAACAACATGAAGTACATGTCACCTTGAAAGCTTCCTACTCTTGTAGGTCTACATAGATCTATATGCACCAACTCCAAAGGTCCAGTGGTAGAATATTCTTTGATTTTGAAATTATTCCTTGTTTTCTTCCCAATCTGACATTCCTTGCAGGTTGCATTGGTAGGCTTTGTAATCCTTGGCAGATCCCTTACAGCTTGAGTAGAGATGATCTTTACTAGGCTATCAAAATTGATGTGACACAATCTTCTATGCCATAGCCAACTTTCATTAATTTGACTCATAAGGCACACCTTCAGCACCTTTGAGCTGATATATATTTCCTTTTGTCCTTGTTCCTATAGCAATCAGAGTTTCAAAGTCTTCTTTTCTGATTTCATAGCCACCATCCTGAAACACAAGATTATATCCTCTACTACACATTTGTCCTACACTTAGAAGATTGTATCAAAGACCTTTGACATAAAGGACATCATCTGTATTGTGCTTGCCATCAAAACTGATTGAACCTCTTCCACAAATCTTAGCAAATTCATCATCTCCAAACTTAACAAAACCTCCATCAAACTTCTCAAGCTTCACAAACTTATTCTTATCACCTGTCATATGATTTGAACTCCCACTATCAATTAACTAGAGATCTTCCTCCTCTCTTGCATGAAAAGCAGTAACCAATGCTCCTTCAATTTGGTGCCCTATTTTCGAAGCAATATCCTTCATACATCTTTTTGGATTAGTGGAATTAGTTCCAACATTCAAAGCCATGAGCAAGCATTCATTACCATCATCATTCGGATGGTCAGACTCATCATTATATATGTTGTCATCTTCTTTAACATAATAACTTTTCTTGAATGATTTACCTTTGTTCTCCTTGTATTTGTCATTAGAAATTTTGATTGGACATTTAGAAGCATAATGACCTATTTTTCCATAGTTAAAACATTTGAAGGGTAACATACCTCTGTATTTTCCCAAACCCTTTTTTAATCTGCTTACAAAATTTGCTTCCACTTCATCAAAGTCATCTGAATCTGATTCAACATTCTTTTCTGTCTTGCTAGCCTTAAAAGAAATTTCTTTTCTTGCATCATCTTGACCAAATTCTCTTATCTCAAAAGTAGTTAGAGTACCAAACATTTTATCCCTAGCATAATTATCTAGATCTTGAGTCTCTTCAATAGTAGAAACTTTAGCACTATAAGATTTAGGAAGATTTCTTAGTACCTTCTTTACCACTTCTTTTTCCTCCAGCTCTCCACCAAGACCATCGAAGGAATTGACAATTTCATCCACTCTCTGCATGTAGCTTGCAATATTTTCATCCTCTGACATCCTTAGGGTTTCAAACATGGACTTTAGAATCTGCAACTTTGCTTGATTGACCTTGTTATCTCCTTCATAGGTGCTTTCCAGCTTCTATATCTCATGAGCACTTTAACTCATCACCTTCAATAATTCATAATCAGAGAGATTGTTCAGAAGAGCACTCCTTGCCTTGCCATTGTTCTCATATTCTATAATCTCATCTTCATCCTTTGGACCATCTTTATGTATAGTATACTTTTTGTCAACTATCTTCCATATGCCATATCTTAGTAAGAAAAGAAAGCTTTCAATCCTGGTTTTCCAAAAAGCATAATTTGTTCCATAAAATACTGGGACTCCATGCCTTTCTTGTGTGCCATCCAGATCTACCCCAAGCGGTTAAGCTTCTTCAGGGAACTTGGCTATGATACCAATTGTTGGAATGCACAGGACAACTGAGAGGGGGGGTGAATCAGTTGTATGTTGAAACTTTAAACCCTCAAAACATCAACCACTTATAATGCATTAGCAGAATGTAAACATATGAAGCATCAATGCAAACACATCCAAAAACATAAGAAAACCAGATTTATGTGGAAAACCTAATAAGGGAAAAACCATGATGAGGATTAGCTCACAATATATATGAATAACAGCGCCAAAAATCATTAGGCTCATTGCCTAGAAGAAAGGCTCACTGCCAGAGAAAGGATGACTACCTAGAAGAGAGAAGAAAGAAGAAGATTGTTATAGAGAGATTCACTATCTCAAAGAAACAAAAAAAATCCACCACTGACACCCTATGCCATCCACAATCTTTGGCTTACTGCCTCCAACAACTTCTGGCACACTTAAATGTAGAACCTTCTGCTCATTGCACTCCAAAGTCATAGGATTTTAAGCTCGCACACAATTCACTGCCCTTGATTCACATTTGCATCATCTTCTCCACCTTGGTCCATTCAACTTCATCTTGCATTTATACCATCTGTAACCTAGAACTATCTCAATTAGGTCAGTCCTAATGAAGCATGTGCATTACACACATGCAACATTGCTTACGTCGGCACTAAACACTTCTGCGGTGGAAAGAAGTGAAAGTGGACCATGTCAAGGGATAACCAAGATTCAAATTTGTATAATCAAGTTGCTTATCTCATCCACAATCCATGAGGTACCTCTGCAAATGGAGCTAGTAAGCCAGGTTGGCCAAACCTGAGCTAATGGCCATATTTACGCTTCTCCAAGTCCAAGAACATCATGTGAACCAGAGAGAGACACTTCAAAGCATTCACACACCTTCCTAGAATACTCATCATCATCATAAATGTCTACAACACTCCCACAACTATCTGAATCAAAGAATATCTTCATTATGCACATCAAGACACATGGTTACTAATCACCAACACAAGAACTAAACTTGCGGAGCATCCTAACACTAGAATCTTCAAAGAAAGGTGGATACAAATAATATAAGCACACTCCCAGATCCACAAGACATGAAAGCTCAATGCAGAGAAATACAGAGCATTCTCATTTCTCCTAGATACCCTCCTTCATAGTAAAATATTCTGTCAGACACATCTTCTACTTCCGCATGATCCATAACCTAAAACTTTGGATCTAATACCTATGAACACCTCTGATCAATACTTCCAAACCACACAAGTATATCTTCAATTAGGAATAAATGTGGAGCATAATACTGAGGTTACCTCTATCATACTACACACATTTTTATCAAATTTTCTCAAAAGCACTTGGAAACCAAGTGAATCATCGCTAGGAGTTGACATCAATGAAAATGCCAACAAGTTTCTAACATAGAGGTCATATAATTATTCTTGTTCATGAAACTATTCCTCATCACTTTACTTCTATACTTATCAGTCTTATGACAAACCTTTTTCCAAGCATAGAAATGATCATGAAGTGAACCAACACCATATCTTTGAGGCACAATTGGTCTTCTACTGATGTAATCATTTCTTCTTTTCCTAGGTCTACAATCAACAACCTTATGTCCAAAATTATTACAAGAAAAATAATGGCCTTGAAAAGATTGATTGAACCTGGTAGGGGCGTGTTGTCTTATAGGTGGAGGACCTCTAAATCTTCTTTGTCTCTGGACAGGAATAAATTCATCTTCTTTTGTATCTCTAGAGGCATTCTTCTTAGGATCTTTAGTGTAATCTTTTTCCTCCTTTATTTCAGACTTTCCTTCTGCTTTGAAGTTATCAATTACGTTTGCAAATGCACTGATTATAAGACTTTTCCCCTTTTCAAAACCAAGATCAGATTTTTCTCTTGATGGCTTTTGAGCGTTAATCATCTCATCAAGAATTTTAGAATTTCCTTTCAATTTTAACCCATTGTCAATTTGTTCTTTTGCTTTTTCTAGTTCTTTTCTACGAGTGACAACTTCTTCATCAAGTTTTGAACATTCAATTGCTTTCTCATTGAGTTGGGTATTTAAACAATCTTCAATCCTCTTACCTTCTTCAACTTTGACTTTCAAGTTAGAGATCACATCTTCTACCTCCTTGAATTTAATTTCACATCTTTTATCCCCTTCTATTTGAGCTTTCAGTTTACCAATTTCTTCTTTTGATTCTCCAACTTGTATCTTCAACTTGGTAATTGTCTCATTTGATTTATCAAGCACAACCTCATATTTCAGATTTAGTGTTCTTATTTCATCCAGATCCTCAAGGGTTGACCAGAGTTCTCCTTCAACGTCTACCTCAGCTAGATTAAAATCCCAACCTTTAGGTTCCATTGATTCTATATTCGGTTATGGAGTATAAATATCATTAGACATTGCTTCAAATTCCATGCGTTCAAGTGTAGGATCTACCTCAGTTGTTAGTCTTCTCAAAGGCACTTAGCTCTAATACCAATTGTTGAACACTCCTAGAGACTAAGAAGGGGGGGATAAGTCTATTCTTAAATTTAAAATCAATTCCATTTACAACTTTAAACATCAAATCACATTAAAAAAAAAGAAGAAGAATAGTAAAGAAAGCATGCACCACACAAGGACACCAAGATTTTTACATGGAAAACCTAATGAGGGAAAAACCATAGTGAGGATTAACTCACAATATATGAAGCTCACTATTATAAAAATTACAACTTTATTTTAGGGCTACAACCCAAGGAAGCTACTACTCCCTGTTGAACTTGCAGACTAAGGCTACAAACTTAGGACAAGATACAAAGACCTGCTGAAGAGACTCATTGTATAATAACAGAATACATGAAAGTTACAATAGAAACATGAACATGCACTGTTGTAGAGAAGGCATCTGACATAAGCTAATATTGTAGTCTCTTATTTCACACAATTACTCCACCACTATGACTTTGCACACTTCATGACTATTTCATTCCTTAATCTATCCTCTTCTCTTTCAAAAATGATTTTGTTCTTCTATAAATACCTTTCACAACCACTTGAAACCACAATTAGGTCAGCACCAAGATATCCTTTAGATGCAACGTGTGATACTGTATAAGTCAGCTTAAAACAAATACATTATGAAAATAAAATGAGTTGTGGATCATTACACACTACATAATAGGGTCAAATACATCATAAAACATCCTTCAAAGAAAAAATAATTAATCAGGATCAATCGTAAATGAAGGAAACCAAACTTTCGTTCAACCAACATCAAAATTTCCAACTATTCATCTATACACTACTGGGGAGAGACCAAAAACATGATGAGGACCAAAAAGTAAACAATATATTATATCAATATTATCCTTACAACTTTCTCCTAGAGTATCTGATAATTATATACTTCTAAAAGAAGAGAAACATATTGAACTGTTGAAAATAGAGCATCCTAGGCTGATTGTGATCCATCAACACATAGGATATCGCGTTTTGATTTACTAAAACATCTAAAACACATATGAATGCACCCATAAACCACTATGTACAGATCTTCAAATCCACACAGCCTTATCTATGACTCTGGAGGAATGCAGAGCATTCCAACAATCCTTCATCATTTCTTTACTCTGCCAGAGCATAGGTTGGAACTCTGTCACTTATAACTTTTACTGCAAAAGGTTTAATGACTTGAAATCTTGGATTTAACACCTTCGCATCTTGACCAACATATCTTCTGAACTGCATGACTAAATCTTGCTTTGCGGAAGGATGCAGACCAAAACACCATGGCTTTGTCTTAGAGTATACACTGTTAATGCCTTAGAAATTTTTTTTCAACCTATCTCTATGTGTGGTACACCATACTGGTGAGATATCAATGTAGGGATACTAGAAACATATTGAAACAAGTTTACTCACCTCCACATCACACTTAGACATCATATTGATCACCATTCTTCCTCTTAGATAGTTTCTCTCCATCTGCTAGGTCTTCTGGACCGACCTACCTTAAACATTCTGACCCCATGTATCCAACTGTGTCAAATCATCTCTCTCAAATCTTCCACTATCCATCATCTACATTAACCCATGTCTAACCGTTTGTAAGCCTCTTCAACTTCTATACGAAAACTCTATACAAGCCTAGCTTCAAGTTGACACATATTGACTTGACATCAATGACAACACATATCGCCAACACCATGCAGTTGTATAAGTGGGTTTTTTCTTAGATTTGAGTAGCACGAGTGGTCCCATGCAAATTTTAAATTATGTAGAAAGGATAATTTAGAATCTTTCGCTATTATAGTGGAGCAACTACATTTTAGGGACTAAAATATAATGTTAAGGAAGGGGTCCCATGGAGCTATTAAAGGACTATTTTTATGGAGCAAGGGGTCCCATGAAACCAAAAAGAATGGTACAACATAAATTAAAATCTTTTTCTCCAAAATAGGAGCACCTACTTTTTAGTTTGTTGAAAACTTTCCCCCATTCCAATGTTTAGATAGCTACCATTTAATTTAAAAAATATTTTGGAGGGATTTTTTTTATTTAATCATTTTAATGAGGGAATTTTTTTATTTCCATATTTTCCTTGGTTTTATCATTCCCATGCCAAGTTTGTGATTCTATGCGACATGCTAGAGTTATCGCTTCTGAGTATGAGTTGAATTCTTTACCATCTAGTGATGTTCTAATGTCAGGGCTTAATCCCAAAATGAACCATTCGATCCTCTGCTTCTCTTTCAACAGTTCTTCTAGCTTGCTGGTGATTTCATTGAACCTTTTGTCAAAATCCTTAATGGATTCTCCCTCTTTCATGACCATTTCTCGCATTTTGCTTACCCCTTCAATAGGTACCTCTGGCGAGTCGAAATTGTGTAGGAATTCTTTCTTGATTTTATCCCTTGATTTATCATGGTTAGGACATGTTTTTCGTACCCATTCAATGCCTCATTTCTTAGGGTTTAAAAAAAATCAAACAATTTGATTTGGTCCCACATTACATTCTTTCTTTGCCATATAGATTCTAATACAAATACACGTTCTATTGCTTTTGAGGTATCTTTCCCAAATACTGGTAGCTCGATGGGGGAGTCCATTATTGTTTTCTATATATTAATCTCTTTGTAGTGTGTTTGTTTTATCTTTTTGCTTCTTAGTTTTCCTTTGTGGTAATGGTTTTCCTTCTCTACCCTTATCTCTTTGTAATCATACATGTCAAAGTCCTCCTTTCCTAATATTTCTTCACAAATCTTTCTAATTTCTTCTTCACTTTATTTTTGTATATTTATCACTTTGTTTTTCTCTTCTACAAAAACCCTTCTTGATTTATAGGGCACTTGGGGTGACTCTTGGTTTGGGGGTTGTGTCTCTCCAAACTCTCATTTTGTTTTGGGGGATAATATTGCATTTATTAATGGCATCTCGTTATTTATTGGTGATGCTTCTTCTAATTGCCTTATACTCCTAGAATTGTTGTTATATACTGCATATTCTCCTTTTCCCCTAATTTTCATTAGACTTCGATTAACCAAATGATCTAGGTACTCTGCATCTAAATTTAAAGGCTAGAGATTTTTCATGGGATTCAGTACTTTGTCGCATTGTTCATCAATCCTGCTCTAGATATTGGTAAAATCAGGTTGAACATAGGGTGTTTTCCACAATTGTAGTAGGATTAGGGTTTTATTATACTTGTTCTCCCATATCCTCCTATAATGATCAAAAGCATTAATGCTTCTTTCTAGGTTTTTAATAATCTATGTGGCCTTATTGATATGTATTGTTAATGATCCTGGATTCTCTATTTCATTTGTGGCAACCCTTATGGCGTGCTCATCCTTTATTCCAAATTTACTTCCTCTTGTTGTCTGGCTACACCCACAGTGATCCGCTCAACAACACCCTCATTAGCGTGCTCATCTCTTCTTTCTTTTCCTTCCACAACCTTCTTGGTGTGTTCTCTCCCTAATTTTTCTGCCTTCTCCATCCTTCCACGATATCTTTCCTATCATTCTTGAGTCCGCTTCTTCTTTTTGCCCATGCTCATATCCATTCTAGTTTGTATAATTTCAGTAACTTCTCTTAAATTCTTATTATCCCCTTTCGCCATGGGTGTTTTGGGTTTGGTATTACATTAATTCTTATGTATCCCATGGTCGGCTTAATATGAAGAGTTACATCTTTTCAAGGATCTTTAAGGATCCTTTCCCCCTTCCATTTGTCATCCCCTTAGGTGTCTTCCTCTCTCACAAGGGTACATGTCCTAAGAGAATTCACTGAAGATCATAAAAAAATTAAGTTATATTTCTCTTTACTCTTTTGTCTCTCCTTTTTGCTCCACACTTTTCCTTCTACTGTTTCATCATATTCTTCTTCATTGTTCTATCCAATGTCCTAGAAATGTAAGCAAATATTGGCAAGAAATGGGGAGGACATAGTCTGGAGATCTGAGCCTAAGTCAATTTGCTAAAGTCAGTTTATACCCCAGATGTGATAGTGAGAGAAACAGAGATAACTGTTAGGAATAATAGAAATCGGTGAAAGATATCATATACAACATATCATATATCATTATATACACCCATACATTAGATCCAATCTTTATATCTCCTTATATATTAATCATAGTATCATACAAAATGGTAGCTTTGAGTCTTTTCTCTATACATATATTTCCTACATATATTCTCTCTTACTTCTTACATGTTCTTTTATTACATATCTATATGCTACAATAGGGACGTGTCCCTTATAATACATTCTAACTATTATCACATATGTCGATATCATCCTCTGCATTCTCCTTGTGGTGAGTTGTGGTAAGTTCTATTATTGTTTTGTATACCCTACTAACAATCATGAAGGCTAAATAGTCATTACAAAGTCCTATGCAGAGAATGATTTAATATAGGTAGAAAGATAGAGCATAGCATGGTAATTTTTCAATCAAAGTTGAATCTTAACGAAGACGTGAGAGGCCAACATGGCATAGTCCATCAACATTTGCTTGATTCTTGGAAACACCACAAAGGCCCGAGTTTCTTTTTACAGAGCTGCCATTAGGTAAAGAATAACCCCCTCTTTTATTTTTGCCTTTGATTATGTATATATAATGAGCCTCAATATCATGGCAGATGCTTGTTGTAATGTTGGAGATCATCTTGAATGACTTAATCTAAACATCTCCCATTCTATTGTCATCACCTGAGATACTTGAGATCATTCATGAAAGGTTGAGTTGCTCATAACCTCCTTGTAATTCCCATACTCAAGAATTTGACAATCATTTTCATGATAGGGAACAATTTATATGTGGAGAAGAATGGAAGACAAGTTTTTCCAAATTTGGACAAATGTTGGCTTTAACAATAGCCTGAATGATCTCATGCTCTACTAGCATTTTCTATCTTAATAGATAGTGAAATTTTTTTAAAAAAATATACAGTAAAAAAAACTTAAAATAAGCACAAAAATAAAATATTCGTGGGATCAATAGATCCCCAAATAACCCAAAAAATTAAGTTGTGGTTGCTAGCCAAAAAAAAAGCTAAGCAATCGCATCGGATCATGCCCTTAATAGTGTGGTGTCAATTCAGGGTTTTTCATTTTCACACCTTCACTCTCTATGTTCAAGCACCTTAGTTTGCTTGGTTTTGAGCCTAGTTCTAATGCCAATGTCATTTTATTTGATTGATGGGAAGTTTAAAAGAACAATTTACTCTCTATTTAGTCTTTATACTTGAACGCTTAACTATAACCAATATTTGAATAACTATTTAGTTATTAAGTACATTTGCTTTGTAATTAGGTGACATAAACATTAGAGATATATACTTCTATAACCAGGTAAGTTTTTTCAAGGTTGGTTGTTTATTGAATATGTTTTACATATACTTTATTCAAGTGGTTTAGAATTTTAAAGTTTATTTGGTTCTAAAATTTTACTAGGGATAATTGGAATTTCATTTTTTTCAGACTTGTTGTATGATGCAAAGTATTGCTTTATTTCTAGACCTTGAAAAATCAGTAATAACAAATAACCTTAAAAAGGATACATTCTCTACACTAATATGAGCAAGCCCATAAGTAATTACAACTCTTCCCTATTTTGGGTAGGGGCTGTTGCCCTTTTCGCTTGTAGGTCCTCTCAATGGGCCAACTACTCTGGGGTTCCTGTGATACTCCTCACAATGAGTTTTAGGGCTATATGCCCAAGCACTTCCCACAGTTAAGCAGATAGGGGTGTTCCCTAATCCAAACCTACAATCCAAATGAACAATATAGATGTGAAAAAAGAACTACTGCAACAATCACAGCGCCTGGAGGGCCACTGCGGAAAATGTTTTTGGTAGAAATTGCACCCAGCGAGCCCAAGAAAGTGCTCTGATACCAGATGAGAGGAACCTCCTGCAACAAAATAATGAAAAATGCATGAAATGGCATATTTATAGAAATAGCAGAAACACAAAAAGAATTTATTGATCGCAGGCCACTTCGAGGGGGCAACCTCCTTTGAGCAAGCTCAATACAATAAATTTGTAGATGCTTTCATTGGCCTCAACACGTACTTATATACTAAGTCTAATCTAAACAACTACCACTTCCCATGAATGTGGGATAATACAATATTCTCACGGGACTACTTACAAAGCATATGCGTCCATAGCAACTAATATACTAACCAAGTAAAGAGAAGGGTTAAACACAGGTTCCTAACACCTCTTGACCACTTTTGTTTTGTCATTTGTTTGTGGGTGAAAGGCTATGCTTTTTTTAGCTTGGTGTCCATCATACTCCATAATGTTGACCTAAACTTACTAATAGACCAGATATCCGTATAAAAAATAATGGACTTCAGTAGCCCAAAATGTGCCCATACATTGTTAAAGAACATTTCCACTACTTCTTTTCCTATGATAATATTTTTACAAGCCATTAGAATACGCATGTTGCTAAAGTTGCCAACTATCACAAATAAAAAATCATGCCCATGTCTATTCATAGGAAACCTCCTACAAAATCCATAGAAACACTTTCCATATGCATACCTTGTTTTGCATTTGCTAGTGTAGCATAATTTACAACTTCTAAAAAATCTTGCTCCCTGTTGTTGCATTTTGGGCCAAAACACATACTTTTACAAATAAGCCACTATTTTTCCTACACGAAATGACCCACCGCTTTGAAAGTATGTGCCTCCCTCATCAATAAAAGCCATTGTGCTTTTGGCACACATAATCTCCCTACCTTATATAGCAATTAATCTTGAAGATAAAAGGTCTTCTTCACTTTTTACATTTACCTATGAAAGAAGTTCATTATATTTCTTACCAAACTCTTTATCATGTGTACATTCTTCAACATAAGCTTATTTTGTGAAGGGATCCAAGTGAGTTGCAATAGCCATTGTTGAAATAGGTGCGGTACACAACATATCTACCACAACATTATTAATCCCTCTTCTTTTTTTTTTCATTTTTCTTCAAATCTTATCTCCTAAGTTTTCTATCTTAATAGATAGTGATAATTTTTTTAAAAATTATATAGTAAAAAAACTACAATTTAAGATAACTACTTAAAATAAGGAAAAAAAATAAAATATTCAGGGGATCAATAGATCCCCAAATAACCCAAAAAATTAAGCCGTGGTCGCTAGCCAAAATAAGCTAAGCAATTACATCGGATTGCCTTAATGGTGTGATGTCGATTCGGGGTTTTTCATTTTCACACCTTCACTCTCTATGTTGAAGCACTTTGGTTTGCTTGGTTTTGAGCCTAGTTCTAACGCTAATGCCATTTTATTTGATTGATGGGATGTATAAAAAACAATTTACTCTCTATTGAATCTTTATACTTACACTTCTTAATAGAACACGTAACTATAATTGAATAACTATTTAGTTATTAAGTACATTTGTTTTGTAATTAGATGACATAAACATTAGAGTTATTGAATATGTTGTACACATACTTTATTCGAGTAGTTTAGAATTTTAAAGTTCTAAAATTTTAGGGGGGATAATTGGAATTTGATTTTTTTCAGACTTGTTTTGTATGATGCAGAGTATTGCTTTATTTCTGGACCTTGAAAAATGAGTAATAACAAATAACCTTAGCAAGGATACATTTGCTACGCTGATATGAGCAGGTCTGCCTTGGATGTATATTCAGTGTATATTCTCTGTATTCTTTTTTAAAAGCTTTCATAACTCCCACAGAAGTTCAATGGAAGTTTTCGTATCGGAGGCAGTTCAGCATTTGATAGCTTTTATTCCCAAGTTTCTAAACCACCAATTGCTGCTCTTTGGTAATTATTCTGCCTATTCCATTTATTTTATGTTGAGTTTTGATGCAGATACTCTGATTTTCTCTTGGATTATATGTTTTAATAGAAAATGTCTCTTTTATGTGTTTATAAATGTATTTAACTATGCAATGCATCTCTGGAATGCTTCTTTCATCCATATTTACACTATTATCTGGATTCTCATAACAATTAAAACCCTATTCAAACAATTAAAACCCTTGCAGCAGAATTTACGCTTGGTATCTTTGCACGAAGAAACTTTACAAGATTTTAAACTCTTGGATCCTTCCTGCGGTTTTGACCTGAACGAAATTAAACGGTTCCTACAAAACCAGAAATTTAATGCCAAAATACCTCAATTACTCACAATCATAACACCCAAATCAATTCCAACATTTCTGCGATACTGAAAGAGTTGTTTACAATAATAAATAAATGAGATTAAATGTATACGACTGTCCGAAAACACAAGGGAAATAGAAAAACATTAAACAAATAATTTTACCGCCTCGTGTGGAATTTGATTCCTGGTAATAATGTCCTTCGGCGATAGCTGTCGCCAGCCTGTGCTGCTTAGCCCCGCCTCTGCCTACTAATGAAGTAGGAATCTTTTTCTCTCTTTCTTGAATCGTAGTTTTTACTAGCAGACAATTTCTTTTTCTCTCTTTCTTGAATCGCATTGCTTCTGTAGACAATTTCTTTTTCTCTCTTCCTTGAATCCTTTCTTGTCAGATTTCGCATTCCTTCTCTAGTTCTTATTAGCAGACAATTCTTGTGAAATCAAAATGGAGAAGAGGACAGAAGAGTTTATAGAGGAATGCATAGCTTACACACTAGGGCTTCCTCTGAGTGTCATGGGGTTGGCCGAGAGATTGGCGGCGGCGGAGGAGGCAGAGAGGGAGTTGGTGCAGCAGGGGTTGCAGTTGCAGGAGAAGTTGAGGCTGGCGAGGGAGGAAGCTGCTCTAAGTGCGGGGGCAGTCAAGAAGCATGTAGTGGAGGTAGAGCACTGGCGGAAGGAGACCGCCCGCCTGGAGGAGGAGTGTGCTCTCTATCTTCATGACAGAGAGCTCTTTATGGAGGTCGCCGATGAGGCTGAAGAGAGGGCTAATGATGCCAACCAGCAGGCCATCCAAGCCAACAACGAACTTCAACAAGCGCTTATCCAAATTGACCACCTCAAACACTCTACCGTATTACTATTCTTTTTCTCCACCATCCCCTGCTTTCACCCAAATTCATATTTCTTTCTCTCTTGTCTTGTGATGTCTTCAAATGAACTCATTTGTAATTTTGTTTTGAGGATTTCTGTTCTTGGACGGATGTTTGTAGGTGAGCAAGGCAAAGATGGATGAAGAATTGGGTTTATTAAGACAGAGAGTCACAGAGCTTGAGTCGGCAAACCGCAGGTACTAATATACAAGTAAAGTAGGATTTAATAACACTACACGGTAGCATCCAAATAAATATATTATGTCTAATTGTAAAAGTTGTTGACCCTGCCTTAAACACTCATAATTTGCTTCTGCTTGTTTTTGCCTTCAATGTTAATTTATCTCATTTCACATTCACCAAAAACAGCTTGCAGGATCAACTGATCTTAGTGAAAAGCCATAGAGATGATGCTCCTGTAAACCGGCGCATTGAGCAATTGGAGCAAGAAAACAGAGAACTGCGGATACTCTTAAAAACTGCAAACACTGTGAGTATTCACTTTGAAATCATATACAAGCGATAGGTACTGGGCATATTGTACATTGTAAGTAATAACTAAGTTTCTAAGTGATTCATAACTCTAAGATTTTCCCTATCTTGGTTTTGAAATTTTGATGTCAACATTTTTGCTTCCTCTTTCGTTGTCATTGTCAAGATTTGCAGCTCTAAATGTATTGTTTTATTATTTAGTTTTTTGTCCAAGCCTTATTCTTCATTTCTTTGTGCTGCTCGTTTCTCGCACTCTCTTTTTCTTCCATCAGTATTTAGTAAGCCCAATCTGCAATACACTCATCTCTTTTCCTCATCTTGATGATGGATTACTGAAGGTCATCCAAACTGTTGATGCAAAAAAAATACTCACAATTATTTGTAGAAGCAAAAATTACTCATGTATTCATATTGTTAGTGTGGGGATTGAGTTGTGAGCACTGCATTCTCAAACCTTTTTCCTTCCATTTCCAACTACTGAAAATTTCAAATATTACATGAATAGCAGTTATCATTTCAAATAGCATGAATAGTACATTGATATCATTGTTGGTTGGATGGATGTACACCTTTTCCAATCCCCAAATCTACGTCTTGAACCTATTAGCATCGAAGGACATCAAAAGTTTGGGATTCATCAGTGCCTAACAATGTTGTGAGGGGTCTTCCGAAGGTTTCAGCAAAACCAGACAGCGGTGTAGTGACCAGGAAGGAGGCTGATGTGGCTACAACCAAGAGGGAAAAATCTGTTTCCTTGACTACATCAATTAATCCTAGAGCAGATAAAAGAATGTCAACTAGACAGGTCCTCAAGGACAAGAAACAAGCCTCAAAAGAAGAACTAAATAGCTCAACGGTGACCATAACATCAAGAAAAGAGGTACTCATCTCCTGCATAGATTGGCACATGGAAAAACGTTGAATTGGATTCATCAAGTCCAATAATTTGTTTTATAGTAGACAGATTATTATTGGTTTGAAATTATTGCATTCAAATTAATCTATTTTTTAATATGATCTCTTATATGTTTCTCTACTTTGAGGCTATGGTAGACTGCTTTCTATTGAAACTCAATGGTAATAAATTCAAGGAGACAAAGGCAAAATCTCTTATAATATGTTGACTCTGAAGCAAACAAGGACCTCCTGTGTATGATTAGAGTAATTTCTTTTTGTGCAGGCTTCTGCAAATGGGGCACCACCAAAGACAGCTAGCTCGAGGACACCTCGTAGAGAGTGTACCAGGTAAAGCTCACTTGAGCTCTCACAAGCCATTCTATTTGGTTCTTATTTGCCACTACTACATATATTTTAATAGTTTGTTGAATTTTGAGTGAGAAGCTTCTGGCTTTTTATAATAGTTATGAAAGCTTAATGTTTCCCTGGTTAAAACATTGTCTTTAATTGATCCTGGCATTTATAAATGATAGGCATCAAGATGATAATCTAACAGCTCCAAAGAAGAAAATAGAGAAAAAACAACCTGAATCAAAAAAAGGAGGAGATGTAGCCAGATCAACTTCTGCAGGGTAATTTGCTAAAGGATATTTTGTTGTTGTTTAGTCTAAGAAAGGCTAGTATATTTTTCTTTCAAGATGGTAGTTAGTGCTCCCCTAGGTCAGTCAAATGTAATTTACAGAATGCTTTTAATCTTAGTTTCTATTAGTTTTTCACTCTCATTCACGGAGGTCTTATGCATGTAATAGATGTATAATGTGACCAATATTATGGATTTGTAGGTCTCATAAATCTCCCAGTGCAAGCAGGTTGGATAACAAAGCAAATCGAGTAGTTTTCAGCTTCAAAAGTGATGAAAGAGCAGATAAGAGAAAAGAGGTAGAAACCTTAATTCTTGATGGCATTTTGTTTCATGTTAACGTCCATTGTCAGTTAAAATAGTGGGAAACTATTATGAGTTTAATCTTCAGCTTCACATTTCATTCCTTTTGCAACCGATTAACCATCCTTAAGACTGTATTCGAAACTGTGTATCTGTTAAATTGGAGTATAACCTTTCTGATGTGCTTCCATTGTATTATCAATTTTTATGCAGTATCATTGCTAGGTGTTTGCTGGATTTTGTGCTGGAACTGTAACACCATACTTTGGTTATAGTTTTGAGTTGTTTTAGATATTTATGGTTTATTACTTTTTACTAGTGCCGATAAGGAATTTTCTACATCACTACTCATACGATAAGTTTTCACTCTAGGCCTGGGCATATTTATTATGCAGAACTATCATGTGCTAATTTATTGAGAATAACATGAAGTTTACCAGTTTCGTATAAATAGACTTGCTTAAAAGGGCAGGATTCAGCTATTGGAGAATTACTTTTAGGAAAGGAAAAACTTTATTCTTCGGTTGTTGGTCCACGGGAACAAAGCATTGATTGAAGGAAACGATAGATTGAGAAATAGTACCTTCAAAAAATGAAAGAGCATGATTTGGTGCAAGCATCACTCTTTGAAGATTTTTTTGTATGCTCTCTGAGTACACACTCTTATTGATAAAACTTATCTGTAAAAGGCCAAGGCCCAAAATAAACTGGTAGGATAAATGGTACCTTGTTGTCTTGACTCGTAGTTAAATTCTTATCCTAGTTCCCGCTTTTAAAGTGATATAGCCTTCTCGATCTGCAGGATTGATTGGACTAAATTTTGTACATAAGAATGAATTTTGATAACGTTTCCTTGGCATATGATTACAACCTTTTGGTTTAGTGCAGTTCTATATGGAACTGGAAGAAAAGATGCATGCTAAGGAAGCTAAGACAAACCAAATTCAGGCAAAAACACAGGTATACCTCGAGCGTGATTCTATGAAATTTTAATCTAACTTAGGTCAGTAGAACATCCTCGTTTTTATAAAATTGTAGAAACACTTATATTGATGTTTCTTGTTCTTACCTAATGGTCTAAGGAGTAGTGTTCCATATCAATTGTATATCTTGAAATTGTGTGGATAAGACTTCATTCATTCTCTTTGGCTAACAAATAATACCTTTGTCTTTGTCATAGATTAATTGCAGGAGGAAATGGAGGTTAAATTAGAACTGCTACGTGAAGGGTCAATTTCAAAGCCACAGCCATGCCCACCTTCTACCATGAAACATCATCCAATAAATTAGAGAATGAAAAGGTGCAGTATACTGGCACAAAGATTGTGAACTTCTAAAAAAATTCTGCTTTATGTTTTTTATAAAATAGTTTTCTAAATATAATTTCTGAATTGTTCTACAAATGCAAAATGAACATTGAAATTTTTCATAGAATCATATCTTCAACGCCTGTATTCTCCAGTTACTATGCCACTCCTTAGAGAGGTAGATGCAAATTGTGATAGTTTGATTATTACATTCTTTGACCTCAATCATGTCATTGGAGTTACTGGTTCATATTTTCATTTTCATGTAAGAATGCAGTCTGAAAAGCATTTACTGATTGGTACAGGTTTCCCAGATCTCTGCAAAGTCGCAAAACATTGGAAGGAAGACTACTACTTCTGGTACAGATTCAGATTCTAGAATTGTATCTACTCACAAGACAAAGACTATGCAAGGCGTGAAGGACAACACAAGTCCATCAAAGAAACTAGGGAGGCTCAACGGGATACCAGCGTCACCTCCTATGTTAGAAGGCACAGAAGGAAGCAGGGTCAAGAAATCTTTCCCCTGGGTAGCCCCTAAAATCAAATCTTCCAGCCAGTGCCAATCCTAAAAGAGAAACCATTCATCCTGCCAGACCAGAGAATTCTTCAACAAAAGTGAATTTTGATGGATCGAAATCAAAGGTAATCGAAAACCTATCTGCAAATAAAGAAAGCAATCAAAAAAGTGCTCCTATCACCCATGACAAAACATCTGTGTTCATTTCTGAAAGTTCATTGGATGGCAGGCAAGAGGATTTGATGAATCGTGGTTTTGACCCATATAGTGAAGTGCACAATGTCACACAAGCAAAGAATGAAATGAATAATGATGAAGCTGGAATTGTGTTATGAGTGAAATCTGAACAAGCTCGGGAATGTTCTTGAGCAAAGGCCAGGTGACTATGCAACATGCTAGGATTTAGGTTTATATTATTGTTTTGTTTAGTTAAAGTTGTCATCCTTTTTTGCAAGGCGCCATGTTTTTGCATTCACTCGCAATAAGTTGGATCTTCGGTTGTTCTCTAAAGTATCACGATCAGTACATAACACCGAAGAGTTTAATTAGGATTTATGCAAAAAAACCTGCATACCCCTGAAATTTATTCCTTAGGGTGCTTTTGAGTTAAAACTAAAATTTAAGACTCTTGATTATTAAGCATCTCTTTTAACTGATTGTATCTTTAAGTATCAGAATGTAATAGATGAGTCTAGGCAGATGCATGTTCTGGAAGCAGATTATCTTTGGACCAGTTTATTACAAATCTGGACCAATTTTGTATCAAATCTGATGGAGATCACTAGCATCTGTGTTCATTTCAGACTGATGATCTTTTCTTCAAGATACTTAGCCATACTTAGGAATAAATGGACATGAATATTGAAATTGAATTAACTTAATTTTTGTTCATGTCTATCTTTGTGAGATATAAGGCTGTCAAATGATCTTTTGAAAGTTCTGGTTTCCTCTGGTAGGGTTTTGGGATGACAGAAACATCAGGAATGGGTGCGTCGACAGACACCATAGAGGAAAGTAGACACTATGGATCAGTTGGAATGGTGAGCCCAAATACTGGAGCAAAGATTGTGGATCCTGGATCTGGCATTGCTCTTCCTCCAAACCAAAGGGGAGAGTTGTGGCTTCGTGGCCCAACAATCATGAAAGGTATGGCTTTTTCTTGCCCTTTATTTTTGACAACCAGGTCATAAAACACAAGTAGATTAAATCCGAGCAATCCCGTGTTAAAGGATGAAAGAGATTAAAATCTTAGAGGTAAACCAAGCTGTGAAAAATATTTAAAACAACAAATGGAGGCAAAATCTCTTGGTCTCCTGGAAATGCTGCATTAAGCAGATTATTGAATGTTCAAGTTACCTTCTTTGACTCCATCCCTTGATAGTGACTGAGGTGGGGTAGGAATGCTATTTTGTGTTAATGCAGGCGACCATAAACAAGGTTGGGTGTAACTTATAAGTCTTAGCCGAATTATGATAGAATACATAATCCTTAGATGTGGCTAATAGCCTGATAGTGCAATGTGGCAAGCAGACAGAATGTCAGTTGCAGCTAAAACGGGAAAGTACCTTCCATTCAAACAAAGAACTCATCAGCTAGGAAGTTTCCTAAGCATTTCATCAAACAGGGGAATTCATAAAAGAATACACCATCATGCTTCTGAAAACAATTTAGAATTGAGATGCAATAATATGGTCAAGCGTTGTCAAATTAACAAGCAAGTTCTAGTAAGCCTGATATCAACTTAATTCAAACACAAAGAATTGCATCTTTTGAATACTGAAATGTTCTGCAGATATGAATACTGGATAAATATTAAATATCATTTGCTATCATAGCCAAAGATTTCCATGAGATTATGATCACAATATCTATAACCCATGCTATTCAATGGCAGGCTACTTCAGCAATCCAGAAGCTACCGGTTCGGCTCTGGATAAAAATGTCTGGCTGCATATGGGAGATCTCTGTTATATCGATACTGAAGGCTATATCTTCGTAGTAGACAGGCTGAAAGAGCTGATAAAATACAAAGGTTATCAGGTATAAATTTCATTTGTTTAGCATCTTACATCCAATGTGAGTTTTCAGCTAGCTTCGTGAACAAATTTTCATCTTATTCTAGACTCATAAGATGATTTAACTTTTTTCTGCATCGCATTGTAGGTTGCTCCAGCTGAATTAGAACCAATTCTACTTTCCAATCCTGAGATTGCTGATGCCGCTGTGATACTGTAAGCTATGATAGATTTTGCAAACTCAATTTTAGAATTCAATTTCTACAATACCCAGATCTTGAAGATAAATTATTTGTTGATTCTTGAAACACTCTCCTCCATCTCAAGGGTTAAATTTTTAAAGGCTCATGAGTTGTATCAACACAAGTGTTCTCAAGGATAACATATATAATTTATGAGAATGTTGTGCTCTATGACATTGATAATTGAAATTCTTATGCATGGGTGCAGGTTTCCACACAAAGAAGCAGGCCAAGTTCCAATGGCATGTGTAGTTAGGAAACAGGTCATTTAGTCTTACGATATTGTTTGCTTTATGCATTTGAATATTCCGGCTTTCTTTCAAACTCTACAACTGCTATAAATATCTAAATAGTTATGTCTCATTGCAGGTTGCACCCTACAAGAAAGTTCGAAGGGTGGCTTTTGTGAACGGGACTTCAAAAACTGCAGTACGAAAGATATTAAGGAAGGATTTGATTAAACTTTCCACATCAATGCTCTGAAACTTCTAAGAAGAAACAAAGAATAAAATATTGTCAGGCCAGGATTGAAAAGTAGGATGAAATGTTGTAATTTTATTGTTAAACAAATAAAGATATACATTATTATTTACTTAGCTTACACTGAAATGAGATTGTTATAGATTGAACTAATTTGTGTTGCAAATGCTGTATTTAGAAAATGGAGAGGCAAGGCAGATTTTGCACTACGAAAATGGCCAGAAAGATGATACACAACACTATTTCTTGGTAGTTAAACAACTATACATAGTCTAGAAGATTCAAGATAGGCTAATTGTAGCATAAATTCCAAACCTTCAAGATTACAATACCATTTCTATGTTTAGAACCCAAGGTTAATTATCCAATTCACAAGGAAGTGCTAGTGGCAAATCATATAACCCATATATTTGTAAACATCACCAGGATTAAGACTACAATCTATAGGATTTAACAACAACTCAAACCCGTTTCAAAACCTCTTTTTTACCTTAATAAAAACAAGAACTCAAACCCTTTATGATTTCATTCACCCTTTCACATATAGATTGAAGGTTAAGCTTGTATAACTACTAATATTAGAGATAGTTTATAAAGGAGGTATATTCATACCTAGGTATAATATGACCCTTCCATAGACTTCAAAACATATCTCGTAAGTATACACATGAAACCCCCACTATTTTTGGTCAAGGAAATAATCAAAAGATCTTTTTCTAAACACTTGATTCATAACACAGACTTCATTTTAATGGAAAACTTAAATCAACATACCAAAAGAAAGCTTCGATACTATCAAAGAATTCTATAGATTGATGAAGTGGATTGTACCAAGATCCCTCTTCAAGATCTCTATAGTACTTCCCATGTTCAATATCTCTAAAAGTCTTTTTTTTTTCAAAAATCTTTAAACTCAAAAAATCCTTCCCAAGTATTGTGGGCCCAAAAATTCACAGGAAAACCTATTGCATGGTTTGTTAAAACAAATAAACCCACTTCCATAACTTTCCATGACTCCAATTCTCCATATAATCCTCACAACTCTCTCTCCAAACTCAAATCCATAAAACAAAAAGAAAACAAACTTCCATAGCACACCAAAGGGTCCAAGAATGATAGTGGAAAGTGCAACTAATGTATCAACTTCTTTGTAGATAGGTGCATTGCCCTTCAAAGGAAATATGACCCATAGCTCCCCTTTCCTTCTAAAACTAAACTTTGGAACTTTAGAAAAGTTTAGAAAAATATGTTAAAATAAGTAAATTAAGGTTTAAAACCAAGGTCATGACTAGGTCTAGGCACTAGGTTAGGAACCCTTCCCAACATAACATGCACAACATATAAGAAATAGCAACATGAATAATGAAAATTTATGACATCAACCAATAAGGTGTGCAAGCTGTCACATAAGAGTATTGTCCAACAAGCTTCTTTGACATAGTGCCACTCTTTTATGTTACAACACCTATTTGATATATTAGGTACCCACACCCTAAAGATTAGATCATTAGTATAATTTGTACTAAAATTATAATAAGCATAAGTTAAACATACATTAATTGATCTCTAATCAACGATATACATCATAGTCCACATAAATGTATAGTAAAAAATAAGGGAAACGATGTTCAAATTCTAGCTATGGGAGGTGATATTAGACCATAATGGGAGGAAGTACACTTTTACTATAACCAAGGATGGAAATAAGTTTGAGTTATAGTTGTTGAAGACCAAGGAAGAAACCACAGAGAACAAGGTAATTCTCTTAACTACTAAAATGTTTCTCAAGGAAGTTGAAAACTTGTGGGAATGCTATGCATTAGTGGTTAAGCATGCGCCATTGGAAAAAGGTATGTTACAGAGCTCTAAGTCTAAAAACATTGCAAGCTTTCATATCAACCCTTCTAAGGCGTATTCGGAGATTCAAACCGGGGAGATGTACCTTATTAACTCCAGTCTAGAGTGTTTTGTGAAAATTCTAAGGCATGAAATGTGTTTGACGTATCTTGTGTCCTTTTTGCATGCGTTTTGAGCCATAACCTAAGCTAAAACTTGAAAACCAACCTAAACTTAAGGAAAAAAATAGGGGGTCCGCATTTGTAATGGGGCGATGTGTGATTAGGTCACAACATCTGGGGACTCCACGAGAGAAATGTTCCTGAACATTTCTAGAATAAAGGCCCATTCAATACCCAAGATCTTCAACATAACTTCTTCAAGTTCGTCCAGTGACTAAGAAACATACTCGAAAGAAGAATAGAAGCATAAATTGAATCAAGACATTTCATCTCTGTTGTTTCATAAGATAAGTGTTTCATTTAAAGTTCTTCATTCATTCCAAAGATAAACAAGAATCATAACTTCAAAAGCCCTGGGTATACCCACTTACTAGGTTGTATAGACACAACTACTTGATCCCAGAATCAAAACCAACAGCCAGCATGACCATCTATATTCCAAGGATCTCACCTGACATAGACTTGCAAGTTCATGGGAGGCGAATGAATGGATAAAATAGTTGGAAATGGTATGGAATGAAGTGGAATAAAATGAGACAGAGTGTCTCTACGCATGACGCCTATTTGCCAGGTTTTCATCATGGTACTTATCCAAGGCGCCACCAAAGGTGGTTTTCACCTATGGACGAAAGGATTTCTCTTTACTATTTTTTTTTAATTTTTTTAATTTTATATGTATATATATATATATAGGATGACAATTACACATGGCGCCTGTTTGCCAGGATTTCATCATGGTAATTGATGAAAGAAACTCAAATGTCTAATCTTGCGAAAAGATAGTCCACACAAAACCCATGTCGAATCATTATGTTCACCGATGTTGGTAAGGAATGACAGATAGGATACAAACGACACAAAGGTGAGTGGAGGCAGTGGATTATGACGTGGATTATGCGAAACAGACAGATGGGCATATCCAAACATAGATGAGGTAGTAGTGGAGTGTATTGGATGGCGGGAAATGTAGTAGAAACGGATGGTAGGTACTGGGACGAATGAAATGGAATGAAATGACAATCAACGTCTGTACGTACCGGACTAAACTTCGAAGCTTGCAAATGGGAAAGGGATATATAATGGGGAACGAGAATGGATGATAACTAGTAATGATATCTTCATGACCTTCATGAACTTAGAATTTCTTTTTTTGATTTCGGTTCGTGGGATGAAGTATCTGATAACTTTAGATTTCGGTTCGTGGGATGAAGTATTCAAGCTTTGTGTAAGTGGATGCATTATCTTTTGCCAAAGGAGGTTCTATCTACTAATTATTAGCTATTGAGATTAATTAATAGTCACGAAAAATTAAACTAAAGGAATATGAGGTAGGTGGAACATCTACAGGGTTACTATTTTTTTTATCAAATATAGTGTTGGTATAGCAAACAAAGTCGCATATACTCTAAGTAGAAGATACACATTTTTATCTACCATGATAGTTAAATTGGTAGGAATGGATAGGATGAGGGATATACATGCTACAAATGTAGATTTTACAAATGCATGGAACCTTGGGTTGGAGGTAAATTTTCATTTCAAGATTATTTGTTTAGGAAGGAGATTTATTCAGAAAGAAACAATTATGTATACCACATAGTTCAACAAGAGAGAATCTCATCAAGGAGCTACATTGTGAAGGGCTTGGAGGACACTATGATGTTGACCAATATTGATTATGTTATAGGAGAGATGCTACTAGCCGTGCATACACAAAGATGTCAAAGGATGCAGTAAAAAAAGACAAAATTTGTCAAGTTGTAAAAGGAGTTTCCTGAAACATAGGATTCTATAAGCCATTACCAATACTATAGAATCCTTGGGAAGAAGCTTCCATAGGTATTGTCCTTGGACTGCTATGAACTCAAAGAAGTAATGATTCTATCTTTACATTTTTAGATAGACTTTTAAAATGATGCACTTCATTCCTTTTCAAGATTTGAATGACTCAACTAGGATTGCAGATTTATTCTTCAAAGTAGTTAGGTCACATATATAGATCTTTTAGTGGTGGATCTTTTCCAAATGGTGAATAGTTCAAATTAAGGCCTCTATTTTTGGTGAATGAGACAAGCTATAAGGGGAACTAAAATTGCCAAATTTTTACAAAAATTTAGTCTATTGTTGTTTAAATCACCCAAGCATTATTTTATTAGAAATTTAAATTGAATTGTTTTGCCACAATAAATGATAAGTGATTGGAGCCTAATCTTCTAAAGTTTATAATACACATTAAAAATCTAAATCATACTCACGATTAATATTACTTTCCCACTTAATTTTGGGGCCATATCGTCATTAATATTAAATTCTTGCTTGCTTTTGGGGTCATTTTCACTTTAAATTAATATTTTCACAAAGAATACAAGTAGTATTGAGTTCATGTACTAATATTATTTTTAATGTTTGCGTGGGTAAGAAATTTAGATCTTTCCTACAATTTGTGATAGGTATTTGTTAGTGTGAATATGGACATTTCCTATCTAGTTTCCCATTGTGTGAATAATTCATATTATTTAACTATTTATTAGTTAAATAATATTCACACATATTCACATGTTAAGTTGACTTAGTGAGCTTTCTAGATGTTTCTAGTTGTTGATAGTTGTCTTATCCTACACACAAGATCTAATTGTCTCATGTCATAGGATTAAGACACTCGTCACATGACTACAACATCTTAGCTCTCATCCTTGCCTTTATTAGCAAGACTCTTCATGTACATTGTAAGATGAAATTTTTTGCATTCATTGATAGAATAGAATTATTCTCTCATTGTTTCTCTTGTGTTTTCATGAAGTCTTAGATCTTGGTTGGCTCCTATCATAGCCAACTCTGACATGGTATCAGAGCTCTAGGTGGAATCCCTTCTTGTTAGCCAAAGTTTTGAGAGATTTGAATGCAAATTCATGGTGAACCTTGATAGTTGAGAATGCTCTTCATAGACTATAATATGACCCATTCATAGACTTCAAAACATATCTCGTAAGTATACACATGAAACCTAGACTATATTTGGTCAAGGAAATAATCGAAAGATCTTTTTCTAAACACTTGATTCATAGCACAAACTTCATTTTAATGGAAAACTTAAATCAACATACCAAAAGAAAGCTTTGATAATGTCAAAGAATTCTATAGATTGATGAATTGGATTGATTCGAGATCCCTCTTCAAGATCTCTATACTTCTTCCCATGTTCAATATCTCTAAAAGTCATTTAAAAAAAAAAATTAAACTCAAAAAATCCTTCCCAAGTATTGTGTGCCCAAAAATTCATAGGAAAACCTATTGCATGGTTTGTTAAAATAAACCCACTACCATAACGTTCCATGACTCCAATTCTCCATATAATCCTCACCACTCTCTCTCCAAACTCAAATCCATAAAACAAAAAGAAAACAAACTTCCTTAGCACACCAAAGGGTCCAAGAATGATAGTGGAAAGTGCAACTAATGTATCACCTTCTTTGTAGATATGTGCATTGCCCTTCAAAGGAAATATGACCCATAGCCCCTTTCCTTCTAAAACTAAACTTTGGAACTTTAGAAAAGTTTAGAAAAATAGGTTAAAATAAGTAAATCAAGGTTTAAAACCAAGGTCATGACTAGGTCTAGGCACTAGGTTAGGAACCCTTCCCAACATAACATGCACAACATATAAGAAATAGCAACCTGAATAATGAAAATAATTTATGACATCAACCAATAAGGTGTGCAAGTTGTCACATTTAAGAGAATTGTCCAACAAGCTTCTTTGACATAGTGCCACCCTTTTATTTTACAACACCTATTTGATATATTAGGTACCCACACCCTATAAGAGATTAGATCATTAGTATAATTTGTACTAAAATTATAACAAGCATAAGTTACAACATACATTAATTGATCTCTAATCAATGATATACATCATAGTCCATGTTGGGGTTTTTTCTTGCTACCTTGAAATCCTAAGGATAATACATTGTTCAAACCAGGGGATCTGAGGTTTAGGATAGATGGATATACCCTATCAATAGATTTAAGACAAGAAAGGCCAATTAACAAGGCTAAACCTAGCCTTCTGCACTTTGAGTTCCATAAGGCTCAGGTGGGTATACCTATTTTGGGCCTGGATGTATGATAAAAGATTCACTGGATAACTCTTCACAGGCCTAGGAATGTGGAAAGTTCTCAGACAAATGAATAAGAGAACTCAATACTACTGCTTATCCCCAGGCATGGTCCCTTTATGCCCTGAACAAACATTGAGAACAATTTAAACATAAAGATGGGATAGATTGATTTAAGTGTTGATTGGTGATTCCCTCTAGGGCTTGCATAGAATGAACACACTAGACCGGTGTCTTATCCATTGGGTAGAGTCAAGATATAAACAACCAAGATCAGATAACAACATGAAATGCAAGATCAATAACCTTCTAACCACTACTGCCTTACAATAATGGGGCCTCTTATGGAGAAGACATTCTTAGTTATCCTAAATGAAACACTATATCCCTAATATTTGATTAAAAGCAATATTAACCCATTCTTTGAACAAGAGCTATCAACCAAATATTTGTTACAACAAGTGTGCAACAATAATCAGTATAATCTTTTATTATTAAGACTGAAGAGACAAATCATACATTCTGGGAGACATCTTTGTATAAGCATAGTTTAATTAAAACTATAGACTGAAATGCTTGCTACTATCTGAACTGATGATTACAATACTTGAACTTTGAAAAACTTAAAGAACACCCAGAAATCTATTGCAGAAACCCTATACAGAAATTACATGCTTGAGACCTGGAGAAATGGAGAAAACTAGCCCTTGCCCAGTGGCCCAGATCTCTCATTTATAGGAACATGAGAGTCATTGAAAAACCCAGACCACTAACCATAGTCTATTAGGAAAGAATATGCCTCCTGCCATCATGGAAGCACAATAGGACCACATTGTGACTTCACAAAGTAGCTCAAAATTTGCCAACACACACAAGGCAGTGGCCAAATTGGTTACAACAGCCTAGCAACTCTCAAGAACAATAGAGGCATGATAAGCATTAGTCTAAACAATCATGGAGATTAAAATGATTTCAAAAGGGGAAGAGTTTGAGAAGACCTCCAAATTTGCCAAATTCTTGCTCACCATGATGGTACCTGCTGCCACGTCATCGAGTCACATCATCCTCTGTGGACAAACCTTATCTAGCCATGAAACAGCCAAATCCATGATTTCGTGCTTGCATTTAAGCACCCGTTTCTATCCTCTGTGAAATGGCAGAATGCATTAAAAATGCATTTTATGCAGACCTTGACCATTGGTGAACATTAGAAAAATTAAAATGCCTTTTAAGAATTGTCTCCTGCGATTCCGCCAATGTTGACTGATCACCTGCCATTGCTTAGTGTGGAATGGCAGAAAAGACACAATTCTGCATTTCTGCGCATCCCTAGACTTCTTGCCTTGTCTCCTTCCGTGGAATGGCAAAAATCAACAGATCATCGCCCTTCCGTCGTTCCACCCTTCTCTATTGCCCTTGTCCTCTTCAAATCAATGGAATGGCAGGAAACCATCTTTTGGGCCTCGGACTTGCATCTTGGCTTGTATACTTGCAATGCGACATTAGTACATGGGTTTCACAGAAATGGAATGGAAGTGCCAACATTGGCTCATGTTCAGGGACGCATGCCCCTTGTAGGCATGACAAGATTCCAGATCTCCAGGTAGAGCAGACTAAACCAGAGAAAAACACCCTATGTACACATAGTACAATATATACAGAAAACATCACTCCTTAAGAGAAATATGGCTTAAGGAATTGCCCATGAATTGGCAACTCCAGAAGCTCGCCCATCAAAATTTGCAAGTAATAGGAATCCTCACCATGTTTGTTGCTGATCAGATATGGTCCCAGCCAGATAGCATCAAATTTGGCATGCTTTCCCTTTTCCTGCACTTTTGTATTCCACATAAGCACCATATCACCAACCCCAAACCTTCCTGAGGAAGATCTCTTGTCATACAAGGTTTTTACTTGCAATTGCAACTTCATGTTTTTTCTTTGTGTTGTCCTTCTTGTTTCATCAAGTTCTACTAGAGTATTAATCCTCACTTGCATTTCATCTGAGATATCATCATCATACTCCTGTATGAATTTGTATAGCTGAAGCATATTATTAGTAGGCATCCTAGCCTCAAGCCCATAGACTAGCTTTCTTTATAGTTACCCTATCTACCCACAAGGCATGTTTTAACTTAAAATCCCAAGCCTTTTTGTTCCTCTCCATCACTCTCTTGACAATCTTCATGAGACTCTTATTACTGGACTCAGCTTGTCCATTTACTTGAGGATGCTAGGGGGATGAATGTGAGATGGAAATTCCATACTTATTGCAAAAATTAACAAACTCTTATGACCAAAAGTACATAGCATTATCAGTCACAATTTTCTCTGGTACACCAAACCTGGTCAGAATGTTGTTCATTAAAAAGCCAGTAACCACTTTACTTGTTGCCCTCTTTGTGGGAATAGCCTCTATCCACTTAGTGAAGTAATCAGTAGCAACTAATATCCATGAATGTCCCCCACTTGATTTTTCTGCAATCTCACCAATGAAATCAATTCCCCATTGATGGAATGGTGCCTGTACTAAGACTAGTCTAAGAGGTAAGTTTCCAGAAAATTTTAACTTACTAGCAAACCTCTGGCATGCATCACATGCCCTTACCAGTTTTTGTGCATCTCTGAAAAGTTTTGGCCACCAAAATCTTGCCCTCAAGATCTTGTGAGCAGTTGTTTTAGCCATGTAATGACTGCCACATACACCATTATCCATTTCATACAAGAGTTCTTGAGCTTGTTTTCCATTTACACATTTGAGCAGAACTCCATTCATATTTCTCCACCATAGCTCATTCCCAGTTATAACATACTTGACAGCTTGTAACTTTAATGTTCTCTTTTGATTATCTATCATCCCTTCAGGGCATGATAAATTCTACAAGTAATGTACAACATCCCTATACCATCCTATAGTCTGCATATCACAAATAGGGGACACATCAGTATATTCAACATTATTTACTTGATTTGCTTCCAGATTCACTTCTACCATCAACTTGGCCAGTCCTTGTCCTCTGACCAATTTTGTAATCTGCACATCAATGTTGAATTCTTGAATTCTATTTATCCATCTACACCTTCGGCCAGTAACTTCTTACTGAGTAAGGATATCCTTGACAGCAGCTGTTGGTACATATGCAACAATTGTAGTACCAACCATGTAAGTTCTAAAGTTCTTGATTGCCTTGACCAAAGCATAAGCCTACTTTTCTGTCATGTCATACTTTAATTCTACAGTCTGTAATGATTTGCTAAAAAAGGCAATTGGTTGCTCATATCCTCCATTCTTTTGTAGCAACACAACAGCAATAGTATGAAAGGAAGCACAAGAGAAAAGTTGAAAAGGCTTAGAGAAGTTAGGAGACTTCAATACAGGAGCATCCCTAATGGCCTTTTTTATCTCTGCAAAAGATTTAGATGGTTGTTCACTCCATGCTATCTTTTCACCTATCTTCAGCATCTTTGAGATGGGTCGAGTAATTTCAGAAAAAATTGTTACAAACCTTCTCAAGAAATTCACTTGAACAAAGAAAGACTTAATACCTGTGATACTCTTAGGCTAAGGAATCTTGTCAATTGCAACCACTCTCTCTAGATCAATTCTCACTCCTTGTTTGGATACTATATGTCCCAACAACTTTCCTTCTGTAACCCCAAAAGCACATTTTTTAGGATTAAGGGATATTCCATACTCCAAGGCTTTGATGAAAATCTTTTCTAAATGCATGCAATGTTCCTCTTCTTTCTTGGAGAATGTCGTTAAATCATGGACTACCATGAAGATGTCTATAAAATCATAAAAAGCTACATCCATAGCTCTCTGAAAAGTGGCACCCGCATTTGTCAAGCCAAAAGGCATTCTGACATACACATAAGTGCCCCAAGGAGTTGTAAATGCAGTCTTATGCTGCTCTGACTCCTTCACTTTCACGTGATTGTATCCAAATAAACCATCCATCATAGATAATAGCTCACTCCCCGTCACTTTCTGGAGCATTGCTTCCATATTAGGTAGATGATAGTTATCTTTTAATGAGGACACATTTGAATTTCTGAAGTCTACACATAACCTGATGTCCCCATTCTTTTTCCTTACTGGCACAAGATTAGACACCCAAGTCGAATGTCTGATGGGTTTGATAATTTCCCCATCCCTAAGTTTCATCAACTCCTCTTGCATTTTAGGTGCCAGTGTAGGGTTGATAGGCCTCTGCTTCTATCTGAATGGCTTAACACCATCCTTTCGTGGTATTTTATGTTGAAAAAAATCTTCCCTGTAGGCCTTCAGATCATCATAAGAAAAAGCAAACACATGTCTATATTTTCTCAACAAAGTGATCAACATAGCTTTAATTTGAGGTTTCATGTTTTTTCCTACATACACTTTTTTGGGTGCATTAGTAGTTCCTAGGTTAACCTCTTCCAAGTCTTCTTGATGAGTAGGAGCTTGCTTTATAGTACTTCTATCAAGACCATCAAATACTCTTTCTAAAGCAACCAATCCGATGGGAATCTTGTTTGTCTTCAGTTGTATCACTTCAGTCCCAAAAATTGTATCCTTTCCATCCACAGTTTCTACAAAAGCCCCAAAATCAATCTCTTGATTCTCATATTGGTCAACACACCTCAGGAACTTCAAAATGTCATTATCATTATTAAAAACTTGCTAGTTCTCTTTGTTATCAACGATTGATGGTCTTGTTTGTGCCTCAACCTTAGAAATACCAGTAAAAGTCATATCATCAGGTCGGAGTGCAATGTTGGCTAGCAAATTTGCCATTTGATTTTTTCCCCTTTCTAGCCAGTCAATACCAAAAGCATCAAATTGTTCAATTGAATCCCAAACAACATTCCTATATTGTTTCAACCTTCAATTCTTTGAAACAAACCTTGACCTGACCTAGGATATAACTAATTCAGAATCACCAATGACTCTTAACTTCTTTATTCCATGCCTTTCAGCCAATCTCAATCCTAATAGTAAAGCTTCATATTCTATAATATTATTTGTGCATGCAAATAACAAGGAAAATGAAAACTTGAAAGTTTTACCACTAGGAGAGATAAGGATTACCCCTGCACCTGACCCCTCTTTCCAGCAAGCACCATCAAAGTACATGGTCCATAGATCATCATTGTCTACTTGGTGTAATGCCTCCTTCTTCAAAGGTACTGGTCTGCTGGCTTCTTCTTCTTCAGGCAATTTCTCAACCTTGACACTGCCAATGTCCACATCAGTGAAATGAATGTGTTCCTTAGGTTCATCCTCTAGTACTATAAATTGAAAGAGAGGCTCTCTAAGAAGCTTAACATTCTTGCCATCAATAGGGATAGTGGCAAAAGTCATATCACATTGCATGCTCCCACCAATAGCAATAGACCACTTTCTAGACAGCAACATTCCATAAGTGGGAGGAATATCCACCACAGTTGCACTCATCACAAACTCCTTACCAGGGTATGCTGTCAACCTATAAGGTATCTCCCTTATGATTCCTATGACCGAGACCTCCCTATTATCCATTGCATAACACTTTCCATATGCCTTTGTGATCTTCAATCCCAATGATTGCATGACTTGTATTGGCATAATATTAGAAGATGCCCCTGAATCAATCATACAATTTTTTAGAATCTTATTATTTATGATCAAGGAAACATAGAAAGGATCCACTTGATTAGGGCACGCAGTGAGTGTGGAACCCAAAAACACCTGAGGGTTATCATTATTGCTTCCCTCATTTTCCTTTTCCTTTCTTTAGTCTTATGTCCATCAATCCTCATCAACTCCAAAAGTGGAACCGACACCTTCACTTGTGACAATATTTGGAACATGTTAACAAGAGCATATTTGGGCATATTGTAAGCTGCAACAACATTGTCCTAAGAATGCCCCCCATTTGCATCAGAAGTTCCATTCTCATGAGTTGCACTCTTTTTATTTTCAACATCTTTTTTCAGCTTTTGGGGCTTATTTGAATCTGATGGGGAAACCAATGGCTCACCAGCCTGTACCTCATTAGGCTTCTTTCCCCATACTTTGGCATTTCTTGCCCTAAGCTCATCTCCTTTCTTACCAGTCTAGTTTTCCTTGATGAAGACACTACCAGCCTTGCCTTGATCACTATTTATATTTATGTTCCTTAACTAATAATTGCTTTTAAACCGAGTGACAACAGTAGCAGTCAATCTCTTAATTTCTTGTTCTGATGGCCTTCTCAAAGTGACATCACATTCTTCATCTTCAAGGCAATGCACAACACAATTATCTTCTTCATATCCATATGAAAATACTCATTGTTGGTGTGCATTTGCTATGTATATCTAATTTTCAACATCAATTTCACTTGTTTCTTCATCAGAATGAAACTCTCCATCAGAAAATAGCATATTAATCACATCGCCCTATTCAAAGGACAAGTCACAATCACCACATGTGTTTGGGTCTTCTCATATAGATTGTGCAAGAGCACATTGGTGTCGTGAGTGGGGTAGCTGGCAAGCTAAGCACCAAGGAGTATCATCTACAAAATTTGTAGCAGTCTTCTTCAATGGATTAGGAGGTTCTCTACTCTGCAAATTCTTCTAATTGTTAAAAAAAGGCTTACCATCATGCAAATTTGTATTATAGGGCTGATCATGCAATCTTGGTGCTCTATCATTTCTTTGGAAAGCTAGTCCCTCATTTGCTAGACCCTTTTCTTGTCTAGCTATTTTGTGATTCAAATCCTTTAAAGCATTCATAACTTGATCCATTCTATCTTCCTGTGGAGATGTTTTCTCTTCAGACCCTTTATCCTCCCTTCTTGGATTCTTCAAGATCTTCACATCTTCTCTTCTCCCCACTTTACCAACAGCTTTTGTGTTGCTTTCAATATGCAAGACTGTTTTGTAAGCATCTCTTAGAGTTGGTGGATTCTTGTCTCTAAGAAGATATCCCACTTTAGGATCAAAAGCATTGCTATATGTGACTAAACATACAGGCTCATTTGGTTTCAAATGATTTGGAATTCTATTCATGGCCTTTTGAAACCTTATGTTGAAATCAAAAAATGACTCATTATGACCCTTAGTGATTGTATTAAATTCATTTACATGAATCTAGGATCAGTCTTGTCACCATACTGCTCCCTGATTACTCTCTTAAATTCCTCCCACGATCTAATGCTTTCCACTGGCAAACTTTTGTACCAATCTTTGGCCTCTTCAGTGAGTGACTGCATAAACAACTTCATCATTGCATCCTCACTTTCTACCTCAAAGTCATCCATCATATTATTAAATGACCTCAAGTGATCCTCTCCACTTATAGTATTATTACCAGAAAATCTATCCAACACCTTCCTTATTTCATTTGGGAGAGGATTCGAATACCCAAGTATCCCAACAAAGCATAGTTGTTTATATCTGTCCAACTGCATAGGTCTTCTAGTGAATTTGTCTTTGTGACTATTAGGTTGAATATTTGTACCACTTCCCCCTACAGTGAGTGACTATATAAACAACTTCATCATTGCATCTTCACTTTCTACCTCAAAGTCATCCATCATATTATTAAATGACCTCAAGTGATCATCTCCACTTATAGCATTATTACTAGAAAATCTATCCAGCACCTTCCTTATGTCATTTGGGAGAGGATTCAGATACCCAGGTATCCCAACAAAGCATAGTTGTTTATATCTATCCAGCTGCATAGGTCTTCTAGTGAATTGGTCTTTATGACTATTAGGTTGAATATTTGTACCACTTCCCCCTACAACCAAACTCCCTTGTTATCCTATAGTGTGACCTCCAGATTGCACATGTACATTGGGGTTGGGATTAGATGGACCACCAAGAGATAAGGCATTTACATCAGTAGTTGTAGATGTAGATTGACTGTGAGAAATGGAAACTATAGGGTTCCCAACATAAGACTTAGGGAATTGAATCTTCTTCTGCATTTTAGCATTTGCAGCTAACAACTCCACTCTTTCTAGCTCCATTTGTAGCTGTTCATTCTCCCTTTTCAATTTAAGGTCCAATGGAATTGTCCCTCCTAATGCAGGAAGACCCTGATGCATTTCAACCTCTTTTATAATTACTCCTTTCACAGGTCCCTTCCCTTTATCAACTTGTTGCACAGGAGGATTAGGAGCATTAGGGTGTATGATTGTAGTACTAACAACAGAACTAGTCCAAGTATTGATAGGGGTATTCTTCAAAGGGATATTCACATTACTTTGGCTAGAGATTTGAGATACTACAAGGCCAGTGGATATGGCAGATACTAGCTCAGATTCATTTGTCATTAATGACTTCAATTGTCCCAGCCTTACCTTCATTCTATCCCTCTCCTCCATAGCATACCTGATTCTTTCCTCCCTTTCCTTGACTCTTTTCAAATTCATTTATGTTATTCTCTGAGTCTCTCTTTGTAACTCATTAATTTCCTTCATCAGATCCTCCTCAATAGGCAATGTGGTATCTGAATCAGAGGTTTCCAAGGAACTGTCTAGGAGATTTACAACATTCATGTGGAAAGCAGGAGTAGGTGACCTACTAATAGGATTACCTAATAAATCATAGTCATGGGAATGTGAAGGGCCTGACCCTTTGGGAGTAGACGACTTGTTTGCAAAGAGACTTGGATGGGTCTGTTCTTTTTCAACAAAATCCTCAAAAATTGAATTATCTATATTTGTTTCAGGCATACCATACTTGTGTAATTCCTCATTAACAATATGATGCCTAGACTGAGGAGGGCAGGTATTGGACTTACCAGAATCATCCTTCTTCTTTTTCCAAGATTGATAGGTACCCTGAGGTAGTTCTCCCTCCAACACTTGATCAAGATGATTTCTTTTTTGGTTTCTAGTTTTCATCATCTTTTCTCTACTTATTTCTTTGAGACAAATTTTATACTAGCACAGGAGATTCAGAGTCGCCACCTAGATTATGGGAACTTGATATACTCAGCTTCTTTAGAGAAATACTATAGAGATACAAGTAAAAACATAGAAGGATCCCTTCTTTCTTTAAACACAATTACTTTCTACTTTGATCAGAGTCGCCACCCTCTTAAAGGGAATAATACTTCACTTAAAATGTATGCAAACTCTACATGCCCACGACACACCACTGGATTAAGATATCTATAATGAAACAGTTCCCCAGTAGAGTCGCCATTTTGTTGGGGTTTTTTCTTGCTACCTTGAAATCCTTAGGATAATACACTATTCAAACCAGGGGATCTGAGGTTTAGGACAGATGGATATACCCTATCAACATATTTAAGACAAGAAAGGCCAATTGACAAGGCTAAACCTAGCCTTCTACACTTTGAGTTCCACAACACTCAGTTGGGTATACCTATTTTTGGCCTAGATGTATGATAAAAGATTCACTGGACAACTCTTCACAGGCCTACGAATGTGGAAAGTTCTCATACAAATGAATAAGAGACCTGAATACAACTGCTTATCCCCAGGCACGATCCCTTTATGCCCTGAACAAACATTGAGAACAATTTAAACATAAAGATGGGAAAGATTTATTTAAGTGTTGATTGGTGATTCCCTCTAGGGCTTGCATAGAATGAACACACTAGACCAGTGTCTTATCCATTGGGTAGAGTCAAGATATAAACAACCAAGATCATATAACAACCTAAAATGTAAGATCAGTAACCTTCTAAACACTATTGCCTTACAGTAATGAGGCCTCTTATGCAGAAGACATTCTTAGTTATCCTAAATGAAACACTCTTTCCCTAATATTTGATTAAAAGCAAGATTAACCCATTCTTTGAACAAGAGCTATCAACCAAATATTTGTTACAACAAATGTGCAACAACAATCAGTATAATCTTTGATTATTAAGACTGAAGACAGAAAACATACATTTTGGGAGACATCTTTGTATAAGCATTTAATTAAAACTACAGACTAAAATGCTTGCTATTATCTGAACTGATTATTACAATACTTGAACTCTAAAAAACTTAAGGAATATCCAGAAATCTATTACAGAAACCCTATACAAAAATTACATGCTTGAGACCTAGAGAAATGGAAAAAACTAACCCTTGCCTAGTGGCTCAGATCTCTCATTTATAAGAACATGAGACTCATTGAAAATCAAACCCAGGCCACTAACCATAGTCTGTTAGGAAAGAATATGCCTCCTGCCTTCATGGAATCACAACAGGACCACATCATGACTTCACAAAGCAGCTCAAAATTTGCCAACACACACAAGGTAGTGGCCAAATTGGTTACAACGGCCTGGCAACTCTCGAGAATAGCAAAGGCGTGAGAAGCATTAGTATGAACAATCATGGAGATTAAAATGGTTTCAAAAGGGGAAGAGTTTGAGAAGACATCCAAATTTTCCAAATTCTCGCTCATCATGATGGTAACTATTGCCACGTCATCAAGCCACATCATCCTCTACGTGGACAAACCTTATCCAGCCTTGAAACAACCAAATCCGTAATTCCATGCTTGAATTTGATTAACAGTTCTTCTCCTCTATGGAATGGCGGAATGCATTAAAAATGTATTTTATGCAGACCTTGACCATTGCTAAACATTAGAAAAATTAAAATGCCTTTTAAGAATTGTCCCCCGCGGTTCCACCAATGTCAACTGATCGCCTACCATCACCTAGTGCAGAATGGCAGAAAAGACACGATTTCTGCATTTCCACACATCCCTAGACCTCTTGCCTTGTCTCCTTCTGCAGAATGGCAGAAAGCAACATATCGTCGTCCTTCCACCGTTCTACCCTTATCTGTTGCCCTTGTCCTCTTCGAATCAATGGAATGGCAGGAAACTAGCTTTCGGGCCTTGGACTTTCATCTTGGCTTGTATACTTGCAATGTGGCATCAGTACATGGGTTTCGCAGAATGGAATGGAAGTGCCAACAGTCCACATAAATGTATAGTAAAAAATAAGAGAAACAAGGTTCAAATTCTAGCTATAGGAGATGATATTACACCATAATGGGAGGAATTACACTTTCACTATAACCAAGGATAGAAATAAGTTTGAGTTATAGTTGTTGAAGACCAAGGAAGAAACCACAAAGAATAAGGTAATTCTCTTAACTACTAAAATGTTTCTCAAGGAAGTTGAAAACTTGTGGGAATGCTATGTATTAGTGGTTAAGCTTGCGCCATTGGAAAAAGGTATGTTATAGAGCTCGGAGGAGTCAAAAATGGGGGAGCTACTAATGGAATTTGTGGAAAACGTTAATAGTGGAATACCTATAGGAATGTTGCTAGTGTGCAACCTTCACATTCTATGGATTTGATTCTATTATCTAGTTTGCCTAATAAGTAACCACATAAGATGAATCCTTATATGTGTGTTGGGTTGAGAAAGGTGGATGAACTATCCGAAAGAGGCCTAATTAGGTAAATTATGAGCCCTTACCCTATACCAATAGTAAATGTATCAAAGAGAAAAAAAGATGTGTAGATCCTTGTTCTATTGACAAGATCTCCATCAAGTATAGGTTTCTATTATTTTGCATGGATGATCAAATGGATTATTTGAGTGTAGGATGTTAATTTTCCAAGATTGATCTTAATAGAAATTACCATCAAATAAAAATATGTGAAGGATTTGAATGGAAGATAACTTTTCTAGAACCAAGAATGGATTGTATAAGTGATTGCTCATGCTATTTGGGTTGACTAATGTGCTAGGTACCTTTATGATATTGATGAGTGAAGTCTTGAAACCATTCTTGGATAAGTTTGTTGTTGTTTATCTGCTTGATATTTCAATGTTTAACAAGACAAAAGAGAAATATATTGTGCATGTGCAAGTTTTAATGTAGCTAAGGAATGAGAAGTTGTGTGTAAACTTTAAGCAAATCACTTCCAAGAAAAATTTTGTTGGTGTACATGGGATTTGTGCTATCTCATGATGGTTACAAATGGACTCTAAGAAGGTTAAATCAATTATTGAGTGGTTAGTACCACAAATTATAACAAAGGTAAAAATAGTTCATGGTTTAACAAGTTTATACAAGAAGTTTATCATAAGTTTAGTGGGATATGTGCACCTTTAATACACTACATGAGGAAAGGAGGGTTTTGTGGGCAATATGTGTTGTCGTTGATGTCAACATAGTATAGATTGATGTCAAAATAGTAGATGGAAATGTATAGACAAACTTGTACAAAGAAAGAGTTAGTATGGTCAAGGTAAACTAGTATGAGAGAAGATAAAATAGTCTAAGTATGGGGAGATGATCAGTTCTAGGTTTGAGAATGGTACAGAGGAAAATACTTATGTTCTTGCATGGTTCCTAAATTCACACATATATATCTCATCAGTTGGGAGTACCGCACTCAATGATAAGGAACATAGATATGACAAAGGAATTCACAGTGCACACTCTAAGTCAATATCACTATGAGTTGGTCTGCATTTCTCTACAAAAAAAACATTTGATCCTGTGGTTCTAAATATAGCTTCTTATAGGTATTGTCATGCTATACCCAAGTTTTCAGCTCTTCACATCTTTGGCATGAAAAGTTACAAGGGACAGAGTATCGCTCATCACCTGGACAAAAAAAATAGTAATGGGGAGATAAGGGAATGCTCTGTATTCCTCTAGAAGAGATCTATTTGTCATGTGGTTCTAAGGAATTATTAAGATATGTATGAGATATGGTATGATGAATTTTCAAGTGCTCTAGTGGTCTGCAAAGTCAGTACTTAAGCGGCGAAGGCAATACAGTCTGTTCTGGAGCCTAAATACACAAGTTTGAGTTTTGTAGAAGTTGAAACAAGTATAGATCTGTCACAAGAACTTATGTGGAGGTATTACATGGTCTAAGGGACATCAGGTATGATTTGCATGCAGATAATTTTTAGTTTCCAATACCGCATCAAGTAATCATGTTTGTAAGTAAAGTTTTAAGTATGTTTGTCCTATAGAACCCTGGTTATCCAAGTCACTTTTTGAATTCCTTCAAAAACATCAAATAAAGTTGTGTGGATATGATAAGTAGCATATATTGATGTCTAAGTTCATTTCCAAAAGGTTTCAGGCCTTACACTTCACCACTACATCGTACTTAAGATGTGAAGCATCACATGTGGTTCGGAAGACTTTGTTTTCTACAGATAGTCATGTTTTCTATCTTGCAGATGCATAGCTTGATATGATACTCCTTCAATAAGGTGTATGGATGTTGTTGAGATCTTGTATGATTGAATACTTGGTCTGCATTGAGTTTCTAGCTTCTCCCCAATAGCTGAAAGATGAACAATTAACAATGCTAAGCAGTATGAGCTGATTGGTTAAGTACTTGATGCATGTGGAGGATAGTCATGTTTTATATCTTGTTGATGCATAGCTTGATATGATACTCCTTCAGTAAGGTGTATGGATTTTGTTGAGCTCTTTTATGATTGAATCCTTGGTTTGCATTGAGTTTCTAGTTTCTTCCCATTAGTTGAAAGATGAACAGTTAACAATGCTAAGCAGTATGAGCCGACTGGTTAAGTACCTGATGCATGTGGAGGCTCCTAACTAGTTTCTACAAGTTTGAAAGGTATGGCAAGATGTGTTCTGATGTTTTTCATAATTCCCTTAGGTTTACAATAAGTTATCTTATCATCTTGCATGTGTTGAGGTCAACCAGTGACTTGTTACACATTTCACCCAATATTGATCATTTTGCTGACCTAATCAATGTTTCAATGTGTTGCAGAGTATATATATATATATATAGAAGATATAATTCATTTGAGAAGTAAGCAATGCGAAGGTGAGAATAGAAAAGCATAGGGCAAGATATGAAGTGTGCAAAATTAGTTTGATAATATGTATTAAGGAAGAACTAGCAGACTGCACCATCAGTATAAGAAAGATGTGTTATGCATAGCAGTTTATGTAGTGATATTAAATTATTATAAAACATATTGCAGTGAGCAGATTGATTAGGGAGTAATAGCTTCCTTGGGTTGTAGCCCAAAAATAAAGTTACAAACATTTTTGCAGTGAGCATATTATATTGTGAGATAACACTCACCGTGGTTTTTCCCTGCTTTAGGGTTTTACACGTAAAAATACTGGTGTCAAGTGTTGATTATTGTGTTGCATGCTTTCCTTTCTATTTTACAAGTTATTCAGTTTTAACAATTAATAAATAGTTAAATTTTTGTATGTGCTGATTCACCCTCTTTCGGAACACATCATTGTGTTCAACAATTGCTATCAGAGCCAAGTACCTATGGATAGCTTAACAACTAAGGTAGATCCTATTTCTAAACACATGGAATCTAAAGTCATGGACAATGATATATTTGTACCAGAACCAAAACTTGAAGCAATGGAGCCTGAAGGTTGGGATCTTGATGATTGTGAAGTAGACCTTGAAGGAGAACTCAAGTTTGCCCTTGATGATCTAGATGAGGCAAGAGAACTAAACAGAGAATGTGAAGACTTGCTCGAGGCAGCCAAGAAGACAATTGACAAATTAAAGGCAAAGGCCATAGAGTCAAATGAAGAAGTTGGCAAGTTGAAAACTCTGTTAGAAGGAGATAAATGAGGTGACACAAAACTCAAAGAGGTAGAAGAAATGATCTCAAACCTAAAGGTCATGGTCGAAGAAGAAAAGAGAATTGAAGACTGCTTGAACATCAAGCTCAATGAGGAATCATCTAAATGTTGAAAACTTGAAGAAGTTGCCATTTTAAGGAAACAATTGGAAAAGGAAAAAGAATAGATTGACAAGGGACTAAAGCTGAAAGGAGGATCTAAAATCCTTGGTGAAATCCTTGATGAAATCATTAATTCTCAAAAGCCAACAAATGAAATATTAGGTCTTGGTTTTGAGAAGGGGAAAACTCCATTGTACAATGCTCATGCAAATCTATATGATAACTTCCCATCAGAAGGAAAGGATGAATCAAAGAAGGAGAAGACCTAAATTGAAAATCCTAAGAAGAAAACCTATAGAATCACAAGAGAAGATGAGTTCACATCTATCCAAAAACAAAGGAAGAATATGAAGAAAAATTTCAGAGATGTTCCACCTACAAAGCAACCAGTTGACATTAGGTACTCTCAAAGCTTCATTAGCTATTGTTTTACTTGCAATAAGTTTGGGCACAAATCTATTGATTGTAGGAACAAGATAAATCAAAATGCTCTAAGATGTTACACCTGCAATAAAGTTGGCAATAAAGTTGTTGAATGTAGAAGCAAGATAAATTAGAACTCAACTAGGTATTATGTATGCAATAAGATGGGACATAAGGCTAATGTGTGCAGAAGTAAAGTGCCAAGGAACAATAGGGATAATGCTCAATCCTTATATGGATACTGTTATACTTGTAATAAGTTTGGCCACAAAGCAGCTAACTACAAATCAAAAGTAAGAAGAAATGGAAACACTCAGTAAATAAAGTACACCTGTCACGAGTGCAATCAGACAAGGAACTCTAGAAAGAATGTAAGGCTTGTCTCACAAAAGAAAGTTGATATTTCTCAACAAAGAATGGAGATGAAAAAAGAATGGAAGAAGAAGGAATTATGTGTTGTTTTCAGACCTTTGCCTAGTGTAGGTGGATCCTCCAATAATTAGAAGATGAAGTACTGGTTTAGGGGGAGTTACAACTGCAGAATTCTACAAACCTCTAAAGTGAGCAAGATGTTGAATTCTCAACATTTTGGCCAGTGTTAGTGTGAGTATGATAAAATAAGGAATTGAAGAAGTCTACTCAAAATTCTAGAAGGAAATCTTTAGATGTGGCAGATTACGGAAGTCCTTAGGGTTTACAGTGATTAGGGCATCTACCAAAGCATACATGAACTTAGGGGGAGTTCTTACTGTAAATTATTTATTTCTCCTTCATTATGCTGAAAGAATTCAACATATAAATGAGATTGATGAAATTTTTGGAGCAATTGTTGGACTTGCATAGGATTGCTGAAGGTTTAGAAGGTTTTGCATATGAAAAGGCCAAATTGGGTTAAAATAGAGGATGCAAGTAATGCAGAGTAGAATTGTTTGGTGAAATGGTATATAGGCGATGCCTGATCATTTTTTATCACATTTGATCGAAGACAAAATATTTGAAGAGCTAAAGTAGAATAGAAGACACTCTACAAAGCAATTAAGCACCTATCATCCCATATCCAAGTGAAAGGCCAAGGCCAAAATTTAAGACTTGTAAACAGATAAAGATGGGTCTTTTTCTCATGTTCCCACCAATGTGATTCAAACTAAAGATGTTTGCATTTACATTCATTCACCGTTAGATGAGTATGACCATTTGAAGCTTGAGTAATTCATGAATGACCATTTGCTTGGAGATGATTTCAAGTTGAAGCCAGAATTTGAAAATATTGCTACCAAAAATCTTGACATCTAGAAGGGTTTCTCGAACTTCCAATACAATGAAGGATGGGTTAGAATAGTCCTAAGCCGTATCCATGAGGATTTATTTTGTTTAGGTAAACCACATATAATCACAAAAGAAGTAATAAAGGCAATAACTAGTTTATGCTCCTCCGGACCAGTGCCTATTCTAAAATCCATTAAAAATGAATAGGTGATGAGGCTCACTGGAGCCAAATTTGACAAAAGGACTTTGAAAGTGAATGACATTGAGTAATTGGGAGTCTAGTATGCAACTATGAATATTGCATACACAATTTAATACACCAACATGGAGAATTCAACCAAAACAACTGCAATTTATACAACATATCAAACAGTAAAAGAGGCAAAGGACTTTGATCTTTGTAAGCTCTTGCAGAAAAAGCTCATGGACAACCTAAAAAGAACAAAGGAATACAAATACAAGTTCCAGTATGGCTCTTTAGTCATATGTCTCATGTTCTACTTTTTGAATGAATTGCCTAGAATGAAAGGAATGATATGGAAATTAGATACTCCTTTAGCTCATCAAATCAAAGATTACATGAAAAGTTTCCCTGATCATAAGCATTATGATACTTTGTTTTGGGGGTTTTTCAAAACTTTCTAGAATGATATGCAATCTAGAGAAAGTATAATGGCCAAGGTTGTAGAAAAACATAAAAATGCTATCACATTTATGGTTGATAAAGACAATTGTTATATGGAACCTATGGAGCCTAGTACTGTTTGGATTACAACTCTTCCCTATGAGGTTGTTGAATTAGACTTGGTAGGATATGCTAAACTGCTTCTCAGTAAATCAAAGGATCCTTCTACTGAGATGTCTGGCACATATGATGAAATCAAGTACTCAAAAATTAAAAGGGATGTAAAGGAAACATAAGAGACAAAATCTAAGGCTGAGAAAATGAAAGAAAACCTAGAGAACATACTCAACTCTCCTGAAGGTTCCTTAGGAGAGGCAAAAATATTTCCCTCTACACAACTACTAAGAAGAACAAGTAGATCAACTACAACCACTACCTTTGTTACCTCTGAATCATCATTACCTGCCAAAAGAACTAGTTATGATATCCCAGTTCAAACTGTTGAAAAGATGAAGCCTACCAACTACCAAAAAAACCAGTTTTTTCTAAGGATTGTCGTTTATATAAATGCTTTGCCAACTATTGCTCTGAATGGATTCAATCTACAGTTTACCAGTTGTTAATAGATATGGGCCCCAAGTCTGTTTGGCTTCCTAAAGGTTCAAGGGAGTCACTCAGCCACCAATGTTGTATAATGGTTTGTTTATTGGGGTAGTACCCCTCAATCCACGACTCAGGTAAAACTGATAACCGCTTTGCCACAAACGACAACTCTTGGTTTAGCTCACGGATGGGAACTAGTCAATCGGGTAGGGGCCCTTGCCCTTTTCATTGGTAGGTCCTCTCAATGGGCCAGCTACTTCCAAGTTCCTGTGGTACTCCTCACAATGAGTTTTAGGGCTATATGCCCAAGCACTTCCCACAATTAAGCGGATAGGGGTGTTCCCTGATCCAAACTTGCAATCCAAATGAACAATACTGATGTGAAAAAAGAACTACTCCAATAATCACAACGTCTAGAGGGCCACTGCAATTTTTTTTTTGGTAGAAATTCCACCCAGTGAGCCCAAGAAAGCGCTCTGATACCAGATGAGAGGAACCTCCTGCAACAAAATAATGAAAAGTGCACGAAATAATAGATTTATAGAAATAGCAGGAACACAAAAGGAATTTATTGATCGCAGGCCACTTCGAGGGGGCAACCTCCTTTGAGCAAGCTCAATACAATAAATTTGTGGATGCCTACATTGGCCTCAACACGTACTTATATACTAAGTCTAATCTAAACAACTACTACCCATGAATGTGCGATAATACAATATGCTCACGGAATGACTTACAAAGCATATGCGTCCATAGCAACTAATATACTAACCAAGTAAAGAAAAGGGTTAAACACGGGTTCCTAACACCTCTTGACCACTTCTATTCTGTCATTTGTTTGTGGGTGAAAGGCTATGTTTTTTTAGCTTGGTGTCCATCATGTTGGGATAAGGTGCCATTAACCTTGTAAATCCCAATATTGTATTTATTCCATTTATTATATATAATTTGTAATTATCCATGAGAAGATGTACTAGTTTCACTGGCATCGGTAATTTCAGAGTAACTAGAGGTGATTACGGAGTGACTTTTGCTATTGGTAAATGTAAAAACTCATGATAAATGAGGGTAGGCGTGCTCCCTTGAGGAATATATTATTTTTGGTATGTATGACAACTGTCATAATGTTTGGTAAGTGAATCTATGACATATGCAAGTTGTCATAAGATTCTGAGATTCTATGATGCATATGATGGATATGTAGTTGTATATTTTCTATTTTTAGTCCAAGGTTCCTATCTTGGAAAGATACTCTTTTGTGGAATCTATGTGGTTATGATTTGTCATAAGATGTTGTAAGAGGCCAGATTTAGTCTTGGGCACCCAACCTTTGCATGGTTTTTTTTGACAAGTGTAAGATGCTTGTAAGATGGTAATTAATGTTTACAGGTTAGAGAATCTTAGGAGAGAGAAGGTTTGCCTAGGATGAGTTGGAAAATGCTTCTATAAGTATTTTCCATGTATTTGTTGCTGCAATACAGATTTTAGGTACTCAGGTCCTACAGGAATGCTGTTGGATTGGAGACTTGTGGAGAGAGTTGTGTAGTTGATGTATTGTATAATCTTGTTGAGATTAATACAAACTTGTGCCTCTTTCCTGGTGGAGTTTTTCACCCGCAAGGTTTTTCTCCATGTAAACACTGTGTCTTATGTTGTGTTCTTCATGTTTGGCATTTTCTAGAGCTGTAGTGGGTTTTATGTTTTGTTACAATAGCCATTGTTAATGCACACTTAAAGATTGCTGAAATTTATTCGAATCAAATTTCCATTATAGTAGTGTTACTTTAATTTCTAACACATCATGCTCCATAATGTAGACCTAAACTTACTAACAAACCAGATATCCCTATAAAAAATAATGGGCTTTGATAGCCCAAAATGTGCCCATACATTGTTAAAGCACATTTCAGCTACTTCTTTTCCTATGCTATTCTTTTTACATGTCATTAGAATACACATGTTGCTAAACTTCTCAACTATCACAAATAAAAAATCATGCCCATGTCTATTCATAGGAAACCCTCCTACAAAATCCATAGAAACACTTTTCGTGTGCATACCTTGTTTTGCATTTTCTAGTGCAATGTAATTTGCAACTTCTAAAAATTCTTGCTACTTGTTGTTGCATTTTGGGCCAAAACACATACCTTTACAAATAAGCCACTATTTTTCATACACCAAATGACCCACCACTTTGGAGGTATGTGCTTCCCTCATCAATAAAAGCCATTGTACTTTTGGCACACATAATCTCCCTACCTTATATAGCAATTAATCTTGAAGATAAAAGGTCTTCTTCACTTTTTACATTTACCTATGAAAGAAGTTCATTATAGTTCTTACCAAACTCTTTATCATATGTACATTCTTCAACATAAGTTTATTTTGTGAAGGGATCCAAGTGAGTTGCAATAGATATTGTTGAAATAGGTGCGCCACACAACATATCTACCACAACATTATTAGTCCCTCTTTTTTTTTTCATTTTTCTTCAAATCTTATCTCGTAAATTTTCTATCTTAAGAGAGAGTGATATTTAAAAAAAAATTATATAGTAAAAAAACTACAATTTAAGATAACTACATAAAATAACCACAAAAATAAAATATTCATGGGATCAATAGATCCCCAAAAAATTAAGTCATGGTTGCTAGCCAAAATAAGCTAAGCAATTACATCAGATTGTGCCCTTAATGGTGTGATGTCAAATAAGGGTTTTTCATTTTCACACCTTCTCTCTCTATGACTTTAATGTCATTTTATTTGATTGATGGGAAGTATAAAAAAATAATTTACTCTCTGTTTTGTCTTTATACTTGTACTTTTTAATAGGGGCTAGGTATGGAATGCTTATCTATAACTTATATTTGAATAACTATTTAGTTATTAAGTACATTTGATTTGTAATTAGATGATGTAGGGTAGCTCCCTGCAGTTAAGGACATTCCCATATATGTTGGAGCATTGTACTGACACTTTGAGAAAGCTTTAACATAGTTGTTACATTGAACAAAATTTCTCGTCAAACTAGAGAAGCACCAATGTAAGTTGCTTTTTGTGCACTTTCTTCAAATATAAGGAATGCTTAGCCAACACTTCTAGATTCAGAGCTTCTAATGTCACATTCTAATTCTTCACTTTCCTCTATGGAACAAACAACTTTTCTTTCCTAAATACATTTATGTGCAACAAATGAATTGGTCTCACTTCATAATAAATTTATGCTCCAATCATTAGCAATGCCCATTTCAAGATCCAATGTAAAGCACCTTAAGGAGACAATTTGCCCAAATCTAGAGGATTAGCAATTTGATGCAAGGATTCTCTTGTGCATTGGCTAAAATGTTATGCTAAGTTCTAATTTGGGGGGGGTGGGACAGGCCTTGTGAATCATGCACTAGGATAATTTGAAGCAACTGTATACAAAAACAACTAAAATCCCCCAGACCTCCTGGTATTTTTGGCAGTGCAATTCAAACATTACATAGGCCCGCCTTGGGATGACAATCAGAAAAAGAATGTGCCCATAATCCCACTAAGTGTATGCAACATAGTCCATATGTTGTACTAAGAAAGCAAGAAGAGAACTGCTTACCAACACTTTCAACTAAAAATACTTGACCGACAATAACCAAAAAGGTTTATAATTTACATACCTATTTATTTGTCCACTATGAAACATTGTTCTCTTATTTACAAGAATGTAATTTCAAAATCATGCATATAAATTTAATTTACTCTGTTTATTTTTTGAATGCAAAATTTAGCAATGATATTGGATTGTCCAAGCAAGATATTGTAGAGCACTAGGAAAGAATTTCCACTAGCTATCACCCATGGCATTTACACCCTACACCTCTAGATCCATTGATATACACTAATAGTGAATCTTCTTTTGATAGAGAGCAAGTGATGCAAGAAGATAGTTTTGATGAATGGCAAGTCAAATCAACATTGTATCTAGGTATAGCTTCTGAACTAGATGACCTTAGGATACTTGGCCAATGTGAGATTGACAATAACCACAATTTACCTACACCAACCATCAATCCACTTTTACAAGTGTCAGCATTTAGCTTCATTGACTCCAACTGTCCAACATACCACATTGCACATGTTAGGACTCACTGTGAAGACAATTTATCTACTCAACAAAAATATCCTATGATATATTTATATCGTACTCTTTGTGTATCCCTTGGATTCACATAGTTTCATTAACTCCAGAGTATTGCTTTAATTATATACCTTAGGTATCATCCTATGCATACACTTGTCACACTTAGGTATCATCCTGCAAATCATGACCATCACAACGCACAGGCGGACCACAAGAACCCTTGAAACATTTGCCAACACAATGTAGTGGTTGATTCAGTTGCAACGGCCTGATAATTCTTGAGAATTGTAGAGGCTTCAAAAATTTTCTTCCCATTCATTGCCACATCATCAAGCCACGTTACCTCTGACTAGTCAAACCTTATATCAGCCCCAAAACAGCTAATTCCGTGATTCTGCACTTCACTCTTGAGTGCTAGTCCCTATTCTTGGCAGAATGGTGAAATAGAAATGCCATCTGTAGTTCTACCAATGCAAACTGACCACTCGCCATCGCCTTCTGTGGAATGGTAGAAAGCAACACTTTCCGTACTTCTGCGCATCCCTTATCTGCTCAGCCCAGTGGCTTCCATAGAATTGGAGAAAACAACAAATCACCCTCATTCCATGCTTCCGCACTTCCACGTGCCCTGGCCCTTTTCAAATTTGGCATAATGGTGGGAAACCTAAGTAAAGCCCTTGATTTTTACTTTTCATCTTGGCACAAGCACTTGGATTTTGTAGAAATATAAGTGCCAACAGAATCATTGAAGATATATCTAGACAATCTGAAGGAAGTGAGGAAGGTGATTAGATGCCTAGAAAGTATGAATAAATTGCCCCTCCTAAGGATACTGGAGCATTTTTTACAGAGGGCCACGTTAAGAAAAATCTATGTGCTCTAGATACTCCTTCAGAGAAAAGTTCTTCTCTTTTGGAAACTACTGAAGCATAAAAAATTTGAGGGTCAGGATAAAGACAATGTTGCACCTCCTTCAGAGAATTTAGGAAATGTGGAATTGAGAGAAGATACCCCTAAGGAGCAGAGATCTGACTAAGGAATTCACAGTGCACATTCTAAGGTAGTATCACTATGAGTTGGTCTACATTTCTCTGCAAAGAAACATTTGATGGACTGTGGTTCTAAAGATAGCTTCTTATAGGTATTGACATGCTATATCCAAGTTTTCAGCTCTTCACATCTTGGGCATGAAAAGTTGCAAGGGACAGAGTATCGCTCATCACCTAGATAGAGAAAAATAGTAATGAGGAGATACGAGAATGCTCTATATTCCTCTAGAAGAGATTTGTTTGAATGACTATGATATGTATGAGATATGGTATGATGAATTTTCAAGTGCTCTAGTGTTCCACAAAGTTAGTACTGAAGTGGCAAAGGCAATATAGTACGTTCTAGAGCCTAAATACACAAGTTTGAGTTTTGTACAAGTTGAAAAAAGTATAGATCTATCACCAAAACTTATGTGGAGCTATTATATGTTCTAAGGTACATCAGGTATGATTCACATGCAGACAATTTTTAGTTTCTAGTACCGCATCAAGTAATCATGTCTGCAAGTAAAGTTTTAAGTATGTTTGTCCTCCAGAACCTTGGTTATCCAAGTCACTTTTTGAATTCCTTCAAAAACATTAGATAAAGCTATGTGGATATGATAACTAGCATATATTGATGTCTAAGTTCATTTCCAAAAGGTTTCAGGCCTTGCACTTCACCACTACATCATATCTTAAGATGTGAAGCATCACATGTGGTTCAGAAGACTTTGTTTTCTACAGATAGTCATGTTTTCTATCTTGTGGATGCATAGCTTGATATGATGATCCTTCAGTAAGGTGTATTGATGTTGTTGATCTCTTGTATGATTGAATCCTTGGTCCACATTGAGTTTTTGGCTTCTCTCTGATAGTTGAAATATAAACAGTTAATAGTGCTAAGCAGTATGAGCCAACTGGTTAAGTACTTGATGCATGCAGAGGCTCGTGACTAGTTTCTCCAAGTCTAGAAGGTATGGAAAGATGTGCCCTAATTTTTTTCATAATGTCGTGAGCTTTGGAACAAGTTTTCTTATCATCTTGCATTTGTTGAGGCCGACTAGTGACTAGTTACACATTTCACCCAATATTGATCATGTTGTGGACCTAATCAATTTTCAATGTGTTACGGAGGATATGTATAGAAGATATAATTCATTTGAGAAGTAAGAAATGCAAAGGTGAGAATAGAAAAGTAGAGGGCAAGAGATGAAGTGTGAAAAATCAGTTTGATAATACAAATTGAGCAAGAAAAGCAGACTATACCATCAACATAAGACAGATGTGTTTTGCATAGTATTTAATGTACTTATATTATTATTGTAAAACATATTGCAATGAGCAGATTGATTAGGGAGTAGTAGCTTCCTTGGGTGGTTGCCCTAAATTAAAGTTGTAATACAGGGAGTAGTTTTTCCTTGGGTTGTAGCCAAAAAAAAAGTTGTAATCATTTTTGCAGTGAGCATATTATATTGTGACCTAACACTCACCATGGTTTTTCTCTGCTTTAGGGTTTTCCACTTAAAAAACTGGTGTCATGAGTTGATTATTGTGTTGCATGATTTCCTTACTATTTTAAAAGCTATTCAATTTTAACAGTTAATATTTGGTTAAATTTTTGTATGTGCTTATTCACCCCCCTCTCAACACCTCATTATGTTCAACAATTAGTATCAGAGCCAAGTATCTATGGATAGCTTAACAGCTAAGGTAGAACCTGTTTTTGAAGACATGGAATCTAAAGTCATGGACAATGATATATTTGTTTGAAAACCAAATCTTGAAGCAATGGAACCTAAAGGTTGGGATCTTGTTTATTATGAAGTAGACCTTGAAGGGGAACTCAACTCTACCCTTGATGATCTAGATGAGGCAAGAGAACTAAACAGAGAACATGAAGACTTGCTTGAGACAATGAAGAAGACAATTGACAAATTAAAGGCAAAGGACAAAGAGTCAAATGAATAAGTTGGCAAGTCTAAAACTCTATTACAAGGATATAAAGGAGGTGACACAAAAATCAAAGAGGCAGAAGAAATGATCTCAAACCTAAAGGTCATGGTTGAAGAAGAAAAGAGGATTAAAGACTACTTGAACATCAAGCTCAATGAGGAATAAGCTAAATGTTTGAAAGTTGAAGAAGAAGTTGTCATTTTGAGGAAAGAATTGGAAAAGGAAAAAGAATAGACTGACAAAGGACTAAATTTGAAAGGAGAATCTGAAATCCTTGATGAAATCATTAATTCTCAAAATCTAGCAAATGAAGAATCAGGTCTTGGTTTTGAAAAGGGGAAAAGTCCAATGTTCAATGCTTCTGCAAATCTATATGATAACATCCAATCTAAAGGAAAGGTTGAATCAAAGAAGGAGAAGATCTACATTAAAAATCCTAAGAAGAAAAACTACAGAGTCACAAGAGAAGATGAGTTCACTCCTATCTAAAGATAGAGGAAGAATATGAAGAAAAATTTCAAAGATCTTCCACCTACAAAGCAACCAGTTCACAGCAGGCACCCTCAAAGCTTCAATGGCTATTGTTTTACTTGCAATAAGTTTGGGCACAAAGCTATTGATTGTAGGAACAAGATAAATTAAAATGCTCTAATATATTACACCTATAATAATCTTGGTCATAAAGTTGCTTAATGTAGAAGCAAGACAAATCAGAACTCAACTAGGTGTTATGTATGCAATAAGATGGAAGATAAGGCTAATGTGTGCATAAGTAAAGTGCTAAGAAACAAAAGGGATAATGCGCAATCCTTATATGGATACTGTTATACTTGTAATAAGTTTGGCCACAAAGAAACTAATTGCAGATCAAAAGTAAGAAGAAATAGAAACACTCAGTAAATAAAGTACACCTGTCATGAGTACAAGCAAGTAAGGAACTCTGGAAAGAATGTAAGGCTTGTCTCACAAAACAAAGTTGATATTGCTCAACAAAGAATGGAGATGAACAAAGAATGGAAGAAGAATGAAGTATGTGTTGTTTTCGGACCTTTGCCTACTGCAAGTGGATCCTCCGATAACTAAAAGATGACGTACTGGTTTAGGGGGAGTTACAATTGTAGAATTCTAAAAAGCCCTAAAATGAGCAAGATGTTGAATTATTAGCATTTTGGCCGATGTTGGTGTGAGTATGATAAAATAAGGAATTGAAGAAGTCTAATCAAAATTCTGGAAGGAAAGCTTTAGATGTGGCAGATTGCGAAAGTCCTTAGGGTTTACAATGATTAGGGCATCTACCAAAAGGATACATGAACTTTGGGGGAGTTGTTATTGTAAATTCTTTATCTGTCCTTCATTATGTTGAAATAATTCAACATGTAAATGAGATTGATGAAATATTTGGAGCAATTGTTTGACTTGCAGAGGATTGCAGAAGGTTTAGAAGGTTCTGCATATGAAAATGTCAAATTGGATTAAAACATAGGATGCAGTTAATGCAGAGTAGAATTGTTTGGTGAAATGGCTATATAGGCGATGCCTGATCATTTTTTGTCACATTTGATCTAAGACAAAAGATTTGAAGAGCTAAAGGAGAATATAAGACACTCTACAAATCAATTAAGCAAACCCTATCACCACATCCAAGTGTTTTTTTTAATTTCTCTAGTTAAAACCCTAGGTCCTGAAGATATTGCAATGGAAACACTGGTTGTGATGGATATAGTTGAAAGGCCAAGACCAAAATTTAAGATTTGTATCACTTTAAGTCAACATAAACAAATAAAGATGGGTCTTTTTCTCATGTTCCCACCAATATGATTCACACTGAAGATGTCCACATTTACATTCATTCGTTGTTAGATAAGTATGACCATTTGAAGCTTGAGCAATTCAGGAATGACCATTTGCTTGGAGATGATTTCAAGTTGAAGCCAGAATTTGAAAATATTGCTACCAAAAATCTCGACACTTGGAAGGGTTTCCTGAACTTCCAATGCAATGAAGGATGGGTTGGAATAGTCCTAAGCTATATTCATGAGGATTTATTCTGTTTGGGTAAACCACATATGATCACAAAGGAAGCTATAAAGGAAGTAACTTGTTTATGCTCCTCTGAATCAATGCTTGTTCTAAAATCCATTAAAAATGAAGAGGTGATGAGGCTCGCCGGAGCCAAATTTGACAAAAGGACTTTGACAGTGAAAGACATCATGGAAATGGGAATCTAGTATGCAACTATTAATGTTGCATATAAAACTTACCACACCAACAGGGAGAATTCAACCAAAACAACTACAATTTATACAACATATCAAATGGTAAAAGAGGGAAAGGACTTTAATCTTTGTGAGCTCTGGACAACCTAAAAAGAAAAAAGGAATCCAAATACAGGTTCTGATATGGCTCTTTAGTTGAATATGTCTCATGTTCTACTTTTTGAATTAATTGCCTAGAATGAAAGCAATGCTATGGAAATTAGATACCCCTGTAGCTCATCAAATCAAGGATTACATGAAAAGTTTCCCTGATCATAAGCATTGTGATACTTTATTTTGGGGGTTTTTAAAACTTTCTAGAATGATATGCAATCTAGAGAAAGGATACCTTTCAAGGTTGTAGATAAATATAAAAATAATATCACATTTATGGTTGATAAAGACAATTATTATATGGAGGCTGTGGAGCTAGTATTGTTTGGATTACAACTCTTCCCTATGAGGTTGCTAAATTGGACTTGGCAGGATATGTTGACTTGGTTCTCAGCAAATCAAAGGATCCTTCTACTAAGAGGTTTGGCACATATGATGAAATCATGTACAAAAACATTAAAAGGGATGTAAAGGAAACATAAGAGATAAAATCTAAGGCTGAGAAAATGAAAGAAAACCTAGAGAACATACTCAAGTCTCCTGAAGGTTCCTTAGGAGAGGCACAAACACTTCCATCTGCACAACTATCAAGAAGAACAAGTAGATCAACTACAACCACTACCTCTATTGACTCCAAATCATCATTACCTACCTAAAGAACTGGTTCTAAGATCCCAATACAAACTGCTGAAAAGATGAAGCCTACCAAATGCTAAAAGAACTAGTTTTTTTTAAGGATTGTTGTTTCTGGAAATGGTCTGCCAATTACTGCTCTGAATGGATTCAATCTATGGTTTTCTAGCTATCAATAGATATGGGTCTCAAGTTTGTGTGGCTTCCTAAATGTTCAAGGGAGTCATTCGGCTACCAATACTATCTAATGGTTTACATATTGGGGCAGTACCCCTCACTCTAGAGCTCAGTTAAAACTGATAACCACTTCGCCACAAATGACAACTCTTGGTTTACCTCACAAATGGGAACTAATCAATCGGGTAGGGGTCATTGCCCTTTTTCGTGGCAGATCTTCTCAATGGGCCAACTACTTGAGGGTTCCTGTGGTACTCCTCACAATGTGTTTTAGGGCTTTATGCCCAAGCACTTCCCATAGTTAAGCGGATAGGGGTGTTCCCTATTCTGACCCTGTAATCCAAATAAACAATACCGATGTGAAAAAAGAACTACTGCAACAATCATAGTGCCTAGAGGGCCTCTACGGAAAAAAAAAACTGGCATAAATTCCACCTAGTGAGCCCAGGAAAGCACTCTGATACTAGATGAGAGGAACCTCCTGCAAAAAAATAATGAATAATGCACAAAATAATAGATTTATAGAAATAACAAAAACATAAAAGAAATTTATCGATCGTAGGCCACTTCGAGGGGGCAACCTCCTTTGAGCAAGCTCAATATAATAAATTTGTGGATGCCTTCATTGGCCTCAACACATACTTATATACTAAGTCTAATCTAAACAACTACTACTTCCCATGAATGTGGGATAATACAATATGCTCACAGATGACTTACAAAGCATATGCGTCCATAGCAACTAATATACTAAAGAAGTAAAGAGAAGGGTTAAACATGGGTTCCTAACACCTCTTGACCACTTCTATTCTATCATTTATTTGTGGGTGAAATGCTATGTTTTTTTTAGCTTGGTGTCCATACATTGTTAAAGAACATTTTAGCTACTTCTTTTCCTATGATAATGTTTTTACAAGCCATTAGAATACACATGTTGCTAAACTTTTCAACTATCACAAATAAAAAATCATGCCCATGTCTATTCATAGGAAACCCTCCTACAAAATCCATAGAGACACTTTCCATATGCATACCTTGTTTTGCATTTGCTAGTGCAACGTAATTTACAGCTTCTAAAAAATCTTACTACTTGTTGTTGCATTTTAGGCCAAAACACGTACCTTTACAAATGAGCCACTATTTCTCCTACATCGAATGACCCACCACTTTGGAGGTATGTGCCTCCCTCATCAATAAAAGCCATTGTGCCTGTAGACACCTAAAAATGTCTTTTACCATCAAACCGACTCCCGACATCCCTAAACATATCAATTTCCCTTTCATTCAATTAATTAATTTTTTATTTAATTAATTATCCCTTCATCACCTAATTTTCCATCATTCTATCCCCAACAATGGAATTAATTTCATTAATTCAATAGTCCAAACCTTAGCCATTTGATTTAATAAATATGCAATATTTATTTGGTCAATTTCCCTCTCCTCACTAAATCCAATTAATTAGCTAAATTATGTTTAACTAATTAATTCAGCCTACTAATTGACCTATCCCTACCCTAGGGAATTAAATAGCTATTATTTAATTGCCTACCCTAGCCTACCTCATCCTAGCCCTAGGATTAATTAAATAAAACCTATATTTAATTAATCCTAACTTCTCATTTGGGTGGTCAAACCTAGCTTAACACCCTTCCCCACATCCTCCAAATAAAAAATTGAAATATATCCACATAAGTCAATTTTTTTTCTAAATATATCCCACATCACAATTAATTCCTCTTACACCCCCATACCTCATTTATCTCCACTTATCCCCAAATGAATTTTTAATTCATTTTACATTCCCCATATGAATCTTTAATTCATAAATATTCCATCTCACCCATACTCATTTAATTCTTCCTTTTCCCAAAATGAATTAAAGATTTACTTTTATTCCTAGCCCTCCATTCCTCCAAGATCAAATCCGGGCCCTCCACATCACTTTCATCCTCCACCATTGATCTTCCAAACCAATCTCCACCCTTGGATCAAGATCCCTCCCAAAAATCTATAAATAGAACCTCTCCCAAGCCATTTGGGGATCCAAGTTTTATGTAATGTTACCATGCCCAAATATCTATTGAGCTAATTAGTGCGTTGTCTTTGAGATAGCATTTCACATTTAAATCATTATATAGAGTTTATCTTAGGAACTTTTGGGTGCAAGTTTCCTTTCCCTTGATGAGATTGGGTCTTTCTTGTTTGAGGTATAACTCCTTGTTTTATTATGCATTTGGTTTGTATTTTACCTTCAACTTGATTTTTCTAATCACATTGGCACGCCTGGTGGGACCCACAAGGTCCAAATCTAATCTATTTTTGTGAGTTTTTGTGTTAGAGACATGTTTTTGCAGGTATGGCGCTATCTACCATGCGCAGTGGCACTATCTTTGGCGTATATTGGCGCTATTTACTATTTTAGCGCTATCTGAAAAAGCACATTCTCTCCTAAATCTTACTCACATATTCGCCTAACGTTTGTTCCTCCTGCTACCTTTTTTTTGGGTCAACCTGCTCTCTATTTTTGCAGGAATCATGGGCGAAGAGGAGGAGGTTATGCCAAAATTTTCCTAAAAGAAATAAACACATGTTTTTGCATTTATTTGTCTTGCTTTCTATTCCATTAGGTTAACCAAGCTAACAAGCTCTTTGTCTTTATAGTTTAACCCGTTATTCTGGTTAGGAAGACCTCCATTTTGTAGGACAGACGAGTTCAGACGTGTATTGGCGCTATTGGCACCCAGAGTGGCGTCATTTTCAACCTGTGACCAGACCCTTTGACTACGCGCGCAGTGGCACATTGTTAGAGTATTATTAGCGCCATTTTCTGTTTCAGTGCTTTATACATGTCATACTAGCACTATTTTATATCAGCGCCTTCTCTATATCATTGTAGTGCTATATTCTCTACTGGCGCCTTCTATCTTCTGTTCTAGTGCTATTTGTTTAATCAGCGCTATCTATGTTGTATATCAGTGCCATTTGATAGGGTGTCAGGTTTTTAGGGTTGTTTCTATCAGTAGCACCATTGCAGTCCGCAGTGGCGCCATTAGGTCTCTATTTTAGCACTATTTTTAGAGACTGACTTTGCATTCTGTGTAGGGACTGACAAGTTGTGTGTAGGTCATCATCATCATTTTGCAGACACTAACAAGTTTTTGCAGGGTGTTTATCTTTAGTTTAGCAAACACTTCATTTGGAAATTAAAAAGAACCCTTGCATGTTAGCTTAAACAACATTTCAATTTGGTGTAATAAAAATTGATCAACAACCAAGAAACAAATCTTTGTGTGTGTGCGCCTTAGTTTAGAACAAACATTTGAATTTGGTGTTCTAAAATTGACAAGTGTGTGCCAACAACAACTATCAAAACATTTCAACTTTGGACTTTACAAAGAACCACAAAGTGCATCAAATAAACCCATTGGATTAAAAAGAACAACCTGCATTCTTCACTCATATAAACAAGAAAACCAATCTAATTTGTGTAAAGTGTTTTCGTGATTTTGTTTGTGGTGTGAAAAAGTATATGCTCTTCCCTCGCACCATTGGTGATATTAGGAATCAAAAGCTTTTTACAACACTTGCACAAATCACCCCCAACATAATAAAAAGAACTAAAATGAACCATGTTTAGTGTGATGCAAGCATAAAGAATACGTATGCTCTCCCCTCGCATCCTTGTATGAACTTGGGGATCAAAAGTATTTTTGTGGTTGTGTTGCTTTTGTTAATCCTTAGAGGGCCTGCCACCCCACTTCAAAAGGTGGGAACGACCCAAGCGGTAACAAGCTAAAGCCAAGCTCTTTTAGGCAGCTATATAAATTAAGGTGTTTGTGATGAAAGTCATAAACAACAGGTGTTGTTGTGTTATACCGATAGCCAACATCCCCCAAAAGCCTCCAAGGCATAACCCTTGGAGGCTGGGAGACTCCATAACGGAGAGTAGCGTTGCCACATGTATAACCACCTGAACGAAAGCACTTACTACGAACCTTTGTTTTAGCAAGCCAAACACCTTCTATTTGTTGACGCAGAAGGGAAACCTTTGAAGCGGCCCTGATTCATGCGGTTCTTAGCCAAGGTAGCAGGGACAATCCTAAGGTTTGGTGAGGGACAAGCCTTTATGGAAACCCAGATCTTGGTATGTGTGAGAAGTGTGTGCAATTGTAAGGAGGAACGGGTACTACCAAGATCCTGGAGCTAGCCTCTTTGAATAGGCGCAGTTAGGGGATTTAACAAATACTGTCATATCTTCGCCTTAAGTTGTGCAAAGTGCTTGTTTAAACAAAATCACATGTCTTTTCACAAACAAAAATCTTGGTTATTGTGTGTTATTGTGCTTAAATTGTTTTCAAAAAACTTGCCAAGAGACAATGAGAATAATTTGATCAAACTACAATCAAAACAAATCCAAATTTGACATCAAAATCTATCTTTTTCAGAGACTTGACCAACACTGCCCTATTTTAGCGCCATCTCTGTCTGCTTTTGGTGCCATTTCACCTGTGGATTGGCGCTATTTGCATATTGACTTGCCTGAGAATAAGACCCATTCAGTTGTGATCTTTAGGACCTACTTTGCCATAATCCATATTCACCTTCCAAAAAACTGTCAGTACCCCACCCATTTTCTCCTCAAAAATTTCTAAATCATACCTTCATTTTGACCTTAGAGAATCAATCATTATCATTATTGGACCCTTTGCTATATCAAATCCACTCAATATCATATCCATTCATCCTCATTGTTCCTTGCATACCTTTTTGGACCAAAACAAAAAAAATCCTTGTCACAAGAAATCATTCCAAAATCCAAAAACATATCTAAAATCTTCCAAATCAAAACAACCATCAAAAAAAACATCAACCAAAAACTCATCATCCCTTTGAGCTAAAGCTAGATCTAGATTTCATCATATTTTGCTTGGAGAGTCATTAGTCAACCTTTCAAGTAAAATAATCATCCTTCTTTGTATAAGGTCATTAGTCTACCCCAAACAAAGAGAAACATCCATTTGTGTGGCACAAATCTAGATCTTACCTAAGCTCAATTTGTTGACCATCAAAATCCTTTCGAAAAACATCATCCAAATCTCTCATATCGAACATCAAAATCAAAACATCAAAATCTCTTCCATCAAACCATCCTCAAGGAAACATCATCCATCACCTACCTTTTGGTCCAAATTTGTGCAAAGAAGTCAATGCCGTCCATTCGTATCATCCTTAGATTAACACTTTTTTGAAGACTTATTGATTCCTCATCATACTACACTCACCCTCTCCATCTTACTACCACATCCATCTTTGGGTCCAACAATTTAATCCAAATTCTCTAAGGTCTCCATCCCCATTTCACTCCATCTCCAAAATCAAATCCATACACTTGCATGCCCATAACTAGATCACAACACAAGAAAAATCAAGCAATGGCAGAACAATATAAAGGCATAGGAATGCCTAATACCAATGACAGCAACATACCAATCAACCAAACATATAACATACATACGGTCTTTCAAATCCCAACATATAATCCCAATGAAAATCCCTTCCATTTCTTACAATAACTGCCACCACCACCACCACCACCACCAACACAAAACGTCCCCACCATGTCCCAAGATGATCTAGATGTCTTGAGCTTTACACAAGACTCTGATAGCATGGATCTACTTGACAAAATCCTAAGGTCGGATCCAAATAGATATCTTAATTATCTCCTCAAAATTGGTGCTCAACCACCCCACAACATGACATCATCTCAACCATCCACCTCTAACGTCACTCCTACCATATCCTCCCAACCATCTACATCAAACACCCAACCTATCATCTCACAAACATCAACTCTGATCATATCTACCGCCAACACAACCTCTAATATCACCACATCTACAATCCCCGCAAGTGTCTCCATTCCTACCACCTCCCAACCCGTCATCACATCCACTACCACAACTACAGTAAACACTTCCGTTCCGCAAATCACATTGGACATACAAAGGAACCTCACACATGCAAGTGCGTCCACAAGTGTGCCTCCACTTAACCCTCAAACCATAGCATACATGCAACAATTATTTTCGCAACCACCTTTAAACATGACCAACCCATCCAACATCAACACAGCCAATGTCAATCCTTCTTATCTCACATATCTACAAAACCCCGTAGCATCATCAACACATCATAATCCCAACCCTCAAATACCTCCCCATCTTCTCCAACAAATCCATGCTTACCAACAACACCTCGCACAAAACACCACCCCACAATATCAAAATGCAACCTCCCAAAACCTCCAACATCAAACACCACCTAATTTCCAACACCTCATCCATTAGCAAACCTACACACCCCAACCACAATCAACACCGGATCTCACAGCCGTTGTACAGGCCTTGATCCAAAAGGTAGATGATATGTAAACTAGGGGCAAACGCAAGCATTACTCTTTTGAGGATATTTGCCCCTATCCATTTGATTAGACATTATGCATGCCCCCTTTCCCCAAGAATTTTGAAATGCCAAAATTTGACAAATACAAGGGAAAGGGAGACCCAAGGGATCATCTTAAGGAGTTTTACCTCGGTTGCTTAGAAGTCTCAAACAACGATACATACCTAATGAGACTATTTCCAAGAAGCCTCGGTGGTCAAGCCACTGAGTGGTTCGCACATCTTCCCCCGGGCATTAGGTCTTTCCCTGAGCTTGCGGAAAAATTTGTGAACCATTTCTCCTATAACTTTGAGCATGAAATATCTATGACTGACCTTTGCAACACAAAACAAAAAAGTAGAGAATCCTTCGCTTCCTTCTTGCAGAGGTGGAGAAGTTTAGCAAGTGAACTCCCTTGGCCAATTCCTGAAAAACAACTCGTCACCATGTTTGTGACTAACCTCAATTAGGAAATAGGGTTCCATTTACAAATCCTTTGTGCATCTACCTTTGAAGAAGTCATCAACAAAGGTACAACCATCGAACGAGCCCTCATCACCAAGGGCTCAATCAAATTATATGACTACAAGTCCAACAACAACAACAGCAACAGCAACAACAACAAACTCAACATCAACATCCCCAATACAAATAACAACAACACGCAATCAAATGACAAACCACACTATTGGGGAAAGAACAAGATCCTTGAAAGACGGTGTCATGGATGTGAAAGCCGTCCAACATGTATAGAACCAACCACCCACACATACATACACTGCCAATACAAATAACCAAAGGGGGCAATTTAAACAAAACAAACCGCGAAGACAATTCATGCCTTTAGGGGAACCAATTGTGGATATCCTCGATAGGTGTCTAAAGAAAGGTTTGATCACTCTCCCACCTGTTACGCCCCGCCAAGAGAGTGAGCTCAAAGCGGCATGGTACAATGAAAATGATTACTGCGACTACAATCGCATAGTGGGATATAAGACCACTGATTGCATGAAGTTAAAGCACTATGTGCAAGACCTCATCAATCAGAACAAAGTCAATCTTGAGCAAAGCACCCAACCATTGCCAAACACAAATCTCGAAGCTTACAAGGATCCACTGCCCAACCATAATAAAGCCTCCTCATCCAATCAAGCATACAATGTCACTCCACCACCCGCATCCTATGACTCTATCGTAGGGTAGATAGAGCCATCATCTCACCATGTCAACACAATCACCATTTGGGCACAAGCACCCGATTGCGCTATCACAACCCGTCGTGGCCGTGTATCCATCTGCACAGCCCCTACCACTGAACAAACGCCTGCATCCACATCAGATTCCCTACCCCCTTGTCCAACCACACGTCCATCACCTACCAATCAGTATAACCTCCTAGAGCATTTAGAAAAGACCCTTGCAGAAATATCCATACTTGAGTTACTCCGCACATTACCCCTTCACAAAGACGTCCTTGACAAAGCATTCTTGGAAACTCAAGTTCCTACCAACTTGAATGTGACCCAATTCCAAGCCATGGTAGGACATATCGCAGCACCTCACCACCTCACATTTTTAGAAAAGGATCTTCCTGCTTCTTACCACTTACACAATGATGCCCTACACATCGAAGTCCATATCCACAAGCACATCATCAAAAGAGTCTTAATAGATGGTGGCTCCAGCCTAAACATATGCACTCTTAAATTGCTAAAACACTTGGGGTACTTAGATGTGGTTGTAGACACCAGTGAGTGCATCACAATCAAAGGATATGATGACACTGAACGACTATCTGAAGGCACCATCGAGCTCCCTATTCAAGTGGGACAAAAAATAATGGAAACAAAATGTCAGGCCCTTGATCTTGACCTCCCCTACAACATTCTTCTCGGCCAACCATGGATCCATGCCATGCAATTGGTCCCATCTACATTCCATCAATGCCTCAAGTTCCCTCACAACGGCACGGAGGTAACCATCTACGCCGACCCTCGCCTCTTCCAATACTATAGTTTCTTGGAAGGCCATGACCACAGCTTCTGCCCATACAACAAAGCCACCACCAAAGCCAATCCAACAACTTCCACCTCATACATCAACCCCGCTAACATTGCCACCACTTCATCCCAAACAACACCACCACCCGAGGTCAAAATCAAGCTCACTAACATGGGATGTGGGGAATACGACCTACATGGTACCTTTTGTGTGGGCACATTACCCAATCATAAAACGTTTGGCATCCCAAAAGCAAAGGCAACTAACACAATAGTCATCAAGTGTAAACCATCACCCATCATTGAAAAGAAACATCTCCTAGATCAAGACGTACTCGAAGATATCTCATCCTGGCTATATAAGGACCAAGAATCTGAGTAGGAAGCTCCCACCATACCAACATAAATCTATGTTAAAGGGTCTGAAATTGTCAAAAACATGGGTTATAAAGGACAAGGTGGTATCGGCCTTCATGGATAGGGGATTGTGGAACCAGTCCAAGCAACAAGAAATCCCTATACACAAGGGTTAGGATATGGTCAAAGACAACGTATCCTCACTATCGGCGAATGTATCTTAGGCGAGGTCGCTATGGTCTCCCTTGAAGTTGACAACGTCAACGAAACGGGCCATCAAGACTCCTTTAGTGACTGATAATTTCTTTGACTCATCCATATGCACCATCTACACAGTCACCACCCTAGCTTTGTCATCCAATAACTTACCACTTATATACTCATACCTCATAGATTGGCACCAATGGGGACCTCTTATCTTCGACGTAGCACCAAACGATGAGGCCATCGCTGAAATGATGGGGGTTAGAGATCACTTCCCCCTGGGAGATCACAGAGCAGGATACATCATGAAACTTGATATGCATGCCTATTTCACAGAGACAACCCTTGCTTCTAGTCATAAAAACATAAAAATCAAACATGGATCTAATGGTGAAAACTGTTCTGTCCCAGTGTCAGATCCCAGAAAAGTAAAAACAAAAGACGTATCTCCTGGTGAAAACCTCCACGAGGCACTAGGAGATGGAAGCATGGGCCTTCCTGAGATAGACAAGGTTTATCCAGACATATCACCTGTCCTAGTCGAGCCAGCTCAAGAGATGAATCTTGGGACGGAAGAAGAACCAAAAATCACTTTCAGGGCAGAATCTCTCAGCACACAAGAACAGTAAAACTTCTTGGCATTCTTCAAATGCTAAAATTACAATTTTACATGGACCTATGCAGACATGCCAGGGCTAGATCTCGCTTTGGTTGTCCATCACCTTGTAATATGCCCTGATGCGAAACCAGTAAAGCAAAAGCTCAGAAAAATGAATCCTCAGGTGGCCCTCCTAGTCAAAGCAGAGCTAAAGAAACTACTGGATGTTGGGTTCATTCACCCAATTGATTATCTCAAATGGGTTTCCAACTTAGTACTAGTAGCCAAACTAGATGGCCACATCCGCTGCTGTACCGACTTTCGAGACCTTAATAAAGCCTGCCCGAAGGACGACTTCCCATTGCCTAACATTGACATGATAGTGGATCTCACGGCAGGACACGAGATGCTATCCCTAATGGATGGCTTTTCAGGGTACAACCAAATCTGGATCGCAGAAGAGAACCAACATAAGACAGCCTTCATATGTCCATGGGGGACCTACTGCTGGGTCATAATGCCATTTGGCCTAAAGAATGCCGAAGCTACATATCAAAGAGCTATGACTGTCATCTTCCATGACCTTTTCCACCACATCATGGAAGACTATGTAGATGACTTTCTAGGAAAATCAAAGACAAGAGAAGAACACATAGATGTATTGGCCAAGATTTTCGACTGATTAGAGCAATACAATGTTCACCTGAATCCAAAGAAATGTGTCTTCGGGGTAACCTCTGGCAAACTCTTGGGATACATAGTCTCCAGAAGAGAAATTGAGGTAGATCCTGCAAAGGTCAAGGCCATCACTGAAATGCCTCCTCTGAAAACCTTAAAATAATTGAGAAGTTTGCAAGGCAAACTCCAATCTATTTGTTGGTTCATTGCTCAATTGGCCGATAAATGTCAACCATTCCAGCACCTACTCAGAAAAGATACAGCTTTTGTCTGGAACACTCAGTGTCAGGCTGCCTTCGATCAACTAAAAGAATACCTGGCTAATCCTCCTATTCTAACTCCACCAAGGCAAGGAGAACCCCTCCTATTGTACATTTTAGCAACAGAGACAACTATCAGAGCCTTATTAGCACAACACGGTGAACAAGGGAAGGAAAGAGCCATCTATTACATAAGTCGCACCCTGATTTCATATGAGCTAAACTATACACAAATTGAAAGAGCATGTCTGGCCCTAGTCTTTACTTCACAAAAATTAAGGCACTACATGCTCAATCACAAGACCAAGCTCATCGCCAAGATCAATCTGCTGAAATATCTGCTAAATAGAGCTGCTCTTACTGGGAGAATGGCAAAATGGGTCATGATCCTCACTGAATTTGACATCGAATATACTGAGAGAAAAGCCATCAAAGGACAGGTTATCGCCGATCAGCTGGCCGAAGCACCCATCCTTGCAGAATATCCTACACTGGTAGAATTCCTTGATGAAGCCATCTTGACCATAGCACCGGCAACAAAAGTATGGAAAATGTACTTTGATGGATCATACACACACAGAGGCTCGGGGGTAGGCATCCTGTTTGCTACCCTTCAAGGCGACACCATCCCTAAGTCCTTCAAAATCACATTCCCATGTACCAACAACGTGGCAGAATATGAGGCCCTTATCACAGGTCTCCGAATGGCAATCAAATGGCAAATTGAGAAGCTGACAGTGTATGCAGACTCTCAACTGGTCATCCGACAGGTAAACAATGAACACAAGACCAAGGATGATAAGCTCCTGCCTTATAAAAAGATGGTCGATGACTTCAAAGACTACATCGATGACATCCACTTCGAGCAAATCCCAAGGCTCAACAATAAATCTGCAGACGCCATGGCCACCATCAATTCCTTGGTCGACATGAAGAAAGATAGCAAGAAGTGTGAGTTCCTAATAGAAGAACTCCCTATCCCAGCATATGATGTTCCTCAATCGGAGCTAGTGTACGAAGTCATTGGTCCCCTATCCCTGTGGTATTAGTAAACCTACCTATACCTCCACGACAATATCATCCCTCTTGACCTATCCACCTCACAACGAAAATCTTTCATCCGCCGAGCCTCCCGCTTCATCCTTGTAGGAGATACCCTATAAAAAAGGAGTCTTGATGGCACGCTTTTATGATGCTTAGACTCTAGGGAAGCTAAAGAGGCCTTGCAAGAGGTACACGCAGGTATCTGTGGGGCACATTCAAGTGGACCTGCGCTTGCTAAAAAGATCCTAAGGATAGGATACTATTGGCCAACCATGGAACGAGACGCCTACCAGTTTATCAAAAAATGCCTACCATGTCAATAGCATGGGGATCTCATTCACGCACTAGCACAGGAATTGCAACCCATCACAATGTTGTGGCCTTTCTCACAATGGGGACTCGACCTCGTAGGCAAAATACATCCCCCATCCTGCAACGGCCATAAGTTCATAATCACTGCTACCGAGTACTTCACTAAGTGGGTGGAAGCAATACCACTCACCTTCACCACTGGCACCTAGATATCCAAATTCATCCTTCATTATATTATCTATCGCTATGGTATCCCTCATTCCATCATCACCGATAATGGAAAACCATTCAAGAACCAGGAATTTTGCACTTTGTGCGAAAAATTCTAAATCCAACACCATTTCTCCACACCATATTACCCTCAAGGAAACCGTCAAGCAGAGGCTTCAAATAAAGCCATCCTGCGCATCCTAAAGAAGACAGTCAATGAAGCTAGCTGTGACTGGCATCTCCAACTGAACCCCACCCTTTGGGCCTACCGCACAAGCATCCGCACCCCCACAGGAGCCACTTCATTTTCCCTAGTATTTGGATCTGAAGCCATTTTACCTATTGAGGTCAAGCTCCCATCCCTACAAGTATCCCTGCAAAACATAATCAATGATGAGGAATACCGGGTCGCACAGTTGCATTAGCTAGAATTACTAGATGAGAAATACCTGAATGCATTGAACCACCTGCAGGCCTATCAAAATCACCTCAAAAGAAGCTACAACAAGTGGATCAGAGACCAAAAATTTGAAGTAGGTGACCTTGTCCTTATGGAAAATCAGAAGAACTTGCAAGAGTGCCCTAAGAAAGGCAAGTTCCAACCCAATTGGCTAGGACCATATGTCATCACAACCACCTATGGATCAGGGGCATACCAGCTTGCAACACTTGAGGGGTAGCCTCTGGATGAGCCTATGAACATCCTACATGTGAAGAAATTATATGCATAACCCATCCAGTATCCTAATCAAAAAAATCAAAAAAATTGAAAAATTGAAAAATTGAAAAAAACCTGAGTGCAATAAAAACTTCCAATGGTGAAAATCACTTCGATGATGCCTTGGATAAGTACCATGGTGAAAACCTATTTCAGGCGCCATGCGTAGTGGCCAGTTCTACCATCTATAAAGTCCTCTTTCCGTCACAACACTCCATATCACACACATCCCATGGCTTGGAATTCTGAAACATCAAGTCCTATCACCCACCCCGCACTATCCCACCCAAAGGTTAATCCATGGAATGAGGATCCTTGTAAGCTTCCCTTTGTACATCGCAAAAATCAAAAAATCCAAAAATAATACAAAATTAGAAAATCCAAAAACAACACAATTCATCAAAAATCACCCCCCATATATCACTTTCACTATAACTCGCAACCATCAACATCCATCAACTCATCACATCACAACCATCCTAAACCATTCCCACATCATCAAGTCACGCCAGAACTACATATTCATCTCACTCGCATCTTGAAAGTACCTTGTCCCGTGGACACAGGGTATGTAGGCAGTCTGGAATATGAAGGAAGTTTCCAGTACTTAGGTACCTAAGATGCACCCATCCACCCTGTTTGGATGGTCTCCATACACTAAGCTTTCTGGACCTGATAAATGGTACACACGCTAAGTATACACTTGAAGCCTATCCCCTAACGCAAAAATCATCAATCAACATATCAACTATAATCCCACACATAGCCTGACTATCCTTTTGCCCACCTTTCAAAAATTATCCAACAAAATCCAACTGATTCGCGTCCTAGGATATATCGTTCCTACAATGGACAAGAATCTATCACCCTATCAACATGTATCTTGGCAAGAAACACAAAGGCTATTTGTATCTTTTTTGTTGGTCCTTTTGATTATGGATTTTTATCTTTTTGTCTCACTCTAGGCTATCTCCAAAGCTACCTTGATCTCATTATATCATGGTAAGTAGCGGACAACACCTAGAGTAGACATGGTCATTGTTTCGGCATGCTGTGCTTGTGGGTTGGTTTCATTACTCCAAGAATAGTATTCATATCTTGAAGCCTGGGTCAGTTCTAGCATAATGTGCCTCATTTGCATATACAGGCATCAAAACCTTATATGTACTATTCACACTCATCGCTATGAGTCCCCTTCCTAGGCTAGGCAAGGTTATACTACCTTGGGCACGCATGTAATCAACCTATTGTTTGCGGGTCTAGTCCATGCAATCGTGGGATATATATCATCACCTAGGTCATTTCATACCTTTGTGAACTGTATCCTACATTGCTATAGTAAACTAAGAAATGCTCTCAATTAATGCTATGCAACTACTATTACTAGCTCAAATCATCATCCTAATCAACTATACCATCTGGGCCTAGATTTCATAACCACCTACCCCCCTCACCCTACCAAATCCCCTCACTAATCCCACTCCTCTAACTAACTCTCACTCAACACATCCCGAACCAACCCATATTCCCCCCTCAATGACGTGGTGTTTCATGACCTAACAATTTCCTCATTCCACCGCTCCCAATCCTATACGTACCCCATCCATCCACCCTTATCCACTCCCTGCCTATTCCCCTGCCACACAGGCCCACCACCCAGGGTCCAACAAAGAACATCATGTGTATCAGGACTTAATCATCTCACCTATCACCTAATGTGCATCTCACATATCACCTACGTTGCATATCATCTCATTAGGTTCATTTTAGAATCTGTTAATTTGCATATCATCTCATTAGGCTCATTTTAGAATTTGTTAAGTTGCATATCATCTCATTAGGTTCATTTTAGAGTCATTTAGTTTTCATATCATAATCATTTAATCTGCATGTCATTTAGGTACATTTTTATACATCATTTAACATTGCACATCATACCATAATCATTTAAGTTTGTAATCACATAGGTGCATTTTAAAATCATTAATCATCACATTGCATTCCATATATCATCTCATAATCATTTAGTTACATTTACTTGCATAGCATAATCATTTAATTACATTGCATAATCAGAATCATAATCATTTAGCTGCATTTTACAATCATCTAGTTGCATATCCATATTTTCCATACATAACATATGTTTATAAAGATAAACATACATTTCCATTGCATCACATTTTTGCATCCATAATAAGTGTTTATTAATCTGAACATTTATTTGCATTATACATCATAGACCATAGATCACAAACATGCATATATCACAATAAATAAACCATCATTGCATCCATCATATTACATCAATAGGTACATCCATAACATCAAAATCATACACTACATAAGCACAACACATCCATAGCATATAATCCATAAAGCATCCTGCATCCATTAACATAAGCATGGTCATAATCATAATAGAGCATCATCATAATCATATAAAAAGACCATTATAAATAAACATATAGGCCATCAAAAAGCATCATATCATATATCATCATTGCAAAAAATATACATCGCTCATATATACACATCAAAAAATATAATGTCTTGATACAATGCCTCTAAGGGCTAACATGATATAACTGTCACACGGAGGATCCTCTCTTTGATCGAGTGGGGGATCCTGACCCTGATGGTGGCTGTGATCCTGCCTGTGGCTGTGGCTGCGACTGAACCTGAGCCTCTGGAACCTACTGGGGCACATGTGATGGAGGGCACATCACCTGCTGGACAAACTAAACTGATCTAGATCTGTGTGATCTAGATGACTTGGCTCCACTAAGATCACTAAAGCTCGTTGCATGCTACTCTGCTAGCACTGCCACATGATAGAGAACCCGATAATAATCTTCCCGTCGAGTGGCCTCTGACACCTGTCCCTGTGCCTGAGACAACTGTGTCTGCATCAATATCAAAACTAGGGCCATACCAACCCCTGAGGCCTATAAATTGCTCACTGTAGCCTCTGCCTACTAGGCTCTCGCGAGTGTGGCATCCCGCTCCCCTATCAAAGTGGCTATCTCACCCTGAGCCTGGGCTAACTGTGCCCACAACGCAGCCACCTGTCCATCTGAACCATCCAATAAGGCCACTGCCCCCCACAACTGAACCAACTCTGCCTCACGGCTCTCTAATGCCTCCTACAGGCTGGCCACTTGTACTCGTAATGTCTCAATCTCCTCCTCCTCACCCTGAGCCCGCCGACGGGATGCCGACCTCTCAACCTCTGCCTCTCCACCTACCCCTAAAGGGCCTGCCTCTGCCTGCTGCCTGCTGCGACAACCTACTGCTGCGCTACCTATGGTGGCGGTAGAATCCCCCTATCCACCCTCGGTTGTCCTCACTGTCGAGGCCTTCTGTGCCGCCGCACTACCCCAATCTGAACTTACTCAACATGCACCTATTGTACAGCTGCCTGCTATCTCACCTACTGTTGGGGGACCTGTCCAGCTACTGTTGCGGCCAACACATCCATCGGTTACCCATCCCCCGAACCACCCTCTCCTCTCCATCCCTCCCAACCTCCACGATGTAGTCTACAATGATCTCCTCCCCCTCCTCTAGGAAATCATCTCCATCAGAATCATCATCCCCTGAATCATCATCCCTTAATCCTGCCTCCTCCACAGGGACCACCTCCTCTGCTGGGTCTGTAAACCACGTCGGCTGCCACATCTACCACCATATATCATATGTAGGAGTAGTGCATGTATCCTTGACCGTGCTCTGCCAATCCCACCGCAACAGCCGCAAGGCCGCAAAATCATCTAGAGCGACCTAGGGCTGTATGGCTGGAGGCCAAAAGCGCGCATCTCGCCTGGTCCGTGCAAAGATGGCCATCTGCTGTGGAGTATCCTACCGCAACCCAAACTACCGCATAACCCGCGATGGCAGATACATGTCTATCGTGTGGTCTCCTCGACCCATCAAATACTACTACTGAAAAGCAAAGGGCAGGCGAACATCATCATCAAGCCATGACTCCACTCCAATGTAGGATCGCTAGGTCACCTGAATAACATCATCCAGCATCCACCTCCAATACCGAACCTGTCCAGTATAGGTGTACTTGACATCCCGATATAAGAACACAAATGCCTAAAATGGATGCCGATAGTACCCACATATCGGCTGAGTAACTGTAATGTGCTCCCAAATCCACATGTGTAACAGAGTAACCCTGGCTGACAACGTTGAATCATAAAGATAGACATATGTATGCATCTCATGATATAGCTGCCCCAACATCGCTGGTCCCCAGGAATACATGGTCTCATGCCTGACCATCCCCTCGATCATCTCCCCCTAGCCAAATGGAAAACCCCTGCCCCTCCTATCAGGTATCACTACCCCTCCAATCAATGGGCATAGGAATAAGGCAAAGGGATTTGCACCCACCGCCAGTGTCCCCTCATAACTCATCTCCCTCCCATCTACTGATAAAATAATATGATCTTGGCCAAACACTCTGATCAGGGCCCTTCGTCCCCTCCTTGTGTCATATCTCACCCGCCGGCCATGAATAGGTAGCTTGAGGATGCGATAAACATCCTCAAGCATGATAGTGATCTCCCCAGTTGGAAGCAAAAATGTGCAAGTCTCTGGACGGTACCATTTTACTACTACTATCATCAGAGCTCTATGAGCTCGTAGCACTGGCATCGACACAACTGTCAGAAGCCCCAACCTAGCCAGTTGGGCCTGAGTGGCATCATCAAACTGATCAAATAATGCCATCACTGATGGCACGCGTCGCTCCCGCGAATACACTATAAACAACTTCGTATCCTGCATCCACAACATTCTGGTAAAAAATCTACCTATCTTTCTTCCAAACCCCTCCTTTTCTTCTAATGATGAAAGCCAAAACACTCTGGCACCAAATCAGACCATACTTTGCGCCATGTTTTACACTGGCGCTACTACTTCTTCTAATGGCGCTATTACAGACAATAGCACCACTGCGCAAGGCATTTTACGCCACTTCAGCACATAGCACTACTGCGCAAAGTACTTAGTGCCATGTTAACAAATGGCGCCACTCTGTCACTTGGCGCTAACCTAACGAATAGCGCCAATTTTCCCAATAGCGCGTATATTACATACTGCACTGATCCTACACATATCGCTACAACAAAATATAGCGCTACTAACTTAAACGACACTAGTTTAGAACATAGCGCTACCCTACCACGCATTTAGCACTAAAACACTAAAACCCTAAGTCTTCCACATATTGCACTACTACAGAAGAGATCGCTAAAATGATAAACTGATGGCGACAAACGGCCTCTAACCTACCCTAGCGGATAGCGCCAATCTAGAGGATGGCGCTAATCCGCGTTCTTTTGGCACTGTGCAACCTTGCAATAGTGCCACCATTCCAAAACCCCAAAAAAGTGACAAAACTAAAAAATCACAAAGCCAGGGTTGGGCCCTACCTGGGGTCTAGCCTCCGGTGCCTGGCCAAATGATCGAAACCGCTCAGAAATGTGTTGAAGTCGAGGGAATTGGGGGTTGCGCTCAGCCATCTCTCCTCTGCTCCTTCTTCTCACCAAGTCAATGTGTGCAAATGTGGCACTCTTAGGGCCCACTTGTCCTAATATAGCATTCCATGTCATCCCCCCGCCCACTCTTTTTCCCCTCCAGGGTGCAAATCACAGCCTTTTTCCTCTTTTTTTCTTCCTGCCATCTCCTTTTTCTGTCCCCTATCCAACTTTCACTCTCGTCACGTCCTTTCGAGAACTTGCCCGGTAAATTTTTATTTTTTCTGCCGACCTCTCGAGGGGGCATACCTTACCCATCTTATTCCTTCCCGGCAGCTAGGGTAAATTCTTTCTTTGACTTGACACCACTTCCCTACTAGGTCCTAACGCCACGTCAAAGAGGGGCAAATGTAGACACCTAAAAATGTCTTTTACCATCAAACCGACTCCCGACATCCCTAAACATATCAATTTCCCTTCCATTCAATTAATTAATTTTTTATTTAATTAATTATCCCTTCATCACCTAATTTTCCATCATTCTATCCCCAACAATTGAATTAATTTCATTAATTCAATAGTCCAAACCTTAGCCATTTAATTTAATAAATATGCAATATTTATTTGGTCAATTTCCCTCTCCTCACTAAATCTAATTAATTAGCCAAATTATGTTTAACTAATTAATTTAGCCTACTAATTGACCTATCCCTACCCTAGGCAATTAAATAGCTATTATTTAATTGCCTACCTAACCTACCTCATCCTAGCCCTAGGATTAATTAAATAAAACTTATATTTAATTAATCCTAACCTCTCATTTGGGTGGTCAAACCTAGCTTAACACCCTTCCCCACATCCAAATAAAAAATTGAAATATATCCACATAAGTCAAATTTTTATTTAAATATATCCCACATCACAATTAATTCCTCTTACACCGCCATACCTCATTTAGCTCCACTTATCCCCAAATGAATTTTTAATTCATTTTACATTCCCCATATGAATCTTTAATTCATAAATATTCCATCTCACCCATACTCATTTAATTCTTCATTTTCCCAAAATGAATAAAAGATTTACTTTTATTCCTAGCCCTCCATTCCTCCAAGATCAAATCTGGGCCCTCCACATCACTTTCATCCTCCACCATTGATCTTCCAAACCAATCTCCACCCTTGGATCAAGATCCCTCCAAAAAATCTATAAATAGAACCTGTTAGAACTGAAAATTTCCCACCAAATTTTGCAAATATTTTAGGTTCCCATAATGAAAAACTAATTCCAGCACTCAGAAATATAGTTATAAGGTGTTAGATGTCAATGCTTTGAGACCTGCAACAGTCATGATTAAAATTCCACACTAATGGTGTAGTGATACATAAATTATGGCAACAAATAAAACAGTCTCAACTACATCTTCAAAATCCATCGGGGTGCTACAATGGCTTATAGGCTGTAAAGTATGAGGTTCATCATATGAGGATGAAGGATATATTCATTATTATGTTGATTAAAATGTCTACAATAAGCATATTAGGTATCAAAAGTATAAGAGACAGGCAGGAGCGATAAATTGATCTTTATCAAGTGAGGGTCTTGAGGTATAAGGGTTTTGACAGGCATGAACTTTTTTAACAAAATTTAAATTGGTTTTACTTGTTCATGGTTTCATGTGTCTGATTGTATGTAACAACATCCACAACGTATTTACTTAGTTATTTTATCATCTGTATTGTCTATATAGGGTTTGCTTTTCTACTTGTAATGTACTTAATTGTTACTTTTTTAAAATAATGTTTTTAGCAATGCTAATTATTTGCTTTACTAGGTCCATTTTTAGTGAAGTTAGCCACTGCAAGTTTGCTAGTGAATGGTGAGTTTTGTTGAGTTCAAATATGTTACCAACTGCGTGCTGTTACATAATAATGAGATGCAAAATTTACAGATTGCAGATAATCATTTTCGAAGCATTGCCTAATGGTACAGGATTGTGACATCTTATATGGAATGGGCATTACAATCTAAAAACTTTTACTCTTCATGCTTGAAATCTTTCCATTTCTTAAAATAAGAAAAATAAGTATCATAAACTATATATAGAAAGTGTGGCAGTTTTCTTTGGCAACCCAATAAATTTATTATAACTATGCGAGTTAAAGAAACACTTATACTTTCACTGATAAGTCAAGATATTAGTTAAAATAAAAAATACATAAAGTGGGCTTCCAAGATGAATAATCAATATGTTTGTGGATATTGGAAAGGGTGTGATGAGTGTTTCTTTGAAAACTAGAGGGAAGAGTGAACATCATTAATGGGAAAAACAAATATTGATGAGGGAAATTTCTAATGTGCAAATAGGAGTTTATAATGGAATGTGATTATAGCGAAATATAAATTTCACACTTTCGTAAAAAAGGTGCCGAGGTAAATGATTTCACAAGGAGTAAAAAAAAAGGGATGAGAAAGATTTAAACAAATTTTAAGGAAAATCAAAATGCCAGGCAAATAAAACATTTAAGAAATAGATTCCCGAGAAAGGTCAAAATGCAAAATGAAAATTGTAAAGTATTTTTCACCAAGATGTGAGATATTTTTACTAGGAGAAATATAAAACACTTTGGGGAAATATATTAAAGTCATCACGTTAAAAATTATCTTGAGAAGAAATAAATTTTGCAAAACAAGAAATATTTTTACCAAAAGTGCGATGAGATTAGTTATTATCCAGGAAAAGATTTTGTAAATAAGGATATGGTGTTTTTACAAAATTAACCAAAAGGTGAAGATTTTATGAAATATGGTAAAATATTTTCACAGGGAATTGACAATTATTTTCACCTAAATAGAATTATTATCAAACAAAGAGTTAAAATACATGTAAAGACCTCAAATAAATAATTGCAAATAACCAATAATTTAATTTGGCAAAAGTAACCAATTAAATATTTTATTTTGCCCGGAGTGAATTGAATAGTCAAGCCAAAAGGTAAAAATCAAATTCGTAAAAAATTATAAATTGCAAATAAAGAATCCAAATCATTGTCTGGATTAATATTCCAACCATCATATTTAATTTTATTTGCATATGCTCAGAGGTGAATTATTTTTTGGAAGATTTAACCGAATACAAGGAGAAATTTCCGGAAGAACATACAAAGGCTGGTAAAATATTTTGTCAAGGAGGAGTAATAGTTTTTCAATTAATTTTGCCCAACAAAAGTGAGAAATGTGGGTGAATATTTTTATGAGGACTGGTAAAACGATCTCACCAAAGAAGTTGGAGGAAATCATTTTCACTAAAATAAATAATATCATGAGAAAGAATTATGAGAATATTAGTAGAGGTAAAATAAATCTTCCTAATACATTAAAATAAAATAAGAAGAGGATTAATGTGATTATGTCAAGTGAAAATTTCATATTTCAAAGAGAATACTTTTTGCGGAGAATTAATTATTCTAGTAATTCTTAAAAGGCATATTTATGAGTGTTTTTCACCAAGGGAGTAAAAAATATGCTAAAAGGTAAAATGTTGAAAGATATTTTATGAGAAGAAATATCAATCCCCAAGAAAAAGTTTATGATGGAAACATTTAGGATTTACCATATGAAAATTAGTATTCTCAAGAAATTATTTAATGCCCTAATAGATGTCACGTGAAGAGGCTAGAATGGGGAAAAGGGTGATATTCAAGCTTTGAAGAATATTATTATTTTTGTGACGGCAAATGACCAATATTAAAAACAATAAATTAAACCTAATGTCATGCCAAAGAATTTATGAAACTATTGGAGGCTTAAAAGGAAATATCGAGGCGAATTATTGGTATACAAAGTGATAATTAATTAAGATAACATGGAATATTGTCACGGTGATAAAACCCTAAATACATGGCAATAAGCAAATATACAATGGAAATAAGGAAACGATACCGCACGCCACAGTAAGGTTCACCTCAATGTAAGTTATATGTTTATATATGATTTATCTAATAAATGATTTGATTTGTTTTTGTAGGATTATGATTATGATAATAAAGTGATTTCAAGAAGAGGATCGAATTAATGGAAGACAAAATGTTTCAAGCCGGAGATGAAAGAATGCAGCCGGATGATTAATTATTTTCTTATCAAGTGAAACCATATATCCGTTATATCAGTTATTTAAACTGTAAAATGAATGTAACGGGTTTGAGGCTTGTTGCATCTCTTTAAATAGAGATCCCAGGACCCAGAATAAGAAGTTAGAATTAGGTTAGAAATAGATATTTTTACAAAAAGACAATTCAAACATTTTAGGATTAGATTAGGCTAGATTTGATTCAATCTGATGCAAATTTGATCCTTCTATGCAATTTCATTCTGAGAAAGGCTATGGTGCGTGATACATTCTGAGGCAGCAGTTGAGGATTCAAATTCAAAATACACTGTGACGGTATCATCTGTTTGTTGTTTTTAATTCAATCAATTTAATTATCTCCATGTCATTCAATTTCTGATTATTCAATTTGAATGTGTTAAGGATATATTCAAATTGTCTGGTTACATTTGCTAATTCAGTATAGTTGATTTGATTGGTTTCTCAAGGAGAATTAAATCCTTTCTCATCAATTATAGTAATCTTAGAATGTTGAATGGATTACTAAGTACGATTAATTGATTAGGTTTATTAATTTGTATAAGTGATTGTATAAGTGATTGCTCATGCTATTTGGGTTGACTAATGTGCTAGGTACCTTTATGATATTGACGAGTGAAGTCTTGAAACCATCCTTGGATAAGTTTGTTGTTGTTTATCTGCTTGATATTTCAATGTTTAACAAGATAAAAGAGAAACATATTGTGCATGTGCACGTTTTAATGTAGCTAAGGAAGGAGAAGTTGTGTGTAAACTTTAAGCAAATCACTTTCAAGCAAAATTTGTTGGTGTACATGGGATTTGTGCTGTCTCATGATGGTTACAAATGGACTCTAAGAAGGTTAAATCAATTATTGAGTGGTTAGTACCACAAATTATAACAAAGGTAAAAATAGTTCATGGTTTAACAAGTTTATTCAAGAAGTTTATCATAAGTTTAGTGGGATATGCGCACCTTTAATACACTACATGAGGAAAGGAGGGTTTTGTGGGCAATATGTGTTGTCGTTGATGTCAACATAGTATAGATTGATGTCGAAATAGTAGATGGAAATGTATAGACAAACTTGTACAAAGAAAGAGTTAGTATGGTCAAGGCAAACCAGTCTGAGAGAAGATAAAATAGTTTAACTATGAGGAGATGATCAGTTCTAGGTTTGAGAATGGTGCAGAGGCAAATACTTATGTTCTTGCATGGTTCCTAAATTCACACATATATATCTCATCAGTTGGGAGTACCACACTCAATGATAAGGAACATAGATATGACAAAGGAATTCACAGTGCACACTCTAAGTCGATATCACTATGAGTTGGTATGCATTTCTCTACAAAGAAACATTTGATCTTGTGGTTCTAAATATAGCTTCTTATAGGTATTGTCATGCTATACCCAAGTTTTCATCTCTTCACATCTTTGGCATGAAAAGTTACAAGGGACAGAGTATCGCTCATCACCTGGACAAAGAAAAATAGTAATGGGGAGATAAGGGAATGCTCTGTATTCCTCTAGAAGAGATCTCATTGTCATGTAGTTCTAAGGAATGATTAAGATATGTATGAGATATGGTATGATGAATTTTCAAGTGCTCTAGTGGTCTACGAAGTCAATACTTAAGTGGCGAAGGCAATACAGTCTATTCTAAAGCCTAAATACACAAGTTTGAGTTTTGTAGAAGTTGAAACAAGTATAGATCTGTCACAATAACTTATGTGGAGGTATTACATGGTCTAAGGTACATCAGGTATGATTTACATGCAGATAATTTTTAGTTTCCAGTACCGCATCAAGTAATCATGTTTGTAAGTAAAGTTTTAAGTATGTTTGTCCTCCAGAACCCTGGTTATCCAAGTCACTTTTTGAATTCCTTCAAAAACATCAGATAAAGCTATGTGGATATGATAAGTAGCATATATTGATGTCTAAGTTCATTTCCAAAAGGTTTCAGGCCTTACACTTCACCACTACATCGTACTTAAGATGTGAAGCATCACATGTGGTTCGGAAGACTTTGTTTTCTACAGATAGTCATGTTTTCTATCTTGCAGATGCATAGCTTGATATGATATTCCTTCAATAAGGTGCATGGATGTTGTTGAGATCTTGTATGATTGAATACTTGGTCTGCATTGAGTTTCTAGCTTCTCCCCAATAGTTGAAAGATGAACAATTAACAATGCTAAGCAGTATGAGCCGATTGGTTAAGTACTTGATGCATGTGGAGGATAGTCATGTTTTATATCTTGTGGATGCATAGCTTGATATGATACTCCTTCAGTAAGGTGTATGGATTTTGTTGATCTCTTTTATGATTGAATCCTTGGTTTGCATTGAGTTACTAGTTTCTCCCCATTAGTTGAAAGATGAACAGTTAACAATGCTAAGCAGTATGAGCCGACTGGTTGTGTACCCGATGCATGTGGAGGCTCTTGACTAGTTTCTGCGAGTTTGAAAGGTATGGAATGATGTGTTCTGATGTTTTTCATAATTCCTTTAGGTTTACAATAAGTTATATTATCATCTTGCATGTGTTGAGGTCAACCAGTGACTTGTTACACATTTCACCAAATATTGATCATTTTGTTGACCTAATCAATGTTTCAATGTGTTGCAGAGTATATATATAGAAGATATAATTCATTTGAGAAGTAAGCAATGCGAAGGTGAGATTAGCAAAGCATAGGGCAAGATATGAAGTGTGCAAAATTAGTTTGATAATATGTATTGAGCAAGAACTAGCAGACTACACCATCAGTATAAGGTAGATGTGTTCTGCATAGCAGTTTATGTAGTGATATTAAATTATTATAAAACATATTGCAGTGAGCAGATTGATTAGGGAGTAATAGCTTCCTTGGGTTGCAGCCCAAGAATAAAGTTGCAAACATTTTTGCAGTGAGCATATTATATTGTGAGATAACACTCACCGTGGTTTTTCCCTTCTTTAGGGTTTTACACGTAAAAATACTGGTGTCAAGTGTTGATTATTGTGTTGCATGGTTTCCTTTCTATTTTACAAGTTATTCAGTTTTAACAGTTAATATATAGTTAAATTTTTGTATGTTCTGATTCACCCTCTTTCTCAACACATCATTGTGTTCAACAATTGCTATCAGAGCCAAGTACCTATGGATAGCTTAACAACTAAGGTAGATCCTATTTCTGAACACATGGAATCTAAAGTCATGGACAATGATATATTTGTACCAGAACCAAATCTTGAAGCAATGGTGCCTGAAGGTTGGGATCTTGATGATTGTGAAGTAGACCTTGAAGGAGAACTCAAGTTTGCCCTTGATGATCTAGATGAGGCAAGAGAACTAAACAGAGAATGTGAAGACTTGCTTGAGGCAGCCAAGAAGACAATTGACAAATTAAAGGCAAAGGCCATAGAGTCAAATGAAGAAGTTGGCAAGTTGAAAACTCTGTTAGAAGGAGATAAATGAGGTGACACAAAACTCAAAGAGGTAGAAGAAATGATATCAAACCTAAAGGTCATGGTTGAAGAAGAAAAGAGAATCGAAGACTGCTTGAACATCAAGCTCAATGAGGAATCATCTAAATGTTGAAAACTTGAAGAAGAAGTTGCCATTTTAAGGAAACAATTGGAAAAGGAAAAAGAATAGATTGACAAGGGACTAAAGCTGAAAGGAGGATCTAAAATCCTTGGTGAAATCCTTGATGAAATCATTAATTCTCAAAAGCCAGCAAATGAAATAGTAGGTCTTGGTTTTGAGAAGGGGAAAAGTCCATTGTACAATGCTCCTACAAATCTATATGATAACTTCCCATCAGAAGGAAAGGCTGAATCAAAGAAGGAGAAGACCTACATTGAAAATCTTGAGAAGAAAACCTATAGAATCACAAGAGAAGATGAGTTAACTCCTATCCAAAGACAGGAAGAATATGAAGAAAAATTTCAGAGATGTTCTACCTACAAAGCAATCAGTTCACATCAGGTACTCTCAAACCTTCACTGGATATTGTTTTACTTGCAATAAGCTTGGACACAAAGATGTTGATTGTAGGAACAAGATAAATCAAAATGCTCAAAGATGTTACACTTGCAATAAAGTTGGTCATAATGCTACTGAATATAGAAGCAAGACAAATCAAAACTCAACTAGGTGTTATGTCTACAATAATTTGGGACATAAGGCTAATGTGTGCAAAAGTAAAGTGCCAAGGGACAATAGGAATAATGTTCAATCCTTATATCGATACTACTAGACTTGTAAAAAGTTTGGCCACAAAGAAACTAAACACAGATCAAAATTAAGAAGAAATGGAAACACTTAGCAAACAAAGTGCACTTGTCATGAGTGCAATCAAACAAGGAACTCTAGAAAGAATGTGAGGCTTGTCTCACAAAAGAAATTTGATATTGCTCAGCAAAGACTGGAGATGAATAAATAATGGAAGAAGAAGGAAGTATGTGTTGTTTTTAGACCTCTACCTAGTGCAGGTGGATACTCTAATAACTAAAAGATGAAGTTATGGTTCAGGAGGAGTTGCAATTGTACAATTCTGCAAAGCACTGAAATGAGCAAGATGTTGAATTCTCAGCATTTTAGTTTAGAAAGAAGATGAAGAGGAAATAAAGAAAGCAACCTTATTGAAGAAAAGAACAAGAAAAGAAGGTGAGACCTCAAAAGAGAAAGATAAAGGAAAACCAAAGAAGGTCAAGAAACCTGATTATGTTCCCCTGCAACTAGAAGCGACTGCAAATGCAATTACAGAGGGTGGCTTAAAAGAAGTTGCAAGAATTTATGATGAAAGGCCTGCCAATGACAAAACTACTCCTGAAGAAGCAATAGTCATATATATGGGAGCCCACAATTTGACTTTAATTGAAATTATAGATCAACTACTCAAAAGCCTTGTTGATATCCTTAACAAAAGAAGGAATGATGCACTAAGTGAAGAATCTCAGATAAAGAAAAGAGCAATTGAAAAGGCTTGTCCCACTATCTCTAAGGAAGGTAGAGTCAAAGTCTCTAAAATTCTAACAAAAGAATTTAGAACAAAAAGTAGACTGAATACTCTGATGTCATGGAATGAGGAGGAGATAAAGAAATTGAAAAGGGAAGCACTGAAGAAAACTCTTGAAGGAGAAGACCTACATTGAAAATCCTAAGAAGAAAACCTACAGATTCACAAGAGAACATGAGTTCACTCCTGTCCAAAGACAGAGGAAAAATATGAAGAAAAATTCCAGAGATCTTCCACCTACAAAGCAACCAGTTGACATTAGGTAATCTCAAAGCTTCATTGGCTATTGTTTTACTTGCAATAAGTTTGGGGACAAATCTATTGATTGTAGGAACAAGATAAATCAAAATGCTCTAAGATGTTACACCTGTAATAAAGTTGGTCATAAAGTTGTTGAATGTAGAAGCAAGATAAATTAGAACTCAACTAGGTATTATGTATGCAATAAGATGGGACATAAGGCTAATGTGTGCAGAAGTAAAGTGCCAAGGAACAATAGGGATAATGCTCAATCCTTATATGGATACTGTTATACTCGTAATAAGTTTGGCCACAAAGCAGCTAACTGCAAATCAAAAGTAAGAAGAAATGGAAACACTCAGTAAATAAAGTACACTTGTCACGAGTGCAATCAGAAAAGGAACTCTAGAAAGAATGTAAGGCTTGTCTGACAAAAGAAAGTTGATATTTATCAACAAAGAATGGAGATGAAAAAAGAATGGAAGAACAAGGAATTATGTGTTGTTTTTGGACCTTTTCCTAGTGTAGGTGGATCCTCCAATAATTAGAAGATGAAGTACTGGTTTAGGGGGAGTTACAACTGCAGAATTCTACAAACCTCTAAAATGAGCAAGATGTTGAATTCTCAACATTTTGGCCGGTGTTAGTGTGAGTATGATAAAATAAGGAATTGAAGAAGTCTACTCAAAATTCTAGAAGGAAATCTTTAGATGTGGCAGATTACAGAAGTCCTTAGGGTTTACAGTGATTAGGGCATCTACCAAAAGGATACATGAACTTAGGGGGAGTTCCTACTGCAAATTATTTATTTCTCCTTCATTATGCTGAAAGAATTCAACATATAAATGAGATTGATGAAATTTTTGGAGCAATTGTTGGACTTGCAGAGGATTGCTGAAGGTTTAGAAGAGTTTGCATATGAAAAGGCCAAATTGGGTTAAAATAGAGGATGCAAGTAATGCAGAGTAGAATTGTTTGGTGAAATGGCTATATAGGCGATGCCTGATCATTTTTTATCACATATGATCGAAGACAAAAGATTTGAAGAGATAAAAGAGAATAGAAGACACTCTACAAAGCAATTAAGCACCTATCATCCATATCCAAGTGTTTTTAAATTTTCTCTGGTTAAAACCCTAGCTCATGACAGATATAGTTGAAAGGCCAAGGCCAAAATTTAAGACTTGTAAATAGATAAAGATGGGTCTTTCTCTCATGTTCCCACCAATGTGATTCAAACTAAAGATGTTTGCATTTACATTCATTCGTCGTTAGATGAGTATGACCATTTGAAGCTTGAGTAATTCATGAATGACCATTTGCTTGGAGATGATTTCAAGTTGAAGCCAAAATTTGAAAATATTGCTACCTAAAATCTCGACATCTAGAAGGGTTTCTCGAACTTCCAATACAATGAAGGATGGGTTAGAATAATCCTAAGCCATATTCATAAGGATTTCTTTTGTTTAGGTAAACCACATATAATCACAAAAGAAGCAATAAAGGCAATAACTAGTTTATGCTCCTCCGGACCAGTGCCTATTCTGAAATCCATTAAAAATGAATAGGTGATGAGGCTCACTGGAGCCAAATTTGACAAAAGGACTTTGAAAGTGAATGACATTGAGTAATTGGGAGTCTATTATGCAACTATGAATATTGCATACAAAATTTACTACACCAATATGGATAATTCAACCAAAACAACTGCAATTTATACAACATATCAAATAGTAAAGGAGGGAAAGGACTTTGATCTTTGTGAGCTCTTGTAGAAAAAGCTCATGGACAACCTAAAAAGAACAAAGGAATACAAATAAAAGTTCCAGTATGGCTCTTTAGTCATATGTCTCATGTTCTACTTTTGAATGAATTGCCTAGAATGAAAGGAATGATATGGAAATTAGATACTCCTTTAGCTCATCAAATCAAAGATTACATGAAAAGTTTCCCTAATCATAAGCATTATGATACTTTATTTTGGGGGTTTTTCAAAACTTTCTAGAATGATATGCAATCTAGAGAAAGTATAACTACCAAGGTTGTAGAAAAATATAAAAATGATATCACATTTATGGTTGATAAAGATAATTATTATATGGAGCTTGTTGGTGTTTTTTCCCGACTGGATGCTTATTCCAAGTTATCCCTACAAGGTAGCCATCATTGATCAACAGGATTCTCAAGCTAGGGGCCAACAGTACAGGAGATAGACTCTATAAATATCTCCTCCTCTTCTTTAGGCTTTGCAGAACTAAGGGGGGTATTCCCTATTCAACATCTATGAGATGCATCTATGTATTAGCTGGGATGTTGACACAAAGTAGATAAATCCTCTCATATGCAGACCAAAACTGTGAGATAAGTGCAAAGGGGCTAGCTTTGGGCCTATATTCAGTTGTAGACAGAGGATTTTGGTCCTAAACTATTTCTAAAATCCTAAACGTTTGTATTTAAAATTTGAGTTTGATATGTATTTGGATGCAAAACTAGGATCTTGGGTTGTAACCTCAATACAAGACTGGATCGGTGCCTATCCAGGGCTTGGAGTCAATAGACATATACATGTGAATGTTTATCACAGACCTGAAACAACAATCAGATTTCAAGGGGGTTATGCAATGTCTGCCTTACAGACAATGCCCAAGATAAAGTATTTAGTTATTTCTTCTTATGAACATCCTTACTGCAATGTACTCTTCTCAATACTTAACCCAAAACATTTAATCCACTCCTTGAGCAGAAGTAAAAGATCAAGCATTCAATATAGCAAACCCATATTCTAGAATCCCAAACACCCCTTAATTGTTTAGATTCAGAAGAAGAACACATCCATCTTGGAGACAAATAATGAAATGCATGCCATAAAGCATTACTCATTTAAATTAACATGAAACTGATGAATTCTATGCATAAGACATTCAACATACAACTCATAAACTCACAAAATACCCAGAATAGAGCTACTAATGAAGTTGTATCCGATTACAACACCAAAATTTGTCCAGTTTTCAACAACAAAATGAATAGCACAGTTTGGCTTTTATACCAAGACTGTGTACTCAGCAAAATTACAAGGCAAAAATCAAAATCCCTGCCAGATACACTGCACCAAAAATGGCGCCCAAAAAATAATCAATGTAGTATGGGGACAGAGAGGAAAGAGCAAGTGAACTCAGGGTGCGTGCAACTGTTTAAAGATTTTCCTTACAACTCTGGTAGGTTGTTGTCAATCATCAACCCATACCTCTATGATTTCACCATTAATGGCCCAGCTACCTGCGGGATGCAACAACGAACATATCTAAAGGTTTCCCGCTCAAAACCGCTGCACACGCACAGGAAATATTCACACAGAAGGTTCAAAACACGGCCGTAGATCATGACTTCATCGCTGAGATCTAACGGCCCAAAAACCTGTAGAAAAGACAAGAGCCAATGATTACATGCCACGTAGGCACTCCATGTTCCTATCGCTGACTTTTTGCCTTCTCCATTTTGCCATTTTGCCCTTGTATATGCAAGAACGGATGCATATACAAATGCAACATACAACGGACCCCTACCATTTATCTATCAGACTTGAAAAACTTTCAAATCCGGGCTTTGTATATCTGCGGGCCCCACCCCTTTGTATATCGGCCCTATCATATGCATACAATTGCTTTTTAAACAAGGTGAACCCCATGCTAGCTTATGAGGCAAATTGAAATCAATTTCAGGTTCATCCTTGTATCTCTTTCCTTTGTACATCCGTGATATACAACACCCACATACATACAAGCCGTGGACTTCAAATCATTGTGCATCAGAATGTACCTCCTTGTGAAGTCCGGCTTGTATCCTTTCATTGCACATCGGCTTGTATATCGGCATATACAAGCGCTTTATACAACCCACGGATCTCAAATATTTATGAAGCAGCTTGAAAACTCCATCGCGTCCGGGTTGTATATCGTCTTTTGTATATTGGCACATATACAAATATGCACATATGCAAGTCGCGGACACCAGGGGCCTATAGAACAAAATTGAAATATTATCGGGTCCGGCATGCATCCTATCCCTTTGTATATTTGAATGTATGTCCAAACATACAACTTCAAATATACAAGAGGCGGGCCCCAGCGTTTGTATATTGGCCTCATCATTTTTGAATGTATATCACATATACATTCACCTTTGTATATGAGATACAAAGCTCTTAGCACATGAGGCGGACCCCACCAAATGTACCTCCTGCTGCCTTGTATATTGTTCCTTGCATATGACCTTTGTATGTCTAAACATACATTCACCCTTTCATATACAAACAAGGAATCTTTCCTGGAATATGCCCGCAATGTATCTTTTCCTTGCATGTTGCCATTGTATCTAACCATTGGATGTCTGAACATACAAACCAAATATACAAGAGGTGATATACAAGCAGTGAATATTCTAGGGATCTGCAATGTATATTCCACCCTTGTATATTTTTCCTTGTAAGCCCGATATGCATTTGGAAATGCATACAACTGCAGAATATACTCAGGAATCTACGATAGATTCCCCCTTTGCATATGCAACCTGATATGCATCTAAAATGCATATGACTCAATTCCTTATCATTTTTGGAGGCTGACTGAGATTTCACAAGCACGCCAACATACATTTGCAATTCCACACACAAAAACATAGCATTTTCTCAAGTGTGACAGGAAAAAGTAGTAAAACAATACATGGGGGTTGAGGAAAACCTAAACTAAGGCACTGAGAGCTTTAAGGAACCAAAACACAAACCTGTAGAAACAACTCAAAACCTAAACCCTAGGTGAGCACCACCAGAGCCTATGGAGCCTACTACTGTTTGGATTACAACTCTTCCCTATGAGGTTGTTGAATTAGACTTGGTAGGATATGCTAACCTGCTTCTCAGTAAATCAAAGGATCCTTCTACTGAGATGTCTGGCACATATGATGAAATCATGTACTCAAAAATTAAAAGGGATGTAAAGGAAACATAAGAGACAAAATCTAAGGCTGAGAAAATGAAAGAAAACCTAGAGAACATACTCAACTCTCCTGAAGGTTCCTTAGGAGAGGCACAAACATTTCCCTCTACACAACTACTAAGAAGAACAAGTAGATTAATTTCAACCACTACCTTTGTTACCTCTGAATCATCATTACCTGCCAAAAGAACTAGTTCTGATATCCCAGTTCAAACTGTGAAAAGATGAAGCCTACCAACTGCCAAAAGAACTAGTTTTTTCTAAGGATTGTCGTTTATATAAATGCTTTGCCAACTATTGCTCTGAACAGATTCAATCTACAGTTTACCGGTTGTTAATAGATATGGGCCCCAAGTCTGTTTGGCTTCCTAAAGGTTCAAGGGAGTCACTCGGCCACCAATGTTGTATAATGGTTTGTGTGTTGGGGTAGTACCCCTCAATCCACGGCTCAGGTAAAACTGATAACTGCTTTTCCACAAACGACAACTCTTGGTTTAGCTCACGGATGGGAACTAGTCAATCAGGTAGGGGTCGTTGCCCTTTTCGTTGGTAGGTCCTCTCAATGGGCCAGCTACTTCCAGGTTCCTGTGGTACTCCTCACAATGAGTTTTAGGGCTATATGCCCAAGCACTTCCCACAATTAACCGGATAGGGGTGTTCCCTGATCCAAACTTGCAATCCAAATGAACAATACTGATGTGAAAAAAAAAACTACTACAATAATCACAATGTCTAGGCAGCCACTGCAATTTTTTTTTGGTAGAAATTCCACCCAGTGAGCCCAAGAAAGTGCTCTGATACCAGATGAGAGGAACCTCCTACAACAAAATAATGAAAAGTGCACGAAATAATAGATTTATAGAAATAACAGGAACACAAAAGGAATTTATTGATTGTAGGCCACTTCAAGGGGGCAACCTCCTTTGAGCAAGCTCAATACAATAAATTTGTGGATGCCTACATTGGCCTCAACACGTACTTATATACTAAGTCTAATCTAAACAACTACTACCCATGAATGTGGGATAATACAATATGCTCACGAAATGACTTACAAAGCATATGCATCCATGGCAACTAATATACTAACCAAGTAAAGAAAAGGGTTAAACATGGGTTCCTTACACCTCTTGACCACTTCTATTTTGTCATTTGTTTGTGGGTGAAATGCTATGTTTTTTTAGCTTGGTGTCCATCATGTTGGGATAGGGTGCCATTAACCTTGTAAATCTCAATATTGTATTTATTCCATTTATTATATATAATTTGTAATTATCCATGAGGAGATGTACTAGTTTCACTGGCAGGGGTAATTTTGGAGTAACCAGAGGTGATTACGGAGTGACTTTTTCTATTGGCAAATGTATACACTCATGATGAATGTGGTTATGATTTGTCATAAGATGTTGTATGAGGCCAGATTTAGTCTTGGGCACTCAACCTTTGCATGGTTATTTTTTTGACAAGTGTAAGATGGTAATTAATGTTTATAGGTTAGAGAATCTTAGGAGAGCAAAGGTTTGCCTAGGATGAGTTGGAAAATGCTTCTATAAGTATTTTCCATGTATTTGTTGTTGCAATACAGATTTTAGGTACTTGGGTCCTGCAGGAATGCTGTTGGATTGGAGACTTGTGGAGAGAGTTGTGTATTTGATGTATTGTATAATCTTGTTGAGATTAATACAAACTTGTGCCTCTTTCCTGGTGGAGTTTTTCACCCGCAAGGTTTTCTCCATGTAAACACCATGTCTTATGTTGTGTTCTTCATGTTTGGCATTTTCCAGAGCTGTAGTGGGTTTTATATTTTGTTACAATATCCATTGTTAATGCACACACTTAAAAATTGCTGAAATTTATTCGAATCAGATTTCCATTATAGTAGTGTTACTTTAATTTCTAACACATCATGCTCCATAATGTAGACCTAAACTTACTAACAAACTAGATATCCCTATAAAAAATAATGGGCTTTGATAGCCCAAAATGTGCCCATACATTGTTAAAGCACATTTCAGCTACTTCTTTCCTATGCTATTCATTTTACATGTCATTAGAATACACATGTTGCTAAACTTCTCAACTATCACAAATAAAAAATCATGCCCATGGCTATTCATAGGTAACCCTCCTACAAAATCCATAGAAACACTTTTCGTGTGCATACCTTGTTTTGCATTTGCTAGTGCAACGTAATTTGCTACTTCTAAAACTTCTTGCTACCTGTTGTTGCATTTTGGGCCAAAACACATACCTTTACAAATAAGCCACTATTTTTCGTACACCAAATGGCCCACCACTTTGGAGGTATGTGCTTCCCTCATCAATAAAAGCCATTGTGCTTTTGGCACACATAATCTCCCTACCTTATATAGCAATTAATCTTGAAGATAAAAGGTCTTCTTCACTTTTTACATTTACCTATGAAAGAAGTTCATTATATTTCTTACCAAACTATTTATCATATGTACATTCTTCAACATAAGTTTATTTTGTGAAGGGATCCAAGTGAGTTGCAATAGATATTGTTGAAATAGGTGCGCCACACAACATATCTACCACAACATTATTAGTCCCTCTTTTTTTTCATTTTTCTTCAAATCTTATCTCGTAAATTTTCTATCTTAAGAGAGTGATATTTTAAAAAAAAATTATATAGTTAAAAAACTACAATTTAAGATAACTACTTAAAATAAGCACAAAAATAAAATATTCATGGGATAAATAGATCCCCAAAAAACCCAAAAAATTAAGTCACGATTGCTAGCCAAAATAAGCTAAGCAATTACATCAGATTGTGCCCTGAATGGTGTGATGTCAATTTAGGGTTTTTCATTTTCACACCTTCTCTCTCTATGACTTTAATGTCATTTTATTTGATTGATGGGAAGTATAAAAGAACAATTTACTCTCTATTTTGTCTTTATACTTGTACTTTTTAATAGGGGCTAGGTATGGAATGCTTATCTATAACCTATATTTGAATAACTATTTAGTTATTAAGTACATTTGCTTTGTAATTAAAGGATCTAGGGTAGCTCCCTATAGTTAAGGACATTCCCATATATGTTGGAGCATTGTACTGACACTTTGACAAAGCTTCAACATAGTTGTTACATTGAACAAAATTTCTCGTCAAACTAGAGAAGCACCAATGTAAATTGCTTTTTGTGCACTTTCTTCAAATATAAGGAATGCTTAGCCAACACTTCTAGATTCGAAGCTTCTAATGTCACATTCTAATTCTTCACTTTCCTCTATGGAACAAACAACTTTTCTTTCCTCAATACATTTATGTGCAACAAATGAATTGGTCTCACTTCATAATAAATTTATGCTCCAATCATTAGCAATGCCCATTTCAAGACCCAATGTAAAGCACCTTAAGGAGACAATTTGCCCAAATCTAGAGGATTAACAATTTGATGCAAGGATTCTCTTGTGCATTGGCTAAAAAGTTATGCTAAGTTCTAATTTGGGGGGGGGGGATAGGCCTTGTGAATCATGCACTAGGATAATTTGAAGCAATTGTATACAAAAACAACTAAAAACCCCCAGACCTCCTGGTATTTTTGGCAGTGCAATTCAAACATTACATAGGCCCACCTTGGGATCACAATCAGAAAAAGAATGTGCCCATAATCCCACTAAGTGTATGCAACATAGTCCATATGTTGCACTAAGAAAGCAAGAAGAGAACTGCTTACCAACACTTTCAACTAAAATTACTTGACCAACAATAACAAAAAACTTTTATAATTTACATACCTATTTATTTGTCCACTATGAAACATTGTTCTCTTATTTACAAGAATGTAATTTCACAATCATGCATATAAATTTAATTTACTCCGTTTATTTTTTAAATGCAAAATTTGACAATGATATTGGATTGTCCAAGCAAGATATTGTAGAGCACTAGGAAAGAATTTCCACTAGCTATCACCCATGGCATGTACACCATACACCTTTAGATCCATTGATATACACTAATAGTGAATCTTCTTTTGATAGAGAGCATGTGATGCAAGAAGATAGTTTTGATGAATGGCAAGTCTGATCAGCATTGTATCTAGGTATAGCTTCTGAACTAGATGACCTTAGCATGCTTGATCAATGTGAGATTGATAGTAACCACAATTTACCTACACCAACCATCAATCCACTTTTGCAAGTGTCGGCATCTAGTTTCATTGACTCCAACCATCCAACATACTACATCGCACATGTTAGGACTCACTGTGAAGACAATTTATCTACTCAACAAAAATATCCTATGATATATTTATATCATACTCTTTGTGTATCTCTTGGATTCACATAGTTTCATTGACTCCAAAGTATTGCTTTAATTCTATACCTTAGGTATCATCCTATGCATACACTTGTCACACTTAGGTATCATCTTGCAAATCATGACCATCACAACACACAAGCAGACCACAAGAACCCTTGAAACATTTGTCAACACAATGTAGTGGTTGATCCAGTTGCAATGGCCTGATAATTCTGAAGAATTGTAGAGGCATGAGAAATTGTCTGCCCATTCATTGCCACGTCATCAAGCCACATTACCTCTGACTGGTCAAACCTTATATCAGCCCCGAAATAGCTAATTCTGCGATTCTGCACTTCACTCTTGAGTGCTAGTCCCTATTCTTGGCAGAATGGTGAAATAGAAACGCCATCTGTAGTTCTACCAATGCACACTGAGCACTCGCCATCACCTTCCATGGAATGGTAGAAAGCAATGCTTTCCATACTTCTGTGCATCCCTTATTTGCTCAGCCCAGTGGCTTCCGCAGAATTGGAGAAAACAACAAATTGCCCTCATTCTGCGCTTCTGCACTTCCACGTGCCCTAGCCCTTTTCAAATTTGGCATAATGGTGGGAAACCTAAGTAAAGCCCTTGATTTTCACCTTTCATCTCGGCACAGGCACTCAGATTTTGTAGAAATATAAGTGCCAACAGAATCATTGAAGATATATCTGGACAATCTGAAGGAAGTGAGGAAGGTGATTAGATGCCTAGAAAGAATGAATAAATTACCCCTCCTAAGGATACTGGAGCATTTTTTACAGAGGACCAAGTTAAGAAAAATCTACGTGCTCTAGATACTCCTTCAGAGAAAAGTTCTTCTCTTTTGGAAACTGCTGAAGCACAAAAAATTTGAGGGTCAGGATAAAGACAATGTTGCACCTCCTTCAGAGAATTCAGGAAATGTGGAATTGAGAGAAGATACCCCTAAGGAGCAGAGATCTGACTAAGGAATTCAGAGTGCACATTCTAAGGTAGTATCACTATGAGTTGGTCTACATTTCTCTGCAAAGAAACATTTGATGGACTGTGGTTCTAAAGATAGCTTCTTATAGGTATTGACATGCTATATCCAAGTTTTTAGCTCTTCACATCTTCGGCATGAAAAGTTGCAAGGGACAGAGTATCGCTCATCACCTAGACAGAGAAAAATAGTAATGAGGAGATAGGAGAATGCTCTGTATTCCTCTAGAAGAGATTTGTTTGAATGACTAAGATATGTATGAGATATGGTATGATGAATTTTCAAGTGCTCTAGTGGTCCACAAAGTTAGTACTGAAGTGGCAAAGGCAATACAGTATGTTCTAGAGCCTAAATACACAAGTTTGAGTTTTGTAGAAGTTGAAAAAAGTATAGATCTATCACCAAAACTTATGTGGAGCGATTATATGGTCTAAGGTACATCAGGTATGATTCACATGCAGACAATTTTTAGTTTCCAGTATCGCATCAAGTAATCATGTCTGCAAGTAAAGTTTTAAGTATGTTTGTCCTCCAGAACCATGGTTATCCAAGTCACTTTTTGAATTCCTTCAAAAACATCAGATAAAGCTATGTGGATATGATAAGTAGCATATATTGATGTCTAAGTTCATTTCCAAAAGGTTTTAGGCCTTGCACTTCACCACTACATCATATCTTAAGATGTGAAGCATCACATGTGGTTCAGAAGACTTTGTTTTCTATAGATAGTCATGTTTTCTATCTTGTGGATGCATAGCTTGATATGATAATCCTTCAATAAGGTGTATTGATGTTGTTGATCTCTTGTAAGATTAAATCCTTGGTCCACATTGAGTTTTTAGCTTCTCCCTAATAGTTGAAATATGAACAGTTAATAGTGCTAAGCAGTATGAGCCGACTGGTTAAGTACTTGATGCATGAGAGGCTCGTGACTAGTTTCTCCAAGTCTAGAAGGTATGGAAAGATGTGCCCTAATTTTTTTCATAATGTCGTGAGCTTTGTAACAAGTTTTCTTATCATCTTGCATGTGTTGAGGCTGACTAGTGACTAGTTACACATTTCACCCAATATTGATCATGTTGCTGACCTAATCAATTTTCAATGTGTTGCGGAGGATATGTATAGAAGATATAATTCATTTGAGAAGTAAGAAATGCAAAGGTGAGAATAGAAAAGCAGAGGGCAAGAGATGAAGTGTGAAAAATCAGTTTGATAATACAAATTGAGCAAGAAAAGCAGACTGCACCATCAACATAAGACAGATGTGTTCTACATAGTATTTAATGTACTTATATTATTATTGTAAAACATATTGCAGTGAGCAGATTGATTAGGGAGTAGTAGCTTCCTTGGGTGGTTGCCCTAAATTAAAGTTGTAATACAGGGAGTAGGTTTTCCTTGGGTTGCAGCAAAAAAAAAAGTTGTAAAGATTTTTGCAGTGATCATATTAGATTGTGAGCTAACACTCACCATGGTTTTTCTCTTCTTTAAGGTTTTCCACTTAAAAATACTGGTGTCATGAGTTTATTATTGTGTTGCATGCTTTCCTTACTGTTTTAAAAGTTATTCAATTTTAACAGTTAATAGTTGGTTAAATTTTTGTATGTGCTCATTCACCTCCCTCTCAACACCTCATTGTGTTCAACAATTAGTATCAGAGCCAAGTACCTGTGGATAGCTTAACAACTAAGGTAGATCCCGTTTTTGAACACATGGAATCTAAAGTTATGGACAATGATATATTTGTTTGAAAACCAAATCTTGAAGCAATGGAACCTAAAGGTTGGGATCTTGATGATTGTGAAGTAGACCTTGAAGGGGAACTCAACTCTACCCTTGATGATCTAGATGAGGCAAGAGAACTAAACAGAGAACATGAAGACTTGCTTGAGACAATGAAGAAGACAATTGCAAATTAAAGGCAAAGGACAAAGAGTCAAATGAATAAGTTGGCAAGTCTAAAACTCTATTAGAAGGATATAAAGGAGGTGACACAAAAATCAAAGAGGCAGAAGAAATGATCGCAAACCTAAAGGTCATGGTTGAAGAAGAAAAGAGGATTAAAGACTACTTGAACATCAAGCTCAATGAGGAATAAGCTAAATGTTCAAAAGTTGAAGAAGAAGTTGTCATTTTGAGGAAAGATTTGGAAATGGAAAAAGAATAGACTGACAAAGGACTAAATCTGAAAGGAGGATCTGAAATCCTTGATGAAATCATTAATTCTCAAAAGCTAGCAAATGAAGAATCAGGTCTAGGTTTTGAAAAGGGGAAAAGTCCAATGTTCAATGCTTCTGCAAATCTATATGATGACTTCCAATCTGAAGGAAAAGTTGAATCAAAGAAGGAGAAGATCTACATTGAAAATCCTAAGAAGAAAATCTATAGAGTCACAAGAGAAGATGAGTTCACTCCTATCCAAAGACAGAGGAAGAATATGAAGAAAAATTGCAAAGATCTTCCACCTACAAAGCAACCAGTTCACATCAAGCACTCTAAAATCTTCAATGGCTATTGTTTTACTTGCAATAAGTTTGGGCACAAAGCTATTGATTGTAGGAACAAGATAAATTAAAATGCTCTAATATGTTACACCTACAATAAAGTTGGTCATAAAGTTCCTTAATGTAGAAGCAAGACAAATCAGAACTCAACTAGGTGTTAATGCAATAAGATGGAACATAAGGCTAATGCATGCATAAGTAAAGTGCTAAGGAACAACAGGGATAATGCTCAATCCTTATATGGATACTGTTATACTTGTAATAAGGTTGGCCACAAAGCAACTAATTATAGATCAAAAGTAAGAAGAAATAGAAATACTCAGCAAATAAAGTACACCTGTCATGAGTACAAGCAAGTAAGGAACTCTGGAAAGAATGTAAGGCTTGTCTCACAAAACAAAGTTGATATTGCTCAACGAAGAACAAAGATGAACAAAGAATGGAAGAAGAAGGAAGTATGTGTTGTTTTCAAATCTCTGCCTGCTGTAAGTGGATCCTCCGATAACTAAAAGATGACATACTGGTTTAGGGGGAGTTACAATTGTAGAATTCTAAAAAGCCCTAAAATGAGCAAGATGTTGACTTATTAGCATTTTGGCCGATGTTGGTGTGAGTATGATAAAATAAGGAATTGAAGAAGTCTAATCAAAATTCTAGAAGGAAAGCTTTAGATGTGGCAGATTGTGAAAGTCCTTAGGGTTTACAATGATTAGGGCATCTACCAAAAGGATACATGAACTTAGGGGGAGTTGTTACTGTAAATTCTTTATCTGTCCTTCATTATGTTGAAATAATTCAACATGTAAATGAGATTGATGAAATTTTTGGAGCAATTGTTTGACTTGCAAAGGATTGCAGAAGGTTTAGAAGGTTCTACATATGAAAAGGCCAAATTGGATTAAAACATAGGATGTAGTTAATGCAGAGTAGAATTGTTTGGCGAAATGGCTATATAGGCGATGTCTGATCATTTTTTGTCACATTTGATCGAAGACAAAATATTTGAAGAGCTAAAGGAGAATATAAGACACTCTACAAAGCAATTAAGTAAACCCTATCACCGCATCCAAGTGTTTTTTTAATTTCTCTAGTTAAAACCCTAGGTCCTGAAGATATTGCAATGGAAACACTGGTTGTGATGTATTTAGTTGAAAGGCCAAGACCAAAATTTAAGACTTGTATCACTTTAAGTCAACATAAACAAATAAAGATGGGTCTTTTTCTCATGTTTCCACCAATGTGATTCACACTGAAGATGTCCACATTTACATTCATTCGTTGTTAGATAAGTATGACCATTTGAAGCTTGAGCAATTCAGGAATGACCATTTGCTTGGAGATGATTTCAAGTTGAAGCCAGAATTTGAAAATATTGCTACCAAAAATCTCGACACTTGGAAGGGTTTCCTGAACTTCCAATGCAATGAAGGATGGGTTGGAATAGTCCTAAGCTATATTCATGAGGATTTATTTTGTTTGGGTAAACCACATATGATCACAAAGGAAACTATAAAGGCAATAACTCGTTTATGCTTCTCTGAATCAGTGCTTGTTCTGAAATCCATTAAAAATGAAGAGGTGATGAGGCTCACCGGAGCCAAATTTGACAAAAGGACTTTGACAGTGAAAGACATCGTGGAAATGGGAATCCAGTATGCAACTATGAATGTTGCATATAAAACTTACTACACCAACAGGGAGATTTCAACCAAAACAACTGCAATTTATACAATATATCAAATGGTAAAAGAGGGAAAGGACTTTAATCTTTGTGAGCTCTTGTGGAAAAATCTCATGGACAACCTAAAAAGAATAAAGGAATCCAAATACAGGTTCTGGTATGGCTCTTTAGTTGAATATGTCTCATGTTCTACTTTTTTAATGAATTGCCTAGAATGAAAGCAATGCTATGGAAATTAGATACCCCTGTAGCTCATCAAATCAAGGATTACATGAAAAGTTTCCCTGATCATAAGCATTGTGATACTTTATTTTGGGGGTTTTTAAAACTTTCTAGAATGATATGCAATCTAGAGAAAGGATACCTTTCAAGGTTGTAGATAAATATAAAAATAATATCACATTTATGGTTGATAAAGACAATTATTATATGGAGGTTGTGGAGCTAGTATTGTTTGGACTACAACTCTTCCCTATGAGGTTGCTAAATTGGACTTGGTAGGATATGTTGACCTGCTTCTCAGCAAATCAAAGGATCCTTCTACTGAGAGGTTTGGCACATATGATGAAATCATGTACAAAAACATTAAAAGGGATGTAAAGGAAACAGAAGAGATAAAATCTAAGGCTAAGAAAATGAAAGAAAACCTAGAGAACATACTCAAGTCTCCTGAAGGTTCCTTAGGAGAGGCACAAACACTTCCATCTGCACAACTATCAAGAAGAACAAGTAGATCAACTACAACCACTACCTCTATTGACTCCAAATCATCATTACCTACCAAAAGAACTGGTTCTGAGATCCCAATACAAACTGCTGAAAAGATGAAGCCTACCAAATGCTAAAAGAACTAGTTTTTTTTTAAGGATTGTTGTTTCTGGAAATGGTCTGCCAATTATTGCTCTGAACAGATTCAATCTATGGTTTTCTAGCTATTAATAGATATGGGTCTCAAGTTTGTGTGGCTTCCTAAAGGTTCAAGGGAGTCAATCGACTACCAATACTATCTAATGGTTTACATATTGGGGCAGTACCCCTCACTCTACAGCTCAGTTAAAATTGATAACCACTTCGCCACAAATCACAACTCTTGGTTTACCTCATGAATGGGAACTAATCAATCGGGCAGGGGTCATTACCCTTTTCGGTGGCAGGTCTTCTCAATGGGCCAGCTACTTGAGGGTTCCTGTGGTACCCCTCACAATGTGTTTTAGGGATTTATGCCCAAGCACTTCCCATAGTTAAGTGGATAGGGGTGTTCCCTAATCTGAACCTATAATCCAAATAAACAATACCGATGTGAAAAAAGAACTACTGCAACAATCATAGTGCCTAGAGGGCCTCTACGGAAAAAAAAAAATTGGCATAAATTCGACCCAGTGAGCCCAAGAAAGCACTCTGATACTAGATGAGAGGAACCTCTTGCAAAAAAATAATGAATAATGCACAAAATAACAGATTTATAGAAATAGCAAAAACATAAAAGAAATTTATCGATCGTAGGCCACTTCGAGGGGGCAACCTCCTTTGAGCAAGCTCAATACAATAATTTTGTGGATGCCTTCATTGGCCTCAACACATACTTATATAATAAGTCTAATCTAAACAACTACTACTTCCCATGAATGTGGGATAATACAATATGCTCATAGACGACTTACAAAGCATATGCGTCCATAGCAACTAATATACTAAAGAAGTAAAGAGAAGGGTTAAACACGGGTTCCTCACACCTCTTCACCACTTCTATTCCATCATTTGTTTGTGGGTGAAATGCTATGTTTTTTTTAGCTTGGTGTCCATCATGCTCTATAATGTAGACCTAAACTTACTAACAAACTAGATATCCCTATAAAAAAGAATGGACTTCAGTAGCCAAAAATGTGCCCATACATAGTTAAAGAACATTTTAGCTACTTCTTTTCCTATGATAATGTTTTTACAAGCCATTAGAATGCACATGTTGCTAAACTTTTCAACTATCACAAATAAAAAATCATGCCCATGTCTATTCATAGGAAACCCTCCTACAAAATCCATAGAAACACTTTCCATATGCATACCTTGTTTTGCATTTGCTAGTGCAACGTAATTTACAACTTCTAAAAAATCTTGCTACTTGTTGTTGCATTTTAGGTCAAAACACGTACCTTTACAAATAAGCCACTATTTTTCCTACATCGAATGACCCACCACTTTGGAGGTATGTGCCTCCCTCATCAATAAAAGCCATTGTTCCTGTAGACACCTAAAAATGTCTTTTACCATCAAACCGACTCCCGATATCCCTAAACATATCAATTTCCCTTCCATTCAATTAATTAAATTTTTATTTAATTAATTATCCCTTCATCACCTAATTTTCCATCATTTTATCCCCAACAATTGAATTAATTTTATTAATTCAATAGTCCAAACCTTAGCCATTTGATTTAATAAATATGCAGTATTTATTTGGTCAATTTTCCTCTCCTCACTAAATCCAATTAATTAGCTAAATTATGTTTAACTAATTAATTTAGCCTACTAATTGACCTATCCCTACCCTAGGCAATTAAATAGCTATTATTTAATTGCCTACCCTAGCCTACCTCATCCTAGCCCTAGGATTAATTAAATAAAACCTATATTTAATTAATCCTAACCTCTCATTTGGGTGGTCAAACCTAGCTTAACACCCTTCCCCACATCCTCCAAATAAAAAATTGAAATATATCCACATAAGTCAATTTTTTATTTAAATATATCCCACATCACAATTAATTCCTCTTACACCTCCATACCTCATTTATTTCCACTTATCCCCAAATAAATTTTTAATTCATTTTACATTCCCCATATGAATCTTTAATTCATAAATATTCCATCTCACCCATACTCATTTAATTCTTCCTTTTCCCAAAATGAATAAAAGATTTACTTTTATTCCTAGCCCTCCATTCCTCCAAGATCAAATCTGGGCTCTCCACATCACTTTCATCCTCTACCATTGATCTTCCAAACCAATCTCCACCCTTGGATCAAGATCCCTCCAAAAAATCTATAAATAGAAACTCTCCCAAGCCATTTGGGGATCCAAGTTTTATGTAATGTTACCATGCCCAAACATCTATTGAGCTAATTAGTGAGTTGTCTTTGAGATAGCATTTCACATTTAAATCATTATATAGAGTTTATCTTAGGAACTTTTGGGTGCAAGTTTCCTTTTCCTTGATGAGATTGGGTCTTTTTTGTTTGAGGTATAACTCTTTATTTTATTATGCATTTGGTTTGTATTTTACCTTCAACTTGATTTTCCTAATCACATTGGCACGCCCGGTGGGATCCCCAAGGTCCAAATCTAATATATTTTTGTGATTTTTTGTGTTAGAGACGTGTTTTTGCAGGTATGGCGCTATCTACCATGCGCAGTGGCACTATCTTTGGCGTATATTGGCGTTATTTATTGTTTTAGCGCTATCTGACAAAGCACATTCTCTCCTAAATCTTACTCACATATTCACCTAACGTTTGTTCTTCCTGTTGCCTTTTTTTTTTGGTCTACCTGCTCTCTGTTTTTGTAGGAATCATGGGCGAAGAGGAGGAGGTTATGCCGAAAGTTTCCTAAAAGAAATAAACACATGTTTTTGCATTTATTTGTCTTGCTTTCCATTCCATTAGGTTAACCAGGCTAACAAGCTCTTTGTCTTTATAGTTTAACCCGTTATTCTGGTTAGGAAGACCTCCATTTTGCAGGACAGACGAGTTCAGACACATATTGGCGCTATCGGCACCCAGAGCGACACCATTTTCAAACTGTGACCAGACCCTTTGACTATGAGCGCAGTGGCGCATTGTTAGAGTATTATTAGCACCATTTTCTATTTCCACACTTTATACATGTCATATTAGCACTATTTTATATCACAACGCCTTCTCTATATCATTGTAGCGCTATATTCTCTATTGTGCCTTCTGTCTTTTGTTCTAGCGCTATTTGTTTAATCAACGCTATCTATGTTGTATATCAGCGCCATTTGATAGGGTGTCAGGTTTTTAGGGTTATTTCTATCAGTAGCTCCATTGCAATCCGCAGTGGCGCCATTAGGTCTCTATTTTAGCGCTATTTTCAAAGACTGACTTTACATTCTGTGTAGGGACTAACAAGTTGTGTGTAGGTCATCATCATCATTTTGTGGACACTAACAAGTTTTTACAGGGTGTTTATCTTTAGTTTAGCAAACACTTCATTTGGAAATTAAAAAGAACCCTTGCATGTTAGCTTAAACAACATTTCGATTTGGTGCAATAAAAATTGATCAATAACCAACAAACAAATCTTTGTGTGTGTGTGCCTTAGTTTAGAACAAACATTTGAATTTGGTGTTCTAAAATTGACAAGTGTGTGCCAAAAACAACTATCAAAACATTTTGACTTTGGGCTTTAAAAAGAACCACAAAGTGCATCAAATAAACCCATTGGATTAAAAAGAACAACTTGCATTCTTCACTCATATAAACAAGAAAACCAATCTAATTTGTGTGAAGTGTTTTCGTGATTTTGTTTGTGGTGTGAAAAAATGTATGGTCTTCCCTTACACCATTGGTGATCTTGGGAATCAAAAGATTTTCACAACACTTGCACAAATCACCCCCAACATAATCAAAAGAACTAAAATGAACAATGTTAAGTGTGATGCAAGCACAAAGAATATGTATGCTCTCCCCTCGCATCCTTGTATGAACTTAGGGATCAAAAGTATTTTTGTGGTTGTGTTTCTTTTGTTAATCCTTAGAGGGCCTGCCACCCTGCTTCAAAAGATGGGAATGACCCAAGCGGCAACAAGCTAAAGCCAAGCTCTTTCAAGCCACTATATAAAATAAGGTTTTTGTGACGAAAGTCATAAACAACAAGTGTTGTTGTGTTATACCGACAACCAACCTCCCCCAAAACCCTCCAAGGTGTAACCCTTGGAGGCTGGGAGACTCCATAACGGAGAGTAGCGATGCCACATGTATAACCACCTAAACGAAAGCACTTACTATGAACCTTTGTTTTAGCAAGCAAAACACCTTCTATTTGTTGATCCAAAAGGGAAACCTTTGAAGCGCCCCCGATTCATGCGGTTCTTAGCCGAGGTAGTAAGGACAATCCTAAGGTTTGGTGAGGGACAAGCCTTCGTGGAAACCTAGATCTTGGTATGCGTGAGAAGTGTGTGCAATTGTAAGGAGGAGCCGGTGCTACCAAGATCCTGGAGTTACCCGCTTTGAATAGGTGCAACTAGGGGATTCAACAGATACTATCATATCTTCACCTTAGCTTGTGCAAAGTGCTTGTTTAAACAAAATCACATGTCTTTTCACAAAAAAAATCTTGGTTATTGTGTGTTATTGTGCTTAAATTGTTTTCAAACAACTTGCCAAGAGACAATGAGAATCATTTGATCAAACTACAATCAAAACAAATCCAAATTTGACATCAAAATCTATCTTTTTCAAAGACTCGACCAACACTACCCTGTTTTAGCGCCATCTCTGTCTGCTTTTGGTGCCATTTCACCTGTGGATTGGTGCTATTTACAAATTGACTTGCCTGAGAATAAGACCCATTCAGTTGTGATCTTTAGGACCTGCTTTGCCATAATCCATATTCACCTTCCAAAAAACCGTCAGTACCCCATCCATTTTCTCCTCAAAAATTTCCAAATCATACCTTCATTTTGACCTTAGAGAATCAATCATTATCATTATTGGAACCTTTGCTATATCAAATCCACTCAATTTCATATCCATTCATCCTCATTGTTCCTTGCATAACTTTTTGGACGAAAACAAAGAAATCCTTGTCACAAGAAATCATTCCAAAATCCAAAAACATATCCAAAATCTTCCAAATCAAAACACCCATCAAAAAAATCATCAACCAAAAACTCGTCATCCCTTTGAGCTAAAGCTAGATCTAGATTTCATCATATTTTGCTTGGAGAGTCATTAGTCAACCTTTCAAGTAAAATAATCATCCTTCTTTGTATAAGGTCATTAGTCTACCCCAAACAAAGAGAAACATCCATTTGTGCGGCACAAATCTAGATATTAACTAAGCTCAATTTGTTGACCATCAAAATCCTTTCAAAAAACATCATCCTAATCTCTCATATCGAACATCAAAATCAAAACATCAAAATCTCTTCCATCAAACCATCCTCAAGCAAACATCATCCATCACCTACCTTTTGGTCCACATTTGTGCAAAGAAGTCAATATCGTCCATTCTTATCATCCTTAGATTAACACCTTTTTGAAGACTTATTGATTCCTCATCATACTACACTCACCCTCTCCATCTTACTACCACATCCATCTTTGGGTCCAACAATTTAATCCAAATTCTCTAAGGTCTCCATCTCCAAAATCAAATCCATACACTTGCATGCCCATAACTAGATCACAACACAAGAAAAATCAAGCAATGGCAGAACAATATAAAGGCATAGGAATGCCTAATACCAATGACAGCAACATACCAATCAACCAAACATACAACATACCTATGGTCTTTCAAATCCCAACATATAATCCCAATGAAAATCCCTTCCATTTCTTACAATAACCGCCGCCGCCACCAACACAAAACGTCCCCACCATGTCCCAAGATGATCTAGATGTCTTGAGGTTTACACAAGACTCTGATAGCATGGATCTACTTGACAAAATCCTAAGGTTGGATCCAAATAGATATCTTGATTGTCTCCTCAAAATTGGTGCTCAACCACCCCACAACATGACATTGTCTCAACCATCCACCTCTAACGTCACTCCTACCATATCCTCCCAACCATCTACATCAAACACCCAACCTATCGTCTCACAAACATCAACTCCCATCATATCTACTGCCAACACAACCTCTAATATCACCACATCTACAATCCCCGCAAGTGTCTCCATTCCTACCACCTCCCAACCCGTCATCACATCCACTACCACAACTACAGTAAATGCTTCCATTCCGCAAATCACCTTGGGCATACAAAGGAACCTCACACACGCAAGTGCTTCCACAAATGTGCCTCCACTTAACCCTCAAACCATAGCATACATGCAACAATTCTTTTCGCAACCACCTTTAAACACGACCAACCCATCCAACATCAATACAGCCAATGTCAATCCTTCTCATCTCACATATCTACAAAACCCCGTAGCATCATCAACACATCATAATCCCAACCCTCAAATACCTCCCCATCTTCTCCAACAAATCCATGCTTACCAACAACACCTCACACAAAACACCACCCCACAATATCAAAACGCAACCTCCCAAAACCTCCAACATCAAACACCACCTAATTTCCAACACCTCATCCATTAGCAAACCTACACACCCCGACCACAATCAACACCGGATCTCACAACTGTTGTATAGGCCTTGATCCAAAAGGTAGACGATATGCAAATTGGGGGCAAACACAAGTATTACTCTTTTGAGGATATTTGCCCCTATCTATTTGATCGGACATTATACATGCCCCCTTTCCCCAAGATTTTTGAAATGCCAAAATTTGACAAATACAAGGGAAAGGGAGACCCTAGGGATCATGTTAGGGAGTTTTACCTCGCTTGCTTAGAATTCTCAAACAACGATACATACCTAATGAGACTATTTCCAAGAAGCCTCGGTGGTCAAGCCGCTAAGTGGTTCACACATCTTCCCCCGGGCATTAGGTCTTTCCCTGAGCTTGCAGAAAAATTTGTGAACCATTTCTCCTATAACTTTGAGCATGAAATATCTATGACTGACCTTTGCAACACAAAACAAAAAAGCAGAGAATCCTTCACTTCCTTCTTGCAGAGGTGGAGAAGCTTAGCAAGTAAACTCCCTTGGCCAATTCCTGAAAAATAACTTGTCACCATGTTTGTGACTAACCTCAATCAGGAAATAGAGTTCCATTTACAAATCCTTGGTGCATCTACCTTTGAATAAGTCATCGATAAAGGTACAACCATCAAACGAGCCCTCATCGCCAAGGGCTCGATCAAATTATATGACTACAAGTCCAACAACAACAACAACAACAAACTCAACATCAACGTCCCCAATACAAATAACAACAACAACACGCAATCAAATGATAAGCCACGCTATTGGGGAAAGAACAAGAACACCTTGAACGATGGCATCACGGATGTGAAAGTTGTCCAACATGTACAGAATCAACCACCCACACATACATACACCGCCAATACAAATAACCAAAGGGGCAATTTAAACAAAACAAACCGCAAAGACAATTCACGCCTTTAGGGGAACCAGTTGTGGATATCCTTGACAGGTGTCTAAAGAAAGGTTTGATCACTCTCCCACCTGTTACGCCCCGCCAAGAGAGTGAGCTCAAAGCGGCATGGTACAATGAAAATGATTACTGCAACTACCACCGCATAGTGGGACCTAAGACCACTGATTGCATGAAGTTAAAGCACTGTGTACAAGACCTCATCGATTAGAACAAAGTCAATCTTGAGCAAAGCACCCAACCGTCACCAAATGCAAATCTCAGAGCTTACAAGGATCCACTGTCCAACCATAATAAAGCCTCCTCATCCAATCAAGCATACAATGTCACTCCACCACCCGCATCCTATGACTCTATCGTAGGGCGGATAGAACCATCATCTCACCATGTCAACACAATCACCATTTGGGCACAAGCACCTGATTGTGCTGTCACAACCCGTCGTGGCCGTGTATCCATCCGCATAGCCCCTACCATTGAACAAATGCCTGCATACACATTAGATTCCCTACCCCCTCGTCCAACCACATGTCCATCACCTACCAATCAGTATAACCTCCTAGAGCATCTAGGAAAGACCCCTGCACAAATATCCATACTTGAGTTACTCCGCACATCACCCCTTCACAAAGACGTCCTTGACAAAGCACTCTTGGAAACTTAAGTTCCCACCAACTTGAATGTGACCCAATTCCAAGCCATGGTAGGACATATCGCAGCACCTCACCATCTCACATTTTTAGAAAAGGATCTTCCCGCTTCTGACCACTTACACAATGACGCCCTACACATCGAAGTCCATATCCACAAGCACATCATCAGAAGAGTCTTAATAGATGGTGGCTCTGGCCTAAACATATGCACTCTTAAATTGCTAAAACACTTGGGGTACTTAGATGTGGTTGTAGACACCAGTGAGTGCATCACAATCAAAGGATATGTTGACACCGAATGGCTATCTGAAGGCACCATCAAGCTCCCTATTCAAGTGGGATAGAAAATAATGGAAACAAAATGTCAGGTCCTTGATCTTGACCTCCCCTACAACATTCTTCTCTTCCGACCATGGATCCATGCCATGCAAGCGGTCCCATCTACATTCCATCAATGCCTCAAGTTTCCTCACAACGGCACAGAGGTAACCATCTACGTCGACCCCCACCCCTTCCAATACTGCAGTTTCTTGGAAGGCCATAACCACACCTTCTGCCCATACAACAAAGCCATCACCAAAGCTAATCCAACAACTTCCATCTCATACATTGACCCCGCTAACATTGCCACCACTTCATCCTAAACACCACCACCGCCTGAGGTCAAAATCAAGCTCACTGACATGGGATGTGGGGAATACGACCTGCACGGTACCTTTTGTGTGGGCACATTACCCAATCCTAAAACGTTTGGCATCCAAAAAGAAGAGGCAACCAACACAGTAGTCATCAAGTGTAAACCATCACCCATCTTTGAAAAGAAACATCTCCTAGATCAGGACGTGCTCGAAGATATCTCATCCTGGCTATATAAGGACGAAGAATCTGAGAAGGAAGCTCCCACCATACCAATAGAAATCTATGTTAAAGGGTCCAAAATTGTCAAAAACATGGGTTATAAAGGACAAGGCGGTATTGGCCTTCATGAACAGGGGATTGTGGAACCAGTCCAAGAAATAAGAAATCCCTATACACAAGGGTTAGGATATGGTCAAATACAATGTATCCTCACTACCGACGAATGTATTTTAGCTGAGGTCGCTATGGTCTCCCTTGAAATCGACAACGTCAACGAAACGGGCCATCAAGACTCCTTTAGTGACTTTGTCAATTTCTTTGACTCATCCATATGCACCATCTACACAGTCACCACCTTAGCTTCGTCATCTAATGACTTACCACTTATATACCTGGACCTCATAGACTGGGACCAACGGGGACCTCTTGTCTTCAACGTAGCACCAAACGATGAAGCCATCGCTGAAATGATGGAGGTTAGAGATCACTTCCCCCTGGGAGATCACAGAGTAGGATACATCATGGAACTTGATACGCATGCCTATTTCAAGGAGACAACCCCTGCTTCCAGTCATAAAGACATAAAAATCAAACATGGATCTGATGGTGAAAACCGTTTTGCACCAGTGTCAGATCCCAAAAAAGTAAAAATAAAAGACGTATCTCCTGGTGAAAACCTCCACGAGGCGCTAGGAGATGGAAGCATGGCCTTCCCGAGATAGACAAGGTTTATCCAGACAGATCACCTATCCTAGTCGAGCCAGCTCAAGAGATGAATCTTGGGATGGAAGAAGAATTGAAAATCACTTTCAGGGTAGAATCTCTCAGCACACAAGAACAGGAAAACTTCTTGGCATTCTTCAAACACCGAAATTGTAATTTTACATGGACCTATGTAGACATGCCAGGGCTAGATCCCACTTTGGTTGTCCTTCACCTTGCAGTACACCCTGAAGCGAAACCAGTAAAGCAGAAGCTCATAAAAATGAATCCTCAGGTGGCCCTCCTAGTCAAAGCAGAGCTAAAGAAACTACTGGATGTTGGATTCATTCGCCCAATTGATTATCCCGAATGGGTTTCCAACTTAGTACCAGTAGCAAAACCAGATGGCCGCATCCACTACTGCACCGACTTCCGAGACCTTAACAAAGCCTGCCTCAAGGATGACTTCTTGTTGCCTAACATTGACATGATAGGGGATCTCACGGTAGGACACGAGATGCTATCCCTAATGGATGGCTTTTCAGGGTACAACCAAATTCGGATCGTAGAAGAGGACCAACATAAGACAACCTTCATATGTCCATGGGGGACCTACTACTAGGTAGATCCTACAAAGGTCAAGCCCATCACTGAAATGCCTCCTCCGAAAACCTTAAAACAATTGAGAAGTCTGCAAGGAAAACTCCAATCTATTCGTCGGTTCATTGCTCAACTGGCCGATAAATGTCAACCTTTCTAGGACCTACTCAGAAAAGATATAGCTTTTGTCTGGAACACTCAGTGTCAAGCTACCTTCAATCAGCTAAAAGAATACCTGGCTAATCATCCTATTCTAACTCCACCAAGGCAAGGAGAACCCCTCCTATTTTACATTTCAGTAACAGAGACAAGTATCGGAGCCTTATTAGCACAACATGATGAACAAGGGAAGGAAAGAGCTATCTATTATATAAGCCGCACCCTGATTTCATATGAGCTAAACTATACAAAAATTGAAAGAGCATGTCTAGCCCTAGTCTTTACTTCACAAAAATTAAGGCACTACATGCTCAATCACAAGACCAAGCTCATCGCCAAGATCGATCCACTGAAATATCTGCTAAATAGAGCTGCTCTTACTGGGAGAATGGCAAAATGGGTCATGATCCTCACTGAATTTGACATCGAATATACTAAGAGAAAAGCCATCAAAGGACAGGTTATCGCCGATCAGCTGGCCGAAGCACCCATCCCTGCAGAATATTCTACACTGGTAGAATTCCCTGATGAAGCCATCTTGACCATAGCACCGGCAACAGAAGTATGGAAAATGTACTTTGATGGATCATACACACACAGAGGCTCGGGAGCAGGCATCCTATTTGTTACCCCTCAAGGCGACACCATCCCTAAGGCCTTCAAAATCACATTCCCATGTACCAACAACGTGGCAGAATATGAGGCCCTTATCACAGGTCTCTGAATGGCAATCAAATGGCAAATTAAGAAGCTGATAGTGTATGGAGACTCTCAACTGGTCATCCGGTAGGTAAACAATGAACACAAGACCAAGGATGATAAGCACCTGAATTATAAAAAGATGGTCGATGACTTGAAAGACTATTTCGATGACATCCACTTTGAGCAAATCCCAAGGCTCAACGACAAAGCTGCAGATGCCATGGCCACCATTGGCCCTTGGTCAACATGAAGAAAGACAGCAAGAAGTGTGAGTTCCTGATAAAAGAACTCCCTATCCCAGCATATGATGTTCCTCAATCAGAGCTATTGTGCGAAGTCATTGGTCCCCTATCCCCATGGTATCTAGAAACCTACCTATATCTCCATGACAATATCATCCCTCCCGACCTATCCACCTCACAACAAAAATCTTTCATCCACCGTGCCTCCCGCTTCATCCTTGTAGGAGATACCCTATAAAAAAGGAGTCTTGATGGCACACTTTTACGATGCTTAGACTCTAGGGAAGCTAAAGAGGCTTTGCAAGAGGTACACGCAGGTATCTATGGGGCACATTCAAGTGGACCTACTCTTGCTAAAAAGATCCTGAGGATAGGATACTATTGGTCAACCATGGAACGAGACGCCTACCGGTTTATCAAAAAATACCTACCATGTCAACAGCATGGGGATCTCATTCACGTACCAGCATAGGAATTGCAACCCATCACGATGCCCTGGCCTTTCTCACAGTGGGGACTCGACCTCATAGGCAAAATACATCCCCCATCCTCCAATGGCCATAAGTTCATAATCACTGCTACCGAGTACTTCACTAAGTGGGTGGAAGCAATACCACTCACCTTCACCACTGGCACCCAGATATCCAAATTCATCCTCTATTATATTATCTGTCGCTATGGTATCCCTCATTCCATCATCACCGACAATGGAAAACCATTCAAGAACCAAGAATTTCGCACTTTGTGGGAAAAATTCCAAATCCAACACCATTTCTCCACACCATATTACCCTCAAGGAAATGGTCAAGCAGAGGCTTCAAATAAAACCATCCTATGCATCCTAAAGAAGACAGTCAATGAAGATGGCCGTGACTGGCATCTCCAACTCAACCCCGCCCTTTGGGCCTACCGCACAAGCATTCGCACCCCCACAGGAGCCACTCCATTTTCCCTAGTATTCAGATCTGAAGCCATTTTGCCTATTGAGGTCAAGCTCCCATCCCTATGAGTATCCCTGCAAAACATAATCAATGATGAGGAATAACAGGTCACACGGTTGCATCAGCTAGAATTACTGGATGAGAAATGCCTAAATGCGTTGAACCACCTACAGGCCTATCAAAATCACCTTAGAAGAAGCTACAACAAGAGGATCAGAAACCAAAAATTTGAAGTAGGTGACCTTGTCCTTATGGAAAATCAGAAGAACTTGCAAGAGCGCCCTAAGAAAGGCAAGTTTGAACCCAATTGGCTAGGACCGTATGTCATCATAGCCACCTATGGATCAGGAGTGTACCAGCTTGTAACACCTGAGGAGCAGCCTCTGGATGAGCCTATGAACATCCTACATCTGAAGAAATTGTATGCATAACCCATCCAATATCCCAATCAAAAAAATTGAAAAAATTGAAAAATTGAAAAATTGAAAAATTGAAAAAATTAAGAAAAACCTGAGTGCAATAAAAACTTCCAATGGTGAAAATCACTTCGGTGATGCCTTGGATAAGTACCATGGCGAAAACCTATTTCAGGTGCCATGCATAGTGGCTGGTTCTACCATCTAAAAAGTCCTCTTTCTGTCACAACACTCCATATCACACACATCCCATGGCTTGGAATTCTAAAACATCAAGTCCTATCACCCACCCTGCACTATCCCACCCAAAGGTTAATCCATGGAAGGAGGATCCTTGTAAGCTTCCCTTTGTACATCACAAAAATTAGAAAATCCAAAAACAACACAATTCACCACAAATCACCCCCCATACATCATTTTCACTATAACTCGCAACCATCAACATCCATCAACTCATCACATCACAACCATCCTAAACCATTCCCACATCATCAAGTCATGCTAGAACTACATATTCATCTCGCCCGCATCTTGAAAGTACCTTCATCCCGTGGACACAGGGTATGTAGGTAGTCTAGAATACGAAGGAAGTTTTCAGTACTCAAGTACCTAAGATGCATCCATCCACCTCGTTTGGATGGTCTCCATACACTGAGCTTTCTGGACCTGATAAATGGTACACACGCTAAGTATACACTTGAAGCCTGTCCCCTAATGCAAAAATCATCAATCAGCATATCAACTATAATCCCACAAATAGCCTGACTATCCTTTTGCCCACCTTTCAAAAATTATCCAACAAAATCCGACTAATTCGCGTCCTAGGATATATCGTTCCTACAATGGACAAGAATCTGTCACCCTATCAACATGTATCTTGGCAAGAATACACAAAGGCTATCTTTAACTTTTTTGTTGGTCCTTTTGATTATGGATTTTTATCTTTTTGTCTCACTCTAGGCTATCTCCAAAGCTACCTTGATCTCATTATATCATGGTAAGTAGCGGACAACACCTAGAGTAGACGTGGTCATTGTTTCTGCATGCTGTGCTTGTGGGTTGGTTTCATTACTCCAAGAATAGTATTCATGTCTTGAAGCCTGGGTCGGTTCTAGCATAATGTGCCTCATTTGCATATACAGGCATCAAAACCTTATATGTCCTATTCGCACTCATCACTATGAGTCCCCTTCCTAGGCTAGGCAAGGTTATACTACCTTGGGCACGCATGAAATCAACCTATTGTTTGCGGGTCTAGTCCATGCAATCGTGGAATATATATCATCACCTAGGTCATTTCATACCTTTGTGAACTATATCCTACATTGCTATAGTAAACTAAGAAATGCTCTCAATTAATGCTATGCAACTACTGTTACTAGCTCAAATCATCATCCTAATCAACTATACCATCTAGGCCTAGATTTCATAACTACCTACCTGTAGGAGTCAAAGACAACACTGAGAGGGGGGTGAATCAGTGTTGTGTGAATTTTTAAATCTTTTTCAAAATTTAACTTGCAGAGCACAAAGGAGAGAAAGCTATTATTGATTTGTCAACCACATATACACAAAACTAAGAATGAAGAAGGAGAACAAAACCTTATAAGCAACGTATTAACATACACACATACAGATGAAAACAATATGACACATAACACAAATTTGCACGAGTGGAAAACCCTCCTGGGGTATAAAAACCACTCCAAAACTGCCTCACTGGCTTAACCTTGAAAATATCTTTACAAGCCTCACTGGCTGATGTAAGTGTCTCATTGACAAATGGTCTTACCGACCTACAAGCCTCACTGGCATACTGTTGTGCCTCACTGGTATTTCTCAATCAGTTAGAACTAAAAATCTCATGTGCAAGAAGTGATTGCTGCTCAATCTGATTTGCACCATTCAAATCAACTCATCTGCAACATTCATTCCATCATTCCAATCCTCTGATATTTTATTCTTGAATCATCTAATTCACCTGATCAGGGAAACATCTCTCTTTTCAAAAAAGTTTTCCTCTGCATATCATAACTTCATACATAACATTATTTGCTCATCTCTGTTTTTTTCATCAACACACTAATGTCAATGCACCTGAAAAACTATTATATACAATTTGAAAAACCTTTCACATTCTACACAATCATTTTCCATCTGTGAAGAAATTAATTTTCTCTTCATGCCCATGACTGTTCATTTTCTTCTTCTTTTTAATCCTGCAAGAACAAAATCAATCTTTTCTTCTTTTTCATCCCTATTTAAAACTCTTCATATTTTGTGTTCCTCAAAAATCTTTTTGCCTTTTTCAAAAAATCATTGAAAAACCTTCAACCTTTTTATCTGCAAAATATCTTTCATTCATCTGCAACACAAAAATATATTTCTGCCAAAAATCTCTCTGCTCATTTGTATGTCCTTTCATTTATGATTCTTCATATTCCTAAAAAAAAACTTCATTTTGCATAAGACTTTTCATCTTCATGCAATCTCCTTCTCTGCAAATTCTTGCAATCAAACTTTTTTCTTCTCAAGAAAATCAATCTTCATTTTGCACAAAAACATTTCCAATTCTCCATAGATATTTGCCTTCAAGAAAAATCTCTTAAAATTTTTTAATTTAATCACCAAATAAAACTCACCAAAAAAACTCATAAATTTGGTATGGGCTGACCACTTATTATTTAAATAAAGTTTCTAAAAAACTAGAGCCATAAAAGGCTTAGTGACTTTATATCCATAATAGAAACTTTAATATTAAATACTCCCCTAAAAAGGCAATTCTATGCTTAAGATGAAAATCATTATTTTCGGGCTTTAAAAGAATATTATGTGGTTTATGCCTTATATATAGGGATCTTTATATATCATAAAGCACAATGCTTTTTAAAACTAAAAACAAACCGATGCTTTTTCAAAAAAAAACATGGTCTAAAAACAAGGCATAATACGTGCCTTTTTTAACTCTTCAACTTTCACCACTTAAAACATATAAGTCTTATATGATGTTTTAAGGATATAAGACATAGGAAGAGATACTAATATATATATATATTTTTTTAATACTCCTTTTTGAGCAAACCTTCCAATTTTTGAAAACCATATTGGATGCTCATTCGGTGGTTATAAAAGTCTTTGAAATATTTTTACTCACCTTTGAGATGTTTTGGGCCCTTTATGAAGTAATTCAATGCTTTTTCAATAAAGCATCTTCATATAATCATGCACCTCTTCTAATAAGGAATTTATGCCTTTTCACATAAAATTCACCTCTTCTTTTTTTTAATGTCAAAAAAAATCTTTGCAACTAGATGACATCTTGAAAGAATCTTTGCAACCTCACTAACCAAACAAGTCCTATGATCAATGATAAACCAACAACCATAACAATCTGTGAATTACATCACCTTTCTCAACAAATGAAAAATCAATATCATTAACATCATACCAACAAGCAAACTTTTCAATGTCTTTTCTGTCTAGCATTTTAACACAAACATGAATCAACCAATTGAACCAAGATCATGAAGATCATGCCATTGAATACTGATGAAGACTATTGTGTTTCATTGAGATCAAATGACAAGAATACAAACCAAGCCACTACCATTGCATATCATACTTTACACAACTCTGGATGAAAACAACTTACAGATGTTTTGATCAACAACTCATGAACACTTTGAACTATGAGATCAACACAAGTTATCAAGAAAAATGAACTCCATCACCTGATAATCAACACACCATTTGAACTCCTGATTGATGTTCCTGATAGAGTAAATAATTTTGAAAAAAATTGTGAGAGACATGAAACAAGACCAACTATAAACTGTGTCATTGAATACCGAGATCAAATTACCAAACCATTACCACTGTATGTCATCGGTATCACCTTGATGTAATCCTGCAACAACACTAGCCTTTGAAAATTTCAGGCACTAATCATATTTACAATTTGTTGTTATTCTGAAATCTCTGTTCTTGCACATCTGCATACTGCACAACTTTTCAACTTGTGAGTAATAAGAAATCATGAAGCATAGGACCTGAAAGCAACATCATGTAAGGCACACCAACCAAAGCATCAAACCACTGTTATAACTTGCCCAATGACTGTACCATATCTTGCACAATAGCACTTCTTGTAAAAAAATCACTTGAAAGCTCCAAGATACATGACATAAAATATAACTCAACAAAGTAATAGATATAATTATCAAATTGATTTCCTGATATGAACTATCATCCTGCAACCATATTCTGACACCTTTTCATGACAAAGAATGAAGAACATCTGAATAAATGAAGACTATCCTCCTGTTCTGCACAAGACACTTTTCACATCATAATGTCAATTCTGATACAAAACCACATCTGAAACATACTGTATTATACAAGAACTACTGCCTCTTGACTTTGTCATTCAAACTAGCTCATCAAAAGTGTAATAACAAATTCTTCCTGCAACAACACTTTGCAAAACCAAATGCAGAGACAAGAATTTAACTTCTTCCATTTTTCAATCTCCTCAGGCAACATAAGAAAAACATCTATCCAAGATCCTTTGTGAGCACCAACATGATATGAATAGAACAAGATTTTCAACATCATCAATCTCTTTAAGTAATAAATCTTTTAACTACTTATCAACACCTTGCATTCACTGAACATGTCATTGATGATGAACACCTGATACCACTAGAATCACACAATTTGTACATACTACCCTGAAACATATTACTAATGAAAAATATCAAAGAAACATGTGAGATTATCACATCAAGAACACTTCCATATGAGCATCCAGTCATCAATTTTGCATACCAACTGCATTAACAAGCTCTTGCTACATCACTGATATACACTAAAAATCAACTTAGTTAGCAACATCTTCAACAACTATCTCACAAGATTGGCAAATATGATAAACAAGACAAGATCACCATTCAAATGATCTCCTTCCTGAAACTTCTTGGGGTCAATTGATAGGACATGAACAACTCCCCCTTACTTCATGCTATCTGTTATGCAACTGATGATTTAACTTGTGCTGGATGCACAATTTTGGGATTTACCTTCTTTTCACTTTGTTTTTGCTTCAGTCTCCAAACCATTACAGGTTCTTTCTTCTTCCAGACTTTTCCAGCTTCTTTTCTTTTGCACTTTTTCAAATCAGGTGAAGCTCTCCTGCAACTGTGTGCTTTATGACCAAGAGAGTTGCAATTATAACAAATTATGTTGTAATCAAAATCAATTGACTGATAACAACTTTGAGCACTCATATTAGGCTTCCATGAAGGATTATACACTCTGTTCATTTTGCAGTTTCTTTGAATGTGTCCAACATTATTGCACTTGTAACATACAAGGTTAGTATTCCTTTTGCAATCAACTGCTTTATGCCCAAAATGATTACAAGTATAACAGTAACCATTAAATGAATAGTTATACCTGTACATGTAAGCTTGTCTTATAGATGCAGGTTTTCTGAAATTTCTTCTTTGATTGTGCACAAATTCATCTCTCATTTTCTATTTAGCTTCACTCTTCCTTTTTCCTTCTGTGGCAACATGACTTAAATCAATTTTCCTTCTAGGAGTCTCTCTAGCTTTGGAACATTCCCCTTCTTCAGTACTCTTTTCAAACAGTAGATTCTTGTGCAACTTAGAGGAAGCCTTTTCTAACTCCTTTCTTAAAGAGGCTATTTCTGATTCAAGTTTTAGATTCTCAATCCTTCTAACTTCAAGGTCAGATATTGAAACATCTGCTATCCTCTTAGCTTCTTCAATTTCTATCTTCAATCTAGCAATTAGTTTGTCAGAATCATCAAAATATGTCTTTAAAGTTATAATTTGACATTTGGCCTCTTCAAGATCTGTAGATACAATTTCAAGTTTTGAAAGTACATTATCTTTAGATTCTCTTTCTTGCTACAACTGCATCATTAATTTATTATTCTCCTTCTTATAATTCTTGAGCTCACTCAAAGCATATATGAGCTCTCCTTCCAAATCAATCTCACAATCTTGTTCATTATAATTCTGATCATCATCACTTGTGATGCTAGCTTCTTCTGAATTTGATTGGGATTGAACTTCAACTCCTTCATTTGAAAGTCTCTTTTCATTGCTACTTTCTTCACACACCAGAGTGTCCCCTTTTTTATCATTATCTTGATAAATTCTTTTCAATCTCCTCCACATATCCTAAGCTGTAACACAATCCATAACTTTACAAATAACATCATTAGACAGAGCAGATAATATAGCCTTCTTTGCAATATCATTACAATCAAGAGCTTCTTTGTTATTTGCAGAATTACAATTCTCAACTGACATTAAAACATCATATCCTAAGGAGGATAAATACACTTGCATTCTAACATACCAAACTAAAAAATTTGAACCATCAAACTGAGAAACATCTGAAACCTTTTCTTCTAAAATAATATCAGACTCAACATGGAGAACATCTTTATCAACTGACTTTATATCAACATCTGGATTTGATATGGATGATATCTTTTGTGTCTTTTGACCAGAATGAAGCTTGACATTTCTCATGTTCTTATTTCTTCTGCACTTACCCATTGAACTCCACACACACATAGGACCTACCCAAGCTGATTAAGCTGCAAAAGGGAAACTGGCTCTGATACCAATTGTAGGAGTCAAGGACAACATTGAGAAGGGGGTGAATCAGTGTTGTGTGAATTTTTAAATCCTTTTCAAAATTTAACTTGTAGAGCACAAAGGAGAGAAAGCTATTATTGATTTGTCAACCACATATACACAAAACTAAGAATGAAGAAGGAGAACAAAACCTTATAAGCAACGTATTAACATACACACATACAAATGAAAACAATATGACACATAACACAAATTTGCGCGAGTGGAAAACCCTCCTGGGGTATAAAAACCACTCCAAAACTGCCTCACTGGCTTAACCTTGAAAATATCTTTACAAGCCTCACTGGCTGATGTAAGTGTCTCACTGACAAATGGTCTTACCAACCTACAAGCCTCACTGGCATACTGTTGTGCCTCACTGGCATTTCTCAATCAATCAGAACTAAAAATCTCATGTGCAAGAAGTGATTGCTGCTCAATCTGATTTGCACCATTCAGATCAACTCATCTGCAACATTCATTCCATCATTCCAATCCTCTGATATTTTATTCTTGAATCATCTAATTCACCTGATCAGGGAAACATCTCTCTTTTCAAAAAAGTTTTCCTCTGCATATCATAACTTCATACATAACATTATTTGCTCATCTCTATTTTTTTCATCAACACACTAACGTCAATGCACCTGAAAAACTATTATATACAATTTGAAAAACCTTTCACATTCTACACAATCATTTTCCATCTGTGAAGAAATTAATTTTCTCTTCATGCCCATGACTGTTCATTGTCTTCTTCTTTTTAATCCTGCAAGAACAAAATCAATCTTTTCTTCTTTTTCATCCCTATTTAAAACTCTTCATATTCTGTGTTCTTCAAAAATCTTTTTGCCTTTTTCAAAAAATCATTGAAAAACCTTCAACCTTTTTATCTGCAAAATATTTTTCATTCATCTGCAACACAAAAATATATTTCTGCCAAAAATCTCTCTGCTCATTTGTATGTCCTTTCATTTATGATTCTTCATATTCCTGAAAAAAAACTTCATTTTGCATAAGACTTTTCATCTTCATGCAATCTCCTCCTCTGCAAATTCCTGCAATCAAACTTTTTTCTTCTCAAGAAAATCAATCTTCATTTTGCACAAAAACATTTCTAATTTAATCACCAAATAAAACTCACCAAAAAAACGCATAGATTTGGTATGGGCTGACCACTTATTATTTAAATAAAGTTTCTAAAAAACTAGAGCCATAAAAGGCTTAGTGACTTTATATCCATAATAGAAACTTTAATATTAAATACTCCCCTAAAAAGGCAATTCTATGCTTAAGATGAAAATCATTATTTTCGGGCTTTAAAAGAATATTATGTGGTTTATGCCTTATATATAGGGATCTTCATATATCATAAAGCACAATGCTTTTTAAAACTAAAAACAAACCGATGCTTTTTCAAAAAAAAAACATGGTCTAAAAACAAGGCATAATACGTGCCTTTTTTAACTCTTCAACTTTCACCACTTAAAACATATAAGTCTTATATGATGTTTTAAGGATATAAGACTTAGGAAGAGATACTAATATTAATTTTTTTTTTAAAACTCCTTTTTGAGCAAACCTTCCAATTTTTGAAAACCATATTGGATGCTCATTCGGTGGTTATAAAAGTCTTTGAATTATTTTTACTCACCTTTGAGATGTTTTGGGCCCTTTATGAAGTAATTCAATGCTTTTTCAATAAAGCATCTTCATATAATCATGCACCTCTTCTAATAAGGAATTTATGCCTTTTCACATAAAATTCACCTCTTCTTTTTTTTAATGTAAAAAAAAAATCTTTGCAACCAGATGACATCCTGAAAGAATCTTTGCAACCTCACTAACCAAACAAGTCCTGTGATCAATGATAAACCAACACCCATAACAATCTGTGAATTACATCACCCTTCTCAACAAATGAAAAATCAGTATCATTAACATCATACCAACAAGCAAACTTTTCAATGTCTTTTCTGTCTAGCATTTTAACACAAACATGAATCAACCAATTGAACCAAGATCATGAAGATCATGCCACTGAATACTGATGAAGACTACTGTGTTTCATTGAGATCAAATGACAAGAATACAAACAAGGCCACTACCACTGCATATCATACTTTACACAACTCTGGATGAAAACAACTTACAGATGTTTTGATCAACAACTCATGAACACTTTGAACTATGAGATCAACACAAGTTATCAAGAAAAATGAACTCCATCACTTGATAATCAACACACCATTTGAACTCCTGATTGATGTTCCTGATAGAGTAAACAATTCTGAAAAAAATTGTGAGAGACATGAAACAAGACCAACTATAAACTGTGTCATTGAATACCGAGATAAAATTACCAAACCACTACCACTGTATGTCATCGGTATCACCTTGATGTAATCCTGCAACAACACACAAGATGATATACTTTTGATGATGTACTCCTCAAACATATGAAGACATCATGATGAATACCTCATTAAACATCTCCTGAAAACTTTTGACATCAATGACAACCTAACACCATCACTACCCCCCTCACCCTACCAAATCCCCTCACTAATCCCACTCCTCTAACTAACTCTCACTCAACACATCCAAAACCAAACCATATTACCCCCTCAATGACGTGGTGTTTCATGACCTAACAATTCCCTCATTCCACCACTCCCAATCCTATCCGTACCCCATCCATCCACCCTTATCCGCTCCCCATCTATTCCCCTACTGCACAACCCCACCACCCAGGGTCCAACAAAGAACATCATGTGTATCAGGACTTAATTATCTCACCTATCACCTAATGTGCATCTGACATATCACCTAAGTTGCATATCATCTCATTAGGTTTATTTTAGAATCTGTTAGGTTGCATATCATCTTATTAGGTTCATTTTAGAATCTGTTAAGTTGCATATCATAATCATTTAGGTTCATTTTGGAGTCATTTAGTTTTCATATCATAATCATTTAATCTGCATGTCATTTAGGTACATTTTTATACATCATTTAACATTGCACATCATACCATAATCATTTAAGTTTGTAATCACGTATGTGCATTTTAAAATCATTAATCATCACATTGCATTCCATATATCATCTTATAATCATTTAGTTACATTTACTTGCATAGCATAATCATTTAATTACATTGCATAATCACAATCATTATCATTTAGCTACATTTTACAATCATCTAGTTGCATATCCATATTTTCCATACATAACATGTGTTTATAAAGATAAATATACATTTCCATTGCATCACATTTTTGCATCCATAATAAATGTTTATTAATCAAAACATTTATTTGCATTATACATCATAGACCATAGATCACAAAAATGCATATATCACAATAAATAAACTATCATTACATCCATCATATTACATCAATAGGTACATCCATAACATCAAAATCATACACTACATAAGCACAACACATCCATAGCATATAATCCATAAAGCATCCTGCATCCATTAGCATAAGCATCGTCATAATCATAATAGAGCATCATCATAATCATATAAAAAGACCATTATAAATAAACATATAGGTCATCAAAAAGCATCATATCATATATCATCATCACAAAAAATGTACATCGCTCATATATACACATCAAAAAATATAATGTCCTGATACAATGCCTCTAAGGGCTAACATGATATAACTGTCACATGGAGGATCCTCTCTCTAATCGAGTGGGGGATCCTGACCCTAATGGTGGCTGTGATCTTGCCTGTGGCTACGATTGAACCTAAGCCTCTGGAACCTGCTGGGGCACATGTGATGGAGGGCCCATCACCTATTGTACAGACTGAACTGATCTAGATCTGTGTGACCTAGATGACCTGGCCCCACTATGCTCACTAAAGCTCATTGCACGCTGCTCTGCTGGCACTGCCGCATGATAGAGAACCTGATAATAATCTACCCGTCAAGTGGCCTCTGACACCTATCCCTTTGCCTGAGACAGCTGTGTCTGCATCAATGTCAAAATTGGGGCCATACAAGCACCTGAGGCCTGTAAATTGCTCACTGTAGCCTCAGACTGCCAGGCTCTCGCGAGTGCGGCATCCCGCTCCCCTATCAAAGTGGCTATCTCACCCTGAGCCTAGGCTAACTATGCCCGCAATGCAGCCACCTGTCCATCTGAACCATCCAATAAGGCCACTGCCCCCCGCAACTGAACCAACTCTGCCTCATGGCTCTCTAATGCCTCCTGCAAGCTAGCCACATGTGCTCGCAAAGTCTCAATCTCCTCCTCCTCACCCTGAGCCTATCGACAGGATGCCGACCTCTCAACCTCTGCCTCTCTACCTGCCCCTGAAGGGCCTGCCTTTGCTTGCTGCCCGATTGCCTACTGCCCTGCTGCGACAACCTGCTGTTGTGCTACTTATGGTGGGGGTAGAATCCCCTTGTCCACCCTTGGTTGTCCTCCTCACTGTCGAGGCCCTCTGTGCCGCCGCACTACCCCAATCTGAAACTGCTCAACAAGCACCTGCTGTTGGGGGACTTGGCCAGCTACTGCTACAGCCAACACATCCATCGACTACCCATCCCCCCAACCACCCTCTCCTCTCCATCCCTCCCAACCTCCACAATGTAGTCTACAATGATCTCCTCCCCCTCCTCTAGGAAATCATCTCCATCAGAATCATCGTCCCCATCATCCCCTGAATCATCATCCCCTGATCCTGCCTCCTCCACAGGGACCACCTCCTCTGCCAGGTCCATAAACTGCATTGGCCGCCACATCTGCCACCATATATCATATGCAGGAGTAGTGCCTGCATCCCTGACCGTACTCTACCAATCCCACCGCAACAACCGCAAGGCCGCAAAATCATCCAGAGCGACCTAGGGCTATATGGCTGCAGGCCAAAGCCGCGCATCTCAACGGGTCCATGCAAAGATGGCCATCTGTTGTGGAGTATCCTGCCGCAACCCAAACTACTGCATAACCCACGATGGCAGATACATGTCTATTGTGTGGTCTCCTCAACCCATCAAATACCACTACTGAAAAGAAAAGGGCAGGTGAACATCATCATCAGGCCATGGCTCCACTCCGATGTAGGGTCGCCAGGTCACCCGAATAACATCATCTAGCATCCGCCTCCAATACCAAACTAGTCTAGTATAGGTGTACTTAGCATCCCAATATAAGAACACAAAGGCCTCAAATGGACGCCGATAGTACCCACATCTCGAGCGAGTAACTGCAATGTGCTCCCAAATCCACACGTATAACAAAGTAACCCCAGCTGACAACACTGAATCATAAAGATAGACAACTGTATGCATCTCATGATATAGCTGCCCCAGCATTGTTGGTCCCCAGGCATACACGGTCTCATGCCTGACCATCCCCTCAATCATCTCCCCCTAGCCAACTTGAAAACCCCTGCCCCTCCTATCAGGCATCACTACCCCTCTAATCAATGCACACAGGAATAAGGTAAAGGGATGTGCACCCACCGCCAGTGTCCCCTCATAACTCATCTCCCTCCCATCTGCTGATAAAACAATATGATCCTGGCCAAACACTCTGATCAGGGCCCTCTGTCCCCTCCTCGTGTCATATCTCACCCACTGGCCGCGAATAGGTAGCTTGAGGATGCAATAAACATCCTCAAGCGTGATAGTGATCTCCCCAGTCGGAAGCAAAAATGTGCAAGTCTCCAGACGGTACTGCTCCACTACTATTGTCATCAGAGCTCTATGAGCTCGTAGCATTGGCATCGACGCAACTGTCAGAAGCCCCAACCTAGCCAGTTGAGCCCGAGTGGCATCATCAAACTGATCGAATAATGCCATCACCGATGGCATGCGTCACTCCCACGAAAACACTATAAATGACTTCATATCCTGCATCCACAACATTCTGGTAAAAAATCTACCTATCTTTCTTCCAAACCCCTCCTTTTCTTCTAATGATGAAAGCCAAAACACTCTGGTGCCAAATCAGACCATAGTTTGTGCCATGTTTTACACTGACGCTACTACTTCTTCTAATGGCACTATTACAGACAATAACGCCAATGCGCAAGGCATTTTGTGCCATTGCGCAAGGCATTTTGCACCACTTCAGCACATAGCGCTACTGCGCAAAGTATTTAGCACCATGTTAACAAATGGCGCCACTCTATCACTTGGCGCTAATCTAACGAATAGTGCCAATTTTCCCAATAGTGCGTATATCACATAATGTGCTGATCCTACACATAGCACTACAATAAAATATAGCGCTACTAACTTAAATGGCACTAGTTTAGAACATAGTGCTACCCTACCATGCATTTAGCGCTAAAACACTAAAACCCTAAGTCTTCCACATATTGTGCTACTATAGAAGATAGCGCTAAAATGCTAAACTGATGGCGACAAACTGCCTCTAGTCTACCCTAGCGGATAGCGCCAATCCAGGGGATGGCACTAATCTGCGTTCTTTTGGCACTATGCGACCTTGCAATAGCGCCACCATTCCAAAACCCAATTCCTGAACCCCAAAAAAGTGACAAAACTAAAAATCACAAAGCTAGGGTTGGGCCCTACCTGGGGTCCAGCCTCCGGTGCTCGGCCAAATGATCGAAACCGCTCAGAAATATGTTGAAGTCGAGGGAATTGGGGGTTGCACTCAGCCATCTCTCCTCTGCTCCTTCTTCTCACCAAGTCAATGTGTGCAAATGTGGCACTCTTAGGGCCCACTTGTCCTAATATAGCATTCCATGTCATCCCCCCGCCCACTCTTTTTCCCCTCCAGGGTGCAGATCATAGCCTTTTTCCTCCATTTTTCTTCCTACCATCTCCTTTTTCCATCCCCTATCCAACTTTCACTCCAGTCGCGTCCTTTCAAGAACTCGCCTGGTAAATTTTTATTTTTTCTGCCGACCTGTCGAGGGGGCATCCCTTACCCATCTTATTCCTTCCTGGCAGCTAGGGCAAATTCTTTCTTTGACCTGACACCACTTCCCTGCTAGGTCCTAATGCCACGTCAAAGAGGGGCAAATGTAGACACCTAAAAATGTCTTTTACCATCAAACCGACTCCTGACATCCCTAAACATATCAATTTCCCTTCCATTCAATTAATTAAATTTTTATTTAATTAATTATCCCTTCATCACCTAATTTTCCATCATTCTATCCCCAACAATTGAATTAATTTCATTAATTCAATAGTCCAAACCTTAGCCATTTAATTTAATAAATATGCAATATTTATTTGGTCAATTTCCCTCTCCTCACTAAATCTAATTAATTAGCCAAATTATGTTTAACTAATTAATTTAGCCTACTAATTGACCTATCCCTACCCTAGGCAATTAAATAGCTATTATTTAATTGCCTACCTAACCTACCTCATCCTAGCCCTAGGATTAATTAAATAAAACTTATATTTAATTAATCCTAACCTCTCATTTGGGTGGTCAAACCTAGCTTAACACCCTTCCCCACATCCAAATAAAAAATTGAAATATATCCACATAAGTCAAATTTTTATTTAAATATATCCCACATCACAATTAATTCCTCTTACACCGCCATACCTCATTTAGCTCCACTTATCCCTAAATGAATTTTTAATTCATTTTACATTCCCCATATGAATCTTTAATTCATAAATATTCCATCTCACCCATACTCATTTAATTCTTCCTTTTCCCAAAATGAATTAAAGATTTACTTTTATTCCTAGCCCTCCATTCCTCCAAGATCAAATTTGGGCCCTCCACATCACTTTCATCCTCCACCATTGATCTTCCAAACTAATCTCCACCCTTGGATCAAGATCCATCCAAAAAATCTATAAACAGAACCTCTCCCAAGCCATTTGGGGATCCAAGTTTTATGTAATGTTACCATGCCCAAATATCTATTGAGCTAATTAGTGAGTTGTCTTTGAGATAGCATTTCACATTTAAATCATTATATAGGGTTTATCTTAGGAACTTTTGGGTGCAAGTTTCCTTTCCCTTGATGAGATTGGGTCTTTCTTGTTTGAGGTATAACTCTTTGTTTTATTATGCATTTGGTTTGTATTTTACCTTCAACTTGATTTTCCTAATCACAGTGCCTTTGGCACACATAATCTCCCTACCTTATATAGCAATTAATCTTGAAAATAAAAGGTCTTCTTCACTTTCTACATTTACCTATGAAAGAAGTTCATTATATTTCTTACCAAACTCTTTATCATATGTACATTCTTCAACATAAGCTTATTTTGTGAAGGGATCCAAGTGAGTTACAATAGCCATTATTGAAATATGTGTACTACACAACATATCTACCACAAGATTATTAGTCCCTCTTTTTTTTCATTTTCTTCAAATCTTATCTCATAAATTTTCTATCTTAAGAGATATTGATATATTTTTTTAAAATTATATAGTAAAAAAACTACAATTTATGATAACTACTTAAAATAAGCACAAAAATAAAATACTCAGGGGATCAATAGATCCCCAAATAATGCAAAAAACTAAGTCGTGGTTGCTAGCCAAAATAAGCTAAGCAGTTACATCGGATTGTGCCCTTAATGGTGTGATGTCGATTCAAGGTTTTTCTTTTTCACACCTTTACTCTCTATGACTTTAATGTCATTTTATTTGATTGATGGGAAGTATAAAAGAACAATTTACTCTTTGTTTAGTCTTTATACTTATACTTTTTAATAGGGGCTAGGTATGGAATGCTTAACTATAACCTATATTTGAATAACTATTTAGTTATTAAGTACACTTGCTTTGTAATTAGATGATCTAGGGTAGCTCCCTGCAATTAAGGACATTCCCATATATGTTGGAGCATTGTACGAGGTGACACTTTGACAAAGCTTCAACATAGTTGTTACATTGAACAAAATTTCTCTTCAAACTAGACAAGCACCAATGTAAGTTGCTTTTTGTGCACTTTCTTCAAATATAAGGAATGCTTAGCCAACATTTCTAGATTGGGAACTTCTAATGTCATGTATTCTAATTCTTCACTTTCCTCTATGGAACCAACAACTTTTCTTTCCTCAATACATTTATGTGCAACAAATGAATTGGTCTCACTTCATAATAAATTTATGCTCCAATCATTAGCAATGCCCATTTCAAGATCCAATGTAAAGCACCTTAAGGAGACAGTCTGCCCAAATCCAGAGTATTAGCAATTTGATGCAAAGGTTCTCTTGTGCATTGGCCAAAAAGTTATGCTAAGCTCTAATTTGTGGGTGGGAGCAACCCTTGTGAATCATGCACTAGGACAAGTTCAAGCAATTGTATACAAAAACAACTAAAAAGCCCCAGACCTCCCCTTATTTTTGGTAGTGCAATTCAAACATTACATAGGCTCACCTTGGGATCACAATCAAAAAAAGAATGTGCCCATCATCCCACTAAGCCATGGTGGGCATCACCAAATTTCTTAAAAAATGGCATAGGCCTTAACAATCCATAAATCACAAGTTCTAACACTTGAAAATACAATAATCAACATTGACAACATTAATCACCAAGGAGTCACATTCAAAGTTATATGGAGAGTACTATGTGCGTATGCAACATATTCCATATGTTGAACTGAGAAATCAAGAACAGAACTGCTTACGAGGACTTTCAACTAAAAATACTTAACCGACAATAACAAAAAAAAGGTTTATAATTTACATACCTATTTATTTGTGCACTATGAAACATTGTTCTCTTATTTACAAGAATGTAACTTCACAATCATGCATATAAATTTAATTTACTCCATTTATTTTGTGAATGCAAAATTTGACAATGATATTGGATTGTCCAAGCAAGATATTGTAGAGCACTAGGAAAGAATTTCCACTAGCTATCACCCATGGCATGTACACCATACACCTCTAGATCCATTGATATACACTAATAGTGAATCTTCTCTGATATTCAAAAAATTCAAGCAATAAACCAAATGCAAGTCATCCTCAATTCATACCAATCTAGTCAGTCAATCTAGCCAAATCATCCAATCACATTAGTTGGTCTTGATCTTAATCTTATCGTAAACAAAATCAATCAATCAATCATCAATAGGATATATAGTTCCCACATCCTTGTGTTGATCTAGGGATATATCGTTCCCCACAATGACAACACTATAATCATCATCATCAATCAATCATCAATGGGATATATCGTTCCCACATCCTTGTGCTGATCTAGGGATATATGTTCCCCACAATGATAACACTATCATCATCATCATCAAATCAATCAATCAATCAATCGATCATTGGTTTACAGCTTGACAGAGGCAATACCTTATTTGTTTTTGTATCATTTGTGCATGCTTGCTTGCTTTCTTGTGTGTGTCATCATTTTATCTTCCATTTGTATCGAGTCCTTATCATTCTAGCTAATATTCATACCTTGTGTATGTTGGAATATTTTTTTGCATTAACCTTTGCATCTAAGGTCATATCATACCTTCTATGCATTAGAACTTTAATGTTCTAAGTATCCTTCCTCATATGTCTCGACAAGGTTGTATTACGCTAGGTGCACAAGACACATTGTCACCCTGGTCTTTATACCTTGGTGCATAATGCCTAGTGCTATATCAAACTATAGGATTGCTCTACTCAAGTCAACATAACTACTCCTCATAAAACTATTAATCCTCATCTATCTTTCTATCTTCTCCTTCCCCAAATTTTCCATCTATTATCTCCCTCTTTTCTTCATATCCATTCATTTCGAGAGCACACCTGTATTCTTCCAATTCGTCTGTCCTCTCAAGGGGGCATCATTCAACCCATTAATTAATCAACTAAACATTTCTTCTACCTGATTGGGGCATCGTCATTTCTAATCCAATCATATTGTTCTTCTAAACCAATATCTTCCTCTATCCAACATAGCACTATGTTTTAAACTTCTTTGAAATGATGTTACTTCAAAACACCATCTCAAAGAGAGGCAAAATGTAGACACATAAAATTAACTCATTCCTAGATCAAGCTTTCATCTATCATACTTCATTAATTAAATAATTCTTAATTATTTGATTAAGTTCATCTATCGGTCATGATCAATTTATTCCTCCATATTTAATTAAATAATTCTAATTATTTAATTAAATCAATTTTCCTCCTCTCATTAATTAAATAAATTTTAAATTATTTATTTAATTAAAACTAATATTCCATATTCTTCAAAATAAATAAAATTTAATATTTTATTTATTTATCCATGTGCATAAAATTAAATAATTTATTTATTTAATTTCTTATTATTCTCTCTAGTCCATATTTCACTCTCAATCAATTTAGATTACTAATCAATCAAATTAGTTAACTAAATCAATCAAATTAGTTAACTAAATGAATCAAAACAATTAACAGGTTAGTCAATCTAGTCAACTCTTCAATCAATTCGGATCACTACCCAATCAAGTCAGTCATGTGATCAATCAATTCAGTCAACTCCTTAATCAGAAATATTAACTCTCTTGATGCATGAGAGGATATTGTCACTCTCTCATTCGTGCTCATCCTCTCAACCATTCTTAGCCATTGATCATTCTGGTCATCCACAACCATTGATCTTCATCTCTGAGGGTCTATAAATAAAATGTTCTACAAATCATCTAATCCTCTCTGAACTTCATACAACATTATTCTACAGAAATCCCTCTAGATCTTATCATCATCACATCACAAAGTTATGTTGTTTAATTAAGCAATCCACAATAATCAAAGAGCAAAGAGCAATCTATTGGAGTAGGGTGCACTTCAGTATGCTCGATCAGTGAAGGCAAATTTGTTTGTGCAAAGGGAGGTACATTGTATTATTTTTCATTTGCTTTCGTTTATTCTTTCCATGCAAATTTCACCTATCATAATTCTTAAGACCAATCTGTCAACACTATGTTTCTTAGTTTATCCTATTAAGATATATACTCCATGTTGGCAAGAGACACTATATGGATTCATGGTTGTTGTCATTGATGGCAACAAAGGTCATCCCACATATCCGCAAGTCATAATGTGTCTCTACCGGAAGTCAGAATAAAGAATGTTGTGGTCCGGTGAAGAAGAACAGAGCATGTGGCAAGGTCCGACAGATTGGTCCGGATCTCTCAGAGGAAGTGTCTTGGTGCAGTGCGGATTTGGGGAAGTCAAGAGGACTACCTTGAGTGGTATATTCCAAGGATTTAGCCTCCGGTGATGGACAAGGAAAAAGATATGAATGGTTGAGTACCGGATTCCTGAGAGACAGTGAAAACAGAGCAAGAACTGACTGGCAGAGTATCAGACTGCTTTCCGGATGGGTTACTGTTGATGACAGAGGTTGTGAAGGCATGAATCATGTTTGGCCGACATGATTAATGATATCCACAAGTATATGCTTGATCCGCATTGCTTGGTGAGGAAGGATTCAGCCGACAGAATGAAAGTTTATAAGAAACTAGACTGTTCCGGATGCCGACTAGAAAGGTGATGAAATTACTTGTGCGGATATATATAGAGGATGGATTTAGTTGTGAAGGGTGGTGTTGATGTGGAGATATATGCGAATAAGTCCAGATAAAGAGGAGAAGTAGCTAAAAGGATCCGGTATGTGAAAGATAGTAGAATAAAGAACAGAGGAAAGATGAAGTGCAGCAGATCAGTGTACTGAGCCTAACCGGAACTGAACTCCAGCATATGCAGATGCTTTCAATCAGTTCAAGACTGTGATTCTCATCACTTTGTAGACAGTGTGTCTTCTTGTAGGTAGTGGGCCTCTTGTGAGCAGTGTGCTCGGGCAGTGAGCCCTAATTGGCAAGTGCCATTTTTGTAATTTCCTATTCTTCTAACAGAGAATAATTTTGGGTTAATCACCCCGTGGTTTTCTCCCTTAACAGGGTTTCCACGTCAAAAATACTGTGTCATGTGTTTCTTATTTCATGGTTAATGTTTTTGTGTTTGATTTTATGCTGCATCAATTAAAAGGAAAGTTCAATAAGGGAAATAATTAGGATAACTGATTCACCCCCCCCCTCTCAGTTATCAACAATTGGTATCAGAGCTAAGTTCCTCCTAATAGAGCCTAACAGCTTGAGGAAGATCTGGGATTTCAAATGGATGCATATGGTTTAAGGGAGCAACTCAAGACTGCTCTTGAGGATCTTGAACAGTCGAATTCTGAAGTCAGTGAATTAAAGGAAAGACTCAAACAGGCTGATGAATTCATGAGAGAATTAAAAGACAAATTAAGTCTCTCTATGAAAAAGAGAAAGGAGCTGCTTCAACAGTTGGCAAGACAAAGTGAAGAAAGTAATACAAATGAAGAATTGACTGAGCAAACCAAGTTATGTGAAAAGTTATCAAAAGAAGTCATTATGTTAAGACATGAAATGGAATCAGGAACTATAAAGTTTACTCAAGAGATTGAAGAAAAAAGAAAGGCTGAAGACAATCTAAGACAATCTCTTAAAGAAAAATCAGAAGAATGCCACCAGATGGACAGGATTATCAGACATCTTGAATCTGATCTTGAAGATGCCAAAGATAATGAAGGAAAACTTGAGGATCAAATTGCCTCTCTCAAAAGAGACCTTCAAACAGCAAATGAATATAAAGAGAAATTCAAGATAAGTTCTGCTCAACTTGAAGTTCTTCTTGGAAGTCAAAAGAGGACAGATGACAAGTATGGTTTGGGATATGAGAAAGGAGAAAGCTCCGGATCCGGTCAGAAGAATCTTGGATCAGAAAATCCAAGAAGCAGGCCTAGAAGACCTCCGGTAAGACAGCCAAATGCTCAAAGATATCCATCCTTCAATGGATACTGCCACAGCTGCAACCACTTTGGTCACAAAGCTAATCAGTGTAGAATGAGAATGAATCAGATTAATTCATCCTTCTCTGGACAGTGCTTCAACTGCAAAAGGTATGGACACAAATCCCATGAATGCAGAAGTATGCAAGTAAACAAATCATTCAAAGGTAGATGCTTCACATGCAATAGAGTAGGTCATATGGCTAATCAATGCAGATCAAGAGGATATCAGTCAAATATGCAAAGAAATGTTATTTGCCAAATCTGCAATAGGTCCGGTCATAATGCTAAAGTTTGCAGAAACAAGAATCAGGACAAAAGAGGTCCGGTGTATAATCAGAATCAAGACAAGGGTAAACAAAAGATGAATGCGGATGAGGTTAGGAATCAGATGAGCAAGATTTGGGTGAAGAAAAGTTTAGAGAATGTAGAGGTTGGATCCGCACCAGACTCTGGTGCTGATATTTCTTCCGGAAATTAAAAAGTGAGCTCAGGCTCAGGGGGAGACTCAAAGAAAATCTTGTTCCCCCAGCCAAACAAGTGGTACCGGATGTGGCACAAGATGCGGATCAAAGGGTTTGTAGATATGAGTCTTGAGATACTTCAGTCAAGTTTTCAGAGGTCCGCATGAAGTTATGAAGAAGCTGTGATCGATCAAATAAGACCTGTTCAGGGAGATGCTCCGGTATGATAAAGGATTACAAAAAGGTCCGGAAAGATCCGAAAATGCACTATCTTGTTCTGCGGATTGGACAGAGTGTTTGGGATGTTCTTGTAATATGTTACCTCGATTTATTCATGATTGAAAGATCCGGATGATATCCACAGATCAGGACTAATCTGGGATACTCCAAGCTATCCAGACAAGGCAAACCGGAATGATGTAGGTGAAGCATTTATTGCAGACAGATATTAGGGTTCGCGGAGCAATTTAAGGGATTTCTCAAAGGTCATTTGCTCATTCTGCACTCGAGAAGAAGCGAAAAGTGGAGCTCTGCAACAAGGTTCATCAAGCACACCAAGGATCTCCTGCCGAAGCTATTGCATAAAGAAATCAATCCAACCTCTCCGTGCAAACCGAAGGCGCATAAGGTATTCTCTGTTTTTCATTACCTCACTGCAAATCTTTGAAGAATGGCTACTCCAAACATAGTTAAGATCTCTGATAGACCTCGCCCCTCATTCAAGAAACATCCCTACAAATCATTGGAGGTAGATCCACTAGGAGCCTTCTCTAGTGTTCCTCACGGAGTTTTACACACCGAAGACATTAGGGTTTACATACATGCAAACATTGAGGAATTTGGGGAATTCAAATTAAGAGACCTCTATCACAAGCAGCTGATAGACAATGCTTTTGAGCTTAAACCAGAGTATAAGGATATTCAGAAGAAACAATTTGAGCAATTTATTCATTTCCCCTGCTTTGAAGAAGATGAATGGGTCCGGTATGTACTGAGCAGGATGCATGACAACTTTCTATGGCTAGATAGACCCTGCAAGATCACAAAAGAGGCAATTAGAGCAGTAACTGGTCTATACTCTTCCGGAGGGGTACCTATCCTCAAATCTGTCAAGAACAACATTGTAACTGAGGCCACCGGATCAAAATTTGACAAGAGGGCAATGACCATTGAAGATATTTTGGATCCGGATATCAAATATGCATCAATGATAATAGGATACAAGATCTATCACTCCAGCAGGGAGAATTCTGTATCCGGAACTGCAATATACACTGCTTATGAAATGCTAAGAAAGAATGCAGAATATGATCTCTGCGAACTACTGCTAAGCCAATTAATGGAAAACATACAGAAAATCAAGAAGGATAAGAAGAATTCCTTTAAGTATGGTACTCTTATTGTATGTCTATTCTTCTACTTCATGAATGAGCTACCCGGAACAAGTGGATGGGTATGGCAGAATGACAAACCTGTTGCAGTCCAGATAAGAGACTATTTGCATGGACTTGGGGATGCAAAAGCGAGAAATACAGCTCTATGGGGATACTTCAAAAACTTTCAGAGCATGATGCAAGCAAGAGAGAGAATTCCCCAGTCTCTCATTGAGAAATACAAGGACTCAGTGTGCTTTATGGTTGACACTGATCAGTGCCTAATGGAGACAGTGGAGCCAAGGACTATCTGGATCATGCCCATGGGGTATGAAGTGGATGAACAGATAGTGGAGCTGCATGTTCAACACATGCTGAGTCAGCCCAAAGATCCTAAGGCAGAAAGGTTTGGAACCTTTGAGGAGCTGAGTGTAAAAATACATGTAGAACTCAGGGAACCTGAGATTAAAAGAAAGGTAAGAAAAGAAGTAGAGCACATTGCTCAAGGCCTAGGTATCTCAAAGGAGGCACTTGATGCCAGCCGGGAAAAGAGGAGGAAGGCCGAGGAAGAAGAGAAAAGCAAAGAAAGTGCTCCGGTTGAAGCTCCCACCCGGACCAGATCATCAAAGAGACCTGCACCTCCCACAACCAAAAGTTCAAAACTGGAAGTTCAAGCATCCGGTAAGAGATCCAAGACAAAAGCCACAAGGGCTTATGGAAGCCAAAAGGATGAAGAGGAAACAGAATCAGATGAGGGAGTAAGAGAAGTAAAGAAACAGAAGAAGAAAGGATCCGGTAAGCCCTCCACAGGCCAAGACAAGGAGGAAATGGCAGAGGTATCTGTTGAGAAGCCCACTCTGTCTCTAGAGAGCATAATCAAGTCGGTCACGGTGGATGGAAACCTTCAGCCAATGACTGAATCATATGATGACTTCAGTGAGGACGACCAAAAGACTCTGCAGGAGGCCACAGTAAAATATCTTAATATATATAATAAGGCTTTCATTGAAATAATATCTCTTATTCCTAAAAGCCTAGAAAAGGAAATGGAAGTAAGAAAGAATAATGCTCATGCTAAAGATCTTGAGATCCGGGAGCAGATAGCTATTCAGCTATATCCTCAAATTGATCCCAAGACAATGAACATTATCTTCAAGGACTGCAAAGATGAGTTCAGAAGCAAAGCCAGGATGAATCAACTCATGCTTGGTGAGACTGACAAAGTGGCCCAAGAAACAGAAGAGATCCTCCGGAAGGCCTTCAAAAGGTTCAATCTTCCGGTTGTAGAGGATTTAGGTACAGAAACAGCTGAGGACTTGGGACCCTCTGCTCCAGAAGAAGTGGCTCATGAACAAACTAGCATCTCTCCTCCGGTTTCCCCTACAGTCTCCGGATCCAAAGAAGAAGAGCAACTACAGGAGAAGGAAGCAGTGGTGAAAGACAAAGAGGTTGACAGTTCTAAGACTGCAGAAGAAAAGAAACATCTGTCTCCGGCAAGAGACACTGCACAAACTGTTCAACAATTTTTGAGTAAAGAAACTCTAGAGATTGATGAACCGGAGCTTCTAAAAGGCCCATTTGATTTTGACTCTCTCTCTCCGGTACAAACAATGAAGATAGCTTCATTTGCAAATGCCAAGGCAAATGAAAAGCTCCTGAAGTCTCATATGGAAGACTGTGAGTTGATAGAGGCTGCTTCCGGAGTACTTGTAAAAATCATGCCATCAATCCAGATAGATCCGACAGCCTCCTCTTCCGGTAATCTAAAAACCTTAGTCAGCAGTGTTGATACACATTTTGATTCTCTAGAAAAATCAGCTGAAGAAAAGGTCCGGAAGGAATTTTTGGATAAAAGATTTTCAGAAATATTAGAATTAATCTCTAAGGATAGGAAGATTGTAAGCATTGGAATAAGGAGCTTAGAGAATGCTCTTAAGGATGGCGGTGACATCTACAAATTTTGTATATCCTGGTCAAAGGCAACAACAGCATTTGACAAGAAAATAAAAGAGGAACAGGATAAGCTACAAAGCTTATCTCAAAGTTTTGATCCTCTCTCTTCCTCTATAATAAATCAAGAATATCAGACCATTGCAGTCTTGAATGAAATAAAAAATCTTGAGAAGGAAAGGAAGAACATCACCAACCGGATGGGAGAACTTAGAAGGATTATAATCCCTAAGTTGGAAACAATGCATGAGGCCATCAGTGATGCTCAGACCACCGCCCAAACAAAAGATCCGACAGATCTCAAGCGGGCAGAAGCGTTTGCATTTTTGTTCAGTGGTCACATTTCAATTTTGGACAGAATGAAGCAAAGTTGGGCTACAGAAATGATTCAATTGCAGACATCATTTGCAGACATTCTTCAGTATATGTAAGTATGTAAATATGCAGCTATGTATAGGAAATTTTTGAAAATTTTGGTGTGCGGACCCTACCCTTTGCCATTGATGTCAAAGGGGGAGTGAGGAGCAGTGAAAAATGAGGGATCCAACTAAGGGGGAGTTCCGGAAACTGTATATAAAGACAGAGCATCAGCAAAGGGGGAGCATAGTGAAAACACTTAGTCATTTTTCACTAAGTGTTGCCATCAATGCCAAAGGGGGAGATTGTTGGCAAGAGACACTATATGGATTCATGGTTGTTGTCATTGATGGCAACAAAGGTCATCCCACATATCCGCAAGTCATAATGTGTCTCTACCGGAAGTCAGAATAAAGAATGTTGTGGTCCGGTGAAGAAGAACAGAGCATGTGGCAAGGTCCGACAGATTGGTCCGGATCTCTCAGAGGAAGTGTCTTGGTGCAGTGCAGATTTGGGGAAGTCAAGAGGACTACCTTGAGTGGTATATTCCAAGGATTTAGCCTCCGGTGATGGACGAGGAAAAAGATATGAATGGTTGAGTACCGGATTCCTGAGAGACAGTGAAAACAGAGCAAGAATTGACTGGCAGAGTATCAGACTGCTTTCCGGATGGGTTACTGTTGATGACAGAGGTTGTGAAGGCATGAATCATGTTTGGCCGACATGATTAATGATATCCACAAGTATATGCTTGATCCGCATTGCTTGGTGAGGAAGGATTCAGCCGACAGAATGAAAGTTTATAAGAAACTAGACTGTTCCGGATGCCGACTAGAAAGGTGATGAAATTACTTGTGCGGATATATATAGAGGATGGATTTAGTTGTGAAGGGTGGTGTTGATGTGGAGATATATGCGAATAAGTCCAGATAAAGAGGAGAAGTAGCTAAAAGGATCCGGTATGTGAAAGATAGCAGAATAAAGAACAGAGGAAAGATGAAGTGCAGCAGATCAGTGTACTGAGCCTAACCGGAACTGAACTCCAGCATATGCAGATGCTTTCAATCAGTTCAAGACTGTGATTCTCATCACTTTGTAGACAGTGTGTCTTCTTGTAGGCAGTGGGCCTCTTGTGAGCAGTGTGCTCGGGCAGTGAGCCCTAATTGGCAAGTGCCATTTTTGTAATTTCCTATTCTTCTAACAGAGAATAATTTTGGGTTAATCACCCCGTGGTTTTCTCCCTTAACAGGGTTTCCACGTCAAAAATACTGTGTCATGTGTTTCTTATTTCATGGTTAATGTTTTTGTGTTTGATTTTATGCTGCATCAATTAAAAGGAAAGTTCAATAAGGGAAATAATTAGGATAACTGATTCACCCCCCCCCTCTCAGTTATCAACACTCCATAATAATAATAATAGCGTTCTAATTTCATTTACCTTATGGTGCTACCCCTTTTCTTATAATAGCCTAGTTTATGGACTAGATAATATTTGTGCTTAGCTTTTTAAGTTAAATATTACCTTAATGGTCAGTAGAAAGATATCGGGGGATGCTATATAGTATGTTATAAATGTTTTATCTCTTAATTCAATCTCAACAACACCAGTAAATTAAATGGCAGTTGCCTTCCATTTAGAACACAATCATACAATTCAATACAACTTTAGTACCCTTCCCATGGATCCTATGATAGTTTCAATATTAGGGTTCTTATACATAAGAGATCAAAAGATGTCATGCAGTTAGCAAGAAAATAGAACCAAGTTACCCTATCAAAACCTATATATCTCAACTTAGGTCTCAAAGATTCCTACACTTTGTCCATACCCATCAATGGTGATCAATGATATAATCAAGCTATTGTAAAATTAGACAAGATCAATCCTAGCAAGGACCTCCTAGAGAGTCAAATAATATAATTTTTTTAGGATTGTTTTCATAACAAACCAACTTTTTTAATCCTAATCTTGATCACATCAATAACACTTTTGAGTATTAATCATATCAATGATATGATCAAAAGTAGAAATAATTATGAATATTGCATAGGATAATGACAATGAATAAGTTATTCAGACCCTGAATACATAACATTATGATAGAACAATTTTTCCATTTACTCATCCTTATTGCAATGATCCTGTCTCAAGAATTTTATACTAACTTCTTTTTAGTTTGCAAGGGCAGCCCATAAGTAATGTACTTATCTTCAATCCTTATTAACTTTCTTATGAGACTTAACATCACATCTATATACCTATGTCCAATGTTCCATTATAATTATTATACTTTGTATAAACTCATAGTGATAGTGATAACTTAAATATAAACTATTCCTGAGTAATCCCCAGCCATTAAATGTGGGGCTTAATAACTATTAAGGTAAAGTTCTCTTATACCTAATTGTGCACATATGTACATTCAATGTTTGAATTATAATAAGCATAAGTATGGAGTCAAAGTACATTGTTATTCCATATAAACAAATAAATGTAAAAAGCAATAGCATATGATACACAAATTGTTCAATCCATTCCACAAGAACAAGCAGCCTCATGCATACAAGATGAAAACTATTTGACAAAATGTCTTGAAGAGATGAGGTCTCATGGAATGTGTATGTCCAAAATGTTTGTTAGAAAGTTCATGGAAGATTTTAAGCAAATGAAACTGGAAAGTGTAAGGTCAGACTCCACAACCTTAGTGATAGCAACACCAAATTTTTCTTATGCATCTATCAACCTTAAACATTTCCTTTTAGCCACAAGACTAAGTAGTTCTAACTTAAATATCGTTTTACGAAGGTAATAGCAACAAAAGAGTGTACTTAGCTTGATGGATAATGTTGAAGATAATTTTGATGTAGGCACTAAAATATGCTATGCTCTCCCTTCTCCCCATATTGACCCATATTTGTTTTCTGACATCCAAATAGTGTAAGTTGCTTCTTTCTGCATATCAACTCGTACCTCTAGAACTAGGAACCCCATAAGCAAAGAAATGAGATCTACCTCAATTATAAACTCAATATCATGGTGGATGCTTATTGTAATGTTAGAGATCATCCTTAATGCCTTAATCTAAACATCTCCCATCCTATTGTCATCACCTAAGATACTTGAGATTATTTGTGAAAGGCTAAGTTGTCCATAACCTCCTTGTAATTCCGATATTCAAGTATTAAGAACCATTTTAATGACAGGGAGCAATTTATATGTGGAGAAGAATGGAAGAGAAGTTTTTCCAATTTTGGACAAATGCTAGCTTTAACAATAACCTGAATGATCTCATGCTCTATTAGCATTATAAGTTGACCTTTCTCATTAAAAGCCTCCTGATTGAGTAAAAGGACTAGATTTGCATGTCCACACAACAACAAATACAACAAAAAAGTACCACCTTCTTCCTTGTCATCTCTAGTCAACACAAAGAACACATATTTCTTGTGATTAGTGAAGACCATGACTATCGAAAAATTCAAGGTAAACAAGACAACGATATCCAGTCACAACAACGTGGTTGTGGCTCTCGCTCTCTCTATGTGCATGTGCACCCTTACATATAATCCAGTAGCCTCCATGACATCAAGACAAAAATGAGTTTCTTGAGCACATACCACCATATAAGGTTTTCAATCCAATCACTCTCTCACACTCTACCTTTAGGTGCCATCATCACCCACAATCCAGACAAGAACACATTACCAAGAGGAAAATGAGCATAAACATTCACTAGATATGTATATAAAATGAAATTTCCACCAATGCACCATTTCCTATCTGATCTGCACAAATTGAATGAGGTGAGGAGGGAAGGCAATATGCCATTCTTCAATAATGGTAAGGTAGCTCACCATAAATCTGTCTCCTCCTGTTCCCTTTTTTTGTCCCATGCATTCAACTCCCTCTTCAATATGGTGGTTGGTAGATTTTCCATTCTATCTTTTTCATTTTCATTTTATTTTATTTTAGTTTTCTTATACAGGTCTGACATGCAAGCCACCCCTTCAATGTGAGATGTGACACACATTTACTTTCATATCCCTTAATGGGTTGTACCAAGGTCCTCTTGACCACTTCTATTTTGTCATCTATTTGTGGGTGAAAGGCTATGTTTTTTTTAGCTTGGTGTCCATCATGCTCCATAATGTAGACATAAACTTACCAACAAACCAGATATCCCTATAAAAAATAATGGATTTTGGTAGCCCAAAATGTACCCATACATTGTTAAAGAACATTTCAGCTACTTCTTTTCCTATGATAATCTTTTTACAACCCTTAGAATACACATGTTGCTAAACTTGTCAACTATCACAAATAAAAAATCATGCCCATGTCTATTCATAGCAAACCCTCCTACAAAATCCATAGAAACACTTTCCATATGCATACCTTGTTTTGCATTTGCTAGTGCAACATAATTTATAACTTTTAAAAAATCTTGCCACCTATTGTTGCATTTTGGGCAAAAACACATACCTTTAAAAATAAGCCACTACTTTTCCTACATCAAATGACCCACCACTTTGAAGGTATGTCTCCCTCATCAATAAAATCCATTGTGCTTTTGACACACATAATCTCCCTACCATATATAGCAATTAATTTTGAAGATAAAAAGTCCTCTTCACTTTTTACATTTATCTATGAAATAAGTTCATTATATTTCTTACCAAAATCTTTATCATGTGTACATACTTCAACATAAGCTTAATTTGTGAAGGGATCAAAGTGAGTTGCAATTTTTCTAGACCTTGAAAAATGAGTAATAACAAAGAAATGTGTTTATATCAACTTGACAATCTCTGTCTACTTCAACTATGGGAAGAAGATGTGTATCTAGAAGGCCTAACCAAATATTGTAGAATTCACGATTTGTTGCTTGATTTGGCCATACACATATCTAGAGAAATATTAGGGAGGTACCGGAGTGTGTGAGACATTTGAAAAGTCTCTTGTTTCTTGCTCTGCCTTTCAGATGTGAGAAATTACCAGTATGGATGAATGAAGTTAAATGTCTTCAGCATTTAGAATGTGAAGGGTGAGAGGATAATAATTCTTGTATTTTGATGCTAATGACTTACTTTTATTGAATATAAAAAACAAAATATAAACACTAATCTAAATATAATTTATTAAAAATATTTTTAAAAACTACTTTTTTAGATCAACAAAGGGCATTTTTAGATTTTTAAACTATATTTTTTAATCCATTAAAATAAATCATATTTTAAGAATAGTAAAAATTAATTACAAAATTTACACACCAAAAATATATTGCCTTGTAGAGCATAGGATAACATCTTCTCAACACCGATCGTAGGGCAAAGAGTCTTTATATGCCACAAGATTACAACTTCACAACATAGAACACATGAAAAAGAGCATTAGATACACTGCATTGACAAATCTTAAAAGGACCAAGTTTACACAACAGTATTTCTTGGTAGTTAAACAACTATACATAGTCTAGAAGATTCAAGATAGGCTAATTGTAGCATAAATTTCAAACCTTCAAGATCACAATACCATTTCTATGTTTAGAACCCAAGGTTAATTATCCAATTCACAAGGAAGTGCTAATGGCAAATCATATAACCCATATATTTGTAAATATCACGAGGATTAAGACTACAATCTATAGGATTTAATAAGAACTCAAACCTATTTCAAAACCTCTTTTTTACCTTAATAGAAAACAAGAACTCAAACCCTTTATGATCTCATTCACCCTTTCACATATAGATTGAAGGCTAACTTGTATAACTACTAGTATTAAAGATAGTTTATAAAAGAGGTATATTCATACCTAGGTATAATATGACCCATTCATAGACTTCAAAACATATCTCGTAAGTATACAAATGAAACCTAGACTATATTTGGTCAAGAAAATAATAAAAAGATCTTTTTCTAAACATTTGATTCATAACACAAACTTCATTTTAATGGAAAACTTAAATCAACATACCAAAAGAAAGATTTGATACTATCAAAGAATTCTATAGATTGATGAAGTGAATTGATCCAAGATCCCTCGATTCAAGATCTCTATACTTCTTCCAATGTTCAATATCTCTAAATGTCATTTTTTTCAAAAATCTTTAAACTCAAAAAATCCTTCCCAAGTATCGTGTGCCAAAAAATTCACAGGAAAACCTATTGCATGGTTTGTTAAAACAAATAAACCCACTACCATAACTTTTCATGACTCAAATTCTCCATATAATCCTCACCACTCTCTCTCTAAACTCAAAACCATAAAACAAAAAGAAAACAAACTTCCTTAGCACACCAAAGGGTCCAAGAATGACAATGGAAAGTGCAATTAAAGTATCAACTTCTTTGTAGATAGGTGTATTGCCCTTCAAAGGAAATATGACGCATAGCCCCTTTCCTTCTAAAATTAAACTTAGGAACTTTAGAAACATTTAGAAAAATAGGTTAACATAATTAAATTAAGGTTTCAAACCAAGGTAATGACTAGGTCTAGGCACTAGATTAGGAACCCATCCCATCCTAAAGAAATTAAACTCATTGGAGGTGAACTCACCACCTCTTCAAACCTCAAACACTTGACTTTTAGATCAATTTAATTTTTAACCATAGCCTTAAAAGCTTTAAACTTATCTAGAGCTTCTGATTTTTCTTTGAGAAAAGTTACCCAAGTCATTATAGAGAAATCATCAATCAACAACATGAAGTACATGTCACCTTGTAAGCTTCCTACTCTTGTAGGTCTGCATAGATCTATATGCACCAACTCCAAAGGTCCAGTGGTAGAATATTCTTTGATTTTAAAATTATTCCTTGTTTTCTTCCTAATCTGACATTCCTTGCAGGTTGCATTGGTAGGCTTTGTAATCCTTGGTAGATCCTTTATAGCTTGAATAGAGATGATCTTTACTAGGCTATCAAAATTGATGTGACACAATCTTCTATGCCATAGCCAACTTTCATTAATTTGACTCATAAGGCACACCTTCAGCACCTTTGAGCTGATATATATTTCATTTTGTCCTTGTTCCTGTAGCAATCAGAGTTTCAGAGTCTTCTTCTCTGATTTCATAGCCACCATCCTGAAACACAAGATTACATCCTCGGCTACACATTTCTCCTACACTTAGAAGATTGTATCAAAGACCTTTGACATAAAGGACATCATCTATATTGTGCTTGCCATCAACACTGATTGAACCTCTTCCACAAATCTTAGCAAATTCATCATCTCCAAACTTAACAAAACCTCCATCAAACTTCTCAAGCTTCACAAACTTATTCTTATCACCTGTCATATGATTTGAACTCCCACTATCAATTAACTAGAGATCTTCCTCCTCTCTTGCATGAAAAGCAGTAACCAATTCTCCTTCAATTTGGTGCCCTATTTTCGAAGCAATATCCTTCATACATCTTTTTGGATTAGTGGAATTAGTTCCAAATTTCAAAGCCATGAGCAAGCATTCATTATCATCATCATTCAGATAGTCAAACTCATCATTATATATGTTGTCATCTTCTTTAACATAATAACTTTTCTTGAATGATTTACCTTTGTTCTCCTTGTATTTGTCAGTAGAAATTTTGATTGGACATTTAGAAGCATAATGACCTATTTTTCCATAGTTAAAACATTTGAAGGGTAACATACCTCTGTATTTTCCCAAACCCTTTTTTAATCTGCTTACAAAATTTGCTTCCACTTCATCAAAGTCATTTGAATCTGATTCAATATTCTTCTCTGTCTTGCTAGCCTTAAAAGAAATCTCTTTTCTTGCATCATCTTGACCAAATTCTCTTATCTCAAAAGTAGTTAGAGTACCAAACATTTTATCCCTAGCATAATTATCTAGATCTTGAGTCTCTTCAATAGTAGAAACTTTAGCACTATAAGATTTAGGAAGATTTCTTAGTACCTTCTTTACCACTTCTTTTTCCCCCAACTCTCCACCAAGACCATCGAAGGAATTGACAATTTCATCCACTCTTTGCATGTAGCTTGCAATATTTTCATCCTCTGACATCCTTAGGGTTTCAAACATGGACTTTAGAATCTGCAACTTTGCTTGCTTGACCTTGTTATCTCCTTCATAGGTGCTTTCCAGCTTCTATATCTCATGAGCACTTTAACTCATCACCTTCAATAATTCATAATCAGAGAGATTGTTCAGAAGAGCACTCCTTGCCTTGCCATTGATCTCATATTCTATAATCTCGTCTTCATCCTTTGGACCATCTTTATGTATAGTATACTTTTTGTCAACTATCTTCCATATGCCATATCTTAGTAAGAAAAGAAAGCTTTCAATCCTGGTTTTCCAAAAAGCATAATTTGTTCCATAAAATACTGGGACCTCCATGCCTTTCTTGTGCGCCATCCAGATCTACCCCAAGCGGTTAAGCTTCTTCAGGGAACTTGGCTATGATACCAATTGTTGGAATGCACAGGACAACTGAGAGGGGGGGTGAATCAGTTGTATGTTAAAACTTTAAACCCTCAAAACATCAACCACTTATAATGCATTAGCAGAATGTAAACATATGAAGCATCAATGCAAACACATCCAAAAACAAAAGAAAACTAGATTTATGTGGAAAACCCAATAAGGGAAAAACCACAATGAGGATTAGCTCACAATGTATATGAATAATAGCGCCAAAAATCATTAGGCTCATTGCCTAGAAGAAAGGCTCACTGCCAGAGAAAGGCTGACTACCTAGAAGAGAGAAGAAAGAAGAAGATTGTTACAGAGAGATTCACTATCTCAAAGAAACAAAAAAAATCCACCACTGACACCCTATGCCATCCACAATCTTTGGCTTACTGCCTCCAACAACTTCTGGCACACTTAAATGTAGAACCTTCTGCTCATTGCATTCCAAATTCATAGGATTTTAAGCTCACACATAATTCACTGCCCTTGATTCACATTCGCATCATCTTCTCCACCTTGCTCCATTCAACTTCATCTTGCATTCATACCATCTATAACCTAGAACTATCTCAATTAGGTCAGTCCTAATGAAGCATGTGCATTATACACATGTAACATTGCTTAGGTCAACACTAAACACTTCCTCGGTGGAAAGAAGTGAAAGTGGACCATGTCAAGGGATAACCAAGATTCAAATTTGTATCATCAAGTTGCTTATCTCATCCACAATCCATGAGGTACCTCTGCAAATGGAGCTAGTAAGCCAGGTTGGCCAAACCTGAGCTAATGGCCATATTTACGCTTCTCCAAGTCCAAGAACATCATGTGAACCAAAGAGAGACACTTCAAAGCATTCACACACCTTCCTAGAATACTCATCATCATCATAAATGTCTACAACACTCCCACAACTGTTTGAATCAAAGAATATCTTCATTATGCACATCAAGACACATGGTTACTAATCACCAACACAAGAACTAAACTTGCGGAGCATCCTAACACTAGAATCTTCAAAGAAAGGTGGATACAAATAATATAAGCACACTCCCAAATCCGCAAGACATGAAAGCTCAATGCAGAGAAATGCGAAGCATTCTCATTTCTCCCAGACACCCTCCTTCATAGTCAAATATTCTGTCAGACACATCTTCTACTTCCGCATGATCCATAACCTAAAACTTTGGATCTAATACCTATGAACACCTCTAATCAATACTTCCAAACCACACAAGCATATCTTCAATTAGGAAGAAATGTGGAGCATAATACTGAGGTTACCTCTGTCATACTACACACATTTTTATCAAATTTTCTCAAAAGCCCCCTTGGAAACCAAGTGAATCATCTGCTAGGAGTTGACATCAATGAAAATGCCAACAAGTTTCTAACAGAGAGGTCATATAATTATTCTTGTTCATGAAACTATTCCTCATCACTTTACTTCTATACTTATCAGCCTTATGACGAACCTTTTTGCAAGCATAGAAATGATCATGAAGTGAACCAACACCATATCTTTGAGGCACAATTGATCTACTAATAATGTAATCATTTCGTCTTTTCCTAGGTCTACAATCAACAACCTTATGTCGAAAATTATTACAAGAAAAACAATGGCCTTGAAAAGATTGATTGAACCTATTAGGGACGTGTTGTCTTATAGGCAGAGGACCTCTAAATCTTCTTTGTCTCTGGACAGGAATAAATTCATCTTCTTTTGTATCTCTAGAGGCATTCTTCTTAGGATCTTTAGTGCAATCTTTTTCCTCCTTTATTTCAGACTTTCCTTTTGCTTTGAAGTTATCAATTACGTTTGCAGATGCACTGATTATAAGACTTTTCCCCTTTTCAAAACCAAGATCATATTTTTCTCTTGATGGCTTTTGAGCGTTAATCATCTCATCAAGAATTTTAGAACCTCCTTTCAATTTTAACCCATTGTCAATTTGTTCTTTTGCTTTTTCTAGTTCTTTTCTCAGAGTGACAACTTCTTCATCAAGTTTTGAACATTCATTTGATTTCTCATTGAGCTTGGTATTTAAACAATCTTCAATCCTCTTACCTTCTTCAACTTTGACTTTCAAGTTAGAGATCACATCTTCTGCCTCCTTGAATTTAATTTCACATCTTTTATCCCCTTCTATTTGAGCTTTTAGTTTACCAATTTCTTCTTTTGATTCTCCAACTTGTATATTCAACTTGGTAATTGTCTCGTTTGATTTATCAAGCACAACCTCATATTTCATATTTAGTGTTCTTATTTTATCTAGATCCTCAAGGGTTGACCAGAGTTCTCCTTCAATGTCTACCTCAGCTAGATTGAGATCCCAACCTTCAAGTTCCATTGATTCTAGATTCAATTATGGAGTAAAAATATCATTAGACATTGCTTCAAATTCCATGTGTTCAAGTGTAGGATCTACCTCAGTTGTTATTCTTCTCAAAGGCACTTAGCTCTGATACCAATTGTTGAACACTCCTAGAGACTGAGAAGGGGGGGATAAGTCTATTCTTAAATTTAAATCAATTCCATTTACAACTTTAAACATCAAATCACATTAAAAAAAAGAAGAAGAATAGTAAAGAAAGCATGAACCACACAAGGACACCAAGATTTTTACATGGAAAACCTAATGAGGGAAAAACTATAGTGAGGATTAACTCACAATATATGAAGCTCACTGTTATAAAAATTACAACTTTGTTTTAGGGCTACAACCCAAGGAAGCTACTACTCCCTGTTGAACTTGTAGACTAAGGCTACAAACTTAAGACAAGATACAAAGACCTACTGAAGACACTCATTGTCTAATAGAAGAATACCTGAAAGTTACAATAGAAACATGAACATGAACTGTTGTAAAGAAGGCATTTGACATAAGCTAATATTGTAGTCTCTTATTTCACACAATTACTCCACCACTATGACTTCGCACACTTCATGACTATTTAACTCCTTAATCTATCCTCTTCTCTTTCAAAAATGATTTTGTTCTTCTATAAATACCTTTCGCAACCACTTGAAACCACAATTAGGTCAGCACCAAGATATCCTTTAGATGCAACGTGTGATACTGTATAAGTCATCTTAAAACAAATACATTATGAAAATAAAATGAGTTGTGGATCATTACACACTACATAATAGGGTCAAATACATCATAAAACATCCTTCAAAGAAAAAAAAATTAATCAAGATCAATCGTAAATGAAGGAAACCAAACTTTCATTCAACCAACATCAAAATTTCCAACTATTCATCTATACACTACCGAGGAGAGACCAAAAACATCATGAGGACCAAAAAGTAAACAATATATTATATAAGTATTATCCTTACAACTTTCTCCTAGAGTATTTAATCATTATATACTTCTAAAAGAAGAGAAACATATTGAACTATTGAAAATAGAGCATCCTAGGCTGACTGTGATCCATCAACACATAGGATATCGCGTTGTGATTTACTAAAACATCTGAAACACATATGAATGCACCCATAAACCACTATGTACATATCTTCAAATCCGCACAGCCTTATCTACCGCTCTAGAGGAATGCAGAGCATTCTAACAATCCTTCATCATTACTTTACTCTAGCAGAGCATAGGTTGGAACTCTGTCACTTATAACTTTTACTGCAAAAGGTTTAATGACTTGAAATCTTAGATATAACACCTTCGCATCTTGACCAACATATCTTCTGAATTGCATGACTAAATCTTGCTTTGCGGAAGGATGCAGACGAAAACACCATGGCTTTGTCTTAGAGTATACACTGTTAATGCCTTAGAAAATTTTTTGCAACCTATCTCTATGTGTGGTAGACCATACTGGTGAGATATCAATGTAGGGATACTAGAAACATATTGAAACAAGTGTACTCACCTCCACATCACACTTAGACATCATATTGATCACCATTCTTCCTCTTAGATAGTTTCTCTCCATCTGCTAGGTCTTTCCGAACCGACCTGCCTTAAACATTCTGACCCTATGTATCCAACTGTGCCAAATCATCTCTCTCAAATCTTTCACTATCCATCATCTACATTAACCCATCTCTAACCATTTGTAAGCCTCTTCAACTTCTATATGAAAACTCTATACAAGCCTAACTTCAAGTTGACACATATTGACTTGACATCATTGACAACACATATCGCCAACACCATGCAATTGTATAAGTGGGTTTTTTCTTAGATTTGAGTAGCACAAGTGGTCCCATGCAAATTTTAAATTATGTAGAAAGGATAATTTAGAATCTTTCCCTATTAGAGTGGAGCAACTACATTTTAGGGACTAAAATATAATGTTAAGGAAGGGGTCCCATGGAGCTATTAAAGGACTTTTTATGGAGCAAGGGGTCCCATGAAACCAAAAAGAATGGTACAACATAAATTAAAATCTTTTTCTCCAAAATAGGAGCACCTACTTTTTAGTTTGTTGAAAACTTTCCCCCATTCCAATGTTTAGATAACTACCATTTAATTTAAAAAATATTTTGGAGGGATTTTTTTATTTAATCATTTTATTGAGGAAATTTTTTTATTGCCATATTTTCCTTGGTTTTATCATTCCCATGCCAAGTTTGTGATTCTATGCGACATGCCAGAGTTATTGCTTCTGAGTATGAGTTGAATTCTTTACCATCTAGTGATGTTCTAATGTCAGGGCTTAATCCCAAAATGAACCATTCGATCCTCTGCTTCTCTCTCAATGGTTCTTCTAGCTTGCTGGTGATTTCTTTGAACCTTTTGTCAAAATCCTTAATGGATTCTCCCTCTTTCATGACCATTTCTCGCATTTTGCTTACCCCTTCAATAGGTACCTCTGGCAAGTCGAAATTGTCTAGGAATTCTTTTGATTTTATCCCTTGATTTATCATGGTTAGGACATGTTTTTTGTACCTATTCAATGCCTCATTTCTTAGGGTTTAAAAAAAATCAAACAATTTGATTTGGTCCCACATTACATTCTTTCTTTGCCATGTAGATTCTAATACAAATACATGTTCTATTGCTTTTGAGGTATCTTTCCCAAATGCTGGTAGCTCGATGGGGAAATCCATTATTGTTTTCTATATATTAATCTCTTTGTAGTGTGTTTGTTTTGTTTTATCTTGTTGCTTCTTAGTTTTCCTTTGTGGTAATGGTTTTCCTTCTCTACCCTTATCTCTTTGTAATCTTACATGTCAAAATACTCCTTTCCTAATATTTCTTCACAAATCTTTCTAATTTCTTCTTCACTTTATTTTTGTATATTTATCACTTTGCTTTTCTCTTCTACAAAAACCCTTCTTGATTTATAGGGCACTTGGGGTGACTCCTGGTCTGGGGGTTGTGTCTCTCCAAACTCTCATTTTGTTTTGGGGGATAATATTGCATTTATTAATGACATCTCGTTCTTTATTGGTGATGCTTCTCCTAATTGCCTTATAGTCCTGGAATAGTTGTTATATACTGCATATTCTCCTTTTCCCCTAATTTTCATTATACTTCGATTAACCAAATGATCCAGGTACTCTGCATCTAAATTTAAAGGCTAGAGTTTTTTCATGGGATTCAATACTTTGTCGCATTGTTCATCAATCTTGCTCTAGATATTGGTAAAATCAGGTTGAACATAGGGTGTTTTCCCTAATTGTAGTAGGATTAGGGTTTTATTATACTTGTTCTCCCATATCCTCCTATAATTATTAGAAGCATTGATGCTTCTTTCTAGGTTTTTGATAATCTATGTGGCCTTATTGATATGTATTGTTAATGATCCTAGATTCTATATTTCATTTGTGGCAACCCTTATGGCATGCTCATCCTTTATTCCAAATTTACTTCCTCTTGTTGCCTGGCTACACCCACAATGACGCGCTCAACAACACCCTCATTAGCGTGCTCATCTCTTCTTTCTTTTCCTTCCACAACCTTCTTGGTGCATTCTCTCCCTAATTTTTCTGCCTTCTCCATCCTTCCGCGATATCTTTCCTATCATTCTTGAGTCTGCTTCTTGTTTTTGTCCATGCTTATATCCATTCTAGTTTGTATAATTTCAATAACTTCTCTCAATTTCTTATTATCACCTTTCGCCATGGGTATTTTGGGTTTGGTATTACATTAATTCTTATGCATCCCATGGTCAGCTTAATATGACAAGTTACATCTTTTCATGGATCTTTTCAGATCCTTTTCCCCTTCCATTTGTCATCCCCTTAGGTGTCTTCCCTCTCTCACAAGGGTACATGTCCTAAGAGAATTCACTGAAGATCATAAAAAGATTATGTTATATTTCTCTTTACTCTTTTGTGTCTCCTTTTTGCTCGGCACTTTTCCTTCTATTGTTTCATCATATTCTTCTTCATTGTTCTATCCAAGGTCCTAGAAATGTAAGCAAATATTGGCAAGAAATGGGGAGGACATGGTCTGGAGATCTGAGCCTAAGTCAATTTGCTAAAGTCAGTTTATACCCCAGATGTGATAGTGAGAGAAATGGAGATAACAGTTAGGAATAATAGAAATCGGTGAAAGATATCGTATACAACATATCATATATCATTATATACACCCATACATTAGATCCAATCTTTATATCTCCTTATATATTAATCACAGTATCATACAAAATGGTAGCTTTGAGTCTTTTCTCTGTACATATATTTCCTACATATATTCTCTCTTGCTTCTTACATGTTCTTTTATTACATATCTATATGCTACAATAGGGACGTGTCCCTTATAATACATCCTAACTATTATCACATATGTCGATATCATCCTCTGCATTCTCCTTGTGGTGAGTTGTGGTAAGTTCTATTATTGTTTTGTATACCCTACTAACAATCATGAAGGCTAAATAGTCATTACAAAGTCCTATGCAGAGAATGATTTAATACAGGTAGAAAGATAGAGCATAGCATGGTAATTTTTCAGTCAAAGTTAAATCTTAACGAAGACATGAGAGGCCAACATGGCATAGTCCATCAACATTTGCTTGATTCTTGGAAACACCACAAAGGCCCGAGTTTCTTTTTACAGAGCTTCCACTAGGTAAAGAATAACCCCCTCTTTTATTTTTGCCTTTGATTATGTATATATAATGAGCCTCAATATCATGGCGGATGCTTGTTGTAATGTTGAAGATCATCTTGAATGACCTAATCTAAACATCTCCCATTCTATTGTCATCACCTGAGATACTTGAGATCATTCGTGAAAGGTTGAGTTGTTCATAACCTCCTTGTAATTCCCATACTCAAGAATTTGACAATCATTTTCATGATAGGGAACAATTTATATGTGGAGAAGAATGGAAGACAAGTTTTTCCAAATTTGGACAAATGCTAGCTTTAACAATAACCCAAATGATCTCATGCTCTACTAGCATTTTCTATCTTAATGGATAGTGAAATTTTAAAAAAAAATTATATAGTAAAAAAACTTAAAATAAGCACAAAAATAAAATATTCATGGGATCAATAGATCCCCAAATAACCCAAAAAATTAAGCTGTGGTTGCTAGCCAAAAAAAAAGCTAAGCAATCGCATCGGATCATGCCCTTAATAGTGTGGTGTCAATTCAGGGTTTTTCATTTTCACACCTTCACTCTCTATGTTCAAGCGCCTTAGTTTGCTTGGTTTTGAGCCTAGTTCTAATGCCAATGTCATTTTATTTGATTGATGGGAAGTATAAAAGAACAATTTATTCTCTATTTAGTCTTTATACTTGCACTTTTTAATAAGGGCTAGGTACTTGAACGCTTAACTATAACCTATATTTGAATAACTATTTAGTTATTAAGTACATTTGCTTTGTAATTAGATGACATAAACATTAGAGATATATACTTCTATAACCAGGAAAGTTTTTTCAAGGTTGGTTGTTTATTGAATATGTTGTACATATACTTTATTCAAGTGGTTTAGAATTTTAAAGTTTATTTGGTTCTAAAATTTTACTAGGGATAATTGGAATTTCATTTTTTTCAGACTTGTTGTATGATGCAAAGTATTGCTTTATTTCTCGACCTTGAAAAATCAGTAATAACAAATAACCTTAAAAAGGATACATTCTCTACGCTAATATGAGCAAGCCCATAAGTAATTACAACTCTTCCCTATTTCGGGTAGGGGCCGTTGCCCTTTTCGCTTGCAGGTCCTCTCAATGGGCCAGCTACTCTGGGGTTCCTGTGGTACTCCCCACAATGAGTTTTAGGGCTATATGCCTAAGCACTTCCCATAGTTAAGCAGATAGGGGTGTTCCCTGATCCAGACCTACAATCCAAATGAACAATACAGATGTGAAAAAAGAACTACTGCAACAATCACAGTGCCTAGAGGGCCACTGCGGAAATTTTTTTTGGTAGAAATTCCACCCAGCGAGCCCAATAAAGCGCTCTGATACCAGATGAGAGAAACCTCCTGCAACAAAATAATGAAAAATGCATGAAATGGCATATTTATAGAAATAGCAGAAACACAAAAAGAATTTATTGATCGCAGGCCACTTCGAGGGGGCAACCTCCTTTGAGCAAGCTCAATACAATAAATTTGTAGATGCCTTCATTGGCCTCAACACGTACTTATATACTAAGTCTAATCTAAACAACTACTACTTCCCATGAATGTGGGATAATACAATATTCTCACGGGACTACTTACAAAACATATGCGTCCATAGCAACTAATATACTAACCAAGTAAAGAGAAGGGTTAAACACGGGTTCCTAACACCTCTTGACCACTTTTGTTCTCTCATTTGTTTGTGGGTGAAAGGCTATGCTTTTTTTAGCTTGGTGTCCATCATACTCCATAATGTTGACCTAAACTTACTAACAGACCAGATATCCGTATAAAAAATAATGGACTTCAGTAGCCCAAAATGTGCCCATACATTGTTAAAGAACATTTCCGCTACTTCTTTTCCTATGATAATATTTTTACAAGCCATTAGAATACACATGTTGCTAAAGTTGCGAACTATCACAAATAAAAAATCATGTCCATGTCTATTCATAGGAAACCCTCCTACAAAATCCATAGAAACACTTTCCATATGCATACCTTGTTTTGCATTTGGTAGTGTAGCATAATTTACAACTTCTAAAAAATCTTGCTACCTGTTGCTGCATTTTGGGCCAAAACACATACCTTTACAAATAAGCCACTATTTTTCCTACACGAAATGACCCACCGCTTTGAAAGTATGTGCCTCCCTCATCAATAAAAGCCATTGTGCTTTTGGCACACAAAATCTCCCTACCTTATATAGCAATTAATCTTGAAGATAAAAGGTCTTCTTCACTTTTTACATTTATCTATGAAAGAAGTTCATTATATTTCTTACCAAACTCTTTATCATGTGTACATTCTTCAACATAAGCTTATTTTGTGAAGGGATCCAAGTGAGTTGCAATAGCCCTTGTTGAAATAGGTGCGGTACACAACATATCTACCAGAACATTATTAATCCCTCTTTTTTTTTTTCATTTTTCTTCAAATCTTATCTCCTAAGTTTTCTATCTTAATAGATAGTGATAATTTTTTTAAAAATTATATAGTAAAAAAACCACAATTTAAGATAACTACTTCAGGGGATCAATAGATCCCCAAATAACCCAAAAAATTAAGCCGTGGTTGCTAGCCAAAATAAGCTAAGCAATTACATCGGATCGCCTTAATGGTGTGATGTCGATTTGGGGTTTTTCATTTTCCCACCTTCACTCTCTATGTTGAAGCACTTTGGTTTGCTTGGTTTTGAGCCTAGTTCTAACGCCAATGCCATTTTATTTGATTGCTGGGATGTATAAAAAAACAATTTACTCTCTATTGAGTCTTTATACTTGGCACTTTTTAATAGAATACTTAACTATAATTGAATAACTATTTAGTTATTAAGTACATTTGTTTTGTAATTAGATGACATAAACATTAGAGTTATCCAGAAAAGTTTTCTCAAGGTTAGTTGTTTATTGAATATGTTGTACACATACTTTATTCAAGTGGTTTAGAATTTTAAAGTTCTAAAATTTTAGTGGGGATAATTGGAATTTGATTTTTTTCAGACTTGTTTTGTATGATGCAGAGTATTGCTTTATTTCTGGACCTTGAAAAATGAGTAATAACAAATAACCTTAGCAAGGATACATTTGCTACGCTGATATGAGCAGGTCTGCCTTGGATGTATATTCAGTGTATATTCTCTGTATTCTTTGTTAAAAGCTTTCATAACTCCCACAGAAGTTCAATGGAAGTTTTCGTATCGGAGGCAGTTCAGCATTTGATAGCTTTTATTCCCAAGTTTCTAAACCACCAATTGCTGCTCTTTGGTAATTATTCTGTCTATTCCATTTATTTTATGTTGAGTTTTGATGCAGATACTCTGATTTTCTCTTGGATTATATGTATTAATAGAAAATGTCTCTTTTATGCGTTTATAAATGTATCTAACCATGCAATGCATCTCTGGAATGCTTCTTTCATCCATATTTACACTATTATCTGGATTCTCATAACAATTAAAACCCTATTCAAACAATTAAAACCCTTGCAGCAGAATTTACGCTTGGTATCTTTGCACGAAGAAACTTTACAAGATTTTAAACTCTTGGATCCTTCCTGCGGTTTTGACCTGAACGAAATTAAACCGTTCCTACAAAACCAGAAATTTAATGCCAAAATACCTCAATTACTCACAATCATAACACCCAAATCAATTCCAACATTTCTGCGATACTGAAAGAGTTGTTTACAATAATAAATAAATGAGATTAAATGTATACGACTGTCCGAAAACACAAGGGAAATAGAAAAACATTAAACAAACAATTTTACCGCCTCGTGTGGAATTTGATTCCTGGTAATAATGTCCTTCGGCGATAGCTGTGGCCAGCCTGTGCTGCTTAGCGCCGCCTCTGCCTACTAATTTCACTAGGAATCTTTTTCTCTCTTTCTTGAATCGTAGTTTTTACTAGCAGACAATTTCTTTTTCTCTCTTTCTTGAATCGCATTGCTTCTGTAGACAATTTCTTTTTCTCTCTTCCTTGAATCCTTTCTTGTCAGATTTCGCATTCCTTCTCTAGTTCTTATTAGCAGACAATTCTTGTAAAATCAAAATGGAGAAGAGGACAGAAGAGTTTATAGAGGAATGCATAGCTTACACACTAGGGCTTCCTCTGAGTGTCATGGGGTTGGCCGAGAGATTGGCCGCGGCGGAGGAGGCACAGAGGGAGTTGGTGCAGCAGGGGTTGCAGTTGCAGGAGAAGTTGAGGCTGGCGAGGGAGGAAGCTGCTCTAAGTGCGGGGGCAGTCAAGAAGCATGTAGTGGAGGTAGAGCACTGGCGGAAGGAGACCGCCCGCCTGGAGGAGGAGTGTGCTCTCTATCTTCATGACAGAGAGCTCTTTATGGAGGTCGCCGATGAGGCTGAAGAGAGGGCTAATGATGCCAACCAGCAGGCCATCCAAGCCAACAACGAACTTCAACAAGCGCTTATCCAAATTGACCACCTCAAACACTCTACCGTATTACTATTCTTTTTCTCCACCATCCCCTGCTTTCACCCAAATTCATATTTCTTTCTCTCTTGTCTTGTGATGTCTTCAAATGAACTCATTTGTAATTTTGTTTTGAGGATTTCTGTTCTTGGACGGATGTTTGTAGGTGAGCAAGGCAAAGATGGATGAAGAATTGGTTTTATTAAGACAGAGAGTCACAGAGCTCGAGTCGGCAAACCGCAGGTACTAATATACCAGTAAAGTAGGATTTAATAACACTACACGGTAGCATCCAAATAAATATATTATGTCTAATTGTAAAAGTTGTTGACCCTGCCTTAAACACTCATAATTTGCTTCTGCTTGTTTTTGCGTTCAATGTTAATTTATCTCATCTCACATTCACCAAAAACAGCTTGCAGGATCAACTGATCTTAGTGAAAAGCCATAGAGATGATGCTGCTGTAAACCAGCGCATTGAGCAATTGGAGCAAGAAAACAGAGAACTGCGGATGCTCTTAAAAACTGCAAACACTGTGAGTATTCACTTTGAAATCATATACAAGCGATAGGTACTGGGCATATTGTACATTGTAAGTAATAACTAAGTTTCTAAGTGATTCATAACTCTAAGATTTTCCCTATCTTGGTTTTGAAATTTTGATATCAACATTTTTGCTTCCTCTTTCTTTGTCATTGTCAAGATTTGCAGCTCTAAATGTATTGTTTTATTATTTAGTTTTTTGTCCAAGCCTTATTCTTCATTTCTTTGTGCTGCTCGTTTCTCGCACTCTCTTTTTCTTCCATCAGTATTTAGTAAGCCCAATCTGCAATACACTCATCTCTTTTCCTCATCTTGATGATGGATTACTGAAGGTCATCCAAACTGTTGATGCAAAAAAAATACTCACAATTATTTGTAGAAGCAAAAATTACTCATGTATTCATATTGTTAGTGTGGGGATTGAGTTGTGAGCACTGCATTCTCAAACCTTTTTCCTTCCATTTCCAACTACTGAAAATTTCAAATATTGCATGAATAGCAGTTATCATTTCAAATAGCATGAATAGTACATTGATATCATTGTTGGTTGGATGGATGTACACCTTTTCCAATCCCCAAATCTACGTCTTGAACCTATTAGCATCGAAGGACATCAAAAGTTCGGGATTCATCAGTGCCTAACAATTTTGTGAGGGGTCTTCCGAAGGTTTCAGCAAAACCAGATAGCGGTGTAGTGACCAGGAAGGAGGCTGATGTGGCTGCAACCAAGAGGGAAAAATCTGTTTCCTTGACTACATCAATTAATCCTAGAGCAGATAAAAGAATGTCGACTAGACAGGTCCTCAAGGACAAGAAACAAGCCTCAAAAGAAGAACTAAATAGCTCAACGGTGACCATAACATCAAGAAAAGAGGTACTCATCTCCTGCATAGATTGGCACATGGAAAAACGTTTAATTGGATTCATCGAGTCCAATAATTTGTTTTATAGTAGACAGATTATTATTGGTTTGAAATTATTGCATTCAAATTCATCTATTTTTTAATATGATCTCTTATATGTTCCTCTACTTTGAGGCTATGGTAGACTGCTTTCTATTGAAACTCAATGGTAATAAATTGAAGGAGACAAAGGCAAAATCTCTTATAATATGTTGACTCTGAAGCAAACAAGGACCTCCTGTGTATGATTAGAGTAATTTCTTTTTGTGCAGGCTTCTGCAAATGGGGCACCACCAAAGACAGCTAGCTCAAGGACACCTCGTAGAGAGTGTACCAGGTAAAGCTCACTTGAGCTCTCACAAGCCATTCTATTTGGTTCTTATTTGCCACTACTACATATATTTTAATAGTTTGTTGAATTTTGAGTGAGAAGCTTCTGGCTTTTTATAATAGTTATGAAAGCTTAATGTTTCCCTGGTTAAAACATTGTCTTTAATTGATCCTGGAATTTATAAATGATAGGCATCAAGATGATAATCTAACAGCTCCAAAGAAGAAAATAGAGAAAAAACAACCTGAATCAAAAAAAGGAGGAGATGTAGCCAGATCAACTTCTGCAGGGTAATTTGCTAAAGGATATTTTGTTGTTGTTTAGTCTAAGAAAGGCTAGTATATTTTTCTTTCAAGATGGTAGTTAGTGCTCCCCTAGGTCAGTCAAATGTAATTTACAGAATGCTTTTAATCTTAGTTTCTATTAGTTTTTCACTCTCATTCACGGAGGTCTTATGCATGTAATAGATGTATAATGTGACCAATATTATGGATTTGTAGGTCTCATAAATCTCCCAGTGCAAGCAGGTTGGATAACAAAGCAAATCGAGTAGTTTTCAGCTTCAAAAGTGATGAAAGAGCAGATAAGAGAAAAGAGGTAGAAACCTTAATTCTTGATGGCATTTTGTTTCGTGTTAACGTCCATTGTCAGTTAAAATAGTGGGAAACTATTATGAGTTTAATCTTCAGCTTCACATTTCATTCCTTTTGCAACCGATTAACCATCCTTAAGACTGTATTCGAAACTGTGCATCTGTTAAATTGGAGTATAACCTTTCTGATGTGCTTCCATTGTATTATCAATTTTTATGCAGTATCATTGCTAGGTGTTTGCTGGATTTTGTGCTGGAACTGTAACACCATACTTTGGTTATAGTTTTGAGTTGTTTTAGATATTTATGGTTTATTACTTTTTACTAGTGCCGATAAGGAATTTTCTACATCACTACTCATACGATAAGTTTTCACTCTAGGCCTGGGCATATTTATTATGCAGAACTATCATGTGCTAATTTATTGAGAATAACATGAAGTTTACCAGTTTCGTATAAATAGACTTGCTTAAAAGGGCAGGATTCAGCTATTGGAGAATTACTTTGAGGAAAGGAAAAACTTTATTCTTCGGTTGTTGGTCCACGGGAACAAAGCATTGATTGAAGGAAACGATAGATTGAGAAATAGTACCTTCAAAAAAAGAAAGAGCATGATTTGGTGCAAGCATCACTCTTTGAAGAATTTTTTGTATGCTCTCTGAGTACACACTCTTATTGATAAAACTGATCTGTAAAAGGCCAAGGCCCAAAATAAACTGGTAGGATAAATGGTACCTTGTTGTCTTGACTCGTAGTTAAATTCTTATCCTAGTTCCCGCTTTTAGAGTGATATAGCCTTCTCGATCTGCAGGATTGATTGGACTAAATTTTGTACATAAGAATGAATTTTGATAACGTTTCCTTGGCATATGATTACAACCTTTTGGTTTAGTGCAGTTCTATATGGAACTGGAAGAAAAGATGCATGCTAAGGAAGCTAAGACAAACCAAATTCAGGCAAAAACACAGGTATACCTCGAGCGTGATTCTGTGAAAAATTTAATCTAACTTAGGTCAGTAGAACATCCTCGTTTTTTTTAAATTGTAGAAACACTTATATTGATGTTTCTTGTTCATACCTAATGGTCTAAGGAGTAGTGTTCCGTATCAGTTGTATATCTTGAAATTGTGTGGATAAGACTTCATTTATTCTCTTTGGCTAACAAATAATACCTTTGTCTTTGTTATAGATTAATTGCAGGAGGAAATGGAGGTTAAATTAAAACTGCTACGTGAAGGATCAATTTGATTCCTGGTAATAATGTCCTTCGGTGATAGCTGTGGCCAGCCTGTGCTGCTTAGCCCCGCCTCTGCCTACTAATGAAGTAGGAATCTTTTTCTCTCTTTCTTGAATCGTAGTTTTTACTAGCAGACAATTTCTTTTTCTCTCTTTCTTGAATCGCATTGCTTCTGTAGACAATTTCTTTTTCTCTCTTCCTTGAATCCTTTCTTGTCAGATTTCGCATTCCTTCTCTAGTTCTTATTAGCAGACAATTCTTGTGAAATCAAAATGGAGAAGAGGACAGAAGAGTTTATAGAGGAATGCATAGCTTACACACTAGGGCTTCCTTTGAGTGTCATGGGGTTGGCCGAGAGATTGGCGGCGGCGGAGGAGGCACAGAGGGAGTTGGTGCAGCAGGGGTTGCAGTTGCAGGAGAAGTTGAGGCTGGCGAGGGAGGAAGCTGCTCTAAGTGCGGGGGCAGTCAAGAAGCATGTAGTGGAGGTAGAGCGCTTGCGGAAGGAGACCGCCCGCCTGGAGGAGGAGTGTGCTCTCTATCTTCATGACAGAGAGCTCTTTATGGAGGTCGTCGATGAGGCTGAAGAGAGGGCTAATGATGCCAACCAGCAGGCCATCCAAGCCAACAACGAACTTCAACAAGCGCTTATCCATATTGACCACCTCAAACACTCTACCGTATTACTATTCTTTTTCTCCACCATCCCCTGCTTTCACCCAAATTCATATTTCTTTCTCTCTTGTCTTGTGATGTCTGCAAATGAACTCATTTGTAATTTTGTTTTGAGGATTTCTGTTCTTGGACTGATGTTTGTAGGTGAGCAAGGCAAAGATGGATGAAGAATTGGGTTTATTAAGACAGAGAGTCACAGAGCTCGAGTCGGCAAACCGCAGGTACTAATATACAAGTAAAGTAGAATTTAATAACACTACATGGTAGCATCCAAATAAATATATTATGTCTAATTGTAAAAGTTGTTGACCCTGCCTTAAACACTCATAATTTGCTTCTGCTTGTTTTTGCCTTAAATGTTAATTTATCTCATCTCACATTCACCAAAAACAGCTTGCAGGATCAACTGATCTTAGTGAAAAACCATAGAGATGATGCTCCTGTAAACCAGAGCATTGGGCAATTGGAGCAAGAAAACAGAGAACTGCGGATGCTCTTAAAAACTTCAAACACTGTGAGTATTCACTTTGAAACCATATACAAGCGATAGGTACTGGGCATATTGTACATTGTAAGTACTAACTAAGTTTCTAAGTGATTCATAACTCTAAGATTTTCCCTATCTTGGTTTTGAAATTTTGATGTCAACATTTTTGCTTCCTCTTTCTTTGTCATTGTCAAGATTTGCAGCTCTAAATGTATTGTTTTATTATTTAGTTTTTTGTCCAAGCCTTATTCTTCATTTCTTTGTGCTGCTCGTTTCTCGCCCTCTCTTTTTCTTCCACTTGCCTTTGCCAAGTATTTAGTAAGCCCAATCTGCAATACGCTCATCTCTTTTCCTCATCTTGATGATGGATTACTGATGGTCATCCAAACTGTTGATGCAAAAAAAATACTCACAATTATTTGTAGAAGCAAAAATTACTCATGTATTCATATTGTTAGTGTGGGGATTGAGTTGTGAGCACTGCATTCTCAAACCTTTTTCCTTCCATTTCCAACTACTGAAAAATTCAAATATTACATGAATAGCAGTTATCATTTCAAATAGCATGAATAGTACATTGATATCATTGTTGGTTGGATGGATGTACACCTTTTCCAATCCCCAAATCTACGTCTTGAACCTATTAGCATCGAAGGACATCAAAAGTTCGGGATTCATCAGTGCCTAACAATTTTGTGAGGGGTCTTCGGAAGGTCTCAGCAAAACCAGACAGCGGTGTAGTGACCAGGAAGGAGGCTGATGTGGCTGCAACCAAGAGGGAAAAATCTGTTTCCTTGACTACATCAATTAATCCTAGAGCAGATAAAAGAATGTCAACTAGACAGGTCCTCAAGGACAAGAAACAAGCCTCAAAAGAAGAACTAAATAGCTCAACGGTGACCATAACATCAAGAAAAGAGGTACTCATCTCCTGCATAGATTGGCACATGGAAAAACGTTGAATTGGATTCATCAAGTCCAATAATTTGTTTTATAGTAGACAGATTATTATTGGTTTGAAATTATTGCATTCAAATTAATCTATTTTTGAATATGATCTCTTATATGTTTCTCTACTTTGAGGCTATGGTAGACTGCTTTCTATTGAAACTCAATGGTAATAAATTGAAGGAGACAAAGGCAAAATCTCTTATAATATGTTGACTCTGAAACAAACAAGGACCTCCTGTGTATGATTAGAGTAGTTTCTTTTTGTGCAGGCTTCTGCAAATGGGGCACCACCAAAGACAGCTAGCTCGAGGACACCTTGTAGAGAGTGTACCAGGTAAAGCTCACTTGAGCTCTCACAAGCCATTCTATTTGGTTCTTATTTGCCACTACTACATATATTTTAATAGTTTGTTGAATTTTGAGTGAGAAGCTTCTGGCTTTCTATAATAGTTATGAAAGCTTAATGTTTCCCTGGTTAAAACATTGTCTTTATTGATCCTGGAATTTATAAATGATAGGCATCAAGATGATAATCTAACAGCTCCAAAGAAGAAAATAGAGAAAAAACAACCTGAATCAAAAAAAGGAGGAGATGTAGCCAGATCAACTTCTGCAGGGTAATTTGCTAAAGGATGTTTTGTTGTTTTTTAGTCTAAGAAAGGCTAGTATATTTTTCTTTCAAGATGGTAGTTAGTGCTCCCCTAGGTCAGTCAAATGTAATTTACAGAATGCTTTTAATCTTAGTTTCTATTAGTTTTTCACTCTCATTCACGGAGGTCTTATGCATGTAATAGATGTATAATGTGACCAATATTATGGATTTGTAGGTCTCATAAATCTACCAGTGCAAGCAGGTTGGATAACAAAGCAAATCGAGTAGTTTTCAGCTTCAAAAGTGATGAAAGAGCAGATAAGAGAAAAGAGGTAGAAACCTTAATTCTTGATGGCATTTTGTTCATGTTAACGTCCATTGTTAGTTAAAATAGTGGGAAACTATTATGAGTTTAATCTTCAGCTTCACATTTCATTCCTTTTGCAACCGATTAACCATCCTTAAGACTGTATTCGGAACTGTGCATCTGTTAAATTGGAGTATAACCTTTCTGATGTGCTTCCATTGTATTATCAATTTTTATGCGGTATCATTGCTAGGTGTTTGCTGGATTTTGTGCTGGAACTGTAACACCATACTTTGGTTATAGTTTTGAGTTGTTTTAGATATTTATGGTTTATTACTTTTTACTAGTGCCGATAAGGAATTTTCTACATCACTACTCAGACGATAAGTTTTCACTCTAGGCCTGGGCATATTTATCATGCAGAACTATCATGTGCTAATTTATTGTGAATAACATGAAGTTTACCAGTTTTGTATAAATAGACTTGCTTTAAAGGGCAGGATTCAGTTATTGGAGAATTACTTTAAGGAAAAACTTTATTCCTCAGTTGTTGGTCCACGGGAACAAAGCATTGATTGAAGGGAACGATAGATTGAGAAATAGTACCTTCAAAAAAAGAAAGAGCATGATTTGGTGCAAGCATCACTCTTCGAAGATTTTTTTGTATGCTCTCTGAGTACACACTCTTATTGATAAAACTGATCTGTAAAAGGCCAAGGCCCAAAATAAACTGGTAGGATAAATGGTACCTTGTTGTCTTGACTCGTAGTTAAATTCTTATCCTAGTTCCCGCTTTTAGAGTGATATAGCCTTCTCGATCTGCAGGATTGATTGGACTAAATTTTGTACATAAGAATGAATTTTGATAACGTTTCCTTGGCGTATGATTACAACCTTTTGGTTTAGTGCAGTTCTCTATGAAACTGGAAGAAAAGATGCATGCTAAGGAAGCTAAGACAAACCAAATTCAGGCAAAAACACAGGTATACCTCGAGCGTGATTCTATGAAAATATTAATCTAACTTAGGTCAGTAGAACATCCTCGTTTTTATAAAATTGTAGAAACACTTATATTGATGTTTCTTGTTCTTACCTAATGGTCTAAGGAGTAGTGTTCCATATCAGTTGTATATCTTGAAATTGTGTGCATAAGACTTCATTCATTCTCTTTGGCTAACAAGTAATACCTTTGTCTTTGTTATAGATTAATTGCGGGAGGAAATGGAGGTTAAATTAAAACTGCTACGTGAAGGTCAATTTCAAAGCCACAGCCATGCCCACCTTCTACCAGGAAACATCATCCAATAAATTAGAGAATGAAAAGGTGCAGTATACTGGCACAAAGATTGTGAACTTTTAAAAAAATTCTGCTTAATGTTTTTTATAAAATAGTTTTCTAAATATAATTTCTGAATTGTTCTACAAATGCAAAATGAACATTGAAATTTTTCATAGAATCATATCTTGAACGCCTGTATTCTCCAGTTACTATGCCACTCCTTAGAGAGGTAGATGCAAATTGTGATAGTTTGATTATTACATTCTTTGACCTCAATCGTGTCATTGGGGTTACTGGTTCATATTTTCATTTTCATGTAAGAATACAGTCTGAAAAACATTTACTGATTGGTACAGTTTTCCCAGATCTCTGCAAAGTCGCAAAACATTGGAAGGAAGACTACTACTTCTGGTACAGATTGAGATTCTAGAATTGTATCTACTCACAAGACAATTTCTATGCAAGGGGTGAAGGACAACACAAGTCCATCAAAGAAACTAGGGAGGCTCAACGGGATACCAGCGTCACCTCCTATGTTACAAGGCACAGAAGGAAGCAGGGTCAAGAAATCTTTCCCCTGGGTAGCCTCTAAAATCAAAACTTCCAGCCAGTGCTAATCCTAAAAGAGAAACCATTCATCCTGCCAGACCAGAGAATTCTTCAACAAAAGTGAATTTTGATGGATCGAAATCAAAGGTAATCGAAAACCTATCTGCAAATAAAGAAAGCAATCAAAAAAGTGCTCCTATCACCCATGACAAAACATCTGTGTTCATTTCTGAAAGTTCATTGGATGGCAGGCAAGAGGATTTGATGAATCGTGGTTTTGACCCATAAGGTGAAGTGCACAATGTCACACAAGCAAAGAATGAAATGAATAATGATGAAGCTGGAATTGTGTTATGAGTGAAATCTGAACAAGCTCGGGAATGTTCTTGGGCAAAGGCCAGGTGACTATGCAACATGCTAGGATTTAGGTTTGTATTATTGTTTTGTTTAGTTAAAGTTGTCATCCTTTTTTACAAGGCGCCATTTTTTTGCATTCCCTCGCAATAAGTTGGAACTTTGGTTGTTCTGTAAAGTATCACGATCAGTACATAACACCGAAGAGTTTAATTAGGATTTATGCAAAAAAACCTGCATACCTCTGAAATTTATTCCTTAGGATGCTTTTGAGTTAAAACTAAAATTTAAGACTCTTGATTATTAAGCATCTCTTTTAACTGATTGTATCTTTAAGTATCAGAATGTAATAGATGAGTCTAGGCAGATGCATGTTGTGGAAGTAGATTATCTTTGAACCAGTTTATTACAAATCTGGACCAATTTTGTATCAAATCTGATGGAGATCACTAGCATCTGTGTTCATTTCAGACTGATGATCTTTTCTTCAATATAATTGGCCATACTTAGGAACAAATGGACATGAATATTGAAATTGAATTAACTTAATTTTTGTTCATGTGTATCTTTGTGAGATATAAGGCTCTCAAATGATCTTTTGAAAGTTCTGGTTTCCTCTGGTAGGGTTTTGGGATGACAGAAACATCAGGAATGGGTGCGTCTACAGACACCATAGAGGAAAGCAGACACTATGGATCAGTTGGAATGGTGAGCCCAAATACTGGAGCAAAGATTGTGGATCCTGGATCTGGCATTGCTCTTCCTCCAAACCAAAGGGGAGAGTTGTGGCTTCGTGGCCCAACAATCATGAAAGGTATGGCTTTTTCTTGCCCTTTATTTTTGACAACCAGGTCATAAAACAACACAAGTAGATTAAATCCGAGCAATCCTGTGTTAAAGGATGAAAGAGATTAAAATCTTAGAGGTAACCAAGCTGTGAAAAATATTTAAAACAACAAATGGAGGCAAAATCTCTTGGTCTCCTGGAACTGCTGCATTAAGCAGATTATTGAATGTTCAAGTTACCTTCTTTGACTCCATCCCTTGATAGTGACTGAGGCGGGGTAGGAATGCTATTTTGTGTTAATGCAGGCGACCATAAACAAGGTTGGGTGTAACTTATAAGTCTTAGCTGAATTATGATAGAATACATAATCCTTAGATGTGGCTAATAGCCTGATAGTGCAATGTGGCAAGTGGACAGAATGTCAGTTGCAGCTAAAACGGGAAAGTACCTTCCATTCAAACAAAGAACTCATCAGCTAGGAAGTTTCCTAAGCATTTCATCAAACAGGGGAATTCATAAAAGAATACACCATCATGCTTCTGAAAACAATTTAGAATTGAGATGCAATAATATGGTCAAGCGTTGTCAAATTAACAAGCAAGTTCTAGTAAGCCTGATATCAACTTAATTCAAACACAAAGAATTGCATCTTTTGAATACTGAAATGTTTTGCAGATATGAATACTGGATAAATATTAAATATCATTTGCTATCATAGCCAAAGATTTCCATGAGATTATGATCACAATATCTATAACCCATGCTATTCAATGGCAGGCTACTTCAGCAATCCAGAAGCTACTGGTTCGGCTCTGGATAAAAATGGCTGGCTGCATATGGGAGATCTCTGTTATATCGATACTGAAGGCCATGTCTTCGTAGTAGACAGGCTGAAAGAGCTGATAAAATACAAAGGTAATCAGGTATAAATTTCATTTGTTTAGCATCTTACATCCAATGTGAGTTTTCAGCTAGCTTCGTGAACAAATTTTCATCTTATTCTAGACTCATAAGATGATTTAACTTTTCTCTGCATCGCATTGTAGGTTGCTCCAGCTGAATTAGAACCAATTCTACTTTCTCATCCTGAGATTGCTGATGCCGCTGTGATACCGTAAGCTATGATAGATTTTGCAAACTCAATTTTAGAATTCAATTTCTACCATACCCAGATCTTGAAGATAAAATTATTTGTTGATTCTTGAAACACTCTCCTCCATCTCAAGGGTTAAAATTTTTAAAGGCTCATGAGTTGTATCAACACAAGTGTTCTCAAGGATAACATATATAATTTATGAGAATGTTGTGCTCTATGACATTGGTAATTGAAATTCTTATGCATGGGTGCAGGTTTCCACACAAAGAAGCAGGCCAAGTTCCAATGGCATGTGTAGTTAGGAAACAGGTCATTTAGTCTTTCGATATTATTTGCTTTATGCAATTGAATATTCCGGCTTTCTTTCAAACTCTACAACTGCTATAAATATCTAAATAGTTATGTCTCATTGCAGGTTGCACCCTACAAGAAAGTTTGAAGGGTGGCTTTTGTGAATGGGATTCCAAAAACTGCAGTACGAAAGATATTAAGGAAGGATTTGATTAAACTTTCCACATCAATGCTCTGAAACTTCTAAGAAGAAACAAAGAATAAAATATTGTCAGGCCAGGATTGAAAAGTAGGATGAAATGTTGTAATTTTATTGTTAAACAAATAAAGATATACATTATTATTTACTGAGCTCATACTGAAATGAGATTGTTATAGATTGAACTAATTTGTGTTGCAAATGCTGTATTTAGAAAATGGAGAGGCAAGGCAGATTTTGCACTACGAAAACGGCCAGAAAGATGATACACAACACTATTTCTTGGTAGTTAAACAACTATACATAGTCTAGAAGATTCAAGATAGGCTAATTGTAGCATAAATTCCAAACCTTTAAGATTACAATACCATTTCTATGTTTAGAACCCAAGGTTAATTATCCAATTCACAAGGAAGTGCTAGTGGCAAATCATATAACCCATATATTTGTAAACATCACCAGGATTAAGACTACAATTTATAGGATTTAACAAGAACTCAAACCGGTTTCAAAACCTCTTTTTTACCTTAATAAAAACAAGAACTCAAACCCTTTATGATTTCATTCACCCTTTCACATATAGATTGAAGGTTAAGCTTGTATAACTACTAATATGAGAGAGAGTTTATTAAGGAGGTATATTCATACCTAGGTATAATATGATCCTTTCATAGACTTCAAAACATATCTCGTAAGTATACACATGAAACCTACACTATATTTGGTCAATGAAATAATCGAAAGATCTTTTTCTAAACACTTGATTCATAACACAAACTTCATTTTAATGGAAAACTTAAATCAACATACCAAAAGAAAGCTTCGATACTGTCAAAGAATTCTATAGATTGATGAAGTGGATTGTTCCAAGATCCCTCTTCAAGATCTCTATACTACTTCCCATGTTCAATATCTCTAAAAGTCATTTTTTTTTCAAAAATCTTTAAACTCAAAAAATCCTTCCCAAGTATTGTGTGCCCAAAAATTCACAGGAAAACCTATTGCATGGTTTGTTAAAACAAATAAACCCACTACCATAACTTTCCATGACTCCAATTCTCCATATAATCCTCACGACTCTCTCTCCAAACTCAAATCCATAGAACAAAAAGAAAACAAACTTCCATAGCACACCGAAGGGTCCAAGAATGACAGTGGAAAGTGCAACTAATGTATCAACTTCTTTGTAGATAGGTGCATTGCCCTTAAAAGGAAATATGACCCATAGCCCCTTTCCTTCTAAAACTAAACTTTGGAACTTTAGAAAAGTTTAGAAAAATATGTTAAAATAAGTAAATTAAGGTTTAAAACCAAGGTCATGACTAGGTCTAGGCACTAGGTTAGGAACCCTTCCCAACATAACATGCACAACATATAAGAAATAGCAAAATGAATAATGAAAATTTATGACATCAACCAATAAGGTGTGCAAGCTGTCACATAAGAGTATTGTCCAACAAGCTTCTTTGACATAGTGCCACTCTTTTATGTTACAACACCTATTTGATATATTAGGTACCCACACGCTAAAGATTAGATCATTAGTATAATTTGTACTAAAATTGTAATAAGCATAAGTTACAACATACATTAATTGATCTCTAATCAAAGATATGCATCATAGTCCACATAAATGTATAGTAAAAAATAAGGGAAACGAGGTTCAAATTCTAGCTATGGGAGGTGATGTTAGACCATAATGGGAGGAAGTACACTTTTAGTATAACCAAGGATGGAAATAAGTTCGAGTTATAGTTGCTGAAGACCAAGGAAGAAACCACAAAGAACAAGGTAATTCTCGTAACTACTAAAATGTTTCTCAAGGAAGTTGAAAACTTGTGGGAATGCTATGCATTAGTGGTTAAGCATGCGCCATTGGAAAAAGGTATGTTATAGAGCTCTAAGGAGTCAAAAATGGAGGAGCTACTAAAGGAATTTGAGGAAATCGTTAATAGTGGAATACCTATAGGAATATTGCTAGTGTGCAACATTTCACTCTATGGATTTGATTCTATTATCTAGTTTGCCTAATAAGTCACCACATAAGACGAATCCTTATATGAGTGTTGGGTTGAGACAAGTGGATGAGCTATTCGAAAGAGGCCTAATTAGGTAAATTATGAGCCCTTACCTTATACCTATAGTACATGTATCAAAGAGAAAAATAAAGGATGTGTAGACCCTTGTTCTATCAACAAGATCTCTATCAAGTATAGGTTTATGTTATTTTGCATGGATGATCAAATGGATTATTTTAGTGGAGGATGTTTATTTTCCAAGATTGATCTTAATGGCAATTACCATCAAATAAAAATATGTGAAGGATTTGAATGGAAGATAATTTTTCTAGATCCAAGAATGGATTGTATAAGTGATTGCTCATGCTATTTGGGTTTACTAATGTGCTAGGTACCTTTATGATATTAATGAGTGAAGTCTTGAAACCATTCTTGGATAAGTTTGTTGTTGTTTATTTGGTTGATATTTCGATGTTTAACAAGACAAAAGAGAAACATATTGTGCACGTGCAAGTTTTAATGTAGCTAAGGAAGGAGAAGTCGTATGTAAAATTTAAGAAAATCACTTTCATGCAAAAGTTCTTGGTGTACATGGGATTTGTGCTATCTCATGATGGTTACAAATGGACTCTGATAAGGTTCAATCAATTATTGAGTGGTTAGCACCTCAAATTATAACAAAGGTAAAACTAGTTCATGGTTTACCAAGTTTATACAAGAAGTTTATCATGAGTTTTAGTGGGATATGTCCACTTCTAACACACTACATGAGGAAAGGAGGGTTTTGTTGACAATATGTGTTGTCATTGATGTCAACACAGTATACATTGATGTCAACATAGTAGATGGAAATGTATAGACAGACTTGTACAAAGAAAGAGTTAATATGGTCAAGGCAAACCAGCCCGGGAGAAGAGAAAATAGTCTAAGTATGGGGAGATGATTAGTTCTCAGTTTGAGCATGGTGCAGAGGCAAATACTTATGTTCTTGCATGGTTCTTGCATTCACACATATATATCTCATCAGTTGGGAGTACCACACTCAATGATAAGGAGTAGAGATCTGACTAAGGCATTCACAATGCACATTCTAAGGCAATATCACTATGAGTTGGTCCGTATTTCTCCGTAAAGAAACATTTGATCCCGTGGTTCTAAAGATAGCTTCTTATAGGTATTGACATGCTATATCCAAGTTTTTCAGCTCTTCACATCTTCAACATGAAAAGTTACAAGGGACAGAGTATCACTCATCACCTAGACAGAGCAAAATAGTAATGGGGAGATAAGGGAATGCTCGGTATTCCTCCAGAAGAGATCTATTTGTCATGTGGTTCTGAGGAATGACTAAGATATGTATGAGATATGGTATGATGAAGTTTCAAGTGCTCTAGTGGTTCGCAAAGTCAGTGCGTGAAGGAAATACAGTCTGTTAAGGAGCCTAAATACACGAGTTTGAGTTTTGTAGAAGTTGAAACAAGTATAGATCTGTCACCCGAACTTATGTGGAAGTATTATATGGTCTAAGGTACATCAGGTATGATCCGCATGCAGACAATTTTTAGTTTCCAGTACTGCATCAAGTAATCATGTCTGCAAGTAAATTTTTAAGTTTGTTCTTCGAAACTCTGGTTATCCAAGTCACTTTTTGAATTCCTCCGGAAACATCAGATAAAGGTGTGCGGATATGATAAGTAGCATATATTGATGTCTAAGTTCATTCCCAAAAGGTTTCAGGGCTTGCACTTCACCGCTACATCATATCTTAAGATGTGAAGCATGACATGTGGTTCGGAAGACTGTTTTCTACAAATAGTCATGTTTTCTTCTTGCGGATGCATAGCTTGATATGATACTCCTTCAATAAGGTGTATGGATGTTGTTGAGCTCTTGTATGATTGAATCCTTGGTCCGCATTGAGTTTCTAGCTTCTCCCTGATAGTTGAAAGATGAACAGTTAACAGTGTTAAGCAGTATGAGCTGACTAGTTAAGTACCTGATGCATGCGGAGGCTCCTGACTAGTTTCTCCAAGTTTGGAAGGTATGGAAAGATGTGCCCTGATGTTTTCCATAATGCCCTGAGGTCCGCAACAAGTTTTCTTATCATCTTGCATGTGTTGAGGTCGATGTAATGATCTGCCCTATTTGTAATTTTTTTTAATTCATAACTCTTAAGATTTTCCCTATCTTGGTTTTGAAATTTTAATTCATTGTCAAGATTTGCAGCTCTAAATGTATTGTTTTATTATTTAGTTTTTTATCCAAGGCCTTATTCTTCATTTCTTTGTGTTGCTTGTTTCTCGCACTCTCTTTTTCTTCCATTTGCCTTTGCCAAGTATTTAGTAAGCCCAGTCTACAATACGCTCATCCCTTTTCCTCATCTTGATGATGGATTACTGATGGTCATCCAAACTGTTGATGCAAAAAAATACTCACAATTATTTGTAGAAGCAAATATTACTCATGTATTCATATTGTTAATATGGGGATTGAGTTGTGAGCACTGCATTCTCAAACCTTTTTCCTTCCATTTCCAACTACTGAAAAATTCAAATATTACATGAATAGCAATTATCATTTCAAATAGCATGAATAGTACATTGATATCATTGTTGATTGGATGGATGTACACCTTTCCAATCCCCAAATCTACCTCTTGAACCTATTAACATCGAAGGATAGCAAAACCAGATAGTGGTGTTGTTGTGAGGAAGGAAATTGATGTGGCTACAACTAAGGGGGAAAAATCTGTTTCCTTGACTGCATCAATTAATCCTAGAGCAGATAAAAGAGTGTCAACTAGACAGGTCCTCGAGGACAAGAAACAAGCCTCAAAAGAACTAATTAGCTCAACGGTGACCATAACTTCAAGAAAAGAGGTACTCATCTCCTGCATAGATTGGCACATGGAAAAATGTTGAATTGGATTCATCAAGTCCAATAAATTGTTTTATAGTAGACAGATTATTATTGGTTTGAAATTATTGCATTCAAATTAATCTATTTTTTAATATGATCTCTTATGTGTTTCTCTACTTTGAGGCTATGGTAGATTGCTTTCTATTGAAACTCAATGGTAATAAATTCATGGAGACAAAGGAAAAATCTCTTATAATATGTTGACTCTGAAACAAACAAGCACCTCCTATGTATGATTAGAGTAGTTTCTTTTTGTGCAGGCTTCTGCAAATGGGGCACCAAAGACAGCTAGCTCGAGGACACCTGGTAGAGAGTCTTGAACCTATTAGCATCGAAGGACATCAAAAGTTCGGGATTCATCAGTGCCTAACAATTTTGTGAGGGGTCTTCCGAAGGTCTCAGCAAAACCAGACAGCGGTGTAGTAACCAGGAAGGAGGCTGATGTGGCTGCAACCAAGAGGGAAAAATCTATTTCCTTGACTACATCAATTAGTCCTAGAGCAGATAAAAGAATGTCAACTAGACAGGTCCTCAAGGACAAGAAACAAGCCTCAAAAGAAGAACTAAATAGCTCAACGGTGAACATAACATCAAGAAAAGAGGTACTCATCTCCTGCATAGATTGGCACATGGAAAAACGTTGAATTGGATTCATCAAGTCCAATAATTTGTTTTATAGTAGACAGATTATTATTGGTTTGAAATTATTGCATTCAAATTAATCTATTTTTGAATATGATCTCTTATATGTTTCTCTACTTTGAGGCTATGGTAGACTGCTTTCTATTGAAACTCAATGGTAATAAATTGAAGGAGACAAAGGCAAAATCTCTTATAATATGTTGACTCTGAAACAAACAAGGACCTCCTGTGTATGATTAGAGTAGTTTCTTTTTGTGCAGGCTTCTGCAAATGGGGCACCACCAAAGACAGCTAGCTCAAGGACACCTTGTAGAGAGTGTACCAGGTAAAGCTCACTTGAGCTCTCACAAGCCATTCTATTTGGTTCTTATTTGCCACTACTACATATAATTTAATAGTTTGTTGAATTTTGAGTGAGAAGCTTCTGGCCTTTTTTAATAGTTATGAAAAGCTTAATGTTTTGCTAAGTTCCCCGGTTAAAATGTTGTCTTTAATTGATTCTAGAATTTATAAATGATAGGCATCAAGATGATAATCTAACAGCTCCAAAGAAGAAAATAGAGAAAAAACAACCTGAATCAAAAAAAGGAGGAGATGTAACCAGATCAACTTCTGCAGGGTAATTTGCTAAAGGATATTTTGTTGTTGTTTAGTCTAAGAAAGGGTAGTATATTTTTCTTTCAAGATGGTAGTTAGTGCTCCCCTAGGTCAATCAAATGTAATTTACAGAATGCTTTTAATCTTAGTTTCTATTAGTTTTTCACTCTCATTCATCAAGGTCTTATGCATGTAATAGATGTATAATGTGACCGATATTATGGATTTGTAGGTCTCCTAAATCTCCCAGTGCAAACAGGTTGGATAACAAAGCAAATCGAGTAGTTTTCAGCTTCAAAAGTGATGAAAGAGAAGAGAAGAGAAAAGAGGTAGAAACCTTAATTCTTAGTGGCATTTTGTTTCATGTTAACGTCCATTGTCAGTTAAAATAGTGGGAAACTATTATGAGTTTAATCTTCAGCTTCACATTTGATTCCTTTTGCAACCAATTAACCATCCTTAAGACTGTAGTCAAATCTGTGCATCTGTTGAATTGGAGTATAACCTTTCTAATGTGCTTCCATTGTATTATCAATTAATATGCGGTATCATTGCTAGGTGTTTGCTAGATTTTGTGTTGGAGCTGTAACACCATACTAAGGTTATCGTTTTGAGTTGTTTTAGATATTTATGGTTTTTTACTTTTTTGAATGCCGATAAGGAATTTTTTCCATCTCTACTCATACGATAAGTTTTCACTCTAGGCCTGGACATATTCATTATGCAGAAGTATCATGTGCTAATTTATTGAGAATGAGATGAAGTTTACTAGTTTCGTATAAATAGACTTGCTTAAAAGGGCAGGATTCAATACTTTTTTGTATGCTCTCTGAGTACACACTCTTATTGATAAAACTGATCTGTAAAAGGCCAAGGCCCAAAATGAACTAGTGGGATAAATGGTACCGTGTTGTCTTGACTCCTAGTTAAATTCTTATCTTAGTTCCCGCTTCTAGAGTGATATAGCCTTCTCGATCTGCAAGATTGATTGGAGTAAATTTTGTACGTAAGAATGAATTTTGATAACGTTTCCTTGACATATGATTACAACATTTTGGTTTAGTGCAGTTTTATATGAAACTGGAAGAAAAGATGCATTCTAAGGAGGCTAAGACAAACCAAATTTAGGCAAAAACACAGGTATACCTCGAGTGTGATTCTATGAAAGTTTTAATCTAATTTAGGTCAGTAGAACATCCTCAGTTTTATAGAATTGTAGAAACACTTATATTGATGTTTCTCTTTCTTACTTAATGGTCTAAGGAGTAGTGTTCCATATCAGTTGTATATCTTGAAATTGTGTGCATAAGACTTCATTCATTCTCTTTGGCTAACAAGTAATACCTTTGTCTTTGTTATAGATTAATTGTAGGAGGAAATGGAGGCTAAATTAAAACTGCTACCTAAAGGGTCAATTTCAATGCCACAGCCATGCCCACACTCTACCAGGAAACAACATCAAAAAAATTAGAGAATGAAAAGGTGGAGTATACTGGCACAAAGATTGTGAACTTTTAAAAAATTCTGCTTTGTGTTTTTCATAAAATAGTTTTCTAAAGATATTTTCTGAATTGTTCTCCAAATGCAAAATGAACATTGAAATTTTTCATAGCATCATATCTTCAATGCCTGTATTCTCCAGTTACTATGCCACTCCTTAGAGAGGTAGATGCAAATTATGATAGTTTGATTATTACATTCTTTGACCTCAATCATGTCATTGGAGTTACTGGTTCATATTTTCATTTTCATGTAAGAATACAGTCTGAAAAACATTTACTGATTGCTACAGGTTTCCCAGATCTCTGCAAAGTCACAAAACATTGGAAGGAAGACTACTACTTCTGGTACAGATTCAGATTCTAGCATTGAATCTACTCACAAGACAATTTCTATGCAAGGGGTCAAGAACAACACATGTCCATCAAAGAAACTAGGGAGGCTCAATGGGATACCAACATCACCTCCTATGTTACAAGGCATAGAAGGAAGCAGGGCCAATAATTCTTTCCCCTGGGTAGCCCCTAAAATCAAAACTTCCAGCCAATGCCAATCCTCAAAGAGAAACCATTCATCCTGCCAAACCAGAGACTTCTTCAACAAATGTGAATTTTGATGTATCAAACTCAAAAGTAATTGAAAACCTATTTGCAAATAAAGAAAGCAATAAAAAAAGTGCTCCTATCACCCATGACAAAACATCTGTGTTCATTTCTGAAAGTTCATTGGATGGCAGGCAAGAGAATTTGATGAATGGTGGTTTTGACCCCTATAGTGAAGTGCACAATGTCACACAAGCAAAGAATGAAATGAATAATGATGAAGCTGGAATTGTGTAATGAGTGAAATCTGAACAAGCTCGAGAATGTTCTTGAGCAAAGGCCAGGTGACTATGCAACATGCTAGGATTTAGGTTTGTATTATTGTTTTGTTTAGTTCAAGTTGTCATCCTTTTTTGCAAGGTACTATTTTTTGCATTCACTTGCAATGAGTTGGAACTTTGGTTGTTCTGTGAAGTATGACGATCAGTACATACACCGAAGACTTCAATTAGGATTTATGCAAAATAACCTGCATACCTTTGAAATTTATTCTTTAGGGTGCTTTTGAGTTAAAACTAAAATTTAAGACTCTTGATTATTAAGCATCTCTTTTAACTGATTGTATCTTTAAGTATCAAAATATAATAGACGAGTCTAGGCAGATGCATGTTCTGGAAGCAGATTTTGATTGCATCCTTAAAATTTATTCTGTTGGTTGTGGAGTGAGCCCAAGCAAATCCCTCAACCTCCTCTCTATGCATTTTTAAAATGTGAAATACTAATAAAAAAACATGCGATGGAGGGTAATGAGCACAGAAGTATAAATTGCAGTAGTAAAACATAAACAAAATAAGTGTTAGTTCATTAATGCAGATGAGCTGTTAAAAACATGCAAGATTATATCATATTGTTTAGAGCCTTAAAAGTTAGAAGTAAATAGATTCCAAAAATGTGTCTACTCCTTTAGTAGATTTGTTTGTTTACAAAGTGTGTTTGCATCTGTTAGGATGAAATTGTTGCAAGGATTGAAGACATAATTGCAGCTTGGACATTTCTTCCAAAAGATGACAAATCTTTTACTTGCTTCTTGACATGTGTTCTTCTTAATGCTAGTCTATTGGTTTTATTTACTGAGCTTACACTGAAATGAGATTGTTATAGATTGAACTAATTTGTGTTGCAAATGTTGTATTTAGAAAATGGAGAGACAAGGCAGATTTTGCACTACGAAAGCGGCCAGAAATATGAACCTCATTTACACTGAAATGAGATTGTTATAGATTGAACTCATTTGTCTTGCAAATGCTGTATTAAGAAAATGGAGAGGCAAGGCAGATTTTGCACTATGAAAACGACCAGAAATATTAACCTCATTTTGATTTTTTTTCATGATTAACTCAATCAAGCCATGGGTGATCATAGAATTGCCACAGTGCTGATGTATTTATCCGAGGTGGTGAAGTGGGGAGAGACTATCTTTCCTTATTTTAGAGGTTAGCAGGCTGAAATCAAATATTCCAAGTGCTTCATAACTTTTAGATGTTTCGTTTATATTATTCCATGGTGAACTTTAGAGGTGGTTTGTTATTTTGTAAGGGAAGCTGAGTAAATCTTACCTTTAAAAGATTTCTTGGAGGATCATAACATACTTGTGAATAAATCTTATCTTGTTGCTTTTAGAATTGGTCCTTATGTGTATGAAGTGTTGTGCGACATGGTGGCAATGGATGTGTGTCATTTTCTATTAGGAAGACCTAACAATATGATCGGAAGGTAGTCCATCACGGTTGAGAGAACACTTGTGAGGTGCGAAAAGGAGGAGTATACATCTAAAACCGTCAAAAGAAGGAGGGTGAAAGTTCAAAGTTGTATCATTTTTTTTATAAAGGAAATGGTTAACACTGATCTAATTCTTTAGCTTGAATCACATGAAACTAACATAAATCTTTTGAATTTTAAGATGATATAAGTTAATGAAATGTAAATATTTTAGTGTAGTCTATGTTTGTATTTTTTTTAAAATTAAAATATTATTTGAATTGAGGCTTTTGTAAAATTGACACTTTGAAGTAATTGTTGATAAAATGCTAAAAATTGAGGTTAAGATTTTTCAATAAATCTTTAAAGTTGCATGTACCGAAAACATAAGCATTTCAAGATGTCCTCATTTTTTGTCTTAATTATTTATTTGATATAGAAAATGATTATATTGTCTTCACATGGAATCCCTTCTTTAGTGCATCATATTTCTTTTAATTTTTTTAAAATAAAGTATTTCTTTGAGAGGATAATAATTCTTACATTTTGATGCTAATGACTTACTTTTATTGAATATAAAAAATAGAATATAAACACTAATTGAAAAATAATTTCATAAAAATATTTTTAAAAACTACATTTTTAGATCTTCTAAGGGCATTTTTAGATTTTTAAACTATATTTTTTAATCGATTAAAATATTATTATATTTCAAGAATAGTAAAATTAATTTTACAAAATTTGAGCAAAGGCTCAAGAGGGTTCTAAAGGAAAACGATGCTTTCTCTGTTAAAACAATGAAGCTCCTCCTGGGTAAGAGTTTTGTTGTAGGTGGAGAAAGATACCAAGTGGACTCCAAGATCTCTTCTAAGGTAGTTGCAGCTCTGTTGGACATTTCCACTCCCAAGGATGAGGTAAAGCTTCCAGTGCAACAGCTCTTCAAGGTGACTTTCCTAGAGGGGCTCGACGGGGTGCCCGCGGTGACGGAAAGAGGTGGGCTTCCGAGGCCCAAAGACTTGCACAAAGCAAATCAACTGAGGGTCGCCATTGAATATTTTCCTTGCATTCTTGATATTAGAGGAGCTGAGTTGGTTGCGCACAGAAGCAGGGCTCAAAGGGGCAGGGATTTTCTGAAGAGAATGTTCAATTTCATTCATACTAAAGGGTTTGAGTTGGTTGGGGAATTTTGAGATTATCTCTTTGAGGAAGGCGAGCTTTGAAGTTCTCCTGGTGCAATGTGGTTGGTGGCCGTTCGTCTCTGTGCAGGTGGTTTCTTTTTGGTTGTTCTCTTGTGGTTCAATCTCAATATTTTGTTGAAAGGAGCGGTTGCAGGTAGTTTCCTGCTTAGTCTTTTTTGAGTGTATTTGTTAATATTAGTAGTTTAGATGGTCCAGTTGGAGGTCGGAGTATAGCCATTTATGGCCTGGTTCTGTTTCAATCCTGCTTAGACTAAGTTTTTTTTGTTAATTTTGGCCTTGCGTGGCTTTTGGAGGTTGGTCTTGCGTGACCTTGGTTCTATCAGTTCAGATAGTTGTCAGTTGAACTTGACATGGGGGCTGCAGTATGTATTCTGATACTTTTTATATAATATAAAAACTTTCTTACTGATAAAAAATAAATTAATTACAAAATTTATGCAACAAAAACATATTGCCTTGTAGATCATAGGATAACATCTTCTCAACACAGATCACAGGGCAAAGAACCTTTATATGCCACAAGATTGCAACTTCACAACATAAAACACATGAAAAAGAGAATTAGACACACCGCATTGACAAATTTTACAAGGACCAATTAAAACACCAATTTTATGGCAAAGAGCCTATATAACATAGTAGATAACTAGGTAAAAGGAGAGCACTCTCTCAATAGCTACCACACGAATTGTCTCCATTGTCAAGATCTTTAACTAGCTCAAAACCTTTGACATCTGAGGAAATTCTTCTTTATGACGAATAATTGGTACATACCTCAAAAGAAAACATAGAGATTTGAAGACTTTCTAGATCTTTTTGGTGAAGGAATTGTCCAATTTCTTATGGTGATTGACCAATGTTGCATTAAACTCCCTTGAGGTGTCATTAACCGAACATGAATGAAAAGACTTGAAAATGTATTCGACAATAGGAGAGTTAAACTCCCTTGAGGTGTCATTAGGGGGAAGGGGATAATTTAATTATTGTGATATGAGTAGTTGTTTAGAAGTGACACTCTAAATCCTCTACAAATCACTTTGTATAGGTTAATTAGAGGAAATGCCATTCAATGTGATAGTCTTGCTAAGGTCATGAAGCTATTTTTAATACACCACAAAGTTGTGTTATGTCAGAGCCTCATAATCCAAGGGGTGCTTGCTTAATCCCAACTATAATGTAATTAACAAAGGAAACAGGTTCAAAGATGTCTGCTGAGCGGGAAACAGAAATTTTGAACCACTATGTTTGCAGATCGCGAGGCACTGAAGGTGGGTCTGCGGTGCTCAAGCCTGGTGGGTCTATGGCGTTCATGCCTGAGTCGGTTGGGGGGAAGCCTGGTGGTTTGGCCGCCTCCATCTTGGCTGGGGGTGGCTCCGTGGATGCTACGGGTAGGCAGGGGCCTAGCCCCGGGAACGCTGGTCCTGAGGGTCTTTCTTCTGTCCCTAGCTTTGGTGTCGGTGGTCTTTCCACTATGGTAAATGCTGGAGGTGGTCCTGCGGTGGGGTTTCAGGCCCCGAGTGGCCCTAAGAAGTCCTTTTTAGCTGTTGTTGCCAGATCTGGTGCTCAGACCTCTTCCCAGCCCAATTCTTGACCGATCCCTTGCACCTGTGAGTCGCCCATTGTGGTTTGTGGTTCAGAAGTTGCTGAGAATGAAGAATTTTACCGCAACACTGGTGCGATTTGCAGATTCAATGGTTTCTAGCCCTCCTTGCCCAATCTTCACCATTGGGTCTTGGAGTCTTGGAAGCCACTGGTTGAGGGAAAGATTGAATTGTTTCCCTATGCTAGAGGGTTCTTCATAGTGACATTTGCTTCTTGTGAGCAGAGATACTTAGTGCTCGATGGCAGAGTTTGGTTGTGGGGGGAGCACTCCCTCTCCAACAAGCCCTGGACTCTCTCCTTCAATCCCCTTATGGAGCCACTCAACATCAGACCTGTTTGGGTCCTTCTCTCTAATCTCCCTCTTCAGTTTTGGGAGGATTCGTGCTACGAGGGCATATGCAATGCCATTGGTCATTTCCTCAAGGTGGATTCTACTACCTCCTTCATGGGGCACTCCACGGTAGCGCGCATTCTTGTGGATATTGACATATCTAAACTGCTTAATGGGGATGTGGTCTTGATGGTAGGGGATAGGCCCTGGAGGCAAATATTGGATTATGAGGGTATTCCTTTTAGATGTAGAAGGTGTTTTGCTACAGGTCATCTAGCCTCTGGTTGTCCCCTCTCGCGTCGTAAGGGTGCTGCTACTTGGTGGAAATATGCCCTCCTCGATCACCTTACTATCAGTGCTTTGGAGGATGATGGTTCGTCTCAGGGGGATGCTTCCTCTGGTGATGCTGACCCTTTTGTGACTGTTACCAAGGATGTGGTGTCGATTGCTACTGCAATTCCCTCTCATTCTCTGAATTCTCCTAACCACTTGGCTGCTCATCTACCAACTCCTCCTATTTCGGGTAGGCCTGTTTCTTCTATTCCTGATTCTTTTGCTTCAGTTTTTCCCTCTTTGGGCTCAGCTTCCCCTCGTGGGGCTTCCTTGATGTTGTCTGCGGTTCATCGCAAGCCCTCTTTTCTATTGGTTTTGGGGGAGTCTCCCCTCTCTCCATGTGCTGTTGATCCTAGTTCTGAGCCCTCCTGGACAATGGTTTAGCGTAGGAAGAAAGGTCCCTTTCCCCCTTGTGGCAAGGGTGGTAGGGTGTCTAGAATGGGATCAGATGTGGTGTAGATCCCTGCTGTTCTCCAGCTAGGCTGCGGTGACTGTGCTGTCGGTTTGCCATTCCTGGTCTACTGCTTCTGGGGTCAAGTTCTCTTGGCTTTTCCCCCTATTCTTCTGCCCTTGTGGCCTTATTTTTTGTCCCTTTTATGGGCTGTTTTGTATCGGGTTCGACTCCCTTGTTTAGCCGCTTATCTTTATAAAAAACAAAGGAAGCAATATCACACCAAGGTTGTGTGGGTTCCATATGATCCTACCCAAATTTCCTAAAACTAGTTATTGGACACCTTTTGTTAATGCCACAACCTTGCCCAAAATAATTACTAGGTGTCTCTAAATCCCTTCCATTATAATTTAGATTAATATGTATACTATAATTGAGATATCTAGTATTAGGAGGATTTTTTGTTAGAGTTAATATGCTAAGGGTTTGGGGGTGGAGATGTATAAGTGGCTTTAATTCGAAACTTTCTATAAGGGGATATATTTGTCATAGCTCATCTAGATTTTTAATTCTGAGGCTTTAATGAATTGGATGACACTTAAAATTAGTTTGAGTCAGATATAGGTATAGGTAGTGCCCTTTGTTGATAGGGTAGAAATATTAAGGAATATAAAACGTAACAAAAATAGATATGCAGGATACCATGTGAAAATAGGGAGTTAGTTTAATTATACTAGTGTATGCAAAGGGTTTATCAAAAACATAAATTTGAAGGGCAAAAATGAATTTTAAGGTGTTTATTAGTACCCTATGAATGCACATGCTATGCCATTGATTTATTAAGTGAATCCCTTAGGCTATTACAATGTTTCAAGCACTATCATAAGGTATCCAAAAGATTGAGTGGAAGAATTTATTTAAAAACCTATGCAATGCTATGATGTAATGATAAGAGATCAACAAGGTTTTAATATGAGAATATAAGTCTTCACTATCCTAGAATGATAGTGTCTTAGATCCAATAATTCCTTGGGCAAAAACCAAAGCTCTCTCACAACTAGGAAAAACATCCCAAATAAAATCAAAGTATACACAACACTATTTCTTGGTAGTTAAACAACTATACATAGTCTAGAAGATTCAAGATAGGCTAATTGTAGCATAGATTTCAAACCTTTAAGATTACAATACTATTTCTCTATTTAGAACCCAAGGTTAATTATCCAATTCACAAGGAAGTGCTAGTGGCAAATCATATAACCTATATATTTGTAAACATCACCAGGATCAAGACTACAATCTATAGGATTTAACAAGAACTCAAACCTGTTTCAAAACCTCTCTTTTACCTTAATAAAAGACAAGAACTCAAACCCTTTATGATTTCATTCACCCTTTCACATATAGATTGAAGGTTAAGCTTGCATAACTACTAGTATTAGAGATAGTTTATAAAGGATGTATATTCATACCTAGGTATACTATGCCCATTTATAGACTTCAAAACATATCTCGTAAGTATACACATGAAACCCAAACTATATTTGGTCAAGGAAATAATCAAAATATCTTTTTCTAAACACTTGATTCATAACACAAACTTCATTTTAATGGAAAACTTAAATCAACATACCAAAAGAAAGCTTTGTTACTGTCAAAGAATTCTATAGATTGATGAAGTGGATTGATCCAAGATCCCTCTTCAAGATCTCTATACTACTTCCCATGTTCAATACTCTAAAAGTCATTTTTTAAAAATCTTTAAACTCAAAAAATCCTTCCCAAGTATTGTGTGCCCAAAAATTCACAGGAAAACCTATTGCATGGTTTGCTAAAACAAATAAACCCACTACCATAACTTTCCATGACTCCAATTCTCCATATAATCCCCACGACTCTCTCTCCAAACTCAAATCCATAAAACAAAAAGAAAACAAACTTCAGTAGCACACCAAAGGGTCCAAGAATGACAGTGGAAAGTGCAACTAATGTATCAACTTCTTTGTAGATAGGTGCATTGCCCTTCAAAGGAAATATGACCCATAGCCCCTTTCCTTCTAAAACTAAACTTTGGAACTTTAGAAAAGTTTAGAAATTAAATACGTTAAAATAAGTAAATTAAGGTTTAAAACCAAGGTCATGACAAGGTCTAGGCACTAGGTTAGGAACCCTTCCCAACATAACATGCACATATCAACATAAATAATGAAAATTTATGACATCAACCAATAAGGTGTGCAAGCTGTCACATAAGAGAATTGTCCAACAATCTTCTGACATAGTGCCACTCTTTTATGTTACAACACCTATTTGATATATTAGGTACCCACACCCTAAAGATTAGATCACTAGTATAATTTGTACTAAAATTATAATAAGCATAAGTTACCACATACATTAATTGATCTCTAATCAACGATATACATCATAGTCCACATAAATGTATAGTAAAAAATAAGGGAAATGAGGTTCAAATTCTAGCCATAGGAGGTGATATTACACAATAATGGGAGGAATTACACTTTCACTATAACCAAGGATGGAAATATGTTTGAGTTATAGTTGTTGAAGACCAAGTAAGAAACCACCGAGAAAAAGGTAATTCTCTTAACTACTAAAATGTTTCTCAAGGAAGTTGAAAACTTGTGGGAATGCTATGCATTAGTGGTTAATCATGTACCATTAGAAAAAGGTATGTTATAGAGCTCAAAGGAGTCAAAAATGGAGGAGCTACTAAAGGAATTTGAGGAAATCGTTAATAGTGGAATACCTATAGTAATGTTGCTAGTGTGCAACTTTCACATTCTATGGATTTGATTCTATTAACTAGTTTGCCTAATAAGTCACCACATAAGACGGATCCTTATATGAGTGTTGGGTTGAGACAAGTGGATGAGCTATTCAAAAGAGGCCTAATTAGGGAAATTATGAGCCCTTACCCTATACCTATAGTACATTTTTAAAAACATTTAACAACTAGTAAAGAGATTTTAAAACAAAAGATCATGCTTAATTCTCAACATAAAAAGGTCCTTGGTCTCATCCTTGCTTGTATTTATAATTTTGTACCTAATGGTTTTGTGTAGATTCTATTGTGAAAGTATGTTTTAAACATATGGTAGAAATTGGGCAATAGATGAAGAATAGTCTATTAATTTTTTTATTAGATAAAGACAATGGAAATGTTAAATAACGTTTTTGTTGATGTTGGTCAATTTGAAACCATATAATTAGCATAATGTTCCAAGAATTTTTTATTTCAAAAATTGAATAGCCCTATGCTTATTTTAGCATGAAATTTAAAATAAAAAAATGAAATCAATTTGAGTATGTAGACAAAAGAAAGTATGAAGAAGGATGAAAGACACTTTAAAAATCTACACAAAATAATGAAATAAAACCACAATAAGATAGATTAATAATAATATAATTATTAATATAAAAATAATAATACCATTATAATAGTGCAATTATAAAAATATACTTAATATTATCCATATAAAAATATTAAAATTAAAATGATAATACAATTTATAGTATTGTAATTATTAAGAAAGTATAGGAATAAAACTATTAATATTTATTAAAAATAGTATATTTTTATACTAAGTACATTATTTTTAATGAATATTAATAATTTTATTCCTCTACTTTCTTAATATTTATAATATATAAATTATATTATTATTTTAATTTTAATATTTTTATAAGAATACTATTAAGCATATGGTCATCCTATAATTGCAATATTGTAATGGTATTTTATTTTTATATTAATAATTGTATTTATTATATTGTGGATTTATTTTATTGTTTTGTGTACGTTTTAAGGTGACTTTCATCTTTCTTCATGGTTTCTTTTTTTTTTCTTATCTTTTCCCCCACTCCCTCTATTTATTTAATGAGCAAACTTTACAATCTACATTTATCATTTTTCCTCATTGTAATGGAGTGTGATCCAAAATGGTGATAAAAAAACATCCATACAATTATTATCAGAAGCACTTACAATCATCTATTCAAGTTGTTATTGGTTGAAGAAAGAAAATTATATTAGCTACATAGCTTCAACAACCAAAATTTTTGAAGCCCCATGACCTAGATCCTCTCCAAATTTCTCTACAGTGTGTCATGGAACAAGACTTGTGTCCAATACAACCCTGAAATGCATATCATCACAGAAAAATCAAATAAAATTTGACCAAAATTGAAAATTGTATAATCAAACAACAATGAGTTTGATAAAATCAAAGTGTACTTATAAGAGGCCACCTTCTCTACTTTGGAAGAAGACTAAACTCCATGAAAACTACCTTTATTGAAAGCTCCATAGGTTCCTTGAGGATTGCCAAAGCTTGCAAAGTTAATCTTGAGGTCCGGCTATATTTTCTAGCTCTATGCTATTAGTTATCATTTTCCTCCAATGTTTAAGGTGTGGAGGATGTTCCTCAGAAATGAGCCCACAAAGTTTATTACTCTGATTTGAGTTGGATCTCCACCTTTATCCTCAAAAAGTATGAGAATCTAACCCAAGACCTTGGAACATGTTACATGAAGCCAAAAATGCTCATTTTATTGCGAGAATAATGGTAAGGAAAAAGGAGAAAATTGCTACCAACAAGTGGGAATAAAATACAAGGAGATTTATGAGTTATATCTTGATCGCAATTTAAATTACTATTTTATTGAAGTTAAGTGTTGTACACTTGTCCACATGCATAATACTCAAATTTTTAAAAACTATTCAGCTACTAGAATGGATCGTGGGTCCTCAAAAATTAGAAAAAGTACCATGCAAACAAACTAGAAAACCTCTATCAAAAAAAAATATTTTACCTATCAAAGGAAAAACAAACAAGAAAACCTCTATCGTGAACCATTACTAAATGGGTATTCATGGATGTGATACTTCTCAATGTTGAAGGATAATTGTTGCAAGTATGAGCAGTAAGTGTTGTCATTGATGTCAACACCTAAGGTCAACATCTAAGGAATTTATTTGAATAAGTCTGAACAAATATATGAGGAATTAGTACAAGTGCTAAATTGCTTTATCTACTAGATTAGTGTAGTGTTTTGCTCCGCATATCCTATAGATTGAATATCTTTGTCTGTGGATTGGGAGTGATGTTAAGGGATGTCTGTAGATGCCATGTTTTAGGTTTGAGCCTCCGGTGTGAAGATTTGAGCGAGTTCTATTCACCAGAGTAAAAATTGTTTTTCTGTGTATTTAATGGTGACAGGGAGAATGCATTTTGATTCACGTTTCTCCGCATTTAAGATTTACAGTCTGTGGTTCTGGAACTAAGTTTATAATGATGTTATGTGCCTTCATTTCAAATGGTTCATGATTTGGTTCTTTGTAAGTGATCTTTCCTTTATGATAGTAGTCGACAATAATGTTCAAGTGCTCTAGTTTGAAGAATCTTATGGATAGAGTGTTTAGAGGTTGTGCGGATGTCCTTGGTGATTGTAACGTGCTTGTGAATGTATCTAGATCATGTGCCTACCTTTTGATTGGTCCGCAAAGTATAATCTAGATCGTCCATGAAGCATGTTCCTAGAAGTCTTAGTGTTAACTCTAGTCTTGGTCGACCTGGTTGTTCTCACTACTTGCGGTTATGCTTTGAAGATTGTGGAAGAGTGTTGTTGCGTGGAAGATTGCAATTAAGTCTCAGCTAAGGCATGACATGATCCATATTCATTCTTTTCTCTCTCAAATCTATGTAGGTCCAGACCTAATTTGAATATTAGCTAAATATGTAGGTATGCCAACCTTGGAGTTTGTTTCAATGGTTGATGATTGTAATGTCGACCTTGATGTTAATTCCAAGGTTGATGAATTGTATAAAAACATGAAATGAAGTCATGAATTAGATGATGCATGTGAAAAATGAAAAGATAATTGTGAAGTGAAAAAGTAGAGCAGAGCAGAAGATATTCATTGCGCTTCAGTGGAACTGAACCTTGGCATAGTGTAGATGCTACTATCTCAATTCACCAACTCTGGCAGTGAGCCAACCCATTGGCAGTGAGCCTCTTCTTTTGTAGTGAGCATACTGGGCAATGATCCCTAAGGCAGTGAGTATTTGATTTTTGGTATTGTTATTACATATTATATTGTGAGCTAACACTCACTGTGGTTTTCCCATATTGGGTTTTCCACGTAAAAATCTAGTGTCTCATGTGTGAATGTGTTTAAGTTTTAGATTTCATGCTTTCATGGTTAAAATACAATAACAGTGATTAAGTGATTGATGTGTTAATGGTTTTGAAGTTTTGGTTACAACTGATTCACCCCCCCTCTCAGATGTCTTACACTTTTCAACAATTGGTATCCGAGCGAGGGTTCCTCAGTAAAAAGCCTAATAGATCGAGGTAGATCCAGGATGGCACACAGGAAGGAGTCACCGCAGTTCAATGGAATGGATTATGCTCTATGGAAGGTATGAATGAAAAGTCATCTCATTTCTCTTGGTTATGGTGTTTGGAAAATGGCAGAAACCAAGTATACTCTTCCTCCAAATGGTCCATCAGATGAAGATGAAGTCAAACAGTATGAATTAAATGGTAAAGCTAGAGATGCTCTATTAAATGCCCTATCTAACACTGAGTTGGTGAAAGTTATGGATTTGGAGACTGCTCATGAGATCTGGGATAAGTTGGAAATTTTATATGAAGGAGATGATTCTATAAAGTGCTAAATTACAAAACCTGAAGGTGAGGTATGAAGCCCTATAGATGAGTGAAGATGAGAACATAACAATCTACATGCAAAAAGTTGATGAAATTATCAATGAAATCAAAGGTCTTGGAGGAACTATTAATGAGGATGAGGTTGTGCTGAAGATTCTTAGGCCATTACCTAAATCATATAGTTGCAAGGTGGGAGCAATTGAAGAGGTTATGAGTGTAAAAAAGATTTCAAAGGATCAGTTTCTCTGGAAGCTTACAACCTTTGAGATGAGGGAGTTTGGCGATGCTCTGCTGAAGACTGAGACTACTTTCAAAGCCAACACTTTAGAAAAAACTTCAAGATCTCAAAAAATGCTGTGAAATCTAATGATGACCTTGATGAGGTTGAAGCCAACTTTGTGGATAGAATGCAAAGAGGTACCGGTAAGTTCAAGGACAAATTACCATTCAAATGTTTTTCTTGTGGTAAGATTGGTCATTATTCCTCCAGATGTTCAGAGAGAATTGAAAGAGGTAAGAAGAAATTTTAAAGTAGACCTAGAATTGTCAAGAAATGTTATTATGTTAGAGATCTTGATGATGATGGTGTAATAGATGATGAGTATGATAATAATAGTACTAGTACAAATGAATGCTTGTTTATTGCTATCAAAGAAGAACCTATGTCTACTAATCCTTCTAGTTGTGTGAAAGAAGGAAAACCAATGGAAGAAAGTACTTTGTCTGTCTAGGTTGAGAAAGATAAAGATGAATGGATTATTGATAGTGAATTTTCACATCACATGACCCATGATAAAAGTAAGTTTGTAAGTCTAGAAAAGTATGATGGAGGATTGGTTAGGTTTGGGGATAATGCAGATGGTAAGATTTGTGGAAGAGGATCTATTTCTTTTGATGGTAAGCATAATATAGATGATGTTCTATATGTGAATGGTTTAAATCATATTCTTTTAAGTGTTGGTTAGATGTGTGAAAAAGGGTATGATCTAAGTTTCAAGGATAATGGATGCAAGATCATGGAAAGCTCCAGAATAGTGATTGCAACTAGTAAGAAGACTAAAGGTAATGTTTATCACTTGAGGGGAACTGATAATTGTTGTTTGTTGGCTTAGACAGACGAGAATTGGCTATGGCATAGAAGGATGTGTCATATCGATTTTGAAAACTTAATGAAGATAAGCTCAGTACAAGATGTGAGAGATCTGCCTAAGCTTGTAAAGCCTGCTAATACTATTTGCAAGGAATGTCAACTAGGGAAATAAACAAGGACAAGTTTCAAGAGAAAAGAACAATTTTCTTCTGGATTGCTTGAGCTGGTGCATACAGATTTGTGCGGTCCTACAAGAATAATAAGTCTGCAAGGAGATATGTACTTTATCATACTTATTGATGATTATTCTAGAATGACATGGGTCACTTTTTTAAAAGACAAATCAGAATCCCTAGACAAGTTCAAAGTTTTCAAGGAAATGGTTGAGAATGAATTAGAGTTGAGGATCAAATTCTTAAGATCTGATAGAGGAGGTGAGTTTTCATCAAATGAATTCAATGTCTTCTATGAAGAACATGGGATAAAGAGACAATTGTCTGCACCTAGAACTCCTCAACAAAATGGAGTTGTTGAAAGAAATAACAAGATTGTTTAAGAGGCTGCTAGGTCAATGATGTTAGAAGTAAACCTATCGGAAGTATATTGGAGAGAAGCTACACATACTGTTGTCTACATTCAGAACAGAATTCATGTCAAATGTAATGGCACTAAAACTCCTTATGAATTATGGTATGAAAGAGTTCCTACAGTGAAATATTTTAAAGTTTTTGGAAGAAAATGTTATATCAAAAGAGAAGAAGAGCTAGGCAAGTTTGATGCTAGATGTGATGAAGGAATTTTCCTTGGGTACTCCACTAAGAGTAAGGCCTACCAATGCTACAATAAGAGATTGAGAAAGATTATTGAGAGTGCTAATGTGAAGGTTGATGAAAATAGGAAAATAATATCTTATCTATGTCACTATGAATCGGATGAACTTGTTGCTACAGAAAATGTTGAACAACAAGATAGTGAAGAAGAAGAAGAAAAAGATCTGGAAAGTGCTGCTAAGACTCCTAGGTATGTAAGGATTAATCATTTTGAAGATCAGATTATTAGTGACAAAAGCAAAGGAGTATTGACAAGGAAAAGAGCTGTAGATGAATAGGTGAACTACTATTTACTTTCATAGATTGAACCTAAAAATGTAAGTGAAGCCTGCAAAGATGAAAGTTGGGTAAAAGCTATTGAAGAAGAGTTGATGCAGATAGAAAAGAATCAAACTTGTGAATTGGTTCTGTTGCAAGTATGTGCCTAATCGGTGTTGTCATTGATGTCAACATATCTTTGTTGTCATTGGTGTCAACTGTATCTTATTCTATTAATTGTTTGGAAGCTTTGTATGTTGAGGATATTGAGAAAATTGGCCTCTCCAGAAGAAAAACAAGGAAGTTACAGTGAAGTGTAGTATAGACAGTGAGTGGCATGTTAAAGAATAGCCCGGTAGACTGCTCCACATCTCTTGCTGGATGACGATCTCGGTTTGTGGTTTGGAAGTTATCTAAAGGGATGTTTGAGAATGCTAAATCATGAGTTTGAGCCTCTAGTATGAAGAACTAAGAGAGTTGCATTCACTAGAGTAAAGCCCGTCTTTTCTGTAAGTTTAGTTGGGACAGGGAGAAAGTAATATGCTCCGCATTTCTCTACAATGAAGTATCTTTCTCTACGGTTCGAGAGGAAAGTATGGGATGATGATAAGTGCCTATAATTGCAGTGGTTCATGTTTTGGTGGTCCGCAAGCTATCTTTCTTTTATGAGAGTTGAAGATAGAGAAGTTCATGTGTTTTGGTGAGAAGATTCCTATGGATAAAGTGGTTAAGGTTTGTGCAGTTGCTCCTGATGATTATAACATGGTTGTGGATACCTCCTGATCATGTTCTCATCATTACATTGGTCCATGTGGAAGAATTGTGAAGGTGTTTGAAGATTACTTCCAGATAGCATGTTGTGTAACCAGTTTGCCCGACCTAGTTGATCCCAGCGATTGCGGAGATATCTTGAAGATTGTGAAAGTGTGTTGAAGCATGGAAGATAGTGTTTGAGTCCCATCTAAGGCATGGCATGGTCCACGTGCACTTTTACTTCATCTCCCTTGCATAATGTTGTAATAGGTCAAGACCTATTTTGTAAATGTTTGTAATGCCGACCTTGGAGATTGTTCCAATGGTTGATGATTGTAATGCCGACCTTGATGATCATTCCAAGGTTGATGTAGTGTATAAATACTTGTAGTTGAGTCATGGAAAAGTTGTCCTTGAGGGTAATGGAAAGATTATAAGAGAGGTCAAAAAGGTAGAGCAAAGAAGAGACATAGTAGAGAAGAGGCAGAGCAGAGTAAAGGCAGAGCAAAGAAGAGGCAGAGCAGAGAAGAGGTAGAGTAGAGTAGAGGCAAAGTAGAGAAGAGGAATTGTTGTACTTCAATCATAAATATAAAAAGGTGTTGATTGTGGTAGTGAGCATGGCAGTGAGATGCCAATAGGGTTTAACAACCCTTAGGGTTTAACAGCCCTTACTGTAATCTTGCTAGGTTTAGGGTTGAGGCAATGAGCCTACTAGACCTAGTTGTTCTTCATGACAGTGAGTCAGTATGTTTAGGCCTATGGAGTGACCAAGCCTGAACATCATTATTTCAAGATTGCAATATATATTGAGAGCTAATCCTCTCCATGGTTTTTCCCCACCTTGGGGTTTTCCACGTAAAATCTAGTGTCTCTTGTGTTTGATGTTCTTAAGTTTATGATTTCATGCATTCATGGTTAAATCATCATAATTGCAAATAAGTGTTTAATGTTTAAGTGTAGAACTGTTTGAATTTGAAGACAACTAATTCACCCCCCCTCTCAGTTGTCTGGTACATATCAACAATTGGTATGAAAGCAAGGTTCCTCAAAAGAAAGTTTAATAGCTTGAGGAAGATCCAAAATGTCTTACAAGAAGGAAGTGCCACATTTTGATGGATTGAATTATGGTCTCTGGAAGGCTCAGATGAAAATCCATCTTCTTTGTCTTGGCTACAAAGTATGGAAAGCTGCAGAAACAAAATACATCATGCCTCAAAATGGTCTGATGACTGAAGATGAAATCAAAGAATATGAGATGGATGTCAAGGCAAAAGATGCTTTGATAAGCTCATTAACCGACTCATTACTGACGAAAGTTGTGGATCTTGAAACTGCAAATGAGGTATGGGTAAAGTTGAAAAATCTGTATGAAGATGATGATTCTGTGAAGGAAGCCAAGCTACAAAGTTTGAAAGTGAAATATGAAAGTTTGAAGATGAATGAAGATGAAAACGTATCAGCCTTTATGCAAAGAGTTGATGAACTTGTCACAAGGATAAAAACCATGTGAGTAACTCTCAACGATAAGGAAATAGTGATGAAATTTCTCAGATCTCTACCCAAGGCCTATTTTCACAAGGTAGCTACAATTGAGGAATTTATGCAAGTAAAAGAAGTTGATAGGGATCAACTGCTTGGTAAGCTTACTGCCTTTGAAATGAGAATTTGGTTATGCTTTGTCAAAAGTTGAGACGACCTTCAAAGCCAGTACTTCTCAAAAAACTTCTAGATTAGAAAAGTACAAGGTTGAATCTGATGACGAGTTTGATGAAATTGAAGCCAACTTTATGGATAAACTACTTGAAGAGGATCCGATAAGTAGCAAATTACCTTTCAAATGTTTTTCCTATGGTAAAGTAGGTCATTTTGCTTCTAGATGTCCTGAAAGAATTGAAAGAAATTAAAAAAGATATGAGAACAAAATTGGGACCCAAAATAAGTGTTATTATGTTGAAGATTTTGATGATGATGAAGGAGTATCAGATAATGGTGAACCAGATAATTTTAGTACTTCTAGAAATGAATGCTTGTTTATTGCTATTAAGGAAGATCTTATGTCTACTAATTCTACTAGCTGTGTGAAGGAAGCAAAACTAGTGGAAATTGCTTTGGCTGCTCAGGTCATGAAGGACAAAGATGAATGGGTTATTGATAGTGGTTGCTCTCACCACATGACTAGTGACAAAAGTAAGTTTGTGAGTTTGGAAAAATATGATGGTGGACTGGTTAGGTTTGGAGATGATACAACTAGTAAGATATGTGGAAAATGATCTATTTCTTTTGATGGCAAGCATAATATTGAAGATGTCTTGTATGTGAAGGGATTAAAGCATAATCTTTTGAGTGTGGGTCAGATGTGTGACAAAGGTTATGATTTAAGCTTCAAGGACAATGGATGCAAGATCAGGAAAAGTTCCAGAACAATCATTGCAACTCGTAAGAAGACCAGAGGTAATTTCTATCACTTGAAAGGAACTGATAATTATTGCTTGTTGGCTCATACTGATGAGAGTTGGTTATGGCATAGAAGGTTGTGTCACATAAATTTTGATAACATTATGAAGATAAGTAATACATAGACTGTTAGAGATCTGCCTAGGCTTGTGAAACCTGCTAATCCTATTTGCAGGGAGTGTCAATTTGGAAAACAAACAAGATCAAGTTTCAAAAGCAAGGAACAATCAGTTGAAGGACTACTTAAGCTAGTACATACAGATCTGTGTGGACCTACTAGAGTAAGTAGTTTGCAAGGAGACAGGTACTTCATGTTGCCTATTTATGATTACTCTAGAATGACTTGGGTTACCTTTCTGAAAGAAAAAATAGAAGCTCTAGATAAGTTTAAGGCATTTAAGGCAATGGTTGAAAATGAGATGGATTTGAAAATCAAATTCTTGAGATCTGATAGAGGAGGAGAGTTCACATCAAATTAATTCAATTTCTTTTGTTGATGCATGAGCATCCCTGGTTCAAGAACAATCTTGCATCAACCAAAAACATTTGCATTTTAGTTTATTTGTAGTTCAGTTTGTTTCTTTTCATTTTCTAGTTCAGTTCAGGTAGTTCAGTCAGTAGCAGTTTCTGTGTTTTGGTCCGCATTCTACCGCAGTTGCATTTTAGACCTTGCCGAGCTAGACCTAGCATCTAAATTCATTCATCTACATCATATCTAGAATTCAAAGATTCACACATCATTTCTGAAAAGTTATCACTATCAGAAGATTGACTATTTTCTTAGAATAGAGCATCCTGACAATCTCAGACAACCAGCTGAAGGAGAGAACTTGTGGAACATTTCTTTGTCTTGTGGAGGCTAATGACACATCATTCCATGTTGTTAGATTCATGGCTGACCTTCCTTGTGATCTGCACACCATTCCATTTATTTACGAAGGTGTTCTATGCATTTAAGTCTGACCTATCTGTGTTTGCACGTTACATCTCTTCTTTGGAGTTTGTGACCTGCCTTGGCCAACGTGGAGGAATCTATTGTTCTGGAGTTGATATATATTGATGTAATAGATCCTTAGGAAAGTAGTTAACAATATTTGGATACATTGATAGTTGATAGTCTGAATTGGTGCGAAGGAGCTTCAAAGCTATATCTTGAGCATATTCTGTAATCAGGCCTATGAGCCGAATTGTAAGCCCGCATGTTGTCAACCAATTTGTATTTGAACTCTATGATATACTGAATGACTAATTCTGCATTTGCTTTATATCTTTGAGTTCTTTCCATTGTGTTTACTCTCACTACACGGCCTAGACAGTTCACTTTGTGGACCCTCCGATCGTGACTGCACCAAGTGGTATCAGAGCGAAAGTCTAAATCTTTGGGAGTGAATTTGAGAGAGTGGGTGAAGGAATTCTGTAAGATCTTCTTGTAGATAGATTTCTGATCTGAGGCAGGTTACTTATGTTTCAATTGATTTCTGATTGTGAGGCAGTTGTCACCTTGTAGCCCAATCGTCGAACCTAAGGTAGTTTACACTTGATCCTAGGAAGATGCCACCAAGGAGAGTTGCTACTATTGGAACAATGGCTGGTAGAATGGATGAGATGATGGAGATGATGAGAACAATGTGAATTCATCTAGATGTCATCGAGGAAGATAGGTGAAGAGGTTTGATAGTGAGACCTAATGTTAAGAGTGATGATGATGATGATGAATTCCAATCCATTGAACAAGTTGGTGAAACCCTAGCTAGAGATGAGGAGGAAGAATCAAATCAAGTAAAGATGTTGCAAGCTATTTTGAAGATTGGAAAGAGACCTAGAATTGATGTGCCAAATTATATAGGTAATTTGAATCTGGAAGAGTTGGTTGATTGGATAAATGACATGGAAGAATACTTCGAGTATGAAGAAATTGAAGATCCAAAGAAGGTGAAATTTGCGAAGACAAAGTTGAAAGGACATGCTGCTATATGGTGGAAAGAAGTTTAGTTGGAAAGAAATAGAAGAGGGAAAGAAAAGATAACCAAATGGGACAGAATGGTAACAAAGTTGAAGAATCAATTTATACTTGCTGACTATGAGTTGGAGTTGTTGAAGATATTGCAGAACCTAAGGCAAAAGGAGAAATCTGTGAAGGAATATACTAAAGAATTTCATACGATAATCATAAGGACAGGACATAGTGAAGCAAGCAAAGAGAAAGTGGCTAGATACATCAATGGACTGAGGTTGAGCATTCAGGAAGAACCAAGCTTGGTGAGAATGCCATCTATGGAAGAAGCATATTAGTTTACCATGAAAGTAGAAGAGAAGTTGAATAAGAGACATGATCAGAGACAGGCAGAGCAGGTAAATTTCAAAGGGGCAGAACATTTTCTGGAGGAGATAGATCACATTCAAAGTAGAATAAGTCTGATAATGCATTCAAGAAAGAAGATAGAGATAGCAGTGCCTACCAGAGTAATGATAGAAATTTTCATCATAGAGGTAATTACAATTCATACCGGAATGAAGGATACAGAAGAGAAGGAGGAGGATCTGAAAAGAGAATATTCAAAGGTACTTGTTTCAAGTGTGGAGGTGAAGGACATAGAGCATTTGAATGTAATCAAGGGAGTACAAGAAAAAGGACAGAGAACATTGGAAGGGCAGCCTATGTGGAAGAAGAACCTATTGGATCAACTAATTTTGTTGGACAACCTGAGAAAGGAGAATAACTTGTGATACAAAGAGCACTATTTCAAGAAGAGACAAATGGGGAACTATTGCAAGTATGGCTCTAAATGGTGTTGTCATTGATGTCAAGATACTCCTGTTGTATTTATGTCAAGAATTGGATGAGGTATGTGCTGAGGATATTGAGAAAATTAGCCCCATCAGAAATAGAGAAGAACAATGAAGATAGTGAAGTCCTATGAAGTAAAGATCTAAAATAATTGAAGATCAAAGTATGCACATCAAAGGGTTTGTAGATATGTGTCTGAAGGTTGTCCAGTCAAGATTTTAGAGGTCCACATGAAGATTTGAAGAAGTTATGGGTATATGAGTAGAACTTGTTCCAGCAGCTAGTCAGTGGTGATAGAGTGGCACAAATAGGTCCGATAAGATCCAGAAATGCAATATCATGTTCTACAGATCCAGTGGCATGTTTGGGAAGCTAATTCGGATCAACAACTTGATTGGTTTGTGGTTTGGAGGTCCGTAAGTGATCCTTCTAGTATGATAGAGATGACTGGCTGTGTTCTTGAGATTCTGGATGAAGATGCAAATGATTATAGTAAGCAGAAGTTGTGCAGATGTTCTTGGTGATTTAAGCAAGCTTTGGAGGTCTCCAGATTGTGTCCAGTTCATGTTGGTGGTCTGCATTGAAGATTGAGCTTGTAATTGAAGATTTACCTCTAAGTAATGGTGTTCTTCCCAGTCTTGGCCGACTGGATGATTTGCACCTGTTGCCGATAATTTAGAAGATGTTTTGTGAGGCGTGGCATGTTCCTCAAAGAAGATTGAAGTCCCAACTATGCGTGGCTGACAGTGTAGTGACTCACATGAATCTTTTGTAATAAGTCAAGTTGTATGTTTGTAATTTCTCTGTAATAAAATAAGTGTATGTTGTGCTGACTTTGATGATCATTCCAAAGTCGATATCATGTATAAATAAGAATTGTGAAGTTGTTCAAAAAGCATCCAATGTGGTCATGATGAGGTGGTGGTAAGGAAGAGGAGTGAAATAGTAGATCAGAGGTGTTGAGCTTCAATGGAACTGATTCAAGCATAGTAAAGATGCTAACTTCCAGTTCAATTTGGTAATATTTATTTTCTTCTATAGACAGTGAGTCTCCTGTAGGTAGTGTGCCTCTTGTGAGCAGTGTACTCAAGCAATGAGCCCTAATTGGCAGGTGCCATTTCATTTCACATATTCTTTTAATAGAGAATAAAATCTTGGGTTAGTCACCTTGTGGTTTTTCCCTTAACCGGGTTTTCCATGTTAAAATCTTGGTGTTATTTGTGTTGATTTTGTTTCTACTCTTAAATTATTGCATTATGCTTCCATGATTGAATCTTTGATATGCTATTGAAATATAAGAAGGTTTTAAGTAAATACGGAATAGAATTCTGTGACAACTGATTCACCCCCCCTCTCAGTTGTCTATCCTTGAATCAACAATTGGTATCAGAGCTAAGTTCCTCTAAAAGAGCTTAATCGCTTAAGGAGATCCAGGATGCCTTCCTACAAGAAGGATAGTCTGAGGTTTGATAGAACTAATTACACTCTTTGGAAAAACTGCATGGAATGTCACTTGCAATGTATGGGAATGCAATATTGGACTATGGCTACAAAAAGGTATGTTCCTCCAAAGAATGGTCGACAACTATAGATGAAATTAGAGATGCTAAAGATAATCTATGAGCTAAAGAAGCCTTACTGAGTGCCTTATCTGATTTAGAGCTGACAAATGTTATGGATTTAAAAATGACATATGAGATTTGGGCAAAGCTGGAACTTTTGCATGAAGGAGACAAATATGTTAAATGTGCCAAGCTACAGAGTCTCAAAGGAAAATTTGAAAACCTAAAGATGAATGAAGATGAGAATATCACTACATTTATGTCAAAAGTAAATGAGCCTATTTGTGACATTAGGTGTGCTGGTGGAACCTTGGATGAAGATGAGATTATTGCCAAAGTTCTCAGATTCCTACCTCCTTCTTACAAACACAAGGTTGCTGCTATTGAAGAATTTAGATCTTTTTCAAATATCACAAGAGATCAATTGGTTGGAAAATTAGTTGCATTTGAATTGGCTGAGTTTGGAGATGCACCCCCCAAGATTGAATCTGCATTCAAAGCTAGTGTGATTGCAAAAGGCAAACAAAGATATGATCCTGGAGAAAATTCCTCAAAGAAATCAACATGGTATGATAAAGCAAGAAAGGATCTGGAAGAAGATGAGTCAGAAGCTGCACAACTTGAAGCTCTTATTGCCAAGAGATTGCTAAGAGGATCTGGTAAGTATGAAGGAAAACTGCCTTTCAAATGTTTCAATTGTAACAAGATTGGTCATTTTGCCTCAAGGTGTCCGAAAAGATTTTCAAAGCCTAACCCTAATAGATCAAGATTTCAAAAGAAGTGTTACTATGTTCAAGAAGATGATGATGAAGGAGTAACAGATGATGAATCTGAGATAGGAACCAAATTCGGAAGTGACTGGGTGTTTATTGCCATTAAGGAAGAAGATCCAATGCCTATTGAATCTGCCAATCACAAGATAGAAAGAGCTCTGGCTGGTCAGGTTGAAGAAAAGGATGAATGGGTCATTGACAGTGGATGCTCTCACCATATGACTGGCGATAAGAACAAGTTCATAAACCTAGAAAGATATGAAGGTGGAGTTGTAAAATTTAGAGATAATTCTGCTGGCAGAATTAAACGCAGGGGAACCATTTCTTTTGATGGTAAGAACAAAACTAGTGATGTTCTATATGTTGAAGGTTTAAAGCATAATCTTCTTAGTTTTGGGCAGCTGGTAGACAAAGGTTATCATCTCCGGTTCAGAAATGGAAAATGCAAGATCTTTGAAAGCTCCAGAACTGAGATTGCATCCGGTACTCAGACAAAAGGTAACATCTTTCACTTGGTTGGTACTAGCAAAAGTTGCTTATTTGTTCAAATTGATCAGAGTTGGTTGTGGCATAGGAGAATGTGTCATGTGAATTTTGATAACATCATTAAGATAAGCAACATCCAGGCTGTAAGAGACCTTCCAAGATTGGTGAAACCTCCTAATAGCTTGTGCAAGGAATGTCAGTTAGGTAAGCATAATAGAGTCTCATTCAAAAGTAAGGAACATTCTTCAATCGGATTGTTGGACTTGGTGCACACTGATCTTTGTGGTCCGACAAGAATCAAGAGTCTACAAGAATATAGATATTTCATGTTGCTGATTGATGACCACTCTCGGATGATGTGGGTGACTTTCTTAAACGAAAAATCTGAAGCACTTGAGAAGTTTAAAATATTCAAGGCAATGGTAGAAAATGAAACTGGCATAAAAATAAAATGCCTCAGATTTGACAGAGGTGGAGAATTCACATCCGGAGAGTTCATTGAATTCTGTGAGAAACATGGGATAAAAAGATAGTTATCCGCTCCAAGGACTCCACAACAGAATTGAGTAGTGGAGAGAAAGAATTAGACTATCCAAGAAGCTTCTAGGACCATGATGATGGAAGCAAATGTTCCTCAGATCTATTGGAGAGAAGTTGTGAGCACAACCATTTATACTCTTACCAGGTACAAATCAGAGGCAAGACTAGTAGGACTCCTTATGAACTTTGGTTTGGCATCACTCCTACTATGAAGTATTTCAGAGTCTTTGGTAGCAAATGCTATATCAAAAGAGATGAAGACCTTGGTAAGTTTGATGCCAGAAGTGATGAGGGAATATTCTTGGGTTACTCTACTCAAAATAAAGCTTACCAGTGCTATAACAAGAGATTAAAGAAGATTGTGGAAAGCACAAATGTGAAAGTTGATGAATGCATGGAAAATCCCTCAAGATACTATGAGTATGAAGCTGATGATCAAAATGATATCTCAGACCAAGAAGAACAAGTTCAAGCTCCAATCCAAATTCAAATTAATCCGGAGAATCCAAAAACACAAGGAGAAGAAACAAGCTTGAATGAACCTATCCAAGAACTAGAAGTGCAAGTGATTCCAAAAACTCCCAGGTATGTAAGACTGAATCATTTTGAAGACCAGATCATAGGAGATAGAAGCAAAGGTGTTCAACCAAGAAGAAATATTGCTCAAGATTCAGTGAAGTATTGTCTGATTTCAAAAGTTGAACCAAAAATAATAAGTGAAGCATGCAATGATGAAAGTTGGGTTAAAGCAATGAAGGAGGAATTGATGCAGATTGAAAAGAATCACACTTGGGATCTTGTTCCCAGACCTAAGGACAAAAATGTGATTGAAACTAAGTGGGTCTTCTAGAACAAACTAAATGAAGATGGTGAGGTAATAAGAAACAAAGCCAGATTGGTTTGTAAAGGCTATTCTCAAGTAGAAGGAGTTGACTTTGAAGAGATTTTTGCTCTGGTGGCAAGGATTGAAGCAATCAGACTATTTCTTGCCTTTGCTACCTTCAAAGATTTCAAGGTATATCAGATGGATGTCAAGTCTACTTTCCTAAATGGTGATTTAGAAGAAGTATACATTGAGAAACCAGATGGATTTCAACTATCTGATAATGGAGATATGGTCTGCAAATTAAAGAAGGCTTTGTATGGACTTAAACAAGCCCCAAGAGCCTGGTATGAAAGGTTGGACAAACATCTTCTGAAAATTGGTTTCAACAAAGGTACTACTGACAGTAATCTATATTTCAAGATTGATCATGAAAATATCTTGATTGTTGAAGTATTTGTTGATGATATTATTTTTGGAGGAAAGGATAGTATGTGCAAAACTTTTGCAAATCAAATGAAAAGTGAACTTGAGATGTCTATGTTTGGTGAAATAAATTTCTTCTTGAGTCTTCAAATCACTCAAACAAAGGAAGGACTCTTCATATCTCAGACCAAATATATGAAAGAATTATTGAAAAAATTTGGGATGGAGGATTCAAAGGCAATGAATACTCCCATGGCTACCGGATGTAAGTTGAGTAAAGATGTTGAATCTCCTAAAGCTAATCATAAGACATATAGGTCTATTATTGGAGGATTGCTCTACCTCACTCAAACTATACCAGACATTATGAATGTTGTTGGTCTTGTTGCTAGATTTCAAGCTGATCCTAGAGAATCTCATGTCATGGCAATCAAGAGAATTCTCAGATATTTGAAGGGAACAGTTGAGTATGGATTGTGGTATCCCAAGGATCATGATTTCTCTCTTCATGCTTATACATATGCTGATTGGGCAAGTGATGTGGATGATTGGAAGAGTACCAGTGGTGGTGCATTCTTTTTAGGGAAAAGATTGGTTTCTTGGCTAAGCAAGAAATAAGAAGCAATATCTCTGTCTACTGCAAAAGCAGAGTATATTACAGTTGCGAGTAGTTGCACTCAAGTATTGTGGATGAAGCAAATGTTATAAGACATTAGAGTGGAGTATGAAGAACCTATCACAATCTTTTGTGATAACTCAAGTGCAATAAACATATCAAAAAATCCGGTGTTGCATTAAAAAACAAAACATATATCTATCAAGTTTCACTTTTTAAGAGAGCAAGTGAACAAGAATGAAGTCAGATTGGAGTTTGTGCCCTCAAAGGATCAGATTGCAGACATTTTTACCATACCTCTATCTAAGGACACTTTTGAGTATCTTAGGGAGAAGCTAGGGGTTATTACCCCTCCAGTTCTGAATTAAGGTACACTGATGTGCATCTGTCCAGTGGAACTCACAGTCATATGTTATGATCCAGATTGATGCTAGGAGTCTGCTACTCAGGGGGAGCAATCAATATGATTCTGAAGCATGAGAAGTGGTTGCAAGTATGTGCCCTTTTCCATTGATGTCAAAGGGGGAGAGAAGACATGTGAAAAACAAAAAATGGTTGCTAATCAAAGGGGGAGAAGTAGAGGAAGAGAAGACATGTGAATGATTGCTGATGTTAGGGGGAGCTATGTCAGTCAGTAAGGAGAAGTGCTTGTCTTGATGGTTAAAATAATTTTTCACATCATATGTTGCCATCAATGACAAAGGAGGAGATTGTTTCAAGTATGGTTGCAAGCATGGCTCTAAACGGCGTTGTCATTGATGTCAACATACTCCTGTTGTATTTATGTCAAGAATTGGATGAGGTATGTGCTGAGGATATTGAGAAAATTAGCCCCATCAGAAATAGAGAAGAACAATGAAGATAGTGAAGTTCTATGAAGCAAAGATCCAAATCAATTGAAGATAAAAGTATGCACATCAAAGGGTTTGTAGATATGTGTCTGAAGGTTGTCTAGTCAAGATTTTAAAGGTCCACATGAAGATTTGAAGAAGTTATGGGTATATGAGTAGAACTTGTTCCAACAGCTAGTCAGTGGTGACAGAGTGGCACAAATAGGTCTGGTAAGATCCGGAAATGCAATATCATGTTTTGCGGCTCCAGTGGCATGTTTTGGAAGCTAATTCAGATCAACAACTCGATTGGTCTGTGGTTTATAGGTCTGCAAGTGATCCTTCTAGTATGACAAAGATGACTGGCTATGTTCTTGAGATTCCAGATGAAGATGCAAATGATTACAATAAGTAGAAGTTGTGTGGATGTTCTTGGTGATTCAAGCAAGCTTGTGGAGGTCTCTAGATTGTGTCTAGTTCATGTTGGTGGTCCACATTGAAGATTGACCCTATAATTGAAGATTTAGCTCTGGGTAATGGTGTTCTTCCCAGTCCTGGCCGATCGGATGATATGCACTTGTTGCAGATAATCTAGAAGATGTTTTGTGAGGCGTGGTGTGTTCCTCGAAGAAGATTGAAGTCCTAGCTATGTGTGGCCGACACTATAGTGACTTGTATGAATCTTTTGTAATAAGTCAAGTTGTATGTTTGTAATTGCTCTATAATAAAATAAGTGTATGTTGTGTTAACTCTGATGATCATTCCAAAGTCGATATCATGTATAAATAAGAATTGTGAAGTTGTTCAAAAAGCATCCAATGTGGTCATGATGAGGTGGTGGTAAGGAAGAGGAGCGAAATAGCAGAGCAGAGGTGTTGAGATTCAATGGAACTGATTCAAGCATAGTAAAGATGCTAACTTCCAGTTCAAGTTGGTAATATTTATTTTCTTCTGTAGACAGTGAGTCTCCTATAGGCAGTGTGCCTCTTGTGAGCAGTGTGCTCGGGCAGTGAGCCCTAATTGGTAGGTGCCATTTTATTTCACATATTCTTTTAACAAAGAATAAAATCTTGGGTTATTCACCCCGCGGTTTTTCCCTTAATCAGGTTTTCCACATTAAAATCTTGGTGTTATTTGTGTTGAGTTTGTTTCTGCTCTTAAATTATTGCATTATTATTCCATGATTGAATCTTTGATATGCTATTGAAATATAAGAAGGTTTTAAGTAAATATGGAACATAATTCTGTGACAACTGATTCACACCCCCTCTCAGTTGTCTATCCTTGAATCAACAAGAACCACTGCAGAGAAAGAGTTTGTTTAGAATAAGATGTAAATCAGGAGGTAAGTGTTGCAAAGTTATTATTGATAGTGGTAGTTTAGATAATCTAGTTTTAGAAGAGATGGTGACTAAGCTGAAGTTGGAAAGATTGAAACACCCTAAGCCCTATCAAATAGCATAGATTCAAGATGATCATAAGGTACTGGTGAGTGAACAGTGTCTGGTGAAATTTCATATTGGATCTTATCTTGATGAAGTCTTGTGTGATATTATGCCTATGGATGTTTGTCATATCTTGTTGGGTAGGCCTTGGTAGTATGATAGAAAAGCCATACATGATGGGAGAAAGAATACATACACCATAATAGCAAATGGTAAGAGAATTACTTTGATTCCTTTGGAAGATGATCTCAAGAGTGAGATATGTGGGAATGCTAGAATCTATTTGGTAGATGGCAAAAAATTTCTGGATGGTTTGAGGCATGAGAATATGTGTTATGCATTGATTCCTAAGAAGCCTAAAGTGTTGAAGAAGGAGACTAAAGAAGAACAACTAGAGGATATAAAAGAGTTGCTGATAGAGTATAAAGACATCATATCAGATAATGTGCCTAAAGGATTACCACCTATAAGGAGTATCAGTCATCACATGGATCTTATACTGGGAGCAAGTTTTCCTAATAAAGCAGGACATAGAATGACACCAACAGAGAATGAAGAGTTGAATAGATAGATACAAGAGTTGTTGAGAAAAGGTTTGATCAAAGAAAGTTTGAGCCCTTGTGCAGTGCTTGCAGTGTTAGCACCAAAGAAAGATGGAGAATGGAGAATGTGTACTAATTCTAGAGGAATAAACAAGATCATAGTTAAGTATAGATTTCCTTTACCTAGGATGGGTGATATTATGGATTGTTTAAGTGGAGCAAGATATTTCACAAATATAGACTTGAAGAGTGGATACCATCAGATTAGGATCAGGGAAGGAGATGAATAGAAAACAACTCTCAAGACAAATGAAGGATTGTATGAGTGGTTAGTGGTGCCTTTTGGATTAACAAATGCAATGAGTACTTTCATGGGGTTGATGAATGAAGTCCTGAAGAAATTATTGGGTAAGTTTGTTATTGTGTACTTGGATGACATTCTGATTTTTAGTAAGACAAAAGAAGAAAATTTGTGGCATATTAGACAAGTTTTGCAAAGGTTGAGAGAAGAGAAATTGTTGACAAACATCAAGAAGTGTAGTTTCATCAAGGAAGAATTGGTATATCTGGGATTTGTGATTTCTGTGGAAGGATTGAAGATGACCCTAAGAAAGTAAGAGCAATTGTTGAATGGTCTACACTGGAGAGCCTTGGAGAGGTCAGATCATTTCATGGATTGGCTAGTTTCTACCAAAAGTTCATCAAAAATTTTAGTTCAATTTGTAGCCCTGTGACAGAGACAATGAGAGGTGATAGAAAAGATTTCAAGTGGACATCAGGAGCAGAAAAAAGTTTTGAATTGTTGAAGCAGAAAGTGACAGAGCAACCTATTTTGGCATTACCAAATTTTAGTAAGTTATTTCAAGTTGATTGTGATGCAAGTGGAAGTGCAATTGGAGTAGTACTGAGTCAAGAAGGTAGACCTGTAGCATATTTTAGTGAGAAGTTGAATGATGCAAGGAAGAGATATTCAGTTTATGATTAGGAATTCTATGCCATAGTTCAAGCCTTGAAGAAGTGGAGACATTATTTGTTGCCTAAGGAGTTTGTGTTGTATACAGATCATCAAGATTTACAATATTTAAACAGTCAAGTTAAGTTGAATCAAAGACATATGAGATGGGTAGAGTTCTTGCAGAGTTATACTTTTGTGTTGAAGCATAGGAGTGGAAAATCAAACAAAGTTGTTGATGCCTTGAGTAGAAGAAGAAACTTGTTGACAGAGATGAGAATTCAGGTGATGGGATTTGATGAATTGAAGAAATTGTATGAGAGAGACATTGATTTTGCAGAACCTTAGAAAGCATGTAAAGAACCAGTTGTGATAGATAGGAGTAAGTGGTTGGATTATTTCATGCAAGAATATATGTTGTTCAAAGGAAGCCAATTTTGCATACCCAGAAGTTCAATGAGAGATAATTTGATCAAGGAGAAACACAGTGGTGGATTGACAGGACATTTTGGTATTGACAAGACAGTAGCCTTGGTAAGTGAAAATTACTTTTGGCCCTAGATTCATAAGGATGTTTGGAAGTATGTGCAAAGTTGTAGAGTTTGTCAAGTTGCAAAAGGGAGTAGTCAGAACATTGGATTGTACAAACTGTTGACAGTATTGGAGAGACCTTAGGAAGACATAAGCATGGATTTTGTAATGGGATTACCGAAGACACAGAGAGGACTTGATTCAATATTTGTCGTGGTGGACAGATTTTTAAAGATGGCTATTTTATACCTTGTAAGAAGACAACTGATGTAATGCATGTAGCTGATCTATTTTTCAAAGAGATTGTGAGATTGCATGGATTACCTAAGAGCATAGTTTCAGACAGAGATACAAAGTTTGTTGGATACTTTTGGAGGACACTTTGGAAGAAGATGAAAACATATTTGAATTTCAGTTCAACATTTCACTGACAGACTAATGGATAGACATAGGTAGTAAATAAGAATTTGGGAAACTTGCTGAGATGTTTGATCGGAGAGAAGGCAGGAAGTTGGGATTTGATTCTTTCACAAGCAGAGTTTGCATATAATAATTTAGTGAATAAGAGTACCGAAAGAACACCTTTTGAGATTTTTATCAGAATGAATCCTAGAGGAGCAGTAGAATTAAGAGACATCAATGTGGAAGAAAAGAGAAATGCCACAATAGAAGAATTTGTAGAACACATGAAGATAGTACATGATTAGGTTAAGAAGCATTTGGAGGACATGAACATCAAGTATAAAGAAAAGGCAGATGAGAAGAGAAGACATAAAGAATTTGAAGTTGGAGATGAAGTGATGGTATATTTGAGAAAAGAGAGATTTCTAGTTGGGACATATAACAAGTTGAAGATGAAGAAGTTCAGTCCTTGTAAGGTTCTTAGAAAGTTTGATTCGGGAAATGCATATGAAGTGGAGTTGCCAGAGACATTGGGTATATCACCTATTTTCAACATTGCAGACCTTCATTAGTATCATGAAACAGAGTTCACTGACAGCATGGAAGAAGACTTGAAGCAATAATTACCACAACAAGCATCAGAGTAGATTGAAGACATTTTGGACACCAGAGTTGGATGTAGCACTAGAGGAAGACAATACAAAGAATATCTTGTGAAGTGGAAAGGCAAACCAGAAGAAGATTTAGCATGGATCTCTCAGGCTGAGGTGGACCATCTTGGTTTTCCTCTAGCCCTAGCAAAGTGAGGGACTCACTTTTTCAATAACCTCGAATGTTTGATGCAAGAGCATCCCTGGTTCAAGAGCAATCTTGCATCAACCAAAAACACTTGCATTTTAGTTTATTTGCAGTTCATTTTATTTCTTTTCATTTTCCAGTTCAGTTCAAGCAGTTCAATTAGTAGCAATTTTTGTGTTTTGGTCTGAATTCTGTCGTAGCTGCATTTCAGACCTTGCGGAGCTAGACCTAGCATCTGCATTTATTCATCTACATCATATCTAGAATTTAGAGATCCAAACATTATTTTTGGAAAGTTATCACTATCAGAAGATCGATTGTTTTCTTAGAACAGAGCATCATGACAGTCTCAGACAACTAGCTAAAGGAGAGAACTTGTGGAGCATTTCTTCATCTTGCGGAGGCTAATGACACATCATTCCATGTTGTTAGGTTCGTGGCCAACCTTCCTTGTGATCTGCACACCATTTCATTCATTTGGGGATATTTTCTATGCATTTGCGTCTGACGTATCTGTGTTCGCATGTTACAACTCTTCTTTGGAGTTTGTGACCTACCTTGGCCGATGCGGAGGAATCCATTGTCCCGGAGTTGATATATATTGATGTAATAGATCCTTAGGAAAGTAGTTAACAAGATTTGGATACATTGATAGCTGATAGTCTGAATTGGTGTGAAGGAGCTTCAAAGCTATATCTTAAGCATATTCTGTAATCAGGCCTGTGAGCCGAATTGTAAGCCTGCATGTTGCCGGCCAATTTGTATTTGAATTCTATGATATACTGAATGACTAAATCTACATTTGCTTTATATCTTTGAGTTGTTTCCGTTGTGTTTACTCTTGCTGTACATCCTAGATAGTTCACTTTGTGGACCCTCTAACCATGACTGCACCATTTGTGAAGAACATGGAATAAAGAGACAGCTGTTTGTACCTAGAACTCCACAACAAAATGGAGTTGTTGAAAGGAAAAATAGAATAGTTCAAGAAGCTACTAGAACCACGATGAAGGAAGCTAATCTGCTGAAAGCATATTGGATAGAGGCAATTCACACCAGTGTGTATATCCTAAACAGAGTCCAAGTAAAAGGTAACAACTCTAAGACTCCTTATGAATTGTGGCATGGTAAAGTTCCTACTGTGAAATATTTCAAAATTTTTGGTAGCAAATGTTATATCAAAAGGGAAGAAGATCTTGGCAAGTTTGATGCTAGATGTGATGGAGTCTTCCTCAGTTACTCCACTAAGAGAAAGGCATACTGGTGCTTTAATAAGAGGCTAAATAAGATCATTGAAAGTGTAAATGTTAAAGTTGATGAAAATAAGGAAAGGCCTTCAGAATCAAGCGGATACAAATTAGATGAACAAGATGTTTCAGAAGTGGTGCAACATGAAGACAACTCAGATGAAGAGGAACAAGCTTCGGTAAGTGCTACCAAAACTCCAAGGTATGTGAGACTCAATCATTCTGAAGATCAAATCATAGGAGATAAGAGCAAAGGGATCTTAACCAAAAGAAAAGCTGCAAAGGAACAAGTAAATTTCTGTCTGGTTTCCAAGATTGAACCTAAAATGGTGGATGAGGCTTACAAAGATGAGAATTTGGTAAAATCTATGGAAGAGGAATTGATGCAAATAGAAAAGAATTAGACTTGGGATCTTGTTCCTAGACTGGCAGATAAGAATGTAATAGGCACAAAGTGGGTCTTCAAAAACAAGATGAATGAGAATGGTCAAGTGGTAAGAAATAAAGCAAGGTTGGTATGCAAAGGATACGCTCAAGTTGAAGGAATAGACTTTGAAGAAACTTTTGCTCCAGTGACAAGGATTGAAGAAAGAAGGATGTTTTTGTTTTTGTAGCCTAGAAAGATTTCAAGGTTTACCAAATGGATGTGAAGTCTGCTTTCTTAAATGGAGAGTTGGAAGAAGAAGTCTATATTGAACAACTTGAAGGATTCTAGTCATTAGATCAGGGTGACATGGTATGCAAATTGAAGAAGGCTTTGTATGGATTAAAATAAGCTCCCAGGGAATGGTATGCATCGTTGGACATGTATCTGATACAGATAGGGTTTAGTAAAGGTACTACAGACAGTAATCTCTACTTCAAGATCAATGGTGAATAAATCCTAATTGTTGCAGTCTTTGTTGATGATATTATTTTTGGAGGAAATGAAGGTATGTGCTCAGTTTTTGCTGGTGAAATACAAAGTGAATTTGAAATGTCTATGTTTGGTGAGATGAAATTCTTTTTAGGTCTACAAATAAGTCAGTCAGATAAAGGTATCTTCATTTCTCAGTCTAAGTATGTGAAAGAGTTGTTAAATAAATTTGAGATGGAAGACTCTAAACCAGTTTGCACACCTATGGTAACTGGTTGCAAGTTGAGTAAAGATGATAACTCACCCATGGTAGACCAGAAGAGGTATAGATCTATGATTGGTGGATTACTTAATCTGACTCAAACCAGACCTGGCATAATGCATGCAATATGTCTTATAGAAAGGTTTCAAGTAGAACCCAAGGAATCTCATATGATGGTAGTCAAGATAATTCTGAGATATCTAAAAGGTACAATGGATTATGGTTTGTCATACCCTAAGGACAATGATTTTACCCTCAGTCCATACACTAATACAGATTGGGCCAGAGATATGGATGATAGAAAAAACACAAGTGGAGGTGCATTCTTCTTGGGAAAAAGGTTGGTATCCTGGTTGAGTAAGAAATGGGATTCAATATCCCTGTCTACTACAGAAGCAGAATACATTGCAACAACATGCAATTGCACTCAAGTGTTATAGATGAAGCAGACTTTGAAGGACATCAGAGTTTTGTATGAAGATCCAATTACAATCTTTTGTGACAACACAAGTTCCATCAACATATCAAAGAATCCAGGAATGCATTCAAGGACAAACCGCATATCCATTAGGTATCACTTTGTGATAGAAAATGTGATAGAGAATGAAGTCAAGTTGGAGTATGTTTCTACCAAAGATCAGATTGCAGACATTTTTACCAAGCCTCTGCCTAAGGATACTTTTGAGTATCTTAGAGAAAAGTTAGGGGTTATCACCCCTCCTGCTCTGAACTAAGATGCACAATAGTGCATCAATTCAGAGGTGCTCAGAGATCTGAATTGATGCCTTTTAGGGATACTTCTTAGGGGGAGTAGTCAGAGAGTTTAGAAGAGAGATTGGATTAGAGAAAAAGAGTGCAAGTATGTGCCCTTTTCCATTGATGTCAAAGGGGGAGAGAAGTCATGTGAAAAACTCAGATAGAAAGAGTGCAGATGTGTAAAGAGAAAGGGGGAGAATCTTGTCTTGATGGTTGTTGCAATTTTTCAAATCATATGTTGCCATTAATGACAAAGGGGGAGATTGTTGCAAGTATATTGAGAAAATTGGCCTCTCCATAAGAAACAAGTAACTTACAATGAAGTGCAATATAGACAGTGAGTGGCATGTTGAAGAATAGCTCAGTAGACTACTCCTCATCTCCTACTGGATGAAGATCTTGGTTTTTGGTTTGGAAGTTATCTAAAGGGATGTCTGAGGATGCTAAATCATGAGTTTGAGCCTCCAATATGAAGAATTGTGAGAGTTGCATTCACCTGAGTAAAGCCTGCTTTTTCTGTAAGTTTAGTTGGGACAAGGAGAAAGTAATATGCTCCGCATTTCTCTTCAATGAAGTATCTTGCTCTGTGATTCAAGAGGAAAGTCTGGGATGATGATAAGTACCTACAATTGTAGTGGTTCATGTTTTGGTGGTCCATAAGCTATCTTTCTTTTATGATAGTTGAAGACAAAGAAGTTCATGTGTTCCGATGAGAAGATTCCTATGGATAAAGTGGTTAAGATTTGTATGGTTGCTCTTGATGATTATAATGTGCTTGTGGATACCTCCTAATCATGTTCCCATCATTACATTGGTCTGCATGGAAGAATTGTGAAGGTGTTTGAAGATTACTTCCAGATAGCATGTTGTGTAACCAGTTTGGCCAACCTGGTTGATCCCAGCAATTGGGAAGATATCTTGAAGATTGTGAAAGCATGTTGAAGCATGGAAGATCATGCTTGAGTCCTAGCTAAGGCGTGGTGTGATCCATGTGCACTTTTACTTCATCTCCCTTGCATAATGTTGTAATAGGTCAAGACCTATTTTGTAAATGTTTGTAATGCCAACCTTGGAGATTATTCCAATGGTTGATGATTGTAATGCCGACCTTGATGATCATTCCAAGGTTGATGTAGTGTATAAATACTTATAGTTGAGTTGTGGAAAAGTTGTCCTTGAGTGTAATGGAAAGATTATAAGAGAGGTCCAAAAGGCAGAGCAGAGAAGAGGCAGAGTAGAGAAGAAGCAGAGTAGAGAAGAGGCAGAGCAGAGAAGAGGCAGAGTAGAGTAGAGGTAGAGAAGAGTAGAGGAATTGTTATACTTCAATCATAAATATAAAAAGGTGTTGATTGTGGTAGTGAGCCTGGCAGTGAGCCTCCAGTAGGGTTTAGCATCCCTTATGGTTTAATAGCCCTTATTGTAATCTTGCTAGGTTTAGGGTTGAGGTAGTGAGCCTGCTAGACCTAGTTGTTCTTCATGATAGTGAGTTAGTATGTTTAGGCCCATGGAGTGACCAAGCCTAAACATCATTATTTCAAGATTGCAATATATATTGAGAGCTAATCCACTCCATGGTTTTCCCCATCTTTGGGTTTTCGACGTAAAATTTGGTGTCTCTTGTGTTTGATGTTGTTAAGTTTATGATTTCATGCATTCATGATTAAATCATAATAATTGTAGATAAGTGTTTAATGTTTAAGTGTAGAAGTATTTGAATTTCAAGACAATTGACTCACCCCCCCTCTTAGTTGTCCGGTGCATATCAACAGGTTCCTAGACCTGCTGATAAGAATGTGATTGGAACCAAATGGGTCTTTAGAAACAAGATGAATGAAAGTGGCTAAGTGGTAAGAAACAAAGAAAGACTGGTATGCAAAGGATATTGTTACGTTGAAGGTATAGATTTTGAGGAGACTTTTTCTCCTGTGGCAAGGATTGAAGCTATAAGAATGTTTTTAGCTTTTGTAGCACACAAAGATTTCAAGGTGTACCAAATGGATATGAAATATGCTTTCTTAAATGGAGAACTAGAAGAAGAAGTTTACATTGAACAACTAGAAGGATTCTAGATATCAGACCAAGGTGACATGGTGTGCAGATTGAAGAAAGCACTTAATGGACTCAAGCAAACTCCTAGAGCCTGGTATGTAGGATTGGATAAGTATTTGATGCAATTAGGGTTTAGTAAAGGCACTGCAGACAGTAAATCCTGTAGAAAGAAAGAGTGCAGATGTGTAAAGAGAAAGGGGGAGAATCTTGTCTTGATGGTTGTTGCAATTTTTCACATCATATGTTGCCATCAATGACAAAGGGGAAGATTGTTGCAAGTATATTGAGAAAATTGGCCTCTCCATAAGAAACAGGTAACTTACAATGAAGTGCAGTATAGACAGTGAGTGGCATGTTGAAGAATAGCTCGGTAGACTACTCCTCATCTCCTACTAGATGAAGATCTTGGTTTTTGGTTTGGAAGTTATCTAAAGGGATGTCTGATTATGCTAAATCATGAGTTTGAGCCTCCAATATGAAGAATTGTGAGAGTTGCATTCACCTGAGTAAAGCTTGCTTTTTCTGTAAGTTTAGTTGGGACAAGGAGAAAGTAATATGCTCCGCATTTCTCTTCAATGAAGTATCTTTCTCTGTGTTTCAAGAGGAAAGTCTGGGATGATGATAAGTACCTACAATTGCAGTGGTTCATGTTTTGGTGGTCCACAAGCTATCTTTCTTTTATGATAGTTGAAGACAAAGAAGTTCATGTGTTCCGATGAGAAGATTCCTATGGATAAAGTGGTTAAGATTTGTACGGTTGCTCCTGATGATTTTAACGTGCTTGTGGATACCTCCTGATCATGTTCCCATCATTACATTGGTCCACATGGAAGAATTGTGAAGGTGTTTGAAGATTACTTCGAGATAGCATGTTGTGTAACTAGTTTGGCCGACCTGGTTGATCCCAGCGATTGGGAAGATATCTTGAAGATAGTGAAAGCATGTTGAAGCATGGAAGATCATGTTTGAGTCCTAACTAAGGTGTGGTGTGATCCATGTGCACTTTTACTTCATCTCCCTTGCATAATGTTGTAATAGGTCAAGACCTATTTTGTAAATGTTTGTAATGCCAACCTTGGAGATTGTTCCAATGGTTGATGATTGTAATGCCAACCTTGATGATCATTCCAAGGTTGATGTAGTGTATAAATACTTGTAGTTGAGTTGTGGAAAAGTTGTCCTTGAGTGTAATGGAAAGATTATAAGAGAGGTCCAAAAGGCAGAGCAGAGAAGAGGCATAGTAGAGAAGAGGTAGAGCAGAGAAGAGGCATAGTAGAGTAGAGGTAGAGAAGAGTAGAGGAATTGTTATACTTCAATCATAAATATAAAAGGGTGTTGATTGTGGTAGTGAGCCTGGCAGTGAGCCTCCAGTAGGGTTTAGCAGCCCTTAGGGTTTAATAGCCCTTATTGTAATCTTGCTAGGTTTAGGGTTGAGGTAGTGAGCCTGCTAGACCTAGTTGTTCTTCATGATAGTGAGTTAGTATGTTTAGGCCCATGGAGTAACCAAGCCTAAACATCATTATTTCAAGATTGCAATATATATTGAGAGATAATCCACTCCATGGTTTTCCCCACCTTTGGGTTTTCGACGTAAAATCTGGTGTCTCTTGTGTTTGATGTTGTTAAGTTTATGATTTCATGCATTCATGATTAAATCATAATAATTGTAGATAAGTGTTTAATGTTTAAGTGTAGAAGTATTTGAATTTCAAGAAAATTGATTCACCCCCCCTCTTAGTTGTCCGGTGCATATCAATAGGTTCCTAGACTTGCTGATAAGAATGTGATTGGAACCAAATGGGTCTTTAGAAACATGATGAATGAAAGTGGCTAAGTGGTAAGAGACAAAGAAAGACTGGTATACAAACGATATTGTTAGGTTGAAGGTATAGATTTTGAGGAGACTTTTGCTCTTGTGGCAAGGATTGAAGCTATAAGAATGTTTTTAGCTTTTGTAGCACACAAAGATTTCAAGGTGTACCAGATGGATATGAAATATGCTTTCTTAAATGGAGAACTAGAAGAAGAAGTTTACATTAAACAACTAGAAGGATTCTAGATATCAGACCAAGGTGACATGGTGTGCAGATTGAAGAAAGCACTGTATGGACTCATGCAAGCTCCTAGAGCCTGGTATGTAGGGTTGGATAAGTATTTGATGCAATTAGGGTTTAGTAAAGGCATTGCAGACAATAAATCCTGTAGAAAGAAAGAGTGCAGATGTGTAAAGAGAAAGGGGGAGAATCTTGTCTTGATGGTTGTTGCAATTTTTCACATCATATGTTGCCATCAATGACAAAGGGGGAGATTGTTGCAAGTATATTGAGAAAATTGGCCTTTCCATAAGAAACAGGTAACTTACAATGAAGTGCAGTATAGACAGTGAGTGGCATGTTGAAGAATAGCTCGGTAGACTGCTCCTCATCTCCTACTAGATGAAGATCTTGATTTTTGGTTTGGAAGTTATCTAAAGGGATGTCTAAGGATGCTAAATCATGAGTTTGAGCCTCTAATATGAAGAATTGTGAGAGTTGCATTCACCTGAGTAAAGCCTGCTCTTTTTGTAAGTTTAGTTGGGACAAGGAGAAAGTAATATGCTCTGCATTTCTCTTCAATGAAGTATCTTTCTCTATGATTCAAGAGGAAAGTCTGGAATGATGATAAGTGCCTACAATTGCAGTGGTTCATGTTTTTGTGGTACACAAGCTATCTTTCTTTTATGATAGTTGAAGACAAAGAAGTTCATGTGTTCCGATAAAAAGATTCCTATGGATAAAGTGGTTAAGATTTGTACGGTTGCTCCTGATGATTATAATGTGCTTGTGGATACCTCCTGATCATGTTCCCATCATTACATTGGTCCGCATGGAAGAATTGTGAAGGTGTTTGAAGATTACTTCCAGATAGCATGTTGTGTAACTAGTTTGGCTGATCTGGTTGATCCCAGCGATTGGGAAGATATCTTGAAGATTGTGAAAGCATGTTGAAGCATGGAAGATCATGTTTGAGTCCTAGCTAAGGTGTGGTGTGATCCATGTGCACTTTTACTTCATCTCCCTTGCATAATGTTGTAATAGGTCAAGACCTATTTTGTAAATGTTTGTAATGCCAACCTTGGAGATTATTCCAATGGTTGATGATTGTAATGCCGACCTTGATGATCATTCCAAGGTTGATGTAGTGTATAAATACTTGTAGTTGAGTTGTGGAAAAGTTGTCCTTGAGTGTAATGGAAAGATTATAAGAGAGGTCCAAAAGGCAGAGCAGAGAAGAGGCATAGTAGAGAAGAGGCAGAGCAGAGAAGAGGTAGAGTAGAGTAGAGGTAGAGAAGAGTAGAGGAATTGTTATACTTCAATCATAAATATAAAAAGGTGTTGATTGTGGTAGTGAGCCTGGCAGTGAGCCTCTAGTAGGGTTTAGCAGCCCTTAGGGTTTAATAGCCCTTATTGTAATCTTGCTAGGTTTAGGGTTGAGGTAGTGAGCCTGCTAGACCTAGTTGTTCTTCATGATAGTGAGTTAGTATGTTTAGGCCCATGGAGTGACCAAGCCTAAACATCATTATTTCAAGATTACAATATATATTGAGAGCTAATCCACTCCATGGTTTTCCCCACCTTTGGGTTTTCGACGTAAAATCTAGTGTCTCTTGTGTTTGATGTTAATTTTCTGATTTCATGCATTCAAGACAATTGATTCACCCCCCTCTTTGTTGTCTGGTGCATATCAACAGGTTCCTAGACTTGCTGATAAGAATGTGATTGGAACCAAATGGGACTTTAGAAACAATATGAATGAAAGTGGCTAAGTGGTAAGAAACAAAGAAAGACTGGTATGCAAAGGATATTGTTAGGTTGAAGGTATAGATTTTGAGGAGACTTTTGCTCCTGTGGCAAGGATTGAAGCTATGAGAATGTTTTTAGCTTTTGTAGCACACAAAGATTTCAAGGTGTACCAGATGGATATGAAATATGCTTTCTTAAATGGAGAACTAGAAGAAGAAGTTTACATTGAACAACTAGAAGGATTCTAGATATCAGACCAAGGTGACATGGTGTACAGATTGAAGAAAGCACTGTATGGACTCAAATAAGCTCCTAGAGCCTGGTATGCAGGGTTTGATAAGTATTTGATGCAATTAGGGTTCAGTAAAGGCACTGCAGACAGTAATCTCTATTTCAAAATCAATGATGATGAAATTTTGATTGTTTTAGTCTTTGTTGATGATATTATATTTGGAGGCAATGAAGGTATGTGTAAGAAATTTGCAGAGGAAATGCAAAAGGAATTTGAGATTTTTATGTTTGGTGAAATGAATTTATTTTTAGGACTTCAAATTACTCAATCAAAAAAAGGAATTTTTATTTCTCAGTCCAAGTATGTGAAATAATTATTGAAGAAGTTTGGAATGGAGGATTCTAAGCCAATATGTACTCCTATGGTAACTGGTTGCAAGCTAAGCAAGAATGATGAATCACCTAAGACTAATCAGAAAAAGTATAGGTCTATGATTGGAGGACTACTCTATCTAACCCATACCAGACATGACATAATGCATGCAGTCTGTCTTGTGGTAAGATTTCAAGAAGATCCCAAGGAGTCACATGTGATGGAAGTCAAGAGGATCATAAGGTATTTAAAAGGCACTTCAGACTATGGATTGTGGTATCCCAAAGATACTGATTTCACTCTTAGTGCTTATATAGATGCAGATTGGGTTGGAGATGCTGATGATAGAAAAAGCAGAAGTGGAGGTGCTTTCCTCTTGGGTAATAGATTGGTTTCATGGTTGAGCAGGATCAAGAATCAATTTCTTTGTCTACTGCAGAAGTAGAATTTATTGTTGCAGCATGTTGTTGCACTCAAGTGCTTTGGATGAAGCAAACCTTGAAGGACATAAGAGTTGTGTATGAAGAACCAATTTCAATCTTTTGTGACAATACAAGTGCTATAAACATTTCAAAGAATCCAGTGATGCACTCAAGGAGAAAACATATATCAATAAGGTATCACTTTTTGAGACAAAAGGTAACAAAGAATGAAGTAAAGATCAAGTACGTATCTACAAAGGATCAGATTGCAGATATTTTCACTAAGCCTCTACCTAAGGATACTGTTGACATATTTTCCTCTATTCAGAGTCAAACGGTCCACTGTTAAAATTCTCGTTGAATCCATCTAAAGCCTGGTTTTGCAAACCCAGAAGCCTCTAAATTCCCATGTGTTTAGAGTCTTAGAGTTTTAAAATTTCTGAAGAATCATGCTCCCAAGGCCTTAGACCCTAAACCCTAAGGGTATTCTACGGAGCTGAGTGCTTTTTGTTCTATTTTTCTGTTGACCTGCCATTGCCTGTGAGGATCTTCTAAGTTATAGCCTCGAGCCCCTTTATGTCGTAAAATAATCGGCACTAGCTTTTAATTTTCAAAGGCTCTAAGTTAAATATTTTGAACCCCTTGTGTCTCGTCTATCTAGCGCAACCCCCTTTTTAAAACAACTTAATGAGCACGTGCTTTTTTTTGGTCCGAATGAGCCACATGGTGAGCTGTCGCATGCCCGCAAGCCTCCCAAGCTGATGTCACTTTCCTTCTGTGTAGCTGCGAAAGAATGACAAGTGTAAAGCATGGTCTATGAATAGGTCAAATGAAGCAGAGCATGCTAAGTGTCTTTAGATAATGAAAGGAAGAGGGCCAATGCAAATCTGATGGTCACGCATTGTTGTAGGGGAATCTTGCCAGTGATGAAGATCCTGTGCGTGACTATGAAATGCCTCCACATGGCATCTTGGTGCCACATGTCACAGAGGCCTGGGCTTATAGCCACAGGATCAAGAATCTCAAAATCGATGGAGGATGCTCTGCCAGGTGTCAAGAGGACAAAGGAGTTGGAGATGAAAGATCCAATGACAATGCAACATCGCTAGGGAATCAAGCCTATGGTAAAGATTCAGTGCAAGGTTGTGAAAAAAGGACATGTGGAGGCTTAGCGCACTCACGTAGAGCCAAAAGGTAGTGGCCCACTTCCTTTTGTGTGGCTACGATGGGGTGATGCATGGAAAACTAGTGCTCCTCCTCAGCGAAGAATCCAAAAGAAACCTTGGAGGCCATCAATCTCTTAAAGAAAATCTCGTCAATGGCCAGAATTTAAAGGAGATTACTAGGCATCCCAAAGGTGGTAAAATGTAGAACTTGACTATTTAAAGGTTTCAAGTGATGAAAGATGCAGAAATTCAAAGGGTTCGAGGACTTAAAGTGTTGTAAAAGCTTTGCTCAGGATTTTTGTCTCATCTACCATCAACAAGATCTGATCTTCTTAGCTACCTCTTAACAGATATTCACTGCATTAATTTCTACAAATCAACAAATCAACTACTCACATTAAAGAAGGAGAAACATTTTTCATCTACCTAGGCTCCAGATATTTTTTACAGTTAATTCTTGCAGATAGTCATCCCTTCAGCTGTAGATATTTTCTGACAGAGCCCATGGGGTAATTTATTGTAACCTAATTAGGTCAGGATTTGGAATTAGATGCTATATATGCATAAATGTAAGATGTAAAAAAGGTTGGAAAATAGTTGGATATTCTGATGCCTCTATATTCTAAACAAAACTTCCTCTGTTGTAATTGTGCCTCTTGATCAATACAAATGATGTTTTACTTTTCCATGCTATTTTAACTCTGTGTAGTCTTAGAATTGGTTGTTGTTTGTGAATGTTTAATTCTTGGAAATCCATTCTCTACCTTTGTTAGAATCTTCATGATCTATGTAATTTTATCAATTGTATTTCTTCATTTGTACATCTTAGCTCTATGAATGTTCTCATATTCAAACCTGGTGTATCACCTCCTTTTAATTTTAGTTTACTCCCTCTTTCTCTTTTCAAAACCAATGGATAGATCAGGTTTAGTCTTAGGCTCGCTGAACATTTCATTCAGCAAAGGAACCAACCTCTCTCTGAAGATTTGGTCTCCCTGTAGGGTCCCACACCTGGAGGTCATCTCAGTGTTTAACTAGATTGTTGGAGCCCTAAAAGCCTTCAACACCGGGTACAAATCTATGTGACAACAGTTTCTAGCATGCTCGGTGGGACAGTAAGCATAAGCAATTAAAGAAAATTGAATTAAGCTAAGAACCTGGTGTTCTTCTCATCACTCTACATTGTGGCAGAACATTCCATGCACCTGGTGACTCTACAAGCTACTGGTTCTGATCAGTACCATCTTTTATGCCTATGCAAACCAGGGCATCTTCCAGGGGTAACTTCCAGTTCACTGAATTATCTGTTGTTGCTTCAATGAGGAGGTCTAGGTTATCTAGGTCTCCTATGAGAAGGGGTAGAACCTCTATTTTACCTCTTTCAAGGGCTCAATCTACACCCCCTCCTATTAGGTTTCAATATAATAGAAGAAGCTTGCATATCCCTAGAGTGAATCTGAACATTCCTAGGATGGAAAAGAATTTGCCTTTTGTAACTTTCAATGGAGGAAATCCATTAGATTTGGTTGCATACAATGACATACCTGTTGCATCCTTGAAAAGTGTTTCACCCTTCACAAGTGATGGTTCTATAACCCCTACTGAGCATATCAAAGATATGTCCAATGTATGCTCAGTCCATCATATACAACAGGAAGATGTTGTAGTCCATCTCATGGTCTCATCTTTCAAAGGGAGAGCTCTTCAATGGTTTGGGAGCTTAACCCCTACTTCTATACATACTTGGGATGAGTTGGGAGAGGCCCTCTACAAACAGTTTGGTGAGAGGGTAGATAATGTTTCATTGCTTGAGTAGTTGATAACTATCAAGAGGGCTCCAAGTGAGATGCTCAGAGATTTTAACTTCAAATTGTAGATGACGTGGAAGAGAATTCTAGCTACCCTCATTCCATCTCCACAAGGTGTTTTCTTGTACTTTTTAAGAGCTTTGAATTCTGATATTACAATAATGATGTAAATAATGGGTGCTGAGACCCTACCAAATGGTTATGAGATAGCTCTGAAAGATGAAAATTGTTTAACACAGGATGGGAAAATCGCTCCCAGACCTCTTGTCCCACTTTTTCTAGAGTTGCCTTCTTCATCTCAACAACCCATTATTGCTCCTATCCCGGAGCCTAAGGATTCAACAACCCCTCTTTCTCATGAGGAGAGTGACCTTAAGACCCTAATGTCCATTTTGATCAACAAGGTGAATAGTATAGCTATTCAAACTACTCCCAAGCCCTAGCAAAACTATAACCAAGGGAAAACATCTAATCAGAATTGGAACCAAGGGTATAACACCAATAGAAACCAAAACTGGAATCAGGGTTACCAACCAAATAGATACCAAAATCCTAACCCTACACAACCTTTGCAAACTATTAGACCTATGCAAAAAATACCAGCTGTGAATATAGTTAGGGCCTTAGTCCCTACTCAAAATAATCTTACCCAGGAAGCAAATTGGTGTTACCCCTACAACCAACCTCACAATCAGTCCACTTGTGCTTTTAAAGCACAAGAATGGTGCAGAACTTTCACACTCATCAAACATCACTATCAGAGGTAGAGAATAGCATTCTTGAAGTGTCAAATGAGTTTACCAATGATGCTAGTATCATGATATGGACTGTAGAGGACTTCTGTGTTGTCAATCAGCCTATGGACAATGTTATTATGCCTATTGCAGACAACGTCAGGTCAAAGAAGAGGTAGTTGGAGGCTAGTCCCATGTCTATTGTGTTACAAAAAGAGCCTATTCCAAAGGCAAAAGTGGCCAGTGCCACAGTTACATTTTAGAGTAGCAGATCCACTACTGCAAAAGAAACTCCATTAGGCTCAAAGATGCCTAATCTAGCTGTAGAACAACCAAAAAGGAGAACATGGATTCCCTCTATGCATAAGGCAACCACTGTTCCATTGAATATTGTGGAACAGATGAAGAAAACAAATATCAATGTTTCCATGTGGGAAGTAATGTTGATCCCCTCACAGAGGGATCTGTTACAAGAGGCCTTAAGGCACTTCCCATCTATTGAGTCAGTAGTATCAAATCCATCAACTAAGTAAAAAGAGAAAACCCCTGCTAGTCTTGTGCAACCAAGTGAAGGACAAGTAGGTATAGTCAAGAAACCATCTCCTTTCTACTTGTCTTTGATCATCGACAAATTTTTAATACACAACTGCATGATAGACTCTGGGGCTAGTGTTTCAGTCATACCCAAGAAGATAGTAGATGCATTAGGCTTCAAGTGTACCCTTGTTTCATCAAGAGTATTACAAATGGATGGCACCTCTGTGAACACTATAGGAATGATCAAGGGACTAGATTTGACTCTGCATGCATGTCCAAACTTGACTTTCAAACTTGACATTTTAGTCATTGATCTTCCTCCCTTCTTTGCTATCTGTCTGTCAAGAGACTTCATAGCCAAGGTAGGTGGCTATCTTTCTTCTGATTGGTCTCATATGTTGCTAAGGACCAGATATGGTACATGATTCACCATCAAGACTGAACCAATTTTAGAAAATCATGTGGAGAATTATGATCATGGCCTGGTGAACCCACATGTGATGATTCAGGGTGAGGAAGTGTATGACTTAGAACCTATTGAGGAAGAAAATTCACCTCTTCCTATCCCTAACCTATTTTTTGATGAGTGGGTAGGGGATCATGAAAATTTTGATCCTTATGACACCACTAAGGTGACTAACTTGGGTAACTACATGATCCATGAAGGGGATCCTTCAGTCCCTTCTATACTCAAGCCAAATGATGACTCTATAGGCTTGTGGGAGATGTACTTTGATGATGCAAAGAGCAAGAATGGAGCTGGTGCAAGTGTTTTGTTAGTCTCCCCGAAATGGTAAGAAGTTGCATTTTGCTCATAGGTTGCATTTTTCTTGTACCAATAATGTAGCAGAGTATGATGCATTGGTCCATGGCATGTTGATTGCTGAGAAGGAAAATATCAAGCATCTAGAGATATTTGGTGATACCAATTGGTGGTTAACCAAGTCAAAAAGAGATGTGCTAAAAAAAACCAGCTTCTAAGAGCTTATAGACATAGAGTTTGGGGCCCGTTTGAGAGCTTTGATGCTCTCAACCTGTAGGTAATCCCAAGAAAACTAAATGCTAATGTTGATCAATTAGCAATGGTGGGAGCTCAATTTTCCCCACCTACATATTTGTTCCAAGGTCTTGATTAGCATGTGAAAATGGTCATCAGACCCTCTATCCCTAATAATAATATCCATTGGTAAATTTTTTATAGCGATGAGCAGATCGCATGCTTCATCTAGAATGACGTCGAGTTCTCTTCAAGGGTGTAGCTTAGGTTGCAAGAATCCTATGGTGATTAGATCATCCAACTCAAATCAAAAAAGCTACCCAAGGGTCTAGTTACTCTTGAGGCCATCTTCAGCTGTGATGATGAGTTGAAGGGAGAAAGGAATAACATGACCTTCAAGAAAGAAGATTACCAGAAGGTAACCCTTGCCCAAGACAAGGAGTTGCTTCTAGGAAAGGTGTGCGACGATGCAAAGTAGTAGGAATTCATAAGACTCACCCAGAAGTACAATAATGTCCTGCCATGGACATATAAGGATCTTAAAGGATTCAATCCGGATGTGGCTCAACATGCCATTGATCTAGATTCCAATTGCAGGCCAGTTAACCAAAAGCAACAGCCCATTAATCCAAAAATTGAGCCACTTATGAGAAAAGAGCTGACTAAGCTCATACAAGCAAGGATTATCTTCCCCATCAAGTATTCTACTTGGGTGGCTAATCTAGTGCCCGTGAGAAAGAAAAATGGGGAGATTAGGCTCTGTTTAGATTTCAGGGACCTAAATCGTGCTTCTCTAAAGGATCATTACCCTCTGCCCTCTATGGATTGAATTTTACAATAATTGTAGGGGCAGAGAGGTTTTCATTATTAGATGGCTTCTTTGGCTATAACTAGATCATTGTTAGAGATGAGGATATATATATATAAGACGACATTCACAACCAAATGGGGAATCATGGCATATGCAAAAATGCCATTTGGCTTGTCTAATGCTGGTACCACATTTTAGAGGGCAATGGATATTGCCTTCAAAGGATTTATAAATAGGTTCATCCTAATTTATTTGGATGAAATCGCAGTCTTCTCCAAGAAGGGAGAAAACCACATGGAGCATCTAGAGAAAGTTTTCTAGAGATGTAGAGGGTTTGGGTATCTTTGAACCCCAAGAAATGTATTTTTGTTATTGTCCAAGGTAAGCTTTTGGGTCACATAGTGTCTGAGGATGGAATATCCATAGATCCAAATAGAACATCTGCCCTCCTTTCTCTTCTCCCACCTGCTCACAAAAGGGCTTTACAATCATTTCTAGGGCAGATCAACTTTGTTAGGAAGTTCATCCCTAATTGTGTTGGCTTGGTGAAGCCTCTAACCCTTATGCTCAAGAAAGATGCAGTCTTTAGATGGAGTAAGGGAAGGATAGTTTTGAAAAGATCAAGGAAGAGATTGCCTAAGCACCTACTCTCATGAACCCAAATTATGAGAAGGATTTTGTCCTTTGTGCATATGGAGGAGAGAACAGTATTGCTGCTGTCCTAATGCAACAGAATGAGCAAGGACTAAAGCATCCCCCGGATTTCTTCAATCAGACCTTGAAGGACTATGAGGTCATAAATAGCCCCATGGATAAACAGGTATTTTCTGTTGTTAGAGATTTAAAGAAATTCAGATATATGCAGGCAAATAATCATATTAAAGTTTTAGTTTCTCATCCTAGTGTGAGAGATTACATAATGGGGATAGAGATTAGTGAAAAAAGAGCTAGTTGGGTCACAAAAATCTTGGAACATGATGTGGTCATCAAAGCCACTAAGATGATTAGAGGTAGAGGGTTATGTGAACATCTAGCTGAGACATCAATAGATAAGATGAGTTCATCTTACCATTTGAATGAAGAGGGATCTACAACCGAGCCATTATTTGTGATTTCTTGGACGATAGATATGGCTAGTTTCTTGTCCATTGGTGAGTATCCCTATGAACTAAACAGAACCAAAAGAAGACATTTTAGGCTGTAGTCTACCCCTTATGCTTTGGTAGACGGTGTTCTCTTCAAGAGAAACTTGGATGTAGTCTTACTGAGGTGCATAGAATCAGATTAGGTTAATAGACTTCTTGATGAGTTTCATGTTGGCCCAGCTAGTGGCCATTTCTTTGCTAGAGATAAAACAATGAAAATAATGAGGGCATGTTACTTTTGGCCCACATTATTCAATGATTCCCATGTATGGGTAAGAGGATGCAAAGAGTATGCTCTCTTTGTAGGAAAGAAAAGATTAGCAGCACTCCCACTCCACCCTATTCAGGTTGATCAGCCCTTCTCATAGTGGGGATTAGATTTTCTCAACATGATAAATCCCTCTTCCAGTGCTAGCCACAAGTGGGTTTTGACTGCAATAGATTACTTCACTAGGTGTAGAGGAAAAATAATGCGTTGTAGACTTAACACAATTCAGGGGTAAACCTATCTAAATAGTCCACTTGACAATATACACCTACATTAAATTATCGACCAAGGAGCATAAGCTTATGATGGCACTTGCACTATATGTTCCTTCACGGCTCATATTTTCCTAAACTATTCTATTTAATCCTATTCCAGATTATTCTACTCTACTAGAATTCATAAAAATACAAGAACAATAAAAATAGTTACAGAACCTAGTGGCTACGGGTACCTGCAGCATGAGCTGTAGATAGCTACTAATAACAAAAAAATATAGAGCTTAATCCAAAACTATTCAAAATGATAAGAAAGCTAATGATAACCTTCAGAGGACTAAGGTGGATCAATTAAACATTTGTTCATGAACCACAACTACTGTAATTATCAATAAGAGTATTCTACTTAACTGACAATGCATTTATAAAATAATAGAAAACAACTTTAACAAGAAAGCATAAATGAATAAGAAAATAAATGAAGTGAAGATCAATACCTTGAGTGGCCAGCTCAGGGGGCTGACTCACTTATCTGGAAATCAAATCTAACTCAAATACTCATGCATCCACATAACACATAGTTCCATTCATTTCATATCACACATAAAATCTTCTTTTCAGATTGTATTCAATAATTATATTTTAACAATTCATGTCTGGAGCTTCTAATATTGAATAAAAACTAACAATTGAGTAACTATATAACTAAGTAACTAACTTGACTCTGAGCTCATCCCTTAACTTATACAAAATGGGAGAATCTTATGCAACTACCAACTAACTACAATCATCAATCCATTCCTAGATATTAGGATACACAATTAAGATTGATTTTTTAATTCTAACTGGGCAGAGGAAGGAGAATCCTATTCAAATAAGAATTCCTATGCAATGGATCATATGAGAAACACATAAGTTGCATTTAGAATTCTGGAAGAAGTCTACTTCTTCTACATTTATTCCTTCCCATAATGATTCATGTTCAGCTTCCAGCGATCTGCACTTTTGGCAGCTTGACTTAAACTTCCTTCAATTCCCCTACTCTGTGACTCACTGCAAATTCTCCTCTCCTTGATGCCACGTGCTTGTTGCTGCATAGGGGTTAATCCACAAAATATATGCACACAAATAACCTCCATAATTAAACCATAAAATTTCATCTATATTGCATACATACTTATGTTCAAATCATTCAATTGATAAATATCATCATCATATTTCATATTAACAACATAGGTTCAAGGTTTTGCAAAGTATATAAAAACACAATATATTATGATGGTAATGTTTGAAAAGTATCTGGAAGATCATGTGGAAAAGGTATGCAAGAATATAAAGAATAACACAAAAGAGGCCAATATTTAAATCCATCATTCCCCCCAACTATCCTTTTGCTTGTACTCAAGTAAAACACTTAATAAAACATCTAGGGGAAAAGATTGTAATGCAAGGTGATCTGCCTAAGGTCCATCACATCTTTGACTCCCACCCCTTTCTTAAGATAGAAACCATTATAACATGCAAGCCTATCCATATTAATTAATTCTTCATTCCTACATTCATCATTCTTTTCTCCTGTCCAGTGTGGTACTGGATAGAGGATAATATGAGGATGATAAGTAAGTGGCAGCCATCCCACTCCTATTTATTCTGAAATCTGGATGTACTTTCATAATCTTTCAAACATGCTTATAAAATTATGGAAAGTGTGAGGCTCTTTCCTTTGCAACACTGGGGTTAGACTATTCCATCTTCTTTGTACATACCTTAGGTAGTTTTGAAGCATAGGTACTACCACCTATTGTATCCTTTTGTAATCTCAGAGTCTCAAATCCATAATTATCTTTCCTAGACCCTTGTGAGAAAGGAGTGTCAACCATTGAGTAAGGATTACATTGGAATTCAATGCTCCTTTTTTTATTTGCAGTGCCACTATTTTTTCTTGTTCTTCATATTTGCCCATTAATTCACCTCTGAGTTGCTCATTTTTGAAAAAGGATGACAGTGCTCTAACCTGTAAATTCCCAACATAAATTAAGGGGTTCCATTTTGTATCCTCTACCATCAGATAGTTGTGTAAACAATACTCACACAGTTGATCTTACTCCTCCAGATTAACTTCTTTGAAATAGCTGAAAAACATATGCCTTGAGTGTAAGGCAGGTTGATCATTACTGAACCTATTGAACTAAAAACTAATTTTTTTTTCCTTTAGAAACAATGCATACACCCTAGGTGGAGGCCTACACTCAATGTTCTAAATGGCTCTGTCTATTACCTCTATGAATTTACCTTCCAACCTTTTCAACTCCAAATTCTTACCTTCCAGTGATGCATTGAGAGTTTGTTTTTCTTTCTCCCATCTTTCTTTTACCTGTTTGGATTTGTGAGTAAGTTTCATCAATTCAAAGCCTAAAGAAAAAGTGGTGTGATATATTGGAAACCTTGATACATGAGGTTGTGGATTTAATGCTTCATTCTCTTCAGTTTTTGTTTTACTCACGACCATCTGTACTAACAGATCCAAGTTGGTTCCATGGCCGTAGGTTTGGATTTTCTCCTCTAATTCCTATATTCTTTTCTCCTTCTCTTTGTCCTTTTCCTCATATCCTTTTACTTGCTCTTCCAATTATTTTATCATGTCAAGAGCTTCTTAAATCTCTTTCCTTATATTCCTATCTTCTAATAGTTCTTTTTCCTTTTCAAAATTTAAACCTTGTTGTCCTCAATATCAGTTGTGCTCTTTTTGTAGGACAAACCCTAGGAACTTGTCCCTTTCATAGCCTACACTCTAAGTACACATTTTTATGGAAGTCTCTTCAACCTCATGCATAGTCCTCTAACACCTAAGAATGCCTTGTAACGTTCTCCTAGGTCAGTTCCTCGAAGTTCATGAAATTCGACTAGGTTAAAAGCTTGTCAAATTATCAATTTTGACCTTTTAGAGTGTTAGAAATTTTTTAATAGTTAGCATGCAAGGGCGGTTAAAAATCTTGCCCCTGCATGTAACTTGTTTTTCCCATATGCTTGGGTGGTCATTTTGACCACCCGAACATGTTATTTTTCCTTTGCATGTAGGAGTGGTCATTTTGACCGCTTATGCATTTTTTTCCGTTCTAGCATGTAAGGGCAGTGAAAATTGTCGCCCATAGACATTGTTCTTTAGTCATGTGAAAGCAGTAAAAAGTATCATTTGTGCACTTTGATGACTTTGAGTCTAACTCATGTACAATTAATGCACAACGAATTTAGCTTTTAAAACATTTTTTATGTTTTAAATCATTTTAAAACTTCATTTCTAAGTATTTTCAGTTGTCTCTCTTTCCCTCTGAGATCTCATTTGCTTTCAGATTTTCCCACGAACACGTGGTTTTATTTTTTTAGAGGATCGAAGGTTGTTTTTAGCTCTCGCCTGCAATGTTTTCTAGGTAGGGTTTTCTTAATTCCTACTTGTTTCTTTGTTTATTAAATGTGCTAGGGTTTTAAAATGTTTCCATTTTTGGTTTATTTTTCATTTTCAAGGAATCCTAGGTTTTTCCAAAGATCTTATTCTAAAACCTAGGGTTTTTGTTTACACGTCGTTTCATTCATCATTTCTTGAGTGTGCTTTGTTGTGTTTGTTTGGTATAGTCAATGTTTTTCGTCATGCATTTAATGTTCCTATGTTAAATTTTAAAGAATGTTGTCTCATTTGTTTCTGTGTTAGTTTTTAAAATGTTTTCATTTTTCTGCCTTAGTAGTTTTGTGTTACCCAAATGTGCAAGGGTAGTTGAATTCGTCGCCTATACATGTTTTTCCCAATTGTTACAATGTGCTTGGGCGGTGAATTTCATAGCCAATGCACATTTGTCATCCTTTTGAGAGACATGCAGGGGTGGTGAAATTCACCGCCCATGCCTCTTTTGTTTTTATATCCAATATGTAACGTCGAGGGTTTTACCCACCCGAGCATATTCACTTTCAACCCAACCTAAGTGTGAGGGTGGTGAATTTGGCTTCCTAAACACAACCTTCTAACTTACCTAAAAACCAAATGCAAAGTTGGGGTTTTGACCCGTCCATGCACTTAAAAAAAAGTAAATCTACTTACATGTAGGAGCAGTCAAAATGACCACTCGTACATGAAAGTTCAAGTTTCTGCCTGTTGGGAATTAAGGTGTCTCAACCTTGTAAATTCCTTACATTATTAATGTTTGTATTTATTATTTAATTGCCTATGTTGTAAATATTTGTAAATTCCAATTGTCATATTGTGGGATGTGGCACGATGATGTGTCAATCCTACATGGAATATGACAACTTGTAATTTTGTCCTCACATGAGGAGATAGGCATCCCACTTTGTGGTAGGAACATTTTTCCATGTGTTGGCATCTTCCATGTTGTGTAAGGGAAATATTTGACCGAAACGGTTATGACAGATTCCTATGACGAATCTATGACATGTAAGAGCATATGTCATAGCCCATTTTGGAAATAGGCGACCCCTTTGGGATGGGAATTATGGAAAAGTGTCAGGCACATTCTACAATGTTGACCAAGTGTCCTTAGGCATGGGTTTTGGGCCATGAGGCCATGTTGGATGCCCATTCCAAGAAAGGTCCAATATTGCCTTGTATTTTCTATACAAACAGGTTCTTGGAGAGGGAGTTGTATCACAGGTTTTATAGGTACTATTATGCTACCGGATTGACTCCAGACATAAGTGTCGAAGACCATTGAAGCTTGCATTGCAAGCGTATTGTAAACATTATTTCAGATTTGTTAATACATTGTGCAGGTCTCTGAGTGTGGGTTTTTCACCTGATAAGGGTTTTCCCCACCGTAAATCTTTGTCTCTCTTCTTCTGTCTATTTTCTGGTTCTTGTGTTTCGCTGCAATATCTCACGTTAATGGTTTAACATTGCTGTAATAGTTAGGATAAAATTGAATTTGCATAGCCCTCTTCTCATTAGATTAATGTAGGAAGCGATTTTCGCACACCTAGCTTCCTTTCAGTTGGTATTAAAGCTTGATCACCTTTGGTCCTAGTTGTTGGGTAAGGGTTTTTTGAGCTGATCTTAGGTTGAGTGGGAGTCTGTGTAGAGTATTTTGTATCTTATTGCAGCAAGGAGATGGCAAACACATCAGGAAGATTTGAAGTGGAGAAATTCAATGGCACTAATTTTGAGCTATGGAAGCTCAAGATGGAAGACATGCTTGTAGACCGAGACCTTTGGGAAAGTGTTAATGGAACTAAACCAGCTGCAATGTCACAAGATGAGTGGGATCTCAAGGATCGGAAGGCTAAGGGTCTCATAAGACTTAGTCTTGCTGATTTTGTTTTGTTAAATGTCCATGAGGAGACTACTGCAAACCTACTTTGGAAGAAGATGGGGGATGTTTATCAAGCCAAATCCCTAGTTAATAAACTTTTCATGAGAAAGAAGTTGTATTCTCTTTGAATGGAGGATGGAGGATTCGTCGCTGAATATATGAATACCTTTAACATGCTAGTTGCACAATTGACATCTATTGGTGTGAAGATGGAGGAGGAGGATCAGTGTATGACCCTACTTTGCTCTCTACCGGACTCATGGGATCATCTTGTCATGGCTATTGGAAGCACCACATCCACATTCAAAATGGAAGAAGTGGTTTCTTCGCTGTTGTCTAAAGAGATGCGGAGAAAGTCTTCTGAGGTAGCCAAAGAGGCCCTTGCAGTTTGTGGAAGACCCAAGGAGAAAGGGAAGAAGAAGAACAAGAAAGCTGAGAAGGGTAGATCCAAATCCCGTGGGAGATCTAAATCTCCTGGAAAGTCCAAGGCTCTTTGTTGGAACTGTGGCAAAACTGGGCATTTCTGAAAGGAATGCAAAGAGGAGAAGAAGAAGAAGAAGAAAGCTCCTGATTCAGATTCTGACAAGTCACAAGATGATAGTGATGCTTTCATCGTAGCCCTGGCAACCCATGCATCTGACGATGTGTGGCTAATTGACTCTAGTGCATCATTCCACATGACCTCGCATCGAGACTGGTTCACTAAGTATGAGAAGTTCGATGGTGGAAAGGTATATCTGGGTGATGACTCTCATCTGAAGATTGTTGGTCATGGAAGAGTCTCTATCCAATTCCCTAATGGTCGAGTGAAGGGGATCTCTAGGGTTATGCACATCCCAAGATTAGCACAGAACCTACTTTTTGTAAGTAGTTTGAATGATGTAGGTGTGCAGGTTGTCTTTTCGAAAGAAGGATGCAAGATGACTAGAGGAGCTATGGTGCTTGCTAAGGGTACTAGGAGAGGTACCCTATTTCAACTGGAGGCATGCATTTCACAATGCAATAGTTCTTCTGACTCAAGGAAGAGGGCAATAGTCACTTCATCCCCACCATCTGAACGAGCAGTGAAGAAATCTGTTGTTTCTAGTCTTGATGGTTGTAATCGTGCATTGGAAGTTAAACTTCCTACTGAAAAGATAATGTTATGGCATAGGAGATTTGGCCACATTGGTGAGAAGGGTCTTCGTGCCCTTAAAAATAAGAACCTTGTTGAGGGGTTAGATGATTGTAATCTTGAGTTTGACTTTTGCGAACATTGCATTTATGGAAAACAAAACCATGTTTAGTTTTACTCAAGTTCTTATAAGTCTTTTGTGTGTTGGACCTTATTCATTCTGATGTGTTTGGTCCTATTAATGTTCCTTCATTATCAAAGTCTGTATATTTTGTATCTTTTATAGATGATTATAGTAGAAGGACATGGATTTATTTTCTCAGAAGCAAATCTGAAGTCTATAGCAAGTTTAAGGAGTTTAAGGCCTTTGCTAAAAATTAGACTAGTAAAAAGATTAAATGTTTGAGAACTAACAATGGTGGTGAGTCCTGTTCTATAGAATTCGATAAATATTGCAAGGAACTTGGGATTGAAAGACATAAGACAACTCCATACACCCCGCAACAAAATGGAGTTGCAGAGAGGATGAACAAGACACTGATGGAGAAGGCTAGGAGTATGCTTAGTGGAGCTGGACTAGAACAAAAGTTTTGGGTTGAAGCTGTTGCCACTGCTTGCTATCTGGTAAACAGATCTCCTACATCAGCTCTTGTTGGTAAGACACCCATGGAGGTGTGGTCTGGTAGAAAGCCTTCAATAAAGCATCTTCATGTTTTTGGTTGTGAGGCATATGCACATGTGCCTAGGGAGAAGTGGTCAAAGTTAGAGAATAAGGATGTTAAGTGTATCTTCATTGGCTATGGTGTCGGTGTGAAAGGCTACAAGCTTTGGGACACTGTGGCTGAAAAAGTGTTGTATAGAAAAAGTGTCATCTTCAGAGAACTTACACCTTCTTCCACTATTTTACAGCCAGAAGAAAAAGTTAAGAAAGAGGATGTTGTTCAGTTTCCTCCTACCCCTGAGAAGACTTAACAGAAAGACAATGTTGGACCTGATGATAGGGAGAGCTCTGGAAGCTCTAAAAGATCAGATGAAGAAGCTGAACCTCAACCTCAACCCTTAAGGAGGTCTACACAGATAAGAAAGCAACCTGAAAGGTTTGGTTTTACATTGCTTGATTCTAGTTGTGCTTATGATTTAATCACTAACAGTGATGAACCTAGAACTGTGTCAGAGGCTTTGGATATGAAAGATGTAGGTTCCTGGAAGGAGGCCATGGAGGAAGAAATGACTTCTTTGGAAAAGAATCAAACTTGGGACTTGGTGCCTTTGCCTCCTGGATGGAAACCCGTTGGATGCAAATGGGTGTTCAAGAAGAAGATTGGTGCAGATGGCAGTGTTGAGAAGTATAAGGCCAGATTGGTTGCGAAGGTGTATTCACAAGTGGAGGGTATTGATTATGGTGAGATCTTCTCTCCCATTCCAAAGATGACATCCATTTGATTCCTGTTGTCTCTTGTAGTAGCTTATGACTTGGAGGTAGAATAGATGGACATGAAGACAACTTTCCTTCATGGTGATATGGAGGAAGAAATCTACATGTCACAGCCAGATCATTACATGGTGAAAGGTAAAGAAAATTTGGTTTGCAAACTTAAGAAGTCTTTGTATGGTTTGAAGCAATCCCCTAGAGATGGTACTTGAAGTTTGATGCCTGTGTTGTCAATTAGATTTGTGAGATTGAAATCGGATCACTGTGTGTACTTTAAGTTTGATGGTGATCGTATTCTCATTGTTGCACTATATGTTGATGTTATGTTGCTCATTGGGAAAGGTAAGAATATGATTTCTGATTTCAAATCTCAGTTGTCAGCACAGTTTGAAATGAAAGATTTAGGGGCAGCCAGCTACATTCTAGGAATGGAAATAAGAAGAGATAGAGCTAACAGAAAACTTTGGTTAAGCCAGAGTAAGTATGTGAAGACCATGTTGGATAGGTTCAGCATGGCGGATTGTAGACCATTGTGTGTTCCTATTTCTTTGGGGACAAAGTTATCTGTTGAGGATTGTCCAAAATCTCCTAGTGAGGTGGAGGACATGAGTAGAGTACCTTATGCTAGTGTTGTTGGCAGTTTGATGTATGCTATGGTCTACACAAAACCAGACATGGCCCAAGCAGTGGGAGTCCTTAGTCGATTTATGGCTAATCCTGGACGAGTTCATTGGGATGCAGTTAAGCAAGTGTTTAGATATTTGAGGGGTACTTCTGAGTATTCCATTTGCTATCATGGTAATGTTACAGGACCTCTGCATTCCGTTGACATTCATGGATTTGTAGATTCAGATTAGCCAGGTGACATTGACAGCAGGAGATCCACTAGTGCTTATGTGTTTACACTATTTGGTGGTGCTATTAGTTGGATGAGTAAGTGACAGCCTGTTGTTGCTTTGTCCACGATAGAAGCTGAGTATATAGCAGCAACTCATGCTTGTAAGGAAGCCATTTGACTTAAGATATTGTGTTCAGATATTGGTGTTGATGTAGGATAGATAACAATCAGTTGTGACAGTCAGAGTGCGATTTGCCTTACAAAGAATCTAACTTTCCATGCTAGAACCAAGCACATTGATGTTCAGTTTCACTTCATGTGAGACATGGTTGAGGATGGAAAGGTAAATTTAGAGAAGGTAGATACTTTGAAGAATGTTGCTGATGCATTGACGAAGCCAGTTAGCACAGAGAAGTTTAGATGTTGTTCAGAGTCTATGGACCTCTCGGCCTATAGCAGTTAAATCTTGTTATTCTATTGGCTCTTACAAGGTGTTCGACAAGTGGGAGAATGTTGGGAATTAAAGTGTCTCAACCTTGCAAATTCCTTACATTATTAATGTTTGTATTTATTATTTAATTACCTATGTTGTAAATATTTGTAAATTCCAATTGTCATATTGTGGGATGTGGCACGGTGATGTGTCAATCCTACATGGAATATGACAACTTGTAATTTTGTCCTTACATGAGGAGATAGGCATCCCACTTTGTGGTAGGAGCATTTTGCCATGTGTCAGCATCTTCCATGTTGTGTAGGGAATGTTTGACTGAAACGATTATGACGGATTCCTATGACGAATCTATGACATGTAAGAGCATCTGTCATAGCCCATTTGGAAATAGGCGACCCCTTTGGGATGGAAGCTGTGGACAAGTGTCAGGCACATTCTACAATGTTGACCAAGTGTCCTTAGGCATGGATTTTGGGCCATGAGGCCATGTTGGACGCCCATTCCAAGAAAGGTCCAATATTGCCTTGTATTTTCTATATAAATAGGTGCTTGGAGAGGGAGTTGTATCACAGGTTTTACAGGTACTGTTATGCTACCGGATTGACTCCAGACACGAGTTTCAAAGACCATTGAAGCTTTCATTGCAAGTGTATTGTAAACATTCTTTCAGATTTGTTAATACATTGTGCAGGTTTCTGAGTGTGGGGTTTTTCACCTGATAAGGGTTTTCCCCACCGTAAATCTTTGTCTCTCTTCTTCTATCTACTTTCTAGTTCTTGTGTTTTTCTACAATATCTCATGTTAATGGTTTAAAATTGCTGTAATAGTTATGATAAAATTGAATTTGCATAGCCCTCTTCTTATTAGATTAGTGTAGGAAGCGATTTTCGCACACCTAGCTTCCTTTCACCTCCAATATGCAAAAGCGGTTAAAACCACTGACTTTCAACTTTTTGCAAATGATACCTACCTACATGCAAAGGTAGCCTTTTTCACCGCTCTTACATCAAAATTAAAAATACCCACATGTAGGACCAGTCATTTTGACCACCCGTGCATTGACTCCCTCAAAATTTCCCAACACTGGGAATTTTTGAAAAATAATACCTTTGACCCGCTTTCACCCAATTTTTTGACTTGCGCACTCTCTAGCCATTTTAAGCTCATCCCTATGAACATGATCATCATTACGCAGTTTCCCTAAAATACCAATGTTTCCCCTAATCGCAAGATCATGAATTTTTGTAGTTTTTGCAAGTAGTAGCTGTGGTCAACACCGCATCTAGTAATTTCTTCAAACCTAATGTCAGAGCCATCTCCATCTAAGGCTAAGGCAATGAAGTATAAGTACCAAGGGGTTTTTCCTATTACTTTAGTGTAGTCAAACATTGATGAAATTAGAGATACTAAAATAGGCCATATTGATATGGCAGAGTTTGTGGAAAGAACCAAGCAACCAAATCCTCCACGTTACATGCAAAGGATCATTATAGTAACATACACTTGGTGGCTTCATTCCCAATTACAGCCCATAATCCAGAGTTTGTCCTTCAAGTGGCAAGCCATTATGACAAAGACACTAGAACTGTGGTTGATTCCAATGGAAACATTATCATGAGATTAGATGCAGAGTTCTTGGACAAGGTATTCATGTGCCCACCAATTGAGAATTTTGGAGAAATTGACTTTGCCAAAGGTCAACAAGATTTTTATAATGATGTTAAATCTGCCAAGAGGCATATTAATAACAAGTGGTTGAAAACTCCTCAAAGTAACCTATCTAGATGGCCCAGAGGACTTCCAAGGAGTGACTTTGTATAGGAAGTTAGTGATTTAATTACTTTGTTAAGCAGAGTTAGAGGTTTTTCTTCTTCTTCTACATTCCATGAGTGGATGTATTTATACATTAGGGGCATTCTTAAGGGGCAAGAGAAGATATCTTGGGGAGAATAAATTAGTAATGCTTTGCATGATCAACTGCTTAAGGTTAATAGTACTTTCAAGTTTTATATGACCTCCTATCTAGTGTATGTTGCTGGATCAATGAGGATTTTTCCAAGTTTAACTCAAGAGGGAGATGGACTTTCTGTTCTTCTTAATCAACTAGTGCAGTATCAAAACACATAAGCTTTAAATGAACATGGAAGCAGAAATAAACTCAGTACACATGACACAATATTTTTGACGTGGAAACCCTGTTAAGGGAGAAAACCATGGGGTGATTAACCCAAGAATGTATTCTCTGTTAGAAGAATAGAAATACAAAAGATGGCACTTGCCAATTAGGGCTCACTGCCCGAGCACACTGCTCACAAGAGGCTCATTGCCTACAAGAGACTCATTGTCTACAAGTTATAAGAAAGTAACAAGATACTTGAACTGATGAGAAGCATCCACATATGCTGGAGTTCAGTTCTGGTTAGGCTCTGTATACTGATCTACTGCACTTCATTCTTCCTCTTCTTTTGTGTTGCTGTCCTTTCACTTACTGAACCTGCCTTACTACTTTCACACTATACTTCTGCTTTTATTCACACATCCCAACACACACAACACCCCCTTATATCCAAATCCATCTGGTATATATATCCGCACAACATATTTCATCCTCTTTCTAGTCGGCATCCGGAATAGTCAATATTTTCCCAAACTTCAGTCTGTTGGCTGAATCCTTGCTCACCAAGTGATGCAGATTAAGAAGATACTTATAGAAGTCATCTAACATGTCAGCCAATCATGGATGATACCTTAAGAACCTTGATCACCATCAATATCTCATCCAGAATAGTTCTAATGCAATGTTTATTAGTTCTTCCCCTGTCTACTTTGCCAAACTGGACCCCAAAACTTAGATGCTCATATCTTTTCACTCTCTTATCATTGGAGGCTCAATCCTTGGAATCTAATAGTCAAGGTATTTCTCTTGACTTTCCTGAGTCCGCACTTTATCCGGACTTGACTGTCGAACCTTGCCACATGCTCTATTCTTGCTTACCGGACCACAACATTCTTCAATCTAGCTTCCGGTATAGGCACACCATGTCCTGCGGATGCATGGGATGAACTTTGTTGCCATCAATGACAACAATCATGAAGCCATAATGTGTCTCTTGCCAACAATCTCCCCCTTTGGCATTGATGGCAACACTTAGTGAAAAATGACTAAGTGTTATGCTACACTCCCTCTTGGTTGATGCTCTGTTCTAATATATATTTTACCGGAGCTCCCCCTTAGCTGGATTCCACATTTTTCACTGTTCCTCACTCCCCCTTTGACATCAATGGCAAAGGGTAGGGCTCGCGCACCAAAAATTGCTCAAAACTTTATCTATACTTAGCCGCATTAGTACATAAACAGGTTATACTTACATATACTGTAGTATGTCTGCAAAAGTTGTCTTCAACTGGACAAGTTCTATTGTCCAACTCTACTTCATCCTGTCCAAAATTGAGATGTGACCACTCAACAGGAATGCAAACGCATCTACCCTTTTTAGATCTGTCGGATCACTGGTCCGGGCTGTGATCTAAGCTTCTTTTATGGCCTCATGCATGGCCTCTAACTTAGGGATAATTATCCCTCTAAGTTCACCCAACCTGCTTATTCTATTTTTCTTTTCCTTCTCAAGCTTCTTGATTTCATTCAAGACTGCAATAGTCTGACATTCTTGATTTATTATGGAAGAGGAGAGAGGATCAAAATTCTTAGAAAGTTTTGTTAGTTTGTCCTCCTATTCTTTCACTTTCTTTTCAATATCCAATATTACTTTGGACCATGATAAACAAAATTTGTACATTTCCCCACCATCTTTAAGAGCATTTTCTAAGCTCTTTATCCCAATATTCATATTCCTCCTATCATTAGTTATTAACCCTTGTACCTCTGATAATCTTTTTGCCAAAAATTCCTTCCGGACCTTATCTTCTGCTGACTTCTCTAGGGAAACAAAATGTGTGCTAACAATATTGACTAGAGATTTGAGATTACCAGATGAGGAGGCTGAGGGATCCTTCTGAAAAGATGGCATGATCTTTTCTAATACTCCGGATGCAACTTCTATTAGCTCACAGTCTTCCATGTGAGACTTCAGGAGTTTTTCTTTTGCCTTTGCATTAGCAAATGAAGCTATCTTCATTGTTTGTACCAGGGAAAGAGAATCAAAATCAAATGGCCCTTGTAGAAGTTCTGGTTCATCAATCTCCATTGTCTCTTTGTTTAAGAATTCTTTGACAGTTTCTACAGTGTCTCTTGCCGGAGACAAATTCTTCTTCTCTTCTGCAGTCTTAGAGCTATCTCTCCTTCTACACTCTTACCACTAATAGCTGTGGTCTTCTCTGTTGAAGTCTTCTTTCCTTATGCAACCTTAGTGCTGTCATCTTCTTTTTCCTTCACTTCTTTTTCTTTATCCTCTATTCTTTCTTCTCCTTTGGATCCGAAGTCAGTAGGGGAAATCGGAGGAGTGATGTTTGCTTGTTCATGGGCCACCTCTTCCGAAGCAGAGGAATCCAAGTCCTTATCTTTTTCTTCACCGGTGTCCATTACTTCTTCTGTCATTGCCTCAGTAGATTCTTTTTCAACACTTGTAGCCGAGGGATCAACACCCAAGTCCTCTATAATAAGAGTGTTGAATCTTTTGTATGCATTCCGAAGGATCTCTTCTATCTCTTTTGCTATTTTGTTAGTTTCTCTGAGCATAAGTTGATTCATTCTTGCTTTGCTCTGGAACTCATCCTTGTAATCTTTGAAGATCATATTCATTTTTTTTGAATCAATTGAAGGATATAGCTGAATGGCTATCTGTTCTCGGATCTCAAGATCTTTTGCCATAGCATTACTCTTTCTTATTTCTAACTCTTTCTCTAGGCTTTTGGGAATAAGAGATATAATTTCAATAAAAGCCTTATTGTAGTTATTTAGATACTCGACTGCTGCTTCCTGCAAGATCTTTTGGTCAGCCTCATTATAATCATCATAGAATTCAGCCATTGGTTGAAGGTTTCCATCCACAGTAACTGATTTGACGACATCATCTAATGATAGAGTGGGCTTTTCAACAAACTCTTATGCCTCTGCCTCCTTGGTTTCACTCGATACTTTCCTTTTCTTTTTCATCTTCTTGATTTCTTCATCATATTTTGTCTCTTCTTCATCTTTCTGGCTTGTATAAGACCTTGTAGCCTTTGTCTTAGTCCTTTTCTCTGCTTTACCGGATGATTTTTTTTCCAGTTTTGATGCCTTTGAGGTCTTAGCAGTTGTAGGTGCAGACCTCTTAGAGGATTTGGTCCAGGAGGGGGCTTCTACCAGATCACTTTCCTTTTCTGCTTCTTCCTTCTCTTTTTCTGCCCTTTCCATCTTTTCTCTACTGGCATCAAGTGCCTCTTTTGAAATGCCAAAACTTTTGGCAATTGTCTCAACTTCTTTTCTCACTCTTCTTTTCATTTCTGGTTGTCGTAGCTCCACATGGATCTTCACACTTAACTCTTTAAAGGTTCAAAACCTTTATGCCTTAGGATCCTTTGGCTGACTTAGCATGTGTTGAACATGCAACTCTACAATTTTCTCAACAACTTCATATCCCATTGGCATGATCCATACTACCCTTGGCTCCACTGCCTCCATTAGGCACTGATCAGTTTCTACCATAAAGCAAACTGTCTCCTTATATTTTTCAACTAATGATTTGGGAATTCTTTCTCTAGCCTGCATCATGTTTTGAAAGTTTTTGAAATAACCCCACAGTGCTGTATCCTGTGCCTTAGCATTACCAAGTCCATACAGGTAATCCCTGATTTGGATGGCTATTGGTCTATCATTCTACTTCACCCAACCACTGGATTCAGGAAGCTCATTCATGAAGTAGAAGAACAAACACAGTATCAACCCACCATATTTGAAGGAATTCTTCTTATCTTTCTTTATCTTCTACAAATTCTCCAAGAGTTGGTTCAGAAGAAGCTCACAAAGATCATAGTCTGCATTCCTCCTCAAAATTTCATCAGCAGTATATATAGTAGTTTTAGATACTAAATTCTCCCTGCTAGAGTGATATATCTTATATCCAATTATCATTGATGCAAACTTGATATCCAGATCTGTGATATCCTCAATTGTTATTGCTCTTTTATCAAACTTTGATCCAGTAGCCTCACTTACAATTTGGTTTTTGACAGATTTGAGAGTGGGCATCTCACCAGTTGAGTGCAATCCAGTTATTGTCTTAATGGCATCCTTAGTGATCTTGAATGGTCCATTTAACCACATGAAGTTATCATGCACCTTGCTCAAAACATACCGGACCCATTCATCTTCTATAAAACAAGGGAAATGAATACATTGTGCAAAATGCTTTTCCCGGATGGCTTTATATTGAGTTTTAATTTCAAATGAGTCATCTATCAAATGCTTGTGATAGATATCAACTAGCTTAGATTCCCCAAATTCTTCAATGTTCGCATGAATATATGCCCTAATATCTTCTCCATGCAAAACCCCATGCGGAATGCTGGAAAATGCCCCTAAGGGGTCCACTTCTAGAGATTTATAAGGATGTTTCTTAAATTTTGGTCGAGGCCTATCAGAAATCTTCACCACATTTGGAGTAGTCATCTTTCAAAGATTTGCAGAGAGATAATCAAGAACGGAAAATACCTTTTGCGCTTCTAGGTTTCACGGAGTGAGCTGGATCAATTGCTGGATGAATCAACTTCTGTAGATGATTTTTGATGGGCTTGAGGAAATTTGTTGTAGAGATCCTTTTCGTTTCTTCTCAAATGTAGAATGAACAAATGTTTAATAAGAAAAACCCTTATATTACTCTGCAAACCCTAATACCAAGTTGCAATAAATGCTCAACTTAAGTCATTCTGGTTTGCCTTGTTTTCCTTATCCAGATGACTTGTAGAACCGAAACAATCTTGTTTCAAACATCTTGCGGATCTTCCATATCTCAACCACAGCTTGTTTAGATGTTTCTCTGAGAACCCTTTAATCCACAACTCTCCTTGTGCCAATCCTGACACCAATTAACTAGCTGGGGGAAAAGTGTTTTTCCTTGTGTCTCCCCCTGAGCCAGAGCTCACTTTTTAATTTTCGGAAGGATTATCAGCACTAGATTCTGGTGTGGATCCATCCCCTACATTTTTTATACTTCTCTTCACCCAAATCTTGTTCATCTCACTTTGAACTTCATCCACATTCACTTTTCTTTTTCCCTTATCTTGATTCTGATTATGATGTATCGGACCTCTTTTGTCCTGATTCTTGTTTTTACAGAATTTGGCAATATGACCAGATCTATTGCAATTGTAGAAAACAACATTTCTTTGCATATTTGATTGATATCCTTTTGATCTGCATTGATTAGCCATATGACCCATTCTATTGCATGCAAAGCATCTACCATTGAATGAATTGTTCATTTGCATATTTCTTCACTCATGAGATTTGTAACCATACCTCTTGCAGTTGAAACATTGTCCGAAGAAGGATGTATTAGTCTGATTCATTCTTTTTCTGCATTGATTAGTTTTGTGACCAAAGTTATTGCAGTTGTGGCAGTATCCATTGAATGATGGATATCTTTGAGCATTAGGTTGCCTTATCGAAGGTCTTCTAGGCCTATTTCTTGGATTTTCTGATCCAAACTTCTTCTGACCGGATCCGGAGCTTTCACCTTTCTCATATCCCAAGCCACACTTGTCATCTACCCTCTTTTGGCTTTCAAGAAGAACTTCAAGTTGAGCAGAACTTATCTTGAATTTTTCTTTGTATTCATTTATTGTTTGAAGATCCCTTTTAAGAGAGATAATTTGATCCTCAAGTTTTTCTTCATTATCTTTAGCATCTTCAAGATCAGATTCAAGATGTCTGATTATTCTATCCATCTTGTGGTAGTCTTCTGTTTTCTCTTTGAGAGATAGTCTTAGATCATCTTCTATTTTTCTTTTTTCTTCAATTTCTTGAGTAAATTTTATGACTCCAGATTCCATTTCATGTCTTATCATAATGACTTCTTTTGATAACTTTTCACATAACTTGGTTTTCTCCTTCAGAACTTCATTTGTATCATTTGCTTCACCTTGACTTGCCAATTGCTGAAGTAGATCCTTTCTCTTTTTCATAGAGATACTCAGTTTCCCTTTTAGTTCATTTATGAAATCATCAGCCTGTTTGAGTCTTTCCTTCAATTCATTCACTTCAGAGTTAGATTGTTCAAGATCATCTAAGGCAGTCTGAAGTTGTTCCCTCATACCATACACATCCATTTGAATTCCCAGATCTTCCTCAAGCTGTTAGGCTCTGTTAGGAGGAACTTGGATTTGATTCCAATTGTTGATAACTGAGATGGGGGGTGAATCAATTATCTTAATTATTTTAACTTTCTGTTCTTAATCAACTAGTGCAGTATCAAAACACATAAGCTTTAAATGAACATGGAAGCAGAAATAAACTCAGTACACATGACACAATATTTTTGACATGGAAACCCTATTAAGGGAGAAAACCATGGGGTGATTAACCCAAGAATGTATTCTCTGTTAGAAGAATAGAAATACAAAAGATGGCACTTGCCAATTAGGGCTCACTGCCCGAGCACACTGCTCACAAGAGGCTCACTGCCTACAAGAGACTCACTGTCTACAAGTTATAAGAAAGTAACAAGATACTTGAACTGATGAGAAGCATCCACATATGTTGGAGTTCAGTTCTGGTTAGGCTCTGTATACTGATCTACTGCACTTCATTCTTCCTCTTCTTTTGTGTTGCTGTCCTTTCACATACCGGACCTGCCTTACTGCTTTCACACTATACTTCTACTTTTATTCGCACATCCCAACACACACAACACCCCCTTATATCCAAATCCATCTGGTATATATATCCGCACAACAGATTTCATCCTATATCTAGTCAGCATTCGGAATAGTCAATATTTTCCCAAACTTCAGTCTGTCAGCTGAATCCTTGCTCACCAAGTGATGCGGATCGAGAAGATACTTATAGAAGTCATCTAACATGTCGGCCAATCATGGATGATACCTTAAGAACCTTGATGACCATCAATATCTCATCCGGAATAGTTCTGATGCACTGTTTATTAGTTCTTCCCATGTCTACTCTACCAAACCGGACCCCAAAACTTAGATGCTCATATCTCTTCACTCTCTTATCACCGGAGGCTCAATCCCTGGAATCTAATAGTCAAGGTATTTCTCTTGACTTTCCCGAGTCCGCACTTTACAAAGATGCTTCCTCTAAGAGATCCGGACTTAACTGTCAAACCTTACCACATGCTCTGTTCTTGCTTACCAAACCACAACATTCTTCAATCTGGCTTCCAGTATAGGCACACCATGTCCTGTGGATGTGTGGGATGAACTTTGTTGCCATCAATGACAACAATCATGAAGCCATAATGTGTCTCTTGCCAACATGTCAGTCTTTCAATATTATCTTCAAATAACTCTCAAAGGATATATTCACCATTTCAAGAGGGTGAATGATCCTTTCTTTTCAGTCTTCATGTGCTTGTGGAACAATGAGTTGGAACAAAAGAGGGTGTCTGATGAAGCCTGGGAGGTTGTGAAATCTTTTGGTTGTTTATTTCTACAATTTCCTACTTTTACATATCGAAGAGTTGGGTATTACCAAGGTTATCCATACATGTTGCCTTGATATCCAAGTGACAAGATGGTTGTAATGGAGTTGTACAGACAATTGATTGTTGTTCACAATAAGTAAATGAAATTGAAGAAGTCTGGAATCAAGTTTCCTGTGGAAATTGGGAGATATTCAATTCAATCTGCTACCAAAGCTAAAGCAATTGAAATTGAAATGCAGCTGGTGACTATGAAGCAATTCAAGAAGAGGAATCATTTTGATTTCTGCAGAGTACAAGATAAAATCAAAAGGAGATCAGTATTCCATGTTCCTATGGTAGAGGACGTTTAGGCTGACTTGAGGACTCAAAATGAGATACGTAAGTTGGATTACTGTAGATTGAATTTGAGTGAAATAGAAGAACTTGGATTGGCAGATATTCTTGAAGGCATGGAGGATGAGGGGGATGTTTTAGACCATAAGTACAATACTAAAAATATTGAAACCTTAGCCTTACCTAAAATTAAATGGTCAATAAAAGAGGAAACTTCCTACCAAAAAGATTTCAGCCCATATTGGCCAACACCAATGTATGGTTGGAGAGTAAAGCAATCAGTTTGAAAGAATTTCTTACTAGATCTGAAATAGAAACTTAGGAACAAACATGGAAGAAGGTTGAGAACAAAACCAAGAACAAGAGTGATGTTCCTTCTTCATCCAAGGTATCAAAACCACAGATTAAGTTTTTTTTTTCTAAAGGAGGGAAAGCAAAAGAAGTTGCAGAAACTTCAAATACTGAAGATCCAGGTTCAGATATTATGAATGTCGACAATGTGGAGGCTGAAAATGTATAAGTAGAGCAGCAAGAGGTTGAAGAGCTCCATACTGAGGATGTAGAAATGGGTGAGAAATTAGCTGATGAAAGAGATGAGAGATATGAAATAGAAACAGGTGTAGAATAGGAAAAACTTGATGGTTTCCATAAGTCCCCTCAGGAAGATGTTTCCCAAAAACCACAAGTTTCTACCGCCTTTCCACATATTTCTTTTTTTGATTATATTCCAGTTGTTTCTAATACTCCTACTTCTCTTATTTTTTTGTATCTTCTGATTCTACTCCTACTTCTGTTAAGATTGGTTTTGGAACTGTGTTTGATTCTCTAGTTCAATACCAAGTTTCTCTTCACCTTCATTTGACATTGGAGAACAAACTATTTTTGATTAATTTCTTAATAGCCCTGAGAAGAATGTTGATGCTACAGGTGCAATTTTTACTACCACTTCTCTGATTGTTACCATCACAGGTGTTAGCATGAATCCTACTGATCAGGCAATTGATCCATTCTGAAATGTAAATGTTCCAACATTGCCTCCGTGGTTGTTAGCATATACTCCAAAAAGAAAGAAGCGAGACATTTCACTTGATATTGATTTGGAAAAGCTATTGCCTGCCAAGCCAAAGGCACAAAAGAAAAAGCCAAAGATTGCTTCTAGGCTTGTTGATGATAAGGGAGTCAGATAGGCAGATATTGCAAGGCCTCCTCCTGAGGCTACAATAGATAATTTCAATGTAAATGATTATATTATTTCTAGAGTTAAGTTGGGTAAGCTTAACCATGAGGGTATTAAGTCAGATTTTTAGGTAACTGCGAGTTCTTTGCTTAATAAATATGATGAAAAAAAGAAAGAGAAAGAACAATACAAAGCCAAGGCTGAACAACTTGTAGTAATTCTTCAAAAGATAACTATGTCCTCAAAAATTGTGGAGCCTATGGCAATTTCCATTGAATACCCTCTGATTCAGAAGATTGAAAAAGTTCATATTAGAGGAAGGGTTGTTGGTGAATTTCTGGATCGAATGCTCATACAAGGTAAAGTTCTTTTGAAGACCACAGTGTAATGGAAAGAGAAAATGGGAAAGGTGAGAGTTGAGCTTGATAATCTTGTTGATTCATTATCTCAGGGACTCCAAGATCTAGAGGAAACTCTAGAAGAAGGGGTTGAAATGAAGAAGATAAAGATAAAGAGTTTGATAGCAATTGGTGTTGTATCAAATCGAGAGTCTTACATTAAGACTAAAGAATATTTGATCCATCACATCAATGTGTTGAGGATTTTTCTTGAAGATCTGCAAAATGCACGTGAACTTAGTGAGAACGATGATGTAACACTTTTGCATAGACTTGAGGAATTCCCATGCACCTTGACAGGTGAAAATCATAGGTCTCTTTCTACAGAGGAGATGATTGATGCATTTGAAAAGATGATTCAAAGGAATTTTGAGGATGAAGTGTTTTCAATTGCCTCATTGGACAAGCTTCATGACTATCAGTCAACTCTTGATAATTTGAAGCACAATCTTGGGAAACATCAGAAGGCAATAAAAGCAGTGAAAGATACAATTGTCAAGGCTCGTGCTATTTTAGTTAATATAGCTAGACCTAATATCTATGAGATGGAAGCAGTAAAGGCTATTTACCATAATTTCCTAAAGAAGAATGATGGTGGTAGTTGAAATTCTTTCTGCATGCCTTAGTTTAATTTTCATAGTTTTTGCATATGTAATTTGTAATTAGTTCCGGACATATCCATATGTATTTTTCCAAAATGTAATTACATGTGGGACAAAGGAAGTCCTAAGTCAAAAAAGACTCTTTTGTGGAATAAGTCAAAGTAGTTGTAGATTTCCTATTTTTTTTTCCAGGTGTCTCCCTATAAATAAAGAGGGCCTCTTTGTAATTAAGCATCTTTTATCTATTGCAAGTAAACTCTGCCAAATTGAAGAGCATATGAAGACTTTGAGCTTTATTGTTTTTATCAAATTTTCAAGCAATTATTAATATAAGAAGGCAGTTTGAGTATCGAACTTTGTGTTGAATCAAATTGCACTGAGATATTGATGTTCTTACATCATTAATATTACATTATATTGAATAGTTATTTGAATCGTGGAGATTTTATCAATCAATTGAGAGTATTCTAATTTTGATTTTAATAGTCTTTGTGTTATTATATCATTAAAGGACATTGTGTTTAGTTAGTAAAGGAGATACAGATTGGAGACTTTGTGTTGTCAATTGTTGTCTTCAACTTGATTATATTTCATAGTTGATATAAGGTGAAGACTTTGTGTTTCATTTTGTTTCAAATCAGTTTATTATCATTCAAGTGGAAGAAGTCACGAAAAACTTTGGGTTTTCTTGAGCTTCGTGGTAACTCATATTTCTTGGAATTAGTGATATTTTGTGAAATTTATTGTTGTGAAGAATGAACACATATTCTGAAAAAAGAGAATATCGTGATATGAAACCATCCTCTAAATAGTTTAAGTTTACTTTGTGATAATTGTTCGTAAAGGGAACCTCCCCTTGTTGAGAGGAGAGACTTTGTCTCATCATAGTTGTGGTTGATATAACCATTTTGTCGTTAGTGAGTTGACGACAAAATATTCACCCAACACTTTTTTGCCAACTCTATTGGGGATCCGAACGTGCAACTTAGAGCCTCCTTTGGGTTGAAGCATTCCAGCCTCATTCATTGTTATAAGTTATTTTCAGTTTTTATCTTTGTTAAGTATATTGCATTCTGGCAGAGTCAAGGTATACAAGAAGTAAGAGATCTCAAGGAATTATTAATCCTATTTTTGAGTTAATCCAGAAAAATAATTTCAACCTTTTGCCTCCAAAATCTCAACTTCAGCATACAAGGAGTTTCCCTCCTACCAACGCTAGGTCTCCTATACCAGGTGAAGCTTCTAGTACAAATACTAACAGAGTATTATCTACTCAGGTTCCTCAAAGGTATGTTATCCCACCTTTAAACCGACATACAATGGCAACACAAGGCCCTTGGGGTAATTCTTTTGGACCCATGAATTTGACACCACCGTTGCATGAACTACCACATAGTTCAAGAAAGAATTTTCCCAAATTCTATGGGGATGGGAAAGTTCATCCCAATGAACACATTGCAGATTTTTGTATAGCATGTGGTGTGCTAGGGGTGGAGTACGAGGATGTATCTATGAGACTTTTTGTGGAGACACTTTAAGGCATTGTTGTGGATTGGTTCTATCATCTTCCAGCCTAAACCATGAATGGATGGAATATTTTATGAACCAAGTTTGAGGCTAGGTTCAAACCTGTTGAAGATGCACATGCTCTTTTGGCCTAGCTTACACAAATGAAAAAGGAACTGCAAGAACCCATGCGTGAGTTCATTGAGAAATTCAATAAGCTGACCAGCATAATTCTAGCCACTGCTCTGCCCACAACTAAAAATCTGAAGTGTTTCTTCATAACACTCAACTGCCAGAGGTGAGTTTTCTTTTGTGGCAGACAAATTCGGCTGGCTTGGTGGCAACTCAGGCTCTAGCCATCGAGATTGGGGATGACCTTATCCTTGTTTGTAAAATATGAAAGGATACAAGCAAAAGTAGAGGGTAGCCCTCTACTAATAATTCTTCCACTAGCACCACTAATCCCATGGTGCAAAAATTAGCTAACGAATTGATAGATTTGAAGAAACAAATGTCTCAAAGTATGTCCATTCCTTCCTATAGGGATATACCAAGGAGGAAATTTCCTAATGCTCAATATCAGGGGAATGCTGCTAGGAACCAAGGACATAATAAGATTCTGCCAACACAAGGGAGGCTTGTCTTAGAAGCACCGTCAGTTAACTCAGCAGTTGGCTATTATGAAACTGAGCAAGAAAATTTTTCACAACCTAAATTGGATCAGGAAAACAGTGCCAATCTATTTATGGAAGGAGAAGAGGAACTAGCTAGCGACTCAAATATTGGGTTCTTGAACTATTAGAACGAGGCAGAAAGAGGAGAAGATGCATATGGTGGAACATATGTTGTTTTCATGAGATCTCAAAATCAGTCAAACCAGCAAGTGGCTAATAAAGGTAAATCGAAAGAAGATCCTCAACCTGTAATTTCTATCGCTAAGCGAGGAATTCCTTTACCTTTTCAATCAAGGGATCCATTTGGTGAAAAACAAGTAAGTTCCTCTAATACTCTTACTTCTATTGCCATTCCTCATACTAGTACTTACCCAATGAAACCTTAGAATCCAAGTTTCCCCGCTTCTATGTCCAATTCATTTTAGCTTTTTGATATAATTGACCATGCCAGGAAAACTAAAATTCAAATGTCTGAGGTGGAATATTTGCAAGCTAACCCCGACCAATTTGAAAGGTTAGCTATATTTATTAAAAATAAGACTGCCTCTATAGGGCAAGATACTTCCAAGACTATTCCTGATCCCTCAAAGACTAGGTCTTCTTAGAATAACCTAGTTACCACTCCTCTAATCACTTCAAGGAAAATTGAACCTTTCTATGTTTCTTTATTAGTTAATGGTCACAAAATCAGTAATTGTATCATAGATTCAAGAGCTTCTGACAATGTTATGCATGCCAAGGTAGTGGATGCTCTAGGACTAACTCTAACAAAGACCTTTGGAAGGTGCTTTTCAATGGAAAATAAACAGGTGCCTTTGTTAGGCCATATTAAGGATGTGCAGTTTGCATTCGCTGCTTTTCTAGAGAAAAGAATAAAGATGACTATCTTGGTTGCTGATGTTCTAGCTTTGTATGGTATTTTACTCGGATGAAACTTCTATAAAGATGTAGGAGGAGAGATTAATATGGATTTATTTGAAGCAAGGATACCTGTTAAGGGTGTCATGCATAAATTGCTTCCTGAAAGGGAAGAAAAATATATTGTCACTCAATCTGAAGACCCAAAAGCTCAAATTTTATTTGAATCTTTAGGTTTAGGTAACTACTTCCTAACTATAGAATATACTTCTAGTTCATCAGATGATAGTTCAAATGAAAGTATGGTGATGAAAGATTCTTCTTCTTCGGGTGAAGAGTCTGCTAATCATAGAGATATCAAACTAGAAAGTTCAAATGATATTTGGACTTTGGAATTTGATGATAGCTATTCTTCCACAGGATCCAGGGCTGGAGTAGACCTGATATCTCCTCAAGGTGATATTTTTCCTTTTTCATATAAGTTACAGTTTGACAATACCAACAATACTGTTGAATACAAATCTTTGTCACTTAGAATAGAGGTTGCTCGTGCTAAAGGAACAAAGAATCTTCATGCACAAGGTGATGCGAAGCTCATTGTTTACTAGGTAAGGAATCTATACCAAACCAAAAATGAAAGGCTGAGGCATTATTGCAATCGTGTCTAGGATTGCATTGAAGGCTTTAATGCTTTTGACATCTCAGTGGTACTGTTTAGGGTAAAATTGGATTTTATTAATCTTTTGTTGTTTAGATGTTAAAATCTGCCTCTCCACTAAACATTGAAGGATCTAGGGTCGAGTGGTGAGCACTATAATACACTAGGTCACTTTCAGATGTAGGAAAATTTGGATTAGGGAATTAATTATCAATTTTTCCTTCTCTTATGTCCAATTGACCATTAAAACCCTAATTATGCAAATACAACAACAAAATTAATGAATTACAAAAAAATCTCTTGTAGACGAGAGTAAAATATTGAATTATAGAATACCTATTTTTGGGGTTCCGAAGCGGAATAGTCGGGGACACTGGAGTGGATGCCCAAGTCCAAGGTACCTTCTTTTTCAGGGAATCTAGACCTCCTTCCGACACTAATCAGCCCTGTAACTTCTGTTTTCTAGAATCTATCTATGGAGGACACTGGAGCGAGCGCCCAAGTCCTGGAAGTGCTCCTTTGTCTATCTCTCCTTCAGATCATGAATCCCTGATGTCCAAGCCTTCCTGTAACTCCACTTTTCTCGGATGCAACACCTATAACCTACAATCACAAGACTTGGTTTGGGGGTTGTGGTGTTTAGAGGTTTGCCTCAGTCAAACCTCGAAGGACACTAAGTCTTCGAACACCGTTGTCAGATAAAGAGGGCATACCCTTGTGAGGCAGAGGCCCAAAACCAAAGGAATCAATGATAAAAACACAATGATATGTCACTTTGTAGTGAAGCTCTCATAAAGGAAGATGCTCTTCATTCCATGAGGGAATTGATGCTTAAATCTACAAATATCAACACACAAAACATACAAGTCTGCTCTTGCAACACAATAGAAAGCCTTGAATAACCTTGAGAATGCCTAGAGTTCACAATGATCATCTAATTGAAATCTAGTTTTACAAATCAATGCCTAAGCATGCTTATATATGCATCTACAAGCACTCCTACCAAGATATTTGAAATTCAAACTTACTATGTCGGCAAAGGGACCTAATAACGGTCACTAACTAACACCCAGAAATTGGGGCTACCCCAAAATAAGGCAGGACTAGGGCGCAGGTGCCCAAGTACTCCCCCTATTTTGGGTAGGGTACAGTTCAAGGGGTCCTCCTAGGTCCTATTTGCCATGAAACCCAGGTCTCATTCCATTGGGATGCCAAAATATGAACTAAAATGTCCTAAATGCATACTAAAGACCTGGGAGCTAAACCTTATGAGGGAAAAGCCCCCAAGGGGACATTTTCAGATGTTACAGGTACCAAGAGAATTTAATGATCGTGCAGATTTATTAGCTGTCTCAGCCACCCTTATGGTTCCTCGCAAGGATTTTAAGGGTGATAAGTACACTATTGAGTTGGTCTTTCAGCCAAGCGTCCCTGATAATGCTGACCATTGACAAGTTTTTAATGGTGATAATCAGATTATATCTTTTCTTGAACTTTACTTTGAAGGGAGTGATTCTCCATCTTAGGAATATCTTTCTGAAGTAGACTCACAGACTGGCGAAGAGTTTCTTCAATTGAAAGGAAATAAAATTATGAAAGGTTTAGTTTCCCTTGAAAATCTATTTGATAAACATGAACGTTATATCAAGCAATAATAACAACTTGACTCAAGTTCGTTAATGGAATTTGAACAAGTGAACCTGAGTACAGAAGCAGATCCTAAGATGGTCAACATTGGTAAATGTTGCACTGCCGATGAAAAGTTCAAGTTCACAATACTTCTATGCCACTACATTGATGTGCTGGCATATTGATACAATGACTTGAAGTCATTCAGACCAAAAGAGATCCAACATGAGATTAGGCTCAAGGTGGGATCATTTCCTCATAAACAAAAGTAGAGGTATTACAATCCTAAAATATCAGGTACCATCCTTGCTGAAATTCAAAAGATGTTGAATGCTAGGATAGTTTTCCCTATTCATCTTTCTACTTGGATTGCAAACATTGTTCCTATAAGGAAGAAGAATGGAGAGATCCATATCTGTGTAGATTTTAGGAATCTAAATCAATCTTCCTTGAAAGATAACTACCCTTTTCCCATAATAGATCAAGTGTTACAAATAATAACCGGTTCAAAGATGCTATCTATGTTGGATGGTTTTTCGGGCTACAATCAGGTAGAGGTCAATGAAGTGGATTAGTACAAAACCACTTTCACAACTCCATGGGCACTTTTGCATATCACAGGATGCCATTTGGATTGATCAACGCTGACATTACTTTTCAGAGAGCAATGGACTTGGCATTTAGAGATGAAATGGGTAAGTTTATTGTGGTATACCTTAATGATTTAACTATTTTCTCCAAGAAATATCAAGATCATGCTTATCACCTGCACCAAGTTTTAGAACGATGCCGCCAGAATGGTATTTATCTTAACTCAAAGAAGTCAATTTTTAGGGTTACAAAAGGTAAACTTCTTGGTCACATTGTGTCTAAAGAAGGTACTAAGATTGACTCTGAAAGAGTCAAATCCATCCAAGGTCTCACTTTTCTTGCAAGCAAGATGGTTGTTCATTCTTTCTTTGGGAAAGTAAATTTCCTACGAAGGTTCATTCTAGAGTTCGCAGAGAAGACTCGTCATATTGTTAATATGATGAAAGGTAAGTCTACTTCCCATTGGAATATGGAGGGTAAAGAAGCATTTGAAGACATAAAAAGAGCTATAGCCCATGCTCCAGTTTTGGTGTGTCCTGATTATACCAAAAATTTAATTATGTATAGTTATGCTTCAGAGCATACATCGTCAGCAATTCTGGTTCAGTAGAAAGAGGAAGGTGTAGAATCTTCAATTTCATTCATGAGTTGTCCATTGAAAGCTCATGAACTCAAGTATTCTAACATGGAGAAACATGCTTATGTTGTAGTAAAGGTTGTGAAACATTTTAGATTTTACATATTGAACTCACATAATGTTGTTTTGGTGCTAGATACAACAGTAAAATCTATCTTAACTCAATAGGAGTTTGGGACTAAGAGAGGCAATTGGATTGCCAAAATTCAATAATTTGATCTTGACATTAAACCCACCAAGCTTGTGCATGGGACAGGTTTGTGTTAGCTTATTGCAGATAATGTTCCAAAGGAAATAGGTGATGAAGAGACGGAGATTGAAGATGTTCCAACTGTCCTTTTTGTTACTACAACTAATGAGTGGTATTCTAATATTGCTTTCTCACATATGGTGAGTGCCCTACTCATTTGTCCTACAAAGAAAAATAGACTACCGAGCTCAAGGCTACGAACTTTGTCTTACGGTATAATGGTTTGTACAACAGAAGTCTTGATGGAGTTTTCCTCCATTGTGTTGATAAAGCACAACAAAGTAAGTTATTGGAGTCTTTCGATAATTTGGCATGTGGAGCATACTTCTCAGTAGTAGTAATGGTTCACAAGATTTTGAGAGCTAGGTATTATTGGCCCACACTTTTTTAGGACACATATGACTGGGTGTGTAAGTGTGGGCTTTGTCAGCAGTCTGTGGGGAAACCCAAGTTGGCTGCACTAGCATTGAAACCAGTTGTAATCGAGGAACCATTTCAGCAGTGGGGCATCAACTTCATTGGTACTGTGAATTCACCATCAAGTGTGGGACATAGTTATGATCCTACTGTAACTGATTATTTCATCAAGTGGGTGGAATCTGTACCAGTTAAGCATGATACTTCTGAAGTGGTGTGTAAGTTCCTCAAAGAAAATATCATATCCCAGTTTGGTGTTCCAAACAAGATTGTGGCAGATAATGCTACATGTTTTTCTTCTCATGAGATTACTAGTTCTTTTTTAATATGAAATTATTCTTTCACATTCGTCTGATTATTATCCACAAGGAAATGGTCCAGCAGAATCAAGTAATAAGAATCTGGTTACTATTATCAAGAAGTTGGTAGATGATAATTAGAGAACATGGCATAAGGCATTGTTTGATGCCTTGTGAGCAGATAGAATTACCCCAAAGAGGGCTATTGGTATGTCACATGTCAGTTGTTATATGGTTTGAATGCAGAGATACCAATCACCTTGGAATTGCCAGCTTTGAAATTGGCAAAGGCGGTTGAGAATGAAACTTTTGAAAGTTCTATTGATAAACACATAATGTATCTTTCTGAACTTGAAGAGAAGTGAGTTATAGTGGTGGGCCATATAGATGAACACCAAAGTCAAGTCAAGAAGTTGTTTGATAAGAAAGAAAAGGCCAGAGATTTCCAGATTGGGGATCAAGTCTTGTTGTGGGACAAGAGGAGAGAGCCAAAGGGAATGCATGGGAAATTTTATTCCCTATGGAGAGGCCCATTTGTCATTCATAGTTTCTATGGTGAAAATAGTTTCTTACTGGAATATCAAGATGGGACAATGTTCTTGTTGCCGCATAGAAGACAACATATGAAGCTTTTCAATCCATGAAGCACCAGATAAGTTCACTTGTATATTTGTACAGTTTATGTTTTTCTTTTTCATTTTTAGTCTTTTTGTGTCTTTTGTTTTATTCTCTTGACTCTATGGCCCAATGGCATGGATGAAGGCACTTAGAGATTGAAATTCTTCTTCCTTTGATTGTTTCAAAGAATGATCAAAGGAAACTCCCCAGTTAGAGCCAGTTGTTGTCCTCAAAATTAGTTGTGCTCTTTTTGTAGGATGACCCCTTTGGAACTTATCTATTTCATAGCCTACACTCTAAGTATGCATTTCAAGGGAAGTCTCTTCAACCTCATGCATAGTCCTCTGACACCTAAGAATACCTTATAACATTCCCCTAGGTCAGTTCCTCGAAGTTCATGAAATTCGACTACGTTACAAGCTTGTCAAATTATCAATTTTGACCTTTTAGAGTGTTAAATTTTTTTTAATAGTTAGCATGCAAGGGCGGCTAAAATCATGCCCTGCATGTAACTTGTTTTTCCCATATGCTTGGGCGGTCATTTTGACCGCCCGAACATGTTCTTTTTCCTTTGCATGTAGGATCGGTCATTTTGACCGCTCATGCATGTTTTTCTGTTTTAGCATGTAAGGGCGAAAAAAATTGCTGCCCATACACATTGCTCTTTAGTCATGTGAAAGCGGTAAAAAGTGTCGCCTATGCACTTTGATGAGTTCGAGTCTAACTCGTGTGCAATTAATACACAACAAGTTTAACTTTTAAAAACCTTTTTATGTTTTAAATCATTTTAAAACTTCATTTGTAATTATTTTCAGTTGTCTCTCTTTCCTCTAAGATCTGATTTGCTTTTAGATTTTCTCACGAACACGTGATTTTGTGTTTTTGGAGGGTCGAAGGTCATTTTTAGCTCTCGCCTACAATGTTATCCAGGCAGGGTTGTCTTAATTCCCGCTTGTTTCTTTATTTATTAAACGTGCTAGGGTTTTAAAATGTTTTTGTTTTTGGTTTATTTTTCATTTTCAAGGAATCCTAGGTTTTTCCAAAGATCTCATTTTGAAACCTAGGGTTTTTGTTTACACACCATTTCGTTCATCTTTTCCTAAGTGTGGTTTGTCATGTTTGTTTGGTATAGTCAGCATTTTTTGTCGTGCGTTCAATGTTCTTGTGTTAAATTTTAAAGAACGTTGTCTCATTTGTTTATGTGTTAGTTTTTAAAATGTTTTCATTTTTTTGCCTTAGTAGTTTTGTGTTACCCAAACATGCAAGGGCGGCTGAATTCGTTGCCTATACACGTTTTTCCCAATTGTTGTTACTAAATTTTATCCACACTAAATTTAGTTTGACCTAATTGCAGTTGTTTCAAAAGGAGTAAAAGGAAATTTTTTAAAGTTATTGCATTCAATGAATATTTGATGTCTTGACAAAGAAGAGATAAAGATCAATTGTCAGGATAACCTAACAGTCCAATCATGACTGTTAAATCATCACAACAAGTGAGTTAGATGTCAAGAAATCAAACATTCAAGGAAGAAAGTTGATCTAAACTATTTTATCTTTCAGGAGTTATAAGACAATTTGATTATTTAGTTGATCATAGTTGAAAGCAAGAAAGAAGGATATTCATTTGAACTATTATTTCATGTCATATTTGGAACATACATTCAATTTCAGTTACTCTATCCTATGCATTAATTAAAAAGAAACATACATACATCAAGTGCATAAGATAAAGTAATTGATCGTGTTTAAAAGAAGCGTTCAAATGTGTCCCACACAAGCCGTGGGAGTGACTAAACTAAGCAATGCAGACATATGCAAGCTATAGATCTGATGATAAAAGAAATGAGGAAGAACACATGATAAAGTTAAATATCCATCATTACCTGAGCAAGGTTGATATCTTATGTTGGTTGTTGAACTTGTTGATGGTTGATCTTCAGCTCCAGTTGTATCAACTCACACCTACAAAAATTTGGGAAAAAACCTATTAGACCTCTGGATATTTAACATTATCATATGCTTTTATCAAATAGACATATCAACTTGTCATGTCATGCATTTCATATGAAAGAGTCAAATCAGACATGTGCCATAAATCAAAACATCATGAAGAAGATCAATCAACTCCATAAGGTATGTTTTTATGCTAACTTGTTTGTTCACTGTGCAGGTATAGGAAAAGTAATGTTGTTGATTTGAAGACATTAAAACATGTGGATAAAATGTGGCTCCCACAAGGGTTGAGCCCAGCATGTTTCCTTTTTCTATTCATTTGAAAAGGATATTAGAATAAAAGACAGCATGCATCATTCAAAGATATATCATGCATCATAAAATCAACTTGCAGAAAAAGTGTGTCATCATGATCATGAAAATTGCAGCTGATTAAATCAGATCAGATATATTTAAAGTGCCTGAATCAACTTGACAGATTGCAGAGAACAAAAATGCAGATATGAAAGGTACTTTCCTTAGTTATACCATCATTAAATGCCTTATTGTTGTCATGTTTCATTCCATAGTTTCATAAAATCAGACTTACAATATGACATAAGCATGCAAATGAAATTAGGGACAGATTTGTGATTAGACAGAGTGTCAATTTGCAAGGACATTATCAAGCTAGTCCCTATCTGTAGATGTTCATAATGAAACATAACTCTCAAATATAGTGTAAAAACATAGGCCATTTAGGATCAAGAGTTATATACATAATGAATAGCTACAGATTAGTGTGAATAGTTATACATTTTATGTTTAGGGATTAGATGATAAAATCAGATAATCAAGTGCAGGAGACAAGTACAGGTATGGTCAAATGATTGCATCAGAACAGATCATATGCCAACTAAGTCCCATGTGCATATCAAGAAGAGTGTGCATGCTATAGGAGTTATCTGAAGTACATAAATCATTTATATGCATGTATTTATTTTCATCTCATATGATTAAATACTATGAATAGCTAACAAGTGTAGTTACAATACAAATGCATGCTACAAAAGTTCAAATTACTCAGCCAGGTCAGGTTCAAAGAAATAGAGTCATGCCTTTAAGATGCAGAACTTGTATCATTTGATACAGTTGAAGATAGAAGATATATGCATCATTTGATTATGACAGTCATAAAGAAATGAAAGGCAATACATCAAGTAAAGAAGACAAGTGCAGATCAATAGGTTCAGATAACATCAGCTATAGGTGAACAATCATGCCTTGAAGATGTTAAGGTCTTTTATCATTTGAAGCTACAGTGGAAGATAATATGAAGAAGAACATATAAAAAGCATTGAATGATAAGAGACAAAAGCAGTATGTGCTTCAAGAAGTTCTTTATGCATAAGTAAAGTAAAAAGACACAGCTTCAGACTTTTATAAAGATCATATGTTTGTTGCAGCCATGCTTCTAGCTAGTACAGGTAAAGACATTCATGTCTTTATATTCTGTAATTACAGTCAAGTGAAAATGAATGATCAAAGACCAATATTATGAGGAGCTACAGCTACAGAAAGTCAATACAGATGGAACTATGGAGTCAACAAGATCAGGTGTTCATATTATCTTTTGAATTCAATATAACTGATAAAAAGAAAGAGTGCTTATATAAGTGATAGTATGCAAAGGGTAACACAGAAGGCAAATGATACAAGTCTTCATCTAAAATGTAGTCTTGTTGTCTTTTAAAGGGTTACAGGCATATTATTATGTATACAGATGTGTCATGGACAGAGTGTCATTTTTGCATATACAGAGAGAAAATGTATAGAAAAGACATGATATGCTGTGGTCTTGAAATAAAGGCCTTATATATACATAAAGGAAGAAACCCTTGTCTAAGTTTCAAAACCCTAGTACCATTTTTTGTTTACAGCAAAAAGAAAGTAATACAATGCATCTACTGCCAAGGTCGTGATAGGAAAGGCAATTTTTGTGCCTAAAATGTAATACCTGTTATCGCGCGGGACCCTCAATCTCTCCCTTCGGACCTGTGTGGTCTCCGGTGGCACCCTCACTAATAGTTTGAGATTTTGGTGTAGTGGTAGCTGGTCTGTGTTAACAAACTAGCGACTCTACTGGGGAGGGGTTTGATTCCCGCCAATACTCTCTACTCGCCTCGTGGTCGCCTGTGTCTAGTACGGACCTCTCAGCTCAGCGGGGCTAAGTTGTTATCGTGCAGGACCCTCAATCCCTCCCTTCGGACCCATGTGGTCTTTGGCTAACCTCTCCAGTGGCACCCTCACTAATAGTTTGAGCTTTTGGTGTAGTGGTAGCCAGTCTGTGTTAACAATACCCATGTGTTAAAAATTAAACCCTTGTCTCACAACATAAATCATCTTTTTGGTTTTATTTTTATGTCTACAGAGAGAGCATAGCCGTGGAACAAATAAGGGTTACCGTGTTAAAAATTAAACTTGGTGCAAGAGCACCCCTTCAAAATAAAGCATAAGTCTAATTATAGTATGTTTTGACTTTGTGATGTAATAAGGTCCATTGGACCAATCCTTATGTTTTAGGTCAATCTAGGATTGTGTGTAGACAGTTATAGTTTGTTATGTTAGCTGTCCTCCCAGCCACTTGGAAGATCCCAGCCACTGGGAATCAAGTCTGTACTACCCGAGAGGAGTAGTTATATATGCCCTAGATCAGTTTGTTTAGGGACAGACAGATAGACAATACACAGTTCAATACAGTTACATAGGAGAAACAAAGACATTATGTTTAGGAGATCAGATTGAGTATTGTGATATAGTGGGCTGTGATATTTGTATGCATTTCTGTTATTGAAATAAAGAAGATCCCATTGTTTCAATTATCTGTGTAGTCAATTTTGATTCTGCAGGCGAAATGGATTCATTCATCCATTCCACCGGTTGATTCTCTGAATTGGTGGAATGGACATGTACAGTAGTTTAGTTTGCATTTCTGTATTTTTGTTTATGCATTTCATGTTTTTGGGATCGAATTATTGCATGCTATGATTCTCCTAGCATCCTCATGTGTTAGGGTTGGAAGGTTAAATTCTAAGTTAAAATTGCTTAGGGAATGGTTCGGCCCGATCGTAGTATTTTCTGTGTGAAATTTGTGAAGTTTTGAGGGTTTTGTCAAAATGTACATTTGACGTATATATAGTGTTTGTATGCGACATACAATCCATGTGTATATCGCATTTGTATCTGTGCATATATCACTAAACAGATCGGGTGATATAATATGTTAAGGATGAATGTTTTGAAGGTATAATGGTAAAGTAGTTTGGATATACATTTCATGTGTATATCGCTTTTGCATCCGAGGGTCATTTTGTGTGTATCTGTCATTTGCATATTGGGTTCGTGAGTTGTGGATTTGGTAAAGGGTCGATATACAATCTCTGTGTATATCGCTATTGTACATCGGGTCATACAAGTTGTGTGTATGCACCTTTTGCATACATTTCATGCGTATACTGCATTTGCATGTTTCTGCGTATCCATCAAATGCATTTTATGGTTTGTATGTAGAGAATGTATATTTCAAATATACATTCGAGTGATACAAGGGAAGGTCAACGGATTGCGGAAGGAATATTCCAAGGGATATTCGATGAATGTATATTCAGTGTTGTATATCTGAATGCATGTCCGAACATACATTCTACAGATACAAAGAAGTCAACGCCGGGTCAAACATACATTGGGGTATCTCCGGAGGAATATTTGGTGATTCCATATTTGATTTGTATGTATCGCTTGTATATTGAAAATATACATTGCCGAAAGATACATTTGGCTACCGGTAGTGGAGGTAACGGGGACAGGTTCGGTAGGTTGAGGTTTGTATATTTCAGAGAGACAATCGTCATCGGCGCGACTCAGATCGGAGAACCCGATAGGTGATATTTTGCCGATAGGAAATAAAGCGAAAGACATCCATCGGCATGAGGTGGAGTTCGGTGTGACAATTCTCTTAGGTGCCGATAATTGTTGTTAGGCCGATAGGGTATATCGGGGAGACATGATGTTGGATCTTGCCGATGGAATGAGAATAGTTAAATCCCACCAAGTTTGAACGCTTGTGCTGGCCACTCTGCATCAAAACCCTTGTTTAAAATTTTTGAAACCCTTGTTTCTTTATTCTTCCATACAGTGAAAAGAAGAGTTACAGAGATGCATTTTCTGCCATGGCCGTGACAAAGAAGGATTCCTACATAGATAAATGAAGTACCCATTTCAAGTTTTTAAACCCTTGTCATATTTTGTCTTCTATCAAAATGAACACCTACAGGGAGCAAATTGGAGTATGGCTTTGGCTTTAAGAAGCAACCTAAGCGCATTAAAATGAAACCCTTGCTTCATAGTTAAAAAAACCCTCAAGTTTTTTAGAAGTCAAAAGAAAGTCAAGAAAAGATCATACACAGCCACGGCTTCAACATAAGAGTCATTTTTTGCAAGAAAGTTAGATACCCATTGCATCAAGTCTAAGACTTATGTCTCCTTTCTCTCACAGTAAAAGAATATCATACACTGGTAAGTGGAATAGAAAGAAAAGTATGGAGCTTAACTTTCAGTTACAGACAAAGAAGAAGAATAGATGTGGCCTTATTGTGAGGGTTTTATCAGTTTTTTGGTCTTAGTTGCAGGTTAAAGATACAGAGAAACAAAAGGAAAAGGTGTCAAATATTACACAGAGAGTGAAGAAGTCACCAGTGGCCGCAGCCATTAAAGCAAATGCTACAAAAAGTAATGAAAATGCCAGTTAAAATATCAAACACAATGCTTACCAAGTTCCTACCATTCTTCTTGCATAGGAAATGCAAGATTTCAACCACTGAAGACCAAGATATGGAGAGAAAAACCAGAGAAGCCTCAAACCCTAAGCAGCGGCATAGAAGATTACAGAGCTAAAACAAAGAAAATGCAAAGTAAAAATGAGGTTTCTTTTAGGGTTATCTTTGTTTTACCTGATAGTTCTTCTCACTTTTTGATTTTTGACTTTATAAATCGAAAATCATTATCTTATCCAAAATGATGTCGTGGTCCAAGACTTTCCTAGCAAGTGATCATTATGTGGAAGGGCCGACAAGTATCTTTTGCTATTGTTTCTAAAGTCAAAAGGGTAGTTGGTATTATTAGAGGGTAAGGCTTATGCCTTAGATGATTTTCAAACAAACTTTATTCACTTGTGGTCAACTAGCATATAGTTGAGATACTTAAAACTTGCATGGTTGAATAGATACCTTGTCTTCTTCCAAAATTAAAAGATTCCTCCTAACAATACATAATGATGCAAGGTGGCAAGAGTTTATCATTAGGGTTTTATCTTTACATGAAGGAGATCATTTGGAGAGAAAGGTATTTGCATGAAGATATAAGGCATATTGCAAGGTGGCAGGAGCTTGTAATTAGAGTTTGTTTTTTACATGATGGAGATTATATGGCAGTGAGGTAATATTTTGCATTGTAAATGGAGTAATAAGGCAGAGTGTATCATTATTTTTTCCTTAGTGCATGTGGAGTGATAAGGGGTATTTTTACGCCTAAATATTTTGTAATGCATTTTGATATTGCATGTGAAGTGATAAGGGGTGAAATTTTTGCCTTAGTGTATGCATCATGCAAACTAGGAGTTTTCTCACATGGAGATACAAGGGGATTTCATTTTTTTTCGAAGTCCTATTTTTTGCTCAAATCATGCAAATTAGGCAAGTGTAAATGGAGAGATAAGGTAATTATTTTCTTTTTCATCATGCATGACTTTACAATTAAATCAATGTAAATGAATAATAAAGTAATATTTTTCAAATTACTTTATTATTTTTCACAAGTTGTAAAATCAAAAATATTGAAATTGTAACCCACAGTAAAGTAATTATTCTAATTACTTTATTATCCACTCACATCAATTTTGCAAAAGTAAAATCATGCAAATTGATGAGTTGAGTTAACTGAGGCCATTTAGGGACTTTTTACATGATTTGGGGAGTATTTTGAGGAATCTTGGACAAATTCTTGGTCAAACATATGGAGAGGATCAACTTGGAGCTATTTTTTCTCAAATTGTGGATGTTTGGACCCTTATTTTTAAGGATTTTTTGGTTTGCTCGTGCATCACTTTGGAGGACTTATTTTTAGAGGCAGTTAGCTGTAGTTCCATTTTGCATGCCTCTTGGAGAGACCAAACTATATATTGTAAAGAAAAACTTAGTTTTGGCTAGTTCTTGCCTTTTTGCTCTTTGTACTTCGAGAGGAAAAAAGAGATTTTGTAACTCATTACTTACAGATTTTATAGAGATCGCAACAGGTTACAGGTTCAATTTCTTTGTTCTTCATGCAATATTTTCTTTTATTTTTCATTCAAATCAAGTGTTTTACTTTCCATTTGTTGCTTCTTGTATGAGTGATTTGATGAAGTTTTATTGTGTTTAATTATCAAAACCTTTAAAATTATTGTCTCATTCTTACTTGCAAGTATCAAGCATAGTGATATTACAAGTCTTAGGTTGTGTTACTGAAAATAGTTTTTTCATGTTGTGAAAAATCCTTTTCCTTCATAAAGAGTTTATCTTCTAGCCTTCCTTAGAAGTATTTTTGTGATATTTATGCTCAGATTGGATTGTGTGGGTCAAATTTTTGAAATCTATTGTGAACTAGATTTGCATTTTTCCATCCTTATTAGGTGCATCACCAAATTTTATAGCTTTATTACCATATAGTTTTCCTTGTTACCCTTTTCCAAAGTAGAAATCATAGAATATTTTAAGGGAACCAACCCATAATTTGGAGTTTCAAACTCACTATAGGTCACCTAAAGCACGAGTTTGTCCACATGTTTCAAAGGATTGCAAAGTGTCACAACTTTGCATAAGGGTGCAATCCTAATCGACAACAATTTTTGGCACGCCTGGTGGGACATTGAACTGATTTTTAGTTCAAAAAGAACTTATTTCTGCTACTATTTTTTGGTATGAACAACATATTTTCAGCCTTTTTAGAGGTTTATTTTTTAGTACCTGGCGACTCTAATCTTCTGGTTTTATAGATCAAACCTTGCAGCATATGAGAAAATATCAGACTTGGTCAAATAAAGATTCTGAAAAGAAGCATATTCAGTTATCTCCACCAAAGAGGAGAGTAAGAGCAGGTAGAGTGAATATTACAACAAATACATTAGTTGTTTCAGATCTGCCAAGTACACATCAAGATTTTGATTCTCACCAGAATCCATTATTTGCAAGTACATCATCAAAATTTCATAACTCTCCCCTGCAAGCCTAAGAGAGCAGATTCCTATTTTCTAAGAGGAAGACATTCTTTTAGAGCTTAAAGAGGAAGAAACTATGTTACAAGAAGTACCTAAAGGAGTTTTTATCCAAGTACCAGCTCAAATACCATCTACTCAAATGTCTCTACTTGGAGGAGGTGGAGGAATACTACCTCCTGGAGGAGGATTAGGAGGAGCACCACCACCACCACCTGCTAGTGGAGGAGGAGCTAAAGGAGGTGGAAGAAATCCACTGCCATCACCCCCACCTCAAAATCAACCATTTGTCACATTTTATGGAGGTAGCCCACTGAATCTAAGGCAACATGACGATATACCAATGGTTGCATTGAAGAGTTTACCAAGTTTTACTGGAGAAGATGGGACTACACCTATTGAGCATATCAAGGATGTGGCTTCTTTGTGTTATGTCCATCACATTACTGAGGAGAATATAGGAATCAGGCTATTGGCAGCATCACTAAAAGGTAAGGCTCTATAATGGTTTAGAGGCTTAAGAGTCAATTCAATTACATCTTGGGATGAATTAGGTGCTGCTTTAAATAGGCAATTTTAGGATAAATCTGATTATTTATCATTAGTTGAACAAATGACTACCATTAAGAGAGCTCCTTAAGAGCAAATGTTAGATTTTAATTTTAGATTTTAGAAAACATGGAATAGGATTCCTGAAACACTGAAACCTTCACCAGAGCATGCTTTTTTGTATTATTTGAGGGCATTAAATTTTGATATTGTTGTTATGATACAATCTATGGGTGGGGTAACTTTACCAGCTGCTTTTGATGTTGTAATAAGAGCAGAAAATAGTTTAATTCAGGCTAGTAAGATAGCACCTAGGCCACTAATGCCAATTTTTCCAGATATACAGCCTTTAATTCCAATTTCAGCCCCACATATTTCACCAATTCATAGTATACCAGCTATTGGTTATTAAATAAATGCAAAAAATAGTGCAGATCCCATTCATTCTGAATTTCAAGAGTTGAAAGAAAACTAGCAAAGTATAGCAAAAATAATGCAGACTATGAGCAATGATTTAGTAAGTCTAAAAATTTAAGCAAATCAGAATAACAGGCCTTACCAAGCCCCATACCAAGCAAATAGACCCAATTATCAAGTAGATTATCAGGGTCAGAAGAAATTACAACAATAGGCCAAATCAGCAATACAATCCAAATGTTGTTAGTGTTGCAAATATGTGCCTAAGTGGTGTTGTCATTGATGTCAACTATTCCTTGTGTTGCTACCTAGTTAGAATACTGAGATGCTGAGGATATTGAGAAAATTAATAAAGATTAATGCTAGTGGACCATGTGGATATGTAGTAGATTGTTAGAGATAGCTCCAATTGAGATTTGGGAGGTTCGCATGAAGATCTGCGAAAGTTATGGCCATCTACGTAAAACTAGATTGTGCAGCATTGAGCAGAGACAGAGTTACAGTAAGAAGGTCTAGATTGCTCTGTAGTGAAAGATTATGATCTCTGGATCTAGAGGCATGTTTGAGAAGTTAGTGTGTGTCATCAACTCCAGTGGTTCGTGGTTTGGAGGTCCACAAGCTATCTTTCTAGTTTGACAGTCATAACAGATAGAGTTCTTGAGGTTTCAGAGGAAGATTAAAATGATTCTGATAATTGTTGGGAAAGGTGTCTCAACCTTAAAACTTTTAAATGTTAGTATTCTTCCTAGTTTTGGTCTTTCTGGATACCCATTATCTTGGATAGTGGTCTAGAACTTTCAAAGTTTCCATAAGTTTCCTGGAGAGTGAGAAATAGAGAGACTTACTATTTTTAGTAAGTTCCTCATTTGAGCTCAGATTGACCTAAAAATTTTTTCAGAAGGTGTGGAACAGCTAAGTGAACATCTCAGGTGAGTTTCATCTCAAGATCATATCTGGATCACGAGATATTAAAGTTTCTATTTTTATTAAACTACCAAAAAAGTTCTGAACTCAATTTTTGGGTATTAAAACTTCTTTAAATGGCTTGAAAATTGTTGTAACAGGTGAAGCAAGTTACAGGGTGATAGAGCACTTCACAAGCTTTTTGATGCATAAAATGGTTTGTCAATCGAACACCCGGATCAAAAGTTATGGCCTCCGGAAGTTAGACCTTCAATTTTGGGAAATGCAAAAACATGTTGGACACATAAAAGAGCTGTAAAGGGGAGAGTTACACATGGTAGTGTGTGGTTTGGCACATCACAAGGCATCTTTGATTGGGAGATAATTTGGGTGCCACTTTTGGGTGGTTTTAGCTCATGGTTTTGTAATTACAGTTGGTGGTGTGTTGTATTGTATCTCCTATATATCATGAACTTGAGATGGAGGTTGTATGTAGAATCTTATAGATGTCAAATTACCTCCTGGATCTCTGGTTGGGTATACTCCTGTAAAAGATTGCTCTGCAAGTATATTCTAGTCTTTGAGATTTCTAAATAATATATTGGGTGGCTTTGGAGTGGGATTTTTTACCCAAAAGGGTTTTCCCCACATATATCTTGTGTTGTGAGTTTTGTGTTTGCATTTAAAAATTGTTATTATTTTCTGTTAATGTTCATCTTAATCTGTAACTATAAAAGAAATTTGCATAAGTCTTTCCTCATTAGATCAGTGTAGGAAGCGTTTTCCGCATACTTTGCTTCCTTTCAGTTGGTATCAGAGCCTGATCACCTTTGGTTCTAGTTGTTGGGTAGAGGGTTTTTTGAGTTGATCTTCATATTGAGTGGGAGCTTGTGCAGAGGATTTTCTATTGTAAGTAAGAGATGGTGAGCACATCTGGGAGGTTTGAGATAGAGAATTTTAACGATAGTAATTTCAAGTTGTGGAAACTCAAAATGGAGGACATGCTTGTAGATCAAGATTTATGGGAAGTCGTATCTGGTACAAAACCAACGGCAATGTCTCAAGAAGACTAGGATCTCAAAGATCGAAAAGCTAAGTGTTTGATAAGACTCTATTTGGCTGATTCAGTGCTCCTAAATATCCATGAAGAGAAGACTACAAAGGATCTTTGGAAGAAGCTTGGAGATGTTTATCAGGCTAAATCCCTGGTGAACAAGCTATTCCTGTGAAAGAAATTGTATTCTCTGAAGATGGAGGATGGAGGATCTATCGCTGATCGCCTGAATACTTTTAATATGCTTGTTGTCCAGTTAACTTCTGTTGGTGTAAAGATGGAGGAAAAGGATCGATGTATGACATTACTGTGTTCCTTACCAGATCGTGGGACCACCTTGTTATGGCTATTGGGAGTACCACTTCCACCTTCAAGATGGAATATGTGGTTTCTTCATTGTTGTTTGAAGAGATGCAGAGAAAGACTTTCGAATCAGCTAAGGAGGCTCTTGCTGTTCATGGTAGATCTAAAGAGAAGGGAAAGAAAAAGGATAAGAAGGAAGAAAAAGGAAGATCCAAATCCTGTGGGAGATCTAAATATCCTGAAAAGTCCAAGACCCTATGTTGGAACTATGGTAAAACTAGTCACTTCCGCAAGGAGTACAAGGAGGAGAAAAAGAAAAAGAAGAAGAATAATGATTTAGATTCTGACAAGTCCTCTCAGGATGAAGGAGAAGCATTTGTCGTTGCCTTAGCAATGCATGCATCTAAGGATGTGTGTCTTATTGACTCTGGTGCATCTTTTCACATGACCACGCATCGAGACTGGTTTTCAAAGTATGAAGAATACAATGGTGGAAAGGTGTACTTGGGTGATGATTCTCACCTGGATATTGTTGGTCATGGAAGAATCTTGATTTGATTCCCTGATAGATGAGTAAAAGGAATCAATGGTGTTCTGCATATCCCTGGTTTGACACGAAACCTTCTTTCTGTAAGTAAATTGAATGATGTGGGTGTGCAAGTTGTTTTCTTGAATGGAGGATGTAAGATGACTAGAGGATCTATGGATCTATGTTTCAGCTTGACGCATGCGCAGTACAGTGCAATAGTGCCTCTGTTTTGAAGAAGAAAGCTTCAGAATCTTCATCCTCACCATTGGAACCAGCAGTGAAGAAGACTATTGCTTCTACTTCCGATGGTAGTGCTTTCTAGGTACCTAAGGGTGCTCATTCTATGGAGATAAAACTTCCATCTAAGAAGACAATGTTATGGCACCAAAGGCTTGGTCACATTGGTGAAAAGGGTTTAAGGACCCTAAAAAATAAAAAGCTTATTGAAGGTCTAAATGATTGTAACCTTGAGTTCGATTTCTACGAACATTGCATTTATGGAAAACAAAACCGTGTTCAGTTTTATTTCAGTTCTCACAAATCTTCTGAGGTGTTGGACTTGATTCATTCTGATGTGTGTGATATTGTTAATGTTCCTTTGATTTCAAAATCCATTTACTTTGTTTCATTTATTGACGATTATAGTAGGACATGGGTGTATTTCCTTAGAAGTAAATTTGAAGTCTTTAATAGATTCAAAGAGTTCAAAGCTCTTGTAGAGAATCAAAAGGATAGAAAGATTAAGTGTTTGAGGACTGACAATGGTGGTGAGTATTGTTCAGCAGATTTCAACAAGTTCTGTAAAGAACAAGGGATTGAGAGGCACAAGACAACTCCGTATACCCCTCAGCAGAATGGAGTTGCAGAGAGAATGAATAGAATGTTGATGGAGAGCACAAGGAGTATGCTAAGTGGAGCTGGTCTTGAACAAAAGTTTTGGGCTGAAGCTATTGCTACCACTTGTTACCTGGTTAATAGGTCTCGTACATCAGTGCTTGTTGATAAGACACCTATGGAGGCATGGTCTGGTAAAAAGCCTTCATTTAGACACATTCGAGTATTTGGTTGAGGCATATGTTGGAGAACAAGGCTGTAAAATGTATCTTCATCAGTTATGGCATCAATGTGAAAGGGTACAAGCTTTAGGATCCAATAGCTGAGAGAGTTCTATACAACAGAAGTGTGATCTTCCGAGAGATCAATCCTTCTTCTGTTGTCTTGCAGCTAGAGAAAGCAGAGATGAAAGATGATGTGGTTCAACGTCCTCCAACCCCTGAGAAAGTTGAACTGAAAACATCTGTTAGACCTGATAATGAGGAGAGCTCTAGTAGCTCTGAAAGTTTAGGAGAAGATGAAGAACCTCAACCTCAACCTTTTGAGGAGGTCGATGTAGATAAGGCAGCAACCTGATAGGTTTGGATATTCATTGCATGATTCCAATTGTATTTTTGCTTTGATTTCTAACACTGATGAGCCTAGAATTGTGAAAGAGGCTATGGGTATGAAAGATGTAGGTTCCTGGAAGGAGAACATGGAAGAGGAGATGGCTTCTTTGGAAAAGAATAAAACTTGGGACTTGGTGCCTTTGCCTAAAGGATGAAAACTTGTTGGATTCAAATGGGTGTTCAAAAGAAAATTTGGCGTAGATGGCAGTGTTGATAAATATAAGGCTAGATTGGTTGCGAAGAGGTTTTCTCAGGTGGGGAATTGACTATGGTGAGATTTTCTCTCCCATTGCAAAGTTGTCATCTATTCACTTCCTGTTATCTCTTGCAACAGCATATGATCTAGAAGTGGAACAGATGGATGTGAAGACAACATTCCCTCATGGTGATTTGGAGGAGGAAATCTACATGTCACAGCCAGAGCACTATGTGGTGAAAGGTAAAGAAAATCTGGTTTGTAAGTTAAAAAAGTCTCTATATGGTCTGAAACAATCTCCTAGGATGTGGTACCAGAAGTTTGATGCCTTTGTGTTGAGTATTGAATTTCAGAGATCGAAATCAGATCATTGTGTTTACTACAAGGTTGACAATGATCTCATTATCATTATTGCATTGTATGTCGATGATATGTTACTCATTGGGAATGGTAAAAGTGTGATTTTTGATTTGAAGTCTTAGTTGTCAGCATAGTTTGAGATGAAAAATCTAGGGGCAGCTTGATACATTCTAGGAATGGAAATCAGAAGAGACAGAGAAAATAGAAAACTTTGGTTAGGCCAAAGTAAGTATATTAAGACTGTGTTGGAGAAATTCAACATGATGGATTGCAGACCTTTGACTATTCCTATTACAATGGGGACAAAGTTATCTATTGAAGATTGTCCAAAGTCACCTTCAGAGATAGAGGAAATGAGAAGAGTTCCTTATGCTAGTGCGGTTGGCAGTTTGATGTATGTGATGGTCTACACAAGACCAGACATTGCCCAAGCAATGGGAGTCCTTATTTGATTTATGGCTAATCCTAGACGGATACATTGGGATGCAGTGAAGAGAGTGTTCAGATATTTGTGAGGCACTTCTAAGTATTCCTTATGTTATCATGGTTATCCTACAGGACCTCGGCATTCACTTTGTATTCGTGGATTTGTGGATTCAGATTGGGCAGGTGACATTGACAGCAGGAGATCCACCAGCGCTTATGTGTTTATTATGTTTGGTGGTGCTATTAGTTGGATGAGTAAGCGGCAACCTGTGGTCGCTTTATCCACTACTAAAGTTGAGTACATGGAAACAACTCATGCTTGTAAAGAAGCCATTTGGCTTAAGAGATTATGTTCTGATGTTGGGTTTGATGTAGGGAAAATTACTATTTGTTGTGATAGTCAAAGTGCCATATGTTTGGCGAAGAATCCTACTTTCCATGTAAGGACTAAGAATATTGATGTCCACTATCATTCTGTTCATGACATGGTGGAGGATGGGAAGGTAAACTTGGAAAAAGTTGAAACTTTGATGAATGTTGTAGATTCCTTGACAAAACCTGTGAGCACTGAGAAGTTCAAATGGTGTTTAGAGTCTATGGGCCTCACGGCCTCTATCAATTAAATCATGGTTTTATTATTCCCTTTTCTCTTGCAAGGTGTTTGACAAGTGGGAGAATGTTGGGAAAGGTGTCTCAACCTTGCAACTTCGAAATGTTACTATTCTTCCTAGTTTTGGTCTTTTTGGATACCCATTATCTTGGATAGTGGTCTGGAACTTTCAAAGTTTCCATAAGTTTCCTGGAGAGCGAGAAATAAAGAGACTTACTATTTTTAGTAAGTTCTTCATTTGAGCTCATATTGACCTCAAATTTTTTTCTAGAAGGTGTGGAACAACTAAGTGAACATCTTAGGTGAGTTTCATCTCAAGATCATATCTAGATCGCGAGATATTAAAGTTTTTGTTTTTTTGAAACTACCGGAAAAGTTTTGAACTCAATTTTTGGGTATTAAAACTTCTCTAAATGGCTCTAAAATTGTCGTAACTAGAAAAATGGGTTACAGGGTGATAGAGAACTTCACAAGCTTTCCAACGCATAAAACGGTTCGTTAATCGAACACCCGGATCAAAAGTTATGGCCTCCGGAAGTTGGACCTTCGATTTTTGGAAATGCAAAAACGTGTTGGACACATAAAAGAGTTGTAAAGGGGAGAGTTACATGTGGTGGTGTGTGGTTTGGCACATCACAAGGTATCTTTGATTGGGAGATAATTTGGGTGCCACTTTTGGGTGGTTTTAGCTCATGGTTTTGTAATTACCGTTGGCGGTGTGTTGTATTGTATCTCCTATATATCAGGAACTTGAGATGGAGCTTCTATGTAGAATCTTATAGATGTCGAATTACCTCCTGGATCTCTAGTTGGGTATACTCCTATAAAATCTTGCTCTGCAAGTATATTGTAATCTTCAAGATTTCTGAATAATATATTGGGCGGCTTTGGAGTGTGGGGTTTTTTACCCAAAAGGGTTTTCCCCACGTATATCTTGTGTTGTGAGTTTTGTGTTTGCATTTAGAAATTGTTATTATTATTTTTTAATGTTCATCTTAATCTGTAACTGTAAACGAAATTTGCATAAGTCTTTCCTCATTAGATCAGTGTAGGAAGCGTTTTCTGCATACCTTGCTTCCTTTCAATAATGTGGAGTAGCATGGATGTTGTATTTGGATTCAATGTGCTTGTGGAGGTCTCTGGATCGTGTGACTGTTATGTTGGAGGTCTGCATTAAAGTTTGAGCTCATTGATTAAAGATTTCTTCTTGGAGGTTGTTGTTCTTCCCAATTCTTGGCCGACCGGATGATTCTATCAAGTTGCGGATGATTTAAGAGTAATTCCTTGAAGCATGGCATGTTGACAAAGGAATATTGAACTCTTAGCTACATGTGGCTAACACCATGGTGATCCATGTGGAGTGAAGCCAACCTTGATGATCTTCCAAGGTGGATGGAGCATATATAAGCTTGTTGAAGAGTTGAGTGAATTTGTCCTTGTGTGAAAATTTTTAAATCCTAAGAAAGGTACAGGAGTAGAGCAGAGTGAAGAAAGAGCAGAGGAACAAAGGCAGCATAAGTTGGAGGTGTAATCAAGAAGAGTCTAAGAGGATTGAGTAGAAGTTTTGTGCTTTCAATGGAATTGAATTAGCCATAAAGTTGATGTTATTTATCAGTTCTTATCTTTGTGTAACTCATTGATCTTATAGGCAGTGAGTCTCTTCTTTTGAGCAGTGAGCTCTGGGCAGTGAGCCCGAAGGCTGTGCCTTCTATTTTATTAAGTACTTTTAACATGGTATGCATTTTTGTGGGTTAACCCCCACTGTGGTTTTTCCCTTAATCAAGTTTCCACATTAAAAATCTCTGGTGTTATGTGTGTGCTCATTTGATTCTACTCATGTGTTGATTCATGCTTTAATGCTCACATCATTAATCTGGTTATAAGTTAAGAGAAAGAAGTAAAAGTGCAGAAAGTATCAATTTGTCAAGACAACTGATTCACCCCGCTCTTAGTTGTTTGGACCTATTTCAACAATTGGTATCAGAGCTAGATTCCTCTAGAAGAAGCTTGACTGCTTGAGGAGATCTGAGATGTCATCCTACAAGAAGGAAAGTATGAGATTTAATGGAACAAATTATCTTCTGTGGAAAGAGTGCATGCAATGTCATCTGCAGTGTATGGGTAATGCTTATTGGTCAATCATTGAGACTGAGTATAAGATTCTGGAAAATGGTGCCTCAACTATGGAAGAACTCAGAAAGGAAGAATATAATACTCAACCCAAAGAAGCCTTGTTGAGTGCCTTGACTGATTTAGAATTGGTGAATGTTCTGGGAGTAAAACTGCTCATGAAATCTGGGTTAAACTGAAAAGTTTGTATGAAGGTGACAAACATGTTAAATGCGCCAAACTTCAGAGCCTGAAGGGTAGATATGAAAGGTTGGTGATGAGTGAAAGTGAAAACATCCCTTCATACATGTAGAAAATCAATGAACTTGTGACCAAAATCAGGAATGTTGGTGGAACCTTGGAAGAATCAAAGATTGTTTCTAAAGTACTTAGATCTTTACCTCCTGCTTGTAAGTATAAAGTAGCTACCATTGAAGAAATCTGGAGTATATCTCTTGTTATAAGGGATCAGTTGATTGGAAAACTTTCAGCATTTGAGTTGACTGATTTTGGTGATTCTCCTCCCAAGCCTGAAGCTGCATTTAAGGCTAGTGTCTATGGAAAGCAAAGGTTTGATCCAGGCAAGTCTTCCTCAAGGAGAGCAATTAGATTTGACAGGACAAGCAAGGATGTTGAAGATGATAAATCTGAGATTGGTAATCTTGAAGCTCTTATTGCCAGAAGACTGCCTAGAGGATCTGATAAGTATGAAGGAAAATTGCCATTCAAATGTTTTTCTCGTAATAAGATTGGTCATTTTCCCTCAAGGTGTTTAGAGAGGGATTCAAGGCCAAACCTTAACAGGCGTAAAAATTAGAAGAATTGCTACTATGTCCAAGAAGCTGGTGAAGAAGGAGTTAAAGATGATGAATTTGATCATGGAGATCCTAGAGAAAATGATTGGGTGTTCATTGCCATTATAGAAAATGATCCAATCTCTGGAAATTCTGTTAATATAGAAAGTGCCTTGGCTGCTCAAGTTGTTGATGAATGGGTAATTGACAGTGGATGCTCCCATCACATGACTGGTGACAAGAGTAAGTTTGTAAACTTTGAAAAATATGAGGGTGGACTTGTGAAATTTGGAGATAATTCAGCTGGCAGAATCCGGGGCAAAGGATCCATTTCTTTTGCTGGTAAGAACAAAACCAATGATGTTCTATATGTGGAAGGACTGAAGCACAAACTTTTTAGCGTTGGGCAATTAGTTGACAAGGGTTATGATCTCCGGTTCAAGGATGGAAAATACCAAATCTTGGCAAGCTCTGAAATAGAGATTGCATCCGGTACTCAAACTAGAGGTAACATCTTCCATTTGAGTAGTTATGGTATGAGTTGCTTAATTGCTCAAGTTGATCAAAGTTGGCTATGGCATAGAAGAATGTGTCATGTTAATTTTGACAATATTGTTAAGATAAGTACTACTCAGGTTGTAAGAGACCTTCCAAGACTTGTCAAACCTACTGATAGTATGTGTAGAAAATGCCAATTGGGTAAACAGAGTAGAGTCTCATTCAAGAGTAAAGAACTACCATCAAGTGCATTATTGGAACTTGTGCACATTGATCTTTGTGGTCCTTCTAGAATTAGGAGTGTGCAAGGAGACAGATATTTCATGTTACTGATTGATGATTACTCTTGGATGATGTGGGTGACCTTCTTGAAAGAAAAATTAGAAGCCCTTGACAAATTCAAATCATTCAAGGTCATGGTGGTAAATGAAATTGGTGCAAAGTTAAAATTTCTAAGATCAAACAGAGGTGGAGAATTCACTTCTGAAGAGTTTGATTCATACTGTGTAGAGAAAGGAATAAAAAGACAATTATCTGCTCCTAGGACTCCTCAGCAAAATGGAGTTGTGGAAAGAAAGAACTGGACCATTCAAGAAGTTAATAGGACTATGATGTTGGAGGGTAATGTTCCTCAAATCTATTGGAGAGAAGCCGTGAGTACTGTTGTCTACACTCTTAACCGGGTGCAGCTCAGAGGCAAATCTGGTAAGACCCCCTATGAACTATGGTTTAGTCATCCTCCTTCTATGAAATATTTCAGTCTTTGGTAGTAAATGCTATATAAAAAAGAGATGAGGATCTTGGCAAGTTTGATACAAGGAGTGATGAAGGAATATTCTTGGGATATTCTACTCAAAGCAAGGCTTACCAGTGCTTCAACAAAAGATTGAATAGAATTGTTGAGAGTCCTAATGTCAGGGTTGATGAGACCAAATAAAATCCTTCCAGATCCTGCGGATATGATTCAAATGATAGTTAGAATCAAGAAAGGCAAATTTTACCTCAGACTTAGATCCAGATTGATCTGGAAATCTCAGAAGATGTTGCAGATGTTGAGGAACATGCTCAAGATTCAATGGCTCAATCAGTTCATAAAACTCCCAGGTATGTGAGTTTAAATCATCCTGAAGATCGGATCATAGGAAATAGAATAAAGGTGTTCAAACCAGAAGAAGAATTATTAAAGATCAAGAGGAGGTATGTTTGATTTCTAAGATTGAACCTAAAAAAGTAAGTGAGGCTTGCAATGATGAAAATTGGGTGAAAGCAATGGAAGAGGAATTGATGCAAATTGAAAAGAACCACACTTGGGATCTTGTTCGTAGACCTAAAGATAAAAATGTGATTGGAACCAAATGGGTATTCTGAAATAAACTAAATGAAGAAGGCAAAGTTGTAAGAAACAAAGCAAGGTTGTTATGTAAAGGATATTCCCAAGTACAAAGGAATTGATTTTGAAGAAACTTTTGCTCCGGTGGCAAGAATAGAAGTAGTCAGATTATTTCTGGTATTTGCTACTCATAAAGATTTCAAAGTGTATCAGATGGATGTCAAATCAGCTTTTCTAAATGGAGAATTGGAAGAAGAAGTTCACATTGAGCAACCAGAGGGATTTCAGTTGACTGATCAAAAGGATATGGTCTGCAAATTGAAGAAAGCATTATATGGACTCAAACAAGCCCCAAGAGCCTGGTATGCAAGATTGGATAAGTATTTGCCAAAGTTAGGATTTAGCAAAGGTCCTACTAATAGTAACCTCTATTATAAGATTGATCATGAGCATATTTTGATTGTTGAAGTATTTGTTGATGATATCATTTTTGGTGGAAATGAGAGTATGTGCAAAACCTTTGCTGATCAAATGAGAAGTGAGTTTAAAATGTCAATGTTTGGAGAGATGAATTTCTTTTTGGGTCTGCAAATTATTCAAACAGAAAAGGGCATCTTCATATCTCAATCTAAGTATATGAGAGAGTTGTTGAAGAAGTTTGGAATGGAAGATTCAAAGCTAGTAGGTACGCCTATGGTAACTAGATGTAAGTTGAGCAAGGATGATGACTCTCCCAAGGCAAATCAGAAGAGATACATATCATTGATTGGAGGACTTCTTTATCTGACTCGAACCAGGCCTGAAATCATGAATGTAGTTGGACTTGTGGCCAGATTCCAAGCTGATCCAAAGGAATCTCATGTTGTAGCCGTCAAGAGAATTTTCACATATCTTAAGGGAACACTTGATCATGGCTTGTGGTATCCAAAGGATGGTGACTTCACTCTTCAAGCATACACTGATGCTGATTGGGAAGGAGATGTAGATGATAGGAAAAGTACAAGTGGTGGTGCATTCTTCTTGGGAAGAAGATTGGTTTCTTGGTTGAGTAAAAAGGAAGAAGAAATATCTCTATCTACTACAGAGGCAGAATACATAGCAACAAGTTGTACTCAAGTCTTGTGGATGAAAGAAATATTAGAAGATATCAGAGTTGTGTTTGAGGAGCCTGTCACTATTTTTTGTGACAATTCAAGTGCAATTGATATTTCAAAGAATCTGATGTTGCATTCAAATACAAAACATATATCCATCAAGTTCCATTTCTTGAGAGACAGAGAATAAGAATGAAGTCAGACTGGAGTTTGTTGCTTCAAAGGATCAGATTGTAGATATATTCACAAAGCCTCTTCCCAAGGATACATTTGAGTATCTGAGAGAGAAGTTAGGGGTTATTACCCCTCCTAATCAAAACTAAGATGCACTTGAGTGCATCAGTCTGGTGGAGATCTCAGTCATATCTTGAGATCTGAATTGATGTTGAAGCTACTACTCACAAAGGAATAGTCAATATGTAAAAAATTGGAGGTTAGTCTAAAGAAAAAAGGGGGAGAAAAAGACTGCAAATATGTGCCCTTTGCCATTGATGTCAAAGGGGGAGAGAAGTCATGTGAAAAACTGGATGCTGATGACAGGGGGAGCAGTGAAGAAAATGGTTACAGAAGTCAGGAGGAGAAGTTCTTGTCTTGATGGTTAAATCGGTTTTTCACAACATATGTTTCCATCAATGACAAAGGGGGAGATTGTTGCAAATATGTGCCTAAGCAGTGTTGTCATTGGTGTCAACATATTCTTGTCATTGATGTCAACTATTCCTTGTGTTGCTACCTAGTTAGAAGACTAAGATGTTGAGGATATTGAGAAAATTAATAAAGATTAATGCTAGCGGACCATGTGGCTATGTAGAAGATTGTCAGAGATAGCTCCAGTTGAGATTTGGGAGCTCCGCATGAAGATCTAAGAAAGTTATGGCCATTTATGTAAAACCAGATTGTGCAGAATTGAGCAGAGATAGAGTTACAGTAAGAAGGTTTGGATTGCTCTGCAGTGAAAGATTATGATCTATAGATCTAGAGGCATGTTTGGGAAGTCAGTGTGTGTTATCAACTCCAGTGGTTCGTGGTTTGGAGGTCTGTAATCTATCTTTCTAGTTTGACAATCATAACAGATAGAGTTCTTGAGGTTCAAGAGGAAGATTGAAATGATTCTGATAATGTGGAGTAGCATGGATGTTGTTGTTGGATTCAATGTTCTTGTGGAGGTCTCTAGATCATGTGACTGCTATGTTAGAGGTTCACATTAAAGTTTGAGCTCATTGATTGAAGATTTCTTCTTGGAGGTTGTTGTTCTTCCCAGTTCTTGGCTGACTAGATGATTCTATCAAGTTACGGATGATTTAATAGTAATTCCCTGAAGCATGGTGTGTTGACAAAGGAATATTGAACTCTCGGCTACATGTGGCTGACACCATGGTGATCCGTGTGGAGTGAAGCTAACCTTGATGATCTTCCAAGGTGGATGAAGCATATATAAGCTTGTTGAAGAGTTGAGTGAATTTGTCCTTGTGTGAAAATGTTTAAATCCTAAGAAAGGTATAGGAGAAGAGAAGAGTGAAGAAAGAGTAGAGGAACAAAGGCAACATAAGTTGGAGGTGTAATCAAGAAGAGTCTAAGAGGATTGAGCAGAAGTTTTGTGCTTTCAAGGGAACTGAATCAGGCATAAAGTTGATGTTATTTATCAGTTCTTATGTTTGTGTAATTCATTGATCTTATAGGCACTGAGCCTCTTCTTTTGAGCAGTGAGCTTTGGGCAGTGAGCCTGAAGGCTATGCTTTCTATTTTATTAAGTATTTTTCATAGGGTATGCATTTTTGTGGGTTAACCCCCACTGTGGTTTTTGCCTTAACCATGTTTCCACGTTAAAAATTTCTGGTGTTATGTGTGTGTTCATTTGATTATGCTCATGTGTTAATTCATGCTTTAATGCTCACATCATTAATCTGGTTATAAGTTAAGAGATAGACGTAGAAGTGCAGAAAGCAATTTGTCAAGACAACTGATTCAGCCCCCCTCTCAATTGTCCAGACCTATTTCAACAGTTAGTACATCAAAAGAGATTATACCTATTTAGAATAACATGGTTCAAGACTATGCATGGTGTTACCCATGTAATCAGCCTCATAATCAGGCCACCTACATGAATGGAGTGGTAAGTCAAGCTTTAATGGTGCAGAATAACTATGTTGCTGCTGAAAATTTAGCAGGGGATGTGAATGATCAGCTGGATACTCAGAATCAGCATGTTAATCCTGATGTAGCTTTGATGAATTGGCAGGCTAATGAATTTTGTGGTGTTAATCAACTACCAGGTCAAAAGTAGTCTTTTACTAATATTGCAGCAAACATAAGATCAAAAAAGAGAGTTGTTGATGTTCAACAGTAGACTAGAAATGCAAATCAGCAAGCTGATACTGGTAAACAGCGAGATGGAAATGTACAACAACAAGTTGAAAAGGGTAAAAATGTAGTTTCTATAGGTCAACAGGGGCAGAATCAAGCTTCTACATCTAAAGATCTGCATATTTTATGAAGAGGACAACCAACTGCAGAAAAAAGTCAGCCAGAAGCAAGTAAACAGTCAGCTAGAGACCAACCAGAAGTTGCTGTCCCAAAAGTACAACAAAAGGTTAGTGGTCCTATTTTTAATATTTTGGATCATATGAAAAAGGCAATAGTAAGCATGTCTATTTTAGATGCTTTGCACATTCTAGGACAAAAATATTTATTGCAAGATGCATTATCATAGTTATCTTTGTCAAATGAAGTACAAAAAACAAATCAACCTCAAGTAATGATTACAAATGAGGCAGAAAAAAGAATAGAACAACTTAAACCAGTAGGCAAACCACCACCATTTTATGTCACTTTGATTGTTGGTGACCATTTAGTTCATAATTGCATGATAGACTCAAGAGCTAGCAGCTCAGTTATGCCAAAATAGCTAGCTGATAAGCTTGGCCTAAGATATGAACCTATTGTTAGAGGAGTTGTGCAAATAGATGGAACTGAGGGTCAACACAATTGGAATGTTAAAAAATTTAGGCCTTACTTTGCATGCTTGTCCAAACTTTGTTATATATCAAGATATTTATATCATTGATTTACCACTTACTTTTGCCATCTGCTTATCTAGAGATTTTACAGCAAGGTTAGGAGGTTATTTGTCATCTGATTTGACACATTTATTTTTTAGAACTAGATATGGAACCAAGGTTACTACAATCAAGCCTAAGCCATTAGCCAATGATCACTTGGAGCTTTATACACCTAGCCCAATAAATGCAAACCTTGTTATTTTTGATCAAGAAGATCCGATTCATGTTCAAGACCCAAGTACACCATTAGAGGGAATTATTGATCTTGTTTTAGACCAGTGGGCAACAGAAAACCATGAGATAGATCTATTTGATCAAATGGATGAGATAGGCTTAGGTGTGTATATGATTCAAGAGAAAAATACAGTTATTCCAAATCTGATTAAAGGAGAAAAACAAGTTATTGAAGCTGAAAATTATGTTTGGGAACTCTATTTTGATGGTTCCAAAAGTAAGATTGGTGTTGGAGGAGGGGCTATTTTAGTTTCTCCCATAGGTGAGAAATACTATTCATCTTTTAGATTTGCTTTTAGCTGTTCTAACAACTCAGTTGAGTATGAAGCCTTAGTGTAGTTAGGGTAAAATTGCAAATCAGGGCAAATGAATAAACAGCAATGATAAAAACCCTAGCAATGCACAATGAAGCACAAGACAACATGAAAATCAAAATAACAAATGTAAATGCAAACCGATCTCCACGCTATGCTCGATTTATCTCCATTGCTCTTCTCCACCTCGCATGAGCATGCAAGATTTTGAAGGATTATTGTTGGAAGAATGTTGGGTGCTTATTTCTGCAGCATAACATTAAGATGAAGATGCTAGAATGAATGATAGATGAAGGATGCAAAGGCTCTAACGATATTTCAATAGCATGTGGATACTTGAGGATCAATGCATGCTAATGATAATTTGGCAGAGTAATGTTACTTGAAGCTCAATGCATGCTAATGGCTTGTGAGGGGTTTGATTTATAGGAAAGGCTTGGTTCAAATGGATGGTTGAGATTAAAAAGCTAAATGATTGATGTGGATGGCTAGGATTGATTCGGTTATCCCACTCTTCAAGGGAGTTGTAGTCATTTGACAAGTGTCAAGGAGAATAGGGCTCATGTGTGCTTGTGTACATAAAAAGTACTACATATGAAAGATATTAAATAAAAGGCTGTAGTACCACTTATCTTTTTAAATGAAAGAGGCACACATGTCGGCTAAATGATAAGATAAATTAATTAAATAAATAAAATTTATTTAATTAATTGGAAAGTCGGCTTATAATGAAATGTGAGAATCTTAATTCAAATAAAATATTTGAATTAGTTGGGATATGAGTTGGATATTAATTAAATAAATAAAATTTATTTAATTAATTGGCTAATAGAATAAGTGGGGTTAAGAGTGGGATTTAGGACAAAATGCTACATGATGTCTAGGATAATATTTTTGACAAGGTGTTGCGAGACATGGACAAAGTTGGGACAATTTTGGGTGTCTACATTTTGCCCCTCTTTGAGATGATGTTCGAGATGATAAGCTTTATGTCGAGTAAGATCATTTCAAAGAAGTTAAGGTATGGATAGAGGATAGGGATGATGATGATGGAAAGATAGGATGATGATGCCCCCTCGAGAGGTTAGGCGGGTTGGACAAACATGGGTAGGCTCTCGAAAAGAAATGGCTTAGACTATGAAAGATAAAGGGATAGATAGAAGAAATGAAGATGCGTTATGCTGCAATGAATGTGAGCAACCATGTTGTTTGATATAGCACTAGACGTTATGCACTAAGGTATAAGGACCAGGGTGACGATGTGTCGCATGCCCCAGCGTAATACAACCTTGTCTGAATACAAGATATGAATATTAGCTGGATTTGATACTGATATGATGCAAATGCAAGATAAAATGATAACACACACAAGAAAGCAAGCAAGCATGCACAAATAATTCAAAAACAAACAAGGTATTGCCCCTGTCAAGCTGTAAACCAATGATTAATTGCTGATTGTTGATAGTTGAGAGTGTTGTCATTGCAGGGAAAGCTATATCCCTAGATTAACACAAGGTTGTTTGTTAAGTTGGTTGGCTGATTGATTTGGCTTACAACAAGGCTAGGATCAAGACCATTGATTACGTTTGGATAACCTGGCTTGATTGATTAACTTGATTGGTATAGCTTTATGATGACTTGCATTTAGATCATTGGTTGGAATGATTTGAGGATGATGAAATGCTGATTAGATTGATTTGATGAAGGATGGATGATTTGTGGTGGATTGAGCTGCGTTTGATTTGCTGAAGTGATTGGATTTGTTTTGATGGTTGGCTTGATGTGCTTGAGTTGATTTGCTTTGGTGTTGATGCTGGTGATTGATAGGATTTGTTTTGGTGGTTGGCTTGATGTGCTTTGGTTTTGATGTTTGCTATTGCTAGGTTGATTTGTTTGATGATTGGATTGTTTTGAACGATGATAGTGATGGTGTAATGATTAGAGTATCTACTCAAATCTAAGCATAAGCAAGTGTTCTCAGTGTGCTCAAAGGATGCAAAACAAACAAGGTATTGCCCTTGTCAAGTCCTAAATCGATAATTGATTGTTTGTTTGATAATGATAGATAGTGTTGTCATTGCGAGGAAAGCTATATCCCTAGATCAACACAAGGATGTGGGAACGCTATATCCCATTGATGATGATTGATGATGATTGATTGAGCTCATGACAAGATTAGGATCAAAACCTATTGATTTAATTGGATAATGTCCCTTGATTGATTAGCTTGCTTCATATGGATTAGTGTGACTTAGATTTAAGATCATTGCTTAGAGTGATTTGATTGATATCATTGGAAGAAGTGATTGATTGAAATGGATGAATGAATGTTATTGATAGGAAGAATTGATGATGATGATGATGATTGTATTTTGATTGAATGTTGATAAAGTGGATTGATTTGGATGATGTGATTGGTTTTATTGCTTGGATTTTTCGTTGGATATTGATTTTTTTGAATTTTTTTGAAATGTTTTGATTTTTTTTGTGTTTTTTGGAATATTTTAATTTTTTTGTGTTTTTGAATGTTTGGGATGTCAATGGATTTACAATTTGGGTAGCTTTTGTGCTTGATACCAATGACAAGGGAAAACCATGTCTAGGTGCAAGGAGGGATGAATGGGATTGGATGGATAGAAGGTTGGGCAACAAGGGATGGAAGGCTCATGCTAAATGGGTCGATAAAGGGATATGCCATAAAAGGGAAAGCTCATGATAAATGGATGGGAATAAGCTATAAGACGGAAAGCTCATGATATGGATACGCCATAGTGGATGGATCATAAGGGAGCTAGGATGTGATCTCCAAAGGCTATGTTGCATAGGAAGAACTTGCCCCATTTTAGGTGGTAATGCTTAAGATTTTTACATGACAAAGTTCATGACCAAGGGATGACATGATGGATTGGTTTAAATGAGATGGATAAATGGTCAATGGATAGGACTTGGTTTGGAAAGAAGGTATGTCAAGAAATATCCAAACATGTTTCAACATCTTTCCCCTATGTCTTCATCAAGATCAAAAGGCGGAAGGATGGATAAATGGGTTCAATAGCATAGGCATGTTTATGTAATGGCTAAGGATGGTAGGATAGAATGTAGCAAGATAGGACATGGTAGGATGGAAAATGATATAATGGGATAGATAGTTTGGGAATGGATAGGTTGGATGAGACAATGTGCCCCCAAGTGCAAGTGACATAGAAGATCAACCTACACATGACGCCTGTTTGCCAGGTTTTCATCATGGTACTTATCCAAGGCACCTGTTTACCAGGTTTTCACCATTGGACGAAGGGCTTTCTCTTTACTTTTTTTGATTTTTTTTTTCTTTTTTCTTTTTTTGCTTTTAGATGGGTTGACAATTACACATGGCGCCTGTTTGCCAAGTTTTCACCATGGTAATGGATAGGAGGGACTCATGTGTTTAGTGCTATGAGAGGTGATATTGTCCCTTTAGAGATGGATGATGTCTTCGCATGGACCATGTCATTATGCTCATAGATGTTGATAAGGGATTGCATGGATGGGAGATGGATTAGGGAGATAGTGGATGATGAAATGGATCATGAAAGATTCATGCAAGGATAGATGGATGGGGATAGTGGATTATGATGTGGAGTATATAGGCTTATGGAATAAAGATGGATGAAAGGATTTATGCAAAAGCATGGACCATAGGAAGGTGATGGGAAAGATTTGTAGGATAATGGATGGAAAATGGGGAGATGTAGTTATGTGGAGGTGCTGCGGAGTGGAAGGGAACCATGACCAATGGTTGCACACACCGTGATAAATATTGAAGCTTTTGATTGGATGGTGGTGTAGGAAGCAATGGAGATGTTTTCTTAGGATATGGTTGATGAAGTGATTTAAGAACCCACATAGATTTAGTATTTTTAGTGCTTTTGCTTTGCTTGTGGGATTTTTGAGGGAAATGGAAGTTTTGGATGGAAGTAGGCTTTTGGATGGATATAGGTGGTTGGGATTCTTGAGATGTGGATGAGGATGCCTCATTCATTTTGCTAGCTATTTGTTTAGGAACCCAAACCATTTTGCTTTTAGGCTTTGCTTTTGGAGGTAAGGGTTTGGATAGCTTTTTGAATGTACTTTGCTTAGAAGATAGATGATTTAGAGACTTTTCACATTGATGCCCTAAGGCATGAGGGTCCTTAGGAGTTTTACTTAGATTTTTGGCTTTATAGATAAAGGCATCCAAATGTTTATTTTGGAATCCCATGGGTTTGGTCGAAGCAAAATTGGTGGAATGATTGGAAGCTTTATGCTTAAACAATGTGTGCTTTTGTTGGCCATGATTAAGGATGTAAGGATACTTATGAATGACAGGTATGTTAGGTGTTGGTAACAATGGTGGTAAGGTGGATGGAGGGATATTTGGAGTTGGTAAAAGTGGAGGCAAAGTGGATGGCAGAAGATGTATGGTCACATGCTTTTGACATTTATAGGATGATGGAGATGGATTAGCTACATATGTTTTGGGTAGATGATGGGGGGTGTGATGGAAAGTGGACTTAGGAGGGATGGAGGAATTACCAACATCTTGGCCTTGTTTACCTCGGGGTGTGTATCCAAGGCCATATGAGCATGGAGGGATCTTGACATGGTTTGGCTCCAAAATACCTTGTTCATAAAGGCCTAGGCCTTTACCTTGGTAGTTCATGTTTTGGAGGATGCGATTGACTATGGGACTAGATGTGTTTTGGGAACTAGACTTGAGCTCTTTATTGGATGGAGAAGGTGAAGTGGATAGAGGTTGTTTTTGTCCTAAGGAAGAACATTCATAGATGAGGGTGGTAAGACCAATAGGACATGATGGATTTGAAATGGGATCGATCGTGGATGTGGAAGGAGGATCATTAGGATCTTGATTAGCATTGTGTTCACTAAGATTCAAGCTATTTGTTTGATCTTTTATGCTTACTTGGGGGACAAGTGTCTCATCATGACAAGTGGATGTTTGCTCATTATGGATAGGGCTAGATGGCATATGACTAGGAGCAATGTGGATATCTTGCTCATGGATGGATATAAGATTATCGATAGGATCAAGGTGCTCATGGATAGCTTCTTCATAGGTATCATCTTGATCATAAAGAAGGTAAATGTTATGTATGGGTTGAATTTGGATAGCTTGCTCATGAATGGTTGTTGGGAGATGGATAGGATCAAGTGGCTCATGGATAGATTCATCATTATGGCTATCATCTTGATCATGGAAAAGATACATGTTATGGATGGGTTGGATGGAAGGCATTTGATATTGAGTTGGACTAGGGCTTAATGTTTCCACATACTTAGGATTAAACCTTTGACATAGCTCTTGGGTTGCTTGAAGGGAAGTGGATGACTCTTGGATAGGCTCTTGGTCAACAACATGAGAACATGATGACTCTTGACTTGGATTCATAATAGGAGACTCTTGAATAGGCTTGATGACTTGTAGGTCACATGATGGGCTTGAAGGGCTAAGAATGTTAATTGAGGGCTCTTGGATAGGCTCAAGGATAGGTGGACCACATGATGGGATTATAGGCTTGGACATGACCTTTGGAAGTTCATTGGTAGGATCATGAATGGTTGTTTGACATGGAGGTAGTTTATTCCTAGCTAGTAGCCAATGGATCACATCCTTCGCAAGGGTATGTGTAGATGGGCAATATAATGGATGAACAATAATAGCGGATGATGTTGTAGGCTTATGATTAGGACTTTGATTGGATGGAAGGATAATTGAGTTTGATAGGCTAAGATTTGGATTAGATGGGGGTGACACATAGGATTTGAATGATGTGGCAGGATTTCTTATTGTATGTTGATACACCTTGTAAACAATTGGGAAAAACATGGGGCATGTATTTGTATTATGGCCTTTGGTCCTATGGTATGCACAATAATCATGTTCATCATATGGACTTTCTTCACATGGTTTGACTTCAGGAAGTTCAATGAGTTTTGCTTCAAGCATTCTTTGTAAAACTATCTCAGCCGCATCCTTTGGTGAAGGATTAGAATGACATGGTGATGAAGGTAATGGAGGGCTTGGTGGTTTGGAAGGTAGAGGGATTAATGGACTAGGAATGGGATCACATGGTGGTGTTGGGATAGAACTAGTTGGCTCATGTGTTAGCATGTGATTGGATGGTGGAGGCCACTCTAGATTGGCATCTCCCTTGTCAAAGGTTATTAGATCTTGCATAGGATAACTTGGGCTTGTTTGATTTATGTACAAGGGACCACTTGGACTTGGATGTGCTTCTTGTTGGAAAGGTGGACTTAGGTCTATCAATGGTGCTTGATGGTCTTGTTGAAAAGGTGTACTTGGACATGCTTGATTTATGTACAAAGGGCTATTGGGACTTGGATGTTGTTCTTGTAATATCACTTGATGGCTTTGTGGATGGGCTTGGTAGTGCATTGGAACGGTGGCATGAGGGGTTGGATAAACTTGAGGTGGATGTTCATAGGTTGATGTGGCATTGATTTGGTGGATAGGTGGATTAAGTTGATAGGAAGTGGATGGATATGACATGTGGCTATGAAGTGGATTAAGTTGATAGTGAATGGCTAAGGATTGCTGTACTTGTTGAGTTTGACTAGTGGCTAAAAGGTGTTGGACTTGGGTTACGAAGTATTGCAGTTGAAGTGATTGGATTACGTGGGGTTGAGCTTTTTGGATGAAGAATTGTAATATTTCAATGGCGTCTTGGTTTAGGGGTTGTGATCCTTGATAAAGATTTTGGAGAAATCTTTGGAATTTGATTTCTGGGTCTTCCAGTGTAGACATGTTGTGACCCAAGTGTATGTCTTAAGTCCTTTTAGCAAGTGCTTGTTTATGGATTTGGATGATGATGTGGAATGTTTGGATGACGTGGATATGAAGGGTTGGATGATAACTAGGCTATGTTTGGGATGAAAGTGATTGGGTTTGAATGTTATTGGAAGAATGTGTAGGATGACTTGTCTTTATGTGTTTGGGTGTTTAGAGCTTGATGTGGCAATATTCAAACAAATGATTATGCATATACACACATGAATCACTCACACAAGACACATAAGCAAGTTTTAGTTTGGAATAATGTGATGATGGTTAAGCAAGCACGTGAAGACAATTCAACAAGTCCTAGTAAGGCAAGGCCACTATCACAAGGAGGTTCTAGTGAAAATCTGGGGGACCGGCACCCCACGAGCATCCAGCAAGCCACTTAAGACTTTAACTAACCCTACTAGGAGTTTTAATATACACAAAGGTACACCTCCTTTCAAGTTAGCACTATATGGTGAGCGCTAATACCGGTTAGACTTGGCTTTCGCCTTATCCTCTAATTTTTATAGCGGACCGGATGAAAGTACCACTTGAGGTCGTTCCCTTGGGGTGGATACCAAGGCAGGCCTCTCTAAGGCTAAACAAAAGCAACACAAGTAAATGTTTTTGATCTCCAAGTTTGTGTTGGGACGCGAGGAAAGAGCATACACATTTACTTGGTCACACTCACTTGGGGTTCATTAACCTTAGAAATTTGATGTGTGGAAGATAATTCAAGCACTTGTTTATTTTAAAACCCAAATCCAAATGTGATGAAAGACAATGGTTTGTTTTAGCCCAATTTTTTGATGTGAATTTGCAAACAATTGTTCATTTTATGCCCAAAATCCAAATGTGTGATCAAGTAAGATTGGAAGTTAAGAGATGAAATGATTGCACCTGGTTAATTTGCTGTCCAAATATGTTGTAAATGTTGATGCCAATGTTGCTCCAACTCTTTATGATCACCTACAATATAAAAAAAAAATGATATTATAATGCAGGCACAAAAAATAGGCTCATCAGGCAAGGAAAAATTGTAATTTTAGATGCATAGCCGAATTAGATTTGATTATTTCAATAGATTTTTAGTTTGAAAATTAAAAAATCAAAGAAGAGACCTCCAATAATTTTCAGAGAGCTTTCCGAAAATGTAAAGAAATCAGAAAAATTCCCTGATTTGCGCCCAGAAATGCAGATTTATGAAAATAGTATAGTCGGCAAAGATTGTGATTTTTTTGCACTATAAACGACCTCTAAATTAAATCTGCAAAATAGAGACCCCTATTATAATTTCAAGAGCTTTCCAGAAATGTAAATTTTTTTTAAAAATTCGCTGATTTACGCCTAGAATTGTGATTTTATGAAAAAACATAAAAATGTGATAAATCCCACAAAAATTGCGATAAACCCAAAATTTTTCTGCTGTAGCTTCCTTATATCATGGAAAAACTTTTGCTAAAATCTTGTAGAAAAATTCATATCCGTTTGGAAGATATGATGAAATCTTTAAAACTTAGGGTTTTGTCCAAAAAGTAGCAGATCTGCAACAAAAAGTTAATTAAACCTACAAAACTTGACAATGGGGATTAGATGAATGCAAATTTTTACTACAAAAACCTGCAAAAAAGATCAAGCGAAGTGAGTCCCACCGGGCGTGCCAAATGTAGTTAGGGTAAAATTACAAATCAGGGCAAATGAATAAATAGCAATGATAAAAACCCTAGCAATGCACAATGAAGCACAAGACAACATGAAAATCAAAATAACAAATGTAAATGCAAACCGATCTCCACGCTATGCTTGATTTATCTCGATTGCTCTTCTCCACCTCGCATGAGCATGCAAGATTTTGAAGGATTATTGTTGGAAGAATGTTGGGTGCTCATTTTTGCAGCATAACATTAAGATGAAGATGCTAGAATGAATGATAGATGAAGGATGCAAAGGCTCTAACGATATTTCAACAGCATGTGGATACTTGAGGATCAATGCATGCTAATGATAATTTGGCAGAATAATGTTACTTGAAGCTCAATGCATGCTAATGGCTTGTGAGGGGTTTGATTTATAGGAAAGGCTTGGTTCAAATGGATGGTTGAGATTAAAAAGCTAAATGATTGATGTGGATGGCTAGGATTGATTCAGTTATCCCACTCTTCAAGGGAGTTGTAGTCATTTGACAAGTGTCAAGGAGAATAGGGCTCATGTGTGCTTGTGTACATAAAAAGTACTACATATGAAAGATATTAAATAAAAGGCTGTAGTACCACTTATCTTTTTAAATGAAAGAGGCACACATGTCGGCTAAATGATAAGATAAATTAATTAAATAAATAAAATTTATTTAATTAATTGGAAAGTCGGCTTATAATGAAATGTGAGAATCTTAATTCAAATAAAATATTTGAATTAGTTGGGATATGAGTTGGATATTAATTAAATAAATAAAATTTATTTAATTAATTGGCTAAGTAGGATAAGGATGGGATTGAATGAGATTTTAATTAAATAAATAAAATTTATTTAATTAATTGGCTAATAGAATAAGTGGGGTTAAGAGTGGGATTTAGGACAAAATGCTACATGATGTCTAGGATAATATTTTTGACAAGGTGTTGCGAGACATGGACAAAGTTGGGACAATTTTGGGTGTCTACACTTAGTTCATGGACTAGAATGGGCTAGAAAAAGAAATATCAAATGTTTAAAAGTTTTTGGAGATAGTGAGCTAGTTGTTAAACAAGTAAAAAATCTTGTTGCCACAAAGAATGACCTGCTGAAATTATACAAGCATAGAGTTTGGGACATGATTGAAGAATTTGATGCTTTCAATTTGATATCCATTCCTAGAACTAATAACAAACAGGTTGATAAACTTGCTGCCATGGGAGTTGAATATGATATTCCTATAGAAATGAAGAATATTCATACTCCTTTATATGTTAAAGTTGTTGTTAGACCTTCCATTCCTGATAATAATACTAGCTGGTAGGTATTTGACAGTGATGAGCATATTGCAAATTTTTTAATGGAAGAGGTTGAATTTTCTACAGGTAATCAACAGAAATTTATGCAGCAATATGATGACCAAATACTTCAGTTGAAATCAAATAAGTTACCTAAGGGCTTAGTGACCTTAGAATCAATCTTTAATACTGATTATCAAGTAAGAAAAGATAAGGCCAGCTTGTTAGTGAAACGGGAACACTATGAACCTGTTGAAATCTTTAAAGATAAGTTACACAAGCTGAGAAAAATATGTACAAAATAGGAACAACAAGCATTCATTCAGCTTTGCCAAGAATTTAGTGATGTGTTTGCCTGGGAATGTGGAGATCTGAAAGGTTTCAACCCAGAGATGGCTCAGCATACTATAGAGCTTGAACCCAAGGTAAAACCTGTCAGATAGAAGCAAAGACCACTAAATCCTAAGCTGGAAGTGTTGATGAAAATAGAGTTGAATAAACTGATTGAAGGTAATATCATTTTTCCTATCAAACATACTTCATGGGTTTCTAACTTGGTTCCTATCAGGAAAAAGAATGGGGAAATCAGATTATGTGTTGATTTCATTGATTTAAATAGAGCATCTTTAAAAGATCATTATCCTTTACCATCCATGGAACATATATTGCAATTTGTTTCTGGATCAGAAAGATTCTCTTTGTTGGATGGATATTCAGGTTATAACCAAATTCTAGTAAAAGAAGAAGATCAGTACAAGACAACTTTTACCACAAAATGGGGCACATTAACATACATAAGATGCCATTTGGCTTATCAAATGCAGGTGCAACATCCCAAAGAGCAATGGATATGACCTTTCAAGGTTTGATTAATAAATTTGTACTTGTATACTTAGATGATGTAACTATTTTTTCTAAAAATGTTGAAGATCATTTTCATCATTTAAGACTGAGTTTTGAGAGATGTAGAGAATTTGAGGTATCACTTAACCCAAAAAAGAGTATTTTTTCTGTTCATGAAGGCAAACTATTAGGACACATAGTGTCTAAAGATGGGATATCAATTGATTCTAAAAGAATCACTACAATATCGGCATTACCTCTTGCTACACATAAGAAAGGCTTATAGAGCTTTCTAGGAAGAATTAACTTTGTAAGAAGATTTATTTCTAACATAGCAGCACTTTTACAACCACTTACAGCAATGCTGAAAAAGAATATTCCTTTCAACTAGACCAAAGAAGGAAAGCAAATCTTTGAAGAGATAAAAGAGGCACTTGTTGCTACACCAACACTGATAAATCCAAATTTTGATAAGGATTTCATTTTATATGCATTTGGCAGTGTAGATACTATATCAGCTATGCTTTGTCAGTAGAATGATGAAGGATTGGAACAGCCTGTGGCATTTTTCAACCAAGTTCTACATGACTATGAGGTAAGATATTCTTTTGTTGAAAAGTATGTATTGACTATTATCAGGATCCTAAAGAAGTTTAAACATATGCTTTCAAATCATAGAATTCAATTAATGGTTTCCCATCCTATAGTAAAAGAATTTATGCTTAGTAAGGATTTAAATGATAAGAGAGCAGGGTGGATCACAAAGGTTATGGAGTATGACATCCAAATTAACATTACCAAGCTGGTCTGAGGCAAAGGACTGTGTGAACATCTTGCAGACCATGAAAAATACAGCAAGGAACTTGAAAGAGAAGCTAAGATAGTGCTACAGAATGATGAAACAGTTGTTGTCCCAGATTCCCCTACAAGTTGAGTGCATGATATGATCCATTATCCGCATACAGGTGATTCTCCCCAAGGTTTGGATAGATCTAAAAGAAGATACTATAGATTACAGGCAATTCCCTATGTTGTAATTGATGGAATCTTGTACAAAAAAGACTTTAATGGTGTTTTACTAAGGTGTGTACAGCCAGATCAGATTCAAAAGATTCTAGAAGAATTTCATGATGGACCTTCTGGAGGTCATTTTGCAACTAAAACAATAGCTCTAAAAATTATGAGAGTTGGTTACTATTGGCTTGATATGTTCAAAGATGCACATGAATGGGTAAAGAAATGTTTAAAATGTTCAATTTTTGTAGGTAAACAAAGACTTGCAGCAATGCCCTTACATCCAATTCAAGTGGAGCATCCATTTGGCAAGTGGGGATTGGACTTCATTGGTCCTATTAATCCACCTTCCAGCTAAGGACACAAGTGGATTTTGACTGCTACTGATTATTTTACTAAATGTACTGAAGCAGTTGCCTTAAAAGAAGCTAATGAAACATCAGTCCTAAATTTTTATCAAGATCTAGTGTAGAAGTTTGGTACTCCTGACTCAATTATTTCAAATAATGCTTTAGCATTTATTGGATTAAGAGTATCTGATTGGTATGTCAAAAATAACATATTTTTGAATACTTCATCAAATTATTACCCTCAAGGTAATGGACAGGATGAGTCAACTAACAAAAATCTAATTAAAATCATAAAGAAAATAGTTGATGAGAATCAGAGGTCTTGGCATGACAAGTTAAAATTAGCCTTATGGGCTGATAGAATTACACCTAAAAGAGCAACAGGTAATTCACCTTATGTTCTTACATATGGAAAAGAGGCCAAATTGCCAATATCAGTGGAGTTACCAACTTTGATTTACATAAAAGAACTAGAGTTACTTGAAGAACAATCAATGGAAATCAGGCTTGCACAACAAATAGAACTTGAAAAAATTAGAAAAGAGCCTTGAAAACATTGGAAATGCATCAGGCCCAAATGAAAAGGACATTTGATAAAAGAGCAGTACCAAGAGCCTGTAAAGAAGGAGATCTGGTTTTCAAATGGAATGAATTAAAGAGCAGACTTGGTCAACATACAAAATCTGATGCTATGTGGGATGGACCATACATAATAACAGAATGCAAGAAAAACAATGCATTCTAGCTTGCCAAGTTAGATGGAGATGTGTTGCCAATCCCAGTTAATGGGATTCACCTCAAGTTATGCTATTAGAGAAGCAACCTTATGCTGCAAATAAGTGCTTTTGCACATTTAGTTCAGTTATTATTTTGTTTTCCAAGAAGTGCTTTTGCACATGTTGATGGCTTTGTTTTAAGCAAGCCAGTTTAGTTTCAGTTTTAGTTTTGTTGCTGCTGTAGTGTTTCAGTCAGTTTTGATTTGTAAAAAAAATTCAAAGTTCAAGGTAGAAGAAGACTATATGCCCAATGGAATTGCAAGGCTACTGGTTCTAAATTGTTTCGTCGGCAAACACCCCTGAGAGGTCGCCAGAAATGTTACTAAATTTTGTTCACACTAAATTTAGTTTGACCTAATTACAGTTGTTTCAAAAGGAGTAAAAGGAAATTGCATTCAATGAATATTTGATGTCTTGACAAAGGAGAGATAAAGATCAGTTGTTAGGATAACCTAACAGTCCAATCACGACTGTTAAATCATCACAACAAGTGAGTTAGATGTCAATAAATCAAACATTCAAGGAAGACAGTTGATCTAAATTATTTTATCTTTCAGGAGTTATAAGACAATTTGATTATTCAGTTGATCATAATTGAAAGCAAGAAAGAAAGAAATTCATTCAAACTGTTATTTCATGTTATATTTGGAACATACATTCAGTTTCAGTTACTCTATCCTATGCATTGATTAAAAAGAAACATAAATACATCAAGTGCATAAGATAAATTAACTAATCATGTTTAAAAGAAGTATTCAAATGTGTCCCACACAAGCCGCGGGAGTGACTAAACTAAGAGATGCAAACATATGCAAGCTATAGATATGATGATAAAAGAAATGAGGAAGAACACGTGATAAAATTAAATATCCATCATTGCCTGAGCAAGGTTGATATCTTTTGTTGGTTGTTGAACTTGTTGATGGTTGATCTTCAGCTCCAATTGTATCAAGTCAAACCTACAAAAATCTGGGAAAAAACCTGTTAGAGCTCCAGATATTTAACATTATTATATGCTTTTATCAAACAGACATATCAACTTGTCACATCATACATTTCATATGAAAGAGTCAAATCAGACATGTGCCATAAATCAGAACATCATGAAGAAGATCAATCAACTCCATAAGGTATGTTTTTATGCTAACTTGTTTGTTCACTATGCAGGTATAGGAAAAGTAATGTTGCTGATTTGAAGACATTAAAACATGTGGAGAAAATGTGGCTCCCACAAGGGTTGAGCCCAGCATGTTTCCTTTTTCTATTCATTTGAAAAGGATATTAGAATAAAAGACAGGATGCATCATTCAAAGATATATCATGCACATAAAATCAACTTGCAAAAAAAGTGTGTCATCATGATCATGAAAATTGCAGTTGATTAAACCAGATCAGATATATTCAAAGTGCCTTAATCAACTTGACAGACTGCAGAGAATAGAAATGTAAATATGAAAGGTACTTTTCTTATTTATACCATCATTAAATGCCTTATTGATGTCATGTTTCATGCCACAGTTTCATAAAATTAGACTTAAGATATGACAAAAGCATGCAAATGAAATTAAGGATAGACTTGTGATCAGACAGAGTATCAATTTGCAAGGATATTATCAAGATATGCCCTCTCTATAGATGTTCATAATGAAACATAACTCTCAAATACAGTGTTGAAACATAGGACATTTAGGATTGAGAGTTATATACATAATGAATAGTTGTAGATTAGTGTGAACAGTTATACATTTTATGTTCAAGGATTAGATGATAAAATCATATAATCAAGTGCAGGAGACAAGTACATATATGGTCAAATGATTGCATTAGACAAGATCATCTACCAACTAAGTCCCATGTGCATATCAAGAAGAGTGTGAATGCTACAGGAGTTATCTAAAGTATAGAAATCATTTATATGCATGTATTTATTTTCATCTCATATGATTAAATACTATGAACATCTGACAAGTGCAGTTACAAACAAATGCTTACTACAAAAGTTCAAAGTACTCATCCAGGTGAGGTTCAAAGAAATAGAGTCATGCCTTCAAGATGTAGAACTTGTATCATTTGATATAGCTTAAGACAGAAGATATATGCATCATTTGATTATGACAGTCATAAAGAAATGAAAGGTAATACATCAAGTAAAGAAGACAAGTGCAGATCAACAGGTTCAAATAACATTAGCTACAGATGAACAATCATGCCTTGAAGATGTTAAGATCTTTTATCATTTGAAGCTACAGTGGAAGACAATATGAAGAAGAACATATCAAAAGCATTGAAAGATAAGAGACAAAAGTAGTATGTGCTTCAGGAAGTTCTTTATGCACAGAAAGTAAAGTAAAAAGACACAACTTTAGACTTTTATAAAGATCATATGTTTGTTGCAGCCATGCTTCTAGCTAGTACAAGTAAAGACATTCATGTCTTTCTATTCTGTAATTACATTCAAGTGAAAATGAATGATCAAAGACCAATATTATGAGGAGCTACAACTATAGAAAGTCAATACAGATGGAACTATGGAGTCAACAAGATCAGGTGTTCATATTATCTTTTGAATTCAATATAACTGATAAAAAGAAAGAGTGCTTATATAAGTGATAGTATGCAAAGGGTAACACAGAAGGCAAATGATACAAGTGTTCATCTGAAATGTAGTCTTGTTGTCTTTTAAAGGGTTATAGGCATATTATTATGTATACAGATGTGTCGTGGACAGAGTACCATTTTTGCATATATAAAGGGAAAATGTATAGAAAAGACATAATATGCTGTGGTCTAGAAATAAAGGCCTTATATATACAGAAAGGAAGAAACCCTTGTCTAAGTTTCAAAACCCTAGTGCCATTTTTTATTTACAACAAAAAGAAAGTAATACAATGCATCTACTGCCAAGGCCGTGATAGGAAAGGCAATTTTTGTGACTAAAATGTAATACCCATGTGTTAAAAATTAAACCCTTATCTCACAATAGAAATCATCTTTTTGGTTTCATTTTTATGTCTACAGAGAGAGCATAGCCATGGAACAAATAAGGATTACTGTGTTAAAAATGAAACCTTTGTTTAAAATTTTTGAAACCCTTGTTTCTTTATTCTTCCATATAGTGAAAAGAAGAGTTACAGAGATGCATTTTCTGCCATGGTCGTGACAAAGAAGGATTCTTGCATATATAAATGAAGTACCCATTTCAAGTTTTTAAACCCTTGTCATCTTTTGTCTTCTATCAAAATGACCACCTACAGGAAGCAAACTGGAGTATGGCCGTGGCATGAAGAAGTATCATGAGCGCATTAAAATGAAACCCTTGCTTCATAGTTAAAAAAACCCTGAAGTGTTTTGCAAGAAGTTAAAAGAAAGTCAAGAAAAGATCATAGACAGCCACGACTTCAACATAAGAATCATTTTTTGCAAGAAAGTTAGATACCCATTGCATCAAGTCTAAGACTTATGTCTCCTTTCTCTCACAGTAAAATAATATCATACACTGGTAAGTGGAATAGAAAGAAAAGTATGGAGCTTACCTTTCAGTTGCAGAGAAAGAAGAAGAACAGTTGTGGCCTCATCATGACAGAATTATCATTTTTTTGGTCTCAGTTGCAGGTTAAAGATATAGAGAAACAAAAGGAAAAGGTGTCAAATATTACACAGAGAGTAAAGAAGTCACCAGTGGCCGCAACCATTAAGGTAAATGCTATAGAAAGTAATGAAAATGCTAGTTAAAATATCAAACACAACTCTTACCAAGTTCCTACCATTCTTCTTGCACAGGAAATGCAAGATTTCAACCACTAAAGACTAAAATATGGAGAGAAAAACTAGAGAAACCTCAAACCCTAAGCGGCGGCATAGAAGATTGCAGAGCCAAAACAAAGAAAATGCAAAGTAAAAATGAGGTTTCTTTTAGGGTTATCTCTATTTTACCTGATAGTTCTTCTCACTTTTTGAGTTTTGACTTTCCAAATCAAAAATCATTATCTTATCCAAAATGATGTCATGGTCCAAGACTTTCCTAGCAAGTGATCATTATGTGGAAGGGCCGACAAGTATCTTTTGCTGTTGTTTCTAAAGTCAAAAGGGTAGTTGGTATTATTAGAGGGTAAGGCTTATGCCTTAGATGATTTTCAAACAAACTTTATTCACTTGTGGTCAACTAGCATATAGTTGAGATACTTAAAACTTGCATGGTTGAATAGATACCTTGTCTTCTTCCAAAATTAAAAGATTCCTCCTAACAATACATAATGATGCAAGGTGGCAAGAGTTTATCATTAGGGTTTTATCTTTACATGAAGGAGATCATTTGGAGAGAAAGGTATTTGCATGAAGATATAAGGCATATTGCAAGGTGGCAGGAGCTTGTAATTAGAGTTTGTTTTTTACATGATGGAGATTATATGGCAGTGAGGTAATATTTTGCATTGTAAATGGAGTAATAAGGTAGAGTGTATCATTATTTTTTTCCTTAGTGCATGTGGAGTGATAAGGGGTATTTTTATGCCTAAGTATTTTGTAATGCATTTTAATATTGCATGTGGAGTGATAAGGGGTGAAATTTTTGCCTTAGTGTATGCATCATGCAAACTAGGCATTTTCTCACATGGAGATACAAGGGGATTTTATTTTCTTCTAAGTCCTATTTTTTGTTCAAATTATCCAAATTAGGCAAGTGTAAATGGAGAGATAAGGTAATTATTTTCTTTTTCATCATGCATGACTTTACAATTAAATCAATGTAAATGAATAATAAAGTAATATTTTTCAAATTACTTTATTATTTTTCACAAGTTATAAAATCAAAAATAATGCAAATTGTAACCCATAGTAAAGTAATTATTCTAATTACTTTATTATCCACTCACATCAATTTTGCAAAAGTAAAATCATGCAAATTGATGAGTTGAGTTAACTGAGGCCATTTAGGGACTTTTTGCATGATTTGGGGAGCATTTTGAGGAATCTTGGTCAACTTCTTGGTCAAACATATGGAGAGGATCAACTTGGAGCTATTTTTGCTCAAATTGTGACAGTTTGGACTCTTATTTTTAAGGATTTTTTGGTTTGCTCGTGGATCACTTTGGAGGACTTATTTTTAGACGCAGTTAGTTGTAGTTCCATTTTGCATGCCTCTTGGAGAGAGCAAACTATATATTGTAAAGCAAAACTTAGTTTTGGCTAGTTCTTTCCTTTTTGTTCTTTGCACTTTGAGAGGAAAAAAGAGGTTTTATAACTCATTACTTACAAATTTTATAGAGATCATAGCAAGTTACAAGTTTAATTTATTTGTTCTTCATGCAATATTTTCCTTTTTTTTTCATTGAAATCAAGTGTTTTCCTTTCCATTTGATGCTACTTGTATGAGTGATTTGATGAAGTTTTATTGTGTTTAATTATCAAAACCTTTAAAATTATTGTCTCATTCTTACTTGCAAGTATCAAGCATAGTGATATCACAGGTCTTAGGTTGTGTTACTAAAAATAGTTCTTTCATGTTGTGAAAAATCTTTTTCCTTCATAAAGAGTTTATCTTCCAACCTTCCTTAGAAATATTTTTGTGATATTTATGCCCAGATTGGATTGTGTGGGTCAAATTTCTGAAATCTATTGTGAACCAGATTTGCATTTTTCCATCCTTATTAGATGCATCTCCAAATTTTACAGCTTTATTACCTTATAGTTTTCCTTCTTACCCTTTTCCAAAGTAGAAATCATAGAATATTTTAAGGGAACCAGCCCATAATCTGGAGGTTCAAACTCACTATAGGTCACCCATAACCTGAGTTTGTCCCCATGTTTCAAAGGATTGCAGAGTGTCACAGCTTTACATAAGGGTGCAATCCTAATTGACAACAGTTGTAATGTGCTTGGGCGGTGAATTTCACTACCAATGCATGTTTGTCATCCTTTTGAGAGACATGCAGGGCTAGTGTAATTCACCACCCATGCCTCTTTTGTTTTTATATCTGATATGTAAAGTCAAGGTTTTTATCCGCCCAAGCATATTCACTTTCAACCCGACCTAAGTGTGAGGGCAGTGAATTTCACCGCCCAAACACAACCTTTTGACTTACCTAAAAACCAAATGCAAAGTTAGGGTTTTGACCCACCCATGCACTTAAAAAAAGTAAATCTACTTACATATAGGAGCAATCAAAATGACCACTTGTACATGAAAGTTCAAGATTCAACCAATATGCAAAAGCGGTTAAAATCACCGCCTTTTCAACTTTTTGCAAATGGTACCTACCTACATGTAGAGGCGGCCATTTCCACTGCTCTTACATCAAAATTTAAAATACCCACATGAAGGAGCAGTCATTTTGACTGCCCGTGCATGACTCCCTCAAAATTTCCTAACATTGGGAATTTTTGAAAAATAATACCTTTGACCTGCTTTCGCCCAATTTTTGACTTGCATGCTCTCTAGTCATTTTAAGCTCATCCCTATGAACATGATCATCATTATGCAGTTTCCCTAAAATACCAATTTTTCCCCTAACTGCAAGATCATAAATTTTTACAGTTTCTGCAAGTAGCATCTGTGGTCAACATCGTATCCAGTAATTTCTTTAAAGCCAATGTCTAAGCCATCTCCATCTAAGGCTAAGACAATGAAGTATAAGTACTAAGGGGTTTTCCCTGTTACTTTGGTGCAGTCAAACATTGATGAGATCAGAGATACTAAAATAGGCCATGTTGATATGGTAAAGTTTGTGGAAAGAACCAAGCAACCAAATCCTCCACGTTGCATGCAAAGGATCATTGGTAGCAACATACACTTGGTGGCTTCATTCCTAGTTGCAACCCATAATCCTAAGTTTGTCCTTCAAATGGCAAGCCATTATGACAAAGACACTAGAACTGTGGTTGATTCCAATGGAAACATTATCATGAGATTAGATGCAGAGTTCTTAGAAAGGTATTCATGTGCCCACCAATTGAGAATGTTGGAGAAATCGACTTTGCCAAAGATCAACAAGATTTTGATAATGATGTTGAATCTGCCAAGAGGCATATTAATAACAAGTGGTTGAAAACTCCTCGAAGTAACCTATCCAGATGGCCCAGAGGACTTCCAAGGAGTGACTTTGTATAGGAAGTTAGTGATTTAATTACTTTGTTAAGCAGAGTTAGAGGTCTTTCTTCTTCTTCTACATTCCATGAGTGGATGTATTTATACATTAGGGTCATTCTTAAGGGGCAAGAGAAGATATTTTGGGGAGAACAAATCAGTAATGCTTTGCATGATCAACTGCTTAAGGTTAATACTACCTTCAAGTTTTATATGACCTCCTATCTAGTGTATGTGGCTACATCAATAAGGATTTTTCTAGGTTCAACTCAAGAGGGAGATCGGAGAGTTGTGCCAGTCTTTCAATATTATCCTTAGATAACTCTCAAAGGATCCATTCACCATTTCAAGAGGGTGAATGATGCTTTCTTTTCAGTCTTCATGTGCTTGTGGAACAATGAGTTGGAACAGAAGAGGGTGTCTGATGAAGCCTGGGAGGTTGTGAATTCTTTTGGTTGTTTGTTTCTATAATTTCCTACTTTTACATATCTAAGAGTTGGGTATTACAAAGGTTATCAATACATGTTGCCTCGATATCCAAGTGACAAGATGGTTTTAATGGAGTTGTGTAGACAATTGATTGTTGTTCACAATAAGCAAATGGAATTGAAAAAGTCTAGAATCAAGTTTCCTGTGGAAATTGGGAGATATTCAGTTTAATCTGCTACCAAAGCTAAAGAAATTGAAACTAAAATAGAGTTGGTGACTATGAAGCAATTCAAGAAGAGGAATAATTTTGATATCTACAGAGCACATGATAAAATTAAAAGGAGATCAGTATTCCATGTTCCTATGGTAGAGAACCTTTAGGTTGACTTCAGGACTCAAAATGAGATACGTAAGTTGGATTACTACAGATTACATTTGAGCCAAATAGAAGAACTTGGATTGGAAGATATTCTTGAAGGCATGGAGGATGAGGGGGATATTTTAGACCCTAAGTACTGAAAGGAAGCAAGGTAAGCATAACACACTTCCTAAGCTAATCTAATGAGGGAAGTAGAGTGCAAATTCTTTCAAATCCTTACAATTACAATGTTATCAACCCAATAATAGAGATATTGTAGCAAACAACATACACATAGAATGACACAGAAGAAGAGAGAGACAAGATTTAACGTGGGGAAAACCCTTTCGGGAGAAAAACCCCACACTCCAAAATCTACACAATGTATTAACAATCTAAAAGTTGTTTACAATACACTTGTAATGCAAGCTCTCAGGAGTCTTCAACACTCATATCTAGAGGTATTCCGGCAACATAACAGTACTTGTCAATCACAATATGCAACTCCTCAAAGCACCTGTTATATAAAATACAGGGCAAATTAGCCTCTATCTTGGAATGGGCATCCAACTTGGCCTCATGTCCCAAAACCCACGCCTATGGACACTTGGACAGCAATGTAAGATGCCTCTGACACTTGTCCACACACCCCATCCCAAAGAGGTCACCTATTCCCAAGATGGGCAATGACAGATGCTCTTACGAGTCTTACGACCGTCATAGAATCTGTCATTCTGTCATAACTTACAGCTGTAAGAGAATCTAACATAAACTAACTAAAAATAGCATATTCTCTTACAATTTGTCATATTCCACCTTGGGGCGCCCAAAGATGCTCACCGACACATGTCTACACCTATCATAGAATGTTCCATTTTCGACTCTTACATGTCATAGAATCCGTTATAACCGTTTCGGTCAACATTTCCTTACACACTATCCAAGATGCCAACACATGGAAAAATATTCCTACCATAAAGTGGGACGCCTATCTCCTCATGTGAGGATAAAATTACAAGTTGTCATCTTCCATGTAGGATGACACATCACCGTGCCACATCCCACAACATGACAATATAAATTTACAAATTATTTTATAGCATAGTCAATAAATAAATAAATACAATTAAATAATACAAAGGAATTACCAAGGTTGAGACACCTTAATTCCCAACATTCTCCCACTTGTCAAACACCTTGTAAGAGCTAATGGAACTAACAGGATTTAACTATTATAGGCTGAGAGGCCCATAGACACCGAACACCATCTGAACTTCTCTATGCTCACTAGTTTTGTCAATGCACCTGCAACATTCTTCAAAGTATCTACCTTCTCCAAATTTACCTTCCCGTCCTCTACCATATCTCACATGAAGTGATATTGAACATCAATGTGCTTGGTTTTGGCATGGAAAGTCAGATTCTTTGCTAGGCAAATCGCACTCTGACTATCACAACAAATTGTAATTTGTCCTACATCAACACCAATATCTGAAAATAATCTCTTAAGCCAAATGGCTTCCTTAAAAGCATGAGTTGCTGCCATATACTCAGCTTCTGTCGTGGACAAAGCAACCATAGGTTGTCGCTTACTCATCCAACTAATAGCACCACCAAACATCGTGAACACATAGGCACTAATGGATCTTCTTCTGTCAATGTCACCTGCCCAATCTAAATCTATAAATCCTCAAATACTAACAGAATGCAGAGGTCCTGTAAGATTACCATGATAACATATGGAATACTCAAAAGTACCCCTCAAATATCTAAACACTCTCTTAACTGCATCCAAATGTACCTGTCCAAGAGTGGCCATAAATCGACTAAGGACTCCCACTGCTTGGGCAATGTCTGGTCTTGTGCAGACCATAGCATACATCAAACTGCCAACAACACTAGCATAAGGTACTCTACTCATATCCTCCACCTCACAGGAGATTTTGGACAATCATCAATAGAAAAATTTGTCCCCAATGAAACAGGAACACACAATGGTCTACAATCTGCCATGCTGAACCTATCCAACACGATCTTCACATACTTACTCTAGCTTAACCAAAGTTTTTTATTTGCTCTATCTCTTCTGATTTCCATTCCCAAGATGAATGTGGCTGCCCCTAAATCTTTCATTTCAAACTATACTGATAACTGAGACTTAAAATCAAAAATCATATTTTTACCCTTCCCAATCAGCAACATATCATCAACATATAATGGAAGAATGAGAAGACAATCACCATCAAACTTATAATACACACAGTGATCCAATTTTGATCTCACAAATCCAATTGACAACACAAAGGCATCAAACTTCAAGTACCACATCCTAGGAGATTGCTTCAAACCATACAAAGACTTCTTCAACTTGCAAACCAAATTTTCTTTACCTTTCACCACGTAGTGCTCAGGCTGTGACATATAAATCTCTTCCTCCAAATCACCATGAAGGAAAGTTATTTTCACATCCATCTACTCCACCTCTAAGTCATAAGTTGCTGCAAGAGATAACATGAAACGAGAAGATGTCATCTTTGCAACGGGAGAGAAAATTTCACCATAATCAATTCCCTCCACTTGTGAGTATCCCTTTGCAACTAGTCTGACCTTGTACTTTTCAACACTACCATCTACACTAAATTTCTTCTTGAACACCCATTTACATCCAACAGGTTTCTGTCCTTCAAGCAAAGGCACCAAGTCCCATGTTTTATTCTTTTCCAAAGAAGCCATTTCATCCTCCATGGCCTCCTTCGAGGAACCTGCATCTTTCATGCTCACAGCGTCTATCACAGTTCTAGGTTCATTAGTGTTAGTAAGCAAGGCATAAGCACAATTAGAATCTAGCAATGTATAACCAAACCTCTCAGGTTGCTTTCTTGTTTGTGTAGACCTTCTCAATGACTGAGGTTGATGTTCTGCTTCTTCTTCTTCTTCTTCTGAGATTTTAGAGCTACTAGAGCTCTCCTCATCATCAGGTCTCACAGGGTCTGTCGGTTCAATCTTCTCAAGGGTATAAGGAAACTGAACCACATCATCTTTCTTTACTATTTCTTCTGGCTGTAGAACGATAGGAGAAGGTGTTAGCTCTCTAAAAATAACATTTCTACTATACAACACTTTTTCAACCACAAGATCCCAAAGCTTATATCCTTTCACACCGACACCATAGCCAATGAAAATACATTTTATAGCCTTGTTCTCCAATTTAGACTGTTTCTCCTTAGGCACATGTGCATATGCCTCACAACTAAAAACATGAAGATGTCTAACTGAAGGCTTCTTACCAGACCACACCTCCATAGGTGTTTTACCAACAAGAGCTAATGTAGGAGACATGTTAACCAGGTAGCAAGCAATGGCTACAACTTTAACCCAAAACTTTTGTTTGAGGCTTGCTCCACTAAGCATACTCCTAGCCTTCTCCTGTTGGCAAGAGACACTATATGGATTCATGGTTGTTGTCATTGATGGCAACAAAGGTCATTCCACATATCCGCAAGTCATGATATATCTCTACCGGAAGTCAGATTGAAGATTGTTGTGGTCCGGTGAACAAGAACAGAGCATGTGGCAAGGTCCGACAGATTGGTCCGGATCTCTCAGAGGAAGTGTCTTGGCACAGTGCGGATCTGGGGAAGTCAAGAGGACTATCTTGAGTAGTATATTCCAAGGATTTAGCCTCCGGAGATGGACAAGGAAAAAGATATGAATAGTTGAGTACCGGATTCCTGAGAGACAGTGAAAACAGAGGAAGAACTGACTGACTGAGTATCAAACTACTTTCCGGATGTGTTACAGATGATGATAAAGGTTGCGGAGGCATGAATCATGTTTGGCCGACATAATTGATGATATCTACAAGTATATGCTTGATCCGCATTGCTTGGTGAGCAAGGATTCAGCCGACAGAACTAAGTTTGTAAGAAACTAGACTGTTCCGGATGCCGACTAGAAAGATGATGAAATTACTTGTGCGGATATATATAGAGGATGGATTTAGTTGTAAAGTGCGTGAACATGTGAAAGGATATGCGAACAAGTCCAGAGTAGAGCAGAAGTAGCAAGAAAGATCCGGTATGTGAAAGGATAGCAGACTAAAGAACAGAGGAAAGATGAAGTGCAGCAGATCAGTATACTGAACTTAACCGGAACTGAACTCCAGCATATGCAGATGCTTCCAATCAGTTCAAGACTGTGATTCTTATCACTTTGTAAGACAGTGTGTCTTCTTGTAGGCAGTGAGCCTCTTGTGAGCAGTGTGCTCGGGCAGTGAGCCCTAATTGGCAAGTGCCATTTTTGTAATTTCCTATTCTTCTAACAGAGAATAATTCTTGGGTTAATCACCCCGTGGTTTTCTCCCTTAACAGGGTTTCCACGTCAAAAATACTGTGTCATGTGTTTCTTATTTCATGGTTAATGTTTTGTGTTTGATTTTATTAAAAGGAAAGTTCAATAAGGGAAATAATTAGGATAACTGATTCACCCCCCCCCCTCTCAGTTATCAACAATTGGTATCAGAGCTAAGTTCCTCCTAATAGAGCCTAACAGCTTGAGGAAGATCTGGGATTTCAAATGGATGCATATGGTTTAAGGGAGCAACTCAAGACTGCCCTTGAGGATCTTGAACAGTCAAATTCTGAAGTCAGTGAATTAAAGGAAAGACTCAAACAGGCTGATGAATTCATGAGAGAATTAAAAGACAAATTAAGTCTCTCTATGAAAAAGAGAAAGGAGCTGCTTCAACAGTTGGCAAGACAAAGTGAAGAAAGCAATACAAGTGAGGAATTGACTGAGCAAACCAAGTTATGTGAAAAGTTATCAAAAGAAGTCATTATGTTAAGACATGAAATGGAATCAGGAACTATAAAGTTTACTCAAGAGATTGAAGAAAAAAGAAAGGCTGAAGACAATCTAAGACAATCTCTTAAAGAAAAATCAGAAGAATGCCACCAGATGGACAGGATTATCAGACACCTTGAATCTGATCTTGAAGATTCCAAAGATAATGAAGGAAAACTTGAGGATCAAATTGCCTCTCTCAAAAGAGACCTTCAAACAGCAAATGAATATAAAGAGAAATTCAAGATAAGTTCTGCTCAACTTGAAGTTCTTCTTGGAAGTCAAAAGAGGACAGATGACAAGTATGGCTTGGGATATGAGAAAGGAGAAAGCTCCGGATCCGGTCAGAAGAATCTTGGATCAGAAAATCCAAGGAGCAGGCCTAGAAGACCTCCGGTAAGACAGCCAAATGCTCAAAGATATCCATCCTTCAATGGATACTGCCACAGCTGCAACCACTTTGGTCACAAAGCTAATCAGTGCAGAATGAGAATGAATCAGATTAATTCATCCTTCTCCGGACAGTGCTTCAACTGCAAAAGGTATGGACACAAATCCCATGAATGCAGAATTATGCAAGTAAACAAATCATTCAAAGGTAGATGCTTTACATGCAATAGAGTAGGTCATATGGCTAATCAATGCAGATCAAGGGGATATCAGTTAAATATGCAAAGAAATGTTATTTGCCAAATCTGCAATAGGTCCGGTCATAATGCTAAAGTCTGCAGAAACAAGAATCAGGACAAAAGAGGTCCGGTGTATAATCAGAATCAAGACAAAGGTAAACAAAAGATGAATGCGGATGAAGTTAGGAATCAGATGAGCAAGATTTGGGTGAAGAAAAGCTCAGAGAATGTAGAGGTTGGATCCGCACCAGATTCTGGTGCTGATATTTCTTCCAGAAATTAAAAAGTGAGCTCAGGCTCAGGGGGAGACTCAAAGAAGATTCTGTTCCCCCAGCCAAACAAGTTGTGCCGGATGTGGCACAAGATGCGGATTAAAGGGTTTGTAGATATAAGTCCTGAGATGCTTCAGTCAAGTTTTCAGAGGTCCGCATGGAGTTATGAAGAAGCTGTGTTCGATTAAGTTAGACCTGTTCAGGGAGGTGCTCCGGTATGATAAAGGATTACAAAAAGGTCCGGAGAGATCCGGAAGTGCACGATCTTGTCTTGCGGATTGGACAGAGTGTTTGGGATGTTCTTGTAATATGTTACCTAGATTTATTCATGATTTAAAGATCCGGATGATATTCAGTGATCAGGACTAATCCGGGATACTCCAAGCTGTCCAGACATGGTAAACCGGAATAATGCAGGTGAAGCATTTATTGCAGACAGATATTAGGGTTTGCGGAGCAATATAAGGGATTTCTCAAAAGTTATCTGCTCATTCTACACTTGAGAAGAAGCGAATAGTGGAGCTCTGCAACAAGGTTCATCAAGCACACCAAGGATCTCCTGCCGAAGCTATTGCATAAAGAAATCAATCCAACCACTCCGTGCAAACCGAAGGCGCATAAGGTATTCTTCGTTTTTCATTGCCTCACTGCAAATCTTTGAAGAATGGCTACTCCAAACATAGTTAAGATCTCTGATAGACCTCGCCCCTCATTCAAGAAACATCCCTACAAATCATTGGAGGTAGATCCACTAGGAGCCTTCTCTAGTGTTCCCCACGGAGTCTTACATACTGAAGATATTAGGGTTTACATACACGCAAACATTGAGGAATTTGGGGAATTCAAATTAAGAGACCTCTATCACAAGCAACTGATAGACAATGCTTTTGAGCTCAAACCAGAGTATAAGGGTATCCAGAAGAAACAATTTGAGCAATTCATTCATTTCCCTAGCTTTGAAGAAGATGAATGGGTCCGGTATGTACTGAGCAGGATGCATGACAACTTCCTTTGGCTAGATAGACCCTGTAAGATCACAAAAGAAGCAATTAGAGCAGTAACTGGTCTATACTCTTCCGGGGGGGTACCTATCCTCAAATCTGTCAAGAACAACGTTGTAACTGAGGCCACCGGATCAAAATATGATAAGAGGGCAATGACCATTGAAGATATTTCGGATCCGGATATCAAATATGCATCAATGATAATAGGATACAAGATCTATCACTCCAGCAGGGAGAATTCTGTATCCGGGACTGCAATATACACAGCATATGAAATGCTAAGAAAGAATGCAGATTATGATCTTTGTGAACTACTACTAAGCCAATTAATGGAAAATGTACAGAAAATCAAGAAAGACAAGAAGAACTCCTTTAAGTATGGTACTCTCATTGTATGTCTATTCTTTTACTTCATGAATGAGCTACCCGGAACAAGTGGATGGGTATGGCAGAATGACAAACCTGTTGCAGTCCAGATAAGAGACTATTTGCATGGACTTGGGGATGCAAAAGCGAGAAATACAGCTCTATGGGGATACTTCAAAAACTTTCAGAGCATGATGCAAGCAAGAGAGAGAATTCCCCAGTCTCTCACTGAGAAATACAAGGACTTAGTATGCTTTATGGTTGACACTGATCAGTGCCTAATGGAGGCAGTGGAGCCAAGGACTGTCTGGATCATGCCCATGGGGTATGAAGTTGATGAACAGATAGTAGAGCTGCATGTTCAACACATGCTAAGTCAGCCCAAAGATCCTAAGGCAGAAAGGTTTGGAACCTTTGAGGAGCTAAGTGTGAAATTACATGTAGAACTCAGGGAACCTGAGATTAAGAGAAAAGTGAGAAAAGAAGTAGAGCACATTGCTCAAGGCCTAGGCATCTCAAAAGAGGCACTTGATGCCAGCCGGGAAAAGAGGAGAAAGGCTGAGGAAGAAGAGAAAAGCAAAGAAAGTGCTCCGGTTGAAACCCCCACCCGGACCAGATCAACAAAGAGATCTGCACCTCCCTCAACCAAAAGTTCAAAACCGGAAGTCCAGGCATCCGGAAAGAGATCAAAGGCAAAAGCCACAAGGGCTTATGGAAGCCAAAAGGATGAAGAGGAGACAGAATCAGATGAAGGAGTAAGAGAAGTAAAGAAACAGAAAAAGAAAGGATCCGGTAAGCCCTCCACAGGCCAAGACAAGGAGGAAATGGCAGAGGTAACTGTTGAAAAGCCCACTCTGTCACTAGAGAGCATAATCAAGTCGGTCACGGTGGATGGAAACCTTCAACCAATGACTGAATCCTATGATGACTTCAGTGAGGCAGACCAAAAGACTCTGCAGGAAGCCACAGTTAAATATCTGAACACATACAATAAGGCTTTCATTGAGATCATATCTCTCATTCCTAAAAGCCTAGAGAAGGAAATGGAAGTAAGAAAGAATAATGCTCATGCCAAAGATCTTGAGATCCGGGAGCAGATAGCTATTCAGCTATATCCTCAAATTGATCCCAAGACAATGAACATGATCTTCAAGGACTGCAGAGATGAGTTCAGAAGTAAAGCCAGGATGAATCAGCTCATGCTTGGTGAGACTGACAAAGTGGCACAAGAGACAGAAGAGATCCTCCGGAAGGCCTTCAAAAGGTTCAATCTTCCTGTTGTAGAGGACTTAGGTGCAGAAACAGCTGCTGATTTGGAAACTTCTGTTCCGGAAGAAGTGAGCCATGAACAGACAAGTGAGGACTTGGGACCCTCTGCTCCAGAAGAAGTGGCCCATGAACAAGCAAGCATCTCTCCTCCGGTTTCCCCTACAGTCTCCGGATCCAAAGAAGAAGAGCAATTGCAGGAGAAGGAAGCAGTGGTGACAGACAAAGAGGTTGACAGTTCTAAGACTGCAGAAGAAAAGAAACATCTGTCTCCGGCAAGAGACACTGCACAAACTGTTCAACAATTTTTGAGCAAAGAAACTCTAGAGATTGATGAACCGGAGCTTCTAAAAGGTCCATTTGATTTTGACTCTCTCTCTCCGGTACAAACAATGAAGATAGCTTCATTTGCAAATGCCAAGGCAAATGAAAAACTCCTGAAGTCTCATATGGAAGACTGTGAGTTGATAGAGGCTGCTTCCGGAGTACTTGTAAACATCATGCCATCAATCCAGATAGATCCGACAGCCTCCACTTCCGGTAATCTAAAAACCTTAGTCAGCAGTATTGATACACATTTTAATTCTCTAGAAAAATCAGCTGAAGAAAAGGTCCGGAAGGAATTTTTGGATAAGAGATTTTCTGAAATATTAGAATTAATCTCTAAGGATAGGAAGATTGTAAGCATTGGAATAAAGAGCTTAGAAAATGCTCTTAAGGATGGCGGTGACATATACAAATTTTGTATATCTTGGTCAAAGGCAACAGCAGCAATTGACAAGAAAATAAAAGAGGAACAGGACAAGCTTCAAAGCTTATCTCAAAGTTTTGATCCTCTCTCTTCCTCTATAATAAATCAAGAATGTCAGACTATTGCAGTCTTGAATGAAATAAAGAATCTTGAGAAGGAGAGGAAGAACATTACCAACCGGATGGGAGAACTTAGAAGGATTATAGTCCCTAAGTTGGAAACTATGCATGAGGCCATCAGTGATGCCCAGACCACCGCCCATACAAAAGATCCGACAGATCTCAGGCGGGCAGAAGCTTTTGCATTTTTGTTGAGTGGTCACATTTCAATCTTGGACAGAATGAAGCTAAGTTGGGCTACTGAAATGGTTCAACTGCAGACATCCTTTGCAGACATTCTGCAGTATATGTGAGTATGTAAATATGCGGCTATATATAGAAATTTTTTTGAAAATTTTGGTGTGCGGACCCTACCCTTTGCCATTGATGTCAAAGGGGGAGTGAGGAGCAGTGAAAAATGAGGAATCCAACTCAGGGGGAGTTCCGGAAATTGTATATAAAGACAGAGCATCAGCAAAGGGGGAGCATAGTGTAAACACTTAGTCATTTTTCACTAAGTGTTGCCATCAATGCCAAAGGGGGAGATTGTTGGCAAGAGACACTATATGGATTCATGGTTGTTGTCATTGATGGCAACAAAGGTCATTCCACATATCCGCAAGTCATGATATATCTCTACCGGAAGTCAGATTGAAGATTGTTGTGGTCCGGTGAACAAGAACAGAGCATGTGGCAAGGTCCGACAGATTGGTCCGGATCTCTCAGAGGAAGTGTCTTGGCACAGTGCGGATCTGGGGAAGTCAAGAGGACTATCTTGAGTAGTATATTCCAAGGATTTAGCCTCCGGAGATGGACAAGGAAAAAGATATGAATAGTTGAGTACCGGATTCCTGAGAGACAGTGAAAACAGAGGAAGAACTGACTGACTGAGTATCAAACTACTTTCCGGATGTGTTACAGATGATGATAAAGGTTGCGGAGGCATGAATCATGTTTGGCCGACATAATTGATGATATCTACAAGTATATGCTTGATCCGCATTGCTTGGTGAGCAAGGATTCAGCCGACAGAACTAAGTTTGTAAGAAACTAGACTGTTCCGGATGCCGACTAGAAAGATGATGAAATTACTTGTGCGGATATATATAGAGGATGGATTTAGTTGTAAAGTGCGTGAACATGTGAAAGGATATGCGAACAAGTCCAGAGTAGAGCAGAAGTAGCAAGAAAGATCCGGTATGTGAAAGGATAGCAGACTAAAGAACAGAGGAAAGATGAAGTGCAGCAGATCAGTATACTGAACTTAATCGGAACTGAACTCCAGCATATGCAGATGCTTCCAATCAGTTCAAGACTGTGATTCTTATCACTTTGTAAGACAGTGTGTCTTCTTGTAGGCAGTGAGCCTCTTGTGAGCAGTGTGCTCGGGCAGTGAGCCCTAATTGGCAAGTGCCATTTTTGTAATTTCCTATTCTTCTAACAGAGAATAATTCTTGGGTTAATCACCCCGTGGTTTTCTCCCTTAACAGGGTTTCCACGTCAAAAATACTGTGTCATGTGTTTCTTATTTCATGGTTAATGTTTTGTGTTTGATTTTATTAAAAGGAAAGTTCAATAAGGGAAATAATTAGGATAACTGATTCACCCCCCCCCCTCTCAGTTATCAACATCTCCATCAATGTCATGTTCATCCTCTCTGCAACTCCATTTTTCTACGGGGTATAAGGAGTTGTCTTATGTCTTTCAATCCCTTGCTCTTTACAGAACTTATCGAACTCCATCGAACAAAACTCACCACTATTGTCAGTTCTCAAACACTTAATCTTTTTACTAGTTTGATTCTCAACAAAAGATTTAAACTCTTTGAACCGACTAAAGACTTCAGATTTTCTTCTGAGAAAATAAACCCATGTCCTTCTACTATAATCATCTATAAAAGATACAAAATATACAAATTTTGAAATCAAAGGAACATTAACTAGACCAAACACATCAAAATGAATAAGATCCAATACACCAGAAGACTTGTGAGAACTAGAGTAAAACTAAACATGGTTTTGTTTTCCATATATACAATGTTCGTAAAAGTCAAACTCAAGATTACAATCATTTAACCCCTCAACGAGGTTTTTATTTTTTAGGGTTATAAGACCTTTCTCACCAATGTGGCCAAATCTCATATGCCATAACATTATCTTTTTAGTAGGAAGTTTAACTTCCAAAGCATGTGCACTACCATCAGAAAGTGTTACAACAGATTTATTCACTGCTTGTTCAGATGGTAGGGATGAAGTGACTGCAGCTCTTTTCTTCGATCCAAAAGAACTATTGCATTGTGTAGTGCATGCCTCCAACTGAAACATAGTACCTCTTTGAGTACCCTTCACAAGCACCATAGATCCTCTAGTCATCTTGCATCCATCCTTCGAAAAGACAACCTGCACACCTGCATCTTTCAACATACTTACAGAAAGCAGGTTTCGTGCCAAGCCTGGGATGTGCATAACCCCAGAGATCCCCTTAACTCATCCATCAGGGAATCTAATAGAGACTCTTCCTCGACCAACAATCTTCAAATGAGAATCGTCACCCAGGTACACTCTTCCACAATCGAACTCTTCATACTTCGTGAACTAGCTTTGATGAGAGGTCATGTGAAATGATGCACCAAAATCTATCAACCACACATCATCAAATGCATGGATGGCTAGGCTTGCGATGAAGGCATCACCATCATCTTGTGACTTGTCAGAATCTGAATCTAGGGCTTTCTTCTTCTTTTTCTTTTCCTCTTTGTATTCCTTTCAGAAATGCCTAGTTTTGCCACAGTTCCAACAGGGAGCCTTGGACTTTCCAGGAGACTTGGATCTCCCATGGGATTTGGATCTGCCCTTTTCATCTTTCTTGTCCTTCTTTTTCTTCCCTTTCTCCTTGGGTCTTCCACGAACCACAAGAGCCTCTTTGGCTGCGTCAAAGGACTTTCTCTGCATCTCTTTAGACAATAGTGAAGATACCACCTCTTCCATTTTAAAAGTGGAAGTGGTGCTTCCAATAGCCATGACAAGATGGTCCCACAAGTTCGTCAAAGAACATAATAGGGTCATACAATGATCCTCCTCCTCCATCTTCACACCAATTGATGTCAACTGTGTAACTATCATGTTGAAGGCATTCATGTGGTCTGCAACCGATCCTACATCCTCCATCCTCAGAGAATACAACTTCTTTCTCAGAAAAAGTTTGTTCACCAGGGATTTAGCCTGATAAACATCACCCAACTTATTCCAAAGGTCTTTTGTCGCCTTCTTCTCATGGACATTCAACAGGATAGAATTAGCTAGACTGAGTCTTATGAGACCCTTGGCCTTCCGATCTTTAAGATCCCAATTAGTTTGTGACATTGCGGTTGGTTTTACACCAGATACGGTTTCCCATAGGTCTCGATCAACAAGCATGTCTTCCATCTTATGTTTCCACAACTCAAAGTTTGTGCCATTGAACTTCTCCACCTTGATTCTTCTAGATGTGCCTGCCATCTCTTTTCCTACAACAACATTATAGAATACTCTACACAATGCTCCCACTCAACCTAAGATTAGCTCAAAAAACCCCTATCCAACAACTAGAACCAAAGGTGATCAAGCTCTGATACCAACTGAAAGGAAGCAAGGTATGCGGAACACACTTCCTACGCTAATCTAATGAGGGAAGTAGAGTGCAAATTATTTCAAATCCTTACAATGACAGTGTTATCAACCCAATAACAGAGATATTGTAGCAAACAACATACACATAGAATGGCACAGAAGAAGAGAGACAAGATTTAATGGGGGGAAAACCCTTTCGAGAGAAAAACCTCACACTCCAAAACCTGCACAATGTATTAACAATCTAAAAGTTGTTTACAATGCACTTGCAATGCAAGCTCTCAAGAGTCTTCAACACTAATATATGGAGGTAGTCTGGCAGCATAACAGTACTTGTCAATCAAAATATGCAACTCCTCCTCAAATCACCTATTATATATAAAATACAAGGCAAATTAGCCTCTATCTTGGAATGGGCATCAAACTTGGCCTCATGGCCCAAAACCCACGCCTATGGACACTTGGATAGCAATGTAAGATGCCTCTAACACTTGTCCACACACCCCATCCCAAAGAGGTTGCCTATTCCCAAGATGGGCAATGACAGATGCTCTTACGACTCTTACGACCATCATAGAATCTGTCATTCTGTCATAACTTATAGTTGTAAGAGAATATGTCATAAAATGACTAAAAATAGCATATTCTCTTACAACTTGTCATATTCCACCTTGGGGCACCCAAAGATGCCTTTGTCAAAGATGCTCACCGACACATGTCTACACCTGTCATAAAATCTTCCATTTTTTACTCTTACATGTCATAGAATCTGGCATAGGAATCTGTCATAACCATTTCGGTCAACATTCCCTTACACACTATCCAAGATGATGACACAAGGCAAAATATTCCTACCACAAAGTGGGATTCCTATCTCCTCACGTGAGGACAAAATTAACAGTTGTCATCTTCCATGTAGGATGACACATCACCTTGCCACATCCCACAACATGACAATATAAATTTGCAAATTATTTTATAGCATAGGCAATAAATAAATAAATACAATTAAATAATACAAAGGAATTACCAAGGTTGAGACACCTTAATTCCCAACAAGTACAATATTGAAAATATTGAAACCTCAACCTTACCTAAAATCAAATGGTCAACAAAAAAGGAAACTTCCCTTCGAAAATGATTTCAGCCAATATTGGCCAACACCAATGTATGGTTGGAGAGTAAAGGAATTAGTTTGAAAGAATTTCTTACTAGATCTGAAACAGAAACTCAGGAACAAACAGGGAAGAAGGTTGAGAACAGAACCAAGAACAAAAGTGATGTTCATTCTTCATCCAAGGTATCAAAACCACGGATTAAATTTGTTTCTAAAGGAGGGAAAGCAAAAGAAGTTGTAGAAAGTGCAAATATTGAAGATCCAGGTTCAAATAAGATGAATGTCAATAATGTGGAGGCTGAAAATGTAGAAGCAGAGCAGCAAGAGGTTGAAGAGCTCCATATTAAGGATGCAGAAATGGGTGATAAATCAGTTGATGAAAGAGATGAGGGATATGACATAGAAAAAGGTGTAGAATAGGAACAACTTGATGGTTTGCATAAGTCCCCTCAAGAAGATGTTTCCCAGGAACCACAAGTTTCTACTGCCTTACCACATATTTCTGTTTCTAATTATATTCTAGTTGTTTCTAATACTCCTACTTCTCCTATTTTTGTTGTATCTTCTGATTCTACTCCTACTTTTGTTAAGACTAGTTTTGGAACTATGTTTGATTCTTCTAGTTCAATACCAAGTTTGTCTTCACCTTTATTTGACATTGGAGAACAAACTTTTTTAGATCAATTTCTTAATAGCTCTGGGAAGAATGTTGATGTTATAGGTGCAGTTTTCAATACCACTTCTCCGATTGTTACCATCACATGTGTTAGCATGAATCCTACTAATCAAGCAATTGATCCATTCCCAAATGTAAATGTTCCAACATTGCCTCCGTGGTTGTCAGCATATACTCCAAAAAGAAAGAAGTATGTCATTTCACCTAATGATATTGATTTGGAAAAGCTATTGTCTGCTAAGCCAAAGGCACAAAAGAAAAAGCCAAAGACTATTTCTAGGCTTGTTGATGATAAGGGAGTCAGATATGCAAAGATTGCAAGGCCTCCTCCTGAGGCTACAATAGATACTTTCAATGTAAATGATTACATTATTTCCAGAGTTGAGTTGGGTAAGCTTACCCATGAGGGTATTAAGTCATATTTTTAGGTAACTGCGAGTTCTTTGCTTAATAAATATGATGAAGAAAAGAAAGAGAAAGAACAATACAAAGCCAAGGCTAAACAACTTGCAACAGTTCTTCAAAAGATAACTATGTTCTCTAAAATTGTAGAGCCTATGGCAGTTTCCATTGAAGACCCTCTGATTCAGAAGGTTGAAAAAGTTCACGTTAGAGGAAGGGTTGTTGGTGAATTTTTGGATCGAATTCTCATCAAGGTAAAGTACTTTTGAAAACCATAGTGGAACGTAAAGAGAAAATGGGAAAGGAGAGAGCTGAGCTTGATGAGCTTGTTGATTCATTATCTCAGGGACTCCAAGATCTAGAGGAAACTCTAGAAGAATGGGTTGAAATGAAGAAGATAAAGATAAAGAATTTGATAGCAATTGGTGTTGTATCAAATCGAGAGTCTTACATTAAGACTAAAGAATCATTGATCCATCACATCAATGTGTTGAGGAGTTTGCTTGAAGATCTGCAAAATGCACGTGAACTCAATGAGAATGATGATGTAACACTTTTGCATAGACTTGAGGAAATCCCATGCACCTTGACAAGTGAAAATCATAGGTTTCTTTCTATAGAGGAGATGATTAATGCATTTGAAAAGATGATTCAAAGGAATTTTGAGGATGAAGGGCTTTCAATTACCTCAATGGACAAGCTTCATGGCTATCAGTCAACTCTTGATAATTTGAAGGACAATCTTGGGAAACATCAGAAGGCAATAAAAGCAGTGAAAGATATGATTGTTAAGGCTCGTGCTATTTCAAATAATAAAGCTGGACCTGATATCTATGAGATGGAAGAAGTAAAGTCTATTTACCATAATTTCCTGAAGAAGAATGATGGTGGCACCTAAAATTCTTTCTTCATGCCTTAGTTTAATTTTCATAGTTTTTGCATATGTAATTTGTAATTAGTTCCAGACATATCCATATGTATTTTTCCAAAATGTAATTACATGTGGGACAAAGGAAGTCCTAAGTCAAAAAGGACTCTTTTGTGGAATAAGTCAAAGCAGTTGTAGATTTCCTATTTTTTCTCCAGGCCTCTCCCTATAAATAAAGAGGGCCTCTTTATAATTAAGCATCTTTTATCTATTGCAAGTAAACTCTATCGAATTGAAGAGCATATCAAGACTTTGAGCTTTATTGTGTTTATCAATTTTTCAAGCAATTATTAATATAAGAAGGCATTTTGAGTATCAAAATTTGTGTTGAATCAAATTGCATTATGATATTGATGTTCTTACGTCATTAATATTACATTATATTGAATAGTTATTTGAATCGTGGAGATTTTATCAATCAATTGAGAGTGTATTCTGATTTTAATTTTAATAGTCTCTGTGCTATTATATCATTAAAGGAGATTGTGTTTAGTTAGCAAAGGAGATATAGATTGGAGACTTTGTGTTGTCAATTGTTGTCTTCAACTTTATTATATTTCATAGTTGATATAAAGTGAAGACTTTGCACTTCACTTTGTTTCAAATCAGTTTATTATCATTCAAGTGGAAGAAGTCACAAAAAACTTTGGGTTTTCTTGAGCTTCATGGTAACTCATATTTCTTGGAATTAGTGATATTTTTTGAAAGTTATTGTTGTGAAGAATGAACACATATTCTAAAAAAAGAGAATATCGTGATATGAAACCATCCTCTAAATAGTTTAGTATAAGAAAAGTTTACTTTGTGATAATTGTTTGTAAAGGGAACCTCCCCTTGCTGAGAGGAGAGACTTTGTCTCATCATAGTTGTGGTTGATATAACCATTTTGCCATTAGTGAGTTGACGACAAAATATTCACCCAAAAAACCTTCATCATCATCCCCGATGATATCAAAAATTTCCTTAGTAGAACTACTGGGAACTGATTTCCCCATTTTCTTTGCAATAAAAATATCTTTTGAATCAAAGTCAGAAGATGAAGAAACATACCTTCTCCTCTTAGTAGACACATTGATATTTTCATGAGCATCAGGAGGGACATTCTCAGGGGTGTTCCCTTCTTTGTCTAAGTATGTGTCTAGCAGTGTTGAATCATGGTGCTGTTGTCCTTCACCTTTTTCTTCCTGTCCCTGTTCCTCAATAATTCTTTCTTTAACATTCTACCTTTTCAACCTTCCTGAGCGCCTAAGAGTAATAGTTTCCTATTTGTCTTCACTTTTCCTCTTCTTTTTACTCCTCTTCTTCTTCTCCCCTGCATCCTCTTCTTTAACAATGCTCTTATGTTTCTCAACACCTTTTGTATTCCTCTTTTTCTTAGCAAAGGTTGAAGTAGCACCTCTCATAGCTTTAGGGTTCGTAGAAGATGAGGGTTTTTCTATTGCCATATCTTTTGGAGCATTTTCTCCTATGGATCTTCTTGCTTTGGCTCAATCTCAGGTTTAGGTGCAATTTCATGTTTTGATTCATGTTGAGGTTCATCTTCTGCTTCAAGTACTTCCAACAATTTTGTGATATCTGTGCATTGTTTAAACACATTCTAATCAACTTGTGGATGTTGAATTCTCAGGATTCTCTTAACCAATAGGACTATTAAGAAATGATGGGACAACATGGTGTCTGTTTGTTTTCTCTGATATTCATATGCCATCCTCCTCAACACGGTATAGAGGAAATTTGGAACATTGACTAACTTATCATGGCATAAGTGATTTAGCAACTTAAAGTGCACAATATATAACAAATTATGCCAACCATCATAGGTAAAGTATTTATTGATATAAGAAGAATATTTTCCCCAAAAGAATGGAAGGGATAGTCTCTTTGTACCTTGTGATGTTGAGTCCAGGTTTTCTTCACACTCGCAGAATTCTTCTCTTGTTGTAGTTGCATCAACATGAGTTGGATATTTAGACCCTGTATGCGGCAATCCTGTAACTTGGGCAATGGCCATTTCAAATGCATCTACAACCAATCCCTTGACTGTTGCCTCATCATACTACAATTTAGCTGCAAATTCTTTCACCATTTCATTGTCATATTCTGTTAACTTCAAGAAGTAGTCTAGCCATCCCACTCTAGTGAAGAGTGGTAGAACCATCACATCTAATATTTCCTTGTGCGCAGATGGTTCTCATCTTATCACATCACCTTCCATTGTCTTTATACTCTACAACCGTAAAAGGTTCCAATTTCTACTCAACATTGATTTCACCACCTTCAGAAGAACCTACAATTTGCTACCTTTTCCTATTCCCTCCAACTGCAACTTTTGCAGCTCTCTTTTTATGCAAAATTCTAAATCTCAGCTCACTCATATGGTAATAAGTTCACAATTTGGATAAAACAAGGTAGGTTTACTATCTTTGGAAAAACAACATAGAATTCTATTTGATAACTCTAAAGACTAGGGTGGCAAAAATCAAAAAATTTAACCCCTCCCCCCAACTAATGGGTGAAATGACCTCATTTCACACGTGAATTGATATGGAAGAAAGAGTAATTATGAAATTGAATGGTGATAGATATTTTTGCATGCATAAATTAAATGAAGAGTAATATTGAATATAGAAAGAAATCTAAGCTAATCATTGAAAGTTACCTTTTGTACACATTATGGAAGTAAATGATCAGTGCACCTTGAAACTAGAGAACACGTACTTGGTGTTTATTTTATGTGAGAAGAATGAAATGCATGAGAGTGAATGGTAAGGTGGCGGGTACTTCAAAAGTGATGTCAGGTGACAACGTGCAATGCTTAATTGAACAACTCGTGAGTGTGAGTTGAACACTTTTACGATGGCAATTGATTTATTCAAAATGAATGAAGCATGTGTAGAAGAAATGGAATGCGCGAGAAAATAGTTTACTTTTTGCCAAGGTGTTGAAGACTTCTGTAGACATGTGTTGCTACGGGTACCTTTAGTACAGGTCCCACTAAATGTGTACATATCCATTACTTCAGGTCCCAATTGTAACAAGTCCCAACTGAGAGTGAAGAATAGGTCCCTTTGGAGCTAACTATGTTCACTATGGGTAGTGCGTGGTGTGTGCATGTGAAGTGCAAAGCAATAAAAATTAAGTCTTAGTGATAGGGGTTGAGTCATGCAACTCAACCTCTGCATCACTAGACATGATGGGTGGATCACTTTCTATCAGTATATCATTGTGTGTTTCAGAGCCTTCATCAATATCATTGTGAGCACCATACTTATTTGTTAGAGAGACAATAAAATCATCTTTTTGAAGCAGTTTCTTATAAAGTTTCAGCCTATGCCCATTGACCAGTAAGGAAAATTTGACCTCATCAATGGTTTGTAGTTAGATTGCACTATTAGGGAATACCTGGTGAATCTCATATGGTCCCAGCCATCGAGATTGAAGCTTGTCTTTGAAATCTTTGTATCTAGAACCATAGAGAAGTGCTCAATCACCAATATTGAACTCTTTAGTCTTTATATACTAATCATGCCATTTAATTCTTTGCTTCTGAATAACCTTTGTGTGGTGTATGGCTTCTAATATGATTTTATCAAGAGCATTCAAATGTTGTAATCTCTCCTTTTGAGCCTCTATCAAGTCCATCCCCAATTCCACTGTTGTCCTTAGAGTTTTGTATTCAAACTCAATAGGTAGTACTGTTGTTTTTCCATAAACCAATTCATAAGGAGAGAATCTTATAGTTGTCTTCCATGTGGTTTTGTATGCCCAAACAAATTCTTGTAACCTAGAAACCCAATCTCTTTTGTGAAGCTATACTATTTTTGCCAATATATTCTCAATCTCCCTGTTTGTAACCTCGACTTGACCATTAGCCTAAGGATGATATGGGGTAGACTTCTTGTGTCTAATCTGATATTCCTCCACCAGTTTGGTGATTAAGTCTAATGTGAATTGTGGTCCTTGATCAGCCACTATGTAATGTCCCCCATCTAGCTCATTGCACCAGTGGACCAGGGTTAGCATATGATTTAACTTTTGTAGGCTAATGGAGGTGTTTAGGAAGTCATTCCAAGGACTTACTATTTATAGTAAGTCATGAACCAGGCAGATACTATTCTTAGCAGGGCAGTTGTGGATGGTCCTTGGCACATCACTCATGGTTTCAAGATGTCTAGAGCACTAATGGGTACAATATAAGTTAAATTAAAGATTTAACTTATGATTTTATAAGATATAATATAACTTTAAGTTATTTTATAAAGTCACTTTATAAATTCAAGTTATTACTTAAAAGTGACACTCCTAGGGATGGACGCCCCTCATGGTGAGACAAGGGGTTATTTTATGAATTAAAAAATAATGGAAATTCCCTCATCTTGGGTGTTGAGGTGAGGAGAAAACAAAAAAGGTAAAAAGGCTCTCATTTTCGATGCGAGAATATTGGATTTTGCTATCAGTTTATTGTGCTTTGGCATTTTGAGCTTGGCTCTAGGGTTTGATTGTGACAGTGTTGGGATGAAAACCCCTTTATTGATCCCTTTACTCATGCATGGAAGATCATATCAGGAGAGGTTATTGGAGGCTTCATCCAGAGGTCTCATTTGTGCATCCAGGAAACACGTTTGGAGAAGATTCAAACATCAAATGGCTATATTTTATAAAGTTAATGATTCGCAGCCAAGAACAAGTTTTTAATGAGCAGATTGATTATATTTTGGAGGAGATTTGTGGCTATGTTGAAGTATTTGTGTAGGCCGTACTATCTACAGCTGGTCGTACCTCCTTAATGCTGCAATTTCTTAGAGTTTTGGTGGTTGTTCTTCCTCAGTCAAGGTCGCCTAAGTGCTGCAGCTAAAACCAGATCAAAATAGAGAAAATAAGTGGAGATTTCATAAATTTATTCGTTGATTCCTTTCTCCAGCTGGGTCGTACAGCCTAGAGGAAGCATTGGTGTTTATGCATGGTCTTTTCCTCTGGTTTGTGGTTACTATTAACTTCATTCTTGGCATCCAAGGAATTATTTATTGTTTCTATTGAATGTAATACAAAGCATCTTCATTTCTTGGAGTTATGAGCATTTCTATGGTGTCATATTCCTGGTCCAGCTTCAGCATCCAAACAAAGTTGTAAAACTTGATCTGGGTATGTACTTATAATTCATATCTTGGTTAAATACAATCTAGGTCACTGTTATTTTGATAATATCTCTTTTAGTTTTTCTAGGTTTGTTCATATGTTTTATATTTCATACATGCAATGCAAAAACAACCCATGAAACCCTAAACACAAACGCAACAGAAAATACAAAAAATATTGGTTCAAAACAAACATATACAGAGAGGTGTATGTTATAGTGGTATCAGAGCAGAAAATCTTGCCAACCTATGAGGTTAAATATGACATGCAGAAGTTAAAAGTGAGATATGCAGCCTACAGATAGATATAATTTTAGACCAAGACCAGGAACACAAAACCCATAGAGAATATAGGAAGGAGAAGTACCACATATTGATCCATTTGAGTCAAAGATATAGATTCTGTAGTTGATACAGGAGAGGGAAGTACCTATAGAGGATCCATTTTTAGGAGACTTACCACCAGTTATATAACCTACAAAATAAATGAGTGACAGGGAAGGTGAGGAACCTAGCATGTGCGAGATCTTGAATTTGCTCACTAGGAGTTCATTGGCTTTAGAAAGAGAATTGAGGGAGTCTCGACAGGAGTTGAGAGAATCACAAGCGGAGATAGCACATACCCTCGAACAGTTGCTTCCTTGAGATGGAAGAAATAATGGGGATAATAATAATAATAATCACCATGATAGGAATAGGTACAATGGAGGTGATAGGAACAGAAACAATGTCGGTGATAGAAACAAGGATAATGGAGGAGATGGAAACATGAATAATGTGGGTGATAGACACAATGGTGACAAGAACCAGGGAGACAAGAATAATGGGGACAGGAACCAGGATGATAGGTATAGGTTCAAAGATGATGAGAGTGAGGCCTTGATTACTCATAGGAGAGCTTCACAGTTTACAGTAGGTGACAAACCTAGTATACCCATTTTTTCTCCTAGGAACCAAGTTCCTGAATAGGATCCAACACAGGTTAAGTTTCAGGAGGAGATTCTGAGGGATTGGAGAGCATCCAGTGTAGAGTTCAGGGCAAAGATGACCTTTGCAGAGTACTCTAACAGTAGGATTAGGTATAGACCTCATAGAGGAGGTAGACCTCAGAACCAGGAGTTGCAAAAGAAAGTGAACAAAATGACACTTCCCTACTTTGATGGATCAGGTAAAACCACTGCAAGAGCTTGGGTCTAGAAATTGGACAGCTACTTGAAGATTAGTCCCATTCCTGAGGAGGATGCCATTACTTATGTAGCTTTGCATTTGGAGGGGGCAACACATAAGTGGTGGAGCAACGGGAAGGTCACACTGGGTCACAATCAGATTATGTCATATGTGGAGTTTACAGCTAGACTGATCGATAGGTTTGATAAGAAGGACCCAAAATTATAGTTTAACGAGTTGGCATAACTGAGGTAGAGTGGATCAGTTGACTCCTATATTTCTGAGTTCCAGGACCAATCTGTTATGGTCCCAGATATTTTTGAGCGTAGATTGGTGATTCTTTTTATTGATGGATTGTCAGACCCACTTTGTGGTTGGGTTAAAGGCTTTGACCCTGCTTCACTCTAGGAGGCCATGAAGAAGTCTTGAGATATGGAGTCATCAGTGTGGAGGAGCAAATTTTAATCTAAGGGATTTACACATAGGAAGGATAAGGAGAAGGAGAAGAGACCCTTCCATAGAGATGTTGAACAACATAAAGACAAACCAAATAGATTGACAGATGATCAGCTCAACAAGTATAGGAGGAAGAAACTTTGCTTCCATTACAAAGAACCATGGGATCCCTCGCATAAGTGTCCACACAAGGCTAAGGCCAAATTGATCAAGTACTATTTAGTTGAGGAGACTCAATCAGAGGCATCCGATTTAGACTCAGATTGACCTTTAGATCATGGGGATAGTGGAGATGAGAGAGCATCATAGCACGGTGCCGGTAATGGTGGTACTCTTGCCCAACTTTCCAGTTTCTAGAAGGTTGGTTCTTTTAGGTTGCATGGTGTACTCGGTGGATAGCGCATCATTACCTTTATTGACATAGGGGCTACACATAATTTTATTGAGGAGGGGTTGGTAGCTCATAGGGGGCTGAAGAGAGAGGAATTCAAAGGCTTCAAGGCAATGGTAGCCAACGGATTCAAAATGTAGTGTAACAGGAAGAAATCAAGATTGAATATCATCATGGGCAAGTTTGAGTTGGTAGATGATTTCTATGTTGTTGGCATCGGGGATATGGATGTTGTACTTGGCATGCATTAGATGAGCCAGTTAGAGGAGTTCACCATGAATGTGAAAAAGATGGAGATGAGATTTGAATACAATAGAAAGAAAATATGCCTTAGAGGCTTATCAGATGGTGGACCTTGGGTGGTGTCATTGAAGAGGATGGAGAGGCTATTGAGACATGACCAGGTAGAGTGGGCAGCAGAGTGTCTTATTATGTCAGAGTCCCCACCATGGCAAAAGGCCAACTATCATCCTAATATTCAAAAGTTATTATCCAAGCACAATAAGGTGTTTGGAGACATACCACTAGGAGTGCCTCCTGATAGAGGCATAGAGCATGTTATTGAGCTTGAGGATGGGACCAAACCCATCATGATCACTCCATACCATCATCCAAAGAGGCTCAAGGATGAAATTGAAAAAACCATTAAGGAGATACTGGAGATGGGACACATATGACCCAACAAGAGCCCATTTACTTCTATAGTTGTTCTTGTCAAAAAGAAGGATGTGTATAAAATTACAGGGCATTAAATAAGAAAACTATTAAGAACAGGTACCCCATTCCAAGGATAGATGAGCTGATAGATGAGATACATCGTGCCTGTTACTTTTCCAAAATTGATTCAAGGTCTGGATACCATCAGATCTGCATGAGGGCCGAGGACATAGAAAAGATAGCCTTCAGGTGTCATTACGGTCACTTCGAGTTCCTAGTGATGCCCTTTGGGTTAACCAATGCACCTGCAACTTTCCAGAGTTGTATGAATCAAATCTTTAGACATCAGCTCAGGAAGTTTGTTTTGATCTTCTTTGATGACATACTAATTTTTAGCAGGACTTGGGAGGACCACATGAGACACCTTGAGGAGTTACTGAGCATCTTGGATAGTAAGTCAATTTATGCCAAGGAATACAAATGTGATTTTGGTATGATCGAGTTACTTTACCTTGGCCATATTATCAGTGTAAATGGGATCAAAGTGGATCCAAAGAAAATTAAGGTGATTGTTGATTCCCCTCCACCCACAAACCTCACACAACTTAAGGGGTTTTTTGGACTCTGTGGTTTCTACAGACAGTTTGTGAAGGGCTTCTCACAGATAGCAACACCACTGACTGATTTGACAAATGATGTAGGAGCATCCCTAGTTCAAGAGCAATCTTGCATCATCCAAAAATATTTGCATTTTAGTTTGATTTTAGTTTAGTGTGTTTCTTTTCATTTTCTAGTTAAGTTCAGGCAATTCAGTCAGAAGCAGTTTCTGTATTTTGGTTCGTATTCTTTGGCACTTGCATTTCAGGCCTTGCGGAGCTGGACTTAGCATCTACATTCATTTTTCTAAATCATATCTAGAATTCAAAGGTCCACACAGCTTTACCAGAAAGATGTTGCTATCAGAAGATTGACTATTTTCTCAAAGCAGAGCATCCTGACAGTCTCAGACAATCAGCTAAAGGAGAAGACTTGTGGAGCAATCCTCAACCTGCATATTGAGCCAACATATTCTAAGTTGCTATTTGGGTTCATGGCCAACCTTCCTTGGGATCCACACATGATTCTACTCATTCGTGGAAGTGTTCTATTAATTTAGGTCTGACCTATCCGTGTTTGCACGTTACAGCTCTTCCTTGGAGTTTGTGACCTTCCTTAGCTGACGCGAAGGAATCTATTGTTCTAGAATGCATATATATTGATGTAATAGATCCTTAGGAAAGTAGTTATCAAGTTCTACTGATTTAGAAGATCAATAATCTAGATTTTAGTGAAAGAGCTTCAAAGCTGTATCTTGAGCATATTTTGTAATCAGGCCTGTGAGTCAAACTGTAAGCCCGCATGTTGCCAGCCAATTTGTATTTAAATTCTATGATATACTGAATGACTGAATCTGCATTTGCTTTATATCTTTGAGTTGTTTCCATTGTGTTTACTCTTGTTGCATGGTCTGGAAAGTTCACTTTGTGGACCCTCTGACCGTGACTGCACCAAGTGGTATCAGAGTGAAGTTTGAATCTTTGGAGTAAATTTGAGTGAGTTGGCGAAGGAATTCTGTAAGATCTTACTGTAGACAAATTGCTGATCCGAGGTAGGTTACTTGTGTTGCAACCGATTGCCGACTATGAGGTAGTTGTTACCTAGTAGCCACATCGCCAAACCTGAGGCAATTTACACTTGATCCTAGGAAGATGCCACCGAGGAGAGTTGTCGTTGTTGGAACAATGGCTAGTCAAATGGATGAGATGATGGATATGATGAGAATAATGCGAATTTGATTAGATGTTGTTGAAGAAGATAGGTGAAGAGGCTTAATTCCAAGACCTAATGTTGAGAGTGATGATGATGATGAATTTCAATCCATCGAACAAGTTGACAAAACCCTAACCGGCGATGAGGAAGAAGAATCAAACCAAGTAAAGATGTTGCAAGTTATTTCAAAGATTGAAAAGAGACCTAGAATTGATGTGCCGAATTATACAGGTAATTTGAATCCAGAAGAGTTGGTTGACTTGATAAATGACATGGAAGAATACTTTGAATATGAAGAAATTGAAGATCCAGAGAAGGTGAAATTTGTGAAGACAAAGTTGAAAGGACATGCAGCTATATGGTGGAAAGAAGTTCAGTTGGAAAGAAATAGAAGAGGAAAAGAAAATATCATAAAATGGGATAGAATGGTGACAAAGTTGAAGAATCAATTTATACCTACTGACTATGAGTTGGAGTTGTTGAAGAGATTGCAGAACCTGAGACAAAAGGAGAAAACTATAAAAGAATAAACTGAAGAATTTCATAAGATGATCATAAGGACAGGACATAGTGAAGCAAGAAAAGAGAAAGTGGCTAGATACATCAATGGACCGAGATTGAACATTCAAGAAGAACTAAGTTTGGTGAGAATGACATCTTTGGAAGAAGTATATCAATTTTCCCTGAAGGTAGAAGAGAAGTTGAATAAGAGACATGATCAGAGACAAAGAGGTAGAGGAGGTAAATTTCAAAGAGGCAAAACATTTTTCGGAGGAGACAGATCACATCCAGAGAAGAATAAGTCTGATAATGCATTCAAGAAAGAAGACAGACATGGCAATGCCTACTGGAGTAATGATAGAAATTTTCATCACAGAGGTAATTACAATTCATACCCAAATGAAGGATACAAAAGAGAAGGAAGAGGATCTGAAAAGAGAAGATTCAGAGGCACTTGTTTCAAGTGTGGAGGTGAAGGACATAGAGCATTTGAATGTAATCAAAGGAGTACAAGAAAAAGGACAAAGAACACTGGAAGAGCAGCCTATGTGGAAGAAGAACCTGTTGGATCACCTAATTTTGTTGGACAACTGAAGAAAGGAGAATCACTTATGATGAGGAGAGCACTATTTCAAGCAGAGACAAATGAAGAACCACCGTAGAGAAAGAGTTTGTTCATAACAAGATGTAAATCAGGAGGTAAATGTTGCAAAGTTATTATTTATAGTGGTAGTTTAGATAATCTAGTTTTAGAGGAGATGGTGACTAAGTTGAAGTTAGAAAGATTGAAACACCCTAAGCATTATCAGATAGCATGGATTCAGGATGATCATAAGGTACAAGTGAGTGAACAATGTTTGGTAAAATTTCATATTGGATCTTATCATGATGAAGTCTTGTGTGATATTATGCCTATGGATGTTTGTCATATTTTGTTGGGTAGACCTTGGCAATATGATAGAAAAGATATCCATGATGGGAGAAAGAATACATATACTATAACAGCAAATGGAAATAGAATTACTTTGATTCCTTTGGAAGATGATCCTAAAGATGTGGTATGTGGAAATGCTAGAATCTATCTGGTAGATGGTAGGAAATTTATGAATGGTTTGAGACATGAAAATATGTGTTATGCCTTGATCCCTAAGAAGCCTGAACTAGTGAAGAAGGAGACTGAAGAAGAACAGCTAGAGGAGATAAGAGAGTTGCTAACAGAGTATGAAGACATCATATCAGATAATGTGCCTAAAGGATTACCGGCTATAAGGAGTATCAGTCATCACATGGATCTTATACCGGGAGCAAGTTTGCCTAATAAAGTAGCACATAGAATGACACTGGTAGAGAATGAAGAGTTGAATAGACAGATATAAGATTTGTTGAGAAAAGGTTTGATCAGAGAAAGTTTGAGTCCTTATGCAGTACCTATAGTGTTAGCACCTAAGAAAGATGGAGAATGGAGAATGTGTACTGATTCTAGAGCAATCAACAAGATCACAGTTAAGTATAGATTTCCTTTACCTAGGATGGATGATATCATGGATTGTTTGAGTGGGGCAAGATATTTCACAAAGATAGATTTGAAGAGTGGATACCATCAGATTAGAAGTAGAGAAGGGGATGAATGGAAGACTACTTTCAAGAGAAATAAAGGATTGTATGACTGGTTAGTGATGCCTTTTGGATTGACAAATGCACCGAGTACTTTCATAAGGTTGATGAATGAAGTCCTGAAGAAATTCTTGGCTAAGTTTGATATTGTGTACTTGGATGACATTCTAATTTTTAGTAAGACAAAAGAAGAACATTTATGGCATATTAGACAAGTTTTGCAAAGGTTGAGAGAAGATAAATTACTAATAAACATCAAGAAGTGTAGTTTCATGAAGGAAGAATTGGTATATCTAGGACTTGTGATTTCTATGAAAGGATTGAAGATCGACCCTGAGAAGGTAAGAGCAATTGTTAAGTGGCCTACACCAGAGAGCATTGGAGAGGTTAGATCATTTCATGGATTGGCTAGTTTCTACCGGAAGTTCATCAAAAATTTCAGTTCATTTTGTAGCCCTATGACAAAGACAATGAGAGGTGACAAAAAGGATTTCAAGTGGACATCAGGTGCAGACAAAAGTTTTGAATTGTTGAAGCAAGAGATGATAGAGAAACCTATTTTGGCATTACCAGATTTCAATAAGGTATTTCAAGTTGATTGTGATGCAAGTGGAAGTACAATTGGAGCAGTACTAAGTCAAGAAGGAAGATCTGTAGCATATTTTAGTGAGAAGTTGAATGATGCAAGAAATAGATATTCAGTTTATGATCAGGAGTTCTATGCCATAATTTAAGCCTTGAAGAAGTGGAGACATTATTTGTTGCCTAAGGAGTTTGTGTTGTATATAGATCATCAAGCTTTGTAATATTTGAACAGTCAAGGTAAGTTGAATCAGAGACATATGAGATGGGTAGAATTCTTGCATAGTTATACTTTTGTGTTGAAGCATAGGAGTGGAAAATCAAACAAAGTTGTTGATGCCCTGAGTAGAAGAAGAAACTTGTTAATAGAGATTAGAATTCAGGTGATGTGATTTGATGAATTAAAGAACTTGTATGAGAGAGACACTGATTTTGCCGAACCTTGGAAAGCATGTAAGGAACCTGTTGTGACAGATAGGAGTAAGTGGTTAGATTATTTCATTCAAGAGGAGATGTTGTTGAAAGAAAGTTAGTTATGCATACCCAGAAGTTCAATGAGAGATAATTTGATCAAGAAGAAACACAGTGGTGATTGGCGGGACATTTTGGTGTTGACAAGACAGTAGCCTTGGTAAGTGAAAATTACTTTTGGCCCCAAATTCATAAGGATGTCCGGAGGTATGTGCAAAGTTGTAGAATTTGTCAAGTTGCAAAAGGGAGTAGTCACAATACTGGATTGTATAAACCTTTGACAGTGCCGGAGAGACCTTGGGAAGACATAAGCATAGATTTTGCAATGGGATTGCCGAAGACATAGAGAGGACATGAGTCAATATTTGTAGTGGTGGACAGATTTTCAAAGATGGCTCATTTCATACCTTGTAAGAAGACAACTAATGCAGTGCATGTAGATGACCTATTTTTCAAGGAGATTGTGAGATTGCATGGATTACCTAAGAGCATAGTTTCAGACAGAGATACAAGGTTTGTTGGATACTTTTTGAGGACACTTTGGAAGAAGATGAAAACTGATTTGAAGTTCAGTTCAGCATTTCACCCACAGACTGATGGATAGACAAAGGTAGTAAATAGGAGTTTGGGAAACTTGTTGAGATGTTTGGTTGGAGAGAAGGTAGGAAGTTGGGATTTGATTCTTTCACAAGTAGAGTTTGCCTACAATAATTCAATGAATAGGAGTACCGAAAGAACACATTTTGAGATTGTTACCAGAATGAATCCTAGAGGAGTAGCAGAATTGAGAGATATCAGCATGGAAGAAAAGAGAAGTGTAGAAGTAGAAGAATTCACAGATCACATGAAGGCAATGCATAATCAGGTGAAGAAGCATTTAGAGGATATGAATAGTAAGTATAAAGAGAAGGCAGATGAGAAGAGAAGACATAAGGAATTTGAAGTCGGAGATGAAGTGATGGTGTACTTGAGAAAAGAGATATTTCCAGTTGGGACATATAACGAGTTGAAGATGAATAAGTTTGGTCCTTGTAATATTCTCAAAAAGTTTGATTCAAGAAATACATATGAAGTGGAATTACTAGAGACCTTGGGTATATCACTTATTTTCAACATTGCATACTTATATCAGTATCATGAAGCAGAGTTCAATGACAACATTGAAGAAGACTTGAAGCAACAGCTACCACAACAAGCACCAGAGTAGATTGAAGACATTTTGGACATCAAGAATGGACGCAGCACCAGAGGAAGACAATACAAAGAATATCTTCTGAAGTGGAAAGGTAGACCAGAAGAAGATTCAGCATGGATTTCTCAGGTTGAGGTGGACCATCTTGGTTTCCCTCTAGCCCCAGCAAAGTGAGGGACTCACTTTTTCAATAACCTCGAATGTCTGATGTAGGAGAATCCCTGGTTCAAGAGAAATCTTGCATCATCCAAAAATATTTACATTTCAGTTTGATTTCATTCCAGTGTGTTTCTTTTCATTTTCCAGTTCAGTTCAGGCAGTTCCGTTAGAAGTAATTTCTATATTTTGGTCTGCATTTTTGGTAGTTGCATTTCAGGCCTTGTGGAGCTGGACTTAGAATCTACATTCATTATTCTACATCATATCTAGAATTCATAGGTCCACACAACTTTATCAGAAAGATATCGCTATCAGAAGATTGACTATTTTCTCAGAGCAGAGCATCCTGACAGTCTCAGACAATCAACTAAAGGAGAAGACTTGCGGAGCAATCCTCAACCTACGGATCAAGCTGACATATTCTAAGTTGCTATTTGAGTTCATGGCCGACCTTCCTTGGGATATGCATGTGATTCTACTCATTCGTGGAAGTGTTCTATTCATTTAGGTCTGACCTATCCATGTTTGCACGTTACAACTCTTCCTTGGAGTTTGTGACCTTCCTTGGCCGACGCGGATGAATCTATTGTTCTGGAATGGATATATATTGATGTAATAGATCCTTAGGAAAGTATTTATCAAGTTATGATGATTTAGAAGATCAATAATCTAGATTTTAGCAAAAGAGCTTCAATGTTGTATCTTGAGCATATTTTGTAATCAAGCTTGTGAGTCAAACTGTAAACCGACATGTTGCCGGCCAATTTATATTTGAATTCTATGATATATTGAATGACTAAATCTACATTTGCTTTATATCTTTGAGTTGTTTCCATTGTGTTTACTCTTGCTGCATGGTCCAGATAGTTCATTTTCTGGACCCTCTGACTGTGACTACACCAACAAAGAAAGGGCCTTCGATTGGAATGACACAGCCCAGTAGTGCTTTGAGAGGTTCAAGCACTTGATGTCTACATGCCCAATGCTGGCAATCCTAGACTTCACCAAACCATTCAAGCTACAGTGTAATGCTTATGGAGAGGGAATAGGGGCAATACTCATGTAGAAGAAGCACATGATAGCCTTTGAGAGCAAAAAACTTTGGGGTGTGGAGAGGAGTTACTCAGTGTATGACCGAGAGATGTTGGCCATCATGCATGCATTGGCCAAATTCAGGCCTTATTTGGTTGGGGGAAAATTTATAATTAGGACTGATCGTAATAGCATCAAATATTTTATGAACCAAAAGGACCTAAATGATAGACAGAAAAAATAGGTGAGCAAGTTACATGCATATGATTTTGACATCGAGTATGTCAAGGGCAAGAGGAAGATAGTTGCAGATGCCTTATCACGTTGACCTCACTTGTGCTTAGTTGGGGAGATTTATACTGATTGGAGGGAATTGATTATAGAAGAGTATGCTAAGGACTCTTGGGCATTAGGATTCATTGAGGGCACTAATAAGGATGAGAAATATTCCGTGGTGAATGACTTGATTATATACAAAGATAGGATATTCCTAGTGCCTAATTCACAGTTTAAGCATAAGGTAATAAAAACATTCCATGATACACCAATGGCTGGCCATCCTAGATTCTTCAAGACATACAAACAGATTAGAGAGAGGTTCACATGGAAAGGACTGAAGTATGAAGTGCAAAAGTATGTTCATGAGTGTCCCATTTGCCAGCAAAATAAGCATGAGCATACCTTTCCTACAAGTCTTTTACAACCATTACCTATTCCCAATCAAAAATGGGAATGTATCTCCATGGACTTTATTACAGAGTTGCCTAAGGTGCAGGGGAAGGACTGTATATATGTAGTGGTCGATAGACTCACCAAATTTGCACACTTCTTTTCCATTTCAGCAACCTTTACAACTGTTCAGGTGGCTGATTTGTTCTTCAGGGAGATATTCAGGTTACACGGGGTACCCAGAAGCATAGTCAATGATAGGGACAACAAGTTCTTGAGTTTATTTTGGTAGGAGTTATTCATACTATGTGGTACAAAGTTGACTCCTAGCACCAGCAACCACCCGTAGACAGATGGCTAAATAGAGGTGGTGAACAAATGGTTAGAGGGGTACCTACGCAATTATGTGTCAAGGCAGCAAAAAGCTTTGATCAGATGGTTGCACCTAGGGGAGTACTGTTACAACACTACTCATCACATGTCTATTCAAATGACTCCTTTCAAGGTATTGTATGGTTATGATGCCCCATGCTTTATAGATCTCTTGCTTGGTGATAGTCGGGTGCCTAAGGCAAAGGATCTTTTGTAGCACAACTAGGACATTCTAAGGGAACTTAAGGAGAATATACAACAGACACAAAATCAGTAGAAGTTGTATGCTAATCAACACCGAGTGGAGAGGAGTTTTGAGGTTGGAGATATGGTGTATTTGAGGCTCCAACCCTACAGGCAGTTCACTCTCAAGAAAAGTGGAGAAGAGAAACTGAAGCCCAGAGGTCCATTCAAGATTATCAAAAGAGTAGGTGAGGTGGCATATGAGCTGGAGTTACCATGAGACTGTAGAGTGCATAAAGTATTCCATGTTTCCACGCTGAAGAAAGCTCTTGGCCACAACATAATTCCATTAGTTGAGCTTCCACCATTGGATGAGGAGGGGAAGTTGATCCTAGTACCTGAAGCTATCATTGATACCTGGGAGAGACACTAGAGGAAATCACTTATCAGAGAGTACTTGGTCAAGTGGAAGAATTTACCAGTGGAGGATGCCACCTGGGAGAGTGAGCAGATATTGCAGCATCTGGAGTTGAGGTTGCTTGAGGACAAGCAATCTTGGGAAGGATGGACTGTAATATCGCCCATCTAGCTCATTGCACCAGTGGACTAGGGTTAGCCTATAATTCGACTTCTGTAGGCTAATGGAGGTGTTTAGGAAGTCATTCCAGGGACTTACTATTTATAGTAAGTTGTGAATTGAGCAATTACTATTCTTAGCAGGGTAGTTGTGGATGGTCCTTAGCACATCACTCATGGTTTCGAGATGCCTAGAGTACTAATGGGTACAATATAAGTTAAATTAAAGATTTAACTTATGATTTTATAAGATATAATATAACTTTAAGTTATGTTATAAAGTCACTTTATAAATTCAAGTTATAACTTAAAAGTGACACTCCTAGGGATGGACACCCCTCATGGTGAGGCAAGGGCTTACTTTATGAATTAAAAAATAATGGAAATTCCCTCATCTTGGGCATTGAGATGAGGAGGAAACAAAAAAGCAAAAAGGCTCTCATTTTTTATACAAGAATATTGGATTTTTCTCTCACTTGTGAGTTTATTGTGCTTCAACATTTTGAGCTTGGCTTTAGGGTTTGATTGTGATAGTGTTGGGATGAAAACCCCTTCATTGATCCCTTTCCTTATGTGTGGAAGATCATATCAGGAGAGATTATTGGAGGCTTCCTCCAGAGGTCTCATTTGTGCATCCAAGAAACACATTTGGAGAAGATTCAAAAATCAAATGGCTATATTTTCTGAAGTTAATGATTTGTAGCCAAGAGCAGGTTTTTAATGAGCAGATTGATTATATTTTGGAGGGGATTTGTGGTTGTGTTGAAGTATTTGTGTAGGTCATACTATTTGTTGTTGGTTGTACCTCTTGTAGAAGACTGTACCTCCTTATTGTGACAATTTCTTGGAGTTTTGGTGGTTGTTCTTTCTCAATCAGGGTTGCCTAAGTGTTGCAGCCATAACTAGATCAGAACAGAGAAAATAAGTGGAGATTTCATAAATTTATTTGTTGATTCCTTGCTCCAGCTGGGCCATATAGCCTAGAGGAAGCATTGTTGTTTGTGCATGGTCTTTTCCTCTGGTTCATGGTTACTATTGACTTCATTCTTGGCTTCCAAGGACTTATTTATTGTTGCTTATGAATGTAATACAAAGCATCTTCATATCTTAGAGTTGTGAGCATTTCTATGGTGTCATATTGTTGGTCCAATTTCAGAATCTGGATAAAGTTGTAAACCTTGATCTGGGTATGTACTGATAATTCATATCTTGGCTAAATACAATCTAGATCATTGTTATTTTGATAATATCTCTTTTAGTTTTTCTGGGTTTGTTCATATGTTCTATATTTCATACATGCAATGCAAAAAACAAACATGCAAAAATAACCCATGAAACCCTAAACACAAACGCATCAGAAAACACAAAAAAAATGGTTCAGAATAAACATATACAGAGGGGTGTATGTCACAGTGGTATTAGAGAAAAAAATCTTGCCAACCTATGAGGTTAAATATGACATGTAGAAGTTAAAAGTGAGACATGTGGCCTACAGATAGATATAAATTTAGACCAAGACCAGGAACACAAAACCCACACAGAATACAAGAAGGAGAAGTACCACAGATTTATCCATTTGAGTCAAAGATATAGATTACGTAGTTGATACAGGAGAGGGAAGTACCTATAGAGGATCCATTTTCAGGAGAGTTACCACCAGTTATAGAACCTACAGAATAAATGGGTGACAGGGAAGGTGAGGAACCTAGCATGCGCGAGATCTTGAATGTGCTCATCAGGAGTTCATTGGCTTTAGAAAGAGAATTGAGGGAGTCTCGACAGGAGTTGAGAGAATCACAAGTGAAGATAGCACATACCCTCGAACAGTTTCTTCCTCGAGATGGAAGAAATAATGGGGATAATAATAATAATCACTGTGACAGGAACAGGTACAATGGAGGTGATAGGAACATAAATAATGTTAATGATAGAAATAGGGATAATGAGGAGATGGAAACAGGAATAATGTGGGTGATAGACACAATGGTGATAGGAACCAGGGAGATAGGAATAATGGGGACAGGAACCAGGATGACAGGTATAGGTTCAGAGATGATGACGGTGAGGCCTCGATTACTCATAAGAGAGCTTCACATTTTACAATAGGTGACACACCTGGTATACCCATTTTTGCTCATAGGAACCAAGTTCCTAAATAGGATCCCACATAGGCTGAGTTTCAGGAGGAGATTCTAAGGAATTGGAGAGCATCCAGTGCAGAGTTTAGGGAAAAGATGACCTTTGTAGAGTACTCTGACATTAGGATTAGGAATTGACCTTGCAAAGGAGGTAGACCTCAGAACCAAGAGTTGTAGAAGAAAGTGAGCAAAATGACACTTCCCTACTTTGATGGATCATGTAAAACCACTGCAAGAGCTTGGGTCCAGAAATTGGACAGCTACTTGCAAATTAGTCCCATGCCTGAGGAGGATGTCATTACTTATGCAGCTTTGCACTTGGAGGGGGTAGCACATAAGTGGTGGAGAAATGGGAAGGTCACATTGGGTCATGATCAGATTACTTCATACATGGAGTTTACAGCTAGATTGATCGACAAGTTTGATAAGGACCCAGAGTTACAGTTTAAGGAGTTGGTTCAGAGCAAAAAACACAAAAAAATTGGTTCAGAACAAACATATACAGAGGGGTGTTGTTACATGCTATCTCCCTAGGTACACCATACCTAATGAAGATTTCCTCATATAAGAATTTTTCCACATTGTCATCTGTGGCAAACTGCAAAGCTTTAACTTCCACCCATTTGGTTAAGTAATCAGTGCATACTAGTATATATTCCTTGTTGTTTGAAGTAAGAGAGATAGGTCCAACAAAATCCAACCCCCACTTATCAAAAGGAGCTAATGCTATTTGGGGTTGTAAAGACATTTCATCACTTCTTGTAGGTCTCCCCATTCTCTGGCACCGATCACAACTTCTAGTATACTTGACAAAGTTTTTATGTAGTGTTGGCCAGTAATATCCTGTTGTCAAGATCTTGAAGGCTGTCCTTTTGGCTACAAAATGTCCACCGTAGGGTTCATCATGACATGCCTTCAATATATAAAACACTTCATCCTCCCTGATACATCTCCTCATAATGTTATCTAGGCCAGTGTAGAATAGGAATCTAGAAATCCAAGAATAAGGGAAGCATTTGTGAACTAATTGTCTTTTCTTCCTTGGAGAGAAGTAACCTAGAATCTGCCCTGTCACCAAATAATTAGCTATATCTGCATACCAGGGAGTGTGTATGTTTAGAGAAAATAGATGCTCATCAGGAAAAGAATCATCAACCACTCCTTCTGCTAATTATGTAGGCAGTCTAGACAGAAAATCAACAACTACATTAGCATTTCCTAGTTTGTCAACTATTGTTATGTCAAATTCTTGCAATAACAACAACCATCTTACAAGTCATCCACCCACTATTGGCTTATTCATCAAATATCTAATTGCTATATGATGTGTATGTATGAACACTTTATAGCTAGTAATGTAGTGTCTAAATTTGTTAATTGCATAAACAATAGCTAACATTTTCTTTTCTATCACAGTGTAGTTCAACTCAACTCCCTGTAGGATTTTTCTTATATAATATATTGCATACTCTTTATTTCCTTCTTGTTGGCCTAAGACTTCTCCAATAGCAAAGTCTGATGCATCAGTGTGGATATAAAAAGTCAGTGTCCAATTTGGACCTCTTAGAACTGGAGCTTGTGTCAAGGCTGCTTTTAGCTTCTCAAATGAATTCTGACAGTCTAGGGTCCATTCAAAGTCAATGTCTTTTGTCAGTAGAGTAAACAAAGGGGTAACAATTTTGCTAAAATCTTGAATGAACTGCCTGTAATAACCTGCATGTCCAAGGAAGCTCCTTACATCCTTCTGTCTATATGGAATAGACAGGGTAGATATGATTTCAATCTTCTTTGGGTCAACTTGTATTCCTGCACTTGAGATAAAATATCCCAAGACAATGCCCTATGTCATCATCACAAAACATTTTTTATTGCTCAAAGATAGATTGTACTCTATGCATCTCTTTAAAACTTTCTCCAAATTGTGTAAGGCTGCATCATATGTTTCACCATATGTGGTGAAGTCATCCATGTAAATTTCCATGTTGTCATGTGGCTGGAGCATTGCATAGACCAAAAGGCAAGACAAAATATGTATAGGTCCCCCAAGGGCAGGTAAACGTTGTCTTATCTTGATCCTCTGGTGAAATCTTGATTTGGTTATAGCCACTGAAACCATCAAGAAATGAGAAATATTTCTTCCCTACCAAAGAGTCAAGATCTTGGTCAATAAATAACAATGGGTAGTGATCCTTCCTGGTGGTAGCATTTAATTCCCTATAATCAACACAAACTTGCCATTTGCCACATTTCTTGGGAACTATTACCAATGGTGAAACCCATTCACTATCTGGGGTATATAAATCCTGCATCCAAAAGCTTTTGAAGTTTAGATTTCACTATCTCTCTTAGAGTAGGGTTCATGTATCTTTGTTTCTGCCTTAGAGGTCTGTGGCCATCATCAATGTAAATTTTGTGCATACATAAGGTAGGATCAATGCCTTTCATGTCACTATAATCCCATGCAAACATTGTTGAGTGGGCCTGCAACACTACGTGCAAGGATTCCTATTGTTCATCAGTTAATGCATTGTTAACAGTCAACATCTTTCCTGGCTTGATTTCTAATTATTTAGATATTTCTTGTACAGAGGACAAATCAAGGCTAGGTATTACTAGTAAGCATTGTTGGGGTAATAAAGTATGAAATATTTGGGATACCTCCTCTGAGGAACTGGTGTGTATTATGCTTCTCAAGGGATCTTGCAAGAAGGATAGACAGTCCTGCTACTATGGGTGTCTCCCGCAGTCATTTTGTATAATGTGAGCTATCAGCTCATCTTCATCCTGGATATCCAACAAGGGGTTGTGTTCAATAGTCATCAAGGTTTGCAGTGAATAGTTGTCCTCATCATCCAAGGTAGGCCAGATGGTCTGATCAAGTTCATGGTATGGTTGGGCTGGTGGATATAAGACCAACTTCTTGGTCACTGTCCCATTGGATATGATCATATTTCCTGACCTGCAACCTATAAATACATCTGTTGTGGCAAGCCATGGTCTGCCTAGTATAAGAGGATAACCAATGAGATTGACCTTGGGTTATAGTACTATAAAATCAATAGGGTATTCCCAGGAATCTAATGCAATTACCAAGTCCTTAATGACTCCTTCAGGTTTAACTGTAGATCTATCAGCTAATTGCAAAATTGTCTAAGTAGGCCTTAGGTTGTTTAACTGCAGCATCTGCATTGTCTCCTTGGTCATTACATTAATTGCAGCACCCAAGTCTATCAAAGTATTCTTAATCAAAGTCCCATTGATTTTTACATCCACTACTAGACTACCTAGATTTGTATATTTGGGACAGTTATATTTCCCAATATTATGTCCGCAAGGTTACCCAAAACTTCGACTATCTTTGGGTCCGTTCTCTTCCTTCCTAGTTTCTTTATGCAGAGATCTCTAATAGTCTTAGTATAGATAGGAATATCTTTGATGGATTGGATTAAGGGAATCTTTATGCTTATATCTTATAACTGGCCTATAAGGTCAGTTTCAGCTTGTGCTGGTTGCTTCTAGATAGCCAAGCATTCAGGGAAAGGAGGCTTCGGATGTGAAGTGATCTGAGGGCCCTGATTTGATTCAGGTTCCAAAGATGGCTTATCTGAGGCTTCCTCTGTGGGTTCATCTTCAAGTTCTATAATTTGGGGAGATGAAGGCCCCGCAAGTTGCTTCCCTGATCTGAGATGAACATTACTCACCTCTACTCTATAGGTGGGGTATTACATCACCTCGTTAGTAAACGCCTATTGAACAGGCTTGTTTTTAGGGTTAGGTGCAGGTTGGGCAGGGAGTTTAGGTCTAGGAGGTTGATTTTGAGGAGTGGATGGAGGCATTATTGTTGGCTGCTAGGGCTAAGATGGAAGCATAAGTTGCTAGTAATTTGCATTTTACTGCCATTGTTGGCCCTTGTTCCATTGGGGTTGCCACTGAGGTTGTTGTGTAGGCCACTGGGAGTTATAGTTGGAACCTTGGAAAGTTTGTTGGGGCTTTGGGTTTGGTTGTTGTTGGTTCCAACTGGGTTGTGGAGTAGGCCATTGTGGGTTTCGCTATAGATTTTGATTACTAGGCCATGGTTGAGTATTCCAAGCAGAGAAATTTTGGTTTGTAGCAGGAAAGGGTGAATCGAAACTAGGTGGATCGGAGGGCATACCTTATCTTTGTTTCCAAGGTCTCCTTTGAGCTATGTAGAATAGTTGTTCGTCCTCTCCTTCAAATGGTTGAAAATCTGGCCTTTTAATCTTCTTAATGGATACTGGCCACCATTTTGCATTTACAATTGGCCTTCCTTTGTCTGCAGCTAGGGTAGTACTCAATAAGCATTGCATCTGCCTCTTTGTTGGGACCTAAAATTCCCTACCATTTTTTGCAAAAATTTTAGGTTCCCATAATGAACAATCTGAATGCATCACTCAGAAATGCACATACACAATATGCTCAAATGGCCTACTTTGAATCATTATAATTAGAAGCCTGCTCAGTTTTATGTAAAATCACTTTGCAAATATTTTTATCTTTCATATGTGAGTGTGCGTGTTCGATTTCAACTTCCTATGATGAGATTTGATTGGATTTTGAAGTACCAAGTTCAGAGGTTCTAGTCAAGTTTGCTGCTGCACAGTGTGAAATTTGCCCGGGAGGTCAACTTTGTAGGCAAATATTTATCAATTGGAAGATTATCATGGCAAACCAATCAGTGTTTTGAATTCCCCTCATGATAATGTACTTTCATGCCAATTCTTAGAACCCCAGCACATCGTTTGCTATTTTTTCAAAATGAAAAGCAAATGCACTTAGCCCTAATTTCATAGTTTTCACCTCCAGAGAGGTCAACTTTGGCCCTAAATATTTGATGAAGAAAGGTGACTAGTGGAAAATCCTCTTGCACACTCTCTAATGAAGCCTAAATGAACTAAATCCTCCAATTGCAGCTTCCCAAGAAGAGGTTTGATGGGTTTTTAAAATTGCAAGTTGGTGAGCTCTAATAAGGTTTTTCACAGGTGCAGTTGCAAAAAAGGCCAAGTGGGCTACTTTGAACAATTATATCTCACACATCAGGATGAGTTCTTCCAAACAGTTTGATGCACTAAATTCTTAGGTCAAAACTCTACATGCCTATGCCTTTTCATAACTTCAGGAGATCATTTGACCACTCTTTTAAGCCAATTCTGAGTGATACTTGACCAGTTTGATCACTGTGTAAATATGTCAGAAAGAGGATTTTGGTGACAACCCAGTTCATTTTTCACCTCAATAGTAATGTTGGGGCAATGTTGGGATGATTCGAGAGAAAAAACTTGTTTGAAAACAAAAATTTTTAGCTAGACCCAAAATGGGACCCGACATGCTTGACATAGATATGGAGGTATAAGATACTTCAAGCACTAATCTTTGCAATATAAAGATGATGGAGTCTGAAGGACTTCCTTTGATGATCTTTGACAAACACATACTTTCCTTCATTCAGTTTGAGGCAGAGCTCAACAATTGATTTAACAATACCTCACAGGTTAAGGAATATTCAAATTGATTTGCATAGCTAACTTTCGAGGCTAATACTTAATATAACATGGTTGGCAATTATAATTACTTCAAGACGTTCCTAAGCATATAATAGGTTATACCAAAAGGCATGGACCGGCCTCTAAGTTGAGGCATTACCCGTAAGATGTGTATTCCATAGCAAATAAAACTCAAGACACGAACAGTCAAAAAGTTTCCAAATTCATATGACTGAGGCACATTATAATGGTGTTGCATATGCAAAATGAGGCACAGCCAGATCATATAGAAGATGTGGCCCATATTATATCGTGGTCCCAAGCTTTTGGAATATGGCACATACAAAGTATGGTGCGGCCCGTATAAAACTCCAAAGCCATTGTATATGATGCAAACCATCTCCCATGGTAAGGCGAACCCATACACAGATGTCTTCTTCATGGGTGTAGGAGAATCTATAGCACCCATAGTCTTACATATTTTTGCAGATGTGCATGAAAGATTGACATTTTGTGTCCGAACTCATGCGCTTGATAAGAATTATCTTCCTTCGGCAGAGGACTTGGATTACCCTGTAAAGCTTGAGCGTGCTATTGTGGAGGCGATCTACCCATTTAATGGAGATTTTTCGTCTATTAAGATTATGCATGCATTCGAAGGCACACCACACAATATAAGGAAGTAACAAAGGATGAAGAGATTATTCTTTGTGATGTTTCTTTTTTGGATAAAGCCATATGCTAAGATACCTCAAGATACAATCAATTATAAACACAAAATGAGACAACGAATCACGGAGTATGACTATTGCAATATACAGAAGACATGCACAAGGCAATCTCACTTTTTCACCAAATATAATGAACGAGGGTGCCTAGTGTGAATTGTCTATCCAGCATTCAAAAACCATCAATATAAGGCCCACAACAAAGTACATAATGGCGCTAAGCACTAGCAAGCATAAGACAATGGCGCACAAATTTAAATGGTCAAAGCCAATAACTGTAGAATATGTTCAAAATGGAGTAATTGATAATATTTTAAGAAACTCTCAATCAAATACATTTAGCAGATGTAAATCTGGAATCCATAACCTTCACCAGGATCCTCGCAGTTGTGTCAGAGCCAAGCTTTGGAATGAAGAAATAGAAGAGAGGAGCAAGAAAATCTACCAACAAAGCAAACCCTAAAAATGGCAAACAAAGCAAAAGCCTATCGGAGAGAGATAAAACATCAGAGGACATTTTTAAAGTCTCCCTGATACTCCAAGTCTCTCTGATAGGGCTAAAGGATGAGTTCATAACAGAAAGATAGAATTTGATTCGGGGAGACATTTTCTTATCGACATAGATCATTTAGAGTTCCCCCGATATGCCGATAATGTGGGCCTGAGAACTATATAGCTGAGATCAAATGAAATATCGAAATGAATCATATACACCGGAGTGACACTATTTACTGTCCCTCCGATATACCAATGGTAATTATAACCTTAGCACTACATAAATGAAGCAGAAGAAATAAAGATCGAAAGAGAATAATATTTCAGAGGAATATAATTAATAATATAAGATATGAAGATAAGATATTTTCACTGAAGATGTGAAATATTTTCACAAGGCCGTTACTCGAAAATGAGATTTTGTGAGTGAATAATTGTTTCTTACCAAGGAGTAAAATACGTGATTGGGTGAAAATATGAACAAGAGGATATGACAATAGTTTTTATTCACATTGGGAAATTATTTTCACAAGAATATGAATGTCAAGAAGATTAATTAAATGAAGAATGGAATATAGACAAAATGAAGACAAACCCTAATAAGGGATATTTTCTTGATACTACAATGGCAAAATATTTTTCCCAATGGATAGTCATTTTATTCGGAGAACATTTTTGGGTGGAAATAAAGTTGCCAGTTAAAGGAGGATTATAACTAATTGCAATTAATTTTGCCGAGATACAAAGGTGAAGATTAAAATATTTTAATTTGCCAAAGGTAATTAATTAAACGAAACGATATACCAAAGGTTGCAACGGAAGAAATAAAGGGTTGTAACCCTAAAATCACAAACTATATATGCCAGATAAAATCAAAGGAAGAATCATCATTAGTAGGAACAGTAGGTTAGAAAATCATTAGTTGACCAGTTGCCTCAATAGAACAATATGCTATGTATTGCAAGATCTTTTGAAATTATATAATGGAGAAGAATGCATAAATTGGTGGCCAAACACTGGTGTCCATTGTTTGTTGTTAATATCTGATTATTTGGTTATCTCCAAATTGGTGCTTTCATAGTATTTAAATTGAAGTGTCAAAACTCAATTTATCAAAACACATTTGTTGTTCTTGTGTGATTTCATTAATTGGTTTCTCGCAAAGAATTAAATATCCTTTTGATAGATCACAGTAATCTGGGAGTATCACTTGGATCATTAAAGAAGAGCCCTATAATTGATAAAATTATCATACTGTCTCCAACTTGATTTTATCTTGTTATTCAAATCTACACTTGATTTGTCAGGGCACATTTGATGCTTTTGTGTGCTTCAATTAATTGGTTCCTTCAAAAGGATTAAAATTCCCTATTAATTAATCATAGTAACCTGGTAACAATCTTTTGGATCATTAAATAAGAGTCTGATAGTTACATTCTTGCACGTTTGTACAAGGTGCAAACAATCACAAGTGCCAAGCAATTCGAATTCTAGCTAGCAAGTAAGCCACAAATCATTCACCTCTTGACTCCATTAGCCCACAGACAAGGCACTGGTCATACCCATTCCATTTTAGAATTTTATAAAATCTTATTCATACATTCACATTTCGAATCTCAGTAGGAGTAGTTAATAAGCCTTCATCTATTTCACTTCATGCCACTGTGGATAGATCCATACATTCAACTAAGTCATTACAACTCTTAATCTACTTCAGTTATCAAGGTCCACCCACCTAGGTTTAGCAGAATCTGAAGTACAAGGAGTCATCAACCATATAGGTTAACTATGTTCGTTGGTTCAAAAATGTTGCAAGTCTGATCATAGAGCCTGGCATCCTCTTAGGATTTGTAACCTGCATTTTTGAGACCTAACACTCTTCATGTTTCTTCTTGATGTGAAGAGTGTTCAACTGTGTATCCATATGGCTGATGATATCCTCTTTCATGTTGGACAACAATTTACTAATTTCCACTCTTGAAACCCCATTGGTTGCTTTGTTTGTAATGGATGTCCTTTCTCCCCTTGGTCGTCTGGTGAAAGTTCATGAATAATTTCTACAAACTTTACAAATTTATTCAAAAGGTAATTGAGAAACATCACCTTGCCCAATGAGATTCAGGGCATCCAAATCATCCTTAAACCCTCTCAAAAAGACCACCTTCAGTGATTCTTTACACAATCTATTTTGGGGGTTTTTCTTCAAGGCAAACTGGAATCTTTCATCATAATCTTTCCTTGGATCCTCCTCTTTTTGTGACATCTTGAAGATGTCATCTCTCCTCCTGTCATGTCCTCTGCAGTAATCTTAGTATTTCTCCAAGAATCTCTCCTTCATTGTATCCCAGTCTGGAATGACATTTTTTCCTAGCCCCATAAACCATCTCAAGGCTGCATCCTTGAGAGTGGTAGGAAAAAGTTTAAGCATGTGAGCATCTGAAGTGTAGTCATAGCTCCTATACAAGATATCAAACTCAAATAGAAACGTATCTAGGTCCTCTATCACTAGGCCATAAAAGATTGGTAATGCTGAAGGTGGAATGTTCTTCAGCACTGTAGCCCTCTCCTGATCAGTGATAGGAAACTCAAGCATTGCTTGCTCTAGTGGATCCTCCACCATGACATCTGCCATGGTTCTAAAGGTCCCTTCTATAGTTGTGAAAGAAGCTATGAAGATGTAGAAGGTGTTGATGAAGATGTAAGAACAAGTCCTTCTCCCTTAGCAATTCCTACTGTATAATTGATAAAGTTAGCAATATCTTCTTTGTCCTGATAATTTCAAGGGAGGAATCTACCTCAGTTCTCTCTCTACCTCCGTATACAGTGGATTTAGCTTTGTATATTAGTGGTCCTGCATAATGTTAGTACAATTTCTAGTGTTTCTTGAAAAGTGAATCTATCAACCCAATTTCTGGTGTTTCTTGAAAAGTGAATCTATCAACCCTAATACTAGAATCAAAATTTAAACTATGAAAACATGTAAAATGAGCCTATGAAGGTAGCACCATCCCTGACAACGATGCCAAAAATGTAGAAGAAAACTAATGTGTTGTACACTTAACACAATTTAGGGGTAAACCTATCTGAGCAGTCCACTTGACATTATACACGTACATTAAATTATCAACCAAGGAGCGTAAGCTTATGATGGCACTTGCACTATATGTGCCTTCAGGGCTCATATTTTCCTAAACTATTCTATTCAATCCTACTTCAGATTATTCTACTCTATTGGAATTCATAGAAATACAAATAGCAAAAATAGTTACGGGACCTAGTGGCTATGGGTACCTGCAGCATGAGCTGTAGATAGCTGCTAACAATAGAAAAATACAAAACTTAATCCAAAACCATTCAAAATGATAAGAAAGCTAATGATAACCTCTGGAGGACTAAGGTGGATCAATTATACATTTGTTCATGAACCACAGCTACTATAATTATCAACAAGAGTATTCTACTTAACTCACAATATATTTATAAAACAATAGAAAACAACTTTAACAAGAATACATAAATGAATAAGAAAATAAATGAAGTGAAGATCAATACCTTGAGTGGTCGGCTTAGGGGACTGACTCGCTTAGCTGGAAATCAAATCTAACTCAGATACTCACGCATCCACATAACACATAGTTCCATTCATTTCATATCACAAACATAATCTTTTTAGATTGTATTCAATAATTGCATTTTAACAATTCATTTCTGAAGCTTCTAATATTGAATAAAAACTAACAACTGAGTAATTGGATAACTAACTTGACTCCGAGCTTATCCCTTAACTTATACAAAACGGGAGATTCTTATGCAACTACCAACTAACTACAATCATTAATACATTCCTAGATATTAGGATATAGGGTTACGATTGATTTATTAATTCTAATTGAATAGAGGAAGGAGAATCCTATTCAAATAAGAATTCCTATGCAACGGCTCATATGAGAAACACATAAGCTGCATTTAGAATCTTGGAACAAGTCTACTTCTTCTACATTTATTCCTTCCTATAATGATTCACGTTCAGCTTCCAGCTGTCTGCACTTTTGGCGGCTTGACTTGAACTTCCTTCAACTCCCCTGCTCTATGACTTGCAGTGAATTCTCCTCTCCTTGATGCCACGTGCTTGTTGCTACACAGGGGTTAATCCACAAAACATATGCATGCAAATAACCTCCATAATTAAACCATAGAATTTCATCTATATTGCATACATACTCATGTTCAAATCATTCAATTGATAAATATCAAACAAAATAGGTTCAAGGTTTTGCAAAGTATATAAAAAGATAGTATATCATGATGGTAATGTTTGAAAAGTATCTGGAAGATCATGTGGAAAAGGTTTGAAAGCATAAAAAAACACAAAAGAGGCCAATATTTAAACCCATCACCAGGTGGGTTGAAGCAATCCCACTCAAGGAGGCCAATGAATAATCTATCATGGATTTCTTGGAAGAAATCATGACAAAGTTTGGAGCTCCTCATACTATTATTTATGATAATGCAAAAGCATTCATCAGTTTTAAGATTGCTAATTGGGCCCTTAAGTACAATGTGTTCTTAAAAACTTCATATAACTATTACCCCCAAGGTAATGGGCTGGCTGAATCTACCAATAAGAACCTGATCAAGATTCTGAAGAGGACCATGGAGACAAACCAGAGATAATGGCACAATAAGATCAGATTAGCTCTTTGGGTTGATAGGATCACATAACTCTCCTTTTATTCTAGTGTATGTAAGAGAGGCTAGGTTGCCTATATCCTTAGAGCTTCCTGCACTAGACTTAGCTCATCAATTGGAGCTGGAAGGAGAAGATGTAAGGTCTATCAGGATGGTTGAATTGAATAAATTAGAAGAAAAAAGATGGTCAGCCATGATCACATTAGAAGAACATTAGATGCAGACCAAGAGGTATTTTGATAAGAAGGCTAAGATCCAGACCTTCAAGGAGGGTGATCTTGTTCTAAAATGGGACGTAGATCGATTAAAACCAGGAGATCACACCAAATTTGATGCACTTTGGAGTGGGCCTTATGTCATCATCAAGTGCAAGCAAGCAAATGCCTTCATTCTCTCAAGGCTGAATGGTGAAGCTCTACCAATCTCAGTGAATAGGATCCATCTCAAACTTTACCATTAAGGTTGGTATGAGGTCTTGTACATATTCTTCTAGTTTATTTCAGTTTTAGGTTTCCCTTTTTCCTAAGTACTTTTGCACAGGTTGCATTGTCATTAGAAGAATGGGCGCCTCTTCCCTTTTGTGTGTTTTGGAGGAAGGTTTCAGTTGTTTTGATCCCCTGGTTCCTCTCTTGGACTCCATGCCCAATGGATGCTAAGGCCACTGATCTAATTGTTTAGCAAGCAAAAATCCCCAAGAAGTCACCAAAATGTTAACCTATTTTCCTTTGTTTAGAGTCAAACGGTCCACTTTTAAAATTCTCGTTGAATCCATCTAAAGCCTGGTTTTGCAGACCCATGAGCCTCCAAATTCTCATGTGTTTAGGGTCTTAGAGTTTTAAAATTTCTAAAGAATCATGCTCCCAAGGCCTTAAACCCTAAACCCTAAGGGTATCCTGCAGGGCCAAGTGCTTTTTGTTCTATTTTCCCATTGACCTACCATTGCCTGCGAGGATCTTCTAAGTTATAGCCTCGAGCCCCTTTATGTCGTAAAATAACCGGCCCCAGCCTTTAATTTCTGAAGGCTCTGAGTAAAATATTTTGAGCCCCTTGTGTCTCACCTACCTAGTGCAACCCCCTTGTTAAAACAACTTAATGAGCACGTGCTTTGTTTTGGTCAAAATGAGCCATGTGGCAAGTTGTTGCATGCCCGCAAGCCTCCCAAGATGATGTCACTTTCCTTCTACGTGGCTACAAAAGAATGACAGGTGTAAATTATGGTCTATGAATTGGTCAAATGAAGTAGAGCACGCCAAGTGTCTTTAGATAATGAAAGGAAGAGGGCTGATGTAGATCAGATGGTCGCGCTCTGTCGTAGGAGAATCTTGTCGATGGTGAAGATCCTGTACACGACTACGAAATGCCTCCACGTGGCATCCTGGTGCCATGTGTTGTAGAGGCCTAGGCTTACGGCCATGGGATTGAGAATCTCAGAATTGATAGAGGATGCTTTTCCAGGCATCAAGAGGACAAAGGAGTTGTAGGAGATGAAAGATCCAACGACAATGCAACGTTACAAGGGAATCAAGCCTATGGGAAAGATTCAGTGCGACGCTACAAAATAAGGACACGTGGAGGCTTAGTGCACTTGCACAGAGCCAAAAGGTAGTGGTGCACTTCCTTATGCACGGCTGTGATGGGGTGACACATGGCGAATTGGTACTCCTCAACAAAGAATCCAAAAGAAACCTTGGCGGCCATTGATCTCTTAAAGCAAATCTCATCAATGGCCATAATTTAAAGGAGATTATCAGGCATCCTAAAGGTGGTAAAATGTAGATCCCGACTATTCAAAGGTTTCAAGTGATGAAAGATGTAGAAATTCAAAGGGTTCAAGGACTTAAAGTGTTGTAAAATCTTTTCTCGAGATCTTTGCCTCATCTACCATCAACATGATCCAATCTTCTCAGATGCCTCTTCAAAAATATTCACTGCATTGATTACTGTAGATCAATGAATCAACTACTCACATTAAAGAAGGAGAAACATTTTTCATCTTCCCATGCTCTAGATATTTTCTGCAGTTAATTCTTGCAGACAGTCATCCCTTCAACTGTAGATATTTTCTGACAGAACCCATGGGACAATTTATTATAACCTAATTTGGTTAGGATTTGGAATCAATTGCTATATATGCATAAGAAAATAGTTGCATATTCAGTTGCCTCTGTATTCCAAACAGAACTTCTTCTACTGTAACTGTACCTCTTGATCAATATAAATGATGTTTTACTTTTCCATGCTATTTTAACTCTATGTATTCTTAGAATTGGCTATTGTTTGTGAATATTTAATTCCTGGCAATCCATTCTCTACCTCTGTTAGAATCTTCATGATTTATGTAAGTTTATCAGTTGTATTTCTTCATTTGTACATCTAAGCTCTGTGAATGTTCTCATATCAAACCTGGTGTATCACCTCCTTTTAATTTCAGTTTGCTCCTTCCTCTTTTCATAACTGGTGGATAGATTAGGTTTAGTCTTAGGCTCGCTGAACATTTCATTCAGCAAAGGAACTAGCTTCTCTCTAGAGATTCGGCCTCCCTGTAGGGTCCCACACCTAGAGGTCATCTCAATGTTTCGCTAGATTGTTGGAGCCCTAAAAGCCTTCAACACTGGGTGCAAATCTATGTGACAATAGATACTTTTGAGTATCTTAGGGAGAAGTTAGGGGTTATTACCTCTCCTCTAAACTAAGATGCATAAAGAAATGCATCAATCCATTGGTGCTTAAAGTTTCATTCTTTGATTTGGATTGATGTTTTGTAGGCTACCTCTCAAGGGGATCTAGTAGATGCTGTTGGTATGATTTTCTGATCAAGAGCAGTAAGTGTTGCAGTGCTGATGACAGGGGGAGTTGTGCAATAAAAGAGAAAGAAAAGGTTTGGCACCCATTGCCATTGATGTCAAAGGGGGAGAGAAGTTCATGTGAATAAACTAAGAAGAAAATTGTAGTCAGGGAAAGAATCAAGTAAGGGGAGAAAATAAGCAAAGCAAGAGTGTATGTCTTGATGGGTTTTCACATCATGTGTTGCCATCAATGACAAAGGGGGAGATTGTTGCAAGTATGGGCAGTAAGTGTTGTCATTGATGTCAACACCTAAGGTCAGCATCTAAGGAAGTTATTTGAATAAGTTTGAACAAATCTATGAGGAATTAGTACAAGTGCAGAATTGATATATCTACCAGATTGATGCAGTGTTTTGCTCTGCATATCCTATAGATTGAATATCTTTGTCTATGGATTGGGAGTAATGTTAAGGGATGTCTGAGATGCTATGTTTCAGGTTTGAGCCTCCGGTGTGAAGATTTGAGCAATTTTTGTTCACCAGAGTAAAAATAGTTTTTCTGTGTATTTAATGGTGACAGGGAGAATGTATTCTACTCTGCATTTCTTCACATTTAAGATTTACAGTCTGCAGTTCTAGAACTAAGTTTGTAATGATGTTATGTGCCTTTAGTTCAAATGGTTCATGATTTGGTGCTCTGTAAGTGATATTTCCTTTATGATAGTGGCTGACAGTAATGTTCAAGTGCTCTAGTTTGAAGAATTTTATGGATAAAGTGTTTAGAGGTTGTGTGGATGTTCTTGGTGATTGTAATGTGCTTGTGAATGTCTCTAGATCATGTTCCTACCTTTTGATTGGTTTGAAAAGTACAATCCGAATTGTGCATGAAGCGTGTTCCTAAAAGTCTTAGTGTCAACTCTAGTCTTGGCCGACTTGGTTGTTCTCACTACTTGCAGTTATGCTTTGAAGATTATGGAAGCATGTTGTTGCATGGAAGATTGCAATTAAGTCCCAGCTAAGGCATGGCTTGATCCGCATCCATTCTTTTCTCTCTCAAATATGTTTAGGTCTAGACCTAATTTGAATATTAGCTAAATATGTAGGTATACTGACCTTGGAGTTTGTTCCAATGGTTGATGATTGTAATGCCGACCTTGATGTTAATTCCAAGGTTGATGAATTGTATAAAAACATGAAATGAAGTCGTGAATTAGATGATGCATGTGAAAAATGAAAAGATAATTGCAAAGTGAAAAAGTAGAGCACAGCAGAAGATATTCATTGTGCTTCAATGGAACTGAACCTTGGCATAGTGCAGATGCCACTATCTCAGTTCACCAACTCTGGCAGTGAGCCACCCAACCAGCAGTGAGCCACCCAACCGGCAGTGAGCCAACCCATTGGCAGTGAGCCTCTTCTTTTGTAGTGAGCATACTGGGCAGTGAGCCCTAAGACAGTGAGCCTCTAATTTTTGGTATTGTTATTACATATTATATTGTGAGCTAACACTCACCGTGGTTTTTCCCATATTGAGTTTTCCACATAAAAATTTGGTGGCTCATGTGTTGAATGTGTTTAAGTTTCAGATTTCATGCTTTCATGGTTAAAATACAATACCAATGATTAAGTGATTGATGTGTTAATGGTTTTGAAGTTCTGGTTACAACTAATTCACCCCCCCTCTCAGTTGTCTTGCACTTTTCAACAATAACAGCTTGTGAAATTTTGTGACTTTGCTATAATTTGTTGATCATGAATTACATATAGAAACCCATACCAACAAAACATAAAAAATTACAAATAGAAACCCGTACCAACAAAACATAAAAACACTATCAGAGGAACATGATTGATAGAAGTTAGAATATGAAGAGAGGGGAGGTGAAATTAGGGCCTTTATTCAGTTGGGCATCTTCCTATCTTATAATGTTAAACTGTAGGATCAATCCATTATACAAACATCCTATCTTATAAAGGAAAGCCTTCTATTCTATATGTTAATGTCTTTACTAGTGTAGATATTTTTTCTACTATATTACTTTCTCATGTATGCCTATATACATGTGAGGGAGGCCTAAGTGAACAATTGTATTTGTTAGAAAATAAGATAAACAAAGAACATATAAAAATGCACATAGACACAAATATTTAACGTGGTTCACCAATATGGCTATATCCACAGGAAAGCAAGGAATCAATTTTATTATTGTTGGCAACAAGATACGTAAAGTTTTTCCCTCATATATACAATAGTCTTCAAGAGAAGGCGAAGGGACAAAGCAGGGAAGATGAAATGAATAGTCAGACTTCACATCCAACAATCTCCCACTTGAAGTCCGATTCGTGCTACGACTTCACATCTAAACAACCTCCCACTTGAACTCTGCTTTCCACGGCCTATTGTCTCATAAAAAATAAGAACCTGGCATCAGCCAATATACAAACACAATCACCAAATCCCATGGTAATAAATAGGCCTACATATTAGATAAGAATCAATCACCATAGTTGGAATAACAACCATAGCTAGTTGCTAATCACATCCAACTAACCATATAATATCAGTAAACTTGTGACAACAACATATCCAGCCCATACAATAACTCTTATCACTGTATAATCCACTATTCTACACAAAAAATTACTATCTTCCAAGATAACAAAACACACCAAAAACCATTGATATGCAAAAAATTTGAAGACCCTTATGTTGAAGGCACAAGACAACAGAGAGGGGGGGTGAATCAATTGTATCAAAAACTTTAAACCCTCTAAACAAAAATCGCATCCACATTCACTTACTTTGAACTCTTAATCTGTTATGAAGATTAAACATGAAATGCAGAAATAGAACTTAAACGCATCAACACTATACACACATGAACACCAGATTTTTATGTGGAAAACTGTTATGCCCTTACTTCTATAGTGTATATGGTTATGAATAGTCAGCTTGTGGCTATCTTAACCCTTAATTAAGTCATATTATCATTATTATATTGTTATTTAGTTGTTTAGGTCGGCCTAAGGCTTCTACAGGGCTATCTAAGTCGGCCTGGGTGATATCCTAGGCATAAATAGGTATATATAGGGGTAGTGAGTCTTATTAGATCATCATATTCAGTATTGTGTTCTCATTGAAGACTATTGGAGGTATCCCCCTCGAAGTGGATTAGGAGGTTGCCCCCTCGAAGTGGCATATTATTATCAAGTATTTTCAGCATATTTACTATTATATTCAGATATTGTGCAAGTTGTTTCATTACAAGTGGTATCAGAGCATGATCTTGGCACCGTAGAGGCAAGATTTTTTCTCAACATTGGAGGCGATTTTGGGAAGAGCATAACTTTCAGATTTTAGCGAATTTTTTAAATATTTTTAAAGGGTTTTTGAAGACAATATTAAATAAGATACAGTCCAGATTTCAGAGGAATTGGAGCAAAAATAAGCGATTTATTGCAAAATTAGGGTTTCTAACAAATTCGCTCTCAAGGCAGCAAATTTGCTAATTTTTTATTTTTTTCTGGGTAAGTGGTATCTTGGCCTTAGTAAGTTACAGTAAAAAGTTTGGAGAATTTACATTTCATTTGTGTGATTTATTTCAAAAATATTGGTTTCCATCATGACGAGCCTTGCGACAAGAGGCAAAAAGAATGCTGTCACACTGGGGAAATCCTCTGATAAGGATGAGGAAATAAGTAAGTACAAGAGGGATATGTGTGACCTAAGAGAAGATATATCATATATACGAAGCATGTTAAGTGCCTTAATGAAGGAACCAAGAAAGGAGGTCTCAAGCAACAAAGAAGAAGAAGAAGAAGCAGTAGCAGTAGACAAAGAAGAAGAAGAACCAGAAGAAGAAGAAAAAGAAGAAGAACCAGAAGAAGAAGAAAAAGAAGAACCCGAAGAAGAAGAAGAAGAAGAAGAACCAGAAGAAGAAGAAGAAGAAGAAGTGGAAGAAGAAGCGAAAGAAGAGGAAGAAGCGGAAGAAGAAGTGGAAGAAGCAGAAGAAGCGGAAGAAGAAGTGGAAGAAGCAGTGGAAGAAGCAGAAGAAGAAGCGGAAGAAGAGGAAGAAGCGAAAGAAGAGGAAGAAGTGGAAGAAGAAGTGGAAGAAGAAGTGGAAGAAGCAAAAGAAGCAGAAGAAGCAGAAGAAGAAGCGGAAGACGCAGCGGAAGAAGCGAAAGAAGAAGCAGAAGAAGCGGAAGAAGCGGCAGAAGCAGCGGAAGAAGAAACAAAAGAAGCGGAAGAAGAAGAAGAAGAAGAAGATGATGATGATGATGATGATGATGATGATGATGATGAAGCAGAAGAAGAGACAAAAGAAGAAGAAGAAGAAGAAACAAAAGAAAAAGAAAAAGATGATGAAGAAGAAGTGAAAGAAGAAGAAGTGAATGATCAAGCTATTCAACCAATGCAAGGGTACCATGTACTATTCCTCACCTCTTCCTCTATGGCACATCAAAAGGTTCAAGTAAAGGAAGAACACATTCATCACCATCAAGAGCTAGATGCAAAGGGAAGACACATCTTGGAGCTGAAGTTAATTTTCCAGACACACATGAACAAGCTGAGGACATCAAGGACATATCTTCTAGTTGAAGTTGCCACATGGGATGATGAAGATTATATGAAGAAACTACCAGAATTGATTAGTGTTGAGGACAACGCTTTTGTAAAGGTGGGGGGCATGTTATGCCCTTACTTCTATAGTGTATATGGTTATGAATAGTCGGCTTGTGGCTATCTTAACCCTTAATTAAGTCATATTATCATTATTATATTGTTATTTAGTTGTTTAGGTCGGCCTAAGGCTTCTATAGGGCTATCTAAGTTAGCCTGGGTGATATCCTAGACATAAATAGGTATATATAGGGGTAGTGAGTCTTATTAGATCATCATATTCAGTATTGTGTTCTCATTGAAGACTGTTGGAGGTATCCCCCTCGAAGTGGATTAGGAGGTTGCCCCCTCGAAGTGGCATATTATTATCAAGTATTTTTAGCATATTTACTATTATATTCAGATATCGTGCAAGTTGTTTCATTACAAAAACCCTAAAAGGGGAAAGCCACAGTGAGTGTTATCCCATAATATAATGTAGTAACAATACCGAATTATAGAAGAGGCTCACTACCTAGGGCTCACTACCCAAAAGGACTCACTATCCAAAATACTCACTGCAAAGAGGCTCACTGCCAGGAGGGATAGCTCACTGCCATGAATTGATTTGATAGCATCTACAACATGCCCGAGTTCAGTTCCATTGAAGTACAATTGAGGACAACAAATATCACTTGAAGACATATGATAGGCTGCTCACAACAAACACTATCAAACTCTGCTAATCAATAACTTACTTTTCGGAGCACCAAATCATAAATTGTTTGGAATGAAGATAGCTAAGGACTTTATAAACTTAAGTCTAGAACCGCAAGACCAAAATTGAAACTACGAAGAAATGCGGAGCAAAATACTTTCTCCCTATCACACTACAAATGCTACCAGGCACAATCTTCAAACTAGTGAATAGAACTTCTACTGCACAATGATCCAGACCACCAAATTCTAGATTTAGCATCTTCAAACACTTCTCTAAAACATATCCAAATCTCACACTCTGGTCTTTAACACAAAAGAAATGCGAAGCAAAATCTCAAACAATATCCTGTAAGTCAAAATACATCTTCACAACTTTGTCTTCAGTATGAACTAAATTTTCTCAAAAGCACTTGGATATTCAATATCAGGAACATATTCTTATCATCTTCAGCACTTATATAATACAATACAAAGCAACTAACTCATCACAATCAAGTAACAAAATAAGAGCACAATTGACACCAATAAACATGTTAACATCAATGACAACATCAATTAGCACATACTTGCAACACCTTATACTGCAGTCCAATGAAAAACACACATATATCCTAGAACTCATGTTGCATGAGCAATGTCAACCAAAAACAACTCAAGTCTACCAATCAACACTTGCATTAAAAAGTGTGGCAAATAATCAAATTATGTAATACCAAGAACAACCATAATGATCTGCAAACTACAACCAACCTACTGCAAAATAGAGCATACTTCCGCAAACAATTTTCTACTCACTTCTCTCACCTTTGATCTCACTTCTCCCAAGTCCTCCACATCGCAAATGATATGCATTAAAAGACCACATACTATTGTTAAAAAAATAATAAATTACAACAATAGTAGATGACCACAAACCAGTGATCATACTAGATGAATAAGAGACTCTAGGAGGAAACATAATGCCATAAGAAAAGTTGCAAACCATATCACATCCTTCTACCAACACCACCAAGTGCTAAGCTGTGCCAAGTATGATATCCTTTACCACCCCAAATAAAAAGCATTAACAACACCCAACCAAGATGGATGTAAGCCTCTATAACCAAGGAAGATCAAACTCAAATCATTTCAAAACTAGGAACCAACCAAATCAACATCTCCTAAAATCATATGCACAAGGAGATACCCATGCCAACATCCCTCAAAAGAACCCTCTAGAACCAATAACCATAGCTCAAGGTCCATTAACCATGAGAAGATAAAGCATTAAGAGAAATGCGTCTAAAAATAGGATGGGAAATACCTATCTGAAGATAACCCACCGAGTAGACCAAGATTGGGGAATGAGAATGCCCCTCCATGATACACCAAGTCACAATAACTCTCTCCAAGAACAATCTCCTCTAGGTCCATAATGAACTCATTTCCATAACAAAGTGTAGGCTCCTTGATCTTCTTGTTGAAACCTCAAAAGAGCAATCATCTCAACAAATGTTCTCTAATCCCAAGAGAACTCCAGCCTCTCCCAAGGTCTCCAAGTATCTAAAAGTACATCCATGATCAATCCATGCTAAGCTCCAAAAATAAAACTATATCATCATGAAGCTCTCCAAGCAAATGACCAAAGTACTCAATACCAAGAGCACCAACAAGACCACTGTCAAAAACTCCCACTGCACATCTGCCTAACCTAAGAACTCAACATGACACCATGATCTAACATCTCCACAAAGGAAGACCACATGCTCCAAAGAGCATAACATGTATCAAGAGAACCTATATCATGCCAACACTCTAATCTAGAATCAAGAGTCCACTATGGCACAATAACAAACATTCTGTAAACAAGGATCAACATCTTCAATCACATGAAGATAACCATCTCCTGACAACAACAGAACTCTCCCTACCAAGAGCTCCCTCTAAAACCTAATACCAAACTATCCATGGTTTTATGATAAGCATGCTACAAGTCCAGCCAGTCACTCTAATTATCCATCCTCTCAACTCAAGGAAGCAAACCAAAAAACTATATCAACAACAAATGATCTCGTGGATATAGATAGTCCACATCGGAGTCATCCCATTGCAATCAATGGGTTGCGCATACCCATTAACTACATAACTCGAAGATCCCAAAAAGAAACATGCAAACTGGGATATCAAAGAGGATAAATTGTAGACTTAAAGACTCAAACACTAGATCCACCTCAGATCCAATTTGCCAATCTACAATGAGTATCGCATTAACCTCATAAACAAAATCTGTAAAATGATACCATAAGCAAATGCTATAGAAATATACGAACAACTCCACACTAAGAAGGCTGCAAAGTACCTCCTCAAACCATGTACAAAGCATACAAGCAAACCATAGATTTTGAGTAGAAAATCTACAAAACCAATGACCAACTCCATAGTCATAACTGCATCATAATACTTATAAAAGTTGCTCCTTAGAAGAATCAACAATAGATGCTAAAGTTGTCAAAGCACCCTCCTGTTTACCTTCTTCAATATTCCCTTCTAGTTTAATCTCATGTCTATGTGTGTTTACATTAAATTCCCTAAAAGACTCGAGGTTTATTTAATTTCTTCTTTAGAGAGATCAAAATCATGAAAAAAAATTCATATTAGTACTATGTAGTAAGATATGAAGATCATGAAATAAAGGCAAGCGTTGGTTCAATTATGGTGATAAATGTGCACACACATGTACAAATGTAGGAAACCTACTTTGGAGAGGTTTCTGGCATATATGCAAATTCAATGTACTGATAAGATTTAGTTACAAGAGTGAGTCATTATAAATTTCGCAAAAGATTCTCAAATATTATCAATACGTCATTTTAGCAATCAAACAGGTGTGGAGAGTTCTTACCTGTAAACCTACTATCATGCTTAGGAAAACAATGTCTTTTAAATTGATAGAATTTGTGACAAACTAGAGAACCAAGACATTTGTGCTCAATGCAGCTAACCAACAAAAAAACAGTTACATGTTTAATTTTCCTTTTGTTTGGTTTGCTTGGATTTCTAATGGCTTTTCTCGGCATAGAATGTGGTTGATACAATCAGGAATACAAAATTTCAATGTTTTCCAATTTCAGTCCCCGTGTGTAATGGGGCAGTTTCAATGAAACAATTGTTCGAAGCAATCTATGAGATTTGGCGACAAACCCTCTGATAAGCAGGATCTTGAGAGCATTCTAGAATTATACACGAAAGTTTCGTAGTCGAATTCCTTTCGATTTCTGAGATTTTTAAGTTTTGCGACTTGTGTTGGCGATTTGGCGAAACATCAAAATTTTGAGTTCTGTGAAGTTTGGTGCAGAACGATTTGAGGAAAGTCATCGTAATACCAATCCACATGTAATTGCAAATTTTCGGATAATTTCGAGTCCCTGGCGAAAGTTACAACGAAAAGTGGTTTTCAACTTCCGGGCACACTGGCGAAGTTGCACAAACTCCTTACGAGGTTTCCGAGTGCTCTTGGACAAATGAATCTATTCGACGGTATAACAACTTTTTGTAAGTTGCAGAAATCTAATTTGAAGGTAAACTAGAGGTGCCAAGGATTGATAAATCCTTCACTTCACGAGGAGTTTATTTAATGCCTTTGAAAGGCATTAGACTAGCAGTTTCAAACGTCAAATTAAAATACATTCTTTGCAGATTTCAAAGATGACCAAGCAATATAGGCGTGGGATTTAAAAACAACGCCTAGATGAAGAGGGAATGCCAAAAGGTTTGAGATGTCTCTTTTGAGATTATTATTGATTGTTCGTTTTTTTTGGTCTGTTTTTTTTAGAGGCGTACAGGAGAGAGCAGCCTGGGGAGAAAAAGTGAGTTCCCTGCCACAAATTCAGAAAAAAAAAAAAAGAGAGAGAGCGCGCCATTTTGGGGCAGTCTCACGCCTCTTTGAGGTGGCACAGACAGAAATAAGGAAAGGAATTCAAAACCCCTCGTGTGGGGGGCTAGTATGAAGGCCATGATAATTGGTAAATTGTTACAGATTTTATATTCCTGTTTGTTTTTGAAGAAACTTAATAAATTGTGAGTTAAATTGGGGTTTGTTGCAATCTTGTTTTTGATGACGGTAAGTAGGAATTTTGAAAGGGCCCAGACTGTTGTAAAAAAATCAGATACTACAATAAGGTCCAGCAAGACAATCAAGAAACACCAAACAAACAAACAGCACAGCAGAGCAAAACAACAGGAAAACCAGTCACATTGGGGTTTGTTACAATCTTGTTTTGTTGTTTCGAGTTGTAAGTTTTCATTGAGAGGGGAGTTGTCTGCGGCACTTATCATTGAACCTATGACAAATGAGGCCAAGTAGAAGCTGTTCAATCTGAAGGTCTGGATCGAGGAGACAGGCATAACTATAATTGTTGATTCCAAGAGCCAATGATATCTAATCTTTTAGTTGCATGATCAAAGGATTGATAAAAGGAGCAATTTGAGTTGTGAACAAGTGTTCCACACCACCTTGAATTCTCCATGCAGAAGTGAGGAGTGTTGGCAGTAAGCTTGTTTGGGCGACAGTCTTTCTCTAGACTTCTCTTTTTATATTGTTATGTGTTTAATTTTATTTGTAGCAGTATGTTTTAGAAATATATAGGCAGGAGAAGCTGAAAAAGAAAACAGCAGCAGCAAGAAAAACAGTGTATGCAGCAGCAGGGCAGTATTGAGTATTTGTAATAGCCTTTTAACATATATGAAATTACATGAATCCTTTTTATATGTGTAAATGTATATATCAAATTCAAACTGTTTTTTTTTTTAATGTATGCATGAATCCAGTAGGGTTTATTTTAGGGTACAAAATCAAAGTATTTTGGAAAGCAGGGCAGTTTAAAAAAGGAGCAGCACCCTAAAATCATAGAACTCAAACAAAATTTTCTAACAAGGAGGAGTTGATTGAGTGCATGACTAACTTAACTGCAAACTTAGCGCTAAGGTAGCGAAAGAAGAATGATTGTGCACATTGGTAACTAGAAGTGGAAGAGGAAAACTCCATGTGCAAGCAAGAAATTTTATTAAGGAAAAAGAGGAAAAATACATACTTTTGGAAGGCTAGATTTTGTGCATAGGAATGGCAGCTAGATTATTCTTGCTAGGGTTAGACTTACCAGAGTTTTGCAGATTGGAGAATTGTGGAGATTTTTGTGCCTACAGGTGGAGATTTTTATGCCTGCAGACGGAGATTTGCCAGAGTTGGCAGAATTGGAGGACTTAGGATATCTCTTTACAGAATTGGAGGACTTAGGATATCTCTTTACAGGAGACGTGAAAGGAGGAGAAAGCTCTCAAAGTTTCCAGGTATGCCAGCGAAAAACAATCTTTGTCTCTAAGACCATCTTACATATACATCTGAAAATGTTACACCCATTGTCAAGATCAAATATCATATCAACCATGTACGGGTAAAAGGGCTCACATTGTATTGTCTGATGTGACACGTAAAATGAGATGCATGAAATGCTCTATAATTATTTGGACATAGTTTCAAACTATTTAATGAAGGTTGCAGATGACTTTCTGAGATCATTAAGCTCAGTAAAATAAACTGCTTGACTCGGTATCTTCATAAATTACCTGATCCCTAGATTTCTTGGTAGCAGATGGTTATCATATTACTGAAGAAATTTCCAATATTAAAGGTAGGTTGACGGAACTGTACTTACAAAACCAAAGCATCTGATATAAAACTCAATGAAGCCGCAATTCCCATAACTCACTAATTGTCGTATACAAAAGTAGTGTGTGCATGTAACCCTTTTTGGAACAAATCTCAAAGCTGTCACTATTACATGCTTTTTTCAAAGTTACTGCCAATAATTTCAAACCTATGGTCAGATCGTTAGCATAGAAAAATACCGTTCAAAGTCTTGATCAACTGTTGGGGTCTTGAACCCTCATCAACCTATGCACAAGGAAAGAATATCAGAGATTACTAGGGGAAAAGACCCAATACCTGAGATAGTTCCAATGGCTGAGATAGTATTTGTGCATTTAAGGTCCAATATTTTTAAAAGTTTAGTACTAGTAGTTGTGACTTTAAGTTGTTAGTATTAACTATAAGTGCTAATAATTGAATGAAATGTGCCCTTTAGATCTAAAAAGCAACCAATCATGTGATGCCACATCAACCCACACCTATTGGTCCGTTTTTTTGGGAACTATTTGATACCTTAACAAAAAGCATGCTGATGTGGCATCATATTTGATGATGTGGCCCTGAAACCTTAATCATAAACAGGGACCTTGCCTAGTAAACTACTGTAAAAATTTTGGAGTGATTCGAAATTGCCACTTATGATTTTGAGAGGCCTGAAACTAAGGTGCTGGATCCTCTCCCCTATCTAAAATTAAATATTAATATCAACAACTAGCAACACAGAAAGATGGACCAAATGCTCAGAAAACACACCAACCTGCATACATTAATGAATATCCCAAAAACAAAATGAGAATATCCCAATCTTGGACTATTGGTATCCCAAAAACAAAATGAGAATATCCCAATCTTGCACTATTGGTGGAACTTGGAAGCATAACCTTCAATTGCTTTTTTTCTTTCTAAATTTGCAAATTATGGTGTCAAGTTGAGAATTCATTTTCTGGAAAGCATGTAAATGTGTTACTAATATGTTCCTCTGGTTGCTCTGCTGCTCAATCTCAGCTGTCGACATAATCTTCACTTCCTTTAAATTCTGGTTCAAGAGTTGTAGATCCTTCATGTCATCTCTAAGCTTCTCTACCTCCAGATCATTATTTTTTCCGCAAAGCTCCCTGGATTTTTGGTTATCTCGTAAACAGTAAAGTTCTTGCTGCAGGGCATTCCTCTGGTCCACATGAAATGCAACAACATTTAACAAATCCACTTTCTCTTGTTTCATCTTCGAAATTTCCTCTTCTAGATTCCTAATAGACATTGATCCGGATGAGATTTGTTCAGCCATATTGCCATTGTCCTTTTGTAGCTGGGAAATCTCTCTCTCCAGAAATTTTATTTGTCTGTTGGCATCCTTAAGCTTCTCAGTTCCAACTTGTATCTCTGCTGTCAGTAATTTTTGTTGTTCCTGTGATTGATTTAGAGCCCGTTGAAGATTTTTAGTTTCTTCTACTGCCATTTCCAACTGCTGAACACCTGTCATAAAACATGTAGTGGAGGCAATTAGATATATAGACATAGGTTCTCCCTCACAAGGAGAGGTCCATAAAACAATTTACGGTACAATAAAGGCCCTTAAATAGGGCAATTAAAAACCTAGAGATCCAAGGAGAGAGATTCAATGCATGATCACACCTGAATGATGTAAAAAGATAAAATGGTACACCTATATAAACTACTTTTCACATTTCATATGTTCAATATTTCTTTAAAATTGAAGTATGCATCTTATATTTTATTTTTATCAAACATAACATAAGATTGCATCAAGAGATGGAACAGATACTCAATTAATGTCCTCCACAACATCAGAAAAATGTCATCAGTTGCATCAGAGGTATTCCTTGTAATCAGTTTCGTGAGTTCCCTTAACTAGTGGATAGGCTTGGCAGTATACCTGTGGTAAAAATCAATATGGAATGATTCCACTAACATAAACTCTAGAGCATGAAGTATACGTTAAACTCACACCCAAAAAGTAGGAATGCATATAAAAGATTTGAATGATATTTCATTTCCCAACCAATTGATATGACTTGATCACCCTTGCCAGTTATTGCTGGCCTTTTAAATTAATGCATATATTTCCTTGCATGATATGTATAAATTATGACTTAAATCCACAAGAGTTGCAGTGCCACCAAGTTCCTGCCACATGCTGCAAAGTTGGCTTTTTGTTACATCATGCAAAAATGTAAAGAATGGAGCGTTGAACATGGGTACTTGGTAATTACAAAGGACAAATTGTCATTTTGCACCAAACACATTTCAAGCACCATTCATTGTTCATGACAACTAGTTTGCACATCATTGTAGAAACACCTTTTAACTTAGACTGAAGGCAAGAGGAGAGGAAGAAGACGAGCAACAATCGTAGAAAATATAAAATATAAAGTATAACCAATTGTTTATACATAAAATTAGCTTCTTTATAGTAATTTAATGAATTTTAACTAACTTGGCATTATACTAAGATAAGTTTCCTCCAATTTGTCAAAACGGGCTTAAGTTTTTCTATCTTTCCTATAAAAAATGACTCCAAATTCTTCTCCCTTTCCTGCAAAGTAACTTTCCTATAAAAGTGCAATAGGAAAATAGAAAAATCATGGAATTGAACTCATCAACACCTATCTGCCAGTCTCAAAATTGGAGTAGGTAGAAATTTCTAAAAGCAATTAAATGTAAAGGGGAAAAATACAAACAAACAAACAAAAAAAAAAAAAAAAACCTTCATAATCAATGTCGCAAGCTGTAGATTTACAGCATGCAGAAGGCATGCAAGACAAGTGAAGCATGGCGCATCAATAATGGCAGATTATGGGACGGTGATGAAATAGCGTGGTGTGCAAGTGGTAAACAAAGAGCATGCAAGGTGGATTTATAGCTATGGCTATGAAGCACAGATTTAGTAATTGCTCAGGGGATTCACAGATTTAGCATGGTTTGGTGACCATTTGCCTATGTGGCTTCTCCATTTTTTAAAGTTCAACTCTTTTTATCAATGTTGGCTCCACATTTCAAACAAAAATGATCAATATACTTAAAAGTTCTATATTATAAATAAGATCAATTTTGATGGCTTGTTAAATGTTTTGACATCTTAAAAGTCTATGATCATGTAAATGACTTTGTTGAATGTTATTTTGTTTTAATTATTTTCTCACAATATTAGTGATTTATTTCTTTATATGAGCTCAATTGGCTTTATCTAAGGATTGAATATAAATGTCCTCCTAATCACTCCTTCAAATTATATATGTTTTCCATAATTCTAATATTACAAATAAGTAATGTAATTCTCATATTACCCACAATAATCATTGATTCCTGTTGAATTAATAAGCAAATCTCTATTTTAATTGGTTACAATTATGTAATACCAAATACAATTTCATAAATATGAGTCCATTTTTCTTTTCTTTTTTTTATTATTTTTTAAAATTAATAAATTAATATTAAGTGTACTCTATATAATTTTTGTGTATAACAAGATATTTTAATACAAACTATTTTTAAACACATTAGAATAGTATAGATTAGTTGCCATGTGATATTTATTTGGCAATGCACTTATAAATATAAAAACCTATTCATCTTAGTAGTGACATTGAAAAAAATGATTTTGATTGCGTAAGGTGTCTTATGTTTTCTTTTATTAATATCTTTAAATAAGGTATTTTTTAGAATTAAAATCTTCTTCAAAATTTTGAGTGCCCAATTAAAAAATATTGGCTGTGCAGGCATCAATCAAAATCATTTAAGGATACTATAGTAATAATAGAACAATGTAATTAATTTTCTTTTTAAAATATTTATTGAATTTATCTTTATATAATTTGAATTTTTATAATTTTATATAGTTTGCAATTCTAACTCATTACTTGTCAAAATTTATTATGATTACAACATTTATTATAATAGTGACTATCCAGTTATTTTTTATTATAAATTTATTCCAGATAGTTCTATAAAATACTATCAAAGCCAAGATACATAAAATGCTTTGCCTTCTTCAAAACTGAAGAGCAACACAATACACAATACCATCAAAATCAGAAGAAACACAATACTATCAAAACCAGAAGAAATACAATACACAATTTATTTTCTTCAAAACTATCAAAACCAGGAGAAACACAAGACAGGGTTTACCTTCTTCAAAATTTGCAGACATCTAAAATGTGCCCAAAAAAAATGCAAAAGCTGCATAAAGCAAACCAAAAATATATATATGATCTTTTACAAGCCCGTGCTAAAACAGCTCTTAGCTCAACTACACCGCCGGATAATAACACACAAATTTTGGAAATCGAGGAACCAAAAAAAACCAGCATAAATCCACAAGCAAATCCGGCTAAAAAGGCTTTACCTTGCATGGCGGCGAAATATTTTTCACTATCTGTTCGAAAACAAAACAATTAGTTAAGTGAATATTCGCCTTCTGCTTGCTAAAAAAACGGGCCAGTAAATTGCAGAGACAGATCAGTCTCTTCTTGAATGCATAGAAGTACCACCGGGAGCTATTTAAATTTTAAGCTATATAGGAATAGTTTAAGAAGATATAACTATAATAAGCCATCTCCTCACACATTTATCATTGTGTCATTTATTGCACTTATTTTTTCCCTCATATTTATAATTGTATTTCTCATCTTGAGATGCACACCTCCTTGTGCTACATCAATCCCATGGCAGGTATGTTCAATCTATACCCACTCAAGATTGACCCCTAAAATTCAATAATTTAACTATTTAACTATCGGTTATTGTCTTGGTATGTAAAAACATTTAATTGCGCAATTAATACATATGGTTGAAAAAGGAGCATTCATCTTAGGAACACTTAGTTTGGAGCTTAAAACAAACTTTTTTACATCATAATCAAAATTTTCACATTTGTATCTAAGACACCTGCATGTTTGAGAACTTGTTGTGTAAAGTTAGTTTATCAAAGGGTTTAACTAAAGAGAAATTGAACCTCACAATCCAGTAGCTTCCCTAAGTTCTATTTTTAAATATCATAGACATTATGAAGATTCAAAGAGTAGAAATTAAGGTGGATTAGGTTTTAGAAGTACATAGTTTGATAGAAGGGTCTTACAAGTTACAAGACATTTCTATTGAACTTGACATTGATCCCCAAGAAGCTCATATTTGACCCGCAAAGAATTCTAAGCTAGTTCTAGTTTTGAATTGGTGATTATATCAAAGGCATTAGTGCATTGAGAATTGTACCACCTTGTTGGTCAGTGCAAAACATTCTAATTGCTTGTAACCACTATATAAAGATCATTCATTCTACATGGAAGAGTAGTTAGTTAGTAGGCAACAGTTTGTTGTCAAATTGAAGAGCATTGTATTACATATCAATGTAAGAGATTGTAAATTGCACATTGATTATGTCTATGATTTATTAAAGGTCAAGACCTCATGTTGTAAGCCTTTGCTGAAGATTCTGAATGTGGATCAATAATACCATAATTTTGTTTATTTACTATGTCATTGATTTCTATTGTGAGCTTTTGTGAGTTTGGCTATTCGGTTGAATAATCCATAACTTAATCCTCTAGCCATGACTACATCAAGGTTATTCTTCATCATTGTTCCAAGAGCAAAGTTTCCTTTTCTTTAACAATGAATTGAACCCAAAATAGATTTTAACTATCAATTCCTAACTGCTAATTAATTTAGCTAAATTATGATGGTATTATTGCATTCATTTAATTAGCGTAGATTAATTTGTGTAAAGTAATTTATTTCTTTACATTTTTGGTGAACTCATCCACTCTTACATGACTTAGGTTCCCCCCAAGGTTACCTCCTTCATTAGGGTTTTTCAGATTTATCATTTTTATGGCATATCTCATTTCTAGATATTGATTAGGGCTTAATTATCCTTGCATATTAAAATTTTATTTATCCATCCTTATTCTAGGGTTGAAGCTTCAATTGTATGATCTTGCTTTCAACTACCTTACCCACCCTTGTTGTAACCTTTTAGGGTTGTATTTTTAGATCTAATCATTAATTGACTTACATCAAACCTAACCTTATTTACATATCATTTGCTTCCTTATATTAGGGTTTTAGTCTTTTTTTTGCATTATCTTGTGAACCCTACCACCCACCTTTGAATAGATCTTCATTGTTGTATCTTTACATCATGGATTCTCAGTCCTATTGACACCTAATCTGAGATACCCTAAATATGTCTCATCATATTATTTTGATGCCCTCTATGTTGATGACCAATGTGAGAAATCATAATTAGGGCTTTGTGTTATGCATGTGAAACTGTGCATTGTGAAATTTACTCCAAACCCTATTTATGACTTATGCTTTAAAATCCTCTATACATTGCAAGCTTTAAGGCAATTTGCCAAAAATGATTCAAGCCTTATTTTCATTATTTTGGCCTCTATGTGAATTTTTCCTTTGTATGAATTTGTCAAGCTTTAAACATCCAATCACATGGTTACTTGGCTCAAAATGCATGTCTTTATATTTTACCCACTCGCTTTTGTTTTCTCTGGGCATATAAACAAAAGCCTCACAACTAAATGCCCTTAAAGGTGAAATAGAGGGTTCTTACTTGCCCACACTTCATAAGGAGTTTTATTAACAAGCATTGAACATGGAGATTTGTTAATGAAGTAGTAAGTGATACTCACAACCTCCACCCAAAAGCATTGATTCAACTATGTACCACTCATTATACTTCTGGCTCTTTCTATCAAGCTTTGGTTCATCCTATTTGTAATCCCATTTTGTTGTGTGGTACAAGAAGTAATCTTCTACCACATAATACTTGCATGTATATAGAAATCATTGAAATCATTAGAGAAACATTCTCCTCCATTATCAAATCATAAATTTGAAAGATATCTTACAAATGATAAACATCACATGTGCATGTTCAAATGCGCATTGTGTTTTTCAACATGCAATTTCCTTAACCAACATTCAATTACACAATGTTCATTTTTCCAATTTACAAATCCCAACATTTTAAATACAAAAAAATATGAATCAAATAAGTTCATAAATCTAAAAAACATCTTATAACTCATGGACTAAATATGTGTAGGTTGAAAAACATATTGTGTTTTCCAAGCTAAAATTTTCTTCACCAACATTTAATTAAACAATATTTGCTTTTCCAATATATGATTCCCAACTTTTCAAAATATGATTAGTTCCCACTTAGTTCAAATAGCGAAACAATGCAAATAAACTAGATCTCAAATATGATTAGTACTAATTAGGTCCATGAAGAAAGGGAAAGGTGACACGGGATAGAACAAGCCTTCCATGAAAAACACATTCTTATCCTTGTAAAAATGTGCCCTTAGAGTAGTAAGGGTAGAGGGATTTTGGGTGATAAAAGATAAAATATATCAAAATCTAAAATGTAGTATACATGAATATCAACCAATGAATATCAGAAAAATGAACATAGTATAATTGAATGTTGGTCCAAAAAATTGTAGGTTAAAAAACACAATGTGTATTTTAATTTGCACGTGTTTCATTTATGATTTGTAAGATGTCTTCGAGTTTGTTGTACCCAATCAAAAATTTTGCTTCATTAAGGCATTTTGAGCAAGTCTAGAAAATTTTTTCATCAAAAAGTCAAAAAAGCAAAATTTCTAAAAATAGACGTCAAATTAGGTTTTATGGGTTTCTTGAGACACGGATGCTGGCAAAATTTTCTAAAAATAGAATCTCTGACTCAGGGGTCATGCTTGATTCTCATTGGTCGATTTTGCTTCACGATCAGCGTGGTCCAAACGGAATCTGAAAAAGGTCAAGTTTTCTCTACTGGGTCATTTCTACTTTTTTAGAAGGCGAAGCATGAGCTCTGAAGTCGTCAACAGAGGAAGTTCATCTGCCAAAAATTAGTTTCAAGTTTTCAACATTGTTCCAACGACGCAGAACTGACGAACAGTCGTTGACTCGAAGCATGCAAAACGGAGCAAGATGGATGAGAGGTGAGGTGAAAATCTAGAAATCATGAAATTTGGCTAAGTCTAAAGATTTCAGGTGCCCCAGGAGGCTTGGGGCGCCCAGTCCCACCAGTGTTAGAGATTTTACGCGTTTTCTGAGAAAATGTGAGAAATGTGTCCATCAGTCAATTCTGGTGGGCGTAAAAGCAGTCGTTTTGATCATCAGGCTCCAAAAAGCTAGAAAACTCATCAGATGTGCCCAGGCTACCCATTCCATTCATTATCCAGTGGCAGTTGATAGACAAAATCGTCAAAACTGAGCCCAAGAGGCAACTGCCGACATGCAAAATGGAGCAAGTTGCAAACAGGAGTTGAAAATCATGAAAAATGGTTAAGTCTGAAGAAACCAAGCACCCTTGGAGGCTAGGGGTGCCCAACTTCCCCAGTGTTAGATTTTTTTTTCATGTTTTTCGAGAAACGTCGAAAATGCCTCCATCAGCTCTTTCCCGGTTGGTCAAACTTGGTCAAACTTAGTCAAACATCAGTCAAAGCTAGGATTTCATCACAGATATGTTCAGGCTGCTCAGATCATCCTTTGTCTCGCCTCAGCAGTCGTTCGGACGACCGAAAATGAAGACCGAACAGGGGCTGTTGGCACAGAGATCGACAAATGGCAATAAAATTTGAAATTTCCAAAAAATTTCTAAGGCATTGAATCATAGGTGCCCCTAGAGGCTAGGGGCGCCCAAATCCACCAGACTTAGAATATTTTTTGTGTTTTCTCTGAAAAATGAAAATCCTCTTCCGACAGCCCAGTCAGGATTGCAGTAAAATAGTTTGGCGCGTTTCCTGAGGCAGACAGAGAGTACTGTCAGCTCAGTTTTCATCAGGTCTACCTATCTGCCAGATTTATCAGACTCAATTTTGTCCTAGCAGACAAAAATTGACAGCCAAACAAGGGTCCACAGCCACCGGAACACGCACGCAAATCAAAAATTGGAAAAAGTTGAAAATTGCCAAAAAATGACTAAGGCATGACAAACCAAGTGCCCTTGGAGGCTAGGGGTGCCCAGATTCTTTAGAGTTAGAAAATTTATGATCTGCCAGTGATTTCTGGTAGTCATTTCCTGATCTTCGCTCGGTGGTTGTTTCCAGAAGTCGGATTCACAGTTGAACGATGTCTAATCGTCTGTCTGAGGCCGGGAATGGAATCTCAGTTGATAGGTCTCCAAAATGTCAGGATCAGTCAACTTTTTCAGTCAACGGTGATATTTTGCCACCTTGTTGAAGTCGGAGACAGGCCATATTTGAGTCAAAACGAATGCAGAAGTGTCGAAAACAAAGAAAAATTGGCAAACACTTCTGTCAACTCACATGTTCGATGACATCATCAAAAGAAGATATTTTTTGCCATCTTGCACATGAAGCCATAGGCAGCTACAAAATAGGGATTCTTCCTATTCGAAGACATCCACTTGGATTTGTGCTTTAAAAGATGTTTTCTTCATGGATGAGATCCAAGTTTTATTCTTTCACAAAGAAAGCTATTTTTTTGCCCTAAATTTATATAAAGACAAGCTTTGGGCTTCTTTATTTCATTATCTTTTGTAGGTTGCATCTAGAGGAAGGATTTTTATTTTTCTTTCAATGGAGATTCGAAGGCTCAAACGAAGTGTTTTTTCAGCGTTCTTCATATTTTCGAGATGAGGAAGCAACGAGGCACGCTTTTTCAGGGTCCTTTTTTCTAGGGGATCATTTTTCAAAAATTGGACTGAAGCTTTTTCAGTTTTTGTCAAGATGGGTCCATCCAAAATTTCATCCTCTTGAAGATTGGGAGTTTTAATTTTTTTGAGAATCTGCTTTTTTGCTACTTTTTCAAGAAAGTCTCCACTTTTTCAAAATCTGATAATCTGGGTTGCTTCAAAATAGAATTGCCTACAAAACCCATGTGCCAGCTTTTTTGCTCACATTCTGCTTTTTCCTAAAAATCAGCAAATAATTTTTAGCCATTTGTCCAAGACTTTTTTGACATAGGCGTGTTCACAGTCAATTTTCAAATCTTTCAATATGCAGTACTCTCCAACATAGATCAAGTCCAAAACGGCGTTGGTTCATGATTACCTAAGATCTTTCGAGACAGACTTGCATAAAGTTCTTCCAGTAATCAATTTACATTCTTTGGAAGATGCACGAAGCAATGCTATCAAGAATCTAGGTTACTCCAGTTTGCTTGCAGCAGCATCCTTTCCCATTTCAATGCAAAGTATCGAATTTGTAATTGCTTGTATGACGCATTACAATTCAGTCACAAGAGAAATCTGATCAAGAGATGGACGTGTGCTGTGCAGTCTCAATCCAAACGAAATTGAGAAGTGTTTTTCAATACCTATCTGGGAGGAGAACTTAGTTGTTTCAATTGAAGAATGCAAGAGGGTTTGGAACAATGATAAAGAAAAGTACTGGAAAAAGATTGCTCAGAGATGTTTGAAAGAAAAGTAGAACGTCATCCCAAAGAATTTTGGATGTGGAGAGTTCAAGGAGGAACATGCAATAATGATTACTCTGCTAAGCCAGGTCACGGGTCAAGCAAATGCCAACAAGTTTCAGCCTTGGATGTTTTATATCATGTCCCAGATTGTTGACGGAACCAAATTATATGATTAGTCGACACTCATCAATGATAGTCTCCACCAACAAATAATTGATTTTCAAAGAGCCCATAAATTCCAAATGATATCATACCTTGTTTATTTGATGGCTTTTCAGGGCCAATTCAGAGGATTGAATGTTGTTGGGACTTTGGACATTCAGCATGTGTATCACCATTTCCCGCAGTAGGAGTTTTCTCAAGCTGAAAGACATTATAGACAGGTGAATGATTCATTCCTCATGCATACAGTGCGAGATCTCAACAATGAGTTGCATATACAGTTTTTAGCCGATGCTAGAATGGTAATGGCGGAATGGGCTGACTAGTTTATTTAGTGTCCCACTTTTTCCTACATCAAAGTATATGGCTTCTTAGGAGAGCCAGCCATGCTGCCGAGACATCCTACAGATGAGGTAGCATTCATGGAATTTTTTAAGGCAAGCCTACGAAGTTCATACATTTTTGCGTAGCAGGCGCAAGGCGGCTTTCAATTTTCCAATTGGGATGGGCATTTACAGATGTAGATCTGGAGCAAATGCCAAGGTAATTGGTAATGAATCATCCAAGTATGGTCTTAAGTTTTTCGACAGGAGGTCTTCATATGATCCACGCAGTGTTTTTGCATCACACCTTTGCCAAAATTGCGTACATACACCCGTCGTTGAAGATTTCTGGACCAATTGTGCATATGAGTTTGAAGTGCGGAAACGCAGTTACAGTAGGTTTACTCTTCAGCAGATGGCTGATATCCTGTCAGAAGATGTAGAAGGTATGATAGAGGATGGTGAAGTTTTACTTCCCACATATTTTAGAGATCAAGTTGAGCAACAACCGTTGCCACTAGTTAATTGGTCAGCCAAAGAGAACACATCCATTGAGGAAAGAACGAGTCAAGTTGTCAGAAACAGTTTGATATTCTTGAAGAATAAGCGGAAGGACGACATTCTAGTAGCAAAGCCGCTAGTTGTACAACCATCAGAGCCTTCCACTTCCAAACTGAAACAAAGAATCAAGGCTATGAGTGTCCTTCCAGAAGGAACAAAGATGGCCAAGTTAAACTGAAAAAAGAATGAGTCTCCACCTCATGTTCAACAGGAACGACCAGCAGTTGTATTAGAAGTTCCTACAGAACCAGCACCGCCTGTAGAAATATTGCCTTCAAATCATGTTTCTCCACCTTCTTCACCAATTTCTTCTCCTATTCACATAGATTCAGAGCCAAATTTGTCGGTTCATAACTCTGATACACATGTGGGTTCATCAGGAGCAGAGGAAGTTAGAACCGAGTTTCCAAGAGATAATAGCTCATCCTGGCTTGAAAACATTCTGGGAAGGAAGAGGAGAAAGCCATCATATCAGTTGGATTTGACAAAGCTCAAAAGTGTCTACCAGCACACACCAAACAGGAAGATAAAGAAGCAGGTTCGCATTGAAAAGAATGTGGATGGAGAGATGATCCTTGAGACTGCAACACCACTGAACGATAAAAATGTTGATGATATTGATGTTGATGATATCAAGGTGGTTAAGGCTAATCTTGATAGGAGTACCCAGCATACAGATGTCAATTTATTCGAGGTTGCAGTGGACAATTTGAAGGAGAGGGTCTTGAAAGATGGAGAGGATAAAGCAGCCCTCAAGGCTGAAGTCAAGCAATTACGGTAATACATTTCCAACCTTTTCCATGGCACATCAAAGGCTAAATTTTTGCTTCCTCCAAATCTAGAATCACAAGCAGATCAACAGCAGTTCAATCAGTTGATCATCTATGGGAGACACATGAAAGATTGGGTGGAAGAATTTGTGACGAAAGGAAGAGTTGTACTTTCCCAAATCTATCATTTAAAGTATAACGCCTATGATCTGCGTCAAGGCATTCAGGGGTTACAGCAAACCTTGGCTGAAAATGGACTAGTGTTTAAGATCATTATCTCTGACTTGAAGATGGCACAAAATTATGTTGATTCAGTTGAGGATAAGAGGATCGTTTCTACTTGGAAAGCGCAATACCTTTTCATAGTATAAACTTATGACAGTGTGACCTTAGAGTTAGCAGAATGGAAAGAAAAAGTGGTGGATGTTCTTAAGTATGTGAGATCTTTTGTTTCTCAGATCCCATGTTCTTATGAAAAGGAAGATAGTACCCTGTTTGATCTCAGGGAAGTACAGACAGAGTTCCAGACTCTCATCCGCAGCAATTTTAATGGTGACATCAGTGCCGGCAAGATGGATCGTTTTGCCACAATGACAGTAAAGTTTGACAAAGTTGCAGGTGAAGTCCAGGAATTTCTTCAGATGGTTGCAAATGGTGAAGAAATGTTGGAAAATTAGAATGTCATTCTAGAGAGTATCAATGTTCCTGGCAAAGATGCGGTCATGCACTTTTTAGAAGATATTATCTCCCAGAATATCAATTGATGACATCACCATAAAGCTAGAATATTGATGAGGATGTGACTCAAAAGAAAGCAGCTTTAAATCATATGTTTTTTATTTTAAAGCATTTGTGTTCATCCTAATCTCATTCATTCTATATTTAGAAAAAGAAATCAATTTGTATTTGTTGGACTTTTCTTTGCTTTAAGGCAAATTGCTTTAAAGCATTTGTTAATTATATCTTTGTCTTAGAATAGAAATAAAGCTTGCGAGTTGGCAAGTTAGTTAGGGTAAATCAAGGAGATTTTAGGGTTCCCTACTCCTTTGATTTTAGTATAAATAAGGGCATCCTTGCCCATTGTTTGAAATGGTAATTGTGATAGCAAATTTGTTGTGCCTATTCTAGCCTGTGAATCTTGTTATTCCAAGTGTTTGTTCACTCTGTGTTCTTTGTAAGGGAGCTGCTTTTGTGATAGCAAATTTGTTGTGCCTATTCTAGCCTGCAGATCTTGTTATTCCAAGTGGTTGTTCACTCTGTGTATCTATTTCCAGTGTTTGATCGCATATTGTATGTATGCCTTTTGCTGCAGTATTGATGTCCTGGAGTTGTATCAACTTTGTGATATTGGAATAGAAATCTCATGCCTATTTTGCTCTAATATTCTATCTCAAATCATCAAGTTTTGTTGTCAGATGTGTGGCTTGATTAAGTTTTATTTCAGCTTTCATCATTAAAGTACATTGAGTCTTGTGATGTAAATCTGGGAGAAATTTACTTAAGTTTTTGTGTTAAAACAATCATTCTTTGTCCACTTTTAATCCCTTTGCTCTGAATTTACTTAGGAGATTAAAAGCATCGTTAGTTTAAGCCTAGTTGTAGTGGAAGTTTTATAAAGGGAAAAAACCTCTTCTGCAGGATTTAGAGTTTTATAACCTTGTGCTCGCAACTGAGAATCAAAAAGAAGATAGGCAGATTTTATTTATTTATCTTTTCAACGAACATCAGCAAAAGGGAACTCCCCCTTCCAATAGGAGAGTAGTTTATCTGTGCATAGCTGTCCATTTCCAACTCACATTCCAGAGGTACAAATTGAAATGCCAACAATTTTCTGGCGCCCACCATGGGGCATGAGGCATAAAACTTCAAGAAAGCTTAGGCTTATGTCACGGGAATGACTCTCTGGTGTCCTACTGCTCCATTTCAACAACCAAATCTTACACCACCTGCTATTCAACCAAATCTTGTACGAGTGGAAGGCGAGCAAACGAACATCATTAGTAGCCTGAGGAGTTTCATATTTGTGCAAAAGGAAAGTCCTGATCAGTGGAGAAACACAGCTACTATTCTTGACAAAGAAGAACACAAGGCAGATCTTGCGGTAGGAAGACCAGTATTACCACCTCTCGCGTGGCAATAGATAATCCTGGCTCACAGGGTTTATTCAAGAAGGGGAAAAGGCGGTACTACGGACCCTTTCTTCCAAGATCTTATTTCTACATAAGTTGGAGAAGCATCCAACATAGTTCCTGAGGTCCAGACAGTTCCTGAAGTCAAGCAGGAAGAAACTCAAGAGGAACCAGTAATCCAGCCTAGAGTAATGGGCGATGCAAATAACAATAATCAAAATGATCAGAATCAGAGGCGTCCACCCCCATTGCCTTGGGGTGACAACATTAGACCTTTGGCCCTGCAAGCACATCATGAGTTACCAAAGGGGTCAAGAAAGCACTTTCCCCGATTCCACGGTGATGGGACTCAACATCCTGATGAACATATCTCTGCATTCACAACAGCTTGTGCCATTTTGCATGTATCACATGAAGATGTTGTTGTGTGTCTCTTCGTTGAGACTCTTGTGGGAAATGTTGCCGACTGGTTCAATCATCTAGAGCCAAGCATCATTACGAATTGGGCAACTATGAGTGAGAAATTCTTGGCAAGGTTCAAGCCTGCCGAAGACAGACATAGATTGTTTGCCCAACTCTCAAATTCAAAGATGGAAAATAATGAACCGATGAGGGAGTTTGTAGCAAGGTTTAATCGCCTGGTGATGCGCCTTTCTCATACACTCAATCCATCTCCGCAAATTATGTTGAGCAGTTTCATTAATGCTCTTCCTTCTGAGATAGCCTTCTTTTTGAGATCGGCTAATGAGACAGAATTATCCAATGCACAAGAAAATGCCATCAAGTTAGAGGATGACATGATTACCTCTGGCAAGATGAAGACGGCTTTGATCAGGCCTTTTGTTCAGAGTTTTGCGGATCCAGTGCTATAGAAGGTAGCAAATGAAGTGACTATCATGAAGAGGCAGTTGCCTACTCAGGGACAACCTGCACAGTAGCAGTACCAACTGCAACAACAGTATCAACCACAGCAACCATATCAGTCTAAGAGGAACAATTTTTAGCCTTTCAATAATTACAGGCCCAAGTTACCAGCACCACCGCCAAGACAAGCAGTTGACGCTACCCAAAATGCAGTGTTTTGCTCCTTTCATGAAACTGATGCACATACTGGAGCCACATGTCTTGAAAATCTAAGGATGAACCAGATTATGGGATATGTTGATGTTGCACCCATTTCAAACATTGTCCCTTCCCCAAGTGCGAACGTTGTTTTACCATAGACGGACAACTTCGATGGTGACTCTACTACAGGGCACTTCCAGAAAGAACCCGTTTTAATAAAGGAAGAACAAGAGGATCTTCGTCAATATTCTCTTGCGGTGAATCATGAAAATCTTTCGACGCCTGTGTTTACACATGCTCAGCATTTCAAAGCACAGAAAGAAGAAGAGGATAAGCAAAGATTGAAAGAAAAGGGGAAAGAAGTGGCTTCCACTTCCAATGTTAAGCCACCACATGAAAATGTCAAGGCTGCTCAAAATTCATCTTCAGTGAATTTTGATATAGTGGATTCTATGATGAAGACAAAGGTGCAGATTTCTCAGCTAGAATATCTTTAGGACCATCCAGATCAGCTAGACAGAATTGTTAAGTATGTCAAGAAAGAGACTGTCGTACAACCAACGTTGCTCGAATCCTCCGTTCCAACGATAGAGAAGCCCAAGCCTTTCTATATCTCTCTGTATATAGGGGGCTATAAGTTGAGCAATTGTATCATTGATTTAGGAGCCTCAGGCAACGTCATGCCCTTGCAAGTAATGAATGCATTAGGACTCTCGTGCACCAAAACGCATGACAAATGTTATTCACTTGAGTCTAAATTAGTACCGTTGGTTGGGCAATTGAAGGATGCTTAAGTACGATTGGCGGCTTGTCCCGAGAAGAAATTATTGATGACTATTTTGGTGGCTGACATTCCAGCCAGTTACGGCATGTTGCTAAGTAGAAACTTCTACAAATATCTTGGAGGAGAGATACAATTGGATTGGTCATCTGCGACCATTCCATTAAAGAAAGGTAGTTTCAAATTAGAACCAGAAACCAAGTCTTGGTTCATAGTTGTGAAATCTCAGGATCCTCAAGTGCAGGTGCTATATCAAGAAATGGGTCCTGGTACATATGTGATGCTGTCAGAAATAACTGAAGAAAATCAGGAGGTTGTCTGCGCGGTTGGCGAATCAAAGGAAGAACTTGAGGAAATGTACAACTTGCATACTTTATTTGAGGAGGAAGAAGTGAAACAATCTTCTCAAGAGCAAAATTATGAGGAAGAGATCAAATACACTGAACAGAACAATAATGAAATTGATTTGTTCTTCTCATCTTTTGAAGGTTGGTTTGAAGAACTTGTATCAGATACAAAGAAGAGGTCAAAGAAACGTTACAGTTGGAGCAAGAACATGATCTTCCTTATTTTGAAGATGATTTCTTTCTAGAAGAATTTTTCAAGACTGGAGATCATATGGAAGATTCATTATTGGATCTCAATTGTTTTCAACATCACTGGGAAAGTTATTCTACAACAAAAGATATTGCAGATTTTCCTTTACAATATAGCCCATCTTCACCTTTGTCTCAAGAATCCTTCATTCATACTGGTGAGGAAGACGATGCTGAATCGGTCTATGAACCTGAACAAGAAAGAGACTTCACCGATACTATACAGCCCATGCAAGATGCAACATATGAAGAGGTTGATGGAGAAGAAGAGTTCATGGAATATTCAGTCTTGGTCACTAAGGATGACGATATTGAAAAATTAGAAATTCTTGACATATGTTTGGTCAGATACGCCATATGTGAAATCGAACAAGAAGATGAAGAAGAGACATATAGCTCAGATGAATCTGTCTTTGATCCTAGTTACCTATCAGAAGAGGAAAGGTACATGATTACTGAAGATGAGATGATACCAAATATCCTCATTGAAGAAGATTACTTTGTGGAAGATGACGAGTTTCAAACTAATGAATGGCAAAGTGAGTTGTCAGGTGAAGATGTTATCAATAACGATCAAGAGCACGAACATTCAAATCTAGATGGTTTATCATATTCTAAAGATTGGATGGATGATAACATAACCAATGAAGGAGAAGAAGTTCCTGAAACACTTGAAAAATGGGTAACGACAATTGTGGACCCGATAAGCCAAGAATCAATAATGAGGGTTGTGTATGAGCAGCTTACACCTTTTCCAGAAGATGATACATTGACAGAGTTCAAGGTTGCATACATTCAAGATATAAATGATAGTCAAATCATATATGTGGTGACTACCATTCCCACAAGTGTACTTTGGCCACAAGACATTCCTACATATCTTCAAAAGGAGGTTTTGTACCTTCACTTGTTGCAGAGGCTGCTTACTTTAGAAGAATATGTTCAACCTGATCTCTGGCGTATCAACTAGTTCCTCGTAAACTTCTCATGGCCTGAACGTGAATACCCTCCTGAATCGTGGCCCTTTGAGGAGATGTTGCGAAGAAAGAAAAGCTTTGTGTTGACAAGACAATCTTCACAGCTGAGGAGAGATGGTTCTTACTTTTCTAAATCAGTTGACAGTTTTATGTGACAGTCTTTGTTCTTCTAATCCTCGCTCAGGAGAAAGAGCATTTGTGAACACTTTTTGTTCTCGTAATGTGTTTCCCCTTTCTGTGATGTGATCATTATGTCATAATGTGTTTCCCCTTCTTGTAATGTGACAGTTGTGTTCTTTATGTTTTGGGAAGTTCCAACTTTTAGGTGATTTTACGAAGTCTAGTTTTAGGTGATGTAGGGAAAAGTCTTATTCTAGGTAATTAGGAAAGTGACCTGACTCTATTGCCCAACTGACAAGGCACTGGTCCAAGCTTAAAAATCCAGAGATTCTCGGTTCTCCTATGCCATAAGTATCTGACATGGTCCCCAGACAGAGCCAATTGTTGTACCCAATCAAAAATTTTGCTTCATTAAGGCATTTTGAGCAAGTCTAGAAAAATTTTTCATCAAAAAAGCAAAATTTCTAAAAATAGACGTCAAATTAGGTTTTCTAGGTTTCTTGAGATGTAGATGCTGGCAAAATTTTCTAAAAATAGAATCTCTAACTTAGGTGTCGCGCTTGATTCTCATTGGTTGATTTTGCTTCACGATCAGTGTGGTCCAGATGGAATCTAAAAAAGGTCAAGTTTTCTCTACTGGGTCATTTCTACTTTTTTGGAAGGCGAAGCATGAGCTCTGAAGTCGTCAACAGAGGAAGTTCATCTGCCAGAAATTAGTTTCAAGTTTTAAACATTGTTCCAACAACACAGAACCGACGAACAGTCGTCGACACGACGAAGCATGCAAAATGGAGCAGGATGGATCTGAGGTGAGGTGAAAATTTGGCTAAGTCTGAAGATTTCAGGCGCCCCAGGAGGCTTGGGGCGCCCAGTCCCACTAGTGTTAGAAATTTTACACATTTTTTGAGAAAATGTGAGAAATGTGTCCGTCAGTCAATTCCGGTGGGCGTAAAAGCAGTTGTTTTGATCATCAGGCTCTAAAAATATGGAAAACTTATCAAATGTGCCCAGGCTACCCAGTCCATTTGTTATCCAGTGGCAGTTGACTAACAAAATTGTCAAAACTGAGACCAGGAGGCAGCTATCGACACGCAAAATGGAGCAAGTTGCAAACAGGAGTTGAAAATCATGAAAAATGGTTAAGTCTGAAGAAACCAAGCGCCCCTGGAGGCTAGGAGCACCCAACTTCTCCAGTGTTAGATTTTTTTTTCACATTTTTCGAGAAACGTCAAAAATGCCTCCGTCAACTCTTTCTTGGTTGGTCAAACTCAGTCAAATGTCAATCAAAGATGGGATTTCATCACAGATATGTTCAGGCTACTCAGATCATCCTTCGTCCCACCTCAGCAGTCATCCGGACGACCGAAAACGAAGACCGAACAGGGTCTGTTGGCACAGAAATTGAGAAATGGCAATAAAATTTGAAATTTCCAAAAATTTTCTAAGGCATTGAATCCTAGGCGTCCCTAGAGGCTAGGGGCGCCCAAATCCACCAGACTTAGAATATTTTTTGTGTTTTCTCTGAAAAACAAAAATCCTCTTCCGACAGCCCAATCAGGATTGGAGTAAAATAGTTTAGCGCATTTCCTGAGGCAGACAAAGAGTACAGTCAGCTCAATTTTTATTAGGTCTGCCTATCTCCTAGATTATCAAACACAATTTTGTCCTAGCAGATAGAAATCGACATCCAAACAAGGGTCCACAGCCATCGGAACGCGCACGCAAATTGAAAAATGGAAAAAGTTGAAATTTGCCAGAAAATGACTAAGGCATGACAAACCAGGCGCCCCTGGAGGCTAGGGGCACCTAGATTCTTCAGAGTTAGAAAATTTTATGATCTACAAGTGATTTGCGGCAGTCATTTCCTGATCTTAACCCGGTGGCCATTTCCAGAAGTCAGATTCGCAGTTGACCAATGTCTGATCATCCGTCCGAGGCCAGGAATGGAATCTCAGTTGATAGGTCTCAAAAATGTCAGGATCAGTCAGCTTTTTCAGTCAACGGTGACATTTTGCCATCTTGTTGAAGTTGGAGACAGGCCATACTTGAGTCAAAACGAATGCAGAAGTGTCAAAAATAAAGAAAAATTGGCTAACACTTCTGTCAACTCGCGTGTTCGATGACATCATCAAAAGAAGATATTTTTCATCATCTTGCACATGAAGCCATAGGCAGCTACAAAATAGGGATTCTTCCTATTCAAAGACATCCACTTGGATTTGTGCTTTAAAAGATGCGTTCTTCATGGATGAGATCCAAGTTTTATTCTTTCACAAAGAAAGCTACTTTTTTGCCCTAAATTTATATAAAGAAAAGCTTTGGGCTTCTTTATTTCATTATCTTTTGAAAGTTGCATCCAGAGGAAGGATTTTTATTTTTCTTTCAACGAAGATTCGAATGCTCAAACGAAGTGCTTTTTCAGCGTTCTTCATATTTTCGGGATGAGGAAGTAAGGAGGCACGCTTTTTCAGGGTCCTTTTTTCTAGGGCATCATTTTTCAAAAATTGGACCAAAGCTTTTTCAGTTTTCATCGAGATGGGTCCATCCAAAATTTCATCCTCTTAAAGATTGGGAGTTTTTCTTTTTTCGAGAATCTATTTTTTTGCTGCTTTTTCAGGAAAGTCTCCGCTTTTTCAAAATCTGACAATTTGGGTTGCTTCAAAACAGAATTGCCTACAAAACCCATGTGCCAACTTTTTTGCTCACATTCTATTTTTTCCTAAAAATCAGCAAATAATTTTCAGCCATTTGTCCAAGACTTTTCTGACATAGACGTGTTCACAATCAATTTTCAAATCTTTCAATATGCAGTACTCTCCAACACAGATCAAGTCCAAAACAGCGTTGGTTCACGATTACCTGAGAACTTTTGAGACAGACTTGCATAAAGTTCTTCTAGTAATCAATTTACATTCTTTGGAAGATGCACATAGCAATGCTATCAGGAATCAGGGTCACTCCAGTTTGCTTGCAGCAGTATCCTTTCCTATTTCAGTGCAAAGTATCAAATTTGTAATTGCTTGTATGACGCATTACAATTTGGTCACAAGAGAAATCCGATCAAGATATGGACGTGTGCTCTACAGTCTCAATCTAAACGAAATTGAGAAGTGTTTTTCAATACCTATATGGGAGGAGAACTTAGTTGTTTCAATTGAAGAATGCAAGAGGGTTTGGAACAATGATAAAGAAAAGTACCGGAAAAAGATTGCTCAGAGATGGTTGAAAGAAAAGCAGAACGTCATGCCAAAGAATGTTGGATGTGGAGAGTTCAAGGAGGAACATACAATAATGATTACTCTGCTAAGCTGGGTCATGGGCAAGCAGATGCTAACAAGTTTCAGCCTTGGATGTTTTATATCATGTCCCAGATTGTTGACGAAACTCAAATCTATGATTGGTCGGCACTCATCAGTGATAGTCTCCACCAACAAATAATTGATTTTCAAAGGGCCCATGAATTCCACATGATATCATACCTTGTGTATTTGATGGTTTTTCAGGGCCAATTCAGAGGCTTGAATGTTGTTGGGACTTTGGACATTCAGCATGTGTATCACCATTTCCCACAGTTAGAGTTTTCTCAAGCTGAAAGACATTATAGGCAGGTGAATGATTCGTTCCTCATGCATACAGTGCGAGATCTCAATAATGAGTTGCATATACAGTTTTCAGCCGATGCTAGAATGGCAATGGCGGAATGGGCTGACTGGTTTATTCAATGTCCCACTTTTTCCTACATCAAAGTATATGGCTTCTCAAGAGAGCTAGCCATGCTGCCGAGACATCCTACAGATGAGGTAGCATTCATGTAATTTTTTAAGGCAAGCTTACGAAGTTCATACATTTTTGCGTAGCATGCGCAAGGCGGCTTTCAATTTTCCAATTGGGATGGGCATTTATAGATGTAGATTTGGAGCAGATGCCAAGATAATTGGTAATGAATCATCCAACTATGGTCTTAATTTTTTTGACAGGAGGTCTTCATATGATCCACGCGGTGTTTTTGCATCACACCTTTGCCAAAATTGCGTGCATACACCCATCGTTGAAGATTTCTGGGCCAATTGTGCATATGAGTTTGAAGTGCGGAAACGCAGTTACAGCAGGTTTACTCTTCAACAGATGGCTGATATCCTGTCAGAAGATGTAGAGGGTTTGATAGAGGATGGTGAAGTTTTACTTCCCACATATTTCAGAGATCAAGTTGAGCAACAACCGTTGCCACTAGTTAATTGGTCAGCCAAAGAGAACACCTCCATTGAGGAAAGAACGAGTCAAGTTGTCAAAAATAGTTTGATATTCTTGAAGAATAAGCGGAAGGACGACATTCCAGTAGCAAAGCCACCAGTTGTACAACCCTCAAAGCCTTCCACTTCCAAACCAAACAAAGAATCAAGGCTATGAGTGTCCTTCCAGAAGGAACAAAGATGGTCAAGCTAAAGAGAAAAAAGGATGAGTCTCCACCTCATGTTCAACACGAACAACCAACAGTTGTATCAGAAGTTCCTGCAGAACCAGTACCGCCTGTAGAAACATTGCCTTCAAATCATGTTTATCCACCTTCTTCACCAATTTCTTTTCCTAATCACATAGATTCAGAGCCAGATTCACCAGTTTGTAACTCCGATACACATGTTGGTTCATCAGGAGCAGAGGAAGTTAGAACAGAGTTTCCAAGAGAGAATAGATCATCCTGGCTTGAAAACATTCTGGGAAGGAAGAGGAGAAAGCCATCATATCAGTTGGATTTGACAGAGCTCAAAAGTGTCTACCAGCACACACCAAACAGGAAGATGAAGAAGCAGGTTCGCATTGAAAAGACTGTGGATGGAGAGATGATCCTTGAGACTGCAACACCACTGAACGATAAAAATGTTGATGATATTGATGTTGATGATATCAAGGTGGTTAAGGCTAATCTTGGTAGGAGTACCCGGCATACAGATGTCAATTTATTCGAGGTTGCAGCGGACAATTTGAAGGAGAGGGTGTTGAAAGATGGAGAGGATAAAGTAGCCCTCAAGGTTAAAGTCAAGCAGTTACGGTAATACATTTCCAACCTTTTCCATGGCACATCACAGGCTAAAATTTTGCTTCCTCCAAATCTAGAATCACAAGCAGATCAACAGCAGTTCAATCAGTTGATCATCTATGGGAGACACATGAAAGATTGGGCGGAAGAATTTGTGACGAAAGGAAGAGTTGTACTTTCCCAAATCTATCAGTTAAAGTATAACGCCCATGATCTGCGTCAAGGCATTTAGGGGTTACAACAAACCTTGGCTGAAAATGGACCAGTGTTTGAGATCATTATCTCTGACTTGAAGATGGCACAAAATTATGTTGATTCAGTTGAGGATAAGACGATCATTTCTACTTGAAAAGCGCAATACCTTTTCACAGTAAAAACTTATGACAGTGTGACCTTAGAGTTAGCAGAATGGAAAGAAAAAGTGGTGAATGTTCTTAAGTATGTGAGATCTTTTGTGAGAGCTATTTCAAATATCAGGAAAAGACCTAGAATTGATGTGCCAAATTACACTGGTAATCTGAACTCAAAAGAGTTGGTTGATTGGATAAATGATATGGAAGAATACTTTGAGTATGAAGAAATTGAAGATCTAGAGAAGGTGAAATTTGCAAAGACAAAGTTGAAAGGACGTGCTGCTATATGGTGGAAGGAAGTTCAGTTGGAAAGAAATGGAACAGGAAAAGAAAAGATAACAAAATGGGATAGAATGGTGACAAAGTTGAAGAATCAGTTTATACCTGTTGACTATGAGTTGGAGTTGCTAAAGAGATTGCAGAACCTGAGGCAAAAGGAGAAATTTGTGAAGGAATACACTAAAAAATTTCATAAGATGATCATAAGAACAAGACATAGTGAAGCAAGCAAAGAGAAAGTGGCAATATACATCAATGGGCTGAGATTGAACATTCAAGAGGAGCTAAGTTTGGTGAGAATGACATCTTTGGAAGAAGTATATCAGTTTGCTCTGAAAGTGGAAGAGAAGTTGAATAAGAGACATGATCAGAGACAGAGAGGAAGAGGAGGTAAATTTCAAAGAGGTAGAATATTTTCTAGAGGAAACAGATCACATCCGGAGCAGAATAAGTCTGATAATGCATTCAAGAAAGAAGACAGAGATAGCAATGCTTACCGGAGTAATGACAGAAATTTTCATCACAGAGGCAATTACAATTCATACCGGAATGAAGGACACAGAAGAGATGGAAGAGGATCTAAAAGGAGAACATTTAGAGGTACTTGTTTCAAGTGTGGACGTGACGGACATAGAGCATTTGAATGTAATCAAGGGAGTACAAGCAAAAGGACAGAGAACACTGGAAGAGAAGCTTATGTTGAAGAAGAACCTGTTGGATCACCTAGTTCTGTTGGACAACCGGAGAAAGGAGAATCACTTGTGATGAGGAGGGCACTATTTTCAAGTAGAGACAAATGAAGAACTGCCGCAGAGGAAGAGTCTATTCAGAACAAGATGCAAATCAGGAGGTAAGTTTTACAAAGTTATTATTGATAGTGGTAGTTCAAATAATCTAGTTTCAGAGGAGATGGTGACTAAGCTATAGTTAGAAAGATTGAAACACACTAAGCCCTATCAGATAGCATCGATTCAGGATGATCATAACGTACTGGTGAGTGAACAATGTTTGGTGAAATTTCATATTGGATCTTATCATGATGAAGTCTTGTGTGATATTATGCCTATGGATGTTTGTCATATCTTGTTGGGTAGACCTTGGCAGTATGATAGAAAAGCTATACATGATGGGAGAAAGAATACATACACTATAACAGAAAATGGGAAGAGAATTACTTTGGTTCCTTTGGAAGATGATCCTAGAGATGTGATATGTGGGAATGCTAGAATTTGTTTGGTGGATGGAAAGAAATTTATGGATGGTTTGAGACATGAGAATATGTGTTATGCCTTGATTCCTAAAAAGCCTGAAGCAGTAAAGAAAGAGACTGAAGAAGAACATCCAAAAGAGATAAAAGAGTTGCTGACAGAGTATGAAGACATCATATCAGATAATGTGTCTGAAGGATTGCTGCCTATAAGGAGTATCAGTCATCACATGGATCTTATACTGGGAGCAAGTTTGCCTATTAAAGTAGCACATAGAATGACACCGACAGAAGAGTTAAATAGACAGATACAAGAGTTATTGAGGAAAGGTTTGATCAGAGAAAGTTTGAGTCCTTATGTAGTGCCTGCAGTGTTAGCACCTAAGAAGGATGGAGAATGGAGAATGTGTACTGATTCCAGAGCCATAAACAAGATCACAGTTAAGTATAGATTTCCCTTACCTAGGATGGATGATATCATGGATTGTTTGAGTGGAGCAAGCTATTTCACAAAGATAGATTTGAAGAGTGGATACCATCAGATTAGAATCAGAGAAGGGGATGAATGGAAGACTACTTGAAGACAAATGAAGGATTGTACGAATGGTTGGTGATGCCTTTTGGATTGACAAATGCACCAAGTACTTTCATGAGGTTGATGAATGAACTCCTAAAGAGATTCTTGGGTAAGTTTGTGATTGTATATTTGGATGACATTTTGATTTTCAGTAAGATAAGAGAAGAACATTTATGGCATATTAGACAAGTTTTGCAGAGGTTGAGAGAAGATAAATTGTTGATAAACATCAAGAAGTGTAGTTTCATGAAGGAAGAACTAGTGTATCTGGGATTTGTGATTTCTACGGAAGGATTGAAGATGGACCCTAAGAAGGTAAGAGCAATTGTTGAATGGCCTACACCGGAGAACATTGGAGAGGTTAGATCATTTCATGGATTGACTAGTTTCTACTAGAAGTTCATCAGAAATTTCAGTTCAGTTTGTAACCCTATGACAGAGACAATGAGAGATGACAGCAAAGATTTTAAGTGAACATCAGGTGCAGACAAAAGTTTTAAATTATTGAAGCAAAAGGTGACAGAGCAGCCTATTTTGGCGTTACCGGATTTCAATAAGGTATTTCAAGTTGATTGTGATGCAAGTGGAAGTGCCATTGGAGAGGTGCTAAGCCAAGAAGGAAGACCTGTAGTATATTTCATTGAGAAGTTGAATGATGCAAGGAGAAGATATTTAGTTTATGATCAGGAGTTCTGTGCCATAGTTCAAGCCTTGAAGAAGTGGAGACATTACTTGTTACCTAAGGAGTTTGTGTTGTATATAGATCATCAAGCTTTGCAATATTTGAATAGTCAAGGTAAGTTGAATCAGAGACATATGAGATGGGAAGAGTTCTTACAGAGTTATATTTTTGTGTTGAAGCATAGGAGTGGAAAATCAAACAAAGTTGTTGATGCCTTGAGTAGGAGAAAAAACTTGTTGACAGAGATGAGAATTCAGGTGATGGGATTTGATGAATTGAAAAACATTTATGAGGGAGACACTGATTTTGTAGAACCTTGGAAAGCATGTAAAGAACCTATTGTGATAGATAGGAGTAAGTGGTTGGATTATTTCATTCAAGAGGATATGTTGTTCAAAGGAAGTCAGTTGTGCATACCTAGGAGTTCAATGAGAGATAATTTGATCAAGGAGAAGCATAGTGGTGGATTGGCAGGACATTTTGGTAAGTGAGAATTACTTTTGGCCCCAGATTCATAAGGATGTCTGGAAGTATGTGCAGAGTTGTAGAGTTTGTCAAGTTGCAAAAGGGAGTAGTCAGAACACCGGATTGTATAAACCTTTGACAGTGCCAGGGAGACCTTGAGAAGACATAAGCATGGATTTTGTGATGGGATTGCCAAAGACACAGAGAGGACATGATTCAATATTTGTAGTAGTGGACAGATTTTCAAAGATGGCTCATTTCATACCTTATAAGAAGACAACTGATGCAGTGCATGTAGCTGATCTATTTTTCAAGGAGATTGTGAGATTACATGGATTACCTAAGAGTATAGTTTCAGACAGAGATGCAAAGTTTGTTGGATCACTTTTGGAGGACACTTTGGAAGAAGACGAAGATAGATTTAAAGTTCAGTTCAGCATTTCACCCACAGACTGATGGACAGACAGAGGTAGTGAATAGGAGTTTGGGAAATTTGTTGAGATGTCTAGTTGGAGAGAAGGCAGGAAGTTGGGATTTGATTCTTTTACAAGCAGAGTTTGCATACAATAATTCGGTGAATAGGAGTACCGGAAGAACACCTTTTGAGATTGTTATCGGAATGAATCCTAGAGGAGCGGCAGAGTTGAGTGATATTAGTGCAAAGATAAAGAGAAGTGCAGAAGCAGAAGAATTTGCAGAACATATGAAGTCAGTGCATGATCAGGTGAAGAAGCATTTGGAGGACATGAACAATAAGTATAAGGAAAAGGCAGATGGGAAGAGGAGACATAAGGAATTTGAAGTCGGAGATGAACTGATGGTGTATTTGAGAAAAGAGAGATTTCCAGTTGGGACATATAATAAGTTGAAGATGAAGAAGTTTGGTCCTTGTAAGATTATCAGAAAGTTTGATTTGGGAAATGCATATGAAGTGGAATTACCAGAAACCTTGGGTATATCACCTATTTTCAACATTGCAGATTTATATCAGTATCATGAAGTAGAGTTCAGTGATGACATTGAGGAAGACTTGCAGAAGCAGTTGCCACATTCAGTACTGGAGCAGCTTGAAGACATTTTGGACACCATGATTGGACGCAGCACCAGAGGAAGGTAGTACAAAGAGTATCTTGTGAAGTGGAAAGGCAGATTGAAAGTAGATTCATATTTGATTTCTCAGGCTGAGGTGGACCATCTTGGTTTTCCTCTAGCCCCAGCAAAGTGAGGGACTCACTTTTTTTCAATAACCCCGGATGTCTGATACAGGAGAATCCTTGGTTCAAGAGCAATCTTGCATCAACCCAAAAAAAATATTTGTGTCTCAGTTTGCTTTCAATTTAGTTTGTTTCTTTTCATTTTCTAGTTCAGTTCAGGCAGTTCAGTCCAGTAGCAGTTTTTGTGTTTTGGTCAGCATTTTGCAGTAGTATCATTTTAGGCCTTACGGAGCTGGATTTAGTATCTACATTCATTCATCTACATCATATCCAGATTTCAGAGGTCCGCATAGCTTTTCTAGAAAGATATCGCTATCAGAACTTGACAGTTTTCTCATAACAGAGCACCCTGATAGTCTCAAACAAACCAGCTGAAAGAGAGAACTTGTGGAGCATTTCTTCATCTTACAGGGGCTAATGACACATCATTCCATGGTTTTAGGATCGTGGCCGACCTTCCTTGGAGATCTGCACTTCATTCCATTCATTTGCGGAGGAGTTCTATGCATTTAGGTCTGACCTATCCGTATTGCATGTTACTACTCTTCATTGGAGTTTGTGACCTTCTTTGGCTGACGCGGAGGAATCTATTGATCCAGAGATGGTATATATTGATGTAATAGATCCTTAGAAAAGTAGTTCCAGTAGTTAACAAGAATTTAATAGCTAATAGTTTGGATTTGTGCGAAGGAGCTTCAAAGCTACATCTTGAGCATATTTTGTAATCAGGCATGTGAGTCGAATTGTAAGCCCGCATGTTGCCATCTAATTTGTATTTGAATTCTATGATATATTGAATGACTGAATCTACATTTTCTTTCTATCTTTGAGTTGTTTCCGTTGTGTTTACTCTTGTTGCACGGTTTGGATAGTTCACTTTGTGGATCCTCCTATCGTGACTACACCATAATGGCACCACAGGCCACCTACAATGCCAATAAGATGCTAACCTCACCATACATAATCATTGGAAGCAACTAATTACAGCAATAGCTCATTGTTCAACATTCAAGCATTGTTGTAGGTAATATTCTACTGCAAAAAATCAATTTGGTAGTTGTTGCAGGTGAATCTAATCACCTTTCTCACAAATCCTTATGGTTTTAGGTTAAAATAACATATGCAAATATATTTCCACAATGTAGGAAATCAACAACACACACACACATACACATATATGACTCCCCAAGAATAATACAACTCACACATGCTTATCAATATACCACCTAGAATCACTTTACAACATTAGATAGATTGACAAGATGACATGAAAATAATAGGCTCATGCCCACAAACAAATATCAACATTTATCACATGAACATGGCTATAGTAAACTGGTATTTTTTTATTATTTCCTTTTTAAAAAATTGAGATACATTCTTTTTATGAGTCATTAATACACTAGATACCTTGTTTCTCCTTTTCTACATATAGATTTGCATCAACCCAACACCACTTCTCAGGCCCACACTCAACACAAAGATGGTTGTAGATGACTTAGAGCTCTACCCTGTTGCTACAGGTCAATAAACACACACATATATATGTATATAAAGACAAAAATAGACTTCTAAAGATGATGGTATGCTCTTTTACCTATTGATTACACCTCATTGGCTACCATCATGTACTCATTGAGTTTCTAGACCCATCTTCAATCACAACTCCATTGTTGTTCATCTATAGTTTGTAGACAAAACCCCACATCTTCCTTAATACAATCTCATTATCATTCTAAAAATTTGGATCACAAGTACGCATGTGCCCTTGTTTCTTACCCTACAACTTCAATCCAATCTTTAGCCTTAAATGGAGTGGATGTCTCTTTTCTAGCCTCCTACTTCTTCTTTCTATGCACCTACTAATTGTTGCAAGTATGAGCAGTAAGTGTTGTCATTGATGTCAACACCTAACGTCAGCATCTAAGGAAGTTATTTGGATGAGTTTGAGCAAGTGTTTAAGAAGTTAGTGCAATTGCATAATTGTTATATCTCCCAGAACAGTGCAATATTTTGCTCTGCATATCCTGTAGATTGAATATCTTTGTCTACAGTTTGAAATTTATGTTAATGGATGTCTGTAGTTGCTATGTCTCAAGTTTGAGCCTCCGATGTGAAGATTTGTGTGAGTTTTGTTCACCAGAGTAAAAACTACTTTTCTGAGTATTCAATGGTGACAAGGAGAATGTATTCTACTCCGCATCTCTCTGCATTTAAGTTTTATAGTTTGTGGTTCTATAATTAAGTTTGGGATGATGTTATGTGTCTTCAGTTGTAGTGGTTCATGATTTGGTGCTCCACAAGCAATCTTTTCTTTGTGATAGTGGTTGACAGTAATGTTTAAGTGGTTCGGTTTGAAGAATCTTCTAGATAGAGTGTTTGGAGGTTATGCGGAAGTTCTTGGTGACTGTAACGTGCTATGCATGTTTCTAGATCATGTTCTTACTTTTTTATTGGTTCGCAGAGTGTAATCTGGATCGTGGTTGAAGCGTGTTCCTAAAGCTCTTAGTGTTAACACTACTTTTGGCCACCCTGGTTGTTTTCACTACTTACGGTTATGCTTTGGAGTTTGTGAAAGAGTGTTGTTGCATGAAAGATTGCATTTGAGTCCTTGCTAAGGTGTGGTGTGGTTTGCATTCATTCCTTTCCACCGCGGGAATGTTTAGGTCCAGACCTAATTTGATTATTGGTTAAGTGTATTGTTTGTGCCGACCTTGAAGATTATTTTCAAGATTGCATGTGTATAAATATGAATTAGACGATCAAGAAATTAAGTGAAGTTATTGAGATAGATGAAATGGATACATGAGAAGTATCATTTATTGCAGGTGTGATCTGAATGGTATGATAGTGAGCAGTAAAGAATATATTTTTAATGCAGAGAGGTTGCAATAGATTCAATTGAGTTTGTGGTGGATCCCTGGTTGTTGTGAGATATGTTCTTATTGTAACTATCTTCTTCTACTTCAGGTAGTGAGCCCCTTTAGTAGTGAGCCTCTTCCTAAGGCAGTGAGCCTTGTTGTAAGTTTGATATATCATTTAGATTGTGACTTAATCCTCATCATGGTTTTTCCCTCAATGGGTTTTCCACATACAAAATCTAGTGTCTCATTTGTTGAATGTGTGGATGTACTTAATTTTCTGATTTCATACTTTCATGGTTAAATCATAATAACAGTGATTAAGTGGTTGATGTGTTGATACTTATAAGAAGTTAAGTTTTGGTTACAACTGATTCACCCCCCTCACAATTGTCTTGTGCATTTCAACAATTAGTATCAAAATGAGGGTTCCTTGAAAAAAGCCTAACAACTTGAGGTAGATCCGAGATGGCAAACAAGGAGTCTCCGTAGTTTGATGAATGGACTATGCTCTTTGGAAGGTATGAATGAAAATTCATCTCATTTCTCTTGGTTCTAGTGTTTGGAAGATGGCAGATACAAAGTATACTATTCCTCAAAATGGTCCATCATCTGAAGATGAAATCAAAGAGTACTAGTTAAATGGAAAAGTTAGAGATGCTCTGTTAAATACCTTATCTAACACTAAGTTAGTAAAAGTTTTGGATCTAGAAACTGCTCATGAGATCTGGGATAAGTTGAAAATTTTATATGAAGGAGATGATTCTATAAAGAGTGCCAAATTACAAAACCTGAAGGTGAGGTATGAAGCTCTAAAGATGAGTGATGATGAGAACATAATGATCTACATGCAAAAAGTTGATGAAATTATCAATGGAATCAAAAGTCTTGGAGGAACTATTGATGAGAATGAGGTTGTGCTAAAGATTCTTAGATCATTGTCCAAATCCTATAGTCACAAGGTGTCTTCAATTGAATAACTTCTGAGTGTGAACAAGATTACAAAGGATCAGTTGCTTGGAAAGTTTACTGCTTTTGAGATGAGAGATTTTGGTGATGCTCTGTTGAAGAATGAGACTGATTTCAAAGCCATCTATTAGAATTTAATCTTTACTTTATGAAGATTGTTTTATAATTTGTATTTATTTATTTTTTTGGTGTTTTATCCCCACATGTCGGGTAACCCCTACTTTATTCCTCTTGCAGGAATAAATCTATTTTGATAGATCCCTCCTTAAGAGGAAACATTTGGCACACACCTTATGCAAGGTGACATATTGGAGTTACATATAACTCCATTCTTCACCTCTATTTAAGAGGTGTTATTTCTCTCTTCCTAATATATCCTCTTCACGGATATCTTCTTCTTCTCATTTCTCTCATTGAGAAGCTTCTACATCTCTGTAATCTTTCTTTTGGCTTCTTGCCACTTGCATATTCATGGGGGTTTTTCTTTGTTTTTCTCCCTTCAAAAACTTGTGTTGGTCTCTGGTGCATCTTACAAATCTGGTAATATCTTTCTTGTGTTGTTTATCTACTTTGCATGTTTTGGTTAGTAATTAGATCCTGCAATTTTCCTTTCACCATCACTTTAGAGAAGACTTCAAGATCTGAGAAGTATGGTGTGGAACCAGATGATGACCTTGATGAGATTGAAGCCAACTTTGTGGATAGAATGCAAAGAGGTATCGATAAGTTCAAAGTCAAATTACCATTCAAATGCTTTACTTGTGGTAAGATTGGTCACTATGCCTCCAAGTGTCTGGAGAGAATTGAAAAAGTCAAGAAGAAATTTGAAAGTAGACCTAGGATCATAAAGAAATGCTATTATGTTATAGAGGATGATGATGATCGTGTAACAGATGATGAGTCTAATGATACTAGTGCAAATGAATGCTTGTTTATTGCTATCAAGGAAGAACCTGTGTCTACTAATCCTGCAAACTCTGTGAAGGAAGAAAAACTAGTGGAAGAAAATGCTTTGTCTGTCTGCCAAGTTGAGAAAGATAAGGATGAATGGATTATTGATAGTGGATGTTCACGTCATGTGACCAGTGATAAAAGTAAGTTTGTAAGTTTGGAAAAGTATGATGGAGGACTGGTTAGGTTTGGAGATGATGCAACTGGTAAGATTTGTGGAAGAGGATCTATTTCTTTTGATGGAAAGCACAATATAGATGATGTTCTATATGTGAAAGGTTTAAAGCATAATCTTTTAAGTGTTGGTTAGATGTGTGACAAAGGGTATGATCTAAGATTCAAGGATAATGGATGCAAGATCATGGAAAGCTCTAGAACAGTGATTGTCACTAGTAAGAAGACTAGAGGTAATGTTTATCACTTGAGAGGAACTAATGGCTGTTGTTTGTTGACTCAGACATATGAGAGTTGGTTGTGACATAGAAGGATGTGTCATATCAATTTTGACAACTTGGTGAAGATAAGTTTAGTACAAGCTGTGAGAGATTTGCATAAGCTTGTGAAGCTTGCAAATACTATTTGTAAGGAATGTCAATTGGGAAAACAAACAAGGACAAGTTTCAAGATTAAAGAACAATTTTCTACTGGATTGCTTGAGCTGGTGCATACATATTTGTGTGGTCCTACAAGAACAAGAAGTTTGCAAGGAGACAAGTACTTTATGTTGCTCATTGATGATTATTCTAGAATGACTTGGGTCACTTTTTTAAAAGATAAATCAAAAGCCCTAAACAAGTTCAAATCTTTTAAGGCAATGGTTGAGAATGAGTTAGAATTGAAGATCAAATGGTTAAGGTCTGATAGAGGAGGTGATTTTACATCAAATTAATTCAATATTTTATGTGAAGAACATGGGATAAAGAGACAATTGTCTGCTCCTAGGACTCCTCAGCAGAATGGAGTTGTTGAAAGAAAGAATAGGATAGTTCAAGAGGCTTCTAGGTCAATGATGAAGGAGGCAAACCTACTGAAAGTGTATTGGAGAGAATCTATACATACTACTATCTACATTCAAAACAGAGTTCAAGTCAAAGGTAATGGTACTAAAAGTCCCTATGAATTTTGGTATGGAAGAGTTCCTACAGTAAAATATTTCAAAATTTTTGGAAGCAGATGTTTTTGATAAAGATAAGCTGCTAGCATAGGAGCAGAACCCGATAACAAAGCCAAACGGTAGCAAAATAGGCCCAGGGCCACCAACAGCCGACTAACAGGTGACAAATAGTTCAACCAAAAAACATAATCAAAACATAGAACGAGTCTTTAAAAAAGTCTTTAATAACATAAAGCAAGAACCACCTAGCTAAGAAGAGATTTCCAGTCATCAGATATCATATTGATTAAATTTTCCTGATCCTCCAGCAGACAATCCACGGCCTTCTTTCGGTCCACCTACAGAACAGAAAAGGCTTCAGCAGCCTTGAGGGATGTCTTCAGAACTAGCTTAACGAGATTCTTGACTTTGTTCTCCATCACAACCAGGCGAGATTTCACTTCAGCAATCTCAGCTTCCAACTTCTTGTTGTCCATGTCCCTTCTTGCACTCATCACCTCCTTGTCAGGGGTTTCCTGCACCTCAATTTCTTCCTCATTAGTGTCATAGAATGAGTTATTCATAGAAGCAAAGTGGCTCGCACCCTCCTGTTCTTGCATAGGGGTAGTTTTGGTTCCTTCATTTCAACATCTTGTATAGTGTCGTCCCGATCAGAAGCAGTGGAATAATCCACAATCTTTATTCCCTGGGATGAACCTCCTGCCAATCGAGAAGATCTCCTCAAGGTCAGCCTTCTGGCAGAGCCATCCTTACCCAAAGCAATTTCTTTAGCAATCAAAACCTCCTCCTTCCCAAGATTCCCATGCTTTTTACTAGTTTCTTCAACCCCTTTCCTTTCACCTCCCTCACTACATCTCTTTTTAACAGTTTTGTTTTGGGTAGGAGTCCCTCCTTTACGTTTTTTGTTCTCCTGCATCAGAAGAGAAGAAGATTTAGACAAGTTTGATACTAGGTGTGATGAAGGAATTTTCCTTGGATACTCCACTAAGAGTAAGGCCTACCAGTGCTACAATAAGAGATTGAGAAAGATCATTGAGAGTGCTAATGTGAAGGTTGATGAAGATAGAGAAAGAATATCAAATTTGAGTGGTTATGAATCATATGAACTTGTTGTTATAGTAAATGAAGAAAAAGTTGAACAAAAAGACAATCAAACTAAAGAAGAAAAGGCTCTGTAAAGTGTTGTTAAGACTCACAGGTATGTAAAGATTAATCATTCTAAAGATCAGATTATTGGTGACAAAAGTAAAGGGGTATTGACAAGGAAAAGAGCTGCAGAAGAACAGGTGAACTACTGTTTACTTTCAAAGATTGAACCTAAAACTGTAAGTGAAGCTTGCAAAGATGAAAATTGGGTAAAGGCTATGGAAGAAGAGTTGATGCAGATAGAGAAGAATCAAACTTGGGAATTGGTTCCTAGACCTGCTGATAAGAATGTGATTGGAACTAAATGGGTTTTCAAAAAAAGATGAATGAAAATGGAGAAGTAGTAAGAAACAAAGCAAGACTAGTAAACAAAGGATATTCTCAGGTTGAAGGTATAGATTTTGAGGAGACTTATGCTCTTGTGGCAAGGATTGAAGCAATAAGAATGTTTTTGGCATTTGTAGCACACAAAGATTTCAAAGTGTACCAGATGGATGTGAAATCTGCATTCTTGAATGGAGAGTTGGAAGAAGAGGTTTACATTGAACAACTGGAAGGATTCCAGTTATCAGACCAAGGTGACATGGTGTGTAGATTGAAGAAAGCCTTGTATGGACTAAAGCAAACTCCTAGAGCCTGGTATGCAAGCTTAGACAAGTATTTGTTACAATTAGGGTTCAGTAAAGGTACTATAGATAGTAATCTTTATTTCAAAATTAATGATGATAAATTTTGATTGTTGTAGTCTTTGTTGATGATATTATCTTTGGAGGAAATGAAGGTATGTGTAAGAAATTTGTAGAGGAAATGCAAAAGGAGTTTGAGATGTCTATGTTTGGTGAAATGAATTTCTTTCTAGGACTGCAAATTACTCAATCAAAAATAGGAATTTTCATATCTCAGTCCAAGTATGTGAAAGAATTGTTGAAGAAGTTTGGAATAGAGGATTCTAAGCTAGTATGTACCCCTATGGTAACTGGTTGCAAGCTAACCAAGAATGATGAATCACCTAAGACTGACCAGAAAAAGTATAGGTCTATGATTGGAGGACTACTTTATCTAACCTATACCAAACTAGATATAATTCATGCAGTTTGTCTTGTAGCAAGATTTCAAGAAGATCCTAGAGAGTCACATGTGTTGGCAGTTAAGAGGAACATGAGATATTTAAAAGGCATTTCAGACTATGGATTGTGGTATCCTAAAGATACTGACTTCACTCTTAGTGCTTATACAGATGCAAATTGGGCTAGAGATGTTGATGACAGAAAATGTACAAGTGGAGGTGCTTTCTTCTTGGGTAACAGATTGGTTTCATGGTTGATCAAGAAGAAAGATTCAATTTCTTTGTCTACTGCAGAAGTGGAATATATTGTTGTAGCATGTTTTTGTACTCAAGTACTATGGATGTAGCAAACATTAAAGGATATAAGAGTTGTGTATGGAGAACCAATTTCAATCTTTTGTGACAATATAGGTGCTATAAACATTTCAAAGAATCTAGTGATGCACTCAAGAACAAAGCACATATCAATAACGTATCACTTTCTGAGAGAAAAGGTAATAGAGAACAAAGTAAAGATGGAATATGTGTCTACAAAGGATCAAATTGTAGATATTTTCACAAAGCCTCTGCCTAAGGATACTTTTGAGTATCTCAGGGAGAAGTTAGGGGTTATTACCCCTCCTGTTCTAATCTAAGATGCATAGGAAGTGCATCAATCCATTGGTGCCCAAAGTCTCATTTTTTTAATCTAAATTGATGTTTTGAAGGCTACCTCTCAAGGGGACTAGGTAGATGTTGCTGATATAAGTTCCTGATAAAGAGTAGTAAGTGTTACAGTGTTGCTAATAGGGGGAGTAATGCAGTGATAGTAAGATTTGAGTTAAGCTTTGATAATTAAAGAGGAAGATAATTTTTGGCACCATTTGCCATTGATGTTAAAGGGGGAGAGAAGTTCATGTGAAAAACTTAATGAAAGAGATTATGTTTGATGTCTAAAGAGGGAGAAAGTTGCAGCCAAAGAAAACATAAAGTAAGGGGGAGCAAAGAAGCAAAGCAAGTTTGCTTGTCTTGATGGTTTTTCACATTATGTGTTGCCATCAATGACAAAGGGGGAGATTGTTGCAAGTATGAGCAGTAAGTGTTTTCATTGATGTCAAGACCTAAAGTCAGCATCTAAGGAAGTTATTTGGATGACTTTGAGCAAGTGTTTGAGAAGTTAGTGCAATTGCAGAATTGTTCTATCTCCAAGAATAGTGCAGTGTTTTGCTTCGCATATCCTGTAGATTGAATATCTTTGTCTGTAGTTTGAAAGTTATGTTAAGGTATGTCTCTAGTTGCTAAGTCTCAAGTTTGAGCCTCCGGTGTGAATATTTGAGTGAATTCTATTCACCATAGTAAAAACTATTTTTTTGAGTATTCAATGGTGACAAGGAGAATGTATTCTGCTCCACATCTCTCTGCATTTAAGTTTTATAGTTTACAGTTCTAGAATTAAGTTTGGAATAACATTATGTGTCTTTAGTTGTAGTGGTTCATGATTTGGTGCTCTGCAAGTGATCTTTTTTTTATGATAGTGGTTGACAGTAATGTTTAAATGGTTCGATTTGAAGAATCTTCTAGATAGAGTGTTTGGAGGTTATGCGGAAGTTCTTGGTGATTGTAACATGCTTGTGGATGTTTTTAGATCATGTTCCTACTTTTTGATTGATCTGTAAAGTGTAATTCAAAACATGGTTGAAGCATGTTCCTAAAGGTCTTAGTGTTAACACTAGTTTTGGCCGACCTGGTTGTTTTCACTACTTGTGGTTATGCTTTGGAGTTTGTGAAAGCATGTTGTTACATGGAAGTTTGCATTTGAGTCCTTGCTAAGGTGTGGTGTGGTTATCATTCATTATTTTCCACTACGGGAATGTTTAGGTCCAGACCTAATTTGAATATTGGTTAAGTTTGTTGTTTGTGCCAACCTTGAAGATTGTTTTCAAGATTACGAATGTATAAATATGAATTAGACGATCAAGAAATTGAGTGAAGTTAATGAGATAGACGAAATGGATGCATGAGAAGTATCATTTGTTGTAGGTGTGATCCGAATGGTATAATAGTGAGAAGTAAAGAATATATTTTTAATGCAGAGAGGTTATGATAGATTTAGTTGAGTTTATGGTGGATCCCTAGTTCTTGTGAGATCCGTTCTCATTGTAACTATTGTCTTCTATCTTCTTCTACTTCAGATAGTGAGCCCCTTTGGCAGTGAGCCTTTTCCTAAGGCAGTGAGCCTCTGACAATGAGACTTGTTGTAACTTTGATATATCATTTATATTGTGAGTTAATCCTCATCGTGGTTTTTCCCTCATTGGGTTTTCCACGTAAAAAAATCTGGTGTTTCATGTGTTGAATGTGTGGATGTGCTTAAGTTTCTGATTTCATACTTTCATGGTTAAAACATAATAATAGTGATTAAGTGGTTGATGTGTTGATGCTTATAAGAAGTTAATGTTTGGTTACAACTTATTCACCCCCCCTCTCAGTTGTCTTATTCATTTCAACACTAACCCATTAAACTTCATCCACAACACTTTCCTTTCAGATTGTTGCTACACACATTGTGCATTTCTCCACAACTCACACTCTTGTTGTTTCAATTCATTTGTTCACAACCTTCCTCCCTCTATCTTTTCCCTCACTATTATTCTCTCGTTGTTCTTCCATCTTTCTCACTTACTCTTCTTCTCATTTTTGCCTCTACCACACTCTTCTAGAAACATCCCAAAAATCATGCTCAAATTCCTTCATGAATACCAAAAATAGTTGCATTAATTGTCAAAACAAGCAACTATCGATTTAATTTCTAATTAGGAACCCAAATCTTTAATTTGGGTGCCAAAACCCATTGCACTAATAAAAATACCAATCCATCTAAATTTTAATGCACCAACCTTCATGTGCTTTGTTGGCAGGGTGATAAATGCATTGGCAGGAGACTTAAACAACTCTCAAAACTAGTGGTAGAATTAACTCTAAATCAATGTGCTAAAAAATTCAATGTTGTAAGAATGTAATTAACATGATACCCTTACATCATTGACATTCTTAGGTCTTTTATAACTTTTTTGTTTCAAATTTATTTACTTTTTCTAATTCATTCATTATTTGTTGTCTTTCCAGTGTTAGGATTCCTTAAGTAAAATGTAGGTTGAAAATACAATGTGAATTTCAACATGCACACATTTAACATTCATGATTTGGAAGATGTCTTTCAAATTTATGACCTTCGTAGGTGATTAATATTTTTTGTTTAGAAATTTTCTGATTTGTACATTGGTAAAACAAATATTGTGTAATTGAATGTTGGTGAAGAAAATTATACGTTAAAAAATGCGATGTCTATTTCAACCTATACATGTTTAGTTTATGATTCATAAGATGTATTTCAAACTTCTGACCTTCTTAGGTCATTTATACTTTGTTGTGTTTCAAATGTTGGGATTCATACACTAAGAAAATGAAAATTATGTAATTAAATGTTGGTAAGAAATTTGTAAGTTGAGACACAATGTGTATTTCAACCTACATATGCTTAATTTATCATTTCTAACATGTCTTTCAAATTTATAACCTTCTTAGTTGATTCATAACATGAATCTCTATTTTAGATATACAGACTTTAATAATTGAATAGAGTAAGAGTATTTCATGCAACTACAAGCTTCTAGGTTTGAAGCATTTTATCTTGTTAAGAGGGAACAATGTGATTATTTGTTGATAAAAGAAATTAGGTGTAAAATGACTAATTATCTTGCTAAAAATTATGCTAATGAACTATTTATTTTTATCTTTTCGAGACATTATCCAAAAAGAGAAAATTTATTAATAGGCATTGTGTTGCCCCCATTCTTGAACGTGAAAAATTTTAAACTTTTCCCCTTGTTTTGAGTTATCATGTTTTGCAAGTCTAGACCCCTCATGTGTCATTGTCTCCTTATGTTGTATACGAACCATCCTTCACATTAGCTTGGTCAAATTATGAGTACTGTATCCCCCTCACATAGTGGCTTCTTTCATGGGTTATCTCTAAGGCACAATAGGCATAAAACCTCTTCATCAATATGTCTACAAAATGGACAAATATGGCAATGGTGTTGAATGTCAGTATGCAGATGCTTGCAAGAAGCATGAACTCGAAATCTACCAGCTTTACAAAAGAAATGGTTCTTGAAATGTGCATCTTGAGTGGTTGTCTTTGTAGGGAATGAGACTTAAGAAGACTCATGTTCTAATCAAGAAATTCAATGGGACATTAACAGAAGATCACTGTCAGAGTTGTTCGATGGCAAACCTACTATTATCAAAGCCATCTATCCGATCATCTTGGTAGTGGCAAGAAGGACTATGAAGAGACATTGATAGACACTAATTTTCTTTGGAACAAGCGTATGATGCAGGAGCTTATTTAGTTCAAGCTTTGTTCATATATATTCCCTGTTACATCCCTAATTTTGGCTTGTTTTACTTTTTACTTTTACATGGATAAAAGTGAATCAATTGGATAAATATTTTGACGTTGGGTTAAATGCAATTGGAAAGTATTGATTATATGGAATATTAGTTATGTGATTAAATGCAATGCATATGATGTGATGATTTAGTAATTTATTTTATGAGAATTTAAATTATTATTCATAAGGTTTATGAATGGACTAACGATGCACTGATCATGATCTGGTGAATTGCAAGTAATATGTAGGATAACAGGTTCTTGATGACTCACCAAGAAAGAGAGAGAGAGAGTATCTTCTGAGGAGAGGAGAATAGACCTTGGGATACAAATGGTCATTTGCCAACTGAGTATAGTGTCAACAGTAAGTGAACTTTAGTCGATCGAGGTAAGTCACATTTTAATGGTTATTTAGTTGGTCGACTCGATAGGTTGTCGATGTCTTATTGAATTCTTTTTGGAGTTATTTTGTGTCGATCATGTCGTTTTAAGAAAATGACGATGTCAAGGAAAAATGTTACTCATTTGCGTCAAACACAGTCTTTTGTCAATCATGTCATAAATAGGTTGTGTTGTGTCATCAGCACGTAGATGGTTTAATTATTGTCATGAATATGGTTTAAACATCGTATGAACGTTCATAACAAGCTTAATCGATGTGATTTAGTGTGTATACGTGAAGGGGAGACTAGCTCGACCCAAGCACGTTATATACATAAGTTTATGTAAAAACATATTTATTAATGCTATCAATAGTATAATCATTGTACTTTGATCATTATTTCACATAAAACTTTAGTGATCATTTGAGATGGTCATCGAATTAATATTCACCACCTTCTCTATTATCATGTGTCTATCTATTCTTCTTTTGAGATGTTTTGAAGAGAAAATCTTTAAACATTTATGAGGCATTTACTACCTCATTGTCATCTTAATTGTTCATGTCTATCCATTGGACAAGTCCATAATGTGGACGTAGCTTTTTAAACCTTTAGTTAGTGGTCGAGGTGGGTATAAATGGAGGAGTTTTTAATGGCTTTGAGTAGTGGTTATAATTACTGAAGAGATAACTAAACGGTATAATGGAGTCCTCACATTATAAATGAATCTATTTTAACAAACACTTAGATATGGTTTAATGAAACCCCGAGATGTGTTCATTTTGGTGTCAGACTCTATAAGGAAGGTGTTAGGATATACCACATATTCCCTCCCGTTGGCATGCTCGAACCACATAAGCTCTCTTAAGTGAAGTTTCAATGATTAAAAAGGAATTTGTTTCAACTATAATGTAGTGGAGTCTTATGACTATGAGACATGGGGGATCAACTTATGCTTTCGGTAGTTCCATTTGAAGAAAAGTTCATTATAGCAGTGAGTGGTGTTCTAAAACCACGTATTTGAATGGAGCAACATTAGACATTACAACTTATGTTAATAGCAATCTAATAAAGTCTTTTTACATCCTTGGGAAACAATTTGAACTTATTCAAAGTTCAAACTTGTTGAGAACCTTTAGTTTAGCTATAACTAAGGCTTACTCTTTTTGAAATTAGTAATGGAGGAGAAACTTAAATGACATCGTAGTCAGAAGAAGACTAATAGGTTAACCTTTCCTTACAATATTCTTATTTTCAAGAATAAGTATGTTAGTTATTCCATTGAGTTGGAATAAGGTAAATAAATCTATACTCAATAGAATTTAGTGCATAAGACATTGTCTAAATGATTGTCAAACTTACGGACTTATATGACAACTTCCTTGAATTGCTCAAAATAGATACCAAGGTTCATTGACTACATAGAATATGGTTGTGAAAGTAACCTTTTGACATTGATTAACATGGATAGCAAACTTGAAATAGACTTATCCACCTTCTGGTAATAAATTGATCTTAGTCGATGTATAAACTTGATTGAAACCTTTTGGTAGGATCTAATTAGGGTTTCTTGTAAATGAGAAATGGTCTTGTTTAGAAAGTTTGAAATGATTTTTTTTTGTGTTATTCAGAAGACTAGGGGATAATAGATTACTTCAAACCTATTTTTGAACTTGCAAAAGAATGTTTATTTTATTATTATGAAAAAGGGAAGGCAAACCCTAGAGTGACTTAGTAGGGTAAAATTAGTATTGTATCTTTAAGAATACGTCTTGTCTTAGCTATTTCTTTGTAGATTGACAATGATAGGACATATACCCTAATTATGATAGTTTATTTGTAAAAAGGAAATACTCCCCTAAAACAGTAAGATTTATCATTGGTTGATAACCTATTAGATTGTTTATAAATTGATTTAAAGTTCTTTAAGTGTCAATAAGTTTAGGGATCTCGAGTTTTGCAAGGATGCAATGAATATCCTAGTATAAAGAGAGTTAACCCATAAGACCTATAGAACATTGACATTGTTTGTAATCTTGTCTAAGTCGGGAAGACTAGAATATTGAAGTTGTCATGACTACATTGTTAAACATAGTTGACCAAACCAAACTGTAGGAATATGATAGTATCCAAGTCGAGTTGGGTTGGGTGAACATTACAACTACGTTCATTACGAACGTCTATTCATATTGAATCTTTGGCCAAAGTAATGCATACGTCTCTGCGTGCATTGTCAGTTCACCGTATCTGGATTGCATAACCTATTAGAATGATCATACTTAACTAGAGGGTATCTAGGGTTGTATGATCAATAGAATTATGTAGGATACAACACTATGTACTCAAATGGAAAATTATTGTTGGTCACCTTTGGTCTATACTCTTTGTGAAGGGTAGGGCCACTTCCTATGTGGAAGATGTGTGGGAGACCGTCGGTCTGTGGTTGGAGGAAAAACACTGGGAAGATGCTTTCTCTCTCTCTAGCAGAAGACATGCTGAGGCTTGCAATAAAGATGTCAGATTTTTGAATGTAGTATATCTTTATGACTTATTTTTAAAAAGACTTTGTAAAACATTATCTATTGCAAATAATTGTAATTGTAAAGACAAAATGTCACCTTTGTATATTATATCATGTTGTTTATTTCAGAAAAGAAATTATGCAAATTGTGGTAACTTGAATTTAGAGTTAAATAAAAGAAAAAAAATTACTATCTTTTCACCTTGTATGTTTTATCTCTTAATAAATATCTATGTTTAGTTTTGTTTAAGAGTTTGGGTGTTACATTCCCGATAATTCAAGGAAGCTTTCAGACAATTCTTGGAAAGCAATTTTAAATGTGAGTTTGATAACATGAAGATGCATGCACCAAATAGGTACTGATATGTGCAGAGAAGAGCTGAGTTTAGATGTCAATGTTGCAAACTTTGTTGGGAGTGAACAAGTTTTCAAAGGCAAGTTATATTGTCTTTATTGGGCTGGATGATGAAGCCTACACCAAGATATAAATGAGGTATTTAACCAGTACATACATGGAGTTGCAGAGCTTGTTCCCCACGGGCTTCTTATAGATGAGGTACATATGCTTGATATGGAATGCTTTGCTTACCTCAATTGTGCTTTGGAAAGCTCAAATATCACCTATTGTTATTTTCACAACAAATAGAGGCATATGTAACATTAGAAGAACGGGTGTTAATAGTCCACATGGTATACCTGTTGATTTGTTAGACCATCTTGTTATTAGAATGCTTCTCAAATCATCTTGGTTGAATGTATGTGTTTAGAAGATGAACTATAGAGTGGGCAATGAATATGGGTTGTGACTTGTTCAAAACAGACAAAGTGTTTCAAAATGGAAAGGATAGGTGCAAAATGAATTTGTTCATAGGGCTCGAGACTAGCAAGCAAATGCAACTGGCAGTCATCCCACCGCCTCTGCCAAGTATCTCAACCTTCGTCGGCATATTTCGGCCTATGACAGATAGAAAAGAATCAAAATATGATGAAAGATTGACTTTTGTCAGATATTATAGTTGGAAATGCCTCCATAAACATATACGTGGCCATAAAAGCATAATGGGAGCGGTTTCTTTATCAAACATTTTAATTGGAAACTATTTCATTTACACTCATGCTTAATAAGAAATCACCAAAGGGCCATAGTGTGAAAGGAGATTGTTTCTTCATGTTAAGATGGTCGAATATACACAAGACAAATTCCTTGATAGTTTTTAAAAGCATATGCAACTAGCAGATATAACGCGAAATATTCTGCGGCCTTCATCAGCACATTCTGCCAGCCTAGCGCCAGTGCCAAAACAAAAACAACATAATAAAAGCAGATTTTTGTCAGGTATCACTGCCAAGTGTGAGATCATAGTGCATAATAGCCTCAACTGAGGGGTAAAGATAGATGTTTCATTGCAATTTCTTAAACATTATCTCATAAATTGCAAAGATTACGGGGTCTTTACCAAACTGATTCATTTGAAAGGTTTTAGAAACTTTCAAGCATATGCAATCGACATAAATTCCATAAGTTTTCAATATACACCATGATGAAAGCATAATGGCGGTGGGAATAATGGATATGCATAAATTAGATTCATTGAAGAGGTTCGAAAATTTCAGGCAAATGCAATTGGTACAGGCCAGTGCCCTCTTAGCCAGTGATAGATTCAGAAACTTCTACATATTATAGATAAAAATGCCATGGAGATAAAGCAGGAGGCTTTGCCAAATATGCTCCCAAAAGTATACATGCAAATCATGAGAGTCTAGAAAACCTCACGGCTTAAATCTTCCAAATAAATGTAATTTGATATGCTCAAAATGGATTTGTTAAAGAAGATTTTCATGATAAACTAGATGTTATTGAACAGATTTCTGAGAAGAAACAAGGTGCCTAGATGTGCTGAAAGGAAAAACATGCAAGCATGGGGAGCTCAGCATGACATTTCAAAGATATATATAGATTCAGTCTCAAGGGTCTGTGAGGGATTTATTTTCTTTTACAACTACCTCAAGACACCAAATGATACATTGCAATTTACATAGGTTCTTTCAAAGCCTTTAGTAAAATGGTTAGTGGTTCTGTGCATTCAGGAACGTCAGATGTTACAAGTTAGAATATGCTTATAGTGGAGATTTGATATCAACTAATTACATTTCTGCAGAACTACTACTCACCAATATCATTTGACTTGAATCTTCTAAATCTTCAGGCACCCTTATTAGCATCAACTCATTTTGCATATGATAAACCTACTTAATGCTCGAAGGCTAAACTGTGACTTCAACAAAATTCAGAGTTCATGGAGATCGTTGGTTGAGTGTGTTTCACACATGGTATAATATTGCCTTTAATAGCAGGAGTACAGTAAATCAGGAAAGCAACTTTTTGAGAAGGTTGTTCTACCGAACATGTCTTCAGGAAGATAATTCCAAGTGAAAGACCAAGTTTACCTCAGCCCTGCCCGATTGGACTTTAGGTGGTTTTGTCTAAGTAATTGCATTGTAATTTTGAGCCCTGCAATTATGTATTTTCTTGAAGAACCCCGAGAGGATGTGAAATGTGAAGAGTCACTAGGGACTCTTCAACTTTATTTTTATCATATTGTAACTATTTCTTTTGGGGATGGAAGCCGAGAAGTCTCTCTTGGGGGATCATTGTTTTCTTTGATCTTGTAAGTTACAGTTGGGGAGTGAGGGACTTTCGGGTTTCCTATCTAAGAAGTTTTATAAAACTCAAGGGCTTTTCAAGGGAGGGGGATCTTTTTGTTGTTCAATCGGGAGCTCCTGTGAGAGCTGTGGGTATAGTGACTAGATGTCTAATTTTTTTTTCTGTATCTTTTGGGTCGGCTAAATTTTTGATCCCCCTTGTACTTTGATACATGAGTGAGACTTGATCAGAGTAATTTCTAGAAGGGGATTTATTATTCAATTTTCTGTAGAAAGGGGTTACTAGAGACTTCAAGCTCTGGTTTGATTTTCACATTAATGAAGAATTGTGTTCTTATGTCCATGGTTTCTTCATAGAGGTTAATTGTCCTTACATTCATTTAGCCTCTTTACTTGATGCAATTCCTTCTACATGCTCTTGATTTGCAGGTGTTTCTGGAGGACTTTGTGCCTCTGTTGTTAGTGTTCTACTTCTTTTTGTTGTGGGAATTTGTGTGCCTATGCTCACAGGCGGATTTCTCCTTCTTTTCCGTTTATCTTTCTCTCTTCCTTTTTGTTTCCTTTTTGTACCTTCTGGTTAAAGGTACTCTAAAATCCAAAAACCCCCATCATACAAGGGAGCTACCCCTCTCAAATGCAGAGGATAATCATTGCATCCACAATGATTACTCAATTTGTTGGTATCTTTTTATTGATGTCTTCTTGGGTGTATTGGGTTATCTTTGCAGTGACAAAACTATTAACCAACACATTGATGTTTCAAACAAGCTAACATGGTAGTATTTGAGTGTAACAATATCTATTAGTAGTGGTGAAACTTAAATTGTTATTTGTTACCCCAAAATTTGAACTTGAAGAATTTCAAATTTTAACACATTGTATCTAGCAAATCTTTATGATCAAGTACCCACCATGCATCTCAATGATCTTATGAAACTTAGAAGTATTTCCCTTTTATCGTCGGTAGTTTCATTAGTTCTGGAACTCTAAAAATCCCTGACTAGTTCCTAAGTCGGGGGTTCGGATGTTTTTAGAACTTCAAAACCTTCGACTCCATGGTTCCAAAGTTCTTGGTAAGCGTGACTTCCTGACTCCTTCTGCTAGTACACTTCTTTATAGGGATCTTCAAGTTTAGCCTTGCATACAAGATGGAAATCTTTAGCGACGATCGATACGCCGAGGGTTCTTAATTTTTCTGAACTCACGACATATGGTTCTATGTTCTCGCTTCTCTGCGACCCTGCAATTCTATAGTAAATTTCCCAGTTTTCATTGTGCCGAAGGTTCATTTAATGGTTTGTACGTTATGTCAGAGACATCCTTTCAGGAATTATTAGGCACACAATTCAATCTTGGATCTCTTTCATTAAGAAATACTTGCATGATTGCATTAAATGTTGCCATTTATGGCAAGTGTAACAAATTGAGTTTGCTGAGGTGGCCACACGAGGAAGTTTTATTTTCTGCCATAAAGTAGGTGGTGACACTATTGAATCCGTCTTACTAGAACATTTCAAAATGGTGCTTCCTATGATTGATGGAGTTTGGGATGACAAATCATTACCGGTCCCACAACCTAGTCTGAATTGGCCTGAAGAAGAGCAAGTTGACATCATCTCTCAGCTGCGTACAATGGCATGGAAAGAAAAGACTAGTTATGCTGAATACTGCCGAGTTATTTCTATTCTAGAGGAGGAAGAGGAACGTGTTGAGCTGCACAACCTTTTCATCAAGATCTGAATAGAAGAGAATAGAGCCCCTCCACCGAGCGAAGTTTAATTTCTCAACCTTGCATGTATAAAGTCTTTCAGTTTTGGTAGTAGTAATGGCAATTCTGGTAATGAAACTGTTTGACTCTAGTAACAGTCTTTTTCATGAACTGACATTTTCTTGGAAAGAAACGGTTTTGTTTGATATGTGTGTGTGTGTTGATAAGAAACGGGGGGTCTGGGAGTAATAGGAGAATAGGAAAAATGAAAGGCAAGTTTTTTATTTTCAATCACAGTTTAATGTACAGGAAAGAGTCTGTGAACTCATTTTGTATTGGAAAGATGGGGAATATATTTTCAAATCTGTGAATTTACCTATATTTTCTTTTGAATGCAATGTCCTTTGAGTCATGCAATCACTTCCGTACTATTTCTGTTATGTTAAATTGTGTTGATGTTTATTTAAATCTTTGAATTTAGATTAATTCATCTGTTGAAAATGATTTTGCTGCTCATTCTTTTTTGTTTCTCATTGTGGGTGTGGGATAAATGAGCTGTGTGTCAATTGTCTGCATTCACTTCATTCTGATTTGACTTTTCACATCTATTTCATGGCTATGGGTAGATGGTAGTTCACCTTTTCTACTTTTCGGTTAAAAGCATACCCAGTATTTCAATTCATTGCAGATTATACGAAGGTAGATGCGCCTTGTAAAATAAGCAGAGAGCACTTGCTATCACTAATGCGGGTGACTCAACTGTTGGCTGGGTTGTCATTTGTGTGGGCAAGAGATTATAAATTTGAAGTGACAAATCTGTCAACCAACATATTTTTTGGCGACTCTACTGGGGAATTGAAATTGAAAGATCAGTGCTCTTGTTTTCCCAGAAATCTAAAGGTGCCTCCCCGAGGATGGAGGCTGGTGGCTCTGTGAAATGAAATATACTCATAAATATCTTGTTTTAGCGAAGACTACTGCTGATTTAATTTCCAGAATTGCATTATGGCATTGATTTCTTCATAGCCATGGGGAAATCATTTTGGGCCTCTTTCTTTGCCTATGTATTCACTATTGCTTGAAGGATCGAGAAAACATTTTCCAAAGTTCAATGGAGAGAATCATCAAGATGTTAAAAATCATATTCTGGCATTCACGGTTGCATGTGGCATTTTGGGGGTAAGTGAAGAAGATGTTTTTGTAATATTATTTATCAAATCTCTAGTTGGGCATGCAGCTGATTGATTCTATTATTTGGAAGAAAAGTGTATGACTGACTGGAATTCATTGAAGACAAAATTCTTGGGAAGGTATAAAGGCCCTGTTGATGAAGTGGCTTTACTGAATCAATTTTTCAACATTCAAAACAAAAAGGTGAATCCATCAGAGACTTTGTGGACAGATTCGACAAGCTACTCAGAAAGATTCCCGCCCACATTCAGCCAAGTAAGCAACTTCAGCTTTGCATTTTTATTTCTTCTCTGCATCTGGATGTTCGATTTGAGTTGAAAAGAGGAAACGTAAATGACATAAAAGTTGCACAACAAGAGGCTGTGAAAATTGAAGATGACTTGATATTGAGTGGTCTATGGAAAGTGAACCAGGTTGTAAATAATCTAATTTGTGAACCTATGATGAAGCCTATTATGCACAAACAAAATTTTCAGCCCATAGGTTTCCATAATGCTCAAACTCCTCCTATTGAATGCTCTAATCTCACTATTTTTTATTCCAAACACTTTGGTAGAGATAAGGCAAGCAATGTAGAAGTGAGACCTCATATGAATAGGAGAGTTGAAGCTTATTATTTTCATCATGAGGAAGACAATGATAAATCTGTAGGTTTCCCATGCAATGTGGAAGATGAGCAACCTTTCCATAATATAAATGATAAAGTTGATAGCATAGATGATGTTGTTTTAGCCTCTTTATATGCTGCAGAAATAAATTTATTCACTTTCACAAATGTCGAGGAACCACTTGAGGATGCACAGCATGAAGATGAAATTATGAATGTTTTTTCTTCTGATCATATGCAAGTTGAATATGAAACCTTCATATTTTCTAAACAAGGTGATAATGAATTGTGGCTGTAAGAAGAGGTCAGAAATGATCTTACCTATGAATCTTTCTATTTTGAAAATATGGATGCCAAAAATTTTAAACAAAGATTGGAAGATAGTGTTGTAAGTAGCCATGATAACTTTGATGTAGCTAAGAAAATGGATGAATCTTCTGGGCATGATATTGTTTACATTCTAAATTGGTATCTTAATGCTTCTGAGGATGAGTTCCTATGTGGTGTCATAAGGGTTGATTCACATGTCATAGTTGAAAATGATTTGGTGAGTCATGAAACTATTGAGTCAAGTCTTGCAAAGGAAGGAGAAACTGTTCCAGTCGTGGATGATATCATGTCACATAAAAATATGATTTGCAATACAAATTCTCAACCTAACACACTTCCAATTTTGCATAGAGTTGATGATTGGCCTTCTGATAAGTTGAATGATGCTTTATCTACAACCGAAAGAGTTGATTATATGCAGGAACATGATGAGACATACATTTTTTTAGATAATGTAGTCATTCCCACATACAGAACCAAAGAAAATTTTTTATCTCAAGGCTTGTGTGTGGGATGTCCGATTCGAGGGTTGGTCTCTCTTGGCTGGTCAAATCAAGTGCATAATGATGTTACAATTAGTGTTATTCAGTCAAAAGTTGGTATTCGTATGCTGGGCAATGTTGATGTGAGTCGTCAAATTAGAAGAGTGTACAATGAAGAATGGCTTCTCAGGCATCAAGTCATATCCAGAGAACTTTTGTATGATACCATTCTTATCAGTTTGATCATGGTGGTTATAAGTTCTCAACTAGTTGCTTGTGGGCTTCTTGTGCATCTGGCGTTATTTTGCAGAGGCTGTTATTTCTCCCATCCTATCAACAGATTTGCATGATCACTATGGGGTCTCTAGAGGTAGGGTCTTCATGAACATGTACATATTAGGAATTTTTGTTGTGTTGGTAGTGTAATTTCCTTTCATGTTTGTCTTGTTTTTTTGGTTTTCTCTAGCTCCTTTGTACCCTGTGCTCTTTGACTCTGTTGCCCCTTGGATTTACGCACTGGTCCACTCTCAAGGTTCTGGGTTCCTTGCTTCTTCCTTCTCAGTCCTCATCCCCAATCAGAGCTTGTTGTTACCCCAAAATTTGAACTTGAAGAATTTCAAATTTTAACACATTTTATCTAGCAAATCTTTATGATCAAATATCCACCATGCATCTTAATGATCTTATGAAACTCAGAAGTATTTCCCTTTTGTTGTTGGTAGTTTCATTAGTTCTGGAACTCTGAAAATCCCTGACTAGTTCCTAAGTCAAGGAGTCAGATGTTTTTAGAACTTCAGAACCTCTGACTCCATGGTTCCAAAGTTCTTGGTAAGCACGACTTCCCGACTCCTTCTACCAGTACACTTCTTTACAAGGATCTTCAAGTTTAGCCTTACATACAAGATGGAAAACTTTAGCAGTGGTCAATACGTCAGGGGTTCTTAATTTTTCTGAACTCATGACATATGGTTCTATGTTCTCGCTTCTCTACGACCCTGTGATTCTATAGTAAATTTCCCAAATTTCATTGTGCCGACGGTTCATTTAATGGTTTGTATGATATGTCAGAGACATCCTTTTAGGAATTATTAGGCACACAATTCAATCTTGGATCTCTTCCTTCAATAAATACTTGCACGATTGCATTAAATGTTGCCATTTATGGCAAGTGTAACGAATTGAGTTTGCTGAGGTGGCCGCACGAGGAAGTTTTATTTTATGCCATAAAGTAGGTGGTGACATTGTTGAATACATCTTACTAGAATATTTCAAAATGGTGCTTCCTGTGATCGATGGAGTTTGGGATGACGAACCATTACCGGTCCCGCAACCTAATCTGAATTAGCCTGAAGAAGAGCAAGTTGACATCATCTCTCAGCTACGTACAATGGCATGGAAAGAAAAGACTAGTTATACTAAATACCGCTGAGTTATTTTTGTTCTAGAGGAGGAAGAGGAATGTGCTAAGCTGCACAACCTTTTCATCGAGATCTGAATAGAAGGGAATAGAGCCCCTCCACCAAGGGAAGTTTAATTTCTCAACCTTGCATGTATAAAGTCTTTCAGTTTTGGTAGTAGTAACGGTAATTCTGGTAATGAAATGGTTCCACTCCAGTAACGCTCTTTTTCATGAATTGACATTTTCTTGGAAAGAAATAGTTTCGTTTGATGTGTGTGTGTGTGTGTGTCGATAAGAAACAGGGCTGTCTGGGAGTAATAGGAGAATAGGCATTTTTTTGTTTTCAATCACAGTTTAATGTACAGGAAAGAGTCTGTGAACTCATTTCGTATTGGAAAGATGAGGAATATATTTTCAAATCTGTGAATTTACCTATATTTTCTTTTGAATGCAATGTCCTTTGAGTCATGCAATCACTTCCATACAGTTTCTGTTATGTTAAATTGTGTTGATGTTTGTTTAAATCTTTGAATTTAGATTAATTCATCTGTTGAAAATGCTTTTGCTACTCATTCTTTTTTGTTTCTCATCGTGGGTGTGGGATAAATGAATTGTGTGTCAATTGTCTGTATTCACTTCATTTTGATTTGACTTTTCACATCTATTTCATGGCTATGGGTAGAAAGTAGTTTACCTTTTCTGCTTTCTGGTTAAAAGCATACCCAGTATTTCAATTCATTGCAGATTATACGAAGGTAGTTGTACTTTGTAAAATAAGTAGAGAGCACTTGCTATCACTAATGTGGATGACTCAACTATTGGTCAGGTTGTCATTTATGTGGGCAAGAGATTATAAATTTGAAGTGACAAATCTATCAGCCAACATTATTTAGGATTTGATGATATATTCAGAGCATTTGTAACATACTAACTCTCAAACAAGGCTTAAAACAAAAATTTCCCAAGAGATCAATATACATTAAGTGAAAAAGATTGAACTTCTTTTTTGTTTGAATTAAAATATTCTCAAGAAACTAAATTACATCATATAAGCATAACATCTTTTCTTAATATAGAACATGTATTAATATACAGAATCAACATTTTGTCTTTCATTTACAATGATCTATACTTGATAAAATTTTACATAGTTTATGAAATACAAGTCACATATCAAAAATGTATGTTGCATCTAGAATTCTGATATCCATATTTCAAGTCTCAGCAAGTCCTCTGCTAGAGAGAGAGAGAGAGCATCTTCCAAGTGCTTTACCTCCAACCATAGACTGGCGGTCCTTGCACACCTTTCAACTGGAAGTGGCCCTACCCTTCACGAAGAGTATAGACATAAGGTAACCAACTGGTATTTTCCATCTGAGTACTGGTGTTGTATCCTACATAACTCTATCGATCACATGACTCTAGACAATCCTCTAGCTAAGTATGATCATACTAATAGGTTATGAAATCTGGACACGATGAACTGACTAATGCATGCAAAGGTGTATGCACTAATTTGGCCAAAGATTATGTATAAATAGGCATTTAAAGTAAACATAGTCATAATGTCCACTCACCTCTAACTCGACTTGGATACTATCACATCATGCAGTTTGACTTGGTCAACTTGGTTTAACAATAGAGTCTTGTCTAACTCAAAATCTAGTCTTCTTGACTTAGGTTAGTTCTCATGACCCTGTCTTTCATACTATAAGACTTTATGGATTGACTATCCATTCAAAAGTGCCTCTTTCAATACTTGCACAAATTGAGGTCTATAACATATCAAATTCTACTCCTTGAGTCCATAACTTAAGTCGATTGTAATAAAACAATTTGGTTTCTCTACCAAGGGAAAATCACCATTAACTAAAAACAAACTTCCTTCAGACAAATCTAATACAACATTAAACTTAGGGTTTTAGACCATTTGTTGTTGATCCACATAAAATAGCTATAAACATGGTTGTAACCAAAAAGAGGAGTTATCAACTATTTCTAACTCTTCTAGGTCAAATCTAGGGTTTTATCCTCCCTATTCCAACACGATGGAAAAATAAACAAACTTATTTTCAAAAGAAAGTGAAAAGTAATAATATTGTAAGTAAGAGAATAACCTATAGTCTTCTTTTGACTACAGAGACATGTTTTTAATCTCTCAAACTATTACTCGTAATATACAGGCATATTCTCAATTATATAAAACCAAAGGTTCTAATCATGATTAACCTTCAACTAAGTTCATTTTGATTCTAAAAAGGAAAAATACTACTTCAATTTGCTATCAACTTAAGTTCAATGTCCAAGGTTGCTCTTTCTTTTATATACCATGATATTACTGATCATTGTTGTCTATTTCGTTTTGAGCAATACTTGAAAACTAACATATAAATCCACAAGCTTGACAACATTTCCCATAACATGTTTACGTAAAAACAATGTGTTTTCTATTTCACAAAACTAATATATATATATATATATATGTCATTCTCATTATCACGAGTGTTTGTAATCACAATGGATAAGTTGTAGTACTAATATTTACGTCGAATCATAGATAGAAAGATGAATCTATCACTTATCCACGTATATCGAATATAAAAATATACTTATCTATGTTTAAAGAATACAACAATACACTTTTATCTTCTGCCATTGCATCATTACAAACATCTCTGATTAACTCAAATTTGACATATAACTCACAAAAACTAGTATCTAGAAACTTACATAATATTGTCTAATCTAGATAGAGATCCTATGTTCTCATAAGATAATATACTACTGATGTCAAAAGAGTTTCATTCAATGTGAGTTTAAGAAGAAAACACAAGAAAATATGGTCGACTCTTACCTGATATTCTCATGTCGACCTACATTTTTTTCTTCTCTGCCACACCTCTTTCTCTAAACTACGTTTACTATTTCTTCTATCCTGTGATAAGCTTCCTTTTCTATATTGTGTTCACTGTCTTTCTCTAACTAGTGACAACCTAAGCTCTCATTCCTCTCAGCTCATGATATCCCTATTGTTATCTCCTATGATCCAATGCTATCCTTTTTCCCATGATAACATTGTTGTATATGCTCTATCGACTCATGCCTTAAGTCCATTTAAGACTCCACTCATCAGTCGTTATGAAAAAACTCCCTACTAAGTCACAGTTTCTCCACTTATTAAGCCTATGAATGCTCTTAAGTCGAGCATGAAAGGTAGAGGGGAACATGGCCATTAAATACCACTCCTCTAGTATACAACGACCCTCTTATAGCATCTTATGTTATTGAATGGGTTAAGAAAGAATGCTTCTACATTAAAGAAGGTTGTTATCATTAAAAACCCACTTTCAACCCCATACTCTCTACTCAAGAATATTTACATATTATAATCTAAAATAAAACTTAGATACTAAACAGTAGGAACTATAATAATGTGGCATAAACTTATGCACAATATGTGATTGGGTCGAGAAAACGTCCCCTTCACATACAACAAGAAATCAAGTTGATTTCGATTAGATGAAATATGAAATTTGATGTTGAAAACTATTAACAAGAAACACACTATTAATTACGTCCAACTACATCATTGCAGACAAACCTAATCTTGTTTACGATGCAAAGAACGACATTTTTTACAAAAAGTTGCCTTAGTCAAAAAATGACTAAGCTATCATTAAAAAGACTCTCAATGACATTGATAATTTGTCGAGTCAAAGAATAAACTTTTAAACCAACTTGATTAAGAATGACTTACCTTAATTGACAAGGGTTCACTAATTGAAGGTACACTATACTCATTAAAGGAAGCAAGGTACATGAAACACACTTCCTACACCAATCTAATGAAGGGAATGGAGTGCAAATTCATTTTAATCCTTACAATTGTAGCAACATTAAACTAATAACATAAAGATATCAACAATAACACAACACAGAAAGAAGGTGACACAAGATATACCATGGGGAAAACCTTTTCAGGTAAAAAACCCCACACTCTAAAACTTGCATAATGTATTATCTGAAACAATGGGTGTTTACAATACACTTGCAATGCAAGTCCTTACAAGAGTCTTCCAATGTCGATTCTAGAGTTATTCCGGCATCATAATAGTACCTGTAAAACCACTATGCAACTACAACTCCAAACTATGCATTTTATAGAGATTACAGGGCATATCTTGAGAGCATCTTGGGATAGGCGTCCATCTTGGCTTCATGGCCATTTCCAACATCAAAGGACACTTGTCCTTGCTTTCCTTACATCCCCTTACATCTGTCATACATGGCAGATTTGACTTTCCCAAAGTAGAGAGCTCCATGCTAAAAATAGACTATGACAAATTCTCTGACGCGACTTACAACCGTCATAAAATCTGCCCATAATAGCAATCTTGAAAGTTGTAAGAGAATCCATCATACAATGCTAAATATAGCATATTCTACTTACAACATATCATAGCCCAACTTGGGCGCCCAAAGATGCCTTATCTCTCATGCAAAGATGCCAACCGACACTTGTATGTACTTGTCATAAGAATCTCCAAACTTGGCCCTTACGCGTCATAGATTCCGTCATATGGAATATTTCCTTCCACATACCAAAGATGCTGACACATGGCAAATTAATGCCACCTCAAAATGGGATGCCCAAATCCATGTAGGATTGACTTGACCATCCAAGTCACATTCCAAGTAAGCTGACATGTCACCAAGCCACCTCACTATGTGACCAAACTGAATGTGCAAGTAAAATACAATATTAGGCAATAATTAAATATACAATTAAATTACCAATGCTAGGAATTTGCAAAGGTTGAGACACCTTAATTCCCAACATTCTCCCACTTGTCGAACACCTTTCAAGAGCTAAAAGAATTGACAAGATTTAACTGCTATAGGCCGAGAGGCCCATAGACTCTGAACACCATCTGAACTTCTCTGTGCTCACTGGTTTCGTTAATGCATCAGCAACATTCTTTAAAGTATCTACCTTCTCCAAACTTACCTTTCCATCCTCAACCATGTCTCGAACAAAGTGAAACTGAACATCAATGTGCTTGGTTCTAGCATGGAAAGTTGGATTCTTTGCAAGGCAAATTGTACTGACTGTCACAACCGATCGTGATCTAACCTGCATCAACACCAATATCTGAACATAATCTCTTAAGCCAAATGGCTTCCTTACAAGCATGAGTTGCTGCCATATACTCAGCTTCTGTCGTGGACAAAGCAACAATAGGCTGTCGCTTACTCATCCAACTAATAGCACCACCAAACAGTGTAAACACATAAGCACTGGTGGATCTCCTGCTGTCAATGTCACCTGCCCAACTGAATCCACAAATCCACGAATGTCAATGGAAAGCAGAGGTCCTGTAACATTACCATGATAGCAAATGGAATACTTGGAAGTACCCCTCAAATATCTGAACACTCACTTAACTACATCCCAATGAATCCGTCCAGGATTAGCCATAAATCGACTAAGAACTCCCACTGCTTGGGCAATGTCTGGTCTTGTGTAGACCATAGCACACATCAAACTACCATCAGCACTAGCATAAGGTACTCTACTCATGTCCTCCACCTCACTAGGAGATTTTGGACAATCCTCAACAGACAACTTTGTCCCCAAAGAAATGGGAACACACAATGGTCTACAATCTGCCATGCTGAACCTGTCTTCACATACTTACTCTGGCTTAACCAAAGTTTTATGTTGGTTCTGTCTCTTCTGATTTCCATTCCTAGAATGTACCTGGCTGCCCCTAAATCTTTCATTTCAAAATGTGCTGACAACTGAGATTTAAAATCAGAAATCATATTCTTACCCTTCCCAATGAGCAACATATCACCAACATATAGTGCAACAATGAGAATACGATCACCATCAAATTTATAGTACACACAGTGATCCGATTTCAATCTTACAAATCCAATTGACAACATAAAGGCATCAAACTTCAAGTACCATCTCCTAGGGGATTGCTTCAAACCATACAAAGACTTTTTAAGTTTACAAACCAAATTTTCTTTACCTTTCACCATGTAATGCTCTGGCTGTGACATGTAGATTTCTTCCTCCAAGTCACCATGAAGGAAAGTTGTCTTCACATCCATCTGTTCTACCTCCAAGTCATAAGCTGCTGCGAGAGACAACAGGGATTGAATGGATGTCATCTTTGCAACGGGAGAGAAGATATCACCATAATCTATACCCTCCACTTGTGAATACCCCTTTGCAACCAATCTGGCCTTATAATTCTCAACACTGCCATCTGCACCAAATTTCTTCTTGAACACCCATTTGCATCCAACGGGTTTCCGTCCAGGAGGCAAAGGCACCAAGTCCCAAGTTTGATTCTTTTCCAAAGAAGCCATTGCTTCCTCCATGGCCTCCTTCCAGGAACCTGCATCTTTCATAGCCAAAGCATCTGACATAGTTCTAGGTTCATCACTGTTAGTGATTAAAGCATAAGCACAACTAGAATCAAGCAATGTAAAACCAAACCTTTCAAGTTGCTTTCTTATCCGTGTAGACCTCCTCAATGGCTGAGGTTGAGGTTTAGCTTCTTCATCTAAGCTTTCAGAGCTGCTAGAGCTCTCCTCTTCATCAGATCCAACATTGTCTTTCTATGCAGTCTTCTCAGGGGTGAGAGGAAACTGAACAACATCCTCTTTCTTTTCTTTTTCTTCTAGCTGTAAAAGAGTGGAAGAAGGTGTAAGCTCTCTGAAGATGACACTTCTGCTATACAACGCTTTTTCAGCCACAGGGTCCCAAAGCTTGTATCCTTTCACACCAACACCATAGCCAATGAAGATACACTTAACAGCCTTGTTTTCCAACTTTGACCGCTTCTCCCTAGGCACATGTGCATATGCCTCACAACCAAAAACACGAAGATGCCTTATTGAAGGCTTTCTACTAGACCACACCTCCATGGGTGTCTTTCCAAGAAGAGATGATGTAGGAGATCTATTTACCAGATAGCAAGCAATGGCAACAGCTTCAGCCCAAAACTTTTATTCTAGGCCAGATCCACTAAGCATACTCCTAGCCTTCTCCATCAGTGTCCTGTTCATCCTCTCTGCAACTCCATTTTGTTGTGGGGTGTATGGAGTTGTCTTATGTCTTTCAATCCCAAGTTCCTTGCAATACTTATCAAATTTTGTAGAACAGAACTCACCACCGTTGTCAGTTCTCAAGCATTTAATCTTTTTACTAGTCTAATTTTTAGCAAAGGCCTTAAACTCCTTAAACTTGCTATATACTTCAGATTTGCTTCTAAGAAAATAAATCCATGTCCTTCTACTGTAATCATCTATAAAAGATACAAAATATATAGATTTTGATAACAAAGGAACATTACAGGACCAAACACATCAAAATGAATAAGGTCCAACACACCAGAAGACTTATGAGAACTCGAGTAAAACTAAACACGGTTTTGTTTTCCATAAATGCAATGTTCGCAAAAGTCAAACTCAAGATTACAATCATCTAACCCCTCAATGAGGTTCTTATTTTTTAGGGTACGCAGACCCTTCTCACCAATGTGGCCAAATCTCTTATGCCATAACATTGTCTTTTCAGCATGAAGTTTAACTTCCAATGCATGATTACAACCATCCAGACTAGAAACAACAGATTTCTTCACTGCTGCCCTCTTCTTGAGTCAGAAGAACTATTGCATTGTGAAATACATGCCTCCAGCTGAAACAGAGTACCTCTCCTAGTACCCTTAGAAGCACCATAGCTCCTCTAGTCATCTTGCATACTTCTTTCGAAAAGACAACCTGCACACCTACATCATTCAACATACTTATAGAAAGCAGGTTCCGTGCTAAGCCTGGGATGTGCATAACCCCAGAGATCCCCTTCACTCAACCATCAGGGAATCGGATAGAGACTCTTCCACGACCAACAATCTTCAGATGAGAGTCGTCACCCAGATACACCTTTACACCATCGAACTCCTCATAGTTAGTGAACCAGTCTCGATGCGAGGTCATGTGGAATGATGCACTAGAGTCGATTAGCCACACATCATCAGATGCATGGGTTTCCAGGGCTGCGATGAAAGCATCGCCATCATCTTGTGACTTGTCAGAATTTGAATCAGGAGCTTTCTTTTTCTTCTTCTTCTCCTCTTTGCATTCCTTTCAAAAATGCCCAATCTTGCCACAGTTCCAACAAAGAGCCTTGGACTTTCCAGGAGATTTGGATCTCCCACGAGATTTGGATCTACCCTTCTCATCTTTCTTGTCCTTCTTTTTCCCTTTCTCTTTGGGTCTTCCATGAACTGCAAGGGCCTCCTTGGCTACCTTAGAAGACTTTCTCCGCATCTTTTCAAACAACGGTGAAGAAACCACTTCTTCCATTTTGAATGTGGATGTGGTGCTTCCAATTGCCATGACAAGATGATCCCATGAGTCCGGCAGAGAACAAAGCAGGGTCATACACCAATCTTCCTCCTCCATCTTTACACCAATAGATGTCAATTGTGCAACCAACATGTTAAAAGAATTCATATGTTCAACAACGGATCCTCCATCCTCCATTTGAAGAGAATACAGCTTCTTTCACAGAAAAAGTTTATTAACCAAGGATTTGGCTTGATACACATCTCCCAACTTCTTCCAAAGCAAGGTTGCAGTCTTCTCCTCATGGACATTTAACAACATAGAATCAGCAAGACTAAGTCTTATGAGACCCTTAGCCTTCCGATCCTTGAGATCCCACTCATCTTGTGACATTGCAGCTAGTTTAGTTCCATAAACACTTTCCCAAAGGTCTCGGTCTACAAGCATGTCTTCCATCTTGAGCTTCCACGGCTTGAAATTAGTGCCATTGAATTTCTCTATTTCAAATCTTCCGGATGTGCTTGCCATCTTCGCGCTGCAACAAGATCATAGAATACTCTACATAGACTTCCACTCAATCGAAGATTAGCTCAAAAAACCCCTACCCAACAACTAGGATCACAGGTGATCAAGCTCTGATACCAACTAAAAGGAAGCAAGGTACATGGAACACACTTCCTACACCAATCTAATGAAGGGAATGGAGTGCAAATTTGTTTTAATCCTTACAATTGCAGCAACATTAAACTAATAACATAAAGATATCAGCAATAACACAACACAGAAAGAAGGTGACACAAGATATACCGTGGGGAAAACCTTTTCAGGTAAAAAACCCCACACTCTAAAACCTACACAATGTATTATCTGAAACAATGGGTGTTTACAATACACTTGCAATGCAAGTCCTTACAAGAGTCTTCCAATGTCGATTCTGGAGTTATTCCAGTAGCATAACAGTACCTGTAAAACCACTATGCAACTACAACTCCAAACTATGCATTTTATAGAGATTACAAGGCATATCTTGAGAGCATCTTGGGATAGGCATCCATCTTGGCTTCATGGCCATTTCCAGCATCAAAGGACACTTGTCCTTGTTGTCCTTACATCCCCTTACATCTATCATACATGGCAGATTTGAGACTTTCCCAAAGTAGAGAGCTCCATGCTAAAAATAGACTATGACAGATTCTCTTACGCGACTTACAATCGTCATAAAATCTGCCCATAATAGCAATCTTGAAAGTTGTAAGAGAATCTGTCATACAATGCTAAATATAGCATATTCTACTTACAAAATATCATAGCCCAACTTGGGCGCCCCAAGATGCCTTATCTCTCATGTAAAGATGCCAACCGACACTTGTCTGTACTTGTCATAAGAATCTCCAAACTTGGCCCTTACGCGTCATAGATTCCATCATATGGAATATTGCCTTCCACATACCAAAGATGAAGACACATGGCAAATTAATGCCACCTCAAAATGGGATGCCCAAATCCATGTAGGATTGACTTGACCATCCAAGTCACATTCCAAGTAAGCTGACATGTCACCAAGCCACCTCACTATGTGACCAAACTGAATGTGCAAGTAAAATACAATATTAGGCAATAATTAAATATACAATTAAATTACCAATGCTAGGAATTTGCAAAGGTTGAAACACATTAATTCCCAACAACTCAGACGGCCAATGAACTGTTCAAAACCAAATTTCTATTCTCCTCTCCTTAGAAGATACTCTCTCTCTTTCTTGGAGAGTGGTCGAAACCTATTTTTCTAAATACAACTTGCAATCATCAAATCATGATTAGTGCATCATTAGTCCATTCACAAATCTTATGAATAACAAATCAAAATTTCATAACGTAAATTTTTGAATTTTTCAATCACATGTATTATTCTTAATCACATGAACTAATATTTAAGAAATCAAGGATTTACTCTGACATTATATCATAATGTCTAAACATTTCTTCAAAAAATTCAATTCTATTCACGTAAAAGTAAATAGTAAAATCAAAGCCAAATTTTGGGATTTAACATATCTCTCCCCTAAAGATTCATCATCCTTGATGATTCAATGTATCAAAACGAAATCTAAAACAAGTTTTTGTTTAATTGCTTAAAACATGAAATAAATGAGGAAATCTTTGATAGAACTTGTAAAGGGTAAAATTTTGGATTTGTTTTATGTGGGTTTAAATCCTCCTTTCACCAATTACATTCAAGGACCTTTGGATCGAGTGGCAGAGCTCTATCAGGTCCTTGGTCACTCACGAATGTAGGGAAGCTTGCATTAGGTTGTTTGATTATTAATTATTCTTCTCTTATGCTTAATTAACCATCAAAACCCTAATTATGCAAATACGAAAGCAAATTGATGAATTACAGAAAATGTTGCTACAAAAAGATGCAAAATGACAAATAAATGTGTACCTATTTTTGGTGTTTCGAGGCAGAAAAGTTGGAGACAAAGGTGCGGGCACCCAAGTCCAATGCCTAACTTTTTGTCCGGATCTGGGAACTCAGCCTACAACTCTTTCCTATTGTTTCATAGATTTTCCTATTGCGAAACTTTGGGGACTAGGGTGCAGGTGCCCTAGTCCAAGGTGTCCTTTTTTCTTCTATTCTGCACTTCAGACACTTTAAGATGCTCATCTACAACTCCACTTTGTCTAGATCCTCCTCATGTAACCTGCAACCATGAAAACTTTGGGAGGCGGTTGTGGTGTTTAGAGGCTTGCCTCAGTCAAGCCCCGGAGGACACTTAAGTCTCTGAACACTGTTGTTAGATAGAGAGTGCATGCCCTTGTGAGGTAGAGCCAAAATCCAAATGAAATAATGATGAAAACATAATATAATGTCACCTTGTAGTGAAGGTCTCACGGGAGGAAGATGCTCTTCACTTTATGAGAAGATGATTGCTCAAATCTGCAAAACACAAACACATAAACCACACAAATTTGCTCTTGCAACACAATGAAAGCCTTGAATCACCAATGCACATACAAGTTGATAGCTAGTTGTAATCTAGTTTCAAATGAATGCTTAAACGTGCTTTTATATGCAACTACAAACATTCCTGCCAAGAATTTTGTAATGCAAACTTATCATGTCGACATAGGACCTAATTAACAGTCATAAGCCGACATTCAAAATTTGGGACTGACCCAAAATAGGGCAGGACTAGGGTGCAGGTGCCCAAGTCCTCCCCCCTATTTTGGGCAAGGTTAGGTTCAAGGGGTCCCCCTAGCCCCTATTTGCCAAGGAACCCAAGGTTCATTCCATCGGGATGTTGAAATATGATCTAAAATGTCCTAAATGCACACAAAAGACCCGAGAGCTAAACCTAAAGAGAGAAAAGCCCCCAAGGGGACATTTTTTGACATTACATTTAGCCCCCACTTTAATTTATGTATAAACGCAAGGCCAATACATCCATTAAAGTACGGTCACAAACACAGCAAACATGCCAAGCATAGAGAAGACACGCCAATCACATAGAAGACAGTAACAGGCATGCAAAACACGGAGAAGATAGTTAGAGTCACGCAGAACATAGAGAAGACATCAATTGCATAGAAGACACATTAATGCATGGAAGACAGGAATGAATCTTTTCTTTTCTTTTTCTCATATATATGAAATGCAAATACAAGTACTGGAAAGTAAACAAACCTACCATAATGCAGGATGCACTCATCGCGTAGGTCTTTAAACTGCATATATGGGGCAACATACATGCAAGACACACAAAACATCTGAAAATGCAGGATGCACCCATCGCACAGGTCTTTACACTGCATATGGGGCAACAAACATGCCACACAAAACAAGAACGCCAAACACACACTTTGAAGACACGGAGAAAACATGACAGACAAGCAATGGAGTGTTCCCTATTGCTAGGCTTATCACCATCTCAGGCACATTATAGGCACACACCAACAATTGGGCTTCACTACAACAATCACCGAAGACACGCTTAAGGGTTGAGTTAGTCACAAAACTGCTCCACGCCTCCACAGAAGACTTTTGAAAATGGCAGGATGTGCAATCTGCTATGAGAAGTACACCATCCGTGCCTCCGCACAGGGCTTAAGAAAAAGGATATGCTCAATATCCCACCTCCGCAGAGGACTTACATGATTGATTGATTGCAAACAAACTCAGGCTACATGATGCACTCATCGCGCAAGTCTTTAAACTACATCTGAGGACAAGCACATAGCTAACATCTACAACAAACAACTTACCTTATGTATGCCCCCACCTTAAGGTGGTTGATATCAGGTATCGATATCAAGCACGTTAAGGTAGGAAAAAAACACACAAGGGAACACAAGCTCTTGCAAAGCCCATGCCCCCTAGAGGTGACACGTACTTTACAATCGCCAAATGTTCCCACAAACACATCCCTGCAAGAAACATGTTAGTGTCTACATAATCATGATAAACAACAACATCAATGCATATGATTAGCTACACAAAGAGCCAAGGTTATGCAATGAAGTCAGATCTCGAGGATAACCACGGGGCTACATCACGAAGCTCTCTGAATCGAGTACCACCAAGGCAAGATTCAAAGACAAACGAAGGTGCGCAGAGCAGCAATATTGTTAAGGTTTGTAAATGCGACAAAACATCATCAAAATCACTACACAAAAAGCACAAGTGCTTCTACTAGCCAAGTGTTGGATAATTTATTACAACCCCATCGTCATATTAGGAACTAAGTCCATTTTTTGATTGCTCTCGAAAGGGACACTAGGTCCACATCAGTATAATTTTTTGTCATTTGCCCGCTAGATAGAAATGCTAGAGGAAGGGAAATAATAAATAAGAGAGGAGAAACAAGTGTCTTAGGGACAGTCACGTAGGAGGGTGCCCCCAAGTCACCAACTGCAACGCTATATCCATAAGACACAACACACAACGATGAAATCAAAGAGAGAGGCAATGTAGAAGAATGATGATACAAATAGAAGGTTACAACAAAGGCAGTCTCCTGGTATCCTGGACCTTACGGGAGAATCTAAGGTCATCCCAAGAGGCCTAAACAACACATAGCACATCACAGGGGAAGCACATCATGAGAGAGATAAAGGATTAGAGATACTTATCTGTAGGGTCCCTGTCGGGCTAGCAGGTATCATAAAGTAAATCATCATCATCCTCCCACTGCCTAATGTTAGAGGAAAGTGGGACATAAGGCACCATAGCCCAATTCATATCTTTCTCATCATGTTGTTCATTCATAGGATCATCTTTGTTTGGCTCAATATTAGGTTTAATGTTTTCTTGTTGAGATGTGAGATTTATAGCATAAGCTTGTCTCTGTCTTCTTCTTTCTCTTGCTTTTCTATTTTGTTTTCTTTTACCACTTATCTCTTGTAAGATACGGCTCTCCTTTTTCATAGGTTTATGCAATTTAGAAGATGAAGCACCAGGATCAAACCTCATTTGTCGTGGTGGAATCTTTTGTTGTTGACAATGACCTCCCAATCCTTGTAATGATTTCGAGGGAGGAACCTTAGCATAGAGACCTTGTCCTTTCAGTCTAAGGTTCTCTTCACATGCGGGTTGTTCATCTTTTGTCATTTCTTGCATAGAAGGACCGGGCATTGGATGTAAAAGTTTTGCTTTGTAATTTCAATAACTCAGAAAGGTAAAATCTGTTTGTCGCTCTGGTTCCTTTTCAATTTTATTACAAAAGTAATCCAGTATGCAATGCTTTTTCTGAACCAAAGGTTTATACTTATTGTGAGGGACAGTGATCACGCGTCCATCCAAAGGGAAATTTTAAACAATGGTGAATTGTTAAAGGGACAACTTTCATTTCTTTTAACCAAGGATGTCCCAATTTAATGCAGAAGAGGTCAGAAACAGGGACAAGATCAAACCATTGCTCAACATGTTTTTCAAACAATGTTACCAACAATGATATCTTCCCAGAAGTGTTTATAAACGTTCCCTTATGAGTTTTAATCATCATGTCTGAAGGGTCATAAGAACCTTGCATTAATTGATGCGCAAAGAGGAACTCTTCAGTAGCCACATTAGTCATGCAATTAGGATCAACAAGAGTTCCATTTACAGGGTTTCCCATTATTTTCACAATGATATAAAGAGGTCCATCAGTGTCTCTGATTGTTCTATCATGAGGAGTAAACACAATTTCGGGTTCAGGGACCTTTCTTTTCATGTAAGGCCTGGGAGGAAACCCATTGTTGTTATTGCGAGTAGAGGCCATGTTTAAATTTTCAAATCAATGTCAAATCAGATGTAAAATATTTTTCACAAGTTATGCAAAAGACAAGTGCAAAGCTATATGCAAAAATGACCTAGAATGTTTGATTTTTTGTACTTTTTTCAATGCAAATGAATGAAAAAAAAGGTGTTGTAAGGATTTTGCTTAGGGAAAGTGAATAATATGTCTGATATTAGTCCAAAACAGCAATAATATCCTTTACAACATGCTTTTTATGCAAACCTAGGGTGACGACTAGTCACAAGTTAGTGAAAATACCAAAAATATGCACTTTTTCACCCAATTTTCACTACAAGAGGCCTATAAAGAGGTGTTGTGAATATTTTTAGGAGGGGAAGAAAATAATTACCCTAATGAAAACAAATTAGTGCAAAAATAATCTTCACAACATGCTTATAGTGCAAATCTAGGGAATCGGTAAGGCGAAAGCTAGTGAAAATCAATGTTTTTCAAGCCCTAGGTTTGAGATCTTGACACAAAATGATATATGAATGATTTGAAGTATGATTTATGATTCAAGTGAAATAAACTCAGATCTTAAAATGATTTTCAAGCTCTAAGATGCAAAATGCAAGTGTAAATTTAGTGAAAAACCAATGAAATTGTTAGTTTTTTGTTGAAATTTTCAATGCAAAAATACAATTATTTGAGATCTAAATGCAAATTTACATCTAAATGCAAGAATGCATCCAAATGAAAGTTTTAAAGTGTCTCTAAAATTAGTATGAAAATATGAAAAGAAGATTTTACCTACAAACCCTAGATTTTGGAATTACTAGGTTTAATGAAAATTGTCAAAATTTCTACAAAACCCTAGCAATTTTATGATGAATATGCAATACAGGTGACTGAATTTTTATAATTTTTTGTATTTTATATCAGATCTGATGCAAAAATCATGAATTAGGAAAATTTAGAATGAATTGATGTAATTTAGTAACCCTAACAATGCAATTTTTTCAATTTTTTTGAAATTTTCTCAATGCAATAAGATGAATGACTATATGAATAAATGAAATCAATTCAAATCTGATGCAAAACACTCAAAAATGTGAAAAATTCAAAAAGAACATGGGTTCACCAAAATGTAAAGGGTAAAATTTTGGATTTGTTTTATATCCTCCTTTCACCAATTACATTCAAGTACCTTCGGATCGAGTGGCAGAGAACTATTAGGTCCTTGGTCACTCATGAATGTAGGGAAGCTTGGATTAGGGTGTTTGATTATTAATTATTCTTCTCTTATGCTTAATTAACCATCAAAACCCTAATTATGCAAATACGGAAGCAAATTGATGAATTACAAAAAATGTTGCTATAGAAATATGCAAAATGACAAATAAATGTGCATCTATTTTCAGGGTTCCAAGGTAGAATAGTCGAGGACAAAGGTGTGGATGCCCAAGTCCAGGGAACTCAGTATGCAACTCTTTCTTGTTGTTCCAGAGATTTTCCTATTGCGAAACTTCAAGGACTAGGGTGTGGGTGCCCTAGTCCAAGGTGTCCTTTTTTCTTCTGTGCTACACTTCAGACACTTTAAGATGCTCCTTTACAACTCCACTTTGTCTAGCTCCTCCTCCTGTAACTTGAAACCATGAAAACTTTGGGAGGGGGTTGTGGTGTTTAAAGGCTTGCCTCAGTCAAGCCCCAAAGGACACTTAAGTTTCTGAACACCATTGTCAGATAGAGAGTGCATGCCCTTGTGAGGCAGAGGCAAAATCCAAATGAAATAATTATGAAAATATAATATAATGTCACTTTGTAGTGAAGGTCTCACGGGAGGAAGATGCTCTTCACTCCATGAGAAGATGATTGCTCAAATCTGCAAACACAAACACATAAACCACACAAATCTACTCTTGGAGCACAATGAAAGCCTTGAATCACTAATGCACATACAAGCTAATAGCTAGTCGTAATCTAGTTTCAAATGAATGCTTAAACATGCTTTTATATGCAACTACAAACATTCTCGCCAAGAATTTTGTAATGCAAACTTATCATGTCGGCATAGGACCTAATTAACGGTCATAAGCTGACCTTCAAAATTTGGGACTGACCCAAAATAGGGTAGGACTAGGGCGCGGGCACCCAAGTCCTCCCCCCTATTTTGGGTAGGGTTAGGTTCAAGGGGTCCCTCTAGGCCCAATTTTCCAAGGAACCTAGTGTTCATTCCATCAGGATGTTGAAATATAATCTAAAATATCATAAATGCACACAAAAGACCGGGGAGCTAAACCTAAAGAGGGAAAAGCCCCCAAGGGGACATTTTCTGACATTACAGAACTCATGGTAATCCTCCCATGTAGCACTATCTTTTGCATACTGGTCCCACTGGACCTTGCACTGCATATGCTCTCTATTACGCAAGTGGGGCTTGCATGTTTCAAGCACCTTGAGAGGCTCGATCGTGACCACTCCTAGGTCCTGTATTTGTAATGCATTCCAATTAAGAATATGGTTATTTCCTATAATATACTTTTTCAAATAAGAAATATGAAAAACATTATGCATTCTAGATAGAGTTGGTGGTAGAGCAATTTTGTAGGCAACTGGATTGATCAATTTGAGCACTTTGAAGGGTCCTACATAATGAGGAGCTAATTTTGAAGACTTTCCAAATTTTATAGAACTTTTCTGAGGTTTGACCCTCAAAGGGACTTTTTCTCCAATAGAGAATTGTCTCAATATTCACTTGGTATAAGCATAACTTTCATGTCTATCATTGGCTTATGCCAATCTCTTTCTGATCAATTTTACTTTTTCTTCTAGTTCTACTAGCATTTCTAGACCAATGCTAATCCTATCTTTGAGCTTATCCCAGCTTATAAGAGTTCAGCATTTTCTTCCATACAATACTTCAAATGGTGCCATTTTGATAGCATAATGATAGGAGTTGTTATAAGCAAATTCCACAAGTGGTAAGTATTCCTCCCACTTATATTGTTGATCCATGCAATACATTCGTAACAAATTTCCTCTAGAACTTGGTTAACTCTCTCAGTTTGACCATCTGTTTCAAGATGATAAGTTGTACTCACATCAAGCTTGGTTCTTAGCACTGAGAATAAGGTTTTCCAAAACCTTGATGTCATGCGTGCATCTCTATCTGAGATAATCTTGTTAGGAATTCTATGTAATCTAAACACTTCTTGATCAAATTTGTGAGCTAAAACTGGTGCTCCATCAGTTAAATTTCTAGATATGAAATGAGCTACCTTTGTGATTTTATCTACCACTACTAAAATTGCATCACATCTATTTCTAGACATTGGAAGACCTTGAACAAAATCCATACTTATGATTTGCCACTTCCATTCTGGTATATCATGTGGATACAAAAGTCCTGCGGGATGTTGATGTTCTGCCTTAACTCTCTAGCATTTTAAGTAGCTTGCCACAAATATTACAACATCATTCTTCATTCCTTTCCAAAAATAAAGATGTTTTACATCTGCTAGAAGTTTGGTTACTCATGGATGTCCTGAGTATGGTGCAAAATGAACTTCTTTCCACACAAGATTCCTTAGTTCAGCAAAATTAGGAACATACATTCTTCCTATGTATCTCATCGATCCATCAGACTCTAAATGAAACCCATCATACCTTAAATCTTGAGGACTTGCCATAATATCTTTCTTAACTTGCTCATAGTATTCATCACCTAGTAAACTTTTCAACACTAAATCCTTAAAGTTTGCATGAATTGAGACAATTGAAGAAATATGTCTTCACCGACTCAAAGCATCTGCTACTCTGTTCTCTATACCTTTGATATAACTTATCTCAAAGTCATAGTCAGATATCAACTCTAACCATCTCCTTTGTTGGGCATTCAGATGAGACTGAGAAAATATATACTTAAGACTTTGATGATCTGACTTCAACACAAAGGTTTTCCCTAACAAATAGTGACACCATACTTGCAAACCATGCATAACTGCTACCAATTCTAAATCATGCAGAGCACAATTTTTCTCGTAAGCTTTTAACTTTTTAAACTTATAGGCTATCATTCGCCCATCTTGCATAAGCACTCCCCCTAAACCTTCTCCTGAGGCATCAGTTATTACCTCAAACTAACCTTCGGGATCGGGGACTTTTAGAATTGGTGTCGTTGTCAATTTCTCTTTTAATTGATTGAATGCCTCTTGACATTTGTTTGACCAATCAAAACATTTCCCTTTCCTTTGCAATGAAGTGATTGGACTTGCAATTTCAGAGAAATTCAAAACAAACTTTCTATAGTATCCTGCTAATCCCATGAAGCTATGCATTTCATGCACATTCTTAGGTATAGTCCAATCTAGGATAGCTTTGATCTTTGTTGGGTCTACAAAAATCCCTTCAATGGAAATTATGTGTCCTAGATATTGTATTTTCTCTTGGAAGAATGAACACTTAGAAAATTTTCCATATAACTTATGCTCTCTTAACTACTACAATACTATTCGCAAATATTACAAATTTTCTTCTTCAATCTTAGAATAACTAAGAATATCATCAAGAAAAACTAGAACAAACTTGTCCAAACAATCTCTAAATGCACTATTCATCATATTCATGAATGTGGTAGAGGCATTCGTAAGTCCAAATGGTAACACTGTAAACTCATAGTGCCCATATCTTGTTCTAATAGTTATTTTGTGGATATCTTCATCCTTCAATTTTAGTTAATGATATCCTGATCGTAAATTGATCTTTGAAACACATAAGCTCCATGTATTTGATCAAATAGATCATCTATACGTGGTAATGGATACTTATTCTTTATTGTTTCTTTATTAAGCATACGATAATCTATACACAAATACAAAGTTTCATCCTTCTTTTTAACAAATATTACTGGTGCAGCCCATGGACAAACACTAGGCCTGATCAATCCTTTAGCAAACAATTCTTGTAATTGGGCTTTTAATTCCATCAATTCTGTAGTAGTCATACGGTAAGGTGCTTTTGATATTGGCTCAGATCTTGGTTTAATATCAATTGCAAAATCAAAGACCCTTTTGGGTGGTAGACCTAGAAGTTCCTCTAGAAAAATATCCTAGAAATCTCGAAGAAAAGGATAACTTTCTTCAAAAGGCAAACTTTGCTTTCCAATACTTTCCTCGATTTGTTCCATTTTTACTGCAAAGCGTTGGTACCCTTTTTGCCTAGCCCTTTTCAATTACTTAGTAGAGATTGGTCAAATCTTGACTTCTCTTTGAATACCTTGCAAAAGGACCTAATTTCCCACATCATTTAAACATTCAACTATTTTTTAAAAATAGTTAAACTTGGCTCTATGTTTCCACAACCAATTTATTCCTAAGATAACATCATAGGAACCTAAGGGAGCTAAATATAAGTTCACCTCAGTTGAAATACTAGAGAGATCAATCTTAGCTTCAAATAAACTTTGTTCTACCTGAGCCTTAGATTGGTTAGCATATTCTACTGACCAAGGTTTAGCCATATAACTAGCTCTTCTAGGAAACTTATTCAATATCTTAGGAGAAATAAAAAAATTTGCTCTAGTATCAATCAAAATAGAGATAGGGACTCCAAACAAGGTACCTACCATCTCTATAGGAGTGATTTGATACTCCACTTAGTGATTATTGAGTGTTGAATGAATCCTTTGCTAAAATGCTGCTTGTTGGATAGGTAAAGCATTACCTCTTGGCTAACCACTCTAGTTCTTCTTGGTTGGGTATTGACTAGCATAATGGTCACCTCCACAAGTAAAGCATCCTCCAGGAGGTCCTCTCTTTTTATTTGTCTTACAAGGATTATCCTCAGTCCTCTTGAAATTACCATTCTTCTTTTCATTGTTGGACCCACTCTTATACTTTTGGGTTCCTTTGCCATTTCTCTTATTCTCATAATTCTTATCATTCCTCCTCTTAGAAGATTGGGAATTTGGAGTCTTATTGAACCTCTTGTGATTTCTATCATGATAAGTTGATATGGACTTCAACTTTTGGTCCTACTTAATGGCCTTCTCATAAACTTGATCCATTGTCGTAGGACCATGCACATCCACTTCACCACCAATCTAATCATTCAAACCCATGATGAATTTCCTAATTTGAAATCTTTCATCCTTATGATATTGGGGTACATACGTTAGAAGACAAGTAAACTTCTCTCCATAGTTGACTATTAACATATCCCCTTGATGTAGATTTTGAAAATCTATCAACTTTTGGTCAAAGAAGAGTTGTGACAACCACCTTTTATGGAATAGTTTAACAAACTCATCCCAAGTTACCCTTAAGGAACTTAATCCTAATTCAATCTTCTTATTCATCCACCAAGTGGATGCTTCTGCTGCCATCTGATAGGCTCCCCATACTGCTTTGGTTATTTCTGAATAATTGCTTATCTAAAAATACTTTTCCATGTCCGTTAACGAATCCTCAGTAGCATCTCTAGTCACTATTCCATCAAACATAGGTGGTGTGACTTTCTTCATATCTTTATACATTTCTAAATCAAGCCTATCCCTTACTTCTCTCTGGGGTCTATGATTATCAGGATTCTCACTATTTTCACTATGCTCTTGATGATTTTCTTCACTCACTCCATGAGAGATCTCATTTCCTCCTTCAGGATTCTCTTGATCTCTTACTTTTTTCTCTAAGGTACCAAGTATCTCTTTGGTTTCTGTAAGCATAGCTAGGATTTGATCTAACTTTTCCATAGGATTAACTGGAGGGTTATTATCCTCCTGACTTTCACCTTGATTTGTTCTTGTACGAACCATGATGTTGTTTTTCTCACACCTGAGAATATTAAGTTATCTATTAGTTTTCTAAATTTAATGTGACTCATTAAATAAAAAACATAATTAACTCAAAAGTAAACATCATATTATACAAAACAATTTCATCTTTATTATAGTTTATTTTTGAATAACCACATCCTTATTTATACATAAAATGACTCAATTGTCATAATCAAGGGGAGTATATCCCTCTGATTTACTATCAGATACTTAGTTAAGAGGAGTATATCCTTCTGATTCACTATTAGATACAAGTACAATGATCTCAGAAGATGAGGGTATACGAGGGTCTCTCCTAATCATAGGTGTGTTAGCTAGCAGTGAATAAGCTGTGATCTTAGCTACGATATTAGCTACCTCAAAAAAATTGTTCTTTTCTCACTTAATTCAAGACATGGCATTACTAAGAGTTTCAGTATCACCAAGCCATATTACATTTTCATAGTTGGTTCCTTTTATGGTTTTAACTATCGTCTCTCATTCTTTCTTGGCTTTCAGGTAGTGTTGATTTCTGATAACTGACTTCCTGGCAGTCATCTTGAGTCGCACCATCTTGACAGATAATAGGTTAGCATAGTGAACTCATAAGCCCTAGTGTTGAACCTGGTAACTCTGATACTATAGATAACATACTAACTCTCAAATAAGGCTTAAAACAAAAATTTACCAAGAGATAAATATACATTAAGTGAAAAAGATTAAACTTTTTTTTTTGAATTAAAATATTCTCAAGGAACCAAATTACATCATAGAAGCATAACATCTTTTCTGAATATACAACATGTATTAATATACAAAATCAACATTTTGTCTTTCATTTACAATGATCTACACTTGATAAAAATTTACGTAGTTTATGAAATACAAGTCACATATCAAAAAATGGATGTTGCATCTGGAATTCTCGTATCCATATCACAAGTCTTGACAAGTCTTCTGCTGGAGAGAGAGAGCATCTTCTTAGTGCTTTACCTCCAACCATAGACCGGCGGGCCCTCGTACACCTTCCAACAGGAAGTGGCCCTACCCTTCACGAAGAGTATAGACATAAGGTAACCAATTGGTATTTTCCATATGAGTACTAGTGTTGTATCCTACATAATTCTATCAATCACACAACTCTAGACAATCCTCTAGCTAAGTATGATCATACTAACAGGTTACGAAATATGGACACGGTGAACTGACTAATGCATGTAAAGACGTATGCACTACTTTGGCCAAAGATTCTATATAAATAGACGTTTAAAGTAAGTGTAGTTGTAATATCCACTATGATGCCTCCTATGATATGATTATGGTAGATGGATATAATGTTATGAATACATTGACATATGTTGTACTCACGTTGATGACTTTCCTGATCTCAGTTATGTTAGTTCGTATGATAGTCAATATGGGATCTTGATGATCATTTTTGTGATACTGATGACTTATATGCTCTAACATTATTTTGCATTCTAGGTGATTATGATGTCGATATGACCATGATTGTTGCATGTTAGAATTGATTATCTTGATGATTATTATGTTGTGTTTATGATTATGGAATACCCCATGTTGTATGATGATGAGGATATGTTTATGTTTTATGTACATGTCATATTGATCTCTCCATGACGTGTTTGTATGATGAGAGACGAAGTCATGTTCCTCACTTGTGAGGGCCAGACAATGTCTCAATCCCTGTCATTGTCTATATTGTTTTTCCATGAGGTGAGAATGCATATGTATGCTTCATCTTTGTGTACTATAGGTTGCAGGTAAAAGGCATCGACTCCACCTGAATTGGCAGGTCTAAGCATGCCTTGACGCCCAATGGATTAGTTGACTGGAGATAACACTTGATCCCCTACCCTAGCCATCATCCTCAAAGAGGATGAGTATCTAGTTTGGCACTTGGTCAGTATGGTCAGTATGTCATATGCCAGTCAGGGTTGCTCAAAGTTTTGCCCTTTGACTCTGGATAGTGGTCAAGTAACTAATGGGCATTTGGTTTTATTTGGTTTAGATTGTTTGATTAAATGTGTTGGTTATTTTACGCGTTAAAATAAATTGTTCAATACCTTTGTTAAATAAATATATAAATATATATAAATGAATAACTATCATTAGTAATAAAGAAATTTATAATGTAATGTTAAAATTAATAAATGATAATAGAGAAGCAAATAAATAGAATATTATTAGTTTCTGCCGCTGGCAGGATTACTTATGCATCGGTTAGATGCAATTTTTCCAAACCACTCAGCCAATTGTTGAGCAGAATTAAAAAAAAAAGCAAATACACTATAGTTTGTAATTTATTTTTTCTATTTTAAAACTTGGAAAATGCTATTTATCTTGTTTTCTATTGGGCAAATCCTCAAACAGTAAGGAGAGAAATTATTTTTTAAAATATTTAAAAGAAAAATAATTTCGTGGAGGACAATTAGAATTGCCATTAATGAAGTATTTATTTGTTATAAATGTATAAAGTACATGATGTGATAGAAATGTATTCGAGACATTGAATGTTCTTGAATGTTTTCGTAAAAAATCTTTGCCAAAATCTTATGCCAAAATCTTCAAATTAATAGGCCATGTTGATAGCACTATTATAGATGTTTAGAAGAAACTGCCTGAGAGTGGAACCAACTTGAGAAGCTGAGAACCAGTGGAGAAACTATGAGAACCGGTGGAAAAGGTGCTGAGAACCTAAACCAGTGGTTGTTGAATCTCTTTGTGGGCCTGCAAAATAAGGTTTGTAACCTGTTAACTTGTGCAACTATTATCTAATGTCCTAATTTCCTCCTGTTTACTAGATATATGTTTTTCCCATTAGCAACAATATCTATTTTTGAATTAATGTCTAAAATGATAGATAGATATTGAGACTAAAAGAGAGTATTTTACAGTATTGTATTTTCAAGCAAATTTGGCACAAAATGGATCTAACCTGAAAAGAGCTGGACAGAATGTAACCCTCATGAGCTATTGCTGCAATAAAAATGTTGTAAGGCATTCGAATCCTTAGGGCTTTCAGAAATCTCTAATTTTTAATTTTTAATCAAAAAAACCCAATATTTCTCTTACATCACTGGAAAAAGCACATATAGACCACCCTATTTTCAGTCTGCCGCTCACAGAAAATCCCCCTGTAAATTTTCCCTCTTTGGAAGAAAATTCTTCTGCTCTAAATTTCCCACCACTGACGCAAAATTCCTCTCTGTAAATTTTTCGTCGAGGACAGAAATTTCTTCTTCTATAAATTTTCCATGGCTAGCAGAGAACTCTTCTACTAAAGATTTTTTGTCGCCGGCACAAAATTCCTCTGCTGTAAATTTCCCGTCGGTAAGAGAAAATTTCAATTACACACACAAAAAATCCATGCACAAGGTGGGTGAAACTTGTTTCTTTCAGAGCTGGCTAGGAGAAGTACAGGCAGCATCAACAGCCAAAGCTTTACTGGAACTTTAGATGCACCGTCAGTACCAGCAGCCCCATCACCAACCTGTCTTGCTTAACCTCTACTCCCATAGCCACGACATTGTCTACCTACATTTTCCCTTCAACCACTTCGTTGCCTTGATCTTTGCAATACTTCCATTAGAATCAATTAGAAAGAGCAAACACCACATCAATAAAATCAACCCCACGTATGAGCACCGGAAGAAAATCAAAAATTACAATTAGTCTAAACTTTGTAAACAGTTAATAGCTAATGGAAGAAACCCCATGTCAATAAAACAAGTATAACAAAAATCAAAATAGCATGAGAAAACTAATTTAATAAGCAGTCAGGGATCGATGCTGATTGACAGGAATTCTTAGGAAGTGCTAAGGAATAATTGGTCAATTCCTAGAAATATTGAAATTACAACAGTTAGTATTTACATACTAACAATCATTAATACCATTGTATACAGAGTAAAAAAATTGTTAATTTTGTGTGAGCAGAAATGAAATGGAAAAAATTATATACCATTGTTAATTGTCTGTGCAAACTTGTGGGTAGTAAAGCTGGTTTCTTCCTGTTCCGTGGCCATAATGTCTGGAGTTGATTTAAGTTGCTTTCTCCCTGTTCCGTGGCCATAATGTCTGGGGTTGATTTTTTTCATTAAATATTTCTACTCTTTCATTCTCTTCCACAATTCAGAACAGGCTTACATGACACGTCAATGGATTCTTCTCCACCACTAAACAGCTGTCACTTAAATAAAATCAACGCTTTATAGTGTTTACACATTTGCATATATAGAATTGGGTTTCGCAAAAGCCAGAGAGATAAATGAATATTTTTTAATGATGTGTCATCATATATACAACTACCACCACCACTAAGATCATGCAAAATCTGTGCAAGGTTAAATTTAATGTTAATGTATACAGTTGATGTTAACAGTTAAGCTTAATGCCACTAATAGTCTATTTTGTGGATTGTTAGTTAATGTAGGTGGTGTATATTTTTGGAGCATGTCTAGTCGATAACTACCTGTCGGTGCGACTCTTACCGACAACCTCAACTTCATCCATTGCCTTACATCATCGTGATCCATCCCATCGGCGAAGCGTTTAAACCTTGCTCCGATCGCTATTCGTTTCGCCGATGAGCATTGTATCAGCGTGAGTCTTCCCGACACCATTCTTCTTCCTTCCATTGGCGAAAGACCCCCCTTCAACCAGACAATTCCAAAGCACACCAACGTTGAGAGTTATGCCAATCACCTTTGTTGTTTCGGCAAGAAACCTCCCTTCAGGGAGACAATTTGAAACTCCACCGAGTTTAAATGTTATACCAATGAGCACAGCCCATCGGTGAGACAATACACATCAGGGAAACTCATCCAAACTCCACCGATGGAAAAAGCTACACCGATGCCAAAAGGCCATCGGTGAGAGACTCTACTTCGGGGAGACAATCCATAAGATTGCCGATGTTAATTCTTATGCCGATGGCTACACCATCTTGTACCCGCATAATGTACTTTGTTGTAATGCCATAAGGTATGCATGAAATATACACCATGCCGAATATCAAATGAATTAACTTTGTATAATAACCCCCCTAGGTCTGCCAATTTCATAAGTGCACCTATGCATTTTCCTGTCAAACAGACAATTGTGAAATACAAAGTGGAAATCAAAACATCAAACATTATAACCTGAAATTCAACAAGTATGTATATTTCACAATTTTAACCGAATGCCAACAAGGAAAAAGACATACGACTGACCTTGTATTGCCGTGCTAATCATTTGGTTGTTGGATTGACAGTTTTATGAGTGTGGTAGTGAAGTTAGCAGATATGACTACTGATTCTTTCTTTGGTTTGTGGTATTTGTTATTAATTGTCTTCTTTGTTTGTTTCTTTTTTTGTTTTCAATTTTACTGTTCAATATGTTATTCATATATGCAAATTGCAAATTATTTAAGACCTAAGGTTGTGACATTATGGAATATTGTTTTTTGTAGTGTTCAATTATGATTTGTACTGTTTAGACTTACATAACAGTTATTTTCAAAAAATTTAAACTTTGTCTTGACTATTTAGTACTTTAGGGTTGAACTCATCTATTTTTAAATGCCTACTTCCAACTTAAAATAAGAAAAATGTAAACAAAGTGAATTCTAAGTTTGCAACTAGGCATTGCTTTTAGGTCACAAGTTACTTCTTGCTTCAATTGTTTAATATGCCTTTTGTGGTTTTGCATGTTCAGACCTCACTAACACATGATTATCAACATATTACAGGTGCACCCTGTTTACAGTATTTGAATATCGGCAATATTTTCCTCAGTTGAGCGAACAAATGAAGAAAGCAAGATTGTCAATAAATCAAAAACAAAAACAAATCATAGATGTAGACAATTACAAATTAACAATACAACCTCACATTTCAAATATCGATTTCGCACTAGGAAATGAAGGACTGCATAGAGTTCATGCATTTAAATATAATGTAGGCGATTGCTTATTTGACTCATTACAGTTTCTAGTTCATTCTAAATACACGTCAATTCAATTGCGCAATGGAACAATAGACTATTTCTTGAGTTGCCTTGCACAACATGATGCAGAAGCAATTACCTCATATATTTATGAATTGGATACTCACACATTAAATGAATTACACAATATAGGAAGCGTTGAAGAGTATCTCTGGCGAATGCGTATTTCTGCAGCATTGACTACACATAACAATGAAGTTGGTCTATGGGGAGACATTTTTTGTATTCACTGGTTATCCAAGTGGCTAGGAATCCAAATATGTCTTTGGTCAATCACATCAGGCAAAAAATACCTACATTTCAATCAATTGTCCCAAGGGCAATCATACTCTATCTTGTTTCATGACACAAATCCCCTTCATGGACATTTTGAACCACTAATACCCAATCAAATACAAGCAATTAATACCCAATCAAAAATCTCATTTAGGACAATAAAACAGTACCTAAGGACTAATCAACAACCTCATGTTGGTAACTTTATTAAAAAACAAAAGATAGTCAATAGCAACACTACATCGCTTCAAAAGATCAAACAACAAATACGCAGCAATCAAAAAAAGAAAAATGCAGCCAAAAAAAACAAATGCTTAACATCACCAATAGAATTATTCCAAAGAAAAATTCAAGACACACCAAGACATGTATGCACAATTTGTCAGACTCTGCATTTTAAAAAGGACATTATGACTTTCAAGGACAAAGAAAAACAAACATATTATAAACTAACAAATCAAAATCATAATTTATTGACAAATTCTATTTGTCGCATATGCCATAAAACATTGAATCAATGCAAGCTTCCTAGGTATGCAACACCACAACATATTCGAATGAATAAACCTTTGCAATATGTAAAGATACTTACACAACTGGAAGAATGTCTTGTTTCACTAAGGATTGCATTTGCACAAATCTAGGAATTGGGATACAAAAGATCTCAAATAGGATTGACTGGATCTATTATCAATGTACCAGTCAACATGAATATTATACAAAATGCATTACCACGATCTACCAATGAAACATCAACAATTGCAGTTGCTCTTAAAAGACGACTAGAATACAAAAATGCTTTTCAAAAGGGAATGGCTCGATCAACTATTATAATAAAAGCTTTGAACCAATTAAGCAAAACAAGACTATACAAAATGGAAAAAGTTTAATTAAATAGGAACTGGAAAGAATCTCTTGAAATCGATAATGAAAGTGACATAGCCAATGAACTTTGTACAAATGAAACTGACTCAGACTCTGATATAGATCATCAAAATCCTTGTGAAACCTTAATACATGGATTCACTGAATCTAAATGTATACATGAAATGCAAGACAAAGTTATAGAAGTTGCCCCTGCAAAAAAGTATTGCCCTATTGGAATCTTTAAAGATAGTTATGCTGAAGAAATGAATTTCCCTACACTGTTCTTTGGAAACCCGCGTGATGATAACATTGTCAAGAATTTCTCATATCAAAAAATTGCACAATGGGAGCTACAAAATTCAAATAGACAATTCACATACCATACAACCAATCTATTTTTTAAAACTATCAAGATACTGATACATCAAATACTATCTACAATGTGGATAAGAATTCGTAAAGGACAGCTAAAGGTAGAAAGCTAATAGCAAAAGATGTCAAATGCAAACCTAACCTAGAGCAAATACTCAAATCAGAGAATGGATATGTTGATTTCAAAAGAATAAGAATATCTCCAGATTATTTACATCAATTGAAAAAGAATGTTTTTGCTATGATACGACAACTTGGACCACCTACATTTTTCCTTACATTTACTAGTGCTGAACAAAATTGGGAACACTTATCAAACACACTTGAATACTTGCATAGTACATATCACGCATCTTCACAACAACAATATGACACAAATCATGACAACAATATTTTCTACCTCATCAAAAAAGATCCTGTGACGTGTGTACATTATTATAGACATAGAATTAATTCACTAAAACAATTGATATTTGCATATAGCTCTTTCTTCGGAGAAGCCGTGGATTATTTCTCTGTAACTGAATTTCAAAATCGTGGCAATGAACATGACCACTTCCTCTTATGGATTAGAGATGCTCCAATTTATGGTAAAGATAAAACTATGGATATTGAACAATTTATTGACAAATACATCAGTTGTAATACTAATAATTTGACTGCAGAAATGGCTATGGTACACAAGCACCACCATACAAAGCAATGTAGGAAATCAAAGCAGCATTATTGTAAATACAACTTCCCATTTCCACCAATGAAAAAAACTATGGTTCTAGAACCATTGAATGAAACCAATGAAGTTACAATTTCAATTGCAAAACAAATCTTCTCTGTGTTAGAATATTCTAATTATGAACAATCATTCTCCTTCCAAATGTTTCTAGAACACATGAATATGAATGAAGATGATTACATCATAGCTATAAAATCAACAATCCATAGGCCTACAATTTTCTTGCAACGAAACCCTTCAGAGATATGGAATAATAGCTTTTCAAAAAAATCCCTAATATATGGAAAGCAAATACAGATGCACAGTTTGTACTTAATGCATACGCTGCAGCAATGTATTGTAGCTCATACATGACAAAAGTGGACAAAACAATGACATATGCATTTAAAAGAATCCATAAGGACCATCAACAAAATAGTGTCGATGCTATTAAAATGATAAGTAAACTTGGAAATGCATTACTCAACCTACAACAAATGTCTTCACAACAAGCTGCTTACATTGTTCTATCACTTCCACTAAGCTATAGCTCAAGAAAATGTATATTCATTGATACAAGAACTGATAGTGATCAAACTTTTGTTCTGAAGTCAGTGAAACAATTGAACAATGAACCAGATGAATCAGAAAATGTTGTTTGTAAGTCTTTAATAGACTACTACATAGCACGACCAAAACCAATTATGTATATTTGTCTTGCACAATTTGTCTCAGAATATAGAAAGGATGGAAAACCAGTGCATCAAAAAGCTAAACCAAATATCATACGTTTTATCAGTTTTAGCAAACATCTTGACTTGGAAAATTATTGTAGAGAACAATTGCTACTTTATGTGCCCTTTACAATAAATGAAAAGACACTTAAGCATGGTTTCGATACATGGCACCATGCTTACTCATTTCATGAAAACACAATTAATGCAAATCGTATCAAATACAATTACAAGATCAATTCTAAATGGGGTGATATTGACAAAGCTGTCGATGAGATCAATTCTAAAAATAATCACATTCACAACCAGTCAATCCTTCCAAATGAAAACCCATACAAAGAATCATACAACATAGAACAAGATTTTGAAATATTAAAGCATAACAAACCAAAAACTCATTTTGCTAATGCAATTGAAATTGCAAAACACCCATATATCATGGACAATGTCAAATATTTCAAGTTGAGACGAATGTTAAATAAAGAACAACAAGCAATTGTCAAAGACATTGTATTGAAAAAAACAAAAAACAACAAAACTCCACTACACTTGTTCCTAACAGGTGGAGCAGGAACTGGAAAAACATTTACTGCAAAAGCAATATTTCAATCTCTTCTTCGCATATATAATAACTCCATTGATAGTGATCCTGACAAACCTAAAGGTCTAATAGTTGCTTACACAGGAAAGGAAGCATACAACATAGGTGGAGTAACATTACATTCAGCATTCCACATACCTTTCAACAAGTCAGAATTTGTTCCATTGAACATTGAAACACTTGATACAATGTCAAAGCACTACCAGCAACTGCGTGTGCTCTTACTAGATGAAGTTTCATTGGTAGGCGCATCATTTTTGCGTTACATTGACAGACGATTACGAGATATAATGCAAACACCTACTACATACTTTGGAAATCTTGATACAATTTTTTGTGGTGATTTGTACCAAGCACAGCCTGTGCTCGATTCAGTTGTGTTTGAAAACACACCAACCTTAATTGAACTAATGCCATACAACTTTTGGAAAGACAACATAAAATACTATGAATTGCAATCAACTATGCGACAAAAAGATGAAAACTTTGTTGCAATCCTCAATAGAATACGTATAGGTTCACAGACAAATAATGATATAGAATATTTGAATGAAACTTGCCTACACCCACCTCCTATGGACCCGACATTCCCTTTCCTATTTTACAAAAGGAAAGATGTTAATGCACACAATCAAAAAATGTTATCAATGGTTGCTGGAGAGCTAACTATATTGAATGCAATTGACGAACATGATGAAAATTACAACGGAGTCCGTCTCAATAATCATACAGCATCTTTACCATCTCAAATACTTTTGAAACCAAATATGCTTGTAGAAATCTATGCCGGGAATTACAATACACAAGACGACCTCATCAATGGATCAGACGACACATTTAAAGCATACACCCAATACAATGACTTTGACATTGTTTGGATCAATTTTGACGATCCAAACATTGGCCACCATCAACGTGCAAGGCTAGCACAATGCTATAGCAATAGTATTGACAAACAATGGACACCAATACTTCACGTCGTTAAGCCAATTCAGAAAATATCAAACAGCAAAAAAATAACTATTAGGAAACAATTTCCAATTCAACTAGCTTGTGCTAGAACCATCCACAGATCTCAAGGACTCACAATGCACGGTTTGGCATTTGATCCTACTAGCATAAGGCAACATGGATTAACATATACAGCGCTCTCTCGAACAAAAACAATTCATACATTGTTCTTGTTAAAGCCTCTTGTAAAAGAAAACTTCAAAATTAAAAAAAAAAATAGACCTTGAAATGTCTTGCCTAAAATCAACAGCACAATGGATATTTGAAAATGAACATACCAAACACATTACTAGTTCGCAACTACTATTATGTACATTAAATACTCGCAATCTATCTCTGCATATAGAAGACATTACCAGTGACATTGATATAATGGCATCTGACATTGTATGTCTACAAGAAATACATATGCTACTCAACAATTCCAACAACAAATTTAAACAATTCAATTATTACTCATCATACAATATTCATGGAATATCATTCTTAACTAGGAAAAACATTACTGTCTCTAAAACAATGCAACATACAACAACAAATGTGGAAGCCATGACAACAACAATATGTTTCATGGACAACGAGATAAACATATGTAATCTATATGCAAGACCAAATGCTCCATTGACAGAAATCATATCCATCACCAACCAAGTATTTTCATGTGTAGATAGACAAAAGATCATGTTCATTGTAGGAGATTTCAACATTGACATGTGTACACAATGCAAGAAAAGAAAACAACTTTTACAACATATGCAAAACCAAAATATGCAATTTTTGTTACATGAATCCCAATCACTATCCAAACCAATGATTGACCATGTATGGTCCAATGTACATTCAGAAACATTTTTTGTTTACAGATCAGAAGCATATTGGAGCGATCATTTTGCAACTTTCATAAAATTTAAACCCTTTAACAAGCCCGAACCTACTTCAATATGTCATTAGACATATCAAAATTAGATTCATATACACATTTTAAAAATTAAATCCAAACAAAATATAATGATGAAAGATAATAATTGTCTACTACCAAAAAAAAATTCTCTTCCTTGTTAATGTCACTAGCATCAAATTCCATCTATTTCTTACACATCTCTATTACTCATTTGTTAGAGGATTCTAAAATTCCCTAGTATCTACATTTTTACATATTGATTCATAATCTATATTGCTTTTCATTTTTCAACTTCAACCATCATACCATTTGATAATTACCATAATATAACTATACATTCACTCGTCTTTGTTAATGATTTATGGCTCCTAATATGCAGCATACAATGGACAAGACTAAAAGTGCAGAAAAACAAGTGCAAACCACTGATGAACAAACATCAAAGAGGTGACCAATATTCTTTATTTCTGCATAAATTTTGCTGATTCAAATCTTTAAACTTAAACTAATTTTATCTTCTCTCTTGCAGGTCAAAAATTGGAACTTCAAAACCAATTTCTATTGAGGATCTAAATGCTCATAAAGTAGGGAGCACCTTTGAAGGTGATGTCGTTGTGACATACAAAGCTACATTAGACAAAGCTAACAAGACACGTGAAGTTTTCCGCGCAGACCTCACAGATATTAAAGCTGAAATGAGCATCACCTTGAATATAACTGGTGATCTTATCATGCAACATGAAAGCAAAATAATTCCAGGATCAACAATATCCATATCTGGGTTTCAACTTGCTCCAAAAATAGACTATGATCGAGGTGACTGCAATTGCATCTTGCTGCTGAATAATGCATCCACTGTTGATATAATACCAAAGCTTTGTCAAGAGTATAATTTCATACCAAGCACCACTATTAAACAATTGCTTGCAAGTACAGATGCATATGCTACTGGCACCATTGGCGCATTGGTCACTGGCACAAGAAAGATAGGAGTTTACTACGTTTTTGATGTCAAGGATGGTGACTCCGAATGTGACAAAGCACAGGTAAAAAATTATTATCATCTCTTTATTGCAAATCATTGACATTTTCAATTTTACTATATATTTCTTTCAATAAATCAAGACTACTAACAATTTTGACAATACAAAAAACAGTTGCAGCTACATGCAAGTTTGGCTAGTGATTTCCTTGCAATCAAAGACGAAATGAAGCAAAATGAATTCCCGACAATGCTATTCAAAATATTGTCAAGAGAATGGATGTAAAAGAGAACACACTGCGAACATGCCAAGCAACATATATTGGTAAATTAACCAATAGAAGAACCTTGGATCATCTGAATAGTTTATTGCATTCAACATTTGAGGTAACTAGCCCCAAATTCCTAAATTTATTTCATTAATGAATTTATATAGTAAAAGATACATCCCAGAACCAATGAAAATTGAACATCTCTTGCAGGTCCGTGGAACATTAAAAATAGCCAATGCTTTTTCCGCCCCTTTCCATGCATTTTGCCCATAATGCAACTATAAGTTTCATAACTATGGAGCCCTGCAAGACCAAACAGCTCATTGTTTCAAATGTAATGAAGATGTCACATACATATACTCTCTTTACCTAAAAACTACCGTGACCACTGAAAACAATCAAACAGTTCAATGTTTTTGTGACAATTCTATCATCCAACTTCTTCTTCCAACCCTCAGCAATCTCACATATGACAAGTATATTGCAGATAAAACAGCAATTATCTTCATGTTACGGGACTTCTCTAAGAAGGGTAAATTCACATTAAATCGATACAACCTCATCATCAATGCAACTTCCCTTCAAGAATAATCAACACACTCCATGCAAAGGTACACTCCTATTCCACTTCATTATTGTTATCTATACAATAATTAGATCAAACAAAAATAATTTATTCTCCAGTAGTTTTTAACAAATTATTTCTACATTGTTTGCATATTATTGTTAGTTAGACTTGCTTATCACTAAAAAACAATATACTAACCACTCCTATTCTATCCATATGCCAGGTACCAGATAAACAACAAAACCAAAGAGCAGTTTTTTGGAACCAACGACATATTATCTACACTTCTTACATAAAATTTTTGATAATGATTTTGCCATATCTCAAACTCTATACAGCTATAGTTTCTTGTTATAATACACCACTACTCTGAACAATTTAAAAACAATATTTGTCCTTCACATATATTATGCATCTTAACATCAAACTGAATTAAAGCAAAAATTTTGTTTCCCTGTATCTCCTGCAATTTTTAGTTTCATATTTCTTTTCTATTTCTCTGCTCCTTTTCGTTTCAGCTAGTTGATTCGTTAAAACTATCTCTATTGCATTTTCAGTAAATTTTGGTGGCTTCTAGTTATCTCGCACTCATTATTGTTTAGATGACTGAACTGCAATAGTTTTTGCTTCACTACAGAAAATCCCAGCCTCTAGAGTTCTTTTGTGACTGCATTTTACTTCCATTATTACTATATTTGACTTCAATACTGTTAAATTTAGTGCAAACTTATGTGTTCTTTTTATATTCAGCATTGATGCTATTATCATCTTAAGCTCTAGTTTCCTTAACAGCTTACGGAAAAAATTACATCTGAAATAGCTTAATGGTGTTTGTATACAGTATTAGAAATCTGATCGTTCATTTGAGGAGCTGTTATTTTTCATCTGACAAATAGGTAATCCCGATCCATATATTTTTCATATACAGATGAACCCAAAGTTAAACACACCCACATCGCATTCTGGCCACTAGTAATGTAATAAGACCACCTCCAGCTAAGAAACTGCAATCGCCATTGCAGACAAAATCAAGATCTGAAAATTCGTATTGGTTGGGTGTAATTATATCTGACTCCAACTTTCGCACTCCCAGCACACAGTGAACCGATGCCTGCATTTTACACACATGCATTGTCATTGCAACTTGTTTTAGCAAATATTGGATTGTGTTTGTCTGACAATCCAACATAACACTACATTTGTTCCATCATTTATTTCTTCTAAACAACACAATACACTGCCCCATTGTATTCGACTATCAATGCTGGCAATTTCTGGAGTTGTTTATATACCTATCCCTTCTGAATTATCCACCACAATTGTGCTTATGCATTTTGTATTGCATTGGCATCAGCATCTTTCATGATAGTCATACAGTTCAGCGCCGTACCTCATAGGGAACAGTAATACCTCATAGCAAGAAGCTCACTAATAGCTTAAAACCATCAGGTCAGCCACCGTTGACCAGAAAAATGCCACCGGAATCCAAGTGAACGGTAAACCCCAATAGTTCTATCCATATCTAGCAAGAATGTGTATCCTATCAAATTGAGGCTTCTTGGCTAGGGTGTCCTAGAATAAGCCTAAATATGATGCTGCAATGCTGTTTCTTTCACAATGTTTAGCCTTTTGTGTAACAAGACACTTCAACTTCGTCTTTAATTTGGAATCATGGTGCACATTTTTGAACAGGAGAATAGGTTCCAATTAGCTTAGTAGTTCTTCAGTTTGGAGAAATCATTCAAATCATTTGATCTATAAGTGCCAAAATTCTCTAGCAATGTAGGGCAATCTTGGTTGTCAAAGCTACACAATCCTAATGACCCATGGATTATGCCAAACTGTTAGATGAATTGCTCACTACCATTGCCAAAAGCCCAATTGTGTAAGGTAAACCCTCTTTGCCTGATCTGTTAATCTTAGACTTTGGTATTTTAACCATTTGCAGATTGGGGGTGTGTCCTGCAATTACGTGCAATATTGAATGTATGTGAACAAATTAATGGTATTTTCTATTACAATACAGTTATTGTTAATTTGCTAGTAAATAAATTTTTGTTTTGTTTTGTTATAAATTGACTTCACCAAAATGTAAAATCAGTATGGAGATCAAACAACTGTAAATAAACATCCAAAGAATGAACATCCAACCCAAAAGCACAACATTAGCTCTGTGTAAGTATTATGCTAAAACACATAAGATCACCAAAGAATGAACATCCAACCCAAAAGGACAATAAACACATTTCACTGCATTCAATGAGATTTATCTTCCTCATGTCTAATAGTTCATTCAATATAATAATGATCATACAGTTTTTGATGCCCGACGACGTAACAAAATCGTAGATTGCATAGGGCAATGGGCATTACAGGAATAGTGCCCTATTTAACTATGTGTATTCAATAATTGGGTAGTAAAAGTTTGTAGGAATTTGTTCTATATAATATGATCTGTTTACTGTCAAAAAGTGTTGATATGATAAAAACTTTGGGACCAAGCAATGCTATCTGCTCAGATACTATCGTGTAATTCTGTTCTAATTTGAAGAGGGAACGATCATTATGGGTCAAGTTGCCGATTGAACAAATTCCAATCACTTATTCTGTAATATAAAATATATTTCTAACTTTTAATTTGGAAGCTTCTCTTTCTGTATGTGCACATAATTCACTCTATTACATCTGTATATTATAGATGGCCAATGTTTTTTTAGATACAAAGATATTTTAATTATTCTGATGGCTAGCAAAATTATTTGTAAATCGTTTGTTTAGGCTAAGCCTGATGGTCCTTGGTAAATTTATGATTCCAATGCAATTGAGTATTATGTGAATTATCTATCTTAAGTGTCTAAACATTTCGACGGTTCGATAGGTTCAAAGGTTTAACCATTTAATGGTTCAACCGTTCAACAGGTTCAACGGTCCAACAGGTTCCACGGTTCAACAGGTTCAAGGGTTCAACAGGTTCCACGATTCAACAGGTTCAACAGTTCCACCGGCACAGGGAATATCAAAGCAGCATATATATGTCTGTGCGTCTTGTTGATTTTGGTAGCTAGGTTAGATCCCTTCTAGAGACCGACCTAGTCACAAAATGTTGAATAGCCTATCGGCCTTAGCATTTTGAGAATCTCAATTGTATTATCTGATTTAAGGCAGGCCCCAATTGGGTGAACACAACATTCTATGTATCTTGAAATTACAAATAGGTCAGGGCCTATTTCAAATATAACGTATATGTAATTTGGTGCCAAAACGTTTGTGCAATCTCATATAAATGAAGAGTGACTAGCAGTCACAATACATAGCAATCAACCCAACCCTGCTCTGCGAAACTATCAGCGATCTACTTCAAGCACAGTGAGGAGCTCCGCCGTTGGTTGAACCGTTCAACAGGTTCATCGGTTCAACGGTTCAACAAGTTCTTCGAGCTCAACGGGTTCAAAGGTTCAACAGTAAAGAGCTCTGCCGTCAGTCACCCTTAAGTTTTTCCTTTCATCAGTATCACATATTAGCTTGTTCATAGTCCATGGTTCAAAAAACTATCAATATTATGTTACAGAATTTTGTGATACAGAAATTTATGTCATGGGTATTTCAGACAAGGGCTAAGCAGATGATCGAATAATGTCCAGGGTCAGGAGATTCAATTGAGGGTTGACCCAATTCACAGAAACGTTGATGACACGATTTCTAAACTTCATCACAAGGTTTTAGGGCTCAAAAATGTAAGCCACGTATCGGAATTATGTTTCTAATTACATGTTTTCTTATTGAGGTCATCTTTATAAACACAGAGAATTGAATCTTCTAACACGCGTTTTAACTCTAATTTATACAATTGAATATTTTTGATGTGGTTTTTTTTTGTATAGTTGGAAGAAAACTATGATGCCCCTATACCCATTTGCAAGTAGCTTAGGCAATAGAGTCCGACACCAAATTCAAGAATGATTTTCTAAGCCAGCTAGTAATCCCGAATTTCCTTTTCTTTTTTCTTTCCACTGTGATGCAATTTATTGGTTAATTGAATGCATGATTAAATTGATCAAGCTGTACTCTTGCTTTAGATTTCTTTCTGATTATGTTTTCATTTCATGCCAGATGGGATTTAATTTATTGTCACTACTCATTTTATGCATGAAATTTGCATTCATTCTACCTTTGTTTTGGCTATTTTCTGAGGGATTTAATTTATTGTCACTACTCATTTTATGCATGAAATTTGCATTCATTCTACCTTTGTTTTGGCTCAGTAAGTTCTACCGACAGTTGAACCGGTTCATTGGTTCAATCGGTTCAACAGTTCACAGTTTCCCCAGCTCAGTAAGTTCTGCTGACAGTTGAACCGGTTCATTGAACCGGTTCATTGGTTCAATCGGTTCAACAGTTCACAGTTTCGCTGGCTCAGTAAGTTCTGCCGACAGTTGAACCGGTTCATTGAACCTTTTCATTGGTTCAATCGGTTCAATAGTTCACAGTTTCACCGGCTCAGTAAGTTCTGCCGATAGTTGAACCGGGTCATTGAACTGGTTCATTGGTTCAATCGGTTCAACAGTTCATAGTTTCGTCCGCTCAGTAAGTTCTGCCGATTCATCAAACCGGTTCATTGGTTGAATCGGTTCAACAGTTCATAGTTTCGCCCACTCAGTAAGTTCTACCGACAGTTGAACCGGTTCATTGGTTCAATCGGTTCAACAGTTCACAGTTTCACCCGCTCAGTAAGTTCTGCCGACAGTTGAACCAGTTCATTGGTTCAATCGGTTCAACAGTTCACAGTTTCGCCGGCTCAGTAAGTTCTGCTGACAGTTGAACCGGTTCATTGGTTCAATCGGTTCAACAGTTCACAGTTTCGCCGGCTCAATAAGTTTTGCCGACAGTTGAACCAGTTCATTGGTTCAATCGGTTCAACAGTTCACAGTTTCGCCGGCTCAGTAAGTTCTGCCGACAGTTGAATCGGTTCATTGAACTGGTTCATTGGTTCAATCGGTTCAACAGTTCACAGTTTCGCCGGCTCAGTAAGTTCTGCCGACAGTTGTTTTGATATCTATGTTTCGTCCCATTGAACCCCGCCGTTGAACCTCGCGTCAAAGTTAAATGGTTCACTAAAACCAAAAGAAACAATGAATTGCACCGTTATCATACTGCGTCTCTTGTTAAGTAATGTCGGTAATTTAGATGCTTTAATTGTTGAACTATTAATTTAATAAATTAAAACTAATCTTTCTGTTTCAAGTTGGTTGGAAATTCCCGTAGCCTTCCCCTTCCTATAAATATTTTGCTTTTGGGAGTGTGAAGGGAGGAGGTAATTAATTTCTTCTTCTCTTTTGGAATGAGAGTTTCGGAGAAAATTGTGTGGTGTGCGGCAAAGATGAAAGAGGCGGGAGGCTAACATTTTTCCATCCATTTCAGGTCTGTGTACTTCAATCATCATCTTCGTTCGACATTGTTGTCTGCCTTTCATTTATTCCATGTAATTTGTAGATTGATTGTATTAAGGTTTATGGTTTCTTGTTTTGGCAAGATTTCAGGAACCATCTTTTTCGGTAACTATCTTACATTTGCCCTATATACCACGATTCCCACGTAAATATCTTTCCAAGGAATTAAAACCTTTGTTTGGCTTCAACATGCCTTAGCAATTGCAGCACAAAGATTTTGGTAGTTTCATATGGGTCATTTTATCCACAGCAAGCTTTTTAGACTACTGTGTGGGATGATGTGTTTGCTAATAGTCCAGCTGTATTGTTTCTAAATTCATGTGTTTTTTTTTTAACTCTAGCCTCATGATACCAGTAAAAGCAAAATTATTTTAGATTATGCATGATTTAATTTACATGTTTGATGTTGTTTTCTTTTAGGCAGAATCTATGCTTCTCTAGACATCGGTTGCATTCTCCATTTAGACGCAATCACAGCCTTCTCCTCTTTCAAGGCTTACATCTAAAACATATTATAGTTGATTCAAAAGATCTAGTCCATTTTCTGTGAAACCTACTTTTTTTTTAGCTTGAGTTTTGGGTTTAAGACCGCAGCAACGTGGACTTTGTAGGGATCAAACTGGTAGCCTGCAAAAGTGTCTTTATAATAATTGACAACTGCACCTTTGTCATATTCCAGCATCCATTTCTTGGTTCTTAAGTGTGGATTTGTTTCAATCTTCCTGTTAGGTTATTCTTTCCATATTGGTGGAATTGTAGATTGGGGGCAGACAGACATTGGGCCAGTCTAGGATATCGTATAGGTGTTTGCATTCCTTGAAATAACATCTCTTGCAGGCGTTATGTCAAGCAGCGTGCATGCCTTGTCTACGCTTCCACATTTAGTATACTTGTCTACAAGGGCAGTTGCAACCACAACATCTGACCAAACTCCTCTATCCTTTACACTTTGATGGATGTCCTTACCCTCTCCAAAACTCCCATATCTGCACAAGCCGGCAGAATGCTGGCAAAGGTTGAGGAATTTGACTGTCATTGCAGTTGCTTGAAAGTTTCTAAAGCCTGTACAATGAATCCATTTTATGCATATTCTGTGATCATTGCATCCTATAGATGATGTCTTATTACGAAACAAAATCTATTTTGTGCGTAACCTGCACTCATTTCATTCTATGAGATTATATCTCTTTTGGGCGCGCTGTCAAAACAGTTTGTGTGGCTGGTCTGTGCTTCCGCATCTTATACGTATGTCTACAAAGCATTTCCAACTTAAATGTTTGACAAAAATCGCCTTCCATTGTGCTAAGAGGGATGTCCATACCTATCCTGCACTTATTGCATTCCATAAGATTACATCCCTTCCTCTAAGATACATTGTTTATTGATCATGTTCCTAAACTAATTGTGCGGAATGTGATCATGGGGTTTTATTTCTTAATGTAAAATAATTCCCTTAATTGTGTGAATAACTTTTACCTTGAGAACCTCCTTTTTAAAGTTTCACTCTATAAATCACTCATCAAACTATTCTTGGACATACACTTGAAATGATTTTATCATAATAAAGAAATAATTAACTTTCGTTGGAGAAAACCTTAACTTTATTTAGATGATTCTCCAATTAACAACTCATCTCTTCTTGAGTCAATAGGGTACCTTTAAGCCAATACAATTGGAAATACATTTTATGGAATGCACTATCTATTGATAAAGATTTAATCAAATGGTATGAACTACAAACTAATATTATTTATTGCTCATGTCCTTAGCATTCTATGTCAAGCCTCCATTTTGCATATTTAAAATTTCAAAAGGTTGTCATTCTTTCTTTTGGTGTTGGTGTTTCCTAGTTCTTCTCATTAAATTGCATATGCTTGTTGATTACAACCTTATATGTGCATGCCTAGAAATTATCAAAGCCAAAATGTTGAAATGGAGTCCCCAAAAATGTAGTATAGGATCTAAGTAAGATTGGTTTTTCTAAGCACATGAACATATCAAATACCGTTAAGTGTGAAAACCCCGTTTCTTACCTATTGACATCTCATTAGGAGTTTTATCAACAAAATCCAAACATGTATATTTATTAATCAAGTTGTAGATATTAGTTATGGCCTCTACCAAAAATCATTGATCTAATCTTCTATTTAATAGTATTAAACATGTTAGAAATTAATGTATATTCTTTTGAACTCAGGCGCTATTAGCGTTAAAGTGATTAATGTGATTTATCCTCTTATATAAAAAGAAATCAATTGTTTTAAATTAAGATTATCATTTTCCTAAGGATATTATAATTCTTAGAAAAAGGTAATCCTTTTAAATAAATTGTTATAAGTTGTTGATTCTAGGTTGATCCATTCAAAGTTAAGTGATTTCCAGTTAATCCAATTAGTTTTCCATATATATATATATATATATATATATATATATATATATATATATATATATATATATATATAATTGTTGAAATAGTATCTTATTTAAGCATACTGTATATATGTCTATATCATTATGCTGTATGTGTGTTGTAGGTTAAGCATGGTTAAAAGTCCTTCATTATTAAAAGGTCAATATTACAAGTTTGTTAAATCTTTTTAGCCTCTATATGAAATCTATTGGGCGAGATATGTTTTTTAGAAGTTAATTTCCAAAGGCCTAGGAGGGTGTAATTGTGTGTGGTTGTCTATGTTGTGGGCCTTGTGTGTTGAGTGAGATGCAACCCTAGATTGTTGCCTCCTATTCATGTTATTGTGATAAATGTGCAAGATGGGTAATGCCTTGCTCTATCTATGGATCATGTGGATATGATAATTGTGCAAGATGATCAATGGCTTGCCTAATGTAGGGTTTACTAGTTGCAAGTAGGGGAAGTGGCTCTCAATGGGGGCCGGAACCCAAAGTGGTGTCCAGGACAACTCATTGGAGGGTGTCTTAATCCAGTGATAATCTTAATAATGAATTAGGGGGAATGGGTAGAATTCACACTAATCAAGATAATGTATGCCTCACTCATGGCTCAAGTGCTCGTTTAGGATTGAGATGACATGAGAAGGCCTGGAATGGTAAGATCAACTGTCTTGTCCTCATGAAAGGTATGTTGGTTCCACATGAGTTTGTATGGGGGCATGGGGTCGGAAGAGCCTGCCAGGACAACCCAGGATGGGGGCTGGGGCCCAGGAAGACCTACCAAGAGAACCCATGACAAGCTATGTGATGACACTCCTTCTTATTGCAGTCTAGCACTCCCTAGTTGTATTTCCTCCTTTGGTTGTGTGAGTGCCTCTGGAAGTGCAGTAAGATGTGTAAATGATGTTCATTGTCAGCTGTATGGTGATTGGTGTCATGTATAACCTTGTTGCTTACGTTAGCCTGATGTTAAATCCTGACTGTCTGTTGGATGTTGGATCTTGAGTTATCTTCTAGCACAGGGGGTGGACCTCAGGGTTCCACATGGTTGGGAGGTTGGTGCTTTTTCTCCACTGGGTATTCTTGCTTCATGTTCGTGAGCTTTTAGACTGTTCATTGTGCTTTGGACTCCAATTCATGTTCCAGGTTGTGAAGGTAATCCTTTCATGTAATGTATACTAGTTGTATACCAGATTGTATTTCTTAATTTATCTTGTTGTAATTTCTCCCATGTGCTGAGGAAAGCAACATGGTGATTTTGTAATGATGTAATTGTCAATTAATTCATCTTGTAATGAGTACTGTAAAATAATACATCATTGTGATAGTAGTTAGAAGATAATCTTTAATGTTGATTTTATGTTGTCACATGTGGAAATGAATAATATCAGTTAATGTGATGTTCTACTTTTGTGGTTAATGAAACATTTCTAGTAACTTTGTATTGCGAGTAGCGCAGTCGAGGAACCTTGGAGGACCTAGAATTAGTTAACCTGTTATGTTATGCATTTTATAGTTTAAAAAAAAAATTCCCCTTAAATCAACCTAGTTAGTGTTGTCCTATAGGGTTCTTTGGTGGGGGCATTACACCTGGTATCAGAGCCCAAGTTGTAGCACTAGGATCTCTAGTTCTTGTTGTTTCTCTAAGTTAAGCATTTTCTAAATGTGGTGAGTTAGTAATAGTACCTCTCACCTGTGTGCCTTAGTATGGCATTAGAAGTTGATAAATTTACAACTTGTTCTTGTTTTTGGAAGAAATAAATTCTTTATGCCTTGTCTTACTTATGTGTCTGCTATGTGCTCTCTCTCCTTCTCTTCTGAAAATGTGATGATATATGTAACAATATGTGTATGTTTCTTGAATGCTAGTATTTGCTGATTTGATGAGGCCTTTAGTTTTTCTTGCTGTCTCTAGTGTTTTAGAAGAAAAGAAGCATGGTTTTTGACAGTGCATGTAATTAGGAGTGTGGTATTCATTTTGCCCCCCTTTAGTGATGTGACTATCCTATACCCATTCTATGTTGGGTGTTGTGAAAGGCCAGTGTTGTTTTGTGTCCCCTGGTTTGGTGAAGTAATCATACTGGGGGGTTATGTTTGAATATGGGTGTGGAAGCACCATACCATTTTTATGTCAATTGCATGGTTTTTGCATGTGTAATTATTGGAATGATTTAATCATTCGATGGCATCATGAAGGTCATTCTATCCTCTAGCATCTTGCTTCATGCATCGTGAGTCCTGTTGTTATGTGGTAGTTGCTTGATAATCCGATATCTATCTCCAAGTTGGCCATGACCTCATGTGGAGGTTCTATTGTGGCTTATGAAAGTTACCATTGTGTATGTATGTGTAAGAACCTTGTGCAGGAGATCAAATTGGAGCTTGTTGTGGACCCATGTGATCGTGAATGTGATAATGTAAGTCAATTGTAGCCTTGAATTAAGTATATTCTTGTGTGTGACATTATATATATTCTCTTTGTAAATATCTTCTTGCTTAAATAAGTAATTGCATATGTTTATTGCTTGGGGAAAAGAAATTCTATTGCATTAAAGGTAGAAATTGTTTGTAAATAAGTAGCAACTATGTTGCCTTTATTTCTTGTATAAAAGTTGCTTAGGTATGAGAATGTAGATAACTTAATTGTTTGTTGTGTTTGGTGTACATTCTCTAATGCACTCTGGACCTTGTGTCCTTGGGTGTTGTGTAGCAGATACTCCCTTTTTGTGGCTAAAATTAGCCACACCGTGATGTGGATTTGTTTGTAATTGATTTGGTTGTTTTAAAAAAATTTATAGTTATTTCATGTGTTGTTGGGGGCTAATAATGAATTTGTTTTCTTTGAAAAAAAATTTATGACAGGAGTGGCCACCAAAATTCTCTTCTCTATATTTGCTTTATTGTTTAAAATTGCCGGCATTTTGTGACTTAAGATTGGATTTGATTATTTCCCCACTTGGGTTTTCACCTTTTGAAAATTCTATTGTAGCTATTTCGAATGTGTGTTTCTATTGGCCCAGTTTCGTGTTAAGTGTTGTTTCTATCATGTTCATTACGAACCTCTAATAGTATGTACAAGGGAGAACTCTGCGGAGAATTGTACTTTGCATGTTTGGTAATTAGTTGGAACCATAGTTGAAAAAAGAGATGAATAACATTTCCTTATTAATGTGTGAATACAATTCTCTAAATCATATGATATTCTCAAAATATGTTCAAGTAGATCGCATGATACGCTTTAGTTAAAAAGGTGAGGAATTGATGTCCTTCTTGTCTTTAATGAACAAGTATGCTTGTCTTATGAACAATTGCTTAATATGGATGTGTATGTGAGACTTTTAAGCGTGGTATACATTGAATAATTGTAGTTTATATCGTTGACCACTTTTCTCTTTAGTTAAGACTGTGTAGTACCTAATGCTCAGTGTAATTGTGCATATTGCTTTGTATGAATATACATTGGTCTATTTCATCTTTGTTTATAGAAATTATAGAAAGGCATCATCGTGCTTGAAAATTATATATTATTGTGTTCTCGTGTTCATAGATGTTATCATTAGGAGGAAAATTCTAAAATTAGAAATTAGTTCATGTAAAAGTATCCATTGAAAGTCATGATTACTTGAAAGGTTTAAAGTGAGTTGGTGTGTTTCTTTACATAAAGTGAGTGTAGAATGACGTATCTTGTTGCTTATTTTGTGAAATGGATACATTTTGAAGGATAGAAAAGAAAATTCTTATTGTTTCTACCTCTCTACAAGTTAAAATTTAGGAAAAAGTAGGAAATGATTGGATGTTCTGCTTGATCAAAAAAACCATGGTTATGAGGAAATTAACTATGTTGTTTATATGTTTATTCTAAAAGGAGCATATTTGATGCTAGATAAAGAAGTTTTAAAACTAATATGTGTTATGTTCCAGTTGGGCTGTCGTGACTTCCGGGAGTAAGTCAAGTTCTAGGGGGGAGGATGTGATGCCTCCTATGCTATGATTATGGTAGATGGATATAATATTATGAATACATTGACATATGTTGTACTCACGCTGATGACTTTATTGATCTTAGTTATGTTAGTTCGTATGATAGTCAGTATGGGATCTTGATGATCATTTTTGTGACACTGATGACTTATATTCTCTAACATTATTTTATATTCTAGGTGATTATGATGTTGATCTGACCATGATTTTTGTATGTTAGAATTGATTATCTTGATAATTATTATGTTGTGTTTATGATTATGGAATAACCCATGTTGTATGATGATGAGGATATGTTTATGTTTTATGTACAGGTCATATTGATCTCTCCATGATGTGTTTGTATGATGAGGGATGAAGTCATGTTCCTCACTTGTGAGGCCCACATGATGTCTTGATTCTCGTCATTGTCTTTATTATTTTTCCATGAGGTGAGAATGCATATGTATGCTTCATCTTTGTGTACTACAGGTTGCAGGTACCAAGCATTAACTCCACCTGAATTGGTAGGTATGAGCATGCCTTGAAGCCCAATGGATTAGTTGATTGGAGATAACACTTGATCCCATGCCCTAGCCATCATCCTCGAAGAGGATGAGTTTCTAGTTTGGCACTTGGTCAGTATGGTCAATATGTCATATGTTAGTCAGTGTTGCTTAAAGTTTTTCCCTTTGACCCTGGATAGTGGTTAGGTAACTAATGGGCATTTGGTTTTATTTAATTTATATTGTTTGATTAAATGTGTTGGTTATTTTATGTGTTAAAATAAATTGTTTAATACCTTTGTTAAATATATATATAAATGAATAATATCATTAGTAATAAAGTAAATTTATAATGTAATTGTAAAATTAATAAATGATAATAGAAAAGCAAATAAATAGAATATTATTAAGTAATGTCGGTAATTGAGATGCTTTAATTGTTGAACTATTAATTTAATAAATTAAAACTAATCTTTCTGTTTTAAGTTGGTTGGAAATTCCCATAGCCTTCCCCTTCCTATAAATATTCTGCTTTTGGGAGTGGGAAGGGAGGAGGTAATTAATTTCTTCTTCTCTTTTGGAATGAGAGTTTTAGAGAAAATTGTGTGGTGTGCAGCAAAGAGGAAAGAGGCGGGAGGCTAACATTCTTCCATCCATTTAAGGTCTGTGTACTTCAATCATCATCTTCTTTCGACATTGTTGTCTACCTTTCATTTATTCCATGTAATTCGTAGATTGATTGTATTAGGGTTTATGGTTTCTTGTTTTGGCAAGATTTTAGGAACTGTCTTTTTCAGTAACTATCTTATGTTTGCCCTGTATACCATGATTCCCACGTAAATATATTTTCAAGGAATTAAAACCTTTGTTTGGCTTCAACATGACTTGGCAATTATAGCACAAAGATTTTGGTAGTTTCATATGGGTCATTTTATCCACAGCAAGCTTTTTAGACTACTGCGTGGGATGATGCGTTTGCTAATAGTCTGGTTGTATTGTTTCTAAATTCATATGTTTTTTTAACTCTAGCCTCATGATACCAATAAAAGTAAAATTATTTCATATTGTGCGTGATTTAATTTACACGTTCGATGTTGTTTTCTTTTAGGCATAATCTATGCTTCTCTAGACATTGGTTGCATTCTTAGTTTAGACACAATCATAGCCTTCTTCTCTTTTAAGGCTTACATCTTAAACATATTATAGTTGATTCAAAAGATCTAGTCCATTTTCTGCAAAACCTACTTCTTTTTGAGCCTGCATTTTGAGTTTAAGACCGCAGCAATGTGGAATTTGTAGGGATCAAACTGGCAGCCTACAAAAACATCTTTATAATAATTGACAATTGTACCTTTGCCATATTCCAACATCCATTCCTTGGTTCTTAAGTGTGGGTTTGTTTCAATCTTCCTGTTAGGTTATTCTTTCCATATTGGTGGAATTGTAGATTTAGGGCAGACAGACATTGGGTTGGTCCAGGATATCGTATAAGTGTTTGCACTCATTACATTCCTTGAAATGACATCTCTTGCAGGCATTCTATCAAGCAATGTGTGTGCCTTGTCTATGCTTCCACATTTAGTATACTTGTCTACAAGGGCAGTTGCAACCACAACATCTGACCAAACTCCTCTATCCTTTACGCTTTCATGGATGTCCTTACCCACTCCAAAACTCCTATATCCATGCAAGCCAACAGAATGCTAGCAAAGGTTGAGGAATTTGATGGTTTCGCTTCCATTGCAATTGCTTGAAAGTTTCTAAAGCCTATACAATGAATACATTTTATGCATAATTTGCAATCATTGCATCCCATAGACGACGTCTTATTAAGAAACAAAATCCATTTTGTGTGTAACTTGCACTCATTTTATTCTATGAGATTATATATCTTTTGGGCGCGCTATCAAAACAATTCGTGTGGCTGGTATGTGCTTCCACATCTTGTACGTATGTCTTATTGGTTAACAGATTTGTCACTTCAAGTTTATACTCCTTTTCCCATATGAAAGACAAACTGACCAACAGTTGAGTCACTTGTGAAGTTAATTGCAAGTGTTCTCTTCTTATTTTACAAGGCGCAGCTATCTTCGAATGATTTACAAGGAATGAAAAATAGGGTATGCTTTTGACCAGAAAGTAGAAAAGTCAAACTAACACCCACTCATAGCCATGAAAGTGAATGCGAAAGATTAATTTGAAATGAAATGAATGTAGACAAATGATACACAGCTCATCTATTCCACACCCACAAATAGTAACAAATGATAAAAAGACAGCTATATTTATCTCAACACATACCAACATAACAAGAACAACATTGAAGATAGATTACGAATTAACATAAGAACAATTGCAATCATAGAAGATACTTGAAGACACAAAGTTCTTAAAATAATTCTTCATTTCTTCAATGAAATAGAACTCAAAGTTTCTAAAAATGCTCCTGTACATAAGCTGAGTTAAGAAAAGATAATTGGAAATACAAAATAGAATAAACCTGCTCCCCTTCCCCTATTCACAGCCAGCCAGAAAAAGATAAGTCCCCCCACCCAAAATTCCTTCCTTTATAGTTTTTCAAAACCCAAAATATATATAAATGTAACTGTCCATAACGGTCTTTTAAGTAACCGCTATCAAGAAAGCGACCTCAAAATGGAAACAGTTACATTACATCAAAATTTTAGTTACCACTGCTAATTACAAAAAGATTTCTTGCATGCTAGACAAGTGGCATTAGACTCCCCCAGGTATAGGGGCAATTCCTAATTCCAGTCATATTTCCATAAAAAGATTATGCAATTCATCACGTTCTTCTTCTTCTTCCAAAACAAAAATTACCCTGTGATATTCAACATAGCTGGTCATCTCTTTCCTTGCAACCGTGCATAATTCAGAGATGATATCAATCTGTTCTTCTTTAGGCCAATGTAAATTAGGTTGCAGGACAAGCATAGGTTCATCATCCCAAATTTCATTACTAGCAGGCAGTCCCATTTTGAAAATGTCTTGGTTGATAAATGAAACTGAACTCAGAAAGTACCACCACCTTTCTTTATAGACAAACATATTTAATTACGCCAGTAGGTAATGATGACTTTAAACTTATTGATGTCATGCTACCACCTTAGTGAGCTCCGTTACACTTGTCATTTAAGAGGTAATTAATGCATCATTGATTTTGTATGTTGAGAAATGAGTCTCAAGATTGAGCTCACATTTCATAACTCCTGAAAAGACATTCTCACTATATACCACACGAATAATCAAATGAGCTGGTGATACCTTGAAAACTAGGAAGCAGAACCATCAAACCACGTATCAGGGGTCCTTTCCAAGAATTTATTTTTAGTAGTGCCTCAATGCATATCTTAACTTGACACGAACACTGCAAAGATTCTGGCTAGTCGGGAGTCAGGACATTTTAAGAACCTTGAACTTTTAGGAGTTCACAGATTTTGAAAACCTTTGACAATGAATGTAGTCAAGGCATTGGAGCTCTTGCAAACTTTTAAACTATTTGAGTGTTGTTCAAAAACTTTCAACTTCCCCAATAATAAGAGGAGTCGAGAATGAAATGTTGCTAAAGTCTATAAAGTCTTTGAGTTAAGCATGGACATTGGACTTTTATAGAATAGATTTTAAAAATGTCCCAAGGAAAAGTTAAAATTTCACAAGCAGTGATTATTTCCTATGCACTGAAATTTGAAAATTTTTGGGTTTAAGTTTTGGGGCAACAACAGGCTCTAATTGGGGATGAGGACTGCAAAGGATGGAGCAAGGAACCCAGAATCCCAAGTATAGACCAGTGCATAAATCCAAGGGGCAATAGAGTCACAGAGAACACAGGGAGCAAAGGAGCCCAAGCAAACCAAAAATGGAATAGAACATGAAAGGAAACTAAACTACCATCACAACAAAAACTCCTAATATGTACATGGTTGGGAAGACCCTAACTTAGATGACTCCTGAATGGTCATGCAAATACATTAATAGGCTGGAAGAAATAGTAGCCTCTATGAAATAATACTCAATGAATGAAGAGCTTGCAAACAGTCAGCTGCCAACTTGTGACCACTATAACTTCACATAAAAACTCTCTGGATGTGTCTTGATGCCCCAAAAGCCATTTTTCGTCGTACACTTTTCTGTTTTGATGACTCGTACCAACATTACTCAGTGTCTGATTTCCAGCATCTATCTGAATAGCACCAGGTATTGTATTATGATGCACTTGATTTTGCATGTACGAGAAAACCAGCCCTCGGATTGGACATCCTACACACGAGCCAAGAGATCCTTCTTCCATAATTAATGTAGAAGTGAATATCCTAAGATATTTATGCATATAATCATTTCCTACAATAGGCAAATTGATATCCCACTCTTGAAAATAGTCACTTGAATCTTTATGCAAAATTGGAAGTAGGTTGGATTGAAAATCTGAATTACCAACTTTAATTTCATGAGGCTGAAAATTACTCCCGACTGAAACAATCTCATCTTTCTCTACAAGATTTGACTTAATAATTTTAGGACATATTTTATCATTTCTGTTCATATCTTGAAGATTAGATATTTCAATTTCTTTTCCACACAAAAAATTCATCTTCACTTACATTAAGACACGAGTCTGGAATGTAAACAACATGAGGCTCATCAATTTCATTCAGACTATTATGACTAACCTTGGCATCAACTTCCAATGTTTGTTTAAAAATTTTGGCATACAAATTTTCAAAGTGAGAAGATTCAAATTTAAAATCATTCTTGACCTCTTCCTGCAGCCTTACCCCAATATCATCTTGCTCAGTAAAAGCTTCATATTCATCTTGCATGCACTTTGGAGAAAGGATGCTCAATACCTCATTTTGCATGTTGTGTAGCATCAAGTTGCTCTCCGTCGTTACTGGTAAAAGTGAATGATTCCATCTTTGCAGCAGGCAAAAATGGCAAAACAACAATACTTGCATTGTCCTCTTTATAATTTGCGTCATGAGGGAAAAGCTCATTTTCTGCACCACTTGAGGGACTTTCAGATTCACCATTGCCTTTTTCATAATGCAAATAAAAGACTTCCATTCTTCTATTCACCTGAGGCTTGATTTCTACATTATTTACCTCCTTTCTACAAAATTGCTTTGAATAAAAAATAGAGAGTTTAGAGCATTCAACAGAAGGAGGTTGAGTATTTTGGATACACATAGGCTGAAAACTTGGTTTTTGTACGACTGGTTTCATCATAGGTTCACAAATCAAATTCCCTACAACATGATTTACTTCCCATAATCCACTTGATATCAAATCATCTTCTACTTTAACAGCCTCTTGTGCAATTTTAATACCATTTACTTTATTCCTTGTTAACTCAAATTAAACATCAAGATGCAAAGAGGCAATGAAAATACAAAGCTAAAGTTGCTCACTTGGTTGAATTGAAGTTGGAATCTTTTTGAGTAGCCGATCGAATCTATCCACAAAATCTCTGATGGGTTCACCTTCTTGCTTTTGAATATTGAAAAATTGACATAGCAAAGGATCTTCATCAACATGCTTTTTATATCTTGCCAAGAACTTCTTCTTCAATGAATCCCAATCAGTTATGCACTTTTCTTCTAAATAACAAAACCAATCTGCTACAGGTCCAATCAAAGATTCAATAAATAATCTTATAAAAACATTTTCTTAACTTACCCCCAGAATAACACATGCAACTGTGAATGCCAGAATATGGTTTTCAGCATCTTGAGAGCCCTCTCCATTGAACTCTGGGAAGTGCTTCCTTGATCCTTCAGGGAATGGTGAGTATACAGGCAAAGAAAGAGGACCAAAATGATTTCCCCATAGCTGGGAAGAAATCAATGCCATAATGTAATTCTGAAAATTAAATCAACATAGATCTTCGTTGGAACAAAATTGTTTCTGAGCACATTCCACTGCATAGAGCTGCCAACCTCTGCCCTTGGGGAGGCACCTTCAAATTTCAGGGGAAACAAGAGCACCGGTCTTCAATTTCAAATTTCCCCAACGGAGTCGCCAAAAGTCTATTGGTTAACAGATTTGTCACTTCAAGTTTATACTCCTTTGCCCATACAAAAGACAAACCGACCAATAGTTGAGTCACTCTCAAAGTTAATTGCAAGTTCTCTTTGCTTATTTTACAAGGTGCAGCTACCTTCAAATGATTTACAAGGAATGAAAAATAGGGTATGTTTTTTACCAGAAAGCAGAAAAGGCAAACTAACACCCACTCATAGCCATGAAAGTGAATGTGAAAGATTAATTCGAAATGAAATAAATGTAGACAAATGATACACAGCTCATCTATTCCACACCCATAAATAGTAACAGATGATAAAAAGATAGATATATTTATCTCAACACATACCAACATAACAGGAACAACATTGAAGATAGATTACGGATTGACATAAGAACAATTGCAATCATAGAAGATACTTGAAGACACAAAGTTTTGAAAATAATTCTTCATTTCTTCAATAAAGCAGAACTCAAATTTTCTAAAAATGCTCCTGTACATAAGCTGGGTTAAGAAAAAGATAACTAGAAATACAAAACAAAATAAACCTGCTCCCCTTCCCTTGTTCACAGCCAACAAGAAAAAGATAAGTCCCCGCACCCAAAAGTCCATCCTTTATAGTTTTTCAAAACCCAAAATATATCTAAACATAACTGTCCATAACGGTCTTTTAAGTAACCGCTATCAAAAAAGCGACCTTAAAATGGAAACAATTACGTTACATCAAAATTTTAGTTACCACCGCTAATTACAAAAAGATTTCTTGCATGCTAGACAAGTGGCATTAGACTCCCCCAGGTACGGGGGCAATTCCTAATTCCAGTCGTATTTCCATAAAAATATTATGCAATTCGGCACATTCTTCTTTTTCTTCTAGAACAAAAATTACCTTGCGATATTTAGCATAGCTGGTCTTCTCTTTCCATGCAACCGTGTGCAATTGGGAGATGATATCAATCTATTCTTCTTCGGGCCAGTGTAAATCAGGTTGCAGGACAGGCGTAGGTTCATCATCCCAAATTTTATTACTAGCAAGTAGTCCCATTTTGATAATGTCTTAGTTAATAAATGAAACTGAACTCAGAAAGTACCGCCACCTTTATTTATAGACAAACTTATTCAATTACGCCAGTAGGTAATGATGACTTTAAAGTTATTGATCTCATGCTACCACCTTAGTGAGCTCCGTTACACTTGTCATTTAAGAGGTAATTAATGCATCATTGATTTTGTACCTTGAGAAATGAGTCTCAAGATTGAGCTCGCATTTCATAACTCCTGAAAAGACATTCTCACTATATACCACACGAATAATCAAATGAGTTAGTGATACCTTGAAAACTGGGAAGCAGAACCATCAAACCACATATCAGGGGTCCTTCCCAAGAATTTATTTGTAGTAGTGCCTCGATGCATATCTTAACTTAACATGAACACTGTGAAGATGCTGGCTAGTCGGGAGTTGGGAAATTTTAAGAACCTTGAACTTTTAGGAGTTCACAAATTTTGAAAACCTCTGACAATGAATGTAATCGGGGCATCAGAGCTCTTGTGAACTTTTGAACTATTGGAGTGCTATTCAAAAACTTTCAACTTCCCTGACAATAAGAGGAGTCGAGAATGAAATGTTGCTAAAGTCTATAAAGTCTTTGAGTTAAGCATGGACATTGTGATGGAGATTGATTGTCATTGATGCCAAAAGATGTTGTGTTGTCAAGTTTGATGTCATCAGGTTTGATTTGCAAATGTGGAGATACAAATGGTTTATGAAATGCAGGAAGTGTTTATCTCATTTGATGTTTCAAGATGGTTGATGCAGTTATGTTGTTCATAGGTTGTCCACTTGGTTTCAATGCAGAGATCTTTCAAGGGAAGAAGACATCTTTATATTGTTTGTATAATGCAGGATGTTCTTGTCATCATGTTTCAAGATGTTAAGGAAGAGGTTCATGTGTTCATGTGTTCATATGTCGGTTGATTACAGGACATCAAAATCATCCTATGTAATGGATGCTTTCAGTTTCAAGCACAGGTTGCTTCACAGTTGCAGTAGATGCCAGGTAGATGCCTTGCTACATCTTCACTTAATGATGTTGAAGAGTTTTGATCCTCATGGTTGTTGACTGTTCATAGCATCACATGAAGTTGATGATGTTCTTCATGCTTCTTCACTTGATGTTGGCCTCATGTTCGTGGTGGTTCATTGGAATCAGGACTTCAACATATGATTGGTTTTTGGTGTGGTTTAAGACAATAATATGCTCTATAGGATATGTTCTCTTAGCACATATAGTTGACATAGTGTTCATGATCTCTTGGCACATATAAGTAATATATGCTTGGCACATGCATTCTTGATCTCATATTTCAAGATGGCATTCTTGGTGTTTCATTTTGGTATCATTGTTTGGCATTTCAGTGGGCACTTGTATCATGACAGAGGTGATTATGACAGGGGTATGAAGTTGTGTTTCATGACAAAGGATATGTCCTTGAAGTCAATATGTTCTTGGTGTTGATATATTTCAAGGACTTGATCTTGAACTTCAGTCTCTATCAGGACTTTTCTTTCAGTCAATATTATTTTATTTATGGGCAAATTGATCTTTTCTAAGGGTTTAATATGTGTTGTCAAGAATCAAGATCCCTAACTCCAGGTGTTCTAAACCCATTACTATGTTCTAAAATTCTAATCTTGCCCATCACCTTTGAAAAGGACTTTTCTTATGTTTGATCATTGACTTGTTGTAGCAGGTCATTTCATTAATAACTACCTGCTAGAGGGTTTCTTAAACATCTTGCAACCGACCCACTTGTTCTATAAAACCCGATACATTCGGTCTTCTTTTATGGAATCGGTCTCCACTTAAGTGAGTTAGGCGCCTTTTTTGAATCAATGGTTCTATTTAAAAGAAAGTTGAGCACCAAAAGAAAAATCAAAGACCGATATTTAAAATGGATCCCTCTCTTATGAGCATCAGTTTTGACAATCTTTGGAATGTCCAAGTCTTTATGACTGTAGTCTATATGTTTTTTGAGGCTAATTTTAGCATATTAGATAAGGTATTTTTTTGTAGATTTAAAAGATTTTTTTGAGATTATTTCTATTTTCAACTTCACTAGTGTGCCTCTCGAGGATGATAATGAGTGTTTTTTTGTTCGTTTTCTATATTGGTGATATTCATGAGAAGATTAATTGTTTTTTAAAATGCTTTGAGGAAGCATATGAGTCTTTATGACTTCTTCTATTTGCAGGTGATGAAGAGGGTCCGAATATGAAAAAGGATTTTTCTCTCACAGAGATTTTGATTAAAATTTTATTGAGATTCTTTATTTGAAGGAAATATGAAGGGTTATTGAAGATTATTTTTTAAGAGATCATATTGGAGAAGATAAAAAGATTGAAGTATATTGGAGATTTTTTTAAAAAAAAGATGAAACATTGAAGTCATGAAAGAGATTTTATTTTCTCTTACAAGGGCAGATTGGAATTAATTTTTTTATTGAAGATATTAATTTTGTTTGAGAGAAGAATATGAAAAAATATTTTCATAACATTGTAAATAATATTTTCTTCTTGTAGATGGATTGGTGTTTGGTCTGAAGATATTTTATTAGGGAAGATTAAAATTTCATTGAAGATTTATTCTTTTTGTGAAGGTGAAAATGAATGAGAAAAGAATGTCAAAAGTCATTCAATTTTTTATATAATTGTATTACAAGTGCATTAATGGATTTTTTGCAAAGATGGAAAATGGAGAAGATAAAGAATAAATTTGCAGAGAATATGAGCAGGTGTTTGCAGGTTCATTGTGAATTTTTTTAAGACAAAAATTGCAGATTGAAAGTTATTGAAATGTTGAGAAAGTAAATATGCAGAGAATATCAAGAGTCAGTTTATTCTTCAGGTGAATGGATATCATTTTATGAAAATGATAATTGCAGAAGAGGAAGATGATTATGCAGAGAAGAAGAATATGAAAGGACGTTTCATATTTAATGTCTTTATAAGTGAATTGATTATTGTGAGTGTGGGGAAAAACATGTAGTAATGAAGACATTTTCTACAGGATCCTTTTGAAAAGAAAACACAGATGAATCAGATATTGTTATGTGTGTGATACAAAAGATAATATTTTTGAAGGAATGACTCAAACACAGGAAGAAGACATCATGTCAAGTTTGAGGACAATATGAATTGTTTGTGCAGAGACAATCTAAATCAGGATCAAATGAATTCATGGTACAGAGATAATGAATTGATAATGAATTATTTTCAAGGGAGTTGATGAGATACATGTTATGTATTGGTGCAAATTAGATTGAATTGCAATCATTTCTTGCACACTTGAATTGGTGGTTTGATAATGGTGATGGTAGATGCCAGTGAGGCTTGTATGGTCAGTGAAACCAGTTTGTAACCAGTGAGGTTTTTGATTAAGCCAGTGGGGCTTTTTAGAGTGGTTTTTCTACCCCTTGTGGGTTTTCCACTCATCATATCTTGTGTTATATTTTGTATGTGTCTTCATGTGTTCATATATGATTTGCACTTAATCTCCTGATTCATGCCTTCAATATCATAATTGTGCATATGTGTGTTAACAAATCATTGATGTCTTTCTCTCTCTTTATCCTATAAGTCCAAAGGTGTAAAAATTATAAAATTTATACAACACTGATTCACCCCCCCCCCTCTCAGTGTTGTTCTGGACTCCAACACATTAGACTTTTATAGAATAGACTTTAAAAATGTCTTGAGAAAAAGTTAAAATTTCACAAGCAATGATTATTTCCTATGCACTAAAATTTGAAAATTTCTGGGTTTAAGTTTTGGGGCAACATGTCTACGAAGCATTTCCAACTTAAATATTTGACAAAAATTGGCTTCCATTGTGCTAAGATGGACGTCCATACCTATCCTGCACTTATTGCATTCCATAAGATTACATCCCTTCCTCTAAGATACATTGTTTATTGATCATGTTCCTAAACTAATTGTGCGGAATGCGATCATGGGATTTTATTTCTTAATGTAAAATAATTCCCTTAATTGTGTGAATAGCTTTTACCTTGAGAACTTCCTTTTTAAAGTTTCACTTTATAAATCACTCATCAAACTATTCTCGGACATACACTTGAAATGATTTTATCATAATAAAGAAATAATTAACTTTCGTTGGAGAAAACCTTAAATTTATTTAGATGATTCTCCAATTAACAACTCATCTCTTCTTGAGTCAATAGGGTACCTTTAAGCCAATGCAATTGGAAACACATTTTATGGAATGCACTATCTATTGATAAAGATTTAATCAAATGGTATGAACTACAAACTAATATTATTTATTGCTCATGTCCTTAGCATTCTATGTCAAGCCTCCATTTTGCATATTTAAAATTTCAAAAGGTTGTCATTCTTTCTTTTGGTGTTGGTGTTTCCTAGTTCTTCTCATTAAATTGCATATACTTGTTGATTAAAACTTTATATGTGCATTCCTAGAAATTATCAAAGCCAAAATTTTTGAAATGGAGTCCCCAAAAATGTAGTATAGGATCTAAGATTGTTTTTTCTAAGCACATGAACACAAGCTTCATTGTCAAATACCGTTAAGTGTGAAAACCCCGTTTCTTACCTATTGGCATCTCATTAGGAGTTTTATCAACAAAATCCAAACACGTATATTTATTAATCAAGTTGTAGATATTAGTAAGGGCCTCTACCAAAAATCATTGATCTAATCTTCTATTTAATAGTATTAAACATGTTAGAACTTAATGTACATATTCTTTTGAACTCAGGTGTTATTAGTGTTAAAGTGATTAATGTGATTTATCCTCTTATATAAAAAGAAATCAATTGTTTTAAATTAAGATTATCATTTTCCTAAGGATATTGTAATTCTTAGAAAAAGGTAGTCCTTTTAAATAAATTGTTATAAGTTGTTGATTCTAGGTTGATCCATTCAAAGTTAAGTGATTTCCAGTTAATCCAATTAGTTTTCCATATATATATATATATATATATATATATATATATATATATATATATATAATTGTTGAAATAGTATCTTATTTACACATACTGTATATATGTCTACATCATTATGTTGTATGTGTGTTGTAGGTTAAGGATGATTAAAAGTCCTTCAATATTTAAAGGTCAATATTACAAGTTTGTTAAATCTTTTTAGCCTCTATATGAAATCTATTGGGTGAGATATGTTTTTTAGAAGTTAATTTCCAGAGGCCTAGGAGGGTGTAATTATGTGTGGTTGGCTATGTTGTGGGCCATGTGTGTTGAGTGAGATGCAACCCTAGATTGTTGCCTCCTATTCATGTTACTGTGATAAATGTACAAGATAGGTAATGCCTTGCTCTATGTATGGATCATGTGGATATGATAATTGTGCAAGATGATCAATGCCTTGCCTAATGTAGGGTTTACTAGTTGCAAGTAGGGGGAGCGGCTTTCAATGGGTGCCAGAGTGCAAAGTAGTGTCCAGGACAACCCATTGGAGGGTTTCTTAATCCAGTGATAATATTAATAGTGAATTAGGGGGAATGGGTATAATTCATATTAATCAAGATAATGTATGTCTCACTCATGGCTCAAGTGTTCATTTAGGCTTGAGATGAGATGAGAAGGCCTGGAATGGCAAGATCAACTGCCTTGTCCTCATGAAAGGTATGTTGGTTCTGCATGAGTTTGTATGGGGGCCAGGGGTCGGGAGAGGTTGCCAGGACAACCCAGGATGGGGTTGGGGCCTAGGAAGACCTACCAGGACAACCCATGACAAGCTACGTGATGACACTCCTTCCTATTGCAGTCTAGCACTCCCTAGTTGTATTTCCTCCTTCAGTTGTGTGAGTGCCTCTGGAAGTGCAGTAAGATGTGTAAATGATGTTCATTGTCGGCAGTATGGTGATTGGTGTCATGTATAACCTTTTTGCTTACGTTAGCCTAATGTTAAATCCTGGTTGTCTGTTGGATGTTGAATCTTGTGTTATCTCCTAGCATGAGGGGTGGACCTCAGGGTTCCACATGGTTGGGAGGTTGGTGCTTTTTATCCATTGGGTATTCTTGGTTCATGTTCATGAGCTTGGAGACTATTCATTGTGATTTGGACTCTAGTTCATGTTCTAGGTTGTGAAGGTAATTCTTTCATGTAATGTATAGTGGTTGTATACCAGATTGTATTTCTTAATGTATCTTGTTGTAATTTCTCCCATGTGCTGAGGAAAGCAATGTGATGATTTTTGTAATGATGTAATTGTCAATTAATTCATCTTGTAATGAGTACTATAAAATAATACATCATTGTGATAGTAGTTAGAAGATAATCTTTAATGTTGATTTTATGTTGTCGTGCATGTGGAAATGAATAATATCAGTTAATGTGATGTTCTACTTTTATGGTAATGAAACGTTTCTAGTAACTTTTTATTGTGAGTAGTGCAGTCGAGAAACCTTGGAGGACCTAGGATTAGTTAACCTGTTATGTTATGCATTTTATAGTTAAAAAAAATTATTCCTCTTAAATCAACCTAGTTAGTGTTGTCCTTTGGGGTTCCTTGGTGGGGGCATTACATCCACCCACCTCTAACTTGACTTGGATACTATCACATCATGTAGTTTGACTTGGTCAGCTTGGTTTAAGAATAGAGTCTTGTCTAACTCAAAATCTAGTCTTCCTGACTTAGGTTAGTTCTCATGACCCTGTCTTTCATACTATAAGACTTCATGGATTGACTATCCATTCAAAAGTTCCTCTTTGCATACTTGCACAAATTGAGGTCTATGACATATCGACTTCTACTTCTTGAGTCCATAACTCAAGTTGATTGTAATAAAACAATTTGGTTTCTCTACCAAGGGAAAATCACCATTAACTAAAAACAAATTTCCTTTAGACAATTATAATACAGCATTAAGTTTAGGGTTTTCGACCCTTCGTTGTTGATCCACATAAAATAGCTATAAATAAGGTTGTAACCAAAAAGAGGAGTTATCAACTATTTCTAACTCTTCTAGGTCAAATCTAGGGTTTTAACCTCCCTATTCCAACACGATGGAAAAACAAACAAACTTGTTTTCAAAAGAAAGTGAAAAGTAATAATATCATAAGTAAGAGAATAACCTCTAGTCTTCTTCTGACTACGGGTTCATGTTTTTAATCTCTCAAACTATTACTAGTAAATATACGGGCATATTCTCATTTACATCAAAACCAAAGGTTCTAATCATGTTTAACCTTTGACTAAGTTCATTTTGATTCTAAAAAGGAAAAGACTATTTCAATTTTCTATCAACTTAAGTTCAATGTCCAAGATTGCTCTTTTTATTATATACCATAATATCACTGATCATTGTTGTCTATTTTGTTTCAAGCAATACTTGAAAACTAACATATAAATCCACAGGCTTGACAACATTTCATATACCATGTTTACGTAAAAACAATGTGTTTTCTATTTCACAAAACTTATATATATATATTCATGGTTCTCATTATCACATGAGTGTTTTTAATCATAATGGATAAGTTATAATACTAATATTTATGTTGAATCATAGATAGAAAGATGAATCTATCACTTATCCATGTATATCAAATACAGAAATATACTTATCTACGTATAAAGAATACAACAATACACTTTTATCTTCTGCTATTGCATCGTTACAGACATCTCTGATTAACTCAAATTCAACATATAACTCATAGAAAATGGTATCTAGAAACTTACATGATACCATCTAATCTAGATAGAGAGCCTATGTTCTCATAATATAATATACTACTGATGTCAAAAGAGTTTCATTCAACGTGAGTTTAAGAAGAAAACACAAGAAAATATGGATGACTCTTACCTGATATTCTCATGTCGACCTGCATGTTTTTCTTCTCTACCACTCCTCTTTCTTTAAACTACGTTTATTAATTATTATATACTGTGATAAGCTTCCTTTACTATATTGCATTCACTGTCTTTCTCTAACCAGCGACATCTAAATCTCTTATTCCTCTCAGCTCATGATATCCCTGTTGTTCTCTCCTTCAATCCAACGCTATCTTTTTTTCCCATGATAATAATGTTGTATATGCTCTATCGACTCATGCCTTAAATCCATTTAAGACTCCACTCATCAGTCGTTATGAAAAAACTCCCCACTAAGCCATGGTTTCTCCACTTATTAAGCCTATGAATGCTCTTAAGTCGAGCATGCAAGGTAGAGGGGAATATGGTCATTAAATACCACTCCTCATGTATACAACGACCCTCTCATAGCATCCCATGTTATCAAATAGGTTAAGAAAGAATGTTTCTACATTAAAGAAGGTTGTTATAATTTAAAACCCACTATCAACCCCATACTCTTTACTCGAGAATATTTACGTATTATAATATAAAATAAAACTTAGATATTTATAACAGTAGGAACTATAATAATGTGATGTAAACTTATGCACAATATGTTATTAGGTCGAGAAAATCTCCCCTTCACATATAACAGGAAAACAAGTCGATTTCGATTAAACAAAATAAGAAATTTGGTGTTGAAAACTATTAACAAGAAACACATTATTATTTATGTCCAACTACATCATTGCAGATGTAAACATAATCTCATTTATGATGCAAAGAACAACGTTTTCAACAAAATTTGCCTTAGTCAAAAAATGAGTAAGCTGACGTTAAAAAGACTCTCAGCAACATTGACAACTTATCAAGTCAAAAAATAAACTTAAACCAACTTGATTAAGCATGACTTACCTTAATCAACTGGGGTTCACTAACTTAAGGTACACTATACTTGAATGACAAATGAATAGTTCAAAACCAAATGTATATTCTCCTCTCCTCAGAAGATACTCTCTCTTTCTTGGAGAGTGGTCGAAACTTGTTTTCCTGAATACAACTTGCAATCACCAAATCATGATTAGTGCATCGTTAGTCTATTCACAAATCTTATGAATAACAAATCAAATCTTATAACGTAAATTTTTGAATTATTCAATCACATGTATTATTCTTAATCACATGAACTGATATTTAAGAAATCAAGGATTTACTTTGACATTATATCATAATGTCTAAACATTTCTTCATAAGATTCACTTCTATTCGTGTAAAAGTAAATAGTAAAATCAAAGCAAAAATTTGGGATGTAATAGCCTCGCACCCTAATGGCTCTCATGGGGCCCTTTGGGTCTAGAAAATACACTCTTAAAGATGCACTTGCAAGTAAAACCAATTGGGTCTATATAAATCATCAAGTTAACCACTTGCGTGGAAATTTGTGGATGTCCAAAGGTCTAATTTTATTTTCAAACAAAAATTATTGTAAGTTTTATTTTAATATATTATTGTATTCATATAAGATTTATGCACCTAAGCTATGTTATTTCATCATATAGATATGATTCAACAATTCATGTCTTTTATCTCAAATACCATGATGTATATTATAGAGTTATAACATAAGTAGTTTAAACTTTGAATGAGATAGGTTATAATTTGATAGAATCTATAGATTAGATAGTATGTGAGATAGGAATATTAGGTTTTAATGTCTTTTATGCTAGTGTAGCAACAATTTAAGTGGCTAATCAAGTAGACTATAAGTAGATTCACTTCAGTCTAGATCCATCAAGATGGATGACCAACAACAAAATCTCTCTTTGGAACTACAATATAATTTAATTATACCTTACTCATTAGTAGTACATATTATGATGTATTTCACTCACAATAGCCATCAATGGAGAGTTCACTTTTGGGTAATTTTTTTATAATTGATGTTCTATGCTTATGGAGGTCTAGATTTTTTTAATTTGGAAGCACTGATTCGATGATGACGAACTTTAATAATATGTTCCTTGAAGGACTTATTCCCATGATTAAGAACAATGTACACTTGAGTAGTTTTTATCTTTTAGAGATGCGCACTCACTTGAAAAATCTTGAGGTCAAATTACACTTAGGGTTAGAGCATGCTACTGCATTTATATCACAACCTTAGGTGATATGTGTAGCACAAGATGTAGAATCTAATGACCTACACATTTCTCTAGGTGTGTATAAATTTGAGAATAACAGAGTGACATGGTCAATAGGGTATCCATCATGATAAGAGTATATGAGCTTCAATCCCATGCATACGATATGTGGAGGTAGTGGCAGTTTGAGGATTTGTTATTTTGGTAGTGGAATTTTGATTGACTACCAAGGATAGATATCATATGGTTCCCTTATAAAGGGATGTGACCATGGGCTGGATATATGTAGAATATATCACAATCATAGAGGAGAAGATGGTTGAGAGTGTATCTAGACCATATTCTAGTGCCATTTTATTTTGATAGTCACAATATAGTTTGGGTAGGTGCAATATGTGTTGGTAGACATATTTTTGTACACCATGCCACATTAGAGTGTAGCTAGGCCTAGAGATGTGACATGAATGACATTAGTAGAGATCCCTCTTATAATTTATAATGATGAGGAGGAGCATAACCTTCCACCTATATTTGATATAGATGATATAGGAGTAGCACTGTGGTATGCCACATGTTGGTAGAGAGCAAGGTTGGTGCCTATGTATGCATTAAATGACCCTAGAAGGGATGTGAGACCACAAGCCATAGGAGATGATGTTGAGGATGTTGAGGATGAGGGAAAGGGAGATGAGGAGGAGGAGGCCCATCATGGAGATAAATTTATTGAGATGAGGCTACACTAGTAGGTAGATATATACATGGATCCCAAACCTAAGTCGGGGTTACAAGTGTAGTGGCCACAAGACGTTGTGAATCATCATCAAACAAGAAGATGAAGTAAGGCCATCACAACATGGATTGAGGTAGATCCTACCACAACAACACTAGCTACCATGCCCACAGTAGCCCCAAACCCTAACTAACAAGTCAAGGACCCAAATATGAGTGATGTACACTTGCATGCATGTACATTATGATTCAATAGAACTGTAGAATTGTTATTTATGATTTGATTATATTATGATGTAGGAGACTAATGGGAAATTTATTTTTCTTTTTGCAGCTAGAGTATGAGTGGCTTGACTTTACTAGTCATGTTCTAGCTAAGTTGCTTCCCTAGGTGCATTAAGCACAATGTTGTTGATATGCTCTAGACAACTGAGAGAGGGGGGGTGAATCAGTTGTCTTGAAAACTTAAACGCTTCTACAATTAAACAATAATCACTTATCCACAATTATTATGTTTTAACAATGAATGCATGAAATCAAAAACTTAACCACAGAAACAACATCAAACACAAGAGACACCAGATTTATGTGGAAAACCCCAAGGCATGGAAAAACCATGGAGAGGATTAGCTCTCAATATATATTGCAATCTTAAAATAATGATGTCCAAGCTTGGTCACTCCACAGGCCTAAACATACTGCGCACTGCCATGAAGAACAACTAGGTCTAGCAGGCTCACTGCCTCAACCCTAAACCTAGCAAGATTACAATAAGGGTTGTTAAACCCTGAGGGATGTTAAACCCTACTAGTGGCTCACTACCAATCTCACTTCTACAATCAACTCCCTTTTATATTTAAAATTGAAATACAACAATTCCTCCGCTCTGCTTCGCCTCTGCTCTGCTCTGCCTCTTCTCTCCTCTTCTCTGCTCTACCTTTGGACCTTTCTTATTATCTTTTCATTTTCACTCAAGGATAACTTTTCCATGACTCAACTACAAGTATTTGTACACTTTCTCAACCTTGGAATGGTCATCAAGGTCGTCATTACAATCATCAACCATTGGAACATTCTCCAAGGTCGGCATTACAAACATTTACAAATAGGTCTTGACCTATTACAACATTATGCAAAGGGGATGAAGTAAAAGTGCATGTAGATCACGCCATGCCTTAGCTAGGACTCAAACATGATCTTCCATTCTTTAACACGCTTCCACAATCTTCCAGAGACCTCTGCAATTGTTGGGATTAACCAAGTCGGCCAAAATTGGTTACACGCTACGTTGTCTGGGCACAATCTTCAAACACGAACTCAATTCATTTCCGTGGACCAATGTAATGACAGGAACATGATTAGGAGGTATCCACAAGCATGTTGTAATCATCAGGAGCAACCGCACAAACCTTAACCACTTTATCCATAGGAATATTCACACCGGAACACATGAACTTCATTGCCTTCAATTGTCATAAAGGAAAGTTAGCTTGCGGACCACCAAAACATGAACCACTACAATTGTAGGCACCTATCATCATCCCAGACTTCCCTCTTGAACTGCAGAGCAAGATACTTCATTGTAGAGAAATGCAGAGCATATTACTTTCTCCCTATTCCAACTAAACTTACAGAAAAGGCAGGCTTTACTCTGGTGAATGCAACTCTCTCAATTCTTCACACCGAAGGCTCAAACTTAGGATTTAGCATCTTCAAATATCCTTTTAAATAACTTTCAAACCGCAAACCAAGATCTTCATCCAGCAGGAGATGCGGAGCAGTCTACCGAGCTATTCTTCATCATACCATTCTCTGTCTAAACTGCACTTCATTGTAACTTACTTGTTTCTTCCAGAGAGGCCAATTTTCTCAATGTCCGCAACATACAAAGATTCTAAACAAGTCAAAATAAGATATAGTTGACACCAATGATAACAAAGATATGTTGACATCAATGACAACACCAATTAGGCACATACTTGCAACAAATGTATGAACCAAGTACTAGCTACAACAAAATAGAGGATGCCACACAAAGATTTTTGAGCCCATTGTATAGCTAAGAACCATGTATGAGGAGCATCACATGAGAAAGGTTGTAAAATCTATCCATGCCTTTGAGTTAACTTTGAATGAAAACCACTTCTTTCATCCATGCTACCAAACTCAACTCAATACCATCTTGTTGAGATCTTTTCTACATATTATGAATCAACTCAAAAAACTATAACTTTGAAAGACATGTTATAAATCATGAACTAAACATGTGTAGGTTACAAAAAATAATGTGTATTTCAGCCTACAACTTTCTATAGAAAATAAAATCATAATACAAACAATCAAATATAATAATTTATATAAAGCTATACAAAACATAAAATTAGATCGCCACATTAATTGGTCCTACACTTGAGTGCCCAAAACTTAATTAAATCAAGAGAAATATTGTAAAATATAGCCATTCCTTTGAGATAATCTTGAATAATAACCACTTATTTCATAAATGCTACCAACCTCAACTCAATACCACGTCTACAAATTTTCAAAATATTATGAATCAACTAAGAATGCCATAAATTTGAAAGACATCTTAAATCATGAACTAGAAACATGTGTAAATTTAAAAACATAATGTGTATTTCAAACTACAACTTTCTATATAAAATCAAATCATAACACAATAAATTAAACCAATTAATTTCTATATAAACCTACAACACTTTAATTGGGGCTACATTTAGGTACAAAGAGCTTGATTACATTAAGAGAAAGGTTGTGAAATCCATTCATGCCTTTGAGAGATATCCTTGAATGGCAACCACTTCTTCAATCAATATTGAATACCTCAACTCAATATCATATTGTCTACACATTTTCAACACATTATGAATCAACTAAGAAAGCCATAAATTTTATAGACGTCTTACAAATCATAAACTAATCATGAGAAGGTTGAAAAAGATAATGTGTATTTCAACCTACAATTTTCTATAAAAAATCAAATCCTAAAACAACAAATTCAAATCTAATAATTTGTATACAAAACAACAAATGACAAAATTACATAGCCACTTTATATGGTCTACACTTTAGTGTAGAGAGATCCATTACATCAAGAGAATGGTTGTGAAATCTAGCCATATCTTTCAGATAACCTTGAATAACAACCACTTCTTTCATCAACTCCACCAACCTCAACTCAATACCACATTGTCTACATCTTTTCAACACGTTAGGAATCAACATATGAATTAACTAAGAAAGCCATAAATTTGAAAGACATCTTACTACAAATCATGAACTAAACATGTGGGTGTTGAATAACACAATGTGTATTTCAACCTATAACTTTATATATAAAATAAAATTGTAGCACATCAAATCAAATCTAATAATTTCTATATAACCCTACAAAATGTAAAATTAGGAAACTAATTTAATTGGGGCTACACATGGGTGCACATAGCTCAATTACATCAAGAGAAAGGTTGCAAAATCCAAACATGGCTTTGCGATAACCTTGAATGGCAACCACTTTTCATCAATGTCACCAATGTCAATACCATGTTGTCTACATCTTGCTACATATTTTTAACATTTTATGAATCAACATGTGAATCAACCTAGAAAGCAATAAATTTCAAAGACATCTTACAAATAATTAACTAAACATGTGTAGGTTGAAAAACATAATGTGTATTTCAACCTGTAATTTTCTATACAAAATCAAATCTAATAATTTCTATACAACCCTACAAAACATAAAATTAGGCAGCCACTTTAATTGGGGCTACACTTCGGTGTAGAATGCTCCATTACAACAAAATAAAGGTTGTGAAATTAGGTAGGGAGTTCTATGGAAGAGAGGATAGATGTCCATGGGTCTCATTTAATTTTGATTCATAAAGTGTGACATGGTTAAATATTTCACATAATGTATACTCTTCTTCTTCATAGTTTCAATTAAACATCTAGAAAATGCACATTGACATAGAGTAGATGAACCTACCAAAAGAGTTATTGTTAGTTACAACTCACTTTTGGATTTTAGTCATCCATAACTCATCCCTCATGAATTTGGTGTTAGATTCATCTCCAAATTGATAATGGATTCTTGAATAAAAACAAATCATGGAAATTCTTGAAAGATACACATATTTGATAGTTCCGACAAAATAAGGGTCTCATTATGGTAATGTAAAAAAATTGGTGTGAAAGGTACCATAGATGTAACTTCATCATGATAGAAAATGACAAGATAGAAACATTAAATCTAGTGTCTATTGTGGGTCTCATCACCAATATAATTTTGTATGGAGAATATGGTGATGACATGGTATTGTAAGTTAGAAAATGTTAGGATTAAGGTGTCATCAACCTTGTAAATCCTATGTATTTAATTACACCTAATATTGTTTGTAAATCATTCATAAGGGATGAAGTATTCACCAAGTAGCGATCTTGTTTTAGCTACATTTTGGATCCTTGTACTTGACCAATGGGGTGTGGGGGGCTTGCCCCCCACTACTGTCATTGGGGGATCTAGGGGGTGGCAACAACTTCCAATCTCTCCTGGTGGGGATTCAGGAGCAGCACCCCTGAAGAGATTTTTTTAGAAAATTGCCTTGTAAAATATTGTAATTTCATAGTCAATCCAGACTGTTCATCATTAGGTCTCAGATCTGACAGTAGAAGTTATGTTTGGGTTTTTGCCCTAGAAGGCAACACTATTTTAAGAGGATATTGTATTACGACTATGGATGAGTATTATAGGCACCGTTGGATTGAAGACTGAAGAGGATATTAAGAGTGTTGTATTGTAAACTATATTGAAGTTAATACAAACTGGTGCATCTCTTCTTGTGTGGAGTTTTTCTCGAAAGGGTTTCTCCACGTAAACACTGCGTTGTGTGTTTTATCTTCTATTCTACTATTTCTTTGGGTTGATTTCATACTATCTCCACTTAGGTTTTGTACTAGATTAAAAGTTACAATTGTAATTAGATTTCCATTCTATAGTTGTTCACCTTCATTTCTAACATTTGGTATCAAAGCCTGACCAATTTTGTGTCTTAGGTGGAAGCGTAAGGGTTTCTTGAGTTGTAGTGGGAGTTTTGGTTGATTTTATTTTGTTGATTTCTGTAGAAGCCATGGTTGCATCCTCATCCCGATTGGACATTGAAAATTTAATGGAATAGGTTATGAGATGTTGAAGGTGAAAATGGAGGTCTCCTTGAATAAAGAGATCAATGGTTGGTTAGGACAAAAGGGAAGAAACCCGATACTATCGGTCAAGATGAGTGGGACAAGATGGATAAAAAGGCAAGAGGAACAATCTGGTTATGCCTTGGAGACTCTTTCCTATTGAATGTCTTTGTTGAGAAGACTGCATATGCTTTATGGAAGCGGTTGGGTGAAATCTATCAAGCCAAGAGCCTAGTAAATAAACTATATATCAAAAGAAAGTTATTTTCCCTTAAAATGAAGGAGGGTGATTCGATAGTTGAGCACTTAAATTTACATTTATATTGATTCTAAGCCAGTTATATTCTATGGATGTTAAGATAGATGAGAAAGATATGTGTGTTATGCTTATTTGTTCTTTGTCTAAGTCTTGGGAGAATTCCATTCTTGCTATCACTGCTAACCTTGAAGATCCAAAGATGGATGCCCTTGTTGCAACTCTATTATCACAGGAAATGAGGAATAAGGCAATGGATAGCTTAGTAGGAGGTCTAAGGAAAGAGGACCAAAAAAAGAGATCAAAAAGGGCCTAAGGAATCAAAAGGAAGGTCTAAAACGCCTAGGAAGAAGAACAAAGTTAACTGTTGGAACTATGGTCAGAGGGGGCATGTGAAGAAAGAATGCAGGAACCCAAAGAAATAGTGGGATTCCTCTACCAAAAATTTCTCAAATGCAGGTGATGAAGTTTTACTTTCTGCATGTAATGTTATGTTTAATGAATAGTAGTTAATTGACTCAGGTTGCTCATATCATATGACTCCTCATTAGGAATGGTTTTCCACATATGAGAAAGAGGATGGAGATAATGTCTACCTTGGAGACAAATCTACATATCTGATTGATGGTTGGGGAAAGGTATAATCGTGTTTCAGTGATGGGAGGATTAAAACCCTCCTTGGTGTTTTAAATATTCCTGGATTGGCTAGAAATCTTATCTATGTTTCGAGGTTGAATGATTCAGAAATGCATGTAACATTTAATAAGCTCATGGTTGCATATTGGTGAGAGGAAGCTTGGTGGTAGCCAAGGGAACAAGAATATCAACTATGTTTAGGCTTGAGGCCACTACAATTTGTAGATCCACTAATGTAACTAAAACTACTGAAAATACATGTCTGTTGTGGCACCACAAATTGGGCCACACCGGTGATTTTTTTTTAAATAATTATAAATAAAAAATTGTTGGATGGTTTCTCCTATTCTGATTAGCACTTTGATTTATGTCAGCATTGTGTATTTGGTAAACAGAACATAAGTTATTTTCCTTTAGGAAGCAATAGAGTGAAAGAGAAATTACAAATTATTCATGTTTACATGTGTTTGGACCTGTGGATAATAATTCTATTGGAAAATCTTGTTATTTTGTTACCTTCATTGATGATGTATCTAGATTCACATGGATTTATCATATGAAGCATAAATCTGAAGTTTTCACTAAGTTTAAGGAGTTTAAAGTCTTAGTAGAGAACGATTTAGAACTTAAGATAAAAATATTAAGATCTAACAATGGAGGGGAATATTGCTCTAAGGAATTTGATGAGTTATGTAAGCATGCAGATGTCATAAGACAAAAGACAAGTCCATATACACCACAACAAAATGGTATTGTAGAAAGGATGAAGCGAACAATAATGGAAAGAGACAGAAGTATGTTAAGTGATGAACAATTTCATAAATTATTTTGGGAAGAAGTTGTGAGTACCACTTGTTACTTGTTAAACAAATCTCCTTGTAAGGCTCTTGATTTGACACCTTATGAAGTGTGGACATGTAAGAAACCTTCATTTTCACATTTAAGGGTTTTTGGCTATGAAACTTTTGTTCATGTGCCTAAGGAAAAGCAATCTAAGTTGGGTCCAAAAGCACATAAATGCATCTTCATTGGATATGGTGAGGATGTAAAAGGTTATAAGCTCTGGGATCCTCTAACCAGAAAGGTTATCTTTTCTAGCAATGTGATTTTTAGGGAACTTAGAGCTATTTCTAATCTTGTATAGCCAAAAGAAAAATAAAGGAAGAGGATAGTGCATTTTGATTTACAACAAGAAAATGCACATCAAGAAGAACAAAATGATAAATTAAGGGATGGAGAAGAAGAAGAAGATTCAAGTATGAGTTCATATGAGGAAGACTCTATTGTTATAGAAGAAGTTGAGCATACAGAAGGACATGAGGAAGAATCTCTTACTCCACCTTTGACAAAATCCACAAGACAATAAAATCTAATTGATAGGCATAGATTTTCATTGTGTATTTTCTTTATTAAGTGTTGATGATGAACCTAGATCCTACAAGGAAGCTATTCATGCAGATCATAGTGAGTCTTAGCAACTAGTCATGTAGGAGGAGATGATGGATTTAGACTCATGTGACACCTGGGATCTTGTACATTTTCCCAAAGGAAGAAAATCCATAGGATGTAAGTGGGTCTTCAAGAAAACATTTGGAGCAGATGGTTCGTTACAAAAGTACAAGGCTAGACTGGTAGCCAAGGGCTACTCCCTAAGAGAGGGAATTTATTTTTATAATTTTTTCTCTCCTCTATTAGATTTCTCTTATCTATTACTGCTATTTTTATTGGGAAATAGAGTAAATGGATGTTAAAACTACTTTTTTGGTTGCAATTGTGTAGTTTTGAGTATAATTTCATAAATATGAGTCCATTTTTCTTTTCTTTTTTCTATTTTTTTTAAATTAATAAATTAATATTAAGTGCAAACTTTATAGCTTCTATGTATAACATGGTGTTGAACACACCAGGATACTAAGACGGTGGTGAATCAGTATCTAATTAAACTTCAAGTCCTCCGGAGCAGATCAAAACTTAAGCATTACAACATCAACATAAACATGAAAGATTAACACAATGCACATCAACACATAACACCAGATATATGCGGAAAACCCAAGAAGGTAAAAAATCGTGGTGATGATTAACTCACAATATACGAAGCTCAAAATTACAACTTTATTTTAGGGCTACAACCCAAGGAAGAAACTACTCCCTACAAACTTTGTTTCAGGGCTTCAACCTAAAGAAGCTACTGTTGATAACTGAGAGGGGGGGTGAATCAGTTATCTTAATTAATTTAACTTTCTGTTCTTCTTTAACAACTAGTGCAGCATCAAAACAAATAAGCATCCATAACCATGAAAGCAGAAACAAGCTCAATACACATGACACAATATTTTGACGTGGAAAACCTTGTTAAGGGAAAAAACCATGGGATGATTAACCCAAGATTGTATTCTCTATTAAAAGAATAAGGTAGTACAAATGGCACTTGCCAATTAGGGCTCACTGCCTGAGCACATGGCTCACAAGAGGCTCACTGCCTATAATAGTTTAAAGAAGGAAACTTGATACTTGAACTGATGAGAAGCATCCACATGTGCTTAGGTTCAGTTCCAGTTAGTCTCAATATACTGATCTACCGCACTTCATTCTTCCTCTGCCTTAGTGCTGCTATTATGTCACATACTGGACCTCTATCTCTGTTTCCACACTGTTCTCTGCTTTTCTTCGCATTGTGCAACTCACTTCACCCCTCTACTCATCGAAATCTATCTGGTATATATATCCGCACCAAGGATTTCATCATCTTTCTAGTCAGGATCCGAAATAGTCAATATTTTCCCAAACTCTGGTCTATTGGCTGAATCCTTGCTTACCAAGTGATGCGTATCAAAGAGATAGTTATAGAAGTCATCAATCATGTCAGCCAATCATGAATGATAAGTTAAGAACCTTGATCACCATCAATATCTCATCCAGATTAAGGTCTGATGCTCTGCCGGTCAGTTCTTCCTCTGTCTACTCTGCCAAACAGGAACCCAATACTTAGGTGCTCATATCTCTTCACTCTTTCATCACCGGAGGCTCAATCCCTAGAATCTATCAGTTAAGGTACTCCTCTTGACTTCCCCAAGTCCACACTTTACATAGATACTTCCTCTGAGAGATCTGGACCTGATTGTCAGACCTTGCTACATGCTCTGTTCTTGGTCACCGAACCAAGTTACTCTACAATCTGACTTCCAGTATAGACACACCATGTCCTGTGGATGTGTGGGATGAACTTTGTTGCCATCAATGACAACACTCATGAACCCACACAGTGTCTCTTGCCAACAATCTCCCCCTTTGGCATTGATGGCAACACTTAGTGAAAAATGACTGTCACACTGCACTCCCCCTTGGTTGATGCTCTGTTCTAATGTACATTTTATCGGAGCTCCCCCTTAGATAGATTCCACATTTTTCACTGCTACTCACTCCCCCTTTGACATCAATGGCAAAGGGTAGAATCCGCACACGAAAACTCCCAAAAACCCAACTATACTTAGCCGCATAAGTATATATACATGTTATACTTACATATACTATAGTATATCTACAAAAGTTGTCTTCAACTAGACAAGTTATGTTGCCCAACTCTGCTTCATCCTGTCCAAAATTGAGATGTGACCACTCAACAGGAATGCAAAAGATTCTGCCCTCTTTAGATCTGTCGGATCACTGGTCCAGGCTGTGGTCTGAGCATTAGTTAGGGCCTCATGCATGGCCTCTAACTTAGGGATAATAATCCCTCTTAGTTCACTTAGCCTGCTTATCCTATTTTTCTTCTCCTTCTCAAGCTTCTTTATTTCATTTATAGCTACAAGAGTCTGGCACTCTTGATTCATTATGGAAGAGGAGAGAGGATCAAAACTTTGAGATATACTTGAAAGTTTTCCCTCTTGTTCTTTTACTTTCTTCTCAATATCCATTGTCATTTTAGACCACGATAGACAAAATTTATATATATCTCCGCCATCTTTAAGAGTATTTTCTAAGCTCTTTATTCCAATATTTAGATTTCTCCTATCATTTTCTATGTACCCCTGTACTTCAGAGAATCTTTTACCCAAAAATTCTTTCTAGACTTTCTCTTCTGCTACTTTCTCTAAAGAGTCAAAATGTGTATTAACAGAGTTAACAAGAGACTTTAGATTACCAGATGTGGAGGCCGAAGAATCCTTTTGGAAGGTTGGCATGATTTTCTCTAGCACACCGGATGCGATCTCTATTAGATCACAATCTTCCATGTGAGACTTCAGACGTTTTTCATTTGCTTTGGCTTGAGCAAAAGATGCTACCTTCATTGTCTGGACCGGAGAGAGAGAGTCAAAATTGAATGGCCCTTGAAGTAGCTCCAGTTCATCCAATTCCATCATTTCTTTTGTCAAGAAGTCTTTGACTGCTTCTGCAATGTCTATTGCCGGAGATAGAGTTTTCTTCCCTTCTACAGCCTCAGCACTGTCACTTGAGGTTTTCTTAGTTTGACCTTCTTCTCTTCCCTTTACTTCTTCTCCTTGATTGATGCTCTCTTCTTTTCTTTCAATTCCGGAGTCTACAAGGGGATCCGGAAGAGAGGTCTCTGCTTCTCCATGAACTTCCTCTTCTGGAACAGAGGAATCTAAGTCCTTGGCTTTCTCTTCATTTGTCTCCTTTGCCTCTTCTGCCACTGTCTCAGTAGATTCTTCTTTGTCATCCATGGTAGAGGGTTCATCACCTAAGTCCTCTATGACAGGAATATTGAATCTTTTATAGGCATTCCTGAGGATCTCTTCAGTCTCTTTAGCCACCTGATCAGTCTCTTCGAGCATAAGCTTATTCATTCTAGTTTTGCTTTGGAACTCATCCTTGCAATCTTTGAAGATCGTGTTTATTTGCTTTGGAGTGATGGAGGGATAAAGTTGGGTAGCAATCTGCTCCTAGATTTCTAGGTCTTTTGCCATGGCATTGTTCTTTCTTATCTCAAGTTCCTTCTCTAAGCTTTTGGGAATCAGGGATATGATTTCAATGAATGCCTTGTTATAAATGTTAAGGTACCTGACTGTAGCATCTTGTAGGATCTTCTGGTTAGCTTCATTGTATTCATCATAGAACTCAGTCATTGGTTTTAGGTTCCCATCCACAGTGACTGATTTGATGATATCATCAATGCAGAGAGTAGGCTTTTCAACAAATTCCTCTGCCTTCTCTTCTTTGCCTTGACCAGTAGAGGGTTCACCAGATGTTTTCTTCTTCTTCTTCATTTTCTTGACTTCCTCATCAGTTTCAGTTTCTTCATCATCCTTCTGATTGATGTAAGACCTTGTCACCTTTGTCTTAGTTCTCTTCTCTCCCTTTCCGGATGTCTTGACTTCCAATTTTGATGCCTTTTAGCTCTTAGAGGTGGTAGGTGTAGAGCTCTTGGAGGATCTGGTCCGAGAGGGGGCTTGCACCGGAGCACTTTCTTTTTCAGTTTCTTGCCTTTCTTTCTCTGCCCTTTCCATCTTCTCTCTATTTGCATCAAGTGCCTCCTTTGAAATTCCATCCCTCTTTGCAAATTCTTCTACTTCCCTCCTTACTTTTCTCTTGATCTCAGGTTGTCTTAGTTTAATATGAACTTTTACACTTACCTCTTGGTAGGTTCCATACCTTTCTGCCTTAGGATCCTTGGGCTGACTCAGCATGTGTTGAACATGTAGTTCTACAATTTTCTCATCTACTTCATACCCCATTGGCATGATCCAGACTGTCCTTGGCTCCACTACCTCCATTAGGCATTGATCAGTGTCTACCATGAAACACACTGTATCTTTGTACTTCTCAACCAATGATTGGGGAATTCTTTCTCTGGTTTGCATCATATTTTGGAAATTCTTGAAGTAGCCCCAGAGTGTTGTATTATGTGCCTTGGCATCACCAAGCCCATGCATATAATCTCTGATTTGTATGGCTATTGGTCTGTCATTCTGCCATATCCAACCACTGGATCCAGGTAGCTCGTTCATAAATTAAAAGAATAGACACAATAGTAGACCACCATATTTGAATGAGTTTTTCTTTTCCTTCTTGATCCTTTGTAAGTTTTCTAACAGTTGGCTCAGAAGAAGTTCGTAGAGATCATAGTCAACATTTTTCCTTAGCATTTCATAAGCAGTATACACAGCAGTTCTGGATACTGAATTCTCCCTGCTGGAGTGATATATCTTATAGCCAATTATCATAGATGCAAACTTGATATCCGGATCAGTGATATCTTCTATAGTCATTGCTCTCTTGTCAAATTTTGATTCGGTTGCCTCACTCACTGTCTGATTCTTGACAAATTTGAGAGCAGGTAACCCACTAGATGAGTGCAATCCAGTAACTGCCCTAATGGCATCCTTGGTTATCTTGAATGGCCTCATTAAACACATAAAGTTGTCATGCATTCTACTTAGAACATACCGGACCCATTCATCTTCTGCAAAACAAGGGAAATGGATGCAATGCCCAAAATGCTTGTCCTAGATAGCCTTGTACTACGGTTTAAGTTCAAAAGCATCATCTATTAACTGATTGTGATAGATGTCCATTAGCTTGGATTCCCTAAATTCCTCAATGTTTGCATGAATATATGCCCTAATGTCTTCTACATGCAAAACCCCATGCGAAACACTTGAAAAGGCGCTTAGGGTATCAACTTCTAGGGATTTGTAGGGATGTTTCTTAAATTTAGGACGCAGCCTATCAGTGATCTGCACAACATTCAGAGTAGCCATCTTCAAAAGATTCAGAGAGAGATTTCAGGAGTGAAAAATACCTCTTACGCTTCTAGGGTTCACGGTAGGAGTTGGATCGAGTTGCTTGGATGAATAGACTTCTGCGGTTGATCTTGAGAGATTTGAGATAACTTGTTGCAGAGCTCCTTCTCTCTTCTTTTTGAATGCAAATGTGCAAATGATGAACCAAAGAACCCTTTTATTTCTGTGCAAACCCTAATTCAATTTTGCAATAAATGCACAACCTAAGTTATTCCGGTTGCCTTGTTTTCCTTGTTCTGAGAGAGATCTTTCCAGATCACTGGTATGCACTATTAGCTATTTATCTACCTTTCCCCAATCATTCCACTTATCCACAGATCAAGATACCTCAAATTTGAATCATACCAGATCTAACTGTGAGAATCCTATTCTTACCAAATGACTGTTAAATTGGATCAATCTAGGAAGATTAACCTCTTCTAAACTTCTTGCGGATCTTCCATACCTTTACCAAGGCTTATTTAGGTGTTTATCTAAGAATCCTTTAATCCGCAACTTTCCATGTGCTAATTTCAGGCACTAATTGATTGGCCGGGGGAACTTGTTTTCTTTTGTGACTCCCCCTGAGCCAGAGCTCATCTATTTAGTTTTCGGAAGGAATATCAGCACCAAATTCTGGTGCGGATCCATCCTCAACATTTTATGTACTCCTCTTCACCCAAATCTTGTTCATATCCCTTTGAATTTCATTCACATTCACTTTTCCCTTTCCTTTGTCTTGGTTTTGATTATGATGCACCGGACCTTTTTTGTCCTGATTCTTGCTTCTGCAGAATTTGGCAATATGACCGAATCTATTGCAATTGTAGCAAACAACATTTCTTTGCATATTTGACTGATATCCTTTTGATCTACACTGATTAGCCATATGTCCCATTCTATTGCATGCAAAGCATCTACCATTGAAGAATTGTTCATTTGCATATTTCTACACTCATGAGATTTGTGACCATACCTTTTACAATTAAAACATTGTCCGGAGAAGGATGAATTAGTCTAATTCATTCTTCTTCTGCATTGATTTGCTTTATGACCAAAGTTATTGCAATTGTGGCAGTATCCATTGAAGGATGGATATCTTTGAGCATTTGGTTGCCTTACCGGAGGTCTTCTAACCCTGTTCCTTGGATTTCCTGATCCAAAATTTTTTTGACCGGATCCGGAGCTTTCCCCTTTCTCATACCCCAAGCCTTGTTTGTCATCTACCCTCTTTTCGCTTTCAAGAAGAACTTCAAGTTGAGCAGAGCTTATCTTGAATTTCTCTTTGTATTCATTTGTTGTTTGAAGATCCCTTTTAAGAGTGCCTATCTGATTCTCAAGTTGCTCTTCATTGTCTCTGGCTTCTTCAAGATCAAATTCTAGGTGCCTGATTATTCTATCCATTTTGTGGCAGTCTTCTGACTTCTCCTTGAGATATTGTTTTAGATTATCTTCACTTTTTCTTCTATCTTCAATTTCTTGGGTGAATTTCATAACTCCTGATTCTATTTTATATCTTACCATAATGACCTCTTTTGATAACTTCTCACATAACTTGGTTTTCTCATTCAGATCTTCATTAGTATCATTGGCTTCATTCTGACTTGCTAATTGTTGAAGAAGTTCCTTTCTTTTCTTCATTGAGATACTTAGTTTATCTTTGAGTTCATTTATGAAATCATCAGCCTGTTTGAGTCTTTCCCTCAGCTCATTGACTTCAGAGTGAGATTGATCAAGATGATCTAGAGCAAATTGAAGTTGTTCCCTCATACCATACATATCCATTTGAGATTCCCAAATCTTCCTCAAGCTGTTAGGCTCTGTCTAGAGGAACTTAGCTCTGATACCAATTGTTGATAACTAAGAGGGGGGGTGAATCAGTTATCTTAATTAATTTAACTTTTTGTTTTTCTTTAACAACTAGTGCAGCATCAAAACAAATAAGCATCCATAACCATGAAAGCAGAAACAAGCTCAATACACATGACAAAATATTTTGACGTGGAAAATCCTGTTAAGGGAAAAAACCACGGGGTGATTAACCCAAGATTGTATTCTTTGTTAAAAGAATAAGGTAGTACAAATGGCACTTGCCAATTAGGGCTCACTACCCGAGCACACTGCTCACAAGAGGCTCACTTCCTACAATAGTTTAAAGAAGGAAACTTGATACTTGAACTGATGAGAAGCATCCACATGTGCTTAGGTTCAGTTCTGGTTAGGCTCAATATACTGATCTACTGCACTTCATTCTTCCTCTACCTTAGTGTTGTTGTTCTGTCACATACCGGACCTCTATCTCTGTTTCCACACTGTTCTCTACTTTTCTTTGCACTGTGCAACTCACTTCACCCCTCTACTCATCGAAATCCATCTGGTATATATATCCACACCAAGGATTTCATCATCTTTCTAGTCGACATCCGGAATAGTCAATATTTTTCCAAACTCTAGTCTGTCGGCTAAATCCTTGCTTACCAAGTGATGTGTATCAAAGAGAGAGTTATAGAAGTCATCAATCATGAATGATACCTTAAGAACCTTGATCACCATTAATATCTCATCCGGATTAAGGTCTGATGCTCTGTCGGTTAGTTATGCCTCTGTCTACTCTGCCAAATAGGAACCCAATACTTAGGTGCTCATATATCTTCACTCTTTCATCACCGGAGGATCAATCCCTGGAATCTATCAGTTAAGGTACTCATCTTGACTTCCCCAAGTCCGCACTTTACATAGATACTTCCTCTGAGAGATCCGGACCTGATTGTCAGACCTTGCTGCATGCTCTATTCTTGGTCACCGGACCAAGTTACTCTACAATCTGACTTCTGGTATAGACACACCATGTCCTGCAGATGTGTGGGATGAACTTTGTTGCCATCAATGACAACACTCATGAACCCACACAGTGTCTCTTACCAACAGCTACTACTCCTTGAAGACTTTGATTTAGGGTCACTCCCAAGAAAGCTACAACCCCCTGAAGACTTTTTTTAGGGTCACTCCCAAGGAAGCTACTACTCCCTGAATTGAGAACAAACTTAGAATAGATTACAATATGACAGTCTCTCTACTACCTAAAAAATTGATAATGAAGCTCACACCTTTGATGATTTCAATTCTGCCTCTTCACACTTCCTTATAATGATCAGATCATTTAGGCACACTCTGCACTTGATCACTATCATATATATGTCTTCAAAATGAATCAAGATAGCATCTACAACTTCTTCTCTTTCTCCTTCAGTCGCACATCATAATGCATTCATTCTATTCCTTATCTTACTTGCGAACCTTATCAATCACACCTCACCTAACTCAATTTGATTTATAATTTATACATGATATTGCATTGATTGCATTGCTTGTCAGCCAGAGACAACATGAAAAATACATTTACAAGTTGACCAGACTACACACAACATGAAACGTGTAAAGGACAAGTCCTAAACAAGATTACACGCTACACCAACAAAAGACCCATGCCTTGCAAACATCAACACTTGCTTAACCAGGTCCACAAAATTCTTCACAACATCAAATACCAAGGAATTACATCTGCACACTCTGCACATTTGAAAATAGAACAGTCTTAAGCAAAGACATATGAATCTTGAAGCATAATGGCCACAACAACTAGAAAACCTTGTGTGGTACTAGAAACAAGAGAGATCTTCATGAAACTCTTCTAGATGAGTCTACAAGACTCATCCAACATCTCCAAACACTCTTTTACCTTCACACATCAAAGAATTTGTGCCACACATCTTCAACCATGAATTCTAAGAAAAACAAGTCATTCTGAACACAATACAATATACAGTCATTAAAAAATTGAGCTTGCGGATCACCAAGAACCTTGAAACTATAAGAGAGCATGTACTGTACATCCATAAACATGTCCACAAAACTACAAAGGCAAACATTCACATCTAGAGGAATGTGGAGCATCCTAATAGGCCTTCAACACCACTTTACTCTGTCAGAACACATGTCGGTAATCTATCATATATAACTTTCACATCAGAAGGACAAATGACATGAAACTTTGGAATTATCACTTTCATTGCACCCTGAGCATAGTCCCAAAACCACATAGCCAAAAATTGCTAATGTGGAGGAATGTAGAGCAATCTCCTAGACAATCTTCAAAGGTAGTCATCCTGTAGCAAAAACTATCACCAACTTCCGAAGGCCAAACCTTCTTTGTATCAACACATGCATTCTTAGGAATCGTAGGAGAGATTATACAATATGCTTTAGGCCACCAATAACATATTCCAACATCAACAACACATCTGATTATCTTAGTGCTTCTAACTCCCATATTAATGTATCTTCTTGATGCTTCTAATTTTCATCTTAATATGTCTTCTTGATGCTTCTAATTCCCATCTTAATATAACTTCATACTTAACTCTGCACTGATCAAGGCATGACATCCAACCATGAACTATATCTTCTTTGTTTAGGACATGAAATCCAACCATGAACTTCAGCAACCACAATCAACATGACATCCAACCATTAACACTATCACATATCCAAGATAGTGTTGACATCAATGACAACCTTGTGATAGTATTGACATCAATGACAATCTTAGGAACCATATGTGTAACAATTTCCCCCTTTAGCATGTTGGCAAGAGACACTATATGGATTCATGGTTGTTGTCATTGATGGCAACAAAGGTCATCCCACATATCCGCAAGTCATAATGTGTCTCTACCGGAAGTCAGAATAAAGATTGTTGTGGTCCGGTGAACAAGAACAGAGCATGTGGCAAGGTCCGACAGATTGATCCGGATCTCTCAGAGGAAGTGTCTTGGTGTAGTGCGGATTTGGGGAAGTCAAGAGGACTACCTTGAGTGGTATATTCCAAGGATTTAGCCTCCGGTGATGGACAAGGAAAAAGATATGAATAGTTGAGTACCGGATTCCTGAGACAGTCAAAACAGAGGAAGAACTGACTGACAGAGTATCAGACTACTTTCCGGATGTGTTACTGTTGATGATAAAAGTTGTGAAGGCATGAATCATGTTTGGCCGACATGATTAATGATATCTACTAGTATATGCTTGATCCGCATTGCTTGGTGAGCAAGGATTCAGCCGACAGAACAAAGTTTGTAAGAAACTAGACTGTTCCGGATGCCGACTAGAAAGGTGATGAAATTACTTGTGCGGATATATATAGAGGATGGATTTAGTTGTGAAGTGTGTGAAGGAATTAATATATATGCGAATAAGTCCAGAACAGAGCAGAAGCAGCAAAAGGATCCGATATGTGAAAGATAGCAGAATAAAGAACAGAGGAAAGATGAAGTGCAGCAGATCAGTGTACTGAGCCTAACCGGAACTGAACTCCAGCATATGCAGATGCTTCCAATCAGTTCAAGACTGTGATTCTTATCACTTTGTAGACAGTGTGTCTTCTTGTAGGCAGTGGGCCTCTTGTGAGCAGTGTGCTCGGGCAGTGAGCCCTAATTGGCAAATGCCATTTTGTAAATTCCTATTCTTCTAACAGAGAATAATTTTTGGGTTAATCACCCCGTGGTTTTCTCCCTTAACAGGGTTTCCACGTCAAAAATTACTGTGTCATATGTTTCTTATTTCATGGTAATGTTTTTGTGTTTGATTCAATGCTGCATTAATTAATAAGAAAGTTCAAAAAGGGAAATAATTAGGATAACTGATTCACCCCCCCCTCTCAGTTATCAACATAGCATTGATGGCAACACATACTCGCACATTCTACCCCCTTAATATCAAAGACAAAGGGCAACTTATTCACTCTTAGGGCATAACTTCTTACAGCAAACATACTCCCCCTATCATCAGCAACCACTACCTGCTCCCCTTGAGAGGTAGCCACCATCAGTCCAGAAAAAGGATATAACATGAACTCCCCCTGGATAGATGCACCACTATGCATCTCACAAGAAGGAGGGGCAATTACCCCTAACCCCTGTCGGAGATCCTCAAGAGTGTCCTTTGCAAGAGCCTTTGTGAAAATATCTGCAATTTGTTCCTTTGTTGGAACATATTCCTGTTGGAATAGGTCTAGACAACTGAGAGGGGAGGGTGAATCAGTTGTTGCTCTATTTAAACTTTTTCTACTGTTATTCTTCTTTCACAACTTAAAATTAAATCAATGATATAAGCATTCCAGCATTAGACAATATCATATGAGAAGAAAACATGAATGACACGTTTGACACCAAGATTTTGACGTGGAAACCTGGTTAAGGGAAAAACCACGGTGGGGTTTAACCCACAAAATTAATACCCTGTTAAAAGTATTTTATAAATGGGAATGCACTTGCATTCGAGCTCACTGCCCTGAGCTCACTGCTCAAGTGGAGGCTCACTACCTACAGAAAAGTTTACAAGAGATTTTACAGAGATTTTGAACTGGTAAGATGCATCTGCCAATGCCAAAGATCAGTTCCGGTTAAGTACAAATACTGACTTATACACTTCATCTTTACTCTGCTCTTCTCATTATTCTATCTTCATTTAGATATTAGATTTATGCTCCTTTCACATTTTCTCCATGACTACAATACATGCATCCAAAATATCCACAATCATCGGCTATATATACTTATCTTGAATTGCAATCACTTGCCAGTCGGCAACAACAATAACACTTAGAACCCTTTAAGAATGCTCTGCTCTGTCGGCTGGATCCATACACCAATATTGATGCGTACCAAAAATAACACATGTAGATCATCATACATGTCAGCCACTAACATTCTATCTCATACATAGTTCATCAAAACACTTCTATTGGATCCGCACAAGGATTAACATAAGTCTGCATGTTCTTCACTGAACTGTTCTGTCATAATAGGACCCAGTATTCAGATGCTCATAACTTTTGATCCCTTTATCACCGGAGGCTAAAAAATTGGATTTAGATTGTCCTGGTGTCCCTCTACACTCCTTTAGATCTGCAACACATAATGATTAGCTGGAGAGATCCGCTGACCAAAATACTAGATTCTGCTATATGCTCTATTTCAAGCTCCCATCCTTAGATAGATTATCATTCTGACTTCCGGTATGATCAGATACTATATTGCAGATGTGTAAAACAATCTTAGTTGCCATCAATGACAACACCTATCAATTCTAAGTAGTGTCTCTTGCCAACAATCTCCCCCTTTGGCATTGATGGCAACACTTAGTGAAAAATGACTGTGTCTTTGTGCAACTCCCCCTTTGTCTGTACATTCATGCACTTCACTTATTTCGGTGCTCCCCCTTTGCTGAATACTTCATTTTTCACTGCCCTTCACTCCCCCTTTGACATCAATGGCAAAGGGTGGGATCCACAAACAAAAATTCTCCAAAATTTTTGTATAAATTGCCGCATATATACAAGTAACCATTAAGTTCCATTCACATGAACTTGAGGATGTCTGCAAAACTAGCTTTTATTTGCACAAGTTCAGAGGCCCAAGTACTCTTCATTCCATCCAAAATTGAAATATGTCCATTTAACACAAATGAGTATGCTTTTGCCTTTGACAGATCTAATGGAACACTAGTCTGAACTGTAGTCTGAGCTTCAAATAAGGCATTATACATTGTCTCTAACTTGGGGGCAATTAATCCCCGGAGCTCACACATTCTTTTCATAATGTTGCTTTTCTCTTTGACAAGTTTCTTTATTTCCTCAGTGAAGTTAATTACTTGACATTCTTGACTTATGGGCAAAACTGTTAGTGGATCAAAATTTTGAGAGAGATTTGATAATTTTTTTTCTTGCTCCTTTATCTTGTTCTCAATACCCTTATTAACTTTGGGCCATGATAGACAGAATTTGTACATATCACTTCCATCATTTAGAGCATTCTAAATACTCTTTATTCTAATAGCAAGTATTCTTCTATCATTTCCTATCAAGTTCTTTATTTCACAAAATTTCTTATCTCCGCAGACTTCTCAAAGGACTCAAAATGTGAATTTGCTGAACTTACAATATTCTTTAGATGTCCGGAGGGGGAGTCATTTTGATTCTTCTGATAGGTTGGCATTAATTTCTCCAAAACTCCAGTTGCAAGTCCCAGTAGCTCATTTTCCTCCATGTGGAACTTTAACATCTTCTCTCTAGCCTTTACTTGGGTGAATGATGCTATCTTCATCAATTGAATTGGAGAGAGAGCATCTGGATTGGCTAGGCCTTAGAGTAGTTCAGGTTCATCAAGTTCAATCACTTCTTTTCCAAGAAGACTTTTTACTGCATCTGTAGTGTCTCTTTCCATTTCAGAGCCAACCTTTTGATCTCCTGATTTCTCAGTCTCTGCTTTAGATGCTTCAACATTTGCACCATCTTCTTCTACTTTATCTTTCTTTTCTCTTTCTTCCCCTAACTCTGCTTTATCCTTTTCTGTGTTCTCTGCAGAGGAACTTTTTCTTGTTTGTTTATCACTTACTACATGATCAGGAGAGCTCTGTGAAATAGTAACATTATCCTCTTTCCTTGTTGTATCAAATGGATTGGGAGCATCTTCTGCATCAATTATTTTATCCAACATTTATGTATCCTCCTGATTCACTTGTTCTACTTCGAGAACTAAAGCTTCACCCAACTTAGATTGTTGCTCAATAGTGTTTTCTTCTTCACCATCTGGAACTTCTTTTGTGACTATGGGAAGATTGTGCTTTCTCAAGGCTTTCAAAAGAATCTCTTGAGTTTCTTCAACGATTTCACTTGTTTCTCCAAGCATGAGTTTGTTCATTCTCCTCTTGCTTCTAAAGTCATCTTTGACTTCCTTGAATATCATATATATTTGATCAGGAGAAATTTGAGGACACAAATTTATTAGCTCATGTTCCCTAATCTCCATGTCCCTGCACTTGGCATTTTATTTTCTCAACTCCAAGATATTTGCCAGACTTTGTGGTAACTCAGAAGTTATCTCAATTAGTGCCTTATTGTAGATGTTGAGATATCTGACCGTTGCTTCCTCCAACACCCTTTTATCCATGTCATTGTATTCACGTAGAATTCAATCATGGGTTTTAGATTACCATCCACAGTGACTGATTTTATCACATCTTCTAGGGAGAGTGTAGGCTTCTCAACATATTCTTCATACTCTTCAGTCTTTTGCCTTTTGCTAGTCCTTTTGCTTCCATAGGACTTTTCTTTGGTTAACTTTGCAGCTTTTATTCCAGTGACTTTCAGTTCCTTGATTTCAATGTTGGAATCTGTATCTACTTCATCTTCTCTTATTCTTTCATAGGTCTGGGAAACTTTTTTTTTCTTCCTTTTCTCCCATTTTCTGGATGATTTTGCTTCTGATTTTGCAGTTTTGGAAGGAGCAGAGGCAGTAGTAGAACTTCTAGTAGTTCTTGAAGTGGAAGAAAGTTCCACCGGATCACTTGTTTGTTTCTTATCTTGTTTTTCTTTCTCATCCTTTTCTATTCTTTCTCTAAATTTCTTCATAGCTTCCTTAGTTAGGCCAAGATTTTCAGCTAGCTGCTCAACTTCTTTTCTTACTCTCCTATTGGTTTCAGGTTCTCTGATCTCAGTATGCAACTTTAAACTCAGCTCCTCATAAGTTCCAAATCTTTCAACCGTTGTGTCTTTGGGCTTGCTTAGCAGATGTTGAGCATACATATCTAAGATCCTTTCATCTACTTCATACCCTATGGGCATGATCCAAACAGTTTTGTGTTCCACTACTTCCATTAAACACTGATTAATATCAACCATGAAGCATATTTCATTTTTGTATTTGTCAACAATTGAATTGGGGATTCTTTCCCTTGAGTGGATCATATTCTAAAAATTCTTCAAGTAACCCCATATTGTCATTTTCTGAGCATTGAAATCACCAATGTTGTGAAGATAATTTATGATTTGAATGGCAACTAGCTCATCCTTAGTCCAGTGCACACCTTTTACCCCAGGTACCTCATTCATAAAGTAAAAGAATAGAGATAGAATCATTGTACCATACTTGAAGGTGTTCTTCTTATCCCTTTTTATCTTGTTCAAATTTTCAATCAGTTGATTCTACAATAGTTCACACAAATCATAATCAACTTTTTCTTTTAGCATCTTGTATGCAGCATAAATGGCTATTCCAGAAACAAAATTTTCTCTGCTCGAGTGGTAAATCTTTTTCCTAATCACCATGGAGGTGAATTTGACATCCGGCTCTATAATATCATTAATGGTCATTGCTCTTCTGTCGAACTTAGCTCTGGTAGCATCAGTTACTATCTAGTTTTTCATAGCTTCCAACATGTGCAATCCTCTAGTTGAGTTTAAACTAGTTGCATTTTTGATAGCATCCCTGGTAATCTTGAACGATTTTAACAACCAAATGAATTTATCATGTATCTGACTTAAGACGTATCATACCCATTCATCCTCATCAAATGTTGGAAACCCCATAACCTAAACAAAGTGTTTATCCTGTAGTGCCTTGTATTCGGGTTTAAGTTCTTGATTTTCATCCATGAGTTGTTTCTCAAACAAATCTACATACCTTGAATCTCCAAACTCATCTATATTTGCATGAATGTAAACCCTAATGTCTTCTACATGTAGCATGCCATACAGAACACTTGAAAAAGCACCTAATGAATCGACTTGAATTGATTTGTGAGGATGCTTCTTAAATTTGGGTCGAGGCCTTTCGGTAATGTCAATAACATGAGGAGAATCCATTTCAATAGATTTTAGATTTAAAGATTTACAGAGAGGTACCTTTTTCTTTCGTGGTGTTAGGGTTGATTAATTGCCGATTGAATTTGTTCTCTGCCTCAGTCTCTGAACTTGTAGCTCAAATGCTCTTCTTCTTGTTTACTTCAAATGCAAGGTGATTCAAATGAGTGATCAAGTGACCTTTTAAAGCTCCACATTACCTAATTTTCCTTTGTAATAAATGTGTTGCCCTTATTGTATCTGGTTACATTATTTTTTACAATTCTTCATGTATCAATCTGAGAAAAATCCTTCCATAGGTTCTGGACCAATTTAGAGTTTTTTCTACTAATGTGCTAAATTCAAGCACCCACTTACTGACCGGGGGAATTTGATGTTCTATGCAGCTCTCCCTAAGCCAGAGTTTCTGACTCAATTCTTGGAGGAATTGTCAGCACCAGATTCCGGTGCGGACTCGTTATCATTGTTTACTGTATCTTTCTTTATCCAAATCTTGTTCATTTCACTCCATATCTCATCCACATCAATTTTCCTTTTGCCTCTGTCTTGTTTCTGCTCATCCAGTTTTTTGTTTACCAGACCTTTTCTTCCATTGTCTTTACTTCTGCAAAATCTTGCAATATGACCAGATTTATTGCAGTTAAAGCATATAACATTTCTTTTCTTATAAACCTAATTTTCTCTTGATCTGCACTGATTAGCCATATGTCCAAACCCATTGCAAACAAAGCAGTAACCATTGAAAGAATTGCTAATTCTTCTATTATTGGGATTATTCATTGTCATACTTCTGCATTCATTTGATCTATGACCATACCTATTACACTTGAAGCATTGACCGGAGAAAGATGGACCATTTTGATTTACTTTGCTTTTGCACTGAGTAGCTCTATGACCAAATTTGTTGCAGTTGAAACAATTTCCATTGAATGATGGATATATTTGAGCATTTGGCTGTCTTACTAGAGGTTTCCTAGATCTGTTTCTCCCATTCCTAGGTTGAAAATTTCTCTATTCAAATCTAGAGCTTTCACCTTTCTCATACCTAAGATTATGCTTATCAACATGCTTTTTCTGCCCTTCAATGAGTGCTTCAAGTTTAGCTAAGCTTATCTTGAACTTCTCTTTATACTCATTTACAATTTCTAGGTCATGTCTGAGTGTGATAATCTGTCTCTCAAGTTCTGTTTCATTGTCTCTACTTTCTTGTAGATTAGATTCTAGAATGCCAGGTATCACATCCAATTTGTAGCATTCTTCAGAACTCTTTTTCAAATTTTGATTTAACTCTTCTTTAGCTTTCTTCTTATCTTCAATTTCCTTGCTTAGTCTCATCACCCCAGTTTCCATCTCATGTTTTAGAATAGTAACTTCTTTAGTTAACTTTTCACATTCCTTTGTCTTCTCATTCAGGGCCTTGTCTTCATAAGGTTTTCCCAATTGAAGAGGTTGCTCCTTTCCTTTTGCATTGGATTTACTCAATTTTTCTTTTAAAATTTTAATGAAGTCTTAAGTCTTTTTGAGGTTGTCTTGCAACTCTTGAACTTCTGCCTTGGACTGCTCAAGATCATCTAGGGCGAGATTAAGTTGCCCTTAAATGTCATATTCATCCATTCTGTTCTCTTCCTAGATCTTCCTTAAGCTGTTAAACTTTTTCAAAGGAACTTAGCTCTAATAGCAATTGTTGGAATAGGTCCAGACAACTGAGAGGGGGGGTGAATCAGTTGTTGCTCTATTTAATCTTTTTCTACTATTATTCTTCTTTCACAACTTAAAATTAAATCAATGATAAACATTCTAGCATTAGACAATATCATTTGAGCAAAAAACATGAATGACACATTTGACACCAAGATTTTGGCGTGGAAACCTGATTAAGGGAAAAATCACAATGGGGGTTAACCCACAAAATTAATACCCTGTTAAAAGTATTTTATAAATGGGAATGCACTTGCATTCGGGCTCACTGCTCAAGTGGAGGCTCACTACCTACAAAAAAGTTTACAAGAGATTTTATAGAGATTTTGAACTGGTAAGATGCATCTGCCAATGCCAAAGATCAGTTCCGGTTAAGTACAAATACTGACTTTATACACTTCATCTTTACTCTGCTCTTCTCGCTATTCTGTCTTCATTTAGATATTAGATTTTTGCTCCTTTCACATTTTCTCCATGATCGCAATACATCCATTCAAAATATCCACAATCATCAGCTATATATACTTATCTTGAATTGCAATCACTTGCCAGTTGGCAACAATAACAACACTTAGAACCTTTTAAGAATGCTCTGCTTTGTCGATTGGATCCATACACCAATATTGATGCGTACCAAAAATAACACATGTAGATCATCATACATGTTGCCCACTAACATTCTATCTCATACACATTTCATCAAAACTCTTCTATTGGATTCGTACAAGGATTAACATAAGTTTGCCTATTCTTCACTGAACTATTATGTCATAATAGGACCCGGTATTCAGATGCTCATAATAACTTTTGATCCCTTTATCACCGGAGGCTAAAAACTTGGATTTAGATTGTCCTAGTGTCCCTCTACACTCCTTTAGATCTACAACACATAATGATTAGCTGGAGAGATCCGCTGACCAAAATACTAGATTCTGCTATATGCTCTATTTCAGGCTCCTGGACTTAGATAGATTATCATTCTAACTTTCAGTATGATCAGATATTGCACTGCGGATGTATGGAACAATCTTAGTTCCCATCAATGACAACACCTATCAATGCTAAGCCGTGTCTCTTGCCAACAATTCCAACTTTACTTCCTTTTCTGCAACCTTCTCTCTCAAAAAGTGATACCTAGTTGCTATATGCTTAGTTCTAGAATGCATCACTGGATTCTTGGAAATATTGATAGCACTTGTATTGTCACACAAAATAGGAATAGGCTCATCATACAATACCTTCATATCCTTTAGGGTTTGCTTCATCCACAAAACTTGTGTACAACAGGATGTTGTTGCAATGTACTTTGCCTCTACAGTGGATAAGGACAATGAATTTTGCTTCTTTCTCTGCCATGAAACCAATCTACTTCCTAAAAAGAAAGCACCACTACTTGTACTTCTTCTATCATCAACACAACCAGCCTAATCAGCATTAGTATAGGCACTCAAATCAAAGTCATTACCTCTTAGATACCATAAGCGATAATCTAAAGTTCCTTTCAAGTATTTGAGTATCCTTTTCACTGCCTTCTCATGTGTTTTCTTGGGATTGGCTTGATACCTAGAAACCACACATTCTGCATGCATAACATCAGGTCTAGAAGCAGTTAGTTACAACAATCCTTGAATCATATATCTATAGGTAGTCTGATCCACCTTTGAGGACTCATCATCCTTGCTCAAGTGACATCTAGTGACCATGGGAGTACTCACTCATTTTGAATCCTCCACACCAAACTTCTTCAACAACTCTTTGACATAATCCGCTTGAGAAATAAAGATACCATCACCTAGCTAAGTATTTTGAAGTCCAAGGAAGAAAGACATCTCACCAATCATAAACATCTCAAACTCTTTTTGCATTTCCTCTGCAAACCTCTTACACATATCATCATCTCCACCAAAGATGATGTCATCAATATATACTGTAACTATCAATATCATGTCTCCTTCTTCCTTGATGTAAAGATTGCTATCTATGGTACCTTTCTTGAAGCCCTATTGAAGTAAGTACTTGTCTAACCTAGCATACCAAACCCTAGGTGCTTGCTTGAGACCATACAAAACCTTCTTGAGTCTGCACACCATAGCTGAATCTTCTGATATCTAGAAACCATCTGGTTGCTCAATATAAATTTCTTCCTCTAGATCACCATTCAAAAATGTTGACTTGAGATCCATTTGATATACCTCAAAGTTCTTATGAACAGCAAGGGCAAGGAACATTCTAATTTCCTCCATCTTGGCTACCGGAGCAAAAGTCTCCTCAAATTCAATGCCTTCAACTTGAGAGTAGCCCTTACACACCAACCTTGCTTTGTTCCTTACAACTTCACCTTCTTCATTCAACTTGTTCTGGAACACCCACTTGATTCCTATAACATTTTTGTTAGTTGGTCTAGGAACCAATTCCCATGTCTGATTCTTCTCAATCCGGCCCAATTCTTCTTCCATTTCCTTTATCCATCCATCATCTTTGCTAGCATTAGCAAAGGTTTTGGGTTCTACTTTTGATAACAAACACAAGTTTACTTGCTCATGTGTCTTATAAACCCTTCTCCTTGTCTACACATCTTTATTCTTATTTCCAATGATCTGATCTGCTAAGTGGTTCTTCTGAACATACTTTGTTTGAGTCTTAGGCATCTGCTCTGGTTCTTGTTCCTTTTCTTCTTTCACATCTTCTTCTTCATCATCTTCATTGCATGGAAAGTTATCAGATCCAGAGTCCTTTGAATCTTGTGAGATCTAATATAAGTATTCATCTACTTTGACATTTGTGCTTTCAATCATCTTCCTCAACCTCTTGTTGTAGCATCTATAGGCCTTGCTTCTGGGTGAGTAACTATTGACCTATTTTCCCCTTCCCAGAGCCAAATATCCTAGCTTGAAAATCTTGATAAAATCCCTTAAAAGACCTGATATCCTTTAGTTTTCAGTGTAAATCCTTACAAAATCCCTAAAAATTCCTAGGGAGAATCCTTGTAAAAACCCAAAAAAAAACCCAGAAATTTATAAGTCCTTGCCTTTGTTTTTGGCCCCTTTTTGGCCTTTATCAACAAAACTTCAGGTTTGTGAACCTAGTAGTTCGATGATCAACTGATTCATCGACAAAGGGAGGAAAACTCAAATTCCCTTTGTCAGCAATTTCCATGTTTCACAAACTTTTCTAAAAGTTTGAAATTTCACAAGTTTGTCGATTCAGTGATTTGTTGACAAAGGGCAAGGAGAGCGGATTTCTTAAAAAATTATCTAAGGCATAAGGGAACAAAGTATGCCTTTATCGACGATTTTCCAAGGATGTAAACTTTCCACAAGTTCAAAAATTCTCAAGTTCGCAGATTCGACAATTCCTCGATAAAGGAAAGTAGAAGGGAAGACTTGTAATAAATCGACTAAGTAAAGAAGAAGCAAATGTTTGCCTTTGTCAGCAAACTTATGGTTCAGCGAACCTTAGGTTCGCTGATCGACGACTTTGCTGACAAAGGTAAAAGGCAAGGGAGAAAGGTTCGCAAAAAGGCAAATAGACCGATAGAAGGAAATTTTGGCTAAGGTATAGTTGGTTCGAAGTTTCAAGTTTTTGCCGATAGAGATTTTGTCAATAAGGCAAAATAAGAGTGAAGAATTGACTAAGGTAAAATGGTTTGGAAAAATGACATTTTGCCAACAAGGAAGACTTAGTTTGAAAGTTGGATATCTCGCCGATAAGGCAAAATAGAAAATATGAAAATTGGCTAAGCAAGGAAAATGACCCTTCTATCAGTGAATCGGGGAAAGTTTGAACTCCCCAAATAGTTTGAAATTTCTTTTGTTCACTGATAGGGTGATTCCCTGATAAAAGAAAAAGAAAGCCTTATCAGGAAATTGATAAAAGTGCAAACTTTTCCCAAGTTTGAAAACCCTCAAGTTCACCAATAAGGTGATTCGTCGATAGAGAAGAAGATGGAAGTGATCAAGTTTGGCATAGTGACTTTTCATTGCAAAAGGTAAAAGCAAGACCAAAAGGCAAAGTTCACAAAAGTGAAGTTTTGCTGATAAGGAGATGAAAGTTGCCTAAAGGAAGAGTTCAGGAAATGATGATTTTGCTGATAAGGCAAAAAAAGCAAGCTTGGTTCATAACAACAGTTTTTTGTTGATAAGATATAAAAGATGAAGCGAGGCCGAGGTTTGGAAAAGTGCAAAATTATTGACAAAGAGAAAAAGAATGGTTTGTAAAAGACAGATTTTGTCGATAAGGCAAAAGAGATAAATCCAAAGGTTCAGAAAAGTGAAACTTTTCTACTAAAAGGAAGCAAAAGGAAAAGTTTGACAAAATGGAATTTTGCTAATAAAAAAGAAAGGTGGAGCCAAACAAAGTTAGAAAAAATGACATTTTGCCCATAAGGCAAAAGATGACCAAAAGCACAGTTCAAAAAGTGATGGTTTTGCCAATAAGGCAAAAGAGATATAAAAGATGATCAAGAAAAGAGTTCAGAAAAATGGATTTTTGTTGGTAAGGGAAAAAATGGGAGAAACAAGCCATAGTTCAAAAAATTGAAAAGTTGTCAACTTAAGATGAAATATGTAGAAAGAAAAGACAAATTTTGCCGATAAGGTTAAATTTAGGCTAGAGTTTCAAGAAAAATGAGAGATCAGTAAGAACAAAGTTTGTAATGTATTGTAGGCTTTAAATATTTGAATTTGAATATTTAAAGTGTTGTAAAAGCTCTATATAAGGGGATTTTGGCAGGAAAGTTCATTTGAATATCTTCATCAGCCATTAAAACAGAATCAGATATGCTCAACTACTTCATCTCTAGATATTTTCATATTTATTGTTACCATATGATGAATCAGCTGCCTACATAAAGACAACAAATATCTCCCAGCTACTTCAAGATCCAAGAGATTTTCTGTAATTAATCCTTGCAGGCAGACATTCCCTCTGGTAGAGATATTTTTTGATAAGGCCATGGGGCAAATTTATTGTGACAAATGACTTAGGTCAATGTAATGAAATGCTATATATACATGTAAAAAAGATGTAACGAGGGTTGAATGTAGAGACTTCTTTTGTACTCCAAAAAGAACCCTCCTTTGTTGTAACCATGCCTTTCTGATTAATATATGCTAGTTGTTTTTACCTCTTCATGTTATTTTTAACTTTGTGTAATTCAGAACTAGTTTGCCTGTGAATGTTTATTTCCTCTCAACCCTATTCTTCTCTTTACCTCTGTTAGAATCTGCTACATCTATGTAAATTTATCAGCTATATCTAGTTATTTTATGCATTTTAGTTCTGTGAGTGTTCTATATTCAAACCTAGTGTATCACCCCCTTTTAATTTCTAGTTTCATCCTTCTTCCCCTTTTCCCCAATGGTCAATAGATTAGGTTTAGTCTTAGCAATAGCTGAATCTCCCATTCAACGAAGGAACCAACCTCTCTCTAGAGATTTAATTTCCCTATAGGGTCCCACACCTAGAAATCATCTCAATGTTTCACTAGATTGTTGGAGCCCTAAACGCTCCAACATAGGGTGCAAATCCAAGTGACAATAGTTTCTAGCATGCCCGGTGGGACAATTATACTTTAAATCAAAAATTAAGTTGATAAATTAGTGTTATTCTCAGTATTCTACACTTTGGCAGATATTTTCATGCACCTGGTGACTCTACAAGCTCCTAGTTTTTGACAAATTCAACCTTTTATGCCTATGTAAACAAGAGTTTCTTTAAGAGGTAATTATCAGTTCATTGAATTGCCTATTGTTGCTTCAAGGAGAAGCTCTAGGTTATCTAGGTCTCATGCAAGAAGGAACAACAGTCCTATTTTATCTCACCCAAGAGCTCAATCTACACCCCATCTTGTAAGGTTTCATTATACAAGACGAGGCTTGCACATACCCATGTTAAATTTGAATATCCTTAGTATGGCAAGAAATTTGCCTTTTGTAACCTTTAATGGAGGCAACCCTTTAGATTTGGCTGCACATAATGATATACCAGCTTCCTTTACGGGTGATGGTTCTACAACCCCTATTGAGCACATCAAAGATATATCCAACATGTGATCAGTTCATCACATTCAACATGAGGATGTTTTTGTTTGGCTAATGGTCTCATCATTCAAAGGGAGAGCTCTTCAATGGCTAAGGAGCTTAACCCCTACTTCAATATACGATTGGGACAAACAAGGAGAAGCCCTCTACAAGCAGTTTCGAGAGAGGGCAGATAATGTTTCATTGTTAGAACAACTATAAACAATCAAGAGAGCTCCTGTTAGAAATGAAAGCAATACTACTTTAATGGAAATCTAATTCAATATAAATTTCTGCAATCTTTAACTATGTTATTAATGGAGATTGTAACACAGAAACAAAACTATGCTTCACAGAAATGCAAAATCAAAAAATTGAACACATGACACAATGTTTAACATGGATAAAACCATTTTGGGTAAAAAAACTCCACACAGGAAAGAGGCCCCATGTTTGTATTAATCTAAAAATGATTTACAATACAACAACACTACCAATCTCTCCTTCAATCTTCAATCCAACAACATTTCGGTAGCACCTGAGTACTTAAAATTTGTATTGCAGCAACAAATACATGGCAAATACTTATAGAAATGTTTTTCAATTTATTCTAGGCATTCACCTTCTCTCCTCCAAATATCCCACATGCAAGCATCAAAATGGCACCTACAAGCAACCTCCAAGTATCGAAAGTTGACCCATTCAAAGTTGGGCGCCCATATCCAAGAATGGCATCTTACAGCATCTTATGACATGTCATAACCATCATAGATACCTCCAAAATGCATACTTTCCAAGATAGGCACCTAGAGATAAATATAGCAAATAACATATCCGTCATATGCATCATAGAATCACAGAATCTTATGACAACTTGCAACTGTCATAGATTCGCTTACCAAACATTATAACAGTTGTCATATATGCCAAATATAGTAGATTCCTTAAGGGAAAATGTCTACCCTCATTTACTTTGAGTTTTTATATTTTCCAACAGTCAAAATCACTCCATAATTACCTCTAGTTACTCTGAATTTAGCTCTGCGAGTGAAACTAATATGTCTCCTTGTGGATAATTATAAAATTACATATAATAAATGGAATAAATACAATATTGTGATTTAAAAGGTTAATGGAACCTTATCCCAATATTCTCCCACTTGACATTATACATTGTAAATCAACCCATGGGAAATCAAATAAAAATAATCAGGCATTAGAAACAAGGCCCATGGCCTCTCTGCACCATATGAACTTCTTTGTGCTCACAGGCTTGGTCAATGAATCTGCAACATTCTCCTGATTGTCTATCTTCTTTAGCTCAATTTCTCCATTTGCAACCAACTCTTGAACAAAGTGATACTGAACATCAACATGCTTAGTCCGAGCATGATACATGGGATTCTTGGCCAAACAGATAGCACTCTGGCTATCAAAACCAATCTGAATGATCCTGCGATAAAAACCAATACCTATACACAGTCTCCTCAACCAAACTACCTCCTTAGAGACATGAGTAGCAACCATATACTCTGCTTCTGTGGTCGACAAAGCAATTGTGGGCTGCCTCTTACTCACCCAACTCACTGCACCTCCAAATAGAGTAAACACATAGCCACTAGTGGACCTTCAACTATCCAAGTCACCTACCCAATCTGCATCAACAAAACCCTATATGTCTAAAGATTTATCAGCACTATCAGTACTAGAATAAACCAAACAATGGTTAGGAGTATATGTAAGATATTTAAACACCCTCTTCACATAATTCCAATGTTGTCTACTAGGGTTAGACATAAATCTGCTCAAAACTCCCACTGCTTGGGCAATATTTGGTCTAGTGCAAACCATCGCATACATCAAACGCCCTACAACATTAGCATATGACACATTAGACATATCCTCAAAATCATCCTCAGTCTTTGGACACATATCTAATGAAAGCTTAGTGTCAATGGGTAAAGGAACTCTAATTGGGTTACAGTCCTGCAAACTAAACCTCCACAAAATAGTATTCACATACTTACTTTGTGACAACCAAAGATTTCTATTAACTCTGTCCCTCCTAATCTCCATTCCCAAAATATACCTTGCAGCACCAAGATCCTTCATCTCAAATGCATCAGAAAGTTGGGCTTTAAGCTCACTGATCATACCCTTAGTATTGCTGAAAAACATGTCATCAACATACAAAGCAATAACTAGTATAGAATCATTAGCACAATAAATGTAAACACAATGATCCTCCTCGCTTCTAACAAAACCCAATTTCAAAACAAATGAGTCAAACTTTTGATACCACATTCTGGGGGACTATTTCAGGCCATAAAGAGACCTCTTTAACCTGCAAACCTAATGTTCTTTTCCTTTTACCTCAAAACCTGTAGGCTGTTGCATATAAATTTCTTCTTCAAGATCTCCATGCAAGAACACAGTCTTAAAATCCATTTTCTCAATCTGTCAATCATAAGCTCCAACAATGGATAAGAGAAACCTAATAGAAGTCAATTTAGCAATAGGAGAGAATATCTCACCAAAATCAACTCCCTCTCTCTGGGAGTAACCCTTGGCTACCAGTCTAGCCTTCTACTTCTCTAATGACCTGTCTACTCCAAACTTCTTCTTGAAGACCCACTCACATCCTATGGCCTTTCTTCCTTTGGGCAAATGAACAAGATCCTAGGTGTTACAAGAGTCTAAAGTCATCATCTCCTCCTGCATGGCTAACTGCCAAGATTCACTATCATCTACAGAAATAGCTTCCCTGTAGGATCTAGGTTCATCATTAGTACTCAATAAAGCATATACAAAATAGAAATCTGGTGGGATATATCTGTCAACTGGATTCTATTGTATTGTGGATCTCCTCAAGGGTGGAGTAAGAGATTCTACTCGTTCTTCTGCATGATCATCTATACCAACTTCTTCTATAACAATAGACTCATCTTCATTAGAACTGCTTGAATCTTCTTTTTCTTCTTCACCCCCAATCCATCATTCTGTTCTTTCTGAGGTACATCTTACTTCTCTAAATCAAAGTGCACCTTCTTTACCTTTTCTTCTTTTTCTTTTGGCTGGTCAGGTTCAGAAATAGCTCTAAGTTCCCTGAAAATAACATCTTTAGAAAATATAATCTTGCGGGTTAGTGGATTCCAAAGCTTATAACCTTTGACATTATCACCATATCCAATGAATGTACACTTTTTAGCCTTTGGATCCAACTTAGATCATTTTTCCTTAGGCACATGAACAAAAGCCTCATAGCCAAAAACCCTTAAATGTGAAACAAAAGGTTTCTTAACTGTCCATACTTCATAAGGTGTTGAATCAAGAGCCTTACAAGGAGATCTATTTACCAAGTAGAAAGCAGTACACATAGCCTCTGCCAAAAAGCATTTATCCAACTGTGTATCACTAAGCATACTTATGGCCCTTTCCATAATTGTTCAGTTCATCATTTTTGCAACACCATTCTATTGTGGTGTATATGGACTTGTCTTCTATCTAATTATACCTGCATGCTTGCAAAACTCATCAAATTCCTTAGAGCAATATTTCCCTCCATTGTCAGATCTTAATTTTTTTATCTTTAAGCCTGATTGGTTCTCTACTAAGACTTTGAATTCCCTTAAACTTAGTGAAAACTTTAGATTTATGTTTCGTAAAATAAATCCATGTAAATCTGGATACATCATCAATGAAGCTTACAAAATAACAAGATTTTTTGATAGATTCATTATCCAGAGGTCCAAACATGTCCATATGAATAATTTCTAATTTCTCTTTTGCTCTATTGCTTCCTGAAGGAAATGATTTTCTATTTTGTTTACCAAACACACAATGCTCACATAAATCAAGGCGCTCATCAGAATAAGAGAAACCATCCAACAATTCTTTATTCTTAATAGTTTTAATACATTATTGCTTGTGTGGCCTAATCTACGGTGCCACAACATACAAGTGTTTTCAGAAGCCTCATAAACATAAGAGGCATTACAAATTGTAGTGGATTCAAGCTTAAATCAGACTTTAAGCTTAAACAAGTTCCTGAATCTCTTCCCTCTCGCTACCACCAAGTTCTCGAATCTCTTCCCTTTTGCTACCACCAAGTTCCCTCTCACTAATCTGTAGCCACAGTTGTCAAATGTCACATGCATTCCCAAATCATTCAACTTCAAAACTGAAATCAAATTTCTAGCTAATCCAGGAACATGCAAAACACCAGGGAGGGTTTTAATCCTCCCATCACTGAAACACAAAAATACCTTTCCTTTCCCAACAATTGAATATGAAGAGTTGTCACCAAGGTAGATATTACCTCCATCATATTCTTCATATGTGGAGAACCATTCCTTATGCAGGGTCATATGAAACGAGCATCCTAAGTCAACCAACCAGTTATCATTAGAAACAACATTACATGTATAAAAGTAAAACATCTTCACCTGGATTTGAGGACTTATCTAAAGCACTCTCCCTCTATTTCTTGGGGTTTCTGCACTCCTTCACATGTCCCCTTTTACCACAGTTCCAACACTTTACTTTGTTCTTTTTACCAGGAGTCTTAGACGGACCCTTAGACTTGTCCTTAGCCCCTTTCTAATCTCCTTTAGGTCCCCTTTCCTTAGACCTTCTCCTGATATTGAGAGCATCACCTAAACTATCTGAACTCTTCTTCCTCAATTCTTGTGCTAGTAAAACTGCAATAAGAGCATCCAACTTCGAATCTATGAGTTTAGCAGTGATAGCCAAAATGACATTTTCCCATGATTCAAGTAAAGAACAAAGAAGTAAGATACATTTATCTTCTTCATCAACTTCAACATCTACTGAAGCAAGTTGACTCATCAACAAATTAAAATAATTTAAATGCTCTGCAACTGACTCACCCTCTTTCATTTTCAAAGAAAATAACTTTCTTTTTAAATAGAGTTTTTTTACCATACTCTTGGCTTGGTAGATCTCACCCAACTGATTCCACAATTTATGTGAGGTCTCTTCCTTTGTGACATTCAGTAGCACATAATCTGAAAGACACAAATGGATGGTTCCTTGTGCCTTCTTATCCAGTTTTGCCCACTCATCTGGAGAGACATCATCGAGTTTCTTCTCCGTTTGGATAGCCAACCACTGGTTTCTTTCTTCCAACAAATCTTCCATTTTCAGCTTCCACAACTCATACCCTGTTTCGTTGAACTTCTCAATGTCGAATCAAGAGGTTGATGCAATGGTGGATCTAGCCATAACATCAACACAAGATCTACAAAAAAAACACAACCAAATCTCCCATTGCAGCTACAGCTTCCACACTACCACCCAAGAGTCAAAGTTGGCCAGGCTCTGATACCAAATGTTATAAATGAAAGCAACACCACTTTAATGGAAATCTGATTCAATATAAATTTCTGCAATCTTTAACTGTGTGTTATTAATGGAGATTGTAAAATAGAAACAAAACTATGCTTCACAGAAATGCAAAATCAGAAAATTGAACACATGACACAATGTTTAACATGGAGAAAACCCTTTCAGGTAAAAAACTCCACACAAGAAAGAGGCCCAATGTTTGCATTATTCTGAAAATGATTTACAATACAACACCACCAATCTCTCCTTCAGTCTTCAATCCGACAACATTCTGACAGCACCTGAGTACTTAAAATCTGTATTGCATCAACAAATACATGGAAAATACTTATAGAAATGTTTTCCAACTCATCCTAGGTGTTCACCTTCTCTCTCCTCCAAATATCCCACATGCAAGCATCAAAATGGCACCTACAAGCAACCTCCAAGTGTCAAAAGTTGACCCATTCAAAGTTGGGCACCCATATCCAAGAATGGCATCTTACAATATCTTATGATGTGTCATAACCATCATAGATACCTCCAACATGTAGCCTTTCCAAGATAGGCACTTGGGGCTAAATATAGCAAATATACAACTAACATATCGGTCATATGTGTCATAGAATCATAGAATCTTATGACAACTTGCAGCTAACATAGATTCACTTACCAAACATTATGATAGTTTTTATACATGCCAAATATAGTAGATTCCTCAAGGTAAAATGCCTACCCTCATTACTTTGAGTTTTTACATTTGCGAACAGTAAAAGTCAATGCGTAATTACCTTTGATTTTTCTGAAATTAGCCCTGCTAATGAAACTAGTACATCTCATGGATAATTACAAATTACATATAATATGTTGGGTGAATATTTTGTCGTCAACTCACTGACGACAAAATGGTTATATCAACCGCAGTATGATGAGATAAATCTCTCCTCTCAGCAAGGGGAGGTTCCCATTTAACTATTACAAACTTATTTACACTAAATACTAGCTTTGGGGGTGTGTTACATTCATCCTTTTCTCTTCTTTCAAAAAAGATGTTTGCAATGTTTCACGGTAATATTCAATAATGCTTCTACACTTAAACAATAATCAACAATATTCTTGTAAGTTGAAGCACAAAGTCCTTCAACTTAATTCACAAAAAAGATTCACGAACCAAGTGAATAATCTCGAGTACAAAGTCTTCAAATTATCCCCAGAAAGATTTTAAAAGTAACCGTATCACCAATTGGAGCACAAAGTCTGTCAACTAACAACACCACTGATTCACGCAGATGTGATTGAAAATCATAGCGGAAAGTCTACAAGTTCTCAACACAGTTCATATACAAAGTGAACAACTACAAGCTCAAAGTCTTTATAATCCTTCACCAAGAAACACTTTCAACACACATAGATTCAAGGAAATAATATAACACAAAGTTTATATAACTTATCTTGAACGTCCTCCAATCATGATAAATAAGAACCACTTTATCCAATCAATCAACAAGAGAAATCAGCAAAAATGCCATATGTACATCCTCACTCATACAAATTTGATTCAACACAAAGTTTGATATCAAAACTTGCCTTCTTTATTGATTGGAATTGATCATACAATTTGAACATAAAGTCTCAAAGTTGAGTCTCAATTTGGGCAGCACTTTTTTGCATAAGATTAAAGATCCTATTTACAATAGAGGCCCTCTTTATTTATAGGGAGAGGCCTTGAGAAAATTTAGAAAACCTATAACTACTTTGACTTATTCAACAAAAGAGTCCTATTTGACTTGGGACTTCCTTTGTCTCACATGTAATTACATTTTGGAAAAATACATGTGAATATGTCCAAAACAAAATACAAATTGCATATACAAAACTGAAAATAAACTAAGGCACGAAGAAGAATATCAGCTGCCACCATCATTCTTCATTGTAACTGCTATTGAAAGGTAAGACTGCAGATTGCATATCTAATTTCTATCCATCACCATTATCAACACTCTTCAGAAAATTGTGATACATGGCCTCCACTGTCCCCATCTCATAAACATCCGGTCCAAGTGTATTGTTTGAAACAACATGAGCTTTGACGATGGCATCTTTCACCATCTTTATCGCCTTCTCCGTTGATTGGTCAGTCATTTGGAAAATGAGCACCTTTAGATGACGTGATGACCTCGACAGTTCGCGGAAGAAACTGCAACAAAAAATCATGATCTTGCAGTTAGGGGAAAAATGGCAATTTGGGAAACTGCATGTCGATGATCATGATCACAAGGCTGAGCTTGAAAGGGCTAAAGCGTGCACAAGTCAAAAAATTGGGCGAAAGCGGGCTAAAGGCATCATTTGTAGGAATTTCCCAGTGTTAGGAAATTTTGAGAGAGATACGCGCTGGCGGCAAAAATAGTCGCTCCTGCAGGTCGGGGTAATGTTTGACAGTGTAAGGGTGGTTAATTATGCCGCCTCTGCAGGTTGGTGATTTTGTTGTGTGCAAGGTCGGCCAAAATGGTCGCCTTTGCAGGTAATGAGATTTTGCAAGGTTTGATGTTTGGGCGGCGAATTTCGCCGACGGTGCATAACACAAGTTGCAAGGTTTTCGTGTAAGGGCGGCGGGAAACACTGACATGGCAGGTAACAAGGAAATTACCACAAGTGTCAAGGCGGTGAGAAACGTCGTCACTGCAGGTAATTTGGAGAACAACTTCAAATGTCTAGTGGGTGATTTCACCCCTTATACAAGTGGAATACCTCATACTTTATGCAAAGGCGGCGGGAACTGCCCCCGTACACTTGGTGATGGATTAACTTTCTAAGGGTTTAAACACGGCATGTTTCATGCCAAGTGGAATTGGTAAAGCGGCGAATAGCACCGACGTTGCATGTCAATGATATAAGGGTTTTTGTTTATGGATGAGCGGCGGTTAAATCTCGCCTAACCTTCGAAACCAAATGATACAAAACCTAGGTTATCACAAGAGATAATCAACAAGAGAAACAGGAAAACCCTATCCCATACAACAAAAATAGAAACCTAGCATGAGTATAGTCAAAAATGCAAAACGAAAGAAAGAAATTCGAAACAACGAGAAAACGAACCTACCAGAAGAAAGAAACGCCAACGATGGATCCGGATTGCGGAATTTTCCTTTTGGACTCTCCTCCGTGGTTTTGGCTCAAGCATAAACGATAAAAGAAGAATAACAAACAAACAAAAAGGTCAAAAATGGCTTAAAACCTCCTCACATACAAAACCTAAGTATGCATTTATTGCACACAAGTTAACTGTCGTGAATTAAAAGATGTATTGGCGGGTGTTTTCACTGCTTCTACACTAGGCTTCGAACATCAAAAACATGTATGAGCGGCTGAAAACACCGTTCCATCATGTCAGAACAAAAAGACCTCAAACATGTAATAACGGCGAAAAACACCGCTCTTACATATTAACACAAAACCTTTAACATGTAATAGCGGTTGAAATCACCGCTTTTACATGTCAAAACTCAAAAGTTTTCTAACACCTGAAATTGACTAAAAATTGACAATCTTCATCAGTTTACAACTTGAACGATCTTTGCGAATATCGAGAAACCAATTCAAGGGAATGTCGCAGACTAGTTTAGAATGTCAAATGACTTCGCACGAGATCAAGGGAGTCTTGTCTCAATTTGCGAACTTAGAGTGTAGATTCACGAAACGGACAAGTTTCGTGGGGGTTGTCTACAAAAATGAGCGCAGCTGATTTTGAGAACAACATAATAAATGGAATAAATACAATATTGGGATTTACAAGGTTAATGTCACCTTATCCCAATAGATCTGAGCAAGATGCTAGCAAATTTCAACTTCATATTTAAGAGGACATGGGAGAGAATTCCAACTCTCCTCAGGCCATCTCCACGAGGTGTGTTTTTGTATTTCTTAAGAGCTTTAAATTTTGTTATTGTTGTAATGATGCAATCTATGGGTGTTTAAACCCTACCTGATGCCTATGAGACAACTTTGAGGGCTAAAACTTGTTTAATACAGGCTGGGAAAATTGCTCCCAAACCTCTTATACCCATTTCCTAGAGCTAGCTTCACCATTTGAGCAACCCATTGTTGCTCCCATCCTAGAGTCTAAAGCTTCCACTTCTTCTCTTTCTCAAGAAGAGAATGATCTTAAAAAACCTAATGGACAATTTGACCAACAAAGTAAATAGCATAGCTATTCAAATTGCCCCCAAACCCTATCGAAATTATATCCAGGGGTAGTCTTCTAACCAAAATTGGAATCAGGGTTACAATCCCAACATAAACCAAAATTGGCATCAGGGTTACTAGCCTAATAGATATCAAAACCCTAACCCAGCTCAGTCTTTGCAAATAGTTAGACCTATCCAACATATTCTAGTTGTAAATCTAGTTAGGACCCTAGTCTCTACTTAAAACAATATGGTTGACTGGTGCTACCCTTGCAACTAACCTCACAATTAGTCCAATTATGCTTTTGGAGCACAAGAAAATGCTTTAATGGTGCAAACGTTTCATACCCAACATGCATCATTGGTAGAGGCAGAAAATAACAACCCTGAGATATCGAGTGAGGCTACTTCTGATGCCAATATGATGATATGGACTCCTAAGGACTTTTGTGATGTCAATCAGCCAATGGACAGTGTTGTTATGCCTATTGCAGATAACATAAGGTCAAAAAAGAGGTAGTTGGAGGATAGCTCCATGTCTACTGTATTACAAAAAGAGCCTATTTCAAAGGCAGAAGTGGCTAATGCTACAAATCCAATTCAGAGTGGCAGATCTGCTATTGCAAAAGAAATTCCATTAGGCCCAAAAGTGCTTAAACAAGTTGTAGATCAATCAAAGAGGGGAACATGGATTCCCTTAATGCATAAGGCAACAACTATTCCCCTAAATATTGTGGAACAAATGAAGAAAATAATATAAATGTCTCAAAGTGGGAAGTAATGTCAATCTCCTCTCAAAGAGATTTGTTACAAGAAGCCTTAAGGCAATTCCCATCAATTGAATTAGCAACAACTGACTCATGAACGCAGTAGAAAGAAAAGAGCCAAGTTAATCTTGTACAACCAAGGGAAGAGCAAGCGAGTTCAATAAAGAAGCCATCCCCTTTCTACTTGTCTCTAATCATTGGCAAGTTTCTAGTGCATAGTTGTATGATTGACTCAGGGGCTAGTGTTTCAGTCATGCCCAATACACTGTAGCTAAAAATATTTATTAAAATTTTCTTATTGGGCATTTTTATTGTAAGTGGGTATTTATTATCAAAATCTAAAAATTATCGAGAAAAGTTCTAGCTGATACAAATTTGTAAGTTTTTGTGCGATTTCCCACCAAAAACACTCTAAAGTTTGAAGTGGACTACATTTGTAATATTTCTTAAGGTCATCCATCAGAATAACTTGATTTCTCTACATTGCATTGTAAAAATGTTTGGATGGTGTAGTCGCCAATCATTTACATTTCATTATTTGCCATTGTTGGTGTTGATCTAGTTCAATTTGTTGTTGGCCAATTTTGCTTGACCTGATTTGTAGTTGTGCATTTTTATTATACTCATCTATTAGTTGTTGATTTGTAAACTAGTCTTTTCTCCAGTGAAACATCCATATCCACCAGTTTGGAGTTGATTTGTATACTGGTCACTGCTACTAGTCAATTGATTTTAATTCTCTATCCACAATCTAGTTGTATGTTGTCACCTTGTCCACATCAGGATTTGGGTGATTTGAAAGCTTGGATTTGTGTTGATTGTAAGATCTAAAAAAATTTCTAGTGATTTTGGCTAATGGTTCCACAAGGAACATTACAAACATCCTCATTGCCACCATTTTCCAATTTGACATGGATGACACCTCATGGGAATGAGAAGAAGTGCTAGAAACATAATAATATAAAACAAGGAATTTTTAATAAAGCACACTCATATTTGCACACACTATCACATAAATTTGAAAAATGAATGATAAAGCTTGCAACACACTTGTTTTTGATGAGTGGGAGTAAAAACCAATAAACAAACATTGAAGCTCATCATCTAATAGCATAAAACTCAAATTAGTAGCCAAAGATTTCAAAATCTTGAGATATAATTCTTAACTGATTCATGTTCTTCTCAATTGCATTGCATGATTTTGGCAATAGTTGTCTTAGGATTAATATTATAACAATTTTTTTGTGAAAACACTATCCAAATCCATACAAGAAGCGATAGAAGCATGTGACATTGAATTAAACCACGTGAATGCATGACCCCTTAAACTTGTTGGAGACAATCTAGCAAGAAACTTGTCCTCATGAAAATAAGTGAAGTTCATAGTTAGAAGGATTGAAATGAAGTAATTGATCACCTCTACCATCATACTTTATAAAACAATGTGCTACAAATCCACTTGATGAAGGATGGGTCCAAATTTCATATGTCAAAGGATTATGTAATATCTTACCAGTAGAAATGTTTTTACAATCTTTCTTTGTAATCATCAATACACCCATCTAGATGGCCTGATCTACTCATGATGTAATTTTGATAATGCAAAAGATCATTCTCAACATGCCTCTTATCCATACACGTATGCATAGTGTCTAATAGTGCATTAAGAGATATCCTTAATTGGTGGCCCATTATCCACTCATTTACCAAGGAAAAATTATAAGAGAACCTCATGTACTCTGCAAGTACTTAAAGATATATAATGAGAAGGCATAAAAGGATCTAAAGAAGAATTGTTGTAAGCATCAAAATGTGGCATATCATAATGATGCATAAAAAATCAATGAGTTCCTTGAAAGAAGGGCCACTTGAATAAGAAAAATGAAATCCATGTGAAACACAAGCATAATGATCCATAAAAGCACGTGATAAAGCATTGAATGTTGTATAATGAACAAGAAATGAATCTCACTCATTAATTAGTTCTACCAAAAAATATATATCCAAATATACACATTAACATATAATCTATTGAAATAAGTTCAGACAACTGAGAGGGGGGGTGAATCAGTTGTCACAACACTTTGACACTTTCTGCACTTTTTAATCTTCCTTCTTAACTCATAAATAGATTAATGATGTAAACATTAAAGCATGAATCAACACATGAGTAGAATCAAAATAACACACACATAACACTAGAAGCTTTTAACGTGGAAACCTGGTTAAGGGAAAACTATGGTGGGGGTTAACCCACAAAAATGTGTACCCTGTTAAAAGTACTTAAGAAAATAGAAGGCACATGCCTTCGGGCGCACTGCCCATAGCTCACTGCTCAAAAGGGAGGCTCACTACCTACAAGATTTAATAAATTACACAGAGCTATGAACTAAGAAATAGAATCTACTTCATGCCTGATTCAGTCCCTTTGAAAGCTCACAAACTTCTGCTCAATCTCCCAAAACACTTCTTTATTGCACCTTCATCCTTTCCTGCCTTTGTTCTTATGCTCTTTCTTCACTCTGCTCTGCTTCTATACCTCTCTTAGGATTTGATCATTTTCATACACGGACCCATTTCCACAACTTATCAATAAGCATATATACGCTTCATCAACCTTGGAATAATCATCAAGGTTGGCTTCACTTCATGCGGATCACCATATTGTCGGCCCAATGAAGCTAAGACTTCAATCTTCCTTTATCAACATGCCACGCTCCAAAGAATTATTCTTAGATCATCCACAACATGCTTGAATCATCCGGTCGGCCAAGACTGGGAAGAACAACAACACCAATGAAGAAATCTTTAACAACAAGCTCAAACTTCAATGCAGAGCTCCAACACAACAGTCACACGCTCTAGAGACTTCCACAAGCACGTTGAATTCAACAACATCCACACTAATCCAAATTATCAGAATCATTTGTATCTTCCTCCAGAACCTCAAGAACATTGTCTGTCATGACTGTCAAACTAGAAAGATAGCTTGCGGACCTCCAAACCACGAACCACTAGAGTTGATGATACACACTGACTTCCCAAACATACCTCTAGATCCACATATCATAATATTTCACTACGGAGAAATCTAGACCAACTTACTGTTACTCCGTCTCTTCTAAATACTACAAAATCTAGTTCTACTCAGATGGCCATAACTTCTTCAGATCTTCATGCGGACCTCTCGAATCTCAACTAGAGCTACCTCTGATAATCCTCTACCCAGCGACATGGTCTGTGTACATTAATCTTTATTAATTTTCTCAATATCCTCAACAATTCAGTCTTCTAACTAGGTAGCAAAACAAGGAACAATTGTCATCAATGACAACAAGAATATGTTGACATCAATGACAACACTGCTTAGGCACATATTTGCAACAATCTCCCCCTTTGTCATTGATGGCAACATATGATGTGAAAAATGGATTCAACCATCAAGACAAAAGCTTCTCCCCCTTTCTCTTATTGCTTCTGCAACCATCTTCTTCACTGCTCCCCCTGTCATCAACAACTAGTTTTTCACATGACTTCTCTCCCCCTTTGACATCAATGGCAAAGGGCACATATTTGCAATCTTTACTCCCCCTTTTTATTTTAGATTGATTTCCATCATTTGCATACTGACTACTCCTTTTGAGTAGCACCTTCTCAACATCCATCTGGATCTCAAAATGTGACTGAGAGCTCCACCGGACTGATGAACACAAGTGCATCTTAGTTCTAATTAGGAGGGGTAATAACCCCTAACTTTTCTCTGAGATACTCAAAGGTATCCTTGGGAAGAGGCGTAGTGAATATGTCTGCAATCTAATCCTTTGAAGCAACAAATTCCAATCTGACTTCATTCTCATTTACCTTCTCTCTCAAGAAATGAAACTTGATGGATATATGTTTTGTCTTTGAATGTAACATCGGATTCTTTGAGATGTTTATTGCACTTGAATTGTCACAGAAGATAGTGACAGGCTCCTCAAACACAACTCTGATATACTTCAACATTTGCTTCATCCATAAGACTTAAGTACAATTAGCTATTGTTGCTATGTATTCTGCCTCTGCAGTAGATATAGATATTGCCTCTTGCTTTTTGCTCAACCAAGAAACTAATCTCCTTCCCAAGAAGTGTTGATAACTGAGAGGGGGGGTGAATCAGTTATCCTAATTATTTCTGCTTTCTGAGCTTTATTAGTAATCAATGTAACATTAATCCAAATAAGCAAACACAATCATGAAATGGAAATACACATGACACAATATTTTTGACGTGGAAACCCTGTTAAGGGAGAAAACCATGGGGTGATTAACCCAAGATTGTATTCTCTGTTAGAAGAATGGAAATATAAAATGGCACTTGCCAATTAGGGCTCACTGCCCGAGCACACTGCTCACAAGAGGCACACTACCTACAAAAGACTCACTGTCTACAAAAAGAGTGTTATACAATACTTGAACTGATTGGAAGCATCTACATATGCTGGAGTTCAGTTCCAGTTAGGCTCAGTACATTGATTTGCTGCACTTCATCTTTCCTCTTCTTTTATGTTGCTTTCCTTTCACATACCGGACCTTCCTTACAGCTTTCCCTATGCTCTTCTGCTTTTATTCGCACATCACAAACCACCACAACACTTCTCACAACTAAATCCATCTTGTATATATATCTGCACAAGTGATTTCATCACCTTCCTAGTCGGCACTCGGAATAGTCAATCTTTTCACAAACTCTGATCTGTCGGCTAAATCCTTGCTTACCAAACATTGTGGATCAAGGATATACTTGTGGAAATCATTAATCATATCGACCAAACATAATTCATGCCTTCATAACCTTTACCACCATCAGTAACACATTCGGAATCAAGTTTGATGTTCTGCCAGTCAGTTCTTCCTCTATTCATACTGTCACTCAGGAACCCGGTACTCAAGTATTCATATCTTTTTCCTCATCTATCACCGGAGGCTAAATCCTTGGAATCTATCACTCAAGGTAGTCCTCTTGACTTCCCCAAATCCGCACTTCACCAAGATACTTCCTCTGAGAGATCCAGACCTGTCTGTCAGACCTCGCCACATGCTCTGTTCTTGTTTATCAGACCACAACATTCTTCACTCTGACTTCCGGTAGAGACACACCATGTCCTGCAGATGTGTGGGATGAACTTTGTTGCCATCAATGACAACAATCATGAATCCATATAGTGTCTCTTGCCAACAATCTCCCCCTTTAGCATTGATGGCAACACTTAGTGAAAAATGACTAAGTGTTTACACTATGCTCCCCCTTGGCTGATGCTATGTTTTTATATACATATTCCGGAGCTCCCCCTTAGTTGGATTCCTCATTTTTCACTGCTCCTCACTCCCCCTTTGACATCAATGGCAAAGGGTAGGGTCCGCATACCAAAATTTTTAAAAATTTAACTATACTTAGCTGCATAAGTATATACATATGGAATACTTACATATACTGCAGTATGTCTGCAAAAGTTGTTTTCAGTTGAATGAATTCTGTAGCCCAACTTTGCTTCATTCTGTCCAAAATTGATATATGACCACTCAATAGAAATGCAAACGCATCTGCCCTTTTTAGATCTATTGGATCATTTGTCTGAGCTGTGATTTTAGCTTCTTTTATGGCCTCATGCATGGCCTCTAACTTAGGGACAATTATCCCTCTGAGCTCACTCAACCTGCTTATTCTATTTTTCTTCTCTTTTTCAAGCTTCTTAATCTCATTCAAAACTGCAACCATTTGACATTCTTGATTTATTATTGATGTAGTAAGTGGATCAAAATTTTGAGAAAGTTTTATCAGTTTATCCTCCTGTTCTTTCATTTTCTTCTCAATCTCCACTGTTGCTTTGGAGCAGGAAATACAAAATTTGTATACTTCACCACCATCTTTAAGAGCATTTTCTAAGCTCTTTATCCCAATATTCATATTTCTCCTATCATTAATGATTAACCCTTGTACCTCTGAGAATCTCTTATCCAAAAACTCCTTCCGGACCTTTTCTTCAACTGACTTCTCTAGAGAATCAAAATGTGTGCTAACACTATTGACTAGAGTTTTGAGATTACCGGATGAGGAGGCTGTGGGATCCTTTTGAAACGATGGCATAATCTTTTCTAGCACTCCGGAAGCAGCTTCTATCAACTCACAGTCTTCCATGTGAGACTTTAGGAGTTTTTCTTTAGCCTTTGCATTAGCAAATGAGGCTATCTTCATTGTCTGTACCGGAGAAAGAGAATCAAAATTAAATGGTCCTTGTAGAAGCTCCGGTTCATCAATCTCCATTGTTTCTTTGTTCAAGAATTCTTGGACAGTTTTTGCAGTGTCTCTTGCTGGAGACAGATGTTTCTTCTCTTCTGCATTCTTAGAGCTGTCCCTTGGAGCTTTCTCTCCTTCTACATTCTTACCACTAGCACTTGTGGGCTTCTCTGTAGAGGTCTTCTCTCCCTCTGCAACCTTGGTATTGTTAACTTCTTTTTCCTTCCCTCCTGCTTCTTTCTCATGTATTCTGTCTTCTCCTTTAGATCCGGAGGCTGTAGGGGAAACCGGAGGAGAGATATTTGTTTGTTCATGAGTCACCTCTTCCGGAATAGAGGTTTCTGAGCTCTTGTCTTTACCAGAGTCCTTTGTGATGGGAATGTTAAACTTTTTAAGAGCATTTCAGAGGATCTCTTCAGTCTCTCTTGCCACTTTGTCGGTTTCACCAAGCATGAGTTGATTCATCCTGGCTTTGCTCCGGAACTCATCCTTGCAATCTTTAAAGATTATATTCATTTGTTGCAGAGTGATTGAAGGGAAGAGCTGAATGGCGACCTATTCCTGGATCTCGAGATCTTTTGCTCAAGCATTGTTCTTCCTCATTTCAAGCCTTTTCTCTAAGCTTTTGGGAATTAGAGAGATAATTTCAATAAAAGCTTTGTTGTAAGTGTTTAAAAACTAAATTGTGGCTTCCTCCAGAATCTTTTTATCTGCTTCATTATATTCATCATAAAATTCTGTTAAGGGTTGTAGGTTCCCATCCACAGTGACTGCTTTCACTACAACATCTAAGGATAGAGTGGGTTTTTCAGCAAATTCCTCTTCCTTCTCTTCTTCTCCTCGACCGGTAGAGTGTTCACCGGATGATTTCTTCTTCCTCTTCAATTTATTTATCTCCTCATCTGATTCAGTTTCCTCTTCATCTTTTTGACTGGCATAAGCCCTTGTGGCTTTTGTCTTTGATCTTTTCTCTCCTTTGTCGGATGCCTGGACTTCCGGTTTTGATGTTCTTGAGCTTTTGGCTGTGACAGGTGCAGATCTCTTTGATGATCTAGTCCGGGTTGAGGTTTCTACCGGAGCACTTTCCTTGCTTTCATTTTCTGCCTCTTTCTTCTCTTCCTCAGCCTTTTGCCTCTTTTCCCTGTTGGCATCAAGTGCCTCCTTTGAGATGCCAATGCCTTTCGCAACTTCTTCAACTTCTTTTCTTACCTTCCTTTTGATCTCTGGCTGCCTTAGCTCAGTGTGAATTCTCACACTTAGTTCTTCAAAGGTTCCAAATCTTTCTGCTTTTGGGTCCTTTGGCTGACTGAGCATGTGTTGAACATGTAGCCCTACAATTTGTTCATCAACTTCATACCCCATAGGCATGATCCAAACTGTCCTTGGCTCTACTGCCTCCATTAGGCATTGATCAGTGTCTACCATGAAGCACACTGTATCCTTGTATTTCTCAACTACTGATTTGGGGATTTTTTCTCTGATTTGCATTATATTTTGAAAGTGCTTGAAGTAACCCAACAGAGCTGTATTCCTTGCCTTGGCATCCCCAAGTTCATGCAAGTAATCTCTGATCTGAATTGCTACCGGTTTGTCATTTTGCCATACCCATCCATTTGATCCAGGCAGCTCATTCATGAAGTAGAAAAATAAACATAATATTAGTGCACCATATTTAAAAGAGTTCTTCTTGTCCTTTTTGATCTTTTGTATGTTTTCTATTAATTGGCTCAAAAGAAGTTCACAGAGATCATATTCTGCATTCTTTCTCAGCGTCTCATAGGCAGTATATATTGCAGTTTCGGATACTGAATTCTCCCTACTGGAGTGATATATCTTGTATCCTATTATCATAGATGCAAACTTGATATCTGGGTCAGTAATATCTTCAATGGTCATTGCCCTCTTATCAAAATTTGATCTGGTGGCCTCAATTACAATGTTGTTTTTGACAGATTTGAGGACAGGTATCCCTCCGGAGGAGTATAAACCAGTTACTGCCCTAATTGCCTCCTTTGTGATCTTGCAAGGTCTGTTCAGCCATAAGAAGTTATCATGCACCCTACTCAATACATACCGGACCCATTCATCTTCTTCAAAGCAGGGGAAATGAATGAATTGATCAAAATTTTTCTCCTGGATACCCTTATATTCTGGTTTAAGCTCAGAAGCATCGTCTATTAGTTGTTTGTGATAGATATCTCTTAGTTTGAATTCCCCAAACTCTTCAATATTTGCATGTATGTAAACCCTAATGTCTTCTGTGTGCAAAACGCCATGCGGAACACTAGAGAATGCTCCTAAGGGATCTACCTCCAATGATTTGTATGGATGTTTCTTAAATTCAAGGCGGGGCCTATCAGAGATCTTTACTATATTCGGAGTATCCATCTTTCAAAAGATTTGCAATGAGATATTGAAAAATGAAAAATACCTTTTGCACCTTTCGGTTTCACGGAGTTGGCCGGATTGATTTCTGGATGAATTGACTTCTGCAAATGATCTTTGATGAACTTGAGGAATTTTGTTGCAGAGCTCCGCTTTTTGTTTCTTCTTGAATGCAGAATGAATACGTGATTAATGAGAAAACCCTTATATTGCTCTACAAACCCTAATGTCAGGTTGCAATAAATGCTCGACCTAAGTTATTCCAGTTTGCTTTATTCGGATGACTTGAAGAACTGGATCAATCCTGATCTTTAAACATCTTGCGGATCTTCCAAATTTTAACCATAGTTTGTTTGGATGTTTCCCTTATGAACCCTTCAATCCGTAACTCTTCTTGTGCCAGTTCTGGCACTAATTGACTGGCTGGGGGAACAAGGTTTTCTTTGTGTCTCCCCCTAAGCCAGAGCTCACTTTTTAATTTCTGGAAGGAATATTAGCACTAGCGTCTGGTGCGGATCCAACATCTACATTCTCTGTACTTTTCTTCACCCAAATCTTGTTCATCTCACTTTGAACTTCATCCGCATTCACTTTTTGTTTTCCCTTATCTTGATTCTGATTATGATATACCATACCTCTTTTGTCCTGATTCTTGCTTCTACAGAATTTTGGAATATGACTGGATCTATTGCAAATTTGGCAGACAACATTTCTTTGCATATTTCATTGATATCCTCTTGATCTGCATTGATTAGCCATATGACCTATTCTATTGCATGCAAAGCATCTACCATTGAATGATTTGTTCATTTGCATATTTCTGCATTCATGAGATTTGTGACCATACCTTTTGCAGTTAAAACACTATCCGGAGAAGGATGAATTAGTCTGATTCATTCTCTTTCTGCATTGATTAGCTTTATGACCAAAGTTATTGCAGTTGTGGCAGTATCCATTGAAGGATGGATATCTTTGAGCATTAGGCTATCTTACCGGAGGTCTTCTAGGCCTGTTCCTTGGATTTTCTGATCCAAAGTTGTTCTGACCGGATCCGGAGCTTTCTCCTTTCTCATATCCCAAACCACACTTGTCATCTACCCTCTTTTGACTTCCAAGAAGAACTTCAAGTTGAGCAGAACTTATCTTGAATTTCTCTTTATATTCATTTGTTGTTTGAAGATCCCTTTTGAGAGAGACAATTTGATCTTCAAGTTTTTCTTCATTATCTTTAGCATCTTCAAGATCAAATTCAAGATGTCTGATAATTCTATCCATCTTGTGGCAATCTTCTGATTTCTCTTTGAGAGATTGTCTTAGATTATCTTCAGTTTTTCTTTTCTCTTCAACTTCTTGGGTAAACTTCATAACTCCTGATTCCATTTCATGTCTTACCATAATGATTTCTTTTGATAACTTTTCACACAACTTGGTTTTCTCCTTTAGCTCTTCATTTGCATCATTTGCTTCACCTTGACTTGCCAGTTGCTGAAGCAACTCCTTTCTCTTTTTCATAGAGAGACTTAATTTGTCTTTTAGTTCTCTCATGAAATCATCAGCCTGTTTGAGTCTTTCCTTTAATTCATTGACTTCAGAGTTTGACTGCTCAAGATCTTCAAGGGCAGTCTTGAGTTGCTCCCTTAAACCATATGCATCCATTTGAATTCCCAGATCTTCCTCAAGCTGTTAGACTCTATTAGGAGGAACCTAGCTCTGATACCAATTGTTGATAACTGAGAGGGGGGGTGAATCAGTTATCCTAATTATTTCTGCTTTCTAAACTTTATTAGTAATCAATGTAACATTAATCCAAATGAGCAAACATAATCATGAAATGGAAATACACATGACACAATATTTTTGACGTGGAAACCCTATTAAGGGAGAAAACCACGGGGTGATTAACCCAAGATTGTATTCTTTGTTAGAAGAATGGAAATACAAAATGGCACTTGCCAATTAGGGCTCACTACCCGAGCACACTACTCACAAGAGGCACACTGCCTACAAGAGACTCATTGTCTACAAAAAGAGTGTTATACAATACTTGAACTGATTGGAAGCATCTACATATGTTGGAGTTCAGTTCTGGTTAGCCTCAATACACTGATCTGCTACACTTCATCTTTCCTCTTTTTTTATGCTGCTTTCTTTTCACATACTGGACCTTCCTTATTGCTTTCCCTCTGCTCTTCTACTTTTATTCGCACATCACAAACCACCACAACACTTCTCACAACTAAATCCATCTTGTATATATATCCGCACAAGTGATTTCATCACCTTCCTAGTTGGCACCTGGAATAGTCAATCTTTTCACAAACTTTGATCTGTCGGCTGAATCCTTGCTTACCAAACATTGCGGATCAAGGATATACTTGTGGAAATCATTAATCATGTCGACCAAACATAATTCATGCCTTCATAACCTTTACCACCATCAGTAACACATCCGGAATAAAGTCTGATGTTCTGCCAGTCAGTTCTTCCTCTGTTCATACTGTCACTTAGGAACCCGGTACTCAAATATTCATATCTTTTTCCTCATCTATCACTGGAGGCTAAATCCTTGGAATTGATCACTCAAGGTAGTCCTCTTGACTTCCCCAAATCCTCACTTCACCAAGATACTTCCTTTGAGAGATCCGGACCTGTCTATCGGACCTCGCCACATGCTCTGTTCTTGTTTACCGGACCACAACATTCTTCACTCTGACTTTTGGTAGAGACACACCAAGTCCTACGGATGTGTGGGATGAACTTTGTTGCCATCAGTGACAACAATCATGAATCCATATAGTGTCTCTTGCCAACAAGAAGAATGCACCACCACTTGTACTTTTACTATCATCCACATCTCCTGCCCAATCAGCATCAGTGTATGCTTGAAGAGTGAAGTCGTCATCCTTTGGATACCACAAGCCATGATCAAGTGTTCCCTTGAGATATCTATAAATTCTCTTGATAGCTACAACATAAGATTCCTTTGGATCAGCTTGGAATCTGGTAACAAGTCCAACTGCATTCATGATGTCAGGTGTGGTCTGAGTCAGATAGAGATGTCCTCCAATCATTGATCTATACCTCTTCTAATTTGTCTTAGGAGAGTCATCATCCTTGCTCAACTTACATCCAGTTACCATAGGTGTACCTATTGGCTTTAAATCTTCCATTCCAAATTTTTTCAACAACTCTCTCACATACTTAGATTGAGATATGAAGATGCCCTTATCTGACTGGATAATTTGTAGACCTAGAAAAAAGTTCATTTCTCCAAACATTGACATCTCAAATTCACTTCTCATTTGATTAGCAAAAGTTTTGCACATACTCTCATTTCCACCAAAAATGATATCATCAACAAATGCTTCAACAATCAGAATATGCTCATGATCAATCTTAAAATAAAGATTATTGTTAGCAGTGCCTTTGTTAAATCCTAACTTTAGCAAATACTTATCCAACCTTGCATACCAAGCTCTTGGGGCTTGTTTGAGTTCATATAATGCTTTCTTCAATCTGCAGACCATATCCTTTTGATCAGTCAACTGAAATTCTTCTGGTTGCTCAATGTAAACTTCTTCTTCCAAATCTCCATTCAGAAAAGCTGACTTGACATCCATCTGATACACCTTGAAATCTTAATGAGCAGCAAATGCAAGAAATAGTTTGACTGCTTCTATTCTTGCCACCGGGGCAAAAGTTTCTTCAAAATCAATTCCTTCTACTTGAGAATATCCTTTACATACCAACCTTGCTTTGTTTCTTACAACTTTGCCATCTTCATTTAGTTTATTCCGGAAGACCCATTTAGTTCCAATCACATTTTTGTCTTTTGGTCTAGGAACAAGATCCCAAGTGTGGTTCTTTTCAATTTGCATCAATTCCTCTTCCATTGCTTTCACACAATTTTCATCATTTCAAGCCTCACTTACTATTTTCGATTCAATCTCAGAAATCAAGCATACCTCCTTTTGATCTTCAATAACTCTTCTCTAGTTCAAACACCTTTGTTTCTATCTCCTATGATCTGATCTCCAGGATGATTCAATCTCACATACCTGGGAGTTTTAAGAATTATTTGAACCTCTGATTCTTGAGCCTGTTCCTCAACATCTGCAACATCTTCTGAGCTTTTCGGATCAATTTGGATCTGAGTCTGTGATGAAACTTGCCTTTCTTGATTCTAACTTTCACCTTCATTAGCTTAATCATATCCGCAAGACCTGGAAGGTCTTTCTTTGCTCTCATCAACTCTGACATTGGTACTTTCAAAAAATTTGTTCAGTCTTTTGTTGAAGCACCGGTAAGCCTTGCTTTGAGTAGAGTAACCCAAAAATATTTCTTCATCACTTCTTGTATCAAACTTGCCAAGATCCTCATCTCTTTTGATATAGCATTTACTACCAAAGACTCTAAAATATTTCATAGTAGGAGGATGACCAAACCATAGTTCATAGGGGGTCTTACTAGAATTTCTTTTGATTTGCACCCGGTTAAGAGTGTAGACAACAGTACTCACAGCTTCTCTCCAATAGACTTGAGGAACATTTGCTTCCAACATCATGGTCCTAGCAGCTTCTTGAATGGTTTGGTTCTTTCTTTCCACAACTCTATTTTGCTGAGGAGTCCTAGGAGTAGATAACTGTCTTTTTATTCCTTGCTCTACACAGAATGAATCAAACTCACCAGAGGTAAATTCTCCACCTCTGTCAGATCTTAGACATTTTAACTTCACACCAACCTCATTCTCCACCATAACTTTGAATGGTTTGAATTTGTCAAGGGCTTCTAATTTTTCTTTCAAGAAGGTTACCCACATCATCTGGGAGTTATCATCAATCAACAACAGGAAATATATGTCTCCTTGCACACTCCTAATTCTAGCAAGACCAGAAAGATTAGTATGCACAAGCTCCAACAATGCACTTGATGACTGTTCTTTACTCTTGAATGAGACTCTATTTTGTTTACCCAATTGACATTCTCTACACATGTTATCAACAGGTTTCACAAGTCTTGGAAGGTCTCTTACAGTCTGAATAGCACTTATCTTAACAATGTTGTCAAAATTCACATGACACATCCTCCTATGCCATAGCCAACTTTGATCAACTTGAGCAATCAAGCAACTCTTACTAGAACTACTCAAATGAAAGATGTTACCTCTAGTTTGAGTATCGAATGCAATCTCTATTTCGGAGCTTTCCAAGATTCTGCATTTTCCATCCTTGAACCAGAGATCATAACCCTTGTCAACTAATTGCCCAATGCTGAGAAGATTGTGCTTCAATCCTTCCACATACATAACATCATTGGTTTTATTCTTACCATCAAAAGAAATGGATCCTTTGCCACAAACTCTATCGGCTGAATTGTCTCCAAATTTCACAACTCCACCTTCATATTTTTCAAAGTTTACAAACTTGCTATTGTCACTAGTCATGTGATGGGAACATCCACTGTCAATTACCCATTCATCAACAACTTGAATAGCCAAGGCACTTTCCACTTTTTCGCGGTTGGCAGATTCAGACATCGGATCTTCTTCTTTGATTGCAATGAACACCCAATCATTATCAGTGGAACCTCCATGATCAGATTCATCATCTGTGACTCCTTCTTCACCAGCTTCTTCGACATAATAGCATTTCTTCTGATTTCTATGCCTATTAGGGTTTGGCTTTGAAACCCTCTTCAGACATCTTGAGGCAAAACAACCAATCTTATTACAAGCAAAACATTTGAATGGCAATTTTCCTTCATACTTATTGGATCCTCTTGGCAGTCTTCTGACAATAAGGGCTTCAAGATCACCAATCTCAGATTCATCATCTTCAAGTTCCTTGCTAGTCCTATCATACTTGATTGCTCTTCTTGAAGAGCTTTCACCCAGATCATACCTTTGCTTTCCATAGACACTGGCCTTAAAAGCAGATTCAGACTTGGGAAGAGAATCGCCAAATTCACTGAATTCAAATGCTGAAAGCTTTCCAATCAACTGATCTCTTGTAATAGTTGTCACACTCTGGATTTCTTCAATGGTGGCTACTTTATACTTGTATGTTGGAGGTAAGGATCTAAGCACTTTGGCAACAATTTCTGATTCTTCCAATGTTCCACCAGCATTCCTGATACCAATCACAAGTTCATTGATTTTCTGCATGTAGGAAGTGATGTTTTCACTTTCGCTTATCACCAACTTTTCATATCTACCCTTCAGGCTCTGTAGTTTGGCACACTTGACATGTTCATCACCTTCATACAAAGTTTCCAGCTTAACCCAGATTGCATGAGCAGATTTTATTCCTAGAACATTTGCCAGTTTTGAATCAGTCAAGGCACTCAATAAAGCTTCTCTAGCTCGAGTATTATATTCTTCCTTTCTAAGATCTTCCAGAGATGAAGAGCCATTTTCTAGAATCTTATATTCATTCTTAGTGATTGACCAATAGACACTACCCATACACTGCAAGTGATATTGCATGCGCTCTTTCCACAGAAGATAATTTGTTCCATCGAACCTCAGACTGTCCTTCTTGTAAGATGACATCTTAGATCTCCTCAAGCGGTCAAGCTTCTTCTAGAGAAACCTTGCTCTGATACCAATTGTTGAAATAAGTCCGGACAACTGAGAGGGGGGGTGAATCAGTTTTCACAACACTTTGACACTTTCTGCACTTTTTAATCTTCCTTCTTAACTCAAACAAATTAATGATGTAAACATTAAAGCACGAATCAACACATGAGCATAATCAAAATAACACACACATAACACTAGAAATTTTTAACACGGAAACCCAGTTAAGGGAAAACCACGGTGGGGGTTAACCCACAAAAATGCGTACCCTGTTAAAAGTACTTAAGAAAATAGAAGGCACATGCCTTCGGGCACACTACCCAGAGCTCACTACTCAAAAGGGAGGCTCACTGCCTACAAGATTTAATGAATTACACAGAGATATGAACTGAGAAATAACATCTACTTCATGCTTGATTCAGTCCTTTTGAAAGCTCACAAACTTTTGCTCAATCTCCCAAAACACTTCTTTATTACACCTTCATCCTTTCCTGCCTTTGTTCTTCTGCTCTTTCTTCACTCTGCTCTGCTTCTGTACCTCTCTTAGGATTTGATCATTTTCACACACGGACCCTTTTCCACAACTTATCAATAAGCATATATACGCTTCATCAACCTTGGAATAATCATCAAGGTCAGCTTCACTTCATGCGGATCACCATACTATCGGCCCAATGAAGCTAAGACTTCAATCTTCCTTTATCAACATGCCACGCTCCAGATAATTATTCTTAGATCATCCACAACATGCTTGAATCATCCGGTCACCCAAGAGTGGGAAGAACAACAACACCAATGAAGAAATCTTTAACAACGAGCTCAAACTTCAATGTGGACCTCCAACACAGCAGTCACATGCTCCAGAGACTTCCACAAGCACATTGAATTCAACAACAACATCCACACTAATCCAAATTATCAGAATCATTTGTATCTTCCTTCGGAACCTCAAGAACACTATCTATCATAATTGTCAAACTAGAAAGATAGCTTGCAAACCTCCAAACCACGAACCACTGGAGTTGATGATACACATTGACTTCCCAAACATGCCTCTAGATCCGCAGATCATAATATTTCACTGCGGAGCAATCCGGACCAACTTACTGTTACTCTGTCTCTTCTAAATACTGCAAAATCTAGTTCTACTCAGATGGCCATAACTTCTTCAGATCTTCATGCGGACCTCTCAAATCTCAATTGGAGCTACCTCTAACAATCCTCTACCCAGCCACATGGTCTGTGTACATTAATCTTTATTAATTTTCTCAATATCCTCAACAATTCAGTCTTCTAACCAGGCAACAAAATAAGGAACAATTATCATCAATGACAACAAGAATATGTTGACATCAATGACAACACCGCTTAGGCACATATTTGCAACATAATCATGGTTTATATGAGCATAATACGAGGGTAAAAATGATTTATGTAAAGTTATATCTTCGTTACTGCTAAATGACTCTATCACAAGTGTATTAAGAGATTGTGCATCATAAAATGAATCACCATGAATCAAAGACCCATCATCTGCATTATGAGGAGATAAATACCAACACTATGCTCCTCACTACTACATTATCAATAAACTAAGAGTGAAAAGATAAAGAAGGACTAGAAACCTCATTAGAAGGTAAGACATCTGCATCTACATTAGGAGAAGAACCCATAGATGTAAAGGAAGGATTATCACGAGATATCTAAAGGGAATATGCTCTCCAGGTGTAATATCACATAAATTAAGATCAAACAAAATTTAATCAAGATAAAGCAATGAAGCACAAATGAGGGTGGATCTAACCTTTAATTAGATCTAAAATGATAAAAGGAAGCCATAAGGAAAAATAGATCTAAAATTTGAACTTAAAAGGATGAACCCTAGGGGGTGTAGGAACGTCAAGTTCACAAAAAAGGTAAAGAAATAAAATACTTCTCAACTAAATATCCTATGGTAAATCTATTAATCTATAATGAATAACAATTTAATCCAGGATAAAGAGTTGGGACCAATAATATAACACAAATAAACTCACACAATTTAAATAAATAAAACAAAGGTACTTAGCTTTAGGTTTGATGTCGATCTTGTCACGTTATATGCTATTAGATGATTCATCAAAATGTCAAAAAATTAAGATGCCCAAAGATCGAGAAAGTTATTATTTTGTAGTTTGGTTCACTTTTGTGATTACAATATTGACCTTCATGAGTGTAAAATTAAACCCTACATGCGGACATGAACCTTGTCAATAGATTTGAACTTCACTAATTTTGTTGCTTGGTATCTATTTGTCTAAGTGTTTGCCATCTATACTTGAAAAGTGGTTGTGTTTATAGACATCTTTTAGGAGCTTGCTAGCCCATTATGATTCTCCCTTGATCAAACCCTTGTTATTGGGTCAATGATATGAAACAAAGATTGAAGACAACGAACAATTATGCAAGATTCCTAGAGTGTTGATGCAATATTCATGGCACACTCTTAGATGTAATGAATAGCTAATATCCCTTGCGATTTCTAATATTTTTTAGACATGTAATAATGAATTAGAATTAGTCCTTTCATATGTCTCCCTAGTGTGCAATTTAAAATATTTTGTGCTTTAACCATTTCATAACGACTAGTTGGAGAGGAGGGAAATGATGCCAATTTGAAGTATGTGTTTAAAAGGTTCAGTAATCGAATCTACGTGCAACTATCTAAACTAAGTTCATTTTCATGTCTACAAAATCAACCTAGGGTGACAGACGATTGAAATTAAAAATCCAATCCATTGAAAAGCATGAATATGAAATTAAGTTACAATCAAATTATTAATCAACCCTAGACAAGAATACACCATTTTGCATACTTATCATTGCATTGAAAAGAAATAAATTAAAATTAACTACAAATTGAAAATGAATGAATGAAAGCTTTTAATAACGTCCACGAGGCTTTTAATAAATGAAAGGTACCCTTATCGATGGGTTCGTTGTCCCATTTATTTTAAATTTAAAGGTTTTGAGATGGAAGCTCTCTACTCCATATGGGAGTACAAGGTAGTCTTATATGTTATAAGCCCCCTGTATCCATTTCCATTTCCATTTCCATTCTATTTAGAGATTTTTAAATTGACATTTCCCTCGGGAGTGTAATATCCGTTTGATATTGCATTTTCTCAACAGGGCGCAAATGGACTCGTGGAGGAGGAGAACATCGAGGATTTCGGGTATAGTATACACTAACACCAATTTGGTTTCTCCTGAAGTTTTAAGAGGGTATATTGATACATTAAATCCAATGCAATGTGCTGTCATACTCATTTGATTTCTATACGAGCTTGCTGCAGTTACAATAGCATTTCTAATCTCCTGTAAACCCATGCTCATCCAATTTCTCTACTGAATTTGAAGTAGCTATACTATTATAAGTAATGTAATATATTGTACAGTGACGACCATTTCAGTTTTGTATTGTATTTGCATCAATTGTAATAATATATGCAATTTAATGTAATATGCAATGATACCCATTTGATTTCTTCTGTACTAAATTTAGCGCAGTTAATTAGTTGATAGGCTATTTAGTGTAAGCATCAGTCAAAAAACGGCCAGAAATATTGTCTCACGCCATTAAATTGTTTCTCTGAAAAAAAAATTGAACGGTCTTCGGCCTCAATTGTTGAACATAAATTTCCTTGCCAGAAATATAGGACAAGTTGGGGGAAAACATTTCTGTCGTCATTTTCATTTAGGGCAACATTACCATTGCTATTATTATCATCGTCAATCACCGCGGAGAAGGCTTGGCTGTTCGCCATCCAAATGTTGCTTAAAAGCGAGTCTATATTCATGCTGTTGAGCGGCTTCCCCACATCCTTAAGCTGATTCTGCACCTCCTCCAGCGTCAGATTATACAGCGAATTCTGCAGTCAGTTGTTGAAACTGCGAGGTCTGCCCGCTATTGGACGACATCATAGTACGGGACCCCATAAAGCTCTCCTCAAGCAACTCCGCTTGGACAGACTCGAACCAGCGACCTGCGCCTGCAATTGCGTATAAAGCCTAACCCGATTTCTCTCCAAATCAACCCGGTAAATTCCCAACCCTTATGTTTGAATTTTTTTTCCTCCTGTGACGAGCTTGGCAATCTCTGAAAAATTGAAAATTGATAGATTCTTCTTAGTGCTGGTAGAGACAAGTTATAGGCATGCTTAGAGGCCATGATTTGCCTATGACTAATTTCTGTGATCTGTGTGCTTTTTAGGCTCATTACATACAATTTTATTGATTGACTTGTTCTTTTATGAGTATTTGAAGTCTCGCCTGTCTGAACTAGCTCTTTTTAACAAGAAAGGTTTTGGCTGTGGTGGTTTCTGGCACCGGCCATAGTTTATAAAGCTGACAGCAAGGTTTAAGGAAATAAAATCGAAGTGGGCTGAAGGCTGTGCATTTTTATAAACCTCTTTTATAATTTTATTATAGTGAACATTGATTTAACATAGTTACCATGTTTGATTGGACTTGGACAAAGCTTGGTTTGGATTGAATTTTTTGGCGATTAACTCGATTTTTTTGGCCAAAGATTACTAGGGTCAGGGGACTTAGACCTTCATAAAGTTGGCAAGCTGCCAACACCCATGTGGTATTGTACTCCCCACATTGAGTCAAAGCAAGAACAACATGAAACCACTAATCCATAAGATATATCGAATTCATCTATGGGTTTAAAGTTCTACATCTTGCTTTTCATATATAACAAGTAAATTGCGTGAATGGTCATCCAAATATGTTTCTACTTAAATCACTGTCAACAGGGATCACTTCTGCACCATACGTCAAGGGAAAATTGTCCCCCTAAAGTGGAAGCAGAGACTTTCTGTCATTCTCACTATCTGCTCAACTTTAACTCAAAATGCTGTGACAAGGGTACTTTACCTTTCTTGCCTGTCTGCTGAGAGAAGCTATGGATCTGAGGTGATTGAATGAATAGACTTGGAATAAATTTTATTGCCCACTGCTCTCAGATCCCTTAGGCAGATGCAGCAGTTTGGAAAGGAATTCCATTCCTCTTATTTCTTCTTTTTCACTTGTTTTTAGATAACAAGGATCATTCAGAAAGCAAAATCTAAAAAAGAGTAATTCAGTGGCATCTTTCCCAACCTTCATTTCTAAAATTGATCTGAATATTCAGGAAACAACAGAGACTCACATACAAACCTATCAAAACACATCCCTTCCTCTCATGCATTTTGAGTGTCTACATGACTTACAGAGAAGAAAATAGAAAAGGCAAAATATCATTTCTATCAAGATATTTGTTTCTCTCTCAATTGCTTAAGTTCTACTTCTTGGGGTACTTGGAATAATTGATGTAAACCAGTACACCTATTCATCATAAACCATAAAAAGTAAAAAAAAAAAGAATATACTGTCTTTCCCTCTAATCTTCTACTTGATAAAATCTATGCCTCACATCCCACTCCTTTGCAATAACTGACCCATCATAGAACTCCATCCCAGCATTCATTGACAAGATAGTCAATTGAGTCAAATTTGTGTTTGCTAATCTCACATTGTATCAAATACTATCATAAAGGAGAAAGGTTTCTGTAATGTCCCCATTCTGGGAATGGTCACCAAAAGGCCGTGGACAGGCTTTCCATATCACTTCAGGACATCACGAGCCGTGGAGATAGTTTATCACTTGGGTATGTTGTCTTTAGTGCATTGTCTTCTCCGGAGTCAGTCACTTGGAGAGTCTGTCATGTGGATTGGAGGCAGAGGATCGAGCTTCTCATGTATGGGTGTCATTATTTCACTATTGGATGCTTTCTTGGTTCATAAGGATTTATCTGAGCTATGGAGCTTGTCATGGAGGCCATTGTTCACATGGGTGCATTGATAGCACATCATCCTCACATTATATCTAGGCGCTCATCCTATTTCTATGCCTTGGGCGAATTGGTTTCATCATAAGGCAAGAATAATGCATTATTTCCTTGAGTGCCCACTAAAGGAAATAATAATTAATTAATTAATATTGGCGCCCATCTTAATTCCTAATTGGAGTTAAGTAATAGGTCTCTAGAAGGGTCGGCCTAATGGAGGGAATGTATAATTCAAAATAAAGGCATCTAATGCAAGGTTGGCCAAGAGGAGAAGGGGAGTTGTAATGTGTATATATACTCCATCATTTGGCATCCAAAAGGCATCAATCAATCATTCATTCATCATTCATACTTCGAGAGCAATCTCAAGGAGAGGCTTGGAACGAAAACTCTAAGTCTTGGAGGGAGTTGGACGAAAACCCTAATTCCTTCTTTGTGGGGATTTTGTGACGGGAGTCTAATTGAACTTCATCTTCATAAGAGCATCATTCATATCAGCTTTGGAGCATTGCATCATGGGCGAACCTCCTAGGGCTATGGCGAACATCATTTGAGGAGGGAATTGAGCATCTATTGAGGGCAAACTTGTGGGAGATCATTAACAGTCCTAGAGTGACCACCTTGGAGGAGTAGCGAACTGCCTTAGGGCAGATTTACAGGTGTTTATGCTGCTGTGCCTAGGGTTTCTGTGTCAGCCTCTATGCTACAGCAGATCTGCCTATTGAAGAGGCCAGTATGTATATTGTTTCCTCAGCATCATGATATATAAAGATTGTCATCGAAGGTTGTTAGATTGCTGGGCTATTTAGCCATTCATGTGACTTGCTATCTTCATACTTTCAGTCATATATTTGTAACAGACCTGATTATTACAGCAAATTATATTCTTCATGTTTGTATCTCGCTATCATTGATTTCATATGAATGTGATGCTGAGAATTATCTCTATACTTGGGCAAACTTGTTGTGATACTTTGCATTGATCAAAGGGCATACTTTGTGGTAAATTTACATTTTGTCTCAAAGTCTGATTTTCTACAGCAGACCTAGGGTTTGGACAGACCTAGGTAGGGCAGAAACTGAAGGTATAATTGATAAATTATTTGGAACACCCAGGAAAATCAAATTTGCCATATTTTTGTCCATTTGGGACATTACAGTTTCAATAGAGAAAAAACAAAAAAAGCACGAGTGAGAATCTTCACACCAAATCAGGAGAGAAGGGAATCAACTGAATCATTCCGCCCTTGCCTCACCTCTCCCCACTTACAAGCCTCTGCTACAAATCAAGACCAAAAATTCTACAATTATGTCTTTATATTAACATAAGAGGTCTCAAGGAAGTCTTCACTGATATATGGGCATCCAAATATCAATATTAAAATACATACTTATATTTCAAGCTCTAAGTACAAATGCAATAACTACAAAACTCATTTGTCAATAATCTCGACATCTTCATCAGAAATGAATGGAGGGCAGCAAGGGAGAATAGGCTCTTTGGCCTCATCAGATAGCTTCTGGTCCAACCTTCGCCATTTCGATATTCCCTTGCTTCAAGGTATGAACAAATTGATATTGTTCTTTGAAGGCTCGATCTATAGAGTGCAAACTTGATTTTTAGTTTTGTAAAAGGTTTTGCTTTAGTTTGAGTGTGAATATGATAACTATTTCTTGAATGGAGGAGTTTTCTTCACTTGAAGAAAATGATCAGTGATGCACCGCCTACCCCCATACACTTTTTTAGTTTCATTTGGATTGATGTATTACTTATTACAGCTCTATGTTCTCATATGTTATTTTCTTAATTATAATAAGATTCTTAATGATTTTAAGAAAGATTTATGTTATAATGGTATAGTTATGTAGGATAAAGAGCTTGGGATAGTTATTCACCTTCAAGGTGATTAGAGGAAGAATGTCTAATTTCTTAGCAGGTGTACAAAATTTTGATTCATTATCTAAGTTATGAAATTTATTATACTTTCTTGTCACTTGTTGGTAAGCTTTCCATGTGGGTTTTCAAGCCTAGGAATTTGCCATGAAATTGTTTGCTACCGGGTATTAGTTGCGGAATTGTCAGACTTTTAGTTGTAGTTTTGTGTGATCAAAATATTTCAACTTTCCATTTCAACACTATAAATGCTTCAAAGTTTTTTAGCTTGAAGTGGGACCACCTTTCCCTATAATTTGAATGGTTTTTTTTTCTTGGTTTCTCTTAAGTTGGGAATATTTTTGCCTTTTGGTTGCCTTTGTCGGCAAAAAGTCTTTCCCACGAACCTTTGCCTTTGTCGGTGAAAAACACTTTTTCCGAACTCTCCTTGAGCGCTTTATCCATTCTATCGGCGCATCAGAGAATATCTAAAGTCCCGTACTAGTTCTAAAAATAAGAACTTCCCCGACTAAGTCTTTTTCCTGATTAAGTCTTTTGAACTCTTTCCAACACTTTCTCTCTATCGGCAAACTAGTCAAAACATGAACCTTTGACTTTGAGAGACACTTGTTGCCCAGTCAGCGAATCGGCGAAATGCCGAACTTCTGAACTAGTTTGGAAAACCAACTTTTTTCCCGACTAAGTCTTTTGCTTTTCTCCAAGTCTTTATTGAAAAAGACTTCCCTCCTAAGTTGTCGACGAATCGCCAAATCGGCAAACCGACAAAAATCAGAACTTGCGAACTGCCGAAGACTTAAACTTTTTTTCTTTCAAGTCCTTATTTTCTTCTAATTTTTCAACAAGAGTGCTTACCCTTTTGTTGGCGAATCGCCAAATCAGCGAACCGACAAACTTCCCAGTTCATGAACTGAGGAAAACTTCGACTGGCTATAACTTAGCCATTTTTCATCTAAATTGCACCAAATTGAAACTGGGGATACCCATTTGGGTCTTTAACACAATGAAATCCATAGTTTGGTCATACGACTTGAAATGGCAACAAATCAATAACTCTTCCTTTCTTTGCCTTGGACATCCAACTTTGACATCAATGACGCTATTATTTAATTAATATTGGGAAGAAAGGAGGGATAATTAATTAAATAAATAAAATTTATTTAATTAATTTTGAGGATGAAATGGCGATAAATGAGTGGTTGCAACAAAAAAGCAAGAGGTGATTTTCAGTGTCTACATTTTACCCCTCTTTGAGATGGCATTATATAATGTCGTTTCAAAGAAAAATAAAATATAACACTTTTAGAATGAAAATGGATTGTTGCAAGGTGTGTGCCCTTGGTCTCCTTGTGCTGTGTAGCGCAACACTTGGGTTCGTGACAAGGCTTGACCGCCTCCCGTGGATTCATCAACTCTGGTGGTTGTATCGGGCATTAACAGGTTGATCTTTTGGTGCAACGGCAACTGTCTTTCTAACAATTGGTATCAGAGCCTGGGTCACGGGTTCGAACCCCTCGCTTGCGCGGGGGGGGGGGGGGGTTGTTGCAAGGTGTGCGCCCTTGGTCTCCTTGTGTTGTGCAGCGCAACGCTTGGGTTCGTGACAAGGCTTAATCGCCTCCCGTGGATTCATTAACTCTAGCGGTTGTATCAGGCATTAATAGGTCAATCTTTTGGTGCAACGACAACCATCTTTCTAACAATAATATGCCCCAATATGGAAGGATATGATTTTGTGGGATGATGCCCCCTTGAGAGGTCAATCAAGCAAAAATAGTGCAAGGGAGTGAAAGGAGGAATGGGAAGAAAAAAATATGACATGGTTCATGTTCATGGCATAACTATGAGGAAATGATGATGTTAATGTGGGAGAAAAATGATGAAACTGGCTAATGAATTAATCACTTGCACAATGATAGTGACAAGGTGGGAAAATAGAATAGGTATGGGTAATAATGGATGGATAACGTGGATTATGTGACAAGGAGTTGTGTTGTGAATGCAAGTATTATGCTGATATATGGTGAGCACTTATTTTGATATACCATTGGATGTTATTGACCATGGTATAGAGACCAAGGTGACGATTTATCCTATGCATAAAGGCTTGACTCACAAGCACAACAAACAAAAAGGATGCCCCAACACATCACAAGGCGTTGGATGACCTTGGTGGGAAATGTGATGGGACAACCAACAAACACAACACAAAACAATAAAGCATGCTTCGTTATATACCAATCAAGATTCACCATGATAAAAGGATCAAGGTGGCTTGGAGTAGGAATAATATGGGTCAATGATAACCAAAATCAAAATCAACGTTATTGACATACAAAAGTTTACCTCTTGCCAAGGTGTTGAAAAGATCTAGGATGATGATGATGATGCTTGATGTGGGGAACAATGTATCCTACAAAGGCAAAATATAAGAAAAAGATGGGACATGAGCTTCATAGTGACAAAAGATTCAACCATTGCATGTTATTGAGGTTGCATAAAGGTGTAGGTTTGCGTTGAAGTTCAATGTGTCAGGTGTTGAGTTTGCAGATGTAAGGTACATAATGACAACATACTTGCAGGTGCATGAAATTTAGGATTAATAAAGGTACTCATCCAAGACATTGAATAAGCAAGGGGAGGACACCAAAAACCGTTTCCAAAGTAAGATACAATCTTCTGCCCCCAGCATAGAACAAGGTCAATAGTATGAGGTGGAAGGAAATAGGAACAATGTGGGAGACTAAGATATGAGATGATGTGATGAAATGTCATGAAGAGGACTTGAAGGATAATGGAGTTCGGCTATACGCATGGCGTCTACGAGCAATTTTTCACCATGGTACTTGTCCAAGGCGCCACAAGAAGTGGTTTTCACCAGAGGGCAATTTTTCTCTTTACTTTATTTATTTATTTTTTTGATTTTTTGGTTGGGATGCTTTGCAGACTAAGCATAGAAGTGTTTGAGATGGGTGATATTCAAGGGTTCATCAAGCTCCTGACCATCTAGAGTTGCCAACTGATAAGCACCCAATCCATACTTGGCGATGATGACAAGGACCTAACCAATTAAGCTCAAAATTTCCTTTCTTTGCATGGTCTTGAGTAGTGTTTCTCTGATTCTCTTTATGTACAAGATTGCCGATCTCAAATTCTTGAGTTTTGATTTGTTTATTGTAATGTCCCCTTCTAGACTCATGGTTAGTCTATCATAGAGTTCCCGTGGACTAGCAGCGTGGTTAGGGAACTGGAGTTGTTTTGGCTTTGGAGGTTTGTGTCGGTGGAGGTAATGTGGTTCGGATTCAGTGGTTCTTGTTGGCACCTTCAGAGTTGGCCCAGTTTGATCTTGTGGTTCGGATTTAGTAAGTCCAAGTTCAATGTCGGTTTGAGATTTTTAGAGTGGGTTCAGAAGCGTCTTGTCGAGACCTTTCCGATGAGCTAAAGAACATGGTATCATGGTATTCCGACACCGTCTTCATATTTATTTTAAAGTCCGAAGTTTAATATAATTATTTATTGGGACTTTACAAATAAATATTATATGGTCACTTTATAAAAATAAGTTATAACTTACAAGTGACCCTTTAGGAGGTGGGCACCCATGGGAGTCATAAGGGAATGAAAATTAAATAATAAAGCAAATGCAAATTCCCTCCAAAAGGGGCGTTGGGGTTGGAGTAAGTTATAAAAAGTGCTGAAGGGCTCATTTTGTATTATGCTTGCTTTATGATATTTTCTTCTTGTGAGCTCTGCTAGGGTTTGCTATTGTGAAGGGTTTGAGGATTCGAATCAGAGGCTTGTGGAGACGGAAACCTCCATAGGTAATGACATTCTACAGGTGTGAAAGACCATCCAACGGTGCCATTGTGAGTGGATGTATTTAGCATTTACATTTGTGCGTATAATGGAGTCATTCAGAGAAGTTATTGAGCAGATTTGACATATCTTTCATCTATCATTGTTGAGGACTGATTTCAGAGGGATTGGAAGTGATTTCTTGTGGGTTGGGAAGAGTTTATTGCTGCTGTGTTATTCCCATTGCTGGCCGTACCTCCTTATGCTTGGTCGTACCATTTATTGGTGGAGTTTTGAAGTGTTTGAGGCAGATTTGTGCATTCATATTTGGTTTCCTATCCTTGAGGGCAGTATACAGTTCATTGCAGACTCATTTCAGCGACCATACACCTTTCTAGTTGCTATTCATCACTTCCAGCATAGGCCGTACACCTCCAGGAGTGATGTGGGGGCATTTTGTGTTGGTGTGAACATATAATTCACACATGTTAAGTTGACTTAGTGAGTCTTCCAGATGTCTAGGTGTTTCTAGTTGTGTGTTGAGTTGTTGATAGTTGGAGTGAGTTGTCTTATCCTCCACATGTGCAATTAGTTATCATCCTCTAATTGGCACATGTTGTAGGAATATATCCACCTTTCACTCCACCCTTCTAGCTCCCACCTTGCCTTTATAAGCAAGGCTCTCTCATTGTATTTCATATGACAGTTTAATATAGCTCCATTGTTTTAGCATCTTCTCTTGTCATTTTTGTGTGGAAGGTTGTCTTGATTGCAGGTGATCCTGGCTTGCTGAGTCACATTGACTCTTACATGGTATCAGAGCCTAATCTACAATTCCCTTCTCTCATTAGAGAGATCTTGAGTGCAATTCATGGTGGATTTTGACAGTTGAGTATGCTCTTCTCTTGCATCGAATGATGACCTGGAGAATCAAAAAAACTTGATAGAGATACCAGTTTTTGAGGGGTTTCCCTTTTTGTCCTTGTATTGCAAGTGCATTTCGGTACATGTTGCTGCAAATCAGACTTCACCATTGCGTCCAGAGTAGCCGAAATAGTCAAGATTGCCTTTTGTTTCGTCCAAATCGGACATCGGAGGCAAAATTGACAAGGGTTTCAATTTGGGGCTCTTTGGCGTGATCCGGGAGGTACCAGCAATTTCGGAGCAGTTTGGCCCAAATCGGACATTACCATTGCGTCCGGAGTGGCCAAATCAATAAAGATTGACTGTAAAATTGTCCAAATTGGACGAAGTTGGAACGAAAGGCAAATTTTTTTTGCAATTCGACGCCGTACGGAATTCGCATGGAATATTTTGCAGACAGATTCCCTCTGCACAGGCCTGCGTCAGCGTTGTACTCTGCGCATGTAGCATCGTCGAATATCCACGGGGTAATTATATTGTTTGAAGGTTTTCAGATTATATCCATTGCTGTGGAAAATTTCTTTTGGTACCCTATGCAGGGTACGATCTGCATAATTGGGTAATCGCAGGTAACATTAAGTGCTTGTGGGGGCGCCACGTGGCGCGGGCCCCTCCACAATCTAAATCTCGACAATAGTATCCAAAGATTGACGGCCAAATTCGCGAATCTTCTGCGTCAGGTGTTTTATTCCTGCAATCCACATTCTACTCAGGGGTCAACCTGCATTTTTCGGCGGCAGTCTGTAAATTCCGCCACCCATACAATTGTATCGGCGTTCAAAGGTCTCTGCGGATCATTAAAACCTCGACGGTCTGTGGAAAGACTACCGGCGGTCATTCCAGCCCCTTACACAGCGGTTTGAGTCGATACACAGCATTGGCCCTTTGTAATTGCCTCACGCCGTAAACTTCATGCCGGAAAATATTCTAATCTCGGCATATTCCTTGAGAGAGCGGTTTCAAACAAACACTCGCCGTTTAATCTATCAAAGCCGGCGGCTTGCACATCCATATGTTTGGTAGCTTCAAATTGGCCGAAGTCCACTAAATCATCGGCGGCTTAAAGGCCTTACTAGTCGGTGGTTTAAACTTTGTAGTAGCAGTCTTTGACGGTTTTAAAGGCGGTCCTTTGCAGATCTCCACCGACAACGTCGATCAAACTATATATAGTCTGCGGATCTTGGCATTTACCGCAGTTTATGCTTGAAGGTGAAATAGCTCTCGGTGGTCAATCTTTCTTTCGACAGTGTTTGCTTTTTGTAAGCGGTCTCCACTATTTTCGGCGGATCTCATAGTCATTGGCGGGCTTCATACAAATTGTGCAGCAGTCAAATCCAAGTCCGTAGAGTTTTCAAAACTATTGGCGGTTTGTTGTTTAAAGTGTTATCGGCGGCTTAAATCTTTAGAGCTGACAATAGATCCATCGTCGGCTGTGGTTAAAGATCAGTGGTTATCTTGTTTAAAACTGGTCGACAGTATTTAAAATTGTACCGGTGGGGTTCCATATATTGGTCGGCATCTATTCCAAACCCGCGATTTTGTCTATCCGAAGGGCAGTTTTTGAGACATTTGACCGGCGATTTTTCAATCAAACAGTGTTTTTACTGAGATCAGAGGTTTTGGCCCAGACCAGTGGTATTTGCCTTGCCCAAGCGGTTTCAGGCTCAAACAGGTTGCTTTCTGCTTTCCGACAGTGGTTTTGCGACTGGAGAATATTTCGGCTCAGGGGAGAATATTCTGTCAGGGGACTTGTTTTGCCCCTCAAAGTCCTAAAGTAGGGCTTTTTTTGCTTTTTGCACAACTTTTGACCACGTTGACGAAATCGGGCAAATTATATATCGTTGGAAAGCTGACAGAGAGCACTTCGCAGTGGTATAAGTCGTTTTCACAGATTTTGCTGTTTGACAACATTTATTGCAGGTCGAAGACAAATCTTCCTTTTTGGCCCCTGAGCTCATAACTTTTTGCCACGATCTCCGTTTTTCGCGATTCAAGCGGCATCGAAAAGGTATTAAGGAGCTCTCCACAGCCATCCATGCACTTTTCTTAGATTTTGCTTCAAGTGTTTTTTATTTCATTTGTCGATTTTTTGGCATTTGAGTGATAACTTGGGCATTTTGATACTTGAGAGGGTGAAATTTATTTTGAGAGGATTTGTTTGCTGTAATACATCATTGTGAATGATTGTAATTTCACTGCGATCTCTTTTTCAAGAGATTTTGTTGTTTTTCCCCATTTTTGGTCCTTTGAGGACAATTGTAAAATGCACTAAGTATAAAGTGCCACAAACAAATTGGGGGGGCTCTCTTACATAGTAAAGGGGTGTTGTTGTGTTGTCTCTCTTTTTCATTATGGATGTGCCTCAATTTCCACTTTTAACTCCATATAATTATATTGAATGGAAGAAAAACATGGAGTTTGTGTTGTATAAACAAAAGTTACATAGAATAACTTTAGGCACAGATCTTGAACCCATAGGTGCTACTGAGAGAAGAAAATGGTTAGACAAAAGAGATGAGGCTTTTTGCACACTTTGTCTTGCTATTTCTTCAGATTTGAGATTTCATGTTGAGTCTTGTACTACACCAAATGAGATATGGACAACACTAGACAATCTATTTGGCAAGCAAGATAAAATAAGAAGGTTCAAATTGGAAAATGAGCTAATTGCACTTAATCCTCAAGACTTTGATTGAATCGAAGACTTCTTCACCAAGTTTAAGTCTCTCAGGTTGCAACTCAAACAAAGTGGTCTTGAGAAAGAAGATGAACAATTGATTCTATCCATTCTTGCGAAATTGGGTCCTGCATATTCAGTTTATGTTTCTACCTTACAATGGATGCCTTTGGTACTAAGTTTACCATGCCTTCACTTGAGGAGTTTGCTGCACAACTCACAAGAGAACAAGCCAAGCTACTGCACATGGGCACATTGAAGTCTCCTAGAAAATAGGCTCTAGTTGCAACACAAAGCACAAAAGATCCTAAGGCTTCACATAATAAGGGAAAGAAACAAAAGGATTCAAAGTCTAATGCACAAGAGAAAGAATCAAAGAAAACCCCCAACTCTTCTTCCAAAGAGGAGTCCAATAAGAAGAAGAAGCCAAAGTGTTCTTATTGTAAGAAATTGGGTCACGATGAGACTAAATGTTATGAGAAAAAGTTTGAGGAGATGTCACAACTTCTTCAAAAACATAACATTGAGTATTCTTCATCAACAACAGTTTTACCCAAGTCTTCTTCTTCGCCACAATCATCATCTACATCTACAAGGATAGCAGGCATTGCTTATGGGACAGACAAAGGAAAAGGAAAAGCATTCTTTGCATCAACAAGTCTACAGTCAGAGAGATGGCTTCTTGATTTTGGAGCTTTTCATCATATGGCATCTTCACAGGGGATGTTCTCTTCATTTCAGTCATGTACTTCGCCACCTATTTTGATGGGTAACAATACATACATGCATGCAAGTGGTAAAGGAACAATTGATGTTGGTGACTCGTGTACATTCAACAATGTGTTGTGTGTACCTTCCTTGACAACCAATCTCCTTTCCATCTATCAGATTACTCATTGTGGTGCAGGGAAGACAGTTGAGTTCACTCCCGATTCTGTGATTATACGAGACTTGGCGAGCATATATATCATTGCTGTTGGGATGGCTGATCATGCATCTCGCCTTTATACCTTCTCCCATTTTGTTTCTGATGATGATGTAGATCCATTGATTGCTATTCACACTCATGCATCAAGTGTGAATCATGTTTCTAAGGAGAAGTTTGGTCACTTGAACCTTGGTGTTCTTGCATCTACTTCGGTTCTTGAGACTAGTTTTGAGCTTCCTCCTTCTCTTGCTTCTTCAGAGATTGGCATTGACATAGCTTCATCCACTTCAGTTGAGCAGGATATTGTTTGTCTTCCAGATACAGGTTTGTGGGATGAGTACTTGACAGGTATTTCAAACTTGTTTTGTGAGTCCTATCTTGATGACTTTGAGGACATCATTGATGATATTCATCTCCTCTTTGGAGGAGTTGATTCTTTTACTTCGGATGAGCAGGGACCATCTACTTCTCTTCACTTGTCACAGGTTGGCATTGAGTTGGAGTATCTTGTGCATCATTCGAAGGATTCTTTGTCTTTGGAGATTGATGATCTTGAGTTTTCATCTTGTTCTGGATTGTCACCTGATCATGTGACATCTTTTGGTTGTGACATGTGGACACTTGAACAGTTTTCAGAGACATCATACATCATGTGGCTTTTTCCCTCATACCTTGAGATGGAGTTTCTTCGACGTCTGCCTTTGGACTTGTTTCTTCCTAAGGGGAAGAATGTTGTTTGCAGGCTTTGGATTCTCTTCAACATTCTTCTTCGAGTGTTCACCATTGGCACAGGAGCTACTTCATTGTGGGGGCGACTTATAGTCTCACACTTGCTCTCCTATGGGGGGGTACTTGATTGTATATATGTGTTGGATGTAGTTATTGGGGGGTCTTGAGTCCTCTTGCCATCACATCTTTCATTGTTTTCTACATTCTCACTTTTGGAGAGGAGTTTTGTCCCATGTGGTTTTCTCCTTTTCTCCACTTGAGATTTGTTGTACATGGGTACCTAACATGGCCTAGTAGCTGGGACCCATCCATCATTGCGTCTTGTTTTAGTCAACTACTCCTTAAGTTGCACTTAAGGGGGGGTGTTGGTGTGAATATATAATTCACACATGTTAAGTTGACTTAGTGAGTCTTCTAGATGTCTAGGTGTTTCTAGTTGTGTGTTGAGTTATTGATAGTTGGAGTGAGTTGTCTTATCCTCCACATGTGCAATTAGTTATCATCCTCTAATTGGCACATGTTGTAGGAATATATCCACCTTTCACTCCACCCTTCTAGCTCTCACCTTGCCTTTAAAAGCAAGGCTCTCTCATTGTATTTCATATGACAGTTTAATATAGCTCCATTGTTTTAGCATCTTCTCTTGTCATCTTTGTGTGGAAGGTTGTCTTGATTGCAGGTGATCCTGGCTTGCTGAGTCACATTGACTCTTACATTTTGGCTTCATTCCTCTTTGTGGGTATTGAGGATTTTGCATTTCTAGAGGCGTTTGGAGCTCTTTGTATCGTTGATATCATTTTGTATGCTCATATTGTATTTCTGGGGAGATTGGAGTGATTTTGGCTATACCCAGTTGCTGGTGCACTCTCAACACTTGTACCAATTTGCATTTCTGGATATGGGTATGTCACGGTAATTCATAGTTGGCTATTCTACTATCTAGGTCTTTGTTGTTTTTTTCATATCTGTTGTATTTTTTCTGGGTTTTCTCTCTATGCTCTATATTGTATGCTTCGACAACACATCTGCAGGAAAACTGAAAACCCCTTCTGCATTCTTTTGTCTAGTTTGAAAGATTACACAATAAAATAATAAAAATCACACATAAAAAGATTTTAAAAAAATACAAACAGGTACGGCACATTACATTTATTGTAGCTTTTGCGGAGACACTTTTGATAAGCTTGTAAGTGATTTAAGGCGTTGAGGCATCGTTCATCAAGTAGTTCTAACTCATGTAATCGTGCAAGACTATACTCATCATCAATGAGGTCACGCAAAGAGATGCGCAATGATGGCAATTCGATCTCAATTGGCAAGATTGCTTTGGAGCCGAAGACTAGGGAATATGAGGTAGCATCGATAGGAGTGCAAATATGTCACATCCCCTTCTTTTTAAACAATGAAATGTTAGTTATGTTGTTAGTTGAGTACAATTGCTTTCATGTGAATATGAAAAATATTAGTTGAATAATGTGTATAATTATGTGAGAATGATTTTCTTTTATATGCGAATATTTTTCAATTGTGCGATGGATGCATGGATATAATATATATTAATTTCGCATTGAGGAAATGATTTAACCTGCATTATTTGTCGAAGTGGTTGCAGGATAAAACAGGTGACAAGGAAAAAGGGATATCAACAAGGAGAGGGTGATTACAAGAATCGAAAAACAATAAATATGTCTAAGCTTAAGTCACCATAGCCTTGGCCAAGGCACATGTATATAAGTATAAATATATTTCTAGTTGGTGAGAATTATTTATCTCTTATGTCTATTAAATAAAATATATTGTGTCTTACCTTTGTGGAGTGCTTGGAGTGTGTGAGCTGGAATCTTGATTGTAACTCTCTTTTTCCCACTCCGCTTGAATGCAAGAAGTGCTCCTTCTTGCACGCGGACGTAGTGGAGGGACGGATAAACATATTGGCGCCCATTCTTTCTTGGCATGCATTCACTACATTATCTTTGTTAGAAAGAAGCATTCACAGATTTCCATTAAGCATTACTTTCGTAGGAAGCATAAGGAAGGCGTTGTTTTGATAGTGGCATTGAGCTGAAGTAACTCTGTCTGTGCATTACCATAACTGGATTCGCACAAGTCTTGATCATTATTTTGCATTCTTCTGAGATATTTTCTCGACTCTGCATTGTGTTTACCTGTCAAGCGGTCGTAGAACACCGTCGCATATTTCAGTGGTTGTGCAATTGCGTCTATTTCAACCTCGATCACAAAAAGATTTGTTCAGGCAAGCTCATAGACCCTTTTCATAGTCTAATTTATCATGCAAAAGGGAAAGACAATATTTGATGATCTAAGCTATCGAATCATACTATCCTTCTTGATCGTAGTTCTGTATTCTTGATCAGTTTTCAGAAATCTGTAGATGTATTTCTTTCAACAAGTCTTCGAATCTGCTGAAGCTTGATTTCTTTTGATACTTAATGAGCATATATATATAGGTACAGGACTGTGGTCATTAGATGAAAGAGTATTTTCTGTCTATACACTTCTGTTTTGTAATTATCATGAATCTATAAGTTTGTCAAGAGAGTCATGCATGATATTCTTTCAAAAGCTTGCAATCATAGAAAAGAAAACAAATGAATTAATAACAATGCCGAGCAAGGGTGAGTGCTGACAACACAGTAGTGTCAGATAATTACTAGAAATCCTTGGCCAAGGTTACGATGTAGAATAGGCATCTGTTAGCTATCAAGTACCAGATATACCACTGGTCAGAGTGATCTTTCCAGTTAGGAGGTACCTATAGGGAAAAGATTGATCAGGAGGTATAGGTCTTGACACTAGGCTCAGAGGTATATTGTTGTTGATCGATTCTTTGTTAATCACCCTCGTGAAGGGTCAGGTTTCTTCAGTTGAAGAAGCACGGGAGACTAGTTGGTCTTGGTTGGGTGGTTAAAACCCTTGTTGATATCTTTTTTTCGCAAAAACAATCCAGAGGAGGATTTGCAAACAAAGCAGCAGGAAACTATTCAAGTTGTACTTTTCTTAATCTCTTTTCTTCTTTAATATTTGAATTTGATTGAAGAAAGTTAGTAAAAGTATTTTGTTACAAGTATTCTGTTAGAAAGCTTATTTCAGCTGAAAAGAAAGTTAGTTGTGATTCAAAACTTTATTGCATTCGGTACTATTTCATATTGGTTAGTTATTCTTTCTGCTGAAATTCTGTTATTAGACAAATTACTATTTTGTTCAATTAGAGAGGGTGTTACAAAATACTAGTGCAATAAGCCATGTAGGTGATTTTTGGATATCTTCTGTCCCCAAGTTTATCACTTTTGTCTCTTCAAACCAAGATTGTCAAGTGCTCTTGCCATTGTGAAGGTGCTCGGGGGAGGTTGAGTTCCTTGTCTAGTAACGCCTCAGAGAGGTTTTCATCAATAGACTCATCTTTATTTTTTACTTTTTCTATGTTTGATAGTGCCTTAGGGAGGTTTTCATTAGGGGACTTTGATTTTTTGAATTTTTATGACTAAGGAATTCTTCCTTTTCCCCAAAAATAGGCAGTGGTGTTTGATTTGAAATCCTTTTTTGTGATATCCTGTCAGAATACCATCGTGGAGCCCCAAGAATTTGATGATTGCCTCATTGTTCTGAAACATGTCTAAAGACATGGGGTCTTGTTGGTCCTATTTAATTAATTTAGGATTTTGGAGGGTAAGTCAATGGTGCAAATGGAAGTTTCATGGAAGAGACTAGTGATATTTAGATCTTTGAAAGAGGTAATGATGGTCCATCTCATGGTGTTTTCAATATCATCAAAGGTTTCTTTTGCACTCGTAGAAGCTCCAAGGGGTACATTTTTTCTGCACTAAGTGGCATGTATCCCAACCCACAGTGATCAACATTGCACTCAACTTGAATAGGCTCGAGGATGCCTGTTCATGGAGGCCAAGGCCCTTTCCCTTATAGTTCATGTTTTCACAGATATGCAGTGGGATAGGGTAATTATGTTTTAGGTAGCCAAGTGTGTACTCTTCTTCATTTGATTCATCTTTGTATAACTAGGAGTCAATGGAATCTTCAATTTGTTCTTCAGCCAAGGACTTTGTGGACTTTAAGGTGGTGAACCCGAATCGTTTGATTTTTGAGTGTCTTTGGAGGAGGTCATTGTTGAGGACAACCATAGGATCATGAAGGAGAGGTAATTTGCCAACATGGAAGGTGTCATGTGATTCATATTCTCCACAACTAGTGTTGACGATCTTGACCTTTGATTTGATAGGGATTTTGGAGGAAGATGTGGAATCAAGAGTATCGAGATCGACGTATGAGGATGAAACCTTGACTTTGTTGTGGTTAGCAATGTTGGTACTAGGGCAATGATTGGTTTTGTGGTAAGAAGCCTCCATTGTTATGCAATACTGAAAGGGTTGTAGATCAACATTAATAATAACTTCCATGCCATTGTGAGGGAATTTCAGATATTGATGGTAGGTGGATGAAATGACTTGCATGGCATGGAGGCATGGGTAGCCAAGGAGAAGATTGTAGGGGAGGTTAAGATCAACAACGTGACAAATAGTATGTTGCAAGATAGGCCCCACCTGAATGGGAAGACAAATAGTTCTTTCGGATTCTCTTTTTGTGTTGTTATAAACCTTGATGGTAATGACATACGACTCTAACTTAGTTGCAGAGTATCCTAGCTATTTGACAAGCCTCAAAGTGCATAGATTTAAGACAAACCTGTTATCCAATAGGATTGTTTTGACTTTGTGTTTAGCAATAAGGACTTCAATACGGAGAGCTTTAGTATGAGAGGGGTCGATGGGAGGCTTATCATATTGACTAAAAGTGAGTTGATAGGTGGATGAGAGATGGCCCACAAGATCTTGGAACTGGGTGGGCTTGATGTCATTAGGTACCAAGATTCTTGCAAGGCATGGTCTAGTTGATCTCTACGAACAAGTGATGTTTTGTCATGTCCCTATAATGATTTATAATTGAATCGTTTATTTAAATAATAAGTTAGCCTTATATAAACTAAATATATAATATATTTATTTAAAATATATTATTAATATGTATTAGTTAATAAATAATATTATTAATTTAATATAATTTAAATATTATAAAATATATGAAATATATATATTTAATTAACTAGATATATTATAAATATAAATATTTTAATATAATATTTATGTGAATAATTAATAAGATATATTATTATATATAAAAATAAATATTATGAAGAGTCTTACCCATTAAAGCTAAAAAGTAAAGTAATGTAGAAAGTAAAGTAATTTGGAATAAGGCGGTTAAACAAAAGGTTAAATTCAAAATAAAATCATATAAAGATAAAAGTCTAATAAGACAAAAACATTATCCCACCATATTATATGCTTGTGAATAAAATAAGATAAAAGAGCTCCCATACTTAATAACAAATGTATTTATTTATACTATATATATTATATAAATAATGTACATTAAAAAGATTAAGGGGAGGCCGAAGGAGTATATTTGTAAGTGCAGCGATCAAGTTGGTTGACACTAGCGATCACATTAATAAATAATATATTATAAATATATGTAATAATATAAATACAAATATTATTATTATTATTATCTTATATTGTAATATAAATATAAATAATATAATATAAATCATATATCATTTATTATGGTATAAATGATATAATATAAATAATATAAAATAAATAATATATCATTTATTATAATGATATAATATAAATACAAATAATATAAATAAATAATGATAAACATCTTTTAACCTATCCTCTTATGATAAGGGAGTTACATATGGTTAGAACTAGTTTTACCACAAAAGGGAATTAATATAAAGTAATAAAAATTAAAAGAGGGTAAAGTATGTCTTTTACCACCAAGCATAATAAGAGACGTGCCTCTTCGAACATATCCCTTGAAAGGGAAATAAATAAGGGTTGTGAGATAGAAGGAAAACATATCGGAAGAAAATATAAAAAGTGTATCGGATAAATGCATATATTTAGATCTGCATTATAGATATATATTTCTGAGTAATAAAAAGGAAAGATATCATAAATTAATATATAGAGATATGTACATTAGCAGTAAAAGGGAGTGAAATATATATTATAAAATATATAAACAGTAGCAGCAATATAATAAAAATTATATTAGTCATTCCATCGAGTAAGGAAAAACATTGGAAAGAAGACCGTAGCGATAGGTAAGAAATACGAGGTAAAGCTCCAGCAGGTAAGTAAGTATATTTTATATGTTTATTTTATAATTATTACATATCGGATTTGTAAGAATGTAAGTTGTATTCAATTTGTCTTTGCTGTAATATATAATGGTTCAGTGTTTAATCCAATAATATGCTAAGTATGAAGTAGCAAAATTCTAATGATGAAAAGTGTTAGTTGATTACATGTGATAAGTTAATAATGAAGGAGAGATTAGAAATAGAGGCTCATGGCTCATCAATCAATATCCCAAGGATCGAGACAAAGGGAAAGGAGGCAATGCAACATGGTATTTTGGTTGATGCCTGAGTTGGTCAAGAGAACCTTCCGGTCTAAAGACCCAATAGGCCTTATCTCAATGTTGGTCCGTAGGACTCCATGGGGATAAGTTTCCCATTGTCTCATGTTGGTCAAAGGGACCCCACGGGGCAATGGATAGGCCCTTGTCTAATGTTGGTCTAGAGGACCCCAGGAGGCAAGGGATGGGCCTTTGATTTGGGTTGGTCTCCAATCAAAGGAATGAAATATGGACCCCATGATTGTACCTCCTATAGGCCCTCTCTCGTGGGAAAGTGAATTGATGGACGTGTAGACCTAAGTATAACTCTCTCAATGGATATGTGTAATAGTTATAGTGAAAGTATAATACATATGGTTTAAGTTTATAAAGTTTGATTTAAGATTTCTTATTGTTTATTATGATTAAAATAGAAGAATTGGATTCTAATGTACTCTTTTTGCAAGTTGAAATTGTGTTTAAGGTTGCGAAAATTTTGGCTTGTGAAAAGGGGACATTACATGTTTTGAGTAGCGCCACGATGGATATCTGCATTGGAGTTTTCCCAAGATGTTCTAAGAGGTTATATTGGGTGGTTTTTGTAAAGGATGAGGATGAGGGGGCCCTTTGAACAGTAACCTTACCATGCCTCATGGTGACAATGCAGTTGGAGGATTTGGATTTAATGTTTATGGTTGCAACTCGTGTGCAGTTAGAGTCAATATGCTCCACGATAGTATTGTAGGAATAAGGGGTTTTGTTGTAGCGAAGGTTGTTGGTGTGATTATTTTGGGGTTAACCTTGGTTGGATGTGGACGATTGGGATTGGCCATGCTTGGGAAAAGGATTTTGGTATATACCCTATTGATCATTTGGTGAGGTAGATAAGTTTCCTTTGATTTCAATATCTCCACAATCTATAAGATAATGCACTTATTTGTTGAGTGGCCTTTGGTATGATGGTATTCACAATATTTATTATCTTTATACCATGTAGGCTTGGGTTTATTTTCATCGAATGATCAGGGGGTGGGGAATATTACCATGTTTCCTTGCACTAGTTTTCGAAACACTACCTCCATGGGTTCCCCTAAGGACGTGTACTTGCGTTTTGGATTGGGGGTTTGTTTCGGTTGCTTATGTGGGATGGAAATGTTGTTGGGTTGTTGGACAGTTTGCACAATTTTTGATTCTTGAGATGATTGTGTTTTTTGAATGTGCTTCGAGTTAGTGACCCTATCACTAATTGAATTCTTGTTTTTAGCCCAAAACTTAGGTTTGCCATTGGATTGATTGTTGCCTTTATTGTAGATTTTGACAAGACCTTTTGCAATTAGGGCTTTTTTGATGGTTACCCCTTTTCAATTATTTCATCAAATGTAGAAACACAATGGACTTGAAGATGGAATGCCATTTCTTGGTTCAAGTTTGTGACGAAAATGTGGACAAGTTTTTCAGGGAATGGCCAAGGAAAACGACTTGCAAGACCCATCCATTGTTGCAAAGAGGTGGAAAATCTTTCACCACTTCATTGCTTGGCATTACATAAGTCTAACATTGTAAGCTCATGCTCAACATTATACAAATAATGTTCAACAAACTTCTTAGATAAGTCAGAGAACGAAGCGATAGATCTTGGAGGTAGGTGCATGAACCACTCCAATGCTTGGCCTCCTAAACTTCAAGGGAACAACCTTATCAAATACAAGTCACTGTAAGAAACCTCTTGGCAAGCCATGGAAAATTCTTTGACATGATCACAGAGGTCTCCCTTTACTTTGTATTTGTCGAATTTGGGGATTTCAAAGTGAGGGGGATTGATATGTTGGTTGATATGATGTGATTGGTGGAGCTATGGGTTGATAAGAGGTGGTTTGATAGTGTGAGTGGGTTGATATGGATTTGAGTGATAAGATATTTATGGTGGAACTGTAGAGTGGGTTGTAAGGGTTTTAGGAATTGGTAAAGGTGGAAGTGAGTGAGTGAGATTTGACATAGATGGGAATGTGGATTGGGGTGGATTTGATAAATAAGGACCATATTGATGAGACATTTCAGATGGAATAGTAATGTGGAGGATGTGATAAGGATTGGTTTTGGTAGGTTTGTTGATGTGAAGCATGACGTGAAAGTGGATTCTCTTGATTAGATTTATATGTATCCCGCTAGTTTTTAAGGATGGAAGGAAGAGCTTGGTCTTGTTGATGTGGGTTGGAGGGCGAAGCATGATCATAAGGAGGAGGTGGTGGTGGCACACTACGACCCACTCGTTGGTCAATGTGATAGTCGGCATGATCATGGGTTGATTCAGGTGGATACCCCCAAGGATTTTCAAGTGTAGGGGGTAGTGGCGAATCTTGATGGATGATTTGGTCAAGTTTTGTCCTATCAAAGTTATAAGGGAGTTTGGCCCCTTCATTAAGGAGATGTTCTAAGAACAAATCTTTGTGTTTCTTAACAAGGAGATCCATTATGTCATGAGTCCTATCATCATTTAGAAAGTCTATAAATTTTGGTGAATATTCAGGTTGGTTTACAAGACCTTCGGTATCACTTAAATTATCGAGCTACTCATGAGGCAAGGAAGGTCTAGCTTGTGAATTGTGCCCAAAACCAGATCCAAAAGGATTTTTGTTGTGAGGATCCATGTTTTTCTTCACGTGGGATCTCATTATAGCGGGCATGAAATGATGATTTGGTTTGATTGAATGATGTGGATTGATTTGGAAGGCTACCTTGGATTTTATTTGAAAAGACGATGGATTTTGAATAGACTTGGGTCTAGTTGCTAAGGTTGATAGATTTGATTAGGATCCAATGATTTGATTTTTGTTGAAAGGTTTGATTTGGACGAAGGGAGATTTAGAATAGAAACCAGATTTCAAGATCCCAATCGATCTACTATGGATGGAATTGATCTCTATACTGAAGATAGGCTAAGTTCTTAAGTAAGACTTGGTTGAGATTAGATTGGATCTGGATTAAGGTATAAAACCTTGGAGGAATGATTGATTTGGATTGCTACACTTTAGATAGGTTAAGTTCATAAGCAAGTTAGGATTAAAGGATGATGATTGAGTTAAGATCGTGAGTTCAAGTTTGAGTTTGAGTTGGAAGATGAAAATTGGATTTGATTTTGATTTGGAAAACAAGTTTGGATTTAGAAAATGAGGGACTCCACATAAGGTGGCGTATGAGATTATCATTTTCAGACATTGATTTGGAATGACTTTAACCTTTTGCAAGAGGATTTGGTTATTATATTTTCAAAGTTGGACTTGAGATGTTTAAGGTTGCAAATGTTTGATGTTTGGGCTCAAAGGTTGTTTATTGTTTTTTCACAAAGAAAACACATCATACACATTAACATCCTATTTCATTCAAGTAGGAGTGTATATACTTCTAAGCCTACCATTAATGCCTTGTCTAGTCGTGGAATGTAGGGCCTATGAAGAGGCACTAACCGTTTTTGATCACTCAAGATCACTCAAAGGCACAAGAGGAGAGCATACACGGCCTACAAACTTATTTTTGGGGACATAGGGTGAGTAATTTCTTGGTGCTAACCACTTAAACTGACTAAAGTTCCTATCTAGGATGAACAAGCTTCTAGGGGATGTCCTCTTTATACACAAGGTATGTGAGGCTGAAGTTTGTGAAATGAGGGGTATGTCTAATGGCGTGGTTCGACCACTCTCCTCATTCACTTTACAAGGTATAAAGTTCTTGCAAGCTTAGCTTAGCCAAAAGCGACAAGTGTCCTTTAATGGGAGAGTCTTTCGGTTCTCTTCCAAATTTGTATACCCTGTTGGAACATGAGGGTTTAGGTCGTCCCTCAAGGTGATGAAATCCAATGGCATGCCCACTAAAGAGAAAGAAGATCAAGAGTTTTTGATTCCTGAGATTGCTTTGTGGCGTAAAGGAAGAGCATACACAACTTGATTTCTTGGGACTAACACAACAAAAGAGAACTAGAAAGTGTTCTTGATCTCCAAGATCACCTTTTGGTGCGAGGAGAGAGCATACACACTTAAAAGTTCTCACAAGCAAATGTTCATTCCCCATTAAAGCATATAAAGTGTGCAACAAAGTTAGTGATTAAAAATGTGGTATTCGAAAAACATAGCTACACAAAATAAGTTGTAGTTTTAGAAATAGTCTTGGACAAGTGATTTTGCTGCAAGAAAGGTGTTAGCAATGAAAATCAAACCCCTGTAAAAATCAGAAAATAATGTTGTCACACAACAAAATAGAGGTTACCATGATATTCTTTATGATTTTTTGATCAATTTCAATTTTTTCTTGCTAAAATAGGCTTTTGTATGCAAAAGATATGCTTGTTGTAAGCTTGATTAGAAAGAGGGGGTTTCAAATTGATATACCTGAAATTTAGGGTAAAATCTGCAAGATTCACCTCATCCACAACAAAGAGCTCCGAGTCAACTTTCTGACGCCTATAAAAACGCAAAAATCTTATATTGTGGAAAAAAGTTATGCGATTTTGAAAAAAAGAGCTACTTTAAGTTTTGAAAAGGGAAGGTCCCTAGCCAGATGGTTAAACCTAATAGTCAGTGTTGGTGGTTAAGAACTGATAACATGTAGTGGTTAAGCAACGAATAGTTAGTGTTATGTCTATTGGTTAAAGTTAGTGCTAGTGGTTAGAGTGAATGCTAATAGTTAGTAGTTAGTGTTATGCTTAGTGGTTAAAAAGCAAGTTAGGATGATAGTTAGGTAAGTAGTTAGTTGACCAGTTAGGATGATAGTTAGGTAAGTAGTTAGTTGACCAGTTAGGATAATTGTTAGGGTAGGCGGTTAGGGGGGCAACGTTGAGGATAGTGGTTTGCAAACCGACAGGAAAAAATTGACGATGTAGACCACACAAAAAAGTATGGTACAATCTATACGACCGTATCGTTGTCCAAGGAGGAAAACCAAAAAAATTTGCAAAAAAATTCCTACAACAAAATATGTCGAATTATATGTCAATCTTTATGTCTCGGGCCTTCCAAACTCAACCATGAGTTTCATTTTGATTCAGGAAGCTCCTAGTAAATGCGCACTCTTGAATTTCTTCAAAAGAAAGAATGAAAACTTGTAAGATCGGGTTAGCAAAACCTGCAAAGACAAGGGTTAGAAAGGGACATTGTCCCATTGGTTGTGCCAGAAATGTGTACAAATAAGTGTATATAAAAATGAAAGATTAAAATACTAAAATCAAAACCCTATTCAACACCTAAATGCAACCTCAGTTTAAGCAAAAGAAACTTGTAAAATGTGAACAAAAGAAAACAAAACTCTCACCCACACAAGAATCTTGATGAGCCAATGGCGGTTGTACTCCAAGATTGACATTGATGAAAGATTGAATGTCAGGTGCCCAGTATGACAACATAACTTTGCATTCATGATGGATGATTGAGAGGTTTTTTAGTTATGGTTGGTTTTAAGAAGGGATGAAGTGGAGGGTGGAGATAAAAGGAGATTTTAATAGTTTTTATGATTTTTCATGTGTAAATGATTAGTTTAAATGGCAAATTAGTTGTAGTTGTTAGTCAACTAGGGATTTGAAGGGAATTTTCGGAAGATTAGGATGTGAAAACTGAACTTAATTAATTAAATATTGAATTTATTTAGTTAAGTTGAACATGAGAAAAAGGATGAAAATGATTAATTAATTAAATAAATGATTGAAATTTATTTAATTAATGTTAGAAAGATGGTTGGATAGATTAATTAAATAATTGGTTTTACTTTTATTTAATTAACGCAGAAAGGGATAGATGTAGGATAGGTTAGGTAATGTTAAGATGTGGATGATTTTAGGTATCTATAGTAGGTTCCTTCCTAAACAAGACAACATAGTACAAACCTTTGTCCATATTACAGGTAGTGACTCATCATCTTAGTGGGTGGCTTTTGTGGCATACGTTACGATTGCTAGCTACCTACAATATTTTTAGCCGAAAATATATTAGACACATACAGAAGATTCATCCCCTCTTGGCCTAAGAACCTTCATTCCATTATTTGACAAAATAGGTACAATAACTTTTAAGTTCATAAAATAAAAACAACAACGTGAAACATATGTTTGCATTGGTTTTAACTTTTTAAATAAATAATTCCATATAGATGACATGGCTTATGATTTGGAATGTACTTTAGGCCAATATTGGTTGGTAGAATTTGTCAAAGTGCATTTACTTGTTTAAAAGATTGTTTGGAGGGTGTTTGGAGGGGTGTTCAAATTTAAAAAAAAACATCTTCCAAGGTTTGTTTAATTGCCTTGATTTGTAGTTTTCGTGTACTAGGATATATTATATTAAATCTTTGTAAAGCAGGCAGATTGAAAGGAAACCATCAATACGATATAAACTAGATAGGAAAAAAGTAAAAAACAACAAGTTTTGAATGAGGTGTATTTTGACATTTAATTTTTATTTGTTGAGGGTTCTCGCAAACACTTTGCAATAGCTAGCTGGCTATAGTTACATGTCAAGATTTAGTCCTTGGAACATGTTATCTATATAACTCGAGGAGTGTTTTTGAGCTGAACTAAACAAGCATCCTAGGTGTATTCTACCAATGTTTGATATGCAACATATGGATTGTGCTTCAAAGTAGCCACTACATATGGTCATTCAAGGAATTGTAGGAACAAGAAAGTTGCACCTAATTAGCTGCATCGGGAATGCACTTCAAAATTCATCAACAAAAAACTAAACCCTGTCCTCGTACTTACTCCTATAACAATTGTTGCATTCAACATATATGCCTCAACTATACATGAAGCCCCAAAGATTCCAATTAAAGAAATGCAACCATTGCAGGCACAATCATTAATAATGTTTCAAGAAGACATGAAAAACATACAATATGTCCTGATCGATGAGATAAGCTTCATATGGCCAAAGCTATTATTGAAAATAGAAAGTAGATTATGTGAAACATTTCCCTACTAACAACACCTCTACTTCAGTGGAATATCTATAATTCTTATAGGCCACCTTGCTCAACTGCTACCTATTATGGACAAACCTATATATGCTTTACACTGAACTGCACAAATGCTATGGAAAAAATTTACAATTGCTGTTACATTGGAAGCAATATTTTGACAACAGGATGACAATCCAAGTCAAGTCCAATTTTATCGCACATTACAAAACATAAGAAATGCCGAGGCAACACAACATGATTGGAAAGTATTTTTTGAGTCCGACAAACAAAAATCTAACAACATCTGAGAAACAAAACTTTTGACCTTTCAATGCACTTATTTGTTACAAATGATCAAGTCACATTACATAACTAAAATATGCTAAAATTACTCAACATTCCAATTGCACTTAGTGTTGTAGTAAACACACAATGTAAATCAAACATTAATAATGGTGATGAACAACTTCCCCAAGAAGTCCTACTATGGATAGGCCAAAGAGTAATGCTAACAACCAACTTATGGATTTAAGTTGGGCTTCTCAATGGATCACTTGGAGAATTCAAAGATATTGTTTATGCAGTTGGCTCTGATATTTGAAAGCTACAAAGATTTAATATGGGACAAAGAAGACACAACTACTATACCAGTAATACTGACAACATGAGGTAGCTGAAGGCAAATATTGCTATCCATGGCATGGGCAATTACTATAGATAAATCCCAAGGACTTCATTAAATAAGGTCACAATCAATATTGGTAAAACTGAAAGACAAGGATAACTTTTACAATCAAGAGGTAAAAACATTAAAGGGCTCCACATAGAACCATCATTCTCCTATGATAGCTACTCCAAAATGCAAAAGAATCCCAACGACATTATACGAAAGAAAGAAGAAGCTTGCCTATATTTAATCTCTTCATAGCAAATGCAGATATGTAAGCATCAATCTCTGTTAATTCAGATTATTTGTATGAATCTTTTATTGATCATTATGTTTTCTACAACACTCATTGATAACTAATTTATTAAAATCTCTGTAATTTAATATTTATAGGTGGATACTCAACAATCAAAAAAGACTGCAGCATAAGATTCGTCCTCATTATCAAGAATATATACATTTACTTTCATAAATTTACTTTATAAAAAAATAGAAAATCATTTTCTACAATATAATCTTAAAATAACAACACTTATCCATCTATTAATTTGTGTGGAATTTCATTCTAATTAAATTCTTAGGATCAAAGGAAATTCAAATGCAAACCTCCACTGGACTAAAACAGCGGAATATTAGCATCAAATACAAAAAAAGATCGATGATGTAAATACCAATTTTTAGGTCAATAGGTTTCTCCCTTTGGGATAAAAAGTTTAAAAATCAGTTCTTGAAGTATTGCCTTATGTTGGAAAATATTATTCAATTTTTGAAACTGTTTTATTATATAGAAAAAACCATTCTTCTTAATAAAGAAAAGTACTTTCTATATTTTCCTATTGGCAAACCCAATGCACTTCTTAACAGTGCAGGTGCTAGTGTACACTGATATCCATTTGTTTTTTCAACTGAATTTGCAGCATTTGTCATTATAGATGTAATATAATGCAATATGCACTCATACCCTTTTGATTTCTGTACTAAGTTTGTATTAGTTATTATAATGCATCTACTTGAATGTAATGTAAACTGACACCTGTTTAATTTCTCTATCGGATTTGCAGTATTTATTTGAAAGTATGTAATCTCGTCTAAAAAGCACTAACGCCCTTTTGTATTCTCAGTCGAGTTTTCAATTGTTGCAATAATATATGTATCTAATGCAATGTGAACTGAAACCCACTTGATTTCTGTTCTGAATTAGCAACAGTTGTAAGAATACATCGAATTCAATGTAATGTGCACTGAGAATCATTTGATTTATCTGCTGAATCTGCAGCATCTGTAATAATATATGTGATCTAATGCATTGTACATTGATACCCATTTGATTTCTTGACTCATTTCTTTGCAGGTTTTAAAACGAATCTAATCCAAGTTAATATGCACACATACACATTGGTTTTTTAAAAGAATTTGCATCAGTTATAATAAAATATGTTTTGAAATATATATGCAGTGGTGCCCGTTTGATGTCTCTATTGAATTTGCAGCAGTTGTGGTAATATATGTAATCAAATGCAATATGCACTGATACCCATTTTATTCTTTTGTAATAATATATGTAATATAATGTACTATATATGGATACCCTTTTGATCTTTTTACTGAGTTTTTAGCAGTTATAATGATGTACACGACCTATTGAATGGATACTCTTTTGGTTTCTCTTCTGAATTTGTGGTATTTACAAGTTACAATAATAATCTTTGACAATGTGTTTAGGTTGAGAGAGCATTGCATTTGATTTAAAAAATATGGCATTTAAAGGCATTACAGTATATCTGTCAAGAAGCCTTGTTGCCCCTGAAAGCTTTGATGCTCTGCATGATGCGCTCAAATACAATGGAGCCAACATTTGTTTTTGTTCTGATCCTTCTGCTAATTCTCCAAATCAATACCATGTCATCTCCTCCTCTGACCATGTATGTAATGTAATTCAAATATTTTAATAGGTTAAAGTTAAATGCCTTTTTTTTTTATGTTTGCCAGTACAATATGCTGACATTATTATTCTTTGCTTTACAGGAGAAGTTTGCAAATTTAAGTGCGAAGGACTGCAACTTAGTTGGTAATATAGCATTGACTTGTTACTATTTAAGTTTGTCTCTGCTAAATGTCTTGATACTGGTTCCAAAATTATCTTTTATTATACTAGTAACAAGATTTCTTATGCCAAGGAAATCTGTCTGAATATCTAGTCAAGTGGAGCAGGGATTTTTTTTCTCTATTATTGTTTTTTTCCATTTATTTTTATTGAAAGAAATGCATCTTGTATTACATACAAAGTCACAAGAGTTACATTGGCCAAGCATCAAAATCAAATGGAAATCCCCGTTGTATGAAGGCTCAAAACATTAGCGTCCCCAGAATTTCCCTTGAGGGGCAAATAATCTAAATCCTTGTAGAAACCTTTGATTTGACTTTGATGTGCATAGCAACATTCCATTTAAAAGTATTCACCTGTCTGAAGTGGAGAGAGGAATTAAGTAGAGCTGATTTTAAAGTTAATTTTGATAAATATGTCTCACATTATATCAAGGAACAAGAAATTACATCAGCAGAACTACAAAAGTACAAAGTAAATTTGCCCTATAAAGCTAGAAAGTAACATTTGAATCTATGCCTCAAGAGGAAAAGACTTGATGTCTTGTATGAAAGTAAGCTTAACTCTAACGAGCATATCCTTCAGCTGAGCAGGAAATTGTACTAGTGACAGGATGCATTACATCTTGTCTCTTATAGGAATTCAACGGCTTGCAACTGTGTTTGATGTTGTTAAGTTTTGCAATTATCTCCTTGTTGGGTCCCAAAACCACAGCGCCACTTCTTAGGACGGAATCACACTCACAAGGCTATGGCTGTCGTCATGCAAGCGTAATCGCTCCATCAATAGAACGTGGAGGGTTGAAGGTCAACTCTACGGGAGTGGGTTTCATCCCTTGCACTTCGAGCTCTTCTAAACTTTGGAGGGATATTCCAAGGGGTATACCTTAACATGTATTGAGTTCAAACAACATGAACAACTAAAAACCAACGAACAACCAAACCCAACTTGTTATCTTGATCCCAAAACTGTCACTGAACCAAGAACAATTGGTTGTCACAAAACCCCTATATAGCTGATACAAACTGTGCAAGTACACATGCACAGGAACGATGGTCATTCCTCTAAATCACTGGTAAATGTTTATTTGTTTTAAATGGTGTGAGATTGGTCTAATGGAGCCAAGACCGTTGCCAATCCAATTGGGCTTTAGAGTCGCAGGTAACAGACAAGAAAACAATGGAAAGGAAACAAAGAAAAATTGATCTAAGCAAATGCTGTATCAGATTGCAAGTTTTGTGCTTCAAACATACTTAGTTATCCAATATGAACTACATGCACTCAAATGGAGAGAACAAATGACAATTACAGAGCTTATAATATATTTAAAATGTTGTCACATTTTCAAATGTCCAATACAAACTTATCGGCAAATGTGATAAAAGGAAAACCCTAAATGCATGCAAACAAACATGGATACATTATCTACACACCCCCTGCAGCACACTATCTTTTGTCTCTGTCACTGCTCCATTACTTCTCTGCAACTGGACATGGCATGATTTGGAGCCCTAGAAACATTACTGAACCTGCATAGCCTCCAGCTGCCACCAGAAAATCAACCCTTTGAAATGAGTTTCAATCTTCTATTTATAGCCTTTGCAACTCAGATCTGAAGATGGAATGGGCGGAAAAGCCCTAATAACCCCACCAACTGCAATGAATACATCATTTTCAACCACCCATTTTGCATTAATGGCGACCTGGTACGGTTCTGCGTCAATTTGGAAGTCGTAGGAGATTGTCGCTTTTCGTTTTTACGCCCTTTTGGGCATATTGCGGGAATTCGAGGGGGTTCGAAAGCGAGACTTTTTTTGGGGGGGTGGTCTAGACATTGCGGGTCGGAAGGGGTGTTTCGAACATATCTTAATCTGCATGAAAACTCCGCTGGAACTTTGTAGAAGACAATGAAAGGTTGGCGGAGCTAGATGGATCCAAATGGGCATGAATTCACGCAAGGGAGGAATAAGAGAGATGGCGAAAGAATGAGGGTGGTAGGGAAAAGCGGGCCTGGAAGGATGTCTAGGAGGCAAAACTTTTGGCAAGATTGGAAATGTCCTGAATAAGCCAGAAGACCCACCAAAAATGGACAGGAAGAGTTGGCAGAGAAATGAAAGAGTCCAGGAGGTGGAACTTTTAGGAGATGTTGAAAAGCTGGACTTCCAAGGGTAAGTGGAAATGTTCAGACATGCATGAAAGTTCTGCCAAGGAATGTCAAAGGAGGAAAGCGGAAGTTTAGGGGTGGCAAGGAAGTATCCTAACATGCCAAGAATCTCTGCCAGATCCAAAAGCACCCGAAAGTTCCGCTTGAAATGGAAGAAGGGAAAAAACAAAAATCTTGGGGGGACATGGAAATGTCCTGAACCAAGTGAAAGTTCCGCAATGTCCTGAAGGGGTCCAAACTTCCGCTAAAGATAGGAAAACTTAGAAAAACTTAGGAATTTTTAGGATTTTTTGCACGGTTCAGGCAAGTATATAATAATTTTGCATTTACTTTCTTATACTTTAAGTTGTATTTTATGTATGTATTGTTAGGATGTTTGAGAGTGGTTTCATATTCATAGGACTTAAATTGCAAATTCTAGGATTTGGAGGATTTGATAGATTTCAGACATAGTCAAATTTTAGGGGAGACAACACCAGACACAAAACGAGGTGAACACACAGGAACCTCTTAAGAAAATTTTGAGGAATTTGACAAGATTTTGCAATTTTGAGGCATGGAAAATAGAGGTCCCAACAGTGGCTCTAGTTGGGGACGTGTGTCAAGCATTGGCACAACGAGAATTCAGAACATCTTCGGGCAGACCAAAAGGCAAAAAACGAACAAGGCGAACAATGCAAGACACATTTACAAGGCATATAGTCATAGACATGAGGGCACAAAAAGGACAAATGACTAATCAAAATTTGTGGGCACTTGTAGGTCAACCTGCACAAAACTGATGAAACTACTTGCCTCTGTCAAAGACAAGTTAAATGAAGGAGCTGATCTCCCTCAAACCAAATTTGCATTCATCACCTGACTGCCACAACCGAAGTTTTTCATCTGCATGCACCAACTTGCAACAAAAGCTCATGGAGCCAAGGCTACCTCAAACAATGAAATATTGTTGTAGGGCAACCATAAGAAATAGGTGCTTGATTTATTCCAATCCATATCACACACTTTCACAATAGTAGGGGGGCAAAATCAAGAACCAGGTTAGCAACAAAAGAAATAGATGAAGACAATTCTTCATCATCAATTGTTAAGCTGTCATACTTGCTGACCTTTTCATGCAAATTGAGGGAAAATGAGAATACCTCCAATTCACATGGCAAAGAAAACTGTGCTTGAATGCAGTGCTGATCCACAAGAGAAGACACTTCATCTTGCAGAGCAAATTGGAAAAATTCTAGCTCAGGTATACCTTCAAATTGAACAACATATTGATCTTCAACTTGGAACTCATGTTGCTGTTCAATACTATTTTCATCTGTATGCTGGGCCCATTTAAAAGATTCAAACTTAGGCATATCACCGTTATCCAAATTAATAGAAGCTACATCCTTGTCACAAAAGAAACTTCAAAATCAACAACATTCACATCAAGCCCTTGGACGACTGGTGACCAACACACATTGTTCTCACACATGCTGATGTCTTGTTCCATGTAATATCCCACCCCCTTATGTTTTTTGATGTTTAGTTGTCACTTGGTGCGTTTTATGTTTTTTTGCATTTGACATAACACGCATGCAAGTACATATATTCGAAAATGCAAGGAAATGGAAATACCCAGATGCTTTATTTCAAAGGAAATGCATTACAAAGCATATAGAAACAATACCCATATGAAAGAGAGGAATTTTTATCAAGAAATGGACATACCCAGTTCGCTGTTCCAATAGTACTAGCTGGAAATGAGGGTACAACAGTCTATGGAAGCACAAAGTTCATCAAACAATACACAACTCAAGGTAGATGCATCAAATATCCACAAATAAACCCCAAGAGACCATGGGCGCCTCACAAAATTGCTGTAGTAGAGTCTGAAAATGCAGATTTCTGCTGTGTATGCAGTCCCACACCTCCCTAGTGAAGTACGGCCCTTGCTGGGATATATCAGCACTTTCAATAACCACCAAACTGCCTTCAAATCCCTCTTAACAATCTTGGCTATGGCTGCACATATGAATTGACCAAGCTAGAAGGAAAAAATCAGACCAAATAGCCACTCAAACACTATAAACTCATACCATATGGTACGGCCCTGTACAACAGCAGTACGACCAGGTTATGAGAGTTTTTCCACACTAAATCTCCACCAAAATACAAACTAGCAATTGCAATCTGATCTCCAATATGTCCCTGTAATTATCCAAAAACTTGTAGATATCTTCGTGCAAAACCCTTTGCGACAATGCTCTATGATGCCAATGAAGCTCAAATGGTAACCCCTATATGAAGCCACTCCAATAACATCCTTAGAGTGTCTTGCAACCCTGCAGATGCTCGAACTATTAAGGTTTTCGTCCTCACAGCCTGCTGGCTATGTTACCGGTTCTGCAGGAAATTCCCCTGGGTCTTGGTTTGGTGCAGCCTGGGTCTGGATCCTGGTCCGGTCCAGCTGGGGATATGGCCAGGGTTTGGTTATTTGATCGTGGGTCCGTCCGGGCCGAACTCGGGCGAACCCGGACAGAACTCGGGTAGGACTCGGCAGAACCCGCGACTGGACGACGTTTAAATGGTTTTTTTGACTTTTTTTTAATAATATCTGACAATTTATTATTTTTTTTTTGTGATTTGACTCTCACTCCAACCCTAAAAGTATCATTTGGAGTCATTTTAAAGACAAAAAACATTCTATTTACCTCATTCCAAATGCAAAAGAGAAAACTCTTCCATTTTGAGCTGAACTCTCATTTTTTCTTGCCGTCAAAGAAATAGAATTGAAGATTGATTGGTGAAGGATCCAAAGTGATTGTTTTGCTATTCCTACGGGTGTGCAATAGCTGGTTTGCTGCAAAGGAGATTGTAGAGGCAGATTTTTGCAAAAGTGGTTGGTTTTTTTCTCGACAATTTTGTTTTGTTTTGAAATTTTTGTGGTCTTTTTAAAAATTCTTCTATCTACTATGAATCAATGGCACATGTGTAAAGCTTTTAAACTCAACTAGGTTCTATTTTTTTTGTTTTCATTTGTTTGGAACTTTGGATTCTTGGAATGTGTTGTTTATTGATTTTTTTGGCATAGGGATTACAATTGCAAGCAGTTCAACCTCGTCGGAGAAATCAAAGTTCAAAACAGATCCAAATTCACCCCTTTGGAAATATGTTAAAATGTTAGAACCACTTCCAGGCGGTGGAGGTTATATATGGATGTGCAATGGGTGTGGGGTTCAGTATAGAAGCTCTTACAATCGGGTGAAAGCCCATTTGTGTAACATTCTTGGGTTGGTCATCAAAGCTTGCCCTGGAAAAAATGGTGCACCCATCCCACAAGCTCAAGTCCTTGCATATATTCAAGAGCAAGAAAAAGCAGAGGAAGCATCGGGTCGTAAATTAAATCACCCTTTGCTAAAGAAAGGATCTTGAGGAATGAAGCCCCCTCAATCAGCATCACCATCTATTCTTGAACCTGTAGAGAGCCACCCATTTTTGCCCACAATTGAAGAACCTGTAGCACGTAAGAGATCAAAGGGACCATTGGAAACAACATTTCACAATGAGTCTTGTGAGTTTGCTGATCAACATATTGCAAGATGTCTCTATGCGAATGGCTTAGCTTTCAATGTTGTTCGCTCACCGTATTGGAAACAAATGGTGAAAGCAATTAATGATGCTCCAAAAGGGTACAAGGGCCCAGGTTTTGAGAAGGTGCGTACCTCCTTATTGGAAAAGGAAGTAAAGTTTGTAGAGGATTCATTGAAGCCCATAAGGGATTCTTGGGCTGAGATATGTTTATCCATCGTTTTTGATGGATGGAAAGATTCAAAAAATCAGCCATTGATCAATGTTATTGCAGTGTGCCCTAAAGGGGCTATGTTTTTGAAGGTAGTCGATTGTGAAGGGGAGGTGAAGGATGGTCCATTTATTGCTAATATTCTTTGTCAAGCCATTGAGGAAGTGGGGCCTCGAAACGTTGTTCAAGTGGTAACAGACAATGCAAAAAACTGTAGAGTAGCTGGTTTATTGGTTGAGGAGCGTTACTCCCACATCTTTTGGACACCTTGTGCGTTCCACTCCCTCAACCTTATGCTACAAAAAATTGGCAAAAAAATTGATTGGATCAAACAGGTGTATAGTGAGGCAGAAGACATCCAAATGTTCGTCACCAACCACCATATGTCACAAGGCATTTTCAGATCATTCTCAAGATTGGAGATGCTAAAGGTAAGTGAAGCAATTTTTATTTTTTCTTAAGTTTATGTTTTGAGTTTTGTAAATTTATTTTTTAAGAAGCCTTATTTTTTATTTTTTTTATTTTGATTTTTATAGGTTGTTGAGACCCATTTTGCCTCCAACACAATTGTCTTAAGACGACTTGTGAAGGTTAAAGAGGCACTCTCTAGCATAGTGACCGGCCAAAATTGGTCCATATGGAGGCAATCTAGCACTGAAAGGGCAACAAAAATTAAGCAATTGATCCTAGATGACCATTGGTGGGATTGTGTTGAGTATCTCCTCAGTTTTACCGAGCCCATATTGAGTATGATCCGTTATACCGACATGGATAGGCCTTGTTTGGGAGAGGTATATGATGGCATCGACTCAATGATTGAGAAGATGAAAGCCATCATAAATGAACATGAGCGAGATCCTAGAGAAACTTTCTTCAATCAAATACACCAAATTATTGAAGAGAGATGGGACAAAATGACCACCCCATTGCATCTTCTTGCCTTTGCATTGAGTCCCAAATATTATAGTACTGAGCTACTTTTTGTGGTGACAAGGGTTGCCCCATATAGAGATGTTGAAGTCAGCCGGGTGTACAAGGCAGCATTTTACAGACTCTTTGTCGATCCTGACAGACGAGATGCAATTAGAGCCGAGTTCATGGATTTTGTGAGCTCCAGGGACATGAGTGTTGATGCTCTTCGTGACAAATATAAGGTTGATGCTCATAGGTGGTGGTACTTCCATGGCCAATCATTCACACGCCTACAACCTCTTGCAATAAAAATTTTAGCGCAAGTAAGTTCTATTATCTTTTAGATTTTTAAGTTTGATTTCTAAATTGTAATTTATAACTCTAACTCTCTAATGTTGTCTTGTCTTAATAGGTTGCTAGTTCATCAACATCTAAGAGGAATTGGAGCACGTACTCCATCCACTCAGTAAAGCGTAACAGGCTGCAGTAAAAAAAGGCGGAGGACTTAGTGTATGTGTATTCCAACTTGCACCTCCTTACACACAAAGACAAGGACTACAAGGAAGGGGACTCAAGGAGGTGGGATATCGAGCCAGAGCATACTGACCTGGATGCTACCATTTCCCACCTTGCCGCACTTGAAGTTGATGCTGATGTTGAGCTTGGTAGTGGGCATGAGAGTGCTAGTGCCAGTGCCAGTGTCGTTGCTAGTGCGAGTGCTAGTGCTAGTGCCACTTTTTGTGGTTCTACTAATATACCAATACCTGCATCATCTAATATGGATTGTGGTGATGATATTTTTGAAGACCCATGTGACAGTGATGCCTAATTAGTGATGGCTGATTGTTGAGTTTGACATTTGGCATTATAATTTTGATTTTTGAATTGTAATAACTATATATATCATGACATTCGACATTCGTGTTTGACTAATTGACATTGTAGTGTTTTTAATTTTCAATACTAGTGTGGTTTTGTTTATTATATGATCATATTCATGATGCTATGGTATTCTGAACTTAATTACTGCTGCAAATATGAATACATTTCTGATTTTTATATGTTTTTGTATGGACGAACCCAAAACGAACCCACACCCAAATTGTTTTTTGATGGAACCCAGGAACCCAAACCCGAACCAGTACCAAAACCAGTAACTTAGCTTGTTGGTATGAAACCCTTGCTCAACCATGAACAAAGCTCAAAACAGAGAAATATGCCAAAGTGAATAATGCAAATGAAACATCATTCTTTTCTTTTATTCCTCATTCCTCAACACCACTTTTCGGGAAATATTAATATTTTAACATTTCTTTTAATTTCCCAAGCTTGGGTGCCCAAAACAAAGTGACTTCATTAATTTAAATATTTCATAAAGTCCCATTATACAATAAAGTCACTTAGATAAAAATATATTAAGTTAAATCTTTAATTTAACTTAAATATATATTAATGAATTGAATTAAATCTCGAACGGTCTCCTTTGGCCATCCGTAGCACCGCTGAGCTGGCCAATGAAATGACAATAGATTTTCGGACCGTTTGCTTCGACTCGCTCGGAGTCCTGTGCCCCTGCTATAAATAGTAAGTTTGGCCAAATGGCCCAAACTCACTTCGGAAAAGGCCAATTGGCAACTCCTCACCACAAGGAATCCATCACATCACTCCAACATGCTGTCTGAGCTGGGTTGAGCCACGTCACCGTGGGTCCCCTATCCACCTCGCTAGTTTAGGGGAACCCGAATGGTAGACTAGCCCGATGATCAAGTCCTGACTTAGGAAGGGGACATTACATTCCACACTTGGATCAAAGACCTTCCTCATCATCAGCATAAGAATCATATTGAGGTGTTTTTATTGATGGACTGCATCCATCCCATAGCCTCTCTATCTCAAACTCAACAGGGCAACTCGCTGCACCACAATTGCTATTGCAATTGTCCTTCCCCACATTATTACAAGGAATTCTATCTGTAGCTTGCATAACTAGATCTGCAACAAAATGTTTATCATGGAGGTTGCTCTTACCGATGTCAGCAGTTATAGGATCATTCGACTAGAACCAGTTAGTACACAAGTCATCAGTAATGGAAGAATAGGCGTGAGAAATATCATGTGAAGCATGATACACCTCGACTTCCACACAAGCATCCACTGCACTATCAACTTCATCATCGTCAAAAGGGACAAAACCTGGGAGCTCATTAAATAAAAACTCATCATTGCCATCACTCCCATGGATTGACTCATCCAAATGCAAAAAAGCGCACGTTGTTCTCGTCCTCTGCACATGTTGACTCATCCAAATACAAAAAAGTGCACTCTATTGTTGCACCGTTCTATCTCATATAGAGCAATTAATGCAAAAAACATGTAAAGCTTGGTCATTATTCAAGAAATTATCCAAGATTGAAATCAGACACATGATTTACATGATCACCAACTTTCTCATACAATACTTTGCTATTTGAGGCAAAGGATATGGTGTTTTCTACATGCACTTTTTGATATTGAAGCATGTTATGGATCTTTTTCAAGAAAAGATGTTTCTAACACAAATGTGATTATTTTTTGCTTGGGTAATGTAAAAATATTTATCTTTTTTGAATTCAATTGTTAAACTGATTTTCATGATTTTGAGCAACCTCCAAAATTTGAAGCTTGAAATAAAAGATTAAATAAAGATTAACTTTCGATTTTAGCTGAATAAAAAGCATCAATTTTCACCTTGATTGTTTCCTTCATGTTTTTTTTGCAATACAGAACTTCAATTTAAATGCCATGCACGTGTTTTCAAATTGTCATTTAGTTGCATTTTCAATTTTTTTGCATTAATAAAGGTTATGTTAAATGTTTCATTTTCAAAATTTTTGAACTATTCATCAATGTTCAATTAAGGTTGGGAAAAGATAATATTGAAATGCTGAAAGTAAATTCAAAACTTATGGCAGGTCCAGAATGTGTTCTTCGGTGTGCCAAAGAGCATAGGAGTTTCCCTAAGCAACGATACACATGTTGTCTAGCAATGGATGGTGTTAAAGTACTTGCTTCAGGCTTTGAAAATGAAGAAAAGGTGTGATGATGTGCAAACTTTCCATTCATATGGAGTGTAGTTGAAGTACTCCATCTATTGTTAGTTACTTTTAATATTTGGGATGCTACTGAAAAGCTTTGCTATGTCATCATCGAGCTCATATTCAGGATTTCATTAATATTTTCATATCTGTAGTTGATGATACTTGCAGAAACAAAAATTATATAAAGTCAATCAAATAAGTTATATTCCTGCATCACATTTTATTCCTTTGGTCTACCTGCAGGTCAAAATAGAAAAGCTTGTGACTGCCATGGGTGGTGAATTCCAAACAAAGACTTCATTGGATATCGAGTTCTTGGTTGCAAAAGATGTTTTGGCTGCAAAATACAAGGTACTTACTGGTCAGTTATGTAATTATACAAGGTAGGAATGGTTCTATGTGTATGTCTATTGAATTTTTTTTCTCATGTGTTTGTTTGGCATAAATTCATAAATAGAAAAATTAAGCTCCTTGTATTTAATTTTCTAGCTGGAACACAATCTATTCTCTTGTAAGGTTTCACCTTGTTTTATAGCAATTCACAGTATGTTTTACAGAACTGTAAGGCTTTTCTTGGCCTTTTCTTTCATGAGATGCAATGATTTCTTTATTGGCACCTTAAGATACTCTATACTTACTCTCCATTGTCCTTTTTGATGATTTTTTCCTAGTGCAAATGTCAATGAAATCACTTTCTTGTTCTTAATAGGAGTTATCATATTTGAAACTGTTAGAACCTACCTAAATGATTTTGAGCATGGAGAGTTGTTGTATGGATTTGCCTTTGTGTAATAGAAATATTTGGTTTGCAAACTAAATACGATTGTTATCAAAGAGATCCAAGTAAAAGTTATCTCTTTTGGTCCTTTGAACAAGTCACTTGTACGTTCATCCCCAAAAAATGAATTAAATAATAAAATTTCTGACTTTGTACAATGTTAAAATGGTAGCATTAACTTTGTTATTTTGAAATGGCCCTCGTGAATTAAATGAACCATGTTGTCAGAGTAACAACCATTGCTCATAGTTGAAGCCACTTGGGTCAATAAACACAGTTGGGACACTGATCTAAGGGTTTCCCTTTCATTGGATTTGTTTCTCTTAACATTCAATATTGAAATGAGATTTACTTGTAAGAAGGTTTTTGTCTTCAATATTTTGATCATATTTGCATACTCATCTGCTAGTTTGTTATTGTTGTAAATTGTGCGGCTTGCCTCTAGTGAGTGTGAAATTAGCTCCATATTGTCCATGCCAATCTCCATATGCTCTCATGTTGCCCACATTGGGATCTTGGTGATCAGAACGAGCTTAGGTTTGTGTTAAATTTGAAATTTGGTTAAATTGTGCTAACAGTCTGGTTAGGGACATTATAAACGTTGACAAGAGCAAATGAGTGAAGTTTCTTCTAGGAGTTAGAAAGGGCATTTGTGACACAGTTTTAGGGCACACATCTCAATTCTCATTCTCCCACTTCACAACCATGAAGAAAGGTAAAATGCTTCTGTTGCCACAAATTTGGGCATGTGAAGAATGATTGTAGGAAAAGACAATATGATCTCTGATGTAGGAGCATCCAACTGTAGCAGTTCAATTTTGGATTTTTTCTAATTTTTTTGTGTGTTTCTGGTTACCTTTTTGTCTTTTGTTGGGTTGGTTGATCACTTGGGGTCCACTATGGAGTTGGCTACATCTTTCTTCCCTCCTAAATTTGTTTTTGCTTGCTGAACATGGGGACAAAAAAATTAAAGAATCTTTTCTTGCTGGGCGCTTTTCTTTATTGGGACTCGCCCCCCTTCTTTCTAGCAACAATTGTATGACTGTGGGGACAAGACTGCCATGTGGGGTCCCCATGATTGACAACATTTCTAACATTGTTTTTAGTTGCTGGCAAATTTCTTAATGCTGTTCCTATATCTTGCTTGTGGGTCCTATCAATCTATCCACCTACATATATGTTCCCTCAAAACCTCAAACATCTCTGACTATCGTTGGGGCCCACACTATTGGTATTCTCTTTTATGCTGAGGCATTCATCGTATTTAGTATTTTATCCTTTACTCATTTATATTTCCCAACTTGGATCATGGGTGTTTATTGGCAACAGTTACTGATTCCTTTGATTTAAATAAGCTTGCAGCAGTTTACAAAGATTCTCTTATTTTTAGCTTACCTACGAAAGCCTCTAGCCAAGGTGAGGATTATGAGAGGCGTCGATCCAAAGAAAAGATTACCTATTATTTTATTTTGGGACACAGTGGGAAAATGAATGCACACGTTGATATATTGCTGGACGATTGCTTCTCTAATTGGCGACTATTCTTTCTAACCAATTTATTTGTTTTAGACAGAGACGTTTCACTCCCTTATATGGTGCTTAGAACTTTCAAATATGAATATATATCTTTTGTATTGAGGAGCTGCGAGGGATATAGGAAAAGCACAAGGGGAGTATTGAAGAAAATACATAATATCTTCCTTCTTGGTCTGGAGATGTAAGACAGATAATTGAATAAAGATAGAGGATAGCTAGGAGTTTGTTTAGTATGTTATTGAGTAGATTGAAGTTGTTTTCTGATTCTTTTTGGTAGTTGTAGCAGGCCACCTCTGTATAGGTTGAAGCACTAAGTTAATGGTTGAATGTAACCCATATTAATTTGCAAGTTTCTGATTTAGAGGGATTGTAATAGAGTACTGTTGAGCAATTGAGTTCCATATTTCGGTGTGTTGTTTCATATCCATTTTGAATGTGTTACATGTGGGGTTGACTGCAAGATCTTGGCTATCTTTCAGTAGGCACACAACACTTGGCTGCAAGATCTTGGCTATCTTTCAAGATGCACCTAGGACTTGATTGCATCATACAGTATCAAAGCAAGGAAGGCTCACCGGGATGTATGGTGAGGAGGTTAGATTAAGTTATCAGAGCAAGTTTGTTTGTTGGGATGTGTTGGAGATTGCATGAATTGCATGAAATGATTCGAGGAAGATCTTTTCGGCAGGAAGGTGTCTCAAAGGCTCTAGTGAACTTTTGTTGCGGATATCTCTGATTGCAGAGGGTGTGTGGCCTAGAGGATTTGTTGCAAGTATGGAGTCCTCTAACTGCAGAGAGCTTTGTGCTTGAGAAGATTTGTTGCAGATATCTATGATTGTTGAGGGTTGTGTGCTATACCAAATTTGTCGTAAGCATGTGGAGGCTTGTGACTGCAAAGGGCCGAGAGGAGGAGGCCTGAGTGTACCAGAAAAGGCTTTGTTGTTGAATGTTAGTGACAAAGGGCCGAGAGGAGGAGGCATGAGTGTACCAGAAAAGGCTTTGTTGCTGAATGTTAGTGAGTTTGTTGCAGGTGTGAGTCCTATAACTGCATACAGTTGTATGTGAAGATGTCTTCGAGATAGAGGATGGTCTTAAAGAGAATTTTATGCAACCGTACCAAGAGGAGGAATTCTTTGAAAAGATAGTATATATATTTATATATAGTTGAGATTGGAAAAGTTGGAAGTTAAGCAACATGGAAGAGTTGCTGTAGACATGATCGGGAATGGCAAAGAATGTCACATTGGTGGCATGAAAGAAAATGAAGTTGTACGAGATGTTGAACTTGAGGATAAAATCTTAGAGAAGATTATGGACATCCATTTGAGATTGAAAAGGTTGGAGGCTAGGTAACATGGAAGAATTGTTGTAGATGTCATCAAGAAGGATGAAGAATATCTTATAGATGGCATAACGGAAGTAAAAAACGTGATTGCGGTTGAGACATGTCCTTCTGAAGGCATGGATGTGTTGGTGGATGAGGTTGTAGTGGAGGAGAAAATAATTTTTTTTTTTTGTTTTGTCTAACATTGTTTTATTTGTAAATACTAAGGAAGGTGAAGGTAGAAAGGAGAAAGTCCTCATGCTAGAGGCTAATGTAGAAGAGAAAATGGTGGTTACAGAAGTTCAAGAAGCACAAGTTGCAAGAATTAAGTTGCAGAAGTAGTAGCTGATTTAGAGTTTGAAATGATGGATTGTTAATGCCTTATATTTGATTGAGGAGTTGATGAAGAGAATCTCTTGCTTGAAGAGGAGGTGAAGAACATTGAGGAGTTGTTTGGTTTGTGTGATTCATGACATGAAGATTTTGTGAAGGATGAAAAGTAAGAGGAGAAAGATAATAATTTTTTTGATGTTTAAATATTGACTATCATGATTTATATGCAGATATTACAACAAGTGAGAAGAGTGCAATAGTTGAAAGTTTTTTAGAGAACAAGGGAATGTTGATAGATGAAGTGTAGTTGAATGCACGAGAAGAGGAGAACCAAGAAGTGTACCCTGGGATAGTACAAGGAGCAGAAGTTGTAGTTGTTGAATTGAAGGAATTTGCAGGTGAAGAAGTGAAGAAGGAGCTAGTTTGTTGTAATGATATTTTTTGATTCTTGTAAAGTTTGTTGTAATGATTTGTGTGCAATCAAGGAAGTAGTAGATGAAGAGATGGTGATAAATATTTCTGATTTTCATAATGTTGTTAATGCTGAGAACGTGGTGTTCGTAGAAGTAGATGAGGAAGTGATTATTTTTGGTAAAAATGGTTGTGATGAATTATGGGCAGGTGAAGAATGGAAAAAGAAACTTTGTTGTAGGTTGACGGACAATGGTTGGTTGAATCCCACGAAAGATTATTGGAATGCAAAAGAAGATGATCTTTGGAGGAGGTGGATGGATAATGGTGGGTTAAATTCCATGAAAAGGGGAAGGAGATGGCGGAGAAGAAAAATTAAGAGGAGGTCGGTTTATGGTGGACCAAAGTGCATGAGAGGTGCGAAGGAATAAATCGTTTATGGTACTTGTTTCAGTAATGGAGCTTGCTACATAATGTGCGCTTCGCGAAAGGATGGTTCTACCACTTAGCTCTATTTGTGAACCATGCTCACAAACTTCATACCCGACGTGCCTGATGCAATAGAATCCAATTGTGGCAGTTCAATTTTGGATTTGTAATGGCCCTTTCTATTATTTCTATAAACCCTACATTTTATTTTTATTTTTTTGACTTATACAAATTGGAATGAATTTAAAATACAAAACTTCTTCAATAACTATCAAATATTATTGATCTAAAAACACATAAATACTGATGCACATGTATTGTAGAAACCCTTTGAATATTTTATTCAACTGATACCCAAATATTATTAATAATAAATAGTAGTAACAAAACTTACAAAATGTTGTGATTGATAACAATAGCAGTTGTATTGCCGTTGGAGGCTTTGTTAATAAATCCATAGTAGCTAATATTACCAGTATGGCCTGGAGTGACAGTCTTAGCAAATAAAGGATAATACGACAACCTTTGTGGTATGTACGATTGTGCTAAGTATGGTACGATTGGGCTTAATCAAGGCAACAATTAAGATTTGTTGCCTTACACTGAGTTATAAAGATATCAACATTGAAAATCACACAAAATCTGGAATGTGATTTGTAATCTTTAACACAATCGGAAAATCGTCTAAATCAAACTGAAACTTGGAATTTCTTCAATCTTTCAACACAAATGCAATACACAGATGGAATCACCACAAATGGATAAGAGGGTTTTCGTCCTCGAATCCAAAATAGAAACCAAGAGGGTTTTCGTCCTCCAAATTCCCGCACACCAAAGGATTTTTGTTGTCGGGTGAAAATATGAACACAAACCCTCAAGCATAGTGAAAAGAGTTTAATATTAGTAACAATGGATGATTTCTGGTGAGCAAGTCTCTTCCTTTTATAAGCTCCTTTTTGGCCCCTTTAACTTGAATTTCATTTTCCTTCCAAAAATTCCCTCAAAAAAGTGTTCAAAAACATTTTTTAATAAAATATTACATAAGGTCTTATAATGTCTCATTTAGGCGACCACTTTATTAAAATAATAATAATAATACTTAAGTTATTTTTTTTCGATGTTTCAAAATAAAGTTATTGGGAGCAACTTAAAATATTAGTATTAAATTATTTCCCTAACTTCATCCCTTAGCCTACGGGAAATAAGGAAATAGGCTACGAGGCTGCACATTTTTTTAATTTTGAAAAGGGGACATGATAGTCTAGCCTTCCCAAAATTTCTTTCCCTCAAGCAATTATAGATTTGGATGCTCAAGTATTTTTGCACCTTCGCATGTAGCATCTTTAGCTGGAAGATTTTTTCAATGTACCAGATATTCTGTTATGCTCTTGTTCCTCTATTTCTTCTCTCTATTGTCAATGATGTTCTCTAGAACCAGAATCAACTTAGCTCCATCATCTAAAGGAGGCAACTCAGTTGAAGGAGTGATGTGCTATCAAAGTGCCCTTTCGAGGCATGAAACATGAAATACATTGTGAATCTTGTTATGTTCTTGTAACTCAAGCTTGTAAGCAACCTTCCCAATCCTCCGCTTGATACTATAAGGTCTGTAGAAACGAGGCTTGAGCTTCTTAGCTCTTCTCTTGAGAGGAGATTGTTTGTAAGGTTGTAACCTCCAGAAAACCATGTCTCCAACTTGAAATGTCCTTTCAGTGCGGTGTTGATCTACATACATCTGCTGATTTTGTGGTTGTTGGAGATTCTCCTTAAGTGACTCAAATTTTTTTTGGCTCTGTTTGACCAAGTCTCTTGCCTCTAGCACTCTAGTGTCTGTGATGACCAAATCCAAAAAAGTAAGAGTGTCATAACCATACAAAACCCTAAATGGAGTCATACCAATGGAAATATGATGTGATGTATTGTAGCAATGCTCCTCCAGATAGAGCCATTTGAGCCATGCTGTTTGTTGTCTTGCTACCTAATTCCTCAAATATCCCTCAATCCACTTATTCACAATCTTTGTTTGCCCATTTGTTTGAGGGCGGTAACAGTACTGAGTGTCAACTCGGTTCTTGCCAAACGAAAAAGCTCCTCTCAAATCAAAGTAAGTAACATGCTATATTTGTCACTCACTATGTTTTTAGGCAAGCCATGAAGTCTGAATACTTAATTGAAAAACAAACCAACCAATCGTGGTGCCTTGAACTCCGAAGATATAGCATAGAAATGAGCATATTTAGTGAGTTTGTCTACAAGAAATATGCAATCCTTACCTTGGACTCTTGGAAGGCTTGTGATGAAGTCCATAGAGATGCTCTTGCATTTTTGATTGGGAATCGATAAGGGCTGCAATAAACGTGTTGGAAACACTTGCTTGGTTTTGTTTTGTTGGCAAGTAATACACTATTCGATGTGTTTGAGGATATCTCCCTTGAGTCCTCTCTAAGAAATTTTTCCTTAGTTTGGTTGTAAGTCTTGAAGTATCCTTGGTGACCAACCAAGCGTGTATCATGCATTGCTCTCAAGACTTTATCATTCACCTTTGGTTTTGGGATGAGATAAATTCTTTTCTTGTGAAGCATGAGATTATTTGCTACCTTATACCTATCATCTTGTAACTTGCCCTCAATGACATCAGTAGCAAATGCATCCTTCACATACTCTGCTATGATAGTATCCTTCCAATCAACAAAGATTTCAGATATAGAGCATAAAGTTGGTTTTCTGGATAGGGCATCAACTACAATATTGTTATTACCCTTAACATACCCTATATCGAAATCATATGCTTGAAGCTTACTCACCCATTTATGTTGTCTATCATTCAAATCTCTTTGGCTGAGGAAGAATTTCAAGTTGTTGTAGTCAATCTTAACCGCAAATTTGCCACAAACTAGATACTTCCTGAATTCGGCCAAAGCATGCATTATGGCCAACATCTCCTTGTCATAGGTTGAGAATCTTTTTTCTAACTCTCTGAGCTTCCAACTCTCAAAAGCTATGGGATGCCCTTTTTGGATCAAAACTATTCCAATCCCTTCTCTTGATGCATCACACTGTAATACAAAGGGAAGTGAGAGATCTAGAATAGCTAACGCAGGGTATGAATTGATTACCTTCTTGAGCTTGTCAAAAGCTTGTTGTGGTGAATCTGACCATGAGAAAGTTGCTTTCTTTGTTAAATCTATCAATGGAATTGCCAATTGTGAGAAGCCCTTAATAAACCTCCTTTAGTAATTGCAAAGGTCAGAATCCTCTCAACTGTATCAATGTGGTAGGAGGCCAATCCAAGATAGCTTGGATCTTTTGTTGATCCACTTGAACACCTTGAGCGTTAATGACATGGCCCAAGTACAAGATCTTTGTCATCCCAAACTCACATTTGGATTCCTTCGTAAAAATTGGTTGTTGCTCTAATATACCCAAAACTGTATCCAGATGCTTCAAGTGGTCCTCCCAAGTCTTATTGTAAATGAAAATGTCATGAAAGAAAAACAAAACAAAATTTGTCAATTGCTTACTGAATACCTGATTCATGCATGATTAGAAAGTAGTTGTAGCATTTGTCAAGCCAAAAGGTATGACGAAGAACTCAAAGTGCCCCATATGACACTTGAATGCTGTTTTGTGCACATCCTCATCATTTAAATAGATCTGATGGTATCCTGATTTCAAATCAATCTTTGAAAAATACACAGCTCCATGCAACTCATCAGTTAGCTCATCACTCTTGGGAACATGATACTTATTTTTGGCAGTTTTTTTGTTTAAAGCTTTATAGTCATTACACATCCGCATGGTGCCATCCTTTTTCTTCACAATAACCTTTGATGATGCGAACAAACTAGAACTAGTCTTGATGTGTCCCATCTACAAGAGTTCCTTTGTGGCCTTTTCAATCTCCTCCATGTACCTCCTTGGGTGGCGGTAAGGAGTGGTCATCATAGGCTTAGAGCCTGGGTCCAACTCTATGATATGCTAGAAACCTCTATTAAGTGGCAGTCGTGGAGGCAAATCGTTAAACTCCACACTATGCTTATCCAAAATAGATTGAATGTCAACAAGATAGGATTTCTTATCTGCATATGAAGCTATGGTTGTCACCAAACAATGTGTTGCCCAAGCTACTCGCCCTCTCCAAAAAGATCTCTCCATCCTCTTAGCTGAGAAAGTTCTTGGGGCTCCATTTGCAATGTCTTGGATCACCACTTCCTTTCCTTTTGATTTGAATTTCAGCTCCATAGTTTGGTAGTTTTGAGTAAATTCCCCAAGGGAATCTAACCAATGTACACCTAAGACCGTGTTGGTCTGTCCTAGGCCTACAACGTAGAAGTCATTATGCACCTTGTGCCTACTTAGTGTGATGTGAAGTTGATGTATCCTCTTAGTGCAAGGGATGATGAAGTCATGTGCTACTATGACATTGAAACTTTTAAAATCCTTTGTTCCCAATCCCCTTTTGACTACCAATCCCTCATCTATAAAGTTGTGGTTTGCCCCACTACCTATCAACATTGTAATTTTCTGCACTTGTAGAACTCCACAAACTCTGGAAGGGTGATATCTGGGAGCACGAACAAGTGTGGCAAGGGTGCCTCTTGAAATTTCTTTCTTTTCGTTTTTCTTAGGTTCAGGTTCCTCTTCAATTTCTAGCTCAGGTTCCTTTGATTCTGATTCATTTTCTGAAATCACCTCTATGTAATGTACCTGCCTCGACCAAGACATCTATGACTAGGCTCCCATGGCTCCTTGCAAGAGAAGCACAATTTCTTTGTTCTGAGCTCATTCTTGGTTTCTTCATCTTTACTTTTTTTTGTTGCATATTTTTCTAATGAGATGTACCCTTGTGAAATGATTTCTCCTATTGTCCCATTGATGGTGTCTGAGTAGAATTTATTCTTAGGTATTGATGTTTCCGGTGTTAAATCTCTCTTAATGGCTTTGCTTGGGAAACATAACAGAATTGCATTTGAAAAGGGTGTTCAAAACAAAGTTGAGATTAGTTTTTATGCCATATAGTGGGTTTTGGGTGATGAATTCATGAAGGTTGACCACCGCTATCGGGTGAATTCTAACATTGCATCCGTGTTTGTGGTAGTCATGCTGGATCTGGGTGAAGACAGAGAGATTGTGTGGGCATTGATGAAGACAATGGTGAGGCGGAGCATCTTGGGCAGCCTTGACAATCTCCTTTTTGTGTCTGTTTCTGGTTTGGTGATTCTGGTGTTGGGTGGTGCTGCCTCGGCCTCTAGTTCTTCTACCTCGGCATGGAAACCATTCATATTCATAGATCATCCGGTTCGGGAGGAGCAGAGGAATTGCAAAGCGAAGCAGGCAGTGGATTTCCACAAACAGGCTATGGGAATTATGGAGGAGCCAAGTATCGAATGGATGATTTCACTATTTAATGATAGCTTGGGTGAAGACGAAGGGTAATCTTCTGACTTTTGTTCTAATGTAGTTGGCTTAATAACATAAGATGTATTTGCGATGTATGTGTATCTCCTCTTGGCCGGGTAATTGATAGTAGTATGTATTAGGAATCTAAATGTAAACTTTTACTATATATGGGTAGATTTTGTGTATATGGGGTTTTTACTGTGCACCCTTAATTGCCACATTCTTGGTAATTTTGAAACTCTCTAGGCTGATCTATGTTAATTTTATCAATATTTAATATATATGGGAGCGGTCCCCCTGACCACATTTACCTACCCAAAAAAGAATGTCCCTTTCTATTATTTTCATAAACCCGACATTTTTTTTTTTGATTTATACAAATTAGAATGAATTTGAAATATAGAATGACAACTTCAATAAATATCAAATATTATTGATCTGAAAACACATCGATACTAATGAACATGTACTGCAGAAACCCTTTCAGTATTTGATTCAGCTGATACCCAAATATTATTAATAATAAATAGCAGCAACAGAACTTACAAAATGTTGTGATTGACATCAATAGAATTTGTACTGCTGTTGAGGCTTTGTTAGTAAATCCACAGCAGTTAATATTACTTGCACGGCCTGAAGTGGCAATCTTAGCAAATAAAGGATAATACAATAGCTTACTTAATAGGTAAGATGCCCCCCATAAACTTAGACAACGACCTTTGTGGTATGTATGAGTGTGCTGAGGATGGTACGATTGGGTTCAATCAAGGTAGTGCAAATACATTGAGTTATAAAGATATCAACATTGAAAATCACTCAAAATCTAGAATGTGGTTTGCAATCTTCAACACAATTGAGAAATCTTCTAAACCAAACTGAAACTTGGAATTTCTTCAATCCTTTAGCACAAATGCAATTCTTGGATGGAATCACCTCAAATGGATAAGAGGGTTTTTGTCCTCCAATTTAAAATGGAAACCAAGAGGGTTTTCATCCTCCAAATTCTTGCGCACCAAAGGGTTTTCGTCCTTGGTGAGAAGATGAACACAAATTCTCAAGCTTAGAGAAAAGGGTTTGATATCAATAACAAGGGATGATTTTCTGTGAGCAAGTCTCTTTCTTTTATAAGCTCCTTTTTGGCCCATTTAATTTGAATTTTATTTTCCCTTTGAAAATTCCCTCCAAAAGTGTTCAAAAACACTTTTTAATAAAATATTACTCAAGGCTTTATAATGTCCCATTTAGACGACCACTTAATAAAATAATAATAATACTTAAGTTGTCCCTTGTCAATGTTTTAAAATAAAGTTACCATGACGAACTTATTATTAAATTATTTCCCTAACTTTATCTCTTAGCCTATGGGAAAAAAAGAAATAGGCTACGGGTCTTCCAATTATTTTAATTCTAAACAAGGGACATGAAATATTTTCTCTAATTTTTTTGTGCGTTTGATTACCTTTTTATCTTTTGTTAGGTTTCTTGATCACTTGAGTTCCACTGTGGAGTTGGCTCCATCTTTCTATCCTCCTAAATCTGTTTTTGCCTGCTGAACGTTGGCTAAGTCACAGGATTCGCCGAATTTCGGCCATGAGATTCGAAATTCAGCAGGTTTATACAAAGTCTAAGAAAATCATTGAAATTTGCATGGAATTCGTACGGTAGGTTTTCCGAAGGGCGGTTGAACTTGCTTGTTGTATTTCAAGTGAGAAGGGCCTAATACAAGCAGCTGGACTTATTACACAGGTAAATGGCAGAATGCTGGATGATATTCACATAGAGCAAAGGCTCTTAAATAGGTTACAAGTAATTACAAGGAGAGCACGTTTCTATATTTAGAAACTGCCAAAGATCGACACACAATCTTGTCATAAATACATACTGTTACAAGAAACTGACCATTAACTAAAAATAGGAGATTCTAAGTATAAAAGAATATTAATTGTTGACTCTTGGAATCCAGTTTAGAGCGCTTGGCATCGGGAATCCAAACATAGGCAAGAGAGCCAAAATTTTTCAGATGATTGACCCGCGGCTTGCGGCCAGTCCAGACTTCTTCTGGAGTTTTATCCTTAACTGCATAGGTCGGAGACCGGTTAAGAAGGTAAACTGCAGTGAAAACTGCTTCTGCCCAAAATTTCTTAGGAACACATCTGTGCTCCATCATGGAATGGGCTAACTCAGTTATAGTGCGGTTGCGCCGCTCTACAACACTGTTCTGTTGAGGAGTGTAGGGTGTGGTCAATTGGCGTTTGATGCCATGTGTATCACAGAAGTTTGAGAACTCATTTGAACAAAATTCCCCCCCATTATCGGACCTAAGAGTTACAATGGAACAACTAGACTCTTTTTCTACTAAGGCCTTAAACTTCTGAAAAACTGAAAACACATCTGATTTCTGTCTAAGAAAGTAAACCCACATTTTCCTACTGAAATCATCAACAAACAGTAAAAAATATTTGCATCCAGTAACTGAAAGAGTATTCATAGGGCCACAAACATCAACATGAACCAATTGAAGTACCTTGGATGCGTGCCAGGGGTCGCTAGTCGGGAATGGCGTGCGGTGTTGTTTCCCAGCTTGACACGATCCGCAAACACCGAAGTTCTGAGCCGGAATCTCAGGGAGCCCATCTACTAGGTGCTGTCGGGAGAGCCGAGACAGGTAGTGCACATTCAGGTGCCCATACCGCTGATGCCAGAGACTGGTAACTGAAGAATGGCGAGCTGCTAGGGCTGATTCAAGAGGACCATCTGAATCCACAAGTCGATAAAGACCATGGTCCTCAATGCCAACAGCTACAGTGTATTTGGTTTCCCGATCGATGATCGAGCACTGGTGAGCGCTGAACACCACATCAAGTTGTGGAGAGTGTTTCATGATCTGGCTGACTGAAAGCAAGTTAAGTTCCATACTGGGAACATAATATACATTGAGGAAGATGATTTTCCTCCCACTAGACTGGAGCTGAACAGTGCCCTTACCGGCAACTGTGTACACTTCTCCACCACCGAAGACCACTGAATCACTGAAAGGGGAGAGTTCTGTAAACCAGTCACGACAATGAGTGAAGTGACGCAAAGCACCCGAATCAATGTACCAGGCAAAGGATTTTGCATGGTCTGTAGGTCGTTTAGCCATGAAGGCGTAAAATGTAGACTCCTTCTGCTCAGTGTGCTCCGCACTGTTGGCCTTCTGCTGAGACCCTCCCTGCTTCTTCTGTTCAAAAGCGATACGTGCGTGACAATCTTTCTTGAGGTGTCCAAACTTGTGACAGTAGTTACACTGAATGTTCTTCTTACTGCTGTCTTGAGATGGCACTGTCTGATGATTTTGCTGTGGAGGCTGACTTTTGCCGTTCTTCGAAGCCTGAAACTTGGCTGCAAAAGCTTGCTCTGAAGAGGACGAAGAAGCACTACTACCAAACTGTTGTTTCTAGTGATCCTGCTGCAAGAGGATAGTACAGAGTTCTAGAAACTTCAGATCAACATTAGCTGATGTAATGTTGAGAGTCAATGAAATGTTCATAGGACTTAGGTAGACTTTTCAAAGTGATCACAACTAGGTCTTCTTCCTCCATTTTTCGACCAATAGCCTCCAGTTGATCTCTGATCTCTTGGATTTTGTTCAAGTGCGTTTGTAAAGAGGTCTTCTCATCCATCATGATAGAAAACAGTATATTTTTCAGGAAGAACGCACGGCTCTTGTCGGAGGTTTCATGCATACCCTTTGGATGGTCCCAAATCTCCTTGACTGTTTTTCCAGCTGGAATCTAGGGTAGCTGATCATCGGTGACTGAAAGCTTAATAAGCATGACAGCTTCACGGTTCTGCTCATCAAACTTGTCCTGGTCTTTTCCGGCTGTTGCGGGACGAGTAGCAGTACCCAAAATCATCTGATCGAGGCAGCGATATTCAAAGATTGTCATCATTCGCTGCTTCCAGGTATTATAATTTTTGCCATTAAATCGCTGACTGCCTTCCAACATGATGTTCAAACTCGCCATCTTGCACACTATTTGAGGCACGAAAAACGAGGTACTGAGAAGAGGCGGAATACACGAAACCTGAAACACAAATTCCAATGTACTGAGGCAAATAAAGGAACAAATTTCAAGACAAAATTGCTGGCACAAAAATCGAGGCACGGACTTAGAGATAACCGAAAAAAATTGGAGTCAACCTAGAAAAGATCTCGAAAAACCTAGACATAATTTGTAATCGAAAAAATTTTCGGACTTGAACCAGAGGGTCAAAACCCTAGCCGAAAATTTCAGAGGCCCTAGGCGGCCATGAAAGCACAGAAATTACAAGAAATTGGCCAGAACTTAGGAAACCATGCAGGTGTAAGCAGAGAAGACATGAAATCGCGTCAAAAGACAAAATAATAGTGCCCATCAAACACCTTGAAATCGTGACAAGAGGAGCAGAGAAATCGCGAATCTTGGAAAATGCGACTAGAAGCCCTTCAGACATACCAAAACACGATTTGCAGACAGACGGAAGTAAGATCTTCAAATCTTGGCATCACAAAAAAACGGCGACCAAAAAAAATCACGAGCAGATTTGAACGCTCAGAAAATGAGCAGAGGAAAAAAAGCAAAATCTCGCCGAAGGAACAAAACGGCCATGAACAGAAATCCGTGACTTCCAGGAAAAGAAGCGGGACTTCTCAGGAAAAAAACGCGATAAATGCAATCACCAGAACCCTTCAAAACATGAACCAGAATAGTTTTAAACTAGATGCCAAAATCCCAGAACCGCCAAAAATTACAGAGAGCAAGGAGGCCGTACTTCGTACGGCAGGGAGCACAGGAAAAAAATTGAAAGAAACAAAATTCTAAAAAAATTCCCGCTCAACTTGGCTCTGATACCATATTACACAGGTAAATGGCAGAATGCTGGATGATATTCACATAGAGCAAAGGCTCTTAAATAGGTTACAAGTAATTACAAGGAGAGCACGTTTCTATATTTAGAAACTGCCAAAGACTGCCAAAGATCGACACACGATCTTGTCATAAATACATACCGTTACAAGAAATTGACCATTAACTAAAAATAGGAGATTCTAAGTATAAAAGAATATCTTAATAGAACTTGCTTCGACTCTTGACTCGTTGCGCTCAACTCTCGACTCACTGCGCCCGTTTTTCCTCAAACGTCTCCGGTCTCCTCTCGACTCCCGTCACACAATTATATATGTTTAAAATGTATTTATTAAAATGCAATTATATATTGATATTACTGTTTACGTATATTAATTAGTATTTTTTATTTATATTTTTTATTTAAAATGTAGTTAAAAAAATAAATACCATTTAATAAATGTAGTGTATTTTTATTTTGTTTTTTTAATTTTAAGTTTTTTTTAATAAAATTTAGATTTTTTATTTTGTTTTTTAAACTTTAAATTTAAAATGTAATGTATATTTTATTTAATATATTTTTATTTTTATATTTTTAAAAAATATTAGTTTTTTTAATTTATATTTTTTATTTAAAATATAGTGTATGTAGTATATTTTTAATTTAAAATGTAGTGTATTTATAAGAGAGAGAGAGAGAGAGAGAGAGAGAGAGAGAGAGAGAGAGAGAGAGAGAGAGAGAGAGTTTAATCACGATTTTTTTTCCAAATCTTTCCTTGCCGAATTTCATCGTTGCTGAACTCGAATTCGAATTTGTACCTTGTGACTTAGAACATAGGGACAAAAAATATATTAAAGAATCTTCCCTTGCTGGGTGCTTTTCTTTGCTAGGTTCCAGCCCCCTTATTTCTAGCAATAGCTGTATGATTGTGGGGACAAGACTGTCATGTGGGGTCCACATGAATGACAACATTTGTAACATTGTTTTTAGTTGTTGGAAAATTTCTTTATGTTGTATCTATATATTGGTCGTGGGTCCTGCAAATCTATTCGCCTGCGTATATTTTTTCTCAAAATTTAAAACATCTCTGATTATCGTTGGGGCCCACACGATTGGTATTCTCCTTTATGTTGAGGCGTTCAATTTGGCATTTTATTCTTTACTCATCTATTTTACCCAACTTGGATTGTGGGTGTTTATTGGCAGTAGTTACTAATTTATTTGATTTAAATAAACTTGCGACATTTTACAAAAATTCTCCTATTTTTAGCTTACTTGTGGTAGCCTCCAACCAACTTGAGGATTATGGGAGGCGTTGATCCAAAGAAAAGATTATGTATTATTTTATTTTTGGGACACAGTGGGAAAATGAATGCACATGTTGATATATTGTTGGACAGTTACTTCTCCGATTGGCGACTATTCTTGGTAACCAATTTACTTGTTTTAGATAGAGTCGTTTCACTCCCTTATATGGCATCTCGAACTTTCAAATATGAATATATATAGGAAAAGCATAAGGAGAGTATAAAAGAAAATACATAATAGCTTCCTCCTTGGTTTGGAGATGTAAGACATAGATGATTGAACAAAGGTAGAGGATAGCTAGGAGTATGATTAGTATGTTGTTGAGTAGAATGAAGTTGTTTTCTTATTCTTTTTGATAGTTGTAGTAGGCCACCTTTGTATAGGCTGAAGCACTAAGTTAGTGGCTGAATACAACCCATATTAATTTGAAAGTTTATGATTTAGAAGGATTGTAATAGATTACTGTTGAACAATTGAGTTCCATATTTTGGTTTGTTGTTTTGTATCCATTTTGAATGTGTTACATGTGGGGTTGGCTACAAGATCTTGGCTCTCTTTTGGTAGGCATCTGTGACTTGATTTGATTGCATCAATCTAGCCGACAGGCATTAGAATGAGGCTTATGTGGCAAAAATTGTTGAGGAAGACCACGAGGAGGACTATTCATTAATGGCTTTTCCAAACAGTGTTAAAAGTAGTTGTTGGTTCTTTGATCCAGGGGCATCCAGATACTTCACCTGTTGAAAGGATTGGTATTTTAGGTTTACTGTTGATGATAGTTTAGGTTTGAACAAAAATGTTAGGTATGTTCCAGGTTTGAACAAAAAATTATTCTCAAGATGACCAATTTGTGTGCACTGAAAACATCAAAATGGCAAGCACTCATAATCTATGTGTTATGTCCAAGTACTTGTGGTGTGCATAATCAGACTGCCTGTTTGATCAGTTTAGAGAGATTTACATTGTTATAAACTTATGCATATGTTTAAAGCTCTTGATCTTCTATAGTTTTTGCCCTGCATACATAGGAGCCTATCTCATTTGCAATGGATTTAATTACTTCTTCATTCCAAAATTCTGGTTTAAGCTTGTAAGAATTCTGATCCATAATGGTAGAATTGTAATTAATTCTTTGCCAGGATTGAATAGTGGTGTCCACAGCCTCATGTATAACTATAAACTGACATTCACCAGATACTATGGTCCTCGATTTTTTTTTCCCATCTACCTCCAATTGGAAAGTGATTTGAAAGAAGCCTTTAGCTAGGAATCTAGTTTCAGGCCTATGGCAATCTCTCCAATTTGGTCCCATCTAGGATTTGAGTATTGCCAATTGAGGGCCAAAGACCAATGATTTTGCAGATCAAAGCAGAGTCAATTAGGTCCACAACAGTATTTACTATTTCCCCAATTTCTATCTAACAAATATATGTTCGGAATATTTTTTGAAATTTGAACTTTGATATTGCTGATAGACACTTCTAGATTTTCTGAATGTGAAGAATTTGGCAAAGTCCCCAGTTGCTGCTTTTCATTACAAGAAAAGCCATCATCGATGAGCCGAGTGTTTTCATCAATTAGGGCTTCCTAATCGGCATCTGTTAAAGACTGACATTCACAAGTCTTTGGTGCTCCTTGGACTCCTTAAGGGCATGGAGAAATCTGATTTCCAGGTTACACATATGCCTTTCTAACAGAACCATTCTCCTTAGACAAGTTAATTGTGGTTCAACGAATGTAATTATTCCTTATTAGAGGAGTGTTGTAGCAATTACAATGTAATTGCAAATATGAGATGGATTCTAATGCACTTTCTTGGGTAGAAAGGGGCTCACAAAATGTTTTCTATTTTCTTGTGAACTAGTTGTAGCAATTGTCTACTTCAAATCAAGACATGAGCAATAAAGAAAACATTATCTTCATCCAAAGCTACATTGTTAAGGGATCTAAAAAATGACGTTTTAATTCCAAATGGTGGAAAAGAGACTACACCTAACCTACAACACAAGGTCAAAATGCTCTCCCAGGATTTAGACAATCCAGTGGTTTCCCACCTTTCTCGATTTCAAAAATTCTATAGCCTAAGGGATCTTTTGCCCCCATAAGCCTGTTATTTATTCCATCCAAACAACCCCAGACCTCAACGTCAAGCCATAACATCTTTATATTGTCTTCTCTGGATTTGCTTCTATGCACTTCTTAAGAACAACACTTGTCAATTATGTAATATGTTGATGTGCTAGCTTATTTTGTTCTTTAGTTTCTATCTATTCATGGCATATTAAACAATGAAAATTAAATTTAATTATATTTTGTTTCTTTGTTTAATGTATACTTGGTTTTGTATATTATTAGTTAGGTATTACATTGAAATTGCTTACATGAAGGAAGCTATTTGTATTTTCAAAAATGATGTTGAGGGTGTATCATTGAAAAAAACCTGCTAGATTGACTTTGAGTTGTTGAATTGTATTGCATGGATGGATGTAGTGGGCGTTGAATGTGCTGAGAAAGCCAGTAGTGACCATTGAATGGTTGCACCAGTGTTGGCGTGAACATCGCCTTGTTCCACATGAGCCATATCGAATGCTTCCTTTTTCTGGGTTGACAATATGTGCAACTGGAATCCCTCCAGGTGATTGCAATCATATGTGTTGCTTCTGGCTTTTTGTGGAAGAGAAATTGAATGAAATAGTCTCATTTTTAAAAATTGGTTTTATTACTAGTACATACTTATTGTTCTTATTTTCTTTTGCAGATGAAAGGAAACAAATTGAGGGACTTATAATACAGTATGGAGGTCATTATTCTGCAGACTTGACGAAGAAGTGCACCCACTTACTTTGTAATATATCCTTTTAGATTTTATCGAAGAACAGTTTTTGGATGTTCAAATTTAGATTATCTTTCTAGGCTGATTTCATTTTATATATTCAAATTATGTTTGGTGTAACCTCCAGTATACTTCATTTTTTTTTGTCCTAATCTCTGAGATGTTTGCTTTACAATTGTATTAAAGTTGACATTTTCAATATCACATGTATTTAAAATACATGATAACAAGTACTTGTGTTCGAGGATTAGTATGGAATTCAAGTCTAGTCAATCATAAATGGACTACTAAGCTCAACAATGTCTTTGGTACACCTATGGCCGCAAAAAAAGTTAAATGGGCTGCCAAACCTGTCAGAAAGACCCTTCTTTGATAGTCATTGCTACCCTTTTAGATGGGTGATTAATTCATCTTGTGACCACACATATCAAAGCATAACTATGCTCACATTAGTAGCTTAGAGCCTCTTCCCTCGGAGTACAAGGATTTATGGTTTGTGCACAAGAGCATAGCTCCTTTGTTTCTTTTAGATGGATGTTATGATCATCTTTCTATGTAAGTTGCTTTTGTTTTTTGGTATATTATTTATTTGAAAAAACCTCCACATCTTTGGGATTGAGTATCATCATAGAGAGGAGGTCACATTAGTCATACGAGCATAGAACCTATGGCAATAATGCCTATGTAAGGATAAGGATCAATTCAAGGTACTATAAGATAAGCCTATTCAAAGCTTTAGTGTGAGGTGTATGACAATTGAGTGATGAAAATTAAGAAGATTGAAAATGATGAGAACTATCTGTCTTGTTAGTTTGCATATTATTTGAATATCATTTTATGTAACATGGGCTCAGTAGGTAAATTGATACTTCCTTATTGAGGTGTCTAATTTTTCTTTTATTACAAACATTGCTGGAATTTGTTCTATATGAACAGCATGATCATGATGTACAACTAATTCCCAAAACCTTTATAATTTATGCACAACTTAACGTTTATATACATAGCAGAAGGAGCGAAATATAAGGTTGCTAGAAGGTGGGGCCATGTAAAAATTCTAAACCAAAAATGGGTTCCACAATCTATTTCTGCCAAAGGTAATTTTGAATAATGTTACCTTTATTTTTGCTGTTCTTTTGTGTAACACTTCAGCCTGAAACTGGTCTTGATTTGTGCTTGTAAGCTTTGCTTATATTGCGGTTTCTTTCTTTCTGTAAGGATCTTTGCCAAGCTAACCAACTGTTTATCATTATCTCATAGCATGTCTTGATGAAGAGTTATATCCAGTGATATCTGGAAGAGTGGCGCCTACCCTTCCTGTTGATAGCCTTTCAAGGGTGCAGTATAAAGAAGAGAAAGAGGTTCTATCTCTACCTGTGCCAGCTACTGCACAAAGCTCTCTATCCCAACCTTTATCTTTAACACCTTCAAATATTCCAGCATTAACAAAAGAAAAGTCAGAGACAATGAATTTATCAGCTGAAAATATATCACAAAATACTGGATGCATTGATGGTGGCTCTCAAAATGAGGAGAATGACCTTTACCTGGAGAACTGTAGGATTCTTCTTGTAGGATTTGAGCATATTGAAATGCGGAAGCTAGTTCGGATGGTTTGGAGTGGAGGTGGTTCTAGATACATGTCATTTAATGAGAAACTGACACATATAATAGTTGGAAGACCATCGGAGATGTAAGTAAATTACTTTCTGTTTGATTCTAATCTTCTGCTTGTTTCAATTTGAAACCAAATTTGCGTTGTCCTAGCATGCTTGATATTTATCCAAAAGCAAATTATAAGGTAATCGATACGTTTTTAGTTTCAACTTCAGTAAAGAGTCTAAGTTCATGTTTTCCAGCTATACTTTCTAAAGATTGTCTGTTGATAATTGACAGTGAAATGAAGGAGATAAGAAAGCTGACAATGTGGGGCGTTGTCAATGCGGTCAACCCTCAATGGCTCGAGGATTGCACTCAAAGTAGACGAGAAGTTGAAGTTAGTGAAAAGCACATTTTTTCTGAAAAGACTTTCTTTCAAGGTATATTGTAATATAAAAAAATGATATTTTCATTTTAATTTGTTAAATTGTTTGACATGAATTTATTCTATGAAAATGTTTCTCTATTACATTAGGTTATCAGTTCTATTTCTTTACAGAAAGCATAACGCTTGAGGATAGCTGCATATTTTCTTGTCTAGAAGATGCTCTTTCAATTATTAACTCAAACTCAATCAACTATTTAATCAGGTATTGAATCTCTTAAAAGACTTAAAACGGGTGGTTCTAACATGAGTTCTCAAGAGCAGAACTGTATAGCATCCTCAGACAACTCAAAATCTGCTTTTGTTTTTAATGAGAAAATAAGTCCACTTGAAAATCAATCATGGGAAGCATGCAATAATGAGTCTCTAAATACAAAGAAAGCTTCTTTGGAGTCAAATTTGCAATCTGATGATGCCTCTAGGCAGAAACCTGTTTTACAAGAGAATAAGGACGAGATGAAGCTTCCAAACCAATCAGAATTTGATTGTGCCTCTGCTCAACATCTAAATAGTTCTCTATCAAAAACATCTAATGTCTTTAAAGGATGCAGATTTGGGTTTTCAAAGAGTTTTCCAGAGACCTTGGTAAGAATGTAACATTATTTATTGCAAATATTTAATCTTTAGGTGTGCAGCACTTTTCTGTGAATGTAGCTGTTTAGTTTCTAAATTTCTAGAGGAGATGCATTCCAAAAATTCCCAACTGGTGTGCTCTAGCAGTATCTCCAGTCTCACCTCATTTTGTAGTTGGGTTTTGATTAAACAACAATTGAATTGACTTTTTCTGGGATACATCAGGCCTTCGGGAGAATGGTTTCTACCTAGTTTTGTTGTTATCTGAATGTGTTGTATATGCGAACAGAAACATGAGATTGTTGAGTGGGTCCTTCAAGGAGGTGGAATCCTTGTGGAAGATGCCATGAATAAGAAGGTCGATTATATTATTGAGCGCCATGGATCAAGGGCTGATACCATCAACTGCAGTTCTCATGCCACATTTGTTTCGAGTCATTGGATTAGATATTGCTTGGAGGTATGCCATTTGTAGTTTATTGTCTTTGGGTGCACTAAGTGGTCATTGAACACTGCATATATTATTTAGATAACTATTCATATGGACATTGATCACAATAAAAGTACATTCCTCTTTTTTGCTAGCCTTTCATGCAGTTGAATTCCAAGTCATTTGCAGGTTTATTCTTACAAATATAAAATGGCTTCCCATGATCCTCGTTTGCAATATAAAATGGCTTCTCCTTACAGTATTTGATTGTAATGACATCAAATGATGAAACAGATAACTAATTTTCTGTCATAAATGCATGTTAATAGACAACAAAATGAGTCATAAGTGGACAACCATAAATTATCTACATAGGAGAAGACTGTGGGTTGACTTTCCCAATATTAACAAAATGGCTAATGACAATTACATGACAAAGATTTCAGTTGGATATTGTTGATGATTGTTTTTAGACAAGTCAACAATAGAGTGAAATACAGAGTATTTGACTCTCTCTTGAGCAAAGCCTCTTGAATGCTGAACAAAGTGATAAAACAAGATGACTCCAAGGTTCTTTTTTATGATTTTATAAGGGATAGCTCAGTGACTTAGTATGATTTTGCTGGTAAACACAAAGGGACTTACATTAGACTCTTCTTCTTTCATTTAGCTTATCTCTCTTTCGGTGTGGATAGCATATGTACAAGGCCTTAATAACAAAGAAATAGAAAAAAGATAAGGGTTTAGAAAACTAATCTAAAGTCAATGAAGCAATGATGATGTACGAATAGACAAACTCTTTGATTAACCTAACTCCACTTCGCCAAGGATGCCTACAACTACATGAAGTTGGTGCAATCTCCTAAGGTACGCGAATGGTTTTCAAGTCATGAAGACTTATACAAGCACCCATTAAACGACGCAGCTCAAACAAGCATTCACAATCGAACTTATGCAAATGATAAGGCTCAAACTAGCTTTACACAACACTCCAGCAGCGATGAATGTTAAAAGCATGAGCTAGGAGTTGATCAAATATTCAATACAACATACATTACAACAAAGAGCTGCTAATCTACTTTTATCTACTTGAAACATATCTCCATTCAATTCAAGATACAAGAAACCATGTGATTCCACAAGACAAGACTTAAACACCAAGTGAACTCCAATGTCCTTGCATTAATCTTAAGAAATGTTTACAACAACTTCAAGTCCTCTCAGAGAATTTTGAGAGTCTCCTCTATTCTACTCCTAAAAATCTAATCTCTAGTCTCTATTGATTTTACAAATGAGGCAACAAGGCCTTTATATAGAGGTCCAGGATTACAATGAATGGTTTAGATCATTTCATGTAGCCAAGGGCTTAGAGCATGCCACCTCAATAGGTAGTTATAACAACTTGCTATTTAGAGTACATATGAGAGGCAATGAAGGCACGTTTTCCAATGTGATAAGGTAAGATGAAATCATTTAAAACATCTTCCACATAGGCGTCCCTTTGGCTTCTTTTATTAAATGATACATTGAATGTAGTTGAAATGATGTGGCTGATTATGATTGGATGATGATGTGTACATGCCACCTAGGTGCCATTTCAACAAACTTGGGGATTCCAACAATTAATTCAATATGCTCTGTATGATGTCTTCAATATGATTGCTTCTGATGATGAACACTTGAGATGTATCTTGTTGATCTTGCCTTGTTCATCTTCTTGTAAACTGGATGAATACATGTTGCTTCACTTGCATGACTTCGTGATGTTTCTTCTTCTTGTAGGATACATGATGATCTTCTTTGGATGATCCTTCACGAAGGGTAATGTATATGATGATGCTGCCTCCTTCATCATGTAAGAGTAGATGATGATGATACTTGATTCATGATTAGAAGTAGGATCTCTCTTGGACTTGAAGATTGTAGAGTCTTGAAGCTTGGATGGATGAATGCCTTGGAACATTTGATGATGGAGCATATGAAACTGGATGTGAGTCTCTTGGAATGATGCTTCCTCTACAACTTGAAGGTGATTCAAGCACTTGCTCTTGATGATCATGATGTAGTTGATGAAATGCTTCCTTGAAGATGATCTTGAAGTATTCCTTAGAGCAGCCACATGATGACTCTTCCTTGAAGGTTGAAAGAACTTGAAGTAGAGCGGATGCCTTTGGAAGTCTTGATGAAGATGATGTCCTTTGGATGGATGTCTTCTAGATGATCTTAACATGATGCCAAAGAATTCCAACACAAGGATGATGAAAGGTTCCAATTCAATGATTCTTGAAGGAGGCCCTTTGGAGTAGCTACTTGATGCCTTAAAGCTATGATTGATGAAGGAGCTAGTTGATACTTGAAGTGATCAAATAGGGTATCCTTGAAGTGACTTCTTAGAACAGCTACTTGATGTCTTCTTTAAGATGGCAACTTGTTGACTTCACTCCTAGCATAAAGGTAGTTCAAGCTTTTTCTTCTTTCTTGACTCCTTAGCTTTATCCTGTATTGCTGCAACACAAAAAGAGAAACAGCATCAATCCCTTTTGATAACACATAATACATAAGAATCATTACAAGCATTTCTAATCTAGGCACATGAGTTAAGGACTTTGATGTTTAACTTGAATGATGTCAAAACTTTAACTAGACTTCACGCCAAGATGGCGCACTAGATGTGGAATTAAGATCTTGGTTGAACAACTCTCACAAATTTTGAACTAATCCTACATGAAATGGCGCAGCAGATCAGCATTTTGCTTACTTCTTACTTTGAGCGCATTAGATTGAATTTTAGATTCTGATTTAAAAGACATCATAAAAACTTCAAGCTTAACTTCCTTTATAGAGCGCACTAGATAACAATTTTGGGATCTCCCTCAAGACATCTTCAAACCTACTTCAAATCACTTCTTCAAGCGTAATAGTTGAAGATTTTGATGCTTGATTTAAAACTTTACACTTCAAGTTACCTTAATCTTGACTACAACTTCTTGGCTTTAGGCACATTACTCAGATTTTAGACTCCGATTGATTGTTCATTATAAGGGCGCTGTGGTTGAGCCATCTAGATCCTAGTTGAATGATCATCCAAACTTGAACCGAATTCCCTCTAGCAATGGCGCATTAGATCTAGATTTTGGGAATTCCTTGAAATATGCTCAAAGCTTGAACATGGCGCAAGGGTTAAGGTGTTTAACCTCTTCTTGAAGTTTCTGATTTTCAATAAAATTGCCACCTTCTCTGGCACATCATATCAGAATTTTAAACTTTTCTTAAAATTGGCATCCAAAACATACTCCAAGTGGTAGCGCAGCAGATCACTATTCTGGAATCTAGTTGAGTGATCATCAAATAGCTAAACTAGATTCCTTTCTAAGGATGGCGCAGTAGTTGAGAATAGTGAGTTCCTCTTAAAAGTGTATCAACAATCAACAGTCAACCCCTTTCCATATGTGGCGCAATGGTTAAAATTTTCAGATCTTCCTTAAAGATACTCTAGACTTCAGTTTGAACTTCCCCTACAAGGTGGCGCAGTAGATGGATGATTTAGATCCTCATCAAAATCACATTTAAAACTTAAAATCCTCCTCATACTTACATGGGCGCATTGGATTGAAGATCTGAGTTCTTCCTCATATTGGCGCTTTACTTAATGGTTTTAGAAACTTCTTTGAGGTTAGTGGCTTAAAACACCTTGATCTTCTCTTCTTAGATCCTTAGGCTTTAGGTGCATTAGATTGAGGTTTCTATGTCCTAAACTCCAAGTTCATTGTAAAGGCGCTTTGGATGAAGATTCTTGGATCCTCTTTAAAAGACTTTACAACTAAATTTCCCCTTTACCCTTGGCGCATCAGATGAGACTTTTAAGATCTTCTTGAAGAGTGTTAGAACTTGCAATCTGTCCTCCTTCAATGATGGTGCATTAGATGCTGAAGTAGATCTCCTCTTAGTCTTGTCACATTGGATCAAAGTTTTGAACTTTCCTTCATTTAGGCGCCTTGGTTAAGGATTTCAGATCCTCATCATATGACTTTCAAGACTTCACATTACACTTCTCCTCAAGAGCACATTAGATCTAGATTTTAAATCTTGATTAAAAGATGTTTTACTTAAACAACCCCTCCTCTATAAGGTTGGCGCATTGGTTGGAAGTTTTGAATCTTCTTGAAAAATGACCAAAAACCTTAAGTCAAACCACCTTTAACAATGGCGCATTGGTTGAGCATTTCAATCTTCGATTGAAATCTCTTGTTTGATGATCAAAAATCCATTCATGTTGGCGCATTAGATCAAGGCGCATTGGTTCAAGATTTTGCTCTCTGATTAAAGTGCATCTAATCAACATTTTGCGTCACATCTAAGCCTTGTCGCACTGGATCAAGATTTTGGATCCTCTGGGAACTTAGCCGTTTTTCAGGGTCTCTCAGGGTAAAGGTCTATTGAAAAATATATTTAAGTATAAGTTGAGAGATTTTATACTTTAAATATTTTTCAATATACCTTTTAGGATGTTTGAGATAGGTCTCGAATCCACCGGATTTAACATGCAAAATCTAGAATTTGGAGGATCCACCAGATTTCAGACTTAGTCAATTTTTCAGGATTTTAGGATTTTAGGCTACCAGACTTAGTCATTTTCAGGATCTCAAACATACATCAAGATTGATCTCAATGTTCATGAATTGGATGGAATTTGATCAAGACTCTTCATCACTGCACGAGACCTCCAGTTATAAAGCAAAACCTTTTGGGAGAGAGACTTCTTGTTTGATTGGCAGAGGAATGAACCTAAGACATCATCAAAACTTAATGCAAAGCATCAGAGCTCAAAAAGAAGGGGGTCCCCATTTGCAATGGGGCGATGTGTGATTTGGTCACAACAGATATCAGGAAAAATTGGGAAATAACAAAAATCTATAATTGGCCGTGATACATGGGGATGCGTCCCCGGCCCTCAAACACCCGTTGACGAAACATGTCCCCTGCTGCGCCCCTGCCATCCCCAAAATGATGGCCCTCAGACTGCTGTCCCTGAAATGCATCCACTGCTGTCCTGCCGTCCCCATCCTTGAAACACCGTGGAGCACAGGTAATTGGCAATATGTTTTTCAAAAATTGTTGCTTTCTTTTAAAATAGAACCTAGACTATATACCACTGTTACAGGTTATATGAAACATCACACTAATTCAATATTTTCTCTAAACATCAGTGGCCGGCCTTAGTTGTTGGTTCTGGTTCTGTTTGTTCATCATCAGGACCATTCAGTCAGAGGACTACTTGCCTTTGGCCTTATTGACACGACAATACTTTGTACAAGAATACCCCTTTGCCATATCACAATTTGTGAAATAACTTTGTCTACCTTAGATTACTTTCTCTATACATGACTTCAATTAGCAGACAAACTATTTGTGTTGACACCATTAATCAATCCATAGTGGCATTGTCTTGAAAATTCCACAATTAATCCCGAGTAATCATGACCCGACGCATTTGTTGTGCCATTTCCCGAGTTTTTCAAAAAGTGGTTATATATATATATATATATATATATAAGGGTATAAATTAAGAGAAAAACCCTCGTGTTTTAAAATTTAAGTTCTAAAAGAGATCGATTCAAACTTCAAAGTGTAAAATAAAAAATTTTAAAATCTCATACCCATATACCAAAAATGTTAAATCTGTCTTTGCTCTGTATTTTTGTCTCTGAGATTTTAACATTTTTGGTATATGGGTATGAGATTTTAATTTTTTATTTATTTTACACTTTGAAGTTTGAGTCCATCTCTTTTAGAACTTAAATTTTAAACCACAATGAGGGGTTTTCTCTTAATTTATACCCTAATGAAGGTTTAGGTAAAATAGACAGGGCTGGCCATAAAATAGTAGGTCATGCTTCATAACAGCATGGCTTACTGTTTTAGGGCCAGCCATATCCTTTTTGTATAAACCCTCTTAGGTGAAAGTGCAATAGATTTTTTAAAAGTCCTATGCAATTTTTTATAATCAGTATTTTATAATGTATAATGTCTGGTTTTATCTATATGTACTATATTTGACATCAATGAACAATGAGTTATTTTCTCTCTATTTTTACATTTAGTACATTATTATTTTTTGCCAAGTTTTACCTGTTTTAAGCCTGGGTAGTAAAATTCCTTTTATATTTATGACACTGTGTCAGTGCCATGTAAATGAAATGCGACTATGAACCAATCAACTCATTAATGTGTGATAACTGGATCAAACAACCAGAACCAAGGTTTAGTTCATAAAACTAAACAATGTATGGATCCATTTCAATTTGTAATCTGTCAGTTATGCTCTCCCTTGGTGTGACTCATATCAGTTTACAGGCGATGTCTTATGGAATGACCATTATATATATTGACTATAGTACTTTTTAGGATCCATAGTTGGAATGGACATAAATAAGCTCACTTGCATTTATATTTGTTCAAGTCCTTGCCTAGGGTATACCATTTCTTAGCAATGTTATTACAATCAATAACCATCCTAAGGATCTCAAGTCATGGCAGGGTGCCAATATGCATGCACAATCATTTCAAAATTACATATTTATCCACGTAATTTCTGTGCATTTATATTGACCTAGATAGTTATTATACATTATCATGTTCATTACATTCAAATGAAGCACTATTGGGTGTTAGAACATGTAAGAACATAGGACATTTATAGATCATACTCAAAATACTCTCTGTTATAGCTTATGATTGATTACTTGTAATGATACACGAGTATAAAAAGGCAATAGAATGCCTTAGGCTTCTAAAAAGGGTATTAGAACATATCTTACGGATTCCAAATGTCTATACAGTATTGAATACTAACATAGGTCCATATATAATCATGACATAAGTGAAATGATACTTGATTTATTGGTTTGAAAATAGGGTCAAAGTTGCTGGACTATGGGGTTGAAGTTACCACTTTCAGTCGAGATGATGCCTAGAAGCCTTGGAGAGTGAGTTCAGTTGGTTTTGTTGTCGAATAGTCTTTACTTTTGTGAGATGTATGTTTATGATGACTTGGGACAAGGGTGAAGATGATAGAATGGAGTAGAAAATCAATTTTGACGTTTTCACTGATTTCTACAAGCACAAAAAACACAACTGCAGGGATTGTGAATTTTTCTCTTTGTAGAAGTGATGGAATCATCCTAAACTTGATGTTTCCAAACCTCCTCTTGGCAAAAGTGGCGAAATTGTCTCGATCTCACATCTTCAAAATCTGTTCATGGCAGAAGCAGTGAAATCGTCACTATGTGGACAAAGCATGGAATATGGAGGGTTTTTGATGTTTCAATTTGCTTTTTCACTGTTTGATCTTTCATTTGGCATCTTGGAAGTATGTGGGAAAGGCATACAGTCATGGTAAATAATGTTGGGAGGGTTGGCTCTCATGATAACCTTCATGTCGACGTTCATTTTGTTGTCGTAAGGGGTAGGGGTTTTCAAGGTGTAGAGGCATGTTGTAGGTGTAAGGAGCTGGTGTTAACAATTGTCGAGGCTCAATTTTGTCCTAGAGGCTTTGTGTACATTTGTATTGGACTGTGGATAGTGGAATGAGGAGGAAATGCTCACTCTTGCTAGAGTTTTTCCCGTTTTAGAGTTTCTCCATGGTAATTGTGTTGTCTCAGTCTGTGTGTATGTCTCTTTGTATGATTTACTTCTGCTCTATGTTTTATTGTATTTGACAATTGATATGAACATGATAGGCTGCTATAATAACCATGTGTGATAGGAAAATAGTGTTATAAAGGTGTGTTGCAGGGTTGGCATAGAGAAATCTATAATTGGTGAATGGCTGGGAGAGTATCTCCGACACTTCATGGATCAAGTGGTATCGGAGCAAGATTATAGACCTCCTTGCAAGTGTATGACAGGTTATGTCATCCACAAGATCAATTGGAAGTAATAATTTAGTCTCTTTTGAGCCTGAAATTAGAATTAGAGAGTGAACAGGTACAACTAGGTTAATGGCAAAAGAAGAGGATGATGGAGAAATTTGGTTCAAGAAGTTGGAGGATGACGTTACAAGAATCTCTAGCACAATGGTTAAGATTGATAAACTTGAAAGTGTCATGTTGGCCTTCACTGAGAAATTAGACATGGCAAGAGGTCATGGAAAAGGGAAAGAACCCAAGCAGATTGAACAAGAATGTGGAGAAACATCTCATGGAGGATTCTTCAAAGCTGAAGTCAAGATTGATATTCAATTGTAATGCCCCCTTCTTCAGCCTAGGCATCAGAGATGACCATTTAGCGTATTTTATTCCCGTAGGCTAATTCAAAGTTTCGGAGAGGGAATAATTCTTTTAATTAAATAAAGTTGTCTTAAATTATGATGTTATGAACAATTTATATTTAATGAATAATGTTATTATGAAGTGACTTAAGCTGGAGCAAAAAAAAAAAACAAAATATCATAAAGTCACTTTATAACGTGCTGAAAGGTTTATTTAAAGAGTATTTTTTAAATATAATTTCGGGAACTTGAAGGAGATTTGGGAGACTCACATTATTCATTCTTGACATCTTTTTATGAGCTATCGTGGAGTTGAGCTTTGTTCAACCAAACCCTAGGACGAAAACCCTTGGGAATATTGATTTTGGAAGTGAAAGATCTTCCCTAGTCAATCTACAGGTGGATTCATGCAGGATCTACGTTTGTGCTAAATGTTCGCAAAATGATGGATTTGTGCTGAATAGCTATATTTTCCGGTGGCTAGAGTTGAAGAGGAAATTTATTGAAAATTTGTGAACAAAGAATAAATTTGTGGAATGTTGCAGAGTTTGGGATTATGAATTTGAAATAAGAAATATCAATATTTAATGGTGAAGTGAGCCCTAAATCAGGCCGTACCCAATCTATACTTTCAACGAATTCATATTTCACTTGTTCTTGAATGCCGTATGCCTTTTGGAAGGAGACATGATTTATTTAAAGAGGATTTATTAATTTCACTTGAGTTTGGGTGGTGTTGTGATGTAATCACACATCGCCCCATTGCAAATGGGGACCCCCTCTTTTTTTTTGCTTTCTCGCTTCATTTTGCTCTAGGTTTAGTTTTCCTCTGAGCTTGTATGATTTTGATAGTGTTGTGTATGCAAGTCTCAACAGTTTCTTGCCAAGAGGTCTATATGCCTTCATCCTGATGCATGTCACTGAGACCCTGAAAATGACTAAGTCTGATATCCTGAAAATCCTGAAAAAATGACTAAGTCTGAAATCTGGTGGATCCTCAGAAATCTAGAATCTGCATGCTAAATCCTATGGATCCAGGACCTATCTCAAACATCCTGGAAGTATATTGATAAATATTTAAAGTATTATACTTAAACATATTTTCAATATACTTCCATTCGGGAAATCCAAAATTTGACTAAGGCAAGAAATCCAAGGGTACTGTCCAAACCCGCCCAGACTGGGCGGCCTCACAAGGTCCTCTTGGACAGTGTCTTCACCATCAGGAGAGCTTGTCCAGACAACACCTTCAAACCCGCCCAGGGAAAGTTAGGATGTTTTCACGAGTTTTTGCTGACTGAAGGAAGTTAGGGAGTGATGATGGAGTCTAAAACTAAGATTTTGATGAAACTTCCATGCCTCACCTCCAAACCCGCCCAGACTGGGTGGCCTTGGCATGAGGTCATGGACTCAGCCTCCTGCACATGCATTTGTCCAAACAGAACCATCAAATCCGCCCTAGGAGAAAATGGTTAAGTTTAGAAGGTTTTCAAGCACAAGGCACTGAGAAATGATGAATTTCAAGCAAGGTTTGCAAGTTGGAGGGAAGTTAAGTAGTTTACAAGCAACATTCCATGCATCATCTCCAAACCAAGCATTACTTAAACTCCTCACAACAAGGATGAAATAATTGGAAAGAATGATAAAAAATCACTAAGCCTGATGTCCTGATGTCCTGGAATCCTGAAAATTGGCTAAGTCTGAAATCTGGTGGATCCTACAAAATCTAGAATTTGCATGTTAAATCCTATGGATCCTAGACCCATCTCAAACATCCTGGAAGTATATTGATAAATATTTAAAGTATAAGAAATTCAATATCTGACTTATACTTAAACATATTTTCAATATACTTCCATACAGGACATTTCCGATATGGCGACAAGACTTGCATTCCAAGCACACCTTCTAAACCCGCCCTACTTGGGCGGCCTCAAGAGGTCCTTGTGGACCGAACCACCTAACACATGAAGATCTCCAAGCACCCTCTCCAAAGCCGCTCAGGATGAGGGATAACATAAACGACTGAGTTTGTTTGATCAAGATGATGCCAAGGAGAGGCTAGAGTCGAGTTCAAGGGTGAGAAGTTCTTAAATGTTGAAAATCCACACTACATCTTCAAACCCGCCCATGCTAGGCGGCCTTGAGCTTTATGCTTGGATGATTTCATCTCCTTTCACATCATTCACTCCAGACAGTCCCTCAAATCCCGCCCTAGGAGAGATTATGCAAAATTCAAAGTGTTTCAACACAAAACATCAGAAGGTGATAAAGATTGATGGAAACTTGAAGGTTTTAGAATGATTAAGTGAGTTTTAAGATGAAAATCCAAGGGTCATGTCCAAACCCGCCCTACCTGGGCGGCCTCAGGAGGGGGTCTTGGACAATGTTGCCTTCACATGAAATCCTCCACACATACCCTCTAAATCCGCCCAAGAAGGAAAGTGGTTAAGTTTTCAAGGTTTTCTTGCACAAGACACTAGGATATGATGAAATTCCAATGGAAGTTTGCAAGTTAGATAGAATCAAGTGCATTTCAAAGAAGAATCCATGCATCACCTCTCAACCCGCCCTACCTGGGCGGCCTCATGAGGGAATGATGGACTCTGTCTCCTCCCACATGAAACTCTCCACACAACACTCTCAAAACCGCTCAGGGTGAAGAATGACATAAGTTGCAAGTTTGTTTGATGGATGATCAAGATCACACTCAGGAGACGAGATAATTAAGGTCATTCTAAGAGGAAGGAAGTTTGAAAGTCACTAAGTCATGGAGGTGGAAGAGGAGTGTCAAGGCTAAGGTAAAGATGTTTGCATATAGTAAAATCCTTACCACCTATCCAAACCCGCCCTTCCTAGGCGGTTTTCATCATGATGGGTGGATAACATCATCACTTAGTATCCATGATGCATCATTTGAGTCTTAAGGGTGTTGGAGAGAAGGTCTTCATGAGGAGATGAATGAGCTAAGCGAAGCAATCCATACACACTCTGAAGACTATCTTGTTAAGAAACTCACTTTCATTCACCTCTTTCACATCATACACTCCATACAACATTTTCAAGGCTCCTTAGCTTAGGCGGACTCCACCATGACATAAGGATAAGTCCATCAAACATTTCAGATCTGCCTTCTAACCTCGCCTATGAATGTATAGAAATGAAACCTTACAAGGAGATAAGAACAAGGAGAAATCATGAGGAGGAAACAAGCATCAAATGAAGGTTAGAAGTGAAGAATCCAAGCCTACCCTTGAAACCCGCCCTTCCTAGGCGGCTTTAGGACCTTTACTTGGACAGAGTCATCTCCTTCACATGAAATACTCCGCCTAGACCCTTGAAATCCGCCCATCCTCTCACGGCTTTCCATTGCATTCAAAGAGGTGAAGTTATCAATCAAACAAGTGTAAAAGGCTTTAGACTATCAAAACTAAGCAAAAATCACCAAGTCATGAAAAATCCAAGCCTACCCTTCAAACCCGCCCTTCCTAGGCGGCTTTAGACCCTCCATACGGACAATTTCATGTCTTCACATGACATCCTCCATGCACCAACCTCAAATCCGCCCAGGAGAAATGACATAAAAATTTGTAAGGCAGGCAATGGCTAACACTGAGTTTTGAACAAACACATGCAAGTTTGGAACATACATGAAGGATAATAAGTAAAAATCCAAGCCTCACTTCCAAATCCGCCCTACATGGGCGGCCTAAGCATGAGAGCTTGGATTCTCTTGATCTTCACATGAACTACTCCAAACATCACTTTCAAATTCCACTCATCTAATATGCAAATCTCATGCAAGGATTTTAAACCATCAAGGAAGCAAGTGAAGATGTCTTGAAATTGTCAAAACCAAGTTAGAAAGTGCCTAAGTCATAAAATCCACTCACCACCTCCTAGCCCGCCCTTCCTGGGCGGCCTTGACCTCTATGCTTGGACAACTTCACCTCTTGCACAACACACTCTCCAGACATCAACCTTAAACCCGCTCAAGTAGAAGACCTATCAAGTTTGCAATGTTTTGAGTTGAAGTACAAAGAAATCATGAAGATTTGATGAAAGTTCATAAGTTGGAAGGTATTTTAAGGTAAAGTCCAAAGGTCCCCTCTAATCCCGCCCTTCCTAGGCGGTTTTCACCATGACAAGTGGACATCATCACCCAACATCCAAGTTGTGTCTTTCAACTTCATGAGCATCTCAAGATTTCACTAAGTGTTGGAGTTGATAGAAAAGCCTTATCAAATGAAGGGAATGAATCTCAAATGAGGTGAAAATCCTTACTAACCTCCCAATCCCGCCCATGCTGGGCGGCCTTGAGCCCTTCATGTGGATGATGTCGCCTCTTCCACAACATACTCTCCTTACACACCCTCCAAACCCGCCTTGTCAAGTGACTCCCACCATCATGCATGTCTTCCACACCATTCACTCCATGCACTCACTCTAAATCCGCCCATGCTTCAAGAATTACATAGCATTCAAAGGAGGATAAACTCTCAATCAAACAAGTGAAGAGCTCTTAAGTTGTCAAAACCAAGCTAAAAATGCTTAAGTGATGAAAATTCCTTACACCTCTTCCAATCCCGCCGATGCTAGGCGGTCTTGAGCACTTTGCCTGGACAATGTCATGTCATTCACAAGACACTCTCCGGATGACACCCCTAAACCCGCCCAGCCTGGGCGGATTTCACACCTTGACATGGAATTCACATCAAATAATCCATACTGTCCCTCTAAACCCGCCTAGGCACTTAGGCATGGATTTCATGCGAAAGGATATGTTTTGAAATGTCATTTTTTAATCCCACATGCATAAGTTGAATGTAATTTGTTATTGAAAATCCTTCATATCAAGTCTTAATTTGATGTGTTTCTTCTTGTAGGTGATGGAGGATCCAAGGAGGTGAATAGCGAGAGCTCATACATGAGAAGTTTGGAAGGTGGAGGAAAGTTGCTCAAGTTTGTCATCATCACCACATGGAGGAGAGCTCCTGCATCAAGTTCATCTTACTTTGAAGACTTCGTAGACATCAACGCCACGCATGAGGAGTCATCATCCAGAGTTGTCTACTTCATGTACACCCATCATATGCAGGTCTACTACAAGAAGAACTCTCATCAGGCACTAGTCTACTCCATGAGCCCATGCAACTCTCCAGAGGCATGATCCTGCATAAGCACAACAACATCACAAGATGAGAGATGAGCATGATCATCAAAGCGATCCATGAGTTACATCAAGACAACAAGAAGAAAATATTCTGAGTGAAGTGAACATGAAGTGAATCACACTAGTTCGTTTGAAGATGCTGAGGTGGCACGTACACATCATCAGGGCAATTGAATTCTGCCATGTCATTTATTCAAGAGTGCCCGCTCCAAAGATGCTTATCACATTGGAAAACGTGCCTTCATTGCCTCTTTCATGTTCTAAAAATAGCATATTTTGTAACAAACTGCCTTGTTGTCTCAATCTTAGCCATTGATTGCTAAATCAATCTGAGCCGTTCATTGTAATTCTTGAGTTCTATATAAGGCTCACTTCTCTCATTTGTAAAGGGGACAATACATAGGAGATTAGAGATTAGAAGTAGAGATCAAGTAGGAGTAGAGTAGAGAGGGAGCTCTTCAAAGTCATGAAGAGAGACATGAGATTGTTGTAATGACACACTTCAAAAGTAATACAAGCTCGTTGTTCTTTTGCATGGTGATCTTGTGGCTTTGAAATGTTAGCAAGGTTTCAAGTTCTTGAATATGACGGAGATGTGTTTCCAAGTAGTTTAGATGATAAAGTAGATAGAGTTCATTGATGTAATGGATATATGCAATGATATTTGATGAATTCCCGTTGGTTCATACTTTTGATGGCTTGTCAATGGTAAGTCATCATGTAAAGTTAGCCTGAACCGCATCTTGCAAATAGTTCGATTGTTGATACTCTTTCGAGTCGCGCCAGCTGTGGGTACTTTGGAGTGTGTCAACGATATGAAAATCCTTGGTTTATCCCTTGGAGATTGCACCTATTTCATGTAGTTGTTGCTCGTCATGGCGAAGTGAAATTTGGTTTTCTAAGGGAATTTGTCTATCATAGCATCGTTCATCATGTCATTGTCTTTAGATTAGCCTTCTTAAACTCTTGCCTTTTGCCTTTTCTTTTCATAGTTGATCAAAAGTTCCATTTCACAAGGAAAGAGTACATAGTTAAATGAAGTAAGGAGCATATTCAGCGTAAGTCCCTTTGTGATTACCAGCAAATCACATCACACCACCGAGGCTATCCGTTGCAAATTACGTACAAGGAACCTTGGAGTGTTCTTGTTTGATCACATAGTTTAGCATTCGAGACGCTTTGTTCAAGAGAGGATAGAGCACTTGGTGTTTTATTCTAATGTTGTTGTTGTCAAGAAAACATCATCAACAGGTGGGCTCAAACCAAATTGCACCCCCTTTTTCAACATTAAGACATTAAAAAGGAGAAAAGAAGAATCACACCATATGTATGGGGAGATATAAGGGATTGTGGGAATTAAAAAGGGAAGCAATGCCTATTTTGAAAGAATCGTTGGAATTGTTGGTGTGCTAAGGTGAGACACAGCCTTTGGGTAGATATAAGGAAATTATCATTGCTGAAGCAGGAGTAACAATTTTCAGATATCAACATTTCACAAGTGCTGCACAGAATTTCAAGCTATAAATTATTTATAACAGTTGTACCTGCATTCACAGGAGTATTCATACTCAGTCCAGCCTCATCTGCAAACAATAAAACTTCATTGTGAGGTCAGAAATTGAATCTTCTTTGCATATGTAATTTTGATTTCTAAAACAGCAGTGTTGAAGTCCATTGTATGCAATTTCCGTGTTAAATAAAGGTGACCAACTATTTGACAAAATGTCTCTCATTTATCATTGAATATTGTGATGTCTATGTGATGGTTTTGTGATTTAAATTTATAGTTATAACTGTTTTAAACCAATGAATTCAAAAATTATCTATGATTAGTTGTATGCTAAGTCACAAGGTTCGAGTTCGAGTTCGAGTTCGGCAACTATAAAATTCGGATGATGTTCGGCAAGGGGAAAAAAAATTCGCCATTAAATTCGCCTATATAAATTTGATTTTTTAAAAAATATAAGTAGTTTAAACTTTAACATTGCTAAATATTATTAAATTTATATTTTAACTTTAAATAAATAAACAATAAAATAAAAAAAGTAATAAGTTATTATAAAATAGATAAAAATTGTATATTATTTTTTTATTTATTGTTTATGAAAATATTATTAATATTAAATTCTATTTAAAATCCATTCATATATAATATATATTATGATATATTATATATCATAAAAAACAAAATATATCATAATTAGCCAATAAGAAAGCCGTAAAAAAAAATCATGCCGGGAAACTTTTTAAAGCATTATATTATGATATAAAAAAATTTAAACTCGTCGGGTGTACATATCAGCATTATATTATGATATATAAATTTTTAAACTCGTTGGGTGTACGTATCAGCATATTATTATGATATATAATAATATATATGCCGATAGGTACACCCGACGAGTTAAAAAAATTTCCATGTGATTTTTTTTAACGGCGTGAGACAATTCTGAGTACTACAATGCTCAGATATAAATGATTAAATAAAAAAAAAAACCTTTAAAAAAACAAAAACCCTACTCGCTGAAGCCACGCCACGGAAGAAGACGTTGCCCAAGCCACATAGAAGCCATGCTGATGCAGGAGAGAGTTTATTTCGGGGAAAAAAAACACTTTTAAAAGTTTCGAATTTTATGACGAATTATTACGAATTTTATAACCTGATAAAAAGTTTGCCGAATTTCGAACCTCATGGCCGAAATTCGGCGAACTCTGTGACTTAGGTTGTATGCAAAGTGTTTGACAAATTGCCTTCAATCCAAAAATCAGTTTGGAATAAAAATTTGTGGTAGGAACATTACATCAGCCTTTTGATGGTGAGATAAGTGCTGAGTAGTTGGATCAATGGGTTTCATAGATGGTAGTGTAATTTAGTCCCCACAAATTGTCTCCACATCAACGGATTGCATTTGCAAGAGTTGAGCTTTCTGGGCATGCTCTCACATGGTATGATCAAGAAACAATTCTACACAATTTGCCATGTGTAATATCCCCCATCTAGCTCACTGCATCAGTGGACCAGGGTTAGCCTATAATTAGACTTCCATAGGCTAATGGAAGTGTTTAGAAAGTCATTCCAGGGACTTACTATTTATACTAAGTCATGAGCTGAGCAGTTACTATTTTTGGCAAGACAGTTGTGGGGGTCCTTGGCACAATATTTATGGTCTCGATATGACTAGAGCCTAAAATGATATAAGTCAAATTAAATATTTAACTGATATTATTTTATGAGACCTCGATATAACTTTAAGTTCTAAAGTAAAGTATTTTATAAAGTGCAAGTTGTAACTTATAACTTTAAGTTCTAATGTAAAGTATTTTATAAAGTGCAAGTTGTAACTTAAAGTTACATTACTAGGGATGGGCGCCCCTCATGGAGAGATAAGGGGTCAAGTAATAAATAAAAAAATTAATAAAACTTCCTCTTCTTGGGTAGTGGGATGGAGAGTAATAAAATAGGAAAATGAAGACTCATTTGCCTTATGCTATGTTTATGAAAATTGCTCTCATATTGAGTTTGCCCATGCATTGGGATTGAGCTTGGCTTTAGGGTTTTGAATATCGATTTGTAGAGATGAAAACCTTTGCAGATTCACCTTTCTTCGTGTATTAAAGATTGCATCAGGAAAGGATTTGAGGAGGCTTCACACAAAGGCTTCATTTGTGCATTCACCGAGATCATTTTGTGGAAGTTTTGAGCTGATAATGAACATATTTGATGAAGTTTTACTTGCAGCTGAGGGAGGATTGGAAAGGGACAGATTTTGAGGGAGATAGAGTAATTTTGTTGCTGATAAGACATTCCAAAGGCAGGCCGTACCATCACAGCAGGGCCGTACCTCCTCATAGTGCACTTTGTAGAGTTTTTGGTGGTTCTGTTGCTAACTCTTTATCCCAGCCTGGTCGATTTGGTGCAGTAGTCAAGCCTGATACAAAACAATCATAAAATCTGGAATTTTGAGGTGATTGTTAGTGCATTTTCCCTTCTAGCTGGGCTGTACAGCTCATAGAGGACAGTAGGCTTTAAAGGTGTCATTTCCTCTTGTTCGTGGCTGCTATTGCTCTCATTTTTGGCGTCCAAAGTCATGTATATTGCTGTTGATGATTGTAATGCTAAATACTTCCATTCTGTGGAGTTGTAAGCAATTTTATGGTGTCATATTGCTAGTCCGGCTTCAGCATCTGGGCGAAGTTGTCAAACCTGATCTGGGTATGTACTTATAATTCATATATTGGCCAAATACAATTTGGGTCACTGTTATTTTGATAATATCTCTTTTAGATTTTCTGGGTTTGTTCATATGCTTTATATTTCATACATGCAATGCAAAAAACACACATGCAAAAACAAACCATGAAACCCTAAACACAAACGCATCAGAAAACACAAAAATTGGTTCAGGACAAACATATACAGAGGGGTGTATGTTACAGTGGTATCAGAGCAGAAAATCTTGCCATCCTGTGAGGTTAAATATGACATGCAGATGATAAAAATGACCCATGCGGCCTACAGATAGATATGATTTTAGACCAAGACCTAGAACACAGAATTCACAGAGGACACAGGGAAGAGAGGTACCACAGATAGAAGAACCTGAGCATCTAGTACCCATAATAGATCCATTTGAGTCAGAGATATAGGTTGTCGCGACCGAGGAAGATTGCCAAGTTTCATGAACGAACCCTTTTTCAGGTGAATTACCACCAGTGATAGAACCTACAGGAGAAATGGGTGACAGGGAGGTTGAGGAACCTAGCATGCGCGGGATCCTGAATGTACTCACCAGGAGCTCGTTGGCTTTAGAAAGAAAATTGAAGGAGTCTCGACAGGAGTTGAGAGAGTCATAGGCGGAGATAGCACATACCCTCAAGCAGTTGCGAGATGGAAGGAATAACAGGGATAATCACTGTGACAAGAACAGGTACAATGGACGTGACAGGAACAGAAACAATGATGGCGATAGAAACAAAAACAATGACCGAGATAGGAATAGGAATAATGTGGGTGATCGACACAATGGTGATAGGAACCAGGGAAACATGAATAATGGGGAGAGGAACCAGGATGACAGACACAAGTTTAGAGGTGATGAGGATGAGGCCTTGGTTACTCATACTAGGGCTTCACAGTTTACAGCAGGAGACAGACCTGGCATTCCGACCTTTGCTCCGAGTAACCAAGTCCCTGAACAGGATCCCACATAGGTTGAGTTTCAGGAGGAGATTCTGAGGGACTGGAGAGCTTCTAGTGCAGAGTTTAGGGCATAGATGACCTTTGCAGAGTACTTTGACATTAGGATAAAGAATAGACCTCGCAGGGGATGTAGACCTCAGAACCAAGAGCTGCAAAAGAAAGTGAGCAAAATGACACTTCCCTACTTTGATGGATCGAGTAAGACCACTGCTAGAGCTTGGGTCCAGAAATTGGACAACTACTTGTAGATTAGTCCCATGCCTGAGGAGGACGCCATTACTTATGCAGCTTTGCATTTGGAGGGGGTAGCACATAAGTGGTGGAGCAACGGGAAGGTCACATTGGGTCACGATCAGATTACTTCATACGTGGAGTTTACAGCCAGACTGATCAATAGGTTTGATAAGGACCTAGAGTTACAGTTTAAGGAGTTGGAACAGCTGAGGCAGAGTGGTTCAGTTGACTCCTACATTTCTGAGTTTCAGGACCTATCTGTTATGGTCCCAGATATTTTTGAGCGCAGATTTGTTATTCTCTTCATTGATGGATTGTCAGATCCACTTCGTGGTTGGGTTAAGGGTTTTGACCCTGCTTCACTCCAGGAGGGCATGAAGAAGGCCCGAGAGATGGAGTCATCAGTGTGGAGGAGCAAATTTCAGTCTAAGGGATATCCACACAGGAGGGATAAGGAAAAGGAGAAGAGACCCTTCCATAGTGATGTTGAGCAGCATAAAGACAAATCAAACAAGTTGACAGATGAACAACTCAACAAATACAGGAGGAAGAAACTGTGCTTCCATTGCAAAGAACCATGGGATCCCTCACATAGATGTCTAGTTCCACACAAGGCCAAGGCCAAGTTGATTGAGTACTATTCAACTTAGGAGACTCAGTCAGATGCATCAGATTCAGAGTCAGATCAGCCTTCAGATCATGGAGATAGTGGAGATGAGAGAGCTTCACAGCACATCGTTGGCAGTGGGGGTACTATTGCCCAGCTATCCAGTTTCCAGAAGGTTGGTTCTTTCAGGGTGCGTGGTGTACTCAGTGGACGACGTATTATTACCCTCATTGATACAAGAGTTACACATAATTTTATTGACGAGGGGTTAGTAGCTTGCAGGTGGTTGAAGACAGAGGAATTCAAAAGCTTCAAAGTAATGGTAGGCGACGGATTCAAAGTGCAGTGCAACAGGAAGATATCAGGATTGAAAATCATGGGAGAGTATAAGCTAGTAGATGACTTCTATGTTGTTGGCATTGGAGATACAAATGTTGTACTTGGCATGCATTGGATGAGCCAACTAGAGGAGTTTACCATGAATGTAAAAAAAATGGAGATGAGATTTGAATTCAATGGGAAGAAAATATGCTTGAGAGGCATATCAGATGGTGGACCTTGGGTGGTATCACTGAAGAGGATGGAGAGGCTATTGAGACATGTCCAGGTTGAGTGGGCAACAGAGTGCCTTATTATGCCAGATTCCCCACCACAGTAGAAGGTAGTTATCATCCGGATATTCAGAAGCTCTTATCTAAGCACAGCAAGGTGTTTGGTGATATACCACCAGGAGTGCCTCCTGATAGAGGCATAGAGCATGTGATTGAGCTAGAGGATGGGACCAAGCCCATCATGATCACTCCTTATTGTCATCCGAAGAGGCTCAAGGATGAGATTGAAAAAACAATAAAGGAGTTACTGGAGATGGGACACATCCGGCCTAGTAAGAGCCCATTTGCTTCTGCAGTTGTTCTTGTCAAAAAGAAGGATGGGACAATTAGGATGTGTATCGACTACAGGGCATTGAATAAGAAAACCATAAAAAAGAGGTATCCTATCCCGAGGATTGATGAGCTAATAGATGAGTTGCATGGTGCTTGCTATTTTTCTAAAATAGATCTTAGATCAGGATACCATCAGATTTGCATGAGGGTAGAGGATGTAGAGAAGACTGCTTTTAGGTGTCATTACGGCCACTTTGAGTTTTTGGTGATGCCGTTCGGTTTGACCAATGCACCTGCTACCTTCCAGAGTTGCATGAACCGGATTTTCAGACAGCAGCTTCGGAAGTTTGTATTGATCTTTTTCGATGACATTGTGATTTTCAGCAGGCCTTGGGAGGATCATTTGAGACATCTGGAGGAGGTGTTGAGCATTTTGGAGAGTGAGTCCCTCTATGTCAAAGAGTCCAAGTGTGACTTGGGCATGACAATTTTGCTCTATTTGGGTCACATTATCAGTGCAGATGTTGTCAGGGTAGATCCAGATAAGATAAAGGCAATTGTTGATTGGCCCCCACCTACAAACCTCACACAACTTAAGGGTTTCTTTGGATTATGTGGCTTTTATAGGAGGTTTGTAAAAGGTTTCTCACAGACAGTAGCACCTTTGACAGATTTGACAAAGAAGGGAGCCTTTGTGTGGTTTGAATCAACCCAGCAGTGCTTTGATCATTTCAAGCACTTAATGTCTACTTGCCCCGTGCTTGCGATTCCCGATTTCACCAAACCATTCGAGTTGCAGTGTGATGCTTCTGGAGAGGGAATAGGGGCAGTACTTATGCAGGAGAAGCACCCGATAGCATTTGAAAGCAGTAAACTTCGGGGTGTTGAGAGGAGTTACTCGATGTATGACCAGGAGATGTTGGCCATAATGCATGGATTGGCCAAGTTCAGGCCTTATCTGGTTGGAGGCAAATTCATAATCAAAACAGATCATAACAACATCAAATATTTTATGAACTAGAAAGATCTGAATGACAGGCAACAAAAGTGGGTGAATAGGTTATAGGCATATGATTTTGACATTGAGTATGTCAAAGGCAAGATGAACATAGTTGTAGATGCCTTATCACGTCGACCTCACTTATGCTTAGTTGGAGAGATCTCTGCTGATTGGAGGGAGATGATTATAGCAGAGTATGCTAAGGACTCTTGGGCATCAGGAGTCATTGAGGGCACTAATAGGGATGAAAGGTATTCTGTGGTGAATGACTTGATTATGTACAAAGACAGAATATTCTTAATGCCTAATTCACAGTTTAAACATAAGGTGATAAAAACTTTCCATGATACACCAATGGCTGGCCATTCTGCCTTCTTCAAGACATATATACAGATTTGGGAGAGGTTCACATGGAAAGGACTAAAGGATGAAGTGCAGAAGTATGTTCGTGAGTGTCCCATTTGCTAGTAGAATAAGCATGAGCATACTTATCCAGCAGGATTATTACAGCCATTGCCTATTCCCAATCAGAAATGGGAATGTAATTCCATGGACTTCATCACATGGTTGCCTAAGGTGCAGGGGAAGGACTGTATATATGTGGTGGTCGATAGACTCACCAAATTTGCACATTTCTTTGCTATTTCAGCAACCTTTACAGCTGCTCAGGTGGCTGATTTGTTCTTTAGGGAGATATTTAGGTTGCATGGGGTACCCAAAAGCATATTCAGTAATAGGGACAACAAGTTCTTGAGTATATTTTGGCAGGAGTTATTCAGGCTTTGTGGAATTGAGTTGACTCCTAGTACCAGTTACCACCTGCAGATAGATGGCCAAACAGAGGTGGTGAACAAATGGTTAGAGGGGTACTTACGCAATTATGTGTCAGGGCAGCAGAAAGCTTGGATCAGATGGTTGTACCTAGGGGAGTACTGTTACAATACTATTCATCACATGTCTATTCAGATGACTCCTTTTAGGGCACTGTATGGTTATGCTGCCCCATGCTTTACAGATCTCTTGTTTGGTGATAGTCTGGTGCCTAAGTTAAAGGATCTCTTACAAGACAGTCAGGACATCCTAAGGGAACTCAAGGAGAACATACAACAGGCATAGAATCAACAGAAGTTTTATGCTGATCAACACCGAGTGGAGAGGAGTTTTGAGGTTGGAGACATGGTGTATTTGAGGCTCTAACCCTACATGCAGTCCACTCTCAAGAAGAGTGGAGCAGAGAAGTTGAAACCCAGATTTTATGGTCCTTTCATGATTATTAGAAGAGTGGGTGAAGTGGCATACGAGCTTGAGCTACCATCAGACAACAGGGTGCACAATGTATTCCATGTTTCCAGATTGAAGAAAGCTCTTGGCCACAACATAATTCTTTTAGCTGAGCTTCCACCATTGGATGAAGAGGGGAAATTGATCTTAGTATCGGAGGCTATCATTGACACCCGAGAGAGACACTCGAGGAAACAAGTTATCAGAGATTACTTGGTCAAGTGGAAGAATTTACCAGTGGAGGATGCAACCTGGGAGAGTGAGCAGATTTTGTAGCATCCAGAGTTGAGGTTGCTTGAGGACAAGCAATCTTGGGAAGGGCGGACTGTAATGTCCCCCATCTAGCTCACTGCATCAGCAGACCAGGGTTAGCCTATAATTCGACTTCCGTAGGCTAATGGAGGTGTTTAGGAAGTCATTCCAGGGACTTACTATTTATAGTAAATCATGAGCTGAGCAGTTACTGTTTTTGGCAGGGCAGTTGTGGGGGTCCTTGGCACAATATTCATGGCCTTGATATGACTAGAGCCTAAAATGATATAATATAAGTCAAATTAAATATTTAACTGATATTATTTTGTGAGACCTCGATATAAATTTAAGTTATAAAGTATTTTATAAAGTGCAAGTTGTAACTTAAAGTTACATTACTAGGGATGGGCGCCCCTCATGGAGAGATAAGGGGTCAAGTAATAAATACAAAAATTAATAAAACTTCCTCTTCTTGGGCGTTGGGATGGAGAGTTTTTGGTGGTTTTGTTGCTAACTCTTTATCCCAGCCTGGTCGATTTGGTGCAGCAGTCAAGCCTGATACAAAACATTCATAAAATCTAGAAATTTGAGGTGATTGTTAGTGCATTTTCCCTTCCAGCTAGGCCGTACAACTCATAGAGGACAGCAGGCTTTAAAGGTGTCATTTCCTCTTGTTCGTGGCTGCTATTGCCCTCGTTTTTGGCGTCTAGAGTCATGTATATTGCTGTTGATGATTGTAATGCTAAATACTTTCATTCTGTGGAGTTGTAAGCAATTTTATGGTATCATATTGTTGGTTTGGCTTCAGCATCCGGGCGAAGTTGTCAAACTTGATCTGGGTATGTACCTATAATTCATATCTTGGCTAAATACAATATGGGTCATTGTTATTTTGATAATATCTCTTTTAGTTTTTCTGGGTTTGTTCATATGCTTTATATTTCATACATGCAATGCAAAAAACACACATGCAAAAACAACCCATGAAACCCTAAACACAAACGCATAAAAAAACACAAGAATTGGTTCAGGACAAACATATACAGAGGGGTGTATGTTACACCATGTAGAAAAAAGGGTTATGTAGTGGCACTACTTTAGACAAGGCAAGCACAAAGTGTTAAAGAGTATACATGTGTGTTTAGGAATAGAGTGGTTCAGTTGGGGGAAGATGTCATGGACCGTGAGGTGCTGATGAAGTACAAAGGCGGGCTGTTTGGGCACCCTAAGAGAGTTGTACTTCTTGCAAAACCTCAAGACATTGAAGAGGCATGTGCACAAGCACATTACCTAGAGCTAGATAAGAAAAGGAACTCTTCCTACAAGTAAAAACAATAGGTTAAAAAGCATCAATATGGTGGTGACAATAATAAGGACATGATGATGTTTTCTTGACAACAACAACATTAGAATAAAACACCAAGTGCTCTATCCTCTCTTGAACAAAACGTCTCGAATGCTAAACAACGTGATCAAACAAGAACGCTCCAAGGTTCCTTGTACATGATTTGCAACGGATAGGCTCGGTGGTATGATGTGATAATGTTGTTTACACAAAGGGACTCGCGCAGAATTTATGCATCACTCCATTCAAATATGTACTCTTTCCTTGTGAAATGGAACTTCTTCTAACTAGGTACAAAAAGGAAAGGCAAAAGGCAAGGATTAAGAGGGCTAATCTAAGGACAATGATATAATGCACATGCTATGATAGACAAATTCCCTTCCACAACCTAGCTCCGCTTCACCATGAGAACCAACAATTACACGGAGTAAGTGCAATCCCCTAAGGTAATCATATGATTTTCATGTTGTGAACTTCCATCCAAACACCCACAGCTGGCGCAATTTGAACAAGCATCCACAACCGAACTTATGCAAACAAGGTTCAGGCTAACTTTGCAAAGTGAGTTACCTTCGGCAATCCACGAAAAGTATGAACCAAAAGGGATTCATCCTATATCTTCACATAGGAAACATTATATCAATGAACTTCTAATCTATCAACTACGCTACTTTGAAACAATTCTTAACCATCTTGGAGACAATGAAGACCATGCTAACATTCCAAAATCACAAGATCAGCATGAAACATTCAACAGTAAGCTTGCATTAATCTTGAAGTGTATCTTTACAACAATCTCTCAATATCTCTTTAATGACTTCGAAGAGGCTCCTCTACTCTACTCCTTTCTAATCTAATGTATATTGTATTGTCCTTGTATCCTCCTTTACAAATGAGAAGAATGAGCCTTTTATAGACTCCAGAAATTACATGAAGGGCCAAGATTGATTTGCAAATCAATGGCCAAGATTTAGACAACACAAGGTAGTTACAACAACTTTTGCTTTTGACCAATGAGATGTTTACAACATGATATTCTACAAAGCTCCATCCTTATCCTCATCTTGGATGCTCAAGTTCAATGTATCTAGACATTATGAGGTGGCATGCTTAGATTGGATGATAATGACTTGATGCCAACACAACATCTTGCAAATTGGTTTAACCTTTTTGTGTTCACATTGCTTGAAACAACTTCCCGAATTTCAGATTTTTCACTTGTGGAATGTTGTGATGTAATCACACATCGTCCCATTGCAAATGGGGACCCCCTCTTTTTTTTGCTTTCTCGCTTCGTTTTGTTTTAAAGTTTAGTTTTGCTCTGAGCTTGTAGGGTTTTGGTAGTGTTGTTTTGCCCATGTCTCGACAATTTCTTGCCAATAGGTCTATATGCCTTCATCCTGATGCATGTCACTGAGACCCTGAAAATGACTAAGTCTGATATCCTAAAAATCCTAAAAAAATGACTAAGTCTGAAATCTGGTGGATCCTCAGAAATCTAGAATCTGCATGCTAAATCCTATGGATCCAGGACCTATCTCAAACATCCTGGAAGTATATTGATAAATATTTAAAGTATATCTGACTTATACCTAAACATATTTTCAATATACTTCCATTCAGGAAATCCAAAATTTGACTAAGGCAAGAAATTCCTCACTCCATGTCCAAACCCGCCCAGACTGGGTGGCCTCACAAGGCCCTCTTGGACAGTGTCTTCACCATCAGGAGAGCTTGTCCAGACAACACCCTCAAACCCGCCCAGGGAAAGTTAGGATATTTTCATGAGCTTTTGCCGATTGAAGGGAGTTAGGGAGTGATGATGGAGTCTAAAACTAAGATTTTGATGAAACTTCCATGCCTCACCTCCAAACCCGCCCAGACTGGGCTGCCTTGGCATGAGGTCATGGACTCAGTCTCCTGCACATTCATTTGTCCAGATAGAACCCTCAAATCCGCCCTAGGACAAAATGGTTAAGTTTAGAAGGTTTTCAAGCATAGGGCACTGAGAAATGATGAATTTCAAGCAAGGTTTGCAAGTAGGAGGGAAGTTAAGTAGATTATAAGCAACATTCCATGCATCATCTCCAAACCAAGCATTACTTAAACTCCTCCCAACAAGGATGAATTAATTGGAAAGAATGATGAAAGATCACTAAGCCTGATGTCCCAAAATCCTGAAAATTGGCTAAGCCGAAATCCTGAAAATTGGCTAAGTCTGAATTCTGGTGGATCCTCCAAAATCTAGAATTTGCATGTTAAGTCCTATGGATCCAGGACTCATCTCAAACATCTTGGAAGTATATTGATAAATATTTAAAGTATAAGAAACTCAATATCTGACTTAAACATGTTTTCAATATACTTCCATTCAGGACATTTCCGATATGGCGACAAGACTTGCATTCCAAGCACACCTTCTAAACCCGCCCTACCTAGGCGGCCTTGGCATGGGGTCTTGGATTCAAGGTTGTGATCACGCACTTTCTCCATACACTGCCTCCAAATCCGCCTTAGGGAGAGAATTTTCAAAGTTTAGAAGAGATTTTGAGTAAGTTCAAGACAAAATCCAAGGGTGGTATCCCAACCCGCCCAGCTTGGGCGGCTTCACAGGGTGTTTACGGATGATGTCTCCACCAGGTGACACTCTCCAAACATCACTCTCAAACCTGCCTAAGGAAAGTAATCAAGTTTATAAAGTGTTTCAAGTGCAAAGCTTTAGGATGTGAGGTAAAAGTTTACAAGTATGAAGAGGTTAAACGAGTTTCAAGTTAAATTCCATGGGTCACCTCCAAACCCGCCCTACCTGGGCGGCCTCAAGAGGTCCTCATGGATTGTATCTCCTGCTACATGAAACACTCCAGACATCGTCCTCAAAACCGCCCTAGGAGAAAAGTGGTTAAGTATTGAGGTTTTTCATGCACAAAACATTGAGATATGATGACTTGTAAGTAAGGTTTATGAGTTTGAGTGAAGTCAAAGCTACATTCCAAGTGTCACTCCTCAACCTGCCCTACCTGGGCGGCCTTGACATGAGGACATGGATGATGTCTTCATCTCCACAAAGCATTACAAGATGATGAAATTTCAATGGAGACTTCAAGGTTTGAAAGAGTTGAATGAGTTTTAAGTTAAAATCCAAAGGTCACCTCTAAAGCCACCCTACCTGGGCGGCCTTAAGAGGTCCTTGTGGATTATATCATCTGCCACATGAAGCACTCCAAACATTACCTTCCAAGCTGCCCAGGGTGAAGAACAACGTAAGTTGCAAGTTTGTTTGATTTCAATGATCATGATCACACCAAGGAGATGAGATAGTCAAGTTGAGATGAGTGAAAAGTTTCTAAGTACTAAATCCAAGGCTCACTCTCAAACCCGCCCTACCTGGGCGGCCTAGAGAGGTGAGTTTGGAATATGATGTCTAAACGCTGCAACTACTCCATCCTGACTCTCCAAACTCACTATGATGCTTCATACTCATGCAAGATCACTCAAGAAGAGGGAAGTTGGTGAAAATTTCAAGTCATAAGGTAAAATCCAAACTCTATAACCAAGGCCGCCCTTCCTAGGCGTCCTAGACACCTAACCATGGAGAATGTGTTGTACTCCTCAAGATCATTCCTAAACTCCTCCTAACAATGATGAATCAATTGAAAAACAAGGAAAATCACTAGGTCATGCAAATGGAGGAGGGAAGAGTGTCAAGGTTAAGATAGAGAGTGTTCACATTGAATAATCCTCACAACCCCTCCAAAGCTGCCCTTCCTAGGCAAGTTTCACCAAAACATGTGGATAGAATCATCAAATATCTTATGTTTACCTTTCAACTTCACACAAACACCTTAAAAATGGCTAAGTCTTGATGAAGTTGGAGAGGAAGGCCATCAAAAGGAGGAAATGAACATTGAATGAAGTTTAAGTTTAAAATCCACATGCTACCCCCAATCCCGCCCATGCTAGGCGGTGTTGAGCCCTTCATCCGGACAACATCATGTCATTCACATGACATCCTCCACTTGTCGCTTTCAAACCCGCCCAAGGAGAAAGCTTATCAAGTTTACAATATTTTAAGTTCAAGTGCAAGGAGATCATGAAGTTTTGATGAAAGTTCATAGGTTTGAAGGTATTTGAATGCATTTCGAGGAAAAATCCAAAGGTCACCTCCAAACCCGCCCTACTTGGGCGGCCTCAAGAGGTGCCCATGGACTCTGTCTCATCCACAACACACCCTCCAGACAACACTCCTAAAGCCGCTCAGGGGTGAAAACCACAAAATTTGCAAGCATAAAATAATGAAGATGAACATGTCAAAGCTGAAATGAGCAAGTTTGAAGGAGTGCAAAGTTGTTTAAGTTGAAAATTCCATGTGTCATCCTCCAGCCCGCCCTTCCTAGGCGGCTTTGACCCCTTTGCTTGGACTACATGTCCTCCACAATGCATATTCCATACACCCCTTCCAAAGCCGCTCAGCTTAGGCGGCCTAGAGCCTAGAACATGGATATCCACATCATTCACTCCATACACTTCCTTCAAATCCGCCCATCCTTCTAAGGTTTTCCATCTCATTCAAGGAGGTCAAGTCATCATTGAAACAAGTGAAGAGGTCTTAAATTATCAAAGTAAAGCCAAAAAATGCTTAAGTCATGAAAATCCACACACAACCTTCAATCCCGCCCTTTCTAGGCAGTCTTGAGCACTTTGCCTAGACAATGTCATGTCATTCACAAGACACTCTCCGCCTATCACCTCTAAACCCGCCCAAGAAGGTCGGCCTAGACACTCAAGCATGGAATTTCACGTTCCACAGTCCAGACATGCCTTTCAAACCCGCTCAAGCTAGTCGGCCAAGAAGAGAGGTGAATTGTGAAGTGAATTCAAAGTGTAGCTTTCCAAGTTTGATTTTGACAAGTGATGGATGCTTTGGAATGTCATTGTTTTAATCCCACATACATAAGGTGAATGTAATTTGTTGTTGAAAATCCTTTATATCGAGTCTTAATTTGATGTGTTTCTTCTTGTAGGTGATGAAGGATCCAAGGAGGTGAATAGCGAGAGCTCATACATGAGAAGTTTGGAAGGCGGAGGAAAGTTGCTCAAATTTGTCATCGTCATCACATGGAGGAGAGCTCCTGCATCAAGTTCATCTTACTTTGAAGACTTTGTAGACATCAACGCCATGCGAAGGGGAGCTAGTCTAAGATGATCAAGGTTACAAGTGTAGTTCATCATCAAGAGCATCATCTGTTCGAGGCGAGGATCAGTGGAAGGTTGTCACTTCACCACGCACATCTTGAAGGAGGTCATCATCCAGAAGCTCACATATCATGTGCCAGACAAGAAGAACTCTCATCAGGCACTAGTCTGCTCCATGAGTCCATGCAACTGTCCAGAGGCATAGTCCTGCACAAGCACAACAACATCAAAAGATGAGAGATGAGCATGATCATCAAAGCGATCCATGAGTTACATCAAGACAACAAGAAGAAAATATTCTAAGTAAAGTGAACATGAAGTGACTCACGCTAGTTCATTCAAAGATGCTGAGGTGGTACGTACACATCATCAAGCCAATCGCATTCTGCCATGTAAGAGGGCCCACCATAAAGATACTCCAAAGATGCTTATCACATTGGAAATTGTGCCTTCATTGCCTCTTTTATGTTCTAAAAATAGCAAAATTTGTAACAAACTGCCTTGTTGTCTCAATCTCGGCCGTTGATTGCTAAATCAATCTGAGCCATTCATTCTAATTCTTGAGCTCTATATAAGGCTCACTACTCTCATTTGTAAAGGGGACATTATTAGAGTTAGAAGAAGATCATTAGAGGGACAATAGAGGGGAGATTAGAGATTAGAAGTAGAGATCAAGTAGGAGTAGAGTATAGAGGGAACTCTTCAAAGTCATGGAGAGAAACATGAGATTGTCGTAATCACACATTTCAAAAGTAATACAAGCTCATTGTTGTTGTTTTGCATGGTCATCTTGTGGTCTTGAAATGTTAGCATGGTTTGAATTTCTTGGATGTGATGGAGAGATGTTTCCAAGTAGAGTTAGATTAGAAGTTCATTGATGTGATGCCAATATGTTAAGATATTTGATGAATTCCTTAATGGTTCATATTTTTTGTGGATTGTCGATGACAACTCACTTTGCAAAGTTAGCCTGAACCTTTACATGCTTTAGTTCGGTTGTGAAGATTGTTCAAGCTGCGCCAGCTGTGGGTGTTTGGATGAATGCTTTGCAATTTGAAAATCCTTGAGTTACCTTAGAAGATTGCACCGAACTTTGTGTAGTTGTTGGTCCTCATGGCGAAGCAGAGTTGGGTTATATGAGGAATTTGTCTATCTTGACATGATCCATCACTTCATTGTCCTTAGATTAGCTTTTTCAACCTTTGTCTTTTGCATTTTCTTTTCATAGCCAGTCGGAAGAAGTCCCATTTCATGAGGAAGAAGTTCCCTTTTATAAGGAAGAAGTAACACATTTGAGTGGAGTAAGGAGCATATTCAGCGCAAGTCCCTTTGTGATTACTAGCATGATCACATCAACTACTGAGTCTATCCATAGCAAAACACGAATAAGGAACCTTGGAGTTGTCTCGATTGATCACATTGTTTAGCATTTGAGAGACTTTGTTCAAGAGAGGATAGAATACTTAGTATTTTATTCTAATGTTGTTGTTGTCAAGAAAACATCATCAACATGGAACTTGGCTCCTTGAACTTGAAACTTGTCGAATTTCCTCTTGTTGTCTTGATGTAATTCATGAAGCGATGATGCTCACGCTCATTTCCCTTTTCATGTGATGTTCTTGCAGGACTCTGGACTCTTGGAGTTTTAAGGTGGAAGATGTCTTGTGCGTGACTTCTTGTAGTAGACTTGCATTCGATGGATGCACATGAAATAGGCAACTCTGGATGATGACTCCTTCTCATGCATGGTGAAGTGATACTCCTCGGACATATGAGGTTATCTTCTATGTGCAAATGATGATCTTGATGTAAGCATCCCTCCGTGTGACGATGATGTCTTCCTCCTTGAATGGCCTTAAGTGAAACTCCTCTTGTTTTGAAATTCTTCTACGCAAAGTCTCACCATCTTTTGTCCATTACCTACACAAGAGAAGCAACTATCAATGTGAAAACACTTGATTATCAATAACATTTCATTATTAATCCCTAACATACTTGCTTTATGTTATGAAGAAAGCCATATTTTCATGTTTTAACTTTGCTTTCTAGTTCTTTCCCAAGCCGACTTGCTAGGCCGACTTGTATACGCACGTTTGGAGAGGCAGTCTGGAGTGTGGAGTGTAAAATCCATGTCAGGGTGTGAAAGCCGCATAGGCTAGGCGGGTTTAGGGTAGGTGTGAGGAATTTCATACTTAAACATTTTTCATCTTCACTTTGATTTCACCTTTCACTTTGCGAGACCTAAGGCATTGGATTGCTTGGGCGGAGTTAGAGGAGTAGTTTGGAGTGTGCAACTTGAAATTCCATGCTGTAGTGTCTAGGCCGCCCAGGAAGGGCGGGTTTGAGATAGGGTCTTGGACTTTGATCCCCCCTTAGTCAATTTTCCTTCAACTCATCAAGGGTCATTACTTGTCTTGATCATGAACTTAACTTGTTCCAACCCTAAGCACACCTGGAACATGAGTAGGGAATGCTTACCATGACAATCCAAGCCTAAATGAGAAAACCGCCCAGGCTGGGTGCATTTGATGGTGAAGCAAGGAATTTTTGTTTTTGAAGCTAAGTTTTCTAAATTTCCTTCCAAAATCAACACACTTAGCCCTCTTTCCTTAGGGCGTATTTGAACTAGGTCTAGGGAATTTTGATGTTTTCCATCTTTTTATGACTCTTTCTTCAACTTCATCAAGACTTAACGTTGTTGAGGTGTCTATGTGAAGTTAGAAGGCACACTTGGAATGTTGAGTGACTTTGTCTATATGCCTTAGTGAAATCTGCTTAGGAAGGGCGGGTTTGGAGTGATAACATGGATTTTGCAACTTGAACACTCTCCATCTTGATCTTGATGCTCTTCCCTCCTTTGTTTGCATGACTTAGTGATCTCTTCATGTTCTTCATGTAAATTACCTTCATTTGAGTGAAGTCAAGAAGTGATCTGATTGACATTTGAAGTATTCTCCATGTGCAATGGTGGAGACCGCCTATGATGAGCAGCCTTGAAGGTGATATGTGGATTTGACTCCAATACTTGTAATTTTCAATGATTTTCACCTCCTTATTGGACTTGCATGCATGTGGAAGCAGATGGGTGGAGTTGGTAGGCAAATGATGAGTGGCATGACTACTCAAACACTTGATTCCATGCTCACCTCCCTAGGCCGCCCAGGTAGGGCAGGTTTGGGAGTATGGTGTGGATTTTGACTACAACATGCTTATCTTTATCTTTGAGCAAGCTTCGTATCTTCCATGGTTGCAATTTGCCTTTATCATCATCATCATCATCATCTTTTCCTTGCAACTTTCCTAAGATCTTTCTCTTGAATGGTTTGGAGGGTTGAATGTGGAGTAGTTCATGCACAGATCAAGGAATCCAAGACCTCATGTCTAGGCCGCCCAGGTAGGGCGGGTTTGGAGGTGAGGCATGAACTTCACACTTAGAAAACTTTCATTCTTCTAGACTTGATCATCTCATCCTCCAAGTGTTCCTCTTCATCATTTTCATTGATTTTACTTGCAAATTGTGTTGTTCTCATCCCTGGGCGGTCTTGGAAGCTCTGTGTGGAGAGTGTAGTGTGAGACATGACAGGGTCCAAGACCCCCTCTTGAGGCCGCCTAGGTAGGGCGGGTTTGGAGGTGATCGTTGGATTCTTCTTTGAAATGCTTTTGCTTCCTTCAAACTTATAAACTTTCCCTGGAATTTTATCATCTCCTTGTCTTTTGTGCTGAAAATCTTGTAAATTTGACAATTTTGTTCCTTGGGCGGGTTTAGAGGGAGTGTCTGGAGAGATTCTCCTAGTGATGGCATTGTCCATGAGCACCTTGTGAGGCTGCCTAGGTTGGGCGGGTTGAGAAGCAACCCTTGGATTCTACCTTAGATTCATTCAAACCAATGAATTTCCTTAGAATTTTATCATGTCTTTGTCCTCAACACCTTACAAACTAGAAAACTCTCTTCCTTGGGCGGATCTGGAAGCAGTGACTGGACAAGTGCATGTGCAGGACATCGAATCCATGACCCTATGCCAAGGCTGCCCAGGTAGGGAGGATTTAGAGGTGATGCATGGAATTTTTATCAAAAGATGTCCTATGTCTTCAATCTTGCAAGTTAAACTTAATTCTAGACTCCATCATCACTTCCTAACTCTCCTCAATTGGAAAAAGCTCGTGAAAATATCCTAACTTTCCCTGGGCGGATTTGGAGGCTCTGTGTGGAGAGATTGTCCTTGTGAAGACCTTGTCCATGACTACTTTGTGAGGCCGCCCAGGCTGGGCGAGTTTAGCAGGTGTGCTTGGAATTTCTTGCCTTAGTCAAATTTTGGATTTTCTTGAATGGAAGTATATTGAAAAATATATTTAAGTATAAGAAAATTTCTTATACTTTAAATATTTTTCAATATACTTCCAGGATGTTTGAGATAGGTCCAGGATCCATGGGATTTAACATGTAGATTCTAGATTTTTGAGGATCCACCAGATTTCAGACTTAGTCATTTTTTCAGGATTTTCAGGATATCAGACTTAGTCATTTTCAGGGTCTCAGGGACATGGATCAGGATGAAGGCATATAGACCTTTAGCAAGAAACTGTTGAGACCTGGGCAATACAACACTACCAAAACCCTACAAGCTCAGAGGAAAACTCAACCTAAAGCAAAACAAAGACATAGAGCAAGAAAAAAAAGAGGGGGTCCCCATTTTCAATGGGGCGATGTGTGATTACATCACAACAGGACAATAACAAGAAAAATGCTATTCCAATAATTAATGCAAAAGATAAGGGCAAACCAATTCTTAGAGTTGTTCTAGGAGCCGAAGGGGCTGCCCCCTAGACGACTATAGAACATAAGATTCAATTGTTGCCCGATTGAGCTTTTACAAACATTGGGCTGTACTGTCAAAGTGTTCTAGAGGCTAATGAGGTTAAGTTGCAGCCATTGGTAGTCATAGAGCAAGATGTGATCGGACCGATTACTTTGCCTTGTGGTTCTCCTATTGTTGTTGTGCCAAAGAAAGACGAGACTTGGCGAATGTGTGTTTGATTATAAGGCATTGAGCAAAATTACAATAAAAAATAGGTACCTGCTGCCCTGTATTGATGGCTTATTGGATCAACTACAGCATGCTAAGTAACTTACAAAGTTCGACCTAAAATCAGGGTATCACCAAGTTCGAATCAAAGAAAAAGATGTATGGAAATCAATGTTTATGACTAAGCAAGGATTGTTCGAGTGGCTTGTTCTACTGTTTGGATTGTGCAACAGTCCAACTACCATTATGGGGTTGATGAAAGAGTTACTTTGGCCACTTATTGATTATCGTGCGATTGTTTATTTGGATAATATCTTGGTCTTTAGTAGAATGTATGAAGAACATGTTTGTCATCTTAGGCAAGTACTTCAAGTGTTAAAGGAGATCTCATTGCTTTGTGAGTGGTAAGAAGCGTGAGTTTGCAAGAATATCACTTGTCTATCTTGGACACGTGGTGGGTAATGGTAAAATCAAGATTGATCTTGCAAAGATCGAGGCCATTGTGAATTGGCCAAAGCCCACATCTATCATGGAGGCCACTGTGCTGTCTGTAATTATCCTAAATGGGGATTTTTTTTCAAGTTTGAATTTCCAGGCTTTCCTAAATTCTGATTTCTGATTTTCTGCTTAAACCCTAATTTTCTGAACTTCTGCTTTTCAAATCAGACTTAAACAAACACTTATAACAGCCTATAAACATGCCAAATCATCATATAAACATTGCCAACATGATTGCCAATCATATACTTGAATTCCACAATGAAATACACATTGAAAACCACTTCAATTCACAACCACAATGACTGAAAATGTAAATCAGAAGTCTGCTGCTATAAATCAGATCTTATGAGGTCTTCAAATACATCAAATGTCATGGGCAATCAAGCCAAACATGCCCAGCTACAAATCTGTTATAAACCCTAAGGTTTTACATACCAAAAACATAAGCAAAATGACCTCCAAATGATGGCAAATGACCTCCAAGGTGTGGTGCCCCAATTAGGGCTTGAAACCCTAAGACAATGTATCCTCAAACACCAAGAAGTCTGCTCCAAATGATGTACTCAGGTCTGCTAGGGTTTGCTGCTCCGGAAAGTGATTCCAATGATGCCAAAGAAGCCAATAAACCACCAAAAAGACTCCACCAATGATGGTGCCCCACAAGTAGGGCAAAACCCAATGCAAATGATGTCTCAACCACCAAAGAGAAATCCTTCGACAAGGGTGAATTATGTCTGCAACTCTGCTGCTCCAAAATCTGCTGTAAATCAAACCCTAATCAGCAATGATATCACCCAAGTTGCCTCCAAGTGAAGTCGCTCCTCGTCCAAGATATAGCACTCCAACCCTAGGGTAAACCCTAGTCAATATGCACCACGCCACACCAAAGAGAAGTCTTCAATATGATCTTCAAATCTGATATATAAATCTGCCCAACAAGCAATGAAGCATGAGTAGAATCCTCTAATGGATGAGCTAGGTTTTCGTCCAACTCCTCCTAGGATGCTTGAGGTTTTTGTCCCAAGATCCTTATGCTAAGAGATAACTCCCAATGAACGAATGAATGGTGAATGATGATTTGAAATGCCTCAATCGACCTTGTATTTATACATGACTCAACTCACCTTTTCCCTCTTGGCCAACCTAGAAGGATATTTCCATTTTTATTATTATTTATCTTATTTTATTATTAGAAAGATATGATTTTATTATTTTCTATCTTATTTTCTCACGCCATCTCCAAGTGCCAAGGGTGAGGTGTTAGCTAATATTTAATCTCCCATCACAAGTTGTCCAATCAACAAAGTATAAAGATGATCTCCTCAAGGTTGGCGCATGCATGTATATGACCAATGTCTCATCATCAAAGTGGCATCAAACATAGGATTAAAACAACTTCATGTCTTAGCAAATGTTATGACAAGTCTTCACACTCCCAATCCAACAAGATGACAAGTCTCCATACCAAGTGGTTCGCTCCCATGGCAAGCATATGCTAGTGAATGAAAGAGACACACACAATATTATTAGGATCATACCTTCAACCCTTAATTTGCCATCCAAATCCTCCCAAGTGTGAAAACAAGTCCTCCAATCCTCCGGAAGTGATCACTCCGAAAATGGGGACATTACACTGTCCAATATATGTGTAAGTTTGTGAAATCTTTCTTCTATGTTGTTGCTCCTTTACTTGCTATGATAGGGGCTGGAAAGTGTTTTCATTGGGGTGCAAAACAGCAGCTTGCATTTGAAGAATTGGAGTACAAAATCAATCATGCACCTGTGTTCGCTTTGCCCAATCCTCAGCACCATTTTGAAGTTGAAATTGATGCTAGTGACTATGCTGTAGGGGCTGGTTTGATGCAAGGAGGAATACTGGTTTGTTATCATTTTGAGTTGTTCAAAGGGGTTGTCCTAAACTATAATACATATGACAAGGAGTTGTATGCTTTGGTCTTTGCAATCATTATCTTGTGGCCAAAGAAACAGTGGTTGATCTGAAATTTGGTTAAGATGTTTGGATTGGGTTGGTTCTGCACATGGGACATGCTGTAAGTATACTTGCAATAGAGAGGTGGTCACTTGTAGGGGATCTGTAGGTATTTTGTATTGTTGCAAGTACACTTGTAGCAATGGAAGTCACTGTAGGTTTTCTATTACATGCTACAGGTGATTCTCTTGTTTTCCAATTGGCATAGGATCACTCGTGGGTTTGTCTTGTGCAGGTTATTGGGAACCAAATCTTCTGCTAGAATCATTATTGAGAGCGATTCTTATTGGTTTCAGCAATGTTGCAAGTATTGGAAAAGAATGACAGCGAGTGTGTGTTCGGAAACCAGTTCTATAGTTGTCTTGGTGGTTGTTTGAAACATCATCATGGGGCCTATAGGGTCAACGATCCATATTTATACTTGCTATAGGTTCGTTTTTAGGCAAATAGTAGCAGTTGGAAGGGCAAATGGGCAGAGTAATACAAGGGGGACAGATTTGTTCATGCTGGTAGCAATTGATGATTTTCATTGGCGTGCATATGAAGATGGTTGGAGCTTATCGTTGCGAGCAACATTAGTTAGGGTCACACGTATTTTTGTGTTGGTGGTGGGCTGTTCATTTCTACTTGTACCATGATTGCTCTTATTCTATTGACAGACGATATTCCGTTTTGGATGTTGGTTGAGATGATTGAGGTGGTGGTTGAGTTGGTAATCAAAGGGATTGTTCTTGTAGACAGTTTCTTGTTAGTTACCATGGACAACTGTTGCCATAGAAGGCAACAATCCATCTTCCCAAACCAATGGGACAAATGGAAGAATATAGTGTAGAGAAGAAGATGATAAAAGGATTTAGTTGGCTTGTGGAAGACACTCTTATGACTAGTTTGAGAAAAACAAAAAGTGTACAGGGTTATTTTGAAGCGTAGGAGTAGAGTGGAGGCAGAGGAGATCGGTAGGATTGTAAAACAGCTCCATTAAAACTATTTAATTGTTATGATCTCCATGTATTGGCATTGAATTAGTGAATGGGATGCTTGTAGCATACCCTTCCTAGAGTTTTTCACCCATTTGTTTTCTCCAGTTGAAGATTTGTGTCATGTGTTATTGCATTTTGTGTGCCTTGTTTATTTATTTAATACCTTTTTGTTAATTCAATTAATTATGTTGTTGCAAGGTATTAAGCTTTTAAGACAAAATTGCTGAGAGTTGTGGACAAAGAGCTAGCTTAGAAATCCATTGTTGTAGATACTCTAGGGTTATCAACCCATAGGTTTATGGATCAATGGTGCATATGGATCATCAACTACTCCAATACTTCCAGGCACCTTTGATCATCAACGACTCCAATACTTCCAGGCTCAAACAAAACTCTAAGTAAACTAGACACTACAAGTGGATGGGCTTCCTTCAAGAGTTCCATTTGGTGATAAAATACAAATGGGGTGTGTCTAATAAGGCATGATATGTTGTCAAGACCACCTCTTCTTTCAGTGGTTAGTACTCTTACTTTGTAGGAGCTTTTTTCTTGAGAGGTATGTTTTGAAGATTTTGAAAATGACAAGGATTTCAACAAGATATACCAGCAGACAAAGAGGGAGAAGTGGCTGATTTTGAGCCAAACCTAGACTATTTCCTCAAAGATGGGCTTCTTCTACAAAGCAGGTAAGTTGTGCATACCTAAGGAGAGAAGATTGTTTTTCATGCATGAGGCTCATACCTCTAGAGTTGTAGGACATTTTGAAGTGATTAAGACTGTTGTGAACTTTCAGCAGTATGTTTATTGGCCATCCATGCAGGTGGATGTGTCTTTAGGGGCCTGCTAAGTTGTGCAGTACAAGTAAGCCAAGCAATCCGAAACTTGGGCTGTACCAACCACTACCAATGCTTACCAGACCATGGGAGAGCATCTCGATGGATTTTGTGAGCAGTCCTCCAATGTCCAAATGTGGGCACGACTACCTATTTGTGGTGGTGAACTTTCTTAACAAGATATGTGTGTTGATTGCATGTAAGTACCTTAAGGGAAGTGACTGCTGAATTCTTCTTCAATTATGTTTGGGTATACTTTGGACTTCTAGGGAGCATTATATCATATAGGGATACTCATTTTTTGGGCAAGTTTTGGTGTACGTTGTGGGAAAACATGGACAACTTGTTTGAAGCTTTCCATCCCCAAATAGATGGACAGACAAAAGTTGTGAATGGAACTTTGCTGCAGCTTCACACGGTGATGCAGAGTTATAGGTAGTAGTTGATAAGTTCACAAAAAGAACCTAGATTCCAATGCTTCTTTCACAGGTTTACAAAGGTGTTTATGATTATAAGCCTACACAAGGCTACTCAGGAGGTTGACTTAGCCTAGGACCACACCCTAGTGTCCACCACTCAGGGTACTCAACTCTCGCTTTGGGGAGTCACAGCTCAACCCAACCTAGATGCACAGTCCACCTTCAAGAGCTTACAATCTACTACCAACACTCCCACCAATAGGATCTTTAAATCACAACTAGCATATACTTGTCTAGGACATGAAGGAAACAAGGTTTCTGACCCAAAACCCAAATTTTATATCAAGGAGGACAGTGGACAGCAAACTGTGGCATGACCGTCCTGAAACAGTGTTTTAGGATGACTCATTTCTTGTAGCCCAAGAGTACGATGAAAGCAACAATAACTACTCAGAATATTAAATGACCATCAGTTCTAAATGCATAACCAAATACCCTTTATGAACATGTATTCCTCCATCAGCATGCAGACTCATACTGTACCATTTGCGTTCAGAGACAGCAGACTGTCATTTTCCTGAAAAAAAGGCCTAGTTTTTGAGGTTAGGAGAAGGAAATGTATCAAGGACCCTTGCCCTGGATCAGTTGGACTCCTGCACAGGTCTGTCTTCACACTAAGACACAGAAATCAACCTCCATTTAATCAAACACTTGACTGTTTCTGGTATTCTCACTGTCTTCTGCCTTGCATAGCTAACTAGTCACTGTTTTTGACTAGTTAGAGTCATGCCATACACCTTGGAGGGAGGAGAATAACCTTGTAAACAACAAAAAGCATGAAACCAAAACTAACTTCCTCCATCCCACTGAAAATGGGTGGTATCTTTCAGAGGATAGAGGAGGAATGACACATTTTGCCCAAAACCCTAGTCTTGGAGGGTTTAGAACCAGTTTACACAAAACGAATTGAAACTAATACCACAAGATGTTTCAAAGGCTCAAACTGCATGCAAATGGAAGCTACTTCGAAAACCTAACACATTTTCCAAGCCTTATTTCTTGAACAGTCCGTACTGGGCTGTACAGAATGACTGTCTACAGGAAAAATGCAGAAATCACTGTTTTTCAATAAAAAAAAACTCCTCCTTCCATTTTTGTCGTCATGTTCATACAATAAATTGTTTATAGAAAGTTTTTGGAACCTTTCCTCTTCTCTTCCAACCGTACAACTGCCCATCAAAAGCAGTGAAGCGTTGGAAATTGCCTTTTCTTCAAAAATACTAAGTTTCAAAAGGAGAATACCTAGAAAATAGGCCTTAACTAACACTCTAATGGACTAGTCAATCAAAATGAACTAAGTCCTTATTACAACATGAGAATGGCTTCCAAAGCCTTAGAGAAAACCAAAATAACAAGACACAGAACATGATATAGTAAAAAATGACTAAAACTGGGAGCGCCTGCACCATACTCCCCCTGTAGGAAAAACTCAAGTCCCTTGAGTTGCCAATTGTTGAAGAGTCATGCCATGTTTCAAGATATCTGCTTCAGTCATCCAGGTGGCCTCTGAATCAGGAAGATCCTTCCATTTCACCAAGTAGTCTTTATAGACACCTCTCCTAGTCTTCTTGACAACTTTGGAATCCAGAATGCACTCCAACTGTAAAGGTTTGCTTGGAGGCAAATCCTTAATCCAATCAACATCTTCAGTCACCACATCTGATCCACTTTCACCAGGCAATGGAGGTCTGAAAGGAAAAAGATCACAAACATTGAAAATTGGAGAGATACCAAGGCTGGATGGTAACTCAATCTCATATGCATTTGGACCGAACTTGTGCACAATTTTGCATGGCCCAATCTTCTTCATCAGGAGTTTAGTTGGCTGACCTTTTGGCAGTCTTTCTTTCCTCAGATATGCTATAACCAAGTCACCAACTTTGAATTGCACTTCTCTTTTCTTCAAATCTGCCTTTTCCTTGTACTTTGTGACTGATTTTTCTAGTTGCAACTTGACTTGATCATGGACTGTTTTCATGGAGGCAGCAAACTCTTCACCAAGTGCACTCCTTCTATCCCATCCTTGGAGATCTTTTAGTTCAAGTTGCCTCTTGGATGAAAGCCATAAACTACCTCAAAAGGACTTTTTCCAGTGCTCCTATTTCTTGAATCATTGTAGGCATATTCAGCCTGACTGATAACCAAGTCCCATGCCAAACCATGCTGCTTTCTAAGGCATCTTAGAAGGTTTCCAAGTGATCTATTAACCACCTCAGTCTGACCATCAGTTTGTGGATGGTAGGCTGATGAAAAGGACAACTGTGTGCCCAACTTCTTCCACAAGGTCCTCCAGAAGTGACCTACAAACTTAGAATCCCTGTCAATTACAATGGACAATGGCAAACCATGAATTCTTACTATGTCTCTGAAAAACAGACCTGCAACATGAGATGCATCATTTGTGCATTTACATGGCACAAAATGAGCCATCTTGCTGAACCTATCAACAATAACAAACACACTATCCACCCCTCTGGCTGTCCTGGGTAACCCAAGCACAAAATCCATGCTGATACTTTCCCAAGGTCTGTTGGGAATAGGAAGGGGCTGGTATAGACCTGCATTTGAAGACACACCCTTGGCCCTTTGACAGATTGCACAACTAGCTACATACTTCCTCACATCTGATTGCATCTTTGGCCAAAAAATAGAACCTTGTGACTTGTTCTAGTGTCTTTTCTAAGCCAAAATGTCCTCCTAAAGAACCATTATGCTTCTCCTTGATGATGTTGTCCCTCATGGAGCACTTAGGGACACACAATAAATTGCCCTTAGACAAGAGGCCTTCTTGCAAAACAAAATCTACATACTCTCCATGGAATGTGTTAGCCAAGTTCACACAAACATCATAAGCCTCTTTGAAATCAGAATCTTCTTTATACAACTCCTTTAAACAGTCAATACCCATGCTTTCTAACTGAATTTCATGAACAAGAAGCAACCTCCTATTCAATGCATCGACCACCTTGTTAGAGACACCTCTTTTGTGCTTAATTGTGAAGGTATAAACTTGTAGCTGTTCCATCCATTTAACATGTCTATGGTTCAATTTTTCTTGACTGTTTAGAAAGCTTAAAGCATGATTGTCAGTAAACACAATAAATTCTTTGGGCAGCAAATAATGTCTCCATTTTTTAAGAGTTTGCACCATTGCATAGAGTTCTAAGTCATAGGTAGAATACCTTTGCTTGGCTTCATTCAACTTTTCTGAAAAGAATGCCACCGGATGTCCTTCTTGACTGAGAACGGCACAAATAGCTTGCTGGCTTGCATCACACTCGACAACAAACACCTTATCAAAATCAGGAAGTACTAAAGTAGGTATCTTAGCCACCTTTGTTTTCAGCAACTCAAAACTATCATCAGCTTCCTTTGTCCATTGGAATCTACACTTGACTCCACCCTTGATGGTGTTGAGGATGGGAGCACTAATGTGACTGAAACCTCTGATAAACTTCCTATAGAAAGTCGCCAATCCATGGAAACTTCTCACATCTCCCACTGTTTTTGGGGTAGGCCAACTGAGAATAGCCTTAGCCTTAGAGGGATCCATCTTCAAACAACCATTAGAAATGACAAATCCAAGGTATACAAGTTCAGTTTTCATGAAGTCACATTTGTCTAAGTTGATCATCAACTTGTGCTCATGTAGCTTCTCCAACACCTGACCAACATGCTTCACATGCTCTTCCCTTGTCTTGCTGAAGATTAGTATGTCATCAAGATAAACAATAACAAATTTACCAATGAATTCAACTAATACCTCATTCATCAGGCACATAAATGTACTTGGAGCATTGCTAAGACCAAATGGCATAACAAGCCATTCATAAAGACCTTCATTGGTCTTGAAAGCAGTCTTCCATTCATCTCCCTGTCTGATCCGGATTTGATAATATCCAGATTTCAAATCTATCTTTGAATAGTAGCATGATCCTCCAAGATAATCCAGAAGATCTTCAATCCTTGGCATTGGGAACCTGTACCCTATGGTGATCTTGTTGATGGCCCTGGAATCCATGCATAGCCTCCACTTTCCATCCTTCTTAGGAGCAAGTACACTTGGAACTGCACAAGGACTTAAACTCTTCCTAATCAGCCCTTTCTCCAAGAGATCTTGAATTTGCCTTGCCACCTCTTCATTTTGCTGTGGTGTCAACTTATAGGCAGCCTTGTTAGGTAATGTAGCACCAGGTATTAAGTCAATTTGATGACTAATATCCCTCATGGGTGGTAAGGAGTTGGGAACTTCCTCTACCACAAAGTCTTGATACTTATCTAGAAGTTGCTGCACTTCCAATGGAATCTCCTTTTGTTTTTGATCTTGCTGATCTGATCCACTCTTGGGCTTCATGACCAAGGCATACCCTTGGTTATCATTCTCCTTCAAGAGGTTTAGGAACTCTTTGCCATTCACCAACATGACACTGCTGTCATTTTTCTTCCCCCCGGGCTGCTCCAACATAGGATCCATCTTGAATGGTCTTCCATTCTTGGTGATGACATAAGTGTTCTTCTCACCATCATGCTGAGCTTTAACATCATACTGCCATGGACGGCCAAGAAGCAGATGACATGCATCCATAGGGATGATTTCACATAGCACTTTGTCCTTGTAGTCACCAATTGCAAATTCAACCCAAGTTTGTTCTTCCACCATGAAACTTTGGTTCTTGTTCAACCAAGAAATCTTGTGAGGACTGACATGAGGCAGCCTCTTCAACTTGCACTTCTCCACCATCTCAGTGGATACCACATTCTCAGTAGATCCTGAATCTACTATGATTTTGCAAAGCTTCCCATAGGCTAGGCCTTGGGTTCTAAAAAGGTTCTTTCTCTGAGGGGGCTCTTGTTTCAATGGCATCTTCAACATAGACCTCTTAATCATCATACTTTCTCCTTCTAGAACAGGTGCAACACTTCCCATTGGTGAATTCACACTCTCACAGTCATCATCTTTCACTAACTGATTTCTCTTTCCACTGTCATGAGAGCTGCTGGCTTTCTCTGGGCATTTGTTCATTGTATGGCCAACTTGGTTGCAGCCATAACACCTTCCAGTGAAGACTCCTGGTCCTCTACCTCCTCCACCATTTTTGCCCCTTCTATTAGGCCTTCTCCAACCTCTGAAGCCTCCTCTATGCTCTGTCTCAGGTGATGTTTCTTGCTGACTGTTATTTTCAGTTTTGTGGAATTGTCCACGGCCAAAACTGCCTCTTCCTCTTTGGTTTCTGCCACCTCTTCCTCTGGCACTCTGTTCACCCTTCCTTCTCAGCTTTTTCTCTGCTCTAGAGGCCAACAAGAAACATTCATCCACTGTTTTAGGGATCACTAAACTGATCTCATCTTGTAGATTGTATTTCAGATCATTTAGGTACCTAGCCAGCATCCCTTTTTCATCTTCATTATGATTGGCCCTCATACTAAGTCTATGAAATTCTTCTGTGTAGGCAGCCACATCCATGTCTTTATGTCTCATTCTGAAATCTCCTAATGATTTGAACCTCATAGTCTGGTGGCATGAACTTGCTTTTGAGCATAGCCACCATTCTGCTCCATTTAGTGATGGGACTCTTCCCAATCTTTTCCCTCTCACTCTGCATATAGTTCCACCATACAAGTGCAGAACCTCTTAGCCTTGTCTCGGCAAACTTGACCTTTTTGCTGTCATTGAACTCCTTGTAATCAAAGAAGTTGCACATAGCTTCTATCCAATCGGTGAGAGCATCTCCATCCAACTTGCCATGAAAGGTAGGCACATCCATCTTGGGATCACCACTTTCTCCATGAGCACCCTTAAGTGCATTCAAGAAAGCTTTCTGTTCTGCAGATATGTTCTGCTCTTGAGGACTCTCTTCTGCCTCTACTTCTTCATTTGTGTCAGAAGAACTTCCCTCTTCTTTGATCTTGCCCTTAGACTTCTTTTCTTCTTGCAATCTTGCTTCTTGCAATCTTGCTTCAACCATCTCTTCCACCAACTTCTTGATGGCATCTTGACTCATTGTCTTGGGAGGCATTGTACTAGCCTCTGTTTCAATCTCCTTGTCTGACATACACTGCTTCCAATCAGAATATTGGCTCTGATACCAATATGATGCAGAGTTATATAGGTAGTAGTTGATAAGTTCACAAAAAGAACCTAGATTCCAATGCTTCTTTCACAGGTTTACAAAGGTGTTTATGATTATAAGCCTACACAAGGCTACTCAGGAGGTTGACTTAGCCTAGGACCACACCCTAGTGTCCACCACTCAGGCTACTCAACTCTCGCTTTGGGGAGTCACAGCTCAACCCAACCTAGATGCACAGTCCACCTTCAAGAGCTTACAATCTACTACCAACACTCCCACCAATAGGATCTTTAAATCACAACTAGCATATACTTGTCTAGGACATGAAGGAAACAAGGTTTCTGACCCAAAACCCAAATTTTATATCAAGGAGGACAGTGGACAGCAAACTGTGGCATGACCGTCCTGAAACAGTGTTTTAGGATGACTCATTTCTTGTAGCCCAAGAGAACGATGAAAGCAACAATAACTACTCAGAATCTTAAATGACCATCAGTTCTAAATGCATAACCAAATACCATTTATGAACATGTATTCCTCCATCAGCATATTAAGATATTCTTTACTTAGAATCTCCTATTTTTAGTTAATGGTTAGTTTCTTGTAACGGTATATAATTATGACAAGATCGTGTGTCGATCTCTGGCAGTTCTTGGCAGTTTCTAAATATAGAAATGTGCCTATTATTGTGCATCTTGTAACCTATATATTGAGCATTCGCTCATTGTTAATATCATCCAATATTTCACCAATTACCTGTGTAATATGGTATTAGAGCCAGGTTCACTTTCGAAAATATAATTTTTTTCGAAATTATTAAGTTTTTTTTTTCGAAATTCGAATTTTTTGTTTGGCTCCTGTTTTTGGCATGAAATTTCAAAATTTTTTTCGGGCTCCCTACAGGGTCGTGGACTCTTTGTTTTCAAGGGTTCTCCTGCGACAGGCCGCGATTTCATGGTGGACGCATGGTTCCTGGTCGCGTTTTTTTGTTGTTGCCTCCTGTAGTTCTTTCGTGAGTCAGCCCTGTCTGCAGAGCAAGTTCCTGGCCGCGAACTATTTCTACAGAGTTCCTGTTCTTCCTGCGTGCCGTGTTTTTAAGGCTCCGTCTCTCCTGTTCGTGCCTTCAATTTGAAGACCCCTGAAGGTCGCGACGACGAAGATCTAAACCCTCCATCTAAGCGGTGGTCGCGTTTTATTTTAGGACGACGCTCATAGTTTTCACGCGATTTCTGTGCCGTTTTTTTTCTGATCACAATTTTCGGTCAGGATTTTGATCTATGCTTTCTGTCCGGGATTTTGGTATATGCTTTGAACAACATCAGTTTTTTTCAACAGTTGGTCTGTGCTTTAATGGCCCCCTATGTCCTCTGAAATTTTCGGCTAGGGTTTTGACCCTCTGGCTCAAGTCGGAAATTTTTTTCGATTGCAGATTCTTGGTGGGTTTTTCGAGACAATTTCTGGGTACCTGTTAGATTTTTCTAGGTGCCTCGAAATCTGTGCCTTGAAATTTGTGCCGACGGATTTGTCTCGAAGCTTGTGCCTATACACTGCCTCAGCATCCTGTGCATTGGAATCGGTGCTTTGGGTTCCGTGCTTTTCCGCCTCTTCTCAGTACCTCGTTTCTCGTGCCTCGAAAAGCGTGCAAGATGGCGAGTTTAAACAACATAATGTTGGAAGGCAGTCAGCGATTTAATGGCAAAAATTATAATATCTGGAAGCAGCGAATGATGACAATCTTTGAATATTGTTGCCTCGATCAGATGATTTTGGGTAATGCTACTCGTCCTGCAACAGCCGGAAAAGACCAGGACAAGTTTCATGAGCAGAACCGTGAAGCTGTCATGCTTATTAAGCTTTCAGTCATTGATGATCAGCTACCCCAGATTCCGACTGGAAAAACAGCCAAGGAGATTTGGGACCATCTGAAGGGTATGCATGAAACCTCTGACAAGAGCCGTGCGTTCTTCCTGAAAAATATACTGTTTTCTATCATGATGGATGAAAGACATCTTTGCAGACGCATCTGAACAAAATCCAGGAGATCAGAGATCAACTGGAGGCTATTGGTTGGAAAATGGAGGAAGAAGACCTGGTTGTGATCACTCTGAAAAATCTACCTAAGTCCTATGAACATTTCATTGAGACTCTCAACATTACATCAGCTAATGTTGATCTGAAGTTTCCAGAACTCTGTACTCTCCTCTTGCAGAAGGATCGCTGGAAACAATAGTCTGGTAGTAGTGACTCTTCGTCCTCTTCAGAGTAGGCTTTTGCAGCCAAGTTCCAGGCTCAGAAAAAAGGCAAAAGTCAGCCTCCACAGCAAAATCAGCAGAAGGGTTCAGCGCCATCCTCTAACAATGGCAAGAAGAAAAATGTGCAGTGTAACTATTGCCACAAATCTGGACATCTGAAGAAAGACTGTCGGGCATGTCTGGCTTCTGAGCAGAAGAAGCAGGGAGGGTCTCAGCAGAAGGCCAACATAGTGGAGCACACTGAGCAGAGAGAGTCTGCCTTTTACGCCTTCATGGCTAACAGACTAGCAGACCATGTCAAATCATCGGCTTGGTACATAGATTCTGGTGCCTCGCGTCATTTCACTCACAGACGTGATTGGTTCACTGACCTCTCCCCTTTCCATGATTCAATCATTTCGGTGGTGGTGAAGAGTACAAAGTTGCCGGTAAGGGCACTGTTCAGATCTGGTGGGAGGGATCTCATATTCCTCAATGTATATTATGTTCCTGGCATGGAACTTAATCTACTCTCAGTCAGCCAGATCATGCGACACTCTCCGCACCTTGATGTGGTCTTCAGCACTCATAAGTGCTCTATCATTGACCGACTGTCCAAATGCACTGTAGCTGTTGGCATTGAGGATCATGGTCTGTATAGACTTGTGGATTCAGGTGGTCCTCCAGAATCAGCCCTCACAGCTCGGAACTTCTCCATCACCAGTCTCTGGCATCAGCGGTATGAGCACCTGAACGTGCACTATCTGTCCCAGCTCTCCCGACAGCACCTTGTAGATGGGCTTCCTGAGATTTAGTCTCAGAACTTCGGTGTCTGCGGATCTTGTCAAGCTGGCAAACAACACCGCACTCCTTTTCCGACTGGTGACTCTTGGCGTGCATCCAAGGTACTTCAACTTGTCCATGCTAATATTTGTGGCCCTATGAATACTCCGTCTGTTACTGGATGCAAATATTTTTTACTGTTTGTTGATGATTTCAGTAGGAAAATGTGGGTTTACTTTATTAGACAGAAATCAGATGTGTTTTCAGTTTTTCAGAAGTTTAAGGCCTTAGTAGAAAAAGAGTCTGGTTGTTCCCTTGTAACTCTTAGGTCCGATAATGGGGGGGAATTTTGTTCCAATGAGTTCTCCAACTTCTGTGATACACATGGCATCAAACGCTAATTGACCACACCCTACACTCCTCAACATAACAGTGTTGTAGAGTGGCGCAACCGCAGTATAACTGAGTTAGCATGTTCCATGCTGGAGCACAGATGTGTTCCTAAGAAATTTTGGGCAGAAGCAGTCTTCACTGCAGTTTATCTTCTTAACCGGTCTCCGACCTATGCAGTTAAGGATAAAACTCCTGAAGAAGCCTGGACTGGTCGCAAGTCGCGGGTCAGTCATTTGAAGGTTTTTGGCTCTCTTGTTTGTGTTTGGATTCCAGATGCCAAGCGCTCCAAACTGGATTCCAAGAGTCAGAAACTCATGTTCACAGGATACAGCGATAACCACAAAGCCTACAAGCTAATTGACATTGAGACCGAACGTCTCATCTTCAGTCGTGATGTGGTTTTTGATGAAGAGCGGGGACCTTTCTTCTCTCCCTCTTCTGTGCAGCAGTCCGAGGATCCGCCTTTGAAGGCCTCTGACCTGGGTGTTCGTCTTCCATTAGGTCCACCTGATGGGAGGGATGCTGATTATTCCCTAGACTCAGATTTCGATGAGTCTCAGCCTGAACTTCCTGAGGATAATGCCGAACCTCCTCCTGCTGCACATGTTCCAGATCCAGAACCTCTTGTTGAACCTGATGTTGGCCCCTCTACCCGTCGACCAAAATGGTGGTCAAAGACGATTGCTGATCTTCATGATGATGAACTTGTTGAGGGTAGATCTTCTCGGAATAAGAGCAAAAAGTAGCCTACAGTCAATTTTGCTCTCATGGCCAACTTGCACAGTGTCTTTGAACCTCAGACTTATTCAGAGGCTAAAGGCATTCTTGAGTGGGATACGGCGATGGAATCAGAATACCAAAGTCTTCAGAAGAATCACACTTGGGTCCTCTCTGATCTTCCTCCAGGGAAGAAACCCATTAGTTGCAAATGGGTGTATAAAGTTAAGTACAAGGCTGACGGAACCCTAGACAAGTACAAAGCAAGGCTTGTTGCTCGGGGTTTCTCACAAAAAGAAGGCATTGACTACGAGGAGACCTTTGCTCCTACAACCAAGATGAGCACCATACGGCTTGTCCTTGCCTTAGCAACCCAATTTGGATGGAAAGTCCATCAGATGGATGTGAAGAGTGCATTCCTCAACGGTGAGTTGTAGGAAGAAGTCTACATGACGCAGCCTCCTGGTTTCAAGGTCGCTGGTCAAGAACATAAAGTCTGTAGGCTGGTCAAAGCACTTTATGGCCTGAAGCAGGCTCCCAGAGCATGGTACATCAAAATTGACAAGTACCTCACAGAACATGGCTTTAAGAGGAGTCCATCTGACTCAAATCTGTATATCGAACACATTGGCAGTGATATCCTGTTAGTTGTTGTCTATGTGGATGACTTGCTTATTACTGGTAGCTCGGCACACCTGATCGATAAGATCAAACAGCACCTGTGCACCACCTTTGATATGATAGATTTGGGACTTTCTCACTATTGTTTAGGTGTTGAGGTTTGGCAAACTCAGAATAGCATATTCATCTCTCAGTCGAAGTATGCTCGCAGTCTTCTGGATAAGTTCTGAATGCAGGATTGCAAACCAGCCTCCACCCCTATGGAAAAGGGACTTAAGCTGTCAGCTAAGTCTGACTCACCAGTGGTTGATGAGTCTCTGTTCTGACAACTAGTAGGCAGTCTTATCTACTTAACTGCTATTAGACCAGACATCAGTTTTGCAGTCAGCTACATCTCCAGATTCTTGCACGCTCCCAAGGCTGCTCATTGGGTAGCAGCTAAGCATGTGTTACGGTATGTGAAGGGTACATTTGACTTTGGTATCCTTTACACAAGGAATTCCGATCCCAGCCTTCAAGGCTTCACAGATTCAGATTGGGCAGGTTCAGTTGATGACAAAAAATCCACATCTGGGTATGTGTTCAGTTTGGGATCCGGTGCCGTCACATGGACTAGTAAGAAACAGCAGGCTGTGGCACTCTCCTCAACCGAAGCTGAATATCGAGGTGCAGTGAAGGCAGCATGTGAGGTAGTTTGGCTTCGCCGGATGCTTGCAGATATGCAACCATCTCAAGCAGGACCGACTCCCTTGTTTTGCGACAATCAGGGAGTTCTCAAACTTGCCAAGAATCCGGTCTTCCATGAGCGAACCAAGCACGTCGAGACACATTGTCACTTCATCCGATCGCTAGTTAAAAACCGCACAGTTCAGTTGCTGTATGTTCCAACTGAGGATCAGACAACAGATATTCTCACCAAGTCCCTTAGTCCTGACAAGTTTGTAAAATTCCGGGGGTCTCTTGGTGTAGTGAATCAGTTGACCATTAAGGGAGGGTATTAAGATATTCTTTACTTAGAATCTCCTATTTTTAGTTAATGGTTAGTTTCTTGTAACGGTATATAATTATGACAAGATCGTGTGTCGATCTCTGGCAGTTCTTGGCAGTTTCAAAATATAGAAACGTGCCTATTATTGTACATCTTGTAACCTCATGTAGACTTGTACTGTACCATTTGCGTTCAGAGACAGCAAACTGTCTTTTTCCTGAAAAATAGGCCTAGTTTTTGAGGTTAGGAGAAGGAAATGTATCAAGGACCCTTGCCCTGGATCAGTTGGACTCCTGCATAGGTCTGTCTTCACACTAAGACACAGAAATCAACCTCCATTTAATCAAACACTTAACTGTTTCTGGTATTCTCAATGTCTTCTGCCTTGCATAGCTAACTAGTCACTGTTTTTGACTAGTTAGAGTCATGCCATACACCTTGGAGGGAGGAGAATAACTTTTTAAACAACAAAAAGCATGAAACCAAAACTAACTTCCTCCATCCCACTGAAAATGGGTGGTATCTTTCAGAGGATAGAGGAGGAATGACACATTTTGCCCAAAACCCTAGTCTTGGAGGGTTTAGAACCAGTTTCCACAAAACGAATTGAAACTAATACCACAAGATGTTTCAAAGGCTCAAACTACATGCAAATGGAAGCTACTTCGAAAACCTAACACATTTCCAAGCCTTATTTCTTGAACAGTCCGTACCAGGCCGTACAAAATGACTGTCTACAGGAAAAATGCAGAAATCACTGTTTTTCAATAAAAAAAAACTCCTCCTTCCATTTCTGTCGGCATGTTCATACAATAAATTGTTTATAGAAAGTTTTTGGAACCTTTCCTCTTCTCTTCCAACTGTACAACTGCCCATCAAAAGCAGTGAAGCGTTGGAAATTGCCTTTTCTTCAAAAGTACTAAGTTTCAAAAGGAGAATACCTAGAAAATAGGCCTTAACTAACACTCTAATGGACTAGTCAATCAAAATGAACTAAGTCCTTATTACAACATGAGAATGGCTTCCAAAGCCTTAGAGAAAACCAAAATAACAAGACACAAAACATGATATAGTAAAAAATGACTAAAACAGGGAGCTCCTGCACCACAGGGGTGGGTATAATAAGATGTTTTCAAAGAGTTGGGATGAGAACTTGGGATATATACAACATTTATATAACAGGGCAGTCCACTCATCCATTAAGTTGGTGTCTTTCGAGGCATGTTTTGGGTATTTACTAGCGAGTCCTTTTTATGTTTTTATGGGACAGTCAAGAGAAGGGCTGGAAAAAGATGAAGCAGAGGTTCGTAAGGCTGGACACTTTATTTACAAGGTTTGGCAAACCCACCTCCATGTGCAAGAAAAGTTCCAGGAGTTACAAACCAAGTACAGATGTCGTCGTGGTCAGCATAGGGTTGAACACAAGTTTGAAGTTGGCACAAGGTGTGGGTGTAGTTGGTTAAGGAGAGACTCTAAGGACCAGTTAGGAAGTTGAAACCCATTATGTGTGGCCATTTTCAGATTGTTGAGCAAGTGGAAGAGAATGCTTTTTGGTTTGATTTGCTTCCCTATATGAAAATTTATATGCAATCATTGTGGACAAGCTTTGTTTGTTTGAATCTTCAATGGTAGATGAAGAAGAGGGCTTAGTGTTGCTTTCCATAGATGATTTGGTTCCTAGTGGACAAGAGGAGTTGGAGGGTGATGTGGTTTTGGAAAAGAAGGTGAGAGGAATGAGAGGAGGTGAGTACAAAACATGGTTGGTGGGCTTGAAAGGGTGATTGCCGAGTAAAGCAAAATGATATCTGAATGATGATTTAGGGAAGAAATCCTCACATTTGTTGAGTTCTTGAGATTTTGGGGGCAAAAAGCTTCCTTAATAGGGAGGCATGATTCGAAAATTGGGTCAAGGTTGTTGGACCCTGGGGTTAGAGTTACCACTTTTAGATGAGAAGATGCCTAGAAGCGTTGGAGACATGCATGTGATTGGTTGTCTTAAAAAAGTATGTACTTTGCAAGGGATATGTTTATGATGATTTGGAGCATTGTAGAGATGTCTTGGAAGATGGGTGCAAATGATAGACTGGAGTAGAAAATCAAGTTCAACATCTTTACTTGTTTTGGTAAGTGGTGAAAATGCAATGACCGTGGTGATTGTGAATTCACCTCCTAGTGGAAGTGGTGAAGTCATCTTGACCATGGCATTTTCGGAATCTCCTCTTGGTGGAAGAGGCAAAATTGTCTCTATGCGGACAAAGGATGGAATATGGAGGGTTTTTGACATTTTTGACATTTGATCTTCCATTTGGCTTTTTGGGAGTATATGGGAAAGGCATATAGTCATAGTAAACAATGTTGGGAGGGTTGACTCTCATGGTAACCTTCATTTCTATTTTCGTTTTGCTATTGTAAGGGCACAGACAGGTTTTCAAGGTATAGAGGCATGTTGCAGGTGTAGGGAGCTGGTGCTAACCATTGTCAAGGCTCCATTTTGCTCTATAAGCTTTGTACACATCTGTATTGGACTGTGGATAGTGGATTGAGGAGCAAAATGCTCACTCTTGTTGGAGTTTTTCCTGTCAGAGGGTTTCTCCACGGTAATTGTGTTGTCTCAGCGTATTTTTATGTCTGTTTTGCATGATTTACTTCTGTTCTATGTTTTATTGTGTTTGGCTATTAATATGAGCATGATAGGCTGTTATAATATCCAGGTGTGGTAGACAAAAAGTGTTGTGAAGGTGTGTTGCACACTTGGCATAGAGAGATCTGTAATTGTTGAATGGCTAGGAGAGTATCTCCAGCACTTTACGGATCATTTATAGCTGGTTTGGGATGCATAGAGTTCAATCATTGGGATCAAATCATGCAGAAGATATGTGCAAAACAACATAACTAAGTCTCAAAAGTGTAACTTGCCTCCTTTGGAACAAATCCACCCTTCTCAGCAATAACTGATCTAAAAGATTAGCATGGAATTTAACAGCTGCATCCATCACTTTTGGACTCCATTATTAGTATTGTGTCATCTTCAGTTTCCAATTTGATCTTTTGTGATGGTGGTTCTTTGTTCTTGAAAATGTTGTTTTTGAAGTTGTTTGTTGTAGTTGTGTCAAAATGATGGTCACTCACCTTAAAAATTCAACGAAATAAAAGGGATATCCTCTTTTTTTGCTTTTGATTTGTATTCTTTTTCCTGTACGTTAGGTTCCACTTCAATGATGTATGTTGAAAACATCTTGCAGTTTTGATTTTCTAGTGAGCTTCTATCTGATGCAACTTCATCTGCTGAACAGTTATCTAAATGCAGATTTCCTTTAGTGGCTGATATATTATACAGTCCTCTTTCTGTAGTAATAGATGATATATTAGAATTGGACAAGTCTTTGTTTATAGCTTGGTTGATTAAATCAATCAAAAATTTCCCTACTGCTTTTAAATATTATTGTATTATGATCCCAATCATAAACAGTAGCTGCGTCTTTTGATCATGGCCTTCCTAACATGGCACCATGAAAGTCTACTATGTACATTTCTATAACCACAATGTCCACAAAAATGGCTTTTGTGATGTCCCCTTCCTAAGTCCGACAGGTGGTGATGGTTAGCCTATTATTCGGGTTCCCATAGGCTAACTTGGTGGATAGGGAACCCCTTCAAGGGGGTTGGTGACTTGACAGATTAGCAAGTTGGTTCTTACAGATGTTGCATAGAGCTCAGAGTCGTCAGGGGATTCGCGACAACCTTTTGTGGAGTGTTTTCAGACACTTGGTCTGCAATGGCTATTTTTAGCAGGGGTCACCGCTCGGCACCGACTTCGCCACTTGGCACCGGTTATCCTCCATCAGGATTGGTCTTTTCAACTAATGTCCGTTGGTGTGCGTTTGAGGAGGAACAATGATATATTTTAATTATCATTAATGTTTTAAGTTAAATTAAAGATTTAACTCAATGATAATTAAAAGTCATAATGTGACTTTTTATCTTGGACTTGGAGCGCCTAGTTTGGAAAAGTGAGTTTTTAATGAAGTCAAATAATAAAACATAAAGTGAGGTGTCCAAAGTGAAGGGGACATAAGGATTTAATTTAAAGTGAATTTTTAACTCCTCCAAAAAGGGTGACTAGGGTTGGAGGAGTTAAAAGAGAGAAGAGCTCATTTTTGGTTATGCTTGAATATTATACACATAGGTTATTGCTGGCTGAACGGAGTTCACCATGTTGCTTCTTGAGGACGGAAACCCTCACAGAGAACAACATCTGCGGGAGTGAGAGATCTCTCTAGGGTGTTTGCTGATAACTTCATACAGAGGTTATGTTGGAGATTATTGTTGTTAATTTTTAGGTTATTTGGAGTGAGGTTTTGATTGCTAATTCATTGTGGAGTAGTACAATGCAGTTTGGGACGGTTTATTGCTGATGTGAAGAGTTGAAGAGAGGTGAAATAGACTTATTACTTCCAGCTGCTGGCAGTACCATCTCCTTGGCTGGCCATACCACCTTCTAGGTCATCTAGGAGTTTATCTTGGCGGATTTCCTCTTATACCTTGACATGGAGGATGGAGTTTTCAATGCAGATGTAAAGGACAGCTCTTGGACAGCATTACATAGGGTTTTAGCATTGTTGTTTGCTGCTGTTCTGGTTCCCATACAGTCCGTACTAGCACAAGGAGGATGCATGGCCTTGCTAAGCCAAAGCGCCTAGGTTTTGGGCCTCAAATCTCCTTCATTTGAGGCACCTACGGTTTCTCTATCGCTGTTCAACAATCATGGGAGGAGAAACTAGCATTTGATGTATTCGGTGATGGTTGTATGACCACTGGTTGCTGTAGTCATCATTTCAGACTTGCAAATACTTAAATCAGCAAATGGGTATGTTTGTTTATGCATTGTAATGAGTTTTTCCCATTTGGGTATCTCTAGTTTTGGATAAGTTGGATGTCCCGATATTAAGGCATTGTTTAAATTAAAGATTTAAACATCATGACGAAACAATGAAGTCAAATTGAATAATCAAAAAATAATATTAAACAATATTATTATATTATGACCCCGTAATTGTGATACAAATTATGAAGTATTGAAATACAATAAATATTAAAAGAACAAATATAAATTTGCAATTTTATTATTATATTTATCAAGAATAATGTTATAATTATAAATTAATAATAATATTATTATTAATCAATATTCAAGAGAAGTAATTAATATAATAGTAAATATAGATATAATATTCAATTAATATATATATATATATATATGAGCATTCAATTAATATTAATATTAATATATATTAATATAAGTATCCAATCAATATTAATGCAAAACATTGTGGAGTCAGCGAATATTAAAAAGGGCAGCGGACGGGTGCATAGAGGGGTACGGTCCATGAAGGAATATGACTGCTCCCAAAGAGGCACCTTCTATAAAGATATAATAGGAGGTTTGGTGAAGGCTGGGAAAATCATAAAAAAAGCAAGGAAAAAGAGATATCGGTTCTAAAGTTAAAGTCTGCAGGGAATTCAAGTCAGCGATCAGCAAAGGCAGATATCAATAAAAGTATAGCAGCATTAGTAGTAGTTTGGTATATGTGGTTTAGTGTATAATTTGTTAATAATTATTCTCATTAGCAAGTATGTATGTTAGTGAATTAATATGAATACTAATGAGATTTATGTGTTATGGTTTTATCATCTAATGTGCATATAAACTAACATAAGATCTTTTTATAATTTTCTATATGTGTGAGTTAATATGAAAATTTATTTGAATGTTATGATTTCTATGATGAAGGAAAGATGGTTCAAGAGGGGAACGGTGATGGGGCACTCTTCTAGGTACACCACCCCTCGAGGGGGGATTGATAAATCCCATTGGGGCCAAGGGGGTACAAAGGGTACCGCCCTTGGGCTTGGAAGAGGTGGCTTTCGGGGCACCCTTTTGTAATTTCATTCTCGTATCATAGAGATGCAAGTCCAAGGGAACCAATCATAGAGAAAGGAAACAGGAAATGACAAGACAAGGGGGAACGGAACAACAGATGCCTCATAAGGTACACCACCTCATATGGATGGCATGCGCCACATGAGGCCAAGGGGGATGGTATATCCACTCTTGGGCCTAGGGTAGAGGATCCGGGACACCCATCGAAGTCACGTTCCTCAACTCTCTTATGGTTGAGTCTCCTAAATAGCTAAGTTTAGTTGGATTAATAATGTTATTATGAGTTTGTTAATCATGTTAACTTGATTGTGATGAATATTATTGTAAGGATTTTTTTAAGTTGTTTATGGGATTAAATCAGGCCAAGGTCCTCTCTAAACCCTTGTTTGCTTGGAAATTGATAATTTAGGGTAAAATTAGTATTGTTCCTAAAAGGGACATTACAATAAGTAACGGTGTTTCCAATTATTGCTGAATGTGGAAATAGTGTTTAGTGAAGTTATTTCAATTCTGTTTATTTGCCACTATATCCATAGTGAAAAAACAACTTCTGCATATCCGTCTTCTTCTATAAAACATTTCAAAACTGAAACAAACAACAGAAAATCAGAAAAAAAATCAGGGTGGGACATTACAGCTTTCCTGCAATAAATATTTTCTAAGCATTTTAAAATAAGCAATGGCTGAATTGAAAGTCTCATTTGATTTTCCTTTCTTTAGTCCAATTTCAGTTTGGTATTTGGCTATTTTAGCTGAATGCATATTTCCTTAGTCATTATCCTTTCTCTTGAGCCATTGTCTAGTATAAAAGTTGTTAGACTGACATTTTTTGTATCAATATAAGTACTTGGAGTGTCCTCTCAATTGACTACCATCAATTCTTGTTTCTTTACTGCCCCCTTTATATCAGCTGATTGCACTAAAAGCTTCAGAAAATATTCGAGGGGAGTCGTAATTATTGCCTGCTACCATGCGTAGAATGTGTGTCTGAGCATCTTTTGTATCTATGTTTGTTAGCCATTGTTATACCTCTCTGTGATTGCATTTGTATTGAGCTGCATCTGTCCATTACTCTGCAGAGTATCTGTCCTTGCAATCAGTGTCTCTTTCTTCTGCCTATCATCTGTTCAAACTAATATAGTGTCTTATTGTGTTGGTCGATGCACCATTTGTGTTGTCCACTTTTATTAATCGCAATGCTCTCTGTGGTCTCTTATATCCATTTTCTTCCTTTGTAGTGTTGATTGACACAAATGTTTCATTGTTTGTTTCTGCAATGTTCCTTACGTGCTCCTTTTTTAACTGTCTATCTGGTTCCTCTCTCTTCTTGCTGCATGTAACGTCATGGAATCTACAAAATGCTTCCATATCAGAATAGAAGCTTGGTGCTTCGGACAGTGATTTTCATGATGATCCCTCGACCTCAAATTTATACATTTATATTCAGAGTTATTCATTGGATAGTGAAGGTCAATGTGTATAAGTTGACCAAAAGCTTTGCAATGGACCTGTTGTGACCAAATCACACATCACCCCATTGCAAATGGGGACCCCCCTTTTTTTGAGCTCTGATGCTTTGCATGAAGTTTTGATGATGTCTTTTGCATGATGAAGTCAGTGGTGTTTGAGTCCTATAGTCCCCTGATGACCTGATCCTGATGTTTGAGATCCTAAAAATGACTATGTCTGGTATCGTGATCCTGAAGATCCTGAAAATTGGCTAAGTCTGAAATCTGGTGGATCCTCAAAAATCTAGAATCTGCATGTTAAATCCGGTGGATCTGAGACCTATCTCAAACATCCTGAAAGGTATATTGAAAAATATTTAAAGTAAATCTCTAAACTTATACTTAAATATATTTTTCAATATACCTGACCTTGGGGACTTTTGGTTTTGGGTGCGAATTTGCTTGAAAACCTTGGGCGCATTTTCCCATTTGCAGAGACCCAAACCAGCGCCTAAGATTGAGACTCATATGTGCGCCTAGAGTAGAACACACTTCCAACCTCTCCTAGATAGGCGCCTTGATTGAAATTGGCATAAGAGACCTTAAACATCAAAGACCTCGACAAAGGAATGATCCACAAGTGTTAGGCACCTTTTTCATGTTCAAATAATCATCAGATAGCGCCTTGAGTTGAAGTGAATGATCTTAGGCGCCCATTCCTTGTTGCTCCTGCTAGTTTTAGGCTCCTTGATGTGGGATGGAGTTTAAATCATTATTGAAGGCGCCTAAGGATGGTCCAGTCTCACAAGGGTGTAAACAACTAAAAATGTCAAAAATGAGCGAACTTAAGCTAGGCGCCCTTCATGCATTAGACTATTCATTTTGGCGCCTTAGCATGAAGAGATGTTTAAACTAACTCCAAGTTGCGCCTAGAGGAATATCAACTTTCAAACACTCCATCAGATGGCGCCTTGATTAATATTGAAGATGGGAGGCCTTAGGCATTGAGAATCCGACAAGAAGATGTTTAGTGGACCTTAGGCGCCTTTGCATGTTCAAACCATCAACAAATTGCGCCTAACAATCAAGAAAGTTTGAAATCATAGAGATGGCGCCTAAAGGCAGAGACTTATAAGAGCGCCTAGTGTTAGATGCTTCTAAATAACTAAACTTCAACAAAGAAGAGTTTAGGCGCCTTTCATGCTTCAAATCACTTCATTCTGGTGCCCAACTTGGAGAAGGTATGAAACAAGGTTGAAGGGGTCTTTTGCATGCCAAATGATCATCAAATGGCGCCTAGAGGTGAGAATGAGGTCTTTGTGAAGTCTAAACATGAATAGAGATCATCTGAAGTTTCAAGAAGCAAGCTAGAACTAAGGCATCAATTCATACCCTGAGTATCAACAAAGTGTGCTTTAGAGCATCATCAATCCCTCATATGTATTAGGCACCATTTTTAGTAGTTTTGGTCATCAAATTCCGCCTAGGGAGGAGACATGAGTTTGGGCGCCTTGCAAAAGGACTCAAAATTATGAAAATTGATGTCATCTTGAGGTAAGAAGTCCTCTGAACACTTATTCACTGAGTTAGAATCATCAAAAGTCCAAGGAAATAAGCCAAGTATGCTAGGCGCCTTTGCTTGTCACTCCCACCTCCATGAGCGCCTTGGGAAAGATACATGAAAAACCTCTTGAAGTTGGCGCCTAAAGGAGGGAAGTCATCATAAGACCCACACAATTGTTTAAAGCCTAAAAAATGACAAGGATAAAGCTTAATAAACTTAAGCGCCCATTCTTACCTCTACCACCTAGATTGGTGCCCTAGGGAAAACTACTCAAATTCATGTTTCAAAGTGAGCGCTTTAAGAAAGGAAAACATTTTAAGGCATGTTTAGTTGTTTGAGGTCATCAAAAGGGCAGATAAGACCAATCTAACCTTAGGCGCAATTTCACTTATCTACCAACCTAAATGGGCGCCTAAGGGTAAGTTGCACCTAATGATCTCATTGATTGAGCGCCTAGGATAAAAAGGGGTTTAAATTTGCATCATTGAGAAAGCGCTTGAAAAGTTGAGTCATTTGAAGTCATAAGATATCAAATGCCAGGCTATTTTGTTCTAGGTGCCCTTTGCTCCTCTTTTCCCCTAGATTTGCGCCTAGACTCATAAGGGTGTTGAATGCTTAGAACATGTTTCTTATATGCTATGTTATGCAAGGTTATCAATTGTTTGATATATTATTCCTCTTGTCTTGTAGGAGCATCAACAAATCTAAGGAGTTGTTCAAGGAGTCTCCCTTACGGAAGAGTCATCATGCTAGCCACCTTTGGACATCATTGCTTCAAGATCATCATCAAGTTGCATCATTGAGAGAAGGAGTGTTGGTGAAGCCAAGGAATCATCTGAAGGACAAGCACCTCAGTCACCTTCAAATTGTAGAGGAAACTTCATCAATGACATCATGTTAGATCACTTCAATTTCAAATACCCTTCATCAATGGCATCATGTTCGAAGGCATTCATCCATCCAAGCTTCAAGTCAAGTTCTCCCAATCTTCAAAGGTTCATTAAGTTTCGAAGTCTCCTTGAGAGGTCATCTACTCCACATCCAAAGAAGGTGTTATCATCTACACTCCAAAGGGCCACTTCAAGGTCAACATGCCAAGTGCACTACTTCATCTTCATCATATCATCAAGCAAGACACTTATCCATTCAACTTCAAGATTCTTCGATCTTCAAGTCCAAGAGAGATCTTCTACTCTACATGAAGGTAGCAACATCATCATCATCTCCTACTACTCTACATGAAGTATCATCAAAGAAGATCAACATCAACCTACAAGAGGAAGGAGAAGAAACATCATAGTGTTAGTCAAATGAAGCAACATGTATCATACTTATCTAGTCAACAAGGCAAGATCAACAAGATACATCTCAAGTGTTCATCATCAAAGCAATCATATCGAAGATATCATACAGATGATACAATTTGGGAATATGCACAGAACATATTGAATTAACAGTTGAAATCCACAAGATATGCTGAGGTGGCACCTATGTAGCGAGTACCTATCATCATTCAATTATATCAGCCACATTATTTCAATTGCATTCAATGTATCATTTAATAAAAGAAGCTAAAGGGACGCCTATGTGGAAGATGTTTTAAATGATTTCACCTTATCTTCTTGGAAAGCGTGCCTTTATTGCCTCTTTCTTTTGTACTAAAAATAGCAAGTTGTTAAAGAATTCGAACAGATACTGGATGAATTGATTATGAATTGATATTTACAAATGAGCAAGAACACTCAATATATACAATATACAAAACAGCAAGTTTTCTAAAAATAGAAAATTGCCGACATAGATGAGCATTAATAAACAGGCCGACATAGATGATTATAAAAAAATACTAATACCCTCCCTTAATGCTCAATCTATCAACAACACCGATAGACCCCTTGAAGTTTACAAATTTATCAGAACCGAGGGGCTTGGTGAAGATATCTGCTGGCTGCTCCGAGGTAGGAACATACAGCAACTGAATGGATCCGTCTTCAACCAGCTGTCATATGTAATGACAATGAGTTTCCACATGCTTGGTTCGTTCATGGAAGACCGGATTCTTGGCCAGTTTGAGCACTCCCTGATTATCACAGAACAAGGGAGTCGGACCTGCCTGAGGAACATGCATATTCGCAAGCATCCGTCGAAGCCAAACTGCCTCACAACCTGCTTTAACTGCTCCCCGATACTCTGCTTCGGTCGAGGAGAGAGCCACTGCCTGCTGCTTCTTACTAGTCCATGTGACAGCACCAGATCCCAAACTAAACACATACCCAGCTGTAGACTTACGGTCATCAACAGAACCTGCCCAGTTAGAATCAGTGTAACCTCTGAGTATAGGATCAGAACTTCGAGTGTACAGAAGTCCATAATCAGGAGTGCCACTCACATAACGCAGCACATGCTTCACTGTTGTCCAATGATCAGCCTTGGGGGCTGTCATGAAGCGTGATATGTAGCTCACTGCAAAACTAATGTCAGGTCTAGTAGCAGTAAGATAAATGAGGTTGCCTACTAGTTGCCTGAACAAAGATTCATCTACCACTGGTGAGGTGGACTGAGCTGACAATTTAAGCCCGGGTTCCATAGGAGTAGAAGCAGGTTTGCAATCCGACATTCTGAACCTGTCCACGAGGCTGCGAGCATACTTGGACTGAGAAAGAAAGATACTGTGCTCAGTCTGCCAAACCTCAACTCCTAGGCAATAATGCAACAAGCCCAAATTTGTCATATCAAAAGTACGGCACAAATCTTGTTTGATCTCAGCAATCAAATGTGCGGAACTGCCAGTAATGATTAAGTCATCCACATAGACAACCACAAACAATATATCATCACCGGAAAGTTTGATAGACAGATTTGAATCAGATGGACTTCGCTGAAAACCATGATCTGTCAGGTACTTATCTATTTTCATGTACCAAGCCCGAGGGGCTTGTTTCAGACCATAGAGAGCTTTGACGAGTCTACAGACCTTGTGTTCTTGACCGGCAACCCTAAAGCCTGGAGGTTGCGTCATGTAGACTTCTTCCTGCAAGTCACCATTCAGAAAAGCACTCTTAACATCCATCTGATGGACTTTCCAACCAAACTGGGCTGCTAAGGCAAGAACAAGCCGGATGGTACTCATTTTGGCTGTAGGAGCAAAGGTCTCCTCATAGTCAATGCCTTCCTTCTGTGAGAACCCACGAGCAACAAGACGAGCCTTATACTTGTCGAGGGTTCCGTCAGCTTTGTATTTCACCTTGTACACCCATTTGCAGCTAATGGGTTTCTTCCCTGGAGGAAGATCAGAAAGTGCCCAAGTGTGATTCTTCTGAAGACTTTGGAACTCAGCTTCCATAGCCTGTTCCCACTCAGGTATACCTTTAGCCTCTGAGTATGTCTGAGGCTCAAAAACACTATTAATGTTAGCCATGAGAGCAAAATTGACTGTAGGCTGCTGTTTGCTCTTATTTCTGGAAGTTCTACTCTCAATGAGCTCACCATCCCGGAGATCACTAATGGTTTTAGCATACCATTTAGGCCGGAGAGTAGAAGTGCTAACATCTGGAGGAGCTGGAAGAGGTTCAGGATCAGCAATAGGAGCAGCAGGAAGAAGATTATTTTCCGGAGGAAACTCAGGTAGTGCATCATCAGAAACAGATTCTGCATCATCCCTCCCATCAGGTGGACCTAGTGGAAGAAGAACACTTTGAGGCTGATCCTCAGAACACTGCTCAGAAGAAGACTAAAAAGGTCCTCTATCTTCATCAAAGACAACATCACGACTGAAGATAAAACGATCAGTGTCAATATCTATCAGTCTTTAGGCCTTATGGTTGTCACTGTACCCTGTCATCATGAGCTTCTGACTCCTGGATTCCAACTTCGAGCGTTGAGCATCTGGAACCCAAACATATGCAAGAGAGCCAAAAACCTTTAGGTGGCTGATCCTGGGCTTGCGACCAGACCAAACCTCTTCTGGAGTCTTCCCCTTAACAGCCTGAGTAGGAGAGCGATTAAGGAGATAGACAGCAGTAAAAACTGCTTCTGCCCAATACTTATTAGGAACACTCCTGTGCTGTAACATAGAACGAGCCATCTCAACAACCGTATGATTGCGACGCTCAACAACACTGTTTTGCTGCGGAGTGTAGGGTGTAGTCAACTGGCGTTTGATGCCAGGGGTATCACAGAAGTCAGAGAATGCAGCAGAACAAAATTCTCCACCATTATCTGTCCTAAGAGTGATGATGCTACAGCTAGACTCTTTTTCAACCAAGGACTTAAACTTCTGAAAGATACTAAATACATCTGATTTTTGTTTGAGAAAGTACACCCACATCTTTCTACTAAAATCATCAACAATAAGCAAGAAATATTTGCAACTAGTAATTGAAGATGTATTCATAGGACCACAAATATCAGCATGAAGTAATTGAAGTACTTTAGACGCACGCCAAGAATCTCCATCCTTGAAGGGAGTCCGATGTTGTTTGCCAGCTTGACAGGTGCCACATACTCCAAGATGCTGTGTCTGAATATCAGGTAGGCCAGAAACAAGTCCCTACCGGGATAGCTGAGAGAGATAATGGATGTTGAGATGTCCATATCGCTGATGCCACAAAGTGCTGAGAGAAGAAACACGGGCTGCCATAGCTACTTCAGGAGAATCACCAGTGTCAATGAGCCGATAAAGGCCATGATCCTCTAGACCAACAGCAACAGTAAGACGGGTCTCTCGATCAATAATAGAGCACTTGTGAGCACTGAACACTACATCCAACTGAGGAGCATTCCTCATGATCTGACTCACTAAAAGCAAATTGAGTTCCATACCAGGAACGTAGTGCACATTTAGGAAGATAAGGTTCCTTCCACCAGACTGTATCTGAACAGTGCCTCTGCCAACAACTGTGTACTCACCTCCGCCAAAGATAATTGAATCACTGAAGGGAGAAAAGTCGGTAAACCAATCACGCCTGTGAGTAAAGTGACATGAAGCACTAGAATCGATGTACCAAGCAGAAGTCTTGGCAGGATCTGAAGACCTTTTAGCCATAAAAGCGTAAAAGGCAGACTCTTGCTCAGAAAGTTCAGCAACATGCGCCTTCTGATGTGACCCTCCCTGCTTCTTCTGTTCAGAAGCTATCCTCTGATGGCAATCTTTCTTCATATGGCCGAATTTGTGACAGTAATTACACTGCACATTCTTCTTCTTAGGGTTGCCTGAAGGTTGATTTGAACCTTTCGGCTCTGATGACTGAGATGACTGAAATTCGCTGTTATCCTTCTGAAAAGAATTAGCTGTAAATGCCTGTTCGGAAGAGGACGAAGAAGCATTGCTACCAAACTGCTGTTTCCAGCGATCCTGCTGCAGGAGTTTGTTGCATAATTCAGGAAACTTCAAATCAACATTCGTAGACGTAATGTTGAGAGTCTCGACGAAGTGCTTATAGGATTTAGGTAGACTTTTGAGGGTGATGACTACCATATCCTCTTCCTCCATTTTTCGACCAATAGCCTCAAGTTGATCTCGAATGTCCTTAATCTTCGTGAGATGCTCCTGTAAGGACATACGTTCGTCCATCATGATGGAGAACAACTGATTCTTCAAAAAGAAAGCCTGACTTTTATCAGAGGTCTCATGAAGCTCCTTTAGGTGCTTCCAAATCTCAGCAGCTATCTTGCCTGAAGGAATCTGCGGCAACTGGTCATCTGAAACAGAAAGCTTAAGAAGCATGACAGCCTCTCTGCTACGATCATCAAACTTGTCCTGATCAACACCAGCGGTGGGAGGACGAGTTTCTTTGTCCAAAACCAATTCATCAAGGCGGCGATACTCAAAAATAGTCAGCATACGCTGCTTCCAGATATTATAGTTTTTGCCATTAAATCGCTGACTGCCCTCCAACATCAAGTTGGTCAAAGACGCCATTTACACGTCTCCCAATGCAGAAAGACGAAAAAAACCTGAACAGTGTATAACTGAGGAGCAGAACAGGATCAGGTACAAGATCCGAGACATGTACGGTTGCACGGAAAACGAGGCACGAACTTCGAGGTACGGAAAAAATCTGACAGGTACCCACAAAAGGTCTCGAAAAACTCAGAAGGAATGTGTTCGAAAATTTTTTTCGTCAAATGCTGAGGGTTCAAAACCCTAGACGAAAACTGTCCGTGCCCTAGGCGGCCATGAATCGACCAGAGATGCGCAGGAGTGAAAAACTGATCAAAAAACACAGTGAAGGACCCGCGAAAAACACAGACGTTGGAGGTTCGTGGTCACAGAAGGAGGATGAGCCCGTGGAAGGGGAGGTGTGCCAGTCTCGACAGGAATGCGACCCGCAAGGTAGGGCACGCGCGGCAAAACCAACAGGAGCCACGACTGGAAAAGAGACTGTGCCAAGCGTGTATCCAATGACGATTCCGTTCCAACTGTGATGCCCACACAACACAGAAATCCGTCGCGATTCTCAGAAAAATGCCGCCGGAATCTGCACGAACAGTGACTAGGATGCCTTCAACAAAAACATTGATGCAAAACACGTGACCAGGAGCCACGCGTCCACTATGAAATCACGGCCTGTCGCAGGAGTCTCCAAAACCATGAACCAAAAAACTCGAACTCAAAATTTTCGGCGCCCAAAATCGAATAGCTCTGATACCATAAAGAATTCGAATAGATACTGGATGAATTGATTATGAATTGATATTTACAAATGAGCAAGAACGCTCAATATATACAATATACAAAACAACAAGTTTTCTAAAAATAGAAAATTGCCGACATAGATGAGCATTAATAAACAGGCCGACATAAATGAGTATAAAAAAATACTAATAGTTGTAACTACCTATTGAGGTGGCACGATCTAAGCCCTTGGCTACATGAAATGATCTTAGCCTTTCATTGTAATCTGGACACTATATAAAGGCCTTGTTGCCTCATTTGTAAAGGAGGAGATTAGAGATTAGATATAGTTTTGTAGGAGTAGAATAGGAGAGACTCTCAAAATTCTCTGAGAGGACTTGAAGTTGTTGTAAATATTTCTCAAGATTAATGCAAGGACATTGGAGTTCACTTGGTGTTTAAGTCTTGTCTTGTGGAATGGCATGATTTCTTGTATCTTGAATTGAATGAAGAGATGTTTCAAAAGTAGATTAAGAGTAGATTAGTAGCTCTTTGATGTAATGCATGTTTGTATTGGATATTTGATCAACTCCTAGCTCATGCTTTTAACATCCATCGCTGGTGGAGTGTTGTGTAAAGCTAGTCTGAGCCTTATTTAAATAAGTTCGATTGTGGATGTTTGTTTGAGTTGCGCTGTTCAATGGGTGCTTATATAAGCCTTCATGATTTGAAAACCATTCGCATACCTTAGGAGATTGCACCAACTTCATGTAGTTGTAGGCATCCTTGGCGAAGTGGAGTTAGGTATATTAAGGAGTTTGTCTATTCTTGCATCATCATTACCTCATTGACCTTAGATTAGATTCCTTAAACCTTTATCTTTTTACTTTTCTTTATCATTGAAGTCTTGTATGTATGTCATCCACACTGAAGGAGAGATAAGCCAAATGAAAGAAGAAAAATCTAATGTAAGTCCCTTTGTGATTATCAGCAAGATCACATGTAATCACTGAGTTAACCCAACATGAATCATAAAAAAGGAACCTTGGAGTTACTTCACTGGATCGCGTAGTTCAGCCTTTGAAGAGCTTTATTCAAGAGAGAGTGGGATACTCTAGTGTTTTACTCTATTGTCGACTTGTTTAAAAACAATCATCAACAGACCATCAATGGCTCCATATCTTCCATTTGTCAGTTGGCCTTGTGCCTCAAGCATTTTCTTGAAAATTCTGCTTCTTATTCCAAATATTGAATGCATAATCCCTTTTTATCACGGATATTCATATTGCAGATCAGACAGTATTCCACCAGGCAGTATCCACGATTTCCAACAAATACTATCTGCCATACATCTTGTGTTTTCAACCTAGTTAGTGGTCTGCAACTCATGCAACTTTTTTTGCTTTTCAGTTAAGAAAATAAACTAGATTTCCTCCATCAATGTACAATTAATCCTCCTGTAAAAGCAATTCAACTGTTTCTTAACATACTAATCATATCCAACAAGGATGGATGGAAAAGTGAAGATGTATTTTTTTGTATTCTCATCTGAAGTCCAGTTTTGACTTTCATGGAGAGCATCAGTCCTCTAATTAGTCAATTTGCTACATTCCCCCCAGTAATGTTTCATTCTAGATTTCAATTTTGGTATAGCAAATTCATACACATGAGAACTGTCAAATCTAAGTGATTTTCTCAGCCCAAGGGAATGACAGAATTGTATCCTTCAGCTACCCCAATTTTTGTCCATCTATATTCTTTATACATGGATGGCAATTTGTACTTCACAACTGAGTTATTATTTATGTATGTATAGATAATTATGTTAAGAAATTTTATTGTAATAGGCTAATAGCTATTATCTTGGTGGAAATGCATTCATGAGATGGAGAGATTATAATCATGATTTTCTGATAATATGTTCAATTTTCTTATGGAATTCCAAAGTAGTTATGGGATGTGTTCACCCAGCCTCAAAATGGATTTAATCAGCATAGGTGCTCACAACCATACCAATAGCCTACAATTATTTGTGAATTTCTATTGTTCTTATTTAACTCATATGTATACACACAATTTTTTTGTGTATAATACAATTGCACCCTTTAGGCTCCCCTGCACACAAATAACCTTGCATATGAAAGAAGAATACTTGTTGATATTTTAATAAGGAAAAATAGTCATATATACCAATTTTGAGAGGATTATGAAATTTCACACTTGTGAATGATTTTGAGTAGCCCATGACTTCTAGGTGATACAGGAAGAAGACAAGACAAAGTTACAGGCATGTGATAAAGCCCTAATTGGTCAAGACTGCAGAAATAGGTACCTCTGAGCTATGGATAACACTGTAAAATAGCATAATTTACAGAACTGTGAAACCTTGTCTGATTTCCAACTGATTTTCAAAGTTAGTTGCAAATGACATCTTAAACATATAAAAATGGTCAAATATGAGACTCTAGTAACAGTTTACTGATAATAGTTGATTCACTCTGCCCTGTTTTTGTTTCAAAATCATTAAACTGAATCTGCTAGCAGTTTCCCATAGCTTGGCAGTATCTATTTAAGGATAGCCATGAGGTGATACTATTATATTAGGTGTCTGTAACTTTGTGTTCTAGGAAAGGGTTATTGAAAACTGCAGATTGCTTACAGTTGCAACTTTGTAGCCTTATCTAAAATCAACGTAAATTACTAGTACTTTTGCTATTTAACTTTTAAGAAGTCATAAACAAGAGAATCAAACATAATTATCAACAAATCATGATTACCATAATTCCAACTCGTACATGTAACGCAGACTTGATCATTGTTCTGAGCTAAAGTTTGAACAGTATTCATGTTCTTGACATTGCAAAGTTATTTCATTTTGAAAATATTCTATATACTAGCTGATACGATGTAATCATACTTTCAAATAAATGGATTGGTGCTGGAAATGCATTTTTTATTAAAATAATAAGCGAACAAAATTTTTACTTTTTATGCCACTGTTAAAATGTCTTCTAAATTGGAGATGTAATTCACCCATATAAGATTGTTGGGAAATATGCTAGAGTTCATTATGAGCATATTAGTTATGCATTTTTTATTACTGTGATAGGTGACAATCCAAATTCAGGCTTAGAGGCATATTCATTCCATCGCTCATTTGAGTTGTTTCACATGCTTGGTGGTTGAAGGAAGGGTCTATGCTGGATGTTGGAAGTCATATATTATATAAGCCAATGACATGCCAAATTCCCTTGGCTGGATTTGAGAGTATGCGCTTCTCTGTTTCACAGTATGAAGAGAAAGATAGAATATTACTGCGAAATTTGTGCTATATTCTGGGAGCCAAATTTACTGGGAAGCTAAATAAGAAAGTGACTCATTTACTATGCCTATTTGCTGGTGGACTGAAATATGAAGCTGCATGCTCTTGGGGTATTGAGGCCATTACTGCAGATTGGATATATGAATGTGTTAAGCAAGTATGTATCAACATCCTTTCCAATTGGATTTCTGAGCTTTTCTGGTTGACAAGTTGTAGTGATAGTGTGATGTTATCTCTCAAATTTATCGTTTGCAACAGTTTTATACATGAAATAGGGCAGTATCATGCAGCTTTGGGATGTAAGAAGGAAGAAGGGATTTGGAGATGTTACTAAAGTTTATTGGATCATAATATGTATATGGACTTCATTTGCATTATGCTGTACATATTTTCCAAATACTTATCGTTTGTGACTGCTGAATTAGAATAAAGTACTTCCCCTTAATGCATTTCGTCCTAGAGAGGTGCCAGGAGGAGATGGAAATGCCTGTTCTTTTGACATGACTCAGTACCCAACCCAGGTTGCTCATTTAGCCTCTGGGGAGCTTCCATCCCAATGGCAAAATGACAGCCAGCCTGGGCCACAATGCCAAAAAGTCGAGGTTGGAGGTATTAGCTTGGGAAAATCCTTTAATACTGTTTAAAATACAAGTTGAATACAGGTATGTATGTGAAAGTATTTTAACATACTCATTTTTTGTCAACAGGAGAGAAGCGGGAAAGGTCACCATCAGCAAAGAAAACATTGTTTGGCCGGAAAACTAGAAAACGTAACCATCCTAGCAATGGCCTATTGAAAAGGGTTTCTGCAACAATTGATGTTGGATGCAATTCTGATCCTTGGGACGAGCAATCTGTTCGGTGGTCACAAGGGACGGAGAAGGGTTGCAAGGAACATGCAGAATCTTCCAAAGTTCCACGTGAACAAGCAAAAAAGCCACAAGAGAAAGCTACCCAAGATCTTGCCAAAGATGCATTGATTGATAACACTGTTGAAGAATTAGCAAGGGACAATGATAACCGGCTATACAGTGTTAAGGAATCTTATGAATCATGTTCAAAAAATGATCCAAGCAATATTATAATAATGAATGAACATGGTCAGCAGGCCGCCAGGATTGAAGATTCTGAAGCCACTCTTGATGTAGCATCTGCAATTGAAGATTTAATTGCTCAGTCTGAGGTATGAACATGAACAAATTCTAAGAAAGATTTTTTTGTTTCCTTCATGGCCAGAAAATTATTTGAAAACTGTTAATGATTTTTTTAAAATTTGATAACTTATTTGGTGTTGTTTCTGTATGAAGCTATTGCATAATGACTCGCGAACTGAAACAGGGGACAATCGGAATGTATCCTTGTTGCTTATATGAAACTTAAATTGCTGTTTAGTTTGGCACTGGAAAATTGTGATGTGGTTTGTACAGTGATTTCCTTGATAGTTGTTTTTAGAAAATTTCACAAGAGTATCCTTCAGTTTCTCGATATCGAGAAGAGCCTCCATGTGCAACCTTTAGAATTCCTAAGGAGTTTTCAGCAAGGTATGGTTCTGATCTTTTCAAATTTGCATGTCCAACAGTAGTTGCCACCCCTTTCACTGGTCTGAAATGCATTAAATGTTTGTTTCAGGCATGAAAATGAAGATGAGAACCAAAACATCTCAAATGATGTTGCTCACAAAGCTCATGACGATTTTAGTGAATCACAAATGGAGTCCCAGGTCTGGTTTACCTTCATGGTCTTATACTGCATTTCTCATAAATGTATTTGATTTCCTCATGATTAGCCCACTTGCCACTGGCATATTGTTGCAGGTGATTCGATATGAAGTAGAAAATACAGCAAAGAAGATGTTAATGGAAAAAATTCAAACTCGAAGTATGACTTCTGTAAGGAACGAGGGAAGAGGACAGCAGATTAACAACGATTTTGCTCGCCTGTTGAATGTAGTAGACAGTGGAGGCAAACAAAAATCTAAAAGAAAAAGTTGAATTGTATATTGGTTGCATGCAACACACACTCCAGTGTATACCATCATTCTTTTTAACCAAAGTTTTATACAACCAAAGGAAAGTATGTAATAGTTCTAATTTCTAAGTAGAAAATTTGCAGAATTGATATACAAATGTGAAGAGTCCAGCAGTCTATCTGTAGATTTGATTTGCTGTTCAACTTGTGTACAACATTGACCATCTCAGGTACCCTAATTCAAATTGTACTGTGCATGTAGAGATGTATTAGATGCCATTGGCTTTGGCTGTAAAATGGCTGTGATAGACCATTTTGGCTAACCATTTAATCTTGTGATTGCATTTTAGCTTCGATCTTTTGGGTGACAGTTCTCTCAGTATAGATTCAAATAGCATTGATACACTAATTAAATGATCTCGTCTCTATTTACATTGAAATAAAAATTAGCAATTGTCCAAAGATTCTGAACTTGAGATTCATCCTCATCCTCATCCTTGATTCACACAAGTTGATGCCAAATTATTTAAGTGTCATTTTCAAATGGGACATTTTAGCATGGCTAGTGGTGGTAAATTTGGTTGAAAATTTATACCAAGATTACTTGAAACAAAGGTGTATACTAGCCATCGTTTTGGAGAATCAGCAAATGACAGTGGCAATTTGATGGATTGTTGATTATTTTTCTGTGAAACTAGTTGCATTTACCTGTCAAAGTTTTCTTTTGCTGGAACTTTGAAATAGAGTAGAATACTGTAAAGGAAAATAAACGTTCCCTAAGATCAATCTAGGCTTAGCCAATAGAATGCATACACATAAGCAATACTAAACCTAGATTAATAAATAAAATCTGTAGCTATGGATAGTTCAGTAATTAAATGCTAATCTAGGAAAGCAAATACAAATCGGACAAGGTGTACAAATTTCTAGTGTCATGGATAAACAACTCATGAAGATTATGGAATTTGTTTTTCTCAGATATGACACCTCTCTATTTGTGCTTCGGTTTGGATTATGTGCAAGACTTGTGCTTTGTCTTGGGTTAAGTCTATGTCGCTAGGTCATTTTCGTTTGTGGATTTGTCCTCTACCACACGAATTTGATCTTGTTATTTCTATGCTCTTGCTCTTTGATTCGTTGGGTTCACCTTTGTTTGCTCTGCTGTCTAGATTGATGGCATTTACGAGTACCTTTAGAGGGTTGCCAAAATAGCTAGGGGACATGTTCTCCTAGATTAACTCTTGGTAAAGATCAGTTTTATGGCTGTGCAAAGGATTGATAGACAAGCAATGCCCTAGAATGAATAGGCAGATTTTGATTTGTTTTACTGTGCCAAATTGAAGTGTTGCTCTAATGAATGCTTCTTAAATGCTCTAGAATGAGAGGATTAGATGTGATGCTTGGATGTGAAATGAATGCAAATGAATGCCTTTAAATGCATGGCAATTAATTGTGTAGGAGTTGGCCAAATTTGAATTTAAATTTTAGAAATTCAAGGGTTAGATTTCTAGATGTGAATTGATCTCGCACATGTGAAAATGACCTTGGCTTATGAAACAATAAAGTTTGTTCAAGGAACCAATCTTCGATCATGGAGGATGCAATAAATGTGGGTTGCATAGGGAGATGTGTAGAAGTGGACAATATATGGATAAATATATGGCAATGTGTATGGGAATGGGTGAATGCTAGGGGAATAATCCCAATTTCACACAAGATTATACCATTTGTTGATATGTAAATGTATTAAGCCATTCTCTCAAAATGGGTACAAAATGCAATGGGAAATGACATGGGTATTATTTATTACCATTACATTTTGGCCCTACTTTGAGTTGCATGTGAATCTTAGAATAATCATGTATATCAAAGTATGTCCCACTTACAAACATGCATTAAGTAAATATTCACATAGAAAATAATGTTGAGATCCATCCATATGAAGTAATGGACCTCGTCAAATGTCATCATGTGAGTCTACTTTGATATGTGCTCTCCATGGGAGCATACATAATAGAGGAAAAATGTCCAATGAGTAGCTTCTCTCACTTGTGGAAAATATGCTTAATGTATAAGCTTGCTTGACTATCTAGGAAATTGGAAATACAACAAATAAGTGAGGTTAAGAAAATTTTGTATATTTGGAAAGTGATACAACTCGTTATTGTGTGGCATATTGGGCAATGCCATGCCATGTAGTATGTAATGTCCCCTATTGGAACAATACTAATTTTACCCTAAAAATTCAAATACCACAAGTTTAGGGTTAGGGTTTCAGAATTATCATGTAATAAAATTCATTTATTTGCTCAACTCCATTATAGTGGGGATAACAAGACATTCATTGGCACATGATACCTCCATGCAGGCCCTTACGGGGGGCATGTCAGGGCGCATGTTCGGTTCCCGACATACAAGCCCAAATGGGGGCTCGGTAGGATCCAAGCTGTCATACAAAGCCTCCGTACAGGGCCTTACGGGGGTATGGATGGGGTGCAGATCAAATTTGTCCCCAAACAGGCCTTGGGGGGGGGGGGGTATGGTGGGATTCCTTGCCTATTGCATGCTTGTCATTCCCCCATGATGGATGAGTTCTATTCATGTAAGTCACATTAGTATCAATAAATCATTTGGTAGGTACTGTTTTGACCTGTTAAACAATATCTTTTTGATGTCTTAGCAGTCTATATGATTCTGTATATTTATATAACCTTCTGTAGATCTAGGGTCTATTCTTTAATCAATGAATATTATTCTTATGCTATATTGCTGTAGATAGATCTTATTTATATGTGACTGTTGTATATGCATATATTTATTCTCTGCTGTTCTATTTCAAATCTGTATATTCTAGATGTTGATTCCTTCTGATTAATCCTCAGAAATATCATTTTCATTCCCTTCCTTTTGATTGTATTTTCTCTTTTCCTATGTCTCTCCTCCTCATGGCCTCCTCACCAATGATATTATATATCTTCTTGGTAGGATGAGTAGCCATATCCAATAGTGTTGTCCCTACATGGAGACCTCTGCCCAAGGAACACACCCTTTCAAGGCAATTGTTGTTCCCTTAATACTAATTGTTGTCTTATATTTTGTAGTTTGCATAGTGAGCACCTTCTTTATTCTAATTGACGCCTTTGATAATATTATGCACAGCCCTTTATTAATGTTAATCGTTGTTGGCTTAATCAATATTTATCATAGCGCTGCCTTACTTGGATCGCATCCTTTAATGCAATTTCTTTCCTGGAATGTTCGAGGTCTCACCGACCTCTCTAGGAAGTATTCTGTTAGGAATACTCTTCAGATGTATGCTGATATTGATGTTTTGTGTCTTCAAGAAGTGAAAGTAACTGGTTTTTTGCTCTCTTCAGCTTGCCGTTCTATTTGGCGTTCCAGTCAAATGTTTTGTATAGATTACGAGGCCGATCGTGGCAGAGCGGTCATCCTTTTGTGCCCACGGTGGCATGCTTCGGTGGTTACTCATGGATCTGACCCCACGCACTGGGGGATCTAGATTCTTCTGAAATTGATAATCATTCCTTTGGGATTATTAATGTTTATGCCTCGAACGATGCTGTTGAAAGATCTCGCCTTTGGCGTTGGATTGCTGAATCATTACGAGTTGCCACCTGGGTGCTTTGTGGGGATTTCAATATGGTTGAAATGATATATGATAAAGGTCACCTGCCATTTCGTTGGGTAGCTGGTGAAAGAGAGGCGTGGTTTTACATGCACCATAAATTGGGTCTTTTCTATCCCAACGTTGGTCGCCGCCATTCTCATTCTCTTTGGCATATTTGGTGCAATTTTCGAGCTGGGTTTGACAGGATATTTAAACGCCTTGATCGGGCGATGATTTCGATACAATCTTTTTTCTCTTTTACCAACTCTTCACCACTCCCGGTAATGTTGTTAGTGGACGTGACGTTATTAGACTACTTTCCCATTATGTTTTGCATTGAATGGCATGCCAACCAAGCCCATGTCAGTAGGACCCAATTGTTTTTGAATACCTCTATGCTGAGTCACCAGCCCACGTTGGCCAACATCCGCACCATCTAGAATCTTGAATGTCGTCCACCTAGCTCAACGGGTTGGATCCAATGGTGGAATGATGCTATCATACGGACTGCGAGATTTCTCCGCATCTATGGGCGTTAGTTGGCCATCTTTCGTAGGTGGTCTTATGTAGCCACAACGACTAACCTCCGTGCTACCACAGAGGCGTTGGCGGCCAACCCTTTCTCCCCATCTTTGCAAGTCAGGGTTGTCGAACTTAGGCATCACAAGCAAGTTGCTGACAGCGATGCAGCCAGAGGGGCTCAGCTCAAAGCTGAGTTACACTGGCTCAAGATCGGGGACCGTGCTTCGAAAGAATTTTTTATGGCACTTCGAGCCAGACATTCCTCACCTGGCATCAAGCGCATCAAAGAAGGTACCACTGTGCTTTCAAAGTTACTTGATATTCTTCAGGCTTTTGTTAAGCACTATGAGCAAGTTTTCACAACCCAAGAATATACTCCTGAGCGGTCAAATGCACTTTAGGATTGTCTCGTTGTTGTGCCAAATAGGCTTTCCTTAGCCCAGACAACCTTCTGTGAGCAATTGCTCACTATTGAAGACCTCAATGAAGCCGTCTACTCTATGGCAGATGATAAGGCTCTGGGAGTTGATGGATTTTCCTATGAATTTTACAAAGCTCTGTGGCCATGTGTTGGATAAGATTTGCATAAAGTTTACCTTGAAGCCTTTCATTCTAAATCTCTAGGTAATCTCTTCAATAAAGGTAACATAAAATTCATATCTAAGGCTGGTGATCCCGAGGATATTTGTAACTGGCGACCCATCATGCTCCTCAATGTATCTTACAAAATCATTGCCAAAGCCCTTGCTCTCAAAATCCGCCATCTCTTCCCCCAAGGTGTACGTCCTGAGTAGACTTGTTTTATCAAATCCAGGTTCATCTTGGACAACATCATTGTTGTCTGGGAAGGTATGGAATGGGCGAGATGCTCTAATCAACCGGCCATTTTCCTTAAGATTGATTTTGCTAAAGCTTATGATTGCATTGAATGGCCCTTCATTTTAGCCATGCTTTCAAAGCTCGGTTTCAGCCCCAATTTCCTCCAGTCTATTAATATGTTATTTTTCGACGCCTCAGCTTGCATCGCCATTAATGGCCACCAATCCCAATCCTTTGGTTTGTCTCACTCCATTTGTCAAGGCTGCCTGCTTGCTCCTTCCCTTTGTGTTGTCTGTTGAAGGGTTTGGCTATCTTCTTGGTCACTACGTTTGCCAAGGATTGGTTCACAAGATCTCCTTGCCTAATTCATCCACTCAACTTGTCAATGGCCACTTTGTGGATGATTCCTTCCTCACCTTGCTGGAAGAAGAGAATACTTTCAAAAGCGCTTTGGGTTATTTTGAGACCTTTTGCTTGGCCTCTGGGTCGGCCATTCAGTGGCACAAAACCTTATGTTATAGACAATCGATTCTTCCCAAGCCCCTTTGGATTCAACAATATGGGTAGAAATGGATTACACCCGGTGAAATCTTTCGTTTTCTTGGCATTCCCTTTGCCTTTCAGGTTTCTTTCGTTGATCTTTGGCAAGCAGTTCTCTCTTGCATTGAGCAAAAATTAGCCTTCTGGATTACTAAACCGCTTTCTCTAGCTCGGAAATTTTAGGTCTGTTCCAAAGTTCTTGCAGCGACTCATGTCTATTACTCTTCTTGTTGGGCCCCTTCCAAGGCCTCGTATGCTAAGTTGGAGAAATTATTTAGAGATTTTCTTTGGGCATCTTCTAAGACCCATTGTGAATTTCACCACGTTGCCTGGGAGTTTTGTTGTCTCCCAAAAGATTCGGGTGGCCTTGGCCTTCTCTCTACTCAACGACAAGGCATTGCTCTCTGTGTCAAATGGATCATCCATGCTCTGACTAATAATGAGGCCTGGAAAATCCTCCTTAGGCACAATATTGAAGCAGGTTTCCCCACTCACAAGCCCTCTTGGAAGGGAATTGGTCTCCATACCCTTCTTATTATGCGAGAGCCTGTCCAGATCTTGGGTACTTTTGTCACCAAAAGCATATGGCGTGCTTGGGAGACGGTTAAACCCTGGATTTGCTGGTCAGGGAATGGTTTTTGTGATGGGCTCTTCCTTAATCAACAGAACATATGGTGGTCTCCTCTTTTAGCCAGTACTAGTCAGCCATTGGCTAAGCTTCCCTAGCTCAAGGCTCTCAGATTTCACAAGAAAGGTGTTCGGACCTTACAAGATATCTTTCATAGACCCACCATGCACGTTCTCTCATGGAATGATTTTTGTGCCCAGTTCGACTTTCAAAACCATGACTGCGAAACCTACAACGACCTGGTGAGTGCCATCCTGGCTGATATACTTCATAAAGTGGGTATCCGTTCCAATAAACCATGGTGGAAGGATTGGAAATGGTTCCCAGAAACCCCTTTTAGAAACTACAAGCCTCCGCTTGGATATCAATGGCTTTCTCCTAATTTTCCCATGATTGATGCTCTCAATCAATAATGGCTTCTTCAGTCCTCGATAGCCGTTTGGCGAAAAAGATTCTCGACTGTTTAGTCTGCAATTGTTGAACCCAAGCTTGCCCACTTTGCTTGGTGTATTCTTTTTCCAAGGCCTACCAGTGGCAGCTCGACTATTTCATCTAGGGATTTAGGACCCTCGCTGCCCTTTCTGTGGGTAGGTTGAATCATTCCAGCATCTCTTTTGGTATTGTGCCAGAGTGCAGCAACTGTGGACTTGGATCCACAATTTCTTTCGGCCATTTCAGCCGGAGCCTTTTTCTTGGCATATGGCTCTATTGGAAGACTCTCCCAGGATTCCCGCAAAGTATACCCATATTTGGCACACTTTCAGGGTGGAACTCCTCTTCACTTTATGGAAAGATAGAAATTCATGCATCTTTTCTCACAACAAGATGGATACTGTTGTTTCTTATATTCTAAAGCTATTATTTGTTCTAATGTTCTCTTGCAGATTCAAGTGCAAGCTAACAAAGTTGCGCTTGAAGTTTCTCACCTTCAGGAGCTGCTGGACCACTGGGGCAATGCCCCTTGCATTGTGGCACACATGCCTCCCTCTCCCAATTCTTCTAGGGGCCAGTTGCCTTCACGGGACCGGCGGAGAAGTGGCTCTGCCAGGGACTCTCGTCTTCGCTCTCAGCATCCTTGTCACAACTCTCACCCTCGCCAGCGGCGGTCGACCTGTCCCCTTCCGTGGGCTACCCTGGGGTGGTCTTCTGGTGGAGCTTCGGGGGGAGGAAGTAGAGACTTTGGGTGGCCTTCTGGTGGTTCCATTCCTAGCGGCGGTTCTGGTTGGCCCACGGGTGATTCTAAATGGGTCCCACATATGGATCTGGTAATTTCACCTCGCCGTGAAGAGAACACTACAGAAAAAGAAAAGGATGACAATGGTTGGGCTCCTCTTGACGTCATCCCAAACCCCGCTGCTGTATGGGGCAACTCAGATGACAAGGATCCTCCATCCACTGGTATTGCTTTGGCCGCTTAATGGCCTTTTTTAATACTATTTTTGTTATGTTTTCTTATTTCTGGGCTTAGGCCATGATATTATAACTTTCTAGGCACTGCCCATGTGACTTCGGGGTGTTCCTTTTTACCACCTAGCCTTTTTTTGTGGATATGTGTACTCTATTTTCTTATTAATATAGATATGGTCGCTTATTCATCTAAAAAAAAACCTTTTGTTAGCTTGAAATCTGATTTCATTGTTAATGCTGCTATGTCAAGTATTAATTGCAAAGCACACAAGGTCTTCTTCTAAATGCAACCGTGGGAGAATCTGATACCCTTATTTGGGATCGCTGCCCTCAATTCTCATATGATACGTATTATATTTGCCTTTATAAATATCTTTTAAAGTCACCTTATAATTGTAATTTATATTTATATATTTATAATATATGATAACTATAATCATATGTAAATTGATAACATTTATTTATAATTATATTATTTATAAATATAATAGTATATCCTATTAATTAAAATAAATAAATATTATATGAAAATATTTATACAATAATTTTAATATTATTTATTAAATTAATAATAAAATATTATGAGAAGCAGTCTTACAGTCCGTATTTCAAATAGGCAATTTCATCATTTTAATCATGATGTTTAAATCTTTAAAACAATACCTAAATGTCAGGACATCACACAGTATGAACTTTATTTGGTCATGATAGCAACGCTTTGCATAGCACCTATCACTCCTTGAAAGCTCTATCATAAAAATGTTAGTGATGATATATTGCCCCTACAATTAGTTGTATCTATGGGATGCAAGGAATTTGAGAGGGAAATAATTCATTAAAGTAAATGTAATCTAAAGATAAGCATGCAAATCATGCAAAGTAAATAAAACAAGCATGGAAATCATGTTGGTTGGATATCAATCTCAAGGTATAAGGTTGCCCTCAATGTGAGCGAATAGAAATGGTGATATGACCTTCAGTGGCCAAGAACACTCATGTAGTTACATAAGGCATACAGATATGCCCCTACTATGACATCTAATGATATCATCACATGATGGTTGAGGTAAGGTAAGAGGTCCCTAGTGGTAATGTAAACTAGGAATGTGATGTGAAGGCAATGGTGAGGATGGAAGGCGTGATGCCCCCAATGTAAAAAGGAATAGGTAATGATGTCATGAGAAAGAGCGAGGAGGACAAGATAGCCCCACTCAAAATGTGTGATGAGAAGATGGGTAAGGTATGATGCCCCTAAAGTAAAGATATAGCAAATGAAGCTCAAATGATAATGGGGGAAGGTATGATGCCCTAGATATAAGATGTGAGGAATGTATAGTGCCCTTGAGGTACATACAAATGTCAAAGATATGGAAAGAAAAGTGCAAATAGTGTGGGGAAAGGAATAATTCCCCCAATAATAAAGGATATGTCTATGAAAGCATAATATATGAGGGGGAAGGAATGATGCCCTAATGGTAGGGTAACTCTTTGAGTGGGATGTAACAATGTGGTTGCTATGTGTAAGCTCTAAAAGCATGGTATGTAAGTGTAGGTAAGTAAAAGAGTAAAGCATAATCATCGTAATATGGTAAATGTGACAAATATAGGTGTGATAAAATATCAATTGTTAATAATCTAAAAAGGGGTAGTAACAATGCAACCTAGGAAAACAAAGTGGTAAGCATATGGATCATAAAGGTGAATAGGTGTGGTAAAAGATCAAGTGATATGAAAGACATAGCCCAAGGCTAAGGATAAACAAAACGTAGGAATGAGAAATTAAAACACACATAGGAAGAAGAATGCCAATAAGGAAGATGGAAGAAACAAATGGTCCCCCAAGTGAGGGAATGGAATCAAATATAGAATGTGAAATGAGAATATGAAGCACAACAAACAAGGCATAAGCAAAAATGCTAAAGTGTAAAAGCAAACAAGGAAAATAAAAGAGGTAAAGGTGATATCTAAGCTATTAGTATATATGTATATACACTATAGTAGTGTTCACGTATCATTTAACAAACTTGGGAGAGTTGATGTTGACCTCAACATGATCATGATTCTCCTCATCTTCTAATAGGTCATTGTCATCCCAACGAAAATAATCAAATTTGTCATGTACCTTTGGATTTTTCTTCTTTGCTTGCCATTTCTATTACAAATGTTTCTTCATGACATGTTTCCATGCTAGGTACAAATACATGGTCAATAAGTGTAACATTACGCACTTTCTTTCTTACCCATTCTTTTTCCTTAGCTTATGGTTATGGTGGAATAATATGCATTTGGTGTACCACAACTTCTTGTTTTGATTACCAAGTAGTATTTTGAACATAAAAATTTGGTATTTGTGGAACTTCTGCTTTTCTTTCTTTCTTTTGTTGATGTTTTTCTTTGTGTGGCTCTTTATGTTTTGCTTCTTGTTTCTTTTTATTTTTCTCTTGTTGTTCTTGAAACATTCGTTGATAAACCTCATAAATTCCTCCATCTTCATATGAAATTTCCTTTGGAGTTGGGATATATGTGTCTCAAGTGAAGTGACTCAACTTAGAATTTGGTTTAGATCTATCTCTTAGAATTTTAATGACTCTTCATGAATGGATTTGATGCATTGGTGTACCATTGAAGGAACCACTTTTCAATGTTCAAGCCATGGTCTACCAACTAGTATAGAAAAATTGTCATTAGCAAGAATAACATGACGTATGACTTTAGGAGTCAAATGACACAACCCAAAGTGTTAACTAGTAGTCCATTTATCATCTTTAGAGAAATGCCCAAATGAGCATAAAATTTTGGATTGATGCGTGTGTGAATGCAAAAATATTTTGTGAATACATTATATTGATTCGTGGTAGGAACAAGAACATCATGAATATTAGTATCACAAAATTTTGCTATGATGTATAGGATCCATAATGATTATTCTATAGTATCTCATTATCATAGAAAACAACTAGTGGAGTGGGGCCAAAAGTAGAAGATGTAGTGCTAGCTTCAATGGCCCCCATGAAAGCATGTTCATGTGATATTGCTTCATTTTCAATATTACCACCATTAGTATTCTCATCCAAATCTTGTGATTCAACATTATTCAAATGATGTGGAAAAAGATTTGTGTATACTTGCAATCAACAATTAGCAGGTGCAAGTGATGGATTTCCATTGTCATTAAAGTCTTCAACTTCAATCATGTTGTTGTCAATGAGATCTTGCACCTTGTTTTTAAGACCTATGCATGACTATGAATAATGACCCTTAACTTGATGAAAATTACAAAATTCTTGGTCATTGTATGTTCTAGGAAGTGGTTTATTGGGACCCAATAAATGAATGGGAGGGAGAGTGATTACATCAACACTAAACAAGATTTGAAGAACATCATCCATGGATTTGCAAAGATTTGTAAACTTTTTAGATCCATTTGGTTTTAATGAAAGAAAGGAAGTAGTAGCAAATTGATTCACATTTTCCTTCATGTTGTTACACTTCAAAAAATTATTTGGCTTATAAACTTTGAATGGTAGGAACATTGAGATGATCAACCATATTATAAAGTATTTGATGTCAAAAGTTTAACTTCAAGATTCTTCAATGTGCACACATCCCTTAAAGATGGCAAGTTACTTAGGTGCACATTATTCTTTATGATTGAAAGTAATCCCTTAAGAGACATGATTCATAATTCATCGCCATCAAAATGGTATTTGAGTTTTCCACACAAAGATTAAAATCAAATGATATAATCATTGATAGGTTCATTGCTTTGTGTGCATATGGTAAGGTCATTGACAATGATCTTCAATCCCATGTTTATTTGAAAATGTTGTTGGAATGCAATAGCAAGATCATCAAAGCAATGGATGAAACCTAGTGGTAGTGTATAAAACTATTGAATAACATAGCCTTTTTAGGTTTGTGGCAACAACATAGAGATCTTGTCATCATAAGCAAATCCAAAGCATGTCATCGTGAAATATTAAATGTCAACACTTGGATACCCTTTCTATTTTACAATTCAAAGCAAGGAGCCACAAGTCCTATAGGCATCGAATATGTAATAATTTCAAAATATAAAGGCATGCAATGCTAAGGATTATATGCAATAATATTGTTCTTGTTATCCTTGATTTCCTTTTTTACATTTGCCAATCCTTGCACTAGTGTAACCAATGTGGTGGTGGAAACAAGAGTTATATTAGGAGGATGGGAAATAATAGAGGTAAATTGGGGTTGTGATGTAAGATGCATGGACATAGTGGTGACTGAACTAGACATAGTATGAGAAGTATTAGTGATTGGCTGAGATGGAGAGATAGTATGAGATGGTAAGGGTAAGTCACCAAAGTCTTTCATAATAGTTCATGCGCAAGTCAAAGTGGGGGCAAAATGTACATTAATGAAAATTGTATACCTTGCACTTTTCCCTTTCCTTTTGACCCACTTTGACATGTTTGTCCCTAATGCATCGAGTAGTTTTCAAAATGATGTATTTAGTGTGGAAGTTGGCAAATAACTTGATCCTAATTTAATTACATATTCACACATTCTAAGGATCCATATTTGATCTTCAATCAACCTTCCATAACCTTAGGTCAATTTTTTATGCGAGGAAATGAACCTAATTTAGATCCATGTGCATGGATTTGACTCTTGAGCTTTAAAGTTCAGATTTCTAATTGGGATCATTTCTATCCTTTCCAACTAGCCATTATGACTTGACTAGAGCACAAAATATTTCAAATTGCACCCTAGGGTGTTGTATAAAAGGAATATTGTCACACATCTAAAACATTCTTAGAAATCACAAGGGACCTTTGTTACTCATTGCATCATCATAAGAAAATGCATCAAACACTCTAGGCATATTACACGAGTGCTTCTTGGCTTTAATCATTGTTCCATACTATTGACTTGGTAATAGGGGTTTGACCAACGGAGAATCATCTTGGTAGGTCCTAAATGGTGCCTATAGATACCATCTTTTTTATATATAGGTGGTAAACACTAAAGGGAAGATATTCTAGCTAAAAAATTAGTGAAATTTAGATCCATGAACTAGGTTTAAATTCATGCGTAGGGTTCTATTTTGCACTCATGGAAGTGAACAAGTCATAAGAAATAATAAATTTCTCAATTTAAAGTCATTCATCTAACAAGTCCTAATTTTTTTGGCATAATGATTAATCATCTAACGATATCTAGCGTCACAAGATTGACCTCGAACATAGACCTTTATTTATTTAAATTTTGTACATTTATTTTAGTTCTATTATTAGCTCTAGATCTTTATCATAAGTTAGATTTTTAAGGTAATATTATGGAGTTATATTATGGGGCCTTAACCTAATAAATAAGCAAAAGAGAGCATAATTGTATAAGAAACTAGTAAAAATCCTACATGAACAACCCACACAGGGGCATAGCAGGAACATACAATAACATATAATAATTGAGAAAACCCCATGTAAGAAAAGAAACCAAAATTAGGAAACAGCTTGGGCCATACCCATCAAGGAAGGGATGAAACCCCCAACAACCAACACCATAATTTGCATTCGCCTCCTCATCACCATCAGACACTCAACCATTGCAACCCTTAATGACCACTACCACAATCTTAAGATTGACTTACCATTGCCAATAGGAACACGTATCTCCTTAAACTTGATGGTATGAAATATTTTTGATGTTGTAATAGCCCTTCACACCTTTCCACCTATCAAACAAGGAAGGGTTTATGCATTTGGCACTTCCAAAATGCCTTTGTTGTGTGAAACATGCAAATATTTTACCATTGTTCATAGATCCTCATAGATTTAGTAAAAATATCAATATCCATGTTGACTTTTGTAACATGACCTTCATTGCCGCTAGCTTTGGTTTATCCACAATAGAACTCTTGATGTGTTTTAGTCCATCCTTTTGATTTGACTCCTTAATGTCCTCATTTGCTTCCTCTTTAGACACAATGGGATTCTAAAGAAGGAAAAACAACAACTTAAGATAGCCCCTCACCTCCTCAAAAGGCACCAACCGAGCCAATTTCTCTATGAAATGCACTACAATCATCTTGTGGGATCAAACAGTGCCATTGTCAACCAAATCCTCAACTAAAATTCTTTTAACCAAGTTTAGTAAAATGAAGGTGGGGCAGTGGAAGATTTTCTAGTCCATGATCAGGAATGCAACCACAATGTAAGTGGTCCTTACTGCTACTTGTCCTCTTCTAATCCATAATGCCAAGGAAAAACACCACAATGCCAACAACATAAACACTTCAAAAACCACTACATAAAAAATAATAAGTGACCCCAAGAATGCCACCATGAAACCCCTACAATGGAATTGTTGCGAATAGAGAGGAAATGGACCATAGAAAAAGAGGTTCACATGCATCAATCTAAATACACATTACCATGCCATCAATACATCCTAAAAACACAAGCATTACAAATCCTCCTCACATCATTGAAAAGACCAATCATAATGAATATGAACGGTGTTGGAAAAATCCAATCAAAGTGGTTTCTCATTAAGGTTGATGTTATTCAACCCCTCCCAATTAGCAATATTAGAACTTACAGTAGGCCTAGATGTAATTAAATCTATATCAAGTTGTTAGCTAGCAAATTTACAACCCCATTGCACTCATGGTACCATTGGGAAAATGAAATATATTCATTGAAAACTCCTAAGACTGAGATGGTTGCTTCTAATAACCCACATAACTTTTGATTTGGGCAATTCTCTTTTTTGCAAAATTTTAATAACATTCATTAAATCCCTTTTCATTGACATTTTTACAACCATTTGATATTGCTAAAGAGAGCCCAACTATTACTACCTCACATTGTACTTCATTATTGGTCTTCTAGCCTAACAAGAAAGAGCTTTCTTTAACAAAGTTTCCCAAAGAATTATGAATGATAACACCTGCCCTAGCGAGACTAAGATTATCCCAAGATGTTTTGTCAAAGTTCAACTTCCAAAATTATATAGAGGAGGTCTCCATTTTTTTGTTCTACACTTTCTATTTTTAACTAAAATCCCATTAATGGGAGGAGCAACTTGGAAATTCCCGACTTCTAGAATCTAAAATTTATTACAAAGAAAGGGACAAGACCAACTTCTGAATATCCAATTTCATAAATTCTATAATAGTACATTCAATTTGAGACCAACACTAAGTGAGCTCCACATCTCAAAATATATTGTGATTTCTTTCTAACCAAATTCCCCAAATAATATAAAGAAGGGAGGTCTTCCATAGATAATTCAACCTTGGGGTTCCCTTGGGCCAACTAAAAATATGTTGATGAACCATAGCTAGGAAAACCCAATTCATCCTTAACTTAGAAATCAAAGTAAACCATAGGATGCGAGAAAGGGCATTGGCATAGTAAATGATATACAAATTTTGAAGTAGAACAATAGAGTGGGCATTTGGAAGGACCATGAAAGGTCCTTTTCATAATATTATCACATGTCAAAATCTTATTCTTGGAAGCTAACCAAACAAAAGCATTTCATTTAGGGGGGCATTCACACACTAGATCAAATCAATATGCCTATCAAATAAAGGAGGGAAGTATTAATTTCTAGTCAAATTGGAATTCAATTCAACTTAAAGGAACCTTGTTGGTTGCCCAATCAATACATAGAATCCTAATGGAATATAATAAGGATCTCAATATCCTTCAACATATAATTTAAGAGAGCTTTATGCTCTTGAGAGAAGGGTAAGTCACTAAAGTCTTTCATAGTAGTTGACATGCAAGTTAAAGTGGGAGAAAATGTACATTGATGAAAATTGAATACCTTGCACTTTTTTCCTTTCCTTTTTGACTCACTATGACATGTTTGTCCTTGATCTATTGAATTGTTTACAAAATGATGTATTTTTGTGTGGAAGTTGGCAAATTACCCGATCTTAACTTGATTACATCTTCAGATATTTCAAGGATCCATATTTGATTTTCAATATCAACTTTCCATCACCCTGGGTTAATTCTGAGTGAGGAAATGGACTTGGTTCAAATCCATGTACATGGATTTGACTCTCAAGCTTTAAAATTCAAATTTCTAACTAGGTCCACTTCCATCCTTTTGAACTAGCCATTATGAGTCGACTAAAGTAAGCAATGTTTCAATTTTTTTAATTGATAAAATGTGGTAAACCACCTATAATTTTTATAAAGATAACAGAAAAAATACAAAAAAGAGTGCCAAATACATGAATCTAATGATATGTTGGCAAAAGGTGACAGAAAAACTACATTATTCTTGATTCATCACTACAACAAAATAGGCAATTAGCGCCTAAAATAGCGTGGGATTTTAGTGCATTTAAGTTCATGAATTGGAGCCAAATGCCGGAGCAAAACTCAGCGCCAAACTGCATTTCACTTTGGCATCGGGTTTAGCACCGATTGTAACACTGGGTTTAGCGCCAAAATTTTGTGCCAGGATTAACGCCGGATTTAGTGCTAGATTTTGTTGCTTCCAGTTTGGCTTCTGATTTTGCTTCTGGGTTTGCTTCTTGTGTTGCTTCCAAGTTTGCTTTCGGTTTTGCTTCCAGGTTGGCTTCCGCTTTTGCTTCCAGTCTTGCTTTGGGTTTTGCTTCCAGTTTCGCTTCCAGTTTTGCTTCCAGGTTTGCTTCCAATTTTGCTTCCAGTTTCGCTTCTGGTTTTGCTTCCAGTTTTGTTTCTAGTTTTTCTTCCAATTTCACTTCTAGTTTTGCTTCTGGTTTTTCTTCTGGTTTTGCTTCCAGGTTTGCTTCCAATTTTTCTTCTGGTTTTGCTTCCATTTTTGCTTCCAATTTTGCTTCCCATTTTTCTTCTAGTTTTGCTTCCAATTTCGCTTCCAATTTTGCTTCTGGTTTTGCTTCCAGTTTTACTTCTAGTTTGGCTTCCAATTTTGCGTCCAGTTGTGCTTCCAATTTTGCTTCCACCGTTGCTTCCAATTTTGCTTCCAGTTTTGCTTCCAATTTTGCTTCCGATATAACGTCGCTTGTTGCTTCCAATTTTGCTTCCATTTTTGTGTCTTTTGTTGCTTCTAAAAATGTTTATTGTTTTTCTTACATTTATTAATTTAATATGTTTTATTTCAATTTAATTAGTTAAATATATCATGCGTCTTAAATAACTCATGATTATAAAGTAAGTAATTTAATTATTTAACTCATATGATTAAATAACAAGATAATTATTATAACATGATCATCATCTATAATTAAAACAAGTGAGTCAAATATCTATAATTTAATTGAATTTGACAACATCCATCCTGAGCAGTAAATTAAAATCATTATACGTAATAAATATCCATCCAAAAATCATCGACCACTTTCAATATATATAAATTGACAAGTTAATATGGATAAGATCATCATCATATATAACTAAAACAAGTGAAAGTCAAATATGCCAGTAGATCAATAACATGTCTAAATGATACATGTACAAATGATATAAGTAAAAATAATAAATTACGTAACTCAAAATGATACAAGTCAACATGATACATGTCCAAATGATATAAGTCAAAATGATACATAAATTTTGTTGGCAAGAGACACTATGTGGCTTCATGAATGTTGTCATTGATGGCAACAAAGACTATCCCACACATCCACAGCACATAGTATGCCTATACCGGAAGTCAGATTGAAGATTGTTTTGGTCTGGTGAACAAGAACAGAGCATGTAGCAAGGTCTGACAAACAGGTCTGAATCTCTCAGATGGTGTAACTCTGCAAGTTGCGGACTTGGACAAGTCAAGAGGAGTATCATGACTACTATATTCTAGAGATTGAGCCTCCGGTGATAAAACATAGAAAAGATATGAGCATCTGAGTGTTGGGTTCCTGACAGGTAGAGCAGACTGAGGAAGAACTAACCGATAGAGTATCAGACTTCAATCCGGATGAGTAATTGATGTTGATCAAGCTATTTGAGGGATCATACAATGTTGGCCGACATAATTGATGACTTCTATGTCTATGTTTTTGATATGCATCACAAATCAAGTATGGATTCAGTTGACATATTAGTATCTTGTAAATATCTTGAGTATTCTGGTTGCCGACTAGAAAGTTGTTGAAATCCTTGGTGCGGATATATATACCAGATGGATTCCAGTATGAAGGTGTGTGTGTGTATAGGTGTGATGAAATAAGGTGTGAGGAAAGGCAGAGATAAGTGTGGAAGCAGCAATACAAGTCTGGTATGTGACAGAGCAGCAGCACTAGAGAAGAGGAAGAATGAAGTGCATTAGATTAGTATATTGTACCTAACCAGAACTAAACTTCAGCATTTGTGGATGCCTCTCATCAGTTCAAACACCTAGTTACCTTCTATAAACTTTGTAGATAGCGAGTCTCTTGTAGGCAGTGTGCCTCTTGTGAGCAGTGTGCTCAGGCAGTGAGCCCTAATTGGCAAGTGCCATTTTGTACTTCTTATTCTTTTAACAGAGAATACAATCTTGGGTTAGTAACCCCATGGTTTTTCCCTTAACAGGGTTTTCCACGTAAAAATCCTTGTGTTATGTGTGTTGATTTTATTCATGCTCTCATGATTATGTATGCTTATATGTTTTGATGCTGCACTAATTATTAAAGGAGAAAAGAAAGTTAAGATATTTGAGATAACTGATTCACCCCCCCTCTTAGTTATCTACCTTGTTTCCAACAAATTTATGATACAACTCATTAATATGGCACTGCAGGCCATGAAAATGATACATATGATAGCTAGCGACTATGAAAAGAGGCATCATAACAATATATCAACAATGATTCATGATGCAGTCTATATGATCATGAATGTCACTGGCTACTACGAGCAATTGCCTCATCATCATCATCACCATCGTGATCATCATCATCATCACCATCATCGTTGTCATCATCATCATCATCGGCCTCAGTGTCTTCTGTATCTACATCATCACCATCCTCTGCCATGTGATCTATACCAGAACTAGAACCAACATAATCTGGATCTCTATCAGGAGGATCATCTTGATCTTCTGGAAGACCCGTGTTCTGCAAAAAAAACATTTAAAATGAAAAGTTATTATTTATTTCATGCAATAATTTATTTTTCTGTTATATATCTAATATTACAACATATGAAATGAAACCATAATCATATTACATCATATCAAAGTGCACATACCATAATAAAATTTCAAAAAAGTTACAGCTAATATGTCATTCCAATGATGTAAAACATGCAACAATTCTAATAAACGTTAGTAAAGATCATAAAAAAATTTGTCATACAATTTAACTATCAACTGTAAATTCTATTACATAACCTTAAGTGCTACAAATTGCTTGGTCGAAAGCTCCCATTTTGACACAGGCAGGGAGGATGGTGGCAAAGGTTGTGGAATTTGGCTTTACACTAGCCAATTGCATTTGCTTTAAAATTTCTGAATCCTTTTCAACAAATCCATTTTGTGCATATCCTGCAGTCATTGCAGTCCATGAGACCACATTTCTTTGAGGCATTCTTTTAAACAGTTCCTGTGCCTTGTCTATGCTTCCATATTTTGCATACATGTCTAACAGGGCAGTTGCAACTACAACATCTGACAAAATTCCTCTATCCTTTATGTATTGATGTATGTCCATGCCCTATTCCAAAGCTCCCATTTTGACACAGGCAGGGAGGATGTTGGCAAATGTTGTGGAATTTGGCTTTACACCAGCCAATTGCATTTGCTTTAAAATTTCTGAAGCCTTTTCAACAAATCCATTTTGTGCATATCCCGCAGTCATTGCAGTCCATGAGACCACATTTCTTTGAGGCATTCTGTCAAATAGTTCACATGCCTTGTCTATGCTTCCACATTTTGCATACATGTCTAATAGGGCAATTGCAACTACAACATCTGACAAAATTCCTCTATCCTTTATGTATTGATGGATGTCCATACCCTATTCCAAAGCTCCCATTTTGACACAGGCAGGGAGGATGTTGGCAAAGGTTGTGGAATTTGGCTTTACACCAGCCAATTGCATTTGCTTTAAAATTTCTGAAGCCTTTTCAACAAATCCATTTTGTGCATATCTTGCAGTCATTGCAGTCCATGAGACCACATTTCTTTGAGGCATTCTATCAAATAGTTCACGTGCCTTGTCAATGCTTCCACATTTTGCATACATGTCTAACAGGGCAGTTGCAACTACAACATCTGACAAAATTCCTCTATACTTTATGTATTGATGGATGTCCATACCCTATTCCAAAACTCCTATTTTGACACAGGTAGGGAGGATGGTGGCAAAGGTTGTGGAATTTGGTTTTCAAACAACTCATACTCGTAGAGTTATGGTTTTAGGTCACGTATGTTATAGTAACAACAAGGGATTCCAACTATGGTTACGATAGCTAAGACTGCCCTTATTTGTGATCGTAACAAGGTTCTTGGACAACACTATCTTGCTCTTCACACTGGGTACTATATAGGCCAAGATTGGGTTGAAGAAATCACTTGATGGTTACCTATATAGTGATACCACACCCTTATACCCCATGCATTCTAAATGGCTTGAGATTTATACAATACTCAACCAAGATGAAATTGTATCACTGTACCACACTTAACTATGACAGTCCTTTCTTGACAACAATTTGTAATCTTTAGACTATTGGGATACTTGCCACAAATAAATATTAGGTCAATGACACTGTTAGGTCTCAAAAATGCAGGTTGCAAATACTAAGAGGATGCCAGGCTCTATGCTTATATTTGTAATGTTTTTGAACTAATGAAACAAAGTTAACCTATAGGGTTGATGACTCCCTGCACTTTAGTTTTGTTAGACCTAGGTGGGTGCACCTTACTAATGAAGTAGATTAAATGGATGTGTGATCTTGGCTGTGTGATGGATCTATCCACAGTGGCATATGGTACGGAATAGATGATTACTTGCTACCTACTTTTTACTTCTAATGTCTAAACAGCGATTGAAAATGGTATGGTTCTAATTTGGTATAAATTGTATAAGCAATATCAAAGCAAAACTAATGGATATGTTCAACTAATGAAAATGAGTAAGACTAGTGCCTAAATCTATTGGGCTATTTGAGTCAGTGAATGGAAATAGATGTATGTGATTAGTGAGCTTATCTCCTAGCTTAACTCTAACAGTTGGGCACTTTGGATATTTACACCTTGTGCAAATGTGTAGGTGTGTATGTGATAGTGCTCTTCTTATATAATCCCAATGATATTCCCTTGAATTACTGTGAAATTATGAAAGGAATTTAATTCTTGAGTTGATGGAAACCAATCACAATAACTTCTTCAAAAGGATTTAATCTTTGACAAGCACCAATTAAAGTCAATTATTAGAAAGGATTTTTAATTCACATCAACTGGAAACCAATCAAAGAACTTCACACAGTGACAACAAATATGCCCTGACAAATGTAAATCTGAATAATTCAATAGAACCACTTTGGAGACAGCACAATAACATATAATCATGAAAATTAACACAACTGTTGAACACCAAAAATAAATCACCATGTAGAAATATTCTGCTCCATTATTTTTTTTAGAAAATAAACACGTGTAACTAAAATTCTTTAATTAAAATAGAACTAACAATATATCTTCTTTCTATATGTAATATATACAGTCTTCTTCAAATTAAAGAGAGATACCTATCAATCGATGATAGTATGACCATCATATGTTTTAACTTTTATATCAATATTAGTGAAGAGACCACGTCTCTTCATAGTGTCTTTTGAGAACTAACAAAATTTTGAAAATAAACAAATACATTTAATACTACGCCCTATTGAGACATAAGTAGATTTGAGCAAGATGATCCAAATATTTCTAGCTCAGGTGTGTCTCTGCATACTCAATGGCATCCCTAACATCCACCTCTATTGAAACCATCTTCTCTAGATGCGAGCAAGCTTCCTTAGATGCTGAATCTTCATGTTTTACAATTTCTAGGGCCTCATCTAATATTCTCTGATACTCCTTGACCCATTCATCCTTGCTCTTCAAATCTTTGTCATTCTTGAGTAACACATGTACACCTATCTGAGAAGTCTCCATGCATTCTTTCACTTCATCTTGGAGCCTGTCATGGTACTTCTTATGTTGCTTAAAAAGATTGTCTGCATCAGATGTGCTTGCAATTTCAGACATGTGTTTACCCTGTATTTCATGTAACTTATCGTGTATTCTGTTATTTAGTCTTTCATGTTCCTGAATGACCTTTTGGTTTTCAAAGAAAATATCCCATAATTTAGGCATCCATTGCATCAGATGAGCATGCCTATTCTGCAAGATTGTAGTAAGTGTATCTATTTTGACCTGTGCCATTTGATCTTTTGAGGGTGATTGGACTTGTTGTGAGCTTTCTGCCTATGAATCATTTTAAGAGGGACTGAATCCTTTAAGAAATCATTTTCTTTTTTCAACCTTTCCTAGCTCATTTTGTAGGTATCCCTCTCCTTTATCAACAACTGAATCTGAGCTTTATTTAGTTTTGCCACATTTACTCCAAGTTCTGCTGTAATGACTGGATCAGTTTCTCCAACTTTTAATGTCATAACATGGCCAAAAGTTTTTTCAATGTCAATGCCAACAAGCTTTTTGTTTTGTCGGGTATAGAGCCCATATCATGAGGGAGTTCTCATATGGATTTTATTTTGTTCCAGTAAATACTTCAACAACCCCTTCAGAACTAAGCTTGTGTTTTGTATCATTATTGTGCAGAAAACGGTCAAAAACAAGTGCTGAATTCAAATCAAGATCCAAGAAGATCATTACACTAGATTCTCTGAGCAACTCCCTTCCTTTCTCAGGAGTCATATCTTCCATCTCCTTTTCAACTTCTACTTTTAAAGCATTCATTAACTGTGTCTGGTTGTCTGGTGTAACATCTGAGATTGATTCTCTAATAGCCTTCCCCTTGTGTTTGTACAAAAAGGATCTGAACTCAGGGGTATGAATAAACTGGTCATCTGAAATAAAAGATTTATATGCAACCTATCTAGCATCATTATCCCCTGTTTCTTCAATTTCCAATCCTCTCTCCGGGGGCTAGTATGGTTCAATTCTACATTTTGAAATTGTATCAAAAAAGTCATGGGGTTTAGAGGCCATAGACCCTTCACTGTCAGAGGAAAACACTTCAATTTATTGTGCTTCCCTTCTTCTTTCCCTTATTTTTTATTATATTCATCAATGGCTATTTCAGCATCTGCTTGTTCCAAATTTCTGATTACATCGTCATGAGGGTAAGGTACATGAGTATATCCACTCAGTTTTTGCTTCTTAGCATAATCAATAAAGCCCTCTGGGTCAAAACTTTTTCTTTGTATTGCTTTCCTAAGATTAAATTAAGACAATTTATCAAGAATGAGATCATAACCTTCTCTAGCTAACATAGTAAAGTCACTTGTAGAGTAAAAGACTCTACATTTTGTTTCAGTAGCAACGCATCACATTTTGTTTCAGTGACAGAGCATCCGCGGGTTACAGTTTTGTGTCTGAATGTTTCTAATTGCCAGAGCCATGGAACCTGCCAAGTGTCGAGCCCCAGTTCAAGCCGCACCTTTTGTTTCTAAGTTATAACTTAAGCCGAGCCTGCCACGTAGTTGAAATTTTTCAATATTGTTTCTAAGTTACAACCCTGTGGAAGGTGCCATGTGTCATCAGTGGAGGTACTCCCTAAATGTTTCTGTGTGAGCGCGGAAGGCACCATGTGTTTTTTGTAGTAGCTGCAGAACTTGCCAAGTGTCAGCTTCCACAGGTTGGTTTCTATGTTTTGATGCTAAGTAGAGAAAAGAGGTGGGCCACAGTCTAAAGTATCAATGATGCGGAGAGTGCCACGTGGTGGATGCGGTGCCAAAGTTAAAAGCTTTTTGTCCCTTTCTCTAGTGATATTTTATGTTTCTCAAATGCTGCGGAACACATGTGTCAACTTCCGCCTAAGTTTCAAAGAGGTTCCAATAAAGTTTTAAGTGTTGCAGAAAGCGCCATGTATCAGCTGTTGTGAGTGCGGAGTTTGCCACCTGTCCCTGTTTCATCCTTTTGAAAGCTACCGAGCGGGAAGTAGTGGGCCCCATTTCTAAAGTGTCTTAAAGTTTCAAAAGTTGCGGATTGCGACAGTTGTCACCTGCAGAGGCCACCAGAATATAAAGACACAGTTAAGTAAGGAGGTACAGATAAAGACACGTAAATATTTCTAGTTGCTGCAGAAGCCGCCAAGTGTCATTTTCCTGTTCCTTCCCGAGAGATGAAAGAGTTTCAAGTTATGCGCGCGAACGCTGCCATTTGTCACAGGGTTGATTGTTTCTAAAGAGTGCAAAAGCTGCCAAGTGTTTATCCCTAATGAGAGGAGTGCCACATATATTTTGTTACAGCCAATGGGCTCGTAACTGTTGTAGATTTAAAAGATCTTTTCTGACAGACACTTCCAGTTACCTCCAGTTCAGTTAGACTGTTGGGATTCGACTGTTGCAGGCAATCTAGAGTCAATTTTGGGCTATAAATATGTAATATTTGTAAAAGGGAAGAACGAGAATTCTAGTTTTCTGATAGAGAAATTCATACTATTTTCAGAGTTTTCTGTCAGAGATTTAAGAGAAAAGTTTGAAACTTTTTGCTTTGACCAGTGAATATCATTTGCCTTTATTTTTTTATTCTTGAGTTAGAAAGTGAATGTAATTGTGCATGTATCTATGCCTCTTACGTTGCTGGAAAATTAATGAGAAAGGCTGAGTTCTGTGCCTTGGTTGATATTTTCTGTGTCATTGCAAAATTGTCTGATTATGAGCCTTTGATTTTATTCATTCCATCTGTTTATATTAATCATGTAGTATCTTCTCTTTAATGTAACTAAATATTGAGGATAGCTTCACTGTGCTTAGTTGAAAGAAACACTTTATTTCAGGCGCATCGCCATAGATAGAATTGCTTTTATTGTATCTGTAATCCTGTTAGTTTCTACCCTTTTTCCCCAAAACACATTTAAGATAGAGAAGAGCCAGCTTATTTAAAATCTGGAGGTCGTTTCAGGTAGCAAGTCCCACATTCCTAAAACTTCCCATGTTGGTGTTGGAACCTGCGCAATTTTACACATCAATAGTTTTTGGCACACCCGGTGGGACCATTTCTTGAAGTTTCTGTCAAGATTGTATGAGCCAAGAAGCTACAAGAAGTCAGAGCTGTGGACCTGTAACAAGAGCTCAATCTACTGCTAGACTAGGCATTCTTTTGCCACCACTAGTAGCTAATCCAAGGAGAAGAGTGAATTAGTTTGCAGCAGCACCAAGAGTAAATATGGGAGCACCTATAGCCCCAAGGAATTATGCAAATTGGAATACTAGCAGTCCTCTAATTCTCCCGATACCACCAGCCACTTGGGATGCTATTCCTACTAATGCTCTGAAGGCCCTGCCCAAATTCAGTTGGGAAGATTTCAAGACACCCGAAGAGCATCTGCAAGATGTATCTGATGTCTGTGCAGTACATGTTATCACTCAACAGAATGTGCCTATAAGACTGTTAGCAGATTCTTTCAAAGGAAAGGCTCTGGACTGGTATAGATCTCTAACCCCAAACACAATATCCACATGGGATTAGCTTGGTGATGCTTTCTTTGAAAGATTTCAAGAAAAGGGTGATAAATCTTCTTTACTGCAACAATTGATCACTATCAAAAGGGCACCTCAAGAGGCAATGACTAATTTCAACTCAAGATTTCAAAAGACTTGGGAAAGGATTCCTGCCACAGCAAGACCATTACCAGGTATGGCTATTGTGTTTTATCTTAAAGCTTTAAACTCATAAATATCAGTGATGATTTAGTCTCTTGGAGGTCAGACACTACTAGAAGCTTATGAGTTGGCAGTCAAGGCTGAAAATAACTTAATAAATGCTAGAAAGTTGCCCCCAAGGCCTCCTATGCCCATGTTCCCAGAGATTACCTTACCTTTGCCTCAAGAAGTTCCTAATCCTACAACCCCACCTGTGTCTATGTATGCATTCCCTCAACAACCTGCTAAGACAACCACCCTTGTTCAATCATCTAAAATGGATGATGTCAAGAACATATTAAGGACCTTCTCGAACGAGATAATTAATCTAAAGAGGCAACAAAATCCTTATCCAAAGCCCCCTTATCAAGGTTACCAAGGAAATAGACCTCCCTTTCAGCCAAATCAATATCAAGGCCCTCAAAGGCAAGCTAATCCTCAGCCATCAAACCAATTAGTCACAGTCCCTACACCTCTACAGATTGTTCCTCCTAATCCCAACCGGGAAATTGTTCCAGGGCAAAATAATTTTGCAGATGGCACAAATGCTTGGTGTTTTCCTTGCAAAAATGCCCATATGCCCAGAGATTGCCCTAGAGGAAATTTACAACAAAAGATAGCAGAATTGAGAGGATTAGAAGGACAATTTGCAACTTGAGACACTTCACCATATCAGTCTCCTGGTTTACAAAATGCAGTCCTGGTGGCCCAGATGCAAGGAATGTCCTTACAATAGGAAGAGGAAATAGCCCCTGAGCATGCTTTATTTTCATGGATTGAAGATGAAGATTCAGTGTTCTTGAACAAAGCATCTACTTCCAAGAAACCATTGGTACAATCAAATTACTATACCAGAGGAAAGAGGAGAATGACGGAGCAGCCTGAAGTCACAAATAATGAGATCATGGGGGCTCCTCCATTTTAGAGTCATCAGAACACAATCCCTAGATACGAAGTGCCTCAGCCTGTGCAAAATCAAGTAGTCTCAGGACAAGTTCTAGAAAAGTCAAGGTACCCTTATTATCCAAAGACCCAAGCATTAGGACTTGTGAACGTGGTGGATCAACTAAAAAGAACTCCAGCACATGTATCAATTTGGGACATGTTAGCTATTCCTGAGCAGAAGACACTGTTGCAAGAGGTTTTGAAAGGCCAAGAAGTCCCTAAACATACTGGTGCTTAAGGAGGATCTGCTGATAAAGAAAAGCCGCAGCTCAAAGATACTGTACCTTTGCAGACAACAACCCTATTGAATAATGCATCTGAGGTAGGTAAATCTAAACCAGATCCCTTTTATTTGACTCTAATAATTGGGAAAAAACTGTTGCATAATGCAATGATAGACTCTGGGGCCAGTACTACAGTAATGCCAAAGCAAATAGCAGATGCTTTGAAACAAAATATGAGCCACTTGCAAGAGGAGTTATGCAGTTAGATGGGAAATCTGTGCAAACAATAGGGAAAATTAAACAACTCCCATTACAATTATATACTTGCCCCAATATAATTGTAAATTAGGATGTGGTAGTCATAGATATTCCCCTATTTTTGGTCTATGCTTATCTACAGATTTCACAGCGAAAATAGGAGGTTACATGTCACTAGATTGGTCACACCTCATCCTGAGAACCAATTATGGGACAAAGATGAAAATACTGTCTGAGCCATTATCCAAAGATCATATCACAAATGAACCAACCCCAAAATTAGAAGCAACCCATGCTATGCTGAACAAAGAAGAGAGAATCTTTGTTGAAGAGTTAGGTGACTGGACTAAATATGATCAACAGGAAGAAGAGAATAATCAGTTGTTGATTATGATGTAAAGTGATCCCTATGGAAATTATGACTCTACAGGTCTAGGCACTTATGTCATTTTTGAAGAAGACCTAGAGATCCCTAATGTTTTAAGGGAAGAGCCTAATCAAACTCAAGAATTTGAAAAAAACTCAGAAATCTAGACTCTAAATTTTGATGGGGCTAAAAGTAAAAATGGAGCTGGAGCAGGAGTTTGCCTTACTGCCCCAAATGGTGAGAAAATTTTAAGAGCCATTCGCTTTTAGTTTGCCTGTACCAATAATGATGCTGAGTATGAATCCTTGGTGCATGGACTTATGTTGGCAAAGAAAAAAGGGAGTTAAGAATCTGATAGTAAGAGGAGATTCATAACTAGTGATGAAACAAATTAGAGAAAAGGCAGTAGCCAAAAATGTAAGAATGAGATCCTATAGGCACAAAATTTGGGACCTAATAGATGGTTTCAAAGCTTTCAATATTGAAGTAGTCCCTAGAGCCCAAAATTCTGAGGTAGATAGAATTACACAGATTGGTTCACAGTTCAATCCAGCAACTGATCTACTAGTCAACAATGAGTCAGTCAAAGTTATAGTGAGGCCTACTATCCTAGACAATGACTAAAATTGGCAAGTTTTTGAAAATGATTTCCAAGTACTTTCATTTTTGCAACAGTCAGGGGAATTTGAAGATCAGTTGCAACCTAAAATTGAAGAAGCATATGGTGACCAAATTATTCAACTGAAGTCAAATAAGCTCCCTAAAGGACTAATTACCTTAGAAAACTTATTTGACCCAGAAGATGTAAGCTTGGAGAAGAAGAGGTTTCAAGCAAATAAAGAGGATTATTCTGAAATCCAAGTTAGTGAAGGAAGAAAATTGAAGGTTGGAAATTCTGCAACCCAGCAAGAAAAGGAAAGATTGATTGATTTATGTGAAAAATATGATAGGGTGATTGCCTAGACCTATGAAGACCTCCATGGTTACAATAGAGATATCATCCAGCACACCATAGAGCTTACTGAAGGATCTAAACCAGTTAGACAGAAGCAAAGGCCAGTGAACCATAGAATTGAACCTCTAATGGTGGATGAGTTGCAAAAGCTCTTAGAATCAAAGATTATTTTTCCAATCAAACACTCAACCTGGGTATCAAACCTAGTGCCAGTGAGGAAAAAGAATGGTGACATAAGACTCTGTGTGGATTTCAGGGATCTGAATAGAGCATCTTTGAAAGATCATTATCCCCTGCCCTCTATGGAACAAATTTTACAGACTGTGGCTGGATCAGAGAGATTTTCTCTGCTGGATGGTTTCTCTGGATACAATTAGATTTGGCTGGCTAATGAAGACCAACATAAGACTGCATTCACTACAAAATGGGGGACGTTTGCATATGCAAAGATGCCTTTTGGCCATTCAAATGCTGGAGCCACTTTTCAGAGAGCAATGGATGTAGCATTTGGAGAGATTATAAACAAAATCATCCTGATTTATCTAGATGACCTCACTATTTTCTCTAAAAATACTATAGATCATTTTGACTATTTAGAGGTTGTTTTTAAAAAATGTCAAGAGTTTGGAATATCCCTGAATCCCAAGAAGTGTATCTTTACAGTACCTCAGGGTAAACTGTTAGGGCATATAGTGTCAAAGGAAGGAGTCTCTATTGATCTTGAGAGAGTCATTGCCATAATGAATCTATCTCTGCCAGTCAATAAGAAAGAAATGTTGTAAGTATAGGCCTAACTGGTGTTGTCATTGATGTCAACATACTCCTGTTGCATTAATGATAAGGATTGGATGAGCTGTGTGCTGAGGATATTGAGAAAATTAGTCTCAATCAGGAACAGTGAAGAACAGTGATGACAATAAGGTAAAAGTCCAAGATAGGTTGAGGATCAGGGGATGCAGATCAAAGGGTTTGTAGAGATGTGTCTTAAGGTGATCCAGTAGAGATTTCAGAGGTCCGCATGAAGATCTGAAGAAGTTGTAGTCGCTCAAGTAAAATCGGTTTCGGTAGGTGTTAAGAGGTGACAAAGTGACACAGACGAGTCCGGTGAGATCCGGAATTGCATTGTCCTATTCTGCAGATTTGAGGGAGTGTTGAGGAAGTCTTTGTGGAGTGTCAACTTGATTGGTTCATGGTTTGAAGGTCTGCAAGAATCTATTCTTTTGTGACAGTGATGACAGACTGTGTTCTTGAGGTTTCAGATGAAGGAGAGAAGGATTTCAGTAAGCAGATGAAGTGTGGATGTTCTTGGTGATTCAGGCAAGCTTGTGGTGGCCTTTGGATCATGTCCAGTTCATGTTTGTGGTCTGCATTGGAGTTGGAGCTTGCAATTGAAGAATAACTTCCAGATGATGGTGTTCTTCCTGAGACAAGCTGACCAGATGAGTTATACATCTTGCAGATGATCTTGTGGATGTTTGCCGACTTAGATGATCATTCCTAAGTTGATGTCTTGTACAAATAAGGGATTGCAAAGTCATTTCAAAGTTGTCCTTATGGAGATGAGCATGTGGTTGTGAAGAGGAGAGCGAAAAGCAGAGCAGAAGTGTTGGGCTAAAATGGAACTGATTCAAGCATGGTGAAGATGCTATTCTTTAGTTCATGTATGTGGTACTTATTTCTTTATAGACAGTGTGTCTCTTGTAGGCAGTGGGCCTCTTGTGAGTAGTGTGCTCGGGTAGTGAGCCCTAATTGGCATGTGCCATTTGTTCTTTCTATTCTTCTAACAGAGAATACATTCTTGTGTTAATCACCCCATGGTTTTTCCCTTAACTGGGCTTTCCACGTCAAAATCTTGGTGTCTTATGTGTTGATATGTTTCTGCTCTTGATTTGTTGCATTGTATTTTCATGATTAATTTATTATTATGCTGCTGAATTGTTAAATGGAGTTAAGTGTGAAATAAGAAGAAAGTTTTGCACAACTGATTCACCCCCCTCTCAGTTGTGTGCCCTTAAACCTAACAATTGGTATCAGAGCCAAGTTCCTCTAAAAGGAGCTTAACCACTTGAGGAGATCTAGGATGTCGTCTTACAAGAAGGATAGTCTAAAATTTGATGGAACCAATTTCAATCTTTGAAAAGGTCACATGAAATGTCATTTGCAATGTATGGGAATGCCGTATTAGACCATGGCTACAACACAGTATGCACCTCCACAGGGTGGTCCGAAAACCCAAAATGAAATCACAGATGCTGAAAACAATCTGCGGACTATAGAGGCTCTTCTAAGTGCACTATCTGATTCAGAGCTCTCAAATGTTATCGACCTACCGACTGCTTATGAGATTTGGAAAAAACTGGAACTTTTGCATGAAGGAGACTAGTATGTTAAATGTGCAAGGTTACAGAGTCTGAAAGGGAAATTTGAAAATCTGAAGATGAGAGATGATGAAAATATTACTACTTTTATGCCAAGAGTGAATGAACTAGTTTGTGGAATTAGAAATGCTGGTGGAGTCTTGGATGAAAATGAAATTGTTGGCAAAATTCTTAGATCCCTACCTGCTTCTTACAAAATCAAGGCTGTTGCCATTGAAGAATTCAGAGCCCATACAACTATCACAAGAGATCAATTAGCTGGGAAATTGGCTGCATTTGAAATGACAGAGTTTGGAGATGAACCCCCCAAGACTGAATCTGCATTCAAAGCCAGTGCCTCTGTAAAAGGTAAACAAAGGTTTGATTCGGGAGAGAACTCTTCAAGGAAACTTTCATGGTATGAAAAAGCAAGAAAAGACCTGGAAGAAGAAGCTGAAATTGCTCACCTTGAAGCTCTTATTGCAAAAAGACTACCAAGAGGATCCGGTAAGTATGAAGGGAAATTGCCTTTTAAGTGTTTTAACTGCAATAAGATTGGTCATTTTGCCTCAAAGTGTCCAGAAAGATTTTCAAGGCCAAATCCTAACAGATCAAGGTTCCAAAAGAATTGTTACTATGTTCATGAAGAAGATGATAATGAAGGAGTAACAGATGATGAATCAGAGATAGGAAACAAATCCGGAAGTGAATGGGTGTTTATTGCCATTAAGGAAGATGAACCAATATCCTCTGAATCTGTCAATCATAAAGTTGTAGAAAGAGCTCTGGCTGCTCAAGTTGAAGAAAATGATGATTGGGTCATTGACAGTGGATGCTCTCACCATATGACATGTGACAAAAATAAGTTTGTAGATTTGGAAAGGTATGAAGGAGGAGTGGTAAAGTTTGGTGACAATTTTGCTGGTAGAATCAAAGGTAGAGGAACCATTTCTTTTGATGGAAGAAAGAAAACTGGTAATGTACTGTATGTTGAAGGATTGAAGCACAATCTTCTCAGTGTTGGACAGTTGGTGGACAAAGGCTATGATCTCCAGTTCAAGGATGGAAAATGCAAGATCTTTGAAATCTCTGGTACAGAGATTGCATCCGGTACTCAAACTAAAGGTAATATCTTCCATTTGGTTGGTTCTGGTAAAAGTTGCCTATTTGTTCAAGTTGATCAGAGTTGGTTATGGCATAGGAGGATGTCTCATGTAAATTTTAATAATATCATCAAGATAAGCAATACTCAGGCTGTAAGAGATCTTCCAAAATTAGTGAAACCTACTAATAGCTTGTGCAAAGAATGTCAATTGGGTAAGCTAAGCAGAGTCTCATTCAAAAGCAAGGAACTGTCTTCTACCAGATTATTGGACTTAGTTCATACTGATCTTTGTGGTTTGACAAGAATTAGGAGTATGTAAGGTGATAGATACTTCATGTTACTAATTGATGACTATTCCCGGATGATGTGGGTAACCTTTCTAAAAGAGAAATTAGAAGCCCTTTAGAAATTCAAAATATTCAAGTCTATGGTAGAGAATGAAACTAGATTAAAATTGAAATGTCTGAGGTCTGATAGAGGTGGAGAATTCGCATCCGGTGAGTTCATAGAGTTCTGTGAGAAACATGGAATAAAGAGACAGTTGTCTGCTCCTAGGACTCCACAACAGAATGGAGTAGTGGAGAGAAAGAAATGGACCATCCAAGAAGCATCTAGGACCATGATGATGGAAGCAAATGTTCCTCAGATCTATTGGAGAGAAGTTGTCAGCACTGCAGTCTATACTCTCAATCGAGTTCAAATCAGATGCAATACTGGTAAGACTCCTTATGAACTTTGGTTTGGTATCACTCCCACTGTAAGGTATTTCAGGGTCTTTGGTAGCAAATGTTACATTAAAAGAGATGAAGATCTAGGAAAGTTTGATGCTAGAAGTGATGAAGGAATATTCTTGGGATACTCTACTCAAAGTAAAGCCTACCGGTGTTACAACAAGAGATTGAGGAAGATGATAGAAAGTACAAATGTGAAGGTTGATGAGGGAATTGAAAAACCCTCAAGATTTTATGAATATGATGAAGATGATCAGAATGGTGTTTTGATTCAAGGAGCCCAATCCTCTTCCAAAAGTTAGATTCAAACTGATCCGATAAATCAGGAAGAAGAGATGAGTTTCAATGAGCCTGATCAAGAATCAGAAGTGCAGGAAATTCCCAAAGTTCCCAGGTATGTAAGATTGAACCACTCTGAAGATCAGATCATAGGTGATAAAAGCAAAGGAGTACAAACAAGAAGAAGAATTGCTCAAGATTCAGAAGAGTATTGCCTGATTTCAAAAATTAAACCTAAGACAGTGAATGAAGCTTACAATGATGAAAACTAGACTAAAGCAATGGAGGAAGAGCTAGTGCAAATATAGAAAAATCACACTTGGGATCTTGATCCCAGACCTAGAAACAAGAATGTGATTGGAACAAAATGGGTATTCCGGAACAAACTAAATGAAGTTGGTGAAGTAATCAGAAATAAAGCCAGATTGGTCTGCAAGGGTTACTCTCAACTAGAAGGAATTGATTTTGAAGAAACTTTTGCTCCAGTGGCAAGAATTGAAGTAGTCAAATTATTTCTTGCATTTGCTACCTTCAAAGATTTCAAAGTGTATCAGATGGATGTCAATTCTGCCTTCCTAAATGGTGACATGGAGGAAGAAGTGGACATTGAGCAACCGGATGGATTTCAATTGTCTGATCATGGTGATATGGTCTGCAAGTTGAAGAAGGCAATGTATGGACTAAAGCAAGCCCCAAGAGCCTGGTATGAAAGATTGGATAAGCATCTTTTGAAGATTGGTTTCAACAAAGGTACTGCTGACAGTAATTTGTACTTCAAAATTGATCATGAAAACATCTTGATTGTTGAAGTGTTTGTTGATGATATCATTTTTGGAGGAAGAGATAGTATGTGTAAAACTTTTGCAAATCAAATGAAAAGTGAGTTTGAGATGTCCATGCTTGGTGAAATGAATTTCTTTTTGGGTCTGCAAATCACTCAAACAAAGAAAGGAATCTTCATTTCTCAGACCAAATATGTGAAAGAATTGTTGAAGAAATTTGAGATGGAAGACTCAAAACCAATGAATACTCCCATGGCAACCGGATGTAAATTGAGTAAAGATGATGATTCTCCTAAGACTGATCAGACAAAGTATAGATCAATGATTGGAGGACTACTGTATCTCACTCAAACTAGACCAAACATTATGCAGGTTGTTGGTCTTGTTGCTAGATTCCAGGATGATCTTAGAGAATCTCATGTCATGGCAATCAAGAGGATCTTTAGATATCTAAAAGGGATAGTTGAGTATAGTTTGTGGTATCTTAGAGATCATGATTTCTCTCTTCATGCTTATACAGATGCGGATTGGGCAGGAGATGTGGATGACCGAAAGAGTACCAGTGGTGGAGCATTCTTTTTGGGGAAGAGATTGGTTTCTTGTCTAAGCAAGAAACAAGAGGCAATATCTCTGTCTACAACTGAAGCAGAATATATTGCTGCAGTAGGCAGTTGCACTCAAGTTTTGTGGATGAAGTAGATGCTAAGAGATATCAAAGTAGAGTATAAGGAACCTATTAAAATCTTCTGTGATAATTCAAGTGCAATAAACATATCTAAGAATCTGGTGTTGCATTCAAAGACTAAACATATATCTATCAAGTTTCACTTTCTGAGAGAGCAAGTGAACAAGAATGAAGTCAGATTGGAGTTTGTGCCTTCAAAAGATCAGATTGCAGACATCTTTACTAAACCTCTACCTAAGGACTCTTTTGAGTATCTTAGGGAGAAGTTAGGGGTATTGCCCCTCCGGTGATGAATTAAGGTGCACTCATATCTTGTGATCTGGATTGATGATGGGGAGTTGCTACTCAGGGGGAGCAGCATGTATGATTATGAAGTGTTGCAAGTTTGTACCCTTTGCCATTGATGTCAAAGGGGGAGAGAAGACATGTGAAAAACAAATGGTTGCTGATCAAAGGGGGAGCAACAAAGGGAGAGAAGACATGTAAATGGGTGTTGCTGATAAGGGGAGTTGTGTCAGTGAGGAGAAGTTCTTGTCTTGATGGTTAAAATAGTTTTTCACATCATATGTTGCCATCAATGACAAAGGGGGATATTGTTGCAAGTATAGGCCTAACCGGTGTTGTCATTGATGTCAACATACTCCTGTTGTATTAATGATAAGGATTGGATGAGCTGTGTGCTGAGGATATTGAGAAAATTAGTCTCAATCAGGAACAGTGAAGAACAGTGATGACAATAAGGTAAAAGTCCAAGTTAGGTTGAGGATCAGGGGATGGGGATTAAAGGGTTTGTAAAGATGTGTCTTAAGGTGATCCAGTAGAGATTTTAGAGGTCCGCATGAAGATCTGAATGAAAGGAAGCTAGGTGTGCGGAAAATGCTTCCTACACTAATCTAATGAGGAGAGGGCTATGCAAATTCAACTTTATCCTAACTATTATAGCAATGTTAAACCATTAACATGAGATATTGCAGCAATACACATACACACAAAAAGTAGACAGAAGAGAGAGAGATAAGATATACGTGGGGAAAACCCTTACGGGTGAAAAATCCCACTCCAAAACACAGCTCAAATGTATTACAGTAAACAATAACAGATTACAATATAGTTTTAGAGCTAATGCTTTTTCAGGAGTCTTCGAATGTTGAATCTGGAGATATTCTGGCAGCATAACAGTACTCGTACCAAAAGTTATCTATCTCCCATCCAAGCACCTATTTATATAGAGTTTACAAGGCACATATGGAACCTTCTAGAGATGGGCGTCCATCTTGGACTCATGCTCCAAAACCCACGCCTAAGGACACTTGTCCAACATCCCATCCTGAAGTAGGTGCCTAGTCCCAAGATAGGTTACGACAGATGCTCTTACACACCTTACAACTGTCATAGAATCCATCATACAATGACAAAATATCATATTACTCTTCCATGTCATAACCTCCCTTGACCACCCAAAGATGCCTTTCTCTTGTTCAGAGATACTCACCGACACTTGTCATTAATTAAAAATCATTTGAGGTTTCGGGGGCGTTGCCCCCAAGCCCCCACGAGGGCGCTGCCCCTCGACCCTGCCCTGTACTGCGACAGGGAGCACGCCAGGGGTGCTATCCCTAAACCCCACAAGGGGCTACGCCCCTTGACCTTGTCTTGGGGGCGCTACTCCCAAACCCCCATTAATTATTTAAGGGGGAAACCGCGACTGCCAAAATCACCAAAATTTACCCTGCTACATATACACAAGGTGCTGACTATGCTAACTCAACATGGGATAAATAAATACAACATTAGGAATTTGCAAAGGTTGAGACATCTTAATTCCCAACACTGAAGAAGTTGTAGTCGCTCAACTAAAATCAGTTCCGGTAGGTGTTCAGAGGTGACAGAGTGACACAGACAGGTCTGGTGAGATTTGGAATTGCATTGTCCTATTCTGCGGATTTGAGGGAGTGTTGAGGAAGTCTTTGTGGAGTGTCAAATCAATTGGTTCGTGGTTTGAAGGTCCGCAAAAATCTATTCTTTTGTGACAGTGATGACAGACTATGTTCTTGAGGTTCCAGATGAAGGAGAGAAGGATTTCAGTAAGCAGATGAAGTGTGGATGTTCTTGGTGATTCAGGCAAGCTTGTGGTGGCCTTTGGATCATGTCCAGTTCATGTTGGTGGTCCACATTGGAGTTGGAGCTTGCAATTGAAGAATAACTTCTGGATGATGGTGTTCTTGCTGAGATAGGCCGACTGGATAAGTCATACATCTTGCGGATGATCTTGTGGATGTTTGCCGACTTAGATGATCATTCCTAAGTTGATGTCTTGTATAAATAAGGGATTGCAAAGTCATTTCAAAGTTGTCCTTATGGAGATGAGCATGTGGTTGTGAAGAGGAGAGTGAAAAGCAGAGCAGAAGTATTGGGCTAAAATAGAATTGATTCAAGCATGGTGAAGATGCTATTCTCTAGTTCATGTATGTGATACTTATTTCTTTGTAGATAGTGTCTCTTGTAGGCAGTGAGCCTCTTGTGAGTAGTGTGCTTAGGCAGTGAGCCCTAATTGGCATGTGCCATTTGTTCTTTCTATTCTTCTAATAGAGAATACATTCTTGGGGTAATCACCCCATGGTTTTTCCCTTAACCATGTTTTCCACGCCAAAATCTTGGTGTCTTATGTGTTGATATGCTTCTACTCTTGATTTGTTGCATTGTATTTTCATGATTAATTTATTATTATGCTACTGAATTGTTGAAATGGAGTTAAGTGTGAAATAAGAAGAAATTTTTGCACAACTGATTCACCCCCCCTTAGTTGTGTGCCCTTAAACCTAACAAGCAATTCAATCCTTTCTAGAGAAGATCAATTTTGTTAGCTAGTTCATATCTAACTTTGCAGGTCTAATAAGGCCAATGACACTGTTGCTAAAGAAGGACCTGATTTTCAAATGGACTGTAGAAGGGAGACAGGCTTTTGAAGAAATCAAAAGAGCCATTTCAATAGTCTTGGTACTCAGAAACCCAAACTTTTCTAAGTCTTTCATAATGTATGTGTATGGAGGAGAATTCAGTGTTGTTGCTGTTTTAACTCAGAAAGATGACTAGCAAGAAGGAGAGCACCCAATAGCCTTTTTGTCTAGGACTCTCATGGAATATGAGGCTAGATACAATTTTGTGGAGAAATAGGCATATGCCATGGTAAAAGCCCTTAAGAAATTCAGACATATGGTCACAGGGAATAAGATTATGATATTAGTGGCTCATCCTAGTGTAAGAGAATACATATTATGGAGGGTGAGATCACTGAGAAAAGAGCCAACTGGATAACAAAGATCCTTTAATATGATGTGGAGGTTAGACCCACTAAGTTAGTAAGGGGCAAAGGATTGTGCCAATATATGGCTCAGGACATGGAGAGAATGATCACATAAGAAACAGAAAGTGAAAATGTATTAAAAATACAAGAGGTTGATCAAGATTCTTGGGTCACAAACAAAATACAATTTATGAAACATGGGATTTTCCCAAATGAGCTCTCCCATGACAAGAGAAGATATTATAGGCAGCAAGGGACCCACTTTGTACTAATTGACCATATTCTGTTCAGAAGAAATGTTGATGGCATACTTTTGAGATGTATAGAGAAAGATGAAGCTCAAAGAATTCTACATGAGTTACACCATGGAACCTCAGGTGGACATTATTCAGCAAGGACCACAACAATCAAAGTGACTCCAGCAGGATACTTCTGGCCCACTCTATTTACAGACTGTTATTAGCTGGTTAAAGAGTGCCAGTCTTGTCAGTTTTATACAGGGAAAAGAAGAAATGGAGCAATGCCCCTAAGCCCCATAATTGTGGATGAACCTTTTGCCCAATGGGGTCTTGATTTTATTGGTATGATCAATCCAGTGTCAAGTATGGGACACAAATGGATCCTTACAGCCACAGATTACTTCACCAGATGGAGTGAAGCAGTGCCACTCAAGGAAGCAATAGAAAAGGTAATATTAAATTTTCTAGAAGGCATCACTGCTCATTTTGGTCCTCCCCGTACCATCATATCAGATAATGCTAAGGGATTTTTGGGAACAAAAATATCTAAGTTTGCATTAAGGAATGGAATCTATTTGAAAACTTCTTCAAACTATTACCCTCAAGGTAATGGCCTGGCAGAATCTACTAACAAGAACCTGATCAGACTCATTAAAAGAATAGGGACCAACTATCACAGAGAGTGGCACAAACTACTTAACACAACACTATGGGCTGACAGGATTACACCTAAGTAGGTGACAAAGATGTCTCCATATGAATTAGTTTATGGAAAAACAACAGTCATGCCACTGAGCCTAGAGATCCCTGCTTTGCAGTTATTGAAATAGATAGAGATTGAAGAGAATGGTCCCATGCAAGTTAGACTTGCTGAATTGCTGGAAGTACAAGAGAAAAGGGAAAAAGCACATGAGTCACTAATGAAACACCAGAAAATAGTCAAGGACTGCTTTGATAAGAAGACTTCAAATCCCCATTTTGAAGTTGGCTCAATAGTGTTGAAATGGGATGAGAGAGCCGCCAAGCCAGGACGACAAAGCAAATTTGAATTATTGTGGACTGGTCCTTACAAAATCTATTCCTGTAAACAACAAAATTATTTTGAGCTCGAAACAATGGAAGGTGAACCTAAAGAGATTCCTGTGAATGGGATCTATCTGAAGCATTTTAATTAAGCAGTGTCTCTTATGTATCATAGTTAGCTAGTTTCCTTTCCTTTTATTGCTTTCTTGTTTTCCCACTTTCCTTTTTTTTAATAAGTGTTCTGTGAACACGTGTCATTAGTGCAAGCTCCTTTCTCTTTTTGAAATCTTGCTTTCATTAAGGTTGTCTCCAATCCCCAAAATCCTTGAAAGTACGCACTTTCGTAGCCATTCTCATAATGTTTCTGACACTCCTTTCCACATGGATTTGGAAAGATACACTAACAGTTTCTTGAAATTAATGCCATTTATAAGACATAATGTGTCATTAAATCCCCATTAATAAGAGTTAAATTTGAAAATGCGGCTCTCATTTGCATCCAACTCTCCACTCTGAAATCACTATTGCCTGCAATTCCCATCCCTAGAAAACCCTTCCTAGCCGAGTGTCACTTTTGTTACGCAGTTTCTGTCTTTGCTATGTCAAAGTTTCTCACATTCTCCCCGCAGATATAGATATGGCTGAAGCACAGTCTTCTCAAGAGGGACTTGGGATATATGATCAATTGACATGCTTTTGAGCAGTAAATCATATGCCTCAACACCTACGCAACCTAGGAGAATCTATCCAAGGACGATGGTTCCCGAGGTAGGGTATTCTGTCGACCCAGAGAAGGTTAAGGATTTTGCAGATGGTATCTTTGACCCAGCCCTTCAAAAATCTACCAAGGCTCTTTGAGAAGGGGCACACCAGAGATGCATTCAAAAGGCAAAGAGCGGACAATCTGAAACTTTTGGAATGATGATTTGGACCTCACAGTTGGCATAGTTCATGGTTTCGAGTGTGCACCTGTGTCCTAACCTAATTTATATATGCGCGGAGCTATTTCATGCACCCTCAAACACCATACAATAGGGTCCCTTTATGGTGCAAATCACACCCAAAGCCATAAGAGACATGTTGGCCCTGTATCATGATCAAACGGCCACATTTCCCACTATTGATAAAATGCAAAAGACATGGTCAAATCTCAACAACCAGCTTAGGTTTCTCAACTTAGAATTGTAGTTAGGAGATGAGAACACCTAGATGCTCACACTACCTACAGGAAGGGCACAATTCAACCATGCTAGTTAAGAGGCACTGTCAATGATGGCTTTAATTTTTGGGATGAAGGAAGACAATACAGTCTACGACTGACAAATTGCTATCCTCTTCAAATTAAAGACTGTGGACAAGTCACAGGAATACCGGCTAGATTTCTCAGAACAAATTGCTTACTCCATGGCTGATCAACTCATAAATTTCAAATCCAAAGGAGTTTTCAGGTATTCCACTTATCTGTTCCATTTAATGTTATATCAGACCACAATCTTTTTGCACAAAATATGCAATTGAATATGTATGACCCATATTTTGGTCAAAATAGAACTATTCCTGTGTCTGCATGGACACATGTGGTATCTGAGGCATCAGACCCTTATGAATTTTGGGAACTCTTTGTTGCCCCAGCCTATTGCCATTTAAGCCCTGAACTTGTAGAACATAGGTTGACACATAGCATTAAGGGTTTCATGACCAATTGCCCAATCCCATGTGATTATTTATTTGGTGCACAAAACACTATTATAAGAGTCCATGGCTTCAATGAGGAGCCTATGTTGCTACCTAAAATTTTGACCCCTAGGTTAGCATTTCTAGAAGTAACCTGGCAAGTGTTTGTAGTAGACAATGAGTTTGGAACTAAGAAGAAGAAGAAGAGAAAGATGTATGACATCCCTTGGGTCAAAAGAAACATGGCCCTAGAAGTCAAAGATGTTGAACACTTGTTGCTAAGGAAGCTTGCTGTCCTGGGATTTTTCATCATTGAAGACAAATGGAGGTATGACCTAGACAGTTTTATGGCCTCTTGGGTTAAAAACAACCAGGTTTGGGCTAAAATAGTACATGAGGGTGGGCCTTTCTAGGAAGATAGGAGAAACCCTAAGGAGGATAACCTAGACCTGTATGTGGAAATAGCAGACTTTCCTTTTGAGGGTCCCAGGCCATGGGAGACCTTTTATGTTAAACAAAAGGCCTACGACCCTAAGATCAGAATGTGTACTGGTTTAAAGAGGGCATTAAAAAACAAAGAGTGGAAGCCAGAGAAGATTGAGGCCTATCGGAAGTATAGGCAGGAGATTTCTGAAATAACACTCTTTTGGAAATGTTGATACTAATGAAAAATGGGAGTCTATCTGGGATGAGTGGCATCCTTCTCCAGTCTCTAGCCCTGATACAAGCAGGATCCATAAGAAGGGTGAACATGAAGAAGAGGAAGCTGAGTCAACCCATACACTGCAAGAAACAATATAGGCCTCTTCTGCAGCCCCTGTATCTTCCTGGCCCCAATCTCTCAGTACTTTAGAGAAACAAAAAGGTGTGGTGTCATCACCAACCAGAGGGACTCCATTAGTTTCAGCAGCTGGGGCTTCCAATTTTGTACCCTTGCCATCAACAGTAGTGGTAAATGTTGTAGAGAAGGAATCATCAGAGGAAACAGGAGAAAGACCAAGGAAGCATAGGAGATTGCACCTGGAACCTGAGTCAGAGGAAGAAACAAAGCCACCGCAACAGCAACCACCAGCCACATCTGCTACTCCTCAGGTAAGTGTTTCTTCTTTTTTTCCTCTCTGTCTCTTTCTTCTACCTTAGGGGTGGCAATTTCAACTAGCCAAACATTAGTATCTCGTGCCACTTCTGTTGTGCCTATATCACTACTTGCCCCAATTGTCAGTCCTCAGGCCATGTCTTCACATGCCACCTCATTGCCACTCTTTTCCCCCTCTGTTCCAAGAAGGGCCCCTCCCCAAATTTCCCCTAGCCAACATTTGGCTATTCCTTATGGTTTACCTCAGGGCCATCCTTTTGTTGGTGGTTACATTGCTTCTCCTCCCACTTTCCAAGCTCAGGAAGATACAACAAAGAAGGCTAGAGAAGCCAGGATGGATAGGAAAAGAAAGAAAGAAAATAAAAGCCTAGCTGTGCCACATATGAGGTCACTCTTTGACCCAATTCAACAACAGTTGACTGTCACACATTTGTCCCCAAATGTGGTGAAGCCAAATGAGCAGATGCAGCCTCAGGACTTTGCAATGAATGCAGTAGCCATGGACATGCCACTTTTTAGACCACAAGATAGGGTTGAGATACTCACTAAAACCACTTCTGTTGTTGCAACTGACTACTTGAAAGTGTCCAGGAAGTTGCAGAAAGTTGAAACTGACTTAGCTCAAGAGAAGACAAATAGTAGCAACCTTGCTGAGGAGTTGCAATCAAAGAAAGATGAAATAGAGACTCTGAATAAACAGTTGCAAAATACTGTTTCCTGTCAGATTCGTCAAGCAACTCAGGCGCAAAATGCTTCTCTAAAAATGGAACTAGCTCAGGAGAAGGCTGCAGTAAATGTTCTAAGGCAAGAAAAGGCCACATTGGAAGAGAAGTATCAAGACAAGTTACAACAAGCCACACTATTTCAGCAGAAGTTGCTGAATGAGCAGAATGCTGTTGCTGCAATACAGGCACAACTCCTAGCTGAGCAACAAACGAAAAAACAACTAACACTTGAGTTAGCTAACAGGCCATAGAATGTTGGAGTTCTGAATCTGGTTAAGGAGCTATATGTTTCAGTTTGGAAACAAATCTTTGAGGAGATTGTCCAGCTAAGGCTCTCATTAACATTCCTGTTAAATGCACAACAGTTGTGTGAGAAAGTGGAAACTTCAGTTCAGGCCACTCTGTCTACTATTTCTTTGAGGGTTTCTGACTCTCAACTGCTGCTAAAGAAACTATATGACACATCAGATGAAATTTTATCAACAGCAGGGATCAGTGACATAATGATAGCTACAAAGAAGGTAAATGAAGTTCTAAGTTGCAACTCAGCTGCCACAAACTGCCAGGAGCTCCTAGATAATGTCAAGGAAGGAGCCAAAGACATGAAGAGACACATAGAAGATTTGGTGCAACTGGGTCTTCCATCACCATTTCCAGATGATAATACTGTACTGATGATTGATGATATCAAGACCCTGCTTTTAACAAGGCAAAATGATCAAACTGTTTTTCAAGGTTTAAGTGATTCTTCATCACTACAGGAGGTGGAAGCTGTCTTGATACCAATAGCCCAGTTGGAGTTTCAATTGAAGGCTGCGGTTCAAATTTTGCAGATATTTTATCACAAAGACATAATAAATCTTGATTTTGCCTTTCAAGATTTATAGAGTAAACATGGACTCTCTGATTCGGAATGGTCTGTTTACAAGACAACTTTGTAGAATTTGTGACCCTGTGCTGTATTTTAAATACATATATTTTTGCCAAAGTTTTGGGTTCTTTTTGAGCAAGAAACACATTACATTTTGTTTTAGTAGCAACGCATCACATTTTGTTTTAGTGACAGAGCATCCGCGGGTTATAGTTTTGTGTCAGAATGTTTCTAATGGCTGCGAGGGTTTCTAATTGCCAGAGCCGCGGAACTCGCCAAGTGTCAAGCCCCAGTTCAAGCCACACCTTTTGTTTCTAAGTTATAACTTAAGCGGAGCGTGCCACGTAGTTGAAATGTTTCAATATTGTTTCTAAGTTACAACCCTGCGAAAAGCGCCACGTGTCATTAGCGGAGGCACTCCCTAAATGTTTCAGTGTGAGCGCAGAAGGTGCCATGTGTCTTTTGTAGTAGCTATGGAACTTGCCAAGTGTCAGCTTCCGCAGGTTGGTTTCTATATGTTTTGATTCTAAGTAGAGAAAAGAGGTGGGCCACAGTCTAAAGTATCAGTGATGCGGAGAGCGCCACGTGGTGGATGCGACGCCAAAATTAAAAGATTTTTGTCCCTTTCTCCGGTGATATTTTATGTTTCTCAAATGCTGCAGAACACGACATGTGTCAACTTCCGCTTAAGTTTCAAAGAGGTTCCAATAAAGTTTTAAGTGTTGCGGAAAGTGCCACATATCAGCTGTTGTGAGTGCAGAGTTTGCCACCTGTCCCTGTTTCATCCTTTTGAAAGCTATTGAGTAGGAAGTAGTGGGCCGCATTTCTAAAGTGTCTTAAAGTTTCAAAAGCTGTGGATCGCGACAGTTGTCACCTGTAGAGGCCACCCGAATATAAAGACACAATTAAGTAAGGAGGTGCAGATAAAGACACGTAAATATTTCTAGTTGTTGCGGAAGCCACCAAGTGTCGTTTTCCTGTTCCTTCCCGAGAGATGAAAGATTTTCAAGTTATGCGTGCGGACGCTGCCATTTGTCATAGGGTTTATTGTTTCTAAAGAGCGTGGAAGCCACCAAGTGTCTGTCCCTAATGAGAGGAGGAGTGCCACATATATTTTGTTACAACCAATGGGCTCGCAGGAAGGAGTAAATGTTGCAGATTCAAAAGATCTTTTCTGACAGACACTTCTAGTTACCTCCAGTTTGGTTGGACCGTTGGGATTTGACTGTTGTAGGCAATCTAGAGTCACTTTTGGGCTATAAATATGTAATATTTGTAAAAGGGAAGAAGGAGAATTCTAGTTTTCTGATAGAGAAATTCATACTGTTTTCAGAGTTTTCTGTCAGAGATTTAAGAGAGAAGTTTGAGACTTTTTGTTGTGACCAGTGAATATCATTTGCCTTTATTTTGTTATTCTTGAGTTAGAAAGTGAATGTAACTATGCATGTATCTGTGCCTCTTACGTTGCTGGAAAATTAATGAGAAAGACTGAGTTTTGTGCCTTGGTTGATATTTTTTGTGTCATTGCAAAATTGTCTGATTATGAGCCTTTGATTTTATTCATTCCATCTGTTTATATTAATCATGTAGTATCTGCTCTTTAATGTAACTAAATATTGAGGATAGCTTCACTGTGCTTAGTTGAAAGAAACACTTTATTTCAGGCGCATCGCCATAGATAGAATTGCTTTTATTGTATCTGTAATCTTGTTAGTTTCTACCCTTTTTCCCCAAAACACATTTAAGATAGAGAAGAGCCAACTTCTTTAAAATCTGGAGGCAAGTCCCACATTCCTGAAACTTCCCATGTTGGTGTTGGAACCTGCGCAATTTTACACATCAACATCACCAAAACATAAGGTGCTTGGCATACAAGACTGTTTATCATATGCACTGAGATTCATCTCATTTGAGTAGTCAACCTATCTGACTATTTCCAAGTATGCCACCCTATATGGTACAGTTTTTGGCAACATAAAAGGGGTATCCTCAAACCCGTATACTCTGATCATTATGGAATCACAAAAACAATACCAATCCCCCCAATTGTGGTTTACAGTAGGTGGCCCATCAAAATCCTTGGGTCTCAAAAACCTTTTAATTTCTTCTGACAAAGTGTAACTGTATGGGTAGCCATAACATCTATAGAGGGTTTTTAAAAAGAAATCTGCAAAGTGAACATAACTGGAATTCACAAACCTTCTGTCCCATATTGAGGTCCATAATTGTGGGGGCAGAAATTTGCCATCTTTATCAATTTGTGAAATGTTCAACTGCTCTGGCCATAGATTCAATTCTTGTCCAAAATACAAAACCATATGCATGAGAATAGAATAGTGTATGAAGCTGACTGTGGGGGAACTATTCTTTAAGGCCTTTAGACATGAGTCTATTTCCTTAAAAATAAAAGTAGCATAGTCAAATGTCCTAGCGTGATGGGACTGGATATCCATAGAGATAACCATGGGCATTATGGACATAAATTTTGGAACTTCAGTTCCCAACACTTGCCCCACTAAGTAATATGTGTATCTCAGGTAAGGTTCAAACAACTTGACATGAAATGGTGGTTCATCCCTTTCTTCAAATGGCACTAGATTCCCCTCATTCTGTGGCCTATGTAATGGCAATCTCCAACCCTTATATGTGGTATCCAATCTGAAATATTCCTTTTCTAGGGCTTCATGTATGATAGGGGTGTTATATGTGTCATTTAAATCAAAAACTTCACAAATTGCATTTTTAGATATATGAAACAAGGGCTTTCCTTGTAGATTGCATATGGCCTTTTGGTTGGGATCATAATGTTATGCTAGCAGTTTCAAAAGGTCTATATTGACAAAAACATCTGTGACTATTAATTTCCCTAAATTGAGTTGCCAGGGGTTGCAGACGGGTTTCATCCTATGTCTCCTGTGATAGTGGAACATGAATAATTCATACCCTCGGATAGGAGTCCATATATTTCTAACATATTTGTATTTATCTTCGAGTTTTTCCACATTTGCCCTCAATTGTGCAGTTCTTCTAGCCTTGGGTCTAGAACTAGGCAATTGGTCCACAAGATCTTGGTTTAGTTTCCTTTCTGGTGTTTTCTCTCCCTTCTTTGTTTCAATTTTCTATTTTTTGCCCTTGGTTTGGCTCTTTTCAGTGTGTTGCCTTTTCTTTGTTTCAGAGGAGCCTTCCATTTTATACCAAAACTTGACTGTATCAAAGAAAGTTTAAGGACTTACCTGTATATGCTCCGCACAAATCTCCTGATTCCTGGTGAATTCCTTCTTCTCCGTCTGCAACCCTTGTGTTGATTTTAGTGGAATCATAATGGCTTTTGTGTTGATTTTTATGGGCATTATGTTCAATCAACCGTTAATGGCTGTCACCGGAATTGAATGCAGGGAATTCATGAATTTCAAAATGTCAGGGGCGATGCTCTTTTTATCACATTGGTGAGACCATTTTATTCTTTCGCCGATCTTCATATTGTTTTGGCGCCGTTTTCTTTCATATGTTTCTGTTTGGTCACCAAGGGTGCGTTGGTGTCTCCACGAAATACTCTTTTCATAGAGTTATGAACCCTTTATTGTCATTTTAGGGAGATATTATAAGTTTCATCCTGATGTTATTTTGATTAGGTGTGGCAAACGTTCTCCTTGGCATCGGTGAGTGTTTCTCTGACAGATAGGGGTTACCTCATCTTTATCAGCATGACAATCTCCATCGTCAAGAGAATATGATAGTCTCCTGACAGGTTAGGTCTTCCTAATGATCTTATCTCCATCGCTCATTTTTATTAGAACACATCAGTGAGAGTCCTACCAAAAGCCTTTTATCTCTTGTGTCAGGGTGACTTTTGTGGTCGGGGAAGCTTAAGGATTTCATTCCGATTGTATATGTCACGCTGATAGTCTTAATATTACATGTCGGGGAGAGATTATTTGCTTCCTGGTGATGAGGCATTAGTCAGTTTGACTTAAAGGCTCGGTATAACTTTAGGATTTCACTCTGATTGTTCTACTCACACCGATGAGTATGCATCGGTGATACATACAGAATGTCTCCCTGATCTTTTGACATATGCAATTTTGATCATTCAGACAACAATCATCTCTCACCGATTATCACATTATACTTCAAGAATGTATTTTTCTATTTGGGGTCAGTTACTTAAGGTCTTGCCGATATAGATAACTTAGTATCAGAATTAGGTTGTGGTTAGAGAGCGAAGTATATTCATGAGATTGTTTATGTGCAGTTTCTGAAATGGATCTTGTCACACAAATTTTTGGTGGTTGGTTTTGAAAATGAGGGACATTAGTCACATTATGTGGAGACTTGGTGAATTCTTAGTAGATGAATAATGTGAAATTTTTCAGTTCCAACAGACACAAGGCTTTTAAACAAAAACTGTAATCCCAACTCTATATCCATCCCCTTGGCAGTCTCAAGGGCCACCTTGAGACAAAAAAATACTAATGTACTATTATGATAGTTATGATTGTCCTCCATCATTTTATTGTGCATTTGAAACTTGAGATGAGGATTGGGGAGGTCTCCATTTGTAAAAACATGGAAAATACTCATGGCAAGATCTTTAAAATAGGCATATTCAACTTCAGGCATTTTTGCAGACCCTAGGAAGGTGGATGTAAACTTAGTGACTTTAATTACCACCACAAAGACTATCCTCTTTGTGACTATGACAAGGTAACACTATCATGCTCTTTATGACAATCCCTTCTCCATTAGGTGATGGCCTAATAACATTTATCTCCTTTGTGATTTCAATGCCTCTTTAATGCACTATCATAGGAGTCTTGACAGTCCTTATGCATTAGTGAAGAAGGCTTCCAACAAATCATAAAGGAGGGCTTAAGATTACATACAAAGTCCTAGTCTTCATAACCTAGTCACATATCATCCCTCTAAGAAGACCTCAAGAAAATTGCCCTTTAATACAAGAAGTCAATGCAGTTTTAAAAGATAAAGTGTAAGAGGCCAAATGACAAGAAAACTTAAGGCCTTAAGGGGTTTAAAGGAATAAAAATATAGGCTTGCAGACTTGACTTAAAACCCTAACCCTATAAGGTGGGTACCCCCAGATACCACCAGAACCCTTTAACTTGGCACTGCAAAACCTTGTCCAATCTGATCATGGGAAGTCGAAATCAAGCATGTACACTCACATATGACAAATAAGTATGCCTACCAAGTGGTTTGACATAAAAATGAATAGGCTTCGAATTATAAGCAAGGACAAGACTAGTATACTCATTATGATCCTAATGGCACCAAGAAGGGTACCCAAAGATATAAGAGTAAAGCTTCAGTAGTCCATTGATTCGCCTCTAAAGTATAATGTGCAGTTACCTCCCTCACAATCCTGGCAAACGAAAGTATAGTGATAACCAACTCAAAACTCATCTGATAAGCAACAGTTCCTCTCAACCTTCTGGATGAACGCCGAGTGCCCCCTGCACCAGCACTAGCACTAGAAGATTCAATATAGTACCACTTCCACTTCTCTTCTTCTGGCTAGCCATTTTTGGATATCTCAGTGGGTAGAAATTGACTCAAAAACTGATGCTCTTAGAGAGATCACACGTTATCATCTTCTAAACAAACAGGGAATAGAAGGGTATCAACAGCATCTCTAAACGTTAGGGTTTTGAATTTAGTGTCACTTGTTGTTTTGGATTAAAGAGCTTACAAGCAAGCAAGCACAAGACTAGTATACTCATTATGATCCTAATGGCACCAGGAAGGGTCCCCAAAGATATAAGAGTAATCATTTGTCATCTAAGAGAAATCTTACATTTAAGGGTGCTAGGGCCAACAGAGAAACACTTTAGAACTCATCCTACGCATCAATAAACAACTCAACACAAGAAATTCAAATTGACATATTAACACAACAATATCCAACTAAGTTATTGAAAGTCAACTATTGATACCTCATTCTCCATCTAGATTACAAAATCGGTCCACTTTTTGCTTTGTAACATTTCCTTTTCAAATTGGCTTGGATGCCGGTCATATTTCTCCTCCTGTCAAAACATGGCACATGGAATAGTTAAACTAATTAATATGCAATCATTTACTTTTTCCTAGGAAATTAAAAAAAATATCATTTAACTTATTAAATATACTTACAAATGTACAGATCAAGGCCTGTAAACCTTTCTGGCCACTGTGATGCATGACACAAAGTTTGTCAAGCCTAGCCTTGGAGGCCTTGTCCTGAAACATATACTAATTCAATTTAACTATGCACAAATAAAATTTGAAAATCATTTAATAAATTTGATATAATCTTATGAGCAAATTCAAATACCTATGTACTCTCCTCACCGGACTTCCTTCGTGCATCAGACTTCTCATATGCTTTTAGAAGCTCTTTCCATACTTTCAAACTTTCATCAATTGGCCTTTTTTTGAGCCTTTGCTCAGGAGGGAGTTTTTTTATCTTCTTTGTTTGGTTGCACCAAAATCTCTTGCAGTTTTGAGACATTTGTAGTTTTATCTTCTTTACAAACCAACCTATACCAAATTCAGTCTCCATGTCTTGGATAACTGCTTTTTGCAGGTGCATGGGTATTTTTGAGAATGGCAAATGTAGATGGTCTTTGAACCATTGAAGGCATGATTCCTTCAACCTATTCACAAATTTTTTTCTAGCATCCGTCATTTGGACGTCCCCTGAAACCACATCATATTCTATCTTGGTATCGTAGGTACCAATGCAAGATGCAAAACATAGCATGGTGGTCAAAGAAGTCTGTGTCTCAGGAGTGGGTGGGACATTGGAAGCCTCTGTTCCTTGTTCCACATTCTGAGAGGTTATTGTTATTGATATCCTCCTAGATCTTTTGCTTGATCCATGACTGGTTGGGGAATCAATTGATTCCCTTTAACACTGTTGATTTGGTTGTAATTCTTCATGGGCTTTACTAGATCATTTTTCTATGTATCTGGCAAGCATTGTCAAGTCCACACCATCTAATTTATTCACTGCCTCTACCCCCAATATGGAAGCCAATGCCTCTTTATCTTTGTCAATATAATGTTCCTATAAAATAAATTTCTTCTTTTAAATTTACAAATAAAAAACTAAAAACTAAAAATCAAAGAAACAATGGAAACATTTACAAATCTATAAATTGACAATGAATTACCTCATTGTGGCTAGAGTCTACTCCCTTTGCTCTCTTCCATCTATTGCTTGACATTTTGAGGTGACCTAGGGTAAATTATTTTCATTTAGTCTGTGGAGGCAAACGAAGTACACACTGCCAGGTATGAAAGTTTTCATCCAATTTTTCTATATTCCTCAAGGTTTTTGACCTTTACTTTGTAGAGCAAATCATGAAGTTGTTTTCCTATGAATCAATTGGTGCCTTGGGAGGGAATCTATAGTTCTCAGCCTAATTTTAGTTTGCTCACCGTTGTCTCAAAATCCCTATCTCCTCGTATTGTCTCGACCAAACTCTGTTTCAGTTTGCTCACCCTCGTCTCAAAAGCTCTAATTTTAGTTTGCTCACAATCGACTTGTCTTAAAGCACTTGACTACTTTTTTAGGAAGGAAGCAAGAAAGTTGTGTTCAAAGAAAGGTATTGATGGTAATGATAAGAGAACCTGGGCATTGGGGTTTGAAAAATGCGTTCACTGCTCTCGGATGCAGAGGAAATAATGCAATCTCTACGATTTTACCCTCCTCCTTTGCAACCACATGAGACTTGAATGATTCGGTTGTAAACAAAACAATATTTACAACCTTTCTTCACAATCCTCTCCATTTAATCGAAACAAAAATATATTTGGGAACGAAATTTTTTTATTGTAATTGTAACCTTACCTATGGTGTCGAAAACTAAATTGAATTTCTCCTCTCTTCGCGTGGCGTTTTTCTCATATATTAATTCAGGTGGGACTCCAACCCAAACACTCAATCTCCAAACAAAAAATGAACACCAAAAATCAATATTAAATTTTTGTTTTGTTTTGTTTTTGTTTTGGGTATGAGCAGGCAGGAATTTTGTAATTTTTTTTGATTCAGTAGTCAGCACTATAGTCAGAGCAATTAATGTCAACTTTACCGCTGACTTTTAGGAAAATAATGTAATTTGTTTGGGGTGCCAAAGATGACGTAAAGTGCGCCTAATTTAGCGCCAATCAGTGAAAAATGATGTATTTTGCTTGAAAGGTGATAAAAACATAACCTCACTAAATTTGGATTGTCCTTATAATAAGTAACTATATCTTGTTTTCATGATAGCATTTTGACTTCATGCTTCTCTTATGATTAGCTCAATAATGACTCACTCTTTCATGAACTTACATAGAAGGTTGGTGACAATCTTTATGCAACTGATATGGTTTTGGAAAAACCAAACAACTCTTCTCTTACTATCATGATGAAATGATATTGGGACTATATTGGTAGCTTATGGAGTGTGCTTATGGTATTGTGATTTTCATTTCTATGTTCTCATTAACCTATTTTAGGTTGAAGTATGGTAACTAACCCACTAGCTATTATGACAGTCATACAATGACTAGACAATCCTCTCCACTTTGACTATGACAGTCCTATGCATGGTGTTTTCTTTATGACAATCCCTAATAATGTGAATTATTGATAGTAGCTAGTTCAAATGGAGTTTTGGATGGTGTAGTAAGTGGTCCCTATGGCTCATGATAGTGCATGCCTTGGTTATGTCCTTGTGACATTACTCTCTAGATATATCCTCTTTATAGTGACAAGGTTTCAAGAACATGAAAACTTAGTTAAGGTATCAACTTGTCTCTTTAACCTCTGGATTGTCATTTTTCAAGAATTGATCTCATTGAAATGCAAAGACAACATGTCATAGATTAGATGAAAAGATCAAGGAGATGCATGTTATAGAGTATAAAACTCAAAAATCAAAGGTCTTTTTGGGCCTTTTTCCAACAATATGAGCAAAATTCAAACATTAAACATGTAGCACATGTACCATATGACTCATTCGCATACATCACACATGTGGGACCACTAATAAGGGAGGTATGTGCTTAATATGAGCAATGACAATTGCACATAATGTTTAAGTTCACTTCAACCTATATTTGGGGTTATGATAGCTAATGGAGGGTTTTCTTTTCAAAGGAAACCATTAATTTTGGAGTGAAAGGTAATGGTGAAATATAACATAATGTCCCTATAATTAAAGAATATCCAATGGCTAGGATTAACCTAACAAAGATCTAATGATGTGATTTCAAAATTAACATCCAAATTATCCTTCCCTCCATCAAGAATTTAAAATTTTGGTGCCAAAGACTCTTTGAGACTGTTTTGAGGGTTCTATGATAGTTTTGAGGGTTTTATGGCCACTTGGAGAGATATAGATTGCCTTAAAATGACTCATAAAAGAAAAAGGAGAGTCAAATATGAAATAAATGTTTTTTCGATGTGAATTTGTAGTCATCTTGTAATCATAAGATTTGAGATCTAGTTGTCAAGATTCCGCGTGTAAAATTTTTCTGAAGAGCAAAATGTTGCAATGTCCTATTTTGTTTTTCATAGTGCGTCTTAATGAAAAGCGAGTGTATTAACAAGATAAATTCAAGAATATTCTCTTGGTGCATAGTTGTTATGTGACTATTGTCATTGTTGTGTATTGCAGGATCCAGAGAAGGCCATGGAGAGAGGACGTGGACGACATAGAACTACTAAATCACAGAGAGGAAAGTGGGTGGAAATAGATATGACAACAGAATCTGTAGATACAATAGAGGTAAGAAGAGAAAGCAACCTCAACCAAAGGAGGAAGGTGTTTATGAATTCACAAATGCTACAACATAGAGGAGATAAAATCATTTTTTGGTCCACGAGGCCTCTGAGGTCAAACTTATTGGTTGAAAATGCATAGGAATGGTGATTAAGTGTGATTCTATAATCGAGGGAAAAGTTTGAAAAGTAGGATGGCCAAAACATGATATCAATATGTCAAATATATGACTAAAGTGAGGTTTTGTGTTGGATAGCATATTCGTTGAAATGATATAATTGGTGTACTAAACATTATTTACTATGTTGTGTATTATAGGGGCTAGACGAGGCCATGGCAACAGATCGTGTCATATCAAATGAGGACACAACGGATGAAGTGGGAAATTAGGTACTTAAATCCAATTTCCTTAGGAGAATATGATTTGATGGCATTTTGTGATAGTCCATCTTTTTTCATAGTATTATTGAAATTTATAATGTATTAACCAATCTTGACATAAATTAATGCATGTTATTGATTATTTTAGATGGGGATTGGAGCAAATGCAGAGCCTGAGCATTCAACTACAAAATGAAAAATATATGTATATGGACATGGACCTAAAACTGTTAAATCACGTAGATGACAGTGGGCAGAAGAAGATATGACAATGGATCCTGTAGACACAACAAATGATTGCACTGAAGAAGAGGTTGGTCAGGACTATAGTACATGAGATGAATACTTTGAGAAAATTATTGTTTGTGGATGTTCTGTGTGTCGTGGAAAGAAATAATTCAAACTAACGATTGTACAAAGACATTATATATATGATGAGCTTCCAGTCTCTAGTATGCCTCCTATAATCAATTCAAATCCAATAGGAATTGTGGTAAGGAATTTTCCAAATTGATATAAATAACATGTATACTTCGTTTAAACATTGTTTTATATCATTTAAATAACTAATTTTTTTCTTAATGGATATTTGCAGAATAAAGTTCTTGGTTTAAAGTTTCCTGGATCACTAACTTCCAGCCTAGAGGGCAATGATCATTTATTAGATGATACAATTAACAAAAATATGTGCCAATATACCAGATCGCAAGATGAGGAATTGATGAAAACAAGCAACAGAACAAGAACCGGTCTAAAGATGCATAATTTGCTTAAAGACAAGGGGAAGGTGGACTACATACCCTATGAGAATGAATGTGATGGAGATGATGACTTGCCCCTGAGTTTGAGATCAATTTACAAAGAGACATTTTATCGTCGACTATATTGCGCTTGGCCTAGTGATCAACAACTACTTAGAGTGTACGAGGTGTTTCAATTTTGGGGATACAACTACATGATACGACCCTCCAATATTCATGGAGCGAATCTAGGCCTCTTTATTGTCCAAAATGTACATGTGGGATCTAAACATAGAAATAATTCAGAACAACCACTAGGAGATTAATGCCATATTATGGTCCATCATATTACAGTGGTGAATGGGAAGGCTAGTAGAATATAAGCCTAGCATGTCAGCATATGGTCTAAATTTGAATATGTATACACATCATCTCCAATTGGAAAGTGGAAAAGAAATGAATAGAGGTCATCTTATGTATATAGATGGACGTGCATACACACAAAAATATTGCAAGATTTATAAATAGTAGTAAGGGAAGGGACCCTACTGTAAGACCGAATTGTCAATTTGTTGAGGTTATAAATGATAAAGATGGAGATATGGAAAGAGAGGTTGATAGATTGATAATGGTTGAGGCGATTATGGACCTTACCATTGGGGATGAGTTATTGATTGATTACCCCTTCTTAAAATGCATTCCTGCATGAAAGAAGAGGGAAGAACAAGGTCTCTTTAAGGATGTTCTTAAGGGAAGAAAACCAAAGAATAATAAATGAGTGTGGACTGATGTTTTATAAACTATGTTGTCCAAATTGTGTTTTATTTAAATTATTGTATAAAAAGGTAGTCTATAAAATAATGTTCCATTATTCAATTGATATATATATGTTCATACAACCAATATTTTTATTTTTTAAGCCATATTTGATTATATTTCTTTGAAATTGATACATTTATGATTTATCCAATTGTTGCCAAACATTAAATAATGCTTGCATTTGTTGATAGGTAGAAGATGTTGATGAAACACATACTAATACCCAAGATCCAACTGGGTTATTAAGATTTGGACAAGATGATCCAAACCATCCTTTAAACAATACCAGAGTGAAAAGAGCATTAGTGAAGAGAACACTACCAACTGAGAAATTTGAAAAGTTGATGAGATCCGAATACATTGATGACATGCCACCTAGCCTTAATGATGATGATCATGATAATGAAAATGCAGTGTATGAAGAAGGATTGAATGAAATGCTTACAAATTTCTTTGGGAATGAAAACAATGATGACAATAATGATCATATGGTTGACAGTAATGATGATAGAAGGGGTAATTACCACCAACGTAATGTTGATGATAACAACTTGAAAGACTCCATCAAGCAAGCAGTGAAGACACCCATGTTCAAATTGGGTGCAAGTAGAACCTCAAAACTAGCATGCACATTAATATTATTAGAAATCAAGTCACTATTTGGTTGGTTAGCTAAAGGATTCACTACCCTACTGAAGTGAGTTGAAATCTATTTCTTACTTTGCAATTGTCAATTGGTGTACATAATTCGTAAACATTCATCAACTTCGTTTATATTTCTTTAAGGGGATTTTAAAACCATATATTGTATATAAATAGTCCTAGTATAGATTGACATATCAAACATGTTCATCATAAGTGAAAGCATTCAATTGATTTAATCTCTAGCAATCTTACAAGGCACTAAAAACTAAAATATTCCCTGAAGATAATGTGTTGCTATCAACTTTTAGAGAGGCACGTCTGTTGTTGGTTGAGTTGGGGATTGAATATAAGCAAATTCATTCATGTAAAAATGATTTCATTTTATACAAAGATGAATACCAAAACAAGGTAGAATGCTCTGTATGCAAAGAGAAGAGATATCGAACAGATGTACAAGGTCCTATAGTTCCAAAGAAGGTTTTACGTCACATGCCAATTATACCTAGACTTCAACGAATGTTTCATTGCAAGTCACTTGCACAATTGATGGACTGGCATGCAAAGAACAAGAGTAAAGATGGATTCATGTGAATTCTAGTCGACTCTAAAGCAATGAAACACAGAGGAAAAATGGCCAAGAAAATTCAAAGATGAACCCCATAGTATCAGGTTTGGTCTTGCAATTGATGGAGTGTGCCCATTCTCTTTCCTGAGCTCAATTTATAGTGTTTGGCCAGTCGGATTGATAGTATTCAATATTCCCCCATGGATGAGTGTTAGAAAGGAGCACCTTATGTTGACTCTCATTGTTCCAAGAAAACATCAAGTTAAAAACATGGATGTTTATCTTGCGCCTTTTATTGATGAGATGCAACTGCTATGGAAATGCATCAGAATGTATGACATATCACATCCCCCATCAAATAGGTCCTTCATGTTGTACGGTGTGCTATGTTGGACTATTCATGATTTCCTAGGACTTGGTGTTTGTTCTGGTAAGATAAAATATTTACGTATTTACACTCAATTTATTTTCACCCCAACATTCATACTTAGTTTTATACTATTTTTTTGATGTTATTAACATTACTTATTGAATTGTAGGGATTCAAACAAAGGGGATATTTTCATGTCCAAGATGTGCAGAACAATTTCAAGGGTGGTATTCTAAAGATCTACATAAATTTATTTACGCAAACAACAGGGTTTTTCTACCACTAGATCGTAAGTTTAGAAATCACCTGAAGAATCAATTTGATGGAAAAGTTAAAAATAGAGGCCCTCCCATGATTATGGGTCCAGGTGATTGGCTTAAGAAGTATGAAGATACTGAATTGAAAGGTTGGGAGGATTGTTTTGATCGGGGTGATTCAATTGAAGAACCAGAACAAGTTGTAGTTAATATGCCAGAAGGAATGAAAAGGAAATCCATATTTTATGAGCTCCCTTACTGGAAGGATCTATTAATATCTCACCTATTAGATCCTACACACGTCTTAAAAAATGTCCCAAATTCTATATTTCAACATATATCAGGCAAAGAGAAGGACACCTTGTCTTCAAGGAGAGATATTGCTCTTTTGCATACCAAAATTGATAGAAAACATTTGTGGCCAAACAGGGAAAATGAAACATATGTAGAAGCTCCATGGATTTTGAAAAAAAAGGAGCTAGACCAACTAAAAAATGTCATCCGTTCAATAAGGACACCTACTGGATATGGGTCATCATTAGCTAAAGCTTTTACAGTTGATGGACATATCATAGGATTTAAAACACATGATTTTCATAATTTTATAAAGGTATTATATTTCATCATTTAACATTTACTGGTAACATTGATTAAGTACTAAATATATTTTGATATCATTATGTTGTGCAAGAAAAAATTACTAATGACCTTTTCATAAATGTGTTTCATAGTATATCATGCCATTGGCAATTAGGGGGGATTCCTATCTTCTAGTTGACTTAAGGAATGCCATAAGTCGATTGTCAGCATTTACAAGGTATGTGGTTAATGTGTGAGAGACATAGATATATTATATTGCATATTAATTTTTGACTAAAGGTTCATACTAATTTACTATTCTTTTACTAGGTGGGTGACCTCGAAGGAGATCCACGAATGTGAAGTGCAAAAATGGAAGAAGGAAAATGCAGAAATTGTATGTGTATTTGAGAAGGAGCTCCCTACAAGTTTCATGGACCTATAAGTACATTTAATTATACACCTAATCTATGTCATTGAATTGGTGGGTGTCGTATCAACGAGGTGGATGTTTTTCTTTGAGAGGTATATGAAAACTCTAAAAAGATATGTCTGACAAAAGGCACATCCAGAGGGTTGCATGGCTAAAGGGTATGTATTGAATGAAGCATTTTTCTTCCTGTGTGAATTCCTTGATAAGGATTTTGAAGATGGGCCATGCTTCTGGGATGAAGAATGAGCATCAGATATTATTGATGGAGAAAAACCACAATCTAATGGTGTTCAAGTAGAAATTAGTAAGTAAATTCATGATCAGTGTGGTTTTTTTTCTTGCAATCATTAATTTACTCTATAATTTATTTGTCAAATTAACAGCATGACATTTGGAGTTTGAAATAAATGTGTTGACATGTAATAGGTGTAGATGAAAGTGCTATACTCGACAAGTTCATTCTGTACCACATGGACTTTATGAACAAATGGATTGATCTGTATGATAAAAAGAGAGAAGAAGTGTTAGAAGCAAGGAGACAATTTAAGAGATCAAACCCAAGGAATACTCCACTTCCCACTGATCTGCTTGGGGAATGGGGCAAATATTGCACACTAGAATGGGTTACTGAACAAATTCAAAATCAAATAGAAGATGTAGGTATAGATTCAAACATAACAGAAGATGAAATCAACATGTCTAGAGGATGTGAAAGAAAGGTACAGTTGGAATTTTACAAAATGTTGTTCCCTTACAGCTTTGACACTATTAACTATTTTAATATTCATCATTATATTTGTTTTCACTGAAATAAATGGTCTTTCACAGGTGAGGAAATATCTAGCAATGTGGGCATATGGTCGACATTATCGTGTAGAAAGTGTATATGTAAAGAGATGATCCTTCGATTGTGGCATCATGGCTGACTTCAAGCAATCCAATTGATCAAGCTCAAAAGATAAGAATATAATTGAAGGGAATCTACAATATGTTGGGAAAATACAAGAAATTATTGAGTTGGATTACCTCTCTTTTAAATGTTGTATTTTTAAGTGTAGATGGTATGAAGCATTTGAGAGGACACGAAGACATGATACCCATAGTGGATTATTTTCTATAGATTCCTCATGTTTCCTACCAGAGGATAAGGAGCCTTATGTTCTACCAATTCATTGTGAGCAGGTATTTCTTTAACTCAAACAAGAAGCGGCAGTGATCATTAATCTATTAATTCATAGTTTATTGTGAATATATACATGTGTTTATTAATCAATAAAACTGTTCTACCATATGTCTAATATAGGTATGTCGTTCATGTGCAGGTATTTTTCTATGAAGATATTTTGGACCCGAAATGGATATTTGTCATACATTATGATCCAAGATTAAGGTATGTATTTGACGATGCATTAATGGATACTGAGCAAAACAATGATGACCAACAAAATGAGAGAGAGAGGGATTAGAGAACATCAAAGAAATTGACATCCATGATGATGTTGAAGAAGGTTATGTTCAAGAACAAGAAGACAACAATCCAAAGTTGGATGATGTTACGGAAGACAACAATATGGATGGTATACAAAATGATGATCCAAATACATCTGGTAACAATATAGATGGTCTACAGTCAGATTTCAATGATGATGAAGATGATGGAGGTCAAGATGAGGATGATGATAATATTAAATACTTGAAAGAACATATGAACATTGACAATGATACATTGGATGACATTGCAGCAGACAGTAAAGTTAATGACCAAGACTTCTAAATTTTTAGAATTATTTGCAATCCATGTTTAAAAAAGGATGATTAAATTGTTGGCAATAATGTTAATTAAATGGATTGTTCAATTGTTGACAAATTACCTATTGCAATATCCTTAAATTGTTCAATCTTTGGTATGAATTGTTGGCAATAATGTTAATTAAATTTGTTTATCTTTAATTATTTTTCATATATATCCTTAATTGTATCTATGCCATGTTATCTTGTGATAAGTACTTGAGTAAGACCATCAATGAAATATGAAGTGGACATATTATCATCTATATTAGCTAATTGATTGCACTAATATTTCAATTTGTCAACGATCTCATGTTTCTATTCATTTTCAACACTTTTAATAAAGACATCATGATCATAATAATCTTCTTCATCATTAGAATACAACATGTGATCGTCATAGGAAGTAGGAGAAAGAGGTAGTCATGTTTGCAAGGTGAGGGTTTGACCTAGTACTTTGTTGAAGGGGACATAAGGATCCTAGATGTTTCATAGGAATGCAAAATTAAAGGCATTGGGTTGTTTCCAACAAATGCAAACCATAAAAATCTCAAAATAAAAAATCAATCTTTTTTTATCCTAAACATAGGCATGAAAATTGCGAGTTCAAAAAAATGTAGGGAAATAAATCATACCCTATAATAGAAGATTTAAGTCGAATCCTAGATTTAATTAAACTTTGAAGTACAAGGAGTTGAAAGTAGAATAAAATATTGAGATATTAAGTAATTAAGATAGAGAAATGAAATAGTTGAGAAGAAATACAAAACTTATTTGATCTTTTTAGCATGATGTCAAATGTGAAGTGTGTGATTAACTAATGCATTATGAAAAATAATGAAAACTAGGATTTTCTACTAGAATAATGATCATGAGATTGTGGCAGTGATTAACTAATTTTTTGCATTCCTTCTTCAGTTGTCCTCTTTTTACATATTTTCAAAACTTTACTCTTATCTTCCTAGGGATTCTAGATTTTCCTCTTGACTTGGATTGATATTTATACCATTCCCCTTTAGATCTACTTTTGTCCTTGGGCCTTTGCGGCACATGCAAGGCATCCTTAGAACCTTCATCATTGAACTTTCTCCTCATATCTCCATTGAGCATTGTAACAATAAAGGATTCCATAGTCACCTTTGCAACACTACCATTTATAACAAGCATTATGTTCTCCTAATTTTTGGGTAAAGAAAAAAGTGAGAAGATACATTTGTCTTCCTCATCAAGTTTAACATTTTTTGAACCTATTTGACTCAAAATCATATTAAAGGTGTCAAAATGTAGACTGTTGAGTACATGTGTCTCAGATTTACAAGCATCGGTGAGTGTTGATCATTTCGGTGGGACTAAGGTGCCTGTCCCAACGATGGACCGACAGGCTTGGTGTAGTGTATTAGTGTGACTTGTGAGATCAGCGTGACTAGAAGTTGTCTCTCCAGTGCTTTGTGTCTCTCCGACGAGGGCTTGGCATCGGTGGGACATGACACTTCGGTAAGAGTCTCACAGGGTCTTCATGTTACTCCGATGAAGGTTGACATTGGTGAGACCTGACATGTCGCTATGACTCTCTTCGACACTCTGGGTCACTCTAATGAAGGCTTTGTATCAGCGTAACAATAGCTATCGGTCCGGCTTTGAAAGGTTGTTATGATGGTTTGTGTCTTTCCGATGGAGGTTATGGATCAACAAGGTTATATCTATCAGTATTGTTTGGAAAAGTCACTCCGCTGGTTGTGGTCACTCCGATGTGACATCGGCCAGGGTTTTCACAATGGTCATTAGTTGTATACTGTTGGTCTCATTGGCAGCAAAAGTGCTGATGGTTAACTATCTCGTGGTCATGTACATAAATTGCAAAAGTTGCCATCGACTGGTGCATGTGGGACTATTGAGGTCTCATGAATCTGAACAGTCATGGAAATGGTTATGAGCTGGGGTGCTGGGAATGGTTTGATAGTGGTGACGTGGCCTCCTTGACATGGCAGAAGGACAAAAAAGCCAACGTTGTATTGGCATAGACATATCACAAATATTGTCAATTGAATGGTTGCCTTTTGTAACTATCTGGTCGGTTATGGTAACAGAGGATAGTGCGATGAGAGACAGATAGAGAGAAGAGGAGTGACTGTCAAATAATCTCCAGATGGAACAGGATGTTAATCTCCATGAAAAGGCTTAGTGCCTAAATTGTATTGTAACTGTATTTTCTGTTGTTGAATAATACAATGACGATATGGGCTTTTGGAGTGTGGGGTTTTTTACTCGAAAGGGTTTTCCCCACATAAATATGTGTTCATCTCTTCTGTTCCATCTTTCATGTTTAATGGTTCTGTTATTGAAATTGTATAATGCTTGTTGTTGAAACTCGTTAATGTTGCTTGTACTTTCCTCTAAGGGTTAATGTTGGAAATGAACTATGTCTGATTCTGCTTTGTGGCATAGTTGTGAGTGTTTTTGAGGCAATCTAATGAAATTTAAAGTTACCGAAGACACCACTGTTCTTAGATGTTCATTCTAAGTTGCACTCATTTCCTTACAACCCCTAACCCCTAAACCATAAACCCTAAATAATCCCCCTAAGCCCTAACCCGACCCTGACCCACCATAAACCCTAAACCCCTAAAACCTAAACTACAAACCCCTAAACCCTAAACACTAAACCCAAGCAACCCTAAACCTCTATCTCCCTATCTCCCTATCTAGCCTTATCTCTATCATTCCTCTACCTCTAAATATCTCTCCCTGTCTCTGGCCATGTCCCTCACTCTCTATATCTTCCTATTGGTCCTCTCTCTCTAAACACTAAACCCTAAACCTCTAAACCTTAACCCCTAAACCATAAACCCTGAACCCTAAATAATGCCCCTAAACCATAAACCCTAAACCTTAGTAAACTCTAAACCCTAAACTTGAGCAATGCTAAACTCATAAATGCTAAAGAATGCCCCTAAACCCTGATTGCTAACCCCAACTTTGTCTCTCTATCTATTTGACCTATATATTATCTACCAGCTCCTAGCTAGTTAAATCCTTTTCCTAGCTTTCCTAGTTTTCCTTTTCCTTTTCAATTTCCCTTTAGATCCCACCAATTTTTCCCTATTTTACTATTTTCCACCTCTCCTCTCATCATTCTTCCCATCCAATGAACTTTAGTTTTATTAGCTTGTTTCCATTTCATCTGGCTGCCAATTTATATCCTCATCCCTCTTTTAATCATGTCCTAGTTTTCTTGTTTCCATTTGCTTTGTTGATAAGGGAGATGGATAGAGATAAAGACGAAGTGAGACAGAGAGAGAGAGAGAGAGAGAGAGAGAGAGAGAGAGAGAGAGAGAGAGAGAGAGAGAGAGAGAGTTCTTTTGACATGCAACCATAAACCCTGAATAATGCCCCTAAACCTGAGCAACCCTAAACCTTAAATAATTAATGCCCCTAAACCCTAACCACTAACCCCTAAAACATATATAAACCCTAAATAATGCCCCTAACCCCTAACCCATAAACCCTAAACCTGAGAAACCCTAATTAACCCCTAAATCCTAAACCCTAAACCCCTAAACCATAAACACTAAACCTAAGCAACCCTAAACCTCTATCTCCCTATCTCTCTATCTCTATTGTTCCTCTACCTCTCAATCTCTCTCCCTGTGTCTCTAGCCATGTCCCTCACTCTCCATATATATCCCTATAATCTTTTCCAGCTATGTCTCTGGCCATGTACCTCACTCTCTATATCTCCCAGCTATTGGTCCTCTCTCTAAACACTAAACCCTAAACTGTAAACCCTAAATAATGCTCCTAAATCTTAACCCCTAAACCCTAAACCTGAGAAACCCTAAACCCCTATATATCTCCCTATCTCTAATATTGTCCCTCTATCAGCTCAATCCTTCTCCCTATCTCTCTGTAGGATATATATCTTTCTCACTCTAGTAGTCTATCTCACTATCTATCCCCTATATCTCAGTCTATAATCTCTCTCTCTCTAGCTATCTCCAAACCCGAGTAACCCTAAACCCTAAATCCAAGCAACTCTAAACCTCTATCTCCCTATCTATCCCCTATCTCCCTATCTCTATCATCTCTCTACCTCTCAATCTCTCTCCTTATGTCGATGACCATGTGCATGTGCGCCTCACTCTCTATCTCCCTATCTCTCTCCATAGTCTCCTCTATATCTCCCTATCATTCCTCTCTCTCTATAAATCCTTAACCCTAAACCTCTAAGTACCTAAACCCGTAACCCCTAAACAATAAACCCTAAACCTAAATAATGCCCCTAAACCCTAAACCTCTATCTCCCTATCTCTCCCCTCTCTCCCTATCACCTTTGTCCCTCTACCTCTCAATCTCTCTCCCTATGTCTCTGGCCATGTCCCTCACTCTCTATCTCCCTATCTCTCCCCTCGATCTCCTCTATATCTCCCTATTGGTCCTCTATCTCTCTCTAAACCCTAAACCCTAAACCTCTAAACCTTAATCCCTAATCCCAAAACCATAAACCTTAAACCCTAAATAATACTCCTAAACCCAAGTAACCATAAATTAGGTGCTAAAACTGGCGCTACATAAGGCGCTAAATAAGGCGTTAGCGCGGTTGTTAAAACAGGCGCTAAATCAGGTGTTAAATCAAGCATCAAATGTGGCGCTAAATTAGGTGCTACCATAGGAGCTAAAGTAGGCGCTAAAGTCAGCCCTAATTTAGGATCTAATTTGTGCCTAATTTAGTGCCTACTTGTTCTGGTTGGCGCAAAAAATGCCAAAAGTAGCGCCATCCCGATAAATAGCACTGACTTTTTCAAAAAAATGGAGAAAAATACATTAAAACAGTGGGTGGAAGCAAAAAAGGGAGCTAATCACAAGGATTTGTTGTAGTGCATCTCCCCTGTATTGGCGTGTGGGAGAAAAGGAGCATTCAATGAGAACCTAAATCATTTTTGATTGGAGCTATGTTTTGCTTCTGCATAAGAGTCCATATTCCATCTTCATTCCTTATATAATTGATTAATGGCCAAGAAACATCAATGGACTGATGTGCCATTCTTTCTTGAACCTCATTGTGCTTGGGAGATTTGACCGGGGAGGATGTTACCTCCAAAGGTGTTTTGATATACATTTTCTCTTTTTGACCCTATGGTGAATCTAGATGACATGTATCTATTTTTGTGGATTGGATTGAGAGATAATGTAGATGAGCATATTCCCACCATGAGGCTTGGCATATTAATTTGTGTCTACTATTAGGGCAAACTGTAGCATCATGACCTATATCATAGCATCTTCGACAACATAATGGTAGCCATTCATAATCAAATAATTGAACCCATATGTGACATGTAACTTTTAGGGTGATGTATGTAGGAAGATCCTTGGAGATATCTAGATCAACTAGAATTTGAGGATAGGTTGTATGAGTAAATACGATAGTAACCTTATCTATAGCTAGAAATTTACCTAGTGAGTTATCGATGGCTATGAAATAGGACTTCATCCAAAATTGGAGTAAAAGATTTGGAATGTGGACCTAGATCAACATGACATTGAAAGATTTAGTGGAGGGATTGAAAGTAGGATGCCATGGTTTTAACATGAGAGTGAGCTGACCCTAGAACTATGAATGATAAAAAAGGATAGAATCCCGATCTTTGATAGATTCAAAAGATGTAATATAAAATTCTTGAGTGGAAAGGTAAATTTCCATTCTATCTTCCATGAGTGGTTGCCATTTGTCAATTATCCATTTGCTCAGGTCTAGAAGGCTTGGCCAGAGATGGTTAAAGTGGCTAATCAAACTATACATAGCAAAAAATTCCTCTCCTTCTAGCACTTCTTCACTAAATTCTATTACATGGGATAACTTGGCATAGTGAAGGGGTTTGATTCCTTTTGAAACTTGCAATTGCTTAAAACCTTGCCCAGGCTTGATCTTATAAGTAGTCACATAGGGATTTTTTGGTAGACCATCACAAGAACTAGAGATAGTAGATGAATTCATCCTAACATAAATCACAAAGATTTTTGCACAAACCAATTGTTTAATGTAGCGACCATCAAAATATTGGGTAGGGCACAATGAATTTCTTTTCAGAAGTTGTAACTTTAGAGGACCTCAAAAGAGAGGGAACACAAGCCTATGAACCAGTCAATCTTGCACCTATTGTAAGCAATTTCCCTTTAGGCGTAGGGGTGGGGCTATTCACATGAGATCTATAGCCATTAGATGTGCAACCGTTACCTATGGCCGATCCATAGTTAACTAGGGTTTCCAGAAAGTAGTGGGAGATGGTTAGGAGCACCATACAACAATATATTACCAATATTAAGAACATGATTTTTTATTATTGTTGTAAACAATAATTTTTGAGGGCACTCTAGGGTGTTGCATAAAAGGACAAACCCAAGATACAATTTAAGAACTGGCTTGTGAAAAAATCTATAGAAATCTTGGCAAGTTCCCTATGTAGAGGCATAATCTCCTTTTTGTGGTAGTGGGCGGCTATTTAATATTAAAATAAAATTTAAAAAATAAAATCTTAATGATAGGGAAACCAAAATTCATGATATTTTTTTAATCAACTTGGTGACTTAGAACCTAAATCTTCTTTAAATTTTTAATTGAGGTGGCAGATTAGAAACTAAAATTTCCATGAATTTTTAAATGAGATAGGAAATTAAAGCCTAAAATTCTTATAAATTTGTAATTGAGGTAGCAAATTAAAACCTAAATTAATATAAATTTATAATTTGGGTGGTGAGTTAAAACATAAATTAATATAAATTTATAATTTATACGGCTAATTGAAACTTAATTTCTTCCCTATTCAAGGGGCTAGTAGGGTTGAACCTATCCAACATAGAAGAATGGATGCAATTTGGCTCCTCACCATGTGATTTTTGAAAAGACAACTCACTACAAGTAATCTTTCATTGCTTGTAGTCACACATTCGAAACATTTAATTTAACTGCCAATGATATTATAAAGAGGTAACTCATTACATGCTTCGACAACCATTATAATCTTCCATTGCGACTTCTCTCTTCACTTTTGGACATTTCTTAAAGCTTTGTAAATCTTGGCCTTCATCATTTTTTCAAGACCATGGGGTGTCTCTTTTTCTTGCACACTCTTCATAGAGAGGTGGCTTTTCATGGACCCATCCAGTTGGGAAAGGTGTCATAAACCTTGCATTCTCATGTTCATATTTATTAATTACTTATATTTATTTATTATTTTATCCTTGGATGGGAAAGAGGTCGTCCTACGTTTACGTGGAAGTTTGGCCATGTATCGACTATCTCATGACGTGTAAAAATTTTTATGAGCAACCATGTCATTATGGTGCACGTAAGAACATCTTATGATATTGTAATATGTGGGAGTTACTTATGATAGATTCTATGACACATAAGAGCATGATTATAGGGTTTACATTAAAATATTTACCAACATTATGATATTTTATGATGCATATCATAAACTATCTTTAAATGAAGGAATATAACAAATTGGGCCACCTAAGTTGGGTGGTCAACTGTGACAAGTTGTAAGAGAATCTTCTAAACATAGTTGGAGACCCATCTTGGGCTATGGCATTAAAACTTTTGCCATGATATTTTGGATGCCTTACCTCTTGCATTGTGATACATGGTTTTCCAAAACCAAGTGTGTGCTTCTTCTATTTTTGGGTGCTTGGGGTGGGGTATGCATAATCTATTTTGTAGATATTGTTATGTTGCTAGAATTACTCCAAAAATTAATGTTGATGATTCTCTTGTAAGGTCATGTTCCTGGCATTATATTATAATTGATTCATTATTGCTAATAATACAATTGGTCCATGTTTTGAAGGGTGGGGTTTTTTCCCAAAAGGGTTTTCCCCATACATATAATTATGTTATGGTTGTTCCATTGTGTATATTTTCTTTCCTATAATTGTTTGATTATATTTTTTACAATATTTTTCTCATAGATTAGCATAGGAATTGTTTCCGCAACTTATCTTCCTTCCATTTTGTATCTTGATCAACTCGGGTCTTAAGTGGTAGGAAAAAGGTTTTTTGGACTAATATTTGTTTGAGTGGGAGTGTGTGGAGAGGAGATCTTTGTTTAGAGAAGATGACACACATGCCTAGATTGGAGATGGAAAGATTTAACGACATTAACTTTGGGATTTGGAAGTTCAAGATGGAGGATTTGCTCATAGATCAAGATTTATGTTTACAATATCTAGATCCAGAGCAAGTATAATGTCACTACATGATTGGGTAGTATTGGATAGAAAAGTGAGAAGCCTCACCAAGATTTACTTGGTAGTTTTTGTATTATTGAGTGTTTGTGAGGAATTCACAACACAAACCCTCTATAAAAGTTGGTGGACATGTACTGAGTAAATCCCTTGTTAATAAGCTTATTTTGTAGAAGTTGCGCACCTTGAGGATGGATGATGGTGATTCTCTAGTTGAGAACCTAAATTCGTTCAAGATGGAAGAGGAAGAGGAAGATCAATGGGTGACCTAGTTAGAATCTATGGGTGTGAATATGGAATAGGAAGATCAATGCATGATCCATATGTGTTCTATGCCAATTACATGTGATGACTTGGTAATGGCCATTAGGAGCACTATGTCGAAACTTGTAGTTTATGAGGTTGCATTTGATCTTATCTTAGAGAGATGAGGTAGAAGACTACTGAATCTACCAAGGAGGCCTTGACTATTCATGGATGGTCAAAATAAAAAGATAAGAAAAAGGACAAGAATGTTGGTGTGAATAGGGTATATTACCTAATTGGTTTCACATTAGGTCCTATTCACACTAGTTTACTTAAGTTTATTTAAGCCACACTTAGGATGGTTATCTCTTTGTGTCTCATGTAATATGATTAAGACACTTGTCATCATCCTATGTAGTCCTATCTCATCACCTTGCTTATATAAGCAAGGTCCCTCATGTATCATGCATCATATCATAATATCATAATTCCATTTTGCACCACAATAAAGCAATTCATCCTCTTTCTACTCTCTTGTGGAAGGTTTATTTCTAGTTTTGTAGGTGATCTTGGGAGCTTGAGTCCATTAGTGACTCTTATATGGTATTAGAGTTTTAGATCTGCAAGCCTTTACTCAAATCTGGAAGAAAATTAGGCATGCAATTTTATTGGGTGCATTTCTGGGGAAAAAAACCCCACCATCGAGTGTACAAGGCCTAAAAGATGAATTTTGATATAAAATACCCTATATTTGACATCAAAAAAATTTTAGCCATTTTTGCTAGGGTTTGTAGAAAAATCATTACCAAAAATCTGTATGGATATGTACCATACAGTCAACATACAATCACAAGCGTACTAGGTAGTAAACAAAGAATTAACATATTTGTTTGGAATATTCTACAAAAAAATCCATTGGCGTCAACATATTTTGTAGCTTGCGTAGGTCCCGCATCAACAGTATGCCAATGGTTGACAAAGTACAATGGTTAAACAAATTACAAGATAGTTTTATATTTTATGGGTTGTTAAGGTTATTATTATAGGTCATTGACCATGGGTTAAAACTTCGGTGAGAGATTTCAATTGCAGTCCATAGTCTTGTTGGAAGACCTTATACAAAAGAGGAGTTGGTGGAACCCCCCATAATTTCCTTGCTCTCTAGTCTAAAACCCTTGCAAATGGATAAGTGTATGCCTAAAAATCTTAAACCCTAAACCCTTAAGTCTTTTTTTATTTGCATATGTTATAATTTTGCATTGACTTGTTATGGGGGGTCATCCCAAGCTTAAGTTATAACCTTATGTCTTGTGTCTCGTTCAAGACTAGCCCTTTAGGCCTAGTAACCGACTCCTCCCATGAAGTCCAATATTTCCTAAGTTTAAGCGCATATGATCTTTGAAGGTAGATCAACGACTATCGCAGCATTGTGGGCTCCAGATCTGTCAGATCTGTCAGATTCGTGCTGATGCGCTGATCGGTGATCCCAAGATAGCGGGTCCAAAGTCTTATGGGCTAAGTTCCCTGCTACGTGCTCACTCTCCATTGGATCACATGAGCGCACAACATAAAGATACCAAGGAATGTACCTTGCACCGCTATGACAGAGTGACAAGTGTCAAGTGGATCCTCGTTCAGTCCAAGCAAGCTAAAGCTGGTGCTTAGCGCGTGAGTGCAAGGGTGATGGTGTGGGTCCCTCTGGGGCATGCATTGCTGTGGTGAGATGACAGGTGGATCCAAATTAGAAGATTTGTGCTATTCTAGAAAAATTTAATTGGTCTATGCTATCAAAAGTGTGTAAGCTGCTTGTTGAGGGTGTAAAGTTCAAATTTGAATTGTTGATTCTCCCGCGATCCAATCGCATCAAATGTTGATATTCAAACATGGAGAATGACAATTTCCTAGATTAATAGATAACGTGTGCTTGTAGTAATGGTGATGGGATCAAAATCTACCCAAATCTTTCTCATTTTCTATGATAAGTACATCAATTGGATTATTTTGATGAGTACATTCTATTGTGATCCTACTTCTTGTGAGAATCAAACAGTGCAATAGGAGCTAAAGAAATAGGGTTTGTAGTTGCGACAAACAAGTATTTGTAGAGGTATTGAATTTTTAGTTGATTTTATTGCAAATTTCATAAATCATTCTAAAATTGTTCATAGAATCTGAATTTATTGAGCAATTGAAGTCAATTATATAGTTAGTCTAGTTTTTGAGAAACCCTAGCCTGCAATTCAAACCCTGCACATATAGAATGGCCAGTCCTTTAGAAACAAGAAGGGGTTTTGAACATGATTTGCTCACTCAATGTGTTGGTTCATCAAAGAAGGCTCTAAGACTTGTTGGGAAGAACAAGGATGAGAAGTTCATGGACAACCTTGGTGGAATCAGGGATGCAACAGTTCCCCTGTCTGGCTGGTCTCTATTTGAGAGATAGTACATGAAGAGAGGAGCAAGGTCACTGTTGAGAAATGGTTGGTGCCTTGATATGGGCAAGGTTGCGGTGCCCAATGTGTTTATTGACGCAGATTTTGTCAGATTGGTGTCAGATTTTGTCAGATTGGATCTTGGTGTAAGGATAAAGCCCTATGTCAAAGCAAGGAGTGAAGACACTGAGGAGGGAGCGTCCCAAGATATTGAGGAGGTAGATAGCCAAAAAGATAAGAGGCATGCGACCTCCGAGGACAAAATATCCTCCCAAGACAAAGGAAAAGCCCTCATGGAGATTGTTGATGTTGAAGATACTCCATGAGAAATGAGAGCTACAGAGATAATTTCTGAGGAACAAATAGGTATGATAGTGTCACTAGTGCCATAAAACATGACCATTGATTATTTGAAAGTTGCTAATGATGAAACTGGAGACATCAGGATAGTAGCTTGCCAAAAGTTTTTGCAAGATGACGAATTTGTGAAAACTCAAGAATTCAAAGGTTTTCTATTGAGAATAAAATAGGGTGCCTATAAGAATAGGTTAGAGGAGGAAATAAGAAGAGTTCTCCATCTAAAGAGAAGGTTTTGGCCACAAAAGTCTTGTTTGAATTTGATTTGAAGCTTGACAACATCACTCCTGAACATGGAAGACAAATGGTGATGGAGAGTGGAATGTTGTTGTTGCCAAATTGGAGTTTGGCAATGCTTTGGCCTTTGAGACCATAAGGAAGTAGAATGAAGTAGTATTCTCTACGGAGGAGTTGGTAGAATAAATTTTTGGTTGTGGTTTTAATCCATCTTTTGAGACATTAGCTATTTGGACCTTGACACCCAACACAAGTAAGCTAGACGTAGTGGAGAGCATTAATCAGCTCAGGGGTAACCTAATTGTGAAGAGAGTGGCTAATACTCCAGCACTAGATGCAACAACCTTGGCCTTAGACATAACCATGTTTAGTCACGCTATAGTTCTGAAATTGAAAAAGGATTTCAATGAGTTGTAGAAGAGATATACAGATGATCTATGAAGCTAAGAGCTTTGGAAGAAAAAGAGTTGGCATCTTCTAGCACCCATGTGCCTATCATTTCAAGTCCATTAGGTGAAACTTTTCCATCTGATAGAGATGCTTTTCTTGCAGAGATTGTAGAATTGAAAGGAATAGTTGACACTTTGAAGGGAGATAGAATGCAAGCATATAGCAAGGTTGTGTCTGATATAGTTAACCATCGGTTAACTAAGATCAATGGAAAAGTTGATGATGCATAAAAGGGGATTGCAGACTTGAACCAGGCTTTGATCAAGCATGAGAAAAAATCATCTAGTATACAGGAGATCATGAATAAATGGATGCCAAGGAATGCCACTATAAAGTAGATGGTCAAAATAGCTAGATTTGATCCAAACAAGCCTCTTGGACTACAAGGTGTATGAGAAACCATGGCAATTATGCATGATGTTGCCTCTTACATGATGAAATTAGAGAAGTAGTTAAAGCAGAAGGTAACATTCATTGATCAGATGAAGATGAAGGTATTGCCCAACTTCAAAGATGATCAAGCTCAAGCCAAAATATTGGATCAATGGAAAATAGAGTTTAGTGCTGTGGGCTCTAAGGTGATTGTTCTGGTATGTGTTGATGGTGAGCTGCAAACAGGTTCTTTGGATTCAATTTTGGATGAGATCATTTCATTGGAGAAGCTCTGTGATAGTATTGGCAAAGAATCAAAGGAAATTTTGGATGCTCATTACATTGGTCATAATGATAAGGTGGTCAAAGTTTTAGAGTTCCAATGGCTAGAAGATAAGGAGTATGGAGCTTGGGAAGAGAAGTACGAAGGTGATTGATGTTTGAGTTAGCTTTCAATCGATCATCAGTTTTCAAGGATGACCTATTTTTGATAGTTTTCAAGTGGTACTATGTTTTTGGCCTATAAAAATGGATCAAGCATCATCATTGGAGGATTATGTCGGTAAATTGTAGTTGAATTATAATATTAAAAATTGAATGAGCATCGGCTGCAAACTATTTTTGTGATGTAACTGTCCAATTTTCTAAAAATAGTCATTTAGGGGCTTAGACGACAAACTTTTGTACTTTTCCTATATATGGGGAAATTCATACTATGCTCTATATCTAGGAGTAGTATCAATAAGGAGATTGTAATACTTTGAAGTATCAATTGTAAATCCTTGTGATTTTGACATATTCCAATAAGAAACGAGTACTTCTGGGTTGCAGGTTATATTTTTACATGTGAGATTACTCGTTTTTACATGACAATTTTCTATTTAGATTGGATTATATGAGAAACATTGTATGTGTGTGTTATTTATGATTGTCTCCTTGGATATGAATACTTTTCTTTTGAGTGAAGTTGCTAAGGGTTTCTGAACTCATCAATATACATTTTCTATATTGTATGTTTGATTTGTTGCATCTGTTCAAGGAATGGATTAAACTACTTTAGATCTGATATAAGGGGAAGTGTGTTGTATTAAGGGATTAGTGAAGAAGAATCACATATAATACTATTTCTTTGGGCTCATTGTTGTAAGGCAGTAGTGATTTTATTTGCCCTTTGAGTATGAAGTTTTGTTGTCATGGGAAAAGCTATTGCATGTAGGATTTGACTTTGTTACCCTGAATAGACACCGATATGAGGATATCTATCAAGTTCAAGCATCCCAAACTCTAAAATCATAAAGACACAAACTTTTTTTTTTGTATAACATGTTTAAGTTGTTCCATGTTCTCAAAGTTTTGAAACAAATATATGTTGAGGATTTAGCTAATCTGAAATAAGATCTTTCAGACCTCAATACAAAAGTGAGAACATTCTGCTTAAATCAATATCTTATTGTGCTTAGGAGAAACTTTTCAGATATTGTGGTAAGGGAATACCCCTAGGTCTAGCAAAGCCTGAAGTGCAGAGGAGAACAAGAAATTATCTCTTGTTCATTGGCCACTAATATGAGAATCTTGAGCATTAAGGATAGATACCTTATAGAGATAATCAGACAATCCGTTGGGAACACCAATAGGAGCTTGAATATTTAGCAGGTCTTGATCATTGCGATGACATAGAGACTTATCTTGCTTCTCCTTCTCCTCCTATTAAGATCATATCTCCATCACCTTTTGCTACTTATAGAGTTTAGTGTTGCTTCTTTGAGAGCTTCTAGTGATTCTTTGTAGTAGGATCATTTCAGTCTTCCCAATGCACCTAATTGAGATTATATTTATCATACATTGCATCCTTGTTTGTGGAGTCTCATAGTTCAAATTTGGAGGACACATTTGAGGGTTTATTTCTCCTCTTTGATGGTAGTGATGTCATCCCATATTTAGTGTTTTCAAATGTAGTTTAATATCTTTCCTCTCCTAGTTCTACTTCTTTGATTGGACACTCAGTTCCTATTTTGGAGAAGGCATCTTTTTCCAACATGAGAACACTAGAGTTATATTTTGTGACACACATTTGGATTTGGATTCCCTTTTCATCCAGATTGTGGAGTTAATTCTCCATCCAACATTGTACTCGTTTCTTACCAAGGGCATACATTTTATTTGTAGAAAGTGGATTGTATTATGTCTTCGAGAATTCACCATTGGCACAAGAGCTACTTCTTTATGTGGGGGATCTATCATCTCACACTTTCTCTCCTATGGAGGGGTTATTGATTGTATATTGGTGACATAAGTATTCCTTGGGGGTCACGTTGAGTCCTTTCACTTTCATGTTTTCTCTCTTTTAGAAAGGGGTTTTTTCCTACAAGTTTTTCTCCTTTACTCTATTTGTGAGAGATATTTTGTACATGGGCTTATATATGGGACCCATCCATCATTGATCATTGCATCATTTGATTGTTTCATATTCTCCCTAAGTTGCACTTAAGGGGGGTGTTGGTGTGAATGGGGTATATTACCTAACTGGTTTCACGTTATGTCCTATTTACACTAGTTTACTTAGAGCATACTTAGGATAGTTATCTCTTTGTGTCTCATAAAATATGATTAAGACATTTGTTATCATCCTATGTAGTCCTATCTCATCACCTTGCCTATAGAATCAAGGTCCCTTATGTATCATGTATTATATCATAATATCATAATTCTATTTTGCACCACAATCAAGCAATTGATCCTCTTGCTACTCTCTTGTGGAAGGTTAATTTATAGTTTTATAGGTGATCATGCGAGCTTGAGTCCATTGGTGACTTTTACAAAGAAGATAGTTAGAAATTAGGATCTTAGAATGCTAATCATTATAAATAAAATAAGCATTATAGAAGCATATATTTAACACATTACACGACATATATATGGGAAAACCCTTCCAAATAAAAAACCCATAAATCATCATATTATTATAAAACACTTACAAACTTGTCTATAAAATTATAGACAAAACCTGTGGATACACTTCTCCTTACTTCCACCTGGCCAATAATACTTCATGTGCATAGTGATAGAATTCACTATATAAATTTCCAAATTCACATACCTCTCAATGAGAGAGATGCTCCTTAAATATAGGAGAAGGGGTGGAAAAATACCTGAAGGGGTATTAGTCACACCTATTAAAAACAACCATTTGTAAATAATTAGTAATCTAGTATTTATTAGACCATTAATTATTAAATAGTATATGTTTTATGAAGCCTGTAATAAACACAAAGTTTTATAACTTTATATTAGAACAATATATAAATGCTATAAGGGTATTGACCCCTAATAACATTATGTTCGAACACTCCCCCTTAATGTTAATAGGGTAAATCACCTATAAATTTCTATAAAAGAAATAATGAAGTATCCCAATGACATAGGTCTTCTTTGATAGTGATAAAAAGGGACATAAATATATGCCAAGATGAAGATCATGTATCTGGGGCTACATGAAAGTCATCTTGTCATAATTTGTAATTCTAGTGTTTTAAAAAATGTTGCTTACACAAGGTCTTATAAAGTTTTTATTGGAGCTCGAGACTCCTCAAACTAGCCTCCCTTAGGTTCATTACACAGTGCCTGTAGGTCTTATATAATACAACACTTTTTGTAACATCCACATTCTATATACATAGTAAAAACCAAAATTTTACCATTAAGTAATTTAAACAAGGTAAAATGAGATAGAGAATTTTTTTCTTTTATTCAATATAATCGAGTATCTACAATTACAGATTTCTCACTACTAAATATAGTAAACCATATTGTCCTTCTCAAGTACAATGTTTACAAAAGTAAATGAATTACAAATATCTGCTTTAGATAATGTTTTACATAGTCTCAATAAACAAAAGTCTCAAAGATATACTGCATCCAAAAATTTGATATCTTTATCAAAAGCCTCGACATGTCTTCTGCTAGAGAGAGAGAGTATCTTTCCAGTGATTTACCTCCATCCATAGACCGACGGTCTCCCACACATCTTCCACATAGGAAGTGGCCCTGCCCTTCATGAGGATTATAGACCATAGGTGACCAGTGGTAATTTGCCTTTCCGCGTACATAGTGTTGTATCCTACACAACTCTATCAATCATACAACCCTAGATACCATCTAGCTAAGTATAATTTCTGATAGGATGTGAAATCTAGATACAGTGTATCGACAATGCATGTAGAGACATATGCATTACTATGGCCATAGTTTCAATATAAATTGACGTTCGCAATGAACGTTGTCGTAATGTTCAGCCACTCCAACTCGACTTGGATACTATCATATTCCTACAGTTTGACTTGGTCAACTATGTTTAACCTATGAAGTCATGACGATTTCAACAATTTAGTCTTCCCGACCCATACATGTTTTCTTTCACTGTCTATAATCCATAGACCTATTCAACTTTCTTTATTTATGAGGACTCTCATTGCATCATTGCAATACCTGAGGTCCATGACTTATTGTCTCATAAGAATTATAGATTGATTAATAATGACTAAGATGATAACCTTACCCAGGTTAAGCATTATAGTCTAGGAAACTAATTCCCTTCTTACAAGTAAGAGTAATTATACATAGTTAGGGCACCTAACCCTTCAATCATGATCTATATAATGATTCCAACGATTTAATATAAATAATTACCACATCTGGGTCAAGTTAAGGTTTAACTAAAGAGTTTTATCTAACTCTAATCTAGTCTTTCTGACTTAGGTGAATTCATAAGACACTGTCCTTGCTCTATAAACATTATGGAATGACTACCCATTCTTAGGTATCTCTCTTTGCATCTTTGCAACATTTGAGATTCACCCCTTGTCGACAAGTAAAAGCTTAAGAGAAATTGTGACCAAAAGGTATAATGAATTTAATGTTTGACTAACCATTTAATGGTACCTCTTGCATGCTTGCAAAATATGAGGCTTACGACTTGTATTTCAAGTCGACTTGTAGCCCAACAAATAGTTTTTCCCTACCTAAGGTTAAACATTGTCGACTAGTAACAAATCTCTTTTCAATAATATAGATATGAACATTTACTAAATTTGGGTTCTCGACCCTTTAATGTCTACTTAAAACAGTTTATAACCATAAAAGTGGTCATCAATAATCTTTAACCCTTCTAGGCTATAGTAGGGTTTTACTTGACCCTTAAATAATCCATTATATCCAAAATACCCCTATCTCATAACTTCTAGACTAAGGTTTCTAGACAACCTATGGTTTAACTCAACCAAGGTTAAGGATACTATGGTTTTGAAAAAGATAATAACTCCTATACAAGAGGAAAATGAATACTTTCAATTCACTTCTACGCGATGTCATTACCATCACTTCATTTACAATCACATATGATTCTATATAAGGTTAGAGACATAGTTTGTTTTCGACAAAACGGTGTACTATAAAACTATACTCACCAAGATTACTTGTATAGACAATATAGGAGGCCTTACGACAAAACTGTTCTCATTTACCAAAAATGTTTGCAAGGATAGTCCTATGGACCTTAATGTCTCTATCATAATATTTCCAAAGAATTATTACTCGATTCAAATAAAAGGTGGCTTCCTAAGCTTAATAAAATTCCTAAGTTCTCTTTGAAAAGAAACCATTATAGGCATTTTATGAATTTATCAAGAAATGGTATTATATTACCATTGACCCACCTCAAGGATTGAGCCATCTTACTCGACTACGTGAAATCCTATCATAGTTCTACATGGGACTAGTATGTATGAGAGCGGTATAAAATATCTCATAACCAACTCTCGGTCCATCTTAATATCGAACCTTCTCTTATATCACTATATTTTCTAATAAATTGACAACTTTGAAAAGAGACCCTCTATGGGTATAGAGGAATACAATGATCATGCTTGCAATGTCCAGAAGAGTTACAAATCAGCTTCTAAAGAAATCTTATAAATATGCAATGTATATGTGATTCCCCATACTTATATAGACTCCATATAAGATCTAACCGTCTATCTAAAGATCAAAGTAGCAATATTTTCGCCAAATAAACAAAGGCTTGCGACACCGAAGAATTAATATATGTTTATAGTAACATTTTAAACTCTAAGCTTCGACCTTGATGTTTCTTATGGGTGTCAGCCTTACGAACTTAAAGAAGCAATTTCAATGTTTAGAGAGAGAAAAAAATTGAACCGGCATAGAAAAATGATATAAAAACTATTCATGGGGATAAGAACCTGAGTTGACAAGTTTTGGAAGACCCTTCATTGGTTCAAGTTTGAGTATTTTGAACTATTCTTGTCAGCAGTCAGGTCCTTCTGTCTAGAGCTTAAGCATCTTCATTTCTTTCTGAGATTTTTCACTGTCGAGCTTTTCCCTTAATTGTGTATATCTCCCTCTGCTCACCGCCAACTCCCTCTTCAAACATACCCCTCCAATGATAATCCCCTTTGCAAAAGTAATCTCTCCCTCTAAGTTACCGCCCACAACTTAACTCTGTGCTAAAAGTACTCAACCAGACCCCTAATGAGTCGCCCCTTTCCCTCTTCACTCTCACAGTTAGAAGCAACAAATTAGGAAACGATGCGGCCCACTACTCATTCAGTTTTCAACCGAATCCAAATTATTAGCAATGTCTACCACATGTTTTAGAAAGGCATCAAAATGTGGGAAAGTCACCAAGTGCAAAATAAATCTCTTCTTAACCTTCCCAGCCTGAATATCATAGTCTGTGCCTTCCTAAATAACTCTACTTACCTCTATGTGTGTCTTTCATAAGATTAGTTATTCTCCTCCAAAACATTCCCCATGACTCACCATCACTAAGACTCCACTCAAACAGTTAGAGTGAGTTCCTTCAGGTTGCAGCATCCTCTCCGGAGTTTTGTTAAAACAACCCATATATAACGTGAGGACTCCCCGTTCCCACTAACCTCTACGCTCTCTGCATAAAACAAGGAAGTCCCTATTTCTTGAAAACTCCCACTACATCCAAAAAACTACTTACCCAAAATAGTAATGACGCCCTACAAGCCAATGAACAATATGCCATAAATAGCACAAGGATTATCCAATGAATTGAGAGGTGTTCGTGGTTTAGAAGCACCACTCAATGCTTATAATGAACACACAACTATAATATTTAATAATGAATCTAATTGAGTCTAACCACTCTCGTCCACTTAGAGTTGGTTAAAACAAATGCCCACAAATCGTGGACTTCTCCATAGTAAAAGGCATGCACTACTTATGAAGAAAGTGTGGGCAGAAATTGCCTTCTAAAATGTTTAAAGATTCCCTCTTCGTTATATCGCAAGAAAAGAATAGATAGACATGGTGATAGAGAAGGTGGTTAATATTAATTTGATGACCATCTCAATTAATCACTAAGGTTTACGGATAATGTGAATGGGTCGAGTTTACCTCTCCATCACAATCCTTCGTTAAAATTGCGTTGACTTGACAAGATCATCTTTTGACGTTGAACGTTGACAATAAAACACTTAAGTGACTTAATAATAGTATCACAACCATTTTATGACAATGATGTCGTAACTTTTATGTTAAACATAAATGCCATAGTTCATATTCAAATGACGTTGTTAACTCTACTAACGACTATGACGGCTCATTACGACTTGTAAGGATTCATGAGATATCGACTATCCGTCGATTGGGTTCAGAAGAAACTGTCAAGACAAGACTTACCTCTTACGACACATTGGTTCACGTTTTCGTTAATCACTTATACTTGATTTGGCAAATAAATCACTCATAACCCGAGGTCTATATCTCTCTGCTGAAAAGATACTCTCTCTCTCTCTCTCTTCTCTGAGAGTCATCTGAGAATCTGTATTCCTGTTTCAACTTGTAACCAAACAATCTATGATCAGTGCATCATTTTTCAAATAATAAACCAAATTTCATAATGCAATATTAAATTGATAATAACATAATCTTTTCATAATTTCGTAAATGACAATCAGTATAGTCTATGTCTTTCCTCAACATTAATCTAAACATCAAAATAGATTTATTTATGTCCTAGTAAAGGTAAAAGTATAGCAAGTCAGAAATTAGGGATGTAACACTTTTACAAGTGGAAGATTTACAGAGAAGAATTTACAATATGCTTGAAGGACTTATACATATACTGCCTAGAGGTCTTATATTATGCCTATTAGGTCTTACATCACAAGGTACCATTGTCATGCACACTCCCCCTTAAAGGCAACTCCTTATGGACCAAGCATTTGTAGAATTTAGTGAATTTGGTACTACATAGAGGTTTGGTGCTATAATGCATATAAATTTCCTTTTGTGATTACTGGATCTTAGCCCAATTCTTCTTGATCATAGTATATCTACCACTCGATAATTAGTCTAGCAAAATTGAAGTAATTTTATGATAGAAGAAACTTTCCCTTGAATGAAATGCCCATGAATCTTCAATGTGTTTTATTTCTAAAAATAGGAGCTTGTGATAAGAGAAAATAGCTTTGGTTATCATATAAGTGAGATTTTTATTAGTACCTAGATGAAAACTCTTCCAATAATCTCCTAAGCCACATTGATTATTTTGTAGTTACTTTTGTAGTCAACCTTTGATTAAATGGCTATAGAAGGTAGCTATTTAAGTATTACTCCATCCATGTGATAACACCTGCATCATATTTTGAAGATATAATTTGAGGTATAAGATTTATCAATAAGATCACCAACATAGTTAACGCAATAATCAATAAATTTTATTTTTGATCCTAGAATAATAAAGGCCATAATTAATTTAATAAGAAGTAAGTCAACTACATATAACATGATGTGGTAATACTTAAAAAATGATTTGATGATCGTATCAAGGAGATCATATGGAATTTTCATAAACATAAGTATGTATAATTTGTCATGTTTCCACAAAAAATAATCATCTTGTAGACATGATATTTCCATAGTCCATGCTGATAATTGAAGTGCTTCTGGAAAAACTGTGTTGCTTTTTTTGAGGCAAAAAAAGCAACACAGTTTTTCCAGAAGCACTTCAATTAATAATCATCCTACTATCCATAAAAAATTTAAAGCAGCAAGTGAACTATCCTTTCTAGGTTTGCTCCCCAGACAATTTATTAAGGTGACAACCACCTATTACAAGTAGGTACTTTATACCTCTTGGTGCTCAAACATGCAACTCCACAAATCCTAAAGATTTAACACCAAAACCTAAGGACATGAATATGTCGTGCTTAGGCAATGGGTAAATATTATAATCAAACAGTGATATGAATGGACCAATTGTTGTGAGTGGGTAAACTCACCTTCATCTTTAGGCTCTGCTAGGCCAATGAAGGTGTCCCTGAGGTCTTAAATACATGACAATTAAAAAGAAATAATACAATTCAGCTCAGGGCCCTTAAGAAACCATATCCAATGTGTTATGACTCCTGAAATATGTCACTAAATTCATGTCAACACTAGTTGCATACAGACCTAAAGACCTCAAATAGGAAGATGGAAATCTACTCTTACCCTACACCCAAAGATGACATCTATATTGTATTTCCCCAGCAAATGAATCCACTTAACATTGCAAACATAGGGATAAGAGGGATGAACAAACATGCATGATGAGAGAGAGAGAGAGAGTAATTTAAAAGTTGTTGGCCCTTCACCAACCAAACTGGTGCCTACTCCATTGGGCAATAGAGTCATAGATTTACAAAAGGGAAAGAGGTGGAACAATGAAAACATAAATGGAATCTCATGTGCATCATCATACAATGCATATATCATCTCATGTAATGGACATTCTTAGTAATCCCATCAATAATGCAAAAACCCAAATGGGACAGAAAATAAGAGCATCACAAAAGATTTACAATGAAATAAAATGCTATCATAGATTTCTCTAACTTCTGTTACATTTATACCAACAAATGTGGTAAGAGAGGATGAGCAACTAGGTTAAAATACCCTCTCGAATAGTTGCAAACTACCTTGAAGACATACTGGATTACATGCATATATCTTACAATAACCTTCCAATGCTTAACACAATCCACATTTCTTACAAATTAGCCTACATCATTTGATGCGCCAGAACACTACAAAGACATATCAATCTAGAAATTGGCTCAATGACCAACCATTTCAAATGAATACATTTGCCTTTATAGACTAGAGATGCACCCTAGTCCACATTGAATGTTCCTTCGCCTCCTGAGCGGGAATCACCTACCACGACCACCTTAATAACTTTAGCCATGACTCACAAAGTTGAATCCGGGCAAGAAATTCCTACCTCATCTACTTCTGTCACCTCTAGCATTGAATCACAACCAAGTTTTGTCATGTATTTGTAGCTTCATCATTCACTTCGCATTCAAGGCACCTTGGGAGAAGGCCAAAAACAATTAGATTCACCCATACCCATTTATGAAGCTCAATTACTAACATTGGCATCACACTGTAGTACTGTCACAAATTTAAATTAGCGTGGATTGGATCTGTTAGTGTGAAAAGTGACATTATCTATCTAGTTAGCTTATAGCATGTCTAGGAGATTTCTATTCACACTAGCTTAAGACATTGGGCTTCTTACCCTTTTGTCTCACATCATGTGGTGAAGACATGTGTACTCACCTTTGTGAGTCACCTATTGCATGCAAATTGCCACTTTCTCAAACATGTGTCACTTGAGCAAGACAAGTGTTGCACCTATGGAGGGTTGCTCAGTCGTTGTGTATGACCTTTTCACCTCCTCTACCTTGCCTATATATGCAAGGCTCTTATGTACATATTTTCCATCTTTTGGCAATATCAATAGGTTTATTGTGTGCAAATAGCTTGTGATTGGATTATTGCTTGCTAATCTTGCCCTTTATAGCGCGTCCCACACCTAGCCTAGCTAAAAGGTCCTCGTAGAGCCAAATAGACATCACCATTAAGTTTGAAAGGCCCCAGATAGTCAAAATAGCTTGTAATTTTATCAAAATTGACACAAGAAAATTTTGCAAAAATTTTAAGCCCCTTGCTCCTGTACCATACAACGGTATGATCGTACGGATTTGTACAGAAATTTCTTGTGAGAAAATGCAAATTATTTTTGCAAAATCATGTTTTTGCAAGTGATCTGGGTGCATTTGCAGTTTTTTGGGTGAAATTTTTAAAGGAGGTTGTTTGTGGCCTCTTGGCTTGCCTAGGTCACCTTGTTCGAGGGTTTTGATATTTGTTTGCGTATCCAGCTAACCATCACTGTTTGGCCCGATTTTTGGCATTTTTGTGTTGGTCGAGGGTTTACTCTACAATCTATTGCCGGTAGAGGTCGTAATATCCATTCCAAAGGTAGTGGGTTTCATTAAAGGAGTCGTTATCTTTCTTCAAGGCAAAGGTCTTTGTGGTTCTGGTCGTAGACTGGCATTGAAGGTTGCTGTCAATGTTTGCCTGCAGGAGGAGTCTCAAAATCTAGGGTCGACTTCAAGGGTCTTCACACTTGGTCGAAATCTTCACCATAGAGGTCACGATTCTTTCTTATCAGAGGTCACCGTTTTGACAACATTCACCACAGTCGACATTGCTCTACAACACCGCCTAATCTCTTCATGCGGTTGCTTCAGATCCGGTCAAGATCATGATTTGATTAATGTTCATGTTTTTTTTGTGAAGTGATCAGGTCGCCAAATGCCTCCACAGTCTGTGTCATTGCAGAGGTCATCGTCACATTTGATTTGGATTCATTCACCGTGAAGAACTCCATCCCCAAACTACCAGGGATCAGGCCACCAACAATCTCCACAGATCAAAGTCACAAATCCTTGGTTGAGCTCCATGCTTGTGGTTTGACAGTATTGTGAGTGGCAGTTTATCTGCCCACATTGCATTCTGGTTGCCATTTTTTTTTGTTTGCATCGACCCTGCCTATTTTGTGTGAACTGTTAGTGTTTCATGTAAACTGCTGCTTCATATTTGTCATTTTGAAGTAACATTAACATTTCATGTTATAACCATTAGAAGATCATGGTTTTCATACCAAAATAACGGTTCGTGGCCAGCAATTCGTAGCTTGTTCATATCAAAGCCAAGGTCAAAGTTTTACTATGGTGGTTTTTTTCTATTGACAGTATTCAAGCCTCTCATAGGTAAAGCTCAGGTTGCTGGTTTTTTCAATCTGCAAACCATCCACAAAGTCACCATTTGAAGCCTGGTTGACTTCTACAAACCGCCTTCTCACAGCGTGGTTGCTATTTTTGGCATTAGAGTTTGTATTAAAATTTTATTTCTCGAGTTGCGAGTGGGAGTTACCATAGTGGTAGTAGTGGCATTTAATGTTAAGTGCCATATTAACCTCTTAGCATTTTAAAGTTTGTACACCTCTATGTAACCATCACAATTAATGTTATTGTAACTGCAACATTAAATTCTAACCACTAATGATTAGTTACCCTTCAGATACAACAATTTATGTCAAAGTTTACTTTTTGGCCAAACAATCCGCTAGGGTCCGTATGGTGCTCATAGAATTTGCTAAAAAAATTTGCCCGTAAAGACCTTGATCTTGCATGGTGTGTGCAAAGAGGGTTTTTTTTTTTTTTTTTTTTGGTTTTTGCCATAACTTTTTCCCACGGAGGTGAAATTGTGCATATTTATAGTTGATGGGAAGCTGGTTTTGGCATCGACAAAGCTGTGTCGAGAGGATTTGGGAATTGTACCATTTTATCAAACTTTTGTTCTCTTCTTTGTACAACAAGTTAAGCAACTCGAAAAACAATTGTATCTTTTGATTGACAACTTGAAATTGAGTGCTGCTTTTTTAGAAAGTGAATAATTTTTTGAGTCTGATCTGTTGGAAATGATTTCATATTGCTGTTATAAAGTAACATTTTTCATTCTAATTAGACTTACTTAACACACTACTGTTATAAAGTGCCACAAATTCAGGGTATCATTGAGTTTTTTCCTTCCGAGCCATCTAAGTCTGCAACATACATCTCATCTACATGGTTTATAAGTGTGAGCAAGTCTACCTCTAAGAAATTCTATTCATATTGGGACCTTGAAAACACCCAATGAGGTCTGTATAGCTCTTTGGGAAGGTCAACGAACAAAGAAGTCATGAGCTCATAAGTATAAGTCCAAGAGACTCTAATACTATAGAGGACTATGTCACATAATTTAACTCAATGAGGTTGCAACTAAAAGCTGGGATGGAGACATATTAGCCACAAATATCTGGGATAAAAAATATTGAATTATGGGGGGGTTCATAGAGTTGTGTCAAGAGCATTTAGAGTTGAGCTAAGAGCACTTCCACATAGATATGTCGAGAGCATTTCCGAGTTGATCCAAGAGCACTTCCACAGAGATATGTCAAGAGCACTTCCACTACTCCGTCAACATCCTTCAACATTTTTTTCGCATTGTATTGAGATGTGTCAAAAACACTTCCACTACACCATCACCTAATGCTACATGTGAATTCAAAGTTGATTCTTAGAGAACTTCCAAAGATTCATCACAACAGAAGATTGATATCAGTTCCTTTGCTTCTACAGAGTTCAAAGAGGCTTCACTAAAGGCTTCTAGAGAATCTTCAAAGAAGGACTTCACATTGGATTTGAATTGTAGCCATATGGCATGCAATTGACATTCCACACATGGATCTTGCAAGTATCACAGAACTATCACTTTCAGTTGTATTATGTCAAGTGCACTTCCATTGAGTCTTGTCCAGAACACTTTCTTATTTTCTCCCTTTTAGAGGAAAGTTTTTTCCCACAGGGTTTTCTTTCTTTCTCCACCTTATGAGAGATACATTTGTACATGGGTACCTCATCAAGCCTAGTTGCCGGGACCCATCATTGTTTCACTACTCCCTAAGTTGCACTTAAGGGGGGTGTTAGTGTGAAAAGTGACATTATCTATCTAGTTAGCTTTTAGCATGTTTAGGAGATTTCTATTCACACTAGCTTAAGTCCAACTTTGGGCTTCTTACCTTTTTGTCTCACCTCATGTGTTGAATATATGTGTATTCACCTTTGTGAGACACCTATTGCATGCAAACTTGCCACTTGCTCAAACATGTGTCACTTGAGCAAGACAAGTGTTGCATTTATGGAGGGTTGCTCAGTCATTGTGTATGACCTTCTCACCTCCTCTACCTTGCCTACATATGCAAGGATCTTATGTACATATTTTCCATCTTTTGGCAATATCAATAGGCTTATTGTGTGCAAATAGCTTGTGGTTGGATTATTGCTTGTTGATCCTTGTTAATCCCAATAGGATCGCTGCATAAGATTGTGATTGATTTGAAGTTGCCTGGCGGGATGCCAAACTGCCACTTGTCCCCTTAGGGATGCATCTGTGTCTTCCTTGCAAACCTTTGAAGGCTTGTTGACTTAGCAACTTCAAATAATGGCGCATCACCTCGCCTTTGTGACTCTGGAGGGTCTTCATGAAGTGCAGACCATTGGATTTGCTCTAGGTTCAGGATCATACAGTATGGGAGTCTTCACAACCTCTGCTTTGAAATGAGTCCTGCAGCCACCACATGGAAACAAGGCACAAGGCCTAGAGAGAGTCAAATTTGATTCATTAAATTGTAGCACAGAAGCACCACGTGTATCTCTCTTTATACTTCCTTCAGGCTCCTCTTTGTTTCACATTGTTCGTTGGATCTGTTAGGAAATAGGTGTGTTGTACACCTTGCATAACATTGATTATTTTAATATGTAAAATAAATATTTATTTATGGTGTATCTTAATTGATGTGTTTAGACACATTAGTTATTAATTTGGGTGCCACTTGTAAATGTTGTATGTAACATTAGGTTAGTTATTTTATGTGTGTGGGACGTATAAAACAATTAATTATTTATTTGAGAAATTATTTAATATTGGGCATAAAGTGAAAACTTAGTTGCAAATATTAAATGAGGGGTCAAGGTTTTTGTGTATCCATGGTTTTGGAACACATGGTTTTCTCCATACTACATCTTGTATTTGTGTGAGCTTGATTCTATAAAGAAAGCACATGGTTAGTAGTTGGGGTTGGCTAGTTGGCTACTAGTTGTAGGCTATGTGAGAGGCTGTCATTATAATGAACATCTCTTGTAGGTTGAATGTGTTAGGGTTTGAAGCATGGCATGGAATGTGTGATTACATGCTTGTTCACATGGGGTGCATGTAGAGAGCTTGATGATTCAAAAGTATTCATGGAGGCTATGTATGGTAATGTTTATTGTTGAATAATACAATAGATATGGATGCTTTTGGAGGCTGAGTTTTTCTCTCATGGAAGGTTTTTCTAGGGTATATCTTGTGTCACCTTGATGGTATGTTTGCTTATTATTTTTCATGTGAATTTCTGAATACTATGTTTGCATATTAATCTCTCATATGAGTATGAGGAAATTGTCTTTATAGCTGTATATTTCCATCATTTGGTATCAAAGCTTGGTTGCTAGGTTATGGGAGGATATCTTTATTTTGATAACCCTTTCCATGAGTAGATTTTGTGTATAGTGGAATCCATGGCTTTTTAGGAAGGATTGAAGGCATTTTCAAGGTTATAGGTGTGTTTGCAGACTTGGGTTGTTGCAGATCTAGGGTTTGATGGAGATTTGACAAGTGGGTTTTTTGATTTGGGCTCTTTGTATGGGGTGTTTTGGAGGTGAGTTTTTGTAGAAATCCTTTTGAGAAAAATAATCCCTACCATTGGATTTAGTAGGCCCGAGAGGCGAAGAAAAACATATAATTCGACTATGTTTGGACAGAGAAAAATTTTGCCGTATTTTGTGCCCTAGGTAATCTTGAAGGGAATCTAAAAGATTTTGTATGGAATCTGTACAATGCATGTAGGACCGTAGAGATATTCTCAGTAGTGCAAGTCTGCGTCACAATCGGGTACGATCTACAAAATATTAATTTTTAAAAAATAATAAAAAACAAAAAATAAAAAATAAAAAAATAAAATTAAAAAAATGGGGGCTCGACGGGTACCTTGCTGATGTCATTGCCAGTGCAGGTTATAGGAGTCGCCAGCAATTTTTTAAAAAGGGAGCACCAAGGCCCAGGTCACATGGTGACCAGTCATAAAGGGCTAGCAGCTAGGGGACTAACACCTGGTCACTGGCAGGCTTGGCCCCTAATCATGCCTAGCCGTGGGTGTAGAACCCCAGCGGTAGGCTACACTATCCCTGCCACCCAAGGCCATGCCAAAACTTGTGGCCAGATCTCTACCAGTCCTATGGTGGCATAGCCACAACGCCCTGGAGTGCCACCAACACTAGGTGGCGCCACCTTATTCCACTACTCGCACGCCGCCACCATCGGCCGACCACCACAGTGCCACCCACTTGCCACGAGTGTTTAGTTTATAAGCCTAGTTGGGAAATTGTTTTCTGGAGGGCATAACTTTCACCGAGTATGTCGAATTTTTGATTTTCGATATTCGTTGGAAAGGTATTTCAGAGAACTACATTATGGTATTAGTGATTTTCCCAGATTTTGATGTTTTGACAGAGAAATGCTTGTTGGAAGTCAGATGTTCCTTTCAGACTTGGAGAGGTGATAACTTGTGCATACAGAGTCTGATTTTTAACTTTTTATAGTCGACAGAAAGATCTTTCCAAGTAATACGCCTTGGTGCTAGAGATATTTCTAGATTCTACTATTTTTGACAGAATTTTCTAGTTGGAAGGTAGATTTGTGTTTTGAGCTTGGACGAGGCATAACTTGTGCATATGGTGTCCAATTTTGGATTTCTTATAGTCGTTGGAAAGGTATTTCAGAGCACTACATAGTGGACTAGGTTTGGAAATGTTATTTTGAGGTTTGTTCAATTTTTTTAGTTGATCTATTATGTAGTTCCTTTGACTTTTGGTACTTTGTGAGTTTGTGGAAAATTGAATCTGATGTGATTTGGTGTTTGAGTCATTGAAAACTTACATATTTATCTTTGATTATCCTTGGTTGACATGATTACTAATGTATGATTGAATTTTTATGTTGCATTGTGAGATCTACAAGTTGTGCAATGTGGTAGGTTGTCTGTACTTATAGGTTGCATAGATGATTTGGATGTGGGTTGTCTATGCCCATAGATATTTTAGTGTTTATGCAGATTCTATTTGGTTGGCCTAGTTTGGTCACCTGTTTTATTGGTTTGGTTGTCATTATGAGAGAGAGAGATGGTGTTACCTGATACAATCATGATATGGGACCTAGATTTGTTGACTATATGGTACAGTTGTGTGAGACTTGATGGGAGTTTGGTGCAGGTATATTGGGTAGTGATCATGGTGTCATGGAGGTTCCTTGTTTGGTTGGGACTTTGGCACGACATGATTGTTATGTAGGTGCATTGTTGGTGGTGTCAGGTTGATTCTTGTTTAGAGGTGGTTGTTCATCTTCTTGGTTTGGAGATCATGGTTTAATCTACCTTTTGGGAGTTGTTGATGTCACAAAAAAATTATTTAATTGTGTTAGAGGCCATTAATGATCTTCATTTAGGAGATGGTTATCATGATGTCGTGGATATCTTGGTTACATGATTCAGTGGGAGCTTTTGACAGTGATGGTTTGATGCTTATCATGATGCCATGTGTAGATCAATATCACGGTTCAGTGGGAGCTTTGGCTATGATATGGATTCATCATTTAGGTGATGGATGATCTTTTGTAGTGGTTGTTGGTGTCATGGAGGATCTCTTGGATCTTGTTTCTTCTATGCAGTGAGAGTTCATTGAAATCTTAGGTTCTATTGACAGGAGATGATTATCTTCATGTGATTTAGAGATGTTGACATCTTGGTACCATAGTGGACTCTTGTAGTCTTTAGTTAAGGTGTTGGTTATGGTTTGTCAGTTTTGGCAAGGTGATCCTTGCTTACAGGATGGATGCTATTGTGCCATGGTGGACTCTTGATTGCACATTAGAGTGTTGGCATGATATAGGTGCTCTTTGGAGCAAGATATGTTCTTATGAGTCATAAATCTTCCTTTGAGGAGATGATTAGATCATAATGTGTTACTAGGTTATGTAGATATGCAGTGGGAGCTTTGACAATGATCTTGTTAGTTCTCTTAGTATTGAGTACATTGGTCATGTGCTTGGGAGCTTTATGATAGTGTAGTGTTGCATTTGGAGTTTAGTATGAATTGATCATGGAGGTTCTCATGGATACTTGGAGACTTGGGTGAGGTTGGAGTTCTCTTGGGATTAGAGACATTTATTGAGATAGTTACTCATTGGAGGTTTCACCAAAAAGATTGAGGAGCCTACACCTGGATATGGACGTGAGTTCATGATGGACCTAGAGGAGATTGTTTTTGGAGAGAGTCATTGTGGCTTGGTGTATCCTAGAGGAGCATTCTCATTCCTCACTCTTGGTCTACTCAACGGATTATCATCTATGAGGTATTTCCCATCATTTTAGATGCATTTTGATTTATGTTTTAACTTTTGATGGATATGGATCTTGAGCTATGGTTATTGGTTCTGGAGGGTTCATTTGAGGGATGTTGGCATGGTTATCTCCTTGTTCATATGGTTTGATTTATGATGTCCATTATGAGGAGTTTAGGAGATGTGATTGAGCTTATTCCTAGTTATGGAATGGTTATGAGTTTGATCTACCTTGGTTAGAGAGCCTTACATCCATGTTGGTTACTTGATACATATGTTCGTTTGATCTATTGGATTGAATGGTTGGGTGTTGTTAAGGTTTTTCATTTTGGTTTATAAGGAGATCATACTTGACACAACTTAACACTTTGAGGTGTTGGTAGAAGGACATGTTATGATATGATTTATAGGTTTTCTCTCTTTGTTTTATGGCTACTTCCTGGAGGTTCATGTTGATATGGTTAGTCTTGGGAAAGTTATGCTGACATGTTGTGAGAGAGTATGCAGTGATTTATCTTACATGTGTGGATCATTGTGATTGTTCTTGATACTACATTAGCCACACCTTGGTTTGAGTGTTGATTGGTAGACTTGGTATGCCTTGATCTATTTTCATATTTGACATTATCCATGCAGTAGGAGTTACTAGATGTGTATGTTCTTCATTGACATGCTTTATACATGGAGCTTGTGATTGCGGTATATGGATTGGATATGTTGTTGGCATGAGTTTATTGATGTTGTTGATACCTATGAGGTATGGATGGTTGGATGTATTAGCATATGATGTGGGTGCTATTTCCTATCATGTGGGTTTTTACCTTTGTCAGTAGTTTGGAGCCTTTGTTATCACTTGGATTTGATGCTTGTGTTCTTTGGATTGGTGCATCTTCACCTTGGCATGTTCCTTTTCTTCCATAGGTGGCAAGTTAGAGGATGAGAGGAGTTCTTGCTTGAGATGGTGGTTACTTTGATTTTATTGCAAGTATCTTGATGGAGCACGGGAGTATGCTGGAGATTCATGCAGTTTCATGTTTGCCTATGATGATGTATTTCATTGATTGACCTTTATGCAATGTATACAACAAGTGGGAGAATGCTAGAAAATAGGTGTGTTGTACACCTTGCATAACATTGATTATTTTTATTTATGTAAAATAAATATTTATTTGTGGTGCATCTTAATTGATGTGTTTAGCCATATTAGATATTTATTTTGGTGCCAATTATAAATGTTGTATGTAACGGGTTAGTTATTTTATGTGTGTGGGACGCAGAATAATTAATTATTTATTTGGGAAATTCTTTAATATTGGGCATAAAGTGAAAACTTAGTTACAAATATTAAATGAGGGGTCAATGGTTTTATGTATCCATGGTTTTGGAACACATGGTTTTCTCCATACTACATCTTGTATTTGTGTGAGCTTGATTCTATAAAAGCAAGCACATGGTTAGTAGTTGGGGTTGGCTAGTTGGTTGTTGGTTGTTTTGGCTGTAGGTTGTGTGAGAGGCTATCATTGTATTGAGCATTTCTTGTAGGTTGCATGTGTGAGTGTTTAAATCGTGGCATGGGATGTGTGGTTACATGCTTGTTCACATGGACTGCATGTAGAGAGCTTGATGATTCAGAAGTATTCATGGAGGCTATGTATTTGTGATGTTTATTGCTCAATAATACAATGGATATGGATGCTTTTGGAGGCTGGGATTTTCCTGCATGGAGAGTTTTCCTAGTGTATATCTTTTGTCACCTTGATGCTATGTCTTCTTATTCTTTTGCATCTGAATTGTGAATACTATGTTTGCATATTAATCTCTCATAGGGTTATGAGGAAATTATCTTTATGGCTGTATATTTCCATTAGGATCCTTGAATGATCAGGCAACTTGGGATCCCCTTTGCAGCCTCTGCTCTATGGTGGGTCCACCCTCCATGTGGAAACATGGTGAAATTCCTAGAGTGTGTTGGGCCTATCCTCATTGAGAAGCACACGATGCTGGTACATGTCCTTTTCAGATGGTTTCCCTCGACATCACCTTTTAAAAGAAATTGAGCCCACCTTGCATGTTAATTCAACAATGCTATCTAATGACACAACAAGAACCTGTCAACATTGAGGCCTTTAGAGTGTGTGCCATAGCGACACGTGGAAACTCTTGAGACTCCACATTTTCTTTTCTTTTATCAAGATTCAATAATGTGGGCCTTACCACAGTCTGACCTGGATGATGCTAACTAATGGCGCAAGTGCCTTGAAGTGTTAGTGGTGCCATCTCCTTTGAGGTGCGTGGTGCCACCACGTAGAGCACCCACATTAATGTATATAGAAAGGGTTGTGGCTACTTTCTTGCTAAGGCTTTTGAGCATGAAATTGATGGCCTGTCATGGACTTAGAACAAGCTGCCACTTGAGACAAGATTCAAACATGATGCTGCCCAACTGATCTAAAAACTTTGTGAAAATTTTGGGATTTCAATAAGGAAATATGAAGGCGCAGAAGTGAAACAAGACACTAGGGAGGGCCACACTTGAGATTATTTGATTGATCACATGCACAATTTTGTAGTTTTGAGAGCCCAAAAAATTGGGCACCAATAATACCCAAGAAATTTAAAGGATACATGAAGCTCATATTAATACAAAATGTATATATATCATTTTTTTGAAAAATAAAGATCTTTGTAGCTACAAGAATCCTATTTAAGTGGTGAGGAGACTCCTCAAACAAATGAATGACATCCTTGGGTCATTCATCAACTACTTTTCATAGTGTATATAAATACAATATACGTGTTAATTGAGACATGGAAATAGTACTTGAATTAGATGTAATAAATGTTACATGCCTTAAGCTTAAAATCTTAAAAGAAAAATAGCAGGTGAACTTCAAGAATGAATATATGTGATAATCTTGTACTTAGTACTAATAGTTGACAATAAGGACGGATAATCTTAGGAGTACCACCTAAAATTTGGTATATCTAAAGTGTTGATACCTAATCATAAGTATGTTGCCAAAAAATAATATAAAGAACTACATCCTATTTGTCCTTTATATATTCCTTGAGAACCACAAATCAATGATCTTTCAATGAAAATGGAGGATTGACGTTATCATAACCATTAAAATTTTCAAAAATCATTAATATGAATACTTGATGATTGTCAAGAGGGCACATTGTCCCTCTTCCAATTAAATTGAAGGCAAATGCATAAAACCACAATCATATAGATTGGGAACTTAATAGGTATAGATTAAACTTGGAATAACCCTTTCAAAATAGGTATAGATTAAAGTTGGAATAACCCTTTCAACCTCAAGACTTGTAGTTTTGAGGTCCAAGTTGAAGGAGGATAGACTCTGCCAATCTCAAGACAACTCTAGTTAAACCTTTGTGGGGTAGTACAAGGAAACCCATACAAAGTAAGGATTGGATGTATTGTCAAGAATCACAAGAAAATACAATGGTCTATATATATATATATATATATATATATATATATATATATATATATATATATATATATATATATATATATAATTCATCATAAACCTAACCATTTCCTTTATAGTTTCAAGTGAAGTCACTACTTGAAATAATATATAAAACATTAGATCAATAAATATAACAAATCATGATTAACTACTATTCAAATTCCTTATGAATAGAAATGGCACTAGATTGAAGTTCATCCCATTTGCCATTCTTTATGGGTGTCATAAATTAGTATTATTTTAATTTAGTTCCAAAATTGTTATGGTAACTTGCTTACCATTATTTTTAGTCTCACTCAAATCTTTCTTAGATGGAAAAGAAATTTCAAACTTTGGTGGGTTGTTTGCATAAAATTTTACCACAATGTTTTATTTTAATGACCATGCATAAGAGCCAACATTTCTAAGTCATAGACATGGAACAGATTCTCTCTCCTCGTCAGCTTTGAAATCATATTGCAATAAAATAAGTTGGGACAAAGCCAAAATTGAAAATTAAAGGCTTAGAATTTGTTATCAAGTTGTAGAGGCATACAATGCTTCGATCAAGCTTTGATCAACCAATCAAATGTACTCTATTTCAGACATTTTGGGAGAAATAAAATCCAAAGGTAATTAACAACTACTAAAGTTCATAAAAAGTAGGCAGACAAGTTTTAACTGAACCCATATCAATGAAATTTAGTTAGACATGAACTATGAAAACTCCTGATAATTGTCATTTCCACATATGCTATGCCGCTTGAGTTTGACTATGAGAATACACCAGGAGGCATTTAACTCAAAAATAGGTAGCCGAGCTTTGCCAAAACCATAACTCGCCACAATTAGGCTATGGAAACCTATTAAATACAAACTTCTGAGAAAAAAATTAGACATTCATACTATCCTCCAGTACTACGATCACATAGGTTAGGGGAAAACCACAGCTTGATCCGAAACCTATGTTACCAAACCAGGCATCTACTTGTGCTGATGTACAGAGAGATAATTTGTTCTTATCAGACTCATTTTTAACCACCACTTGCAGTGGCAGATAACATACAAACATTTGTCCTCATTAAAGTGTTCATCCTTTCACTCTTGCACACGAGCTAAACTGTTCCTATGCATATTCATGGCGAGAAAGGGAAATGAAGGCCTTTGGAATACAAAACAAGCTAGACCCTTTCTGACACAGACCACAAACAAAACTATAAATGGAAAAATTATATGTAAAACAACTGAAAATAGGCCTTATAATAGGTTTATTAGGACTTTTATAGAGACTTGAACTACTAAGGATTCATTATAATTTCTTTCGAAATAAGTTTTAAAATTATATTGGAGTAGAGCATTTCAAATAAGATGAAGCCATCACCCTTAAATGTGGATTGCATTTTAGGCTAATACTCCATAACATAATATGAGCTCTTCCTAGGGCACATCTTATATGGAAAAAAATGTTTAAAGATCTAATAAAAAGATATTTGATTGAACCAAAGATATGCTCACATTACAAGTGAAATGAATAAGCCATTTATCAATTATCTAATGTTTGACAACCATTTGAACCATGTTGCAACACACTCAATCTACATAGGAGGTGTTAGATTTAGGACATACAACTGAGAGGGGGCTGAATCAGTTGTCCAAAACTTTCTTCCAATTAATCACTTAAATCTTTTTCTTAATTCAACAGCATAATAATAAATCAATCATGGAAACATAATGCTATAATTCTAGAGCAGAAACATATTAACACATATGACACCAAGATTTTTAACGTGGAAAACCCAGTTAAGGGAAAAACCACGGGGTGACTAACCCAAGATTGTATTCTCTGTTAAAAGAATAGGAAGAATAAAATGGCACATGCCAATTACGGCTCACTGCCCGAGCACACTGCTCACAAGAGGCCCACTGCCTACAGGAGACACACTGTCTACATAATAATAAGTATTACATACTTGAACTGAAGAATAGCATCTTCACCATGCTTGAGTCAGTTCCATTTAAGCCCAATACTTCTGCTCTGCCTTTCGCTCTACTCCTCTCTACCACACTCTCATCTCCACAAGATGCACTTGAAATGACTTTACAACTCCTTATTTATACAAGACATCGACTTAGGAATAATCATCGGCATACATTACAGAGCAAATACATAAATACAACATGACTTATTACAAAAAGACTTCACGCGGATCAACACATTGTCGGCCACATAGATCTGAGACTTCAATCTTCCTTTAGGAACACGCCATTCTTCACAAAACATCTTCAAGATCATCCGTAGGATGTGTAACTCATCCGGTCAGCCAAACTTAGGAAGAACATCATCGTCTGGAAGTAATTCTTCAATTACGAGCTCAATCTTCAATGCGAACCACCAACACGAACTGGACATAATCCAAAGACCTCCATAAGCTTGCCCGAATCACCAAGAACATCCACACTTCTTCTGCTTACTGAAATCATTCTTTCCTTCATTTGAAACCTTAAGAACACATTCTGTCATCACTGTCATATTGGAATAGATGCTTGCGGACCTCCATACCATGAACCAATTGAGTTTTCAATTCACATTGACTTCCTAAACATTCCACCAAATCCACATAACAAGATATTGTATTTCCGCATCTCACTGGACCTATCTGTGTCACTTTGTCACCTCTGAACACCTGCCAGAACTAGTTTCACTTAAGTGGCCATAACTTCTTTAGATCTTCATGCGGACCTCTGAAATCTTTACTGGATCATCTTAAGACACATATCTACAAACCCTTTGATGCGCATCCTCTGATCTTCATCTTAGATAGGATCTTTACCTCACTGTCTTCACTGTTCTTCTCTGTTCCTGATAGGACTAATTTTCTCAATATCCTTAGCATACAGCTCATCCAATCCTTATCATCAATGTAACATGAGTATGTTGACATCAATGACAACACCGGTTAGGCCCATACTTGCAACAATCTCCCCCTTTGTCATTGATGGCAGCATATGATGTGAAAAATTATTTTAACCATCAAGACAAGAACTTCTCCTCACTGACATGACTCCCCCTATCAACAACAACCATTCACATGTCTTATCTTCCTTTACTACTCCCCCTTTGATCAGCAACCAATTGTTTTTCACATGTTTTTTCTCCCTCTTTGACATCAATGGCAAAGGGCACATACTTGCATCACTTCAGAGTCATATCAGTTGCTCCCCTTGAGTAGCATCTTTCCATCATCAATCCGGACCACAAGATATGACTGTGAGATCCACCGGACTGATGCATATCAGTGCACCTTAATTCAGAATTGGAGGGGTAATAACCCCTAACTTCTCCCTGAGATACTCAAAAGAGTCCTTAGGTAGAGGTTTAGTAAAGATATCTGCAATCTGATCCTTTAAAGGCACAAACTCCAATTTGACTTCATTCTTGTTCACTTGCTCTCTCAAAAAGTGAAACTTGATGGATATATGTTTAGTCTTTGAATGCAACACCGGATTTTTTGATATGTTAATTGCACTTGAATTATAAAAAAAAATTGTGATAGGTTCTTCATACTCCACTCTGATATCTCTTAGCATTTGCTTCATCCACAATACTTGAGTGCAACTACCTGCTGCTGCAATATATTCTGCTTCTGCAGTGGATAGAGATATTTTCTCTTATTTTTTGCTCAGCCAAGAAACCAATCTCTTCCCCAAAAAGAATGCTCCACCACTGGTACTCTTCCGGTCATCCACATCTCCTGCCCAATCCGCATCTGTATATGCATGAAGAGAAAAATCATGATCTCTGGGATACCACAATCCATACTCTATTGTCCCTTTTAGATATCTAAAAATCCTCTTGATTGCCATGACATGAGATTCTCTAGGATTAGCTTAGAATCTAGCAACAAGACCAACAACATTCATAATGTCAGGTCTAGTTTGAGTGAGATACAATAATCCTCCAATCATTGACCTGTACTTTTTCTGATCAGCTTTAGGAGACTCATCATCTTTGCTCAATTTACATCTGGTTGTCATGGGAGTACTCATTGGTTTTGAATCTTCCATCTCAAATTTCTTCAATAATTCTTTTCTCAATCTCTTGTTATAACACCGATATGCTTTTCTTTGAGTAGGATAACCCAAGAATATTCCTTCATCACTTCTAGCATCAAATTTGCCTATATCTTCATCTCTTTTAATGTAACATTTGCTACCAAAGAGTCTGAAATACTTCACAGTGGGAGTGATACCAAACCAGAGTTCATAAGGACTCTTACTAGTATTGCTTCTGATTTGAACTCGATTAAGAGTGTAGACAACAGTGCTTACAACTTCTCTCTAGTAGATCTGAGGAACACTTGCTTCCATCATCATGGTTCTAGATGCCTCCTGGATGGTCTAGTTCTTTCTCTCCACTACTCCATTCTGCTGTGGTGTCCTTGGAGCAGACAACTGTCTTTTTATCCCATGTTTCTGTTGATAACTGAGAGGGGGGGTGAATCAGTTATCTTAATTATTTTAACTTTCTGTTCTTCTTAATCAACTAGTGCAGTAACAAAACACATAAGCTTTAAGTGAAAATGAAAGAAGAAATAAACTTAGTACACATGACACAATATTTTGATGTGGAAACCCTGTTAAGGGAGAAAACCACGGGGTGATTAACCCAAGAATGTATTCTCTGTTAGAAGAATAGAAATACAAAAGATGGCACTTGACAATTAGGGCTCACTGCCCAAGCACACTGCTCACAAGAGGCTCACTGCCTACAAGAGACTCACTGTCTACAAGTTATAAGGAGAGTAACAAGATACTTGAATTGATGAGAAGCATCCACATATGCTAGAGTTCAGTTCCGGTTAGGCTCTGTATACTGATCTACTGCACTTCATCCTTCCTCTTCTTTTGTGCTGCTGTCCTTTCACATACCAGACCTGCCTTACTACTTTCACACTATACTTCTGCTTTTATTCGCACATAACACTACACACGACACACCCTTATATCCAAATCCATCTGGTATATATATCCGCACACCGGATTTCATCCTCTTTCTAGTCAGCATCCAGAATAGTCAATATTTTCCCAAACTTCAGTCTGTCAGCTAAATCCTTGCTCACCAAGTGATGCGGATTGAGAAGATACTTATAAAAGTCATCTAACATGTCAGCCAATCATGGATGATACCTTAAGAACCTTGATCACCATCAATATCTCATCCGGAATAGTTCTGATGCACTGTTTATTAGTTCTTCCCCTGTCTACTCTGCCAAACCGGACCCCAAAACTTAGATGCTCATATCTCTTCACTCTCTTATCACTGGAGGCTCAATCCCTAGAATCTAATAGTCAATGTATTCCTCTTGACTTTCCCAAGTCCGCACTTTACAAAGATGCTTCCTCTAAGAGATCCGGACCTGCCTGTCGGACCTTGCCACATGCTCTGTTCTTGCTTACTGGACCACAACATTCTTCAATCTGGCTTCGGTATAGGCACACCATGTCCTGCGGATGTGTGAGATGAACTTTGTTGCCATCAATGACAACAATCATGAAGCCATAATGTGTCTCTTGCCAACAATCTCCCCCCTTGGCATTGATGGCAACACTTAGTGAAAAATGACTAAGTATTATACTACACTCCCCCTTGGTTGATGCTCTGTTCTAATGTACATTTTACCGGAGCTCCCCCTTAGCTGGATTCCACATTTTTCACTGTTCCTCACTCCCCCTTTGACATCAATGGCAAAGGGTAGGGTCCGCGCACCAAAAATTGCCCAAAAATTTATCTATACTTAGCCGCATAAGTACATAAACATGTTATACTTACATATACTGTAGTATGTCTACAAAGGTTGTCTTCAACTGGACAAGTTCTGTTGTCCAACTCTGCTTCATCCTGTCCAAAATTGAGATGTGACCATTCAATAGGAATGCAAACGCATCTGCCCTTTTTAGATCTGTCAGATCACTGGTCCGGGCTATGATCTGAGCTTCTTTTATGGCCTCATGCATGGCCTCTAACTTAGGGATAATTATCCCTCTAAGTTCACCCAACCTTCTTATTCTATTTTTCTTTTCCTTCTTAAGCTTCTTGATTTCATTCAAGACTGCAATAGTCTGACATTCTTGATTTATTATGGAAGAGGAGAGAGGATCAAAATTCTTAGAAAGTTTTGTCAGTTTGTCCTTCTGTTCTTTTACTTTCTTCTCAATATCCAATGTTACTTTGGACCATGATAAACAAAATTTGTACATTTCCCCGCCATATTTAAGAGCATTTTCTAAGCTCTTTATCCCAATATTCATATTCCTCCTATCATTAGTTATTAACCCTTGTACCTCTGATAATCTTTTTGCCAAAAATTTCTTCCGGACCTTATCTTCTGTTGACTTCTCTAGGGAACCAAAATGTGTGCTAACACTATTGACTAGAGATTTGAGATTACCAGATGAGGAGGCTGAGGGATCCTTCTGAAAAGATGGCATGATCTTTTCTAATAGTCCGGATGCAACTTCTATTAGCTCGCAGTCTTCCATGTGAGACTTTAGAAGCTTTTCTTTTGCCTTTGCTGAAGTAAAGGATGCTAGCTTCATGGTTTGCACCAGAGAGAGGGAATCAAAATTGAATGGACCCTGAAGTAACTCTGGTTCATCAAATTCCATCATCTCTTTGGTCAAGAAATCCTTGACAGCTTCTACTGTGTCTCTTGCCGGAGACAGAGTTTTCTCCCCTTCTGCAGTCTTGCCACTGTCATATGTGACTTTATCTATTTGACCTTTCTCCTTTTCTTGTACTTTTTCTCCTTGACTGGTTTTCTCCTTTATTTGTTCTTCTCCTTTAGATCCGGAGTCTGCGAGGGAAACTGGAGGAGAGATGTTTGCTTATTCATGGACTTCTTCTTCCAGAGCAGAGGAATCTAAGTCCATACCTTTTTCTTTACTTATCTCCTTTACCTCTTCTCCCATTTTCTCAGTGGGTTCTTCTTTGTTATCCATTCCAGAGGGATCATCACCTAAATCCTCTACAACAGGAATATTGAATCTTTTATAGGCATTCCGGAGGATTTCCTCTGTTTCTTTTGCCACCTTATCAGTTTCTCCAAGCATGAGCTGATTCATTCTAGCCTTACTTTGGAACTCATCCTTGCAATCTTTGAAGACCATGTTCATTTGTTTTGAAGTGATTGAAGGAAAGAGCTGAATGGCTATCTGTTCCCGGATCTCAAGATCCTTTGCCCTAGCATTATTCTTTCTTATCTCTAATTCCTTCTCCAGGCTTTTGGGAATGAGAGATATGATTTCAATAAAAGCCTTATTGTATATGTTCAAGTACTTAACTGTGGCTTCCTCCAAGATCTTTCTATCTGCATCATTATATGCATCATAGAATTTTGTTATTGGTTGCAGGTTTCCATCCACAATAACTGCTTTAATCACATCATCTAATGACAAAGTGGGATTTTCAACATACTCTTCTACCTCTGCCTCCTTGGTTTCACTAGATATTTTCTTCTTCTTCATCTTCTTGATCTCTTCATCAGATTGAGTCTCTTCATCATCCTTCTGACTAATGTAAGACCTTGTTGCCTTTGTTTTTGTTCTCTTTTCACCTTTACCAGATGATTTTGCTTCCGGTTTAGATGCCTTTGAGCTCTTAGTAGTGGCAGATGTAAAGCCCTTAGAGGATTTGGTCTGGAAAGGGGCTTCTACCGGAGCACTTTGTTTTTCTTCTTTTTCTTTTTCTGCCCTTTCCATCTTTTCTCTGCTGGCATCAAGCGCCTCTTTTGAAATGCCAAAACTTTTGGCAATGTTCTCAACTTCTTTTCTCACTCTTCTCTTCATTTCCGGTTGTCGTAGCTCCACATGGATCTTCACACTTAACTCTTCAAAGGTTCCAAACCTTTCTGCCTTAGGATCCTTTGGCTGACTTAGCATGTGTTGAACATGCAGCTCTACAATTTTCTCATCAACTTCATACCCCATTGGCATGATCCACACTACCCTTGGCTCCACTGCCTCCATTATGCACTGATCAATTTCTACCATAAAGCAAACTGTCTCCTTATATTTTTCAACTAATGATTTGGGAATTCTTTCTCTAGCCTGCATCATGTTTTGAAAGTTTTTGAAATAACCCCACAATGTTGTATTCTGTGCCTTAGTATTACCAAGTCCATACAAGTAATCCCTGATTTGGATGGCTATTGGTCTATCATTCTGCCATACCCAACCACTGGATCCAGGAAGCTCATTCATGAAGTAGAAGAACAAACACAGTATCAACCCACCATATTTGAAGGAATTCTTCTTGTCTTTCTTTATCTTCTGTAGATTCTCCAAGAGTTGGTTCAGAAGAAGCTCACACAGATCATAGTCTGCATTCTTCCTCAACATTTCATAAGCAGTATATATAGCAGTTTCGGATACTGAATTCTCCCTGCTAGAGTAATATATCTTATATCCAATTATCATTGATGCAAACTTGATATCCGGATCTGTGATATCCTCAATTGTCATTGCTCTTTTATCAAACTTTGATCTGGTAGCCTCACTTACAATTTGGTTTTTGACAGATTTGAGAGTGGGCATTTCACCGGTTGAGTGCAATCCGGTTATTGCCTTAATGGCATCCTTAGTGATCTTGAATGGTCCATTTAACCACATGAAGTTATCATGCACCCTACTTAAAACATACCAGACCCATTCATCTTCTATAAAACAGGGGAAATGAATACATTGTGCAAAATGCTTTTCCCGGATGGCTTTGTACTGAGTTTTAATTTTAAACGAGTCATCTATCAAATGCTTGTGATAGATATCAACTAGCTTAGATTCCCCAAATTCTTCAATGTTTGCATGAATATATGCCCTAATATCTTCTACGTGCAAAACCCCATGCGGAATGCTGGAAAATGCCCCTAAGGGGTCCACTTCTAGAGATTTATAAGGATGTTTCTTAAATTTGGGTTGAGGCCTATCAGAAATCTTCACCACATTCGGAGTAGTCATCTTTCAAAGATTTGCAAAGAGATATTCAAGAACGAAAAATACCTTTTACGCTTCTAGGTTTCACGGAGTGAGCCGGATCAATTGCTGGATGAATCGACTTCTGCAGATGATTTTTGATGGGCTTGAGGAAATTTGTTGTAGAGCTCCTTTTCGCTTCTTCTCAAATGTAGAATAAACAAATGTTTAATAAGAAAAACCCTTATATTACTCTGCAAACCCTAATACCAAGTTGCAATAAATGTTCAACTTAAGTCATTCCGGTTTGCCTTGTTTTCCTTATCCGGATGTCTTGAAGAACCGAAACAATCTTGTTCCAAACATCTTGCGGATCTTCCATATCTTAACCACAGCTTATTTAGATGTTTCTCTGAGAACCCTTTAATCCGCAACACTCCTTGTGCCAATCCCGACACCAATTAATTGGCTGGGGGAAAAGTGTTTTTCCTTGTGTCTCCCCCTAAGCCAGAGCTCACTTTTTAATTTTCAGAAGGATTATCAGCACCAGATTCTGGTGCGGATCCATCCCCTACATTTTCTGTACTTCTCTTCACCCAAATCTTGTTCATCTCACTTTGAACTTCATCCACATTCACTTCTCTTTTTCCCTTGTCTTGATTCTGATTATGATGTACCGGACCTCTTTTGTCCTGATTCTTGCTTCTACAAAATTTGGCAATATGACTAGATCTATTGCAATTGTGGCAAACAACATTTCTTTGCATATTTTATTGATATCCCTTTGATCTGCATTGATTAGCCATATGACCCATTCTATTGCATGCAAAGCATCTACCATTGAATGAATTGTTCATTTGCATAATTCTGCACTCATGAGATTTGTGACCATACCTCTTGCAGTTGAAACATTGTCCAGAGAAGGATGTATTAGTCTGATTCATTCTCTTTTTGCACTGATTAGCTTTGTGACCAAAGTTATTGCAGTTGTGGCAGTATCCATTGAAGGATGGATATCTTTGAGCATTAGGTTGCCTTACTGGAGGTCTTCTAGGCCTATTTCTTGGATATTCTGATCCAAACTTCTTCTGACCGGATCTGGAGCTTTCACCTTTCTCATATCCCAAGCCACACTTGTCATCTACCCTCTTTTGGCTTTCAAGAAGAACTTCAAGTTGAGCAGAACTTATCTTGAATTTTTCTTTGTATTCATTTGTTGTTTGAAGATCCCTTTTAAGAGAGATAATTTGATCCTCAAGTTTTTCTTCATTATCTTTAGCATCTTCAAGATCAGATTCAAGATGTCTGATTATTCTATCCATCTTGTGGCAGTATTCTATTTTCTCTTTGAGAGATAGTCTTAGATCATCTTTTGTTTTGCTTTTCTCTTCAATTTCTTGAGTAAATTTTATGACTCTTGATTCCATTTCATGTCTTACCATAATGACTTCTTTTGATAACTTTTCACATAACTTGGTTTTCTCCTTCAGATCTTCATTTGTATCATTTGCTTCACCTTGACTTGCCAATTGCTGAAGTAGATCCTTTCTCTTTTTCATAGAGATACTCAGTTTCCCTTTTAGTTCATTTATGAAATCATCAGCCTGTTTGAGTCTTTCCTTCAATTCATTGACTTCAGAGTTAGATTGTTCAAGATCATCTAGGATAGTCTGAAGTTGTTCCCTCATACCATACACATCTATTTGAATTCCCAGATCTTCCTCAAGTTGTTAGGCTCTGTCAGGAGGAACTTAGCTCTGATACCAATTGTTGATAACTAAGAGGGGGGTGAATCAGTTATCTTAATTATTTTAACTTTTTGTTCTTCTTAATCAACTAGTGCAGTAACAAAACACATAAGCTTTAAGTGAACATGAAAGCAGAAATAAAATCAGTACACATGACACAATATTTTTGACGTGGAAACCCTGTTAAGGGAGAAAACCACGGGGTGATTAACCCAAGAATGTATTCTCTGTTAGAAGAATAGAAATACAAAAGATGGCACTTGCCAATTAGGGCTACTGCCCGAGCACACTGCTCATAAGAGGCTCACTGCCTACAAGAGACTCAATGTCTACAAGTTATAAGGAGAGTAACAAGATACTGGAACTAATGAGAAACATCCACATGTTGGAGTTTAGTTCCGGTTAGGCTCTGTATACTGATCTACTACACTTCATCCTTCCTCTTCTTTTGTGCTGCTGTCCTTTCAAATACTGGACCTGCCTTACTGCTTTCACACTATACTTCTGCTTTTATTCGTACATAACGCTACACACAACACACCCTTATATCCAAATCCATCTGGTATATATATCCATACAACGGATTTCATCCTCTTTCTAGTCGGCATCCAGAATAGTCAATATTTTCCCAAACTTTAGTCTGTCGGCTAAATCCTTGCTCACCAAGTGATGTGGATCGAGAAGATACTTATAGAAGTCATCTAACATGTCAGCCAATCATGGATGATACCTTAAGAACCTTGATCACCATCAATATCTTATCCAGAATAGTTCTGATGCACTGTTTATTAGTTCTTCCCCTGTCTACTCTGCCAAACCGGACCCCAAAACTTAGATGCTCATATCTCTTCATTCTCTTATCACCGGAGGCTCAATCCCTGGAATCTAATAGTCAATGTATTCCTCTTGACTTTCCCAAGTCCGTACTTTACAAAGATGCTTCCTCTAAGAGATCCGGACCTGACTGTCAGACCTTGCTACATGCTCTGTTCTTGCTTACCGGACCACAACATTCTTCAATCTGGCTTCCGGTATAGGCACACCATGTCCTGCAGATGTGTGGGATGAACTTTGTTTCCATCAATGACAACAATCATGAAGCCATAATGTGTCTCTTGCCAATAGTTTCTCACAGAATTCTATGAATTCACCGGATGTGAATTCTCCACCTCTGTCAGACCTTAGACATTTTATGTTCAATCCGGTTTCATTTTCTACCATAGCCTTGAATATTTTGAATTTCTCAAGGGCCTCAGATTTCTCTTTCAGAAAAGTTACCCACATCATTCGGGAGTGATCATCAATTAATAACATGAAGTATCTATTACCTTGCACACTCCTGATTCTTGCCGAACCACATGGATCAGTGTGAACTAAGTCTAATAATCCGGTAGAAGACTATTCTTTACTTTTGAATATGACTTTGCTCTGCTTACCCAACTGACATTCTTTGCACAAACTATTAGTAGGTTTCACCAGTCTTGGAAGATCTCTTACAGCTTGAGTGTTGCTTATCTTGATGATATTATGAAAATTCACATGACACATTCTCCTATGCCACAACCAACTCTGATCAATTTGAACAAATAAGCAACTTTTACTAGTACCAACCAAGTGGAAGATATTACCTTTAGTTTGAGTACCAGATGCAATCTCTGTTCCGGAACTTTCAAAGATCTTGCATTTTCCATTTTTGAATCAGAGATCATAGCCTTTGTCCACCAACTGTCCAACACTGAGAAGATTGTGCTTCAGGCCTTCAACATACAGTATGTTACTAGTTTTGTTATTTCCATCAAAAGAAATAGTTCCTCTACCTCTAATTCTGCCAGAAGAATTATCACCAAATTTTACCACTCCTCCTTCATACCTTTCCAAATCTATGAACTTATTTTTGTCACCTGTCATATGGTGGGAGCATCCATTGTCAATGACCCAATCATCCTTTTCTTCAACTTGGGCAGCCAGAGCTCTTTGTACAATTTTATGATTGACAGATTCAGAGGGCATTGGATCTTCTTCCTTGATGGCAATAAACACCCAGTCACTTCCGGATTTGTTTCATGTCTCTGATTCATCATCTGTTACTCCTTCATTATCATCATCTTCATGAACATAGTAACATTTCTTTTAGAACCTTGATCTGTTAGGGTTTGACCTTGAAAATCCTTCCAGACACCTTGAGGCAAAATGACCAATCTTATTGCAGTTAAAACATTTAAAAGACAATTTCCCCTTATACTTACCGAATCCTCTTGGCAGTCTTTTTGCAATAAGGGCTTCAAGTTGAGCAGCTTCTGCTTCATCTTCTTCCAGGTCTTTTCTTGCTTTTTCATACCATGATAGCTTCTTTGAAGAGTTCTCTCCCGGATCAAACTTTTGTTTTCCTTTTACAGAGGCACTAGCTTTGAATGTAGATTCAGTCTTGGGGGGACATCTCCAAACTCAGTCAATTCAAATGCAGCTAGTTTACCAACCAATTGATCTCTTGTAATACCTGAAAAGGATCTGAATTCTTCAATAGCAGCAACCTTATATTTGTAAGAATCAGGAAGGGATCTGAGAACTTTGCCAACAATCTTATCTTCATCCAAGATTCTACCAGCACATCTAATGCCACAAACAAGCTCATTTACTCTTGGCATAAATGTAGTGATATTTTCATCTTCTCTCATCTTCAGGTTTTCAAATTTTCCTTTCAGACTCTGTAGCTTGGCACATTTAACATACTTGTCTCCTTCATGCAGAAGTTCTAGTTTTTGCCAAATCTCATATGCAGTTTTTAGATCAATAACATTTGTTAGCTTTGAATCAGATAAGGCACTTAGAAGGGCTTCTTTAGTCCGCAGATTGTTTTCAGCATCTCTGATTTCATCTATGGTACTCAGACCATTCTGTGGAGGAACATACTTCTTTGAAGCCATGATCCAATATTGCATTCCCATACATTGCAAGTGACATTCCATGCGACTTTTTCAAAGAGTGAAATTGGTTCCATCAAACCTCAGACTATCCTTCTTGTAGGATGACATCCTAGATCTCCTCAAGCGGTTAAGCTTTTTTTTTAAAAAAATTTTTTTTAGAGGAACTTAGCTCTGATACCAATTGTTAGATTTAAGATAGACATCTGAGAGGGGGGTGAATCAGTTGTCCAAAATTTTCTTCCAATTAATCACTTAAATCCTTTTCTTAATTCAACAACATAATAATAAATCAATCATGGAAACATAATGCTATAATTCAAGAGCAGAAACATATTAACACATATGACACCAAGATTTTTAACGTGGAAAATTTGGTTAAGGGAAAAACCATGGGGTGACTAACCCAAGATTGTATTCTTTGTTAAAAGAATAGGAAGAACAAAATGGCACATGCCAATTACGGCTCACTGCCCAAGCACACTGCTCACAAGAGGCCCACTGCCTATGGGAGACACACTGTCTACAGAATAATAAGTATTACATACTTGAACTGAAGAATTGCATCTTCACCATGCTTGAGTTAGTTCCATTTAAGCCCAATACTTCTACTCTACCTTTCACTCTGCTCCTCTCTACCACACTCTCATCTCCACAAGATACACTTGAAATGACTTTACAACTCCTTATTTATACAAGACATCGACTTAGGAATAATCATCCAAGTCAGCATACATTACAGAGCAAATACATAAATACAACATGACTTATTACAAAAAGACTTCACGCGGATCAACACACTATCGGCCACATAGATCTGAGACTTCAATCTTCCTTTAGGAACACGCCATTCTTCACATAACATCTTCAAGATCATCCGCAGGATGTGTAACTCATCCGGTCGGCCAGACTTAGGAAGAATATCATCGTCTGGAAGTAATTCTTCAATTACGAGCTCAATCTTCAATGCGGACCACCAACACAAACCGGACACAATCCAAAGACCTCCACAAGCTTGTCTAAATCACCAAGAACATCCACACTACTTCTGCTTATTGAAATCATTCTTTCCTTCATCCAGAACCTCAAGAACACAGTCTGTCATCACTGTCATATTGGAATAGATACTTGTAGACCTCCAGACCATGAACCAATTGAGTTGTCAATTCACATTGACTTCCTAAACACTCCACCAAATCCACAGAACAAGATATTGCATTTCCGCATCTCACCGGACATATTTGTGTCAGTCTGTCACCTCTAAACACCTGCTAGAACCAGTTTCACTTAAGTGGCCATAACTTCTTCAGATCTTCATGCGGACCTCTGAAATCTTTACTGGATCATCTTAAGACATATCTACAAACCCTTTGATGCACATCCTCTTATCTTCATCTTAGCTGGGATCTTTACCTCACTGTCTTCATTGTTCTTCTTTGTTCCTGGTAGGACTAATTTTCTCAATATCCTCAGCATACAGCTCATCCAATCCTTATCATCAATGTAACAGGGGTATGTTGACATCAATGACAACACCGATTAGGCCCATACTTGCAACGGGAGGATGGCAATAAGGGTCATGACTTATGAGTACTACCCTTATGTTAAAAGACACATTTTTTGACTTTATAAAGGACACTGATCTATTAAAAGAAGTACAACTTGGTATAGAATAGACACTTTCAAAAAGAATTTTGTGATATGATTATAAGAATTTTATAATTATGTTATAATGGAAGAATTTTGAATTAATTATGATATAGAATACTAAAAAATAAACATCATACATCACCTAACAATCAAATAAATGACAACCACTATCCTATGTTACTTGGCTAATAGTAGGAAAATATGACTATGGAATGTTCCTTACTTAATCTATTAGGCTACAAAATATGGCATAATTTATTTCTAAATAGTATAATGGTTATATTCCAACCAAATTTGATGATATACTTCCTTAGTTGTTCAAAGGATAATTATAACCTATATCACCAATCAAGTGACAATATATCAATAGACATAGTCAAAGATAAGGGGTAGAATCAATGGCAACCTCGCCTTGCAACTTAACACCACACAGAGTGAACCTATTTGCTACTTTTTATTATGGACTTACATCTATCTATCTTGAATGCCATTGTGGGTTAGTGGTAGTTAAATACAAAAAATGTTTTAACAAAATCTTTTAGCAAGAGAAAAAGCCATTGGATGGAGTATGATTTTTTTTTTCAGATATCACCTATTAAAAAAATGACTAAAATTTCCTAACTTTCTCTAATACCATGTTAGAAATTAGGAATATTAATCATTATAAATAAAATAAGAATTATAGAAGCATAGGTTTTTAACATATTATACAACATATACATGGGGAAAACCCTTTCAGGTAAAAAATCCCATAAAGCATCATTTTATTATAAAACACTTACAAACTTGTCTATAAAATTATAGACAAAATCTAGGGATACACTTCTCTTACTTCCACATGGCCAGTAATACTTCATGTGCATAGTGATAGAATTCACTATATAAATCTCCAAATTCACATACCTCTCAATGACTGTCACTGCGCCCTCGAGCAAACTATGAAGCATATGAAAGGACATATTGAGAAGTTGGTCCAATTGGGACTCCCTTCTCCTTTCCTTCTAGATGGGTTAGTTTTGGTGGAGGCCTAAATTAAGCAGCTATTGGAAACCCAGTAGCAGGATCAGTCCTTTTTTCAGAACCTAAGCCCCTCGCTGAGCATCGCCGAGGTCGATTCAATTTTATATTCTTTGGCACAGTTAAAATTCCATATTGAGACCGCATTGGCTACTTTAAATGATATTTCTTTCAAGGAGATGATTGATCTTGACTGGGATTTTGAAGCATTGTAGCAAAAGACATAACCCACAGAAGCATATTGGACACCTTTGCAATCATCCCTTTCAATGTTGTAAGTTTTGTGCGTCCTATTCTTCTTCTTTTTGCAAACTAGAGTTTTTGGGTTCTTGCCTCCATAGGAGGAGATCCCCAAAGAGTCACCAAGAGCTGTAGACTTCATCTCCCATGGCCTTTGGCTTTCTTCAAGGTTACAGAGTGAGCGGAGTAAGCCACGTGTCAAAGCGGCGCAAGTTCTACAATCTACGAAACCTTTTCCCTTTTAAAGTTGCACGAGGATGCCACGTGGTGGCATAATTGATCGACAATTTATAAAGTGTGGTTCCATGATATATCTCTGCGTAGAACATGTGTTGGTAGGGCACATTTTCTATCAGAAGCAGAGGAAAAACTTTCTACGAGTTGTGCCATCTTGCCATGTGTTTTGCTCGCTTTCCTTTTCGGCAAAAGTCACCACTAAGGTTTTATTTAGCAATACGTGGAGGCAGCGGAGAAAGCCACGTGTCGAAGGGGTGCAAGATGGAGAATATCTAAGGCTCGAGGAGGCTTTCTCAGTGCGCTATTGGTTCTTTTTGGGAGAAAGCTGCTTGCGGAGGAAACATGAAGCTGCCATGTGTTTCAGCGGTAGAGGTACTATGCGCCACATTTCTCAGCAATTTTAGGACAGATGGCTTTGTAGTAAGGTAGTGGAGCACGACAAGTGGCACTATAGTCGCAAAGGGTGAAGACAAGCATATTTATCCAGGCGGTAGTTGCAACGACTGCCATGATGGGGCCTCATGGGCAGTTTTGGGGAATCGTTTTGGTTGTGCTCTCTCTCTCCAAGAGAGATTTTTTATAAAGGGGAGCATTGTCATTATAAGTGGGGTTCCTCACTTTGGAGAAGAAGAGTCTACATATCTTAGCAGTCATTTTTTATTGTAATATATCTTGAGACCTTAGTGTTTTAAGCTGCTAAATAGAAATCTAAGACATCAACTGTGCAATTCTTGCCTCTATGTTGTGTTATTTTCTATTAAATCTTCTTAGTATATCGCTCTGTGTCTATTCAGGAATAGTTATAATAATTTACTGTCATGCTTCATGCTTTTATAAGTTTAGTTTATATGATGATTATGGTGTTTTAAATCATGTCTAGTACTCTTTCAAATCCCTTTGAAGCTAATAAAACTAGGACTATACTATGCTAACTAGTGAATGAACTGTCTCAAGTTTTGGCGTACCACCTTAGTTTAGATTTGTTTTAATAGATTTTCTCTTCCCCTTTTCCCCCCAGTGAACAAACTGAAGAGCCAGTTTCTAAAATCCCAGAGGTTGTTATGCAGAGTGCATTCTAGGCCCCCATTTGCAAAACCTCCCATAGATTATGTCTCTAAGTGCCTTGTTCAGAGGTCAACACTAAGCAAGGGTCCACTTATGATGGACTGTAGTTGGGTCTTTTCCCTAGTTAGTTTAGATGTACTTATAGTTTAACATCCTTTTTATCCTAAGTCTTCAACCTATAGCCATTAAATGGTGTATTCTCCAATCTAATTAAAATATTTCTAGTTTTAGGATAGGTTTCCTTTATGTGTTAAGCATTTACTTTCTTAAATTCTATATTTTCCTTCCTTGTACATAGTGTTAGGACCTCAGTCTCTTAGGAATCTAAAATTCATACATATACTATAGATAATGTTCCAATAAACACGTCGCTAGGTTGACAAGTGAATGAAGTACAACATGAACCAAGTGGCTTCCTAATTGGTGGATAGCCAATTTGTTAGGTTGTGTGAGAGCTATTTGTCTACCAGGTTTAATTGGGGATTGTTTGAGCTTAACATTTTTGGCACCATTCCAAAGGATTGTGTCAAGCCTTGAAATCTTAGGATTTTGAGATAGATTTCACTATTTTCTTTAGATTAAAATTTGACTTCCTGTAACTTAGGAATAGCCATAGGAAACATATCAAAAAACCCCTTTTTAACTAACACTATGCACAAAAAAGTAGGGACTCTCCAGCTCTGGAATAAAGTGCATGTCATGAAGGAGAGACCAATGGGGATGATTCCTTCCAAGAGATAGTGCAGTTATAGCTATTATTACTCACAGCGAAGCACCTATAGCTATAGCCACCTCCTATACCGAGGAATCTACAACCCAAGGAGTGCTAGCTGAGGCATTAGGAACTCATGAGCTAGAAAGAGAATCAAAAGAGAAGCTCCCATAAGTTTCCACAGAGGTAGACATCACTTATAATTCAAGTACCTAGTCATCCCATATTCTATTTTCCAAAACCAGACACCAAACTAGCTAATCCCCTAAAGCCCTATTTGGAAAATCTTCATCCTGTTGGAAGCAGTCTAGACAATTGAGAGGGGGGGATGAATTAGTTGTCCCTAAATTTTAACTTTTAAAATCTTCTTTACAACCATATTAATGATGAAAACATTAAAGCATTAATCAACACATGAGCAGAAACAATATGAACACATAACACCAGAATTTTGACGTGGAAAACCTGGTTGAAAACCACGGTGGGGGTTAACCAAAAAAAATGTGTACCCTATTAAAAGTACTTAAGAAAAAAGAAGGCACATGCCTTCGGGCACACTACCCAGAGCTCACTTCTCAAGAAGAGGCTCACTGCCTATAAGAAATTATGATTTACACAGAGATAATGAATTGAGAAATAGCATCTACATTCATGCCTAAATCAGTCCCTTTGAAGGCTCAAAAACTTCTGCTCCTATCTTCAAAATCTTCTTTACTGACTCTTTACTCTATACTTCCTTCGCTCCTCTTATGCTCTGCTCTACTTTTTGATCCTTTCTTCGGATTTAACTCATTTGTTCAAGGATGCTTTTCAACAACTCCTCAACAAGTATTTGTACACTTCATCAACCTTGGAATAATCAGCAAGGTCGGCTAAACTTAACGCGGATCTTCACACTGTCGGCCAAACATAACTAAGACTTAAATATTCCTCTATTAACACACCAAGCTTCATAAAATGTTCTTAGATCATCTGTAACACATCAGGAACATCTGGTCGGCCAAGACTGGGAAGAACATCAACCTCAAAGAAGAATTCTTCAATCAACAAGCTCAAACTTCAATGCGGACCTTCAATACAGTAGCCACACGATCCAGAGACCTCCACAAGCACATTAAATTCACCAATCACACCCACTCTATACCAAATTACCAGAATCATTTGTATCTTCCTCCGGAACCTCAAGAACACTGTCTGTCATGACTGTCAAACCAGAAAGATTGCTTGCAGACCTCCAAACCACAAACCACTTGAGTTGAGGGAACACACCAACATCCTATACATGCCTCTAGATCTACAGGTCATAGAGTGTTAATACCGGACCAATCCAGACCAACTTCTTGTCACACTATCTCTACTGAATACTGCAGAATCTGATTCTACTCAAATGGCCATAACTTCTTCAAATCTTCATGCGGACTTCTCAAATCTTAACTGGAGCAACCTCTGACAATCCTCTACATAGCCATATGGTCCACATGCATTGATTGTCATTAGTTTTCTCAATATCCTCAACAATCCGGTCTTCTATACAGACAACAGTATAGGATACAATTGACACCAATGACAACAAGGATATGTTGACATCAATGACAACACCACTTAGGCACATATTTGCAACACATCCCAAAGATGCTAACCCATTCCAAGAAAATATTTTGGGTGTATAGTAGTTTAGAACATAATGGCTACTGAAATCCTTCAAAATAATACCAATGAGCCCTTCACCTTTGAATTCCCATTTCTAATTAAGAGAGGGAGGAATAATGAAAAATATTTCTCCCTTTGCCTTGCCAAATTTCCATGGATTAATCACTAAAGATCTTAAAACTTTCTTATTCGAGTTTGACATCCTCTATAGAAGCTATGATTACACCATTGATACTCATCATTTGAATTTGTTCCCAATAACACTCAAGGATGTTTCATTAAGGTAGTTCATGGGTCTAGGCAAAGATGTCATAACTAATTGTGGAAGACAATGAAAGAAAATCTTGTGCTCAAATATCAGGACTACTATTGAAGTAGGAATATGAGGGGGGATGGAATATTTTGAATGACACAAAAGGAGGATGAACCATTTGAGGATTATGTGGAAAGGTTTCTATTTTGGTTGCAAAAATACAAATAGAATAAATTATCTCCTAAATCACTCACACTCATATTTTTTGAGAGGAGTCAATGAAGAATATATATCTACTTTGGACTTATTGGTGGGGTGACGTATCCTAGTTACCATTCAATGATATCTAAACCATCTATAGATATTTTTCAAGGTCAACCATGAAGAAGACTCACAAAATTAGAGTTATACCTTCTACAAACACTGCTACAAGAGTTTCACAATTGGAACTCGGTAACCTAGTCAAGGGCATAAAAAAATATCATCAATCACATGGCCACCCAACTAGATACATTGCATACAAGAAGAAAAAAATAAGAAGCAAAGGTGGTGCTAACTGAATATTGTCCACATTGTTGAATAATGAAAGCCAATTGTAAGTGTAAGAGGATAGCCAATATTGTGGAAGGAAAATAAGGAACACTAGACTTCAAAGCAGTGGAGGATGAGGAAGGGCAAGTCTTTTATGTGGCATAATGATGAACATGGACACCAAGATAAGGTATGCCTCAAGATCCTTTATCATTTAATTCTCCATACTCCAATTGATATGCAAATTTTGGTAATTGGTATAATGTTCCCTTCAACTATATGCCACCTCAAGCCTAGCCCAACCCTATTCCACCCTGAAACTAGAAAGACCAACAAACACATCAGCAAAAGTCATATCAACCATAAGTCCAAAACTAATAGTGGTAGACATAATCTACTTCATGATCACAACCATGTAGAGGGAACCAACAATGGCTTAACCTAAACACCAATTTCCAACAATAGCCAAAACCTACACAATAATAACTACTAGCCCTAATGCCCAATTATACTACTCCCAATCCATCCAGAGCTACACAAACACTTTCTTAGCCTGCACCTAACCCGAATAACAAGTTCGTTTAGTCGACATATAATAATGAAGTGATGCAATACCTGACCTATATGGTTGAGGTGGGTGATGTGTGGTTGCACTCATTAAGGGTACTTTCCATGCTTACCACTTTGTTAATCATGAATCTCCTTGCATGTGCTCCTACCAACAACACTAACCTACAAAAACTAAATAAGCAATCCATTCTTGAGCCAACTACATCTTAGACTAAGACCACCAACAATAACCCTCCATTTCCAAAGATCAGCCTCACAAAAACTAGAACCAAAACTTGAGGTTGACTTTGTTGGATAGTTAAAGAATGTCTATGTGAAGATACCATTATTCCAAGCCATTAACAATGTTCCCATTTACACTAAGACTATCCAATAATTATGCCTTAAGAAATTTGGATGACAACGGAAGGACCCTAAAGTTGTCCAAGTTATTAGACAAATTTCCAATATCATGCTTGAAAATTTTGTGCCTCCCAAGTATGTTGATCTAAGCAGTCTTGTAGTAGATGTCCATATCAATGACACTATCATACATAACACCTTGATTGACTTAGGGGCAACTATAAATGTTATGACAAAAGAAGCTATGCAAACCCTGTAACTCATAAACCTCCACCATACTCCCATAATGTTGCAATTAGCATATTGATCAACCATTAAGCTTGAGGGATTGATTGTGTATTTAGTGATTACTCTTGATATATGGGAATATCCTACAGATTTCAATGTCCTACAACCAAAGGCTAACCTTGTAAGGTATCCTCTTGTCCTTGGAAAGATTTTGTTGGCTACAAATGATGCATATGTTGGCTGCAAGTTAGGGAATATTATCATTTCTAATGGAAACATGACAAAGAAATTGGTCTTATACCAGCTAGCCAACCCTCTTTAGAAATAGAGCAACCAATATGGATGGAAGTTGAAGATAATGACTAATATTCCATTTAGATATTGATGACAATTAAACACAGCCTTGCATTAGACACTCAGGATGATGATACAATTTTTTTCCAAAATTTTGTAGAACACATATAGCATTGACCCCCAAACCAATAACTACCTAAGATGCATGTCATGTCTGTTCACCAATTTTTTTCCTACATTAGAAGCTTCAATTTTTGTAACACGAATTTCTACAATTCATCAATTATTGCCTCATGATTTTGTAGGGGATTACCATGACATGAAAGGGATCAACCTAGACCTCTACACTCACCACATTTATATTAGAGAGGATTATAGACCTATTATGCAACCACAACAAAGAATGAACCCTACAGTTCAAGATATTGTAAAAGAAGAATTACAAAAACTCTTGGATGCAGTCTTCATCTACCCTATATCAGATATCCAGTGGGTTTCACCTCTTGTACTTGTTCCGAAGAAAAGAATAAAGTGGCATATCTTCATATATTATAGGGAACTAAATTCTTCCACAAGGAAGGATCATTTTCCTCTTCCTTTTATTAATCAAGTTCTAGATACATTAGTTGGTAAACAACACTTCTTTTTGGATGGATTAAGTGGATATAACAAGATTAGAATTACACATGAAGACCAAGATAAAACTGCATTCACATGTCCCTAGGGTACATATACATATTGAATCCTTCCATTTGGATTGTGAAATGTCCCTACTACTTTCCAAAGGATTGTTTTGAGTATTTTTTCTAATATGCAACTTGATTATTTAGAAGTTTATATGGATGACTTCACGATCTATGGGTATTCATATGAATAAGTCCTTCTGAACTTGGAGAAAGTATTGCAATGCTACCAAGATAGTATTGCAATGCTACCAAGATCATAAGTTACCATTAAGAAATAAAAAATGTTACATGATGATGTGACATAAGGAATTATGTTAGGAAATTACATTTCCCTTTCAAGTATACAACTAGACCCTGCTATAAAGTAGTAGTTGTTACTTGTAAACTTTCCAACATCACAAAAAAAAGATGTTAGGAGCTTCCTTAGACATGCAAGATATTACCATAAACTATCAAGGATTTTAGTAAGATAGAAGAACCTTTATTTGTCCTACTTGATAAAAATGCTAAATTTGTTTGGACACTTGCATGTAAGCATTCCAGTCTCTTAAATATTTGTTGAGCACAACTTCGGTGCTACATTGACCAAACTAGAAACTTCCTTTTCACATAGACATAGATGCGTCTGACATAACTATAGGCATTGTCCTAGGAAAAAAAATGGGCCATTAGAGTATGCAATCTATTTTATCAACAAAAATCTACAAGGTGTTAGACTTAACTATAGTCACTAAAAAAAATTTCTTGTAGTTTTGTATGCAATCAATAAATTCTGTCACTATTGTACTGTGGTAAAATTACTTCTCAATCTACTTTCTTTGATTGAGAGAACTTTCCACTACAACTACACTTGGGCTCTATTATCTGAGGTATCATATGTTAAGTAACCTATCCTAGATTACTATAGAATGACTATGCGTCCTTGCCAAAGTAATACGACTTGAACATGTGATTGACAATGGAGGGTAAATGAACAGAATGCTAAAATGAATTAACTACAAATAGAATCTGGAAAAAATGAATGACAGAGGTGAAAAGGAGAATTGAAATGGAACATGTATTTAGATGTATGAGCTCATTGTCATGGACAACAAAACTCGATGAGGATGTCCACATGAGGCATTGTAGTCTAAAATATATGTAAAAATAAAGCTGTCAAGTCCAGATGAACCTCAAATGCCTACACAATACAGATTGCAACAAGACTATACCCAGTAAAGTTTGGTTTATACATAAATGAAAAGAAGATGAATTAAACTAAGGAAGGTGAAGAGGGACAAACACAAAAAAAAAGGAATAGGAAACCTCTTTGTGGCTGGGTATCCTTCACTTTATGTACACCTGCAAAAAGAAGAGGAAAATGGTCAGACTGCTTAGGGACTTGCCTCAGTCAAGTCCCGGTTTTGGTATTTGTACCTTCACAAGCCACAATTCAAGATATAGCATAGAAATAAAAAGGAAAAGTGTGTGTGTTCTTATCCTAAGTGTATCTAGGAAGGTAAGAACAACAATAAAATAAGTAAATCAATAATAATTCCTTCCTTGGTCTATGGGGAGAGAAACCCACAATGTGCAACCTATGCAATGAAGATAAATGGTGGTCTACACCCAACAAGATTAAAAATGGTCTACACCAAGCAATCTTAAGTGAAATGGTGATCTACACCATTGTAAAACTATGCAACTGTTGAATAGATTTGGAATGAAATACAATTCATAAAAAACCAAAACAATATTACCGATGTGAGCAGTGAGAAGAGGTAACAAGATTCCAAGAACTCAAAAGAAATGTCCAGCTTCAAACCTTGGTGAAGAGATCCTCACAACAAGTGAAACAAAACTCCAAGAGCCAAGAGAAATGTTCTCACAATACACAAGAATACCAAAATCTTCAATAGTTCTTGTAGGAGTCTAGTTTGCACAAGAGAAATTTACAGAGAGTTGTGTGAAAGCCATAGTGTTCAGATGGATGTGAGAATGTGTCTTCAAATGGATGTGAGAATCCAATCCAATATCTTTTACAATACACTTACAAGAGGGAAAAATCTTGAAATGACATGTAAGGAGTCATTCTGTGACCTCAGGAGACGTTACAAGGAATCCTTAATGCCCAGAAATGGATACATGTCAACAAACAAATGTGGGATGCTAGCATGGCACACTGATGTATGTGCAGAGCACTTGGGTCCAGGTAAAACCAACTCCTGGTTGTACAAGGCACCTTAACACCATGTAAAAACTTAAGCATTATAATGAATTTTTAAGGAGAGTAGAAGAAATAGACCAAAATAACACAAACCTAGCCTATTATGCAGAGAGAAGATGTAAATGCCAAAACAGTTACTAAACGTAGCATGAAATTACAAGGGCGTGCAATTTTCTACATTACATTTAGCCCCCACTTTAGCAAATGTATGACACTACGTGCATATGCAAGGTAAAGTAGAAAGAAAATAAAAATTTATACCTCCAATAGGAATTCCATAGAGGATGCAAGAGATTCTTTGAGTAGAGGTATGAAGCCCCCAGGTTGAGAACCTACAAAACCACAATGTTAGACAATAAAACAAGAGGTAATGTTAGAATCATATAAAACATCCTAAAAGGACCAGATTGAATATGATTTTCTGAAACATCACTATTTAGAAAATCATATAATCTAATGCACAATCTACTACTATCTACAACAAACACACACACACACAAGGAAACAATGGACACAAAGAAACAAAGAGGCATTTCTAACACACTACGAGAGCTAGAAAGGATGCTAAGTATGGCTCTAGGGCTAGCACACTACAAGAGCTAGAAATCATACAAACTCTTGTGGGCCATTAGGACTAACAAACTTGCGTTGTTAGGTGACTCACAAAGAGTGCCAAACAAGTAGCTGAAAGTGTGGACAGGCCAAGAAAGTGCATCTACTTAGGATCACTAGCTACAAACACTACATGGAGCAAACACTTCAGGGAGTGTATAAAAAACCAACACCTCAGGGAGCGTATAAAAAAAGTGGTGTGTGTAAAAAGGTGTAAAGCAAGAGAGATATGCCCCCACCTTAAAATAATTGCATAAATTATATGTATGCAATTGATTTTAAGGGATAAACAATGAAGAGAGTTTTAAGAGACATATATCAACATATATGTTCTCAAAGCTGCATCTTGCAAAAGAAAAGGGAGGCCCCAAAGAGGGACAACCAAGGTGATGCTGCAATCATGATATACAAAGAGCTTGTGTAAGCATGGTATGATACTAAGCAACGCTAACACATGCCACATGAAACAAGAAACAACATGAAACACACTAAGGGATCTATGTGCTTTAGGGTTAGCATAATGTATATTTGAATGTAATAATCATAGAATCTCATTTTATGTATTATCATCATCCCCTAAGCACATAGAACTACGAGTACGAAGGAATAAGGTGACAAAGAGACAAACACATATCAAATTAAAAAATGAAAACTCTAAAAAATTTGGGTCAACATGGAAGGAAGCTAAATCTTCCAACACTTTGCATCGTCCCCAAAATGTCATAATAACAAACGAAAAGACAACATAGAGTTGGAATTATGAACAAATAGAAAAATATCATGATAGATGTGTTCCCCCTGAATCCATGTGTCTACAAGGGCATTGTGGGTCCTTGAGGTAGAACTAAAAAACATAAAAGCACAACACAACAAAAACATTATTGACAAGAAAGCAAACACATAAAACATATGTAAAGCTCTCATGGTTCATCCATGAACAAATAATCCTGGTCCCAATCTTCATACTCACAACAAGACAGAGGAATTGCTGATAATGAGACCACAACTAGAGTAGTCAAAGGACACTCTCCCAGAACCAAGTACAGAGGATCAACAGGTGAGACTGGATCTTCTTGAGCACTAGGTTTAGCAATTGTCAATGATTTTGAAAAGATCATGGACAATGCTAGGATGTTTGGAATAGACTCTACGATTCTCACAGGGGAGGAATCAGGAGAGTCACTATTTGAAATGCAAACCATAGGTGGATCCTGAGTGCTATCAGTTGTAAGGTGAGTACTAGGAGACATGGGTTGAGTGACATTCTCCACAAAGAGAAAATAAGAAGAAGAGGAAGGGCAAGAAGGTGGAAAAGGAAACTACAAAATGCGCTTAATTCAAAGCTGCGGTGGGGTAGGATAGCGCTCAAGCTTATGCTTAGGAAATGCAGGGGGAACATGCACAATAGTAGCGGAGGTGGTTCTAGGAGAGGCACTAATGACCAGAGTAGAGGTCAGGGATGGCAGAGACAAAGGAATGGAAATAGGAAGGTGGGGATCCAGAGGAAGAACATTATCAACAAACTGTTGTGAGGAAGAGGGTCCTTTGAAGGAGGCTACACATCAGTAGCACACTCTCAAGCTGCAACATGGCAGAAATGCTTGCAATCTCTCACAAGTTGGTTCCACCTCATATGGACCAAGGATTTCTCTAACGGATTTGGGGATCTTTCGTCATGGGTTCTACATCATCCATGTTCACAAGGATACATGGACCAATAGAGGCAACCACTAACGATGGAGAGACCATATGAGTAGGAGAAGGGGAAGGTGCCTGCAACTTGGGTTGCTTTCCTCATGCCACCAAAGGGATAGGAGGAAATAAAGAAACCATTGAAGGTTGGGGAACCGCCACAGGAGGAGGGGGAGGAGTACTCAATAGAGGTGGGTTTCCTTGTGCCACTAAGGAGGTAGGAGGAAAAAACCAACCAACAGAGGTTGAGAAACTCCATGAAAATGTGGTGCATGAGGTTGTACTCTAGATCTATCCCAAGCTCTCATGTAAGAGACATGAGAAGGTACTATAGAGTACAAACTAGGTGCACAAGAATGGAGATGTGCACTTTGTATGTGCTACTTTCCTTTATTTATTAAGGGAGCAGAAGAAGGAATAGAAGCAACCTCCAAAGATAGAGGCACCATAGGGGAAGCAACCAAAGAAGAGGAAATCAAAGGGCCACCTAATAACTGAGCGATCCTACTTGCCTTTAATTTCTAATATGATATAAATAGAAATTCATTACAAGGATGGAGAGGCTTAGTAGGGGTTGGCCAGAAGTAGTCTAGAGAGAAGTTTCCTCGTATGGCGAGTGGTGTGAATCCACTATGAGGGATTATATGCACAAAACCATTCTAAGGGAACTTCAGACATCAATGAACTATCAAGGTGACCACTCTCATGGAAGTAAGTAAAGGTAAGCCAAACTTCACACAATAACGATCAGTAGTAGGAATGATAGAGAAAGGCACGCCTAGGGTCTTTGGTCCCTCCTGGATAGAGAGGGTGATCAAACCAGGAGTCGGTCTAGACATCCCGTCATGACACCGTATAAAATGTCAGATGGATCATAAATGTCCTTATACAGCTCATGGATATACATAAATCCTCTATGATAACATTAGCAACACAAACATGATCAATGAGAATACCTTTGATATGTTTCCAATTTACCTTTGCCACAATGTAAAGAGGTGTCTTAGACATATTGTTTAGCACATCATCAGAAGAGAAGGAGATAACTGGCTCGGGAATAGACATTCTCAAGCAGGGAGAGAAAAAAAATCCACTATAGCTATCATCTCAGAATAAGAATGAAAAGAGGAAACATCAGGAGCTAACTCTAACACCACAGAGGGGGAAGTGAGGTCAACAAAATTCAAGCTAGGATGAGGCATCAGATTTGTGTAGATCTACAGATGTTGGTTGGCAGGAGTCCATGAATTGTTACTTTTTTAATTCACACTCGAGACTTGGATAACACCTTGGTCAATGAGGTCCTGCACTATGTTCTTCAGATGTAGACATTACTCAGTATCATAACCCTACAGTCGGTGGAATTGACAAAATGCCTTCGGGTCATACAAAGGCAACAATGGCTTGCAGGTATCTAAACAACAGATGGGAGGTAGCTACACCACACTACTATTTAGGAGCTACATCCTAATGCTATAGATAGACTCCTTTAAAGAAGTGAATTTTCTATTATATTTCATTTTAGGAACAGAGAGGGCTAGAGCATCTTGTGAAGTTACTTCAGCCACTAGAGTGTTGATTATTGTTGATGAATTATTTTTGTAATTTTTTAAATTTTTCTTGTAGTTATAAGATGTGAAAGCACTGAACTGGTTAGTAAGAGATGATGAGGTATACCTCTCAAACTAGATTAACGACTACTGATAGTCACGTAATGTAGTGCAAAGATGTGTGAAATAAGAATAACGCATCAACAAAATCCAGTCTTGGATCTGTGGCTACAAGTTTTCTATGAAGACCCATTGCACATCAGAGTTAGGCAAGGCATACAAAATATGTGAAAATAGAGATTGGTAATGATAGATAAAATTAGTTACTTTTCATTATTTCTTTGCTTATAATGAACTAGGTCTGTGAAAGTAACCTAAGGCCCAATATTAGCCTAGAAATGCTATAAGAACTGATTTACTAATTGATTGAAAGAGAGAATATAATGGTTAGGAAGTGAACAAAATCAATCCAATGGCGTATCCTTAAGGGAACATGGGAATAGTTTTGCTAACAAAGAATCTTGAAATAGAAAGTCACTACAAAGAGTAGTGAAAGTAGAAATATGAGTATTAGAGTCACCTTTGCCTGTATACTTCTCAAATCTAGAGGCCTCAAAGCCTTGTGCAAATGGTGTGGCTAGGATAGCAAGAGAGAGAGGACTATGGTGATAGTAATCATGTACAAGGGGTTTTTCTGATGAAGTGAACAGAGAAGCAAGATGTTGTTGTAAGGTACCAACATTTTTCAATAGTTGGTTTATCATAGGGTTTGTAGTATGTGCGAGTGGAGGAAGTGAGGCAGAAATGAGAGGTTGTGAAAGTAGGTTGAAAACTATGAGGCCACTAGGAGTATTAAAAGATAAAGAGACATGGGGTGGAAGAATAACTGCAATAGTATTTTGTGGAACACTAGTAGTCATATGAGAAGTGTATGTTTGAACACCTAAGGAGGGTAGAAGAAGGGAGAGTTGATTTCCAGAAGTATGAGACTGAGAGTCATGCACACTTGGAACACAATTCACCAATAGAAAGGCATCATTGTGCATTATATGAGAAATGTCCCTAAGAAAATTAATGCCTTGAGGATGATTTGTTAATATGTCACAAAGAGTGTCGACTAGAGGGACAATTGAACTAGAAATTTCCTCATGATGCAAGAAATCCTGATAATCAGCCAAGTGGTGATCCATGCCATTAATATTTTCTTGCGAGACATATTCATGTGCTGCTTCATGATCAAAAGTTGGCTCTGCATCATGAAATGAAGTAATCAACATAGAGCGAGAAGAAGGAGATGAAAAAGACACATTAATTTGTTCAGAAGAAAGATGAGTGAAATTAGGAGCTGAGCGAATAGGCATGGATGGATTAGCATAAAATACCATACTGGTCAATTTCCTTAAATTCCTCTCACTCCTATAGACCACATACTCAGAATTGGAAGATTGGGTCGTAAAGCTCATAAACTATACATTTGGGCTCTACAACACAAGTGCTAAGTGATAAAAAGAAAATGTTGTTTTTGTTTTTGATAAAATGTTTGTTTAAAATGTCAGGTTCACAAAAAATGTAGGGTGAAGCACAATGGTGAAGAGAATGCTTTGAAATGTTTAGAACACGTTAGATTCACCAAAAATGTAGTGTGGGAAAATTACTTCTCAATCTACTTGCTTCGGTTGAGCAAACTTTCCACTACAACTACACTTGGGCTCTACTATCCAAGGTATTAGATGTTAAGTAACCTATCCTAGATTACTACAGAACCACTATGTGTCCCTACCAAAGAAATATGACCTAAACATGTGATTAACAATTGATGCAGGAGCATCCAGAAGTTATTTTAGTTGATCTAAGTCACTAGGTGTTGTGTTGTCAGTTACCAAAGGGTGTTAGCAGAGTCTACCGCATTCTACGATAGTTAACTATTTGGTCTCGTGGTTTGGAGGTTATGTGGAGAAAGGAAAGAGGCATGTCATATCTAAGTTTTAGGAGCTATGGATCACCGCAAAGGTATTTGGAAGCGTCTGAGTCAAGACTATGTAACTAGTTAACATGGGTGTCATTGGAAACCACCGCATTCCACCGCAGTTAGCTTTTTGGTCTCATAGTTGGGAAGATAAATAGAGCTAGTCAGGAGGCATGTTTGATCCAAGTTTTAGGAGGTTTGAATTACCAGAAAAATGTCTAGAGGCATCAAAGTGAAGACAATGTTATCGGGTTGCATGAAGAATGATTTTGTAGATGTCTGGGAGCTTGCGCTAGTGATTTGGGATTGCGCACCAAGAACTAAGATTGTGTGGAGGTAAATTGGGTCCAATAGAGCTTATGATATGAAGTGCAGGGTGATATCTCATTCCTACGTCACCTCATATGATTGGGGCCAACTTGTGTATACAAGGTCGACTACACGTTTCATGTGACATAGAGTTATGCGCCACCCTATGGCTGACACAAATGATCTAGGAATCTGACATGGATGATTTGGAAGACTTGTAGATGATATATAAGCATACTTTGAGATTGTTTCAAAAGGGGGCGACAAGTAGAGGACAAGGCAAAGGGCAAGGAGATAGAGAAAATACTTCAAAGTAGCGAAGAGTGGAGGAAGGATAAGGGGAGTAAGATGCTAATATGATGATGTATAAGTTATCTATCTGTATATTCTTATTGTAAACATAAGGCTATGGCCAAGCATGTAAGAAAGACATGGAGGTAGATGTAAAGTGTTTGAAGATCTAATAATATATAAGGAGTAATCTTTTGGAGGCTAGGTTTTTTCCTTTAGGGTTTTCCCAAGATAAATCTTGTGTCCTATGATTGTGGATCTTATGTTGTGTGTGTTTCCATTGAGATTGTGAGATTGCATAGTTAAGGATGCATGGTTGGATAGTCCTTCATTGGACCCTCCATCCGTGACTGCATCAATAATGGAGGGAAAATGAAAAAATGCTAAAAATTAACTACAAATAGAATCTAGAAAAATGAATGACATGTGAAAAGGAGAAGTGAAATGGAACATATAGCTAGACATACAAACTCACTGTCCTGGATGACAATGCTCGGCGAGGATGTCTGCGTGGAGCATTATAGTCTAAAATATATGCAAAAATAAAATTGTCAGGTCTAGATGAGCCTAAAACACCTATACAATACAAACTGCAACAATAACTATACCCAGTGAAGTCTGGTTTATACAGAAATGAAAAGATGATGAATTAAACTAAGGAAGGTGAAGAGGGACATGCATAAAAGGAAGGAATACAAATCCTGTGTGTGGCTGGGTATACTTCACTTCACGCACACCTACAAAAGGAAGAGGAAAATGGTTGGGCTACTTAGGGACTTGCCTCAATCAAGTCCCGATGTTGGTATTCCTATCTTTACTAGCAACAATTCGATATATAACATAGAAATTGAAAGGAAAAGCATGTGTGTTCTTATCCTAGGTGTATCTAGGAAGGTAAGAACCACAATAAAATGAGTAAATCAATAAGAGTTCCTTCTCTGGTCTACAGGGAGAGAAACCCACACTGTGCATCCTGTGTAATGAAGATAAATGGTGGTCTACACCCAACAAGACTAATGGTGGTCTAAACCAAGCAAGATTAAGTGAAAGGGTGGTCTACACCATTGTAAAACTATGCAACTACTAAATATATTTGGAATGAAATACAATGCATACAAAACCAAAACAATATTACCAATATGAGCAATGAGAAGAGGCAACAAGCTCCCAAGAATTCAAAAGCAATTTGCAACTTCGAACCTTGGTGAAGAGAGCCTTACAACAAGTGAAACAAAACTCCAAGAGCCAATAGAAATGTTCTCACAATACACAAGAATACCAAAATCTTCAATAGATGTTGTAGGAGTCCAATTTGCACAAGAGAAACTTGCAGAGAGTTGTGTGAAAGCCAAAATGTTCAAATTGATGTGAGAATGTGTCTTCAGATGGATGTGAGAATCCAATCCAATATATTTTCTAATACACTTGCAAGAGGGAAAAATCCTGAAATGACATGCAAGGAGTCATTCTTCGACCTCATGTGGCATTACAAGGAATCATCATGATCATCCAAGATGTGTTGTAACATCCAAAAATAGATACCTATCAGCAAACAGATGCGGGATGCTAGCATGGCACGCCGACGCCCACATGGAGTGCTTGAGTCCAAGTAAAACCAACTCTTGGTCATACAAGACACCTTAGGACCATGTAAACACTTAAGCATCATAATTAATTTTTAAGAAGAGTAGAAGAAATAGACCAAAATCACACAAACCTAGCCTATTATGTGGAGAGAAGATGTAAACAACAAAAACGATTACTAAACGTAGCATGAAATTGCAAGGGTATGCAATTTTCTACGTTACAACTATATCATTGGTTATCCTATTTTTTTTCATTCTAACCATTCAACAATAAAATATTTGATGAACAAGCTAGTGGTAAGCGGTAGAATAGTATGTTGGTTGTTGTTGCTACAAGAATTTGATATTACCATTCTAGATAAGCCTAGTAAAGCCAATGTTGTTGCGGATTTTCTTTCTCATATCACTTCTAATGATGAAAACACCATTGTTAGTGATTTCTCTCTTGATGAAAATGTGTTTTCATTAACAATTCATACTCCATGGTATTTAGATATTTCTAACTATTTGGTTACAAGAAAAGCTCCTCCACACTTCTCACCAAAGGAAAATCACAATCTAGTGGAGAAAAGTCTCTTGGATATCAGGATATCTCTTCTATATTAGACAAGACAATATCATGTGTTAGTGTATAAGGGAGGATGAGGTCTTTGATATTTTCTGAGCCTTCTATGATGAACTCTGTGGGGGATATTTTTCTCCTAAGAGGAAAAATTCCAAGGTGTTGACCACTAGATACTATTGGCCCATGCTACACAAAGATGTTGTCTTGTATACATGACACTATGATCACTATTAGAGGATAGGATAGCCTACTCAGTTAGAGGAGATACCCCTATAACCACAACTTGTATTGGACCCATTTAATAAATAAGGACTAGACTTATAGGATGCATAGATCCACTATCCAATTAGGAGTACATACTAGTATGCAAAAATTATCTAACCAAATGGGCTGAAGTGAAAGCTCTAACACAAGCCAAGGATGAAAAAGTAGTAGAGTTTTTGTATGAGGAAATATTCACATGCAATGGAGTCCCAAGGGAGACAGTCACTGATCAAGGACCACAGTTTACTTCAAATTTTATAGTATCTCTTGTTTATGAGTATCAACTACACCATAAAAAGTCCACCCCATATCATCCACAGTCCGATGGCCAAGTGGAGGTCATAAACAAATATTTGGAGAGCATTCTTACCAAGAAAATAGCCCTACATCATCATGACTATGCATCATGCCTTCCATAAGCTATGTGGGCATATAGAACTACATGGAAAACTACAAGGTTTACACTGTATGAATTAGTTTATGGTAAGAAAGTTGTCCTTCCAATTGAATTTGAACATAAGGCTCTAAGGACTACCCTTGAACTTGGGATGGATTTTCTATAGCACAAAAGGAGATAATCATGTAGTTAAATACATTGGATGAGCCAAGGAATGAAGTAGTTCATCATACATAAATTGTATAGAAATAGTGGATGTAATGGCATGCTAGGTTTATAAAAAATAAACAATTCTAGCTAGGATATTGGGCATTGCTATATGATTCAAATTACAAATATCATAAAGGGAAATTACAAACATGATGGCTTAGACCATATAAAATAGAAGCAATGTTTTCCAATGGAGCAGTCAATCTGACAACCATTGAACTATTCCAATTTTGACTAATGGTTAATAGCCACCACATAAAGCTCTATAAGAAGCCATTTGATAAGGACACATTCATTCAAAATTTCCTTCAAATAGGCTAGCCTCATGCCGATCAAGAACTATCCCAATTCTTTGCAACACATGGTGAAACAATGGTTACAATAGTGGATGAGCCTTCTAGGTCAGACACTGCCCCACTTGAGGTTTGACTCCCTTCCTTTATTAATTCATTAAAAAACATTCATAATAATGGAAAACTAGTTTTTCTAGCCTAACTTTGTTGTAGGTGATCCAAACATTGTTACCAGTTCCTCAGAGTAAAATCTGTGGCTTTAGGTAGACTGACATTTTCTACAGGTTTACTGTGCATTGTTGCAGGAACTTTGCTTCCATTGATATGCTACAGGTGAACCCATAAACACTATAAGTTCCACATGCATGGAAAATGAACACTCTACACACTAAATTTTCCATCACTATAGTAGTAACCATGTTCCATTCAACATAACTTATCTTTTGCAGCTCAGGACACACAAAATTCATTGGTTCATGCCATACTTCTTCTCTCACATTGGCTACATCCACTTCCTTTCACTCAACTTCCATTGCTTCTTTCCATTCCATGCCATCCTTCATTGCACGTTATTCTCTAAGAAAATGTATTCTTTCTATACTTCCATCTATCATATTCCCCATTCTCACTTCTATCAATCTATTGCTTCATCAATAAACATCATTTTGTCCCATACCTATTCTCCTCATTGATCAACCCAAGTACAACATTAGTATGGTAGCTCCAACTTCAACATCATCAAGCGTCAATCACATTCACATTTTCATGCAACACATGCCATTCATGCCACTTTAGCATGTTTCCATTAGTATTTATATATATATCTCTAGGAAAAGCTTGTTATTTATTTTGTTAATGATTGCTTTTTGTATATTAATCATTTAATAACATGTACATTTAAACAAGTGCTTTAATTCCTAGTTCTCTCCCACACCACCATTTCAAATTTTTAAAATCCATTACACATACCCTTCCCCTACAATACAATATCCTCATCACTTGTGGATAAATGGCCTTTCATTTGGGGGTGAGCACACATGCATGCCAACATGCTTCTGCTTGAAATCTTCATAACTACAACTCTCCATAACCATGCCTATATACCAAGTAGGATAGATAATCGTGACCATTTATTATGAAAACTTACCTTACACAAACTTCCAGTTCAACTTTATTCTTCCATGTGAATGTACATTTCTTGTTCTTTTGTCGCAACCCTGCCAATTCTATCAAAATTTCATTATTTTCAAGCTTTAAGCTACAAGTTTAAACTTTCCATTTCCATTGAATTCCCAAGATTCCTTACCATAGGTTTTAGCCCCTTGATACAAGATTACTTGTATCCATAGGAGGAAATCTTATTAGGTGGGAACCCCTTGATCATATAGCCTTGCTATAGGACCCTTCTATATTAGTCATTTTTTAACAGATAGGTTAGATGAATTACTTTGAAAATTTTGAGGGCTATAATGATGAGCTCACTCATGAGTTTTCCTAGACATTGAATGATAATGTGGTGATAGTTAAAGGTCTATGTGTAAATAATTCTAAAGAAATTATAGCTAAAGTCTCAGGGTTGCCTACTGTCAACGAGTCATGGACAACAAGGGTTGATGCTGCTACAACTAGAAATGAGTTTGCAGTTCTTGGAGAACAATCTAACCATTCATCACAGGGAACAAAGATGCCTTCAGTACCAATATTTTGGGTAGAGGTTGCAACATATATCATTAGATACATCATATGCAAAAGAAGGTAGTCTCTAATAGACACAGTGCATTTCAATCTTAAGCCATCTCTGCCATAACAAGTTGGTAAATGTGCCCATTTTTTTTCTAAATTTACTATGCATAATGGCTAAGGAATGCCAAAAAGAAAGGCCCAATGCACTTTCTCACCACTGTATAATTTAATTAATTATAAGTAAACATTTTCAAAAACAATTCCCAAATGCCACATGGGAAGATTTATTGGCAAGAGACATTGTTGGAGCATTAGACCCAATTGGGCTAGGGCCACATGGAAGAAGATTGAGGGAAAGGAGAAGATTGATACTACAACCTAAATCATATGAGGAAGTAGAAAGATGTAGAGGGGAAGAGCAAGTAGTCAATCCTGTAGCATCACAAGCTAAGCTTACAACAATGTCGGTTAAAGAGCATGTAGTCAAAAGGGTTAACATTCTTGAAACCATTGGTATCCCCTCTTCCTCTAGACCTTCTTGGAAGAAACAAAAGGTTTCCATTGGGCCTAAGGTTTCAAAGCCTAGATGCTCAAATTGACTAAAGGAATATGGGTTGAAACAAAAGGCTAAGCCACCTATAACTTGTGTTTTAATAGACAATGATTCAACTTTTGGTAAAGAAGCACACTCTGTCAGTAGCATTATGGGGATTATAGAAACATCAGGTAGCTTTGGATTTCATCCTGATGAGGAATCAAGCCCTTCATTAGAACTTGTATTAGGGAGTCTAAAGAAGAACAATTCCCTATAGCCATAACAAATGATACTGAGTTGTAGCCTACCTTGAGGAAAATTGCATATCTAAAGGCCCAGTTGTGACAATATGATAGCAATAATGGAAAGTTGGATGCACTGGCACAAGTGGTAGGAGAGGAGATAGAATGAATAGAGGAAAACCTTTCCCCACTTGGAGCCACAAAGAAACCTACATAGTATCAACATGCAATAGCTATCATAGGTGATAAGGTAACTAATTATGTCTTTTTCTATATTTTCTATAGTTAAAATTTAGGAGACACAAAGGCCATGTAGACTAATGGGCCTAGCATTGAGGAAATGTTATGGAAAAGGGACATGGCCATTAGGGCCATGCAAAAAGAATGGGCCCTACAAGAAAAAGAACTTAAAGATAAATTCAGTGAGGAATTGAAAGAAAAAGAAGAAATGAAAAGATTGAATGAAAATTTTTAAAAATGGCCCAACTTACTATATAGTTGATTGATTGTAGGCCCCCAACTAGGGTGTATGCCTTATACATGAAAGAGAAATGGTTGAGTTTCTAATTTATGAGTACATATTGTGATTTGTCCCCTAAAATAGACAATCTAAGATCATTTTTCAAAGCTTATTATGGAATCATGGTTGAAATACAACATCAACTGTGTAAATTTTATTTGTATGATCTTGTTGTCTTGTATAATTCAAATTGGAGTCCCAACTTGTATGTTAGGGATGTGCAATTAAAAGCTTTCAGCTCCTTCATGTGCAATGAGAAGAAAAGGGGAGAGCATATGCTGAAATACTTTGAATATGAAAAATCTACCTCTCTTTGAATTAGGGGTGAATCCAAGAACAATAACAAAGTAGGAGATGAGTAGGTAGAACTGATGAACATGCCTGAGGTTGCCAATCCGATTATGTATGATCAAGTCATGGCACATAATCAATACTTGGAACTAGCACCTCAAATAGGTAATGATTCATTTAGATATTATAGACAAAGGTGGAAGGAATTGTTGAATGTGCAAGACAACTGAGAGGGGGGTGAATTAGTTGTATCAAAATTTCAAACCCTCAAAAACATTCAGATCCACATTAACCTTCAAACATGTTATGATGATTAAGCATGAAAAGAAAATAACTGAAACTGAATCATAACAACACCACAGACAAGAGAACACTAGATTTTACGTGAAAAACCCTAAAAGGGAAAAACCATGGTGAGGATTAGCTCACAATATAATGTAGTAGCAATACCAAATTACAAAAGGCTCATTGCCAGAGGGCTCACTGCCCAAAAGAGAGAATGCTCATTGCAGGTGGACTCATTGTCCAAGTGGACTCACTGACCATTGAGAAAGAAGGAAAGAAGAGAAGAGTGGCTCACTGCCAAGCTTTGAATTGATATAATTGCATCTAACCTATGCATGGAGTTTAGTTCTAATGAAGCTCAATATCAATCACAACACAAACAACATCTTCGTAGCAACACTAAAAATAGTAGACACCTTCTGCTCATTGCATCTAGTAGCCTAATACATGAAAGCTTTCACTGCCCTGAGCAAATTCATATCATGAACCTCATATCGCTTATGCATAACTACATCCACGACTCCTTGACACATATTTATACCATCATCAATCATGAAAACATTCTCCAAGGTTGGCAACACGACTTAACCCATAAAATTCAAATTAGGTCTGGACCTAAACATTCCTGCAGAGGAAGGGAACGAATGTAGACCACATCACACCTTAGCACGGACCTAAATTCACTCTTACATGCTTCATCACGCTTTCACTTTCACCAAAGCACAACTGCAAATAGTGTAAACAACCAAGTCGGCCATCCTTGTGCTAACACCATAAAATTTTAAATGCACGCTTCCTCAAAATCACATGACGACATGCGGACCACACATCAAGCTCGAACATGATCTAGAAACATCCACAAGCACCTGAAAACCAACAAATTCTTTACAACATCTTTCACCTGAAGAAACTTCACACCGAAGTACTTAACCAACTATATCATGCTTTGTCATCATCTGCAACTTAAGAGATGTACTTGCGGAGCACCAAACCATGAACCATTTGAACTGAAGAAAAATATAGACTTTATAAGCACACATCCAGAACTACAACACTTGAAACCATTCTGCAGAGAAATGCGGAGCAAAATACTTTCTCCCAGGCACACTGCAAACACTGTTCTCAAACTGGTGAACACAACTTCCATTGCACAATGATCTTGAGCACCAAATTTTGGATTTAGCATCTTCAAACACTTCCAAAAAACATATCCAAATCGTATACTTAGATTTCCAACACAAAAGAAATGCAGAGCAAAAACTCAAACAACACTTTGTAAGCCAGAAGACTTCTTCAACACACTGTTTCCAATATTAAACAAATTTTCTCAAAAGCACTTGGAAATCCAACAATAGAAGCATATCCTCAACATCTTTAGCATCTCTACAAAGCAACCAAATCACCTTTAGCAAAGCAACTAAATCAAACAACACCAACCTCATCAGAAGACATAGTTGACACCAGTGACAACACAAGCTTGTTGACATCAATGACAACACCGATTAGTACATACTTGCAATAGGAACTAACCCTTGAGCTACAGTTAAAAGAGCCCATTCTATGTATAATTTTAGGGCAATTGTTCAAAGGGTGCATAGACACATTGATTCAGCCAAGTGGTTCCGGTTGGATTAGTTACCTTTATCTTTATGACCACCTTTGCTTTTTGTTCCCAATCCCTAGTTGGAAGGGGAATCGAGTAATAGACACAACAATAGAAGATACGAGATGGAAGAGAATTGAGGATAGAAAAGGTTTTTATTTGAAGCAAGTTGAGGGCTCCATAGATCCATTTGATTTCAAATAATTATGTTTAATATTTATGTAGAGGTTTTAGTTTCTTGAGAACAAGCAATAGCTTAAGTCATGGGGTGTGATGAGCCTAATAATTGTTTTTATTTTATGCTCTTTATCTCCTTTAACCTGCATTTCACATAAGACTAAACTCTTTAAGTACCCTTTTTATTAGATATTCCTACAAAGCACAAAGTTTAATATGTATGTTGTTTATTGGATGATTGTGTATTTAAAGTAGTTGTTTTAAAGGCAATATAACATCTCTTGTCTTAGTTTTGATAATTTCTATGCTCCTAGGTTATTTGATTGCAACAAGATGATTGTAGCAGAATCAGTCATTGGCTCATAGCAACTAGGATTTGTTCCTTGTAGCCAAGGTTGCAGATCATATGTGGCCAAGATTGTAGTGGACTTGTAGCTGAAACTATAGCATGCCTACAGTAAAGAGATGAGTTGGGATAGTGGACAAACTTCAACTTCTTGTATGCACAAAAAAGAGTGTGTGAAGATAGATGAGTCAACTAACTCAATCTTATTTTTCTCAATAAATTTCCTATCATTCTTCTTTCGGGCATGTGCAATTAAATATTGTATAGTCTTGCATATTTGGAGTAGTGGATATGCATGTAGTAACAATATATATTAGATAGAATCTAGTAGAGGATATGAAGAAATGTAGTGAAGATATTGTGACAAATTGAATGTAATGGATTTTGTGAAATCAATAGAAGAGTGAATTTTTGTTTTCTCCATCTCAGTACATTGTTGCAAACAATTCTAATTTAGTTATTAGCTCAGTAATAGGGAGAGAAAAAAGCCCAGTTTTATCCAAGCAAGGGCCCACTTGTTTTGGACTATAGTTGGGTCTTTGCCCTCATTAGTTTAGATGTACTTATAGTTCAACATATTTTTTATCATAAGACTTCAACTTGTATCTATTAACTAGTGTATTCTCTAATCTAATTTAAAAGCTTTCTAGTTTTAGGATAGTTTCCTTTATGTGTTAAGCATTTACTTTCTTAAATTCTATCCTTTCCTTCCTTGTACATAGCATTCTGGACCTCAATCTCTTAGGAATCCAAAAGCCATACATATAGTATAGATACTGTGCCAATAAACATGTCCCTGGGTTGGCAATTAAATGAAGCACGACATGAACCAAGTGGCTACTTGATTAATGGATAGCCTATTTGTCGGGTTGTGTGAGAGTTGTTGCTCCACTAGGTTTAATTGGGGATTGTATTTATGAGTGTAAAATTGACCCATAAAAATCATTTCTATCTAGTCATAAATCTAAACCTAAAACTTCTAAATTTAAAATTCTAAATTAAACCTTATCAACCTTTTCCTACTAATAGTTTTAAAAAATAACCATCACCAATGTTTACATATTTTTAAAATTTATAAAGTTACCATTTAAAAATATTTTATGTGGATGGAAAAAATTTCTCAAAATGGAAACCAAGCCTTATACTCTCATATTAATATTAAGAAGTATCTTAAGAAGCAAAATCTTTAGAGTATATTAAGAAGTATCTTAAGAAGCAAATCTTTAGAGTATATGTTGAAATATGTGGAAACCAAAATGAATATAAAATTCAAATGTATTAAAGTTACACAATTATTAGTCAAATAATATACTTCACAATAATTTATATCTCTGAAAAAAATTATACATTAAGAGTAAGAGAAACTTGATAGAAATTCTCTTACCTAGTATACACTTAAAAGACTATTTAGTCCTCACTCTATGGAAATCATTTCTTTCCTGAGTGAAATTCACTTTTTTCTTAGCATTACTTTCAATATTTCTAGTCTTGATCTCTACAAATCCATATTTATCTAAATAATAGTTATCTATAAATACCAATTTTAGATTGACAAATAATTTATGAACTATTTGCACATAGAAACTAAAACTCTCCTAGGAGGTTTAGATGGCCTCCTTCCATGTTGAACAGCAAGGTTGTTTAGTAACAACACATCCCCATCTTGCAACTTCAAATTCACACATTGCTCATCCATAACGTGCTTGAATACTTCCACAGCTTCAATAGGAATAACAGACTCATCTCCCAACCTAAGCAATTGGTTCTTGCTTCCTTGACCATACCCTGCTATGGTGGTGAACCAGACCTCCGTTCCTTTCTCTTTTTCCAATGTTCTAATCATTTCCAAAGGCCCAAATTTAAAATCTGCAATCCCATTTTCATGACATTCAAAATGCATGCAACCCAATATGTCAGCAGCCCTATCAAGCAAGCAAAACCAAATTAAGATCAACTACAATGGCCATTATTTTTATTAAATTATAATTAGTATTAGTAAAAAGTGGAAGGATGAAAATTATTTTTAGGTGTAGATTGGTAAGTGAATCTTTTTACTAAAAAATACAAGAAATGTATTTATTGTACATCCTAGTTTTAACCTCCCAAAACAAAACCTATGATTTACTATCAACACATTTATATGTATAATCTATACATAAAATCTATTATTAATTGGTATATATTTTGATAAGTTTGAAAAAATATTATAGATATAGAAATTTTATTTAAAAAAAGTATTGAAAAAATTATATATTTAAAAAATATTTTTATTTATAGTAATTTAAAAATTATTAAAACCTAATATACCTAAATTTCATAAGAAAAACAAAATCAAATTTTATGACTAAAAAGTACAAATTATATATTTATATGTGATTTTTAATAGCTTTATTTAAAAAAAATCCTAAATTAATTTTTAAATTTTAAACTTAAATTAAAAAGTATTTTTAAAAAATTAAATAAAAAATGCCTTTCAAAAATTTTTAAATTAAAAAATGCTTTTAATTTTTTTAAATACAAACTGTAAAAATGGAAGGGCAAGAGGAAAAATTAGAGAAAAGGCGTTTTCTGTGGATAAAAATAAATAAATAAAAATAAACCATAATTCTAACAATAAATTTATAAATTTCATGTAAAATTTATATAAACATTTTGAAAGTTATCACTGCGCCACAGACCACTATTATTAGAGAAAAAGTGATCAGCATTATCAATCACATATGTTTGCATGTTTTTAAAATGAAAAATACTAAGCTTCCCTGTCAATTGCTGATCAGTTTTTTGTGTCAGAAAAAAAGTGATTGTTAGGTAGAACTTCGTTTTTCAATTTTGAAAACTTCAGTGCTTGTTTGGTAGAACTTTTTTTTTTCTACTTTAAAACTTTTGTAGACCTGCTGATCGTTATGGATATCTGTTTTTTGGTGTAAAATTTATATGAAAACTTAGCAAATAAAATTTGAAAAAACTTGGTCTAATTGACAATACATCACCTTTTCTTTGCTTCTTCTGGGTCAGAGGTGTCAAGCACAGTTTTCCATGTTTTGGAGATGAAGGAATTGAGAGTATCTTGGCTTGGAGTTGTGATGCTGAAGAGCAACCCAAAATCCCTAACTTTCTTTACAAACTCTGGTAGAATTTTTTCCATAAGTGGAGGAATGAGATGGCTTAGAGCTATAGAACTTTCACCGCCTTCTGGAGGTGCAGTCTCACAGAAGAAAAGCAGCTTAGAGGGCCACTCTTTCATCTGCATGAACATGATCACAATCTTCTATGTCATAGTTTTTCTTATAAAAAATACAGTATACAGTGATTAGAGTATTCTCCACCATTCTTTCATCTACATAAACATGATCACAATCTTCTATGTCATAGTTTTGCTTTTAAAAAATCCAGTATACAGTGATTAGAGTATTCTCCACCTTTCTTTCATCTACATAAACATGATCACAATCTTCTATGTCATAGTTTTTCTTTTAAAAAATCCAGTATACAGTGATTAGAGTATTCTCCAACATTCTTTCATCTACATAAACATGATCACAATCTTCTATGTCATAGTTTTGCTTTTAAAAAATACAGTATACAGTGATTATAGTATTCTCCACCATTCTTTCATCTACATAAACATGATCACAATCTTCTATGTCATAGTTTTTCTTTTAAAAAATACAGTATACAGTGATTAGAGTATTCTCCACCATTCTTTCATCTACATAAACATGATCACAATCTTCTATGTCATAGTTTTTCTTTCAGAAAATCCAATACAAAGTTATTAGAGTATTGTCCACCATTCATTGTATTTCATGAATTCATTAGACACATGTTGTTTTCTTGCTTCACAAACCAAGCAATGCATCTCCTACAATTTATCATTAAGAAGACAACCCAAAGAAAGAGAGCTCAAGGAGAAACTTTGTTTAGAAGACGATTTGGATAGAGCTTTTAGCCCACTCTTTGTGACATCAATAGATTACATATAGATCCAAATTATCTTCTAACCAATTTATTTCTAACATGGATTGCCCAAGCTTGAGTTCTCTTTGACAATTACTCTAAAACCTAAATGATGAGAAAAAACCTTACCAAAGCCATCTCATGGTGGAAATCAATCGTCTCATGCAGGGGACCCTCATTGGCAGTGTAAACTCTATCAACAATTTTAGTTCTTGCAGCAAACCCAAGATACTGCTGCTCTTCCCATCCAAAAGCTTCAACAACCACCCTGAAATCATCAGCAGACCTCACAGCAAATCCTCTAAAAAGCAGAGCATTGTTTTTCACCACTTCATCTTCCAACCATGCTTTGTTCCTTCTTATCTTTTGCACCAAAGCTTGAACATCTTCCTTCTCAAGATCATTTGGAGGTAATAAAACTTTGGGAAATAATTTACCATCAATCACCTTCTGCTCTGCTAATCTTCCTTCCACAAAATCAGCTACAACACTATTACATCCGTCTAAACTCCCCATTGTCGTAACTTTCATTTACTAACTTGAGACTAATCCCCTTCTTATATATAGACAAAAGTCTCTCCAACAACTAGTGGCCTTCTCAAATTCAGCTGATTTGTCAAGTATATCAAAAAGGTATCTCCCAACGACTCCTTTGCTTAATTGCCCATACTCTGCCATCTGTTCAAATTCTATGTTTATATACATCACTGTAATTAAACGTCGGCTACAACTGTAAAGTAAAAACGTGGTGTTCATGTGTCTCTTTCCAAGACTTTAATGCGCATACTCTCCCATGCGCATATCAATTTTAGGAAAGAGGAATAATATGTGCAAGAGACGTGTCGAAGAGCAATAGTAAGGTGATGAGTTTTTTTCAATGTCAGGTTTGAAAAGTAGACCTGCAACTTAAAAGTTCATTGAATTCTTGTGTCGGCAAATAAGGAAGATGACCGAGTTCATAAAACTACTACTTTGACCTTATCTTTTGGCCTTTTTAAATAATTTATTCTAACGTTTGTCTCTTTCCTCATCTAGTAGTTGGACACTTAAGAACTTACACTAAATGGATTGTAAAGGAAAAGATACCCTTTCTTTATGTAAATCTAGGTTAATTAAATAAATGCACACAAATTAGCTATAAATTAATTTAGATTATTTAATATAATTGATAATTGATAATTTAATGAATATATGAGAGTTAAATGAAGAGAATGAGGCAGTTAGTTTTTGTAATGCCTCAAGCTTTTCCTCAAGACGAATAGACAAACAAATTTTTAATGATAAAAATGTGAGAATGACATCCAAACACGAGGATTATCTACTCAAGAGGTAGGTCAATCAGGAGATCCAAGACCTCAACCAACACAAAGGAGTGAAGAACTTGCCACTGACTAGCCATTTTCACACAAAGGAGTGAAGAACTTGCAAAGTATCTCATACATCTCCAAACCAAGATTATAGGTTGGTAAGGTAGACACTAGCGAGCAACTTTCATTCAGGAACTTTTTCTTAAAAAGTTCAAGAAGTGCTCACTATCTAAGGATTGCCCCTATTACTAGTCCAAATCACCCCTATCAGGTCAAATTGCCCTTGTTAGTAGTGCAAATTTCCCAAGTGACCCCAAAATCATCCTTGTTGCTAGGTCAAATCACCCATGTTAGAAACATGTGATTCTCATTAGTGTACTACCTAGAGTTGCACTACGAGGGTCCCAAAGGTTCCAAATTTGATTTCCAAGCTAATTAAGGAATTCCTTACAAGCCTACAACCATCAGTAATCCTCAATAGTAAGTTTTAAACTCACAAGGTAAGAAACAAGGTCAAATGACTTGAGACAAGTTTGGGACGAGGCCATTACAATCCTATAGCAAGACAACACAAAACAAGGCATATCTACTTCAATATAAGTGTTGTTTAGAAATGGATTGAACCAAACATTTCCTATGTACTCTAGGTTCAAATCAACATGTCTAAAATTCACAAATTCTAATGTTTTATTTTAATCCAAAAAGATACACGAGGGGTCTTAACTCCTGCCAAAGAGTTGAATGCAAACACAAACTAATGATTCTAATCCACAATCATAGCAATGTTTGTGGCATACCGCATAATTCATAATCTCATTTCAATTTGAAAGAAGACTACATCTAATAATAAGGACAAGAACATCATAGTATTTCATTTCAACTTACAATTTACCCTATTAAACGAAACAATTGTTGGATTCAAGGCATACAACTGAGAGGGGGGGGGGTGAATCAGTTGTATAAAACTTCTTGTTCTTTCAAACACTTGATTCTTCGTTGTTAGTTAACAGCATATCAATTAATCATCCATGAAAGCATAATACATAAACACAAGAGCAGATAAACATCAACACATTGAACACCAAGATTTTGACGTGGAAAACCCGGTTAAGGGAAAAATCACGGGGTGATGAACCCAAGGATTATTCTCTGTTAGAAGAATAAGAAAAAGAATGGCACTTGCCAATTAGGGCTCACTGCCTGAGCACACTGCTCACAAAGAGGCCCACTGCCTACAAGGAGACACACTGTCTACAAAGTGATAAGAATCACAATCTTGAACTGGAGAATGACATCTCTACCATGTCCGGATCAGTTCCATTTAAGCCCAAAAACCTCTGCTCTGCCTTTCGCACTTCTCTTCGCTATGCCACACTCATCCACACAATCCACACTTCGAAATGAACTCACAAACCGTTATTTATACAAGACATCGACTTAGGAACAAACTTCTAAGTCGGCAAACAACCATAAGAGTATCCGCAAGATGAATAACACATCCGGTCGGCCACCACAAGAACATTCGCAGGATGAACAACTCATCCGGTCGGCTAAACAGAGCAAGAACTTCATCCGGAAGAATAACTTCAATTCCGGGCTCTACTATCAATGCGGACCAACAACACAACCTCAACATGATCCAAGAACCTTCACAAGCCTGCCTGAATGACCATGTACATCCGCACTTTCTTTACTTACTGGAATCTCTTCTCTTCCTTATCCGGAACTTCAAGAACACTGTCTGTCGCCACTGTCATAATGCAAGAGGTACTTCCGGACCTCCAAATCATACACAACTTGAGATGGCACATCACAAGGACATCCCAAAGACTCCTTCCAATCCGCAGATTAGGATTATACAGTTCTGGACCTCATCGGACCTTTTTGTGATCCTCTGTCACATCTGAATACTTGCCGGAACCGGTTCTACACTGACAGCCACAACTCCTTCAGATCTTCATGCGGACCTCTGAAATCTTAACTGAGGCATCTCAAGACTTATATCTACAAACCCTTTAATCCGCATCCTCCGGTTCTCAACCTATACAATACATTTGCCTTCTTCTCATCACGGTTCTTCACTGTTCCTGACTGAGGCTAATTTTCTCAATATCCTCAGCACACAGCTCATCCAATCCTTCTTGTCAATGCAATATGAGTATGTTGACATCAATGACAACACTGGCTCACCTCATACTTGCAACAATCTCCCCCTTTGTCATTGATGGCAACATATGATGTGAAAAACCATCAAGACAAGAACTTCTCCTTTCTGTCACAGCTCCCCCTATCAACAACAACTTTTCACATGTCTTCTCTTCCTTTACTGCTCCCCCTTTGATCATCAACCACTTGTTTTTCACATGTCTTCTCTCCCCCTTTGACATCAATGGCAAAGGACTCATACGTGCAATTCTCATACATCAGAATCATACCAGCTGCTCCCCCTTAGTTGCAGCTCCCCATCATCAATCCGGATCACAAGATATGACTGTGATATCCACCGGACTGATGCACATCAGTGCATCCTAGTTCATCACCAGAGGGGCCATGACCCCTAACTTCTCCCGGAGATATTCAAAAGAGTCCTTGGGAAGAGGTTTAGTAAAGATATCTGCAATCTGATCCTTTGAGGGAACATACTCCAATCTGACTTCTTCCTTGTTCACTTGTTCTCTCAAAAAGTGAAACTTGATAGATATGTGCTTAGTCTTAGAATGCAATACCGGATTCTTAGAAATATTAATTGCACTTGAATTATCACAGAAAATTGTGATAGGCTCCTCATATTCAACTTTAATGTCTCTTAGCATCTGCTTCATCCATAAGATTTGAGTGCAACTACCTGCTGCTGCAATGTATTCTGCTTCAGTTGTAGACAGAGATATTGCATCTTGTTTCTTGCTTAGCCAAGAAACCAATCTCTTCCCCAAAAAGAATGCTCCACCACTAGTGCTCTTCCGGTCATCCACATCTCCTGCCCAATTTGCATCTGTGTAAGCATGAAGAGAGAAATCCGGATCTCTAGGGTACCATAGACCATACTCAACTATTCCTTTCAGGTACCTAAAAATTCTTTTGATTGCCATAACATGAGATTCTCTAGGATCAGCCTGGAATCTTGCCACAAGACCAACAGCCTGCATTATATCTGGTCTAGTCTGAGTGAGATACAACAATCCACCAATCATTGATCTATACTTTGTCTGATCTGCCTTTGGGGAGTCATCATCTTTGCTCAACTTACATCCGGTTGCCATGGGAGTGTTCATTGGTTTTGAATCTTCCATACCATATTTCCTTAACAATTCTTTCACATATTTGGTCTGAGAAATGAAGATTCCTTTCTTTGTTTGAGTAATTTACAGACCCAAGAAGAAATTCATTTCACCAAGCATAGACATTTCAAACTCACTTTTCATCTGATTTGCAAAAGTTTTGCACATACTATCTCTTCCTCCAAAAATGATATCATCCACAAACACTTCAACAATCAAAATGTTTTCATGAACAATTTTGAAATATAAGTTACTGTCAGCAGTACCTTTGTTGAATCCAATCTGCACAAGATGCTTATCCAACCTTTCATACCATGCTCTTGGGGCTTGCTTTAGTCCATACAATGCTTTCTTCAACTTGCAGACCATATCATCATCATCAGACAATTGAAATCCATCTGGCTGTTCAATGTAAACTTCTTCTTCCAGATCACCATTTAGGAAAGCAGACTTGACATCCATCTGATATACCTTGAAGTCTTTGAAGGCAGCAAATGCAAGAAATAATCTGACTGCTTCAATTCTTGCCACCGGAGCAAAGGTCTCTTCAAAGTCAATTCCTTCTATTTGAGAGTAGCCTTTGCAGACCAATCTAGCTTTGTTTCTGATAACTTCACCAGTTTCATTCAGTTTGTTCCGGAAGACCCATTTGGTTCCAATCACATTCCTGTCTCTAGGTCTGGGAACAAGATCCCAAGTATGATTTTTCTCAATTTGCATTAATTCATCTTTCATTGCTTTAGTCCAGTTTTCATCATTGCAGGCTTCATTTACTGTTTTAGGTTCAATCTTTGAAATCAGACAACATTCATCCTGATTTTGAGCAACATTCCTTCTAGTTTGCACACCTTTGCTTCTGTCACCTATGATCTGATCTTTAGAGTGGTTTAGTCTTACATACCTTGGAATTTTGGGAATATCCTGCACTGTTGCTCCTTGATCAGGTTCATTCTGACCTATTTCTTCTTCCTGATTTACTGGATCAAGTTGATTCTGACTTACCGGAGGGGATTGAGTCCCTTGAACCTGAACACCATCTTGATCATCTTCATCAAACTCATAAAATCTTGAAGGCTTCTCAATTCCTTCATCAACTTTCACATTGGTGCTCTCTATCATCTTCCTCAATCTCTTATTGTAACACCGGTATGCTTTGCTTTGTGTGGAGTAGCCCAAGAAAATTCCTTCATCACTTCTAGCATCAAACTTTCCTAGATCTTCATCTCTTTTAATATAACACTTGCTACCAAATACTCTGAAATATTTCACAGTAGGAGTGATGCCAAACCAGAGTTCATAGGGGGTCTTACCGGTGTTGTTTCTGATTTGAACTCGATTGAGAGTGTAGACTGCAGTGCTGATAGCTTCTTTCCAAAACATCTGAGGAACATTTTCTTCCAACATCATTGTCCTGGCAGCTTCCTAGATGGTCCAGTTCTTTCTTTCAACTACTCCATTCTGCTGTGGAGTCCTAGGAGCAGATAATTGTCTCCTTATACCCTGCTTCTCACAAAAGTCAATGAACTCACCAGATGTAAATTCACCACCTCTATCAGACCTTAGACACTTTAGTTTCAATCCGGTTTGATTCTCTACCATAGCTTTGAAGATTTTGAACTTCTCAAATGCTTCTGATTTTTCTTTTAGAAAGGTAACCCACATCATCCGAGAATGATCATCAATTAACAACATGAAATATCTATCACCTTGCAGACTCTTGATTCTTGTCGGACCACAGAGATCAGTATGTACTAATTCCAACAATCCGGTAGAAGACTGATCTTTGCTTTTGAAAGAGACTCTGCTCTGTTTACCTAGCTGACATTCTTTGCACAAACTATTTGTAGGTTTCACCAATTTTGGAAGGTCTCTTACAGCCTGAATATTGCTTATCTTGATGATGTTATCAAAATTCACATGACACATTCTTCTATGCCATAACCAACTCTAATCAACTTGAGCAAACAGACAACTTTTGTTTGAACCAACCAGATGAAAGATATTACCTTTTGTTTGAGCACCGGATGCAATTTCAGTTCCGGAGCTTGTAAAGATTTTGCATTTTCCATTCTTGAATCGGAGATCATAGCCTTTGTCCACTAACTGACCAACACTGAGAAGATTGTGCTTCAATCCTTCAACATATAGTACATTACCTGTTTTGCTCTTTCCATCAAAGGAAATAGTTCCCCTACCTCTGATTCTGCCAGCAGAATTGTCACCAAACTTTACCATTCCTCCTTCATACCTTTCCAAATCTAAGAACTTATTCTTGTCACCAGTCATATGGTGAGAACATCCACTATCAATAACCCAATCATCCTCTTCTTCCACTTGAGCAGCCAAAGCTCTTTCCACAACCTTGTGATTGACAGATTCAGAGGATATTGAATCTTCTTCCTTGATGGCAATAAACACCCATTCATTTCCGGATTTGCTTTCTAGTTCTGATTCATCATCTGTTACTCCTTCATTGTCATCTTCTTCATGAACATAATAGTAGTTCTTTTGAAACCTTTATCTGTTAGTATTAGACCTTGCAGATCTTTCCGGACATCTTGAAGCAAAATGACCAATCTTATTGCAGTTGAAACACTTAAAGGGTAGTTTTCCTTCATACTTACCGGATCCTCTTGGCAGTCTCTTTGCAATGAGGGCTTCAAGTTGAGCTGTTTCTGCTTCTTCTTCTTCCATGTCTCTTCTTGCTTGATCATACCATGACATCTTCCTTGATGAGTTTTCTCCCGGATCAAATCTCTGTTTGCCTTTCACATAGGCACTGGCTTTGAAAGCAGATTCAGTCTTGGGAGGATCATCTCCAAACTCAGTCATTTCAAATGCAGCTAGTTTGCCAGCCAGTTGTTCTCTTGTGACAGTTGTGTGGGCTCTGAATTCATCAATGGCAGCAACCTTGATTTTGTAGGCAGCAGGAAGGGATCTTAGGATTTTGCAGACAATCTCATTTTCATCTAGAGTTCCACCAGCATTTCTAATTCCACATACCAGCTCATTCACTCTTGGCATAAAGGTAGTGATGTTTTCATCATCTCTCATCTTCAATCTTTCAAATTTCCCTTTCAGACTTTGCAACCTTGCACTTTTGACAAACTCATCTCCTTCATACAGAAGTTCCAGTTTAGTTAGGATCTCATATGCAGTTGGTAGGTCAATAACATTTGAGAGATCTGAATCATTCAATGCGCTTAGTAGGGCTTCCTTGGTCCGCAGATTATTTTCAGCATCTGTGATTTCATTCAGAGTTGTCGGACCACCTTGTGGAGGTACATATGGTTTTGAGACCATAGCCAAGTATGCTTTTCCCATACATTCCAAGTGACACTTCATGCGATCTTTCCAGAGAGTGAAGTTGGTTCCATCGAACTTCGGACTATCCTTCTTGTATGACGACATCCTGGATCTCCTCAAGCGGTTAAGCTCCTTTCAGAGGAACTTGGCTCTGATACCAATTGTTGGATTTAAGGCATACAACTGAGAGGGGGGGGTGAATCAGTTGTATAAAACTTCTTGTTCTTTCAAACACTTGATTCTTCGTTGTTAGTTAACAGCATATCAATTAATCATCCATGAAAGCATAATACATAAACACAAGAGCAGATAAACATCAACACATTGAACACCAAGATTTTGACGTGGAAAACCCGGTTAAGGGAAAAACCACGGGGTGATTAACCCAAGGATTATTCTCTGTTAGAAGAATAAGAAAAAGAATGGCACTTGCTAATTAGGGCTCACTGCCTGAGCACACTGCTCACAAAGAGGCCCACTGCCTACAAGGAGACACACTGTCTACAAAGTGATAAGAATCACAATCTTGAACTGGAGAATGACATCTCTACCATGTCTGGATCAGTTCCATTTAAGCCCAAAAACCTCTGCTCTGCCTTTCGCACTTCTCTTCGCTATGCCACCCTCATCCACACAATCCACACTTCGAAATGAACTCACAAACCGTTATTTATACAAGACATCGACTTAGGAACAAACATCTAAGTCAGCAAACAACCATAAGAGTATCCGCAAGATGAATAACACATCCGGTCGGCCACCACAAGAACATTCGCAGGATGAACAACTCATCCGGTCGGCTAAATAGAGCAAGAACTTCATCCGGAAGAATAACTTCAATTCTGGGCTCTACTATCAATGCGGACCAACAACACAACCTCAACATGATCCAAGAACCTTCACAAGCCTGCCTGAATGACCAGGTACATCCGCACTTTCTTTACTTACTGGAATCTCTTCTCTTCCTTATCCAGAACTTCAAGAACACTGTCTGTCACCACTGTCATAATGCAAGAGGTACTTCTGGACCTCCAAATCATACACAACTTGAGATGGCACATCACAAGGACATCCCAAAGACTCCTTCCAATCCGCAGATTAGGATTATACAGTTCCAGACCTCACCGGACCTTTTTGTGATCCTCTGTCACCTCTGAATACTTGCCGGAACCGGTTCTACACCGACAGCCACAACTCCTTCAGATCTTCATGCGGACCTCTGAAATCTTAACTGAGGCATCTCAAGACTTATATCTACAAACCCTTTAATCCGCATCCTCCGGTTCTCAACCTATACAATACATTTGCCTTCTTCTCATCACGGTTCTTCACTGTTCCTGACTGAGGCTAATTTTCTCAATATCCTCAGCACACAGCTCATCCAATCCTTCTTGTCAATGCAATATGAGTATGTTGACATCAATGACAACACTGGCTCACCTCATACTTGCAACAACAACAACAATTGAAAGAATACAATATGGTACCTTCATCCCAAATGTAGATAGTTTACAAATGTTTACAAATTCATTCATGGCTCCAATACAAATTGAACAATAGAGTGACAAAAGTCCTTAATTATACATTTCTCAACAATGCAACAATGAAGGTCTTACATCATCACAATCATAAAGTAAACTTTGCAAGCTCTCCAAAGCATATCCATAAGTCCAACTAGCCCCAATAGTGATCAACACCACCCAACCATGCCAGACCCTAAGGTCCACCCCTTTGTATTGAAAGACATTTGATTGGGAAATCATACAAACTTAAATAATACAATACAGTGATGATACAAGATCAAGACATCAAAACAACCAATAACCATACACATTGTAATCAAAATTTGAAAACAATGATATACAAGGGTTATGGCATCATCACTAATAAAACACAAGAAAATGACGTGAAAACAACCAACATCATGCAATGAGTGTGATGATTTGACAACATTCATGTGAAGAGAATCGCATATACATATTAGGTACCAATGAATTGATAATCAATAGGAGAAGACTACTAGACAGGACGTAAAGTGCATCATGATAGTTTTTAAATCTGCATGTATGTAGAGAAGTACAACACTATCTTAAATGGGGCTTCTCAATGACAATCATCCAATCCTAACTAGATTGGAATGATGTCCCTGCACAACATTCATGAACCCTCTCAAATGTGTTCAATACTAGAAATGACATATCTCTTGATTAAGTGTATTTTAATGTCTGATTCCCAATCAATTTTATCTCATCAAATGTTATCTCCTTCATGCTATTCACATGGGCATATCCCAATTATGAATGGTGGATATGGTTCCACTCTACTCCTAGCTCTAGAGTTGAATCCTAGCACAAAAATGTCCAAAATGATCAAAATATTGTGACACAAAAAATGAGGTCAAAAAATGATAGCCACATACAAAAGATAGGAAATCACATTTCCATAAGGAGACATTTCATCTCACAAAATACAAAGGTTTCACATATCTCAAACTTCAAAATTCACAATTTCATAAATTTCAAGAATTGTGCAAAAATCAAATTCTTTATTAATGAAAACTTCAAAATTTCTTCAACTTTCAAAATACAAAATTTCTAAAAAGAAAGAATACCTTCATGAGCATATGAGGCACAACAACATACTTTTCATATCACATAGGTTTTTGATGAATTTTTTCTAGAGTAATGGCCATAATTTAATTTTCTAAAAATTGAAAACATACAATAAATAAAATTCACAACAAGCCAATCTAAGATTCTTTCTCAAATCACAACTTATGAATTGACCATATGCAATGACCTAGTGTGGGTATGGTCAAAACAAGAATCTAATTAAGCTTGTGCACAAATTTAAATAGAAGAATACCTTTGATTTACTAAGAAAACCCTCAAGCACAAATGGAGAAGACCTTTCTTGCAATCCACACATGCAACCTTGTTAGCTCTACCAAGATCCAATCTCACTCTCAAGCCTTTAGCAATCTTCCAGAAATACATTGTAAATGTTTTGTAAGTAAGAAATAACTCACACAATTGAGGAAGAGAGGAAAAAAAGAGAAAAATTAAGTGTTTCAAAATCCATTTGCTTTAACCTTTTAACTAAAAAATCCTAAAACCTCAAAGTCACTTTTTGTTCCTTTTCACATTCCACAAATTTTTTCCGAAAATGGATATTCTCAAAGTAGATATTTACACAAGATATTTCACTTAGGATTCTCCTCAAATGCTTTAAGGAGAAATATATTTTAAAATGATGAATACAACAATTTCATTACAATTAACTAATGCATTTAATTTCAAATAATCTTTAGCTTATTAACTTTTCTTAACAATCATAATATTAAAACGCATATGACCTTTTTAGAAAGGCAATAAAATAAATAAACTCTTTCTACTTAAGCATATAGGATATTTCACAAACACTCCAAATCGAGCATTTTGAAAAATGATTAAAAGTAAGCATAATCAAGAGCTCAATAAACACACACAAATGATACACACACTTTGTGGGGTTATTCAATACATAGATCTAGAATTGACACTAATTTAGATGATAGTTTCATAGGATTACACAAGATTTATCTTGTAACTCAAATCAAGTGAGAAGGGGAGGTCAACATAAGATATTTACCCCAAATTTTTGATGCAGGAGCATCCAGTGGTGTAAGGGCAATCTTGCATCACCCAAAAAGAAGTTGATTCAAAATCATTGCAGTTGTTTTCATTTCTTTCCATAATTAGTGTTTCTAGTTCCATAATCTCTTGAATAATGATGTAGGACTTTCAGTTTTTCCAAACTGCTAGTTTTGGAAAGTTTAATTGCTATTTCAGGAAAGTTTGCATTTGGGCATAGATTGAAGAGAAAAGTTATAGAAAGCTTCATAATTGAAATATAAGACCTTTGGCAAATGAATCAAGCAAAGATCATTTGTGAGCTGAAAAATATTAAAGTTTTTGTTTTCTAAAAAGCCCCTAAAAATTTCTAAAACAAGATATGAGGCACTAAAACATCCCATAACATCCTAAAAAGTTGATGGAAATCTATTTACGAATTTCTAGCATGATAGTTCACATCGTGAGCTTTTCGGCGCTTAAAACAGTTCATCAATCGGACACCCAGATCAAAAGTTATGCTTCCCGAAAGTTGACCTACTTTTGAGGGAGTTGCAAATTTCAAAATTTAGCTGGATGCCGCAAAAAAGTGCTATTTATGACTATTTTGGGAACCCTGGATAGTGGTAGAGTTAAGGGTGAAAGTGTAGAGTCAAGAATAGGTGGGAAAACAAAAACCCTAGCTGATTTGGGGTTACAGAAGGCAGAAGATTCTAGAGCCTGGTGATGTGTAGCTGTAGTGTGTTGCAGCCTGTGGAGGATTGATTCCTCTAATTGTAATTAACCTTCTGTAATGTAATAAGTTGTCTAAATTAATAAAGAAATATTCTATTTTCTATGTGTCATTTTTGTTGTGTGGTTTATGATTTACTGCCTTCATCAAGTAGTATCAGAGCAAGGGTTCCTGACTGTGTAGACAGATCGCTGACTGTGAGGCAGTTTGCACCAAGACTTGAGGTTGTGGGTTTGCTGCGGAGATCAAGATGCCTCCATGAAGAAATTGTAATGGGAGGAATGCTTTGATGGAAGAGGGTTTTAGAGCCATACAAATGCAAATTGATGCATTGCAAGAGGAGCTGCGAAGAGGGTTTGAGCTGAGAACAAGAGAAGAAAGCGAGGATGAAGCTGAAGAAGAGCTATCTAAGGAAGAACAAGAAGCTGCAGGAGATCCTATAGAAGTTAGGTTGTTGAGGGCTATTTCAAAGATCGGAAAGAGGCCTAGGATCGAAGTTTCTACCTATTTTGGAGATTTGAATCTGGAACAGCTTATTGATTGGATCAATGACATGGAGGAATATTTTGAGTATGAGGATGTGGAGGACCCAGATCGGGTCAAGTTTGCAAAAACAAATTTGAAGGGCCATGCCACTATTTGGTGGAAGGAGGTCTAGTTAGAGATGAATAGAAGAGAAAAAGAAAAGATTACCAAATGGGATTAGATGATGGAGAAACTGAACAAGTAGTTCATTCCTATGGACTATGAGATGGAGTTTTGAAGAAGCTGCAAGGATTGAAGCAAGGTAACAAGTCTGTTAAGGAGTATACAGAGAAGTTTTATAAGATTATTATCAGGACAGGCCATGTAGAGGCCAACAAGGAGAAGGTAGCTTGTTACATTAATGGGTTGAGGCCAAGTATTCAAGAGGAGCTGAGCCTGGTCAGAATGACCACCATAGAAGATGCATACCAGTTTTCCCTGAAGGTGGAAGAGAAGCTGAATAAAAGATTTGATAGCAAGCAAAGGGAAAGAGGTCAAGGTGGAAGGACTGGTGGAAGATCCTATGGAGGCCATAATGAAGATCAAAAGAAAAGTGAAGAAGCTAGCACCAGTCAGAATTAGAGAGGAGGTAATACCCACTGCCCTCGTGACCAGAACAATGGTGAGCAAAGAGGAAGAGGCAGACCTAAGCAAGGACCCAGAAGAGGAGGTTTTAGAGGAACTTCTTTCCAATGTAGAGAAGAAGGGCATCGAGCATACGAGTGTCCGCAACATCAAGGAAGGACAAACAGAAGACTTGAAGGTAATGCATGAGTTGCACATGTAGATGAAGATGCACAATTTGAGCATTTTGAAGATGCTGAAAGGGGAGAAACCCTAGTTGTCAGAAGAACTTTGTTGAATGAGGAGAAAAAACCCAATCAGAGGAAGAGTTTATTCTGCACAAGGTGCAAATGTGAAGGTAAGTGTTGTGATATTATTATTGATAGTGGAAGCACTTACAATCTTGTTTCAGAGGAGATGGTTGACAAGTTGAAGTTGACAAGAAGAAAGCATCCACATCCATATCGGATTGCATAGTTGTAGAAGGACCACATAGCTTTGGTCAATGAGAAGTGTTTAGTGAAGTTCAAAATTGGGGACTACCATGATGAGGTGTTGTGTGATATCATATCGATGGATGCATGTCATATGTTGTTGGGGAGGCCGTGGAAGTATGATAGGAGTGTTGTCCATGATGGCCGTGCAAACACATATTCCCTAACAAAGGATGGAGTTTGTCATAAGTTGAAGCCCTTGAAGGAGGTGGAAGAAAAGGTATGTAGTATTGCCAGAATTTTCTTAGTAGATTGTAGGAAATTTTTGGAAGGTATGAAGCACGAGTGTCATTGCTTTGCATTGATTCCTAAGATCAGTCAAGAGAAATGTGAAGATGTACCAGCAGAAGTTTAAGATATGTTGGAAGAATTTTAGGACATTGTCTCTAATAATGTACCAGAAGGTTTACCATCGGTGAGGAAGATAAGTCATCAAATAGATTTGATACCAGGAGCTAGTTTGCCGAGTAAGGCAGCCCATAGAATGACCCCTATAGAGAGTGAAGAGCTGAACATACAAGTTCAAGAGCTGTTAAGGAAGGGGCTGATAAGAGAGAGCCTAAGCCCATGTGAGGTACCTATAGTACTAGCACCAAAGAAAGATAAAGAGTGGAAAATGTGTATAGATTCTTGAGCCATCAACAAGATCACGATCAAGTACAGATTTCCATTACTCATAATGGATGACATAATGGATTGTTTGAGTGGAGCCAAGTACTTCATGAAGATTGATCTGAAGAGTGGGTATCACTAGATCTGAATCAGAGAAGGAGATGAATGGAAGACAGCCTTCAAGACAAAGGAGGGTTTGTATGAGTGGTCAGTCATGCCATTTAGGCTAACCAATGCACTGAGTATATTCATGCAGCTCATGAATGAGGTACTGAAAGAATTTTTGGGAAGTTTTGTTATTGTTTATTTATATGATATTTTGATTTTCAGTAAGACTTGGGATGAGCATCTGATGCATATCAGAAGAGTTTTAGAGAAGATGAGGGAGGAGAAGTTGCTGATTAATCTGAAGAAATGTAGTTTTGAAAAAAAGGAGTTGGTATACTTGGGATTTGTTGTCTCAGAGGAAGGTCTTAAGATGGACCCAGAAAAAGTAAGGGCTATCATTGAATGGCCTATGCCAAGGAGTGCTACGGAGGTACGATCTTTTCATGGTTTGGCAAGTTTTTACAGAAAGTTTATTAGAAATTTTAGTAGCATTTGTGCACCCCTATAACAGATTGTACCAAAGGAAGGGAGTTTGTATGGACCACGGATGCTGAGGAGAGCTTTAAGTACTTGAAGCAAAAGGTAACAGAATCACCTATACTTGCATTGCCAAATTTTGATAAGGTATTTGAAGTAGAATGTGATGCCTCCCATGTGGGAATAGGTGCTGTGCTTAGCCAAGCTAGAAAACCTGTAGCTTTCTTTAGTGAAAAGTTGAATAAAGTGAAAGAATTATTCTACTTATGATTTGGAATTTTATGCAATTGTTCAAGCATTGAGGCATTGGGGACATTATCTAGTTCCCTAGGAGTTTGTATTGTTTATAGATCATATTGCATTGAGATACCTTAACACACAGAAAAAGTTGAATAGTAGGCATGCCAAGTGGGTCTCTTTCTTGCAGGGTTACAATTTTGTGTTGAAGCATAAGTTTGGAAAACAAAACTAGGTTGCAGATGCGTTAAGTAGGCATGTTGCACTTTTGACCACAATGGAAACTGAGGTGATTGGTTTTGATGCCATCAAAAATTTGTATGAGTCTGATGATGATTTTTGGGAGATTGTGGAACAATTGAAGGCATCGGTATCTAGTAACTTGGATCACTTTAGGGGTGAATATTTTATGCAAGATGGGTATCTGTTTAAAGGAAAACAACTATGCATACCAGTTGGCTCTGTGAGGGAAAACATTCTCAGAGAATTTCATAGTAGTGGGTTGGTTGGACATTTTGGCAAGGACAAGACAATAACCTTGATAGAAGATAAATATTACTGGCCAAAGATGAAAAGGGATATAACTAGGTATGTAACAAGGTGTAGGATCTGCCAAGTGGCTAAGGGACATTCACAAAATACAGGGTTGTATATGCCATTACCAATACTAACTACACCATGGACAAATTTGAGCATGGAGTTTGTGTTGGGACTTCCACATACTCAATGAGGTAATGACTCTATTTTTGTATTTATTGATAGGTTCTCCAAGATGGTTCATTTTATTGCCTGTAAGAAAACTAATGATGCAACGAGGGTAGCAGAGTTATTTTTTTCAGAAATTGTTCGACTACATGGTGTTCCAAAGACTATGACCTCTGATAGGGATACCAAATTCCTCAGTCATTTCTGGAGGACTTTATGGAAGAAGATGGGGACCAAGTTACAGTTTAGTAGTGCCTATCATCCTCAAACGGATGGGCAAATAGAGGTAGTCAATCAGAGTCTGGGAAATTTGTTGAGGTGTGTTGTTGGAGAAAAACCAAAACAATGGGACATGGCATTACCCCAAGCCGAATTTGCCTATAATAGTTCTATTAACAGATCAACGGGAAAGTCCCCTTTCCAGATTGTGTATGGTAGGAATCCTAAGGGTGTTCTAGATTTGGTATAGATACCAATGAAAGATAGGGTCAGTGATGATGGGGAAGCATTTGCAGAACACCTTCAATAGTTGCAGAAATAAGTGAGACAGAAGTTGCAGGCCAGTAATGAGAGGTACAAGAATACAATGGATGCTAGTAGGCGACATCAGCCATTCAATGAAGGTGACTTAGTGATGGTATATTTGAGAAAAGAGCAGTTTCCTACTGGAACATACCACAAGTTGAAGTACAGGAAAATTGGTCCTTGCAAAATTATAAAGATCAATGATAATGCATATGAGGTCAGTTTACCAGATGATCTCGATATTTCTCCTATGTTTAATGTTTTTGATTTATATGCATTCCATGGTGAGGATGATGCTGAAGATAGTCAACCAGAAGTGGCATGGCACCACCACATTCCCCATAAGAAGGAAAAGATTGCACAAGTTCTTGATAAGAACACTATCTACACTCGGCAAGGGCAGTACAACAAGTATTTAGTATAGTGGGAAGGATTGCCACCAATAGATAGCACATGGATTATAGAGTGGGAAGTGTAGAGGTTGGATCCAGTCAAGTGGCAGCAATTCAAAGACAATCACTTGCAGGAGTTGTGTTCTTTTCAACCAGAGGAGAATGATGCAGGGACTTCCGGAGGTCATAACTTTTGACTCGAATGTGGGTTTTCTATGAAATTTTACAGGTGGATGCGTTATGAGGTGACAAGTGGTTTCCCAACCCACCATAGTTGGTTGGACCCTGTCTTGGCACTTTTTCAGGGCTTGAAACTTTCATCTTGGCCCTCAAAATGGCAATTTAGTGTTTTTTTCTAGATTTTTAAAAAGTTGCTTTTGTAATAACTTGAAATTCATGTTTCAAATTTAGAATATTAGTTGGCTTTTCGTCCTACCTTAGTTTTAGGAAGATTTTGGAAAAAAATTGGATTCTCAAGATATGATTGTAAAATTACTTAAAATGGTAAAATCTGACAATTGTCAAAATCTGCTAAAAAAAGTAATTTTTTGATTTGTTTTCTTAGATATAAGAGAGTTTTCTCTCATTCTAGTGGTAGAGTTGATGAATAGAAGTTTTTTTTATGTTCCAGCTTCCAAATCTTTGGCTCTCATATGATTAATGGCACAATTCTGTTGAGTGCATGTTGTTGGCTACATCAAGTGTCAAAATTGATAGGTCCTTGAATCGGCTCTAGTTCATCAAACTCAAGCCTATCTTTCTCAAGTAGTTTCTTCACTGCATCTGCAGTGTCTCTTGCCAAAAATGTAGCTCCATTTTTCAAATCCTTGCCGGTACTGTCAACTCGCTTTTTCTCTTCAATATTCTCTATTGTTTCTCCTTCTTGTTCATCCTTGTCCTTAATCTCCTTTGATTCTTGCTCTTTGTTCTTCACTAAGTCATCTTCACCAGGAGCATCTCCTTTTGTAACCATCTCTATATATTTTGCAGCAGATTGATCCGGAGGAATTTGAGTGCCCTCTGCACCATCAGAATTAACTTCCTCCACTGTCTCTTCATCTCCTTTGTTTAGCATTTCATCTTCCGGAACAGAGATGTCCACTTGTTGTTCACTTTCTTTCAACTCCTTAATATTTGGAATGGATGCATCATCAGTGTCAATCAGTTCTTCTATGACAATATTGAATTTATTTTTGTCCAGAGCTTTCTTCAAAATTTTCTATCTTTCTTTGACTACCTCATCTAGTTCTCCAATCATCAACTTATTCATCTAGATTTTGCTTCTAAATTCCTCTTTGACTTCTTTAAGAATCTTATCTGCTTCTTTTCTGGAGATTACCAGACACAGACTAGACATTACATGTTCCCTTAGCTCCAGATCTTTTGCTTTAGCAGATTCTTTTCTTATTTCCAAAATATTTCTTAAGCTCTTAGGAACTTCTGACAAAATCTCCACTAGTGCTCTGTTGAATACATTCAAATATTCTACAATAACATCTTCCAAAATTCTTTTGTCAGCATTACTATAATGATCATAGAATTTAGTCATTGGTTTTAGGTTTCCATCTACAGTGATTGTTTTAACAATGTCCTCTACAGAAGGAATTGGCTGTTTAGCACCGACTTCTGGCTTATGCCATTTGCTTGACTTTGTGCTGATGGAGGGATTCTCCTTAGACACTTTAGTAACTTTAGTTCTGAAGGCCTTCATCTCTTTAACCTCATCATCTGAGTCAGTTTCTTCTTCATCCACTTTCTCTACACTAACATATGTTCTTTTGCTTTTTTTTTACCTTTGTCATTTTTCCTTCCTTACCAGAGGATTTTTCTGCAGTAGGAGAAGGTGATGCACCAGAGGTTATGCTTGTACTCCTTGTAGACCTTGACTTGGAAGGAGCTTCTACCGGAACACTTTCCTGTTCCCTATCCTACTTCTCCTTCTCAGCCTTTTTTGTTCTTTCCCTGAATTGCCTCACAGCTTCCTTAGTAAGGCCTATATTCTCGGCCAACTACTCAACTTCTTTCCTTACTTTCCTTTTGGTTTCAGGAGTCTTGAATTCAAGATACAGTTTTTGTGAAATTTCTTCATAAGTTCCAAATCTCTCTTCACTCGGATCCCTAGGTTGACTTAATAAATGTTATACATACAGTTCCAACACATTCCCATCTACGTCATACCCCATGGGCATGATCCACATAGCTCTAGGCTCTACTGCTTTCATTTTGCATTGATCAATAGTAACCATAAAACAAATGGTGTCCTTGTATTTTTCAACAACAGTTCTAGGTATTCTATCCCTAGCCTGCTTCATACCCTAGAAGTTTTTGAAGAATCCCCAAAGTGTAGTCTTTTGTGCATCATGACTATCCAAATCACTAAAATAATTCCTAATCTGGATTGCTACTGGTTTGTCACTTGTCCAAATTATATTTTTGTTTCCCAGAAGCTCACTCAAGAAATAGAAGAAGAGACACATAATTAATGTACCAAATTTGAAAGAGTATTTTTTGTCTTTCTTTATCTTGCTTAGGTTCTCCATGAGTTGGTTCAGCAATAGCTCACAGAGATCATAGTCTACACCTTCTTTTACCATCTTATAAGTAGTATAGATGGTTGTTCTGGAAACATAATTTTCTTTGCTAGAGTAATATATCCTATATCCTATCACCATTGATGCAAATATGACCCCATGATCCTCTATGTCATTTATAGTCATGGCTCTCTTGTCAAATTTTTATCCAGTTGCCTTTGTGACTTTTTGATTCTTCACAGCCTTCAACCGGGGCAAGGTACAGGTTGAATTCAGTCCTGTAACTGCCCTTATTGCATCCTTTGTGATTTTGAATGTATGATTTAACCATAGAAACTCATCATGGATATGGCTCAAGACATACCGGACCCACTTGTCCTCTTTTAAGTGATTCATGAATAGATCAGAAAACCTTGAGTCGCCATGTTCTTTTAGAGGTGCATGAATATAAGCCCTAATGTCCTTTGTATGAAGAACTCCATATGGAACATCAGAAAATGCTCCCATCGGATCTACTTCAATGGACTTGAAGGGATGCTTCTTAAATTTTGGCCTAGGCCATTCAATGATGTTCACAACCAGAGGAGTAGCCATTTCAAAAGATTACAGGTTCAAAGCTTCACAGAGAAATACCTTTTTCTTCATAGAATTAGGCTTAGTTGCTGAATTCGTTCTTCACTTCAAATCTCTAAAATTTTAGCTTAGGCACTCTTCTCCTCGTTTTATTCAAATGCAAAGTGATTCAAATGTTGAATGAATGACTTTTATGCTCTGCAAGACCTAATTCACCATTGTAATAAATGCTCTGCCCTAATACATCCAGTTACATTGTTTCTACATACAGTTGATCTTCAATTGCTCCGCAATCAGCCACATTAGCTTATTTTCTTCTAAAGTTTGTTTCAACAGATCTAAAATAGGTTTCTTTATCTTCATTCCTCATTCCAGATTCAGGCACCCACTTACTGGCTAGGGGAATTATATTTTTAATGCAGTTCCCCTTGACCTAGAGCTCCTGACTCAATTCCCAAAGGAATTATTAGGACCGGATTCCGGTGTGGACCCATTGTCAACTTTCATTTCACCTTTCTTCACCCATGTTTTCTTCATTTCATTATGGATCTCATTCAAATCAACTTTGTCCTTGCCTTTGTCCAACCTCTGCTTTATTTTTCCTTTACTTGTCTGTGAGTTCTCCCTTTTGCTTTTGTAGAATTTAGCAATGTGTCCAGATTTGTTGCAGTTGAAACACACAATCTTATTTTTCTGGCAATTACATGTTGGAGTAGGTTTAGATCTACATTGCATTGCAATGTGCCCAAACTTATTGCAAGTAAAACATCTTCCATTGAACAATTATTTGTTTTTAGGAGGGTTCCTTGATCCACTTCTGCATTCCTCAGCCTTATGACCTATCTTTTTTAAATTAAAGCATTGACCGGAGAAAGATGATATATTTTGATTCACTTGACTTCTACAATGATTAGCTCTATGACCATACTTATTGCATTTGAAATAATTGCCATTGAAAGATGGATATCTTTGAGCATTAGGTTGTCTTACTAGAGGTCTTCTAGGATTCCTTCTTTGATTTCTTGCTTCAAGATTTCTTTGACCGGATCCAGAGCTTTCACCTTTCTCAAATCCCAGACCATGCTTATCATCTACCTTATTTTGACTATCAAGCAACACCTCAAGTTTAGCTGAGCTTATCTTGAATTTCTCTTTATATTCATTTGCAACTTCTAGGTCATGTTTGAGAATGACAATTTACCTTTCAAGTTCTTCCTCATTGTCCCTGCTTTCATGTAGATCAGACTCTAGATGGCCAATTATTCTGTCCAATCTGTAGCATTCTTTTGTTCTTTCTTTTAAAGATTGATTCAGTTTTTCTTTAGTCTTCTTCCTTTCTTCAATTTCCTTGGTTAGCCTCATCACCCCAGATTCTATCTCATGTTTTAGGACAACAACTTCTTTTGCTAACTTTTCACATTCCTTTGTCTTCTCTTCTAGGGCCTCATCCATGTCATTGTCTATATTTTGATTTGCTAGTTGAAGAAGTAGCTCCTTCCTCTTTTCATTAGATTTGCTCAATTTTTCTTTTAAGGTTTCAATGAAGTCTTCAACATCTTTGAGGTTCTCTTGTAGATCTCTAATTTCTTCTTTCAATAGATCAAGATCATCTAAGGCTACTTGTAGTTGTTGATTGATACCATCAGAGTGCTTGAAAGAACCCATTTGAAAACACCTTCCTAGATCTTCCTCAAGCTGTTAAACTTTTTCTAAGGAACTCAACTCTGATACCAATTGTTGAGAATAAGGAACACTGAGGGGGGGATCAGTGTTTTGCAAAACTTAATAATTTGTTCCTTTATTAATTTACCACATACATCCAAAAGAAAGAAGCATGAATACAAGAACAGAAAGAGCAAGATCACAACACATGAACATCAAGATTTTTACGTGGAAACCTAGTTAAGGGAAAAACCACATTGGGGTTTAACCCACAAGAATTTATACTCTGTTAAAAGTATTACAAATGGGGAAGGCACATGCCTTTAGGCACACTTCCCAGAGCTCACTACCTACAAAATTAATTACAAGAGTTTACTAGAATGATTGAACTGAGAAATAGCATCTAATAATGCAGAATTACAATTCCAGTTATGCACAATATATTGACTTTACACACTTCATCTCTTTCTGCTCTGCTTTACTGCTCTGCCATGATCCAAAGCTTAAATCTCTTCCCTTCACACTTGATTCTGCTATCTTTCGCACTTATCCCTTCATATTCTCACAACAACTCACTCAAATGCTTGAATCCATTGATCATATATATCCACTACATGAAATAACATCAACTGCAGTTGGCTTTGAGAAAAAACTTAAAGTCTTTTTAAGAACTTGTTTTGTCGGCTGAATCCATGCTCAAATACCGATGCAGACCAAAACCTATACATTCAAGTCATCACACATGTCAGCCAATACCACTGGCTCTCACAAATTACTTAACCAACAACTTTTCCTAAGCCGCACAATGATCAAACACCAAGTCGGCATGTTCTTCACTGGACTGAACTAATTAACAGAACCCGATACTCAGATGCATGTAACTTTCAATCCCTTCATCACTGGAGGCTAAAACATTGGATTTAGGTAGTCTTGACATCCTTAACATTCCCTTAGATCCGCAGCACAATGTGATTACCTATGGAGAAATGCAGACTAATATGCTGAACCTTGTCAAATGCTCTGTTCCTATCTATATGGACTTAGATAAATCTGCACTCTAACTTCCAGTATGACCAAATGATGTAAGGCGGATGTGTAAGATGGATTTAATTGCCATCAATGACAACACTTGACATGCCTAGCAGTGTCTCTTTCCAACACTCCCATCCAAGCACCTGTTTATAAAGAGTTTACAAGGAAAAATAGGAACCTTCTAAAGATGGGTCTCCATCTTGGCCTAAGGACTCTTGTCCAACATTACAACATGTATTTTACACTTGTCACAACACCCCATCCCAATGTGGGTACCTAGTCCCAAGATAGGCTATGACAAATGCTCTTACGCACCTTACAACTATCATAGAATCTGTCATACATGACGGCTCTTACACCTGTAAGAGAATCTGTCATAACTACCTAAAAATAGCATATTCCTCTTACAACATGTCATAACCCACCATGGGCACCCAAAGATGCCTTCCTCAAAGATGCTCTTCGACACATGTCTTCACATGTCATATAATCTTCTATTCTTGACTCTTACGCGTCATAGAACCTGTCAGAGGAATCTATCATAACACTTATGCATCATAACTCCTTACACAGTGCACAAGATGCCAACACATGGCATAAAACCTCTACCACAATATGGGATGCCTATATCCACATGGGATGATTTGACCATCCTAGTCACATTCCAAGTGGAGTGACAACACATCATGCCACTTCACACTAAATGACAAAATAGGATGTGCAACATAAATTACAACATAGGTAATTAAATAAATAAATAACAAATAACCAATGCTAGGAATTACCAAGGTTGAGACACCTTAATTCCTAGCACTGAGGTGGCATTTGCATTTGTGGAGGTGGGCCCCCCAAGGCCCAGCTCATTGGCTTGTTCCTCAACTAGAAGGGCCTCTTGGACCATATTGTCTAGAAAACTAATTAAACCCATAACTTGATTGCTTCTGCCCTATAAAATTTAGCCCTTCTTCTACTGATGGTATCTTCTTCAGTCATGTTTTGATCTTAGACAATAATCCACGTGCATTTGTGGGGTGACTTTTTTCATAGATTCCACATTATTTTGTTTGATTTAATGGATATTCCCTAAGTGGATGCTTTTCTCTACACCACAGGCAATAGATGCCTAAAGGTTCAGTAGTTTTCTCTACATCGTTACCACCACTTTTCCCTTTCTTTTATGTTTTATTACTAGCTCGTGTTTAGGAGTAATTTCTGCTGAATTCTATAATTTCTACAAAACATAATTTGTTGATGTCTCCTTTCCCCATAAGATTTAAGGCTTCTCTTATTTCATCATCGATTCCTCTTAAAAATATGGTTTTTCTAAGTTCTTCATCCAAATTTCTACCACATCTTCTATGGACAAATAAAAATTGATCCACATAGTCTTCCAAATTCTCATCTTCCATCTGCTTCATTCTGAAGAGCTCATCTTTTTTGTCCCGAACTCTATATTAATCTTGGTACTTATCAAGAAAGGCAGACTCCATTTGATCCCAAGATGTTATATAATTTGTTGTTAATCCCATGAACCATCATAAGGAAGATTATTTTAGAGTAGAGGGAAAAAAGTTTCAACTTTTGATTATTTGTTCCATAATCGTATGTCTGGCAAAGAACCTTAAATTTGAATATAAATTGTGTTGGAACAAAATTTTAACCCTAAAAAAATTGATAAAAATCCATTTCCCATCATCATGTTATCTCCAACATATCATTTCAAATTTCCCCGCTCAACCCTAATAAGTTCATATTTTATCATTTTAGCCCTAAAAACAAAAAATCATATCAGAAAAGTACTTCCATGTCATTAGGTTCCCCATAGAGTCTCTTTTGATAAAGCCAAAAGTAAAATATCAAGGGATAGGGGAGTCACTGTGGAGTCTTTGATAATCTGAATGATCAGAAGGGAAAAATACATAACTCGGCAACATATCGGGCTGACATCAAAAGGTCAAATGGCCTAATAGATTGGAGTGTCAGAGTGAGTCTTCCAAAGTCTCTTCAATATTCTAAAGACATAAAAGGCATATCGAAGGGATTGATAAATATCGATGTGACACCGAAATGTGTCCCGTTGATAAAGCGATAAAGATTAAATCAAACATTTCGAAAAGAAACTTCAGAGTATCAGGGTAACTCAATTCCAAGTCCCACTGATAAGCTACCAGTGATTATGAATAAAAGAAAAACATTAAGGATATTTTGAAATGACTTTGGGATATCAAAGAGAGGTGATATATAGTCCCTTCGAAAAGATGAACCACATAATGAGTAAAGGGATATTGAAGAGACATATGAATATCGAAGATACTTTTATAAGAGGGGATTTTGGTGTGACACCATCCAAGGTCATTTCGAAATCCTGAAGGTAATAAAAAATAAAAAAAACTATCAAAAGACACCTCAATGAAATTGATCATCCCGATAAAATAATGACAAGACATGCTTAGTGGTGATCAAACAGCCCTTATTCAAAAAATTAAATGTCCCTTCAATGGCATGAAAGCTGCCATGAAAAACCATTAATGCATAGAGCCAGGTATATCGAGGCAAATCCTGAGAGAATTTTAACCATGAATCAAACATGATGAGCAAGGGCAGGACACTACGAAAGCCGTATGTTAGAGCCATATTAAATTTTTTCACAGGTTCTAATGTTTTTTCTTCAAGCCTATGTCATTAGGTTGATATATTTCCAGGTTTAGGATTCTTTGCAAATTCTAGGAAACACTAAAACCCTAAACCCCCATGCCAAAGTAAAATATGAAGGTCAAAATCATTATATTTCTTCAGTGACCGCCTGTCCCCGTTACCTATGGTTTAAGTTGCCCTCTTATGTCCCCCTTGATACGTTGTATGACTGGCCCCCTGCCAAGTAATTACCTTTTCCAGCCCGCGCCCTGAAAATCTTTATTTTAGTTGCCAAGGTCACATCCTACTAATTCTTTGTTGACAAGTGGCGATGGATGGTCTCATTTCTGCCTTTCTGCCAGCAATAAAATATTGACAATCTTGGCACCTGCGGAATTGTGGATCGAGTGAAAGTTGGTTGATGATTCTCGAGGATGGCAAGCGGTGGGCCCATAATAGATGCAAAAGGTTTTCTTTATATTTCTGTCGTTCCACCATGCTTCACTAAGAGGACCTTTTGGGTGACTGTGAAATTGCAGAATAAGGTGCCAACTCATAAAAACCATTTCCGGTTGCCAGAAAAGCAATAATGGTGGGCCCTGTCTAGAGTGGGGGCAATCTTAATTGTTTCTGCCATTCTGTCAAACTTTATTCTATAGTCCCATCTAGTATTTACGGAATGGAAGAAATCTTGACATATGGCATTCTAAAGGGCTGGGACTAGTGCATTAAGTAGCAAGGATATGACATGTCATCATCTTATGGGCATGGCCACTTGTTGGAGAGTTGTCCTGAATTTCATGCAGTTGATCCAAAGGTTGTCCGCCATTCCGCCAGGATCATATCTCTGGTTGTACCTCTCGCCTGTGGAAATGCAGAATATGGTCTTAATTACACTTAAGGGGAGATATTTTCTTAGGATCGTGGTTAGCAACACTACCTAGGTGGCAAGTCATCATTGGGAAAGAAAACCATCATTTTCTTACCTCATCAAAGACCAAATCAGCACCATTCAAATCAAGCCAGCTAAGATCAGGGTCAACAACCAGAATTTAAAAGTGTGACAGGGAGATATGTTGGCACTGATCTGATAGTGTTTTATTACAAGCATTAACTACTCAGGCGTGTGTTGAGTCTCCATTGTAGCCACCATATAGGAATTTATTAATAGAAATATTTGGCTTATGCAAGCTCGACCTTTAGAAATCCGTGCTTCTACCAGGATTGACATTTCATCTGCTGTGTGATGAAATTTGACATAATGACAATGCTAAAATGAGGAAACGAAGACAACTAACCTGACATGATTCAATTCAAGAAGTGACATTCCCAGTTATGCAGAATTATGAAATCCAATCTTTCAATTCATTTGTGGTAATCTCCACAAAATTTCCATTTATGACTGAAATGCGTTGAAGTGACTAGAAATTAATTGGACCAAAGATGTGTGGATGTATGCTACATCCTAAAATTTCTATAAAAAGACAAGTGTTGATGTTACCCCGTATACTATTTGAAAAGTGTTTTGATAGTATGGCTTTCCCCTGTTCCTATGTGATCTGTGTGCTCCCCTGTTCTATTGGGTTTTCTTCCTTGTTCTCATGGCTATTAATCTATTCTTACAGAATTAGAAAGACCTAGAATTATCTCCTCTAGAATAGGTGGTGAAGGGAAAATTAGAGATTAGTAGCAACGTCCATTGAGCCTCTGTGATTTCTTCTTCATTCTCTTTATCTCATCTGATGATGGGTCCTGAGGGTTTGTCTCCCAACTCTAGAAGTTCCTTATTTCTGTGAGTTGGCAGATTCCCTTCTGGAGTAGAGAAGCTTCTCATCTTCCTCTACCCCTCCCCTACATCTAATTTTCCTAACAGAGCATCAACTCTAGGTGTAGGGAGATTGCCCCCTAGGATGATACAAATAAGGGATAGGAGGAGAATTGTTGATGTTGCTATTGTTCTCTTGGCTTGGCTCCCAATACTTTTGAGGCCATCCAGGTGTGGATTCCCCAAGTTTCTACTCGGTTGAAGTTGCATGATACTTCGAGACTTGAAGGGTGAAATCTCACCTGTGTAATGTGTTGACTTTTTCCCAGACTGGATGCTTATTCCCAGATTTTCCTACAAGGTAGCCATTAGTGATCAACAGGATCTCTGGGCCAGGGGCCAACAGTGTAGGAGATAGACTCTATATTTTATCTCCTCTTCTTCTTTAGGCTCTGCAAGACCTAGGGGGGTATTCCCTACTCAACATCCATGAGGATATGCATACAAAGGCTGGGATGCTGACAGAAAGCAGATAAGTCCTCCTGTAAGTAGACCAAAACTGAAAGATAAGAGCAAAGGGGCTAGCTTTGGGCCTATTTGCAGTTGTAGACAGAGGACTGAGGATCCTAAAACTAATTCTAATGTCCTAATGGTTGTTTTAGATTTTGATTTGGATTTTAAGTTTGGATGCAAAGCTGGACATGGTTGTAACACAAACACAAATCAAGATTGGTGCCTATCCAGGGCCTGGAGTCAGTAGACATACACCTGTGAATGATCAACATGAACAGCTAAAACTGGGTTTCAGGGGGATATATGTGATACCTGCCTTACAGATATCTCCCAATACAGAGTGTTAAGTTATCTCTACTTATGGCATCCCTACTGCAGTATACCCTTCCCAATGTTCAACCTGAAAACAGTTTAATCTACCCCTTGAGCAGAAGTTAAAAGATTAGACATTCAACATAGGAATTCTATGCTCTAGAATCTAAACATTACCCAAATATCCAGATTCAGAAGAAGAATACATGCAATACTGGAGACAGAATTAACAAAACACATGCTAAGATAGCATTTCTCATATAAGATTAATCATGAAATCAGTGGGTTCGTGCCAAAACATACAACAAGAGATACATAGACTCACAGGTTTAGCTGTACAGAGCAACCAGATCAGCTTGTTTTGAATTACAGAGCCAAAAATCTTCAACTTTCAACAACCAAAAAATGAGTAACACTTCCTGCTTATAACAGCCAGGTAGTGTACCACAGCAATTAATTACATGGTTGACCAAAAATCCCGCCAGATACACAGTATCAGAAAAATGGCGCTCAACGCATTACCAGATTGGCGCCCAAACATGAATGCAGCAGGTAGGGGAGGAGACAGGAAGAAACCTCGAGCCCTACGCCACTGTCCCTTGATGTACACCTTCAATCGGGTACCAGATCCGTCCATACCTCTGCAACCTTTGCCATTAATGGCGCACCAACCCGCGGCCTCGGGAAAATGTCAAACTGTGCATCGCAACCATTTCCCGCCAAGATACCTCATCGTCATGATATTTCAAATATGCAGGATATCAATTATCCCACATGCACCCCGCGGCAACCTTTTCAACACTTTATATACTAGGCCACGAGCATATATAATGTGGGTGCTTTTGCTCCTGACGACACTAGTATAAGACTTCATCGTCATCCTCCAACAGCATGATATCCTGTCGCTTGAAATATCACCCTGACGTCAGCATCATATCGCAATATAACCTGCATGATAATCGCCTTCATCGGCACAACCTGATCCATCGGAGGAAGATCCTCCTGCTTAGCTGATACCAAAAGTCTGGCCGATGAACATCCTGATGACGTCATCGTCATATCCTACTGATGTCATCAGCATATCTGCCTACTGCGCACCTCTTCATATCCGGATGACGTCATCATCATGTTTGCAAATATCGGGGGATCTCCACAAGATGATCAGTGTTAGAAATATGACCCCCCCGGACCTTGGTGACGTCATCATCATATCGACATCAGGATGATATTCAGAAGATAACCGGATATTTGGAAATATCATCCTGATGCACAAATATCATGCTGCACTGTAGCTCCACTATAAGATCGGGGTGATAGATGAATATGCCAGATATTTGAAAAGATCACCCCCCACTAGATAATGCACGAAGCCGGCAGGCGGATATCTCCTTGATATCAGCATCATCAGGATGAAAAAACAATGAACATGAAGTGATACAACAACATCAGGATGATATTGACTAAGATCATCCTGACGTTCAAAATATGATGACCACGATGAATATCGGGTCGCACTTAGAACTTTACAGCAACATCATCAAGATGATCTTAACAAAGATCACCCGATGTTAAAATATCACCCCAGCGAAAGATCATGCAGGTAGACAATATGATGACCCTCGCAAGCAACACGGCGATAACCGGAAATATGATGATGATGATGACGACCCTTAAGAAAAATAGGTCGGGTCGAACTACTTAGAAAATGACCCCTTCGGGAGATCGGGGTGACATCATCATCATAAAAGGGCAGGGTGATAATCGGAAGATCACCAGATATTTGAAAAATCACCCCCCGCAAGAAGATCAAGGCACACTGTAGCTCATCAGCAGGATCGGGATGATATCCAAACATCACCCGATATTGAAACATGATGATCCTGATGAAAAACCAGTTGACAGAAAACATGATGATGCTGACCACCATCGAAGAAAACATGATGATGATGACCTCCTCCTCAGGAAAATATGATGCTGCAGCTGAGAAATGCTGAGGAGGTCCAACACTTAGAACATCTTTAAGGAAGGTGCCTGCATGAAAAATGCTCAAAAATTGTCAGTCAATTCAGGCACTAACACTAGCTCTGTCTGGGGACGTGCAGGTGCAAGACTGCAGCGAGAACCCCAGATCTCTAGGATGCAGACCAGTCCCTTATCCATTGGGCACAGAGTCAAATACTGCACCGACCTGCATCACCAAACACACTTGATGGCCTAAGGCCACCAAGAAAAGAAAAACATGTATCTCCCTTTGTCAAACACTTTGTTTTCATCTGCATACACTGGGTCAAGCTTGGAGATACTACAGACATCCACCCACAAACAAATCTTGTCATCTGCATATTCAACCCTCTGATTTGGCTTGTCATTATCACCCCTGTGCAGATAACCTTCAACATCATGTGACATGTGGGTGCAGAATGTATCAGGCAATGCATACTCAAATGGTATAGAACACAGGTTATCATCTGTATCATCATCATGCATTGCAACATGATCTCCTAGCTAGACTGCAAATAGGAAACACTCAGAGTCCACCACACAACTAGGAAGATCAGGGCTCATTGTATTATATGCTGGCACATCAAAAGAAAAGCTTTCAAAATCACAATTGTGCACATCATGTACACAACAATCAGCAGCACCAGGCTGGAAAAGATCAGGCTCTGGCATCTCTTTCAAATCAGGCACATTTTCACAGTCACTTACCTGATGTATGTTGTTTCCTCTTTCATCAGGATGAGAAACAGAATCCAAGCCAAAAATAGTGTCTAGATCTTCACCATACTCAGACAGATCCTCATCGCCATATGTGTCATAAATGGGTGACCCAAGTGCATCAGTTTCATCATAGTATGCCATTTGTTCATGGGTAGCAGAGCATGCATCTTCATCACCAATGGATTCCCTCTGTGGAGGAGTATCAGCCTGTATGCTTATTTCTTCTCTATCTTGAGCACAATACTCACAATTATCTCCACAGGGCCATTCCAAAAATTGCTCATTGCTGTCCACAACCTCATTGTTGTTTTCATGGTCAGATGCCTCATCATTGCAATGGGAATCCTCACTAGTCCTTTCACTGGCACGTTCAATATTCATCTTTTCATCTTCACACAATGCCTTAATTATTTGGTCATTTGCAGCTTCACAACGATTTTTCACACCAAGGCCTGGGGACAGGGGTTTCAGCAGGTACACATTTCTGATTTTTTCTATCTTTTCTATGAACCTGTATGCCATTTGCATACTTGTCACCTTGAAATCCCTCAGTATTGCACTAAAGCCCTCCTCAAAAGCTTCAAAGAATATGCCAACACAGGCTGAAATATCAGGTCTGAAGACTTCTGGGATCTGTGAAAGGGCTATTGCAAACCTATGACTGAAATCAACACATGGCTCTTCATCTTGTTTTCTGATTCTCATCAATTCTGCAACAAGATCAGCCGGTTCTTTTGCAAATTCTTCCTTGAAACAGTCAGCAAGCTCATCCCAACAGGCAAAGGATTTCTTTGGAAAGCTCAAATACCAGTCTTTTGCTTTTGCATCAAAGGACCTAACAAAAAACCTCATCCACATAGCCTCATCTCTGAATGAATATTTTCCCATAAAACTGTGAAAATTTTGGATATGTGCATTCCCATCACATACATTGTGACCACTAAATCTAGGCATCTGACAGTATATCCTAGCAGGCATAGTTTCTACTTTATAATCCACCCATGACAAATCCAGTTGGTCATACAAAGGATCAAAAGGGCTGAGAAGAGGTTTAGCCTTCTGATTGGCGGACACAACAGGGTTACTACTTTTTAACTGGGCCTGCTCAGCCTCTAAGAATATCAACCTATTTCTTATCTCTTCTATTCTTTTATTCGACATTTCACCACTGAGTATGGGATAATTCATACTTGGATTCATAAAAATCCTACTCTTAGACATCCTTTGTCTGTCTAAGACCTAAGGCTTCCCCTGGCATCTAAATTATGCAACAAAACAGCAAATATAAAGGGGAAGGAACAAGGTACCTTTTCTCATACAGATGCAGAAAAATGAACAACACATTTTTGTCACATCACATACATCCATCTTTCATGTGCATTCAGATCTTTTTTGCAGAGTCGCCACCTCTCCAGAGAGGACAAAATTTTCAATAGCTGAAAGCTACTTTTCCAGGTTCATTCCACCAGCAGAGCATCATTTTGTTGGTGACTCAGATGGGCCACAAGATATAACACTTTTTCATCATTTTTCTCCCCAGCAGAGTCGCCAATTTCTGTTGACTTTTTTCCAGACTGGATGCTTATTCCCAGATTTCCCTACAAGGTAGCCATCAGTGATCAACAGGATCTCTGGGCCAGGGGCCAACAGTGTAGGAGATAGACTCTATATTTTATCTCCTCTTCTTCTTTAGGCTCTGCAAGACCTAGGGGGGTATTCCTTGCTCAACATCCATGAGGATATGCATACAAAGGCTGGGATGCTGACAGAAAGCAGATAAGTCCTCCTGTAAGTAGACCAAAACTGAAAGATAAGAGCAAAGGGGCTAGCTTTGGGCCTATTTGTAGTTGTAGACAGAGGATTGAGGATCCTAAAACTAATTCTAATGTCCTAATGGTTGTTTTAGATTTTGATTTGGATTTTAAGTTTGGATGCAAAGCTGGACATGGTTGTAACACAAACACAAAGCAAGATTGGTGCCTATCCAGGGCCTGGAGTCAGTAGACATACACCTGTGAATGATCAACATGAACAGCTAAAACTGGGTTTCAGGGGGATATATGTGATACCTGCCTTACAGATATCTCCCAATACAGAGTGTTAAGTTATCTCTACTTATGGCATCCCTACTGCAGTATACCCTTCCCAATGTTCAACCTGAAAATAGTTTAATCTACCCCTTGAGCAGAAGTTAAAAGATCAGACATTCAACATAGGAATTCTATGCTCTAGAATCTAAACATTACCCAAATATCCAGATTCAGAAGAAGAATACATGCAATACTGGAGACAGAATTAACAAAACACATGCTAAGATATCATTTCTCATATAAGATTAATCATGAAATCAGTGGGTTCATGCCAAAACATACAACAAGAGATACATAGACTCACAGGTTTAGCTGTACAGAGCAACCAGATCAGCTTGTTTTGAATTACAGAGCCAAAAATCTTCAACTTTCAACAACCAAAAAATGAGTAACACTTCCTGCTTATAACAGCCAGGTAGTGTACCACAGCAATTAATTACATGGTTGACCAAAAATCCCGCCAGATACACAGTATCAGAAAAATGGCGCTCAACGCATTACCAGATTGGCGCCCAAACATGAATGCAGCAGGTAGGGGAGGAGACAGGAAGAAACCTCGAGCCCTGCGCCACTGTCCGTTGATGTACACCTTCAATCGAGTACCAGATCCGTCCATACCTCTGCAACCTTCGCCATTAATGGCGCACCAACCTGCGGCCTCGGGAAAACGTCAAACTGTGCATCGCAACCATTTCCCGCCAAGATACCTCATCGTCATGATATTTCAAATATGCAGAATATCAATTATCCCACATGCACCCCACGGCGACCTTTTCAACACTTTATATACTAGGCCATGAGCATATATAATGTGGGTGCTTTTGCTCCTGACGACACTAGTATAAGACTTCATCATCATCCTCCAATAGCATGATATCCTGTCGCTTGAAATATCACCCTGATGTCAGCATCATATCACAATATAACCTGCATGATAATCGCCTTCATCGGCACAACCTGATCCATCGGAGGAAGATCCTCCTGCTTAGCCGATACCAAAAGTCTGGCCGATGAACATCCTGATGACGTCATCGTCATATCCTGCTGATGTCATCAGCATATCTGCCTACTGCGCACCTCTTCATATCCAGATGACGTCATCATCATGTTTGCAAATATCGGGGGATCTCCACAAGATGATCAGTGTTAGAAATATGACCCCCCCGGACCTTGATGACGTCATCATCATATCGACATCAGGATGATATTCGGAAGATAACCGGATATTTGGAAATATCATCCTGATGCACAAATATCATGCTGCACTGTAGCTCCACTATAAGATCGGGGTGATAGATGAATATGCCAGATATTTGAAAAGATCACCCCCCACTAGATAATGCACGAAGCCGGCAGGCGGATATCTCCTTGATATCAGCATCATCAGGATGAAAAAACAACGAACATGAAGTGATACAACAACATCAGGATGATATTGACTAAGATCATCCTGACGTTCAAAATATGATGACCACGATGAATATCGGGTCGCACTTAGAACTTTACAGCAACATCATCAGGATGATCTTAACAAAGATCACCCGATGTTAAAATATCACCCCAGCGAAAGATCATGCAGGTAGACAATATGATGACCCTCGCAAGCAACGCGGCGATAACCGGAAATATGATGATGATGATGACGACCCTTAAGAAAAATAGGTCGGGTCGAACTATTTAGAAAATGACCCCTTCGGGAGATCGGGGTGACATCATCATCATAAAAGGGCAGGGTATAATCGGAAGATCACCAGATATTTGAAAAATCACCCCCCGCAAGAAGATCAAGGCACACTGTAGCTCATCAGCAGGATCGGGATGATATCCAAACATCACCCGATATTGAAACATGATGATCCTGATGAAAAACCGGTTGACAGAAAACATGATGATGCTGACCACCATCGAAGAAAACATGATGATGATGACCTCCTCCTCAGGAAAATATGATGCTACAGCTGAGAAATGCTAAGGAGGTCCAACACTTAGAACATCTTTAAGGAAGGTGCCTGCATGAAAAATGCTCAAAAACTGTCAGTCAATTCAGGCACTAACACAATGGAACCTGGAAATAGTGAAGGAGATTCTGTCATCCTAGGTTTCCTTTCGATATTGTTCCTTGCACATTTTCTCATCCCTTGGTGTGCGGTTTGGAAAGGTAGAGCAATGGAGGCTCTCATTAAGCACTTTGATGGGATTTGAGGAGTGCCTGGCTCTAACGACATCTGATAAATGCATCCATCATCAAAGGCCCTGCTCCTTTTCCCGCAAACATGGAAGCTGAGCATATAGTTGTGACACGGTTACACCGGCCATTTCTTGCAACTACATCTTTTGGTTACTTAGAAGTTGTAACTTCTTTTAACTTAAGCCTAAAGCTTGTCTACTCCCTTATCTTTATAAAAAGTAATTTAGGGCTTGTGAAAAATATTGGTTCAAGGTCATATCTTCAGACTTAATCTGAAATATGGGATCAATCTGATTAGGAGGAATTGTAAATAATTTGTTTTCTACAATAAATCAGTAATATATTCCTAAGTTTCATTCTGAGTTTTAAGATGTCTTTATAGATCTACAAAGACTATGTTATAAATTTTTGAATGGTTTACTTTACAGTTTCTGTTGAGTCTTCAGAGTATACTATCTCCTACTTCATGTATACAGTTATGCATTTATGAATATATTTGATTAAGGATTAGATTTATTCGTCGCCACAGTTTTTCCTATGTTGTATACTATTCTTGTAGTATTCACTCAAGTAGTGAAATAATTGGTTGTCTAAGGATATAGAATGTATTTCAGGTTTACAAGGATAACTAAGTATGGTAGACTTCAAGACTAGTAGAGTGTTTTAATGTAAGGCATTACTACATCTTTACAGTAAACTAAGTTTTATTATATCATTGTCCTTTGGATGTTTCTGTAAGTTTCTTGACTCTATGGCCCTTGGATTGGGACTAGTCTATTCTAGAATATTATACTAAGCTTACATCCTTCTAATCACCCTCATCATCATTACAAAGAAATCTATGCTTTTTTCTTTTCGGCAATAGGTGTTAGAAGTTAATGTTATTTCACATGTTCCTCTACAAAGAAATAGAATAAATGCTTAAGAAACTAGCCCATTTTTCACTTTATCAGACATTCTTTAAGCAGTCTTATAGGAACATATCTGTTATTGGAGTAGTGTTGTTAAACAAGTATTTCATGAACCCCATCCATTTGAGTAGAACACTATTATCCAAAAGAAATAGGAACACCCTCCTTGGTCTCACAGAGCCTAAAGTGCAGAGGAAAGAGGGATTGAACACCCCTATTTCTTGTTCATTTGCCAATCCCTCAAGGCAGGTTAGTTATTAGAGAATGGCTATCATATAGACCTGTGTGTTTTTCCTTGAGATGTGGTTGGGAATTTAAAACAACCAACACTGTAGTTCAAGAACCAAAAGAAGATATCCAAGTAAGTACTCTAAGATTGAAGTTTACAGCTTACTGGTTCAAATTACATTCAAAAAAGTAGGAATTCTCTTGCATAAGATTATATCATGGAAGAAACAGATGAAAACCCTAAGGGCAAAATGCAAAAACTAGAGGAAAGGCACTTAAACCAAGATTTAATAGATCAATGCTTGAGGTTAGGGCAAAGATCTAGGAGAAATGCCTAGTTAAATCCCCAAGCTGAAAAATTAGAAGATTTATACAAACATGTATGGGATATATGAACTCCAATGCAGGGATATAATCTTTTTCTATATCATTATAGGAAAATGCATAGGCATAAACCTGTCTCCAATCCATGAAGACTAAACCTAGGAATGCTTATAGTGTCGAATGTGTTTGTCAATGTGGAATTGTTGAAAGCAGTGGCCAAAAACTACAATCCGCAAACTTGCCTAGTTGAATTAAATAATAGGTCTAGTTTTATCCCTATTACCAAAGATTACATATCAATGGTATTCTAGTTGGACACTAGTTTTGATGTGAAATTCAAAATTAGGGACTTATTGAATGAGTATTACAACATGAGTAATAACTACAAAAGATGGAGATTACCTTTGCATAGGCCTCGAGATGAGGGGAATAGGCTCAGGGTGTTTTCAGGGGTTGAGGATCCACCTTACTCTATAGATTTGTTTGAGGAATATTTCAAATGTACCTATTATTCTGTATGTCAATTGCTTGGTTTGGAAGCCTCCCTATTCATGGAAGTTGCACCAATGGTCCTGACTATAGATGTGCAGAGTCAAGATGCACAATACCTAGACTATGCAAAGTACCTTGCCAATGACCTTCACGATGAATTGATTGCTATAAAAAATGGGGGTAGCAAATTTTGACATTACTCTTTGCTTATGCATCTTATCTTGTATGAGGGACAAAACATGTGTCTTTGGGATGAGTGTTTGAAAGTAAAGGATTTGGACATAAATGGAGATATTAAACCTGTACAGATGTGGACTGCTATATGGGATAGCAGGTGTGAGAGATCCCACTACCTCTATTTTGAAGAGTATTTTGTAACACATGTATATAAACTACTAGGTCATCCATGTGATCACAATTTGTCAATAGAAATATAGAGGTTTCTGAGGCCAAAGGATAAAAATGAAAAGGGAAAAATTTAGTCACAATTGGGGTGACTAGTATGTTTATAATGACTGCACCAAGATAAGAGTGTTTGGTTATGAAGGACCACCTTTTTTGTTACCAAATACCTATCCAGACAGAGTTTCCTATTTGGAGATCGTTAGGCAATTAGCCTACTCAGATTTCATGCATCTTAAAATTCATAACAAGAAATCATTTATGCCTGGTACTCTGTGTTTTGGAGATTTTATAGTTCTTTCTGATAAAGGATATCAATTGATCGATAAAAAAATAAAACATTTCAGATTACCATCAGGAAATGCAAGAGAAAACTTTGACCTAGAACATTTCATAAATGGTGTCAAAGTAAGTAAAAATTTGAAAAAATATCACCATGTTCTATTTGTTGATGATGATTTGATCATAAATTGTGATGAGAACACATCAGTTGAAAGAAGAAGTTTGTATCATAAAATAATGTTGGTTGAGGCTTGGAGGGTAGCCAAAAACCCCACTTATACAGGAGCTTTTCTAATGTTGATGATCCTATTGAAAGATTGGACATGCTAATTGCACATGCATCAGATTTGACTATGAATGTTCCTCATCATGTTTTTGAGAGAAAAGGGAAATTTGTCAAAGAGACACAAGCTGAGTGTGAGGTACCATTGGGTCATGTTTCCCCACAACCTACAATAGACATCAGTTTCTCTTTTGATACCACTAATGTAGAGGATGGAGAATTTGATATGGGAGATGAAGATTTGTAGATCTATGAGCCTCTAATTCAAAAATATGAACCTCCTGAGGACAAAGAAAAGGTCAACATGGAAGCCCCTGATGAGTTGTTAGAAGACATAAGATATATGGCAAGTAAGAAATTTGTTTCAGATGATGACTTTATCAAGATCCCTAAATTCAAGGCCTTCTTGTATGAGTACAAAGGTAAACAAGCCAGAGAAAAGATGAGAAATATTACTCCTGAAGTACAGGCTGAGGTGTTGCAGGAACTTCAAATAGAAATTGATGTAGGCAACGACCTACATAATGTTTATCTTTAAGCCATGCAATCTGGTTCCTTGGGAAATCTAATTAACAAAGGCAACATCAAATTCATATCTAAGGATAACAACCCCAAAGAAATAAGAAATTAGAGTCTGATCATATTATTTAATGTCTCCTACAAAATCATTGTTAAGGCTCTGGCCCTCAATCTTCACTCCATGCTCCCTTTGATTGTCCAACCCGAGCAAGCAGGATTCAATAAACTTAGATATATTTTGGATAACATCATTATTGTTTGGGAAGGGATGGAATGGGTTCACCACTCTTAGTAGTTAGTTGTATTCCATAAAATTATCTTTTCCAAGGACTATGATCATATTGAATGGTTGTTCATTTTAGCCATGTTACAGGCACTTGGTTTTGGCCCTCGATTCATATAAATGATTCAAATGTTGTTTGCAGATGCCTTTGCTTGCATCACCATTGCCAGCTAGCAATCTAATTCTTTTGAACTTCATAGGTCCATCTATCAAGGCTACCCTCTTGCCTTACGTTTATATTTTTTGGTTGTTGAAGGTTTTGGCTATTTGTTGGCTCAAGCGGTCTCCCAATCCTATGTTAGGGGCATTTCTCTACCCAATTCTTCCCAGCAGCTAGTTAATGCTCATTTTTCCAATGATTCCTTCCTCACTCTCATTGAAGAGGAGAATAATATCAAAAAAGCACTTCATTTCTTGGACATTTTTGTCAAGCCTCTGGCTTAAGTATACAATGGCAAAAGACCCAACCTTATAGACAATCCTTCCTTCCCAAACTAGGATGGATTGACCATGGATAATTCTTTAGGTTCCTTAGAATTCCCTTTTCTTTCTAGGCCTCTCCTTCCAATATATGGCAGGTAGTGATTGATAGAATTGAAAAAAAGTTTCACTACTGGATAACCAAGCCCCTTTTATTAGCTAGTAAGTTTTAGATTTGCTTTAAATTCCTAGCTGCCATGCATGTTTATTATTCTTATTGTTAGGACCTAATATGGATGCAAATTACACCTAAAATGCACCCAATCTCAAGTCCAAGGGACCTCAAGATTGGACTAAATCACTACTATGCTTCTATACTAAAATATGCACCCTATCTAAGCAAACTAGTGATGATATGTCCTAAATGGATAATAGACTAATCTAAGCTAGTTGAATTGCACTAATAGCTATGGATGTGAGCACTCAAATTGGCAGAATAACTTTGCATAAAATGACTTGTTCCAAATGGGAGGTGGACTCCTCAATTTATAGATTTTTGGAGATGGGATTGAAGGGCTAGGATCAATTTGAAGGATCAATGGTTGAGATTGCTTGAGGATCCTCAAGCAAGGAGAATTGGAAAAATGGCATGATTGGATTGGATGTGGAAGTTGCCCCAAGATTCAAGGGATGATTAATGGATGAGAATGAAAGTTTGAATGGATGGATGGCTAGGGTTGAGTAGGTGTATGACATGTAAGGACTCATTTATGAAAAAGTAAGGCTTGGATTTTGTGATGAATTTTAAATTCCATTAAGAGGACAAGTGGAATTTAAAATTAGAAGAATAGTGTTCAAATAGTGCCACATGGAATTTTAAATTGAGATGAATAGTGACACATGGAGTGGGGTGGAAGAAAGAGGACAAATGTACTCAATTTGGAAGATTTGCCCATGCTTCCAAAGTACCACTTGTCATGTACATGTGTGTACATTGAATGATAAGCAGACTTCTAGAAACATGGGGGTTTATAATGATGAATTAATTAAAATTAATTCATGTGCACATGGGTTAGAAGAAAATAATCATGATTACAAAAAGTAATCAAAAGTGCACAAAATAGGGAATTAAATAAATATGATAATTTATTTAATTTTTGGGATGAACTATTGTAAAAAATATTTAATTTTCAAACTATAGTAGAAGAATTTGATTTTTGTGATATGATAAAGGTGCAGAAGAAATTAATTAAATAATTAAAAATTATTTAATTAATAATCAGATTGGATGAAGTGATGCAGGTGAATTAGGGTTGAATGTGTGAGTAGATGAAGTTGGTTGTGACCATTTTCAGGTGCCTACATTTAGAAACTTCTCAAAGATTTTCTTTGGGCCTAGATAGATCAGGTCTTCAAGGATTCCATCATGTTATCTAGGAGTTTTGCTATCTCCCTCATAAAGCTAGAGTGCTTGGCTTGATTTTTAATCATAGATAAGGCATTTCCCTCTATGCCAAATGGATTATCAGGGCCCTTACAGGAAATGAAGCCTAGATAATCCTTGTTTAACATTGTATTAGTGTTAGTGTCCTTTCAAGATATCCAACTTAGAAATGTTTGGATCTAGGTACCCTCCTTACTATGTGGGAGCCTGTCACCATTGAGGGATCTTTTGTCTCTAAAAGTATTTGGAAAGCTTGGAAAGCTATAAAACCTTGGCTCTAATGGGTAGGAGTTGATTTTTGTAATGGGTTATCAATTAATCACCAGTCTATTAGGTGGTCTTCTATTCTCAGCTCTCAAGGCAAGCCCCTTGCCAAATAGCCTTGGATCCATGCCTTGTTTTCTTAGCCTTACTCATCGGGCCACCAAGAATTTTCTACCATGGCCTGAATTCAAGATTATGTTTAAGATTTCTAATCATGACTAGCAGACATTTCAGGCTATTATTGATACTATTCCTCCTCAAATGATGCATAAGATAGGGATTTAGTCTCTCAAGCCCTAGTGGAAAAATTAGAAATGGTATCTGAATACTCCCTTTCAGAATTATAGGCCCTACAAAAGCTATCTATGGATGTCTCCAGATCTCCATATGGTGGAACAGTTTAACCTCTTAGAACTTGTCATTAATGGTTCCAATGCATATGGTTCGCTATGATGGAACCCAAATTGGCTCATTTTTCTCAGTGCATTTTATACCAGGGCCTTCCAATGGGGGCCCATCTTATTCATATGAGCATTCCCAACCCTCATTGTCCTTTTTGTGGACAAATTGAGAACCTCAAACATCTCTTTTGGTTATGTCCCAAGGCTCAAGAAGCTTGGAATTGGATTCATGATTTCTTTAGACCCTTTTGATACCCCCTTTTCTTGGCACATGATTTTTCTTTGAAACTAGCCTTGTCTCCCACTTAAATATACCTAGATCTGGCATGCTTTCAGGATGAAAATTCTTTTTAACCTTTGGAAAGACAACAATATAGCTTTATTTTCTTAGTGTACTACTGATGCTCACTTTTCTCTCTACACTAAAGATACTATATGTTATAATGTGCTTATACAGATCCAAGTGCAAGATAGAAAAGTTGCACTTGAGGTCACTCATCTTCAGGAGCTGCTGGACCATTGTGGGAATGACCCTTGCACTGTTGGTAGGGTTTTGCCTAACTCTACCTCTCCTCTAATAGGTCATCGACATGGGCACAACCAATTTGTTAGATGGGATCATGGATCCCACTTTAGTGGCTCTCAACCTCAAAATTCTAGGGACTCTTCTACTCGTGGAGGATGGTACCAGCCCTCCAGGCTACCCTTTGCTTCCTCTCACGGGCATGTGGGGCCAACTAGCCCGACTCATGTAAGTTTCCTTGCCTACAACTTGCCATCTCTCTAGTTCATGCCCAACAACCCATTGAGGAGAATCGTGAAGAAGAAGAAGGTGCTCTCATTGGTTGGGAGTTGATTGATGATGTTACCCCTAGAGATGTGTGTGGAAAACCTAATGATCAAGATCCACCCTCTACTAGAATTACATTAGCTACTTAGTGCTCTTTAGGCTTGGCCCTTTTTGTTTTTCGTCTCTGTGTTGGACTTGGTCCTGTTAGAATTTGTGGGTGTTTTGTTTTACCACCCTAACATTTTTTTGTGAATAGTGTACTATTTTTATCTTTACTATAAAGTTTGATAGGGAATATTAATCAAAAAAATAATGAGAGATGGAGTGGAATATCTAGAAATGCCAATAGAAACTTTACAATAATGCCAAAGGTATTATGGATAGGAAATTTTATATTGACAATCTAAGAATGTGAAGAGTGCAACAAAATTCTCAAGGTGATCCAAATACTCTCAACTTAACAAAGATAAATATGCTTGTAAAACACCAAGCATATATATCATTATCATGTATAAATCCAAAAATGATATGAAGATCTAAAAATAAAAATAATTGTATCACCTTGTCATGAAACTTACAAAGAGAAGAAGTTTCAAGATGGGTGAAGATAAGTTCAAGAAAGTGTCTCTCTTGAAACAAATCCAACAAATAATAATTTACAAGAATACCCAAGAAGAATCATGTAAACTTCAACACCTAGTGAAATAACTACTACCAAATAAAATAATCCTTCAAAAACAAAAGATCATTGTCATATTAGCATAACCAAGTTGTTGTAGAAAACCAAGAATACATGAGACAACCCTGTAAACTATGTAGGAAGCCAATAGCATAGACAATCTACTGCATGAGAGGTTATTTTAGATAATGTCACACTTTATTTTAAATTCATCCTCATCTAATTTCTATTCTTGGTAAGTGAGTTACGAAATCTTGTTCAAATCTAACAAAAGGTAGGTGAATGGTCATTATAAACCAAAGGAAGTCAAAAAGTCATTATTCTAGTTGTTGAACAAAGTTTGTACGGTTGTATGATTTTGAAATGAAATCACTACTATGCAAACATATACACAAGTGTGTTTTAGTCTTTGAAGATTTAAATTTAGTACATTATAAAATGGTTACAATAGATTAAGATTAAAACAAACATAAAAATATTAAAAGTTCATGACAAGACAATATTAGCACAAAACACACTTGGCATCTGAAATAGGGAAAAAAGCTCCATATAAGTTGAAATGAGTTCTAGAACATACTACAAGAATGGACATAAAATTGTACAATTTGTAGTATCAAAATTGTAGGGTATGCAATTTTTGACCTTATACAAGGTTTTCTTTGTGGATAGCATGAGTTCTCTAGATGTGTATACTTTCCTTGATGTTTTAGATCTAACACAACTAAAAAGTAGGTGTATTGCACCATCATTAGCATCACCATTATGTTGGGAACAATGGACTTGCTAGAAGATCCTTCTACATATGGTGTTAATAAATAGCATAATCCTATGAATGTATAGAGCATTGTTGGTTAGCATGTGGATTCCATATTCAAAGTAAAGTTATTGCTATCCTTGGTGATAGTTAGACTTGTAAGGTGCATGAAAGTTAAAAGTTATGTCCCACATTTATAAAGGAAATGGATAACATTTATCTAACTTCTTAACTTGAATCACCTGAAAGTGACATAAATGTTTTGAATTTTATGACGATGTAAACTAATTATATGTAGATTTTTAGTGTAGTTGATGTTTGTATTTTAAAATTTTAAATAATTGAATATATTTTTTTTGTAAAATTGACACACTACAATTTAATTGTTGATAAAATGCTAAAAAATGAGGTTAATGGGGCCTCCACTTTTTAAAACTAAATTTCATTTGTCTTGAATTGCTAACTTACAAATTTAGTGACTACACTAATTTTTCATTTCAATAATATTTTTAAATAAATCTTTAAAGCCTTGTGTACTGAAAACACAATTGTTTCAAGGGGCCTCCACATTTTGTCTTAACTATTTATCCAAGATAAATAATAATTATATCATCTTGACATAAAATCTCTTCTCTAGTGCATCATACTTTTTTAATTTTTTCAAGAAACTTTAATGTTTTTCTTGAGAAATTTTAATGTTTTTCTTGAGAAACTGGTGTAGTCACAGTTAGGAGGGTCCCCAAAGAGAATAGTCTAGACCGTGCAACTAGAGTAAACATAATGAAAATAACTCAAAGAAATGAATTAAATGCAGATTCAGTCATCTAGTATATCATAGAATTCAAATGCAATTTAGCCGGCAACATGCAGGCTTACAATTAGGGCTCAAAGGCCTGATTACAAAATTTACAAATATGCACAAGATATAGCTTTGAAGCTCCTTCACAAAGAGTTCAAACTATCGATCTTCTAAATCATCTGAACTACTTTCCTAAGGATCTATTACATCAATATATACCATCTCTGGAACCATAGATTCCTCCGCGTCAGCTAAGAAGGTTACAAACTCCGAGAAAGAGATGTGACATGTGTACATGGATAGGTTAGGCCTAATCATGAAGAATTCATCTGCAAATAAATGGAATGATGTGTGGATCTTAGGGAAGGTCAGCCACAAACCACTGAACATTGAATGATGTGTCATTAGGCTCCACAAGTTGAGAAATGCTCCGCAAGCCTTCTTCTTCAACTGATTATCTGAGACTGTCAGGATGCTCTGTTATGAGAAAACACTTGATCTTCTGATAGAGATATCCCTCCAGTAACTGATCCAAATGATCTAATTTTTAGATATGATGTGCATGAATGAATCTAGAAGCTAAGTCCAGCTTTGTAAGGTCTGAAATGCAACTGTGGTAGAATATGGAACAAAATGAAAGAAATAAAGAATGAATGCAAATATTTTTGGTTGATGCAAGATTGCTTTGAACCAGGGATGCTCCTGCATCAGACATCTGGGGTTATTAAAAAAAGTGAGTCCCTCATTTTGTTGGGACTAAGGGAAAACCAAAACGGTTCACCTCAGCCTAAGAAATCCAAGATGAGTCTTCTTCTGGTCTGCCTTTCCACTTTACCAAATATTCCTTGTATTGCTTGCCTCTAGTGTTATGTCCATCTCTAATGTCCAAGTTGCTCTCTATTTGCTTAGATGCTTGTTGTGGTAACTGATTCTTCAAGTCTTTAATATTGTCACTGAACTCTGCTTCATGATACTGATATAGGTCAGCAATGTTGAAAATAGGTGATATACCCAATGTCTTTGGTAACTCTACTTCATATGCATTTCCTGAATCACACTTTCTAAGTATCCTAGAAGGTCCAAACTTCTTCATCTTCAACTTGTTATATGTCCCAACTAGAAATCTTTCTTTTCTCAAGTACACAATTACTTCATCTCCAACTTCAAATTCTTTGTGTCTTCTCTTCTCATCTTCTTGTTTTTTATACTTGTTGTTCATCTACTCCAAATACTCCTTCACCTGACTATGCACTATCTCCATGTTTCCTACAAATTTTTTAGCTTCTGTACTTCTCTTGTCTTCCATGCTGGTGTCTCTCAACTCTGTCACTCCACTAGGGTTTACTCTAGTAACAATCTCAAAAGGTGTTCTTTTGGTGCTCCTATTCACTAAATTATTATATGCAAACTCTACTTGTGAAAGAATCAAATCCCAACTTCCTGTCTTTTCTCCAACCAAACATCTCAACAAGTTTCCCAAACTTTGATTCACTACCTTTGTCTGACCATCAGTCTGCGGATGAAAATATGAACTGAACTTTAAATCTGTCTTCATCTTCTTCCAAAGTGTCTTCCAAAAGTATCCAAGAAATCTTGCATCTCTGTCTGAAATTATGCTCTTAGGTAATCCATGCAATCTCACAATCTCCTTGAAAAATAGGTTATCTATATGCACTGCATCAGTTGTCTTCTTACAAGGTATGAAATGTGCCATCTTTGAAAATCTGTCCACCACTACAAATATTGAATCATGTCCTCTCTGTGTCTTAGGTAATCCCATTACAAAATTCATACTTATGTCTTCCTAAGGTCTCTCTGATACTGTCAAAGGTTTATACAATCCAGTATTCTGACTACTCCCTTTTTCAACTTGACAAACTCTACAACTCTGCACAAATTTGTAAGAGTTGGCTAGATAGGAGCCACCCAAGATCTAGGACTTCATGAAAGCACAAGAGAGACAATATGAAAGAATAATGATCTATTCTATAAATGAATGGAAAATTGTGTATGTTACAATGAACATGAGAGCCTTGCTTATAAAGACAAGGATGAGAGCTAAGATGTTGTAGTCATGTGACAAGTGACTTAATCCTATGACATGATACAACTATTGCACATGTGTAGGATACGACAACTATATGACAACTATCAACAACTAGCTACAACTAGACACAACTAGGAACAACTAGAAACATATAGTAGACTCAATAAGTCAACTTAACATGTGAATTATGTGAGAGACTATTATTTAACTAATAAATAGTTAAATAATATTATAAATTATCCTCACACAAGGGAAACTAGATAGCAAATATCCCTATTCACACTAACACCCCCCCTTAAGTGCAACTTAGGGAGTAGCTAACAAAATGCAAAGATGGATGGGTCTCGACTACTAGGCCATGTTAGGTACCCATGTACAAACAAGTCTCAAGTGGAGTAAAGGAGAAAATGACATGGGAAAAAACTCCTCTCCAAAAGTGAGAATGCATACAAACATGTACAAGTGATGGAATGATGGAAGAATCAAGAATCCCCAAATACAACATCCATCACAAATATACAATCAATAGCCCCCATAAGAGAGAAAGCATGAGACTAGATGTCCCCTCCATAATGAAGAAGCTCCTATGCCAATGGTGAATGCTAGAAGAAGAAGACCAAATAGGATCCAAAACTTGCAAACAACATGTCTCCCCTTGGGAAGAAACTAATCCATTGGTGCATGAAGAAACTCCAACTCGAAACCAAGAGATGAGGAAGGAAGTCTCATGAAATATGATGTCTCTAAAAATTGAAAATAATCAACCTCCAAAGATAAAGATGGGTTGACAACAGTTGTGCTATATGACTATCATCGAAGAAGAGAGTTAACCCCTCAAGTGTGTCCTCCAAATCTATAAGATGGGACTCACAAAACAAATCTGAAATGTCTATCAAGTACTCATCCCACAAAGTTGTATCTAAAAGACAAGAAGAATCCTACTTAATTGAAGCACTAAACTTTGAAGAAGTAGGAGGTGGAGAAGAAGGAAGTGTAGCACATGTCTCAAGAACCAATGAAGAGGCAAGAATACCAAGGTTCAAGTGACCACACTTCTCCTCTGAAATATGATTCACACAAGGAGTGTGAATATCAGCTAATGGATTTGAATCATCATCATGAGAGAAACCATGAAAGGTGTATAGCCAATATGTATGATCAACCACCCCAATAGCAATAATCTTTGTGCTCTCCAAGTCTCTGATAATAACCAAATCAGGTGTGAACTCCACTATCTTCCCTGTACTACTGTGAGTAATTTGATATATGGAAAGAAGATTATTGGTCAAAGAAAGCACACAAAGTACATAATTGAAAGTACCTTCACCAATATCAATAGTTCCATTCCCAATTACATTCATATATTTATTATTACCCATCAAGATAGGTGGCATATCACAGGGTTCAAATGAAGAAAACATATCCTTGGAAGAATCCATATGATGAGAAGCACCTAAATCAAGAAGCCATCTACCTGATGTAGAACTTGTACTTGCGCAAAGTTCTTTACCTTTATGTTTAGGTTCCTTACCTTTCCTAGCATGAGATTTAGAAAGTACTAGTTGTGTAGATGTTTAAGAAGAAGAAGAAGAATCAGACGATGAAAGTTTATTCTTTTGAACAAGTTGCATCAACATGTTAATCTGTTTCTTAAAACAAGTATGTTCATCATGCCTTGATTTCTTACAATAAGCACATGTAGGCTTCTCCTTCTTAGGTGAATTTTGTGCTTGATCTTTTTGTGGATTTTTCTTAGCTTTATTTTGTTTCTTGTTAGAAGAACTTGACGCTTTATGTTCCTTAGGTTGTGCAACCACCAAAGCATGATTTTGTGATGGCTTAATGATACCCATAGAAAGAAGCTTTTGTTGCTCATGCATTAACATCTCAGAAAATTATGCAAATGAAGGCATAGTGAAAGCAGGTCCCATAGTTAACCTATGAGTGTGAAATCTTGAAACAAAAGTTGCATATTCAGGACCGAGTTTATTTAACACATTGTAGATCAATTGGATGCCCTTTTTCTCAATACCACATGCTTTGCATTGTGCTCTTAGATCATTAACGTTAGTTATGTAATCCTGGATGTTGCTAAAGTTATTAGGATCAAGGCTCATCAATTTATTATCAATTTGATAACCTTTTACTTCATCTATTGTACCATACAATATTTTTAATTTATCCCAAGCATCATGTGAATTTGTACATGCCTCAATCTGAAATAAGAGATCTAGGGAAATGAAACTACGAAGACATCCAAGAGCTTTAGTATGCTTTATCATCCATTTTATCTTTTCCTTATCATATGTGGATTCAGGTATCTTGTTTTCAACATATAAAGAATGTCCAAGATCCATTAGAGCATTCCATGCATGTTGACTCCAAGTTGCATAGTTATATGGCGTTAACAATGGAACCTTTGATTTATCCATGATTTATAGGAAAATAAGAGCACAATCAGCTATATCAAAGCACAAACTGAATCAACACTGTAATTGAAGCCCCCCAAACCAAAACAACCACCAATTTCAACCTTTTCCCAATCAATGAGTGATAAGTACCCAAAATGCTTCAAACTGAAAATCTAATGTCTAAAGAAAAATATAGAAAAATGGCATAGATAGAACTGTAGAGCACAGAATTACCTTTCTAATGCCTATAAGAAGTTGAAATTCTAATAAAGTGGGTGAAAGTTGTGAGCTTGGGAGTGAAAAATGCAAGTTTTGGCTTCAAACAGCTATATCAGGCACCTACAGAAAAATATCAGAAAAATACTTGCACCACTGTGAAATACTCGGAACTAGATTTCATATCTCGTTTGCCAATTTTTGATATCATGGCAAAAAGTTATGGCTCCTGGAAAAAAAACCACCCTATTAGGGCTAGAAGGGGGCCAAGGGGACTTGGCTGATGTCACTGCTGATGCAGTACTAACGTCAGTAGTACTTGCAACGCAATATGCTCTTTGGTCAATAGAATATAAGCAATAAACTACCTGTGACTAAGAAATCCACCTTTCTATGAGTCATAAACCACCTGTCTGAATGATTAAAACCACATGTTGACGGGATACTCCACACAACTGGTATTAAGGTGAGAAACTGCCTATTTTGGTTGCTGATACGGAATATTTCCCTGAAATTTTGCTAGAGTTTGAGTGACCAATGGAGAATTATTTTATAAATTGTAGATTTATTTTCAATGGGTCGAAGCCCGTGTATAAAGGGGTCCACGAGGGTAGAGACCCGTGTGGCCCTAATAGCCCGTGGGGGCCTTGCTATGGCTTGTAGCTTGGTATGGGGCCGATAGGTCCGTAAGGGCTATTGGTGCCTTGTACCAGCTATCGACAAAAAATTAAAAAAATTATATATTTTTTTTCTCGTTTACACAGCAGTCTGCAGAAAATGTAAAAGAACGATAATTTTTTTTATTCTGGCGGTAAAAAAAACAAATACCTGATGGATAATGCAATTGACGATGACACTGCACAGTACACTGATGACACCTACGAAGATTCTACCTATGGAATATTCCATAGAATATTCCCTGCAGATTCTGTACGGCAGAATCTAAATTTTTTTGCCTTTCGTTCCAACTTCGTCTGATTTGGGTGAATTGATAGTCGATCTATAGGTTTTAATGCCTTCCAGACGTAATGGCAGGGTCTGATTTTGCCCAAACTACTCTGAAATTGTAGCTACCTCATGAATCAAGTATACATTCCTCGTATTGAAAACCTCATAGATTTAGCCTCCGATGTCTGATTTGGATGAAACAAAAGCTGGTCTTGACTATCTCAGACCTCTTGAACACAATGGTGTGCTTAAATTTGCAACATGTTTTGAAATGAACCTACAATACAAGGCTACAAATTGGAAACCCTTACAAATCTGGCTTTTCCATCAAGTTTTTCTGATTCTCCAGGTCATCATTCGATGCAAGAGAAGAGCATACTCAATCAAGATCCACCATGAATTTGTATTCAAATCTCTCAACAATTTGGCTAACAAGAAGAGATTCCACCTAGAGAGCTTTGATACCATGTAAGAGTTGGCTAGATAGGAGCCACCCAAGATCTAGGACTTCATGAAAGCACAAGAGAGACAATATGAAAGAATAATAATCTATTCTATCAATGAATGCAAAATTGTGTATGTTACAATGTACATGAGAGCCTTGCTTATAAAGACAAGGATGAGAGCTAAGATGTTGTAGTCATTTTACAAGTGTCTTAATCCTATGACATGAGACAACTACTACACGTGTAGGATAAGACAAGTATATGACAACTATCAACAACTAACTACAACTAGACACAACTAGGAACAACTAGAAACATCTAGTAGACTCACTAAGTCAACTTAACATGTGAATTATGTGAGGGAATATTATTTAACTGATAAATACTTAAATAATATTATAAGTTATCCTCACACAATGGAAACTAGATAGCAAATATCCCTATTCACACTAACAAAATTTCCTAACATCCTTATGTATCTAAGGCCAAAAGTAATTTTCACTTACCAGAGCCATTATTTTATCAATGCCAAAATGTCCTGCTAATCCACCATTGTGTTTCTCTTTGATCGAATTATCTCTCATTGAACTCCTAGGTATGCATAACTGGCTTCCTTTGAACAACATATCTTCCTAAATGAAATAGTCCAACCACTTGCTCCTATTTGTCACAACAAGTTCCTTACATGCTTTCCAAGGTTCTGCAAAATCAAGATCTTCCTCATACATATTCTTTAATACTTCAAATTCCAACACTTCAACTCTCATCTCTGTCAACAAGTTCCTTTGCCTACCCAATGCATCTACAACTTTTTTTGATTTTCCACTCCTATGCTTCAATACAAAGGTGTAACTCTACATGAACTCTACCCATCTCATATGTCTCTGATTCGCTTTCCTAAACTGTTTAAATATTGCAAAGCTTGATGGTCTGTATACAACACAAACTCCTTAGGCAACAAGTAATGTCTCCACTTCTTCAAGGCTTGAATTATGGCATAGAACTCTTGATCATAAACTGAATATCTTCTCCTTGCATCATCCAACTTCTCACTGAAATATGCTATAGGTCTACCTTCTTAACTTAACATTGCTCCAATTGCATTCCCACTTGCATCACAATCTACTTGAAATACCTTATTGAAATCTGGTAATTCCAACACAAGTTGCTCTGTCACTTTCTGCTTCAACAATTTAAAACTTTTATCTACTCCTGATGTCCACTTGAAATCTTTTCTGTCACCTCTCATTATCTATGTCATAGGGTTACAAACTGAATTAAAATTTCTGATGAACTTCCAGTAGAAACTAGATAATCCATGAAATGTCCTGACTTCTCCAATACTCTCCAGTGTAGGCCATTCAACAATTGCTCTTACTTTCTTAGGGTCCATCTTCAATCCTTCCACAGAAATCACAAATCCCAAGTATACCAATTCTTCCTTCATGAAACTACACTTCTTGATGTTTATCAACAACTTCTCTTCTCTCAATCTCTGCAATACTTGTCTAAGGTGCTACAAATGTTCTTCTTTTGTCTTACTAAAAATTAGAATATCATCCAAATATACAATAACAAACTTACCCAAGAATTTCTTCAAGACCTCATTCATCAGCCTCATGAAAGTACTCGGTGCATTTGTCAATCCAAAAGGCATCACTAACCACTCATACAATCCTTCATTTGTCTTAAAAGCAGTCTTCCATTCATCTCCTTCTCTGATTTTGATATGATGGTATCCACTCTTCAAGTCTATCTTTGTGAAATATTTTGCTCCACTCAAACAATCCATAATTTCATCCATCCTAGGTAAAGGAAATCTATACTTAACTGTGATCTTGTTTATTGCTCTAGAGTCTATACACATTCTCCATTCTCCATCCTTCTTCAGTGCTAACACTGTAGGTACTGCACAAGGACTCAAACTTTCTCTGATCAAACCTTTCCTCAACAATTCATGTATCTACCTATTCAATTCTTCATTCTCTGTAGGTGTCAGTCTATGTGCTTCTTTGTTAGGAAAACTAGCTTCAGGTATAAGATCCATGTGATGACTGATACTCTTGATTAGTGGAAATCCTTCAAGTACATTGTCTAATATGATGTCTTCATACTCTGTCAACAACTTAGTTATCTCCTCTGGTTGTGATTCTTTAGTCTTGTTCTTCAATGTTTCAAGCTTCTTAGGAATCAAAGCATAACACATATTCTTATGTCTTAATCCATCCAGAAATTTCCCTCCATCTACCAAACAGATTCTAGCATTCCCACATACTTCATGCTTAGGATCATCTTCCAAAGGAATCAAAGTACTTCTCTTTCCATTTGATGTTAAAGTGCATGTATTCTTTCTCCCATCATGTATAGCTTTCCTATCATACTGCCAAGGTCTACCCAGCAAGATATGACATACATCCATAGGCATAATATCACATAAGACTTCATCATGATAAGATCCAATATGAAATTTCACCAAAAATTGTTCACTCACCAGTACCTTATGATCATCTTAAATACATGCTATTTGATAGGGCTTAGGGTGTTTCAATCTTTCCAACTTCAGCTTAGTCACCATCTCCTCTGAAACTAGGTTATCTGTACTACCACTATAAATGACAACTTTACAACATTTACCTCCTAATTTGCATCTGGTTCTGAACAAGCTTTTCCTCTGCGATGGTTCCTCAATTGTCTTTGCTTGAAATATTGCTCTCCTCATGACAAGTAATTCTCCTTTCTCAAGTTTACCAACTAAACTAGGTGATCCAACAGGTTCTTTCACATAGGCTGCTCTTCCACTGTTCTCTATTCTATTACTTGTACTCCCATAATTACATTCAAATGCTCTATGTGCTTCAACTCCACACTTGAAACAAGTGCCTCTAAATGTTTTCGTATCCAGTCCTCTTCCTTCTCTTCTGTATCCTTCACTCTAGTATGCATTAGGGTTTCCTCTGCAGTAGAAATTTATGTTATCTTTCTAGTATGCATTATTATCTTTGTCTTCCATCTTGAATGTGTTCTCTTGTCTGTTATACTCTGCATATGATCTTTCTCCTCTAGAAAATGTTCTACCTCTCTAAAATTTACCTCCTCTACCTCTCTGTCTTTGATCATGTCTCTTATTCAACTTCTCTTCAACCTTCAAGGCAAATTGATATGCTTCTTCCAGAGATGTCGTCCTCACCAAATTCAGTTCTTCTTGAATGTTAATCTTAGTCCATTGATGTATCTAGCCACTTTCTCCTTTCTCCCTTCACTATGCCCTATATTTATGATCATCTTATGAAATTCTTCAGTATACTCCTTCACAGATTTCTCCTTTTGTCTCAGGTTTTGCAATCTCTTCAACAGTTCCAACTCATACTCAGCAGGTATAAACTAATTCTTCAATTTTGTCACCATCCTATCCTATTTTGTAATCTTTTCTTTTCCTCTTCTATTTCTATCCAATTGAACTTCTTTCCACCATATAGAAGCATGTCCTTTCAACTTTGTCTTTGCAAATTTCACCTTCTCCGGATCTTCAACTTCTTCATACTCAAAGTATTCTTCCATGTCATTTATCCAATCAATCAACTCTTCAGGGTTCAAATTTCCAGTGTAATTTGGTACATCAACTCTAGGTCTTTTCCCAATCTTTGAAATAGATTGCAACGTATTGACTTGATCTGATTCTTCTTCTTCTAGGGTTTCTTCGATTTGATTCACATATTGAAATTCTTCATCATCACTCTCAACATCCAGTCTAGGTCTTAGTCCTTTTCTTCTATCTTCTTCAACAACTTCGAGTCTAATCCTCATTGCTTTCATCATTTCCATCATCTCATCCATTCTACCAGCCATTGTACCAACAACAAGGATTCTCCTCAGTGGCATTCTTCTTAGGATCAAGTGTAACTGCCTCAATTTCAGCGATCAGACTACAAGGTGACAACTACCTCACAATCAGTTATTGGTTGTAACACAAGTAACCTGCCCCAGATTTGGTGATCTATTCACAATAAGATCTTATGGAATTCCTTTGCCAACTTCACTCAATTCACTCCCAAAGATTTGAACTTTTGCTCTGATACCACTTGGTGCAGTCACAATTAGGAGGGTCCCAAAAGAGAAGAGTCCAAACCATGTAACTAGAGTAAATGCAATGAAAACAACTCAAATAAATGAAACAAATGTAGATTTGCTCATTCAGTATATCATAGAATTCAAATACAATTTGGCCGGCAACATGCAGGCTTACAATTAGGGCTCACATGCCTAATTACAGAATATTCGAATATGCACAAGATATAGCTTTGAAGCTCCTTCACAAAGATTTCAAACTATCAATCTTCTAAATCATCTAAACTTATTTCCTAAGGATCTATTACATCAATATATACCATCTTCGGAACCATAGATTCCTCCACGTCAGCCAAGAAGGTTACAAACTCCAAGAAAGAGGTATAACGTGTGTACACGGATAGGTCAGGCCTAATCATGAAGAACTCTTCTGCAAATAAATGGAATGATGTGTGGATCTCAGGGAAGGTCAGCCATGAACCACTAAACATTGAATGATGTGTAATTAGGCTCTGCAAGTCAAGAAATGCTCTGCAAGCCTTCTCCTTCAGCTGATTGTCTGAGACTGTCAGGATGCTTTGTTCTGAGAAAACACTTGATCTTCTGATAAAGATATCCCTTTGATAATTGATCCAAATGATCTAATTTTTGGATATGATGTGCATGAATGAATCTAGAAGCTAAGTCTAGCTCCGCAAGGTCTGAAATGCAACTACAGTAGAATGTGGACCAAAATACAGAAACTACTATGATTGAACTAAACTGGAAAATAAAAGAAACAAAGAATGAATGGAAATATTTTTGGTTTATGCAAGATTGCTTTGAACCAGGGATGCTCCTGCATTAGAAACAATCAACCTTAAATTTTAAAAAGAAAATATAAACACTTATTAAAATATTTTAAAATTTAATATTTTTGAAAAATACACTTTGAGATCTATAAAATGTTTGGAAATTAACTAGGTTGATCAAAACATTTCCTACATGACTCTATGAGATAAAATGATGCATGCAAGCTTATAGAATAACCATAATCCAAAGATTAAAAGACATATCATAAGATAATATAATATATACCCTAGGAAAACCCTCAAGAGGGAAAAACCTAACCTCAAAAAGCATCCACACTCAATGTATTATTCAACAATGAAAACATTATAGTATGGTTACAGAGCTTCCATGAACACTTTTGAAACATCAAAAACTTCCAATGCATCCTCCATGTGTCCAAGAAAAATGGGTGACCATACAATCCAACACATCCGATACCATGCTTCACATATGCACTCTTCAAGAGAGTATAGAATCAAGCTCACACAAAACCACCCAATAGTATTGGCTAAACCATGTGTTTCAAAACCATGAGAGCATAAAACTATTGACCCCAAAATTAAATAATTACCCCAAATATTAAATATTTGTCTTATGTTTTCCACACATAAAATATCTAACCAATGTTACATACAACTTTACAATGGACCCAAATAAATATTTAATGTGGCTATACACATCTCTAAAGATACACCACAAATAAATATTTATTTTATATAATTAAAATAATTCATTCTTTTTCAAGGTGTACAACACCCTTTTTCCTAACATTCTCCCACTTGTTGTATACACTGCATAAGGGTTAATCAATTAAACACATCTTCATAGACATCCATGAAACTATTGAAATTAGGGCAGACAACTGAGAGCGGGGGAGTGAATCAGTTGTCACAAAACTTTTATCTTTTGCTACATTTAATCTTCTTTACCACTTATAAACAGATGAATGATAATAACCATGAAAGCTTGAATCAACAACACATGAGCAAAAACATAATCAACACACATAACACCAAGATTTTTACATGGAAACCCAGTTAAGGGAAAAACCATGGTGGGGTTAACCCACAAGATTTATTCTCTGTTAAAAGAATAGAAAATGGGAAAGCACTTGCCTTCGGGTGCACTGCCCAGAGCTCACTGCTCAAAGAGGCTCACTGCCTCCAAAATAAATGTATGATTAACACAGAAAGATTGAACTGAGAAACAACATCTACTTCATGCTGAGGTTCAGTTCCTTTGAGGCTCACAATATTTCTGCTCTACCCCCAAACACTTCTCTACTACCTCCTCATCTTTACTGCTCTTCCTCCTCTGCTCTTCCTCTTCTCTGCTTTGCCTTTTTCCTTTGTTAGGATCTTATCATTTTCGCACAAGGACATCTTTTCCACAACTCATCTACAAGTATTTATATGCTTCATCAACCTTGGAATGAACATCAAGGTCATCTTGACTTAATGTGAATCACTATACTATCGGCCAAACATATCTGGGACTCGAGTCCTCTTCGAACAACATGCCACTTTTCATATAACCTCTTTTAGATCATCCACAACATGCACAAAGAATCCGGTCAGCCAAGACTAGAAAGAACAATAGCACTCAAAGAGAAATCTTCAACTAACGAGCTCAATTCTCAATCAGGACCACCAACACAATAGGCACATGACCCATAGATCTCCACAAGCATAATGAAGTCAACAGGAACAACCGCACCACCTCAGATCACCTAAAGCACTTGCGCCTTTGTCTAGGAACTAAAGAACACCAACTATCATGACTATCATACTAGAAAGATTGCAAAACTTGGTTCTACTCATATGGCCATAACTTTGCTAATTCTTCATGAGGACCTCTTAAGTCTTGACCGGAGCAACTTCAGACAATCCTTTATAGACCCTTTAATCTATAGACTCTGATCTTCATCTTACTAGGAATGTGGAGCAATCTACTTCATTGAACTACACTGTCTTCACTATCTTTGACAAAGAGACATGTAACTCACTTATTTCTTCCGGAGAGGCTAATTTTCTCAATATCCTTAGTATACAAGTCTTCTAAACAAGCAATAGAATAAGATACAGTTGACACTAATGACAACAAGGATATGTTGACATCAATGACAACACCAATTAGGCACATATTTGCAACAATCTCCCTCTTTGTCATTGATAGCAACATATGATGTCAAAAACTATTTTAGCCATCAAGACAAGAACTTCTCCCCCTTTCTCTTATCACATCTACAACCACTTTCTTCACTACTCCCCTTTTCATTAGCAACTCCTTACTTCCAAGTTTTTTACATGACTTCTCTCCCCCTTTGACATCAATGGCAAAGGGCACATATTTGCAATCATCTCTCACCTTTTTGTTTCTTAGACAAGACCAAACTAAACTCAGAACATGCTGACTACTCCCCCTGAGTAGCATCCCCTTACCATCAATCTGGATCACAAGATATGACTATGAGTTCCACCGGACTGATGCAAACTAGTGTACCTTAGTTCTGAATAGGAGGGGTAATCATCCCTAGATTCCCTCTAAGATACTCAAAAGTGTCCTTAGGTACAGACTTAGTGAAGATATCCACAATCTGATCCTTTGAAGTAACAAACTCCAATCTGACTTCATTCTCATTTACCTTCTCTCTCAAAAAGTGAAACTTGATGGATATGTGTTTTGTCTTTGAATACAACACTGGATTCTTTGAAATGTTTATTGCACTTGAATTATCATAGAAGATTGTAACAGGCTCTTCAAACATAATTCTGATATCCTTTAACATTTGCTTCATCCACAAAACTTGAGTGCAACTGCTTGATGCCACTATATACTTTGCCTCTGCAGTAGACAGAGAAATTGCCTCTTGCTTTTTGCTTAACCAAGAAACCAATCTCTTACCCAAGAAAAATGCACCACCACTAGTACTTTTCCTATCATCCACATCTCCTGCCCAATCAGCATCTGTATATGCATGAAGAGTGAAATCATCACCCTTAGGATACCATAAGCCATAATCAGATGTTCCCTTTAGATATCTAAAAATTCTTTTGACTGTTATAACATGAGATTCTTTAGGATCAACTTGAAATCTAGCAACAAGGCCAACTGCATTCATAATATCAAGTCTAGTATGAGTCAAATAAAGTAGTCCTCCAATCATTAATCTATACTTTTTATGATCTACCTTAGGGGAATCATCATCTTTACTCAACTCGCATCCAGTTATCATAGGAGTACTCATTGGTTTTGAATCCTCCATTCTAAACTTTTTCAACAACTCTTTCACATACTTAGACTGGGATATGAGGATGCCTTTTTCTAACTAAATGATTTGCAGACCTAAGAAGAAATTTATTTCACCAAGCATGGACATCTTAAATCCACTTTACATCTGATCAGCAATTTTTTTACACATGCTCTCATTTCCACCAAAGATGATATTATCAACAATCAAGATGTGTTCATGATCAATTTTGAAATAAAGATTACTGTTAGCAGTGCCTTTGTTAAAGCCTAATTTTAGCAGATACTTATCTAACCTTGCATACCAGGCTCTCGAGGCTTGTTTAAGTCCATATAATGCTTTCTTCAATCTACAAACCATATCTCCTTGATCAGACAACTGGAATCCTTCTGGTTGCTCAATGTAGACTTTTCTTCCAACTCTCCATTCAGGAATGCTGACTTGACATCCATCTGGTAAACTTTGAAATCTTTGTAAGCAACAAAGGAAAGAAATAATCTCACTGCTTCAATTCTTTCCACCGGAGCAAAAGTTTCTTCAAAATTAATTCCCTCTATTTGAGAATATCCTTTGCACACCAATCTTGCTTTGTTTCTCACAAATTCACCATCTTCATTCAATTTATTCTGGAAGACCCATTTAGTTCCAATTACATTTTTATCTTTAGGTCTAGGAACAAGATCCCAAGTGTGATTCTTTTCAATTTGCATTAATTCTTCTTCCATTGCTTTTACCCAACTTTCATCATTACATGCTTCATTCACTAATTTTGGTTCAATCTTTGAAATTAAACAATACTCCACTTGTTCTTCAACAATTTTTCTTCTAGTTTGAACACCTTTATTTCTATCTCCTATGATCTGATCTTCAGAATGATTCAACCTTACATACTTGGGAGTTTTGGGATTTTCTTGAGCTTCTGATTCTTGAACTTGTTCCTCAGCATTTTCACTAGCTTCTTGAGTTACTGGATTTTCTAGAGAAATCTGAATATGATTCTGAGCTTGAACTTGCTTTTCATTTTCATCATCTAATTCATATCCATAGAACTTGGAAGATCTCTCCATGCTCTCATCTACTTTGACATTAGCACTTTCAACAATCTTTTTCAATCTCTTGTTAAAGCATCGGTATGCCTTGCTTTGGTTAGAATAACCCAAAAATATTCTTTCATCACACCTTGCATCAAACTTGCCTAGATCTTCATCTCTTTTGATATAGCATTTACTACTGAAAACTCAGAAGTATTTCACAGTAGGAGCATTACCAAACCAAAGTTCATAAGGTGTTTTACCAGTATTACCTTTGATCTGCACCCGGTTAAGAGTGTAGACATCAGTATTCACATCCTCTCTCCAATAGACATGTGGAACATTTGCCTCCATCATCATGGTTCTAGCAACCTCTTGAATAGTCTGGTTCTTCCTTTCCACAACTCCATTCTACTAAGGAGTCCTTGGAGCAAATAACTGTCTTCTTATTCCATGCTTTTCACAAAATACATTAAACTCACCGGAGGTAAACTCTCCACCTCTATCAGATCTCAGGCAGTTTATCTTCACACCAATCTCATTTTCAACATAGCCTTAAACACCTTGAATTTGTCAAGAGCCTCTGATTTCTCTCTCAAGAAAGTGACCCACATCATCTGAGAGTAATCATCAATCAGCAACATAAACTATCTGTCTCCTTGCAAACTCCTAACTCTGGCAGGACCACACAAATCAGTGTGCATAAGTTCCAACAATCCACTTGAAGATTGTTCTTTACTTTTGAATGTAGTTCTTCTTTGTTTTCCTTACACATGCTATTAGTAGGTTTTACAAGCTTTGGAAGATCTCTCACAGCCTGAGTAGTTCTTATCTTGACAATGTTATCAAAGTTTACATGACATATTCTCCTATGCCATAATCAACTCTAATCAATCTGAGCAATCAAACAACTTTTACCAATACTACTTAAATGAAATATATTACCTCTAATCTATGTACCAGATGCAATTTCAGTTCTAAAGCTTTCCAAAATTCTACATTTACTATCCTTGAATTGGAGGTCATACCCTTTGTTAACCAACTATCCAACATTGAGAAGATTATGCTTCAACCCTTCTACATACAAAACATCATTAGTGTTGTGCTTACCATCAAAAGATATGGATCCTCTGCCACAAATTTTGCCAGCTGAATTATCTCCAATCTTCACAATTCCACCTTCATATCTTTCCATGCTTACAAACTTACTTTTATCACCTATCATATGATGATAACATCCATTGTCAATCACCCATTCATCATTTTCTTCAATTTGAGTAGCCAAGGCACTTTCCACATTCACATAGCTAGCAGATTTAGTAGGCACTGGATTTTTCTCTTTGATAGAAATGAACACCCATTCATTTCCAGATGTACTTCCCTTATCAGATTCATCATCTATAACTCCTTCATCGGCAGCTTCTTGGACATAGTAGCATTTCTTCTAAAACATAGGTTTGTTAGAGTTTGTCTTTGAAACCATCTCTGGACATCTTGAGGAAAAATGACCAATCTTATTGCAAGAAAAACATTTGAAAGGCAACTTTCCTTCATACTTACCAGATCCTCTTGGTAATCTTTTGGCAATAAGGACTTCAATTTATTCAAGCTCCGTTTCATCTTCTTCAAGTTCCTTCTTTGTTTTCTCATTTCTGGTTAGACTTCTTGAAGAAATTTCACCTGGATCAAATCTTTGCTTCCCAGAAACACTAGTCTTAAAAGCAGATTCTGATTTAGGAAGGGAATCACAAAACACACTCATTTCAAATGCTGAAATCTTACCAACCAACTGATCCCTTGTAACAGTTGTCATAGTCCTGATCTCCTCAATAGCAGCAACTCTATGCTTGTATGAAGCAGGTAAGGATCTGAGCACCTTGCCAACAATTTTTTAATCTTCCAATTTTCCACTAGCACACCTATACTGCACACAAGTTCATTCACCTTCTGCATGTAGGAAGTGATGTTTTCATCTTCACTTATCCTCAAACTTTCATATCTACCCTTCAAGCTCTATAACTTAGCACATTTGACATATTCATCACCTTCATATAGAGTTTCCAACTTCTTCTAGATTTCATGAGCACTTTTCAATTCCAAGACATTTGTCATTTATGTATCAATCAGGGCACTTAACAATGCTTCTTTAGCCCGAATATTGTTTTTAGCATCTTTCAGTTCATTTGGAGTTAAAGGACCTTTCTTCAGAGGCTGATACTCATCATTTGTTATTAACCAATAAGCATCACCCATTCATTGCAAGTGGCACTCTATGCGACTCTTCCAAAGAGAGTAATTTGTTCCATCAAATCTCGCACTATCCTTCTTGTAAGTCGACATCCTGGATCTCCTCAAGCGGTCAAGCTTCTTTTAGAGGAATCAACTCTGATACCAATTGTTGAAATTAGGGTAGACAACTGAGAGGGGGGGTGAATTAGTTGTCACAAAACTTTTATCTTTTGCTACATTTAATCTTCTTTACCACTTATAAATAGATGAATGATATAACCATGAAAGCTTGAATCAACAACACATGACCAGAAACATAATCAACACACATAACACCAGGATTTTTACATGGAAACCCGGTTAAGGGAAAAACCATAGTGGGGGTTAACCCACAAGATTTATTCTCTATTAAAAGAATAGAAAATAGGAAGGCACTTGCCTTCGGGTGCACTGCCCAGAGCTCACTTCTCAAAGAGGCTCACTACCTACAAAATAAATGTATGATTAACATAGAAAGATTGAACTGAGAAACAACATCTACTTCATGCCAAGGTTCAGTTCCTTTGAAGCTCACAATATTTCTGCTCTACCCCCAAACACTTCTCTGCTACCTCCTCATCTTTACTACTCTTCCTCCTCTACTCTTCCTCTTCTCTGCTCTACATTTTTCTTTTCTTAGGATCTTATCATTTTCGCACAAGGACATCTTTTCCACAACTCAGCTACAAGTATTTATACATTTCATCAACCTTGGAATGAACATCAAGGTTGGCTTGACTTAATGTGAATCACTATACTATCATCCAAACATATCTGGGACTCAAGTCTTCTTCGAACAACACACCACTCTTCATAGAACCTCTTTTAGATCATCCGCAACATGCACAAAGCATTTGGTAGGCCAAGATTGGAAAGAACAACAACACTCAAAGAGAAATCTTCAACTTATGAGCTCAATTCTCAATGTGGACCACCAAAATAATAGGCACACAACCCAGAGATCTTCATAAGCATAATGAAATCAATAGGAACAACTGCACCACCTTAGATCACCAAAAGCACTTGCACCTTCATCTAGGAACTCAAGAACACCAACTGTCATGACTGTCATACTAGAAAGATTTCTTGTGAACCTCCAAACCACGAACCACTTGAGTTGAGGATACACACTAACATCCCAAACACACCTCTAGATCCGCAGATCATAATATTCCAATACAGATCAGTCCAGACCAAATTTCTGCCACTTTGTCACCTCTAAATAACTACAAAACTTAGTTCTACTTAGATGGCCATAACTTTACCAATTCTTCATGTGGACCTCTCAAATCTTGACTGGAGCAACTTCAGATAATCCTTTATAGACCCTTTAATCTATAAACTCTGATCTTCATCTTACTGGGAATGCAAAACAATCTACTTCACTGAACTACACTGTCTTCACTACCTCTGATAGAGAGATATGTGACTCACTTGTTTCTTTCAGAGAGGCTGATTTTCTCAATATCCTCAGTATACAAGTCTTCTAAACAAGTAATAGAATAAGATATACTTGACACTAATGACAACAAGGATATGTTGACATCAATGACAACACCGATTAGGCACATATTTGCAACAGAAACCACATTAATCTCCAACATGCTCTCATGATCTATCAAGACACCTACAATAAAACCAAAGTGAACACCATCTCAAGAAAGAACTCCTCTTGTCCTCCAACATTCCACCTATGGAAGAAAAGGAACAAGCCAAGGTGAAGATGCACTAACTCAAAGAAAACAAGCATCAAATCCAAGGGATAACAAAGGCTTCAAACTACTACCAAGGGAAAAGCCACATGACTATGAATAACACCCATAGTAAATTCTAATACATCCAAATATCCATACCTTAAAAGGTATCCAACAACATTAACAAATTTGAATACCATCAACATATCCAACACATAAACCACAATCATAAGCTCCCTATATAAAACATGTCAATGAAGAACATACATATCCAGGAACTTCCACTACATGGGTAATGTCAAATATAAAAATAGATCAAGGCATACCAAGTCTACCAATCAACACTCAAACCAAGGTGTGGCCAATATTCATACCATGTAGTAACAAAGAACAATTAAAATTATCTATACATGCAACACAAACCACTAAATACTCCCACATAACATGTCCCCATAACTCTCCCAAGTCCACCACAACAAACCATGTGAACATAAACCTCCAAGAAATAGTCATATAACAAAGAGATAATCCACAAATCATATCACATAAAATGTCCTTCTACCAACACCTCAAAGTGCTAAGTTGTGCCAAGTAATATCTTCTTCACAACCCTAAGTGAAAAGCCTTAACAATACCCAACTGTTCAATATCATAGATCAAACAAAAAATATGCATCTTATAACCAACATGGATTTAAACCTCTCTAACCATTCCATAACCAAGAATAAGCCCAATAATATCTTCTAAAATCCTCATAAATGACATGATAAATCAAACTCATATGCACAAGGAGATAACCATGCCAAAAACTCCTCAAATGAACTCTCTAGAACTAACATATCTCAAGATTGATATACATGATAAAACAAGCATAAAACACAATGCATCTAAAAATAGGATGGGAAATACCTCTCAAATGATTATCTATCATGTATACCATTAGTGGGGAATGAGAATGCTCCTCTAGGATACATCAAGCCACAATGACTCTCTCTAAGAACAATATCCTCTCAGGTCCATCATGAACTCACATCCATATTCCAAGTGAAGGATCCTCAAACTTCCTATTGAAACCTCCAAAGAGTAGTCATATCAACAATCTATCTGACTCAAGAGAACTCTAGCCTCACCTCAATCTCCAAGTATCCATGAGCACATACAACCAATCAATCCATGCTAAAATCAAAACCAAGAGAACTAACCAAACAATTGTGGCATTGTCAAAGCTCCGTCCATTAAATCAAGAACCCAACATGACATCATCTCCTCCTAGGAGATCACATGCTCCAATGAACATATCTTGCTCCTAAGAGCACTTGTATCCTTCCAAAACTTAAATCTAGAATCAAGAGTCCACCATGGCACAACACCAAACATCTTCTCAACCAAGGATCACCTATCTAAACTGACACCTCAACCAAAGACTCCAAGATTCATCCATGGTAAACCAAGATGTCAACATATTCAAACAAATGAAGATAACCATCTCCTAACAATAGAACTCAAGATATCAAATCACTCTGATTGCATAAAAGAATCATGATCCAAGATTTTTTCCATGACACACACAACCACTACAAAAGGTCATCCATCACCAAGTGATGAGTCCAGATCATTGCCAAAGCTCCCATGATACCCATTGAATTGTGATACTAAGATACACATGGAACCATGATAACCATCTCCTAAATAAAGATCACCCATGGTCCACACACACTCAATTGCAATACTAATAGCTCCAGAGAATAAGTAGAACCAAGATCTCCAAGTCAAGAAGATAAACAACCAAACTATCACTATCAAAATCTCACACTAACTATGTACCCAAGCTATCCATTATATCATGATAAACATACTACAAGTCCCAACAACTAAATATCCAGGCACTCTAATCATCCATCCTCTCATCCCAAAGCAACATACCAATACAAAAATGACCACAGATAAAGATAAATAATAAAGTTTGTATCAATAGTGAACTGATATTGTGGATATAGATAGTCCACAACCAAGTCATCGCACTGTAATCAATGGGTACACCTACCCACAAACTACATAACTCGTAGACCCTAGACTAATGCAACATACAAATTCATCATCACAAAAATAACCTATAAATTGAGATAACAAAGAAGATAACTTATAGAGCTCGAGATTCAAACACCAGATCAACCCTAGATCTGATTTTCCAAACAATCCACAAATGAGTAACCATAGTCAAGGAACCAATCAAGCATCCAAGAGATATGAACAACCTCCTACAACTCAACCACACCACCACTTGTAAACATGAATCAATCAAATCATCACAACCCAAACCTATCAATTGCATACATGACCATATTGTTGCAATCATCAAATGCACATGAATATCCATGACACCATAATCATCACCATCGCTATCCCTATACCCAATTCTAATTGAACCAAGACTCCTAGTCTCACATGAGTATCAACCATGTCCTCAAACCAAAAGACAATTTGTGTACCTATCTCCATCAAAGCCAACATACTAAAAATACGTATAAACCTATATCAAGAAACACCAAAATTGATAGCAAACTATACCATTATATCAATCTCATAAAAAGATGCACTCCCACAAGTTTTTCCCACCAATTCATCTAAATGCTCACATAATCACACCCTGAATCTCAGGCTCCTATAAGTGCTTTAAAAAGTACAATCCTCTCTCTACTTATTCAAGTGAAAAAATACTTGATGGAACTATGTAGTATGCTACAAATTCTCTCCATCACCTATTTGAAATCCAAAATTTAATTCCCTATGCTCAAGTTATGACTAGTTTACCACTCTAGAGCAATGCCTAGCTTTAGGCACCAAATTCTAACACAAACATCCAAATCTGATGACCAAACCTATACCACTACATAGTTCTTAGAGATATCTATTTGACACTTATAAGAAATAATAATTTTGATACCATGGGCTAAAGTTATGCCATGTAGAAGAAAAAACACTCTTAGAGCTAAAAGGGGCTTGAAAAGGACTTGTCCATACCTATACAATGATGAGGTCATAAATGGGTTGTGCAGTGGTGGTGCAAGGATGATACATGGAATGAGGTAGGGTGGCAGATTAGGCCCGACATCATATCAAATATGTTTTAATTTTTCAAATTTGAACCTATGAACCTGATAGGAATTTTTTTTTTTAAATATTGTAAATGAAAATTTTTAAGTTTATAAAATCTAGAAGGGCTGATAGAAATTTAGCTCATCCAATAGGGGCCAGGACCAGGGGCCAAGGACCCTACTAGCCACAATTTCCAGTGGCAAAATTGAGACCGGCTAACAACCTTCTTATACGTGCTATAAATAGTACCCCCATCACCACTAAGACATGTATGCTGCCAGTCATTTCAATTTTTTTTTTTAATTTTTAATTTTTTTTTTCTAATTAATGTTAGAAATGAAAGTAAACAACTACAATATGGAAATTTGTAATTATGTTGCAAATCTAAAATTTAACCTGTATGATACCAATGAAGATTTAAGGAAATGTAAATCAACAACAAAGAAATCAGCAAGCATAAGATATTTACACAACACATTATTTACGTGGAGAAAAAATCTTATGGGTAATAAAATCTACCAGAAGAGAGGCCAATTATTTATTATCTTGAAACAAGAATACAATACAATCACTTCTTTCTTGCATCCAAACTAACAAAATTTATGTACATGTTGCAACCTCACGCTTCTACCACCTCAAGCACCTGGTATATACAAGAATGATACTCAAGATTCCAACCTTGCAACAAGTATGGTGTCCATACTTATGCAATTTTGAACATCTCGTTTTGGGTCCCACTAGCATGCTAAACTTAGCCTCTGACACGGCTCTTACAACATCTTACAAATTTGTCATAATTGACTAAAACTAATCCGGCACACTAATTTAGGCACCTAGTTTGTCATACAATCCCTATAAATTAGGGGATACTCTTACAAGATGTCATAGACTAATAATAGCTATGCAAAGATTCTCTTATTTGTGTCATAACTTCCCAAAAATTAGTTACTCCAAGAGGGGCACCAAGATTGACCTTATCACCTCATCTACACTCCAAAAATAGAAGATGTTCTAACCAAAAAATAATAATTAAATAATTACCACTGCCAATGGATCCCACATCCCTTACAAATGCATTTATAAATAATGCCTTAGAATAACTAAATACATAGGATTTACAAGGTTGATGGCACCTTAATCCTAACATTCTCCCACTTGACATCACACATTGTAAATACATCCATAGGAAAACATAATCAACTAAGTATAAAAAATGAGGCCAATAACCTCCCTACACTAAGTGAACTTTTCTATCCTCAAAGACTTGGTAAGATAATATGCATCATTCTTCTGAGTGTCAACCTTGTTCAACTCAATCTATCCATTTGCAATCATTTCTCAAACAAATTGATACTGAACATCCACATGCTTAGTCCAAGGATGATACATAGGATGTTTTGCTAAGTAGATTACACTCAAGTATCAAAACCAAAACATATACATAATATTTGTAACCATACTACTTCCTTAGATACATGGGTAGCAACCATATACTCTACTTTGATAGTGGATAAAGCAACTGTGGGCTGGCTCTTACTCATCCAACTCACATATCCTCCAAACAAAGTAAATACATACCCACTAGTTGACCTTTGACTATACAAGTCACCTGCCCAATCTACATCAACCAAACCATGTATTTCCAATGTCTTATCCTCACTATTAGTACTAGAATAAACCAAACAATAATTAGAAGTACCATGCAAATATCTTAATACCCTTTTCACATGATTCTAATGCTCACTACTAGGGTTAGACGTAAACCTACTCAATACTCACATTGCTTGGGAAATATCTAGCCTAGTGCAAACCATTGCATACATTAAACTTCCTACATCACTAGAATATGGTACATTAGACATATCCTCAAAATCATCCTCAATTTTGGAACTCATATATAATGAAAGTTTAGTGCTAATAGGTAAAGGAATTCTAACTAGCTTACAATCCTGCATATTAAACCTATGCAAAATAGTATCAACATACTTACTTTGAGATGACCAAATCTTTATGTTACCTTGATCTTTTGATTTCCATTCCCAATATGTACCTTGTTTCCCCTAGATCTTTCATCTCAAATGCACCTGAAAGTTGAGCTTTCAACTCACTATTCATACCCTTGGTGTTACTGAAAAACAACATGTCATCCACATACAAGGAAATAATTAGAATATGATCATCAATACATATAATGTAAACACAATGATCCTCTTCACTTCTTACAAAACCCAATGTCAACATAAAAGAATCAAATTTTTGATACCACATTCAGGGTGATTATTTCAAACCATAGAGAGACCTCTTTCATCTTTAGTCTTAACATCTATTTGATCAATTTCAAAATCATAAGCAGTAGCTATGGATAAAAGAAATCTAATAGAAGATAATTTATCAACATGAGAGATTATTTCACCAAAATCAATTCCCTCTCCCTGGGAGTATCCCTTGGCTACCAGTTTGGCCTTGTACCTCTCTAATGAATTGTCTACTCTAAATTTCTTCTTGTAGATCCATTTACAACCAATAGTTTTCCTTCCTTTGGGAAAATGTATCAGATCCCAAATATTTCAAAAGTTTAAAGCCATCATCTCCTCCTACATGGCTTGATGTCAAGACTCGCTATCATCTGTAAGAATAGCTTCCATGTAGGATCTAGGTTCATCATTAGTACTAACTAAAAAATACACAACAAAAATCTAGTGGGCTATACCTATCAACTAGATTTTGTTGTCTTGTGGATCTTCTCAAGGGTGGAGTAAGGGATTATTCTTTTACCTCCTATTCTTCTGCATGCTCAACCTCTTTAGTAACTTTAGATTCATCCTCCTCAGAACTCTCACTCAAATCCTCTTCTTCTTCTCCAACCTCAAATCCATCATTTTGTTCTTCCATATGTGCATCTTCTTGATTCAAATCAAAATGCACTATATTTTCCTTTTCTTTATCTTTTGGGTTTTCTGTTACAAAAATATAAACTAATTTCCTTGAAAATCACATCTCTAGAATAGACAACTTTCTTGGTTAGAGGATTCCAAAGCTTATAACCTTTAATATTTTCATCATATCCAATGAAGATGCATTTTTGTGCATTTGGATCCAACTTAGTTTTATTTTTTGTATGCACATGAATAAAAGCCTCACAGCCAAAAACCCTTAAATGTGAAACAGAAAAGTTTCTTACTCGTCCACACTTTATAAGGTGTTGAATCAAGAGCCTTATAAAGAAATCTATTTATCAAGTAACAAGTAGTAAGCATAACTTCTGCCCAAAAGCATTTATCAAACAGTGCACCACTTAATATACTTCTAGCTCTTTCCATTATGGTTCAATTCATCCTTTTTACAACCCCATTATAGTGAGGTGTGTAAAGAGTAGTCTTTTTTCCTTATGATACCTACATGCTTGCAAAACTCATCAAATTCCTTAGAACAATATTCCCCTCCATTGTGAGATCTTAATATCTTTATCTTACAATCTGATTGCTTTTCTACTAAGACTTTAAATTCATAAAAATTAGTGAAAACTTCATATTTATGTCTCATAAAATAAATCCATGTAAACCTTGATACATAAACAATGGACACAAAATACTGATATTTTCCAAAAGAATCATTATCCATGTAGGTCCAAACACATCCATGTGAACAATTTCTAATTTACTCTTTGATTTATTACTTCCTGAAGGAAATGATTCCATGTTATGTTTCCCAAACACACAATGCTCAAAAAAATTAAAAGACTCATTAGAATAAGAAAAACCATCAACCAATTTTTTATTCATAGTGGTCCTAAGACCTTCTCACTTATGTGGCTTAATCTATGGTGCCACAACATACATGTATTTTTAGATTTTTTAGTCACAGGTGGATTTACATAAAGTAGTGGCATTTAGTCCAAACAAACTTCCCAAGCTTGTCCCTCTTGATGTCACCAAACTCTCTCTCACCAATCTATAACCATGCTTGTTAAATATTACATGCATTCCCAAATCATTTAGCTTGGATACAAAAATAAGATTTCTAGCCAATCTAGGAATATGTAAAACACCAAAGAGGGTTTTAATCCTCCCATAATTGAATAACAACTATACCTTTCCTCGTCCAACAATAGGATATGAATTTTTGTCTCCAAGGTAAACTTGACCTCCATCATATTCTTCATATGTTGAAAACCACTCCTTGTGAGGAGTCATGTGGTATGAGCATCTTGAGTCAACAAACTAGTTTTTGTTAGAAGTAATATTTCATGAAGAGAATAAGGCATCATCACCTGATTCAAAGGCCTTTTCTATAGAGGAATCCCGCTAATTTTTATTGCATTCCTTCTTAACATGTCTCCTCTTTCCACAATTCCCACACTTCACTCTATTCTTTTTACTAGAAAATTTAGATCTACCATTAGACTTGTCTTTAGGCCCCGTATGTTCTCCTTTTGATCCACCTCTTTTCTTGGACCTTCCCTTGAAATGAAGAGCATCCAATGATCCATCCATAGATTTATTTGTTACAACAAGAGCATCTAGCTTGGGATCTTCAAGATTAGAACTAATAGAAAGAATGAAATTTTCCCATGACTCAAAAAAAGAACAAAGAAGCATAATTCATTTATCTTCTTCCTTAATCTTAATATCAACAAAGGATAATTGATTCAAAATCAAATTAAATGTATTTAAATGCTCAACAATTGATTCACCTTCCTTAATTTTCTTTTCAAATATAACTTATTTACCAGACTCTTGGCTTGGTAGATCTTACCCAAACATTTCCATATAGAATACATAGTGGACTCTTCAGCTACATTCAATAAAACTAAATCTTCAAGACAAAGTCTAATTATCCCCCATGCTTTCGTATCTATCTTATCCCAATCATCTTGATCTATTTTATCAGGTTTCTTATCCAATGTTGCAACCAACCATTGATCCCTCTCTTCAAGGAGATCCTTCATCTTTAGTTTCCACAACTTGTAGTTAGTTCTATTGAAATTCTCAATATCCAATCGAGATGTAGATGCAACCATGGCTTCCACACACACAAATCTACAAAAAAAATAAATAGAACTCCAACTACAACACAAAAAACCTTCACACTTCCACCCAAGAAGCAAAGCTGGCCAGGCTCTAATACGGTTACATCCCTAACCTATGATTAGCTTAATCTTACTCTTACTTGGTAATCAAGAGGATTAGTTAAGAGTTTGATGATTTGATATTGTGGAAATATCTAATTTGACCTTTGATTATGAGGTTAATGACTGATGTTAATTAGTTTTGAATAATAAATGATTTATATTAAGTGATATGATAATGATGAGCTGATCATGGTTTTGTGGTCCTAAGTGTAAATAGGAAAATGTAACGTCCTTTGAAGAAGGAAGGAGAGTATCATCCTGGAGGAAGAGTTAGATGTTGGGAAGTGGGGTCAATAGCCATCTGAGTGTCATACATTTTGTCTTTTTGAACCATATAAGTTGGTGTAAGTTATGCTTCTTCTTGGCCAGTTGATTTTCCTTTTGTGTTGTCTTGTTGATTAAGTCATCTCGACAATGATGTATTGACTTGACTAATGACATTCTTGGAATGTCAAATCAAGTCAAGAGTTGGTCTTGTTTTGTCAGAGCATAATCTTATCGCTCTTAATTTTTTGATCTAGGATTATAAATCCATCATTTGGTCTGTTAAGTTCTGGATCCTTAGCGAAGAAGGGAGAGTGGTGCTCGATCCCTAAATTGCAACGATATTTTGGTTAAATTAAGTATTCTCATACATCTAGTTGATGCATGATATAATGTTATAATCTAATTATATAACTCGATATTAAATGTCATGCTATGCATTGTGTTTACTATTTTCAATACAGATGACATAATAACTAGGGGAGCTTCGAGCTCACCATATTTTGGAAAATGTCATGTTTTAGAAAGTCTTGATCGTGGTAGTGGGCTGAGTGGGAGAAACTACTCGCACCACCTTGGTAGAGTGTGGTAGTTCCCATGATAATAGGCATGCAAAAGTTGAGGATCGATTAACCCCTTTAGTCTTCTTGGAGGATGATTATCTTGTGGGGATTATCGTTGGTTTTGGGAAAAAGAAAGAGAAGGAGCTCCTGCTCTATGCTGGTGAAAGATTAAGAGCAGGCTTATGGTGGCTAAACTGGGAATTGCTCTCGCTCTCGAAGGAATTGTGTTCAGGTAGTGTAAAGCATGTTATTCTTGTTACACTATGAGATATGAATTTTTGTATATCGAGCTCTCTTAATATTATATATATATATATATATATATATATATGGAGCCTACATTGTTTAACTAGCTATTGGGCATCTTTATCTCTATTATATTCTTTTGGTGATAGCTTGAGGCCAATGGCTAAGATTGAAAATTTTCAAGGCAATTTTATTTTGTTTTGGAGGCTCGAGGCCTTACGGCTGAGCTGTAATACAATGTAGTTTGTTTCCTGTGTCTGAGCTCTAGGCCAATGGTCAAGTTGCATAGTATTGTATTATTGACTGTGTCTAGCTTGAGGCCAATGGCTGAGCTACACTGTAATGAAGTCTTGACTATAACTAAGTTCGTGGCCATGGAGGTCAAGCAACCCTGTATTACATTCTTTATTGTATTGTTGCTCAAGACCATGTAAGCCGAGCAAGACTGTATTATATTCTTTACTGTATAATCACTCAAGGCCATGGAGGCCGAGCAAGACTGTATTATATTCTTTACTGTATAATCACTCAAGGCCATGAAGGTCGAGTAGCACTGTCAAACATTCTTTATTGCATTGTTGCTCAAGGCCATGGAGGCAGAGTGGCACTGTATTGCATTCTTCTATGCTTTAACTCAAGGTCAGGAAGGTCAAACATTCATAATTTATACTCCTTGTTTGTATTAGAGCTCACGGCTATGAAAGCCAAGCTAAATAGCAATGTTTATTAAGTTATATCTATAGCTCATGGCTAGAAAGGCTAAGCTTAAAAAATTGAAACTCATATTGTAATGTGGCTCAAGGCTATCACAGTCGAGCCCATGCATACACTTCAGCTTTTATACATCATATAACGATGAGGTATGCATTGAATGAACACAATCATTATGACTGCACTGGTGGCCAATACGGCCTTAACCCAAAACAATGCTCAAAGCACTCAAAATAATGATGGCTCAACTTATATAAAATCTATATGTGGTTTAATAAATGCATTTAAAATACCATGACCATACTTGTACCTTTAACTAAGAAGGTGGTATGATTGTTTCATACCATAGATTATATTATTTGGGAGCTTGCATGCTAGTTGAGGCACTAGAAATGAATTGATCTATTAATGATAACTACCCTCTATTTATTTAAGTGAGATTAGAGATACTACCTAAGCTCATAAGGGTAATAAGAATCATCATTCATGGCAAAATGACACTAATTAACTAAGGCAAGGAATGCCTAGTTTAGTATGAATATGATTCTATCTTATATGATAATTTATTTAGATGTTGGGAACCACGATGGACCTAGAATAGTAAATGTGGTTTGATTGTGTAATGACTATAAGTAGGAGGTGGTGAGGAGTCACAAGTTCCTCACTACAAAGGTAACCTAATTGGTTGAAACAAACTCGAGATGGGAGTCGATTGTCTAGGTATGGACAATGAATCGAATTAATCCCATGCATACTAGACCTAGGGTGGTGAATATGGTTTGACTTTTGACATGATTAGAATGTGGAATAAGGTGATGTGGAGTCACAAATTCCCTATAATGGAACTTGACTATTAATGATAGTTTTATGATAACTATGATGCATCTAATGTATTTAAAAGATGTGTTGATTCTTGATTGAAGAAGGAGAAACTGAATAAGAGGTAAGTTGTATTGCCTTTTGGGAAGCATTAAGTGCCTACCGAGTTTGTTGGAGGTACTATTACTCCTATATAATTATAAACTTAGGAGAATGAATACTATGATTAGTATGAAACTCTTGTTTTTGAATGTAAATGGAAGCCATCTCTTTACGAATGGCCATACTTCACGAATGAGGTATAAGATATTAAAAACCCACGAGGGTACTTGAGATAGAGTCTTTTTAGTAAGACCATCATATTAGACTATTATGATATAAGTCTTAAATGTCATGATTTTGAATGTAAACCTTGAGATAGGTCAACATGAAACTGAGAACCTAGAAAGTTCAGAAGTTAGAAAACTTGTTTTGACTATTGAGATTTTGGAAAATGGAATAGGGTGACGAGGAGTCACAGGTTCCTTGTTGTGAAAGCAACCTACTTGTTTTAACTTTTATCATGTTGGAAAATAGAACGGGGCGATGAGGAGTCACAAGTTCCTTGGTGCAAAAGTAACCTATTAGATTTGATGAACTCCTAGATAGGAGTCGATTGTCCTAGTATAGGACTATGAATTGAACTAAATTCACATTTTACTAGACCCCGAGAGGTTGCATTAAGCATATTGTAGGACATGACAACTTCTAAGTCAAGTAAGGGTGGTGGACATATGACTACGTTCATTGCAAAACGTATATTTATGTAAATTTTTGGCCAAAGTAATGCATCCGTCTCTGCATGCATTGTCGGTCCAGTAGTGTCATACATAGTTAGAGTGGATCTATAGTTGTGTGACCGTGAGACATTAGGAAGGACACAACATCAGATACTCATATGGCTATCCTTATGGTTCCTAATATCTAACCTTTCCATGAAGGGTAGGGCCACTTCCAGTTAGGAAGTTGAGTGGGGGACCGCAGGTCCATGGTTGGTGGAAAAGCACCAAGATGACACTCTCCTTCCCAAGCATGAGACAAGCCGAGGCTTATGGAGATAGATGTCATTGACCTTCTAGATACAATGTTTGCATTTTGTGACCAGTTGGTCTATTGTAATGTATAAATTGATTTATGATGCCTTGGGCATAACTTGTACATGAATAGTGATGGTTACTCACTAAAGATATGTAAATGATTATTGTATTGTAAGATTTGTTATATTTTGTTTAGAATAACATGCTTAATTGGTGAAATGATAATGAATCATTATGGTTAAATTTTGATTTGCATAATCATATTGTTAACTAATCTCTTGATTAAGATGGATGTTTATGTTAAATCTTGAGCATTATGGATAGTGATGTTACAAATACCAAATGTTAGAAATGAAGGTAAAAAACTATAATATGGAAATCTATAATTATGTTACAAATCTAAAATTTAACCTGTATGATACCAATGGAGATTTAAGGAAATCTAAATCAGTAACAAAGAAATTAACAAGCAGAAGAGATTTACACAAAACAAATTTATGTGGAGAAAAACCCTTATGGGTAAGAAACTCCACCAGAAAAGAGGCCGAGTATGTATTATCTTGAAACAAGAATACAATACAATCACTTCCTTCTATCTTGCATCCAAACTGATGGGATTTGTGTACATGTGCAACCTCACACTTCTCTGTCACACTTCTACCACATCAAGCAATTGTTATATACAAGAATGATACTAAAGAATCCAACCTTGCAACAAGTATGGCATCCATACTTATGCAATTTCCAATGCCTCTTTATGGGTCCCACTAGCATGCTAAACTTAGCCTATTACATGACTCTTGCAACCTCTTATAGATTTGTCATAATTGACAAAAACCAATGCCACTAATTTAGGTGCCTAGGTGAGATTAGTGATAGGCAACATAGGAGTGAGTTCTTAGTTTTGATACCATTGATCTAATTCAAATTAAAGGACAACCTTGCATGTGGCAAGATTATGGAGCTACATTAATAGAGACACATATATTTCCATGAACACACTCAAACTACAAAAGTTTTATAGAAGACATGAAAAGATTATACATGAGTCATGCCAAAAGTGTAATACTCATTAATGGTGTATGGGACATATTTACAAATAATATGACAAGGAATATAGGTCCATGTGATCAGGCAAGGAATGCGTCCACCTAATTTTACAAGGAGATTCTAGAGTACAACTTTACTTGGATAATTAATAGATTGAATAGTAGGCTGACTACTTTATATAATGTACAATGTATTGTACTTATACACATGGCTATCAAATAAGTCCTCAATAATATGTTGACAACTATCATGTGCATATGGTGTGCTTTCAATGTGGATAGGAGCATACCAAGTATTAAAGTTGTATGGTGCTAGTAGTTGGCATAGGTGTAGCCATGTGTTATACTTGTAAGGTGTAAAACTAATTATAACTGAGTGGATGCATGTGTGCCAATGTGTAAGATCACAAAAAGTATAGAAAGGTAGAGTAAATAATTGGAAAAGCTGTCTAAGATAGCACAATGAATTCTTGAGATGGACATGGCCATGAGATCACATGGCACAACTATGAAGCATGCACATGGTTGACTTGTGTGGAGCTGCACAAAATAATTGACATGGATGTTTGTGTAGATGTGTACAAAGTTGTACTACTAGATGTTCATTATTGCCACAATGATTCTTGGTGTTGTGCTCATACGCAAGGGAATGTCATGGAATGAGATGAAATGATATTAAGTTGAAGCATGAGATTATGCTCAAATCATGAACACTTCAACTAAGAAATTAACTCAAGAATCTAGATAACAAGCCTTTAGTGAACACTTCGATGCTAGAAAATCCATCCAAACAACCAATTGAATAGGTACTTAGGTGATTTGACCCAAAATTCTTCATATAATTCATCACCAAATAGATCCTTCTCTCACCATTGATGGATCTTTACACCAATAGGTAGTTTGGTTTCAATAAACTCCACTACTTTATGTGAGAACCATTTATGGATCTCATCACAGGTTATATATAGAGAGATCATTTCGAATAACACAAAGCCTCATTGAAGGTCCCAGCAATGGAACTAAATGTTAACCATTTTACCTATCCATAGCATTCCTTCATCTATTGAGGCTAACTTTCATACCATTGTAGCTTCTACATGTTGGATTATAGTCATAGGTCTCACCCAAAGCATGAGAAGAGCTTGATACCTTCACTAGAGACTCATATACTAAACTAAGAACTAATGCAGATAACTATCAAGCAAACTAAACATGCACAAAGATAAACATAACAAAACTACTATATGTAATCAGACAAATATCAATTAAAGAAAATTAGAAGACTTTATATTAATAGAGCTCAAATTATGTATATTCCATTATGATTTTATGTCTCTCAATGTATCCAATTACAATTGTACTGTAGGGTTATATAGGGGCTTTACCCCGAAACTCAAAGGTGCATGCACAATGTACTATCATTCAAAGATGTACACAAGAGCTTGGTTATCATTTAAATATGCAAACAAGAGTTAGTTCACTCACAAATATGTGCATGGGATTTATTTTGTTACAAAGGCACCCAAAACATGAGAGTGGCTTACAATAGTGCAAACACATGAACTTTGCTTTGATGTGGTTTAGATTAGAGTGCAACATGTAAGTTTCTTGTGTGATATGCCTTGTTGTACTATGTTCACATTTTTGAAAGTATTGTGCACCATTATTTTCATTATATGATCAACTTTTGTTGCTTTGCAATGCTAAATTAGTCAAATGTGATTGTTTCTAAATTCATTGCACATAGACAAGTTTTTTTGAGTCATTCATTAGAAATTGATTAAACAGTTATGGGTTTTAATTATTGTCAAGTTAAGGTTTCATTTGTTGATTAAACCACTTGTGTTCTCTTAATTGGAACAATAGACTTGCATGCAAAAAGACTACTTGAAGTTTTACTAGAAGAACAATTATAAACTTTCTTTGTAAATATTGATAAATGTCACTTGTTGGAAGGAGTGTGAATGACCACTCCTTCAAGTTTTCCCCCACTCCCTTTTGGTTTTACTTTATTTGCAACCAATGAATGTGAATATTGTAGGTCTACAACATTGTACAAAAGGTTATATATTGCACTAGAAGAGTGAGATAATAGATTAGACAAGAAATAATGACTCATCATTCATTTTCATAGATTTTCAATCACTTTCAACCTTTTTCAAAATTATATTGGTATCAAAATTAGATGTGGGAGGGCCACACCATAATCACATTTCTAGAGATGAAAAAAGTGAGTAGTGGCAAGTGTTCAATTTCCTTAAATTTTGTTGCATAACTACCTAAAAACCATAATAAAATATATGCATCTAAGAAGAGAATTATAATTTTCACAGTATGTGTTTGACGTAGGTAAATTCATCTCATTGATCACTTAGAAGCCATGATCAAGGAATACTTTCTAAAATACTACCACCTTCTGGAAATGTTCTATAGTTCAACGCCCCTTAATCTCCTCATAGCTTTCTTCAATAAATTCATGAAGGCATTTATCAACATTTCCCCTCTTTCTAAATTTGAGCAAATGTTGAATGTGTGTCTACACTGTTAGCTTCCAATATACAACTTTTCTAAATTTGAAGTTAATTCATGCAAGACATTCCAATAAGCACAAATATTTGTAACCCTCTGGATCAAATATTCTACAAGATAATTCTAAAGAACATAAATATATGATAACTAACAAATTTATAAAAATTCATACTTACCAACCATTTAGTAACACCTTTAAATACTATTAGCAACAACACAATATAATACACTAATTTCTTATCCACTTTGGAATAACCACATAAGTGGTTCATTTTTGTCATCATTTTTCCATAACCGTCTATATCCGTATAGTGTAATCATTTATTGTCCAACACTCCCAAGATAAAGAAGGAAAGAGACATGCTACGATAAATTATTTAAAAAGGAAATAAGATAAGGTCAAAGAAGAGGTTTTATGAAGTCGTTCATCTTGCATATTTGCCTTCACAATAATTGAATGAATTCTTAAGTGGCAAGTCTACTCTTCAAATCCGACTCAAAATAAAAAGTCCTCATCGTACTATTGTTCTTCCACACGTCTCTTGCACACATATCATGAGCATGGGATAACTACACACATCAACTTTACCTTTTCTAATATAAAAGCACACTCAAAGTGGCACGCCGACCTTTTGATTGACAGTGATACACTTGTACAGTGATACCTGCAATTCCCAGGGATGAGTCATGCCTTCTTTATATGATTGACATATCAGCTATCTTTGGCAAAGACCAGTAGTTGTTGGAGACTTTTGTCTGTATATAAGAAGGGGATTAGTATGAACTTACTAAAGAAAAGTCAAGACAATGGGAAGTTTAGAGGGATGTAATAGTGTTGTAGCTGATTTTGTGGAAGGAAGAACAGCAGAGCAGAAGGTGGTTGACGGTAAATTATTTCCCAAAGTTTTCCTCCCTGCAAATGATCCTGAGAGGGAAGATGTTCAAGCCTTGGTGCAAAAGATAAGAAGTAACAAAGCATGGTTGGAAGATGAAGTGATGAATAGCAATGCTCTGCTTTTTAGAGGATTTGCTGTGAGTTCTGCTGCTGATTTCAAGGTAGTAGTTGAAGCTTTTGGATGGGAAGAACAGCAGTATCTTGGGTTTGCCCCAAGAACAAAAATTGTTGATAGAGTTTACACTGCCAGTGAGGCTCCCTTGCATGATCAGATTGATTTCCACCATGAGATGTCTATGGTAAGTATGTTTCTGATCATTTAGGTTTAGATTAATTGTCTGTGAGAACTCAAACTTGGGCAATCCATAATAAAAAGAAATTGGTTAGAAGATAATTTGGATCTATATGTAATCCATGGAGGTCACAAAGAGCCACCCCAAGGTTTCTAACTAAATAATGATGGGTGACACAGTGGGCTAGACAGTATTTAATGGGTCAAAAAGAGTGAGCTAAAAGCTTTACCCAAATTATCTTCTATGCAACTTTTCTCCTTGAGCTCTCTTTCCTTGGTTTGTCCTCTTAATGATAATTGTAGGAGATATATTGCTTGGTTGGTGAAGCAAGAAAACAACATATGTCTATCATTCATGGAATACAACGAATTGTGGAGAATACTCTAATGACTTTGTGTTTGATTCTCTGAAAGAAAAACTATGATATAGAAGATTGTGATCATGTTTATGGAGATGAAAGAATGGTGGAGAATACTCTAATCACTGTATGTTGGATTTTTTAAAAGAAAATCTATGACATAGAAGATTGTGATCATGTTCATGCAGATGAAAGTGTGGCCCTCTAAGCTGTTTTTATTCTGTGAGACTGCACCTCCAGAAGGTGGTGAAAGTTCTATAGCTCCAAGCCATCTCATTCCTCCACTTATGGAAAACATTCTGCCAGAGTTCGTAAAGAAAGTTAGGGATTTTGGGTTGCTCTTCAACATAACAACTCCAAGCCAAGATACTTCCAATTCCCTCATCTCCAAGACATGGAAAACTATGCTTGACACCTCTGATCCAGAAGAAGCAAAGAAAAGGTGATGTATGCTCAATTAGAGCAAGTTTTTTCAAAATTTACTTGCTAAGTTTTCATATAAATTTTACACCTAACAACAGAACTCCATACAATCAGTAGGTCTGCAAATTTTTGAAAATAGAAAAAAAGAGTTCTACATAATAATCATTGAAGTTTGCAATTTTTCAAAATTGAAAAACGAAGCTAGGATGCTAGGTAAATTGTTGATCATTTTCTCCAACACAAAAAACTGATCAGCAATTGACTGGGAAACTTAGTATTTTTCATTTTAAAAACATGCAAACATCTGTGATTGATAATGCTGATCACTTTTAACCGATAAAAAGTGATAAAAGCCTTTCAAAATATAGAAAATGTTTATATAAATTTTACATAGATTTTATAAAATGAAATTTATAACTTATTATTAAAATTATGATTATCAAATATGACAATACCTGTAACATTTTTAAAATTTTCCATACCTATAACATTTTTTCAAACTTGATCAAAATATATACCAATTAATAATAGATTTACGTTTCTCCTTACACAAGGTAAAATATATGTATTTCATTCATAATTTATTTTCTTTTCAGATAAAATTTTCTGAAATTATCTTAATATAGATTATGTATATGAATTTGTTGACAGTAAATCGTAGTTTTTGTTTTGGAAGGTTAAAACTAGGATATGTACATTTCTTATAATTTTTGAAAAAGATTCACCTACCAATCTATACCTACTAATAGCCATTGTAGCTGATCTTGACCTGATTTTGTACCTACTAATAGCCGCTGATCTTGACCTGATTTTGCTTGCTTGACAGGGCTGCTGATATATTGGGTTGCACGCATTTTGAATGTCATGAAAATGGGACTGCAGATTTTAAATTTGGGCCTTTGGAAATAATTAGAACATTGGAAAAAGAGAAAGGAAAAGAGGTGTGGTTCACCACAATAGCAGGGTATGGTCAAGGAAGCAAGAACCAAATGCTTAGGTTGGGAGATGAGTCTCTTATTCCTGTTGAAGCTGTGGAAGCATTCAAACACATTATGGATGAGCAATGTGTGAACTTGAAGTTGAAAGATGGGGATGTGTTGTTACTGAACAACCTTGCTGTTCAACATGGAAGGAGGCCATCTAAACCTCCCAGAAAGGTCCTGGTTTCTGTGTGCAAATAGTTCATAAATCATTTGGCAATCATAAATTGGTAGTTATAGATAGCTGTTGTTTAAAAAAATATGAGTTCAATATGAATTTGTAGAGCTCAGGGCAGGAAATATTGAAAGTAATGCTAAGAAAAAAAGTGAATTCCACTAAAAAAGAAGGAAAGGAATGGTTTCCATAGAGTGAGAGGACTAAATAGTCTTTTAAGTATATACTAAGAAAGAGAACTTTATTGTTTCTCTTAATGTGTAATTGTTTTCTTAGACTTCTAAGGTACTGTGAAATATACTGTTTGATTAATAAATTTTGTAAATTTTACGACATCTTAACTTCATATTCATTTTCGTTCCAAATATTTGGAAATCTACTCCCAAGATGTGGCTTTTTTAAAAGTAGTTGTTAATATTAATTAATGTTATAAAATTGATTTTCTATTTTTAAGTTATTTTTTTCACTTAAAGAATATGTTCTTAAATGTTAATGAATTTTAAATATATGTAAACATTTGTAATTGATAATCCTTGGAAACAATTAGCAGAAAAGATCACCCAGGTTCAATTTAAAAATTTGAATCTAAAATTTTGAGGTGGACATATTATAGAAATAATTTTTAGGGGTTAATTTTGTACCTACAAATTTGATCTAAGGTGATAAATGGAAGAATAAGGAATTGGAACCAATGCCAAGAGATAAACTATAATGACAATAGACTCTATATATATGAGCCAAATTTCAAGCAAGAACATACTACTTGTAGACTTGTTATTACACAAAGTTTACTCTAATCAAAGTAGACCCACATAATGGAAAAGAGCATGGGTATGTGATTTATCAAGGATGGTGGCAATCAACCAAAAGTGCACAAGGTTTCTTTGGCTTTGGAAAAAGAAGTCTAGTGTTTTAATAGAAATTGCTCATGGGTTTATGTACCTTTGTGAAGATTGGAAGTTGCAAGTAATTCAACTATTGGTTTTTGTTTATTCCATAGGGGTGCTTAAGTATGTATCTACTGCATAAGAATATATTTGCCATTCATTTGTCTAAATTGCATAAGGAAGCATAAGGAAGCACGTGCAACCCAAGTTGGAGATGATAAACACATCCAAGTCCAATGCACTTCAATTTGATGTAGTCCAACTGACATTTGATTTAAATATTTTCATTGTTGATGTAATACCTAGATAGTTTGGTTGGTTGTAAACCATAATTGAATTTATCTTAGAGGGATCTGTGTTTGCTTTAATGAAGCAAGGGAAAAATGGCAGGTACACTAGGATTGTTAATTTATACTTTTGATGGGGATAATTTTGCCTATTGGAGAACACAAATTCAAATCCTATTAAAATCTAAAGATTTATGGGATATTGTTCATATAGGATATGACTTACCACAAGATGTTAATGACTTAAATAATCAACAAAGAAAAGAATTCAAGGTAAATGAGCAAAAATATAATGAAGTATTATTTTTATTCAAGGTGCACTAAGTCAAACAATCTTTCTTAGGATTAGTGGTGATGTACATTCAAAACAAGCATGGAATATGCTTATTAATGCATATTAGGGTGCTCAAATTACAAAATTGCACACAATGAGAAAGAATTTTGAAAACATAAAAATGACTCATAATAAATCAATGAATGATTTTTTGACAAAAGTGGAAGGCTTGGTTAACCAAATGAATATTTTAGGTGAAAATATGGATAATCAACATGTCATGAGAAAATATTGAGGAGTTTGATTTCAAAATTTAATAATGTTGTTTTCACAATTGAAATTTTAAAAGATCTTACAACCATGAAAATTGATGAGTTGAGTGGCATTTTGTTAACCACCAAAAAAAGAAAGAAAAGTAGTGAAGAAAGTTTAGAACAAGCATTTTCATCTAAAGCAAGCATTAGGGGTAAAAGAAACATTTTTCCTAATAATCATTATAAGATTAACTATAGAGAGGACTCTCACCTTAAAAATGAACCTAGAGGAGAATCTAGTAGCACCTTTCAAGGAAGAGGTAGTAACTTTAGGGACAAAAGTAACACCTTCAAAGATAACGGGCAAGGAAGAAGCAGGGATAATAGTAGAGATCGTAGAGATAAAATAATTTCATTGTAATAAGTTTGTTCACTATGAATCAGAATGTTGGTATAAGCAAGTTGTCTCTAGTACTATAAAAGATAAAATTTGTTCATTTCTTGCTTGAATATAGATACCAATGAGAATGATTTGTGGTATATTGATTCTAGTTGTTCTTTGCACATGGAATCTAATTATAATTTTTTATTGATTTAGATGAAAAACATAATAGTACAATTGTATTGGGAGATAATCAGTATCGTGGGACTAAGGGAAAAGGATCTATTGTAATCACCACTGAACATGGTAAGGTAAAGTGTATTTCTAACACTCTATTGGTTCATGCTCTTAAAAATAATTTGTTGTCTATTCACCAAATGCTAGAATAAATTTATCAAGTAATTATTGATAGAGATGAGTGCATAATCAAAGACAAATCACATAGGAATGCAGTTGTTACATGAGCCCACATGGCAGGTGATAGAATGTTCCTTTTTATTTCCCTTCAAAAAATTAGGCCCTAAGAACTAGTGAAATGCGCAAAAATCAAATATGGCACTGAAGGTATAAACATTTTAGTTTTAGTGACTTGATTTTACTTAACAAAATAAAAATGGTTGAAGGATTAACTTTCATTGAAAATAGAAAAGAAGTGTGTGATGAATCTATTTTTGGGAAACAACATAGAGCTACTTTTTCAATTGGTATGTCTAGGAGAGCTAAACAACCTCTTGAAATAATTCATACTAATTTGTGTGGTTCCATGGCAATACTTTCTCTAAATAAATCCATGTATTTTATTACTTTATTGATGATTTCTCACACAAAACCTAGAAGTATTGCTTGGTTGAGAAATTAGAATTTTTTGAGAAATTTGTTGGATTTAAGAGGTTAGTTAAAAAACAAAGTGGTCACTACATACAATTCATAAGGTTAGGTAATTGGGGAGAGTATAAATTAAATCTCTTTTATATTTTTATAGAGAACATGAGATTTAGAGAGAGTTCACTACTTCCTTCACTCCACAACAAAATGGAGTTGTTGAGAGGAAGAATAGGACAATTGTTAAGATAGATAGGAGTATGTTGAAATAAAAGAACTTGGATAAGAGTTTTTGGATAGAAGCAATCACTACAATACTCTATAAATATAAGTCTTATAAAAGTAATTTATGATCTAGCATTAAGCCATCAATTGTTCATTTGAGGGTGTTTGGATGTGCTTCTTATGTACAAATACCAAAATAAAAAAGTTTGAAGTTAGATAATAAAGTCCTAAAATGTATTTTCATGTTTACGACTCTAAAAATAAAGCATACAGGTTGTATGATCCTATAAATAAGAAATTGGTGATAAGTAGAGATGTCATATTTGATGAAAAAGTAGAATATACCACTGATGAAAAAGACACACATTGTAATTGAACTAGAAAAATATATTCCACCTGTGATTGATGTAGATGAAGAAGAGTCTCATCCACTTGTGGTTGATGATGTAGAACATGAATCCTTGAGTGTGGCGACAAGTATATATATCAAAATTATCAAAGGATAACGAAATATAATCATATGCCAACTCTCATACTGGACACCAATTTTGAGAAAATGACAACAAGGTCCCATGCCAACGTGAACTATGCCTTGATGACTCAAGTCATGTAGACCAAAGAACCATAGACATTTTCCAAAGCTTCTAAAAAAGAATAATGGGTTGAATCCATGAAGAGTGAGATAAAATCCACTGAAAGGAATGACACATGAGATTTGGTCAAGTCACCCTCTAGTAAATAAGTTGTTGGTACAAAGTGGGTGTATAAAACTAAGTAAAAGTCTAATGGAAAAAATGACAAGCATAAAGCTAGGCTAGTAGCCAAAGGGTGTACACTCAGCAAGAAGGTATTGATTATACTGAAACTTTTTCTCATGTAGTACAAATAGATACTATTAGACTAGTATTGTCTTTACCTTCTTAGCATGGTTGGACTATTTATCAAATAGATGTTAAGAGTGCTTTTTTGAATGGTTATATTGATGAAGAGGTTTATGTCACTCAACCTCAAAGATTTGAAATACCTTCCAAAGGAAACTTTATTTACAAATAGAAGGACTTGTATGGTCTTAAGTAGGTGCCAAAAGCATGATATTCTAGAATTGACTACTACTTATAGTAGAGCTTTTGTAATGAGTCAGTCAAATCCCAATCTTTATATTAGACACTCAAGTGGAAATATTATTATACTAATTCTCTATGTGGATGATCTTATCTACATTGGGAATAATCCATCTTTGTTTTCAAAGTTGAGAGCAGCTATGATTTTAGAATTTGAGATGATTGATTTGGGATATAGGTGCATTATTTTCTTAGTTAAGAAGTATGGCAACATGAATATGGCATATTATGTGTCTCAACAAAAGTATGCTTTAGATATTATCTAGAGATTTTGTGTGAAGGATCAAGAAAACCCATTGCCACACCTATTGAAGTTAGACTTAAGTTGTCTAATTCTGATGAGTCTACTCTAGTAAATCCCATTTTCTATAAATAATTGGTTGGTAGCTTGATTTAGTTGACTACTACCCGACCATTCAAGACAAAAGAAGGATTGTATGAGAGGTTAGTGATGCCATTTGGGCTAACCAATGCACCGAGCAGTTTCATGAGGTTCATGAACAAGGTACTCAAGGAATTTTTGGGTAAGTTTTCTATTGTCTATTTAGATGATATTATAATTTTTAGAAAAACTTTGGAGTAACATTTGATGCATGTTTGTAGAGTTTTTGAGAGGTTGAGGGAAGAGAAAATGTTGATAAATTTAAAGAAGTGTAGCTTTATGAATAAGGAGTTAGTGTACCTAGGATTTATGATCTTAGATGAGGGTCTTAAGATGACTCCAGAGAAAATAAAGGCTATCATAGAATGGCCTACACCAAGGAGTATTACTGAGGTAAGGTCATTTCATGGATTGGCTAATTTGTACAGAAAGTTCATAAGAAATTTCAATAGTATATGTGCACCCTTAACTAAAATAATGAGAGGGGATAGAAAAGAATTTGAATGACTGTAGGGGTAGCTAAGAGTTTTGATTTGTTGAAACAAAAAGTTACAGAGCAACATGTTTTAGCACTTCCAGATTTTAACAAGGTATTTCAAGTAGATTTTGATGCTAGAGGCAGTGCCATATGAGTTGTATTAAGTCAAGAGGGAAGACCCTTTGTATATTTTAGTGAGAAAATCAATGATGCTAGGAAGAAGTATTATATTTATGATTAGGAATTTTATGCCATTGTTCAATCTTTAAATAAATGGAGACATTACCTATTACCTAAGGAGTTTTTCTGTATACAGATCATCAAGCTTTATAGTATGTGAATAGCGAGGTAAAGTTGAATCAAAGACATTTGAAATGGGTTGAGCTTTTGAAAAGCTATACATTTATGTTGAAGCATAGAAGTGGGAGGTCTAACAAAGTTGAAGATGCCTTGAGTAGGAGGCAAAATTTGTTGGTAGAGATGAGGATTGAAGTTGTTGGGTTTGAAGAACTCAAACATTTGTATCCAAAAGATCCATATTTTTTGGAGGCATGGAAAGCTTTCCTAGAGCCTGTCACCATGGAAAGAACTATTTAGTAGTTGGATTACATAATCCAAGATGGCATGTTATTCAAAGGAAGTCAATTATGCATTCCAAGAAGTTCCATGAGAGAGAACTTGATAAAATAAAATCGCAGTGGAGGATTAGCAGGACATTTTGGGAGAGACAAGACAGTTGCCTTGGTAAGTGAACTATTATTGGCCACAATTGTATTAGGATGTGAAAAGTTTGTACAGATTTGCAGGGTATGTTAGATGGCTAAGGGAGTGAGTCAAAACACTAGATTATATCAACCTTTACCTATACTTGAAGGACCATGGGAAGACATTAGCATGGATTTTGTACCTGTACCTAAAGGACCATGGGAAGACATTAGATACTAGATTATTCCATTTTTGTGGTGGTTGATAGATTTTCCAAGATGGTACATTTCATTCCTTGTCGGAAGACAAATGATGCAACTCATATTGCAAAGGTATTTTTCCAGGAATTGGTTAGACTTCATGGTCTATCGAAGAGCATAGTTTCAGACAGAGATATAAAATTTGTTGGATATTTTTGGAGGACATTTTGGAAGAAGCTGAAGATAGATTTGAATTTAGTTTTGCACATCATCCACAAACTAATGGTCAAACAAGTGGTAAATAGAAGTTTGGGCAACCTTTCAAGAGATATTTGGTAGTGTTGATGTGTTTTCCTTGCACGAACAACGCAACATAAAATACTTACGTATTTTATCCTCTCTTGAAAAGTCACTCCAAAATGATCAAACGAGTGGACTCCAAGGTTCCAAAATATCTTATTTCACTTGACAAATGAGGATAACTCATGGCAAAGATGTGTCTTGTTGTTTCAACAAAGGGACTTACACTCACTGTTCAATGGCAGGAAAATACCGTTTACACTCATACAGGAGATAACAATTGTTTCAAAAGCTACATGCTATGATAAACTTATGGTATGAAAGTAAAACTCTTGATCGTACTTCTAACAATGTGTTAAAAAAATACAAAAGATAAGGGTTTAGGAAGAACTTCTAATCTAGGTGTAAGCTATTATATCATCAACTCATAGAAATCTCAACCATGCTGTGCTTCGCCATGAGACAACAACTCCACAAAGGTGATGCAATCTTCTAAGGGTAAGCGAAAGGTTTTCAAATTATTTTATGGGAAATCAAAGTGAGGCTTGTAATGAGTTCAGTCTAACCTTACACTATAACTTGCTAGCATCAAATCATAAAAGGTATGAACATATAGAGATTTCACCAATGAATTGAAAGACGACTTCCACGAACTAAAACTAACAAACTTTAAAGAAATAAACTAAGTTAAAACATCTAATGTGAGTGAGTACTTAGCAACCATGCAACTTGCAAAGAGAACACAATATCACCATGAATAGCTCAACAATGAATTTGTATTAGTCTCAGCAAAGTCTTAGCAATAGCTCTAATTAGCTCAAAACTCATATACAAAATGAAGAGGAATGAGGTTTATATAGACCTCAAAATACAATGAACGACCAAGATCAAATTGGATTCAATGGCCGAGATCATGCCACATCAGAGGTAGTTACAACAACTTTCTATTTTTAGAGATATACAAGAAGCAATAAAGGCACATTTTCCAAGGTGACACCTTGGTGCCTATGTGGACTGCCCATGTGGCATTTCTTTCTTGTGTTTATTCTTCTTGACCAATGCCGCAAATTTTGGAATCAATCTTCACCATGTCACCAACTGGTACACTTGGCGCGTTCTGAATGGTTCCTTCTGCCATCATCACATCTTGTGTATGCTCGTCAATTATCTTCTCCCACTCAGCCAAACCAACCTACTTTGCACCAATGAATGAGATCAAGGAGTAGATGTTGTTCAACTTCTCACCAGAGATGAAGTGAGAAGTGTCAAAGTAGTGTGAGTGTATGTAGTTATTCACATCATGAATGTCAACCTCTCCTGAGAGATCACACATATCATCAATCACACCCATTATCTTATTATGAGCCCTCTGGAGTACACTATCCACTCGAACACAATCTACTTTAACCTTGTCAAGGATCTGCCCCCTTATATGCATAGTGAAGTACCAAGCAGAGAAATTATACGAGGAACCTTCTTCAACCACTCCTCCTTCTATCAACACTGATAGTGGAGTATTCATCAAATCTTACAACTATGGCATGTAATCTCTCTCTCCTGATATCATCAAATTTGGAACATGCTGCTGAAATTGCTTGAAGCCTTTCTAATAGTTGAGTAATGTTTTCATACTTCTGGATAAGTTCTTCAATGAATGCATATGTTTTGTCTTTAACTCTCCCTATCCAACTTTTCACTTCTTGAGATTGTGATCTCATACCTTCTAGATGAACAATGGATTCTTGTGAAAGCATGGGAAATGGAGTAGATGTCCCTTCACACTGCCGAATTGGATTCATCAATTGTTGAATATATTGCTTGAAGGTTAGGTTTTCTTTCTCCAATCAACTTCCCTTTTCCTTTTCACAACTCAATCTTTCCTTGACAACTGAAATCGATTCATCCAATTCTTCAAGCTCTTGTTCTTCTATTGCTAGTCCCAAATCCATAGTGGTTACATCGTAGTCCTCATGAATAATTTCATCAGCAGTCTTGTCTACCCTTGGCACTGCAATATGTACTTTCCTTGATCCAGAACTATCCCTTGTAATCTTGGAGAGTCTAGTCACCTTCTCTTGTCCCTTATCCTGCCTTGTTCTGCCTAACAATTCTTCTATGTTAACCTTGGGCGCTACTTCCACAACTGAAGTCTCCTTTACTCTTTTCCTCAACCATCCTGGCAAGGCGGACAGATCTTCTTAAACGCCTTCTTGTTGAGCTCTAGTTTCTAACTCTAATGGCAACACTTCTTCATCAGACACTTCAATGTGCATGTTTGTTTCATGTGTGACAACTTCTTGGTCTTTGGAGGGGCTTGAACGAACTTCCTCAGCTAGAACCTCATGCATAGTAGATTCTAATGACTCGTGAACATTTGTTTGATCTAATGTCTTTGATTTTCTCTTTCTTCATTCTCCACTACTGATGTTACATTCATATCCTGAGAAGGACCTCCTCCTTGTCTGGAAGAAGTACTAATTTCAGGTCGTGAACTTAACTTCATCTTCTTCCGACTATTTTCTCCACTTGATTCATCCAACTGCTTCCTCTTACCAGGCTGAACTTCCTCTTTGGAACTTGCACTATACCTATTGGACTCACTGTTGTGTTTACTGTTGGATTCACTATCATCTACATCCTGGGATTGCTGTGAGTTGGATCCTCCCATCAAGTTATATGTGAGGTCCTGATTTGCATCCTTGAGTTTCTGTACTTGACAGTCTGCATACTTCTTCATGATGTTTATGATTCGCTGTATCCAATCATCATGGCCAACTTCTCTTTCAGCCCAATTAATAGTGATAGGTCCTTCCTTATCAAACAACTTTTGCACATGGAACTTGTCAGTCTCTTCTAGCTGGTTAGGAATAGGCATTATGTTACATGACCTCACCAAGTCCCAAGCCATCCTTGAACATCTCTTTTCTCTAATATCCTCATCATCAACTGTATCTGCCTAATGATCGTCTAGATGCTCTTTGTGCTTAAACCTTTTTCCAAATGCTTTCTGAATCATGTTGAATTGATCAAAGTTGTCTTGGATCGTATCATGAAGCACCAGATTGTAAGCTTGGAGTTCATACTCTGAATGATGTGCAGCTTGCAGTGTTGGGCAAGTCTCCAGCTTTCCAACTCTGATTGGGAAACTAACTCCAGCTTTCTTCTTATCTTTTTAATTTTATCCCAAGCCAGTAGTTGCCTCATCACCTCTAGTAGTACCATCTTGTCAGTAGGATACCTTAGCAAGCGGTAAGGATAAGATGAAAATCCTTGGATCCTCAGGTAGGTGAACTTCAGAAATTGGATGTACCATTGTCCATACTTGCCTATCAACCTCTTTGCATCCTTCGATAACCTCTTATGCATATCTCCTTGAAGCTTCCTTATGATGAACATGACGAATGCATCATTCACGCACTTGTAGTGGGCTATGGACTTTAGCTACAATAGTGGGTAGCAATCATACACACTGAGTTGTCTGAGGCCATATCCTATATCACCTTCGCAATTTAATCTAGCATATCTTCCACACATTGCGAGGATATAGATAACATATGAGCTCATGTAGAAAGTATTTGTTTCTTGTAGCTTGATCATTTGCTTATGAATGTTGTTGCTTATGATGCCAACCTAATCAATCACCACCTCACCTTTGACGATTTCTTGCATGAATAGGAACATCCACGTGTCGAATGTTGATGACTGTTGACAACCCATGATTCTGTTCAAGAAAATCACCATGTAGAAAAACTCCGTGATAAAATCTAATTTGTGAAGCTTCTTTGGCAACTTGTTGCGATGACTTCTTGGTTGCTTTACCCAATTGGCATTTATCTCTTGCTTACAGTCGCTTGTCACTCTTTCAAATACTCTTTGAGCCTACTTTTGAGTGTAGATGGTGACCTTATGCTTTGGGATGTTGAATGTCTCTGCAATAGCCTCACCCCTCAAGTGAGCTAAGACTTCTCCATTCGGTGTCACGATACATCTAGTCTCTTGATTGTAATGATTGGCACATTCCCACATAAGCTTAGCACTTGGCAAAGCGGGTGGAAAGCAAGCGGCTTGGATGATTCCATTGTGGAGCATCTCATGGATGACCTTCGAGTGGGTTGGCTTGTAGAGTTATCTCTTGATCTCCTCCATGTTGATGTGGTCCAAGATGGTGTCACTTATGTTCCTCGACTTGGACATGATCTTTGTCTCCGGCATGACTCCTTGCTTGTCACTGTTGATCAAGGCTTGTCTTTCCTTGGCGTTCATCGTCTACCTCCTCCTGTAAGTGAAGAGAATGCATGTTAGAAGGCTGATGTGACACTTGATATAAAGACTTTCCTAACACTTAACTCATCTCCTCATGCATGTGGGACAAAATCAATGAGTTTTTAAAGCAACATGCCTTAAAAAAATCAAATTTTATGAACAAAATTAGAATTTGAAAAAATTAATTCTTAAAGGACACTTCAATTTTTAGACCTCTCCTCTTGAAAATTTACTCCTTCTTGCTACTGCAGGTCTGCTCTGCTAAAAATCAGACTAGAATTTGATAAAAAATGCAATAATAAACCCTCTTTTATACAAGTCATTGAAATTCTCCAAGCAAGTCAACGTACTTGAGGAAGAATGTAATGTTTTTTGAAATTTTCCATGCTCAAATTCTAGGAGCGCCTATGCTGGGTGGGTTTGGAGGTGGTATCTGGAGTGTGTGATGTGAAATACATGGAGTCCATGCAAGGTGGTCAAGGCTGCCTAGCAAGGGCGGCTTGGAAGGAGGTCTGTGGAATTTGCAACTTGAACTTCATTTGATGTTCTTTCCTTCCTTTTAATGACTCTTTATTCAAGACTTAGCAATTTTTGAGGTGTTAATGTGAAGTCAGAAGGAAAAATTGAGATGTTTGATGACCTTGTCCAGATGCCTCAGTGAAATCTACCTAGGAGGGTGGATTTGGAGAGTGCAAAAAGATTTTGCAATTTGAACATTCTCCAACTTGACCTTGATACTCTTCTCTTCCTTGTCTGCAAGACTTAGTGATTTTTTCCATGTTTTCAAGTTGATTCATCTTGAATGATCATGCATGAGTGTGGAATAAGATGGTGGATTTGGAAGCTCTGAATGGAGTGGTTTGAGTGCTTGACACTGGATTCCAAGCTCACCCCTCCAAGCTGCCCAGGTAGGGCGGGGTTGAGAGTGACCCTTGGATTTTATACTTAGAAAATGTTTCACCTTTCTCAACTTGATCATCTCATCCTCCTAGTGTCATCTTCATCATTTTTGTTAAGTCATACTTGCAAATTGTATTGTTCTCACCCTAGTCAGTTCTAGAAGCAATGTATGGATGAACTCTTATGGTGGTGACATTGTCCAAGAGCACCTTGTGAGGCCGCCCAGGCTGGATGGGTTGGGAGATGATGCTTGGATTCTACCTTTTGATGCCTTATGAGCCATTCAAACTTATGAAATTACCTTGGAGTTTATCATTTCTTAGTATTAAAACCTTATAAACTTGATATATATCCTCCTAAGGTAGATCTGGAGGCTCTGTGTAGAGAAGACATTGCTCCATTCATTACACGCCCTTCTCCTAACGCCCATCAACAGATAGGATAAAAGCCAAAGGGATGGGACTTGATTTTGCCACAGGCTAGATTTGCATACAACAACTTAGTGAACAGGAGTACAAGAAAATCACCATTCTAGATTGTATATGAAAATAGTCCTAGAAATGTTTCAAGGTTGAGGAAGATGGATAAGGGGGGGAAGAAAAGTGCAGATGCAGAAGATTTTTTAGAACACATGAAGAATCTACATGAGGAGGTAAGGAAGCATATCCATAAAATGAATATAAGGAGAAGGTTGATCAGAAAATAAGATTCAAAGAGTTCAATTTTGGAGAAGAGGTCATGGTCCACCTTAGAAAGAAAAGTTTCCCTATAGGAACATATAATAATTGAAGATGGAGAAATTTGGAATCAGGGAATGACTATGAAGTTAAGTTGCCGAGTGGGATCAGTATTTCACTTGTGTTCAATATTGTTAATTTGATAGAATATCATGAAGGAAGTACAGAAGATGGACACGTAGAAGGATAGTGGCATTTCCCAACACCTATTTTAGAGAGGGAAGAAATCTTAGATAGCCATGTGGGAAGGAGGTGTAAGAATTAGGTAACTTATGAAGAATACCTAGTCAAATGGAGAGGAAGGCTTATTGAAGATTCATCATGGTTATCCAAAGCAGAGGTTGATTGCATTAGTTTTCCTTAAACATTGGAGATGTGAGAAGGTCACTTCTTAAACAACCATGGGTGTCTGATGCAAGAGCATCCAGAGGTGTAGGGTGATCCCACAATAGTGGGTTACACTTTTTTGCCAAACTTGACATTAAAATCAACATTTTGAACTAAATCTTCACTTTCTAACACCTATAACCGCTAAACCGTTAGGAATTTGAAAATGATGCGAACTAGTGATTTGTGAGATTTTGTATGTAGATTCTAAAAAAAAATTAAAAAAAATTGGAGTTGAATTGTAAAAAATTTTGCGTCTCCTTTGAAAACTAGTTTTTAATAGGAAACAACATTTTTGTAAAGTGATCTGTACTCCATAGCACATAACTTTTTTCTACAAAGGATAAAATTCTGATTCTTTTCAATTTAGATTGGTAACACCGATATCTAGGGGATGCATTTGGTTTCATAATGTTTTGTTGAATATTTTTTTTATTTAGTTTTGAAGTCAAACCAATTATAATTTAGACATACGCGTATTCCATAGAACATAACTTTTTCTGTATGTATCGAAATTTATTTTATTTTTTGCTAAAACAAGGACATCAATACCTAGGGCATACATATTTTTCAAAAAAAAAATTCACTAATTTACTATTTTTCCATGTGTGTAGAATAGAGAACTTGATGTTCGGTGAAAAACCTATGTTTAGTAAATCTAAAAAAAATCATAATAAAATCAAAATATATCAAAACTATACTCATTGGAAAGCTCATTTCAAGGACTGCGATCCTCCAATTTGGTTTGGGAAAGGTGAATCTATTTGGACCTTCAATTGGGGCTTCGAAAGACAAAATTTTGCAGAAGAAAGGGGAAGGGAAGGTAGGAAGGTGTCTAGTGGGGGTCTTCGCTCGAAGACCCTTGTGAACGAAGGTGGGTGACGTCGTTCGTTCAAAGTCATCCCTCCTTTGAACAAAGGTCCAGACATGGCGACTTAATCCACATATTGACCACCTTCATTTGAAGGCACTGTGCATTAAAAAAATATTTGTTTCTTTAACGGTCGACCTTCGTTCGAAGGTAAGCCAACATTTTTTTTTAATGTTTTAATTATTCGTATTGCATATAAATAGGATTTTTTATTTTTTTTATAAATCAATTACAAACAAGATAAATTCGCATTTTTCTTCTGCAAGGGAGTACAAGATATCTTTGAGAGAAGAATTTTCAAGTCATATTTTACAAAGAAGGAGATGGGAAACAAAAAGACAAGACAAAATAAGACTACACGAAAGTATTCCGCAGAAACTATAGCAAGATTGAATGAAGAAAGATTGGAAAAATATCATAAACAAAAACAAGGTATGCATATATTTTCTTTTCTATTTTTAATCTAGGTCATTTTATTTATGCTTAAATATATACATGTATTGATGAATCATGTAGCATGATGTCATTTAATCTAGGTCACTTGATTTATGCTTAAATATATACGCATTGATTTCATGTAGCTCCGATGTCATTTAGTTTAAGTCATTCCTCATTCTTGGCTATAATCCCCACCTCTCTACCTAGAGATAACTACCTCTCTCTCTCTCTCTCTCAAGTTTCCCGCTCTCTTTACCTCTACCTGTCCCTCACTGGGGCCTTCGTAGCTATCCCTCTCCCTCTCTAACTCTCCATATCCCTCTCCCTATCTCTAACTCAATTTCATTGTTTTTTCTAAAGTGGTAACATATATTTCTATTATAATTTATTAAAAAAATCAAGTTCACTTTTCATTTTAGATTATTTCTTTTCTTGATTATTTATTTTTATTTAAATATTCTTTTAAATCTAAAATCTTTATATTTAAAAAGCCACACTTCCTAATTTTAAAACAAACTCTTATAGTGATTTTTTATTTTCTTTCTCGAAAATATATTTATAATAATTGTTAGCTTTTTTTATCCAATAAATATTATCATGATTGTTTTTTTAGATTTTTTATTTTTGTGTTTTTATAATTTTTAATGCTAAATTAAGGAATAAAGAAAATTTTTAAGAAAAGATTTGTTGAAATATTTTTAGAATGCTTTTTAGATTTTCTTTTTCCTAAAGAATGAAAATATTTTTTAGAAAACATAATAATTTCTACAATAGAACTTAAGAGTATAAATCAATAAAATAAAAAGAATGTTTATTATTTAGAAAGTTTTATTTTATAAAATAAATAATTTTATTTTAATTTTAATTTTTATTTTAATATGTATTTCCTTCATTTGTGATACAGAAAGTGGAGCAAATGTTGCTAAAGAACACATAGTTGATGTTAGCCAAGAGGAGGCCCAAGTGCAAACAATGGATGTTGGAGAGGCGTCAGGATCGCTTCCTTTGACTAGTATGGATGAACATATTAATCTAGCTAAAGAGGTGAAGAGAAAAATTTCTTATAGAAATTTAGATCATTTACTTAAAATGGATATTAAGAAATTGAAACATTATGCTAGACAACCTAGACGTACTGATAGGAAGTCAATGAATAAAACTGCAAAGGAAATAATTTCTCATTTCGATAATCTTGATACACTTGGCTGAACCCAATTGTTATCAATTGTACTTCTTAGTAAGGAGCTACATTAGCCATTACAATTGTTGGGTGTCGATTTGTCATTGAAAAAGGGGAAAGGTTCACAGCTAGAAAAATATATTGTTGAAAATGATAAAGAAGGTTTGGCTTCCATCGGGAAACAATCTCGATCTGCAGATAAGTCCATTACAAGAAGAGTGATGTTCACAGGTATTGTAAATGAAAGAAATTCCTAAAAAGACAATTGTCTTCAATTTCATCTCAGCTTAGTTTCAATAGAAAGATAGTAACAAAATATGTGAAAAGGAAAAAATTATTGGATGATAGTACCTCAGAAGGCAATTGGGCAATTATGTGTAGAGCTCCTCGATTTGACAGGATTCAAGATGTTGTTAGCAACTTGATCTCGACCTTTTGGAATGATAATACTCATGCTTCATCAAATAGTAGAGATGTTATCAAACATAGAATTGGGCCCAATAGTTATGAACTACATACAAAACATTGGCTAGAGATAACACAACATGAGATGTATGTAAACTTTTGTAATTCAAATCTAAATATAAAGATTGGGCAAACAATGTTTGAAAGGTTAAGGCCATATTATGTGAAGACAAACAAGGTTTTTGAAACTTGTTGTCGTTATCATATTGAATTTGATCTCTACTATCAGGTGTTTTGAAAGATTTGTGAAGACAGTGATGGTTTTGTAAATGCACCTCCTAAATGGGCAAGTCAGTTCATAGCATCCATCTTATGTGATAAATCAGATGATGATAATGGAAATGGTCAAATAAACTGTATAAAAGGTCTTTGTGAAACATGTGGAAATTTGGCTAAAATGCCTTTGAGAAATGAAGATATCGATCCAATGAAGTTGGTAAATTACAAGAGGTACAAGTACATAAAGTTTCAAACAAAAAATGGGAAAGAATCCACAAGGTTAGATTATGTAGAAGAGGAGATACCTATTGGAACATTTATGGAAAATTTTCGTAAATTGATTCAACCATACAGACATCATGCTTTCTTTGCTAAGTGGCAAGCACAACAGTTTCAAACATTAAGAGATACTTTCCCACCTGGAACAATTTTATCAGTGGTCGAATTTGCATAAAATTACTCTTTTGTACATCAAAAAGAGATTCAATCAAAATATTACTTTTCAGAGTAGATCACTATTATGGTGCATCTATGTTATCGACATGCACAATTGGATTTGGCTGGTGTTGAAAGTACATTTCAAGAACGAGTCATCAAGAAAGAATATCACTTTTATATTAGTGATGATAAAGAGCATGACACACTTTTTGTACAACATTGCTTTAAGAAGTTTTTTGGATATTTGGCAAGCAGGGGTGTAAATTTTGAAAGGCATTTTGTATGGTCAAATGGATGTGCATCACAATTCAAATCATCAAGGCCATTTTATGCACTATGTAGATATCATCAAAATGACAATATACCACATGTTTGGAGTTTCTTGAGAGTGGGCATGGAAAGGGTGAACATGATGGCGCAGGAGCTTACATCAAACGTACTCTAAGGAAACATCAAATGAATTATGATGTAGACCATATAAATGATGCACATGATGTTGTTGAATGGTGTAAGTTACACTTTGCACCAAATGAGGCTGGCACATCTTCAAGAACAAACAAATACATTCCACATAGAGTGTTTTGGGAGATATTAGGTATGTATTGTCTGAATTTATTTAATGTACATGTACTTTAAATATATATTCATGTATATGATATATGTGTACACATAAGTTTGTTTATTTTAGTTTGAATTTAATTATTTAGATATATTATATTCATAATGTACTTAATATATAATAAATTTGTAGGTGTGGATAGAAGATCAATGTATGGATGCAAGAGGGTAGAGAAAACAAGATCTTTGCATTGTGTCATGAGTACAGATAGCCCTACATGGACGTTGCGCACTAGGGATTACTCTTGTTTTTGTTATGAGTGCATGTTGGGAGATTTTGAGAATTGTAAGAACCAACAACGTCGATATGTCAGTGAATGGGAAAATGTGCCACTAGTTGTTACCAACACATACAATGAAGATGAGGATGAAAGATTTGAAGACATTCCTTTGGTTTTAATTGATTATAACCTTATTTCAGGATTTATTAAAAAAGGTATGTGTGTGTGTGTGTATATATATATATATATATATATATATATAAGGTATCTCAAAAAATTTGAAGTTACAAATTTTGGACATGTAAATTTGGTGCAGGAGATGTTTTTGCAATCATATCAGAGGCTAAAAATATAGAACAAGTTAGTTATTATTTATTGCATTGCACAAAAGAGAGGCAAAAGCTAATAAATCTAGAAACAAGTGATGGAATGGTGTTTCCCACAGGTTCAACTTTATTTTAATATATTTTTAAATAATTTTCAATTTGTTACATATGTACATATCAAGTACCTCAAGAGTGATTTAAAATATGTTCAATTTTTATATTATAATTTATGTTATGTCTTACCAAGCAATGATAATGCTATACATGTTCATAGATACATGTAGGTTACATTTACCTCAAGAAAATGTTGTCTTACCGTGGAATGTTGTTTCCTACAGGTTCAGTTGTAGTGCAAGGGACATATCTCAAACAAGTCAAGATTGTTCAACATGGGATTCACTTTATTGATTATCTGGCATAACTTTAAGAACCCCCCCCCCCCCCTCAGAGAAGGTGTATAAACCTGGAGAATCATGTCTACTTCCTGAGAAAAATATTAATTTTATTGGCGAATTTTTTCATTTTTTTGAGAAAAAAATAATCTTATTTGGTGAATCTTTTGTAATCGCTAGAGGTCTATGGAAAATCCTAGCGAATTGTAATTTTTCTAAAACTAATAAAATATTTTCATTGATGATTAAAACTTATTTTCATTGGCAATTAAAAACCTATTTTCAAACCAGTAAAATATTTCTGTGGGCGAATTAAACATGTTTTCTAAATAAAAAAATATTTTTGCTGGTGATTAAAATCTAATTTCAAATCAAAAAATATATTTTCATTAGCGAATTAAACCAATTTTCAAACCAATAAAAAAAATCATTGGTGAATTTAATATAGTTTCAAACCAATAAAAAATTAATTGGTGAAATAAACTGTTATGCCAATAAAAAATCATACAATGTGGCGAAAATATCAAATGTTACATATTGTTATATTCTGGGATGAATTTTACACACATCAAAATTCCTTCGTAAAGTGTCCGGAATGGGGACAAGTGTCAACATATTTATTATGTCTGAAGCAAGATGTTAGCACAAATTAATATAATAGACGACCGTTCAATGAATGTTTGATGGACAGTTGTAGTTGCATTCCAGAAGAAAATGTCTGAAACACTAGACCTGCGACTTCAAACCTCTAGAATAACACTTGAACCGTTAGATTTCCAAATATCAATGGTTGAAGATTCATATGAGAAACCCTCTGTGTAATCTTATGTTGACTTGCTACGTCTGGTTGCTGGTTGTCTAAGTTGAAACCTGAGCCATCAAAACTGTGTTGTTTACCGACCCCTTATACGTAGTCTTGTCGGTCACCGGTTGGTGGGGAATGGGTTAACCTAGCAGGGTCCACTTTTTAAATGCTTTAGAAAATATTACAAAGACGCCCTAAGAGACTTAAAGGGTGAGCTATTAAAAGTTTAAATAAGACACATGAGAAATTCCTCGGCAAGATGTTTTAATCTTAGTCGTCCAATGTTGAAGAATTTAAGTAGACAATGGATGGCTTGAGAAGTTAATGTGTGAGCATGTTGGAGGGCCCCCCCAGGTTAATCCTAACCATTCCCTGCTAGCCCATTGTCAAAAGATGCACGAGCGATAAACCCAACGGGCTAACAGGCGAATGCCACGTAGCAGGCTTCACAGCTTGAAGAGGTGGGGACCGCCGAAATATGAGTAAGCAATGCCATGTGGCAGAAAATTTCATCACAACCGTCCATCTTGCCATCTCATCAAGAGATCAACGGATAGAGTTTGAAATATTTTAGCAAATATTTTGAAGCAACCTTAAGAGACTTAAAAGTTAAAGGGTGAGCTATTAAAGGTTTAAATAAGACACGTGGGAAATTCCTCGGTAAAATGTTTTAATCTTAGCCGTCCAATGTTGAAGAATTTAAGCAGACAATGGATGGCTTGAGAAGTTAATGTGCGAGCATGTTAGAGGGCCCCCAGGTTAATCCTAACCGCTCCCGACTAGCCCACAATGAGCTAACAGGCGAACACCACGTAGCAGACTTCGCAGGCTTCAAGAGAAGCTGGGGTCTGCTGAAAGATGAGTAAGCAATTCTGTGTGCTAGAAAAATTCATCATGGTTGTCCATCGTGCCATCTCATCAAGAGATCAATGGCTAAAGTTTAAAATTCAAAAAGTGGCCATGGGAGTCATTCTGCTTCAAGCGAGCGAGCATTAATGGCAGTTTTAATGCCATAAAAGCAGTCTTTTTGCAAAATTGAAATCCGTCTGTGTTTTAAAGCATCTGGAGGCAATTTCAATCTCTCGAGGAAAATTTCAATCTCTTGAGGCAATTTCAATCTCTTGGCGATCAAAACTAGGGTTTTCAAAGCGTTCAAAGTGATAAGTTAAAATCTCGCCCTCTAAAATTCACTTCTTGTGTTCACTATCATGGTTCTATCAATAGGAATTACTGGTAAATTTTCATTTCTTTTAGGGTTTTTCCTTCTTAGATTGTTGAACTACAAATTTTGAGCTTTATTGCTTCTTTAAGTCGAAACCCTAGTTGTGAACCTGTAATTCTTGCTAAACTAAAAGCCTAATTTGCAAAATTCTCACCATAATGGCACCCCCACGAGCTCAAACCTCAAGCTCTAGAGAGATGAAAAGGCCTATAATCTAGGACCTTCTTGATCAATTAAATCCCTCCACTAATGATAAAGTAAAAGGTCTGCTTATGTTCCAGGGTTCCAAAATTAAAGAAGGCCTCATAGATAAACATATCTATATCAAGGATGCCACCATACCACTTACAGGATGGTCATTGTTCAAGAATTGGTTTGGGAACAGGAATTTGAGTTCTCCTATATGTAACCCTTGGATATTGGACATGGGGAAATTGGTTGTCTCAAATGTCTACATGGATGTAGACTTGTTAAAAGCTATGGAAGCCAGATATGATCCTATCTCCAGAGTTGTCAGGACGTATGATGGGATCAAAATGGTAAGAATCAGTAGGGAAGAGATTGTTGAAGTTTTTCAACTTCATGAGTGGAATGAGGATTTGGTAAAAATTGATTTGAAAGCCTTTAGGAGTGAATACGAGAAGACAAGACACTTCTTTAAAATCACAATGCTGCCAAATCATCTAGCATCAGTTGGAAAGGGAAAGGGGAGAATTGTTATTGGTCCATTAGATAAGGAACCCTTCCCAATAAAGTATTTTGCTCCATATTTTCAGAGAACCTTTTATTCTTTGTGTCAAATCTTGGGGTTTGATCCTGCTTCCGAAATGCCAATGGGTTTCATGTATATGGTTGCTCATATCCAACACCCCGCTTACAACATAGTATATGACTTTGCTTCCTACCTGGCAGATAACATTCATGAGGGTTTAATTTCATTAAAGAATGGTAAAGATTCAGTTCAGTTTTGGTGGTACTCACTGTTAATTCACATGTTTTTATTCAAAAGGGCAAAATTCTTTGAGAATGATATGAAGTTAGAAAAGGAGGAGGATGGTGTTGAGCTGCCTGTCCAATGTTGGACAAGAATTCTAGACAAGGATGATATGAAGTTTGATTTTGTGGTGTTTGAGAATGTCTTTGCATCAAAGTTGAGGAATGACCTAATCCTGAATCCACCAAGGATTCCAACTGAACTACATGATTTTCTCAAGCCAAAAGAAATGAGGTCTGATTTAAAAATTGATCACAACTGGGGAGATGTCATCCCCTATCCAGATTGTACAATTCTCAGAGTATATGGCACTATGGTTAGACCACATGTTCTCCTAAGAGAAGTGCCACTGAGAATTGGATTCCTTGAGGTCATTTGGCAGCTGGGTAATGTTGAAGATGGCCACTTGTTAAACATGAGGAAATGAACCTTCTTCCCAACATGGACAATTTTTGTAGACTTTGTGATGACTGGTGGAGGGTGGAGAAAAATGGATGAATTGCTTGAACCATACAACATGAGGAGAGTGCACCCAAGAAATCATGATCTTGAAGGTTTCATGGCTACATTGAAAGCGAGGATCAAAAGAAGCTAGTTCATACATAACTTCTTTTTCGCTGAAGATGTCATTAGGAACATTTTTAATCACCAATTACAAGAGGACAGGAAGGCAAAATGGATTGCCTATGATAATATGGTAAGGGAAAAATGGAAGATTGATCCCCAATATGACCCCCTATGGCTGCCTCAATTCAAAAATGAATTACAAAAAGTTGAATATATGCTCCAGAATTTTGAGCAAGTGATTGGCAGGATGAAAAGAGAGATATTGGTTGCTAACAATGGAAAGGCTGTGGTTGGGGAAGAACAGGAAAAGGATAAGGGGAAGGCCTAAGTGTTAGAGGAAAGGCCTACTTACCAACCACCACAAAAGATCAGAGTCTTTGCAAGGAGAAAAGGTATTGTGAGGAAGCAACAATCTATTGCCACCCCAACTGCATCTTCTGATTCTAAGCCTGAGGGCTCAAGAGCTTCCTCACCATTGCATGAAATGCCACCACTGTCTCCCCCAAGGTAAGCATCTCCACAAGTGATTGAGGTGGATTCACCTCCAAGACAACCACTACCAAAGAAGCAAAAGGTTGAACAAAGCATCTTGGTGGATTATCTAGATGATGATATCATTGTCACTGAGGAGGATATGAGACAGGGAATGCCCTCTCCCCCTAGGGAGATAATAGAACCAGAAAGTAGCCTTAGGTTGGGCAAGATAGACCTCAGGGGGTTGAGCAACAGAGATGACCTTAGGGAGGAAGCTTACAATACCTTCATGACAAATGATTCATTTGTCCAGACCCCTGCTTTTAGATAGTTTTTTTGGAGGGCAAGGCGAGATGAATATGTTGATAATGTTGCCAAAAAGAGAAGCTTTCACCCTGAATTACCAGAAGCAGTTATTCAGGCTAAGGTTAGAAAGGAAATGAAAGAACAGTTTCAGAAGATAACAGCTGAAAAAGGTAGATAGTTGGTGATGGAAAGTGGTATTTAACCTCAACAATTGCTTTTGACATGATGTGGAGGCATGAAAAACCATTATATCAAATAGAGGAGGAAACAAAATTAGCTTTGTAGGGGTGTGTTTTCAGTGAAGATTGGGAAACACTTGCTATTTGGGCATTGGCCCCAGGTGCAAGGAAACCTATAGTTGATGAGCTTGCTCCAAACATAAGTGGAGGGCTAATTATTAAGAGAGTGTCTAATACCCCAGCAATTGAGGCAACAAACATGTCAGTGAACATTGCCAAATTCACAAAGGCAACAATAGAGAATATCACTGAGGAAAGAGATCAATATAGATCCAAGTATAATGACATGGTTGTAGAGTATAATGATAGTTAGCAAAAGGTTGCCAAGTTGGAAATTGAAGTGGCATTGTTAAAGAAACAATTACAAAATATGCATGCTCATGCCCAAACACAGACTGACTCTGCTATCCTTCCAGAAATTTCAATGGAAATCATTCCATACAATCTTGGAGATGCACCCCTATCCCTTGTAGTTGAGGAGCCAAGCACATCAGGTGCAGCTCCATCAAGTGAGCCTATTAAAGAGGAATTATTGGATCAAATTGAGATGTACAAGAAATTGCTGTCACAAATCAATGAATCAATATATTGAAGTAATATGAAGATTGTAACTATAGTTCTTGAACACATGATTAAAGGGATTGATAGGATATTAATTAGCATTCATTCAAATTATTCTTCTATGTTTGATGCCATAAAGGATTTCAATAAAAATAAGGATGTTGTAACATCATTAATAGATACATGGATCCCTAGAGCCTAGGCATTAAGAGACATGGCAATTGCAACCAAGCATGTCAAGGATGCACCTCCTAACATTGTCCCAACTCTCAAACTTATAAATTCAATTAAGGATTTTCAGGGGTTGGTAGGTCCTTTGGAAATAAATATCAGGGAGCTTGTCAAAAAGTTTGATGAATGGAATTTCACTCTCCTTCCTGTTATTTTGAGTGAAAATGGTGGGGTTAAACCTCTACAATTTTGGAAGGACCAAGCAAAACAAATAATATCTGCTCAAGTTAAGCTCATCTGTGACACTGTTGATTTAGATATGTTGAGAAGTAGCATGAATAAGTTGATTCACACTGGCATTTTCTTTGAGGAATTTGACAAGGAAGCTAATCAAGTGGTTATCAAGTACACACCTTACAGGACCAAACTAGAAGAACTTGTCAATTTCATTTGGCCAAAAGAGGAGTATCATCTATGGAGGTCCAACTATGTTGACGATTTAGATTTCTAAAGTGCTAAGTATATGTAAATGTTAATGTTTTGATGATTATTGTACTATTCATTTATTGAATATATTTGATTTGAGATGACTTTTGTTGAAATTAGAAAAAAAAAGAATTACTCCCTTTTTTATAGTATTTATTATTAGTTTAAACTTTATTGTATATAAATTGGTCTTACATATCAATTTACAAATATTGTGCTCCTTTTAATTCAAAATTGGTGACATATGTCATGGATTGTCATTGCATACGTGGAACAAAGCTTGGAAACACTATTAAGTATTATGTATATACTTACATCAAATCAAGTACAAATATTTGCATGCAGATTAAATTCACTTAAATTCACTTGAAAAGATATATCAAATCACTTAAATATTGGCACTCTTGGAAAGATATCCGAGCGCCATTAATGAAGCCTGGCTCTATTTAATGGAGCCCAACAATGCCTCATAGTCATACCAAAGTTTGAATTTAGCTTGTTGCATAACAAAGAAAATGGATATGCCAATTTGCCTTATAGCACTGCAAAGGCAAAATCTTAGGTTTCATAATAGACTCAAGGCTTAGAGCTATAACAAACCCTCACAGAATTATTCGTTTGTGTTTCCTAGAGTTGGAAGCCATTAAAATGGTGCTTGGGAGAGACTTTTTTAATATATAGGAATAGATACAGAGTGAATTTTGACATAGCCTCTTGGTTCTTGGCATTGTTGCTGGACCTTGGAGGTGTGAAGGTGGAAATTCTTGAACTATTGCGAGAAATTTTCAAGGCAGATTTTCTGGGCAATGATTTTGAGGTAGTTGTTGGGTCAAAGATGGGTGTGGGGATTCTGCGGTCTTCTGACCTACCAATGGTGTTATTTAGGGGAGAGATGGGTGTGGGGATTCAATGGCTTCCCTTTCTACTGAACATGACAGATGGTGCTCTCACCCACCACTGTCACTAGACCACCATCGGTCTGAATTTTTTAAGGTGCTCTCGAGCTCTCGTCATGGAGCCGAATGCGGAATGGGTGTTGCGCTTCGCAGACCTTGTGGAAACATGAGATTTTTATGGTTTCCCTTAGCCAGTGGCCCAGTGTTTTGAACTTTTGATTTTTGCTATGTAATTTTGATGTAATATATTATATTATCATGGGAAAGAATATGTATGGGAATTTTTTGTACCATAATGATATGCCAAGGGCGTACCTATCCCCCAGTTGTAACAATTTTTTGAATTAATATCAATGAATGAATGAATGAATGAATGAAACTTGACGTCCATGAGACCAAAAACTGTGAATATTTTTTTATTAATATTAAATAGAATCTAATTAAATGATAAGTATGACTGTAATTAAATGAAAAAAGAAATGTAGATTATGTTTATTGTTTATATCATAAAATACTCAACCGTTCGATGAACATTTGATGGATGGTTGTAGTTGCATTCTGGAATGAAATGCATAGAATGCTAGGATTGTGAACTTAAATCTCTGGAATCACCCTAAACCGTTAGAAATACAAAGATCAATGATTTAGAGATTGTTGTGAGCTGTCAATGCAGGATAGCTGTCAGACATGTACTAATTAGTAATAGTGTAGTCCAGAAGCAACACGTCGACTTGATGTTTCATTCACTAAAAAATTCACTTTATAAAAAAAAAAACTTTCTAGTTTCTACTTTTTACTGCTACGTGATTTTATTTTTAAGTGAGAGCCGAGAGGGTTAGCACACGGGGAGATTCATATTTCTCATTGCAGTGCACCAGGGAGATTTTAGATTGCTCATTGTAGTGCCATTTCTAACAAAGCTGGTAAGACAAAACATAGAATCCCTAGGCTACGTTTCATTGTTTCTTAAAATCTTATTTTGTCAAACTTTTTTCTTAAAATCTTATTTTGTCAAACTTTGCGTTTTGGGCTGAGAGACTTAAGAAAAATTTAACACCGTATAAGCATGTCTACCACCACTAACAGACCAGACAAAGTTTTTGGGAAAGGCAGAGCAAGTACGGATAGAAAAATAGATTATTCTGAATTGCTTAAAACCTCATATTTGACTGATGAATACCATGATATTTATGATCCTAACATGTTTGGTAAATTTACCTCAGAACTTAGATTTTCATGTGAGAATAAGGTTTCCAAGAAAAAGAAAAATAAAGTTGATAGTATCAATGCACCGTGGGTAACTGGATTAGGGCGCATGATGTTACATGAGGTTTTCCCTTGCCCATAATTTATCATGGTCTGTGCCCACAATTATGATGGTAACAAAAGAGCAATTGTAAATAAGGATACCAAAGAAGAAATTTTATCCATTAATGTAGAAGAATTTGGAAAAGTGTTGGGGTTTACAACCGAAGAATTTGGAGATGTCCACATTGACCTAGAAAAGCGTGCTAGTGATTATAAAGCAGTGGATGAAAGGGACAAAGAAGCTTTCCTAAATAAAATAGTTGAAGAAAAAAACAACTTGAAAGATAACCATAAGCCTCCTTATCCTTTGAAAATTTTTAAATCATGGGCTCAGGATACTATTTCCATGCTATCATTTTGCCTCAGACTGGATAGCAATTGGGAAGTGGATGCAAGCCTCCTTGAAATGGTATATAATATCCATTATGGTATTGGTGTACATGTCAAAAATAAATTTATTGATCACATTGTAGAATCCATGCATAAACATTTTTTAATGATTAAAGGAGGTTCCACCAACATATTTAGGTTCACAACCTAGTTGTGTTATTTTTTTCTATTCAAATTTAGTGGAATGTTTCAGACCATCAAGCTTCAGATTCAGCCCTATAGTAATGCTGAGGAAAATAAAATGGCTCCAGTATATGATTGGACCACTAAGATAAGGATGCATGATTATCAAAGGAACTACAATCATTTTGTAGACTACTTTTTGGCTCCATTGCATCAAGCAATTACAAATAGTCCAATGCCTAGATTGCCTATATCATGTAGAGATTTCATTTAACTAGGAAAAGAAATACAATTGGTTGATTGGTACTTATTGGAAGAATATACTGTGCTAAGATTTTATGGATCAGGAGTAGAGCCATACAAACTTCCAATACATGTGACAAAAAGGGTTTTTGCATTGGAATATGTAAGGCAAATGCAGAGTACTGATTAACTACACTTTGTCGGTCAGCAAAAGAAGACATTATTTCCTTCTTTACCTTTTTCATGTGGAGGGTTCACATTTGAGAGAAAAGCATTTAAGGTGGCACAAAATCTTTTGAAAATTTTTAACTTTGATGATGTCTGTCACTAGAAGTATGATCCATGTGACACCATTAAAACAATGATTGTGGCCAATAGGAATGTTGCAAGGAGAATTCAACATCAAACTAAACCCTTGCTTGAAAATTTGAGAAACAAGGATTCCTGGGATGAGGTCAAAATAGCAATGGAGAAAACTGCTGTTGAGAAAGGTATTTCTTTTGAACAGTTGTCAATAGAAATTATGGCATTGCACCAGGTCCAAATTACAGGAGCACCAACAGAGAATGAAATTAGGAGGTACAACAATTTTTATAGAAAAAGTGATAAACCATCTATTAGAGAAAAAATGCTAGATTCTCTAAATGAGTGTTTTAAAAAAATATTGGTCACAATAAAAAATTACTGCATTTTGGTCTATGAGGAAGGAGCTAGGTTAACCAAGAACTGATGCAGACTATGGAGAAATCGATAAAGATGAAGAGTTTAGCAAATTGTGGAATATAGAGAATCCCAATGAATGTGAAGATGAAGAAACTGAAACTAATAGTGATGATGAACCTGATGATGATAGGGATGAACAAAGCAAATTCAACCCTGGTTTAAGTCAGGGCACAAAAAAATCATATTCTTCAGGAGCAGTCATAGATAAAAAGTTGAGTTATTGAGGTGGTGGTTTGGGGTCCCAAGGACAAGGCATTTGGACCCCAATAGATGTAGTCACCACTGCTAGAAAACCATTTGATAAATGAGGCCTTGGGGCTAAATCAGCTGATAAAATACACCAAGGACATACAAGTAGAACTGAAAGAATTGATTATGTTACAGCTTCAAATCCTAATCCTCACGATCAGATGCAATCACAACTTGGACATGCCCATGGTGGAGAGCCTAGTGTGACTAGCACTGCCACTGGTGGAGAACTTAGTCAACATGTGCTACAACAATAGGTGCAACAACAAATTACACACAAGAGGACACTAATACAAGATACCACACAAACACTCAATGATCAAGGGACACAGAAGAGACAAAGGATTATGACATGTCCAAGTCCAACTACCAATTCCACTACAAAGGAATTATTTCCAAGCACTCCCCCAGTTAGTGTGGTTGTAACGGAAATTGCAAGTACTCCTATTCCTTCACCATTCAAGCATTCCCTTATTCCTACGTTCTTGGGTTTTGATTACATTCAAGAGTCTAAAAAGAAATCAGAATTGTATAAAAAGGAAAAGAAGCAACTGATGGAGAGTGTGTCTATTGTAACTTCAGATCCTGCAACAACCATGATATTACCCATAGTTGACACAAATATAGAAATCATGGAGTACACAATTGTTATTCCCACAGTTCAAAATAAACTAGAAAATCAAATGGATCAATCTGAATTTCAAGTGAGCAGTTTGCAATTTGATTTTTCTGGATTAAAAATTACTGAAAAAATTAATATATCAAAGAACAACAATGAATTGGTGTACACATCATTGCTAAAGCATGATAGAGAGAAAATAATTTGCAGAATCAAATAGAAAAAATACAGGTAGACTTAGCAAATGAGAAATCAAAGAGGAAAGCAGCAGATAACAAGAGAAATGAATTAGAAAAAAGAATAAAAAAATCTTCTAAATCAACAAGCAAAGAGGATAAACAAACAGAGGTGGAATTGAATGGACTAAAGAAAAGATTAGATGAGATCAAAAAGAAATATGATGAGGAAAAATCCACTTCAGAAAAATTAAGACAAAGCATTGGGAAAGCAAATGAATAGTGGGAACAAAAATTGGAGAAAGAGAGGCAAAAAAATGAAACATTGGCCGCAGAGCTTATGGAAGCAAAAAATGAAGTAAAATCTTGTCAAAAAAAGTTAACTAAATTTTGTAGACAAACAATGAGGCAAATGAAACAAAAGATTTGGGAAGAAATAATGCAGAGGATTGATCATTTGTGTGAATTCTTTCAATTGATTGATGCCATGAGACTACATCATAATAAGCTGAGCAAATATTTAATGGACAACACAAATGTGCAACTGCAGGCAGAAGAGAAATCTGTAAATCAAGTTCCAGAAACAATCTACAAAGCTAGTGACAATGAATTGATTTCAAAAGGCATTACTAATCAGATTGAAGCCTCAATGAAGGTGACATCTATCATTCAAAAGTGTTCAAGAATGCGTGAAACAACATAATTTGTGATTGAGGCTGCAACAAAGATTAAGAAGGAGGATGAAAAGGTAAGGAGCTTGACAAAGCTTGGTTTGCCATAGGGTATTGACACAAATGACCGATTCATTGGAAAGGATAATTTCAGAAAGAAGATGGAGGATGCAAGGAAGATTGATTTGGACCAGTTTTTTCAGAAACTAGATGAGGCAAACTTTTTGGATTTCATCAAACAACTGATAATCTTGAATGTATCTTTGGCTGAAACATTCAAGTCAGACCCAAGATCCAAATTAAAATTTGATCATACATTGTTAACAAAAATTCAAGTCAGACCACATCAGCTAGAAGAAATGACAATTCCACCACCTGAATAGTGGAATTTGCTAAAAAAGTTGTTAGAATGATTTGATATTGATATTATGAGTTTCCAAGTTCCAACTCAGCTCTGTGCAAAGTTGTCTTTGAGCAAGATTTTACATTGCCTCTATGTATTCCTTCATTTGAAAATCAATAGAAAATTCAAATTTAGTAATGTGTTGATGTTCAATTATCTGTATTATTTATTTTATCAATTGAATATAAACTCTGGTTTTAACTCTAAATACACATTCAATGATTGTTGATGTTCATTGTTCTATATCCTACTATTGTTAATATGTTAAGCTAATTTTATTTACCATTTCAAATGTTTTATTCACATGCCATTGAGACCACCCGCTATCCCTCTAGCTTCACCAATGTTTAGAGATTAACTTTTTAATCATCGGATGGTTAAGATTAAAACATCCTACCGCATATTTGCCCATGTGCTTTATAATTCATTTAAGTAGCTCACTGTTTAAAACCCAATGCAACTCCTTTGAAATATTTGACAAAAAATTTCATGTCACGTCTTCTAAAGTCTCTTCAATGGTCCAGATAAAGACATGCATCATCTCCCCGCTATCCCTCTAAGAGATGAAAGCTTTTGGTGGGCCCCTCGCGGGCTAGCGGGGAATGACCTAGATTGACTCTGAAGATGTTGATTTTCAATGCTTTGATGTTCAACGTCTATAGTGGATGATGGGTCCCACTTTGACAGTCAACAGGTGTCACTAGCCCGCTATCCCTCTGGATTTCTTAAAACATTATTTTATTCATGCAGGCTAGCGGGAAGCGGTCAATATTCAATCTACGAGATCCAGCGGTTCCCATTAATGTTCAAATATGCACATGCAAATTGTTTGTGACTTATAAGCAGGCATACCTAGGTTGATAGGACAAAGGGACATAAAAACTTTGTAGGTCAAGACTTAAGATAAAAGATGAAATATTTAACCCCTTTAAACATTTTTTGACGCATAATGTTCCCAACCAAGCGGTGACCGATGAGACAAGGCAAGGGGGCCGGTAATACTGACGGGTTTGATGGCTTAAGTGTGAACTTGGATGACCAGGAACCAGCGGTAACAAGTCAACTTAAAATTATAACGTGAAAGGCTAAAAGGTTAGGTTTATGTATATTTCATTTTCTGACTCAATTGCAGATAAGGTACTAATCAAAATAATTCATAAACTATGAAAAATGATGCAGAATCACATATCAAATCAAAAAACAAAATTCTACTTTACTGCAAATTTTATGTTTTATGCACAAATCAACTTTAGCAAGGAAATATTAAGCATTGAGTTGAATGATGAATCACTGAGTACATGTAAAACTTATCAGTATGACACAATTAAAATATGAAATAATTAATAATATGTTAATGTATTCAATTTGATTCACAATTTCAAGGAATACAATATAAAATATCATCAACTATAGTTTTGGAATATAATTCATGAAATGCAGTATAAATACCTAACAACTACTAATTCACTTCCATTTCCCAAATCGAGTCAGGGTCCTCAAACTGACGTTCAGATAAAGAAAAAGAGTCATCTTGATTCTGAGTCTCAAAGTCAAATTCATCAGTCATTGTGTCATTGTCATTTGTCCCACCAGTACCACTACCAGCGTTTGAACTTGAAGTGTTGCACAACCCTCTTCTTTCGCATATGGACTTCCAGATTGTAAGTACCCTTTCATAAGGAAAATTTTTGACATTTTACACACTTCCTAACACCCTCAAGCAATTTTCCAAATTCTTGTCTAGTTTGTTTCTTATCTTTGATTTCAAAAACCCCAATGCACAAAAAACTCTCTCATCTTCCACCGAACCCAATATCATTGTTTGATATAAATCAGCAAGTTTGAAATATTCTGATATTGAATCACACAATATTTCACCCTTACCCAAGTTTTTCCAGGCCTTTGTTATTGATCTTGCTTTGAAGGGATTCTCCATGGCATTAAACTAGTCTATCATACTTCTTGCAAACCGACTACATTGTCCCTTAAGCTTATTTCTATCTATAATTCCTTCTATTTTCTATCCATTGCATTCTACAATTTTTGAAAAGTATGTGGTCAAGCTAGTTACTTTTTGATGAAAAAAGCTTGGGCTATCTCGATGGCCTTGAACCCAAAATTGAGGATACACAATAGAAATGGCATCAAGTATTTCATCTTGAGGGAATCAATTAGAAATCTCTGTTGAAAGATTGCTTGCAATTTCCTTCAAATTACTACTAACAGATTCAACAATGCCATCAAAATCTTCCTTTCTTACAGGTACTTCTCTGATAGAGCACCTGACTATCTTACAATGGTGCATTGGTATCTCAAATCCACGTATAAAGACACATAACTCCCCGCTTTCATTAAACTGTAAATAATTTTTAGGATGATTCAAATCTGTAATTATCTGCCACCTATAAAAATTTGGGCTTTGAGAAGTTAGATCTAGATATAGATTATCGAGGGCCATGCATGTCATTCTACGTAGTTTGGTATACTCATAGATATACATAGTTCTGTCTTGGGCTTTCTTCACCAGATTGTTCATTTCATCCAACATGGGGAGAAGACTAGCTAAAGTTAAGAGTGTCTCTATATCGCTTAACCTATGTAAGAGGTCAGGAGCATTGTCTACTGTGTTGCGATGCTCGTACATTATTCCAAACAAGGATGAATATTCTGAAAGAACTCATTGCACTGGTCCATGCAAGGAGATCCATTTGGTATCAACATCCTTAAGAAGCTTATTTCCTGATGTTATTCCCTTGGCAAAATTTTGAAATTCTGCAAAATGTTTGAGACTTCGGCAAAAGTATGTGTGGAGCTCGTAGACTAGATTTTCAACTTTTGATACTGTAGGAAACTTGCTTACAATTTTAAATGCTAAATTCATTCTATGGGCCATGCAGTGAATGGCAAGCATGTATGGTGCACAAGTAGTTTGTAATTTTTTGCAAAGACTAGTCCTCTAACCTTGCATTAATGCAACTCCATCAGCTCCTACACACACCAACTTTTTGGCAATTGTCAAGTCATCCATACCTGCAATTTCATTCAAAGACTTCTTAACTAGTTCAAATAGATTTTGTGATGTTGAACTGTCCTTCATTTTATGAACACATAGTAGATGAGCTCGGTGGACATGTTCTTTTATAGTATACACATGCATATAGACCCAAGAAGTATTATCTACCGCAGTAACTTCATCTAAAGATAATGCAATGAAGTTTGACTCTTTTCCATTCTCCTTTAAATCTTTCTTTTCCACCGCAACGAGACAGTTTTCCCATTCCCATCCAGCGTTTATTGACCAATGTGTGCTAGGATAGTGAGGAACACTCGAAAAAGATAATAAATTACTATACTATGGGTAGTCTGTCATAGGATGCCTTATGGACAAAATATGAAAAATAACACTCATCTGAACAATTTTTGCCAGTTGTGCTCCTTCCATTTCTTTTCCAAATTGAGCCTTGATTGTACCTCCACTTGCAGCAAGCTTTGTCATTCTTTTCTTATTCTCATCATATTCCACGGCATACTTCACATGAAGACATTCTTCCTTTGATTTCCATCTTACTACTAATGTTTCCTTTTCATCTATGATTTGTTTTTCATAAACTTTACCTATATGCTTTTCTATAGTATCAAGCTTTAGCTGCAATTTCTTGTCTCTTTTACATTTCCAACTACAAATCGTACACTTGCATTCTGTTAGTTGTTCATCTTTGTTTGCTTTCTCCACTGGTTCAATGAATGGGTACTTTGACACCCAATCAAGCTAAAAATTCCTTGACATTTCCCACTCGCGCCCTAGTTTTGAATCTTTTGATTTGCCTTTTGAATCTTTTGATTTGCCTTTTCTTTTCTTCTTGCCAACATCATCTACAGCACCAACATTTTCTTTTTCATCCAAGTCAATTATCTCAATCTGGCTAACTAGGGTATCTCTTGGAACATCTTCTGCGGTATTGCCATCCTCATTCTGGCTAACCAGGGTTTCACTTGGAACATCTTCTACGGTATTGCCATCCTCAGTCTAGCTAACCAGGTATCCCTTGGAACATCTTCTGCGGTATTGTCATCCTCATTTTGGCTAACCAGTGTATCTCTTGGATTTGTGGTATTGCCATCCTCATTCTGGCTAACCAGGGTATTCCTTGGAACATCTTCTATGGTATTGCCATCCTCATTCTAGCTAACCAGAGTATCCCTTGGAACATCTTCTGCGGTATTACCATCCTCATTTGACTCAATGGAAATCTCACCTTCTAGTGGTGGTGAGGTATTGTGAATGGCTTCTTCATTATTATTTGGTGCAAGAGTTGATGGTGTAGCTCCATCTTTATTTGATGGATCAGAAACATTGCCAGTTCCAAAGTAAGAGTATATACTAACTCCACCTTTTCAGCATTTTGATGGCCTCTTAGTCCCTTCACCACCCTAAGGAGTCTTACCCTTTTCGCACTTGTAGCTCGACATCTTGATCTCCCACTTTGAATAAAAGCTAAAAAAAATGTCTTTTTGTTTAAGAAGGACATACTCATAGAATATAGATCCCATTCCCTACTAAATATCTTCTTTAATACTGAACCAAGAATGGAAGAGAGATAAAGAAATCTTAAAACACTAATACTATGAAGAAATGATTACTCACCTTTCCATTTAGGTTTTTACTGACTTGTTATTTGTTAATGTAGGAATGCCTGTGTTGTAAGTTTGTAACTTTGCCTATGATCAACTTCAAGGTGCCAACTCCAACTTCCAAAATTTGAATCAAGAGCTCACAAGTTCAGAACTGAACAAAAATGTGTAAGAATAAATCAGAGTTTTGATTGTATTTATATCAATCCATATTTGGTGAATTCTGTGGGAATTCTATATGGTATATTAAAAAGATTTGGCAAATCTCATGTGATTATATAAGGAATACGTTTAAGTGTCAGTGAATCAAACCTCGACAAACTACATACATTGTAACTTCCAAGGTGAATATGGCCCTATGATTAGCAAGGAGGTGTAATGGAAATTGGTGAAATGGCCCCTCATAATCAACTACTTGTAAATTTTAATTGGTGAAATGGGTCCTCACGTGCAGTGACCATGTAATGAGGTTGATGAAATGGGTCCTCACATGCAACGACCATTTAATGGAGTTGGCGAAACGTGTCTCGATACACAATGTTGTTTTAATAGTATTGGCAAATATATAGGTGATTTAGTACTTGCTTCCAAAATTCTAGGCGAAAATATTAGTCAAACCATTTGAAATGCATAGTTTGTTATGGAGAAAATCTTACTTCATTGATTCTCATAAAATAAATCGATGGCGAATGGAAATGGATTCGACCGATAATATGTAAAATCTAGGTGATTTGACCACCCTGTTGGATGCGATTTATTCGCCAATTCTGACTTGGCCAATCTGCGATATTCACCAATTGGCAAATATTCACCACTAAAAAAATCTTTGTTGATTATCAACCTAATAACAAGGTATATCAGTATAGCCACCTAGTAATTGCTACTGGCCTAACTCTTCATATAGTTTCAAACACACGTGGATGTTGTAAGTGGAGACTACATAGTGAAGATCATCAGAGAATATTAGATGTCATTGAAGAGCGAGCTGAACCACTTGATGTGGTATGAAAAATATGGATGAAGAACTTACAATGTTTCATATTTTAAAGACCTAAGATGTATGTTCATGTATTAATTATTTTACAATTTATGCAAGTTAAATTAATAGTTCTTTTGTTGAACAAATTTTAAATTTCAACATGCGGTTCTTAATGTACAAATGATCTTTCTATTAGAAGTCGTGTAGAGAATGCCTTAGATTCTTATTCAAGCATACACGATATGATAATTTTTGAATGATTTTATTTAATTCTATATATGCTCTTTGAACTATGCTACAATTTACATGTACATGTATATGCACTAGAGATGTCACGATATAAATTAAATTAAAATCAAAGTTTTCAACATCAATGCACAAATCATCACTACACAAGTGAAAGTATCAACCTGTCATGTGATGACCTCACCATGATGGTCATACAAGAGGGTAGAGTTGCCTCTAACCATGAGGATGATCAAAAGTTGTCTTAGTGAAGTACATGGCAATGGAAGTAATTTATTCAATTACCATCAAAGTAACTAGATCTATGACTTAAAAAGTAAACTTTAAGGTATAAAATAAATTTATTATTTCAAATAATGGTCATGATTTAGTTAGGAGAAGGAAAGCTATATATATGTAAGGTTATCTCAATTGTATACTAGTTCTTTTTTGGGTGCTTTTCTTCTCAACACATAGCAAAAACTAAAAACTACATAAAAAGAATTTTGTGCTTTGAAATCACAAGACAAATTGAAGAATATTTCTAAACTTAACCTGTTATTTATACCTTCACTAGTTACATGTGTTTTTTGTATACATTAACAAGAGTAATATTTTCTTCATGAATTTTGTTGCCCATTTGGCTATACATAAATGGAATTAAGACTTTATGCTTAGATTGTTATATAAGGAATGAGAAGAATAATTTTGAAATGTTTTTTGTTTATTCACCTGTTGTTGCATGTAATGTTTTTATGTTCAATATGGAATTAATTCCTCATATTTTCTTGTGTGTTAAAAGATAAATTGTCAAATACTCCCTTTACCACTGATGTTACATGCATAAACAAAGAAATGTGTGTCTATGTTAATTACATAGCATTTAGTATTTCTTTTCCTTTTTCTGCATTTAGTTTGAGGAATCTTGTAATTTAGGAATCCCCATTTTCCTTTAAATCTTTTTCCCATTTTTTTTCCTTTCATACTTTTAGGTTAAAAGTGCACAAAGGAGCTCCTCTCATAAATGTAGAGGAAAATTTATCTTAATAGGCCCATTTCCACTAGTTATAAGTTAAGGATTTCTCATTGGAGAGGAAGGATTTGGCCTGATTGCATTGGAATGATATGTGTGGACATTAGCTAACAAGACCATTCAAATTGAAACACGTCGCTAAGAATTCAATGAAGACCTATTTGGAACATTGATTAGGGAGCTATATTTAAAATGGGACCTCTCTAAAGGAATTTGTTGCAAAAGAATTGCCAAATTGGCACTAGCTTGATGGTCTCAATCCTCCTATTATCACCTAAAATTGGATTAGCACTTATCACTTTGAAATTAGGAGACATTGGCCTTGAAAATTCAAATTCAAATTTAATAATTTTGTAATGAAATTATGCCAACTTGAGGAAACTTCATATTTTTTCTCTAGCTAGGAATGTATATAAACCTAGTGAATTAATATTGTAAGGGGGTTGGAAACCATTCATTCACATTTTATTGTTGAAATACTATTAATTTTTTCATCTATCTTTACTTACATTTTGTGGTTTTTCAATCTAAGTTATGTTGTTTTGAAATCTTAGTGTATACACCTAAAAATGACATGACTCTATCTAAATAAATATTTTAAATATTTATTTCATCTTAATATTCCTCTATCAATAAATAAATCAATTTATTTGATTCACTTTTCTCCCATTAATTGAATAAATTACATTTATTTAATTAATTTCATCAATATCAACTTTATTCTTCTAAACAATTAAATCATTCATTCTCCCAAATTTAAATAAAATGCAAATTTATTTAAATTAAATCTCAGTCTCCAAAAATAAAATATAATCAAATATTTTATGTATTCCTTTAAATCTTGCACAATCAATTAAATAAATTTATTTATTTAATTCGCTTTCTTATCTTCTAAAAAATCTTCCAAATCTTCTAAAAATAAATCTTCCTTGTCATGCAAAAGCAAAAGTTGAGTTAACTGATTTAAAGCAACCTTTGTTTTTATCAACAAACTCTTAAATTAGAAAAATATATTCTAATTTATGAAAGCAAAGCTCATCCTCATTAAGAAAGCAGTTAACTCAAACAAAGCAACTTTTTGAATGACACATGTCTTCTTTCTATTTGCGCATGTTCTCTCAAACATCCTCTACCATTGACCTTCTTATTTCTTCTACACCGTTGATCTTCTCTCACACAAGTCTATAAATACCCCTCTATTCTTCCATTTCATATCAAGAAGCTTTCAAGTAAGATTACTCTGTCAAATCCATAGTGTGCCATTGGCACCCCCACTCTCGCATTATTCATTATCCATCCTACATTGCATTGAAGCTCATCTTCACTACAATAAGTATCCTAGCCATTTCTCCATTGTCATCTTGAGGAAACAATGCAAGGAAACAAGCTTCCTGAGGGCTACATTCATCACCAAAGATCGATCGAGAATAGGCGAACAATGGAATCCGTGAGGTAACAAATCTCTGTAAATTTGTTTATTTGTTTTAATTTTTGTTATTTGCATATTCCATTGAGTTATTGGGTTTATGATTCATTTTAATATTATCCAATTTTACTCGTAACATTTTTGGTGCCCATCATGGGGCCTTTGCCCCAAATCTAATCAAAAAATTGATTTCTTGAGTGACAGGTTCCATACAGACTCCGTACAATCTCCGCACAGGTTCATTTGGCACATACAAGTAATCCCACGGCACATCTGATCCCTGTTTCAGCGCATATGTTATTTCGGTACATATACCATTAGAAGTTGCCCTTTTGACATCTGTTTTGGAGCATGTAATTCCAAGAAGATGCACATCTGACTTATTCTGCGGTGCTTATACCTTTTATGTGCATACATTCTTTCTTTCTACGCTTATGACCTATTCTCCTACACATTTGTAATTACTGTGCTTTTGAGCACTGTTTCTGCGCATTCAGTCTCTTAAGCTGTGCATATGTCTTGAGGAGTAGTTTAGGGTTTTCTTGATGGATTTCTAACGCTGACACTTATCTTGCAGGATTGATTCTTTGTGCAGGGTTAAGACTTGGATAGTTTCATTTTCTTAAAACACACATCATAGGTTAACTAGCAAGAAAAGTAAAAATATGCATGCAAATCTCACATAGTTCTTAACTAGGAGGGTAGTAATGAAAATCATTGCTATCTTTGCCATATTGCTATCTCTTTAAGTTAAAGAATATTTCTATCTTGCAAAAGAAAGAACCATTGCTATCTTCTAATCACTTCAAAGTTAACAACTGTGTGTGTGCCCAAGTAGAGTAACGCATATAGTTTTTCTCATTTTAAATAGGATTGGATAAACCACTATTTACTATGTCTTCAGAATGACAATAGGCTTATGCTCTCCCCTTTACTGGGTGACCAGAATGCCAGAATTGTCATTTTTCGTCTACAACCTTTAGAGGGGCCTGCCCTTGGATGCTTGCCTGTCCAAGTGGGAATGACCCTAAGTGGTAACAGGCTAAAGCCAAGCCCTACTAATCCACTATAAATAAATTGTGCTTGAGGTGAAATCTTCCTGCAATGAGTGCCGCTGTGTTATACCGAAAACCAACCTCCCCCAAAGCCCTTCAAGGCCTAACCCTTGAAGCCTGGGAGACTCCATAATGGAGAGTAGTGTTGCCACATGTATAACCACTCGAACAGTTGTCCTGACTACTTAGCCATTGTCTAGTATACCAAAATCCTTCTATTTGTTGGCGTAAAAGGTGAGACCTTTGCAGCCACCCTGATTCATGTGGTTCTTAGTAGAGGTAGCAAGGACAATCCTAAGGTTTGGTAGGGGACAAGCCTAAGGAAACCTGGATCTTGGTATGTGTGAGAAGTGTGTGCCGTGGAGAGGAGCTAGTGCTACCAAGATCCTAAAGCTATCTGCTTTGAATATGCACAGCTAGGGGAGTCAACAAATACTATCTTTTTCTAGCCTAGGATTGTAATTGTTCTTGTGTCAAAAAGTCCACAAAAATACAAAAAAAAAAAGATAAAAATCATGAAAATTTCTGTGTTTGTTGTGTCTTTATCTACCATAATTGAAGATCAAAAACAAAAAAGACCAAGTTTTCAACCAAAAACTATTTTTTTTAAAAAATGTGCCAAAAAACTTGGCAAAAACAAACAAAAAACCAGAACTACGCTTACATCATGACTTATTGTGCATTCATTGAGACTTATTGTGCATTTACCTAATGTTGCTGCACATACAAACTTTGCCAGATCTGCCCATGTGCTTTGACCTGCTGCACTTTTGCCTTTTGTTCCTACACATTTACTGCTGCGCATCCATTCCAGAGAGCTGTTCCATACTTTCTTTGAGAAAAACATTTAACTTTTCAAACACCCATTTCAAATTTGTTTTAGTTTTCCCAGATCTTATTAAAACTGTGCAAGTCAGTCTTCTCGTTCTTTTCCACAACATAGTTTCTTTTCCCACGCTCACATCATCCAAAACTTCAAAAAACTCTTCCAAAATCTAACAAGACATCCAAAACTAGGTTAGCACCAAGCTATTCTTGATCGCATCAAACCTCAAACAAACCTAGTGAGTCTCCACTATCAAGGATCAATCATCCTTTTCTCTCAGAACTCCACTAGTGGCTTGTGCAAAACTAGTCTAGATCAAGTAACCGGATTTCTATCATCCTTACTTTGACTATCATTTTGTTCCAACCAACTTGTTTGGCACCAATAGATCTAAGGAAAACCTTGTTCAAATCTATCACGTCTTGTTCAAAACTTTCAAGCTCACTCCATCCCATCTCAAATCACCTTGCATGGTCTTAACAAGGCCCCAAAAACAAAAGCAAATTGAAATGGCAGACAAAGCTATTCCATCCCCTTACGACAGTGATGAGGAAATTACTCTAGAAGAGATTCTACAATCTCAACAAGATCGAAGGTTCCAACACTTAATGGACAAGGTACTTGTCCAAGACCCTACTAGATTCTTTCTTCACTTAGCGCAACAAGGAGTCAAGCTTCCTAAAGATTTCGACGTGGAAGTGTTAAAAGAACCTAAGGAAGAAAGAAACCCTGAGGGAAGCACATGAGAGGAAAGCAAAGCAACCATTGATTCTACAAATGCCCTAAGCTTAATGACCCAACAAATCCAAGATTTACAACAACAATTCACAGACATGCAAATAGGAACATCAACTAAGCATTATTCCCTAGAGGATATTTCACCATATACTTTTGATAGGACCTTGATCATGATACCTTTCCCCTCTAAATTTGAGGTACCAAAATTTGACAAATATCGTGGAAAGGGTGATCTAAGAGACCACGTCAGGGAATTTAATGTTGCATTCCTTGAAGTCGCCCACAATGATACCTATCTTATGCGACTATTCCCAAGAAGCTTAGGAGGACAAGCCATGGAGTGGTTTTCTAAGCTACCTCCAGACATTAGAACCTTGAACGAACTTGTGGAAAAATTTGTCATGCACTTCTCCTACAATATTGAGCATGACACCTCAATTTTAGATCTTTGTAACACCAAGCAAAAAGGTGGAGAATCCTTCACCACCTTCTTACAAAGATGGAGACAGTTGGCAAGTAAGTTCCCACATCAAATGCTTGAAAAACAAATGCTAGAGATGTTTTTCCATAACTTACAAACTGACCTAAGCTACAAGATACAAATCCAATGTCGTACTTCCTTTAGTAAGGTCATTGAGATGGGTCTAATCATCAAAAAGTCTTTAATCGCCAAAGGTCAAATAAAGCTTTATAAGGACACTTCTAGTACCAATACCAACACAGACAAACCAAGATTCTAGACGAAGAACAAGAACATTGTGAATAATGGGCTGGTGGATGCCAAAAATGAGGCACCAAAACAACCAATCTTCAACTTGTCGAACCTGCAAAACAACCCCCCCACAAAACAAACCACGAAACATTGAATCACGGTTTATAAGCTATCAAACTCGAAGAAAATTCACACCCCTAGGGGAAACATTGGAAACCGCCCTACGGAAGTTAATCACAAATAAACTCATAACACTTCCAATGGCACAAGAATATGAACCAAAAGTGAAACCTGCTTGGTGGAATGACAATGATTTTTGTGAGTATCATCGAGCAAATACGCATAAAATCCTACATCCAAAAACATCTGGTACTAATCTGGTTGATCAAATTTAGCAACTGCAAATGGTGAGTGAGACTGACTCCAACGAATATGATGGGATAGTTTCTTTGAGCTATCTTGCGACGAAAAAGATATTGATGTGGTCCATGAGTATGACCCAACCCATGCAACTGAAGGACAAAGTTCAAGGGATAGACCGCTAGAGTCTAACCCACATAATAACGATAGTGAAAGTTGTGAGGAAAGAATGATACCCCCTTGACAGATCAGCTGATGGAGAGTACCATCGCAGGCATTGTCCATGCTTGCAATAACCACCATGACACTTCTATCTTGACCATTAATACCGTCGAACCAGACCAACCCAATGACCCTTTACCGTTATTGCATCTAGAACTCATAGATTGGGACTTGCAAGACACTCCACCTGAGCTCGATACCTTTCAAAATGATGAAGCCATCATAGACTATCTTGAGCTTAGGGATCACATACCTGTAGGGGACCACAGGGCTGGCTATGCCATAGAACTCAACGAAAAGGCCTATTTTGGAGAGAGTGCCAAGCCTTTCAGTCTCAAAAATATCAAAATGAAAGAAAGATCTAATGGTGAAAATGACTCTGTGGCAGTGTTAGATCATGAAAAAAGTAAAAATATAGATGTATCCAATGGTGAAAACCTCTCAGAGGCACTGAAGGATGGAAGGCTTGACCCTCTACCCAATCTCACACATCAAGAGAGATCTTCAATCTTGATAGAACTAGCAAAGCCAATCAATGTCAGCATAGGTGACAGTCCTAGAGTGATTCACATGGTATAGTCTTTAACTGCATAAGAAAAGCCAGCGTTCACTGAATTCTTCAAAAGAAAACAAATCAACTTTGCCTAGACATATGCAAATATGCTAGGGCTAGATCTAAATCTCATAATGCATCACTTATCCTTAGCTCCAGGAGCTAAGACAGTAAAGCAAAAACTCAGGAAGATGCACTCACATGTAGCCCTCATGGTGAAAGAAGAGCTAAAGAAACTATTAGATGTCGGATTCATCAGACCAATAGACTATCCTAAATGGATTTCGAACATAGTGCTAGTTGCCAAACTAGATGGAAGAGTTTGAATATGTAATGACTTTAGGGACCTGAATAAATCTTGTCCAAAAGATGATTTCCCTTGCCAAACATTGACAATATTGTAGATCTTACGGCAGGGCACACCATGCTGTCACTAATGGATGGTTTCTCTGGATACAACCAGATCAAAATTACACTTGAAGACCAACACAAGACTATGTTCACATGTCCATGGGGTACCTATTGTTGGTGTGTCATGCCATTTGGTTTGAAAAATGCTGGTGCAACATATCAGAGAGTTATGACCATGATCTTCCACCACATGATGCACACTATAATGGAAGATTATGTTGATGACATCTTGGCAAAATCACTCACAAGAGAAGGACACCTGGTACTATTAGACAAAATCTTCACAAGACGGGAATAGTTTAATGTGTGCCTTAATCCAAAGAAGTGAGTGTTTGGAGTTACATCAGGCAAGCTACTTGGATATATAGTGCCTACGAATGGAATCGAGGTTGACCCAGCTAAAGTGAAGGATATCATGGAAATGCTGCCTCCTAAGAATCTCACTCAACTAAGGTCTCTATAGGGAAAACTGCAATCTATCAAAAGATTCATTTCTTAATTGGTAAACAAGTGTCACCCATTTTCCCACCTCCTACATAAGAATATCCCTTTCAAATGGAATGATTCATGCGAACAGGCATTTCAGCAGTTAAAAGAGTATCCCATGAAACCACTTGTATTAATGCTACCAATTCAGGGAAAACCTCTGCTACTGTATATCTCAGCCACACCAATAGCTCTGGGAGCTCTCCTCGCACAACAAAATTATGAAGGGAAAGAACAAGTGATTTACTATATCAGTCGAACACTTTGTTGGGTATGAACTACAATACATGCCAATTGAAAGATCATGCCTCACTGTGGTCTTCACTTCCCAAAAGTGGAGACATTACATGTTGTCACATTCTGTCAAACTAGTAGCAAAGATTGATCTGCTTAAGTATTTACTCAACAAAGCCGCCCTTATAGGTAGATTGTCCAAATGGGTCATGCTTCTTAGCGAGTTCGACATCGAATATGTAGATAGGAGGGCAATAAAAGGTCAAGTACTTGTAGATCAACTGGTAGATGCACCTCTAACAGATGCCAACCCTTTGAGCTTCAAATTTCTAGATAAATCTATCTTTCACATAACCACAACAACCTGGAAAATGTACTTCGATGGCTCATACACTCAGCATGGGTCGGAAGCAGGTATCTTGTTGATCACCCCTAGTGGCAACACCATTCCTAAATCATACAAATTACTTTTTCCCTGCACTAACAACGTGGCAGAATATGAATCCCTAGTCATTGGCATCAAGCTAATAGTTGAATGAAATATCAAAGAACTTTAGGTGTATGGTGACTCATAGCTAGTCATAAATCAAGTAAATGACAACTACCAGACAAAAGATGAGAAATTAATCCCTTACAAATGGATGGTAGATGATTTCAAGGAATACTTTGTTGAGATCTCTTTTGAGTAGATACCAAGGATTGAGAATAAAGCTGTAGACGCCATGGCCACGATTGCATCTCTCCTCGATATTCCAAAAAACCAATCACGTTATGACTTCTTGGTAGAGCCAGTGTCCCATCCTGCATATGACACCCCTAAATCCCATATCATTTGCCACATTGTCGTAACTGATTCCCCCCTCTATGGAAAAATATTTGCCTATCTTAAAGAGAATACCCTCCCACCTGATCTCTCCAGCAACCAAAAATGAACCTTCATTCGTTAGGCATCCCAGTATGCCATTGTCTCCAATACCCTATATTGTAGAGGTCTCGATGGTACTCTCCTTAGGTGTCTCAATAGTGAGGAATATCAAACCGCTTTGAACAAAGTGTACGACAGTATATGCAGGACCTAGTCTAGTGGCCCTACCCTAGCTAAGAAACTCATACACATGGGATACTACTAGCCAACCATGGAACAAGATTCCTATCATTTTGTAAAGAAATGCAAGAAGTGCCAAATCCATGGGAACCTAATACATGCACTAGCACAGGAGCTACAACCATTAATGACTCCTTGGCCTTTCTGTTAGTGGGGACTCGACTTAGTGGGCAATATCCACCCTCCTTCATCCAGCGGCCATAAATTCATAATCACTGCCACTGAGTACTTTACGAAGTGAATTGAAGCCGTGCCCTTAGCCAATATCATAGGCAAGCAGATTGCCTCCTTTATCTTGAACTATATCATTTGTCGCTATGGTATCCCTTTGTCCATTATCACAGATAATGGATGATCATTCAAAAATTAGGATGTCAAGGAACTATGTGACAAATTCCATATCTAGTATCACTTTTATACCCCCTATTACCCCCAAGGCAATGTCCAGGTGGAGGCATCAAATAAAACTATCTTGAAAATCCTGAAAAAGACTGTCAATGATGTCGATCGTGATTGGCATATCCAATTAAATCCAGCGTTGTGGGCCTATCGTAAAAGTATCTGCACACCCATAGGTGCAATGCCATACTCTCTGGTCTATGGATCTAAAGCCATCTTGCCCATTGAAGTCAAGATCCCATCCTTGCAAGTTTCGTTAAAAAGTCTCATATCTGATGAAGAGTACAAAGTGTCTAGACTTCAAGATTTAGAGTTGCTCAAAGAGAGAAGGCAACAAGCCTTTAACCATCTCAAAGCTTATCAACAACAAATGTCCAGAAGTTACAACCACAGGGTAAATCCCTGAGTATTCCAAGTTGGTGATCTAGTCCTCAGAGAAAATCCCAGAAATCGACAAGATCGAGAGAAGAAAGGCAAGTTCAAAGCCAACTGGCTGGGTCCCTATGTCATTGTTGTGGCCTATGGGTCAGGAGCTTATCAATTGGTTACATCTAAAGGTGAACTATTTGATGATCCTATCAATAGTATGCATCTTCACAAGTTCTCCTAAACCCCAATGCAAGGGAGTCAAAAAATAACAAAAACAATTGAAAAAGAGATTTAAAAAACAAACAAAAAAAGTTAAAAAATAGAAAATTAACAAAAAAAAAATTGTCCTCTGGTGAAAACCTGGAAAACAGGCACCTTGGATAGGTACGATGGTGAAAACCTGGCAAACAGACGTCATGGGTACTTTTATCTATTGTGCAAATAAAAGCAAGTGGTGAAAACCTGGTAAGCAGGCACTATCTGTGACAAACCACTTCCTCCATCTGTTGTGACCTCATTTCTCTTGTGACCATCATATTGTTCATCCATTGAACCGTAGTCAAACAACATTGCCTATGCGTCATCACATAGGCAAAGGCCATTCTCAATGTGCCCCCGAGGCCCCGCTCTACTTCTTTCCTATCCATTCCATCAAGTGTCGTATGTCTTGCTTTCCATACCAATTCTGTATCTTTGCCATCGCCTAGGTCCTAGGTCCATTAAGTTCACCTCGAACTACATTGCCTCTGCATCATCACATAGGCAAGGCCATTTAGCAATGAGCCCCCGAGGCACTAGGTAAGTCCCTTAGGGTCTATCTCTCCATGTATGTTTGTCATGTCACCCATAATAAGTCAATCCTTTGTCTAAACTGGGGGCAACTCCTCGACCTGGTTATGGATTTGGATTCTTGAATGTCACATGTTCTAAGAGGATACCAATAAGGATTGCGATACCGTTAGATTTAATGTAGACAACTGAGAGGGGGGTGAATCAATTGTACAAAACTTTCTTCTTTTCAAACACTTAACTCCACATTGTTATTTAGTAGCTTAATAGTAAATCAATCATGAAAGCACAATGCAACAAATCAAGAGTAGAAACATATTAACACATGAGACACCAAGATTTTTGACGTGGAAAACTTGGTTAAGGGAAAAACCACGGGGTGATTAACCCAAGAATGTATTCTCTGTTAGAAGAATAGAAAGAACAAATGGCACATGCCAATTGGGGCTCACTGCCTGAGCACACGGCTCACAAGAGGCTCACTGCCTACAAGAGACACACTGTCTACAAAGAAATAAGTATCACATACATGAACTGGAGAATAGCATCTTCACCATGCTTGAATCAGTTCCATTTTAGCCCAATACTTTTGCTCTGCCTTTCGCTCTCCTCTTCACCACCACATACTCCTCTCCACAAGGACAACTTTGAAATGACTTTGCAATCCCTTATTTATACAAGACATCAACTTAGGAATGATCATCTAAGTCGGCAAACATCCATAAGATCATCCGCAAGATGTATAACTAATCTGGTCAGCCTGTCTCAGGAAGAACACCATCATCTGAAAGTTATTCTTCAATTGCGAGCTCCAACTCCAATGCGGACCACCCACATGATCTGAACATGATCCAAAAACCTTCACAAGATTTCCTTAAATACCAAAATCATCCGCACTTCATCTGCTTACTGCAATCCTTCTCTTCTTTATCCGAAACCTCAAGAACATAGTCTTTCACTACTGTCACAAAGGAATAGATGCTTCTAGACCTCCAGACCACAAACCAATCGAGTTGATACTTCAAACAGACTTCCTGAACACTCCCTTAAATCCACAGAATAGGACAATGCATTTCTAGATCTCACCGGCCTTTCTGTAACACTCTGTCACCTCTGAACACCTACCAGAACTGGTTTAACTTGATTAGCCATAACTTCTTCAGATCTTCATGCGGACCTCTAAAATCTTTACTGGACCACCTTAAGAAACATATCCACAAACCCTTTAAACCGTATACTTTGATCCTCATCCTATCTTGAACTTTTGCCCTACTGTCATCACTGTTCTTCTCTGTTCCTAATTGAGACTAATTTTCTCAATATCCTCAGCACACAACTCATCCAATCCTTATCATTAATGCAACAGGAGTATGTTGACATCAATGACAACACCGGTTGGCCCATACTTGCAACAATCTCCCCCTTTGTCATTGATGGCAACATATGATGTGAAAAACTGTTTTAACCATCAAAAAAGAACTTCTCCTTACTGACACAACTCCCCCTATCAGCAACACCCATTCTCATGTCTTCTCTCCCTTTACTATTCCCCCGATGATCAGCAACCACTTGTTTTTCACATGTCTTCTCTCCCCCTTTGACATCAATGGCAAAGGGCACATACTTGCAATTCCACCACTTTAGAAACATATATGTTGCTCCCCCTGAGTAGCAGCTCCCCATCATCAATCCGGACCATAGGATGTGACTGTTATATCCACCAGACTAATGCACATCAGTGCATCTTAGTTCTTCACTGGAGGGGCAATAACCCCTATCTTCTCCTTGAGATACTCAAAAGAGTCTTTAGGTAGAGGTTTAGTAAAGATGTCTGCAATCTGATCCTTGGAAGGCACAAACTCCAATCTGACTTCATTCTTGTTCACTTGCTCTCTCAAAAAGTGAAATTTGATGGATATGTGTTTAGTCTTTGAATGCAACACCAGATTCTTTGATATATTTATTGCACTTGAGTTGTCACAGAAGATTGTGATAGGTTCCTCATACTCCACTTTGATATCTCTTAGCATCTACTTCATCCACAAAACTTGAGTGCAACTACCTGCTGCTGTAATATATTCTACTTCTGTAGTGGACAGAGATATTGCCTCTTATTTTTTGCTTAGCCAAGAAACCAATCTCTTCCCCAAAAAGAATGCTCCACCACTGGTACTCTTTTGGTCATCCACATCTCCTACCCAATCAGCATCTATATAAGCATGAAGAGAAAAATCGTGATCTCTAGGATACCACAAACCATACTCAACTGTCCCTTTTAGATATCTAAAAATCCTCTTGATTGCCATGACATGAGATTCTCTAGGATCAGCCTAGAATCTAGCAACAAGACCAACAGCCTGCATAATGTTTGTTCTAGTTTGAGTGAGATATAGTAGTCCTCCAATCATTGATCTATACTTTGTCTGATCAGTCTTAGGAGAATCATCATCTTTGCTCAATTTACATCTGGTTGCCATGGGAGTATTCATTGGTTTTGAGTCTTCCATCCCAAATTTTTTCAACAATTATTTCACATATTTGGTCTGAGAAATGAAGATTCCTTTCTTTGTTTGAGTGATTTGCAGATCCAAGAAGAAATTCATTTCACCAAGCATGGACAGCTCAAACTCACTTTTCATTTGATTTGCAAAAGTTTTACACATACTATCTCTTCCTCCAAAAATGATATCATCAACAAACACTTCAACAATCAAGATGTTTTCATGATCAATTTTGAAATACAAATTACTATCAACAGTACCTTTGTTGAAACCAATCTTCAAAAGATGCTTATCCAATCTTTCATACCAGGCTCTTGGGGCTTGCTTTAGTCCATACAGTGCCTTCTTCAACTTGGAGACCATATCACCATGATCAGACAATTGAAATCCATCCGGTTGCTCAATGTACACTTCTTCCTCCAAGTCACCATTCAGGAAGGCAGACTTGACATCCATCTGATACACTTTGAAATCTTTGAAGGCAGCAAATGCAAGAAATAATCTGACTGCTTCAATTCTTGCCACCGGAGCAAAAGTTTCTTCAAAATCAATTCCTTCTATTTGAGAGTAACCCTTGTAGACCAATCTGGCTTTATTTCTGATTACTTCACCAACTTCATTTAGTTTGTTCCAGAAGACCCATTTTGTTGCAATAACATTCTTGTTTCTAGGTCTGGGAACAAGATCCCATGTGTGATTTTTCTCTATTTGCACCATCTCTTCCTCCATTGCTTTAGTCCAGTTTTCATCATTGCAAGCTTCATTCACTGTCTTAGGTTCAATCTTTGAAATCAGAGAATACCCTTCTAAATCTTGAGCAATTTTCCTTCTTGTTTGTACTCCTTTGCTTTTATCACCTATGATCTATGTAGTTAGGGTAAAATTGCAAATCAGGGCAAATGAATAAACAACAATGATAAAAACCCTAGCAATGCACAATGAAGCACAAGACAACATGAAAATCAAAATAACAAATGTAAATGCAAACCGATCTCCATGTCAAACTTGATTTATCTCCATTGCTCTTCTCCACCTCGCATGAGCATGCAAGATTTTGAAGGATTATTGTTGGAGGAATGTTGGGTGCTCACTTCTGCAGCATAACATTAAGATGAAGATGCTAGAATGAATGATAAATGAAGGATGCAAAGGCTCTAATGATATTTCGATAGCATGTGGATACTTGAGGATCAATGCATTTTAAAAAAATTGGCAGAATAAGGGTACTTGAAGCTCAATGCATACTAATGGCTTATGAGGGGGTTGATTTATAGGAAAGGCTTGGTTCCAATGGACGACTGAGATTAAAAAGCTAAATGATTGATGTGGACGGCTAGGATTGATTCGGTTATCCCACTCTTCAAGGGAGTTGTAGTCATTTGACAAGTGGAGGGAGGATAGGGCTCATGTGTGCTTATGTACATAAATAGTACTACATATGAAAGATATTAAATAAAAAGCTGTAGTACCACTTATCTTTTTAAATGAAAGAGGCACACATTTCGGCTAAATGATAAGATAAATTAATTAAATAAATAAAATTTATTTAATTAATTGGAAAGTCGGCTTATAATGAAATGTGAGAACTTAATTCAAATAAAATATTTGAATTAGTTGGGATATGAGTTGGATATTAATTAAATAAATAAAATTTATTTAATTAATTGAGAAGTTGAATAGGATGAGATAAGATATGATGTGGAAATTAATTAAATAAATAAAATTTATTTAATTAATTGGGATGAGGATAGGATAAATGGGATTATGCATGTGAAATTAATTAAATAAATAAAATTTATTTAATTAATTGGCTAAGTAGGATAAGGATGGGATTGAATGGGATTTTAATTAAATAAATAAAATTTATTTAATTAATTGGCTAATGGATAAATGGGATTAAGAGTGGGATTTAGGAAAAAATAGCTTATGATGTCTAGATAATGTTTTAACAAGGTGTTGCAAGACATACACAAATTTGGGACAAATTTGGGTGTCTACATTTTGCTCCTCTTTGAGATGATGTTTGGGATGATAAGATTTATGTTGAGTAACATCATTTCAAAGAAGTTAAGGTATGGATAATTGATAGGGATGCTGATGATGATGATGATGATGATAGAAAGGATAGGTTGGTGATGCCCCCTCGAGAGGATAGGTGGGTTGGACAAACACGGGTATGCTCTCAAAAAGAAATGGCTTGGCTACAAAAGAAAGATAAGGGGATAGATAGAAGAAATGATGATACGTTATGCTGCAATAAAGGTGAGCAACCATGATGTTTGATATAGCACTAGACGTTATGCACCAAGGTATAAGGACCAGGGTGACGATGTGTCTCGTGCCCCAGCGTAATACAACCTTGTCTGACGTATGAGGAAGAAAACTTAGAGCATTGAAGTCCTAATGCATAAAAGGTATGATATGACCTTAGATGCAAAGGAAAGTGTAAAAAGCTATTCCCACATACACAAGATATGAATATTAGCTGGATTCATACTGAGATGATGCAAATGCAAGATAAAATGATAGCACACACAAGCAAGCAAGCAAGCATGCACAAATGATGCAAAAACAAACAAGGTATTGCCCCTGTCAAGCTGTAAACCAATGATTAATTGTTGATTGTTAATGATAGTGTTGTCATTGCGGGGAAAACTATATCCCTAGATCAACACAAGGTTGTTTGCTGAGTTGGTTGGCTAATTGGTTGATTGATTGATTTGGCTTACAACAAGGCTAGGATCAAGACCATTGATTGTGATTGGATAACTTGGCTTGATTGATTAACTTGATTGGTATAGCTTAATGATGACTTGCACTTGGATCTTTGTTTGGAATGGTTGGAAGATGATGAAATGATGGATGAAGATTGATTTGGTGAATTGTTGATGATGTGATTATATGTGTTGGATTGAGCTACTTTTGATTTGCTGAAGTGATTGGATTTGTTTTGATGGCTAGCTTGATGTGCTTTGGTTTTGATCTTTGCTATTGCTGGGTTGATTGTTTTGATGATTATAGGTTTTATTGCTTGGATTTTTCATTGGATATTTGATTTTTTAGATTTTTGAGATGTTTTGAATGTCGATGGATTTATAATTTGGGTAGCCTTTGTGCTAGATACCAATGACAAGGGAAGACCAAGTTTAGGTGCAAGGATGGATGAAAGGATGGATGATAGTAAAGGGGATGGAAGGCTCATGATATATGAATGGATAAAGGGATATGTGATATAAGAGATGGATGCTTGCCTCATGATAAATGGATAGGTAGGCTATAGTGGAAAGCTCAAGATAGATGGATTGATATAAGGGATGTATGCCTCATGATAAACGGATAGGTAGGCTATACTGGAAAGCTCGTGATAAGGATACACCATATTGGATGGATCGTAAGGGAGCTAGGATGTGATCTTCAAAGGCAATGTTGCATAGGAAGAACTTGCCCCATTCTAGGTGGTAATGCTTAGGATTTTTACATGATAAAATTCATGACCAAGGGACGACATGATGGATTGGATTTGGATGGGATAGATAAATGGTCAATGGATTGGATTTGATGGTATGTCAAGAAATATCCAAACATGTTTCAACATTGTGCCCCTATATCTTCATCAAGATCGAAAGGCGGAAGGATGGATAAAATGGGTTCAGTAGGATAGGCATGTTTATGTAATGGCTAAGGATGGTAGGATGATATGGCACAAGATAGGACATGGTAAGATGGAAAATGATAGGTTGGTATGATAGGATGGATAGTTTGGAAATGGATAGGTTGGATGAGACAATGTGCCCCCAAGTGTAAGTGACATAGAAGATCAACTTACACATGACGCCTGTTTGCCAGGTTTTCATCATGGTACTTATCCAAGGCGCTTGTTTACCAGGTTTTCACCATTGGACGAAGGGATTTATCTTTACTTTTTTGATTTTTTTCTCTCTTTTTTTTTTTTTTTTTGATGGGATAGCATGACAATTACACATGGCACCTGTTTGCCAGGTTTTCACCATGGTAATGGATAGGGGGGACTCAAGTGTCTAGTGCTATGAATTTTGGTAGTCCCGTTGGAGATGGATGATGTATTCGCATGGACCATGTCATTATGCTCATTGATGTTGATAAGAGATTGCATGGATGGAAGATGGATTAGGTAGATAGTGGATGATGAAATGGATTATGAAAGGTTCATGCATGGAAGGATAGGGGATTATGATGTGGATTATGTAGGCTTATGGAATGAAGATGGATGAAAAGTTTATGCCAAAGCATGGACCATAGGGATAGCATGGGGGAGATATGTAGGATAATGGATGGAAGATGGGGAGATATAGTTATGTGAAGGTGCTACGGAGTGGAAGGGAATCATGACCAATGGCTGCACACACCGTGATAAAAATTAAAGCTTTTGGTGAGATGGTGGTGTAGGAAGCAATGGAGATGTTTGCTTAGGGGATGGTTGATGAAGTGATTTAGGAACCCACATAAATTTAGTATTTTTAGTGCTTTTGTTTTGCTTGTGGGATTTTTGAAGGGAATGGAAGTTTTGGGTGGATGTAGGCTTTTGGATGGATATAGGTGATTGGGATTCTTGAGATGTGGATGAAGATGCCTCATTCGCTTTGCTAGCTATTTGCTTAGGAACCCAAACCATTTTGCTTTTAGGCTTTGCTTTTGAAGGTATGGGCTTGGATAGCTTTTTGAATGGACTTGGCTTTGATTTTGATTCTTTATGTTCTAAGGTATGAAGACCTTTAGGATTTTTGGTAGGATTTTTAGCTTTATAAGTAGAGGCATCAAAAAAATTTCTTCTGAATCCCATGGGGTGGGTGGAGTGGATGGAATGATTGGAAGCTTTATGCTTAGGCGATGTGTGCTTTTGTTGGACATGATTAGGGATGTAAGGATACTTATGAATGATAGATATGTTAGGTGTTGGAAGCAATGGTGGCAAGGTGGATGGAGGGATATTTGGAGTTGGTAAAAGTGGAGGCAAAGTGGATGGCGGAAGGTGTACGGTCACATGCTTTTGACATTTATAGGATGATGGAGGTGGAATGGCTACATATGTTTTGGGTAGATGATGGGTGTGATGGAAAGTGGTAGGTTTAGGATGCATGAAGGAATTACCATCTTTAGCTTGTTTACCTTGGGGTGTGTATCCAAGGCCATATGAGCATGGAGGAATCTTGACATGGTTTGGCTCCAAAATACCTTGTTTATGAAGGCCTAGGCCTTTACCTTGGTAGTTCATGTTTTGGAGTATGCGATGGACTATAGGACTTGGTGTGCTTTGAACACTAGACTTGAGTTCCTTATTGGATGGAGAAGGTGAAGTGGATAAAGGTCGTTGTTGTCCTAAGGAAGAACACTCATGTATAAGGGTGGTAAGACCAATAGGACATGATGGTGGACTTGAAGTGGAATCAATGGTGGATGTGGAAGGAGGATCATTAGGATCTTGGTTATGTTCATTATGTTTGCTAAGATCCAAGCTATTTGTTTGATCTTCTATGCTTATTTGGGGGACAAGTGTCTCATCATGACAAGTGGATGTTTGCTCATTATGGATAGGGCTAGATGGCATATGACTAGGAGCAATTTGGATATCTTTCTCATGGATAGATATAGGATTATGGATAGGATCAAGGTGCTCATGGATAGCTTCTTCATAGGTATCATCTTGATCATAAAGAAGGTAAATGTTATGGATGGGTTGCATGAAAGAATTTTGATCTTGAGTTGGACTAGAGCTTAATGTTTCCACATGCTTAGGATTAAACTCTTGACATATCTCTTGGGTTGCTTGAATGGACGTGGAAGACTCTTGGATAGGCTCTTGGTCAACAACATGAGAACATGATGACTCTTGACTTGTATTAATGATAGAAGGTTCAAAAATAGGCTTGATGGCTTGTAGGTCACATGATGGGCTTGAAGGGCTAGGTATGTTAATGGAAGGTTCTTGAAGAGGCTCAAGGATATGTAAACCACATGATGGGATTATATGATTGGACATGACCTTTGGAAGTTCTTTGGTAGGCTCATGAATGGGTGTTTGGCATGGAGGTGGTTTATTCCTAGCTAGTAGCCAATGGATCACATCCTTCGCAAGGGTATGAGTGGATGGGAAATATAATGGATGTATGATAAGGGTAGATGGTGTTGGAGTAGGATTAGGATTAGGTTGAGAGCTAATTGGATTGGGTGGATTATGATTTGGACTAGATGGGGGTGACACATAGGATTTGAATGATATGGCATGATTTCCCATTATAGGTAGGTACACCTTGTAAACAATTGAGACAAATATTGGGCATGTATTTGTATTATGGCCTTTGGTCCTATGGTATGCACAATAATCATGTTCATCATATGGACTTTCTTCACATGGTTTGACTTCAGGAAGTTCAATGAGTTTTGCTTCAAGCATTCTTTGTAAAACTATCTCAGCCGCATCCTTTGGTGAAGGATTAGAAGGACATGGTGATGAAGGTAATGAAGGGATTGGTGATTTGGAAGGTTGATGGACCAATGGACTAGGAGTAGGATCACATGGTGGTGTTGGGATAGGATTAGTTGGCTCATGTGTTGGTGGGTGATTAGATGATGAAGGCCACTCTAGATCGGTATCTCCCTTGTCAAAGGTTATTAGATCTTGCATAGGATAACTTGGGCTTGTTTGATTTATGTACAAGGGATTACTTGGACTTGGATGTGCTTCTTGTTGCAAAGGTGGACTTAGGTCTATCAATGGTGCTTGGTGGTCTTGTTGAAAATGTGTACTTGGACTTACTTGATTTATGTACAAAGAGCCATTGGGACTTACATGTTGTTCTTGTAATATCACTTGATTGCTTTATGGATGTGCTTGGTAGTGCATTGGAATGGTGGCATGAGGGATTGGATAAGCTTGAGGTGGATATTCATAGGTTGATGTGGCATTGACTTGGTGGATAGGTGGATTAAGTTGATAGGAAGTGGATGGATATGACATGTGGCTATGAGGTGGATTATGTTGATAGTGAATGACTAAGGATTGCTGTACTTGTTGAGCTTGACTAGTGGCTAAAAGGTGTTGGACTTGGGTTATGAAGTATTGTAGTTGAGGTGATTGGCTTGCGTGGGGTTGAGCTCTTTAGATGAAGAATTGTAATATTTCAATGGCATCTTGGTTTAGGGGTTGTGATCCTTGATAAAGATTTTGAAGGAATCTTTGGAATTTGATTTCTAGGTCCTCTAGTGTAGACATGTTGTCACCAAGTGTTTATCTTAAGTCCTTTTAGCAAGTGCTTGTTTAGGGATTTGGATAATGATGTGGCGGAAGTGATTTGGCTATGAAGGGTTGGATGATGACTAGGCTATGTTTGGGATGAAAGTGATTGGGTTTGAATGTTATTGGAAGAATGTGTAGGATGACTTGTCTTTATGTGTTTGGGTGTTTAGAACTTGATGTGGCAATATTCAAACAAATGATTATGCATATACACACATGAATCACTCATGCAAGACACATAAGCAAGTTTTAGTTTGGAATAATGTGATGATGGTTAAGCAACCACGTGAAGACACTTCAACAAGTCCTAGTCAAGGCAAGGCCACTATCACAAGGAGGTTCTAGTGAAAATCCGGGGGACCGGCACCCCATGAGCATCTAGCAAGCCACTTAAGACTTTAACTAACCCTACTAGGAGTTTTAATATACACAAAGGTACACCTCCTTTCGAGTTAGCACTATATGGTGAGCACTAATACCGGTTAGACTTGGCTTTCGCCTTATCCTCTAATTTTTATAGCGGACCAGATGAAAGTACCGCTTGAGGTCATTCCCTTGGGGTAGATACCAAGGCAGGCCTCTCTAAGGCTAAACAAAAGCAACACAAGTAAATGTTTTTGATCTCCAAGTTCATGTTGGGACGCGAGGAGAGAGCATACACATTTACTTGGTCACACTCGCATGGGGTTCATTAACCTTAGAAATTCAATGTGTGGAAGACAATGTAAGCACTTGTTTGTTTTAAAGCCCAAATCCAAATGTGATGAAAGACAATGGTTTATTTTAGCCCAATTTTTGATGTGAATTTGCAAACAATTGTTCGTTTTATGCCCAAAATCCAAATGTGTGATTCAAACAATGATTAAGATGAAAGATTAGAATGAGTGCACTGGATTATTTTGCTATCCAAATTGCTGTAGATGTTGATGCCGATGCTGCTCCAGCTCCTTATGATCACCTACAACATAAAAAAAATGATATTATAATGCAGCATAAAAAATAGGCTCATCAGGCAAGAAAAATTGTAATTTTAGATGCATAGCCGAATTAGATTTGATTATTTCGATACATTTTTGGTTCGAAAATTAAAAAATCAAAAAAGAGACCCCTATTAATTTTTAGAGAGATTTTTGAAAATGTAAAGAAATTAGAAAAATTCCCTGATTTGCGCCCAGAAATGTAGATTTATGAAAACAGTACAGTCGGCAAAGATCTAATTTTTTCGCACTGTAAACGAGCTTTAAATTAAATCTATAAAACATAGACCCCCATTAGAATTTTGAGAGATTTTCAGAAATATAAAAATTTCTGAAAAATTCATTGATTTGCGCCCAGAATTGTGATTTTATGAAAAAACATAAAAACATGATAAATCCCACAAAAATCGCGATAAACCCAAAATTTTTCTGCGGTAGCTTCCTTATATCATGGACAAACTTCTGCTAAAATTTTGTAGAAAAATTCGTAGTTGTTTGAAAGATATGATGAAATCTTTAAAACCTAGGGTTTTGTCGAAAAAATAGCAGATCTGCAACAAAAAGTTAATTAAATCAGGCGTGCCAAATGTAGTTAGGGTAAAATTGCAAATCAGGGCAAATGAATAAACAGCAATGATAAAAACCCTAGCAATGCACAATGAAGCACAAGACAACATGAAAATCAAAATAACAAATGTAAATGCAAACCGATCTCCATGTCAAACTTGATTTATCTCCATTGCTCTTCTCCACCTCGCATGAGCATGCAAGATTTTGAAGGATTATTGTTGGAGGAATGTTGGGTGCTCACTTCTGCAGCATAACATTAAGATGAAGATGCTAGAATGAATGATAGATGAAGGATGCAAAGGCTCTAATGATATTTCGATAGCATGTGGATACTTGAGGATCAATGCATTTTAAAAAATTTGGCAGAATAAGGGTATTTGAAGCTCAATGCATGCTAATGGCTTATGAGGGGGTTGATTTATAGGAAAGGCTTGGTTCCAATGGACGGTTGAGATTAAAAAGCTAAATGATTGATGTGGACGGCTAGGATTGATTCGGTTATCCCACTCTTCAAGGGAGTTGTAGTCATTTGACAAGTGGAGGGAGGATAGGGCTCATGTGTGCTTGTGTACATAAATAGTACTACATATGAAAGATATTAAATAAAAGGCTGTAGTACCACTTATCTTTTTAAATGAAAGAGGCACACATGTCGGCTAAATGATAAGATAAATTAATTAAATAAATAAAATTTATTTAATTAATTGGAAAGTCGGCTTATAATGAAATGTGAGAACTTAATTCAAATAAAATATTTGAATTAGTTGGGATATGAGTTGGATATTAATTAAATAAATAAAATTTATTTAATTAATTGGATAGTGGGGAACTTAATTCAAATAAAATATTTGAATTAGTTGGGATATGAGTTGGATATTAATTAAATAAATAAAATTTATTTAATTAATTGAGAAGTTGAATAGGATGAGATAAGATATGATGTGGAAATTAATTAAATAAATAAAATTTATTTAATTAATTGGGATGAGGATAGGATAAATAGGATTATGCATGTGAAATTAATTAAATAAATAAAATTTATTTAATTAATTGGCTAAGTAGGATGAGGATGGGATTGAATGGGATTTTAATTAAATAAATAAAATTTATTTAATTAATTGGCTAATGGATAAATGGGATTAAGAGTGGGATTTAGGACAAAAATGACTTATGATGTCTAGATAATGTTTTAACAAGGTGTTGCAAGACATACACAAATTTGGGACAAATTTGGGTGTCTACAATCTGATCTTCAGAGTGGCTCAATCTTACATACCTAGGAACTTTGGAAATTTCTTGCACTTCTGATTCTTGATCAAGCTCATTGAGATTTATCTCTTCTTCCTGATTTACCGGATCAGTTTGAATCTGACTTTCAGAAGAGGCTTGGGCTCCTTGAGTCAGAACACCATTCTGATCATCTTCATCATATTCATAAAATCTTGAGGGTTTTTCAATTCCCTCATCAACCTTCACATTTGTACTTTCTATCATCTTCCTCAATCTCTTGTTGTAACACCGATATGCTTTACTTTGAGTAGAGTATCCCAAGAATATTCCTTCATCACTTCTAGCATCAAACTTTCCTAGATCTTCATCTCTTTTAATGTAACATTTGCTACCAAAGACCCTGAAATACCTTATAGTGGGAGTGATACCAAACCAAAGTTCATAAGGAGTCTTACCAGTATTGCATCTGATTTGAACTCGATTGAGAGTATAGACTGCAATGCTGGCAGCTTCTCTCCAATAGATCTGAGGAACATTTGCTTCCATCATCATGGTCCTAGATGCTTCCTGGATGGTCCGGTTCTTTCTCTCCACTACTCCATTCTACTGTGGAGTCCTAGGAGCAGACAACTGTCTCTTTATTCCATGTTTCTCACAGAACTCTATGAACTCACCGAATGTAAATTCTCCACCTCTATCAGACCTCAGACATTTCAATTTTAATCCGGTTTCATTCTCTACCATAGACTTGAATATTTTGAATTTCTGAAGGGCTTATGATTTCTCTTTTAGAAAGGTTACCCATATCATCCAGGAATAGTCATCAATTAGTAACATGAAGTATCTATCACCTTGCATACTCCTGATTCTTGCCGGACCACAAAGATAAGTATGAACTAAGTCCAATAATCCGGTAGAAAACAGTTCCTTGCTTTTGAATGAGACTCTGCTTAGCTTACCCAATCGACATTCTTTGCACAAGCTATTAGTAGGTTTCACCAATTTTTGAAGATCTCTTACAGTCTGAGTATTGCTTATCTTGATGATATTATCAAAATTTACATGACACATTCTCCTATGCCATAACCAACTTTGATCAACTTGAACAAATAGGCAACTTTTACAAGAACCAACCAAATGGAAGATATTACCTTTAGTTTGAGTATCGGATGCAATCTTTGTTCCGGAGCTTTCAAAGATCTTTTTATTTTCCATCCTTGAACCAGAGATCATAGCCTTTGTCCACCAACTGTCCAACATTGAGAAGATTGTGCTTCAATCCTTCAACATACAGTACATTACCGGTTTTGTTTCTTCCATCAAGAGAAATAGTTCCTCTACCTCTGATTCTACCAGCATAATTGTCACCAAACTTTACCAGTCCTCCTTCATACCTTTCCAAATCTACAAACTTATTTTGGTCACCTATCATATGGTGAGAGCATCCACTGTCAATGACCCAATCATCCTTTTCTTCAACTTGGGCAGCCAGAGCCCTTTCTACAACTTTATGATTGACAGATTCAGAGGATATTGGTTCTTCTTCCTTGATGACAATAAACACCCATTCACTTCCGGATTTGTTTCTTGTCTTTGATTTATCATCTATTACTCCTTCATTATCATCTTCTTCATGAACATAGTAACAATTCTTTTGGAACCTTGATCTGTTAGGATTTGGCCTTGAAAATCTTTTCGGACACTTTGAGGCAAAATGACCAATCTTATTGCAGTTAAAACACTTAAAAGGAAATTTCCCTTCATACTTACCGGATCCTCTTGGCAGTCTTTTTGCAATAAGAGCTTCAAGGTGAGTAGTTTCAGCTTCTTCTTCTTCCAGGTCTTTTCTTGCTTTTTCATACCATGAAAGTTTCCTTGAAGAGTTCTTACCCGGATCAAACCTTTGTTTACCTTTCACAGAGGCACTGGCTTTGAATGCAGATTCAATCTTGGGGGGTTCATCTCCAAACACTGTCATTTCAAATGTAGCCAATTTTCCAGCCAATTGATCTCTTGTGACAGTTGTATGGGCTCTGAATTCTTCAATGGCAGCAGCCTTGATTTTGTAAGAAGCAGGTAGGGATCTGAGAATTTTGCCAACAATCTCATTTTCATCCAAGACTCCACCAGCATTTCTAATTCCACAAACTAGCTCATTCACTCTTGGCATAAAAGTAGTAATATTTTCATCATCTCTCATCTTCAGATTTTTAAATTTCCCTTTCAGACTCTGTAACCTTGCACATTTAACATACTGATCTCCTTCATGCAAAAGTTCCAATTTTTTTCAAATCTCATAAGCAGTCGGTAGGTCGATAACATTTGAGAGCTCTGAATCAAATAATGCACTTAGAAGAGCCTCTATAGTCTGCTGATTGTTTTCAGCATCTGTGATTTCATTTTGGGTTTTTGGACCACCCTGTGGAGGTGCATACTGTGTTGTAGCCATGGTCCAGTACAGCATTCCCATACATTGCAAATGACATTTCATGCGACCTTTCCAAAGATTGAAATTGGTTCCATCAAATTTTGAACTGTCCTTCTTGTAAGACGACATCCTGGATCTCCTCAAGTGGTTAAGCTCCTTTTAGAGGAACTTGGCTCTAATACGAATTGTTAGATTTAAGGCAGACAACTGAGAGGGGGGTGAATCAATTGTACAAAACTTTCTTCTTTTCAAACACTTAACTCCACATTGTTATTTAGCATCTTAATAGTAAATCAATCATGAAAGCACAATGCAACAAATCAAGAGTAGAAACACATTAACACATGAGACACCAAGATTTTTGACGTGGAAAACTCAGTTAAGGGAAAAACCACGGGGTGATTAACCCAAGAATGTATTCTCTGTTAGAAGAGTAGAAAGAAAAAATGGCACATGCCAATTGGGGCTCACTACCTGAGCACATTGCTCACAAGAGGCTCACTGCCTACAAGAGACACACTGTCTACAAAGAAATAAGTATCACATACATGAATTAGAGAATAGCATCTTCACCATGCTTGAATCAGTTCCATTTTAGCCCAATACTTCTACTCTGCCTTTCGCTCTCCTCTTCACCACCACATACTCCTCTCCACAAGGACAACTTTGAAATGACTTCGCAATCCCTTATTTATACAAGACATCAACTTAGGAATGATCATCTAAGTTGGCAAACATCCATAGGATCATCCGCAAGATGTATAACTAATCCAGTTGGCCTGTATCAGGAAGAACACCATCATCCGAAAGTTATTCTTCAATTGTGAGCTCCAACTCCAATGTAGACCACCCACACCATCTGAACATGATCCAAAGACCTTCACAAGATTTCCTTAAACACCAAAATCATCCGCACTTCATCTTCTTACTGCAATCCTTCTCTTCTTTATCTGAAACCTCAAGAACACAGTCTTTCACTATTGTCACAAAGGAATAGATGCTTTCGGACCTCCAAACCACAAACCAATTGAGTTGATACTTCAAACAGACTTCCTGAACACTCCCTCAAATCCACAGAATAGGACAATGTATTTCTGGATCTCACCGGACCTTTCTGTAACACTCTGTCACCTCTGAACACCTACCAGAACTAGTTTAACTTGATTAGCCATAACTTCTTCAGATCTTCATGTGGACCTTTGAAATCTTTACTGGACCACCTTAAGAAACATATCCACAAACCCTTTAAACTGCATACTCTGATCCTCATCCTATCTTGAACTTTTGCCTTACTGTCATCACTGTTCTTCTCTGTTCCTGATTAAGACTAATTTTCTCAATATCCTCAGCACACAGCTCATCCAATCCTTATCATTAATGCAATAGGAGTATGTTGACATCAATGACAATACCAGTTAGGCCCATACTTGCAATAGATACCTTTCACTAGACAAGCAAGCGCAACAAAGCAAGCTTCCCAAAATAAAAATCTTAGCACAGAACATCAACCTATCTAAAGCAAAAGCAAAACATATACCGAAACACTCAAACTAATTATATATCAATTATGGCAAGAAGACACATCTAATGCAAGAATGTTTTGTGTTTTATGAACTGGTTAACTTACAAAGTCTTGATTTTTGTTATTATGTCTTTCTATGCTACTCGAGGATGCCAAAAAACTAGAGAAGCTATGATGGGGGCATAATCTTTTTCTTTGTCTATTGTTTGTGGATCAAACTTTAGTAATTTGATGACTTTTGTCTAATGACATGATCAGCAAAAGATCATCAAGGACTTTGGAGGTCTGAACATGAAAAGGGGCAATCCTTGTCTGTTGAAATGCAAGAGGTACTCAGGTCATCTAGATTCAAGTTTGACTAGATGCTTGTATCAACTTGCTATATCAAAATCCATGTAAGGAATACTCAGGTCATCTTGGTTTGATTATACCTAGATGCTTGTATTTTCTTACAACATTTCAAAAAGAGAAAAGAAACAAAAAAAAAGTGCCCAATGATGAAAGCAAAGTACTTGTGCTCTAATGATGACAAACTATCCATATCCATTTCATATCCAGAAATCCATATCATCCATGCAATAAATAAAATCATGCAGAGTATCAATGTTTACAAATGAAAGCCTGTGATCCTTTCATTCTTTTTCTTCCACCTATCACTATGTCATCTCTGTGTCGATTGAGTGCATTTGGACATACTAAAAACATAGCATAACTTGCATATCATATCACATGAGATAGTCATTCACATGAATAAATCATTTGCATACATAATAAGTACATCAGGTCATCCATATACATTTGCATTAGTACATCATATCAACAACAAAATCAAAACATAGAAAAGTACATATAGATCATCTCGCAAGTTGCATAATCACATCAACAACATTCACATTTGCATTTGCATATCAGATCATCATAATCCATCTAAGACTGCATTAACATCATATAAACATAATCAAAATATGCATAACATGTAAAAACATCATCAAATAGATTGCATGCATGGCATATAAATGTAGAACAAGAGCATATAGAACATTAATAGCTGCATCATCATATAAGCATAAAACATGTCCAAATGTACAATATATCAAAATATGTGTCCATCTCTCAGAGTCATGCAATAAAATGTATACAAAGTACAAAAAGATAATGGTACATGTCTCGGGGCTAAATAATACAACTATATACATATCAGGCTACTTGAGCCATCAAAAATGTGTATACATAAAGCCAAAAATCAATACAAATGTCAAAAAATGGCTAGCCCTACTGCCATGGAACAGTTTTCCCTGCACTGCCCTCTCCTCTATCACCCCCTGACTGCTAGGGGCCTCTCACTGATGCTACAAATTGAGATCCACCTGCCCTCTATGAAGCCACATACTGGCTCCTATAGCTACGTGTGCACTAGTCTGTCGACACTGCCCCATGATATAGTCCTCTATAGTACTGTGTCTGAGCCTGTGCTCTGGCAAGCTCACCTTGTACCTGTACCAACTGCCCCTGTACCTATGCCAGTTGTGTCTGTACCTATCTAAGCTGGGCATGTGCCTATTGTACCTATATAACTAAAAAGTTAGTGGTGCCATCTATACCTAGAGCCGCCATTACCGTGTCTCTCTCTGCTCTAAAGGCCCGCACCATTGCCAAGGCTAAGTCTCACTCTCTAGAGATCTCTAATACCCGTCCTGCGTCTACCTCTCTCCAAGCCTCTACTACTCTAAGGTGGGCCCTCAGCTACCTCACCTGACCATGTAGTGTAGTAATGGCCTACTACTGTAAGTCAGGATGTGGATCCGGCTCTCCTTGTCCCTACACCTACTATTGTACCACCTGCTGTGCCTACACCTGCACCTATCCTGCAGCCTACAGCTGCGCAACATGCTATTGTCCCGAGGGTCCCTCCCTAGACCTCCTCCTCTGTCTCAGTCTGCCTCCATCTCCTCCTCCTCCTCCTCCTCCTCCTCCTCCTCCTCCGTATCCACCATCATCTCCCTCTCCCTGACCCCCTCCACCCCTCCTCTATCTCCTCCTCCTCCTACCAGCCCCATCCTCGTCATCTGAATCCTCCTCGTCTATGCAAGGAGCCAACTCTCCAAGTCCTGAATATCTAGGAAATGGATGAGCGGCAAACCACTCCTCATAATTTGGAGTCATCCTCGCATCTACTATCTCTCTCCTCATAGGCCAAGCCTCATAGGGGATCTACCTAAAGTCTGCTAGCGCCTCCTCATAGGATGCCACTGGACCCCACCTCAGTCTCTCTGCATGGGTCCTCGCAAATCGAGCTTGCCCCTGTGGAATGCCCTATACTCTACCGAACTACCTCTGCACTTTATTGACAATTTGATGCTCTAGTATGTACCGCATCCTGCCAATGAGCCACCGAGTCTAGAAACAGTACAGCAGCTTGTCGTCCTCATCATCCCATACCTCACAGTCTAGGTATGGGTGCCAGATAACTACATCTACATTATCTAGCACGTGTCTCCAGTAATCAAGCTTTCCTAGCTTGTGCTGGCAAATAACTCCTGCGTAACCATAACTATATGGCTCTCCTCGCTGTCTTGCGAAGACATAGATCAGCCGTGTGATCGCTATGTGCTCCCATAGCCAAAACTACAAAAGAGACACACCTGCTGACAAGCTGGCCCCTCTGTGGTACACAACCTGGTGCATATCCATGTACAAGTGTGCAAGCACACACACACCCCATGCATACTGAGTCCCGTCAGTGATCATCCTCTCCATCACCCTCCCCTAGCCAATCGGGAACCCGTGTGATCTCCTATTGGGGCATACTACGCCACTGATCAATCTTGCCACTATCCCCGGGAAGTAGTCATAACAGTCATGTATGTCCTACCATAAAATCACCTGCTCATCAAGCTCCGGATCATCAAACACGCGTTTACACTCTGCCAATCTTGCATCACGCTGCAGATCATACTCTACCAACTCTCCCTGAATAGGAGGATGCAGAATCCTATAAACCTCCTCCAAAGTGATGGCCATCTCCCCGGTCGGTAGATGGAAAGTCTCGTCCTCACTGTGGAATCGCTCTACCACTGCAGTCAATAGACTGAGGTTTGTGTGAACCTTGGGCATGAAGTAAACATAGTCAGACCCATAGCACCAAGAGCCTCGTAGTCCATCTCCGTCAGCATATACCGCTGTAACAATGGCAAAGGGAACTGCTCCCGTGACATCAGAATATTGTGAATGTCCTCCTACAACGAAGCAAAGCATAGCGTCAGGCAAAAACCCATATCGAAACAAACCTACTCAAAGCAATCAAACTATCCTATCACTGACTTAACATATCGAAATTGATCAAAACAACATATCATCTCTTGACTAGATTCTCAACAATCTCAGAGATTGCTTATCAATTGACGCATCGATCAAAGTACCAATTGGATTAATTTCGTTAAGTCAGCTAACTATCCTAGTGCAAAAGCGTTGAACCAGGTAGCCAATGTGCCTAATCATAGCAGATGCGCTGCTTCACCGTGAATGCATCGTTCCTTGGCGTATATGCACTGTTTTGGCATATGCACCACTTCTTCTGTCAAATGTGTGGTTCTGCAGTGGATACGCTGATTCCTGTCCTATATGAGAAGATTTATCATATGTGTCAAAAGATCACTCAAATGTGCGGTTTCCCGGCATATGCGCCATTTCGGGGCGCATATACACCGAATTGCAATTCGGTACATCTGTCCTAACTAATTTTACCTAGCATTTATTGCCCTAAAAAATGACTTTAAGCGAGTTTTGTTGAACTATATACCGGTGGTCCTGCCTCAGGTGGACGATCAAACCATCGAACTCGCTCAAAGAGGTGCTCCTCGCACAGAATATCCATATCTCTGTCGACTGCTCCAGCTCCTCTGCTCTCCTAAGCTCTCAAGGACAAATCAACTAAGTACAAGTGTGCAAATGATTAGAACTTGTAGACCCAGATCCTATATATAGCAAGTGAACCATAGCTTACTGTGTGACAACTGTGACTACTTCCCCTGCCTGTTTCTCCTTGCTTCTCCAAACTGTGTCCTATTTTCTTCAATCTAACATATTTTTCACCTTCTTCTTCGTGAGATTGTCCATCTCACGTCTTCTGCCTTTTTCCCATCCACTCTCCCGAGGGGGCATCTTGTCGTCAAACTTGTACCAAGGGCAAATTGGGGCATGTGTCATTGTCAAAAAAAAAAATTCTTTGAAACAACGTGATAAAACACATTGCATCAAAGAGGGGCAAAATGTATACACCTAAAAATGACACGACTCTATCTAACTAAATATTTTAAATATTTATTTCATCTTAATATTCCTCTATCAATAAATAAATCAATTTATTTGATTCACTTTTCTCCCATTAATTGAATAAATTAGATTTATTTAATTAATTTCATCAATATCAACTTTATTCCTCTGAACAATTAAATAATTTTAATTATTTAATTAAATCATTCATTCTCCCAAATTTAAATAAAATGTAAATTTATTTAAATTAAATCTCAGTCTCCAAAAATAAAATTTAATCAAATATTTTATTTATTCGTCTAAATCTTGCACAATCAATTAAATAAATTTATTTATTTAATTCACTTTCTTATCTTCTAAAAAATCTTCCAAATCTTCTAAAAATAAATATTCCTTGTCATGCAAAAGCAAAAGTTGAGTTAACTGATTTAAAGCAACCTTTGTTTTTATCAACAAACTCTTAAATTAGAAAAATATATTCTGATTTATGAAATCAAAGCTCATCCTCATCAAGAAAGTAGTTAACTCAAACAAAGCAACTTTTTGAATGACACATGTCTTCTTTCTATTCGCGCACATTCTCTCAAACATCCTCTACCATTGATCTTCTTATTTCTTCTACATCATTGATCTTCTCTCACACAAGTCTATAAATACCCCTCTATTCTTCCATTTCATATCAAGAAGCTTTCAAGTAAGATTACTCTGTCGAATCCATAGCGCGCCATTGGCACCCCCACTCTTGCATTATTCATTATCCATCCTACATTTCATTGAAGCTCATCTTCAATACAATAAGTATCCTAGCCATTTCTCCATCATCATCTTGAGGAAACAAAGCAAGGAAACAACCTTCCTGAGGGCTACATTCATCACCAAAGATCGATTGAGAATAGGAGAACAATAGAAGTTGTGAGGTAACAAAGCTCTGTAAGTTTGTTTATGTGTTTTAATCTTTGTTATTTGTATATTCCATTAAGTTATTGGGTTTATGATTCATTTTAATATTATCCAATTTTACCCGTAACACTTAGATCAACACTTCACTTAAGCATTTGATGAATCCAATTGAGTGCTTCATAGCATATGTTTAGTCTTGTTGGTGGTGAGGTTGTATATTCAACTTGAGATTTCCAATCAAGTACTTTATGAAATATATTTTACAATAAGGCTTTGATGGTTTGTGTGTTCAATCTGTGTAGGGAATATGGTGATTATCTACACTTATCTTCATAGTTGGTCAATCCCTATGAGATTGCACCATTGTGTGGTCCTAACTATGTGAATACTACTCAAGCAAGAGTGAATAGATTTTTCTCTCTTCCCTTTATTCTTTTTCATTAAAATTAGTTAGAATTAAGATTAGATTAGCATTTAGATTAGAATTTTTATTGATCTAAACTGGTGCCCTATCTCTAAATTGTTAAATTTCTTTGGTTGAAAGTCTCTATCATTGTTTGTTAGCATAGGAATAAGTATGTGAATATGACAAATGTAATGTTCAATGAGTGCTAAATCAAGTGAACTTAATTCGTAAATTTTAATTTGTTGTTAATTAGTAGGCATAATTCACCAATGTCAATATGTCTAGAACACAAGAAAGTCTATCATTTATCCAACAAATTCAACCTTACATGTCAAGGAATTAATTTTACCAATGTCATTGTATTTAACATGCTTTTACCTCAACCAACTACTCATAACAACTAACTTAACCAAAAAAATTTGTATCAATCCATAAGCTATAGTATAAGCTAACACAAGATTTATAATCTTTACACATATCGTAATATTTCTATGATATAAATCAAATATCACCACATAATCACTAAGTTAGGAGATGATATTAGGGCGATATCATATTTTCACTTCTCATTAAAGGTAATAACATTGCATTCCACTTAGTGACTATGCCCTCAATGAACTATCCTTAGAATAACATAATTTCCACTTAAATGAACTATGAACCAAGATATAACATAATAGGATCAAAAGTAAATTGACAACTAGCAATTTTATAAACAAAAGTATACCCTTAGAAACATAGTTATGAATTTGAAATTTTATTCAACTTATTTATAGACCATCACTATAGTATTAATTTCACATATAATAACTTCTCATGACAAAAACAATCATAATAATCATGATAATTTCTTTTTAACAAATCCAGACCATATATTGGGTTCTTTTCAATGTGATAATTGTATTTGTATACACCATTGCTAGATAGTGATAGCATAAAATAAAAAGCATAAAAGAATGGTTTAATAATAACATGTAGATCTATAGAAATGTCTGAAAACACATGTAGATATAAATGTCCTCATAAATATCCACAAACACACATGTGCAAATGTATCTAGATAGAAATGTCCATACATAAACATGTACATCTATAGAAATGTATGTTCAAACAAATATATCTAGAGAAATATCTAGAGAAACATGTCTACGAAGTGCTACCAATAGCCTAGTCATCATGTTATCTATGAGTTGAGCGACCCGAGTCTGATTGAGCATCCTGATCTGATGGATGCGCTAAGCCCTGGAGATAGTACAACACATGTATGTATAAAAGTGTACAAATTATGTTAAAATTTAAATAGAATAATGTTAAATATATATATGTGTACATGCACACATACAAATTATATGCATTTACATGTATGTAAGTTGTAATGATTTAAAAATTTAAAACTCACCTGTCCACTAACATTACTGCCATCAGCTGAATCATGCATGTATGCTGGGTTTGTCCCTAGACTAGGTGTAACATGAGCTAACCCCTACAAAATATATATAGATAGATAGATAGATACAACATTGGGACTCTATCTAGCAAAGTAATTTAGCTTAATTTAATTTAAGTTCAAGTTTAAATCATGCATGCACGTGCACATACGCATGTACATACCTGTGTATCAAGTGTTGATCTGTTGCAATGATTGTATCTGGTGCCTCCTTGGCTATCACAAGTAATGAAGTTTGAAGTAGACTAACCAGGTGACTTGGCAACGAAGAGCCTAAATGAAGAAGTATATCCACAAAACCTGACATCGATCCCCTCTACAACTGTACCTCCTCAAGTGAATCTAGGGAGGGTTGGGATGTCTAATGCTCAACACGAGGCCTGATAGGTGTATCTACCTCTACAACAGCCGACTGATTTGTGGCTAGATCAGGATGTGGAGTACTCTCAGGCACCTGATGAAAAGGTCTCGTAGCCTGACTAGATTGTGATGCACTCTGTGAATGGAAAGTGCTACGCACATGTCCTCTAACCTCAAGTAAAGGGATACCAAGCTCTAATGCAATAAAAGCATATGACTCCAATAGGTCCTCAAAAATATAACTCACTATAGTCCGAAGCATATTGTCTCTTAGACCATCTATGTCTACAGGTGATGGGATACCCGTGATAGCATAAGGATCAGTAGCATGATCCGATGGTCTGGATCGTCTAGGATGACTCATCAAATATCTTCCCACACGATCAGAAGATATAATAGATGTGGCAGCTACAATATCATCTACACTGTCGATTGCTTCCCTTTGGGAAGCAATGACAACCTGATCAACAAGGGCCAGTGCTGGGGAGATAGCAGGCATCCTCTCCCCAACCAAGGCCCTATAAATTGGAGCATGTTGATATGGTTGACGATAGGCATCTCTATCAGCAACCCTGCCCCTCCCCTGACCAAAATATTCTAGCAAATCCAAGTAATTGACCTTGAGGCCCATATGAACCTCTACATATAACTGTTGTGCAAAATATAAAGGAATTTGGTCATTATTGGGATAATAACCATGAGCAACAAGAAAATGTGGATATATCAATGGGGCCATAAGAGGGTCTACACATCTAGTCACTTGGTAGCCCCTCACATTAGGCTTACTAACATAAGATGGGAAACATTAGGATTTGATAGTCTCTTTCGAGACACTAAGTTGAACAGAAGCAAGAGAAACATCACCAGTAACCTCTTGTCGCATCTAGGCAAGAATAGCAACAAGAGTATCACCTGAACAAGTACAGGTATCTCCTAGACTCTGTCTAATGCACTGCAAGCTAGTTAAAATTGATTGACATGTGTCCTTATAAACCCCTATTGTGTTGGGGTCAGAAAGAAGAGCTATCAATCTCTGAATCTCAGTATCTGTATGCATAAATATAGAAGGTCTAGGAGGTGGTGGTGCATGTGCCATGATATATATATCAACCTAAATTTTGTGCATGTAAAAATAAATTACTTATTCCAATACATACATGTGTGCATTAGGATGGCCATGTTGAACCAATTCTCTACAAGTATGACTGATATGTCACACCAACAACATAACATGATAGTTGCTACTTTGGACTGTGGAACAAATGTATAAACATACACGTCCTACGTCAGAGTAGATAGGGATGTTGTGTTGTGCTCACCTGTATCAACATACATTTATTCTCTGATGTACGTGTGTGTACATTTGATACTTTGTTCCACAACTTCCAAACTTAGACACTAGTTATCACCGGTGTTGGTGAGGCATATCAATCATCTTGTAGAGAATTGGTTAAACATGGCTGGATCCTAATGCAATTCCAACACGTTAAATAAATAGTTGAACAAGAGGGAAGATTTCATTTCTAAAATGAATGGATGATTCTTTTCCTTTTCAACTTGCACACACACACACACACACAGAGATTTTAACTTTTCCAAATCTACACATACATGTAATGTTGAACATGTATCAGTGTCATAAAGAGAGAGAGAGAGAGAGATAAAGATATTTCTTTTGAAATCATTATAGCACATAGGTTCAACAATTAAAGATATAAAATAATGAACATTAGACACTAAGAACATGAATACAACCAATGACTATACATATCCAGTTACCATGGAAATATAAGACTATTACATTACTTTAATTGATTAGGCATTAAAAATCACTTTAATTGGTTAGGCATTATATAATTTGGTTTGATTCATCTTGTATTACTTATAGTACACATTCACTAAATTAGACATGTTTTTATTAAAGTATTTTTCTTGACCTTGATTGATTAAGGATGCTATGAATTTGTCTATATTTTATTGCTACATCTTTAGATACTTGTCCATCTCCTTCACCTAATGCTAATACAACTTATACTTTCACTCCTATGAAGCCATTAGTCTTTCACACTACCACACCTAAGAAGTTTTGTTATTTCTTTGTCACCAACCTTTAAACCTCATGTGTTGCATGCACTAACTGATACACCTAAAAATAACCCTATAGTACTTCATGCAACATCTACTTCATAGAATTATTATGTATTTTATCAAATCATCCAAATTTACAACCTATAAATCTTTATTTTCCTCCTCCACCTAAGTTAACAATGAAGACACACAAAGAGATTTAATTTATCAGATTCAGAATACTCAAATTAAGGTTTCTCTTTGGCATTTATTGGACACATCAACATGCTTTGGAAAATATTAAATTTAATTCAAATGCTTCACCTCAAATAGTTGATTCTATATTAGGGTCGATTGGTAATGGAAATATTCATGACATTTTCTTTGACTCTAAGGAACTTCCACATGATAGTGTTATTCAAGAGCATTTACCTGTGTATCATAGTGGTTCATTGAAGTTTGAATATAAAGCATGTATTGGTTGATAATGGATATAGATTGAATATATGTAGTGAGGATTATTAGTTCCTGCTGGTAGGCAAGTTACTATTGCAAATTACTATATCTACTTGGCACAAGCAGTTAAGAATTTTTTAACAAAAATTTTAGGTGCTAAGTATAGAAAGCATGTAGTTAAGTATAGAAAACATGACTCCTAGGTCTACTATATCTAGTTGGCACATCGCCACCACTGCCAGTTTTGCAGAAAATAGCATAAAGTTCTAAGTATTCCAAAATCATTGAAGGAAGCTGGTTAAATATGAAGTTCATCTTATGAAATTAAAATAGCATCTATTATGTGTTCAAATACTGCTACTGGAAAAAATGTTTAGATAGTTAAGATAGATAATTCAACTTCTAGGACTCTAATTGTCCTCCAAAGAATTATGGAAGGTGCCCTAAAATGAATGGGGCCATGAGATGGCTTCATATTCATTCTCTTTCTTAAAAAATGGAGGTACTTCATTTTCTGGCGAACAAGTCCACCTAACAAATAGATCTCTTCACATTGCACAACCACCACTCATTGGCCATTGAGGAGCTCCTTGGCTAGAATGGAGATGAGGCATCCAAACATGTGGTGATGTGCATCCATCACAACTACCTTGGCATAGATCCTTGATTCACTCACCATTTTGTCCTCTCCTCTCCTCTATACAACATTATACTTCCAAATTTTACATACATGGCTACTTGGACATTTGCAACAATAGATCTCAAGGAGGTTCAACTTCTTGTGAGGGAGCATGGACTATCTAAGGTAGGTGTGGCCCTCTTAGTTGCAGTGTAATTCTTTTTAATTTGGTTGTCCCTCCCTTTATCAGTAAAACAAAATAAAATAAATGTAGCGAAGCTATTGCCATTATGTTACCAAAATGCTACAAATGCCAATTAATTTTAAATAGATTTGGCTCTGTAATGGCCGCCACTATCATGCACTCAACTTGATAATTTTAACATTATAATAAATTGTCTTAAAATCCTTTGCTTTCCCTTACTAACTACCAAAACTACTTATGAGAAAGTAACTCCCAAAACTAACAATAATAAACTAACATTTAATTATTTAAATACTAACAAGTCACTAAGGTGACTTTATTTCTAATATATTTATTTATTAACTATATACTAAAGATGTAATAATTCCAACAATTTAATGAGAACATTTAGGAAATTTAGTATGAGTCTCAAATGATTTTAGTGTAGATATTTTATTTTTTATTTTTTAAACTCCTGTAATGGTGAAAAGTCCATCCCTAATACTTTTCCCCAATCATTTTGGACTTATTTTGACCTATTGTTCTTGATGTCATAACTAATGTCTAAATGGCATATTTTGTGTAGAATTGACATCCAATTTATACATTATTTGAACATATGTCCTTGTTCTCTAGTGGTCCAAACCTAACCCTTTGAATATATTTTGTTTCTTGTTGTAGTTTAAAATTGTAGTTATGATTTAGAACTTGGTTCAAAACCACATGTGCAGTATTTCCCCATTTTCTAAAATTAAATTTAATAATGGGCCCAAGCTAACTTGCCTCCAACTAGTTGTTACCCACTGATTGAAACACAGAATATTCAAATTTGTGCACTAGGTTGTTGTATTAGAGGTTGAAGCCCTAGTTAATTTTAGACATCCACATGATTAATTAGAGTATCATATTGAATTGTATCATTTGAACATCTAGGAGCATTGCATTATCATTTAATCATAAGGATGTACATAGGCATTTACATTTCTACTTTGCATGTCTTCAAACTTGTTCCAAAAATTGTTATAACAATCCAAGAGTTTGACTAAGGTACAAGGGGGAAGTAATTTAATTTCTCATCCCTATGTTGAATATCAGAAGCACAAAGATCAAGGCCATATTTAAGGCTCAAAGTTGAAGCAAAACATGGTAAAAACTGTAGATACACATATTAGAACTGCAAGTGCAAGTTTTGAAAATTCAGCAAGAACATGATGCAATGTGTCTCTTGTTTATATAAACCCTTCAAGTAGAAATGCTAAGATTGGAAAAAATGGTTCAAGTTATAATCAAAGTGTTTGATACTATTGGTCAACAACTTATAGGTGAACTATTACTCTTGCTATTATCATGTGGGATTGTTTGTACCATTGATGCACTATTTCATGTGATTCCAAGGCATTTCACATAATTTTTTGATTGGGGCAACCATGGATTCATGTAATGAATTAAATTCCATCTAATGTAAATCAAAGCTAAAGTTTAAGTATGAGAATAATTTTTATACTAAATATGCAAATGAACATCCATTTATTCATTGTTAGATGGTTGAGGAAGAAAAAATTGTTTACATAGAAGTCAACACAAGAAATGCCTAAAAATAAAAAACATAGTCATACAAAAGAAAAGAAAGAGGAAGATTCCCCACAAGATGGTATTAATGTTAATTATGGAGATGCTTTGGGTTCTTTAGATTTTGCATCTTCCTTTATGGGAGAGTACAAGATAAATGATCATGATTTTCATAATCCACCTTATACATGGATCCATCTATATATGGGCAAATGCCACAAAAGAAGAAAGATACTACTAAGGATTCTAAATTGGCTTGTGTATGTGATAGAAAATCAAAGACTAATACCTCTAGTGCAAATTTTTGTATCTTATCTACATCATTTGTAAAGACATATTGCCATAACCAAGTCCATCCTAGACCCTATTTTTGTTTATTTAGTTGTCTATTTTTGTCATACTTATATTTAGAATAGAAAAATGATGAAATTATACATTCAGATATTTCCATGGTAACCCAATATGATTTATAGCATATCCATACAAGAAACATCACAAAAATACATAAATTTACACATGTAAACTACAAAATTTGTGTCACTATCCAAATAATGCTTCTTGGTATATGGTGAACAAGACTAGGAACTTGACATTCATGTGACATGTTTTTCCATGATTCATCTTATCAAGTGAGGGATTTTTATGCTCATGCTCGTATGTGTAATGTTTATCTTCCATTTGTCTATAATTTCTTGAACTTTATGTATCGATGCAATGCCTCTATGCTTAGAATATCCATGTGTGTGATGAATTTAGTAGGTTTAGTATATGTATAAGCCATATGGGAAGTAGGATCTAACAAGGATCAAAAGATAAATGATCCTAGTTTGCCAAACTAGGGTTTGACAAACCCTAGTTTAGGGTTTGTCAAATTAGGGTGAAACTAAATTCATCTTTTCACCCTAATTTGGCAAACCCTAATTTCTTTTGAAACTCTAGGGTTTGATAGTTCTTTCATTGTCTCAAGAAAAAATTTCTACTTTTTATGAAATTTTTCTCTATTTTATTAATTGTAATGACAAACCCTAGTTTACCAAACTAGGGTTTGACAGACCCTAGTTTAGGGTTTGTCAAATTAGGGTGAAACTAAATTCATCTTTTCACCCTAATTTGACAAACCCTAATTTCTTTTGAAACTAGATAGGGTTTGATAGTTCTTTCATTGTCTTAAGAAAATTTTCTATTTTTTTATGAAAAATTTCTCTATTTTATTAATTGTAATGACAAACCCTAGTTTACCAAACTAGGGTTTGACAAACCCTAGTTTAGGGTTTGTCAAATTAGGGTGAAACTAAATTCATCTTTTCACCCTAATTTGACAAACCCTAATTTCTTTTGAAACTCTAGGGTTTGATATTTCTTTCATTGTCTCAAGAAAATTTTCTATTTTTTAATGAAAATTTTCTCTATTTTATTAATTGTAATGACAAACCCTAGTTTGGCAAACTAGGGTTTGACAAACCCTAGTTTGGAAAACTAGAGTTTGATCCAGTTCTTTAACTAAATTCTTCAAAGTTCCTGCGTTTAATTGAATTTTTCATTAACTATAATGACAAACCCTATTGCCAAACTAGGGTTTCATAGTAGCAAATTTTTTGTATGTATTAAATTGACTATAATGGAAGCCATGGAAGCCCCTGTTGGCAAGCATAATCAGGGCCAAGTGAAATGCTGGAAAACATTATATATATATATATATATATATATATATATATATATATTCAAGTGAACATGACAAGCATTGCATATATACATATAGAAACGACACGAAAAATTTATGCACCTGTGGGAGGGAGCTCGACGTGTATGGTGATGGTGATGTGGGGTCTTCACCTTCGTCCCGTTCCTTGTCACCTTCAGACGCTCGTTCCCTATCACCTTTGTTCAACTGCTGTGAGCTCTCAAATGACAAAAAAACTGTCATTTGAGAGTCTTAACCTATTTTATAAAAATAAAATAAAATAATGCCTTCGCTCAAAGACGGTCTTCGAGCGAAGGCATTATTTTATTATTTTTTATTTGACGTTCAATGGCCTTCGTTTGTAGACCCCCTTCGAACAAAGGCTCTATTGATTTGCTTTTTAACTTGGTCGACAAGGCCTTCATTCAAAGATTGGACCTTCAAATGAAGGTGTCTGCTAAAGATTTTTTGGCACCTTCAATTTTTCTTCGTCCACAAAAGTGTAACCCACTATTGTGGGATCACCCTGTAAGAACAATCTTGCATCAACCAAAAAAGTGATTTGGTTTTATTTCTTTTTTTTTGGTTGCAAGCAAATACTTGTGAAGTATATTTCCCATAAAATGTCTTGGAGAATGATTTAGAACATCCAAAGTTTCCAATAAGGCTAAAAATAACAAGGCTTCTATTTTTAGAAAGTTTGCATTGAGCACATATGGGCCCAAAATTTTCCCCAAAGCTACAGAATTTCCAAATGAACATTCTGGGTGAGTTTTGACCCAAGGTAATTTTTGGGTGCCAAGATATTAAATTTTCCCTTTTTAGAAAAAACTTGAAAAGGTTTCAAAGTTAATTTTGGGGCATCTAGAGGTAATTTTTGGCTCTGAAAAATGTTTGGAATGACCATAATTAGCCTAGTAGGTTATGGTTGCATAGATCTCTTCACGAGATTTCCAAAACATCAAAAGGTTCATCAATCGGGTACTTAGATTAAAAGTTATGTCTCTCGAACGTTGTGCTATATAATTTGTTTCAATTTTAAAATTTGAATATTTTTCCAAGCGGGAAAAAGGACAGTTGGATTCATTGAGGTGGATAAATGGGATTTACACTTTCCAAAGCATGTAGGAGAAATAATTAAATGGGGGAAGTTAAGCAAGGTGGTGCCCATGTGTATTTATGGCTTATTTGTAGTAGTTTTGGGGTAGTAGAGTGGGGAAAAAGAGGCAATTAAGGGTGTGAGTGACTAGGAGAATGGAGGAGTAGTTTGACATTAGGTATTGAAGATAACTTACAGCTATAGGCGTGTAATCCATTTAGAGGATCAAACAATGCCAATTTGGAAGCTCCAGCATAGGCAAAATGATCAGAAATTGAAGGGTTTGAAAGTTGTAACCTGCTACATGTTGCTGTAGAATCATATCATCATTTCTAAGAATTTTGAGGTCTATAAGTTGTTGTTATTCATAGCCCATATTGTTGTAATAGGTGGTCACTTGATCCTTGGGTATTTTTATTCAGTTAGAAAGCCCTTTGTATGCATTTTGTGAACATTTCTATGAAGCAGTTTCTTGTCCAATAATATGAAATGTCCATGAATCTGTGTATAAATTTGAGTGTGTTAATTTGTTGTTGTGAGTGTTTTGGGTGGAGTACACCCTCATCAAAGAGATTGATACCTACTAGATACTCATGAACTAAATTTAGAACTAATGTAAATAATTATCAAGCAGGTCCTAAACATGTACAAAGATAAACATAACAAAACTACTATGCAATTAGACAAATATTAATGCAAATTAGAAGACTTTATGTTAACAAAGCTTAAATTGTCTATATTCCTATGTGATTTTGTGTCTATTATGTATCCAATTATAATTACATTACGAGGTTATATAGGCACTTTACCTGGTGCAGGGCACCTAGGAGCACCTTGGTTCCTAAAGGCATTTGGATGCATTTTGAGAAGTTATGTTTTTTTTGTTCAATATGTTTTGTAATAAGGCTTTTAGCCATTGTTGTTTGGTCCATTTTGTATGGTCAAGAGGTTTGGGGTGACTATATAAACCTCAAATCCTTCTTAGTCCATTTGGACTCTTGTTGTGCCAATTAGGCCTAGAAGGTCTAAGGATTGGTTTTGAAATTTTTTTTTGGTTGTTTTAGTGTTTTAGTATGTTGGAAGGAGTGTGTTGATCATTTGGACTCCATTGGACAAGCCAAACAAATCAACCTCCTTGTGTTAATGCAAAACACCATAGTTGTCAAAGGTGTTATGTGTTGGGTCGGTTTAAAAAAAAACCACTTTGGGCGGTTGAATGCTATTGTAGAAGTTGGAAACTAACTTGGATGGGTTAATATGGTGGATATCTGACTCCAGTATAGAAAAGGAGTTTTTGTATGCAATTTTGGGCTTAAAAATCAAGAATTTGACTATTTTTCTGAAGAAAACATGTTGCTGTATAGACTGTACGGATTTTCCAGGGGTGAAAATGTACTTTTTCTAAAAGTTCTTGGAGTCAGGGTTCCAATGAAATTGGTTTGAGGTCCTGAAGTTGTCGGGATCAAAAGTTATTGATTTTTCTTTCAAAACAGGTCCAGAAACCCTGTTTTCTAGGGCAGCCATAGAAATCCGGCCCTAGAATGCATTCCCACTGGTGAAAATTCACAAAAACTAGTGAAATGTAGGCTAGGGATATGTACTATAAGATTCCAAAAGATTTTTGTCAGAAAATGCAGTCTTCTATTTTTAATTTGATGCCCTAGGTCAAGTATTACCATGTATTTGGCCTGTTTTATGCTATTTGCTGTTGTAGGTGACAGAATCCAGACAAGGTGAATGAAAGAATGTGAATGAAAGAATGGTGGTTTTGTGTTGTAGGGACTTGGTAGAGACATTCTAAATTCCTGCCCCTGACCTATGAACCCAATTTGAACCCTTTGCTTGTAACCCAGGCCTAAAGTGATCAATTAGGCCTAGAGACCTAGTGGGGGTTTTGAATTGCTGGAGTAGAGTTGGGATTGGAGATTTGGAGGTTTGTTAGGGTGCCCTGAAGGGTGTTCAATTCCATCATTTGTTTGCCTAGTCCTTTGGGATTTTGTCATTTGGTGTGAAGAAAACTAGTAGAAGAGGGCTAGTAGCCTCACTAGGCCTAGTCAAGGTTAGAGGGTTGTGTGAAGTTGGGAACCAAACCAACTATTGGAAAGGTGTTTGCAGACCTTCCATAAGGTGTAGAAACAGTCTCAGGGGTTAGACAATAGCCTAGACCACAAATCCATAATTTGCACTTGGTGAGTGGCTTTGCTTGGTTGAAGACTAGGTGAGTGGGTGAGTGGGCTAAGGAGAACAAACCAAACTTATCTTGTGTTGATACCTTCCCTTGTGCCACTCTACATCAGGTGGTATCAGAGCCATCAAAGAGATGGGAGATAGAGGAGAAGAGGAGGAAATTCCTTCAAAGGTGACTAATGTCGAATTGGCAAAGATAGTGAGAGAGCAAGCAACCAAGAACAAATGGATGGAGGTTGAAATAGAAAAGTTGAAGAAAGACAAAGACAAGAAGAAGAAGCCAGAAGTCATCTTAGATTCAGATGAAGAGGATCAAGATGAGGAAGAAGAAGTGCCAATGGAAGAGCCACAAGGAGGCATGTCAGAGAGACAATTCCTAGATGCACTTGGAAAGTTGAGTAGGAAGGACACTAAGGCAGACTTACTTATGTTTCCTGGTAAGATGAATCCAGAGGAGTGCCTTGATTGGATTGAGGCAATGGAGAACTATTTTGAATGTGAAGAAGTGGTAGACAATCAGAAAGTGAAGATTGCCAAATCAAGAATGAAAGGGCCAGCCTTGAGTTGGTGGAATTTTATTCAAAATGAGAGGATAGAAGATGATAGGAATCCTATCTCTACATGGAGGAAGATGGTACTTGAAATCAAGAAGCAATTTGTCCCTGAGGATTATGAATTCAACTTGAGCAAGAAGTTGCACAACTTGAGACAGAAGGACATGGACGTGAGCACCTACACAGAGGAGTTTCACAAGATGACATTGAAAGCCAAGATGCCTGAGAATGAAAAATAGAAGCTTGCAAGGTATCTCAATGGCCTCAAGTTCTCCATTCAAGATGAATTAACTCTCTTTAACCCGAAGACAGTCCATAAGTGCTTTCAAATGGCACTGAGGATTGAGGATAAGCAGAGAAGAAAAGGGGATTTTGGCAGCAGCAGCAGAGGTAGAGGAAATCAGAACTTTAGGGGCAGGGGCAGATTCCAAAACAGAGATAATTTCTCTAGACTCCAAGGTGGCGGATCACAAGAAGGCAGCCAAGGGAAGGCTGATAAAAATAGTGCTGATAAGGGTCAGTTTAGGGGTAGAGGAAATGGCAGAGGAAGAAGTGGGGGCAGAGGTCCCAATGTGTTTACTGGAAGGTGTTTCTCTTGCAATCAGATTGGACATCAGTCCTTTAGGTGCCCGAAGAAAATGGGAAACACTGCTGCAAATCATAAAGAAAGAAGAGTGCAACTCCTTCAAGAAGAGGACTATCAAAGCACCACAAGTTACCAAACAGCCTCTTCCAAGTCTGTAGCACCTAAGAGTGGAGAATGCATCATGTTCAATAGGTCACTCATCATGCCAGCCACCAAGGAGCAGCCCCAAAGAAACAACTTGTTCAGAACCACTTGCAAGGTGAAAGGAAAAGTTTGCAAGGTAATAGTAGATTCAGGTTCCTCTGAAAATTTGGCTTCTAATGAAATGGTGACTAAGTTAGGATTGGAAAGAATGCCTCATCCTAACCCCTATAGAGTCTTTTGGCTAACCAAGGAACAACAAATTGTAGTGAAAGAGAAATGTTGGGTTGAATTCAAGATAGGTGAATATCATGATAAGGTTCTTTGTGAGATAGTGGATATGGATGCATGCCACCTTCTTCTTGGAAGGCCTTGGCAACATGACACAAGTGCCCAACGTGATGGTAAGAACAATGTGATTCATTTGTCCAAGAATGGTGAAAAGTTTACAATGACTCCTTTGATTGATGATTGCAAAGAGAAAGTCATTTCTAGTTCAGTTATGTTGGTAGGTGAAAAAGAGTTTTTGGCTAACCTCAAGGAAGAGAAAGTGCCATATTTTGCAGTAGTCATCAAGCCCAAGGATGTGAATCCCAAGAAGGTCAAAGTGAAGGAACCTCTTAGGAGGATTGGACCAAAGGAAGTGGAAGAACTATTGGAGAGGTTTCAGGATGTGATAGCCGATGAAGGCAAGGATGCCCTTCCACCAAAGAGGGAGATTAGTCATTGCATTGATCTCATCCCTGGATCCACCGTACCAAACCAAGCAGCATACAAGTTGACCCCAGAGAAAAATGCTGAAGTGGCAAGACAACTCCAAGACTTATTGGATAGAGGACTTATCAGGAGGAGTATTAGTCCATGTGCAGTACCTGCAGTACTTGCACCCAAGAAGGAAGGAACATGGAGACTATGCACCGATTCCAGGGCCATCAACAAGATTACTATCAGGTATAGATTTCCAATGCCTAGAATAGAAGATTTAATGGATTGCTTGGGTAGGGCTAAGTATTTTACCAAGATAGATCTAAAAAGTGGTTATCACCAAATCAGGATAAGGGAGGGGGATGAGTGGAAAACCGCCTTCAAAACCAATGAAGGACTATTTGAATGGGTTGTCATGCCTTTTGGCTTGTCAAATGCACCAAGCACCTTCATGAGATTGATGAATGAAGTGCTAAAACCTTTCCTTAACAAATTTATTGTTGTATATTTGGATGATATACTGATTTTTAGTGACAGCGAGGAAGACCACATAAGGCATATCCATCAAGTGCTCAGGAGGCTTCAAGAGGAGAAGTTGAGAATCAATCTTAACAAATGTGTCTTCCTACAAGAAGAGTTGATATTTTTGGGGTTTGTCATCTCCAAGGGCAGCCTAAAAATGGATCCAAGTAAGGTTGCAGCCATTCTTAATTGGCCAACACCTACAATAGCCTCGGAGGTAAGGAGTTTCCATGGTTTGTGTAGCTTTTATAGAAAGTTCATTAGAGGGTTTAGTGGCATTTGTGCTCCACTTGTTGACACCATAAAAGGGGGTAAGAAATGTGTATTTGTGTGGACAAATGAAGCCACTCAAGCCTTTGAACTGTTAAAGAAAAAAATTTCAGAAAAACCAGTCTTGGTGCTACCTAATTTTGACAAGGTCTTTGTGGTAGAGTATGATGCAAGTAAGAGGGCTATTGGGGGAGTCTTAAGTCAAGATGGGAGGCCTGTAGCATTCTTTAGTGAGAAGTTAAATGAGGCAAAACAAAACTACTCCACCTATGATCTAGAGTTATATGCCATGGTTCAGTCATTGAGGAAATGGAGACACTACTTATTGCCAAAGGAATTTATAGTTTTTACTGACAACCATGCATTAAGCTTCTTGAACAGGCAGCAAAAGTTGAATCACAGACATGTCAAGTGGATGGAGTACATCCAAGCATACACCTTCTCCATAAAACACAAGAAAGGAGTGGCCAATAAGGTAGCCGATGCCTTAAGTAGGAGGAATCTTGTTGTGCAGACCATACAGTTGGAAAGTACAAGTATTCAAGCCATCAAAGATCAGTATGCAGCAGATGAGGACTTCAAAGAACCATACGTCTCTTGCAAGGCCATGACAGGAAGGTATAATACTGATTTTTCTAATTTTTTGTTGCAAGATGGATATCTTTTCAAGGGTAGCATGTTGTGTATCCCAAGAGGGTCTGTTAGAGAGAATATAATTAGGGAAAAGCACTGTGGCAGCATGTCAGGTCACTTTGGTATTGATAAGACCCTAGAATTGGTTAGGAGGTACTATTTTTGGCCCAAATTGCCAACCGATGTAAGGAAGTTTGTTGAAACTTGTCAAATTTGCCAAAGAGAAAAGGGGCATACCTCAAATGCAGGTTTATACACTCCTCTACCTATTCCTTCAAAGCCTTGGGATTCCATAAGCATGGACTTTGTACTTGGTTTGCCTAGGACAAAGAATGGGTATGACAACATTTTTGTGGTTGTAGATAGGTTCTAAAAAATGGCTCACTTCATCCCATGTAAAACCACACATGATGCCTCACACATAGCAGGTCTTTTCTTCAAAGAAATAGTCAGGTTACATGGTTTACCTTTGTCCATCATCTCAGATAGAGTCCCCAAGTTCATAAGACACTTCTGGAGGACACTGTGGAAGAGACTAGGTACAAACTTGTCATTATCATCTGCTTATCACCCTCAGTCTGATGGACAAACAGAGGTGATTAATAGGTCACTTGGCAACCTCCTAAGATGCCTAACAAAGGAGCAGGGTGCTAGTTGGGATTCAATTTTGGCTCAGGTAGAGTTCTCATACAATGACACTGTCAATAGAAGTACCGGCATGTCTCCTTTCCAAATTGTTTATGGCACTCACCCAAGGGGTATTTTGGAACTTAGGGAGGTTAAAGGACTGGAAAATAGTAGTGCCTTGGCTAAAGACTTCGTTCAAGTCATGAAAGATGTCCATGAACAAGTACAACAGAAATTGTTGTCCACTTCACAGAAGTACAAACAGTTTGCTGACAGGAAAAGAAGGGATTTGCAGTTCAAGGAAGGTGATTCGGTAATGGTCCATCTAAAGAAGGAGAGGCTCCCTATAGGTAAACATACCAAGCTACTCATGAAGAAGATTGGGCCTTGTGAAGTGCTCAAGAAATGTGGAGAAAATGCCTATAAAATCAGACTTCCGGATGGCATTGCTTTGTCTACAATTTTTAATGCTTCAAACCTTTATCCCTATAAAGGATCTGATCCTTAGACTACTATGGAAGAAGATCAAACTGATCAAACACTCCAAGAACTCATTCCTTCATCTCCAAATCAGATTGAGTGCATTTTGGACAAGAGGATTGCAAAACAAACTAGAAGGCACACCTATCATGACTATTTGGTGAAGTGGCTAAACAAACCTCAGGAGGATGCCACTTGGATGAGCAAGGTAGACATTGAGAAGGCAGGTCTCACGTTTGACAGCATTCCAACTCAAGAGACTTGAGTTCTCTTTGACAGTGGGTGTATGGTGCAGGGCACCTAGGAGCACCTTGGTTCCTAAAGGCATTTTGATGCATTTTGAGAAGTTATATTTTTTTTGTTCAATGTGTTTTGTGATAAGGCTTTTAGCCATTGTTGTTTGGTCCATTTTGTATGGTCAAGAGGTTTGGGGTGACTATATAAACCTCAAATCCTTCTTAGTCCATTTGGACTCTTGTTGTGCCAATTAGGCCTAGAAGGTCTAAGGATTGGTTTTGAGTTTTTTTTTGGTTGTTTTTGTGTTTTAGTATGTTGGAAGGAGTGTGTTGATCATTTGGACTCCATTGGACAAGCCAAACAAATCAACCTCCTTGTGTTAATGCAAAACACCATAGTTGTCAAAGGTGTTATGTGTTGGGTTGGTTAAAAAAAAAACCACTTTGGGGGCGGTTGAATGCTGTTGTAGAAGTTGGAAACTGACTTGGATGGGTTAATATGTGGATATCTGACTCTAGTACGGAAAAGGAGTTTTTGTATGCAATTTTGGGCTCAAAAATCAAGAATGACTATTTTTTTGAAGAAAACATGTTTCTGTACAGACTATATGGATTTTCCAGGGGTGCAAATGTACTTTTTCTGAAATTTCTTGGAGTCAGGGTTCCAATGAAACTAGTTTGAGGTCCTGAAGTGGTCAGGATCAAAAGTTATTGATTTTTCTTTCAAAACAGGTCTAGAAACCCTGTTTTCTAGGGCAGCCATAGAAATCCGGCCCTAGAATGCATTCCCACCGGTGAAAATTCACAAAAACTGGTGAAATGTAGGCTAGGGATATGTACTATAAGATTCCAAAAGCTTTTTGTCAGAAAATGCAGTCTTCTATTTTTAATTTGATGCCCTAGGTCAAGTATTACCATGTATTTGGCCTGTTTTATGCTATTTGCTGTTGTAGGTGACAGAATCCAGACAAGGTGAATGAAAGAATGTGAATGAAAGAATGGTGGTTTTGTGTTGTAGGGACCTAGTAGAGACATTCTAAATTCCTGCCCCTGACCTATGAACCCAATTTGAACCCTTTGCTTGTAACCCAAGCCTAAAGTGATCAATTAGGCCTAGAGACCTAGTGGGGGTTTTGAATTGCTGGAGTAGAGTTGGGATTGGAGATTTGGAGGTTTGTTAGGGTGCCCTGAAGGGTGTTCAATTCCATCATTTGTTTGCCTAGTCCTTTGGGATTTTGTCATTTGGTGTGAAGAAAACTAGTAGAAGAGGGCTAGTAGCCTCACTAGGCCTAGTCAAGGTTAGAGGGTTGTGTGAAGTTGGGAACCGAACCAACTATTGGAAAGGTGTTTGCAGACCTTCTATAAGGTGTAGAAACAGTCTCAGGGGTTAGACAATAGCCTAGACCACAAATCCATAATTTGCACTTGGTGAGTGGCTTTGCTTGGTTGAAAACTAGGTGAGTGGGTGAGTGGGCTAAGGAGAACAAACCAAACTTATCTTGTGTTGATACCTTCCCTTGTGCCACTCTGCATCATTACCCTAGTGCTCAAAGTTGCATGCACAACTACTATCATTCAAAGATGTTCATAAGAGGGTTATCATTCAAAGATGCATGCAAGAGTTAGTTCATTCACTAATATTTCCATGGAATTCAACTTGTTACAAAGGTGCCCAAAACATGGGAGTGGTTTATAATGGTAATAACACATGAACTTATCTTTAATGTGGTTTAGATTAGAATGCAACATAGCTTTCTTGTCTAATACACTTCAATCATGTAATGTTCATAAGTCTTTCAAAAGTAAATTGTGCACCATTATTTACATTATAGGACCAACTTTGGTTGCTTTGCAAGGCCAAATTAATCAAATGCTTTGATTGTTTCTAAATTCATTACACACAAATAATTTTTTGATTCATTTATCGAAAGTTGATTAAACAATTATGGGTTCTATTTATTGTCAAGATTAAGGTTTCATTTGTTGATTAAACCACTTGGGTCCTCTCAAATGGAACAATATGTGCATGTAAAATGACTACCCGAAGTGTTACTAGCAAAACAATTATAAAGTTTGTTTGCAAATATTGGTGAATGAGTTGAAATTAGGGCAGACAACTAAGAGGGGGGGTGAATCAATTGTCTCAAAACTTTATCTTTTTCTGTATTTAATCTTATTTACAACTTATTAACAAATTAATGATATAACCATGAAAGCATGAATCAACAACACATGAGCATAAACATAATCAACACACATAACACCAGGATTTTTACGTGGAAACCCGATTAAGGGAAAAACCACAGTGGGGGTTAACCCACAAGATTTTATACTCTGTTAAAAGTATTACAAAATGGGAAGGCACATGCCTTCGGGCACACTGCCCAGAGCTCACTACTCAAAGGAGGCTCATTGCCTACAAGATTAATTACAGGAGTTCACTGAAGTACTTGAACTGAAGAATAGCATCTAACAATGCAAGATTATAGTTTCAGTTAAGCTCAATATACCAACTTCACACACTTCATCTCTCACTGCCCTGTTTCAATGTTCTTCCATGATCCGAGGCTCAGATCTTTGCTTTGCACTTGATACTACCACACTTCGTACCTCTCACATCATCTTCGCACAACCATACCTCAATATGCTTGCATCCATCAAATATATATATCCGCAACATGAAATTGCATCAACTGCAATCGGCCTCAAGAAAACTTAAAGACTTTTTCAAGATCACTATTTTGTTGGTTGAATCCATGCACAAACATCAACATGAACCAAAACCTATGTATTCAAGTCACCACACATGTCGGCCAATACCAATGGATCCCATAAATTGTTCAACGAACCACTTCTCTTAATCCACACAAGGATCAAACACCAGGTTAGCCTGTTCTACACTAAACTGAATTGTCTAACCAAAACCTGATACTCAGAAGCTTGCAACTTTCAATCCCTTCATCACCATAGGCTAAATATTTGGATTTAGGTAGCCCTGACATCCCTTAACATTCCCTTAGATCCGCAACACAACATGATTACTTGTTTAGAAATGCGGACCAAAATGTTGATCCCTGTCATAAGCTCTATTCTTGTCTATCCGAACTTAGACAAATCTGTAATCTGACTTCTGGTATGATCAAATGGTACAATGCGGATGTGTAAGATAGATTCAGTTGCCATCAATGACAACACCTGACATGCCTAGCAGTGTCTCTTGCCAACAGAATGCCACCTATTGGAAGGAATGTGAATGACCACTCCTTCAAGTTTTCCTCCACTCTCTTTTGATTTTCCTTTATTTACAACCAATGAATGTGAATATTTTAGTTCTACAACAGTGTGTAAAACCTATTATAGATTGCAATGGAAGAGTGAGATAATAGATTGGACAAGAAATAATGACCCATCCTTCATTTTCATAGATTATCAGTCACTTTTAACCATTTTCAAAATTATATTAGTATCGAAATTAGACATGGGATGACCACATCATAATCATATTTCTAAAGATGAAAAAAGTGAGTAGTGGCAAGTGTTCAATTTGCTTATATTTTGTTTCATAGCTATCTAAAAACCAAAACAAGATATCTATGCATCTAACACAAACATTATATTTTTTTAGTATGTGTTTTCGTAGGTAATTCATCTCACATTCAATCATTTGGATGCCATGATTAAGGAATACCTCATAGAATACTACCACATTCTAGAAATGTTCTATAATTCAATGCCCCTCAATCACCTTGGAAATTTCTTCAATAATTTTCTTAAAGTATTTACTAATATTTCCTTTCTTTGTAAAGTTGAGAAAATGTTAAACTTGTGTTTATCTTTTTATCTCCCAATGTATAAATTTTCTAAATTTAAGGTTAATTCATGGAGGATTCCCTAACAAGTACAAATATTTATAGCCCTATCAATCAAATTATATAAAAGATAATTCTAAAAATATATAAATATGTAGTACTTCACCAACAAAATAATAAATATTTGTACTTAACAAATATTTTATAACACCTTTAATAACTATTACTAATCATATTACTTAATACCACAATATAATACACTAATAACTATTGCAATGTACTTATTTTTCAATACCACAATATATTTGTACTTATATTACTCAATACCACAATATAATACACTAATAACTACGTGCTACAAACACAAGTTGGTAGTTTGACATGTTGTCTTTGACAAATGATTCCTACATAAGATGGTGTTAGATGACAAGGCACAACAAGCAATGATTAGTTCCATGTGTTAGAAATCTCAAATCCCAAGAAAAAGTAATTAATGATTAAGTTGCGGTAGAGGCACTCAAACAAAGCTATAAGCACTCAAATTTTATAGAAACGCTTGTCTATGGAAACACTCAAATATCCCTATAGGTGCTCAAGTTTTATAGAAACACTCAAGTATGAAATTAGGCCTAAAAATGCAAGATTTTGACAAAAATCTAACATAAAAGAGGGTTAGACATAAGTTTTAATAAATTTTGACATTTGGACCGCCTATAAAAGTCACCCCTAACAAAATCTGAATGTTAGATTTGTCAAATTTGATAAAAATGATATTTATGATGTCCAGATACAAAAGCGCTTGAGTATGTCACACAGATGCTTGAATTTTATAGAAATGTTGATCTGTGAAGAGGGCTGGAAAAATGATGTTTCAGGCTGCAAAAAAGATGGTTAGAGTGCAAAATGAAGGGGTCAAATGATATATAACATGTTAGGATGCAAAACCCCTATAAAAACACTTAATTAGAGCCCAAAATGAAAGATTGAAATTTTAGTGAAATGGGGTCTCGGCCTGTGACAAAGGCACTCAAGTATGTCACATAGGTGCTCAAATATCCCTATAGGAAGTCAAGTAGATACAGAGGCACTCAACTATGAAGTTTAGTTTAGAAAGAGGCTACGGATGCACCGAAATAGGCCTACAGACACTTGTTTTGTACAAAAACACTCATCCAAGACCTGCAAGCTAGAAAAGGGCTAAAAACACCAAAAGGGTGTTAGATAAGAACCATGGGGTCCCACTGAGTGTGCTGAAATATATTACATAGAAAATGAACAAAAAAACAAGCTAAAATGCATTAACCTATTTCATTCATAATTTAAGAAACCTCTGATAGAACAAATAAGGAATGCATAAACAAAGTGAAACTAACTATCTAACTACACATGCAAACCTTGTTATTTTTTATGTGCTCTTGATTTGTTGATATGTTGATTGCTCTTCAAACTAGCAACATAATATTGCATAACTTGGAGACTTGAAAACTTGAAAATGGCTTGGGTTGATGACTATTTATAGATTTTTGAGATGATGGATGGAGGGCCCAGATTGATTTGGGAGATCAATGGCTCATATTGGTTGAAAGGATTGGGTAGATAAAATGGTTAAGTGATGTATTGATAATAGATGAATAGTGATGAGATAATGAATACCTCATAGAATACTACCACATTCTAGAAATGTTCTGTAATTCAATGCCCCTCAGTCACCTTGGAACTTTCTTCAATAATTTTATTAAAGCATTTACTAACATTTCATCTCTTTGTAAAGTTAACGAATGTTAAATTTGTGTTGAAATTTTTAGCTCCCAATGTATAACTTTTCTAAATTTAAGGTTAATTCATGTAGAATGTCCTAATAGGTACAACTATTTGTAATCTATCGATCAAATATTACAAAGGATCATTCTCAAAATATATAAATATATAGTACTTCACCAACAAAATGATAAATATTTGTACTTATCAACACCTTTAAGTACTATTACTAATCATATTACTCAACACCACAATACAATACACTAATAACTACTTCAATATACTTATTTTCCAATAACCATCTATATCCCTCAAGTGTAATCTATTTATTGTTCAACCACTAGAAAGATGATGAGGAAGGAAAGAGACATGGTAGAATAAATTATTTAAAAAGGAAATAAGATAAGGTCAAAGAAGAGGTTTTATGAACTGGGTCCTCTTCCTTATTTGGCGACACAATAATTCAATGAACTTTTAAGTTTCAAGTCTACTCCTCAAACCCAACTCAAAGAAAGTAGTCCTCATCGTACCATTGCTAGTCTACACGTCTCTTGCACACATGAGCATGGGAGAGCCTACACCTACACATTAAAGCCATCTAAATCGACAGATGAACTTTACTTTTTTAATATGCAAGCATGCTGAAAGTGGCATGCCGACCTTTAATTGACAGTGATACATTTGTACAGAGATTCCTGCAATTCCCACGCTGTGGGTCATCAAACAATGGTGTAGATGGGAGATGCCTTTTATATCTGAATTGGCAAAGACCAGTAGTTGTTGGAGACTTTTGTCTGTATATAAGAAGATGATTAGTATGAACTTACTAAAGAAAAGTTAAGGCAATGGGGGAACTTTAGAGGGATATAATAGTGTTGTACTTGATTTTGTGGAAGGAAGAACAGCAGAGCAAAAGGTGGTTAATGGTAAATTATTCCCAAGGTTTTCCTGCCTGCAAATGATCCTGAGAGGGAAGATGTTCAAGCCTTGGTACAAAAGATAAGAAGTAACAAAGCTTGGTTGGAAGATGAAGTGATGAACAAAAATGCTCTGCTTTTTAGAGGATTTTCTGTGAGGTCTGCTGCTGATTTCAAGGTAGTTGTTGAAGCTTTTGGATGGGAAGAACAGCAGTATCTTGGGTTTGCCCAAGAACAAAAATTGTTGATAGAGTTTACACTGCCAGTGAGGCTCCCTTGCATGACCAGATTGATTTCCACCATGAGATGGTTTTGTTTAGTTTGTTTCTGATCATTTAGGTTTAGATTAATTATCTAAGAGAGCTCAAGCTTGAGCAATCCATATTAAAAAGAAATTGGTTAGAAGATAATTTGGATCTAAATGTAATCCTTGGAGGTCACTAATAGCTACTCCAAAGGTTCCATCTAAATAATGATGGGTGACAAAAACCGGGTTAAAATCTTTATCCAAGTTATCTTCTAAGCAAATTCTCTCCTTGAGCTCTCTTATTTTCTGTTGTGTTCTTAATGATAAATTATAGGAAATGTATTGCTCGGTTGGTGAAGCGGGAAAACAACATATGTCTACTATTCATGGAATACAATGAATGGTGGACAATACTCTAATAACTTTGTATTAGATTTTCTATAAGAAAAACTACGATATAGAAGATTGTGATCATATTCATGAAGATGAAAGCGTGGCCCTCTAAGCTGTTTTTCTTCTGTGAGACTGCACCTTTACAAGGCTGTGAAAGTGCTATAGCTCCAAGCCAAGATACTCCCAATTCCCTTATCTCCAAAACATGAAAAATTGTGCTTGACACCTCTGATCCAGAAGAGGCAAAGAAAGGTGATGTATTGTCAATTGGAGCAAGTTTTTTCAAAATTTATTTACTAAGTTTTCATATAAAATTTACACCAAACAACAGATATCCATAACGATCAGTAGGTCTCCAAATATTTTTATATAGAAAAATAAGTTCTACATAACATGTTAAGGAAAAGTAAGATTGTCTAGAGTTTATTTAGAATCTTCCACAAAGCTGTCCATAAAAGAACATTCCAGATTTTTAGACTAAAATAATAAGATTGTAAAAACCTCCAAAAAGCAAGACGTTTCCACATTTTAGAGAGGTTGTAAATATAAATATGAGACCTTTCACTGCAAATGGCACTGATGTACATTGCATTATGGCACTGATGTACATTGCATTGGATTGAATGTAATGAAATCTAGATCAATATAATTTCTCTTTCGCCATTTAACTCTGTATTTTACCCTGTTTCCAGCTCTTTTTCTATTTTTTATTGTTATTTTTTGGCATGTTTTTACATGGTATCTGTTGGATTTTTTCCCAACTGGATGCTTTTTCCCAGTTATCCCTACAAAGTAGCCATCATTGATCAACAGGATTTCCGGGCCAGGGACCAACAGTACAGGAGATAGACTCTATAAATATCTACTCTTCTTCTTTAGGCTCTACAAAACTTAGGGGGTATTCCCTATTCAACATCGATGAGATATGTCTATGAACCTGGTGGGATATTGACACAAAGCAGATAAATCCTCTCTTATACAGACCAAAACTGTGAAATAAGTGCAAAGGGGCTAGCTTTGGGCCTATGATCAGTTGTGAGATAGATGATTTTGATCCTAAAACTACTTCTAATGTCTTAAAAGGTTGTATTTAAAATTTGAGTTTGATTTTTAGTATTTGGAAGCAAAACTAGGACCTTGGTTGTAACCTCAATACAAGACTGGATCGGTGCCTATCTCAGGGCTTGGAGTCAATAGACATACACATGTGAATGGTTACCATAAACATATATCAATGACTAGATTTCAAGGGGATTTTTAGTGTCTGCCTTACAGATACTTCCCAAAACTGAGTATTCAGTTATCTCTGCTTACAAACATCTTCACTGCAATATATTCTTCCCAACACTTAACCCAAAACATTTAATCTACTCCTTGAGCAGAAGTAAAAGACTAAGCATTCAACATAGCGAACCCATGTCCTAGAATCTTAAACACCCCTTAGCTATTTAGATTCAGAAGAAGAAAACATTCAATTTGGAGACAAATAACACATACATGCAATGAAGCATTACTCATATAAAACAACATGAAACTAGTAAATTTATGCATAAAACATATAACATATGATTCATAAACTCACAAGACACCCAAAACAGAGCCACCAACGAAGTTGTATCTTATCATAGCACCAAAATTTGTCCAGTTTTCAACAACCTAAAAATGAGTAACACAGTTTGCTTATAAAGCATGAACCTGTACTCAGCAATTAATTACATGGCATTCTCCAAGATTTCACCAAATACAATGCATTATCAGAATGGCACTGGAATCATTCAATGCGGCTGCGAGAAGAGGAGGAAAGGACAGGCAGGTTCGGGATGTGAGCCGCTGACTAAAGATTTTCACCTTAAAAATGGCAATTGACCTGTCCTCTTGACCCATGCTTCTGTAAACTTTGCCATTAATGCCAACTCTTGCTTTGGGATGCAACAACAGTTCACGTTCCTCTGAAGTTTCTTCCTGCCAAGATTGCAGTCATAGATATGAAGAAATCCTTCCCTTTGAAAATTTGAATCAGGACCGTTGGTTTCCTTCCTTCCCGCCAAGATCTGTGGTGCTGATTACGCTGATTTGTCCACAGTCAATCAAATCGCGCCACGTAGGCACTTCACTTCCATCGCTGACCCTTTAAAACCTTTGTATATGCGGAACACATACATTCAAATGTTCACTGTCCATTCAAATTTTTGCATATATGGTTGTATATGCGATTGTATATACATACAATCGCCAACATACAAGGCGGACCCCAAATTTCTTATAAAACAAGCTTGAAGGCACCATCGGGTCTGGCTTGTATCTCCCCCCTTGGTATATCCGCGATATACAACACGCATATACATACAAGCCATGGACTTCAAATCATTATGAATCAGAATATACCTCCTTTTGAAATCCGGCTTGTATCATTACCTTTGCATCTTTCATTGTATATCGGCATATACAAGCACCTTATACAACCTACGGACGCCAAAAGATTATTCGCCGCATTTGATTCTTCCTTCGCGTCCAGGTTGCACCTACTTTTCCTTGTATCATCACTTTGTATATCACAAACATACAAAGCAGATATACAAAACAAAATATACAATCCGGACCTGTGCCTTTTTATCAACCAGAATGTAATATCCTTCAGGTTCGGGCCTTGCATATTAGGAATGCACATTCCCTTGCATGTTTGATTTGCAAATGCAAACATACAAACGCACATATATAATTGGTGGGGCCCAGCATGCCTTTGAAAACTGTTGACTTTTGACCACTCCCACTTGTATGTTCGCCTTGTATATCGGCTTACATATCGCATTATACAAAAGAAATATACAAGCGAAAACATGCATTCAATCGGACTCGAGCCCCTATCAACTACATTGCATACTTTTTCAGATCCGGCCAATGCATCTTTGGAATGCATGTTCCTTTGTATGTGCGAACATACAATCGCATTTGCATATGCATCTGGTGGGCCCTATGCTTTGTATCTCCATCCTTTGCATATCTTCTTTGTATGTGCCCGATGTACATTCTACTTTGTATGTCTGCGGGCTCCACCTCTTGTATATCAGCCTTGTATGTGCATCGGCTGTCGGGGAGACTTCAATGTGAATTGCCGATGAGTGTTGTTTCGCCGATGAAACGTTTCACTGTAGCGAATGCATGTCGGCCTCTTGTATATTTGCAATGTACATTCCCAATGTATGTCGGACATACATTTACCTTTGTATCTTTGCGGTATACATTGTCCCTTGCATATTTTGCTTGTGTGCCTCTAATGCATCTCTTCCTTTGCATGTTTCCATTGTATCTAGCCGTTGTATATCTAAACATACAACACAAATATACATGCAAACCCTCTCATACAGGCAGGAAATATTCCTAGAATTTGCGACATACAAGCAACCATTTTTACACCCTTTGAAGCCAATTGAACATACAAACCGCCCTGTATGTCCGAATGTACATTTGAACCCACTTGTATATACAAATGGCCTTGTATATACAAAGATGCATGCATACAAATTTTTTGCTCTTTTCAAAGCCCGATATGCATAAAATGAGACCGAGGGACTTAGAATTTTTGGATTTTTATGAAAGGTGCCTGCAGATGAAAGTCTAAAACCTGAATTGATGCAGAGCCATAGCCGGAAATGTGTACTAATCGTAGAACTTGATATTTACCTTACTATCGGCAAGAGTTGTTATATGTCACACTGACATATTCTATCGGCCAGACTAAAACCATCAGCATCACATGCACCTTTCACTCCGATACCCATCTCACCCCGATGTGTGATTTCGTTTATGTGCCTATCAGCAAGACTTCGTCTATCGGCTTCTCCAAACCGAACTATCCCGATGACTGTTGTCATGACAATACATACAAACATTTACCTGCCAAACCCATGGTCCCTTTGTATCTGTCGCTTCCTTTACATAGAACATGCAAACTCTGACCTGTCGGTGCCGGTCACCTCCACTCTCACTGTCGGTTGACTTTTGTATCTCCGCCAATGTACATTTAAAATGTACATTCCTCAACATACAAACTTTAACCTCTTATCGCCGGTTCTTGTTACCTCCGCTACCGGTCGCCCAATGTATCTTTCGACAATGCATAAGCACAATGTATATTTTCAATATACAAGCGCTAGATACAAACAAACATACAATCACCGAATATTCCTCTGGATATGCCCTCAATGTATGTTTGACCCGCTGACTATCTTTGTATAAAATCCTTTGTATCTGTCGAATGTATAGTCGGACATACAACCAAATATACAATCACAAAATATGTAGTCAACGAATATTCCTTAGAATATCCCTTCTGCGATCCGCTGACTATTGACTTTCCCTTGTATCATTGGATGTATATTTGCAATATACATTCATTATATACAAACCCCAAAATGCATTTGATGGATACGCAGAAACATGCATCTGCAGTATACTCACAAAATGTATACCAAAAGATGTATACTCAAAACTTGTATGACTCGATGCCCCTCAGCAATATACACAAACTTTGTATATCTTGAATGTATATTTTCAATGTACATTTAGAATGTACAAACTCGACATGCAAACAAAAGATGCATCTCCCATCTATCTTTGGCAAATGTATCTTTGACTCGCCGTTGACCCACTTGTATGTAGCAAATGTACCTCTGGCTGCTTGTATGTTCCAACATACAACAGCGATATGCAAATGACAGATACACACAAAATGATCCTCGAATGCAAAAGCGATATACGCACAGATACAAATGCGATATACACACAGATTGTATGTCGCATACAAAAACTGTATATCCATCGAATGTACATTTTGTCAAAACCCTCAAAACTTCACAAATTTCACACAGAAAATACTGCGATCAGGCCGAACCATTTCCTGGGCAACTTTAACTTAGAATTTAACCTTCAAACCCTAGCACATGAGGGTGCTAGGATAGATCATAGCATGCTACAAATCGATCCCAAAAACATGAAATGTAAAAATAGAAACACGGAAATGCAAACTAAACTACTGTACATGTCCATTCCACCGATTCAGAGAATCAACCGGTGGAATGGATGAATGAATCCATTTCTCCCACAAACTCAAAATCGACTACACCGATAAATCGAAATCAGACAAATGAAACAACAGGATCTTCTTTATTTCAATAATAGAAATACATACAAATATCACAGCACCACTGTATCACAATACTCAGTCTGATCTCCAAAACACAATGTCTCTGTTTCTCCTATGCAACTGTATATCTAAAACAAACTGAGCTAGGGCATATATAACTACTCCTCTCGAGTAGTACAGACTCGATTCCCAGCGGTTGGGAGCTTCCAAGCGGCTGGGAGAGGACAACTAGCATAACAAACTTCTAAAAAACTTGCACATAAACCTAGACTGACTTAAACATAAGAATTGGTCACATGGACCTTATTACATCACAATGTAAAACATACTATAATTAGACTTATTCTTTATTTTGAAGGGGTGCTCCTGCACCATGAATGTTTATGCAGGCACCAGCAATATCAAAGCCAAGTTAGAGTTAGAAATCTTCCAATAGGGCTGAGATATTGTTGAATTGATATTTGTTTAGCTAGATAATCTTTGAAGTGATTTAATCTATTTATTTGAGAGCTAATTTTTTCCTAACATAAGCTCTACAAATGAAGGTTTACCAATCTTTAATGGAAGTGGTTTTGCAGATTGGAAGTTTGCAGTCGAGAATGCTTTAAAATAAAAGGCTCTATGGAGGATAGTGAATAAAGAAATTGGAGAACCTCAACAAAATGAAAAAGAAAAAAGAAAAGGAGTTATGGAAATGCAAGTTGGAGTAAGCTAGAGGTATTATTGGTAAAGCCTTGAGCCCCAATCTCAATAAAAGATTTATTGATGTTGATAATCCAATAGAGTTGTGGCAGAATTTAGAAAAAGATTATAAAGATGCAGCTATTGCTAGCATGTTTAGTATAAAAGAAAATTGGTGTACTTAGATCCAATTAATTTTTTTAAAATGACTGATTACTTTAATGAAATTACATATTTAAATGTTCATCTGAAAAAAATGTGTTGAATATGGAAAAAAAATATATTTTTAATTGATTGCAATGGTTGAAAGTAAGCTTTCCCAACCTTATAAGCTATATAAAGAACAAAGGAAAAGGATTATTCAGTTAAATCCCAATACCCCCAACAAACTTTTGATCAATTTTGTAAGTCGATTATAGATGATGAATTTTAGCTTATTAAAGAAGGATATATTAAGAAGAATCATACATATGTAGATAAGGGTAAATCATTTTATATCTATGTTGATGGGAAGAAGAATTGTAAAAGCTATAATAAATTTCAAAATAATGATGGTTCTAACATTTTTTCTAGAAATGATGGTACAAAAAAGCAAGCAGAAAGAAAATCATTATTTGCAAGTATTGTGGAGGTGAGATCCATATGGAGAAATTTTGTTTAAAAAAGAGGCAATACAAGCCTAAGAAAGAAAAGTTTAGGGATGGAAAGATGGATAAACATAGCTTCATGGCCATCTCCTTGAAAAAAAGAAAGAAAAATCAAGTGTGGAGGTAATTTTTGGAACCAAAAATAAATCTAGTGTTAAAGGGGGATACTTTGCTTCAAACTCTAATAAAGAATGGATTTTAGATTTAGAAGCATCATTTCACATGACTAGGGATAAATCTTTGTTTATTGAGTTTCATGAAGGGAAGAATTCCGATCAAGAAATTACCATTGGCAATAAAATGAAATTTTTAGTTTTAGGAATAGGGATTGTTAGTGTAACCAATGAGACTTTGAAAACTATTTTACTAAAATTTCTCAATCTGGTTATTAGTTTGTTGTCATTATTGATCAAGTCGTTGTTAGAGATAGAAAAGACCCAAGCAATGTAATTGTTATTGGCAGAGTTGATCATAAAGAGAGTCTCTTTAAATGTGTTGGATTTGTTGATGATGAATACACACTCTTACATGCTTTTATTGCTCAGGATGATTATACTTGAAAACTTTGGCATGCTAGACTTGGACGTATAAATTAAAGAAAATTACAAGACATAGTTCTAGAATGAATATGGTTAGAGGATTAACAAAGATTTCAGCTTCTGAAGATGTGGATGAAGGATGTGTGTTCTAAGGTAAACACCATCAAGATCCTTTTTGATCATGGAGAGCCAATCACCTAGTACAACTAATTCATAGTGATTTATGTGAACTGGATTATCCTTCACTTTCAAGCACCAAGTATCTTATCACTTTTATTGATGATTATAGCAGGTGAGTATGGTTTATTTTCTTGAAAGGAAAAGTAAAGTATTCAAGGTTTTTTAAAGGTTTAAGGCATTAGTTGAGAACTAGAGTTGAAAAAGAATTAAATGTTTAAGGATAGATAATGGGGTTGAATATTGCAATTATTCATTTGAATCAATTTATGAAAATTATGGTAAATTAAGGTGCAAAGATTAGTTCCATATACTCCTCAACAAAATGGGGTGGCTAAACAAATGAATAGAACTCTTTTAGAAATAACTTGTTATATGTTGCATTTTAAAAGTTTGCATAATAAATTAGGGGGTTTAATTATTTCACGTGGAACACATATTGTGAATAGAATCCCCACCAAAGATCTCACAAATGTCACCCCTAAAGAAGCATGGAGTGGAAGAAAGCCTCACATTGGGTATTTTAAAGTATTTGGGTTGTATTGCTTGGGCACACATCCCTAATGAAAAGAGAAATAAGTTAGAACCACAAAGTCCTAAGTATTTGTTTATGGATTATAGTGAAGAATCAAAGGCTTACAAGTTATATGATTTGGCAATAAAAAAGGTATTTATTCTGGTAGAGATGTAAAGTTTGATGAACATTCACAACTTACAACCATTTCTTCTCATTCTACTACAACAAATGCTTTAGATATTTTACAAAGAAATGGAGACTATATTGATGAGGTCGAGGTGTGCACTACTACAAATGAAGATAATACTACTGAAAATAAAAAACTAATGCTTGTGACCATCCCTTTTCTACAAGTAGTGATGATGAAGAAGAAGATTTTTCAGATAGATAGACGACAAGGAGTATTGAAGAGATATATAGGCAAGGCTTGAAGATCAAAGGAAGGAATGATAGTGCTCTCATGGCCAATGTCTTGAAGATAAATGGCCCAATTTCTCATATGAGCAAGCTAGAGGGAAGAAAGAATGGCAACAAGCCATGAAAGAGGAGTTTGATGCAATGCTAAAGAAAAAAACTTGGGAACTTACATGCCCCATCCCAAAGGTAAGAATGCTATTAGTTGCAAATAGGTTTACAAAACAAAATTCAAATCAAATGGTACTATATAAAAAATCAAAGCTAGATTGATTGCTAAGGGATTCAATCAAAAAGAGGGTGCTAATTATGACAAAACATTTGCTCCTGTCATTAAAATGAATACAATTAGAATTATTATTTCTTTGGTTGCTAGTCTTGGGTGGCATATTCATCATATGGATGTTAAAAAGGATTTCTTAAATGGAGATTTATATGAAGAAATATATATGGATCAACCATTAGGTTTTGTAGTTAAGAAATATCCTAACCTTGTTTGTAGATTAAAGAGGTCACTTTACGGTCTTAAACAAGTACCAAGAGCATGGAATGATAATATTGATAGGTACTTTCTGTTGCAAGGTGTAGCCCTTGGTCTCCTTGTTCAGCGCAGCGCTACGGTGGTTTGCGACAAGGGCTTAATCGCCTCCCGTGCTTGTTAAGTCAAGTGGTTGTATCGGGCATTAATAAGTCGATCTTTTGATGCAACGGCAACTAACAATTGGTATCAGAGCTGAGGTCACGGGTTCAAACCCCACGCTTGCACTGGGAGGGGGATTATTGCAAGGTGTGGCCCTTGGTCTCCTTGTTCAGCGCAGCGCTGCGGTGGTTTGCGACAAGGGCTTAACCGCCTCTCGTGCTTGTTAAGTCAAGTGGTTGTATCGAGCATTAATAGGTCGATCTTTTGGTGCAACGGCAGCTAACACTTTCATCTTCATGAATTTAAAAAATGTAAATCGGATCTAAATCTTTATGTGAAGAAATTTCAAGATGGGATTATTCTTGTTTCAGTTTATGTAGATGGTTTACTCATTATTAGACTAAATATTAGGCTAATTAATGATTTAAAATCAAATCTTTAAAAGGCAGTTCATATGAGTGATTTGGGTGAACTAAACTATTTTCTTGGTTTACAAGTTTGTAGGCTACAAAATGGATTGTTCATCTCACAATCAAAATATGCTTTAGATCTTTTAGAAAAGTTTGACATGCTTGAATGCAAGCCAGCCTACACTCCATTTCAATCCAAAGTCAAGCATACTAAAGAATGTACTTCCAATAGTGTAAATACCACTTTATACAAATAACTTGTAGGTAACTTGGTTTATCTGACTCATTCTAGACTAGACATTTGTTTTGTAGTCAATCTAGTATCTAGATTTATACAGGCACCTAAAGGAAGTCATTCGTTGGCTACAAAGAGAATTTTTCTATACACTCACGGAACAATACACTATGGCTATAAGTCCTCAATTTCTTTTGTCAGATTTACATATTTAGATTGGGGTGGTGATATAGATGACAAGATGAACATGCTAGGAAACATGCTAAGATAAATTATTGTTCTAACTTCTAGAAAGATGAACATGCTAGGATAAATTATTTAAAAAGGAAATAAGATAAGGTCAAAGAAGAGGTTTTATGAACTGGGTACTCTTCCTTATTTGCCGACACAATAATCCAAGGAACTTTTAAGTTTAAAGTCTACTCTTCAAACCCAACTCAAAGAAAGTAGTCCTCATCGTACTATTGCTCGTCTACACGTCTCTTGCACACATGAGCATGGGAGAGCCTGCACCTGCACATTAAAGCCATCTAAAACGACACATGAACTTTACTTTTTTAATATGCAAGCATGCTGAAAGTGGCATGCCGACCTTTAATTGACAGTGATACATTTGTACAGAGATTCCTGCAATTCCCATACTGTGGGTCATCAAGCAATGGTATAGATGGGAGATGCCTTTTATATCTGAATTGGCAAAGACCAGTAGTTGTTGGAGACTTTTGTCTGTATATAAGAAGATGATTAGTATGAACTTACTAAAGAAAAGTTAAGGCAATGGGGGAACTTTAGAGGGATATAATAGTGTTGTACCTGATTTTGTGGAAGGAAGAACAACAGAGCAAAAGGTGGTTAATGGTAAATTATTCCCAAGGTTTTCCTGCCTGCAAATGATCCTGAGAGGGAAGATGTTCAAGCCTTGGTACAAAAGATAAGAAGTAACAAAGCATGGTTGGAAGATGAAGTGATGAACAAAAATGCTCTGCTTTTTAGAGGATTTTCTGTGAGGTCTGCTGCTGATTTCAAGGTAGTTGTTGAAGCTTTTGGATGGGAAGAACAGCAGTATCATGGGTTTGCCCCAAGAACAAAAATTGTTGATGGAGTTTAGACTACTAGTGAGGCCCCCTTGCATGAGCAGATTGATTTCCACCATGAGATGGTTTTGTTAAGTCTGTTTCTGATCATTTAGGTTTAGATTAATTGTCTAAGAGATCTCAAGCTTGAGCAATCCATATTAAAAAGAAATTGGTTAGAAGATAATTTGGATCTAAATGTAATCCTTGGAGGTCACAAAGAGCTACTCCAAAGGTTCCATCTAAATAATGATGGGTGACAAAAAGTGGGCTAAAAGCCTTATCCTTCTAAGCATTTTTTCTCCTTAAGCTCTTTTTTTCTGTCGTGTTCTTAATGATAAATTATAGGAAATGTATTGCTCGGTTAGTGAAGCGGGAAAACAACTTGTCTTCTATTCATGGAATACAATGAATGGTGGACAATAATCTAATAACTTTGTATTGGATTTTCTAAAAGAAAAACTATGATAAAGAAGATTGTGATCATGTTCATGCAGATGAAAACGTGGCCCTCTAAGCTATTTTTACCTCCACAAGGCGGTGAAAGTGCTATAGCTCCAGGCCAATAAACTCTCAATTTCTTTATCTCCAAAACATGAAAAATTGTGCTTGACACCTCTAATCCAGAAGAAGCAAAGAAAGGTGATGTATTGTCAATTGGAGCAAGTGTTTTCAAAATTTATTTACTAAGTTTTCATATAAATTTTACACCAAACAACAGAACTCCATAACGACCAGTAGGTCTGCAAATTTTTAATATAGAAAAATAAGTTCTACATAACATGTTAAGAAAAAGTAAGATTGTCTAAAGATTGTCTACAGTTTATCTAGAATCTTCCACAAAGCTGTTTAAAAAAGAACACTCAGGATTTTTAAAATAAAATAATAGGATTGTAAAAACCTCTAGAAAGCAAGACGTTTCCAGATTTTAGAGAGCTTGTAAATATAAATATGAGACCGTTTATTGTAAATGGTACTGATGTACAATGTAATGTAAGCTAGATCAATATAATTTTTCTTTCACCATTTCACTCTGTTTTTAACCCTGTTTCCAGTTTTGTTTTTTCTTGTTATTTTTTTGCAATGTTTTTACATAGTACCAAAGTCAAGATAGAGTTAGAAATCATCCAATAGGGCTGAGATATTGTTGAATTGATATTTGCTTAGCTAGATAATCTTTGAAGTGATTTAATCTATTTATTTGAGGGCTGATTTTTTCTTAACATGGGCTCTACAAATAAAGGTTTGTCAATCTTTGATAGAAGTGGTTTTGTCGATTGGAAGATTGCAGTCAAGAATGCTTTAAGATAAAAGACTCTATGGAGGATAGTGAATAAAGAAATTGGAGAACCTGAACAAAATGAATAAGAAAAAGAAAAGGACTTATGAAAATGCAAGTTGGAGTAAGCTAGAGGTAGTATTGGTAAAGCCTTGAGCCCCAATCTCAATATAAGATTTATTGATGTTGATAATCCAATACAGCTGTGGTAAAATTTAGAAAAAGGTTATAAAGATGTAGATATTGCTAGCATGTTTAGTATAAAATTAAAATTGGTGTACTTAGATCCAATTGATTTTAAAAAAATGGCTGATTACTTTAATGAAATTACATATTTAAATGTTCAGTTGAAGAAAATAGATGTTGAAAATGGAAAAAAATATTTTTAATTGATTGCAATGGTTGAAAGCAAGCTTCCCCAACCTTATAAGCTATATAAAGAACAAAGGAAAATGATTATTCAGTTAAATCCCAATACCCCCTACAAACTTTTGATCAATTTTGTAAGTCAATTCTAGATGAAGAATTTTAGCTTATTAAAGAAGGATATATTAAGAAGAATCATACATATGTAGCTAAGGGTAAATCATTTTATATCTATGTTGATGGGAAGAAGAATTGTAAAAGCTATAATAAATTTCAAAATAATGATGGTTCTAACATTTTTCCTAGAAATGATGGTACAAAAAGCAACCAAAAAGAAAACCATTATTTGCATGTATTGTGGAGGTGAGAACCATATGGAGAAATTTTGTTTAAAAAAGAGGCAATACAAGCCTAAGCAAGAAAATTTTATGGATGGAAAGATGGATAAACATAGCTTCGTGGCCATCTCCTTGAAAAAGCAAGAAAAATCAAGTCTGGAGGTAATTTTTGGAACCAAAAATAAATCAAGTGTTAAAGGGGGATGCTTTGCTTCAAACTCTAATAAGGAATGGATTTTAGATTTAGAAGCATCATTTCATATGACTGGGGATAAATCTTTGTTTATTCCGTCTCATGAAGGAAAAAATTTTGATCAAGAAATTACCATTGGCAATAAAATGAAACTTTTAGTTTTAAGAATAGGGATTACTAGTGTAACCAATGAGACTTTGAAAAATGCTTTACCAGTTAAAGGATTAGGGGTGAATCTTATTTTATTGTATAAAATTGATCAATCTGGATATTAGTTTGTTGTCATTGTTGATCAAGTCATTAGAGATAGAAAAGACCCAAGCAATGTATTGGTAGAGTTGATCATAAAGAGAGTCTCTTTAAATGTGTTGGCTTTGTCATTGTTAGAGATAGAAAAGACCCTAGTAGTGTAATTGCTATTGGTAGAGTTGATCATAAAGAGAGTCTATTTAAATGTGTTGGCTTTGTTGATGATGAATACACACTCTCACATGCTTTTATTGCTCAGGATGATTATATCTCAAAACTTTGGCATATTAGACTTGGACATATAAATTATAAAAAATTACAAGACATATTTCTAGAATGAATATGGTTAGAGGATTAACAAAGATTTTAGTTTTTGAAGGTGTGGATGAAGGATGTGTGTTCTAAGGTAAACACCATCAAGATCCTTTTTGATCATGGGGTAGATGCAAGAAGTTGTGTCCACTTAAGGTGGAAGTTTCGGAGTTAGAAAAAATTCTGAAATCGGGGAACAAAAAACGGGATCCCGTTTATATAAAACGGGATCCCGTTTATAGAAAACGCGATCCCGTTTTGCCTCGGGATCCCGAGCCTAGGACCAAAAACGCGATCCCGTTTTTCCCGGGATCTCGAACCTAGAGGCCATAAACGGGATCCCGTTATATAAAACGGGATCCCGTTATAAACAGGATCCCGTTTTATATAACGGGATCACGTTATATGAAACGGGATCCCGTTTTATAAAATGGGATCCCGTTTTTGAAAAGTATAAATTTTTTTAAAAAACAGCAGAGACCCCATTTTCAACAGCGACAGGCGCCAGAGGAAAACGGGATCCCGAGTTCTCAAAGCATCCAGCCAGGTAAGTGGATTTTTCCACTTGTAAAAAATACCCATCAATTGTATATACCTTCCATTGTTTGTAAATTGATGTAAAATACAATGAAAATTTAAATTTTGAATTGTTATTTAGGGTTTAGGGTTTATAGAATCAGTAGTTGATTTTTGACAATTTAGATGTAAAATACAATTGAAATTTTGAAAGACTATATCATATAAAATGTTAGAATTTGAACAAACTGTCAAAATTATGTTTAAATTTGAGAATTGAATAGATATATTTAGGCATTTTAGCTGTAAAATACAATTGAAATTTTGAAAATACTGTATCATATGAAAGGAGAGATTTTGAACAAACTATCAAAATTTGAGTTCAATTTGAGTGTTGAATAGTTCTATTTAAGCATTTTAGCTGTAAAATAGAATTGAAATTTTGAAAATACTGTATCATATGAAAGGAGAGATTTTGAACAAACTGTCAAAATTTGAGTTCAATTTGAATGTTGAATAGGTGTATTTAAACATTTTAGCTGCAAAATGCAATTGAAATTTTGAAACGATTGTATCATATGAAAGGAGAGATTTTGAACAAACTGTCAAAAATTATATAGCAAATTGGGATGATATGTATATTTGGTTTTTATAAAATTTACTTATAACAATGTATGTCATTGTATTTTAAAGGCATTATTGAATAGCTAACTATCATGTAAAAAAATTACAACAAACCATAATAAAACCAAGTTATCACATCCTTCATAATCAAACATTTAGAGACAACTAGAACTAATCAAGAATTGAGAAAATTTTACAGTTTTTGTGATAGCCAACTAATTAAGAATGAAATGAAGCCAACATTTATGTAACTTTTGATATACTCAAGTAGCTGTCCTCACTAGCTAGGTTATGCCCCTGGAATGAACATCGTGATGTTAATTGTGATACGAGCTTGAAACCTCATTGGTAATGCTTTCCCTAATCTTAATGACATTGATGTAGGCTCCACTCATGATGCTTACGAAGATCTTTCCACCACTAACCTCTTTCATGATAGGTCACTATCCTCACCATCTCCTTAGACCTAGAATACCTTGAGCTTATCGATTGGGACCAACACGACCCTTTATGATTTGATGTTTTCCAAAATGATGAAGCCATCATGAAACTTATCAAGTGTCAAGACCACATCCCCATTGTAATCATAAGAAAGACTTTTCCACCATACTTAACACCTACATATATGCTTATTTTGGAGAGAAAGAAAGAACCCTTCAGTCCTGAGGCACCCTAGTCTAGGCAGAATAGCAACAATCTATATAAGAAGAAACTTGTGATCGATTAAAATGATATAATAAAAATGGACACTTCCCAAGAGCTCCTCAATTTGACAAACTTCACCTTCCATTAGATACCACTTAGATACAAGACATGACTCCCCTCTCCTTATTGAGGACATGCTATAAACATCAACCTGTGAATAGAAGCTTGGACCCTAAACTCTCTAAGATAGTAGCTCCACTGGACCTTGACATCAAAGAAGGCATATATAACCATGTCACCATGTTAAATATTACGTTGATTTCTTCATGTGGTCTTATGGTGATATGCCTTGAGACTCCATCTTTAAAGTCATGCATCATCTTGTGCTTCACCTCAATGCCAAACCTATTCAATAAAAGCTACGCAAAATGCACCCCCAAGTAGCCCTCGTGGTCATAGAAGAATTGTATAAACTCTTGGATGTCCAGGGTTCATTCAGACTATTACTTTTCCTAAATGGGTAGATCTAATGTGGTCTTAGTTAACAAGAAAACTAAGGGAATTCATGTTTGCACTAACTTTTGAGACATCAAAAAAGGATCTACCCCAACTTAGATAACTTTTCTCTACCAAACATTGATATGGTCGTGGATCTTGTGCATAGCCATATATATATAAAATTTTATCATTAATCTGGATATAATATGGACCAAGTTGAAACATTTGAGTTAGACATGGAGACACCTAGATTATGGAGCTCGGTCTATGTAAGAAAACACCTGTTATAGACTCAACACAAACTTATCCCTCAACCCTCTAAATTGTGAATTACATCATTTGATTACCCTGGAACACACTATATAGACAACTCTATACAAATTTGGCAAAATATATTTTCTCCTAACAGAAACTTGTATATGTAGAAGTATCTACTACTACATTAGATTTGATATACTTCTTAAAAGGAAAGAGTTGGGACTAACAACTAAATAGAAAACAATAACTAGTTTTGCATTTTGTAGGAAATAGGAAACAAAATTGAGCTATCTAACCATCTTGACTAATTTATCTATTTCTAGCTAGATTGAACCCTAATTCTATATGCAATTCCAACCCTAACCCTAACACTAATTCTAACCCTAATCCTAACCCTAATTCTATATGCAATTCAAACCCTAACCCTTATTATAACCCTAATCATAACCCTAACCCTAGCTCTACTTGTAATTGTAATCGTAACTCTAACTCTAGCCCTAACCCTAACCCTAACGAGCTACTTGTAATTGTAATTGTAACCCTAACTCTAGCCATAACCCAAACCATAATTGTAGCTCTAATACTTACCCTAATTTAGCAACCCTTGAATTCTAATTCTAACCCTAACCTCAATTCTAACCCTAAGCCTGATCCTAATTGAAACCCTAACCCTAACTTTAATTAATCACGAGTCATGCTACAGGGATTTCTTCTACATATTTTGTATGCATGTGTTATTCCCTTATTGCATGTGAGTTCACCAATTATTTGGAAACTTCTCCTAACTGGGAGGCAGGCTTGTATTCAAGCCCTATAAATTTTGTGTTTATAGGTGTTATGTTTAAAGCTATATGGAGACTTGTAATAGGAGGTCTTGAATTTGGTACCAATGATTGTGAGTGCCTTGTCTAGAATATGATGAACCTTTTGAACAAGAGAACCTTGTAGACCATGATGCATATCTTGAAATTTAAACTTGAACATTATCGTCATGTGAATGCTTTTAGCCATCCTACAACCTCCTATCACCCTTCATCCTCTTATAGGGATATGCCACACAACCTCTCCAAGTTGACCATGCCAAACCCAAAGTCACAATCGTAAGAGGTAAAGAATCTTTTGGCCCCATTCAAGTCCACTCCCTAATAGGAGTGATACAATGCTAATAGGGTTGTGAAGGTAATTAAGTTCTTGATTAGCATGTTGGGTGTATCTAAGCATAATGATGATATAGTTAGTCTTGATTTCATTAATCTTAAGATCATTGAGCTAGAGTACTTAATATATATGGTATAGTTTGTTCAATCAATAGTGGTAGGGAAAATTAATATACTACAATGACATGAAACATAAACCAATAGGTGTCTTAAGATATATTAGTGGTAGGGAAAATTATAGTGGCCCTAACCCTAGTAGAGTAATAAGTTGAAGTAGTGTTAGAATTACTAATAAACTAAAAAACTTTATCCTAGGGTGGTGGGACAAATTACACAAGCCTTACAAAGCCTCTACCACTTCCTTGACATTTTTAACATTGTTCGAATTTGATAGGAGGGATTTATGTCACCTCCTCCTCATCTTAATTCTCATAGTGGATAGAATCATCCAATTTAGCATCAAGACATGAAGGTTTATCTTCATTATCTTAGAAATATCCTCCAAGGCTTTGTGCATATGCTCATGCCACACATTGAAGATGTGGAATTTATCTAAGTAGCAATATAGAAATCCTTAGCCTAACCTTCTACCCCTTCAATATCATTGTATAGAAGGTAGATACAAGCAACATTTGATAGCATGGAGGCACAACTTAGGGATTTCAAGTTGAATGTAAAAAAAATATTCTTCCCAACAAATGCTAGATGTCTAGGAGCAATTTAATGATTTCTTCCATTATCTGCCTAGTCTAGAATATAATTACCTTTTCTTTTGATATGTTTGAAGGAGATAGATTTAAACAAGTATTCACCAAGTTTCTAACTTCCAATATATAATAGTTTCCAATAACCACAAGCTTCATCTATGCTTTTTCATATGATCAATGTTGATCTTGGAATCTCCTTCCACACTAAGGGATATCTTGTTTAGTTTCCAAGTCATCTTGAGGCCCTGGATATCATGGCCCTAGAATCTACCATATTAGTGTTCTTGACACCAAAATCATAAGCTTTAAGATAGGTAGAGGTTTTCCCTTATCATCTCTTAATAACATACTCCTCCTACTTCACTAGGATTACCCTTGGCTACCCATCAAAATTTCAAGCTTAATCCATCCCAATGTAGGTGTGGACCAAAGGGTGTGAATATCAACATGGGTATCTCCTTGTTTTAACCTTATTCAAAGCAACCTTGGCCAATTATGAGCCTAATCAGTGCCTCTTCTAGCATGATCATATATTCCTCTTTACCCCAACAATCACCAAGTTCCTAAATGCACCATATTTCTTTAAAATAGTCCAAAATTTGGGATGCATATTCACATTTAAGAATGACATGATGATTGTCCAGAGAAGTTTCCTTACTTAAATGCACATTGAAATTTTGAAATATATATTGCCCATTGTATCAATCATTATGGTAGTCCTAATAGCTCGCTTACATTTTGAAATTTGTACATGCATGTATACATTATTTGTATGTTTTTAATTTAAATTTATTTCAAGTGTAATTTCTTGAAACATATATATATATATATTCTTGATATCATTTTAAATTTGTACTGAAGTTTGTATGTTTATATGTATTTATATGCAGGTTCATATCTAGATTTTTATATATACATCATGAATCTAGATGATATTCACTTTGATGTTGAGGACTTTATTAATGCACAAGATGATCCAGCCGCACCCCCACCCCCACCCCCACCCCCACCCCCACCCCCAGCGCCAAATGCCCCACCTCTAGATGCCCCACCTGCAGATGACCCGCCTCCACCTCCACCTCCACCCCCACCTGGAACTGACCAGGCTCGCTTGCGAGCCATAATAAATGAAAATGTGGATTCGATACAAGAAAAACTGAATTCCATTCGCAGTGAACAATTCATGCCACCTCACGTAGTACGTTTTGCATCTTTGATGCAAAACATTGTAGATTCTGTGAGGTCTATTGACTCAGATTTTGATGGATTCCAGAAATGGAGAGAGGAGAGGCGCCAATTTTATGCTGATGGCCTCTCCTATAAGACTATTTTGGATCTTAAAATCACAAAAGCTCATTTAGCACAATATTTTAGACATCCCATTACAAATGAACCTATTCCTGCAAATAAGAAAAGAATATCAATCAGGTGGTGTAGGCATGAAGGAATGTCTGCTAATTTTTGGGATAGATGGTGGATGGTGTTTGATTATCCACCTCATGCTAATTGTGAGGTTCCTTTATATTTTTTGAGAAAATTATATGTAGAGTTTGTTATGAATAAAAAACCCAACTACTTTGATTTTAGATCATTCCAGGGTGTTGGTGGTGGCATGCCACAACAGAGGTTGGGGGCACGGGTTGATCCCCAACGACCGGTGCCTATTCAACCTCTTATTGACCCTCCTGTTGCTGCCATTCCTTCGCCCTTCGAGCATCGTGCAGTGGTATCCACACTAGGCACATTGAGTGCACTCTCAGGTAGCCTACATGAGCAGACTTCTATGATGGTAGCTCGAGTTAGAGAGCATGGAGGAGTTGATGATGGAAGTGGTCCTAGTGCCACTCCACATGTGTCGATGCCTCATACATGTACGAGTTGCAATCAGTTGTGTTATGGACCTGATCAGGCAGTTGCACCCACTTCAGCTACACATGCATCATCTGATAATGTGGGCACTGAATCATTTGTTGATTATCTATTTGCTGAGGATCATCCCACTGATCATTCGACACAGGTATATATAGGTTATGTACACATGTTGAATTTAAAACAATTTTTTAACCACGTGTTTTTAATCAACATATAGATGATCAATTAAATTGTAATATTTTAACAATCGAATTGTTTGGTTTGTTTGGTGTAGATGATGGCAACAGGGGTCACAATTGATCGAATTAATTTTTCATCGACACCTGTTCATCTCGGGCACCCATTTGGGGTACATTTTCAATGATTTGTAATTTTGTAATTTAATTCAGTCTTGAATGTGTGTACAATTAAATATTTATGAACTTATTTATGAATTGGTTCAGGGTTCTTCCACATTGAATCCTCCATCTCAGGGTGTCTCGAGCGCTCCTCCATCATTGGGCATCTCACATGACACTCTTACAGTATGTACACATATTGTTTTAAAAAATTGTATATATATACTTAAATTTTTCTATTTTGATATCAGTGTATCTAAAAACGTGCACATGTACTATTTAATATTTTATAAATATGTCTATGCAGGTTGACACAACTATGAGGATGGGCATTGTAGCACACTTGGATAATCCAAGTTTATATCAAGAGTCGACTGCATTTCAGGTTGTTGAAAAACGTATTTAATAACATGTACATTGTAAGTCAATTATATATATGTTTTAAAACCTGATTTGTACACACATGTGCTAACTTAAATATAAATGACATTGTAGGAGCTTGTTAGTGACACGTTTCATGAGCAACACACAGCACATGCAGAGCAGGAGGACAGAGGAGATGGGCAACCTGATACGGTATAATTTAAAATTTAGATTAGATTTAAATTGAACAATTAAAATATACGTTGTGAACTTAAAGTAAATTTCTTGATAGATATATATATATATATATATATATATATATATATATATATATGTTGACATGTACATTCCAAATTTTTTTTTCTTAAATTATAGCTCGATACATGTCATGGAGCTAAGCCTGTAGAGACAGGTCCTGGAATAGAGGATTCACAACAAGTTCCTCCATGTAGTGATGAGGTCGTAATAAAGTTCCTCCATTCATTCACGGTATGCATATTTAGGTCCTGGTCAAATTTTAAGCAATAAAATGGTAAGCAAATCAAAACAAAGCATTAAAAAGTGAGATAAGTTCATGAGGATCTCTTGCCTACTAGGAGGGATCAATCTCTCACATCTTCTCATCTAGAGATCAACTAAGTTAAATATTAAATGATCCTAGCATGGTTATAGTTATATTTATCCAAGTGCCTTGGTGCTTGAACATCTTGTGTTGATCATGTAATTTAAGATGTCTTAAGGGGTCCTAATTTACGATGTCTTAAGTGGACACAACTTCTTCACCAAATGGGTGGAGGAGTGCCTACAAGGATAATTGTTGCTAAAAAAACATGTGAACTATAACTTTGGAACTAGGCCTACAATTTATTAGTGGAGGTGGGAATTTCATTGTAGCATAAATGACACAAATTAGGAATGAAGTTAGTAGAAATCTTCCCCTTTGGTAGCCTACAAAAATTACCTATTTAGAGATCTACAATGATCTCAACTCCCCATAGTTATGAATCATTAGCCTTTCCAAAATCACATGTCTAATAATGACACCCATCTAGCATTTAAATGTATTGAGTCTTTGTTCCCAAATAGTTTGCACATCATAATCATGGCCTCTTTCATTTCACTAGGAAAACTTACAATTGTGTAATCCTCCACATTCCTTAACTTTTTAAATCCACATTAGGACTAGCCCAATCTTTTAACACTTCAATTACATTATACTCTTGAGACCATTACCTTGCAACTATAACATTGTACCTCAAAGTGGGTTCAAGTGAATTCAACATTTATTTGAAAACTACTTCTCTCACCATTATTATAGTCTAATTTTCTACATTATTGATATAGTCTACATTTATGGTACAATGCCTAAAAGTATCTAGCAAGATATTTAAAAAGTTAAACACATCAAATTTTCTATCCAGCCTATGTAAGTAGGATGCTCTAACCTACCAACATTTGTGACTACATCTCCTTTGTCCTCTAGCTAATCTATGAAGAAATATTATATTAAATTAAATCCCAAGGCCTTATGTGGGTATCATGGAGTGTCCTTGCAATCTAGTAACTTAGATTCCATTTATGCTTCTACACAAACTATTTATAGTTGAATAAACTCTCATCACTTTGGTTCTAGTTGACTTCTTATTTTGTTTCACAGTCTTCTCCACAATAAGATTCATATACATGTATTTGAGAAATAATCATGAGAAATCACTTGATTTGATAAGTTGATTAATAAACAACTTAATTTACAAGACAAAAGATTTCATCATAGATTTACTTCATTAATGCAAAGAAAATTGATGGGATATTCCAATATTTTACAAAATGAAACCTTAGTGTAACTTTAATTAGGATTTGTCCATTAGTCCTTTTAATACGATCTTTAGTGTCCATTCTAGGACTCAAGGAAATCTTGTGCTTGACATGTTTCATCCTATGAACACAAACTCAGGATGTGAATCAAATTTTAAAATAAGTTTAGGTCTGCAGGAACTTATAAGATCTTAATACTTTACATTTTTAGACAAAAGGCCCTGGATCTCATCTATAAATTCTCCCCTCCACTTCCTAGCTATGGTCCCATATGGTTCTCCCACAATTTATATTCCTTTGTATCTTCCCTTCCCTCCACTTTGTGAAAGCTAGATTAACTTTAGAATATGATTTATCCCATCCCACTTCCTATCCTATTGTCTAGTTTTACATCATTTCCCCATAACATCGAAACACTCATTTCTTCCTAATTGTAGAAGCCTAACTGCCTTGAAGAAATCATTTCTTTCTTTAATTCATTTCATCCAATTCCCACTTGAAGTTTTGTAACATTTTTTGCAAAAGTTTGCCAAGTTCATATACCCTGTCCCAAGTCAAATTTTTACAAATTCTTCAAAAGATTCCACCCACCCCAAGTACTCCCCTGCATGACTTAGGACCACCATTAATGACTTTCAATGGACATAATATGATGTAATATTTCCTCCAAATTCCTCTTAACATCGGTGGACCCCTCAAAAATATGATGAGTTCAAAATAGAAATAAAGTGAGGAAAAGCACAAGTTAGCACAAAAAATGGGAGTTAAAATGGGTTAAAAATCAAGAAGAAAAGATAAAAATATGAGTTATTTCATGCATTAAAAACCACAAGGTCACCCATTTTAGGAATAAGGTCACCACTTTTACTAATTAAGGTCACTCAAGTAACCTAGAGACACTAGGGGCAACCCTAAGACACAAAGAGGTGACCCTAAGTAGGAAAAATGAAGGGGGCACTAGGTAAAAATGTGAGGTAGGGAAGGTCAATTTGGGGGTTGAAAAAGATGCTCAAGAGGGGGAAGAACACACAGGACATGCCACCAAGAGTGAAACTACTGGTAGGAGTGTAATTCACACCTACATGACTATGATTAGGACTTATTTATCATCATCAAATTGTCATGTAGGCTTGATGTGATTTTACTACTTATAGATACCAAATGTTAGGAGTTTCAAGCCACAAATACTAATTCCACATAACCTTAATGAGAGAAGCTATGCTAACTTTTTGAATGTCTTAAGGGGTCCTAATTTACGATGTCTTAAGGGGACGTCTTAAGTTCTCAAAATTTGGTGAAGTTGCCCAAAGCAACCAAATTGAACAATATAATAAATCAAATTTAAAGTAAATTCTAAGTAGAAAAACATGGACATTTAACAAATAAAATACATAAAATAATAATTTTGATAAATTTAATACTGTAGAGTATAAAATTGTGTACATACACATGTATACAAATTTCTGAACAAAATGTGTAATAATGTAATTGTGTATGTACATATATGCCAACTCAAAATAATGTAAATACAAAATGTCGTTATATGCCATCTCAAGAAAATCCAAAACTTGAGGAGAATGTAGCAGGTCTTCATGCCACCTGATATAAAAATAATACAAGCAATTTATCAATATATCTGAATCAAAACATGTATTTTAATTTATATAAAACTATCTAGATATACACAATTTGTACCTGTATTTACGAGTGCCTCTCAAGTTTTTGTTTCAAAGTATTTGATGAATTTGTGATGATGGCCTAAGAATATAAAAGGATAAATTAAATCAATTTCAACTAATAACGCACAAGAAATATCAAAACATGTATTTAATACATATTTAAAACAACAATATAAATCTATTTAACTATATTTACCTGTATTTACTTATTCCATTGTACCATCTCCATCCTCTCTTTTTTCCAATGCATCGATGATTGTCTCATGGTCTTCCATAGAAATGTTCCATAACTCTTTATTTGTAGGTTTTCCGCGATACCTCTCCAGTTTTATATTTGTTGCCAACACCAAATGTGAGTAGTGTATAATCTTCTTATGTGTTTCATAATCTTCGAATGCAGGCAAACCATTCTTCCTTATTAGGTATTTCCGTAGCCAAGTGCCAACAACCACCACCGAACCTATTGGATAATGATAGGCATCATCAAAGAAATACTTAAAATTTGCTTAAGGGGATCAAAGAAGTTCTTAAAATATGCTTAAGGGGATGTCTTAAGGGGATCATCAAACCTGTTGGATAAGGAAAGCCATCATCATCTTCTCGAGGTGCTGTTAACTTATGTTTAGTCTCCACACAACGAGCCAACCAATATTCAGTTTCCTCTTCATTATTCTTTGGTGCAACAACAGCATACACATGTCCTGCAAAACAAATTTTGATTCAATAACTTGCACATGTCCATAAAATTTGACCAATCAACATACATGCATTCATATGTACACATAAATAAATAAAAGCACTACAAATTAGTAATCAAAGTGAAATAAAATGAAATGATTTGAATTAAATTACCTTCTTGTACAAGGTCTGAAACACGGTCATAATCGTCTGATACAAACAGTTGATCATTGTCTTCAATTGTTGTTTCACTTTGATTATGTGCTTGTGCAAGTGTCAATGGTCTTTGTTTCCACTCTTCAACCCATTCTGTATTCTCACATGCTTCCCAATCTCCTGAAATACAAAACTGACAAAAACATGCAAGCTCCCTTGTCCAGATAGTCCATGTACTTGCATTCGAACTCCTAAATGAATGCCATTTAGTAGATCCACTGATTGTTTGGCAATCAAGTCTAGGTAAAATATTTTCTTCTTCAACCAACCAAAAGAATCGACGAACTGTAGAGTACTCGCTTGATCCAGGTGTACATAATCTTGTATTGCACCAATCTACAATCCCACGTGCATCTTTAAATTTTACTGCATCCTCAAATTTTAATTGTTGTCTAGCAAGAATTCTTTTAACACATGCACCAGCTCCATCATGTTCTCCTTTACCATGTCCAGCTTCAAAAAAATTCTACATATGTTGGACATTATTCTCCTTGTGAACCCTACATAACCAATAGAACATTCGAGCATTCTTGAACTGCCCCGTACAATTATCTGACCATATAAGATGTTCAGTCATCTGGATTCCTCTTTCTCTTAAATTTGTATAAAATATATTGAAACAATATTGAACAAACTCTGACGAGTGTAACCGATTGTCACTCAAATAGAAATGATACTCCCTCAAAACTTTTCTATCATTCTCTGTGCTATCATCTGCATGTCTATAAACAATATGAACAAACATAGCAACCTGCACTGAATTGTAATATTGTGATTGAATTTCCTCTTGCGGAGCTAAAGTATAGTTTTCTACAAAATCAACCACTGATAGTATAGTACCAACTGGAAATATGTTTCTACATTCACGAAATTGTCCATCAAGCCATCGAGCTTGTTGAGAGTGCTTGACATATTTTGGTATAATTTTACTTTTAAATTCTGATATGAATGCATGCACACTAACCTTTTCTGTAATTAAATCACAACGCTTTCCAAATTTTCCATCTTTTAAAGAATATTCAACATTCTTAAATCTTTTAACATCCACTAATTGTTGTCCAAAATCATTTTCAACACTTTCATGCATACAAACTCTTAACAAAGAAAGATTGCCACAACTAATGCATTGTCCAGAAATACATGAACTTAAATAAAAACCTTTTTCATTAGATCTTTCACAGAACAAACTTGATATAAACTCTTTTATTGCTTCAGTTGGCATATTAATATCACATTCATGTATAATCATGTTACGATGTAAAGTACAACGTATATATTGAAACACATCATAATAGTAACGAAATTGAACATGCGTTTTACAACAACAAGATATTCGTTCCTTATTAATCTTTACATACCATGGTTTGCATTTTTCAAAAGATCTTTGACTTATTTTAATATTACCAGGTAACACTAATTCATCACAAAATTTTCTATAAAATTCAGTTTGCGTTGTATCTAATAGGTGTTTTGGATGAGGATCGCGAACTTTGGACCCCACTCTTAATTTTAAAACATCTCTAACATTAGACGATATCCTAGTATTATCATGCCAATATTTTTCGATCAAAGATCTGATTTCAACATTTAGTTTCATGTCAGATCTCGGGAGTCGACCACTAAAACTCCAACATTGGTTAATTGGATCATTTTCTATACTTTCTCTTCTTTTTGCCGCTCTTACCAATGTTTTAGGATGTATTTTTAGAATTCCACTAATATTGCTTACCATTCTTCTATTCAAAGTTGTTTTATTCACTATAGCAGTTGTTATAGCTCGTCTTGCTGCATTTTTATCTTTGGATCGACTATTACTTCCAATAGACTCAATGGCACTAGCAACAGTAGACATAGCATGTTTTAGTGATTGATCTTTTTTTCTTGGTTTAACAAAAATGCCTAACATTTTCATTACTTTTCTCATTTTCCACATTCTCATTAATTGCATCATTAGTTGACATTGAAATGATAGTTTTTTACGATAAAAAAATTCCTTATATAATCTATTGGCATGTGTTCTTATTTGTCTCCAAGAAATTTTACCAGGAAGATTATCCAAAACATCTCTTTCAATTTTGAAAAAATATTTCTCATTTTCAACATCACTTCCTAGATTTTCATTTTCATTTTCAACTTCAAAACGATTTTCATTTTCAACAACAAAACGGTTTTCATTTTCATTTTCAACAAAAGGATTTTCGTTTTCATTTTCAACAACAAAACGGTTTTCATTTTCATTTTCAACAACAAAACGGTTTTCATTTTCATTTTCAACAAAAGGATTTTCGTTTTCATTTTCAACAACAAAACGGTTTTCATTTTCAACAACAAAACGGTTTTCATTTTCATTTTCAACAACAAAAGGATTTTCATTTTCATTTTCAACAAAAGGATTTTCATTTTCATTTTCATTTTCAACTACAATTTGTTTCAAATTTTGATCTCTACGAATATTATCAATCTCAACATTGTTATATCCAGCTTGTTTTAAATCTCCTATCAACACTATTTCCATTTCATTCAAAAGTGGATTTGAAGAAGTACCTGGATTTGTGCCCATTGAAACATTCTCCATAGCATTAATAGAGGGATTTGAAGACATACCAGGAGTAGTTTGCATAATCGTATTAGTTTCCACATTCACCTCTTGCAAACTTGCATCATCTATATCCATGGTCTCCTCAATGTTTTTATCTTCAATAGTTGTGGAATTGGATGCTTCAGCATTGTTCATTGATTGAATCTTTACTCTTCTATCTCTTTGCCTTTTTGCCTCCTTCACTCTCTTTGCTTCAATTTCTTCAGGGGTTAATAGCTTCCTATCTTTCCTCTTATTACGACTTTGTGATCCCATGATTAAAAAATTTATGAAGCATGTAATGTCAAAAACTTGAATGTGTTTCAAATCCTTCAAACAAGTACCAATTCAACAAAATTCCACTCAAATAACGTCTCCATGATGGCTTCTATCAAAATACCAACAATACTTCAAGTTGATGGACCTGCAAAAGAAAGAAATATGCCAAAGAATGCTGCAAGAGTCGCTGTCGGCCGTACTGTAGGGCAAGTTGCAGAAATGACAGTCATAGTACAGTCTTATTAAAAAAAGGGGCAAATATAAAACGGGATCCCGTTTTATAAAACGGGATCCCGTTATATAAAACGGGATCCCGTTATATAAAACGGGATCCCGTTTAATAAACGGGATCCCGTTTACTACGCGATCCCGTTTATTAAACGGGATCCCGTTTTATTCACCACCGATGCAGTAGTAAACGGGATCCCGTTTTATAGAACGGGATCGCGTTCTATAAACGGGATCCCGTTATTCAAAATTTGAATTTTAGGCTCGGGTTTTGCTTTGTAACCCGCTTCGGAAAATGCTTTGGGGACCCGACCCTGACCTCTGGTCCTAGTTTGACCTGCACCTTGAAGGCCCTGTCAATGTTACAACAAAATAGTGACTTTGGGCATATATTTAAAGGCCTATTTTGCAGAATATTTTGACGAAATTAAAACCCATTATAGAGGAGACAATGTAGATTCTAAATATGTAATTTTTTTTACAATTAAATTATTTTTTTTATTTTTTAATCAATTTATGATGAAATAGGTTCATAACCTTGAATTATCAGGGTTTTTTAATATTTTAATAACTTTTTATTAAAATATTTTTTTGTAAAACAAATTGTATGAAAACGTACTTTAGACAATTCTTTTCAATTTAAAAAAAAAAAAATTTCAAAAAATGTTAAGTTTAGGTCATCTTATGCGTGACGTACACGATGATTTTTTAAAAGACAAAAAATGACCAATAAAAAATTAATAAAAAAAAAATTATTCAATAAAAAATTACAAATAAATATGGAAAACATGCTTCAGTGAGTTACAAATCTTTTCCCAAAAGGATTTTGAAAAATATGATTATTTAGGTCAAAATATGGATGACGTACACGTACATGGTATAGTAAAAAAAAAGTGACTTTTAAACAGTGGTTTTTAGAAACGCCTATTCAAAATCAATTTCTATCATCTGGGTATTGAAAAAAATTACATATTTGAAAACTAGACTCCGAGTACTACATTTCATATTTAGTGACTTTTTCCAAGATTCCACCTTTAAGTGCTTCAAATTTTTAGGTCAAATGTGACAAATTCTGAAAATCAGGAAAAACACTTCCACTTTTTGGCCAAAAAGTGGACACAACTTCTTGCACACACCCCATGGAGAGCCAATCATCTAATACAAATCGTTCATAGCGATTTATGTGAACTAGATTATCCTTCACTTTCAAGCACCAAGTATCTTATCACTTTTATTGATGATTATAACAGGTGAGTATGGTTTTTTTTTTTAAAGGAAAAGTAAAGTATTTGAGGTTTTTTAAAGGTTTAAGGCATTAGTTGAAAACTAGAGTGGAAAAATAATTAAATGTTTAAGGACAGATAATGGGGTTGACTATTGCAATTATTCATTTGAATCATTTTGTAAAAATTATGGTAAATTAAGGTTCAAAGAATAGTTCCATTAACTCAACAAAATGGAGTGGCTAAACAAATTAATAGAACTCTTTTAGATATGACTTATTGTATGTTGTATTTTAAAAGTTTGCATAATAAATTTGGGGTTTGATTGTTTCTCGTGGAACACATATTGGGAATAGAATCCCCACCAAAGCTCTTGCAAATGTCACCCCTAAAGAAGCATGGAGTGGAAGAAAGCCTCACATTGGGTATTTGAAAGTATTTGGGTTGTATTGCTCAAGCACACATCCCTAATGAAAAGAGAAATAAGTTAGAACCAAAAAGTCCTAAGTATTTGTTTATGGGTTATAGTGAAGAATCAAAGGCTTGCAAGTTATATGATTTGGCAATAAAAAAGGCCTTTATTCTAGTAGATGTAACGTTTGATGAACATTCACAACTTACAACCATTTCTTCTCACTCTACTACAACAAATACTTTAGATATTTTTAAAAGAAATAGAGACTATATTGATGAGGTTGAGGTGTGCATTACTATGTAAATGAAGATAATATTATTGAAAATCAAACAACTAATGCTTATGACCATCCCTTTTCTATAGGTAGTGATGATGGAGAAGAAGATTTTTCAGATAGACAGAAGACAAGGAGTGTTGAAGAGATATATAGGCTAGGCTCGAAGATCAAAGGAAGGAATGGTAGTGCTCTCATGGCCAATGTCTTGCAGATTGTTTCCCTAATTTTGATCTTGTCTCTATGTAATTCAATTTTTGTCCGTCCTTGTCCTTCTCCTTGTCCTTGTATTGTGTTCTCAAGTCCAAGTCTTGTCCCTCCTCTTTTATCGACAAAATCCTCTTCTCTTGAACTTAAGGTTTTGGGGCCTTCTTTTCTAAATCTTCTTCGTTGTCAGCATTTTTGAGCTTTTTCAAACTTGACTTATTTTTCTATGTTATCAAAAAAATTCCAGTCGGTGAACTTTGTTGGAAATTTTTTGAGTTTATGAACTCTATCAGTAAATATTCGAGTTTGCAAACCCCTGACTTTCTTGATAAACTCTCCTCGATGTCTTGTCACTTCTTTCTTAAGTTTTTCTTCTATTGGCTTTCTTTACCTTTCGTGAACTTTAAACCTGTGAGTCTTTATTGGTCTTAAGTTCCCGAGTTTTGAGTTTCGCTAATAAGTTGATTCCTCGATAACCCGAGGTTTTGTTTTTGGTTCATGTCAAGAATCTCCTGCCGATAAAAGATAAAAATATTGCTTAGTCACGGCCCTGCTTGAAAGTTCACGAAAAGTACATTTTGTCGATGATGTTTATGAACTCTAAGCTTTGCAAAGTCATCAAATGGTTTGTGAAATCTTAAAATTTCTAATAAAGTGATATACATACAATTGGTGAGAGACAAGGTTCGTGAAGGTAACTGTTCGATGACTAAGTAGACACAGGAGTCTGAGATTCAGTTAGCAAATTAGGAAATTTACCAACAACGAAGTTCAGTGATGGCCAAATTTGTCGATAAAAGGGAAGTGATCTCATAAAGTTTAAACTCTTAAATAAAGTGTTTTGGCATATTGAGTCAAGGAAACATTTATTATAATGGAGTATTTAATGTTATAACCCTACCCCATTTTGTCCACCTTATAAAGTAAATCTTCTCTTAAAGTATTTTTAACAATTGCTATTGAGAGCATGATACTAGGAGCCAAACCACAATCTATCTAGCTACTCCTTTCTCATAAGTGTCGCATCCAAGGTAAGTGCACTACTTGTTCTCTTTTCAAATTAAAATTTTACTATTAGCTAGTAGGGGGTGTGCATTGTGGATTTCCTTACTTTTCATGACTTGTGGAACCTCGTTTCACCTGACCATTAACCATAGCTCCCTCTTGCCTAACCTAAAACCCCTGGTCATTACCGTAGTCAATAGCCTTACACATTGGTTACTCAGGTTTGTCAAGATGAAATACAAATATCAAGGGTTGGACATTTCTTTCATCATCGATAATGAGTTAGCCGAGGTAAAAGATACCGACTTGGGGCATGTTGACCTCAAGGAATTTTAGGCCAGAATGAACGCTAACCTGAGAACACCTATTGCTTAAAAGACCTTAGACAGTGGATTAGCACACGTGGGTGGTTTTCTCCCGACAGTTAAATGTACAGACCTGATTATGGCTTGCATTCAAAATTATCACTCTGAATCCTAAGAGATTAGAACGGTGAGCAGTAAAACAATCCTACAAATAAACACTGACACCATCAATGATAGGTTGGGTTTACCAGTGCATGAGGAATATGCTAAGGTATCATAGGAAACCGGTTGGAATTTCTTCTTGGATGGAAAGAAAATGTGCAAAGACTCTATTTCTACCATATGGCTGAAGAAGGAAAAGAAGGGTGGGTCACAATTTCCCAAAAAAATAGTTAGAGCCCTATTTAAGGATGACATTTCAAACATCATCACATTAGTGCACAGGGTAGTGGGCAGCAAGCATTGTAATGATTTTGCCAATTACATGTGTCAATTCATTCTTGTTATTTGTATTGGGAAGCAACATATAGACTGGTCCCAAATTATTAGTGAGCATTTACATGATCAACTGGTCAAATTCCAGTCTAGGGGGAAGAAGTTCCACATGTGCTCCTATTTGATTTATTTGTTAGCCATGACCCAACATGTTTGGTTAGGATTGGACATTGTTGGTCCCATGACCCAAGATACATAAGTCTATGATTATTTCCCTCAATTGCAAGAGGAGAATGGTAATAAAGTTTATAGGAGGGTTAATGATGCTTTTCTAATGCTAATGGTGAAGAAGATTAATGCAAATCTTGAAATTAGAATTTCAACTGAAGCGACCAACTGGGTGATGACGTTTGGAAGCTATTTCATTCAATTTGACAAATTCACATACACCAGGATAGGTGGCTTTGAATTTCCTTCTCTAAAGCTACCACAATATGCATTTGATTACTTGGTATTTTTGGAAGTATGGAGACAAGCATACCTTGTTAGTAAAAGATATTATGATTCTAAGAAGAAGGGATATCCCTTTCCATTGAAGTTGACCCACTATACATGCACTAAGCCAGAGAATGCTAAAAATGTGGACAAGCTCCTGGCTAAGTTTCATTTGCCATCTTGTAGTTCCAGGAGTTTCTTTGATAGTAAAGATTTTGTGAAGAAGAATCTTTATTTTCCCATGTTAAGAGAGCACAAACCTCACTTGGAGGATTTTTGGGTTGATTGTGTAGATGAGTTTGAAGTAAGAAGAAGAGATTGGTCAAGGTTAACCTTGGACCAAATGAGAATTTATCAGCTTGGTTGGAATCTCCCCAACTTGGTAGATGATTACACTAATTTGGTTGACCCTGCCTTTTCTATTGAGAATACCAAACCCATGTCTAATGTTTATTGGATTGTAGATGAAATGATAGATATTAAGACTAGACCTTATTTTGTATTGCATAGAAGTCAACAGTGGTTGAGATCTAAGGTGGATGGTGGTGGTGCAGGTTCTCCTTCTCATAAGGAGCAAGTCATGGATGAGCAACAAGTATCTACAGGTACTTCTAACCCAAGCACACTTGTCACTATTTAGGATACAATTAAGAATCTCCAACCACAGATTGGGGTGATGGAGAAAGGCCTCAGAAGAAAGTAGATTCAAAAGACTCTGGTGAGAAAGGTGTCCAGCCACCCAAGAAGAAGGTGAAAACTAAAAAGTGCCTAAACCCCTAGGCTAATAAGCTTCCAAAACAAAGGTAGGTACTGTAGGATGAACAGGATGGAGGGACAATACCCCCTTCAAATTAGGATACAAATTTTCTTCCCAGTTCATAGGATGGAACGTTTCAAACTCCTCCTTCTCCTCAACAACAACAAGGAGTAGACAATACTCCTAAAATAGACAAGGTCTCTCATGTTGCTTCAGGTGATTGTTCAGTGATGGAAACCCATTCTTGTTTAAGAACTGAGGTTGGAAATAAGAGAAGATATTCTCATATTATTGATATAGAGTTTGATGCAATAGCAATACTATTGAAATTGAAATCTACTCCCAAGAAAGCCAAGAGGATGTCAAGGCTTATGATAGATCCTATTTCAAAACACCAATATGTGGAGATTGAAAAGCCTATGGTAGACAAATAAATAAAATATGTGTTTATAGATGACTTTCATTTCAGTACAGTAGATTTGGGACCACCTTCTATTTTTGTGGAGATTTTGGCCACCCAGTTAGAGGAAAGGGAAAAAGAGAATGAGGTATTGGAGGACCAGGTAAACATTTTGACTTCATATATTAAATCCATTGTTGACACTACTTCCTAGCCTATAGATGCTACTACTGACATTCCTAAAGATGTGAGCATTGAAGTCATTGATCAGATCAAAAAAATACATTTTTTTGGGAAAGGCAGTAGAAGAGTGGGTAGAAAAACTAACAATAGATGGGCTTCTTTTCATTCATGATGCTTTTGTTTTGTATACCAAGATCTCTAGCCAATAGAATGAAATCTTGAATAACCTAAAAGTAATCAAGAAAGAGGAAGCTATGTTGAATGTGGAAAAAAATGGTCTAACAACTATGGTAAAACTTGATTCTAGTGTTTTGGTTGCAGAGTAGGTTATAGATAAACCTGAAGAGAATGAATTAGTTAAATGGTTGACTGCAGTAGAATGGAAGTTGAGCATGGTGAAACAATTTTTGAGTTACTTGAAAAATCTTGCCAAGAGCAATAGGTCTTATTTTCTTGACCTCAGAAGTCCCTGTGTTTCTTTGGGGGTAGATCTCTATGATGAAAATGAATCCAATCTATTAGATGTCATTGTTATCAAATAGGTTTTCAAAGATCTATTAACTAAATAATTTAAGATTAAAGAAGATGCAATTGGTAACTCTATGGAGAGGTTGAACAATGTAGCTGCCTATTTGATCAGCTTCAAGAAAGATGTGCAGAGAAAATATGAAGAGGCCAGTGGTATGCTACAAATGTGGAAAACAAGATTGATGATTACTAGCATTCCCAATGCTAAAGGTATCATCTCAATCTTAAACAAATTCAAAGTTCTTCAAGATAAATTGGATACCACTCAGAGAGCAGGGAGTGAAACAGGGAAAACTAACACACATGAGCAGGTTGGACTTGATGCATTGAACGAGGAAGATAAAGATATGTCATCTTAAGAGCTTCTTTAAACTTTCATGCTTTATTAAGTTTATGTTGAGACTTATATTATTATTATTCGAGACTATGTCTCATTTGGTTTCAATAAACTTTATTTTATTTTAATTGTTAGTTGTATAAGATAGTTATACGGGAAAAAGTTGGTTCCCACTCTTTTAATATATAATGTATGAGTAAAAGAGGGTTAAGATCTTTTGGTGAAATTTCTTTTCATGACTAGATCATTAGACATTAAATTTAATCTCAAGAAGAAAGAGGAATATTTTATGTAGTATACGTGATGTCATTTTGAAGAGAAAAGACTATTTTGTTCTACTTGATTTCATTAATACATGAGAAAAGTTAACAGTGCATCTATTGTTTTTTGTGTATGGTCATTTATTCTTCATATGTTGTATGTATGGTGTGGTGAAATTATGATATGTATATTACTCTGTGTGAAATATTAATAACCTACTTCCTTTATAATTTCCTTAACATTAAAGTATCTTCTTTTGTACGTCAGAACTTGATAATGTATATGGTTATTCAATTATTGTGATTTGATTATTATTATTATTCTTCAATTCGTGTGTCTGGAAGGGAAATTAGTTGATCTCAATCATTGTGAGCTAGTTTCTTGCCTGTAATACATTATGTATTGTGGTTTTGTTACAATTTTATAGTTGTGGAAACTTCCTTTCCTACTTTCAGGTTAAAAGCGTACTAGAAAATATAAAATCTCATCTTACGAAGGGAGATGTACCTTCTAAAACATTTAGAGGGAAATTTATGAAATTGTCCAACTATTAGTGGAGTTTGTTACTACAAACTGGGTGAGTCTTATATTAAACAAGTGGTGACAAAATTTGTTCACTAACACAGATAAACGACCCAGTCTCATATGAGCAAGCTAGAGGGAAGAAAGAATGGGAGTAGGCCATGAAAGAGGATTTTGATGCAATACTAAAAAAAAAACTTGGGAACTTGTGCCCCACCCCAAAGGTAAGAATGTTATTGGTTGCAAATGGGTTTACAAAACAAAATTCAAATCAAATGGTACTATATAAAAATTCAAAGCTAAATTGGTTGCTAAGGGATTCAATCAAATAGAGGGTGTTGATTATGAAAAAATATTTGCTCCTATCATTAAAATGAATACAATTAGAATTATTCTTTCTTTGGATGCTAGTCTTGGGTGGCATATTCATCAAATGGATATTAAAAAGGATTTCTTAAATGGAGATTTATATGAAGAAATATATATGGATCAACCACTAGGTTTTATAGATCATAAATATCCTAACCTTCTTTGTAGATTAAATAAGTCACTTTATCCATGTCTTAATCAAGCACCAAGAGCATGGAATGAGAATATTGATAGGTACTTTCATCTTCATGGATTTAAAAAATATTATAAATCAGATCTGAGTCTTTTTGTGAAGAAAGTTTAAGATGGGATTATTCTTGTTGCAGTTTATGTAAATGGTTTATTCATTGTTAGAATAAATATTAGGCTAATTAATGATTTAAAATCAAATCTTAAAAGGGCATTTCATATGAGTGATTTGGATGAACTAAACTATTTTCTTGGTTTACAAGTTTGTAGGCTACAAGTTGGATTGTTCATCTCAAAATCAAAATATGTTTTGGATCTTTTAGAAAAGTTTGACATGCTTGAATGCAAGCCAGCCTACACTCCATTTCAATCTAGAGTCAAGCTTACTAAAGAATGTACTTCCAAGAGTGTAGATACCTCTTTATACAAATAACTTGTAGGTACCTTGGTTTATCTAACTCATTCTAGACTAGACATTTGTTTTGTAGTCAATATAGTATCTAGATTTACACAGGCACCTAAAGAAAGTCATTGGTTGGCTATAAAGAAAATTTTGTGATACATTCATAGAACAATACACTATGGCAATAAGTCCTCAATTTCTTTTGTTAGATTTACATATTCATCTTGGGATGGTGATATAGATGACAAGAAATCTCGTGGTAGTTATTTTTCTAGCTTAGATTAGGCCCTATTACATGGAGTAGTAAAAAACAAACTACATCATTTTCTTCTTTTGAAGAAGAATATAGAGCAACAAAAGAAATAGGAAAGGAAGCAATTTGGATTCAAAATATTTTATTTGAGCTTGATCTTCCACAATGGTCTACTAGTATTTTGTATTGTGACAATCAAAGTACCATATAGGTTGCAAACAATCTAGTTTTCCATGCTAAAACAAAACATATTGAGGGGTGTATGCATGGAGTTGTGGGACCAAAAAGTCACCACATGACTTTTTGGTCCCATGCAGACTATAACACGAGCATGTTATAATGCACTCACATTATTACTTGCTAAAAGCAAAAAAAACATAAAACACAACGTTCACGACCATTTCTACAGTCATAGGAGGGAAAAACCAGTTCAAAACCGTGAGCACATTACAAGAAGGAGCAATCAACCAAGTGCTAAGGGTAATCGACATTTATGCCATGCCACCTTGCCAATCCCGCTCCCAAAGACATCGTGGAGGCAATCTAGAGGGTGCAACAGCCAAAGAAGGTAGGGTTTGCTTAATTTTTGTGAGTTTGAAAAGATTTTTTACCTTTTCAATGTTTGATTAATTTTTTATATTGCATTTACAGTCAATGAGGTAGCACAAAACACTTGTAAACCAGCAAATGAGGGTCAAAACAACCCCGAAAACCCTCAAAACCTTGCACCTTCACATCCTCACCGTGAAAGAGATACATAGGAAAACTATTTAGGGAAAATAGAAGAAAATAAAAAACATCTTCAAACCCTAATTGAAATGTTAAACAATCCAAACGCAAGCACCGATTATAAGAGAGCACTTGCAAAGTCATTAGAGATGATTGTTTCTCACACTGAATCGGCGACAAACCAAATCACCAAATTTCATGACTATAGGGAGAGGTGTCAAAAATACTATGCTGACAAATTGTCTTATAAACAAGTGAAGGACCTAAAAATTACAAAATTTGCATTATGTTCACACTTTTTCAATCCTAAAATTGGCCAAAAATTAAAAGAGACTTGCAAACGCTTCCCTATCATTGGTGTAGGAATGAAGATATATCCCAAAAAATTTGGGATAGATGGTACATGGTGTTTGACGAGCGTCCATGCAACAAAAATGAGGTGCCACAATATTTCTTGAGAAAACACCATTGTAAGTTCATCCTTAAGAAGATTCCTAATTATTTTCACATTCGAGAGTTTCAAGTTAGAGGTGGTAGCTCTGCCCAAGATAGAGAGGAGGCACAATGAGACCAAAGCCATGTCCTAGACCCCTGTTGAGGCCAAAACATGTGTCACTCCCTTTGACTTTGAAGGAGAGTGTTGAGGTGGAGACACTACATTCATTAAGTGCTCTCATGCAGTCTCTAGTACAACACCATGATGATCTCACCCAGGCCGATGAGGGTGAGAGAAACAGGTGTAATTTGTCCCCACATCTATGCAGTTCATGTGGGAACATGTGCGATTATGGGATGCAAGACTCATGGTGGGACTCTCGACAGGATGCTACGACGTAGGGGCATCATTGAGAGGAACCTCCTCCAACAATATAATGAAAAATGCATGAAATAACAGAAATAGCATAACACAGAAGGAATTTATTGATCGCAGGCCACTTTGAGGGGGCAACCTCCTTTGAGCAAGCTCAATACAATAAACTCATGGATGCCTTCATTGGCCTCAACACATACTTATATACTAAGTCTAATCTAAACAATTATTACTCCCCATGAATGTGGGATAATACAATATACTCACGGGACGACTGACAAAGCATATGCATCCAACAACAATATACTAACAAAGTAAAGAGAAGGGTTAAACATGGGTTCCTAACATCCCCTCCCTCTTAGAAAAGCTTTGTCCTCAAAGCTTAGGATGTGGAAATTGTTGCTGAATCTGAAGGAGTGGTTCCCATGTAGCATCCTCTGGTTGCATTCTATTCCATTGAATTAATACCTCTGTGATGGATCAAGAGCAAAGTTGACAAGTGTGCCTATTGAGGATGGCCTCCGACTCTAAAATGATGGATCCTTCGTTATCTAGTTCTGGTAAAATAGTTTGTGCTCTGATTTTGGTGCCAAGAACTTTCTTTAGACAAGAGACATGAAATACTGGATGAACACGGGAAGAAGGAGGAAGCACCAATTTATAAGCAACTGACCCAATCTTCTGAAGAACCTTATATGGCCTATAGAACTTTGGAGCCAGCTTATGATGCCCTTTGAGTTTTAGGGAGGATTGCTTGTATGGATGTAGACGAAGAAAAACCATATCACCTACTTGAAAAGTCTGCTCAGAACAGTGCTGATTGGCTTGTTGTCTCATTCGATTTCTTGCCATGTAAAGATTGTCCTATAAAATGCAAAGAATTTGATCTCAGGTTTAGAGAACCGTGTCAACTACCTGAACTGGTGAGCTGCTGGGGGTGTATGGAAGGAGCACCAGTGGTGCCTGACCATAGACTACTTCATATGGAGTCATTTTAGATGCAATGTGGTAGGAGGTATTGTACCACCATTCAGCGAGAGGGAGCCACTTTGCCCACTGATGCTATTGCTATGAGGTGAAGAAAAAAAGATAAGTTTTCAAACATTTGTTGATAACTTCAGTCTGACCATCTGTTTGTGGGTGATACCCTAAACTCATCTTCAGTTTGCTGTCAATGTGGTGAAATAGTTCTATCCAAAAATGATTGGTGAAAGTTGCATCACGATCTGAGACAATGGAAGAAGGGATTCCATGAAGACGGAAGATCTAATCCATGAAAATCTATGCAACTGAGGAGGCAGTATAGGGATGGCTGAGGGCACAAAAATGACTATATTTGGAGAGGCGATCAACCACAACCAAGATCACTGTCTTCCCTCCAGATTTAGGGAGCCCTTCAATGAAATCCATAGAAATATCTGTCCAAATCCATGTAGGGATGGGCAAGGGTTCAAGCAATCCAGGAAGGAGTGTCATTTCACCCTTGTTGCACTGACAGGTATCACATTCAACCACCATCTGTTGAATTGCCCTTTTCATTCCCTTCCAAAAGAAGTTGCGTCGTGCCCGCTCATAAGTTTTGAGGAACCCAGAGTGTCCTACTGATGGAGAAGCATGGAGTTCATAGAAGACAACCTATTGAAGATCTGTGCTCTAGGGAAGCACTAGACGACCCTTATATCTCAGAGAAGCACCATCCCAAGAGTAATGTAGTACAAAAGAAGGGTTATTGGCCAACTATTGGATGATTTGAGATAATGAAGAGTCATTGACATAGCCCTGCTGAATAGATTCCAACCAATTTGGAACAGACATAGAAATAGCTAAAAGAGAAGCTTGGTCATCAAATGTGCGAGAAAGAGTATCTGCCACAATATTGTCCTTAACCTTCTTGTAAGTGATCTCATAGTCATAACCCATGAGTTTGCTAACCCATTTCTATTTTGTTGGGGAGGAGACCCATTGTTCCAAGAAATATTTCAGACTCTGGTGATCAGTCTTGATGCAGAAATAATTCCCTAATAGGTATGGCCGCCACTTCTGTACTGCATGTAAAATAGCCATCATTTCCTTCTCATATGTAGAGAGTACTAAATTCTTACCTGAAAGGGCTTTGCTGGTGAGTGCAATGGGATGTTCATCTTGAAGGAGAACAGTACCAAGTCCATTTCCGCAAGCATCACTCTCAATAGTGAAGGTCTTGGAAAAATTTGGCATAGCTAGAACAAGTGTAGTACACATAGCTTGTTTCAATTTTTCAAATTCACACTCAGCAACATGTGTCCATGTAAAAGCATCTTTTTTCAACAGAGCTATTAATGGAGATGCAATCTTCCCGTAATCCTTGACAAACTTGTGGTAGTAGCTAGTCAGTCCCAAAAAACCACGGAGGCTCTTGATTGTCTGAGGATGCGGCCAAATTTTCATGGCATCTATTTTGGCAGGATCCACGCGAACCCCTTGGGAAAAAACAATAGGCCCAAGATACTCTACTTCCTCTTGCCCAAAACACATTTAGATTGTTTTGTATAGAGATGATGATCAGAGAGAAGTTATAGTACAAGATCTAGATGCTGGAGATGCTTAGCCCACATTTTACTATAGACGAGGATATCATCAAAGAAGACTAGAATGAATTTTCGCAAGTAGGGCCGGAATATTTTATTCATCAATGCCTGGAATGTGGAAGGAGCATTAGGGAGGCCAAAGGGCATGACCAAAAACTCATAGTGGCCATCATGCGTGCGAAAAGCTATTTTAGGGATATCATCCTCATGAACTCGAATTTGGTGATACCCAGAACGAAGATCCAACTTGGAGAAAAAATGAGCACCATGAAGCTCATCAACAATAGGAATCAGAAACTTATCCTTGATTGTGATGTGATTAAGTTTTTGGAAGTCAATGTAGAGGCACCATGACCCATCTTTTTTTCAGACAAGAAGAACTAGTGAAGAAAAGGAACTGGTATTAGGGCAAATAATACCTTGCTTCAATAAGTCTCAAATGAGCATCTCAATCTCTATCTTTTGGTGAAATGGGTAGCGATAGGGCCTGATGTTGGGAGGAACGCTTCTAGGAAGGAGCTGAATATGATGGTCCTCTGGTCGTGAAGGTGGCAATCCCACTGGTTCAGCAAAGACACATGCATATCTATCCAAAATTCATCGTAAATCTGAAGGAGTAGTGGAGACCGTTGATGGTTGCATCTGAATGGAATGGAGCTGAGTGATGACACCATGTGAATTATTCTTAAGGAGCTTTTCCATGCAATGTGAATTGATGACACTGAGAGACCCTGGTTGTAAGCCCTTCAATGTGTCTTTTTGCCCATTGTCTGAAAATTGCATCCAAAGTTCAGCAAAATCCCATAAGATGGGTCCAAGTGTGCGTAACCATTGAGTGCCCAAAACCACATCACATCCACCTAAGGGCAAGGCAAACATGTTAGAGCACAGGTTATAATATCCAGTAGAGATACACACATTGCGACACTTCCCTTTGTAAGGTAAGGTGCCCCCATTGGCAATCATGACTTCAAAGTTGGAGCAAGGATGGACAAAACAATCAGCCTGTTTGGCGATCCTAGGGTCAATGAAGTTATGAGTGCTACCAGAATCAATGAGTATTGTAAGAGGGAGCTTCTTGAAGTAACCCTTGACCTGCATGGTTTGTGGGGTGGTGACTTCTGCTAAAGCATGGAGAGATATCTCTGGGTGGTCATCCTGAGAAGGCGGGTCAACAGGCAGCTACTGAATGTCGACCTGATCATCTAATGTATCCTGAGCATATTCATAAACTTTAGTTGCAGGTGGAGAATCCACATCCAAGAGATAGAGCTTTTTCCCAACACATCTATGTCCCTGAGTGAATTTCTCATCACAATTATAACAAAGCCCTTTTGCTCTACGTGCTCGCATCTCTGCTTCAGACAAATGCTTGATATGAGCTGTTCTAGGAGCTGGCGTGATTGGAGGTCTTTCGGAAACCATATTTCTGAATGGAACAAAAGTGGATTTGGAGAGATGTTGAGTTGTGATCTTGTCCTCCGCCAACTTAGCCAACCCCAGGGCTTCCATCATTGTGCTGGGATAGAACATTTTAACCTCAAATCAGATTGCATCGTTCAAACCACTGACAAAACAACTCTTGAAGAATTCATCAGACAATCCCTCTGTGTGATTGGCCAATTTCTCAAATTCTGTCTAATATTCTCTCACAGTGCCAGTTTGGTGAAGTTTAGTGAGTGCCCTTGTGAAGTCATCAAAAGCACTAGGGCCAAATCGTTGCAAAATGAGTTCACAAAAATCTATCCATTTTGGCTCTTCATGAGCCTTGATGTACCAATGGAACCATTGAATGGCTTCATGTTCCAAATGAAAGGATGCAAGTGGGATTTTGTTGACATCAAAAGTATTATGCAGACTGAAATATTATTCTGCTTGATATATCCATCCAGTCGGATCTCACCATTGAAGCGAGGAAAATCAAGCTTCAGCCCACAAAAATTGTTGGAAGAAGAGAACCCAGTGTCTGCAGAAGACTCTGGTTGTTGTCTATTGTTCATGGCTGAATGCTGAAGATTGAGGCCGAGATTTTTTTCATCCAGATCTTGGAGTTTGGTCTTGAGGGTTGCAAGTTCATCCTCCATGTTTTTTGCTCCTACGCAGGTGACAACCATAACCAGGATTTTTTTTCTTTGGGAATGGGTAGAAAAACAAAAACAGAAACTTTTTAGTAAAGGAAAATTTGGATTTGGGAAAAACTCTGATGGGTAATTGGGGTTTGACTAGGTTTTGGACACTTTTTGAGGGACATGGAAGCAGAAAATGGGGATTTCAGAAGCGGGTGAAAGAATGGAAAAATTTGTCCAAGAGGGACAAAGGAGCAGAAATAGGAAATGAATACTGTGGCAAAATTTGAAGGTGATTGGGTGAGAATTGAAGAAGTTATGGCAAACCCTAAAAATAGACAAATGTGGGATTTCTGGCTTTGATAAGTGGAATTTGGGATAGGGTCCTCAAGGAAGGAAATATGCAGAATGGAATTTCAGGGGTTTCAGTGAATTTTCAGGGGAAACAGATGGGAACTAGTCAATCAGGTAGGGGTCGTTGCCCTTTTCGCTGGCAGGTCCTCTCAATGGGCCAGCTACTTTGGGGTTCCTATGGTACTCCTCACAATGAGTTTTAGGGCTATGCCTAGGCACTTCCCATAGTTAAGTGGATAGGGATTATTCCCTGATCTGAACCTTCAATTGAAATGAACAATACAGATGCAAAGAAAAAAGAACTACTGCAATAATCACAGTGCCTGGAGGCCACTGCAAAAAAGTTTTTGGCAGAAACTCCACCCAGTGAGCCCAAGAAAGCGCTCTGATACCAGATGAGAGGAACCTCCTACAACAATATAATGAAAAATGCACGAAATAACAGAAATAGTAGAACACAGAAGGAATTTATTGATTGCAGGCCACTTCGAGGGGGCAACCTCCTTTGAGCAAGTTCAATACAATAAACTCATGGATGCCTTCATTGGCCTCAACATGTACTTATAGACTAAGTCTAATCTAAACAACTATTACTCCCCATGAATGTGGGATAATACAATATACTCATGGGATGACTTACAAAGCATATGCGTCCAACAACAATATACTAACAAAGTAAAGAGAAGGGTTAAACACGGGTTCCTAACAATCACCCAGTGATGGACATATCCATATTAGATGACCTTGTTCTCACATACATTTGGAATTGACTCCCAGGTAATATTTTACAAGTTTCATCTTGATTTAATATATTCTTATTTAAAATTTTTAATTAATTTTATATGATTATCTATATTATAAGTTAAAATTAATATATGTAATTGTCTGCGCAATGAAATTCTAGGGTCAAAGTCTTCATCCTGCCTCTATTAGCTGTCCATTGGTGGGCTATGAGAGGAGATCGAGTCAGCAGGTATGTAATTTATCACATGATCATAAATATAGTACATATATCAATGGTAATATTATTTAGTGACAATTTGATGATTTCAACAGGGAGCTTCACTAGCACCTCCATAGTTTCCTTGGTCCCTGCATGCAGAACCACTTATACAGAGGTAAATTTAACCATTTGTAATCATTATGCATTTAAATAATGTTATGTATCTATTTTGGTCGAATAACCTTGAATTCTATTTTTAGATGTTGAATATGGAGACTCCTCATCTTCGTGAGTCAGCGCAGGCATGCATTGATGCAGCTGTGTTGTCTTCAAATCCTTTGATCGAGGTATGAGCCAGTAACATGCAAATGTCATTTTGTATTTCTTATTTTATCTAATGTCATTTGATGTACATAAACGATATTTATGTTTAGTCAATTTTTCTTCTTGATGCTTCTCATAGGAGGTCACAACTCCAACCCATCCAACTATGGATGAAGAGAGAGAAAAGATGACCGAGAGGGATCATCAGGTAGTGGTAAGTGATTGATTACATATGTGATGTTATATATTTCATGTTTTCTATATTAATGTGCATATTGTTTGATTGTATAATAGGTGGAGCTGCAAAAATCCTTGTCAAGGAGGTCTACTCGATGGGAGAGAGAGGATGAGTCACTGATTGGCTCTCCATCTTCATGGCCAAGCAAGGGCCGTCGATTATTTGACATAGGAAATTTAATTTTGGGACATTTTTTGTATGCCTAGATGACTTTGTATACATACTTTTATATGTTACCCATGTATATTTTTGTATATGCATATATGGCTTTGTTTGGACATGCCTATATGGCTTTATATATAGACTAGATGTTATGTTCATGACATTATGTATATGACAATTTATATTAAATATTTAATATGATGATCAATTATTGTTATAGGAATTTAATTTTACACATGCCAATTGCATTTTCTTGAAAGTTTATAAATCATTTTCAAATAATCCATTTTGTGCAGTTAGTTCGGCCCCATGAGCTGTGGAATGCAAAATCTCACTCCTAGCACCTTTTGACTTTGTCGATAGCTTGCAGTCCAGAATGAGTGAGACACTTGATACACGAAATGAGACCTCCCCTAGCATTTACCTACCCATCCAGATGTGTTGGCGTAGTCATTTTGACCCCATGACCCGTGGAATATAAATTTAGTCCTAGCAACTTTCAACTTTGTCAGTAGCCTATTGCCTCAAACAACTGGAACACTTGGCACACGAAAAGAGACCTCCCCTAGCATTTACCCACCCACCCTAACATGTTGGCATAGTCGGTTTAGCTCCATGAGGAGCAAAATAAAAAATATGGCACCTGGCAAGGTTGTGCTGCATGAAATTGAAGCATTTTACAAGAATGCATTTGACTTGGACATGGTCAAACAGATTTGAGTTGACCAAAACCAAGAGAGGTTAATGTGGATGAACCCCACATACGCCTGTAGGTCCAAATGGAATGTTCCCAACTGCCATGAATTTTGAGAACTACTCTGTCATAGTTTGGCATTTTGTTGCTCTTAGGGATCTTAAGGGACTTTGTCGGTAGCTTGCTGCCCCAAATGAGTGGGAAGCTTGGTGTATGAAACAAGACCTCCTCTAGAATTTACCCACCCACCCCAACAAGTTGGCACAATCAGTGCAGCCCCATGATGAGAAGAACAAAAAAATGGCACCTGGCAAGGTTGTGCTGCATGAAATTGAAGCATTTTGCAAGAATGCATTTGATTTCAACATGGTCAAACAGATTTGATTTGAATAAATCCAAGAGAGATTATTATGGATGGACCTGGCCACATGCTCTTGTAGGTCCAAATGAAATGTTCCTAGTTGCCATGAATTCCAAGAATTGCTACGTCATAGTTTGGTAGTTTTTTGCTCTTAGGGATCTTAAGGGACTTTGTCAGTAGCCTACTACCCCAAATGAGTGGGACACTTCGCGTATGAAACAAGACCTCCCCTAGTATTTACCTACCTAATCAGATTTGTTGGTGCAACTAGTTCAACCCCATGACCTGTGGAATGCAAAATTTCAGTCCTAGTACCTTTCCATTGCATGAAACTGAAGTCATTTTGCAAGAATGCATTTGATTTTAGCACGGTCAAATAGACTGGAGTTGACCAAAACTGAGAGAGCTTATTCTAGATGGACCCCACGTTCACCTGTAGGTCCAAACAAAATATTTCCAACTACCACGAATTCTGAGAACTACTCTATCATAGTTTGGCATTTTTTCCTCTTAGGGATCTTAAGGGACTTTGTCGGTAGCCTGATGCCCCAAATGACTAGGACACTTGACGTATGAAACAAGACCTCCCCTAGCATTTACTCACCCACCCCAATGTGTTGTTGTAGTCAATTTGGCCCCATGAGCTATAGAATGCAAAATATCACTCCTAGCACCTTTCCATTGCATGAAACTGAAGCATTTTGCAAGTACCCCTAAGCCATAAACCCTAAACCATAAATAATGGCCCTAAACCTTAACTCCTAACCCTAAACCCTAAACACAATCAACCCTAAATGCATATCTCCCTGTCTCTATCATTCCTCTACCTCTCAATCTCTCTACCTATGTCTTTGGTCATGTCCCTCAACCTCTATCTCCCTATCTCTCCCCTCGGTCTCCTCTATCTCTCCCTATTTGTCTTATTTCTCTCTAAACCCTAGACTAAACCCTTAAACCATAAACCCAAGAAACCCTAGACCTCTATCTCCCTATCTCTCCCAATATCTATTGGTCCCCTCTATATATCTCTCTAAACCCTAAACCCCTAAACGATAAATAATTCCCCTAAACCCTAACCCCTAAACCATAAACCCTAAACTTGAGCAACCATAAACTCATAAAACTCAATTAATGCCCCTAACCCCTAAACCCTAAACTTGAGCAACCAGGATAAAACCCTAAACCCTAAACTTGAGCAACCCTAAACTCACAAACCCTAAATAATGCGCCTAAACTTGAGCAACCATAAACCTCTCTCTCCACCCTCTCTCCCTCTTCCTCCCTCTTCCTCCCTCTCCCTCTCCCTTATCGACAAAGAACATGGAAAAAAGAAAACTAGGACATACAAAGAGGGATGAGGATATAAATTGGGTGGAAACAAGATAAAATGAAAGTTCATTAGATGGGTAGAATGATGAGGAGAGGTGGAAAATAGTAAAATAGGGAAAAATTGGTGGGATCTGAAGGGAAATTGAAAAGGAAAAGGAAAACTAGGAGACCTATGTTGGAAAGAGACACTACTAGGCATGTCAGGTGTTGTCATTCATGGCAACTAAATCTATCTTACACATCCGCATTTCATCAGTGGATCATACCGAAAGTCAGATTGCAGATTTGTCTAAGTCTAGATAGACAGGAATACGGCATATGACAGGGTTCAACACCTTGGTCCACATTTCTCCACAGGCACTCATATTGTACTGTGGATTTGAGGGAATGTTTAGGGATGTCATGGCTACCAAAATCTAAGATTTTAGCCTCTGTTGATGAAGGGATTGAAAGTTAAAAGCATCTGAGTATCAGGTTCTAGTTAAACAGTGAAGAACAAGCTGACTTGGTGTTTGATCATTGTGCGGATGAAGAAAAGTGGTTGGTCGAGTATTCAGGATATCCAGTAGTATTCGCCGACATGTGAAGTGACTTGGATACATAAGTTTTGGTCCACATTGATGTGTGTGTATGGATTTAGCCAACAAAACAGTGTTCTTGAAATAATTTCCAAGTTTTCCTGAGGCTGACTGCAATTGGTGAAATTTCATGTAGCAGATATATATGATCGATGGATTCAAGATTTTGGAGTGTGAATATGGGAATATGAAAGGCAAAGTGGGAAGAAGAGTAGTATCAATTGTGAAGTAAAGAGATCTAAGCTCTGGATCATGGTAGAATAGTGAAGCAGGGCAGAGAGAGATGAGGTGTGTAAAGTCAGTATACTGAGCTCAACCGGAACTACAATTTTGAATTGTTAGATGCTATTCTTCATTTCAAATTTCCTGTGAACTTTTGTAATCAATTCTATAGGCAGTGAGCCTCCTTTGAGCAGTGAGCTCTGGGTAATCTACCCTTAAGGCATGTGCCTTCACATTTGTAATACTTTTAACAGAGTATAAATTCTTGTGGGTTAACCCCCACCGTGGTTTTTCCCTTAACCGGGTTTCCACGTAAAAATCTTGGTGTCATATGTGTTGATTATGTTTTTGCTCATGTGTTGTTGATTTATGCTTTCATAGTTATATCATTAATCTCTTAATAAGTGTGGAAGAAGATTAGATACAACAAAAGATAAAGTTTTAAGACAACTGATTCACCCCCCCTCTTAGTTGTCTGCTCTTATTTCAATAATTGGTATCAGAGCTTCATTCCTTAGAAGAAGTTTAATAACTTGAGGAAGATCTAGGAAGGTGTTTTCAATGGGTTCATTCAAACATTCTGACGACATCAATCAACAACTCCAAGTAGCCTTAGATGATCTTGATATGTCCAGAGCAAAAATTAGAGATCTATAAGAGAACCTTAAAGATGCTGAAGATTTCATTGAAACCTTAAAAGGACAACTGAGAAAATCTAGTGAAAAAAGAAGGAAGCTACTTCATCAGCTAGTTAATCATAATGAAGACAATGACATGGATGAGGCCCTGAAGGGGAAGACAAAGGAATGTGTGAAGCTAGCAAAAGAATTTGTTGTCCTAAAACATGAGATGGAATCCAAGGTGATGTGACTAACCAAAGAAAATTGAGGAAAGGAAGAAGACTGGGGAAAAACTGAATCAATCACTAAAAGAAAGAATAGAAGAATGCTGCAAATTGGATAGGATAATTGGCCATCTAGAGTCTGATCTAGAAGAAACTAGGGATAATGAGGAAGAACTTGAAAGACAAAGTGTTATTCTCAAACATGACCTAGAAGTTGCAAATGAATACAAAGAGAAGTTTAAGATAAGCTCAGCTAAACTTGAAGTGTTTCTTGATAATCAGAAGATGGTAGATTGTAAGCATGGTCTGGGATATGAGAAAGGTGAAAGCTCTGGATCTGGTCAAAGAAATCTTAAATCAAGGAATCAAAGAAATAGACCTAGAAGACCTCTGGTAAGACAACCTAATGCCCAAAGGTATCCATCTTTCAATGGAAATTGTTTCAGTTGCAATAAATTTGGTCATAAAACTACTTAGTGCAGAAGTAGAGTGAATCAAAATGGTCCATCTTTCTCTGGTCAATGCTTCAATTGTAAAAGATATGGTCATAGATCCAATGAATGCAAAAGAATGACAATGAGCTACTCTAACAATAGAAGAAATGTCAATTCTTTTAATGGCAATTGTTTTGCATGCAATAGATTTGGACACATGGCTAACCAATGCAGGTCAAGAGGAAATCAAATAAATGAACAAAGAAATGTTGTATGCTTCAATTACAATAGATCCAGTCATATTGCAAGATTCTGCAGAAGCAGGAATGATGATAGAAAAGGTCCGGTAAATAGAAACCAAAATATGCAAGGACAACATAAAGGCATGGGTAAAGTAAATGTGAATGAGATCTAGAATGAAATGAACAAAACATGGGTAAAGAAAGGTGAAGTGAATGGTGGTGATGGGTCTACACGGGAATCTAGTGTTGTTAATTCCTCCGGGAATTGAAACAGGAGCTCTGGCTTAGGGGGAGTTGCATTGAAAATATAAATTCCCCTGCCAGCAAGTGGGTGCCTAAATTTGGCACGATGAATGAAGAAAGAGAAGCCTATTGCATATCTATGAAGCAAACTCTGGAGGAAAAGAAGCTAATGCGATTGATTGCGGAGCAATTGAAGATTGACTGTATGCAAAAATAGTGAAACTGGATGTATTAGGGAATAACATTTATTATAATGAAGAATTAGGTTTTGTGGAGGATAAAAGGTCATTTATTCAAACACTTGAATCACTTTGCATTTGAAGAGAACAAGGAGAAGAGCGCCTGAGATGAAATTTTAGAGATTTAAAGTGCGAAGAATGAATTCAGCAGCTAACCCTAATTCTGTGAAGAAAAAGGTATTTCTCTGCGAAGCTTTGAACTTGTAATCTTCTGAAATGGCTACTCTTATAGTTGTGAACATCACTGAGTGACTTAGGCCAAAGTTTAAGAAGCATCCTTTCAAGTCCACTAAAGTTGATCTGATGGGAGCATTTTTTGGGGTTCCATATGGAGTTCTACACATAGAGGATATTAGGGCTTATATTCACGCGCCTCTAGAGGAGCATGGGGACTCAAGGTTTGCTGATCTATTCATGAATCACTTAAAAGGTGATGATTTTGAGCTCAAATTGGAATACAAAGTCCTGAATGAAAAGAAGTTCATACAATTTGTTGAGTTTCCATGTTTTGCAGAGGACAAGTGGGTCTGGTATGTCTTGAGCCATATCCATGACGAGTTTCTATGTTTGAATCATCCATTCAAGATCACAAAAGATGCAATAAGGGCAGTTATTGTTGGCAAGAGACATTGTGTGGCTTCATGAGTGTTGTCATTGATGGCAACAAAGTCCATCCCACACATCCGCAACACATAGTATGTCCATACCGGAAGTCAGATTGAAGAGTGTTTTGGTCCGGTGAGCAAGAACAGAGCATGCAGCAAGGTCCAACAATCAGGTCCGGATCTCTCAAAGGGTGTAACTCAGAATAGTGCAGACTTGGGAAAATTATTAGGAGTATCATATCTACTATATTCTAGAGATTGAGCCTCTGGTGATGACAGAGTGAAAAGATATGAGCACCTAAATGTTGGGTTCCTGACAAGCAGAGTAGACTAAGGAAGAACTGACCGGCAGAGCATCAGACTTTAATCCGGATGAGAAATTGATGATGGTCAAGTTATTTAAGAGATCATACATGGTTGGCTGACTTGATTGATGACTTCTAACTGTATGTCTTGGATACGCATCACATTTTGAGCATGGATTCGACTGACAGATTAGGGTTTAGTAAATATCTTGAGTATTCTAATTGCCAACTAGAAAGATGTTGAAATCCTTGGTGCGGATATATATACCAGATGGATTTCAGTATGAAGGTGTGTGTGTGTGGATAAATAGTGTGTGAGAAAAGGTAGAAAGAAGTGTGGACGCAGCAATACAAGTCTGTTATGTGATAGAAAAACACTAAAGAAGAGGAAGTATGAAGTGCAGTAGATCAGTATATTGAGCCTAACCAAAACTAAACCTCAGCATATGTGGATGCCTCTCTTTAGTTCAAACATCTGGTTACCTTATATATCCTTGTAGATAGTGAGTCTCTTGTAGGCAGTGTGCCTCTTGTGAGCAGTGTGCTCGGGTAGTGAGCCCTAATTAGCAAGTGCCATTTTGTACTTCTTATTCTTTTAACAGAGAATACAATCTTGGGTTAGTCACCCCATGGTTTTTCCCTTAACAGGGTTTTCAACGTCAAAATTATTGTGTTATGTGTGTTGATTTTACTTCTGCTCTCATGGTTATGTATGCTTATATGTTTTGATGCTGCACTAATTGTTAAAGAAGAATAGGAAGTTAAAACACTTAAAATAACTGATTCACCCCCCTCTTAGTTATATACCTTGTTTCCAATAATTGGTATCAGAGCTAAGTTCCTCCAAATAGAGCCTTACAGCTTGAGGAAGATCTGAGAATCTCAATGGATATGTATGGTATGAGGGAACAACTTCAGTCTACCCTAGATGATCTTGAGCAATCTCACTCTGAAGTCGATAACCTGAGGGAAAGACTCAAACAAGCTGATGATTTCATAAATGAACTAAAAGAAAAACTGAGTATCTCTGTGAAAAAGAGAAAGGAACTACTTCAACAATTAGCAAGTCAAAGTGAAGCCAATGATACTAATGAAGCTCTAAATGAGAAAAACAAGTTATGTGAAAAGCTATCAAAAGAGGTCATTATGATAAGACATGAAATGGAATCAGGGGTTATGAAATTCACCCAAGAAATTGAAGAGAAAAGAAAAATTGAAGATAATCTAAAACAATCTCTCAAGGAGAAGTCAGAAGACTGCCACAAAATGGATAGAATAATCAGGCATTTGGAATCTAATCTTGAAGAAGCAAGAGATAATGAAGAACAACTTGAGAATTAGATAGACACTCTTAAAAGGGATCTTCAAACAACAAATGAATACAAAGGGAAATTTAAAATAATCTCTGATCAACTTGAAGTTCTTCTTAAAAGCCAAAAGAGGGTAGATGACAAGCATGGCTTGGGGTATGAAAAAGGTGAAAGCTCTGGATCCAGTCAGAAGAACTCTAGATCAAGAAATCCAAGGAACAGGCCTAGAAGACCTCCGGTAAGGCAACCAAATGCTCAAAGATATCCATCCTTCAATGGATACTGCTACAATTGTAATAACTTCAGTCATAAAGCAAATCAGTGCAGAAGAAGAATGAATCAGACTAATTCATCCTTCTCTGGACAGTGTTTTAACTACAAAAGGTATGGTCACAAATCTCATGAATGTAGAAATATGCAAATAAACAACTCATTCAATGGTAGATGCTTTGCATGCAATAGAATGGGACATATGGCTAATCAATGCAGATCAAGAGGATACCAGTCAAATATGCAAAGAAATATTGTTTGCTACAATTACAATAGATCCGGTCATATTGCCAAATTCTATAGAAGTAAGAATCAAGATAAAAGGGGTTCGGTGCATCATAATCAGAATCAAGACAAAGGAAAAGGAAAAGTGAATGTGGATGAAGTTCAAAGGGAGATGAACAAGATTTGGGTGAAGAGAAGTACATAAAATGTTGGGGATGGATTCGTACCAAAATCTGGTGCTGATATTCCTTCCAAAAACTAAATAGATGAGCTCTGGCTCAGGGGGATTCTCAAAGGAAAATAAATTCCCCCAGCCAGTCAATTGGTGCCTGAAATTGGCACATGGAAAGTTGCGGATTAAAGGGTTCTCAAAGAAATATCTAAATAACCCTTAGTAAAAATATGAAAGATTCGCAAGGAGTTTAAAGAGGTTAATCATCCAAGATTAATCTAGTTTGACAGTCATCCGGCAAAAGTAGGATTTTCACAATTAGATTTGGTATGATTCAAAATTGAAATATTTGGATCTATAGATAAATGGAATGATTAGAGAAAGGGAGATACATTGTCAATTATCACCAAGAATAATTCTAAGTGCATCTCAGTGATTTGGAAGGATCTCTCTTAGAACAAGGTCAGAACAAGGGAACCGGAATGACTTAAGGTGTGCATTTATTGCAATACGAAATTAGGGTTTGCACAGAAATATAAGGGTTCTTTTATTTATCATTTGCACATTTGCATTCGAGAAGAAGGAAGAAAGAGCTCTGTAATCAAGATTGATTCAACCCTCTCAAAACTCAACTGCAAAATCTAATTCAACCAGCGATCTTTTCGAGCTCATATCGTGAACCCTAGAAGCGTAAAAAGGTATTTTCATTCTTAAATATCTCTCTCTAAATCTTTTGCAAGACAGCTACTCTAAATGTTGTTAATATCACTGATAGGCAGCGCCCAAAGTTCAAGAGACATCCTTACAAATCCCTAGAAGTTGATCCCTTAGGCACCTTCTCTAGCATTCCGCATGGAGTTCTACATGTAGAAGATGTTAGGGTATAAATACACGCAAATATTGAGGAATTTGGGGAATCCAAGCTGATGGATATCTATCACAAGTAGTTAATAGATGAAACATTTGAACTTAAACCTCAATACAAGGCCCTCTAGGACAAGCATTTTGGACATTGAATCCACTTTCCCTATTTTGTAAGGGATGAATGGGTCCAGTATGTTCTTAGTAGAATACATGACTACTTCATGTGGTTGATGAGGCCATTCAAGATAACAAAAGATGCCATTAGGGAAGTAACTGGATTGCACTCATCTGGTGGGTTGCCTGCTCTCAAATCTGTCAAGAATCAGACAGTGAGTGAGGCTACCAGATCAAAGTTTGACAAAAGAGCAATGACAATAGAAGATATCAAAAATCTGGATATCCAATTTGCCTCCATGATAATAGGCTATAAAATATATCACTCCAGCAGGGAGAATTCCGTGTCCAGAACTGCAATCTACTCTGCTTATCAGATGTTAAGGGAAAATGTAGATTATGATCTTTGAGAGCTTCTCCTGAACCAACTATTGAAAAATTTGTAGAAAATAAAAAAGGATAAGAAGAACTCATTTAAGTATGGTGGCCTAATACTATGTCTCTTCTTTTACTATATGAATGAGCTACCCGAATCAAGTGGTTGGGTATGGCAAAATGACAAACAGGTTGCCATACAAATTAGAGATTATATGTATGGGCTTGGTGATGCCAACGCTCAAAGTACAACACTCTGGGGATACTTCAAAAACTTCCAAAGTTTGATGTAGGCCAGAGAAAGAATTCCACAAACAATAGTTGAAAAATACAAAGATACAATGTGTTTCATGGTAGACACTAATTAATGCCTAATGGAGGTAGTGGAGCCCAGGACAATTTGGATTATGCCAATAGGCTATGAGGTAGATGAGAAAATCTTGGAGCTGCATATCCAACACTTGCTAAGTCAGCCTAAGGACCTTGAGGCAGAAAGGTTCGGAACCTTTCAAGAATTGAGTGTAAAATTACATGTTGAACTGAGACAACCAGAGATGAAAAGGAAAGTAAGAAGGGAAGTAGAGGAAGTTGCCAAAAGATATGGCATATTGAAGGAGGCAGTTGATGCAAATAGAGAGAAAGTAGAAAGAGAAGAGAAAGAGAGGCAAGAAGTAGAAAAAGAAAGTGATCCGGTGCAAGCCCCCTCCCGAACTAGATCCTCTAAGAGCTCTGCACCTGCCACCTTTAAGAGCTCAAGATCCTCCAAACTGGAAGCCAAGACATCTGATAAAGGAGAAAAGAGAACAAAAACCAAGGCTACAAGGTCCTATATAAGTCAGAAGGATGATGAGGAAATAGAGACTAATGAGGAAATTAAGAAAATGAGGAAGAAGAAGAAAACATCAAGTGAATCCTATGCCAATGCAAACAAAGAAGAAGAGGTAGAAGAATTTGTTGAAAGGCCTACTCTCTCTATTGATGATATCATCAAGGTACTCACAGTGGATGGGAATCTACAACCAATGACAGAATTCTATAATGAGTATAGTGACACAGACAAAAGGATCTTGGAAGAAGCTACAGTTAAGTACCTAAACATTTATAATAAAGCATTCATTGAAATCATCTCTCTAATTCCCAAAAGTTTAGAGAAGGTACTTGAACTCAGAAAAGACAATGCCAAGGAAAAGGATATGGAGATCTGGGAACAGATAGCTATTCAGATCTATCCTTCCATTACTCCAAAACAAATGAACATGATCTTTAAGGACTGCAAGGATGAGTTTCGAAGCAAAGCCAGAATGAACAAACTTATGCTTGGAGAGACAGATCAGGTAGCAAAAGAGACAGAAGACATCCTCCAGAATGCCTACAAGAGATTCAATCTTCCTATCATAGAGGAAATAGATGAAGAGCCTGTTGGCAAGAGACACTATATGGATTCATGGTTGTTGTCATTGATGGCAACAAAGGTCATCCCACATATCCGCAAGTCATGATATGTCTCTACCGGAAGTCAGATTAAAGATTGTTGTGGTCCGGTGAACAAGAACAGAGCATGTGGCAAGGTCCGACAGATTGGTCCGGATCTCTCAGAGGAAGTGTCTTGGTGCAGTGCGGATTTGGGGAAGTCAAGAGGACTATCTTGAGTGGTATATTCCAAGGATTTAGCCTCCGGAGATGAACAAGGAAAAAGATATGAATAGTTGAGTACCGGATTCCTGAGAGACAGTGAAAACAGAGGAAGAACTGACTGACAGAGTATCAGACTACTTTCCGGATGTGTTACAGATGATGATAAGGGTTGCGGAGGCATGAATCATGTTTGGCCGACATAATTGATGATATCTACAAGTATATGCTTGATCCGCATTGCTTGGTGAGCAAGGATTCAGCCGACAGAACTAAGTTTGTAAGAAACTAGACTGTTCCGGATGCCGACTAGAAAGGTGATGAAATTACTTGTGCGGATATATATAGAGGATGGATTTAGTTGTGAAGTGTGTGAAATGTGTGAAGGTATATGCGAACAAGTCCAGAGCAGAGCAGAAGTAGCAAGAAAGATCCGGTATGTGAAAGGATAGCAGACTAAAGAACAGAGGAAAGATGAAGTGCAGCAGATCAGTGTACTGAACCTAACCGGAACTGAACTCCAGCATATGCAGATGCTTCCAATCAGTTCAAGACTGTGATTCTTATCACTTTGTAAGACAGTGTGTCTTCTTGTAGGCAGTGAGCCTCTTGTGAGCAGTGTGCTCGGGCAGTGAGCCCTAATTGGCAAGTGCCATTTTGTAACTTTCTATTCTTCTAACAGAGAATAATTTTTGGGTTAATCACCCCGTGGTTTTCTCCCTTAACAGGGTTTCCACGTCAAAAATACTGTGTCATGTGTTTCTTATTTCATGGTTATGTTTTATGTTTGATTCAATGCTGCATTAATCATAAGGAAGTTCAGATAGAGAAATAATTAGGATAACTGATTCACCCCCCCCCCTCTCAGTTATCAACAATTGGTATCAGAGCCAAGTTCCTCCTAATAGAGCCTAACAGCTTGAGGAAGATCTGGGATTTCAAATGGATGCATATGGTTTAAGGGAGCAACTCAAGACTGCCCTTGAGGATCTTGAACAGTCAAATTCTGAAGTCAGTGAATTAAAAGAAAGACTCAAACAGGCTGATGAATTCATGAGGGAATTAAAAGACAAATTAAGTCTCTCTATGAAAAAGAGAAAGGAGCTGCTCCAACAGTTGGCAAGACAAAGTGAAGAAAGCAATACAAATGAAGAATTGACTGAGCAAACCAAGTTATGTGAAAAGTTATCAAAAGAAGTCATTATGTTAAGACATGAAATGGAATCAGGAACTATAAAGTTCACTCAAGAGATTGAAGAAAAAAGAAAGGCTGAAGACAATCTAAGACAATCTCTTAAGGAAAAATCAGAAGAATGCCACCAGATGGACAGGATTATCAGACATCTTGAATCTGATCTTGAAGATGCCAAAGATAATGAAGAAAAACTTGAGGATCAAATTACCTCTCTCAAAAGAGACCTTCAAACAGCAAATGAATATAAAGAGAAATTCAAGATAAGTTCTGCTCAACTTGAAGTTCTTCTTGGAAGTCAAAAGAGGACAGATGACAAGTATGGTTTGGGATATGAGAAAGGAGAAAGTTCCGGATCCGGTCAGAGGAATCTTGGATCAGAAAATCCAAGGAGCAGACCTAGAAGACCTCCGGTAAGACAGCCAAATGCTCAAAAATATCCATCCTTCAATGGATACTGCCACAGCTGCAACCACTTTGGTCACAAAGCAAATCAGTGCAGAATGAGAATGAATCAGATTAATTCATCCTTCTCCGGACAGTGCTTCAACTGCAAAAGGTATGGACACAAATCCCATGAATGCAGAATTATGCAAGTAAACAAATCATTCAAAGGTAGATGCTTTACATGCAATAGAGTAGGTCATATGGCTAATCAATGCAGATCAAGGGGATATCAGTCAAATATGCAAAGAAATATTATTTGCCAAATCTGCAATAGGTCCGGTCATAATGCTAAAGTCTGCAGAAACAAGAATCAGGACAAAAGAGGTCTGGTGTATAATCAGAATCAAGACAAGGGTAAACAAAAGATGAATGCGGATGAAGTTAGGAATCAGATGAGCAAGATTTGGGTGAAGAAAAGTTCAGAGAATGTAGAGGTTGGATCCGCACCAGACTCTGGTGCAGATATGTCTTCCGGAAATTAAAAAGTGAGCTCAGGCTCAGGGGGAGACTCAAAGAAAATCTTGTTCCCCCAGCCAAACAAGTGGTGCCGGTTGTGGCACAAGATGCGGATCAAAGGGTTTGTAGATATGAGTCTTGAGATACTTCAGTCAAGTTTTCAGAGGTCCGCATGGAGTTTTGAAGAAGCTGTGATCGATCAAGTAAGACCTGTTCAGGGAAATGCTCCGGTATGATAAAAGATTACAAAAAGATCTGGAGAGATCCGGAAGTGCACGATCTTGTTCTGCGGATCGGATAGAGTGTTTGGGATGTTCTTGTAATGTGTTACCTCGATTTATTCATGATTCAAAGATCCGGATGATATTCAGTGATCAGGACTAATCCGGGATACTCCAAGCTGTCCAGACATGGCAAACCGGAATAATGCAGGTGAAGCATTTATTGCAGACAGACATTAGGGTTTGCGGAGCAATATAAGGGATTTCTCAAAAGTCTTTTGCTCATTCTGCACTCAAGAAGAAGCGAAAAGTGGAGCTCTGCAACAAAATTCATCAAGCACACCAAGGATCTCCTGCCGAAGCTATTGCATAAAGAAATCAATCCAACCACTCCGTGCAAACCGAAGGCGCATAAGGTATTCTTCATTTTTCATTGCCTCACTGCAAATCTTTGAAGAATGGCTACTCCAAACATAGTTAAGATCTCTGATAGACCTCACCCCTCATTCAAGAAACATCCCTACAAATCATTGGAAGTAGATCCACTAGGAGCCTTCTCTAGTGTTCCCCACGGAGTTTTACATACCGAAGACATTAGGGTTTACATACATGCAAGCATTGAAGAATTTGGGGAATTCAAATTAAGAGACCTCTATCACAAGCAACTGATAGACAATGCTTTTGAGCTTAAACCAGAGTATAAGGGTATCCAGAAGAAACAATTTGAGCAATTTATTTATTTCCCTAGCTTTGAAGAAGATGAATGGGTCCGGTATGTACTGAGCAGGATGCATGACAACTTTCTATGGTTAGATAGACCCTGCAAGATCACAAAAGAGGCAATTAGAGCAGTAACTGGTCTATACTCTTCCGGAGGGGTACCTATCCTCAAATCTGTCAAGAACAACATTGTAACTGAGGCCACCGGATCAAAATATGATAAGAGGGCAATGACCATTGAAGATATTTCGGATCCGGATATCAAATATGCATCAATGATAATAGGATACAAGATCTATCACTCCAGCAGGGAGAATTCTGTATCCGGAACTGCAATATACACAGCCTATGAAATGCTAAGAAAGAATGCAGAATATGATCTTTGTGAACTACTGCTAAGCCAATTAATGGAAAATGTACAGAAAATCAAGAAAGACAAGAAGAACTCTTTTAAGTATGGTACTCTCATTGTTTGTCTATTCTTCTACTTCATGAATGAGCTACCCGGATCAAGTGGATGGGTATGGCAGAGTGACAAACCTGTTGCAGTCCAGATAAGAGACTATTTGCATGGACTTGGGGATGCAAAAGCAAGAAATACAGCTCTATGGGGATACTTCAAAAACTTTCAGAGCATGATGCAAGCAAGAGAAAGAATTCCCCAGTCTCTCATTGAGAAATACAAGGACTCAGTGTGCTTTATGGTTGACACTGATCAGTGCCTAATGGAGGCAGTAGAGCCAAGGATTGTCTGGATCATGCCCATGGGGTATGAAGTGGATGAACAAATAGTGGAGTTGCATGTTCAACACATGCTAAGTCAGCCCAAAGATCCCAAGGCAGAAAGGTTTGGAACCTTTGAGGAGCTGAGTGTGAAATTACATGTAGAACTCAGGGAACCTGAGATTAAGAGAAAAGTGAGAAAAGAAGTAGAGCACATTGCTCAAGGCCTAGGCATCTCAAAAGAGGCACTTGATGCCAGCCGGGAAAAGAGGAGAAAGGCTGAGGAAGAAGAGAAAAGCAAAGAAAGTGCTCCGGTTGAAACCCCCACCCGGACCAGATCATCAAAAAGATCTGCACCTTCCACAACCAAAAGCTCAAAACCGGAAGTCCAGGCATCCGGTAAAAGATCCAAGACAAAAGCATCAAGGGCTTATGAAAGCCAAAAGGATGAAGAGGAAACAGAGTCAGATGAGGGTGTAAAAGAAATAAAGAAGCAGAAGAAGAAAGGATCCGGTAAACCCTCCACAGGCCAAGACAAGGATGAAATGGCAGAGGTATCTGTTGAAAAGCCCACTCTGTCTCTAGATAATGTAATCAAGTCAGTCACGGTGGATGGAAACCTTCAACCAATGACTGAATCTTATGATGACTTCAGTGAGGCTGACCAAAAGACTCTGCAGGAAGCCACCATCAAATATCTGAACATATATAATAAGGCTTTCATTGAGATCATATCTCTTATTCCCAAAAGCCTAGAAAAGGAATTGGAAGTAAGAAAGAACAATGCTCATGCCAAAGATCTTGAGATCCGGGAGCAGATAGCTATTCAGCTATATCCTCAAATTGATCCCAAGACAATGAACATGATCTTCAAGGACTGCAAAGATGAGTTCAGAAGTAAAGCCAGGATGAATCAGCTCATGCTTGGTGAGACTGACAAAGTGGCACAAGAGACAGAAGAGATCCTCCGGAAGGCCTTCAAAAGGTTCAATCTTCCTGTTGTAGAGGATTTAGGTACAGAAACAGCTGCAGATCCGGAATCATCTGCTCCAGAAGAAGTGGCCCATGAACAAGCAAGCATCTCTCCTCCGGTTTCCCCTACAGTCTCCGGATCCAAAGAAGAAGATCAATTACAGGAGAAGGAAGCAGTGGTGACAGACAAAGAGGTTGACAGTTCTAAGACTGCAGAAGAAAAGAAACATCTGTCTCCGGCAAGAGACACTGCACAAACTGTTCAACAATTTTTGAGCAAAGAAACTCTAGAGATTGATGAACCGGAGCTTCTAAAAGGCCCATTTGATTTTGACTCTCTCTCTCCGGTACAAACAATGAAGATAGCTTCATTTGCAAATGCCAAGGCAAATGAAAAGCTCCTGAAGTCTCATATGGAAGACTGTGAGTTGATAGAGGCTGCTTCCGGAGTACTTGTAAAGATCATGCCATCAATCCAGATAGATCCGACAGCCTCCACTTCCGGTAATCTAAAAACCTTAGTCAGCAGTATTGATACACATTTTAATTCTCTAGAAAAATCAGCTGAAGAAAAGGTCCGGAAGGAATTTTTGGATAAGAGATTTTCTGAAATATTAGAACTAATCTCTAAAGATAGGAAGATTGTAAGCATTGGAATAAAGAGCTTAGAGAATGCTCTTAAGGATGGCGGTGACATCTACAAATTTTGTATATCTTGGTCAAAGGCAACAGCAGCAATTGACAAGAAAATAAAAGAGGAACAGGACAAGCTTCAAAGCTTATCTCAAAGTTTTGATCCTCTCTCTTCCTCTATAATAAATCAAGAATGTCAGACTATTGCAGTCTTGAATGAAATAAAGAATCTTGAGAAGGAGAGGAAGAACATCACCAACCGGATGGGAGAACTTAGAAGGATTATAGTCCCTAAGTTGGAAACTATGCATGAGGCCATCAGTGATGCCCAGACCACCGCCCAAACAAAAGATCTGACAGATCTCAAGCGGGCAGAAGCCTTTGCATTTTTGTTGAGTGGTCACATTTCAATTTTGGACAGAATGAAGCTAAGTTGGGCTACTGAAATGGTTCAACTGCAGACATCCTTTGCAGACATTCTGCAGTATATGTGAGTATGTAAATATGCGACTATATATAGAAAATTTTTGAAAATTTTGGTATGCGGACCCTACCCTTTGCCATTGATGTCAAAGGGGGAGTGAGGAGCAGTGAAAAATGAGGAATCCAACTAAGGGGGAGTTCCAGAAATTGTATATAAAGACAGAGCATCAGCAAAGGGGGAGCATAGTGTAAACACTTAGTCATTTTTCACTAAGTGTTGCCATCAATGCCAAAGGGGGAGATTGTTGGCAAGAGACACTATATGGATTCATGGTTGTTGTCATTGATGGCAACAAAGGTCATCCCACATATCCGCAAGTCATGATATGTCTCTACCGGAAGTCAGATTAAAGATTGTTGTGGTCCGGTGAACAAGAACAGAGCATGTGGCAAGGTCCGACAGATTGGTCCAGATCTCTCAGAGGAAGTGTCTTGGTGCAGTGCGGATCTGGGGAAGTCAAGAGGACTATCTTGAGTGGTATATTCCAAGGATTTAGCCTCCGGAGATGAACAAGGAAAAAGATATGAATAGTTGAGTACCGGATTCCTGAGAGACAGTGAAAACAGAGGAAGAACTGACTGACAGAGTATCAGACTACTTTCCGGATGTGTTACAGATGATGATAAGGGTTGCGGAGGCATGAATCATGTTTGGCCAACATAATTGATGATATCTACAAGTATATGCTTGATCCGCATTGCTTGGTGAGCAAGGATTCAGCCGACAGAACTAAGTTTGTAAGAAACTAGACTGTTCCGGATGCCGACTAGAAAGGTGATGAAATTACTTGTGCGGATATATATAGAGGATGGATTTAGTTGTGAAGTGTGTGAAATGTGTGAAGGTATATGCGAACAAGTCCAGAGCAGAGCAGAAGTAGCAAGAAAGATCCGGTATGTGAAAGGATAGCAGACTAAAGAACAGAGGAAAGATGAAGTGCAGCAGATCAGTGTACTGAACCTAACCGGAACTGAACTCCAGCATATGCAGATGCTTCCAATCAGTTCAAGACTGTGATTCTTATCACTTTGTAAGACAGTGTGTCTTCTTGTAGGCAGTGAGCCTCTTGTGAGCAGTGTGCTCGGGCAGTGAGCCCTAATTGGCAAGTGCCATTTTGTAACTTTCTATTCTTCTAACAGAGAATAATTTTTGGGTTAATCACCCCGTGGTTTTCTCCCTTAACAGGGTTTCCACGTCAAAAATACTGTGTCATGTGTTTCTTATTTCATGGTTATGTTTTATGTTTGATTCAATGCTGCATTAATCATAAGGAAGTTCAGATAGAGAAATAATTAGGATAACTGATTCACCCCCCCCCCTCTCAGTTATCAACAGAGCCTTCTACCATGGATGTCGAAGGATTAAGTGCATCAAAGGAAGACTCTACTGAGAAAATTGCAGAAGAGTCAAAAGAGATAGGTGAGGAAAGGACTAAGAACTTGGATTCATCTGTTTGGGAAGAGGAAGTCCATGAAGAAGAAAATATCTCTCTTTCGGATCCCCCTGCAGACTCCGGAACTGAAGGAGAAGCAAGAAAAGAGGAGAAAGTAACTCAAGAAGAGGAGAAAAAGGGAAGAGAAGAAGAACAAACAGAGAAGATCTCTGATGACAACTCTAAGGCTACAAAAGGAAAGAAGTCCCCGGTAAGAGACACTGCAGAAGTAGTGAAGAATTTGTTGACCAAGGAATTGATGGAGATAGATGAACCGGAACTGTTCCAAGTACCACTCAATTTTGATTCTCTCTCTCCGGTCCAGACAATGAAGATTGCATCCTTTGCCCAAACCAAAGCAAAAGAGAAGCTTCTGAAGTCTCACATGGAAGATTGTGAGTTGATAGAAAATACATCAAGAATGTTGGATAAGATCATGCCATCCTTCCAAAAGGATCCTTCGGCCTCTCCATCCAGTAATCTTAAATCTCTGATAAACTCTGTCAACACTCATTTTGATTCCTTGGAGAAATCGGCAGAAGAGAAAGTCTGGAAAGAATTTTTGGGAAAAAGATTCTCTAAAGTACAGGTACTCATAACAAATGATAGGAGAAATCTAGATATTGGGATAAAGAGCCTAGAAAATGCTCTTAAAGATGGAAGAGAAATATACAAATTTTGTTTATCTTGGACAACAGTGACAGAAGACATTGCAAAGAAGGTGGAAGAACAAGAGGGTAAACTGTCAATTTTATCTCAAAATTTTGATCCTCTCACCACATCTATAATGAATCAAGAGTGCCAAGCTATAGCCATTATAAAAGAGATAAAGAGGCTTGAAAAGGAAAAGAAGAATCTAATAAGCAGAATGAGTGAACTTAGAAGGATAATTATCCCTAAGTTAGAGGCCATGCATGAGGCTCTAACTGATGCTCAGACCACAGCCCGGACCAGTGATCTGACAAACTTAAGAAGGGGAGAAGCCTTTGCATTTTTGTTGAGAAGCCACATCTCAATTTTGGATAGGATGAAGCAGAGTTGGGAAACAGAATTTATCCAGTTGAAGACCACTTTGGCGGACATACTTAAGTATATGTAAGTATAACATGTATATATACTTATACATCTATGTATAGGTTGATTTTTGTAAATTTTGGTGTGCGGATTCCATCCTTTGCCATTGATGTCAAAGGGGTAGTGAGGAGTAGTGAAAATTATGGAATCCAGCTAAGGGGGAGCCCCGGTAAAAGTATACATAAGACAGAGCATCAGCTAAGGGGGAGTTTGTTACGACACTTAGTCATTTTTCACTAAGTGTTGCCATCAATGCCAAAGGGGGAGATTGTTGGCAAGAGGCACTGTGTGGCTTCATGAGTGTTGTCATTGAAGGCAACAAAGTCCATCCCACACATCCGTAGCACATAGTATGTCTATACCGGAAGTCAGATTGAAAAGTGTTTTGGTCCAGTGAGCAAGAACAGAGCATGCAGCAAGGTCTGACAATCAGGTTCGGATCTCTTAGAGGGTGTAACTCAGAAAAGTGCAGACTTGGGAAAGATATTAGGAGTATCATGTCTACTATATTCCAGAGATTGAGCCTCCAGTGATGAAAGAGTGAAAAGATATGAGCACCTAAGTGTTGAGTTCCTGACAGGCAGAGTAGACTGAGGAAGAACTGATCGACAGAGCATCAGACTTTAATCCGGATGAGAAATTGATGATGGTCAAGTTATTTAAGAGATCATACATGGTTGGCTGATTTGATTGATGACTTCTAACTATATGTCTTGGATACGCATCACATTTTGAGCATGGATTCAGCCGACAGATCAGGGTTTAGTAAATATCTTGAGTATTCTGGTTGCTGACTAGAAAGATGTTGAAATCCTTGGTTCGGATATATATACCAGATGGATTTTGGTATGAAGGTGTGTGTGTGGAGAAATAGTGTGTGAGAAAGGGTAGAAAGAAGTGTGGAAGCAGCAATACAAGTCCGGTATGTGACAGAATAGTAGCACTAAAGAAGAGGAAGTATGAAGTGCAGTAGATCAGTATATTGAGCCTAACCGGAACTGAACCTCAGCATATGTGGATGCCTCTCTTCAGTTCAAACATCTGGTTACCTTCTATATCCTTGTAGGCAGTGTGCCTCTTGTGAGCAGTGTGTTCGGGCAGTGAGCCCTAATTGGCAAGTGCCATTTTGTACTTCTTATTCTTTTAACAGAGAATACAATCTTGGGTTAGTCACCCCATGGTTTTTCCCTTAACAGGGTTTTCCACATCAAAATCATTGTGTTATGTGTGTTTATTTCAGTTATGCTCTCATGGTTATGTATGCTTATATGTTTTAATGCTGCACTAATTGTTAAAGAAGAACAGGAAGTTAAAATACTTAAGATAACTGATTCACCCCCCCTCTCAGTTATCTACCTTGTTTCCAACAGTTATAGGATTGAATTCAACTGGTACTCTACCTCAGTTGAAGGCTTTGAAGAATCAGGAAGTCACAAAGGCAACCGGATCAAAATTTGACAAGAAAGCCATGCTATAAATGACATAGAGGATCATGGGGTCAAATTCGCATCAATGGTGATAGGATACAGGATATATTACTCTAGTAAATAAAATTTAGTTTCCAGAACAGTCATCTATGCTACATATAAGATGGTAAAAGAAGGTGCAGACTATGATCTTTGTGATCTATTACTAAACCAGCGTATGGAGAATCTAAGCAAGATAAAGAAGGACAAGAAGCACTCATTCAAATATGGTACACTAATCATGTGTCTTTTCTTTTATTTCTTGAGTGAACTCCCTAGGAATAAGAATATATATTCATCCAACAACCAACCAGTAGTAGTCTAGATTAGAAATCATTTGAGTTGTTTGGGTAGTTATGATGCACAAAAGACTGCACTTTGGGGATTCTTAAAAAATTTCAAGAGTATAATGTAGGCTAGGGAGAGAATACCTAGAGCTATGGTTGAAAAATACAAGGACACCATTTGTTTTATGGTTACTGTTGTTCAGTGCAAATGGAAGCAGTGGAGCCTAGAGTTGTGTGGATCATGCCCATAGGGTATGAAGTGGATGGAAAGGTACTAAAGTTGTATGCACAACATCTATTGAGCCAGCCTAGGGATCCATCTGAGGAGAGATTTGGAACATATAAAGAGATTTCACTAAAACTATATCTTGAATTTAAGGCTCCTGAAACCAAAAGGAAAGTAAGGAAAGAAGTTGAGCAGTTGGCTGAGAATCTAAGCCTTACTAAGGAAGTTGTGAGGCAATTCAGGGAAATAATAGAAAAGGCTGAAAAGGAGAAGCAGGATAGCGAACAAGAAAGTGTTCTAGTAGAACCTCCTTCTAAGTCAAGGTCTAATAGGAGTTCTAGTTCAACCTCCGGTGTGTCACCTTCTCCTGCTGTAGAAAAACCTACAGGTAAGGAAGGAAAAAGGACAAAGGTAAAGGGAAAAAGAACATATATCACTATGGAGAAAGTGGACGAAAAAGAAACTAGTAATGAAATTGATTCCTCCATTCTAAATGTTGAGGAGTTGAAAGAAAGTGAACAACCAGTTGACATCTCTACTCCAGAAGTTGAAATGCTAAATAAAGGAGATAAAGAGATGGTGGAGGAAGTTAATAGTGTAGAGGACACTCAAATTTCTCCAGAACAATCTGCTAGAGAATTTACAAAGATGGATACAGAAGTAGATGCTCCTGGTGAAGATGACTCTGTGATGAATAAAGAGCAAGAAGCAAAAGAGGTTAAGGACAAGGATGAACAAGAAGGAGAAACAATAGAGAATATTAAAGAGAAAATGCAAGATGATAGTACCAGCAAGGATCTAAAAGATAGAACTGCATTTTTGGCAAGAGACACTGTAGATGCAGTGAAGAAACTACTTGAGAAAGACAAGCTTGAGTTTGATGAACTGGAACTAATTCAAGGACCTATAAATTTTGACACTCTTTCCCATCTACAAAAGATGAAGTTAGCATCTGTAGCACAAGAAAAAGCAAAAGCAAGAGAGGAGATTCTAAAAACGTGCATTGAGGACAGTGAGTTACTTGGTCTTGCCTCCAGAATTCTCGAAAAGATTATGCCAACCTTTCAAAAGGATTCATCCGACTCTCCCTATTGATTAGTTGAAGAGTCTGATAAACTCTGTAAGTACTCATTTTGAAACCTTAGAGAACTTAGCAGAAGTTAAAGTCAAAAATGAATATAATGAGAAGAAATTTTTTGAAATAAGGAAAATAATTGCGGGACCAAAAAGTCACCACATGACGTTTTGGTCCCATGCAGACTATAACATGAGCACGTTATAATCCACTCGCGTTACTACTTGCTAAAAGAAAAAAAAACATAAAACACAAGGTTCACCACCATTTTTATAGTCATAGGAGGGAAAAACTGGTGCAAAACTGCGAGCACATTACAAGGAGCAATCAACCAAGTGCTAAGGGTAATCGATGTTTTTTCCATGCCACCTCGCCAATCCCGCTCCTAAAGATGTCATGGAGGTAATCTAGAGGGTGTAACAGCCAAAGAAGGTAGGGTTTTTTTAATTTTTGTGAGTTTGAAAAGATTTTTTTACCTTTTCAATGTTTGATTAATTTTTTATATTGCATTTACTGTCAATGAGGTAGCACAAAACACTTGTAAATCTAGCAAATGAGGGTCAAAACAACCCTAAAAACCCTCAAAACCCTACACTTTCAAGTCCTCACCGTGAAAGAGATACATAGAAAAACTATTTAGGGCAAATAGAAGAAAATTAAAAACATCTTCAAACCCTAATTAAAATGTTAAACAATCCAAGTGCAAGCACCAATTATAGGAGAGCACTTGCAAAGTCATTAGAGATGATTATTTCTCACACTGAATCGGTGACAAACCAAATCACTGAATTTCATGACTATAGGGAGAGGTGTCGGCAATACTATGTTGATAAATTGTCTTACAAACAAGTGAAGGACCTAAAAATTACAAAATCTACATTATGTTCACACTTTATCAATCCTAAAACTGGCCAAAGATTAGAAGAGACTTGCAAACGCTTCCCTATTCATTGGTGTAGGAATGAAGATATATCAAAAAAATTGGGATAGATGGTACATGGTGTTTGACAAGCATCCATGCAACAACAATGAGGTGACACAATATTTCTTGAGAAAACTCCATTGCAAGTTCGTCCTCAAGAAGATTCCTAATTATTTTGACATTCGAGAGTTTCAGGTTAGAGGTGGTACCTCTGCCCAAGATAAAGAGGAGGCACAATGAGACCAAAACCATGTACCTAGAACCATGTTGAGGCCAAAACATGCGTCACTCCCTTTGACTTTAAAGGAGAGTGTTGAGGTGGAGACACTACATTCATTGAGTGCTCTCACACAGTCTTTAGCACAACACCACGATGATCTCACCCAGGCTGATGAGGGTGAGAGAAACAGGCATAATTTGTCCCCACATCTGTGTAGTTCATGTGGGAACATGTGCAATTATGGGACACAAGACTCGTGGTGGGACTCTCGGTAGGATGCTACGACGCAGGGGCATCATCCAATGATGGACATATCCATATTAGATGATCTTGTTCTCAGAGATGATTTCTTACAGCATACATTTGGTATTAACTCCCTGGAATATTTTACAAGTTTCATCTTGATTTAATATATTCTTATTTGAAATTTTTAATTAATTTTATATGATTATCTATATTATAAGTCAAAATTAATGTATGTAATTGTTTCCGTAATGAAATTCCAAGGTCAAAGTCTTCATCCTGCCTCTGTTAGCCGTCCATTGGTGGATTATTAGAGGAGATCAAGTCAGAAGGTATGTAATTTATCATATGATCATAAATATAGTACATATATCAATGGTAATATTGTTTAGTGACAATTTGATGATTTCAATAGGGAGCTTCACTAGCACCTCCACGGTTTCCTTGGTCCCTACATGCAGAACCACTTATACAGAGGTAAATTTAACCATTTGTAATCATTATACATTTAAATAATGTTATGTATCTATTTTGGTTGAATAACCTTGAAGTCTATTTTCAGATGTTGAATATGGAGACTCCTCATCTTCATGAGTCAGCATAGGCAGGCATTGATGCAGCCATGTTGTCTTCAAATCCTTTGACCGAGGTATGAGCCAGTAACATGCAAATGTCATGTTGTATTTCTTCTTTTATCTAATGTCATTTGATGTACATAAATGATATTTTTGTTTAGTCAATTTTGCTTCTTGATGCTTCTCATAGGAGGTCACAACTCCAACCCATCCAACCATCGACAAAGAGAGAGAAAATATGATCGAGAGGGATCATCAGGTAGTGGTAAGTGATTGATTACATATGTGATGTTATATATTTCATGTTTTCTATATCAATGTGCATATTGTTTGATTGTATAATAGGTGGAACTGCAAAAATCTTTGTTGAGGAGATCTACTCGATGAGAGAGAGAGGATGAGTCAATGATTGGCTCTCCATCTTCACGGCCAAGCAAGGGCTGCCGATTATTTGATAGAAGTCCATAGGAAACTAGATTTTGGGACATTTTTTGTATGCCTAGTGTTGGATTCTTTCCCAACTAGATGCTTGTTCCCAGTTATCCCTACAAGGTAGCCATCATTGATCAACAGGATTCCCGGGCCAGGGGCCAACAGTATAGGAGATAGACTCTATAAATATCTCCTCTTCTTCTTCAGGCTCTGTAAAACCTAGGGGGTTATTCCCTATTCAACATCCATCAGATATGCACATGAACTTACTGGAATGTTGACACAAAGCAGATAAATCCTCCTTTATGTGGACCAAAACTGTAAAATAAGTGCAAAGGGGCTATCTTTAGGCCTATACTCAGTTGTGAGACAGAGGATTTCAGTCCTAGAACTACTTCTAAAGTCCTAACGGTTTGTATTTGAAGTTTAGATTTGTATTTTGTGTTTGGATGCAAAACTGGGACCTTGGTTGTAACCTCAATACGAGACCAGACTGGTGCCTATCTTAGGGGTTAGAGTCAATAGACATACACATGTGAATGATCATCATAAACTTGAAACGATGACTGAGTTTCAAGGGCATTTTGCAGTGTCTGCCTTACAGACACTTCCCAAAACTGAGTATTCAGCTATCTCTACTTACAAACATCCTCGCTGCAATATATTCTTCCCAACACTTAACCCTAAACATTTAATCTACTCCTTGAGCAGAAGTAAAAGATCAAGCATTCAACATAGCAAACCTATATCCTAGAATCTTAAACACCCCTTAGCTGTTTAGATTCAGAAGAAGAACATATTCAATTTGGAGACAAATAATAGAATACATGCAATGAAGCATTACTCATATAAAACAACATGAAACTAGTAAATTTATGCAATGAAACATTCAACAAGTGATTCATAAACTCACAAGACAACCAAAACAGAGCCACCAATGAAGTTGTATGTTATCACAACACCAAAATTTTTCCAATTTTCAACAACAACAAAATGAGTAACACAGTCTGTGATATACAGCAAGAAAGTGTACTCAACATTAATCACATGGCAATTCAAAATTCACTAGATACAATGCATTATGAGAAATGGCGCTCAAAACATTGAATGCAGCAGGCAAAAGAGAAGGCAGGGAGTGGTTGGACTCAAGACCTGCGTCACCGCTTGGGGATTTTTATCTTCAACTGGGTAATTGATCTGTCCATCAATCGATCCAACCTTTGCAAATGTTGCCATTAATGCCAACCTACCCGCGGTTTCTTGGAATGCAACGGTCGCAAGTTCTTTGAATTTTTTCCCCGCCAAGATTTGCGGCCTTAATTTGAACGGGTGAGCTACTGGCCAATGAGATCATGCCACGTGGGTGTTTCCTGTTGATCGCTGACTTTTCAAATTATGTGAGAACTGATTGTCCCACATTCACCCTGCAATGACCTCTCCAATACTTTATAAACAAGACCACACCGAAAGATAATCGTCAGTGATTTTGCTCCCGACGACGCCAGTTTAGACCCCATCGGGGTAGCTCAAGCTGTCAGAGCAACACTCCTCACCTGCGCCGATATCGCTTGTCATACCGATGATCCCCTCAAACAATACCCTGTTGGCCAGACCCCTTACATCGGTGAACCTCCTGCTTGCTCACCTGATATGTAATGTCACTCCAATGCTACCTCCATTGGTGCAACCTGAAAAGTTGGAACAACAACTTCCTGCTCCACCGATGCCACTTATCATGCTGATTGGCGAGCCCTCGTTAGGATGACACACACTATTGGAAGAATATACTTTAGATTTGCCAATACACAGTGTCATACCGATGGTTCAACCATCACATATCCGTGTCCTCATCGGCGATTGGTAGGAGACTAGACCCAGCCACCGATACACAAGGTCACACCGAAGACCATATCGTATAACCCCCATCGGCCTGTCAGAGAAACAATTAGCAGAGCTGCCGATATGGCATGTCACAACAACATGACCCCACATTCACATATCCATTGGCCATCGGAGTAAACCCTGGCTTGATTGCCGACGTGCATTATCTCAATGATGAGCTCCTTCATCGGTACAACTTGACGGATCGGGGGAAAACTCCCCAGCCTCGCTGATGTCATCTATTACACCAATAAAACCATGAACTATACACTGTCAGGATGACACACACCATCAGAAGGAGACCTCTGAAACCTGTTGATGACCAAAGTCCGGGCGATGGGACCTTAACATCGGGAAAAGGAGGTAACAAAACAAACGGGGCCAGTCACTCAATGAGCTAAAAGGAATAAGTTATCACTTGAACAACAGAGAACCTGCTATAGGAGGTCAACTCAAAATTAGAAGATGAAGTGCAAGACCTTGAGACCTAGAACCTTTTAGGGTTTTAATGAAAAAACTTGTAGATGTTCAACTTGAAACCCTAACCCTAAGTAAGCACCACCATTGGCTCCGATTGGGGACATGCAGGTACAAGGCTGCAACAAGAACCAAACCACCTCTAGGCAGACTAGGCAAAACACAAAAAACATAGAACACCAACTATATAGAGCAATTTACAGACAATTTACAAACGTGCATAGAAGATAATCACTTATGAAAAATAAGTTTTGAGGAATTGACCGTGCACAGGCAATTCCAGTATTTCACCATTTAGTGCCTGGAGAAAATAGGAATCCTCTCCATGAGTATTGCTGATTTGGTATGGGCCCATCCATAAGGGCTCAAATTTACCATGCTTGCCCTTATCCTGGCTCCTTTTATTCCAAAAAAGGACTAAATCACCTATCTGAAATTTCCTTTCTGTAGTTCTTTTATCAAACAGATATTTCACTCTCTGCTATTTCTTGATGTTTGTCTTGTGTGATTCTCTTCTGATTTCATCTAATGCAACCATCTGATTTATCCTTTCAGTCATTGAATCTTCAATCTCTTCATCATTTTCTTGTATGAATCTATAAATTGGCAAGAGATTATTCACAGGCAACTTGGCTATTGTGCCATATACTATCTCAAAAGGTGACCTTCCAATTGCTTTCTTCACTATTATCCGGTCAGCCCATAGTGCCATTCTTAGCTTTCAATCCCATGCCCTCTTATTCTTCTCTAACATCCTTTTGATAATTTTCATGAGGCTTTTGTTGCTTGATTCTGCTTGACCATTTCCTTGTGGATGGTATGGTGGTGCATATGACAAATCAATCCCATAGTTGTTGCAAAAATCCACAAACTCACCAGATCTAAAGCACATGGCATTATCTGTGACCACTTTGACTGGCACTCCAAATCTGACAATAATATGTTCCAAAATGAAATCCATCACCACCCTGCTTGTCGCTTTCTTAGTTGGAATGGCTTCAACCCATTTAGTAAAATAATCAGTAGCAACCAAAATCCAACTATGTCCTCCACTTGATCTCTCTGAAATTTCCCCTATAAAATCAATTCCCCATTGCTAAAATGGAGCCTCCACAATTACAGTTCTAAGGGGTAATGCACCTTCATACCTGAGTTTTCCTGAGAACCTTTGATAGGGATCACACTTTCTTACCATCTTCTATGCATCTGAGAAAAGGGTGGGCCACCAGTAGCCTGCTCTAAGAATTTTGTGAGCTGTTGTCTGGGCAGTATAGTGTCCACCACACACTCCTTTGTGCATGTCATTTAAAATATCAGCAGCTTGATTTTCATCCACACATCTAAGTAGCACACCATCAGGATTCTTCCAATATAATTCTCTTTGAATAATTATGTATTTGATAGCATGTAGCTTTAAGGTCCTTTTTTGACTATCACTGAAATGGGAAGGACAATTCAAACTCTGCAAATAATACACAATATCCTTGTACCATTCAGATTCTGACATATTAACAACTTCATTTTGAACTACATTTACTTGACATGCCTCCAGATTTGATTCTGTCATCATCTTAGCTAAACCTTGTCCCCTTACCAACCTTGTGATTTGTATCTCTATATTGAATTCTTGTAACTTGTTAATCCACCTACACCTTCTTCCTGTCACTTCTTGCTGGGTGAAAATGTCCTTAACTACTGGATGGGGCACATATGCAACTATCTGAGATCCTACCAAGTAAGGCCTGAGGCTTTTGACTGCCCTAACTAATGCATAGGCCTGCTTTTCCATGATATCATATTTTAATTCAGCTGCCTGCAATGACATACTAAAGAAAGCAATAGGTTGTTCAAAACCATCTTCATTTTTCTATAATAAACATGCAGCAACAGTGTGAAAAGAAGCAAATGAGAACAACTGAAGTGACTTAAAAAAATCAGGATATTTCAACACAGGAGCTATCTTTATAGCTTCTTTGATGTTCTGAAATGATTTAGTTGCCTCATCTCCCCATTTGATAGTTGCACCCTTCTTCAACATTTTAGAAATATCCTTTGTAATCTCTGCAAAGTTGGGATTGAATCTTCTAACAAAACTGATTTGCCCAAAGAAAGATTGAATACCTTTCACTGTTTTAGGAATTTGAATTCTATCAATTGTAGCAACTCTTTCAGGATCAACCCTGACTCCATCTTTAGAAACAATGTGTCCCAATAATTTTCCTTCTGTTACCCCAAAAGCACATTTCTTTGGGTTAAGTGAAATGCCATATTCTAATTCTCTAATAAAAATTTGTTCTAGACGCATGCAATGTTGCTCCTCCTTTTTTGAATAGGCAGTTAAATCATCCTGATATACAGCCAGGATTGAGTCAATCAGTCCTGCAAAAGCAACATCCATGGCTCTCTAAAATGTAGCACCTACATTTGTTAGTCCAAATGAAATTCTCACATATACATAAGTCCCCCATGGAGTGGTGAAGGCAGTCTTGTATTGTTCAGATTCTTTTACCTTCACCTAATTATATCCTAAAAATCCATCATTCATGGATAGAAGCTCACAACCAGTTCCCTTCTGCAACATAGCCTCCATGACAGGAAATGGATAATTATCCTTTAAAGAAGATGCATTCAAGTTTCTGAAGTCTACACAAAGTCTTATGTCACCATTTTTCTTTCTAACTAGGACAAGATTGGACACCCAAGTTGAGTGTCTAATAGGCACAATTATTCTAGCCTCCCTAAGCATCACAAGTTCTTGCTGCATTTTTGGAGCTAAGGTTGGATTAAAAGGTCTTTGTTTTTATCTGAATGGCTTAGCTCCAAGCTTCAATGGAATCTCATGCTGGAATAAATCTTCTCTATAAGCTTTAAGGTCCTCATACGACCATGCAAAAACATGCTTATATTTTTTCAATAATGCTATCAACATACTCCTGATGTGTGGCTTAAGCTATTTGCCAATATATACCTTTTTGGAGGCATGGTGTGTCCCCAAGTTGATCTCCTCTAGATCATCTTTATTTGTAGGAGATGTCTTCTTAACAAGCTGATCTCTATTGTGAAAAGCTCTTTCTAAAGCAACTAACCCTCTGAGGATTTTATTTATCTTAAGCTGAATTACTTCTTTCCCCAAAAGAGTTTCTTTTCCATTCACAACTTCTAAAAAGTTTTGAAAATCAATCTCCTAGTTCTCATAATCATCTATGCAATGTAAAAACCTCAACAAATCCCTATCATCATCAAACACCTGCCAACTGCATACATTATCTGGTACTGCAGGTCTAAATTTAACCTCAACATTTGTAACATCAGATAGAGTTATATCATCTGGCCTTATTGCCACATTAGCTAGAAAATCTGCCATGACATTCTTTGATCTTTCTATCCAATTTATTGAAAATGCATCAAACAATTCTAGTGTATCCCATACAACATGCTTATACTGTTTTAATCTTTTATTTTTTGAAGCATACTTATCTCTCACCTAGGAGACAATTAAATCTGAATCTCCCAACACTTTCAGCATCTTAATCCCATGCTTCAAAGCAACATTCAGTCCTAGTAGCAGAGCTTCATATTCTGCAATATTATTTGTCCAAGCAAACTTTAATAAGAAAGATAATTTTAGAAGCTTACCTGCTGGAGACAAAAACACAACTCCAGCACCAGAACCTGTAATATCCCTTGCTATTTCAGACCTTATTTTGCTGATTTGAACCTCAAGGAATATTGTCAAACACTTCTGATGTAAACCCAATGCTTGCTGGTCTGTGTTTTCAGTCTGATATTTTTGCTTGATAATGATAGCTGAGTACTCTAAATGCTCATAAATCCAAACTACAATGTTTAAGCATTAATCTAAATGCATATATGATTTCTTTTTTTGGTATTTTCGATGCATATACATGAAAATTAGATATGAAATGCATACCTACAGCCAATTGACATTTTGTCAAACACTTGGCATGCAATCTAACATGCTGATAAGGGATGCTATAATGAAGGACATTACATTGAACAAATGGCATACAATTGATAACTCTTTTGCAATCTCTGAACACAATGATATTAAGAAATACCAGATCTATTGGTTTACAAGGGTTATGCAATACAGTGCCAAAGTCTGATATCAATGATCACCTACAACAATATGCTTGGGATAACAATGCAAACCACTAGTAATTACAAAAAGAACCTGGTAATAATGGTGCCCAAAGTGTTGAGGAAGAATCAAGCAATATCCAAGGAAAGGAGTCCCTTCCAAACCTAAATTGTAACCTCCTCCTAGCTGCCCTGTACTGTAGCATTACTGTTCATAGCACTGTAACAATCACTGTAGTGTACTGTAGCAAAACACTATAGCACGACACTGTAGCGTACTGTAGCAAACGCTGTAGCGACCACTGTAGCATACTGTAGCAAACACTGTAGCGACTACTATAGTGTTACTGTAGCGACCACTGTAGCGTTACTGTAGCAAAACACTGTAGCAGCCAATAGAAAAACTTCTGATATGCAAATTGATACCTCCAAACCCTTAGTTAATACTGCAGATTCAAGCACAAATGAAAAGACTGAAGTATCCCTTCCAATTTGCAACCCTTCGGAGGATATTTCACCACCTCAGTTATGCTAATCTATGGGAGTTTTCGTTCCCAAAGACCAAATATGCAGAAACCCTTGGCTCCACAAAACTCACCAAATGCAAATGACAATAATCAGATGCCTGGAAGCTTGCCTTGCCCCTTCCTTTATACTTTTTTCAATCCCACTTCAAGAAGCTTTTAGAAAAATAATATTATTTTATTTTAGTGACTTTATGTAATAATATTTATTTAAGTCACTTTATTAAATTAATTAAATATACGGTCACTTTATAATATTTATTTATTTAATAACCTTACAAATAATTAATTTAATTATTATCTCCCTTATTTTTCCCATCCAACTGAATCCAGGAAACCAACCATCGACCAAGTGACTGCCTCAAGAAGACCCCCTAACCATGTACATTAGCCTACGAGGGTCAGGAATAGGCTAAACCATCCGCAAACAACATCAGCTAAAAAGGGGACATTACAGTCCGCCCTCCTTGAAATTGCTTGTCCCCAAGCAATCTTGGCTACAAAGACAATTCTCCCCGCCTGGATCCCAAGGGAGGATCTGTGTAATGTCCCTGCTGTCACCAAAGAGCTCCTGTAACACCAGCACTAGCATAACTAACTGAACGTGTTGAATCAAATCAACCCCAACGCCAGATGTCGCATGAGCATAAGCATTAAGTGGAAGCAACTCTAAATACCGACAATGTTTGCTTCCCATAATTGTGCAAGCTAAGCTATCATACACACTATCTAGCATATACGCAACTGAGCTATGCGTCTGAAATAGATCATGTACATAAAGATCAAAAGTGCAACAGCAAGTAATCACCCTCATATACATGTTGCAAAACTCAATGGTGAACCCTGATTGGAACCCTGATGCACACAAAGGATTCCTCAAAATACTGGAGAGTATCCCACAACTAATGCCCAGATCCCAAATGAATCTGTAAGAAACTGCATCAAAATCTTGCTGAAAACAGCTGCAGCCATAGAACCTGCCAAAACTCAGCAAACTGTGCAATTCTGTAGCTGAAATAAACATATCACTTTTGATGTCAATCCTTGGGTCCCAGTGCCAAACTGGAAGTCCGTCACAAAGCGCACCTGTTGACTTCCACTGTACCATTCTACATAAACCACTGACATCACACCAAGAGTGGTGGAACACCTCATCAAGACCAAAATAGAGTGATGAATCAAACACGTCACCACCAGGATCCCAAAATAGAATTAGCAATCCACTACCAATGACAACTGGTGGCACCTGCTGCACCATACTGTCTGCAACTAGATCACTAATATGCCAAGAGGCTACTCCCTGATACTGAGACCTGTGGGTTATGGACCCAAACAACTGCCAGAAAAGATGAGTATCTCCTAACTCATCTACAAATGTTGGTGTCCCCACAATACTCCAACTGCCAAAGCTAGAAGAAGAGTGCTTCTGACACCAACTCATAAAGCCAGTTGCACTAATCAATGCAACTGTGGAGGGTTGATCCCTCTCAGCATCAACAGAAGTGGATATCTGTGCCTCTTCCCTCACGAGTGCACCATACAACTGCCTAGCAAGCATGAAAGCACAACCTCTATCCTTTGCCCAATTCCTATGGATGTGCTGACTAACCAAGCCATCATACGTACTGCCCCCATAATCATCCTGTAACCATGTATCTGTGCGAAATCTCTGTGACATAGAAGTAGCAAACCTTGTTGGATACATAATAGCATGATGGATAACTGACTGCTGCCCCTGCAACTAATTCCTCATACACAACTGAGTTGGGTACTTGTAGGCTCTAGTTCCATCTTCTATAGATGGCAACTCTTCATCCCACAATGGATGGTATAAGCCCCCCATCAATCCACATCGATGCATCAACCAATCATCTGCATGTGAACTAAAAGAAAGGTGATGAACTCTCCTCACTATGTAGTCATGGTAAAAATTACCAACCTCCGTCAATAGTTGACCATCATAGTCCTGCTTTGTATCCCTTGACATGGAACTAACCTTAGGGGAATCAAGTGTATTTTTAGATTCATCCCTTATTTGAATAAAGAGTCTTCTAATGTTATCTATCCTTTCTTGTCTTGCTATGTTGATGAGATTGATCTTTTCTTTCACTTTTTGAAGATGTTGTCTTGCATTGGCAGCCACTAATCTAGCCTCTTTGGCTTTTTGCAACCATTCTTCATTAATTTTTTTGGACTTCTTTACCTCTTCGATGCCAAAATATACAAAATCAGTCCTCTTATCCTTGATATCTTCATGTCTACCAAATGGTGTAGGGCTGCCATCAATGGGTGATATCATATCATTGGCTTTCTCATGATCACAAGCTCCTATCTCACAAGAATGATGGGACATAATACTGCTGTCCTCAAACAAATTAGTGATGACATCATGCCATTGTAAAATGTCTTCTTCATCATGTGTATTCAAAACACTAGTGGCTGCTCCACTAAGCAAAGGATCAACTTTGACATCCACCTTAATATCTTGGACCTTCAATGGACTTTCATATGTATGAATAACATTCATGGAAGCACCATCTGATTCTTTACCACGATAGGATGAAGCAATGCTAGACTCACTGGATGAAGCAATGCTAGACTCACCTAATGAAGCATCACAAGAAACCTTATCTTCATGTAGCTGCTCTAATGTAACTAGTTTGTCTTCACCCATCACTTGCTCTTCTTTTCCCTCATTTCCTTGTCTCTCAATCACATGCACAACACAAGATTCTTGCCCATTCAAAGAGGCTGCAATAGAAGACTGATTTTCTGATTTCTTTGGTGAAGCATGAGCCAAACTCAACTCCACATTCAACTCCTCAATCTGATTTTCCACCATAAGGAGAGCCATTTGAGAGTCTTCCAAAGATTTTCTAGTCTTCACTAGCTCCGTGGTGAGTTGATCAACCTCTTCCTCTTTCCTCTTCAATGCATCTGAATATATGACACCCAATTCAAGTAGGTGATCTCTATCGGAAAGAAGAGTTAAATAGTTATTTTTCATAATCTCCATGGCTGTCTTAAACACTTGCAAATCAGAAATTGATGAAGCCTCTTCAACACTTCTGTGTCTCCCCTCAAGTTGGACCTTCCATAGATGAATTTCCACCATCTTGTGGGAATGATCAAAATGGGACAGCACTGTAACAATCTTATCTTCACCAACCTTTAGTTGGTTCTCCAAATCAAACTTAGGGACCAAGGAAAATTCATTAGTTGAAGTTGTGGGCTGCCAATGGAGAGCTTGACTCTCATCAAAATATTCTTCTGAAGTGTCCTCATGCTGGTTTGGAACTAGAGCAGCAGTAGTTCCCAACCCAAACTCCTCATCATCCCTCAAAAAAATAGACTTAATGGATGATGAATCACTAACCTCATGCAGAGAGGTAAGATCACTCTTAGGACTATCAAAAGAGTCTCCAATCATAACCTCCATGTCACCAACTAGGAGACTCGTGCAACCCTGTCCTGTAGGATCCACTGTTTCTTCCTCTGTATCTTCTGTAACATCAACTGGGTGAAGATCAACTGAAATAGACCCGAGCTCAATACTACTGGTCCACACTTCACCTGTTACTTTTCACGCTGAATTTTTGTGAGTGCATTTAACATCAGCCCCAAAGGAATCATTAAAAGAATCCATACCATTGCTATCCTCTTGAAGAGAAGATGAAACCTGTAACCCAAAAGAAGGCATCTCTTGCTCATCACCTTTGTCCATTATGTTCTCCATAGGATCAGCTGTATGCTGGACACTAACTGCTGAAAATTCATTGTAGAGGTTTCTAGATACTTCACCTATAGAGACCTTTTGTTCCTCCTTTTTGTTTTGTGAAGTAGACCCCTTAAAAATGGATGCCATAAACCGAGCTGCTTTGTCTATGTTTGCAGGGTGTGAAAACAATTCATTCATCCTCTTCTGGTTTTCATCCAACTTATTCAAACTTTATTTAAGCTTCTCCATATTCCTGTCCCACTGCTTCTGAGTACTTGAAGTAACCATGATTAACTAGCTGATTCAATGTCCAATCTACCCAACAGGATGGCAGGACAAAAGCTCTAATACCACTGTAATATCCCTTGCTATTTCAAACCTTATTTTGCTGATTTGAACCTTAAGGAATATTGTCAAACACTTCTGATGTAAACCCAATGCTTGCTGGTCTGTGTTTTCAGTTTGATATTTTTGCTTGATAATGATAGCTGAGTACTCTAAATGCTCATAAATCCAAACTACAATGTCTAAGCATTAATCTAAATGCATATATGATTTCTTTTTGGTATTTTTCAATGCATATACATGAAAATTAGACATGAAATGCACACCTACAGCCAATTAACATTTTGTCAAACAATTGGCATGCAAACTATTATGCTAATCATGATGGATATTAATATGCACATTACATCAAATAGATGGCCTACAACTTGTCACTCCTTTATTGAGATATATTGTCTAATACAATGCTGATATGAATGGCCAAGACTCTTGGCTTTACAATGTTATGCAACTCCTAAAATCTAAGAACAAATGACAACTATGAAGCAATGCTGATATAAATATGCTAACTCATGAAAGAACCTGGAAATGTAAGCTGTTGTGAATCGATGACGAAGATGAAGGAATGGCAGCCTCAAAACAACTCATAAACATCCCTCTCAAGCCCTAATCGTGCCTCTCAAGTGTAGCACCCAGCCTTCTCATCAATCAAGAAAAGGAGTCCTGTCCAAACCCAAATTGAAACCTTCTCCTAGCTGCCCTATAATGTAGCGTTACTGTTCATGGCACTGTAGCAATCACTATAGCGTACTGTAGCAAAACACTGTAGCGCGACACTGTAGCGCTACTGTAGCAAACACTGTAGCGATCACTGTAGCAAAAACACTGTAGCAGCCAATAGAAAAACTTCTGATATGCAAATTGATACCTCCAAACCCTTAGTTAATGCTGCAGATTTAAGCACAAATGAAAGGACTGAAGTATCCCTTCCAATTTGCAACCCTTCGGAGGATATTTCACCACCTCAGTTATGCTAATCTATGGGAGTTTTCGTTCCCAAAGACCAAATATGCAGAAACCCTTGGCTCCACAAAACTCATCAAATGCAAATGACAATAATCAGATGCCTGGAAGCTTGCCTTGCCCCTTCCTTTATACTTTTTTCAATCCCACTTCAAGAAGCTTCTAGAAAAATAATATTATTTTATTTTAGTGACTTTATGTAATAATATTTATTTAAGTCACTTTATTAAATTAATTAAATATACGGTCACTTTATAATATTTATTTATTTAATAACCTTACAAATAATTAATTTAATTATTATCTCCCTTATTTTTCCCATCCAACTGAATCCAGGAAACCAACCATCGACCAAGTGACTGCCTCAAGAAGACCCCCTAACCATGTACATTAGCCTACGAGGGTCAGGAATAGGCTAAAGCATCCGCAAACAACATCAGCTAAAAAGGGGACATTACAGAACCCTCCTTTGAACAAGCTCCATCAAAGTACATGGTCCAAAGACCCTATTGATCAAGTCCTTGAATGCAAAAACATTTCTCTTTATTTCCTTGATCATCTGAGACAACTTTGAAGTTCTCACAATCCATATCCACAAAACATATATGCTCCTCTGAATCTTGCTCTTTAACTGTCTCTGGTGACCTCTCATCTTTGACTAGCTTGACATCTCTACCATTCATTGGGATCATGGCATATGATAGATCTAATTGCATACTTCCTCCAATTAATGTTGCCCATCTTCTTGACAACAGCATACTATACTGTGGCTTTATGTCAACCACTGTTATGTTCATAGTGTAAGTTTTTTCTGGATATACTGCCAGCATAAAATCCACATCCGTCATGATTCCAATAACTGGTACCTCCCTAGTATCCATTGCATAGCATTTTCCACATGCCTTATCTATTTTTAGTCCAGCTTGTTGCATGATAGCCAAAGGCATAATATTTGTTGATGCTCCTGAATCAAGCATACAATTCTTGATTACTTTTCCATTAATAACAAGGGAGACATAAAATGGTTCAACCTGTGAAGGGCATTTTGTCATTGTCATCCCCAAGTAAACTTCAGGAACTTCCTCTTCATCAACACACAAGGCTAGCTTTTTACCCTGAGTTTCAACATTCTGCTCAGCCTGACAAGCTACCCCTGAAATTAGGGACAATGCTTTATTTCTGAATTCTTCAACTTTCATCATCTCCATCAATGGAACAAGGGCCTTTATCTGAGATAAAATTTGAGCTATGTCAAAAGGAGCATAATTTTGTATAACAGTTGTAGCTTGAGCTGCGGTTTTATTCCTATCCTGAGCCGATCCAGCCTTGACTTTGATATTCTTCTGACTGTCATCCGTGGCCTAAGAATTCCTATTTTGATCCTCATTTTGGGGAACCTCATTTTATGACCTTTGAGAATCATGACTTGGTTTTTGCTTAAAATTTTTCCTATTATTATTGTTCCATTTTGTCTTATGTGATTCAGTCCCTTTATGATTATACATTGGCTGATTTACAAAGGTGTCATCCGGTTGATGTGGATCATTCACCTGAGCCTTACCCCTAAGGTTATAGTTGCTTTTGACTTGAGCCAATGCTATAGCTGTGAGAGCTCTAATCTCTTCATCAGAAGGCCTTTTCAAATTATTCAGAAAGATGCGTGAATCTTGAGCATATGCATAATTATCTTCATCTTCCTCATCACTGGAAATTTGTCGACAGACCTGAGTCCCATAACTCCAGTTTTCATCAGCATCATAAAAGGAATATTCCCCATTTGTGGACAACATATTGACATTATCATCCTACATGTAATGCGGCTCATTACACTCATCACAGGCAACAACATTATCATATAGAGATTGAGCAATCATACATTGTGATTGTGAGTGAGGCATTTGACAGATTATGCACCATGGAGTATCATCAACAATATTAATAGCTTTCTTCAAAGGATCAGGAGTCTCTTTGACATGTTGAGTTCTTTGATTAGTGTTGCTATTTGGGAGACTAGGTTTGCCATTATGCCAATTAGTGTTATATGGCATATCATGCAATGATGGCCTCTTCTCTTGCCTTTGATAAATCTACCTTTCAGGACCTATCCCTTTCTCATTCTTAGCAAGTCTGTAACTTAGGTCCTTAACAACAGATGTCAACTTATCTAATTTGTCTTCAGAAGTAGATGCATTACCTTGAGTACTTTGAAGCTTGTTTGGATTTTGTAGAATCTTCACATCATCCCTTCTGTTTGTTTTACCAGATGCTTTCCTGTTATTCTCAATATTTGTTGCAATTCTAAAAGCATCCCTGAGGCTAGCAGGACCCTTATCTCTTAACCCATAAGCTGTTTTAGCATCAAAAGCATTTATGTATAACACCACACACATTGGTTCATTAGGCCTCATGTGAAATGGTAATTTGTTCAACACTTTAGTGAATCTAGCATTAAAATCTGCAACCTGCTCATTTGACCCCTTAGTAATACTGGTGAATTCATTTATGAAAAAGCTTGGGTCAGTCTTATCACCATACTGCTCCTTAAAAATTCTTCTGAAATCATCCCATGATGAGACACTCTGGTCAGGTAGATTTTTATACCATTCTCTAGCTTTATCAACTAAGGATTGCATAAACAATTTCATGAATACATCTTCATGTTCAACCTCAAAGTTGTCCATAACATTCTGAAAAGCTTTCAAATGATCTTCACCTGACAAAGTATTATTTCCTGAAAACTTTGGTATTTGAAGCCTTACATGCTTATCAATAGGATTAGGGTAACCAGGAATGCCATTAAAACTAACTGCCTAAATCTATCCAATTGCATAGGCTGCCTATCAAACTGATTAACATTTGCATTCCTATTAGGATTTTGATTTCTCATATTGTTCATTGGTACCCTAACATTATTTGTATTTTGTCTTTGATCATTATGTCGATTCTGAGCTTCATTTCTTTGCTAGTTTCTCAGCACATTTGCATTATCAAGGGTGGGAATTGAATCATGTTGAGCAGTTCTCAGAGCTTGCACCTTTTGTCTCATATCATCTCTAATCTTCACAGCCTGCAAGTATTCTAATTCAGGCCTCATGCTCCTGATTTCCTCAGCTAATTCTTCATCTTTGGGCATAGAAGAGGATGGTCCTTTTCCATTTTGGTCATCATCATCATCCCTTGGGGATTCAGCCTCTTTAAATCCGTCAGGGGGATCTAAGAAAGGGTGTTCCTGAAACACCTCTTATCTCATTCTCAATCTATCACCCTGTTGTCTTTCATACATATCTTGAATCTCAGCCTCTATATTTGAAAAATAATGTGCTTACTTCTCTGAGGATCTAGGATTATCTTGAATATTATCATTTCTTCTAGGGTTGGGGGAACCTTCTTGACTGGCTTGAATAGTCCCTTTTCTCCTATACATCATTTTTATGGGTAATTCTTCAAACAAAGGATTGCGCAGGGATCTTCTCCCTTGCATATAAATTTTACTTTACTGGTTGGGAGATTAGTTCAGAGTCGCCACCTCTAACTAGGAATTAGTTTCACTTTTGAAACAAGATTCTTACACACAACACTCCCCAGTGGAGTCACCAAAATCTGTTGGTGACTCAGATGGGAATAAATTCACTCTTTCTTTTCACTCCCCAATAGAGTCACCAAAATCTGTTGGTGACTCGGATGGGCACAAATTCACTCTTTCTCTTCACTCCCTAGCAGAGTTGCCAAAATCTATTGCATTCCTTCCCAACTGGATGCTTGTTCCCAGTTATCCCTACAAGGTAGCCATCATTGATCAATAGGATTCCTGGTCCAAGGGCCAATAGTATAGGAGATAGACTCTATAAATATCTCCTCTTCTTCTTCAGGCTCTGTAAAACCTAGGGGGGTATTCCCTATTCAACATCCATCAGATATGCACATGAACTTACTGGAATGTTGACACAAAGCAGATAAATTCTCCTTTATGTGGACCAAAACTATAAAATAAGTGCAAAGGGGCTAGCTTTAGGCCTATACTCAGTTGTGAGACAGAGGATTTCAGTCCTAAAACTACTTCTAAAGTCCTAACGGTTTGTATTTGAAGTTTAGATTTGTATTTTGTGTTTGGATGCAAAACTGGGACCTTGGTTGTAACCTCAATACGAGACCAGACTGGTGCCTATCTCAGGGGTCGGAGTCAATAGACATACACATGTGAATGATCATCATAAACTTGAAATGATGACTTAGTTTCAAGGGCATTTTGCAGTGTCTGCCTTACAAACACTTCCCAAAACTGAGTATTCAGCTATCTCTTCTTACAAACATCCTCGCTGTAATATATTCTTCCCAACACTTAACCTTGAACATTTAATCTACTCCTTGAGCAGAAGTAAAAGATCAAGCATTCAACATAGCAAACCTATATCCTAGAATCTTAAACACCCCTTAGTTGTTTAGATTCAAAAGAAGAACATATTCAATTTGGAGACAGATAATAGAGTAAATGCAATGAAGCATTACTCATATAAAACAACATGAAACCAGTAAATTTATGCAATGAAACATTCAACAAGTGATTCATAAACTCACAAGACAGCCAAAACAGAGCCACCAATGAAGTTGTATCTTATCACAACACCAAAATTTGTCAAATTTTCAACAACAACAAAATGAGTAACACAATCTACTATATACAGCAAGAAAGTGTACTTAACATTAATCACATGGCAATTTAAACTTCACCAGATACAATGCATTATGAGAAATGGTGCTCAAAACATTGAATGCAGCAGGAAGAAGAGAAGGCAGGGAGTGGTTGGACTCGAGACCTGCGCCGCCGCTTGGGGATTTTCATATTCAAATAGGTAATTGATCTGTCCATCGATCGATCCAACCTCTGCAAATGTTGCCATTAATGCCAAACTATCCGTGGTTTTTTGGAATGCAACGGTCGCAAGTTCTTTGAAATTTTTCCCCGCCAAGATTTGAGGCCTCAATTTGAACAGGCGAGCTGCTGGCCAATGAGATCATGCCACGCGGGCGTTTCCTGTTGATCGCTGACTTTTCAAATTATGTGAGAACTGATTGTCCCACATTCACCCTGCAATGACCTCTCCAATACTTTATAAATAGGACCACACCGAAAGATAATCGTCGGTGATTTTGCTCCCGACGATGCCAGTTTAGACCCCATAGGGATAGCTCAAGTTGTTGGAGCAACACTCCTCACTTGCGCTGATATCACTTGTCATACCAATGATCCCCTCAAACAATACCCTGTCGGCCAGACCCCTTACATCAGTGAACCTCCTACTTGCTCACCTGATATGCAATGTTACTCCAATGCTACCTCCATCGGTGCAACCTGAAAAGTCAGAACAACAACTTCCTACTCCACCGATGCCACTTATCACGCCGATCAGTGAGCCCTCGTTGGGATGACACACACTATCGGAAGAATATACTTCAGGTACGCCGATACACAGTGTCATACCGATGGTTCAACCATCACATATCTATGTCCTCATCAGTGATCAGCAGGAGACTGGACCTAGCCACCGATACACAAGGTCACGCCGAAGACCATACCATATAACCCCCATCGGCCTGTCGGAGAAACAATTAGCATAGCTGCCGATACGGCACGTCACAGTGACATGACCCCACATTCACATATCCATTGGCCATCAGAGTAAACCCTGGCTTGATTACTGACGCGCATTGTCTCAGCGATGAGCTCCTTTATCGATACAACCTGACGGATTGGGGGGAAACTCCCCATCCTCGCCAATGTCAACTGTTACACTGATAAAACCATGAACTATACACTGTCGGGATGACACACACCATCAGAAGGAGACCTCTGAAACCTGCCGATGACCAAAGTCTGGGCAATGGGACCTTAACACCGAGAAAAGGAGGTAACAAAATGAAGGGGGCCAGTCACTCAATGAGCTAAAAGACATAAGTTATCACTTGAACAACAGGGAACCCGCTATAGGAGGTCAACTCAAAATTAGAAGATGAAGTGCAAGACCTTGAGACCTAGAACCTTTTAGGGTTTTAATGAAAAAACTTGCAGATGTTCAGCTTGAAACCCTAACCCTAAGTAAGCACCACCACCTAGATTGCTTTGTATCCATACTTTTGTATGTTACCAATGTATATTTTTGTATATGCCTATATGGCTTTGTTTGGACATGCCTATATGGCTTTCTATATAGACTAGATGTTATGTTCATGACATTATGTATATGACAGTTTATATTAAATATTTAATATGATGATCAATTATCCTTACAAGAATTTGGTTTTACACATGCTAATTGCATTTGCTTGAAAGTTTATAAATCATTTTCAAATAATCCATTTTGTGCAGTCAATTCGGCCCCACGAGCCGTGGAATGCAAAATCTCACTCCTAGTACCTTTTAAATTTGCCGGTAGCCTGCTGCTTAGAATGACTGAGACACTTGATGTACGAAACAAGACCTCCCTTAGAATTTACCTATCCATCCGGACGTGTTGGCGTAGTCATTTTGACCCCACAACTTGTGGAATGCAAAATTTTAGTTCTAGCACCTTTCAACTTTGTCGATAGCCTACTGCCTTGAATGACTGGGACACTTGGCACATTAAAAGAGACCTCCCCTAGCATTTACCCACCCACCCTGACATGTTGGCATAGTAGGTCCAGTCCCATGAGAAGCACAAAAAAAAATATGGCACCTGGCAAGGTTGTAATGCATGAAATTGAAGCATACTTCAAGAATGCATTTGACTTCGACATGGTCAAAAGGATTTGAGTTGACCAAAATTGAGAGAGGTTAATGTGGATGAGCCCCACGTGCACCTGTAGGTCCAAATGGAATGTTCCCATCTAGCACAAACTCTAAGAACTACTCTATCATAGTTTGGCGTTTTGTTACTCTTAGGGATCTTAAGGGACTTTGTCGGTAGCTTGTTGCCCTAAAAGACTATCAAGCTTGGTACATAAAACAAGACCTCCCCTAGCATTTACCGACCCACCCCAATGTGTTGGCACAATCAATTCAGTCCCACGATGAGAAGAACAAAAAATATGGCACTTGGCAAGGTTGTGCTGCATGAAATTGAAGCATTTTTCAAGAATGCATTTGATGTTAGCATGGTCAAACGGATTAGATTTGACCAAATCCAAGAGAGATTATTATGGATGGACCCAACCATGTGCTCTTGTCAGTCCAAATGAAATGTTCCCAGCTGCCATGAATTCCAAGAACTGCTACGTCATAGTTTGGCAGTTTTTTGCTCTTAGGGATCTTAAGGGACTTTGTCAGTAGCCTGCTACCCCAAATGAGTGGGACACTTGGTACATGAAATGAGACCTCCCCTAGTATTTACCTACCCAATCAGATGTGTTGGTGCACATGGTTCAACCCCATGACCTGTGGAATGCAAAATTTAAGTCCTAGTACCTTTCAATTCCATGAAACTGAAGTCATTTTGCAAGAATGCATTTGATTTTGACACGGTCAAATGGACTAGAGTTGACCAAAACCTAGAGAGTTTATTTTAGATGGACCCCATGTTCACCTGTAGGTCCAAATGGAACATTTCAACCTGCCACGAATTCTAAGAACTGCTCTATCATAGTTTGGCATTTTTTGCTCTTAGGGATCTTAAGGGACTTTGCCAGTAGCCTGTCGCCCCGAACGACTAGGACGCTTGGAACATGAAAGGAGACATCCCCTAGCATTTACTCACCCACCCCAATGTGTTGGTGCAATCAATTTGGTCCCACGAGCTATAGAATGCAAAATATCACTCCTAGCACCTTTCCACTGCATGAAACTGAAGCATTTTGCAAGTACTCCTAAGCCATAAACCCTAAACCCTAAATAATGCCCCTAAACCTTAACTCCAAATACGTAAACCCTAAACCCATATCTCCCTATCTTTATTATCCCTCTATGGTTCAATCTCTCTACCTATGTCTCTGGCCATGTCCCTCAACCTCTATCTCCCTATCTCTTCCCTCGGTCTCCTCTATCTCTCCCTATTGGTCTTGTTTCTCTCTAAACCCTAAACTAAACCCTTAAAACATAAACCTAAGTAACCCTAAACCTCTATCTCCCTATCTCTCCCAATATATATTGGTCCCCTCTATATATCTCTCTAAACCATAAACCCTAAACTTGAGCAACCCTAAACTCATAAACCTCAAATAATGCCCCTGACCCCTAAACCCGAAACTTGAGGAACTAGGCTAAACCCCTAAACCATAAATAGATCCCCTTTAACCCTAACCCCTAAACCCTAAACTTGAGCAACCCTAAACTCATAAACCCTAAATAATGCCCCAAAACCTGAGCAACCATAAACCTCTCTCTCTCTCTCCACCCTCTCTCCCTCTTCCTCCCTCTTCCTCCCTCTCCCTCTCCCTTATCAACAAAGAACATGGATAAAAGAAAACTAGGACATGAAAAGAAGGATGAGGACATAAATTGGGTGAAAACAAGATAAAATGAAAGTTCATTGGATGGGAAGAATGATGATGAGAGGTGGAAAATAGTAAAATAGGGAAAAATTGGTGGGATCTAAAGGGAAATTGGAAAGGAAAAGGAAAACTAGGAAAGCTAGGAGACCTATTTTGGCAAGAGACACTACTAGGCATGTTAGGTGTTGTCATTAATGGCAACTAAATCTATCTTACACATCTTCATTTCATTAGTGGATCATACCAGAAATCAGATTGCAGATTTGTCTAAGTCTGGATAGACAAGAACAGGGCATATGACAGGGTTCAACATCCTAGTCCACATTTCTCCACGGGCAATCATATTGTGTTGTAGATCTGAGGGAATGTTTAGGGATGTTAGGGCTACCTAAATATAAGATTTTAGGCTCCGATGATGAAGGGATTGAAAGTTAAAAGCATTTGAGTATCAGGTTCTGGTTAAACAGTGAAGAACAGGTTGACTTGGTGTTTAATCATTGTTTGGATGAAGAAAGTAATTCAAGAGATCCAGTAGTATTAGCTGACATGTCGAGTGACTTGGATACATAATTTTTGGTCCACATTGATGTGTGTGCATGGATTTAGCCAATAGAATAGTGTTCTTGAATTAAATTTCCAAGTTTTCCTAAGGCCAACTGCAGTTGGTGAAATTTCATGTAGCGGATATGTATGATCGATGGATTCGAGCTTTTTGGAGTGTGAAGATGAGAATATGAATGGCAAGTTGAGAAGAAGAGCAGTATCAAGTGTGAAGTAAAGAGATCTAAGCTTCGGATCATGGCAGAATAGTGAAGCAAGGTAGAGAGAGATGAAGTGTGTAAAGTCAATATACTGAGCTCAACCGGAACTGCAATTTTGCATTCTTAGATGCTATTCTTCAGTTCAAATTTCTTGTGAACTTTTGTAATTAATTTTGTAGGTAGTGAGCCTCCTTTGAGAAGTGAGCTCTGGGCAGTGTGCCTTGAAGGCACGTGCCTTCCCATTTTTAATACTTTTAATAGAGTATAAATTCTTGTGGGTTAACCCCCACCGTGGTTTTTCCCTTAACCGGGTTTCCACGTAAAAATCTTGGTGTTATATGTGTTGATTATGTTTCTACTCATGTGTTGTTGATTTATGCTTTCATGGTTATATCATTAATCTCTTAATAAGTGTGGAAGAAGATTAGATACAGCAAAAGATAAAGTTTTAAGACAACTGATTCACCCCCCTCTCAGTTGTCTGCCCTTATTTCAACAATTGGTTTCAGAGCTTGGTTCCTTAGAAGAAGTTTAATAGCTTGAGGAAGATCTGGGAAGGTGTTTTCAATGGGTTCATTCAAGCATTCTAATGGTATCAATCAACAACTCCAAGTAGCCTTAGATGATCTTGATATGTCTAGAGTAGAAATTAGAGATCTACAAGAGAACCTTAAAGATGCTGAAGTTTTCATTGAAACCTTAAAAGGACAACTGAGAAAATCTAATGAAAAAAGAAGGGAGATACTTCATCAGCTAGCAAATCAGAATGAAGACAATGACATGGATGAGGCCGTAAAGGAGAAGACAAAAGAATGTGAGAAGCTAGCAAAAGAGGTTGTCCTAAAACATGAGATGGAATTTGGGGTGATGAGACTAACCAAGGAAATTGAGGAAAGGAAGAAGACTGGGGAAAAACTGAATCAATCTCTGAAAGAAAGAATAGAAGAATGTTGTAGATTGGATAGGATAATTGGCCATCTAGAGTCTGATCTACAAGAAACCAGAGACCATGAGGAAGAACTTGAAAGACAAATTGTTATTCTCAAACATGACCTAGAAGTTGCAAATGAGTACAAAGAGAAGTTTAAGATAAGATCAACTAAACTTGAAGTGTTGCTTGATAGTCAGAAGATGGTAGATGATAAGCATGGTCTGGGATATGAGAAAGGTGAAAGCTCTAGATCTGGTCAAAGAAATCCTAAATGAAGGAATCAAAGAAACAGACCTAGAAGACCTCTGGTAAGACAACCTAATGCCTAAAGGTATCCAGCTTTCAATGGAAATTGTTTCAATTGCAATAAATTTGGTCATAAAGCTACTTAGTGTAGAAGTAGAGTGAATCAAAATGGTCCATCTTTCTCCAGTCAATGCTTCAATTGTAAAAGGTATGGTCATAGATCCAATGAATGTAGAAGTATGACAATGAGCTACTCTAACAACAGAAGAAATGTCAATTCTTTTAATGGCAACTGTTTTGCATGCAATAGATTTGGACACATGGCTAACCAGTGTAGGTCAAGAGGAAATCAAATAAATGAACAAAGAAATGTTGTGTGCTTCAATTGCAACAGATCCGGTCATATTGCAAGATTCTGCAGAAGTAGGAATGATGATAGAAAAGGTCCGGTAAGCAAAAACCAAAATATGCAAGGACAAGATAAAGGCAAGGGTAAAGTAAATGTGAATGAGATCCAAAATGAAATGAACAAAACATGGATAAAGAAAGGTGAAGTGAATGATGGTGATGGGTCCACACTGGAATCTAGTGCTATTAATTCCTTCGGGAATTGAAATAGGAGCTCTGGCTCAGGGGGAGTTGCATTGAAAATCTAATTACCCTTGCCAACAAGTGGGTGCCTGAATTTGGCACAACAAATGAAGAAAGTGAAGCCTATTGCAGATCTATTGAAGCAAAATCTGGAGGAAAAGAAGCTAATGCGATTGATTGCGAAGCAATTGAAGATTAACTATATGCAGAAATAATCTAACCAGATGTATTAGGGCAAAGCATTTATTATAATGAAGAATTAGGTTTTGTGGAGGATAAAAGGTCATTTATTCAAACACTTGAATCATTTTGCATTCGAAGAGAACAAGGAGAAGAACACCTAAGCTGAAATTTTAGAGATTTAAAGTGTGAAGAATGAATTCAGTAGCTAACCCTAATTTGGTGAAGAAAAAGGTATTTCTCTGCGAAGCTTTGAACTTGTAACCTTCTGTAATGGCTACTCTGGTTGTGAACATCATTAAGTGACCTAGGTCAAAGTTTAAGAAGAATCCTGTCAAATCCACTGAAGTTGATCTAAGGGGAACATTTTCTAGGATTCCATATGGAGTTCTGCACACAAAGGATATTAGGGCTTATATTCACGCACCTCTAGAGGAGCATGGAGACTCAAGGTTTGCTGATCTATTCATGAATCACTTCAAAGGTGATGATTTTGATCTCAAACCAAAATACAAAGTCCTAAAAGACAAGAAGTTCATAAAATTTGTTGAGTTTCTGTGTTTTTTAGAGGACGAGTGGGTTCGGTATGTTTTGAGCCACATCCATGATGAGTTTCTATGGTTGAATCATCCATTCAAGATCACAAAATATGCAATAAGGGCAGTTACAGGATTGAATTCAACTGGTACTCTACCTCAGTTGAAGGCTGTGAAGAATCAAGAAGTCTCAGAGGCAACCGAATCAAAATTTGACAAGAGAGCCATGACTATAAATGACATAGAGGATCATGGAGTCAGATTCGCATCAATGGTGATAGGATACATGATATATTACTCTAGTAGAGAAAATTTAGTTTCTGGAATAGCCATTTATGCTGCATATAAGATGGTAAAAGAAGGTGCAGACTATAATCTTTATGAACTGTGTTGACCCAACTTATGGACAATATAAGCAAGATAAAGAAGGATAAGAAGTACTCATTCAAATATGGTACGCTAATCATGTGTCTTTTCATTTATTTCTTGACTGAACTCCTTGGGAATAAGAATATATATTGGTCCAAAAACCAACCAGTAGTAGTCCAGATTAGAAATAATTTGATTTGTTTGGGTAGTTATGATGCAGAAAAGACTGCACTTTAGGGATTCTTCAAAAATTTCTAGAGTATAATATAGGCTAGGGAGAGAATACCTAGAGCTGTGGTTGAAAAATACAAGGACACCATTTGTTTTATGGTTACTATTGATCAGTACAAAATGGAAGCAGTGGAGCCTAGAGTTGTGTGGATCATGCCAACGGGGTATGAAGTGGATGGAAAGGTAGCAGAGTTGTATGCACAACATCTATTGAGCTAGCCTAGGGATCTAGCTGAGGAGAGATTTGAAATATATAAAGAGATTTCACTAAAACTACATCTTGAATTCAAGGCTCCTGAAACCAAACGGAAAGAAAGGAAAGAAGTTGAGAAATTGGTTGAGAATCTAGGCCTTACTAAGGAAGCTGTGAGGCAATTCAGGTAAAGAACAGAAAAGGATAAAAAGGAGAAGTAGGACAGGGAACAGGAAAGTGTTTTGGTAAAACCTCCTTCTAAGTCAAGGTCTACTAGGAGTTCTAGTTTAACCTCTGGTGTGTCACCTTCTCCTGCTATAGAAAAACCTACTGGAAAGGAGAAAAAGGACAAAGGTAAAGGGCAAAAGAACATATATCAGTGTGGAGAAAGTTGATGGAGAAGAAACTAATAATGAAATTGATTCCTCCATAACAAATGTTGAGGAGTTGAAAGAAAGTAAAAAACCAGCTGACATCTTTGCTCTAGAAGTTGAAATGCTAAATAAAGGAGATAAAGAGATGGTGGAGGAAGTTAATGGTATAGAGGACACTCAAATTCCTCTAGACCAATCTACTAGAGAATTTACAGAGATGAATACAGAAGTAGATGCTCCTGGCGAAGATGACTCTGTGAAGAATAAAGAGTAAGAAGCAAAAGAGGTTAAGGACAAGGATGAACAAGAAGGAGAAACAACAGAGAATATTAAAGAGAAAAGTAAGATGATAGTACCAGCAAGGATCTGAAAGATGGAACTATATTTTTGGCAAGAGCCACTGCAAATGCAGTGAAGAAACTACTTGAGAAAGACAAGCTTGAGTTTGATGAACTGAAGCTGATTTAAGGACCTATCAATTTTGACACTCTTTCCCCTCTACAAAAGATGAAGTTAGCATCTGTGGCACAAGCAAAAGCAAGAGAGGAGATTCTAAAAAACTTACATTGAGGACAGTGAGTTGCTTGTTCTTGCCTCTGAAATTTTGGAAAAGATTATGCCAACCTTTCAAGAGGATTCATTCGACTCTCCCTTCTATCAATTGAAGAGTCTGATAAACTCTGTAAGTACTCATTTTGAAACCTTAGAGAAGTCAATAGAAGTTAAAGTCAAAAATGAATAAAATGAGAAGAGATTTGTTGAAATAAGGAAAATAATTGTGGGACTAAAAATTCACCACATGACTTTTTGGTCCCATGCAGACTATAACACGAGCATGTTATAATGCACTCGCATTATTACTTGCTAAAACAAAAAAAACATAAAACACAAGGTTGGCAACCATTTCTATAGTCATAGGAAGGAAAAACTAGTGCAAAACCGCAAGCACATTACAAGAAGGAGCAATCAACCAAGTGCTAAGTGTAATCGATGTTTCTTCAATGCCACCTCGACAATCCTACTCCCAAAGACATCATGGAGGTAATCTAGAGGGTGCAGTAGCCAAAGAAGGTAGGGTTTGCTTAATTTTTGTGAGTTTGAAAAGATTTTTTACCTTTTCAAAGTTTGATTGATTTTTTATATTGCATTTACAATCAATGGGGTAGCACAAAACACTTGTAAATCCAACAAATGAGGGTCAAAACAACCCCAAAAACCCTCAAAACCCTGCACCTTCACGTCCTCACCATGAAAGAGATACATAGGAAAACTATTTAGTACAAATAGAAGAAAATAAAACACATCTTCAAACCCTAATTGAAATGTTAAACAATCAAAGTGTAAGAACTGATTATAGGAGAGCACTTTGCAAAGTCATTAGAGATGATTGTTTCTCACACTGAATCAGTGACAAACCAAATCACCGAATTTCATGACTATAGGGAGAGGTGTCGGCAATACTATGCTGACAAATTGTCTTACAAACAAGTGAAGGACCTAAAAATTAAAAAATCTACATTATGTTCACACTTTATCAATCCTAAAACTGGCCAAAGATTAGAAGAGACTTGCAAACACTTCCCTATTTATTTGTGTAGGAATGAAGATATATCCCAAAAAATTAGGATAGATGGTACATGGGGTTTGACGAGTGTCCATGCAACAACAATGAGGTGTCACAATATTTCTTGAGAAAACTCCATTGCAAGTTTGTCCTCAAGAAGATTCCTAATTATTTTGACATTCGAGAGTTTCAGGTTAGAGGTGGTAGCTCTGCCCAAGATAGAGAGGAGGCACAATGAGACCAAAACCATGTACCTAGACCCATGTTGAGGCCAAAACATGTGTCACTCCCTTTGACTTTGAAGGAGAGTGTTGAAGTGGAGACACTACATTCATTGAGTGCTCTCACGCAGTCTCTAGCACAACACCACAATGATCTCACCTAGGCCGATGAGGGTGAGAGACACAGGTGTAATTTGTCCCCACATCTATGCAGTTCATGTGGGAACATGTGCGATTATGGGACGCAAGACTCGTGGTGGGACTCTCGGCAAGATGCCTCAACATAGGAGCATCATCCAGTGATGGACATATCCATATTAGATGATCTTGTTCTCACAGATGATTTCTTAAAACATACATTTGGTATTGACTCCCAGGTAATATTTTACAAGTTTCATCTTGATTTAATATATTATTATTTGAAATTTTTAATTAATTTTATATGATTATCTATATTATAAGTCAAAATTAATGTTTATAATTGTCTGCACAATGAAATTCCAGGGTCAGAGTCTTCATCCTGCTTATGTTAGCCATCCATTGGTGGGTTATGAGAGGGGATCAAGTCAACAGGTATGTAATTTATCACATGATCATAAATATAGTACATATATCAATGGTAATATTATTTTGTGACAATTTGATGATTTCAACAGGGAGCTTCACTAGCACCTCCACGATTTTCTTGGTCCCTACATGCAGAACCATTTATACGAAGGTAAATTTAACCATTTGTAATCATTATGCATTTAAATAATGTTATGTATCTATTTTGGTCGAATAACCTTGAACTCTATTTTCAGACGTTGAATATGGAGACTCCTCATCTTCGTGAGTTAGCTCAGCCGGGCATTGATGCAACCATGTTGTCTTCAAATCCTTTGACTGAGGTATGAGCCAGTAACATGCAAATGTCATTTTGTATTTCTTGTTTTATCTAATGTCATTTGATGTACATAAATGATATTTATGTTTAGTCAATTTTGCTTCTTGATGCTTCTCACAGGAGGTCACATCTCCAACCCATCCAACTACAGACGAAGAGAGAGAAAATATGACCGAGAGGGATCATCAGGTAGCAATAAGTGATTGATTACATATGTGATGTTATATATTTCATGTTTTCTATATTAATGTGCATATTGTTTGATTGTATAATAGGTGGAGCAGCAAAAATATTTGTCGAGGAGGTCTACTCGACAGGAGAGAGAGGATGAGTCACTGATTGGCTCTCCATCTTCATGGCCAAGAAAGGGCCACCGATTATTTAATAGAAGTCCATAGGAAACTAGATTTTGGGACATTTTTTGTATTCCTAGATGACTTTGCATACATACTTTTGTATGTTACGAATGTATATTTTTGTATATGCCTATATGGCTTTGTTTGGACATTGCTATATGGCTTTATATATAGACTAGATGTTATGTTCATGACATTATGTATATGACAGTTTATATTAAATATTTAATATGATGATCAATTATCGTTATAGGAATTTGGTTTTACACATGCCAATTGTATTTGCTTGAAATTTTATAAATCATTTTCAAATAATCCATTTTGTGCAATCAGTTCAACCCCACGAGCTGTGGAATACAAAATCTCACTCCTAGCACCTTCTGACTTTGCTGGTAGCTTGCAGCCCAGAATAACTGAGACACTTGGTGCACAAAATGAGACCTCCCCTAGCATTTACCTATCCATCCGGACATGTTGGCATAGTCATTTTGACCCCACGACCTGTGGAATGTAAAATTTCAGTCCTAGCACCTTTCAACTTTGTCGATAGCCTACTGCCTCGAATGACTAGGATGTTTGGCACAAGAAAAGAGACCTCCCCTAGTATTTTCCCACCCACCCTAACATGTTGGGACAGTCAGTTCAGCCCCATGAGGAGTATAAAAAAATATGGCACCTGGCAAGGTTGTGTTGCATGAAACTAAAGCATTTTACAAGAATGCATTTGACTTCGACATGGTCAAACAGATTTGAGTTGACCAAAATTGAGAGAGGTTAATGTGGATGAACCCCACATGCACTTGTAGGTCCAAATGGAATGTTCGCATCTGCCACGAATCCTAAGAACTGTTATGTCATAGTTTGGCATTTTGTTGCTCTTGGGGATCTTAAGGGACTTTGTCGGTAGCTTGCTGCCCCGAATGACTGGGAAGCTTGGCACATGAAACAAGACCTCCCCTAGAATTTAATCACCCACCCCATGGTGTTGGCATAATCAGTTCAGCCCCACGATGAGAAGAACAAAAAATATGGCACCTGACAATGTTGTGTTGTATGAAATTGAAGCATTTTGTAAGAATGCATTTGATTTCAGTATGGTCAAACAGATTTGATTTGACCAAATCCAAGAGAGGTTATTATGGATGGACCCGGCCACATACTCTTATAGGTTCAAATGAAATATTCCCACCTGCCATGAATTCTAAGAACTGCTACGTCATAGTTTGGTAATTTTTTGCTCTTGGGGATCTTAGGGGACTTTGTTGGTAGCCTGCTACCCCAAATGAGTGGGACACTTGGTGTATGAAACGAGACCTCCCCTAGTATTTACCTACCCAAGCAGATGTCTTGGTACAATTGGTTCAACCCCATGACCTATGGAATGCCAAATTTCAATCCTAGAACCTTTCCATTGCATGAAACTGAAGTCATTTTGCAAGAATGCATTTGATTTCAGCATGGTCAAATGGACTGGAGTTGACCAAAATTGAGAGAGTTTACTATGGATGGACACCACGTTCACCTGTAGGTCCAAATGGAACATTTCCAATTGCCACAAATTCTAAGAACTACTCTATCATAGTTTTGCATTTTTTGCTCTTAGGGATCTTAAGGGACTTTGTCGGTAGCCTGCTGCCCCGAATGACTAAGACGCTCGACGCATGAAACGAGACCTCCCCTAGCATTTACTCACCCACCTCAATGTGTTGGTGTAGTTAGTTTGGCCCCACGAGCTATAGAATGCAAAATATCACTCCTAGCACCTTTTCACTGCATGAAACTGAAGCATTTTACAAGTACCCCTAAGCCATAAACCCTAAACCCTAAATAATGCCCCTAAACCTTAAATCCTAACCCCTAAACCCTAAACATGATCAAACCTAAACCCATATCTCCCTGTCTCTATCATCCCTCTACCTCTCAATCTCTCTACCTATGTCTTTGGCCATGTCCCTCAACCTCTATCTCCCTATCTCTCCCCTCGGTCTCCTCTATCTCTCCCTATCTGTCTTGTTTCTCTCTAAACCCTAAACTAAACCCTTAAACCATAAACCCAAGAAACCCTAAACCTTTATCTCCCTATCTCTCCCAATATCTATTAGTCCCCTCTATATATCTCTCTAAACCCTAAACCCGAGCAACCCTAAACCCCTAAACTCTAAATAATTCCCCTAAACCCTAACCCCTAAACCATAAACCCTAAACTTGAGCAAACTTAAACTCATAAAAATCAAATAATTCCCATGACCCCTTGTTAGTCAACAGATTTGTCCTTCGAAAATAAATGTAGAAAATGACTCAAGACGCCTAGGAAGAAGAACAAACAGTACTAACAGTTGGAGAAGTTGTCATTGGGTTGACAACCTTCCTCTAAATTTTTAGAGGTACAGTGCCCTCCTAAGATATGCAATGAATAAAAATATGGGGTGTGCTTTTAACCAAAAAGTAGGAAAGGTGCTTTAACATCTAGCCATCACCATGAAATAGATGTGCATGACCGATTTCAAAAAGAAATAAATGCAGATAAATGATACACAACCCACCTATCCAACATTCACAAACAAGGATAAATTGATTTAAAGATACAACTATATTCCTCTTTAACACATACCAACATAAAAAGAAGCAATATTGAAAATAGATTACAAATTGACACAAAAACAATTGCAATCATAGAAGATACTTGGAGACACAACGTTCTATAAGTAATTCTTCATTTCTTCAATATAAAAAAACTCAAAGTTTCTACAATGCCTCCATACATAAGCTGAGTTAAGAAAAAAATAACTGGAAAATGAGACAGAATAAACTTGCTCTCCTTCCCCTGTTCACAGACAGCCGGAAAAAGATGCCTTCACTTCGAAAGCCCTTCACCTTATATAATTTTCAAAACTTCCCCATAAACTATAACTGTTCGAAACAGTCTATTTTGAGTAACAGTTATCAAGAAAGTGACCTCAAAAATAGAAACAGTTACATTATATCAAAATTGTAATTATCATCACTAATTACAAAAGAACTTCATACATGCAAGACAAGTGGCATTAGACTTCCCCAGCTCCTAATTCCAAGTGAATTTCCATAAAAAGTTGGTGTAACTCAGCACGTTCTTCTTCTTCTTCCAAGATGAAAATCATCCTGTGGTATTCAACATAACTGGTTTTCTCCTTCCAAGCAACTGTGCGCAGCTGGGAGATGATATCAATTTGCTCCTCCTTGGGCCAATGTAAATCAGGTTGTAGAACAGGCATAGGCTCATCATCCCAAATTTCATTATTTGTAGGAAGTCCCATTCTAAAAGATGACTTGGTCGACAAGAAAGACTGAACTTAGAGAGCATTGTCACCTTTCTCTACATTCAGTTTTATTTAATTACACCAGCAAGTAATGATGGTTTTAAACTCATTAATGTCATGCTACCACCTTAGTGAGCTTCGTTACACTTCTCATTTAAGAGGTAATTGATGCATCATTGATTTTGTATCTTGAGAAACAAGTCTCAAGATTGAGCTCACATTTCATAACTCCTGGAAAAGACATTCTCATTACATACCACATGAGTAATCTGATGAGCTGACAATACCTTGAAAAATGAGCACCGCGAAGATGTTGATTAGTCGGGGGTCGGAGCAGATTTTGAACTTTGAACCTTCAGAAGGAGTTCACAAAATTTGAAAATTTCCTATAAAGAGTGAGGTCAGGGTGTCGGAGCTCTTACGATCCTTCGAAAAATTAGAGTCATATTAAAAAAAAAATTAAACTTCCCCGACACAAATAAGAAGTCAGGAAGTCGGTCATTTCTCGCACTTAAGAACATAAGTCGGGGAAAGAAAAGATTCAAGAACTTGAAGAACACCTGATGACAAAGACTCATAAAGAAAAAATTCTGAAGACTTCAAAATTTTTTGGGACAGAAAATGACTGGACTGGGGCAAAATGATGATTACATCAATCCTTATGCACTAAAATTTGAAAATTTTTGGGTTCAAATTTTTGGGGTAACAATATGCTCTAATTGGGGATGAGGACTGCAAAGGACGAAGCAAGGAACCTAGAATCATAAGTGCAGACCAGTGCCTTATCCATTGGGCAATAGAGTCAGATAGCACAGTGGACAAAGAAGCCAGAACAAGCCAAAAATAGGGTGAACAGGAAACTAGACTACCAACACAACAAAAACTCCTAATATGTACATGGCAGGAAGATCCTACCTCCAGATGACTCCAGAATGGTTATGCAAATCCATTAATCGGCTATGAGAAATAGCTGCCTATGCGAAACAATGTCAGATGAGTGAATAGTCCACAGGTAACCAGTTGCCAACTAGTGACCACCGCGATCAAACTGGTAAAAATGACTTCACATAAAAACCCTCTAGATGTGTCTTGATGTCTAAGAAGCCATTTTTCATTGTACACTTCTTGACGACTCATACCAACATTGCCTAGCACATGACTATCAACACATGCCTGTATAGTCTCATATAAAATGTCAGAATACATTTGATTTTGCAAAGATGGAAAAGTCAGGCCCTGGATTGGACAACCCACACATAATTCATGAAATGGACATTTTGAATTCTAACTTGCAACATATGGCTCATTATGCCCTATATAATCACCCTTCTTAGCAACAGACAAACCGATATCCCATACCTGACAATAACCCTTTGAATCATTAGAACACCAACCATCAGCCATAAATGTCTTATGTAGAACCGGAAGTAAATGAGGCTAAAAATCTATATTGTAGACAGTATTCCCATGTGGCTGGAAATCACCTTCAACAGAAACAATATTCTATTTTTGTGTTGAAACTGATTCATGTATTATATGGCCCACTTTATCATTTCCCTCATCAAACCTATTGCATATATTTCTAACACAAGTTTCTTTCAATGAATCATTCTCAAAAGACATAATTGTATCTTCAAAGCAAAGTGACTCAAAGATGGATCTTTCACTCACCTTTGGTTGTATATGCACCAGAGAAACAGCTTCACTTTCACCTTTTTCTTCGCATGCTTTCACTACTTCTTCAGGGGGCATTTCAAAAGAATTTCTAGTTTCCATATCGCTGTCCTCTTTTTGCAAATGGTGCATTGTGGCATGAGATTCTTCATCATGTGTATCTTTTTCACAAACAGAAGTCTTCTCATGGCTGTAAGCAAGAAAATGTGTATCTTTCCCATCTCTTTGTTCATTTTCATGTAAAGTTCTAAGAAAGGCTGGGTGTACTTTATTAGATTGAAACTGCATATTGCCATAAAAATTCTTTTAAAAGCTTACTTGTGCAAGATCATCAAGTACCTATTTATTTTGAGATGCAGATATGGAAGAGGTGAAGTCTTCATCATTACTGAGAGGATAAGTAGATGGGGAATACAATTCATCCATTCTCTTGTTAGGCTCTTCTTTATCTTCTTTCTTATCATGGGAGGCAGGAGTGACTTTCAAATCTTGTTTAAAGATTTCAGCATTTATGACCTCTTCTTGTAGCCACACTTCTGTATTATCTGACACAGGAGATGTGAAGCCTTCATGTTCAACTTTCATGTATACTGGAGGAAAGGTATTCAACACCTTTTCTTCATGCTGTGTACTCCCATGTTGATCTTCATTGCTTGAAAAAGTAAATGATTCTATCTTTGCAGTAGACAAGGGAGCCAAAACAGTGCAATTTGCATAACCTTCTCTACCATCTACACCATGGGAGGATTGTTCATCTTCTACATTACATGGGAAAACTACAGATTTATTATTGTCTTCCTCATAATGTAAATAATAAGCTTCAACTCTTCTATCCATACAAGATTTAATTTCTACAGCACTTACTTCACTTCTACCAAAATGTTTGGAATAAAAAATAGAGAGATTGAAGCATTCAATAGAAGGGGGTAAGGTATTATGGAAATATGTAGGCTAAAAATTATGTCTATGCATAATAGGCTTGTTCACTGGCTCACTACTCATAACCCAACTTTTCCATAAGCCACTTAATACCAAATCATCTTCAATCTTTACTGCCTCTTGCTGAGCAACTTTTATGTCATTTACTTTACTCCTTTTCAACTCAAACTTAACATCTGGATGTAATGCAGAAATAAAAGTACATAGCTAGAGTTTCTTACCTGGTTGAATAGAAGTAGGAATCTTTTTGAGTAGCCGATTAAATTTATCCACAAAATCTCTGATGGATTCTTCATCTTGCTTGTGAATGTGAAAAAATTGATACAATAGAGCAGCCTCATCAACAGGACTTTTAAATCTTTCTAAGAACTTAGTCTTCAATGAATCCCAATTAGTTATACATTTTCCTTCTAAATGATGAAACTATTCTACTGCAGGCCCAATAAGAGGTTCGATAAACAACTGAATAAAAATATCTTCTAGACTTACCCCCAAAATTTGGCATGCAACCGTGAATGCAAGAATGTGATTTTCAGCATCTTGATGATTTTCTCCACTAAACTTTGGGAATTGCTTTCTTGATCCTTCAAGCAATGGTGAATATACAGGCAAAGAAAGAGGCCCAAAATGATTTCCCCATGGCTGGGAAGAAATCAATGCCATAATGCAAATTTGAAAATTAAACTAGACAGGAATATTTGAGGGAATAAATTGTTTCTAGATATATTCCATTTTGTAGATCCACCAACCTCCGTTCCGAGGGAGGCACCTTCAAATTGCTGGGAACATAATAACACTGGTCTATCACTTTCGAAACCCCAGCAGAGTTGCCAAAAATCTGTTAGTGAACAGATTTGTCCTTTGAAAATAAATGTAGAAAATGACTCAAGGCACCCAGGAAGAAGAACAAACAATACTAACAGTTGGAGAAGTTGTCATTGGGTTGCTAACCTTCCTCTAAATTTATAGAGGTATAGTTCCCTCCTAATATATGCAATGAATAAAAATATGGGGTGTGCTTTTAACCAGAAAGGAGTAAAGGTGCATTAACATCTAGCCATCACCATGAAATAGATGTGCATGACTGATTTCAGAAAGAAATGAATGCAGATAAATGATACACATCCCACCTATCCAACATTCATAAACAAGGATAAATTGATTTAAAGATACAACTATATTCCTCCTTAACACATACCAACATAAAAAGAAGCAATGTTGAAGATAGATTACAAATTGACACAAAAACAATTGCAATCACAGAAGATACTTAGAGACACAAAGTGCTGTAAGTAATTCTTCATTTCTTCAATATAACAAAACTCAAAGTTTCTACAATGCCTCCATACATAAGATGAGTTAAGAAAAATATAACTGGAAAATGAAACAGAATAAACTTTCTCTCCTTCCCCTATTCATAGACAGCCAGAAAAAGATGCCTTCCTTCAAAAGCCCTTCACTTTATATAATTTTCAAAACTTCCCCAAAATCTATAATTGTTCGAAACGGTCTTTTTCGAGTAACTGTTATCAAGAAAGTGACCTCAAAAATGGAAACGGTTACATTATATCAAAATTGTAATTATCATCACTAATTACAAAAGAACTTCATACGTGCAAGACAAGTGGCATTAGACTTCCCCATCTCCTAATTCCAAGTGAATTTCCATAAAAAGTTGGTGTAACTCAGCATGTTCTTCTTCTTCTTCCAGGATTAAAATCGTCCTGCGGTATTCAGCATAACTGGTTTTCTCCTTCCAAGCAACTGTGCGCATCTGGGAGATGATATCAATTTGCTCTTCCTTGGGCCAATGTAAATCAGGTTGTAGAACAGGCATATGCTTATCATCCCAAATTTCATTATTCGCAAGAAGTCCCATTCTAAAAGATGACTTGGTCAACAAGAAAGACTGAACTTAGAGAACACCATCACCTTTCTCTACAGTCAGGTTTATTTAATTACGCCAGCAAGTAATGATGGTTTTTAAATTTTTTAATGTCGTGCTACCACCTTAGCGAGCTCCGTTACACTTGTCATTTAAGAGGTAATTGATGCATCACTGATTTTGTATCTTGAGAAATGAGTCTCAAGATTGAGCTCGCATTTCATAACTCCTTGAAAAGACATTCTCATTGCATACCACACTAGTAATCTGATGAGCTGACAATACCTTGAAAAATGAGCACCGCGAAGATGCTGATTAGTCAGGGGTCGAAGAAGATTCTAAACTTTGAACCTTGAGAAGGAGTGCACATAATTTGAAAATTCCTGACAATGAGTGAGGTCAGGGCGTCAGAGCTCTTACGATCCTTCGAGCAATTAGAGTGATATTCAAAAAAAAATTGAACTTCCCCGACACAAAGGAGAAGTTGAGAATTCGGTCATTTCTCGCACTAAAGAACATAAGTTGGGGAAACAAAAGATTCAAGAACTTGAAGAATACCTAACGACAAAGACTCATAAAAAAATTCCTAAGGCTTCAGAACTTTTTGGGATGAAAAATAACTAGACTAGGGCAAAGCGATGATTACATCAATCCATATGCACTAAAATTTGAAAATTTTTGGGTTCAAATTTTTGGGGTAACAACACCCCTAAACCCTAAACTTGAGAAACCAAGCTAAACCCCTCAACCATAAATAATTCCCCTTTAACCCTAACCCCTAAACCCTAAACTTGAGCAACCCAAAATCATAAACCCTAAATAATGCCCCTAAACCTAAGAAACCGTAAACCTCTCTCTCCACCCTCTCTCCCTCTTCCTCCCTCTCCCTCTCCCTCTCCCTTATCGACAAAGAACATGGAAAAAAGAAAACTAGGACATGCAAAGAGGGATGAGGATATAAATTGGGTGAAAACAAGATAAAATGAAAGTTTATTGGATAGGAAGAATGATGCAGAGAGGTGGAAAATAGTAAAATAGGAAAAAATTGGTGGGATCTAAAGGGAAATTGGAAAGGAAAAGGAAAACTAGGAAATCTAGGAAAAGGAAAATTTGGAGACATATGTTGGAAAGAGACACTGCTAGGCATGTCAAGTGTTGTCATTGATGGCAACTAAATCTATCTTACACATCCGTATTTCATCAGTCGATCATACCGGAAGTCAGATTGTAGATTTGTCTAAGTTCAGATATACAGGAACAGGACATATGATAGGGTTCAGCATCCTGTTCTGTATTTCTCCATAGGAAATCATATTGTGCTATGGATCTAAGGGAATGTTTAGGGATGTCAAGGCTACCTAAATCTAAGATTTTAGCCTCCATTGATGAAGGGATTGAAAGTTAAAAGTATCTGAGTATCAAGTTCTGGTTAAACAGTGAAGAACAAGCTGACTTGGTGTTTGATCATTATACAGATGAAGAAAAGTGGTTGGTCGAGTAATTCAGGAGATCCAGTAGTATTGTTTGACATGTGAAGTGACTTGGATACATAAGTTGTGGTCTGCATTGATGTGTGTGCATGGATTCAGCCAACAGAATAGTGTTCTTGAAATAATTTCCAAGTTTTCCTAAGGGCGACTGTAGTTGGTGAAATTTCATGTAGCGGATATATATGATCAATGGATTCAAGTGTTTTAGGGTGTGAAGATGGGAATATGAATGGAAAGGTACAAAGAAGATAAGTATCAAGTGTGAATTAAAGAGATCTAAGCTCCATATCATGGTAGAACAGTGAAGCAAGGCAGAGAGAGATGAAGTGTGTAAAGTCAATATACTAAGCTCAACCAGAACTACAATTTTTCATTGTTAGATGCTATTCTTCAGTTCAAATTTCTTGTGAACTTTTGTAATCAATTATGTAGGTAGTGAGCCTCCTTTGAGTAGTGAGCTCTAGGTAGTGTGCCCTCAAGGCATGTGCCTTCCCATTTCTAATACTTTTAATAGAGTATAAATTCTGGTGGGTTAACCCCCACCGTGGTTTTTCCCTTAACTAGGTTTCCACGTAAAAATCTTAGTGTCATATGTGTTGATTATGTTTTCTGCTCATGTGTTGTTGATTTATACTTTCACGATTATATCATCAATCTCTTAATAAGTGTGGAAGAAGATTAGATACAACAAAGATAAAGTTTTAAGACAACTGATTCACCCCCCCTCTCAGTTTTTTGCCCTTATTTCAACAATTGGTATCAGAGCTTGGTTCCTTAGAAGAAGTTTAACAGCTTGAGGAAGATCTGGGAAGGTGTTTTCAATGGGTACATTTAAGCATTCTAATGGTATCAATCAACAACTCCAAGTAGCCTTAGATGATCTTGATCTGTCCAGAGTAGAAATTAGAGATCTACAAGAGAACCTTAAAGATGCTGAAGATTTCATTAAAACCTTAAAAGGACAACTGAGAAAATCTAATGAAAAAAGAAGGGAGCTACTTCATCAGCTAAAGACAATGACATGGATGAGGCCCTAAAGGAGAAGAAAAAGGAATTTGAGAAGCTAGCAAAAGAAATTGTTGTCCTAAAACATGAGATGGAATCCGAGGTGATGAGACTAACCAAGGAAATTGAAGAAAGGAAGAAGACCGAGGAAAAATTGAATCAATCTCTGAAAGAAAGAATAGAAGAATGCTATAGATTGGATAGGATAATTGGCCATCCAGAGTCTAATCTACAAGAAACCAGGGACAATGAGAAAGAACTCAAGGACAAATTGTTGTTCTCAAACATGACCTAGAAGTTGCAAATGAATACAAAGAGAAGTTTAAGATAAGCTCAGCTAAACTTGAATTGTTGCTTGATAGTCAGAAGATAGTAGATGATAAGCATGGTCTGGGATATGAGAAAGGTGAAATCTCTGGATCCAGTCAAAGAAATCCTAAATCAAGGAATTAGAGAAATAGACCTAGAAGACCTCCAGTAAGACAACCTAATGCCCAAAGGTATCCATATTTCAATGCAAATTGTTTCAATTGCAATAAATTTGGTCATAAAACTACTCAGTGCAGAAGTAGAGTGAATCAAAATGGTCCATCTTTCTCTGGTCAATGCTTCAATTGTAAAAGATATGGTCATAGATCCAATGAATGCAGAAGAATGACAATGAGCTACTCTAACAACAGAAGAAATGTCAATTCTTTTAATGGCAACTATTTTGTATGCAATAGATTTGGACACATGGCTAACCAGTGCAGGTCAAGAGGAAATCAAATAAATGAACAAAGAAATGTTGTGGTTCAATTGCAATAGATCCGGTCATATTGCAAGATTCTACAGAAGAAGGAATGATGATAGAAAAGGTATGGTGAACAGAAACCAAATTATGCAAGGACAAGATAAAGCAAGGGTAAAGTAAATGTGAATGAGATCAAGAATGAAATTAAACAAAACATGGGTAAAGAAAGGTGAAGTGAATGATGGTGATGGGTCCACACCGGAATTTGGTGCTGTTAATTCCTCCAAGAATTGAAATAGGAGCTCTGGCTCAGGGGGAGCTGCATTGAAAATCTAATTACCCCTGCTAGCAAGTGGGCACCTAAATTTAGCACGATGAATGAAGAAAGAGAAGCCTATTGAAGATCTATTGGAGCAAAATCTAGAGGAAAAGAAGCTAATGCAATTGATTGCAGAGCAATTGAAGATCGACTGTATTCATAAATACTATAACCAGAAATATTAGGGTAGAGCATTTATTATAATGAAGAATTAGGTTTTGCGGAGGATAAAAGGTCATTTATTCAAACACTTGAATCATTTTTCATTCAAAGAGAACAAGGAGAAGAGCGCCTAAGCTAAAATTTCAAAGATTTAAAGTGTGAAGAACAAATTCAGTAGCTAACCCTAATTCTGTGAAGAAAAAGGTATTTCTCTACAAAGCTTTGAACCTGTAATCTTCTGAAATGGCTACTCCTCTAGTTGTGAACATCACTGAGTGACCTAGGCCAAATTTTATGAAGCATCCATTCAAATCCACTAAAGTCGATCTGATGGGAGCGTTTCCTAGGGTTCCATATGGAGTTCTACACACAGAGGATATTAGGACTTATATTCACGTGCCTCTAGAAGAGCATGGCGAATCAAGGTTTGCTGATCTATTCATGAATCACTTAAAAGGTGATGATTTTGAGCTCAAACCAAAATAGAAAGTCATGAAAGATAAGAAGTTCATACAATTTGTTGAGTTTCCATGTTTTACAGAGGACGAGTGGGTTCGAGATGTATTAAGTTGTATCCATGATGAGTTTCTATGGTTGAATCATCAGTTCAAGATCACAAAAGATGCAATAAGGGCAGTTACAAGATTGAATTCAACTAGTAATCTGCCTCAGTTGAAGGATGTAAAGAATCAGGAAGTCTCAGAGGCAACCGGATCAAAATTTGACAAGAGAGCCATGACTATAAATGACGTAGAGGATCATGGGGTTAGATTCGCATCAATGGTGATAGGATATAGGATATATTACTCTAGCAGAGTAAATTTAGTTTTTGGAACAACCATCTATGTTGCATATAAGATGGTAAAAGAAGGTGTAGACTATGATCATTGTGAACTGTTGTTGAACCAGCTTATGGAGAATCTAAGCAAGATAAACAAGGACAAGAAGTACTCATTCAAATATGGTACGCTAATCATGTGTCTTTTCTTTTATTTCTTTAGAGAACTCCCTGGGAATAAGAATATATATTGGTCCAAAAACCAACCAGTAGCAGTCCAGATTAGAAATCATTTGAGTTGTTTGGGTAGTTATGATGTACAAAAGACTACACTTTAGGGATTCTTCAAAAATTTCCAGAGTATAATGTAGGCTAGGGAGAGAATACCTAGAGCTGTGGTTGAAAAATACAAGGACACCATTTCTTTTATGGTTACTGTTGATCAGTACAAAATAGAAGCAGTGGAGCCTATAGTTGTGTGGATCATGCCCATGGGGTATGAAGTGGATGGAAAAGTACTGGAGTTGTATGCACAACATCTGTTGAGCCAGCCTAGGGATCCAGCTGAGAAGAGATTTGGAATATATAAAGAGATTTCACTAAAACTGCATCTTGAATTCAAGGCTCCTAAAATCAAAAGGAAAGTAAGGAAAGAAGTTGAGCAGTTAGCTTAGAATATAGGCCTTACTAAGGAAGCTATGAGGCAATTTAGGGAAAGAATAGAAAAGGCTAAAAAGGAGAAGCAGGACAGGGAACAGGAAAGTGTTCTGACAGAACCTCCTAAGTCAAGGTCTACTAGGAGTTCTAGTTCAACCTCTGGTGTGTCACCTTCTCTTGCTACAGAAAAACCTATTGGCAAGGAAGGAAAAAGGACAAAGGTAAAGGGAAAAAGAACATATATCAGTGTGGAGAAAGTGGATGAAGTAGAAACTAATAATGAAATTGATTCCTCTATAACAAATGTTGAGGAGTTGAAAGAAAGTGAACAACCAGATGACATCTCTGCTCTGGAAGTTGAAATGCTAAATAAAGGAGATAAAGAGATGGTGGAGGAAGTTAATGGTGCAGAGGACACTCAAATTCCTCTGCACTAATCTGCTCAAGAATTTACAGAGATGAATATAGAAGTAGATGCTCCTGGTGAAGATGACTCTGTGAAGAATAAAGAGCAAGAAGCAAAAGAGGTTAAGGAAAAGGATAAACAAGAAGGAGAAACAACAGAGAATATTAAAGAGAAAAAGCAAGATGACAGCACCGGCAAGGATCTTAAGGATGGAACTACATTTTTGGCAAGAGACACTGCAAATGCAGTGAAGAAACTACTTGAGAAAGACAAGCTTGAGTTTGATGAACCAGAGCTAATTCAAGGACCTATCAATTTTGACTTCCCCTCTACAAAAGATGAAGTTAGCATCTATGGCACAAACAAAAGCAAGAGAGGAGATTCTAAAAACTCACATTGAGGACAGTGAGTTGCTTGGTCTTGCCTCTAGAATTCTAGAAAAGATTATGCCAACCTTTCAAAAGGATTCATCTGACTCTCCCTTCGATCAATTGAAGAGTCTGATAAACTTTGTAAGTACTCATTTTGAAACCTTAGAGAACTCAGTAGAAGTTAAAGTTAAAAATGAATATAATGAGAAGGATTTGCTGAAATAAGGAAAATAATTGTGGGACCAAAAAGTCACCATATGACTTTCTAGTCCCATGTAGACTATAACACAAGCACGTTATAATGCACTCACGTTATTACTTGCTAAAAGAAAAAAAACATAAAACACAAGGTTCACGACCATTTCTACTATCATAGGAGGGAAAAACCAGTGCAAAACCATGAGCACATTACAAGAAGGAGCAATCAACCAAGTGCTAAGGGTAATCAACATTTCTGCCATGCCACCTCATCAATCTCGCTCCCGAAGACGTCATGGAGGTAATCTAGTGGGTACAACAGCCAAAGAAGGTAGGGATTGCTTAGTTTTTGTGAGTTTGAAAAGAATTTTTACCTTTTCAATGCTTGATTAATTTTTTATATTGCATTTATAGTCAATGAGGTAGCACAAAACACTTGTAAATCCAGCAAATGAGGGTCAAAATAACCCCAAAAACTATTTAGGGCAAATAGAAGAAAATAAAAAACATCTTCAAACCCTTATTGAAATGTTAAACAATCCAAGTGCAAGCACTTGCAAAGTCATTAGAGATGATTATTTCTCACACTGAATCGGCAACAAACCAAATCACTGAATTTCATGACTATAGGGAGAGGTGTCGGCAATACTATGCCGACAAATTGTCTTACAAGCAAGTGAAGGAACTAAAAATTACAGAATCTACATTATGTTCACACTTTATCAATCCTAAAACTGGCCAAAGATTAGAAGAGACTTGCAAACACTTCCCTATTCATTGGTGTAGGAATGAAGATATATCCCAAAAAAATTGGGATAGATGGTACATGGTGTTTGACAAGCATCCATGCAACAACAATGAGGTGCCACAATATTTCTTGAGAAAACTCCATTGCAAGTTCGTCCTCAAGAAGATGTTGGCTAGAGACACTATGTGGCTTCATGAGTGTTGTCATTGATGGCAACAAAGTCCATCCCACACATCCACAGCACATAGTATGTCTATACCAGAAGACAGACTGAAGAGTGTTTTGGTCCGGTAAGCAAGAACAGAGCATGCAGCAAGGTCTGACAATTAGGTCCAAATCTCTCAGAGGGTGTAGCTCAGAAAAGTGCAGACTTGGGCAACTTGAGAGGAGTATCATGTCTACTATATTCCAAAGATTGAGCCTCCGGTGATGAATGAGTGAAAAGATATGAGCATCCAAGTGTTGAGTTCCTGACAGGCAGAGTAGACTAAGGAAGAACTGACTGGCAGAGCATCAAACTTTAATCCGGATGAGAAATTGGTGCTGATCAAGATATTTGAGGGATCATACATGGTTAGCCGACATGATTGATGACTTCTATGTCTATGTTTTTGATACGCATCACATTTTAAGCATGGATTCAGCTAACAGATCAGTGTTTAGTCAATATCTTGAGTATTCAGGTTGCCGACTAGAAAGATGTTGAAATCTTTGGTGTGGATATATATACCAAATAGATTTCGGTATGAAAGTGTGTGTGTGGGAATAATGTGCGAGGAAAGGCAGAGAGAAGAGTGGAAGCAGTAATACAAGTCCGGTATGTGATAGAATAGTAGCACTAAAGCAGAGGAAGAATGAAGTGCAGTAGATCAGTATATTGAGCCTAACTAGTGTGAGGGGGAGAATGTGAGTTAGTCAAATACATGAAAACATACACCCAAACATCAATAGAATTTGAAGGCAAAGAGGAATCAAACCAAAATACATAAGAACATACTTACAACCCTTTTTACCTAGCTTTTTCCATTGTTGCCTATCTTGCTTTGATCTTGATTGAGAAGCCCTTAGAAGCTTTCCTTGCTTGCTTGCTTGTTTGAAGATGACAAAGGAAGAATGGCTTAGAATACCTGTTTGTGTTGAATGAGAGCTTCAACACACAATAATGGAGGATACTTGAGAATGGAATTGAGAAGAGAAGATGAGAGAATTTTGGGTATAGTGATTGTGCAAATGAAGTTCCTCTCCAATGGCTTAGAAGAGGGTTCTATTTATAGAATTTCTGAAAATAGAATGGAGGGTGAGGATCAAAGGATGAGATCAATAGTTCTCATTTTTTGTGAATCTTTAATTCATAATGGGTGAATTAAAAATTCTTTATTTGAGAATGGTGGATTATGACAATTGAATTAAGAATAAATGGAGGATAGTGAGTTATGACAATTGAATTAAGAGTTCATGGTGGAGAATAATGGGGAACAATTGAATTAAATATTCAATTGGTGAAGGCTAGTGGGGAACATTGAATTAAATATTCCATTTGTGAAGGCTAGTGGGGAACATTGAATTAAATATTCCATTTGTGAAGGCTAGTGGGGAACATTGAATTAAATATTCAATTTGGTGGAGGAAAATTGATTTAAAGATTTATTTTGGAAAATGGAGGATATTAGCTAATTAAATATTAAGAATATTTAATTATATGTGCAACATGGTGAGGTGGAAGAGATGAGGTGGATTGATGAGGTGGATTTTGGACTTTAGACCTTTAGAAGAATTTAGGGAATTTAATTAAATAAAATAACTTTATTTAATTATGGGATAATGAGCCAATTAACTAAATTTATAATATTTATTTAATTGACAAAAGAAAATAGGAATTAAAATAAATATTAAAATATTTACTTAATTCGACCTGAGCCAATTTTAGGTGTATACATTTTGCCCCTCTTTGAAGCAATGTGTTTTATCATGTTGTTTCAAAGAATAAGAATAGTCTGATAATGATACATGCCCCAGTTTGGCCCTGGTACAAGTTATGACAATAGGATGCCCCCTTGGGAGATTGGATGGGGAGAAGGCGGCAGGCATGAGACGGACAATCTCACGATAAGATAGGTTGATAGGAGATGAAATGGTTGGATGCAGAAGAAAGGGATGAATGATATGGAATGCAAGATAAAAAGATGACACACACAAGCAAGAAGCAAGTATGCACAAATGATACAAGCACAAACAAGGTATTGCCCCTGTCAAGCGGTAAACCCAGGATATAGATCAATGATGTCTGGTTTCAGGAATGAGATATGTCGTATAAGACTCTGGGTCTGGTTTCAACAATGCAACATCCTGTCTAAGACATTTGATATGATAACGATATACGACAGTGTTGTCATGGTAGGGAGTGATGTATCCCTAGAGCAACATGAAGGATAGTTATGACTGATTGATATGGTTTACGACCGGACAAGGATCAAGACCACTGATTGTGATTGGATCATTTGACAAGATTGACTTGACTTGATTGGCATGGATTAAGGATAGACTTGCAATTGGATACGGTATGGATATGGATATGGATATAGATATGGGATGCAATTTGATATGGCATAAATATGGGATGTGATATGAATATTTGTCACCTTGATATAGCAAGTATTTTGAAGCGCTTTCATCATTGGGCTTTATTATGTTGTAAGAAAATACAAACATCTAGGTATAATTAGATCGAGATGACCTGAGTATTACTTACATGGATTTTGATTTAGTAAGTTAATACAAGCATCTAGTCAAAGTTGAATCTAGATGACCTGAGTATTTCTTGCATTTTTCAATAGACAAGGATTGCCCCTTTTCATGTTTAGACCTCGGAGTCCTCGATGATCTTTTTGCCGATCATGTCGTTAGACAAAAGTTGTCACATTACTAAAGTTTAATCCACAAGCAGCAGACAAAGAAAATAATCATGCCCCCATCATAGCATCTCTAGCTTTTGGCATCCTCGAGTAGCATAGAAAGGCATGATAGCATAAATCAAGACTCTTAATCTAACCAACACAAAACATTCTTGCATTTAGATGTGTCTTTTTGCCATAATTGATATGAGTTTTAGCTTGAGTGCTTCGGTATGGTGCTATGTTTTGCCTTGGATAGGTTGATGTTTTGCGTCATGATTTTTGCTGTGTTGGGAAGCATGCTTTGCTGCATGCGCTTGTCTAGAGAAAGGTACAGACACGGATGGGTAGCGGGACGGATGACAAGACATGGGATGGATGGGAAAGTGGAGCGGACTCAAACAGATAGAAGGACTAGACATGGGATGAATAGCAAAAGTGGAGCGGACTCAGACAGATAGAAGGACTAGACATGGGATGAATAGGGAAAGTAGAGCCTCGGGGGTGCATTGATAATGGCCTTGCCTACGTGACAACGCAGAGGCAACGTAGTTCAGGGTGAACCCTGATGGACCTAGGACCTAGGTGATGGTGGATCTGTGAAGTGGTATGGACTTAGATAGATAGAAAGACCAGATATGGGACTGACAGGATAGCGGAGCCTCAGGGGTGCATTGATAATGGCCTTGCCTACGTGATAGCTCAGAGGCGACGTAGTTCGGGAAGAACCCTAATGGACCTAAGATATGGATCAGATGAGATGCAATATGGAACCGATATGGATCAGATAAGACATAATATGGATTAGATATGGATCAGATAAGACACGATATGGAACCGATATGGAACATATAAGACATGATATGGAACCGATATGGATCAGATAAGACTAATGACAAGGAACCACCACGGATAGGTAGATGTATGGGTGAATGGAACAGGTAGGTAGAAGGAACCAAGGATGTGATCTCTAAGGACTATGTCGCATAAGAATAATGTGCCCCATTGTAGGTAGAATACGTAGGATTGTTCATGACAATGCTAATGACGATAGGAGGATGAGAGGATAATGAATGATCTGCATGGTATGGAGGATAAGGTATGTCAATAGATATCTAAAACATTTGTCAACATTGTGCCCCCAATCTTTATTAAGACCAAAGAATAGAGGAAAGGAAGTTTGGATGGATGGACGGGATAGGATAGGTATGTAATGGATAGAGGATAGGATAGCAAATGGTATGAAAGGAAACTAGTAGGAGAAGATTGATATGCCGATGAGACAAGGTGCCCCCAAGTGTAGGTGACATAGAAGATCGACTTTACACATGATGCCTGTTTACCAAGTTTTCATCATGGTACTTATCCAAGGCGCCTATTTGCCTGGTTTTCACCATTGGATGAAGGGATTTTTCTTTACTTTTTTTTTTTCTTTTTTTTTTTTGAAACATTTGGGTAGGAGAACATGGATATGGAAAGACTCAAGTATAGAGTTCCTTGAAAGGTGATAGTCCTGCTAGATAGATGTCGCATGGATAGTGCCAAGTGTTCTCACAAATGTTGGTAGGGGAACGTATGAAAGTGATATGGCATAGGTAGATAGTGGATTGTGATTCAAAAGATGGAGGGAAGGCTTATGCAAAAGCATGGACCATAGGAATAGGATGAAGAAGATGTGTAAGATAATAGTAGAAGGAAGGGGAGATGGAGGTATATGAAAATGTTGTGGAAATGGAAGGGAATCATGACCAACGATTGCACATACCATGGTAAACATTGAAGCTGGTGATGGGAAAGTAGTGTAGGAGGCAACGAAGACTTTTGCTTGTGGATGAATGATTTAGGAATTTATGGACCCACATAGACTTAGTATTTTTCTGATTTTTGCTTGCCACATGGGACGGAAGAATTTGAGACTTTTGAATGGAATGGGAGAAAGTGAATGGTTGGAATTCTTGAGAGGTGGATGCCTTATGTAACTTTAGGGCCTTTTGCTTGGGTACCCAAACCATTTTGTTTTTAGATAGTACTTGTGAAGATATGGGTTTGGGTGTATGCAGCTTTTGTGTAGTTTTTGGAGTAATCATTTGTTGCTTGGGGACCCACACCTTTTTGAATTTGGCATATAGATTTGTGAGTGCAGGCTTCTTTGTAGAAGGATGTTTCTTTGATTCTTGGCTTTTATATCCTAGGTCATGAGGACTCTTAGGATTTTTGACTTTATAGATAGAGGCATCCACATATTTGTCATTGAATCCCCGTGGGATGGTAGAAGTGAGGTTGGTGAAAGCTCCTTGTTTAGACAATATGTGCATTTGTTGGCCATGATTGGGATATTTAGAGGAATTATAGATGGATGGATAAGGTGTTGGAAGAAGTGGCGGCATGGAGGGGTGTTAGGAGTTGGAAGTAGCAGAGGTAAATTTGATGGAGGAAGATGGATGGTCACATGCTTTTGACAATTGTAGGATGAGGGAGGTGGAATGGCGACATATGTTTTAGGGATATGATAGGTTTTGCGATGGAAAGTAGTAGACTTAGGAGGAGTGGAGGAAGTACCAACATCTTGAGTTTGCTCACCTTGGGGTATGTATCCAAGGCCGTATGAAGGTGCAGGGACATTGACATGGATGGGCTCCAAAATACCTTGTTCATGAAGGCCTAAGCCTTTACCTTGATAGTTCATATGTTGGAGTATGCGGCGGACAGTAGGATTATGTGTAGGTGGAACACTAGACACAAGTTCCTTATTGGATGGAGAAGATGAGATAGCGGATAATGGTTGTTGGTGTTCTAAGAAAGAACATTCATGCATGAAGGTGGTAAGACCAAGGATATATGGTGGAGGATTTGTAGCATGATTAATAACAGATGGTGAAGGATCATTACGGGTTTGATCTTCTACGCTTGCTTGGGAGGCAAGTGTCTCATCAAGGGAAGTGGAAGTTGTTGGATTTTGGGTAGGACTAGATGGGGTGATAGGCTCAGGACCATGGGACCCATAAAGTGGGCTTAGAGGATCATCATGGTCTATTTGATCATAGATATGCTCTTCATCATAGATGGGATTTTGATCGTAGAGAGGATTTAGCGTGATGGGATTAATGTTCTCTTGTATAGGTGCTTCATCAACTACAATATCTTGATCATAGGAAAGATATAGGTTATGCATGGGTTGGAATTGGATTTCCTTCTCATGTATATTTGTGAGGATATGGATAGGATCAAGTGGCTCATGGAGAGGTTCATGATTATGGATATCATCTTGATCATAGAAAAGCCATTGGATCTCTAGCTCAGGTATAGGATCAAGTTGCTCATGGATTGCTTCTTCATCAACGGTAGTATCTTGATCAGGGAAAAGATATATGTTACGCCTGGTGGGAAATTGGACGGGGGTGCTTTGATCTTGATTTAGACAAAGGGTGGATGTTTCCACATGCTCTAAGGTGTGCTCTTGACATAACTCTTGGGTTGTTTGAATTGAAGTGGAGGTAGAAGACTCTTGGATAAGCTCTTGGTTAGTAATATGGATGGTTGATGGACCTTGACTTTGGTTCATGATAGGAGGTTCTTCGATAAGCTCAAGGGGTCGCAGATGACATGAAGGCATTGTAGGCATTGACAAGACATTGGAAGAATCTTTGGTTAGGTCAAGTACTGGAGTTTGGGGACATGGTTGACTCTCAGCTAGTAGTCCTTGGATCACATCCTTTGTAGGTGTATGGGTAGATGGATGAAGGGATGGATGAGTGGATTTTGCTTTCTCCCTAGCATTGCTTTTGTTGTATAGGTGTGGAAAATGTTTTTCCCACCACTCATCTGATTCTTTTTTAGTGTGCCATTTGAAGTTTGAGGAAATAAATGGTGGTGTTGGTGTAAAACTGGTATACTTTGGTAAATGTGTCTTAGAAGATAGTGAAGGAGGACTAGGAGCCAAAGTGGTATATGATTTCCCTCTTGAGGTGGCGGTTGCCTTGTCATGAGTATGGGAAAAAGACATAGGAGTTTGTGGCGTGGCATAGCTAGTGCTGGCACGTTCAGCTTGCAAGCTTGTCAATTCTTGTCCTAAGATGTCGATTTGTTGAATAATTGCTATACAATCTTGGGGTGAACGACCTAAGTTTATTTGCAACTTTAGAGATTGTAATTTTTTATTAAGATATTCTAATTTGTTTGCCATTGATCCAAGACTAGAAAAGATTACTAGAAAAAGATGGAGAAATGGCTAATTTTGCAAGGTTTCAATCAAATTTTGAAAACTAGAACAGGTTTGAACTGATCTTTGAAAAGTATTGACAAATTTTGCTCTTTGGAGGATATGGTTTTTTTCCCTCTGGTTTAAATACACAACGATAGGAGGTAAATGCGCAGCAAGTCGATATGTATGCGCAATACTAGTTAAGTTTGTATGCGCAAAAACAGAGTCCAGATACTATCAAATGCACAGAAAGTCAGTTTAAACACGCAAAAAGTCGGTGCATATGCGCAAATCTGGCTCTTTGTTTGTGTTTTCTCATAATTTTGGAAATTTTGGATCATTTTCAGGATTTTCATTATTTTTGGTTTGAAAAACTTGATGTTTCTTGTGAGGTTGATATTCAATTATGGCAAAAGCACAGCAAACACATAGAAGTTTTCCATGATTTTAATCTTTTTATATAATTTTTTTGTGTTTTTGGACTATTTTGACTCCAAAAACAAATACACCCTAGGCTGGATAGGACAGTAGGGGATTTTGGCTTGCTAAACAATTTGGTTCTTAGTTAGGGCAACCGTTCGAGTGGTTACACATGCGGCGGCACTACTCTCTGTTATGGAGTCTCCCAGCCTCACAGGGTTGTGCCTATGAGGGTTTATGGGGAGGTTGGCCGTCAGTGTAACACAGCAGCACTCGTTGCTTGAGGTTTTCACCCCAAGCACAATTTATTTTAAGTGGCTTGGTAGGGCTTGGTTTTAGCCTGTTACCACTCAGGGTCGTTCTCACTTGGACAAGCATGCATCCAAGGGTAGGCCCCCCTAAAGGTTTGACAAATAGAATGACAAGTCTGGCACTTTGATCACCCAGTTAAGGGGAGAGCATAAACCTATTGTCATTCACAAGCACATAAAATACTTGTTAATCCAACCTGGTTAAAAATAGAAAAACTAAATGAGTTAATCTACTTGTACACTCACACGATTGTTAACTTAGAAGTGATTAAGACATAACAATGTTCTTTTTCCCGATTGTTAACTTGGAAGTGATTAAGACATAGCAATGTTCATTTTCCCATTTGTAAAGATAGCAGTGATCTAACTAGGAAAATAATCAACAATGCAAAGATAGCAAATGGGTCCAATTACTTTCTTCCTAGTTATGAGCTATGTGGAAGTTGTATGCGATGCACTTGGTTACTTTTCCCTTAATTAGTCTAAATGACCTAGACAAAGCAGCTAAATGATCTAATCCAGCCACTAGTCCTGCAAAAATGATTGTTAGCTCAAACACACAAAATTAGAAACCCTAAAGATAAAAAGCAGAATCAGAAGTGCCGAACTATAGTTTGAATGCGCAGAAATAGAGATTGCATGCGGCGTTTTACAAAAGTGCTAAGACAGGTGTCAAAAGCACTGTAACAAGAGATATATGCACTATTTTAACAGATGCGTCGAATCAGAGGACATATGCGCAGAAAGAAACAATCAGTCTGCAGAAATTTGCATTTTCTAACCCTAGTTTGTTAAGATTTGGATAAAAATGTATGTATATGATCTCTTAGCTCAAATCTAACGTCACCATTGCGTCCGAGGGGGCATTTCCATAAATTTTAACTACAAATTTGCCTAGATTTCATGAAAAATAAAGCGTTTGGCGAAGAAAATAACTTTCTTAAAATTAACTGCAAAACATATGCGCAATTTCAGAGGTCATATGCGTAATTTTAGAAAACATATGCGCAATTTCAGAGGTCATATGTGTAATTTTAGAGGTCATATGCGCCATTTCAGTGTATATGCGCCGTTTCAGAGTGTATATGCGCCATTTGACAGAACATATGTGCAAAAAGGTGGGGTAAATGCGCAACTTCGACAAATGCGCAATTATACAGAGTATATGCGCAAAAATATGGGGTAAATGCGCAACTTAGACAAATGCACAATTATACAGAGTATATGCACAAAAAGATGGGGTAAATGCACAACTTAGACAGATGCGTAATTATACAAAGTATATGCGCAAATTGAACTCAGGTGCCGAAGTCAAAAACGGATGCGTAATTTTAGATATCAAATGCGCAACACTGTCATATGCACAACTGTGGAGTGTGAATGCGCAACTGTGGAGTTTAAATGCGCAATATGATCATAGGCACAAGTGCGGATGATAAATGCGCAACTGTGGAGGACAAATGCGCAACACGGCTGCCAGAGACCTATTCTTCACCTGTTCTTCACCTGCACGGACCTGCAACTAAAAACACTAGCTTTTTTTATTTAGTAAAGGGGCAAGGGCCCCACGGTGGGTGCCAAAATGTGAGGGGGAGAATGTGAGTTAGTCAAATACATGAAAACATACACCCAAACATCAATAGAATTTGAAGGCAAAGAGGAATCAAACCAAAATACATAAGAACATACTTACAACCCTTTTTACCTGTCGTTTTCCATTGTTGCCTATCTTGGTTTGATCTTGATTGAGAAGCCCTCAGAAGCTTTCCTTGCTTGCTTGCTTGTTTGAAGATGACAAAGGAAGAATGGCTTAGAATACCTGTTTGTGTTGAATGAGAGCTTCAACACACAATAATGGAGGATACTTGAGAATGGAATTGAGAAGAGAAGATGAGAGAATTTTGGGTATAGTGATTGTGCAAATGAAGTTCCTCTCCAATGGCTTAAAAGAGGAACCTTCTATTTATAGAATTTCTGAAAATAGAATGGAGGGTGAGGATCAAAGGATGAGATCAATGGTTCTCATTTTTTGTGAATCTTTAATTCATAATGGGTGAATTAAAAATTCTTTATTTGAGAATGGTGGATTATGACAATTGAATTAAGAATAAATGGTGGAGGATAGTGCGTTATGACAATTGAATTAAGAGTTCATGGTGGAGAATAATGGGGAACAATTGAATTAAATATTCAATTGGTGAAGGCTAGTGGAGAACATTGAATTAAATATTCCATTTGTGAAGGCTAGTGGGGAACATTGAATTAAATATTCCATTTGTGAAGGCTAGTGGGGAACATTGAATTAAATATTCCATTTGTGAAGGCTAGTGGGGAACATTGAATTAAATATTCAATTTGGTGGAGGAAAATTGATTTAAAGATTTATTTTGGAAAATGGAGGATATTAGCTAATTAAATATTAAGAATATTTAATTATATGTGCAACATGGTGAGGTGGAAGAGATGAGGTGGATTGATGAGGTGGATTGGTGAGGTGGATTGATGAGGTGGATTTTGGACTTTAGACCTTTAGAAGAATTTAGGAAATTTAATTAAATAAAATAACTTTATTTAATTATGGGATAATGAGCCAATTAACTAAATTTATAATATTTATTTAATTGACAGAAGAAAATAGGAATTAAGATAAATATTAAAATATTTACTTAATTCGACCTGAGCCAATTTTAGGTGTATACAACTAGAACTAAAGCTCAGCATATGTGGATGCCTCTCTTCAGTTCAAACATCTGGTTACCTTCTATAAAATTTGTAGATAGTGAGTCTCTTGTAGGCAGTGTGCCTCTTGTGAGCAGTGTGCTTGGTAGTGAGCCCTAATTAGCAAGTGCCATTTTGTGTTATGTGTGTTGAAATCCACGTTAAAATCCTTGTGTTATGTGTGTTGATTTCTTTTTTGCTCTCATGATTATGAATGCTTATATGTTTTGATGCTACAATTTTTAAAGAAGAAAAGAAAGTTAAATATTTAAGATAACTGATTCACTCCCCCTCTCAGTTATCTACCTTGTTTCCAACAATTGGTATCAGAGCTAAGTTCCTCCAAACAAAGCCTAACAGCTTGACAAAGATCTAGGAATCTCAATGGATATGTATGGTATGAGGGAACAACTTCAGTCTGCCCTAGATGATCTTGAACAATCTCACTCTGAAGTCAATAACTTGAGGGAAAGACTCAAACAAGCTGATGATTTCATAAATGAACTAAAAGAAAAACTGAGTATCTCTGTGAAAAAGAGAAAGGAACTACTTCAACAATTAGCAAGCCAAAGTGAAGCCAATGATACTAATGAAGATCTGAATGAGAAAAACAAGCTATGAGAGAAGCTATCAAAAGAGGTCATTATGGTAAGACATGAAATGGAATCAGGAGTTTTGAGATTCACCCAAGAAATTGAAGAGAAAAGAAAAATTGAAGATAATCTAAAACAATCTCTCAAGGAGAAGTCAGAAGACTACCACAAAATGGATAGAATAATCAAGCATCTGGAATTTGATCTTGAAGAAGCTAGAGATAATGAAGAACAACTTGAGAATCAGATAGACAATCTTAAAAGGGATCTTCAAACAACAAAATGAATACAAAGATAAATTCAAGATAAGCCCTGCTCAACTTGAATTTCTTCTTGAAAGCCAAAAGAGGGTAGATGACAAGCATGGATTGGGATATGAGAAAGGTGAAAGCTCTGGATCCGGTCAGAAGAACTCTGGATCAGGAAATCCAAGGAACAAGCCTAGAAGACCTCCGGTAAGGCAACCAAATGCTCAAAGATATCCATCCTTCAATGGATACTACTACAATTGCAACAATTTCAGTCATAAAGCAACTCAGTGTAGAAGAAGAATGAATCAGACTAATTCATCCTTCTTTGGACAGTGTTTCAACTGCAAAAGGTATGGTCACAAATCTCATGAAAATAGAAATTTGTAAATAAACAATTTATTCAATGGTAGATGCTTTGCATGCAATAGAATGGGACATATGGCTAATCAATGTAGATCTAGAGGATATCAGTCACATATGCAAAGAAATGTTGTTTCCTACAATTGTAATAGATCTGGTCATATTGCCAAATTCTACAGAAGTAAGAATCAGGATAAAAAGGGTCCGGTGCATCATAATCAAAATCAAGACAAAGGAAAAGGGAAAGTGAATGCAAATGAAGTTCAAAGGGAGATGAACAAGATTTGGGTGAAGAGAAGTACAGAAAATGTTGGGGATGGATCCGCACCAGAATCTGGTGCGAATATTCCTTCCCAAAACTAAATAGATGAGCTCTGGCTCTGGGGGAGTCACAAAGGAACATAAATTCCCCTAGTCAGTCAATTGGTGCCTAAATTTGGCACGTGGAATGTTGCAGATTAAAGGGCTCTCAGAGAAATTTCCAAGTAACCCTCAGTAAAAATATGAAAGATCCGCAAGGAGTTTTGAAGAGTTTGATCAGTCAAGATTGATCCAGTTTGACAGCCATCCGGTAAAAGTAGGATTTTCACAGTTAGATCTAGTATGATTCAAAATTTAAATAACTTGATCTACGGATAAGTGACATGATTGGAGGAAGGGAGATACATTATCAATTATCACTAAGAATAATTCTAAGTGTGTCTTAGTGATTTGAAAAGATCTCTCTCAGAACAAGGTCAGAACAAGGGAACCAGAATGACTTAAGGTTTGCATTTATTGCAATATGAAATTAGGGTTTGCACAAAAATAAAAGGGTTCTTTTATTCATCATTTGCAAATTTGCATTCGAAAAGAAGAAAGTAAGAGCTTTGCAACAAGATTTTTTCAACACTCTCAAAGATCAACCGCAAAATCCAATTCAATTGGCTCATATTGCGAACCCTAGAAGCGTAAAAAGGTATTTCCATTCTTGAATATCTCTCTCTAAATATTTTACAAGATGGCTACTCCAAATGTTGTTAAGATCACTAATAGGCCACACCCAAAGTTTAAGAAACACCCCTACAAATCCCTGGAAGTTGATCCCTTAGGCGCCTTCTCTAGCATTCCGCATGGGGTTCTACACGTAGAAGATGTTAGGGTGTACATACATGCCAATATTGAGGAATTTGGGGAATCCGAGCTGATGGATATCTATCACAAACAATTAATAGATGAAACATTTGAACTTAAACCTCAATACAAGGCCCTTTGAGATAAGAATTTTGGACATTGCATCCACTTTCCCTGTTTTGCTAAAGATGAATGGGTCCAGTATGTTCTTAGCGGAATACATGACAACTTCATGTAGTTGATGAGGCCATTCAAGATAACAAAAGATGCCATTAAGGTAGTAACCAAATTGCACTCATCCGGTGGGTTGCCTGCTCTCAAATCTGTCAAGAACCAGATAGTAAGTGAGGCTACCGGATCAAAGTTTGACAAAAGAGCAATGACAATAGAAGATATCATAGATCCGGATATCAAATTTGCCTCTATGATAATTGGCTATAAAATATATCATTCCAGCAGGGAGAATTCTGTGTCTGGAATTGTAATTTATACTGCATATCAGATGCTAAGGGAAAATGCAGATTATGATCTATGCGAGCTTCTCCTGAACCAACTATTAGAAAACTTGCAAAAGATCAAGAAGGACAAGAAGAACCCATTCAAGTATGGTAGTTTAGTACTGTGTTTATTCTTTTACTATATGAATGAGCTACCCGGATCAAGTGGTTGGGTATGGCAAAATGATAGACCGGTTGCCATACAAATCGAAGACTACATGTATGGGCTTGGTGATGCCAAGGCTCAAAGTACAGCACTCTGGGGATACTTCAAGAACTTCCAAAGTATGATACAAGCTAGAGAAAGAATTCCCCAATCTATAGTTGAAAAATACAAGGATACAGTGTGTTTCATGGTAGACACTGATCAATGCCTAATGGAGGCAGTGGAGCCTAGAATAGTCTGGATTATGCCAGTGGGCCACGAGGTAGATGAGAAAATCCTGGAGCTACATGTCCAACACTTGCTGAGTCAGCCTAAGGACCCTGAGGCAAAAAGGTTTGGAACCTTTCAAGAATTAAGTGTGAAAATACATGTTGAACTGAGACAACCAGAGATGAAAAGAAAGGTGAGAAGGGAAGTAGAGGAAGTTGCCAAAAGATATGGCATATCAAAGGAGGCAGTTGATGCAAATAGTGAGAAAATAGAAAGAGTGGAGAAAGAGAAACAAGAAGTAGAAAAGGAACGTGTTCTGGTAGAAGCCTCCTCCCAGACTAGATCCTCCAAGAGCTCTGCACCTGCCGCCTCTAAGAGCCCAAAGCCTCAAAACTGGAAGCCAAGACATCCAAAAAGGGAGAAAAGAGAACAAAGATAAAGGCCACAAGGTCATACACAAGCCAAAAGGATGATGAGGAAACAACGACTGATGAGGAGGTTAAGAAAATGAAGAAGAAAAGGAAAACATCTGTGGAATACTCTGTCAGCAAAAACAAAGAAGAAGAGGCAGAAGAATTTGTTGAAAGGCCTACTCTCTCTATTGATGATATCATCAAGGCAGTCACTATGGATGGGAATCTACAACTAGTCACAGAATTTTAGATGATTACAGTGATACTGACAAAAGAATTTTGGAGGAAGCCACAGTTAAGTACCTAAACATCTATAATAAAGCATTCATTGAAATCATCTCTCTAATTCCCAAAAGTCTAGAGAAGGTACTTGAACTGAGAAAGGAGAATGCTAAGGAAAAGGACGTAGAGATCCAGGAACAGATTGCTATTCAGCTCTATCCTTCCATTGCTCCAAAACAAATGAACATGATCTTTAAGCACTGCAAGGATGAGTTCCAGAGCAAAGCAAGAATGAACAAACTCATGCTTGGAGAAACAGATCAAGTAGCAAAAGAAACAGAAGACATCCTTCGGAATGCCTTCAAAAGATTCAATCTTTCTATCATAGAGGAAATAGATGAAGAAGAATTTAACATCTCTCATCTGGATCCCCCTACAAACTCTGAAATTAAAGGTGAAGGAAGAAAAGAGGAGAAATTGAGTCAAGAAGAGGAGGAAAAGGGAAGAGAAGAAGAACAAATAGAGAAGACCTCTGATGATGGTTCTGAGGGTACAAAAGGAAAGAAGATTCAGTCCCCAGCAAGAGACACTATAGAGGCAGTGAAGAAATTCCTGAACAAAGAAATGATGGATATAGATGAACCGAAACTCTTTCAAGGACCACTCAATTTTGATTCTCTCTCCGGTTCAGACAATGAAGATAGCATCCTTTGCCCAAGCAAAGGCAAAAGAAAAACTTTTGAAGTCTCACATGGAAGATTGTGAGCTGATAAAGATTGCATCAGGAATGCTGGAGAAGATCATGCCATCCTTCCAAAAGGATCCTTTGGCCTCTCCATCCGGTAACCTTAAATCTCTGATAAACTTTGTCAACACTCATTTTGATTCCTTAGAGAAATCGGCAAAAGAAAAGGTCCGGAAAGAATTTTTGGGAAAGAGATTCTCTAAATTACAGGGACTCATAAAGATAGGAGAAATCTAAATATTGGGATAAAGAGCCTAGAAAATGCTCTTAAAGATGGCAGAGAAATGTATAAATTTTGTCTATCTTGGTCCATAGAGACAGAAGACATTGCAAAGAAGGTGGAAGAACAAGAGAGTAAAATTTCAAGTTTATCTCAAAATTTTGATCCTCTCACCTCATCCATAATGAATCAAGAGTGTTAGGCTATTGCCACTATAAATGAAATAAAGAGGCTTGAAAAGGAGAAGAAGAATAGAATAAGCAGGATGAGTGAACTAAGAGGGATAATTATCCCTAAGTTAGAGGCAATGCATGAGGCCTTAACTAATGCTCAGACCACAATCCAGACCAGTGATCCGGCAGACTTGAGAAGGGTAGAAGCTTTTGCATTTTTGTTGAGTGGTCACATCTCAATTTTGGACAGGATGAAGCAAAGTTGGGCAAAAGAATTTATCCAGTTGAAGACCACTTTTGCAGATATATTTAATTATATGTAAGTATAACATGTATAGGTTGGTTTTTGCAAATTTCGATGTGCAGATTCCACCCTTTTCCATTGATGTCAAAGGGGATTGAGGAGTGGTGAAAAATGTGGAATCCAGCTAAGGGGGAGCTTCGGTAAAAGTGTACATAAGATAGAGCATCAGCCAAGGGGGGGTTTGTTACAACACTTAGTCATTTTTCACTAAGTGTTACCATTAATGCCAAAGGGGGAGATTGTTGGCTAGAGACACTGTGTGGCTTCATGAGTGTTGTCATTGATGGCAACAAAGTCCATCCCACATATCCACAACACATAGTATGTCTATACCGGAAAACAAACTGAAGAGTCCTTTGGTCTGGTAAACAAGAACAGAGCATGTAGCAAGGTTTGACAATTAGGTCTGGATCTCTCAGAGGGTGTAGCTCAGCAAAGTATGGACTTGGGCAAGTTGAGAGGAGTATCATGTCTACTATATTCCAGAGATTGAGCCTCCGGTGATGAATGAGTGAAAAGATATGAGCATCCAAGTGTTGAGTTCCTGACAGGCAGAGTAGACTGAGGAAGAACTGACCGACAGAGCATCAGACTTTAATCTGGATGAGAAATTGGTGGTGATCAAGCTATTTGAGGGATCATACATGGTTGGCCGACATGATTGATGACTTCTATCTATGTTTTTGATACGCATCACATTTTAAGCATGGATTTAGCTGACAGATCAGTGTTTAGTAAATATCTTGAGTATTCCGGTTGCCAACTAGAAAGATGTTGAAATCCTTGGTGCAGATATATATACTAGATGGATTTCGGTATGAAAGTGTGTGTGTGGCAATAATGTGCGAGAAAAGGTAGAGAGAAGAGTGGAAGCAGTAATACAAGTCTGGTATGTGACAGAATAGCAGTACTAAAGCAGAGGAAGAATGAAGTGCAGTAGATCAGTATATTGAGCCTAACTGGAACTAAACCTCAGCATATGTGGATGCCTCTCTTTAGTTCAAACATCTGGTTACCTTCTATAAACTTTGTAGACAGTGAGTCTCTTGGAGGTAGTGTGCCTCTTGTGAGTAGTGTGCTCGGGCAGTGAGCCCTAATTGGCAAGTGCCATTTTATACTTATTCTTTTAATAGAGAATACAATCTTGGGTTAGTTACCCCATGGTTTTTTCCCTTAACAGGGTTTTCCACGTTAAAATCCTTGTGTTATGTGTGTTGATTTCTTTTCTACTCTCATGATTATGAATGCTTATATGTTTTGATGCTGCAATTGTTAAAGAAGAAAAGAAAGTTAAATATTTAAGATAACTGATTCACCCCCCCTCTTAGTTATCTACCTTGTTTCCAATAGAAGATTCCTAATTAGTTTGACATTTGTGAGATTCAGGTTAGAGGTGGTAGCTCTACCCAAGATAGAGAGGACGCACAATGAGACAAAAATGATGTACCTAGACCCATGTTGAGTCCAAAACATATGTCACTCCTCTGACTTTGAAGGAGAGTGTTGAGGTGGAGACACTACATTCATTGAGTGCTCTCATGCAGTCTCTAGCACAACACCATGATGATCAGACCCAGGCCGATAAGGGTGAGAGAAATAGGCATAATTTGTCCCCACATCTGTGTAGTTCATGTAGGAACATGTGCAATTATGGGATGCAAGACTCGCAGTGGGACTCTTGGCAGGATAATGAGATGCAGGGGCATCATCGAGTGATGGACATATCCATATTAGATGATCTTGTTCTCACAGATGATTTCTTACAGCATACATTTGTATTGACTCCCAGGTAATATTTTACAAGTTTCATCTTGATTTAATATATTCTTATTTGAAATTTTTAATTAATTTTATATGATTATCTATATTATAAGTCAAAATTAATATATGTAATTGTCTGCACAATAAAATTCCAGGGTCAGAGTCTTCATCCTGCCTCTGTTAGCTATCCATTGGTGGGTTATGAGAGGAGATCAAGTCAACAGGTATGTAATTTATCACATGATCATAAATATAGTCCATATATCAATGGTAATATTATTTAGTGACAATTTGATGATTTCACCAGGGAGCTTCACTAGCACCTCCACGGTTTCCTTGGTCCCTGCATGCAAAACCACTTATACGGAGGTAAATTTAACCATTTGTAATCATTATGCATTTAAATAATGTTATGTATCTATTTTGGTTGAATAACCTTGAACTCTATTTTCAGATGTTGAATATGGAGACTCCTCATCTTCGTGAGTCAGCGTAGGTAGGCATTGATGCAGCCATGTTGTCTTCAAATCCTTTGACCGAGATATGAGCCAGTAACATGCAAATGTCATTTTGTATTTCTTGTTTTATCTAATGTCATTTGATGTACATAAATGATATTTATGTTTAGTCAATTTTTCTTCTTGATGCTTCTCACAGGAGGTCACAACTCTAACCCATCCAACTACGGACAAAGAGAAGGAAAATATGACCAAGAGGGATCATCAGGTAGCGGTAAGTGATTGATTACATATGTGATGTTATCTATTTCATGTTTTCTATATTAATGTGCATATTGTTTAATTGTATAATAGGTGGAGCTGCAAAAATCTTTGTCGAGGAGGTCTACTCGACGGGAGAGAGAGGATGAGTCATTGATTGGCTCTCTGTCTTCAAGGCCAAGCAAGGGCCATCGATTATTTGATAGAAGACCACAGGAAACTAGATTTTGAGACATTTTTTGTATGCCTAGATGGCTTTGTATACATACTTTTGTATGTTACCAATGTATATTTTTGTATATGCCTATATGGCTTTGTTTGGACATGCCTATATGGCTTTATATATAGACTAGATGTTATGTTCATGACATTATGTATATGATAGTTTATATTAAATATTTAATATGATGATCAATTATCGTTACAGTAATTTGGTTTTACACATGCCAATTGCATTTCCTTGAAAGTTTATAAATCATTTTCAAATAATCCATTTTTTGCAGTCAATTCGGCCCCACAAGCTGTGGAATGCAAAATCTCACTCCAAGCACCTTTCGACTTTGCCGGTAGCTTGCAACCCAGAATGACTCAGACACTTAGTGCATTTTGACCCCCCGACCTGTGGAATGCAAAATTTTAGTCCTAGCACCTTTCAACTTGGCCGGTAGGTTACTGCCTCGAATGACTGGGATGCTTGGCACATAAAAAGAGACCTCCCCTAGCATTTACCCACCCACCCTGAGATGTTGGCATAGTCAATTTAGCCCCATGAGTAGCAAAACAAAACATATGGCACCTGACAAGGTTGTGCTGCATGAAACTGAAGCATTTTGCAAGAATGCATTTGACTTCGACATGGTCAAACGGATTTGAGTTGACCAAAACCAAAAGAGGTTAATGTGGATGAACCCCACATGCACATGTAGGTCCAAATGGAATGTTCCCATCTACCATGAATTCTAAGAACTACTCTGTCATTGTTTGGCATTTTGTTGCTCTTAGGGATCTTAAGGGACTTTATCGGTAGCTTGTTGCCATGAATGACTGGAAAGCTTGGTACATGAAACAAGAGCTCCCCTAGAATTTACCCACCCACCCTAACATGTTGGCCCAATCAGTTTAGCCCCATGATGAGAAGAACAAAAAATATGGCACTTGGCAAGGTTGTGTTGCATGAAATTGAAGCATTTTGCAAGAATGCATTTGATTTCAGCATGATCAAACGGATCTGATTTGAACAAATCCAAAAGAGGTTATTATGGACAGACCCGGCCACATGATCTTGTAGGTCCAAATGAAATATTCCCAACTACCATGAATTCCAAGAATTGCTACCTCATAGTTTGGCAATTTTTTGCTCTTAGGGATCTTAAGGGACTTTGTCAGTAGCCTGCTGCCCTGAATGAGTGGGACACTTGGCGCATGAAACGAGACCTCCCATAGTATTTACCTACACAATTAGATTTGTTGTCACAATTGGTTCAACCCCATGACTTGTGGAATACAAATTTTCAGTCCTAGTACCTTTCCATTGCATGAAACTGAAGTCATTTTGCAAGAATGCATTTGATTTCAGCACGGTCAAACAGACTAGAGTTGACCAAAACTGAGAGAGTTTATTGTGGATGGACCCCACATTCACTTGTAGGTCCAAACGGAACATTTCCAACTGCCACGAATTCTGAGAACTGCTCTATCATAGTTTGTCATTTTTTGCTCTTAGGGATCTTAAGGGACTTTGTCGGTAGCCTGCTGCCCTGAATGACTAGGATGCTTGGTGCATAAAATGAGACCTCCCCTAACATTTACTCACCCACCCCAATCTTTTGGTGCAGTTAGTTTGGCCCCATGAGCTATAGAATGCAAAATATCACTCCTAGCACCTTTCCAATGCATGAAACTGAAGCATTTTCCAAGTACCCCTAAACCATAAACCCTAAACCCTAAATAATGCCCCTAAAGCTTAACTCCTAACCCCTAAACCCTAAACACAATCAACTCTAAACCCATATTTCCTTGTCTCTATCATCCCTCTACCTCTCAATCTCTCTACCTATGTATCTGGCCATGTCCCTCAACCTCTATCTCCCTATCTCTCCCCTTAGTCTCCTCTATCTCTCCCTATCGGTCTTGTTTCTCTCTAAACCCTAAACTAAACCCTTAAACCATAAACCCAAGTAACCCTAAACCTCTATCTCCCTATCTCTCCCAATATCTATTGGTCCCCTCTATATATCTCTCTAAACCCTAAACCCCTAAACCCTAAACCCTAGCCCCTAAACCATAAACCCTAAACTTGAGCAACCCTAAACTCATAAACCTCAAATAATTCCCCTAACCCCTAAACCCTAAACTTGAGCAACCCTAAACTCATAAACCCTAAATAAATCCCCTAAACCTAAGCAACCATAAACCTCTCTGTCTCTCCACCCTCTCTCCCTCTTCCTCCCTCTTCCTCCCTCTCCCTCTCCCTTATCGACAAAGAACATGGAAAAAAGAAAACTAGGACATGCAAAGAGGGATGAAGATATAAATTGGGTGGAAATAAGATAAAATGAAAGTTCATTGGATGGGAAGAATGATGAGGAGAGGTGGAAAATAGTAAAATAGGGAAACATTTGTGGGATCTAAAGGGAAATTGGAAAGGAAAAGGAAAACTAGGAAAGCTTGGAAAAGGAAAACTAGGAGACCTATGTTGGCAAGAGACACTGCTAGACATGTTAGGTGTTGTCATTAATGGCAACTAAATCTATCTTACACATCTGCATTCCATCAGTGGATCATACTGGAAGTCAAATTGCAGATTTGTCTAAGTCCGGATATACAGGAACAGGACATATGACAGGGTTCAACATTCTATTCTATATTTCTCCACAGGAAATCATATTGTGCTGTGGATCTAAGGGAATGTTTAGGGATGTCAGGGCTACCTAAATCTAAGATTTTATCCTCCGGTGATGAAGGGATTGAAAGTTAAAAGTATCTGAGTATCAAGTTCTAGTTAAACAGTGAAGAACAGGCCGACTTGGTGTTTGATCATTGTACAGATGAAGAAAAGTGGTTGGTCGAGTAATTTAGGAGATCTAGTAGTATTGGTCAACATGTGAAGTGACTTGGATACATAAGTTTTGGTCTACATTGATGTGTGTGCATGGATTCAACTGACAGAACGGTGTTCTTGAAATAATTTCCAAGTTTTCCTAAGGCTGACTGCAGTTGGTGAAATTTCATGTAGCAGATATATATGATCAATGGATTCGATCTTTTTGGAGTGTGAACATGGGAATATGAATGGAAAGGTGTGAAGAAGAGTAGTATCTGTTGCAAGTATGGGTCTAACCAGTGTTGTCATTGATGTCAACATACTCATGTTGCATTAATGAGAAGGATTGGATGAGTTGTGTGCTGAGGATATTGAGAAAATTAGTCTCAATCAGGAACAGTGAAGAACAGTGATGACAACAAGGTAAAAGTCCAAGATAGGTTGAGGATCAGAGGATGCGGTTTAAAGGGTTTGTATATATGAGTCTTGAGATAATCCAATCAAGTTTTCAGAGGTCCGCATGAAGATATGAAGAAGTTATGGTCTCTTAAGTAGAACCGGCTCCGGCAAGTGTTCAGAGGTGACAGAGTGACACAGATAGGTCTGGTGAGCTCCAGTAATGCATTATCCCTTTCTATGGATTTGAGGAAGTGTTGAGGACATCCTTGTGAAGTGTCAAGTATATTGGTTTGTGGTTTGAAGGTCCAGAAGAACTTATTCCTTTGTGACAGTGATGATAGACTGTGTTCTTGAGGTTTCAGATGAAGGAGAGAAGAATTCCAGTAAGCAGATGAAGTGTGGATGTTCTTGGTGATTCAAGAAAGCTTGTGGTGATCTGTGGATCATTTCCAGTTCATGTTGGTGGTCTGCATTGAAGTTAAAGTTCATATTTGAAGAATAACCACCAAATGTTGGTGTTCTTCCTGAGACTGGCCGACCGGATGTATTACATGTCTTGCGGATGTTCTTGTAAGTGTTTGCCGACTTAGATGATTGTTCCTAAGTCAATGTCGTGTATAAATAAGGGATTGTGAAGTCATTTCAAAGTGTGTCTAGTGGAGATGAGAATGTGGTAGCGAAGAGCAAAGCGAAAGGCAGAGTATTGCGCTTAATGGAACTGATTCAAGCATGGTGAAGATGCTATTCTCCAGTTCATGAATGTGATACTTATTTCTTTGTAGATAGTGTGTCTCTTGTAAGCAGTGAGCCTCTTGTGAGCAGTGTGCTCGGGCAGTGAGCCCTAATTAGCATGTGTGATTTTGTTCTTTCTATTCTTCTAACAAAGAATATATTCTTGGGTTAATCACCCCGTGGTTTTTCCCTTAACCAGGTTTTCCATGTCAAAATCTTGGTGTCTTATGTGTTTATGAGTTTCTGCTTTTGATTTGAATGCATTATGTTTCATGTTTAATATACTGCTAATCACCAAGAAGATTTAAGTGTGTAAATAGGAGAAAGTTTTGCACAACTGATTCACCCCCCCTCTCAGTTGTGTGCCCTAAGTCTAACAGTATCAAGTGTGAAGTAAAGAGGTCTAAGCTTCCGATCATGGCAAAATAGTGAAGCAGGGCAGAGAGAGATGAAGTGTGTAAAGTCAGTATACTGAGATCTACCGGAACTACAATTTTGCATTGTTAGATGTTATTCTTTAGTTCAAATTTCTTGTGAACTTTTGTAATCAATTTTGTAGGCAGTGAGCCTCCTTTGAGTAGTGAGCTCCAGGTAGTGTGCTCTGAAGGCATGTGCCTTCCCATTTGTAATACTTTTAACAAAGTATAAATTCTTGTGGGTTAACCCCCACCGTGGTTTTTCCCTTAACTGGGTTTCCACGTAAAAATCATGGTGTCATATGTGTTGATTATATTTCTGCTCATGTGTTGTTGATTTATGATTTCATGGTTATATTATTAATCTCTTAATAAGTGTGGAAGAAGATTAGATACAACAAAAGATAAAGTTTTAAGTCAACTGATTCACCCCCCCTCTCAGTTATCTGCCCTTATTTCAACAACCTAGATAGGTCAGAGAGACAGAGAGGAGGGGAGGGAAGAAGAGAGAGTGTAGGAGGTAGAGAGGGGAGGGAAGTAAAGAGTGTTATAGTCTACATGGGACCAAAAAGTCATGTGGTGACTTTTTGGTCCCACAACTCCATGCAGATTAGGCAGGTGACTTGGATAGTCGAAGGTCCACTAGTGGCTATGTGTTTACTCTGTTTGGAGGTGCAGTGGGTTGGATGAGTAAGAGGCAGCCCACAATTGCTTTGTCCACCACAAAAGCAGAGTATATGGCTGCTACTCATGTCTCTAAGGAGGTAGTTTGGTTGAGGAGACTGTGTACAGGTATTGGATTTGATTGCAGGATCATTCAGATTGGTTTTGATAGCCAAAGTGCTATATGTTTGGCTAAGAATTCCATGTATCATGCTCGGACTAAGCATGTTGATGTTCATTATCACCTTGTTTGAGAGTTGGTTGCAAATGGAGAGATTGAGCTGAAGAAGATAGACACTGAGGAGAATGTTATAGATTCATTGACCAAGCCTGTGAGCACAGAGAAGTTCATATGGTGCAGAGAGGCCATGGGCCTTGTTTCTAGTGCCTGATTAATTTTCATTTGATTTCCTATGGGTTGATTTACAATGTATAATGTCAAGTGGGAGAATGTTGGGATAAGGTGCCATTAACCTTGTAAATCTCAATATTGTATTTATTCCATTTATTAGATGTAATTTGTAATTATCCATGAGGAGATGTACTAGTTTCACTGGCAAGGGTAATTTCAGAGTAACCAGAGGTAATTACGGAGTGACTTTTACTATTGGCAAATGTAAAAACTCAAAGTAAATGAGGGTAGGCATGCTCCCTTGAGGAATCTACTATTTTTGGCATGTATGACAACTGTCATAAAGTTTGGTAAGTGAATCTATGACAGCTACAAGTTGTCATAAGATTCTGAGATTCTATGACGCATATGACGGATATGTCAGTTGTATATTTGCTATATTTAGCCCAAGGTTCCTATCTTGGAAAGATACTCTTTTTTGGAATCTATGATGGTTATGATGCATCATAAGATGTTGTAAGAGGCTAGATTTAGTCTTGGGAACCCAACCTTTGCATGGTTGTTTTTGGACAAGTGTAAGATACTTGTAAGATGATAATTAATGTTTACAAGTTAGAGAATCTTAGGAGAGAGAAGGTGAATGCCTAGGATGAGTTGGAAAATATTTCGATAAGTATTTGCCATGTATTTGTTGCTGCAATACAGATTTTAGGTAGTCAAGTGTTGTTGGAATGTTGTCGGATTGAAAACTTGTGGAGAGATTTCTGTAGTTGATGTATTGTATAGATCTTTTACAAATTAATACAAACTTGTGCCTCTTTCCTGGTGGAGTTTTTTACCCACAAGGGTTTTCTCCACGTAAACATTGTGTCATTGTGTTGAGTTCTTCATGTTTGACATCTTTTCTGTAGTGGATTTTATGTTTTTTTACAATCTCTATTGTTAATGCACACTTAAATATTGTTGAAATTTATCTTGAAATCAGATTTCCATTAAGTAGTTGTTCTTTCATTTCTAACACTAAAAAAAAGTTAACATTTTAGGGGGAGCACACCAAATGCTATGTTATGTTTTTTGAGAAAAACAGGACCAATTTTTGTGCTCCCCCTTTTTGAACCCCTTAATCTCAACCATTTTTGAAAAAAATAGTAGTTTAGAAACTAGATTCGGAGCATTACAACTCTTGTTTTTGTTGTATCTTCAAATTTTGAGTGTAACTATCTTCAATTTCTCATCCAACGTCAGTCTTTCCTAATTTCAGAAAAAAAAAAAAAAAAAAAAAGTGCCATCTTAAGACCCCCTTTTGGTTCCTCGTCTTTGTGCACTTACCCTAAGATTGATGTTCACTACATTTGGTATCTTGTTCAAGAAACTATTGTCAATCTATAATTTTGTTCAAGTGAAGAACAAACAACTAATATATTTACTAAGAGTATGATTGAAGCTAAATTTTTGAAATTGTGAGGAATGCTTGGCATGTTAGAGATGAACATTAAGGGGAGATAGTGGTATAATGTTCCCCTCTCCTTTGTATATTATTTGTATTGTTCTAGCCAATTTTAAGGGGGGATATTAAGGAAAAGTAAGATTGTCTAGAGTTTTCCTAGAATCTCCCACTAAGTTTTCCATAAAAAACATTTCAAATTTTTAGAATAAAATAATAAGATTGTATGAACCTCTGGAAAACAAAAGTTTCCAGATTTTAGAGAGCTTGTAAATATAAATATGAGATTGTTCATTGCAAATGGAACTACTATACATTGCATTTGATTGAATGAAATGAAAGTTAGATCAGTATAATTTTTCTTTAGCCACTTAACTTTAGTTTTGGTCTCGTTTTCCCTGTTTCTAACTACTATTTTATTGTTTATTGTTATTTTTGGGCCTATTTTTACATAACAATCATTAAAATTTATAAATTTTCAAAATTGAGAAATAAAGATAGGATGTTGGATAAATTGTTGATGACTTCTTCCAAAATAGTCGAAAGCTTACTTATTATTATTTTTCATTTTGAAAAAATATAAACATTTGTGATCGATAATGTTGATCACTTTTTTACTAATAAAAAGTGCACTATGACATTTTTATTTTACCTATATTGATTTTAAAAAAATTATAAATATGTTTTTATTTTAAAATATTTTTTCATTTAAAAAAATTAAAAGAAAAGATAAAGCTATTAAGAATTACAAATAAATATATAATTTATATTTTTAATCATAATTTATATTTTTTAATCATAAAACTTGTTTTGATTGTTTTTTCTTATAAAATTTGGGTATAACATGTTCTAATGTTTTTAAATTACTAGAAATAAATATATTAAAAAATTTGTACTTATGACATTTGTTTTCCTAATACTCATAACATTTGTTCAAGTTTTGATTAATATATATTAATTAATAATATATTTTACTTTTTCCCTTATATAAGGTAAAAATATTTCTTGCATTTTTGAAATGTTAGGTGGGTTGATTTTATTGTATCAACAAATAAATATTTATATTCTTATTTATAGCTAGTGAAGAAAAATTTAATTAAAAGGAAAACTACCTAATCTAAAAATTGAATGTATTAACTTTATTAGTTTATAAAGATTAATATTTACACCAAGACTATTGATATCTAGTTTGATTGAACAATGATCAGATGAGCAGCTAATACATTATTTTTTATATTTTTTTCACATCATGATATAAAGTGACTACATTGATGATTGGAGAGTACAAATTCATTGTTTTAAAAGATGGTCCGTGAGAGAACCTGAGTCATAATATTTGAGGATACATTATATGTGCATTGGACCATTATGGAGCTTCGTCTTAGAAAATGGAAGCATCAATAGTTCAACCTAGGTCTTAAAAAAATAAACACAAGTCCAACAAAGATTTGAGACTTGATGAAATTGGAAGCCGAGAAAAAATAGTTCATCGTGGCTCTTCACAAAATGTATTAAACAAGCCCAACAAACTCTTAAAGAATTGAGACATGTCAAGGAAACATGCTTAGTCTGATCAAGAAGGTAACTTGAGCCTATTGATGAAATCAATATAATGGTGTACTCATAACCAGCTTCTTTTAAAGAAGCTTCAAATCAGCCAACTTACCAAAGTGCTTGATTAAGAGAAGTTTGAGAAGTTCAAAGGAATGCTTCGTTTAACTACAACCCCTTGATATTAAAGAGGGTGATGCAAATATTAATCTTTATGGATTAATTTGGTTAACACATTCAATTTTTAGTTTAGGTAGTTTTCTTCTATGTAGTAGTTAAACTATTTTTCACTGCCTATAAATAAGAATGTAAATCTTTATTTGTTGATACAATAAAATTCAACCTCCACTGCTTTAGTTTCTCCACCATCTCTTTTGATACTAAGTTGTCAGTGCTTCCACTATCCACAATGACTTTGCAGCATTTTCCTCTAGACTTACATCTGGTTCTAAACAGATTTCTTCTATGTTCTGATTCCCCTTGTACATTCTCTAGTTTTAGAAGAACTCTCCTCAGCATCAAGGATTCTCCATCCTCTGGTTCTTCTCCATATTTTGGTGAGGCTACACTTGTCATGCTCTCCTTGATGCAAGAGCATTCAGGTTCACTGGCAATCATGTGTCACCAAAAATGTATTTTATTTCCTAAGTTGTTTTTGGCTTTGTTTCCTTGCAATTTTGGTTTTTATGTTTCAGGAGCAGTTTCAGTCAATCTAAAGACAACATCTTGTAGAAGGCCCAAATGGGTATCTCCAATTAAATTTTGGTGTTGATTGGATGAAATCTAGCTAAGTTATGGCTAGTCAGAGAAATCCTAGGTTCATGAACTTATAGGTTCACCGACAGCTCAGTTTGTCGATGGGTGAGTTCACCGACAGGCGTCTTTGTTCAAAGTTCACTTTTCAAAGTATAAAGGCTTTGCAGTGTTCGATCGGTGATATTTTGAAATTTTGAACTTTATCAGTAAAAGCACGAGTTCGTGTATTCATAAGTTTTTTGATAGCCTATATCACTGACTAACCTTTGCCCAACTGAAGTCAAGCCTTTGGTTCATGAGTGAATGAAACTAACAGTTGAACGAGTATCACTTAGTTGACAAGTAATTGAATTTTCTAACTAGTTCGTGGATTTTAACATTGGGTGTTAAGCCAATAAAGGCTCAATCATGTAGTTTGAATTTTTTCCAAGTTGCTAATTCACCGACTAGGTTTGGAAAATCTTGATTTTACCAACAAAGGGGAATGGCATTAATAAAAGTGGTTTGAAATTTACCTTTTTTGCCGATAACAAAGGGATGTTCCCAAGTTTGTGGAAAATGTATTTTGCTGACATGATGTTCAAAAGAAAGGTTTGCGAATGGAACAATTCACCGATAAGTTAAGAAAGCAAACTTTTTTTGATGGGCCTTTCTAATGAAGGTTTAGAAAACTGATAATTTGCTGATAGGCATTATTTCTTAAGTTCGAAAAACTAGACAATTTCTAATAATGTGGAGAGTTTTGCAAAGTTTGATTTCATCGATAGAAGGCTCTATGATTGCAGAAAAGAATATTTTAGCCAATGATTGCCTAGATCCAAATATGTCTAAACTAATGAATATGAAATGGTAATTGGAACATGCTTATGAAAGAGTTGATGTCAGTAGCTTGTTCTGTTCTGACAATTTTGATCAACTGCATAACGATTTGGGGCGGTTGAACTGCTTTGATTGAAGGGTCATAAATACAATTGCTAAGACCAAATTGGGGGTTTGATCTGGGAGGATTTGATGGTGGGGTGATTCGATGGTGAATTGATTGGTGAGTAAATTTTGTCTTCGTTCGATCTCTTTGAGGAGAGATGTGTTGGAGAAATCTTTGTAAATGAAGATTGATGTATCAGATGACTGTGTAATGACATTTTTGTACTCCTATAATCATTTTATTGTTTATAATAATAAGATCATTTTGGGGTGGCATGTTGTTTGTTATGTTGTTTGCATTTGTTGCTTTACTCAATAATATGATAAGATCCCTCAGTTTAGTCTTGCATCAAGTGGTATTAGAGCGGTTTCCTGAGAAGACTGTGGACATGTCACAGAAGAGATTCTAATATTTTTTATTGTAGGAAAGGAGAGTGCATGTAGACCTGCAACTATAGAGAATCTGAAGAAGACATGGCACAGAGAGGACATGGTAGAAGAAGGCCATGAGGAGATATGGCGATTGCAGAAATGTTGAGAGGAATAACCACACGATTAGATGCTATTGAGATGGCACAATGCAGAGGGGTACATGTTAAAGATGTTAGTGAGGATGAGGAAGAATTTGAAGTGAGAGAAGATGATGCAAATGAAGGAAATGAACTACACAGGCAATTTTTGAGGGCAATATCTAGAATAAACAGTAAGCCTCATTTAGATCTTCCTAGTTATAATGGTAGTTTAAATCCAAAAGATTAATTGACTAGATTTCAGAGATGGATAAATATTTTGATTTTGAATCAATTGAGGATCCTAAGAAAGTGAAACTTTCTTGCACAAAGTTGAAGGGTCATGCTTCCCTATGGTGGGACCATGTTCAATTAGAAAGATAGAAAAAGGGAAAGGAGAAAATTCATACCTAAGAGAGAATGGTAACTAAATTGAAGGCCAAGTTTTTACCTGTAGACTATCAAAATAGTTTGTTCAAGAAGTTATAGAATTTGAAGTAGGAGAAGAATGTACAAGAATATACTGAGGAGTTCTATAGATTGAATATTTGTGGTGCAGTCACGGTAGGAGGGTTCATAGAATGAACTGTCCAGGTCGTGCAGCAAGATTAAACACAATGGAAACAACTTAAAGATATGAAACAAACATAGATTTAGTCATTTAGTATATAATAGAATTCAATACAATCTAGCCGATATCATGAGAGCTTACAATTAGGGCTCACAGGCCTTATTACAGAATGTCAGAATATGCACAAGATATAGTGTTGAAGCTCCTTCACATAAAATCCAAACTATGAACTTATGCTAATGGTCATGACTTGATAACTAACTACTTTCCTAAGAATCTATTACATCAATATATATCATCTCTGGAACAATAGATTCCTCTGCATCAGCCAAGGGAGGTCACAAACTCCAATGAAGAGCTGTAACGTGTGTACACGGATAGGTCAGACCTAATCATGTAGAATACCTCCACAAAAGAATGGAATGATGTGCAGATCTCAGGGAAGGTCGGCCACAAACCAAAGATCATTGAATAATGTGTCGTTAGGTTCCACAAGTCAAGGAATGCTCCGCAAGTCTTCTCCTTTAGCTGATTATTAGAGACTATCAGGATGCTTTGTTTTGAGAAAACAGCTAATCTTCTGATAGCAATAACTTTCCGGTACTTAATCCAAATGCTCTGAATTTTGGATATGATGTAGATGAACATGTCTAGATGCTAAGTCCAACTCCACAAGATGTGAAATGCAACTGCGGTAGAATGCGGACCAAAATACAGAAATTGCTACTGACTAAACTGCCTAAAGTGAACTAGAAAATGAAAAGAAACAAACTGAAATGCAAATATTTTTGGTTGATGCAAGATTGCTCTTGAACTAGGGATGCTCCTGCTTCAAACATCTGGGGTTATTGAAAAAGTGAGTCCCTCACTTTGTTGGGGCTAGGGGGGAACCAAGATGGTCCACCTCAGCCTAAGAAATCCATGATGAATCTTCTTCTGGTCTGCCTTTCCACTTCACCAGATATTCTTTGTATTGTCTTCCTCTAGTGCTATGTCTAACTCTACTATCCAAAATGTCTTCAATTTGCTCTGGTGCCTGTTGTGGTAACTACTTCTTTAAGTCTTCTTCCATGCTATCACTAAACTCTGCTTAATGATACTAATAAAGGTCTGTAATATTGAAAATAGGTGATATACCCAATGTCTCTGGTAATTCCACTTCATATGCATTTCCTGAATCAAATTTTCTAAGTATCTTACAAGGTCCACACTTCTTCATCTTTAGCTTGTTATATGTTCTAACTAGAAATCTTTCTTTTCTCAAGTATACCATCACTTCATCTCCAACATCAAATTCCTTATGTCTTCTCTTCTCATCTACCTTTTCCTTATACTTACTATTCATATCCTCCAAATGCTTCTTCACCTAATTATGCATTGTCTTCACGTGATCTGTAAATTCTTCTGCTTCTACACTTTTCTTTTCTCCCATACCAATGTCTCTCAATTCTATAACTCCTCTAGGATTCACTCTGATAACAATCTCGAAGGGCATTCTTTTGGTACTCCTATTGATTGAATTATTGTATGCAAACTCTACTTGTGAAAGAATCAAATCCCAACTTCCTGCCTTCTCGCCAACCAAACATCTCAATAGGTTTCCCAAACTCCTATTCACTACCTATGTCTGTCCATTAGTCTGTGGATGAAAAGTTGAACTGAATTTCAAATTTGTCTTCATTTTCTTCCAAAGTGTCTTTCAAAAATATCCAACAAACTTTGTGTCTCTATCTGAAACTATACTCTTAGGCAATCCATGCAATCTCACAATCTCCTTGAAAAATAGGTCAACTACATGCACCGCATCAGTCGTCTTCTTACAAGGAATGAAATGAGCCATCTTTGAAAATCTGTCAACCACTACAAATATTGAATCGTGTCCTCTCTGTGTCTTTGGCAATCCCATTACAAAATCCATGCTTATGTCTTCCCAAGGTCTCTCTGGTACCATCAAAGGTTTATACAATCTAGTATTTTGACTACTTCCTTTTGCAACTTGACAAACTCTACAACTCTACACAAATTTCCTAACATCCTTATGTATCTGAGGCCAAAAGTAGTTTTCACTTACCAAAGCCACTATCTTATCAAAGCCAAAATGTCCTGCCAATCCACCACTATGTTTCTCCTTGATCAAATTATCTCTAATTGAACTCTTAGGTATGCACAACTAACTTCCTCTAAACAACATATCTTCCTAAATGAAATAGTCCAGCCACTTACTCCTATTTCTCACAACAGGTTCTTTACATGCTTTCCAAGGTTCTACAAAATTAGTGTCTCCCTCATACATGTTCTTCAACTCATCAAATCCCAACACTTCAATTCTCATTGATGTCAACAAGTTTCTTCTTCTACTCAATGCATCAGCAACTTTGTTTGATTTTCCACTCCTATGCTTCAACACAAAAGTGTAACTCTGCATGAACTCTACCCATCTCATGTGTCTCTGATTCAACTTACCTTGACTGTTCAAGTATTGTAAATCTTGATGATTTGTATACAACACAAACTCCTTAGGTAACAAGTAATGTCTCCACTTCTTCAAGGCTTGAATTATGGCATAGAACTCTTGATCATAAACTGAATATCTTCTCCTTGCATCATTCAAATTTTCACTGAAATATGCTACAGGTCTACCTTCTTGACTTAATACTACTCTAATTGCACTCCCACTTGCATCACAATCAAGTTGAAATACCTTATTAAAATCTAGTAATGCCAACACAAGTTGCTCTGTCACTTTCTGCTTCAACAATTCAAAACTTTTATCTTTTGCCGATGTCCACTTAAAGTCTTTCCTATCACCTCTCATTGTCTCTATCATAGGGTTACATACTGAACTAAAATTTTTGATGAACTTCCAATAGAAACTAGCCAATCCATGAAATGATCTAACCTCTCCAATGCTCTCTAGTGTAGGCCATTCAACAATTGCTCTTACTTTCTCAGGGTCCATCTTCAATCCTTCCACAGAAATCACAAATCCTAAGTACACTAGTTCTTCCTTCATGAAACTACACTTCTTGATGTTTATCAACAATTTCTCTTCTCTCAACCTCTGCAAAACTTGTCTAATATGCCACAAATGTTCTTCTTTTGTCTTACTAAAAATTAGAATATCATCTAAGTATACAATCACAAACTTACTCAAGAATTTCTTCAAGACTTCATTCATCAATCTCATGAAAGTACTTGGTGTATTTGTCAATCCAAAAGGCATCACTAACCACTCATACAATCCTTCATTTGTCTTAAAAGTAGTCTTCCACTCATCTCCTCTGATTCTGATTCTTCAAGTCTATCTTCGTGAAATATCTTGCTCCACTCAAACAATCCATGATATCATCCATCCTAGGTAAAAGAAATCTACACTTAACTATGATCTTATTGATTGCTCTAGAGTCAGTACACATTCTCCATTCTCCATCTTTCTTCGGTGCTAACACTGTAGGTACTGTACAAGGACTCAAGCTTTCTCTGATCAAACCTTTCCTCAACAATTCTTGTATCTACCTGTTCAATCCTTCATTCTCTGCCAGTGTCATTCTATGTGCTGCTTATTAGGCAAACTAGCTCCCGGTATAATACTCCTTATAGGTGGAAATCCTTCAGACACATTATCTAATATGATGTATTCATACTCTATTAGCAACTCTGTTATCTCCTTCGATTGTGATTCTTTAGTCTCCTTCTTCAATGATTCAGGCTTCTTAAACATCAAAGCATAACACATATTCTCATGTCTCAAACCATCCAAAAATTTTCTTCCGTCTACCAAACAAATTCTAGCATTTCCACATACTTCACTCTTAGGATCATCTTCTAAAGGAATCAAGGTAATTCTCTTTCCATTTTTTGTTATAGTGTATATATTCTTTCTCCCATCATGTATAGCTTTTCTATCATACTGCCAAGGTCTACCCAATAAAATATGACAAACATCCATAGGCATAATATCACACAAAACTTTATCATGATAAGATCCAATATGAAATTTCACCAAACATTGTTCATTCACCAGTTCCTTATGATCATCTTGAATCTATGCTATCTGATAGGGTTTAGGGTGTTTCAGTCTTTCCAACTTCAACTTAGTCACCATCTCTTTTGAAACTAGGTTATCTAAACTACCACTATCAATCACAACTTTACAACATTTACCTCCTGATTTGCATCTGGTTCGAAACAAACTTTTCCTCTGCAGTGGTTCCTCATTTGTCTTTGATTGAAATAGTGTTCTCCTCATCACAAGTGATTCTAGCTTAGCAACAGAACTAGGTGATCCAACAGGTTCTTCTTCAACATAGGTTGTTCTTCCACTATTCTCTATCCTCTTGCTTGTACTACATTGATTACATTTGAATGCCCTATGTCCACCTCCACACTTAAAACAAGTACCTCTGAATGTTCTCTTATCAAATCCTCTTCCCTCTCTTTTGTATCCTTCATTTTGGTATGCACTACGGTTTCCTCTCCGGTAAAAACTTTTGTCATCTTTTCGGTAAGCATTATTATCTATGTCATCCTTCTTGAATGGGTTGTCAAGCTTGTTCTTCTCCGTAAATGATCTATCTCCTCCAGAAAATGTTCTACCTCTCTAAAATTTACCTCCTCTACCTCTTTGTCTCAGATCATGCCTTTTATTCAACTTCTCCTCAACTTTCAGAGCAAACTGATATGCTTCTTTCAAAGATGTCATCCTTACCAAGCCTAGTTCTTCTTGAATGCTCAATCTCAATCCATTGATGTATCTAGCCACTTTCTCATTTCTTGCTTCACTATGTCCCATTCTTATAATCATCTTATGAAATTGTTCAATGTACTCCTTCAGAGATTTATCCTTTTGTCTCAGGTTCTGCAATCTTTTCAGCAACTCCAACTCATAGTCAGCAAGTATAAACTGATTCTTCAATTTTGTCACCATCCTATCCCACTTTGTAATCTTTTCTTTCCCTCTTCTATTTCTTTCCAACTGAACTTCTTTCCACCATATAGTAGCATGTCCTTTCAATTTTGTCTTTGCATATTTCACCTTCTCTGGATTTTTAACTTCTTCATATTCAAAGTATTCTTCCATGTCATCTATCCAGTCAATCAATTCTTCAGGGTTCAAATTACTAGTATAGTTTGGCACATCAACTTTAGGTCTCTTTCCAATCTCTAAAATAGATCGCAACATCTTGACTTGATCTGATTCTTCTTGTTCATCACCTCTTAGGGTTTCACCAATTTGTTCAATAGAATGAAATTCTTCTTCATCATCACTTTCAACATTAGGTCTCGGTGTCAATCCTCTTCACCTATCTTCTTCAACAACATCTAAATGAATTCGCATCATTTTCATCATCTCCATCATCTCATCCATTCTACTAGCCATTGTTCAAATAGAAACAACTCTCCTCAGCAGCATTCTTCCTAGGATCAAGTGCAAACTACCTCTAGTTTGGCGATCGGGCTACAAGATGACAACTGCCTCACGATTGGTGATCGGTTGCAACACAAGTAACCTGCCTCAATTTGGCGATCTGTCCACAATAAGATCTTACAAAATTTCCTCACCAACTTCACCCAATTCACTCCCAAAGATTCAAACTTTCACTCTGATACCACTTGGTGCAGTCATGGTAGGAGGGTTCACATAATGAACTATCTAGTCCGTGCAGCAAGAGTAAACACAACAGAAACAACTCAAAGATATGAAACAAATACAAATTTAGCCATTCAATATATAATAGAATTCAATACAATCTGGCAAGCATCATGCGGGCTTACAATTAGGGCTCATAGGCCTAATTATAGAATGTCAGAATATGCACAAGATATAGCGTTGAAGCTCCTTCACGCAAAATTCAAACTATGAACTTATGCTAATGATCATGACTTGATAACTAACTACTTTCCTAAGGATCTATTACATCAATATATATCATCTCTGGAACAATAGATTCCTCCATGTCAGCCAAGGGAGGTCACAAACTCCAATGAAGAGTTGTAACATGTGTACACAAATAGGTCAGACCTAATCATGTAGAATACCTCTGCAAATGAATGGAATGATGTGCGGATCTCGAGGAAGGTCAGCCATGAACCAAAGATCACTGATGATGTGTTGTTAGGCTCCTCAAGTCTTCTCCTTTAGCTGATTATCAGAGACTGTCAGGATGCTCTATTCTGAGAAAATAGTTTATCTTCTGATAGCGATAACTTTCTGGTACTTAATCCAAATGCTCTGAATTCTAGATATGATGTAGGTGAACATGTATAGATGCTAAGTCTAGCTCTGTAAGATGTCAAATGCAACTGCGGTAGAATACAGACCAAAATACAAAAACTACTACTGACTAAACTGCCTGAACTGAACTAGAAAATGAAAAGAAACAAACTAAAATGCAAATGTTTTTGGTTGATGCAAGATTGCTCTTGAACCAGGGATGCTCCTGCATCAATTCAAGCTAGTCATGTTGATGATGATGCTGAGAAGGTTTCCAGATATATCAATGGATTGCATTACTCTATTCAAGATGAATTAAGCATGGTGTGAATCACCATTGTTGAAGAAGCTTACCAATATGCTATGAAGGTTGAAGACAAGCTTGCTATAAAGAAAAAAATTTCTAGAGGTAGGGGTAAATTTTCACATGGAAGAGGCTAGTCTAGTGGTGGAAGAGGATACCAAAATAAGCAAGGAGAGGTTAGTTCATCACAAACTAAAACCCAAAAAAGTAAAGGAAGAGGTGACTATTTCATAGGTAGAGGATCTTTTGGCAGAGGCAGAGGAAGAGGATTCAGTGGTACTTGTTTCCAATATGGAGAAATTGGACATAGGGCATTTGAGTGCCCTCAGATCCAACAAAGTACTAGAAAAGGAAAAGAAGCGAGAGTGAATGTGGAACAAGCAGAATGTGAAAAGTGTGGCTTCATCGAAGTATGGAGAAGATCCTGAGGATAGAGAATCCTTGATGTTGAGAAGGATTTTGTTGAATCCAGAGAAGGAGAAATCTAAACCTGTTTAGAGGAGAAACTTGTTTCAAACCAAATGTAAGTCGAGTGGTAAATGTTGTAAAGTGATATTAGACAGTGGTAGCACAAACAATATTGTGTTTGAAGAAATGTGTCATGTCCCCAATTTTAAGTAACTTAAAATGGTTCTAAATTGTAATTTAATTTTATAAAGTATTTTTACTTTATAAAATTATTAGTTTTATTAAGTTACTTAAGTCATTTAAAAACACTTTATGAATTAAAGTGTTATTGTACACACACATTTAAAAAGGGTCATGTAAAAGCATTTAAAATTGCAAGGTGTGATTGTGTACATAAAAATTTTCATTTAATAAAATTAGGGCTTGTCCTAATTGATGAAAGTTTAAAAGGGTTGTTGAGAGTCATTGTTGAGCAGGTTTTTAGATGCTTGTGTTGATGTTTATGTTTTTGTCAAGTTCTAACTTTAGCTAATGTTAAGGAGATGTTCCCTTGCATTCGCGATATCAAGGAGATGACCTCTTGGTAGTTTTGGTTTGGTGATGTCCCCTTACCAGTGTAGAGGTGAAATCATTTCAAGTTTCACAATTGTTCTTCATTGTATTTGGGTTTTTCGATATTTGGTCAGAGACCATTTGTGAGTTTCATTAAAGATCTATGTTTGTAGACATTATTGAAGAATTTGAAATATATTGTATGTAGATTTGAGTATATAGTTTGATGCAGAGGGTTTTGCAAATTTATTGATTTATAAATAAATATAAATTTGTAAATGGATTCGATATATATAGGTTTCTTTATGAATGCATTTGAATATCTAAAGTTTAAATATTAGTATCATCTATATCTACCATAGGCTTTAAGGAGATAAAATTATAGATTTTAAGATTGGTATTTGGTATTGATTAAGTTTGCTTGTTTAAATTGGGACAAAATCTGACAGAATTCAATAGGTCTTTAATTCTAATAAGGATTTGTATATGAAAGATAGTGGTTCGTGGGTCCCAGCTATGCATTTGGGAATTTGAATGCAATAAGATTTGAGTTGAGTCATATTTTGCAAAGGAAAAGCAGTTTGTGGGATCTACGTATATATATATTGTTGCCAAACTAAGGGACAAAGTCTGACAGAAAGGCTCAATCAACAATACTGTTAATAAATTTTCATTTCCTAAGATAATTCATGAATTTCAGTGGCTCCCAAACCCCACTAAGGGTGGCTACTTCATTAATCTTGTGTTGAATTCATTTTTAAATCTAAATTACAAGAAAATTCATGGGCATTTCAAGGCTGCCATATTACTAAAAAAGAGATGTTTTACTAAGTGTATATATATGTGTGAAGAGTAGAAGTTTTATATAGCTGAAGACATTCCAAATCTGTGTAAGGAGTCAAGTAGAGTTGTGACTTCCTTAGAATGGCGGCTATGTTGTGTGAAGCACCTCATTTGTGAAGCGTAGCTCTATCTAATAATAACAAATGGAAGTTTGTTTATTACAAAGGATGACATAGTTTTGTTCACATATTTGGCACCATACATTGAAGACTTGATAGCAGCGATTGTATCCAATGTTTGGCACAATAACACACTACTGTGGAATATCAATTGGTACTTTATAGGTTGCGAATAGTTGAGGAGAGTATCCACTAATATCACAATTGAAGACAGCAATCAGATCGTGAGGATTAAATCTTGTGAGTTGGATGCCATATTACTAGGACTCGCATCCTTGCTGCTACAATTCCAATCATTGCTAAAGAGCACTATTGTTGGTATGTTGATGTTCCATTTAATAGAAACCTGATTTACTGTGCATAAATGGTAATATCCACATTAAATCATACATTCACAGCAGGAAGGAATTTGCTACAGTAGTGAATGACAACTATTGATTGATCAAATTGTCATCATCATTGGTCTTAGAGCTTCATTGTACACATTGCAAGTTTCAGAATAAAAGAAGATATCACAACTTCATTATAAAATTAGAATTATAAAAAATATCTTGAAGGGATATTACAAAATGGTTAGCAAACTGAAGTTGAAGTGGTTAAAGCATATCCCAGTCCTTACAAAGTTTCTTGGTTGCAAAAAGAGCATTAATTGGTGGTAAGTGAACAATGTCTAGTTAACTTTCAAATTGGTAGTTATAAGGATGAAATATTGTGTGATATAATGTCAATGGATGCATGTCATATTTTGCTGGGTAGACCATGGCAATTTGATAGACAAGTTGTTCATGATGGAAGAACAAATACATATACAATAAAGAAGGATGGGAAAGAGTACACTTTGAATCCTATGAAGGAGAAGGGAGATGAAGTAGAAAGTAATCCTAGAGTTTGCTTAATTTCTGGGAAGAAATTCTTTAGAGAATTAAAGAAAGGAGGGTCATGTTATGATGCAAGAGCATCCAAAGGTATAAGGACAATCTTGCATCACCCAAAAAAGAAGTTGATTCAAAATCATTGTAGTTGTTTTCATTTCTTTCCATAATTAGTGTTTCTGGTTCCATAATCTCTGGAATAATGATGTATGACTTTCAGTTTTTTTCAAACTGCTAAAAATAGCAACCTGCCAGTTTTGGAAAGTTTAACTGTCATTTTAGGAAAGTTTGCATTTGGGCACAGATTGAAGCAAAAACTTACAAAAAGCTTCATAACTAAAATATAAGACATTTGGCAAAGGAGTCAGTCAAAGATCATTTGTGAGCTGAAAGATATTAAATTTTTTGTTTTCTGAAAAGCCCCTGAAAACTTCTGAAATGAGATATGAGGCACTAAAACATCCCATAATGTCCCAAAAAGTTGATAGAAATTCATTTACAAATTTCCAGAGTGATAGTTCACATCGTGAGCTTTCCAACGCTTAAAATGGTTCGTCAATCAGACACCCGAATCAATAGTTATGCTTCCTGGAAGTTGACCTACTTTTGGAGGGAGTTGCAAATTTTGAAATTTAGCTAGAGGGCACCAAAACGTGCTATTTATGACTATTTTGGGAACCCTGGGCAGTAGTAGAGTTAAGGGGGGAAAGTGTAGAGTCAAGAATAGGAGGGAAAACAAAAACCCTAGCTGATTTGGGGTTACAGAAGGCAGAAGATTCCAGAGCCTAGTTATATGTAGCTGTAGTGTGTTGCAGCCTGTAGAGGATTGATTCCTCTGATTGTAATTGAGCTTCTGTAATGTAATAAGTTGTTCAAATCAATAAAGAAATATTCTATTTTCTATGTGACATTTTTGTTGTTGTGTGTTTAATGATTTACCCCCTTCATCATGTTATGCTTTTATTCCTAAGCCTGAAGTGTTGATGATAGCAGAAAAACAAGAAGAGCCACTGAAAGAAATTTGAGAGATGTTGGAAGAGTACTCAGATATCATGATGAAGGAGTTACCGTATGGATTGCTATCTATAATACAAATTAGTCACTGTATGGATTTGATACCTAGTGCAAGGTTACCAAACAAGGCACCTATAGGATAAAGCCTATGGAAAATGAGGAGATAAATAAGCAAGTTCAAGAATTTTTAGATAAGGGGATTATCAGAGAGAGCCTCAATTCATGTACAGTACCAGTAGTGCTGACACCCAAGAAGGATGGAGAATGGTGAATTTGCACAGATTCGAGGGCCATAAAATAAAATAAAAATCAAGTATAGATTGCCATTGCCACGGATGGACGATATGATGGATTGCCTAAGTGGATAAAAATATTTCATGAAGATTGATTTGAAAAGTGGATATCGTCAAATTAGAATCAAAGAAGGGGATGAGTGGAAAACAACCTTCAAGACAAAAGATGGATTGTACAAATGGTTGGTGATGCATTTTGGGTTGACAAATGCTCCCAGCACTTTCATGAGATTGATGAATGAAGTGTTGAAGCCATTCCTTGCTAAGTTTGTTATTGTATATCTTGATGATATTTTGATTTTTAGTAAGACAAAGGAAGAACATTTGCTGCATGTTAGGGCAGTATTGTAGAGGTTGAGAGAAGAGAAGTTAGTCAATTTGAAGAAATGTAGTTTTATGAAGGAGTTGATTTATTTGGGATTTGTAGTTTTTGGAGATGCTCTAAAGATGGACCCAAAGAAGGTCAAAGCAATTGTGGATTAGCCTTCACCTCGTAGTATGTTTGAAGCCAGAAGTTTTCATGGCTTAGCGAACTTCTATAGGAAGTTCATTCAAAATTTTAGTGGGATTTGTGCACCTATTACTTAGACAATAAAGGGTAATAGGAAGGAGTTTGTGTGAACATCTGCAGTTGAGAAGAGTTTTAAAATTTTAAAGAATAAAGTAATTGAACGGCTAGTTTTAGCACTTCCATATTTTGGGAAATTTTTTCAGGTAGATTGTGATGCAAGTGGAACATTGATTGGAGGTGTCCTTAGTCAAGAGGGGAGACCAACTACATACTTTAGTGAGAAGTTGAATGAAGAAAAGAAGTATTATGTGGATGATCAAGAGTTCTATACAATTGTACAATCACTTAAGAAGTGGAGACATTATTTTCTACCAAAGGAGTTTGTACTGTATACTAATCATCATGCTTTGTAATTCATTAACAGCCAAGGTAAGTTAAATCAGAGACACATAAAATGGGTCAAATTTCTGCAGAGTTATTCTTTTGTTTTGAAACATAGAAGTGGAAAATCTAATAGGGTAGTTGATGCATTAGTAGGAGGTGTCTGTTATTGAATGAAATGAGGGTGAGTGTAGTTGGTTTTGACTCCATGAAAGAATTGTATAAGGATGATATTGATTTCAACGAAGCGTGGGCTGCTTGTATGAATCCAATAGAGATAGATAGAACACCCTGGTTAGAATATTTTATCCAAGAAGGATTGTTGTTCAAGGGATAGAAGTTGTGTATACCTTAAGGATCAATGAGGGATAACTTGCTAAAAGCAAAGAATAGTGGTGGTTTGGGTAGACATTTTGGTGTTGACAAAATATTGGCACAATTGAGTGAAGGTTATTTTTGGCCTGGTATGGTTGCAGATGTGAAGAAGTTAGTACAAGGTTGTAGAATTTGTCAATATGCTAAAGGAGTCAGGCAAAATACCGGTTTATATCAACCATTGCCTATACTAAAGAAACTATGGGAACACATAAGTATGGACTTTGTTTTGGGGTTGCCTCGAACACAAAGAGGTAATGATTCTATATTTGTTGTTGTTGACAGATTTTCTAAGATGGTTCATTTTATTCCATGTCAAAAGAGTAATGATGCTTCCCACATTGCTACATTATTTTTCAAGGAGGCTGTTAGATTACATGGTTTGCCTAAAAGCATAGTTTTCGATTGGGATGTAAAGTTTGTTGGTCATTTTTGGCATACCTTGTGGAAGAAAATGGGTACACAGTTGGGTTTCAGTTCAACATACCATCCCTAGAGTGGTTGTCAAACAGAGGTTGTAAATAGAAGTTTGGGTAATTTGTTGAGATGTTTGGTAGGGAATAAGCCTAACTAGTGGGACTTGGTTTTGGCTCAAGTAGAATTTGCCTATAATAATTTAGTCAATAGGAGTGTAGGGAAAAGTCCTTTTCATATTGTTTATGGTTACAATCCAAGAGGAGTAGATGAATTGCAAGATAGTGTTGATTTGACTCATAAGATTGTTGTAGCTGAAGATTTTGCAGAATATATCCATGATTTGCATAAACGGGTGAAAGAAGATTTGGAGAAAAGTGCTGCCAAATACAAAGAGCATGTTGATATTCACATAAGAGAACAAGAGTTTTAGGTTGGAGATTTAGTTTTGGCACATTTGTGAAAGGAGTGTTTCTCGCAGGGAACATATAAAAAATTGAAATGGAAGATGATTGGACCTTGTATGGTCTTACGCAAGTTTTCATCCAATGCTTAAGAAATAGAACTTCCACCAAATATAGATATTTTGCCCATTTTCAATGTGGCAGATTTGTATCACTATTATGAAGGGGAGTCACACATACCAGCAAAATTTGATTTAGGTGTTTAAGATAAATCTAAATGGATAGATTAGTTGTCTGAAAAATAGTTTGAATAGGTTGATCAAGTGATTGACTCTTGTATGGCTAAATGAATAAGAGGCAAAGAATACATGGAGTATCTTGTTTGGTGGAAGGGTAAACCAGCTGAAGAAGCCGCTTGGATGCAAGCATCTAAATTGGTTAAGTATGGGATTTCTATTCTAGACTTACCAAAATATTCTTGAGTTGCAACCTTAAGAAACATTTCTTTTACCCAGCGTGTCTGATGCAGGAGCATCCGAGTTCACTGGCAATCCTGTGTCATCAAAAATATATTTTATTTCTTAAGATGTTTTTGGCTTTGTTTCCTTGCAATTTTGGTTTTTGTGTTTCATATGAAGTTTCAGTCAATCTAAAGACATCATCTTGCAGAAGGCCCAAATGGGTATCTCCAGTTAACTTTTGGTGTCAATTGGATGAAATCTAGCTAAGTTATGGCTACTCAAAGAAATCTTGGGTTCGTGAACTCATAGGTTCACCGACAACTCAGTTCGTCAATGGGCGACTTCACCAACAGGTGTCTTTGTTCAAAGTTCACTTTTCAAAGTATAAAGGCTTCGTAGTGTTCAATCGGTGAAATTTCAAGATTTCAAACTTTATCAATAAAAGAATGAGTTAGCAAATTCATAAGTTCGCTGATAGTCTATATCATTGACTAACCTTTTCCCAGCTGAAGTCATGCCTTTGGTTCATGAATGAATGAAACTGTTGATTGAACGAGTATCACCTAGTCGACAAGCAGTTGAATTTTCTAACCAGTTAGTGGGTTTTAACATTAGCTGATAAGCTGATAAAGCTCAAGCATGGAGTTTGAATTTTTTCTAAGTTGCTGATTCACCTACTAGGTTCAGAAAAGCTCAATTTTTCTAACAAAGCAGAATGGTGAGTAAAGGGGATGGCATGAATAAAGGTGGTTCAGAAATTATCTTTTTCTCTGATAACAAAGGGATGTTCCCAAGTTCGTGGAAAATGTATTTTACCGACAAGATGTTCAAAAGAAAGGTTCACGAATGGATCAATTCCCTGATAAGTTAAGAAAGCAGACTTTTGTTGATGGGCCTTTATAATGAAGGTTCATAAAACTGATAATTTACTGATAGGCATTATTTTTGAAGTTTGGAAAACTAGACAATTGCTAATAATGCGGAGAGTTTTGTAAAGTTTGATTTCGTCGATAGAAGGCTCTATGATTACGGAAAAGAGTATTTTAGCCAATGATTGCCTAGAGCTAAATATGTTTAAACTAATGAATATGAAATGGCGATTGGAATGTGCTTATGAAGGATTTGATGACAACAATTTGTTCTGTTATGACATTTTTTATCAGTTGTATAACAATTTGGGGCAGTTGAACTACTTTGGGGGAAGGGTCATAAATATGATTGCTAGGACCAAATTGGGGGTTTAATTAGGGAGGATTTAATTGTGGGGTGATTTGATGGTGAATCGATTGGTGAGTAAATTTTGTCTTGGTTCAATCTCTTGGAGGAGAGATATGTTGGAGAAATCTCTGTAAACGAAGATTGATGTATCTGATGACTGTGTAATGACATTTTTGTACTCCTAGAATCATTTTATTGCTGATAATAATAAGATCATTTTGGGGTGGTGTGGCATTTGTTATGTTGTTTGTATTTGCTACTTGTTTTGTAGGAAAAGAGGGGTTTTTAATTTCAATGGATGTGTGGGTTAAATCTTCCTTTCACTACAAACATTCAAGGACATATCAACCAAGTTGAATCACACTTTTGCAAGGGGGATTCACCTACAAATTAGGCTGTCACTTGGAATGATGCAGAAATTTAGAGATTGTCAATTAATGTACCAATTTAATTCTCAAATACCCTTAAAACCCTAATTATGTAAAATAGTAAGTAAAATGATGAATTACGACAAATGCTTGTAGATTAAGGTAGTAGGTAGAGATTAATAACTAACCATTTTTCAAAGTTCAGGATGTAGAATACTCAGGGACACTGGCATTAGTGCCCAAGTCCAATGTGGTGTTTTCTTTACGAATCCTGATCTCCTTCTGACATTGATGATCACTGTACTTTCTATTTCTGTCTCAGGAGATGCAGAGGACACTGGCACTCGAGCCCGCATCTAAGGTAGGGTGATTTTCAAGATGTCGGAAGCTCTTCAAATGTTGATTGTCACTGTCACAATTGTTTCTGTATTTTCAACCTCAGAGGACACTTGCATTAGCACCCTATTCTAAGCAGTCCTTTTCTTTAGGGATCTGGAATCTGCACACTGTCTTACTATTCCATGCAACTCCACTTCGCCAAGATGTGACACCTATAACTTGCAATCACAAGGAGAGTGGTTGGGGGTTATGGTGTTTACAGGCTTGCCTCGATCAAGCCCCAGAGAGACATTCAAGTCTTCCAAACATCGTTGTCAGATAAAGAGTGTGTATCCCTATGGGTTAGAGGCAAAACAAATTCATAAATGATTCAAACACAAATAGATATCACCTTGGAGGTGTAAATCTCACATAGCTGAAGGCTCTTCAACACATGAAAATATGAAGCTAAATATGCAATCACAAACACAATAATAATGCTCTTCTCTGCAATAATGAACATCTTGAATGCTCTAAAATCATAAGTTAGCCAAAAGTTCACAATCATCTTCTATTTTGCAAATGAAACACTAAACATGCTTATATATGCAACTAAACACATTCCCACTAAGAATTTCATAATTCAAACTTAAGATGTTGGCATAGGACCTAATTAACAGTCATAAAACCAACATTCAAATTTGGGACCTGCCTGAAATAGGGCAGGACAAGGGCGCTAGCACCTGTGTCCACAGGTCCTTTTTCAAGGTAGGACAAAGTGCCACAATGTCCTTCATTCCCCATGTCACATGGATTTTAGGCCATTTTCTTCCAAGAGTCAAAATTAACATGCAAGATGCAAAACAAGGGACCCGGGAGTTAAACCTAGGAGGGAAAGTCCAGGGAGACATTTTCTGACATAACATTTAGCCCCCACTTTAATGTATGTATAAACGTAAGGCCCATACATGCATTAAAGTACAATCAAAACAAAACAAACATGCCAAGCACTTAAAGCTAATGCATACACAAATATTGAGGAACTATTCCTAGCCCCCAGTCTCAGGTAGACATTAGAGAAAACACATTATAGACATGCCAAACACAGTGAAGATAGTATCAGCCACACAAAACATGAAGAAGACAGTTACAGTCACGTAAAACATGGAGAAGATAGTATTAAAAACACACAAAACATAATGAATATAGTGAATGCGGTGATTATTTATTTTTCATTTTCATAAATATGAATGTAAATGCAGGTACATGAAAAGTAAAAATGCAGCACACCACCCAAAATGTAGGAGCGGCTTTCGCCACGCTCTTTAGACTACATATGGGGCAACAGACATGTAATACAAATCTCAAAATGTAGGAGGGGCATTTCATCATGCTCTTTGGACTACACTTGAGAACAAACATGCCATACAAATCCCAAAGTATAGGAGGGGCATTTCGCCATGATCTTTCGTTTATACTTGGGAACAAACATGCCATACAAAAACACACGGAAGACACAGAGAAAACACAACAAACAAGCAATGGAAGGAGCCTATTGCTAGGTTCACCACCATCTCAGGCACATTATAGACACACCTAATGGTTGGGCTTCATCACAACAACTGCCAAAGACATGCTTAAGGGAGGATACACCAACCCCGCCTACTTGGAGGACATTTAGAATAAAAAGGATGTGCACTAGCTCAAGAGATACACCATCCCCACCTCCATAGAGGGCTTAAAATAAAAGGATATGCACGATATCCCGCCTCCATATAGGGATTTCTCATTGCAATATAACATAAAGATGTGCACTTACATGAAGATACAACATCCTGCCTCTGCAGAGGGCTTACAAACACACTTTGTTAGTACCAAAATCATCAGACAACTTACCTTATATATGCCCCCACCTTAAGGTGGTTGATTTTTTGTACCGATATCAAGCACGTTAAGGTAGGAAGAAAATGTTCTAAGTATGAGCAATAAGTGTTGTCATTGATGTTAATGCCTAAGGTCAGCATCAAAGGAAGTGGTTGAGAAGTTAGTACAATTGTAGAACTGTTCTATCTATCAAAATAGTGTAGTGTTTTGCTCCACATATCTTGTAGATTGAATATCTTTGTCTGTGGTTTGGAAGTTATGTGAAGGGATGTCTGTAGTTACTATGTTTCAAGTTTGAGCCTCCGGTTTAAAGATTTGAGAGAGTTCTGTTCACCAGAGTAAAAACTATTTTTCTGTGTATCTAATGGTAACAAGAAGAATGTATTCTACTCCACATTTATCTGCATTTTAGTTTTAAAGTTTGTGTTTCTGGAATTAAGTTTTTCATTATGTTATGTGCCTTCAATTCAAATGGTTTGTGATTTGGTACTCCGCAAGAGATATTTCCTTTATGACAGTGGCCAATAGTAATTTTTAAGCGCTTTGGTTTGAAGAATCTTCTGGATAAAGTGTTTAAGGGTTGTGCAGAAGTTATTGGTGATTGTAATGTGCTTGTGGATGTCTCTCGATCATGTTCCTACCTTTGGATTGGTCTACAAAGTATAATCCAGATAGTGCATGAAGTGTGTTCCTAAAGGTCTTAGTGTTAACACCAGTTTTAGCCAACTTGGTTGTTTTCACTACTTGCAGTTATGCTTTGAAGATTGTCGAAGCATGTTGTTGCGTGGGAGATTGAATTTAAGTCCCAACTAAGGAGTGGTGTGATCTGCATTCATTCTATTCTCTACAAATCTATTTATGTCCAGATCTATTCTAATATTTGTATATATGCTAACCTTAGAGATTTTTCCAATGGTTGATGATTGTAATGCCGACCTTGATGTACATTCTAAGGTTGATGAATTGTATAAATACATGTGATGAAGTTGTGAATGATAGATGAGGATGTGAAAAATGCGTATATAAGTGCAAAGAAAGAAAGTAGAGCAGAGAAGAGGAGATTTATTGTGCTTCAATGGAACTGAACTCTGGCATGGCATAGATACTACTATCTCAGTTCACCAACTCTGGCAGTGAGCCACCCACCAACAGTGAGCCACCCCATTGGCAGTGAGCCTCTTCTTTTGCAGTGAGCATTCTAGGCACTAAGCCCTAAGGTAGTGAGCCTCTAATTTTTGGTATTGTTATTACATATTATATTGTGAGCTAACACTAATCGTAGGTTTTCCCTTATTGGGTTTTCCACATAAAATCTGGTGTCGAATGTGTCGAATGTGTGAATGTGTCTAAGTATTTGATTTCATTGTTTCATAGTTAAAATACAATAATAGTGTTTAAGTGGTTGATGTGTTAATGGTTTTGAAATTTTGGTTACAACTAATTCACCCCCCCTCTCAGTTGTCTTGCACTTTTCAACAATTGGTATTAGAGTGAGGGTTCCTCAGTAAAGAGCCTAACAGTTTGAGGTAGATCTGAGATGGTGCACAGGAAGGAGTCACCACAGTTTGATGGAATGGATTATGCTCTTTGGAAGGTATGGATGAAAAGTCATCTCATTTCTCTCAGTTATAGTGTTTGGAAGATGGTAGAGAAAAAGTAAACTATTCCTCAAAATGGTCCTTCAACTGAAGATGAAGTCAAGCAGTATGAGTTTAATGGAAAGTCTAGAGATGCTATTTTAAATGTTTTATCCAACACTGAGTTAGTAAAAGTAATGGATCTAGAAACTACTCATGAGATCTGGGAAAAGTTGAAAATTTTATATGAAGGAGATGATTCTGTTAAGAGTGCAAAATTACAAAATTTGAAGGCGAAGTATGAAGCACTCAAGATGAGTGATGATGAGAACATAACAATCTACATGCAAAAGGTTGATGAAATTGTCAATGGAATCAAAGGTCTTAGAGGAACCGTGGATGAAGATGAAGTTGTGTTGAAGATTCTTAGGTCTTTGCCTAAATCCTATAGTCACAAGGTGTCAACAATTGAAGAAGTTATAAGTGTGAACAAGATTACAAAAGATCAGTTGCTCGAGAAGCTTATAGCTTTTGAGATGAGAGAGTTCAACAATGCTCTGCCGAAGATTGAGACTACTTTCAAAGCCAGTACTGTAGAAAAGATTTCAAGAACCCAAAAGTATGTCATGGAATCAGATGATGACCTTGACGAGGTTGAAGCCAACTTTGTGGATAGAATGCAAAGAGGTATTAGTAAGTTCAAAGGAAAATTACCATTCAAATTATTTTCTTGTGGTAAGATTGGTCACTATGCCTCCAGGTGTCCATAGAGAATTAAGAGAGGTAAGAAGAAATTTGAAAGTAGACCTAGAACTGCAAAGAAATGTTATTATGTTAGAGACTTTGATGATGATGGTGTCATAGATGATGAGTCTGATGATACTAGTACAAGTGAATGCTTGTTTATTGCTATTAAGGAAAGAACATGTGTCTACTAATCCTACTAGTTGTGTGAAGGAAGAAAAACTAGTGGAAGAAAGTGCTCTATCTGTCTAGGTTGAGAAGGATAAGGATGAATGGATTATTGACAGTGGATGTTCAAATCACATGACCGATGACAAAAGTAAGTTTGTAAGTTTAGAAAAGTATGATGGTGGACTGGTTAGGTTTGGAGATAATGCAACTGGTAAGATCCGTGGAAGAGGATCTATTTCCTCTGATGGAAAGCACAATACAGATGATGTTCTATATGTGAAAGGTCTAAAGCATAATCTTTTAAGTGTTGGTCAGATGTGTGATAAAGGGTATGATCCAAGATTCAAGGACAATGCATGTAAGATCATGGAAAGATCTGGAATAGTGATTGCAACTGGTAAGAAGACTAAAGAAAATATTTATCATTTGAGAGGAACTAATGACTATTATTTGTTGGCTCAAATAGATGAGAGTTAGTTGTGGCATAGAAGGATGTGTCATATCAATTTTGACAACTTGGTGAAGATAAGTTCAATACAAGTTGTGAGAGATCTGCCTAAACTTGTGAAGCCTACTAATACTATTTGCAAGGAATGTCAATTTGGGAAATAGACAAGGACAAGTTTAAAGAGTAAAGATCAATTCTCTACTGAATTTCTTGAGCTAGTGCATATAGATTTGTCTGGTCCTACAAGAACAAGAAGTTTTCAAGGAGACAGGTTCTTTATGTTGCTTATTGATAATTACTCTAGAATGACTTGGGTCACTTTTCTAAAAGACAAATCAGAAGCCCTAGACAAATTCAAATCTTTCAAGGAGATGGTTGAGAATGAATTAGAGTTGAGGATAAAATGCTTAAGATCTGATAGAGGAGGTGAGTTTACATCAAATGAATTCAATGTTTTCTATGAAAAACATGGGATAAAAAGACAATTGTCTACACCTAGGACTCCTTAGCAGAATGGAGTTGTTGAAAGAAAGAGCAGGATAGTTCAAGAGTGATGCAGAGCATCTAGGACAGCAAGAGCATGATCATAACTTCACATGCAAAGATCTCTCAAGATAGCCTTCAACACCATCTCCAACTTACTTTTGACATACACAATGAAGGAGGAATCAAAAACACCTCCCAAGATGCCAACTCCATCAAGATTCCAACTAGGTTTCTTTGCCAAACCACTATACAGGGTCTGCAGGACAGCAATCTCATAGACTATCATGGCATTGCTGCTCCATTGGAATAATAGTCACACAACCACCTTGGGATGGTCTCCCTCAACACAAACACATTCTAATTACCAATCCTACAACATGCATTCAACATAATGCCTTCCTTTGCAAAGTAATAACATGTCAAATATACCTAGTTGCTGTTGTCCTCCTTCAGGCTTCTAACATAAGACTTCTGTAGAGTCATTTCTCATGCCCAAACTCATCTACACCATTCCCCTACCTCCACATTCCTCACAAGGCCTTTCCATCCTTAACATACAACTCATTCCTCTGACCAAGGCAAGAAGGATCAAAGGAATGAGGAGAAACTCATCAAGTTGCTCAGAAGAAACTCTAGATCAGATTTTAGGACAGTTTGCAGACAAACCCTGATTACTCTCTTCTAGAGCAGTGTCAAAATCCCAAATAAAGTTCAAATGATATGTGATTCAACAACCTATCCAACCATCACAAACACCCTTCACCCACAGGCCGTACAAGTACGGATTTCACAGGAAAACAGCAAATTTAAGGAAGTGACAGCAATTCTAAAAAAAAAATAGTTTTTGGGAAATCGACCATATCTCCCACCTAGATCATCATCAAGATCCCAAACTAGTCTCAAATTAAAGGTACTTCAAAGTACTTTCCAGCCATCACAAGTTTGGGCAATAACAAATTCGTACAATCGCGGGTACTGTAGCAAAAACAGTGAAAAAAATAGAAAAAAGCAGTAAAAATAGTTTTTGGTAAAACAGATATTCCTCCCTTCAAATTCAACATTAAGACCTCCAATAAGCTTTGAATCAAATCTGCTTCAGTCCCCTTTCATCCCATTCCAAATTCATGCCAAGGATCTTCCGTACAGGTATGAATTTATGAGAAACAGTGAAGGAAAAAATAGAAAAAACAGTAAAAGGCAGAAAAATAGTGTCTTTTTGTTATATTTCTCAAATCTCTTGAATGAATCCATACAATACAACCTCCCTTGGCTTAAAACAAGCCTCAAACATAGCCTAAAATGAAGTGGTCCTTTCATATTCCTAAAACCATCGAGCTTCTTCAAGACTATTTTTAAGAAACTGTCCATTCTTGACTGCATTTACTATTTTTGTGGATTAATGTTTTTTTGACACTTGGATTAACCTTTGATATGGCTATATCACACCTACTAACCTAAGACATGCCTTTTAAGGCTTATAACCATGAGAATTTAATTGACTCCTCATACAAACATTTAAAACATAAATGACTAACCTATCAAAACTTAAATGATTCTTGTAAGCCCATAAGACTGTCCTACCTAGGACTAATACTATAAACATAGTAGATTCTAGTTACTCCATTACAACATGGCTTTTAAGCCTTATACATCAAGAAAATGGTCTGAGAGACCTTATTAAACCAAACAACCTCAAGTAAAATCTCGACATCTTGGCGCTCCTGCATCAAAGAGGTTGCTAGGTCAATGATGTTAGAGGAAAACCTACCAAAAGTGTATTGGAGAGAAGCTATACATATTGTTGTCTACATTTAGAATAGAATTCATGTCAAAGGTAATGGCACTAAAACTCCTTATGAATTAGGTATGGAAGAGTTCCTATAGTGAAATATTTCAAAGTTTTTGGAAGCAAATGTTATATCATAAGAGAAGAAGAGCTAGTCAAGTTTGATGCTAGATGTGATGAAGGAATTTTCCATGGGTACTTCACTAAGAGTAAGGCCTACCAGTGCTACAATAAGAGATTGAGAAAGATCATTGAGAGTGCTAATGTGAAGGTTGATGAAAACAGGGAAAGAATATTAGATCTGAGTGGCTATGAATCTGATGAACCTACTGCTACAGAAAAAGTTGAACAACAAGAGAGTGAAGAAGAAGAACAAAAAGCTCCAGAAAGTGCTGCTAAGACTCCCAGGTATGTAAGGATTAATCACTCTGAAGATTAGATCATTGGTGACAAAAGCAAAGGGGTATTGACAAGGAAAAGAGCTGTAGAAGAATAGGTGAACTATTGTTTACTTTCACAGATTGAACCTAAAACTATCATTGAAGCATGCAAAGATGAAAGTTGGGTAAAAGCTATGGAAGAAGCGCTGATGTAAATAGAGAAAAATCAAACTTGGGAATTGGTTCCTAGACATGTTGATAAGAATGTGATTGGAACCAAATGGGTCTTCAAAAACAAGATGAATGAAAGTGGTGAAGTGGTAAGAAACAAAGCAAGACTAGTATGCAAAGGATATTCTCAGGTTGAAGGTATAGATTTTGAGGAGACTTTTGCTTTGGTAGCAAGGATAGAAGTAATAAGGATGTTTTTGGCATTTGTAGCACGCAAAGATTTCAAGGTATACTGGATGGATGTGAAGTCTGCTTTCTTGAATGGAGAACTAGAAGAAGAAGTCTACATTGAACAATCAGAAGCATTTCAGTTATCAAACCAAGGTGACATGGTGTGCAGATTGAAGAAAATATTGTATGGATTTAAGCAAGCTCCTAGATCCTGGCATGCAAGGTTGTAAAAGCATCTGTTGTAAGTAGGGTTCAGTAAAGGTACTATAGACAATAATCTCTATGTCAAAATCAATGATGATCAAATTCTGATTGTTGTAGTCTTTGTTGATGATATTATCTTTGGAGGCAATGAAGGTATGTGTAAGAAAATTGTAGAGGAAATGCGAAAGGAGTTTGAGATGTCTATGTTTGGTGAAATAAATTTCTTTCTAGGACTACAGATTACTCAATCATAAAAAGGAAATTTCATTTCTCAGTCCAAGTATGTGAAAGAGTTGTTGAAGAAGTTTGGAATGGAAGATTCTAACCCAGTATGTACCCCTATGGTAACTAGTTGCAAACTGAGTAAGAATGATGAATCACTTAAGACTGATCAGAAAAAGTGTAGGTCTATGATTGGAGGACTATTTTATCTAACCCATACCAGACCAGACATAATACATGTAGTTTGTCTTGTGGCAAGATTTCAAGAAGATCCTAAAGAGTCACATGTGATGGCAGTCAAGAGGATCATGAGGTATTTAAAAGGCACTTTGGACTATGGATTGTGGTATCCCAAAGATACTGATTTTACTCTTAGTGCTTATACAAATGCAGATTGGGCTGGAGATAGTGATGATAGGAAAAGTACAAGTGGAGGTGCTTTACTCTTGTGTAATAGACTAGTTTCATGGTTGAGCAAGAAGCAAGATTTAGTTTCTTTGTCTACTACAGAAGCAGAATATATTGCTGCAGCATGTTGTTGTACTCAAGTACTTTGGATGAAGCAAACATTGAAGGATATAAGAGTTGTGTTTGAAGAACCAATTTCAATCTTTTGCGACAATACAAGTGCTATAAACATTTCAAAGAATCCAGTGATGCACTCAAGAACAAAGCATATATCAATAAGGTATCACTTCCTGAGACAAAAGATAACAAAAAATGAAGTAAAGATGGAATATGTGTCTACAAAGGATCATATTGTAGATATTTTCACTAAGCCTCTGCCTAAGGATACTGTAGACAACCTAAAATGACCATGTCTTCGAATCACTTGCATTTTGTCTAATCTGTCGCATCACCTACATTTCAACATTAATTAAATAATCTAATTATTTAATTAATTTCATTGAATTCTTCCAAATCACATACTTTCAACATTAATTAAATAAATTCCCTTTATTTAATTAATTTCAGTAAAATCAACCTTATTCTTCCAAAATTAAATAATTTTAATTATTTAATTAAATCATTATCCTCTGTCTAAAATTTCAAGTCTACATTAATTAAATAAACCCAATTATTTAATTATTTCATCAAATTCTATCTTATCTACAATTAAATAATTCTACATTATTTAATTAAATCACTTGTTCTTCTAAATTTAAATAAATCATGCAAATTTATTTAAATTATCTCAATCCTCTAAAAATAAATAAAATCAAATATTTTATTTATAATCTTCTATTCCTCTATCATGCACAAACAATTAAATAAATTTATTTATTTAATTTCAGTTATCTTCCAATGCCTCTTAAAATATCTTGTTAACTCATGTGCACAATCAGTCTTATTTTTAGAACTCTAAAAAAGGCAAAATTACAAGTTGAGTTATCTATTCAATCAATCTTGTTTTCATCATATCTTAATAAAAATATCCTTATGAATTGACACATTTCGTGTGCACATTCATCATGGTTATTCAATTTATCTCCTCCATTGATTCTTCTAAATTATCTGGACCATTAATCGATCATGTTTGAAATCTATATAAACCCTCATCTCCTTCACAAATCCTCTTCAATCACTTATTCTCAGGCATCCTTTATAGTGCTTTGAGCATACATCACATCGATTGAGCAACTTTACGATCTTTTAACATTAATCTTTGAGCACTTTACTTGCTTGTTGCAAACATGGTTTCGCAGCACTATTGAGCAATCTACATTCAAACAAAGAGAACAACACAAATCTGGGTAAAAGCTTTCTTGTTTCATTTGATTTATTGATAATGGCTTTTATTTAGATTAGTTCTCTGAAAAGGACCTCCCATCCCATGATCCATGTCACAATGATGCCCTTCATATTGAGGTTCTCATCCATAAACGTAAAATCAAATACGTACTCATAGATGGTGGTGCTGGTCTCAACATCTATTCTCTAAATTTACTTAAGCAATTGGGATACTTTGAGGATCATGTCAACACTGATCAAAGTATTACAATCAAGAGGTATGATGAATGTGAACGTTGTTTAGAGGGTGTTATCCACTTGCCTATACAACTAGGCCCCGTCATGCTTGAAACCTGGTGCCAAGTCCTCGACATTGAGCTACCTTACAACATTATCCTAGGCCGCCCATGGATCTATGCAATGAAAGTTGTCCCCCAAACGTACCATCAGTCTCTCAAGTTCCCATTCAATGGTACAAAGATCACTATCCCAGGAGACCCCAATCCTTTAGATTTTGTCATGTCTTACAAGGCAATTATAAGAATTGCAACCAAGTGCCTCAAAATGACAAAGCCCTTAAATCTCCACTATATGTCGATCCTAAAAATCTGACACAAGCCTCTACAAGTGAACCTAATCCTCTTCCTGAAATCAAAGCTCACATCCGTGATATAGGTTTTGGAACTTATGATATCTCAAAATCTTGTTGTGTAGGGTGGATGCCTTTATGCCCTAAATCTTACGGCCAACCACCCATTGCTAAAGCAACTAAAAAAGCAACTATTCCTCCCCCAACATCTTTAACCCAATTCCAACAGGGAAAATTATTGGAAGAGGAAACTATTGAAGACATTTCTTCTTGGCTCTACAAGGAGACAATACCAGTCAAGCAATATGGCAATGGCTTAAGGATAGTCAAAAACATGGGCTATAAAGGCAAAGGTGGCCTTGGGAAACAAAATCAAGGAACAATGGAGCCCATTAGTGTGAAAAAGAAACTAGACAAGAAGGGGTTAGGATTTGGTAGAAAGGTACCGCGCGCCTTGGGCATCGAGGGTATCCTCGACAAGGTGGCTGAAACTTCTCTCGATGATTCTGTTAGACTTAGGGCATACAACTGAGAGGGGGGGTGAATCAGTTGTGCAAAACTTTCCCTTATTTAAACACTTGAATCTTCCTTAGTGATTAGCATAATATTAATCATGAACTATAAAGCATTAAATCAGAAACAGAAACATAACAACACATATGACACCAAGATTTTGACATGGAAAACCTAGTTAAGGGAAAAACCATGGGGTGATTAACCCAAGAAAGTATTATCTGTTAGAATAATAGAAAGAACAAAATGGCACATGCCAATTAGGGCTCACTGCTGAACACACTGCTCACAAGAGGCTCACTGCCTACAAGAGACACATTATCTACAAAGGAATAAGTATCACCTTTATGAACTGGAGAATAGCATCTTCAGCATGCTTGAATCAGTTCCATTTAAGCCCAATACTTCTGCTCTGCCTTTCGCACTTCTCTTCGCTACCACACACTCATCACCACAAGACACACTTCAAAATGAATTCACCATCCTTTATTTATACAAGGCATCGACTTAGGAACAATCATCTAAGTCGGCAAACACCTACAAGATCATCCGTAAGACGTGTAATACATCCGGTCGGCCAGTCTCAAGAACACCAATATCTATGGTTATTCTTCAAATGCACACTCTAACTCAATGCAGACCACCAACATTAACTGGACATGATCCAACGATCATTATAACCTTCCCTGAATCACCAAAAACATCCGCACTTCATCATCCTACTGGAATTCTTCTCTCCTTCATCTGGAGCTACAAGAACACAATCTGTCATCACTGTCACAAATGAATAGGCACTTCCAGACCTTCAACCCATAAACTAATCTAGTTGATACTTCACAGGGATGTCCTCAACACTCCCTCAGATCTGCAGAACGGGATAATGAAATACCGGATCTCACCAGACCTTTCTGTGGCTCTCTATCACCTCTGAACACCTATCGAAACCGGTTCTACTTGAGCGACCATAACTTCTTCAGATCTTCATGCAGACCTCTGATATCTTGACTGGAGCATCTGAAGACTTATATCTACAAACCCTTTAAACTGCATCCTCTGATTCTCAACCTATTGAGGACTTTTACCTTCTTGTCATCACTGTTCTTCACTGTTCCTGATTGAGACTTATTTTCTCAATATCCTTAGCACACAGCTCATCTAATCCTTCTCATTAATGCAACATCAGTATGTTGACATCAATGACAACACCAGTTAGGCCCATACTTGCAACAATCTCCCCCTTTGTCGTTGATGGCAACATATGATGTGAAAAACCATCAAGACAAGAACCTCTCCAAACTGTTACAACTCCCCTAACAGCAACAACTATTCACATGTCTTCTCTCCCTTTGTTGCTCCCCCTTTGATCAACAACCACTTGTTTTTCATATGTCTTCTCTCCCCCTTTGATATCAATGGCAAAGGGCTCATACTTGTAACTTCACTACTTCATAACATACCAACTGCTCCCCCTGAGTAGCAGCTCCCTTATCATCAATCCAGATAACAAGATATGACTGTGATATCCACCGGATTGATGCACATCAGTGCATCCTAGTTCATCACTGGAGGGGCAATAACCCCTAACTTCTCCCTGAGATACTCAAAAGAGTCCTTGGGAAGAGGTTTAGTAAAAATATCTGCAAGCTGATCCTTGGAGGGCACATACTCTAATTTGACTTCACCCTTGTTCACTTGCTCTCTCAGAAAGTGAAACTTGATAGATATATGCTTAGTCTTAGAATGCAACACCAGATTCTTAGAAATATTTATTGCACTTGAATTATCACAGAAAATTGTGATAGGCTCCTCTATTCTACTTGAATATCTCTTAGCATCTGCTTCAGCCACAAAACTTGAGTGCAACTTCCTGCTGCTGCAATGTATTCTGCTTCAGTTGTAGACAGGGATATTGCCTCTTGTTTCTTGCTTAGCCAAGAAACCAACCTTTTTCCCAAAAAGAATGCTCCTCCACTTGTACTCTTCCTATCATCCACATCTCCTGCCTAATCTGCATCTGTATATGCATGAAGAGAAAAATTATGATCTCTAGGATACCATAGACCATACTCAACGGTTCCTTTTAAGTACCTAAAAATTCTTTTGATTGCCATGACATGAGATTCTCTGGGATCAGCCTGGAATCTCGCAACAAGACCAACAACTTGCATTATATCTGGTCTAGTCTGAGTGAGATACAATAATCCTCCAATCATTGATCTATACTTGGTCTGATCTGTCTTAGGAGAGTCATCATCTTTGCTCAACTTACATCTGGTTGCCATGGGAGTGTTCATTGGCTTTGAATCTTCCATTCCAAATTTCCTCAATAATTCTTTCACATATTTGGTCTGAGAGATAAAGATTCCTTTCTTTGTCTGAGTAATTTGCAGACCCAAGAAGAAATTCATTTCACCGAGCATTGACATTTCAAACTCACTTTTCATTTGATTTGCAAAGGTTTTACACATACTGTCTCTTCCTCCAAAGATGATATCATCAAAAAATACTTCAACAATCAAGATGTTTTCATGATCAATTTTGAAATATAGGTTACTATCAGCATGCTCAGATAACTGAAATCCATCCGGTTGTTCAATGTACACTTCTTCTTCTAAGTCACCATTCAGGAAAGCAGATTTGACATCCATCTGATACACTTTGAAATCTTTGAAGGCAGCAAATGCAAGAAATAGTCTGACTGCTTCAATTCTTGCCACCAAAGCAAAGGTTTCCTCAAAATCAATCCCTTCTATTTGAGAGTAGCCTTTGCAGACTAATCTGGTTTTATTTCTGATTACTTCACCAACTTCATTTAGTTTGTTCTGGAAGACCCATTTGGTTCCAATCACATTCTTGTTTGTAGGTCTAGAAACAAGATCCCAAGTGTGATTTTTCTCAATTTGCATCAACTCTTCCTCCATTGCTTTGGTCTAATTTTCATCATTGCAGGCTTCATTTATTGTCTTAGGTTCAATCTTTGAAATCAGACAACATTCATCTGAATTTTGAGCAATTTTCCTTCTAGTTTGCACACCTTTGCTTTTGTCACCTATGATCTGATCTTCAGAGTGGTTCAGTCTTACATACCTTGGAACTTTAGGAGTTTCTTGTACATCTGCTTCTTGATTAGGCTCATTCAGACTTATCTCTTCTTCCTGATTTGCCGGATCAGTCTGAATCTGACTTTCAGGAGAGGATTGAGCTCCTTGAACCAGAACACCATTCTAATCATCTTCATCATACTCATAAAACCTTGAGGGTTTCTCTATTCCCTCATCAACCTTCACATTTGTACTTTCTATCATCTTTCTTAGTCTCTTGTTATAACACCGGTATGCTTTGCTTTGAGTAGAGTAACCCAAGAATATTCCTTCATCACTTCTAGCATCAAACTTGCCTAAATCTTCATCTCTTTTGATGTAACATTTGCTACCAAAGACTCTGAAATATCTTATAGTAGGAGTAATGCCAAACCATAGTTCATAAGGGGTCTTACCAGTATTGCTTCTGATTTGCACTCGATTAAGAGTATAGACTGCAGTGCTGACAGCTTCTCTCCAATAGATCTAAGGAACATTTGCTTCCATCATCATAGTCCTTGATGCTTCTTGGATGGTCCAATTCTTTCTCTCCACTACTCCATTCTGCTGTGGAGTCCTCGGAGCAGACAACTATCTCTTAATTCCATGTTTCTCATAGAATTCTATGAACTCACCGGATGTGAATTCTCCACCTCTATCAGACCTCAGACATTTCAACTTTATTCCTGTTTCATTCTCTACCATAGCCTTGAATATTTTGAATTTCTCAAGAGCTTCTGATTTCTCCTTTAGAAAGGTTACCCACATCATCTGAGAATAGTCATCTATTAGCAGCATGAAGTATCTATCACCTTGAATACTTTTGGTTCTTGCCGGACCACAAAGATCAGTGTGAACTAAGTCCAATAGTCCGGTAGAGGACAGTTCCTTGCTTTTGAATGTGACTCTGCTCATCTTACCCAACTGACATTCCTTGCATAAGCTGTTAGTAGGTTTCACCAATTTTGGAAGATCTCTTACAGCCTGAGTATTGCTTATCTTGATGATATTATCAAAATTCACATGACACATCCTTCTATGCCATAACCAACTCTGATCAACTTGAACAAATAAGCAACTTTTATCAGTACCAACCAAGTGGAAGATATTACCTTTAGTTTGAGTACCAGATGCAATCTCTGTTCCAGATCTTTCAAAGATTTTGCATTTTCCATCCTTGAATCGGAGATCATAGCCTTTGTCCACCAACTGTCCAACACTGAGAAGATTGTGCTTCAAACTTTCAACATACAGTACATTACCAGTTTTGTTTCTTCCATTAAAAGAAATAGTTCCTCTTCCTCTGATTCTACCAGCAGAATTATCACCAAACTTCACCACTCCTCCTTCATACCTTTCCAAATCTATGAACTTATTCTTGTCACCTGTCATGTGGTGAGAGCAACCACTGTCAATGACTGAATCATTCTTTTCTTCAACTTGGACAGCCAGAGCTCTTTCTACAACTTTATGATTGATAGATACAGAGGATATTGGTTCTTCTTCCTTGATGGCAATAAACACCCATTCACTTCCAGATTTGTTTCCTATCTCTGATTCATCATTTGTTACTCCTTCATTATCATCTTCTTCATGAACATAGTAACAATTCTTTTGGAACCTTGATCTGTTACGATTTGGCTTTGAAAATCTTTCCAGACATTTTGAGGCAAAATGACCAATCTTATTACAGTTAAAACACTTAAAAGGAAATTTTCCTTCATACTTACCGGATCCTCTTGGCAGTCTCTTTGCAATGAGGGCTTCAAGTTGAGCAGTTTCCACTTCTTCTTCCAGGTCTTTTCTTGCTTTTCCATACCATGAAAAATTCCTTGATGAGTTCTCTCCCAGATCAAATCCTTGTTTACCTTTCACAGAGGCATTAGCTTTGAATGCAGTTTCAGTTTTGGGGGAATCATCTCCAAATTCGGTCATTTCAAAAGCAGCGAGTTTGCCATCCAATTGATCTCTTGTGACAGTTGTATGAGCTCTAAATTCATCAATGGTAGCAACCTTGATTTTGTAAGAGGCAGGAAGGGATCTGAGAATCTTACCAACAATCTCATTTTCATCCAAGACTCCACCAAAATTTTTAATTCCACAAACCAGCTCATTCACTCTTAGCATAAAAGTGGTAATATTTTCATCATCTCTCATCTTTAGTTTTTCAAATTTCCCTTTTAGACTCTGTAACCTTGCACATTTAACATACTCATCTCCTTCATGCAGAAGTTCCATTTTAATCTAGATCTCATAGGCAATTGGTAGGTCAATAACATTTGAGAGCTTTGAGTCAGTTAATGTGCTTAGAAGAGCCTCTTTGGTCCGCAGATTGTTTTCAGCATCTGTGATTTCATTTAGGGTTGTCAGACCACCCTGTGGAGGTGCATATGCTTTTGTGACCATAGACCAGTACGCCTTTCCCATACACTACAAGTGACATTTCATGCAACCTTTCCAAAGAGAGAAGTTGGTTCCATCAAACTTCGGACTATCCTTCTTGTATGACGACATCCTAGATCTCCTCAAACGGTTAAGCTCCTTTTAGAGGAACTTAGCTCTGATACCAATTGTTAGACTTAAGGAATACAACTGAGAGGGGGGGTGAATCAGTTGCGCGAAACTTTCCCTTATTTAAACACTTGAATCTTCCTTAGTGATTAGCATAATATTAATCATGAACTATAAAGCATTAAATCAGAAGTAGAAACATAACAACACATATGACACCAAGATTTTGACGTGGAAAACCCAGTTAAGGGAAAAACCATGGGGTGATTAACCCAAGAAAGTATTCTCTGTTAGAAGAATAGAAAGAATAAAATGGCACATGCCAATTAGGGCTCACTGCTCAAGCACACTGCTCACAAGAGGCTCACTGCCTACAAGAGACACACTGTCTATAAAGGAATAAGTATCACCTTTATGAACTGGAGAATAGCATCTTCAACATGCTTGAATCAGTTCCATTTAAGCCCAATACTTATGCTTTGCCTTTTGCACTTCTCTTCGGTACCAAACACTCGTCACCACAAGACACACTTCAAAATGAATTCACGATCCCTTATTTATACAAGGCATCGACTTAGGAACAATCATCTAAGTCGGCAAACACCTACAAGATCATCCGCAAGACGTGTAATACATCTGGTCAGCCAGTCTCAAGAAAAACACCAATATCCATGGTTATTCTTCAAATGCACACTCTAACTTCAATGCGGACCACCAACATTAACTGGACATGATCCAACGATCATATAACCTTCCCTGAATCACCAAAAACATCTGCACTTCATCATCCTACTGGAATTCTTCTCTCCTTCATCCGGAGCTACAAGAACATAATCTGTCATCAATGTCACAAATGAATAGGCACTTCCAGACCTTCAACCCATGAACTAATCTAGTTGATACTTCACAAGGACGTCCTCAACACTCCCTCAAATCCGCAGAACGGGATAATGAAATACCGGATCTCACCGGACCTTTCTGTGGCCCTCTGTCACCTCTGAACACCTGTCGGAACCGGTTCTACTTGAACGACCATAACTTCTTTAGATCTTCATGGGACCTCTGAAATCTTGACTGGAGCATCTCAAGACTTATATCTACAAACCCTTTAAATTGCATCCTCTGATCCTCAACCTATTGAGGACTTTTACCTTCTTGTCATCACTATTCTTCACTGTTCCTGATTGAGACTTATTTTCTCAATATCCTCAGCACACAGCTCATCTAATCCTTCTCATTAATGCAACATGAGTATGTTGACATCAATGACAACACCGGTTAGGTTCATACTTGCAACAAATTTGATGTCTAATGAGGATACCATCGATGACTCTTCCCTCCATATGACTAACCTATTTATAGAATCCTCTGTATTTATGCTATCATCCGTATCCCTAACATCCACCACAAACACCCAGAAAGTAACACTTGTCTACCCTCAACTTATCGATTGGGACCAACAAGGGTCCCCGTTATAGATGTATTTCAGAACGACGAAGCTATAGTTAAGTTCATGGGACTTCAGAAAGGTATCCCTCTTAGCGATCATAAAGCAAGTTTTATAATGGAACTAGAGCCAACAGCTTATTTTGGTGAGAATGCCAAATCCTCCAGTCGTAAAAGTAAAAATAAAAAAAAATATCTAGGTGAAAACCACACTGTGGCACCTCCCGATCACAAAATAGTAAAAACAAAGGACGTATCCAATGGTGAAAACCCAATAGTGGCACCTAAGGATGGAGGATTTGACCTTCCCCTACCATCTAAGTATCAAGAGAAGTCAACTCTCCAAGTGGAAGATTCTACAGACATAAACCTTGGCACAGAACAAAATCCAAAGACCACATTCCTGGCAGCATCATTATCTGAAACAGAGCACAAGAATCTTAACAAATTCTTCTTACAGAGAACCATCAACTTTGCATGGACCTATGCCGATATGCTAGGGTTAGACCCTAAGCTAGTAGTTCACTATCTCACAGTTGATCCAAAAGTTAAACCAGTCAAGAAAAAGCTGAGGAAGATGCACCCACAGATAGCTCTCTTGGTAAAAGTGGAAATACAGAAGTTGTTAGATGCAAAGTTCATCCAACCTATTGACTATTCAGATTGGGTCTCAAACATTGTACCTGTGTCTAAACCTAATGGGCGCATTCACATGTGTAATGATTTTAGAGATCTTAACAAAGCATGTCCCAAAGATGACTTTCCACTACCGAACATTGACCTCATAGTAGACTTGACTGCAAGTCATGAAATGCTTTCTCTCATGGATGGATTCTCAGGCTACAATCAGATAAGGATAGCAGAAGAAGATCAACATAAAACAACGTTTACTTGTCCATGGGGGGAATTATTGTTGGTGTGTCATGTCGTTTGGTCTAAAGAATGTAGGGGCAACCTATCAGAGAGCAATGACAGTGATATTCCATGATCTCTTTCATCATATCATGGAGGACTATGTGGATGACATACTAGCTAAATCTTCTAGGGCAGATCACATACAAGTTCTAGGACAGATCTTTGATAGGCTCGAGAAATACCAAGTGCGCCTCAATCCAAGTGTCTTTGGTGTAACATCAGGGAAGCTATTGGGATACATTGTATCTAGCAGATGTATCGAAGTAGACCCCGCAAAAGTCAAGGCTATAGTGGAGATGCCTCCACCAAAGAACCTAAAAGCATTAAGGAGCCTTCAAGGAAGGTTGCAGTCCATTAGGCGTTTCATCTCACAGCTAGCAGATAAACGTCAACCATTTCAACACTTTCTCTGAAAGGATGTCTCATTCCAATGAGATGATAAATGTCAAGCAACATTTGATCAACTCAAAGAGTATCTAGCTACACGTCCTGTATTGGTTCCACCAGTTGCCGATAAACCTTTGATATTATACATCTCAACTACAACTTTAGGCCTCAGGGCCCTTCTAGCACAACATAATGAGTTAGGAAAAGAGCATGCAATTTATTATATCAGTCGAACCTTGGTGAGATATGAACTCAATTAATCACTGATGGAAAGAGCTTGTTTAGCAGTAGTGTTCGCTTCCCAAAAGTTGTGACACTACATGCTAAACCAACACACTAATCTCATAGCAAAAATTGATCCATTGAAGTATCTACTAGTGAAAGCAGCTCTCACAAGCAGACTAGCTAAATGGGTCATGATCCTTAGTGAGTTCGACATTGAGTATATGGATCGTAAAGAAATCAAGGGAGAAGCCCTAGCAGATCAACTAGCAGAAGCACCCATGACAGATACACACCCTATGGTAGCAGACTTTCCAAACAAGAATCTCTTCACTCTTTCCAACTCAATATTGTGTAAGTTGTACTTTGATGGTTTCTACACACAGCATGGATTAGGGGCCAGCATCTTATTCATCACACCTCAAAATGACTATATTCCTAAGTCATATCAGCTTGCATTCCCTTGCACCAACAGCATTGCCGAGTATGAATCACTCCTTATAGGTCTCAATACAACAGTTCAATGGGACATCATAGAATTACAGGTATATGGAGACTCACAACTAGTCATTCGCCAAGTCACAGATGAGTACCAAATAAAAGATGAAAAATTGGTTCCCTACAAGCAACTAGTGGATGCCTACAAACCACACGTTTCTAGCATCACATTTGAACAAATTCCAAGAGAGCATAATAAGTCTACAGGTTCTATGGCTTCTGTCGGGTCACTTATCGACATGCCTGCCAATACACAGAAATGTGAATTCTTGATCAAGCAATTGTTGATACCAGCCGTCGATGTTCCAGTTACTGAAATCGTCTGCGAACTTGTTGGTCCCAATTCCCCATGGTATGAATATATCTATGAATACCTTAAAAATAGTACCTTTCCCTCTGAACTATCATCCACCCAACACAAAACCTTTATCCGTCAATCCTCCTATTACACCATTCTGGGTGATACACTATATCGTCGGAGTCTCGATGGTATCCTCTTACAATGTCTTAACGCGGAAGAAGTCAAAGCTACCTTACGAGACATACACGAAGGTGTCTATGGTGCACATTCTACCGGTCCTAATCTCGCTAAGAAGATACTCAGAATAGGTTATTACTGGCCTACAATAGAGCATGATGCTTTACAGTTTGCTAAGAAGTGTCTACAATGCCAGTAGCATGGAGATTTGATTCACGCACCAGCACATAAATTACAACCTATGACAACTCCATGGCCTTTTTCTTAATGGGGTCTCGACCTTGTAGGACAAATCCACCCATCCTCATCCAACGGCCATAAATTCATTATTACCGCCATTGAGTACTTCACAAAGTGGGTTGAAACCATTCGCATGACCTATATCACTGGTAAGCAAATAGCCAAGTTTATCCTTAACTACCTCATTTGACGTATAGTACTCCCCAAGCCATTGTCACTGATAATGGGAGTCCATTCAAGAACTAAGATGTCCATGCCTTATGCACACAATACAATATCCAATAAAACCATTCTCAAAATCCTCAAGAAAACGGTCAATGAAGCTGGTCGTGATTGGCACTTGCAACTCAATCCTGCCCTATGGGCCTACCGCACTAGTATGAGAACACTAACTGGTGCCACACCATATGCCTTGGTCTATGGCTCTGAAGCCATCCTACCTATAGAGGTCGAGATCCCATCCCTCAGAGTATCCATGCAGAACCTGATCAGCGGAGAGGAGTATCACACTTCCAGATTAGCTGAGCTAGAACTACTAGATGAAAGGCGCCTTGCCACGCTCAATCATTTCCATGTCTATCAAAACCGCCTCCGGCGTAATTACAACAAAAAGATCAAAGAAAGACGGTTTCAAGTTGGTGATCTTCTACTCAAAGAGAATCAGAGAAATCAAGTAGATCGAGAAAAGAAGGGAAAGTTTAAGCCTAACTGGTTAGGTCCCTTTATTGTCACAGTAGCATATGGATCAGGAGCTTATACTTTAGCTACACCTGACAGCATTCCTCTGGATGAGCCACTTAACAGTGTTCATCTCAAGAAGTTTTATGCCTGATCCTCAGAGTATTCCAAAAAAAAAAATCTGTCCTATGGTGAAAACCTCGTAAACAGGCACCTTAGATAAGTACCATAGTGAAAACCTAGCAAATAGGCGCTATGTGTAGAGTCGGCATCCATCATCTATTGACTCCTATTCCTTCCATGTCCATCCATCCATAATAAAACCATTGACCTTGTTTGCATTTCCATCTCCCTATCTAGTATAGCTTGGAAATTTATCAGTGTCCATCATCGTCATCCCACGTCTTGATCTGTGTCAATAGTTAACACTATCTTGTCCTAGGTCAAAGCTTTCTATGTCTTCTTTGTCAGCCATCCTATGCAATTTCCTCTACCGGAATGGGGGCATTTCCTTCCTTAACCTAGGTCTAGGAGTGGTTCCTTGTTCGTGGTTCACAAGTGCTTCAATCTTTCTCATTTCCATAGATAACACCCTTTAACGGACACATCATTCCTATGATAAGGTTGTTATCTTCCCAACGCTTTTCCTACATCATCACACCAACTAGAACTACATATCATCTCATTTAAATCTCAAGGTACCTTGATCCCATGGATATGGGTATGTAGGCAGTCTGGAATACGAAGGAAGTATCTAGTACTCAGGTACATAAGATCTCCTCACCACCTTGATCCACTCATCACTCTATCTAGAACTACATATTATCATTTTTCATCTTTCCTCATAATGTGCCTTGATCCCATGGATATAGGGTATGTAGGTAGTCTGGAATATGAAGGATGTATCTAGTACTCAGGCACATATGACTCATCATTCTTCACCCATCTCAGCCCATTAGCATGTCACCTTTCTGGTCTTTCGTTTATCAAAATCCATTCACCTCGACTTGACTAGCTCGAGCAGCAAAACAGCAAGCTAGCGCATCCTTTCAAAGCAAAAGTTCATAGCAAACCTGAAGAAAAGAAGCTTACTTCTAGAGTCATCTACTGTCCTGTGTATCGATTGCCAACATCAGCTAGATCTAGCTTAATCATAGCACCAAATCCAAAAGCCTGTCTTTTGTAGAGTGTTCCATTGTCGAGACCAACACATGTATCTCCTGCGACATGCAACATCCCCTGCAGCAAGGAATTGTCTTTTTAGGTAGATAGCTCCCTTTAACTTACACCGCTCCTATGATAAGGCTGTTATCTTTCCTATCCAATCTATCCTGAGCAACCTCTTTGGCAAGAGAATATGTTGGCTATATGTTTACTTTGTAAGTCAGTTATTTTGCTTTATGGTTTATCTTTTGTTCCTTTGTCCATTACCTATTCAAGGCTACCTTGATTTATCTATAATCTTGGTATGTTGCGATGTAGTATGGATTGGGGGCATAGTCATTGCTTTTGTGTGCCGTGTTTGAGAAATGATCTTTAGCATCTTTCTTAGCAGCATATTTATCTTGTGTGTTACGACCTAGCATCTTACATATTGATAGTCTTCTTGCATTTACATGTATTGAAGTTTATTTTATGTTCAAGACTATGGCTCATTCACATATACAACAAGGTTATATTATGTCTAAGGGATCTAAGTTCAAACCACTTTCTTGCAAAGTCAACATCCACGCACTCGGATGTTACAGCACCTTGGTCTTTTATACCCTGGTGGTGAACTATCCACCTGCTATATCAAAAATAAGGATTGCTCTTTATATACAAATGTGAAACCAATGCAACAAGCTCATCATTTTCCCATCCATTTACCCATGGCCTTATATCATTTTCAAAGCAATGATCGATCAACAGTCTCTCTCTTCTAGCTACGCTTTTCTTCTCTCTGGTGCATATCTACAAAACCCACATGGTAGATATCACAAATCATGTCATCATATCTTCATACATCTATAAGTATCATGTCATCATAGCATCATACATCTATACACATCATGTCATAAATCTATAAGCATCATATAAGCAATATACGTCATCACATAAATCCCTAATCATACATACATATCATCACATCCCTATCATCGAGAAATGCATACACAAAAGCATGAACATCAGTGAGCGTAATATGTCATCGTATACATCATGTGAAGGTCATCAAAATACACAATGTCAGTGTCTACATCCATAGTCCATATGTATACATCAATAAAGTACATCAAGGCTATTAAGAGCCCTCAAAATATACATCAAGATGCACGCAGGCATCAGTCAAAATATACAAGTGTCCATAATGATACAACAATGATACAAAAATGATACAATGTACAAATGTGCATGCTCTAGTGGGTAGAGCTGCCCTCTTGCTGTGGCCCCTGTCCCCCACCTATGCTCGATGCAGGTCCCTCAGATGGTCCTCCTCCCCCTGGTGGCACGAAGGGTCCTCTAACTGAGGATAATGACTACCCTGCCCTGCGAGACTTGGATGCTCCGGACCTGCTCCTCTCTCTGTAGCTCGATGCCTGCTGAGCTGCTAGCACTGCACCAACGTAGAGACCCTTGTAGTACTCAGCCTCTCTATCGACTGACACTAGCTCTCCCTGCACCCAGATGAGCTCACTGTATAAGGTCCTCTGATCGGCACCCAATGCACGGCGTGCCTCATCTCTCTCCCGCCTCACCCTCTATAGTGTGGCCTCTGCTGTCAACCATAGTTGTACCTCTACATCCCTCTCCCTAGTCACCTGGGCTAACTACCCATCATCCCCTGCGGGTACAGGTGCGGCCTGTGCCTATGCCAGGGCTGCCTGTGCTTGTGTCAGTGCCACCTGGGTCACTGTCAAAGCTGCCTGTGCTGCTGCTGCTACTTGTGTATGCACCTGTGCTAGGGCCTCAGCCTGTCTGGCCTCTACCCTTGCTACATCCCTGTCTCTCCTCAACCTCACCATCTGGAGCTCTAATCATGTCCTCTGGGCTATCTCCTCCTGTAATAACCGCTTGGCCCGCTATAAATCGGTCTCTATGACTGGATCCTCCTCCTCAGCCATCTCCACATCTGCCTGCTGGCCTCCGGCCTCTCCACCTGCCTACTGTCAGGCCTCTCTGGCCTGTCACCTCATCCTAGCCTCCACACCTGGGACTAGTACCTCCCCCACTACCCCTGCCACACCTGGTGTGGTCAGTCTCACTGGCCTGTGTGTCTGCCAATCCTGAATCCCAATCCCATCTCACTGGGAGAAGTCCCCACAACTCTGTCAAAGTTATAGCCACTGGAATCTCTGCATCCCAGTCCCCAACCTCCCGCTGTGTCCTAGCATGTGTTGCCTCCCCCACTGGCAATCCCTGTGGTAGTCCAAACTATCTGAGTACCCGCTCTGGCAGGTATCTCTCAATGGTGTCAGTCTGCCTCCCGAATACGTATCGATCCTATTGGCAATACATCAGCTGCTCATGCTCATCCTCCCACTCCTCGCATAATACCCACGGCCTCCAAACAAACACGTCCATCTCATTTATCTTTCACCTCCAATGGCTCACAGATCCAAGCCGCCTGTGTGTAATCGCTCCCTCATATAGAAAGGCATAGGGCTCCCCCCTCTCCCGGTGGCATTGTGTAATAGGTTTGATCACTGGGATGTGTTCCCATGCCCACACCTGTAGAAGAGTCACCCCTGCTGAGAGACTCTGACCTCTCTATAGACGCAGCCGTGCATGTCTCGATATAGCTACCCAAGCACACATGGGCCCCATGCATACTGAATGCCATGTGTAAACATCCCAGATAGTACAGTGCCCCAGCCTACAGATAGTCCTCTGGATCGCCTGTCTAGGCATAGGAAGCCACCAATCAATGAAGATACAATCCATCTGATCCTGTCGCATAGTCTCGGCACGTCTACCCATGTAATCTCACCGTCATCTATCCTTAGGTCATCTGTGCAGAATACCTCTACCAAGCCCACCTCGCCTTGTGCTGGGTCGAAATTAACTCGCTCCCCATCAATATGAATCTTGAGGATGCGATAGACATCCTCTAGTGTCACTATAGCCTCCCCTGTTGGAAAGTGAAATGAGCATGTCTCACTGTGGAATCTCTCTACCACCGCTGTCACTAGGGCGAGATTCACCCTAATGTGTGCAAGGTGCGCCATGTGCCATAGTCCCATATACTTTAGGAAGGCATCCTCCTCCCATGACAGTTGTACCACCTCGTGTGCTATAAGGTGGTGTCGCTCTCTCGACATCAACAGCGGTATCATCCTCTGCATCCACAAAACCACTTGTTAAAACTTCTTAACCATTTCTCCATAGTCCTACCCTATGACGCAAACCCTAAGACCAACTCTGCACTTCTCTAGCCTCAGTTGTCAACCCCTAAGTCAACCCTAAATTATTTCACTCTACTAACTTTACCAAAGGCGCCTTGCTTTAGGCAAGCACGCTGCACTGTTCTGCCACAAGCGCATTACTGTCTGTGCAAACGTGCTATACTGCCTCTACCAAAAGTGACTTGTGTTGCACAAGTGTGCTGCCCTGTCTATCCACCCACACCTTCCTGTAGTTGCAAAGGTGACTCATTTTTTTGCCTCCCTATCCAACCGCGCTTCTCTCCCCCGCCAACTGCGTTGTACTACTTTACCAAGTGCGCTACAAGACCCTACCAATCGCACTGCAGCGTGACACCTAAAAACCAAGAGCATTGTGGCATCACCAAAAGTGTTGTACTGCCCTACCAAATGCACTGTAACGCACCAAAAGCACCTAGATTGACTACTAGACACGCCCTACCATCCTGCAGTGCTTTTGGCTGACCTAAGGACCTACCTAGACCAAACCCTAAAACTGTCCTAAAATGTCAATTACAAAGAGGTTTTCAGACACTTACCGTCGTCGGAGCTCCTACTAGCCTCCTGTACGTCTGCACCAGCTCTGCCCGATGCCTGTGGGCTGGAATCGACATCTCTCCTCGCTGCAAGCTGCTTCTCCACTCGACTCTCACACACTAAGCTAGGTGGCCCTACACTCTAAATTTAGCAAACTCTTTGTGTGAAAATGAAGAATGTGGTCCCCATGGGACCTATTTATAGTATCCCTCCCTCATTTTTTCTTCCCACCCCATTTTTCTCTCTACTACCTATCTCCAACACAATCATCTAGTCAAGCATCAACCCAGTTCTCCTATCGCTTCCCTGTCTTCCCGCTCAAGGGGCATACATTGGGGCATCAAAAATTGTATCATGTCTTCAACAATCATTTTCTTTGATGCAACGCTGTAAACTGCATTGCATCAAAGAGGGGCAAAATGTAGACAACCTAAAATGACCATGTCTTCGAATCACTTGCATTTTGTCTAATCTGTCGCATCACCTACATTTCAACATTAATTAAATAATCTAATTATTTAATTAATTTCATTGAATTCTTCCAAATCACATACTTTCAACATTAATTAAATAAATTCCCTTTATTTAATTAATTTTAGTAAAATCAACCTTATTCTTCCAAAATTAAATAATTTTAATTATTTAATTAAATCATTATCCTCTGTCCAAAATTTCAAGTCTACATTAATTAAATAAACCCAATTATTTAATTAATTCATCAAATTCTATCTTATCTACAATTAAACAATTCTACATTATTTAATTAAATCACTTGTTCTTCTAAATTTAAATAAATCATGCAAATTTATTTAAATTATCTCAATCCTCTTAAAATAAATAAAATCAAATATTTTATTTATAATCTTCTATTCATCTATCATGCACAAACAATTAAATAAATTTATTTATTTAATTTCAGTTATCTTCCAATGTCTCTTAAAATATCTTGTTAACTCATGTGCACAATCAGTCTTATTTTTAGAACTCTAAAAAAAACAAAATTACAAGTTGAGTTATCTATTCAATCAATCTTGTTTTCATCATATCTTAATAAAAATATCCTTATGAATTGACACATGCCATGTGCACATTCATCATGGTTATTCAATTTATCTCCTCCTTTGATTCTTCTGAATTATCTGGACCATTAATCGATCATGTTTGAAATCTATATAAACCCCACTCATCTCCTTCACAAATCCTCTTCGATCACTTATCCTTAGGCATCCTTTATAGCGCTTTGAGCATACATTGCATCGATTGAGCAACTTTACGATCTTTTGACATTGATCTTTGAGCACTTTACTTGCTTGTTGCAAACATGGTTTCGCAGCACCATTGAGCAATCCACAATCAAACAAAGAGAACACAAATCTGGGTAAAAGCTTTCTTGTTTCATTTAATTTATTGATAATGGCTTTTATTTAGATTAGTTCTCTTTATGTTATGGGCTTTTGATTTTATTAGGTTTGATTTAATCAATTTTCCTCATACACAGATACTTTTGAGTATCTCAGGTAAAAGTTAGGGGTTATTACCCCTCCTTCTCTAAACTAAGATGCATTAGAAATGCATCAGTCTAGTGGTGCCCAAAGTCTTATTCTTTGATCTGGATTGATGTTTTTTGAAGGCTACTCCTTAGGGGGAGCAGATAGATGTTGCTATTATGACAAAGAGCAGTAAGTGTTGCAGTATTGCTAACAGGGGGAGTAATACATTAGGATCTAAGTTGAGCTTTGACAACTAAAAAGGAAGAGAAGGCCTGGCACCCTTTGCCATTGATATCAAAAGGAGAGAGAAGTGCATGTGAAAAACTCTAAGAAAGCATAAAGGGGGAGCAAAGAAGTAAAGAAAGTTTGATTGTCTTGATGGTTTTTCACATCATCTATTTTCATCAATGACAAAGGGGGAGATTGTTGCAAGTATGAGTAGTAAGTGTTGTCATTGATATCAACACCTAAGGTCAGCATCAAACAAAGTGGTTGAGAAGTTAGTACAATTGCAGAATTGTTCTATCTACCAGAACAGTGTAGTGTTTTGCTCCACATACCTTGTAGATTAAGTATCTTTGTCTGTGGTTTGGAAGTTATGTGAAGGGATGTCTGTAGTTTCTATGTTTCAAGTTTGAGCCTCTGATTTAAAGATTTGAGAGAGTTTTGTTCACCAGAGTAAAAACTATTTTTCTGTGTATCTAATGGTGAGAGGGAGAATGTATTCTGCTCTGCATTTCTCCGCATTTAAGTTTTACAGTCTACGGTTCTGGAATTAAGTTTTTCATGATGTTATGTGCTTTTAGTTTAAATGGTTCATGATTTGGTGCTCCACAAGCAATCTTTCCTTTATGACAATGGCCGATAGTAATGTTTAAGTGCTCTGGTTTGAAGAATCTTCTGGATAAAGTGTTTGAGGGTTGTACGGAAGTTATTGGTGATTGTAATGTGCTTGTGGGTGTCTCTAGATCATGTTCCTACCTTTGGATTAGTTCACAAAGTATAATCCAAATAGTGCAAAGTGTGTTCCTAAAGGTCTTAGTGTTAACACTAGTTTTAGCTGACTTGGTTGTTTTCACTACTTGCTTTGAAGATTGTGGAAGCGTGTTGTTGCATGGGAGATTGCATTTGAGTCCCAGCTAAGAAGTGGTGTTATCTGCGTTCATTCTTTTCTCTGCAAATATGTTTAGGTCCAGACCTATTCTAATATTTGTATGTGTGCCGACCTTAGATATTGTTCCAATGGTTGATGATTGTAATGTCGACCTTGATGTACATTCCAAGATTGATGAATTGTATAAATACATGTGATGAAGTTGTGAATGATATATGAGGATGTGAAAAATGTGTAGATAAGTGCAAAGAAAGAAAGTAGAGCAGAGCAAAGCAGATTTATTGTGCTTCAATGGAACTAAACTCTGGCATGGCATAGATGCTACTATCTTAGTTCACCAACTCTGGCATTGAGCCACCCACCGGCAGTGAGCCACCCCATTGGCAGTGAGCCTCTTCTTTTGCAGTGAGCATTCTGGGCAGTTAGCCTCTGGTTTTTGGTATTGTTATTATATATTATATTGTGAGCTAACACTCACCATGGTTTTTCCCTTATTGGGTTTTCCACGTAAAAATATAGTGTCTCAAGTGTCCAATGTGTGAATGTGTTTAAGTTTCTGATTTCATGCTTTCATAGTTAAAATACAATTACAGTGTTTAAGAGGTTGATGTGTTAATGATTCTGAAGTTTTGGTTACAACTGATTCACCCCCCCTCTCAGTTGTTTTGTTCTTTTCAACAGAAAACACCCAAGGGAACACGCGCTCTCGCAAAGCCCATGCCCCCAGAAGTGACATGCACTTTACGATCACCAAATGTTCCCATAAACACATAATTTCCTGCAAGAAAAGGTGTTAGAAACCACATAATCATGATAAACAACAATGCATGTAATCATTCACATAAAGGGCCGAGGTTATACTATGGGTCCAAGATCCGAGTATAACCGTGGGGCTATACCATAGAAATCTCAAAACCGAGTGTAACCAAGGCAAGCTCCAAGAAAAACAAAGTGCACAGAGTAGTTGTTATGGTTTGTTAGTGCAATAAGACATCATCAAAATATCACACGGAGTGATTCTACTAGCCAAGTGTCGAATAATATATATTAACCCTATTGTCATGTATGGACTAGGTCCATTTTTGCTTACTCACTGAAGGGACACTTGGTCCTTATCGATCTTTTTTTTTTCATCATCCGCCAGCTAGATAAAACTACTAGAGGAAGGTAAATAATAAATCAAGAAAGGAGAAACAAGTGCCCTAGAGTCATCATGTAGGAAGGTTCCCCCAGGTCACCAACCGCAACGCTATGCCCCTAGGACACAACACACAACAATGAAAATAGAGGAGAGACAATATAGAAGAATGATGATACAAATAGAAGAAGGGTCACAATAGAGGCAGTCTCCCAGTATCCTTGACCTTACAAGAGTATCAAGGGTCATCCAAGGAGGCCTAAACAACACCTAACACATCACGGGGGAAACACAACACAAGGGTAAAGGGTTAGAAATACTTACATGTAGAGACAACTGAACTAGTGGTCATTGTTGAATAAGTCATCATCTTCCCAATTTTGAATGCTAGAGAAAAGAGGTTCGTAAGGTACCATAGCCCAGCCTTTGTTCTTGTCTTCAAGTTGTTTATTGTTAAACTCATCTTGGTTTGATTCAATGTTAGGTGGAATGTTTTCGTGTTGATGTGCATTTCGTTGGGCAAAAGCTTGTCTTCTTCTCCTTTCTCTTGCTTGTCCATTTCTTTGTGTCTTGTTGCTTATATCTTGAAAAGTATTGTCATGTTTTTACATAGGTTGTCGTATGTTAGAAGAGGAAGCACCATGTTCAAATCTCATTTGTCTTGATGAAATGTTTTGTTCTCAACGAAAGCCTCCAGATCCTTGTAAGGATGACAGGGGAGGAACCTCAGCATAGATACCATTTCTTCGTGGATGAGGTGAGTTATGAAACTTTTCCTCCATTTCTATCACACCAATTATTTCATCATAGTCGCAATAATCTTGGTTTATTCTTATTTCATTTTGTTCTCTAGGAGGTTCTTCTAATACAAGTTGTTTGTCTCTCGTTATTTGCATAGGAGGCCCGGCCACTCTAGGTATAAGTTTTATTTGTATCGTCTATATTGTACGAAAGAGTGATCTCTTCATTGCTCAGGGTCTCTATCAGGTTGCGGCCAAAAGTAATGAAGGGTAAAGTTGTTGTCCATTGCCAAAGGTTGATATGTATTACATTGAGTAGTACGCACTTGTCCATGTAAAGGGAATTTTATGCAATTGTGAATAGTTGATAGGACAACATTCATAGCTTTCAACCATGGCTATCCTAGTTTTACACGGAAGAGGTCAGATAAAGGGATAACCTCAAATACTTGATCCACAACTTTATCAGAAGTTGTAACCAATAAATTTATCTTCCCAAAGGTAGGCATTAAATCTCCATTATGTGTCTTAATCCTTATATTTGAAGGTTCATAGGAATCTTGTGTCAAATTATGTGCAAGGAGAAACTCTTCCGTTATCACATTAGTCATGCAATTATGATCTATAAGTGTACCATTTACCAGAATCTCTATTATTTTCACAATAATGTAAAGAGGCCCTTCATTGTCTACAAATGTTTTGTCATGAGGTGTAAATGTAATTTCAGTTTCAAGGCTTCGTCTTTTCAAATAAGGCTTAGGGGGAAACCTAGATTTATTGTTGTGATTATAATCCATGTGTATATGTATTCAAATGTATGCAAAATCAGATTTTAAAATATTTTCAATGCCTATGCAAGGAACAAATGCAAAACTATGTATGAATGTGATCTAAAAATGATTGATTTTTCACCTTTTTCACAAATTTTTAATGTAATTGACTAAAAGAAGAGGTGTTGTGAAGAATTTTATGAGGGGAAAAAAATGATAAGCTCAATATCAGTCCAATAATGCAACAACATCCTTCACAACATGCCTATAATGCATTTCTAGAGAGACAACAAGGCCGAATCTAGTGAAAATGCTAGGTTTTCAAACCCTAGACATGATTTTTTACAAATAGGACACTATGATGCAACACTACAATTAGAAATCAGTCCTAAATGAGTGTTTGAAAAGGGTAGGAAAATCTGAAACAAGATTTTGACTACAAACCCTAGCTAATGCAAAACTAGGTTTTTATGAAAAATACACAATTTCAAGCAATTTTTGACAAATTAAGCATGGAAATGCAATGCAAATGAATAAAATAAGGTGAATTTCTGAAATTTAAATTAGATCTAATGAAAATAACAGAAATTAAATGGAATTAAATTGAATTAACGCAAATTATGCCAAAATGCAAGCCTAAGATGCCATTTTTTAAAAAAATTCTAAATTTGCAATTTTTTTTATAAATTTTTAAATGCAATAAGATGAATTAATGCAAATCTAGAGTACAACACTTAGCAAGGTGCAAAATTCAAATAAACATGGTTTCACCAAAATGTTTTGTAGGAAAAGAAGGGTTCTCAATTTCAATGGATGTGTGGGTTAAATCTTCCTTTCACTACAAACATTCAAGGACATATCAACCAAGTTGAATCACACTTTTGCAAGGGGATTCACCTACAGGTTAGGATGTCACTTGGAATGATGCAAAAATTTAGAGATTGTCAATTAATGTACCAATTTAATGCTCAAATACCCTTAAAACCCTAATTATGCAAAACAATACATAAAATGACGAATTACAATAAACGCTTGCAAATTAAGGTAGTAGGCAGAGATTAATAACTGACCATTTTTTGAAGTTCAGGATATGGAATGCTCAGGGACATTGGCATTAGAACCCAAGTCCAATGTGGTGTTTTCTTTGCGGAATCTTGATCTCCATCCGACATTGATGATCACTGTACTTTCTATTTCTGTCTCGAGACATGCAGAGGACACTGGCACTTGAGCCCAGTCCAAGGCAAGGTGATTTTCAAGATGTTGAAAGCTCTTCAGATGCTGATTGTCACTGTCACAATTGTTTCTATGTTTTCAACCTTGGAGGACACTAGCATTAGCAACCTATTCCAAGCAGTCCTTTTCTTTAGGGATCTGGAATCTGCACACTGTCTTACTATTCCCTGTAACTCCACTCCATCAAGATACAACACCTATAACCTGCAATCACAAGGAGAGTGGTTGGGGGTTATGGTGTTTAGAGGCTTGCCTCAATCAAGCCCTAGAGAGACATTCAAGTCTTCTGAACACCGTTGTCAGATAAGGAGTGTGTATCCCTACGGGATAGAGGCAAAACAAATTGATAAATGATTCAAACATAAATAGATATCACCTTGGAGGTGTAGATATCACATAGATGAAGGCTCTTCAACACATGAAAAGATGAAGCTAAATCTACAATCACAAACACAATAACAATGCTCTGCTTTGCAACAATGAATATCTCGAATGCTCTAAAATCATAAGTTAGCCAAAAGTTCACAATCATCTTCTAGTTTGCAAATGAAACACTAAACATGCTTATATATGCAACTAAACACATTCCCGCTAAGAATTTCATAATTCAAACTTAAGATGTCGACATAGGACCTAATTAACAGTCATAAAACTGACATTCAAATTTGGAACCTGCCTAAAATAGGTAAAGAAAAGGGCGCTAGTGCCTGTGTCCACAGGTCCTTTTTCAAGGCGGGACAAAGTGCCACAATGTCCTTCATGCCTCATCTTGCATGGGTTTCAGACCATTTTCTTCCGGGAGTCAAAATTAACATGCAAGATGCAAAACAACAGACTTGGGAGCTAAACCTAGGAGGGAAAAGTCCAGGGAGACATTTTCTGACATAACATTGCATCTGTTATGTTTTTTTATGAAAAGAGGGGGTTTTCAATTTCAATGGATTTGTGGGTTAAATCCTCCTTTCTCAACAAACATTCAAGGACATATCAACCGAGTTGAATCACACTTTTGCAAGAGGATTCACCTACAGGTTAGGGTGTCAGTTGGAATGATGTGGAAATTCAAAGATTGTCAATCAATGTACCAATTTAATGCTCAAATACCCTTACAACCCTAATTATGCAAAATAGTAAGTAAAATGATGAATTATGACAAATGCTTGCAAATTAAGGTAGTCGGCAGAGATTAGTAACTAACTATTTTTTGAAGTTTGGGATGCAAAATGCTCAGGGACACTGGCATTAGCACCCAAGTCCAATTTGGAGTGGAGTTGCAGGGAATAGTAAGATTGTGTGCAGATTCAAAATCCCTGAAGAAAAGGACTGCTTGGACTAGGGCACTAATGCCAGTGTCCTTCGAGGTTAAAAACACAAAAACAATTGTGACAGTGATAATTAGCATTTGAAGAGCTTCTGGCATCCTAAAAATCATCCTTCCTTAGACTCGGGCTCGAGTGCCAATGTCCTCTGCATATCCCGAGATAGAAATAGAAAGTACAGTGGTCATCAATGTCGGAAGGAGATCAGGGTTCTACAAAGAAAACACCACATTGGACTTGTGTGCTAATGCTAGTTTCCCTGAGCATTCCGCATCCCAAACTTCAAAAAATGGTCAGTTATTAATCTCTACCTACTACCTTAATCTATAAGCATTGTCATAATGCATCATTTTACTTACTATTTTGCATAATAGGGTTTTAAGGGTATTTGAGCATTAAATTGGTACTTTTAAGGGGAAAATTGGATAATATTAAAATGAATCATAAACCCAATAACTCAATGGAATATGCAAATAACAAAGATTTAAGTCAATAAACAAACTTACAGTGCTTTGTTACCTGGCGACTTCCATTGTTCGCCTATTCCCGATTGATCTTTGGTGATGAAAGTAGCCCTCAGGAAGCTTGCTTCCTTGCTTTGTTTCCTCAAGATGACAAGGGAGAAATGGCTTGGATACTTATTGTATTGAAGATGAACTTCAATGCAATAAATGATGGATGAATAAGTTATGTGAGAGTGGGGGTGCCAATGGTGCGCTATGGATTCAACAGAGTAATCTTACTTGAAAGCTTCTTGATATGAAAATGGAAGAATAGAGGGGTATTTATAGACTTGTGAGAGAAGATCAACGGTGTAGAAGAAATAAGAAGATCAATGGTAGAGGATAGTTGAGAGAACGTGCGCAAATAGAAAGAAGACATGTGTCATTCAAAAAGTTGCTTTGTTGAGTTAACTGCTTTCTTGATGAGGATGAGCTTTGAATTTCATAAATTAGAATATATTTTTCTAATTTAAGATTTTGTTGATAAAAACAAGGTTGCTTTAAATCAGTTAACTCAGCTTTTACTTTTGCATGACAAGGAAGATTTATTTTTAGAAGATTTTAAAGATTTTTTAGAAGATAAGAAAACGAATTAAATAAATAAATTTATTTAATTTGTTTGTGCAAGATTTAGAAGAATAAATAAAATATTTGATTATATTTTATTTTTGGAGACTAAGATTTAATTTAAATAAATTTGCATTTTATTTAAATTTGGAAGAATGAATGATTTAATTAAATAATTAAAATTATTTAATTGTTTAGAAGAATAAAGCTGATATTGATGAAATTAATTAAATAAATGAAACTTATTCAATTAATGGGAGAAAAATGAATCAAATAAATAAATTGATTTATTTATTTATTGATAGAGGAATATTAAGATGAAATAAATATTTAAAATATTTATTTAGACAGAGTCATGTCATTTTTAAGTGTATACATTTTGCCCCTCTTTGATGCAATGTGTTTTATCGTGTTGTTTCAAAGAAATAAGAATTTTTGTCAATGATACATGCCCCAGTTTGCCCCTGGTACAAGTTTAACGACAGGATGCCCCCTCGAAAGATTGGATAGGAAGAAGGTAGAAGGCATGAGAGGGACAATCTCACAAAGAAGAAGGTGAAAAATAGGTTAGATTGAAGAAAACGGGTCAGGGCTTGGAGAAATAGGCATGGGAAGTAGTCATAGTTGCCACATAGTCAGCTATGGTTCACTTGCTATTTATAGGAGCTGGGTCCACAAGTTCTATTCATTTGCACACTTGTCTTTAGTTGATTTGTCCTTGAGAGCTTAGGAGAGCAGAGGAGCTAGAGCAGTCGACAGAGATATGGATATTCCACGTAAGGAGCACCAGTTTGAGCGAGTTCAACAGTTCGATCGGCCACCCGAGGCAGGACCACCAGTATGTAGTTCGACAAAACTCGCTTAAAGTCATTTATTAGGGTAATAAATGCTTAGGAAAAATAGTTAGGATAGATGCGCTGAACTGCAATTCGGCACATATACGCCTCGAAATGGTGCATATGCTAGGAAACCACGCATTTGAGTGATCTTGCGGCGCATATGACAAGTCTGTGCATATAATCTAGGAAGTGCGCATCTACTGCGGAACTGCGCATATGACACAATAAGTGGCGCATATACTGCGGAACTGCGCATATGACACAATAAGCAGTGCATACACGTCAAGGAATGACACATTCATGGTGAAGCGGCGCATCTGATATGATTCAGGGCATTGGCCACCTGGTTCGGCGCATTTGCACTAGGATAGTCAGCTGACTTAATGAAATTAACCCAATTGGCATCTTGATCGATGCGTCAATTGATAAGCGATCTCTGAGATTGTCAGGAATCTAGTTAAGAGATTATATGTTGTTTTGATTAATTTTGACATGTTAAGTCAGTGAATAGGATAGCTTGATTGCTTTGAGTACGTTTGTTTGGATATGGGTTTTATTGCCTGACGTTATGTTGTGCTTAGTTGCAGGAGGACATTCACGATACTTTGATGTCACGGGAGCAGTTCCCTTTGCCATTGCTGTAGTGGTACATGCTTACGGAGATGGACTGTGAGGCTCTTGGTGCTATGGCCTAGATTATGTTTGCTTCATGCTCAAGGTTCGCGTGAACCTCGATCTATTGACTGCAGCAGTAGAGCAATTTCACAGTGAGGATAGGACTTTTCATTTACTGACCGGGGAGACGGCGATCACTCTGGAGGACATTTACAGGATTCTACACCTTCCTATTCAAGGAGAGTTGGTAGAGTACGATCTGCAGTGCGATACATGATTGGCAAAGTGCAGACATGTTTTTGATGACCTGGAGCTTGTTAAGAAGGTGATTTCATGGCAGGATATACATGACTGTTATGACTACTTCCTGGGGATAGTGGTAGGATTGATCAGCGGCGTAGTATGCCCCAATAGGAGATCACACAGGTTCCTGATTGGCTAGGGGAGGGTGATGGAGAGGATGATCACTGACGGGACTTGATATGCATGGGGTGTGTACATGCTTGTACACTTGTACAGGGATATGCACCAGGTTGTGTACCATGCTTGTCAGCAGGTGTGTCTCTTTTGCAGTTTTGGTTGTGGGAGCACATAATGATCACACGACCGATTTGTGTTTTTGCGAGACTGCCGGGAGAGCCATACAGTTATGGTTACGTAGGAGTTATTTCCCAGCACAAGCTGGGAAAGCTCAAGTATTGGAGACATGCACTAGATAATGTAGATGTAGTTATCTAGCGCCCATACCTAGACTCTGAGGTATGGGATGATGAGGACGATGAGTTGCCGTATTGTTTCCAACCTCAGTGGCTTATTGGTAGGACGCGGTTCATATTAGAGCATCAAATTGTCAGCAGATTGTAGAGGCAGTTTGGCAGAGTACAGGGTAGGCCACAGGGGCAGGCTTGATTTGTAAGGACCCATGCAGAGAGGCTGAGGTGGGGTCTAGTGGCATCTTATGAGCAGGCGTTAGCAAATTTTTGGTAGATCCCATATGCAGCCTGGCTGATGAGGAGAGAGATAGTAGACGCGGGGATGACTGTAGACTATGAGGAGTGGTTTGTGGCTCATCCATTTCCTAGATATTCAGGACTTGGAGAGTTGGTTCCTTGCATAGACAAGGAGGATTTAGACGACGAGGAGGGGGCTGGCAGGAGGAGGAGATAGAGGAAGGGTAGAGGGGGTTAGGGAGAGGGAAGTGATGGTGGGGATGGTGGAGGAGGAGGAGTAGATGGAGGTAGACCAAAACAGAGGAGGAGGTCTAGGGAGGGACCTTCGGGACAGTAGCATGTTGCATAGTTGTAGGCTACAGGGCAGGTGCAGGTACCGACACAGCAGGGGGTATAGCAGGGACAGATGTCACCACCATAGTAGGTGGCCCAGTAGCAGGTGCAAGGACAGGGACAGCAAGCTCTGCAACCTGACTTACAGCAGCAGACCATGACTGTGCTACAGGGTCAGGTGAGGCAGCTGAGGGCACACTCGAGAGCAGCAAAGTCTCAGAGAGAGACAGATGCAAGATGCATATTAGAGATCTCTAGAGAGCGAGACTCAGCCTTGGTGAGGGTGTGGGCAATCAGAGTAGAGAGAGATGCAGTAGTGGCATCCCTAGGTACAGATGGTACCACGAGATTTTTAGTTACATAGGTGCAGCAAGCACAGGCACAACTGGCATAGGTATAAGGTGAGCTCACCAGAGCGCAAGCACAGACACAGTATTACAGAGGATTATATCATGGGGTCGTGCCGGCAGACCAGCACACACCGAGATATAGGATCCAGTCTGTGGCTTCATAGAGGGCAGGTGGATCTTGATCTAGAGCATCAGTGAGAGGCTCCCAGTAGTTAGGGGGGATAGAAGAGAGGGCAGTGTAGGGAGTAGTGTTCCACGACAGTGGGGCTAGCCATTTTTTTGACATTTGTACTAATTTTTGACTTTATGTATACACATTTTTTTGATGGCTCAAATAGCTTGATATGTATATATTTGTATTATTTTGCCCCGAGACATGCATTATTATCTGTGTATTTTGTATACATTTCATGACATGACTCCGAGAGATGGATAGATATTTTGATATATTATATATTTGGACATGTTTTATGCTTGTATGATGATGCAGCTATTGATCTACATGCTTTTGTTCGATGTTTATATGCCATGGATGCAATCTATCTTATGATGTTTTACATGTTATGCCTACTTTGATTATGTTTATATGATATTAATGCAGTCTTAGATGGATTATGATGGTCTGATATGCAAATGCAAATGTGAATGTTGTTGATATGATTATGTAACGTGCTAGATGATCTATATGTACTTGTCTATGGTTTTGATTTTGTTGTTGATATGATGTACTGATGCGGATGTATATGGATGACCTGATGCACTTATTATGTATGCAAAATGATTTAATCATGTGAATGACTATCTCATGTGATATGATATACAATATTTATGCTATGATTTTGGTATGTCCAAATGTACTCAATCGACACAGAGATGACATAGTGATAGGTAGAAGAAAATGAATGAAAGGATCACAGGCTTTCATTTGTAAACATTGATACTCTGCAGGATTTACTTATTGCATGGATGATATGAATTTCTGGATATGAAATGGATGCATATATTTTGTCATCATTAGAGTGCAAGTACTTTGCTTTCATCATTGGGCGCTTTTTGTTTATTTTCTCTTTTTAAAATGTTGTAAGAAAATACAAGCATCTAGGTATAATTAACCTGAGATGACCTGAGTATTTCTTACATGGATTTTGATATAGCAAGTTGATACAAGCATCTAGTCAAACTTGAAGCTAGATGACTTGAGTACCTCTTGCATTTCAATAGACAAAGATTGCCCCTTTTCATGTTCAGACCTCCGAAGTCCTCGATGATCTTTTGTTGATCATATTGTTAGACAAAAGTCGTCACATTACTAAAGTTTTATCCATAAACAGCAGATAAAGAAAGTGATTATGGCCCCATCATAGCATCTCTAGCTTTTGGCATCCTTGAGTAGCATAGAAAGACATAATGACAAAAATTCAAGACCGTGTAAGTTAACCAATTCATAAAGCACAAAACATTCTTGCATTAGATATGTCTTCTTTCTATAATTGGTATAGAATCAGTTTAGGTGTTTTGGTATATGTTTTTCTTTGCTTTTGGATTGGTTGATGTTCTATGCCAAGATTTTTTGTTTTGGGTAGCTTGCTTTGCTATGTGCACTTGTTGAGTGAAAAGTATCACAATCCTTATTGGTATCCTCTTAGAACATGTGGAATTCAAGAATCCAAATCTATAACTAGGTTGAGGAGTTGCCCCTAGTTTAGACAAAGGATGGACTTATTATGGATGCCTTGACAAACAGACATGGAGAGATGGACCCTAAGGGACTGACCTAGTGCCTCGAGGGCTCATTGCTAAATGGACTTGCCTACATGACGACATAGAGGCAATGTAGTTCGGGGTGAACCTAATGGACCTAGGACCCAGACGATGGAAAAGATGTAGAATCAGTATGGATAGCAGGACAGATGACACTCAATGGAATGGATAGGAAAGAAGCAGAGCAAAGTGGATCCTCGGGGGCGCGTTGAGAATGGCCTTGCCTACGTGATAACTTAGAGGCGACGTAGTTCGATAATGGTTCAATGGATTGGTTCAAGATGAACGATATGATGGACACAAGAGAAATGAGGTTGTAACTGATGGAGGAAGTGGTTTGTCACAGATAGTGCCTGTTTACCAGGTTTTCACCACTTACTTTTATTTGCACAAGAGCTAAAAAAATACGCATGATGCCTATTTGCCAAGTTTTCATCATGGTATCTATCCCAAGCACCTGTTTGCTAGGTTTTCACCAGAGGATGATTTTTTTTTGGTTATTTTTCAATTTTTTTTGTTTTGTTTTTTATTATTTTTTCTATTTTTTTTGTTATTTTTTGGACTCCCTTGCATTGGGGTTTAGGTATAGAACTTGTGAAGATGCATGCTATTGATAGGATCATCAAACAGTTCGCCTTCAGATGTAGCCAATTGGTAAGCTCCTGACCCATAGGCTACGATGATGACATAGGGACCCAACCAGTTAGGTTCAAACTTGCCTTTCTTCTCTCAATCTTGCTGATTTCTAGGATTTTCTCTAAGAACTAGGTCACCAACTTGGAATACTCAGGGTTTTACCTTGTCGTTGTAACTTCTAGACATTCGTTGTTGATAAGATTTGAGGTGGTTAAAGGTCTATTACCTTCTCTCTTCAAGCAACTCTAACTCTTGAAGTCTAGACACTCTGTACTCTTCATCAGATATGAGACCTTTTAATGAAACTCGCAAGGATGGGATCTCAAATTCAGTGGGCAAGATAGCTTTAGATCCGTAGACCAGGGAGTATGGCGTTGCACCTATGGGTGTGCGGATACTTGTATGATAGGCCCACAGCACTGGATTTAATTGGATATGCCAATCATGGCTGGCATCGTTGACAGTCTTTTTCAAGATTTTTAAGATAGTTTTATTTGATGCCTCTGCCTGGCCATTGCCTTGGGGGTAATAGGCGGTAGAAAAGCGGTGTTGGATATGGAATTTGTCACATAGTTCCCTGACATCCTAATTTTTGAATGGTCATCCATTATCCATGATAATGGATGAAGGGATACCATAGCAACAAATGATATAGTTCAAGATAAAGGAGGCAATCTGCTTTCCTGTGATATTGGCTGAGGGCACAGCTTCAATTCACTTAGTAAAGTACTCAGTGGCGGTGACTATGAATTTATGGCCGTTGGATGAGGGAGGGTGGATCTTGCCCACTAAGTCGAGTCCCCACTGACAGCAAGGCCAAGGAGTCATTAATGGCTACAGCTCCTATGCTAGTGCATGTATCAAGTTCCCATGGATTTGGCACTTCTTGCACTTCTTTACAAAATAATAGGAATATTGTTCCATAGTTGGCCAGTAGTATCCCATTGGTATGAGTTTCTTGGCTAGGGTAGGGCCTCTAGAGTGGGTCCCACATATACTATCATGCACTTCGTTTAGGGCGGTTTGATATTCCTCACTATCGAGACACCTAAGGAGAGTACCATCGAGACCTCTGGGATATAGGGTATTAGCGACAATGGCATATCGGGATGCCTAATGAATGAAGGTTCATTTTTAGTTGCTGGAGAGATCGGGTGGGAGGGTATTCTCTTTAAGATAGGCAAATACTTTTCCATAGAGGGGGGAATCAGTTCCAACAATGTGGCAAATGATATGGGATTCAGAAGTGTCATATGTAGGATGGGACATTGGCTCTACCAAGAACTCATAACGTGATTGATTATTTGGAATGTCGAGTAGAGATGCAATCATGGCCATGGTGTCTGCAGCTTTGTTCTCAATCCTTGGTATCTTCTCAAAAGAGATCTCAACAAAGTATTCCTTGAAATCATCTACCATTCATTTGTAAGGGATTAATTTCTCATCCTTTGTCTGGTAGTCATCATTTACTTGATTTATGACTAGCTGTGAGTCACCATACATATGAAGTTCTTTGATATTCCATTCAACTGCTAGCTTGATGCCAATGACTAGGGCTTCATATTATGCCACGTTGTTAGTGCAGGGAAAGAGTAATCTGTATGATTTAGGAATAGTGTCGCCACTAGGGGTGATCAACAAGATACTTGCTCCCGACCCATGCTGAGTGTATGAGCCATTGAAGTACATTTTCCAGGTTGTTGTAGTTATATGAAAGATAGATTCATTTGGAAATTCAAAGCTCAAAGGGTTGTCATCTGCTAGAGATGCATTTGCTAGTTGATCTGCAAGTACTTAGCCTTTTATTGCCCTCCTGTCTACATATTCGATGTCAAACTCACTGAGAAGCATGATCATTTGGATAATCTACCTGTAAGGGCAGCTTTGTTGAGTAAATACTTGAGTGGATCAATCTTTGCTACTAGTTTGACAGAATGTGACAACATGTAATGTCTCCATTTTTGTGAAGCGAAGACCACAGCGAGACATGCTCTTTCAATTGGTGTGTATTGTAGTTCATACCCAACAAGTGTTTGGTTGATATAGTAAATTGCTTGTTCTTTCCCTTCATAATTTTGTTGTACAAGGAGAGCTCCCAAAGCAATTGGTGTGGCTGAGATATATAGTAGCAGAGGTTTGCCCTGAATCAATGACATCAATACAAGTGGTTTCATGAGATACTCTTTTAACTGCTAAAATTCCTATTCACATGAATCATTCGATTTGAAAGGGACACTCTTATGTAGGAGGTGGGAAAATGGGTGGCACTTGTTTGTCAATTGAGAAATGAATCTTCTGATAGATTGTAGTTTTCCCTGTAGAGACCTTTGTTGAGTGAGATTCTTAGGAGGCGGCACTTCCATGATGGCCTTTACTTTAGCTGGGTTGACTTTGATTCCATTGGTAGACACTATGTATCCAAATAGCTTGCCTGATGTAACTCCAAACATGCACTTCTTCAGGTTGAGGCGCACATTAAACTATCCAGTCTTGTGAAGATCTTGTCCAATACTGCCAGGTGTCCTCTTGTGAGTGATTTTTCCAAGATGTCATCAACATAGTCTTCCATTATAGTGTGCATCATGTCATGGAAGATTGTGGTCATAGCTCTCTAATATGTTGCACCAACATTTTTCAAACCAAATGGCATGACACACCAACAATAGGTGCCCCATGGACATGTGAACGCAGTCTTGTGTTGGTCTTCAGGTGCAATTTTGATCTAGTTGTATCCAGAGAAACCATCCATTAGTGACAGCATGGTGTGCCCTGCCATGAGATCTACAATAATGTCAATGTTTGGCAGGGGGAAATCATCTTTTGGACAAGCTTTATTTAGGTCCCTGAAGTCATTACATATTCAAACTCTTCCATCTGGTTTGGCAACTGGTACTATGTTTAAAATCCACTCAGGATAGTCTATTGGTCTGATGAAGCTGACATCTAACAGTTTCTTCAACTCTTCTTTCACCATGAGGGCCACATGAGGGTACATCTTCCTGAGTTTTTGCTTTACTGGCTTAGCTCCTAGAGCTAAGGATAAGTGATGCATTATGAGATTTGGATCTAGCCCTAGCATATCTGCATATGTCCAAGCAAAGTTGATTTGTTTTCTTTTGAAGAATTCAGTGAACACTAGCTTTTCTTCTGTTGTTAAAGACTGTGCCATGTGAATCATTCTGGGACTGTCACCTGTGCTGACATTCATCAACTCCACTGGTTCTATCAAGATTGAAGATCTCTCCTAATGTGTGAGATTGGGTAGAGGGTCAAGCCTCCCATCCTTCGGCACCTTAGAGAGGTTTTCACCGTTGGATACGTCTATATTTTTAATTTTTTCATGATCTAACACTGCCACAAAGCGGTTTTCACCATTAGATCTTTCTTTCATTTTGACATTTTTGACACTGAAAGGCTTGGGACTCTCTCCAAAAAAGGCCTTGTCATTGAGTTCTATGGCATAGCCAACCCTGTGGTCCCCTACGAGTATATGATCCCTAAGCTCAAGATAGTCTATGATGGCTTCATCATTTTGAAAGGTATCAAGCTCAGGGGGAGTCTCTTGTAAGTCCCAATCTATGAGTTCTGGGTGTAATAATGGTAAAGGGTCATTGGGTTGGTCTGGTTCGATGGCATTGAAGTTCAAGATAGAGATGTTATGGTGATCATTATAAGCGTGGACAATGCCTACGATGGTACTCTCCATTAGCTGATCCATCAAGGGGGATATCCTTCTTTCCTCACGACTTTCACTATCATTATTATGTGGGTTAGACTCTAGTGGTCTAGCCCTTGAACTTTGTCCCTTCGTTGCATGGGTTGGGTCATACTCATGGACCACATCGATATCTTTTTCATCACAAGATAGCTCAAAGATGTTGCAAGTATGAGGATAACCAGTGTTTTCATTGATGTCAACATACTCATATTGCATTAATGAGAAGGATTGGATGAGTTGTGTACTAAGGATATTGAGGAAATTAGTCTCAATCAGGAACAGTGAAGAACAGTGATGACATTAAGGTAAAAGTCTAAGATATGATGAAGATCAGAGGATACGGTTTAAAGGGTTTGTAGATATGAGTCTTGAGATGCTCTAGTCAAGATTTCAGAGGTCCACATAAAGATCTGAAGAAGTTATGGTCACTCAAGAAGAACCAGTTCTGGCAGGTGTTCAATGGTGACAGAGTGTCACAGATTGGTCTGGTGAGCTCCGGAATTGCATTATCTCATTTTGCGGATTGGAGAGAGTGTTGAAGAAGTTCGTGTGAGGTGTCAACTAGATTTGTTCATGGTTTGGAGGTCTGGAAGCACCTTTTTCATTATGACAGTGATGACAGACTGTGTTCTTGAAGTTCCAGATGAAGAACAGAAGAATTCCAGTAAGCTGATAAAGTGCAGATGTTCTTGATGACTCAGGAAAGGTTTTGGTGATCTTTGGATCATGTACAATTCTTATTGGTGGTCTGCATTGAAGTTAGAGTTTGCATTTGAAGAATAACCATGGATATTGGTGTTCTTCTTGAGACTGGCCAACCGGATGTATTACACGTCTTACGAATGATCTTGTAGGTGTTTGCCGACTTAGATGATTGTTCCTAAGTCAATGCCTTGTATAAATAAGGGATTGTGAATTCATTTTGAAGTGTGTCTTGGTGCAGATAAGTGTGGCATAGCGAAGAGAAGTGCGAAAGGCAGAGCAAGAGTTTTTGGGCTTAAATGGAACTGATCCAGGCATGGTAAAGATGTCAATCTCCAGTTCAAGTTTGTAATACTTGTTACTTTGTAGACAGTGTGTCTCTTGTAGGTAGTGTGCCTCTTGTGAGTAGTGTGCTCGGGTAGTGAGCCCTAATTGGCATGTGCCATCTATTTTTCTTATTCTTCTAATAGAGAATAATCCTTGGGTTAATCACCCCATGGTTTTTCCCTTGACCGGGTTTTCCACGTCAAAATCTCGGTGTCTCATTTGTTGATGTGTATCTGCTCTGGTGTTTATGCTTTATGCTTTCATGAGTGATTAATTGATATGTTGTTAAATAACAAAGAGGATTCTAAGTATTTGAATTAAGAGCAAGTTTTGCACAACTGATTCACCCCCCCTCTCAGTTGTGTGCCCTAAATCTAACAAAAGAGGCTATCCCACTCATATTCGTTGGAGTCAGTCTCACTCTCCATTTGTAGTTGGTGAATTTGATCAACCAAATTAGTAGCAGATGTTTCTAGTTGTTGGCCTTTATGCTTATTTGCTCTGTTGGTTCTTGTTGTGCCAGTGTAACCTAGTCCTGTAGTGTCTCGGGCTGTCAAGGTATGAGGTTGGATTGGTTTAGTGATACCATCCTTTCTCGAACCAAGGGGGCCATGACCTTCATACCCCATTCTTTGTAGCATTTGTAATCCTTGACCAAATTGCTCAGTTTCTATCCTGGGGTGATGGTCCTATTGTGTTTATAGACTAACTTCATCCTTATATAACCATTGAATGATGTTTTTCTCATCACTTTCATCTTCAAGGCTTCCCCATTTGATAAACAGACCTTTGGTAGTTTTGACTGTCTTGGATTTGTTCATGAAAGGTCTTCCATATGATCTAGGAGATAGAGGGAGTTGTGCCAAGCATAAGGATTAGGTGATTGTGTACTCACCCAGACCCTTATCTTTGAGACTGAGGTCAGGTTGGGAATACTTTGATGTGGAAGCAAGTGAAGCTGGGTCAAACCGGGATGAAGATGAAGCAGAAGCACGGTTATGAGGGATCACAACTTCAGGTTTAGAATGAATGGAGTTGCAATATTGAAATGGATTGGGATCACCTTGGATGGTGATCTCTTGGCCTTCATAGGGGAATTTGATACATTGGTGGTATGTTGATGGTACCGCTTTTAGAGCATGTATCCAAGGTCTCCCCAGAAGAATGTTATACGCCAACTCCATGTCAAGGACTTGGCATGCCACATCTTTTACTACAGGTCCAACTCTGATTGGTAAGACCACAGTTCCCTTGGAAATTCTCTCCTCCTCATCATAAGCTTTGATAGTGATTCTCCTTTTTGGATCAATAGCTTTCTCTGCAAACCCCAATATAAGGATTAACTTTAAGGTGCAAATATTCAAACCAGCTCCTCCATCAATTAGAACCCTTTTTATCTTATGTTTGTGGATGAAGGCTTCAATATGAAGAGAGGCGTTATGAGGTTGGGTAATTGACATCATCGTTTTCAGTGAATGATAGAGATGAGGTGAGGTAATGTGACCTATCATGTTTTGAAACTGTTCTTTGGCAAGGTTCATTGGATCGGAGGCTTCTGAAAGAGCTTTGTCAAGTATGGCCCTATGGGACGAGGATAGACATAGAAGTTCTAGGATGGAGATATGTGCAGGTGTCTTGTGGAGTTGATCTAGGATATTGTATTGATTAGATGGAGAGGCTGGGACTCCTCTAAGAGTGACTCTATGACTGTGAGTGATAGCATTACAATCTGAGTCTTTGTTTATAGTGGTCACATTGACATGTGGATCACTTTTCGAGATGTGGTTAACGACATAATCAAATGACACGTTTATGTAATTAGTGTTGTTAGTTCCACCATGGATCTGATTGGAAGACCCTCCCTGCTCATAGTTGGGAAGTGGATCCTTGAATGCCCGGTGATCAATATTAGAGGTATGTCCATCAAGTGATACTTTGTTTTGCTCTATTAAATCTTGGATAGTGTGCTTGAGCGCAATGCAATCATTGGTTTTGTGCCCCCTGTTTCAGTGGTATTCACAGAAATCATTGTCATTCCACCAAGGAGGTTTGACTTTTGGTTCATATTCCCACACTGTTGGAAGTGTTATGATTTTACTTGTGATTAACTTCTGTAGGGCGGTTTCCAATGATTCTCCCAAAGGTGTAAATTTTCTCCTAGGTTGAAAGCTTGTAAACTGTGATTTAGTGTTTCTTGGTTTATTTTGTGGAGGGTTGTTTTGTGGGTTCGACAAGTTGAAGATTGCTTGCTTTGGTGCCGCATTTTTGGCATCCACCACCCCATCATTCACAATGTTCTTGTTCTTTGTCCAGAATCTTGGTTTATCTGTGTTGGTATTGGTACTAGGAGTGTCCTTATAAATCTTTATTTGACCTTTGCTGATTAAAGCCTTTTTGATGATTAGACCCATCTCAATGACCTTACTAAAGGAAGTAGGACATTGGATTTGTATTTGGTAGCTTAGGTCAATTTGTAAGTTATGGAAAAACATCTCTAGCATTTGTTTTTTAGGCATTTGATGCAGGCACTTACTTGCCAACTATCTCCATCTTTGTAAGAAGGCGGCAAAGGATTCTCTACCTTTTTGCTTGGTGTTACAAAGATCCAAGATTGAGGTGTCATGCTCAATATTGTAGGAGAAGTGTGTGAAAAATTTGTCCACAAGTTTGTTAAAGGTTCTAATGCTAGGAGGTAGTCTAGAAAACCACTCCATGGCTTGTCCTCCTAAGCTTCTTGGAAACAGTCGCATAAGATAGGTATCATTGTGGGCGACTTCAAGGCATGCGGCATTAAATTCTCTGATGTGGTCTCTTGGATCACCCTTTCCACAATATTTGTCAAATTTTAGCACCTCAAATTTAGAGGGGAAAGGTATCATGATCAAGGTCCTGTCAAAAGGATATGGTGAAATATCCTCTAGGGAATAATGCTTAGTTGACGTTCTTATTTGCATGTTTGTGAATTGTTGTTGTAAAGCTTGGATCTATTGGGTCATTAAGCTTAGGGCATTTGTAGAATCAATGGCTGCTTTACTTTTGTCTGGGGTCATTTCCTCTCATGTGCTTCCCTCAGGGTTTCTTTCTTCCTCAGGTTCTTTTAACGCTTCCACGTCAAAATCTTTAGGAAGTTTGACTCCTTGTTGTGCTAAGTAGAGAAAGAATCTAGTAGGGTCTTGGGCCAATACCTTATCCATTATGCATTGAAACCTTCGGTCTTGCTAAGTTTGTAGAATCTCTTCCTGATAAATTTCCTCATCACCGTCATGAGGGGATGGAATAGTTTTGTCTATCATTTCAATTTGCTTTTGTTTTTGGGACCTTGTTAAGACTATGCAAGGTGATTTGAGATGGGATGGAGTGAGTTTGAAAGTTTTGAACAAGAAGTGATAGAATGTGTCAAGGTTCGAATAAAGTTTTTCTTAGATCTGTTGGTGTCAAACAAGTTGGTTGGAACAAAATGATAGTTAAAAGTAAGGATGACAGAAATCCGGTTACTTGAGGTAGACTAGTTTTGCACAAGCCACTAGTGGAGTTCCAAGAGAAAAGGATGATTGATCATTGATAGTGGAGACTCACTAGGTATGTTTGAGATTGATGTGATCAAGAATAGCTTGGTACTAACCTAGTTTTGGATACTTGGTTTGATTTTGGAAGAGATTTTGCAAAGTTTTGGATGATGCGGTGCGGGAGAAGTAGTTATGTTTCAGAAAAGAGTGACATGACTTACTTGCACAGTTTTAATTAGATCTGGGAAATTGAACAATTTTGAAATGGGTGTTTGAAAAGTTGAATGTTTTTCTCAGAAAAAGTATGGAACATCTCTCTAGAATGGATGCACAGCAGTAAAAGCATAGGAACAGAAGGCAAAAGCACAGCAAGTCGAAGCACATGTGTAGATCTGGCAAAATTTGTATGCGCAGCAACAGCAGGTAAATGCACAGTAAGTCGCAATGAATGCGCAGCGAGTCGTGATGTATGCGTAGTTTTGATTTTTTAGTTTTTCTTTGCAGAGTTTTCTCTTTTTTTGGCACATTTGTTTCAAAAATTTATGTTTTTGGTTGAAAACTTGGTCCTATTTGCTTTTGATTTCAATTATGGAAGATAAAGACACAGTAAACACAAAGAAGTTTTCATCATTTTTATCTTTTATTATGTTTTTGTATTTTTGTGGACTTTTTTGACACAAGAACAATTACAACCTAGGCTAAAAAAGACAGTATTTGTTGAGTCCCCTAGCTGTGCATATTCAAAGCGGATAGCTCCAGGATCTTAGTAGCACCGACTCCCCTCCACGACACTCACTTCTCATGCATAACAAGATCCAGGTTTCCTTAGGCTCGTCCCCCCATAAAACCTTAGGATTGTCCCTACTACCTTTGCTAAGAACCACATGAATTGGGGCCGCTTCAAAGGTCCCACCTTTTGCACCAACAAATAGAAGGTTTTTGGTATACTAGACAATGGCTAAGTAGTCAGGGCAACCATTCAAGTGGTTACACATGTAGCAACACTACTCTCTGTTATGGAGTCTCCCAGCCTGCAAGGGTTATGCCTTGGAGGGTTTTGGAGGAGGTTGGTTGTCAGTGTAACACAGCAGCACTCGTTGCAGGAAGATTTCGACTCAAGCACAATTTAGTTATAGTGGATCAGTAGGGCTTGGCTTTAGCCTGTTTCCACTTAGGGTTGTTTCCACTTGGACAGACGGGCATCCAAGGGTAGGCCCCTCTAAAGGTTATACACGAAGAATGATAAGTCTGGCATTCTGGTCACCCAGTAAAGGGGAGAGCATAAGCCTATTGCCATTCAGAAGACATAGTAAACAGTGGTTTATCCAATCCTATTTAAGATGAGAAAAACTATATGCATTATTTCTACTTGGGCACACACACAGTTGTTAACTTTGAAGTGATTAAAGATAGCAATGGTTCTTTCCTTTGCAAGATAGCAATGTTCTTAACTTAAAGAGATAGCAATATGGCAAAGATAGCAATGATTTCATTACTTCCCTCCTAGTTAAGAACTATGTGAGATTTGCATGCATATTTTTACTCTCCTTGCTAGTTAACCTATAATGTGTGTTTTTAGACAATGAAACTATCCAGCTCTTAACCCTGCATGAAAATAAAAAAATCAAATCCTGCAAGACAAGTGTTAGCATTAGAAAACCAGCAAGAAAAACCCCTAAACTACTCCTCCAGATAGATGCGCAGCTTACTGAATGCGCAGAAATAGTACTCAAAAGCGTAGTGATTACAAAAGCGTAGGAGAATAGGTTATAAGCGCAGAGAGAAAGAATGGATGCACAGTAAAATTATACGCACCATAATAGGTGGTGTATGCGCAGCCTTGGTGGACGTATGCACCGAAAGGTTGCATGCATTGGAACAGTGATCATATGCGCCGCGGGATCGATCAGATGCACCGAATGAACCTGTTTGAAGACTGTACGGAATTTGTACAGAACCTGTCACTCAAGAACTTAATTTTTTTATTAGATTAGGGGCAAAGGCCCCACGGTGGGTGCCAGAAATGTTAAGGGAATAATTGGATAATATTAAAATGAATCATAAACCCAATAACTCAATGGAATATGCAAATAACAAAGATTTAAAATTAATAAACAAACTTACAATGCTTTGTTACCTAGCGACTTCCATTGTTTGCCTATTCCTAATTGATCTTTAGTGATGAAAGTAGCCCTCAGGAAGCTTGCTTCCTTGCTTTGTTTCCTCAAGATGACAAGGGAGAAATGGCTCAGATACTTATTGTATTGAAGATGAACTTCAATGCAATAAATGATGGACGAATAAGCTATGTGAGAGTAGGGGTGCCAATGGTGCACTATGGATTCGACAGAGTAATCTTACTTGAAAGCTTCTTGATATGAAAATGGAAGAATAGAGGGGTATTTATAGACTTGTGAGAGAAGATCAACGGTGTAGAAGAAATAAGAAGATCAATGGTAGAGGATAGTTGAGAGAATGTGCACAAATAGAAAGAAGACATGTGTCATTCAAAAAGTTGCTTTGTTGAGTTAATTGCTTTCTTGATGAGGATGAGCTTTGAATTTCATAAATTAGAATATATTTTTCTAATTTAAGAATTTGTTGATAAAAACGAGGTTGCTTTAAATCAGTTAACTCAGCTTTTGCTTTTGCATGACAAGGAAGATTTATTTTTAGAAGATTTTGAAGATTTTTTAGAAGATAAGAAAGCGAATTAAATAAATAAATTTATTTAATTTGTTTGTGCAAGATTTAGAAGAATAAATAAAATATTTGATTACATTTTATTTTTGGAGACTAAGATTTAATTTAAATAAATTTGTATTTTATTTAAATTTGGAAGAATGAATGATTTAATTAAATAATTAAAATTATTTAATTATTTAGAAGAATAAAGTTGATATTGATGAAATTAATTAAATAAATGAAATTTATTCAATTAATGGGAGAAAAAGGAATCAAATAAATAAATTGATTTATTTATTTATTGATAGAGGAATATTAAAATGAAATAAATATTTAAAATATTTATTTAGACAGAGTCATGTCATTTTTGAGTGTATACAGGTACATTAATTGATAATCTCTAAATTTTTGCATTGTTCCAAGTGACAACCTAACCTGTAGGTGAATCCTCTTGCAAAAGTGTGATTCAACTCGGTTGATATGTCCTTGAATGTTTGTAGTGAAAGGAGGATTTAACGCAAAATTGAAACAAACACGAGTTCACCAATTTAATGTACCAATTTAATGCTCAAATACACTTAAAACCCTAATTATGTAAAACAATAAGTAAAATGATGAATTACAACAAATGCTTGCAGATTAAGGTAGTAGACAGAGATTAATAACTAACCATTTTTTAAAGTTTGGGATGTGGAATGCTCAGGGACACTGGCATTAGCACCCAAGTCCATTGTGGTGTTTTCTTTGTGGAATCCTGATCTCCTTCTAACATTGATGATCACTGTACTTTCTGTTTTTGTCTCAGGACATGCGGAGGACACTAGCACTCAAGCCCGAGTCCAAGGCAGGGTGATTTGCAGGATGCCGAAAGCTCTTCAGATGTTGATTGTCACTATCATAATTGTTTCTATGTTTTCAACATTGGAGGACACTGGCATTAGCACCCTAGTCCAAGCAGTCCTTTTCTTCAAGGATTTGGAATCTACACATTGTCTTACTATTCCCTACAACTCCACTCTGTCAAGATGCGACACCTGTAACCTGCAATCACAAGGAGAGTGGTTGGGGGTTGTGGTGTTTAGAGGCTTGCCTCGGTCAAGCCCCAGAGAGACATTCAAGTCTTTTAAACACTTTTTGTCAGATAAAGAGTGTGTATCCCTACGGGAAAGAGGTGAAACAAATTGATAAATGATTCAAACACAAATAGATATCACCTTGTAGGTGTAGATGTCACATAGATGAAGGCTCTTCAACACATGAGAAGATGAAGCTAAATCTACAATCACAAACACAATAACAATGCTCTGCTCTACACAAATGAATATCTTAAATGCTCTAAAATCATAAGTTAGCCAAAAGTTCACAATCATCTTCTAGTTTGAAAATGAAACACTAAGCATGCTTATATATTCAACTAAACACATTCCCACTAAGAATTTTGTAATTCAAACTTAAGATGTCGGCATAGGACCTAATTAACGATCATAAAACTGACATTTAAACTTGGGACCTACCTAAAATAGGGCAAGATAAGCGCACTAGCGCCCATGTCCACAGGTCCATTTTCAAGGCAGGACAAAGTGCCACAATGTCCTTCATGCCCCATGTCACATGGGTTTCAGGTCATTTTCTTCCGGGAGTCAAAATTAACATGCAAGATGCAAAACAAGGGACCCGGGAGCTAAACCTAGGAGGGAAAAGTCTAGGGGGACATTTTTTGACATAACATTGTATATGTTATGTTTTCTATGAAAAGAGCGGGGTTTCAATTTCAATGGATGTGTGGGTTAGATCCTCCTTTCTCAACAAACATTCAAGGACATATCAACCAAGTTGAATCACACTTTTGCAAGAGGATTCACCTACAGGCTAGGCTATCACTTGGAACGATGCAGAAATTTAGAGATTGTCAATTAATGTATCAATTTAATGCTCAAATACCCTTAAAACCCTAATTATGAAAAATAGTAAGTAAAATGATGAATTACGACAAATGCTTGCAAATTAAGGTAGTAGGCAAAGATTAGTAACTAACCATTTTTTGAAGTTCAGGATACGGAATGCTCGGGGACACTAGCATTAGTACCCAAGTCCAATGTGGAGTGGAGTTGCAGGGAATAGTAAGACAGTGTGCAGATTCTAGATCCCTGAAGAAAAGGACTGCTTCGACTAGGGCGCTAATGCTAGTGTCCTTCGAGGTTGAAAACACAGAAATAATTGTGACAGTGATAATCAGCATCTGAAGAGCTTTCGGCATCCAGAAAATCATCCTGCCTTAGACTCAGGCTCAGCGCCAATGTCCTCCGCATATCTCGAGACAGAAACAGAAAGTACAATGATCATCAGTGTTGGAAGGAGATCAGGATTCCGCAAAGAAAACACCACATTGGACTTGGGCACTAATGCTAGTGTCCCCGAGCATTCCGCATCCTAAACTTTGAAAAATAGTCAGTTATTAATCTTTGCCTACTACCTTAATGTGCAAGCATTTTTCGTAATTCATCATTTTACTTACTATTTTGCATAATTAGGGTTTTAAGGGTATTTGAGCATTAAATTGGTAGATTAATTGACAATCTCTGAATTTCTACATCGTTCCAAGTGATAGCCTAACTTGTAGGTGAATCCTCTTGCAAAAGTGTGATTCAACTTGGTTGATATGTCCTCGAATGTTTGTAGTGAAAGAAGGATTTAACCCACACATCCATTGAAATTAAAAACCCCTCTTTTCATACAAAACATTTTGGTGAACCCATGTTTGTTTGAATTTTGCACCTTGCTGAGTGTTGTACTTTAGATTTGTATTTATTCATCTTATTGCATTTAAAACTTTACAAAAAAATTGAAAATTTTGAATTTTTTGAAAAAATTGGCATCTTAGGCTTGCATTTTGGCATAATTTGCATTAATTCAATTTAATTCCATTTAATTTATGTTATTTAATTTATGTTATTGTCATAAGTTTGATGTATCTGATGACTATGTAATGACATTTTTTCTACTCCTGTAATCATTTTATTGCTGATAATAATATCATTTTGGGGTGGTGTGGTGTTTGTTATGTTGTTTGTATTTGCTACTTTACTCGGTAATCTAATAAGATCCCTGAGTTTATCTACATCACTCCTCTTCAACTTGTGTTATGGTGCAGTCACGATAGGAGGGTTCATAGAATGAACTATCCAGACCGTACAGCAAGAGTAAACAAAATGAAAACAACTTAGAGAAATAGAACAAATGCAGATTCAGTCATTCAGTATATCATAGAATTCAAATAGAGATCGGCTGGCAACATGTGGGCTTACAATTAGGGCTCATAGGTTTGATTACTTACATGCGCAAGATAAAGCTTTGAATCTCCTCGCAGAAATATAACTATCAGATACTACTATGTGAATCACTACTTTATAACTACTTTCCTAAGGGTCTATTACATCAATATATATCAAGTCCAGATCATAAGATTCCTCCACGTCAACTAAGAAAGATCACAAATTCCAAGAAGAGATGTAGCATGTGTACATGGATAGGTTGGACCTAAATGCATAGAACACTTCTAGAAAATGAATGGAATGATGTGCGGATCTTTGGGGAAGGTTAGCCATGAACCAAAGATCATTTAATGATGTGTCATTAGGCTTCATAGATTGGGAAACGCTTCCGCAAGTCTCTCCTTCAGCTGGTTGTCTGTGATTATCAGGATGCTCTATTATGAGAAACAGTCGATCTTCTGATATCGATATCTTTCCGGTAATGATGTGTGGATCTCTGAATTCTGGATATGATGTAGATGAATGAATGTAGATGCTAAGTCCAGCTCCACAAGGTTTGAAATGCAACTAGACCAAAAATACAGAAATTACTTCCGACTTAATTATCTAAACTGAACTAGAAAATGAAAAGAAACAAACTGAACTACAATCAAACTGAAATGCAAATATTTTTGGTTGATACAAGATTGCTCTTGAACCAGGGATGCTCCTTCATCATGTTATATGGACCCTAGTTTCTTTTCCTTTTCCACTATTTTGTTGTACTTGAGGACATTCAAATGCCCTATGTCCAGTCTATTCACACTGGAAACATGTTCCACTAAATCATCTTCCTCTTCCAAAAGTTCCTCTACCTTTGGGGTACTCCTTCCTCTACCTCCTTGGGTACTAATCTAATAAGTACTTGCTTCTCCTAATAACCAGGTCCAGGATTTGATTGCCCTCTTCCTCTTGAGGGTTTACCTCTTCCCCTAGAATTATTCTATCTTCTAGAGATCTTTTCCTCGGCCTTCATTGCAAATTGATAGGCTTCTTCTACATTGATAATTCTAACCATGTTGATTTCATCTTGGATAGAATAATGCAAACCATTAACATACCTGGATACCTTCTCAACATCATTTTCAATGTGACCAGTCCTAATTTTCAATTTGTAAAACTCTTATGTGTAGGCTTGCACACTTTTCTCCCTCTACTTGAGGTTCTGCAACATCTTGGACATGGTGATCTGATGGTCTGCTAGTAAGAACTTTTCCTTCAACTTAGTTACCATCATCTCCTAGGTTTTAATCTTCTCCTTTCTTTTTCTCTATCTTTCAACTTGCACATGATCCCACCACAGAGATGCATGTTCCTTCAACCTTGTAGCTGCAAGTTTTACCCTCTTAAGGTTTGTTATAGATTCCAACTCAAAATGTTTATCCACCTCTGAAATTTAGTATATCAACTACTCTAGATTCAAGTTACCACTATAACTTGGTAGTTCTACATGGGGTTTGCTTGATATTCTTGTCATTGCACTTAGAAACCTCCTCTCAAGTTCATCTCCCCCTTCTTCTACTTCTTCTCCATTGACTTATTCTTCATTATCACTCACATCCTCTACAAGTACTCTTCTGCATTGTGTTCTCTCCATTGCATCCAATCTAGCATTGATGCCTCTCGGCATCTCTACCAATGTTGCGTCCCCAACTATTGGAGAAACTCCTCTGCTACCTCTTGCTTGGTGTGCCATGTTTGCAAGCCCTCTGCAGTTGTAGGTTTTCCCTCTTCACTCTTCCTATAACAATCTCCTTAGGGTCCCTTGCACAACACTTCCACAGTTTGAAGAACTTCAAATCCAAGCTCTGATACCACTTGATGCAGGTCAAGGTTCAGGGACTTTATCAAGTTACCAAACCAAGCAACAATTCAATACACAAACAACAAAACAAAAATTTCTATATTAATTTGCAACTGAAAATTACAAAAGGAGTTCAATGATATTACAATCTTGCATTCATGCATGCCTTGGCATTGCCTTATAAGCATTCATGCATGCCTTGGCATTGCCTTATAAGCATTCATGCAATCTGATCACACAGCTCGTTTTCCAATTTCTTTCTCCAACTTGACATGTATTCATAAGCCCTCCAAATACATATTTGATGGGTTTCAAATACTTTGGAACATAAGACCCAACAAAACCTTGATAACCAAGACCAAAATTTCTTCTGTTTATTTTATGACATTCCCAAACTCTCACAATGGGTTTGGATGGAGTAACAAAGTTTGACTCAAGGGTTTTATGCTTTTGTGACTTAGATTGGTGGCATTTTTGGTTCATAGGCTTAGACACAACATTTTGCTTATGTGACACAAGAGGAGACAAAACATTGTGTGTTTTACATGTTTGTTGTGTTGAAGTGTTAAAAGAAGGTACATCCTCCTTTACATCTTTCTTCTGTGTGTCTCCTAACTTATCTTGTAACCAATTGAGTTTTTTTCTCAATAATATGTATTGGTTGCAAAATTGTATGAACAAAGGTTTGTATTGTCTCCAACATTTAGATATCAATTCTACCTTTTTTTGTGTTTGCACCAATTTGCAGGGGGCAATATGCCATCACAATATAAAGTTGTCATGTTTTACACACCTTATAACTCTAATAATTGTAATTATACTTTTATATATCCATAAATTTTTATCATTGGTTATTAATATTCACAATCAAACTTGTTCCTTTTCTATTTTTTTCTCTAAACACAACCCTTGTTTTCAAAATTATTTATCACACAGCTTCCTAAAAAAAATGAACTCCCTTTTTGCATTCTCATTCACTGCAGCCACAAGTTTCACATAACTCCCTCAATGCAACAAAAATCTCTTTCATTTTTTTAGAGAAAAAGGTGGCTAACCACCTAGACATAATATTAATAAAAAGTAACGTTTTTACAATTAGCCAGGAGGGACTCCTCTGGCAGTTAAATAGAAGAACTAGAAAAAGAGGTGTTATCTAGCAACGAGTAGAGGGTCAAAACAGTAATCCCCTCACCAAAAAATGTAGAACCAAAAAGCCAAAAAACATCCACAGACAGGGGCACCTAAACACCACCAATGTCCACCATACCAGCCACCCCACTCGCCTCGGCCGCAGGCTCCCCATCAACAGACTGGTCAATTTCTTCATCTGAATCAGTGGCCTCCTCATGCAGGTCTAGATCTTTGGGAAGGTGTGGAGCCTGGTCCGCCACATGAAGGTGAAGAAACTTGATTGCCACAAAAAGATCCTTGTACCAAACCTTGGTTCTCTTTGGCACTGAAAAGGCATGTCCCCTAATCACCCTCTCCAAACCTTTTATGCAACTGCACTCTAGACTGTGCTGCATATTATGGTAGAGGCATTCAAGTGACTTGGTAGAGCATAGTAGATGAATAGGAAACAGACCACCAACCCATGCATCGCCCACCAATATATCATAGTTTCTAAGAGCCTCATTCTAACGTGGAACATTAAAGAGTCTTTTGTTCACCATTCCCATAGCTATAGGAAGGACATAGCCCACATCCAGAGTGATGTCCATAAGATTGGACATGAAGACAGACACCACATTAGACCACCTCATTTCCCTCTCTGGTGTTCCATCTAAGGTCCATTTCAGGTTACGCACATGCCTAACAGCAAATTGTGTAAGCATACAGTCAATTTGGAAAATTTCATTGATGTCCACAATCGAGACACCACCCTTGATTATCAGCTCCTAGCTGAATGGAGGGAGATTGAACCTATAGTTTGCCACCTCGCCCTCCATGAAACCTATGCCGCAGCACTAAAATAAACATAGAAATGAAAACAAACAAGAACAGCAGAGAGCCGAGGGAAAATAGATAGAAAGCTAAGAGAAAACTAAGTTGGACGAGCTCCTTATAGGCATTGAGGAGCGGGCAACATTAAATGTAATCCCAAGCTGGGTTGGAGACACGTCATCTATATGGAGAGCTCTTGACAAACGCCTCTGCAAGGCTTTAAAACCTATCTTTAAGGCCTGTCACCTCCATACAAGAAGATATTGAGAGGATAATGTCAAATGGAGGTCCCTTCGATCAAGTGGCTATGGAGGTAGGGAATGTCATTTATGAAATAAATGCTCTTATAGAAGCCAATGGAAATGAAAGGAATCTAAAATCTTGAGGATCAGAGAGTTTAAAAGTTAGCCAAGCCAAAACGTGTGAAATAGATCTGATGGGGATCGACGCTAGCTCCTGTAGGAAACCCATATTAAGGATTGCAGTGTTATCTAGCTACCAAGCATTTCCATAATTGTCGAGACCACTTGTAGGAGAGAGCCTATTAGTAAATAGTCCAGTGGAGATTGTTGAAGTTGATAAACCAACCTCACATATCCCAATGAACACCTGCAAGCAAATAACCTATCACATAAAGGAGATCAAGAGGCACAATAATAGTGCTCTACAAACCTGAAGCAAAATGCAAAAAGAATGAATAATTACAATAAGATCAATCCTTATGAAAGGAGATCGAAACCCTAAAAGTGAGAATCCTAGGATTAATAATAAATTATTAAAGTGCCTAAGTTTAGCTTAAGTGAAATAAAGTAAAGGTGACTTAATTAATTAATCAATATGATTAAATTAATTAAGTAATTAACCTATTACTCTAACACCCCCTTAAGATGAATTTAGGGAGAAGCTAAAAAAACTAAGGACTAAATGCATGGAAGCAAATATGGGACCTGGCAACTAGGCCTGATGAGATACCCAAATACAACCAAATCTCTGTAAAGTGGAGTAAAGGAGAAAACCCAGTGGGAAAAAACTCCTCTCCAAAAAGAGATGAAAGCATGTCTAAAAAAATATGAAGGAAGGCCTCATAAAGATCCCCCAAGGACAACTTCCTTCACCCCAAGCATGGATCGCAACTGAAGATAGCGAGGTGATGCCAAAGGTTTTGTGAAGATGTCTACAACCTGCTCCTCTATAGGAATGTACTCCAAGATGAGAGAACCATCCTGAATCAACTGCCCGATGCAGTGCATATGGATCTCAATGTGCTTAGTCTGCTGATGCTCCATTGGGTTGCGTGAAATGTGAATAGCACTCTGATTATCACACCAAAGAAGAGTGGGACTATCAGGAGGAAAACCAAACTTAGTCATCAACTGTCGAAGCCATAAAACCTCTTGGCTAGCTAAAACTACAGCTCGATACTCAACCTCTGTAGATGATAATGCAATAGCAGATTGCTTCTTGCAAGACCATGTAATAGAACCAGAACTAAGGCAAAAAACCAAGCTAGAGGTAGACTTCCAATCATTGACATCACCAGCCCAATCTATGTCAGTGAAGCCAATAATGTGAGGTGCTCCTGATGTATAGTGAATGCCATAATGAGTGGTGCCTTGAATATACCTCAAGATACGTTTGGCATCTTACCAATGGCTCTCATGTGGATCACGTGAGAACCGAGAGACAAGACCAACTGCTTGTATAATGTAGAATCTACTGAAGGAGTAGTGCAAGTGGAAGACAAGACAACACCTGACTGAAATGGTGTGGGGGCAGGCTTGCAATCAAGCATGCCAAATCTCTAAAGCATATCAAGAGCATACTTCTACTGAAATATGGAGATCTCATCCAAAGACTGAATAACCTGTAGACCAAGAAAGTAATGCAGAAGACCAAGATTTGTCATCTCAAACTGCTCCAAAGCTCTCTGAACACTTTGAATCATGGAGGTTGAGCTACCTGTAAGAATCAAATCATCAACATATAGCACAAGGATCAAAAGATCACTCTTTTGATGTTGAATGTACACTGTGTGATCGGAATAACAACGAGTGAAGCCAGAAGAAAGCAGAAAAGAGTCCATCTTCTCATACCAAGCCTGAGGGGCTTGTTTGAGACCATATAATGAACATCAAATTCTGAAACCAATGAAGTGTCCTGCACAAATCCCTAAGGTTGCTCCATATAGATCTCCTCATGTAGGTCTCCATGCAAGAAGGCACTCTTCACATCCATCTAAAAAATTGTCCATCCCTATGAAGCTGCTAGTGAAAGTACAAAGCAAATAGAATTCATCTTGGCAACAGGAGAAAGGGTCTCAGAGTAATCAATACTCTCAACCTGAGAAAACCCCTTCGCAACAAGACGAGCCTTATACTTATCAATCAAACCATCTGTAGAATATTTGGTATGGTACACCCACTTGCACCAAACCAACTTTCTTCCCTTAGAAAGATGAACAAGATCCCAAGTATTATTCTTCATCAATAAAGAATACTCCTCCTCCATAGCCCTATCCCACTCAGTATTACCTATTGCATCTGAAAACTTCTGAGGATCATCTGAAATAGCATGACTCAAAAGACTAGCACTTGATGTCTGTGCACGAGTATGACGGGGATTTGAAGGATCACTTGCCAAAGGTCCAGCTGCATCAATAGTATTGCGGGCCCACTTGGGTAAAGGCTAAATATTTTGAGGTGGTAGTGAAGGTGGATCATAATCATCATCCTCAAGAGATAAGGAATCCTCAAGAGATGAAGTGGGAGGAATAAGAAGTGAGGGAAAAGCTGGTGATAGAGAATCCATCTGAGGAAAGCGCTCATCAAACTGGACATCTCGTCGAAACAAGACCTCTCTGGAATCAGGATCAAACAACATGTACACCTTAACATCCTCACAGTAGCCAACAAATATGAGTAGTCGGCTTTTCCTCTCCATGGCTTTCCACTGAGCATCAGGAATCTATTCCCAAGCCTCACTACCAAAAACTCATAATGTAGAAACATCGGGCTTGACATGGGTCCAAGCCTCCTCAAGAGTCGTATGTCATAATGCCTTATGAGGCATCTGATTCTGAATGCAATTAGCACAATTCACTGCCTCAGCCCAGAATGAAGAATCCATATCACCTGACTAAATCATATAATTGGCCATCTCCCATAAAGTTCTATTCTTTCTCTTAGCAACACCATTCTGCTAAGGGGTGTAAGGAACTATAAGTTGATGCTGCAAACCATGCTCAGTACAAAAGTCCCTAAAAGCTTGATTGACATACTCCCCCTCATTGTCTATATATCCTCCTGATAGAAATTCCAGACTGCTTCTCCATGAATGTCTTGAAGATCTTGAAAGTATCAAAGACATCACTCTTGTACTTAAGAAAGTACACCCATGTACGCCTGGAGAAGTCATCAATGAATGTGAGCACAAATTTGGCCCCTGAAAATGAAGAAATCGGAAAGGACATGAGGTCACTATGTACTAACTCCAAGGGTGCCTTAGCACGTGTGGCTCTCCCTGTAGGAAAAGAATTCTAGTGATGTTTGCCTAGTACACATACTCGACAAACACCATTAGTATAGGAAATCTGAGGGAGCCCAATCACAAGTGCCTGTGTACTCATCTATTGTAGATATCTGTAATTGACATGGCCAAAATGCTCATGCCAAAGCCTGCTCACTGTGTTTGCATGTGCTATAAGTGATGAACCAGAACCATCAGAGCTCTCAAAGCCATCAAATCTGTATAAGCGGGATGCAGGATCAACACTCCTAGTAGCCACAACTAAATCAGGATCATGGAGGTCTCGAATAACCACATCATGTGGTGAGAACTCAATTGTCTTACCAATGCCAAAATGGCAAATCTGGTAAACGGAAAGGAGATTTGTCAAAATGTCAAGAACAACAATAACATCCTGAAGACAACCACCGTCCAATGGAATGGTACCTGAACCCATAACCAAAAGTTGTGTAGAATCACCAAATATAATATGTGAAGTGCCATAATGGGCAAGTGTGGTAACAAACTCCTGAGTATGTGTCATGTGGTGAGAAGCACCAAAATCTAGAATCCATGTGGATGTTGAAGGTAAGGCCCGTGCAAAAAGAGCATGTCCTTTCCATGTGTGTGGGGAAGAAGACTGAGGTGAAGAGATATGATGTTGTTGCATGGCCTCCTCTAAAGCCTCTTATATCTTCTAACACCTAGTAACTGGATGACCTTCCTTGCCACAAAAACTGCAAGGATCACCTGATTTCTTCTTTGTCTTGGAGGAAGACTCACCGGACTTAGAAGACTTATCTTGCTTAGGATTATAGTGTGGTTTGGAATCTGACTTAGGAGGTGGCTTGGAGGAACTCTCACTGCCTATCGAATCTGACTTGGGATTATGTTTCTTCTTTGGCTTCCCCTTAGATGTTTGAGCTACCAAGGCTTGGTTCTTTGATCCTGTGAGAGCATCCAACTGTGATAGCTTGGCTTGCTCACGAGTCAAACGATCGCAGAAAAACTCAAAGGTAGGCATTGTAAAAGTTGAACCCAAAGCATCCATGGTGGAATAGAATGTAGAAGAAAAGATCTAAAAGGAACCTCGAAGCTTAGATAGAATCAAGTAAGTACACTCTGTGTCAGTTTTGATCTTGCCACAACCCTGCAAAAGTGATCTGAGTGATTTGAATTTCATCAAGAAATCCTCAATAGATGGAAAGGAATCAAGTACCAAGGAAGTCAATTCTACCTCAATTTGTAGTGCTATGAACTGATTGATGGTGCCAAATAGATCATTGAACTTGGTCCACATTGCCCAAGGAGTTGTGCAACTCTCCAGGTGAAATAAAAGACTGTCTGAAACATGCAATGATATCAAACCCATGGCCTCATCCATTTTGTTTATGTACTGTAGAACCTCAAATTGACGTGTCAACTGAGGCTGAATGTCATCCAAACAGGACCATAAACCCTTTGACATGAGCAATCTGCTCATATGTGCTTTCCATATGTGATAATTATGTGGGGTAAGACGGTCAATTGATGAGGTATCCGCCATGATATTTAAGTTTTTGAAATGTGTTTAAGGGAAGAGTTTTCTGTTCTCTGATGTGTATATATAGAAAGCAAGAAAAAAAACACCCCCCACAACACAAAAAACTAAACCCCAATGCAAATCTTAAAGCTGGAAAGCGAAAAAAAGAAAAAATCACTTCAGACAATTCTGTGTACCTAGTAAATTTTCTAATAAAAAATCTACAGATCTGGAAAGAGCACTGGAAGACCTTTCCAACGCCTATTCGTTTTTGAAAAACGGAGTCCGTATGCAAAAGTTATGCCTCCGGAAGCACATAAATGAAGATCTGACTTTGACTGACAATAAATGTAGCAAAACAAAAAAACCAGGAAAAATAACCTACACCACTGGATTGGGCCCGGAACCAACTTTCCAGTGATATTTTATTTTCAAAAATCCGAGTTCGGATGCAAAAGTTATGGCCAAAATACCAAAACTCCTCCAAAAAGGGTTTGGGGTGAAGTATGGGGATTATGCTAGCCACTAGCATTAACCGCTAGTGGTTACACTAACTGCAGCCCTTGTAACTATTTTTTTCTTGGATTTCGTGTCGTCCCATGGCATACGACCCAGAAATGAAAAAAATTTGCCTCTCGGAGTCACTATGTCCAATTTCGACAATTTTACAGTCGATTTTGGGGTTTTTGGGCACTCTGAACGCGATGGTGAGATTCGTTTGGACTGAGAATGCTCCAAAATTGTAGGGAGCCCCTGGATCTGGAAACCCTCTCAAACTTCAAACTCTCGTAGATTGGGCACCGTATAACCAAAATTGACGAAACAAATGTCAATCTTAACTATTTCGAACCTTCTGAACACATTGGTGAAGTCCAAATTGACTCAAAATGCACTAAAATGTCGCTTTAAGGGAAGAACCCTCAAAAAATGAACAAAAAGCTACAAATTTGGAGCTCTGATACCATGTTGAAGTTGATAAACCAACCTCACAGATCCCAATGAATACATGCAAACAAATAACCTGTCACATAAAGGAGAACAAGAGGCACAATAATGGTGCTCTGCAAACTTAAAGCAAAATGCGAAAAGAATGAATAATTACAATAAGATCAATCCTTATGAAAGGAGATCGAAACCCTAAAAACGAGAATCCTAAGATTAATAATAAATTATTAAAGTGCCTAAGTTTAACTTAAGTGAAATAAAGTAAAAGTGACTTAATTAATTAATCAATATGATTAAATTAATTAAATAATTAACCTATTACTCTAACACAGATGAGTCAGTGTTAGAGTCACTCTGGGATGGTCCCTGGTTTCGTCACCCTTAACATAGTGCTAGAATGCTGATGGAGATGCCGACGACCAGTATAAGACATGGTTCTGAAAAACCTTGACCGCTCTTAGAAAGATGTAGAACACGTCAGCCTTGGATCTGACAACCCTGAGACGAATGAAAATGTCCATTGATGATCCCCATGAACGTTCTTTTTCCCAGAAATTTAAAGCTCACCTCCTAGAGGAGCGGAGCCACCTTGGCAATGGAATAATGACTATAAGCCTACGCCGAAGTCTAAGCCAGATAATATTTTAAAAGGGCCCACTAGCATGCAAATATTTATCTTTCCATGTACCAGCATATTATATAAAATTTCACTGGTAATGCTATATAGTACTGCCTCCACTGCCTGCAAGTACATTGCTACCCATGTAATAAAAGGCAAAAGCATAATTCTAAACATATATGGGAGAAAACAATATTTACCAGGCGGTTGCAACATTGATAACTGTCAGACCCCAACGATAACTGTCAACAGAGTTCTTCAACATCTTTTCCTGTTCTTCAAGATATTTTATCCTCCTCAGGCTCCATTTTTGTCAATCTGAAAACAAGAGATCCCTGCGTGGTGAGTTAGATTCTCCGCCCCTCTTTTTCACACGAAAATAAATTGCTAGATCTGCAGGTACAGTATATAAAAGACCAATAGTCTTCAGACTTAAAGACGGAGAGTAGAGAAACAGGGTTGGAATCCTTCGTGCAAACCCTCACATCACATCTATTTTCTTCTCTGAACCACAGCAGTCACCGGATCTGAAGGTGCCCACAAAAAACAGATCTCAAACATCAAGGAAAGCCATCAACCATTGCTCTGATACCTCTGTTAGACTCAGATTGAAAAGGTTATTCTTAAATATCATCCACTTCAATAATCAAAGGTCAGTTTTGGCTAATAAAAGTAAGACAAATATTTACCACTTCTTGTTGTGGATGAGGTGTAAAATTGCTATTATTTGTTTGACCATTGAAATAGATGATATTTAAGTAGAGTGGATTGAAAAAGAGGGCAAAATGATAAATTGTATTGATTTAAAATAGAATGTGTTTATATAGACAAAAGAACAGTTTAACTGCCACATAATTTAACTGAAAAATAGATTAGATAAAATACAAATGTGTAACCCTAAGAATTAACACATTTACATGTTATTTGCTCTACATTGCATTTTACTGTGCATTCATTTTATTTACATCTGGTCTTAACTTTTGCAGTTAGCTTTAACCATATTTTTCCATTTTTGTCCTATACTTAGTTACCAAGTTAGCATATTTAGCTGGTTTATAGTTGTAACAGTTTGGGCTCATAGTGAAGTCCCTCTCTACATAAATTTAGGCATGGGTAGTGTTAGTGCCTGAATTGACTGTCAGTTTTTGAGCAATTTTCATGCAGGCACTTTCCCTAAGTATCCAAAAAATGTTCTAAGTGTTGGACCTCCTCAGCATTTTTCAGCTGCAGCATCATATTTTCTTTGAGGAGGAGATCATCATCATCATCTTGTCTTCGATGATGGTCTGCATTATCATGTTTTCTGTCGACTTGCTTTTCATCGTCATCATCATATTTCAATATCGGGTGATGTTTGGATATCATCCTGATCCTGCTGATGAGCTACAGTGCGCCCTGATTTGCTTGCGGGGGTGATTTTCCAAGTATCCGGTGATCTTCCAACTATCACCTTGCCCTAACATGATGATGACGTTGCCCCGATCTTCTGAAGGGGTTATTCTCTAAGTTGTTCAACCTGACCTATTTCTTCTAAGGGTCGTCTTCATCATCATGATCATATTTCCAGTTATCGCCGTGTTGCTTGTGAGGGTCATCATATTGTCTACCTGCGTGATCTTTCGCTGGGGTGATATTTTTATCATCGGGTGATCTTGGTTATGATCATCCTGATGATGTTGCTGAAGAGTTCTAAGTGTGACCCGATATTCACCGGGGTCATCATATTTGAACATCAGGATGATCTTAGTCAATATCATCCTGATGATGTTGTATCACTTCATGTTCGTTGTTTCTTCATCCTGATGATGCTGACGTCATTCTTATGTCAGGATGATATCTATTTCTCTGCCTATCTGCATCATGATATTTCCGAAGGAGGGGGTGATATTTTCATTTTTGAATATCACCCGGATGTATGTTTGTTCCAGCGTCATGATGATGCTGACATCAAGGAGATATCTGCCTGCCGGCTTCGTGCATTATCTAGTAGGGGGTGATCTTTTCAAGCATCATCATATTCATATATCGCCCTGATCTTATAGCGGAGCTACAGTGCAGCATGATGTTAGTGCATCAGGATGATATTTCCAAATATCCGGTTATCTTCCGAATATCATCCTGATGTCGATATGATGATGACGTCATCAAGGTCCGGGGGGGTCATATTTCTAACACTGATCATCTTGTGGAGATCCCCTGATATTTGTAAACATGATGACGACGTCATCCGGATATGAGGAGGTGCGCAGCAGGCAGATATGATGATGACGTCAGCAGGATATGATGATGACGTCATCAGGATGTTCATCGGCCAGACTTTTGGTATAGGCTCAGCAGGAGGATGTTCCTCCGATGGATCAGGTTGTGCCGATGAAGGCGATTATCATGCAGGCTATATTGCGATATGATGATGACGTCAGGGTGATATTTCAAACAACAGGATATCATGCTGCTGGAGGATGATGATGATGAAGTCTTATACTAGTGTCGTCAGGAGCAAAAGCACCGACATCACATATGCTCATGACCTAGTATATAAAGTGTTAAAGAGGTTGCCGCGGGGTGCATGTGGGATAATTGATATCCTGCATTTTCAAATATCATGATGATGAATCTCGGCGGGAAATGGTTGCGATGCAGAATTGATGTTCTTCCCGAGGCCGCGGGTTGGTGCGCCATCAATGGCAATTGTTGCAGAGGTATGGGCGATGGCGTGGACGGATCTAGTACCTAATTGAAGATGTGGATCCCTAGGCGGCGGCGCGAGGCTCGAGTTTTCTTCCTGTCTCCTCTCCCACCTGCTGCATTGAATGTTTGAGCGCCATTTTTCTCATACTGTGTATCTGGCGGGATTTTTGGTCAACCATGTAATTAATTGCTAAGCACCTACCTGGCTGTTATAAGCAGGTTGTGTTGCTCATTTGAAGGTGGTTGAAAGTTGAAGATTTTTGGCTCTGTAATTCATAACAAGCTGATCTGGTTGCTCTGAACAGCTTAACCTGTGAGTTTATGTATCTCTTGTTGTATGTTTTTGGCATGAACCCACTGATTTCATGATTGATCTTATATGAGAAATGCTATTTTAGCATGTGTTGTGTTAATTCTGTCTCCAGTATTGCATGTATTCTTCTTCTGAATCTGGATATTTGGGTAATGTTTAGATTCTAGAGCATAGAATTCCTATGTTGAATGTCTGATCTTTTAACTTCTGCTCAAGGGGTAGATTAAACTGTTTTCAGGTTGAACATTGGGAAGGGTATACTGCAGTAGGGATGCCATAAGTAGAGATAACTTAACACTCTGTATTGGGAGATATCTGTAAGGCAGGTATCACATATATCCCCTTGAAATCCAGTTTTAGCTGTTCATGCTGATCATTCACAGGTGTATGTCTACTGACTCCAGGCCCTGGATAGGCACCAATCATGCTTTGTTTTTGTGTTATAATCATGTCCAGCTTTGCATCCAAACTTAAAATCCAAATCAAAATCTAAAACAAACATTAGGACATTAGAATTAGTTTAGGATCCTCAGTCCTCTGTCTACAACTGCTAATAGGCCCAAAGCTAGCCCCTTTGCTCTTATCTTTCAGTTTTGGTCTACTTACAAGAGGACTATCTGCTTTCTGTCAGCATCCCAGCCTTGTATGCATATCCTCATGGATGTTGAGTAGGGAATACCCCCCTAGGTCTTGCAGAGCCTGAAGAAGAAGAGGAGATAAAATATAGAGTCTATCTCCTACACTGTTGGCCCCTGGCCCAGAGATCCTGTTGATCACTGATGGCTACCTTGTAGGGAAATCTGGGAATAAGCATCCAGTCTGGAAAAAAGTCAACAGGTAGCTCGATAGTTGCCTCTGGTGTCATGATATAGGTTCTCTCATGATATAGGTTCCCTGAGAACTTTACTAATATAGACGTTCAATGAAGAATATAAAATGGTGCCTCATCCATATCCTTCACTTGAAGACCTATTTTCTATTATCAGAAATCTATTACCATTAATGAGCAAAAAATTGGGCTTATGTAGTGCTCTGTTTCATACTCAAATGAATCTATGGCTGAAAAATAGCCATGTGTGCTTTGTAGACTTTCTGTCAAACTGGTCAAAATCTGTCACCATTAATGAACAGAAAGGCATTGGCTTTAATTGACTTCAAAGGGGGTGCAGTTTTGATTGGTATTATTAGTTGACCGCATGTCATTAACTCTGTAGCTTCCTACCCTTTCATGTTCTTTAGTAGTAGACACATGGAGGTATTGTAAGTTGACTGGATGCCATTACTCAGTGTTTTTGGAACACAAAGACTTGAAATATTAACTATTATCTTGCTTTTATTAACCTGATTGTAAAGTCGATAATCTACATCATTAACTTTAATTCTATGTGAGAGTTCAATTTCAAATCATGCAGTCTTTATGTCTTTTAAATGCATTCGAAATTTTAAGATGATAATGTTTGTGTCACTTCCCATTAAGTTACTTATAGCATAATTCACACATTTCTTACCATTATAGAAAGCTAAGCCTATATTTTCCTTTGCATATAGACAAATATTTTGGTTTGTTTCTGATGTAGTGGGGCTAGAGTTTTCACAAAACTCTACATTCATCATTCTTATGTATGGTGCTATAATTTGGTATTTAATAGTAAAGCTAGAGTAACAGTGAGCATGCTATACCAATATGTCTTAGTGGTATGATATCACTTAACTTAAAAGAGCAATGTTTGAGCTGCCCATGCTACTAATGAACATGGACTTTTCAATAATTCATTATACTGGCACCTTACTTTGAGTTTGCTCCATTTTTTTGTTTGCCATAAAACTGTGACAAGATTGATCCTTCATTATCCATCACAGTTTTTAGGGTGTCAAATCAATCATTTTGAAGCTTTGTTTTCAACACCTGCATTAGAGGTAAAAGGAAATAGAGGTGCAATAAGTGAATTTGAACCCAAGGTGCCAAGGAAAGAGGCTATTTAATTGGAGTAATGAAGCCAAGGCACAACCAAGGAGGGGAGAGAAGGGAATATGTTGAAAACTAAATTGGAAGTTTTGGGGAGCATATGAAATTGGGCGATACAATTAGTCATCATCTCTTTGATGGGTTACTAAGCAATGTGATGAGGGCAGTTCTGTTGAATATTTTCAAATTTTTCATTTCTTGTGAGAACCCACCTGAATACTACCAATAATGAGAAATTTTCAAAAGACAGAACCAAATAATGTGAAGGTAGAGCATGGTAGAAATGTTTTTTTCTGAAATGAAGAAAAACAAGGAGTCTGAAGAGAAAGAAGTAGGTGAGGCATCAACCATGCCAATTGAAATACCCAACAGATGTCTTCCCTGAATTTCTAAACAGGTTCATCCTGTGCGGCTGCATTAGTTATGCCGCTCTTCATTCTTCTTTCCTCCTTTATATTGCAGTCAATTAGGAGACTAACGTTAGGAACACTCTACCATTCAAATCACGGTACATACCATGAAAACTTCATGCCACCTTCTTAATCACTTGAGCTCTCTCTAAGCGGTTAACAGATTCTTTTATCATAACATGAATTTCTATTTTAGCTATACATTCATTCATTCATAATTGCACATCACAAAAGCATTTTTATGGCAACTACAAGTTTCTGGGTCTAATGCTTTTTATCTTGTTGAGAGGGTGATTATATGTTAATTAAATTAGGTGTAAAATGACTGATTCTGTTGTTGACAATTATGTTGTACTGGAAATCGAGCAAGGAATGAATTAAGAGGAAACTTGGTTTGGACAAAGTCATAGAGTATAGTCTAAATGTTACATAGTGGGCTAGATTTGTGATTAGAGGCATTATTTTCAATCCCACTAGACATCATTAATCAGAGTATTTAAATTATAGTCTAAAATGTAGAGCAGCAAAAACTGAAGAGTAATATTAAAAATTACATTACAAATAATAACTAAAACAAAGGGGAATTTTATTAAATCATTCATTATGTTTTACATTCCATACAATTAGCTTATAAAGCCTTAGTTTCCCATTTACAAACTGTCTAGGAATAACTTCCCACCCAACTAACTACCTAATAAATAATTTATTAAATATAAACCTTATTTTCTAACATAAAAAACTTATTTTGAAAATGTTAAGACATAATAGAAATTGAGTCAAATATCAAAACAAAGAATAATATGAGGAAAGGATACACAATATCATTGAGTTGGCAAAGAAAACATATTTTAAGATGCATCTGTATGTTTCCAGCATAATTCATTGAATTATCTCATTAATCCATTAAACCAATCTTGCAAGCAATCGTTAGTCTACTAACCACAACAAACAAGTGCATACTTTTAACTTATATAGAATCGTTATGCAGTCAATAAACTACAGCACTGTAATAATGACCAGACATGATATTGTCTACATTCCATACTCATAGAAGATGCAGCTCTGTGTTAGCATTCCACTCAAATGCTTACATAATATTTCAGTTTCCGTTGGAATGAGTAGAGTTCTCAACAAACTTGATTTGATTCCATAAAACTTAGTAACAAAAACTACATACAAAATGTTACAACTTTTTGTGTTGACACTATGACAGGATTTTCATTGAGGTACCTAAAATCATTACTCCAACTTCATTTATCGCTTTTTTTTTTATGCTTTTCAATACCACTTAAGCCCCTCTTTAGACCCTCATTGCTTTTTAATTCTCAAACCTAGATATTTTGCATGTTTAAATTAAATCCTAACACGAGATAGCTTATATAGAAGATGCTACATTGGATTGGGTCATTTTGAATTTTGATATAGGAAGAGAGATTATATAAAGCATCCATTGTCTTTCAACCAATATACATATGAATAATGCCATTGAATGCTTGGTAAAATGGGATAGGTATGGGTTAATTCTACTTACATTTAACGACTCTTTATGTCATGATGTTGCCTTAATAAAAAGTCACACTCAGAATATTTATGTAAAGGTCTCCATTCCTTAATAATGTAAAACCTATGATTAGAGCATAATAGAAGGATTATCTATGGGTAAAGACTACCTTGGAAAAGATGTGAGTGAATTGAGATTAAAACTCTAAATTATTAGTGGCTTTTCACTCAAGCTAAACTCCACCAACATTCTTTGAAAGAAGTAGAACTTATTACTGCTTTCAAATTAGTTTTCTATAAAGATGGTCTTTATTAATGGGAAAAGAGGATTAAGGAAAGAGAGCATATGTCAAATGCCACTCCTTGCTTTTAAAGTCGGAGACTTAACTTTGGTGGTTCCTTGAAAGCAAAGCCAACGTGATTTTTAGTATAGGTTAGTTAAGTCATAGGGGATTGCAAAGGAAAGATGATCATATTCTAAACAATATTCTTAATTTATTGACGAGGATTTAGTATTCAGAGTTTAGTGATCTTAGGATTAAAATGTTGTAAATCAACACTTAAGGATAAGTTAATGTACCTTAAATAGTATAGCCAATGAATATATTGCTTAAGAAAAAAATACCAATTCTAATTTATAATCTCATGAACCATTTTATATAAATCATACCATTAGTTCCCTTTGTTGTAAGTTTAGTGAATCTTTTGTTGATCATTTAAAGCTCAGGTAGGAACTTACCATTAGGTGCTTTAATATCTTGGCCACAATCTTATTTTTCCTTTTCCTTGTTAGAGCATTTGTAGAATTATGATTTATCTTTGGTTTCTCTATACTTAACATTAGAATCCTATACTTGTAGTCATTGTTGTAGTTTTAAATCAAGTTAATTATTATATGTATTACCTTATCATAGTGACATCACCAATGTAAAAGTAGAGGTTACTAATTAAACTAGTGACATTGTGTTCTCCAACATGACAAATTGAATTAATTAGTGAATGAGTATAAACCAAAAGTCTCAATTCTTATCTTCTTATTATGCTTTGATAGAAGTATTAAAATGGTTAAATTTTGTTTCAAACTCAATGAATTGATACAATTAATATTAATGATAATCTTAATGGTTTTTCTTTAAGTTTTGAAATGCAATATCATATGTTAGACATTCTAGAATTTTCTTTCATTCTCTAGTTTAGTTTTAACAAATTAAACAAGATATGAAAATTGAAAAATCGTAGCATTCGATATCAATAGTACCTCTGATTCATGTTTATGGGTAATGTCATCACACTTGAACTACTGTACTTATATCCTAATATAGTTGCAATAATGGTATATGTGGCATCATCCCTATAAATCGTCAGGGAATAATAAGGGACACCTTGTTTATTTAAATCTAAGGAATGAATAATCTTCCTCAGATAACAAACTAATAAAAGATAAAAAAAAAAAACAAACTAACAAAAGTTCATACTAAGAAAATCATCATCATCATCGTATAGTTTCATAGGAACGTAGAAATATCATCATATAGTTTTAAGGGAAATAGAATTATCATATTATAGTTTCAAAAGATAAGAGAATATTTGTCATAGAGTTCAAAGAAAGTTTTATTCTAATAGGAATAGGCATCTAGAGCAATTAGTAAACAAGTATTGGTCAAGGTGACTAAATACTTTTGAATCAAATGCTTTCCTTAGTGGGTAGCAGTCGAAGAGGAAATGTGTGGTGAAAAATGGCCCTAGAAAGGGATGCATACCCACACTAAACAATTCATATCAAACATATATTAGAATCCCATTTGGAAGTGGGTATTTAGGTATTTTGGTGAATGAATGAGGTTCTTAGTATGCAGATTTTTAGGTACAGGGTTGGGGAGTATCCAAAGTAATGGATTTATCAACTTACGTATTTAATTAAATTATTTGTCCTAGAGAATCACTCGATTAATGAAATCACTAAGATAAAAATGAGCTAAAACATATTCATTGTATACTCGAAAGAATCCCAAATGGATTGATTGACTCTCTAAGGCTATAGGCCAAATTATGACGCGAGACTCAAGCCATTAATATATATATATACACTTGAATGACAGTGACCTCAATGCACTCTCATTAGGGCAGTGTATTCTTTAATGAGTAATCAGGATCTGCTAGATCCTGATGAGTCTAAGTCTTTATCTAGAGCATGTGCCTATGGATAGATGTTTATCTCAGATGGATAAAGGAATACATATCCCGTATGGATAGATACCTATCATGTATCAATAGATGCTTGTCCTGTTTGGACAATTGCCTATCCCATATGGATAGAAGTACCTAAGTATTTAGATGAATGAACACTTAATAACTTCGATTAAAAATTATAACAATAAAAAAAATTAGTGCTAAATTTGGGTACAACAATAGCGATGTTATAGCCAATATTTTAATACTAGGAGCTTCTAATGTCACACTCTAATTCTTCTCTTAGTTGTGAAGGGAAAGCATTATTTTAGTCCTCAATACATTTATTTGTAACAAATTACTTGGTTTCATTGCATAATAAGCATTTGGTGGTATGGTTTGATACTTCTTATCTCCACACATGTTTATAAGTTTTGCTGGTGATAAGATTATTTTCTTCATCTTCTATAGCACATTATTTATAAATCTGTTGGCATTGTACAATGAAAAAGTTTTACAGATTCATCTTGTACTATATTCTATTATTTGGTTTCTCCTCTTTTCTCTTGGTTGATATTCTAGGTTTTTGCAATGGGCAATAAGGTTTAGTAAAATAGTTGAGTATAAAGTATATCATCATATTCTCTCTTGTTAGTCCACTCGCTAGTGCAATTCTCTAAATGTGTCTCAAGTTTAATCTCACCATAATATTTGGAACTAAGATTCCAGTCCCCTTCTTCAGGAAGGTAGGGAATATGTATCATCTTATCTTTGTCAAAAAATGACAATTCTTCATTGCATGAGTCAATTGTAACACTACAGTTAACAAACCATTCCAAATTAAGTAGGATGTTGAACATGTCAAATGGTTCCTTCATTTCAATCACTTTAAAGTCAATTTTATTTTTAATCCCTAGTAGATTGACTTCTACATCTCTCCAAGTTCCAATTGTGCTAAGTGCAATGCCATCAACTAGAGCAATGTTGTAAGGTGTGTCATAGAGTGCTAGTCTTCCAAATTCCTCCCAGGATCTCTTGGGAAAAATATTGACATTTGCTCCTAGGTTAATTAGTACATTCTTAAAATGTCTATCGTTTACTCAGAGCTCTACCATGATTGGTTTCTTTTTCCATCTCCTTGGAGTCTTTGTTGCACTTCTAATTTGTGGCCTTAAGTTAGTATTTTTGTTTTTATTCCAGTATTTTAAGAATTGTTTAAGTTTTTCTATAAGATTTTATTCTTTTGTGAAGTTAGCCAATTCTTTAAATAGTTGGGTCCCTTTTCTGAAAAGTAGACCTTGCAGCAATCCTCCTTTTCCTTTTCTTCTATGGTAAAATTCCTAGTATCTTCAGTTATCAAACTATTCTTTGACTTTGTAGGAAAACAATCCTCTTCTTCTTTTTCTTCTGACATATTAACTAGTGTATTTCCCTTTGTAGTATCAATCCCACCTCTAGCTATTACCATGATTTTATTTTTCTTTCCATATTTATTAATGGCTTTTCTTTTTAATTCTTCCTTTCTCTTCGAATATTATTTTTCTAATTGTTCTTCTTCTGTGAGTGGCAACTTGCTCCTTGCTTCCTCATTTAGTTCAACTCTCATACATCTTCTAGCTCCTTAATAATTTTGTTTAGGCACCCTCATTATGAATTTAGCCCCTCTTATTGCATTAAATCCTAATAACTCATCACTTTTTGTTTGTAGTGGAGCATTCTTAAAGTATTGTTGAGCCATTAAACAAGAGATTAGATTATGGTTAGGATCATCGTAAAATTCACAATTTTTATTTTTCTCTTCTTGGCACTCATTTACGTAGTGGCCCATCTGTCTGCATCTATAATATGTATCATCCTTCCTCCTCTGACTGTGACCTCTTCCTCTGTCGTTTCCTCCTCTATAGTTATTATAGTAGCCTTTGTTATCATTCTAAGGGTAATTTGTAGAAGATTGCTCATTCATGATTTATGGTGGTTTATTCTGTGTTGCATATGTTGTGTTGATCCTTCCATGCTAGGTGTTTATAGCCATGATCATAGAATGCTCTCCCAGCCAACCCTTTAGCCCTATCCATTCCTTTATCTATAGGCTCATTGTCTTTGCATCGATGATTACACCATGGTTCATGTTCATTATCTTCCCTTAATATAAATAGGAGAGATGGGAAATCATTGGTTTCATGTTCATCTTATTCTTCGCATATCCCACAGTACACACTTTTTAACTTTTTAGGGCATGTTGTAAGTCCACTCTAAGTGTCGCAGCTCTTTTCTCACCCCTCATCACTAGACACTCATTCCTCATATGCCCTTCATTATAATAATAAGTGCACCAAATCATCTTCCTCTAATTTGATGATGATATGTTATTTTCACCTTTATCTAGTATATCTTGTTTCATTTTTAGTTGTTCTAGTGTCAATCTCATTCTCTCCATTTCCATGTTCTCTACTTCTTTATTTTTCTCCTCCAATGTCGTGCTTCCACCTTGCATGCCAATTCCACCACACTTGAATAGGTTTCAAATGTTTTTCCATATAGCGCAATTCTAATCTCTAGTAGTAATCCAAACATGAACCATTCGATTCTTTTCTTTTGATAAGGAATTTCTCCATCTTTCTTACTACTTCTTTGAATTTGTGATCATATTCTTTAATGGTTTCACCTTCTTGTATCATTTCTCTCATTTTACTAGCACTTTCTAATGGAACCTTAGTAGACTCAAAATTGGACAAGTATTCATCCTTTATTTCCTACCATTCCTTATAATATTGAGGGCACTTCTTCATATACCATTTAAGAGCATCATTTCTTGGCATCCCTACAAAATCATAGATTTTAGCTTGTTACCCTAAGTCCCATTCCTTATCCAAGTAGATTCCAATAGAAATATGTGTTTAGATGTTTCAGTGGTATCCTTTTTTAAGGCTAGCAACTTTATAGTCTGATCCATGTTAACATTTGGCTCTTCTAAACTACTAGTGTTACATGTGAATAGAATTTGGTCTGCTATTTTCAAATTTGTGTTGTTCTTCTACCTTGATGACCTAATTTTCTTACCACAATATCTTTACTTACTAATTTCATATTCCTTCCTCTATCTCTTTCTAATTCAACTTCAAATAAATCACTCCCTAATATCTCTGGGTAATTACTTACAAATTCTTGTTGTTATTTTTCTCTCGTTCAAAATGAATCACTATATACCTTCCGCAAGCACTCTTCTTGTCTTAAATGGCACATGAGATGACTCTTGGTCTGAGGGGTTCAACTCTTCATGTGATCATTTCAATTTAGGAGATAAATTTTTGTTAGTTAATGACATTTCACCAATTAATATTGGGTTTTCCCATCCTTCATTAATTGTTTTGATTGTGTCCATGGCAAGGTTTTTGAACATGTTTTCAAATTCTTCTTCTCTCACTCTTATTATTTCTTTGTAAATTCAAATTTATCATTAATTTCTCCTTTTATAATCCCACGCTTTTACTCACCATGTTATCTAAATATTCTAAAAGGAAGCAAGGTGTGCAGAATAGCTTCCTACACTGAACTAATGAGGGGAGAGTTATGCAATTTTTTTAATCTTTACAGTAACAAAGAAGAAGATACACAACATAAAACATAAATCAGCAACATAACATAAACTATAACACAGATATACATGGGGAAAACCCTTTTGGATAAAAAACCCCACACTCCAAAGCATAGCCCAATGTATTATTCAATAAACAATATGTGGTTACAATACACTTGTAGAGCTATACTCTTGTAGGAGTTCACAACACTTTGTTTCTAGAGCAATTTTGGCAGCATAACAATACATGAAAATCAACATACAAACTCCAAGTCCAAGCACCTGTATTTATAGACTTTACAAGCCAACATGAGAAGGTTCTAGAGGTAGGCACCTAAAATGCCTACATTGCACAAAACCCAATGCCTCCTTCTTGCAGGTGACACATGTACAACTCTTCAACCATCACCACCGACACTTGTCCAATCCTATCATAAGAATAATCTTAACATGGGCGCCCCAAATTTACTAATTTGGACTATGACAAATTCTCTTACACATCTTATAGTTGTCATAGAATATGTAACAATTGACAACTCTTACAACTGTAAGAGAATCTATCATAACTGACTATTAATAATCAATTCTCTTACAACCTGTCATAGGCCAACTTGGGTGATCCAAAATGGGCTAAGTCAAAGATGCCTCTTACAATGTCATACATGCAAATGACACTTGTCTCATCCCTTCTATTTTCGGTGTAGACGTCTAAAATTGACCAAATCCCTAATTTATCCCTAATCCCTAATTATTCCCTATTTATCCCTTACTTATCCTTATCCCTCACATAAGATTTAATTAATTAATTAAATCTTCCCTTTTATATCCCCTCCCGTATATAATAAAATAAATCTAACAAATTTATTTATTATTTGTACCTAACCCTAAAACCTATTCATAAAAAAGAAATAAAAATATTAAAAACTCGTTCAAACTACCTTTACCGTTGACCTAACTATTACCATTCAACCACCTTCGAACCACTTTTACCAAACATTATTAAAAACCTACCTATCCCAATTATCAATTAATGACAATTTACCGAGAGATTACCGAGTTATGCTGGAAAGAGCAACCACATTTTTTTTTTAATTCATAAAGATAGAGATTTATATTAATTTGGAACAAAAATTTACAAGCAGGTGCCTATAAGTTGTTTCCCTACAAACCCTCCAAAAAAACTGACTTTCATAGCTGATGTCGAAAAGGCCACCTAGAGCCACACTTTCAAAATTGCCATTATGGCTTACTAGACCATCAGGGACTTAACCACAGGCAGATAACCTACTGAGACTTATAACCCGAGCTAATAGTCATACTATCAAAGGAACCATAGTTAACTGTGGATACAAGAACCAAGCTCGTACAGGAAACTGAGCTCCCTGGCCATGGATTGGAGCTCACCAACCCATTCCACCTCCCCATTGTCCCCGTCTACGCTCAACAGATTCTGAACAAAGCCAAAAGCCTGAAGCACGCGCTCCTGGTGCTTGATTAGTGCCAAACCTTTCAGATCAAGAATGAGGGGAAAAACTTTCACAACCTCCAGAGGATCCTTTGGGGTCGAGATGTCTTTTGGGCGGGGGATTCCCGCCCCTGGGATGACCGCACCAAGTATGAGATCGAGGCCGCCAAGTATTTCTGGTTTGAACAGCTTTAACATCAACCCCTTCGCTACTTCTATTGCCACCCGTGCATCCAAGATGGAGGTAAGAAACTGGGAGGAGACATGTGTGTCTACCCTGTAGAATTCATCTGTGAGCAGGAAATCTTTCCCCAGAATGAGCTTCACAGATGGAAGTAGAAGACCTTCATGCCTCCGTAGAATTCGTTGGAGTCTTTGGTCTGTGATGGCTCCTTTGAAAGCCATCTGACGGACAGAGCTCTCCAATTGAATAGGAGTTGCCATTCCCAAGTTTATCAGACCAACTATAGAGATCTTAGCAATGAAGCCAGAACCCTCTGCCATTTTGACCATTACTACCAATGCCACAGATTAATTAATCTGGTTGAATAGACTAACTGTAGTTGAAAAAGGCGATGAAGAACGTCTAGAGGCTTCTCTGTCAGAATCCCTATGCTGCCATTATTCATTTGACAACAAAAAAGGGGGGAAGGAGGATCATCCACCAGATATGGAGCATGCGAATGCTCATCAAAGACAGGTTCGGTGAGGCCGCATAACTTAAAATGATTAGTTGTGACCATCGAAGGAGAATGTCTTGCCATAATGCTATCTTATGGCTACGACCCATCTAGGATTAGAGCAACCATATTTTAATATCTTCGGTAACATTTACATTTATTCCATAGTTTTATCTTTAATCTTTGTTGGTGCATTTAATATAAGTTTTAGGGTTTAGTTTAAATCTCTTTCAATGAAATTTGTATTTATATTTTTGGGTTAAAACTATTGAGTTTAATTTGTCAACAAAGATATTAACCCTAAACAAAACTTAACTACCTTACACAAACTACCACTATCAACGCTAATCATCAAATATAACAGTTGTATGTGAAAAGCGAATCACCGGTTGCCCGTTTCTAGCCCTAGGAGGCTATTTTGCTCAAACTATCACGACTTTCTCATTTTTCATCAGATTTTCACAATTTTGCAAGCATTGGAAAGCTACTTTCGAGCTATACACAGTAGTGCTATCATTTCTATCAAATTCATCACAAATTTGTAGGTATAATCACCTAAAATTTAGGATTTTGTTTTGAATCATCAAACATTTTCTTCTTGTTGTGCATTTAACATTTTGTGGGTTTTTGCAGGATCATTTGTCTTGTCTTAACATTTTTCTTGCCACTTTACGCTTGTCCAAGACAAAAAAATTGGCAAACTACTAATATATTTGTTGCAGGATCCCTTTGTGTGTTTGCATTTTTAACATAGGAACACTTGGTTTGGTGCTTTAAAATGAACTTGTCTATTTAAAGTAGGAACATTTCAATTTGGTGCTCTAAACAGAACAAGTGTTTGATGTGTTTGGTGCGCTTGCACATTTGTTAGGTAGTCACCGAAAGCATGTTTGTCTATTGTTCCTCTTCCCTTGCATACGAGTCTTGGGTTAGGAAATAGCACATTGTGTTTGCCTTGAGTATCCTCTACCCACGCTATATGCGGTCTTGGGAGATGAGAAAAAGAAACACCTTGATGTCTTGATAACTTCCCTTTACTACGATCTTGGGTCCAAGAGAACATAACAACATAGTATTGTTTGAGTATCCTCTCCCCTTGCGCTACGTGCGATCTCAGGTGCAAGAGAAAGAACAATACACAAGCTTTCATTTTTTTATTTTAGTAGGTGACCTGCTTGGGAGTTCACCCTAGGGTTTAACCACAAGCACGTATCTCCAGTGAGCTATATAAAGGGGCAAAAATTGAAAGGTGAGCTCTCAATCCACTTGTTCCATAGGGGTGGTCCTTGCGGACCTGGGTGATTCCAAACGCGGGTTTGAGATTTTGGTCTCCCATCGCTACTATGTCGTGGTGTTCTTAGGAGTTCCCTCACTACGAACCTTTGTTATATAAGCCTAAGACCTTCTGGCTATTTACTATAGTGGTGCAAGGAATGCGAATGGTACCCTGAAGTTACTTACCACTGAGGGTCTTTGGTTGAGGTGACATGGTTCCTTGTTCAGACTCATCCTTTCAAGGTGAGAGGTGTCAAGATGGTCCACGATCTTGGCATACTCTAGTTACCCATTCCATTTACTCCTATTTAAAATCACCAAAAGGTGAGGTAAGCCCACTATGGTAAACAACCCTTACTACTAGCTAGGTTGTGCTTATTTGAATTGTTTGTGAACCAAGGCCAGGTGAGTTTTGTGGAAGAAAACTTGCAAAATACCACATTTCCTTGAAATCAAAGAAGCCAAATCAGCCAAAGATCTGTATACAAAGTGTTTGTTGTGTTTTCTAATCACCACTATAACTTGTCTTCTATGTCATTAGCTTGACCTCCAAAATTGGGATCCTACCATCCTTTCGTGTCACATCTCAAGTGGAACCTTGTCATTTTGAATCCTAAGAAGCTCTTTCAATTATTCATTTATCCAAATTTGTCCACTCCCAAAATCTCTTTCCACCATTGGACTCCCATTATCTTATCAACCCTATATCGACATCAAAATCTTCAAGAGACTAAGACTTTTTTCCAATCAATCCATTTGCTTAAGAGACCCTGACCATTCTTAAGTTAGTGTATCCTTGTCATCTTATCTTCCCTAATCAATAAGCCCTGACTTCCCTTAGTAGAGATAGCATCCTTGTCTCCTTTCTTCCTTAGGCATATCATAATCCTGAGTGTTTTAAAGGAGTCTTTTATCTGTATCCAATCCTAAGGTCCATCTGGTCTCTTTGAGTCATCATCAATCTGATCCATATCATTTACCCTACATCTTTTGGAGTCCTTCATATCTATCCATCTTGATCCTCAATCAATCGATCAAATCATCAAATCCAATCCATTTCCCACCTAATTAATTTGTCATCATCTTACTCATATTCTCATCCTTAAACCAAGTCCAATCCTCATTCATCAAAATGGTTGTGGTCATCAAAAAATCTAGGTCAAATCTAAAACCCAAAATCATAATCCAAGGTAGTCCAAAATTCACTCCTAATTATGATGAGAATCTTGTAGACCATGATGCATATTTTGATACTCATGAACCATACTTTGACACTTATAGCCTATCAACCTCTTACCGATCACCATCAACATCATCATCCTATATACCATCCCCATCAACTTCATACAAACCTTCATCCCATAATGAACCTCTTTACATAGAAGTTATAATCAAAAGGTTTTTAGTCAAAAGGGTCCTAATAGATTGTGGCTTAGGCTTAAACTTGTGCACTCTAAGGTGTGTTAAACAATTAGGATACTCCACTGTGGATATTGAAAAATACCATTCCATTACTATTAAAACCTATGATGAAACTAAAAGGAGATCTGAAGGTACTATTCGATTGCTTGTCAAGTCCTAGACCTCAATCTCCCATATAATATATTCCTAGGATGCCCATGGATTCATGTCATGAGGGTTGTTCCTTCCACCTATAATAGATGCATCAAATTTCCATTTAATGACCAAGAGGTTACCATTTATGTCGACCCAAATCCTTTTGAATATTGTCCAATCAATGACAATGCCCAACCATCTACCTCATATATTGATCCATCCACCTTTGTCTCTTCATCTAAGTCACCACCATTATCCATACAACATCAACAACTTCAACCTAAATTTTATGAGTCATCCCCCTCAACTTCATACCAACTCAATTCATCCACATATCATGTCAATTCTACACATGACCAACCAAATACCCCCAAAAATCCTAGATCTACACATGACCATACTGAAACAAATCCTATACTTCAACTCCAACAAGATCCTTAAAACTTACAACTTGTTCATCTCTATATGAATCATGATCCTGATTTTACATGAGATATCTTTATGATTGTGTGGCCGAATTCCCTGACGATATCTATGAGAGAGAAAAAGCATGAAGAAAAGAAAAAAAGCTAGATCCAAGGCTCAAGCTAATCCCTCTCTCCATCAACCACCTTCAACATCTACATCACCTTTCCCCACTTCTTCCAATATCAACCAACATTCATATCAATCCATACACCAAGATCTTTCACCTACATATCCCACCATTCACCTCACCACCAAATTCATCAAAATCGTCCACAACATGAGCATACTAGTTGATGGACTGCATAATTAGTCTCTTTTATGCTACTTTTTATACTTCAAAGACTTCTTTCATAGCATCCTTTAAGACATTTATCCATTTTTGCACTATGACATGTTGACCTTCTTTATACTTCTAAGACCTGAACTTATAATATTAATATGGAATGTGATGATCATATTATCTAATGAATGAATTAGATATAAATATGTATAAAAGTATAAATGAGATTTTTTTATGGTTAGTCATGGAGAATGCTTGTGGTATATGCTTTGGGAACTAATTCTATGTGCAGAATTGGACGTGTCACGATGAGATCGAGCATTTGTAGTAGGTTGCAGACAAAGGAGTTAATAGAAGTGTGAGTTTCAACGCTAAGAATGCAAAGACAGCTGAAGACAATTATGGAGCATCATGGATAGTAATAAATTAAGGAGTGGATTTGTTTCAAATATGATTATGGACGTTGTTCATGCATCAAATTTCTAATTTGATTTGAATTCCTCTTCTTATAGTCAGTTAGAATAAGAATGTGATCTTGACTCCACGACCTAGTATCTAGGCGCGGTAAATGATCAGAGTCAGTTAATTAATAAATAAGGCTCTCTCTCCATTTTTGTATAGTAAGGGGAAGATGAGATATATAAGGGAGCAGAGTCAAGTTGTAGGGAGTTCAGTTATCATTTCCTTTTCTATGAGTAAAGACTAAAGCATGTTACATTTATGGAATACAATCTGGATATGACAGAAAAGATTTCATTTTTGAACAATTTGATATGAGTTGATTCTGTGCATGGAATAAGTTAAGCTTCAATATGTGTTACAAAGATAAGTAGAATCTAGGTTAGATTTGGTTTCAGTTAAGGAAGACAGTCCCTTGAGCAGGCCACTCAAGGTACTAATTCTCTCCTTGTTTATTTCATTTCAGTTAATGTTGGTTTATTAGTTTTCTATTAATCATAATTTGAATTCAAGTTAGTATTATGTTTTGATCAAATAGATATAGTTCATGAACAAATGCATATTAGTGTGTTTTCAAATCCTCCAGAGGTCAGTTAGTCATTTCATTCTTATCAATTCATTAAGTTAATTCTACAGTTTCCCTGTTGTAATAGTTATCTACAGACCTCACTATAGGTACCCGTAGCAACTAGGATTTATAGTTGTTTTCACTGTTTCGTAATTATGTCAATTCCAGCAAGGTAGATTTGTTTGTTTAAAGTTAAGATAGAATGATTTAGGAACCATATGAGGCCTAAAGGCATATACTTTGCAAGTACCATCATAAGCTTATGCTCCTTGGTCAATAATTCAATTTAGGAATGCATAGTGATAGAGTGGGCTGTTCAGATAGGTTTCCCCTTAATTAGTTAAGTCTACAACACATTAGTTTTCCTCTACATTTTTGGAGTCATTGTCGGGGATGGTGCTAACTTCTTAGACTCATTTTTTTTAACATGTTTTCATAGTTTAAATTTTTTTTTGTTGATTCTAACATTAGAGTTAATCAAAACACCTTTCAGGAAACAGCAGGCATTATATTAACATTGTGCAGGGCCGCTGAAACATAAAGCTCAATTTATTGTATGCGAAGGCAAAGAGATATTCAAGGTAGATTCCTCCCATCAACTTCTCAAAACAACGAGGGTACAACTAATTTCAACAACTACACAATAGGAAATGTTGAAGGAGAGTTTCCTTTTACATCTTCATCAACACCCCCTACATCTCCATCAGCTTTCTCTACTACCATAGAGAGAACTTTTAGAACAATGGCAGAAGCAATAGAGGATCCTCCAGGACAAGCTACATTTGAATTCCATTTACCAAACCTAGCACAGGTAGCTACCCTGAAAAATATACCACCATCTGCATTGCCTATTTTCTATGGTTTGGTGACTGAAGATCTTGACACTTTTCTGTTCGAGTTTGATGTTCTGTGTAGGAGTTATGATTATACCACTAATCCTTATAGACTTAAGTTGTTCCCTGCTACCTTAAAAGATGTTGCTTTAAGGTGGTTTATGGGACTAGGGAAAGATGCCATTCCAGACTGGGATACCATGAAGACAAAGTTCCTGACAAAATACAAAGACTACTATAGAGGACATGATAGGAGGAGAGATGACATCTTTAGGATGTCACAAAAGGAGGAGGAGCCATTAGAAGACTATGTGGAAAGATTCCAATTTGCCTTGAAGAAAAACCCTCAAAATAAGTTGTCCAAAGAATCATTGAAGCTGGTCTTTTTAAGAGGGGTCAATGATGATTACATGGATGCCCTAAATCTCATTGGAACAAGGGATATCTCCCAATTACCCTTTGAATATATTTGTACAACTTGCAGGAACTACTCCAGAACTTTTTCCAAAAAGCCCAGAGGAGAAAGAGTAGCTATTGCAGGTAAGGCAGTTAATGGAGTTTCTCGAGTGGAAATTAGTAACCTGTTGACCAATATGAAAGAATATATCATTAGCCATATGGGTACATAGTTGAACACCCTCCACATTAAAAAGAAACAAGAAGAGGCAGATGCAATGCTCACTGAATACTGCCCAAGCTATAGACAAAGGAAGGCCAACTGTAAATGCAAAAGGGTAGCCAGTATCTAGCAGGAGAAGATTGAAAGGCCAGAACTTCAACCATTTGAAGGTGACGATGGGCAACTATTCTTTATTACTCAAAGAAGACCTTGGCAGCAAAGGCAAGGTATGCCCCCTGATCCACTTAATTATAATTCATCTTTTCTTATTGCCAATCAAAAAATTTATGCTTGGAATAACCAGCCCTCGCCTGCTAATCCAAATGCTTAGCAAAACCCACCATGGTCTACTCCACAAGTAGGGTGGAACCAACAGCAACAATGGCCTCAGCAAACTTTCCAAGGCCCTACCTATAACCCCCAATGGCCTACTCAACAACAGCAATTGCAACCTCAATGGAACAAGGACCAACCATGGCAGCCAAACTCCCAATATCAGCAACCCTTTCTTCCACCTCAGCCACAGCAGCAAGCCATCATGCCTCCACCAGTACCTCCAAATCAACCTCCTAGACCTACCCAAATTCTTGCCCAACCTGCACCTAACCCTAACAACAAGTGTGTTCAACATGCTTATACTAATGAGGTGATGCAGTACACCACCTATGGAGTTGAGGTAAGCAATGTTCACCTCAGATCAGGGAAACACCTTGCAGGTCCTTCATCTCCCCAAATCATAGAACTGGAGGATGGAGAACCCATGGAGGAAGCCTTAGATAAATCACCTTTGGAACCTGAACCAATTCAGGAACCTCAATCCATATCAAACCCCAAGCCTCCTTTCCCTGAGCGCTTGGTTATCCAAAAATAGCCAAAACAGCCTACCAATGACCTTATAGGACAGTTACAAGATATAAACATAAAGATACCCTTGATTCAGGCCATCAAAGATATTCCTATCTACACTAAGACAATCAAGGATCTCTATATCAAGAAACCAGGGAGAAAAAGAGTAGACCCAAAAATAGTCCATGCCTTAGGTAACCTTGTAGACATCATGTTGGGAAATATCATTGTTCCTAAGTATACCGATCCAAGAAGTCCAGTGGTCGATGTCAAGATCAATGGAGCCCTAATCAAGAATACCTTAATAGACTTGGGTGCAGCAATCAATGTCATGACTAAAGACACAATGCAAATGTTGCAATTAACCAATCTTAGACCTACTCAAACTGTCCTGTAATTGGCTGATAGGTCCACAATAAAACCTAAAGGTATCATTGAAGACTTAGTCATTGCATTAGATTCCTAGGAATATCCTACTGATTTCGTTGTATTACAACCTAAAGTCAATCTTGTTGGTTACCCTCTTATACTAGGCAGAACATGGCTTGCTACAGCTGATGCATTTATAGGTTACTGGTCAGGAAACATGATTATATCTAATGGAACCATTACCAAGAAATTGGTGTTGTATCAACCAGCCCAATCGTACCATGAACTAGAGAAAACTATTTGGCCTACTCTAGAAGAAGAGGACAGTTATTCTTTTCAAACCCTGATGACCATTGAACGTAGTCCTTTGTTGGATATCCAAGATGAAGATGAGTTACTAGCACACATTATCCAAAATGACTATGGGAGGCACCCACAGCAGCAAGACTGTCTATCCTGTTTGCAGGATCCACTGAGTAGTATAATACCTAGAAACTCCACAGAAGAAATCTCCCAATTGTTTCATGCCTTACTACCCTAGCAGCATCTACCGGCCTTTCCTAGCCTTGATGTGTCTTCCATTCAACCAATGACTAAACCATTAGAGATACAGCCTGGAAAGATGTTGACTATCAATAATGCCTTGACTAAAGAATAGGAGAAATCCCTTCAAAATGTCCTACAGTCCAATTCAACAACTTTTGCATTGGATTACAGTGATATGAAAGGCAATGACCCAAATCTATGCATGCACAAGATCTATATTGATGTTGATTTTAGACCTATCAGGCAACAACAAAGATGTATGAACCCTGCTCTAAGGGACATAGTCAAGGCTGAGCTTCAAAAACTTCTAGATGCAGGTTTTATTTACCCCATTTCAGACAGTGAATGGGTTTCACCATTGGTGATAGTTCCTAAAAGGGGTGGCAAGTGGAGAGTTTGTGTTGACTACAGAGAGCTCAACACTGCCACCAGAAAAGATCACTTTCCATTGCCCTTTATTGACCAAGTCCTAGATTCTTTGGCAGGAAAGAAGTACTTCTCATTTCTCAATGGTTTTAGCGGATATAAGTAGATAAAGATTGCTCTAGAAGATTAGGATAAAACCACATTTACCTGTCCTTGGGGGACCTACGCATACTCTGTTTTGCCATTTGGACTATGCAATGCTCCAGCGACTTTTCAAAGGGCAGTCCTTAGTATTTTTTCTGATTTTGGTCATGATAGCATGAAGATCTATATGGATGACTTCATCACATATGGTGAAGCATTTGATGAGGCTTTGCAGAATCTTGAAAAAGTTTTTAAAAGATGCACAAAGCACAATTTGTCCTTAAGTAATGAAAAGTGTTTTATGATGATGACCGAAGGAATGGTGTTGGGACATTTCATTTCATCTATAGGTATCCAAGTTGACCCAAAGAAGATAGAAATAATATCTACACTGCCTATTCCACAAAAATTGAAGGATGTTAAAAGTTTCCATGGGCATGCAGGTTATTATGGAAGGTTTATTCAAGATTTTAGCAAAATTGTTGCTCCCTTGTTTGCACTTCTATCTAAGGATATTGAATTTTCTTGGACACTTGAATGTCAGCATTCTTTTGAAAAATTGAAAGCAGCCCTGACACAGGCCCCAGTCTTGAGAGGTCCAAATTGGAAACTGCCCTTTCATATTCACACCGATGCATCAGATTTTCCCATCGGGGCAATTTTAGGCCAGTAAGAAGGCAACAAGGAATATGCAATTTACTACATCAGTAAAAACTTGCAAGGAGCTAAGCTAAACTACATAGTAATAGAGAAAGAAATGTTGGCAGTTATTTATGCCATCAACAAGTTCAGACACTACATAACCGGCTACAAAGTATTCATTCACACCGATCACACAGCCATCAAATATCTGATGAACAAACCAATAGTGGGTGGCAGGTTGGTCAGATGGTTATTGTTATTTCAAGAATTTGATATCATAATTGTTGACAAGCTTGGTAAGGCTAATGTGGTTGCTGAATTTTTATCTAGATTGCCCACTCAATCCTTAGATGGTGTGGTTGATGATTCCTTTCCTGATGAGCATCTATTTGCTCTCACTATACACACACCATGGTATGCAAACATAGCAAATTACTTGGTTACAGGGCAGATTCCAGGATATTTTTCACCAAGAGAAAGGAGAAAACTTGTTCACAAATTCTTTCTTTACTCTTGGATTTCAGGTTTTCTCTTCTATACTAGACCAGACAACATCATGCGAAGATGCATCAAAGCAAATGAAGTGTTTGATATCATGAAGGCTTGTCATGATAAACCATGTGGGGGACACTTTGCAGCAAAAAGAATAGCCTTCAAAATTTTGACAACAGGGTATTATTGGTCAACACTTCACAAGGATGCTATCAAATATACAAGAGGTTGTGATAGGTGTCAAAGAATGGGTAGACCAACTAAAAGTGATGAAATGCCATTATAACCACAAATCTCATTAGCTCCTTTTGACAAGTGGGGACTGGACTTTGTTGGTCTTATTTCTCCACCTCCAACAATAAGGAGTATATTTTGGTATATACTGATTACCTTACAAAATGGGTTGAGGTCAAAGCATTGTAGTTTGCAAGAGATGATAATGTAGCTAAATTTTTATATGAGGACATTTTCACCAGATATGGTGTGCCAAGGGAAATAGTAACAGATCAAGGTCCTCAATTTACCTCTGATCTAATCACAAAGTTAGTGGAGGAGTATCAAATAAGGCATAAAAAGTCTACCCCTTATCATCCTCAAGCCAATGGATAGGTTGAGGTAACCAATAGAGAAGTGGAAAACATCCTGACCAAAATAGTACAACTCCGTAGGCGAGACTGGGTTAGTAGGTTGCCAGAGATTGTTTGGGCCTATAGAACCACATGGAAAACCACCACAGGGTTTACCCCATATGAATTGGTTTATGGAAAAATAGCAGTCCTCCCAATTGAATTTGAACATAAACACTAAGGAAAGATGTTGAGCTTGGGATGGATTTGATAGCAGCACAGCAAGATAGGCTTCAACATCTTAATGCTCTGGATGAAATAAGGCTAGAGGCACTCCACCATACTGAAGTTGTCCATAAATAGAGGGTCAAATGGCATGACAGTCATATCAAGAACAAAGCATTTACAACTGGTGATTGGGCACTTTTATATGACTCCAAGTATAAAGACTTCAAGGGCAAGCTCCAATCTAGGTGGCTTGGACCATACGAAATCATGCAAGTTTTCCCAAATGGAGTAGTTCAGTTGCAAACTATAGATGAGGTCCGATTTTCACTCTTGATAAATGGACATAGGCTAAAGTTGTATAAGAAGCCATTACAGAAGGAAGACTTCATTATTTCCTTAGCTACTGCATATGGTGCTTCTAGCATTCTTGATGAGGATACTATGACACCAGTTGATACAACATCATAGGATGATCCACACGACCTGACTAGTGATGTAGAGGTTGAGTTGAAATACTCAACCCCTGTAGCTGAGGCATAATTTCTTTTGCTTTCCAAACACATGCACACATAGAACCTTTACCATGATATTCACAACCTTTAGCTGGGACCTGTTTACCACTTTCAGCTGGGACCTGTTTACCACTTTCAGCTGGGACATGTTTACAACTTTCAGCTGGGACCTATTTACAACCTTCAGCTAGGACCTGTTTACCACTTTCAGCTGGGACATGTTAATTTTGCACCTATTCTGATCACTATCATAATCTGCACTTTGGAACAATGTTGCAAGCACCTACAACAACCGCAGATGTCTTTAATGTAATGCACCACCAATCCACTCAATCCTTACACTATGCCTTGCTTCATCACCATGCTTGTACCTCACGCACTGACTTTCAAGTAATTCAATCAAATCACACTTGTCGACGTGCCACCTCACCATTCATTCACATGCATGACCTTACAATTCTGGCAGAATAATTACATCGTACACAATATCTCATTTCAAAAAATGCTCCCACATTTCTTTCCAAGGCATTGTCCCAAAGGTAACTTTTCATGATCGCTATTAAATTTCTTTTTTTTATGCATTTATCATTATCCTTATTTACTTCATGCATGTGATAATATTTCAAAACATTCCAATTAAAAATACAACTTCCTACCACTTCCTTTGCCATGTGAGTGAGGTCACTTCACGTTCAATTGGGGGGAAGGGTTGTCATTCTTGATTTTTCGACTGGTTTTCAGATGAGTTGTCATCCCTGTGTACTATGTAAATAACTAGTGAGAGTTACCTTCCTAATATATTTGCTTAAGTCAAATTGAGTTAACACTGAGCAATAAGAGGAATTGCAGAGAGATATGAATAGGGGTTAAGTCTAACAAGGTGGTGAAGTGGAATTATACAGAGGATTATAGACATGGGAGGTGACTTAGTAAGGAGAGAGCCATCTATGCACAAGGAGATTCTTCAAGATGTGCTAGTTTTATCGCTCTTCACCAGAGTAGGATGGCTCAAGTACTTCTTAAAATTGACAGAGTGTGACAATGATATGGCCGCAGAAATTGCAATTAAATTGCAAAGTGATGAAGCAGTAGTGAAAGGGTTAATGGTTGATGCTTTTGAGGTAGCTATAGCCCAAGTGACTGGACTGCCACGTACCGGGTCGGAATACCTAGCCCTAGCTGATGCAGTCGCTGCCAGAGAAGAATTCTGTGAGCAAGGTGAGCATTTAGACTCAACAATGCAAGGTACAAAATGCCTATCTCTACCATTTTTTTGGGGCAAATGTGCTACCTACATTATCAAATATTTCACTTGTGATGGGAGGTATAATATGTTGTACACTGTGCACTTTAAATTGTTAAACCATCTTCATCATGAGAAATTGGTGAATGTTCTGAACTA